>CM075061.1:132373730-137373730 GCA_037428765.1 Rubia yunnanensis
GTGTTAAAAATTCCATGTCTATGGAGGTAATTTCTCTAATTATTGTCAAGTCCATAAGTAATAGTTAAATTTATTATTTATTAGTTTTTTAATTAGAAGTTTATGTTCATCTGATTACTGTAATGGATTAATTGTAATCTAATAATTATTGCAATTTACTGTATTTGAGTATAGTCGGGATGTATTTAAATTTCAATACTGTAATGTACTGTATGTATTTATTGTAGTGTAGTGTACAAATTTATTTCATGTATGTATTTTCTGTAATATTTATGTACTGTATTTATTTAACCCTTTTTCGGATATAAAATTATTTCACGTTTCTTTTGACTATATTTATCTACTCCTAATTAATGAATTGTTAGAGTTAAATTTTGCTTAATGGAACTACGTTAATTTGTTATTTTAATTTGTAGAAATGTAATTACTTTATTTTACTTTATATTATGTAAATGTAATTATTAACGGTTAATCTGAAATGGTTTAATGCAATTTTATTAACGGTTATCTAAATGTTAAAATGGAAGAATGTAATTTTAGTTTCATTAATCAATTATTAAACTTAAATTTTATAACCATAATTTTATTTCATCTAATTTAATTTTTACTTTATTATATTTTTATATTTTAATCCATGTTTTAGACGTTAATTGAAAAATGGAGCAACGCACTTGTAATTCCGAAAGTTAATTATTAAACATTAATTTTGCAACGTTAATTTTATATTATTTTATTTAAACCTTAATTTGAAATAATTGAATGTAATTTTAGTTTTGGGAGTTAATTTATATACGCAAATTTTGTAATTTTAATTTGATTTCATCTAATTTAATTTTAACTTTATTATTTTTTTGTATAATAATTTGTAACCGTTAATTAAAAATTGAACAATGCAATTTTATTTTCGAAAGTTAATTATTAGACGTTAAATTTGTAGCGTTCATTTTATATTATTTTATTTGAACCTTAATTTAAAGTGGAAGAATGTAATTTTAGTTTTATTAATTAATTATTAAACGTAAATTTTGTGATCATAATTTTATTTCATCTAATTTAGTTTTTACGTTATTACTTTTTTATTTTTAAATCTATGTTTTAACCGTTAATAAAAAATGAAGCAATGCTCGGTATCACAAGGTCATCTTGCGGGCCACCACCCACCGGTCCCCGCACAAGCCACGTTTCATCGGCTTGTCGCTTTCTCCTATTCCTCGGTACCCTTCCAATGTCAGTCTCACCGACATTACACGATCCACCGGAAGACTGCGCAAATCGATCAGCTCTATTCCTAACTGTATGCCTAGCTCCTCCACCAGCATACCTTTCGATTCCAACCTCCACTTGCACACTCGTCCCAGGTTGGCCAGACGGGGGGACATTATATGTATTCTGTCCCTGCCTACCATCGACGTCGAGTGGGCTGCATTCTACCGGTAATTCATACATCGACTGTCAACCACTATCGTCACGGATTGAATGCATTCTACCGGACGTGAGATTGTTGAGCTCCCGACCTTCCCATGTTGGCATTGGATCGAATACGTGATCGCGCCTTGGAGAAGGCTGCTCAACTAGTACATTATGCTCCTGCGGAGAAGGCGACTGTTCCTCCTCGATCACACGGCCTCTTGCCTGTCTGACCGAAGCACTAATACCTCTCCGTCGTATAGACCGACCATCGTCGTTGGATTGACCAGCAGTGCTCATCTACAATACAAGATATATAATTATTATAATAACAATTGATTTAAACTGATATGAGAAAATAAATTAACATACATTTTAATAAAATGTAAACTGACATGACGAAACAGTGCATAATTTCAAACAACTTGTGGAAAATAATTACTTACAGCTAAAATACATTATCGACTATCACACCAACGGTATTTTTCAATTACTTACTTCGCATGCAAATTTTTACAAATAAACTACATATTCACTAATGCATAGACAAATGTAAATATAACGCAAAAAAACACACTCGAAACAAAACATTTAATTCTTTTCAAATCCCGTACAACGAACTTTTTATTCTTAGTATTTGCAAATTATAAATTAAACTACTAAATCATTATACAATCATTTAATTGTTCACCAAGTGAAATTAATAATAATATTCAAACAAATAATTATTAAAACATATCATAATCATTTACTACACAATTGTTTTCATGAGATTAATAAACTAGATTTTCATAATATTAATTTACATTATATTATATTCTATTATGTTACATATACTTTCCAAATTACTAAAATAGTTATCATTTTGAAATTTAAACTAAACAATTTCTAAAAATAACAAATTCTTCATTTTAATTCCAAAGTTCATACAATTCATAATATTAGATTTTTCAAATTTAATTTACTATTTAATTTCCAATTTTCTGATTAAAGAATTTAATTTAAGATTAAACCTTCCTATTTTCTAATATTTACAACCAAACCCCTCATCTTCCTCATCCCTCCAAATCCAACCTAAACACTAAACAACCTACCGCCGCCGGCGTCCTCCTCCGTCGCCGGCCTACTCCGGCGCCGGCCTCCTCCACTTCCAGCCACCTCCGCCACCGGACGCCACCCCAGCACCTCCGCCCGAAGCCAGCTCCTCCCCTCTCTTTCTTCTATCATTCTCCTTCTCCTCTACCTCTCCTTCTCCTTCTCTTCCTCTGCGACACCACCTTCCCTCCGCCGCCGGCGTCACCGCTCTTCCTCACCTCGGCCCGATGCGCGCCACCCAAGGCTCACCACGCGCGTCCCTCCGCCTCGCCACGCGCAGCTAGCCGCCGCGCCAAACTTCCCTCCGTCGCGGGCCAACGCCTAACCCGGTTCATCTCCTCCAGCCCAACACCACCTCCGGCCATTACGCGCCACCAACCCCACATTCATTCCAGATTTACTAAATTTCTAACAAACCCCAATTCTAACAAGTTCAAATAAATTCTAATAGATGGGCAACATTCAGGCAAGATTCATACAAGTCCTACGAAAATTAAAAAATTTTCCTCAAAAACTTACGTTTTCCGGCAAGCGGCGGTCGGCGGTGGTCGGCGGGCGGTGGTGGCCGTGGCCGACGGCGGCAGAATCCGGCGACTGGAGCTGCCTGGTGGAAGAAATGGAGTGAAGCAAGAAATGGAGCTGCCTGGACCACTTTTATACTACTTTCTCCAAATATAATTTTTTATTTCAAAATATAAGTATATGTATTTATACGTATTAGGGCGTAGATAGTAAAATACAGGGCGTGATATAGCAATATTACGAGCATAATTGCAGGACAACCAGTCAGTTGTACCCTGCAACTGACACCGTGGATATTAGCATCCCAGTTATTTAAATATGAAAAGCTTAAAATAATGTTATGATATAAATTATTCTGATCTAATGTTGACATGATGCATTACATGCACTATTTAATTATATTATTTTTTATGCATATAAATAGTAGGTAAATTCTTGAGAAAGATGATTTTTTCTAGGCTTATGGAGAGACATGGTTTAATTAGAATAATAAAAGGTAAAAGGTCTAAGTTGCAATATTAAAAATTTATTATGCAACGTGTAGTAGTAATAAAGTTTATAACCCGATTTATGCAACCTAAAAATTTTATATTCATTTCTTCTAATTTACACTTTAAACTTTGATGTTTGTATGACTTATTGAAAGATCGAGACAGACTCTAAATAGTATTGTTAATTACTAGACATTTTAATATGCGGCTTTAACAACCCCTTATTTATAACAATAGTGTGCATAGAAGCGTTACTGGCTAAAAGGCTTTAACATTGATACCTTAAACAACTCTATTTGGTATACTGGCTAAAAGGTTTTAACACTGACACCTTTAACAACTCTAATTGGGGGCACAGAGTAGAGGACCAACAACAATATTTAAACTAGGAACCATAAATTCTTGAATTATGTAGTACTTTTAAATTTTAGAGTAGGGTTTATCACCATTTCATTTTTCCAGATGTACAAAAATGAGCTCCATTTTTATACACGCCATCTCTCGTTGTCCAATTCTAGTTCTTTCAGTCTATCCTAGTGATATGTTGGATCAACTCGGTAAGTGATTAATAGTATTTATGGAACTTAGAATTGGAAACACTTTTCTACATAGACCTATATGATTAAGCAATTAGCATGTGACCTTAGTCCAGAGCTATATATTTTTTAAGAAAAGCTTGTATGTGAAATTTAAGGTTCAGACCCAACTAACTAAAGAACCAATGGGAAATGATATACTATATCAAAATGCAACAAATATTTATTTAAGCAGCATAACTCATAGTCCTATATATACATATGCCACATTGAATCTTTCCACACCACAAATCTATCAACATATTATCTGCAATATACTAATGGAAAAATGGTTGTATTCTACTTTTCAAGCATTTTATATATTTTGTCATGTTACATTATCCACTTCAATTGTAAATCCCCAAACATACATTATTCATATGGATACTTCAAATATACCATCCCCATTTCTATCAGACCACTCTTGGTATATGTCAACACTTTCTTCGCTCTCATCGCCTGAAACCATACTTCCTATCCATCTCTACACTTACATCCAAGTTCTTAGCGGATTTAGTGCTGTTTTAACTAAATCCCACCTCCAGCAGCTCCAGAGAATGCCTGAACATGTTACTGCGTATCAGGAATCCTTTGGACACATTCAAACAACCCACACACCACAATTCCTAGGGCTAAATATGGAATCAGGTTTGTGGCATTTTGCTGAATTTAGCGATGACATAATTATTGGAATGGTGGACACTGGAATATGGCCTGAAAGCGAGAGCTTCAATGATGATGGCATGCCTCCGATCCCACAACGATGGCGTGGGGCCTGTGAAATAGGACCTACATTTACTTCAGATAACTGCAATAATAAATTGATTGGAGCAAGAACCTTCAACAAAGGTTGGGAGAAGTCCGGGCTTGTCATATCAGATGATGATGAGTTTGAATCCCCAAGGGACTACAGTGGCCATGGAACCCACATATCCTCCATCGCCGCCGGCAGCCGAGTTCCATTTGCAAACTACTTCGGCTACGCTAATGGTACAGCCACTGGCATAGCGTACAAGTCTAGACTGGCCATGTACAAAACCATTTTTTATGAAGATGGTGCCGGTTTTAAAGCTGCCGCCTCAGACTTCCTAGTCGGAATAGAACAAGCCATTGATGATGGGGTGGATCTTATATCCCTATCAATGATATTTAGCCCAGATGAATTTTATAGAGACCCAATCGCAATCGGAACATTTGCAGCCATGGAAAGAGGGATTTTCGTATCTTGTGCTGCAGGAAACGGTGGTCCCCATGATTACACAATAGAAAATGGAGCTCCCTGGATCACAACGGTTGGTGCAGGAACTATTGATCGAAAATTATCCGCCTACATAACTCTTGGAGAAATAGGAACACAGATTGTTGGAAAATCACTCTTCCCAGAAAACCTCATAGTGGATAAAGTTCCCTTGTTTTTCGGCCATGGAAACAGAAGCAAGGAAATATGTGACAACCTAGATCCATCAGAAGTTAAAGGAAAATATGTTTTCTGTGACTTCGATAACAATGACCAAAAATATGTTATGAGGCAATTATTTGTGGTGTCCACCGCTGGAGCTGCTGGAGCCATTTTTAGCACTAATTTAGGGCAATTCGTGAAACGCTACATGTACAACAGTTCTTTTGTGATGATAAACCCATCGGATGGGGAATTGGTGAAGAAATACATAATGGGAAATGGAAAAGGAAACTCTAGAGTGAGTATCAAATTCCAGGTGACATTGTTGGGGACAGAACCAGCGCCTCAAGTTGCTGATTTTTCCTCCAGAGGCCCATTTCGATATGCGCCTTGGATTTTGAAACCTGATTTTTTGGCCCCTGGCGTTGAAATCCTTGCTGCATATGCCCCAAATATAGCTACTGGAGCTATGATCGGGGATAAAAGACTGTTGACAAATTACGAAATTGACTCTGGCACTTCCATGTCTTCTCCGCATGCTGTTGGTGTAGCTGCATTATTGAAGAGTGTACATAAACAATGGAGTCCGGCAGCCATCCGATCTGCCATGATGACTACGGCAGATCATCTGGATAATGAAAACAACCCTATTCTTGATCTCTATGCCAGGACTTTGGCAAGTCCCCTAGATTTTGGGGCTGGACATATTAACCCCAACAGGGCCATGGATCCGGGGCTAGTTTATGATTTACAAGTGGAGGACTACATTAACTACATGTGCTCTTTGAATTACACGAGTGTTCAACTTCAGGTAATCACGAGAAGATCGAATGTTACATGTGAGAATGCTAACATTGACCTTAATTACCCATCCTTCATTGTTATCTTACATAACATGAATGAAACTAGTGTCTCATTTAGAAGGGTGTTGACTAATGTTATTGATGGGAATTTTACTTATTATTCCACTGTTGAAGCTCCCAATGGTATGAAGGTGTTGGTGGAACCATCAGTGATCCATTTTAAAGGGAAGTTTTATAAGTGTGAGTTCAAATTAACGGTCGAGATCAATTTAGGAAACATGGTCAGGGTTAACTACCTCGGTAACTATGGTTATTTAACATGGAAAGAGGTCAAAGGGAGTCATGTTGTGAGAAGCCCTATTGTATCTGCTTATCCAGTTAAAGAGTGAAAATAAATATACAAGCCAAAAGTCAAAAGGGAAAAGTGTATTACAATAATAATAAGAAATTAATGCACAATATTAAATTAATGATAATGGGTGATGATCATGAAGGAGAAAGATCGAATGTGAAATATTTATTAAAATATGAATGTTGAAAAATGTGAGGTGGAATTGTGTGAAATATTTATTAGTTTTATGGTCCATGATTTTTAGGAGTTTAACACTATACTCTTTTTCACAATGAGCTTTTTAATTAGTGATGTAGTGTGCTCACATTTAGAACTAATTCCGAAATTATTGTAATTTTAGGAGATTTAGTTCTGATTGCATTAGATTTAGTAAGTTTAGATTAGACGGATTCATTAAATAACTAAACCAATATTTGGATTGATTTATTTAGGTTAATTTGGCCATCATTTATGTTACATTATGTATTGTAGTTTAATATGGTTTTAGGTTTTTAAATCTACCATAAGTCATTCAAGTTTCTGTCAGGATTACCAAATCTTGTCCTCTTTGTATTTTTGAAGGCCAGACCTATGTACCATAAGCACGGGATGGTTTCTAACATTTTAATTACATCTTTTATCAATCATTTATTCAAAATTTGAGTTCATATTATTTTCTTGTTAAGTGTTAAATTGTTAGGTTTGTTTTCATTATAAATTAGTGCTTAGAACCATTAGATTCTTTGTGTTAGTTTGGGGAAACTAGTGCTTGTATTTGTGAATTAGTCCCCTGTGTTAATGAAGTTTTAAATGGTTTGTTATTGACTAGAATTTGTTTGTGTCTTCTTCAAGAAAGTGGTACGATCGACCTTCGTTAAGATTGCTTATCAAAATTCAGCAAACAAAGCCGTCCCAAGGAAATTCATATAAGTTGTTATTAGAGCAAAACAAAAGTTTCCTGTGGCCATAAATCAGGGGTTTTGGGTTTGCTATTTTATTTTTGAATTGAAAAAAAATTAAAATTAAAAAGATGGCAAAGTCTTGGGAAAGACGGTCTTTCCATAGGCTTATGGAAAGACGGGGTTTGATTAGAATAATAAAAGGTAAAAGGTCTTAGTTACAATATTAAACTTTTAGTATGCAACATGTAGTAGTTATAAAATTTATAATCCGGTTCATGCAACCCGAAAATTTTATCTTCATTTCTTCTAACTTACACTTTAAACCTTGGTCTTTCCATAACTTATGGAAAGACCGTCTTTCAAGAGACGGACTCTAAAAAGATAAATCAAAATTCGAACATCCTACCGCCGCCGGACATCTTCGTCACCGCTCAACTTCATTTCCGTCGAGTTCTAGCTCTCCGGCTGTGATCTTCTCCGGCATATCTATCAGCAACTTTCTATGATAGGTTAGCATCACGCGGAGCAGCAGTTAGCCGGTTTTCCCGCCGCTGCTCTGGTCTTCTCCAACAAGCTTCTCCTAAAATGCCGGCTCTCACCAAGGTTTCTGTTCGGCGCAGCCTCCTTCTTCTTTCCGTCACAACAATGTCGGCTCTGGTCCAAAAATTCTCAAGAATCTGTAAATTTGGTCGATGCTGCAGATCAGTAGAGCTCGTGCATCCCACACGCTCGTGAATTCAGAGCGCGTCTGCTACCCTCTGCGCGTGTTAGTCACGCACGCCAAGTTATCGTCTGATCTTCAATAGGATCTTTTCTTCATATCGCGAGGAACCCAATTTCTCGCGGATTAATCAATTTCTCGTGATTCAGTTCATTTTCTTACATGCCGGTCTTTTCTTGCGAGTTCAAGCATTTGATTTTCTTAGTCAGCGTCCAGTCAGCATTTATACTTAGGACTTCGCAAGGATGGCGTGGGACATTTATCTCCATTATTTTTTAAGATTATTCAAGTTTCAAGGATGAAACTTTTTGACCATGGAGGGATTTATACGAGTATCAAAATGTCATTTGTTTACAGTTTTCTGAGTTTAGAATTATTTTATTTTCGTCCATAATTTTTAGGATCTTAACACTATAATTTTTTTCCACCGGATATTTTAGTGAGGTAGAGTGCTCACATTTAGAGATAATTTCAATATTATTGTAATTTTAGAAGATTTAGTTCAGATTGGATTACATTTTGTAAGTTTAGATAAGGAAAATCCATTCAAGAATTCAGCCAATATTTTATTTGATTTATTCGGATGAATTTGGCCATCATTCAGTTTGAATTAGTTAGTTTAGTTTGATATGGTTTTATCTTATTGAAGTTGTTATAAGTCATTCCAATTTCAATCAGGATTTACCAAATCTCATCTTCTTTGTATATGAAGGCCGAACCTATGAACTATAAATAGAGGATGATTTTCCACAATTTAGTTACATATTTTATCAATCATAATTATAATTTGAGTTCATACTCATTTCCTATTAAGCGTTAAACCGTTACTATGAATCTCCTTACGAAGTCTCTCGATTGCAGGATTTTAAGAAGCACTCGATACCAAATGAACCATAGCACTGCCTTTAAATTGAAGACAATACAAACGATCGTCTGATATAAGGAACAACTTGAAAAACTTCACTAACACAAGAGACTAATTTGCATGAACTCAAGCACTAGTTGCACCCTTTCATTTTGGAAATTGATTATACATGCAAGAGCATGTAAACATGGTTAGTCTTGATAGATTGAAGCCAAACACAATACGTATATCGATGAATAAAAGTTAGAGTGATGCATTAATACATGTAATTGCATCACGGGAGGGGGATATTATTGAATTGGAACAAGTCCTTGAAATCCTCCTTCTGGGTGATTGGATTTACCTTGTACACAAAAGTACCTACTTTTTCCACGAGGATTTTGTACGAAGATGGGTGAGGGTGAGCCATCAAAACCTTGTGGATGTTCTTGAGGGAACCATCCTTTGAGTGATTCAATGGTGGTGGCTTCTTTCTAGAGACACAAGACTTTTTAGGTTTTAGATCCCCACATGCATTGGTCAATTTAGTTGGGCTACTAATCACTACCATCATGTTTCTTTGGTTGGATTCTATTAACTCCCATCTTAGTTTATCAAAGGCAAAAGGTGTTTTCGAAGTCCTAGACGATTGGACGGGTGAATTATCACACTTTAGGTGGTCATGTGTTGAGTTTTTCGGGAAATAAGAGCGAGGAGTTAGAGGTTGTTGGTTTAGAACTTGCAATGATTTGCTCAAACTCAAGTGGCATTTTCCTCCCATTCAATTCTTACGAGACATGAGCCACTAGTTGGCTTAATGTGGATTTTAAAGCATTGATCTCTCTTAGTTGACTACTTGACGTAATGCCAACCTTAGGTGGTCAAGGTTTGACAAAGACGTCTCCATGTGTAGCAAGAGTACCGACACCCCGGACACTGGGTCCATATACATGTTCCTACTTGTCAAGTGCAACTCCTAGCAAGTCCTTTTTTTCCAACACCGATGAACCTACCAGATTCTTGTTTTCTTTTTAAATCCTCCTAAAAATTGCTAATAAGTAATATAATATGCTGAATATTATAGTTGAACATATGCACTCAAATTAAATCAACTAAAGAGTCGGAAAACTTACAGTTTTTTGCGCAACCAAATCCACTTCTTTGGTATGGAACCCTCCTTCTTCCCACGTCATTTGTATCATTTTAGCCTCTTCTCGAATCAGGGAACTTCATTGGGTTTAGGATTAACCGTATAATTAATCGCTTCCTCGTCCATCATTTCGTGCCCTACCTTTTCAAACACTCTGGCCTGGAACATTTCCTTCATAATTATCTTGTTACTAGTGCGTTACCTCCTCGACACATGGCGTGGCGCGTCTTATTTTTAGTTGTAACCTCACTATTTCTTGATCTCAAACCCTGTAAAATCGTCATAACAATTATTTAGGTTTATGAAATCAACACGCTGAAATAAGAAGGAGAAAGTTAGCACAAATCCCTTGCACAGGACCAACATCGGCCACAAGTCAGTAATAAAATCACACTAGCAGAATGCACAATATGCGACGTCACCCACAATGTCTAACCAAATTAGTGCCTAAACTTAGTTTTTGAATGAAGTCAGTTATAATGATCAATAGCCCAATTAGTAAATTGCGACGTCGCATGTTCACATTGTGTTACTCATTTTGAGACAAAATATAGACCTTTACGATTATAACATGACAAACAAACACAAACGATGTACACATTTGACAATACACAAGAACCTATACTCATGTATAAGCATATATATCCAAAAATAATATGTGTGAATGTGTGTATATATATATATATATATCCATTCTGTATATACTAGTAAGCATGTAAATGTAAATTTGTTGTCGATTATTCGTCTGCTAGCTTCCGTGAAAAAAAATGTCCAACTCGATTCACTTATAAATGGATGCTTAATTTTCGGGTTGCAATTCTTCTTCTTACTAAATACTTAATCCCTGGAAATTTAGCTTTGAAATCTCTCCATCTTTGACCAAAGTGTCATATTGTTTTCCTCTTCAAATTTTCCATATCGTCACACTTGATATTGAAGGTAAACTCAATGGCATTCCATAGATTTTCCTTGTAAGCATCATAAACACAGGCCATGACTCGTACATGAATATATCAACCTTAGTCCTAGCAATCAATCCAAGGTAACTAGACCACCAATTTCTATCCTTGCCTATTGCATTCCCAGTTTGATCAAACTCCATAGGACATTTCATACCTTTACTCACTAGGTCGATCAATTTCTTATAATTGCCCGAACCCGACCTTGCCTATGTCTTTCGATCCATTGACATCTCCCCCTACTTCAGGTCATTTCCTCTTGTCGGGGTTCACCTCTATGAAACCTACAAATAAAATTAAATAAAGACACTCTTCAATGATGGGGGTAATATATAAAGTCAACCTTTTTCATGGACATATAATCCACACAAAGGTTTTTAACATATAAACTAATATTCAAAATAAAACTAATCTAGGATTTAGGTAACACGACGCTACAAATATATCATCCATTAGTTGATACACATAATAAATATCTATTGAAGTTGATTCTCACACCTAGAAATTGATGTAAATCAAACATTTTATGCTCTTTTCATATCAAATGACCACCACATTCATCTTCCACATTGGGTACACACCATACACTTGAAAAAATTACATCTTCAATGTAACCAAAGAACCCTACGTATATAGTTCACAATCTTAAACAAAATAGATTTAAAAAAATCAGACATTGCAATATTAAACACTCATTTAATAATTAATCCCAAGGCATGTACCATTGAAAATATGATCATGTCAAGTTAGAAAGATGAAATCTTACTATAATTTGATTAATGGAATTCCATCCCATGGGGACCTTTTCCTTCTCCCTTGTTTCTCCTTTTGGCTTCAATGAAGGAGATGGATTAGGTGTTTTTGGTGCTCGATTTAATGGAGGAAAAAAGGAATGAGGATGATGAAATATTGGTCTTTAAAGATTGAGGGCGCTATTTTTGGCAATAAATGCCCTTTCAAAGGTTTTTGTGGCTTTACTTTTTGTTAAGCATGACGCATAAAGACATTCTCCCGCCTGTGATGCGACGTCATTCGCTGCATGCGATATGTTGGTTGTTAGTATTTTTAGGTCTCTTGATGGGTCAAATTGGCCAATAGGCCCATTTCATATGATTATACGACGTCACACAAGTGTTGACTGCAACTCAGCTGACACGATGTTTGACGTGATGTCAATAATTCAAGTGGTTTAATGGAATATAATGGGCATGTGTATGGACCAAGTGGCCAATCCATATTCATATACGATGTCTCAAAGATTTTGGGTCACAGTCGGTATGTGAGAGGGGCCTTGCAATGTCAGCTACTAGCATGTAGCCTATTAAGAATTTGGTCTAAATCGAAGAGCGGTTAAACAATGAAAGTGATACAAGTTCCCAAGACATATACATAAAAGATTGATTCTGGCCCTTTCATGATTTATTGAGTAGTCATGTAGCAACCTTATTACATCAAATGGATTTGACCTTAACCCGTTCGAAGGTGAAGATTTTAAAGGTCAGACATTGTCGATCTAACTCGAAGCCAAAAGAATTTAGTATATAAATTTTCATAGGATTTTTATTTCAAGCCCACAAATAGTCAGCCCAATTTCACAAGTAAGGGTTTGACCATTAACTGTTAGATGGTCAAGATTGTTGAAGGCCAGGCATAGTCGATCTCATTCAATGCCAAAAGATATCGGTTCTAGCATTTTCATAGGGTTTGCATTTCAATCTCACGAATAGTCAACCCTATTGCACAAGAAAGGGTTTGCCCACTACCCGTTTGGTGGTGAAGATTTTTGAATTCCAAATATAGACGATCTCATTCGATGCCAAAAGAAATTTGTTCTATCATTTTCATAGGTTTTGACTTTTAATCCCTCAAATAGTCAACCCTATCACACGAGTAAGGGTTTGAACATTACCTATTTAATGGTGAAGATTGTTGAAGGCTAGACATAGCCGATCTCATTCGAGGCCAAAAGATATCAGTTCTAGCTTTTTCGTAGGGTTTGCATTTCAAGCCCATGAATACTCTAACCTATTACACGAGTAAGGGTTTGATCGTTATCTGTTCAATGGTGAACATTGTTGAAGGCCAGACATAGATGATATCATTCAAAGCCAAAAGATATCACTTCTAACATTATCATAGGGTTTAGCCCACGAGCAGTCAACCTTATTAAATGAGTTTGGGTTAGACCCTTACCCATTCGATGGTGTGAAGTGTTTAAGGCTAGACATTGCTGATTTAATTTGAAGAAAATTGATTTCACCTTAACCACTTTCATAGGGTTTGCATATTAACTCAATGAGTAGTTAACCTTATTAAACGACCATAGAAATTTGTTTGTTAATCCATTTCCTATATGATTAATTTTATTACGGTATACTATTTCCTTATTGAGTTATTTTGGCCTAGCATTTGAGAAAGGCCTTGATTGATTTTGGGTTGATATTATTAGGCCCACCAACCTAGTATGCAATGTCGCTACAATGTCGGGAACTTGGCGGCAATGTCGATATGTATGTGTAACCTTGGCTAATGTGATTTCAGCCCACTATGGTCCAAGTCCAAAGTGTTGTTTGTTAGGGCTGATTGCTCTATTTGGCCCATTTGTCCCAACTAGTGACCTCGTATCAATAACAACGGTCGTTAAGCCTAGTCGATTTTAGGTGCAACATTGGCAATTGTCATTTAAAGTCACTCTTGTCCAAGCCCAAATCTCATACTCTTTGGGCCTGAGTTAATTGTGTGGCCCAAGGCAGATGAATAACAACGTCGTTGTCAATGATTTATTTTGTCGTTAGGAGCGATAAGCTGTGCAACGTCGCACGTGGTGTTTAAACGAAACTTTTTGCTACTGAGTATTTAAACCGTTCACCCTTAACCCACTTACATTCCAACCACACCGTCGCACACAAACTTCCCATCAAAAGAAAAAAAGGCCAAAAAACCGTTCAATCAATCCCAAAATCCGTCAAACTATAAAGCCTCGTCACCAAGGGGAAGCTCTTATTTCTTAATTTCTATTATTGGATTTCCAATCGAAGCAAAAGAGACTGAAACCCTAAAAAGGTAAATGGTTTGATTTCCCCTTCCTTGCTAGTTTGTAAGTTGTTATTCTTTATTTTCTTACTTCCATGATTGTATTTCTTTCAATGACTATGAATGTGATGTTTAATTTATTTGTTTTTCTAGGGTTTTTAGGTTTCTATATTCTACTTTTATGCTTTCACTTTGATCATTAGGGATATGGCCAATGTTAGTTGATATGAATCTCCTTGCGAAGACTCTAGATTGCGAAATTTTGAGAAGCACTCTTAACGAAGGTTGATCGAAGAACCCACTTGAAATCAAGAAGACACAGGCGATGTCTAGTTAAGAACACAACTTTAGAACATCACTAACACAAGGGACTAATTCGTATGAACCCAAGCACTAGTTGCACCAAAATTAACACAAATAATCCTAACGGTTCTAAGCACTAATCTTAAATGGACAAACCTAATGGTTTATACTTAACAAGCAAAGAGTATGAACTCAAATTCTAATGTATGATGTATAAAAGATGAATAAATCTGTTTTAGGCCTCCTCTATTTATAGATAGGAGTTTGGCCTGTACAAATCAGGAAGAAGACCAAATTTGGCAATTTCCGTCAGAAACTGGAAAGACTTATGGCAGCTTTAAGAAGCTAAAACCATATCAAACTAAAATACCTAATTTAGCCTAAATGATGACCAAATTTATCCAAATAAATTAATCCAAATATTGGTTGAATTCCTGAATGAATCTGCCATGTCTAAAACTTACCAAATCTATTTCTAATCAAATCAAAACTGAATATTCTAAACCCTAAAACAAAAGTGTGGCCAAAATTAGATCTTCCAATGCTAACATGACCGAGTTAATGGGCCTTATTCTAAAATGAAATAAATTAAAATGATCACACCACCTCACTTAAAAAAACTAGTGGGAAAAAGGAGTATAGTGTTCCTCATAATGTCTTCACGATTTCGAAAACTCTTGAACAATTAATTCAAGACATTTCTGATTTATTCTTCAACACTTCATCATGACGCTGACCAATCAAAGCATTCAATGCCACATTTCTAAGCTTTGTTCTTGCCCTAGTCATAGGACCAGCCATGTCACATAGAGGATCGAGAATATATCCTTTGAAAGTCTGATGAAGCTTTGGCATGCCTTTATCTATGGAGGTAGCTTTAGTGTTGTGTTGTGCATAAATATTTGCTACAGCATGATTGTGTAGGATTTTAGTATATATTGTGCAAATGTGGTTGATTTAATTGATTTTTTTTTACCTTTCAGGTACGCTTCGCACACCAATTCATCCATGACGATAGGTCATGCAAGTCATACATTCATCCAATTCTTCAATGAACTTGAGTGTGTGAGCTCACACACACCTTTGTTATAGCTAAAATAGTGTGTGAAGTTGTACATTCATCTAGTTCTTTGTTGAACTTGAATGTGTGACTTTGCATATGGCACATTGGACATGCCGACATGTTGCTGCATGCATGCGAGTTTGCCTAATAACTTAATATTTATTTATTTATTGTCTCTTGTACTAACTTTTATCTATGTCTATATCCAACATATGTCACCAGTTAAGAAGACCACCAAGAGGGCTTCCGAAAGAAACAGCGGAGCAAGTTTGTCAAGGGCAAAGAAGGCAAAGACCCCCGCCCCTCCATCCCCTACATTCTACCATGGACACTTCTTTGAGGAGGAGAAAGAGAAGTGATACAAGTTTATCAGCAAAAGGTGGATCAAGGAGGTGAGGGAGATGAATTCCGAGGACGTGGAGCGAACCCACCTAGATGTGTTCATCGAACCCTTTGTTCCTTTGGGAATGAAGGGTTTGATATGCCTCGACAAGCCGACATATGCCACATAGATCAAAAAGCTATATGCTTATTTCATAAGGCTCTGCATTGACAACTACCAAACTTGGTTTTGATAACTACCAAACCTGGTTTTGACAACTACCGAACCTGGTTTCAAAAAAATTATAATTTTTATTTATTTATTTATTTAACTCAATTTTTTCTGCATGACTAAAATGCAACACATGGGTCATGCTCTTGAAGAACATGGCTGAGACAAAGGTGTTGGTGCAGCACACAGACCGCAATGTGCCCTAGATTATGATGGAGTAGGTGGAGCTAAAGGCTTTGATGGGCGGTGCAAGGTGGGCAAGGAAAACGATGCATTGGTCACTGATGAAAATGCAACGGAGTCCAGTGACGAGTCTGAGTCTTCCAGCAATGAGTCCAGGGAGGATAAAGAGAATGACTATGGAAGCATTTTGAGGGATGAATATCTCGTGGTACCCGAGCCCTAGCCATGATCGACTTTTCATATAGTGATGATTTTATGTTAGGATGTTTTCGGGATGTTATGGATGTTGTTTTATTTGTGATAGATGGATGTTATTTTCATTAGGATTTATTTTGTAAGTGACAGTACGCTTTAACTTGGTTTATTATTAATTATGCTAGAATCTATTATTTTGCCTAAAGTTTGAGTAATTTTTGTTTGGCTATTTTGAAAGCAGAATGAGACCTTTGGATGGTTCATTCCGAGTTCTAGCTCAATTGGTTAACCAGTGAAGCTTTTGAAGGTATATTGTTCATGTGCGGTGTCACACCTAATCACACCTAAAGTTTTGGTTAGTACGAGGGGTTACTGACTAATATGCGACATCACATGAATTTAATTATTTAAGCCAATTAAGGCACTGTTTGGTATGAGGGGTAGGTGAATCACTCTTACCAATTCATTTGTTGATACATTGTGCGATGTTGGCATCTCTGTTTCACATGTTTTCCATTATTATTTTTTAACCTCGAGGGTAGGTGCGACATCGACCTTATGATATTGCTCTTTCAGATTAGGTTACAGAGATGGAGTGAGACATGGGTATCTAAATCAAGCACATAAACATTCAACAAGGTAATTTAAAATGATGTCTAAACCTAATCTATGTCTTCTTCTTCTTCTTCCATTTCTTTTATTTGGGGTGCCTATCAGTTCACACCCATTCCTCGTGGTTTCTCCTCAATGCTAGCTCCACTCCAAATATCGCATCCTGGACAATATTACTGCTTGTTAGAGTGTGTAGAATAATGTCATAAAGGGAAAATGGACTAACATCTCCCATAAATTGAATTTTCTCGTGAATGAACACTGATTCACTAGAATCACAAGGATCAGTAACATAAAATACATGTGTAGCCTGTGAAACAAGGATGTAAGGATTGCCAGTAGAATGTGTCCTGCTCAAGTCGACAGCTGTAAAACCTAGCTCGTCGATTGATACACCGGCATTATTATTAACCTATTTGCATTTGAAAAGTGGGACCCTGAAACTTGCGTAGATGATTTCCCATATTTCCTCAATCACGACATAGTAAGACATGTTCCCATAGATAGGATTTTTATCCTTCGCACTGCTTACACGTAATGTTTCTGCAACTAGGCTAACACCACTATTTTTTGTAGCGGTAAGTGTATCTCATTCATGGGCTGAGAAAGTAAACCTATTCATATCAGAGGCCGTGAAATAAATCACAGTTGCATAAGGTACGAAGGCTAACCAATATAAGGTCTCACAGTGACTGTCTCCGACTGCAGTTTGGCATAACCAATTGATGAAAGTGGATTGTGTTATGCAAGTACTTGCTTCCTTGACCAACTGGAGTGTTGCTCTTTGATAGTGGCTATGTCATATCCACATACGGGTGAACCACATCTAAATTTTGTAGAACATATAAGTGTACTTTCATTAACTCGTCAGGGTTTAATACCCTAGTTGTTCCCTTTTGCGAACCTTTGCCCCCAACTTTGTCTTAATGCCGTGGTTTTGGTACAACAACTGACTCTTCATTCTTCAAGAAATCCATACAGTATTCTATGGCCTCCTTAGTCACATACCTCTGCACAATACTAGCATCCGGGTGATATTCATTTTTCAAATAAAAATTTAATATCTTCCTATACCTCTCGAAGGGATATATCTATCTAAGATAAACAGGACCACATACTAATATCTCTCGTACAACGGGAACCAAAATGTGCACCTTTATGTCAAATAATGAAGGAGGGAAATATATCTCAAACTCACACAACACACAACAACTATTTCCTCCTGTAGTTCCTCCAATTTTTTACACCTAATATTTTTTACAACATATTGCCTTGAAGAAGCAACATAACCGGGTAATGCACATTTTATGTGAGTTGGCAAGATTGATCTAATCGGAACTGAAAGAATTTCCTGAATCAAACAATGTGAATCGTGCAATTTCATACTCCCCAATCGCGGTCCCTAATCGGTTACTAGATTGCTAACTCGAGAAGAGAAGCCCATCGAGACATCGATACTTTTTAGGCTGGAACATATCAAGTCTTTCTCAACTTTTGAAAGGGTGTAATAAGGAGTGGGAAAGTACATCTTAGATCCCCGTACCTCAGGGGAAAAATCAGGTCTAATACCCATTTCAACCATATAGTTCCTTGACTTCACTCTATCCTTTGTCTTACCCTGGATATTTATCAAAGTACCAACCAAACTATCACATACATTCTTTTCAATATGCATTACATCCAAATAGTTTCGGCCATTAAGGATCTCCTAATACGGTAGTTCAAAAAAAGTGGAACGCTTATTTCGACTACTGGAAACTTTAGGTTTCCCCTTCCTCTTGCTAAAGTCATTTTAGAAATTATGCAACATGTACGAGATTGACGCACCTATTAAAATGGAATAAGGGGGTGCCAACTCCACCTTGTTATTGAATTCAACACGTTGATTCCTCCACCAGCGAGTTGTCAAAAGCTATCTCTGGTGCCCAGGATACACTGTCCAAATTCCATGCCTCAACTCCGTTTCTTCCAAAAAAATTGGGCATGCCTTGTGACCTTTAACTGAATAGCCATAAAAGTTTCCATATGTGGGAAAATCATTCACGGTGCAGAACAACATTGCTTTAAAATCAAACGACTCTTTCTGAAACCCATCATACATTCTCATTCCAGGATCTCATGGCAGTTTAAGGTCATCCACCAAGGAGGCTAGGTACACATCGATATCGCTGCCCGGTTTCTTCGGACCAGAGATCATTAGAGACAACATAATGTATTTCCTTTTCATGCACAACCAAGGGGGCAAGTTGAAAATCATTACCATCACTGGCCACAGACTATGATTGTTGCTCATATTACCAAATAGGTTTATTCCATTTGTGCACAAACCAAGCCACAGTTCAATATGTATGCCAACTTATATTCCTTGCATCCTCAAGATTATCAAACAATCTTCTCAATCACGGAATAATAGGTAGATACCAAATAACCTTGACATGAACCTTCTTCGTCCGCCGATTTCCAATTTATTCATCCTCATCCACTCCATTAATTTGAAACTTAGAGTATTACATTTATAGAATTCTTCTGCATTCAATTGTGTATGTTGGATCAAAACCATGTATGAATCAGTCATTTTTCAAACTAGTTGCATCTTCATGAATAGTGGTGTTTTGACACTTCTTTCTAGGACAATATACAAATGACAAATTCTCTTTTGCGGCATTCATGAATTCATATTGAATGAAGTTAGCTACAAAAGATTGATACTTCTCACTAGTTCAATTTTCATAAAAACAATGAGTTTTATCCACATACATTCCTACTACATAATAATAAGTACACATACTTTAGGGTCCTATCTTAGCAAAAAATACATACACTTACATTTATTCAATTCATGGATTCCATATACATATTAATTAGGGAAACATAGATACATATATGTCTATTAAACCTTAATAATCATGTTCCCACACACATATAACATCACCCATTTATATAATTATGCAATGCATAAATTAAATCAACCCATAGTTGAACACATCCTCTCATATGAACTGAAAACTAACCTAGAACCCTAACTGAAGAAATGAATATACAAATTTAGGTATTGGAATACTTACTTGCTAACTGAGTGGGGAGTTAGAATAACCCACAACCTGTTGTCCACCTTCAACAATGGGGATTTGGATTTCGTAGAGCCCTCTTGGAATGTGGAAGAAAATTTTGGGTTTTATGATTGAATTTGGTCAAATGACCAAAACTTACTAACTAAATCCCGATAGTTGTGACATCGACCCTTAGCTTCGGAAGATATTCGGTCAAACTGACCATTTGTGCGAACTGGTCATCTCAAGATTGACTAATACTACTAGGTCAAACACATGTTGCCAACGTTGCAACTATGGAGAATGACAATGTTGAGCAGATGGAGTAAAACGTGGAGGTAGACTCAGCCTATGATGGCGGCCAGAATGAAGAACTCAAAAACAAGGGGAAAGCTTCCTATCAAAAGGTAACAGGTCCGGATCCCCCTACTCTAAAGTTGCATGGAATGGAATTTAAATCCGTAAATGAGATTTTTGAGTGGATTGAAGCTAATAGAGTCATGATAGATTTGACTAAATTTAAAATTTTAGAAGGGAAATTCTTAATGTGAATATTAAAGAGTTATTTTCTGGAGATATTGGTGAGATAGAGGACATTGAGAATTATGAAACTAGACTATTGAGAGGGAATTATGGTGTGTATAATGGGAAGGATATATTTCATGTGTACTCATCTATTCTTGGCCCTATTGATGTAAAGATTGAGGAAATAGGTGATGATGAGGGGACTGGAGGTGATTAAGTCCATGCATAGAATGCCCTTAGGATTGTATGAGGCAGAGGCTGTTAGGAGAGTTGAGAAAATTAGAAAGCCTATGATCATTGAGATTACAGATAGTGAAGAAGGAGAAAGTGTTGGGTATGTTTCAACACAGAGGGCAGAGTCAGAGAGGGATGAAGATATGGATATTGAGGATACTAATATGGGAGGACAAGATCAGTTTGAGGTTACTAGAAATGCATGTGGTGATTTGGGGTATTCAGAAGAAGGAAACACTAGAGGATTTAAGTTACGACAAGAGGAATCATACAAATAAAAGGATGTTGGAACACAAGGTGAGCCAGATACAACTTAGAAAGAAGAAGAGGTTGAAGAGCCTGAGTATGTTCCAACATAGGAACCTAAACTGAACTACTCCAGCGATGAAGTGCTAGATGATTCTTCCAACCTTCAAGGGCTAAGAGGAAGATGTCTGTTACTGAGGAATCCCCACCAACCAAGAGATCCAAGCAAACCCAAGCTACTCCTAAGAAGAAGAAATTGCTTCCACCTCTTCCTGTAATTGAAGCATTATCTTTTTCATACTTTGACATCAATTGTGAGGAGATGGGAGAGATTTTTGTTGAGAGAAAGATAATCTCTTAAAGGCCAGTAGATTTAGAGGCATATAGGTCTAGTGATTTTTCTGACTTTCTGGAGATGATTGGGATGAAGAGGGCTAATACTGTGCAACTTCAGTATAACAAGCAGGTTGTTACTGAAGTTTATTCTAACTTGATGGATGGAAACTTGGAAGTTGATTCCCCATGGTGTGTTAGAGTCTATGTTAGAGGGGAAAGTGATTAATTTCTCTGCTTCTAGGATTAACAAAATTTTGGGCTGAAAACTCCAGATTTTGAGGGTGTTTTTCCAGATAATTTGGATGTGTCTGATAACAGGATTCTGGAGGTAGTTTTGGGTGGATACAAGACAGAGTGGCCTGAGACTGGGTATTCACATGCATCTTTCCTATCTTATAGGTTTTGTTGGTCTGTATTAGGTAGTTGTGAACTGCTGGATGCCATCTTCCAACACTACAACTCTGACAACAGAAATGACGAAGCTGTTGTACTGTGTTGGAACATAGAAACCATTCATATTGGGATTATTCATTCAGTAGAGTCTGGTTAGGAAAGCCACTGCTCTGAAGGCTAAGCATGCCCTGGTGTACTCGTTTCTGATATTTGCATTAGCTAGGAGTGCTAAGGTGAAGGGAAAAGCAAAGGATGTCATCATCGATACAGAGTTTCTTTGGCCTAACAAGAAAACTTTTGGTATGTGGCAAGTGCATGATCTGCCATAGAATCCTGAAGCTACAACTTCTGCAGATGCTGAGAAAAAGGCCAATTTAGTGGTTCTTAATGCAAGGTTGGGGCCTATAGCCATCCAAATTGCGGTCCTTGAAGCAGAGAATGCCAGGATTGAGGGGGAGAAGACTCTGTTGGAGGCGCATAATGCTACTCCGGAATGGAATTGATGGTCCCAAAGTGTCTATGTTCCAACATAGATCATGTGATAAATTCAGTGGGAGTTGATTTTACTATCGTTTTAGATTTTAGTTTTGTGGTTTATTACCTTTAGCATATTCATGGCCCCAGGGGGAGAATATTTTGGTGATTTTGGATATTATTTTTTATTGAATGACTATTATCTAAATATTATTTCTCTGATATGGAATTTTGGTTTTTGTATGGTATTTTTTATTATCAGATTTAGTATCTTGCATGTGTTCCAACATAGGTGGATTTCTGGAAACTTATGTGAATAATTAGAAGTTTTTTGTTGCGTTCTTATTTTCAAAATGGCTGGGTCCACAAATTGCCAAAGGGGGAGATTGTAAAGTCAAATGGTTTTCATTTAGTATTTTAATTGGCAATTTGTGGACAAATTTGTAAACTAAAAATATTCCATGTTGGAACATGCAGACAACCACATTCACGCCTACAGGATCTTACGGAAGAAGAATATAATATTATGGTATTTGTGATTTATGGTCTGAATATTCTGCAATATGTTAGGCGGTGGTAGAAGCATATGGTATTGGGCTAATAGAATATATGAGATATATTGTGATAAGGAAAATTCCTTTATTTATGGGATTTGGATAAGCTTCAGAAGTAGATAAGGAATAAGAATATTATGGAGAAAATCATGAAGAATTCCAATATGCTCATGGCTTTAAAAGGGGACACCACTGCTGCATTAAACTCAAGAACTTAATGGCAAAAATCTGCACACAGATTTTCTATTTTTCCGAGAGTTTTGCAAAGAGCCAATGCATACATGTTCCAACATACGTGACCTGCCGTTCAAAGTTAAGAACTGTATACCTTAATTCCTAGGGAGGGGGAGATCCAACGTCAATGAGTTTCGAGGTCAAAGGGAGTCTGATCAAGGCAAATCAGTAGCTAGGGAAGCTAGCAAAATTCACACGTTTAATTAATAAAGATAAGTGTTTTGTATGGTGTACTTTGTACTGTATCTTTCTTATTAGTGAATTTATTCTAAACTGGGCTAGGCCCCGCAGATGTAGGTGGATTTCACCGAACTGCGTAACCAAGTCTTGTGTCTTTATTCTTACTTTATTGTATACTTGATAAGATAGGTTATGCTGGAACATAGCAGTATTAATTAAGAAAATTCGATAAAACCAAATTTCGGTATTGGTATATGGTTTCACGAATTATTGAAGTTAAATGTGTCTTAGTGAATTTATGTATCAATTAATGTCAAGTGGAAAATTATGCATATGTTGGGGTGATTCCTGGAAAGGGCAAGGAAAAAACTTTTGGTAAAGTCAATGAAATTTTGTAGGTCGATTAGTAGTTATTAGAAGTTGGCATGTTGAACAGAAAATATTGGAAATAGATATAATGAATTGTAAATTAATGAAATTTTAGGGATTGCATCGTCATTAGCAACAATTAAGTTTTTTGTTCTCTAGATTTTTTTTGCGACGCTTCAAGCTGTAGCAAAATTGTCGCGACACTTTTGTGTGTCACAAACATTCTTAAAAAGTGCCACAACTAGAATCTATTTTTTTACAGTGATTTTAAAAGTTTTTTGAAATTATATTATATAAACCGCATTGTAATAAATAAAAATAAACATCAAATTATTTCATTAGTTATATCAATTATAAAATGATTTCGTGTAACTATCAATCAATATAAAACAATATTATGTAATTGTTCAGTTTTTAAGTAGGACAAGTAAACTAAAATCACTCAAATTTGTATGACCAGTACTGCAGATGCTGCAACTAAAAGAAAAAAAACAATATCCTTTCAAATCCTAAATTTTATAACTGATATAGTTTCGAAGAAAGTGCTATTAAGGTGATTGTGGGGTGGACTTGGTCATCTCAGGGTACTCTATAATAGAAATCCTCCCAACCCCCTGGTTGACACAAACCGTCATCAGGGGTAGAAGGGTAATTTGTAGACACATGCATACGCACATGGTTGCCTAACTATGTGCACGCACAGGGTTGCCTAACCATGTGCACGCACAGGAATGTTCACACAAACAGCCCCAACTTCCATGTGCTTCTACAGGTGCAGACAGGTGGCTACCCAAAATGGCATCGTTTTGGGCGGCTCACCATCCTGTTCCAGTCTGGCTCGAGAGGTGAAGGTTCCATTGGAGGGTTTGAGACCACTCTGGATGCAAAATGAGCTCATTATTTTGCCAGCCCATGTGATGTTACTGTGCTGACCAGTGGCTACTCAAAACGGTGTCGTTTTGTATTAAAGGTTCAGGTGGAGAGAGTTCAAGTGGAGGGGTTGCAGTTGAGGGGATCGAGAGGTACTGATTCGAGAGGTGAAGGTTTGGGTGGAGAGGGTTCGAGAGGTACTGATTCGAGAGGTAAATAGTCCTAACTTCCATGTGTTTCTACAGGTGCAGGCAGTTGGCTGCCCAAAATGGCATCGTTTTGGGCGGCTCACCATCATGTTCTAGTCTGGCTCGAGAGGGTACGTGTTCGAGAGGTGAAGGTTCCATTAGAGGGTTCGAGACCACTCTGGACGCGAAATGGACTCATGATTTTCCCAGCCCATGTGATTTTACTGTGCTCACCAGTGGCTGCTCAAAATGGTATTTTTTTGTGTTGAAGGTTCAGGTGGAGAGGATTCAAGTGGATGGGTTGCAGTGGAGGAGTTCGAGAGGTACTGATTCAAGAGGTGAAGGTTCAGGTGGAGAGGGTTCAAGTGGAGGGGTTAGAGATGTACTAATTCTAGTGGAGGGGTTCCAGTGGAGGGGTTCGAGAGGTACTGATTCGAGAGGTGAAGGTTCAGGTTGAGAGAGATGAAATTACCGGTGTAGAAAAACATGGGAGGGACTCTATTTTGTACTTACGCACCGGTACTCCTACCAGTGAACAATACTTAGAAATATTTTTGGATTTTGCTCTCGGGGTCCAACAATGTCAATTTTTTGGCATTTAAAGCAGCCTGACACAACTGCTTTTTGTAAAATTTGCACCGGTAACTATACTGATGCTGGGTACTTAGAAAAATTTATAAAATTTACTCTCGAGTTGGATAAGATAAAAATATTTTATTTAAAGCATCCTAAAGCAGCTGCTTTAGGCCTTGTTTTACACCGGTATATGTATAAGAGTGGGTTTCCTAACAGGCGGCCTGTCCATAAGCTTATGGACAGGCCACTTATTTCTTACCTTATACACTGCATTTCTTAAATTACATACAAAATTTAAAAATTTTGAAAATATTTTTTTTATATCATATATTTTTATAGGGAAAGTCTCAGGAAAGGCGGCATTTCCATAAGCTTATGGACAGTCCTCAGGGGCATTTGCCTTAAATGTTGTAATTTTTTATAAAATTTAAATATTGCATTTTATAAGTTAAAACAAGTAATAATATGTATTCGAATGTGAAAATATAAAAATATATGATATAAAAAATATTTTCAAAAATTTTAAATTTTGTATGTAATTTAAGAAATGCAGCGTATAAGGTAAGAAATAAGTGGCCTGTCCATAAGCTTATGGATAGGCCGCCTGTCAGGAGACCCACTCATTTTTATATTTTCACCTTCAAATACATATTATTACTTGTTTTAACTTATAAAATGAAATATTTAAATTTTATAATAATTTACAACATTTAATGCAAATGCCCCATGAGGACTGTCCATAAGCTTATGGAAAGACCGTCTTTCCTGAGACTTTCCCTATGTATAATACCGGTGTATAAAAATGTTCCCTTTTTTAAAACCCAATCAGCACCCCATTTTCACTATAATTAGAATTTATGATGTACTCATATTTTCATCTCATATTTAAAATGAAAAAAAAATTAAATAGAAAGTTTTTTCATCTAAGAACTACGATATGAATTATAAAATTAAATAATCAATATATTTAAAATTTATTAAATATTATTATTTTTATAATGAAATAACATATAGCAAGCAAGTATATGAAATAAATAAAATATGAAATTAAATTTACCTTAGAAAGTAGAGTGCGTCTCTTGAAAGACGGTTTTTCCATAAGTTATGGAAAGACCAAGGTTTAAAGTGTAAATTAGAAGGAATGAAAGATAAAATTTTCGGGTTGCATGAACCGGGTTATAAATTTTATAACTACTACATGTTGCATACTAAAAGTTTAATATTGCAACTAAGACCTTTTACCTTTTATTATTCTAATCAAATCTCGTCTTTCCATAAGCCAATGGAAAGACCGTCTTTCCATAAGCAATGGAAAGACCGTCTTTCCCAAGAATTTATCTAGAAAGTAAGTAACCAATACTCAAAACAGGTAAATTATATGATATCCATGGATACCATGAACACGGTATACTTTTAAGCATTTCAAATTATAAGTGCGTGTATTATTTTATATGGGATTTACATTTTTTAATTTACTATTTAATTAGTGGATCGCTATATCTCGCCCTGTATTTTACTATCCTCGCCCTAATACGCATACAGTATTTTTTTTTTCTATTTTGAATAACTGAATTAAAATTAATTTAGATAATTGTAGTTAGTTAATATTAATTGAGATAAAATTAATTAAAACTAGACCGCCGCCGGACCACCGCCCGCCGCCGCCGGACCACCGCCCGCCGCCGCCGGACCACCGCCCGCCGCCGCCGGACCACCGCCCGCCGCCGCCGGACCACCGCCCGCCGCCGCCGGACCACCGCCCGCCGCCGCCGGACCACCGCCCGCCGCCGCCGGACCACCGCCCGCCGCCGCCGGACCACCGCCCGCCGCCGCCGGACCACCGCCCGCCGCCGCCGGACCACCGCCCACCGCCGCCGGCTCCGGTTCGCCACGGCCTGGGCGCGAGGCGCCACCGGTCGGCTCGCCATGGCCTGGGCGCGAGCCGTGGCGGGCTCCGGTCGCCACGGTCTGGGCCGTGGTCCGCTCGCCACCGCCCGGCCGCGAGCCGGCGCCGGTCCGGTCGCCGCGGCCTGGCCGCGAGGCGCCGCCGGTCCGCTCGCCACCGGCGGACCGCGAGCCGGCGCCGGTCCGGTCGCCACCGATAGGCCGCTCGCCACCGCCGGTCCGCTCGCCACCGGTGGCTCGCGATCTGCCGCTGGTCCGCTCGCCGGGGTCCGGGCGCGAGCCGGACCGGCGCCGCTCGCCGCGGTCTGGGCGCGAGCCACGGCTTGCCGTGCGGTGGGCGCGAGAATGGCGCGGTCCGGTCGCCAGGCCACGGGCGCGAGCCGGACGCGCCTCGGCTCGCCGTGGCCTGGGCGCGAGCCGTGCCATTTTTTTTTAGCACGAATTCTACTCATTTTGAGGGCACTCGAAATTTTTTGCTATCCAAAACGAGCAAAAATTACTCCGGAAAGGGTGTTAGAAATTCCATGTCTTCGGAGGTAATTTTACTAATTAGTTACGTAGTTGTTAAATTTAATAATTTATGCCGTACAAATTTATGCTCGTCTTTGTGTTTTAATTTATTAACTGTTACGTAGAAACTATTGCACATTTATCTCCTATGAATTTATCTCCTATTAATAGCAGTAACGTTAATTTTGTTGTTAATTTTGTTACGTAATGCTGTTTCTAATTTATCTACAATAATTTATGTCCTATTAATTATTGTAACGTTAAGTTACGTATTTTTACGTTATTTTGATATTTTAATTTGTTGTACTGTAAGAATGTAATATTAATTCTAGCCACAAAGTTATTTCATTTTTTTTCCATTACGTGTATGTTTTAGCTGTTAGGGAGAAAGAAATTTATGCTCATCTTAGTTTTTTAATTTATGCTCATCTGAGTATTTTAATTTATTAATTGTAACGTAAAAATTATTGTAACGTTAATTTTAATTATTGTAACGTTAATTTTAATTATTGTAACGTTAATTTTAATTATTGTAACGTTAATTTTAATTATTGTAACGTTAATGTTGATGTTTTGTTAATTTTGTTATTTTGTTAATTATTGTGACGTTAATGTTGTTGTTTTGTTAATTTTGTTATTTTGTTAATTATTGTGACGTTAATGTTGTTGTTTTGTTAATTTTGTTATTTTGTTAATTATTGTAACGTTAATTTTGTTGTTTTGTTAATTTTGTTATTTTGTTAATTATTGTAACGTTAATTTTGTTGTTTTGTTAATTTTGTTATGTTGTTAATTATTGTAACGTTAATTTACGTTCTTTTACGTTATTTTGTTATTTTAATTTGTTGAAATGTAATTACTTTGTTTCATTTTGCATTATTCAAATGCAAGTATTAAAAGTTAATCTGAAACGACCCGGTTGCATTTTGGATTCAAAAAGTTCACCAGTGAACATTAAATTCGTTACGTTAATTAATTTTAAACCTTAACGTGAAATGTAAGAATGTAATATTAATTCTAGCCACAATGTTATGTTATTTTTTTTTCCATTACATGTATGTTTGAGCTGTTAATGAGAAATTTTTTCCATTAGGAGGACAGTTTGAAATGGATGAATGTAATTTTAGTTTAGGGAGTTAATTTGTGTACGGGAATTTTATAACTCTAATGGCATTTCATGTACTATTATTTTATCTTTATGTTGTCTTCTTTAAGTACATGTTCTAACGTTTTGACAGTAATTTTATCTTTATTCGTTCATATGTAAACGTTAATTGACGACATCATTGTCGTTGGTATAGCAGTTGAGTGTAACTAATTACTTGATGTTTATTGCTGTTTAAGGATGACAATCAGTCATGTGAAGCTGCTGCAGGGCGGAATGGATACTCTCCATTTGCCACCTCAGCTGTGTTTCCAGATGTTGCCGAGGCTTATTCCTACCTGCAACGGATTGATCAGAGACTTGACAGATTCAGAAACTGCCCCAAGGCATATCAATGCCAGCCTCAGCAATTCGTTTCCGAACCTGCATCAGAACATTAGGCAGGTGTACAATGAGAGGTCGGCATATGTAACAGAAAGGCGAGGCGGGCGCAACACAGCGGAGAATTGTTTGCATCTGGCCACCGCGAAAGGGTATGTCACTAGTCACCGCTCAGCAGGTGATGGTACTTTGACTCATTTATTCATGGCCAATCCCGATGACTTATAAATTTGATATGCACAAACAGTTACCGATTACATAAATGAGCAAACTATGGCAAAACTGTGGGTTCATACATAAGCAAATGTCCGACTAAGGAATGGGTCCATAACCGAGCCTGCGGTACTCATCGCGATGACTGACAAAAGTCGTCATCAACTCCCTCATGCAGGGGTCGGCGAGTCCATCAACGGTCGCCGAGTCAAACGGATCCAGGGCACCCATCATGTCACTCAGCATCTGTTTGTACATCTGGTGCTCATCTACAACACAAGATATGTAATTAGTATAACAACAATCGAATCAAACTGATATGATAAGATAAATTAACATTCATTTCAACAACGTGTGAACTAATATTTTCGAACAGTGCATAATTTCAATTTACTAACGGAAACTACATATTCTATAATGCATAGGAAAAACTGGATATAACATAAAAAAAACCCCACCACAAACAGCAAATTTAATTCACGTACAATCCCATACAACGAACTACACATTTTTTTAAGTTACAAATTGGAAATTACATTACTAAATAATCTTATTTTTTTACCACATCACACTATTATTAACATTCAAGGAAACAATCGTTAAAACATATCATAATAATTTTACTACATCGGATTAATAAATTTTATTTAAATAGAACTATATTCTATTATGTCACATATACTTTCCAAATTACGGAAATAGTAATCATTTCCAAATTTGAACTAAATAATTTCTAAAAAACACAATTTCTTCGTTTTAATTCCAAGATTCATTAAATTCCTAATATTAGATTTCTCCGAATTATTCTACATCTTAATCTCCTATTATCTTATGAAATAAATTAATTTAAGAGTGAAGCCTCCTATAATCATTTCCAAATTTAAATTAAATAATTTCTAACAATCTCAATTTCTTCGTTTTAATTCCAAAATTCATTAAATTTCTTATATTAGATTTCTCCGAATTATTCTACATCTTAATCTCCTATTATCTTATGAATTAAATTAATTTAAGAGTGAAGCCTCCTATTTTCTTATATTTACAACTAAACCCCTCATTCGCACGAAAACAAAAAAAATTCGCACGAAAACTAAAAAAAATCCTCCAAAACTTACGTTTTCCGGCAATTTTCCGGCGGATTTCCGGCGGCGGGGGGCGGCGGGCGGCGGGCGGCGGGCGGCGGGCGGCGGGCGGCGGGCGGCGGGCAGCGGGCGGCGGGCGGCGGCACCTGGCCGGATGGAATGGAGAGAGGGAAGGGGGAGAGGATTTTAGGGTTTTTAATTTTTATTTTTTAAAAAATATTAATACGTGTATTTATACGTATTAGGGCGAGAATAGTAAAATACAGGGCGAGATATAGTAATGCCCTTTAATTACTGTGTAAATATTGTATGCACCTCATGGTACCTTAGGTACAATGTACACATTGCTCGAAACCTGTACAATACATGTACAAATGGCTCGAAACATGTCCAATACTCAAAAACATGACTACAAAGAACTCCGTTCAGCCTAGCTCTATTTGCATAATAATCATTATCACATTGTTCAAGAAAATCTTAACTCTTAATATATTTACTTATGTATAATAATAATTAATAAAAAATTAATATTTAAAAACTACTTATTACTTTTAATTAAATAATATCATATGTGATAATATTGTTATTCATATATCTTCCCATATTTACTGTCAAACCGGTAGAGAATGATGTCAACAACAAAAACAATAGTGCTAGGGAGTACCTAACAAAGTCAGTTTGCCAAAATTAAAGTGAATTGCTATATCACGCCCTGTATTTTACTAGTTACGCCCTGTATTTATGCTGTTTTATATACAATATGTATTTTTAATTTAATTTAATTAATTAAATTTAAATTTAATTAATATTAATTTAATTTATTAGTAATTTAATTGCTGCTCTGGCTCCGCCTTGCTCCGGTGCCACCGCGCCGCCGCCGCTGCCGGGCGTCGCTGCCGCCGTTGCTCCGGGCGTCGCCGCCGCCGCCGCTGCCGGGCGTCGCTGCCGCCGCTGCTCCGGGCGTCGCGGCCGAGCGCGCGGCCGAGTCAAACCGCCGCCGAGCCGGAGGTGTCCCGTTCGCCATGGCCTGGGCGCGAGCCGGAGGCTCTCCCGTTCGCCAGGGCCTTCGCGCGACTGGCGCCGGTTCCGTTCGCCACGGTCCGGGCGCGAGCCGAAGGCTCTCCCGGTCGCCACGGCCTGGGCGCGACGGGCGCCGGATCCGTTCGCAACAGCCTTCGCGCGACGGGCGCCGGTTCCATTCGCCACGGTCCCGGCGCGAGCGCGCCTTCCGTTCTCCTCGCCCTCGGCGCGATCCGGGGCTCCCGTTCTCCGCCGCTTCTCCGCCACTTCTCCCTTTCTCCGCCGGCGGTGCTAGGGTTTCCCTCGAGGACGATGGAGGATGGCGGGCTACCTTCGCTCGACGGGTTTAGGATGGCGGAGCTCGACGGCGACGAAGGAGGAGAGACGAAGGGGCTAGGGTTTCGATCGACGGGGCTAGCTTCGATCGACGGCGACGAAGGAGGAGAGACGGAGGACGAAGGAGGAGGAACGGCGGGGACGAGGCGAAGGAGAAGGTAGGATGGCGGCGGGGCTAGGACCGCCGGAGAAGACGAAGAAGAAGAGAAATAGGTGGTGGTGGCGGCGGCGCTGGAGCACGTAGCGGCGGAGATCGGTGGCGCACGGCGGCGTGGCGCGCGGTGGCGTCGCGGGACACGACGGCGCGCGGTGGCCCTCGGCGGCGCACGGCGGCGCGGTGGTGGCGCACAGAGCGGCTGCGGTTTTTGTTTTGTTTTTGATTTTTGATTTTTATTTTGATTTTGATTTTAAATTTTTGTTGTTGATTTTGTTGGGTAAAATTCTGTAATTCTCCATTCCATTGGAATGGTAAAATCACGATTGGATGATGGTGGTAAAATCTTTCTTGGATATCGATGTGAGTCGCGTTACGTACGCTTTCCTTAAAGAGTAATTCGACCCTATTACCGCCTTGGGTTACACGAATTCCCTTCGAGGATAAAACAATCGAGAATCCCTCCTGTTCTAGGCTTGAATCAGAAGAATACTAATGAGTGACTGTGTTTTTGGTTACTGAGTAAATCTGAAAATTCTAAGATTTTCACTTCTGTCTTGTGTGTGTTTTTCCAACCATGCGAATGCATGTATTTATAAGAAACTAATGTCGTGAAAAGACATAACACTTCATCATTCTACATTAAACAATGAACCTATCAGAATTATAAATTCTGAAATGATGCAATTTTTTCACACGATACATCTTTCCACATTGCACTACAACATTCAATGTATCGTATTTAATCTGATATCATCCTTATCATTTCCATCAAAGAGAAGTTAGACAATACACACCATCATATCAAAATTATAATAAATTATGAAATGATATATCTTTCCAGGACAAGCCATGTTAGTTATCACCAACATAATTAATCCTCATCATATGAACCTGTAAACTCGTAGATAGTTTATACAAATGTGCACTCCGCACCACCAAACTTGTTTTAACATCCCGAGTTTACAATTACTCGAATCCAATTATACTTAAATAGCTTTGTGTTTTATAAAACACCAACAATCCTCCCCCATTTAAGTATTATCCTTGATTCGGAAAATCCAACAACCAAACCAAACAAGTGCATAAATGAAAATGTCTTGAAGATTGAATTTTCACCTTAGTGAACTACACATTCCAAATATTCGAGAATCGGGGTGTCTCTAAAGATTGAACCCTTCAACCCATTTGAACACTTGAAGATAATCCACACACAAGTTCAAATACAACTCAAAAGTTTAAGCTTGACACTATATAAGCCATGTGTCCCTATCCATTCATGAGTGCATACAAAGCCAAGCCTGGACTTATTGAAGCGGCTACACTTCGCACTTCATATAGGTGAATCTCTTTAATCGTACACCTACAATTGTACTTTGTCAAAGGATCCATTAAGAAGTTAAAACTTCAACCTAACTTCCATGCAGGTCCAAACATATTAAATTCGGGATATGAAATCATATGTTTCAATCTCAAACAATAGGCCTTCCTCATTGAATTTTACTCTAACGTCGTATCAGAGCAAAATTGGGTATCCCATTATCAAAGATTTAAATAGGCTTTAAACCCATCCCAATCACCGACTTATTTATCAAGTCCCTAACTACTCACTTCGTCAAGTGTTCTGCTAGATTGTGTTGATATCTTACAAAATCAACTAAAATAACACATGAGTTATTAAGTCATGACTCACGCTATGCCTAGCGCCCAAGTGTTTAAATTTTTCATTAAACACTTCACTATAAGCCTTAGTCATCTACCGGCTTAGGCCATAACAAAATTTCATATACTGAATTCTGTAACCATTCTGCCTCTTTACCAGCAGTTTACATCAATCATACATGAACAATATTTCTCTTTCATATATAGATATCACAAACATATCATCATGCACCAATATTTCAAAATTGAAATTAAAAACTTATGAATAAAAGTACTTATCTCTTTCATGCCATTGATTCTTCTCCTCCACAAATGATTATATTTTCCACATACAATGTATCTCAGTTGTCAGAAATGAATTAAAAAAAACACATCTTTTCACGTAAATGATTACATTTTCCACATCCTTTGTACCGTAGTTATCAGAATTTTAATAAAATCTGAATTGTGCATTTTTCCACATGACAATGCAGTAAGTTGAGCATACCGCCAACACTGCATCCCGTACACATCCTTAGTTCATCCTCATCCTTTCAATCAAGGAGTCAGACACTATACACCACCACCTTTATAAGTATATATAAATACGGATGTAGATAGAAACCAGTGTATAGCATAATTTCACAAGTATGTATAAATACGGATGCAGATAGAAACCAATGTATAACATAATTTCACAAGTATGTATAAATACGGATGCAGATAGAAACCAATGTATAACACAATTTCACATCCAGATATAAAATTTAATCTGCAACTTTTTGCTACAAATATAATATTTCCTTGCATGTTTTCAAAATATTATTACCATGCAATTCATTCATAAAAATTATTCACATCCTTATTATTCAATTTAAAAGGATAGTTAATCACAAATTATCAGTAAAACTGATTTAACATGTATATATATATTTTCACAATGCACTATATATCACTCATTAATCAATTCATAAGCACATATAAATTGGATTCTAACCTTTGTAGGGGTCAAACTGTATTTCACGTGAATCCAAAAGTCATGTTAAATGGATTAGATCCAAACCACACATAAGCTTCTTCGCACCACCGAATCCCTCTATGCATGCGCATCTTTGCACACCATTCTTTATATGGTGCACCATCGCATTATACGCAATCTTTCATGGTCGAACCATGCGAATGCATGTATTTATAAGAAACTAATGTCGTGAAAAGACATAACACTTCATCATTCTACATTAAACAATGAACCTATCAGAATTATAAATTCTGAAATGATGCAATTTTTTCACACGATACATCTTTCCACATTGCACTACAACATTCAATGTATCGTATTTAATCTGATATCATCCTTATCATTTCCATCAAAGAGAAGTTAGACAATACACACCATCATATCAAAATTATAATAAATTATGAAATGATATATCTTTCCAGGACAAGCCATGTTAGTTATCACCAACATAATTAATCCTCATCATATGAACCTGTAAACTCGTAGATAGTTTATACAAATGTGCACTCCGCACCACCAAACTTGTTTTAACATCCCGAGTTTACAATTACTCGAATCCAATTATACTTAAATAGCTTTGTGTTTTATAAAACACCAACAGATTTTTGTTTTATTTTAAAATCTTAATATTAGTATTATACATATACATACGTATTAGGGCGTAACTAGTAAAATACAGGGCGTGATATAGCAATGCCCAAATTCATTGACAGAGTATATTCTAAGGCCATCTCCAATGGACGGTATCTAGGAGAAACCCCAAAAAAATCCATTCCAATGGTACTTCATTTTAGCATTTAAAGAATCGCGTAACCACAATGAACCGCTATATACAGCATAGCATTGTTCAATTACTTTGTGTATTATTTTATAATTAGCAGTAGCTAAATGTTATTTGGTGAAAATTAATATTAAGAATAATAATTTATCTATTTTAATTAAGTTTATTTGTTGATAGGCAAATTCTTGGGAAAGATGGTCTTTCCATAGGTTTATGGAAAGATGGGGTTTGATCAGAATAATAAAAGTTAAAGGTCTTAATTGCAATGTTAAAGTTTTAGTATGAAACATGTAGTAGTTATAAAATTTATAATCCGGTTCATGCAACCCGAAAATTTTATCTTAATTTCTTCTAATTTACACTTTAAACCTTGGTCTTTCCATAACTTATGGAAAGACCGTCTTTCAAGAGACGGACTCTTGTTGATATTCAAATTTGATCATATATCGCTGAAACTCTATATTTAATTTGGCAAAGTCTTGGAAAAAATGGTCTTTCCATATACTTATGGAAAGACGGGGTTTAATTAGAATAATAAAAGGTAAAAAGTCTTTGTTACAATATTAAAAATTTAGTATGCAACATGTAATAGTTATAAAATTTACAACCCGGTATTATGCAATCTGAAAATTTTATCTTCATTTCTTCTAATTTACACTTTAAACCTTGGTCTTTCCATGACTTATGAAAATACCGTCTTTCAAGAAATGGACTCATTTAATTTAAGGCAAAGTCTTTGGAAAGATGGTCTTTCCATAGGCTTATGGAAAAATGGGATTTGATTAGAATAGTAAAAGGTAAAAGGTCTTAGTTGCAATATTAAAATTTTAGTATGCAACATGTAGTAGTTATAAAATTTATAACCCGGTTCATGCAACCCAAAAATTTTATCTTCATTTCTATTAATTTACACTTTAAACCTTGGTCTTTCCATAACTTATGGAAAGACCGTCTTTCAATAGACGAACTCTTAATTTAATTCAAATAAAAATATTAACTTAAAATTCATGTTTAAAAATAGTAATAATTTGTTTTTGCAAAGTACCGTATAATCAGATTTGTTTGCATTTTGTTATCAACCGAGGGTATTGAAGGTCGTTTTGACACCCCCTGTTTTTAAAAAACGACGCCGTTCCCAATCCAATTTTTCAATCGCGTGCCAGAATAAAGTTGAAACCACCGGAATAAAGCTGGTGTGTTTCGATCAAGTTTCGCCTGATTACAATCCTTCACGACCTGCAATTTCAAAAGGGTTTCCGTGATTAGAGCGAGCTTGTCGTTCTGTTCACTGGATTGGTGCTTAGAATTAATGAATTTTGTGATTTTGCAGTCCATTATTTCTTTTATATTGTTGATTAGTTCAGGTTGGTAGCCCTGTTTTTTTAGTTTGTATGATGAATTTTCGCCTGTTTCTTTAGCTGCCCTCATGCGTACGGGTTCGAGCTTATTGCATCTGGTGCTTATTCAGCAGTCATTCGTCAATTGTGTAGTTAATGCGTTGTTTATGCTCATGTTCTTTTTCTGTTTTCATCAGTTGATTTGAGCATTTCTGTTAGCTTATATAGCGGTTCAGCCGAAAGATATACCATTGATATGTTTCGAGATTGCAGTGTGCATTCGAAATCATCTCGTAGGAACAAGATTGTGTAGTGAACATTGGCTTATGGAGTTTGAAATAAAGATTCAATGTTGCAGTTTCCGAGCTTTTGTTATGCTTTGGCCTTTGAGTCATTACAAGATTTCGTTGTCATGCCAAACGTTCTCTTGGAATCTTTGGTGAACAGAAGAAGTCGTGTGGTCTTATGATTGGCAATCTTTATTTTTAGCCTTTACTATATATGTGCGTGTTGGTGCTTATTTAGATACCTTATCCTTTTGTTAGAAAATGTCTGGGACAAAACCTAGGATCATGTTCCCTGGAGGAACTCCAACAGCTTGATAGCCAGCTTGAGAGAAGCCTAAAAATCATCAGGACAAAGAAGGTACGAAGTCGTTACTACGAACATGATAACATGTTGCAAATTTGAAAACACTTATTAATATGGTTTGCTTGTTTTTCAGGCTGATGTATTTAAGCAAGAAGTAGAACGGTTAAAGTGAAAGGTAAGTGCCTGCTATCTCACTCTCCTGGTTTTGCATTTTCTTCATACTTCATCCCACTCTCTTTGTGATTACCAAAACCAATGCAAGGTTGCACCAGAAGGTATGCCTTATTAACTCCAACATTTACTAGGAACAATAACATACTTCGAACATTCTGAGAATTGGAGTACTTTCTGGGTAAAGAGTTGGTTTTTCTGAGATCAAGCTGACATGAAAGGAACTTTTCAAAATTTGGGGGCATTTTAAGGAAGAGAGTCGTGTTTGGGGTTAAAAGACAGAATGTATATTTTATATGAATTATGAACAGAAACTTGTTATAGAGAGAAAAAGTTACTCCATCTCTTTTCATAAATTTGGGTTTAGCCAAGAACTCGAGTACCGCGATAAACATGAACTTCTTCGACAGGTTAAACTTGGCTTGGGACATCTTATTCCCTTCCTCATCTTCCATAAGGAAGTACAATGCGAACATTTCCAAGCAACGCCTGAAGATGATCCTCGTCTCTTATCAAGCGCAGTGAGCGACGAGGCAAAACAGAAGATAGTCAGCAACATGGTGCCTTGTCTGATATCATGGAGATAGAATCGCAGGATTAGGTTCAACTCAGCGTCTCCACGGATCCAGACCTTAGGAAAATCTATTCAATCACAGTGCCAGTGAGTCGGGTGAAATCTGAGTATCAGGAGAAGGACCCGAGCGGGCAGAAAATGAACATGGAGAATAAGGACACCGGCGAAGGGCCTGGCTCCGTTGATGTCAAGTTCGACTTCTATGTCCCGGAAAAGTTCAACGATTATAAGCATGTGAGTTGTTACAAGTTTCTTGTTGGCTTAATATAGTGTCATTTTAAACTCATTTCTGGATTCTCCTTCCTCTGGAACAAGAACAAGGTTGAAGTCTTGTTGCTCTTGTATATATGAATGATTTTCGTGCTAGGCGTTTGGATGACTTTAATAGCTGTTGGGGTTCACATACACACGGTGTTTTGATTTTGTTGAGTGTTAAGAGTTATGAAGTATTTTTGCTTAGTTTAGTTCAGTTTAATTTGGTTTGATTTGGTATAAATAAGATGGAAAGATCATGACGTTATTCAATTTAGGTTGCAGTTTTCTTGAAGAATTCAGGTGCCAGATAAATAATCTAAAGTTAATGATAAGTTTGCACCGGAAGAAGTAAACTCGATAGTTGCAATGACTTTTTTCTTCCCTCTACTAATATTGGTGCATGTGTACTCCTTACGTTCCACGTGATCTATAACGAAAATCGGCATGATAACATGACTCTTCAGGTGGTTGAAAAGGTCTTTATATATGCTTATCAACAAAGTTGGGATGTTAGCTTATCGAGAAAAGAGAGTAATTTGAGCACCAGGATGATCGAAAAGCAGAGAAGGTGGACGTGAACATCTATGGAGTACATAAATCCAGGAGAAAGACTTGTGATTTGGAAAAGAATATTTAAACCATCAATATTTGCAACCCACCTGAGGTCAGTATGGGTTATATTTAATTGCCATATTATTAGGGTAATTTAATGGCTTAACATGTAATATTAAGTGCTTTTTATAAGCCGAAGTTGTTCACTACTTTTTCCACTTCACATTCTTTGATGTTTACATGTATTTTTTTGTATGCACGTTTCATGTTTGTTGAAATGTGTTTTTTTTTTTTGGGTTAAGAGTGGACTCCTTCTCAATATGATGACACCTATGTCTTATGCAAAGTGGGGTGAGACTCCCACTTGGCTCACACAGAAAGTGGGGTGAGCCTCTCACGTGCTTGAAGAACATGATCCACACCAACATGGTTCATTTAGAGATTTAGGACCATAATAATGTGAGAGACTCTCACATGGCTCACACGGAGTGGAGTGAGTCTCTCACGTGCTCGAAGAGCATGATTCACACCAACATGGTGCATTTGGAGACCATAATAATGTGAAAGACTCCCCCATGGCTCACACAAAGTGGGGTGAGCCTCTCACGTGCTCGACGAAAAGCATGATCCACACTAACATGGTGCATGACCTAGGATCATAATAATGCAAACCAAGAAAAAGAAAAAATCAAACTCTGATTACACATGCACGAGCACAGTACTCTGACCACTTGGTTGCCCTAGACAAGTGGTTCTTTGTTGAAATGTTAAGTAAGGACTTCCTTGATTTATCAGTTGCTATGTGTGATCATTACTTGGGTCTTGTCATTCGCGACAATAGTTTCTATTGCTTTATTCCACGTGTTATTTGAAATGTCCTGCTCCTCTCATTTTTTACCTGGTTCATCGTTTACGTGCTACAGTGGAGGAATGGTTTCATTCTTGGCAGTTTTACAACATATTCCTTCAATATTTCTTTTCTTTGAGCACATAAACAATAGCTTTTGCCCGGAATTTATTTTTCTACTTATAGGATACTAATTTTGCATCTCATAAGATTGGTACGAGATGCTCAGAGCTATACATATGATGACTTCCTCATTAACATTTGAATTATTCTTAACCATTAATTGATTTGAATTATTCTTAACCATTTATAAAATTTGTTACTCTTTTCACTCATTTCCTTGACATATTTCAACTTGCAAAAATAGCACCACCTAAACATATGATGTCAAACATACTGAAACGGAGGAAGTACATTTATTTTTAGCAGGTGCAATTTAAATAAGACAAAATGAACCTCAATCAGAAGGTACACGGTTCGCTATTTGAGCTCTTACATTTTTGTTTCGAAGTTGCCTTACTTTTCAATACTTTTGACTTGTATGTGTAGGTTGTTGATTATGCTTGTTTTAAAGGTTATTTACTGTAGCGAGATTTGAGAACATAAAGTAGATAAGGAATAGCTCGCCGAGTTTGTATGGTGGTCTAGGATTGTTAAACTTGAAGTAACAGGTAACTCAGAATTTCGGTGTCTAGGAGCTAAGAGTCCCGGGGATGAAAGTTTTAGGGACTTTATGATTATTTTTCATAAAAAAACTATAGTTTAAAGCAAATAAAAATTATATCATGTTGTAGCTAATGCCACTGAAAAGTGAAAAAGCATATAAAATAGATACACAGATGCTTCTAGGCGCAAAAAGTGGGGGAATGGAGAGGGGAATGTATGTGGATCAGTGGATGCTGATAAATTCCTCCCTTCTATCTCCCTAACAGGACTAAGAAACTTGCGAAAGGAAGTTTTGTATACCAACTAATTCCATATTATAAGCTCGTGTAGAAAATAATGGTAATGATCTGTGTTTATATATGACCTTATGGTACATTATATAGTAATACAAAATACCCATGCAAGCTAGGAAAAGGAAATATAATCTAATTATACAAGTAATGTTTATATTCCTTAACACCCCCCTCAAGTTGGAGCATGGGGATCAGAAATACCCAACTTGCCAAGTAATGAATGAAACTGGTTACGTCCGAGAGCTTTGGTAAACAAGTCTGCAGGTTGATCTGTAGTGCGGATATGATGATTAACTATAGTACCAGACTGCACAAGATCCCGGACAAAATGACAATCAACTTCAATATGCTTCGTACGTTCATGGAACACTGGATTTACTGCAATATGAAGAACAGATTGACTGTCACAAAACAAACGCATAGGAGCAGTATGCGCAACCCCTAAGTCTTTCAGTAAAGACCTAAGCCATAACAACTCACAACATGTAACAGCCATAGCACGATACTCCGCTTTAGCAGAAGACCGAGAAACTGTAGGTTGCTTCTTTGTCTTCCAAGAAACAGGAGAATCACCAATCATCACAAAGTAACCGGAAAGAGAACGCCGAGTAATAGGACAAGCAGCCCAATCAGAATCACAGTAAGAAGTCAACTGTAATGCACTACGAGAAGAGATAAATAAACCCTGACCTGGATGGCACTTCAAGTAGTGCAACACACGAACTGCAGCTTGCCAGTGAGGAACACAAGGGGACTTCATGAATTGAGCAAGTGTGTGAATCGAATAGCTAAGCTCGGGACGTGTGATGGTAAGGTATATCAGGCACCCAACCAGTCACCTGTACTGCTCAGGATCATGGTAAAGCGGGCCATCAACACGCGCCAGATCGTGTTGCTGCTCCATCAGAAATTCAGTCGGTTTAGAGGCAGACAAACCTGTATCAGATAAAATGTCCAAGGCATATTTTCTTTGCGAAAGAAACATCCCCTCCGGTCTTCTAGCAATCTCTATGCCTAAGAAATACTTAAGTAAACCAAGATCTTTCATATGGAAACAAGAACTCAAGTATTTCTTGAACTCAGAGATAAGTGCAGAAGAGCTTCCAGCAATGACCAAATCATCCACATAAACCAGAACATGCAAAGAAACTGATTCACGGGAAAAGACAAACAAAGAGTAATCTGCCTTACTCCGAACAAAACCAAATGCTCGTAAAGCCTGGGCCAATTCGGCAAACCAATTTCTAGGAGCCTGACGAAGACCGTAAAGAGATTTCTAAAGGCGATATACCTGACCATGGGGCACAACATAGCCTGGTGGGGGTCGCATAAAAACCTCTTCATGCAAATCACCATGCAGGAAAGCATTATGGACATCCATCTGATGCAGTTCCCAACCACGAATGACCGCAACAGATAAGAATAGGCGAACAGAACTCATCTTCGCAACAGGAGCAAATGTCTCAGAATAATCAATTCCTTTAACATAGCGATTTCCAAGAACCACGAGGCGAGCCTTATGACGTTCAATAGTACCATCTGACCGGAACTTCATTCGGTAGACCCATTTACACCCAATCGCCTTCTTATTCGCAGGCAGATGAGCCAATGTCCATGTCTGATTGCGCTCTAGCGCAGTAAGTTCTTCAGTCATAGCATCTCGCCAATGAGAATGCCAGGAAGCCTCAGAATAAGCAGTGGGATCTGCACTAGATATTACTGCACCTAAAAATCTAGAATGCATACTAAACAAATCATCACAATTTACATAATTAGTAAGTGGATAGAGAACACCTGAGGAAAGTGACGATGCATGAGTGAATGGAGACGTAAGGGGGGGGGGGGTCTTCAGTAGTAAGAGCACAAGCATGATCAGCACAAGCATGATCAGCACAATCATAATCTGCCAAGTAAGGAGGCGGTCGGTGAGCACGAATACTCTGTCTGACAGGCAGAAGCTCGGCAGCGGAACCATTCGGAGCCAGAGATGTGGCAAAAGGAGACGCCGACGATAACCATTCGGCCGACGGCGACTAACTGGCGGCGGCCGGTGATGACTGATCGGTGGCGGCTGGCGGTGATTGACTAGGGATGGCCGGCGGCAACTGACTGGTGGCAGACGGTGGAGATTTACCGACGGTGGTCAGCGGGGATTGTTCGGTGGTGGCCGGCGGTAACTGACCGGTGGTAACTGATGGCGATGGGCCGGTGGTGACTGGCCGGTGGTGAACGGTAGAATGAAAATTCTGTGAGACTCTGGCGGTGAGCTGGAAGAGATCGGCGGTGATGTGGTGGTGCCACCGGGTTCGTCTGAAGGGGCCGAAGACAGAGTAGCAGAATACAGAAACTGGTCTTCAAAAAAATTGGCATCCCGACTGGTAAAGATCACACGGGATTCTAAGTCAAAAAGGCGATAACCTTTCTTTCCGACAGGATAACCAAGAAACAGACACCGTTGACTTCTTGGGGCAAACTTGTCACGATATCTAGGAACATAAGCAGCAAAACACAAGCATCCAAAAACTCTTAATGATGAGTAATTTGGAGCTTGCCCATAGAGCAACTTAAAGGGAGTACGACCATTGAGATGTTGTGTTGGTGTTCGGTTAATCAAGTAAGTAGCAGTAAGAACACATTCTGCCCAAAACTCAATAGGAAGACTGGCTTGAAATCGTAAAGCACTCGCCACATTGAGTAAATGATGATACTTTCTTTCAACACGACCATTTTTTGTGGTGTGTCAACCATAGATGTCTCAAAGATGATCCCAGATGCAGCAAAATGAGATCGCAAAGGCAGAAATTCAGTCCCATTATCAGCTCGAACACGGTGTATGGTTCGGCCCCACTAGTTCTTCACTAATACACTAAATTCTAAAAATCTAGAGGCTACTTCAGACTTAGCTACTAATAAATAAACCCAAACAGCTTGGGAATAATCATCGACTATAGTCAAAAAATAAAATGCACCAATAGAGGATGGTGTTCGATAAGGTCCCCAAACATCACAATGTACTAATTCAAATAATACACTAGCATTTGTAGAACTCAATGGAAAACTATATCTAGTCTGTTTGGCTCTATAACATACAGAGAAAGGTATGGTAGTATTAGTTTTGCTAAAATCAAGAGTAGGAATAGAAGACAACACCGTAGATGATGGATGACCAAAACGTTGAGCCATAAATCAGATGAAGAAACCGAAGCAACTGTCGGAATAGACTGCAGGATATGAGGACGAACGCGAGTATCCAACAGACGAAGCCAATAAACCCCCCCTTGCTGTTCACCCACGCCAATCACAATCCCCGTACTGATTTTCTGTAAAATGCAATAATTTTCAGTAAATAAGGCTAGACATTTTAAGGCAGATAACAATCTAGAGCATGATAATAAATTGCATTGCAAAGTAGGTATGTAGAGCACATGAGTAAGAGTGACATCACCAAAACAAATAGACTCATATTGTGTAGCAGACGACACAGATCCATCAGGAAGTATAACATTTACAGTATTGGTAGCAGTAGTAATATCAGTAAGAGAACCCTTATCACCAGTCATGTGATATGAGGATCCCGAATCAAGAATCCAGGGTAAAGTAGACTTACCTGACCCATGGTCAGATAACGAATAAAACTGATTAAATAAATGTATGATCGTACTCTATTGGTTGTCAGACAAAGTAGGACCAAAATCAGATCGTGTAGGTAAGCCAGAGGAAGCGGCCACCTCAAACCCATGCAACGGCATTACTACACTGGCGAAAAGAGCCATAACACAAAAGGCAACCAAGGGTAGATGTATAATTAAAATAAATAAACAAATTCTTTGCAAGCAGACACGGATCTGCGTGGAGAAAGAGGCAACCAAGAGCAGATCTGCGTGGAACACAGGCGCGTGTATTCATGCGCGCTGAAGGGGAGGAGCGCGGCTGGAGCAACCGCACGTGGATTCACGCGCTGCTGATATGGCGCACGCGAGAATCTCACGCGCGCCTCTGTCGAATGAGATGTCTGCCTCTGTCGAATGAGATGTCTTTCGGAAGGAGATGGAGAGCAACTTGGACCGGCGTCGGCACAATTGTGCGAGCAGAAAGATGGACCGGCGGCCAGACGGAGAGCAAGCTTGGACTGGCGTTGGCGGCGGCACAATCGTGGCGAGCAAGCTTGGATCTTTGGCGGACCGGCAGTCGGTGGCGAGCAAGCTTGGATCGCCGAGCAAAATTGGACGGAGAGCAAACTTGGATCTCCGGCGGCAACAGAGGTTGAGGCGGCGGGCAACGAGCAAAAGAGGTTGAGGCGGCGGCGGCGAGTATCGGCAGGCAGAGGCCAAGGGTTTTTTTTAAACCGCGGAAAGGTAGTTCGGATCGGCGGCGCGTGGAGAACATGCACGGACGACTGCGGAAAATTTAGGACGATATTTTAAGGGATCATGTTTCAGGATTTTAGGCTCTGATACCATGTAAAAAATAATGGTAATGATCTGTGTTTATTCATGACCTCAGGGTACATTATATAGTAATACAAAATACCTATGCAAGATAGGAAAAGGAAATATATTCTAATTATACAAGTAATATTTATATTCCTTAACAGCTTGTATAGTAATTTTCAATTTCTACCCCCTCACACTCCTAGAACAGCAAATAATAGAAGATTAAGAACTAAAATTGTTTTCCTTATCCTCTCAGCTTGGTGCAACTGGAACAATAATTGGGAAAGAAGGATCAATTGGCTCTTTGATGGTAATATTGCCTTGGAGGGGTGATGGCTGTGGAATTGAGATTGATGAGCTTGAGGTTGTGCTCGCCCCCTGCAGATTCGTCGAGCATTGGACATGCAGGTGTCTGAAAAACATCAAATAATGTTTAAAAAAAAAAGATCAAATATGATTTCATGAAAATATGGTCAACTATAAAACTCAACTTTTGTACCGGAGTACATGCAGAGTGGTAGAGCTAGGAGAAGATAGACGTTTATAACTTTGTGGTTTTGATGCTTGAAGTTGTGAGTGGCAAGCGGCTTACAAATGCATCATTCATTGTAAAGGGTTTAAACATTATTGACTATGTACAGTGGCGGAACCATGATGATATATAAGGAGGGCTTAAAAGAGGTAAAAATATTTTTTGCAATGCTAAATGCAACAATATTTTAACAAACAATGCTAACATAATAATATGAATGCATAATATTTAGATTTTTACAATAAAGAACTATCATTGCATAAAAAATTACGTTTCAATACTTGGGTTGCTAGAACTAGAACCATTAACCACAGGAGACAACTGTATCCTACGATGTTGAATACGCTGATAATGTTGCAAAATTGGTTCATTATCGATCCCAACAAAAATCGTCTTCTCAATATGTACTGTCATAACATATGACAGTGCAGGTTGCGGTTGAGGAAGGGGACGGCAGCGCAAGATATTAGCGCATCGGCGGATGGACGGCAGTCGACTGCATTTTGGTGGAAATGGGAGGAAGAAACAGCCAAGAGGAATTATGCTATTTTCATACAATAATAGGGCTAATTGAATTTTGGCGGAAATAGGGTTTACAACTTTTATTTGGATCAATTGGGTTTCAGCCCAATTGGACTCATTTATTTTTTTTTGGCTTTACTAACAAAATGATGTCGTTCCACTTAAGTCAAAACGACGTCGTTTTATTTAGTTGGTAAACAAAAAAAAAAGAAAAAAAACAAAGGGGTCATCTTCTCAAAGGGCCGATGCAAAGCTGAAGGCAAATTTCGGGCCGCCCAGTGGCTCAAAGGGGGCAAAATCCGGTGGCTTCTGGTGGCTCTAGGCCTAATTGACAAACAAATAGCATAACTGCAATATTTCTTGGCAATGCTTGTCATGTGTTCTAATTATCTAATATATCCTTGTGCAAACTTTCTAATAACTGACAATAGAAAATGGGACATAGTTTCCACGTTGTGAAAGGAGTACAAACAGAAGGCCTCGACTCTTTGCTTGCCACTCCAACTTGATTTTCTACTACCATTTACAAAGTAATATATATGTGTTTACATATGAATGATACAATGAATCTAGACTAGTTCTAAATATAGACAAGATAAATCTTGATTAATTAGAAATTAATCAAGATCAATCACAATCAATCACAATCAATCACGATCAATCACGATCTTCTATTGTCACACCCCCCCTCAAGCGAAGCGTCGGTTTGACTGAGACGCAAAGCTTGGACCTGAAGAAATCAAACAATGCACGATTAAGCCCTTTGGTGAAAATGTCCGCAACTTGCAGCGAAGTGGAGACATGACCAACACGAAGTTTTCCAGCAGCCACCAATTCCCGTACAAAATGATAGTCAATATCAATATGCTTGGCCCGTTTGTGAGCAACAGGATTCTCAGCAAGAAAGATAGCACTGTTATTGTCACATAGAAGCAGAGGCGAGCCCTGCAGCGGAAACTGAAGATCGCGAAGAATATGCAACAACCAAACCACCTCCGAGGCTGTGTTAGCAAGAGCTCGATATTCAGATTCTGAGCTCAAGCGAGAGACTGTAGGTTGCTTCTTGGCACTCCACGAGACCAAGTTGCCACCAAGAAAGACCGCATAGCCATAGGTGGACCGACGGGTCTCCAAGCAACGCGCCCAATCAGCATCCGAATAGGCAATAACCTCTGAAATGCCACCGACTCCAAAGGTTAGACCACAATGTAACGTGCCCCGAACATATCGTAGGATCCTAGTGACAGCAGAAAAATGATCATCACGTGGATCCTGAAGAAACTGACTCACTGAATTGGCCGCAAAGGACAAGTCAGGTCGAGTAATGGTAAGGTACTGAAGGGCGCCAACAAGGGAACGATACAACTTAGGGTTGTGAAATGGTCCACTCGTACTGCTATGAAGCTGGGACAGCGGCAAGAACAGAGTAGAGACCAGAGAAGAATCCAATATCCCAGCTCGCTGAAGAATATCCCTAGCATACTTGGCTTGGCCCAAGAACAGCCCTGTAGAGGTAGAGGTAACCTCTAAACCAAGAAAATAGCTGAGAGAACCCAAGTCCTTGACAGAAAATTCACGATCAGCACGGGCAATGAACTGCCGAATAGCAACACTGTTGTTCCCAGTGAGAATGATATCATCAACATAGACCAGAAGATAAAGAACAATAGTGCCCTGAGAGAAGACAAACAGTGAAGGATCTGAAAGACTGCCAACAAAATCCAACTGCCTGACGAACAAACTGAACCGGTCAAACCACGCCCCGGGTGCCTGTTTGAGTCCATAAATGGCCTTCCGTAAGCGACAGACATGATGAGGGCGAGCAGGATCCTGATAACCAGCCGGCTTAGCCATGAAAACAGGATTATCAAGAACACCATTAAGAAAGGCATTCTTGACGTCCAACTGATGTAAAGGCCACTTCCTCATGGTGGCAATGGCAAGGACAGTACGAACAGTGGCAGCCTTAATCACCGGACTGAAAGTATGATCAAAGTCAAACCCCGGTATCTGAGAATATCCTTGGGCCACCAGACAGGCCTTATAACGATCAATAGAGCCATCCTGACGGTACTTTAGCCGATAAATCCACTTAGAACCAACAATATTAACATTCGGAGGACAAGGCACCAACTCCCACGTCTGCTGACGGCGAAGAGCAGTCATTTCCTCATCCATAGCAGCAACCCATCTTAAATCTTTTGCCGCGGCTCGAAAATGATGTGGTTCCTCCTGCTCCAAAAGTTCTGCAACCAATCCTGTTGCCACAAAATCTGGGCCAAGATTACGGGCAACACGTGTCTCATCCTGTAAACGAGTGGTCATGGGATAAGGACGGGGCACCTGAGGAGTCGGAGAAGCACTTCCAGAGGAACCGTCCGAGGAACTGGCCGATGCTGAACTGGAACCGATGCTGGAGAGGACAGTCGAACCACTAGAGGGATCAGTCAGTGCGGTTAAAGAAGCAGGAGATCGTGGCGGTGTAACAACCACATCCTCAGCAGGGGCAATCATCGGTGCTGCAGTCTCAGATGTGGACGAGGAATCTGGACACACCGAACAAGGCAAAGTCGGTGAAGCTGAAGCAGGATCAGGGATGGTGATAGACAAGTCTGAATCAGTGGGGTCCAAAAAAGATGAAACATCCAGGGATGAAAACTGAACCTCCGAAGATACAGTGGAAAAGGGAAAGTGAGACTCATCAAATCGGGCATGTCGAGTCATGTAAGTACGTTCGGAGGTCGTATCCAAGCATTTGAACCCCTTATAATGTGAATTGTAGCCAACGAAGACACATGGAAGACTGCGAGGGGCAAGTTTGTGAGCTGCAGTCGGTCGAACTTATGGAAACACACGACACCCGAAAGGATGAAAGTTGGAGTATTCCGGAGGCTGACCAAATAGAACATCAAAAGGAGAGATGTTATCAAGAACAGGAGTGGGTAGGCGGTTAATAGTGAAAACTGCAGCACTAAAGGCATCATCCCAGTATGAGATAGGTATGTGAGAGTGGAGAAACATGGACAACCCCATTTCCGTTATGTGTCGATGCTTCCGTTCAGCCCTACCATTCTGCTCTGGAGTGTATGGGAATGACACCTGATGATGAATGCCACGAGCCCCAAAGTGTGACTGCAACCTGTTATTGATAAACTCGGTGCCACCATCGCTTTGAAAAACTTTGATGCGGGATGAAAATTGATTCTCCACGAATGCTTCGAATTGAAAATAGATGTCAACAAAGTCTGATTGGCTACGAAGAGGATAAAACCAGGTAAATCACGAGTAATCATCCACAAACACAGCATAATAAGAAAAACCACTTCTAGATAAGGCTGGAGAAGGCCCCCATAAATCACAATGAATTAAGTCAAGAACATGAGTAGCGCGCTTAGAATTCTCAACAAAAGACAATTTCTGACCCTTTGCCATAGCACAAGACTCACAAATACCAGGTTTAGGAAGCACAGAAGTAAGAGATAAATAACCATTCTTGTTCAACAAAGAAACAATGCTAGAGGACACATGTCCTAATCGAGCATGCCAAGTCTCATAAGATGCTCTATTATTGTTTTGTCTAACAAATGACAGAAGTGCTTCTTGACCACGGTCCAGCATATATAGGCCATCCTCAACGGGTCCCCGCCCCAGAATTGCCCTGGTGACCTTGTGCTGAATGACAAAAGACTGATCATCAAAGGTAATAATAGCACACAGATCACGAGTAAGCTTGCTAATTGATAAGAGATTCTTAGTAATTGCAGGCACAAGCAGCACATTAGATAAATGTAAGGTAGAACTAAAATGAGCATTACCAATACCAGCAATAGCAATAGACGCACCATTACCAACAGAGACAAGAGTGTTACCATTGTACGGAGTGACACTCGATAGATTGGAAGCAGAAGAGCTCATATGATTAGTCGCTCCTGAATCCATATACCAGTCAGGGATCGATGAAGCAACACTCGGGGCAGAAGCAAAAGATGGCTGAGTGGGATATGCTGAAGGAGCAGAATACTGAGGTGCTGCAAAACCTGGTGGTGTGGGAAGCACCTGAAGCATCGGAGGAGCATACTGCGGATAGTGCTGAACAAGATGAGCCTGAACTACCTGAGGAGCATGACCAACATAAGGCGAGTACTGCTGCTGAACATAAGGTTGAGGAGCCGAAGCCATAGGGCGAGGATTGGCCGAAGGACACTGACTAGCAATGTGACCGAAACCCTCACATGTATAACACTGAATTGGAGACCCATATGCAGCAGATCTAGACCAGGACCCACGACCAGAACCCTTCCAAGAGCCTCTGCCACCACGTCGGCCACCGGGATGGCCGTTTCCAGCCATGCGTGGGGTCCACGTGCCACTGCCACGCACGGGTTCCGCCAGCGCGTGAGGCCACGCGCAGCCCATGGCTGGCTGCTGGTTTGAACCAGCTTCTCCCTGCTGCTGTACATAAGCCACAAAAGCAATTGGACCAGAATTTACTTGCCCCTGGACACTATTCAACTGTGTTTTCTCCACATTAACAATAAAAGATTCATATCCCTTAGCCTCATCAACCACAGTCATATAATCAGGAAGAGGCTTACGGGTAGCAATAGGTGAACTAAAATGCTTAAAGTCAGCCCCCAAAGCATTAAGAAACCAAATCAATTTCTCACGATTACTAGCTGGTTCTCCCATGACTATTAAATTAATTGATCAAAAATTTTCATGAAGGAAAGGTGAAGCTCATGAACAGTACCATTTTTCCGGATGATGCCGGCCTGTTGACGGAGACTGAAGGCTGCAATGGCAGTACTGTGTTGATATGCCATGGCGAAGGCATCCCACATCTTTTTCGCGGTGGTGCACTGCGAGATTTCGTTCTTGGCATCGGAAGAGAGAGAAGAATAAAGCACACTGCAAACTCGTTGATCATCAGCAACCCAATCATCATAGACAGCCTTGGTCTTATCAAAGACCTCTCTAGCTTTGAGAAATGCAGCATCATCAGGAGGAGAAGAGGAGGAGGAAACCGGTGTCTGCATCACTGGAAATTTGGGCAGGGACTAGAACCATCAAGATGACCATACAATCCCTGCGGTCTAAACACATATTGAACCTGCTGCTTCCATTGCAGGTATGTGTTAGCATCCAACTTCGTATTGAGTAAATGGATCATGGTGTTGAGGGACAACCTGTCTGAATACTTGTTGTCAGCCATGATCGAGAAAAAAAATCGATTGAAGAAGAAGAGGGGAGAGGGGCGGCTGAATGAAGAAGAAATAGGGGAGGTCAAAAAAAATTGAAACTGTAGGGAGAGAGGATCAGCAACGCTCTAATACCATGAAAGGAATTTTCCAACTTGGTTTTCTATTACCATTTACAAAGTAATATATAGGTGTTTACATATGAATGATACAATGAATCTGGACTAGTTCTAAATATAGACAAGATAAATCTTGATTAATTAGAAATTAATCAAGATCAATCACAATCAATCAATTACAATCAATCAATCACAATCAATCACGATCAATCACGACCAATCACGATATTCTATTGTCACAGAAGAAGCAGCAGCTCAGAATATGCATGCTGTTTTTTTTCCATGGAATTAAATTTTTTTTCTTTTTATTGATTCTTGGTTCCATGTCATGCAATTCATTCAGAATCTCCGGTGGACTTGCCAGTGTCGGAAAATGGTGTACATTGCTTTGTGCCATTAAAAGAAGAGAAAAACTCCCGTGAGATCGTCTCACCATAGCAAATGGTGAGACCAGGGACCAAGTTGCAATAAGTAGGAAGAGAATTGAAATATAGGACTTGATTGCAAAATTGGAACATAGGCTGAAAATGAGTCAAAATTGGGTTATAACAAAAATGGGCCAACCTGATTTTCTCTCTCCACCCAAATAACTGTCAGATCTCCTTCCCCCCAAAAATCAAGGAATTTCATTCCTCTTCAAACTCATCCCGAATTTATGCTACTAAACACCGGATTCAAGATCTGAAATCGCCAATCAAAGCTATGAAAATCTCCGGTTCAAGCTCGCAATCAAGTTCCGAAATCAGAATCTGCAAATTTTTACAAATCTGAAGCAATCATATTTTGCGACATAATTTTTTGGAATTTTGCACGGAAAGATCGAAGAACAGCAGATTTCAAAAATTTTAAGATCCGCGAAGGGGAAATAATCGAGGTAATATGAAATTTATGGTTGAAAACCCTAGTTCTGTGGTTGCAATCTCAATTATATGAAATCTACGATCTAAGATCTTAGTTTTGTGGATTAAAGTCTTAGTTTTAATGGTTGGATATACGATATAAGGTGTTGCTGCTATAAACTATGGAAAACGAAGCAATTCAAGGCAATGAAATTGTTTTATACGAGGAAGAAGGCAACAAATATGTTCTATCTGAAAATTCAACAAGTTTACATTCAGGTTTAGTTTTACTTTCATATATATAGTTAAACGCATGAAGAAATTGCATGAACACATGAAGTAACGTTTTTATATTGTGGAATTTTTCTGCCAAATCTGGAATTCAGTTATATGCATGATGTGAAGAAATTGTAGGCATTTTTTTAATCTGCTGAATCGTGTGAAGTAATATTATGAACACTGGATGTAACTGCATGAACACATAAAGTAATGTGATATTTTTCTGATGGATAGTTCCTTAGGGTCTGAAATTTGGCTATATGCAATTTGTTGGGAAAATGTAGGTGTTTTTTAATTTACTGAAACACATGAAGTAATATGAAGAACACTAGATGTAACTGCATGAACACATGAAGTAACGTGATATTATTTTGACGGATAATTCCCCATGGTCTGAAATTTGGTTTTATGCAATTTGTTAGGAAAATGTAGGTAATTATTTTTACTGAAACGTATAAAGTAATATGATGAACACTCGATGTAAGTGCATGAACACATGAAGTAACATGACATTATTCTTCTGGATAATTCTCCAAGGTCTGAAATTTGGCCACATGCAATTTGTTGAAAAAATTTAGGTGTTTTAAAATATTGTTGAAACATGTGAAGTAATATAATGAACACGTGATGTAACTACATGAACAAATGAAGTAAAGTGATATTATTCTGATCGATAACTCCCCTTGGTCTGAAATTTGGCTATATTCAACTTGTTAAGAAAAATGTAGGTGTTTTTAAATTTTCTGGAACGTATGAAGTAGTATGATGAACACTGAATGTAACTGCATGAACACATGAAGTACGTGATATTATTCTGATGGATAATTCCCCAAGTTCTGAAATTTGGCCATATGCAATTTGTAGAGGAAAATGTAGGTGATTTTAAAATTTCTGGAACGTATGAAGTAATATGAAGAACACTGGATGTATCTGTATGAATACATGAAGTGGCATGATATTATTCTTCTGGATAATTCTCCAATGTTTGAAATTTGGCTATATGCAATTTGTTGAGAAAATTTAGGTTTTTAAAATATTGCTGAAACGTATGGAGTAATATGATGAACATTGGATGTAACTGCATCAACACATGAAGTAAAGTGATATTATTCTGATCGATAACTCCCCTTGGTATGAAATTTGGCTATATCTAATTTGTTGAGGAAAATGTAGGTGTTTTAAACCTTTCTGGAACCTATGTAGTATGATGAACACTGGATGTAACTGCATGAACACATCAAGTAACGTGATATTATTCTGATGGATAATTCCCCAAGATCTAAAATTTGGTTATATGCAATTTAATTAGGAAAATGTAGGTGATTTTAAACTTTCTGGAACGTACAAAGTAAATGAAGAACACTGGATGTAACTGCATGAACACATGAAGTAACGTGATATTATTCTTCTGGATAATTCTCCAATGTTTGAAATTTGACTATATGCAATTTGTTGAGAAAATTTAGGTTTTTTTTATAATATTGCTGAAACATATGAAGTAATATGATGAATATTGGATGTAACTGCACGAACACATCAAATAAAGTGATATTATTCTGATCGATAACTCCCCTTGGTATAAGATTTGACTATATGTAATTTGTTGAGGAAAATGTAGGTGTTTTTAAATTTTCTGGAACACATGTAGTATGATGTACACTAGAGGTAACTACGTGAATACATGAAGTAACGTGATATTATTCTGATAGATAATTCCCCAAGATTTAAAATTTGACTATATACAATTTGTAAGTGATTTAAAATTTTCTGAATGTATAAAGTAACATAATAAATAAATGATGTAACTGCATTAACACATGAAGTAAAGTGATTGAACTTTGTTAAATGATTCGTCAATATCTAGAATTCAATTGCATGCATTTTTTAAAGAATATTATGGTGTTTTAAATTTAATGTAACCCAAGAAGTAATATGTTAAATACACATTGTAACTTAATATATACATGAAACATTATGATGTTGAAGGTCTGAAATTGATTAGTTGAATTTTATTTTCAAAATATTTTGGTGTTGTAAAATTTTCTTAATTGTCTGATGTAATATATTAAAACAAGATCTTACCTCTTAAACACATGAAGTAAAGAAGTAAATTGTATAAAATTGATGTATAAAAATGGTTTTATGCATTTTATTGAGATGATTTACGTTTTTATAAATTTTTGAAAACGTACAAAGTAATATATTAAGTAAACTGGATTAAAACATGAAATAACATGATTGAACTTTGTAACAAGATTCATCAATATCTAAAATTCAATTACATGCACAATGTTAAGAATATTTAATGTTTTAAAATTTACTGTAGACAAATAAGTAATATGTTAAATACACGATGTAACTTAATAAATTCATGATGTATTGTGATGCTGAAGGTCTGAAATTTGATTGGTTGGTTTTTTTCCCAAAATATTTTAGTATTGTACCTCTATGTACATACTTATCAATGACTAAATAACTGTTTATGTAAGGGGAACTAAAATGTAAAACACATGAACTAATCAAAACAATAGTTGATGTAATGAATTACTGAATAAGTTCATATTTGCAGGACCAGATTTTGACACCCAATTTTGACACAAAGACAAGAGGAAGAAGCAAGAGAATTAAAAAATATCCCTTAAGTGCATATCCTATCTTTTTTCTAGAAAAATATTTCTAGAAAAAATAACCGTCGGAGCTATCGACATCGAAGGGGGGATGGAACATACCACCCCTGGCGGATATTCTAGAAAAGAGGGTTGAGGTCGCGCCTGATACCGCTCTCAAGCATATCCAAAATATAGGAATGCTTACATGGGTTAGGAAATATTACCCACAGGTATCTCTATGACCGTCGAAGGTATCGCGTCTCTCTATATACCCATAGGTATCGAGAGAGGTGTAACCTGATATCATACAACGCCAGATCTGGTTGTGAACCAACCATTCCTATATCTTGATTCACTTGCACAACCGTTCATAGGCCTCGGTATGGGAATCATGAGAAGCTTCCGTGAAGCGACCATCTCTTTCATCATACGACCAAGCTAGCATATTTTGTGCAGGATTCAAGACCCCTGCACTTTGTCCCACATTATTCTCTAGAGGCCTCGAAAGTCCAGCTACATCTCGAGGGACCTAGACTATTGGTGGACTAGGATCGATAGAGCTTTGCATTGCCTCCTGCCCCCCAGTCGAGACCTGAAACGCTCTAGACTCACCTACCAAGGCTTGCGCCATTTCACGTTCAACATTCTAGGACACCAAAAGGTTAACCATCATTCTCCATCTTCCTCGATATGGGGATTATATCTCGTTAGTGGCACCTGTCCCCTTCAATCTAACCTCTCACTCCTTCGAGTAGTCGTAGAAGTGGACATAAACCAAAAGACTCAAATTTGACTAAATCGGTCCCACTGAGCGTGTCAATTGATGCATTTGGAAGCCGATCAAGTTACTCTGTTGAGTCTTCTGGTCTCTAATCTGCAATACAACAAGCCCCGAGAGGTCCCAGGGGAAATCTCTCTGATGCTTAAGTCAAAATAATACTCGAATAGCGTATAAAAGTATGAATAAATAATAATGAATACATACTTGGTATTTATACTGTATAATTTAATAGTATTTATCCTTAATTGTAACTCTTAATTTCTAATAAATGCGGTCACTAATTATCTTCCTCATAATACCTTTATTGGGCCAAAATATGCCCAATATGCTTTCTGCCTTCACTAGGTTTGACCATCACCAGTTACCTAACAAACTTATAGAGAATATTCATAAAAGATACACAAGATATTAGTGGGGAAGAACTTCTCAAGAAAAGAAAATTCATTGGGCCCAGTGCCGCCAACTATGTTTACCAAACGGCTTGGAAGGATTGGGCTTCAAGGACCTAAAGATCTTTAACAGTGCAATGTTAGGAAAATGAGCTTGTAGAATATTTAAGAATCCTAATTCGATGGTCGCAAAAGTCATAAAATCTAAATATTTCCCATCATCGTCTTTCTTTCATACCAGCAGAGTTGGCAACTGGGTTGGGCGGCCCGCGAACAGCTTGGACCCAGCCTGATATAAAGCACGAACGGCCACGACAGGATTAAGGCCTATGTAGAGCCCGTGCCTGAACAAGCAAGCCCCATGCCGATCCTCGTCTCCATTGTAGCAAATTTTTGGGCTTGGGCACAGCACGACTCGAATGCTTTCTGGCCAGCCCGAAAGGCCCATAGTTTCATAAGATGATTTTAATTAAAATGTGGGGATAGTGGGAAATCACTTCTTTAACCATAAATTTAATACATCATATTGGTATTTTGTTTCATTTTTTAATTATATAATAATATTAAATTAGCTATATTCTAAAAATGAATCAAATAAATCATTCATCAATATATTTAATTCATTAAGTATGGAAATATGTTGTGACAAAATATAATAAATTGTTATAAAATTATAGTCTGAAATTTTAACATACAATAAATTAAATTAAATTAAATGAACAATATAATGAATACTGATGCACTGATAAATGAGTAAAATAACTTAAAATTTTAAATTCTATTATTTTTATAACAATTCCAACTTAAAATATTTTATAATAGAATGTCTTATTTGGATAAATTTAGTTATATTTATTGTAAAAAAGAAACAACCATCTTGCATTAGGGTTGGTATTGAAGAGGATGGAATAGAGTACAATGTAGTTAAACTTCCCATTGAATTTGAGGAACTACCACTCTACTGTAATCATTGTAAATCCATAGGGCATGATGATAGTCTCTGTATCTATTTACATCCAGAACTAAAGAAACCGAGGTACAGTAGGGTGGATAAGTCAAAAAATGTTAATCTATCCATCAATGAACAAAAGAAATTAACTCAAAACAAAGATCAACAGACTGGGCATGAAATCCTGTCAAAAGATGGAATTAATCAACCACAAGAGGAACAAAATAAGGCTGGGGGTTCGGGGCTCTCTGATAAGGAAAAACTTAAGACTTTGTCTCAGAAGCTTAAGTATATTCCCAAGCAGAAGGTTGTATCAGTTGTGGAGGTGGATCAACTAGAGAGTCCTAATTCACCTAAACAGGGGGTAGATAGGAATTCTGAAATCCATGACTTGAAGGATCAGTCTCTTGACTCAAGTATTAAGCCAGTCGACAGAAATGATGATCTTGTAGAAGTTCAGTCTTTATCATCAAATCAGACCACTGTGGCTCAGCAGAGAGATAGCACTAATGATAACCCAAATGAGTCTAAGGGGGAATCTCCAGAGGTTTCAATTATCAGTTCCCAGTCTACTAGAAATCTGAATAAGTTGTCACTGTCTGCTCCACCGAAACTCACTACAAGGACAGGTTTTGCTAAGGATGACATTCCTAGCAAAAGGGGTAAGCTATTCTCACCATTTAACCCTATTTTGGCTGCTAAAAGTTTCATTTTCTCTCAGCAGATAGATAGGCAGAACATGTTCTTGCCACTCAAGGATGAAGATCTATCTGATCATGAAGCTAGTTTCAGGGAAAAAACAAACCCCTCACTTGTGGACAAGGAAGCTGACACTGCTACTCCTGAGGTAAGTCAGGTAACTCCTGTACCTCCTCAATCTATATTAGGAGAAACAAAAAAGGGACAACATGAACATAATGTGAAAGCACATAGTAATGAGACCTATTTAACCCAGTTAAATACAATCATGACTAGATCAAAAAGCTCTAATAATGTTTCCCTATGAATAGCACAAAAGTTCAGATTAAGCTACTAGTTTGGAATCTTAGGGGAATGGACACTTCTATGATTAGACTTAATAATTTGATAAACAGACACCATTTTGAGCTAATCTGTCTAATCGAGCCTAAACATGATAATAATCAATGTGACCACTACAGACAGTTACTACAATTTGACAATTGCATGCATGCTAATAATGGCCAGATTTGGCTTTTCTGGAAAAATAGTGTTTCAGTAGTATGTAAATTTGATAATCTTCAGTTTTTGGCTGTTACATTGAATAGCATTAATCTGAACAAATGTATGGATGCTATTTTTGTTTATGGGCTCAGGGCTAGAATTGGTAGGAAAGAACTCTGGTCGGATCTTAGGACATTTACTCAATCTGATTCTATCTTCATTGGTGATTTCAATGCTATAACAACTATTAATGAATATAGAGGTCCTTCCACTCCGAAGCTTGGTAGTATGAGAGATTTTAATGATTTTATAAATGCTATGGTTTTGGAAGAGATAAGTACTGTAGGTAATCTATTTCCTGGAGTAATAACCGATTAAGAAATCCAACTGTTCAGAGGTTAGACAGAGGTTTATGTACAGCTTCCTGGACAACTAATTTCCCTAACTCCTATGTTCACATACTAAATAGAATTTCCTCGGATCATAATCCTATGCTCCTCACCATAGGTAGTGACATTTCATCCACTCCTCGGCCATTTAGATTCATTAATACCTGGTATAAAAGGGATGGATTTAATGATGTAGTTAGGCAATGCTGGGATGTTCAGGTTCAGCAAACAGGAATGGTAGGCTTCTTCATAAAACTGTTGAGGCTGAAAAAAACATTGAAAATATGGAATAGAGAAGTGTTTGGAAATATAAATGATAATGTGTTCAAGGCTGAATCAATTCTGAAAGAAAAGGAGGGACTGTATGACCTGAATGCTACAGTTGAGAACATGGTCAACCTGAAAAAGGCCAAGGCTAATCTAGTTAGGGCTTTAGTTGAACAAAAAAGCTTCTGGAAACATAAAGAAAAAGTAAAATGGTTGAGGGAAGGTGATAACAACACCAGTTTCTTTCATAATTCTGTTCGAGAAAGAAAATGTAGGTTAAAAATCACAAAAATCAAAGGTGGAAATGGACAGTGGCTAGATAATTCACAAAATATTGAGAATGAGTCCATCCATTACTTTCAGGAGCTTTTAACTGAGCAGAACTCCCCTCACTGTGATTCTTTTAAGCCCCACTTTCTAAGTCAGATTCCAAAAGTGATAACTCAGGAGGATAATGATAGAATATTGCAACCTGTTTCGATTTCTGAACTTAAAAGCATTGTTTTGGGACTTAATCATAGGAGTAGCCCTGGTCCAGATGGATTTATAGCAAAGTTTTATATTAAGTCTTGGGATATAATTGCTAATGATCTATTATCTGTTGTACAAGATTTTCTAACTGTTAGCAATATCCCAAGGGGGATTGGTAGTACCTGGATTACAATCATACCAAAAAAATGTACACCAACCACCTTTGAGGATTACAGACCGATTAGTCTCTCTAATGTTATAAACAAGCTTTTTTCTAAGATATTAATGGAAAGACTAAAGCCTTTAATGCCAAAAATCATCTCTAATCACCAAACTGCTTTCCTCAAAGGTAGGGACATTGCTGATAATGTTATCTACCTTCAGGAAATGGTAAGATTTTTAAACAGGAAGCAAAGAGAACCTAATTGCATTGTTAAATTGGATCTTAAGAAAGCCTTTGATAGAGTTAGGTGGTCTTTTCTCTATTCTGTGCTCGCTAAATTTGGATTTCATGCCAGATTTATTTTTCTTGTTATGAAAAATCTGTCTCAGGCTTGGTTCTCTATCCTCATAAATGGTAAGCCAGTTGGTTTCTTCCAATCTACAAGGGGTATCAAACAGGGGGATCCCCTATCACCATTTCTTTTTAATATCTTTTCAGAGGCTTTCACTAGAAGCATGTCCTTTATTTTTCAGAATGGTAGCTTGTCATATTATGGTGTACCAGGTAATGCAATTAAAATTTCACACTTATCTTATGATGATGATACTGTAGTATTTCTTAAAGCCAGTAATAATACTTTGATCAGACTTAAGGCCTTTCTGGCTACTTTTGAGGATGTTACTGGACAGCAGATTAATTACAGTAAGAGTGACCTGTACATAGGAAAGCATGCTACTGTAAACAGAGTCAATAGAATAAGGAGAACTTTAGGTATGAAAGTAGGTAAGTTTCCTTTCACATATCTGGGGGTCCCTATTTTTACTGGGAGAGCAAAGAAGATATATTTCCAACCATTAATTGAACAAATTGAGAGTAGATTAGGAAGTTGGAAAAATAGGTGGCTCTCACCTGGAGGGAAAATTACACTTATTCAATCATGTATATATTCAGTTCCACAACATATTTGGTCAGTTATTAAACCAGGTAGGCAAGTCATATTAGCAATAGAAAAAAAACTGAGCAATTTTTTTGGGGGTTTAATGATCTAAAGCCTAAAAGAGCATGGAGGAAGTGGGATGCATTATGCTATCCTATCACCCAAAATGGTCTAGGATTCAGATCAGTAACCACCATTATTAATACATGCTCTGTTAAGCTTTGGTGAAAATATCAAAAGTCTGATGCTCTTTGGACACACTTTGTTGCATCTCTTCCACCTTCCTCCAGATCTTCACCAAACTGGAAAAAGATATGCTCCATTAATGATTGGGCAGAATCCCAATCTAGAGTTATAATAGGAAATGGGGAGTGTAACTTCTGGACTGCTAATTGGTTAGATATAGGGCCTCTTCAGGATCTCTGTGATCAAACAAATGTGGATATTCCAGCTATCTGTACTGTTTCTGATTTCGTTAACAATAAATCGGTCATGTTTGCTAAAATCTATCAAGTTTTTCCTATTTATGCCTTTTCTCTTTTGCAGGATGCTAAGGTATTTAATCATAGGAAGGACAGGCTGATATGGAAACCAGGGATTAAAGGTGAGTTTTCATTCAAAGCTACCTATCTTTTGCTAAGGAATCAAAGAGGTACTGTGGCTTCTTTCAAACATTTATGGAGTCCTAGAATTGAAAAAAAGATTTCAGTCTTCATGTGGAAACTGATGAACTCCTTTCTTCCATTTGATAATGTTTTGCATTCTTTGAGAATCTCACTGGCTTCGAAATGCTGTATGTGTCATAATCATGAAGATTCCCTTGACCATTTTTTCAATTCTTGTGTATTTGCTGAGCATGTTTGGAATCAGATTCACTCCTTCATGGGCATTAGGGACAGGGGATTTTCATCTATATGGGATAGACTCTCTTTCTATCTTACTTATACTGGTATCAGTAAGTTACAACTAGAAATGATTCACACTTCAGCTCTAATAACATGTTGGAATTTGTGGAAAGCTAGGAATAAGTGCTTATATGACTCTATCAATCCAGTGATCAGTGTAGTCCTAAATCAAATAAGGATCCACATTTTTTACATGTTCACTGCTAAGCTGGTGTTTGTAACCTCTAGGATAGATATGGATATTGCAGATCATTCTTTTCTGCCCCTGATCAAACAGCCTCCTAAACCAAAGATTTTTAAAATTGCTTGGACAAAACCATGCATAGGGTATAAATTTAATGTCGATGCTGCTTGGTGCTGTCAAACAAACATGAGTGGAATTAGTTTGGTTGTTAGAGATTGCAGGGGTGGTTTCATTGCTGCTTATACTAAGATCTCCCCTGCCTATTCTCCTTTGGAGGCAGAAATGATGGCAATTAAGTTTGCTTTACAACTTGGTTTTTCTTACTCTTTGGAATCTGATTGCCTAATTGCTGTTAGGTATGTGGTTGATCCTGATAATGCTCCTTGGAAACTATATCAATTAGCTGATGAGATTCATATTTTGCTAGGAGGAATCTCTCTATTGCATGTTCATAGACAAGCAAATTTGGTTGCAGATACATTAGCTAAAGATTGCTTAAGAAACCTGTCATCGTATTCTTTCCTTCGGTTTCAGAGTTTATCAAATGTTGTGCAGGGATTGATTAGATTAGATCAAATGGGTACACCTTCAATACGGATTGGTAGTTGAATGGATGGCACTGATTGTACCTCATATTCGAACTGTGAGTTGAACGGATGCTACTGATTATAGTTTAAATTGCAGGTGGATGATACAAAGTGATACTCTGGTGCTGGATTTGCTGCTCTAAAAGGGGGACATTATTTGATTATGTTGCTGGATTTGCTAGATTTGCTGCAAGCTGGGATCAGAGATTTACACACTTGGATGCTCTCTTCTGAACATAATCCTCGGCTAGGATGAACATCATTTTTTGCAATTAGTTATGGTTCTCTGTCTGCTTCTCCGGTTAGTAGAGGATGCGCTCATTACCTATGTGGAGAGGATTGAACTGCCTTGTGTTTCTTTGATTAGATTCACCAATAAGTTTGATCATCTCCATCATAGAATAATGAGCTTTTGGAATCCTCTGACGATATGCCGGTTGTATTTCATTCTTTTGGAAGCAACAAGTGTTGCTTCATGAGCCTAGTGCTCATCATTGTATATCTTAACTTAGCTAAGGCTTCTTTACATTATCTTTTTAATTTTGTATATTTTATGGCTTGGGAAGGCCTAATATATATTTCCCCCATCTCTGGATGGTTTTATTAAAAAAAAATATAGTAATATTTATTGTATATGTACTTAAATTTATATTTATATTAAAAAATTGTTAAACAAAGGACTAAATTTAGTTCTTTGATTTAATCTAATCAGTCAAGCACTACATGATTCAACACGTGGAATAGGCACAACACGGCACAAAAAACACTAAGCACGTGGGCGGACCGTGTGCCAACTTTTATTTGATAGTACGGCACAAAACGACACGAAGCACGATAGGCCTAAAATTATAGAAGCACAAAAATACGGCACAAGTACGACACAAAGTCAACTCTAGATACTTGACTTGGCTATGATCCCTCATATGCATGGAGGTAGACATGTATTGAAACTAGGCAATTGCGGGCGTATCAGATCTGGGCTAACTACTAACATAAAACATGATCCTTGGTTACCAAGAGTCAGCAATCCAAAACCTCAATCTCTTCTGGCATCTTTCTTGGATAATATGATGACAATGAACCAATTGAAATTGGCAGGCACAAACTACTGGAACGAAAGTCATTATTATTGTAGAAAATAATTTATTTGTGGAATGAATTTGGATGGCCCCCCCTCGACAGAATCCATGCCAATAAGTGGCCAGACCATGTTGACCCAATGTTGTTGGATCTTGTAACACTAGGTCCATTGTATTTCTTTCATGGGGAAAATGATTTAAATAAAGCTAAGTTAAACTTTAATATGGTTGCAAGGAGTATTGTTTCAACAGGAGGCCACATCTCCGAACCAACGGTCACAACCATTATGTTATTCTACTATGTCATCCAATGGAGAAAAATCGACCCAGGGCACACTATATTGAAGCACATGGTTGCATCATTCGTGAACTCTAAGAAGCGTGCAAAGAATTTTCCTTATGGAAGCCTCATTACTAGGATCATAAAACAACATGATGAGACCATTGCGTTAAGGAGCCAGGAGGTGTCGTGCAAGTTGTACGGCCGAAAGTATTTTGAGAAGAAGAGGTGGGTACTCAACCATGGAAAGTGAGAGCTAAAATCCAAGAATGACAACAACAAAAGGCCACGTGACGCCGAGTCAGGTTTGCAATTGTCAAAAAGCTTTAGTGTATTATCATTCACAAACTACTAATTTAATGCAAAATACTATTATCTCGTATCTTTTAGCCGACACTCGGATGAGCGCATTAGTGAATGTGTGCGATGGAATGAAGGCCAAAGTGAAGTTGATTTAGTTTCAGAGAGACATTTGTCTTGCCGGGAAGAAAATCCAAACAAATATCGAACAAAAAGGTAGCCATTCTTCAACCACCAAGAGATCACACTCCCTTTAGCTTTAGCCTAGCATGTCATGTACAATTACCAATAATATTTTTACGTGGACTTTTAAGTACATTGGTTCGTATCAAATGTATTTTTCTCCAACACATTTACAGGTTTTTAATCACTGATCATACCTTTCAATGGTTGGTGTGGCCTCTAAGGAACTGCTTGTTTACCAAATTTTCTGAGAATAGTTCCGATATTGGAAGCTGGCAGTTCCAACCATTTTGAGCCGTTTATTCAAGGACTGTAGGTTACGATATGTCCGAATACATTGCATCTCCATGTTCCCATCTGAACCAACCTACAGGAAGGTAATTTCATGATTTCGCACTACTTCCGAAGTCGGAATTATTAGCCAAAGGACCACATGCTTACGTTACCACATTTCGATATTGGAGAAATGGCAGATGCACAACGGTGAGCATTCAACGACACCTAATGACAATAGGGACGGCGGTTCATAATTAACCGTCATTGTTCTATTGTTAATACATGACGGTTCATATTGAATAGCTATGGTTTTCTTGCTTGTAGCTATCGTTCTAAACAACAACAACTACATGAGAATATGTTCCGATATCTGAACTAAAAAACAACGGTGATTCCGAGATCGAAATGAGAAATCACCGTGTAATGGCACTGTTAATGGCCATTCATGCGCTAGTGTAGACATAAAAATTAAAAAAAAAGTTTGACGAGTTCTATACGTTTGACATATCATATCATTCAATAAGGTTAAGATACGTGACCTTAGTTTAAGTTATTTCAATGTCGCCATCTTGAAGGACGGGAGAGGGATATTTGATAACTTCTCGCAAAACTTAGCCTAACATGACATGGATAACATAATAAGGGCCGCTAATATATGGCAGGTTATCATATGGATCTCGCTACATGGATCATTTCTCAACAAGTAATCTTATTCCTTATTTACAATGGAGATTACCATAGTAATCACATTTCATAATAAAGATGATTCTTACCGTAATTGAAGAACCATCACATCCTTAAAAGAGGTTGCATGTCTCATGATAAGGTACACAATCAGTATAATTTTTACATCCGATTACCTTCCTAACCTTTACTGGCCAGTTGATACAGCACCACGTGACACATCCAAAGCCTACGAGAACTTGATCCAATTGTGTATGGTCAAGCGAAACCGGATGTAATTGTGCATGGTATTATATATGGATGCAAATGTGGAGGACGCGTTCTCGTTATTTAGAGGATGCATTCCATGAATGCGTCCTCGTATTTTATTATTTTTTAAAACAAATTTATTAAGAGGACTCATTCCATGAATGCGTCCTCGGAATTTATTTATTTATTTATTAAACAATTTTATTTATTTATTTATGTGGGAGTAAAAAAATTTTTGTAACGAATTTTTAAAATTGTTAAAAAATAATATATTCATCTCCATTTCGCATTCCAAACGGGGATTGAATTTGATCCGCAAACTACTTCCTTCAAAATAATATATTTCCGGTTAACATACATTTCGCATTCCAAAATAATATACCTTTTTTAAATCAGTGTTATTAAAAACGGGTATTGAATTTGACATGTATATTATTACTGTACATAATTTTTTTAGTCCAACATTTTATTAGTAAAATATATAAATTGTAATTTTAATCAGTAAAATATATAATTTGTAAATTATTCTTTATATTTATTTTGGGTGAATATAGTGCATTCGTAGACTCGTGTTTGTTTTATGTTATTCTAAAAATAACAGTAATATATAGTAGGAATGAATATAATTAAACATAAATGTACAATATGTGGAGGAGACGTGTCAAACGTAAATAAATTAGTGCTAAATGTCATCATGTAATCTACTAACGACGGCCTCTGCAAAGCTTTCCACCTGTTCCACATGGTGGAGGACGTATGGTGCGGGATGTGCGTCGTGGGACGACCATCTCAGGAGAAAAATGGATGGCGTCATCTGGCGCTCCCTCTGTAAAATCCTCCTGCATATCATCTTCCGTGTTCTGCCATGAACCATGCTGGACATGTGCAACACCACCAGTATCTAATGGAGCAGCATGCGACATGTATTGATGACTCGCAGTGGGTTTGACATATGCCGTGAAATCTGTTGTAGCCATGTCAAACTGTGAGGATCCACCATGTGACGGTCCGGCATGACTAGGAAGGGGTGTAAGATATGCATTGAAATCAGCCGTAGTAGTGTCATACTATAATGGTCCACTGTGTGATGCTCCAGCGTCAGTCGGACACGCATTTGAAGTTCCAGCTTGTGATGAACCAATGCGGTCTGTATGAGCACGAGCACGCGGTCGCCGACCACCCTGTCGACCAGGTGGAGCTGGACGGTGGCTTCTAATGCTAGTGTAACTCACACCCGATGGAGGTTCATCACAGTGCACAAATGGCTGGTGAAACTGTAGTCTGGAGGGTTCATGTGCATACTGTAGAGTACGGGTGGCAACATCGCGTACCACCCTGATCATGTTCATGATACGTGGGGGACAATCGTCCAAATTCGTATCCAACATGATTCTCATCTGAGACATTGCTTGCAACTATAACAATGAGGTGAATATGTTAGTTAAATAATATTGAGGAAACATATAGTATTAGTTGTGAAAACTAGTAGACATTAAGGAAATACCGTATACTCCAGAGTAGCCCCATCTCCATGAAAACCCTCCGCAATTGTTTCGGCCCGGCCTGGCTGATCAACCAGGGTCACTGTTCTCCAGAAATACCACTCCATGTATTCTCAACTGGGTGTGTACGGATCCGCTAGCCCTAGCACATAAACTTGTCGCTGTCCTCGATGTTCCCAAGCATCGATATATCTTCTCAGTTCCACACGCCAATCCAATCCTGACCTCCCTTGACGGTCTCTAGTATGAAGTAGTTTTTGTTCATGCTTACTGACCAACTGGATGGGTATTGGCTGGATGAGGCCAAACTGCCTGAGAACACGATGTACGTGATGGTACTCCACGACATGCCAGCTAATGAGGTCAACAGGCAATAGCCAGTTGTTGCTACCAGCCATACAATAATGTGGGAATTGTTGCACGACATCCTCTGTGTACGGCTGCCAAATAAACTGTAATAACAGGTAGGTCTTGTGGTTAGCTCTGAGAAACCCTTATAACCATTAGTTAAAGTTCAGGAAATCCAAATTTCAATATACCTGTCTGTCATGAAGAGATGTTAGTTGATTGCGGTACACTTTAAGTACATGCATAGGTGATTGGGATAAATCGTGCCGCGCTCTCCACCTGTTAGGAACAGAGTGAATACTATAAGTCATTCCTAGTAATTGCCTTGCAGTTAAAAAATTAACTCCCGACGAATTCAATACGTACCTGGAACTAACAACACTCATTGTGGTGATCATTGGTAGTCGTCCGGCCGGACGGATGGATAAGATTCGCTCCCATGCCCACAGCTGACAAAAAGTTAAATAAAATTTAATATAATATACGAGGTCATGATCGACAGTGTGTACAACTGATAAGATTAACCAACAATATTACCTGTAGCAAGACTAGTGGTCCAGATATGGATTTCACTTGTGGGATGGCAGCGTCACATAAACACCTGTACAAGTGTGCCAAAGGTGCCAAAATGGCACTACCCCAACTGTATTGATGTGCTGCACCGAGGTCCACCAGTAAAGAAAAATACAGCAAAGGGATAAGGTGTTCGGATGTGTCTGACAATAGCATTCCACCAACCAGCAGTAGAATGAAAACCCTAGCCCGTTGTTGACAATCTACCTCAGTAGCATCAACATGGAATGGACTGTGTAACAAGTCTCCCAACCAGCTGGCCTTTATGCGACCTCCTCTGATAACACTCACGTTCGGTGTAGCCTCTAGGTAGTCTCCGCATATTGTCTGCAAGTCCTCTATGCGTCGGCTAGTATCCACTCCAGTAATTGGCATGCCATCAATCGGTAGACCCCATAACATGCCCACATCCTGCAAAGTTATCGTAGCCTCCCCAATTGGCAGGTGAAACATGTGAGTCTCAGGTCTCCAACGCTCCACTAAGGCTGTGACTAGAGAATGATCAGTGTGTATCGGTGCGGAATCCAAAAGTCCTTGGAATCCAGCTTCACACACGTAGCGTATGACTGGAACAGAAATTTGACCAGTCCAACAAGCCTCATCGCACCGCCTCACCTGTAGTGCCTCATCCTCTAACTGACCATTGTACAGAGCACGTCCACGGTGCTCTTGGTGCAGGTACAATAATTCATCGTCAATGGGACCCGGATGATACATGGTATATCCCTGCTGATAATCATAATCACCTGGCAAAAAAGCACAATCAAGCTTTCCAAATAAGTAACAAAATTACAAGTGCACTGATATTCAAACCAAATCGTTCAGTAGCTTCAATTTAGATAAGTACACATAATCGTAAATATTCAAAATAGCCGAACACACAAATACCAAATACAAAGTAACAAATACCAAATGCAAACAACTGACACTAATCACGCCCTCGCCTACGGCGGCCTCTGGAATCACCCGGCATCCTCTCATCCATTTGATTCTTTCTCCTTCTCTCTGCATACTGTCCACGCCTCCTGTTGCGAAACTTTTCAATATCGGGAATCAGCCTCCAACTAGCACATTGCCATAGTGATGGATCTCGTAGAGGCATAAAACCCTGACTATATTGCTGCAAGTAGGTGGTCGTGTGATATACCTTGTCACATAGAGTAGCTGGGTCGTCACGCCTATGCCTACAGACAGCTAATGCATGTGAACATGGGAATCAAAAAATTTGCCATTCACGACAAGTACACAACTTTCTCCGGTATTTGACCGTGTACTGGCTCTCACCAATGCTGCCATCAATGGTCCTTGTCACAACCCTATAAGGTTGTGACGCAATCCCAAAAACAGTGACAATATGTCCCTGTGCCAACGTGTCTTGCTTCTGAAATTTTTTCCAAATCCTAGAAAGGAACACAGACCCAAATATTTGAACATCATTTTAGAGTCAAGAAACTAGGACATCAATCCATAAAGAACTGTAATGAATCTAGAAAGTACCTCCAATTCGTGGCATCTATTACCCTTTTAGCAAACATTTCAACTGTTCGCTCGAAGGTCGCTTTGACACGCAGTTATCGGGAGATGTCGTGCGCGCCTTAAACATTTGTTGAAGCTCTCTGACAAATTGGTTGTTAGAATTCCCCAACGTCGATCACCCTCATCAAATGCAAGGCACCACTTACTGGTATCATGTTTTACCAACCATTCCCAAGCAGACAGTTCGATGCTCTCCAACTCCTCCTTGTACTCCCTCCATCTTCTCTCTTGTTTGGCACCACCAAGCTTCCAAACTAGAGTCTTCAGAAGCGCATTCTTGAACTTCCCACTGTCAGCACTAAGGAAGCTTGATTGAAAATGATGCAAACAAAATCGGTGGTATCCAGCTGGCTCCCTCCATTCGTCTGTCCGTCTCATTGCATTTAAAATTCCATCATGGCGATCAGATATAATATAGATTGTCCTATTATCACCACCTACCACGTGGATACATAGTCTCCGCATGAACCAGTCCCAACTCTCATTTGTTTCACCGTCAACAATGGCATAAGCAATGGGGAGTATGTAGTCGTTTGAGTCATGTGTCACGGCAACTAGCATTGTGGCCTTGTATGCACCTCTCAAATGAGTGTCATCCACGCTAATCACCGACCTGCAATGGCGAAATGCATCGATAGCCTGACCAAATGCCCAGAAAACAAACTTGAATTTCCGGCACCCACGCCATGTATTATATCGGGTACATCTGCCCACTCAACAATGGTGCTCAGATTTTCCCTGACTAGCTCATCCATATATGTCGGCAACTGTTCGAAGGATTCCTCCCAAGTTCCGAACACCAAAACAATAGCCTTCTGTCGAGCATACCACGCCCTCTTATAGGAAAGGGTCACATTAAAATCCGTCTTCACATGCGCTTGTGCATCTTTCACCGTGTAAGAAGGGTTAACGTCAATGTGGTGGCGAATTGCACAGGCGATCAACAACGATGTCAGGTTAGTGTTACCCGTCGATCGACCAGCCCCAACACAAGCATAACTACTTGCCTATTTGGTGATCTCCTACATGCCATGCGAAGCCTTTTTGCTGGCTCTAGCAACCCATTGACAATTTCCGGTTCCTTCAACCACATTCTTATATTTCGCATACCATGTGCGTGACCAGCTCTCCACGACTCTGTGTTCCCTATTCATCATGGAACTCCACCTCGAAATAGCTTCTGCCAATTCTGGCTTCGTCCGGAATCGCATACCCAATTCCACTTCGCTAGTCGCTTGAACATAACGAGTAAATTCATCACCACAATTTGTTGGGTCATAGCCATCCTCATCAGGGCCCCCATAATCCCAAAAGTAGCCCTCCGTATCAGGATTCGCCAAATTACGAAACGACGTGGGTACAATGTTCATGCACACCACTTCTTCATCTTCGTCCCCTGGATTCGAATTAGTTGATAAGGAACGATCATCTTCACTGCCTTGTCCAAGTTCCCCTTCCTCACCATCCTCATCGCTCCCAATATGACCGACAACATACTCGCCAATTTCACCCACATAATCATCATCGAACTCATTCAGGTCCCCATCATGTCTACCATATATACCACCACTTGTGGACGGCTGGGCGCAATCGACGTGAACATACACATTGGGTTGGCTGGACTCACCAATGACAAAACCTTGGCAATCAACAGGGGATGGTAAGGTTGGCAAAGGTGTACAGTTCTGCATGTTCCTCAACAATGACATGAAAGTGCCCGAACTAAGATCACCCGCACGGTCAGTAGTGCTTCTCACATTCTCCATAACGATGTACAACTCTGCTGAGGACAAGGACATTCGCTCAACAATGTTGAAGAATGTCGCGGTTGACTCGTCATTTTCCAAATTGTAACACTGATAGTATATGGCCGAACCAATCAGCTCAGGATAACGGTAATATAATTTCAACTGAAACCCCCCACTAGCAATACCAAGCCTTGTAAAAATTAAATGAACTAGCTCGGAGTGGCTTAACCTCCTTTCGAGAGTCACGTTCCACTCCGGTATGGGAGGGTCATAATACACACCCACAGTCAAATCAAACTTAATTTGACCCCCTCTATACAGGTACACAAGCAAAAACATCGAACTACTGCATTATACAAATAAATAACATTTAACTCGATATTCATAACGACAGTACACTATTATGCTTTTTTCATTTTCCAAACAATAGTACCACACTAATTAAACTATTACTACAACTTTAATGCAAATAATAGTAAACAAATCACACATAATCAATTCACATATATTCACTCTCTTTCAAGAATTTCGTAGAATCAAGATACATAATCACTCAAACAACGTACAATCTTTAAAAACATTATCATCAACAAGAACTTTACAAGTACTTCATAAATAATAATTTTATGCCTAATTCGATCGAAAAAAATAAGAGACCAAATCGCACATAATCAATAAACACATTCGTATGATAATGAATTCTTTAAATACCTTTACAAGATTACAAAAATTCACAAATGGGTCAACGACGGTCAGTGGCGGTCAACATCAGTCAATGGCGGTCAACGGTGGATCGAGAATGCTCGGGCTGCGAAGTTCGGAAACATTTCACGATAAATAAAAAAACATACAACCAAACAACAATAGGAAAGCTAGAAACATTACCCGACAACTTTGGAAACGAAGGGCGGCGACGAAACTCGGCCAATGACGGAGCAAGATGAAGAAACGGGTTTGGATTGCAGCTGAAGAAAAGGGTTTGAATTGCAGATGAAGAAGGCTGCGCTGAATGAAGAAACGAATGACTAAATAGCTGAATGAAGAAACGGATGGGCTGCATTATATACAAACCAAGGACGCATTGCAAGAATGCGTCCTCAAGGCTCACGGGTTCCACCCTTTTCTTCAAACCCTTTTCTGAATGCATGCAAAGAGGTCAGGAATCTCTGGATTTCTGCACATTTTGGCCCAGGGAGGACGCATTAGGACAATGCGTCCTCATGCCAAGTCAAAAACATCAGGCGGTCAAAGACTTTGCATGCAAATTCAGGGCTGCAAAAAAGTTTTCAGGGAGGACACATTAGCACAATGCGTCCTCATCCAACGTGGATTTTAAAAACGAAATTAAACCGAGGATGCATTCCGGCAATGCCTCCTCTTCTTCCCCTGGCGAAAAAAAATATTAATGCACTGAGGACGCATTTGCCAAATGCGTCCTCAGGCATTCAGAACCAAAAAAATTGGAAAACATAGAGGACGCATTGTGCGCTAATGCGTCCTACAGACTTGTATCCATGGCTAGATACTGTAGCCATAGATATAGAATTTTTCAAAGCCTACCTCACCAATCCTTGCCCACAGGAAACCTCAGATGGAGTGGAAACCTATCACAAACCTTGATCGCCCAGAGCACTCCCACACTGGCCAGAACAAAACTGATTCAGACGAGGAAACGGAAATTTTTGAGGATGCGGAGGATCTTTTCAATCTTGTGGAGACACCGAACCAAAATCCTCTTAATCCGGAAACAGTCAAAACAATGACTCATATTGCTCCAACACCAGGCCTCACATGGAAGATCAGAACCCCAACAACCTCAGAATCTACAACAAATCCTGATAAGCTAGTCCAAGATTCATCCACAAGCTACAAAAATTGGAAATCATAAGATGATATGATCAGAAGAAAGAAACAAAAATAGCAACGAACTGTGGATAGGAGCAGTCTAACTCAGGATCTTAAATATTTTAGCAATAGATTCGCAGAGCTGGCAGACCGTCAAGCGGATGAAGATCCGACACAATCCCTCACCCCTGAACCATTCAACAGAGAAGAGCATGAGTTAACTACAAGTCCCGATGGAGCCAACTCCCCAGAAGTGAGATACTCAAGAACAATTGTTGCAGCTAACTAGGAAGTCCAACATAACGATGCTGCTCAGCTTCATCAAACGCACGGTCAAGTGGAGGCAATACACCTGAAACCCTGAACTGTCAGAGAAGCTTCTTTAATTATCCCAATTTAATTATGACTCGTGCAATGAGAAAAACACATGTTTCCCATGAATTGTGAAACCTTGACATGGAATATTAGGGGAATTCAGAAAGAATTACTTAGGTTAAGGAAATTGGTTCAGCTTCATAAGGTAGAAATTTTAATCATTATTGAGCCTAAGCCACAAGATACTAAATTATCTGAATACATGTTTCTCTTAGGTATTCATCAATCATATGCACTGGATGATGGCCACATCTGGTTCATGTTTAAACAATCCATCCAAGCACATTTACATTTTAAGCATGGCAGATTTTCGCAATGCAAGGTCATTCACATGCCATCTGGAACTCATTTTCAATTAATTGCAATATATGGTTATCATGATAGATCACATAGGGCTCTGTTATGCAAACTAGAATTCAATCTGTAACAGAACCATGCATTTTAACCAGAGATTTCAACATAATTAGGAGTGTTGCTGAATATAAGGGTCGTGGTTGTCCTAATGTTAATGAAATTATTGATTTCGACACATTCCTAATCAGTAATAATCTCACTGAAGTCAATACCCTAGGTAACCTATTTACTTTGACCAATGGAAGGAGAAACCAACATAGGGTCCTAGAAAGGTTAGACAGGTGCCTAGGAAATCAGGAACATTTTGACAAGTTTCAAAATAGCACAGTCCGGGTTCTAGGAAGGGTTAGCCCGGATCACAATCCGTTGCTACTAAATTTAGAAATCTCTGGCAAATAATACATGAAACCTTTCAGATTTCAAAATATATGGCTTAACAGACCAAACCTACTGAATTCAATTGAGACTAACTGGAATCAACAAGTCCCCTCACAAGGCATGTTAGGCTTCTCAATGAAATTAAGCAGACTGAAATCCTTCCTTAAAGATTGGAGCATGACAGAATTCAGTAATGTTATTTAGTAATGTCCTAAATGCTGAAAAAACCATTACCGAATTAGAGCTTAAACTAGACATATCCTATGAAATTTGGTTTTACCTAATTAATTCAATTATCACTACTGGTGTGTTCCAACATGCCTAGTTTAACCAAGTGCATAATAACGTAATACGTAAAAGACACACGACTTGGTTACGCAGTTCGGTGTAATCCACCTACATCTGCGGGGCCTGGCCCAGTTCAGAATGAATCCACTAATTAGAAAGATACAGTACAAAGTACACCATACAATTATACTTATCTTATCTAACTATAACGTGAATCCTGCAAGCTCCCCTTGCTACCGATCCGCCTTGATCAGACTCCCTCTGACCTCGAAACTCGTCGACGCTGGATCTCCTCCTCCCGAGGAATTAAGGCATATGATTCTGAACTTTGTGCAGCAGGTCAGTGTGTTGGAACACAGTCTTCTGACTCTTTGCAACTTCTCGAAAAATCTCAAAAATCTGTATGCATATTTTTGCTCTGTTAAATCCGTGAGTATGCAGCCATGTTTGTCCCCAATTTATATCCACGAATCGGATATGAATATCCATGATTATCTCCACAATATTCCTATTCCAAATCTGATTCTTGAAGCATATCCAAATCCCATAAATAAAGGGATTTACCTTAACTCATTCTATCTCATATATTCGAATAAATCTTCTCCATATAAGTAGGGATTTTTCCATAAACTAATTATGCTTCACACGCCCAATATATAGCCAAATATACGATTACCATAAATTCTAAAACACTCCAATATTTCGGCTTTGAATTCCGTTAAAACCTTGGCGTAACTTCTGCTGCAGCACCATGTTCCAACATGGTCTGCTCTGCTGTTCAACATTAATTCACATCTGTATATGCTCATCCGTATATGCTCATCAGTCCATAACATTAATCTAATCCCTCCCACATATATAGGAACTGATATATTCTCCAACTCAAATACAACTTGGACTAGATGTATCCTTCTTGGATTCAGTCTTCAACATTTCCTTATTTCACCAAAATTCCTTCTTTGATGTTGCAACTCAATAATACTATATTTGCAGAATTTCCACAAATTGCCAACTAGATAAATCTAGACTTTACATCCTATAATCTACAGGATCAGATATAACTTAACGAAGAGGATGCCAAGCTGACCAGATTTCTAAAGAAGAACCGGACTTTTGGAAACAAAGATCTAGGGAAAAATGGCTACAAAACAGGGACATGAACACTTCTCTCTTCCACAATAGTGTTAAATCCAAAAATGTAAGGTTAAGGATCAACAAAATTCAACTAGAGGATGGTCAGTGGATTGATGATCAAGATATGATAGAGGAACAAGCTGTAAACTTTTTCCAAAACCTTCTAATTGATGATACCTCTGATCACTCAGGGCACGATATGAAACAGTACCTCAAATCTTATTCCCAAAGTGATTTCTGATGCTGACAACATTGAGCTAATGAAAAAGGTTGAAATGGATGCATGGGCGGAACTATCATGGCACGAGGTAGGGCTCCAGTCCTACCTGAGATTCCGACGCCATGGTATTAGTGATCAGTAGCGCTTCCCGGCGTTCAAGGACTCAGGGCTGCACTTTTTTAGGCAATTGGAGTCGGAAAAGAAGGCATGTCTCAGCCTTTTTTTTGCCTATATTTTACCAAAACGACGTCGTTTAGTTCAAGTCGAACGACGTCATTTTGGTTAGTATTGAACGAAAAAAATAAAAATAAAAATTCAAAATTTAAGTCTTAGCTTTGTTTGGATTGGGCCATTTCTCGCCCAATCCACAATCAGAACATACCGGAGAGGAGCCAAAAATGCAGAAGGCGCGCCTCCACTGGCCACTGCTCCAACTCCGGGTGTTGCCGCCGCCGTCCCACCACTGTGTAGTATTAATCAGCCCCACCTAAAAAAAATCGGTTCCGCCACTGAATGGATGGACTGCATCAAACTGTACTTAGTTTAGGAGAGGATAGTGCACCTGGGCCTGATAGTTTTAATGGGGTCTTTTTCAGAAGGGCTTGGACAATAATAAAGGATGATTTACTACAAGCAGTGCAAGAATTTATGTGTGGTATTCAATTACCAAAATCTTTTGCTAGTATACTCGTCACTTTAATTCCAAAAACTCAGACCCCTAAAAGGCTAACGGAATATAGACCTATCAACCTTACAAATTTCACGAATAAAATCCTCTCTAAGATTATTGCAAATAGAATAAAACCATTGCTTCCTATATGCATTTCACAGGAACAATAAACATTTATTAAGGGTACGGAAATAGCCGATAATGTATTGGTCATGCAGGAAACGATAAAATTAATAGACAACATGTCTCAATCATTAAATATGATAGCCAAACTTGACATGGCAAAGGTCTTTGACCGAGTTTCTTGGCCAATCTTGAATTCATTATTGTTGAAATTTGGATTTCACGGGCAGGTGATAGCACTGATTTTAGGAAACATTAATAGAGCATGGTTCTCGGTCTTGATCAATGGCACCCCTTATGGGTACTTTAAACCTACTAGCGGACTTAAACAAGGCGACTCTTTTCCCCCCACTATCTTAAACTTCATCGCTGAACTATTAAACAGGGGGTTAAATTTCATGTTTCAAAATAATTACATAGAACATTTCAGGCTACCACTAGGAGCTCAAAACATTTCCCATCTATCCTATGCCGACGATACTGTGATCCTGCTCAAAGCCACCAATAAATCACTCAAAAGTCTAGTCTTGTTCCTACAAAGCTATGAAAGCGCAAGTGGCCAACGAGACAATTTTGATAAAAGTGCATTCTTAGTTGGGAACAAAACTGGTCAGACCAGAATTAACATCATCGGGAACCTCACAATGATGTCACAATGATCCTTTTCGTTCCAATATTTAGGAGTAACAATCTTTAAAGGTAGAAATAGGAATGTTTATTTTCATAACCTTATTGAGAAGTTAAACTCCAAAATTCTGAACTAGAATAATAAGTTCTTAAATCTTACGGGAAGAACTGTTCTCATTAAACATGTTTGGGTTTCCATACCACAACATACATGGTGTATCATGTCCCCTACAGGTCATATTTTAGATAAAATGAGATCTATATTCAAAAATTTTCTTTGGGGTGAGACTAACACAGGTAGAAGAAAACACTGAAAGGCATGGGAAGAACTTTGCTTCCCAAATGAGGAGAACGATCTGGGATTTAAGGACCTCAGAACCATCATTGACAGCTTCTCTTTAAAGCTGTGGTGGAAGGCTCAAATGCTTACAACAATGTGGTATAAGTTCATCAGGTTAGTGGCTCCATCTCATAGAACATCCGATCCTTGGAGAAGAGTGATAAAAGTTATAGAAACTGCCCAGGTAAACTCTCAAGTTATCTTAGGAAATGGGGATTCTAATTTTTGGATTACAGACTAGTTAGGCACAGGTTCAATCATTTCTCATTGGAAAGGACAACAACCAGCTCTATTCCCACAGCTGAGAATCAAAGAATTCATTACGATATACCTACATTCTTGCCTACTCTAGACACTAATCTACCAGATCACATCAAGGATAAACTAAGGAATAACTGGACACTCACAGAGCATAAGGATGAGATGATATGGAAACCATCTCCTACAGGTCAGTTCTCCATCTCTACAGCCTACCAAGCAATCAGGAAAAAGAAATTGGTGCCAATTAATTTTAAGAAAGTATGAGAGCCAGTCCCTCCAAAATTCTCTACTCTCATCTGGAAATTATTGAACAACATTCGACCTTTTGATGATGTTTTAATGAGGATGGGTATTTCTTGTGTCTCCAAATGTGTGCATTGCAATTATGTTGAGACTCTAAATAATTTTTGTAATACTTGTTCAGTGGTTGTTTCTCTATGGGAATATGTTTTCACTCTTTTGAGACTCCCAAACAGGAATTTCTCTCATACCTATGATAGATTAACTATGATGGATTGTTTTGGATATGGTCAATGTCTGGTATCTCAACAGTTAGGTATAGAGTCATTTTTGTCTTATTTATAGTAACCTGTTGGATTCTATGGAAATCAAAGAACCACTAGATCTTCCAAGATTCCCCTTACTCTCTTCATTATATGATAAGAGAAATAAACTTTTGACATCACAAATCCTTTCCTCGTATCCTCTGATCATACCCTCAGACTCGGATGATCTTATACAAAATGGCAAGGGTGATCTTAAAACCTAGGAAAAGTAGCAAGCTTGTTTCATGGTCCCCACCCCCTCCCCCCCCAACCCCAAGGTTTCAAAGTTAACACTGATGCAACCTATAAAATCCACTATAGAGCTAGATTTGGTTATATTTCTAGGATCTCAAATGGGGAAAGCATCATAATGGACAGTGGATACATGTAAACTAATTACCCATTGCAAGCGGAGCTTATGGCTGCAAGCAAATCGTTAAACTTGGGAGCTTATGGCTGCAAGCAAAGCCACCATAGAGATGCATGACCTTAACTTGGGAGATCACTAAGAATATTGAGATCAATCAAATTTCAGTCTAACACATTCTTAGACAGGGCAATAAAGTGGCGCACGCATTAGCCACTCTCACCAAAATGCACCATTCAGAGCAAGAACTTGCTAATATGCTGGAGGTTCGAAAAGCAATTCAAGGCGACAAATTAGATCTACCAAGCATCAGGATATAAATACCTCCCAAAACAACAGATCATAATTAAGGTGGAGTTTCACTCAACCAACAGAAAACCTAGAGAGCCTCATGTACGCCTAGCCTGGAAATCAAGTAACATGGTGTTACGAGGCGGGGCTCAACACCCGACCTCAAGGCAACCCAATACTTGTATGCATGCAAAAATGGTGTTGTAGTCTTGTGCTGCTCAAAGTGTACCTGCAAACCGGTGTCCCTCGGCCGAGCCAAACACATCTCTGGGTCATCTAGTACCGGCTGCCTAACCGCTCATGGCCTCTAATGTTCCCATCTGCGCCCGTAATGCGCTGTGCACAACGCTCGAGCCATCTGTGCCCAACGCCCTTGCGCACAGCGCCTGGTCGCCCACCAGGCTAGCACCCTAAGTGTTGAGTCACGGCCTGAGAAGACACGTCCTAAGCTCCTTGTGCTATAAGTCTTCTCTTTTGCTTGTAAATAACTTAACAAGTAGTGTAGCTTACTTTTTTTTATCAAGGTCCAGGCCTACGTGCCATTTTAGCCTTTGACCTTATTTTGTCTTTGTAGCTGGCACTTGTGATAACGTTTGCACAACATATATGTGGAGTACTGAGCTGCCCACACCCCGTTACCATTTTGCAATATATTGAATACGAGCATTTGCTCCCCAGTGTTAGGCTTTGTATTGCATCTTTGGATTGTGTGTGAAGCCATGCTCCTATTCTAAACTTGTGTGTGTATTTCCACTGCATACACGACAACGTCCCTCTAAAGGCTTGGTGTGCTGCGAGCAACCAAGCTGAGTGCGATGCACATGAGCAATTAGGCGGTAGTCGTGATAAGGTGGTACACGGCTAGGCCGAACGGTTAGCACCTTTAGCGGGCGACCCATGACAGTTGGTATCAGAGCTCAAGCAGTCCTTGAGCGCATAATGAAAGGTTGTCACTATATCTAAGAAGATGGATCGGTTGGAGAACATTGAGAGGGTTCTCTTTGGTGAGGCACTAATGTCGAGTGGATCAGAGGGAAACGGATGTTGCCATTATCAGTAGAGACATCGAAGTGGCCAATGCAAAGGTTGTACGTCAGGATGAGGAGATCGATGAACTGAGGGAAACTTTGGCATCTCGCGAGTCAGACGTTGCCGAGTTGAGAGGCGTCATCGAGAAGCTTGGTCGAGATGTGTGCATTCTTATGTAGGTTGTGGCCAACTTGTCCCAAGGTAGGGGCGGTGGCGGTGGTGTCTGTGCTGTGCATAAACGGAAAGTCCCTGAACCTAAGAAATACGATGGGGCATGTGCGCTAGAGAGTTTGATAACTTCTTGTACGAGTTGGATCAATACTTTAGGGCGGCTGAAATGGATTTGAAAGTTGAGAAAGTCACTGTCACAACTATATACCTGGAGAGCTCTGCTATGGTGTGGTGGCGATCCCAAGACGCGGAGATAAAGGCAGGACGCCTGGCCATCGACACATAGGATGAACCGAAGCTCAAGGTGAGGCAACAGTTCATGCCCACCAACGTGAAGGAACATGCATTGTTGAGACTCAGAACCGTGGTGCAGATCAACAGTATTATGGGGTACGTGTCGGCATTCCAAGCGTGTATGCTAGATATTCCTGACCATCTGGAGGAGTATAAACTCCATGACTTCAGCCAGGGATTGAAGCCATGGGCTAGGCTTGAGCTAAGGACAGCTCGTTGCACTTACTATAACTCAGCGGCGGCGTTGGTCGAAAGTCTGGAGGACTGTAATGGCGGAGGATCGCAAAGAGTTGATAGAGAGGTGGACGGTTCTACTGTTACCAAGGTGGGTAGTGGTGCGGGTGCAATTTCTCTCAAGGTGGGGGGTAACTTTAGACCCAATCGAACAGCGGGTGTAGCTATAGGACAAATTATGGTGTCGGAAGGAATGGGGTACACCCCAGTGTAAGCGCGCCAGGTTCAAGTGGGTCCAAACCAAGGTGGGATGGACAAACCGGGAAGGCGCGACTGGTGTGTGAAATGAGCAAAGGGAATCATGCCTTTGTTGATTGTCCAACAGAGCAGAGGATCACTACTATCTTGCTCGAGGACTCGAGACAAATCAGGGAGGCACTGTGCGAGGTAGTTCAGGAGCAGCTGACTGAGGAGTCTGGGTCTGAAGAGGAGGAACCATGCTTCATGGGGGTATTGAATTTATGGTGTAATTCCATGGTGGGATAGAGAGAGCCAGGGCGGTTGAATCCGTTAACGGAGCCTGAGATCGACCGGGTGGTTGCTGAAGTCTTATCAAAGAGAGCTACAAATTGGTCAAGCAAAGCGGGGAAGGCTGCACCTAAACTTGACAAACCTGAGATTGTCTGTGTCAAACCAATGCGTCAAACCTGAAAATGTGGGTAGCGAAGCACCTTGGAGAATTGATAGCTCCGAGGATGTTCGCTAAATTGAGTGGGGGATAATGTTACGGGGTGGGGCTTAACACCCAACCTCAACGCAACCCCATACCCGCATGCACTCCAAAATGGTGCTGCGATCCCGTGCCGCTCAACGTGTGCCTACAAACCGGTCTCCCTCGGCAGTGCCGCACGCGCCTCTGGGCCATCCAGTGCCGACCGCCTAACTGCTCACGGCCCGTGATGTCCCCCTCTTTGCCTGCGATGCGCTGTGCGTAATGCCTGAGCTATCTGTGCCCAACGCCCGTGCGCGCAGTGACCGATCGCCTGCCAGGCCAGCACCCTAAGTGTTGAGTCACGGCCCGAGAAGACACGTCCCAAGCTCCTTGTTCCAGAAGTCTTCTCTTTTTCTTGTAAATAGCTTAGCTAGTAGTGTAGCTTAGTTTTTTTTTATCAAGGTCCAGGCCTACATGTTGTTTTAGCCTTTGAACTTATTTTGTCTATGTAGCTGGCACTCGTGATAACATTTACACAACATATATGTGGAGTACTGAGCTACCCACACTCGGTTACCGTTTTGCAATATATTGAATACGAACATTTGCTCCCCAGTGTTGTGCTTTGTATTGTATCTTTGGCTTGTGTGTGTGAAATCATGCTCCTATTCTAAACTCGTGTGTGTATTTCCACTGCATACTCGACCACGTCCCTCTAAAGACTTGGTGTGCTGCAAGCAACCAAACTGAGTGTGACGCACGTGAACAATTAGGCGGTAATCGTGACAAGGTATTACACGACTGGACAGCACAGTTAGCACCCTTAACGGGGGGACCCGTGACACACGGGGTTCCAACTTACTAGGATCATGTTCATCACAGCTCTCCGGACATCAACCATTTTGGAAGCGAAGGTTTTGCTTCAAACAGTCTCAACGGTTTTTAACCGCAACATAGGGCTTTATTTTTGCTGGTTCAGGAGCTAGCTACTTGAACTTTTGTACTGAACTTTATTTTATTAACGAAGGCTTGGGTGGCCAGTTCAAACCCCCACTTCGGTGGCTTTTAAATTTTTTTTAAAAATGACCTTTACTGACTTGGTCGTCCGAGCTACAAAACCATTCCTACCTTGTTCATAGGTTTTGGCAAGCTTGAGGTTTAAAGGTAGTTCTTTATCAATCTGACATGGACGGGGTACAGGTTTAATCAATTGGGCATGTGGGACCCAATACTCGGCAGAAACTCACGGTGAAGTATTTGAAGAAAGGTCAGATGTGGTGAGGTTGAGAAAATTCGTCCAAAGCTTTGAAAAGTTCTTGGCAAAATAATATTGAGAGATTGTCTAAAATGGTACCCATTTTTATTTAAATTTATAGTTTGATACTCAAATTTTATAAATATTTTTTAAATGTATCAATTTTTTCATTTATGTCTCAAGAGGGTATCTTTAAAAAAAAATGGATATCAATTTGGATTAAAATTGTGTCACAATGGTACCACTTTTAATAAGAGTACATTTTTGGGACATTAATAAAAAAGTGAATGCCTTTTCAAAACAATTTAAAAATTGGATACCAAACTATAAATTTCACTTAAAAACAGATACAATTCTAGAATTTTCTCAAACATTATTGGACGGGTTAAAGTTTGCGATGGAAGCAAATGGGTCTTTTGCTTTTGCGAGTGCTCAGCCAACCTTTTCTCCCCCTCTTTACCTTTTATTCCACTTATCACTAAAGAACCCTAAACCCTAAACCCTAATTCACATACTGTGGGGGATCCGCTGCCACCGGAAACTTTTGCCTTCGGTGGCTCCCCCTTCCCAATCCCACCCCCCAATACCTCTACCACACGTTTTCTTAGCAAGAATCAGACGGACTTGGCTAGATTCGGTGAACGGAATTTTGAAAATTTTTGGAACACCGGAGTTTGCTACGGTGATGTGTCACCCGACGGCGGTGCTCCGGTGATGCTCTCAAGGATGCGGCGTCGATACTCTCAGGGACGCAGCGATTGAGCTTGCTCTGGTGGTGCTTCTTTTACCGGCGACACTTCTCGGGACGGAGGTCCTTTAGGCCGTTTGCTCCAAACCGGCCTTTTTCAAGTGGCGCTGGCGGTCTCAACTCATAAAAGCTTCAAGATCCGAGGTTTCCAATGCCGAGTCTTGTCGAGTCTACTCGGATCTGAGTCGGCCAACTCAGATCCGCTAGTGGTCAACTAAGTCTCGACTCAGGTATGGGGAACCCAACTTAGAACCGAGTCAACTGTGAGTCACCTCAGTCTCAATTGGGAGTCAATGGTGAGTCAACTCAGCCTGAACGACCATTTAGGTCAGCTGAATGCCTGGTTATATGTCGGAGATGGCAAAGTCACGTGGGGTTATTATCCATTTTTAATTTATTTTTCAACATTTATTTTTCTCTTTTCGTGTGGGAGGCTTTTAATTTATTTTAGTATTTAATTTATTTTATTTCATCTTTTCATCTTTTTCAGATTTTAGAATGAGCTGTTTTTAATAGGGGTTTTTTACTTAAAGTGTTGGAAGGAATTTTTTCTATCAATGTATAATATTTTGGCAGCCTAAGTCGTGAAAATATCATTGATTTCATATTCGATATCCATAGGAGACACTGAGGAGAAATCCAAGTCAAAGTTGTATTATACAAACTTTTGCCGATATTGTTTTCTCTATGGAGGCATTTCAGATTTGTAGGCTTTGGTCCAAAAGGAGATTTAAGATATCTTTAAGTTGGCCCCTAATATTTTTTGGAGCCATGTTAGGAAAACTTGATTTCACTACACTGATGGAGGATATTTTTGGCAACTAAAATGACGGGTCTTAGTCTCCGACATTAGGGGGTGATGGAGGCGGACTTGATCTTTAGTTGGGGGACTTCATTTATTTCATTTTTATTGCCATATGTATTTGATCAAAGGTGTTGTTGGCTCATTTTGGATGCGTATCTTGCAATACTTCACTGTAATTATTTCTGATGGTAGCCCCGGGTCGATTTATTGTGGCTGCACTATGGCGACATGGTGGAAACCACTTAACTTACACGTGCCCTTATCATTGTCACATAGACTTTTGCTCACTATTGTAATAATGACTAGGGCCTATGTGTAGTTTAGTTGATTTGCATTCTAATTTGTCATATATCTAGATTTTAATGTTTTATTTTTTGTAATCCTGTGTAAAAAATTCTAGTTATCTTCAAGTGTTCTGATGTAAGCCTACGGGCACTATATCATGTAAGCCTTAGGACAATATTTGACCTTTAATAGAAAAGGATCGAGAACACTATAAACTCGATTAACTTTAAAAAAATAGTTTTAGATGGAATAAGTGGAAAGCGCATCCAAAGAGAGGGACCCGTTGAAAGAGTTGTCATAACTCATAAAGATGATAATCCTTCCTATTCATTAATAATGGCACCATATGTTTAAGTGACTGGATTTAGGTGAAGAGAACGAGTGTATGAAATTGAATGTAGAAAGTTAAAAATAGAATGAGTGGATGAAATTAAAGGAAACTTACAAAAAAAAATGTGTCAATATAAAAGAAACAATCCAAAAAGGAAAATGTGTCACAAATAAACAAACGAAGGAATAAACAAACGAAGGAAGTACTTTTTAGAGAATACGAACCTTGCATAATTTTACCCAGACAACTTTGATATACAACCAAATAAAAGAATACACGAAAATTTCCAATTCCAATTAATTATTAACTCCATTTTTTAAATTAAAAACAACATGCATTTTTAAATCCAATTTCATTTCCAATTCAATCTACCATACACATTCTTTGATAAAAATATGAAACACAAGATTTAAGCTAACTACATAGCACCTTATCTAATATTAGTGAGAGCCTTTTTATTTTGAAAAGGGAAAACTCCACTACGAAGTGACAGTACCACTAGTAGAGGCAAGCCAATTAAAGGTGCCTATTAAAGGTGGTTTAGGGCGAAAAAAAATGCAGAACCTCCTTGGTCAAGAGGTTCCAAACTTGGAGCCCTCGTTCTAGTCCAGAAAATCCTAATCAAGACAATTTTTTAAGAAGTAAAGTCAATATAAACATTGAAGAGCATCATTTTCCCAAGCGCGCCAGGTTTTTTTTATGTAAGGGATCTATCTTATCCTCGGTGGGAGATTGTGGTGGAAGGGAAACGCACTTTCATTGAAGAATATGAAGCTGAAGAAATAGTCAAATATGGTCACAATTCAACCAATAACAGGTTGGTGCGATGAAATCACAATTCACAAAATGATCTCCACATAAAATCCATACAATGAAATCATACCCTACTACGAATAGATATATCATAACAATGAAGTCTACATAACAGATCTCCAAATCAAATTCTACATTCAAATTGTTCATGAAACAAAAACCATCAAGATTATAAATGTCGCCTCTATGGTAATTATGACTCCAAGTTATCTTCAAGATCACCCGTAGACGTTGATCGGTCAAGATGGGGACCCTGGGTGAAAGCGAGATGGCGTTCGTACGCCTGTTGTCTTATCTCCATCTTCAATATTCTGGCTTTCATTTTCACAAACTCCTTGCGCACTAATTTGTAACAATCTCGCACACCCTTGAGATAGGCCTTCCCCCCATCTACAACTTCTAAACAACAATGAAAAAAATCATAAGTAAATTATTTATAACATATAGAAACTACAATCAAACAAAAGAATTCACTTACCATCATCCACTCTAGGCCTTTGCTTGGGTACCATTCTTCTACATCCTGGTAGTACCATTTTTTTCGACTAACATTACTCCCCTATTTTCGAAATAGGTCTTGTTGAAGTACTTCTATGTTTTCTCCTCGCCAGTGATTATCAACCCCCAACATTTCTTAATATTTTAGTGATCAAATTCTCATAAGGGAGACTCCTCACTACCCTATTCGATGTACTAACATAAAACATGTGCCTAAATATCGCCGCCCCTAGGTTAATTCTCCTACCCTCCATAATGAGATATAAAAAAAATCAAGGCACTATAGTTGGGCTCGGTGACGTGTCCGGATGTGGGAACCAAACATCTAGTAATCATCTCGTAGACAATGTGAGAATCTACAGGTAGAACTTTAAGGCTAAAGGTCTCCGGCTTACCTAAATCCCTTGCATCATGGGAGAAGTACTTAACACTACATTGGATAGGATCAACGTATGGGGGTTCTGCTACTAATGGCCATCTTTCCCTAAAGTAACAATCATCCAATAGACCATCGGTGTCTTCGGGATATGCATCTTCGGGGACCTTATAAGGGAAATCTAGGGTTTCATCCAAAATCCCCTCACTAATTGGAATGTCAATTCCCCCTACCCTAGTTGAATAGTCACCATTCACGTCTCTCAAACTGCTATAGAATTGATAGCATAAATCAAAATTAGAAGATTTATCAAACCCCATCAACATGTCAGTGTGTTGGTCCTTAAACTTGTCTAACGGGTCGGCTAAACCAATTCTCAGATACTCATTAAAATCAACAATGTAGGTGTCAATAAATTTATCCTTATTATGTATAATGTTGTGCCTAGCTTGTGTAGGCAAAGTGACAAATTTGATAATATCATACCCGAGGTTATTGCCGACCGACTGAGATCAGGGAATGCGAAATGAACCACCTCTAGCCATTGGAATTTGTATCCCCTTGTTGATGCTTGAAGAATTTGAGGAGCTGATATGCTCTCCTAACTCGCAAATCGCCACTAGGGTTTGATATTAAGGCAATAGAAACAGAAATCTTATTTTGGGGGGTTTTTATATAGTATGTTGGTTACAAGTTCCGAACAGTAAATTGGCCCTTTATAAATAAGGGCCGACTAGCTTCCAAGTGAGGAACCAGTTTATGCACCCCAAAAATACACGCCATTTTTAAATAGAGGTGGCCCAGATTTGTCACCTGAACTCGGAACCATTTGTTCCGAGTTCGGAAGCAAATTCGGCCCTTTACTCTGTTCAACCCTCATGTTATTTCCGAGCTCGGATGCCTGAATCATCTCTTCACTCTGTTTACAACCCCTTTAGTTACGAGCTCGAAAATTGATCCAGCCTATAAATCTGAAGGGCCGATTGATTTACGAACCCGGAAGCCATTCCTGCACAATGGTAAAATTTTGATAATTGGTGGATTATACATTCATAATTAAAGCTTACCCAAATGTGATTTATCTATCTATTACTAAATTACAATTGATAAATTTTTCTAAAGTCTGGTTCAATTATCTACAAAATATTTTAATGCATTCAAGAACCATTTTTCAATACTTAATAAATGACAAGCATCATCTTCTTCTCTCTCTCCTATTGCCCTCTTCTTCTCTACTGAACAATTTTTCTACCGGTAACGGCTCTCCATTGTCGGTAACGGTTCTATCCCCATGGCGGATCACACCTCATCGGGGAACACAAAATCTTTCCTAGCTGCACTCCAATCGAAATCCCCACCCCTTACCACATCCCTCCCAAATAACCCAGAAATAATCCCAAAATCAGAACACCTAGGTGAACCAGCGTGTCTCTACTCTAATGAAGAAATTTCCAAGCTCTCTGCTCACTACGCTAATGCCCTAGTCGGAAAATTCACCAAAGGTCGGCTTACAATTGAAAAAATCGAGGCGACTTTCAAGATGGTGGGCTTTGCTGGGAAATACCAACTGGGCTCACTCGATTACAAGCACGTTCTTATCAGATTCAACCAGGTCAACGATTATCAACGGTGTTAGATTAAGGGATTATGGACTTTCAACGCAATCCAAATGAAGGTGCTCAAATGGTGATTTCTCCACATACAGAGAATCATCAATCGTTCCCATCTGGTGCACAATCAGGGGTTCCTCTCTATCATTACAATACTTCTTCCATTGAAGCTATTGGTAATAATATAGGTAATTTCATTAAGAAGAATTTGGCTACTGAAATGTTAACTAGGCCATCTGCTATTAAGCTCTGTGTTGAAATCGATTTACAGAAGCCACTTAATGATTTCATCATATTAGGATCTCTTTCAAACAATAGAACATACCCTATTGAACATGAAGACATCCCTCTGTATTGTACCAATTGTGCTAAGCTAGGTCACTCCCACACTCAGTGTAGAGCTATTCCCCAAAATCATAACCTACCACAGTGGCAAGCCACTGGTAACAAGTTTAATAAGGCTCCAAATATGATAACAGCAAACCAGTCTCCTAGTAACCCTCAACACAATGGCCAACTAAAACATCAGCTAGCCACAACAAATCCCACTCTAAACCCATCCTCCTACACACCACAACCTATATCAGCAGAAACTGAAAATAATACACCCCAACCAGTCCCAAACTCTCTAACTCCAAGCCTAGCCACCATCCACCCTGAAGACCCTGAATCACCACTCACAAAACTGATAAATGCCACAGTTTTTACTGTTCCAAACATTTCTCACAAAAGCTTTGCTAAGGATGATATTCAAATTGGCTCACACAAATTGATCATCCATCAAACCTTATCTACTAACCCTGCACTTTCTCAAAAGGGAAAGATGGAAAATATATTCTCTTTACTGTAGGATATGGAGTCTCTCTCTCAAGTAGAAGACCTCCTAGACCAAGAATTCCATACAGAACAGGAGGGGGAAGGTATCTCAGCCATGCCAAACACAGACAACTCCCAAGCTCAACTATCACTCTCACCCGCTCTACCATAATCAACAGGTAATCAAGGTAAGCTTAAACACAAAAAGAATAATTACCTTAGTCAGCTGAATAAGATGATGTTAAAGATCATCCACTAAAAGCCACAAATCATGTGAACAATTATACACAACATTAGAATCAATTTTTTAGTTTGGAATCTAAGAGGCATGGAATCCTCAATGCTTAGGCTGAAAATTTTAATCAAACTGAAAACAATACAGCTCGTATGTATCATTGAACCTATGCATGATAATAGCCAGTGCCAATCTTACATGGTAAAGCTGAATTTCTCCCATAGTCTTCCTTTACATAGTGGAAAAATATGGCTTATGTGGAATGACTCTCTAGTTATTTCTCTGATTTCCCACAACAATCAGTTTCTGTATGTTAAAGTTCTTCACCCAGTCTCAAATATGGATATGGATGTTGTTTTTGTTTATGGACTTAGAACTAGAGAAGGTAGAAAACTCTTCTGGAAGGATCTTAGACTTTTACCAAACTCTAACACCATTTTCATAGGAGATTTTAACACAATCACCTCTATCTCATAATATAGAGGGCCCAGCTCTCCCAAATTAGGCAGTATTAATAATTTTAATGAGTGGATTAGCACTAAAGGACTTCAGGAAATTAATACTGTAGGTAATCTATTCACTTGGACAAACTCAAGGCTAGGAAATCCCACCACCAAGAGATTAGATAGAGGACTTTTTACTATACAATGGAGTACAAAATTCCCAGCTTCCTCTATCCAAATTCTCAATAGACAATCCTCTAACCACTGCCCCTTATACCTACAGATTTCAACCTTATCACCCTCTCATCCTAAGCCTTTTAGGTTTATAAACACCTGGTTTAATAGACCAGAGTTCATAAACTTAATAAGAACTAACTGGACTATCCCACTTCCTTAGTCAGGAATGCTGGGATTGTACCTAAAATTAATCAGACTCAAAAAAATAATCAAGATATGGAATAAAGAATCTTTTGGTAACATTGACTCTAATGTACTCACAGCTGAAGAGAATCTAAGATTACAGGAAATTAAAAATGACTCCACTCACTCTGAAACAGATCTAATTAAACTTAATGAAAACAGGGCCTTACTAATTAGAGCACTTAAAGAAAAACAAAAATTTTGGAAGCAAAAATCCATAACCAACTAGATTAAACTTGGAGATGACAATACACAGTTTTTCCATAAAACTGTTGTAGAAAAAAATAGCAGGCTACATATATCCAAAATTAAAAATAGGCTAGGTCAATGGCTTAACAATCACCAGGAAATCCAAGATGAGGTTATTGCTTACTACTCAAAACTCCTATCTGAACCCAATCTCCCAGCTAATAACAAATACTACCCACATTTTCTTAGTCAAATACCTAACATCATCTCTGACCATGATAACTCTCTACTATCTAAACCAGTTTCAGAGGAAGAACTTAGATTAGTAATCAAGAGTCTCAATAAAAATAGTAGCCCTAGTCCTGGTGGCTACTCATGCAAATTCTACACCAAATGTTGGGATTTCATTAAGGAAGATTTGATATCTGCAGTCAAAGAGAGGGTAAGTTGGACAAAGTGTGAAAAAATGGTCAGACCTATAGCCTCATAGGTTTCAAAATGGATTAGGCTTTAGATCTATTCAGGTAATAATTGATGCATGCTCCTTAAAACTGTGGTGGAAATGCCAACATGGCATCACCATGTGGTCTAAACTAATCTGGACATTACCACAGTCTCACAGGAAATCACAAACTTGGAAGAGAATTTGCTCTATCAACTTGTTTGTTGAAAATAACTCTGTAGTAATTCATGGCCAAGGTCTCTGTAACTTTTGGACCTCCAATTGGTGCCCAAATGGCTACTGATTAACCATGTTCCTCCTCATTCTTCCTCTATCCCCTCCTCTTGTACAGTAGCACAATTCTTCAATAATAAATGCTCTTTCCTGCCTCAGATTAGTCCCTATTTGGACAATGATACTCTGATTTTTTTGCAGGAAGTTGTAATCAATGAAGATAGACAGGACATATTGATATGGAAACCATATGACAATGGGTCTTTTACCTTCAGATCAGCTTACAAGGCTCTCACTCACATATCAGGTAATTTCCCAGCTACCAAAAAGATTTGGAACTTTAGATTGCAGAAAAAAAATCTCAATCTTCACCTAGAAAATGCTTAACTCCTTTTTGCCTTTTGATGATGTCTTAATTAAATGTGGTTTTAGCCTTGCCTCTAAGTGCCCTGCCTGCAACCAATCAGATTCCCTAGATAATTTTTTCAACTCATGTCAGATTGCACAAACTGTATGGAATGATACTGCTGACATTTTAGGTCATTGTAACCACACTCTGAATAATTTAACTGAAAATTTTTTTGCCTACTGGAATAATAAAAGCCTCCCAAAAATTCATAGACTTATTTGTAACATACTGCCACCTTTGGTCTGCTGGTCCCTGTGGAAAGCCAGAAATGCTTATCTTTTTGAAAACAAAAAATTTTCCACAGCTCGAATTTGCAGGGAAGTAAGAGATTTAGTATTCTTATCCCTTTTGGCAAAACCTTGCTTCTCAAACGAACCATCTGACATGAGATTTTCTATCACTTCCTCAATCCCACCTTTTAGACCTCCCCCAAAGCCTTCACTTACCATTATGCATTGGGAAAGACCTAAATTAAATAGCATTAAGGTCAATGTGGATGCTACTTGGTCTGTTACTAACTCAACACTTGGCCTCATAGCTAGAGATAATAATGGCATCCCCATCTTAATCAAGACTTCAAACATCACTGCCAACTCCTCCCTTGAAGCTGAAATGAAAGCTATTCTCTTTGCCTGTCTCTCTTTTCCTACTCCTGCTTGCAGAATTATAATTGAATCTGATTCACTATTAGCTGTTACTATGATTAACACTCCCAGTAGAGCAAGATGGTCTCTATATAACCTTGTTTTCCAAATTCACTCTCTACTAAAGGATGCTATTCTGAAACACGTTTTCAGAGAATACAATTCTGCTGCTGATGATCTTGCAAAATTAAATCCTCTACCTTTTCATAAACTAACTGGTGTCTAGCTTATCTCCTTGCTAACATTAGAGGAATTATCAACCTAGATAGGACTCAAACTCCTTATATTAGAATACATAGGCATGCTTTTGATGATGATTGATATTGCTGATGTTTCTCTCTATCTGCTAACTCAGGTACTCATCAGAGGCTGCACCTCAAACTGCAGGATAAACTTTGGAAACATATAAGGTTTTACACTCATTATATCATCTGGTTCTTCAAGCTCCACTACCAAGGGTTTGCACTCAGTCCTGCTCAACCATTTTGACTACACTGATGAATCCATCCGACATCACTCACATGATGAACACTCATTTTCTGGAGAATCTGATACCCAAGACTCATTAAGATACTTAGTAGATGTCTGGCCAAAGCTATAAATTAACACGTGGGGTGGAGATTTCCAACTTTGGAAATGCATCTGCTAATACAGATCTTAGATATGTAAAATTAGATACTTAAACTCTAGTTTAGATGCTAGCTAATTCTCTACTAGTTTTGGAGGCAATAATGTTGCCTCGGACAATATGCTACTAATATTAAACTTCTGTAATATACCGTTCTCGACTGAAAGGATTGGGGACCCTTATATAAATATCTCTCACCTTAGGGTGTTTTAACCTAAAAAAATGACAAGCATCAATCAAATAGTAATCTAGTCTCAAATAACGTTATCCAAACCATCTTGCAGTCTTGAAACTAAGCCGATTTAAAAAAACATTGTTTCAATTCCATGTGCTAATATAGTGCTAGCCGAACATGTGCTCTATCTCAGCGTCCTCGCGATTGTCTTCGTTGCCACCACTTGCACCCTTGAGGACTCAGGATCAAAGTTTTGAGGTTCTTCATCCTTGCTCAGTTTGAGGTGGATTCTCCAAGCTTCCAAGAAGAATTCTAGCTCTGCCTCTGCTCTAGCCAACATTGACGAGGTCTCTTCAGCATCGTCACGAATGAAATTGAAGTAGAGACCAAGTGTAGTCTTCAGTTGCTTTGGGAACCTACTTAACAAAGGAAAATTTACAATGTATAATTATCAATAAAGAGCAACAAAAATAAAATTTTTGATAACTTAAAATAGAATTTTAGTCAAACACTTACTAGATTGTGATCCCTCTGTTCTTTCAAATTCCGCCTCCCTTACCCTTTTGACATCCTTTGCTTTGTCTCCCAGGACAACCCTTGGCTCTCTTTTAAGGTTGGCACCAAGATTCAGGCCCTTGTGATAAAACCACACCTCGTCATAATACTCTTGGCAGAATGGGCGGTCTTTCAGTTGGACACCAGTCTTCTTTATCATTGCGGTGATAAAGCCACCGTATGAGAGATCTTTTTTCTTGGCATTTTTCGCCTTCAGGATGGTATAACTGGGGTTAATTTTGACACCCTTCATCACATAGTAGAAAATCATGAGATTGCCAGTGGTGGGCTCACACGTGTGTCCCCCCGTGGGAAAAACATTCAAACACACCACTCATAGATTATCCTTTGCTCTACCGTCAACTCACATATATCATAACTATCTGCCAGTTCTGCAGATCCAACCTTATGGAAGTATTTCGTACCCATTTCTACGGGTCAGTTGGGGTGGCTTTTGTGACAGAAGGCCAACTCTGTTGGTGATAGATCTCTATAGGGCTATGGCCATCTTTCGGGTTCACTTTATTGGGAAAAGAGTATTCGCTACCTAGGCATCCATTATAGTGTACTTATTAACCGCTATGTCTTTTCCATTAACCCTAGTACAATCACGATTGTTCATGCGTTGTCCCAAATTTGCATAGAATTGAATAACCTCATCTACGTAAACCGGATCCTCTAAACATAACAATTTTTCCAAATGTTGGTCATTGAAACGCCTTTACAAATATCCTAGGAATAAATCATTGATCGACGCTCTAAGGATAACTTTCGAATTAATAACCTTACTTTTCAAAACTTTAACATACCTCTCCTCAGCCCCTTCCATAGAAAAATTTCTCTGAAGCCGAAAGCTCCTTGTAGGGTTCATGGCTTCGGTCACTCACTTCCCCGGTATTCTTCTTAGTGTATCTTGGCCTCGACATTTTGGGTGAATTGGACGGAAATTGGGATATTAGCTGATTAGGTTTTGGGGTTAGGGTTCTTGAGTTTGAATTTGGGGGTTGTGATATGTCGATTGAATTTTGCATTTTTTATATATTATAATAAGTTCCAAGTTTGGAACGTAATCATGGGTCTTTTATAAAGACATGAATGGGTTCCGAGTTTGGAAGCCTACTCAGACTGGCAAAAATATAAATAATCACATTTTTTTTCAAAGGGTATTAAATACCCTTTGGTTGCCCACATTTTTTAACCCTTTTCCCTCAAAAAACCCTTCTTCTCCCATTTCTTCCATTTCTCTCCATCTCCAATCCATTATTTCATCTAAAGGTGAATTGAGGTAATATTTGAAGCATCCAAACCCTACATTCCTCATCTCTACTTCTATTTTGTTCTCATTCCATTTTTTTATTGTTTGTAGGGGATGATCAAAACTATTGATTTGAGACTTGATAGTACACAAGGTGTTATGTAATTCAAGTTTCCAGTTCTTTGATGTGAAGGTTGGTGTTTTAAAACCCTATTATTTTGAGTAGTTACACAAATGGTTCTTCAATGAGGGGAAAAGTTTGAGGGTTTTTGTTATTTAGAATGTTCAGCAATGTTACTTTGGGATAACATTGTGATTGTCATTTTTGTTTCATTCCTTATAGTGTAAATCTAATGATGGTTCATTCCTTTGACAAAATTATATTATATGTTGGAAATGATTTTTAATGTGGTATTTTATTATTAAATATATATTTTAGGTTTAGAGTCATGATTTAGTGCCAATTTTTTGGATGTAGGTTCAACAATGTCTAGAAAAAGAACTTGTGACAATGCGCCACGTTCACAAAATAGCCGCCCTCAACACCGGAATTTGGTTGTGATAATGACAATGATGGATCCCACGAGGTAGGAACAGGAAAAACACATCGAAGAACATTCACTCCATTAGTTTTTAATAAGTTAGGAAAATGTTTGTCCAAAGAGCGTGCAAAATGGTCTAGTTGGGTAGCAAAAGTTGGTAGGACGAGGGTGGACATAAAGTATGATAGTTGGCACGAGGTTACCTAACACTATAAGGAGACCCAATGGATGGAGTGCAAGGTACCGCATTTAGAAAAATTAACTAATTTTGAAATTTCCCACCTAAATTGTCCCATACCCTTGTTCAAAAAATTAGATATAACTAATTGTATCATCCATTCTTATAAACACCCCTAAAGACCATTCGAAATCGATGCTCCGGATATGACATTTCTGAAAAAGATGGCGATGACTATGATGTGCAAGAGTTGGTGAGAGCACAAATACATTTTGTCGCGAGACAACGTATTTTCTTCGGAGAAAGGTGATCAGCCGTGGATAACTTACATGCACATTCAACCAGAGAGTTGGGAGATCCACAAGAAAGGGGCTTTGGAGAATGCTTCTAACGTTAGTAAAAAGAAATTGACTTTGACAATTATTTAGATGTACATGTCTTTAGTCATGTCAGTCCTTTAACAAGCGTGTGTAGGGTATAAGGCAAGAAAAATAATGCAATGCTGGTTTGAACGTGATTCCCCATCATTTGAGCCATGGGGGGTATGAATTGGAGGCTCTCAAGTACGTTGAAGAACACCTTGAGATGGATGTTAAAAATGTAATCGAGGCTGGGATGACCGAAGAGGAGCCAAGGGCTACTATTCAACCAATAGATGTAGAAGACATAGATAGGTGTGATATATTCCTCAAAGGCCAACAAAACAAGAAGGGATCATACTAGAAGCCTGAATAAAAAGATCTAGCAGAACAAGTGGTAAACCCAAACCCTACAACTGTTTTTTTACTTTCTTCAAATAGTGTACATATTGCCATAGATTTATGGTCAAAATTCACGTATTTTCTATACTTAGGAGAAATTGAAGAATGATGTATTGGAAGGGACATTCATACCCACGTTCAAGAACGACATCCTTTCTGCGGCTACCAACAAACCTGACCATGTGGGTCGTGTTAGGGAAGTTGGTGGGTACTTAAACCAACGTGAGGCATTTGGAATTACTCGGTACTATGGTCGTGCAGTGCTATCGCGTGTCCACACTTTGTAAAACCACGCCCATGAACAAGAGAAACGAATAGCGCAACAAGACATTCTCATTCAAAAGTTGATTCAACACACAGCCCCGTGCTTCCCGAGAATTTAGAAGATTTGACACCCAATTGGACACCGCCATCAAAAGGATGACACCATTCACCGAAATATGTTGAGGTCAATCGGGAGGCAATCATTGAAACTCCGGCAAATGAAACCGACAACCACGATAAGACCATCCACGCTTGTGACAAAAAGGTAAACATTTTTTATTTATCAAATCTCAAATTCAAAGTTTTTGTCAAATTTAGGTTCACTTATGTGTGAGCTATACATAGATCGTGGCATAGGTGATAGTCCACTTCATGTAGCCGATGGAATTTTGTATGAGTTAATGAAACATCATAGCGTACCAATTCCAGAAGGTTTGTCAAGAGTCTTTTTGGAGAAGGCATTAGTGAAGGGTGCCCCATTGCCATATCCAGACGGAGAATACAAGAATGTTGGTTCCACTCGTGACATGTTTCTTTTGTGGCTACGTCGACTAGTATATGACGATCCCATAATGGATCGACATTTGAAAGTTAAATGGACGACAACGCCAAAAGCAGTCCAAAGTACACTGAAGGCGGTCAAAAATTCACATATACCCATTCACACTACACCCAAACCGGATCAAACAACACCGGACATGATTAGAAAACCGCTTCTAAGGGCACAACTCCCAAATGACGCACCTCACTTCATAAAAGTGCTATTCAGTTGGCTTCAACCGCATCAACGCAACTCAACTTACTCATTCATGGGAAACAATGGCATATTTGGTGCCAGGAGAGACATCATCGCGATATGGAGTGATTTTGAGGATTTTTGGAAATGTGAGCAAATTAATCTGGCACTAATGTCCATGTGGGTAAAATTTATATTTACATACTAAATTCAATTTTACTATTTCATTTTCTCTACTTGTTTATGATTAATGCAAAAAAAATTATGATTTCAAGGTACATATATTATATGTACAATCAAAAGAAGGAGTGGGTCGGATACATGTGCCCAGTGATGACTCAATAGATCGGTCGGTACAAATCAAGAGAGAATCGACTACATTCACAAAAACCTTGGGAGAAAGGATAATAAATTATTCATTACGCCCTACATGGAAAGGTTATGGATAGAATCTTCATTATGTTCGACCACATCATTTACGCACTTTAATGAAATTATATTCTATTTTTTAACAGGGATCATTGGAGATTGATCATCATTGTTACGGAAAAAAAAGTGTGTTTATTGGATGGATGCATTGCACTTCCAACCATTGGAATCATTTGTCAAGATTTTGGAGTCCGCTATGGAGGACAATAGCGAAGATGATGAAAACAAATTTCAGGTGGTTGAAATCAGGGTATAATATGCATAAATTGCTTCATTTTTTCCAATGAGATAACCTAATGTTTTTCTATACATTATCAATTTCATGTTGTTTAAAACAGTACAAGAAACAAGCGCAAACATGGGAGTGCGGCTATTATGTAATGTTGTACGCAATAGAGTGCATAGAGGCCGTGAACTTGGATTTACTTGAGATTGACAAGGTAATTGTACATTTGGTTCTAATAGACATTAGTAGTGTCTCAATGTCAATAATAATATTTCCAACTAACTCGCTATGCAAATAGGTTTTCCCAAATTCAACAAGACCCTATGTGACGCTCAAACGGGTACATCCAATACATCCCAATGAGACCACATATGTAAATTTCCCTGACAACGTGGAATAAAATATGGACCATAATGTCTAAGAATGCCGGGGGAAAATACTTCTCAAACAAAAAAAACACAAGTATCCCTTCGCGCTCCAACTCATCTAACTGTTTTCTGCTAATATTCTTACAGCAAATGGAGTTGAAAAATAAATGCATGCGCATGATGCAGAATCTCACCTCTTCCTTTAGGATCCCATGGATAGCCACAGGCAAGATTTTTTGCATCAACACGTGACAATCATGGGATTTAAGCACATTAAAACGCAATTCGTCATTCACAAACCAACTTACATTGGAAGAGTAGCCAGATGGAACCTTGACTCCCCCAATGTACTCACATGCCGACCTCCTCTTGCTGATAGAAAGATTGTAAGGGGCTGGTGGAAGGTATATCTGTTTACTTTTCACCTCAAGAGCTAAATTAACTCTTATACCAAGCTTAACTCGGTCGTTCCATGCATTCAAGTTGTCCTTCGTCTTACCTGGAATGTTAAGTAGAGTACCAATTAAACTCTCACACATATTCTTCTCTATATGCATCACATGCAAACAATGGCAAACCTCCAGAGTCTCCCAATATGGAAAATCAAAAAATAACAATCTTTTCTTCCAATGTCTGTCATAAGACAACCACTTTTGATATTTTCTTTCCTAGAATAACATTGAGTTTTTTCACCTTGCTGTGGATCTATATTCTCGGTGCCTTTCTCCTCTCCCTCCCCCCAACCAACAAAATTAATCTCATCTTCTCGTAACTTGTGCTTTGCTGGGAGGAATTTTCTATGACCGAGATAGACAGCATAGCCTGAAAGATTTCCATATGCCAGAAAATCATTAAAAGTGCAGAACATCACATTCAGAGGGAACTTTGTCCCACAATGACCATCGAACACCTCGACACCAACTGACCACAATAGCTTTAAATCTTCAATAAATGGGGCTAGATAAGTATCGATATTATTTTTGGGTTGCCTCGGACCGGAAATCACTAATGGAATCAAAACATATTTCCTCTTCATGTATAGATAAGGAGGCAGATTGTAAATACAAAGCATAACAGTCCATGAGCTATGCTTCGATGATATATTACCAAAGGGATTCATACCATCATTACACAGAGTCATTCTCAAATTTATGGGTTCTTCAGCAAACTTAGGATACCTGTTGTCAAATTTCTTCCACTGATCCCCATCCCTCTGGGTGACTAATGATATCATCATCAATACAACCCCTATCCTTGTACCATGTCTTTTTTTTTGCATCCACGACGTTCTTGAACAACCTCTTCAGCCTGGGGACAATAGGAAGGTACCATAGGGACCCATTTTCTTACCTTTACAATGACCTCTTCATCAACAACATCATTTCTTCTTTGCTTATAACGAGATACATTGCATACAGAGCAAGCCACCACTTTTTCCAACACATCCTTATACAAAACACAATCACTGGGGCATGCATACATCTTTTTATACTCCATTCCCATTGGGCACGGAGTTCTCTTTGCATCATACAGGTTGTCCGGTAAACCATTTCTGAGAGGGAGCTTCTCACTCAAAAACTTCAACAACTTACCCATGCTAGTATCGGTCCACGAACAAATGCCTTTCAGGTTGAAAACTCCATCAAACACGACATTACAATGTCTTTCTCCTTGCAACCAGGATACAACAGTTTGTCCTTCTCATCAAGAAATTTTGGCAGAACCTCACGCTTCCCCCTAAATTCATCCACCACCTCCTCACACATGTCATCCAATTTAAAATCCCAAAAATATTCCCCCTTGCTACCTACAACCACATCCAGTGGTGGTTTCTCCCCATGAAAAGACCAAACTAAATAATCCTTTGAGAACCCTCTCATGTACAAATGGAGTTGCAACAAATCTCGATCATCAGTACGCTTACGGTTCTTACAATCACTACATGGACATAGGATGCATTTTTCACGACTAAAAGCATAGTCCTAGAAGTCCCGATGAACATGCTTCATCACTCACCAAGCTAGCGTTGTGATAAGCATGCTTACGCCTCTTAATGGCATGGTGTATTCTACAATGTAATCAATTTGCACCATTTAAACATCCAAACCGATATACAATTACACCATAAACAATAAATGCATTCATAACACACCCTATAAACATGTATCATGCATGATCACACAATACAACAATCCTACCACACCATATACTTCAAATCACATGCAATCAAAGTCATACATTACACCAACAACATTTGCAAACAAAACCTATTCATCAAGAGTGTCAAGGAATATTACAATGTTCAAACTCACAAGATATTTATATAAACATATCATTCCACACATATTCCACCTTAGATGATAAATATCTTTTTAAAATGAAGTACTTTCAAGGGAATTCATTGATGAGCATTCAATATCTTCTCCAACCCCAAATTTCCATTAATGACATCCAAAACTCTCTTCCTTTCTTTTTTTACCTGATCAAAATGGTGGTAGATGAGCATTTGATGCATCAATATCACCGTGATGTGTGTTATATTGTGTTCATATTTTGTGGGATTATTATGATTTTATTGAGATATAATTTGCACTTTTAGGTGTTTTTGGTGCAGAAATTCATGAATTGTGAAGAATTGAGAGGGAGCTATACATTGTACTCTTTTTCCCTTAACCAATGGTTTTTTCCCACTGGGTTTTCCAGGTTAAGGTTTTTAATGAGACGGTGTGCTCCAGCGGAAAATGTTCTTATTTTATAAGACATTTTCCAGGGATGAAGGAAGAGAGGCAAAAGCAGAATTGCTAAAGTTATGGGGTGAAAAGTGAATTAGTGAAGACATGTGGATTTGAAGAAAATAAAGATGTTCACTTCCCATATTGATAAGGATTGTATTATCTCCTTCCATTTGAAATTTCTTAATTTTAGAATTAGTTAATTAGAGTTAGAATAGATTTTGATTTATTTTCGGAAGAAGAATCCGATTTGACTTGGGCTTTTAAATTTGCGTGTGCATATATACCACAGAGGGTTGGCACACGCAGAGGATATAGATGCAGACTTGTAATCTTGGGCAGACATTAGTTACTTAACAGAGGTTCAGATTGTGTTTTTCTTAGAGCAGATTTCTTAGGGAATTATTTGGTTAACAGTTCACGCATGAATGCAAACCAATTTCCTGGTTTGTATCTTTAATTCGTCTGTGTTTTATTTTATTATATATTAATTATGTTCGTATATTTTTATATTATATATTTATTTAGTTTAATTATTATGAGTAGCTAATTTATATATCGGCATGGAATAACAAGCATTAGTTTATGAATCGTGAGGTCTAATTATTTTATAATTGATTCTTATGTGTTCTTGATTGTTCTTGGTTAAATTTATTTCTGATGTGTTTAAGTCTGATCAACTTGAATATTATTGGGATAATGCTATCTAATTCTACCAATACGTAATCGTTGGAAAGGGTTAGTAAGTAGCGAGTTCTTGTGAAAAACAGCTAACTAGCTAAGACTGTAATAGCAAGATGGGGAACAATTAAGTGTGCGTTACTATTTGCTTTTACTTTGGTAATTGCTATATCGGGTTCTTTTCATTCTTAATGCTATCGAGGTGTGTATCTGGTTTAACGAATACTTTCTGGGGCCATCTTGGTAAGAGAAACAATTAGTTAATTATAATTGGTTAATTGTCGATAAAGTACGAAAGAATTGGGGAGATTAAGCGTACCTACTTTCCTATAACTGATAGATGCATATGAATTGATTTATCTTTGCGCCTATGATCGATGTTTAACTAATGTGAGTTATTCCGAGCCGATTGCATTCATCATATATTTACTAGATTTTTATATCTGTTAGTTGCATTATTATTTTATATTAGTTAGTTGCACTATTAGTGGTTAGATAAATCTCAAAATTAAGGCGTGGTGGCTACACCAAAAGTGCTCTATATTAGTAGGAATTTTATTATATTTTTTGCTCCATTCCTCGTGGGATCGACTCTGCTTGCTAATGTACTAATTTCATCATTAGAGTTTGCAGATTATTTTGGTGAGTGAAACGACGTTCACCACACCGGTCGAAACATATAATATCGGTGTTGTTGATGCAACTGATGCAATAGCACCGGTATTTATACCGGTGCTCAAAACTTTCCCGTTTCTCGCATCTTCCTGATCTTTACTCAAATGCACCAGTACAAGTAACCATGCTCTAATATTTCCTGTGTTTTATTAATTTTAGCAACCGGACAGCAGACTGGTGCTGATCGTTACACCGGTGATCAAATATCTCCCACCATTTCTTCCCAATATGCACTGGTACCAGAACATTTACCGGTGCAATTGATACGAATTCCCACATAAATTTCTAACAGCACTGCTTTCCATCACCGGTATCAAACATACCGGTGCTCAAAATTAGCCAAAATCATCCAAATCCTACTCATAAGCACCGGACCTGAGCACTAGTATATTTTTTACCGGTTCCATTACCTCTTAGGCACCATTTTTTCATACATAAATATTTATACTGGTGCAATAGGTGTTTAATAGCACTGGTATATCAGCACCAGTACATGGGCACCGGTGCCTATGTAGCCAATTTCCAGTAGTGTATAAAATACTACTCCCTTTGTCCCAACTTGGTATGCAATTTAACTATTCACTTAGAAATTTTTAACTTTGATCCCAAAATTGAATTGAAAAATAATTTAAGATATTGTCGTGTGTGATCTTTTTAGATTTGTAGTAGCATGTATATTCAACATATCAACTTTTCATACATTGTACTTACACACAATTACAGATATCAATGATCAAACTTTTTTTGAGTCACCAACTGACAAAAGTCAAAGTGTCTAGAATTGGATGGGACAGAGGGAGTACCTCTGTATCAGCCAAATGTTCCTATTACCTTTTTGCACGGGCATTTATGCATGATGATGTGGTAAGAAAAATGAAGGATTTGACTAACCTGAGCAAATTTCAGCTATAAATTTGAGTCTAAATAAGGAAATAATTACAATAGAAACCTTTGATTGAGACAAACGAAAATAAAAAATAGAAACATTTGGCTAAGATAGAGGGAGTGTATACTCTTTGATTTTTTTTAAACAAATCCATTTTTTCATTTCATCTATCTTATGAATTATAAACTATCACAAAGTCTTATTTTTGACTAACTAACCTTTAGATCAGGTAATTTTATAATTGATGTAGCTAATGTGGTGATTCGGTGTTTGTTTTATTTATTGCAACGAGGTTCTTGTAACTTTGAAAAACTTTTAAAATGTATCACCACGTATAAATAATTATGATTTAGCACAAGGAGTTATTGAAACGAGATTTTTTATGATTGACTTAATCGTTAGTCGTTCTAACGGGATACTTTCTCATAAACTAAATGTTAATCTATAAGTATAACTAAAAGAGCAACATTTTTTCCAAGTGGCTCCCCACAATTTTCCACATTAGCTTTTCAAAAATATTTATTTACTAAATAAATATAAGATTATTTAGTTTACAATGTATTTCTTGAAAAGTGTAGGATTATTTGCTCATCATTAAACTTTGTGGGCCATAAGTTAAAATGAACCATGAAAGATTAAACTAAATTCCCACATGGAAAGAGTGAACCATTTTGAAGACTTCTCCAACATATTTAACAAGCAATGCTCATCAACAATATGTGCAACCACACAATGAGCTCAAAACGAACTATTCTTTCGTTCTTTACTAAACAAGAATAGCTCACACACAAACCAAAATAGTTGGTGTCCTCGTACTTCTACTATATGTCAAAATTTGTGTTCTCTACTTCTTAAGCAATTGTCTAGAGATGAAATGATTCAAGTGAACATAAAATTAGTGTATTAGTCAAAAAAAATTTGCCTTACTTCTTAAACAATTTTTGGAGTTGTAATGCTTCTATCTAACACTAAATTAGCGTATTTGAATTTGCTATGCTTGAATGGAATGCTAAATTAGCTTATTTGTAGTTGTAATGCTATTCGGGAATGCTAATTAAATTAGTGTTTGGATATGTAGAATCCATGTCTAATATTATTCAATATCTATGTTCAGCAATTCTTAAGAAATTATTTGGAGTTACAATGTTTCAATGGAGCGCTAAGGTGCTAAATGAGTGTTTAGATTAGTAGAATTCATGGATTATTTAGAGTTTAATTTTGTATACTTCGTGAATTAGTTGGAGTTGCAATGATTCAATGAAACGTTAAAATAACGTTTGGATTTGGCGCTAAATTAGCATTTGAATTTGGACAACGCTAAATATATTTTTTATTTTTTGCAATTCAACCTATACTATTAATTTAATATTTTTAAGAATTACATGTCTAAAATTGGAAGTCACAATCCATGACTGTAACTAAAAGAGCAACTTTTTTGTTAAGTGGCATACCCGCCATTTTGTACGTCAGCTTTTCAAAATATTTTTTATTAGTTTCCAACGTATTTCTTGAAGAGTATATACGAGTAATTATTTACCAATCATTAAACTTTGTAAACCATGATGTAAAAGGAATCATAAAAGATTAGACTAGATTCTCACCTGAAAATAATGAATAATTTAGGAGATTTCAAATATATCAATTGGTTGGAGTAAAATGGTCACTGGAGGATAAATATGTTGTATCAATATGCTGTTTATAGTTAGTAGTATACAAAATTTATTTTTCTATGTTCACATAATACATATATTATTTTTATTTAAATATATAATATTTTTTACTTATGCATTGCAATTCTTAAATTATACACTTTTTTTAATGCACCCTAAGGTGGGGGATATGTATTAGGTTCCCCAAACCTAGAACCAAAAGATGTACAAAGATGTTTGGAATATTGCATCGGTAAGGCAACCTCGTTGCCTTCAGAATAATAAACTAATAGTAGGGGACTGGTGGATGAAATATGAAGGGAGTAAAGCTTGATGGGTCGAGGTCCGGTGGTGTGCTCGAGGGGTGGTGTGCTCGAGGTGTCGAGTGCCTTAGTTCTGGAGGAGTGGTGTGCTCGTGTTCGAGGGGTCCATAGTTGTCGAGTGCCTTAGTTCTTGAGGGGTGGTGTGCTCGTGTTTGAGGGCTCCATAGTTCGAGGGCTTCAAGATTCGAGGGCTCCATGGTGTCAGGACTCCATGGGTCGAGGTCTTTCGGTCGCGTGCTCGATGCTCCAGTCTCGAGTTCTCGATGCTCCAGTCTTGAGTGCGTCAGTCTTGAGTGCTCGATGCTCCAGTCTCGAGTGCTCGATGTTCCAGTCTCAAGTGCTTCAGTCTCGAGTGCTCGATGATCCAGTCTCGAGTGCTCGAGTACTCGATGCTCCACGTGCTCGAGTGCTCGATGCACCTAGCTCGAGTGTACGATGCTCCAAGGTTGAGTGGTCAATGCTCTAGGCTCAAGTGCTCGAGTGCTCAATGCACCTGGCTCGAGTGCTCGATGCACCAGGCTGGAGTGCTCGATGATCCAGACTCTAGCAGTGCTCGATGCTCCATTCCAGAATGGTCGATGCTCTAGTGTCGAGTGCTCGATGCTCCATTGTCGAGTTCTCGAATCTCCAGTCTCGAGTGCTCGATGCTCCATTCTCGAGTGCTCGATGCTCCAGGCTCCAAAATGAGAGCGCGATGCTCCAGGCTCCAGTCTCGAGTGCTCGATGTTCCAGTCTCGAGTGCTCGATGCTCCAATCTTGAGTGCTCTATGCTTCATGCTCGAGTGCTCTATGCTCCATGCTCGATGCTCCAGGTTCCAAGCATGAGTGCTCGATGTTCCAGTCTCGAGTACTCCATGCTCCATGCTCGATGCTCCAGGTTCCAAGTATGAGTGCTCGATGCTCCAGTCTCGATTGCTCGATGCTCCAATCTCAAGTGCTCGATGCTCCAGTCTCGAGTGCTCGATGCTCCAGGCTCGAGTGCTCGATGCTCCAGGCTCAAGCAAGAAAATAGTCTATGTACAATGCTGTGATTCAAACTGATATCCTTCGAGGTGTCCAGTTCTTGAGTGCTCTGTAGCTCGAGGGCTCCAATATACGAAGCCACCAAAGCTTGATTGCTCGAGGGTGCAAGGGCTCTAGGGCTCCCTGTTCGAGTGTTCGACGCTCCAGGCTCGAGGAAGAAGTAGTCTATGCTCAATGGTGTATCCCTGCACAAAATGAAAGGAAAAACTCGGCAGTATCTATTATTTAGCAGCATGCTTCTGTGTTCGGATGTAAGGGAAATCATTTTTGTCCAGTTCGATAAGACCTCTGATGAAAGCTGGAATGTTAGAGATGCTAATGTCATGTTGGGAAGGGTGGGTCGGTTTATGCTTTGAGATTGCATCAGCAACTGCGTTACATTCCCTATATACATGTCTTAAAGTAGCTTGTTTTAGCTCAGTGTGAGTTTGGAAAGCTAAGACATATAGAGACCATTTGGCATATCTGGGATTGTTTATCATGTTCACTGCACTCATGGCATCTAATTCCACTATATAAGAACATTTGGGGTACAAACTGGGGAAGCATCTAGCTGCTGCCTGGATGGCCTTCATTTCAGCCTCTAAAGGTGTACTAGCAATGGTAGTGAAAGATTGTATTAGGCATGGCTTACCAGTCTAGTCTCTAGCTATGAGGCCAATTGTGGACATGTTGAGAGACCGTGATGCATCCACATTCACAGTAATACTATTTTGTGGAGGCTTTTTCCAAGAGATAATGGATATCGAAGGCTTAGGTGGTGGTCTCAGAGGCGGAATTAGGGAGAAAATAGGATAGCTTCTGGTAAGATACACATTGGAGTGAGCAGGTTTAGCTGAGAATGACAGAAAGATAAGATCCCTCACTTCTTTAATAATTAGTGCTTGTGAAAATTTTTTGTTGTCATAGAAGAAGGAATTTCTTACTTTCCATAATGACCAGCATATCAGAGATGGCAACATTCTACCAATATCTCTTTGCACCTTAGAGAGTTCAGTATTGTTCCAGTATGCAAAAAACCTTAGGGTTAAGCTGTCTAATGTATCCATTTGTATCCCCAGAATGTCAGAAGTATTATCCCAAACTGCTTGAGCTAAACGACATGAAGTGAAAAAATGCTCTATTGAATCAGGATGATTGCATGCAGGACATTTCGAGGCTAAGCTAAAACCACATTGGACTAAGACATCATCAAAAGGAAGGAGGGTGTTCAGCAGCTTCCATGTGAAAATGGAAATCTTTTTTGGTAGTCTGGGGTTCCAGATATATGTAATGGCTGGAAAATTACCTGATTGCTGAGTAAGGTCTCTATATGCTGATTTGAAAGAGAAGATACCTGTATCTTCTAGTTTCCATATTAGTCTATCTTCCCTTTCTGTGTGAGGCTGTGCATCCTGCAAGAAAGTCAAAGTATCATGTTCCAGATAGGGTGAGATATTCTGCAGTATCTGAATTTTTTTCTCGGATGAAGTCAGCAATGGTGTGATAGTAAAAGAGTGACAGGGCTGAGAGTGGAACATATTTAGAGAGCGGACCATTTGGGCACCAGTTTGCATTCCAGCAATTACTCAATCCTTTACCATGTATGATGAGAGAGTTTTCTTCTGCAAAGGAGTTAATACTACATATCCTTTTCCAAGTATAGGATTTCTTATGGGACTGTGGAAGTGCCCATAGCAGTTTTGACCACATGGTTGTACCCAATTAGCTTTTCCACCATAGTTTGGCTGAGCATGAGTCAATTATAGCTCTTACAGATCTAAATCCTAAACCATTATGGTATTTATGTTTACACAGGTCAGTCCATTTCCTCCACACTTTGTGTAATTTTCCGTCCGTTTCCCCCCAGAAAAACCTTGTCATCTTCTTTTCCAGTGCTTTTATTATCTTTTTAGGGGCCTTTAGGACTGACCAAATATGCCGTGGGAGGGAATATAAACAAGATTCAATAAGCACCATTCTGCCTCCCAAACTTAACCACCTATTTTTCCAGTTCAGGAGCTTTCTATCTACAGCTTCCAACAAAGGTTCAAACTATACATTTAAAGTCCTACCTTTGAAAATTGGACATCCCAGGTATTTAAATGGAAAGATTCCTTTCTTCATCCCTAAGATTGATTTTATCTGATTTATCTTAACAGTTGTTGCTCTTTTGCTAGCATAGAAATCAGATTTATCATAGCTTATCTTTTGCCCAGAGGTTAGTTCAAAAGTTTCTAAAAAGGCTTTTATTCTGATCAGATTAGACTTTGATGCTTGCATGAAAATGGTAGTATCATCAGCATAGCTCAGATGAGATGCAGGTGTGATACCAGTGGGGAGCTGATAGTAACTGAGCCTTTTATTCATGAAAATAAAAGATACGCTTCTAGAGAAAGCTTCAGAGAAAATGTTGAAAAGAAAAGGAGATAGATGATCACCTTGTTTGATTCCCCTTGTAGCTCTGAAAAATCCAACCAGATTACCATTTATAAGAACAGAAAAATAAGCCTGAGAAAGGTTGTTCATTACAGCTTTTAAAAAACTCCCTGTGAATCCAAATTTACTAAGAATCCTTTCCAGAAATTGCCAATTTACTCTATCAAAAGCTTTTCTAAAGTCTAACTTTAAGATGCTGTTTGGTATCCTATTTTTCTTGTCTAAGAACTTAATCATTTCCTGGAGGTAGAGTACATTATCAGAGATGTCTCTATTTTTCATAAAAGCTGTCTGGTTAGGGGAAATTAAGTTGTCCATGTATGGTTTCATTCTTTCCATTAGCACCTTAGAACAGATTTTATTTGCAACATTTGATAGACTAATAGGCCTGTAATCATCAAAAGAGGAAGGTGTCTGTTTTTTGGGTATTAAGGCTATCCATGTGCTGCTTATTCCTCTTGGTATTTCTGAGACTAGCAGGAAATCATTTACTGCATCTATTAGGTCCTGTTTGATTATATCCCAGCATTTAGCATAAAATTTTGGGGTAAAACCATCAGGGTCTGGACTACTATTCCTATTCAAACTCATTACCACTTTTTTGAATTCATCTTCTGAAATCGGTTCAGACAAAGACTGATTGTCCTTGGGAGATATTATTGCTGGGATTTGGCTGAGAAAGTGGGAATAATATGTGGTAGTGTTGGGCTGATTAGGTTCAGAGAGCATGTCAGAGTAAAAAGACACAGCCTCCTCCTGTATGTCAGTATGAGTTTCTAACCAGAGACCTTGTCTATTTTTTATTTTTGAGATGTGTAGCTTGCAGTTCTTTTCCTGAACTGATTTATGAAAAAAAGTTGTGTTATTATCTCCAAGTTTGGTCCAGTTAGTTCTTGATTTCTACTTCCAAAAATTTTCTCTTTCTTTTAAAGCTCTAATTAGCAGGGCCTTTTTCTCATTCAGTTTAATTAATTCTGTATCTGTGCCTATGGAGTCATAGTTTATCTCCTGCAGTCTTAAATTTTCTTCAGCAGCTAATACATTAGAATCAATGTTTCCAAAAGACTCTTTATTCCAGACCTTAATTACCTTTTTTAGCCTTACTAGTTTAAGATAAAGTATGAGCATTCCTTGGTTAGGGATTGGTATGGCCCAGTTATTCCTAACCAATTCTATAAATTCTGATCTGTTGAACCATGTGTTAAGAAATCTGAAGGGTTTTAACTGGGAGGGGACTGTGGATGAGATTTGTAGAAGAAGAGGGGAGTGATATGAGAATTGTCTATTTAGTACTTGAATGGAAGATGCTGGGAATTTAGCATTCCATTGCATGGTACTAAGACCTCTATCTAGTCTTTTGAAAGTAGGTTTTCTCAACCTAGAGTTAGTCCATGTATAGAGATTTCCCACTGTATTGATTTCCTGAATTCCATTAGTGGTTATCCAATTATTAAAATCTCTTATACTACCTAGACTTGGGTTGGAAGGTCCCCTGTATTCTGTGAGTGAAGAAATTGTGTTAAAATCGCCTATGAAAATAGTTTCTGAAATTGGAAGGTGACTCAGGTCATGCCACAGGACCTTTCTGCCTTCCCTATTCCTAAGGCCATAGACAAAAACAGCATCCATTTCAATCTTTGCTATAACATGGGTAATTTTAACATGTAAAAATTGCTCATGCTGGGAGAATAAAGCAACATTTAGAGTGTCATTCCAGAATAGCCATATTTTCCCATTTTGAATCGGTAAGAAATGTGAATAACTAAGTTTCTCCATTTAGGAGTGACATTCACTGTTATCATGCATTGGCTCTATTATACACAATAGCTCAATTTTATTTTTTCTGACAATGTGTTTTAATCTAAGCATTGAAGTCTCTAAGCCCCTAAGGTTCCAGACCAGGAAATTAATGGAAGTGGTGTATGTCATTGTTCACCTGATTTGTGGCTTTTAGTATTGGATCTTAACATCATTTTATTTAACTGATTCAGGTAAGTGTGCTTCCTAGACTTGGACTTACTTGTAGTGTTTATGTTACATGTTGATTGAGATTGAACATTAACCAGCTCAGGTATTGTAGTTGTGTCATCCAGGAAAGGTCCTTCTTCCTCCATTTCTCCTAGCAATGTTTGTTATGGTGGATGGTTCAATTCTTCTTCTGCTTCTGGGGATACACCTGTGTCCTGCAGAACAATAAAATCTATTTTCCATCTTTCTATGTTGAGAAAGTGGAGGATTAGTGTGAGAGAATTTGTGGGTAAAAAGTTTTTGGGACCCTATCTGTATATCATCCTGAGCATAGACCTTGTGAGTTTTGTTATGGCTTGGTAGTGTTGTTGCATTAATCAACTTTGTAGTAGGTGATTCTGGGTCAGCTTGGGGTGAGTCTGTGAGGTCAAGGATTGGAGATGGATGAGGTGTCTGTGTTGTGTTACTTACTGGATTGACTTCTTGCAGTGCAATAATCTTAGCAGAAAGAGTTTCCAGGTGCTTGGGTATGTAGGAGGATGGTTGCAGTGTAGGATTAGTAGTGGCTTTTTGATGCAGTAGTTGGTCTTTGAGATGGGTGCTGTTAGTAGATTGTGGATCATTAACAATTTTAGGCATCTTCTCAAACTTGTTCCCTGTGGGTTGCCATTGTGGAGCTGTGTTAGTCTGGGTTAGGCCTCTACATTGGTTCAGTGAGTGTCCTAACTTAGCACAATTTTCGCAGTACAGGGGTATATCCTCATATTCAATGTTATACTTCCTATTGTTTAAGACAGAGCCTAATCTTATGAACTGATTTAGGGGTTTTTGCAGGTCTATCTCAACACAGAGCTTGATTGCAGATGGTCTAGTTAGCATTTCAATTGCTAAATCTTTTTTAATGAAATTGCCAATACTATTCCCAATAGCCTCTATAGATGAAGTATTGTAATAGTAAAGGGGAACTTCCCTGATTGTACACCAGATGGGGACGATCGGTGATTCCTTCTGTGTGGAGAAGTCCGGCGACCATTTGAGGATCTTCTGTGAACTCCGTTGAAGCTCCACAGACCTTTGATCTAGCAGCGTTGATAGTCGTTTGGTAGTTCAAAGCAGATGAGTATATGTTTGTAGTCGAGCGACCCCAATTGGTATTTCCCAGAGAAGCCCACAGTCTTGAAAGCCCCTTCCAGCTGCTCCATAGATAATCTCCGTTTGGTGAACTTACCCACGAGGGCATTCGTATAGTGAGCCGAGAGTGTGGATATGTCATCATCAGAGAATAAACAAGCAGGTTCTCCGAGGTGTTCAGATTTTGGGGGGATCTCTGGATTGTTTGGTAGGGCTGAAAGGAGTGGCGGGGCTTTCGATTGGAGCGCTGCGATGAAAGATTTAGCATTTGTGGTTGTTGTTTTGTCATCCATGGTTTCTGATAAATGGAGCAACTCTCTCGTCAAGGCGAGAGAGAGCCGTTTATGGCGGAGATGTGACCGTTTCCGGTCTCTACAGTAGAAAAACGATAACAGAGGGGTGGAGGAGGAGAGAGATGAGAGCGTGACTTAAATTATACACTAAAATTTTAAAATTGATTAACACATTTTGAAATTAGATCTAGTATTTTTTACATGTTATACTCCCCCTGTTTATCTATTAGTGACACGCTTACCTAATTATGATGTTTTCTTTAAAATGGCACACTTTCCACTTTTGGTAAGATTCCTTCAATTTCATTAACTTATTCTACTTTTTACTTTCTACACCCAATTTCATTAACTCATTTTCTTCACATAAATTCAAGCAGCTAAATCTATGGTGCCACTAATAGAGAAACAGGGGGAATACGTTATCTTATACCCATATTTATAACCAAGAATACTTTTGCTATTTTTTTAAAGGACAGGTAATTTATAAACTTAGTTAAATAATTGTTGATTCATTCTTAACATATATTTCATATTCTAATCATTTTATATTTTACAACATTAAGTATTTCTAAACAATCGTTAATATTTCCCTCTGTAAAATACATACTCCCTATATATAAATAACTATTTACTATATATCAACCAATTTTGAGTTAAATAATTGGACCTATTATAATATTAATATTTATTTATTTGTTTTATATATTGCATCGTGTATTATATCTATTAAATATAAAAAATTATTAGTGATTAAAATTAAAAATTATATTATAATTTGTAATTCGTTGATTGGCATGAGTATTATCCAGTAATGTGAATATTAGGCTGGATATTTGTGTCCTACATTAAGAAAGAAGAAAGAAGAAAGAAGAAAGAAGAAAGAAGAAAGAAGAAAGAAGAAAGAAGAAAGAAGAAAGAAGAAAGAAGAAAGAAGAAAGAAGAAAGAAGAAAGAAGAAAGAAGCTGGTGCCGAAGCCAATTAGAAGAAGTCATACCAACAATTACTACTTGGGGAAATTCCGAGAAAAGAGCACAAAATATAAAGCCGCTGAGGAGGGTGGGGCGGGTAGGTGCTGTGGCGCTATAATTTACCGCGTTGTTGGAAATAATTTTCGTCAACCCTTGGCGACTAACTACATCACTCCCTGTCTTTAGGGCGGCAAATTGTGCTAACCTGTCCATCAGTATTTATAACCGTAGAAATAGTATTCCACTGGTTTGTGAGTGACCTTAGAATTTGTCAATGGATTTTGGGTCTATTTTAATATTTAATGTTGAAAAATTCAATTGTTTCACGCAGAAAAAATTCAATTATCTTGTGTTCTATATATTTTTTTAAAGAATCATTCAAAAGAGTTGGATAAAACGTCTAGCATTGATTAAAATAAGTGAATTTGAGATTCAACTCAACTTGTCTCCGACAATAACTACTCTATTGTAAAGATATTTAAGTTACTTTTAACCATACTAATTGTCTGTACTATTACCGATTAAACATTCAATGAAACGGTAATGTTACCATTGGAGATATTAACTTGATTCCCACAAAAATCATAACCATTTGGTACAGGTGAGCACATCCCACATCACTATCTTATGTGATATTTTAATATTAGAGAATTGAAGAGAGTATTTTGAATATAATTGTAGAAAGCTCAAAGCATATAAACTGTAAACGAAACGGAAAGTTTTGGAAAGGAAAGTTTGGGAAGAAATTTGGGGTTTTCTGATTGAGTAAAATGCAATCAATGGCGTATGTACAACCACATATATATAGTAGATTCTCAACTAACTAACTGTATCTACAACCACTATAACAACACCTATTATAACTGCACAGAATAAACTGACTAACTAACCAAGCTAATTCAGTTAGTCAATAGGTGATAAATACATATACTCAACACCTCCCCCTCCCCCCGTTCAAGAGGGAGTTTCGTGTGGAGAACATAAACCCATCTTGGACAATAGTGGATAAAGAGAAGATGTTGGAAGCAACTTGGTGAATCCATTTGTAAGTTTATGACGAGTGAAAACGTGGAGATGATCAATAAATCCAGTGATGAAAGCATCTCGGTGAAATGGCAATCTATTTCGATATGTTTGGTTCTCTCGTGAAACATAGGATTGTCAGTAATTTGTAGAGCAATTGTATTATCACTATGCAAAGGAATTGGCAACCGACACGGAATATGGGAATCCGCAAGCAAATACAAAATCCATTTAAATTCAACTACTATCATGGCCATGCTTCGATATTCAGATTCAGTGGAAGATCTTGAAACCGTATGTTGTTTCTTGGGCTTCCACAAAATGAGAGAAGACCCAAGAAATACACAATAACCAGTGCTTGATCACAGGTTAACTTTACATATCGCCCAATCAGCATCACAAAATGCAGTTATGGAAAGATTTTTCTGAACTAGAAAGAAAATCCCATAATGAGTACAACCCTTGAGATATCTGGCGATATGCGACGCAGCTCGCCAATGATGGTCTGTCAGTTGTTGCAAAAATTGGCTAAGCTGATGAACAACAAAAGTGATATCTGGACGTGGCGATATGTAGTGACTGATGTAGGTCAGGCCCAAGAGGTATGTTGGGCTAACTGAGATATTGCATTATAATAATTACCGTATTTATAGGGCAATTGATGGCTATAATTAAGGAGATTATTAGTTAAGACATACGGTATAAATACCAGGTACACATTCATTTCTCATTCATTCGGTCTTAATCACATTTTGAACTCTTTGACTGACTTAGCCATCGGAGGACTGACCCGTGGAACCCCCAGGGACAGTTTTCATTGCAGGTCAGTTCGAGGAGCTCAAGCCCATTAGTTGGACGGTTGTCCGAGACGCATCAGTGAATGTAGTGTTGAGTATGTATATTTATCAACTACTGACTAACTGAATTAGCTTGGTTAGTTAGTCGGTTTATTCTGTAGAGTTAGAGTAGCTGTTGTTATTGTGGTTGCAGATACAGTTAGTTAGTTGAGAATCTACTCTATATATAGAGGGTTGTACATACGTCATTGATCACGTTTTACTCAATCAGAAAAACCCAAAATTCTTCCCAAACTTTCCTTTCAAGAACTTTCCCTTTCCTTTGAGCAATTTTCCAAGATCTTGTTGCATCTACATTATGCTTGCAATCAAGGTTTGCAGATTCCCATTTTCAACTCCAGGTACAGCTCCCAAGTCAAGAGGATTCTCCTATTCATACTCCTCATTCTGTCTAGATGACATCACATTTGCAGTAAATTTTGGTTGTGGCTTAGCAACATGCTTCCCTTCAGTTCACCACTCTGGATACCCATGTATCTGGAAACAAGTATCCTTTGTGTGACCAATCTTGTGGCAATGCTCACACTCCAATCCTTTCTTTGCATCATAATCCTTCTTCCTCTGATTGTATCTAACTTCTCCAGTTCCAAGATTAACAGCCTTAACAAACATTGCTGAATTATCAACTACGTTAATATAATTCAGCTGCACCTCTCTTTGCTGCTCAACTTTAGTACTCCCTCCGTCCCATCTTAAATTACCTACTTTTTTTTACTATTCTCTATTAAAGTTTGAAAATATATTTGAATATATACATATATATAATATATGTGAGCAACAATATTACTGTATGTGATATTTTTGAATTCGTCATAACACTGTGAGCAAGAAAGTGTGTTGCACAGATGAATCATTTTCACACTACTAGGGTTTTTGCACTTAAAATCATTATCACGCTATCTTTTCTCAGTAATATTTCTTGAGTAGCAGTGCAGACATAATCTTGCAGTTTAACTGGAGCACGATGGATACGAGTACTTTGCGGTTGAAGAAGCGGCGAAGACACAAAATTTGAGGAAGCAGACTCCGGCGCCGAGAGCAGCCCAGATAGCAGAGAAAGGCGATTTTCTGGAGACTTGGACATGCTCGGTCGAGGCACCGGAGGTACTGACAGTGGAGAGAGGCAAGCTGACGTAACTCCCGGCGGCAGCTGGTAGGAGGCCGATGACGTCATTGGCGGTTGGTCGGTGAAGACCGGTGACATCGCTGGCGGATGGTCGGGGAAGATTGGCGACGTTACCGGTGGCCAGCCGTGCAGAGGCCAGGAGAGGGACCTGTGGAAAGTCGACCAAGGCCGGGGATGGGGCCGACTAGAAGTCAATGGCAGGTGGCCGTGACTCCATCGGCTCCGGTGGCAAGTGATCGGTTGTTGAAGGATGAACTAGAGCGGCCAACAGTGGCATCGTCTGAAGCAGCGGCATGGATGGCTCATCTGCAGGAGGCAACACCATCAATGTCAGCAATCGAAGCAAAGGGAAAGTAGTCTTCATAGAACACAACATCTCGGTTGTCAAACACAGTGCAAGACTCCAACTCATAAACATTCCATGCTTTCTTGTAAGAGGATATCCAAGAAAAACACATTTTCAACTTATGGATGAAAACTTATCACACAACTTTGGAATCTGGGACGTGAAACACAAACAACCAAACAGACGAAGATGGCTGTGGTTGGGCGCGCAGCCGTGAAGAAGCTGATAGGGCGAACGGGCATTCAACACCGGTGTTAGAGTGCGATTGATCAGGTAGGCAGCAGTAAGAATGCATTATTCCCAGAAGTCAATGGGCAGATGAGCCTGAAACCAAAGAGCACGAGCCACATTTAAGATGTGACGGTGCTTCCGTTCCACACGACCATTTTGTTGCTGCATGTAAATAGTGGATGTCTCAAACCGAATTCCTTTCTCATCAAAATAGCGCCTGAGAGGAAGAAATTTGGTTCCATTTTCATCTCTAACTCTTTGAACTGATCGACGGAACTGCGTCTGAGCAAGGGCAAGGAACTCCTTCATCTTGGCAGATACTTCAATCTTAGATACTAATAAATTAAACCAAACAACTCGGGAATAATCTTCTAACACATTCAAGAATGAAAAAGCTTCACTAGAAGATGGTGAGCTATAAGGGCCCTAAACATCACAATGAATAAGTTCAAACAAAGAACTAGCCTTAAAGGTACTTAAGGGAAAGCCAGATCTAGACCGTTTTGCCCGGTGACAAATGGAACAAGGAAATTTTTATTCAAATGACTATGACTTAAAGTAATATCTAGTATAGAAGACAATACCAAACTGGAAGGATGACCAAATCGGTGATGCCATAACGAAGGGGAACTGGCAGCAGCAGTAAAGGCAGACGGCGGCAATTTCGGCGACAATTTCCTGAGTCTGCATAACCAATAAACCCTACCCTGCTGGTCACCCGCACTAATCACTTTCCTCGTGTTGATATCATGTATGATAAATAATTTTTCAGTAAGTAAAACTAAGCATTTGAAGGTTGCAGTTAACTTAGCAAAAGGCAATAGATTCCATCGTAATTCTGGAATGAAGAGAACATGAGTAACAAGAATATCTCCAAAATATAAGTTCCCATGATGAGAAGCAGTATATATAGAGCCATCAGGAAGAATAACATCAACATAATCAGCAGGTTTAATTCCATGTAGAAGATTCTTGTCGTCGGTCATATGATATGAAGCTCTGGCATCAAGAATCCAAGGTAAAACAAACCTACCTGATGTATTGTCGGAATCAGTCAACTTAGAGAATATGTTAATAATCGAGGTCCACTGCTTTTTATATAAGGCAGGACCAAAAACTGTCTGATCAGCATCAGAAAGAATGGCACCGGTGTTGGCGGCAGTAGGAGTCGCAGCGGCGACGACAGGGGCGGCTCCGGCGAACGACACGGCTGCTGGGGCGCTGGGGCTGAGCTCTCTGACCAAATCCTTGTTATCGTTATTGCTTAAACCATGCAGGGTAACTATGAATTTTAAAACAAGTAGCAGCATCATGACCCTTGCGGTTGTAGTGAGTACAGAGTAAACATTTTCGATCAATGGCAGTGGCAGGCAGCTCGGATCCCTGTGCGTCGGCGGGCAACTTCGGCGTAGGCTGAGGTCGATGCATAGCATAGGCCATATTATCCGAGGCAGACTCACGAGCATGAACAACAGTCTTGTAACGTTCTACCTGAATGGCAAGCGAGTGAACATGACCAATAAGAGGCAAAGGATCAAGTGTCAAGATGTGAGATCTCATCGAATGGTACTCTTCATCCAGGCCTATGAGAAATTGATGAATGATCTCTTTCTCATGGGACTGAGCAGCAATTTCAGCATGACGGCAAACACATGTCTAAGCAGGTAAGTAAGTATTCAATTCATCCCACAACTTCTTACATTTGTTATAATAAGCAACAACAGGCTGACTATTCTAGCGACAAGTATAAATGGTTGCATGTATTTCACACAGGTGTGGACCATTACCAGTAAAGAATCGTTGTTTAAGGTCATCCCAAAGTTCCTTAACAGACCCACGATAAGTGACACCAGAATGAATGGATGGATCAAGTGTCTGAACCACCTAACCAACAAGCATAGAATTCACACTATTCCAGTCATTGTAAAAAGGGTCTGAGGGTGATGGCTTAACAACAGAACCATTAAGAAATTCACTCCATTCATTATAATTAACACCCTTAAATATCTCAGGACAGATTCTCAAACCTGGATGATCTGACGGATGAACATAGTAGGGATGATTGGTAGGCAAAACATGAGAAGAGTCACCAGATGACTGTCGTATGGCCTGTTCAGCGGCCATAGCTGTGGGTTGTACGGCAGCCTGGAATATGGCAGAATCTGTAGCAGGAAAGCCCAGAGGATGTAGCATCGGTGGCGGGGGATTCACCAGCGGTGGCACGATGGGAACGACGTTGCCAGTGGCGATCGGATTAGCTCCAGCAGCGGCGTTGACAGGCAGTGGCGGCGCGTGGACTAGTGGTCCTGCGGCGGCGGCGGCATCATCGAAAACATGATCAAGAGCAAGGTCAATATCTTCAATTTCAACATGATCAAGAGGATTCATGGTGATAGGAACAAGGACAACAGCGGCAGATCCTTGAACGGCGACGGTGGCGGTGGCGTGTGAAGGACCGGCGGTGGCGGAAGCGGCGCGTGAGGCGCGGTGGTGATATTTTAGGAATTAGGTTTTCAGGACTTTAGCTCTGATGCCATGTAAAATATGAACATGTGATTTTATTGATGGTATAAGGGTGCTATATAAAGGCACTATATACAAAAGTACAAATGAAAAATGATTCTAACTACGGTACAAAATATACATAAAATATGACAAAATATCTCCTTTAACAATATGGAACATTATTTCATTGATAAATTGAATCTTTAGTTATGAATCCAAACCAGATTTTATCCTTTCAATGCTTTATGAGTTGTTCAACCTCAAGGATTACCTCAAGGATTATTCTCTCAAGCAGTGAAAAGGCCTTCATAACTTTAGCAGGAGCTTCTTTTGTGCTTCAACAAGTTTCTGTCGGATTATTCTCTCAAGTTTCTGTCGGATTATTCTCTTAAGTTTCGGTCGAATAATCGTTTAGTAGGATTATTCTGTTAAGTTTTATGCACTCGTATCTTACATTTAAATTGAAAATAAGAATTTTATTTAAATTTTTAAAGTTTAGTAATCTAAAGAAAACTATATAAGAGGATTAAAAATCGTAAAATATTGAATACAATAAAATTTAATTATTTTTATAATATTTCATTCAAATTATTTAAAAAGTAATTATTTATATGTTGAGAATCATTTTAAAACCCTATCATAATTATACGTATCTCATTGCTATAAAATAAAAGTAAATATCAAATAACCTTATTAGTCTCACTAATTATAAAATGTCCTCATTTAACAGTTAGTCGGTCTAAAACAAGATTTTGTCATGTATAAATAAATTTATAAATAATATGTAAACATATTTCTATCAAAAATACCCTATCAATGTATAAACAATCCGAACTCTTTTTTATTTCAGATTATGTGTTTCTTGGATTTTCTTCTGTGATATATATATATATATATATATATATATATATACATATATATGTATGTGTATGTATGTGTATGTGTATATATATACATGTATATATATGTGTGTATATATGTACATGTATATATATACATATACATATACGTATACGTATACATATACATATACGTGTATATACATATATTTATACATATATATACCCGAGTATCATATAATATAAATTGTTTGGATGGTGCTGTCAATCGGGGATATTGAAGTCATTTTGACTAATCTAAACTCAAGTTGTCTAAAAATAACATACTAATATTATACCTAATATTATAATATGTTGTTGATATTAATTCTTTAATACATATAATCAATCATAACTTGTTAAAATATATAGTTTCTTAAAATATAATTTAAACCATAAATATATTTGTGGTTTTAATTATATTTTAAGAAGCTATATATTTATGATTTTAATTATATTTGAAGAAGGTATATATTTTAACAAGTTATGATTGATTATGTGTAGTAAAGAATTAATATCAGTAACATAATATAATATTAGCATATTATTTTTAGACAGCTTTAGTTTATGTTAGTTAAAATGATTTCAATATTCTCGATTAAAAGCACCCTCCAAACAATTTCTATTATACAATACTTGGTTCTAAGATTCGTTCACCTCAAAGAATAGAAGGAAATGACATCTATTTATTCTCAAATAATCTACTACAGGAAATTTGACTTTTGTTAATGAGAAATAATTGGTTACAATTCGAATTTCATCACCAAAGTTAACAAGTAATTTTCATTGTTTTTAAAAATAGAAAGTGTAATTTTTATTCATTGGTAAAAAGGAGTTACAACGTTCAAAAAGTGTTTTCACCTAGAAATTAAATCTCTAGATTGATTGTCATGTTATGTTAAATTGTGAGCAACAATATTTTCATGTCTCTTTATCCAAGAAAATTCTTGATATTGAATATCACCGACTAGACTAGCTATTTCTCCTATGATTGGACCAAAGTCTGACATATCTTCTTTGTGGTATTTTGCAACATTTTTGATCGATTGAGCATCCCTACATAAGTGATTGATTTGTATACCCCGTCTGAGAGATATCAACAGACTTATTCTAAGTGCAATGCCTTCTGCGTGTTTGATCAAGTGCACGCATAATATATATTGGGATTCTCCCTAAAAAACTATTCTCCATTTGAAGAGCGAATATATATACCATCCTAAATATGTACGCTATGAAGATATGGTGCCATCAAAGAAGAGTGTATTTCCATTTTCCGGCATAAGTGTGCTTGAATTATATCACTCTTGGTCTCATGTAGTGCTAGTACTCTTCTTATCCAATTAATTCTGCTAGTACTTTTATGGAATAGAGGTTACTATGCTATGGATGGAGTTCATGATTCTCTGTATACAGAAGAGAGTTCCTTGTGATAGTATTATAGATGTCATTGCCATCTCTTGTTGCTCTGATTCCATGATTAGATCCTAACCCCATGCTCATATTTGGTTGTTGGAAGCTGAATATTTTTTTAATATAAGTCCACAGCGAATCAGAGTTGATATGCTTAAGGGAAGTGAAAGAACGTGTGTTTGATGGAGATGTCTTCTGTGGAGCACGTAAGGCAAACAGATGCAGCTGGTGCATGTTTTTGCATTAAATGTGTCGCTATTGTTTTTACACAATTTCTATAGAAAGGGCTTGATTATTGGTTGTACTTTTAGAGTCCAAATCTTCTTCCAATGTGAGGAGGGCATGAATTGCTTGTCACCATGTTTCCAGCATTGCCAAAATTTGAGGAATTAAAACCAACATTATATCCTAACTTGATCGTGTATTTATCGTCTAGAGTAAGATGCCATATCCATCGATCATGATATTGAGAGATCATATTCCTAGGTAAGGAAAGGATGACCAGAGATTCTTCTTGGCTGAAGTTGCTCCTAATGAGTTAGGCATTCCATAGAGTACCATTCTCCGTCATAAGATGACGAACATTTAATTCCTATGGGAATATTGAAGGTAAAAAATTAGGATTTTGGTTCTCTACTCTTGGTAGCCATAAGCCATGTTTAATCGTTGTGTCGTTCTCTGCTTCAATTCCTCTGTGAATGCCATTAGACAAAAGCTTTCTTTCCTCTTGATCTCCAAGGAAATGATGGGTCCCAGCCAAGTTTTTCCTCTAAGAACCCTCTAATATGGGTAATATTTAGCCTTTAAAAGTTGGGCCACAGTTAAGTTTAGATTAACCAACATACACCATGCCTTTTTTTCCAAGCATTGCAGTATTGAAAACCCTAAGGTCTTTAAAACATAAGTTACCCATATTATTCGGGAAACATAATTTAGTCCATTTAGCCTAGTGAATCATCTTTTTCTAAGATGTGCTTTGCCACCAATATCGGTTATACATTGCACGAATGTCATCTATAAGCTTGTCTAGTAGCATAAAACACGACATAGTGTAAGTAGGAATGACTTATAGCACTGATTTAATTAGGACCTCGTTTCCGCCTTTAGATAGTTTTTTTTATTTCCAAATCTACACCTTAGACCAAATTATGTTCTTGACTCATTCCAGAGAAACAGCTTTTGATCGCCTTAAAGTTTTTGGGAGACCCAAAAACTTCTCATGGGTTAAAGCTTCAATTATATGCAGAATATTGAGAATATGAGATCTGTCATGGTCATCAATGTTTGGACTGAACATAATGGAGGATTAATCAAAAGTATTCTATACTCTTGAAGCTTCCTCATACGTTGTTAGAATATATTTTAATGCTAGGCCTTCTTTGGGGGGGGGGGGGGGGGGGGGTGGGGGGGTTGCTTCTCCTAAAATCAGAGTGTCATATGCAAACAGGAGATCTGAAAATGTTGGAGCACTCCCGCCAATTTTCATGCCATGTAACCTTTTTACTTTGATTCCCTCTTTTATAATTAGGGAAAAAATCTCGTTGCAGTTAATGAAGAGGTAAGGTGATAGAGGATCTCCTCACCTTAACCCTCGAGCTGGTGTGAATCTTCCAAAACATATACCATTCAACATGAAGGAGAAAATCACCGTGGATATGCACCAATTTAAGTTGATGAACTTTGGATTGAATCCCATCATGCTTAGGGTTTTGAGTAGAATAGGCCATCCAAATCTATCAAAAGCTTTACTCATGTCCAATTTTATCAAAAGCTCGGTATTTGACCTTTTTGCTCAGATATCTTCCTTTTGATGTGATGGTGTGCTTAGGGAGAAATGATAATATTGTCTTAAATCAGTTCATTTTTTGAAAAAGTACTTTGATGGTGCAAAATCACGGTATTCAAAGCCATTTTAATCCTATTAGCTATGCATTTGAAGATGATACGGTAAGTCACATTGCATAAGCTTAGGCTTAAAATGTGAGATTTGAGTTGGTTTCTTTAATTTTGGAATAAAGATAATGTTTGTATCATTAAGTGAGTGCATTGGGTTGCCCTCATTCAGATACCGGAGTGCTTCTTCCGTAAGCTTGGGCCAACGATGTTCTAATACTGCTGAAAGAATGATGGAGGAATTCCACCTGGACTCGGTGATTTGTTCGATGGAATGGCCCTTAGAGCATAAAGTATATCACTGTGGGTGTAAGGCCTAGTTAAACTTTCATTCATAGCAGGTGTGACTATAGTTGGGATTATTTTTGCCAGGTGGTAAACCAGAACTGGGGACGGGTGCAAACTGTCAAAGAGTGTTCAAAAGTGACTCGTGATAATTGTTTCCATGTCCCTTTCCTTTGTACTCCATCTCCCCTGATGTTCCTTAAGTCCATAGATGGTGTTATTTTGTTTCTGTTTATTTGCAATAGAATGTTAAAAAAAATTGGTTCAATCAACCTTTTTCTACTCAATGTTGCTTAGCTCTTTGTTTCCATCGAGCTTCCTCAATGTTGAGATGTTTTTCTAACTAGGATTTTATTTCTGAAATTTCTGCTTAGACTTTCGCAGTGATCATGCCCTTTTGCAGCTGCTGCAGTTTAGTTGTGAGTTAGTCTTGAACCTTATGATGATTATGAAATTCCAGTTTGAACATTCCTTTATTGCTGATGGAATATCTAGTGTTGCACTATTCCACTAATCTTGGACTGTATTCTTTCAATAATCCTGGACCATATTATTGAATCCAGTAGTTCTCATAGCGAAATGGCTTATGCCGAAATGTATGCGATGGTTCTTGTGACTGACCCTTTGATTTTTGGTGTATTAATTTCACGGCACTAAAGTAGTATTAATACTTTTTAACCAAAACCGGCAGTGACAGTGATGTTTGGGAATCCAACCCAATATATTAATTTGGATGGCCTAAAGGCCTTACACAACTTGATATGTGATAGTTACAATTACATAAAAGTAGTGAATATAAAGTTCTAAAACAAAAGGTGGATTGTATGATGATGTGGTTTTCCTTATTGTGAAACCATTCAACAAACCCGATCGAAATCTACCTAACAGAATATCAATTTCACTAGAGACCCAACTTCAAGCAGTCACAATATCAAGCAATAGACTTAACATTTCTTTATCACAAGTTGCATGCTTGCTCAAAAGATATTCCAATTGCACAAGCTGTGATTTAGGTATCACATGACTTACTCGCCTCTGCACATGATTTCATATAACTCGTAATCAAATGAGCTACTTCCCCCTTCCCAACAAGAATGGCACAAATTCCTTTTTTGTCCGTCCAAACAAAAATGTCATGATTTGAAGATTACCCAAAATGGCAAAGAATATGTTGTTAAATTCCCACAATTTGTCTTTAACAATTATTAGACTGGGCTCACTGCTTTTCCAAAATATCCCAACTTTTCTACAATTACTCCCTACCTTACTAGCTTGCATAAAAGAGTGCAACAAAAGCAACACCACTATTTTTTTGGGATAGGGGTAGTATATAATTTTGTAACCTTGATACCTAGAAGTAAACCTTTCAAAAGGTTTCTCCAAAAACCTACTACACAAAGATGCAACTAGGTTTGTATCGAGCTAGCCTCGCACCATCTGAATAAATCACAATGCATCTCTTACAAACACTACATCTGTCTAACCTTGTTGCACAACAAAAACACATGCATGCTCCAAAGCCAGAGCCTCAACATACAAGGGGTCTCTAACATCTTCATAGCGACGACCACTTTTGGTGACGAATGTACCTTCCTCATTCAGCAAGAATGCCTCAAAGCCTGCATTCCCATTCACTAACCACCATCGAGGTGGGTTTTAAAGCCAACTTCCAGAGGCTATAGTAGTGCCTTAGCTCGAGCACCTCCGAGGAGCGTTCAAACCAAGAATTGGCCAAGGAAAACACGACCAAGTTCCCTTGTACTAAATTATATTGAAAGGGGTTGTTGACTTGTTATACAAATATTCAAAAAATGATACAAATATATGAAAATGATACAAATCTATACCCGTCGAGCACAAAGACTATCTTGTTTTCAAAAGAGAGTTTCTTATTCTTCTCACATATCAGGTTGAAAGGCAGTTACTTCCTTCTGCAAAAGAAGTGTGGTGGCGACGAGTGGATAGGAGGCTGGCGTGCACTGGAAAATTGGTGGAGGATGTGCGGTGGCTCGGGTGGAGGACATGTGATGGTTGAAGGATGGAGGAGAGTTATGAGAGGGCTGGAAAATAGATGGATTAGGAATTATGAGAGGGGACAAAAAGAAAGGCCAAGGAAAGGAGTTGCAAACCTATTTAGTGTATAGGTTCCCCTTTTTATGGGTGTTTACCTCTATATACTTTTGAGGATGATTCGGTTTCAAGGAAAAAACCTATCAACCATGGAGAAAATGATACAAATATTAATTCTAGCCCCAAGGATGAAAATATGCCAAGGCTTGATAAAAATTCAAAGGTCATGTTAGAAATTCTCGAAGTGATTTGGCAGGTCCTATGACTAGGTCAAGGAAGGAACTTAGAGATACAGCCTTGAATGCATTTATAATGAAGATTCGTGATGAAAATTCAAAGATCACAAGGGGGATATGTTGGATGATTTCCACTATTGTTTCTAAGGATTAAAGTCATGAAGATGAAGACACATGAAGCGTCATAAAATAACCAGTTGGACCTTCATTTAATGGGCTGGTTCAACAACAGTTTACAATATTTTGGCCCATGCATATCTCAGCCATGTTGGCCCAATTTGAGATGATTCATGGCGGCATTTAGCTCTTAGAAGATCAATTCAAATATGATAGATTTGGTAAGATTAGATTTGAAAAAAATTAGATAAGATTTGATAAGATAGAAGAAGGCATAATTTGGCTAGGTTTTAGCTTGTGAATTCGGCCAAGATTAGATTTATATTAATAAGGTAGTTTAGTTTGATATGTTTTTAACTTCTTAAAACTGTCATAATACTGTCTTTTGGTTTCTATCAGGATTTACCAAATCCTCTCTCCATGTAACCGAGCTTAATAAAGGATGACCTTCAACGTTTTTAATCATTCGTTTCTCAATAAAATACATTATATGTTGAGTTTAAACTCGTTTCTTATTCAACCTTTTAAACCGTTAGGTTTTGTATTTTCGATTTAGTGCTTAGAACCTGCGTTCTTAATGTTGAATTTGTGTAAGTGGTGTTTGGTTCGTGGAGTAGGCCTTGTGTCACTGAAGTTCAAGTTGTGTTCATCATCAAAATTCGACCGTGTCTTCATTTCGAAAAGAAGGTGCTTCGATCCACCTGTTGACGAGTGCTTCTAATCATTCCACAAAGATTCGTAAGGAGAATCATATCAACATGTTTAGCTTGGAACCACAATTAATGAGGAAGTAATTCACAATGTTAAATGGTCATTCATCTGTTCAATGATTGCTTAAAAGGAAGGAGGATACAATTCAATAACTTCTCAGGGGTCACTCACTTTAGTACCTCTATCTCCCCAAGCATGATGAGATCCAATGTGTTAGTGCTGATATAAACTCTTAAGCTTGCATTGAATCTTACTTTATTTTTGTTCTGTTAAGTATTTGAGATTTTGAATCAAGGGAATTGTAGGGATATAGCATAAAATTTGAAAAATATTAATGAAGAAATTCAAGGGTTTAGTTCATTAATGAGAAACTAGAGAGTTTGATTCACGAATGAGACATTCAAGAATTGGAATCGAACTCTAATAAATAGATTGAGAGTTAAAGAGTTGTTTAAAATGGTGAGAAACGGTAATCCTTCAATGGGGGTTGTATTTGTAGATGTCTGATTCGGCCTAGGAAATCTCACTCTCGAGTTATTAATTTGTTTAACCCATTATGGTAGTAAAATATGAGTCTGTACATAGAGGTTGTCAACATGTTTGGTGAGCTTCGTTAAATCTATGTTCAGTTTTTCTACTTCCTTTTCATATTATCTTGAGCTAAGCTGAGGGTTAAATTTCCAACAAGTGGTATCAAGGCTCTACTTGATTGAGATTCGATTTCAAGATGAAGAAAATAAAAAAATGTGCTTGGGTGATATGTTTTTTATCCGTAGGCGAGTCTGGAGAATAAGTTTATTTCCATCCACTCTATTGAGATTTATGGGTTGCTTGTTTGATAAGTTCTTTCTTAGTTGAACTTGTTAAAATCAGGTTGTTTCATCTGTCATGGACTTAGGATAATATGTCCACTCTGTAAGAAAATCATTTTCATCATGGATCTGTTAAAAGCTACTATTTTGGAAAATTCTTTTCGGGTTGAATTTGCTTAAATCTGTAGGAATTGTGCTAAGTCTTTTCCTGGTTAGACTAGTTGAAATCTGCATACTAATGAGAAGCAAATCATTTCTTATTGGATTCCCTCGCAGCGGCGCCAAAATTTGGTGTGTCATTTTTCACCAAAAAATAAATCAAGCTCTAAGCTGAATTTTCAGTTCAGGATTTTGCGGTCAATATGGACATACCGACCAATATAGCTGCGAACAAGTTCATTTCCCAAGCGATTGGCGAGACTTTTTCCTTAATCTTTAATTTGCAAATTTGTAACCAAAAGAACCAGATGAGGGTAGTGAATAAGAGAAACTAAAATTCGAGTAAAAACAAGAATGAGAAAGTTACATATTGCAAACAATTCAACTATTACGAGAAGATTCCGGTTTCGATCAATTTCGTACTGACTTTCTATCTCAATCCTTGATGCAAAGATGACTTTAAATGCATGCACACAAATTGGTTATAATTGCAAGCAATCAATCTTTCCTTACCTTGTCGATAATCAGGAGGACGCCTCACCAACTATTTCTCTAACTAACATAAAACTTAAGAGACGCTCTATAGATTTAATATGCTAGCAGCATTAAGAATGAGAAAGACCCAATTCTTAACCAAAAACCTAGGACGCCGGATTGTTAAATTAAGACTATTGTTCCCTACCACTGATTGAACTGAAATCACAATTATGGACGATTGGTTCAATTGGCATTAAATTAACTAACATGCTATCAAATATTGCGCACTACTCAATAACATGAAAGCAATCATAAATATTATAATCAAGAACAACATATGCTAGCATGCAATCAAAGTATAAAAAGCTAATTAGATCTCACGAGAATTGACGCCAGTACTTCCTTGATCTTTACCGGAAAGGAATAATTTAGTTAGAATACATAATTAAATTAACAATCAAAAGTATAAAAATAAATGATGAAAATTGTCTGAATAAAATACTGGAAAACCCCAAATCGCAAATACTGTTCTGCGCAGATGGACTGTGCATACGTAATTCTGTCTCCTGCCGTCCCGTACAGTCTATGCGTATGAATGAAATTCTAGTCTATGGAAAATTACTACAGTCAAAAGATACATAAGGAATAAAAGATGCCTTTCCTTATCTAATTAAAACTCAAAGAGATAAACACAATATTCTCTCCTAACATTTAGGAGTCTACAAATTAATCGTGATTCTTCTCCAACTACATTTGTAATTGGCATAATTCAGCACCAAAATTCTCCATAATTATTCCAGCATCTCCATATTTTTCTCCTCTTCCATCTATAAGCACATAAGCTAAGAGACGCTCAATAGATTTAATATGCTAGCAGCATTAAGAATGAGAAAGACCCTATTCATAACCAACAAACTCGGACGCCGGATTGTTAAATTAAGACTATTGTTCCATACCACTGATTGAACTGAAATCACAATTACGGATGATTGGTTCAATTGGCAGTAAATTAACTAACATGCTATCAAATATTGTGCACTACTCAATAACATGAAAGCAATCATAAACATTATAATCAAGAACAACATATGCTAGCATGCAATCAAAGTATAAAAAGCTAATTAGATCTCACGAGAATTGACGCCAGTACTTCCTTGATCTTTACTGGAAAGGAATAATTTAGCTAGAATACATAATTAAATTAAAAATAAAAAGCATAAAAATAAATGATGAAAATTGTCTGAATAAAATACAGGAAAACCCCAAATTGCAAATACTGTTCTGTGCAGATGGACTGTGCATACGTAATTCTGTCTCCTGCATCCCGTACAGTCTATGCGTATGAATGAAATTCCAATCTATGGAAAAGTACTACAGTCAAAAGATACATAAGGAATAAAATATTTCTTCCTTATCTAATTAGAACTCAGAGAGATAAACACAATATTCTCTCCTAACATTGAGGAGTCTTCAAATCAATCATGATTCTTCTCCAACTACATTTTTAATTCGCATAATTCAGCACCAAAATTCTCCATAATTATTCCAGCCCCCATATTTTTCTCCTCTTCCATCTCCAAGCACAAATGACCACAAACTGCACCAACTTGCGAATTCAGCCTCTAAATCTTTAAACTGCAAGAACATTACAAATAACATAAATATCCATGGATTTAATCAACCATTCAACTCAATAACAACCGAAAATATATGGTAAAATCAACCCCATCACAAATCCTTTCGCATTGGATTTGTTCAAATATGTCTGTTGGTAGTGTTTGTTCATTCTATTGGAAAATTCTTGGGTTTGATTTGGTCAAATTCGTTCGGCTGAAAAATCTTTTTTTTTAATTAGATATGCTCATCTGTTTTGTTGGTGTCATACTGGGTACCTTGGGTGCATCATTCTGGCACTTCATTATGTGCATATGTTTTATATGGTATATCTAGTACAACTATAATACTTTTGGTACATCTGGCACAACCATCATTCATCATATACATCTGGTATCGTTTATCATATGTCACATTGCATAAGCTTAGGCTTAAATTGTGAGATTTGAGTTGGCTTCTTTACTTTTGGAATGAGGAAAATATTTGTATCATTAAGTGAGTGCATTGGGTTACCCTCATTCAGATACCGGAGTGCTTCTTCTATAACCTTGAGTTGACGATGTTCTAATACTGCTTAAAGAAGGATGGAGGCATTCCATTTGGACCATGTTAATTATTCGATGCCATGGCCTTAGGGCAGAAAGTATATCACTCTAGATGTAATGCCTAGTTAGACTTTCATTCATAGTAGGTGTGACTATAGTTGGGATTATTTTCGCCAGCTGGTCAACCAGTACTGGGGACAAATGCGAACTATCAAAGAGTGTTCATGAGTGACTCGTGATAATTGTTTCCATATCCTTTTCCTCTGTACTCCATCTCCCCTGATTGTCCTTAAGTCCACGGATGGTGTTCTTTTGTTTCCATTTATTTGCAAAAGAATGTAAACAAAAACCTTTGTTTTGATCACCCTTTTCTACCCAATGTTGCTTAATTCTTTGTTTCTATCAGGCTTCCTAAATATCGAGATGTTTTTCTAAATAGGATTTTAGTTCTGCCATTTCTACTTGGACTTTCGCAGTGATCATACTAGTTTGCAGCTGCTGCAGTTTAGTTGTGAGCTAGTCTTGAACCTTATGATGATTATGAAATTCCAATTCAGCACAGGACAAGAAGCCACTTAAACATTCCTTTATTGTTGATGGAAGTTTATAGTGTTCCACTATTCCAATAATCTTGTATCGTATTCTTTCATTGGGGTTATTGAATCCAGTAATTCTCAAAGCGGAATGGCTTATGCCGAGATACATGCGATGACTCTTGTGACCGACCCTTTTATTTTTGGTCCCTTAATTTCATGGTACTGCCTAGTCTTTGATATTCTTTTAATCGAAACCGTTAGTGATGGTGATGTTTGGGAATTCAACCATATACATTAATTTGGATGGCCTATAGGCCTTACACAACTTGATATGTGATAGTTCAAATTACATAAAAGCATTACTGGAAAACAAGTACATACACACCGATATAAATTCATGAGTACAGGTATACTGATGCTTTTATAACCAATTGCACTGGTATTTATCATGTTAACATCAGTACCGGTGCAAATAAGTACATACACACCGGTATCTAGTCAACCTGTGTAAAGTTCACCTATTTTCACACTGGTGTTGGTTCTACCGGTGTACCAATGTCAAATATATTGCACCGGTATTATTCGAATAGGTATTTGTACCGGTGCAATTGCTAATACGTGCACCAGTACAGGATTACCGGTGTGTACTTATTTACCCTTTCTATTAATTTGGTGCGAAGAGGTAAAATTTTTAAACCGGTAATGGGAAATTACCGGTGCAATTTTAAAAAGCAGGAAAAATTGCATTTGTACACTCGTTACAATTAGCATCGATGTAGGAATTGATCATGCACCGGTTTTTTTATTAATACCGATGCAAAAATAAATTCTTATTCTTGAATTTTGGCACCAAAACTATTAGTTTTCGCACCGGAATTGTGATTGTACCGGTGCAGGACAAGAAAATATGCCTTTTGGCTGAAAATCTACACCGGTAATGGATTTTATCAATGTAAAATGCTTCAAATGCACCGTTAAAGTCTAAATACCAGTGTAAAAAATAGCATTAAATGCTCACCTACCCCCCCCCCCCTCTTTTAGCAGATTAAAAATGGGATTTTTGGAAGAAGAGGTTCATTACTTGTGTTTTTTGGTTGATGAATGCATTGAATTCTCCAAAATGAAGATCCTTGAAGGTACCTTTTTTTAATTACATTTATAGATATTAATAATTTCATGTATGGTTTTGGTTAGTAGAGATATTTACACTTTGTGTTTGATCATTTGATGGTGATTGAGGTAGAATTGTAGATATTAGTTTGTGATTTGTTCTCAAGGTTGTTGTAGTTATAAGGCTATGGCTTTTGATTCCTATAGTGTTGGACATGTTAAGAATGTTATGATTGTAATGTTGGTGTATATTGTGCATTTATGATGTTGCATGCTTAGGAAGTCATAATGAAAGATTCTATTGTATTAAATAAGTTGAAGTTTGATTGTTGGACATTTATTGATATGTAGAGTTGTATCGCATCATCGAGAGGAGTAAGCATGTGTATGCCAACGTTAGTAGGGTGAGCGATGAATATAGTATGTTCGTGGATGAGTTCTTGGAGCATGCTTTTAATCGAGAGAAGCGAATATTATGTCCATGTTGTGTTGTGGAAATTAAATTCTCATTGATAAGAAGGACACCCTGAAACTCCATTTGTATAGTCAGGGGTTTACGAAAGATTATGTTGTGTGGACCTTTCATGGGGGAAAACACCACCTAAAGTGAGAGTTAGTAGTGTGGGAGAGTGTTTTGGGGATGCTAAGTTGGATTACATGTGTGAGGAGGTTGTTAATGAGTTTAGAGGGAGGCCCGGGGTTTTGGCTAACTTCCTTGGTGAGAAGGATACACCATTGTATCCCGATTGCAAGAAGAAAGATACGGTCATGTCGTGTTTGATTGAGTTGTTTAATTTTAAAGGTGTAGGGTCATGGAGTTATACTAGTATGAATAAATTGCTTAAGTTTTTGAATGAAAAGATTCCACCCGGTAACGGGGTTCCTGATAACCTTTATGAAGCTAAGAGAAGTCTGAGTCCGATGGGATTGGAGTATGAAAATATACATGCTTGTCCGAACGATTGTGTCCTATATAGGGGTGACCTTAAGGATAAGATTGTTTGTCCATTATGTAATGTGTCGCGTTATAAGAAGAAGAGAAATGTGGTTGTCGGTGGAGAACATGTTGTGTTGGTGAGAAAGTGGGTGCCACCCAAATGTATGTGGTATCTTCCCATTATTCGAGGTTGAGAAGGTTGTTTAAAAATTTAAAGGATGCAAAGAACTTGACGTGGTGCATTGATAGGGAAGGTTGTAAAGATGACGATATAATTCGACACCCGGCAGACGCGAACCAGTGGAAGAAATTTGACAGGATGTCTCCACACTTTGCATCCAAACCTAGGAATTCGAGCTTTTTCTTTGTAAACTGATGGTATGAACCCATTTGGGATATGTCTTCGAAACACAATTCATTCCCGGTTGTTCTTTCCATTTACAATCTTCCCCTGTACTTTTGCATGAAGAGAAAATATGTGTTAATGCCAATCATGATTTCAGGCCTGAAACAACCTGGAAATAACATAGACACTTATCTTGCCCCTTTGATTGAAGATTTGAAGGTGCTTTGGTTGGAAGGCACCTTACTGTTTGATGGTTGTAGTGATGAAAAGTTTACATTGAGGGCGATGCTTTTTTGTACCATAAATGATTTCCCGGCATATGGTAACCTTTCCTGGTATGTGGTCAAGGTTCACAAGGCTTGCCCAGTTTTAAGGATGTGACAGATTACCATCAATTGAGGAATGAGCAGAAGATTGTTTATTTGGGTTGCCGTAAATTCCTGCATGTAGGTCACAAGATGCGGGAGAACGCGGTTGCATTCGTTGGTGGGAAAGAGGGGAGAAAGGCACCCAAACCTTTGACCGGTGTAGCTATTCACAACAAGGTGAAGAAATTGAATGTTGTTCTAGGTAAGAAGTTATCAAAGGGTGGTGAGGCTGTAGACGGACCGTGGAAGAAACGGTCCATTTTCTTTGATTTGCCATACTGGGAAGATTTGGATGTTCGTCATTGTTTGGATGCCATGCATATCGAAAAGAATGTTTGTGAGAGTCTAATTGGGACACTTCTGAACATTCCTAGGAAGACTAAGGATAGCTTTAATGCGAGGAAAGATTTAGTTGACCATGGTATACGGTTGGATCTGGCACCAGAGGTAAGAGAGAAGCAAACGTACCTGCCCCCTGCTCCTTACAATCTATCAGTTGCTGAGAGGAGATCGGTGTGTGATAGCATCCAAGGAATGAAGGTAACTTCTGGTTACTCCTCTAATGTTAGTCGATTTGTGAATGATGAGTTGCGTCTTAATGCTTTGAAATTCCACAATTGTCATGTCCTTATGCAACAACTTTTACCCGTAGAAATATGTGGGTGTTTGGAAGAGGAAGTTAGATTTTTTGTTATGCGCTTGTATTTCTTCTTCAACTCTATATGTAGGAAAAATATTAGCAGGCAACAACTTGATGAACTGGATCGAGAGGCTGCTATTTTTCTATGCCATTTGGAGAAGTATTTTCTCCAGTCATTCTCTGACATCATAGTGCACCCAATGGTACACTTGGTTTGAGAGATACATATGTTCATAATCGTAGTTATCTTGATGCCTCCATTGTTCAGAGGTAAGTCACTGAGGAGATTTTCAAGGAAGCCGAAATGCACCGTTAGATGATATCTTGGTTATGACATTAATGGCTTCACTTTCTCAACATTGGCGAAGGACGAGAAGAGCACCACTCAAAATAGTGGTGTATATATTGAATCTGAATCCATGTGGCAGGCAAGCAAGAGAGATAAACATCTGGTTGTTGTTTTGATGCCTTTCTATGAGGCGATTGAGGAAAATTGGCAGTTGGATTATGTAGATTTCAAGGTTTTTGTCTTCAAGTGTCGTTGGGTGAAAAACGGTTCTGGTTTTTTTATTGAGAAGCCCATGGGGTTCACGTTGTTTAACTTGAATCGTGTATGATATGAAGATGACAAGTTCATCTAAGCTACCCAGGCACGATAGGTTTTTTATATCAAGGACCCTTCGAATGAGAAGTATCATGTGGTGTTGCATGGGAAGAAGTTTTACTTTCATGAAGAGATTGATTAGCCCGCCATAACTGATAGTCCTGAGTTTTCATCGGTATTTCCCAGGTTGGAATATGTTGGGGGAACCATTGTTGGAAGGCGTTCTCACGGCGATGGGTTGGGGGTTAATGAGAGAGGTGAAATAGTAGGTTGGGACAATGTCATGAAGCAGAATTGATAGATCGGTCGTTCCCGGCCATTGTTTTTGTGACCTTGTTTTGTGAAAAATTTTATGATCATTTAGCGATTTAGAGTGTAATGTATTTAATTGACACTCTTTTATGAATTGGTTGGTATGATCTGTGATTTCAATGGAGTGTTTATGAATTGAACCGGTGGAAATGTGTTTAAATTGAGATTAAATTTTCTAGTAGGTGTTGATTTTTTACACTGGTAAAGATGAAATTACCGGGGTAGAAAGATAGGGGAGGGACTCTGTTTTGTACTTATGCACCGGTACTCCTACCGGTGCACAGTACTTAGAAAATTTTTTGGTCTTTATGCTCTTGGGTCCGACAATATCAATTTTTTGGCATTTAAAGCAGTGTAAAGCAGCTGCTTTTTGTAACATTTGCACCGGTAATTGTACCAGTGCTGGGTACCTAGAAAAAAATTGTAAAATTTACTCTCGAGTCGGATTAGATTAAAAAAATTATTTAAATCAGCCTAAAGCATCTGTTTTAGGCCTCGTTTTACACCGGTATATGTATAATACCGGTGTGTAAAAAATGCTCCATTTTTAAAAACCCAATCAGCACCTCATTTTCACAGTACTTAGAATTTATATCTCTCGCACATACCATCTACATCACTACCCATCTTTGGTGAAATCCTACATAGGTTGGCATATAATCAGGTAAACCACTGCAGTGCCTCTATCGTATGATTAATTATTAATTGCATATGAAAAAGAATCATTGAGAATGTGACATCATGAATAGTTTGACTTGCATGTAAGGTGTTTGATGAAATACCTCAATGTGTTTCTTAGGAAATGCCTCCAAAATCCAATTCGAAAAGGATACGCCATTCAACGTCCCCATCATTGCCGAAAGTATCACCGACACTTACCCGCATGGTACCTTCGTGTCCAAGGAGAATGGTTCATGGATCTTACAAAGGACAGCGTCATCACATAGAGAGAGGAATTGAAGCATCTACCCCATTCGAACAAACTATCCGGAAGCTTGGGTAGGAAAAATTCTGCGAGACTTCGCAACCATTCAACCTGACCATTGTAAGTGAGTTCTATGAAAACTTGAAGTGCGGGTCAAGTTACGATCACGTGTAATTTAGAGGTAAAACTATCCCTGTGACACCAGAATCTATCAATGGCTTGTTTGGGTTGCCCAATGTTCAAAAAGATGAAGACGAGTTTCTCGCACTACATTTTCTAGGTGATAACGGCTATATTCTACAACAACCAATTAAGAAGGAGATTGTTGGGACAATAACTAGGGCAGGTACGAACATAGAAGATTTGGTCAAACCAGGTTGGAGAAAAATACCTAACAAAACTCTAACTGCGAAAATGAATGGGTGGTACCACTTTGTGGCGTCGAGAATCCATCCAGTAACTGTTAACACGAAAGTTCACAAACTTCGCCTCACCTTCTTGTATGCAATAAAGAGGGAGCTTCGATGGAATGTTGGTCGTCGAATTTGTCCTATGTTGCAGAAGGAACGGGATTAGATGGGATCTTATGCATATTGCAGTATTATCTCTGCGCTTTGTTCAAGAGCGGGAGTTAGTGCTTGTGCACATGACGTTTATGGCCAACCAATGGGTAAGAGATGAGTGGACTCTTTCTATAGACAAACAACTGACACGTCTGTCACTACTATTGATTCCAGAGTTGCTAAATTGGAGGTCGGTATAGCATACTTACTTGAAGAATCCAAATACCAAAGATCCTAGCAGGAACATATGGCCAAGGTTATGAAGTATCAATTTCCTAAGGCCGTGGCAGCAGTCAAAAATTTTTCAACCTTCCGCACAGGCGATGTCGAGGACACAGACGTTGGCATGAGTACCCATGATGGTGATGCAACAGGACCAACTGATAGGGTAGATCCATTTTCTCAATTTTATTCGTAGAAAACTTGTATTAGCGGTTAGGAAGAGTAGATTTTGTACTCAACGTTGACTGTATTGCACTTAGACAGTTTGACATTCTTACTTTTAACAAACATGCACGATGATGAATCGAATAAAAAATTTGAGGGTCGCGTCTATTGAAATTATGCCCGCCATATACATTCATGAAAACCAAAAAGATAGGCCAAGTGTAGTTGGCCTATATTTTTTTACTTCAGGACTGCCGAATATGTGGCATTACCTTCCTAGAATGGTTAGAATTGCAAAAAAAAATGTAGCATTGGGAGCTATGGAGGTTCCCCAAGTAAATTTGTAGGCAATAGTGTAATTATGGAAAACATAGTGCAAGCATTCATTTTTGGTTTTACAGGGCCTTCCGTCCACTAGTAATATCTACAAATGCATTAACATGATCAATGTGTATTGAATTTCATATATGTGGAGCCAATTTTATATTCCGACCCTTCCAAGATTCTTGGAGGGACTAAATTGCAAAAAGTAAAAAGTTTACTCGCAAATGAAAATTACAATCTGGTCGAACCGAATGGTCCACAAAGCAACCCTTTTGTATTTTCAAGTAAAACATGCAGAGCTGGGCTCCGTATTTAGTTTCGAAGATGTTCGGATTGCATATAGAAACATTGGAGTAAACCCTTATACTATCCAACACCTATTAGCGCTTCAAGATAAACCACCACCCGGGCACAAATATGTTTTAATTATGATTTGATCCTGGAATATTTAATTTGATAATTTATGTAGCTTCCTACCACGTCGTAACCAAATATCACAATTAGGGGGGCCTAATTGCAATAAATGCATACAATAAACTTTGCGCGTTCCTCGGTACCATTGAGGTACAAAAACGTTACTTATTCAATCTGGAGCATTGGAAAAATCCATTTGGGCCTGTGGAAAAGTGCTTGAAGGGGTGTCGAACGAAATGTTTGGGGTCAATCTACAAATTTTTTGAAATCAAACAATGCTAAGAAACGTCACCGTACGGGGCCCATGTGTGGTAGATATTTGCATGAAACAACTAATACAATGTCTATTCACAATAATTGAACATCAATTTGAATAATTGGGGTCGTTTGAAAAATGTACGGGAGGAAAATGCAATAAGTGATAATTTAAACAACTAATAAACTTTTTTTACACCAATAATAATGAAGGAGTACCGGTGTATTTGTACAACTTTTTGGCACGTATTTCAAAATTTCCAATCTTTTGGATTTTTAATAAGGCGTGAAAAATTTTACACTAATAATTTAAGATTTTGCACCGGTAGATATACCGGTGCTGGACAGTTAAAAAAATTACAGAAATTACTCTCGGGTTGAATGTTTTTTCCTAAAAATATATTTAAAGCAGCTGCAGGCAGCTGCTTTTTGCACATTTTTACACTGGTATTTTCCTTTTATACGCAGGTACTATATACCGATGTACAACACTTAACCAAAATTTTTGTGTGTTCCTCGCAGGTCAAAGGAAAATTCATTTAAAACAGCTGCACGCATTTGCTTTTCTTCATTTTTACACCAGTATTGTTACCAGTGCTGAACAGTTAGCAAATATCTGTGCCCGTTTTCACTCTTCTTACACCCGTAATGTATGTATTACCGGTGTAAAAAACGTAACTTCTGAAATCAAAACCGTTTGAAACGGCCATAACTCCTGCAATTCATCATATTCTCATCTTTAAATCCTTGAATTTCTCTTTCAAAACTGCCATCAACCACTCCAACCATTAAATCCACAACCCATCATCAATCATTGTAACTCCTCATCTCCCATTCCATCCCTATAAAGTGTGGAGCAACACAAGAGAACCAACAAAAACGAGAGGGGAAGTTGGGGAGAGAATAAAGTACTTGGCGATCTGTTCTTGGCGAGTTTGGCAAAAGGGAGTAGCAACAAAAATGCTCCATTGGTGAAGGTAAGTGTTGTGGTTTATGTTACCATGGGTTACCAAGTCAAATTCTCTTCAACAAACCATTCCATCCCTCACGCACAATACATGTTCGATCAATTGCCTCTATGACCAAAAATATTTAAATCGAGAAAAAGTTGAATGACATTCTTGAATGGTATGTTTATACAGTTGTGAGGAGTAAATGTTTTGCATTTTTTTGTGGATGGGTGATGTAGTTCTATAGTATTTTTGTTAATGTTAATGTTGATAGTCACGTTAGGGGGGAATGAGAATTGCTCGGTTGTATGCCTTATTTATGAATGCAAAGACATTGGTATGGTATTCGATCAACTTCTATAAAGTTCCATTTCATTCTATATCAAGTTACATGCCTTAATTGTTCAAGTTCTATGTCATGTTATATAAACTTTTATGTCTCACATGATGTAGTTTCATCTATGAATTGTTCAATTTCTATGCCATGGTTTGCTCAAAAGTTTTACGAACTAGTTGATCAAGTTCTATGGCACGTTCTATCAATGTAGATCTTTAAGTACCGTTATTGTGTGAACCGTCATGGATTAAGAATTTCCAATTCTACTATTGTAGATGACACCGAAGAAGGGGAAATTTAACACGAAGAGGAAGTGGCCGGTTACGAAGAAGGAGGGGGAGGTGAAAGATGTGGTCAATGAGGAGGTGGATGTGGTGGACCAAGAACCACTGCTAAAAGGGATCCCGTTGAAGATAAAATTTGAGGAAGAAGCAACTCAAATGAATGACCCGTCTAGTAAAGAGAAGTAAGAAACCGCGGAACCGGGTGATGTTATTATAGGGGATGTTGAAGGAGTGGACGCCGGTAAACAGTGCCAAAACACCAATTTGCAAGGGAAAGGGAAAGAGCACTATCAAAGGAAGGCCAACTATTAATGAAGCGGACGACGACTTGACAAAGGCTGAAGGGAAAAATGGAGAAGGACGGGACAAGTTTGAGGTAAAAAGTTATTTGAGGAGGCGGGGAACTAGTACTAGAATGTTTCAAATTTTGTAATAGAATGTTATTCGTAAAAATTATTCGTAATAGAATGTTTCAAATTTCTTATCTATTCAATAGTTTCCAATTTATAATAGTTCACAAGTATCTTTGGCTATTGTTGCCCCGAAAATGAACTGGGATGGACCATCGGAAAACAAATTAGGCATTGCAAATTTTAGCCACATAACACACCGGTATAAGGCAGGTATCGGTGTAAATAAATTTCACATTTTAAATATTTTTTCAATTATTTAAATAATACCGGTGCATGAAGTACGGTAATGCCGGTGTAAAAAAATACCGGTGCAATCTATTTCGGTGAAAAAAAACTATATTTCGACTACAAAACAAAGGCCGGAGTCAGATTTAATACTGATGTACAAATCACTATTTTACACCGGTTCATGGGTTAAATACTGGTGCAATATACCAATGCAAACTATATTTCGGTATTACATCGATTTTCCAAATAATACCAGTGCACACATTTTGTGATCCCGCTATTTTGCACCGGCATAATATACCGGTGCAAATACTTCTCTACACCGGTCCATTTTACCGGTGCAAATTTGTTGCATTTCTACACCCCTATACATACGCACCGGTATTTTTGGAGGCCTAAATACCGGTGCTATTGCCCTAAATTACCAGTGCAAATACCTCTGTCCTGCAGTAGTGAAGTAGTGAACATAAAGTTCTAAGACAAAAGGTAAATCGTATGATGACGTGGTTTTCCTTGTTGTGAAACTATCCAGCTAGCTCGATTTAAATCTACCTAACAGAATATCGTTAGACTAATTGAAATCTGTTTACTAATGTGTTGCAAATCCTTTTTTATTGGATTCGTTCAAATCTTTTTGTTGGTGGTATTTGTTCATTCTATTGGCGAACTCTTAGGTTTGGTTTGGTCAAATCCGTTCAGTTGAAAAATCTTTTTTAATTAGATATGTTCATCTGTTTTGTTAGTGTCATATTGAGTGCATCTTTCTAGATCTTCATCCCGTGCATATGTTTTTATAGGATACATCTAGTACAACAACGTCAATAATACTTTTGGTACATCTGACACGGCCATCGTTCACCATATACATCTGGTGTTGCCCATTTAGCCCATTTAGCACAACCATTAGACATCTAGTATATCCAATACCATCACCTTTCATCGTGGGATGGGGGAGATTTGTGAAGTTGCTATCAGGGAAATGTCCCTTTTGAATTCATAATCTATTTGACTCGTTAGAATAATAAAATCTATATTCATGAGGTACTTATCAAACACGTTACATGTACTCCCTTTGGTCCACTATATATGGCTCCTTTAAATGAGCACTTAATTTTTTGAAAAGAGAAAAGAGTGGTGGAGGTTTAATTGAAAGTGTAAAAAGTAAAATGGGTGGATGAAAATAACCTAGAATTTGCTAAAAATGGAAGGAGACAAAATAAAAAAATCATCCATTTATGAAAAAAGGGCCATAATTAATGTACTAGAGGGAGTATGTTATTATTTTCTATATTTTTATTATCCGTAGCTACGGGTAGTTTATAATTTCCCAACATTTCGTATACCCCACCCCCTTTCATCAGTCATCACTCCAACATTTCATCTATATATAGTGCTCAAAAGCTTGTAAAGTTTTGCATACAAAACCCATTAATTTTGGTCGAAGAAGTAGTTTAGCCAATTAGCATTCTGTAGTAATGGCCAAGGATGTGGGAATGGTGGAGTCAGGTTCTTTGAGTGCGAAAGATTACATAGATCCGCCACCCGCACCTTTGCTCGATCTTGAAGAGCTCACTCACTGGTCTTTCTACAGAGCTCTGATTGCAGAGTTTGTTGCCACTTTTCTCTTCCTTTACGTTCTTGTCTTGACCATTATCGGCTACCATGTTAAGACCACCGCCACTGATCCCTGCGGCGGTGTCGGCCTCCTGGGCATTGCATGGGCTGCCGGCGGCATGATCTTCGTCCTCGTATACTGCACCGCCGGTATTTCTGGTGCGTTAAGCTTTCTTTAAATGTCAATTATAATTCACAAATTTGGTATTTCAGTTTCAAATGGTTCTTGCCTTCGTATGTGTTCGTTGAAGCGTTCGATTCAAGTGTGAAACTATCAGTCTAATTTAGAAGAATTAATCATGTATGGTACGGTAGGTACCTACCTTTCTCTTACGGTTGACTTTATAAAGCTCTTCATGCCCTGAAATAACCTTCAATTTCTTTTACCTGATACGCAAGTCCAGTGATTTGTTTTTAAATAAAAAAAAAGTGACGTGTTTGTAAATTATTTCCTAATACATGAGGGAAGTGGATAATGACAAGCGGGGGGATAAATGTTAGTATCTAGCACTTTAATCTGAACTGATCTGAAAGATATAGAACTGAATTGGAATGAATTGAACTAAAATAACAATTAAACAGACTGAATAATAGAATAAAACCTAATTTTCACAAGACTGAACTAAAACTGAAGTAAAGGGAATTGAACTGATCGAACTTAATTGTAGTACCGCTAACTTGAAGAGAAAAACATGAGCAAACTGAATAATTAAACTCAAATGTAGAATAAAAAGTGTATTTAATTAATCATCCTTATTATGAGTTTTTACCCGAGGATACTGTTAGATCAATTAACGGTTAAACAAATCATAAAAAATATCGATTTTATAAATTTTAAGGTTGGATTATAATTATTTATATGATAAAATTCGTTCTAAAATGTTTTCATAATTATAAGTAGCTCATAGTAATAAATGAAAATAAATATTAAATTACTTAGTAATTAATTACATTAATTATAAATTGACCACATCTAACAGTTAGAATGCTCAATGAAAGGGTTAATCTCTAAGTTTTGCTCTTACATTTATTACTAACATAAAAATGTGCAAGAAGCTGGTGTATTAATTCATACTTCTAGTAGTCATTACAATTAACAGAATGAATGTCTTATGGTTTAATATAGGTGGCCATATAAACCCAGCAGTGACATTTGGGCTGTTTTTGGGGCGGAAAGTGTCGCTAATCAGAGCGGTGGCGTACATGGTGGCACAGTGTTTAGGTGCCATATGCGGGGTGGGGATGGTGAAGGGCTTTCAGAAGTCTCACTATGGCGGCGGAGCCAACGGTATACAGGAGGGCTACAGCCACGAGGTTGCGTTGGGTGCTGAGGTTATAGGCACATTTGTTCTTGTTTACACTGTTTTCTCCGCCACTGATCCCAAGCGTAGTGCAAGAGACTCCCACATCCCGGTAACTAATTTATAACGTCCTTTGAATTCACTCCAAATCTTTCACTTTATTTTTCTATAGGGCAAGGTAAAATTTTGAGTGTATAAATGATTCTTCCTTATCGGATATGTAAATTTAACATTAAAAAATATCAATGTATTTTATTGAAATGTATTGAACCGAACTGAAGTTAAATTAAGCGTGGTGAAGATAAGTGATAGCACCGAATCAAAATTTACCGGGTATGATGTTCCTGTTGAAAGGAAATTGGAAAACTAGACAGCAATTAGGCTGAAAGCACCATATCCACATGTTCAAGCTAATGTCAATGTTAATCTATGAATAATTACACATTGTGATATTGAAACTATTAACTTGTCACCTGGGTACAAATTGAGTCAAGCCCCTGTGGTTCAGGTCGGTAGCTGGGGACATTGAATATGGAGGCCCTGCCTCATGGATTTGAACATGGAGGGCCTCACATTTGTGCAAGCATTAAAAGCCAGGGTTCAAGAATTTAGTGTTATGTGATTGTGATGTTTTTGGCCTAGGCTCACGTGACCTGGAAACATGTATGACTTGTTCAAAAGAATTAATTAAGCCGAAGAAATGACAAATAAATTAAGTATGTATGTAGGTGTTGGCACCTCTACCAATAGGGTTTGCAGTGTTCATGGTTCACTTGGCGACCATCCCCATCACCGGTACCGGCATCAACCCGGCGAGAAGTCTTGGTGCTGCTGTTATCTTCAACAAGGACACTGCCTGGGATGACCAAGTATTTTCCTTTCCTTTTTTTTTAATCCCTCGTTTTCATTTTTTATTTTCAACAAGTTATATACTTCCTTCGTACCATACCAAGGGCCCTGTACTTTTAAATTAAAATGCTGTAATTTTTCAAGTGTAATTTTCTTTTTATTTTTTATATGAGTCCGTCTTTTGAAACACACTCGTTTCATAAGTTATGGAAAGACCAAGGTTTAAACTGCAAATTACAAGAAATTAAGACAAAATTTTCAAGTTACATTAATCGAGTCATAAACTTATAACTACTGCACGTTGTATATTAAATTTTTAATATTGGCTTCTAAACCTTTTAACTTCGATCATTTTAATTCAACTCCGTCTTTCCACGATATTTTCCAATACTTTATCTTTTCACATTCATTACACATTTTCTTACGTATTTAACTTATAGTGTTTGACATATAAATTAGAGTTCTTGTTAAATTAGACTGGTTCTCTTGACAAACGGTTTGTCCATAAGTTTATGTACATGACACTTGTTTTTTACGTTATACACTACATTTGTTAAATTACATACTAAATTTAGAAATTTTGATAATATTTTTTTATATTATATATTTTTATATTTTTGCATTCAAATACATATTATTACTTGTTTTAACTTTAAAAATACAGTATTTAAATTTCATTAAAAAAATTATAACATTTAAGGTAAAAGCCATTGTGAACTATCCATAAACTTATAGAAATGCCACGCTTTCTCCGTAAATTAAAAATATATTGGTTGTTTCGTAAATGAGTCTGTCTCTTGAAACACATTCTTTCCATAAGTTATTGAAAAACCAGGTTTAAACTGCAAGTTTTAAAAAATAAGATAAAATTTCATACTGCATTAACCAGGTCATAAACGTATAACTATTGCACGTTGTATAATAAATATTTAACTAAAATCTTTCACTTTTATAGAATTCTAATTCAATCTTATCTTTCCACATGCATATGAAAAGACGGTATTTCCCAAAACTTTACCTTCACAAATTTAGAAAATACCACATTTTAGAAGATTTAGCCTTCCATGACTAATGAAATTAATAAATGCTCTTGTAGTGGATATTTTGGGTAGGACCCTTCATTGGTGCGGCCATTGCAGCATTTTATCACCAGATTGTGATCAGAGCAGGGGCTGCTAAAGCCATCAGTTCCTTCACTAGTGCTGCCAGTGCTTAGACGATACCGGCAGCATGGTCATTCCCTCCGATCTGGCTGTGCATGATGATGATCATCAGAAACATTGTTCTTTTTAGCCTTTCTCTATTTTTCCATGCTTTATTGATGCATTTTTAAGTCAAGTGAAGCTTCTGTATTATTCAATGTTTTAATGACATGTTATAATATGAAAAATACAATTCATTGTTTTAAAAATAGTATTCATTGTTTCTCATATGAAAGACATATTATAATATTAGCATAAAAGATTATAACAATATTAGCACAAAATAGATGCAAATTCTTGATGATGGCTCTTTGATTTATGGTGCATACCATAGCTTTTGGTAAATATTTGAACTTTGATTTCCTTTCAACCTTGTTTTTATTTTTCGTTTGGGCTGAATGTGCTTTATTGGCCAAAAATGAAAGTTTAAAAATCACCAAATAAATGACATGGGCTGAATGTGTTCTACTGGCACAAAAAGAAAGTTACCTTCTTCCTCATAGTCCAGCACCTGGAGATTAAATATTCTGGCAGATCAAACCACTCTATATTGCCTGAAGATCAAACTTTCTAGCAAACTAAAGGTTCTTTTTAAACATCTAGTACGCTCAACTAGCTAGCCAAGTAGTCGAATTTAATGTGTTAGAACCGAGTGGTTGGTAATGTCAGCTAGTTGTTCGTGGATGCAAACAATTTAATGTGTCGGAACCGAGTGGTTGGTGATGTCAGCTACTTATTTATAGATGCAAATGATTTAATGTGTCAGAACTGAGTGGTTGGTGATGTCAGCTAGTTGTTCGTAGGTGCAAACAATTTAATTTGTCAGACCGGAGTGGTTGGTGATGTCAGCTAGTTGTTTGTAGATGCAAACGATTTAATGTGTCATATCGGAGTGGTTGGTGATGTCAGCTAGTTATTCGTAGATGCAAACGATTTAATGTATCTAAACCGAGTGATTGGTGATGTCAGCTAGTTGTTCCTAGATACAAAAGATAGGAAAGTGAAATAAGACCAGAGAGAATTTTTTGGGGGGCTAGGTCGAGGTCACTAATCGGACGACCGTTAATGACAAAGAGCTTGTTTGGTGAGGGCCGAAGTAAAATGAATATGTGAATTACCTTTGTTCTATGGTCGTATGAAACGGCAGATAGAGCGGTCACTGGAGAAACCCCATTAAGCCTGGTCTACAAAATGGAAGCATTTATAATTGATGTGGTGGGCTTACCTAGCCTCCGCACAACTGGACCAGAGGAAGGTCAAAACAATGAAGAAGACAATACATGCCTAAATCTAGTGGAGGAAAAGAGGGAAAGATTTAGGTTGCACTAGGCTAAAGTTAAAGAAAACGTACAAAAGTACCATGATCAAAGGGTCAGAAAAACTCAGTTCGCTCTGGGAGAGCTTGTAGAAAACTAATAAATATTAGTTTTAAATATTAGTTTTCTACAGAGCTAGTCATCAAAAGAAATGAAAAGAGCTGACAGGAGAAAGAAGGAAAATTTTCATCCAATTGGGAAGGTCCCTATAAATTGTTAAGGCACATGCCAGGGCATGGTTTCCCACTAATAAAAGACTATAGGCTAGATATACTTTCCTCTTTTTATTCGGATACCCTAGGAGTCATTCACCCCAATAGAAACAATAGGGTCATATAGTTTCCAATAGCAACATGACTAGGTTCAAAAGAATCTTCTCTAAAAGCCTAACCGTTAAGGATCAGCTCTCACAACCAAAAGCCTAATAGTTCAGAAAAGCTCTCATAGAATCTAAAAGCCTGACAGTTGAGGATTGGCTCTCGCAAAATCCAAGTTCCTAAATACTGAGGATCTCGTAAAATCTAAGAGTCTAGCCATTGAGGACCGCTCTCAAGGAAACCAAAATTCTTATTAGAAATTAACAATGGAAGAAAAAAATTGAACTAAAAGGGGATTCATTCATTAAGGATCCTCGAGTTTAAGAAAGTTAAGGGTTACAACTGAAAATTTTCTATTACAAGGCATCACCTAGCTACCTAAAACCTGCATGGGAAGAAGAAACGAGATTTCAAAACAGCTCTATGATATTCACATGCCAGTTGTGATCCTGTTGGAGAAGAAGCATCCCTGGGATCCAAACTCCTTATTTGAAGAAGGCGGGAAACCGAAGACCTAGTGGACTAGGAAGACAGAATGAACTTGGGCCTCTTGTCCTACTTTTCTACCCCGTCCAGACTATCATGGTTGAAGATAAGATCTCTGGCATGACCACCAAACATCTTTGAACACTTCATTCCTTCCTACTATGCCTAGCGGCAGGGCCATGGGAAAACCATGGCTACTACGGAGAATAAATAGGTGAGAGCGAACCAGCCAGTTTCCCCTCTTTGGCACAACTAGAAAACTAGCATGGCGAGAGCCCGAAAGGCTTCCTCCCCACGTTTCGCACTATGAGTGGTTAAATTCATTGGCAAAAAGTGAATGCCAAAAAAAGGGTCAAAACTATAATGAAGGGAGAACAAAGAAAAGGTAAAAAGCTCAAAACAAATGTACTTGACTGGGGAGCATCACTCGGGATATTAGACGAGGAGCCTTCCAACAATAATACCAGCAATTCAGAGGGAATAAATCTATCGCTACCAAAAATCAGCCCACTTTCCTTATGGTAGATACCCTGATGTATATAATCAAAACTTGGATATGATTGGCTCCCCCAAGAAAGGGGAGGTAAAAGAAGAAAAAGAACGAGGAGTGGCTAACAAGATTTTTGTGAGAGCATGAAGAATGTGCCAGACGAGACCCTAGGCACACTCCATTTTATAGCGCCCTAAGGATATTAAAAGGCACCTTAAGAAGCAAAGCCATTAATATTTGCATTGAAAAGTAGGCAAAAGGGGAGCCATAACTCAGGGAATCACTTCTCCAAGACAGTTGACATGCACTATCTCTATTAAAAAGCCAAATCAAATTAAATGAGTAATTATGGCAGAACTCAAAGGTCGCTTAGTTGACCCACATGAATCGAGCGAGAGAGAACTGATGGCCCTTGCTGAAACGCATACCTTCAACTCTCTCGTGGACCATTAACACTAGTAGAGGGTGTGGTGATTAAACTTGGTTATTACGGACCATAGAAGTCACTTTGGAGGTGACTTATCTAGTCTCGCCTTTGATCCTCAATGATCAAAGGCGGTTCTTAGAACCACCTTTAAAATGGCCATTTAAAGACGGTTATTTGTTATCTTTGGCACAGTGGGAAATCGCCTTTAAACTCATTCCGAGTTTGGAATACAGTCAACATCCTCAACTGTTAGGAATATTTTTGAACTCGGAACAATAAACGAGTTCCGACACTTGGACTTGGGTCGGAGTTGATCTTTATGTTCCTCTGTCGGGTGTGAAATTCGCACCCAGACTGTTTTTTGAAGGTAGAATCCATTATGAATGCATTATTTAGTTCCGAGTGAGCAACTTTCTCGGGTAAAAGAGGTTCCGATTGAGGAACCAGCAGTCGTGCTGATTTAAATGAAGATGCTGAGAATAAACTTCCGAGTTCGGAAGTGAAGCCGGGAGCAATGGTAAAAATATATAAATTTTTCATAGAAGGCCAATATTTTCCACAAATCACAAATTCCTTTTTCAATAAATGTGTCTATGATTGTGCAATGTTTCAAAAATGTATAGATACCGCTATGCTAGCACTTATCTATACGTGGGAATAGAAATCAGCTAAATTCCATTCTGGTCATGACGTCTAACTATATTAGCCAATGTAATACTACATAACATGAGTATAGTTCCAACAAGAATATATAGACAAAGCTAATCAAGCAACTATCTATGGATGGGAATAGAAAATAAACAATTTCTATTCCGCAAAATGCATGTCACTAGTGTTGAGATATGTTTAATACTACCACCTTAGGTCTTCCAAGAGTTGTGGATCGAACATTTATTAGGTGTCTCGCCACACAATTTCTTGCCACATTGATGTCATCTTGTGAATACGGCTTGTGTTCCTTTGAAAAAAAATCAGTGGACATTAGAATGTAAGAAAATAGGTCTGGAAGTTTAGTAGTTTATCGATAATTACTAATAATTGACATTCTCAATTTCTAGGTGATCCAACCGTACATCTTTAATGCACTCGGCCGAGTATAACATTACGTAGTAGCCACACTCCCATGTTTTTGCTTGTTTCTTGTACTAATATTTTTTAATGTAAATAAGTAGACTAGTAAATAACATTACAAAATTAGAACTTTAAAATAACTAAATTCAAACCTTGATTTGGACTACTTGTAAAAAACAAAATTGAACATTAGGTTCATCAAATGCAATCCTGAAAATATCTAGAAATGTTTGCGATAGTTCAAAATGCAATGGATCCATCCAACACACACACTTAGCTTCCGGGACAATCAATATCAAAGACTGATGGCCCCTGCATTGAAATTGATTTATTAATCAAATAATTTGTGAATCTTAGAATGTATTGACATGTTTAATAATTGTAAACTTGAAAATGTCACATCTCTATGTAAGGTGCAATGTAGAACTTTACATCCTTCCATCCTAAGCATTTGCGTATGTATTTGATCTGCTCTTGGTCTGAATATCGAATTCCTTGAGTTATCAATGGACACAAATAGCTCATCCATCCTTCTTCCTTTTGATTGGTAAGGCAGTACATGTACCATACACCAAAATTATGTAGATTACGTCTCAATATGTTTGTAGTTCGATTGAACAAATAATGAACAAATAAAACCAAACAAGCACTTACAATAGAAAGAGAGACGTGATCGGTTGGTTGACTTGGTCACACTAACAAAATTCATCGAAAACACGATGATGTCTCACTTTCTACCAAACACACTTATTCCCGGAAAAAAAATGTATGTTGAGTTATGTTCATGTGTCGAGATCCAATCGGACAATATGCCAACAAAAGGTGGAGACCCCTTTTCCACTTGTGCTCTTGGCATTGGAGTTAGCATTTTTTCCCACCGGTACGATTGACTTTGTGGGTGTTGGCGGGATTTCTTTCAAATGGTTGTCCCTCTCCGGATCAACATAATAAGATGCCAAGGCCATTGGAGGAATATCCACGGTCTTGTAATCTCCTTTGGGAATGGGCAAACTTGCATTGTGCACCAATTGTTTCTCGATGGAAACCCTTGAAATTCCATTCACAGTTGGTATGGAGTGATGGTGTCTCATGGATTCATAATAAATACCTTCGGCCACATACATCGGTGTGGCTTTTTCACTGACCTCTATGAAAAGCTTGCATAATTGATTACCCTATAAGAATTAAAATACTGCCTACTTAATAACGTTCCAGCAACACAATTAATTATTTAGAGGAAGATCGAACCTTTTTCTTGGGGATAAGATGACCTTGTTTGGGGTTCCAACAATTGCCTTTTTCGTGGGGGATAATATGACCTCGTTAGGTGTTCCAACAATTGTTACCTTTGGTGCTACTATTTTGTTCACCTCAATGTCACCCGGAGAGTGGTGAGACCCTCTTGAAGGGGGTTCCCAAGCGCTAGTTAGATCTTCCGGATTATCAAGTAGTTGAAGACTTGTGTGCTTGGCTAACTTGCGAATCAAAATTTCTTGTTGCTCTAATTGCTTGTCCCGTAAGAGGGCTTCAATTCGTTTATTCTTGACGGCTTAGCCCCCATATAAGAATGCACAATTCCAAAAGCCTCTCATTGCGTCAAGAATCCACCCACCCCTCTTGCGCGTCCTAGATAGTCGGATTTACCCGTAGCCTTGCACAATATGTCGTGCTAACCCAATGGAATGAATTGGCCCTCAGTTCATCTTTTTTTAATTTCTCCAACACAGTTCCCCAAATAAATTTCAATGAGAAAAAAGTTTACAATTTAAAAATTAAATTGTAACTGATATCATTCTTACCACTTTCTCTGCAAGTTCAATTGTTTTTTCTTTTACATACCGGCCCTCTTTGTTTTGTTGAGCCTTGAGAACATCGTTCAATTTGTTCCACATCAATCGGAATAACCGATGCCCTTGCCGCTTCCTCGGACATTCCCCTCTCTATTTCCAAAAGTACTTCTTTTTCGAATTGCTCCTTTACTATCTCGAGCGCCACCAATGCATAACACCCGCGACTCTTCCTATGTGAAGTTAAGTTGAGTGTACAAATGCATTTTTTCTCTTTGCCCGTACCCTATATGATATTATAAATCAAGTCATGTAAATTAAATTTGCAAAAATAAAATCAACTAGCAACTATGTATAAGACCTACATTTTGCTCATTATCTAATGCTCTTCTCTAGTGGATGTCTCAACTCTCAGGTTGTATGTGTGTGTATGTTATCCACGGTTTATCACCATTTCTATTAGAGAAGATTTAATCTCTTGATAGAGTGTACTTATGTTCTCACCAACTCTTGGATAACATATTCATGGCCCTCTTCTTTAAGTTGTTCATGCACGGAGCATCAATTTCAAAGGGTCTCTAATGGGACATAAATAAATAAAATCATCACAAATACTATCCATTTCATTGCTATAAATTAATTTGTTATAAACCACAATTGTCAACAAAAAACGTAGGGTTACCTAACACTCCAACTATAATCTATCCTTGTATTGTTTTGAACTCCGTGCCAATTATCATAGCGAACATCTACCCTAGTCCTACCCACCTTCCCAACCCAACTTGACCATTTAGCATATTTTTTCGACAAGAAACGACCCATTTTATTGAAAACCAACAAGGTAAATTCTTTTCTAGCCAGTCTCCTTTCTAGAGTTCTACAATGGGTCTTAGCGATTCCTACTTTATTGGACCCCTCCCCATCCTCATCTCCATCAACCGTTGTCTCCATATTCCCATTTTTTGAAGAAATGTGATCACGAGGCCTTTTTTACGTTTAAAAACCTAGCAACACCGATAGTATCTCAACAAATCGGAGGGTAACAAATTAACAACTCAATCTAAACAAATAGAATATATATTTGGATAAAACTAAAATTAACTAAATCATTAAAACATTATGATAGGCATGAGAAAGAAGAAACAAAAATTTACTTATGCAAACATTTAAGAAGAAGATATACCAATGATTGACAAATGGAGTTTCAAAGGAGGAACGTTTACCCAATTTTGTGTCTTGGAAGTATGATTAATACCTCAAAGCTATATTTTGTACCTTGAAAACCAAGACCAAAATACTCCATTTCCAATTTCATCTTGGATTGATAACTAACCTAGAGTTGTATAACTAGGTTTTGGTGTAGTTAAAAATTGAAGATTGGACTGGGTGAAGATTTGAGGTGAATTTGTGAATAAAGAGGGTTTTGGCTTTTTTTTAAAGAAGAAAAAGGGGGACTTCGCACCTCTTTTTGGAATTAATTATCCCCCCTTGAAAAGGCCTTTAATGCCTTTGATATGGAACCCGTCTAAAGCAAGTTCCGGACTCGAACTTGTTCATGCCTTCACATTTATATGAACGGAGTCACTTCCTCATTCGAAACTTGATCAGCACTACTTATCAAACTTTTCTGACCCAGTTCCGATTTCAGAACCGGAAATTATATAAATTTAAAAAATGGGAGAAATCATCCCCAAATCGAGTTATAACCCTAACCCCCCCCCCCCTCCCCCCTTCAATTTCCGACATTGTAATAGTTGCATCATCTTTCATCCAATTCGAGAAGCCAAGGCGGTAGGAGGACAAGCAACCATGGAAATGCATCAACAAGGAGCCACAAACTATAAACAGAGATTGGGGTGAGTGAAAAAATTTCCAACACCTATGCAGAACAGAGCTACGTTGAATTCCTTTGAGTTTATAAGTGTACAAATCCCAAGGTCGTTCCCGATGATAAATTTGAGGAGTTATCTTTGGGCTACCTAGTTAGCTATTTCAGCAACCAATATATGGATAAATTATTGACATTGGAGGATATGGTTCACACCGAGGAGGTGGTTCAGTTTTATGCAAATTTAGGAAAGAATTTTAACATTGAGGACTTAACCCGGGTTCCTGGTACTAATGTGATTGTCACAAAATATACCATCAATGGTGTTTTAGAATGCACGTACACTAACCCCTTAACCCTGTGTCCGAATAAACCTGATAATCCGCTAGAGATTTTTCACCAGCAAAGTTGGTCGGCGGTTACGGAGGCCACACCGTTGGACCCTGTAGAAATGGCTCGTAAGAACTTTCATAGAGATGAGCTAGGGGAAGGTAAGGTAGAGAGCTATGATGTGGGAAATTGACAATTGAGCAGCAGAGAGTGTACGAGTGGATTTGTATGAAAGTATTGTCCTCAGGTGGACACGCATGTGAGCCAACAATAGGAAACCTGATGCTGTTTTATTACATCATAGAGGGATACCCATTAACCCGGGTTACACTATTATATAATACATGTTGAAGGGCACAACCGAGAAGAAAAAGGATCTCCCCTACGGGGGACTGATAACTGCATTGCTCAGGCAGCTTGGTATGATGCCGCTAGATTGACCACTACTTATAGAATACTACAACAAGAGTTGGTTTGCACACAAGAAGCTGGAAGTGGAAGATGAAAACAAGTGGTTTCATAAAGTAATCATTGGTCCTAGGGCACCGGAAACTACGGCAAAGAGAGCAATGCATATGCAGAGGCTGAGTCGTCCAGATCACGTAAGTTCTACATTTTGTTGTTAACATTTTCTTTACTATTGTTTCAATAAAAAGAAACATTGATACGAAATAGTTCATTTTTGTAGGTGGACGTGATTGGAAGATAGTCGTTACTCGGTCCTGCGATGCATACATGCCAACCTTAGAGAGGCAAACAAAGAAATTGAGCTATTGGAGGCCCGCCATGCAAAGTTTGTAAAATCAACTCAACTGCAGTTGGAGCTTAGCGATGACGAGACGATGCCCAACTTTAGTCTAGAATTTTCAGACAATGAGGCGGAAAATGATGCTGACGAAGAGCCCCCTCGAGAGGAAAGTGATCCAGAATTTGCTGCAATGTTTACCAACGGTGACTAGACATGTTTTCCTATGTTTAAGATATTAACTACTTTTGGAATTCTAGATACTCTAATTTGAGATTTGTAATCAACTTATGCTTTCTTTTCTTTTCTTTTTTTTTGAACTACAACATTAGCTTGTTTAAGGATTTTTGGGAATGTTAATTTTGTCAAATTAGTGTGTTCACAAATCGTAGATCTTCTTAGGGAACCTTATGTTGAAAAACAACAGTGCTATAAAATTAGTTGTCCAAATTTACCAAACCAGACGAGGTAGCTCCAATTAAGGAACTAGTTGGGGACAAACATACTTCTATATTTTTATTGTTCCAAGCTTGCAATATTGTCGGGGCAATCAACATTAACATGCACCTATGATCTTCCGAATGAGGAACAACATCTGTCATGTGGTTGATTTTTCACCAATCTTTTTCTGCTGAAATTAAATAAATGAGACCCGGAACTTAGATTTCCGAAATCAGGTGAAATTTATGGAACAGAACAGGTGATTTTACATTTTAAATCACATTTTTTGTAAAAATTAGTTCCAGACACAGAATTGATTTCTGCCCTTTGATTATTAATTAGGAAAAAGTTCCTCATTTGGAACTAACTCAAAATATATTTTTAAAAAATAGGAGAAAATTCAATCACCCCCAAATTGCCAACCCTTATTTCATACGAGGTTGCTTACGGTGTAGGAAATTCTTTCATCACTTAACAAATCTTCAACACTTATTCGTACGCCGACAATGACTAATATGTCATTGTCAAAGCAAGGTGGATGGGGAGGTCGAGGACGTTCCAAATCAACGAATGCAATCCGTGGGAGAAACAATTACCACGAGAGGGCAAGGTTTGTCTCCCCTCTTTCTCAATCTAGGTACAATGAGCCGCGTGACAGTGGTAAATTATTGTGTAGTTACATAATTGATTTGAATGCTTATCACAGTATTGGTTTAGCCATTCCTGTTAAAAAATCCAAGGGTCAGCATGTGCTTAGATTATTAACTATGAATGAATCTTCACATTTTGATGAAGTATGTCAATTTTATAGCAACTTACATGAGGTTGATGGGCATGTGGTTATAAGACTAGGATTAATGGATTTGAGATAGATTTAATTTCATGGATTATTAACGAACATTTGGACTGTCCGTATAAAGGACCTAGAGACGTGTTTCCTTATAAATTAGAAGGGTCGTTACGTGATGTATACCATAGGGATAATTGGCCTCTTGAAAGTGACTACCCCTATATTGACCCGATTGCATGTAGCGTTAGATACTTTTGACGTAATCCGGGTAGCCTAGGGAAACCTAAGAGTTTTGACATAAAGACCTTCACCATAGACCAGCACATCGTATATGAAATGATTGCTAGGAGTATTGTACCCACCTCCGGCCATATCATTGAGCCTACTACCGCGACCCTCGTGCTATTTTGCTACATAATGAAGGGTAGGAGGATCAATCCGGGAGCTGTGATATTTAGGCATATGTTGTACATTGGGTTGTCTATGAGGGTGATAAAAAGTCTCCTACATGGGAACTTAATCACATTAATTTTGAAGGGCATACAAGGATTTGCATTCCATGGAGAGGAAAAATCATGCAAGTGGTTTGACAAGCTGTATTTTACGAAGAAGAAATGAGTAATGGTTAACCACAAGTGGGCTCATAAGGTGGATGATGCGGGTGAGGTAAACAAGAGGCCTAGAATCGAAGAAGGTTTGTCTATCTTTGTAGTTTTTATTTTGTTGATTTAAATATAAATTAAATGAGTACTAATGTTTCAATTTTGTGCAATGTAGAGGAGGTTATGGAGGAATCAGATTCTAGTTTCATTAAGGGTTCCAAAGCTTGATACAGATGGATCCGCGAGGATATTTCAAGCCTAATGAAGCACATTTGGAAGTTAGAGTGTAGTCAACGAGCATATGAGCAACAACCTAGGCTTAGGCATTCAAATTCTATGCCAATCTTTAGTTTTCAAGTTACTCATGTTTGAGTTTCATACTTTATCACCACTACTTTGGACCATTTTTCCTTTTCTTCTGTTATGTATGATCTAAGATCTTTACATTCTACCATAAACCGATATTATTGCTTTAATTTTATATTCTAATTCCTTATATTTGCAATAACTATGTTCCTATCCCAATATTTGAAATGCATTACAATAAAATGAAACAAAATGTAGATTAGTGTACTGAAAATAGCATCCCAGGCGAAGGACTTACGAGTTCGGAAGTCCCTCCTACCTTCAATTCTACAGAAATGAGCCAAACATACCAAAATAAATGAGAGAACAACAACCAATGTGCCTTTTTTTTTCTTCAATTTTTTTTGCGCTTTCGCCTTCTCTTTGTGAATTTCCCTCGTTCATCGACCCAGATTCCTTCATCGTGGTCTCTATGACCAAGACATCCACGCACACTCAAATCATCTTCCTCAAGAAAAATGTTGATTTCGTCCAACCCAGTTTGAGTATGTCAACCAAACCAATGAATTCTTCGCATTCATACTCCTTAATGAAAGCTCTCTTCCCTTCGACAACAATCTCCCACCAAGGGTCTGTTAGATCTTTGATATAAAACACTTGGTGAGCTTGTGCAGCCAAAATGAAGGGATCATCCTTCCAACCGACTCGACTGCGATCTACAAGTGTGAAACCCAAATCCTCAGTCCTTAGCCCATTGTTCACATCTACCCATTGACATTTGAAAACTGGGACTCGCATTGTCACATAATCAAGTTCCCAAATGCAATAATGGTTCTGAAATAGCTACTTTGGATGTAAATAGGATTGTCGTTGCTACCACTCGCAACATGTAAAGCCTCAAATAAGAGAGTTACACCACTGTTTTGTGAGACACTATTTTCATCCATAGATTTTGTCCCAAATGTAAAACCATTTATGGCCTAAGCTCTATGTGACAAAACTGTTCTTGATGGTCTGCGTTCCAACCATTTAACAGTGGGGGATGATAATCCTTTTCCACATGATCTCACAGCCATGAAGTGAAAAGTACAAGTGTGTTGTTTCAAAATGCATCACCCTAATAACCTCCATGTGGATCTCGATGAATGGGATGACATCCTCATGGTTGGGAAGAACATAAAGGTGGTCTGCACACAAATCATCATAACTCGGGTTTAACAGTTTTGCATGCGTAATACCCTGTCCGTCTAACCGCCCTTCATGCCTCGATTTTGTAATGCCAACATAATCTACTTCCTTTATGTAATTTGTGCAAAATTCAATAACTTCCTCTGCAATATAACGATGCACAATACTTGCATCGAGCCTATACCGGTTCTTGATAAAGTGTTTAAAAATTTTCATGTACCTCTCGAACGGGTGCATCCACCTCAGAAATACAGGACCACGGAGTTTGATCTCCCTCACTAAGTGGACTATCAAATGAACCATAATATCAAAGAATAGGGGGAAGGGATGTACATCTCCATCCAACACACAACTTCAACTACCATCGCTTGCAAACGATCAAGCTTGGAAACAGTAATGGTTTTTGAACATATTGACCTGAAGAACATGCAAAGTTTTGTGGTGCACAATCTTACATGAGCTGATAGAGACGACATAATTGGAGTGACATTCAATTCTTTCATCAAGTTGTGACAGTTATGTGATTTTAAACCAACCAACTTCAAATCAGTGAGAGAAACACATGAACTTATGTTCAAAGAATAAAATGCTAGCACCTTGACACCACTAAGGGCCTCACAATACGACTTCTTCTCCAACTCCGACACAGAATAACATGCAGGAGGAAGAAAATAATCATCGCCATTTCTAACAAGACCCAAATATTTTTTAATACCTATTTCGACTAGGTCAAGCCGAGCCTTAAACCCCTCCTTAGTTTTACCAAGTGTATTCAACAATGTCCCCACCAAAGAGTCACACACATTCTTCTCAATGTGCATCACATCAAGACAATGTTTGATTTCCATGTGCTTCCAATAAGGGAGTCCAAAAAATATCGAGTGTTTCTTTCAAATTTCACAAGCAGCATTTCGCATTTTTCCCAAAATCATTAGGCAAATCCCTAACTCTATCAATGGTAATGGTGGGCCTATAAGCTCAACTTTGTCATTGAACCACTTATTTGCAGCATGTCATGGGTGACCTATTGGAAGAAACTGCTCGTGGCCAAGATAAGTTGTTTTACATCATGTTTCAACTGACAAAAGGTTGTTTCCTTCTCAAACACCAGACAAGCATAGTGTCATTTCATAGAGTACCCTGACAAGTTTCCATATGTGGGAAAATCGTTTATGGTACAAAACAACAAAGCCTTCAATGTGAAATCCTCTTTTGCAATTTCATCATACGTCTAGACCCCAGTATTGGACAAGGTCAACAAATTATCCACTAACGAAGTGAGGTAAACATCTATGTCATTACCAGCTTGCTTAGGCCCCGAGATCATCATAGATAATAAAACGTACTTCTTTTTCATTGCCAACCAAGATGGTAGATTATAAATCCCCATCATAATAGGCCAAGAGCTGTGTGTGCTACTCATATTACCAAATGGATTCATTTTGTCAGTGGAAAGCCCTAGTTTTGCGGTTCATCACCGAACTCGGGATATATAGTATCAAGTTTTGTCCATTGTTCACCATCTGACGTATGACTAATCACGTCATCCATCGTTTGTCCCCTTTTGGCATGCCATCGCAACAACTTTGCATCTTCTTCGGAAGCAAAAAACTTCTTCAACCGAGAAATGATAGGGAGATACCATAAAACTTTAGCCGGTGTCTTTTTCTTCTTAGTTAACTCTGCTTCAGCACCAACCGTGATTCTGCCATGCTTTAACTTGTAATGAGATTCACCAAAAACTTGACAATTGTCTAGGACCTTGTCCTCCTTCCCCCTATATAATATACTATCGTTGGGACATGCATGATTTTTTTCAATTCCAATCCCATTGGACATAGGATTCTTTTAGCAGCATACGATCGGTCGGGAAAAACATTTCCTTATAGTAGCAAATCATGAAGCAATTTAAGAATCTTTGTCATCCCTTTTTCAGTCCAACCGTATTTTGCTTTCAAATTCATCAATTGCAAAGTGGCGCTCAAAACTGAATGTCTCGCAACGTTGTACAAGATTGTTGTCTTATCGTTATGTAAAGCTTCAAGGATCTCGGGTTTACCATGAAAATCTCTAGCAACATCCTTCACCATCTCCTCGAATCCCTCATTCATAAAGGGATCATCTCATTCTTTACAAAGTGGGACTTCCTCCGTACCTATTTCATCCTCCTCGTGCCACACCTAAGAAATGTAACTAGTTTGAAACCCTCGCATGATGAGATGTTCACATAGCTTCTTCCTTACCAAATATACATTGTTTCCACAATCTTTACAGGGGCGCGACCACGCCATTCTTGGAAGTGTGTTCAAAGGAAACCACAAGAAAGAATTCTATCAACGGAAAGTAATTGGGTGATTTTCTCAAGTCCCTACTAATCAATTCAATTCAATCCATAATCGATTACCTATATTTAAGTGAAATTCACAACCCCATTAAAAAGGAATAACAACAAACATTAACATTTAAGCAACAAATATTCACATTTAACCATTCACGTCAACAATTATTTCTAAATTAGGTCTCAAAACAGTTCAACCCAAAATCAATGTCCTAAAACAATTGTATTGAATTGTTCATACCTTTGCCGATGCCAAACTTATACGTTGCTAGTTTTTCATGATGCCCAATCACCAAATTCGTTTTACAAAATGGTGTTTCATGAAAAAAAAAGAAGACAAAAAATGGGTTTTGTAAAATTATATCATTTATTTGAAGTTTCGAACTCTGAAGATAGTGGGATGTCCATTAGACCCGATATGATGGACTTCCGAGTTTGGAACAAGGATCCAAATCACTATCCAATTCAGGAACTGTATGAGTACGACAGCAATAGCTGTTCCAAACCCATAACATGAGTCTGATACTGCTTCTGAAGTTGTAACCAGTTACAATAGAAGGTGGTTTGGCAGAACCACCTCCTATGAAAATGAATCAAAGGCGGTTCAATAATGAACCGCCTTCTATTGTGATGTCTAGAAAATGGTTCTTGTATAAGCGTCTTCTTAGTAGGTTGAACCACCTTCAAGAAATACACCATACAAGGGTTTCGAACTCGAAACATCTCCAGGAAGGTGGTTCCTCAAAAAAAATAAGGAACTGCCTTTGTGTGATGTCTTTAATCAAGCAGCCCCCACTAGTGTAATATGGATTGGAGCCAAAGTTCCCCCTCGGACAAAGTTCACGTTGTTACTCTGCGCATGGGCCTTCGATCATGACATTATCCTATTGGGCCAAAGCCCAGCAGCCAAAAGGAAGACGTCTGAAACTAATTATACCTTCATAATGATTCTTCATTCTAGGTAAAATTTTGGCATATTAATATATGGTAACTTCATTCTAGTAAGACAACTATTCTTACAAAGAAAGTAAGTACTTATCTTAGCATGATTGAAAGATCTCTCGGGGAACAACCCCTATAAGAACCGAGGTATTCCATTGTTCTATTTATTCAATTTTTAATACTTAGATTAAACACTTTTAATTTGGTCTGACTTTTCCATCAGAATTTTTTTGCTTGGCACCATTGGGAGTTTGTTTTGCAGGATCGGTGTATTGAAGCAAGACTCATCTATAACGATCACAACTTGACACGCATCAAGACTTAAAACAAGAGGTTGGACATAGAGGATCAAAATGGAAACAACGAACAAAGCAACACTAGCTCCAACAAGGGACAGATGAACTAAGTTTTTCACTCCTTTGCATATAAAAGGAAAAAGGAGGAACGCTATCAACGGATTAAAAGATCTTGTTTGAAGATAATGTACGTCTATATAATCATGACATGGAGAATATCATACTTAACTACTGATGGGAGATGTTTACTTCAAAAAAAAATCCACAATCGGATTCCATAACATAAGCAACTTCAAGGCTCACCAAAGAGTCACAAACCAGATGAATGAAATGCTATGCAGAGCATACACGCAGAGTGAAGTTTTCCGAGAGCTTAAAATAAATGACCCTTAAAAAATACCTAGACCAAATGGTATACCACCATAGTTCTTCCAAAACTACTAGAATATGGTGTGGATATCTTGTTGGCTGCTCTACATTTTCTAATAAAGGAAAGCCTGTGGATTCCATAACATAAGCAACTTCAGTGCTCACCAAAGAGTCACAAACCACATGAATGAAATGCTATGCAGAGCATACACGCAGAGTGAAGTTTTCTGAGAGCTTAAACGAATGGCTCCTAAAAAATCACCTGGACCAAATGGTATACCACCATAATTCTTCCAAAACTACTAGAATATGGTGCGGAGGTCTTGTTGGCTGCTTTACATTTTCTAAATCAAGGAAAACCCATGGAATCAATAAATGGTAAAGGGATGGTAATAATCCCTCGGGTAAAAATCCTGAATGAAATTTTGAAATTCAAACCAATCAACCTTTGTAATGTGATCCATGCATCATCTCAAAATGTATATCCAATCGGCTGCATAAAATCATGGGAATATTCATTTCAAAATCACAATGTGGTTTTGTGCAAAACAGACTCATATTAGACAATATTCTTATAGCACATAAAACTCACCACTACATCAAATGAAAGAATTCTGGAAAAAGTGATATATTTCTATTAAATTGAACATGAGCAAAACTTCTTATCATGCTCAATGGTTTTTTCTGCTAAAGGTTTTACAAGCAGTGGGTTTCCAGTCACAATTTTTTAAGCTTATTAAGAGATGTATCCCATCGGTAAATTTCTCCTTCTCATTGAATGGGGAAAAAATCGAAAAAGCTAAAACAAACCATAGAGATATGTCAGGGAGATCCTTTATCGCCATACTTGTTTACCCTATGTAGGGAAGTCTTCTTAACTTTGTTGCTGGAAAACTTGCAAAATAAACAATTATCAGGATTAAAGATTTCAGAAAAGCACCAGTCTCATCTTCTTTTTATTGATGATACATTAGTATTCAGAGAGGTAACCTCAAGAGAAGCCAATAAGCTGAAACAAATCCTTCAAGATTATGAGTTAGTGTCCGAACAGAGAGTCAATTTTGATAAATCATCTATATCTGTTAGTCCAAATGTTGAAGGTAGAATCAAATCTAACATAATGACTATAATGGGGATGATTGAGATGGTAGGACCAACAAATATCTAGGATGACAACTATATTTGGATGATCAAAAGTAGATTCCTTAAAAACACGAAGACAAAGATTTGGATAAAAGTATAAAGTTGGGAGCACAAACACGTATCAAAAGTAGGGAAAGAAGTTCTTATCAAAGCATTATTGCAAGATATGCCCACATGTACCATGTTATGTTGCAAGTTGTCAAAATCTCTTGTAGATGATATTCATCACCTATGAGCAGAAGTGGAAGCATGGAGGAAAAGAAAAAATTTATTGGGCAAAATGGATTACTTAGTGTGCACAAACAGAACGAGAATATTAGGTTTTAAACACCTAAAACATGTCAATCTCACAATGCTAGAAAAACAAGTTTAGCATTTATTAATAAATACATCAGCCATAGGGTTAACCTGAAAGCAAGATACTACTCAAGAACTTCCATTTTCGAAATCAATGTTTGATATCGCCCCTCTTTTGCATGGAGATCAATTATTAAAGAATAAAAATCTCTTAATAAATAAATATACGAGATAGGTATGAGGACTCGATCAAATGCATAATGAAACAATGTAAATTTTATATAAAAATGTTAATGAATTTAAAAGGTATACCCACCTTGAATGATGTGATGATCACAAATCTAAAAATATTGGTTTTAAGGATGACGTGCCCATAATCAACCTAGTCCGCCCCGCAACGTTAAACTAAAGGTTATTATGAGTTCGAATGCGAGTTTCGTTAGAGTAAATTTTAATTGTCATGTAAAATTTACTAATGCCTATCATTAAATTTAATCTCCAATCCAGAAGTCGAAGGTGAACGTAGATATTACGTGGCTAAAAATATAAGTGACCCCGTCGAAATGAACTTCTATTCTCCGAGGATGATATCGAAGCCGCGCTTTGCCAAATCAGCCAAAAAAAAAAAACAAAAGCGCCTTATTTAATTTTTATTATTGGGGTAGATACTTTGGTGTTTTGATGTAGTTTTGTTTGGAAAAATTCCCAAATTCACGTTTACCATAATTTTGTACACCACTAAAAATAAAACCAAACTACATTGAAAAATGAAATGGCAAAATTAATTTTAAACTTTGATTTATTTTTATATATAAAATAAAATAATAATTTAAAAGGATTTAAAAATATTTTCAATCTATGTGGTAATATATATATATATATATATATATATATATATATATATAAATTTATACTCAAAAAATTATAAGTATTAGTCTATTAACATTAGAATTCAATTTTTTTTTCAAATTCTAAAAAGTAACTATGAATTTATAGGTTATAAAATAATTGAATGATGTATTTTAATAATAATGAAAAATTCAAATGTTATGTGCTAAATATATTCATTTATATTTAATAATATATAAATAATAATGATGCATATATTATAGATTGGCAAAAATAAAAATTAATTTCAATTATTTTTTGTTTACTCTTTCTCCATAAAAGTAAAATTGAGACATAAATTAGAAAGTTTCTTAACTCATTGTCTATTTAATAATTAGTTAATTTAATTAGAATAATAAATTAATTTTTAGAATAGAATCCATTTTATTTTAAACATGAACTAAAAATAAGTTAGTGCCGATTAATGTTATACTCGAGTTCCTAAAAACTATTTTATTGAACCAATATAATTATTTATTCTCCATCATTACTCTTGTCAAATAATTAGATGCATCCAAAATATAATTAATTGTATGAATATAATATTTGTTGAGATCAAATATAATATTAAAATACAATTTCAATATTATATATATACACGTCACATAATAATTGGGAGTTTGTAGCACATTCACGTTACATAATAATTATTCATTTGAAGTTTGGATTGGAGAATGATTTCAAACGAGACCCACGGTCAAAATATTTAATATTATGTCAGGGTGAAGGTGAATCGATGTTCCAATCAGATTCTACCATTTGTACCCGTTAAATAAGAAAAACCCTCCATATATTGGAGATGCTCTTATCTTGCCATTGCAGTCAGGGTTCCAGTTTTCTGTTTTGCCATCTGTGAAGATAATTGTCTTCATGTAATGGGCTAAGAAGTTGTGTGCAACGTAGCAGAATAAATATTAAATTAAAGTACAAATTAATTGAACAACTAACCATCTAGAAGCACAGTTTGTCTTCAATAGCACTTGATTAAGTAGACTTTGGATGTTTGACGCGCTGGTCCTGAATACAGATTGCTTATTTTGCTAGTTCTAGACTGCGTGAAACTTTTTCCTTCAGACGGCACACCTTTTCTTCCACTGCAATACCGCGTCCATCAAGTTCATCCATCGCCATCAAATGTACCACCATTACTTCTCTAGAAGCCCCTCCCTCCCACTTCAATCCGGAGATATTTTTCAGTCGAAGTTGTTAAATTTTAATCATATATTTGAATAAATATATAAGAGCATCCACAATGGCAGTGTGCTTTTTAAGTGTACATCATAAATTTCAATAAAAACTAGGAAAAGATAAACTACCAATAATGGTAATGGATCTAAGGAACGCTTCTTGGGCACTTTTTTAAATTTTAAATTATAATTAATTAAAAATATAAAATAAACTATTGAAAATAAGGGTAATAATGTATGTTTTGTATTCATATCTCAAGTTACATTATATAGTGGTGCAGAATACATGTACAAGCTAGGAAAATAAGATAGAATCTAATAATAATTACCAGTAATATCTACACTCCTTAACACCTCTCCTCAAGTTGGAGCACAGGGATCAAAAATGTCCAACTTGTCAAGTAATGAATGAAACTGGCTACGTCCAAGAGCTTTGATAAACAAGTCTGCAGGTGATCTGAAGTGTGGATATGATGAGTAACAATAGTACCAGACTGCATAAGATCCCGGACAAATTGACGGTCGACTTCGATATGCTTCGTACGTTCATGGAACACTGGATTTGCCGCAATATGACATATTGACTGTCACAAAATAGACGCATATGAGTAGTATGCGCAACCCCCAAATCCTTAAACAAAGACTTAAACCGTAACAATTCACAACAGGTAACAGTCATAGCACGATACTCCGCTTCAGCGGAAGACCGAGAATCGTAGGTTGCTTCTTAGTCTTCTAAGAAACCGGAGAATTGCCAATCATCACAAAGTATCTGGAAAGAGACCGTCGGGTAATGGGGCATGCAACTCAATCAGAATCACAGTAAGCAGTCAACTGTAACGCACTACGAGAGGAGAGAAATAAAATTTGACCAGGATGACTCTTTAAATAGTGCAACACGCGAACTACAGCTTGCCAATGAGGAACACAAGGGTACTTCATGAACTAGACAAGTGTAAATTAAATAACTAAGCTCAGGATGAGTAATGGTGAGGTATATCAGGTGCCTAACAAGACGCCAGTATTGCTCAGGATCATGGTAAAGAGGACCTTCAACACGCACCAGATCATGTTGTTGCTCCATCGAAAAATTAGTCGGTTTAGAAACATATAAACTTGTGTAAGATAAAATATCGAGGGCATATTTCCGTTGTGAAAGAAACTACCCATCCGGTCTTCTAGCAATCTCTATGCCCAAGAAATACTTAAGCAGGCCAAGATCTTTCATGTGAAAACAAGAGCTCAAGTATTTCTTGAATTCAGAGATAAGCGACGAAGAACTACCAGCAATAACCAAATCATCCACATTAACAAGGACATGTAAAGATACCGAACCAAGGGAGAATGTAAAAATATATTAATATGCTTTACTCTGAACAAAGTCAAAGGGACGGAAAGCCTGAGCCAATTTGGCAAACCAATTGTGAGGAGCCTGGTGAAGACCATAAAGAGATTTCTGGCGGCGATATACCTGTCCAGGGGGGGCAAGATAGCTAGGGGGAGGCCACATGAAGACCTCTTCATGCAGATAACCATGTAGAAAAGCATTATGCACATCCATTTGATGCAGTTCCCAACCATGAATAACTGCAAACAGACAAAAATAGGCAAACCGAATTCATCTTCGCAACAGGAGCAAATGTCTCAGTATAGTCAATCCCTTCAATATGGTAATTCCCAAGCACCAGACAAGCTTTATGACATTCGATGGTACCATCAGACTTAAACTTAGTATGGTATACCCATTTACAACCAATCGCATTCTTATCCAAAGGTAAATGAGTCATCGTTCATGTTTGATTGCGCTCAAGCACAATAATCTCACCATCCATAGAACTCTCCAATGAGCATATTTTGACGCCTGAGAATAAGTGGTGGGATCTGCACTAGAAGTTACTTCACCCAAAAATATAGAATACGTACTAGAAAATCTATAATCAGTAAGAGTATAGAGAATGCCTGAGGATAGTGATATCTCATGAGTGATCGGAGCAGTGTGAGAGGGGTTTCTTCAGTAGTAATAGCATAGACGTAATCATTCAAGTAAGGAGGAGGATGGCGATCGCGGACACTCTGTCGGGTATAAGGTAGCACGACGACAGGAGGCTATGCTGGAGTAACCGGTGGAGCGGGTAGCAGGTGGCAATGAATGACAGAGTCTGGCATCAGTGACTTCGCGTCAGGCAGCGGGGAAGAAATCAGGTCCAGGTCCAGGTCTAGCGATACGTGAGGTGCGTTGCCAACCGGGGCTGGCAATGCTTGAGGTGGCTTCAGATTGGGCTGGGCATCGTCAGACCAATCAATCAGCAGAGATAGCCATTGATCGGAGCTGGTCGGTGCATCCAACTACAAAGGTGAAGCGGCGACCAGCAACGGGTAAGGCTCTGGGCGGTGGTGATATCGGCGGTGAGGTGGTGGTGCCACCAGGATTCACTGATGATGCTGAAGTTGGAGGGGCTGCATACGGGAATTGGTCTTCAAAAAAATCAGTATCCCGACTATTGAAAAAGGTGCGGGACTCCAAGTCATAAAGCAATAGCGTTTCTTTTCAGCAGGGTATCCAAGAAATAAACATTGCCGACTTCTTAGCGTAAACTTGTCACGGAATCTGGGAAGGTAAGCAGCAAAACACAAGCATCTAAAAACCTTCAAAGGCTTGTAGTTTGGAGCTCGGCCATATAGCATCTCAAATGGAGTACGACCATTGAGATGTGTCATTGGTGTCCAGTTAATCAAATAAGCAGCAGTGAGAACACATTCTCCCTAAAAATAAATTGGCAAATTAGCTTGAAAACACAAGGCACATGCCACATTTAACAAATGACGATGCTTGCATTCAACCTGGTCATTCTGCTGTGGTGTATCAACCATAATGTCTCAAAAATGACCCTAGATTCAGCAAAGTAGGATCTCAAAGGTAGAAACTCAGTACCATTATCAGCCCGGATGTGCAAAACAAGCAGCCAAACTGGTTCTTGATAAAAAAAAACCTCCATAAATCTAGAAACTACATCTGACTTAGCAACTAATAAATAAACCAAACAGCTCGAGAATGATCATCAACTATTGTTAAAAAATAAAATGCACCACTAGAAGATGGTGTTCTATAAGGACCCTAAACATCACAATGTATTAATTCAAACAATGAACTAGCATGTGAAGAACTCAAAGGAAAACTGTGTCTAGTCTGTTTTTCTCTATAACACACAGGGCAAGGAACAGGAGTATTATTTGTGCTAAAATCAAGAGTAGGAATAGAAGACAACACCGTAGAGGATGGATGCCCAAGACATTGATGCCATAATCAGATAACGAAACGAAAGCAACTGTCGGAATAGATTGCAGGATATAAGGACGAACACGAGTATCCAGCAAACGATATCAATAACCCCCCCCTCCGCTGTTCACCCACACCAATCACAGTCCTCGTACTGATTTTCTGTAAAATGCAATAATTTTCAGTAAACAAAGCTAGACATTTTAATGCAGATAAAAATCTAGAGTATGATAATAAATGGCATCACAAAGTAGGTATATAGAGCACATGGGTAAGGGTGACATCACCAAAGCAAATCAAACCATATTGTGTAGCAAAAAACACAGATCTATCAGTGAGTATAACATTCACAAAGTTGATAGCGGTAGTAATATCAATAAGATAACCTTGTCACCGGTCATGTAAATTGAGGCTCCCGAATCAAGAATCTAGGGTAAAGTAGACTTACTTGACCCATGGTCAGAAGGGTAATGTAATTGATTAAATAAATAAAGGGTCATACTTTATTGGTCGTCAAACAGAGAAGGGCCAAAATCAGATCGTGTGGGGATCCGGAGGCCGTATATGCAAATCCTAGCAACGAGTTGATGGCATCAGTGAACGACGACTGAGGGAAGTGGTGGGTAAGAGATTTAAATTCAGAGGTAGACATTGAAGCAGATCAGAACATAGTAGCAGCGGCAGTTCAAATCGGATCGGCAGCAGTAAATCGACGTGGTGGTGCGTGGAGAAATCTGGCAGCGGTGCGTGACGGCAGCGGCGCGTGACGTACGGCAGCAGGGCATGACGTACGGCAGCAGGGCATGACGTACGGCAGCGGTGCGTGACGTACGACAGCGGCACGTGACGTACGACAGTGGCATGTGGATTACAAGTGCGGCGCGTACGAGGTCAGCGACTGCAGCAGCAGGCGGCGATCTAGTAGTCAAACAGAAAGTTGGTAGTAAATCGCAGGAAGATGCGGTGATGCATGACTGGATGGCGACGGCGCATGGATCCGGTTGTCGGCGCGTGGAAAGCACATACGGACATATCTGGGCAGGGGTTGGTCGTGGAAACCAGAAATATGACAGTGGTGAGGCGTTGAATGGTAGAACGACGGAGAAAACCGGTGGCGGCGCGTGTTGGACACGCGCGACTGGTGATCGGCGGCGGTTGGCTACAACGAATTATGGCAGTGGGAAATTTTCTTTAGGGTTTCAGGATTTTAGACTCTAATACTATGTAGAGAATAAGGGTAATAATGTGTGTTTGTATTCATATCTCATGGTACATTATATAGCGGTACATAATACATGTACAAGCTAGAAAAAGTAAATATAGTATAACGGTTTTTCTAACGAGTGCCCATGGGCACTCGTTAACAACTTCAGATTCCATCGAAAACGACATTCATTGATTGGTAATTATAATTATAATTATAATTACAACTTCAGATTCCACCGATAATATAATTATAGTTATAAGTAATATCTACATTCCTTAACACAAACCATGTTAAATGACATTCATTGATTGGTTGCCATTTGCACAAAGAAAGATGTGCCAACTCCTAAACTAAGGAGCAACTCCTTATTAAGAAGAGGTTCTTAAAACTCCATTATGGTACTCCTTAAATTAGAAGTGCTCTTTATTAAGAAAAGTGAGTTTTAGGAGCTACTATTGTGGATGCTCTAAACAATAATGTTATCGTATGTGACATTGATAAATTCCTCAATAAGTAGTTTTTAAATATAAATTTTTTATATTTCATTAGTACACATAATTAAAAATACTAATAGTCAACTATATTTTTTAAAAATCGTAAAAAATCTCTATGCAGTTTGAATTAAGTCAGGGCGAGGACATATTTTTCTTATAAAATATAAGCTCTTTAAGTGACTGGCGATTGTATATTCATTCCTCTTTCTGAGCATCCGCTAATGGCTGCCCAAGTAAAAGATTCTAGAAACGAAAACGAAATCTCCCTGTGGCTGTACTAACCCAACTCATATAAATACCCTAAACTCCCACGCCAATATTAATTTCAAACAACACCTCCCTTCTTACACGTTACGAAAATGGAAAACAAAGAAAGTAATAATTCTGAATGGAAAGCATTTCATGAGGAACAAGACGACGACGTTCTTTCTCTATGCAATCTCAGCATGCGAGAATCTTCAACCCACTCATCAGCTTTACAGACCCCCAGAGCCAACTCTTTCTCATCACCCAGAGAATTCTTCCAGTTCTCAAACCTTCATAACAATGGCGATGGTGAACGCTATTTCAGCACCCCTGAGATCATTTTCTGCGGCAAAATCATCCAGCAAGAACAGCGCCAGCAACAACTCAACGAATACCAAAAGAGAGATTATCTCAACCTACGTAGACCCGAACCAGTAAAACCCCAGGAGAGTCCGGATCCGGCACCCCCTCCTCCTCGTACGGTTGCTAAAACATTGTCCAATGTGAGTTCCTCGTACCAGCTGGATCAGAAAGTGAACATGACGGGGTTGACTTCGATGTCGGCGAAGTCGAGGAGACGGATGTTCATGTTCGGGCCCGTGAAGTTCAAGCCTGAGATGGACCTCAGTGCCATCAAGGAGAGGAAGGGGAAGCGATTGACTACTCTTTTGTCGCCGGATATGATGTGGGACGGCGGTAATGCGGTGGTGGTCAACGACGTCGGTGGGGTGGCGGCGGCGACGGCGGTGGAGACCGGGAAGAGGAGTCAGTGGGGGATAGTTAAGGCCACTTTGAAGGGTAGGGCCCACCTCAGTAACGTGTTGGCCAGGTCGTTTGCGTTTGGGTGCATTCCTGCTGCTAGTGCGGGAAGAAACCGGGTTCAAGTGGCTAATTAATTCTCACTCAATTTATCAATTTATCAATTTATTAAAACGAGTGTTTGTAACAGTTCTAATATTCGATTCCATGTGTATACACAGAGGAATAGTGGTTGCCCGTTCTGATTTAGGCACCCATCCTCATTTCGTAATAACACTAGATAATAATGCATTTATTTGGTCGGATGATTACACATTGTTCTGTCAATTCCATTATTCGGGTTGGATTCGAGTACGGGTCTAACAAGTTTGGATTGAAATGAGTGGATTGAAATGAGTGGGTTGAAATGGGTTGAAATGGGTTGAAATATGTTTGTCAGTCTGGATCAGGTTTAGGTTGGGTCAAAATGGATTCGGGTTGAAACAAGTCAAAATCTATTGATCGGGTTGGATTAAAATGGGTTCGAGTTGAAACGGGTCGAAGTCCGTTTGTCGGGTCGGGTTGGGTCTAGTCGAAACGGGTTCGAGTTGAAACGGATCGAAATCTGTTAGTCGGGTCGGGTGGGTCAAAACGTGTTTGGGTTGAAAAATTTTGAAGTCTGTTTGTCGGGCTGGATCGGGTAAATGTCAAGTCAAGTTCCGACGTGTCTGTAATTCTTCTTGGTTCAGGTCGGGTTGGGTTAAACTACTAGGAAAAGGTTTATAGGCACTGACATGTCAGTGTTGGAAAAGCAATACTGATGTTAGGAATTTGATATGCACCTACAATCTGACAAATGAACCAAAAAAATGGTGCCTATGAATAAATCCAACAACGGCTCACTGAAGAAAAAAATGTTTGAATTTAATAAGTTTTAGCACTGATTTTGACTGAATGACATATACCGGTGCTAATAATAGTGCCTATGTCCAGAATAGTAATTTTCTCGGATAAAATTGTGGTGGAAAAATAGTTAGCCACTATAAAAGTTATTATATACTGGTGCTAGGACTGCATTTAATTTTTTTAAAAAAATTAAGAAATGTTTTACCAGGTAAGAATCGGGTTTCGGGTTAAGTTTGGGTTCTGCCGGATCCTAATTATCAGGTCAGAATTGGGTTTCAAGTTGAGCTTGGGTCGAGTTGGATTTGGGTTTGGGACCAGATTATCATGTCAGAATTGGGTTTTGGGCTGAGTGCAGTTTGGTTTGGTTCGAGTTCGAGTTCGAGTTAATATTTTGTGAGTCAAGATCGGGTTCGGGTTATGTTTGGTTTGGGTCCGGTTCGGGTTCAAGTCAATATTTTGCGGGTCATGATCAGGTTCAGGTCGGGTTTGATTTCGGGTCAGTATTTTACGGGTTAGGATTGAGTTTGGGTTGAGTTCAATTGAGTCCGTTCAAAAATGCGAATCAGATATTGACAACTCTAATTACACTAATCCTCTTAAGGTAAGGAAAGATGCTGCTAATAGATATTAGAGGTAGATGAATGGTCTAAGAAATATTAGAGGTAGATGAATGGTCTAAAGTCCATAAATGGGTTTAACTAGAGTTCATTGTATTTTGTATATTTATTCTTCATAATACATTCTCATGAATAGAGAAGTTTCACTTTAACATGGTATCAGCCAGAACGTCTTAGACGTCCTTTCCTCTCCTTGGCAGCTGCTTCTGTCTTCTTCTCTTCCTTTCTGTCCAAATTCTTCCATTTCCTTTTTTTTATTTTCTTCTTTTGCTTCCTTCTTGTTCTTTCCAAAATGGCCACCGATGATAAACTCACCTACAGCAATATGATTCACCTTCTCACCATAAAATTGACTGCTTCAAACTATATGATGTGGAGGAAGCAAGTACAACATCTTCTTCGCTCGCAGCGGCTTTTGGGTCATATTGATGGTTCGAATCCCTGCCCTACGGTTCCGTTGCCACCCTCTTTTGCTCAGGCTGCTGGTTCGTCCTCCCCTTCTGGTTCCTCCAAGGCGGCCTATGAGGAGCTCAAGGCGGCTTATGATCAGTGGATTATTGATGACGAGAAGCTTTGTTGTCTTCTTCTCTCTTCTGTCTCGGTTGAGGTAATGTCCGAGATTTCTTCTTGTGATACGGCTGCTCAGATATGGGATACTCTTGCTAGTGTTTTTCATAATCGTAGTAAGTCATCTATGTTGAGCCTTCGTGTGCAAATTATGAATCTTCGTAAGACTGGGTCAGTTCATGAGTTACACCTTCAATTTAAAGCTTTCTTTGATAAACTTGCTGCCATGGATGCCCCTGCCACAAATGATGATATGGTTCTGTGGTTTTTACATGCTCTTGGTGCTGAATTTCGAGATTTTAGTGCCCCTTTGTTGTCTCGTTCTCCGACTCCGGCTTATGTCGATGTTGTGGCGGAGGCGGAAAATCAAGAGGCCTTTATGAAAAATCTGCAGGGTTTTGGAGTATCCCAGCCTGCTTCTGTGGCTTTTCTGGCCCAGAAAAATTTTTTTGGCCATGGTGGTGGCGCGTGGAGCCACGCGCCCGCGCGTGGGGGTGGCGCGTGGGGCTCAAGCGCCGGCAGAAATGGTCGCGGCGGCGGCCGCGGTCGTGCAGGTGGTCGTGGCAGTTCTCCTGGTGGTCAGGGAGGTGCTGGTTCGGGCAGAACTGTTGTGGAGTGCCGGTATTGCCATAAACTCGGTCACACCGCTCAAACGTGTTACAAATTGTTCCCGCCGCGGCGTGAAGAAGCTGCTGTCCGTGATGATTCTGCCCTCTTGGCCCAGCAGTTTCGAAGTTCCTTGACCATGGAGCCTTCTCATACGGCATCGGATTGGTACATTGATTCCGGAGCAACCAATCATCTCACCTCTTCCGCCTCTGCTTTGGAGAGTGTGACTCCTTACTCTGGTATTTCTCGAATTTCTGTTGGAAATGGTGATTCCATTGGTATTCATTCTGTTGGTGATTGTCAACTTACTTCTGCCTTGCGGTTAACTGATGTTTTATATGCTCCGGATGTGTCTAAAAATCTTTTATCTATAAGTCGTCTTACTCGGGACCTTGATGCATTTGTGATTTTTGATGACCAAAATTTTGTTATTCAGCACAAAGTCACCAAGGCGATCATGGGCAGAGGTCGTAGTGTGCATGGTTTGTATGTGCTGGATAGAGGCGAGGCTGCTTTATTATCTTTTATATCTCAGAATAAAAATCGAGTATCATTTGATTTATGGCATGCTCGTCTTGGCCATGTGGCCCCTACTGTTATTTCTCATTTGATTAAGGCTGGAGCTTTGTGTGCTTCCTCTTTATTACCTAAGCCGGGACTGTGTGCCCCCTGTGTGATGGCTAAAGGTCAACAACAATCTTTTTCTGTTAACCCTAAATGGACTTTGAAGGTTTTGGATTTGGTGCATTGTGATTTATGGGGACCAGCCCCTGTTTTGTCAGAAAGTGGTTTTGCTTATTATGCTCTTTTTGTGGACGATTATTCTCGTTTTTCCTGGCTATATCCTCTCCGCAGAAAATCGGATTTTTTCGATGTTTTTTTGCAGTTTGAGGCTTTTGTACAAAACCAGTTTTCTTCCACCATCAAAACTTTTCAGAGTGATGGTGGGTCCGAATTTCTCAATAATCGTCTTCGCTCGCATTTTGCCTCGAAAGGCATTCATCACCAAGTCTCCTGTCCTTACACTCCGGAGCAGAACGGTCGCGCAGAACGAAAACACCGTCATGTGGCTGAAATGGGATTGTCTATGTTATTCCATTCTCACTTGCCTTTGTCTCACTGGGAAAATGCTTTTGCTGCTGCAGTATACACTATTAACAGGTTGCCTACTCCTGTTCTTGACGGTGCTTCTCCCTATGGTGTTCTATTTGGTCGGACTCCAGAATACTCGAATTTCAGACCCTTTGGCTGTAGGGTCTACCCTTTTGTTCGGTCATATGCTGATCACAAGCTGTCCCCTCGTAGTATCCCATGCCTTTTTGTGGGTTACAGCTCTCACTATAAGGGGTTTCGTTGTCTGGATACTATTACTGGCCGGATTTACATCACTCGTCATGCTCGCTTTGATGAGACATGCTTTCCTTTGGCTACTGGAAGTACTGCGCAGGTGTTTTCTTCCTTGGATGTTCTATCTTTTATGGATCCCGAGTCCTCTGTTTCTGAACCAGCCTCATCTTCTCCGACAGCCGCTTCTGGTCCTTGTACAGTCTGTGATGACTCGCCATCTCCAGTTAACCCATCTCGATCCCTGCCAGATCCTCCGGTTACTTCTCATCCTGCTACTCCGCCATCTTCTCCACCTCTGATTACTCCGTCATCTACTCCTTCGTTTGTTTCTCCAACTCCGAGAGCTCATCATATGGTTACCAGGAATCAGGATGGTACTCGTCGTATCAAATCTCATCCTGATTTCGTTCCCACTGGTCTTCTAGCTGCGGTTTTGGATCATTCTGAGCCTCGCGACTATCGTGCAGCTCGTCGGGACTCGAAATGGGTAGATGCCATGGATGAGGAGATGGATGCACTTAGAAGACAGCACACTTGGGAGTTGGTACCTCGTCCTTCGAATGCCAATATTGTTGGGTCGAAATGGGTCTATCGCTTGAAATACAGACCTGATGGCAGCATTGATCGTTACAAGGCTCGTCTGGTCGCTCAAGGTTACTCGCAGATTCCTGGCTTCGATTTCGATCACACGTTTAGTCCAGTAGTTAAAGCTGCCACAGTTCGGACTGTTCTTGCTATCGCTACTCTGCGACGGTGGCCCTTGCATCAGCTTGATGTCAAGAATGCGTTTCTCAATGGCGTTCTTGACACACCGGTCTATATGGCTCAGCCTGTCGGTTATCAGGATCCTACTTGTCCTACTCATGTCTGCCGACTTCAGAAGGCTATTTATGGCCTGAAACAGGCTCCTCGAGCCTGGTTTGATAGGTTCAGCTCTTTTTTGCGTCAGCTTGGTTTTGTTTGCAGCTCGTCGGATACATCTCTGTTTATTTTCTCTCGGGAATCTACACTGCTGTATCTCTTGGTTTATGTTGATGACATCATTCTCACTGGCAATGATAAGGGTGCCATTCGCCAGTTCATCTCTCAGACTGATAAGGAGTTTTCCATCAAGGACTTAGGATCTCTGACTTACTTCCTTGGTCTTGAGGTGTCCACTTCTCCTTCCGGTCTCTTTCTTGGGCAAGCCAAGTATGTTCGTGATATTCTTTCTCGAGCAGGCATGACTGACACATCTCCGGTTACCACTCCGTTTGTTCCACTCTCACAGCTTCACAGCAGCTCCAGCGCTCCTTTTGGTAATCCAACCCTCTATCGCTCTCTGGTGGGTGCCCTTCAGTATCTGACTATCACCCGTCCAGATTTGTCTTTTGCTGTCAACTCTGTTAGTCAGTTCCTTCAGGATCCTCGGGAGGATCATTTTGCAGCTGTCACTCGGATTCTTCGGTATGTGGTTGGGACGCCACACCTTGGTCTCACTTTTCGCACGGGGGGATCCTCTGATGTTTGTGCTTACTCTGATGCTGACTGGGCTCGCTGCTTGGAGACGCGTCGTTCGACCTATGGTTATGCTGTTTTCTTGGGAGACAACTTGGTGTCCTGGAGTGCCAAGAAGCAACCCACTGTCTCGCGCTCGAGCTCGGAGTCTGAATACCGTGCTCTTGCAAATACGGCTGCTGAAGTCATTTGGCTCTCCCATCTTCTGAAGGAGTTGCATTTTCCGCTGGATGGGTCGCCTCTTCTTTTGTGTGACAACAACAGCGCGATCTTCTTAGCTCAGAATCCTGTTGCTCATAAGCGGGCGAAGCACATTGACATCGACTACCATTTTGTTAGAGAGTTAGTTGCCTCTGGGAAGCTTCGAGTTAGTCATGTGCCCACTTCATTGCAGCTTGCGGATATTTTCACAAAAGGGCTTCCAAAGCCATTTTTTGAATTTTTCCGTTCCAAGCTTTGCGTTTCGGTTAACCTGACACTTCGCTTGAGGGGGGATATTAGAGGTAGATGAATGGTCTAAGAAATATTAGAGGTAGATGAATGGTCTAAAGTCCATAAATGGGTTTAACTAGAGTTCATTGTATTTTGTATATTTATTCTTCATAATACATTCTCATGAATAGAGAAGTTTCACTTTAACAATAGACAAGTTCAAAGATATAAAAATTCTTGCATTTCGAAAATTTCTGGATGCACTCTTTTAGTTGTGAACAAATGGTCCAAGTTAGATGGAATGGTGAGGATATAGACTTAGCTTGAACAATTAGAAACTGCAAAACTAATCCATATGATCAGAATAATCAGAAAATTGAATGTTATATTGCCAAATTGAGAGCACTTCGAGAGGTCCCACTTTTCACAAATGATGCAAATACTCTAATTAGTTAAGTGCTAAAATAACTTGACTTTAGAATAAAAGTGTTAATATAGTCCTGTAATTAGGAATAATTATGGGTCTAGGATCCGACCCACACCCACAGGATATAGACCCATAGGGTCGGATATGGGTCAAAGAAATTTAGACCCATCAGGTCTGGATCTGGGTCTAGCTTTAAAAATACGCGTCCGGGTAAAAAATATTAAGACATAGACCCAACCCATAGAACCATATAACTTTAACTATATATAATTATATCCTAAATTCTAAATTACTTTCATATTTTCTTTGCATTTATATTTTAAATTCAAAAAATAATATGTATCGTAAAAAAAACTTCTTGAAAATTTATTTTAGATTCATATTGGACTTGAATTATTTGTATTTATGATAATATATATTTTGTCTAGTGAAGAAAAAAATTAAAATGTTAGACCCATTTTGGACCCAAGACCCATTTAGACCCATCGGGTTTGGGTACGGGCCTAAGATTTTTGGTTCCAAGGGGTCCGGGTCTAACTAAATTTTTTTAGGGTCGAATCTAGGTCTTATTAGACCCGACCCAAACCCAACCCATGATCATCCCTACCTGTAATCTCAGAAAGTGACAATATAACCTTTGACTTTGCTGACTTTTGAGTCAATGTTCCTTTGGCTGGATTCATGTAAAAAGACAATTTTACCCTTGACTTAAAAATAAAAGAAAATGAAAAGGAGGTTGTTGCCTTCTTCCCCTTTCTTCTTCGATTTGGGCCACCGGAAGTGGCCTCGACTATATCACCCAAGTCTCATTTAGCCCTGCCCATTTAATATATACTCATTCACCCTCATAAACGCAGAACTGGTCGTTGGCGGTACCTCTCCTCCTCTGTGCGCCTATGCCCATCTCCATCGGAGCCAATATAGTGTGCCATCGTCGGCCCAAAAATTGAAGCCCCAATTGCATTGAGAACACCACGCTGTAGTTCAATAGTTCGATTGCTTCTCCAGCGCTCAAGCCAAAATTGGAGCCCCAAATCCAAAGGCTGCATTTTGCCTGAACTCTCTTTTTTGTAGTTTATATAGTTCTTAAACGTGTACATACATTAAGAACAAAGGATTACTGCAACTTGGTTTCTAATTAGGTAATGTCGACAATGATTGATGACCATTGACACATTCATTCGTGTAGCTTGACATACAAATAATTAAGCTTACGAAGAAAATCGACCGACTCACAAAATTCAGATGTTGGAGCTTATGTATAACTTTCTTTGATGATCTGTTAGAATTTATATTATCTGCATCAAAGTTCTGATAGATATGCCGTCCCATCTGCCGGTGGTGGTGGCCATAGGTGATAACCGGCGGCGGCAAACTTGGTGAAGAAGGAGTATAGGTTTTGAATATGAATATAGAAATTTCATGATGGCCATTTTTATCGTTTCAATTAATGATCGTGCCTGAATTCACTTGATCAATGCCAGAATTAGGGAGTTTGATCCTATCGACACAAAATTTTTGAGAGTTATGGTTAGATTGACATGTACAATAACTAGTTAAGGTTAAATAGGCACTTACAAGGTTATATTAGCACTTTCAGCCTAAAGTCGGGGTTTTAAATATATTTATCCCTACTCTAAATAAATAATAATGCATAAAAGTTAAAATTACAATGTTCCCCTTTTATTTTCCTATCTCCCTAATCGGAATCCTAGTCTTGATTACAATCCTTGAGCCAACTTGGTTGTTTCTTGGTCCTCTTGGGTCTAACATCCTCAACTGGGCTTTGGATTAAAGTGGGCTCATTCACTTCTTCAAGACTCTCAGTCCTAGTCCAATTGGACATTCTCTCCTTGTCCAATCCTACTGCAGCCAACGTGTGACTGTAAGTGTGGGTTTGATAAAAAAATTATACAATTGAAAAGAAATCAAAATTCTTATTTAAGCAAATGCAGACCCTGCAATCAGACATCATTACAGTTGAAAATCAAGCGCAGATCCAAAATCTCAAAAACAAATTTGAAATGATGCTAGATAAAGAGGATGTAAAATGGAAAGAAAGAGCAAGGCAACACCAACTCCAATAGAAATACATAATTTTCCATTCTTTTGAAAATAAAAGAAAGAGAAGAAATTATACACACAGGCTAAAAGATGCCGAAGGTGCACAAATAGTAGAGATATGGAAAATATCTCATGGAACATTTTAACTTGTTGTTTACCTCAGAAAGTTCATCGATGGATGCTATATGCCAAGCGACCTCAGGGATTCCACAAAGAGTTACAAGTCAATTGCATTATGTTTTGTGTAAGTTGTACACATAATCTGATGTTCTAAAAGCCCTAAAACCGATGGACCCTCATAAAGCACCATGCCTAAATGGTATGCCGCCATCCTTTTCCAAAAGTATTGGAATATCATGGGATCAAAGGTCTCTCAATCAACGTTACAAATCTAAATCATGGGAAAATGATGGACCCAATCAATGATACAACAGTGGTTCTCATTCTGAAAGTCAAGCAACCAACGATGGTGTCCCAATTTAGACATATTAGTTTGTGCAATTTGACATGTTGCATCATATCGAAATGCATCTCGAACAAATTGTGGAGCACCATTGGCAATATATTATCACAATCTCATAGTGCTTTTGTTCCGACTAGGCTAATGTCGAAAAACGTCTTGAATTGCACATGAAGCACACCATTTTATCAAGGGCAAAACAACTGGTAAAGTGGGTTATGTGTCTATTAAATTAGACATGAGTCAAGCAAGTGATCGGGTTGAATTGGCATTTATATTACAAGCTTTATTGATTATGTGTTTTGCAGAAAAATTTATCAATCTGATAAAGCAATGTATATCATTGGTTAAATTCTCTTTTATGCTTAACAGAAAGAGATTAGGAATTCAGAGAGGAATCAGACAAGGTGATCCTTTATCATCATACCTATTCATCATTTGTGGGGAAGTTTTTTCAAGTATGCTTCAACATAAACTTAGAGAGAAAAAGATCTTGGGTTTAAAGCTAGCACACTCTGCACCAGTGCTCTCCCATTTTCTATTTGCATACAATACATTAACCTCTGGTGAGGTAAATACAAACAAAGCTATCCATTTAAAACAAATTCCAAAGGAATACAGGGTGGTATGAGGGCACACTAGTAGAGAATGCTTAATTAAAGGTAGCAATCAAAGGCGGTTCTTGAAATCTTTTTTAGGAACCACCTTTGATTGATATCTGAAGAAGGTTCCAAAATCAGAACTCCTTCCCAAGGCACTCCAAAATTTTTAAAGACACTTTTTAATTGTATAACGATGGTTCTTCAATAACCGCCTTTAATGGGCATCAATTAAAGGCGTTTCTATTGAAAAACCATCTTTAATTGAGATTCGAAGGAGGTTCCAAAGTTTGAACTCCTTCCCAAGGCACTCCAAAAAATTTTAAGACACTTTTTAATTGTTCAAAGGTGGTTCTTGAAGAACCGTCTTTAATGGACATTAATTAAATATGGTTCTATAGAAAAACCGCATTTGATTGAGATCCGAAGGAGGTTCTGAAGTCAAAAATCCCTCCCAAGGTTACCTGGAATTTTTAAAGACACTTTTTAATTGAAGGTGGTTCTATTCAAGAATCGTCTTTAATTGAGTGTCTTTAATGGGTCTCTATACGAAGAAAAACCCTCCCCCTCTCACAGGTGCGGCTTCCTATCTCCCCCTCCCTAAGAAAATTTTTCTCACTCTCTCATCTCACTCAGTCGTACCCCTCTCTCCCTCCCTTTCACCACAGCCGCCTCCATCTCTATCCCTACTGTTGGCTGCCTCCGTCCCTCTCCCTACCACTGGCATCCTTCACTCTTGCCGGTGCCCTCACCACCGGAGCAATCTGCTCCCTCGCTCACACCACAATAGTGTGATGCTTCGTCCTTATTTAACTGGAGTCTTCCGTGTTGCATAGCTCACTACCAGAGTCTTCCGTGTTGCCTAGCTAACCATCGAAGTCTGTCGCCTCGCTCTCACAGCTTCCGCCGCCGCGACCGACTTCCACCAGCTGCTCTATGTTTTAGGGTTTCACTTCACCGCTGTGTTTCTTTTATAAGTTACAGATATTTTTTTTAGCTTTGGTGTACTGATTCAGACTTGTTCTCTGTTGTTGTTGTAAACATTTGTGTGCATTTCTTTATTTTTGGTCACTGCATTACTGATCTTGACTTTGCTTTCCGGCAGCTTTTTTTGGCACCTCATAAATAGGTTCCGAATTTGGAACCTATTTCAGACCCCGATAGAAGGTGGTTCTTGGAACCACCTTTGATCGCAGAGAATCAAAAGCACATAGTCCGAAGGAACAGCCTTTAATAGGGTTGGTTTCCACTAGTGGCAGAAGGTTGATTTTGAGGAAACATTTATAGCCTCCAGCCCTAATGTGGATAATCAAACAAAAGTTAGTATCCTTACCACCACGGGGATGACTGAAGCATGGAGACTGAATATATATTTATGATAACCGACCACTTTTGGAAGATCAAGGTCAGCCTCGCTGGAAATTATAAAGACAAAGGTTTGGTCAAAGGTTCAAAGTTAGGAAAATAAATGGTTATCCAAAGGTGGTTAGGAGGTTCTAATCAAAATAGTGTTACAATCCATGTTGACATACATCAGCTATATGTGAACTACTGGTGGGGAAGTATTGACGCACACAAAGCGCATGATTCATTGGTCAAAATGGCTCAATTTATGTACTCCAAAAAATAACGAGAGGTCTCGATTTTAAGGATCCGAAGCACATACTCCAATTTGGTGCATTGGGGAAACAAGCATGGCATTTAATTACTAATCCAGCGTCAAGCATAGCTCTGATTTTAAAAGTTAAATATCACTTTTGAGAAACTATGGTGGATTCAAAGCTAGGACATCGCCCACATTGTTCTTGGAGATCTATTCTCGAGGGTCGTGATCTACTACTAAAAGGAATCAGGAGAAGGATCGAGAAAGAAAATGATGCCAAAATAAAATCTTATTCTTGGCTACCAAGACTTAGCTTAGCGAGACCTAATTCTGATCTGAGAGACTATCCAGAGGATGTTACAGCCAATAAACTTATGGGGGATTATGAAAAGGGTGAAATGAAAATTTGATTAGATTAACATTCATTGAAGAGAAAGCTGGTTTAATCCTTTTGATGCCCAGGCCACTAAATTAATATAATGATTCATAGACATGGGTTACAACTACAGACGATAATTATTTGGTTAAGTTGGGTTATTAATTCCACCCATTAGGATAATGCAGGACATGCGACAAGTAGCAGTATTTGTCCCTCACCTCATTAAAAGCATATCTGGAAATGAGCAACACCGACAAGTATCTTCCACTTCATGTGGAGCTTATGAAAAATTCTATTACCAATGGCAAAAAACCTTATCCAACGAAGATACTCAACAAAACAACATTGTCTCACATGCACTGCAGCGGATAGGTCCACGGAGCACATCTTCTTTCATTGTCCCCTTGCACATCATTTATGATTTACCGTAGATCTACATGCTCAAATATATTGATATCAGCAATCATGTGCAGCACTACGAGTGCGATAATTAACTATGGAGCTGGATAAGAACACAACGTCTTTGAGTGCCCTAATGCTAAATCATCTGTGGTACCACATTAAGTTACTAAATAGCAAAATTCAAAAGAATGATGACCTTTCAAAAATGGGCGGGCGTAACGGGAAGACTTTCGACAAATTCGAGATACACAAATATTGTAAGGAACGTTGGACATCTACATACCAATTAGTTTTGTAAGCCAATGAGAAGAACCCCATCCTCGTCGCATTCGAGGAGGTAGACGGTTTGTTGATTTGTACCAAAAATTGGAGCGCCTGGACCGTATATACCAATTACGCTTTTAAAAGTCACATCAGATTTGGTACATGGATACATTGGCCCAACGTGCCAAAGGATGTTAAAGAGGAAGCCTGGAAGGACATTAGGGTGATGATAAAATTTACATTACACAGTTCATCAATCCATTTTTGACAATATTCATACATTTTACTCATGTGCCTGCTATTTAATTCTACTTAATCTTTCGTTACAACTGAGTTTTAAGTTTGAAACAGAGTTGACTTATGAACAAATGAAGAGTTTGAAGAGGACTGTACAGATTAAGGCTGGCGATGCACACTACAATTGGAAGAGCGAGGTAGCAAACAAGTACATCTGGCTATTCCCTGATGGCAAAGTTCCTAAATACAAGCCCTGGGAAAAATATAAGTGGATGGACGAGGAGGAGTGGAAAAAATTGAGGAACACCGGAGAACTGAGGAAATGCTAGTAAGTACAATTCAGACATTTTATTCATGAAAAATATATCAATATCCTGTTGCCATATTTAGTGAAATGTTAATTATATTATTTAATATATATGTATGTATAATTTTTATAAAAAAAGGAAAAATAGCAAGAACTCAAAGGAAAATAAGCATGTCGACTACAACGGACCACAGGGGAATAGGGCGACCAAAGAAAAGTTGGTGGAGCATATGAAAGAGAAAGAGAGGAAGAGGCTTAGGGACCTTGGATACACGGGGAAGGAGGTCAAGGAGGAAATAAAGGTAAAGTAATTCACACCTGACAGATCCCTAGTGTACTTGGAGTCGAACCGGGGTAAAGGAAAGGACTACACAACCACGGAAGTGAAGTCCATAGCGAACAACATTGTAAGTATACGGTTGCGTTATTTTTCTATTTTTCCTTTTCTGATCGACTGTAATTTTCAATACTAACACAATGAAATGAAACATAGTTGAAGATGAACGAGGAAAAATAAAAGGGAACTATAATCTTGGGTCTGGGTGAGGACATCTTGATAGGAGCGACAGGGAATAAGGATCACCCGGGACATTTTAGAGGTACCCAATCCCAACTTTTGGCAGCTATTGCTATCCCTGGATTATCATGAAGCAAATGCGACAACAACTCCTCATCCTAGAAAAAGCCCGCCAAGAAACCCTCCGCTAATCAGCTAGTTGTGAAGGCAATGGTCTCGTACCTCAAGCAGTTCGTGAAGAGTATAGCGAGTAGACATTCCAGAGGGCCTAGCGGAACCGAAGAGCTTCATTGAGAATACAATTTTCAGTGGTATATCCACCGATATCAGTGGCTCTGGCCAACACCCCCCAACAACGGAAGATCATATGAGAAGGTAAAAATACTTTACACCATAAAAGTTCATAGCATTTGGATTTTTCCTAATCAATCTCTAGCTAACTATTTCAAAGGCTAAAAAAACTCCCATGTCATTTGTAACAGGACAGTAAGTTGGTCACTCTGTACATTAAGGGTATTAAAGAAGAGAGGATAAATGTTGCACAAGCTTGGCTCCAAAAATCAAGGCGTCCAGAGCACGTACATAGAACATTAGCTCGCGTTCCTGTGACTGAGCCAGTCTACCACCCAAGAGTTGGGTTGTCGTCTACCAACCATCAATTCAGTGACGTCGGAGATGTTCTGTGGAGTGTGATAGACTGGCCAATAACTTTGGTCACGTTTGGGTTGACACTCAAACAGAAGATAATGAGGAGGGAAAACCACGAACGTATGAGTTTTACTGTATGAATGTGAGCAACGACGATGAGGTAATAAAATGTAGTAATATAGCAACATCTTTAACATTAACTAACTTAGTTTTGGATAATCGTTGAAATTGTTTATATATCTTGCATAGCTATCCACCCCTAAAAATTTTGGATCAACTCACTCGGAGCAGCAATTTCTACATGAGAGAGACCTCTGAAGCATGTTTTTCTCGCTAACATAAGTCATTAGTACTTTACATATTACATTATGAATTTTCCTAACTCTGTTGCAATTACTTAATTTCATATTGTCAACAAGCGCCCGTTCAAGGCATATCCCAGCATGGGGAAGTACATCACATGCTGCAACGACTGAATTGAGAGCATGCAACAGTCGGGGTTGGTGGGATTTTTTCCAGAGTACAGACCGAGCTTATTTTCCAAACCGCATAAATTAAGATTATTAATTGATAGCTTGGTGGAGTTCAAGTCCAAGCTTGGAAAACTTATAGGAATGGCATGGCTAGCAAACTCTTTGATAGATGTCTGGATGAGGTGAGATTTACTTGTTCACAATTTGTTAATGAATTTGTACACTTATATGCTTCAAATATTAACTATTTTATTTGTGAAGTCACCTCTGGGATCAAGTCTTTGAAACCAACAATGGTCGTATCCAATTTGTACCGTCATATATGAGAGGATACTTCATGGAAATAAAGGATGCGGAGGTCGAAGGTCGTGCTCAAGCCATTTTATCAACCATGCTAGCTACGGAAGCCCTGGTTTACGTGGTGCCATATATTAAGATGTAAGTGGCACTTTATAATATTTCACATTCTTCATAGGACTAAATTTTTATTCCTAACATAAAATATTTTGAAAATACCAATCATTGGTACTTAATACTCATTTTTCCTAGTACGGAGGAAGTTTTACCCTTGATTCGATGAATGGTAGGGTAAATCCAAAGAACATTAATGAAAACAAAATCATTGGTGGGTACGTACATTCATCTCAGTTGTGTTAATTTGAATGAGTTAAATACATAGTTCACTAACATTTGTAAGTCTAACATTTCTAGGATTGCATGTGAATATCAAAGGCGGAAGTTGAAGGTGGAACCCCCTCCCGACTACACATGGAGAATCACAAACATCAATGTAAGTCGTACACTCCAACTGTCCCTTCGTATCCACCATTATTTAGTTGTAATTCATACAATTACATTTAACGTGATAATTCTGTTGCAGTACCAAAGGAAATTCAGTGGTTGGGAATGCGAATATTAAGCCCTCCTCTTCATGGAAGAGTTTGTGGTCAAGCACACCTCTACAGATATTGTACAAGTTTGTCGACTACTTTCAAATGACACATTTGTTCTTCTTAATTACTGAATACTTTCATGTATTAACTCATTAGCTTGTTTTCAACACAACAGTTGTTTCCCGAAAACCAGGGATCATACAGTGACAAGGGGATATTATTTATAGCTGAGAGATGGTGTCACATTTGGGTGGACACGTATTTCAAATATTGCAAGACTTCGATGGACATTGACGAGTTTCTTCAAGTGTAGAAATTCAAATTCTTGTACTATTTTACCTTGGATTTGTTGGTTGATTGATTATGTTCCTTCACAACCATATTTGGTTTTTTCATTTGTTCTTTACTCCATTCAAATTTTTAGTCTTGTTTGTGGATTGATGTTGGTTGTTGTCGAATACTTCAATCATTATTGTCGGGGTTTCGATCTGGTTGGGCAGGAAAAAATTAAAATTCAGTATTGCAAATTAAAAATAAAACTAGCACCGGTTAAAATCACTCATACTGGTGCTAGATAATGGTACTCAAAATCAGAATAATAGCATCACTATCTGACAGTACATGCCGGTGTTGGAAATTCAAAAACTTTTCAAATACAACACCATTTCTTTATAGAACCTTTGCTAAAAATATAGGCCAACCATTCATAATAAAATAGCACCGGTGTTGAAAAAATGATGCTGCAACTTAGTATACAGCAGTGGTTTGACAAAACCGGTGCTTTTTATGAGGGCAAAGCACATCTAAAAGAATCCTAGCACCGATATTGATAACTGGTGCTTACATAATTCAAACCGATGTTGGATCGTACATGTATCAGCACCGGTTTTTAATCCGCTGCCATACTAATTACATCTCTGCACCACCCTACTTAGGCACCAGTCGGTTGGGTGCCGAAATACCGGTGCCATTGGGTCCTTGAACTGGTGCTACAGAGGGGGTATCCGCAGTAATGTTAGCTCGTGGAAAAGAGAACAAACATTAGAATCAATGAATCCTAGATAAACATAGGTAGGAACCTATGAAACACGAGATTGTGCATGTGGAACAATAAGTTAAGAAGAGTACTTGTTCAAGAATGAACCGCAAAGGAGCATGCTAATTTCACCTAAGCAAACCTATCAAAAAGGAAGGGGTCGAAAATCAAGGCAAAAACAAATATGTACTCTACCAGGTTAGGAATTAAATTAAACACGTTTACTTGAATGAACCAATACCCACGTGACTACAAACGAAGTGAAACAAAAGAAAAACAAAAAGGTGGCACAATATAAGAGTAAAAAGGGAAGATTAAAACAAAGAGACAAATAACATTAAATATGAGGATAAATTGGTTGTCATACAAAGAGGTAGGAAGAGAGGAGAACGGTGAGGAAGACATGTTTTAGTGGCTTACCCAAATGTTGACACCTTGGCCTTTTGATGAAGCTTGAAGCGGCGGTCGTAAAAATCAAATCGAAAAGAGTGAATGGAAAAAAAGGATGATAGGCGACCAACTCAGGAGTTGGCAGGATTTGAAAGTGCGACCAAAGGAAGCATGGAGGAAGAGTTTTTTTTCAAATGAGCCATCATACCTAAATCGTTCCTTCCAGAAAATGTTCGCACTTTTAGTGCGAGATAGATATTAGTTAATAAATTAATACTATATTAGCTCAATGTTTTACGAATCCATCATCTTAAGGTTCAATCATGTATTATTACCGTTAGATCTAATCCAAAAATAGTTCATCCCTTAATTTAAGGGTCATAGGGCATGAATTAGCTTTCAGTCGACGAGACTGTAAAATTTTCATATGATTGTAGTAATTGGGTTAAGATTTGAATAGCCAGTGTAGGATTTAATTGAATAACTAATATCGTGAATCACTAGTGCAGAAATGGGCACTAACGGTGAAGAAAAATGGTTTTAGGCGGTGATTCCGAACCGTCATACCCAGCACCACTGCATAACATGTGTGGTCGTTATACGACGGTTCCACAACCATCGTTGATTGTTGCCTTCCACGGCACTTCCGAGCGTCGTGGAATCTTATTTTTAATTGTTGTTTATTGTTCCGATGTCAGAAAATAATTCCAAAACCACTTTCGATTTTGGATTTGGCCTCGGAAGTTTATAACAAAAATTTGGGCTTTTTGGTTCTTTTGAAACCAGAAAGCCCAGATCTACTGTATCGTCTCATTGCTCATATGAACACAGATCGACATTCATCTTTATGTCTTACAATCATATCAAGCTCACGTACAATCAAACACATAATAATAAACATTCAAACAATTATCAATCCACCTTGAGGTATTAACCTGCATCAAAATTGAAAGGTGAGTTTATCATTAAGAGACTCAAAATGGAGAAGAAACCATACCATGATATCATATGAACATAGATCGACATTCATCTTCAACACAAACCATAGTCACCCTCATCTCTTACACACATATCAAACACACCTACAATCAAGCTCATAATAATGAAAATTCAAACAATTATCAATCCACTTGAACAATAACATACATCAAAATTAATAGGTGGCTTTACCATAAACAAACTCAAAACGAGAAGAAATCATACCATGATAATATGAAGTTTATTACCACACATTCATATTTGAAGTCGCCGCAGCAGATTGACATTTAAACTGAAAGGAAGAAGTGTTAGATTTGGAGAAGAAGGGGAAAAGAAGGAAGAAAGAAAGAGAAGGAAGGAAGGATGAAAGGAAAGGAGGAAGAATTAATGGGGAAAAAAGAATGATAAAAGAATGAAAGAAAATGTGGCTAGACTCCACGGTAAAGGTGGAATTTTTTTAGGGTTTCTAATTTTAGTTCACTCCACAAACCAATTATGAAGTCGAAACCTCTTCTGGAAATGCCTTGGACGTGCCTTAAAATAGTAGCTTTTAGTGCATATTTTTGTAGGATAACCACCGTTATATATATATATATATATATATATATATATATATATATATATATATATATATAAAATTATTTTTTGTAGTTCAGAGGCATTTTCGAAATAGCTACCGATGTAGGAAGTGAAATTCCGAAAGTCCTTCCTCCTTTGGATTTGGAAAGACCATAAATAGTAGTTTTTAGGGCATATCTATGTAGGGTTTCTTAGACGGCGGTTCAACCGTCAATGTCTACTTTAGTGCACTCCAAACACATATTCCGACTTTGGAAGTGCTCAAAAGTAAACAACGAAACCATCATACAACACTCTCAACGGCAGTTCAACCCCAACCATTATTGATCATACTCGTTAGACGGCAATTATGCTCCAACCGTTGTTGATCATACTACGTTAGACGACGGTCATGCACCAACTGCCGTCTAATGGAATTTCGGAGCCGTCTAACGTCAACCCAACTACCAAAATACATGTTTAGAGTTCAGAACTACACTAAAAATCGGTTCTAGTAATTTTTTACGGAATCATTGTCATTCTTTCTACAGTGAATCAACAAAAAATTATTTGGTATACATAACACTCATACAACTTATACCCCATCTTGACGGGGTTATTATTTGCTTCAACTTTGGTACTGTGGACATTATGTCACACAAATTTTACAGCAACCATAATTCTAAGTTTTTGTTACATCAACACGCTCAGGTATCGTACCCAAACGGTTGACACTCGGTCACTATTTCAGTGCAAGCTTTTGTTACACTAACCTAAAACCTGAAGCAGGAGACCTGTAGGTTGAGCTTCTTAGCAATTAGCCCCCCATCAAGATGCGACTTATGCTTTCATCTGCAATATCTCTCAACCTATGCAACTCAGGCAACACAACACTATCAAGATCAGGCCTATCTTTCCGCCTCAATTCGGCGCATTGGAGGCCTAATTTGGCAATGTTGAAGGTTTCCTCAACAGGCCAATCAGTGACTTTAGGATCAAGAATATCCACGAATGTCCCGTTGTCAAGCGCCTTTCGAACACTGTGAGTCAATCCCATTGCTGCTTTCCCAGTTATGATCTGTAGAAGTATGATCCCAAAGGAGTAAACATCAGATTTCAGCCCCAGCATTCCTGTCTGCTGGTACTCAGGATCAATGTAGCAGAATGTGCCTGCAGCAGATGTCATCCTGTATTGTGTCACATCATCAGCTACTGATGGGGGGACTAATCGTGCCAACCCGACATCCCCGATTTTGCTGACAAAGTTGTTGTCTAGTAGAATGTTGGCTGGCTTCAGGTCGCGGTGGACTATCGGCTCTGGCTTGGTTCGATGGAGGAAGAGAAGCCCCGTCGCTATCTCTGCTGCAATGCGAAACCTCAACTGCCATGAAAGCGTGGGAGTATTTCCACGACGATAAAGGCGATCTTCCAAGCTTCCATGTGCCATGTATTCATACACTAGACAGCCATATTCAGGACAAGCTCCTAGTAAAAGCACCAAATGTGGGTGCCTCATGGTGCTCAACACCTCTACCTGCGATATCAATACACACAGCCACCATCAGTGCGGGTTTAACATTCTATCAGATGCGACAGAAACTTATTTATGAATGATCTTGACAAATGCATGAACAAATTCAAACTTAACATTAGATAGGTCACTAGGTCATTTGCTTTACCTCTTGCTGAAATTGTGACCTTCCTTGAGTAGCGTCGGGGCGCAGGACTTTAACTGCCACAGCAGTGTGATCAAGATAACACTTGAAAACAGGACCATATCCACCTTCACCAATCTTGTAAGAATCATTCAGATTCTCCGTCGCCTGTTCAATATCTTCAATGGAATACTTTCTGTACCTAACGCCGAAGTTATTCTGTGCAGCCTTTTCCTCGTCTTGTGAACCAAAACTCTTTTGAGATGTTTCAGAATCCTCAGCACCAGGCTCATTCTTCCCTGATCTTATTCTCTGCTCTTCTTCAACTCTCCAGCGATGAAGCTCCGATGCCTGTGTTATGATTGAGCCAATTATTATAACAATCTTTCAAACACCATTACAATGTGCACAGGTTAAGACATCGCTCCTACCTTTTGTTTCGCGGATAAAGCATCCTTGCAGGCTGTGCTGTACATTTCCATCGTTTTCTGCAACTCCATCTTTAGTCTTCTCATCTCAGCTTCTACGTCATCCTGATTTAGTTTAACAGAACATCATATCAGCAAAACATAAGTAGCATTTTGTTAAAATGAGGCACAAAATCAGTTTCCAGTGTTCTTACAGTTTCGATTGAGGATGATGAGTAGTTGTAGAAAGAACTCGTGTCACTCGCCTTTGAATGGATCCTCCCTGATCCAAAGCTACTCTCTGTGCTGGTGGAGAGTCGAGAAGTACGGCCAGAATCGAAGCCATCATACAATCCAGACAATGCAGACATTCGATCAACACTTGGCCTTTCAGAACTAATGAATGATATATCAGATTCTGCGTCCGACATCTCCCCAAGCAGTTTCCCTTGAAACCCTCTTCCCCTAGCAGGTGACCTTTTGCACAACATACATTACTACCAATTTTTGCAAAAAAAGATATAAATGGTTGGTTACATTTTCTGATTCAGAACCTACCTGTTAAACTCATGATCAAAATCTCGCGTTTGGAAAGGCTTTCGCGGAGTTGCAACAATGCCAGCAGTTTCTGTTCCACAATTGAAAGGTGTTAAGTTTGCAATAAATAGTCAGGACACAGTCGGTAAAGCTGAAACAAACCTCGAATGCTGTAAGTCTGTTTGGGACGCGCATCGGGGGGATAACTAGCATTGTTTACTGGATCACGAGCATTGTTTAGATCATTCAAGAGGGGAGAAGCGAAAGGCGCTTGTCGCGATGCGTTTCGCACTTGAGATATCTTTGTTTTCGAGATAACATAAACCGTGGTAAAATCTGGTGCAGCTTTTAGAGCAGCAGTAGGGATATCAATAGTTTTCAATCTCCTGCAACGTTAGAATCAATGTTTGCTCAGAATTCTGCCGCTAGTAGAGCGAACGGAGGCCGTGAATCGATCAAAAAGAGACAGAGTTTCACCTGATGAAGCCATGCCTCGATGAGCCGAACACCAAATTCTCAATGGCTGCATGCGAAACATATTCTGTTATTGCTTTTGCTGTGTCATTGTCTTCAAGAGTAACATCAAAGCATTGTACCTGTTGTCCAAACAACATTTTTCGCTAATAAGAAGAACAGAATCTGACCAAAACAACAAAGAAAATCTTGCAAAAATGTTGAATTGAAGCCAAAACATACGTCTTTACGAGTGCAGAAGCAATGAAAGGTAAGGAACAGCTCCTTCACTTGCTTTTCAAGCTGTTGCTTATATACAGGATCAGCTGAGACTGTTAGGTTTCCACCTGCATGCATATGCTCAATCAATAAAAAAAAATCTGATTATTCTATCATATGCTCAACGTGATTTTTCAGAATGAACCCGCTGTTTTTCTCTGTCACATCAGATTGCATTAAGGAACGAGCCTAAAGCAATCCCGTCATTTTTGCTGGGGTCGATGCAGCAATAAAAATTACCAGGTCGCAGGACATGGATGAGGATCAGAGTCTCGCCTTTAGCAACCAAATTTTCAACAGTCCATCTGATGGCATACTGGCTGGATTTGTCTTTGTCAATAGCGACTGCAACAAGCCCATTTCTTCCCAATCGTTTTCCTCCACTCCCTCCTTTAGCAGATTGATATGACATTATTATCTTGTAACGATGATCATCAACGTTATCTTTTCTTCAATTTTTTTGGTTGCTATTAAAAAGATATAAAATATAAACCCAAAAAGAAGCTCTGTTCAAAACAAGAATCTGGGTTGAATTTTTCCTATTATTTGTTGGGAGAAAGAAAATTGTCCAAGAGGAAATGATTTATTAGCCACACATTGAGTAAAATTAGATCCCTTCTTTGACTTGACGGAGAACGAGTAACCGATGGACCAATTTTAGTCGGGGGTTCTTTACTTGGATTTTGGGACCAAATTGTTGACTCCAATCTCTGCAATTTCTGAGGATGCATTTCTTGCCACTAGTTTCATCACAAAGTCCGCTACAAAAGTGGAAGGAACACAAATTGTTTTGGAAAAACAAATGTTGAATTTTGATATTATTATTCAGAAGTACCTGTACCATCTCGGTTGGTGGGAATTACAAAGAAATATTTACAGATACTCCTTCTACGTCATATCTACACATTTTTTGATCAATTTTCTCACGTCATGGCCACCAAGTTACATACACTAATTGTGTATTAAAATTTAATATTTAGAATATACATTATACAGGGAATCTAACGATATCTCACATGAAGATATTGTCATATATATACTAGTTAAAATTTATGGTCAAACATAACTTTAAAAAAATGACCCAAAAGTGTGCAGATTTGACTGGAACATGATCAAGTTATTAATTATAGTACTCCGTTGCTAGGCCCGTCAAATGGATTAATTGGATCAATCCAATATTCAAACCTAATTAACACATTATCCTATGAGTCTTTATCTCATTAATTCATTTATTAATTGGTCATAATATGTTGGATCATAAATTGTTGGTTCATTAAATGGATAACCAATTATGTAACTCATGAAATAACTCATATGACCCAATGGGTTAAAATAAATTATCCAATAAGTCATTATCCAATAAGTCATTATACAATTAGTCCAATAAGTTATCATTCAGTATTTTCTTCTGATTTGGGTTACAAGTTGTCATTATCCAATGGGATTAGGTATTAAATACTCATTAGTTTTTGGGATTGGGCAGAATGAGAATAATTATGCTAATGTGAAATTTTGATTTCAATGGGTCTCATATTATGTTAACTCAATGAGAACCTAACAAATGCCCAATAAATGTCCAAAATTACCCAATTAAATGCATGTATAATATTTAACATAAAAAATCACTATAATTCACAAATTATACAAATTATAATTCACAAATTATTCGAGCTCAATCTCGTACAATATTCGAACACAATCTCGTACAGTATTCAATTTCGTATAGTATCTGCGCTCAATCTCGTACAGTATTCGAGTTCATACAATATTCGAGTTCAATCTCATACAATATTCGAGTTCGTACAATATTCGAGCTCAATCTCGTACAGTATTTGAGTTCGTATAGTATTCGAACTCAATCTCGTACACCATTCGAGTTTGTACAATATTTGAGCTCGTACAGTATTTGAGCTTGAGCTCGAACCCAACTAATATTGTTCGTTAATTTCGTCGAGTTTACAAAGCCAACATATTATATATTTTTTTTATTAAATATAATATAATGTACATATATAATAAATGATTATATATTGGGGGTATTAAATTATTCGTAATCAAACTTGTGAAAATTTAGTTATCTTATGATATGAAATTATCCACGGGTCACCCATTACCCAACCCAACTCGACCCACTCAAAATTATCCAATGGGTAACACATTATCCAACACAACTAAACCTAATAACTCCAACTCAATTGTATCAATTAACCCAATGAGTCATTATTCAATAAGTCTTATCCAATAAATGAAAATAGTATATGGATAACGGTTATCCAACGTATGATCCGACCCATTTGACGGGCCTATCCGTTGCTCATTTAGATTATTGTATCATGAGATCCAAAACTTCTCAAAACCCTGCGGAGGCCGACCCTTCCTCCTCCTTCCTCTAAAGTTTTTCTCACATCTTCTTTTCCCCATTTAAAAAGTAATTTTTTAAATTGATATACATTTAATTTTATGTTATTGAATAACTATAGATTTTTTTTCTTACATTAGTATTGTTCTTCGACCTGATAGATTAGAATGATGTGTCCATGATGATCATTTAATCTAATTGTTCATGTCAATGTATTTTGTCCAGTCTAATTTACAGATCGTGTGTTCGTAAATTCGTTTATCTTTCTCAATTAAAAGTCTCGTTCTCGATTTGTGTTTTTCAAGGTTATTGAGGAAAAGAAATATTATATGAATATTACTTGCATTTAGATAGTATCATTTTCCTTTATAGTATAGGTCTTTCGTAACAATATATAATGTACCCTAGATCATGAATACATTCACAACACTACGCCATTATTTTTTGCATAGTATCAGAGCCTAAAATTCTGAAACCTAAAACCCTAAATTTTTCGTTCTAAATTTTCCGCAAATGCCACTACTGTCGTCCACGCGTGACCTTCACACGTCGTCGATCTAAGCTGTCTTTCTGCCGTTCGTCCTGCCCGATTTCCAAATTGCCGCTTGCCGCTACTGTCGTCGATCCTAGTTTGTCATTCCCGACCTTGTACGTGCTGCACGTGTGATTCACGCGTCGCCATCGTGCGTCATACGTCGCCGCCAAATTTCTCCCCGTGTCACTGCATCGTTCTCCTGCCACCACTTCGATTTGATCTCCCACTGCTACTTTGTTCTAATATGCTCCGATGTCTACCTCTGAATCTAAATCTGTTACCCGACGTTGCCCTCAGCCATTGTTCGTCAGCGTCGTCATCTCGCTGCCAGGATTTGCGGCTGCAACCTACGGCTTCCCTGCCCGATCTGATTTTTTCCCTTCTCTATCTAATGACCAATGAAGTACGACCCTTAATTTATTTAATCAATTCAATTACCCTGCTGACCATGGTTCAGGTAAGCCTACTTTATCTTGGATTCTTGATTCAGGAGCCTCATAAAACATGACTGGTGACAAAGGTTCTCTTATTTTCAAACATGTTGCTACTGATTCTGTTAATGTCCTCCAACGGAGTACTATAATTAATAACTTATAGGAATACTACCCTTATGTGTTTTATTTACCTGCATCGCGATACCATTTATTATCATGCTCTAGATTATTGGCTGCCTTAAATTGCCTAGCTTTGTTCACTGAAATTATTGCTTTTTACAGAAAATCAGTGTGAGGACTGTGATAGCGTGGGTGAACAAAAATGGGGGGTTTATTGGCTTTGTCCGCTGGATACGCGCATTCAGTCTCATATCCCACAGTAAGTTCCGACAGTTGCTTCAGTTTCTGTATCTTTGTTTGATTTATAGCATTAACGTCTTGGGCATTCATCCTCTACAGTGTTGTCTTCTGTTCCTACTCTAGATATTAGCACAAATAATACTTCTATACCTTGCTGTGTGTTTTATAGAGCAAAACAGGTTAGACATAGTTTTCCTTTGAGTTCTTCAAATGCTAGATCTTTGTTTGAATTGATACATTGTGATGTTTGGGGGCCTTATAGAACACCATCTTCTAGTGGTGCATTTATTTTGTAACTATAGTTGATGATTATTCCCGAGCTGTTTGGATTTATTTATTAGAGGCTAAGTCAGATGTAGTTTCTAGGTTCATAGAATTTCGTGCTCTAATCAAGAATCAGTTTAGGTGCTCTATGTGTTATGTTCGTGTTAATAATGGTATAGAATTCCTACCTTTGAGATCATACTTTGCTGAATCTGGCATTATTCTTAGACTTCTATGGTTGATACACCACAGCAGAATGGTTGTGTAGAGTGCAAGCATCGTCATTTGTTAAATGTGGCTCATGCTTTGCGCTTTCAAGCTACTCTGCCTATTGAATTTTGGGGAGAATGTGTTCTCACTGATGCAATCTGATTAAACAGGCACCTACGAAGAAACTCAACGGACGCACATCATTTGAGTTACTCTATGGACACATTCCAAACTACAAGCTTTTGCAAGTTTTTGGTTGTTTGTGTTATGCCTCATATATTCCTAGATATCGTGACAAGTTTGCTCCAAGAAGTCGATGATGTGTTTTTCTTGGGTATCCTAATGGAAAGAAAAGCTATCGCATTTATGACTTGGATTCATCCACTTTCTTCAACAGTCGAGATGCTGATTTGTATAAGACCAGATTCCGTTCGTTGTGTCATTTGTACCTACTCAGCCTGTACAGTCACAAACTGATACTTGGTTTGACAATTTTTCAACATCAGCTTCATCGGTGACACCCAGCGGCGTCGTTGGCTTCATTTCCTCCACCACCATATTTTGTCTTGAAGCTGGATTAGCAGCTGCCTCCTGCGGCTGAGGATGCCGATTGCTGCTGTCTTGCGCTGTCGCCTCCTTCGCATGCACCATCCAAGCAGCCAGACTCTACTGCGGATGCGCCAACTGATTATACCGTGGCCACGCTTCCTGACACTATGGTAGCACCGTCGCCTGATTACACCGCTGTACCGCCAGATTTACCGTCGACTCCATCCTCGACACTGCCTCCTGCGACCGACTTGCCTCCTTCTCGAATAGAGTGTTCGCGAACGTCAACCTCCTACTTATCAGGATGATTATGTCCATTATGTCTGCTATTAACCCCCCCCCACCCACTACTACGATTACTCATGCGGCACTATTGATTATGTAAATTGCAACAAATTTTCTAGTACACATTCTAGATTTTTTGGTGGAGTAACATCTAGTACAAATCCTACAACTTATTCTGAGGCGTCAAAGCATACTCATAGGCGTGATACTATGACTGATGAGACTAATGCTCTTAAGTGCAATGCGCAATAAGACTTAGATTATGGCTTCTCTTCCTCCGGATAAGACTGCAATTGGATGCAAATAGGTTTATCGTACCAATTTCAAAGCTGATGGCACCATTGAATGTCACAAAGCTCTTATAGTGGTTCTGGGTAATCGTCAGATTGAGGGAACAGACTACGCTAAAGCATTTGCTCCTGTTGCGAAGATGAGTTATATTCGCCTATTTTTGTCTGTTGCATTCATTCGTGGTTGGTAACTTCATCAGATGGACGTCCACAATGCTATTATACATAGTGATCTTCACGAAGAGGTGTTTATGCACCCTCTTCCTAGCTATCTTGCGCCTCCCCCCTCCCCGGCTTGGTTTGTAGGCTTCAGAAATCTCTTAACGGGTTGCGAGAAGCTTCTCACAACTGGTTTACCAAGTTGGTTGGCTCAGGCTCTACACGCATTTGGCTTTGTTAATAGTAAGGCCGATTACTTTCTTTTTGTTTATCTCATGGTTCATTTTCTTTGCACATGCTTGTTTCTGTGGATGATTTGGTGTTTGTTGGTAGTTCTTCGTCACTCATCTCTGAATTCAAGCAGTATCAGCACCTAGTTGGTCATCTCATTTATCTTACGATTACACGTTCTGAGCTCAGTTATTCGGTTTATACGCTTACTCAGTTTTTTGAAGTCTCCTTGTGTTCCTCACTGGCAAGCAGGCATCCTGGTTAAAGTTTATTTCTCTCTTCACATAGTTCTTTACAGTTGATTGCTTTCTATGATTCTAATTGGGCTACTTGTTTCATCACTGTTGTTCTCTTTCTAGTTATTTTGTGATGATCGGTGATTCTCCGGTTTCATGAAAGGCCAAGAAGCAACCTACAGTTTCTTATTCTTCTGCTGAAGCGGAGTATCGTGCAATGATAGTTACTTGTTGTGAGTTATTAAGGCTTGAGTATTTGCTTTAGGACTTAGGTGTTGTGCATTCTGCCCCCATGCAATTGTTTTGCGACAGTTAATCTGCACTTCATATTGCTGCAAATCATGTCCATCATGAGCGTACGAAGCACATGGATGTTGATTGTCATTTCATCAGAGATCTTGTATAGTCTGGTACTATTGTTACTCATCATATTCACACTCTTGAGCAGCAAGCAGATTTGTTCACGAAAGCTCTTGGGCATAATTAGTTTCAGATACTACTTGGCAAGTTGGACATTATTGATCTACATGCTCCAGCTTAAGGAAGAGTATTGAGGAAACTAAATATTATAGGATATTATTTAATTTAGATTAGTATTAATTGTTATCATTTTTCCTTTTATGTATAGGTCTTTTGTAACACTATATAATGTACCCCGGATCATTAATACAACCACAGCATCACACCTATGGTTTTGGATCGAGTTTTGGATCAAGAACAAGTGGTGTTACAACTGTTGTAGATCCATGTTTGGCATAGTGATATAGGTGGAAGGAACACAAATTGTTTTGAAAAAATATGCTGAATTTTTATATTATTATTTAGATGTACCTGTACCATCTCGATTGCTTATATAACCTTACATAATTCACAAGTCAATATAACATTCTGATGATTGAAAGTGCTAATATAACCCTTGAAAGTTAGTGAAAGTGTAAACTTACCCATTTTGATAGATTTAGGCCGGAATTTGATGAAAATACTATTTTACCCCTCTAGAAAAATTAAATTTAAAAAAATGAAATTATTATTTACCATATAAGCCCTAATTTTCTTCTTCCTCTCTCTACTCTCCTCTTCTTCTTCTCAGACTTGGATTCTTCTTTTTCTTCTTCACGACCTAAACCAAAATCCCTGTCAACATTCTTCTTATATACCACAAAACCCCCAGACGTGAATCTCCTTATTATTCTCCAACGCCGGCAAAAGCTTCGAGAGCAGCAATCAGTGGGCGTCAATTATGGCGCTGTGGGGGATGGGTGGTGGTGTTGCGGGCTGGGGTGGGTGGGTGGTGACGTTGCGGGTGGAGAGAGAGAGTGGGTGTTGGTTGGTTCGGTGGCGGCATGGTGGTGGATCGGTGATGGTCGGCGATGGAGTAGTGGTGGTGTGGTGACGGTCGGCGGCAACGAGGTGGTGGCAAAGCTGAAGCAGTGTCAATAGGGTTTGAATAGTCCTTAGAAATTAAGATTTCAATCTAGGGGCATTTTGGTCATTTCAAGTTGGGTCAACTGTCGGAAACCCTTGGTCAACGCTAGAATGCCATCTAGAGGGTTATATTAGCACTTTTATCAATTAGGTAGTTTTTAAATTTTCAATTATATGAGGGTTATATTGACACTTATCCAAATATATAGGGTTATATTTGTATATTGCCCTTCAAATTTTAACAAAACATTTTTTATTGGAATTTATACTCCCTTCGTTCTTCTGTATATGACACACTTTCTGTTTTGAATTATTTTTTTACATTAACACACTTCCCATTTTTGATAAAATCTCTTCATTTTCATTCACTCATTCTACATTTTACTTTCTAAATTCAATTTTTCTCACTCATTTCATTCATTTAAATGTAAACATCTAAACACACACACATATATATATATATATATATATATAGTGTCATAGACAAAGAATGAATGAAGTAGAAGTTCATTAGAAACAATATACTCATAAGATTTTAAAAAAAAAAGATATTTTAACTCTCTCTCTACATATAGTGTCATAGACAATGAAGTTGAAGTTCATTAGAAACAATGTACTCATAAGATTAAAAAAATTAAGATATTTTAACTCAAAAAACTTGTGATAAATCATATATGGTACTCTCTCTGTTTCTTTATTAGTGGCACACTTTTCTTTTTGGGTTGTTTCTTTTATATTGACACACTTTTCATTTTTGGCAAGATTCCTTCAATTTCATCCATTCATTCTACTTTTTACTTTCTACATTCAATTTCATCCACTCATTTCCTTCACCTAAATCCAATCACTTAAACCTATGGTGCCACTGTTAGTGAAACAGACGGAGTAATAATTATTAGGGTAGTATTTTTTGTTTTTTGGCAGATTTAATTATATGGTATTTCAGACGTGCCATGAAGATTGTATTTCTGAAAATGTTTTGTATATTTTAATTTGTAAGAATGTACATTCTTTTATGTGAAATTGGATATTATTATAATTTATGAAAACTTCCATGAAACAGTCTTACCATAAATTATAATGAGATAAAGGATTAAATTGTAAATATAAGAATTCATACTGCACGTGGACTCATGTGTGCGAGTGGGCTTGTTGAGGCTGAACCCATATATGGGCTCGTGTGCGTGTGAAGGCTGACTCATTTGCTTGCGGAGCCACGTGAAGATTAGTTTGGTAGAATTTTAAACAAAACAATAGCAGCAGGTGTCGAGCCTGAGCCTCCTCCACTATTAAGTATGCCTTAAACCATGAGCCCAAGCTTCGGATGTGGAATAATTCACGCTTAAATGTTATATACCACCTTATAAATATCTTATTTTTTATGTTTCCTTGATTTTAAATTTAGAAATTTATTATTTTAATTTTAACAGAAATTATAATTAAAAACTTATTTTTCATTATTTATATATCTTATATTAGTTTTTTAGGCTATATTTTCACATTTATTTTATAGTTAATAAAAATATATTAGTTCATGTGTTTAAAATAATTGTTAAACATGTTAAGGATTTAGTTCAAACTTTCTTGTTTCTACAAAACTTAAAACTATTAAAGATATATTACTTCATGTGTCTAGATAGTTTTTCAGTTGTTTAATGACTTAGTTCAAACTTTCTTTTTCTTTTTAACAAAACTTACAATCAGTAAAGATATACTAGTTCATGTCTATATAATGCTTGTTCATTACTTAAAGACTTTGTTAAACTTTTAATTTCTATAATACTTATAGCTAGCATTGTTATACTAATTATTTCATATGTCGATATAGTTTGTTAACCGTTTTAAGAACTTCATTTAAACTTTCATTTTTCTGCAAATTTATAAATACTAAAGATATATTAGTTCTTGCATTTAGAATGTTTGTTGATAGTTTTGAAGACTTAGTCCACCCATTCATCTTCTACAAGACTTATAGCTAGTATCGGTATATTAATTGGTTTGTGTTTTAGAATGTTTGTTAACCGCTTTAAGAACTTCGTTCAAACTTTTTTTTTTGCAAACCTTGCGACTATTAAAGATACATTACTTCATGTGTTTAGATAGTTTGTTAATCATTTTAAAGATTTAGATCAATTTTTCCTTTTTCTGCAAAACTTACCATTAGTAAAGATTTATTAGTTCATGCGTTTATAATGTTTGTTAATAGTTTAAAGTCTGAACTTTTATTTTCTACAAGACTTATACTAATTAGTTCATTTTTTTAGATAGTTTGTTAACCGTTTCATGAATTTAGTTCAAATTTTCATTTTTTTTTTTGCAAATTTATAACTATTAAATATATGTTAGCTCGTGTGTTTAGAATGTTTGTTGATAGTTTTAAAGTTTTAGTTCAAACTTTCATCTTACTAGATGTAAGTTCTAAAATTATCCTGCGGAAAATAAAAGTATAAACAAAGTATTAAAATGATTAAAAATATTCTAAATATATGAACTAATTTAAATATTTGAGCTAGTATATCTCTCAAAAAAATTAGAACAGTAAATTACATCTTTAAAATAATTAATAATCATTATAAACACATGAACTAATATACCTTTGATAATTGTAAAAGCAACTCAATAAAAGAAAATTAAAATAAAAGGTACGTATAATAATAAATTGAAGGGATAAATACATTTATAGCTCAAACTTTAGGTCAAAAGTGCCAATATAGTCCTGCAATCTTAGAAAGTGCAAATTTAACCCTAACTAATTGTTGTACGTGACAATCTGACATTAACTTTCAAAAAATTTGTGCCGATATAACCAAACTCACTAAATCCAACATTGGCCAAATGAATTCAGGCATAACCAAAATATGAAATGACAAAAATACCCCTGATCAAAACATTTATTTTCTCCTCCATTTTCTGTTCTCTTCCTCCCCTTTCTCCACTGCAGCACCGCCACCAGTTTGAATAGAAGCTTTGACGTCTTTAAACAACTTGCTAAACTCCGTCTATGTTTCGTGCTTCTTCCTGTCGTACATCGACGCCTGGCCTCTCGTCATCTTTATCTCGTGAGGAAGTTCCGGGATGATAAACGGTTCGGAGTCGAATCAAACGTCGTCGAACGGCCAGTTCCGGCGAAGCGACTCGCTGACGGATATCGCGAACGTGCTGGTGCTGTGGAAGATCGGGGTGATAAAGTAATTTCCCATAATGATTCTGATTAATGATGAAGAATATATATAGAGTACAAAGAAGACTAGTCTAAATATAACTCTAGTACTAGTCATTAACATGGAATAAAATACTATCTAATCATCTACTTTCTTTATTCTAACACCCCCCTCAAGCGAAGCGTCGGATGCTCGCCGACGCAAAGCTTGGATCTGAAGAATTCGAACAACGGATGAGGAAGACCCTTGGTGAATATGTCAGCAATTTGAAAAGAAGTTGGAATATGAGCAATACGCAGCTTGCCGGAAGTCACCAGCTCACGAACAAAATGATAATCAATGTCAATATGCTTGGCCCGCTTATGTGCCATCGGATTCTGAGCCAAGAAGATAGCACTACTGTTGTCACATAACAACAATGGTGACCCAGAAAGCAGAACTCGAAGATCACAAAGCAAATGAGCGAGCCAGACAACCTCAGAAGCAGTGTTGGCAAGAGCACGATACTCAGACTCCGTACTGGAACGAGAAACAGTAGGTTGTTTCTTGGCACTCCAAGAAACAAGATTCCCACCCAGGTAAACTGCATATCCATAAGTGGAGCGTCGAGTCTCTAGACAGCGGGCCCAGTCAGCATCAGAATAGCCTAACACATCTGGAGTGCTAGCAGAACTGAAAACCAATCCATAATGAAGAGTACCACGAACATAATGCAAAATCAGTGTAACTGCAGTAAAATGATCATCTCTAGGATCCTGAAGGTACTTACTGACAGTGTTGACCGAGAAGGCCAAATCTGGACGAGTAATGGTGAGATACTGAAGGACCCCAACAAGAGAGTGATAAAAAGTAGGATCCCGAAATGCCAAACTAGTGGAACTGTGCAGCTGAGAGCCAGCAAGAAACGGCGTGAAAACAGGCGCGCAAGCAGACATACCAACCCTAGTCAGGATATCCCGAGCATACTTCGCTTGACCGAGAAGCAACCCGAAGGGAGTAAGAGAAACTTCAAGACCAAGAAAGTAATTAAGAGCACCAAGATCCTTAATCGCAAACTCCTTGTGTGTCCGAGAAATGAACTGACGAAGAAGAGTCGAATCATTCCCTGTAAGAATAATGTCGTCAACATACACAAGGAGGTACAGCAATGAGGACCCCTTCGCCAGAACAAATAAAGAAGTATCAGCAGAGCTGGACCGAAAACCAAGCTGGGTAAGATAGCTGCTAAACCGCTAAAACCAAGCTCTAGGGGCTTGCTTAAGGCCATAAATAGCCTTGAGCAAACGACAGACATAGTCTGGATGAGAAGAATCTGGATAACCAACCGGCTGCTTCATGTAGACCAGACTATCCAGAACACCATTAAGAAAAGCATTCTTGACATCCAGCTGATGAAGTGGCCAAGAACGCATGGTGGCAATTGCAAGAACAGTCCAAACAGTGAAGATCTTGACCACATGACTAAAAGTATGGTCAAAATCAAAACCTGGAATCTGCGAAAAACCTTGCGCCACTTGTCTGGCCTTGTGACGGTCAATGGTACTATCCAGACGATACTTGAGACGATAGACCCATTTGGAGCCAACGACGTTGGCATCCGAAGGTCGAGGCACCAAATCCCAAGTATGTTGACTACGAAGAGCAGCCATCTCATCGTCCATAGCTGAAACCCAGGCTGGATCCTGAAGAGCCGAGCGATAATCCGTGGGTTCTGTCTGAGAAAGAAGAGCAGCAGTAAGGCCATGTGCAATAATATCCAAATAATCCCGTCGCTGAATGGCACCAGTAGATGACTGAGTGGACATTCGATGTGTAGGAGGCAGAGGCGGCAAGGCGGAAGAAGTGGAGCTGGCGGATAACGCCGGAGAAGACTCGGAAGAGGCAATCGAGTCGCTGTCGACGGACGCAGCCGGAGAAGAGGTGGCCGTAGCTGGAGGAGGCACCGTGACCAGTGGTAAGGATGGTGGAACTGTCGATGGAAAAGCTGGTTCTGGTTCCGTCTTGCAAATGATGCAAGGCGGCAAAGGAGATGAAGCTGAAATCAGGATCAATAAAAGCCGAGACATCAAGGACAGATGCTGGAGAGCCCAAAGTCGAAGAAGTGGCAAAAGGAAAATATGTCTCATCAAATCGAGCATGGCGAGTGATGTAGACTCTGCCTGTGGAAGAATCTAGACAACGAAAACCTTTGTACTGGGAACTGTAGCCAAGGAAGACGCATGGAATGCTGCGAGGAGATAATTTGTGATCCACATATGGTCGAACAAATGGAAAAACCCAGCAACCGAAAGGATGAAAATTTGAGTAGCAAGGATCCCGACCATATAGAAACCCATAAAGATGAAGAACCATGCAGTACAGGAGTAGGCAATCGATTGATCGTGTATGCAGTAGCAACAAAAGCATCACCCCAGTAAGAGATAGGCATATGCGAATGAAATAGCATAGTAAGACCCATCTCGGCAACATGCCTATGTTTGCGCTCCGCCCTACCATTCTGTTCCGGAGTGTAAGGACACGATATCTGATGGTGAATGCCCTTAGTAGCAAAATGACTCTGTAGACGAGTGTTCAGAAACTCAGTACCACCATCACTCTGAAACACTTTAATTTTGGATGAAAACTGATTCTCCACAAATGCCTCAAATCGTAAATAAGCATAAAAGAAATCCGACTTGCGACGAAGTGGATAAAGCCAGGTGAAACGAGAATAATCATCCAAAAATAACGCATAGTAAGGACAACCAGTTGATGATAAAACAGGGGAAGGTCCCCATAAGTCACAATGAATCAAATCAAGTACATGCGTAGCACGTTTGTGGTTCTCAACAAATGCCAACCGTTGACCTTTCGCCATAGCACAGTGGGTGCAGGCAACAGGTTTGGGCAACAAAGAAGATAAAGAAACTAGACTAGACTTCTGCAAACTAGAAATAACTGTCGACGATGCATGACCCAAGCGAGCATGCCAAAGCTCATAAGATGCCCGTCCTTTATTCTACTGTAAATGTGAGAAAAATGCTGAATCACCTCTATCCAAAAGATAGAGACCACCATCACTGTGGCCCCTGCCCACGACCGCCTTGGAAACTTTGTTCTGAATGACAAAGTTCCGATCATCAAAAATGACAAAAGCATTTAAAAAATCTCTGTTCAGTTTACTAATAGACAGCAGATTCTTAGTAATATCAGGAACAACCAGAACATCATAAAGGCATAAATCATCAGAGAGTTTAGTGTCACCAATATGAGAGATTCGAATAGAAGCACCATTGCCAACGGAAATAGTAGAATTACCAGAATATGGAGCGACAGACTCTAAACCAGAGACGGAGGATGTCATATGACTAGTAGCACCAGAGTCAATGAACCAGTCAGAAGATCGGGCAGTAGGCTCTAACTGCAAGGATGACTGAAAACGTTTCGCCATATGAGTGGAGTCTGTACGATGAGTTGGACCCTGAGAACCAGTCTGAGCAAGCATCCTGTAGCAAGTTGCAGCATAGTGACCGGGATGACCACACCAAGTGCAGTGTGGCCGACCACGACCAGCCCCAGCCGAGGACTGAAAACCGGCTCTGCCGCCGCATCAACCGCTGAAATGGCCACCCCTGGTGGCGCGTGAGCCATACGCGCCACCTCCCCTCACCAGCGCGTGATCCCACGCGCGACCGATCGAGGGAAATTCTGCTGCTGTGAATGCGGCAGGCCTAGTGGCCTGAGCTGAATGGTCCTGTAAGTTTTTCAGAAAAGCCTCGTGGTTTTTGGCACGAGATAAGACATCGGCATACAATGGAGTAGGAGATGAATTAATTAATGGTGAAGAAAAAACCTTAAACTCAATTCCAAGAGCAGTCAAAACCAAATAAGTTGATCATCATTGGATACAGGAGAACCCATCATAGACAACTGCTCAAAAATATCTTTAAATTGGAGATGGAGTTCATGAACTGTACCAGTCTTACGTATACCATGGGTAGCAGCACGAAGACGAAGGATGGATGAAGCACTGTTGTCGTGATAAATCGACTGAAGATTGTCCCAAATTTCCTTTAAAGTGGCACAGTCAGGCAAAACTGTCAAAGCCTCTGGGATGAGGGAAGAAAAGAGAAGACTGCAAACACGTTGATCTTTATCAACCCAATTCTCATAATCACATTGAGCCTTCAAGTAAGCCTCCATGGGATCAGGCTTGGAGGAGGAACCTCGAACTGGAGTGGAAGTAACAGCCCCTGCATAGGAGACGGAAGCGGCGGCCAGGGGGCGAGGAGGAACTGTCGGACAGGGCCTGGAACCATCAAGAAAACCATACAACTTCTGAGGTCGGAGAACATAACTAGCTTGACGCTTTCACAACAAATAATTGGATGATGACAGTTTGATAGTCATCATGTGGAGCAAGGTATTATAAGATAATTTATCGTCAGACATGATGAGAGGAGAAAAAAAATTCGGAAAATTTTGGATGGGATGAAAACAAAGTAGAGAAAAGAGTTTCTTGGGAATTTTGATGCACAACTTTCGGCGGTGGATGAACAACAAAGTACACCAGGAATCTTGTTTAATGTTCGGCGGAAAAACAAAGCAGAGAAAACAAAATTGCGGCAGAAAAAAATGTTCGGCGGAAAAAAAAAAGGTGGAGGCCGAAAGAGAGAGGAGGGTTTTAGTACCATGTTTGTTCTGATACCATGATAAAGTAATTTTCCATAATGATTCTGATTAATGATGAAGAATATATATAGAGTACAAAGAAGACTAGTCTAAATATAACTCTAGTACTAGTCATTAACATGGAATAAAATACTATCTAATCATCTACATTCTTTCTTCTAACACAGGGGAAGAACATGTCGGCGACAAGGCAATCTGGGTGGAGTTCTTCAAAAAGCTGCTCCAATTCATCTCGGAGCTTGATGGTTCTGAGGAAGAACTTTACGAACATTTCTTCGGACTTTATCATGTCTACGCTCTCTGTTCCCTCCGACAAGCGGCAAGCCAGAGACGGCGGCCGGGAATGTGATTCCCCGGATGGAGATGTCGAGGCTGGCGTCGACGCTCTTCTGGATGGCCTTCTGGAACATGGGGACGTGGAGCTTAGTTGTGATGATGGTGAATCTGACGGCGCGTGAGCTAAATGCCTTGGCCATGTCGAGGAACCCGACGAAGACCCACCACGCCTTGAACTCCTCCAGCCCGTTGTTGAGCACCAAGAGCGTCGAATCGAACCGCTACAGTTGCAAGAAGGAGGCGATTCCATCAAAGCGGGCTCGATTCTCCTTGCTAATATGGATCCTGGTAAGTTCGACCCAAAGATTTTCCTTTTGCTTATACGCCAACAACCATGAATCCCATCTCAGCTCAATCGCCCCTGCCGCCATGGTTAGTTTTAGATATGAAATTGAAATTGAAATTGAATGGTGGGTGAAATTATCTTTTCATCATAATCTAAATGTTAATTAAATAGTCAATGACTCAATTGTGTCAAAAGTTATTTTAATGCTTTCTAAAATTATAAGATTATATTGACATATTTACTATAAAATCAAGATCATTTTAGGATTTAACTCTAAATTGTTAGTCTACCAACAAAAGTGGGCATGGGTTTCCGATTAATTGCTTGGAATCAATTGCCATCCGACACAAAACGACCTGAATACCGAATTGCAATTAAAAAATAAATAAATTACATATATTAATAATATAATATTAAAACTCTAAAATTTTTATGGTTGAATTTGTGTCGTAGTTATTGGATTTTTATTTTAAACACTTGATTTTTACAATGTAGAAATTAAATTACATATTTAATATAATTTTAAATTAGTTTATATATTTTTAGTAATGTTTGAATAAAATTTCCCATTAATTTGGTTTATTCGGTTTGAACCCGAATTCAAACCAAAATGGAATTTCAAATTCGGTTCGGATAATTCTTTTTTTAGAGTTATTTAGATTGATTTCGATTTTGAGTTTTTTAGGGACAAAAATGAATAATCTGAACCAAATAAATTGAACCGATTAAATCGAATCGATGCCTAGCCTTATGAAAAGGTGTGCATATTGTTTCACATTTGTCCAATTCCAACCCGGCCTGCTTGATTCGATTTATACCCATTAATTCTTATTCATAATAAATAAGTAATTATACACCAATAATCAATTTTCACCTATAATTCTTTTGAATAGTATTCAATTTTTTAATAAATAAAATTAGTTGCATATCTCATGCAGTGGTGGAACCAGACTAATATTATAGGGGAGAGGTGTCCGAATTAGTATATACAAAAAAAATTGGTTCAACACAAATAGTTTCATTCATCATACTATAAAATTAATACTAACTAATAACACAGTCTCAATACAAAATCAAGTTTTTACAAAAATTATTATAAGCTAATCGACATAAATTTTGAGAATTCCGATAAACATTCAATATTATTAATCAACATAAATTTATATCCAACTAGATTAACAAAACTCGTAGTTTAAAGTGGTATATTTAACAATATTTTGTATATAATATGGAATGAGTCATTTTTTAATTGCAGAGTATACTTCACTGTTTAGTTTATTGGGTTCGCTTATAATGATTGTTTATATATTATGTATAATTTTAGTCCATAAATGAGAATTGGCTAAACATTACTCTATCCATTTTCACAAATCTTTTATTCATACTTTTCTTTAAAAAAATATCATAATACAATCACGTGAAAAGTGTGGGGCAAAGTTTTCTTAGCACGTTGTGACGCAAAGTTCGCTGAAAAAGAGATTGAGAAAATGATGAATTAGGAGTATATCTAAAATTTGGGACATTAATTCTGATTTGAATTTTTTTTAAATCTGAATTGAATTAAAGATTTTGGATTTGGGCTGTTCATTATTTTGAAAAACGGGCCCAGTGTGAGTGGAAAATTTGCAAACACATAGGCTGATTTGTAAAGGCATGGAAGGAGTAGAAGAGTGCACTATACTCATTCTCTTCCACGCCCTGTATCATCTTCCCAAACTCATTTCCGGCGATATCAAAATTTACGTTTCCGGCGATATCAAAATCTTACATTTCCTGATAATTATTTTTAATCTTTTTCATGACAGATAAAATTCCCAGTCGGGGTGCAAAAAAACTATTACAAAAATTGATACACATATAGTGTTACTACACCCTCCGTTCATCGGAATTTACCGGGGTGGCCGCATCGGCTCACCCTGATTTATTTCTGCCATTGATCTCAGGGGATATCTCGGTTCGGGTAGAATGTGCAATGTCAATCGATCATTGTCAAACGTACCGCAATTATTTTTTCTATCTGGGAATATCCTAATGGAGTGCCTTCTACTTCTAATATGCCATGAAATGTATTCGAATCATTCTCATTGAGATAATAAGAAGTGATCCCATTTTTTTCACCAGGTCCGGGTAGAGACTAAAGATCTTGAATGACCGATCCGTTAGAACATTTTAAAAGATGAAAGGGGCCGTTGATTTTTTCATACTTGTTCCAAGTTTGAATTACCATTTGTACGAATAAGAATCTCTCTCATTACATGATTTCTTCATCATACAGATAGATAAAGGATCTATGGGCAATTGCTTAGAAGTACATTTGTGCAACAACCCTTCCTATTTTACAGAAAATGATTCCATAATCCTGAATCGATCTTACTTGAGATTACAAATCCCAAATGTATCAATAAAGAGCTGATTTAATTGTTTTGGTGTCTATAATTACATAAAGACTAAATTATTTTTTTGATCCCTTACACATTCTACAATATCTTCTTTTGGTCCCCAAAAACAATACCGCGTTTAATCAGCAATTAACATTCTGAAATTGATTTCTTTGGTCCCCAGAGGCAGTTTTTCAGGTTAACCAGAATGGTTTTCCGATATAGTCACAAATATTTTAGTAATTTAGCAATAAAAAAATCTGAAAAATAAAATTTTAGACACAATTAAAAAAATGGGAGCGTGAAGCCACACGCTGATTTTTTTTTGTCTAAGAATGCACGTGAAGACCATGAGTTGATTTTTTTTGGTTTCCTTCCGACTGTGAGCCACCAAGTATCTGTGAGCGCCATTGGGGATCTGGTGCATCGTCGCCATCGGAGCAGCTCTAGGCAAGCAATCAGATTCGTTTGCCATCATTTCAAACAACGTCAAACTTGACCGGGTCTTCTCACTCACCACCGGCAGCAGCAGTGACATTGGGTTGTTTTTTGGTGCCTTATCGAACATCGAAAATGGATGCGTAATAGGGGCGGACGGTGAACGGCTAACGACAGACAGCAGAAGGCGACGCATAGGGTTTACAAACGGGAGGAAGAAGAAGACTAATTGGGGCGCCAAAATGGTTTAAGCCCATTTTCAAACGATGTCATTTAGTTTAACAAAGACACAAAAAAAGAAGAAATTGAAAATGGGCTTAAACCATTTTAGAGGCCCAATTAGCCTTATTCTTCCTCTCGTAAGACTATACCCTATGCGCCGCCTTCTGCCGTCCGTCGTCTGTTTTCTGCCCCTGCTGCACCTTCGTCCACCAGCTCGCTAGCCATCCCGTCGTACTTCTTCGGCTTAGTTACAACGCTGCTGAGTAGACCTATGGAGCACAGGACCCGAGCTCATCCATCACCATGCTCATCCATCAGAGCAACCACAATGCCACTGAGTAGACCGACGGAGCACAAGATCCAAGCCGTTGCACATTCAAGTCGCTAGTGAGGGAGTGGAAAAGGTGGTGGAGGCACGATGGAGTTGGCTTCTGGAGGCGGTCAGTGACGGAGAAGAGGACGATGGTTGGAGACTTGAGAAAAGGAGGCCAAGGTCATTTTACATTTTTTTTTTCTTTATTTTGTTTTAAATTTAGGGACATAATGGTTATTTTACATATTTTTGACCAATTTTATCGTTGACTTACCTGAAAATCGCCTCTGAAGACCAAAGAAATCAATTTCACAATGTTAATTGCTGATTAAATGCGGTATTGACCTTGGGGACCAAAAGAAGATATTGCTGAACACGTAAGAGACAAAAATAATAATTTATTCTTGCTTAAAGCTATGTGGTAAGCATCTTATTTATGATTTTTTAAAATATTTAAATCTTTCTCAAATTAGTTCTCTCTACCATGATCAAGTTCTGACTATTAAGTAGCTTTTATTGAGAATTCATTTATAACATTTGAATTCCTCACTTAAATAAATAAAAACTCGGGTGTGTAAGTGTTTGATGATGGGCACAAATGAGAGAAAGTTCTACTGTTATGGCTACAGTAACTTTAGGTGGATGCAGGGGTGGAGAACGCATTCAGCGAATGCATTCTCTCGAATATCCCTTTTTTTGTATGGCTGTGAGAGGACGCATTATGATTTTAGTTTTTTTTTTGCAGAAATCCTGAGGACGCATTTCTAGTTTTTTTTAAAACCCATTTTGATGAGGACGCATTTGGCAAATGCGTCCTCCAAAAATCCAGCATTTTTTATGTGTCCTCATCATCTTCCTTTTAATCCACTTTCTCCTTGCTTTTTCTACCATTTGTTCATTGAAACGAAGCACACACGCACGACTTCCTCTTGCCTTCCTCCACCATTTTCTTCAGGCCACCGCTGTCTCCACCGTTGCTCAGGCCACCACCGTAGCTCAGCTCACCGCCGTCCTCCTCCCTCGGTTGGTTCCCCTTGAAGGTTTTGTTTTATTTTATTGGTTTTGTTCAGATCCGCTCTGTTTACATTTGTTTTGGTCTGAATTGTTGCCCATTTTGTAGTTCCAACATCTGGTTTCCTTTTCCAGAGTCTCCGGAAGTCACCTGAACCACGCACGTGCTGCCCGCAAGACCGCGCTGAACCTCACGTGCCACACGCGCTGGCTTGAAAACTGCACTTGGACTTCACATGCCACCACCACCTCCGCAAGTTTTAGACACGCTCCGAGGGAATTTTTGAATATCCGAGAGGTACCTGAATAGTTCATGATTATGTGAATGTGTTGAATGATTATGTGTGATTTTTCCTATAATATTTTTTTAAAATTTGTAGTAAATGTTTAATTTGTGAAGTACTCAAAAAAATCTTGTTTATATGAATGTGTTGAATGATTGTGTGTAGTTTGAATGATTATGTTTCATATGATTATATGAAAGTGTTGAATGAGGATATGTGACTATGTGTGAATTGATTATGTGTGATTTGTTCACTAATTTTTGTAATGAAGTTGTAGTAATGGTTTAATTAGTGTGGCGTAAGTGAGCTCACATTTTAGGATAGTGTAATAGTTTGAAAATCGATAACAGTGTATGATGTGGTTGACCGACGATAATAGAAACATATACGGTTTAGGGTTTGAGGAGTTGAATATAAGTTGCTGAATAATACCATCTTTCTGAATATCAAATTATATGTTATGTATTGGTATAATACAGTTCTACGATATTTTTGATGGTGTACATGTACAAAAGCAGATTAAGTTTGATTTGACTGTGGGTGTGTATTATGATCCTCCTATACCGGAGAGGAACGTGACTCTCGAACGGAGGTTAAGCTAGTCCGAGTTAGTTGATTTAATTTTCAAAAGGCTTGACATTGCAAGTGAGGGGTTTGAGTTGAATATATATTATCGTTGTCCTAAGCTGATTGGTTCGGCCATATACTATCGGTGTTATAATGTGGAAGATGATGAGTCTACCATGACCTTCTTCGACATTGTTGATCGAATTTCGTTGTCATCAGCAGATATGTACATTATTATGGAGAAGATGTCAATCACCATTGACCGTTTGGGTGATGTTAGTTCGGGCATGTTCATGTTGTTGTTGAGCAATATCTGAAATATACACCTTTTCCAACCTTACCACCCCCAGTTCATTGCCAAGGTTTGGTCATTGGTGAGTCCAACCAACCCAGTGTTTATGTTCAAGTCGATTGCGCTCAGCCATACACAAGTGGTGGTATACATGGTGTGCATCATGAGGAGATGAATGTTTTCGATGATGATTATGTGGGTGAAATTGGCGAGAACGTTGTTCGTTATGTTGGTAGCGATGATGACGGTGAGGAAGGGGAACTTGCTTAAGAAAGTGAAGATGATCATTCCTTATCGACTGATTGGAATCTAGGGACGATGATGAACAAGTGGTGGGCACGAATAATGTACCAACATCGTTCCATCTTTTGGAGAATCCTGATACATAGGCCTACTTCAGGGATTATGAGGGACCTGATAAGGATGACTATGACCCAACTAATTGTGGTGACAGACTTCCTAGTTATGTTCAACCGACTAGTGAACTGGCATTGGGTATGCGATTTTGGAAGAAGCCGAAATTGGAAAAAGCTATTTCCAGGTGGAGTTCCATGATGAACATGGAACACAGGGTCGTGGAGAGTAGGTCAATCTTATGGTATGCAAAATATAAGAACGTTGTTGAAGGAACCTGTAATTGTCATTGGGTTGCTAGAGCCAGCATAAAGGCTTCGCATGGGATGTAGGAGATCACTAAATGGGCAAGTAGTTATGGTTGTGTTAGTGATGGTCGATCGACTGGTAACACTAATCTGACATCGTTGATGATCACCCATTCCATTATGCACCGGATTGACGTGAACCCTTCTTACATGGTGAAAGATGTTCAAGCGCGTGAGAAGATGGAGTTAAATGTGACCCTTTCCTACAAGAAGGCGCGGTATGCTCGCCATAGGGCTATTGATTTGGTATTCGTAACTTGAGAGGAATCCTTTGAACAGTTGTTAACATATATGGATGAGCTAATCAGGGTCAATCCGAGAACCGCTGTTGATTGGGTATACATACCTGATAGAATACACGGTCATTGGTGTAGGAAATTTTAGTTTAGTTTTTGGGCATTTGGTCAGGCTATCGATGCATTTTTCCATTGCAAGCCGGTGATTAGTGTGGATGAGACTCATTGGAGAGGTGCACACATGACCACAATGCTAGTTGTCGTGACGCACGGCGCAAACGATTACATACTCCCCATTGCTTTATGCAATAGTTAATGCTGAGACTAATGAGAGTTGGAAATGGTTCATGCAAAGACTGCGGGTCCACGTGGTAGGTGGTGATAGTAGGCCAATCCGTATTATATCAAATCGCTATGATGGAATTTTGAATGCAATGAAACATATGGAGGAATGGATGAAGCCAGCAGGATACCACTGATTTTGCTTGCATAATTTTCAGTCCAACTTCCTTAGTGCTGAGGGTGGGAAGTTCAAGAATGCGTATTTGAAGACTCTGGTTTGGCAGCTTGGTGGTGCTAGACGAGAGAGCAAGTGGAGAGAGTACAAAGAGAAGTTGGAGAATATCGAACCATCTGCTTGGGATTGGTTGAGACAACATGATAGAAGTAAATGGTGCCTTGCTTTGATGAGGGTGATCGTCGTTGGGGAATTCTTACAACTAGTTTGTCCGAGAGTTACAACAACTGTTTAAGGCATGCACGACAACTCCCAATAACTGCGTGTGTCAAAGCCACTTTTGAACTAACGGTTGAAATGTTTACACGAAGGGTAATGGATGCTACAAATTGGTGGAACTTTCATGATTCATTACAGTTCATTTTGTGTTCACAAACTAGTTTATGTATTCTAAATTGATGTTGAATTATGTACGTCTGAGTTCCCTAGTAGGATTTGAAAAAAAAATGGAAGCAAGTCAGTCACATATTGTCACCGTGTTTGGTCATGTGTCACAGACTTATAGGGTTGTGATAAGGACCATTGATGGTAACATTGGTGAGAAGCAGTACACGGTGAAATACTAGAGAAAATAGTGTAGCTGTTGCGAATGGAAAATTTTTTGTTTCCTTTGTTCTCATGCATTGACTGTCTGTAGGTATAGGCCTAATGATCCATCTACTTTATGTGAAAGGGTATATCACACAACCACCAACGTGCAACAATATAGTCAGGGTTTCATGCATGTACGAGATCCATCACTATGTAAATGTGCTAGTTGGAGGTTGATTCCCGATATTGAAAAGTTTTGCAATAGGAGGCGTGGTCAGTTTGCAGAGAGAAGGATAAGGAATCAAATGGATGAGAGGGTGCCAGGTGATTGCAGAGGCGCCCTTAGGGTCATGTTTGTAATATGGAGTTTGTAAATTCTTTTGTTTTTCTAGTGTAATTGATTGTCTGGATTTGTATTACGTGTATTTGTTTAAATTGAAGCTAATGTACGATTTGTTTCGAATATTTATCACAAGTTGTAGTATTTTTTTTGCCACATGCTGGAAAATTAATCACATTATGTAGTATTATGTGTATTTGTGGAAATTTAGACTGATTTATTTTGCCATGTGATTCTGATTGTTAGCAGGGATACACTATATATCAGCCAGGACCCATTGACGAGGATTTGATGTACCTTCACCAGGAGCATCGTGCACATGCTTTGTATAATAGTCATTTAGAGGATGAGGCACTACAGGTGAGGCGGTGCTTGCGGTGCGATGGGGCTTGCGGTTCGATGGGGCTTGTTGAATTGGTCGAATGCTTGATCAAGTTATGCGCTATGTGCTTGAAGTTGGATTCCAATGACTGTTGGATTCCACACCAATTCACATCGACCATTCCCTCATCACTGCCTTAGTCGAGCGTTGGATAACGGAGATGCACACATTTCACCAACTTATGGGGGAGGCTACCATCACTTTGCAGGATGTGGGCCGATCGATGGCATGCCAATCACTGGTGTAGACACTAGCAGGCATACAGATGACTGGCATAGATTGTACACAGACTACCTGGGGGCTACACCAGACCCGAGTGCTATCAGAGGGGGTCACATAAGGGCCAGCTGGTTGGGAAACTTTTTGCGTAGTCTGTTGCCTCTTGATGCTACTGAGGTAGATTGTCAACAGCAAGCTAGGGGTTTTCATTCTACAACTGGTCGGTGGAATGCTCATGTCAGACACATCCGGGCACCTGATCTCTTTGCTTTATTTGTCGGTACTGATGGACCTAGATGCAGCACATCATTACAGTTGGGGGAAAGTTATTTTGGCACACTTGTACAGGTGCTTATGTAACGCTGCAATCCCACAAGTTAAATCTATATCTAGCCACTTATCTTGCTACAGGTAACATTGTTGGTTAATCTTGACAGTTGTACATACTGTCCATAATGACCTTTTACATTATATTAAATTTTATTTTATTTATTGTCAGTTACGGGCATGAGAGTGAATACCATCCATCCGTCTAGCCGGGCGACTGCCAGGGACCGTCACGATGAGTGCTCTTGGGTCCAGGTAGGTATTGAATTAGTTAGGAGACACTTGTTAAACCATTGATAATTACAAGGAATGGATAATATTATTCATTTTGTTTCTTATAGGTGAAGAGCCCGGTACGATTTATCACAATCACCGATGCATGTATTGAAAGTATATCGCGATTAGCTGACATCTCTCCATGACAATCAGGTATATAGCAATTCAGATTTCCTTTCATTGAACTAATGGGAAAAAAAGTTTTTCTATTCTAACCGCAATACCTATCTGTTATGTCAATTTATTTTGCAGCCATACACCGAGGATGTCTTACAACACCCCCCACGGTACTGTATAGCCGGTAGCAACAATTGGCTACTTTCTGTTGATCTCATTTGTTGGCATGTCGTGGAGTACCATCATGCTCATCGTGTTCTCAGGAAGTTTAGCCTTATCTAGCTAATACTCACCCAAATGGTCACTAGGGATGAATATAAACTGCTTCATACTAAAGACCGTCAAGGGAGGTCAGGCATGGATTGGCGTGTTGAACTGGGAAGATATCTCGATGCTTGGGAACATCGATCAGAGGAACAAGTTAATGCACTTGGGTCAGTGGATCCATACACACCCAGTCGAGAATACATGGAGTGGTATTTTCGCAGGACAGTGACCCTAATTGATCAGCCAAGATGACCCAAGCAATTACGGAGGGTTTTCAGGGAGACGGGGGTACTATGGAGTATATGGTATTTCCTACATTTCTAATATTGTTAACAAATAATACTTTAGATTTCCTCAATATTAAATATCTAACATATTTACCTCATTTATGTAGTTACAGGCAATGTCCGAGATGCGCATCATGTCAGATATTATTTTGGATGAATGTCCCCCACGTTTCGCAGACGTTATTAGGGGGAACACGATGTTGCCACACGTACTCTACAATATGCGCATGAGCCCTCCAGACTGCAATTTTATCAGCCATATGTGCACTGTGAGGAACCTTCTCCTGGTGTGAGATATAATGATATCAGAAGTCACTGTCCAGCTCCACCTAGTCGACAGGGCGGTCGACGACTGCGTGCTCGGGGCCATACAGACCACATTGGTTCATCACAAGCCGGATCCTCATTTGCGAGTCCAATAAACCCCCGAACCATCACATGGTGGACCCTCACAGTATGACACTATTACGGCTAATTTTACTTCATATCAAACTCCCACTGCTAGTTATGCCGGACCATCACCTGGTGAACCCTCACAGTATGACACAATTACAGCTGATTCACTGAATATGTTACTCTCACTGCTAGTCATGCATACTTGTCGTCTACTGCTCCATTAGATACAGGTAGTGTTCCACATGCCCAATATGATTCGAATGAGGACGCAGGAGACGATATGGAGGAGGATTTAACAGAGGGAGCTCCGCATGAGGACATACATGTGTTCTACTGAGATGGCTGTTCCACGACGCACATCCCGCACCATACGTCCTCCCCCATGTGGAACGGGTGGAAAGTTTTGCAGAGGCCGTCATTAATACATTACATGCCATTGAGCACTCATTTCATTACCTTTGTACATATATGTTTGACACGTCTTGTTCGGATATTGTACATTTCTGTTTATTTATATTCGTTAACAGTGGAAAAAGTGCACAGTTCAAACAAAAAATAAGAATCTCCCAATTTACAATTCAAATAATCCATTCCTAGTCTACAAAATAATTCACTTCTACTCTATATTCAAGACTAGTTAAAAAATTGCAAATCCCACGATAAAAATTTATCATTACAGAAATTTTAAAAAAATCATAAAACAATCACAAGTCCATTTATGCGATATTTTCACCCTAGACGAAAATATGAAAAATGATAATTGAAAAATTAAAAAATAGACTGATTGAAATATTGATTTAAAATGTTGGACGCATTCAGAGAATGCTAGATTAAAAAAAATTGATAAATTCAAGACACATTTTTAATAACATGCAAGACAAAATTAATTCCATAAATTCAACTGGAAAAAAAATCTTAGTCAATATTTAGGATGCATTCTGTGAATACGTCCTCTACAACACAATTTTAAAAAAAATACATGCATTGATAATGTATTTAGCGAATGTGTCCTCAAGATGAGGCGTAAAAAAAATCGCTTCCAAGGGGTCGCATTCGCCGAATGCTCTACGTGTTGGTTAAAAATTTTTTAATGTCCAAGAGGACGCAATCCACAAAGGTCACCGATTTTCAAAATAAACGCATTTGCATCCAAATTAATAAGTTCGTGCACAATAAAATATCAAATAAAAATCAACTATGACCCCCATAATAATTGAGGCATGGTCTCAAATCATACTAGCTCCGTCCTTATTCAAATTGCACGTGAATTTTTTGCAGGCTTATTAAAAAAATTGCCTAATTGATGATATTCTTAACCATGTATAATAATGGGGAAATAAAATATTACTTTTGATAAATTAATTGTTATGACGAATTCAATTTTATAATATATAATAATATTATTATTTATATATTTATTTAAATATGTATTTAAAATTAAATCGTAAATAATGAAATAAAGGCAAAGTCTTGGGAAAGACGGTCTTTCCATAGGTTTATGGAAAGACGGGGTTTGATTAGAATAATAAAAGGTAAAAGGTCTTAGTTGCAATATTAAAGTTTTAGTATGAAACATGTAGTAGTTATAAAATTTATAACCCGGTTCATGCAACCCGAAAATTTTATTTTAATTTCTTCTAATTTACACTTTAAACCTTGGTCTTTCCATAACTTATGGAAAGATCGTCTTTCAAGAGACGGACTCAATAAAATAAAATGTGTAGGTAAAATATGCGGTTTGAGACGGAAAATATATGCATCTCAGTTTGAAGTTGTGAACGACCATGTCACATGTATAGTCACACAGCTTGTTACAAGAAACAAGAAGTGCACGCAATTACCAACCACCAACTAGGCAACCACAACAACGGACCGCATTAATATTGCCGATTGGCAATAACTCCACTGCACTTGCTACAACCCCATATCCAACCACATTTCCAATCATGCATCCCGTGGCGGAAGCCGACGAGAAGAGCCCGTTCGGATCGCGTTCGCCGGAGGAGTTCTACGCTCACCACTCCGTCTCTCACGGCTCCGACTTCATCACCAACTCCCGCGGCCTAAAGCAGTTCACTCAGTGGTGGACCCCGCTGCCGGACACCAAGCCCGTCGCCGGCGTCGTCTGCGTCGTCCACGGATTCACCGGCGAGAGCAGCTGGTTCGTGCAGCTCACCGCCGTGTACATCGCCAAGCAGGGGTTCGCCGTCTGCGCTATCGACCACCAGGGCCACGGCTACTCCGACGGGCTGGTGGCCCACATCCCCGATATCAATCCCGTCGTCGATGACTGCGTCGCTTTCTTCGATTCCTTTCGTGAACAGCACGCGCCCCCCAATTTGCCCTCGTTTTTGTACTCGGAGTCACTCGGTGGGGCCATTGCGCTTCTGATTACTTTGAAAAAGGACTTGAAACTCCCCTTCGACGGCGTCGTTTTGAACGCCTCCATGTGCGGTGTCAGTGACAAGTTCAAACCTCCGTGGCCCCTGGAGCATTTCCTTTCCCTGGCCGCCGCTTTGATCCCCACTTGGTCCGTCGTTCCCACGCGCGGCCAGCTCGTGGACGTCTCCTTTAAGGTCAGATTCCTCATATTCTCTAATTAAATAAATTGAAACCAAACTCAAGATATCCGTTACCGATTTAGTAAAGTCAATAGACTAATTTATGCATAATTTTATGGACATAATAATGTATTTTTTTAACTTAAAATTTATATTTAAAAAATATATTTTCAAGTGGGGTTGAGTGTAGGAACATAAAAATATTATAGTATAAAAGAATAATATTTAAGTTTAAGAGTCCGTCTCTTGAAAGACGATCATGGAAAGACCAATGTATAAGGTGTAAATTAGAAGAAATAGTGATAAAATTTTCGTGTTCCATGAATCGGGTTATAAACTTTATTATTACTACACACTGCATAATAAATTTTTAATATTGCAACTTAGTGTAGAAAATAAGGGAAATAATCTGTGTCTGTATTCATGAATTCAGGATACCTTATATATTAGTACAAGATACCTATACAAGCTAGGAAAGGTAATAGAATACAATTACATCTACAATTATGATAAGAATACAATTCTAATTCTAATTCCTTAATACTCCTCCTCAAGTTAGAGCACGTGGATCGAAAATACCCAACTTGCCAAGTAAAGAATAAAATTGGTTATGTCCGAGAGCTTTAGTGAAAAAATTCGCAGGTTGGTATGTAGTACGTATATGTTGAGTAATTAGTGCACCAGATTGAACAAGATCCCGGACAAAGTGACAATCAACTTCAATATGCTTGGTGCGTTCATGAAAAACTGGATTGGCCGCTATGTGAAGAGCGGATTGACTGTCACAAAATAATCGCATAGGAGAGGAGTGCGAAGCCCCCAAGTCCTTCAGTAAAGACTTAAGCTATAACAACTCACATCAGGTAACTGCCATAGCACGATACTCCGCTTCAGCTGAAGACCGAGAAACAGTAGGTTGCTTTTTTGGTTTTCCAGGAAACCAGAGAATCACCGACCATAACAAAGTAACCAGATAGAGAACGCATAGTAATCGAGCAGGCATGCCAATCCGAATCACAATAAGCAGTCAATTGTAAAGTACTACGTGAAGAGAGAAATAAACCTTGACCATGATGACTCTTCAGGTAGTGCAACACACAGACCGCAGCTTGCTAGTGAGGAACACAAGGAGACTTCATGAATTGCGCAAGAGTATGAACCGAATAACTAAGTTCATGACGAGTGATAGTCAAGTATATCAGACGCCCAACCAAGCGTCGATACTGCTCCAGGTCATGGTAGGCTGAACCTTCAACACGTGTCAAATCATGTTGTTACTCCATCGAAAAATCAATTGGTTTAGAAGCAGATAAGCCTGTATCAGATAAGATGTCCAAAGCATATTTCCTTTGCGAGAGAAACATCTCCTCCGGTCTTCTAGCAATCTCTATGCCCAACAAATACTTAAGCAAACCAAGGTCCTTCATGTGAAAACAAGAACCCAAGTATTTCTTGAACTCAGAGATGAGTGAAGAAGAACTACCGGCAATAACCAAATCATCCACATAAACCAGAACATGTACAAGAAACTGATCCACGGGAATGGACAAATAAAGAGTAATCGGCCTTACTCTGAACAAAACCAAATGCTCGTAAAGCCTGAGACAGTTTAGCAAACCAATTTCTAGGAGCCTGACGAAGACCATAAAGAGATTTCTGAAGGCGACAAACCTGACCTGGCGGAACAGCGTAGCCAGACGGAGGACGGATGAACACTTCTTCATGCAAATCACCATGCATGAAGGCATTATGAACATCCATCTGATGCAGTTCCCAACCACGGTAACTACAACAGACTGAAACAATCAAACAGAACTCATCTTTGCAACCGAAACAAAAGTCTCAGTGTAATCAATTCCTTCAACTTAGCGATTACCAAGAACCACGAGGCGCGCCTTATAACGTTCAATAGTACCATCTGAACGAAACTTTGTCCAGTATACCCATTTGCACCCAATTGCCTTCTTATGCGCAGGCAAAGGAGACAAAGTCCATGTCTGATTTCGCTCCAGCACAGTAATTTCTTCAGCCATAGCATCTCGCCAATGAGAATGATGGGAAGCCTCAGAATAAGTAGTGGAATCTGCACTAGATGTTATAGCACCCAAAAATCTAGAATGCATACTAGAAAAATTATCACAATTTACAGAATCAGTAAGAGGATAAGAACACCTGAGAAAAGTGACGACGCATAAGGGAATGTAGTCGAAGGAGGGGTCTTTAGTAGTAAGAACACAAGCATGATCATCACATTCGTAATCTGCCAAGTATGATGGAGGACAACAAGATCGAACACTCTGTCTTGCAGGTGGTAACTCAGTAGCGGAATTATCCGGTACCAGAGAAGCTGGTAAAGTAGAGACCGAGGGTGTAGCATCGGTGGCAACTGGTGGAGAAGTACCGGCAGCGGACGACGAAGGTAGGCTGGCGGCGGTCGGTATGGAGGTACCGGCATCAGGCGACGAATGACTTGTTGGCGTTGACTTGCTGAGTTGACCGGCATTGATCGGCTGGCATTGATCGGCGTTGATTGGCCGACGACTGCCGGCGATGACTGGCCGGCATTGACTGGCGGTGACCGGCGAGACAGCAGACGGCAGCAGCTGGCCACCGGCAGACGGCGGAAGTCCAACGGCGGTGGATCTGCAGCAGAAGGCGGAACCAAAATTTTGTACGGCTCCGGCGAGAAGGAGAAGGAATCCGGCGGTGGTGTAGTGGCGTCGCCAAGTTCATCGGATAAAGCAGATGTCAGAGTTGCAGAGTACGGGAACTGGTCTTCAAAGAAATCAGCATCCTGACTGTTAAAGATCACTCGGGACTCCAAGTCAAAAAGGCGATAGCCTTTCTTTCTGGCAGGGTGACCAAGGAACAGACACCGCCGACTTCGTGGTGCAAACTTGTCACGATATTTGAGAACATGAGCAGCAAAACACAAGCATCAAAAACCCTTAAGGATGAATAATTTGGACCTTGCCCATAAAGCAACTCAAAGGGAGTACGACCGTTGAGATGTTGAGTCGGTGTTCGGTTGATCATGTAGGCAGCAGTAAGAACACATTCTCCCCAAAATTCAATAGGAAGAATGGCTTGGAACCGTAAAACACACGTCACATTGAGTAAATGACGATGCTTTCTTTCAACTCGACCATTCTGTTGTGGAGTATCAACCATAGATGTCTAAAAAATGATCTCAGATGCAGTAAAGTGAGATCGCAGAGGCAAAAATTCAGTGTCGTTATCAGCCCGAACTTGTTGAATTGTTCTGCCCCACTGGTTCTTCACTAAGACACTAAATTCTAAAAATCTAGAAGCTACTTCAGATTTAGCTACTAACAAATAAACCCAAACAGCTCGGGAATAATAATCTACTATAGTCAAAAAATAAAATGCACCACTGGAAGATGATGTTCTATAAGGTCCCCAAACATCACAATGAATTAATTGAAACAATGTAGTAGCATTTGTAGAACTTAATCGAAAACTATGTCTAGTCTGTTTTGCTCTATAACATATAGAGCAGGGTACAAAATGTTTATTAATGCTAGAAGAAATAGAAGACAATACCGTGGAAGATGGATGACCAAAATGTTGATGTCATAAATCGGAAGAAGATACTGAAGCAACCGTAGGAAGAGACTGCATGACAGGACGGTGAACACGAGTATCCAGCAGACGAAGCCAAAACACCCCCCTTTCTGTTTACCCACGTCGATCACTCTCCTCGTACTGATTGTCAGTAAAATGAAATAATTTCCAGTAAACAAAGCTAGACAGTTCAGGGTAGATAACAATCTAGAGCATGACAGTAAGTTGCATCGCAATGTAGGTATATATAAAACATGTGGCAGAATAAAACCACCAAAGCAAAGAGATCCATATTGCGAAGTTGATACCGAGCCATCAGACATAACAACATTCACAGAATCAATAGTAGTAGTAAGATCAGTAAGAGAACCTTTGTCATCAGTCATGTGATATGAGGTTCTCGAATCAAGTATCCATGGTAAAGTAGGCTTACCAGACTCATCGCCAGTAAGAGAATTAAACTGATTAAACAAGTGCATGGTCGAACTCCATTGGTCATCAGAAAGAGCATGGCTAAAATCGGAACGTGCAGGGACACCGCCGGAAGAAGCCGTCGCCACCAAACTAGGTAGCGACGTGGTAGCTCCGGCATACAGCGGCGGAAGCGGGAGATCGACGGTGCCTTTGGAACCGGCGGCGGTGACTGATGGCCAGGAAGGTGGCGCTGATTTCTTGCTTTTCTTGAACCAGTCTGGTACACCATGTATCTGGAAACAGGTATCTTTATCATGACCCTTGCGACAACAATGGGTACAAACAAGGTTCTTGCGGTCGGCTGCAGAAAGAACAACTGGTGAAGAACTTGCAGGTGGTGAACGTCGGACAGCATACGCCATGGAGTTAGAAGAAGGCTCACGAGCTTGAATGACATCTCTATGATTCTCCTCCTGAGCAACAAGGGCATACACTTTCATGACAGATGAATGCTCATGATGTGTGATCGCAAGGTGTGAAAACCTTTGTCAAGGACAGAGATGAATTGGTAGATCAAATCCTTCTCTCTCTCGGAAGACTTTCGCAGCAAGATTGCACTGGCATAATGCCTTGCAATCTTCACAGGTACAAACCAGGGGAGGTCACATATAGTGATAATCTGCAAACAACTTCTTAAGTTTGGCAAAGTAGATGTCGATGGGTTGACCGTTTTGCCTGCAACTTTGAATGGCTTCTTGCGTCTGCAAAAGCTTCATACCATCGGCGAGAATAAATCGTGCCTTCAAGTCATCCCACAGATCTTTAACTGTGGCAAACGAACTTGTAAAAGATCTCAATACCGGATCCAGGGTTTGCAAGATCCAGCAGACAAGAGTAGCATTAACCCCAGGCCAATCGGCAGCATCAGGATGATCATCCTGGGGTTTGGTGATGGATCCATCAATGAACCCAATCTTGTGCTTGGCAAGGAATGCACGATAAATTGCATCGGACCATTCAATGTCATTTTCTTGACCTTTCAGCATAGTTGGTATGAGTTGTAAACCTGGACCATCACCAGAACCAATAAAGTAAGGATCAGTCGACATACGACCAATCGGTAAAGTAGTTTGAGGGCCAGATTGCAACTGCAACTGTTGAAGTAAAGCTGCAATGACATCATAACCACTCATATCCTGAAGTTTCGAAGCCTCAGGAGCATCAAAACTAGTCTATTTTTCAGAACCAAACATGTTGTGAAATCAGGCTCTGATCAGCAGCAGGTGCAATAACCAGATACGGATCAGATTGATACACCGACGCTTGTTAGCGGCGGCGTGTGAGGAGTTCGGTCGGCGGCGGAATGAAGGCGAGCGGCAGGTCGACAATGGCGTGCGGTAGCGGAACCGGCGGATGGCTAGCGGCTGACGGCGGCAGCAACTGGTCGGCGCGTGGCGGTGCAACGGGGGCGCGTGGTGATCGGCGACGGCGGCTCTGAAATTATAGAGCAGCGAAAATTTTTTCTATTTAAGGTTTCAAGATTTTAGGCTCTGATACCATGTAGAAAATAAGGGTAATAATATGTGTCTGTATTCATGAATTCATGGTACATTATATAATAGTACATCATACCTATATAAGCTAGGAAAAGGTAATATAATACAATTACATCTACAATTATGATAAGAATACAATTCTAATTCTAATTCCTTAACACTTAGACTTTTTACCTTTTTATTATTCTAATTAAACTTCGTATTTCCATAAACATATGGAAAAACCGTCTTTCCAAACACTTTGCCTAAGTTTTAAATGTTTCGATTATTTAATTTAATAAATACAATTTTATAAATTTTAAAATACATTGGACTAACACCAATTATAAAAAAAAACCTTGATTTAATAATTTTTATTGTAAAATTATAATACTTTACACATTACGATACATTTTAAATTTTATTCAAAATTATATAAATCTTGTACAGTAAATGTAACAAATATCAAATATCTCGTCAGTTACATCAATTATACTCCATCTGGTCTTAATATATTGTCATCATGTCAATGGGCACATTTTTTTTTTGAAAAGTAAAATGTGTGGAAGAGATTGTATTGAAAGTGTAAAAAATAAATTTAGTGGATGAAAATCTAGGATTTGCCGCAAAGGAAGGTGCAAATATAAAAAAACCATGCTAAAAAGGAAAGAAGAGTCTGTCTCTTGAAAGACGGTCTTTCCATAAGTTATGGAAAGACCAAGGTTTAAAGTGTAAATTAGAAGAAATTAAGATAAAATTTTCGGGTTGCATGAACCGGGTTATAAATTTTATAACTACTACATGTTTCATACTAAAACTTTAATATTGCAACTAAGACCTTTTACCTTTTATTATTCTAATCAAACCCCGTCTTTCCATAAACCTATGGAAAGACCGTCTTTCCCAAGATTTTGCCAGGAAAGAATGCCAATATAATAAAAAAAGAAATGTGTCATTATGAAAAGACCATCCGAAAAAAAGAAAGGGTGTCAATATAAAAAAAAAAAGTGAGGGAGTAAAAATAATTCCATCTAATTGTCAGTAAGTTTAAAGTAAATGTAAATAATAATATTTTCGTTTCGAAAAAGTTTATTGTTATAATTTCTGTCATCGATCAATGAAAGGTTGAGTGGAAGAGGAAACTCGCAAGGGCGAGCCCGAAAAGGCCCGTCATAAGGCCACGCGCCGCCACGGCGCAGGAACTGCTGAGGGTATGCAGGGAACTTCAAGGTAGGTTCGGTGAAGTGACGGTGCCGTTTCTCATAGTTCATGGAGGCAATGATATAGTGTGTGACCCGGCATGTGCGGAGGATTTGTTCAAACGCGCCGCCAGTGAGGATAAGACGCTCAACATATACCCCGGTCTTTGGCACCAGATGATTGGCGAGTCCGCTGAGGACGTGGACCGCGTGTTCGGCGATGTTGTGGAGTGGCTAAAGACTAGAGCTGAACGCGCCGCCCCTGCATCATGAGGTGGACCGGAAGCGGTGACATCCGTTCGGCCGGAAAAATATTTGAAGGCATCGAATTGTTCATTATTCGCCCTACCTAGTTTTATAGTATATTATACTACTACTACTTTTAAACTGTTTCTGGTTTTAAATGGTAATTTTACCATAAGTATCGAGGAGCAAATATAATAATTATATTATGTTTGAAGGTATTGGAACAACAAAATAGATGAATTGATGCATGGCATGTCAATAAATGCGTGGTTCTAGTGACTCCTTTGAAGAGGTCGTCTCTCTATTCTCCAGTTTATTTGGAGACAAAATAGTGCGACTCTTTTTTCTTTCTAACACCAGTTACTAGTTCTTCTTCTTCAATCTTTGTATTCATTTTCTTTGCCGAAATTGTTGATGCATATTGTGAAGCTGTAATAGCTGAATATAGGGTCACGGTAACGCCCTCAAGAATGGATGATTTGTTTGAAGAAATGGATTGCAGATCAAAGACAGATTCAATAGTAATGACACTTCTGAGATCAGCAATGGACAAAGCACATGAAGATGTGCAATCCCAGAATGGACCTATTGAGTTTCTACACAAGAGATCCAAATTCTACGAGCTAGCAGGCATCCTTGTGGATTGTGGTCTCAGCATTGTTCAGGATCAAGAGGCGGATATCCTCGAATCGAGCCGCGAGAAGATGCTCTCAGACCTGACAGAGATCAAGGGGTGGCTGCAGAGGCGGACGGGGGAAATGCAGCTTCTGATCATGGCGAAGGACAAGGAATTGGTGGAGAGGGAAGAGAATGAGCTGAAGCTTCGACATGCATTGGATTTGAATGAGAGGGAGAAGGTTTATTTGCAGGAGAAATTGGAGTTTGAGAGGATAAATTGCCAAGAAGATGAATCTCATGGCAGTGGTGATATTTGTGAGCTCAAGAACTCCGTGGATCAGCAGGTTTTGAACATCAAACAGAAGCTCGACGAAGAGCGTGTAAGTTTAACAAGAAGAAGAAGAGCTTCCATTTCCTGCTCTTCGCACAACGAACTTTATTTCCAGCTCCTGGAAAACAACAGGCATTCAGGTAGTGGCTGATTGAATTTTAGTTATTTTTACAATTACGCCCTTGACATAAATTCTGGCTGTGCCACTGCATGATTCAGGTTCGGAACTGATGGAGAGGGTTGATCTTGATCTTACCAACCATTTCTCGGGGATCAGTTCTTTGAAGCCTAATGCAAAGCAGATGAGCTCTGAGATTGACATTTTGAAAGGGACTTTGGATCTTGCATTTGGGAAGATGCAAAATGCTGAGGTGTTTCCTCTTGAGAAGCAATGGAGGTGGAGCATTGAGAGGGACATGCTTCTTGTTTCACTCCATGGCTTTATAGCTGACACTAAAGAAAGGTTCAGAAAGAAATGGAATATGTTCATCAAGGAGACAAGAATTTTGCATGACGAGCTCCAGCATTTGTACAATCAGATAATGATTGAGGAAAAACAGTATGACAAGCAACATATGTCATTGTCTACCCCTCCTCAACCATTGGCGCTTCAGCGAACGACAAGTGAGCCTTCGTTGGCAGATATTCTCTCCAAGCTTGATCAGAGGAAGGATCCCGATCCTAGTGGAAGTAACTATGTGGCTAAGTTGGTGAAGAATCACGAGGTCTTTATACGTAAACAGCATGAGCGGAAGGATCCTGCTTTGATAACGCTAGAAATTCCTCGAAAAAAGGGGTCCTCCTCATCTTCTGTCAAGAAAGGGAATCAGGATCCTGATCAGCTGGTGAGTAGGATAACAAAGTCCATCCAAGTAATGGACAGGCTCATCAGGTGGGATGATAATCTGGGATCAGACGAGAACAGTTTTTGTGACACCAAGGATACTAAGAATATGAGTGAGGATATCAGAAAACTCAGACAAGAAAGAGATGATCTAGAACTTCAGAGTTCAGTAATGCAGGAAGTTTTCGCGCTCGTGTTTAGAGGTTCAATGGAGAGCTTACTGGTTGAGCTATCCAAGTCTGAAGATCAGGAAGAAGAAGCTTTGAGCTCAATAAGGGAGGAGGTGCATAAAGTTTATTACGTGGAAAAAGCAAAGGAGTGGAAAATGGAAATGGAATGTAAGGCTTTTGATTGCCTTCTTGAAGAGGAGGTCTACAGAATTGTTTTGAATGAATCAATTAATGGAATCGACGAATTGATAAGATGCTGCATTGAAATGGAAATTGAGGGTTCTGAGACATTAGTGTCCAATCCCCCTTGTAGATCAGACACAGTTAGAAGCATCTTAAAGGAGGATATTCATGCGCTGTACTTGAGAGAAATGCTCCATGAATGGAGGACAGAAGAAGATGATTTAGGCATTGAGATAGTTATCAGAGAGGACATTTACACACTGTCGTTAAGAGAAATGCTCCGCGAATGTAAAGCAGAAACAGGTGATCCGGACATTGTGAGACTTGTTAGGGAGGATATTTATGCTCTTTTCATGACTGAAATGATGAAAGAATACGTCGATTCTAGTGTTGAACCATCAGGAAACTCAGAGAGGATGAAATATGATGGAGATCTTCACGATCCTTCACCCTTGGAGTTAGACAGAACTGATGATGATGTTGATGAGGAGCATAAGCTAGAGATGACAGTTAAAGACTTGGAAACAGATGATCATTGTGCGCGAATGTATCATATAGAGAATGAATCTAAGAGACAGTGTGCATGGGTCTCTCAATACCTGATGGAATTTCTGCAAGACTTTGTGGAGTTTGAGTACATGGTGCACAAAAGATTAGAGTCAAACAGTTTGAGGTACTGGGCACTTATGTTTGCAAAGGTTTCATTCTTTTTTGCAATTGAATCTTTTAGAAATACAAAAACTCTTTGCACTAGGATTTTGGATAAGTCCTGCATTCCCCATTTACCATACATCCACAACTTGATTTGGCATTTTCTGAACTTCTTAACATCCACATTGCCACTAGAAATGAAATCAGATTTTCGAAAACCATTTCAGGGTGGACAAATTGAAGTACCAAATGAATGGGTTAGCTCGAATTGCATCCAAACTACGAAGAAAGAAATCGCTTTACAAGAAGGCCTTCAGAATCAGATGTCAAAACTTGTCATTAGCAGAAAATGAGGTAAGCATTATCTACCATCTGAGTATCTGACATTGCACTTGTCATCAAGTTTTCGATCAGTTCCGTCTTTTTAGAGTCAACCGGAGGATGTAATGAACATGTTCAGAAGCAATTATAAAATGCAATGAGTTTGTTGTTCTGTATGCAGGTGGATTTGCTAGGGGATCAAGTGGAGAAACTTATGTGCCTCCTTCAGAATATATACCTTGTGTTGCATCAAAATTCAGCAGTTCTGTCCCAATACTTTGGGGTGAGCAGTTTTTTTTAAATACTTGCAGATGCATTTGCAAAAAAGAAACCAAAAAAAAAAACAAAAAAAAAACAAAAAAAAAAACAAAAAACAATCCGAGTATATGCATTCTTTGAAGCACCACCACTGGTGATGCAAATGCTGCTTCATGCAGGTTTTTGACGTATTGAGTGGGATACAAAAAGAGCTACCTAAAGGAGCAGCATTCAAGGCCTGACTGAGTTACATAGATCGAGAATCGGTGAATAAAAAATCCTGCTGGAATATCGGCAACATTTTGTATCGGTTAATTTTGGCAGTAAAATTTCATTGATGCATGAGTATTAAGATTATTACGAAGACCATGAAAAAATGTGACATTTAAAATGAGACAGGGAAAGTATATGTATCAATCCCTGAATGACAATGTTCGTGAGAGCAAAGTTTTGGATGAATAATTAATAGAATGTCTATATTGCTCTTGAATGTAAATGGTGAAACAAACTCAAATACACATATCCGAACCAAAATAATCAATCTGAATCCAAACTAAAGTTGGTACAGTGGAAACCATTTACAATTTAAAACCCCAGTCAATGGGATTAAACGTACTGAACTGAATGTGCAGTAACGGAACATGACTAATAGCGAAGAAAAAAAACACGTGCCTACATCAAAATTAATGGGTGTTGCTATATCCCGCCTTGTATTTTACTATCCTCGCCCTAATACGTATAAATACACGTATTTTAAATTTTTTTAAAAAAAAGAATGGAAGAATGGTTATAAATACCCCCTCCCCCTCTTCTTTTTTCTCTCCCCCTTCTTCCTCTTTCTCTCCTTCTTCTTCTTCTTCTTCTTCTTCTTCTTTCTCTCCTTCTTCTTCTTCTTTCTCTCCTTCTTCTTCTTCTTTCTCTCCATTTCTCTCCCCCTTCCCTCTCTCCATTTCTGCCGGAAACCCGCCGCCGCCCGCCGCCGGAAAACGTAAGTTTTGGAGGAATTTTTTTTACTTTTCGTGCGAATTGTTGCCCGATCTATTCGAATTTTGTTGAACTTGTCGGAATTGTTAGAATTGGGGTTTGTTACAATTTTGTTAAATGTAGAATGGATGTTCGGTTGGTGGTTAGATGTTGGGTTGGTGGTTAGTATAGGAGATTAAGATGTAGAATAATAATTTGAAGAAATCTAATATTAGGAATTTAATGAATTTTGGAATTAAAACGAAGAAATTGTGTTTTTTAGAAATTATTTAGTTTAACTTTGGACATAATATTTTAGAAATTGTATTTTTTAGAAATTGTGTTTTTTAGAAATTATTTAATTATGTGACATAATAGAAATTATTTAGAAATTATTTTTTAGAAATTGTGTTGTTTGGAAATTATTTAGTTATGTGACATAATTGGAATTGAAACGAAGAAATTGTGTTTTTTAGATATTACTTAGTTTAAATTTGGACATAATATTTTAGAAATTATATTTTTTTAGAAATTGTGTTTTTTAGAAATTATTTAGTTATGTGACATAATAGAAATTATTTAGAAATTATTTTTTAGAAATTGTGCTTTTTTGGAAATTATTTAGTTATGTGACATAATTGGAATTGAAACGAAGAAATTGTGTTTTGTAGAAATTATTTAGTTTAAATTTGGACATAATGACATAATTGGAATTAAAACGAAGAAATTGTGTTTTTTGGTAATTATTTAGTTTAAATTTGGACATAATATTTTAGAAATTGTATTTTTTAGAAATTTTATTTTTTAGAAATTGTGTTTTTTAGAAATTATTTAGTTATGTGACATAATAGAAATTATTTAGAAATTATTTTTTAGAATTTGTGTTTTTTTGGAAATTATTTAGTTAGGTGACATAATTGGAATTAAAACGAAGAAATTGTGTTTTGTAGAAATTATTTAGTTTAAATTTGGACATAATATTTTAGAAATTGTATTTTTTAGAAATTGGGTTATTTAGAAATTATTTAGTTATGTGACATAATTGGAATTAGAACGAAGAAATTGTGTTTTTTAGAAATTATGTAGTTTAAATTTGGACATAATATTTTAGAAATTGTATTTTTTAGAAACTGTATTTTTTAGAAATTATTTAGTTATGTGACATAATAGAAATTATTTAGAAATTATTCTTTAGAAATTGTGTTTTTTGGAAATTATTTAGTTATGTGACATAATAGAATATAGTTCTATTTAAATAAACTTTATTAATCCGATGTAAACAATTGTGTAGTAAACTATTACGATATGTTTTAACTATTGTTTCCTTGAATGTTAATAATAGTGTAATGTGGTAAAAAAATAAGATTATTTAGTAATGTAATCTCCAATTTGTAACTTAAAAAAATGTGTAGTTCGTTGTATGGGATTGTACGAGAATTAAATTTGCTGTTTGTGGAGGGGGTTTTTTATGTTATATCCACTTTTTCCTATGCATTATAGAATATGTAGTTTCCATTAGTAAATTGAAATGATGCACTGTTCGAAAATATTAGTTCACACGTTGTTGAAATGTATGTTAATTTATCTTATCATATCAGTTTGATTCACTTGTTGTTATACTAATTACATATCTTGTGTCGTAGATGAGCAATGCTGGTCAACCTGACGGCCATGGTCGTTCCATACGACGAAGAGGTGTTAGTGCCTCGGCGAGACAGGCTAGAGGCCGCGTGGTCGAGGATGAACCGTCGCCTCGCCCGCAGGAGTGTGATGTAGGAGCGGAGCGGCCTTCTCCACCGAGCGTTCGTGCATTCGATCCCATGCCAACATGGGACGGTCCGGAGATTAACATTCTCGCGTCTGGTGGAATCCGTCACGATAGTGATTGGCAGTTGAATTATGACCTGCCGGCAGATGTCCCCCTGATGGGCCGACCTGGGACGAGTGTGCCATTGGATGCCGGGATCGAACGTTATGCTGCAGTTGGAGCCAGGCACACCGTGAGGAATAGAGCTGGTCAATTCGCACAGTCTTCTGGTGGATCGTGCAATGCCGGTGAGACTAGCACCGGAAGGGCACCGAGGAATAGGAGGAAGCGACCCGCCGATGAGACGTGGCTAGTGCGGGGACCGATGGCTGGTGGCCCGCAGGATGACCTCGTCATACCAAGCTTCGGAGGACACGTCGCTGTTGACGTTTGGAATGGTATAGAGCGAGGTGTGCTGAGATGCCATGCTCGGTCGCCGCTATGCAAGCAGCTAGTCGCCACGCTCCCCGAACTGAGCGATGTTGCACAGGCCCGGATACATGCGACCGGGTTGGCCCACCTGCCTGCGATTATGTTCCAGTTCCTTGACATGGCACTGATATCCGCTTTTGTCGAGAGGTGGCAGCCGGACACGAACACGTTTCACATGCCTTTTGGGGAGATGACCATCCTGATGCATGACGTTGAGATGATTCTTGGCATTCCCATCGATGGTGGCGCTGTTGCGAGTACCATTTCGGCGGAGACTATTGAGGAAGCATGCGCTGAACTGTTTGGGAAAGACGTGGAGTCCTTTGTCGCGGAAGACTGGAATGGGGGTAACATAGATGCCCAATCGTTGATGGCGAGGTGTGTAGCGGCGGGCCAGAGCGAGAACTTCCAATTTATGTGCTACATGCTGACCCTGTTTTCATCCACGCTTTTTGTGGATAAAACTGGGAATAAGGTTAGAGCCAACCTTCTACCCCTGCTTGATTCGCAGTTGTCGTGGGGCTCGGCGACGTTGGCCAGTTTGTATCTGCAGTTGGGAATTGCGTCCCGGTCCAAGGCGCGCGGCCTATGCGGATGTTGCACGCTGCTTCAAGCATGGATATACGAGTACTTTCCGATGTTTCGGCCGAGACCGAGTACATTGCCAGCTCTTCCGGGCCGCGCCAGTCGGTGGCACACAGGGGATAAAACGGGGAGGGGTACGGGGAGGCTCGGTGCCATCAGGCGACAGTTGGATGCCTTACAGCCCGACCAGGTATGAATTCCATGCTTTTACTCTTATTCTGACAGTAGTAGATAGATCGGATTCCATAGAAACGTAACATGTCTGTGAAACTTTTTGCAGGTGGATTGGTTGTCATATGGAGTGGACGTGGTTAGGGCTGCGAGGGGGAGGACTCACTACCGCGGCGTGATTCGATACCTCGACGCAATGGAGGCGTACATGCCAGATCGCTTTGTGCGCCAGTTCGGTCTCCTACAGGGTATACCGCGGGGTCTTGCAATTGCGCCCGAGCCTTGTTCCCGCCCGGCTGATCCAGCCGGCTATTCAGTGACCTACCCAGGGAGGCTGCAGTTGACCCTATGGGAGATGGCACACACTTGGCACGACGGTCAGCTTGCGGCGTTCCCGATAGCCACGAGCCAATCAGAGTGTACCATGGATTATGAGGACTGGTACGCAACTCATTCGCACCCATTGATCGCAAATCCTGAACATGCTGCCGCGAGTGGACCGGACATGACACATCATCAGTTATCGGTAAGTTTTCCCGAACTGTTTGCTTCGAGTAATTATATTACATTTTACTGTTTCGTTATTGTAAACTCTGTTTCCTGTGCAACAGATGCTGAGTGACATGATGAGCGCCCTGGATCCGTTTGACTCGGCGACCGTTGATGGACTCGCCGACCCCAGCATGAGGGAGTTTATGACGACTTTTGTCAGTCATCGCGATGAGTATCGCAGGCTCGGTTATGGACCCATTCCTTAGTTGACTGTTTGCTTATGTATGATCCCACAGTTTTGCCATATTCTGCTCATTTATGTAATCGGTAACTGTTTGTGCATATTAAATTTATAAGTCATCGGTTTTTGCAACAGTAACGCTTTCAAAATAATTACTCGACGCTTCGATAATAACTGTAACGGTTGCGTACATGCCGAAATGTTTCGCTGGGTTGCAACAGTTAATTACTCTCAGAGTATGCTCTTCTCCAAGCCCTTATCCTCCTACGAAAGGGTAACTCCCAACCTACGACATCAGCCTTCCTCAATGTGGTCCACATATTAACCACGGGGGGCATGGGACAGTTTTCCTTCACGTGTACCCGGACGAAATGGCTTGCACTGCGAACGTATACAATGTGTAGCTCCCTACTTGTTCCGTCCTCGCCCCCACCTGCCCTCAGTGGAAGGACTGTACAGCAATGGTCCGCCGACCCATTCTCTGAAATGTAATATAAAACTACAACCGTGTTGTAGTAGGTGGCGACAGGAAACATGTCTGCAATGACCGTAAACCAATGCTCTGGACCACATGGACCGCTGGTGTGGTGTATACGGGCTCTGGCGAGTTCAACGTCATTTTGCGAACCGTATATGGGAACATAGTCAGGCCAATGAGTTGATACCTCGTTGAATACTGCCCGACGCGCTGTAGACCATTCACCTTCACCGTCTACGTGGAACGCATCAGCAACGCATCTGAAGCCACAGTTTCCATCACTCATGACATCGTTCCAGCCTTCGATGTAACGCCGGACAATGTGGGGGACACTTTCGAGGAACGGGAATGTCGCTGCAGGAGAACACATTAAGATAAATATCTTGTGCAGGCGGCGTTTCATTAGGAAGAATGGTGCTTGTACTTACCGTGCCGGCGACCGCTCCCTGAAGCACGCCCCGGGGACCTTGAACTACTCCCGTATCGCCTGTTCACGTGCTCGTGGTAGCTCGGTGAACGTCGGGTTGATCTTGATCGGGGGACCTGCTCGCTTGGTCTCCCACGTGCACTAGTACAACTGTTCGGCTCGCCAATGCCGCTCTCCTCCGGACGCAACTGCGCATCTATGTAGGATGAAACTCATCGGCGGACCGAAGGGTCGCTGCGTGCCAGCTCCTCCAACAGAGTGTTGAACCGCGACTGATCTTGTTCGGCCCTCGCAATGTTTTCCGTGCTCCGCACGTGATCACCCAGTGCCAGGCTCTTAAACAGCGGATGAATGTCGTCCAAGTACAAGGGGATTCCTTCAGCAACTGCCCCTACCATGACGCATGCACACGGTATTCCGTGTGTCGAGCGCAGCACACAGCCACAGTAAGCATATACCTGTGCTCCGAGTGCATCAATCCTCCCGGACTCGACCGTCAATTTATCCAGACAGTATTTGGACACGTTGTTGATCAAGTTGCTGAAAAGGGCCCTACGGTGCAATATTCCAATGCACGTTCTTGATTTCTCCAGGCCGGTCTTGATCATAGTAATCTGCTGGGCTATCTGCAGGTCGACACGCCTCCATACCGTGTCCAGTGAACCAGTCGACGTTTGTAACCACCCTTTCAATGACGAGTGTGCACTTTCGACCCTGCATGTAGTTGTGTTCCCGAAATGCAGAAATCTGTTCGTCCATGCCCGCACAAATTTCTCCTTATGGGGGGTGAGCCACGTCGTCTCAACGTAACTAATAACAGCCTCGCTCCAAGACCATCCATCCCTCATATCTACCAAGGCGGTTTCGTACCCTGAAACGGTGGACGCATTGCAAACCCGGAACCATGCACCATTCTTGAATGCTGCCCCGTTCCTCTTATTCCCTGTCAGCACAGTAACACGTGCCTCCACATCCTTGTTAATATGCCAGGTGCAGAGCAAATGATTCGATTCTGGAAACACAGTCCGAAGTGGCCTAATCAGTCCCATCTCCCGATCGGTGACAACAACCTCAGGGAACGGTCCATCCACAAGCAAGTTCTTCAGCGCGTTCAGCACCCACTCATAGGTATCTGCCGTTTCGTCAACTACAATTGCGTAGGCAATCAGGAAGTTTGTGTTGCAAGGGGACATCCCAACCATCTCAATGAATGGCATGCCGTAGCGATTGGTCTTGTACGTTGAGTCGATGGCCACAACCCACGGAAACGTGCGAAATGCCACAACAGCATCGGGATTGGCCATGAATAAATGAGTCAAAGTACCATCACCTGCTGAGCGGTGACTAGTGACATACCCTTTCGCGGTGGCCAGATGCAAACAATTCTCCGCTGTGTTGCGCCCGCCTCGCCTTTCTGTTACATATGCCGATCTCTCATTGTACACCTGCCTAATGTTCTGATGCAGGTCCGGAAATGAATTACTGAGGCTGGCATTGATATGCCTTGGGGCTGTTTCTGAATCTGTCAAATCTCTGATCATTTGCTTCGCGTCCGCATGGAGCTTGCTGCTCTGTCTATGACCCTCGGGGTACACTGAGAAAGAGTGGTTGTGCATCCCTCGTCTAGGATCCTTGCACGGCACTACATTCCAACCATCCCCCGTGATGCTCTGTTTCAAGACAATCGCGAATGGGCAGTCACAACTTCTGGTCGAGCTGCTACTCCGTCGGACTACATCAGATTCGCTCGTATCTACATCCTTATCCTTTCAGCCCCGATTGCAAATGCAATATAACCTCAGGGGACCATTCCTATTCTGTTTGTAGGACCCCGTGACAAGTTCAAATCCCACTTGCAGAGCAATCCGTTGCAGGTAGGAATAAGCCTCGGCAACACCTGGGAACACAGCTGAGGTGGCAAATGGAGAGTATCCATTCCGCCCTGCAGCAACTTCACATGACTGATTGTCATCCTTAAATAGCAATAAACATCAAGTAATTAGTTACACTCAACTGCTATACCAACGACAATGATGTCGTCAATTAACGTTTACATATGAACGAATAAAGATAAAATTACAGTCAAAACGTTAAAACATATACTTAAAGAAGAGAACATAAAGATAAAATTATAGTACATGAAATGCCATTACAGTTATAAAATTCCCGTACACAAATTAACTCCCTAAACTAAAACTACATTCATCCATTTCAAGGGTGCACTCCGCCATTTCTCAATAACAGCTAAAACATACATGTAATGGAAAAAAAATGTGACAATTTTATTTTATTTGATGAAATAACGTTGTGGCTAGAATTAATATTACATTCTTACAGTTCAACAAAATTACGTAACTTAACGGTACAATAATTAACAAAATAACAAAATTAACAAAACAACAAAATTAACGTTACAATAATTAATAGGACATAAATTATTGTAGGTAAATTAAAAACAGCATTACGTAACAAAATTAACAACAAAATTAACGTTACTGCTATTAATAGGAGATAAATTCATAGGAGATAAATGTGCAATAATTTCTACGTAACAGTTAATAAATTAAAACACAAAGACGAGCATAAATTTCTACGGCAAAAATTATTAAATTTAACAACTACTTATGGACAGAAAACTAATTAGTAAAATTACCTTAACGGTACAATAATTAACAAAATAACAAAATTAACAAAACAAAAAAAATTAACGTTACAATAATTAATAGGACATAAATTATTGTAGGTAAATTAAAAACAGCATTACGTAACAAAATTAACAACAAAATTAACGTTACTGCTATTAATAGGAGATAAATTCTTAGGAGATAAATGTGCAATAATTTCTACGTAACAGTTAATAAATTAAAACACAAAGACGAGCATAAATTTCTACGGCAAAAATTATTAAATTTAACAACTACTTATGGACAGAAAACTAATTAGTAAAATTACCTCCGAAGACATGGAATTTCTAACACCCTTTTTGGAGTAATTTTTGCTCGTCTTTGGATAGCAAAAATTTCGAGTGCCCTCAAAATGAGTAGAATTCGTGCTAATTTATAGCAGTACAAATTTGGGAGGCAGCCTGGCACGGCTCGCGCCCGGGCCACGGCGAGCCGAGGCGCTTCCAGCTCGCGCCCGTGGCCTGGCGACCGGACTCGGTCGGCCTCGCGCCCAAGGCGCGGCGAGCGGAGGGCTGTTCCGCTCGTGCCCAGGTCACGGCGAGCGGCGCCGGTCCGGCTCGCGCCCAGGGAACGGCGAGCGGCGCCGGTCCGGCTCGCGCCCAGTCGGTGGCGAGCGGGCTGAAGGCGGCTCGCGGCCAGGCGGTGGCTCGCGGCCAGGCGGTGGCTCGCGGCCCACCGGCGGCTCGCGGCCAGCCGGTGGCGAGCGGACCGCCGGCGGCGAGCGGAGACCGCCACGGCTCGCGCCCAGGCCGTGGCGAGCGGACCGCCGGCGGCTCGCGCCCAGGCCGTGGCGAACCGGACCGCCGCCGGCGGCTCGCGCCCAGGCCGGCGGCGGGCGGCGGGCGGCGGTCCGGCGGCGGCGGGCGGCGGTCCGGCGGCGGCGGGCGGCGGTCCGGCGGCGGCGGGCGGCGGTCCGGCGGCGGCGGGCGGCGGTCCGGCGGCGGCGGGCGGCGGTCCGGCGGCGGCGGCGGGCGGCGGTCCGGCGGCGGCGGCGGGCGGCGGTCCGGCGGCGGCGGGCGGCGGTCCGGCGGCGGCGGGCGGCGGGCGGCGGTCCGGCGGCGGCGGGCGGCGGGCGGCGGTTTTCCATTAATTCAGTTAATATTAACTAACAACAATTATCTAAATTAATTTAAATTCAGTTATTGAAATTAAATTAATAATATATACTGTATACGTATTAGGGCGAGGATAGTAAAATACAGGGCGTGGTATAGCAATCCACAAATTAATCTGGAAATGCGGCCATGCCATGCCCAAACAATATATGATGGTAGCTGAAAATTACTTGAACCAACGGTGACTAAAGTGATCATACTAGGTTACCATGTAAAGGACTTGAAGTTCCATCTCATTTTCACCATGCTTCTTACTCAGGATACTAGCTCTTTCTACTTTCCAAAGTTGCTCGAATAAACAAGTTCTTTATCTGGCCAACTAAAAAACAATTTCCCTAATTAATACAAAAAAATAATCCATCTTTTACTCGAAAATAATATTACATTCTTTCTAGTGAAAAAAGAATATTTTTATCTTCCGGAAGTCAAACTAATCCAACTTCAACCATTAGCCATTACTATTTGTTATAGAATTAGTATTATAGTTGTTATGGAATTAGTATTAATTAAGTATTGGTATTGGAATTGGATCTGTATTCCTACCATAATTGTAGATGTATTCTGTTACCTTCTCCTAACTAGGATAGGTCTCCTGTACTACTATATAATGTATCCTGAATTCATGAATAGAACACAGATTATTACCCTTATTTCCTACATGGTATCAGAGCCTAAAATTCTGAAACCTGAAACATAAAATTTTTCGCTGCCCTAATTTTTTTTCCCGAGCAACCGTCCGCCGCCACACGCCGTCGCCGAGCCCACGCGCCACCGCCGCTGCACCAGTGCCGCCGCTGTTCGCCGGAGCCCGACGATTCCCGTTGAAACGACGTCCGCTGCTCGCGTTTATTCCGCTGCCGTACGTTGACGACACCGCCACGCGCCGCCGGTCTTCTCCACGCGCCGCCGTCCGCCACGCGCCGTCGCCAACTACCCACCGGTGTTCTTTTCCGTCCCTGGTTTTACAACATGCCAGGTTTTGATGAACAACCTCGTTTCGAGATTCCTGAGGGCGAAACTTCAGGATCTGAGTGCTAGTGATGTAATTGCAGCTTTACTCAAACAGTTGCAATCACAATCTGGCCCTCATGTTACTTTACCAATTAGTCGTGTGTCGACTGATCCTTACTACATTGGTCCCAGTGATGGTCCAGGATTACAACTTGTACCAATCATGCTGAAAGGCCCAGAAAACTACAGTGAATGGTCGAATGCGATCCGTTGCGCATTCTTGGCCAAACATAAGATTGGGTTCCTTGATGGATCCATTACCAAACCCCAAGATGATCATCCTGATGCTGTTGTCTGGCCTGGCGTTAATGCTACTCTTGTTTGCTGGATCTCACAGACTCTAGATCCAGTGATCCGATCTTCAACAAGTTCTTTTTCTACCGTCAAGGATTTGTGGGATGATCTAAAGGCACGCTTTATTTTCGCCGATGGGATGAAGCTTATGCAGACACAAGAGGCCATTCAAAGTTGCCGGCAGAACGGTCAGCCCATCGCCATCTACTTTGCCACCCTCAAGAAGTTGTTTGCAGATTATCACTGCATGCGACCTCCTGTGGTATGTACCTGTGAAGATTGCAAAGCCTTATGCCAGTGCAATTTTCAGGCGAAAATCCTCCAGGAAAAAGAGAAGGATTTGATTTACCAATTCATCTCTGGTCTCGACGAAGGTTTTTCACACTTTGCGATCTCATATCTTGAGCATTGAGCCACTGCTATCTGTCATGAGGGTGTATGCCCTTGTTACTCAGGAGGAGAACCATAGAGCTGTCATTCGTGCTCGTGATTCTTCTTCTACATCCATGGCATATGCTGCACGACGTTCGCCAGTGGTTCTTTCTGCCGACGACCGTAAGAATCTTGTTTGCACGCATTGTCACCGCAAGGGCCATGATAAAGACACCTGTTTTAAGATACATGGCTTCCCGGAGTGGTTCAAGAAGGGCAAGAAATCGGCACCACCTGATCGGCCATTAGTCAACGCCGGTCACACTGGTGGCGCCACCGATCTCTCGCCTCCACCGCCGTTCACCGGAGCCGCCTTGTCGCCACCAAGCTTGGCGGCGGCGGCCTCCTCTGCGGTCCCTGCTCGCTCCGATTTTGGCCCTGCTTTGTCTGATGACCAATGGAATTACCAGTTAGTAGCTAAATCTGAGGTAGCTTCTAGATTTTTAGAATTTAGTGCTTTAGTCAAGAATCAGTGGGGAAAAACAATCCAACGTGTTCGAGCTGATAACGGCACTGAATTCTTACCTCTCCGATCTCACTTTACTGCATCAGGGATCGTTTTTGAGACATCTATGGTTGATACTCCGCAACAGAATGGTCGAGTCGAAAGAAAGCATCGTCATTTACTCAATGTAGCGCGAGCTTTATGGTTTCAAGCCAATCTTCCTATTGACTTCTGGGGAGAATGTGTTCTCACTGCTGCCTACCTGATCAACCGAACACCAACACAGCTTCTCAAAGGTCGTACTCCCTTTGAATTACTCTATGGACAGGCGCCAAATTACTCTTCTTTGTGAGTATTTGGATGCTTGTGTTTTGCTGCCCGTGTTCCAAGATACCGTGACAAGTTTGCACCAAGAAGCCGTCAGTGTTTGTTCCTTGGTTATCCTGCCGGAAAGAAAGGTTATCGTCTTCTCGACTTAGACTCTCGAGTTATCTTTAACACTCGGGATGCTGATTTCTTTGAAGACCAGTTCCCGTATTCTGCATCTCCGCAAACCGCTTCTACAGATGAACCTGGCGGCGCCACCACTACACCGCCGGTTTCCTCCTCCGACTCACCGGAACCATACGGTTTTTCCGATCAACCGCCGGCCGCCCTTCCACCGGTCAACGCCAGTCAACCCGGCCGGTCAACCCCGGAAAGTCAACGCCGGTCAACCCCGGTGAGTCAACGCCGGTCAACCCCAGATGGTCAACGCCGGTCAACCCCGGCCGGTCAACGCCAGTCAACCCCGGCCGATCAACGCCGGTCAACCCCGGTGAGTCAACGCCGGCGGATCAGTTCCGGTCACCACCGGCGGGTCAACGCTGGTCACCACCATTGGATCCACACCGGTCAACGGCGTCCTACCACCTCCGGCCACCGACGGCTCCCCACGTCCTCCCGCAGCCGGTCCTCCTCCGCTTGCTGCCGATATTCTACCATCCACCAGACGCAGTGCTCGTCCTCGACGTCCACCGCCATATTTGGCTGATTATGATTGTGATGATTCTACTTGTGTTCTTGCTGCTGAAGAACCCCACTCTTCGACTACGTTCCCCCATACGTCATCACTATCCTCAGGTGTTCTCTACCCTCTTACTGATTATGTAAATTGTGATAATTTTTCTAGTATGCATACTAGATTTTTAGGTGCTGTAACTTCTAGTGCAGATCCCACTACTTATTCTGAAGCTTCCCGTCATCCTTACTGGCGAGATGCTATGGTTGCGGAGCTCACTGCCCTAGAGCGCAATCAGACTTGGACTTTGTCTCCTTTGCCTGCGCACAAAAAGGCCATTGGTTGTAAATGGGTTTACCGAATGAAGTTTCGCTCTGATGGTACCATTGAACGTTACAAAGCTCGTCTCGTGGTTCTCGGAAACCGCCAGATTGAAGGAATTGATTACACAGAGACTTTTGCTCCAGTCGCAAAGATGAGTTCCGTTCGCTTGTTCCTGTCAGTTGCTGTTATACGTGGTTGGGAATTGCATCAAATGGATGTTCATAATGCATTCCTGCATGGTGATTTACATGAAGAAGTGTTCATGCATACCCCACCTGGCTATGTGGTTCCGCCTGGCCAGGTTTGTTGCCTACAGAAATCTCTTTATAGTCTTCGTCAGGCTCCTAGAAATTGGTTTGCTAAACTGGCGCAGGCTTTGCGGACATTTGGTTTTGTTCAAAGTAAGGCAGATTACTCTTTATTTGTCTTTTCCAATGGATCACAATCTTTACATGTTCTGGTTTATGTGGATGATTTGGTTATTGCTGGTAGTTCTTCTTCGCTCATCTCTGCGTTCAAGACATACTTGGGTTCTTGTTTTCACATGAAGGACCTTGGTTTGCTTAAGTATTTCTTGGGCATAGAGATTGCTAGAAGACCGGAGGGGATGTTTCTCTCGCAAAGGAAATATGCTTTGGACATTCTATCTGATACAGGTTTATCTGCTTCTAAACCAATTGATTTTCCAATGGAGCAACAACATGATTTGGCACGTGTTGAAGGTCCAGCCTACCATGACCCAGAGCAGTATCGCCGCTTAGTTGGGCGTCTGATATATCTAACTATTACTCGTCCTGAACTTAGTTATTCAGTTCATACTCTTGCGCAATTCATGAAGTCGCCTTGTGTTCCTCACTGGCAAGCTGCGGTTCGTGTTTTGCACTATCTGAAGAGTCATCCTGGTCAAGGTTTATTTCTCTCTTCTCGTAGTACTCTTCAATTAACTGCTTATTGTGATTCAGATTGGGCCGCCTGTCCTATAACTAGGCGTTCCTTATCCGGATATTTTGTTATGATTGGTGATTCTCCAGTTTCCTGGAAGACTAAGAAGCAACCTACTGTTTCTCGGTCTTCTGCTGAAGCAGAGTATCGCGCTATGGCAGTTGCCTGCTGTGAGTTATTATGGCTTCGGTCATTGCTGAAAGACTTAGGGGTTTCGCACACTTTTCCTATGAAATTGTTTTGTGACAGTCAATCAGCTATTCACATAGCAGCCAACCCGGTTTTCCATGAACGTACTAAGCACATTGAAGTTGATTGTCATTTTGTTCGAGATCTTGTTCAATCTGGCGCTATTGTTACTCAACATATTCGTACGGTTGATCAACCTGCGGATTTGTTCACCAAAGCTCTCGGACGTAACCAGTTCTATTCCTTACTTGGCAAGTTGAGCATTTTAGATCCGCATGCTTTAACTTGAGGAGGAGTGTTATAGAATTACTATTATAGTTGTTATGGAATTAGTATTAATTAAGTATTGGTATTGGAATTGGATTTGTATTCCTACCATAATTGTAAATGTATTCTGTTACCTTCTCCTAACTAGGATAGGTCTCCTGTATTACTATATAATGTATCCTGAATTCATGAATAGAACACAAATTATTACCCTTATTTCCTACACTATTATATATGCAAAATTATTATATGTTATATGTTGTTGTATCATCGTAACATATAATTTTTAATTATTAGTTTTTAAAAAAAAATTATTTTCACACATGAATAAAGATATTAATAATTAAAAATTAATTCATTTGAATTTCAAAAATCAAAACATCTCATTTTTGTTGGAACGATTTAAAGAATGAATGTATGTTATAGAAATTTGTTTGTGAGTTAAGGAGGGGGAATTTATCACCTCTATGGTCATTTGTAAATATGCAATAAATTAAGAAGATTTGGTACTGTCCAAACGATATTTCAAACTTTAAATTTAGAAGGTAATTAATATTCCTAAATGTCATCAATTTCTTCCTAATTTTCCAAATTCAGGCAATCTTCACGCCATTTATTTCCTCTTAAGTCAAAGTCAACCACAGTGACACATTTGTCCAACGTGGCAGGCACCCATTCCCCACTCCCTCCAAGTAACAAATCACACCTCTCCACGTGTCCCGCCGACCCCACCAACCTGTCTTCCGCCACCTCCAAATCCGTTTAAATGGACGCTCAGTGTAAAGCGAATTCCTGTAATAACTCCGTCCTCTACAATGGCGATCAAATCCACCCTCATTCTCTCGATTCTCCTCCTCCTCCTCGTCGGCGGATTCCGGAGCTACTCTGCGGCGGCGGAGGAAGACGAGGACCTCAGTTTCCTCGAGGAAGCCGACCCCGCGGAGGACGCTGCCCCCCACAACTACGAGAACTACGACGATCTCGAGGACAAAGACGACGGGGACAAAGACGACGAGGACTCCTACGTGCCACCGGTGGTGGACGAGAAGGACGTGGTGGTGCTGAAGGAGTCGAATTTTAGTGACTTGGTCGCCACCAACAAGTACGTGCTGGTGGAGTTCTACGCCCCGTGGTGCGGCCACTGCAAGGCTCTGGCGCCGGAGTACGCAGCCGCCGCGACGGAGCTCAAGGACGGGGAGCAGAAGGTGGTGCTCGCGAAGGTGGACGCTACGGAGGAGGCTGAGTTGGCGAAGAAGTACGAGGTGAGTGGGTTCCCCACGCTTCTCTTCTTCGTTGACGGAATCCACAAGCCTTACACCGGTCAACGCACCAAGTGAGTAGCTCGAATTCATTGGATCCTTTTCAAGCTAATTTTGGATTATTAATTTATTACCTAGGGCAGCCTCTAATGTAAAGTTTATGATGCAGAGATTCTATTGTTACCTGGGTGAATAAAAAGACTGGACCTGCTTTGAAGACCATTACTACTACTGAAGAAGCAGAGGGAATCTTGGCTGCTGAATCGAAAGTGGTTTTGGGGTTCTTGGATGCTCTTTCGGTAAGCTAACTCTACCAATGTGTGCTTTTAGCTGGCCTTTGTTGTGCAGGGGGTGTTTTGGCATTGTTTGTTTACAGCCATTTTCAGTACCCAAGCTTTACTTGCGTGTTCATTTGTATGTCTAATCAACTTTGGAGAACTTGCTGTAGGATGAATTGATTTTATCCGTCCCTTTGTGTGATACCCTTTGCTGTTGCTATCGGTAGTTATCACAGTTGAAATTTGAGATTCCAAGCTCCAAAAAGATTAGCCCTTTCTGTATCGTAAACCTTTTTCGTTTCGGTTGCTTCCTCATTCTGGCTAGGCCTTGCCCGACTTCTGGAGACCTTCATTGGAGAGATTATGAATAATCTACGCTGGCAAAGTAGCTTTAGGCTGTTAAAGACATGTTAAGTTTGTATTAAGTGCTTCATGTGTGTAGTATCTCAAGTGCCATTCATGATTTTCAGGGATCTTTGAGTGATGAGCTTGCTACTGTATCAAATTTGGAAGATGATGTCAACTTCTATCAAACTTCCAATCCTGATGTTGCAAAGCTTTTCCAAATTGATCCACAAGCCAAGCGCCCAGCTTTGGTTCTGATTAAGAAAGAAGCAGAGAAGATAAACCATTTCAGTGGGTTCCTTGACACTTTCTTGTTGATGTTTTATTGTTACTTTTGAATTGTGAAATTGAATCCTATGTTGTGCTTGTACAGGTGGTCAGTTTACAAAAGCAGAAATAAGTGAATTTGTCTACTTGAACAAGCTACCGCTTGTCACCAATTTGAATCTTGAAACTGCTTCCCTTATATTTGAGAATCCAATCAAGAATCAGGTTATACATATTCCAAGCTGATTTCTCCATTTTGAGTTTTTTGAGATTCTGCTTTTAACTCACTGAGTACACTTTTACCAACAGTTGATTCTTTTTGCAACTTCAAGCGAGATCGGAAAGTATCTGCCCACATTTCAAGAGGCTGCAAAAGCTTTCTTGGGAAAGGTAATTTGTCTAGCTAACAAGAAATATATAACACAACACATATGGCTTTCTCAAGCTAGTGATTTCTGCTCTTCTTCTTTTTCTCTTACTGAACAGAACCCAATCCTACGAGATTAATTGTTGAACCCCTTGAGGCCATTCTGTTTAACATTTCTACTAGTCTAGCTTTTGGCTGACACGTTCATTACAATTTGGAATTTCTGTTTTATCTGCTATGTGATGGGTAATGGTCATAGAACTAAAATGTGAGTATCATATGAGATTTTGCTATAAATTAAGATGTTGGAGCTTATGTGAATGCAAAATTATGTCTACTCTCAAATTTCTGACTCATGATAGAACATATTGTATGATTTTATTTTGGTTTATGCTACTAGTAAAGTTTGATACCACTGGTCCTTTAGTGATGCTTATTGCTAACTAATAAATTACTGTGAAATTCCCGGCAGATTTTATTCGTATACATAGAAACAGACAATGAGGATATTGGAAAACGAGCTTCAGCCTACTTTGGTGCCGAAGGAGATGCTCCAGTTGTAAGTGTTCCCTAGTTTGGAGAGATTTAACCCATTTCCTGGCAATATCGGACTCATTTATTATTTGAGGCTTGGTTGTAGGTTATCGCATTCACAGGAAATGATGATGCTAGGAAATTTTTGTTCGATGGTGATTTGACTGTTAGCAGTATCAAGGTCCGTGAATGGAATCCTTTGTTTTGAATTCGGCAAATAGTTGCAAATACATGGAAAATATTTCCTTGTTTACATGATAGATTAGCTTATATCGTTCAATATTGCAGTCATTTGGGGAAAAGTTCTTGCAAGATGAGCTTACGCCGTTCTACAAATCAGATCCAATTCCAGAGAAAGTAAGTTTTCTGTACTTGTTTGACCTTGGCTTGAATGAAAATTATAGCAAGTGATTTACTCCCCGTTTTTGATATTGATGCAGAATGATGGTGATGTTAAAATTGTTGTTGGTTACAACTTTGATGATATTGTCCTGGATGAGTCTAAGGATGTTCTTCTTGAGGTACTTAACCTGCTTCTGTTATTTCTAATCTCTAGTATTAAGGGGTCTTAAACTGTAAAAGATGAGTGTTGATGCAAAATTGGTTGTGTTTTGGGTGATCCAGATATATGCTCCATGGTGTGGACACTGCAAAGATCTTGAGCCTAAATACAACAAACTTGCAAAGCGCTTACAGGGCATCGGTTCACTTGTCATTGCCAAGATGGACGGGACCAGAAATGAGCACGAGCGCGCAAAGGTATCATTTCAGCAAGCTTCTATGAGTTCGATCCCCTACCTTTGTTATTAGTGATATACTCTCTCTTTGCCAGAGTGTTGTTTATCAATGGGATTATAATTTTAATTGGAAAAGTTCCTTCCTCAACGAGCTAGACGCATGAAACTGCCTTGATATTCTGAATCCTGGTGCTGGCTTTTAAGCAGTTGATTTTGGAGACTTTTTGACGCTAAAATATTTTTTTTTCCCTCTTGCAGAATGATGGGTTCCCAACAATTCTCTTCTTCCCAGCTGGAAACAAAAGCTTCGAGCCGGTTAGTTTCTCACCATGACACTGCTCTTTTCTTGTTTACTATGTAACGCCAGCTGATAACGGTTCTTTTATGTATGCAGATTATTTTTGATGGAGACCGCACTGTGACAGGTTTCTACAAATTCATCAAGAAGCATGCCGCCATTCCTTTTAAGCTTAAGAAGAAGCCAGCTACATCTTCGCAAACCACAGCAAGCAACGAAGAGGTCAGCAGCAAGGATGAGCTTTGAGATCCTCCGTCATGTTAGCTCTCCCTAATAGGAAAAGAATTGCAGAAGAGTGAGATAGTGTGAAGAAATTAAATGTAACTTGAATATTTATAAAGCTCATTTTGAAATTTTGGTATATTTACCTCGCATATATTCTAGCGAGATTTAAAGTTTAGCAGCAGCACTGTTGAAAACAGATAAAAATGAGGCCATCTCATATAAGCTAAGATGCAAAAATGCAGCTTAGTTGAAGACCGATAAGAATAAGGCCATGACATCAATAGCTAACTCATTTCCTACGCTACACCATATTGTAGGCTATCAACGCGTATTCACCAGATTCAGGCATTGATGGCGGTGCACCGTTTCGAGAGGCAAATGCATCAGCAGATTACCTCTCCGAACAAACTTTGATACCCTATCTAGACAGATCAAATTACTTCTCGCCACACAACCTAAGGCATACAATAATGGCAGAAGGGCCAAACAAGAGGGTAAAGAGTCTCTCAATTAAGTACAATTTATGCTTGGGAAAGTCCTAAGGCATTTACCAAGAAGTGCACTTCCGTTTTCCCCTTACTATACAAGGGGGTTTAATGAATAGAGATCTCCCGCCAGCGAATAATTGCTTAAAATAAAATAAAGGATCCGTTCGCATAAAGAGGGGCGAGTCAGAAATCCAATCTGGAAATACAGTATCCCACTTTTTTTACTACCCCAGGCCCCCGTCAATTCCTTTGAGTTTCGGTCTTGCGGGATTGAATACCCGGTGAGATGTATGGGGTAAAAACTCTTCAATTATTGTAACGAATAAAAAATTAAGCAAAACAGTCTCGAATAAGCTAAAATCGGTGCAAGTTTTTTCGGGGAAAATGTTACAAGTTGCACATGATCTAGATACAGATTACACGGATTTCTGGGGGAGAACAGCAAATAGATTAAGAATGAGAATCCAACTAAAGAGATTACATGGATTCACCTATATCCTGAACAAACTAGCTAGTACACATTCACACTCTCCCTTACAAATGAGTTTCAGCAATTGAGATTGAGATCGAGATCTTGCACTCAATATCTAAGTAAATATCCTTATATCCTATAAAGAATAACTGGATAAGGTACTAGAACACTAAAATGGAAGTGTCCTATTATTGGATGCAGGGTTGGTCCATTTACAGCATAGAAATCGGTACAGAGGATCCAAAGCAGAATTTCACACCCAAATACCCCAATTGAGCTCCATGCAAAACAAGTAGCCAAAACATGTCAGTTTCCCTCGACGATTGCTACTGTGAATCTAAAGTGCCCAGCGCCTCCTTCAACAGTCTTTTTGCTTCTTCTCTTCTCCTGAACATGTTAATGGAAAAAGAAAATCAGGCTAAGATAGAACATCCCATCGCCAATGCCCATATAATTTTTAGATTGCAAACTACCCATTCAAGTTGGAATGTACACTACTATAATAAAAAGGCCCTGCCAAACTGACTAGGTAACAGAACATTGCTCATTATAGACAGTACTTGTTACGCAGAAACATGCCAACAAATTCCATCGCAAATTTTGTCCAAAATTTACCTTTTAATGTCCTCAACAGCTTGTTTGCGCCGTTGTATTTGAAGCTCCAATATATGTATCAGAGTTGCTCTGGCCTGACAATTGAGAAGACTCAATATGAGGAAAGGAAACACAGAGCATATATGAAAGTGAACCAGAAGGGCCAGAACAGAAGAGAGGGGAAGTATTGCTCAGATGAAGTTTACCTGATGGGGCCGCAATGAATTGAGAAGATGATGCAAATTCTTGAAAATAAGAGATATTTCCTCAACTCTCCTCGCGTACTGTGACGGTCGCTCTATGAGAATATCAGAAAGCTCCAATAAGTGCAGCTGCAATTCTCTATTCAGTGTCCGAAGTTCCTTCTTATAATCTGTCAGCAAGTATTGTGTAATCAGATAACAAGTCACAGACTCATTTGTATAGACAATAAAACAAGAATGGTTATATTTTACCAATTGTAGATGCTAGCTAAAGAGTAAACTTTGTCCATCTAATACATTTACAAGGAACTAGTTAGTAAGCAACAATGTGATTATGCACATCATGTCTTCAACAAGAAACCCCAATCTATAAGCTCCTGGCACGAATTAAAGACAACATTCTACCGAACTCAAACACAGAACAATGTGGGGGGAAAGGACTAGTTTCACGGCGTTTTGACATCATAACTTCCTAACAACCCATAACACAAGCTTGCAAAGTTTTACATGTAAATTCAGACAAGCAAACAGGAAAAAAGGTCACAAGCTAGGCAATTCATACCAACATTAGGTCCTTTAGGGTAGAGCTGACGAACTCCTTGTTCCTCAAGACTCGGAAGCACATCATCAGTCTACAAATATTGACAAGAAAATCCATCATATCATCATATCATCATATAATTCATCAACTTCTATAACAGCAAAGTCATTACACAATCTTCACTAACATGCAGCACGGATTCAATTCCTATAACATGTATCTCCTTCAACAAAGCCAATTACGATAAAGATTCAGACTTTAATCCAGGGAAATGAAAAAGATTTTCAGAGAAACGAAAAGGCGCACTTCCATATGCAAAACCCACTTGATAAAATAGGCTTACAGTGTATGTGGCTCCGTAGAGAAGGTAATTTCCTTCAATGGGGGGCGGCGGCTCCGGAGCTGAGGTGGGGTCCTCCAAAAACTTCTTGTAGAGGCGGTAATAGGGCGGTGGTGGCGGGTAGGTTGCCGTCGCCATTATTCGATTACGAAGCAATTAATCGATGATTACTGTTGTGGGGAGGATCCAACCGACTTGTTATTAGAGCCTGAATTCCCCCCAACGCCTTCAAAGACAAGATGAATCTTTTGAAACCAGTTTGTCTGCGACATAGAACTTTCACGAAAACCCCTTGAAGTTGGGAATTGGATTTGGGACTGGTATATGAGTGGTAGTTCTCCTCTGCACTTTATTTTCTTAGTCCCTTCCCGTTCAAAGAAATTTGAACACTTTTTTTTTTTATAAGTGCCAATATAACCCTATCTATTTGAGTAAGTGCTAATATAACCCTATGATAATTTTTAGTGCAAATATAACCCTAACTAGTTAATGAAAGTGCCAATAAAACCCTCGGGCCCCATTTCCAGCATTGACCTCAATTTTTCAGCGTTGACTCTATGTAAATTGACCAAAATACCCTTTTGGGCTAACTCTGAAATTGGGTGGACAATTTTACCCTCATAGTTCGCCTAACTGCCATAGTTCGCTGAAATTAGGTAGGGTTATATCAGCACATTATGCAATCTTATTGGGTTATATCAGCACATTCCAAATGTTTGTAGGGTTATATCAGCACATTTCTAATGTTTGTTGGGTTATATCAGCACATCCTTAAAGCTTATAGGGTTATATTGACACTTTCACTAACTATATAGGATTATATTGGCACTTTCGAATATTGAAAGGTTATATTGGCACTTATGTGAACTAGGTAGGGTTATAAAAGCACTTTTTTCTTCTTTTTTTTACGGTCCTATGCAAATCTGGATACTTTTTTCTTTTGAAAAAAAAAAGATTAACATTTGAAATGACATAATTACCATTATAAATTATAAATTTTACTTAAGTCCACAAATCCTCTCCCCCTCAACCCTAATTTCTACAAATTCAAAACCCATTCCATCAGTACCGCATACATCGCTCATCCACCTTTCTCTATTTTTCATTTTACCGCTCCTTCATCCTTTACATTTGCCCCCCTTCTCCAATTTTTCTAGGGTTTTGATTAATCCATAAAATTAATCAGAACCCCCAATTCGGGTCATTATCATCATCAATTTCCACCGACCAACTCTAATATATCTATTGTGAAATAAGGTTCTGCATGTTCAGTTAGGGTTTCAAATAGGGATGAGGAAGAAGAAGAGATCCAATAGCTCCAGCTAGCCCCGACGGTGGATGCGACAACGGGGAAGGAGAAGAAGGTGATCGAAAGCCTCGCTAAGGCGTTCAGCTCCTCCTCTTTCGAGGAGGTTACCGCCATGTACAAGGAGGTCGGCGAAAACGCTAACAAGGCGGTGAATATACTAGGGAATTTGACCATGGAGGAGGAGTGTAGTAGTTCGAGTGGGCACTGGGCATCGAACTCAAGGTCAAGTTCATCTGGTACGAGGTCGTCCTCGTTGTCTTCTAAGGCTTTTGAGAGAGGGGAAGACAAAGAGAAGGGAAGACGGAGAGAGGGGAAGGCAGAGGTGGCAGATGCAGAGGTAGGGGAGGACAGATCTGGGCAGAATATGGGGGTTGAAGACAGGGGCAAATAAGTCATATCACTTGATTAAAATTTGAAGAAGTGATTTCTCCCTCTGTAGGTTCCCCTGAGACAGGGGTAATAGTAAACTTTGCCCATTATTTTAATTAGATGGGCCCCTTTTTATTTAAAAATCTAAGGTAAACTAACTCACCAATCCCAAAACTAATAATTTAGCCCCACTATTACATCACCCTAGGGGTGGCAATATTTACCCATAACACGCACGTCAAGTGGGTTATTTATTTTTAGAGAAAGGTGTGTTTTTAATCCTATATTTTGCTCGAAAGTGTAGACATAACCTTGTAAAATATGAAAGTGTAAATATAACCTTGGACTTTGTTGACCAAAATGTCAACTGTCAAATTGATCGAAAATAGGTGAAATGACCATTATACCCTTGAATTTAAAATTTTAAAAAAGAAAAATAGGAAAAAACAATCTTAACCCTCATTTTCATTTCTCTTCCACATCTCTTTTCTCAGTATTTTGCCGCCTCTCTCCCAAAACCCTCTCTTCCGCTGCCTCTCTCCCGAAACCCTCTCTTCCGCCGCCTCTCTCCTGAAACCCTCTCTCCCCCGAAACCTTCTAGCGGTTGTGACGTCGTTGGTGCTGCTGGACTCGCAACATTTGGCGCAAAATGCGAAGGCTTGCAGAGATTGACGACGACGAAGAATGTGAGGCTCAAAACGGTTATAGTTTCGTCGCTAGTGGCGGGGTTCACGATCAGGTACGAATCCAAATTGATTGATATGAGCGTGAAGAAGCAGTTGGAGGACATTGTTCAACAAGTTGAACTTGTGAGGTTTAGCTAGAGTTAAGGGTGGGGCTAGGGTGGACCGTGGCGAGGAGGTTTGCACAATTGATTAACAAGCCAATCGCAAAGCAATTTTACTTTAAATTCTTCACTCTAACAACAAATTAACTTGTAGAAGCGGCTAGGATGCAGGGACTAGGATGCGGCGGCGGGGCAAAGCTGTGGCAGATGGTAGCTATGAGTGTGTTTGAAGAAGAAGAATAAGAAAATGAAGAAGAAGTTTGGGGGGTTGAATTGTCGTTAGAATTGTAGTTTTAAGTTCAGGGGTAATTTTATCTTTTGATGTTTGGTCAACCGGTGACTTCATTGAGTCAGCTCCGGAATTGAGCAAAATGGGCATAATTTCACTATTTTGTAGGGTTAGTTTTGCGCTTTCAGATTTTATAAGGTTATATCTGCACTTTCTCAATTTAATAGAGTCATTTTTACACTTTTCCTTTATTTTAAAACCCAAGTGAGTATGGTAAAATGGGTAATGGGTAAAAAGTGTAACGGGTAAATGACTAATTAAAAAGTATGGGTTGAATGAGTTAGATTTACGGGTTGACCATGGGTCGGTAAAATGGCCGAACCCATGGGTAAAACTCATGAATTTACCCGTTTCAAGTTATAAAGCAATCCAATGTGGGTGTTTCGACAAGATCCTATGAAGTTGATCAATGAAGTTCCACAGATTTCGGTGAGTTCCATCTTACTTGCTTGACGAAATTCCCCAGAGATATCATCATGTACGTGGTCAAGAGATCGTGCATTTCAACAAGATTACTTCTCGTTTAAAGAAACTGAGTTACGGGATCATCAACAAGCATTGCGACCCAGTTCCGATGGCTCAAAAAGTGTGCTCCAGTGTCTACAAAGGCATCACCACTAGCCAACTTGATGTGCTCGTGGACGAGACTGTCGTCGCTATGAATGCCAACCATCCAGACTAACTTGTGTGAGTTGTTGTCCTTTTAATTTCAATTCCTTTGTCTCATATTTATATTTCACTTTAGATTGGAAACTTAAAATAAACCATTTTTTGTTGCAAGGATGTTCTTATACCTTTAAAATAACTTTTAAAATGTCTCGCAAAGATTATAATTTGGTCCAAAAGTTATTTAAACGACATTTTTCATTATTGGTCTAACTGTTAATCGGTCTAACAAGATATTTTCTCATATATTTTTACACAATTTTTACTATTAAATTATTTATTAAGGGAAAAAGGACAGTTTGACCGCCAGCTCTATTATTATTGATGTATTTTACTTTTTACAATGGTATCTTGGATGTGTTTGACAGAGCTTAGTGTATGTCTTATAAGTTAAGCATTTTTTAGTGTTGGGTAAACTCCTAAAAAGTGCTTATTTTAAAAAGAATAAGCTCTATTTGGGGGGGGGGGGGGAAGCATAACCTAGTCTCCACATACTTTTAAAATAAGCTAGTTTTGCTTAAATACACAACTCCACCAAACACACCATTTATCGTTTCACTAGTTAAAGGGCGTAACTAATATTTAAATAAGCTTTTGGGTTAAATTAAATTATAATGAACAACCTTTGCCTCCGACCGTTGTTCCCCTCACCCCACCGCTGCCTCCAACCACCCCACCTCACCATCAACTGTCGTTGTGGTGAGTTCTCCACCATCACATGCAGCTTAGACGCCACTCCACCATCACCATCTACAACACATCCACAAATATCTTCACAACCATCGCCATTAATTAATCCCACTATGTCGTCACTAGAATCCAGAGCACCACTTCCATTGCATTCTCCTCCACCATATGTGGACTATTTCATCCTTACTTGGCAAAGACCTATTCCAACTACTACAACCCACATCTAACTAAGTATGAATGCTTAACTAAAACATAAAACATCCACATGTCCAGAAGAAGCTCTATGGAAGAGGCGTTATCGCTCACGAACCTCCACGATACACCAACAATCTCCACTAGGCAAGATATGCGGCTAGGTACTTGAAGGAGAGGTCACGTTGCCCACTAGCATCCACAATGAACCAACAGTCTCTAACACGCAAGATATGCAATTGGGTACAACCTCACCTCTATAAATAAGAGGAAAGACAACAAACATGGTATGCACTCATTACCTTATTTGAAAATCATATTAGATCAAGTCAATGTATTGACTTGATTATGTGTTGCCTAAAACAGCAACATATGGGGACAAAAATTAGAGCCATACTAGAAGACATCGCAAGTTACATTAACTGCACACCCCACAAGCCTGAACCAACCCTATCAAACATAACCTAGACACCAAAACCCAAAAAGGTACAGTCAATAAACTAGAAACCTACCCAAAAACTACAAGTTAAACGTATACGACTCTTCGATGGAAAACCCGGGACACTCTGGAGGGGAGGTTGTACTGCGAGAAAGTCAGAGAAAGGTCTTATTTGCAATGACTAGATACTATGACCCAACAACAAGTTTGAAAGCATGAATCATGGCTCTAACGAATGGATTGGGATCTTGAATTTAATGGGAATTATCAGTACTGGAAATCGAAGTAGATCCTTAGTTCTAATCAGAATGATATGCATATTGTACAAGATACAGTGTCAACACATCAACAACTTGATGACAATAAAAAAGATGATTGATAGCTTTGCCTTCTCCCTCTAGCATATATTCCGCAAAGTTAATGCACTACTGGAAAATAGGTACATACGCACCGGTAAAAAATCACGAGGGTAGATTACAGGTGTATAAGTCCCTTATTGCATCGGTAAGAGTCAAGTTTATCATATTACTGGTGCGTATGAATATATATGCACCTCTATCTGATCTACCGGTGTAGGTTTAGTCGTAAGAATTATGAAAAAGTTGTGAAAATATTAAATTTCACACTTGTTAAAAATATACCGATGTAAGTAACAGTTTTATTGCATAGTATTGCACCGGTATTATATATACCAGTGTACAAGTTTGGTTAACATGTCTAATTTTGGCGCCAAAATAATTTATTCCTAAACCGGTAATTTATTTTACCGGTGTATATATAAAAAATGCGGAAAATGGAAAAATCTTTACGCCATTACTGTTTAATACCAGTGTAAATGTGGATTTTTTTTGAAAAAATACATAAGCATTGGTAATTGGCTATAATACCGATGTATACAATGCATTTAATGCTCACCTACCACATTTTTTTGCGGGTTAAAAATGGAGAATTCGGGAAGATGGGTTCATTAATGGCTATTTTTTGTTGATGAAAGCATTGAATGATCTACTATGAAGACCCCTTAAAGGTACCATTTTTTTAAAATATGTTGATGAATATTATTGGTTTTGGTTTGTAGACATATATATCTTGTGTCTTTGATCATTTTATGGTGATTAAGATAGAATTGTTGATATTAGTTAGTCATTTGTTGATGTAGTTAATGCTATGACTATTTATTGTTATATTGTAGGACATATTATGAATGTGGTAATTGTAATGTGGAATATTGGTGTATATGGTGCATTAATGATCTTGCATGATTTGGATATAGTCATGAAATTGTATCATAATAAATGTGTGGAACTTTGATTGTTGCACATTTATTGATATGTAGAGTTGTATCGTGTCATCGAGAGGCGTAAGCATGTGTATGCCAACGTTAGTAGGGTGAGCGATGAATATATTGTCTTCGTGGATTAGTTTTTTTTACCATGCTTGATGTGTGTTATATTGTGTTCATATTTTGTGGGATTATTATGATTTTATTGAGATATAATTTGCACTTTAAGGTGTTTTTGGTGCAGGAATTCATTGATTGCGGAGAATTGAGAGGGAGCTATACATTGTACTCTTTTTCCCTTAACCAACGGTTTTTTCCCACTGGGTTTTCCAGGTTAAGGTTTTTAATGAGGCGATGTGCTCCAATGGAAAATGTTCTTATTTTATAAGACATTTTTCCAGGGATGAAGGAAGAGAGGTAAAAGCAGAATTGCTGAAGTTATGGGGTGAAAAGTGAATTATTGAAGAGATGTGGATTTGAAGGAAATAAATATATTCACTTCCCATATTGATAAAGATTGTATTATCTCCTTCCATTTAAAATTCCTTAATTGTAGGAATTAGTTATTTAGAATTAGAATAGATATTATTTTATTTCCTTATTTCTTCCATAAGAAGAAAAGTAATTAGAAGTTGATTTGGATTTGGTTTTGGTTTGGTATATAAATATATATATATATACCGAGACGGAGAGGCGGAGGGGAGTGCTTGGTTTTGAAGAATTATTCACGCACTACTTTGTGTTGCATGAAACGAATCCCTGGTTTGATTTCTTGGTTTTCGTTAGTTAGATTATTATTTTGATTATTATATTATATGTTTGTTTAGTTTAATTATTATGAGTAGCTAATTTATATATCGGCATGGAATAACAAGCATTAGTTTATGAATCGTGAGGCCTAATTGTTTTATAATTGATTCTTATGTGTTCTTGATTGTTCTTGGTTTATTTTATTCTTGATATATTTGAGCATGATCAACTTGAATATTATTGGGATAATGCTATCTAATTCTACCAATACGTAATAGTTGGAAAGGGTTAGTAAGTAGCGAGATCTTGTGAAAAACAGCTAACTAGCTAAGACTGTAATAGCAAGATGGGGAACAATTAAGTGTGCGTTACTACTTGCGAATACTTGGGTAATTGCTATATCAGGTTCTTTTCATTCTTAATACTATCGAGGTGTGTATCTGATTCAGCGAATACTTTCCGGGACCATCTTGGTAAGAGAAACAATTAATTAATTATAATTGGTTAATTGTCGATAAAGTACGAAAGAATTGGGGAGGTTAAGCGTACCTACTTTCCTATAACTGATAGATGCATATGAATTGATTTATCTTTGCGCCTATGATCGATGTTTAACTAATGTGAGTTATTCCGAGCCGATTGCATTCATCATATATTTACTAGATTTTTATATCTGTTAGTTTGCATTATTATTTTATATTAGTTAGTTGCATTATTAGTTGTTAGATAAATCTGAAAATTAAGGCGTGGTGGCTCACCAAAAAGGTTTTCAAAAAATTAGTAGGAAAAATAATTAATGATTATTGCTTTTGTTCCTCGTGGGATCGACTCTGCTTGCTACTATACTAATTTCATCATTAGAGTTTGCAGATTATTTTGGTGAGTGAAACGACGTTCACCAAATTGAATATCCTCACACTTGAATCATGCTTGCCCTCAAGTATGAAGTGAAGAATATAAGAGTAATCAACAATCCACAATGTTCATAAGTTCTCATTCCCTCATATGACTCTATCTAAAATGACCTAATAAAAAGAAAAGGTAAGATAGAAACACCAATCACACAACTAAACAGATAAAAATTCAACATTTAAAAACTCTAGCTTCCACTCTTATAACGATAAATTTTCCCCTGCCAAGGAGTAAAGGATCATGATAACGCACCTGGAAATCATCAACCCTTAAAGTAATTTAAATGAAAATGTTCAAGATCAGAAAATCTAATCATCAATTCAGTCAAAATCGGACAAGCAATATCGATTAAAAAAATTAATTTACTGCTCCCCGGCAACGGCGCCAATTTGATTGTTGCACATTTATTGATATGTAGAGTTGTATCATGTCATCGAGAGGCGTAAGCATGTGTATGCCAACGTTAGTAGGGTGAGCGATGAATATATTGTCTTCGTGGATTAGTTTTTTTTACCATGCTTTTAGTTGGGAGAAACGAATATTATGTCCTTGTCATGATTGTAGAAATCGAAATCGTATTGATAATAAGGATATGCTGAAACTCCATTTGTATAGTAGGGGGTTTGCAAAAGATTATGTGGTGTGGACATTTTATGGGGGAAAATCACCACCGGAGGTGGCAGTTAGTAATGAGGGGGAGTATTTTGGTGATGCAAAATTGGATGACATATGTGAGGAGATAGTTGATGAATTAAGATGGAGGCCCGGGGTTTTGGCTAACTTTCTAGGTGAGAAGGATAGACCATTGCATCCCTTTTGCAAGAAGAAAGACACGGTCTTGTCATGTTTGATGGAGTTGTTTAATTTGAAAGGTGTTGGTTCATGGAGTGTTACTAGCATGAATAAGTTGCTTACGTTCTTGAATGAGAGTTTCCATCCGATAATGGGGTGCTAGACAACCTTTACGAAGCCAAGAGAATTTTGTATCCGATGGGAATGGAGTATGAAAAGATACATGCTTGTCCGAACGATTGTGTCTTATATAGGGGTGAGTTAAAGGATAAGATTGCATGTCACGTATGTAATGTGTCGCGTTATAAGAAAAAGAGAAACGTGGTTGTTGGTAGAGAGCATATTGTGTCGGTGAGGTGGCGAGTTCCTACCAAATGTATGTTGTACCTTCCAATTATTCCGAGGCTGAGAAAGTTTTTTTAAGAATACTAAGAATGCAAAGAACTTGATATGGTACGTGGATAAGGGAGTTTCTAAAGATGATGATATAATTCGACACCCGGCTGATGCAGACTAGTGGAAGAAATTTGATAAGATGTATCCGAAGTTTACTTCTGAATCTAGAAATTTAAGAATGACTTTTTGTACTGATGGTATGAAGTTGTTTGGTAATATGTCCTCAAAACACAGTTCATGGCTGGTTATGCATGTCATTTACAATCTCCCCCCGTACTTGTGCATGAAGAGGAAATATGTGCTGATGCCCATCACAATTTCAGGTCCCAAACAACCTGGAAATGACATATACACTTATCTTTCCTCTTTGATAGAAGATTTGAAAGTGCTATGGTCGAAGGGTGCTTTATTTTTTTATGGTTTTCGTGGTGAAGAGTTTACCTTGAAGGTGATACTTTTTTGTACCATAAATGATTTCTCAGCGTATGGTAACCTATCAGGATATGTAGTCAAGGGACATATGGCTTATCCTATTTGTAAGGATGATACCGATTACCATCAGTTGAAAAATAGACGGAAGACTTTTTATTTAGGTCACCAAAAAATTCTCCCGTTGAAGCACAAGTTGTGAGATAACATGGTTGCATTCGTTGGTGGGAAGGAGAGGAGAAATGCACCTAAAACATTGACCGGTGTAGTTATTCACAACAAGATGAAGAAATTGAATGTTGTTCTTATTAAGAAGTTATAAAAGGGTGGTGGGGTTATAGAGGGACCGTGAAAAAACAGGTCGATATTCTTTGATACATTGTTTTGGGAAAATTTGGAGGTTTAACATTGTTTGGATGCCATGCACATCGAAAATAATGTTTGTGAGAGTTTAATTTGCACGCTACTAAACATTCCTGGGAAGACTAAGCATAACTTAAATGCGAGGAAAGATTTAGTGGACCTTGGTATTCGGTTGGATGTGGCACCAGAGGTTAGAGGGAAGCGAACGTACCCGCCCCCTGCTCCTTACAATTTGTCAGTTGCTTAGAGGAGATCGGTGTGTGAGAGTATTCAAGGCATGAAGGTACTATCTGGTTACTCCTCTAATGTTAGTCGGTTTGTGAATGATGAATTGCATCTTAATACGTTGAAATCGCATGATTGTTATGTTCTTATGCAACAAATTTTGCCCATTGCAATCCAAGGTTTTTTGGAAGAGGAAGTTAGATTTTCTATCATCGCTTGTGTTTCTTCTTCAACTCGATGTGCAAGAAAAATCTGAGCATGCAACAGCTAGATGAACTGGAGCAAGAGGCTATTGTTGTTTTATGTTCTATGGAAAAATACTTTCCCCCGTTATTCTTTGACATAATGGTGCACCTCATGGTACACTTGGTTAGGGAGATATGTATATGTGGGCCTGTTGAAATGCATTGGATGTACCCATTTGAGCGTCATGTGGCTGTTCTCAAGGGTTATGTTCATAATCGTAGTCAGCTCGATGAGTCGATTGTTCAGGGTATGTCACTGAGAAGATTATCAAGTACTGTACTTCGAACTTGGGAGGAAAAGGAGCAGTTGGTGTTTTCGATAGACCACATTGCAGAAGGCATAATGTGACTCCACGGTCTAAGGGTACACTTCATACACCCTTGAAAACTGAGTTTATGACAGTTCACCTGTATGTTTTACGTAATCGTAGCGAGACCACAATATATGTTCAAGAGTGTGTTTCCATGTTAAAAGAGATTCATCCAGAATGACCTTAGAATAAAATACAGGTAGAGCATTCTCCAAGGTTTGTTAACTGGTTTTTACAAGCGTTGTAATGTGGAAAGGATTCTTAGTATGCTACAACCATTTGCAAGAACACCAAACTACACCGTCAGACGATACCAAGGTTATGGCATCAATGGCTTCAGTTTATCAACATTGGAGAAGGATGAGAAAAGCACGACGTAGAACAGTGGTGTTTATATTAAATCTGAATCCATGTGGCAGGCTAGCATGAGAGACAAACATCTTGTTGTTGATGCAATGCCTTTCTATGGGGTGATTGAGGAAATTTAGGAGTGGGATACTGTAGAGTTCAATGTTTTTGTGTTCAAGTGTCGTTGGGTGGAACATGATTCCAGTGTTGTGGTGGAAAAGCACATGATATTTACGTTGTTCGACTTGAATCATGTACGATACAAAGATGACAAATTCATCTTAGTTGCCCAGGTGCGACAGGTTTTTTATATCCTGGACCCTTAAATGAGAAGTTCCATATGGTGCTTCATGGGAAGAATTTTTCCTTTGAAGAGGAAATTAATCACCCAGTCATAATTGATAGTCCAGAGTTGCCATCAGTATTTCCTAGTTTGGAGGATGTAGGGGGAGCTGTGGTGGGACGTCGTTCTCATGGTGATGGATTGTGGGTTGATGAGAGCGGTGAAATAGTGAGTGGTGACAATGTGTTGAAGCAGAAGAGGTAGATAGTTATCCCCTTGTAGTTGGATTTCCTCCCAATTGTTTTGTATAATACCCACCCCTTTATAATGTGAACTACTATGACATGCTTGTGGACCGCTCTTTGTTTTCTAAAGTAGTGTTATGATCCTTACTTCCATTGCAATGTGCTCGTATTCAAAGGAATATATGATAATAAGAAGGGTTGTATTATTAATTTTTGAACTTAAGCACCGGTATAATTGAAAATACTGGCATATAAAAAAGAAAGGGAGATGCTCTGTTTTATACATAGTCACCAGTATGCTTTACATACGCACCGGTATTTATATCGGTGCTGGGTAATTAGACTGATTTTAAAAAATTTTGTCTCGGGCCACTGAATTTATTTTGATGTTATTTAAAGCAGCCTAAAGCAGCTGCTTTTTAACATGTCTTACACCAGTGTTTGCTTATATACGCACCGGTGGTACTTGGTCAGAAAAATTGCAATTTGGTCTCGGGTCCAAAAATTAAATGTTCATGCCATTTAAAGCAATTAAAGCAACCAAAAGCAACTGCTTTAGTAGGCAACCTACATCGTTATGTCACAGTAATGCACCTGTAATTGTACCAATGCTAGATACTTTGAAAAAAATTGTACATTTCTCTCGAGTCGATTAATAATGTTATTTAATACCAGCCATGAGCAGCTACTTTTAGCTATCTCCTACACCATTATCTTGATAAAAAATACTGGTGTAAGTATAAAAGAATCCATACATAGTACTAAACAACACACTTTCAACAACAAAAATTGGCTTCTCTCCCTCAAGCATTATCCTCGAAGGCCTAGCGATTGAAATATGAAAACGGAGCAGATAGAATCAGGGAAATCACCTCAAATTCCTTAATAGAATGATTAAATTTCCTTTAGAATCTCAACTACATGCTTTTGTGGGTTGAAATCTGACTAACTTGGGTCGCATGCAAGGTGTTTGATAAAATACTTGATTGTGTTTTTTAGGAAATGGCACCTAAATCCAATTTGAAAAGAACACGCCAATCATCCTCTCATTCTCTGCCAATTGCATTGTTGTACACGTACCTGGATGGTACCTTTGTTTCCGAGGAGGCTAGGTTGGTACATGAACCATACAAAGGATGCCTTCATCATCTAGAGAGAGTAATAGAGGTATCTTCTCCATTCAAACAAATAATCCGAACACTTGGGTGGGAGAAATTTTGTGAGACTCCACAATCATTCAACCTAAGCATCGTAAGTGAGTTCTATGCCAACTTGAGGTGTAGCCCGAACCTCAGTGAGGTGTACTGCAAAGGCAAAATTGTCCCTGGGCACTCTCCAGTTTAGAACTATCTCAACTTTAGATGGATCCACGGATGTTCCTTCCCTGCTAATCACGTGCCCCAAAAAGTTCACTTGGTTTAGCCAAAATTCACATTTGCTAAACTTGGCGTACAACTTGTGTTCCTTAAGTAGTTGTAATACTTTCCTTAGATACCCTTCATGCTCTTGCTGAGATTTGGAATAGATCAGGATGTCATCGATGAAGATGACAACAAACTCGTCTAAGTATGGCTGAAATACTCAATGCATGAGGTCCATAAAAGCAGCTGGTGCATTGGTCACCCCAAATGGCATTACTAGGAATTCATAATGACCATATCGAGTATTGAAAGCTGTCTTGGTTATGTCATCCCCTTTCACTCGCAATTGGTAGTACCCTTGTCGCAAATCCAGTTTGGAAATACAACTTCTCCTTGGTGTTGATCGAAAAACTCCTCAATAATTGGAATGGGGTATTTATTCTTAATCGTGACATTGTTTAGGCCTCGATAGTCAATACACATTCGAAGAGAGCCATCCTTCTTTTTAACAAACAATACCGGGGCTCCCCAGGGAGAGGTACTCGATTGAATGAATCCTCGAGTCAACAAGTCTTCAAGTTGTAGCTACAACTCTTGTAGCTCTAACGGTGCCATACGATATGGGGTTCAAGAAATGGGTACGGCCCCAGGTACCAGATCAATGGTAAACTCGGTCTCCCTTTCAGGAGGTAAACTTATGAGTTCCTCTGGAAATACCTCAGGGAAGTCTTGGACCACATTTATATTTTCTCCTTCTAACTGGTCCACTGGCTTATTTAAGATATAAGCCAATATTCCAGTCACCCCTTTGCAAATCATTCGTCGAGCCTTGACTCCAGCAACTAATAATGAGGAGAATATTTTCCTTCCCACATCCACTTCAATCGGAGGTTCCCCTGGTCGGCACAGCTTAACTTCCTTCGTATGACAATTTAACTGGGTGTTATTTTTAGTGAGCCAATCCATTCCAAGTATTACCCGGTAGAGCAATTAGGTCTACGGGTAATTCCCTACGCCCCACGTTTACCCTACAGTTTCTACATTCGTCCAGTTAGGATTTTAGCATCGTTAGTGGGAGTGCTAACTTCCAACTTATAGGGTAAATTCTCTATCTTATTTTCCATATTTTCAAGAAAGGAATAACTATCAAAAGAATGAAAAGCACCAGGATCTATCAAAACTTTAGCTAGTTTACCCAAAATAGAAAGGGTACCTTCAATGACTTCAGTCGAATCCGGAGCCTCATTATCTTCCATTGCGTAAACACGAGCTTGCACTCTCGGTTGGCTTTCCCCATTTACTCCTTTCTGAGCCGGCTTGGCGACTTACAGTTGTGACCCCATGGTTTGAGATGAGTGACTCGGCAGAGCTAGCGAGCATTCTGATATTCCATGTTCATAATTTCCACACCTTAGACACTTGTTTGCCTTTCTCCAGCAATCCTTCTCATCATGGTTTCGTTTTCCACAGTGCGTGCAATGAACCAGAGTCGTTCCTCTCAAAACGGTGCTCGAGTTCTTTGACATGGCTGAGGGTCAGGATATGTCTCTCCTAGGGACTTTGTTTTGCTCAAAATTTACTCCCTGTGGACCGGGAATGTATACTGATTGAAAAAGTTTTCTCGATTGGTGCATGGCTCGTAAGGCATTCTTAGTTTCCTCCACTCTGCAATCGGATTCGATGGTTGCAGCATAACTATGCTGATAGGTCGGGGCTAGGGCATCCTACAATTCCAGCCTTAACCCTAGGATAAATCTCCTCTTGCATTCCTCGTCCGTCGAGACCATCTTCTCTACAAATTTAGAGAGGCGGGAAAACTTTGCCTCATACTCTATTACGCTTATTAGTCCTTGTCTCAAGTTTATAAACTCCGCTTCTTTCCTTTCGATAACTAGGGGTGGTATGAACTTCTTCTTAAACTCTCTTTCAAAATTCTCCCAAGTCTTGGGATTCTCCTCCATGTCCCACTTCCTTTGTACTATATTCCACCAATCTAGTGTGGCACCTTCTAATTGGAATATAGCAAAATTCACCTTTCGCACATCCGTATATCCCAAGGCTCGGAAGGTTCGAGCCATTGTTTCAATCCAATTTTCGGTGACTTCATCATCTGGGCGGCTGCTGAACCTGGGTGGATGAAACTTCTGGAATCGTTCCAAGGTCGCGTCTTTGGTCTCTGGCCTATGACTTCGATCCCTGACTAGAGATCGAGCTCGATTGTCCCTCTCTATCATGCGGCTCAAAATTTTAGTGACTTGACTTGCGAATAATTCCATTCCAGCGGTTGGGGGATTCTGCCCCGCGGGTGAGTTCGAACTTTCTCTTTAATCCCTTTCCATTGTCCTACATTCAATAAGTTAGTTCCACGGATTGAACCAATCCTTATTGGATTTCCTAACCAAAAGAATATAATTCACAAAATATTTTTATATCATCATAAAACTTTTTACAGTAGTGGTTGTAAGATATTTGAGATAAGTTTAATAGTTCTCTAGCGCCGTCTCTCGACGTTGAAAATTGGGACTCATTTCTTGTTCTAATGTTTATTCTACGAACGGTTAGTATCTTAGTTGTAAGGCTTTCCTCCAAAAGTTGGCTTCCAATTTTAATCGACTCTTGAATCCTTGGTGGAGTCACCTCCTTCTTCTTGCTCCGCTCTAGGGTATGCTTGGTCCATTAAATCATCTTGCAACGTAGTGAGAGATTGCTCCATCGTGCCTCGAGTTTCTCTAATATACCTCCAGTGTGCTTCTGTTGGTTGTCGACGATAGACAGTCAAACCACCCTGTAGCTCCTGGGTATTTACCAGGACCGAGCCTACTTCTCGGATGGTTTCCTGTCGTTCAGCATGCCATTGCCCGAGCTCCCTACATCTTTGGTTCTTCAATCGATGGTTTTTTACGACTGCTGTGTTTGCCCTCGCTTCTTCTGCGTTCGCACGCAGGTGCTGTTCCCACATTGCATCATTTATCAACTGCCCATGGGTCTCAAGGATAAAGACCATGTTCATTAATTCTGCTCATTCCATAATCAAAGCGTGTACTACCCAATTTGGATAGGCGTAAGGCATATCTTTTTACCTTAATGACTTCTTGAATAGTATTACTTGTGATTTCTACATTATGGTCCATCTATCGAAATAGAAAACTTGTCAGTTTGATGATTTATGCACAACTAACTCTCCTTACTTTATTCATAATTCATTTAATTTCCTCTAGAATCTTTTATTAATGTAAGTATGAGTTTGCCTTTACTTAGTTTGAGAATGCTCTGATACCACATCTGTAAAACCTCAAACCCAACGCACAGTGTCGTGTCGGGTCTGGGAGTGCTACTAAAAGTGCTAACAGTAACGAGCAGATAAATTTCATTGCGGAAGCGATTTAGATAAATCCAAAAATCTAAATTACTATTACAGTGAAAGTGTTAATGTTAAATGAAAGTTTCACCTAACAATTACAGATTCAAAATTCATATTAAAGTTCATCCAGGATCTCTCTCAGAGTAAGTAAAGATATAAAAGGGCTTATCTCTTACAGTTCCTCTTCACTTGAATTTTTTTTGTTTAACTAGGTAAGCTCCTTGCTTAGTGAGGTTTCATTACCAATATTTACCCAGTTGAGTTTTAGTGATCACAGAATATCAAATAGCAAATAGCCACATATGTCCTAGCACATAGTAAAAGAATACGGGTGGTTGGTGCCAAGTTGCTGCCAAGTGCCTATGTGGCAACTCTGACTAACATACAAGGCACAACCTTTTAGTAATGCCCAAAAGCCATTAGTCCAGTATTCAATCTCGTCAATCATGCCCAAACAGATGTTCAGTTACGAGCTCGTATCAGTACAGTACAGTGGGTAATGCTAGCATACTAGAAACTCCATGAGTAGCCAGTCTAATCTGACGGTCCGGTCAAAACCGTTCCCCGCCGACTTCGACCGAACAACAATTGCGTCGGGCCCCCCAAAATTCACAGACAAGTAATCAAGTGACAAATATTTCAAGTTAGACACGGCAAGATAAAGTATAAGCTGGTAATCCACATACATATCAGAGCAGTATATGATTCAAGCTTGACACGGAAAGATAAAATACAGGCCGGTCATTCACAGAAAAATATCGGAGCAGTTCATAACCCAGTTTCACGATAATTGAACACATTAATATACACACTTAGTTTAACAGTCAGTATATATATTCAATTTATTTTTTTGACAGGTATGCCCCTTTATAATGGAGTTCAAGTACAGGTTCGAGTATATATTTTGAGTGCAGGGGTTCAAGTAGTTGGGTTCGGGTACAAGGGGTTTGAGTAGTTGGGTTCGAGTACAAGGGGTTCGAGTAGTTGGGTTCGAGTAGTTGGGTTTGGGTACAAGGGGTTCGAGTAGTTGGGTTCGGGCACAAGGGGTTCGTGTAAAGAATTCGAGTGGAGAAGGTTCAAGTCGGATGGGTATCGGGTGGTACTGGTTTGAGGGTAAGGTTCGAGGGGGTGAAGTCTAGTGGGTTCGAGGGTGAAATTTTCCGTGGTTCGAGAGGTACTGTTTAGTAGAGGTTCGAGGACAGGGTTTCGAGAGGTTATTATTTAACAGGAGTTTGAAATGTAGTTTTCAATAGGGATTCGAGAACATGGGTTCGAGAGGTTACTTGTTTAGCAGGGGTTCGAGGACAGGGATTCGAGGGGTACTGTTTAGTAGGGATTCGAGGGGTCAAGGTTTAACAAAGGTTTGAGGACAAGGCTTAACAGGGGGTTCGAGGATGGGGATTCAAGGGCATGGGTTTAATAGGGGTTCGATGACAGGGATTCGAGAGCATGGGTTTAATAGGGGTTCGAGGACAGGGATTCGAGGGCATAGGTTTAATAGGGGTTCAAGGACAGAGGTTTGAGGACAGAATACGAGGGCAGAGGTTTAATATGGATTCGAGGACAGGGGTTCGAGGGCAGAAGCAGGGGTTTGAGGGCAGAGCAGGGGTTCAAGGGTAGAGCAGGGGTTCGAGGGTAGGGTAGGGGTTCAAAGGCAAAGGTTCGAGGGCAGCCTGTACCCATACAAGATAAATATATATTTTTTACTTCAATTCATGCTAAGGCAATGAAAACACTCACCTTGGTTAGACTTGGGCTTGGGCACTTCCATTTCCTACTTTATCACTATTCACCACTATCCCTTTTTGCCCAGAAATTTTTCTTAAGGCTGTGTGTGTGAGGAGGTAAGAACTGAGGTTCGATATTTTTACTGGATAATAACCTAGGTTCTGACACCTACTAACCTGAAATTTTATCCTGTAATCCTACATCCACTTGCCCCAAAAATTACTTTGGAAAACTCTCTCCCACGTCCGTCGTTCATTTCCTTCTTCCCAGTAATTTCATTTGCCAAAATTACTTTGGATAAAAATTTCTTACGTCTGCCGTCATTTCATCTTCCACTTGCTCCAAAAATTACATTGGATAATTATTCACATCCGTTGTTAGTTTTCCTTCATGGTAATTTATTTATTTGCTTATTACATATATAGTTATTTTTATTATTATTAACTACAATTAATCACTACATGTATAGTGATAATATACCGGCCATAAACGGCTATATTCTCAACGGTAATATAACAGTTATAAACGGCTATATTTTATAGTATATATATACGAATTTACCCAACAATTTAAAATCACATTTTCTCTTCTATCTTATATCCTTCTCTCAATTTGCTGATAACATGTCGAGACTAATGTCAGTCTTTGTTGTGATTATCTTTGTACTACATGTTAGTATTCTCATTGGACATCTTACGTCAGAAGAATTTCATTATTCTTCAGTAATGATTGGATTTATTTATTGCCTTTTATTTTTCACAATCCTCATAGACTTTTGTATTTAATAAATTATTTTATTTCCCTATTATACAATGACATCAATAAACTGTCAGTTTAGTAGACAGGGTTCACCCATTACGGTTGGGGTTTTCACACCCATAACTTGCGTTATTGTGTATATAAAAGAATTTGATGATAAGTCATTCCCTCCCCTTAGGCAATTCGAGAAACAACAATTGAGCATAATGTGGGCATGGATTACACCCACGACACTGGGAGAAAGGGAAATCGATACGTCCTGGAGAAACTTACTGAGAATCTAAAGGTAAAGGAGAGAAATAAGTTGTCCGGTTAAGGCTTCACTGAATAGGAGATTGAGCAACAACTTAGTCAGAAGGAGTTCAAACTGGACAAATCTCTTATTTACCTGTAGGCAGACAAAGACAAGGGAGGGACACACACATCGAAAGAGGTTCAAAAAATTGCATCATACGTTGTAAGTTAACCATATATCTCCCGCGTAAATTAATTTGTACATATTGTTTCAAAATTCTTCTTATCAAAATTTACATTCCCATATCAATATAGTTGAAAATGAACGATCTGAAGGAACAACATTGATATTACAACTGGGTGAAGACATTCTCATAAAGGCCGCGAAGAAGAAGGATCACCTAGACAAGTACAAGGGAACTCGAACGAGTTTATCTACATCAGTGGTTGTCCCTCATCTTACCCGCAACAAGTGCGATAGCAGTTCATCAAGTAAGTATACCCCACAAAAGAGAGTGTAACACCCCAGATCCATGACCTAGTTGCTTAACGCAAGTATCGGGTCAGACTGGGCGTGCTATCGAGAATCCAACAAGGTCGGATTACTCAGATACAGTAACAAGCAAATACAATTTATGCAGAACCAAATTTAGAAAATCCAAAACCCAACTTACTATTACAGTGAAAGACTTATTACAAATATTAAACAAGAGTTTTAATTAAAATACAAACAAAAGGTTCTAAAGGATCCGGTAAGGATCAGTTTACGTTAATATTTTACATAGCTATACTACAACCTAGCAAACAGATTCTAAAGGTCCGCCCTGAATTCTTCCTCAAAAGAAGTAAAGACACCAGTTCAATTCACTTTAACGGTTCTACTACACATGTGAGGGTTGTTTAAACTAGGGTAAGCTCCTTGCTCAGTGAGGTTCCATCGCTAGTATTTACCAAGTGGAGTTTTATATCACATAAAACAAATAACCACATAAATCCTAGCACATAGTAAAAGGATATGGGTGGTTAATGCCAAGTTGCAGTAAAGTGCCAATATGGCAACTCTGACTAGCATACGGGGTATAACTTTTTTAGTAGTGCCCGAAGGCTATTAGGATCAAGAATTCATTCTCGACAACCACGCCTAATCAGATGTTCAATTACGAGTTCATATCAGATCCAGATGGATATGCTAGTATACCAAAAACTCCACGTGTAGCCGGTCTAATCAGACGGTTCAGTCTATACCGTTTCCCGCCGACTTCGACTGAACTACAATCGCATCGGGGACCCCAAAAGGCCCGGACAAGCAATTAAGTAGCACATAATCCATGTTTGACATGGCAAGATAAAGGACAAGCCGGTCATCCACATAAAATATCAGAGCAATCTCAGTTTCACAATAATTAAATATAGTGTGATAAAATACACACCATGTTTAATTAGTATGAAACCAATTAATAGACATGAATAGAACATAATATTTTTAAACATTTTATATAACATATAAAATTTTAAACTAACACACTGAAATTGAACAGACATAAAATAATATATATATATATAATTCTAAACTAACACATTTAAAATTAACAGGCATAAAATAATACATATAAAATTATAAACTAATACATTTAAATTTAACAGCCATAAAATAATACGTATAAAATTCTAAACTAACACATTTAAATTTAATATGCATAAAATATATATGTATAAGAATAAATTTTAATTCAATTCATAATAGGGTAATAAAAACACTCACCTCAGCTGTGGATGACTATAATTTTATGGATGATTATAATTTTATCGAACCTGAATGATTTTCTTCGAAAGTTAAAATTTAACTCTGTAAGGCTGGTGATAATATTCTCTTGGTTTGGTTCTTTTTCATTGAGCGCGCAGACAACTCTAGTCTATATACTATTCCCATGAAAAAAAATTTAGTCAAACCATGAAAGTTTTTACTACATTCTTCCTCTGATTTTCTAATAATGGCATATCATTTTTTATGTTAGAATTTAAAAGATACTAAATGAGTGGATAAAATTAAACTGGAAGAAGAAAAAGTAAAATGAGTGGATGTAATAACCTCAAACTTGCAATAAATAGAAAGTGTCAATATAAAATAAATATCTCAAAATAGAAAGTGTGTCACTATTAAAGAAATGGAGTGAGTATAAACAATAATATTGTTATCTATGATATCGTTGAATTCATTATAATAAACAATTTATAAAAAGTAACTTTTTATTTATCAACATTATGCGCAATTAGATTTATTAACAATTAAATGTGTGTTGAAAATTATGAAAAAAATTCTTTATAATTTAATGCGGGACGAGGAGAATAATGAATTTTTATGGTAAGATTAGTTGGTTCATGACACGTGTTGATTATCACTTCATTGTATTGGATAAGAATGTGAATATTACGCAATGTATTTTATTTGATTATGCCCTGTATTTATATTGTTTAGTATATAATATGTAATTTTAATTTAATTTAAATATATTTAATTAATATTAAATAAATTTATTATTTATTACAGTACCGCCATCGTCGCCTCCGCCGATCTCCTCCTCTTCTCTTCTTCTTCTCCTCGTCTTCTCTTTTTCTTCTCCTCGTCTTCTTCTTCTCTGTTTCCCTTCTCCGCTCTCCGCAGTTTGTAGTGCTCCGGCAACTCCGTCTTCTCCGGCAACTCCTCTCCCCGTTCTCCTTTTCCTTCTCCTCCGGGTTCTCTTATCCCCGCTCTCCTTCTCCTTCTCCACTTTCCTCCCGGTTCTCCTCACCCAATTCTCCCACCCCGGTTCTTCTCCTGCCCCAGTTCTCCTCCACTCTCCGCCACTCTCCTCTCTCGTTTCTCTGCCGTTCTCCTCTCTCGCTCTCCACTCCCGCTTCTCCGTCGCTCTCCTCTCCCGCTTCTCCGTCACTCTCCTCCTCCGCTTCTCCGTCGCTCTCCTCTCCTGCTTCTCCGCCGCTCTCCTTCCCCGCTTCTCCTCTCTGATTCTCGTTTCTCCTCTCGAGCTGGGTTTTGCTCGATGGGGACAAAGGAGAAGGAGGGACGGCGGACTAGGGTTTTGCTCGACGGGGACGAAGGAGAAGGAGGGAAGCGGGCTAGGGTTTTGCTGAGGACCGGGATGAAGGAGAAGACGAGCGACGGTTAGGGACGGCGGCAGGCTAGGGACAACAGCGGTGGGCTAGGGTTTTGCTGGGGATGGGGACGAAGGAGACGGGGATAGCGGCGGATTTTTAACGACGATAGCGGCGGGCTACTGTGGAGCTGGGGACGAAGGCCGGGGGCGGTGGTGGTGGTTCGACGGTGGTGGCAGTGGCGGTGGCAATTGTTTTTTTTGGTTTTTTGTTTTATTTTAAAAAATTAATATTATATATATATACACATATAAGAACGTAAACTAGTAAAATACATGACGTGATATAACAACACCCATAAGAATTCTTGATTCCTAGGGGTCACGTAGCCTAGTCTTGCCTACTCCATTCCCTATTCCTACATTTGTTTTAATCTCTTTTGTACCTCTTCACGTGTATGTGAGGAGTACTACACCTGACCACTAATTTCTTTATTTCCATTTTATTAGTTTTGTTTTTTTTACTGGAAAAGTTTCAGGAAAGGCGGCATTTTCATAAGCTTGCATTTTATAAGTTAAAACAAGTAATAATATGTATTTGAAGGTGGAAATATAAAAATATATGATATAAAAAAATATTTTCAAAAATTTTAAATTTTGTATGTAATTTAAGAAATGCAGTGTATAAGGTAAGAAATAAGTGGCCTGCTCATAAGCTTATGGACAGGCCGCCTGTCAGGAGACCAACTCTTTTTTATTTGTTTGGTTTTTGTTTTATTTTTCTTCCTCCTTCCTAATTCCTTTCGTTCCACTTCACTCTAATTTCGTTCCACTTCACTCTAATTTCGTTCCACTTCACTCTAATTCGTTTTTCCATTAATTTTCTTTTCATTTTATTTACTCTACCATTTTTATTATGAGTCCGTCAAGACGGTCTTTTCATAAGTTACGAGAATACTAAGGTTTAAACGATAAACTAGAATAAAGATAAAATTTTTGGGTTACATTAATCGGGTCATAAATTTATAACTATTGCATGTTGCATAATAAAATTTTAATATTGCAATTATAACCTTTTAATTTTTTATAATTTTAATCAAACCCCATTTTTTCATATGCATATGGAAAAATGATCTTTCTCAAGACTTTGCCTTTTATTATATGGATTATCAATTGTAATTTTGGTCTTACAAGGCTTCATTATAAAACTCCATTCATACAAATATTTAATTAATAGTCAATTAAATCATCAATATTTTGGTTTCATATGTAATTTTATCCCATTGGGGTTTTATTATAAGGATTCTAATAGTAAATATACATATTTTATTAACTATATTTCTCACGTACTTATTATATTTATTATTCTTTTAAAATGTGCAAAATAGATCTCGCTTACATTCTAATTCGGCATATTATTATTCACTTCCTCTTTCTTAAATGAATCATAATAAAACCACTATTTTCATCGTTTGATATTATTTACTTGCTCCTTTATTTATTTACTTATTTCATTCTATTTTAATTTATGTTAAAATTTCTTATAAGGTTTTGAGTTATAGCCGGAAATAGTCAAAGAAAGTAAAAAGGAGAATATGATTTTTGGTTAAAACCTGGCTATTACATACGATCCGACTTCATTAAGGTTGGGATTTCACCAAGAGCATCTAATGATCAACCCTTTGTCAAGGCCATGGTTTCATACCTTGAGCAACTAGTAAAGGGTATCGCAGTTGCATGCGCTAGTGTGATCTCGGCAGGCATTGATGATCCCAAGAAGTTCATCGAGAAGACGATGGATGAACTTGATGCGGGTGTTACAAAGTTGGGTGGAGAGTCCAGTGATAGAGAATGTGATGAGAAGGTACGCCTACATAATTATATACATTTTCTTTCAAATAAATTACACGAGACTCTAATTTGCAATATGAAAGTTAACAATTTCCTTAACTCTCTAACAACCAGGATGGAGAACAAGTTAAGTTGTACGTCAAAGACATTGTTGATAGGAAGAAAATGGTCGCGCATGGGTTGCGACAAATACCTCGTCGTCAGCATGCTGTAGTGTGGCTCGCGTAAGAGTATGCGATCCAATCTACCATCCTAAGGCGGGATTGCCCTCAGCCGACCACCAGTTCGATAACGTTGGAGAAGCCAATGCAGGTACTTTGTTATGCTCTTCATGGAAGAATATGTTAATCATTCAGAGACAAACAATATCCTGGAGGTAAAAATTACACCTCAAAATTAGTCATTAAATATTTCTATTACGCACAACATTCTTCACTAACATTGCAAGTTTGAAAATCACAGATCTTCCCAGAGGGCCAAGGGTCGTACCTTGTGTACAAAATTCAGGGTGTGATAGAGAGATGGTGCGGGGCTTGGATCGATGAGTACCAGCATTAGGCGAACACTTCGTTGCAACTTCTGGATGAAAAAAAAGACATAATAGGTTGATAATTGAATTTCTGTGGTTGATGATATTAGAATTGTGTTGTTGATGTTTAGTCATACTGAACTTGAGTGGCATTTTATTTATTTGCATTCACGGTGAGGATACATTTTCTATTAATCGTTTCAATAAATTCGTGAGTTTGCTGATCAATTAATACGTGTTTAAAGTTCATACGTGTTTGAACTTTCTTACTTTTTCCGAGGTTAAATTTATAATAGTTCGGATTCAAATATTTCTTCTTGTAATTGCCTCAGAAATGATCTGGGAGGGGCCACCGGAAAACAAATAGGCCATTGCAAATATTATATACCTTATACACCTGTAAAACATATACTTACCGGTGTATAAATCTTAAACCGGTAAAATATATTTTGGCACTGGTAATGCACCGGTAATGCAAACAGTTATAAAAAATACCTGTGTATTTTATCATACCGGTGTAAAATGTAATACCGGTGCATGTACACACCAGTGAATATAATTGCAATATATTATACATCGTAAGCATCACCATACCGGTGCAATTGTATTTATGCCCCCCTACCATTTGGAACATCCTACACCGATACTTATTTTCTACACAGGTAACATCCTACACTTGTACTTATTTTTTTTATACCGGTGCATAAGGATTTCTACACCGGTATATTTTACCGATGCATATGGCCAACCTCCATACACTGTTATACACAAGATTCCAGTACAATTGTATGAAATTACCAGTGAAATTGGGCCTTCCCTGCAGTGGTGATGCCACAAATGATACACTAACAAGGGTTGTTAGCTCAACTATGGCAACATAGGGATGGTAGATGCTACATGAACTAGGACCTTTTCAAATAGCCTTCACCCGAGGATAACAACACAAGGTTCAACCAAATTGAACCATGCGTGCAAGCGACCAAATACAAAAATCAAGCATCAACATAGGGCCACAAGTGAAACACCAATACATAGGAAGCACACACTTCAACCGAGTGATGTTGTGAGGCTCTTCCTAAACAGTTATCCTTTCCTCTTAATGGTTAATATGCCAATTGGAAGTCTGGCCGTTTTAGTGCTAACACGAGGGGTGGAAGTACTGCCGTCGGAAACACAAGCAAAGGCCAATAGACCTTTTCCTTTTGAAGGCAATTTATTTTACTTTAAAGCCATATCACAAGATAAAGTATTGTATAAAACTGTCTCATAGTGAAATTAGGAATTTAATTGCAACTGAGATTTTTTATTAAAGTTTTAAAAGACCAGGGGTTGGATGTGAAATTTTATTAATTTACCTTTAGGTACAGGTATAAATATCAACATTTGTTTATTCTTCTCTCATATTTTTCTGAAACTTTCTCTCTCGTCTCCTTTCATCTCTCCTGCATGAAACATCATTATTCTCTCTCCCGTTCTTCTCTCTCATCTCCAGTTCTCTTTCATCTTCCTTCAATTCCTGCTATTTTTCTTCCAATTAATCGCACATCTTCTCCATTTTTCTTCCTCCTTTCTTGCGCGCAGTTGTTCGCTGAGATCTTTGAAGTTTTCCAGTGAATTTTCCGGTATAGCCTTTAATTTTTTTCCGAACTCGGAAACTCTAGGCTTTCCCATATGTCGTTGAAACATTCTCAAACTCAAAAATTATATATATTTTCCGAACTCGGAAAGTTAAATCTTCCCTTTGTAAAATGATTATCTATTTTCGAGCTCTTGTCCGCTTTTTCGGTCTCTAACTGTATTGTTTCTAAAGAGAATTTTTATTGATAAATTAGTTTCCAAGTTTGTAAACTGCATTTCCGATATCGGAATGTATTTCACGTCAAAGTTTTTCGAGGTCGTAAAACATTTTCTTGCCTATGCAAATTGGGCATGACAGAGACGGCCGAGTTTCCGAATTTGGAAACCTTTTATGGTCTTTTGGTAAAAAAATTGTTTCTATAATATTACCAGCATAAGAACAGCCTCGATACATGGCCACAATTCCAAAAGAATACACGATAGTATCTTTCACTTTAAAAAATCTATAGATAATGCTCACCAAGCAATAATCTACAGATAGGAATAGAAGTCACTACAAATCTATTCCGAAATTTCTAAGGTTATTTTTTTACCTAACTTGAGTTTCCCTACCAACATTAGGATTTCCCAGTGTGTGTGACCGATTGAGAACTAGATGCCTAGCCAATGAATTTTGCACATTGTTGATATCTTCTTATGAGTAGGGTTTCTAATCATCTTTGAAAGTATGAAAATAACAATTTAATTAACTATTTGGTGAAGGCTATATAGAAACATTACCACTACGCATTTGTACAATTACCTTTTCATGCTCAAGTACATGTTCCTAGACTTTGTCAGAGCACTCGGATGCGTATAACATGACATAATATCCGCACACCCAAGTTTGAGTCTGTTTCTTGTACTATATGTAAGGAACATAAATTATCAAGGCTATTGCACTAAATAATTGAGGACGGTATTTTGGAAATGAACATATTGGTTGACCTACCTGATTTCGACCACGTGAAATGAACAATTTGTTTGATCATTATTTTCACTCATTGTAGGTTCCAATATCTCAATGAATGCATCAGACGGTTGGATATGGAGGGATCCATCCAATACACTCTCTTCTCTGCGGGTACTATCAATATTAGTCTTCAATGGTCCCTGAAAAAAAGATTGATTATTTGAAATTTGTTGGAAACAATGTTGGTCAAAAAATTGAATGTAGTAAATAACCTCTCAATGTATGGCGCAACGAAAAGCATCTTATCCTTCTGGCTTAGGCATTTGGGAATGTAGTCGATCATATCTTGTTTTGTACAACCAATTTCTTATATCATCACCGGACACATGTATCCAATCCATCCCCCTTTTGATTACTTGTAAAATACATGTACCTGGACAATTTCATTGTAATAACGGTTAGAAAAATTTTAATCAAATTTTGAAATAAAATGAATAAAAACACTCGCAGGGTGTAGATCGACATGATCACCTGATTAACTTGCTCACATCTCCACAAGTCTTCAAAATCACTCCATAACACCATTATTTCATGTTTGCATCCGAATACGCATTCATTTCCCGAGAATGTGAATGTGGCACTTCGATCATGGGGTGGGAGGTCGTCGTCGTACCTGTCAAAGTTAAATTTAAAGCCCTAAATGCTTCATATCTACAACTAAGTAGATAATGACAACTCAGGGTTGTCCATGAAGAAGAAGGATTTTCTTGAGCGTTTATACATATAAGGTTGATATTATGCTAGAAGCAAATATATATATATATATATATATAAGCAAGTAAAAAGTGGGGTTTGGTTGGTTTTGGTTTTCCTAAGTTATGAAATTAAAATATAAGATAACTAGCAAAGTCAAGTGACTATGCTAATCATCAAACAAACTAAGAAAAAAGGTAAAAACTACAAAAGACAAAGCCTTGGGGGCAATTGATATCCACTTCCAAACCTAACGTAGATCATTGAACCATTCACTTATTCTATTACATTCATTACCTATGGGGAATGATATCACTTCCATTTAAATAGATAGACATTCTTTTCTTCTTAAGGGTAATTCACAAAGGCGATCGACGACCATTTGCAAGCCTCATTGACAATCACTTTAGGTGATCGACGACCATAAAGATATTTCATCAATGGAATTATACACGAAAGACCATAGATTTGATAACAACAAGTCTTCTACCAAAGACATAGTCATTTAACCAAACAAAGAAATCATGAGGCCAAGCCTAGAATAATCAACATTCAAGATTCATTGTTATGATAAAACCTAGAACAATCAACATTCAAGATTCAACCTTTCGTTGCTTCTATAGGATAAAGATGAGAATAATCCATATTAACATACTCAACTAGCAAGAATCACAACACATTGTGCACAAGAAGTTCTAATTCCATGTTCTTGGAATCTCATGCCGAAGAGCTAAGAAATTGGTCACTTCCTTAACACCCTAACACTTTGATCATACAAACACTTAATATTCTCAAATAGCCCATAACATAAATGAAGTAAGACATCAATTAATACAAATGAATGCTAAATAAAAAATGCTTCAAGAAAGAGTGAAATAGAGGTTCTTACTACATAAATATGGAAGCTTCAATCAATTTCTCACAAGTACAAAACTAGCCTTGATAATAAAAACCCATAATATAGAACACAAATATACAAATAAAGAAGAAGAAATGGAAGAAAATGGTGAAAAACTAGGGTTTTGGATCCCCCAAGTCGGGCAAGAAGGATAGGGAATGAGTGGATGAAGTGATATTTATAGTACAAGAAAAATAGGAGTAAAAAGCAAGCTTCAGGGAAATTTTTGCTAGTCACAACGCATCCGTCGCGAGTCATGATCAAATCAGAATTTTTTTGTGAGAATTGTGAGCTCTCAGGTCCATTTGTCGTGAGTTGCGACACAAAAAAATTCCAGTTTTGTTTTGCTTCCTTCGGTGAACCGTTGATCCATTTTAAAAGTTCTTGTAGTCTTTTTTATAATACTCAAGAAGATGAATCCAATGGTACCACTTTTGGAGTTGATTCTTCTCGGATAATTCTCAGAACTCTACTTCAAAACATAGATCATTCTTCATCCTTTGCTTTGCTCTCCTTTCTTCACTTTATCTTCTACCACTTTGTGAGTGGCCTTCCATCTTCTTCCATCCTTTTGAATGGCCTTCACTAAACCACTCCTAAGTTCTCATGAGCAATCTACAAATTAAGCTTACAAAAAAGGAATCTAGATGCTCGTAAGGACCAAAAATCCATTAGACTAAATATAGGTTACAAAATGAAGGATTTAGATATGAAAATCGAAAATGGTCATCTGAACCCCCCTTATGGTGAAAACCTAGATAAATATAGAAATCTTACAACTAAAATATGACAAAAAGATATGTTAAATGCTTCGGAAAATACATGCATTTGACGTCTCATCATGAGGCTGTAGCAAATTAAGGACACGTACGAAGCCAGGTAAGTCTCGAGGGCATTGAATCTTGCCAATGGAGGTCTAACCCTAGTTGGTGCTGTTGGCACAGTTTTGGTCGTCGATTTAACCCGTTTTAGTGTTGTCATCACCAGTTTTGGTGAAGGAGACATTGTTTCCTTCAAATGTCCATCCTTGATTGGATCAGCGTATATCAGTCTACGGGCCAAAGTAAGGAACATTCCCCGGCAAAGCCCAACTTTCTTGTATTCTGCATCCGGGATTGGCAAAGGACCGCCCATCACCAAAGGATTCTCCAAGGAAACCCTCGAAAGACCTTCTGCAATTAGTATGGAGTGATGATGTTTCACTAACTCATGCAAAACTCCATCGGCTACATGCAGCGGCTTGCCTTCTACGCCTTGATCAATGTATAGTTCACACAGACATGATTTCTAAAACATAGGCAAAATATATTATTAAATATAAAAATTTAATCAAAGTGACATAATTTATAAAATGATCGTTCGTGCCTTTTTTCAATTGCTAGGGTGGCATTGTTGAGATTGTTGGGTTTGAACAATTGTCTATTAATTTTTGGATTTTGCATAATTGCCCCATGATATACCTCAACATCCTTGGAAGAATGTCATGAACTCCTAGATGGCGGTTTCCAATCGGACGCTAAGTCCTCTAAATTGTCCGGAAGAACAAGCCCGATGTGTTGGACCAACTTCCAACTTCCAAATTATAATTTATTGCTGCTCGATTCATTTGTCTTGGACTTGGGATTTTTACTTGCAAAAAATGGACTCTCGAAGGGTTCCGCTCCATCGTAGGACTGTAAGACCCTGAATGCTTGCCGGTGTGTCACGAAACTACCCATTCCCCCGACCCGCCCCGAATGGTCTGATTTTTCCATGGCTTCACAAAGGATTTCATGTTTATCCTTTGGTATAAACTCCCCTTGTAATTGATCATTCTTCAACTTTGCCTAAGCGAAAACATAATAAACAGATAAACCATTGTTAATTCGATATAACATGTATATAGTTCAATTTAATGAAGTATTTTCCAAAAAAAAATACGTACCACTCTTTCCGCAAGTATTTTCTCTTCGGGTTTGACATATTTTCCCTTCTTGTTTTGTCGTCCTTTGAGAAATAGATTGCACCTCTCAATGTCTTCCACACAAATCGGTTGCACAGATGACCTTGCTTCATTCTCCGTCATCCCCCGCGCTATTGCCGCTTGCACACCTTCTTCTAGACGTTCCTTTACTAGCTCGATTTGGAATGTTGTTCCAATACGCAATTGCCCAATTTGTCAAAAACCAACGATGTTAACTCCATCCTATCCATTCTAAGTTCTAATGCTCTACAATGAGTTTGGTGTTTTCTTACATCTTTTGTATCATCATCATCATCCCAGGTCATGTATGTTGTTGGTGAGTTGACATCACCAGACAGCTACACATTGTCACGAGTCTGTTTCCTAGTTTCATTTTCAATGCTACATACACAAATATGGGGATAAAAATACCTTAATCTCGGAATGTAATAAGTTACTAACATTTATAGGAAGATATGTATTAAACCTTAGGCAATTGAACAAATTCGATAGAAGTTAAATTTACCACTATAGCTTTACCAGAAAATAAATTAGGTGATTGAAAAAAAATGTATTGCCCCCCTACCAAGTCAACAAAACCCTAATAGTATGCACAACTTATCATTAATTGTCAAACCCCACTAAAAATAGAAATCATAACATTCACAAAATCCAAACCCTAGGTGGCACTGAGCATGAAAATTTTGTGCTAGCTCATTCATGATAGTAATTAATAAGCCTATCTATTTAATGAAGAGTACATTTACCTTTTTTATAAATCAAAGGGAATGATGTACTCCTTTATAAGTTAAACCTATATTACATTGAAAACCCTTGTTGAAATCTAAAATTTCAAGTGAGAATTTAGATATGAAGAGATGTAGACCTACCTCAAATCATAAGACCTTGAAATGGAATATTCGAAGATGGAAAGGATTGATGAAATGGGCTTGGAAGGTTTTTTGGAGGGGAGAAATAGAGGAATGGCAGGGTGTTCAGATGGGAGAAATGCCCATTTGAAAACCCTTTATGCGTTATTTTTATCCCATAAGTAAGGGTTTCCGAGTTCGGAAAGTGTATTCTGAACTCGTAAATATGTCCGCTCTTCTATACGTAGAAGCAGAGCTATTTCCAAACGCAAAAACTCTTTTCCCCTTTAAAAAATAGAAAAACAGCCAGATTAAAAAGCCCCAAATCAAATTCTCACATTCATTCTCCCTAAACCCTCAAATTCCGAATTTCAAACTTTAAATGCCTACCCTCAAATTTCTCCCCTACAATGACTAAGAAGAGTGCGGCCGCTGATGTATCTGCAAATGAACCAATCCAAAAGCTTAACCCATACCCGCTTGTAACATGCAAAATAAACCCCAGAGGTATCCGGGGTGAGAAGCTCTGATGCCAAAGTCAGTCAACGGCACCAAGGGATGAACGGTAAATAATCTAAAAGTAATGGCATACCTTTCTATTTATACCTTTCTAAACCTAATTAGGGTTATTCTTCCTTCTGTTTCTTTATCGAGAAGCCCAGGACCCTCGACCTAATCCCTATGGTGGGCAGGGTCATTGGGTCAGAGGCCCAACTTAGTCTTATGCTCATTTAGCCTCTAAGTCGAAGGCTAGTGATCGGAGCCACCACCCTCTCACTCAAATGGGTGCATCTACGAATTTTTTTAGTGCCACGACTAAGGAAAGGTATGTAGCATTTTTTAAGACAAAAGTTATCAATTTTAAGGCAATATTAGCGTCGGACATTGAGCCATTAGGACTAGGATATTTGCTTGCATATTTCAAAATCCAACATTTAGAGGAATTGCTATGTATGGATGAGTCGGTTTATGTTGATGAAGTGATACAATTTTGTGCAAATTTGGGTCAAAATAGAAATAATAGGGATATGAATAGGGTGAATAGGAAAGATGTATTTGTTACTACATATACAATTAACGCAGCCCTAGAATGCCCTTACATCATTGTTGAGAAATTAAGGCCCGATGACCCCAACTTTCCACTCGACGTTTATCACACTCGTGTTTGGCCGTGCATTAGCGACACTACTCCTCTTTTTCCTATTGCTATGGCTAGAAAATATTTTAAGAGGCTGGGAACCAATTCCGGTAAGGCGGAGAGTTTTGATATAAGTATTTTAACCTGGGAACTGCATCTCGTGTATGAGTGGATATGTGTTAATGTTTTCCCCACCGGTGGCCATACTTGCGAGCCTATTATAGCTAACCTCATGATGTTTTACTACATCATGGAGGGTAGAAAGGTAAACCCTGGTTTCGCCTTCATATCATTCATGTTGAAGGCCGCACAGATGAAGAAAAAAGATCTTCCTTACTGTGGTTTGAGAACGTGTATGCTGAAGAAAGCGAACATCATCCCTCAAGATAAGCCTCTTCGTTAAGAGTACTATGACACGAGTTGGTTCCAACACAAAGGCTTACATATTGACTGTGATGGCAAATGATCACTCCGTCCTGTACCCGGTCAGAAAGCTAAAATTGCCAAGAGGGCCCGTGAAACCGAAGAAGCTAGAGAAGGGGCATCGAGCTCCCGTAAGTGTTGCATGGTTTAATTAACTTCACAATTAAATATAGAAATTTAATATCCATCCCACTTCATTTATTTTTAATATCTATCTTATTACGAGTATCGACAACGGTTAGAAAGCTAGATTTAGCGAGTACTTCGATTGTATGTATGTGGACATGATCGAGAAACATGACATGTTGATCTGCGCTCATTCCTAGCATCTCACCTTCATGAAAGCTCAGAGCCTCCATTTGGAATTGAGCAAGGATGATGAGCTGCCTAACTGCAAGCTGGTCTTCTCAGAGAGTGAAAATGAGGATGTCGCCATGATCATGGTGACAATGGCAATGGGGGAGAATTTGAAGAGATTAGTATTTTGAATGTATTAGATATGTATGGATTCCGTATTTCATTAGTACTTCAACTTTTGTAGTTACATTTATGTTATGGGAGCCATTATCTATTTTCATTCTATTGTTTTCTAAAGCAACAATTTCGTTCAATTTATCATTTTTAATCTATTATTTTGTGCTAAAAGGTTTTAGTTGCATGCTATTGATTGATTTGTAGGATTATATAGTCTGTGGAAGCTCGATTTGTATTAATTAAACTATTCTTAGTTTAGAACTTGACCAAAAGGAACGATGCATTTCTGAGTTTGGAAATGCATCTCCTCTTTGCATTTTCAGACCAAAAGAGTTTATGAGCTAAAAAGTGCACCTTTGAAGTCCAAAACACACGAATCAATTTCCAAGTGAGGAATTATACTTTACGAGTTTGGAAAATATAAAGGGCTTCAACCTTTTATAGAGACGGTGGAGTTTCCAAGCTTGGAAATATAGTTTTCGAGCTCGTGTCCCGTTTCTGGGCCTCAACTGGTAAAACTGTTGGTTTTATTTTTAGTTGCATTAATTGTTTCTGAACTCGGAAACTATTCTTCTCACAATTGTTAAAGAGACGATATACACTTTCTAAACTCGGAAAGTATATCTTATTTTTTAAAAACAGGCGTCGCTTACAATTCAAACAAAATCTCCAAATCCACAAACCCTACTCCATTTACGAGCTTGCAATAGCCTTCTCGCTCTCCCTATTTTATTAAATCCCACCAACAAATCCAACTAACATCTTCTTCCATGGCTAAAGGAGGTTCCAAATGTGGCGGTTCTAGGTCTCGTTCAACCGGCAACAATCAAGGATACGATTCTAGAAGGTTTGTTCCCCAATTTGCTCAAAATTGGTATGGTGCTTTTCGTGAGAAACGGAAGTTATTGGATACATATCTTGTTGACTTTAATTCCTACTTAGCTTTAGGATTAGATGCTCCCGTTAAACCTTTTAGTGAGAAATATGTAGAGAATATGCTATCGTGTAATGAAATAGCATATTTCGATTTGGTTTGCCAATTTTATTCTAAGTTTTGAGAAAATGGGAATGGGGATTATGCTACTAGGGGTTGGGGGTATTGAAATCCCACTTAGCGAATGGACTGTTAATAAGGTAATAGATTGCCCGTACTTGCACCCGTAATATGTTTATCCGGATAATAATGATGGACCTTTGGATGATTGCTACCATCGTGAGAAATGGCCTCTAGAAGTTGACCCTCCATACACAGTTGAGTGTAATGTGAGGTACTTTGGGTGCGAGAGGTAGAGTTTAGGAAAACCTGAGGCCTTTGACCTAAAACTTTTGCTCATGGACCAACGTATTACATATAAGATCATTAATAGGAGTTTGGTCCCCTCAGGCACACACTTGACCGAGCCTAATTATGCAACCCTTATGCTATTCTATTTAATCATAGAGGGTAGGAAAATCAACCCCGAGGCATTCATTTATAGGCATATGTTGCATTTTGCAACGTCAACTAAGGTCTTGACTTGCCTGCCTTATGGGAGTTTAATTACTCGCATTTTGAGAAGCATTGAGGGGTTGCCTATAGAAGGTGGGGAAAAATCCCCAAAGTATTATGACAAGACTTACTTCGAGAACAAGGGTTGGATGTTGATTTATGGGAAGTGGTATCATAAGCCGGGGGAGGGGGGAGTCGAGAAAGAGGCCACATATTGAGGAAGGTTAGTCACAAATACATTTAGAACAATTTTTTAATATGTTGTTTATCATTAACTCACTGTTTACATAATTAATCTCTTGGTCGTTATATACTCTTTTTAGGCAAGGAAAAGTTTTACTTGAAAGGCTTCAAGGACTGCTACAAATGGATGCGCAAGGAATTTTGCGCTATGAAGGAAAAAATGGTTCATGGAAAAGTTTCAACGAGCTTATGAGCAACATCACGCATCAAGCTCTCGACAGCGAGTTAACCAATCGACTTCAACTGCCGAGGCTGCAGATGTTGAAGACTAAGATTTGTAGACTTGATTAGGTTGATGTTATTTGACTTTATTGTAGCATTTTGAAGATTCAAGTATGTGAATTGTTCAAATGATTTATGCTTTCCAAGTACTAAATTATTATGATATCTAAGTTTTTATCGAATGAATCAACAATCTTAAAAGGACTTGTTAATCACTAACTACTACTTATGATTCTTTTTCTTGATCACCACCTTCTTTGACTTATTCTTCCTACGTGGGATCTTCCCCTTACCATCGATCCACATCCCTTCATCATGGTCATCACAGCCTAGGAAACTATGAAGACTCCGATCATCCTTCTTGAGCAACATGACTTCTTCAGACCCACAACTCGCAATTTGAAATCCAAATCCAACTACCTCCTCTAACTCATTTTATCGACAAAAGCCTGCTTCCCTTAAACAACAATCTCCCACCAAGGATCAATAGGATCCCTAACATAGAAAACCCGGTATGCTTGAGACGTCAATATGAAAGGATTATTCTTCCATCCAACACGACTTTTATCGACAAAGGTGAAGCCCAAATCCTTGATGCGCTATCCGTTATTAATATCGGCCCACTAACATTTAAAAACTGGGACACGTATACTGACATAGTCAAGTTCCCAAATTTCAGAGATCGTGCCAAAGTAGCACTTTGAAGCATATAAAGGATTCATCACCACCACTTCCAACATGCAATGCTTCGGAGACAAGAGACATTCCACTGTTTTGAGTGACACTCTTATTATCCATTGATTTCATTACAAACATAAAACCATTGATGTCATAGCCTCTGTAGGAAAGAATGGTCCCCAATGGTCTGCGAGCCAACCATTTAAATGTCGATGGGTGTTCGCCGATATGTACGTGTTCCCCGTAACCATGGTGCAAATGTCAAAGTGTGTAATTGAAGTACCTGAGCCTCATTGAAATTAGGGTTCCTCACTCGTATGGCATCCATATGAATCTCGATGTACGGAACTACATCTTGGTGGTTGCGGAGAACATAAAGATGGGTGGCACATAAATCTTCCGCACTAGGGCTAAATAATTTTTCCTGTCTAACCCCTAAACCTTCCAACCTCTCTTCATGTCTACCGATTGGAACCCTAACAGAGTCAACTTGCTTCATATAATCAGTGCAAAACTCAATGGCCTCTTCTGTCATGTATCCTTGCACAATACTAGCATCTGGTATGTACCAATTTTTCACAAAGTGCTTGAAGATTTTCATGTACCTCTCAAACGGATACATCCATATTAGAAATACCGGACCACATTGAATTATCTCATGCACCAAATGGACAATCAAGTGGACCATAATGTCAAAAAGAGAGGGAGGGGGAGTACAATTCCATACGACACTGAACTTTAACAATCATAACTTGCAACCAATCCAATTTCGAAACAATAATACTTTTGCGACAAATAGATTTGAAAAACAAGCAGAGCTTTGTAATGCACAATCTTACGTGAGAAGGAAATGAAGAACGAATGGCAATGGCATTCAATTCCCGCATTAGGTTGTGACAATCGTATAACTTCAACCCACCTAACTCAACTCCTTGATGAACACACAACTGCTTATGTTGGACGAGTAAGCACTGAATACTTTCACACTACTAAGGGTCTCACAAAAAAAATTCTTTTCCAATTGCGACATTGAATAGCAAGTGGGGGGGGGGGGGCAAATAACAATCATCACCAATAGTCACTAGTGCAAGATTATCCCAAATACCCAACTCAACCAAATCTAGCCTAGCCTTCAGTCCTTCCTTTGTTTTCCCAGGGGTATTTAACAACATCCCTACTAAAGAATCACAATCTTCTCAATGTGCATGACATCAAGACAATGTCTAACTTCCAAATGCTTCCGATATGGTAGCTTGAAGAAGATTGAGCATTTTTTCCAATTTCCTTTAACGACAACTTTTCTTTTCTTCTTCTCAAAGTCATTGGGAAAATTCTTAACATTCTCATAAATATGTGTATGTGACCGTGGCACCGGTGCATCTCGTGCATCTATTTTCCCATTGAACCATTTTTGGCCCAGTTGCCATGGGTACCCCTCGGGAAGAAATCGCATATGCCCCTGGTAAACTATCTTACAATCGTGTTTTAATCGACAAAATATAGTGTCTTTATCACACACTAGACAAGTAATGTGGCATTTCACATAATACCCAGGCAAATTCCCATGTGCAGGAAAATCATTAATTATGCAAAATAACAACGCCTTAAGAGTGAAGAAACCTTAACCACCATCATTAAACAAAGTAAAAAAACCATCCACTAGAGGAGAAAGATATACATCAATAACATTACCAGGTTGCTTTGGACCTGATATCATCAAAGATAGCTACACATACTTACGTTTCATGGTCAACCAAGACGGGAGGTTGTATATGACCAACATAACTAGCCAAGAGCTATGTGTGCTACTCATGTTACCAAAAGGATTTATACCGTTTGTACACAACCCTAAGCTCAAATGCCGAGAATCTTTGCCAAACTCAGGGAACATAGCATTGACTTTCTTCCTTTGCTCCCCATCCAAAATATGTCTTATAACATCATCCGCCGGTCGGTCTCTATCCACGTGCCAACGCAACAAATTGGCATCTTCCCTACAAGCATACAACTTCTTCAAACGGGGAATGATCGGGAGGTACCATAAAACTTTTGTCGGTGTCATTTTCTTCGATTTCACTGGAACTTCCACACCCACCGCAATCGCACCTCTCTTCAACTTGTACCGAGACTACCGCATACCCGACAAGTTTCTCAATCTTTATCTACTTCCCCTCTACACAAATACAATCGTTTGGGCATGCATGGATTTTTTTTTCGATTCCAATCCCATTGGGCATGGTATTTTTTTGCAGCATATAACCTATCGGGCATTAAATTACCCTCGAAAAGAAAATCCCTAAACAACTCGAGAGCCTCGGTCATCGACTTTTCTGTCCATCCAAACTTTGCCTTCAGGTTCATTATCCATAGAGTTTCATTCAAAACCGAGTTTTTGAACCATTGTACAAAGGAGTCCCGTTGTCATCAATCAAATCTTGTAACGACTCTGGTTTACCTTTGAATTTTCTCGCAATATCTTCCACCATTTCGTCAAAGTTGGCGTTACCATCTAATTCATCAACCGCCGTCGTATCCTCCAATTCATTAGAAGGAGATGCTTCGACAACTTCCCCATGCCCTACCCAACGATTGTAGCTACTTTGAAACTCTCTCATTATGAGGTGTTCCCGCAACTTTTTCCTCCCAAAATACGCATTATTTTTACAATCCTTACAAGGGCATCTTGCCCGTAAAGAACCATTTTTAGAAACATGTTCAAACGCAAACGAAGCAAATGATTCAACCAATGACATGTACTCGGGTGATTTCCAAAGATCATTACCAAGTAGTTTATCTCAATCCATTCTCCTAAAATTCAATTGATATGCAACACATAAGGATCCATTCAACAATAATCATAAACTTAGTTAATCTCAAAACATAATTGTAAATATGGATATATAGGAAGCATTAAATACATCTTCAATTTTTTCAAGAAATTGGAAAACAAGATAATTTGGATTAAACTAACCTTCTCCAATCCCAAATGATGAATTCTCAAGCACCACATGGGTAATGAAGGAATGAGCTTCTTCTTCAAAGTTTTAGGGTTTTGTGGCATTTAATGGAAATGAGCGCATTTTCCAAATTGTCCAACAAGGTCGTTTCCAAGATGGATATATAGGAAGCATTAAATACATCTTCATTTTTTTCAAGAAATTGGAAAACAAGATAATTTGGATTAAACTAACATTCTCCAATCCCAAATGATGAATTCTCAAGCACCACATGGGTAATGAATAATGGGTAATGAAGGAATGAGCTTCTTCTTCAAATTTTTAGGGTTTTGTGGCATTTAATGGAAATGAGCGCATTTTTTTAATATACAGGGTCGTTTCCAAACTTGAAAACCGTGTCCCCAAATTTCTAAAGGCAGGATTAATACCATTCCAAACCCAAAAACTGGACGCGCCGCATTTTCGAGTTCAAAAAACGTGTTTTTTCGTTGTAGTCCCCAAACAATGGGTTTTCCAATTTTGGAAATTCTATCGTTCTCCATTTCCGAGTTCGTAAACCACCAAAGGTTAGACATAACCGCCTTTAATTAGGGCTAATTAAAGGCAGTTATACCTTGAACCGTCTTTATTTAAAGGCATGATAAACCGCCTTTAATCAACAAAAAACCTCCTTCAAATATTTGACCAAGACACGATCAGCAATTTCCAAACTCGGAAATTAAAATTAAAGGCAGTTTTGGTTGTACTGCCTTCCTTTGCTGCCTTTAGTAGAGGGCTCTCTACTAGTGTTAGGTGCCTAAGAACGCTTACCCACTGTTGCTGCAGTCGAGAATGGAGTAGGAAAGTTTTGTTATTTTTAATATGTGATGTTTTAGATATTGTTGTTGATATTTCTCGTTTTCATCTTGATGTTTCATGTTCAAGCTCTAGGTATTGTTATGTGTTGGTGTAATATTATAATTTCAGTGTTTGATGCTTGTGGTGTTTTCATATTTAAATATGCAACTGATGTTTTCATATTATAATTTCTATTTTGTTCTTTTTATATTTTAGTGTGTACTGGTTGATGTTTTAAAATTTTGATATTGATGTTTTAAATACTGTATTTGGTGTTTCACAATGTAGTTGTCAGTCATGTTATGTGTGCGATTGTGATGTTTTAATTTCAGATATTGAAAATTTTACTACTGTATGTTATGTTATATATTTTTCCGCATGAACACTTTCCAAAGGTAGAGTTTTACGATGCCATTGATGAGATAATAAAAGCATGCTACGAGGAATCATGCTCCTGAAGGTGTTTCCTTGAACAGAGGACCCGAGCCAACCTTTGATCTTGGCGTTGGTGGAGTCGAAGAGTCATCCTCCTCAAAACCAGCAGGAGAAAAGGTAAGTTCGTGAATGGGCGAGTAACAAAGGGAAATAAGTTGGGATGGGGGGAATAGAATTTGATTGCTTGGGATGTATTGATTGAATAATGTTTTAAAAATAATGATTTATTTGTTAGAGATGAGGCACTAGATTGTTGTTGATATTTTAGATTTATTTAAATTTCATCTATTTTTATGTTAGCGATGTCTTAGAGCATTTGAGCCCTTTTTGTAATGAATGATGTTTAACAACTTATTTCAATGCAACAACAATGAAATTTATAAGTGCAGTGGAACATATGAATATCTTGTTCAAATCAACATTCTTATCAGTACATTTTTGTAAAACATCAAACAAAAAAATTGAACCATCACGACATAACTGTGTAACATCTCTTTATGACAGTAAATAATAATCAAGTCACGACAAGCTAATTTTAGATGAATTGAGCATTATGTGTATTTTAGTTTTGTATTGGATGTTATTTTTATGTTTTTTTTTTAAATTTTTAACTTATCTATTTGATGTTTAACTATTTTTGTTTGATATGTATTTTAGTTTGTACTTAACATTAAACTATTCTAATTTATTTGATGTTTAAGTATAATGCGTATTTTTAGTGTTTTTATTTTATGCTTAACTATTTTATTATTTTTATTTAATTTTATCTATTTTTATTTGATTCTATCTATTTTTATTCAGTTTATTTTATCATTTATTTTTAACTTTGATGTTTAAATATTTTAATAAGATAAATTATTATTATTTGGAGGTCATGTTTTAGAAATTAGACCCAACACAAGTGCAAAAGCACTCAATCACTCTTTCCTCTTTTCTCTCCAAAAAAACAACCCAAACCGATCTGCACTTTCCGGCGGGGTGGCCACTGGCGATCTCCGCCGCGTCGGCCACCCCCGCCACCCCTACCAGTAGTATAGCTCCAGAACACCTTCCTCCTTCCCCTCGCCAGAAGCCGCTACAACTCCGCACATCTACGGCGAAACCCAGCAACCGAGCTCGCATCAAGCTAAAGACCGGAGATCGTTGCCGGTGGGTACAGATCGGCGCCGATCTGTGACGTCACCCCACCGGTCGACGCTGCTCGATCTCTTCCAACACAGCTCAGCCCACGCGTCGGAGTTTCTGAAGCAGCTCGGCCCTCACAGATCGGACGACGCTCGTCGTCGACCGTCACCACTAGCCGCTGCTCATCTCCACGACGAAAGGCTGGAGCTGTGCATCCACGCCGGAACGCTTGCCGACTGCTCAGCTGGACATCTCGTCGGACCAGCTAGGAGGTGATACACCGGATTTAGGCCGCAAGGTGAAGAGGAGCCTAAGCCGCACTGGTCCCGCGCTGCTCCTCCGCCTCTGGCCGGTCAGATGCCAAACGCGACGACCACGCGCGGCTCTGCCCGGCCATGTCTGCCTCTCTCACGCGCCACCGCGTCCGCGCGTGTGGCCCACGCGCCACCGCGCCTGGCTGGGCTGCCAATGCGCCGCCGCACCGGTGTTGGGTAGATGCAGTCACACCTCCGGGATGCCACCACTGTAATGGTTTCTATTCTTTTTCAATTACTTTTGTGTCTTTTTTCAGAATATTATTGCTCTTTTTTCTAGTTCAGTGTTAGGTTTTCGGATTCTGTTTTTAAATACGGTTTATGGGGTACGTGCTATGACGCTAGGTTTTTGATATAGTACTGGATTCGTCTGTTGTCCGCCACCATACTTTTTCCGATCAGTTTGGAAAAACTATGCTGGCTTCTGATCTGATTCAATAGATAGACAGGAGAAATCCAAGTCAAGGGAAGTATTGACTCTCCCATTGGCGACTCTGTCTGAATCAGATTTGTAGTCCGTACAGGTTGAGGTGTCTTTGACACCACTGCTTGATGCGGGTGGGCAGCTCACCGGCGTTCTGATAGTGTGTAAATGAACTGGGAAAGTCTCTTACTGTCATAGGGAGCCACACAGTGACTAATCCGGCAGAGCGAGGACGATTAGCTTTTAGCGAGGAATGAGACTTTTCTAGGGAGTGATCATATTGTTGGGGACGTCAGTTCAGTATTGTAGCTAGTATGCGATCGCATCCTGCTGGCTACGACCAGGATATTTACCCTTTTTTTTAGGTTTTAGGTTTGCATGTTGCCTCCCTGCGTGGAGAATTCTCATATTGCCTCCCTGCGTGGAGTTTTAGACACAGAGATAGTATAGTCAGTCATATCTTTAGATCTCTGTCACAAATTGCCTCCTTTATGGAGTTTATCTTGGATTTGGGGAGCCTTATATACACCCCCACTAAATTTAAAAAAAAAAAAAAACAAGTGCAAAAGCAATCAGGCCTAAAGTAATCAGGTGATCCACCTTTACTTTAAAAATGACTTCTTGTCGTTCCCTGAAAAATGAACAGGCTGGATTTTGTCGGGAAAATGAATCGGCCGATTTTGCCGAAAAAATGAACCGCTGGATTTTGCCAGAAAAACGAACCGGCTGGATTTCGCCGGAAAAACGCTTCTTATAGCCGGAAATCCAACCAATTGTCGGAAGAACCCTACCCAACCAATTGTCGCCGCAAATCCTATCAACCCTACCTAATTGTCGCCAGAAATCTGTTGCCGACTTCAATCCCGTAGCAGAAGCCGACGAGAAGAGTCCCTCATATTTCATCTGTAACTCCGACGAGATGGACTTCGACAGCCAGCAGAAAAATACATCCAATGAAGCTCCGACGGGGTGGATGAGATAAACGGCCAACAGAAATTCACATGCAATGAAGCTCCACTGTATATACGTATGCAACTCCGATGAGATGGACTTTGACGAGGCAGAAGAGATGGCGTCATTGGCGATGAAGGCGAGCTCCGCTTTGGCCAAAAGTGGTGGCGAGAAACGCGGCGGGTGTGGGAAGAAGCCGATTCTGGCGTATTCCGCCGGAGATAAGGGGACTCCGACGGCAAAGGTGGGGGATTGTGGTGAGGTGAGGGCGAAGAGAGAGCACCGGAGCGGCGGCGCCCGCAGTGGCAAAGGGAGCAGTGTAGGGTTTTCAGAAGAGGGAGGGAGACGAGGGGTGTGTTATTTCTCTGAAATTGCATATTATCCCTGAGTTTTAGAATTCTTTATAAAATATGCCCCAAGTCCAAATTATTTGTAATTTAACCTCCAAATTTCATTTGTCATTTACCTTTTTTCACCCTAATCCTTGATCTCACCGGTATCATTCTCACCGGTCTCATTGAAGAGACAATTGGTTCAAGATGAATCTTGAACTTATTTTGTAAAAAATATTCTATTAATTTCTTTGGTTATGGTTTGGGGAGTCAATTGTATATCCCTCACTTAAGTGAGTTTATACAAAGGAAAAAGAATAAAAATGTAAAACATAATTAAATGGGACGGAGAGGGTAGTTTTGTTTCTATCATGTTTTAAGGGAAAACTAGAAATGATAACACACATAATTTAGCACAAATTTTTATAAAACCAATGACATAAACCTCAAAGTTTCACTAATATCAAAAGTAAATATCAACTTTCTTTTATTATCAAAAGAACCATACAACTTCTGATTTAATTTTAAACCATCATAAATCAAAGCAATAGTAAAGAAGTTAATAGTAATGTTTGTACTATGCCCATTCTAATAATAACTAATACTAATAAAGCATATACAATTCTATATATTTATCTTAAATTTATAAATATATACAAGCAAGAAATATAATACTATGCAAATTAAATTTAAGGAGTTTAATAGGAAATTGATTGTTCCATTCTTATACTGGATCTCGAGAATAGTATAAATGTGCATAGTTACAGGTAGAATGTACATTTTATTATTATTATTTGTGCATTAAAATATTTATATATCATATATAATTAAATTGTTATATTGGACAATTTCACATAAGAGGATTGTACATCCTTATAATTTAGAGAAAATCTCATGAAAGATAGCATGTTCATAAGTTTATAGACAGATTAGGGACATGCTTGTAATTAATAAAAATATATCCAAATTCGTGGGCCACACCCATTAGTTCAGATCTGAAAACTTAGATACAATCTTGAAGCATCAACATATACGTCAACTCCTCCTTCTCGGTGCCATCATCTTCCTTTTCCTCCTTGACGTCATCTCTCTCTCCTCCTCGATGCCACCTCCTTCCTCCTCCTCCCTGGCGCCACCACATTCCTCCTCCTCGGTGACATCGTCTTCTTTTCGATGATCTCTCTCTTCTCTCCAAAAATTTCTCAACCTCTTCTCCGTGATTCTCTGTCTACTCGTTTCTGCGATTCTTCTCTAGCGTCGTCGTTGGTATGTTCTTTGTTTAGTTGAATGTTGGATGGGCATCATTTTTTTGTGTTCAGAGTTGCTTGTGCATTTTTTCGTGATCTGATTTTTAATTGTCATCTTGTTGTTACAAAAAACTTGTTGATTGTTCGTCTTGAATTACTCGTTTACTTATATGTTGCAGTTGTTATTATCCAGCGTGTAACTATTAGTTGTACTGTGAAACGACATTTTATTTTTCATTCGTTGTTGATTGTTCGTTTTGAATTACAAGATGCATTCGTTTACTTGTATGTTGCACCTGTTAGTATTCAATGTGTACTTGTTAGTTGTACTATGCATGCCTTTTTATGTTCATTTGTTGTTGATTGTCCATTTTGAATTAGGAACTGCACATGTTTACTTATATGTTGCAGTTCAGTATCCAACGTGTAATTGTTAGTTGTACAGTGAATGGTTTTTTAAAAATTCGTTGTTGATTGTTTGTTTTGAATTATGAGCTGCATCTGTTTACTTATATGTTGCATCTATTAGTATCTAATGTATAATTGTTAGTTTTACTATGTGTAGCTTTTTTTGCATTTGTTGTTGATTGTTTGTTTTGAATTAGGAATTCCATATGTTTGCTTAAATATTGCAACTATTTAGTATCCAATGTGTATGACTTTTTGCAAGAGTTATATCTAAACCTGAAGTGGTTTTAACTTTAAGGAATCAGAAAATGCTCAACATTGGACTCCACAAGATGTTCCAGCACGAGGAGGATTTGGATGAAGATGACACCAAACTCGAGGAATTTGAAAATGATCTGCCATTGAAGATTAATAACTGATTCATTGTATTAGAGATTGTTGGTTAATCTAGATAGGAAAATTGTTGTAATAGTAAGTTCACTAAGGGAAAATTTATGTCAGAAGCACTTGTAGTATTTATCAAGTATCTTGCCCGTTGTTCAATTGTTGAGAGTCTCTCGTGTATGAAACTGACAACATTTGCATGATTTTTATACAAAGTATGCAATGCTTTCACATGTGTTGCTTTCATGCCGACAGGACATTTAGTGGCATCTCTTTAACTGAAATCAAGAAAAATTGATCTTGTGTTTGAAAACAAATACATGTTTTAATGTAATCAGTATATATTGTAAGATATTAAATACAGTACATTTGAAAATTTGAAAAACTATAAAATTATGTGATCTATATTATGTATACTATAAGAAATACTAGTTGTGAGCTAACATATGGATATTTTAACAAAACAGAAACGATTCATAAGGTAATTTATGCACTAGCTCATGGAAAAGTTTTTCTATTCATTAAAGGAATTGACATTTTTAAATCAAGTGCCTGTTTTTGTTTAAAGAGTACATGTTCTAAATTAATCAATGCATAGTTCATATGACAATTTTAAATTGTCAAATTTTAACTTAGCTTATACTTGATTTCCTGGAAAAGTTTCATAATTCATATTCAGAGCTTTTAAAACAGGTGCATGTTTTAACACAAACGATACGTATTGTAAGGTAACAGGTGCATAGTATATACAAAAATTTCCAGCAACATTTAGTTCGTTTTTTGAATATATGCCACGTGTTTTTTACATGTTCATAGCAGCAGAATTCATACATTTAGAACTTTCAACAATAATATCATTCACATCAAACACAATTGAATAACAGAACCTCAATCGGATGTGAAGAATTAATGTACAGTTGAAATCCAGTTTTAATCAAGTTGTTTCGATCAGATCTGAAACTCGCCCTCCCTTCTCCTCTAAATGTGGGCAGAATTTTTCCCGACACTAACCGTCATTTGAATAGCTCATCGGGGAAAAAACAAATCGATCGGAGAAGGGTTTGGTCGGATGGGAGAATTTAGACTTGCAGAGAATGGAGATTGAAGTTTGGGAGGGAGATTAAAATTTAGGGATGGAGATTGAAGGAAGAAGAATGGAGGATGGAAAATTTTGGAAAATTTTCCGGAAAATTTTGGGGAAGAAAAATGGAAATTGAAGGAAGAAGCATTGGTTGATAGTTGTAGCTCGATATTTGCAATCGGGTCAACCGATGACTTTCGTTAATTTTGCGTTAATTGCAAATTGATCATTGATACATCCATAAACTTATGAACAAGCCACGTGTTATGAGACCCACTCTATAATTTAAAATAAAAAAATATTCTTATAGATACTATACTCGTGATGGCAAAGTCTTGGGAATGACCGTCTATCCATAGGCTTATGGAAAGACGATGTTTGATTAGAATAAAAAAAGTAAAATGTCTTAGTTGCAATATTAAAAATTTATTATGCAACATGTAGTAGTTATAAAGTTTATAATCCGATTCATGCTACCCAGAAATTTTATCTTTATTTCTTCTAATTTAAACTTTAAACCTTAGTATTTCCATGACTTATGGAAAAACCGTATTTTAAAAGACGGAATCATGATATGTGAAGGATACCATAAAAAATAATTAATATAGGTTCTCAAACTGCTTTCCACATCACCAAGACTACTGCCCAACCCGAACACCTTCGTCCACTTCTCTCTCCTGCGGTTCACAGGTAAATTCCAGTTTTTGTCCGAATCTTACATACTCGGATTAGATCAAGCTGTTCTGGATTCGTGTGTCTTTGATCTTTAAGCAAATCACCGATCTGGGTTTATGCTTTTTATTTGGTTAAGCGGATGTTCATCGATCAATGTAGTCATGGGACTTGAGTTGTAGTTAGGATACAGTAGCTGGAAAGTTATGGTTTTTATGCGGGTAGGATTTGTAAAGATGTGATCTTTATCGATCAGTGGCTCTTATGTATGGATCTTATGTATGGTTGATTTGTATAGGTTTTGATGTCGGTAGATTAACTGTTCGAGTTCCATTGGATATACAAAGTGATCGGTGTGGATAAGTGTTATGTATCCCTACCTTTTGTAATTGTTTAGTTTTCTACTTTTCCTGAATGTTGTTTGACATGGTCTATCTTGTGTTTTTCGACTTTCTAGTGTCTTTCGTATTTATTTTCTCATACTTGTTCTTACGAGTTTTTATGATCTTCAATGCAGTTGCATCAGCTCTCGACAGACGAATATGGAGGCCAGCAGGGGACAGAATGGAATTCAGTTGCTGTTAGCAGCGGAGCAGGAAGCTCAACACATTGTCAATGCTGCTAGATCTGGTAAATCCATCTTTCTTATGTTGGGATATACTTTCTGTTTTGACTTTATTGTGAATGGTACAGTTTGATGAATTATTATGCATCAGAGATAATTTGTTAAGCTCCGAGCCAGACCATCTTTTTGCAACGGTTGAAAACTTTGAATGAATGTGTTGTCTTGTCGCCTGATATAGTACTATTTACTAATATACTTTTTTTGTTTTCATAAAACGATCTCATTTTAAGGTTTGCAAAGCAACTTTTCTGCTGCTAACTTACTGTGCCCTGGTATTTTCTGTTGCAGCAAAGCAGGCTAGACTAAAGCAGGCAAAAGATGAGGCTGAGAGAGATATTGCTCAATTCCGTGCTCAAATGGAAGCTGACTATCAGAGAAAGGTTGCAGAGGTAAATAGTTGAAATTATAAAAATAATTTTGATGTTTTGGATATACACTTTTATATATTCCGCTTCTGTGCACATCCAATTGCACTGCAATCAATTTGTTCATTTGAATGCTAGTAGCATAGTACTCAACAGCGGCCACATATTGCTAGAACTTCTTTCCATGTCAGTGAAGGTTTGCTACTCAAATGGCTTGGTGAGGGAATGAACGCTAATTTCTTGGGTGGTTTGATTAAATTATTGGAGATTAATGAAAAATAATATGAACGGTAGGTTTTCAATTCGAGTATAATATGGATTGGAATGTCACTATGGTTATTTGTGGTTTCAGTGCAAATTTTATTTTCCAAGTTAGTTTTTTAAACAACCGTGTTTAGTTTTTCTCTACTTTCTACTTGTGAAAGTAGTTTGTCATTGTGGATATAAGTTTTCCAAAACACCAAGACTGTTATTCTTATCTTAGACTTATCATTCTTTATTTCATTCGACCTTGTTCTTGTTATGTTTCTACGAGTCTGAATGAGATTGTGATGATGTTTGGGAACAGACTAGTGGAGATTCGGGTGCAAATGTCAAACGGCTCGAACTAGAAACTGAGGAAAAGATCAACCAGCTTAAAAGTGAGGCTGCAAGAATTTCTGAGGAAGTCATCCACATGCTTATCAAGCAGGTGACATATGTAAAGGTTTAAGAATCCAGAAGATTGTCGGTTTCTGCAGTTTGAGCCTCTTCTTATTTTATGAATATCGTGTTAGGGGAGAAGCTGCATGGCTTCAACTTGTATGGTAGTAATTTATCATCTGTATTTGTTGATTGTGGCCTTCATTGCCTAAAAGAATAATATTTCTTGCTTTCTGTCATTATTTATTTACACTATGGATACATGGAAATAATATGCCAATGAGTTGATTGAATCTATCCAATAAGTGTTTGCATTGTCTCATTCTGTGGAACATGTTGAGCCTAGCTCGAGCTTCATTGTATTAGTTGATTGTTCCAGTCTGAAATGGATGAGCGTACTTCACGGTCTTGAAGATCTTCAATGCTCTGTTAAGAATGCAAAGTTGATACATCTTGAAGTATTTGCTGCAGTAGTATTGCGATAGCAAATAGCCCTAGACATATTAGTGTAGGTCTTGCTTTCGATACTATATTTTGTTCAGCATCTTCACCATTCCTATGAAGCATAGCCCAAGCCATAGCCGGCGGAAAAACTCCAAAAAGAACTGTCATGCAGTAGCCTCCCTGAAGTAAATTTTCGGTGAACATTTTTGTCACAAACCTTGAACCCAAATAGAAAATTAGTGTTCTAGGAAAAGTGAAGCTTACAGCGATATCAGTGGCAGCAGAAAACGCATCTGGAACTGCAGTTGACACTAGAAGAGATGGAGCGATGACCATTGCCGTTGCAGTGAAGCTCGTTTTCTTACTTGCCCACCAATCCAATCTCTGAAACTACACATCTAGCGTAATCATTTGCGATGAGGATGGATGAACTCAGGGATTTCAGACAGAATATAACATACCTCAACCTTTTGTGGCGCCGCGGGTGAGGTTAGCATTTTTTTAAGCTGTTCTTTGAAGAACTCAGAGAAACCAAGAAGTGTGCCGATGAGTGAAGTCCCTACAGCCAGAAGTGAGAAGGCCTCAACCATATATGACACCCCTCCCCAGCTTACTCTGCATGAAACAGTTTCTCAGATTTAAACTGTCTGAACTGAAACAAACTGTTTGATAAATCTATAAATGTTAATGAATGACCTCCTAAGAAGTTCAACAGGATCAACAACTTGATCAACCTGCTGAGAGAGTCCCAGTGTCACTGCATCCCATACCAGCAATGCTACCAAAGGCACAAAACTTCCAACCAAAACCGAAGTCCGTATGCGCCTAAGATCCCCTCCTAAGTAGGCACAAAGAACTGCAAGAAACTCTAGTTCAGAACCGAGATGCAACTGACCAGATCTTATGTAAACTAAGTTCATACCAAATGGATAAAGAATATAGAGGTTTGTGGTGTACCAGGAGCCAGATCATGATAAACCAGAGAGAATATGATCACCGGAATAGTCCCCGGAACCTTTTCCCAGTCCCCATCTCCTCCCAATCCAGACCAACCTCCAAATCCAATAGCCAGAACCTCAATTGCCGCAAGCAAACCTGTTTCACCCCTTGTCACATTGTTGACAAACAAACACATACAAGCCAAACTTCTCATTAAATTGACACGTGCAAACCTATCATGGTTACAGTGAGCCATTGGTTGACTCGATCAGTGGTCTGCGTGCCTCCCAAAAAGATGAGACTGGTGAAGAGCGCGGTGAACAAGAAGCCTAACACAGACTGTGGAAGGTCGATCAACTGGTTGAGGATCTCTCCAGACTTGGATACATAGGCGATCATCGAAGTGTAACACAAGAAAACATAATTAATGGTAGCTAAAGCTCCACCAAACTCTCCCAATGTCTCCTGAGCCATTGTCCTAATGGAGATGATCTCCAACTCACCATCCTCCTCTTTTACCGTCTTCATTTTGCCTCTTCTTTTCAGAAGCCCCACATTAACTTCAACTAGCAACAGTGCTTCTGCTAATAGAAAAGCCCAGCACAGAGTTATTGATACTGAACTTGGAACCAACCCCTACAATAAAACCAAACGCGATGTTCAAGATCAACTGTATGAATCATATCTCACCATCACTGTAGCGCTTTTTGCTTACCGCAGGAGATGTTTTCTGAGGGAGAGCAAGAATTCCTGAACCAATGCTAGTCCCAATTATCAGAGAAACAGCACCTGCAATGGTGCCCTTTTTCCTGGAAATCTTTGCAGTCTCCTCCTGCAAATTTACTACAAAGCTTTTCCTTGTCCTTGTTGCTGAAACTGAGAGTTTCAGACTCCGTGTTCTTAGGCCTGCTCCGTGAAAATGGTGGCTGCAAACAACATAAGCATGCTAAGCATTATGAAATGGTACATTTTCTGCAGTTAATTAAGGAGGATGAAACTACATCTTACACCCTGAGAGGCAAGCATATCGATACTTTCGCAGTGTCTTCAGGTAGGCATAAAGATGCACATACAGGACTTGTAGTTCTGCAGAAAAGATTCATGTAGATTCCTCTATATTCAATTAGAGGATCTAAAGAGAATTAATTCAGAGCCACCCCACTTGCTGTTTATTTTTTTGTGTGATCAGTAGGAGAGGAGTGTGTTTGAGGAGGTTAGGACCACACTCTAAACGTCACGAGTTCCCCAAATATCTTGGACTCAAGTCACAATTCAATGTAAGTGTCGCATTTACCTTCTTTTTTCTTTTTTAAAAACTTTTGACACTAGAATTCAGGAGTGATCAAATTTGGGAAGAAGTTGAATTTAAGAAATGAAAAGTAACATAGGTTAAATAAGTGGATGAAAATTCCCCCCTTGGTCCCAGTCTCAACTTTTTCAGGTAATGTTTGACCAACGATAACTTTGGTTGCACATACTCACTCCATCTTAACTTAAATTGCACAACAATTATTATCATGGTATTCAAGAAACATATTTGACCGTTAATATGACCACTTACGTACATTAGCGTCAAATAAAAAGTTGATATTTAGAAACTAGTTGTCACGATGAATTCAATAATACCATATATGATAATATTGTTGCTCATATATCTATTCAAATATGCAGTCAAACTTTGGACAAAATCTTGTCTAAGATTGTCTCATAATGAGACCAAAGATTAATATGCAATATAATGACATTTAATAAGAGATGGGATTCCAAATATAATTAAAGAAAGTTTGAAAGAGTAAGAAGGGATCTAGGTGCAAATATCAACCTTTGGGGGTGCTGGACATAAATAATTGGGGAATTAATGATTCCGGGTCATAAGAATCTCGTGGGTCAAGAATTCGGGTCGGAGAAATTTGTGGATGAATTTTTTCCCTCATTTTCGCGCAATGCACATGTTTTTACTACCAGACTTGATGTTTCATTTTCATTACTTGAAGTTTCCATTAAAACTTGTGACGTTTTTACGAATTCCATTTTAAAACTAAAATAACGTGTTTTAAAGTTAAATTTTGATCCTTTAATGTAAATCTTTTGTTTGCATGTTAAATTTTTGACACTTTATACATGTTGACACTAGCTAGTGATATTTATTAACTTAAATTTGAGCAAAGTGCATATATAAGCCTAAATAATTGACGAAAGTGCATATCTAACTGAATGTACAAATATAACCCTAGATATTTAGGTTATGTGCAAATATAACATTTTTTCGATAGTTTAAGATTGGAATTAAGTGAAAAGACTATTTTGCCCTTTTATAAAAAAATAAAAAAAATATGAAAGGAATGAAAATTACAGTCATACCCTTTCGTCCATCATTTCTCTTCTTTCATTCGCAAAACCAGTTTGGCAAGCAATGGTCAGAGGTGGAGCAGCAAATCTGGGTTGAATCAGGACCATATATAACCCTAAATCAGAAAATCTGGGCATATCTCATTGGAAAGATTCTCATATTTGGTAATTCCGGTAATATATACCAAATTCTCATATTTGGTTGAATCAGGACCACATATACCTGATTGGAAAGATTTTCGGTAAACCAAAGTAATTTTGGTAAATCCCATACGCTGCTTTGTTTTTTATCTCTATTTTGGTAAATCCCGATGGGACGGGTCTCAATCTACCGGTGACGATGGGACGGGATTAGGATGGGTATCATTAGGATGGGTCTCGATTTCTGACGCTTGGCTGAGCAGTGTCGGGAATGGTGATCAATGGAAGGGATTGGTGGTGATGGTCGACGGAGAGGCCTTGGTGGTGGTGGTCGGAGGAGAGGCCTTCGTGGTGGTGGTCGGCGGAGAAGGTGGCTTCACGGTGGAGCAGTGGCTGGGTGGTGGTGGTCGGCGGAGAAGGTGGCGGTGAAGGTGGTGGAGCAGTGGCTGGGTGGTGGTGGTGGTGGAGGAGGTGGTGAAGGAATCGGGTATTTTTGTCTTTTAAATTTTTGTATTTTGTTCAAAGGGCATTTTGGTCATTTTTAATCAGTCAATTGTTGAAAATGGCCAGTTAATATCGGAATATAGGTTTTGGGGTTATATTTGGACTTATGTATAATAGTTAGGGTTACATTTGCGCTAAAAATTATCTCATAATTATATCTACACTTTCTCAATTATATAGGGTTCCCCTTAAAATTTATTGTATACTTTCATTTTGATTGATGTGTTAGTTTCTTATCGTGTCGTTTAAAAAGTTAATATTGACTTTTCTCGTTTTCTAATATTATATTTTTATTTAATTTATCCTTGGTGTTTCAATAGTCGGAGAAATTTATAGGTCAATGTTTCTCCTCGTTTTTGTGGAATGCACATATTTTTACCACGATGTTTCATTTCAGGGATTTGATATTTCAGCCAAAACCAAAAACCTTGTGTGTGTTTTATTTTTATAATAAAATCACATGCTTCAAAATTAAATTTTGAACTAAGGTAAAACTTGTGTTTACATGTTAAATTTTTTACACTATATACATTTTGACACTATTTAATGATATTCTATTTTAAAATTTAAATTTGTACTTACATTTTGATTGATGCCTTAGATTTTCAAATTATTTTTTTAGTCTCATACAAAGTATCTTATACCATCTTTTTGTCCCCGTTTCAAATCAACCCTTAGACAGTACCCCACAAATTTAAAACAATTTGTTTGGTTCCCAAAGGTGGTTTTCAGGTAAGACTAAATAGCTTTTCGGTATAGTCAGGGGTATAATGGTAATTTTATTAAATAAAAAATTCAATTAAATTTTTTTAATTTAAAAATTTTCTAATTTTAAAATTTTCTTTTCTATAGTTTTTCACCGCTGCCACCTTCCGCCGCCGTCACTGCCACCATAATCCTAAAATATCATTAATTGCTTTAGTTTTATACATATTATATATCTACCACCGTAATCCTAAAATATCATGGAAGACGGAGGATTCTATATCTACAGATTCTAAAATATCTGTAATTCTATATACAGATTCTATATCTACATATTCGTCTCATCTTCTTTGCAGATATGGTTCTAACGGCGGCGGCAGAGAAGACGAGCGAAGAAGACTGCTTAGATTGCTTGCTTTGAAGGTTTGATGCCGGCAAAGAAAATGAGGCAGAGGTTATCAAGGGAAGGATCCTCCCGACGAGGCAGAGCGAAGAAGACGCCGGCGAAGAATCCGTCACTGAAGCGAAGAAGACGAGACGAAATTTTTTTATTTTGGTCAAAATTTTTAATTTTTTTAAACTCAGTGGTACAATGGTTATTTTACATATTTTGACTAATTTTACCATTGACTTTCCATGAAAACCACCTTTTGGGACCAAACAAATCGTATGGAATTTGTGGGGTTCTGTCTAAGTGTTCATTTGCAAACGGGAACTAAAACATGGTATAAGATACTTTGCAGGGGACTAAAAAAATAATTTAGTCTAAAAATTAATATCAATGTTTCTTTTTTTTTCTGAACAATATATATTTTTTAAAATGTATCCTTGATGTTTCCCTAATGTGAAATAGTTTTTAATTTTTTTTAATATTAATGCTTTAAAATTGACGTGCCTTTTTTATTTGAAATTTAAATATTAAAATTGATGTGTTCAAATTTTTTTATTTAAAGTTTTTTAGTGATATATTCGATGTTACACTATTTTAATTTGATTACATCTCTTGAAATACGGTCTTTCCATAACTCATGGAAAGATCAAGGTTTAAAGTGCAAATTCAAAGAAACGAAGATAAAAATTTTGGGTTGCATGAATTGGGTTATAAACATTATAACTACTACACGTTGTATAATAAATTTTTAATATTGCAACTAAGACCATCTACCTTTCTATTATTCCAATAAAACCCAATATTTCCATAAGCCTTTGGAAAGGCGGTCTTTCCCAAAACTTTGCCTTTTAAGAGCCTGTCACTTGAAAGACGGTCTTTCCATAAGTCATGGAAAGACCAAGGTTTAAAGTGCAAATTAGAATGAATGAACATAAAATTTTTGGGTTGCATGAATTAGATTATAAACTTTATAATTATTACACGATGCATAATAAATTTTTAATATTGCAACTAAGACATTTTACCTTTTATTATTCTAGTTAAACCCTGTCTTTCCATAAGCATGTGGAAAGACCTCTTTCCCAAGGCTTTGCCATAAATAATTAATCAATGAAATAAAAAATGAAAGTAAAATATTAACACACTAAATAAAATACTATGTGTATATAATAAAAAGAGAAAGTCTTAGAAAAGACGACCATTCCATATGCTTATGGACAGTTCACAGGGGGTTTTACCTTAAATGTTGTAATTTTTTTATAAAATTTAAATATTGTATTTTATAAGCTAAATCAAGTAATAATATGTAGAGTCTGTCTCTTGAAAGACGAATTTTTTCATAAGTCATGGAAAGACCAAGGTTTAAAGTGTAAGTTAGAAGGAATGAAGATAAAATTTTTGGGTTGTATGGATCAGGTTATAAATTTTATAAAAATTTTAATATTGCAACTAAGATTTTTTTACTTTTTATTATTTTAATTAAACCATATCTTTCCATAAGTATATGAAAAAACGATCTTTCTTAAAATTTTACCTTGTTTTGTTATATAATTCCACACAAAAACCTTTTTTTCTCTTAAGGAAATTTTATTCTAGTACAAGGGGTTTGCTTTAAATTTTCTAAGCCACCTACCCTTAGTTGCCTTAAACCCTTACTTGTCTAAGAGTGGTACCCTTTCTTATTTTTCTAATTGTGACATCTTTCTTACATAGAATAAATAATTTTCAACCTCTCAATTTATACTCGAAATTCAATATTATCCATTCAATATTAAACTTTGTGAATTAGTCTTTTGTCAAAAGTAAATGTAACAAACGCGCACATGAAGCATATGAAGTCGGAGTACCATTTGATAATGTGTAAATTCGTACTGGGCCCAAATGCCTAGTCCGGCCAACCTAGGTCTCCTATTTTACCCCTTGGGTAATATCCATTGGGCCGACCCAAGGGATAAGTACTTACTCCACAAGCAAACAAAATAGTTGTCATACTTGCCAACATATATAAAGGCTAAAGGTAACCCTACAAACTCAACTGTTCATTCCTAATTACACTATTGTAATATCGTTTGCTGACTTGATCGTCGGAGCCTCTTCCCCCTGGACACCTCCGAGGGCTTTGGCTTGCAGATTCCGGCCACAAACGGCGGCGCAGCGGTGGCGGTAAATTGGGGCGCATCAAGTTGGCACACCCTGTGGGACCGTTAGTCAGATCTGCATATTTTTGCTGTTTATGTCCACCTCTACGCAATCACCTTCTGCAGAAGTGAACGGCTAAAAGGCAAGGCCTTAGGCATCGACAAAGAAGTACAATTACCTTACCGGAGAAGGAAATGGTGCAGGAGCTAGATGCAATCAAATCCTACCCCCTCAAGCGCCGGTAACAAACTCTCTGAGGTGGGCCGAGACTAGATCCGGGCAATAAGGGTTCCAGAGGGGCATCAGATAGAAGCTAGCGTACCTCCGAGACAGATTGAGGTCAGTGTTGAGCCCTGGGTAGGAGGTGTTGGAGGCGCGCCAACCAAGGGAGGATGAGCCACAATTCACAAAAGCTGCGATGGATTCGCAAACATAAGCTACAATGGGAGCTGCTCGAGGGACGAGGGGCACGAATAACACACTCCCCCTGACACAGCAGAACCTAGCACAACTAGCTCAAACCCTCAGATTGGATGGCTATCAGGTGGAGCCTCCAATACTTTATCAGAGGATGGTCCAACAGCAAGTGGTGCCCCCACCTTTAATGCCCTTGGTTTTGCAGCCAAGATTCCAGTTGCAGGTCACCCCAAGAACATCCTACCAAGTGGATATGAGAATAGGGGCCCTAGATCACCCCAACCGAAGTTCCCTAGCATGGGTTAAATGTTGGCATATTTTGTGCCTATTTTGATGCCCCACGTTTTGAACCAGACAATCCCTTATTCAATGGTTGGGCCAATAGGGCGTTACCCAGGGTTTGAGAACCAGATGGATTCAGGGACCCAACCGGATGTCCTTTTATACGACCCCTATCATTAGGGGAAGCAACAACTATATAACAACTCTACTGTGGGAGGACCGAGATCAAATACATGGCCTCGAACCAGATCCCTAGCATCGACTCTTCATTCTGGCCAAGTCAAAATGAAGATTCACAGATTGGAGGTGAGTCGAGCGATGCCCTAACGAGGGAGATGGACAGGTTGATTGGGCCTTTAGGTCAAGTCGCAGCCTCCCCATTCAATTTTTTAGTCATGGCCACTCGATGGTCCAGCGACGCAAAACCACCCAAGGGACTCCCAACGTGCAGTGGAGATTTAGACCCCTGGGAGTTTATACAGACTTTTCTCAGTCTGATGAATTCGAGGGACTTCAATGAGCAGCTGACATGTAAGCTGGTAGGAAGCCACCTCCGAGGAAAAGCTCAATAATGGTTTAACAAGCTGGGCAGAGGGTCGTTACATTCATACAGAGATTTTGGAAGGGCCCTTTTGTGCTAGTTCTTCCAAAACCAAATATTTACAGAAACCCTGATTGAACTCTACCAATGTAGCCAGAGGTCTGGAGAATCGACAGAGGCATTCTATCATCAATATGTGGATGAAAGCCTCAGTGTAATTGATCGCACTAAGGATGGAGTGATCATTGGCTACACGAAAAGAATGACCAACCTCGACTTGTACAAGAAGTTGGTCTCGAAGAAACCAAAAACCCTGCAGAAACTATAAGAAATCATGGAACAGTATTCGAAGATCGAAGAAGCCACGAAGAGAAAGTGAGAGGGAGACATGTGGGGTGAAAGGGGCTCTAAGGCCTTGGAATCTAGACTAAGAAGGTCGGAAGCTTAGAAAAGGAGCTTTGAGGGTTATGTCCCCTTGACCAAATCCTTGGTAGAAATACACTCCATCCACAAGGGACTGTTTCAAACTCCCCCTCCTAGAAAAGACTACCCGACAAAAGAGATTTACCCAAATTCTGTGACAATCATAAAGAGTGTCGCCATAATATAAATGAATAAACCCACCTAAGAAGGAAGTTTAATAATGTGCAAGAGCAGGTTTTCTCCTGGATTGTGGAGAAATACCAAGAGAAGAACCCACTCGAAGGGAGACAAAGAAAGCGCTGCTGGAAAGGAAACAAGAAAAGAGCCAATCCAGGCTCCAGAGAATGGCAGGGAAACGATGGGGAACAAGCCAGAACCAGGTGAGAGAAAATGTCAGACCTGATGCCAAAGCCCGACCAGATAGGAACCGAAGGGACGAGGCTAACCAGGTGATCAACTTCATTAATGGGGTGGTGAGTGACCATTTCTCAAACACCATCATCAAATCACAATCCATGTACGTAAACCCCGGAAAGCCCTGCCAAAAGTGGTTTCAAGCAGAAGAAGCCATCACCTTCTTAGAAGTAGACCCGGTGCCCCGTCGAACCCTCCACGTGGAACTTTCGGAGACTTCTATGTCAAAAGGGTGTTTGTGGACGACGACAATAGGGTAGAAGTGATGTTTTCCAATTTATTTGATCAACTGAGGTTAGGGCATGAAATTTTGAGGAGAACAACCTCTCCCTATCTGGTTTCATGGGGAAAATGGTGCTTCCCATAGTGGTCGTAACACTCACAGTTAAAAATACTTCCGAGGATAAAGAAGTCACAATCGATTGCAGCTTCGCAGTAATCGGCGATGTATCCCCCTATAATGTGATACTAGGAAGGCCATGGATGTGTCAAGCATGGGCCATCTGTTCCCCCTATCATTTGACAATGAAATTCCCCACCAAGAAAGGGATATCGGTCATAGGGGGGGAAACTTGCTGCCAGGGTTTTTTTGGCGAGAGCATTAAAAGATGCTAAGAAGGAGGACATGGTGGCCTTTTTAAATGGAGAAATTAAACCCATGAACATGAAGGCAATGGCTATTCGAACACAAGGAACGGTGCCCTTGGGAAAAATGGTGTCACCCGCAACGAAAGAGAAGCTGAAGGACATCTTGGACAACTATGTCGACGTGCTTTCATGGAACACCTTCAACCTCATAGGGGTACCTACATAGCTGATGGTTCACATGCTAAATGTGGACCCCTCTCAAAATCCAATTAAGCAAAAAAGAGGTCATTTGCCCCTGAATGGGCGGAGGCCATAAAGGTGGAAGTGCGGAAACTTCTTCGAGCGGAGGTCATCGGAGAAGTATTTTATCCTGAATAGATATCCAACCCGGAGATAATCCCCAAGCACGATGGGGCTTAAAGAATGTGCATATATTTCACAATCTCAACAAATGTTTCCCTAAGGATAGCTATCCTCTATTCTCAATCAATGTACTGGTCGAAGCAATAGTATGATACGAAATGCTAGCCTTCTTTGATGCCCATAGGGGCTACCACCAGATACTCATGGTGGTGGAGGATAAGCAGAAGACGTTGTTCATAAAAGACGTGGAGACATTTTCTTACAAGAAAATTTCATTCGGTGTAAAAAATGCAGGAGCCACTTGCCAAAGGTTGGTCGATAAGCTTTTCGAAAAATAGATCGGCGAAAATGTTGAAATATACGTAGATGATATGGTAGTCAAAAGCAAATGCTACGACCTATTCCTAATGGACCTCAAGGAAACCTTCTAGAAACTTTGAGAAGCCAATCTAAAGTTGTACCCAGCTAAATGTGTGATTAGAGTGGAGCTGGAAAATTCCTGGGATTCATGGTCTCGGGGAGGGGGGATCAATGTGAACCCTGAGAAAGTTGAAGCTTTGATAGGCTTGAAGCCCTCCCCTCAAATGGTAAAAGACGTCCAAAGGCTAACATGATCGTTGGCTACACTCAATCGATTCCTTTTGAAGGGGGTAGAGAAACATTTGTCATTCTTCGATGTGCTTCGAAAAGCCAAAAAATTTGAATGGACAGAAGAATATGACAAAGCCTTCTGATACTTAAAAGGAACACTTACAAAGCTTGCCCACCCTGATGAATTCCAGAAAAGGGGGAAGATTTGTATCTATACATCTCAGCATCTCCCTTAGCAGTAAGTGTGGTTCTAGTAAAGGAAAAGGACAAAGCCCAACACCCAATCTACTTTGTAAGCAGGGGATTGCATGGTCCAGAGACTCGATACACTGCCCTCTAAAATTTAATATTAGCCCTAGTACATGCGGCAAGGCGCCTCCAGCCGTATTTCCAAAGCCACGAGATCATCTTGTACACTAGCCACCCAATTAGGCAGGTGCTCCTTAAGCCAAAGTCCTCGGGACGAATGATGAATTGAGCAATCTAACTGGGGGAGCATGACATCCAGTTCCACCCAAGAACAACCATTAAAAGCCAAGTGTTAGCAAATTTCATGGTCGAAACTATAGAACTAGTTGTGGTATATGATGCAAAAGAATATGATGAAACACAGAAATTATATGTTGATGGGTCCTCACACTCGGAAGGTAGTGTGGTCGGAGTCCTCCTCACGATGCCTGAAAAGAAAGATTACCCATATGCCCTACACTTTGACTTCAAGGCCACAAACAATTAAGCAGAATATGAAGCACTGATCACAGGCCTTCGAATAGCCAAAGACTTGGGAGTTTGAAGATGGAAATATTCAGCGATTCCCAAATCGTGGTCCTTCAAGTCAAGGGGGAATATGAGGCTAGGGAAAGAAGCATACAATGTTACCTGGATGTGGTGAAACCCCTCCTCAGACATTTCCACTATTACACCCTCACTCAAGCCCCTCGAAAGAAAAACCACAAGGCCGATGCCCTGAGCAAGTTGGCTTCATCAGACCTAGATTTACAATCCCAAGGGCATTTAATGGTGGAAACGTTGAGTAAGCATAACACCTATTATGAGCTACCTTCGAGACACCTATTATGAGCCACCTTCGAGACAACACTCTTCCGAAAAATGCCATCGGAGCAAGGAAAGTTAGGTTGAAAGCACTAAATGTGTGATCCAAGAGGATGTTCTTTTTTGGCGAGGTCACTTGCAGCCACTTCTTTGATGTGTAGCCCCCCACAAAACTGACTACATGATTCGTGAGACTCATGAAGGAGCCTACAGAAGTCACCAATGGCTCGATCAATAGCTAAGAAGCTTCTTCTCGCTGGATACTATTGGCCCAAGATGTTCGATGAGGTTAACAAGCACATCCAAGCCTGCCATCAATGCCAAAGGCATGTGCCAATCACCCATGTCCCCCAAGAAGAAATGATGAACATAAATAGCTCTTGGCCATTTGAAAAATGGGGGATTGATTTGGTGGGTCCTTTCCTGAAGGCCCTTGGCCACTTTTGATACCCGATTGTGGCTATGAACTACTTTACAAAGTGGGTCGAGGCTGAAACCCTAACTGGCGTAAAATGGAAAATGGTAATTGGTTTTTGCTGGAAGAATATAATCTGCCATTTTGGGATCCCTCGAACCATCATAACTGGAAACGGTGCCCAGTTTGTCAATGACCATTTCAAAAGCTGGTGTAAGGAATACAAGATCTGTCAGAGAGTCACCAGCGTTTACCACCCCCAAGCTAATGTGCGGGTGGAGGTCACAAATTGAACCATTGTCAATGACATAGTTCAAGGCTCGAAGGGGTAGGCGGGAATGGGATCAATGAATTGCCCAGCGTGCTTTGGTCATTTTGAACAACAAAATCATCTACCACGGGCGAAACCCCGTACGACTTGGTATATGGTTCGGAGGTGGTTATTCCTGTGGTGATAAGGCTGCCTACTTTCTAAAGGTTTTCTATAAAAAAATGGAAACCATGAGGTCAATGATGAGCAGTACCACTTGGATTTGGACCTTCTCAAAGAGAAAAGAGAGAAAGCACCCTTCACAAAGCCAAGGTCAAAGAAAGGTTTAAGCAGTATCACGCGGAGGGTCCGAAAAATCCAGTTTTCCCCAGAAGACCTCATAATGAGGAGGAACGAGAAAATCCAAAAGGAGTCAGAGGGGAAATTATCAACAAACTGGGAAGGACCCTACCGAGTTGCTGAAGCTGGCCTCAGAGGCAGTTATGTGTTGGAACCCCCCAAGGAGAAACAATTACAAGCAGATAGACGTTTCCAACCTTAGGAGGTATTATTCCCATAAATCCCAATACACTTGGCGAGGCTAGAAAATATCTCACCCCAAAGTAGTTATGGGTCGGAGGACACCCTCAATGAGATAGTGCTGTAAGTCGATAGGGTTCCTTTGTTTTTCATTGACTATCTATTGAAGTGTGTTTCTTATAATTACTTCATTTTCTCTTTAAGAATTAAAACACACCCAGTCACGAGGGAATGAAAATTCCCCCATGCTCCTCAAATCAGAGCATTAACCATTCGAAGGGCCATCACAGCCCATCGAGAACTTTTGGGTCGAAATTCCCTTAATGCGTCAAAAGCCCCCAAGGTACAAACCTTGCAAATATTCAAAGGGCCGTCATAGCCCATTGAGTGCTTTGGGGTCGAAATTCCCTTAATGCGTCTAAAGAACCCAAGGTACAAATCTTGCAAACATTCGAAGGGCTACTGCAGCCCATCAAATGCTAAAAGGGTCGAATACATGTAAGCGTCAAAAGATAAAACCTTGCAAAAAAAAAGACCTCACGGCCTATTGGACGCCTACGGATAAACTCCCTATTTTACATGCGTAAAAGTGCCTTAGAATGGAAAAGAAAAGAAAGAGTTGGAATATTCAACTAGATTAGAAGGATTAATCCCTTTTATGAAATGTTCAATTGCTCGCAAATGAATAAGGTGAAAATAATTTTATTTCAACTATACAAATTACCATAATGGCTTACATGTAAGATAATAGAATTACAACATCTATCTACATACAAGTAAAACTTATTCTAAGGAATGGAAAACTCTTATTCTTCTGAATTTCCAGCCTCTGGCCTTCGGGAAAAACTTGAAGACCTGTAGGGTAAACCTCGAGATCTTCTTTTTAGGAGAATATCCTTGGCATTCTCATCTCCAGTATTAGAAGGGCCGCTCAGCTTCTTCTACAAGCAACGCTGCCCCCTCTGCTGGACGAAGGCCTTCCGACAGAAGTAAGGCTACCCCTCCCTTGGCCAGAGGTGCTGGCCTGATTACTTGTGGGATTAACCCTTAAAAAGTGAGCCCTGGGAGGTGTGGAGAGAGTTGGAGGCTGCTACCTGGGCAGGGTTCATTTGTTGGGCCTAATTTCTAGAAGAATTACTCAAGCGAGTAAAGACAGTGCCTCCCCTTCAGCGGGAAGTCCTGGAGGGGTCACCTTCCGTGGGGCCTGGAGCCTCACTCTTTCTTAGAGCAGAACGGGAACTCGAAGCCCCACTCTTATCCTTCTTCTCATTTCGTAGCTCGTCGAGCCTCCTCTTAGCCTCCTGGTAAGATTTTTTGTACTTGGTCTCTTGAATGTTGATGATTTCTTGAATAAATACTTCAAAATATTTGATTAAATTTGCTTCAACAGTTCCAAGGCGAAGCACATATGCTCGAAGACTATTAGCAGTCATTGTATAAGTCTGGTGTAGCTCGGTATAGTCACTCTCAATTTTTTCCTTATCCTAATAGGCAGCTATGAAAAGCGCCTCATTTTCCTTAACCGCCTGTGCCAGGGAGGAATTTAAACACTGGTGTTCCCGATTTTGGTTCTTCCACTCTTCTAGTTTGGCAGTGGCTATAACAAGGGATGCACGAGCCACTTATATATTTTCCCGATATACCTGGGCATCGGAACTATAGTGCTCGATGGTCTCGCTAGGCTGAGAAGATGCAGCCGCACCCCTCAGAAGCCTTGTAAGCCTTGGCAGTAGCAATGCACTTATGCAGCGAACTAAACCTGGCTTTGGTGGTAACCCCTTCGAGGACCTCATTGTGCCAAGACTTGAGGAGACGATAGTTCTCCGAAAGCCCATCCTTATCCACATCAAGAAGGTCCCTTTCCTCCCTTGAACGGCTAAGAGAGCATCAAGGAGTTATTTTTGTCTCTCGTGAAGACCGTTATGCCATAGACTAAGTTCCTCGTGGGCAGCTCGAAACTCTTCTTCAAACCAGACGGATCTATACTAGAATCGAGAGGCCTCGATTCGATGCTCTCACGCCTCACTCTTCAATTTGGTGATACCATTCTTTCATGACTTGAAAAAAGAAGTAAAAAATGGTATCCCTTTGTAGCTTGGGGGGGGGGGGGTAGGGCACTAAATTTAGAATCTACAAGTGATAAAAAAAGAGCAGAAAATATAATTAAGGAAATAAGAACTTTCATTGATAATAAAAGGGGGGGGGGGGGAGTACATCCAAAGTCCTAAAATAAATAGTTCATACATGTTCCCCTATGCTACAATTCGCCTGATTAGAGCTCAAAAAGTTGGCCCTGCGTTAAGGCTTCGACTGAGTTAAGGGGTCCGACTCGCTCCACTCCTTGTCCTCATCCACCTCTAGATCGCGAATCTCCTCCGTGGAAAAGAATTTATCGGTGGCCTTCAAGTGATGGAGCAAGGAAAGTTTGATGGTGGTCTAGCTGCTCTGGCTCATTGTTGTTCTTATGGACGTCCACCATGGTAGCATATTCAGCGGGGATGTCCTTGTAGATATATTGAGCAAGAGTGTTCCGAGTGAGCCCCACCAAGACTTTGGAAAGAGACGAAAAGAAGTTCGCAAGCTTGTTGGTGTAAGCTTCGAATATGGAGGCCTGTTTCACGGCAGAATAAAGGCTGGCTAGCTTAGCATTCTCACTGGTCAGTGATTTAATGGATACCTGGGCCTCCGATAATTTCTATTCTAACTCCTTTAAGCGACTCTCTTTCTCGGGGCCCAGTTTCTCCAGCTTCCCCTTATGTTGGGAAGCTATCTTCGCCAGTTCCGCCTCACGATCAGAGGCCACTTTCTCTAATTCCTCCTTTTGGTCGGATGTAACCTTCTTAAGCTCTTCCTCAAGCTTGTTCACCCTGGCTTCATGGGTCTTTGCCATGGTTGTGGCCATTTGTGCTTCTTTAGCCTTTACCATGAGGGTCTGGAAGATAGTGTCCAGAGCGGTCGCAACGGCGGCCACCTCCGAAAGAGAAGCAAGGGCAAGATCAACCGCACCTGGAGGGGTGGGGTTACCCTTCCCCAAAATATGCCCAACTTGGGACTCAACAACCTTGGAGCCACCGGTTTGGGACTCAACGACAACAACCTCGTTTGTCCGCTACCTAAGGGGGAACAAATATGGTAAGAAATTCCCTCTTGATGCCGCTTGTTAGTCGCTGGGGCACTAGGGGCCTCCGACTGGACCACCGAATGGGGCTCTTGCTAGAGCGGCCCTTGGTTCTAGGGTTGGGGCGGACCCCAGCGTAAGGCTCTTCAAAAATATCTCCTCTTCCTCCCCATTTCCAAGATCAAGGAAGCTCGTGAAGCCTACTACATAGCACAAAAGAAAGATAAGTCAGTTGAGAAAATAAAAGGCAAAAACAATTAAGGAAAAAGACTAAGACGTCGCAAACACATTCATGCGGAGGGAAAAACTCCTAGAGGAGGCCTCTGCACCATTGTCAAGTTCTAGGGGCTCTGAAATAGTTTTGAGGATGCTCAGAGGGCTTTGAGGAACCGACCTTTGTCTTCTTTGGTTTTTTCGCGGTCCCATCATTGGTAACCGGAGGAACCTTCCTCTTCGCTTTCTTAGGCTTATCACCCTCTACAATCTTCTTTTTTCTCTTTCTTTTTTCCACAGAAGAAACCTTCGAAGCAACTACCGAAGGAGGGGGCTTAATTAAACTACGCTTTTGGTTGTTGATCTACTCGTAAACCTTCTCCGGTCAGACATAATCATTATTTTTAGAATTATCAAAAGGCTCGCTCAACAACCTATCTCTATCTGCTACCACGCTGTCTAGAGCGGAATAACTAGCAGCATTCTCAAACTTGGGGATCGAATTCCATGCTCGAACATAATAATTCTCAGCCTCACTATCAAAGGAAAATATGGGGGGTGTGCCACCAATTGCAGTTCGAGGAAATTTTGATTGGATGGTCCGTGAACTTATTGCAAAGGGTAAAAATCTCATTGATCTTCTTATCCTCATGCATCACTGCTCTACTCGAGGTAAGGTAGTAGAGGGCCTAAAGAGCTCATAGCTAGGGGTTATTCCTAAGCTATTACACCGGGACATGAACGCCATAACATACAGTATGATGTTTGAATGGAGTTGGCAAGGTTAACCTGGTGCTCCTCGAGAAGCTGAGAGAGGATGGGGGTAAGGGCAAACAAAGTCCAAACTTGAAATGGCGCTCGTAAACGGCACACCTCCCAGGTCTTGTATCCCTAGGGCTTTCGTCTTCTCGAAGAACCTCCAACCGAAAGTCCTCTGGAAGCTTAATCAAAAGAGGAAGTGATGATAGCAACTGGGAAATCTCCTTAGGGTTTGGCTGGGGGCTTTTGGGAACTGGAGTCAAAATCTTCTAAAAAATGAAAGGTCGGCCCTCCTTATCCTTATGAACCCTGGTCTCCCTTGGAACCTATGACCTCGAAGTGACCCACTTACGACGGTAGCCCCTAGGCGGCGCGGGGCAAGTGGTAGAACTTTCTCTGCTTTCCCTACCGGCTAAATTGGGACCGATGGCCGACGACGGAATTGAGCTGGAATCTAACGGGCAGGAGTGTTCAACTCCACCAGTGGAGGAAACGGCCGGAAAATAGGCTAGGATTGAGTTCCCTCCCCCCAGTGGTGTTTCCAAAATTTTTGTAAGAGAAAGAAAGGATCAAATAAGGTGGAACCTACCGATTCTTAGTCGAAGTTCTCTGGAAATGTTAGTAGGGAGAAGAAGCGCCTTGAGTTGCTCTGGAAGAGAGAGAGAGAGTTTGAAATATGAAAATTGATTAGGTATAGAGTAAAGTGAAGCGTTGGGAAGCGCCTTATATTGAAGGAATAAAAGACAATGATTACCTTGGGCCACCAAACAGTAAGTAAATACGTGGGTAAATGGGCAGCGCGGGTGAGAAATTCCAGGCATTAATGGAGTAAGTGGTGCGCATAAGATCCACCCAGGACCTCATGTGCTCAAAGGTATGAGTGAGCATCATGTCCTTGTGACCTTTCCACTTCTCAAGCCGAAGCCAAGCCCTCGGACTCTAACATATATTAGAAGGCTGAGAAACCCCCTATTCCTAACTACTGGGGCTCGAATGCCCCTTGAAAATAAGCATGGCTAAAGCCAAGCCCTCGAACTCTAACACAGATTAGAAAGCTAAGGGCCAAATTCCCTATTCCTAACTATTGGGGCCCGAAGGCCCTTTGAAAAATAAACAGGGCTGGAGCTAGGCTCTTGGACTTTAACACAGATTAGAAAGTCGAGGGTCGGACTCCCCAACAAATTAATCCGCTCGAAAGACAATTTGAAGCTAATCTAGAGGATCTCGAATCCACCCCTGGATTGAACCCCCAACGCATTGCGATGGCTCAAAAATCATACCCCTAAAGTTGTGTGGGATCTTATAAGTCGCACCCCTGCTCAATAGTGAATTCAAAGCAACCTCATCAAAGGGCAAATTGCTGAATTCACGGGGGCGAACACGAATTCAAACCCAGGCTCTTGGGATAAATTCGAAGGCTGAACTCAACTTTCTAGGGGCTTATTGATAAAGTGTAAATTCGTACTGGACCCAAGTGCCTAGTCCAGCCAGCCTAGGTCTCCTATTTTACCCCTTGGGTAATATCCATTGGGCCGGCCCAAGGGAGAAGTAACTTGCTCCACAAGCAAATAAATTAGTTGTCCTACTTGCCAACCTATATAAAGGCTAAAGATAACCCTACAAACTCAACTATTGATTCCTAATTACACAATTGTAATATCGTTTGTTGACTTGATCGTCGGAGTCTCTTATCCCGGACGCCTCCAGGGGCTTTGTCTTGCAAATTCCAACCACAAGCGGTGGCATAGCGGTGGCGGTAAATTGGGGCGCATCACCATTATTTCAAACTAAGAAGAATAGAATAGGCAATTCATACAGAAGCTGCAGTAGAGTTGTTATACTCAGTTCTTTCAAGAAAAAGAAAATTATTTTAACAAAATATTTATCCCTCAACATGAGTGGCAGAAAAGTTCGGAACAAATTCAAAGAAAATATTGAGAAGGCCAGGAAGAGATTTCATTATTTCCACAATAGTATTGTATGGATGAGGAAAACTTTGATCTAGATTTCATTATTTCCAAAGTACACCATCTGTTAACTAATTATAGTTGGATCACAAACTATGTGTCCATCTTTTTCGGACGCGGCTGATTCTTGTAAGCCGCAACTGCCTGATCAAACGTGCTCCTCACATGCTGACATGTAAGCATCAATTCTTGGCAAGAATCCTTCAATACTTCCCTTGCAGGATCTCCTATATTATGGAAAAAGCAGGACGAGTCAATGCTAAATTCAGACAAGCCGGAAGATAACTTCACAAGATGTAAAGAAACTAGAATGTGATGTTTAGCTTCAACAAGTACAATAAGTATATAGACGTACCTGTCGTCTGGACTCTAATGTTCACTCGGGCTTCAGAAGGATGTGGGATGCTGTATCCGCAGAATGTAACTCTTGGACTGCAAACACAATAGGTAACTGATTTCAAGTTGAATAAAGACCTTCACTTTCTGCATATACAATTCTTAGCAATAGTAGAGAAACAATGCAATCAACAATCGAAAGAGAAAACAAGAAAAGTATGCCTACACTCAGATGGACCAGAGTACTTAAAAGAGACATGAATGATCAGATTTGAAAAACATATCAAGTTGATTATGTCAGATACACACACAAACATCACATGAAAGTACACCAATTTCGAATGTAGGAGTACTTGGTGCAAACACACTGAAATGTAAGCAAAGAAAGCCACATAGAAAACGATACCACTTACTCTTGATTAAGGGCAAATCTAAGAGAATTGGAAAGGGTATGATCCTCATCGGTCAGCGAGAATGTTGCATTTGCTTGATCATGGTAAGATCCGTGCTCCATCTGATAACTCTGCAAACACCAAACTGAAATTTGCTAACAGGGCAAAGCGGAACCAAAGGTAGTGTGCGAAATAACAAAAAAGAACCCCAAATCTGAAATCCATCGAGGAATACTACATTTACATTCCTCTACTAACAATTCCCCTTCGTTCCTATAATTAACTAAAAGTTTGAGAGAAATTTCATGCAGAGTGAAAAGCATCAAAGCATTATTAAAGGTTTATTCTTCTTAAATCAATAACGTTATTTAAAAGTTACCAAAAATCCACAAAATATCGAAAAAGAGAATATCGGCTGTGTGGAACCGGTTCAAATGGCCGGAATTCAAATTGTACTTCAGACCAAACGTTAATTCATATAAAATTACATTCACTAACCGTTAGATCTTCTTTTGTGACCTAATTTAATGAGAACAGGTAATGAATCATGTAATGGTTCCGAATCAAAACTAAAATCATCAATTCCGTTTTCAGCCAATTTCCAACCTTGTAATATTCGATAGAAACAGGGGATAGGGTTTTTACCTTTGGGCGGAAGCGGCGGCGGCTGCGGCGTGGGGAGAAAAGTGAATGTTTATGGTAGCCGTTGTGGGGTTTGAAGAAAGATCAATTAAATATCAGGGGCTTCATTTATACGATGTTTTCTTAAAGAGGGCTTAAGCCCAAACTGTTGAAACTCTTTTCGGTTTGGTTTTGAGAAACTCTTTTCGGTTTTCTTTTGAGAAAATGACGATAATCTAGCTGAAATTACAAGTTCCGTTCATCTCTCTTTATGCCATGCTCCCCAAACATTTCTAGATTATGATGAAATGTTATTAACTTATTCCTTTACTGGATATAACACGTTTCAATAACGTTAACAGATTAGTCAACAATTTTTTAATCTAAAAAATATAATTTAATAAATTTTGAGGTTAAATTGTTAAATTGACGTTTTTTCATAAAATTTTTCTTCTCTTCACATTTTACTCCTGTTAGAATAGAAGATTTTAGAGACTATATTAGGGTTTAGATATTTACCTTTAGAGTGGGTCTCCTAACAGGCGGTCTGTCCATAAGCTTATGAACAAGCCACTTATTTCTTTCCTTATACACTGCATTTCTTAAATTACATACAAAATTTAAAATTTTTGAAAATATTTTTTATATCATATATTTTAATATTTTCACCTTCTAATACATATTATTACTTGTTTAAACTTATAAAATGCAATATTTAAATTTTATAAAAAATTACAACATTTTAGGCAAATACTCCTGAGAACTGTCCATAAGCACGTGGAAGGGTCGCCTTTCCTGAGACTTTCCCTTACCTTTATACTCTTTATGTACTCTATTTATTCTCTCAATAATCCAAACTCTAACCAAGGGAAATTCAATTTTACATGGTATCAGAGTATCTTCGATCTAGGCCCTGATTTATCTCTTCTTTCTTCTTCTTCTTCTTTATCGTTGTTGTAGACCTGCCCGCTGCCTCCTTTTCCCAACCAAATTTCGACCAGTTTCCAGCATTTTTCTGGCAGCCTCCGCTATCTTTCTCTCTCTGAACAACCAGTTTACACTTTCAAGTCTCTGATGAGTGTCGACTTAATCCCTGCCGTCCAGCTCTTTTCTCCGGTATTGTCTTCAACCTCGGCATCGTCTTTGGCATTGCCTCCGACATCCTCTTCGATCAAGTCGGTCAAGCAAGCTTGTTGCTCCTCCAGCATTGCTTCCTGCGTTCTCTCCTATCTCCCCCAGTGTTCCCTCCGGCGTTCTCTCGGTGATTGGATTTTTATTTGCCGATGAACTCAACTCAACGGTTGTGTTTCTCCTTTTTCCCTCCTGCGCGTGACTTTCACGCGCCAAACATTGAAGAAGGCACGTGTACTACACGCGCGCATGCGACGATTGATCTTCTAGCACATAAGTTCGCACACCGAACCAGCCAGCATGCTGCCTTGCACGCAAGTTTCCAGTTTTGCAATCAACATTATTTTCCTCAATTTTGGCACTGCACTCCCCAATTCTTTTGGCATATTCTCTCGACAACAGCACTATTATTTATTTTTCAAAGTCATATGCAATCATGGCCCTCTCCAATTCACGCAAAGTTTGTAGTCGTTCGTGTGATCGATGGATTGTTGATTCTGGTGCAACTGTTCATGTGACTTCTGATCTTTGTCATCTTGAGAAAGTACATCCTTATCGTGGTTCTAATTCTATTTATGTGGGCAATGGTGATTCACTTTCTACTTCTCATATTGGTCAGTGCAACCTTTCTGGCTTGTCCCTTAACGATGTCCTTGTGGTTCCTCAAATTACTAGAATTTTATTGTACATTAGTAAACTTACTCATGATTTATCGGTTATTATTATATTTGATGCTGATACATTTTTTATTAAGCACAAGCATACGGGAGAGATACTGGGTAAAAGCCATAATCGTTTGGGTCTTAATTTCCTTGAGACCAACGATTCTACCTTTTTAGGTGAATTACGTTCTGGAAAACTCTAAGTTTCGTTTGAGCAGTGGCATTCCCATCTTGGCCATGTCTCATATGCCACTCTTCAGTTGTTGAGTAAACAGGGTCATATCTCTATCATTTCTATTTTTCTGAGCCTGTCAGTTGATCTTCTTGTCAAATGACCAAGAGCAAGCGTATTCCCTTTTCTACCAGTGATAAACGAGCCACTAGCTTGTTAGATAAGGTGCATTGTGCTTTATGGGGACCGGCTCCAGTTTTGTCGATAAAGGATTACATTTATTATGCTGCTTTCGTCGATGATTTCTCACAATTCACGTGGTTTCTCCCATTAAGACGGAAGTTTGATTTCTTTGATACTTGTCTCCAGTTCCAGAAATTTGTTGAGACTCGATTTTATACCAAGATTAAAATCTTGCAGACGGATGGCGGCACAAAGTTTACTAATCATCGCTTGCAGGCTCACCTTGTGTCTTGTGGCATTCATCATCAGATGCCCTCTCCCTACATACCTGCTCAAAATGGTCGAGCTAAGTGAAAGCATCGCCACATCATAGAGACTGGGCTTGCTTTTCATTCCTCAGTGCCGATAGCTTATTGGGTGGATGCTTTCTCTTCTGCGATTTATATAATTAACCGCCTACCCTGTTCCATTCTTTGTGGCAAGTCTCCTTTTGAGGTTGTATTTTTATCTGCACCAGATTATTCTCTTTTTCACCTATATGGTTGTCGTGCGTATCATTCCTTGCGGGATATTACACCTAATAAGTTTGCACCTCGCTCCATTTCGTGTGTTTTTATTGGCTGCAACCCTCGTCACAAAGGGTTCAAGTGTCGTGATCTGGCTATTGGGTGTATTTATATCTCACAACATGTTAAGTTCGATGAGACTCTCTTTCCTTATGTATCCTCTTCGCGGGATACCTGCTCCACATCTCATTTGGAGTTTTCTTCATTTACGGAGCCCTCAGTTGCATGGTCATTTCCACATCATTCTTGGGTTGAATCGCCTCCTACCGGGTCACCTTGCACGGTTTGTTCTGATTATGATGCTCTAGTATTACCTGCACCTACTTCTCCAGCCCCAGTGACTACTTCTTCGACCTCAATACCCATGACCCCGACCTCTGCATCACCACCTCAGGCTTGCACCCCTTCTAGTCCAGATTCTCCTGTCACTGATGCCTCTCCTAAGCCAGCTCCCGCTCACACTCACCGGATAACCACCAGGATGATGGATGGTTCTCAGCATTCTCGGTCTTTCTCTAACTATGAGGTGTCTGGTTTTCTGGCTGCTCTTGTCGCTCAGACTGTGCCTGAGGACTATCACACGGCTCTTTGAGACCCTCGTTCATATCGGCCATGGATGAGGAAATGGCTGCACTTCGCCACCAGCATACTTGGGATTTGGTGCCTCGCCTTTCGAACGTTAATGTTGTCGGCTCCAAATGGATTTTCAGTATCAAACATCGGCCATTCGGTAGTATTGATCATTACAAGGCTCGACTGGTTGCACAGGGTTTCTCTCAGATCTGGGGTTCAATTTTGATTACACTTTCAGCCCCCGTGGTAAAGGAGTCTATTGTTTGCACTGTTCTCTCCATTACCACTATGCGTCGATGACCTATTCATCCACTGGATGTCAAGAATGCTTTTCTCAATGGTGTGCTTGATACTCGAGCCTATATGACTCAACCAGTCGGTTACAAGGATGATGTGCATCATGGCTATGTTTGTTGCCTACGAAAAGCTATTTATGGCTTGAAGCAAGCTCCCTGTGCCTAGTACCAGCGGTTCAGTACTTACCTCTGGCAACTTGGTTTTCTTTGCAGTTCGGCAGACCCATCTTTATTTTTTTTTTCTCGAGGTACTACTCTGTTGTATCTCTTAGTTTATATGGAAGACATTATCCTTACTGGGAACAACTCCTTGGTCATTCGTCAGTTCATTACTCAAGCTGATAAGGAGTTTTCCATTAAGAACTTGGGCTATTTGCATTATTTTCTCAGCTTGGAGGTGGAGTCTACCCTATCAAGTTTGTCCTTAGGACAGGCTAAGTATGCTCGTGAAATTCTTAGTCGAGCTGGGATGACCGATGCTACCACCGTCTCTACCCCGTTTCTTCCACAGTCTTAGCTTCATAGTGGTACCAGTGGGAAGTTTTTCAATCCTACTCTTTATCAATCACTGGTCGGTGCTCTTCAGTATCTCACTATCACTCGCCCAGACATTGCCTTTGCGGTAAATTCAGTTAGTCAGTACCTTCAGGATCCTTGAGATGATCACTTTGCTGCAAATACTTGTATCTCTGCTATGTTCAGGGGACTTTGCACTATGGTCTGTCTTTTCGTTTGGATCATACTTCTGAGGTGTTGGACTACTCCGATGCAGATTGGGCGTGTTGCCTCGAGACCCGTCATTTGACCTATGGGTATGATGTCTTTCTGGGTGGCAATCTTGTTTCCTGGAGTGCTAAGAAGCAACCTACGGTTTATCGTTCCAGCACAGAGTCTGAGTATCATGCCTTGGCTAATATTGTGGTGGAAGTTGTCTGGTTGTCTCATCGACTACGTGATCTTTGATTCCCTCTCTCCAGTCCCCCACTTCTGCTTTGTGATAATAATAGTGTCATCTTTTTAGCTCAAAATCTTGTGGCGCACAAGCGGGCGAAACACATTGACATTAACTATCACTTTGTTCATGAGCTGGTTTCTTCGGGAAAGCTTCGTCTCCACCACATTCCTACGTCACTTCAGCTTGCAGACATTTTCACAAAAGGGTTGTCTCGTCCCTAGTTTGAACTTTTTAGGCCCAAGCTTTGCGCCTCTGAGCATTTGATGCTTCGAGGGGGGTGTTAGAATAGAAGATTCTAAAGACTATATTAGGGTTTAGATATTTACCTTTATACCCTTTATGTACTCTATTTATTTTCTGAATAATCCAAACCCTAACCAAGGGGAATTCACTTTTACAACTCCGTAGCCACCTCTACCATATTTCGAACACCACCAATCTAACCATACTCACTGTCTCTTCCATTATCCCCACTTTCCAAGTTCCCTGCTTCACAGTGGTGACATTATTACCACTGTAAAGGTTGAATCAATATTGGCTATGTGGGAATTAGTTGAGAACATTTAGTAATAATGTGAGAACAATTTAGGGAAATTTTGCAAAATGGGAAACAGAATCTGTAATTTCGCCTAAAAGTGGGTGCCAAAGGTGTCATTATCTCCTTTCCTTTTTATTTTCCTTCTCCTTTTGCACAAAATTTTGTTTTAGATCGATTAACCATTTAATGTTGTCATTTTATAATTGATAAATTAGTGAGCTAATTTAATATTTTTTATTTATAGCAACAAGATCTCTAACTTTGAAAAACTTTTAAAATGCCTCATAATGTACAAATAATTGTAAATTAACCCTAAGTATTAATGAAACGAGATTTTTCAGAATTGGTCTAACCATTAATCAGTTTTATATGGGAATTTCTCTATTCATAACATTAAGGATAAAATACAGATATGACCATATGTTTTGGTTAAAAGTGGCAATATAACCCTGTAAAGTTTGAAAGTGCAATTATAACCCTATCTTTTGCATCAGAAGTGCCAATATAAACTTTTGGCACTGTTCTGACATTAACTTGGTATATTCCAGCATTTACCAAATATAAAAAGACTAAACTACCCCTAGTCTTCCAATTCCAAATTTATTGACTATAATACCCTAGGTTTCTTCTTCATCTTCATCTCCAGAAGCACAACCACCACCACTATCACCATATCTGCCATTACCACCGTCGTCACGCCGCCACCACTGTCGTTGTGCTACTGCTGTGCCACCGTCGATGTTGGCCATAATATGGAATTTTTCTAGCATCAAGAGCGCCACCCCTGCCCCTCTCAATTTCTAAAGCTCGTCATTTCTAAATGCAGAAGATGAGTATATAAAATAGATCAAAAATACTAACCCTAATCATAGAAATGACAGAACGAGAAACTAAAATTGTCTTGAATCTGTAAAGGGGTTCGCCGCTAACCTCTCGCCAGCATTAACATCGTTTGTCGTCGTCCATTTTGCCACCACCGCAAAGAAGACCCGGGGAACCTAACGAAGACCCGCCACCACCGTATGGTTTTCAATCACCCACCACCACTTCGTCGCCACTAACCTCTCACCGCCGTCCGTTTCACCACCACCTGTCGTCGCTAACCCTAATTGCTCGTTGCTAACCTCTTGCCATCGTCTATTTTGCCATCAACCACCGTCGATAACCCTATTTTCCCTCATTGCTAACCTCTTGCCACCATCTGTTTTGCTATCACCCGTCATTGTTAACCCTAATCCCCCCCCCCCCCCCCGCCACAGTCACCATCTCTTTTCCCTGCTCGCCATCCATACAGCCAGCCCCACACCACCATCCACCATTAGTGCCTCTCAGCCAAGTACCGGAAAGTGGAGACCTTGACTGTGGTGAACATAGTCGGATGGTGTGACTTAACGCAGGGAGTAGTTTTCTCTTCTACCCGATGCAAGGGACTCCGCCTGACGCCACCCCACTCCAACGACACCGAGAGAAGAGAATAAGGTTGAGAAGAAGTAAAAGAAAAGATAGAAAATTGTTTGGGGTTAATAGGCTAAGGGCATAACTGTCCTTTTACATTTTCTGAATTTTATCTTTTAAAATAGGGTTATAATAGTTAATTCACATAATTCTAGCCAAATTGAGGCCTCCGGGGTTAGATTATCACTTTCGAACAAATAATAGGGTTATAATCACACTTTCTAATTTTTACAGTGTCATATTAGCACTTTTGACCAAAACATAGGGTTATATGGACACTTAACTCTAACATTAATGTCACAAAATGAGTAAAATTTAGCATAATGATTTGTACAGAAAATACCAGCTAGTTGTTAGCAGTAATTATTAACTATTTGAGAGTAGTAAACATAGTTAATTATAGAGTACGTCTCTTAAAAACTGTATTTCCATAATCATGGAAAGACAAAGATTTAAACTGCAAATTAGAAGAAGTGAAGATGATTTTTTTGGGTTGCATACTTTATAACTATTGTACGTTGCATAATAAATTTTTGATATTACAACTAAAACCTTTTACATTTTTATTATTCTAATTAAATCATGTCTTTCCATAAACCTATGGAAAGCCGGTCTTTCCCAAGACTTTGCCATAGTTATATCAGCAGATAATTACTTATATTTTGTTTTACACAAAGTCTTGTTTTACATTGATTAATTATTAGATGGGGTACTTTTATAATTAAAGTAACTAATGTGGTGATTTGATGTTTGATTTTATTTATTGCAACGAGATTCCTATATTTTTTAAAAAAGGTAATATACCAATACAATCTTATATACTTGCAAAAGTGCCAATATAACTCTCATATAATTGAAAATTCAAAAAAAAACCTACCTGGTTGATGAAAGTACTAATATGACCCTCTGGTGGACATTACGGAATTGACCAAATGTTTCAACCATTGACCCAAGTTAAAATGACCAAAATGCCCTTTGACCCAAAAATAGAATGTGTGTGGACAGTTATACCCTTACCCACCACCTCTACCGCTAGACCAACACCGATCCACAGTTGTTCCACCTTCAGCCACCAAACCCACCACCACCCAATCTTAAATTCAAACCCATTAGTTTCACTTTCCGATCCCAAACTTAGCCCTGCCACCGCGTCGTTCGCCACCACAACTCCGCCACCACCAACCCCGCCCCAAGCCTTACGGTCCCATCTTTACCATCACCACAAACTCACCACCACAAACCCATCAGCTCCACTACTCGATTCCAAACCCAACCTCGCCACCCACGCCGTAGCTACCCCAGCTCGCATACCACCAACCCCGCCCCTAGCCGCATGGTCCACCACCACCACCACCACTGCCGATTCACACCACCGCCCTTCCCGTTCAAATCCCCCATCTCAACCCTTCCCGTCAAAGGCCTCCATTCCTGCACTTCTCGTCAGTCGCATCACTCAACCTGTTGCAAGCAGCAATGATGTCATCATTATTTTGTCCCACTTCACTTAACTCGGCTCTTAGATGGCGCTCTAGTGGCTCTACTCCTCTTTGCACGAATCGGTTGTTGCTCGGTTCCGGTGGTAAAATGGCGGAGCTTCACGATTCTACTTTTGCTGCACTGCGGTGGGGAGACTTCAACATTTTGGGTGGTGCCCGGCTGAAGCGGGCTGGCAGATCTAGATTCGTTGCAACTTTGATTGAAGATCTGATTGCCATTCCTGGCGCCTCTCCTAATTTAAGCTCACCGGAAAATCGTAGAAGAAGGGACAGAAATGCTGCTGAAAATTGCTAGAAAATCGTAGAAGAGAGACAGAAAATCGTTGAAGAAGAAGAAAAAAATAAGTTGCACTGGTTAGGGAAGAAGAGGAGTGATAAGAAGGAGAGAAGAATAGAGAAGAAGAAGAGAAGAGGAAGAAGAATATTAGGGTTATTAGGGGTATAATAGTAAATTTGCCCTTTTTTCTTTTTCTTAGAGGGGTAAAATAGATTGTTCACCTAAGTCTAGCCTAAATCTGCCAAAATGGGTACGTTATCACTTTCACTTAATTTCTAGGGTTATATTAGCACTTTCCATTAGCAAAAAGTTAAATTGACACTTATGTGAATTATATAGGGTTATATAAGCACTTTTCTCTTGAAATTATTTTAATATGTATCGCAATATGTAAATAATTAAAATTTGACATTAAAAGCTATTGAAACAAGATTTTTCACGATTAGTCTAACCATTAGCTGGTCTACTAGGAGAATTTCTATTTATTTTACACATAATATGTTATAAAAAGAAGAAAAAAACTCAAAACAAGAGCACTCAGCACCTCATAGAAGACTACAACTAGCTGTATTTACTTCGTGTATCCATTATTAGAATAATGTTCTTTTATGCCCCAATTCATTGTTCAGTGCACATATACTTTTATTTTTTTGAAAGTGCACACATACCCCGGGTGCCACTTGAATATTTGGTCAACTTTGGTCATTGTCGGATGATATGACCGTTTCGCCCCTTTTATAAAAACAAAAATTAGATATTTGTGTAAAGACCTCTTTACTCTATCTCAATTCCTTCTAGTCGTGTTGATACCCTATCTCAATTCCCCTCTGTTGGTCAACTTTGGTCATTGTCGGATGATATGACCGTTTTGCCCCTTTTATAAAAACAAAAATTAGATATTTGTGTAAAGACCTTTTTACTCTATCTCAATTCCTTCTAGTCGTGTTGAAACCCTATCTCAATTCCCCCTCTGTTGCGGAGCTCTGAAGGCGAGAGGATGTGAAATAGAGTAGTGTCGTTTGAATGTCCATGACTCCAAGGTCTTCGGCGGCGCTCTGAAGGAAATGAATCCCTTCCTCATAGTGTTTGGGACGTCGAGGTAGGTGGGGTCGGAGAGATAGAGAGAGGTGGCATTAGGTTGAGGCTTAACGGTGGGATTGAAGAGTGAACACTTGTAATCGATGTCGCTGGAGAGGAAGTCTTTGTCTAGGGTTCCAACGCTAGGAGAAGTGGTTGACGGCGCGGTAGCTGTGGTGGATGTTGAGCTACTGGCGGTGGTGCTTGTAGTTGTGATGGCCCGAGAGGTCACGGCCGGAGATGAGGGACTTGGGGGGGCAATGTCGACGAAGGAAATGAAGATGAAGATGATTCAATCTTCACTTCAATTCGTTGTAATGGATGTTGAACACCATGGATGATGAAGATGAAGGCGAAAGGGTGTGAAATCAGGAACTGGGCTGCGGTTTTCAAGATTTGGGCTGTCGATTTCTGCCCGATCGCCGTTCGACTGGAGGCGGGTGGTGGTGGTGATTCATGGTAGATCGGGGAATGATTTTAGGACAAATCTACAGAAAAAAAATTTTGGTTTATTTGGTTAGGTGACTGAATACTAGGTATTGACGTGTTGTAGTGGCAAATGATCAGTGTCGCTAGAGAAGAAGTTTGGGTTCTGACTAGGGAGAGGTGGAAGAATACGCGGCGGCGGATGTCGAGCTGTTGGCGGTGGTGCTGGAAGTTTTTCGTTCAACTACATTTTGATGGAATTGTATGTTAAATCTGTGGAATTGACCCAACAATAAAGCCAGAGGCCCACTTCAATGGAGGAGTCTTTAGATTTTCTGAAATGGAGTGAAGGTTAGTTTGGTGATTTCACACTTGGTCAACACCGAAAAAAGTTAGATTTAATGTCGGTCTCAGGCTATAGGGACACGGGTTTTATAGTCACTGCCGCTTATGTACACTTTCAAAAAATTGGAAATTATATGTGTACTAAATAAGAAACGGGTGAGAATGAAAGCATTTTACTCCATCTATTATTATTTTTTCCAATTTTTTATAAAGTCACTGAAATTGCAAGGTCTAATTGGTATTTGGATGTTAAGTGTTGCATTCTATTTCGTAATCGGATGGAGGGAGAAATTGAAAGGCAGAAGCAATTTGGGTATAGGCGAAAGTGACAAAGCACAAAATTGCGAAAACAACAAGAGCTAAACCATATTTGTAGCAGTAGCTAATTAGTTGAGGATTCACTTTGAAAAATCACCCTCACACTTCACTGCTTTTGGAATGCTATAATCTTATCGGATATTCCACATCACTCTGTACCATCTTGGATGTGATTTGCACCATCCTTAGTTTGCAATAATTATTTAAGCATACTACATATTCCACAACTCTCTTCATCCCACACAAGAAGCATTGTTTCTACACCTATTTAAAAGTGTAGGTAAATTATGGGTATTTCTTCATCCCACATGAGATGCTAAATTAGGGTATTTCTCTTCATCCCACACAAGTAACATTTAGGGTATTTCTTCCTCCTTTTATGCTAAATTATGCTAGAATTTTTTGATTAAACGATTTTAATGGATCTTAATTTGAGACAAAGTTAACTGAACAGAAAGAATAATGCTTTTTGAAGGAAGTATATAGTGTGTTTGGTAGAGCTGTGTTTATGATGAATGCAATCTTATTTTAAAAGTAGGGGAAGACCAGATTTTGCATTTCCCCCAAAAATAGTTTTTGCTTTCAAAATAAACTGTTTTTTTAGCAATTTACCAAATACTAAAAAGTGTTTCGCTTATAAGCAAAACAACTTATAAGTTCTGCCAAACAAAGTCATACTCATCCATCCCAACAAAAAGGTTTCTATTTTTTTTATTAACTTCCTCAAGTCATATTTAATCACCGATAACTTTAGTTATATATACTTACGGTGTATAAAAAATTGATTTTTAGAAAATAGATGTTGCATGGAATCTAACAATATCTCACGTAATAACATTTTTGTCTATGTATTAATTGAAATTTATAGTCAAACACATCTTGAGAAAACTGATAAAAAATATGAATCTTTGACTAGGATGAGGAGTATATGAGTTTGTTTACTACGTGGGATTATTAGCATAACGGTTGAAGTTTAGTCATATTACCGTAAGGTCAAATGTTCAATTTCCATCAAGGGTAAGGGGAGTGGAGCGTTTTATTTGGGGGCTTATTTGAGTTATTACCCAATTTTTTTTAAAAAAAAGTTTGTATACTATTGTAATTTGTTCTTAAATACAAGCATCAATAAAAGTGGGCGAGGAGATTAATCATGCAATAGAAGACCAGTTGTTTATGGAGAGAAGGATTAGTGGGAGAGATTTGTACCATTGGAATCCGATAAGATAGAGCATGGCAGAGCAGAGCAGTTGGTGAGAATTGGATAGTAACCCTTAAACGACACACTTTATTTTATGTCATTATTTACTATTTAATTTTTATAAATATATAAATAATAATATTATTATATGTGATATTGTTGGATTTATCATAACAAGTAGTAGTTGATTAAAAGTAACTTCTTATCTAGCGTTATTACACGTAGTTAAACATATTAACGATAGAGTGGTCTCCTGACAGGCGGTCTGTCCATAAGCTTATGGATATGCCACTTATTTCTTACATTATGCACTGCATTTCTTAAATTACATACAAAATTTAAAAATTTTAAAAATATTTTTTATATCATATATTTCTATATTTTCACCTTCAAATACATATTATTACTTGTTTTAACTTATAAAATGCAATATTTAAATTTTATAAAAAATTATAACATTTAATGCAAATGCCCATGAGGACTGTTCATAAGCTTATGAAAATGCCGTCTTTCCTAAGACTTTCCTTAACGATAAATAAGTTTGTTGATGGGAGTGAAAAAAATTGTGTACAAATGGGACGGAGGAAGTAGTACTGGTACATGCGGAATTGTAATGTTGCCAAATGGTGATAATGGAAGGTGGGTGATTAGTCACCTAAATAATCACCCAGTTAACGTTCAATGAAAAGACCCAGTCTAGTCCCTTCCTAATCTCATACTCATTTGATTGATTGCATTCCAAAATTTCCCAGTTTCCGTCGGACCGTTCCTCCATAACACTCACTCTGACCCACGACGTTACGCCGTCTCGCCATCCCGACTGGACCCCACCCTCTCTACCAATCAAAAACGTCTTTTATTTCCCTCTCCCCACACCTCTGTCAAAATGTAAACCCCATCCCTGTTCTTTCTTCTACAACGTGTCTTATTTATTTATTTCATCAATAGTGACACTATTGTTCTCTTCTTAACGTATACTACTAGCCGTTGTAAAAGATGTAAAGTCAAGAAATTTGCAAGAGAATATTTTATTGGCAATTTTGTGTGAATTAATTTTGGAACAGAAAATCTGACCATGTTGAAACATGCTGGTGCAGCATATTCACGCCAAGGTTTTATGGAAATCAAAGTCAGAATATTGCAGTAGTTTGGTATAAATGGAATTCGTATATCTGACTACATATATCAGGCGTGTGAACCATAATTGGTTTATGAAAAATTTCTACTTATATGGAGAAGATTTATTCGAATATATGGGATAGAATGAGATAAGGTAAATCCCTTTATTTATGGGATTTGGATATGCTTCAAGAATCAGATTTGGAATAGGAATATTGTAGAGATAATCAAGGAGTATTCAAGTCTGATTCGTGGATATAAATTGGGGACAAACACGGCTGCATACACACGGATTGAACAGAGCAAAAATCTGCACTCAGGTTTTTGAGACTTTCGAGAAGTTGCAAAGAGTCAGATCACTGTATTCCAACACACTGACCTGCTGCACTAAGTTCAGAATCGTAAACCTTAATTCCCCGAGAGGAGAAGATCCTGCGTCGACGGAGTTCGAGATCAGAGGGAGTCTGATTAAGGCGGATCGGTAGCTAGGGGAGCTAGCAGAGTCCGCACGTTATAGTTAGTAAAGATAAGTATTTTGCAAACTGTACTTTGTACTGTATCTTTCTAATTAGTGGATTCATTCTGAACTGGGCCAGGCCCCACAGATGTAGGTGGATTACACCGAACTGCGTAACCAAGTCGTGTGTCTTTTACGTATTACGTTATTATGCACTTGGTTAAATTAGGCATGCTGAACACACTAGTAAAGACTAGAAAAATTGGTAAAACTAAATTTCAATTGGTATCAGAGCGGAGTCACTTATCGTTCCCTTGGTTGTTTCAAGGAAAGTGAGATCCAGTTTTACCGTGACGACAAGAGAAGGAGCGTCAGTCTCTCGACCACCTCTACTAGAAGGCAGCAACTACAACTATTGGAAGTCACGCATGAGGGTCTTCATCAATTCGCTGGATGAACTGGCATGGTTTTATGTTGAGAATGAACGGGGTCATCCTACAGAAGATGCTGATACAAGCTCTAAGGCGGTAGAAGGGGAGTCAAGCCAAAGGAGTCAGAAACCCAAAGACAAGTCTAGATGGACTCCAGATGACCTTAAAGAATCTCTGGCAAATTCAAAGGCACTTAATACGATCTTCACTGCTGTTGATGAAAATCAGTTCAAGCTTATATCTACGTGTCACCAAGCAAAGAAAGCTTGGGATATTCTACAGACTGTTCACGAAGGAACCAGTCGTGTGCGTGAATCAAAACTACAGATGCTGGCTACCAAATTCGAAGAACTCAGAATGGAGGAGGACGATACTATTTCTACCTTCAATGGAAAACTCAGGGATATCTCCAACATGGCCTATCAACTTGGAAAGGTGTACAAAGAAACTAAGTTGGTGAAAAAGACCTTGCGATCTCTTCCCAAAATGTTTGCAATGAAAGTAGCAGCAATAGAGAAAGTAAGAGACGTGGCCACCATGCGTGTAGATGAACTAATGGGCTCATTACAAACATATGAGATGACATTCCAGCAACCTACAAAGAGAGTTTCCAAGGAATTGGCGTTCAAATCATCTCCAGCTAAGGAAAGTCATGAGTCTGGCAGTGATGATAAGATTGAAAAATTGGCACTTATCACAAAGAATTTCTCAAGAATGCTAAAGAAGGTGGTCAACAAGAAACCTCTGGAAAGGTTTGGCGAAAACAGACAAAAACAACAAGATTCGAGCAATAATCGTGGAATGAGATTTGAACAAGGGAATATGCAGTTTGGGAGAAATCAGAACAACGATTCAAAACAGTCTGGACGAATTCAATGCAGAGAATGTGAAGGATATGGTCATATTCAGGCTGAATGTGCTAACACTCGCAAGAAACAAGGAAAATCATATGTCACCTCTTGGAGTGAAGATGAAGATGATGAAAAAGACGAAGAGGAACTCACCAGTAATTATGTAGCATTTGGAGCAAAAGTCCATGATACGACAGAGGATCAGTGTTCCAACACACTGAACAAAGGGAAAGCTATATGTTCCAACACAGATCTGGACGATGCACACAGCGACAAAGATGATGATCTATCTGTGAGTGATGAAGAAATCTATAGCACATATGAACAAATGTACTCCATGTGGATTCAAGTAGCTGACAGGAACAAGGAGCTGAATGAAGAGAAAAGAAAGCTGATGGAAAGCGAACAAGAACTACGATCCACGGTTGCAGATCTTGAAAAACGTAATGAAGAACTGAACAAGAAACTGGTAGCTGCAGTCAAGAGAGCCGAGATGTCTGAAGCAACTATCTATAAATTGAATTCCAGAAAGGCAAAACTTGATAATATTCTGGATATGGGAAGAAACTTTGGTGATGGACACGGGATTGGATACAGGAAAGAACCCGAAACTGAGTTGCGTGAAAAACCAGTGACCCTCAAAGCTAGGATCCGAGAAGTAAAATGGAAGTATGGGATGTCGTATCAAAGGAAGCCACTCATATGCAGATATTGTACGTACCAAGGACATGCTGAACAACAGTGCAGAAAACTGATCAGAGATCAAATGACAGGAAGATAACTTCTGCTGTGTTCCAACACAGGCGATACTCATACGGGAAAAACGATCAGAAAGATGTGGATTGTTAAAAAATCCAGTATGTGTCTAGTAGTACACACTTCCCTAACAGCTTATTCCAGTGATTTGTGGTACTTTGATAGTGGTTATTCTCGCCACATGACTGGCACTCCAGAATATCTCACGAACATTACTCCATATGATGGCGGATATGTAACCTTTGGTGATGGAAAGAGAAGCAGAGTAATTGGCAAGGGCGAATTGAAAATTGAAGGCTTTCCAGTATTCACAAGTGTATTATTTGTTGAAGATCTAAAGGCAAACTTGCTAAGTATAAGCCAACTGTGTGACGACAATATGGTAGTGGAATTTCATAAGGACAAATGTATAGTGAAGCATGGAGAAAACAAGGTTCTTTCTGGAATAAGATCATCAGACAATTGTTATCTGCTAGAACAAGGAGTTCGATGCATAATCTCAAAACAAGATGAAGGAATTCTTTGGCACAGGAAGCTCGGTCACATCAACTATAAAACGCTGGTGAAAATCGCAAATGTGAAAGTTGTACGAGGAATGCCTACCTTAACCAGCAAGGATGGAGTTGTATGTGGACCATGTCAACAAGGTAAACAAATTCGATCTCCTCACTCTTCAGTTCAGTATATTACTACATCGAGAAATCTGGAATTACTGCATATGGATTTGATGGGTTCGGTTAATACACCTAGTATAGGTGGAAAGAAATATATATTTGTATGTGTTGATGACTTCTCTAGGTTCATATGGGTAGCCTTCTTGAAAGAGAAATCCGATACAATAGAAGTATTTAGAAGCCTTGTAGTGAAGTTATAAACTGAAAAGGGAAGTCCAGTAGGAAAGATAATCCGAATTCGAAGTGATCATGGTAGAGAGTTTGAAAATGAACAATTCAGTTCCTTCTGCGATGAGCTAGGGATCCAACACGAGTTCTCGGCTCCTATCACCCCTCAACAGAATGGCATCGTTGAACGAAAAAATAGAACTCTACAAGAGATGGCTCAAGTTATGTTGGCAGAAAAAGATGTTCACAAGAAATGGTGGGCATAAGCTATCAATACAGCTTGTTATACAATCAATAGAGTGTATCTTCGAACATCCACTAGCAAGACATCCTATGAGATCTGGAAGGGCAGGAAACCAAATGTCTCATATTTTCATGTGTTCGAAAGCACTTGCTATATTCTCAGAGATAGAGAACAGTTGGCAAAATTTGATAATCGGAGTGATCCAGGAACTTTTCTCAGGTATTCCATCAACAGCCGTGCCTATAGAGTTTTTAATCATCAAACCAACACTCTCATGGAATCCATAAATTTTATTGTGGATGATTCAGAAAAGGAACAACATCCAGAAGGTGTAGAGGAAGAATCTGTCAATACTCATGTTCCAACACAGTCTCAAACTTCAGACAAAGAAAAGCCATCAGTTGACCTTCACCAACGTGCTGAACCAAATGAGCAACAGGATCCTAACCCTGCCGAAGCTGGCCATGTTGGAACACAGTCCCCTACTACTGACGACCATGTTCCAACACACGACCAACCTGGTTCCACCATGAGAAGTACTCGATCAGTGTCTCGAGTTGATTATCGACGACTGGCTGGACTACACTGTTTTGTTTCTCTAATTGAACCCAAGAACTATAAAGAAGTCTTACTTGATGAGTATTGGATTGCTGCAATGCAAGATGAACTCAGTCAGTTTACAAGGAATGATGTTTGGTATCTTACTCCTCACCCCAAAGGCATTAATGTTATTGGTACGAAGTGGATCTTCAAGAATAAATCAGATGCAGATGGCTTAGTCACCCGCAACAAAGCAAGACTTGTTGCTCAAGGCTATACACAAGTGGAATGTGTTGATTTTGATGAAACCTTTGCTCCAGTTGCCAGGTTAGAATCCATTCGAATTCTACTAGCTATTGCTTGCTCTATGAATTTTACTTTGTATCAAATGGATGTCAAAAGTGCTTTTTTAAACGGAGTGGTGAATGAAGAAGTATATGTGGAACAACCAAAAGGTTTTGAAAATCCTCATTATCCACAACATGTATATCGTCTCAAAAAGGCGTTGTATGGACTCAAGCAAGCACCCAGGGCATGGTATGAACGACTTACTACATTTCTTCTTCAGAAAGGTTATCGTCGAGGGGAAGTAGATCGCACCTTGTTCGTGCTTGACAAAGCTTCAAGGTTTCTGATTGCTCAAATATATGTTGATGACATAGTGTTTGGTTCTACCTCACAATCTATGGTACAGGAATTTGTCACCACTATGCAATCTGAATTTGAAATGAGCATGGTTGGAGAGCTAACCTACTTTCTTGGACTGCAAGTCAAACAAGGACAGAATGGCCTATTCATAAATCAAAGTAAGTATGCCTTGAATTTGGTTAAAAAATTCGGACTCAATAGTGCTCGATCAGTTCGAACTCCTATAGGAGTGTCTGATAAACTGGTGAAGGATGAAAGGAGTTTCTGTCGATCAAAAGTTATATAGAGGCATGATTGGAAGTCTATTGTATCTCACTGCTAGCAGACCAGATATATGTTTCAGTGTTGGAATATGTGCGAGGTTTCAAGCTGATCCTAAGGAATCTCATCTCACTGCAGTTAAAAGAGTTATTCGATATGTAAGTGGGACTTCTGAGTATGGTGTTTGGTATTCTAAGAGTCAAGACTCAGAGTTAGTTTGGTATAGTGATTCTGATTGAGCTGGTAATGCTGATGATCACAAAAGTACTACAGGTGGCTGTTTCTTTATTGGAACAAATTTGGTGTCTTGGTATAGCAAGAAACAGAATTCGATCTCTCTATCTACTGCAGAAGCGGAGTATCTTGCAGCAGGGAGTTGTTGTGCACAACTATTATAGATGAAACAAATGTTGAAAGACTATGGAATTCATCAAGGCCCTTTGAAGATTCTATGTGACAACACAAGTGCTATTGATATTTCAAAGAATCCAGTTCAGCACTCAAGAACCAAAGATATTGATATAAGGCATCATTTTATAAGAGATCTGGTGGAAAGAAAAGAAGTGGAAGTAGTCTATGTTCCAACACACGAGCAATTTGCAGATATATTTACAAAGCTGTTGGATTCCACCACTTTTGAGAGTCTTCGACAACACTTAGGTATTTGTCAAATCTGAGGTAATTTGTACCTTAATTACTCTGTCTGTAAATATTTCTTTTGGCTATTTTCGTTTTGCAAAATCAGAAAAGAACAAAAAAAATTATGAAAGGAGCAAAGGTGTACAAAAATAGGAGTTGGTAAGTATGGTGTGTTGGAAGTTATTTAAGAAAGACAACGTGATGTGACAAGAAGAGAAAGGGCCATCATTACTATTTGTGGGAAATCTAAAAAGGAACTTCGCGGGAAAAGAGGTGAATAAGATGAAGAGTTAAAGTGGGATTCAAATAGATCCGTCCGTATCTCTCTCTCGGCCAAATATTTTTCTCCCCAAAATCCTTGCCGGAAAAATCTTATACTCAACACTCCTCTTCATCTCGGCATTGTTCCTAAGAATGTCAAACTCAAACTCTCCAATAGTGGAAGTTGCGGTGCCAGAATTCATAAGGGGAGATCAAAGCTCGATGAATTTGGATTTGGTGGTGGCTACTGAGATGAGAAAATATGTTGAACAAGTTGAGGAAGAAAAACAAGCTCAGATCGGAGGAAGCATAGAGAATGCAGAGACTCTGGATTCGGGTAACAATGGTGACATTCAGGAAGAACATCTCGGAGCCAAAAGGAAAGGTCAACATAGGAAGGTAACTGGTCCTGATCCTCGTCCTCTAAAAATTTTGGGTATGGAGTTCAGAACTGTTGATGAGATATTTGAATGGTTAGAAGCAAATCGTTATTCTGTAGACCTAACCAAAATCATAAGTATAAAGAAGGATATGGAATTCTTGCATGTTAAAATTGAAGAAATTGTCTCGAGTCATTTTACGGATGTTTGGGATATAGAAACCAAGAAAGTGAGTTATTTGAGGGGGATGTATGGTAGGCTAAATGGAAAGGGAAAGGATAAATTCCATATTTTCTGTCGCATGTCTAGTCGAAGCTATGTATGGTTAAGGGAGGTTAGTGAGGAAGAAGTTGCTGGAAGGGAGATTGTGAAGTATGGAGATAGGTTACAGGTGAGTTTTTATGATTCAACTGTTGTCAAAAGGATGGAAAAACTTAGGGAACCTGTGATCATCGAACTGTCAGACAGTGATGAGGAAGACAATGTTCCAACACAGCAGCATGAATTTGAAAATTCTATGGATATGGATTCTGATGCTGATCTGGGAGGTGAAGACCAGAGTGATATGTATGAATGTGATGTGGAATCTGATGAGGATATGACTGAACCAAAGGACATGAATCAAGATGAGGAGTATGAAAAAGAATCTGAGAAGGAGGATGAAGCTGGAGGCTCAGAGAGTGTTCCAACACAGGATATTCCTGATCTGGAATATTCAAGTGATGAGGTACTGGATGAGTACTATCAGATGACAAAAGGCAAGAGAAAGGCTGACAAAGCCAAAGACTCTGCTCAAGCGAAGAGGAGCAAGAGAAGACATGACAGCAAGGAAAAGAAGGTTTTACCTCCACCCTCTGTTAGCAAGGCATACTCTGCTGTTTATTTTGATGAAAAAGGTGCAGAAATTGGAGAGTTTTTCTCAGAGAAAAAGTTCATAGCAGAAAGGCCACTGGATCTAAAAGCCTATAAGGAGAGCGGCTTTACAGATTTTCTGAAGCTGACGGGCATGACAACGGCAGCAACAATCCAGCTACAGTATAACAGGCAGGTTGTACTTGAGGTATATTCAAATCTTATGCCTGGTAATTTAGAGGTTAACTCCTCATGGTTTGGTAGAGTATATGTTAGGGGGAAATTCATAGATGTATCTGCTGCTAGGATTAACATGTTGCTGGGTCTGAAAACACCTGAGACAGGGGGAGTGTTTCCTGAAAATCTGGGATTGTCTGATGATGAAATCTTAGGTGTGATATCTGGTGGATATAAGGTAGAATGGCCAGCAACCGGGTACTCATAAGCATCCTGCTTGTCATCAAGATTTTTTGGTTTATATCAGGTGGCAGTGCACTGTTGGTTGCCCTCGAGTAATACAACAGCGTTGACAAGGGAGATGGAAAAACTGATGTACTGTGTTGGAACACAGAAAGAAGTTAACCTTGGTCTTCTCATTCAGCAGCACTTAGTCAGACAGGCTACTGCTCCAAAAGTCAATGATGTTGTTATCTATCCTACCTTAATATCTGCCCTAGCTAAGAGTGCCAAAGTGAAGGGAAAGGCTTCAGATGTGGTAATTGATACTGAGTTTCTACGGCCCAACAAAAAGACTTTCGGGTTGAGACAGGTTCATGATCTCCCGTGGAAATCTTCTGGATCAACCTCATCATCAGCAGCAGACAAGAAGGCTCGACTGATGGTTCTCAATGCTAGACTTGGAGCTTTAGGTATACAGATGGCTACTTTGCAGGCAGAGAAAGCAAGTTTGGAGGCAGAGAAGTCCAGATTGGAAGATTGAATTTGTATGCTTAATGCAGGGGGAGTACTACAGACTGATGTTTTTCTGATTTTGATGGTTTTGTTTGATGAATCTGCGGTACCTTTGGCCAATGTGTGATCCCAGGGGGAGAAATTTTGGATTTGAATGATTTAGACTTTGATTCAATTTGGTTGTACCTTGTTTATTTTGGATTTCTGAATTCTGGTTTTTGGTTTCTGATTTTCAAATTTATGTCTAAGGGAATTCTGGAAGTATGGTATCTTGTTGATTGTTGGTTTACAAGTTTATGATATTGATGCTGGAAGTTACTGTTTCCAAAATATTATGGGTCCACAAAAATGCCAAAGGGGGAGATTGTAAAGTCAAGAGATTTGCAAAAGAATATTTTATTGGCAATTTTGTGTGAATTAATTTTGGAACAGAAAATCTGACCATGTTGGAACATGCTGGTGCAGCATATTCACGCAAGGTTTTATGGAAATCAAAGTCAGAATATTGCAGTAGTTTGGTATAAATGGAATTCGTATATCTGACTACATATATCAGGCGTGTGAAGCATAATTGGTTTATGGAAAATCCCTACTTATATGGAGAAGATTTATTCGAATATATGGGATAGAATGAGATAAGGTAAATCCTTTATTTATGGGATTTGGATATGCTTCAAGAATCAGATTTGGAATAGGAATATTGTGGAGATAATCAAGGAGTATTCAAGTCTGATTCGTGGATATAAATTGGGGACAAACACGGTTGCATACACACGGATTGAACAGAGCAAAAATCTGCACTTAGGTTTTTGAGACTTTCGAGAAGTTGCAAAGAGTCAGAACACTGTGTTCCAACACACTGACCTGCTGCACTAAGTTCAGAATCGTAAACCTTAATTCCCCAGGAGGAGGAGATCCTGCGTCGATGGAGTTCGAGATCAGAAGGAGTCTGATTAAGGCGAATCGGTAGCTAGGGGAGCTAGCAGAGTCCACACGTTATAGTTAGTAAAGATAAGTATTTTGTAAACTGTACTTTGTACTGTATCTTTCTAATTAGTGGATTCATTCTGAACTGGGCCAGGCCCCGCAGATGTAGGTGGATTACACCGAACTGCGTAACCAAGTCGTGTGTCTTTTACGTATTACGTTATTATGCACTTGGTTAAATTAGGCATGTTGGAACACACTAGTAAAGAATAGAAAAATTGGTAGAACTAAATTTCAAAAGAGACAAAATTCAAGGCAAAAAACAAATTGTACAGTGAGGTAAATACATTGGCGGGAAATATGTAAATACTCCCTCTGTCTATTTATTAGTGCCACATCATTTTTGGTGTTAGAATTTAGAAGATGCTAAATGAATTGATGAAATTAAATTGATTTAAGAAGAAAATAAAATGAGTGGATGTAATAACCTTAAACTTGCCATAAATAGAAATTGTTAATATAAAAGAAACATATCAAATTAGAAAGTGTATCGCTATTAAAGAAACAGAGGAAATATAACTATATGTAATTGAGAAATTGTAGATATAACACTGAGATAATATTTAATTTAAATATAATTTTAACTATTATACATAAGTGTAAATATAACCCTAAAGCCTATATTCTAGCATTGATTGATCATTTCCGATACCGATTAGAAATTATTAAAATACCCTTTTAACCTAGTACAAAATTTTGAAAGACAAATATGCCCCATTCACCCACCACTATACTTCCACCACCTTCACCGTGCCGTTGCCGCCACCACTCAACCACCGCCACTGCTACGACTCCTCAGCCCTATCCCTCCATCACCTCTCCACTCCACCTCGCCCTAGACCTCCACCACCTCCTCCTAACCCTCCACCACCTCCTCCACTCCACGACCATTGCCACCCCACCACCTCCCCTCCTCAGCCGTCCTAATAAATAAAGTTTAGATGCAAAAACAATTCTCCCGCCATCCTAACCACCACTTCTTTCACATTTTCTCCCAACATAAGTCACTTCCAGATTACATCACAATCCCCCAAACAGATAATTCCAAATCAAATTAATTCAAGAACAGTGAGTGAAGCATGAATACCTTTTTCAATAGACAATCAAACTCACGAAGCTCGGAAATCCTGGGGCGTCGAGCAAGGAACCTATCCAGATCAAAATGATGTTTAAAACTACCGTCTAGGCATGTAAAATGGGTTAATTGAATCAACCCATTATTCATACTCAATTAACTCATTATTCAATGAATTTTTATTTAATTGATCAATTTATTAATGGATCATAATAAGTTGTGTCATTAATGGACAACCCATTGGGTAACTCATGAGATAACTCATATGACTCAATAGGTTAAAATATATTATCCAACAAGTCATTATGCAACTAACCCAATAAGTTATCATTCAATATTTTATTCTGATTTGGGTTACAAGTTGTCATTATCCAATGGAATTGGGTATAAACACTCATTAGTTTTTGGGATTGGGCAGGATGAGATTATTATGTTAATGGAAAATTTTGATCTCAATGAGTCCCATATTATGTTAACTTAATGGGAACGTAACAAATACCCAATAAATATCCAAAATTACCCAATAAATATCCAAAATTACCCAATTAAATGCATGTGTAATATTTAACATAAATATTACTATAATTCACAAATTATACAAATTATAATTCACAAATTATTCGAGCTCAATCTCTTACAATATTCGAGTTCGTACAGTATTCGAATTCAATCTCTTACAATATTCGAGTTCGTACAGTATTCAAACTCAATCTCGTACAGTATTCGAGTTCGTACAAAATTCGCACTCAATCTCGTACAGTATTCGAGCTCAATCTCGTACATTATTCGAGTTCGTACAATATTCGAGTTCGTACAATATTCGAGTTCAATCTCGTACAGTATTCGAGTTCAATCTCGTACAATATTCGAGTTTGTACAGTATTCGAGTTTGTACAGTATTTGAGCTCAATCTCATACAGTATTCGAGTTCGTACAATATTCGAGCCCGTACAGTATTTGAGCTCGAGCTCGATCCCATTAGGGGAAAATTAAATCATTCGTAATCGAACTTGTGAAAATTTAGTTATCTTGTGATATGAAATTATCCATGGGTCACCCTCACCCATTACCCAACCCAACTCAACCCACCCAAAATTATCCAACGGGTAACTCATTATCCAACCTAGCTAAACTCAATAACTACAATTCAATTGTATCCACTAACCCAATGGTCATTATCCAATAAGTCTATATCCAATATGTGAAAATAGTATATGAATAACGGTTATCCAACGGGTGACTCGATCTGTTTGACGGGTTTACTCCAGTCTGTAACCATAACTATACTTTGTTCCACAACTACGACCTTCAAACCACCTGCTACTCCGAAAAATTTGAAAAGGGCCATCAAAACAGGAGTTCCAATCCTTGAAACTCCTAGCCCCGCCTCCTCCTCTGCCCTAGCCTTTCTCTGCCTCCTCCTCAGCTCCACCGACCACCACCACCAAGCCCTCTCCCGCTCGCCACCCCAACAGTCCCACGCCACCTTCGCCACCATCGGTCACCATTTCTGGCACCGCTCAGCCAAGCGCAGGAAAATTGAGACCCATCATAGCCCAGCAAGTCTGCATCGAGTTGAAACCGTTTCTGGGTTTCCGACTCTGGAAATGAACCTCAGCTGCCTCTCCTTCGCATCGCAGACCAAGCTCCACAGCTAATAAGGTCCGGGAGAAAGTGGTGCACATTGCTGGAGCTAAGATGGGGGGTGGTGAGCAACATCATCGAAGAAGAGAAGATGAGAAATTGGAGGAGAGAAAATTGCGGTGGGGGTGGAAGAAGACACTCAAAATTTTAGGGTTTCAGGGTTGTGAAAGTAATTTCAGTATTTTTTGTATTAATATTTTCTTACAAAGGGGTAAATTTATCTTTTCATCATAATCCGGCCTCAAACTCCTGGAAAATGTTATATTTGCACATAAACTGACTATTTAGGGTCATATTTGCACTTTCCATTATTACAGAGTTATATCTACACTTTTGTCAATTATTTAGGGTTATATATGCACTTTGTTCTAAATGGGCAAAATTAATACTCCCTCTCTCCCAGATCAAGCTGCATAGAATCTTTTTTCATGTTTTTTGTTTGACCGTTAATATGTTTAATTACGTATAATAACAACAAATAATAAGTTGATATTTAGAAACTACTTATTACGACGAATCCAACAATATCGCATATTATAATATTATTGTTTATATCTATTCAAATACGTGGTTAAATTTTGACAGTGTTGACTTGTCAAATAGTAAAATTACAGTTTGGTCTGGGACAAAGGGAGTATTATTTTTAAAGTTGGGTGCATTAATATATTTGAATAATCCACCACAGGTAAAAATGTTTTTATTAGAGCATCTCCAATGTATGAATTATCTTGCTATAAATCGGTTAATGAGATAAACTCTTGGGAAAGACCGTCTTTCAATAGACTTATGAAAAGACAGGGTTTAATTTAAACAATAAAAAGGTAAAATATTTTAGTTTAAGTATTAAAAATTAATTTTAATAATTAAAAGGTAAAATGTTTTAGTTGCAATATTAAAATTTTATTATGCAACATGTAGTAGTTATAAAGTTTATGATCTGATTAATGCAACCTGAAAATTTTGTTTTTATTTATTCTAATTTGTAGTTGAAACTTTGGTGTTTCCATAAGGTATGAAAATACCGTATTTCAAACTAGAGATTCTTTGTATAGATAGAGTCTCAACCAATAAATATAATTAGAGATTATATGCCAATTTTGAAGGAACCAAGAATTGCACAAACACTTTTTTTTTTCTATTTTTACTGGATTAAATCTGAAAACGTTTGATCATTTCATCATAGCTCGTGTATTAACTATAAAATCAGCCCAACATAAAATTATACTCCCCGGTTCATTAACATTTACTCACGTGCTTTTGACATTTGGTTTAGAGAATGTTGAAGGAGCAGTGAAGAATTCATTTGAAGAATAAAAAGAAAATTAAATGGATGAAAATAATCTAAAATTTGCCAAAAAAAAGAAAAGTTTAATGTTAAAAAATCATCAAAAAAAGGAAATTGAGTAATTGTTAGAGAACCGGAAGGGGAATCAACATTTTAATAAAATTCAAAATTGTATTATCACATGATGAAGAGCTAAAAGGTACAAAAACACTTTTTTTTTTTAAAAAAAATATAAAACTTTCATTCAAAAAAAGAAGAAGAATATAAATGCTAGAAATAACAACTTCATCATCATTCCAATTAGCCGATCCTTGCCTCACTAACTAATACTCCCTCCGTTTTTTTTTTCATTGGAACACTTACTAAAAATGATATTTTTTTTTAATTAGCACTTGCTATTTTGGGCAAGTTTAAGGTTTTTACATCAACTCATTTTACTTTCTCTTCTTTCAATTCAATTTCATCCACTCATTTAGTATTTCCTCAATTCTAACACCAAAAGAGAGGTGCCAATGGAAAAAAAAACGGAGGGAGTATATCACCATCCATATAGAATAGTCGTAGCAATATATTTAAAAACATTTCCCACGATAGAATTAAAACTTTAGTTTTGACAAGTGGAGATAGCTTTATCGTATATATATTTCCAAAAATAAATTGAGTCCCACGTCAACATGATTAGCGAGTGCGTCTCCACAACGAAGCCGACGATTAAGTGCCCGGGGCCCCGCATCCACGAAGTTTGACTAAAGTCTAAACTCACAATTAAGCCGTTGATCCCGGCGACACAAGCTGTTATCACACAATCTCAACCCTCCCCGCGTAATCACATTTACCAGTTACCACCCTGGTAAAAAGTACAAAAGAAAGGCTCCATTGGTTCTTAAAGCCCTGTGCCCAAGCAAACGAAACAGAAGAGAAGAGAACGCCATCAATGAGCGCAACCTCTGCTTCCAACATTCCCCTATGATCCTATCCTCTCTTCCTGCTTATGTTTGATGATCGTCGTTTTGGTAGATATTAAGAATTGAGAATATTGTGTTTTGTGTATTTTGATGGACATGGCCATGGCGTTTAATCATCAGGAGGAGCCTAGCATCGATACGGATAAGCTGAGCTACGAGATTTTCTCAATTCTCGAGAGCAAGTTTCTGTTCGGTTACGATGATAAGAAGGTATGGTTGCCTAAGCAGGTTGCCACCCCCGATGCTGACGACGTCGTTTCGACGTCTCCGGCGGCTGCCGCAGAGAACGAGAGTCTCCAGGCGATTAAGAATCAGAGGGGGAAAATCTGCGTTCTATCAATTGACGGCGGCGGAATGCGCGGGATTCTTCCGGGGAAGGCGTTAGCGTATTTGGAGAACGCGTTGAAGGTGAAGTCGGGGAATCCTGAAGCGAGGATCGCTGATTATTTCGACGTCGCCGCCGGCTCAGGCTTCGGAGGTATTTTCACCTCCATGCTTTTCGGCACCAAGGACCGGAGCCGCCCCATTTTCAACGCCGCTGACACTTGGAAGCTACTCGTTGATCAAGGGAGGAGTTTCTACCGCGCCGGAAATCCCGGCGGACTTCTCCGGCGAGCTTTCCGCGGCGGAGGAGCGACGGGCTCCGCGGCGTTGGAAAAATCGATGAAGGATGCTTTCGTTGACAAAACGGGGCGGAGTTTGACTCTTAAGGACACGTTGAAACCGGTGCTGATTCCGTGCTACGATTTGTCCAGTACGGCGCCGTTTTTGTTCTCCCGGGCCGACGCCCTGGAGACCGACAGCTTCGACTTCCGGCTTTGGGAGGTGTGCCGCGCCACGTCAGCTGAGCCGGCGGCGTTCGAGCCGGTCCCGCTGAAGTCAATCGACGGTCAAACCCGGTGCGTGGCGGTGGACGGTGGCCTTGCGATGACGAACCCGACGGCGGCGGCAATCACGCACGTGCTACATAACAAGCAGGAATTCCCTTTCGTGCGGGGCGTGGAGGACATTTTGGTACTTTCACTGGGTACCGGTCAGCTCCTTGAGGGAAGCTTCGGGTACGATCAGGTGAAGAGCTGGAAGGCCAAGGACTGGGCCCGCCCTCTGGCTCGCATTTCCGGAGACGGCTCGGCTGACTTCGTCGACCACGCCGTTTCCATGGCTTTCGGCCAGAGCCGCGGCTCCAATTACGTTCGTGTCCAGGTAAGCCGTCTCCTTGAGTTCCTCTTTTTAGTAATACAGTTCTAATTTAACATTAAATTATGTCTAATTATGCATGGCAATAAGAGATTTCGTAGGATTTATTTGGTTTTACTGTAGCATTGCAGTTTGCATGGGCCATGGCATTGCCAGCCTTTTTATTTTCTTGATTCGTGTGTGTGATTCTTGGTTGGTGTTCTTTTGGGGGGATGCAATTAAATTTGAAAACAGAGGATGCATTGTATGTGTAGGTATATATGTTGTGGGGGCAGTGGATATGATGACAGGGAAACGTTGGTTGGCAAGAGTAAGACCGATTGGAGATACTGTGGTTTTTTTTCACTTCATTTGGTGATCAAACAAATAGTTTTGCCAAATGCCAAGAAATCCTTCTGTTTATTCCCCATTCTCATTTTGTCTTGTATGCATGCCTCTTAAATTCTGCTTCACTACTTGAGAGTGACTGGTTCATCATTTTACCCCAGTCATCTTGTGTTTTTCTGCTTTATCTACTTGCTATTTTAAAGACAAAAATGAAAAGAACACCGAGACTGAGGCATCATAATTCCTATCCCATTTAAGGACATTATGATTTCAGTCATGGTAGAGTGATACTTTCACCTTAGGCAATGTAAAAAATGTACTCGATAGGAATGCAAGTGCTACTGAATGCTGTAACCAAAACCAAAATGAAAGTGAAGTGATAATGTTGGACATGCTAACCAACAAACTTACTGGCCCTGTTTCACTTTGTTTCAAACTTGTTTGATTGACTTACCTATACGTATGGTGTGAGCTGTAAGTGTTTATGATGCATCAGCTTTTGGTGAAGGAAAATGGTCCATGAAGGAAGGGGTTCCCTTTTTTACCATTTTCATCTTTCACCTAATTTCTGTCAATCTTCACTCAACTGTGGGGTTTACTACATATTTGGTCGTGTCTGGTCCTCCTCCTTCCTCTCTGTCGGTGCACACAGTATCAGTGTATCATGAATCCCTTCCACTGGACCAACTAGGTTTCGACTTATTTGAGCCTTTGATGACTAGTCCCTTTTAATACTTTGATTCGTTGCGCCTATTTTTCGATTTTGTATGGGTTATGGATGAGGCTCGTGTATTATTAGCCATTTGCTCCATGAGACTGAATGGATGAAGATTAAAGATGTATTAGTTTATTAGATGAAAGAATGGCAGAGAAAACAGTGGATAAGTTAATGAACCCCCACTTGCAGTTTTCTAAACGCAACTTTTGTTTCCACGGTGTTGTACTATCGTAGTCAAACAACGTGATTAAGGAAAAGAAATTGATGTTAGGTTGGCGCCTTTAGACAGTATAATTGAGGTTAATAGTTCTTGATGATCATTCCTTAAAACTGATCAAGTAATCGTGAATGGCAGGCAACAGGGTCCAGCTTCGGAGGTTGTGGGGCAGACATAGACTCGAACCCGAGTTCAGACAAGATAAAGTTGCTGGTGAAAGTAGGAGATGAAATGCTGAAACAAAAGAATGTAGAATCAGTGCTTTTCAACGGGAAAAGGATCGGAGAAAAGAGCAATATGGAGAAACTGGATTGGTTTGCCGGTGAACTTGTGCAGGAGCATCAGAGGAGGAGTTGCAGAATAGCTCCCACTGTTGCTTTCAAACAAGCTCCTCCTCCTACAGCGCTAAAAAAGCACTAGACAAAAAATATTACTGGTGAGACCTCCCTTTCATCAATAATTCCTGCTTTGTTTTAATTTAAGTCATATGACTCGTTGATTAACACAGGACCCATTACGCTAATTATTGAAACATTATGATGCCCGAATCATTAATAAACAAATGAAAAGATCCTTGCCTTTTGAGCCTTCTCCTTGTACCCTTAGTATGGTCACAATTGAGTAAGTGATTAAGTAATTGAGTAAGTGATTAAGTGTTTGATTAAATGATTCATGATCATGTAATTAAATTTTGATAAATTATAATAGTTGCAGTGCATGAATTTCCTTGCCATCAAGTGATTGACTTTGAATATTAACTGTAATTCAGTGCTCTAGTATGGTGGTTTGGTAATAGTGTGTGTAAGTAGGCTGGTAGACTCGGCCGTTTCTCTGCTGCGCACCCGTGGGCTCAATTGTGTCACTTATGGGGCCATTTAGGTTTTATTTTGTTACACCCATGGGTGTACCCCGATTGGGACAAGTTGATTCAGGGGGAACCACGGTCGGGTGGGATGTCCTTGCTCAAAGAATGGCCTTCTAGGCCATGTAGTGGGTGGGCTCCTGGTGCGCGGTGAGTACGGGCTCCAGCTTAGGTTCTGGCGTTGGGCTACCGTGACTTATCCCCTGACCGGGTCTGTGATGTCGGGGGTCGAGGCCCAGGGCTAGCCGTAATAGCCGTTAAGGTTTTATTTTGTTTTGTTATGGAAACAGCTCTTGAAGGTAATATGAGCCAAACCAGGTGGTAGATTATGAAGGTCAATTGAGGCCTTCTTGTTGTCGGCATACCGACATTGGTTCTGAGGGCAAGCTTGTCATTTAATTGACTCCTAGAACAAATATAGGAATAGTAGCACTCCTGTACCTGTGATTGGGGGGTATCGGCCCCTACCCGTATGTTTAGTGGAGTATTAATCTTCTAGATACTGGATGGAATGGTACTTCATCTGCTTGTTCCGTTCCAACATAAAGTTCATATACTCCCTCTTGTTATTTTATTATGGTCCCAACTTTTGAGCACAATTTTTTTTAAAAAAATAAATGAATGGTAGAGATTGTATTGAAAATATAAAAAGTAAAATATGTGGATAAAAATAATCTAACATTTACTAAAAGGGGAAGGAGTCAATATAAAAAAATCAACCAAAAAAGGAAAGTGGTCCATTATTAGTAGACCGGAAGGAGTAGAATCTTCTTGCATGGATTTTTATACATATTGATTTGATAGAAAAAATGAAATATTAGGACTATCCAATATATATATATATATATATATATATTTAATCTACAAATTTTAGATAGAATAAAAAATACATTTTTTTGATTGGAATAAACAAAAATGAAAAGTAAAAACATTACACACTTTCAAGAATGAGAGAGTATTTTGTTCCGATTAATTATTTGTGTCATACTTCCAGTTTTCCGGTATTTTTTAGATAAAATTTAGATTAATGTCATTTATTTTTTTCATTACCTTCACTCAAATTTATCTTCATAATCTTTTGGGTAATATGCAGATATAACCCTATATATTGAGGAAAGTACAAATATAACCCTGAGTTATTTTTTAGTGCAAATATGACCCTATCTATTACACATAAGTGCAAATATAACCCTAAAGCCACTATTCCGGCATTGACTCACCATTTCCGGCCATTGACCGACTGGAAATGACCAAAATACCCTTTTAACCTAATACAAAATTTAAAAAGACACAAATGCCCCCCACAAACTACCCTCCTGCCACCTCTCCTGCCACCTCCAATCCGCCGCCATGTTCACCTCCGGCCATCTCCCGCAGCCAGCCATCAGTTCATCACCTCCAGCCCTCCAGCACCACCACAATCCCCAGAATCAGAGAGATTAATTGGAATTGGACCGAACCTACATGAAGCGTCGCCGAAGCTAACTATGCCATTGCTAATCCTTCCGAAACACCCTTCCACCGGCCGCCAGCACCCGGCTCACCACCATCAGCCACTACCGGAGCTCCTCTGCCTCCCCCTGCGATCACCTCACCTTCACCCTGCCACCACCACTAACCATTCCCACCACCACCATGAATCCCTCCAGCCATTATATCACCACCTCTCGCCACCCATCAGTCCTACCACCACACCACATCAAACCCTTCCCCGCCACTCATCAGACCCGCCACCACACCACTTCAAGGCACAAACTTAGAAAATCAAAACCACCTCGATCTGATGGGTGGCGAGATCACAGCTAGAACAATAATTCGTGAACTCTGGAAGCACTCCAGAAGAACGACCAGAACGACCATGACGAGATGGGAATCAGAGACGGAGGCATTGATTTGATAAAGCTAATCCACCGGCTGGAATCAGAGTCGGCGAGGAAGGCATCGATTTGGTCGGCAACGAAAGCAAATCGCCACGAATGCCCTTCTTCCCGTCAGTACGACCAGAACGACCATGACGAGATGGGAATCGGAGACGGAGGCATTGATTTGATAAAGCTAATTCGCCGGCTGGAATCAGAGTCGGCGACGAAGGCATCGATTTGGTCGGCAACGAAAGCAAATCGCCACGAATGTCCTTCTTCCCGTCAGTTTGGACTCGTCGATGGTGATGGGATAGAGCTGTACTCACCTTGCCGGCACTGTTGTGAGAGGTGGCGCGTGGGTCTGGATCTCCTGCGCTGCCGCCGCCGGTAAGCCACGCCACCTCCTACGCCACCGCCACCACCATCTGCAGGTTGGATTCAGAGAAAAGAGAAAAGGCATCAGGAGTTTGGAGCGGGAAGGAAGGAAAGAGAAAAGGAAAGAGAAAAGAAAGGAAGAAAGGGAAAAGAGAATGGAACGGAAATAAGAGAAAAGGAAAGAGAAAATGGTGTTATTTCCAATTTTTTAAAAAGAATCCGTCAGGGATAAATTCGTCATTTCACTTCATTCCGGCCACAAACCGGCAAAAAAGGTTATATTTGCACATAACCTGAATAGATAGGGTTATATTTACACTTTCAAATATTGCAGGATTATATCTGCACTTTCTTGAATTATATAGGGTTATATTTGCACTTTACTCTAATCTTTTTAACATCTTACAAAATTTTGTGCAAAGATAGATGTGTCACGATTAGGATTAGCTAGGTGATCAGAGGGAGCATCTGAATTAGGGGATAGGGGTGTTGAATTATTTGAGAAGTCAAGTTGGACTTTTCTTCAGTGCTCTGTTAAGAATTCTCCCTTCATTTTAATTTTAGTATGACAAAATTCAATCCTAGCAAATAGCTGAAATCTTGGGTAATTCATCCAAGTGGTTAAGCTACGCCCTCTATTTCTCTATAAGTGGAACATCACTTTTTAATGTTAGTATTTAGGAGATTCTATATGAATTGACGTAATTGAATTGAAAGAAAAAAAAAATATGAATGAATATAATAACCTTAAATTTGTCATAATTAGAAAGTATTAGTATTAAATAAACATCTCAAACTAAAAAGTGTCATTATTAGTGAAATGGAGGGAGTAATATTTTACTTGATGGAGTTAAAAGTTACAACGTTGACGTATTGGGGAGTTTTTACACTGAAAATTTGGGTTATCTGTTGTCTTTCACGCAAGTCTTGGTTCAGTTTTCTTCCCTTAAATCTTAACCTAGCCAACAACCAGTTACCAAGTAGGACAACAACTAAGGGACCCTTACTGCAAAACTGCTTTTCATCAGTCAACTCTTTCTTGCTAGAATGACTTACAGACATACAGTCCCAGAATGAACTGATTATCTGCCTTGATTAGTAGCTGATTGATCGTTACATTGGTAAGTTTGTGTCTATTATGCGCTTGCTCTGTTCATATGTTGTTATTAGGTTAGAATTTCTAAATTTTTACAACAGCATTACTAGGATTAATGGGTAAATAGGATTTGATCTAGTTTGCTTCAATCGATTTCTTCGTTTATTAGTGTTCATGTTAATGGTTTTTGGGTTCTCAGTACTTTCCCACTTTAAAAGCTAGTTGTAGTAAAAGATTCTTGAAATGAGAAACTTTCTTTAAGTTTTCTTAAAATAAGTTGATTGCTTTTGGGCTAACCAAGATGGGGCATCCGCAGCAGTCAGCCAGTAGCCATCACCATCACCATCACGAGTGGACCACCCTAAAACAGGAGCATTCTGTCCTTTACCCTTAATTAATCAAAGTAACTAGGCCCTCCAAAGTTGATTACCCTATAAATCAAAAGGTACCCTCTTTATATGTGGGAAACGTTTTAACTTTTGGGAGAAAAAAATAGAAATTTTTACTTCTCTCTGTTCTCAGTTAGGTCATATGAGTCTTTTGAGAGGATTTTACAGTTACCAATCTGACTTCAGGGCCAAAGGAAAAGGAATGGTGTGTGGTGCAAAAAAGAAGAGAAAGTAGAACATCATTTACAAATTGGGTTCTCTGTTCTCTTATCCTGTTAGGTAACAGTAGTCAATCTAAACCAGATGCATGCGCACTAAAGCTACATGCTTTTTTTACCGCCTGTCATTATTGGTAGATCTCCTAACATTGACTAGTGCAGTACAATTTATGTTTGTGGTCAGTTTTGAATCACCCCATTTGACAAGAAGCATTAGCACTAATGGCTTAACCTTGATTGCAGTGTGTAAATGTGTGCGAAGTAGTGGGAGAAGAAAGAAATAGGAGAGCACTAGTGAAAAGAAAAGCAGCTTTCACTTTGGGAAGAGAAGACAGAAAGGGCAGAAAACCAGTGTTGAAAAGTGGTGGATGATGATCTTGGTGGGATTCTTTTGCTTGCCCAAGGACAGGCATTATGTGGAATTTGGGAAGCAAACTCCCAAACCCCACATTTTGCATAGTATTGTGTTTGGACTTTTCTTGGTATTTTGATTTCTAAATAGAGATTTGGGGGCCATGGGACCTTTTATTATTTTCTTTGCCCCCTCAGCCCATATCCATTTTCTTGTTTTGCTCATGGTGGAGACTGGAGACATTGGTCAGGTGCTAGGGCATATACAATCACAACCAGTGTATAGTGTGCTTCTTCTATTGTGAATCTTCAATCAGTGTAAATTATAGTGGAGGAAAAAGGGATGAGAATGGTACACCTTTTTACCACCCATCACAATTAACTTTCAGTGAATCCTCACATCTACTCTATCCTATAATTTCCAATTATTTCCTTATTTATATATGCTAGAGTAGAGTTTGGTTCTAAGGCATGTGCAATGGGGGTTTCTTTGTAATCTCTTTTGAGTTTGGTTTTAAGGGCATGTGCAATGAGAAAGAGACCACAAAAAAATTCCAAGGAAATCACAAAGCCTCACAGTGAGGGTCTCTTTGTGGTCTTCAAAAAAAAATCACCTCATGGTTCCAAGAGAGTAGGGGTGGGCAAAAAAATCGAAAATCGAATTATCTGAATTCGAATAACCCGAACTAAGTTTAATATATGGTTTTTGGATATCTGAATTGAATAAACTAAATTTCGAATATGGTTTTTGGTTCAGTTTTGGATACTAAAACTCAAACCAAAATCCGAACCGAATACCGGATTGTAATTAATTAAATTAATTAATTATATATATTAATTATTAAATTTTAAAACAATAAAATAAATTTTATAAATAAATTTAAGTTGGAAGACCAATCTTTAAATTAAAAAATTATTCCCAACCTCTAAAATTTAAGTAAGTTTGTGGAGTGCTTGAAGGTGAATGTGGATTGCTTGAAGGCTTGAGGAATGTGAAGGCTTTGAAGGTGAATGTTAAAATGAACTATTTTTCTTTAATCTTATATGTAATGCTAGAATTGTTATGATTGAATTTGTATTGTATTTGTTGGATTTTATTTTGAAAACTTGATTTTGATGATATAGAAATTATATTACATATTTTTATTAAATTTAAAGTTAATTTGTATGATTTTAGTAATTGTTTTTTAAAACATAAAATCAATTTGGTTTATTCGGATTGAATTTGGTTCGAATGATTCGGATTATTCGCATCGAATTTAATTTTTTATTTTTTAGGGACAAAATTAAATAATCTAAACCGAGTAAACCAAAAACCGATTAAATCAAACCGATGTCCAACCCTACAAGAGAATACCCCAAGCATACCTTCCCATGTGCATGGGGCTGCTCCGGTGCTCCCAAGCTTCCTTCTTTTTCAGCTTTTCCTTCTTAGCTAATTGTCTGTTTCTATTTTTATTTTTTAAAATTCAGCCTTTTGTTTTTACATTTTTAACATGCATTTATTTTATTTCAAATTTAAAAAAATTAAATGAAATTTAAAATTAAAATTTGAAAAATGAATTTAAATTTTATGAAACAAAATTAAATTTTAGAATTAAAAATGTATTATTAAATTTCACATATCAATTTATTTTGGATTGAAAATTTTATTGAAGGTAAAATTAATAAGTATGATACAGAAAATCAAGTGGGGTCAATGAAGTGATTCCTTAGTGGCTTCTATCATTGTGGGAGTAAGTGATTTCTTTGTGATTGCTTTTGGTGAGGTGGAAGAAAGATTGAATATTTTTAATTGGAAGAAACCACAAGAGTGATCTCTACCATTGTACATGGCCTAACATACCCCTCCATCCCAGATGAATCTGCACAATTTTTCGTCAACTTTTTCAAGACACGTTTGACCATAAGTTTCAATTGGTATATAAACATCAATATCATTATATGATATATTGTTATATTCCTGGCATAATGAATTTTCTAGATATCAAATTTTAATACACCATTATTATACGTAGTTAAAGTTATTGGTGGTCAAACATGTATCTGAGAAAGTTGACCAAAAAGTGTGCAGATTCGGCTTGGAGTAGAAGTATCTAAGTTATGATAGAGATGATTTTATAAACATAAATAGTCCGTCTCTTGAAAGACGGTCTTTCCATAAGTCATAAAAAGACCAAAGTTTAAAGTGCAAATTAGAAGAAATGAAGATCAAATTTTTGGGTTGCATGAATCGGATTATAAACTTTATAACTACTACACTTTGCATAATAAAATTTATTATTGCAACCAAGATCTTTTACCATTTATTATTTTAATTATACTCTATCTTTCCAAAAGCCTATGGAAAAACATTCTTTCCCAACACTTTGCCAAACATACATATACTTTTATTTTAAAAATATCTAAAAACACATCTCCATACTTTAAAATTTTCAATACACGTTACACCATCTGTTTCGAATCAATTGCACACTTGCATTTTTACACTATTATTATCAAACTTTGATAGCATATTTGAATAGATTTAGAATTACCAATATTATTATGCGTGATATTGTTGGATTCACGGTAACAAGTAGTTTCTAAATATTATTAACTTTTTATTTGTCGTCATTTTACTTAGTTAAACATGTTAACAACAAAAAATATTTCTTAAATACCATAAAAAAAAAGTGTGCAATTTGATGTTGGAGAGAGGGAGTACCTTGCTTCTGATTTCATTCTAAACACAACACACGCTAACTTCCTTCTTAGATTAGTTTTTCAGCCATTTTAAGAGGTGATTTAATCAATTTTCTTTGTATGTAGAATGCTACGTCACCCAATAATTTACTTACTGCTTCCTTTGTCTCACCTCAATTTTAAAAAATAAAAATATAGTAACAAAGAGTACAGAAAGCTGGGAAAAAACTTTTGAAGTGATAGTAAAAGGCATAGGTTGTCTACCGTGAACGTTACATTTCAAAAATTAAAAAAATCTATCTATTACAAGACTGAAATCTAACTATTACAATGCTATTAGAGCCTAAATGCTCCTTCCATATTTTTAAATTTTGCTATGTCAGAGCATAGAAAATATCTCAATATAACCTGAAAACACATTAACACATAAGACATAAGAAAATATTGTTACTGGACATAACAAAACCCAAAAAAATAAAGGAACGACCATCATGTAACCCAACAAATATTGTTAAAAACCCTAAAACTCAGAAAATATTGTAAAAAACCCAGCATATATATATTTAATTACACATAATAACGGTAAATAAAAATCCACCAAAACCTAGAAAATGTGTTTAACTACTTATAATAACAGTAAATAAAAAGTTCATATTTAGAAACTAATTATTACGACGAAAAGTTTGATGGGAATAATGCCAAGTTGTATATTGTGCAATTTAAGTTGGGACAGAGGGAATATAATCTTTTTCAAGGTTACCAAAAAGCGTGTTTGATTGTTTATATGTTTAACTAAGTATATTAACAAAATATAAAAAATTGTTATTTAGAAACTACTTGTTATGGCAAATCCAACAATATCACATACAATAATATTATTGTTTTTAAAATCTATTTGAATATTTGTTAAATTTTGATAGAGAATAGTGTTAAATAGTCTAGTGTGAAATTTGAGTTGGGACATAGGGAGTATCTTCATCTCAATTAATTAAACGAATTTTACACTTCAAACCTTAAATTGTGGAAGTGCTAATATAACCCTGCAAAATGAGAAAGTGGCAAAATAATCCTAACTTTATGACAAAATGTGCAGTTATAACCTTTTAGCCAATTTCCAACGTTGACTGAATGTGAATTAACAAAAATACCCCTTGCCCTTAGGCCCTATCAAGTTGAGCTAATTTTGTGTTGAATTTAGTTTATTAGTGTTAAATTTAGTTTATTAGTGTTGAATTTAATTTATTGATGTTAAATTGAGTTTATTGGTGTTGAATTAAATGTTATGATAGTTTATTTTTTCAAAAAATGAAACGAATGACTCCCAAAATGATGTACTTTTAACATATTTTAATTTAAGACTTATTACTCAACCACTAACTATCAAAATCACAAATAAATATTTATTTATTAACTTTTCCTTTCAGTGATGAGTTTATTGGTGTTGAATTTAGTTTATTATTTCTAAATTTAATTTAATGATTCTGAATTTATTTTGTTAGAGCTAAATTTAGTTTATTAGTGCTGAATGGGATGAAATTAACCCAACTGGACAGGACCTTGACCTGAATTTTCGTTCCCCATTATACCCATTTTCTTTTTCTTCAAAGCCCCCCTTACCCCAGCAACCACACACCACCAACGAGCCACCACCGCGACACCACGCCAGCACCCGCCCGGCCGTGGTTACTGCTCTGCCACCAAAAATATTGCTTTTCTAACAGCTCCACCAAATCCCACCACCGATGATTAAACACACCACTACCACCGACGAAAACCCTAGCCCCGCCGCTCGACCCCACACACCACCAGGTCCACCACCCTATGTTGTAAAAAATTCAACGAAAATAATCAGAATCAAATGTAATGGAAAACTTACTAGTGAATCGAACGCCAAATCTAAAGAAGTCGAATATGATTTTTCTCAAAATGATACAAAATATTGCAGAAGGAATTGAAAGAACTCGAATCTTATCTCTCTCTCACCATCTCCTCACTGTATTAAACTAAATATAGTCTTTCCTTCTTTTAGACTTAGTCCAGGTTGTTGTAATTAGAATATTTTTGTTTCCTAGTCTATAGCAACTCTGTTGCAGCAGTTGCAGTAATATACGGGAGTCAGCTTAGGAGGTTAGTTAGCATATTCTGTGTATAAATAGAACACTTTGAATATAATACAATCAACCTTTGCAGCATATTTTCTGCAAACTCTTTTATGGTATCAGAGCCGTACCATGGCTTTCGAAAATAATCAGATTACACCTTCCGCATCTGCGATCCTCTTCACGGCCTCTGGCGGCGCTGCAGCCAACCTGCAATTTCCCACGCTCGTCGTCCGTCTTGATCGCTCCAATTACTCACTGTGGAGAAGCACAGTGTGATCTGCACTAGAGGCGTACGAACTCGAGGGGTTTCTCATCACCGACAATGTACCCGACGAAACCCTAGCTCCGGAAGAAGGCTCCACTGAGCGTCATCCGAATCCAGCCTTCACGGCCTGGAAGCGCAAGGACAAACTGGTCCTTCTTTGGCTTCGTTCGACGCTGACCACTCCGATGCTAGGCCATGTGGCTCGCGCATACACCACCTTCATATTTCAGACCTTCTGAAACGTCTCGCCATTCCATGGTCACTCGTGCTGCTACTAACTCCCTCAAACCGAAGGTTCTTCTTACCACTAAATATCCCCTCCTTAGGGGCTTTTCCCATCCAGAACCAAAATCTTTTGCACAAGCTAACAAGAACCCTCTTTGGCAACAAGTAATGCGGCTAGAATATGATGCTTTATTGAATAATGGGACTTGGGACTTAGTTCCAAAGCCCTATACTGCTAATGTTGTTGGTTGCAAGTGGATTTTCAGGGTCAAAAAGAAGGCGGATGGCACTGTTGAGCGATACAAAGCTCGTTTGGTGGCAAAGGGATTCAACCAAGAGGAGGGTGTGGACTATTTTGACACATTCAGTCCAGTTATCAAACCTACTACCATTTGCCTCGTCCTTAGCATTGCTGTCACGAGACAATGGCCTCTTCGTCAAGTCGACATCAACAATGCTTTCCTTAATGGCGATCTGGCGGAGACTGTTTATATGCAACAACCACCGGGCTTTGTGTCACCTTCTCATCCTCATTTTGTGTGCAAACTTAAGAAGGCTATCTACGGCCTCAAACAGGCTCTGCGGTCTTGGTTTCAAAAGCTCACTCAAGCTCTCTTACACCATGGTTTCAAGCAGTGTATCTCTGACACTTCGCTCTACATTAAGTCTCATGGCCAGGATGTCATCTATGTTCTTGTTTATGTTGACGACTTGATCATTACTGGCTCCAATTCCAAGTTCGTTGATGAGTTTGTTCAGTATCTGAACTCGGTTTTCTCTCTTAAGGATCTGGGTCGCCTTAACTTCTTCCTTGGCATTGAAGTGCAGCACCTTCCTTCCGGTCTTCTTCTGTCTCAAAAGAAATATATTTTGGACCTCTTGGACCGTAGCCACATGACCGGAGCCAAGCCGATCTCCTCGCCAGCCACTCCCGGTTCCAGGCTCACGGCTGCTGGTGCTCCGTTTGCTGATCAACACTTGTACCGGAGTATTGTAGGTGCCCTTCAATATGCAACGATCACCCGGCCAGAGATCTCTTATGCTGTAAACCGGGTCTGTCAGTTTATGCATCGCCCGGCTGAGGCTCACTGGCTAGCGGTAAAACGCATCCTTCGCTACCTCAAGGGCACCATTGCTGCTGGCCTCTATTTTCGTCCTTCTCGGGGTGCTCACCTCCGGTGCTACACTGATGCCGGCTGGATCTCTGACCCGGACGACTGCCGTTCTCAACATGGTTTCTGCATCTATTTTGGTGGAAACTTGATCAGCTGGTCCTCGAAGAAGCAGGGTGCTGTGGCTCGCTCCAGCACGGAAGCTGAATACCGTGCCATCGCCTTCGCTGATGCCGAACTCATTTGGCTACAGCAACTTCTAAAAGAAATAAACGTCCCCCATCATGGTCCTCCCACGGTCTTATGTGACAATCTGAGTGCAACATTCCTCACGGCTAATCCTGTCCTCCATCATCGTTCGAAGCACATTAAGCTGGACTTTCACTTCGTTCGGGAGCAAGTGCAGGATGGCTCTCTCTTTGTCAGGCACGTTGGCTCCGATGCTCAAGTTGCGGACATATTTACTAAAGCCATTGGTTCTGCCCGGTTCAAAGACTTGCGTTCCAAGCTTCTTGTTCGTGCTCGAACATGAGCTTGTGGGAGGGTATTAAACTAAATATAGTCTTTCCTTCTTTTAGACTTAGTCCAGGTTGTTGTAATTAGAATATTTTTGTTTCCTAGTCTATAGCAACTCTGTTGCAGCAGTTGTAGTAATATACGGGAGTCAGCTTAGGAGGTTAGTTAGCATATTCTGTGTATAAATAGAACACTTTGAATATAATACAATCAACCTTTGCAGCATATTTTCTGTAAACTCTTTTACACTGCTTCTTCCCGACGACGATCATCAACTTCTCGCCGCCGATCTTGAGCAACGGTTCCTGTTCACAAAGAAACTCCTAACCGCCAAGGTCGTGTCGTCGTCGACGATGCATCACCGCCACTTGCGCCACATTGTGAGGACCGTCGAGGCTCTGGAGTTTGACTTCAACGAGTGAAAGGACTACTGTGAAATCACCCATGAAAGAAGATGGCTTCCCCCACCCTCTGCTACTGTTTCCGTCGTAGGTTTCCAGTGCGACTGAAGAGCTCTCGAAATGGTGGGACTGTGGGCGACCATGTTTCTGGAGAGCAGATCTGGCGGAGTTGTGGTCTTCGTCGCGGTAGAGAGGGTGGTATTCAACGAGGTTCTCTCCAGCGACTCACGGTGATGGATCTCGACGGTGAGGCACGATGGAGGCGCTCGGCAGCAAGGAACGGAGATTGTTGGTGGTGGGCGGAAAAAGAAGAAAATGGGGAAGAAGTAGAAAGAAGAAGAAAAGGAAAGAAAAAAGAGTGCATTTTAGTCTTTTCAATTTTCAATTTTTTCTTTTTTTTAATCCAAGGGCTAAATGATACAATCAAGTTAACGGCACCCAAGGTTAGACTAGCACATACATTTAAAAGTTAGGATTATTTTAACACTTTCTCATTTTACAAGGTAAGATTGACACTGTGACAAAATCTTGGGAAAGACCGTCTTTCCATAGGCTTATGGAAAGATGAGGTTTAATTAAAATAATAAAAGGTAAAATGTCTTAGTTACAATATTAAAAAATTATTATGTAACGTGTAGTATTTATAAAGTTTATAATCCGATTCATGCAGCCCAAAAATTTTATCTTCATTTTTTCTAATTTGCACTTTAAACCTTGATATTTCCACGGCTTATGGAAAGACCGTCTTTCAAGAGACGGACTCTGGCACTCTCGACCTAAAGTTAAAGTTATTTTAACACTTGACTCTTAATTAAACTATGTAATTAGGTGGGTGGAGCAAGTAATTAATAGGTGAATGGTGGGGGCTTAGGTAAACACTATTTATAAATAGTAGGTCTCGTGATAGGCGGCATGTCCATAAACTTATGGACAAGGAGGGGCCACTTTGCAAATAATGCAAACTTAAACAAAAATATCACGCAAAAGCACAAACATAATTTTCACACACAAACACATAGTACTCTGTTCTTCTTCTCCGAAAAGCTCTCAACAGTCCGCCGATGCGTTTTCCGATCTTCTTGCCAGCGCATTTTTTATCTTCTCATCAATGACGCCTTTCCGATGTACTCCGACGACAACAACCAGCGCAATTCTGACTCTTTTTGTTCTCCGAAATCCTCTGAACGCCGATCAATTCTTCCTCACCAGTCTGCCGGAGTGTTTTCAATTCCTCTCTTCCAATCCGTTCACGGCGCCTTTCCGATGTCCTTCAGCAACAACAACTGCTATGATTCCGACGGAATTGAACAACAAAATCTGTCACTAGATCTTATTGAAGCAGATGAAATTTTAGCTGCTTTAATCATAAAAACTACTGCTATCGAATCGAAATCTGCAAGAGAAAACACGATTCTAAATGCCAGGATTCAATTTCAAGCAGATGAAATTCACTTGCAAGAAGCTGAAATACTACTCAATTCCTATGAAGGTATGATTTTCTCTCATCATACGGAAATTCTAGTGTTCAAATGCAATCGATATGAATATAGTTGTTTTTTAAACTTCTGGACACTGAAATTCAAGTGCTATGAACATGTATGAACATATGGGAACATTAGCAATATAAACTACATGCTGCACAGAAATTTAGTATAATTTATACATTTGTTAACTTAAATCACGTATAGGTTACAAATAAACATGCATTAGATTAAAATGAACAAAACACAGAAAATGCATTTGTCAATTCCAGCTTTTGACAAACTTGTGCATTGTTCAGATTATAAGATGTACAAAATACACTACACTTTGCACATGCTACATTACAAGTAGTATTTGGTATGCTTATCAAAACAGAGCTTACATTAGAAATTGTATTCTTTATTATTACAGGTACAGATTTTCCATATTTAAATGAAATTGATGCCACTGAAAATCTTGCCAGCGTAAAAGCAAAAACATTGGAATCAATTCATGCTCTGTACAAGAAGCATGCAAATGCTATTGGTTTCAGCTACAGGAAGAACTGCCAACGTCGAAACAACAAAGGCTAGATTTGTGAAAAGTACTACAGGTGCTCTGCGAGAGGCCAATTGAAAAGATTAAAAACCAGCACTACCAGCCCTGTTCCTTGCATGGATAATGAAAATCATTCTGAAAAGAAGAAGAAGAGGAAGAGAAAGGACCTGATTACAAAAACATGATGCCTAGCTGAAATTAGAGTGAAGCTAGAGCAGAATTATTACATCGTGGCACACCACAATACCATACACAATCATGAGTTAACAAGACCAGCCTGGAAGTATCTCAATAGGAGTGAATGGAGGATTACAGAAGACAAAGGAAAAGCCGTCAGAACAATGGAACAAGCAGGTTTAAGACCTACTGTATGATATAAATACATGTCTTTTGAAGCTGGTGGAGACAAAAATCTCGGGCATACGATGAAAGACCACCTCAACTTTGTGTGTCAACTTCGGATGAAAGAAATAGAAAGTGAAGATGCTCAGAAACTTGTTGACACACTCATGGAAATCAATGACAAGAATAAAGATTTCTTCTTCAAAGTCAAGTTCAACGAGGAAACAAAACTAGCAGCCGTGTTTTGGAGGGATTCAATGATGCTGGAGGACTACAAGCTCTATGGAGATGCCACCATATTTGACACTACATACAGAACAAACAAGTATAACTTGATTTGTGCGCTAATAGTTAGAATCAACAATCACTGGAACATAACAATGTTTGCTTGTGCTTTTATAGCAAATGAGTTGGCTGATACTTTTGTGTGGCTCCTCAACACTTTCAAGAAATCAATGGAAGGAAGGGAACCTGTCACAATATTCACAGATCAAGATCCTGCAATGGGCAAAGCAATAAATGAGGTATGTTGTGAAAATTTGTAATTTACAGTTCTTAGCACTGGATATGTACTATTAGACATTGCACCTCTTACCTTACAGTGTGCATTACATATCTTAAAAGCTACACTTGTTACTTTGGAAATCAGGTTTCCCGAAAATGATGGAGCTATAGAAATTCCATTTCTTAGACCTGAACTTGAGTAGGCAAGTAGAAAAGGAAAATGCATGTACAAAAGCAAATCCAAATTATCAAAACAAAGCAGGTATGTTCACATTTAAAAATATGTATTACTTAGTCTAGAACACGAATTTGTTAACTTACAGTATGCATTTATTTCCCACTACTAGGCTTGTACATGTTTGGTTAAATATGCTGCTCAGGTTTACATACTTGCATTGTACAAATGATTCAAAAAGGAATCTTCCCTAGCAATGGCAACTAAGGTCAAGGAACTTTTCTTAGAACCACCGACAAAAAAAATGAGGTCAGCCTAGAACATGATGAATCCAAATACGAAACAGTTGAGTACAAAAATGAAGATGCGTCGGTTGAAGTACAATGCACATGCAAGTCCTTCGAGGTGTCAGGTATGTTGTGCTTTCACACTCTCGGGATATTGCACCTTCATTCCATCACAGAAATACCTACAAAGTACATCCTCAAAAGGTGGACAAAAAAGGCCAAAACAAAAGTTTGGGACAGGATTCTTGGCCAAGAAAAACAACAATTAGAAAGCATCAACGGCGTACTTTCATGGAGGAACCATATGTCCAGCAGATTCTACAATTTGGTTCTAAAGAGCGAAGGAAACTCAGAAGCTAGAAGCGCTCTTCAAGAGATGTTTGACACCTGCTCAGTAAGAATAGAAGACTTGTTGATATAAAAAATAAATGCCAATGAACAATCAACCACAAGTAGCCAAAGCAACTCAACCATAACAAATGCACCTAAGATACTGGATCCAGCCCAAGTGAAGACAAAAGGAAGAGGAAAAAGGCTAAAATCAGGCATGGAAAAGAAAAAACCAAGGAAGAAAAATACTGAATTCGGCACAAAAACACCATATGTGAAGACACTTTAAAGAGTAGCATTGTTTAGGATACAAGTTGCATTTGTTTAGCTATATATTGTATTTGTTTTTCAGGATCATACCATATGCCTAAGATTTTTGTTTACCTAAGATTTTTATACATTCAATAACATACTGTATTTTTTAGCTTACAACTATAAATTATCAATTTATAACTTGCATTTGTTTTGCTTGCCCAAGTACCAACCTTTGTTTCATAAAATGTTATTAATATGGAAACGCTGACTACAAACTAACTGATATGTGATTACTTAGCTTACAACTGCAATTTATTAACCTATGAATTGCATTTGTTTTCATATAAGCTCAGAAACCCAACACAATAAACCACATAACATTACTAAAATTTAACTTGGTATTAATAAGCATAAAATATTACTTCTTAACATTCAACATGCACTTGTTTCCCTAAAAGGGACTTATATTATATTTCACATAATTTTAGTGATACGAAAATCACTGAGTACATGTATAACTACTTAGCTTACACATGTAGTTTATTAACCTACCAATTGCATTTGTTTTCCTATAAGCTCAGAAAATCAACACAATCAACCCCATCAAATAATTCAAAAATCAACTTGGAATTAAAAGCATACAAATAGTACTTCTTCAAACTAAACATGCATTTGTTTCATAAAACCTGCAACCTTACAAACAAATCCTAAAACAGCATCCCAAAGGCGTTCAACATATCACCCACAAAACAGTCAGTCACAAATCATCCAAATACACCTTCAACCTTAAAAACAACTCCTAAAAAAATGTCTCAATTGCGCTTAACATACCACCCACAAAATAAGCTGATTACAAATCATCCCAAAACAATTCAAAGATGCTAAAGCTACAAATCTTCAAGTCCTTCAATCCCAAGGGAGAATGAAGGAATCATAGAACGAGCTTTCCTCATGTATTCTTCAACTATCTTATCAACCCACTCATGTGTGGCTGGGTCTTCCATAATTTCTTGTGTTGTCTTCACATGAACAACATCCTCATTTGCTGTGGTTGTTCCTTCTTCCTGAGGTTCTGATTGTGGTTGCGGCTGCGGTTATGGTCGCACAATCATGCTAGCATTTGCCCTCTCAAGGTTTTGAACCAACACTTGTGTAATGACCTCCATGCCTCGTTTGAAAACGAGGCAAGCCCTATTCAGAGGCTGACAGAGAAGAACAAATATCAGTCCAATAAAAAATCAGAAACTGTCTAAAAAGGAAATATGAACTATAAACTGTATTAGATTAACTAACGTCTGCATTAGTTTTAAAACAACATGCACTAATTTTTACAAACTATATATAAAAAAAGAAAAAAATACTTACATTGCTGGTAGCTTTGTCAATGTCTTCATTACTCATCACGCTATTAGGTATTCGATAAGAAATAAATCCTAGCTCCTGAGCAATACCATCACATGCAGCAGTAGGTGTATGAAGCCCCTAGTTGCCATTACGAGTTCCCTTAGATTGCTGCTGGCTACTTATATTATCTTTAACCCTCTCATCCTTTGTCAAAGGAAAACCAGCCACTACCATAACCCCCTTATCATAACCCATTTTTTCCAAATGATGAGCCCTGTCGAGCAAAGATTTGTTTGACCAATGCATGCATAAGGGAAGTCTAGTAGGGTCAGGCTGACCTCTAAAAGGAAATCTATAAATATAAGCCAACAACAATACAAACACACAACCGCCAACACAAGGCACGTCTCTTTTACCTGAATCAGATTTGAAGCTCCTAACACTCTCACAGAGACGATCAAGCACTAAGCCACACCAATCAAGACTCTTGATGGTCCCAACATTTTCTAAAGCACTAACCAGCTTAAAATCAACCAAGTTTCTGGTAGTTGGCGCCAAAAAAGTACACATGACATACATAACAAAAAATCTCTTAAAACGCTCACCACCATCATTTAGTCTACCCAGCTCTTCAAAAAGATTAACATGAGAAATATTACCATGTTTATCAACACCCAACTCATCTCTCCATTTATTCCTAATGTCCACATCTCTTAACAAACCCCTCCCATTGTTCCTAACCAAACTAAGGGCACAACCTGGAATCCTAGGAATACAGAATATACCAAACACATCATCAGATGTAATGATATACCTTGAGCTTGATATTTCTTGCACACAGCCAATAGGATCAAACCTAGAACAAAAAAAAAAAGAAGTCAGCCTAGAACAATTTGTAATCAGCATAAAACAATATGAAATCAGCCCACATAATCAAACCTGTCGACCAGCCAAGGCACAATTCCAATAGGAATGGATGAGATGTCAAACGCAAGAAGTCAACCAAAACCTATATCTTCCACATCAATCTTTTGGGCGGGAGTGAGCGAGGCAATTAACGATTTCAGCTTCGAAGGACAACAACTGGTTGAGAATTTCTTAGCAAACCTAAAATAAAATAAAATATGAAAAGTGTAAGTTTATTTGAGACTGTGAATAACAAATAAACAGTGAATCTTATCAAATGCAACATCTTATGAATCAAGTACAATTTATAACATATTAAAATACACTTACGTGTTACCCTCCTCATTAGTACGTTGGACCACCTGCTTCTTCTGATGGTTGCGCTGTTGTTTCGCAGCTCCTTCTTCACCAGCAACCATTTTTCCTGACCCTGAGGCTTCACCAGCAGTACTGTCTGCTTTCCTCTTCAAACCTATTTTTTTCGCTACTTCAACAGCTTCCTTCACCTTCTCAGTGGACTCCTTCAAAACCCCACCAGATTTCTTCGCCTTTACAGCACCTTTCTTCACAACTTTTTTAGTCTCTGTCTTCATCGCCTTCTGAGCAGGCGACTTTGCAGCAAGTTCTTCTGCCTTCCTTTTATTCTGTCCAGTAGAGGTCTCACATTGTTTACCCTCCTCCTTGCTCAATATATGACGTGACGACCTCTCCTTCTCTCCTTCAAATGAGACCACCACAGTAGGTCGAGCTTCAACACTCTCACCCAATTCCACATCAGCTTCACCACCCTCACTTTCCCTCTCACACGCAGCCGCAACAGCTTGCGCCGCCTTCGCAACTGCACCCTAAATCCACTGATTTTCATTAATATAGTCTTTAATCATACTGTCCATACTGTCACCATCATCACTGGACCCGCCTTCACCATTTTTATCAACATCCTTAGAGCAACCTTCACCAATAGGTATAGCTTCCTCCCTAACAGATTCGGTCTCTTTCTTGTTCAAATCAGTATCATTCTCATTAAAATATGCCTCAACTTCATCATCAATAACTGCCGAAGCATCCTTCCCCTCAGCAGACCTAACAACTCCATCAACACCCTCAACACCACCACCTTCAAAACCAAAATTAGCATCAATCCCTTCAACACCAGAATTAACATTATCAATCATCACATCCAAAACGATCTTTCTTCACTACCGTAGAACCATTGGCTCCATCAACACCAGCTATTTCTGTACTCATTCGAACAACATCATTCAACAATGTGTCATAGTCAAATTCTTGACTTGATCCACCTTCACCCACAGCTGATACACCTTCACCATCTTTCAACTGCTTAACACCCACATTCATCCATTTCTTATTTCCTGGCTTAGGAACAATAGGAACTGAAATCTGTGGAGTAGTACCACCACCAATTCTAGCAGACCCGCGTGCCAATACCACTACTACACAAAAAATGAAAAACAAAAAACTGTATAAGTACATATTTTAAAAACAAACATAATCACACAAATAAAATGCAACATGTAAAGAAAAAAACCTCCAGAAGCATAAGACTGCTGAACCTTCTTCGGCTCATCTTGAAGAGAAGATTCATCTTTCTTTTTAGATTTTCTAATCACCTTTTTAGAACCTAAACAACATAACATATTTGAATAAGTAAATGTATAAGCAAATAAGTAAATAAATATAAAGAAAAATTACAATCACCTTCTTCTATCTCAGGTTCTTGACGTAGAATAGTACCTTCACCTCCTTCAGGAACATCTAAAAATAATCATGTACCACACTGTAAGAAACTAATACATAAAGCATACAAAAAAATGCATGCATACTCTGACAGCCAATAAGCAACCTAATCTAGGAAAACAACAGTATAACAAACTAATGTATAGGCTATACTAATATATGCAACTTGTAATGAAACAAATGCATACATAGTCTGATAGTCAGTAAGCAACATAATCTGACATACACATTATAACTAACTTATGCATATAGTAAACTAACATAAGCAACTTGTAATCAAACAAAATACATACTAGCAAATCAGAAAGAATAACAATAACTAACTAACAATCAGTGAAACTCAAACACAGACTAAGTAACTAATACATAAGTTATATTAACACATGAAGATTCTAAGAAAACAAGTACACAATATAACAATCAGTCAACAACAAAATAAGTAACTCGAAAAACTGAGTAACTAACTTAGACAAATGTTAGTCTAACATATGCAAATCATAAGAAAACAAATGCACATCATAAAACAGAGTCAAAACATGCGGATCTGACATACAAATCAGAAAAATAAGATGACTAACTAATACAGCTGTTAACCTAACATATGCAACTCCTAAGAAAACAAATGCACATTATAACTGATATCATGCTGGGAAAAAACAGACCAACTAACTAGTGCATATCTTACAATAACAAATGCAACTTCTAAACAATCAAATGCATGTTATAAAAAAGACTCAAAACATACAGATCTGACTAACAAAAAAGTCAACAACAACTCATATGCAGATCTGACTTACGAATAAAATTCTAAAAAATAGTCAACGTCAACAAGACTAAAAAAACACATACACACAACAAGAACAAAAAAAGCGCGAGACTTCAAATATTCAAAATGGAAAAGAGGAAGAATACGAACCAGGAGAAGAAGAAGGTTGAGATAACTTCTCAGCTTTTAGGAAGAATAGCTTTCCCCTTCGCCCTACCCATGCCTAGGTCAAATACACAAAAAGAACCTCACATCAGAATCGCGTACAACTATAAAGCAAAAATGGAAAAGAATAGCAACGAAATTTCAAAACCTAGAATATCAATTTTACCGAATTCCGGCTATTCCGTCGCAAACTTGAACAATGCGATTCTGGCAAAATTTCGTGAAGAACGTAGAGCGAAATTGAAAAAACAAAAATCAGAGTATAGAGGAATTGAAGAACGAAGAGAGGAGAAGAGAGGGCAAAACACGCACGAATAATGAGGAGACTTCTAAACACTCAAGATAAATTATTACAGTTTCCAAAAATTTAACTGCTCAAAGCTGGTGACAAAAGAAAAATTAGGCATGGATGAAAATTAAAAACAGACAATCAGCTTTAATTAATTATTAGGTACCCCATTTTAAAATAATTATAATATGAACCTCATTTTGCATATCAGTCTCTGGCCTGTCCATAAGTTTATGAACATGCCGTCTTTCCTGAGACTTTCTCATTTATAAATATAACTAAAAGAGCAACCATTTTGACAAGTGGCACCCCCAATGCCTTGCCACATTAGCCTCTCAAATATTAATCTAAATAAAAATTATATTTAAAATGTAACAATATTTGATTTCCAACATATTTCTTGAAAAGTGAAAGGGCAATAAATACTTCAACCTAGACATTATCATTGATATGAATAGTCATTCTCTATACTAAGAAAAGTAAATGATACATTAAATTTTGCACATCGACCCAAATATTTGAATAGCCCAAACTTTTGAGAATCAAAGTAAAAAACAAAAGCAACCAATTCAAATTCATTGATAGTCCTATATTGAATAGCCTTCCCAAATTTTCTAAAAAAACAATTACACGTAATTTAGATGATAATCAATCGAAAGTAACTACAGTATATTGAACATTTTAAACATTAAAATGTCAATAACATTTTAAATAAAAAATAAAATTATCCAAAGGTCAATAATATTTTGAAAGTAACTATAGTTTATTTAAAAGTCAATAACATTTCAAACAAAAGAAAATTATTTTAGTTTAAAATGAATAAAGGATTTCCATAAAAAAAATAGCGTTTGAGTCAAAGGTATTGCATGCAATACCCCAAAAATTTTAGTTGGAACTTGACTTTCAATTATTTTGTAAAAGTTATTTAATTTTATGTTCAATAACATAATAATAAGCATTCATGTGATTACCATATAAAAATATGATTTTATTTAATATTTTAGTTGTTATGATATTTGAAAATGACTATTCCAAGATTAGGATTATTTAATTCTAAAAGTTTCCATACATATTATGATTTTGATGTAGATTTTATTTCTAACAAATTTGTATCAATATTCTTGAAATTGAGATTTGATTTAATTCTAATCAAAATTTTAAATAATTACTATTATCATAATTCTCTTAACACTGAATGCTAACAATTATTTATCCTTTTTATATGAATTGTTCAAATAAAATATTTTACTAACAATTTATCCATTTATTTTACATAACTTAAAATTTACTAAACTTTTGCAGTTAACTAACATAATTTTAAAACTAGATTTAGCAATATTTTTATGTGTTATATGATATACCTCTATATATAACTAAGAATATTTACTTATAAAATAAAAATAATTTAATAAATTTAATTTAATAATTATTGATTCATTATCAACATCTTTCATATTTTTATCACTATATTTTTTACAATGTAAAGTTTTTCTATACAACGGTTAACACTTTGAATATAAATACATATATATTATTTTTGTTTAAATAGACAATAATTAATAATTATAAATCAACAAAAAATGAGTTAATTTTTAAATTTTTTTAAAATAAATATAAAATAACATTTATAAATATATAAATTTATTCTACTTCTTTTTGTATAATTTTCATACTAATATAATAAAATTATATTAATTATTAAAATTATAAATTAGATTATATTAATTATTTTTGTTATAAACCCGTGCATAGGTACGGTCATTATCTAGTTCCTTTCTCAAACCCAAACCGAAAACTTTCTTTAAATACTAATTTTGGATTATATTATACTGGTTTGTGGGGTTCAAAAGTTTCTTATCGTCCTACTCCCTCCGTCCCAATGTATTTTGCTTTATTTGAATTTTGGTAGTAAGTTTTTTTAATTTTTAAATATTAATATATTTATTTATATGTGTAAAAAATTATTAAAAAATTACAACTTAAAAATATACGTTACGATGAATCCAACAACATATAATATGATAATAGTTTTATAAATATAATAATAAAATTTAATGATTGAAGTTGACTAAGTTTGAATGTCAAAAGTCAAATTAATAAAAATGAGGTGAGACTGAGTGAGCATAAATCATTGTCAAATTTAGAAAAGGAGGATGCTATGACAAGAAAGAAGATGGATTGACACTAGTAAGTAGTAATCAAGACATGTGATTAGCTTTAATTAATCATGAGCTGATGTGAGCTACAGCATCCAATTACAAGTTTTGGTCACCTAATAGCACTAGAATTGAAGATTAGGACCATTAATAGGATTAATTAGGGGTATATACATATGATAGCAAGTTCAATAGTTTCCCTAAAATTTTTTCTAGAATAGAAAATAAAAATTAATATTTTCCATAATTTTTACTCAACTCAATAGTTTCCCTATTCTGATCTGACATTTAATACACTATAGTTATCCTTTTAATTTAAATCTAAGAGTTGATATTTAATCACTCCAAAATATATTACAAATTATTAGTTAGTTTTTAAAAACAATCAATATAACAAATTGAAAACTAGAAATTAGATATTAATCAGAAGCTAATATTTTTTATTTCTTTTTTATTATTTTTCACCCAATTTAAAATAAAAGGCGAATAACATTCAAAAAATTCAACAAAGTTTGACATGTATTTATCATACTCGTTTATGAATTATATAAAATTTACCCTAAACCTATTCACTATCTACTAAACCAGGCGCAAAAATTTACATTTAACATCCAAATTGCTATTTTGTTTTCTTCTAAAGAAGCAAAAAGTAAATTTTTAAAAAATAAATATTTGTGTCTTGCCAATTTTTTGTAATGAAGACTCATTTTGGTAGATTACGGTATCAATGGTGTGATGTTGTGAGCCATGTTTATATCATAAAAACTAATAATTAGTCTTTAAAAACAATCAATATAATTTTTTTTAAAATAGAAGTTAGAATTTAATTAGAAATTAGTATTCTTTTCATATTTTATCTAGTATAAAATAAATGGTAACAACATATCAAAAAATTCAAAAACTATAAATTATAAACCAAAGAAAATAATTTCAACCCTCAAATCACAATTGACATCAAATCATTATTGACAAAATCCTTAAAAAATATATAAAGAAGCATCACACCCGAGATCGAGATTGTAGTAGTTTTCTCTGTTTTTTTGTTGTTGAAAGTCGAATGTACTTTATAGTGGGAACAAAAAATAAGAAAATATGAGATTTAAATTTAATAAAAAAATAAATATTGTGTTATGATTTGATGCATTCAATAAGAATTGTATTAAATTTTTATTTCCTATACTATAATTTCTCTTTTTACAAACAAAGGGAAGTAAATCTTCTCTTTTATTAAAATCCCTATTTAAAAAATTGAAATGGGGTAGCGGTTGAAGCTGAAAAATAAAGTAGAATCAATATAATGAATGAAAATTCCTGAATTTGTTTTGACTTCTCTGAGGAGAAAATTCGTTCTAGTTTCAGGCCACTAGACAGCTTTGCCGAGATTGCCTCACTTTGATTAGGTTAATAAGTAATTTGTTTCAACTTTTAAACGTAAAAGCAGTTGCCCTTCACAGAAGACATACTTTCCAACCTCCCAGACCCTTTTTAATCTTGTCAAACCGATATGATTTATTTCCCCTTATTTTTAGAGTTAATTGCCGGTATGATTTTATATTTTAGTTGAAAATATCAATATGATTTTGTAAAATTTAAAAGTGTGGTTATAATCCTATTATTTGCTTGGAAGTACTAATCTAACCCTAAGAATCTTAATTTGGTTGAAACTAAGTAAATTGACTATTATACCCCTAGTTTAAAAAATAAAAATTCATAAAAACGTGAAAAGACAGTTATGGACTCATTGTCTATTAACCACAAACAATTTTCCTTTTTTTCTTTCCTTCTCCTCGATTCCATTTTCTTCTTCTCTCTTATCTAAATGGATGGATGATTCATACACACAAACACGCCAGCGCTGGAGTATAATTCATCAAATTCACTCTTTGGGCGGCGTCAAGCTTCCAGAGATGGAGCTTTCGCAGAGGCGTCAAGCTTCCAGATCTGCCAAGCTTCTAGAGGCGTCCGTGTTTTCATGGGGGTGGGAGCTATATGTACACTTTTGGGTGGCGGAGCTTCCAGAGGCATCATCGTCAAGCTTCCAATTCGGTTTTCTATAATTTCAGGGGGATAGCGGAGCTTCAGCGAGGTGGCATTGGGGCTAGTGTTTTGCGGTGGCGCCGGGGTGGGGTGGAGTTGGGTGGGCGGGCTAGGTGGGCTAGGTGGGCTAGGGTTTCACTGTAGTGGCGGCGGCGATGGAGTGGGGTGGCGTCAGGGCAGGCTGGGTGGGCTAGGGTTCTACTGGAGTTGGAAGCAATTATCCTGCTTGATCAAATTATCCTGCGGTGGAGTTGGAAACACGACCAACTTGTCATTGTCTTTGTATATCTGGAAAAATATAGCAATGTGTTCAGTAAGTTTTTCCAAAGCCAACACAAACAACCCAATTGCAGCCAATGCATTCTTCTGGTTGCAAAGAATTTGAGGGTCACGACATTCTGGATCCAGTAACTCAACATCATCCAGATTTGGGAGTTTAAATGAGACCTCTATGTCAGCCTAATTAAAAAATTGCGCATCATCTCTTTTGCATACTAATAAGAGTAATAATTTGAGGTAATTAGTACCTACGAAGTTGTAATGCCTGTAATCTCAATTATAGCTCCTCCATTGATCTCTTTATTATGAAAATTCATTTCATTTTTGCGCACGCTCTCGATTTCTGTAATTGGCCATTGCGATAATTGCTTCCAGATTTCGGCGCTTAAGGGTAAAGTATTCCTTTAAGCTAACATCAGGGTGGGGTTTCCTATGAGCTAACGTATTTCCCCTCCCCTGAAACCACTCCAGATTCTGTTTTATTTCCCCCCCTTAATTCTAGTAATCAGAAAAGGTGAATTGGATGTGGTTTTTGTGTGAATGAATTAGATGTTACTCTATTTTTATTTGGCGTGTGTTTGTTTGTGTTTTCACTGATTTTCAGCTTATTTTCACTGATTTTCACCCCAGATTCTGGCGCTATAACAGTGCCCTAGTACTTGCTTCTTTCGGCAAAACTCCATATTCCTGCCACCGCACTCGACAGTGGAGCGGCCCATCGGCGACGGTGATGGAGCGGCGGAAACCCGCCAACGGTGGTGGCGGAATGGGTGGAGGTGGCGCTGAAGGTGGTTTTGAGGATGAAGAAGAAGAGCTTTAGGGGTATTCTCGTCTTTAACGTTTTAGTTTTAAAACTAGTGGTATTTTAGTCTTTTTGTATGTGGTCAATGTAGGAAAATACAAAGTCAATGCCAAAATAGTGTGAAAAGGTTACATCCGCACATCTGATGCAAAAGTTAGGGTTATAATCGTACTTTCAGATCATACGGGGTTATATTGGCACTTTTGAAAAATAATAGGGTTATATTTTTTTTATTTTACCCTTATTTTTATGTAGGTTCAATTTTTTTCTTTAGGGATATATACCAATATATATATATAAATATATATATATATATGTATATATACACCAATATATCCCTACCTCTTTGAGTAAGTGGCCATATAACTTTTACATAAATTTTAGTGCAAAAACAACTCTAACTAGTTGATGAAAGTGGCAGTATAACCCTAAAACACCATTTTCGGTGTTGACCGACATTGACTGCACATAAAATGACAAAAATGCCCTTTGACCTAAAACCTAAAAGTGTCACGACAATTTTGCTCTCATGCCACCACCACTACCAGCGGATTGCTGCCGCCCAGCCTCTATCCGACCACCACCCCCACCCCTCTAGCCAGCCCCAACACCACCACCACCCATACAACACCCCGCCATCACCATCACCACCTCCAACACCACCACCCACCCACCACCCAGCTCACCCATCAACGCTTGATGCCACCAGCCCAATACCACCACCGATCAATGCCACCACAACTAGCACCATCGTCCAGCTCTACCACCAATGCACATCCCACCACCATCGCCGCCTAGCTCACTCACCGAAACCCTAGCACCGCGCTGCTCACCCTCACTGCTGCGCTATCAAACCAAAAACCCATCAAAAACTTTGACATACTCGACTGCAGTGGCCGGAGCTAGAACTCATCATCATAGTACAACTCGCAACTTTGCTCCCCACCTCCACAACCACCATTGGCATCACCATTCTCCTCCCGCCGAAACCTTAATTTCACAAACCTCATACAATGATAACACCAAAATGATGACATAATCGGCGTGGCGGACATCTTCGACGATCAAGTCTGATGGAATGTTACTCGATGGTAAAAAAGGGAAGAAGAAATGATAGCATTAGGTTGATTTTGATTTTGTGTGTGAGAAATAAGCTAATAGGGTTTTGGGTTCATAACTATAATTTCATTATTTTAATAAAAAAATCCAGAGGGGTAAAATTATCTTTTTAATCAATTTTGGCCTTAAACTTCCGGAATGGGTAAAATTTCTCTTACATCAACTATCTAGGGTTATATTTGCACTTTCAATTATCAAAATGTTATGTTAGTACTTATGTGAAGTAGGCAGAATTATAAAAGTACTTTTCTCTTTCCTTCATTGACATAGGTTGATCGAACTCAGTGTTGGACACTTTCTTTTTGTTATTTCTCTTTTGGAATTCATCACCATTAATGTAAATAAATCAAAATTTAAAAAAATCTTTGTTTCATTAAATTTCAAATTGAGTAGTACAAATTTTGGTGGTGATGTCCATAAAGCAAAGTTCAATGAGGGAGATATACAAAAGAATTTCGAAAAATACAAATTTTTTCCAACACAACTAAGGTTTAATAGAATTTGTTTTTGCTACATCCCTCCCCATATCTGTCACAAAAAAACCCTTTATTTCTTCGATATTATATTTCCCATCTTTCCACTATTGGGAGATGGAGATAACAATGATTTATTTTAATTGATTTTTGAAAGTTTATCTTATTGAATATATGTGGAATTTATTTTCAAACATTAGTCTTGTTCTTCGACTTGATCGATTACATCACTATGTTCATGATGATCACTCGATCTAATTGTTTGAGTTGATATTTTACATCACTATGTTCATGATGATCACTCTATCTAATTGTTTGCATTTTTGAATTAGGGGTTCCGTCTAATCGGATGTGTCGATTTATGTTTTCTGGTTTTTTACAATTTGGACAAAATAGATCGTGTTTTGAATTAAGTGGTGCTACAATTGTAGAAGATACTAGTTTGACGTAGTGATATTGATGCGTGATATGCTCCTATATGCCACGTGGTAATGATTTTTGCGAGAAACAAGTTAATATCTTGGTAGCAATATTGCAGTTTTACTGGGTCTCTAATCTGTAATTGTACAGATGGTTATTCTTATTGACATGCAATTTAGATATCCTTGCAATAGATTGGCTATTGCTGGAGGTTAGTTAGGCTGGATATCAATTCCACTTATTATAATCGTCACTGAGCGTTGTTCCCAGCATCTATGAATGATTGATTTCAGAAGGAAAAATAAAGTCCCAGCATCTATGAATGATTGATTTCAAAAGGAAAAATAAAGGTAACATAGATTTTTTAATCAAACTCAATATATATAGAGATACAAAATAACGTATAATGAAATAGAAACATATTTCAACACTACTAAGGTTACACGGATTCTAACCAAAATCATTTGCTATAACACCCACCTTCAAGCGAAGTATCAAATGAAACGAAAAAAAATCTTTGGACCAAATGAACTCAAAAAAGGGATGAGGAAGACCTTTAGTGAAGATATCAGCAACCTAAAGCAAAGAGGAAACATAACTAGCAGGTATCTTGCTAGAAGCAACCATTTCCCAAACGAAGTGATAATCAATGTTAATATGATTTTCCCGCTTATGAGAAACATGATTTGAGCGAGAAACAACATTGTTGTTATCACAAAGCATGTGAGGTAGGCATGCAATCCAAACAACCTCAGCAGCTGTGTTGGCCAAACAAAGATACTTAGACTTCAACTGAAGTGAGATATCGTAGGTTGTTCCTTGGCACTACATGAAACAAAATTACCATAAAAAACACCACACAACCAAGTAGAGCGATGAGTCTCTACACACCAAACCTAATCACCATCAATGTAACCAGAACCTCGGAAGAGAAGGCAGACTGAAAAGTGAAAGCATTGTGAAGAGTACCACAGACATAATGAAGAATACGAGTGACCATTACGTAATGATCATCACACGAATCCCGAAGAAACTGACTAACCGAGTTCACAACAAAAGCCAAATCTGAGTGAGTAATGGTAAAATATTGCAAAACACCAACCAATGAGCGATAAAGAGTGGAGTCCGAAAACTGCTCACCAGAAGTGTTATGAAGCTAAGTCAATAGGACAAAAGACATAGGCACCGGAACCACATCAGTCATACTAGCATGTTGAAGAATATCATGTGCATACTTTACCTACTCCAAGAAGAGACATGTCGAAGTAGAAAATGCCTCAAGACCAAGAAAATAATGTAGTGACCCTAAATCCTTGATGGATAACTCCCGATGGGTACAAGTAGTGAACTGGTAATTGGCCACATAGTCATTTTCCGTTAGAATAATATCAATAACATAAACCAAAGATATAGCAGGATTGATCCACAAGGAAGTATCATCCGAGTTGTAGAGAAAACCGAGATCACGAAGATATGATATGAAGTGCTAAACCATGCTCAAGGGGATTACTTTAGACCATAAATGACCTTTGGCAAGCAACGAATATGATTAGAACGAGATGGATAGTTGTATCCTACAGGTTGTGACATATAGACTGGAGTATTAAGAACACCATTGAGAATAACATTCTTTTCATACATACCAGCCACCCTATGGGGATCACTAAGAATATAATGATAATCAAGAGGCGCGGTCTGAACAAGAAAAACATCAAGAAATCAGTAAAAACGTAATCGAAAAAATTCCAAGGCTGCCGAGAACCATCCAAAGTCCGAGTGGTCATGTGATGAGGTCCAATAGGTAGTGGAGGAGAGATCGATGGAGATGAAGCCCGGGAATAGGTACAATGAGAAGTGGAGATGAATCAACCGGAGGCTGGGGAACAATGAGAAGTGGAATGTTTAGCAAAATAATTTGCATTGAATCAGATGAACATATCGAACAATGCAGGGCTGCGGGAGGTACCACCTTGGAAGAAGCAGGAATATCAGCAAGTACAATTGTAGAGGCTAAATTAGAGGGATCCAAAAAAGTAGAGACATCCTAAGAGAACGGAGATACTAAAGTAGAAATGTCATTATAAGGGAAGATTTTTTTGTTAAACCGATCATGTCTGGTGACATAAATCTTCCGAGATGTATGATCCAAGCACCAATATCCCTTGTACTAGGAACTATACCCAAGGAAGATACATGGAAAACTGCGAGGAGCATGTTTGTGAGTTGTATATTGACAAAGATAAGGGTACACACGACAACCAATTGCATGGAAGTTGGTGTGTATATGAATCCAGCCATTAATAACTTCAAATGGTGACAGCACGCAAAGAACATGAGTGAGCAATTGGTTAATGGTATAAGTAGATGCATCAAAAGCGTCATACTAGTTAGAGAGGGACATATAAGTGGCATAACATAGACATGCCCATCTCGACAATGTGGCAGAGCTTAAGCTCAACCTGACCATTCCGCTCAAGAGTAAATGGGCAAGAAATTTAATGTTAATGCCCTTTTCTAAAAATGAGAACGTACGTGATCATTTATGAACTCGGTCCCTCCATCACTCTGAAATCTTAATGGTGGAAGATAGATGGTTCTTCACAAAGGCCTCAAAGTGACTATAAACATCCCAAAAATCATATTTGCAGCGTAGTGGATAAAACCATGAGAACCGGGAGAGACCCCCCGTAAATTATAATAACTAAATCAAGTAATTTGGGAACACCTTCATCATATTCATGAAAAGATAAATGCCTCCCTTTAGTTTTTTCACATGCATCACAGTGGATAGGATTGGGCAAAACCAATGAGATTGATAAGGAACCAGAAGCACACAAAGTGCAAATAATAGAATGTGGAACATGACCAAGCCTAGCATACTATGTTTCAAAGCTCACACGCGACTTATTTGATTTCACAACTGACAATAGAGAAAATGTACCATATTCTAAAACATAAATTTCATTTCCATTACGACTATGATCCAAAGTTTTCCTTGTGATTTTATGCCGAATAATAAAGGAGAGGTTATCAAAGCAAACAATTGAGTTAATATCTCAAGTTAACTTGCTAATAAAAAGTAGATTTTTAGTGGTATAAGGTGCAGTAAACACATCATAAAGGGCTTTAGACTTAGAAATTTGAGAATCAACAATACGCATAGTAAGGGGATGATAACTATTACCAATGATAACACAACCCGGACCAAGATATGAGATCGCATGATCAACAAAAGGGGGGGATGATGCCTTGTATTTTTTAGCCCCATAGACCACAATCCATTTGGGGCTATTGTGATTCTTAGCACAATAATGAGAAGACAAGCGAGAGCATAAAAAAAAGGCATGGTCTGAAACATCGCACAATTGACACTGGAGGTGAGTGAGAAAAGTCATAAAATAAATAGTAAAAACAACAAACTGCAGGAGCCAGGAAGCAAAATTTTGGACCCAAACCGATTGGGTCTCACCCATACTCATTCGAACAGACCTGTTTTCCAGGTATAGTTGAGAATAAAAAAGATGAGAAAAAAAAAGAAATTGAACGTAAACTCGATAGTAGCATACCTGAAGTGGGAAAATTAACTTGTAACCATTTTAAATTTGCGAATTACGAGCTCATTTTGCCACTTTTAGAATGTGGCTATTGAATAAGTGTTCAATATCTTTTTTTCTCATTTTTTTATTTTTAACTAGTATAAAATTTTTCATCAACGGATGAAAAATGGGTTACGATTAAAATGGGTCATGTATCAAATGACAATTTAGAAATATAGGTTGGCTTGAGTAACGGGTTGACCGCGGGTTCCATAAAATGGATAGATTTGCAGGGCAAAATCCTCGATTTTTTCTACTTTTCTCATATTCGAAAAAGAGGTTGTCTCTTGAAAGACGGTTTTTCCATAAGTCATGGAAAGACCAAGGTTTAAAGTGCAAATTAGAAGAAATGAAGATAAAGATTTTGGCTTGCATGAATCGGGTTATAAACTTTATAGCTACTACACGTTGCATAATAAATATTTAATATTGCAACTAAGACCTTTTACCTTTTATTATTCTAATTAAACTCTGTCTTTCCATAAGCCTATGGAAAGACGGCCTTTCCCAAGCCCCTGCCTTCGAAAAATATATGGTATATATATATGTATGTATATATATGTGTATATATATGTGTGTATATATATGTGTATATATATGTGTGTATATATATATCAATTTAATTATGTCACAACCCATATGGGTTGAAATTGAGTGATTTTGACTCGCACGTTGAAATTGAGTGTGTATTTGAATATAAAATACATATATCTTATTTTCATTTAAATATAAAATAGTTAAAAATTAAAAATTAACAAAAAATAAAATATCTTTTTAGTTTTATAAAATAAATATAAAATAATATTTATAAATATATAAATTTATTCTAATGCATTTTTATATAATTTTCATATAAATATAATAAAATTATTTTAATTATTAAAATTATAAATTATATTATATTAATTATTTTCGTTCATAAATCAGTGCATGATCATTATCTAGTTCGTTTCTCAAACTCCAACCAAAACTTTCTTTAAATACTAATTTTGGATTATATTATACTGGCTTGTGGGGTTCAAAAGTTTTTAATATCGTACCTATAAAGCAACTCAAATTTGGAAACAAAAGGAGGATGCTATCACAAGAAAAAAAGATTGATTAATACTTGTAATCAAGACATGTGATTAGCTTTAATTAATCATTAGCTGATGTGAGATCCAGCATCCATTTACAAGTTCTGGTCACCTAATAGCACTAGAATTGAAGATTAGGACAATTCATAGGATTAATTAGGGGTATATACATGTGAGAGCTAGTTCAACAGTTTTCCTAAAATTTTCTAGGGAATGAAAATTAATATTTCCCATATTCTTTTATTCAACTTTAACAGTTTCCCTATTTCGTATGATCGGACATTTAATACAGTACCATTATCTTTTTAATTTAAAGCTAAGAGTTGATATTTAATCACTCCAAAATATATTACAAAAATTAATAGTTAGTTTTTAAACACAATCAATATAACAAATTAAAAACTAGAAATTAGATGTTAATCAAAAACTAATATTTTTTTATTTCTTTTTTATTATTTTCATCCATTTTGAAATAAAAGATGGGTAACATTCAAAAAATTCAACAAAGTTTGCCATATATTTATCATAGTCGTATATGAATTATATAAAATTTACCCTCAACCTATTCACTATCTAAAAACCTGGCACAAGATTTACATTTAACATCCAGATTGCCATTTTTTTTCTTCCAAAGAAGCAAAAAGTAAATTTTAAAAAATAAATATTTGTATTTAGCCAACTTTTTGTAATGATGACTCATTTTGATAGATTAAGGTATCAATGGTGTGGTGTTGTCGGCCATGTTTATATCATAAAAACTAATAATTAGTTTTTAAAAACAATCAATATAACAAATTTAAAACTAGAAGTTTGAATGTAATTAGAAATTAGTATTCTTTTCGTATTCTTTTCATATTTTTATCCAGTTTAAAATAAAAGGTAACTTCAAAAAATTCAAAAATTATAAACTATAAACCAAAGAAAATAATTTCAACCCTCTCAAAAAAATCATAATTGACATCAAATAATTATTGATAAAACCCTTAAAAAATATATAAAGAAGCATCCCACCCGATCTCGAGATTGTTGTAGCTTTCTCTAATTTTTTTTGTTAAAACTCGAATGTACTTTATAGTAGGAACAAAAAAAATGAAGAAAATATGAGATTAAAATCTAATAGAAAAATGAATATTGTGTTATGATTTGATGCATTCAATTGGAATTGTATTAAATTTCCATTTCCTATACTATTTTTCTCTTTCTACAAATATAGGGAAGTAAACCTTCTCTCTTATGAAAATCCCTATTTTAAAAAATGAAACGAGAAAACTGTTTGAAGCTGAAAAATCATGTAGAATCAATATAATGAATGAAAATTCATATTATGGAGAATTTGTTTGACTTCTCTAGGGAGAAAATTCGTTCTTCTAATTTCAGGCCACTAGACAGCTTTGCCGAGATTGCCTCACTTTGATTAGGTTAATAAGTAATTTGTTTCAACTTTTAAACGTAAAAGCAGTTGCCCTTCACAGAAGACATACTTTCCAACCTCCCAGACCCCTTTTAATTTTGTCAAATCGATATTGAAAGAGTGATTTCTCGTAATTATTATTGTAAAATTGAATGGAATAAATAGTGTATAAGAGGTATACTAGGTCTAATACAACTCTAGTCTAGTCATCACGATAAACATAAATTAAATCTAATTTAATTCTCACATTGACTTATTCTAACACACACCCCCTCCCCACCCCTACCCCCCTCCCCCCCCCAAGTGAACGTCAGAAGTTCGCCGACGCAGAGCTTGAATCAAAAGAACTCGAACAGTGGACGAGAGAGCCCTTTTGTGAAGATATCTGCAATCTGAAGAGAAGTAGGAACATGAGCTACTTGCAGGAAGTAACCTACTCTTAACAAAGTGATAGTCTATGTCGATGTGCTTTGCCCGCTTGTGAGCAACTGGATTCTGAGCCAGGAAGATAGTGTTACTGTTGTCACATAACAACAACGGAGAACCAGACAATGGAACTCGAAGATCTCGAAGCAAATGAGTCAGCCAAACAATATATGAAGCAGTGTTGGCAAGAGCACGATACTCAGGTTCGGTGATGGAACGAGAAACTGTCGGCTGTTTCTTGGCGCTCCAGGAAACAAGGTTCCCACCAAGAAAAGCATCATATCCATAGGTGGATCGGCGAGTCTCTAAACAGCAGGCCCAATCGACATCAGAATACCCCAGCACCCCAGGAGAACTGGCAGATCAAAAAGTGAGACCAAAGTGTAGTGTGCCTCGAACATATCGCAGAATCCTTGTAACAGTAGCAAAATGATAGTCTTAAGGGTCCTGAAGAAACTGGCTGACAGTGTTGACCGAGAAGACCAAATCAGGTTGAGTGATGGTGAGGTACTGGAGTGCCCCAACTAGAGAATGATACAATGTTGGATTCCGAAACGGTGGACTGGTCGAACTGTGCAACTGAGAACCTGGCACAAATGGTGTAGAAACTAGAACAACATCTGACATACCTGCACGAGTGAGAATGTCTCGAGCATACTTTGCATGGCCATGAAGTAAACCCGATCAAGTAGGCGAAACTTCCAAGTCAAGAAAGTAGTGAAGTGTGCCTAGGTATTTGATTGTGAACTCCCAGTGGGTCCGACCAATGAACTGCCGAAGAAGAGTCGAATCGTTACTTGTAAGAATGATGTCGTCGACATACACCATAAGATACAGTAACGATGATCCCCGCGATAGAACGAACAGAGAAGTGTTGGCTGAGCAGCACTGAAAACCAAGGTGAGTCAAATAGGTGCTGAAACGCTGAAACCATGCTCGAGGGGCTTGCTTAAAACCATAAATAGCCTTCCGCAAGCTACAAACATAAACTGCAAGAACGGGAGTGGGCAACCAAGTGGCAACAAAAAAAGCGCCTGGCCAGTAGGAGAGAGGGACATGAGAGTGATACAACATAGAAAAGCCCATCTCAGCAATGTGTCGATGCTTGCGCTCAGCCCGACCATTCTGCTCAGGAGTATATGGGCAAGAGATCTGATGATGAATGCCCTTTGTCTGAAATTGAGAGCGCAAATGTCTATTTACAAACTCAGTCTCTCCATCACTCTGAAACACCTTAATGGTGGAAGAGAATTGGTTCTCCACAAAAGCCTCAAACTGGTAATAAACATCCCAAAATTCATATTTGCGGTGCAGTGGGTAAAACCACGAGAGTCGGGAATGATCATCAAGGAAAATGTCACAATAGGAGAAACCATAAGCAAACAAAATAGAAGAGGTCCTCCATAAATAACAATGAATCAGATCAAGTACCCTAGCAACACGTTTATCATTTGTATGAAAAGATAAACGTTTCCTTTTAGCCTTTTCACACACATCACAAAGGGTGGGTTTAGGAAAAACCGACGAGACAGCTAAGGATCCAGAAGCACGCAAGCCAGAAATAACGAAGTGTGAAACATGACCAAGTCTAGCATGCCAAGCTTCAAAAGATGAATGCGACTTATTTTTGATTTAACAGTAGACAACAAAGTAGATGCACCATAGTCTAAAACATAAATCCTATCTTCAATGTGACCATGCCCTAAGGTTGCCGTGGTGATTTAATGCCGAATAACAAATGAACAATCATCAAAACAGATAACAACATTTAAATCCCGAGTTAATTTGCTGATCGAAAGCAATTTTTTGTGATATCATGCACAATAAACACGTCCTAAAGAGACAAAGACTTTGAAATATGATAATCACCAACATGAGTAATGGAGAGTTGAGAACCATTACCAACATAAATGTGGGCAGAACCATTATATGGTGTCACATGATCAACAACAATGAGAGACAATGACATGTGTTTTGTGGCGCCATAATCTAAAATCCACTTGGAGCCATTATGTTTAAACTTCGAATGACCACCCAAAAAAGCCATACTGCGCACGTGAGAAAATGGGAACAAATTTGCGCAGAAAGTTACTGAGCGGGTGAAAATAGGCGCTAAACCTTGCAGGCGCGTGTAATCACGCACTGGAACAACCTGAGGCGCATTTAACTACGCACTGGAACACCTTCATGCACGTGTAATCACGGGTGGTGCACCTGCGAGTGCATGGATTTAACGTGTTGGAGGGCTCGCGTTCGAGAGCAGGTAGACCAGAGAGAATGCATTTAAGAGTAGACCAGATAGTTTTTGAGAGGCCTGTGAATAGAATGCTTTTGGTCGGTGACTTTGAGGAGAACGCCTTTGAGGTCGCCAATGAAGACCGGTGCTGGAAGAGATCGGAGACGATGCCACTAAAGATCGGAGACGGCGATTGCACAATAGTCATCACCGAAGACTAGAGAAAAACCACCTGAGGTGCACCGAAGAAGGGAGACACAAGAAATTGATGCCGGAAAGGCACCAGAAACTTGCCAGAAATATTTCGGAAGTTGGCCGGGATCACCGGTAATTGGCCGGGAATCGTCAGAAATTGGCCGGAAAAAACAATAATAAAATAAAGAGGGGGGGGAGATCAGGGCCAGAATTGGTGAGGCTTTGATACCATGAAAGAGTGATTTCCCGTAGTGATTATTATATTGCTGAATGAAATAAATAGAGTATAAGAGGTAGACTAGGCCTATTACAACTCTAATATAGTCATCAAGATAAACATAAATCAAATCTAGTTTAATAATCACATTGACTTATTAAAAATATATATGATTTATTTCCCTTATTTTTAGAGTTAAGTGCCCATATAACCCTATGTTTTGGTCGAAAGTGCTAAAATAACTCTGTAAAATTTGACTGTGCTATTATAATCCTATTATTTGCTTGAAAGTGCTAATCTAACCCTGAGAACCTAAATTTGCCAGGAATTCTATGAATTGACTATTATACCCATGTTTTAAAAGATAAAAATTTTAAAAATGTGAAAGGACAGCTATTAACCACAGACAATTTTCCTTTTTTTTCTTTTCCTTCTTCTCGATTCCATTTTCTTATTCTTCTCTCTTAAACGGATGGATGATTCATGCACACAAAAATGCCGGCGTTGAAGTATAATTCATCCAATTCACTCTTTGGGCGACGTCAAGCTTCCAGAGGTGGAGCTTTCCCAGAGGCATCAAGCTTCCAGATATGTCAAGCTTCCATATCTTCCAAGCTTCCATAGGCATCGTCACTTTCAAGGAGGTGGGAGCCATCTATACACTTTTGGGTGACAGAGCTTCCAGAGGCGTGTTTTCAGAGGCATCAGCATCAAGCTTCTAGATATGTCAAGCTTCCAATTCAGTTTTCTATAACTTCAGGGGGCGGCGGAGCTTCAACGGGGTGGCGTTGGGGCTATTTTTTTGCGGTGGCACCGGGGTGGGGTGGGGTGGGGTGGCATTATGGTGGGGGACGGGCTGGGTGGTCCAGGGTTCAGCTGTAGTGGTGCCGGCGCTGGAGTTGGGTGATGTCGGGGCGGGGGTGGGCTTGGTGGACTAGGGTTCCACTGGAGTTGGAAGCAATTATCTTGCTTGATCAAAGCTAGAGTTGAAAGCACAACTAGCTTGTCATTGTCTTTGTATATCCGGAAAAATATAGCAGTGTGTTTAGTCAGTTTGTCTGAGGCCAACACAAACAACCCAAATTCAACGAATTTCCCTCCGGCCAATGCATTCTTCTGGTTGCAAAAAATTTGAGGGTCACGATATTCTGGATCGAGTAACTCAACATCATCCAGATTTGGGAGTTTAAATGAGACCTCTATGCTAGCCTAATCAAAAAATTGCACATCATCTCTTCGGCATACTAATAAGAGTAATCATTTAAGGTAATTAGGACATGAAAAGTTGTAATGCCTGTAATCTCAATTATAGCTCCTTCCTTGTTCTCTTTATTCTGAAAATTCACTTCATTTTTGCACAAGCTCTCGACTTCTGTAGTTGGCCATTGCGATAATTGCTTCCAGAGCCCGACGCTTTGGGGTAAAGTATTCCTTTAAGCTTACATATAGGTGAGGTTTCCTTTAAGCTAACGTATCCCCCCTTCTATGGAACCGCTCCAGATTCTGTTTTATTTCCCCTTAATTCTAGTAATCAGAAAAAGTGAATTGGATGTGGTTTTGTGCGAATGAATCATGACTCTGTTTTGTGCGAATTAATACAAAGTCAATGCCAAAATAGTGTGAAAATGTTATATCCGCACATTTGATGCAAACGTTAGGGTTATAATCGCACTTTCAGATTATACAAAATTATATTGGCACTTTTGAAAAATAATAGGGTTATATTTTTTTTATTTTACCCTTATTTTTATGTAGGTTGTTCATTTTTTTTCTTTAGGGATATATACAACTATACATATATATATACACCAATATATCCCTACTTATTTGAGTAAGTGGCCATATAACTTTCTCATAAATTTTAGTGCAAAAACAACTCTAACTAGTTGGTGAAAGTATCAATATAACCCTAAAACACCATTTCCGGTGTTGACCGACATTGATTGCACATAAAATGATAAAAATGCCCTTTGATCTAAAACCTAAAAGTGTCACGAAAATTTGGTTCTCATGCCACCACCACCACTAGCAGATTGTTGTTGCCCAGCCTCTACCCAGCCACCACCCCTACCCCTCCAGCCAGCCCCACCACCACCCTTACAACACCTTGCCATCACCATAACCACCACCACCTCCAACACCACCACCTCAACCACCACCCAACTCACCCATCAACGCTCGATGCCACCAGCCTAACACCACCACCGCGCGATGCCACCACAACTTGTACCCCTGTCTAGCTCAACCACTGGTGCGCATCCCACCACCACCGCCGCCCAGCTCACCCACCGAAACCCTAGAGCCGCGCTACTCACCCTCACCGCCGCACTATCAAACCCAAAACCCATAAGAAACTTCAACTTACTAGACTACAGCGGCCGGAGCCAGGACCCATCATCAAGTATAGCTCGTAACTTCGCTCTCCACCTCCACCACCACCATTAGCATCACCATTCTCCGCCCGCCAAAACCTTAAGTTCACAAACCTTGTACAACGATAGCACCAAAATGATGACGTATTCGGCGTGGCGGACATCTCCGGCAATCAGATCTAATGGAACATTACTCGCCGGTAAAAAAAGGGAAGAAGAAATGATGGCATCAGGTTGATTTTGATTTTGTAAGTGTGAGAAAGAAGGTAATAGGGTTTTGGAGTCATACTTGCAATTTCATTACTTTTAACTTTTAATTTTTTCAGAGGGGTAAAATTGTCTTTTCAATTAAATCTGGCCTTAAAATTCTGGAATGGGTAAAATTGCTCTTACATCAACTATCTAGGGTTATATTTGCAATTTCAATTATAAAAATGTTCTATAGCACTTATGTGAAGTAGACATGATTATAAAAGTACTTTTCTCTTTCCTTTATTGACCTAGGTTGATCGAACTCAGTTATGGACACTTTCTTTTTGTTATTTCTCTTTTGGAATTCGTCACCATTAATGTAAATAAATCAATTTTTAAGAATTTTTTTTGTTTCATTAAATTTCAAATTGAGTATTACAAAGTTTGGTGGTGAAGTCCATAAAGAAAAGTTCAATGAGGGAGAGATACAAAAGAATTTCTGGAAATAGAAATTTATTCCAGCACAACTAAGGTTTAATAGAATTTATTTTTTCCGCAACCCTCCTCATCTCTGTCACAATAAAAACCCTACTTATTTCTTCGATATTATATTTCCCATCTTTCCACTATTGGGAGATAGGGGTAACAACGATTTATTTTAATTGATTTTTGAAAGTTTATCTTATTGAATGTATGTGGAATTTATTTTCAAACATTAGTCTTGTTCTTCGACTTGATCAATTACATTACTATGTTCATGATGATCACTCGATCTAATTGTTTGCATTAATGTTTATTTTTGAGCTATTTTTGTATTAGGGATTCCATTTATTTAGATATATCAATTTGTGTTTTCTAGTTGTTTACAATTTGGACAATATAGATTGTGTTTTGGATTAAGTGGTGTTGCAATTGTTGTAGATACCTATTTGTGATATTGATGCGTGATATGCTCCTATATGCCAAGTGGTCATGATTTTCGTGAGAAACAAGTTAATATCTCGGTAGCGATATTGCAGTTATACTGTATCTCTAATTTGTAATCGTACAGACCGTCATTCTGATTGACATACAATTTAGATATCTTTGCAATAGGTTGGTTATTACTAAAGGCTAGTTAGGTTGGATACCAATTCCACTTATTGTAATCGTCACTGAGTGTTGCTCCCAGCATCTATGAATAATGATTGATTTCAGAAGGAAAAATAAAGGTAACATAGATTTTTAAAATCAAACTCAATATATATAGAGATACAAAATAATGTAAAAGGAAATAGAAACTTGTTTCAATACAACTGAGGTTACATACATTCTATTCAAATTCGTCTGCTGTAACACCCACCTTCAAGCAAAGTATCAGATGAAACGAAACAAAAAGTTTGGACCAAAAGAACTCAAAGAATGGATGAGAAAGCCCTCTAGTGAATATACCATCAACTTGAAGCAAAGAGGAAAGATAACTAACATGTTTTTTGCTAGAAGCAATCAATTCCCAGACGAAGTGATAATCAATGTTAGTATGATTACCGCTTATGAGAAATATGATTCCGAGCGAGAAACTACATTGTTTTTATCACAAAGCATGCGAGGTAGGCATGCAAGCCAAACAACCTCAGCAGATGTGTTGGCCAAGGCACGATACTTAGACTTCAACTGAAGCGAGAGATCGTAGGTTGTTCATTGGCACTACATGAAACAAAATTATCACCAAGAAACACAACATGACCATAAGTAGAGCGATGAATCTCTAGACACCAAACCTAATCACCATTACTGTAACCAAAACCTTGGAAGAGCGGGCAGACCGAAAAGTGAAAGCATTGTGAAGGGTACCACGAACATTATGAAGAATACGAGTGACCGTTACAAAATGATCACCATGAAAATCCCAAAGAAACTGACTAACCGAGTGCACTACATAAGCCAAATCTTAGTGAGTAATGGTAAAATATTGCAAAGCACCAACCAATGAGCGATAAAGAGTATGGTCTGAAAACTGCTCACCGGAAGTGTTATGAAGCTAAGTCAATAGGACAAAAGATCGGAACTGCATCAGTGAAACCTCTTCTCGGGCTTCATCTCCATCGATCTCTCCTCCAACACCTACTGGACCTCATCACATGACCACTCGGACTTTGGATGATTTTCGTGGCCTCAGAATTTTTTCTCCCATTTGGAAAATATATGGTTTTAAAAAATATATTTATATATATAATTTTAAATTATCACAACCCATATGGGTTGAAATTGAGTGATTTTGACTCGCATGTTGAACGAATTTCAACCCAATCAATTTTTACGTGATCCATTTTTACCCCTCATAAAACGAGTTGAAATAATTCATAATGTAACACTCACAAGGGTAAATTAGTCATTCCGGGTGAAAAACAATTTAGATTCACAATACAAGTTAGCAATTCATCCGAGCTAAGAAGTGAGCTTCATCAGTTGGCATTGGAGATTCAGTTACCTATTTTATTAGAGAATTGGTTAGTAGCAATTAGAGGATTGAAGTGTATAAATACCAAATAATCACGAAAGAAACACGTCTCAGAAGTAGATCGCTGAATTTGAATACTCCATTGCAATATCAAGAATTTCTCCCTCATTCCAGATTTTATTCTTTCCATTCCTAAATTTAGTGTGAATTTTGGTTCAAACAACTGGTTCATAACAAGTAGTATCAGATCAAAAAATTCTCAGCCACAATGGTAGAAGGCACGCAACACAAAACGTTGGAGTTTTAATTGAAGGGAATGGATTTGAAAATGACAGGAATTGCAGAGGAGATGCGAGATTAAAAAACTCACATGAATTTTACAATTGGAGAAGAGTTATTAGGTGAAAGTATAAGAGATCATAGCTAAACTGATATTGGATAAGAAAGAATTGTCAAAGTTCAGCTATACTAATGGAATTCTCAGGAAAGGGAATATAATTTATATGGGATATTCTGGGAATATTGAGCACGAGATACTCACCACCATGCACTCTTCTACTATCAGGGGACATTCTGATCACACAACTACCATAAACATTGTTCTATCCATATTCTTTTAGCCTGAAATGAGGTAGGGGCTCAAAAATTTTGTTAGGGCTTGTTTGATTTGCCAAAAGAATAAAAATGAGCACTGCAAAAGCCCTAGTTAACTTCAGCCTCTACGTATCACTAATCAAGGTTGGAGGCATATGACTATGAATTTTATTGAGAAAATACCTCCGTCAAAGGATAGTGATACGATAATGGTAGTGGTGGGTAGACTAAGTACAACCATTTTATAGAATTATCTCATCCCTTCACTGCCAAGACAGTGGAAGTTCTATTTTTAATGAATTTTAAAGATTACATGGTTCCCTTGAAACCATAACTACAGATAGAAATAAAATCTTCACCAATGAGTTATTTTCTAAGATGGATATCAAGATGCAATTCAGTTCTCCATACCACCTCAAACAGATGGACAGACGGAAAGAATTAATCATATTTTGGAGCATCATCTAAGGTGTTTTCGTGGAGAAAAGTTTTCTACATGGAGGAATGGCTTGCTGCACCAGAATGGTGGTACAACACTACACACCAATCTAGCATAAATATGACACCTTTATGAAGCAGTATATGGTGTTAAACCCCTGACACTACCACTAGGTATTTTGATAAATACAATTTTCCTGCTACAAGTGACTTGCTGGGATAGGTTAACAATATGTTGCAAGTTCAATTGAAGAAAGCTCAGGAAAGAATGAACAACTGATAATAAAATATCAGAAGTTTTGATGAGGGTGATAGGGTCTATCCCAAATTGCAGTACAAACAGAATTTAGTGCAAACTACAACTTGTCCACAACTGGTTTGAAAAAATGTTGGTCCGTGCCAGGTGGAAAAAGAGATTGGTACGGTGACTTACAAACTCTCTTTGCCTGCCCAAAGCAGAAAACATCTGGTGTTCCATGTTTCTCCACAAAAAGTGTAGCGAAGGAGATTGCTAGAGAGTGATAAAATGAGTGGTTCACGGCTTACCTTCGGAAGATTCCTCCAGGAAAGATGATGAATTGATTAAGCATCAGTTACCTCAGATTCAAACTTGAGGACAACCTTTGATAAGGAGTGAGGATTGTTACACTCACAAGGGCAAATGAGTCATTCTAGATGGGAAATCAATTCAGATTCATAGCACATCTTAGCAACTAATACAAGCTACGAAGGGACCTTTATCGGTTTGCATTTGAGATTCAGTTAGTTATTCTATTATAGGAATAGGTTAGTAACAGTCAGAGGATTGAATTGTATAAATACCAAATGGTCACAAAAGAAACACATCTTAGAAGTAGCTCATTAAATTTGGATACTCCATTGCAGCATCAAGAACATCACCCTCATTCCAAATTCTGTTCTTTCAATATATGAATTTTTATGAACTCTGGTTCAATTAGCTGGTTTATAAGATATACCCATATTTTTAATCACTCATTATCCGATCTATATTCTATCTATATGTCCATTTACCACCACATACCATAGTCCACTCATGATATGTACCCTAGCTCTTCCCAAAACAAAAAATGCATTCCCCAAAAGTAAACGAGGAAAGGAATTGATGCATGGTAAAAAAAGGTACAAAGAATCCTTATTTGAGGTATTACATCAACAAATAAAACAATACTTACTATAACAAAAAATTCCTTATTAATTATTACATGCGGATTTGAGTGAACAATAGTGGGCAGGGAATACTAGAAGAGACTCACTCTACAGTTTAATGACCGGAAACCAGGAGGAAAAACAATAAACAGTAAACAGTATTGTACAATAATACCCACTCCGTTACCCTCTTCTGCTGTTGCGTATGCCGGAAAAATACTAGAAAGCAAATGGAAACAAACCATTCACTGGGGAATCTGCACTGGGTCTGATCTCAAACTCAGCAACGGCTCTTGTAGTTCAGGATTTGAAGGGAATAGCTTACATTGTGCATAGTCTGCAAGCAACTGATCAACAAGGACAAGGGCTACCATACTTTCCACCATTGGAACAGCTGCACCATGGAAATCAAGTCATCACTTTGGAAACTTTCACCCAACTTCTAAGTTCTAACCTCAGATGAGACCAATTGACAAACTTTCCCACAATTAGAACTCAATTTTTAATTCTTGATATTTCCTTTTCTTCTAATATAACCAGCCTAACAAAACATTGAACTAGTTGAACCATCCGAAGTTTTCTTACGATGATTCAAAACTACATGATGAGGACTGAATATAATCTTAAGAGTGCTGGATCTTTTAAGGCAAATTTCAGAAATAAATCAGTCACGGAAAGTTTCAACTCTCTGTTATCCGCATGACATCAATAACAATTTAAAAGTAATGAAAAGCAGTAATATGGGTAACAAAAAGGATCAAGGAGGGGTCACTAGTTGAATAAGTCCATTGACACAGTTTATATTGAAAGGAGCAAACCTCGTGGCACGACGCATGGATCATGGCGCCCACGAGCTATTAGTTCCGTCTCATTTCTGTCTCTGGTGACCGTATTCTGTTTTCTCTGCATGATACCAGAAGGCTAAGCAATGAGGCCATAATATTTTCTTGACACATAACAAGACAGCGATTGTGGTTGTTTAAGTGACAGAATTTCATCAATTGACTCCTTTGGTTTGAAAGCCAGACTTTCAAAAGGCAATGAGAAAAGTTTAGATGAATAAAAAGACATCAAGAAGTGGACAGGTGCCTGTGAAAAGGGACCATCGTGCAAACAAATTAGGAGTTCCAATTTCCATCCCTGTGACCAAGTAAATTACACTGCTTTAAAAGGTAACCATTATCACGAGTTTAGCCCACAATTGAGTCCCCAAAGAAATTGCACAAGTGCTTCAAAAATTAGAAATGACTTCACTGAAGAGATATACTAAAGCACGGACTGGGTAAGACGGCATCATCAGGAAGAAAATTTATGATGAATTCCACAATTGTTGTGCCACTGACACAAAGACACCCCTTATCATAAATTCACATGACATACAATCGTGAATATCCACAAATTTTACTAAATTTTAATTCATGTAGATAAAGTCCATTTCAATAACCAACGAGTAGCTGGGATCCAAGCAAATATGAGGACCAAAAGAAATTGAAATCTCTGTTAAGTTGCAACTATAAGCACAGAGTTGATATGGTAGCAAGTCCACGCTCTATATGAAAATTGATGCTGTGGCCATATTTAGTAGCTCAGAAAGTCTCAATTGGTTTAACTTAACCATTATGTTTCAGAATATCACAATCTATATTGGTGTATGAAAGAAAGATACTGAAATAAAATAGGCGCACAATAAAGACAGAAGATTAATTTATTAGTTATTATGTCATTAATAAATTTAGAGAGGGAGAGAATTACCGATATTGTAGAGGTTGGTTTGAAGCCTATTCTCATGTTTATTATTTCTCCATTTGATATTCCACCCTGCAATAGTAGTTTAAACACAAACCACCATGAAATGAGGATGCATAGACAAGTTCAAAGAAAAAACAGATGATAGAAACAGACGTCTGAATCACCTGAATTCCACCAGAGCGATTGGTCCTTGTCCGGACATGACCATCTTCATCAATGTAGAATTCATCATTATGCTCACTGCCAGTCATGAATGTCCCTGGAATGGTTACCCATAAAAAGAAATTAGAATAAACAAACACATATCCAGCTAATGGACAATTGCAAAAGGGGACTGATATTCAATGCAAAGTCCAGACAATCAGATAGGAAAACTGAATGAAAAAAGTTCAAAGTCAATCAGACGCAGAAGGCTTTACTACCAGCAAAACCACTGCCAAATTCAAACCCCTTTGTAGCGGGTAAAGACAAAGCTGCTTTTGCCAGCAAGGCCTCAAGTTTATCAAAAACAGGCGAACCAAGACCCTGAAAGAAGATCAGTGAACTTTCATAAACTCCTCATGACTTTGCAAAATTTTCCTCCTGAACCGCATGGATATACAAACAAATTTAGATGAGCACATGGATGTCAAGATACTCAGACATTTATTCGGATAATCGACTTACTTGTGGGACATTGCGAGCAATACAAGTTACTGCACCACCAACAGAATCTCCTCTAGTTCGGACAGCATCAATAGCACTTATCATCTTTTCTGCATACTCTGGATTGGGGCACCGTACAATATTACTTTCTATCTGGTATCAATATTTGGGAAAGTAGTCAAATATTGAGGCAGCTTGTACTCTGATGAATACCAAAAGTAGAAATAAACCATCTCCAACAGAATTAAGTTTAAGATCCATGCATATTGAGAATATCATTAAGTTTATGGCCAGAAGTTCTGAATTAAAATAACGTGAAAAAAGAAAGAAGGGAAAAAAGAAAGAGAGAAAGAGAGACTGCATCCAGTGTGCATACTCAGGCACCCACTGCAGAAGAAGTAAACTCTGTTATACTATAAGGTACGCACTCTAGGTAATGACTGTTGCTAACATCAGCATTTAACACTCTAGAACGGGACTAGTAAAATAAGAGCTAGAAGAATAATATCTAACGAACCTGGTCAAGTGTCAAAGTTTCATGATCCACTAAACCATCAGGAAGTACAACTTTGTGAGCTTGAGAAACATAAGCAAGAATCTGCAGCATTAATAGATGCAGTACACAAATATAAGCTCGCCGCGAGACTCACAAACATATGTAACATTCAGCTCAGTAGATATGGCTGCTATGCAAAATAAACCTGTACTTATTTTAGAAAATGAATCAACCCACTCGAACAAGCATACCTCGGTCCCTGCTTTCATCTTTAGAATCTTCTTGGCAATAGCTCCTGCAGCAACTCTCCCAATAGTTTCCCTTGCAGAAGATCTACCACCACCCTGTTATCACAAGAATACACTGAAGTGTTAACAAAAGATAAATTACAGACGGTATCATACAAGTACCAATATTCTGGTACCATAAGTACATTAGAATTTAGCAATAATTACCTGTATCGATCGCACACCGTACTTTTCATCATACACAAAATCTGCATGTGAAGGCCTGTATGCTTCTGACATTTCACTATAGTCCTGCAGGATTAATTTGCATACTTTTAATCTATAAATGCAATTCAGAAATCAGAAGCACATTGCATCACTAGAAAGATAAACTACATTTGTGCACAGATGGACAAACAGTAAGCAAGAACATTACTAGCTTCAGCAATGCGATGAATGCTAGGGGACTTCACACAATAAATATAACTCCTCTAAAACAGAATCACACTAAAGTGTCGACCCAGGCAGCATATGCACACATAAACCTGGTTACCTACCTCAATAGTCATTCCAGGAATACTACGTTCGACATGTGCATATCAATTACTAGAGACTATGGGATTTCCTGATATCCTCTATGATAAAGAAGCAATTATTTTGCAGCAGGTATAAATTGAATTTCTCAAATAATTCATTTTTTCCCGAGGAATCTAATAAAAGAACATTCAGCAGATAATCTTAACAAATAAATGTAATACAACACGATGGTAGAAGCTGAAACCAGAACACTTACATGCCCTCTCTGATCCGTGTTTGGTACAAAAATCATGATTGGTGTTCCGGTGGTGACTCCTGAATTCGATCGACCAATCATTAGCAACACACAAAATGCAGGTGTAATTACTTTTGAACACACACACACACACACAAACAAAAAAAACAACCATCAGCAATGCCAGATTTGATAGTGCAAGTATCAGTCTCCTTTCTGGGGGTGGTGATTCGGCTCTGACCCGGCCTCCTAAAAACACATCCTCCAACCAGATTAATAATCACATTCTCGAACTAGCCAATTATCAACGTATAGCGAAAACAAAACAGGGAAGAGCGAGGTAAGCACCTTCTATCAAGGTCTACTTGAATGTCAGCTTCGGAAATGGGAATCCTAGGAGGGCATCCGTCAACTATGCATCCAACGCCACCACCATGAGATTCCCCAAAGGTTGTAACGCGGAAGATATTGCCAAATGTACTACCAACCGCCTGTACCACTGCATGTCCACAAGAACATCCCTTTAAGCAAAATGTTACACATGCATTTCAAAGAGAGTAAGCTCGAGTAAACATAACAAACAAAGAAAATATTGCAAAAAATCGAAGACATGAATCTCGTCTACTGGGAATGGTAATTGAAAGCTGCAGATTAGAATTAAGAATAACTGTCAGGGAAGAGACGAACCAAGGCGTTTGGAATGAGACGAGCGGCGATGAGAGGGGAGGCGCAGGGAGAGAAGGCGGGAGGAGGGGGATCGGAGATCAGATGAGCTCAGAAATGGTTTGGTGGAGAGGGCGGAGGAGGAGGAGGGCGCCGCCGCAGCCATGGTGCAAGTCCGACGTCGTTTTGGTAGTTAAGATTCAATATCCGCTGTGAAATTGGAATGAGGAGCTATGTATGTACGAGGGCAGTGGTAGGTGTTCAGGCAGGCAGCCACCAATTTTGGTGGGAGGGAGTTGGTAGCAATGGAGAGTAGGGCCTACTTTTAAACAGCCACCAACCCTGACTTTGTTAACTTATTTTATTTAATACTTAGTTGCTTGATTTTATACTAAATGTGTTTAGGGAACGATTTGATCCGTTGACTATTTCAAATAAAATGTGCTAATTTATCAAAATTAAAATCCTAACTAAATTATTATTCTTAATGCTAGTTTTATTTTTATTCTTTCATTTTCATTGCTTTGGGTAATCATATAAAGGGATTTTTACACTCCAACTCTAACTTTAGACTGAAGTGTTAATATAATCTTGCAAAATGAAAAAGTATCAAAATAACCTTATTTTATGACGAGTTGTGCAGATATAACCTTTTGACCTAATTTCAATGTTGGCTCATTTATTTGGGTGTTGACCGGATTCGAACTGACGAAAATATCTTCACCAATTTAAGCTGAATTTTTGTTCCCATTTTACCCGTTTTCTTCTTCTTCTTCAAACCCTTACCCCCACCCATCCCACCCTACCCTTAGCCCAGCCATCACAGTCGTTCTGCCCTAAACACTAGTCGTGTCGCCCATCTCAATCATGCAAAACCACCACCTCCGCCCAACACCACTGCCGCCCAACACCAGCCTAGCACTACCTCCGCTCGCCCACCACCACCACCTTTTGCCTAGCCCACCTCTGCCAAGCCCAACACCGCCTCCGCCCCCCCCCCCCCCCAATACCACCTCTGTCATCCCGCCTAACACCACCACCTTTGCCTAGCCCAGCACCACCTCTGGGAAGTCGTGGTGATCGCACACGGCATAGGTCCAGCGAGGTGGCGCGGCGACAAGGGTTTTGAATGGGGTGGGGAGTAGAAAATTGGGGGAGTGAAAAACCCTAGGCGTTAGATTAATGCACCAAAAATCAAATAACAAGTTTCATTGATAGGACCATGCCCATTAGCCCGACTATGGCTTAAAATAACAAGTGGGAACACGAAATACTCACAGTGGACAAAAATTATACTGCAGTTAAACCTCGATAAATGAATGTTCGATAAATGAATAATCTCGACAAATGAATAATTTTTTCCGGTCCCGACTTGGGTTAAGGGGCTAAATGAATAACCTCGCTAAATGCATTAATGAATAATTTCCTTAAAATCCTTAAAGACCCTATGTAAATATAAATGAATAATCATCACATTTCATTAGATATATATATATATATATATTAAAAAAGATTTTTTTTTCAATCAACAATGTTCATACAATAAGTCATTCTTTTACAAAAAAGGAGTCTATAGTTTTTTTCTTTTTTTCCCACCAAAATTCATCTCATCCTTGATTTTTCCTAGCGCAAACAAAACTTTAGGAGTATTCTGCTCGTGTTGTAGAAAGTAGTTCCGTAAGGTGATTACTGCTTGATATGCTTCTTTTGATGACACATTTGGTGTGACACTACTATCATCTGGTTCTGGATCATTCTCATCATTCAGTACAGACTCAATAATTTCATCGTCGGTAGGCAATTCCATAACGACATCATTCTCGTTAGGATAGTTCAAAAGATGTTCGATGTCCATCACATTTCTATAGTGTAACTTAGAAATGACATCCGTTAATCCTTCGATATCTTCTTCTAATTTATCAGCTTCTCCTTCAGGAACATCGAGTTCTTCAGATCGTATCTTGCAATGTCAGAAACAATTTGCAATTGTTGTTTCCTTTACATAAAATCTCCAAGCCAAGGTAGCAAAGTTAATAGCATCAAGAATGTTAATCTTTTCAGGATTTGATGAGTCAACTTCAAGGCTCTGCAAGATGCTAGAATAAAAATGACGTCGATAGTGAAGCTTAAATGCCCGAATAATCCCAGCATCACATGGCTGAATTTTAGATGTTGTGTTAGGGGGAAAGAAGAATAACTCTACATTTCTCAACCCTTCAACAACCTTTAGATGGGCTGGGCTGTTGTCTACTAACAAGAAAACCTTTCTTCCATTCATTCTCTTGTCAAACCAATGACAAAATTCTTGAAAAAGCAAACCAGTCATCCAAGCTTTCTTGTTGAAACGATACTCGCAATTAAGATTGTTCATGTTCACATTCTTAAAGCATCTGGGTTTTGCATACTTACAAATAACCCAAAGGGGGACTTTGTCGGATCCATTACCATTACAGCAAACCGCAACAGTAATTCTCTCCTTGTCTTTCTTTCGTCCTTCAAGCTGCTTTGTGGCAAGTGAATGGTTAGCTTCCAACCGATAAAACAATCCTGTTTCATCCATATTGTAAATATCCTTCAACTGAAATTGGTCTAATTTAGACCTTATTTCAGGTAAAGCACTTTCAATGTCCTCCATGTTCACAGAACCGCTTTCACCAAACTGCCGGTAGGACTTGATTGAATATCTTGCCTTGAAACGTTCCAACCATCCACTTGAAAAGCTAAACTCTTGATTTGTTTCACCATACATTTTTTGAAAAAATTCTTTTGCTTTACCTTGAATCATTTCTCCTGACATATTCACCTTCTCTTGTCTTTGAAGAAACCATTCATACAAAACTCTCTCCAAATCGGGGTACTTCGCTGATTTGTGCCTTTTAGCATCGCTAATTTTCATCTCCTCCGATAAATACTCTGCTGATCTTTTGAGAGTATTTGATATTGTGGTTTGGCTAGAATCAAAACCAAACTTTTCCTTCACCCATATTTGCATATCCTTTTGCGTAAGTGTTGGATGTTCCTTCTTATGCTCACATATGGCCCTCCTTATCTTATCAGTCAAAGATGTTTTTGTTGATGGCTTTGGCTTTTGATTGGAAGCCATCAAATTGAATGTTAAGAAAGATATGGTACTGTAGAATGAATTACTTACTAATCCAAGACTTTGGAACTATATATAGTTTGTAGTGTAGGTTAGATACATTTTCTAAGACTCTAGATATTCCATGCAGTACATACTATCTTATTAGTAGTCTCAAATACAATGTACATATGTACATTTTTGTACTTAGTCCACATACATACTGTAGTTTGTAGTGTAGGTTAGATACATTTTCTATGACTCTAGATATTCCATACAGTACATACTATCTTATTAGTAGTCTCAAATACAATGTACATATGTACATTTTTGTACTTAGTCCACATACATACAGTTCATGTATTACTAATATAATTTCTTCAATACTAAATGAATAAAAATTCATTTATCGATAAATGAATAATATATTCATTTATCGATAAATAAATAATCTCGCTAAACGAATATTTTTTCTTGGTCCCAAGAGTATTCATTTATAATGCTTGGTAGCTGTTTGACAAACATGCTCTGTATCTAAAGAAATTATAAAACATAATATGTTCTCAGTGTTTAGGAAATCTCTGGTAGTATGTAGAAGTTTTGAGGGCCAAATCTCTCTGTTAAGTTTGAGCCCGAGGTCCCTGGAGGCCTCTCAGTGCCATGTTTCTTTTCCTCACATTCTGTTTTTCACACATTTTTATCTGGTGTTAGTCCTGGTATAATTGGGACTTTGATAAAGTCGTGAAGTTTAAGAAAGTTTATGTATGTGAAATGTTTGAAGTGATCCTATTGAATGCAATGAATAGTTTGAAAGAATAAGTGTTGGTTATTGTTTTGTGGGATTTATGAAAGATAAACATTTTGAATTTACCTGTTTGAAAAAGAGTGGTTCAGAAGAATGAGGTTTTGAAAAAGAGTATATATATGACTGTAGTGGGTTTGTCTATATTGTTTATGGTTGATCATTTTCTACAAAGTGACCTAAGTATTGTTGTTTTTAGGATTGAATTGTAGTGATTCTTAGGTCTGAGTTTCACTTGGTGCTTTGGACATAGTATATCATATCAAGATTTGGAAATATTTGAGGTCTCATAGTTATCATCTATCATGAAATTTCTGGCATATGATGTGTAATATATCAAACTATATGTGTTCTATAGCTGATTTTGTGTTGTGGTTACACACTAGAGGTTTTGTAGTTTCAACAAAGTCTATGCAGCTTTCGTTTGACTCTACAATACTTTTAATGATGCAAAGAAGGTTGTACAACAATGGTGGACTATAGGTATACTCAGGTTTTCTGATTGGACTCTTACACTTAATTGAGGTTTTTCCGTTGTTTCTATTTCTTATGTCGATTGCCTTTCTTCGGGTGAAGCAACGACAAATATATGGCTTGATCTTAGTTTATCCTGATATGATGTTCCTGGACGTATCAAGGGAAGTCTATCGCTCTATAATTCATTATATTATGATAAATGTTACAAAGAAGAGACACTAAAACTGTGTGAAACAACAGTTGCGCGGGAATACATATATAGTTGGCGATTTTGGGATTTCCTGTGTTGCCTTGGTTTTTGACTCCTTATCAAGAACAGGACCTCCCTGAAGCCAAAGCTGAATACAAGGACCCTTAAGGAACCATTCAAACGATTAAAGGATGTGTGAAAGATGATCGATGACAGGATGTGCTGGACAAGTACAAGTTACCAAGGTTTATATATGTATTAGCATTATCATTGACATGGAAGATGAGGTGCTGGATACTTCGAATTGTATCAGCGCCGTCATTATGGATTTTGAGTTGAGGATTTGCAACCACTTATACAGTTGCCATTCTTATGTGGATGATGTTTCTTTTGGATTGAGGATTTTTGTTCTTTATTATGTCTATCAGGTCGATTGAAGAAGATGAAGAAAGGAGAACAAAGCAATGTGGTAGTTTGGGAAAGGAGCAATGGCTTACATAAATTTACTGTAATTTTATGTTTGATGTAAAATGAAATGATAAAAAAAACATGTTTTTTATTCTCTACTCTATGGATATTCTTATGGAGATGTTATTTGAATTGAATACATGATTCTCAATTGTAAGTACATTATGTGATTACGAAATAAGTGATTTTGATTCAATTGTTAGTTTGAATCGTACGTGCAACAGTACAACAAACGCAAATGATATCATTTGCTTAATGCCTGGCAAATGGATAAATAAAAAATCACTATTAAACTATATTATTTATAACAAATAATACTTTTAATAGTTCTCTTTTAAAGATACGAGTATGTATTTATTAATTCTTTAACAACACATATTTAAACTATCTATTACTACTATAAAAGCGTACTAAATTTGTTTCTACAGCGGTTACGGCACGGTGACCCATTTCCTGTGCCTTTACTCTCTCATCCTCCTGCCTGCTTTATCGCTTTGCTTTTTCCCCATTCTGAATCTTCCCACCTATTGTTGTAGGTGAACAACAATTTGCCGGTGTTCGGTTCCCCCCCCCCCCCCGAGTTCACTCACTTGCCCCTCCCCTTCTCTTGCCTCCTAAGTTCATTTTGCCTCTTCATTAATTGTCAAATTCCGTTGGTCTCCAGTTACCTTCTCCCTCCACTTGCCTCTTTGGACGACCCTCTTTGCCACTGCTGATACGTGTCCTTCACCTTCTTCCTCCACACATCTTTGCCTGACATGTCCTTCTCCTTTCTCCCCCCCCCTAAATTTACCAAAGACGAACACCTTCTACAACAGTTGTCAGCCACGGGTCATCAATTCTCTTTTAATATACTAGAGGTTTGAATTTCAGTTGTTCCCTTTTCTCTTGCTTTTCCTTGTTTCCGATTTCATAAGTTCAATGTATGGCTTAGAATTTGATTTTTATGAGATGGGTTTTAGGTGAAATCCTGTGTTTTGTTCGTGTGATTCATAAATTTACAATCTTGATGCTCAGTTGGCGTAGCTACAGGCGATTATCCTCCATTTTTTTTATGGATTAGTAGTTCTTATTTCAAGTTCTTGACCTTTTTGTGTTGGTTTTGCTTGTTTTAGATTTTATGTGTCCAATGTATAGCTCAAGATTTAATTTTTATGAGGTGGGTTTCAGGTGAACTCTTGTGTTTTGTTTATGTGATTGTTGATCAACGTTCTATTACACTCCCGAATAGGTATTCTCTATAGCTCTGTATTGCATAGATATAAGTCCCTTCTGCTCATGTCCCTACTAGGTTTGTCTGTTAATGCCTTAGTTCTACTGTTATAAGTTGGTCCCCGTGCTTTGGCAAGATTACTCAGAAATTTCTGGGAGCAATGCACTTATTATGACTTGGAAGATCTTTAATATTATATGATTGTTAAGCTTAAAAATGTTTTTAAACTTAGAAAGATATTCCCTCAGCTGATTAGGAATAATAGTTGTCGTTTTCATCGCCTTTCCCTGTGGTACTTCAACTGTCATTTCCATGATTATTTTTGCTAAAAATGTGTTTTTACGGTTCCTTGATTATGTTAATTTGACTGAAGATCGTTAAGTTAGGGTTGTTTTTTAAAAAATGAACAGTGCATAGACTTTTTTGTATTGTATGCTGGATTCTTTCTTAAAATATCATATATTAAGGTGATCAGTTTGATTATGATCAGATGTCCAGTCTAAAAGTTGTGATCTTATAGAGTTTTATTATCAGTTGATATAGTTCTGAGATGGTGTCTATGTGTTGCATCTCTGTTATATGATTGTTAATTGTTGTGCAAGTGTATTTGTTACTTGAACTGGTCATTTCTTTGTTATTTAACTTATTATCTTCTGGGAAGCTTATGTTCGCAGCATTCATCGGTAGCTTTGGACGCCTTACTACTACGTCACCGCTCTTCTCCACCTACGCCTATTCATTTAAGGTGACTCATCTTCGCTCCCTCCTTTTTATTCTTACTTTCTCCTCCTTTATTTTTACGCCCTTTCTTTTCCGACCCCCGTACAGGTAAATTTAGAGATTCTTCAATTACGATTATTCTCCACTTCTTTTGTTAGATTAGATTATAAGTTCGTATTTCAAGCTTCTGCCTTTTCGTTTTGATGTTTTTGCTTCTTATTGTTGTAGTGATATTTAGTTTGTTGTCATTGTCAGGATTTTGAAATTTTGACACTGATGTTCAGAGCTAAATCGTGTACTGGATATTTTCTCTGGCCTTTTTCATTTTATCTTCATTCATTTTATTTTTCATTAGGACCTCTAACATCAATGCGTTCTGTGAAACTTCTGCAAATGAGTGGATTCAGACCCCGATTGGGATGTTGGGTTTACTTTCTTATACCCTTTTCTTCACTTATTCCAAGACTATTTCATGTTGACATTAGTAGTGGGACTCAAACTTTTCAATGCCATCATGTAATGCTATGATAGTAATACTGAGATTTTCATCTTTTGGATGATGTTATTAAAGGTTTTTAGAGGTTTGGTATGTGCATCTTTGTTGTTAAGAAACACGTTAAAATTGACTTCTACTTTAAAATAACCAATATGAGGGTTAAGAGCTTGTTGTGCAGTTAGGGTTCATTTTAGACTCGACTTACTAGGTTCTGTAATTTGAATGCCTTATGCTGCTTGTTGTGCTCCATTATTCATATTATATCATAAATTTGTACTTTATAGTTGCTTCACGTTTTGCCTCCTTGTTTCCAGCTAATTAACACAGTTGCTACAAATATGTATTGCCATACTACACATCCGAGCAGGTCTGCTTTTCTCGTTTACTTAAGTACTATTGATTCCTTTTCTTATTCATATTTCCCATATTCGTACTGTGTTTAATGTGCTTACCGTATTGCATGCCATGTTTGATATTAATTACCTTATCCTCTCCCTTTATGTTAGCCTCTTAGAAGATAAATGCATCACACTCAGGAGCTTAGAGGTGAATCTCGTAGTATATTAAAAGAGAGATAAAGTGTGGATCACGACGCTCTTATGCCATTTAGTAACCAGTTGGATTTTTGAATGAGCTTATTAAAGATATGAGCATTGATTTGGATCATACTTTGATCCGGGTCAAGGATAATGTCCAGGCATTTCTTCCTGACGTCAAAGGTGTCGAGATCGGCATTGGGAATGAAGTTCTGGGGAACGGTTATATTATTGAAATATTGGATGCAGCTAAAAATATGTACGATGAAAAATTGGGGATAGAAAATATTATTCAAAATTTTAATGCTCATTCACAGATGTTTTTGATAATTCTTTTCCTCCAAAGTGTACTTTGAGAGAAGGTGTTACTTAGTACATGAAATCCCTCTTGGATCCCCATTAGGTTTAAATGTTTATCCCTTTACTGTATGTACCTACAACTCAAACAAAGTAAGAAATGAAGCAGACCCAACAATCGACTCATTATGGGTAGTAATAAATTAGCAATATGCACAATATTAACACATTTTTTTTTATCATTTTCCAACACGACATTCTGCCCAGTATATCTCCAAATCCGGGTTCAATTTGCACAAGGTGCAATGACAAGGTTAGTATTTTTATAACTACATAGTTTATAATTTAAAGTATTTCTAGATAGAAATTACTTTAAAAATAAAATAAAATACCGATATAGATTTCTTTTGATGCAATCTAAACCCACTACTTTTCTGGAGAAGTATGAATTCATTGTTATGCCGAAGATTGATGGCAGAAAAATAGAACTTTATGTGTTGAAAAGGCTATTTTTGGATGCGCTATTGGAGTTGGAATTTTAAATTGTAATTTTTTTACAGCAATGTAAGAGAGTAAAGGGAATATTTTTTAATAGTATCAATATTAAATAGTAACAAAATTTACAACTGTAGTTTTTACGGAAAGGATAAGAGAATAAAAAAATATTGTTTTAATAGTATTTGTATTAATAGGAACGTCCAAAATAGGAAAGAGTTCAAATAGAGTTAGGCCGGGGGAGTACTAAATTAGTTACCACTTAGTCTATTGTGTTTGGAACATGTCCCTTTCTGAACCCTAACATTGAGCAAGACCGAATAAAGAACAAGTTTCTCCTTTTAATATATTCTATTCTTGTTTACCATTATTATATTATTATATAGTCTTTACAAGTATTTGGTTAAAAAAATTGTAGGCTCACAAGTCATATTTCCACACAGTCTTGCGGTTCAAATCCAGAAGATTTTCTAAATTTGATTGAAAGAAAAACCCTAATGAGATTTGTAAAGTGTTTCTATATTTTTATCATCATATTTTTTTTCTTCTGAATTTCATATTCTTATCACTATATTTTTAATAACATAAATTATTTCTAGACAATTAATATTTTTTATACATAGAATACATTTATTATTTCTTTTAAATTTAAATTAATTTATATATCAACAAAGATAAAGTTGATTTTTTAAATTAAATATATTATAATGTTATGAAATATATTATTTTATTTTAAATAGTGTATTTTTATATAAATATAAAAAATATTTGTTACTCATAAAGTTATAAATTATATTATATTTTAAATTTTTGTTTATAATCTGTGCATCGGCACGAGAATTATCTAGTAGAAAGATAATTCATCAAAATTACAAATCACACTTAAGTAAATGTAATAAGTTAAACTAAAACGCAACATTCATTGTTTAACTATTCTACCTCCAACTTGTTCTTCATGACTTATTCTTCATGACTTATTCTTCTTCGTTGAGAGATGCTTTACTTAAAAGAGTACTACATAGCATCTTACTTGCATCGCTATTTTTTGTGGTTGTAGTTGCTTCTCTCGCTTCCCTTTCACGTGCCCTTTCTTCCCGTTCAAGTTCTCGTTGTTCAAGCCTTTTTGCATGCATCTCCAAAATGTCAACACGAAACTGTCTCCGTTCTTCCTACTTTTTCTCCGCAATTTCCACCTGCTTTGCTCTCACCTTTGTGAGCTCCTTGAGTTTTTCATCGTGGCTGCTAATTACAATAAAATTTGGATTATGATAGATCTCCTCATCACCCACCCATACATCCCCACATTGGAAAATCAACTATATATTGTCCAATTGCATTTTGGTGTTGCCACTTTCGTGATTCGACAACTCCAACTTTCTTTGAGGGACCTAAGTGCAAAAGGTAAAAAACTTTACTCATAAGTCCAAATTGAAATCCTGATGGAGATGCCAAGACGACTACCACCATAAATGAAGACATTCCACGACTTGATCAAACATGTAAAGGATATGTTCGGGGTCTTTTAAGTGACATGCGAGACCTATGACTAGGTCAGTGACTAAACTTATGGATGCAGCTTTAAATACTTTGATTGATCGCCTTTATGATGAAGAGTTGAAGAAGGAGTCACCATAGACATCTTGGATTCATTATTCAAGATTGTCGACGAGCTGAAGACATCATGAAGCGTACTATACTTTTTTCCCACTGAGTTTTTAATGAGATAGTGTGATCACTGTAAAATTATTTCATTTTGGGTTTATTGGAATGATAGCTCGGGCATGTGGGCTTTGAAGAGCTGAATTTTAAAAATATAGTCCATTAAGCTTTTGCATATTCGATTTTATTCTGATTAGAATTAGATTTACTAAGATTAGATAAGGTAATATTCTTCAAGGTTACTTCTTGAAGAATTCAACCAGATTACCTTAGATTACCATTTATTTTAGGTGTTTTAGTTAGATATGATTTTAGCCTCTTAAAGCTGCCATAAGTCAATTCAGTTTCCAGTTGTGAATAGGGTTTATGGCTGAAATCTACCATATAAATAGGGAGGCCTTATGGACGAATTTACAACCACATTTATCAAACAAATATACAACATTTTGAGTTCATACTCTTTGCTTGCGAGCTATTTCATTGTTTCTTAACCCCCGGGGCTAGTTAAGTATCAATAAACCTTGTAATATGATCCTGAGGACTAGTTAGAGAGCAAGTCGAAGTTAGGTGTACCCCGAGGGCTAGACACCTGAATTTCGTGCCAGATAGTGAGGGTTTGCAGATCCCTTCACTAGATCAAAGATATTAATTCCGCAAATCGTGAGTTTTCGCAAGGAGATTCATATCAAATTCGCTCGAACGTGATGCTACCATATATACCCTAATTGTATTTTCCAAGTCTGTAACAAAATATTTATCAACAATTGGGCATAAGAACATATCTGTAACCCTTTTCGATTTTCATTTCTTACTTCTAAGTATTCAACTCTAAGTTACTCTAGAACATGTACTAGAGCTTTCCAACATTTCACCAAAAAAGTAATTTATTTTATATATCTATATTTAGGCAAGAATAGCAAAAATAATGTATTTTGGAGCAATGGATAATGGGGTAACACAATTTTTGGCCATAGTGTAATTTTTCAATAATGTGTAGAAGTAATCAATGTTGGCTTTTGAGACCCTTCCGTTCACCCATACATGACCAAATACAAAATTCACAATCTTATCGTATTGAATTTAATTTTGGTGTCACCAATTTCGTGATTCGACAACTCCAACTTTCTTGGAGGGAACTAAGTGCAAAAAGTAAAAAATTTACTCGTGATTCCAAATCAAAATCCGCTCCAACGTGATGCTACCCTAAATACTCCAATTGTAATTTCCATGTCCGCAACATATTATTTATCAATAAACATTCACAAGAAAATATTTGGAATCATTTCCAATTTTCTTTCTTACTCCTGTGTAACAAACTCTAAGTTACTATAGAACATGTACTACCGCTTTCCAACATTTCACCCAAAAAATCATCTATTTAATATTTCTATATATGAGAAAGAATAACAAAAATCATGTATTTTGGAGCAATGGATTATAGGTTAAACAATTTTGGGCCATAATGTAATTTTTCAAAATTGTGTAGAAGTAATCAATGTTGACTTTCGTTCACCCAATACATGCCCAAATTGCAAGATCGCAACGGTCAACCCTAACTTAACTTTCCATACAATATAATGGTTTGTCTTTGTCTAATGAGTGATCAACACTTATTTGATTTTCCATTTATGAACACTAATAAAATGATTTGGCATTGACTAATGAACAATGAACTCTTACTTGACTTTCCGTATATGAACACTAGTGAAATGTTTTGGCTTTAATTAATCATTGATTAACTCTTACTTTACTCTCCATATATAAACACGACTAAATTATTTTTTTGGTCCCCGACATAGCATCTTATACCATGTTTTGGTTTTCGATTGCAAAACAACCGTCGTTCAGTACCCCAAAAATTCAGAATGATTTGTTCGGTCTCCAAACTAGATTCTGGGTGGTTTTCAGGTAGACTAAATTGTTTTTTGTGTCCCTAACATACTTATACCATCATTTGGTCCCCAAACCCACCTGAAAACCACCTTGAAAACTGCCTTGGGGACTAAACAAATCGTTCTGAATTTGCGGGGTACTGAACGAGAGTTGTTTTGCAATCGGGGACCAAAACATGGTATAAGATGTTATCTCGGGGACCAAAAAAATAATTTAGTTTATAAAAACTAACAAAAATGTATAACCTTAACTTATGAACAATCAAATGTTATTTGACTTTCCATGTATGAACACTAATGAAATATTTACACATAGATAAAATTACAATAGTTTTAAAATTTTATTGTTGACATAGTTTTTAAAAAATTAGAAGTTTTAAAATAAAAAATTAATGCAGAATTTAATTTTCAAAATTATGAAAATGTATATTTAAAGGCCTTATTTCAGCCCAATGTTTATTAATAATATTTGATAATAGAGAGGGAATATGGATTACTAGAAATTTTAAAAAAAGAATAATTATTATTAATATTAATCGTACAATGATACAATAATAATTAATTATTTTATAAGTTTTAATTATACATTTATTAATAATAATAAATTTAAAATGAAATGGCCCAAACTCTTTCAGCCCAATGCCTGCAACTACTTCAGCCCAAATCTTACCACTGTATTTAATAGTTCAAACCCTAACCTAAGTCATCCTCTCCCTCTTTCTTCTTCAACAGCCATAACGTCTCTTCCTTCTTCTCAAGCCGACGCTGACTCCACCAAACGCTCGCCACCACCTCATGTCGATCGACCACCGAACGTCGATCGACCACCACCAAACGCCAACTCCACCACTTCTTCTCAGGCAGCACTTGCCACCACCAACAAACGCCACCACCGAGCGCCTCGCCTCGCTGCCAGGGTTTCCACGACTCACCGACATGTCTCGCACTCTCCCGACGTGTCCTGCCAGGGTTTCCACATGTCGCTTCGCTGCCAGCGTCTGCCGCGTCCCGCCGGACTGCTCCGCCGTGCCACCAGACTCGTCACCAACCCAATGGACAGGTGCTCATAGTTCGTCTATTTTGTAAATTAGATTAGGTGTTTTTTGTAAGTCAGATTTGGTGTATGCTGTAAATTTGATTAGGCTTCTGCGAAATTGATTTTGTAAATCAGATTTCTTGTATGATGTAAATCTGATTTGGCTTCTATGAATTTGATTTTGTAAATATGATTTGGCCGAAAAAGTGCTGGGTCTTCTTGCTGAAAAAAGTCTTGTTGATTTTAACTACCGAAGGCAGATCGACGCGTTCGGTGGTTTTTAAATAATTCTGGTAATAAATCGTGCGATGTCTCACAAGTCTCGTTCAAAATCTTTGTAGATTGCTATACCACGCCCCTGTATTTTACTATCCTCTTAATATGTATACAGTATATTTTTTTAATTTAATTTCAATAACTGAATTAAAATTAGTTTAGATAATTGTAGTTAGTTAATATTAACTGAATTAATGTAAAAGAAATTCCGCCGCCGCCGGACCACCGGGCGCTGCCGCCGGACCACCGGGCGCCGCCGCCGGACCACCGGGCGCCGCCGCCGGACCACCGGGCTCCGCCGCCGGACCACCGGGCGCCGCTGCCGGACCACCGGGCGCCGCCGCCGGACCACCGGGCGCCGCCGCCGGACCACCGGGCGCCGCCGCCGGGTCCGGTTCGCCACGGCCTGGGCGCGAGCCGCCGCCGGTCCGGTCGCCACGGCCTGGGCGCGAGCCGCCGCTCGCCACCGCCTGGCCACGAGCCGCCGTCGGTCCGCTCGCCACCGCCTGGCCGCGAGCCGCCTCCGGTCCGCTCGCCACGGTCTGGGCGCGGGCCGGACCGGCGCCGCTCGCCGTGCCCTGGGCGCGAGCCGGACCGGCGCCGCTCGCCGTGCCCTGGGCGCGAGCCGGACCGGCGCCGCTCGCCGTGCCCTGGGCGCGAGCCGGACCGGCGCCGCTCGCCGTGCCCTGGGCGCGAGTCGGACGGCCCTCCGCTCGCCGTGCCTTGGGCGTGAGGCCGACGGTGTCCGGTCGCCAGGCCACGGGCGCGAGCCGGACGTGCCTCGGCTCGCCGTGGCCTGGGCGCGAGCCGTGCCAGGCTGCCTCCCAAATTTGTACTGCTATAAATTACCTCGAATTCTACTGATTCTGAGGGCACTCGAAATTTTTGCTATCCAAGACGAGCAAAAATTACTCCAAAAAGGGTGTTAGAAATTCCATGTCTTCGGAGGTAATTTTACTAATTAGTTTTCTGTCCATAAGTAGTTATTAAATTTAATAATTTTTGCCGTAGAAATTTATGCTCGTCTTTGTGTTTTAATTTATTAACTGTTACGTAGAAATTATTGCACATTTATCTCCTATGAATTTATCTCCTATTAATAGCAGTAACGTTAATTATGTTGTTAATTTTGTTACGTAATGCTGTTTTTAATTTATCTACAATAATTTATGTCCTATTAATTATTGTAACGTTAATTTTGTTGTTTTGTTATTTTGTTAATTATTGTACCGTTAAGTTACGTATTTTTACGTTATTTTGATATTTTAATTTGTTGAACTGTAAGAATGTAATATTAATTCTATCCACAATGTTATTTTATCAAATAAAATTGTCACATTTTTTTTCCATTACATGTATGTTATAGCTGTTAATGAGAAATGACGGAGTGCACCCTTAAGTCCATTAGGAGGACAGTTTGAAATGGATGAATGTAATTTTAGTTTAGGGAGTTAATTTGTGTACGGGAATTTTATAACTGTAATGGCATTTCATGTACTATAATTTTATCTTTATGCTCTCTTCTTTAAGTATATGTTTTAACGTTTTGACTGTAATTTTATCTTTATTCGTTCATATATAAACGTTAATTGACGACATCATTGTCGTTGGTATAGCAGCTGAGTGTAACTAATTACTTGATGTTTATTGCTGTTTAAGGATGACAATCAGTCATGTGAAGCTGCTGCAGGGCGGAATGGATACTCTCCATTTGTCACCTCAGCTGTGTTCCCAGGTGTTGCCGAGGCTTATTCCTACCTGCAACGGATTGCTCTGCAGGTGGGATTTGAACTTGTCACGGGGTCCTACAAACAGAATAGGAATGGTCCCCTGAGGTTATATTGCATTTGCAATCGGGGCCGAAAGGATAAGGTTGTAGATACGAGCAAATCTGATGTAGTCCGACGGAGTAGCAGCTCGACCAGAAGTTGTGACTGCCCATTCGCGATTGTCTTGAAACAGAGAATCACGGGGGATGGTTGGAATGTAGTGCCGTGCAAGGATCCTAGACGAGGGATGCACAACCACTCTTTCTCAGTGTACCCCGAGGGTCATAGACAGAGCTGCAAGCTCCATGCGGACGTGAAGCAAATGATCAGAGATTTGACAGATTCAGAAACAACCCCAAGGCTAATCAATGCCAGCCTCAGTAATTCGTTTCCGGACCTGCATCAGAACATTAGGCAGGTGTACAATGAGAGATCGGCATATGTAACAGAAAGGCGAGACGGGCGCAACACAGCGGAGAATTGTTTGCATCTGGCCACCGCGAAAGGGTATGTCACTAGTCACCGCTCAGCAGGTGATGGTACTTTGACTCATTTATTCATGGCCAATCCCGATGCTGTTGTGGCATTTCGCACGTTTCCGTGGGTTGTGGCCATCGACTCAACGTACAAGACCAATCGCTACGGCATGCCATTCATTGAGATGGTTGGGATGTCCCCTTGCAACACAAACTTCCTGATTGCCTACGCAATTGTCGTTGACGAAACGGCAGATACCTATGAGTGGGTGCTGAACGCGCTGAAGAACTTGCTTGTGGATGGACCGTTCCCTGAGGTTGTGGTCACCGATCGGGAGATGGGACTGATTAGGCCACTTCGGACTGTGTTTCTAGAATCGAATCATTTGCTCTGCACCTGACATATTAACAAGGATGTGGAGGCACGTGTTACTGTGCTGACAGGGAATAAGAGGAACGGGGCAGCGTTCAAGAATGGTGCATGGTTCCGGGTTTGCAATGCGTCCACCGTTTCAGAGTACGAAACCGCCTTGGTAGATATGAGGGCTGGATGGTCTTGGAGCGAGGCTGTTATTAGTTACGTTGAGACGACGTGGCTCACCCCCCATAAGGAGAAATTTGTGAGGGCATGGACGAACAGATTTCTGCATTTCGGGAACACAACTACATGCAGGGTCGAAAGTGCACACTCATCATTGAAAGGGTGGTTACAAACGTCGACTGGTTCACTGGACACGGTATGGAGGCGTGTCGACCTGCAGATAGCCCAGCAGATTACTATGATCAAGACCGGCCTGGAGAAATCAAGAACGTGCATTGGAAGATTGCACCGTAGGGCCCTTTTCAGCAACTTGATCAACAATGTGTCCAAATACTGTCTGGATAAATTGACGGTCGAGTCCGGGAGGATTGATGCACTCGGAGCACAGGTATATGCTTACTGTGGCTGTGTGCTGCGCTCGACACACGGAATACCGTGTGCATGCGTTATGGCAGGGGCAGTTGCTGAAGGAATCCCCTTGTACTTGGACGACATTCATCTGTTGTTTAAGAGCCTGGCATTGGGTGATCACGTGCGGAGCACGGAAAACATTGCGAGGGCCGAACAAGATCAGTCGCGGTTTAACACTCTGTTGGAGGAGCTGGCACGCAGCGACCCTTCGGTCCGCCGACGAGTTTCATCCTACATAGATGCGAAGTTGCGTCCGGAGGAGAGCGGCATTGGCGAGCCGGACAATTGTACTAGTGCACGTGGGAGACCAAGCGAGCAAGTCCCCCGATCAAGATCAACCCGACGTTCACCGAGCTACCACGAGCACGTGAACAGGCGATACGGGAGTAGTTCAAGGTCCCCGGGGCGTGCTTCAGGGAGCGGTCGCCGGCACGGTAAGTACAAGCACCATTCTTCCTAATGAACGCCGCCTGCACAAGATATTTATCTTAATGTGTTCTCCTGCAGCGACATTCCCGTTCTCGAAAGTGTCCCCCACATTGTCCGGCGTTACATCGAAGGCTGGAACGATGTCGTGAGTGATGGAAACTGTGGCTTCAGATGCGTTGCTGATGCGTTCCACGTAGACGGTGAAGGTGAATGGTCTACAGCGCGTCGGGCAGTATTTAACGAGATATCAACTCATTGGCCTGACTATGTTCCCATATACGGTTCGCAAGATGACGTTGAATTCGCCAGAGCCCGTATACGCCACACCAGCGGTCCATGTGGTCCAGAGCATTGGTTTACGGTCATTGCAGACATGTTTCCTGTCGCCACCTACAACAACACGGTTGTAGTTTTATATTACATTTTAGAGAATGGGTCGGCGGACCATTGCTGTACAGTCCTTCCACTGAGGGCAGGTGGGGGCGAGGATGGAACAAGTAGGGAGCTACACATTGTATACGTTCGCAGTGCAAGCCATTTCGTCCGGGTACACGTGAAGGAAAACTGTCCCATGCCCCCCGTGGTTAATATGTGGACCACATTGAGGAAGGCTGATGTCGTAGGTTGGGAGTTACCCTTTCGTAGGAGGTTAAGGGCTTGGAGAAGAGCATACTCTGAGAGTAATTAACTGCTGCAACCCAGCGAAACATTTCGGCATGTACGCAACCGTTACAGTTATTATCGAAGCGTCACAATTATTTTGAAAGCGTTACTGTTGCAAAAATCGATGACTTATAAATTTGATATGCACAAACAGTTACCGATTACATAAATGAGCAAACTATGGCAAAACTGTGGGATCATACATAAGCAAACAGTCGACTAAGGAATGTGTCCATAATCGAGCCTGCGATACTCATCGCGATGACTGACAAAAGTCGTCATCAACTCCCTCATGCTGGGGTCGGCGAGTCCATCAACGGTCGCCGAGTCAAACGGATCCAGGGCGCTCATCATGTCACTCAGCATCTGTTGCACAGGAAATAGATTTTACAATAACGAGACAGTATAATGTAATATAATTACTCGAAGCAAACAGTTCGGGAAAATTTACCGATAACTGATGATGTGTCCTGTCCGGTCCACTCATGGCAGCATGTTCAGGATTTGCGATCAATGGGTGCAAATGAGTCGCGTACCAGTCCTCGTAATCCATGGTACACTCTGATTGGCTCGTGGCTATCGGGAACGCCGCAAGCTGACCGTCGTGCCAAGTGTGTGCCATCTCCCATAGGGTCAACTGCAGCCTCCCTGGGTAGGTCACTGAATAGCCGGCTGGATCAGCCGGGCGGGAACAAGGCTCGGGCGCAATTGCAAGACCCCGCGGTATACCCTGTACGAGACCGAACTGGCGCACAACGCGATCTGGCATGTACGCCTCCATTGCGTCGAGGTATCGAATCACGCCGCGGTAGTGAGTCCTCCCCCTCGCAGCCCTAACCACGTCCACTCCGTATGGCAACCAATCCACCTGCAAAAAGTTTCACAGACATGTTACGTTTCTATGGAATCCGATCTACCTACTACTGTCAGAATAAGAGTAAAAGCATGGAATTCATACCTGGTCGGGCTGTAAGGCATCCAACTGTCGCCTGATGGCACCGAGCCTCCCCGTACCCCTCCCCATTTTATCCCCTGTGTGCCACCGACTGGCGCGGCCCGGAAGAGCTGGCAATGTACTCGGTCTCAGCCGAAACATCGGAAAGTACTCGTATATCCATGCTTGAAGCAGTGTGCAACATCCGCATAGGCCGCGCGCCTTGGACTGGGACGCAATTCCCAACTGCAGATACAAACTGGCCAACGTCGCCGAGCCCCACGACAACTGCGAATCAAGTAGGGGTAGAAGGTTGGCTCTAACCTTATTCCCAGTTTTATCCACAAAAAGCGTGGATGAAAACAGGGTCAGCATGTAGCACATAAATTGGAAGTTCTCGCTCTGCCCCGCCGCTACACACCTCGCCATCAACGATTGGGCATCTATGTTACCCCCGTTCCAGTCTTCCGCGACAAAGGACTCCACGTCTTTCCCAAACAGTTCAGCGCACGCTTCCTCAATAGTCTCCGCCGAAATGGTACTCGCAACAGCGCCACCAACGATGGGAATGCCAAGGATCATCTCAACGTCATGCATCAGGATGGTCATCTCCCCAAAAGGCATGTGAAACGTGTTCGTGTCCGGCTGCCACCTCTCGACAAAAGCGGATATCAGTGCCATGTCAAGGAACTGGAACATAATCGCAGGCAGGTGGGCCAACCCGGTCGCATGTATCCGGGCCTGTGCAACATCGCTCAGTTCGGGGAGCGTGGCGACTAGCTGCTTGCATAGCGGCGACCGAGCATGGCATCTCAGCACACCTCGCTCTATACCATTCCAAACGTCAACAGCGACGTGTCCTCCGAAGCTTGGTATGACGAGGTCATCTTGCGGGCCACCAGCCATCGGTCCCCGCACTAGCCACATCTCATCGACGGGTCGCTTCCTCCTATTCCTCGGTGCCCTTCCGGTGCTAGTCTCACCGGCATTGCACGATCCACCAGAAGATTGTGAGAATTGACCAGCTCTATTCCTCACGGTGTGCCTGGCTCCTCCAACAGCATAACGTTCGACCCCAGCATCCAATGGCACACTCGTCCCAGGTTGGCCCATCAGGGGGACATCTGCCGGCAAGTCATAATTCAACTGCCAGTCACTATCGTGACGGATTCCACCAGACGCGAGAATGTTAATCTCCGGACCGTCCCATGTTGGCATGGGATCGAATGCACGAACGCTCGGTGGAGAAGGCCGCTCCGCTCCTACATCACACTCCTGCGGGCGAGGCGACGGTTCATCCTCGACCACGCGGCCTCTAGCCTGTCTCGCCGAGGCACTAACACCTCTTCGTCGTATGGAACGACCATGGCCGTCAGGTTGACCAGCAGTGCTCATCTACAACACAAGATATGTAATTAGTATAACAACAATTGAATCAAACTGATACGATAAGATAAATTAACATACATTTCAACAACGTGTGAACTAATATTTTCGAACAGTGCATAATTTCAATTTACTAATGGAAACTACATATTCTATAATGCATAGGAAAAAGTGGATATAACATAAAAAACCCCTCCACAAACAGCAAATTTAATTCTCGTACAATCCCATACAACGAACTACACATTTTTTTAAGTTACAAATTGGAAATTACATTACTAAATAATCTTATTTTTTTACCACATCACACTATTATTAACATTCAAGGAAACAATAGTTAAAACATATCATAATAATTTACTACACAATTGTTTACATCGGATTAATAAAGTTTATTTAAATAGAACTATATTCTATTATGTCACATAACTAAATAATTTCTAAAAAACACAATTTCTAAAAAATAATTTCTAAATAATTTCTATTATGTCACATAACTAAATAATTTCTAAAAAACACAATTTCTAAAAAATACAATTTCTAAAATATTATGTCCAAATTTAAACTAAATAATTTCTAAAAAACACAATTTCTTCGTTTTAATTCCAAAATTCATTAAATTCCTAATATTAGATTTCTCCAAATTATTCTACATCTTAATCTCCTATACTAACCACCAACCCAACATCTAACTACCAACCGAACATCCATTCTACATTTAACAAAATTCTAACAAACCCCAATTCTAACAATTCCGACAAGTTCAACAAAATTCGAATAGATCGGGCACCAATTCGCACGAAAAGTAAAAAAAATCCTCCAAAACTTACGTTTTCCGGCGGGTTTCCGGCGGCGGCGGGCGGCGGGCTGGCTGGGCGGCAGAAATGGAGAGAGGGAAGGGGGAGAGAAATGGAGAGAAAGAAGAAGAAGAAGGAGAGAAAGAAGAAGAAGGAGGAGAGAAAAAGAGAGAAGGGAGGAGAGAAAAAGAGAGAAGGGAGGCAAATTTATACTACTCTCCCATTTTTTTTTTCATTTTTAATTAAAAATACGTGTATTTATACGTATTAGGGCGAGGATAGTAAAATACAGGGCGGGATATAGCAACACCCAAATCTTTTACTGCTTTTAAATTTTATCAAAAGGTGGAAATAAATCTGCGATGTTATGTCGCAAATTCGTCGCTTTCTCTTTTCTATTGCTGCTTAATCACCACCGAGGTCGCATGCCCTTTGGTCCAGGTCGAGGTAAAAATAAAAATTTTAATCCGGCCACATTTACCTTGGTTTTTGGGCCTAAAAATTGAGGTAAAAATCTGCCGAACCGAGGTAAAATGTGTTTTTTTCTTGTAGTGACACTTTGCATTGGCCTCGCCCCTCGTTTACCTTTTGCTTTAGCTTTTGCAGCTTTCACTCCCATGGGTCTTGATGGGTATTGAGGTGTCGAGTTTGTGCCACTACTTTGTATGTCAGAATTTAGAGAGGACGGATATTCTCCCTTTTCATTCAAATTTGACCTATTAATGTTCCCGTTAGTGTAGATATGATCTTCTTCTGCGATAGTGCAAAGATTAAGAAATTTTTGTTCTGACTGCAATAAATCACATGCATTTTAAAAATGAAAATCCACACCTTCCTTTTCATGGTAAATGACATGTGCATCAATTAAGATATCCTCTTCAGACTTTTCGCTTTGTGGCCTCCTTTATGCCGCAGTCATCGCACCCATAAACTTTCCAATCATCTTTAAAATTAATGCCTACCTATTTTTGCAAGACTTCCAATCTTTGATCTTATTTGGATCGCCGAGACCGGTATTAGCATAATTAGCAATTCTAGCCCAAAATGTCTCTCTTTTGGCCTGGGCTAGTGATTTGATCTATTGATGTGTTCAACCATGCATTGATCAATATCTTATCCTCCAAACTTGACCAAAAATTCCTGGTTTGTTTACCTTTTTTTCTCAAGATCTCTTGCATCAACATTTTCTTCCTTTCTTTTTTCCCAATCATTATCCCATGTGCATTCCTCTATGTAGTGGTCGTGCGATTCAAGTTGATTGCTAGTACCCCGGACTTGACCACCAGGAGTATTATTCACACCACCATATCGTGGTTCCTGTCATATTTGGTGAACCACTGTAAGAACTTTCTCCAGACATCCCATATATCATGGGACCTCTCCAACCCGCAATCATGTTCATATTTTGAGGTAGTAATTGATTGCAGGATGCACTATACATCATTGGTCGTCCATAAAAGTTAGGGATTTGTGTATGTTGCACATGCTGCATTTGACCATCCAAATATATGTATTGACCGAGATTTTGGTTCTGCAGCTGTGAACTTTCAAACAAATGATTTTGTGGAGATGATAAATGTGAAACTTGATTTTGAAAAAAATTCAAACTTGCCGAATTTTGCGCTCTTGAAACGAAAGATTGTGAACTCTTATTTTTTCCGGGTTGAGATTTTTTTCTTTCCATACATGAAAATATTTTAAAAAATATTATATATAAAAATATATCGATACTTCAAACTAGACAAAATAAGAAGAGGTAATAGGCAAATATATGAAATGATACAAGTGAGTAAACATGTATAAAACATGTAATTTATTTATAGAAGAATTTGTACTCATTTAAAAAAAAAAATTCTATCAACGGATGAAAGTTTAACATTGTTGTGTTACTATTTTTTCTTAATTTTTTGTTTGACTCATTAAATCATATTAATTGTAAGCCATTGAATGTGTTCTTACCATTTCTTTGCCTTGCAAACCAATAGAAGAGGAGAAAATAAACACCAACTATTTTACCCACTTGAAATACTACATTTATTGGCCAATAAATGAAAAGAAAAGTCACGCATGGAGCAAAGAGTAGTGCTTGCCTTCTCCTCTTTTCAATGAAGTGGTCTCGCCCATTAATTTTTGTTCTTAAATGGAACGTCACATAGCCCATGATTACCAAATGACGAATGACAATAGGCTCATTTGGGGCTTCACAAGAGCAGCCCATTTTGATGTCACACACAACAAGGTAAACAAGGCTTAGAAAGGAATTTTTATTGAAAGGAAGGAATAGTACAGATTGAAAGGACAGAAACGAAGAGAAGAAAGAGTTCTTAAGAGGTTTGAAGGAAAATTAAATCTGGTTGAGTTAACAAAACATGCATGACCCAATTCTGACCCTCTCTAATATATTAATAGCTCCTCTACCTAACAAACTGATTGCTTCTTGGATTCCTGGCGGCTGTGATTTTGTTAAAAGAACTGAATCTCTGAATTCAACCTCAGCTTTGAAGCTCTGCTGCTGCGTTACTTTTAGTTCCAAAACCAACGTGATGCGGTGTGCTTTAACACTTCCGCCCATAAGTATAAATGGATCATCTGTCAAAATCCTCCCCTCGAAACTTAGCTTGTCTTCAAGCTGGAAAACCTTAATGATCAAATTCAGGGAACTAGTTCATGATAAAAGAGCTATCTTCCCATGAAGACTCTCCCTCCCGCAAATGTCGCCACAGAATAAGCCATTGGACCACTTGTTTAGAATCTGAATGAATGATTCTTCTTTGCAAAATCTTCTCAGGTTCTAAAGTGATGAGATCAGACTGGTCTTCAATGGGAATGTGAGTAACTACTGAAGGTGGAGGTCCTTGATGCGGTTAAAGAAGGGAAACGTGGAAGACCCGGTAAATTCTTGATGTCACAGGCAGCTGACGACGATAAGCAACATAACCAATCTTATGAATTATAACATATGGCCCAAAAGATTTTGGAGCTAACTTCCAGTTGTTCCTTTGCGCCACTAAGCTTTGTTTATATTTTTGTAGCTTGAGATAAACCAAGTCTAACACCTAGTAACACCTGTGATAACGCTTATTATCAGCATTATATTTGTACCTATCTCGAGCCATCTTTAAATGCTTCTAGAGCAACAATTGGTTTGACTCACTTTGTGTGACAAGGTTTTGAGTACCTGGAGTATTGCTTCCGCAAATTCTCCCGAAGGCAGTTGTGGTTTGGTTCCATATAAGGCTTCGAAAGAAGTCATCTTGATACTAGATTGATAAGAAGTGTTATACCACCATTCAGCTAACCCGGTCCAATCCTTCCAAGTATCCGATTTATCTCCACAAAAGCAACGTAGATAAGATTCCAAGATCTGATTTGTACGTTCAGCTTGTCCATCCGTCTCCGGGTGATATGCACTGCTAAATTGAAGTTGAACCCCCATCTTAGTAAATAGCTTCTTCCAGAACTGGCTTGTGAAAATTTTATCTATCACTCACTATTGCTTCAGGTAAACCGTGAAGTTTATAAATCTCAGTCAAAAAGATGATAGAAACTTGATGTTCTGTGAAAAGATGATAGAAACTTAATGTTCTGTGAAAAGATGAGATAAGGGAACAAAGTGTGAGTACTTAGTGAGTCGATCAACGACAACCATCATAGTGGCATATCACTGGGATACCGAAAGCCTCTCAATAAAGTCCTTTGATATGTGAGTCCATGGTTTTGTAGGAATGGGAAGAGGTTGTAAGAGACCCACATGATGAATATTTTTGTGTTTGCTTCTCTGATATATCAAATAGCTCCTCACAAAATGAATGGTATCTTCACACATCCCTAGCTAAAAGAAAAGGGATTCGATCCTATTGATAGTTGTTGTTTGATCCGAATGACCCCCTAATGCCGAAGAATGAAGTAATGCATCTTAATCCTGTTGAAATTCCTACATAAATTTGATTATTCTTCTTCAATACTCTCCGGACAAACTGAAATTCACCACTGGAGTTAACATCTCCTTGTAATGTTGCATGCCCGATGTGATCTTGAGCTGCCTCGTCGTCTTTGTAACTAGGGTAATATGCAAATATAACCCTATATGTCGGAGAAAGTACAGATATAATCCTGAGTTATTTTTTAGTGCAAATATAACCCTACCTATTATACATAATTGCAAATATAACCCTAAAACCATTATTCCGGTATTGACAGATCATTTTCGACAATTGACAGACTGAAAATGACCAAAATGTCATTCTAACCTTATACAAAATTTTAAAAGGCAAAAATGCCCCCACCGCCCAACTCTACCAATGGCCCCACCATCCCACCACCAATTTGCCACCACCCACTACCCAGCTCTGCCACTAGCCCCGTCATCCCACCACCAATCCACCACCACTACCACCCATCCAGCCCCGCCCATCCACAAACTCCCACCCCCGTCACCACTACCAGCAACCACCACCAGTTATCCTGCCACCACTGCCCAGCCAACCCTCCACCTTCCTCCCCTGCCACCACCTTTCAACCCTCGTCACCACTGCCCAACCATCCCGCCACCACCTTTCACCCCTCACGCCTGCTCAGCTATGTTGCACGGGTACGACATTTAGGGGGAAGACCCAGTACCCGTACTGTTCCGGGGACGGGTACGCCGACTGATACGGCTTGGGGACGTCCCTTTGCCGTCCCCTAATTGCCCGGGACGGTCAGCCGTACCGTCGGAAAGTTGACCGATGCATTGGGGACGTACCCGGGACGGAAGCTTAACCATTTTTGCCGTTTCGGTGATTTATTCTCCAAAAATAAAAGGACCCCCTTACCATATAAACTCCTAATCTCCCACAGTCCTACTGAAACTAGTATTCTCTTATACTAAACCCTTTTCTTTCTCCTTACGGCGTGCTCCATCGCTGCAACATTTTCCGCCGAACTCCATCGCAGCAAGTCTGCAACTTTTTCTCCTTTTGAAGTTTGGATTTTCCGCTGAACTCTGATCCGTAGTTGTTGTGCCGTTGTTGTTGTTGTGATTTTGTCGAACTCCGATCTGTGTTGATCTCCACCAAACAGGTATTAATTTACATTTTACAGTCATTGCTCAACACGAGAGTCGCAGACGCAGAACATAAATGTGCCAGGAAAATGCAAACTATTGATTTTTCTTTTATTTTATGCACATGTCATTATCTGTAATTAACTATACACATGCAATTGTGGTCCTTTGTTGTGCACGTGTGCTTGTGTGGTCTGTTGTGCTGCACAATTATAAGTTATAACTTATAAATCTTACAATAGCTTGTGTTGTCAAGAGCTTTAATGTGTATATATATAATATAATATTTAACCAATTTATTTGTTAATTTTTTGTGTTATGGTATTTACTAAATTTTGTGTTGTCAGAATTCTATATATTATTAATAATATTTATTATTAATATATTGTATCCGTACCCTCGCCATACCCATACCTCTATTTTTTGGATTTTGCCGTTTCCCGTACCCGTCCCCATCCCCGTCCCGTACCCGTATACGTACCCGTACTCGTTTTTAGTGCAACTTAGCTGCTCAGACTCCAACATCAATCAGCTAAGCGCGGAGTTTCTGAACCAATCATCACTATTCTTCCCGGTGACCATAGAACCTGAGCCCCACCACCATAGAACCCCTCTTAAACTGAAAGAAAGCAACCACCACTGCCACAGAAAACAACCACCACTGCCACCATTCTCGATCTACTCCTCCGCCACACTGATCCCAAACCTCGCTGCGAACCACCACTAGAAATGGCTCAACCGCCTCTCATACTCTCCTTCCTCCTTCTCATCCTAGTCGCCCTCACCCTCCTCCTCTCCGCCACCACCACCGCCACCACCACCACCCTTGAACACCCCTCCACCACCACTCTCCCCTCCGCCACCACTACCACCCTAAGCCCTTGAACACCACCCCCACCACCAAACCACATTTTATAACGTCTGCAAATATATTACCTCTTATTCGGACAACGGATCTGCCCCCTCCGCTCCAACCTCCAGCTTCCCGATTCTGCCTCTGCTCCAACCGCCTGAGCGAGCTCTAAGAGGATCATCTCCGGCTTATCGATTCGGACAACGAGATCCGATCGCATCCGCCCCGACCTCCGGCTTCCTGATTCCTTGGCACCACTTCCTGCCTCAAGGAGAAAGCTGCCGAAGAATTTTACCCTCATTCTTTTCCTGATGGAACGGATGGAACGGGACTGCTTGGAAAAGAAAGAGAACGATGGGAGAACATGTGAAGCAATTAGGGTCACAAAGTCTTGGGTCAAAATAGTAAATTCACTTTTTTTTTCTTCAGAAGGGTAAAATTGACATATCACCTAATTCCGACCTCAAATTGCCAGAAAAGCTTATATTTGCACATAACCTGAATATTTAGGGTTATATTTGTTTTTTCAATTATCGCAGGATTATATCTGCACTTTCGTAGGATTATATATGCATATTGCTCTTGTAACTATCCTCTGTTTGGCTTAACCAAGATGGTTGAGCTGAAGATATAGCTCTCACCTTAGGTTCAAATGTGTTGCTCAGATTTAATGTATCACAAGACTCAATATTAGTTGAATGAAATGGAGAAATGTTACTGTCTTGATTCTGATAGCTGCTTGTCTTATTTGTTTCTTTCGAAATATTTCCACATTCAGAGTCTTCCATCTGATTGCTATTCATCACCACTTTATTTGGACTCTGGAACTTTTCTTGGCAAAATCTTGAATTCTCATTATCACTTGGCCTAATCCTTTGTTCATCAGACTCTATAATTTGATCAAACAAGCTTCTAGTGATAGAACTTTCTGTAACATTAGAGAACTGGTCTCCATTCTCATTGCTAATCACAATACACATAATATGATCATCACTTGTGTTTGGTGCACTCTTCTTATTAGAACTGATTTTATTAACTGAATTCGGTATTCTAGAAAGAGCATATGCAGCTCCATTCTCCTTTCCCTTCTTATATTGTATTTCAAAACTCAATCCAAATAATTTCGTAGCCCATTTATGCTGCAATGCACTATGTGATTTTTGGTCAAGTACCTTAAAGATTGATGATCTGTTCTGGTTATGAAATGTTGACCAACCAAGTAATGCCTCCATTTGTCTATCGACATCACTATAGCTAACAACTACTTCTCATAAGTTGACAATCCTCTATTTCTTGGGCAACAAGACTTGCTCAGAAAAGATATAGGATGTTGATCTTGCATTAAAATTGCTCCCATTCCTTTATGACTAGCATCAGTCTCGATAACAAAGCTTTTATCAAACTCTGGAAGTTTTAATACCGGTGTCGAAGTGATTATATTATTCAAAGCTTGGAAGGATTGAGTTTCTTCATCTAACCATATAAATGCGTCTTTCCTCAACAAGTCATGAAGTGGTCTACATACTGTTTTATAAGACTTAATGAACCTGCGGTAGTAACAAGTTAAACCCAAAAATCCTCGCAACTCTTTAAGTGTCTTAGGAATCGGCCATTGTATAATGGAACTTATTTTCTTTGGATCCATTTTTACTCCAGCAGATGTGATGATATGCCCAAGGTATTCAACTTCCTTCTGAGCAAATACACATTATGAAGCTTTGGCAAAAAGCTTATGTTTTCTCAATATCTCCAGTACTTGCTCTAGGTACTGAACATGTTCTTCCAAAGTCTTATTGTAGACTGATATGACTAAGACGAACCTTCTAAGATGATTTTTGAAGACTTGGTTCATCAAAGACTGAAATGTGGTAGGGGCTTTGGTTAAGCCGAAATGCATAACCAAAAAATCGCAATGTCTGCTATGTGTTTGGAAGGCTACTTTTGCAACATCTTATTTCCTTGCACGTATATGATGATAACCAGCTCGCAAGTCCAATTTAGAAAAAAAAATTGAGAACCAAACAACTCATCCAATAGTTCATCAATGATGGGTATAGGAAATTTATCTTTAATCGTGATCTCATTTAACTTTCTATGCATAATCTCCAAGAATCATCTTTTTTCTTAACTAACAAAACAAGTGATGAATATGGGTTGTTACAAAGTTGAATGACCCCATCCCTTACCATCTCTTCAACTTGCCTCTCTGTGTCTTCTTTGTGCGCAGGGCCTTATCTGAAACGGCTGTGACTCGGGTTTTAGAGCAATTTTATGATCCATTTCTCTTATTGGAGGAAAACCTTTTGAAAGATAAAAAATATCAGAATACATGTTAAGGAGGGACTTAATTTCCTGAGGTAAACTGATCTCAACTTGCAGCATTTTCCTTTGATCAACTTGAATTCCAGCTTCATGCAATGATCCTTCTTTGTTCTCATGTATATTTTCACAACACAATATATCATCATCAACAACTCCTTTCATAATAGTGTGAAATTTTTTCTCTTTTCTACAGCCATCTGTCTTCCTTCGCATCCCCTAATAATTTTGGCCTCAACCTCTTTGTCTGTCCCAAAAATAGTCCAATTGAGCCCCTTGTTCCAGAAAGATATGCTTTTATCTTGAAAATCGAAAGAGAGAGGACTAAAATTTCTCATCCAATCCACTTCTAGCAACATATCTAACTCGCCCAATGGTAAGATTCTCATATCATAAGTGAACTGGTGCTGATGAATTTGCCACTCCACTTTAGGACAATAAACAGAACCTTTCACTTTTATGTCGTCCGCTGCTTCCACCACAAAGGGTTTCGGTGTTAACTCTTGCCTTATGCCCAACTATTTTACAAGGACTGATGAAAGTATCATTGCTTCCTATGTCAAGTAGGAGACTGATAGTACGTCCCTTAAGCCTTCTGTAGATAGTGATACAGTTGCAATTTGAGTTATCACCCCCACTGCTCTTGCAAGCCTATGTTCGATCTCATTTTCTAATTCCTCACTGAACTTGGAATTTACAAATGTGACCTATCTCAAATTTCTCACCACATTTAAAACATAAATGGTTCTCCCTCCTAAGCTGGATTTCTTGTGGAGAGATTTTCTTAAAATTCCCTGTATACAGTTTCTTGCCACTCTTTTCATCCAAAACCTGATCATGATTTCTAACATCACTTCTACCCACATGAAATTTCTCAGTAGAGTTAATCCCAGATGTAGTAACAGACTGACTCCAGTTCCTAATATTCTTCTTAATCAACATGCTCAAATTCTGTTCTTGTAACAAGACAACCGCAATTGTTTCTTGTAATGTTATCAATTCAACATCTTAACCATGGGCTTCAATTCATCTTTAAGACCACTAATAAAGCTAGAGATGAAATAAGACTCGGGTAATAGAGGATTCTTACAGATGATTAAAGATCTCAGCTCCTCAAACTCCTCTTGATAGCTTCTGGCGGTGTCCCTCTGCTGGAGTTTATTGAATTCTTCTATGGCATCCTTCCCTCCTATTTCTTCAAAGCATTTCATTACTGCTTCCTTAAAGATCTCCCAACTCCAATCAATTTTCAAAAACTTCTCTCCATGAAACCATACCTCAACTCGATTCTCCAAATAAATATAAATTTTCACCGTTGCGACCTTTTGAGTTTCAGGAATGGCAAAGTTTGGGAAAGACGGTCTTTCCATGAGCTTATGGAAAGACGGGTTTAATTCGAATAATAAAAGGTAAAAGGTCTTAGTTGCAACATTAAAATTTTAGCATGCAACATGTAGTAGTTATAAAATTTATAACCCGGTTCATGCAACCCGAAAATTTTATCTTAATTTCTTCTAATTTACACTATAAACCTTGGTCTTTCCACGAGTCTTTCAAGAGACGCACTCTTCAGGAATTTGAAAAAAAAACCTAAAGAACTTTTCACATTTACGAATCCATTTCCTAGGGATTTCACCATTAAAAATTGTTAGCTCAATCTTAGGGCGTTGATTTCCTGAAACACGCCCTATTTTCTCCCTCCAATTTAAATAAACATCCTCAGACTTAAATGTTTCCTCCCGGTTTAGTTTTGGCTATGATCGGCAAAAAGATTACCTCTATTTTGTCCTTCATGAGAGTTACCTAGATTCACTGGAGAGGTGATGAGAGTGAATAACAGCTGGAGTCTCCCTCCTCACCAGGTCTGCTTTTTCCCACGCTTTTCTATAACAGAGAAGCCATCATATCTTCAAATTGCTGGAATCTTCTTGACATCAATTGATCCATGTGATCCTCCAACTCCTTGTTCATCGCACCACACTTCTCTTCGATGCCGCATAAATCCGCGCGTTCTGCACCTCCAATCCTGGCCTTTTAGATGATTTTCAACTATTATTAGTCCTGTATTTTCCGCCATATCCAAGGATTGAGAGCTTTGATAGCAAATTTGTGACACACAACAAGGTAAACAAGGTTTGGAAAGGAATTTTTATTGGAAGAAAGGAACATTACAGATTGAAAGGACAGAAACGAAGAGAAGAAAGAGTTCTTGAGAGGTTTGAAGGAAAACTAAATTTGGTTGAGTTCACAAAACATGCATAACCCAATTCTGATCCTCGCTAATCTATTAATTGCTCCTCTATCTAACAAACTAACTGCTTCTTGGATTCCTGACGGTTGTGATTCTATTAAAAGAACCGAATCACTGAACTCAGCCTCAGCTTTGAAGCTTTGCTGTTGCTATACTCTGCTACTTCGTTGCTTTTAATTCCAAAACCAAGTTGATGTGGGGTGCTTTGACACTTCTGCCCTAAAGTCTAAATGGGCCATCTGACATTTGAAGTGCTCTTTGCTTTGAAACTTGAAAAGCAAAGAGAAAAAGCCTCATTGTTGGCAACATCTCCAATTTTCATATTTAAAATCCCTTGAGAGAAGCCCTACTGTGGGTGGTCTAAGGATTCCAATAACATCTCGCATGATAATATTGATGTGTATATATTAACTAAACTTATGATTAAAGATGATGTGAGAAATTTGATTTAAAAAATGTGCAATTATGTTAGAGTCCGTCTCTTGAAAGACGGTCTTTCCATAAGTTATGGAAAGACCAAGGTTTAAAGTGTAAATTAGAAGAAATTAAGATAAAATTTTTGGGTTGCATGAACCGGGTTATAAATTTTATAACTACTACATGTTTCATACTAAAACTTTAATATTGCAACTAAGACCTTTTACCTTTTATTATTCTAATCAAACCCCGTCTTTCCATAAGAATATGGAAAGACCGTCTTTCCCAAGACTTTGCCATTATGTTATGACGGACGATTATAATACACACGATAATCTCTTCTTCTAAACTCACGAAAAGTTCGGGAGTATCCCCAAATACACGAAGGCAGTGTCTGGTGGCTCAGAAAGAAAAAAACCACACTTGCATTACATAATTTACAAATCTGCCAACAAAAGTGAAATCAGAAATCAACTGCTGAACACACAATGAGACAAAAAACCTGTAAAAAGAAACACAATAAATGTAAAACTGACCAAGACATAAAAATGTTTCACATCATTTGTAAAATTACACGAGGTCCTGAAATCCATATACCATATCATTCTTTCCGAAGTCCCATAATCCCATCCCAACCTGCAAATCTATACAAACCAAGATCCCAGTCCTTCCATCAAGAAGTAAAACTATCCTCGCTTCCCAATAAATATTGCAGAAAGCATCTAATACATGGTTTGAAGAACCAAACTGTGTATTGTAACTCTCAAAAAAAAAAAATCTATAACAAATATGGCATTTCAGCTGTATGAAACTTAACCATGTTCTTCTATTCATCTGGGAGGGACCTGCTTTCAGTGGAAAATACGGCATTTGCCGGGGCTCTGCTTTTCAAAACCATTTCTTTGTACTCTTCATCGGCATTTGAGAGAGCTGTGATGGCCCCTCCCGCTCCAATAGTCACTTCATCCTCATGTATAACCACAGTTCTGATCACGATGTTGAGATCAAATGTTTCGTTGTAAGAGAAAAAACCGATGCAGCCAGAGTAAATACCCCTGGAGCAATTCTCCAAGGAATCAAGGATCTCCATAGATCTCAGCTTTGGAGCCCCAGTCATCGACCCACCAGGGAAGGCGGATCTGACACAATCAATGGCTGATGCATTTGTCCGCTTCTTCCCTCTAATTGTACTAACCATAGTATGGACAGTCGCATACGATTCAACTTCCATAAGATGGGGAACATGGACCGAACCAGGTTCACAAACACGTCCAAGATCATTCCTCAAAAGATCAACAATCATCAAATTCTCAGCCTGATCCTTTTCGCTGTTTTAAAAAAAGATGCAGAGTAGGTGACAGATGCAAATCAATAGTGAGATAGTAACTTGCTAGGTGGCAAAATGAGCTTAAGAAGAAAATGGAGTGAAGCGAAAAGACAAGATATACTACCTGTATTGCAAATGCAGTTTCAGTAATTCATCTTCTTCCTCCGTGCAACCACGAGCTATAGTACCCTTTATCGGCTTTGCTTCCAAAATACCATCTCTATCCAGTCGAAGAAACCTCTCTGGAGAAGAACAGCAGATGTGGAGCTTTTGTTTGGAAAAATTCAGCCAAGCAGCATATGGAGCAGGATTTTTGTCTCTGAGATTAAGGTAAAGTCCTAGAGGATCTATTTCCCCTATTTTCTTCTTCAATTGTGTCGTAAGGCACAGCTCGTAGCTTTCTCCATCCTTAATAAATTTCTGACAATTGTGAACATCCTTGACATATTGCTCTTTCGACTCTCGAGCAGAAAATCCCAATTTTAGAGGGTCTTCTAAAGATATTTTAGACTTTTGAGTCGACAAATTCTTTGTTGGATAGCTTTCTGCTCCAAGAAGCTTTTGCTCAACGTTATCCATCCATGTACTCCCAGCTGTATTTTTCTCATGAATGGACATAATGTATATATCATCATTGTGATGATCTATCACAATCATGTTATCTGAAAAGAAAAAACAAGCATCTGGGACCATAGATTTGTGGCGGTTTGAAGCCATGCCACATTCAACTTTAAGATCATACCTGCATCGAGAAATCTTGATGTCAATAAGACCAAAATAAACAACCATCAGATCGATAATTCGCAATGGAACCTTAAATCTTTATGTCAGGTTTTATCCATTTGAGCAAGCAGTGTGAGGAGAAATGGCCATCGAAAACAAAGAGCACACTTCAAAAATGACCATGATGGGGCAGAAGCATGTCTATACTCACTTGATGCATTGTTCATTTATACCGTGCATCAATGAAGCTTATTCTTCTATAAAACCAGAAGCTCATTTGCTCTACTATCTTCTACACATTGAAAGTACTAATATAGTAATTCAGTGATGCATACCCGAGATAGCCAACATATCCACCATAAAAGTCAAACGGCAATCCTTCAAAATCTTTTTCATCATAACGAAATGACTGGAGTTCCTGTTAAATAAAAATTGTAACAACTGTTATTACTTTATCTTCACATCTATATACATCTCTTCTGCTTAGTAATTTCAAGAAGAAATCCATAGAGATGAAAAAGATAAGGGAAACAATAAAAATCAAGAGATGTTTTGATCATGGTTCACAACTATTTTCACAATTATGCATTAAACAGATTGAAAATCCCACAAACATGAAATAAGACACTGATAATAGTGGAACACAAAACTGAAATCAGAAAAAAAATTATAACCTTATTGCAGGTCAAATGTTACACTAACCTGAACCTTTGAAATTAACATTTCACCACAAATTAAACGAGACCAATATATATATGAGCATCCACATGGGGTAAATCATGTCAGATCCAAGAAACAAGCAGTTAAAATGTCTTAACAATATTTCAACATTTAGAGCTAAGAGAAGCATAGACTGAAATATGTAGTTCACACATTTTAGTAAAATTACTACCCCAGTGGGAAATATAAATCGTAAGTTGTCACATTTTGTAGTTTTGAGTCCATCCATATTTGCCTTCTTGCTTAAACTGAAAATTCAATAGACTGGGCCTTTAATCATTTGGACTTGTGAAAAACTGCCTTTTGATAAAGTTGACAGCTTAATATGCGGAAGAAAAAGTAATTAGAGCTACTCAAGAAATACCTTGCTCAAATAATCAAAGAAACCATCTTCTAAGTGCATGGTTTGGGTAGATCCCTCGGCATCTTCAACTGTAAGACAGCCTCCACTCTTTAATGCCTTGTCACTGTGAAAGCAAAACAGCAGTTGTAATAGAAGATACTCTAAATCTGAACTTACACAATAGACATGATAGCTTGAATTTAAACCTTTTATTTGACAAAGTAAATGCCAATTTTCTCCATAATGTGCCTCCTTTTCCTCCCATAAATGAAAATCGAGCCCTTCCCTGGTTAGAAACAGAGATTTATATCTCAAACAAGATGAATAAAAAAAACATAGATGAACGGTTCATATAAGCATCCTTCAATACATTTGAACAAAATCACTAATATCAAAGACTGCAGGTTAAAATTCAAAATCGCAGGATCCTAGGGAATGTAACAATCTATCAGTCTTTTCTAAGTGAATAGAACAGCCTAGAGAACTTAGCTGAAATATATATTCTAAGTCAAGTTTATTATTGCATCAAAACTGTCTGAAAAACACCATACTTCAGAACCGCTCAACTAGCCATAGGAAGTCATAGTTCTTAAACTGTTGTCTTGACAGATGTTGATGTAGGATTAACATGAATACTTCATCTATGATATTTATCTCATGGATACAAAATTTTGAAGTTTATTTTCTAGTTAAGACTTAAGATACACTTATCCTAGAAATCAACCATATTTTCTGGAGTAGCCATTTTACATCATATTGGAAATCGCTAACTTCCAATCCACATAATCATTTAAATATGAAGTAGTAAACCAACAGAATATCTGAAAACTTGTTTCGCTCGGATGCATAGATTAAAAAAAACTTCAAACCTATTCTCACAAATATATTTCTGAATGTTAGAAAACCTCAAAATTCCTTCTAAAAGCCAACATACGCAACCAAGAATCGATGCTATCTCAGTGATTGATTCAAGAAAACTTCATATATACTTTAAAATCTATTATTCTGGTTCCCACAAATTCATACTGGAAGACTACTGAAGCATGGGTATATTGAAAAACGAATATGATGAATAGAATAGATAAACACACTCCAGCATCATATTGGAAATAATGCTTGAAATTAAAGCAGACCTTTTCAACTGAGGAGCTGTCCAGCCAGAAAGTATTCTCAGCTTTATAATCCCCAAACAATTTGCAGAATATATTTCTTGATCCACCAGCTTGTCTTGCCAGAGAATCAAGTTTTTTCCATCTCAACTTGAGAAATTTTAGATCAGTGCTTGAATGCGTCACTTTTGCCACATCACATAAGTTAAAATGTTCAGCATCATCCCTTTTTCTAGCTAGATGACCACCCATGACACCATTGAAAAGCTGGCTAATATCTGGCATCTGCATGCACGCTAAGTAAAGTTTACTGCTCAGGCTGATGATCAGACTAGGACATACACAAGCAACATCATTTAGCAAACTATTTAAATTTACTGAATTCCAACTATAGACAAGCTACACCAATCTGGCCAGTTAACTAGCCCATTCTATCTATGATGGTTTATCTGATGAACTTAGAGAATTTAAATCCTTCCCAATATTTCTATTTGAAATCTCCAAGTCCACCATGAGTCCATGAAAACTTACAAGTATAAAGTAAACACCCGGAAAATACATTGGCTTCAACTCGTTGAAAGATGAGAATGATAGCAATCATTGCATACTGAAATCGGAAGAAAAAGAAAACAGAAAAAAGGAGTATACTCTAGAGCTGATACAGAACGCAAACTGCAAATATTGCATTCAAGAGGATCAAATTCACCATCATGATGAAGTAACAAGAGTAGAGCGGAAATACAAAAAAAAAGAAAGATGAAACATTAGTACAGTAGTACATTACACAATTAATTTTCAGAAGTCAGCTTTACCACCATACAAACTATAGACCACCACCCTATACAAACTAGGATTTCCATAGAATTTAGAAAACTTTCAAAATTGCAGCAGAATCAGAAGATAGAACTACAAGCTTAATGAAGTCTCAATTAATTATGAAATGACAGTGAGCCTGATACTGTTGTACTTAAGAGTTAAATATTTTTCTCATTTCATAGATATGGCAATCCTCTTTCAGTCTTTCTTACTTGCTGTGCACCACCATAAGCACAGTTGCGGCATTATCAGACACTAACCAACTCGGACTGCTTGTTACTAAAGAACTCAGCATAACATCAGGCTTGAAATATTATCAAAGTTATTATTTTTCAAGTTCATAAAAAGAACTTTACCTGCATAAAGTTGCTCGTGACTGGAAGATGATCTCATTCTGGACCAATAATCCTTGGTGATCTCTGCAAAGTTTCTGAATATTTGCTGTCCATGACAGGTTGCAACACTTTCCGGATGAAACTGGAGTCAAACAAATATTGAATTAGAGATAAGAACACCAGGGTAGTTATATTCAAATTACATATTGTAAAGCCCCACCTGCAAACCATAGTGAGGTCTACTTGAGTGCATAATGCCCATAAGGACCTTTTCTCTCATTGTTTCTTCGGTTCGATAGTTGGGCCATGATTTTCTCAAGCTTAAACTTGAAGGCACACAATCAAAGAGCACTTGTTGGGCGGCCAGTCTATCATGAGAATCAGAAATTGAAATGGATTGCTCAGTACCAAGAAAAGGAACTGCATTCGAGGAAGAGGTCCACGCTATTGGTATGAGTTCTCTGGGGAGAGATTGTGGATCTAAAACAAGGGAGTGGTACCTAACCACCTATAGTAACAAAAAGCACTAGCAGTTTAACATATCATGTAATGGATATCCACAATATGTAAGCAGTGAAAGTCATGGTTGCAGCTGTCAAGTTGTATATATATCACCAAATTCAGTAGCTATACTGGACAAGCAAAATATACAATTCCTTCCATTCCATTGGAAGAGCCCCAAACTAATACTGTTTTTAGCATATCACACAAGACTCTTCAAGTAGAGCGGAGAGGGTATTCAAAAGAAGTCATATTAGGTAGAAGAAAAGGATAATTACATGTTCTAAATTTCAGGTATCATTGTGCAGTCCAAAAACAGTAGCACTTTTTCCTTTATAATTGAAAGCTTATCCAGAGTTTGCCTTAAAACAAATTTAATATTAGACGATCTACCAAGATCAAGAAATAGAGCTATGAAAGCAGCAATAAGTATGCTCCTGGTGTTTGTCAGAACAAAATGACAAGTAGCATGTGCTAACCTTAAATCCTGAATTGCTTCCAGAAGGGATCTCATGAAATAATCTACAGAAGTTGTGCTCAACATTACTACAAAAATTAAAAGGGGAAACAATTTAGTCTGGGAACAAACAAGACTACGGTATCATAGTCAAAAGCAGTATACTTTTATACTGCTAGAATGACAAAGTATTCGGTTTCAGTAATAACTAAACGATGAAATTAAAGGTACCAGGCAAATTTCTAAAGATGAAACGAAGGTAAATTTCTAAAGATGAACATTATCTCCTTCCAAAATGGATCTCCAGTACATTTTGGATTTGTAATGAAATTTCATCTTTCGCAACACAACTCCTTACGCTTTCAACACAGTTTTGTTCCAATTCAAATAAATATATTTCACGGATTTAAAACAAAATATTGTTTACCAGCATATTATCCATCTGGAGACTCGCCTGATTCACCAAACAGTCTTACACTTCTTTACTTTGGTACAGAAAAAGATATTGTAACTTGTAAGCAGTCATACCTTAATCGCCCATGAACAGGTTCGGGTGCACGAACAACTTTAGCTCCATGAACATACCCTAAAGCCTGTTTTCAACCAGACAATGTCAAACATATACCTCCAACAATGATATATTAGTCTTTTGATATAGGCTGGAGAAAAGATTGAAGGGACTAAAACCTTGACCAGAAATAATTATTCAGAAATCATACTGGTGAATAACATGTAACATGAATACCCCCATTATCAAAACTAAACAAAAATAGTGGTGGAAAAACAAAAGGCAAAAAGCTTCATGGAAATAAGAACTACATGAAGAAATGGACAGGCAATCCATTGAGCATGCAATCTGTATGAGATACCTGATGACCAAGGCAAACACCTAAAATTGGAATATCACCACACTCAAGCAGCAGTCTGAAGCATATTCCTGATCATTGAAAGAGAGAAAATAAGCTAGTTGCGAACAAACTAAACCGTCTATAATTCCTATCATGAATTTAAGGCCCCTTGCACCAAAAGGTTTCATGTCTTCTCAAGCAGCTACAAGTTAATTTAGTTACCCAATAAATTGATTGACATGATGTTAGCATATTTCAACGCAAACATGATGCAATGATTGAAAATTACTATTACACAAATGGCACAGCACAATATTCAAAATGTAATGCCAAGTTTGTAATATTTTCTAATGATGAACGCATGCTTCTCAAGGCCAATGTATTGTGCCATTTAGGCATCAAGATCAAACCTATGTCCTTAGAGCATGTTGGGGAACCAGGGCCAGGAGATATGACAATATTGTCGAAGGCCTTTTCCAGGTACAAGTAGCGATACAAATCTTTCCATGTCCACTCGTCATTTCGGATGACAACTGGAGGTACTGTTCAGAGGAAAACAAAAATAAGAGTTTTAAACATTTCCTTCATGCTTAAGATGACTTTATATGTAAAAGAAAGGGTATAACAGAACAAAAGACAAAAAATCTCCATTACAGAAGGTGCAAAAGGATGAAAACCTTACGGCCATTAACAATGGATAGTTCCTGGAATATATTGTAGGTGTAACTGTCATAATTGTCGATCAATAAGGTCCGTAAGTGTTTTAACTTTCCATTTGTCCCCTGAAGCTGTGCCTTTGACGGAAAGGATCCTTCCAAATGATGAGGCACCAAATGGCTGGAAATCCCTACTTTTCTTGCATATCGATTCCGCATTTGAACAATATCTTTACAAAATGATCTTGCACCTAACAAAGAAAGATTCCTCCCTCTAAAGCTCTCGCGTGAAGAAAATGCCTTTTCAGACGAAGTTGAGCACATTGAGACATTCATTCTTCTTTTATGTACACTCAGTACTAAATTCTTTTACAGACCCCAACTACCACCCACTCCTCTGTAAAAACAATTTTAGCAGTTAGATATACCTGCCCAAAACAGAATAACTACACAACAAACAAATCATAGATAGAGGGAGTTTTTCTTCTTCTTATTTTCTTTTTCTTTCCGAGAAAGGTACTGTCACACACCAATGATTATTGGGGCAAGGGAGATTATGCAAGTGTACACGAATCAGACACTACTCTCCAAAAGAAGGTAGTAGATACCTACAGATATCCGAAAATATTATGGTATTTGAGACCAAAAGGCAAGATAGTAAGAGGATCAGCTAAATCGATTATTATACATTTAATTCAGAAGGAAAACAAAAGCATACTCTACTTCTTCTTCAGTTTCTAATTCATGAGTAAAACCACTTGTGGAAATAATCATGTTCTAAGGCAATCAAATAAGTTGTTCGCTTCGCATGCCGCCACTCAAGAAAACTAGTTCAACATTCGCTCAAAGCTACGCAAGCCCCTAAAGGAGTTGATGCCGTGAATAACAAATCCAGAAATGGCTCATCATACCCATCAACTTACAGACACTAACTTCAAATGCAGAAGGCGAAGACTTGAACTTCAACGATTCATCACTATATTCCCACCATCCAAATCTATGAGGCACATTCTTATTCACCTAAAAATGACAACTTTTTCACATTCCCCCCTACACACACCACTGTGTGCCATTTCACCGCATTAGAAAAACCCAACTTCATTATGGAATCTAACAGACTAACATTGAAGTGTCAATAGCAGGAGCCAGGAACAGTAATAAGCTGATGCATAACTGAAGCCTTTCAAAAGAGACATATCATAGGATTGGAATGGTGAAGAATGCATGTTTGTGCAACATATTCTTGAAAAAAGGGAACAAAAAACAGATCTCCAGGAAGTGGAGGGAAGCACAACTTACCAGAAAAGCAGAAGACACATAACACAAGCAAATATTTCGTTCTATCTGCTTATATGTTAAATTGTACCTGGGATTTGATGGTTTCTGAAGGAAAACAATGGGGTATTTATTTGTGAGGTGGGTGGGTGAGGAGCGACCGCAGCCACCTTTTTTTTTGTGTTCAAAGAAAAAGGCGGTTCCAGGGGTGGTGAATGAATATAGAGGGGATCTCAGAATCAAAGCTATTGTTTATTTATGAGAAAAGTCCCAAAGCTATTGTTTATTTATGAGAAAAGTCCCAGAGCTATGGTTTATTTACGAGAAAAGTGCAGGATTGATGAGTGCAAATATAACCCTATCTATTTAGCTTATGTGCAAATATAAATTTTTTAGACAGTTGGAGGCCGGAATACGATGAAAAGACCATTTTGCCCCTCTATAAAAAAATGAACAAACCCTGAAATTATATCCTACCCCTAAAGCCCTCTTCTCGTTCCCATACCTCTTCTTCATTCATTGATTTTTCGGCGCTTGGCTGAGCGGCGGCGGAAATGGTGGTGGTGGCGCAGTGGCGAAACTGGTGGTGGAGACTAGGGCTAGGTGGAGGTGGCATCGATTAGGGGAGTGGATTGGTGGCAATGGAGGCGACGGTGGAGGGGCGTGGATTGGTGGTGATGACGGCGCCGAGGTGCTCAAAAAATGCGGTGACGAGGTGGTCGGCAGCGGGGGACGAGGTGGTCGGCGGTGACACCAGCGGTGACGAGGTGGTCGGTGGTGACGAGGTGGTCAGCAGTGATGAGGTGGTCGGTGGTGACGAGGTGGTTCGGGGTCGGCAGTGTTGAGCGGATTGGTGGTGGTATTGAGCGGGACCGACGGTGTTGAGCGGATTGGTCGACGGTGACAAGGTGGTCGGCGGTGACGAGCGGATTGGTCGACGATGACAAGGTGATCAGCGGTGACGAGGTGGTCCGGGTAACCTCTCGATTTTCATTCTTCTCGGTTTGAGCTTTATGAATTTCATTGTTTCCTTGGGATAATCTTTGGGTTGCCTGAATCGGATTCAATGTTGGGATTGGTTGGGTTAGTTTTGTTGGCGACGGAGTTTATGGAGGTTCTGGTTGGGTTGGTTTTGCTGGCGACGGAGTTTATGGAGGTTCTAGGTTACCCTGCCAAGAAGAACTTCAGTCGGTGGTGGTGGTTGTAGCCTAGCGGGGGAGGTGGAGGTGGAGGTGGAGCCAGGTGGGTGGGTGGGTGGGTGAGTGGTGGTGGCCTGACGGTGGAGGGCATAATTGTCCTTTTCATTTAAGGCTTAGGGTTGAAGGGTATTTTAATCTTTTTAAGTGGGTCAATGGGCGGAATTCGTTGGTCAACGCCGAAATCATGGTCGGAGATTTATATTTGCACTTTCATTCAATTGTCAGGGTTATATTTGCACTAAAAAAATAATTGAAGGTTATATCTGCACTTTCCTCAACATATAGGGTTATATCTGCACTTTCATCAACCTATAGGGCTATATCTGCATATTACCTTTAATTTATTATTAATCAATGGTACACCTATTTTCCTATCCTTTCATATCTTACTCATCTAAATATTTTTGTGAGTTATGTTGTCCGGTTTCAAGTTTTGGTTGTAATTGAACATTAAAATTGAGTGTATTTGTGTCCTAGACAATTTCTATAACTAAAAAGGGATTGATTTGCAAAATAGCAATGCTAATGTACTGCTCCATAATTGTTGGATAAAAAGCTTATCGGTGCAACGTAAAGCGATGGCAACACCAAAAGCCACTTAAGTCGCAACTCTAACTGCCAATTTGGCCTGCAAAACTACAAACTACAAAGGCATTAAGGCAATATGGTTGACCAATATCCAAGAAAACCCAGCCACACAAAATACTTCCATATCAAGTAATTCAGGTCTCTTTTCATAACTTTGCTCCAAATTTATGTGTTCAGTTTGTTTACGGCCTTTTAATATGATTTGCGAAATTGGTCAGACCTCTAACAGATAGACTAAAGTGCATTCATGCCTTCCAATTCTGACTACCATGAGCTAAAAAATCTTCTTTCTAAACAGATTCGATTCGAAATTCTTATATGTCCAAGGTTTAATATTGAAATAATTTCATAGGTTTTCCTTGACTTTGTCCGTGTCAACAAACAGTTCGAAGTACCTCGACTTTTTTAGAACAGGTCCGAGTCAAATAGCACTTCTATTTCAAATAGAGTTTAGAAATTTTTATATTACTTATTATTTTACTATTACTTTTCGAACCAAAATCAAGACATTTAAATGAAAACCAGCTTGATTTACTATATATAGTTATATAGTTGTTACAATTGGATTTAATGTTATTAACTTCGATTTTTTCCTTCGTTTCTTCGTCGTTTGGACTCAAAATATTAGTAATTCAAAAATTGAAAGTAAACGATGGTAAAGATGTACGAGTAGCGGCGATTTTGGAATGTAAGAGTTGTGATCGAAAAAGTGTTTAGGATATTAGCGGGTATTTCTATTCAAAAGAATTAACGTAGTACGGCTAATCAATTCAAATTATGCCCTTCTTGCTACAAGCATACGATTCATGAGACAATAAAGAAATAGATTGAACTTAGTATCTTTAGGTAAGGGCACGGGGCAACTACTCTCAAAGCCTTATTTCTTTAGAAATATCTTTCTGCTTGGAACTGCTCCTTTAGTTACGGAAAGTGGATCACGCTCGGCGCATAGGAATTATGGTGGACTCGAAAGACATGAAAGATCTCCCCCCCAAACCGTACATACGACTTTCCGCAGAAGTGCACTAGCACATATACCTATCAATTTTTTTAAAGTGCATATATATCCTTGTTCACTGTTTAGCGCACCTATATTCCTCCATCCGGCTGTAAAAGTATATGTGGACTTTCATAAAACGGGGAGGGATATATGTGCACTTCATTAAATTGGAGAGGATATATGCTCACTTTCGAAAAATTGAGGGTATATATGCATTAAACAAAGAATTTTGGGGCATAAATGCCTTTATCCCTTTTTAATATGTACATTATCTCCTACTCAAATTACATACTATTTTTAAAAAATTGAAAATAATCATTCATAGTGGGAAAAGTCTTGGGAAATACCATTTTTCCATAGGTTTATGGAAATGCGGGTTTTATTAGAATAATAGAAAGGTAAAATATCTAAGTTGCAATATTTAAATTTTATTTTACAACGTGTAGTAGTTATAAAGTTTATAACTCAATTCCTACAACCCAAAATTTTTATCTTCATTTATTTTAATTTACACTTTAAACCTTGGTCTTTCTATGATTTATGAAAAGACTGTCTTTCAAGAGACAGACTCTTCATAGTGTTGGATAAATGCCCAGCCGCAATTACAGTAAGTGAAATTGACATCTAATTCAACTAGTCTCAAGTAATAACTAATCTATTACAAGGATATCTAAATTATATGTCAACCAGACTGATCGTCTGTACTATTACATATCAGAGTTCCAATAAAAAGTTGTAATATCGCCATTCAGATATTAACTTGCCTCCCACAAAAATTATGACCACTTGGCAAAGATAAGCGTATCAGCATCAATCACTTCGCCAAACAGAACTGCAACATCACTTGATCCAACGCACAATTTATGTTGTTCGAGATGTAAACACCTTGAAAAACACAGACACGAACTCATCCAAATTAATAGAAACCGCAATTCAAAAATACAAACAAAATTACAAAAACACGATATGTACAACCAGATCAAGAACAAAACATCGACGCGATCAACTAAATCGAGTGATCATAATAAACACAATAATCTGATCTATCAAGTTGAGGACCAATACTAATGTATGAAAATAATCCATACGTATTCAAAAACATAAATGCTCAAACAATCTCAATTGAAAATTTACTGTTTTCCTATCTCTCCATAATGGATGAGGAAAAGAAGATTGGAGGAAAAAAAGTAGAGTTTAGAGAGAGAGGGTATGTTGCGGCTAAGGTTTAGAAATTTTACATGCTATTTAAAATTGATTTCTTAGTTCATGTATAATTTTGCATACTCCCCCTCTGTGCCATCCATATCTGCACAGAATTTTTTTTCAGTCAAAGATGTTGAACTTGACAACGTAATTGTATACATATATGAACAATAATTTTATCGTGTGAGATATGGTTAGATTCATCGTAACATGTAGCTTCTAAATATCTAATTTTTTGTGTCTTTATTGTTCGTAGCTACACATATTTACAGTCAAACATGTTTATTGGAGATCGTGAAAAAGAAATCTTGCAAGTTTGACTGGGATAAAGGGAGTATAACAAATGAGAAGGTAATTTATACTTGGATGAAATTTGTTTGCTCTTTAAGAAGAACGAAGGTACGAAATAACATAGCTTAGCCCAAGTGGTAGTTGGCAGTGTGGGGATACCCACGGTTCGAAGCTCGCTACGGCCGTGTGGGAGTGTGTTTCCCAAAGCGTGCGTGACAACGCACACGTGGCGGTGGGACCCTCCTGGTGACGGGCGAGTATGAACCAGCACTGTGGCCATGGTACTGGGTCAGTGTGACTTACCTCTTATGTGATGGCTGTGTAGTCGGCTGGCATGGACACCCTAAGGCTAGGTGTGATAGCCTTTTAGAAAGATGAGAGGAGAGAGAAAGCAAAAGTTTTGGGAGAATTTTCCTGTATTAACCCATTCAGCTCAAATATAGCAAGGGTATATCATATATGTATAGCAGCTAATCCCTGTGCGTACAGTAAAACTCCAAACACGGCACAAAACCAAGCTATCTGTACAATCAGTATAAAAACGTGACTAACTGTACAATTTAGCTCGATTCTACACCCTGAGGTGGTTGTGATGGAGCAAAAACCCATCTTGAGTAGGATAGGAAGAAAATGGGATGCAGAAAGAAGTTTCGTAAAAATGTCGGCCATCTGAAATTTGGTCTGAACATGAGACAGGGAAATAAACCATTCCTGATAGGCATCACGAACCAGATGACAGTCCACTACTACGTGTTTCGTCCGTTCATGAAAAAATGAGATTCTCTATGATATGAATTGCAGCCTCAGAATCACACCAAACTGGAATAGGGAGTGGCGTAGAAATGTGGAAATCAGAGAGCAGAAAACTATGCCAACGAAGCTCGTAGGGGTATGAGCTAAACTCTGAAGAATTTGAAGAGCAGAAATCAGAAGAAAAGAAAATAGAGAAAAAGGAGAAGAGGAGCTCAATACATGTTGCTCTCCAAATCTGATAATCAGTCCACACATTTCAGTATGAGCTGTATGTTTTGTTATAACAGAAAACAAAGCTACGTTCTACCATTACATTCATGACACGTGTGTATGCTATTTGCAAAACAAGCTAAAAACAAAAACGACATTGGTTGCTGCGTTTGAATAAGTTGAAGAAACTGAAATGAAGAAACTGGTGCCAAATGTTTGAATGAAGAACACCCGCCAAAACTGCTATCTCCTACTTCATTCCTTCAGCACATGAAAACTCCTCCTGCAACTGCTCCTTGATCAGAACCTGTGCAGCAGAGTCTGGAGATGAAGATGAACTTTGCTTCAGTTTCAACAGCCCCTCCTCAAGATCAGCAGCAGTAGAACAAAAGCTGAGCTTGAACAAATTTGAATTAAAGGGACCAGGAGGCAAGGACTTAGTGAAAACATCAGCAAGCTGCAACCTGGAACTGACAAAAGAGGGAAGCAAAAAACCCTCAAGGTAATAATCCCTGACCAAATGACAATCTATCTCCAGATGCTTAGTTCTTTCATGAAAAACAGGATTTGCAGTAAGATGCAATGCTGCCTTGTTGTCACAAAAGAGTGGAATGGGATAAAAAACTTGCAGATGAAGATCCCTGGCAATGTAACTGATCCATTTAAGCTCACAAGATGTCATAGAAAGGCTTCTGTACTCAGCTTCTGCAGAAGATTTTGACACTGTGGATTGTTTCTTAGACTTCCAAGAAATAAGAGCTGAACCTAAGAAAATAGCATATCCAGTTACTGATCTTCTGGTAATCTTGCAAGTTGCCCAGTCAGCATCACAGTAGGCATGAAGCCTAAGATCATTTGTGGAGGCATAAAACAGGCCATGATCTGAGTGATGGTGAAGATACCTGACAATATGAAGAGCTCCAGACATATGATGAAGAGTAGGATTCTGCACAAACTGACTTAGCTGATGAACTGCAAAAGTAACATCTGGTCTAGTGTAATTCAAGTAAAGCAACCTGCCAATCAATCTTCTGAATACACTTGGATCAGTCATGAGAGGAGAAGCCTCATCATGCACAAGCCAGGAAGAAGGAAAAGGAGTTGAAGATGATTTACAGTGTGTCATTCCACAATCTGACACAATGTCTTGAATGTATTTCTTCTGATGTATATGCAATCCTGAGCCAGATCTGATCAGTTCCAGCCCTAGAAAATAGTGAGCAGCTCCCAAATCTTTAATGGTGAACCTTTGATGCAAAGAATCTTTAATCATTTGAATTGCAGGCAGTGAATTCCCCATGATCAAAACATCACCTACATAAACAACAAGGGCTAATGTATAACTGGCAGTATACTTTAGGAATAGACAGTGATCATGATGAGACTGATCAAAGCCTAAACTGAGCAAATGCTGAGTGAATTATTTGTTCCATTGCCTTGAAGCCTGTTTGAGACCATATAAACTCTTAGTAAGCTTACAAACCACATGTGGATCAGAAACTGAATATCCATCTGGCAGCTTCATGTAAACATCTTCATCAAGCTGGCCATGCAAGAATGCATTATTAATATCCAGCTGATGAATGTGCCATTTATAGGCTGAACTGATAGCCAACAGCATCCTGATAGTTACAGCTTTGGCAACAGGTGAAAAAACTTCAAAGAAATCTATTCCCTCAATCTGATTGAAACCTTTTGCTACCAGCCTTGCCTTGTATTTAGAAAGGGATCCATCAGCATTATACTTGATCTTGTATACCCACTTGGATCCTATAGCTTTCTTGCCAGGTGGTAGCTTGACTAAATCCCAAGTATGATTTTGCTCAAGAGCCACCAGCTCCTCTTCCATAGCCTGGATCCAATCAGGTGAATACTTTGCTTGATGATAATTGGAAGGTTCTTGAATATGTGAAGAGCAAACCAAATATGCAGGAATAATGGACTGAGGCTGTATGTTTTGAGGTTGTGAAATGGAATGGAAAGCAGAAGACACATAATCCTTAGTCCAAACAGGTGCTCTAATCACTCTAGAGCTGTGTCTGACTGATGACTCAGGTGGAGGTGATGGAATGGCAGGAGGTGGTGAACTGAATGATGGTGGTGTGACAGTAGATGTGTGATCATCAAGAAATGGGAGAGGGAAAGAAAATTGATCAGAAGTAGAATAGGGAAAGATAGATTCATGGAAGATGACATCTCTAGAGATCAGAATTCTGTGATTTTGTAGATCATACATTTTGTATGCTTTCTGACCTGAAGGATACCCTATGAAGATACAAGGAAATGCTCTCTCAGCAAACTTGTCTTTGTGAGGCTGAGTGTTTGTAACATATCCCAAACAACCAAAAATCTTGAGATGATTGAGATCAGGAAGTTTCTGAAGCAAAATTTCATATGGTGACTTCCAGGAAAGAACAGGTGTAGGCAATCTATTGATCAAGAAGGTAGCTGTAAGCAATGCATCTCCCCAGAAAGTATTAGGAAGATTAGAGTGGAACAAAATGGCTCTAGCAACCTGAAGCAAGTGTTTGTGTTTTCTCTCCACAACACCATTTTGTTGTGGAGTGTAGAAACAAGATTTTTGATGTAAGATGCCTAGATCAGAAAACAATTTTGAGCAATCATTGTTGACAAATTCAGAACCATTATCTGATCTAACAAACTTAACTGATGCACTGAAATGAGTTTTGATCATAGAAAAGAATGACTTTAATAGAGAAACAACTTGATCTTTGAATTTCACAAGATAAGTCCATGTGCATCTTGTGAAGTCATCAACAATTGTAAGGAAATATTTGCATCCTGTAACTGAATTGATCTTGTATGGTCCCCAAAGATCAACATGTATTAGGAAGAAAGGAGATTCAGTAACAGTTGTACTCATTGAAAATGGCAGTCTGTGTTGTTTAGCCAAAGGACAAACAGGACAAAAGATATCATCAACAGAAATAGACTTAGTTACATCAATGTGTTTCTGAACATCTAAGGATGGATGTCCCAATCTGAGATGCCAAAGCTTAGGAGATATAACTGTCTGACTATTACATGCAAAAGTGTGTCTAGGCATAGAATTTGCTGAGGCTGAATGAATCCTTTGCTGTATTACATCAGATTTGAAAGACTGATTATCAAGAATGTAAAGACCATTGATTGCATTGATTGCTGCAAGGACTTTCTTAGTCTTGAGGTCCTGCAGCAAACAAAGCTGGGATGAAAAACTGAAGTACAATGGTAAAGCTTTCACTAACTTGCTCACAGATAGCAAATTATACTTGAAATCAGGTACATGTAAACAGTCTAGAAGAGTGAGAGAAGGACTGAGGATGACTGATCCTATGGCTTTAACAAATTTGGTTGTATGATCTGGCATGTATACAGGAGTGATGTCATGGACTGGAGATATGGAAGAAAAAACTGACATATTACTGCACATGTGACTTGAAGCTCCACTATCAATTATCCAATTATCAACATGCAAAGTCATAACACTGAGAGAAAGATTAGTAATCACACTACCTGCAAAATCATGGTAGTGTTCATAATTGATTCCTGCATTTGATTCCTGCATCTATTTTTTTCCCTTCTGTTTCTTGTCCAACTGAGCATCTACCAATTTAGCAATGAGTGCATGCAACTTAGCATCTCCATCACTGAGTGGTGTATCTTCCTTCTCATAAACTGCATATGCACCATGTTTCTGAAACTTCTGAGCAGACTGCACTTGTTGCTGGCCTTGAAAAGACTGAGGAGCAAACTGAGGTTTCAAAACTTGCTGTATCTTTGATCCAGATTCTCTGTTATGATCCCACCATTCTGGATACCCTTTTATCTTGAAGCAATTCTCCTTCACATGTCCCATCTTCCCACAGTGATCACACTTCAAATCAGGTCTTCTGACATTATTCATTCTGAATCCAGCTCTATCATACTGATCAGCTGCATTTTTTTTCATCTGATAAGGATTCTTAGTATCCCTATACACCCTTACTGCCATAGCCGCATTGTTAGAGGATTCTTGATATCCTCCATGAATCACTTTCTGCCTTTCAATCCTAGATATCATAGAACATGCTTTACTGACACTAGGAAAAGGATCCATCAACAAGATCTGATGACTTATAGCATCATACTCCTCATTTAATCCCATCAGGAACTGACTAAGTTTATCATCCTCTTCCTCAGCAGGTAAACAATCATAATTCACACAATCAGGTCTGCATCTCCTTCTAGGTCTCAAACAAGAAAACTCATCCCAAAGACTTTTCAATTGAGTAAAATAAACCGCAACTGAATCATTCCCTTGTTTCAACTCACATATATCTCTTCTCAATTTATGTAACAGAGGACCATTACTTTCACCAAATCTTTCCTTAAGTTCATTCCATAACAGATATGCATCATCATAGAACATAAAACCCCTTGCTATCTTAGTACTGATTGAATTCAGAATCCATGAGATTATAGTAGAATTCACCTTATCCCACTGCTCATACATTGGATCATCAAGCTCTGGTGCTGTGATTTCACCGAGTAGAAACTTCAATTTGCCTTTGGATCTGATTGCCCTCACCATTGCCTTGCTCCATGTTATGTAGTTGAATTCATTTAATGGTTCTGCAACAAGCACAAGACTGGAATTATCTGTGCCTTGCAGATGAAGAGGATCATTCGCTTCATTCTTCCTATTATGGCTTCGGCTAGAACTGGATCTAGAAAAATTTCCAGCTGAATTAACAGATTCATCATCTGATGCCATGAAAAATGGATCTCAAAATATTACTGATGATTTGCTGATTAAGATGATAATATTTGTTGAATCATTTGCTCTGATACCATGAAGAATTTGAAGAGCAGAAATCAGAAGAAAAGAAAATAGAGAAAAAGGAGAAGAGGAGCTCAATACATGTTGCTCTCCAAATCTGATAATCAGTCCACACATTCCAGTATGAGCTGTATGTTTTGTTATAACAGAAAACAAAGCTACGTTCTACCATTACATTCATGACACGTGTGTATGCTATTTGCAAAACAAGCTGAAAACAAAAACGACATTGGTTGCTGCGTTTGAATAAGTTGAAGAAACTGAAATGAAGAAACTGGCGCCAAATGTTTGAATGAAGAACACCCGCCAAAACTGCTATCTCCTACTTCATTCCTTCAGCACATGAAAACTCCTCCTGCAACTGCTCCTTGATCAGAACCTGTGCAGCAGAGTCTGGAGATGAAGATGAACTTTGCTTCAGTTTCAACAATGAGAAACGGTAGTTTGTTTCTTCGATTTCCAAGAGACAGGGGTTGAGCCAAGGAAAACACGATAACTTATTACTAACCGTCGAGTATCCTTACAAGTTGCCTAGTCGGCATCACTAAAATCAGTGAGAGAAGGAGAAGCTTGAACCGGATAATAAAGCCCAGAATAACTGTAATGTTTGAGATACTTAGCAATGTGAATGGCAACAGACCAATGATGCTTGGTATAAGCATTGACAAATTGGCTCAGTTGATTTACTAAAGATATGATGTCTGGACGGGTGAAGTACATACACAGCAATCGGCCAATTAGTCGTCCGTACGAACTAGGATCAAGTAATAATGAAGACTTATCACCATCAATCAAGTTGACAGACAGAGGAGAAGCTACAGAATTAGCCTGAAGATAACCAAGATCTCTGAGCAGATCAGTAATATATTTTGTCTATGTCATGAACATCTCATCTTTTGATCGAGCGATCTCAAGGCCTCAGAGAAACTTTCCAGTACCAAGATCTGTAATGGTGAATTTCTGGTGCAAAGATGCCTTGAAAGACTGAATAGCAGGTAGAGAATCGCTTGCAATCAGGATATTATCTACATAAACCACCAAGGCCATGATGAGATCAGAAGATATCTTCAGAAAAAGACAATGATCATGCTTTTATTGAACAAAGCCATATTCAAGAAGATGAGTTGTGAGCTCAACATTCCATTGCCTAGAAGCATGTTTAAGGCCATAAAGAGACCTGTGTAGCTTACAACCAAGGCCATGTTTAGTCGGGTATCCTGGATGAGGCTTCATATAGAAATTTTCATTAATAAAGAAATGAAGAAAAGCATTGTTAACATCCACTTGATGCAACACCCAAGAATTTGCAACAGCCAAAGCAAGAAGAAGCCTAATTGTGTCAGATTTTGCCACAGGAGAAAAACAATCATCATAATCCACACCTTCAACTTGGCTATAACCTTTGGCAACCAGCCTAGCTTCACATCTTTCAACAGTTCCATTTAACTTTATGCACCCATTTGGACCCAATAGCTTTCTTTCCGTGGGGTAAAGGAACCATAGACCAGGTCTGATTGTGCTCTAAAGCATCCAGTACAGCCTTCATGGCTTGGTTCCAATGAGCATGAACAGTCTTGTTTATAGGACTGAGGCTCAACTATATCACCAAGATTTGACAAAAAATCTTGGTGAGATGAAGAGTATTGAGAGGAAGTAGGAAGATTAAGGGACATATTCATGTCAAAATCAGAAAGCCGGATTGGTTTTTACTTCAGCTGGTACTTCTTCTAGGAATAATAGATGAAGGACTAGGGCTAAGATGAGTATTAGGTGAACTGGAAAGATATGGTGACTGAAAAGAAGAAGGATCAGAAGATGGAGACACTGGTTGTGGAGAATTAGAAAAAGAATTTGAAATATCATAATTAGGGATTGGTTTATGAGTGTAATCAGTATTCAAAGAAGAGATTGGATTATGAGTGTAATCTGCTTCACAGGGAGATTTCAAATTTAGAGTGGGGGTAGGTAACATGTTTATAGTGCAAGTGGCAGCAAGAATGGAGTCCCCCAGAAATAAGCTGGAAGATTGGATTGAAACATAAAGGATCTGGCCATGTCAAGAAGGTGTCCGTGCTTTCTCTTGGCCATTCCATTCTGATGTGGAGTATAAGGGCAAGCTTTCCGGTGCTCAATCCCAAAATCATGAAACAACTGTTGAACTAATGAACTGGTGAATTAAGAATCATTATCAGTACAAACCTTCTTCACAACCTTGTCAAACAGAGTGTGAACCATTTTCAAAAACACCTAAATGACTGGCTGGACCATAACTTTGTTCCTCAAAAGATAAGTCCAGGTTGTTCTGTTAAAATCATCAACAATGGTCAGAAAGATAATCATGCCATTTAGAGTCCGAGTCTTATATGGCCTCAAACATACATATGTACTAATTCAAAACAGTCAAAAGAACTAGTATTAGACTCAGGAAATGGTTGTCTTGTTTGTTTAGCTAAAGGGCAAACATCGCACTGAAAAGAATTGGGCACCTTACAAACTGAGTTCAGATGTTTCATAACCTATAATGAAGGATGACCAAGTTTATTGTGCCAAATGACTAAAGCGGAAACTGCAGAAAAAGCAATAGTGTTTACAAATGTGGAATTCCTCTGCAAAACATTATTCTTCACTAAACTATAAAACTTCTGAACAAAATTTGGTTCAAAAAACTTCTCTGTCAATAGATATAAGCTCTTCTGATCCTGAGAAACCCCAAGATTCTTGTTAATCTTGAGGTCCCGTATCAAGTAGAATGATGAAAAGAAATTAAAATGAACTCCTTCAGCCTTGCTTAATTTGCTAACAGAGAGAAGATTAAATCTGAAATCAGGCACAAATGGACAATCCTTGAGAATCAGATCATGTCTTAGCTTCACTAATCCCATGGATTTCACCAATCTTACTAACTGGCCAGGTAAGTATACTAGTGTCACAAAGGTTAAAGGTTCAAAATTATGAAACAAAGCTGTGTTACTACACATATGATTAGAAGCCCCACTGTCCACTATCCAATTATCATCATCAAACTGAAAAACTAAATTGGCCAGGTGAGTAACAATAGCACCTGAAAATCTGAAAAATGAGTCATGTTGATCATCTCTCCATGTGATGCATCAACTTCCTGAGTTTGACTCTTCATTGCTCTCCCCACATCCTGTTCAAGTTGCATTAAACTAGCCATAATAGCTTGTAGATTAGGCTGAGCACCTGAATTTCCCAAAGCCAATGGTGTGTCTTGTTGAACCGCATTGAGGTTAGCATTTCCAACAAATTAGGCCTCTGCTTAACACCACTCTCCTTGTTACCTCAGAATAACAATGAAGTTTGTAACACAAATCTTTCACATGCCCAGACCTATGGCGGTGAAAACATCCCAGACAAGTCTTCCTATCTGCAGTTGCCTCCTTTTTCTTGCTAAAATAAGGAGATTTAGCATTATACTGATTATTTGAAGGTTGCTTAACATACATGGCATCATTTTCAGGTGCACTAATACTGCTAGCCTGAATGGACTTAGACCTTTCCATCTTAAGAATCAAACTAAAAGACTTAGCTACAAGAGGAACATGTATCATGGAAAGAAGCTGATCTTGAATCACATCAATTCATCTTTCAGACCGTGTAAAAACTAATGTAATCTATCCTCATTCTCACCTGCTTCTAAAATCTCATAATATCCACAATTACAGTCAAATGAACAACATCTACATCTCATCTTAGGCCTCAAACAAGAAAGTTCATCCCACAACAGATTTATGTCATTAAAATACTGAGTAACTGACTGATTTCCTTGTTTTAGAGAACTTATTTTCCTATTATTTCATATAACAAAGGACCAATGCTAACTTCATATCTTTGCTCAATTTCATCCCACGGTTTCTTAGCATCAGTACAGAAACTGAAACCTCTAGCCATTTCTTTAGTCACAGAGTTCACAATCCATGCAACTAAGGTTGAATTAACCTTTCTCCAATACTTATAAACAGTCTGAAGAAGATTTCAAGTTCAGAGAGATAAGTGAAAGAAGGGAAAGTTTTCATTCAAAGAACACTGCATTCGTACCATTCTGTTTTCATCCATCACAGCCTTATGGCTTTATACAGCAAGGCAAAAAAAAAAACAGAGTAAGCCAATCAGAGCACGACATGTGTCTTGGCTGTTTATCAAAACAGAAAGAAAACAAAACGCAGTCTCTTGTTGTCGTTTCAAGCATTTCAAACATTTCAAACTTAAACTGAAGATGGCGCCAATCTTTGAGCTGCAAACTTGCCGCCATCAGTTTCATCATTGTGCTTCATCATGCTTGCACTGCTTCATCACCTTTGCACTGCTTCATCACCCCCTCCTCAAGCTCAGATGGGAGAGAACAAAAACTGAGCTTGGACAAGTTGGCAAGAAAAGAGACAACAGGAAGGGATTTTTAAGAACATCGGCCAGTTGCATCCGAGAAGAAACGAATGAAGGAAGGAGAAAGCCCTCAAGATAGTAGTCACGGACAAGGTGACAATCAATATCCAGATGCTTGGTTCGTTCATGAAACACAGGATTGGCAGTGAGATGGAGAGCTGCCTGATTATCACAGAAGAGGGGAATTGGAAATTGCACCTGAAGATGAAGATCTCGAGCAATGTAACTGATTCATTTCAGCTCATAGGAAGTCATGGAGAGACTCCTATATTCAGCCTCAGCAGAAGATTTGGATACAGTTGATTGTTTCTTAGATTTCCAGGAGATCAAAGCTGAACCTAAGAATACAGCATAGCCCGTTACTGATCTTCTTAAAACTTTGCAAGTTGCCTAATCAGCATCACAATAAGCATGAAGCTTGAGATCATTAGCTGAAGAATAGAAAAGACCATGATCCGGATGATGATGAAGGTAACGAACAATGTGCAAAGCTCCACTCAGGTGATGATGTGTGGGAGACTGCACAAACTGGCTCAACTGATGAACAACAAAAGTTATATCTGGCCTGGTGTAATTGAGATACAGTAGTCTGCCAATGAGTCTTCGAAAAACACTGGGATCAGAAAGAGGAACTGAGTCTTCATCATGAATAGTCCAAGAACTAGGAAATGGTGTAGCTGCAGGTTTACTGTGAAGAAGGCCACAATCAGTCACAATATCCTTGATATACTTTTGCTAATGAAGATGAATACCAGAGGAGGATCTGTGTAACTCCAAGCCAAGAAAATAGTGAGCAGGACCAAGATCTTTGATGGTGAATGTCTGATGTAAAGATGCCTTAACTGCAGTAATGGCTTCAAGAGAATTTCCCAGGATGAGAACATCATCAACATAAACAACCAGAGCCAAAAAGGAAGAGGATGTGAATTTCAAGAAGAGACAGTGATCATGATGAGATTGATTGAAGTTCAAGCTCAAAAGATGCTGTGTAAACTCCTTGTTCCACTGCCTGGAGGCTTGCTTCAGGCCATAGAGACTCTTAGTTAGCTTGCAAACCAGATTTGATTCAGTGGCATGATATCCATCAGGTAGTTTCATGTAAACTTCCTCATCCAAATGTCCATGCAGGAAAGCATTGTTGATGTCAAGTTGATGAATATGCCAGTGTGAAGATGAAGCTAGAGGAAGAAGAATTCTGATAGTGACTGCCTTAGCCACTGGTGAGAAAACTTCAAAGAAATCTATGCCTTTGATCTGATTGAAGCCTTTGGCAACTAGCCTAGCTTTGTGTTTAACTAAGCTTCCATCTGCATTATACTTCAATTTATATACCCATTTTGAACCAATGGCCTTCTTCTCTGGTGGAAGCTTCACCAGATCCCATGTATGATTTTGCTCAGTCATAGCCTTAACCCATTCATGAGAATGCTTTGCTTGATGATAAGTGAATGGTTCCTGTACCTGTGAAGCATCAAGAATATGTGCAGAAATACTTGACTGAGGTTGAATAGAAGTAGATACATAATCTTTGGCCCAAACAGGTGGCCTGATAACTCTAGTGCTGTGTCTTACACCAGTGTCAGAAGGTGGAGAAGGAATAGAGAAAGGTAGTGTAGGATTAGAGGACTCTGATGGATCAGAAGAAGCTGTGTCTGTGAATGGAAGAGGGAAAGAGAAAGGTAGTGATGATGAATAGGGAAAGATAGACTCATGGAAAACCACATCCCTGAATATGATCATTCTGTGATTCTGCAGATCAAATAGTTTATAAGCCTTTTGACCTAGTGGATAACCAAGGAATACACAAGGATATGCTCTCTCTGAAAATTTGTCTTTGTGTGGAGATGTGTTGGTTGCATAGACTAAACAACCAAAAGTTCTGAGCATTTTCAGATCAGGTTGTTCATGAAACAGCAGTTCAAAAAGTGTTTTCCATGAAAGAGTAGGAGTTGGCAGTCTATTGATCAGAAAAGTAGCAGTCAAAACTGCATCTCCCCAGAATGTTTTGGGTAAATTCGATTGGAAAAGAATGGCTCTAGTTATTTGCAAAAGATGCTGATGCTTTCTCTCCACTAAACCATTCTGTTGTGGAGTATAAGGACATGATTTTTTATGTAATATACCTGAACCAGCAAACAGTTGTTCACACTCAAGATTGACAAACTCACTTCCATTATCTGTTCTTACTGATTTGACTGAGGTATGAAATAGATTCTGAACCATGGCAAGAAACAGTTTGAGAATTGAAAACACTTGATCTTTGGATTTTATCAGATATGTCCATGTAGATCTAGTATAATCATCCACTACTGTTAAGAAATATTTGCAACAATTAATAGAACTGATCTTATAAGGCCCCCACAAATCCAAATGCAACAACATAAAAGCTGACTGAGTAAAACTAGTACTGAGTGAGAAAGGCAGTCTATGGTTTTGCCATAGGACAAACTGTACAAATACCATCAGTACTGTACAATGTAGCAGTTTCAGAAACATCTCTCATTACATCATTAGAAGGATGACCCAATCTAAGATGCCAAGAATGAAGAGATGGTGAATTCTGATTAGTAACAGCTCCTATTACAGTGCTTTGGAATGGTTTTGAATGAAGTCTTTTCTTGATGATGTCTGGATGGAATGAATGATTGTCTAAAATGTATAGGCCATTTTCTTCTTTGATTGCTGCAAGGACTTTGTTAGTTCTAAGGTCCTGCAGCACACAAAGACCAGAAGAGAATTTGAAGATGACAGGCATAGACTTAGTAAGCTTATTTACAGAAAGGAGATTATATCTGAAATCAGGAATATGTAGGCAATCAATCAGGGTGACTGAGGCATTCAACTTGACTGATCCTATAGCTGTGACTTGCTTAATTGTGTGATCTGGTAAATAGACTGGTGTGGGACTTTGCATAGCAACAACATTATGAAACATAGACAGATTTGCACACATATGAATTGATGCTCCACTGTCAACAATCCACTTATCATTAGTCAAAGTAAACACATTAAGAGAAAAGTTTGTGGCCAGGCTACCTGCAAAATCATGATAATGTGCATAGTTCACTGCTCCATACTGATCTGAAATATGTTCCTTCCCTTTCTGTTGTTTTTCAAGTTGTGCTTCCACCAGTTTTGCAACCAGTACATGCAGTTTTGCATCTGGATCACTCAGTGGTGTATCTTCTTCCTCCATTACCACATGTGCTGCATACTTCTGAGCAGGTTTCTGATAGATTTGTGGAGCAAACTGAGGCTTAACTGCAACATCTCTGTTGCCTTACCACCATTCTGGATATCCTTTGATCTTGAAGCAGTTCTCCTTCACATGTCCTAGCTTTCCACAATGGTCACACTTCAGATCAGGTCTTCTAACATTTCTCCTTCTGAAAACATCTGATTCCTCAACCTTATCAGTACCAGACTCCTTGATCTGGTAAGGTATTTTCCTGTCCCTATAAATCCTTACAGCCATAGCGGAATTGCTTTGAACCTCCTGATAACCACAGTGAATAGCCTTCTGTTTCTCTATCCTAGTTATCATGGAGTATGCTTTCCTAATACTAGGAAGAGGATCCATCAATAAGATCTGATGGCTAATGGAACTGTGTTCTTCGCTTAATCCCATTAGAAATTGATGCAACTTATCATCTTCTTCTTCTGCAGGTAAACAAGTGTAATTAATGCAGTCTATACTACATTTCTTCCTCAGCCTCAAACATGAATACTCATCCCAAAGACTCTTCAATTCAGTGAAATAAACAGCAACAGAATCATTTCCTTGCTTCAATTCACATATATCCTTTTTCAGTTTGTGAATAAGAGGACCATTGCTCTCCCCAAATCTCTCCTTCAGCTCATTCCATAAGGCATAAGCATCTTCGAAAAACATGAAACCTCTTGCAATTTTCTTTGAAATGGAATTCAGTATCCATGAAATTAAGGTTGAGTTTACCTTATCCCATCTATCATAGAGTGGATCATCCAGATCTGGTGTTTGAATCTCACCAATCAAGAACTTCAGCTTTCCTCTGGATTTGAAAGCAATCACCATTGACCTGCTCCAAGTTAAACTCGTTCAAAGGTTCTGCCACCAATACTAGGCTTGAATTGTCTCCATTTTGCAGATCAAATGGATCGTTGATTCTTGGCCTTCCCCTGTACGAATTAGATCTGGTTGAATGATGAACAGAATCCACTGATTCACCATCAGAAGCCATGATTTATATCTTAAAATGTTCAGAATTTAATGAGGTTTTAAACAAGAAGCATCTCTGTATTTTCCTGGTTATGCTCTGATACCATGAAGAAGATTTCAAGTTCAGAGAGATAAGTGAAAGAAGGGAAAGTTTTCATTCAAAGAACACTGCATTCGTACCATTTTGTTTTCATCCATCACAGCCTTATGGCTTTATACAGCAAGGCAAAAAAACAAAACAGAGTAAGCCAATCAGAGCACGACATGTGTCTTGGCTGTTTATCAAAACAGAAAGAAAACAAAATGTGGTCTCTTGTTGTCGTTTCAAGCATTTCAAACTTAAACTGAAGATGGCGCCAATCTTTGAGCTGCACACTTGCCGCCATCAGTTTCATCATTGTGCTTCATCATGCTTGCACTGCTTCGTCACCTTTGCACTGCTTTATCACAGTCGAATTAATGTTAGGATGTGTGAACTCACCTGTTAGGAAGCAGAGTTTTTCCCTAGCTTCCAGGGCATTCATCACTACAACACTTCACGTCATGTAGTTTGTCTCGGAAAGAAGATCTGTCACCAACAAGCTAGCATAATCTCCAGGACGAAGGTAAAAAGGATCTTCCACTCTAATTTAGGTGAATCCATCCCCATCCACAATATAAATCCTCGATTTTGGCCTAGAAACGGAGGATTCTGATCCTCCTGCTGCTGTTGTATAAGATTAACTCGCGTTCGTCATCATAACAAATACAAATCAAACAAAGAGCTCAATGCTATGATACCATGAAGTAGAATGAAGGAATGAAATAACAGGGCTCAGAAAGATGAGCTGAAAACAAAGCTATAACCGCTTTCTGAAACAAGAGAGAGAGAGAGAAAGAGAGCAAAAGTTTTTGGGGGAAATTTTTGACATTAATTCATAATTGCCTTTAAAGATGGTATTTTTATAAGCTATGGAAAGAAGAAAGTTTAAAATGTAAATTAGAAGAAATAAAGATAAAATTTTTGCGCAATATAAATTAGGTTATAAATTTTATAATTACTACATGTTGCATACTAAAATTTTAATATTGTATTTAATTTTTTTTTATTATTTTAATTAAACTCCATCTTCTTATAAGTCTATGAAAAAATCGTCTTTCCCAAGTTTTTACCTTGACTGAGTAAAGGTATAATATATATAGTAGCTAATCCCTATGCTATGTACAGCAAGATTCCAAACACGGGAATAAAACCAAGCTAATTGTCTAACCTCTCTAACTGTTCAATTAGTGCAAAAGTGTGACTAACTTTACAAGCTAGCTTCAACTCTCTCATCCTTTTCTGTGCAAATAATTTCTTAACCCTCGTCTCTATTGTAAGAGGTGTCAGAAAAATCCTTAATTTTTTTATATCTCTTAATAATTGTGGTGATTCTCCTCCCTCTTTGATAGAATATCTTGATTAATCTTGATTTATACTCTCTCTATATATATATTAGTTTCATATACAATTGTATATGTACCTACAATATATTTTATATATCGAATATATGACAGATACGTCAATATGGTGATTTACCTTATCACATGGTATCAGACTGGTAACCTTACATATATAGACTAGTTTCATATACAATTGTATATGCACCTACAATATATTCTACTCCCTCCATTTTTTTTTCATTGGCACATCTCTTTTGGTGTTAGAATTGAGGAGATGCTAAATGAGTGGATGAAATTGAGTTGAAAGAAGAGAAAGTAAAATGAGTGGATGTAAAAACCTTAAACTTGCCCAAAATAGCAAGTGCCAATTAAAAAAAACATCACTTTTAGTAAGTGTGCCAATGAAAAAAAAATGGAGGGAGTATATATTGAATATATGACAGACAAGTCAATATGGTGATTTACCTTATCAAATGGTATCCGACTAGTAACCTAAAAACATATAACTTTTCCGTCGATTTTCTTTCCCCGTCATCCCTTCTAACACCTAGGTAAAACATCCAATTTCCTAGCTAACCACCAGCAAAACATAGCAAAATTGAGTGTCAATTGTGTTAAAAAGAAAGCATATTTGTGTCTCATCAAAGACATATGTTTACTTGCTTAAACATAAGCAACAAAGCAACACCACTTCATTCAAGCACATACATACCAAGACCACATTGCCCTTGGCCCACAACTTTCTTTGTAGACCATTTCTGAATCACAAATGAGCTCCCATAAAAAAAATCACATCATTCAAGTTCTTGGTGAGTTTTTTTTTGTAAAATATATTTTTAGTAACATTGGGATCCATAATACATCAGATAATAATAAATTATAAGAATGCGGCGATGCCCAACATGAGTAATATAAATGAACGATCATTAGTGAAAATGATAGAATGATTACAATTATAGGAGACAACAATGCCAAGACTCAAGAAGGTGGAGGCTATGTGTTTCATGGCTCTAGAGTTAAATACTAGTCCGAGTTGGAACCAGCCATATCCTCAAGAGAGACGAAAGACTGGAACGCATCAGCAAGATTATCAGACTTCAAGGGACAAGCAACAATGAGTACTTGAAGTAGTTAGGGTTTACATGGCCAAAACCACTACAAAGCTAGCATTTGCATTTTTTATGTCCACAACTAGAACCACCACTGGTACGGTTGCCATGCCCATAATGACAACAACGACCCACACATGGTGGTTGGCGTGCCACAGGGAGACGCATGTAAGGCATGCACAAATTAACCAACACATCGACCACCTAAAAAAGATTTCGCTGAGGAAACAAAAGCCACAGGAGAAGCCATAGTACCTATACATGTGCCATGAGTTCGTTGAAAATTTTCATAGCTGTGAGCTTGATCCACAAGGTCAGTATATGATGGACGCGACGTTTAGGAAAGCTAAAAGCTTGTAAATTTTGCAAAGCCCATTCTTATTGCACGAAGAAATATGAGCACACGGTCCCTGAGTGTTCCTTGGAGCCAATCAAAACCAATTACTCCATATTGGCCCAGGACCAGCGGTGAAAGATGAGGAAGAATGTGGTGTCATAACAGATGTTGTGCAATTCATCACAAAGTTGTAGTTCATTGGACATAGAGATATTGTCGAACACAGCGACAAGAGAATCCCACATATTTTTTTACAGTAGAGCATCTGTAATTTCTAACATGGCTTATTCGGTAAGCGATGATGAAAGAAGTTCTTGAAGACACTTGTCCGAGGTGCCCCAGGAAGTGAGCATGAGATCAACGTCTAGAATTCCAGTGTGGATGGACTACTAGTGGAAGATCGTCATAGAATCAATCCATCGAGGAAGCTGAATAAACCCTCTTATACGAGAATCACTCAGAACTTGTGATTTCCACATCAAACACCTTGTGTGATTATTCATCCTATTTTTCCTATTTTGTAAGCATTCAATGCCAAATGTGTTTTCCCTTATAATTTGATCCTTATTAGAAGATTTAGTGTGTTTATCGGGGATCAAACAATGGAGAAGGTCATTCAAAAAGATGGTAGAATATTTAATAAAACCATTCAAAAGAATGGTAGAATGATAAAGGCCACTTACAAAGTGGTAGAAGATAGAATGAAGCAGGAATGAAGACAAGGAAAAGTAGCGAGTGAATAATGATCTGAGTTTTGAAGCCAGAGTCTGAGAATTATCCGAGATGAATTAGTGTCTATGGATAGCATAGTTGTCTTTGTGCATACTGTAAGAATGACTACAAGAACTCCTAAAATGGATCAATGGTTCACCCGTAGCAATGAAAAGAAGTGAAGTTTAATTCACACTGAAAAATGTGGACCATGTAAATCTACAAAAACTGTGTTTTTCAGAATGCGCCACAAGGCTAGGTTCAAGGCTTGGGGAACACATAATGTATTTTAACAAAGTCCGTTTCAACCTCCTTGGGCACAGGCCGTATTTTTGGGCATGTATCATGCCAAACTTGGGAGCAGATCGTATTTTTAGGCACAGACCGTGCCACAGGGTTGACTAGGGTTTCTAGGCTAATATTTACTTTCTCTCTCTTCCCATTAAATAATTAACCTCTGATAATGTCTGGGCCTGTTAGCCCAGAACTTCTTGATCGAGGCCTAGAATAGCGCAGATGGCCCAGGACCACACAGAAGCCCATGCTTCCCAAGGAAGGCTCTAAAGGCAACGGTCAAAGGACTGATGGGATGTGACTGCCCCACAGCCACCAGCACACCATATAACTAGGAAAAGAACGTGGGAATAAGATATGTTCTCTGATACCTAGCTTTTGAACATATTTTCCAATGCTATACAGGAATTCTTGATCTAACTTGATAGTTGGAGAAGGTTCGGCCAACGCTAACCTATCTGACCCTTGGGTTCTTTTTCTAGGTTTTGGAGCTGGTTCTAGGCCGATATCAGGGACGAAGACATGACCAAATTTTGTATTAACATTGGTATCGTCTATAGGGATCGCTCAATCTTTAGCATCCACGCAGCTCACACACCATGGATGGACAACCACCGGTTGGGCTCTCGCTCAACCAAGTACTCATAGAGGATGTAACACACGAAGATGAGAAGATTATGCTGATACTGATGGGATAACGGCATATGCTTCAGACGATAAAGGAACTGGTATCCAACTCTAATATCTTGCAGACCCTTGTCACCTCGCTGAAGGAGATGATGAGAAAACTAAAGGAGATGGAGGAAAGGGAGAAAGCTAGAGAAATGGGCGACCAAGAGAAAAGAAGGCACGTTATAAATACCACAGAGCTGTTCCATGAGCAGGAAGAGCAGGAGGTAAACTCTCGGCAAAAGGAAAAAGGTGGAGAGACCAGTCGCAGTGCTACCAAAGACAAGGATGACCGAGTACCAATAGAAAGAAGAATGCTACCCGATGACACAGAGTCGTACCAGGCTTTCACTAGAGACAACTGGCATGCTCCTTACCACCCAATAATAGGGGGGAGGGGAGTAGACAGAAGCAGCAAAAACCTGATAGCAAAGAGAAGTCATCGAAAAAAAGGAGGAAGAGGGTTGCCATTTTTTAGAAGGATTCAGATCTATACGGTAGACCCTAAGCTTAAGATACCCCTCAACTTGGGGGTGTACACAGGAGAAGCAAATCCGGAAGATCACCTACATACTTTCTCCACCAACATGGCCACATTCTCGATATCTGAGGCCATCTGGTGCAAAGTGTTTGCAACCACTCTCACGGGCACAGCCAGAGTTTGGTTTAAGAACCTGGAGAATGAAACCATAGACAACTTTAAAAAGCTGCAGAAGAAGGTTCTGGTATGCTTCATGCTGAGGAGAAAATTCACAAAGACCAGATCTGAGCTTTTGGTGGTCAAGCATAAGCCGACAGAGATGTTGGCGAAGTACTGGGAAAGATTCAATGATGAAGCGAACCAGGTGGAGGAAAGGATTAATCAGTTCTTGGTGGACACTTTTATAAACGACCTGAAACATGAGTTGCTCCTAAAGGACTGCACCCTGGACCCTCCCAGGCATATAGAAGAGCTGATGAAGAGAGTTGACAATTTTAGCAGGGCCGATCTCACAGACAAGTGGAAGAGAGAGGCCCTGGGGAGACCAGGGTCTCGAAGAGGCGAAGCAGGATGAGACAAGTACAAGAAGAAGGCTGGTATCAAAAACCACATAATGTCAATGTTTGATAGGAAGTCCACCCCCTTGATCAAGATACCCACGGATATATTATCCCTGGTAGCAGGGAAAGGGATCCTGGAGCTTTCCAGGAAGATGAAGCTGCCGCATGAGAAAAGAAACAGACCACTCTTTTGTGATTACCAGGATGACCATGACCATGACACTGATGACTGCATACACCTAAAGCAAACCATTGAGAAGAGCATCGAGAACGGGAACCTCACGTACCTAGCCAAAAGTTTGAGAGCCAACAACAAGGCAACGTACCAGGGCAAGGGGAAGTCGGGAGGCAACCGCGCAGGTGGAGAATACAAGGCGCAGGAAGGACACGACATGGAGAGGACCCCTGAGAGAAGAAGGGACCCAAATAAGGGAAAGAAAGTGGCTAGAGTAGAGGAGAAGGAAGAATTGAGAGGGGGCAGCAAAAGAAACAGAGAGAATGACTCGGAGCTGGCAGTCACAGACATCTACGCTATAATCAGAAGAAACGCAGGTGGCAGGACAGAGTCCCATAGAAAGGCAGGCTGCAGGATCACCCCTCAAGTGACCACAACAGATAGGAAGTTAGGTCCAAACAAAATGATCTCTTTTGGTCCAAATGACCAGGTCCAGAATAGGTCGGAAGGCGGGGGCGTTGTGATCATTAAGGTGAAAGTAATGGAATGGAGGATCCACATGACATACATGAATGGCGGAACCTCAGTGGAGGTGATGTACTGGCACTGTTTCAAAAAGCTGGACGAGAACACGAAGAAGAAATTGGAACCAACAGATGTTTCGTTGGTGGACTTTGCAGACAGGACCATATGGCCAGAAGGAATAATCACCCTACCGGTAACGGTTAGGGATGGAAGAAGGTTCAAAATAGTAGACATGGAGTTTATTATAGTGAAAGCCAACATCATGTACAACCTGATACTGGGCAGACTGGCTCTAGCCCTGCTGAAAGGAGTAGTGTCGACTTTGCACCAGTTGTTGAAATTCCCGACCACATGAGGCATAGAGGCAGTCAAGGGAGATCAACAGAGAGCAAGAGAATGTTACAGGATCACTCTAAGCAAAAGAAAGAGAGAGGTGTTGGAACCACCATTGGGATAACAGGCCAAGGAAGCCCGAGCGATGAGGATGGTAACCAATTCAATTAACCCCAGGGAGCTGGGAGCAGAAGCACATGATGAGACAGTTAGAAAGGGACAAAAGATGCAGGTTGGCACGTTCCTCCCCCAGAGGTGAAGTCGAGCCTACTGAAAGTGATAAAAGATCACATAACTGCTTTCGCTTTGAGGCCGGAGGACATGACATGAGTACCCAAAGAGATCAGATGCCATGAGTTGAGAGTGGAGCCCAAACATAAGGCTATTAAGCAAAAGAGAATGACGTTGTGCAAGAAAAGGAACGAGGTTGTGAACAAATATGTGGAGCAATTGGTAGGAGCAGGAATACTCAGGGAGGTCCCCTACCCAACTTGGCTAGCTAATCCATTACTGGTCAAGAAGGGGGACGAAAGCCAAAGGATGTACGTGGACTACACAGACCTAAATAGGGCCTACCCCAAAGACTATTACCCTCTGCCTATCATAGACCAAAAGGTAGACGCCCTTACCAATTACCCGATTAAGTGCTTTCTTGATACTTATAAAGGCTACCACCAAATTCCCATGGTGGAGTCGGATGTGGAGAAGATGGCATTCATAATGGAGAAAGGAGCATTTGGGCACAGAATGATGCCTTTTGGCCTAAGGATGCTGGAGCCACTTACCAGCGAGTAGTGGACAAGATATTCAAGGAACATATAGGAAGGAACTTGGGGGTATAAGTGGAAAAATGGTCATCAAAAGCACCTTATGGGAGACTTTCATAGTTGATGTCGAAAAAACTTTAACACACATCAAGGAGACAGGGATGAAGCTGAACCTGGAAAACAAATGCGTGTTCGAAGTAGAAGTTGGAAAATTCCTGGGGCACAAGGTGTCAAATGAGAACTTGAGAGCAAACCCAAAGAAGTTCAAAGCAATCCTGGAGATGCAGCCCCCTGGCACAGCCAAGGAGGTCCTGAGCCTGAATGGGAAACTGACAGCCATGAACCGTTTCCTATCCAAGGCTGTAGACATGGCCTTTCCCTTATTCAAAACATTGAAGAGAAGCGTTGACAGCAAAGGAAAGGTGAAGTGGGGAGAACCAAAGGAGAAAGCATTCAGGGAATTGGAGGAACATTTGAAAAAGCTCCCGACGCTAACCAGCCCGCAAGAAAGGGAAACCATGTACATGTATCTAGCGGTGGGGGAGGAAGCCATCAGAGTGGCCCTGTTCAGAGAAAAAAAGATACAATAACCTGTATACTGCATGAGTAGGGCCTTGCAGGGTCTTGAGTGCAGGTATGCGAGTTAGAAGAAGTTGGCGGTGACACTAGTAAATGCAGCCAGGAGGTTGAGACAATACTTCTAGGCCCACCCGATTGTGGTCCTGAAAAACCATCCTCTGAGATCAATCCTAACATGTATGAAAGCTTCAGGAAGGTTAGTTAAATGGGCGGTGGAGCTAGGTGAGCATGACATCGAGTATGCGCCTCGTCAAGCAATCAAAGGGCAGATAATAGCAGATTTCCTGGCCGAAATGCCAACATAGGAGGCAATGATAAGAACAAAGCGAACAAAAGAGTCAACGGAAAGAAGGAGCCTGACAGGCCGGGTGTATGAAACTTACACGTGGACGGAGCCTCCGGGGTGGAAAGCGCAGGTGCAGACCTGGTGATTTCGGACCCTGAGGGGGTTGAAGTAACTTCTACCCTTCGTTTCAATTTTTTAACTTCTAATAATGAAGCAGAATACGAGGCCTTAATAGCAATAATGGAGATGGCAAAGAAGCTGGGTGAGGTTGCAAGCCTATGGAGACTTCATGCTGGTGGCTAATCTATACAATGGACAATATGCAGCTAAGGAGCCACATGTACAAGTTCAAAAGCCTAGAAACCGGGTTTAATGAGTTTGATATCACCCGAGTGTGAAGGTTGCAAATTACGAGGGCGGATGCCCTGAGCAAGTTGGTCTCCTCAGCACACGCACACCTAACCAAGTCAGTGCTAGCCGTAGAGCTGGAAAGAAGGTCAATGGAGGCCTTAATGGTTGGGGCAATAGGAGATGCAGTGCAGGCTTGGACCACCCCGATCATGGAATATCTTGAAAGCCCTCTAGGAGGATGAGAAAGCAGCAAGGATGATCAACAGAAATGCACTCAAGTACGTAGTGAGGAATTGCGTGCTATACAAGCGCGGACATTTAGAACCCTGGCTCAGATGTGCAAACCCAAACATGGCAGTTGTAGTCCTAAAAGAAATGCATGGGCAGACGATGGTGGCAGACGCAGAAAAAATGGTCAGAGAATGTCACAGATGGAAAGAACACACCAAGGTACAACAGCTACCATCCGAGCAAATGTCGAGTATTAGGTTACCATGGCCGTTCACCAAGTGGGGAATAAACACTGTGGGGCCATTCCCCAAGACAGCGGGGAGGAGGAAGTTTCTAGTAGTGGTTGTGGATTCATTCACCAAATGGGTGGAGGCAGAAGTCGTGGCATCCATAACAGGAAAAGGATCACAAAGTTTGAGTGGAGAAACATTGTATGCATGTTTGGAATCCCCCAGACCATAGTCAGCGACAATGGCAAATAGTTCGCTAATGAGCCTTTCATATCATTGTGTTAAGACCTAAGGATAAATTAGCAGTTCACATCAGTGGCACATCCCCAGGCCAACAGCCAGACTGAAGTGACTAATAGGACTATCCTCTAGGGACTGAAATGGAGGTTGGGACTAGTGAAGAATGAATGGGAAGAAGAGTTAGCCGGTGTCTCGTAGGCCTACATGACCATGCCCAGAACAACAATAGGAGAATTACCATGCATGTTTTGTTTTGGAAGCGAGGCGATCATAACACCCGAAGTGGCGTTACCCAGCAGGAGAGTAGCAGAACTCTTGGCTGAGGAAGAGAATGATCAGGCGGTCAGGAAGAACCTAGAAATGCTGGAAAAGTTGAGGGAGAAATTCGCCCTGAAAGAGGCGGCATGAAAATCCTGGATGGAGAAACATTACAATAGCCGAGTGAAACACAGGGTGCTAAAAAAGGAAGACATGGCCCTGCGGAAGAACAAGGCAAGTAGAGCCCCGAGGTAGAAGAAGTTGGACACCACATGGGAGGGCCCGTATAAAGTATCAGAGGTATTGGGGAAAGGGGCATACAAGCTGGAAACTATGGCTGGTAATCCGATTCCTCGCATTTGGCATATATCCAATCTGAGAAAGTACTATGCTTGAGGAAGCCGTGTTTTTTTAATAACTATGTAGTATGTAAATTGACTGTGCTGGTGGTATGTTTTATTTTGCGTTAGTGAGGTGGAATTCCTGAAGGGATAAAATCTTTTGTGAACGAATAAGGGGCATGATCCCAAGGAAATTCACGAAATGTCCCCACTAGATGTACTGTTGAGAAGGGCCAGATATATAAACCCCAGGATTGCCAACAAACAAACATTTAAGGCAAATGCACACCTGGCCTTTTCAGGCAGGGAGATGCACCTTAATATTCAAGGCAAATGCACAACTGGCATTTTCAGGCAGGGAGATGTGCCTTAATATTCAAGGAAAATGCACACCTGACATTTTTCAAACAGGAAGATGTGCCTTAATGTGTAAGGAAAATGCACACATGGCCTTTTCAGGTAGGGAGGTTCATCTTAATGTCTAAAAAAAGCACACTTGGCCTATTTAGGCAGGGAGTGCACCCCAATATTAAAAAAATGCAATCTCAGAAGTAAATCATGTCCAAAATATCAAAGAAAGAAAATGCAGTAAATGGACCAGGCAAAAGCGCAACTGGCTAAGGGGGACAAAGAAGCAAAAAAAAAAACTAAGACAAAACAGAGAGAAGAGCAGAAAAAATGGTAAGGAGTAACGCTCCACAATTTTAATTCAAAAGAGGAGGAAACAGGGCACTCCAAAGAGGTTAAGAGGAAATAGTTTTGCCCCTATTAACCGGGGGACTCTCCCATAAACAAAAGAAAAAAGGGGAAATAGGCACCCCAAGCAAAAGTAAAATGTCTGCCCCTTATGGGAACTTGTACACAAATAACAGAATAAATACAAAGAAGTGCAACAAGCACTCAAGCTCCAGAAGTTCCCACGACCTCGTCCTGCACCTTGCCCCGCGCCTCACCTTGACCGCCATCCTGCCTGCCCGGCTCCTCAACCGCAACCTGCGATGCCTTCCCAGTGTCACCAGCAGCTAAGTTTGATGACCCTACAATATCCAACACAACCTCATCCCGGTCGTCTGGATTTCGGCCCTCAAGATCAATAGTGGTCATGTTAAGTTGCAAGGACGTGAAATACTCAGAAAAGCTATGTTCCTGAAAGGAAATGAAGACCTTCCCATTGGCCTTGGGGTGGGCGTCAGCATCGGTCACCTCACTAGCAATGTCAAAGTCTTGTACATTGATTCCACTAGAAGCTTCAAAGCCTTATGGCTCTGCACAACCTAGGAGTAAATGCCTAGGAAGCCGCGTGTAAAGACTAAGTCGCAAAAATCTTGTAGTTGAACCCAGCAACTATAAGTTGCAGGGACCCAGTCACCCCACGTTCCAGCTCCAAGTCACCCTCAGTGTTGGAGACCCTTTGATGAAGCCGATGAGCATCATCAGTGAGTTCCTTCACGGTCTGGTGCAGTTTTGTGACCTCCCGTTGAGAGGAAGCCAACTCGCCACAAACCTCCACCAACTCCAGCTGCACCGTGAAGGTTGCGCACAAATGCTGCAAACACACACCCCCGACGGAGGAAAGGGGAAGGAAATGACACAATCAGAACAAAGTGGTAAAGAAATGCGAACCAACGAACGTAAAAGAAGAAAAACAACAAGGAAAAAGTACACCTCCAAAGCGGTGGAGATGCTTCGGTCAGCTACGTTGGAAGAAGAGGCAATATTCAGAGCTCGGTCAGTAAGTCAGGCGTTATAGTGCTCCACAGGAAGGGCTTTCCACGGGAACTCTATGCGAGACTGTGGCCCACGAATAACACCTGAGCTTACAATAGCGAGAGAAGTAGGGGCCCCTGAGGCTGGGGGTGGGTCACAAGAGTTGTGGGTGTAGCAGGATTTGTGGAAGGAAGGACCGAAGGAAAAACAGGCAGAGACGAGGGAGGAGTCTCAGGAACCACCTCCGAGGCAGGGTTTTTTCTCCTTCTTGACCAGGGTGCGCCGCCGTTTACAGACCATCTTATCCGCATCCTTGGAAGCTGGGTTAGCAGGCTCGAAAATGTCAGAAATAACAATGGCATGGTCAGGACAATTCACCTCCCCTCATCATCATCAGCACGTAAGTTGGGATGACTAGACGGAGTGGCACGACACTGCAAGCGGGAAAGATCACCGATAAGGTTGGCCACCGGCATGTCTGCACATAAGAGGAATTCTTAGAAGCACAAATATATCCAGAAAAGGTGCATAAAGCAAACAAAATAAGCAAAAATAAATAGGGCGGAGTTAGTCATATACTCCGAAGATCACTAGGACCACCCAGATGGTAACACCGATGGGCAAATAAGGTAGGCCGACACCACAAAGAACGAAGTCACTAAGCACAAATTCAGATCTCACCAATAACTCTCTTAAGATGGAAGAAAATTGGCTCAGGGAAGCCATCTCTCCACAGCTGGAGCAAACACCCCGACATGTTGTGGGGCCAGCAGGGAAAGCTCCAGTGTGAGCTTCCCTTCCTAACACCAATTCCCTATCTACATAGATGTACTTGGTTTTCCACTCAACCCAAGTAGGGAGGTGGGTAATCAGTTCGGACCACCCTGTCGGAATTTCAAGTGCATCCAGCTAGGGGGATTGGCAGTAGGATGACAAAAAATCCTAAATATGGGAATGGTGGGAGTGAAACCCATCCCCATGCATAATAATTCAAACCCTAGGAGAATCTGAACGGAGTTAGGAGGGAGATCGGTGTGACTCAGTTGGAAATACCCTAGCAAAGACTGAAAAAGGTTGACAAAGGAAAGTAGAAACCCCTGGAGGTGATGGTTTCTACATAGATGACTATCATATGGTTTGAGACATCTAAGATGGCTTTTTCCTTCCCCGGGAGGACAATACGATTACTATAATCCTTAAATTTAATGCCGTTACAAGCGAACATAATCTCGCATAAATGGCAGATGTAGGCGACAACCTCAGGCGCAACATCACAGAATGCGCACTCTTTAGGTTCGACAGTTCTACCCATGATTAAGTAATAGAAGAAAGAAAGTGTGTAGGAAAAGGGAAGAAGAGAATACCTGATGAACGGAGGAATGAAATGCAGGAAAGACGGAGAAATGAGAGGAAAGTGAAAAGGGTAAGTGAGAAACTAAAGATGAAGAAGAAGAGACAAGGCTTTAAATGTGGAGGAATATCAGTAGACCCAAGGGGTGCATTGGAAGCAGGAATGTGTCTCAGAATGATTATGTTCTGCCTCAAAAAGGACAGAAGTTTATGATGCAGAGTATGCAAGACACACGATTGGTAGACGCGTGGCGACAATTATAACAGGGGAGGTGACGATTTGAGACATGGCCCCACTTTCCTCAATGACACAACTTTTCAAAAATAAGGGAAGATTCAATTTTTCCCTCGCAAAAAATGAAACGATGCACGACCCAACTAAACTAATTGAGTTATCAACACTACCTGCCATGACTCACTCTAAAGCCCTACACAGCATGAAGCAGAACCGTGGGCTGGGGGGACTTGATAATGTCTAGGCCTGTCAGCCCAAGCCTTCTTGATCGAGGCCTAAAATAGCGCAGAGGACCCAGGACCACACAGAAACCCATGCTTCACAAGGGAGGCTCCAAGGGCAACGATCAAAGGACTGATGGGACGTGACCTGTCCCATCAGCCACCAACACACCATATAACTAGGAAAAGAACTTGGGAATAAGGTATGTTCTTTGATACCTAGCTCTCGAACACATTTTCCAATGCCATATAGGAATTCCTGATCTAACTTGATCATCAGGGTAGGTCCGGCGACCTGTCTGACCCTTGGGTTCTACTTGTAGGTTTGGAGCTGGTTCAAGGCCAATATCAGAGACGAAGACACGATCAAATTTTGTATTAACCTCAATTTTCCTTTTTTTTCCATTTGAGCCCAACTTCTAGGTCTCCAAATCGCATTTTTTCATACTTTTCTTAGCTTTTCTCCAATTATCTCCATGTTTGTTGCAATTATTATGTTTTATGTTATGGGCTTTCATTATTAGCAAAAATTAACACTTGGGGAGCATTTTCTAAACATGTTTAGTTATCAAATTGTGAGATTCTTCCTATTTATGCTTTGATTATCATTGTTACTTGTGTTTGATGTCATTATTATGCATGATTAAGATTTGAATGTACAACTAATTGCCATTATTGTCATGATTTAGCGCTAGGTTTGGGAATAAACCGGATGACATTATATTTTGTCAATTTGGTCAAAGGTTAATGTGAAGGTTATGTCCATGAGTGACAAATATGCATGATTGTTGGTTCTTTAGTTAGATTAGGCTTGAATGCGTTCATGGGTTAGTGATGTGCTTATTTTGTACTCTTTTTTTACCACATTTGATACTTGTAATTGAAATTGATTGTAGGATTTGCTTTAGAGAATTTAATACTTTACCAATTAGAGGGATAGGATTTCTTTTCATCATTCGAGTTCTTAACTCCTTGATTTGTGAAGTGTTTAGTGTTTGGTTTGAGCCTTCCATGATCGGCTTGAGGATTGAAGATTGGATTCAAAGTAAATACAAGATCACTGAAATAAGGTCACTCGCAAGGGTGGTGGAAGAAGGATTAAGGAAGGCCGAATACAAAGTGGTAGAAGATAGAGTGAAAAAGGAAAGGAAATTAGCAAGTGAAGAATGATCTGGGTTTGAAGAAGTGTTTTAAAGACAATCTCTAAGAATGATCTGAGACTAATTGGTGTTCATGGATAGCATCATTGTATTTGTCTCCGCGAGTACTATAAAAATGATTATAAGAAATCCCAAAACGGGTGAATGGTTCATTTGTAGTGATAGAAACAAGAAAAGAGCAGATTGACCTCCACGGACCGGGGTATGTACCACGGTCCGTGGAAACCACCCAGAATTTGAATTTTTAGCCTTTTCTCCTTTATTTCCTTGGGCATAGCTCATTTTCCCCATTTGATGTGAGCCCGACTTGGCGCCTCCAAAAACCAAGTTTTTCCAATTCTCTTTTAATTTCCTCCATGTTTCTTGGTAGATTTATGTTTTATTTTATGAGTTTTCATAATCTAGGCTAAATATTATCTTGGGAGCAATTTGTAAGCATTTCTAGCATGATATTGAGATTTGGTTTGTCCTATTTTATGGTATTGATTATCAATTATATTTTGTGCTTTGTTGTGTGATTAATGCATAATTTAGACTAGAATGATCAACTAGTTTATGATTGTGAATTGATTACTTGCTAGGTATTAGGATAAAATTGGAAGATTTTATCTTTTTGTTGACGTGGTTGTCATTGTTTTATGTAAGGTTGTAATTAGGGGTGACAACTAATTGTTATTTTCAATTGATGAAATTGCTTAGATTTAGGATGAATTTGAATGGTACTACCTAATTGTCGATGAAGCCAACTAATAACTTCTAGCATGTAAGTCGATTCCTTGTAGTCATTAGGGGATATGATTGTGCTATCTATATTTCTCTTTGTAGGATAATGGGCTAGTTGTATTGGATCCTCATATTTATTGCTATCTTCAGGGTATTCTATATTGCCGATCATTTAGGGTGACCCGAGAATAAGAGCTATTGTGTGCCGCCAATCATTCACTCTAGCTATAGCCGAGGGGAGATGAGAAATATATTCAATTGAAAGGTGTTGACACATGTGGTCAATGTATCATGGTAGGATAAATAATCGCTGATCAATGGATATCTAGAAATGTAAACCATTTGTGTCCAAGACTCGTTAGAATAATATTCATATCGTCTGTGTTAGTAGCTTGTTAATTTAGTTGATTTTAAATATTCGTAGTGTTTTTCTAAAACTAAAACCCCCCAATTGTTACTACACACATTGAGTGACATCTTTGTGTGCTTTTTAGCAACATTTAATACTTGATTGGACCCCTTTTCTCTGTGACGACCCCTACTTGCTACTATCTACTCTCTAGTAATTAGGCGCATTAGGTGTATATAACTTGTATCTTTGAGAGGCACGCAGATGACCTCCCAGTTAGTCTATAGACGATGGGCGAGTTGGAGCAATCAGGTCAGTAATCTTTTATCACCTTGGTGTTATAGGTTAATCATGACAGTCATATCCCGAGTTTGTGGAAAACTAGGTATAGGTTGAGTCCCTTAGAGGGTAATAATGAGATATTGATGCTCTAGGGTGTACATTACACATTCTAAGAGTGAGTTGTCATGGTGGATCCTGGTGAGTCATGCTATCACCGGTTTAATTTTTGGTGTGTTTTTGGGTTTATTAACCCCAACAGTGAAGGGTAGTGGTGGCATTGTAAAACATACTGCTAGCTATATCCGGAGGATATGAGATATGACAAGGGGACGGAACCGCCAAGTGACAGTCTGTGGGAGTTCCCAAGGAACCATGTTCTCCACATCGTGTGATCGATCATAGAATATAATATACTTGTCATATATGAATAGAAATCATGGAACATATTCTAATACTAAACATGTGAAGCGATTACTCCAAGGTTCTCTATTATCGTACTTACACTCATAGTTAGATTTGCATGCTAGTTTACTCTTTAGTTTTTAATTGTTTACTCAAACAACCCCCCCCCCCATTCTTTTGGTAGCGCTTGTGAGTGTTACTATGTGAAACTATCCATTAAACCCATTTTTCCATGTGGACGATCCTGAATTACCATTGTTTACTTTTTAGTATTCTATAGTAATATGGTAGCAACTTATAAATGTTACATTTGATTTGTGCACCAGTTTTAACGATACTAGTGTGCACATCAATTTTGGCATTGTTGTCGGGGATTAAGGCATTGTTAATTAGATAGCTAGTGTAGCTTAGTGTTTTCTTGTGTTTTCCTTGGTGTTTTTGTTGTTCTTAGTTTGTGCTTGTTTTTGTGTTTGTTGTTTATCGGTAGGTTATATTGTTTTTGTTCATGGTTTATGGTACGTCCTCATTCCAAGAACTGATAACCCTTGCACTATGACCCCAAACTTTGTGTGCTTTTTTGCTTTTGTTTGGTTTCGTCAAGAGTAGGTATTGCTTGAGTTCTTTATGTTCTTACCGAGAATCCTTGCACTACGATTATGAATTTTTGAAAAGAAAAATATATGGAAAATCTCATCTTGAGGAAACTCGTGATGAGGAGGGAATCTCAAAAAGCGAGATTATGTAGGATATGTCATTTTGATCATCCTACCGAGTCTTGTAATTGGTTGAGCAGGAGTGCTATAAGGAAGCGGGATTTGTTAGTTCCCAAGGTAGAAGAGCTCCAGGGTGGTATCAATCATTACAATCTAAAATGGAGTGGTGACTCAGATTTTGGATATAAATATGCACCGAGAACCCCAATAAATTGAGTGAAATGAATGGCCTTCCCCCTCTTATGCTATGACCCAAAGTGAAAAACGATAAGTGAATTGTAGCACATTTAAGGAGGAGTTTTTGCAAGGCGTGGAAACCTTGATCGAGAGTAATGTGTCGCTCTAAACTCGGATTCACGAAGATATTGAGAATTTGGGGGTTTTAATTTTCTCAGGCATTAAGAACTTGGAGGATCAAGTTGAGAAAATAGCATCATTGGTGCACCACATTGAGGTCAAGGAGGAGGGTAAACTTCCATGCCAACCGGATGTGAGCCCGAAGCCAATTGTGAGTGCTTCTACCTTGATGGTCGAGGTGGTTATCATTCAAAAGCCGAAAGCTACACCTGAATCACCTCCAATTTTGGATATCTTGAAGGAGACACGAGGGAAGCCAAATGAAGAAGCCTTGCTTCCAAACCACTTATCTCCTTTGAGGCCAACTCCACCATCAAAATCCCCCCTCTCGGAAGAACTCTAACTCTGGCTCTTAAATTTTAGATGCCTATGGAAATGGGGTTCAAACCTTCACCATAAGGATATAATTAGGGTTGTGGCGAAGACCTTAAAGATACAGATTTTCTCGGGAGGCAACCCGAGCATAAAGTAGATTACTATTTTTTTCTTTTCATTGTACATATTGACTATTTTTGTGTATTTTTATTTGAGGTTTTGTTTTGTAACACAATTACGCTTGGTTTGTATGTTTGTTTTGTAGGAAGTATTAGGTATTGGAGAAAAAATATCAAGGAATAAAAGAGAACAACTGAGGCTATAAGTAGCCCAACTCCGGGACCGTGTAGACGTGCGTGGTCTGCGATGCTCAAATTTGCAGACAAATGGGTCCACCAAACTCGGCTTGTGGGTCGTGTATACGTGCATGATCCCCAATGATTAGATGACTTTATCCCATCTCCAAATTACCTATTCCTTCCCTACCATCCCTAAATACCACACAAACCTATTTACCCGCAAACCATTATTTAGCCTAAGCTAGAATAATATTACCTAAACTATTCTTACCTTATTTAGCCTAATCAGAATTTAATATTTCTAAAACTCAAATGAGTCCATGAATTCATCACCAAATGGGCCAATATGGTCGTAATAATCATGGACCAAAATAAAATGAAACTAAATTAAGAAAGTTGTAAATTGTTGTTGAACTAGCCCACTAAATGAAGGTCCAGCCGGTTCTTTTAAGACGCTTCATTAATCTTCATCTTCACAAATGGGATTTTGATACTCATATCATTCCCCTTGTGTTCAAAAAAATTTATCCATGAAACTAAATCTTCCTTAAAATTAAATGGAGACAAACGTCTCCAGCCATCCCTGCGAAGTCCTACTAAAAATGACTAAACGCTGACTGGGCCTGGATTAGGCAGTGACTGCTTGAGCTCATGAGAAAAATGATATTGGCGAGAAAATAAAACAACTCACGAAAAATTAGTGCCTCGTAAGATAAAGATATGAACTTGGAGCTACGCACGTGACATAGACGTGCCTTAATGTGAAGTGCGTGTGAGGTTCACTCGCCTTAGTGGTGAGATCGCGCATGAGGGCCACACGCTGAATTTCTATTCAACGGAGTTTCACTGAACTGTGAACTACATCCGTAGAAGCTACTGGAGAACAATGCAGCCGGAGAATCTGAAGACGACCAAGAGAATACCGACGAGGATCCAGGTGGTAGGCGGGTTCAGCACCGGCGAAGTAAGTTAGAGAAGAATGGAGCATGTCTGGATGGTTGTTAACGTGATCGGCGAAAATCAAGGGTGGAAGAACGGCCGTAATCGGATCTGCATTGGACGATGAGCAAAACAGTGGGTTTCGGGCAGCGGTCGGAGACGAAGAACAGAGGTAAGGATGTCCAGTGGCGGTAGGATTTTTGATTTTTTTTATAGGAAACTCAAAAACCCCTAATTTCTCGACCACGGGAAACTTTCGCTTTGCTCTAATACCAACAGATATGAATCTCCTTACGAAGGTCCTATTTGCAAAATGCTTGAGAAACATTTATCAAATGGTAGATCGAAGCACCTTCTTTATTTCAAGAAGAGACACTCGATATCACTTGATGAACACAAATGGATCTTTAGTGACACAAGGCCTACTTAACAAAACAAGCACTACTTGCACGCTTTAACACAAAGAACGACTAGTTCTAAGTACTAAATCAAAAATACAAAACCTAATGGTTTAAATGCTTGAATATGCAACGAGTTAAAACTCAAAATATGATGTATTTGATTGATAAAAGTGTAATAAAAAATTGGAAGACATCCCCTATTTATAGTACATAGGTTCGGCCTCCTCAAACGGTAAGAAAACATGATTTGGCTTATCCTGACAGAAACTAGAATGATTTATGATAGTATTAAGAAACTAAAACCATATCAAACTAAAATTTCCTAATTTAACCAATCTTACGGCCGAATTTATCATCCATTCCTATTCGAATTCTGTCTTATCTAAACCTATCAAATCTTATCTAATCTTTCCAAATCTGATTAAATCTAATCTTACCTAATCTAATTTAATCAGAACTAGATAAGCTAGAATTAAATATTACAAAATCTATCCTTACATTATTTAGCCTAATCATAGTTTAATCTTTCTAAAACTCAAATGAGACTATGAATTCTTCAACAAATGGGCCAACATGGCCGTGATAATCATGGATTAAAATAAATAAAACTAAACTAAGAATGTTGTAAATTGTCGTTGAACCACCCCACTAAATAAAGGTCTTGTCAATTCTTTTGAGAAGCTTCATTAATATTCATCTTCACAAATGGGATTTTGATACTTGTATTAGGCTTCATCTTTGGCATTGTACACTAAAGTCTCTCCAAACAGTCACCTACTATATCTCAATTGCCTTAACCAACAAAACCGAGCTACCGTAGAACAACTCAATCTAAAACAAGAACTCTTACAACTCGAGATTACTCGGATTATGTAGTTACAAGTTTTCTTGTGGCTCTCCATGCTCAGGCCAAATCTCGATGGTTTTCGCTCTGCTTTTTAGGATCTGCGTGGATGAAAAGATGGTGGCCCTTCGACAACAACACACTTGGGATCTTGTTCCTCGTCCTTTTGGTGTTAACATTAATAGTTGTAAATGGGTTTATCACCTCAAGCATTATATTAGATTGAGTGTTGCTCAAAGCTTGAACGAAAGAAGAGAATTTTCCTGACGCAAGATGAAAATGCAAGCTTCTTCAATTGGGAATGGAGTTGTGTAGAATTCAACGAATTGTGATAAAGCCTGCAAAGTTGACGAACACCAGCGATGAATCTCTGGAATGGTACATTGAGAACTTCCTTACTTAAACCCTAGAAATGACGATGAGAGAAGAGCATTGTCCTGACGCAAAGCTCTGGTAATCTCCGCCGACTTTAAGTTTCCCTCCGTCGAGGCAGTCTTCTTATTATTTATTTTTTTAAAATTAAACCCTGAATTTCAACATCTGTTTTAAAATGAACCCCAAAATAATACTCTTCATATACTTGACCCTCAAATTTTAAATTCTTGTTATATACTTTGATGCCCTATTCCATTGCAATACTAGTGCCCTCGTCGATTCACCATTTCCACCATCTCCGCACTTTGAATCACCATTTGAAAATGCAAACTTCTTCAATTGGGAATGGAGTTGTGTATTATTCAACGAACTCTGAAGACTCCTGCAGAGTTGACGAACACCGACATTAAATCTCTAGAATGGCACTTTTAGAAGCTCCTCACTTAAACCCTGGATGCCAATGAGAAAAGAACACTACCGTGTCACAGAGCTATAGTAATCGCCGCTGGCATTTAGTTTCCTTCCGACTAGGCAAATTACTCATTCTTTTGATTTTTTGCAAATCAAGCCCCTAATTCAACTTGTGTTTTAAAATGGACCATGAACTACAACATTTTCTATGTTTAACCCCCAAATTTTGAATTCCTATTATATAATTCTCTTATTTGTGGTTTACCCCCCACCCAATCTTATCATGGGAGATGATCTCGCAGGATACATACTCATAACAAAATTCTTTAATGCCCCATATGCAATTAGTTTACCGCTTTTTTTAAGATTATATACAAGCAACCAAATTATGAGTTTATTGCAAAACAATGAACAAAACAATTATGTAAAATAAAGAGTTCGTCTCTTGAGGCATTGTCTCATAGTGATACCAGGGGCAAACTAATTATATTAGATACATAAAATAGGAGCTTTTAATTTTGGGGGTTAAAATGCAAATATTTTTAGTTCGGGTTGATATTGAAAGGAAATGTAAAGACTAGGGATCTAATTGCAAATAAAACAATTAAACTTCTTGCTCCACCATGCCAGCAAAGCGCCGCCATCGTTTGCCATGACCGATGTACTTTCAAGCTTCGTCGTTGTCGAATTTGCCTCGGATTCGATGGGATTTTGCCCGTTTTGGGTCGGATTTGATTGGGGTTTCGATGAATTCATGTAAGATTCAATGTGGGTTTCGTTAGATTTGCATCGGATTTTTCACCGGTGTCACCGAGGCGATGGGTTTTGGGGCAAAATGCATCAAACATTGTGAGTTTTCTTGCATTTTTGGTTGCGCAACCTTCTCTCGGGGTGCAGGGCAAAAACAGATCAAATCTTGATCGTAGAAATCTCTTTTTGAATTCAGGGTTCCAATGGTCCATCTTTTTGGGATCAGCATGTGCCGGAGACTTTGTCGGAGGTAGTTCTAGGCAAATTGGGAGGCCCACCCAAAGGGGTTGCCCCGGTGATTATGCCGTAAGCTCTAGAGAGTTCAAAACACTAAAATAAATATTAAATTAGAATAACAATAATAAAATACACATTAGGTTCAAATATATGACATCAAATTAAATTTATGAAACATCAAATGAAAAAAAATAGTAAACATACATATCGAAATAAATTGTTTAAACATCAAATAAAAACCAAATACATCCAATTAAAATAGTTTAAAATCAAATAAAAATAAATAAAAATTTAATATTTATACATCAAATAAAAACATACTTTAATTCAAAACATTAAGGTATGGACCAAAATGTATTATTTATGTTGGATTATAATCTCTTACCATAAAAATGGCTGCATGCGCAACACCACCAACGACGAGAAATCCACCAATCCACCAATCCACATGTGATGTATAAACAAGGATAGTTGTGTACTGCAGTCGGTAGCTAGATATGGATAAAAATTCCTTTATGGCCTTAACCTGTAAATGGATCTTTATAAACTTCTAAAATATCTATGCAGTTGGTCATATACATATGACCCGCTATTAGGAAAAGAATTGCAATAGCTAAATGGTGGTGTACAATATTGATCAGTCATAGACCCCCAGTTACTGGATCTAATCATCCCCGAAAGGTAATTCTTTATGGCCTTAACCTGTAAATGAATCTTTATAAACTTCTAAAATATCTATGCAGTTGGTCATATACATATGACCCGCTATTAGGAAAAGAATTGCAATAGCTAAATGGTGGTGTGCAATATTAATCAGTCATAGACCCCCAGTTACTGGATCTAATCATCCCCGAAAGGTAAGAAAGTCTGCATATTTTGACCAATTCAAGGTAAAAAATGGAGTTTCCCCTTTGGAAAAACTGGGATAAAGTTGAACCAAAAGATCCCGATTCAAGAAAAATTCGTGAGGAAGGGGTATATCTTTAGAACCTGCTCTAACGTTTAGAAATTGGTTAATCGTAAAGAAACATGTACTTGATGTCCCACCCAAAAGAGATACCCAAGTCCTTTTTTTTTAAAAAAAAATTGTAGGTTGTCCACAGAGAATCCTTATAAGAGGGGCATAGTCACTGACCTGATGTGCAGCATGCATAATATGTGAAACTGAAATAGTGGACCGTGCCCTACTCCAATGTGAATCAGCACAGCAAGTCTGGAGAAGCTCAAGTCTCGATTTTGATTTCTGCAATGGACAACCCATGCCATCCATAAGTGGTTTTGGAACTGGGCAAACACAGCACCAGATACCAACTACTTCACTTTCTCCATTTGTATCCTATGGCAAATATGGAAAAGAAGGGACTGGAGAATTTTTGAAAATCAGGACATACCGCCCCAAACGGTGGTCACAATGGCACTACAATAGATGGAATTCATTTAGAGGAATTGACAAGTTATGGACATTGAGGAAGTTCTAGACATACTGGATCACAATTAAATGGACCTTCACACTAGTGTAGGGGGTGCATCATATGCGGATCTGTCGGACCATTAAAGGCACTTTCATTGTGCCTTCTATGGCCCTGCCATCCATCGTCTGTCAATGGAAGGCGGTTCCAAAACCGCCTTTAAAAATGCCAACGAAGAAGGTTAAAAGCCGCCTTTAAAATTCCACGGGAACCGCCTTTAAATTTTTCCAAGTTCGGAAAATCCTAGCATCCGTCGGACCATTGATCATGTTTCCGAATTTGCGATGTCATAGATTTCCGAACTCGAAACTAGGTAGTCGACTCTTTGTATTTTACTTCAAAGTTTCCGAGCTCGAGTGCATATTCTGTACCTATTCTGTCCAACAATTGCTCCAATTTGTCATAACTAAGTATACTTTCAAACTCGGAAATGGATTCGTGGGTAGTATTTCCAAACTCGGAAGTGCTAATTGTGCCTATGTAAAAATTTGAAATGAAGTTTCCGAATTCGGAAATATGATATGCTTATATGGTAAATGAATATTTCTATTATATGTCTCTGGCTCAAAAAAAGGCCTCCAATTTGCATGTTGACAAAGATCTATGGATAACGCTAACCAAGCAACAATATATAGATATGAATAGAAAACACTAGGAATCCACTCAAATACTTCTAAGCTTCATTATTTATCTAATTGTGTTACTTTTGCAATATTCAGATTCCCTAGAGTTCTGAACCGATTGAGTATTAATTGCCTAGCCAAAGAACTCCTCGCACTGTTGATTTCTTCATTGGAGTAGGGCTTCGATTCCTTCATGACAATCTGTCAATAACTAATTAGTAGAAAATACAAGAAAACTTAGTTATATTAATTGGTTGCTAGAAACAAATGTACGCGTACCTTGTCAATTTGGATGAAGTCATCTTTGACTTCTTAAATGCACTCAGCCACGTAGAGCATGACGTTATAGCTACACTCCCAAATCTGCGCTTGTTTCTTGTATCGATTTAAAAAAAAAACACAAATTCCTTAGCTAAATTCTTATAAAATTAATTAAGTACCGTAAATTAAATAAATAATGTTCATAGCCCACCTTGACTTCGACCACCTCAAAATTAATTTTATTTTGGTACCGTCCTTCATTGACAATTCTAAAATCTTGACAAATGCATCTGACGGTTGGAAGTGCAGAGGATCCATCCAATAAATCCGGTTATGGGTGGGGACAATCAAAATCAATCTCCAATAGTCACTAAATAAGAAAATTGACACGAAATGAGTGATTTGTAGCCGGTCAGTAAAACAAACAATCTTAATAATGAACAACTTAATCTAATTTATGTATGGTGCAATGAACAACTTCTTGCAGTGTCACATAAGCACCTGTACAAGTGTGCCAAAATGGCACTCCCCCAACTGTACTGATGTGATGCACCTAGGTCCATCAGTACTGACAAGTAGAGCAAATGGATAAGGTGCCCGAATGTGTCTGACATGAGCATTCCACCGACCAGCAGTAAATTGAAAACCCTAGCCCACTGTTGATAATGTACCTCAGTAGCATCAATAGGCAATGGAATGTGCAACAAGTTTCCCAACCAGCTGGCCTTAATGCGACCCCCTCTGATAGCACTTGGGTCTGGTGTAGCACCTAGGTAGTCTGTGCACAGTCTCTGCCAGTTATCTATACGCCTGCTAGTGTCTACACCAGTGATTGGAATACCATCGATCGGAAGACCCCATAGGATGCCTACATCCTTCAAAGTGATGGTAGCCTCCCATATCGGCAGGTGAAATGTGTGCGTCTCCGGTCTCCAACGCTCTACTAAGGTAGTGATGAGGGAATGGTCAATGTGAATTGGTTCGGAATCCAAGAGTCCCTAGAATCCAGCTTCACGCACATAACACATAACTCGATCAGGCATCCGACCAATCCAGCAAGCTCCATCACACCGCCTCACCTGCATTGCCTCATCCTCTAAATGTCCGTTGTACAAAGCACATACACAATGCTCCTGGTGAAGGTATATCGAATCCTCATCAATGGGTCCTGGATGATACACAGTGTGTCCCCGCTGGCAATCAGAATCACATGGCAATATTAATCAGTCAAAATTTCCACAAATACACATAATACTACAACATGTGATAAATATTACACAAATATACATAATACTACAACTCCTGGCAAAAAAAACTACTTTCATGTGATAAATATTGGAACCACATCGTACAGTAGCTTCAATTTAAAAAATACACGTAATACGAATGCAGACAATCAATTGCACTTGAAAAACAAAAAATTTACAAACTCCATATTACAAACACGACCCTAAGCACGCCCTCGCCTACGGACACCTCTGGAATCACCCGACACCCTCTTATCCATTTTATTCCCTATTCTTCTCTCCGCAAACTGACCACGCCTCCTATTGAGAAACTTTTCAATATTGGGAATCAACCTCCAAGTAGCACATTGCCATAGTGATGGATCTCGTACATGCATGAAACCCTGACTATATTGTTGCACATAGGTGGTTGTGTGATATACCCTGTCACATAGAGTAGATGGATCGTCACGCCGATACCGACGGCCATGCATGCGAATAAAGGAAATGGAAAATATGCCATTCACGAAAAGTACATTCTTTTCTCCGGTATTTGACTGTGTACTGGCTCTCACCAATGCTGCCATCAATGATCCTTGTCACAACCCTATAAATCTGTGACGCATCACCAAAAAAGGTGACAATGTCCCTGTGCCCAAGTGGCTTGCTTCTGAATTTTTTTCCAAATCCTACTAGGGAACTCGAACCTACACAATTCAATGTCAATTTAGAATCAAGAAACTGGTCCATGAACATATACAAATCTGTAATGAATTAGGAAAGTACCTCCAAATTATGGCATCCATTACCCTTCGAGCAAACATTTCAACTGTTCACTTAAAAGTCGCTTTGACACACGCAGTTATCGGGAGATGTCGTGCGCATTGTAAACAGTTATTGTAACTCTCTGACAAATTGGTTGTAAGAATTTCCCAACGTAGATCACCCTCATCAAAGGTAAGGCACCACTTACTGCTATCATGTTGTATCAACTAATCCCATGCAGATGGTTCGATACTCTACAACTCCTCCTTGTACTTCCTTAACCTGCTCTCTCATCTGGCACCACCAAGCTGCCAAACCAGAGTCTTCAGAAGTACATTCTTGAACTTCCCATGCTCAACACTAAGGAAGTTGGACTGAAAATGATGCAAGAAAAATCTGTGGTATCCAGCTGGCTCCATCCATTCCTCCATATGTCTCATTGCATTTAAAATTCCATCATGGCGATCTAATATAATACAGATTGACCTGCTATCACCACCAACCACGTGGAGATGCAGTCTCTGCATGAACCAGTTCCAACTCTCATTAGTTTCAGCCTCAACAACTGCATAAGCAATGAGGAGTATGTAGTCGTTTGCATCGTGCGTCACGACAACTAGCATTGTGGCCTTGTATGCACCTCTCAAATGAGTGCCATCCACACTAATCATCGGCCTACAGTGGCAAAATGCATCGATAGCCTGACCAAATGCCCAGAAAATGAACTTAAATTTCCTACCCATGCCCGTGTATTCTATTAGGTAGTCTGCCCAATCAACATTGGTGCTCGGATTAGCTCTTACGAGCTCATCCATATATGCTGGCAACCGTTCAAAGGATTTCTCCCAATTTTTGACCAAGTCAATAGCCTTCTGTCGAGCATACCACGCCTTCTTGTATGAGAGGGTCACATTTAACACTGTCTTCACATGCGCTTGGACATCTTTCACCGTGTAAGAAGGGTTTTTGTTAATGTGGTGGTGAATAGAACGTGTGATCATCAACGATGTTATGTTAGTGTTACCCGTCGATCGACCAACACCAACACAAGCATGACTACTTGCCCATTTGGTGATCTCCCACATGCCATGCGAAGCCTTTTTGCTGGCTCTAGCAACCCAATGACAATTACCAGTTCCTTTAACAACGTCCTTGCATTTCGCATACCATGTGTGTAAACTGCTCTGCACAACCCTGTGTTCCCTATTCATCATGGAACTCCACATGGAAATAGCTTCTACCAATTATGGCTTCGTCCGGAATCGCATACTCAATGCCACTTCACTAGTTGCTTGAACATAACTAGGAAGTCTACCACCACAATTAGTTGGGTCATAGCCATCCTCATTAAGCCCTCAATAATCCCTAAAGTAGGCCTCTGTATCAGGATTCACCAAAAGATGGAACGACGTGGCTACATTATTTGTGCACACCACTTGTTCATCACCGTCCCCTGGATTCAAATCAGTTGATAAGGAACGATTATCTTCACTTTCTTGATCAAGTTCCCCTTCCTCACCGTCATCATCGCTACCAACATGACCAACAACATGATTGCCAATTTCACCCACATGATCATCATCGAAGACATTCAGCTCCCCATGATGCCCACCGTATATACCACCACTTGTGGCCGGCTGAGCGCAATCGACGTGAACATACGCACTGGGTTGGCTAGACTCACCAATGACAAAACCTTGGCAATGTACATGGGGTGGTAAGGTTGGCAAATGTGTACAGTTCTGGATGTTGTTCAACAATGGCATGAACGTGCCCGAACTAATATCACCCGCACGGTCAATGGTGCTTGACATCTTCTCCATAATAATGTACAAATCTATTGAGGACAACGACATTCGATCAACATTGTCGAAGAAGGTTGCGGTAGACTCGTCATCTTCCACATTATAACACTGATAGTATATGGCCGAACCAATCAGCTCAGGACAATAATATATTTTCAATAGAAACCCCTCACTTGCAATACCAAGCCTTCTGAGAATTAAATCAACTAAATCGGAGTGGCTTAACTTCCTTACGAGAGTCACATTCCTCTCCGGTATGGGAGGATCATAATACACACCCATAGTCAAATCAAACTTAATCTGACCCCCTTTGTACAGGTATACCGTCAAAAACAGTGTACAATTGTGTTATACAAATCCATAACATATAATTCAATATTCGAAAAAATAGTATTATTCAACAACTTATATTCAACTCCTCTAACCCTAAACCGTACAGGATTCCATTATAGTCGGTCAACCACATCATACACTATTTTTGATTTTCAAACTATTACACTATCCTAAAATGTGTGCTCACTTACAGCACACTAATTAAACCATTACTACAACTTCAAAACAAAAATTAGTAAACAAATCACACATAATCAATTCACACATAGTCACGCATCCTCATTCAACACTTTCATAGAATCAGACCAAACATAATCATTCAAACTACACACAATCATTCAACACATTCATATCAACAAGATTTTCTCACGTACTTCACAAATTTCAGTGTTACACCAAATTGAATAAAAAAATAGTAGAGGACAAATCACACATTCGTATAATCATGAATTGTTCAAATACCTTTTGGAAAATAAAAAATTTATATTTTTTTCAGGACAAATCACATTCGTATAAATCACACATTATATTTTTTCAGGTACTTCATAATCATTCGACACATTCATATAATCATGAATTGTTCAAATACCTTTAGGAAATTCAAAAATTCCCTCAAACTCACGGAGGAGGTGGTGGCGCGTGCGGTCAACGACAGTCAAATTTCAACCTCTTCTGAGTACAAACAAGCAGCAGGATGTTGGAGCTACAAAGGGGAGAACAATTATGCCCAAAACAACAACAAACTAGTGAATCTAAACAAAACCAAAAAAAAAAAGAGCTTCGCGGTGAGTTGAGTAAGGTGGCAGCTTGAGCAACGGAGGAGACGGCGGTGGCCGGAAGAAAATGGCAGAGGAAAGAAGAAACCAAGAATGGTTGCAAAACAATGAAAATGGCGGAGGAAGTGAGGAAGAGGGTGATAAAAACAAGAAGATGAGGACACATTCACCAAATGCGTCCTCTGAAAATCTGATTTTTTTAAAAAAAATTGCCCCCGTGAAGGCGCATTCACGAAATGCGTCATCCATTATCCTGTTAAAAAAATATACTAAATCATGAGGACGCATTTTGTAAATGCATCCTCCAATTCTCATGCAAAAAAAAAAAAAAAAACTAAACACCAAGAATGCATTCAGCAAATGCGTTCTCCACTTTTGCATTGACTGCCGGCTACTGTAGCCGTAGTAATAGAATTTTCTCGTCAACACAAGTCACGAGGAGCTGCAGCAACCATTCCATAAATTTGATGGAGCTTACAACATCATGGACGCTAATCAGCAAAACTCCACATGGGCTGGGACTGAGGGTCACTCACAAAATTCATTTCCCTGCAAATTCCCCTCTAATGGCGGAGGTCGTGGCTTGTCTTCATGGTCTCAAACAGGCAAAACATGATGGAATTACGCAGCTTCAGGCAACCTCTTACTGCCAAATTCTGGTCAACTTACTCAACAATCCGGCAGCACTTCCACCACTGGAAATAGCGTCGATAATGGAGAAAACATTAGGTGTTATGGGTAGCCTTTACTTTACCAAAGTTCAATGGGGATTGTTAACTGAAGAATATGATGGCGCTAACGGTCTAAAATCTACTAATTCAATATGTACCATCTAAATATTAATCTAAATATTAATATGTACTACTTATTTTAAAAAATTATACTCCATCTGTCCCAACATAAACTGAACACTTATTATTTGAGAGTAATACTGTAAAATTTTGACCACATATTTGAATAGGTTTGTAAACAATAATATTATCGTACGTGATATTGTTGAATTTATCGTAATAAATAGTTTCTAAACATCAACTTTTTTATTTGTCGTTATTACATATATTTAAACATAATAAGGATCAAATATGTTTTTTGAAAATCGTGAAAAAAATTATGTGAAAAATATTTTGGGACAAAGGGAATATGTCTTTTTCCATAGCCGGACCAAAGGGGATACGTGTCGTGCGAGTCTGCACATGGCCCAAAATTTTTAGGGGCCCAAAAACTTTATATGTATTGATTTTATGTTTAATTGGTCCTTTTAATTTATGTCTGGGCAGTTTAATACTAATTTTCTTGGGTGACCTTTTGATTTTTTAATTCAAAATTCATAAGAGCCCGATTGTTTTTAAAAACCCTTTGTACATGGGTCCAAAATAAACTTTTCGTCCAGGGCCTCAAACTACATTGGACTGGGCTTGTCGTTTGCACTAATTTTCATTTTCATCTACCTATTATAAAATATTGGTTCCACCATCAATTCTTAGTTGGCAAAGACTTGAGAAAGACCATCTTTCCATAAGTTTATAGAAAGATGGAGTTTAATTTGAACAATAGAATGGTAAAAGCTTTAGTTGGAATATTAAAAATTTATTATACGTGTAGTAGTTATGAATTAATGACCCAACTAATGTAACCCAAAAATTTTACTCCCTCTATCCCAGGTAAAATTGCACAGAATCTTTTTCGCGCTCATCAAGAAACTTGTCTAACCGTTAATATGTTTAACTACGTATAATAACAGCAAACAAAAAGTTACTTTTCAGAAACTACTTGTTACGACACATCCAACCATATAACATATGATAGTACTATTGTTTATATATCTATATAAATATGTGGTCAAAGTTGGATAGTGAATAATGACACAGAGTAAAGTGTGCGGTTTAACGTGGGACGAAGGGAGTACCTTAATTTGTTCTAATTTATAGTTTGAACTTTGATCCGTTCGTAATTTATAAATACTCTTACTGTCTTCATACAAATTTCATTAATCAGGCTTAATAGTAAAGGAAGACATTAGCATCGCCAAGACATTGCATTAAAAATAGGAGTGAACGACATACAAACATTGCATTAATAATACGTGCAAATCTGTTGAAGGACATACAAATTAAATAAGAGCGTAGATCATGCAGGGGGGAGGAATGAGGTGAGAATATTGAGGGGCGGATCATTGGGAAAAGAAAGTGCAAGGGAAGCAGGCCGGACCGCACAGCAGAACCACCGCCCCTTTTGGTGCTTTTGATGCACAGGAGAATGTTCTGCAGGTTAGGTTACCTAGCTACTATATGCACCCTCGGCCCCTGTGCGTGCGTGCGCCTCTGGGTTTTCCCCCCAACACCACCACCACCTCCCCATTACTTTGTGTCAAAGAATCCCCCAGACCCAATAGATTTCTAATTGTGGTCCCTGCCTTCCTTTCGCTTTTCTCCACGATAGCCAGAACCAGAAGAAAGCAAGAATCCACTCCCTCTACTTCATCTGCATTGACCACACCTCCCTTCCAAACCACAGTCATCACAATAACCATAGTTATGGTTACCAAAATCCCAATCCAACATGATCTTACCTAAAAATTTCAGTCCGTAAGATTCCAGTTCCGCGAACATGGCTTCAAGTGCAATAGGGACTTGTGATGAGCGCAGTACGCTCGAGGAAGAGAAAGGATAAGCTACGTGGTCCACCGACCCATCACGTGTGTGTATGTGCCCAGGTTCTCAAGAAATCAGCAGGAGTTGTGGTGGAGCTACTAGATTAGGGGAGACATGGAAATTACCATGAGGCTGCAGATGAATGTTGCTGAGGTGACAAAGATGAAGGCCCACTCTAAAAGCTCTATTTATGCAGATGATCCTATGAACCCATCTGCAACAGTGATTAATTGTCGTAAAGTGACCACATCATGGTCTGCTTTTGTCCTCCATCCCCACCACCGCCACCATCAGCCTTCTCCCCTAACCCTAATTCCTCTTCAAGAACTACCAACCACTCCACTACACTCTAATAGAGTCCCATCCGTGTCATATCTTGCTATCGTGCTAAGTACTTTTTTTTAATATTCAGAACCTGGAATTGCAGCCACTAAGCTTGCTTTCTAGGTGGGACAAAGGACTGCCCACTGGATTGATTTCTGGGTCGAGTTGTGTTTTAATATGCAGTTTACAATGGCTAACCTACACGGATAACTGCCAAAAAACAAAAGCGTTGTGCACTACTGGGGAAGACATTTCCGTAAATACTCGATGCTTGTTGGTTGGGTTTATTGTACAGCTTTTTAAACAAGACAAATATGCAGACATTATTGCTCTATGCCCCAGAAAGTGGACAATAAGGTACATTTGGCTAACCAAGATTAATGGGGCTCAAGAAATGCTAATGAAACAGTACAATGTATACAGTGAAGAAACAGATTCACGAGACGCATCGATTGGGTCAAATCTTGTTTTGTAACTTTGATGATGCTGTCTCATATGCTTAGTTTCAAAGCCTTTATTCCATTGGAATGTGATAAATTTAGAATACGGCTTTCTACTTTTCGCATATGCACATTCAGCTTTTTGCAAGAAAAAGAAGAATCGGCATCTCTCTTTCCTTGCTACTCGCGAGATGATTTGATGTCAGATAGCATGTATATACTAGAAAGATTCTACCAACATACAATAATTCAAAATAGCAAACACCATTTCTGCAAAAGCCTAAACCTTCACTACCATGGCACTTGAATCATCAAACAAAACAAACCCTAAAAACAAATTAGGCCATAAAGGCAAAGAATTACCTGGTTGTCTTGTGCATTTCGGACAAGAACATGCTGGGATAATGTGGGCCCCGTTCTTCTTAATCTGATAGATTATAGTGCGTATATAGCCTGATGGATAGACATCTGCAAAACCAAGCAATCAATTTCCCAGAAAGCGCCTCCATTAACGATAAACCTTGTTTCCCAGAGGGCCGATTAGCTTAGCATGGATGTGGAGGTGAGCTATGCATGGCTCCTCATACGCCATTCGCGGAGGCCATCGATTCACGATGGGTTCTGCAAATGGCATACAGGGAGCCAGGCACATGCCGCACGCAAACTCCATGTTTCTTCTCCAAGAATCTCCTGCAGCAAAACAAAAGAGAGAGAGAGGGCCCCGGATCAGAATGAGGAAGAAGATCGAATAACGAATGGATGGAATTGAGGCGAGTCTGGAGGATGGGAGGATGAACCGGGACTTGTTCCTTGGTTAAATTGAGAGGGAAAACGCAGGGAGTCATGAAAGGAGGAAACGGGCAAGCGGCTATAAAAATGGCAGAAATATAGGAAGCGTGGATGGGGTTTGTTCATTGTCCGAGTCCAAGCCGCTAAATATAGACGCGAGGAAACGGAGTTTCTGTTCTTGTGTGTGTGTTTTGGGAGGGGGGCTGGTGATGGGGTTTGAAATCTCCTTTTCTGGCCTGGGTCGTAAAGCAAGTGTAGCTTTTCTAACTCTGGAACGCCTTTGTCCGGGAGCGTTTGGACAACTTGGATTCCTCTCCTCTCTTCTTCCCCACTCTCCACTTTCCTTATTTATACTAGTATATCTCCTAGTGCCCTCCCCCAGCACTACTTCATTTTCAAATATCAAATTAGCTGGCCCGGCCTTCACTTTTAAATTAAAGTTTACGTGATTGTGGAAAATTAAAGCTATTTTGTGGGTTCAATATCAAAGTTGTTAAAATTATAGCAAGACAATAGCGGTGGGACAGAGGGGTATTACTTTCATTGTAACTGGTAAAATAAATATCAAATTACCCCATTGATCACACTAATTATACAATGTATCATTGGTTAGGCAACTTAAAATATGACTTTGTGATTAATGCTCTTTTCTCTAGAGTTTACCTGATATGACATGATTTGAACTAAAAATGAGTATGTTAAAAATAGCAATGCATGATTAAAGTAACTAAAATTTCACTTAATTAAGGTTTGGTTGCATTGAACTGGTTTAAACTGCAATGAATTGTTCTAAACTGAATTGAAATGCGTCCTGACCGCTGCACACAAGGCCTAATTAATGCAAAGCCTTATCGATAGTGCTAGCTAGTTAAATAAAGAATTTTGTGAAAGTGATCGTTTAATTCATCGGAAATGATTGCAATTTCCATGATCGATCAAATTGTAGTATATCCTTCCTAATAAATACTTAGTGAGAGGGTGCAGATTTAGTGGTGTTTTTATGGAAAGAATAGTACTCCAAAAAGGCAATGTGGGTTTTGTTTTCAAAGAAAATAAGGCAACGATGGGTTTTATTTTCAAAGAAATAAGGCAACGATGGATGGTTCATCAGTTTCAGTCCAATTTAAAATATTTAAATTCACTTTTACTTTTAGAAGATCAAGTCAAACTTTTTTATACCAATCAAATAAGAGTTCCTCATTAAAGCGTAAATTAAGGTTTAAAGTGTAAATTAGAAGAAATGAAAATAATTTTTTTGAATTGCATGAATTGGGTTATAAACTTCATAACTACTATATGTTGCATAATAAATTTTTAGTATTCTAATTAAAACCTTTTATTTTTTATTATTTTAATTAAATCTCTTTTTTCCATAAGCGTATGAAAATACGGTCTTTCCCAAAACTTTACCATCAAATATTTGAATAATATTTTTAGAATATTTGATGTTTAACTGGCGTTTTTGACGAATGTTTATCCATTGTAGATATGATGATGATGATGATGATGAATACATTGAATAGGGAATCGAATGATTTTACTATACTGTAGAAATGTATAATAATATAAAGAAAAAGGAAGCTTTTCTTATTAAGAAAACTACAATGGAAGGTAAATTTTAAGATCATTTTAGAATATAATTTAGAAGATAATTTAGAAGTGATTATTGGGATTAGGGAAATTAAGTTAACTGTGGAATATATAAACTATATTCTATAATTGGACACGATCGAAATATTGTGTTGTATAAATAAGTTATTGCAACATAATCTCTACCCAACTAATGCACCTTATTTATTTCAGAGTTTCTTCATCCGAATAAATTTAAATTGTAAAATTTAATTGAATCAAATTTAACATCTGATTTACATTTATTATAACAGACACATTGATATTTTAACCTTGTGTTGTTGTAGTGCGTTTTAAAATAATAGAAAGTTTATTGTTAAACCGACGGTTAGATAAATAATAAAAAAAATCTCATTACTAGTCTAATTTTTAAGGTTGTATTATAATTATTTGTGTATTGAGATTCATTTTAAAATATTTTTATAATTATGAGTATATTATTGCAATAAATAATAATAAATAATAAATTATCCTATTAATCATACTAATTATAATATAACTCCATTTAACGGATTTTAGACTTGTGTTAAGATATATTTATAGTTAAATATAGGCAAAGTCTTGGGAAAGACCATTTTTCATAGCCTTATGAAAAGATTGGGTTAATTAGAATAATAAAAGGTAAAAGATCTTAGTTGTAATATTAAAAATTTATTATGCAACGTATAGTAGTTATAAAGTTTATAACCTGATTCATGTAACCCAAAAATTTTATCTTCATTTATTCTAATTTACACTTTAAATTTTGGTATTTCCATGACTTTTAAAAAAACCATTTTTCAAGAAACGGACTCGTTAAATATATGCATTGAAAAAACTTAAACATGATTTGGTAAAAAACACAAAGTGAAAAGTAGTGGAAGTCATGTTAAATGGACACTTGGCATAAAATAATTCAAAAAATGTCTTGTTATAAAATCATATAAACCTTTTTTTTGTAGTGAGTTATTTAATTTGTTGAGGAAAATAAATTAAGATAATTAAAACTAAATAATTTAATATAAATAAATAATGTTACCATAATAGTAAATAGTTAAAGCTTTTAAAAAAAAGTCAAAGTAAAATGCATGCCAATAATAAGCCAATAGAGATAACACTTACTTTGTTCACACACATATATATATATATATATATATATATATATATATATATATGGCACACTTGTATTTGAGTTGTTTCTTTTATATTGCACATTTTTATTTTTTTAAAAAAAAGTTGTATTTACTTTCACTCATTCCATTTTTTATTTTCAAAATTTAATTCCAGTCACTCCTAATATTCACTTATATTCAAGCACTTAAATATGTAGTGCCATACGGAGGGACAAGGGAGGGAGTAATATGCTACCTCCGTTTCATTGGATGTGACCCACTAGGCTTAGTTGCTTGGATTTAGATGAATGGAATGGGTGGATGAAATTGAATTTAAAAAAAATAAAGTATAATGAGTGGGTGAAAATGAAAGAATCTTACCAAAAAAAATTGGTCAAATTCACAAAAACAATCAAGAAAGAAAATTGTGCCACATCCATGAAACAAAAGGAGTACTTTTTTTTTCTTCTTGAGGGTGTAGACTATTACAATATACTAGAAAATGACCACTTGCGTTGCACAATATTATAAATTTAAATATTTTGATTAAGTTTTATGTACATGTTGTGTCTTATTTTAATTAAAGTGAATAAAGAATTTTATTTAAAATTTTAAAGTTTAGTTATCTAATGAAAACTATATGAGATAGTTAGAAATCGTTAAATATTGAATACAATAAAATTTGATTATTTTTATAATATTTTATTCAAATTATTTAAAAAGAAATTATTTATAGTTGAGATTCATTTTAAAAGGCTATCATAATTATATGTATCTCATTGAAATAAATAAAAGTAAATATTAAATAAACTTATTAGTTTCGCTAATTATAAAATGTCATCATTTAACCGTTAGTCGGCTAAAACAAGACTTTGTCATATATAAATAAATAAATAAATAAATAATATGTATACATATTTATATTAAAAGTACTCTATCAATGTATAAAAAAATTGAAACATTTTTTATTTCAGATTATGTATTTCCTTGAATTTTCTTCAGTGATATATATATATATATATATATATATATATATATATATATATATATATCGAGTATATAACAATGAGATATTTATGCTTCATTTATATATTAAGAACTTATATATTTTAATAAGTTATGATTGATTATATATAGTAAAAAATTTAAATCAGTAATATGCTATAATATTAGTATGTTATTTTTAGACCACTTGAATTTAAGTTAGTTAAAATAATTTTAATATTTCCTGTTGACAGCACTATTTTAAAAATAAATAATTTTTATAATATGGTATTTGAGATAACGCAACCGAGAGTGAATGAAAAGAACCATAATCCAACTCACCCAAACCCAGTGTGATTTTGTTATCTTTCTTCCTTTATCCCCATCACTTCTCTTGACCTTTTCAGCTGCAACTGCCACATGAATGAATATTTATAAGCTTACCTTTTGGTAATGACTCCGTAACTAAGTACCCTAATACAAACAAACATTTACATACGAGGACATTAAGAATAAACGAACATTTATAAGCTTACCTTTTGGTAATGACTCCTTAACTAAGTACCCTAATACAAACAAACATTTACAGACCAGGACATTAAGAATAATCGAACTTGCTATTTGATTCTTCCTTAAACTAACCGAGTAGTTGTTTAATAACGACTTAATATAATTCAATGTTTCAATATGTACTTGTACTTGTACCCTTAGTTACATTAAGCCCCCAATTTGGAGTTTGGACGTATCCTAACAACCCTTTAAGCATATGATATTAAGATCATCATATTTTTAAGCTATCTGAACTTAAGTATTAAGATCATCCATATTTTAAAGTTATTAGCATTTATATTTAGCTCTATTTAGTTCATTTCAATAGATTAAAAATGTTAGTTTATTTCTGTAGAAAATTCACTTGGCGGAATAGGCTTAAGAGACAGACTTTAAAAAAAACATATTCAAATATTATAAGACAATCATAATACTTTTATATTTAAACAATTGATGAATTATACTATATAATTATTGAATACAAGATACATTATATATATGTACAATATATTTAGAGAAATGTGTTTTTAACTCAGTTTTTTGTTCGAAAGTGCATATATAACCTTGTAAAATCTGAAAGTGCAAATTTAAGTGTTAGAATAAAGCAAGTAGGTGATTAGATAAGATTTTATTCTTTTTGACTAGGCTAGAGTTATATTTAGACTAGTCTACTTTGTACTCTATTTATACTCTTCATCATTAATCAGAATCATTACGAAAAATTACTTATCATGGTATTATAGCAAACCTGGTCCAAAACTTTCCAAATTCCTTAAACCCTTTTTTTCTCCATGATTGGCCGCCCTCTCCCCCTGGCCGATTATCACAAACCCCCCCACCCCTTTCCGATGCATTTTCTTGGTGTCTCTCAACCTTCATCATGTCGGAAGACAAACTCTCTTACAATACCTTGCTCCACATGATGACAATCAAGTTATCATCATCAAACTATATCTTGTGGAAGCGTCAGATTAGTTATGTCCTCAAGCCACAAAAGCTATTCGAGTTTCTGGATGGGTTCAAACCCTGTCCAACTCTCCCTCCACCACCGCCGATCGGCGGCTCCTCCCCCATCTATGCTTAGGCCGCCGGTGCATCTACTCTCGGCCACAGTGGTACAAAAGCTGATCCTATGAAGGCACATATGAAGGCGAAGGCTGAGCATGATCTCAGGGTGGATGAAGATCAACGTGTGTGCAGTCTTCTTTTCTCATCTCTCACTCCGGAAGCCTTGGCGGAGATCCCTTATTGTACGACATCAAAGGACATCCGGGATAGTATTTCAGCAATTTTCCATGATAGCAGTGCCTCCACCATCCTTCGTCTTCGTGTTGATGCTCACGGTAAGACTGGTACATTTCATGAACTCCATCTTAAATTTAAAGATATTTTTTAGAAATTGTCTATGATGGGTTCACCTGTATCAAATAATGATCAAATTATCTGGTTTCTTAATGCTCTTACCACTGAGTTTAAGGACTTTTCAGCACCTTTGATTAATTATGCACCAATTCCTTTATATGCCGATGTGTTATCCCGTGCCAAAAACCACGAAGCCTTCTTGAGAAATTCACAATGAAATTCGGCACCAGCAGCAGGGCATGCCGCATTCGTAGAAGGAGAAAACCCCTTAGCCGACCGCGCGTGGGTCCATGCGGCAGCGAGGGGTGGCAACTTGTTTGGTTCACGCACCGCCAGAGACGGACATTCTGGTGGATGTCGTGGCGGCAGGGCTCCCTGGCACACTCAGTTTAGCGGTGGTTCTGTTCCTGGCCGTGGGGCGGCCGCACTACACCTGATGTGGTCGTCTCGATTATTGTGTTGCTTCCTGTTATAAGATGTTGGCAGAAACTGGTTCTCAGGTTCTTGGTCGTCGTACAAATTCCACTCATCTGGTTGAAAATTTTCAATCATCCATGCAGTTAGAGCCTACTGCACGATCTTCTGATTGGTGTATTAATTTTGGCACCTCCAGTCATATGGCATCCTCAGCTTCTGGTTTGGAGTCTGTATCTCCATGTACTGATAAGTCTTATGTCTCTGTTGGCAATGGTGTTTCTATTTAGATTTCTCATGTTGGTGATGTTAAGTTTTCTGATGATTTATGCTTGTCTGATGTTCTGGTTGTTCCTGATATTACTAAGAACCTGCTGTCTATTAGTAAACTGACCAGAGATCTAAATGATTTTGTCACTTTTGATGATCAGAACTTTTTCATTCAGAACAAAGTTTTGAAGGCAGTCGTGAGCAGGGGCCACAGTGAAAGTGGTCTCTATGTTTTGGATGGAGGCAAGGCAGCACTTTTTACTCATTTATAGCAGAGTAAAGGATGGGAATCTTACGAGCTTTGGCACGCTCGCTTGGGTCATACGCCGACAACAATTATTTCCATTTTGCAGAAGTCTGGTCTAGTTTCTTTATCTTCTTTGTTTCCCAAACAAGTGACCCGCGCCCTTTGTGTTATGGCTAAAGGTCAACGGTTAGCTTTTGTTGAAAACCATAAACGTGTTACGCACATGCTTGACTTGATTCATTGTGACTTGTAGGGACCTACCCCTGTTTCATCGTCAAATGGTTTTTCGCACTATGCCTTGTTTTTGGATGATTATTCTTGTTATTTTTGGATGATTATTCTTGTTTCACTTGGCTGCATCCACTTCGTCGCAAGTCAAACTTTATTGATGCATACTTACAGTTTTAGGCGTTTGTAGAAAATCATTTTTTATCCAAAATTAAGGTTTTCCAGAGTGATGGTGGTACGGAGTTTCTGAACACTCGTCTACGGACCCATTTCGCCACTAAGGGCATTCACCATCAGATATTGTGTCCTCACACTCTGGAGCAGAATGGACGTGAGGAGCTCAAACATAGACATGTTGCCAAGATGGGCCTTACCATGCTCTTTCATTCGTACTTGCCCATTTCTTACTGGGATGATGCCTTCGCTGCAACTACCTACACAATCAACCGATTACCTGCTCCTGTACTGCATGGTTCTTCTCCTTATGGGCTTTTCTATGGTCACGACCATGTTTACTCGAATTTCCATCCCTTTGGGTGCCGAGTTTTTCCATTTGTTCGACCATATACAGATCACAAGTTATCTCCCCTCATCATTCCTTGTGTCTTCATTGGTTATAGCTAACAGTACAAAGGTTTTCGGTATCTTGATTCTTCTACGGCTAGAGTACATCACTCTCCATGCTCATTTTGATGAGACACACTTTCCATTTGCCTCTTATTCGACTTCAGGCTCTCCTTCATCCACTCTTGATATCTCAACATTCATTGAACCTGATGGTGACTCTGTTGCACCTGTGCCTGTTCCAGCCGCGCCTTCTTTGCCTCAATGCACCATCTACACGGTTGAACCCGAACCAGCTCCTCACCCGCCAATTCCAGCATCTCAGCCAGTCTCGGTCGTCTCCTCTCCGACCTCCTCCGCCAGTCATTCTTCGGTTAGCCCTGCTTGGTATTCTCTAGCATCTTCAGTTGGTCCCACTCCTCCCGCTTCACCGCCCCAGCCTTGTACTCATAGGATAGTGACAGGGTCAACCACTGGTGCTATCCAGCGCCAGAATTATTCATACATTATTACTCATGGCCTTACTGTTGCACTTCTTTATCCGATGAAGCACCGCTCTGCTCTTCAGGATCCAGCCTAGATTTCAGCCATGTATGATGAGATAGCCGCTCTTCATGGTCAACACACTTGGGACTTGGTGCATCGACCTTCAGATGCCAACATTGTTGGCTCCAAATGGGTCTATAGGCTCAAGTATGGACCGGATGGTACTATTGAGAGTCATAAAACCAGACTTGTGGTGCAGGGTTTTTCGCAAACTCTAGGTTTTGATTTTGAACATACCTTCAATCATGTGGTCAAAGTATCCACTGTTCGTACAGTTCTCGCTATTGCCACCATGTGTTCCTGGTTGCTTCATCAGCTGGACGTCAAGAACACTTTCCTTAATGGTGTTCTCGATGCACAGGTTTATATGAGGCAACCTGTTGGCTATCAGGATTCTGCTCATCTAGACTATGTTTATCGCTTGCGGAAGGCCATCTCTGGTCTTAAGCAGGCTCCTCGGGGTTGGTTCTAGAGCTTCATGTGTTCTCTAACACAGATGGTTTTTAGTGCAGCACAGGCGATACTTCTTTATTTGTTCTCTCGGGAGGGTCTTCATTACTGTATCTCCTTGTGTATGTGGAAAATATCATTCTTATAGGAAACAACTCAACTCTTCTTCATCGGTTCATTGATCAGACACACAGAGAGCTTGCGATCAAGGATCTTGGTGCTCTCCATTACTTTCTTGGTCTTGAACTTTCGCCTACCTCCTCAGGGTTACTTCTTGGCCAAGTGAAGTATGCTCGGGATATTCTGACTCGGGCTGGCATATCTGATGTTGCACCAGTTTCCACGCCATTTGTCGCTGGTTCTCAGCTGCACAATTTGACCAATCCACCATTTCGGGATCCTACACTATGTCGTTCTCTTGTTGGGGCACTCCAGTATCTCACTATCACTCATCTAAATTTGTCTTTTTAGGTAACACGGCGATTCAGTATCTTTAGGATCCCAGAGATGACCATTTTGCTGCAGCGGCACAGATTTTGCATTATGTTCGTGACACCTTTCATTTTGGTCTCAACTTTCATTCTGCCAGTACTCCTGAGGTGTTAGGGTACTTTGATGCTGATTGGGCCCACTTTATGGAGACTCGTTGGTCCACTTATGGTTACGCGGTCTATCTTGGCGGGAATCTGGTTTCTTGGAGTGCTAAGAAACAACCCATTGTTTCTCACTCCAGCACCGAGTCTGAGTACCATGCTCTTGCCAACACTACTTTAGAGGTGGTTTGGCTCACTCATTTTCTTCGTGACCTTAGGGTTCCCCTTTCTGGTTTGCCATTCCTGTTATGCGATAACAGCAGTGCCATCTTCTTGGCTCAAAATCTGGTGGCGCACAAGCGAGCGAAGCATATCGACATTGACTAGCATTTTGTTCGTGAGTTGGTGACATCTGGCAAGCTACGCGTTGCATATGTCCCGATTTCTCTTCAGATTAAGGACATCTTCACCGAGTCCGCTGTTCAAGTTCTTTAGGTCCAAGCTGTACGTCCGTGAGCATTCGACGCTTCGCTTGATGGGGGGGTGCTAGAATAAAGCAAGTAGATGATTAGATAAGATTTTATCCTTGTTGACTAGACTAGATTTATATTTAGACTAGTCTACTTTGTACTCTATTTATACTCTTCATCATTAATCAGAATCATTAAGGGAAATTACTTTATCATTAACCCTGAACTTCGTTGACCAGAATGTCAACGATCAATTTGACCAGAAATTTATGAAAAGACAATATACATTGCTAAAATATATTTTTTTAAAAAGGAAAAAGAAAATTCACCCTTCAATCTGCATTTCCTCCATTTCCATCTCCATTTCTCTCTTCCGCAGTTAACTCCATTTTCATCTCTATTTATGTCATCCCCAATTATCTCAATTTCTCACCTGTGCAAATTTAGCAGCGGTGAGGGGCTGCGATGGTGGTGGTGGGGGAGAGGAGGAGGAAGAAAGGCTTGGAGGTGAATGAGGTTAGGGTTGAAGGCGGGCTAGGATGGTGCATGACGGGAGAGGCGTGAAGCACGGGGGGATGGTGTATCTACGGTTGAGCGGTGGTATCAAGGTTGGGGTTGCGTCGAGGCGGTGGAGCGCGGAGGAGCTTGGCGGCGTGTCTAGGTTTGAGGGTGGGGCTAGGGTTGAGTGGTGGTAGGCAGAGGAGTAGGTGCGTTGAGGCGGCGATGGGGTTTTGTCGAGGGCGGGGATAGGGCTGAGTGGCGGAACCTGGTGGCGTGGCTAGGGTTTAGCAATTGCGGGTGGAGAGGAGGCATGTCGAGGGCGGGGTTAGGGTTGAGCGGTGGCTTCGAGTCTAAGGTTAGTTGGTGTTTCGGTCTAGGATTAAACGGCGGCATCGAGTCAGGGGTTGGCTGGTGTTTGGGGCTAGGGTTGGGTGTTGAGCAGTGGCGGGCGAATTAGGAGGTGTGGTGGTGGTGTTGGGGATGTGGTGCTGGAGATGGGCGGAATGACAGAGCAGCGGTGGTGCTTTAGAGATGGGCAGGGACTCGGGGATGAGGTGGTTCTAAAGAGCGGCGGCGACTGTGGTGCTCAGTGGCAGCGGTTTAGGGTGTTTGAAGAAGAAGAAGAAGAAGCCTTGGGGGTATAATGGTCATTAGATTTTTAGTTTTAAGGTTAGGTGTGTTTTTATCTTTTCAAATTAGGTCAATGTTTGAATTCCTTTAGTCAACATCAGAATAGTGCAATTTGGGTATAGCTGTGTCATTGTTCAAAATTTTAGAGTTAGTTTAGCACTTTCAGATTTTATAGGGTCATTTATGCACTTTCGGCATTTAATAGGGTTATTTATACACTTTTCACACACACACACACATATATATACACCTTTTAATTTACGCATTGTATTGGGTTTCCTGACAGGCGGCATGTCCATAAGGTTATGGACAGGTCACTTATTTTTTACCTTATATTATGCATTTGTTAAATTACATACTCCCTCCGTCCCGCCGAATCTGCACACTTTTTGGTCAACTTTCTCAAGACATGTTTGACCATAAATTTCAACTAGCACATAGACACCAATATCATCATGTGAGGTATTGTTGGATTCCTTGCATGATGTATTTTCTAAATATCAAATTTTTGCACACCGTTAATATACGTAACTAAAGTTATCATTGGTCAAACATGACTTGAGAAAGTTGACAAAAAATGTGCACATTCGGCTGGGACGGAGGGAGTAAAAAATTTAGAATTTTTTAAAATATTTTTTTGCATCATATAATTTTATATTTTGACTTTCAAATACAAATTATTACTTGGTTTAACTTATAAAATATAATAATTAAATTTTAAAAAATTATAATATTTATAAAAGCTCCTGTTGACTGTCAATAAGGTTATGGAAATGCCGCATTTCCTTGAGACTTTCTATGTATAAATATAGGGGCGGACTGGGGGGGCGAGGGGGTGCTAGTGCCACCCTTAGGATCCGACGGCCCAGAATTTAGGCCTAGAGCCACCGGGAGCCACCAGATTCCGTCCCCCCTTAAGCTGTAGCAGCGCCCGATGTCAGTTGAAGAAGATGACCCAGGTTTCATTTTTTTCTAACTAAACAAAACGACGTTTTCTTAAGTGAAACGACGTCGTTTTGTTAATGTAAAACCAAAAATAAATGATGCCAATTGGGCTGAAACCCAATTGGCCCAAATACAAATCGCATAAACCTACAGATTATGTGAAGAAATTACAGACTTTCTCATCTTCCCTCGACTTCCACCGACCGCGGCGCACTTGCCGTCCATCCGCCGCCGTGCAGACTTGTTGTATTTAGCGTTGTAAAAATTTTGTTTGCCTCTTTTTAGGCCCCTTACATAACGTCCTGGTTCCACCACTGTGTGTGCATATATATATTATTTAAAAAGATACTATAATTATTTAAAACTTATAAGAAGGTGTTGTATTTCCTAAAACTATAAGACTAAAATTAAACAACATACTCATGAGTGTGTGTAAATGCGGTTCCTTTGCACGGTCATGATTGCCACGTATGTGCATGGAGAGTGATCGGAACTTCACAATGATAGCTCTAACCTTATGTGATTTTTCGTTGAATGGTCAATATCTTAGGCGAATCTTTCCACATAAAATACAAGAACCCAAAGTCAGGTATATACATCTCATCTCATTGCTTTTGTTTGTCTCTCTCAAATACTACCACATACTACTGTCGCATATTACTTGAAAATTCACTACGTACTTATATGCAATGCGAATTCGGGTCTTCTTTTAAAGTTAAGAATGCATTAAGCTCAATTCTGTTCTACTTAACTGTATTTTAATATATACTTTAATTTAATTACATGATTTATTTTAGTTAGCATAAATGGCAGGACCTAAATGTAGGTATATTCAAATGGATAGGAATAGCAAACAATAGAAAAAGGGAGTCCGTCTCTTGAAAGACGATATTTCCATAAGCTATGCAAAGATTAAGTTTTAAATTGTAAATTACGAGAAATGAAGATAAAATTTTCAGGTTGAATCAATTGCACGCTGCATAATAATTTTTAATATCACAACTAAAATATTTACTCCCTCCGTTTCTTTTATTATGGCACCTCTTTTTCTGACATTTTTTGAAGGCATGTTTGACCATCGATAACTTTTGTTGCGTACGATATTATATTATGAAAGTTTACTTTTCGAAAACTATACGTTACTGAGAATCCAAAGACATCTCACATAATGTCCATACATATATACAATAAAAGTTATCGCTGGTCAAACATGCCATGAAAAATTTCATGGTCAACATGTGCCATAATAAAAGAAACGGAGGGAGTACATTTTTATAGTTTTAATCCAACCCAACGGTTTCATATGCACATGCAAAGACAATTTTCCCTAACAGTCTGGCTGAAAAAGGAGCAAGGAGTGGAATTTCTGGAACGCCATGGCCATGTACCCGACTAATAATGAGGTCAAGAATTAACGACCACAAAAAGGAGGGTTTGGTGAGTCATAAAGGAATGTTTATGCACAATCCCTTCCAACAGCTAAGCTTATGCTATTTAGCATCAAACTTTACAAGCTGTAAAATGCATATTATGTGCATACTACCATCACATGATTAACTGGAAATGTATGCCCATATATATTGTTTGATTTCTGGTCCAGCTAGTTTTAAGGTTGAAACATTAGTTTTTTTTTATTAAAGAGATTCATCGAAGGCGTGAGAACAAGTTTAACAATAATCATAATTAATTGAATCGACATCTAATATAAATATCTTATTATAGAATAATAAAGCATGTGGTAATCAAATTTACTACTCTATTCTATATATACAAGAAGTGTTGTTTTAGACTGACTAACCATTACACATGTAAATAACATAATTTGTATTGGGATGTTTTTCTTAAAAAATGCAAATAGCTTGAAGGCCGATTAGTGAATTATGAAAAAGTGTGGATTAAATTTTAAACCATATTTCTCTCATTTCTTCATTTTTTTTCTTGCGTTTCCCTGCTTTCCTCTTCTTTTTCTTCTTCTTCTTCTATTTCTATGTCGATTCAAATTTCAAGTTTTCCTCGATTTCTTCAACATTGATCGTATTATTTGCTCTGTTTAGTGATATTTGGTGGCACTATTTGTCCTCCAGGTTTGTTTGCTTGTTTCCCCCCCAATTTGGTAACCTAGCCTTTTGAATATCTTGACTGTAGATAAGAAATCGATCGATTTCAAAGGAGAATATATTGTTTTTTGGATTCGAATGGTTCTAACGTGATTTGGTTAGGTTTTGGTTGTTTTTTTTATCAAAATTACTGATGTATATTGTATTTTTGTTGTAGTTGAAAATGAAAAAAAAGATTTTTTAAAACATTTTCTGTAGATTTTCCGCAGATTTAACGTCATTGTATGGCATTTTATTTCAATGATGATGTTTAGTAAATTTTAGTTGATGTTTATACGTATATATCAATTATGTTGATGTTTATGCAATTTCAATTGATGTTTATATATATATATATTTTTTGATGTTTCTATTCTAGTGACAACCAACTGATAATGATGAGGTTTCATATTTTCATCATTAGTTTGATCTTTTAAAGTTGAGTCAAACTAATGCTGGATGAATTTCAAGGGATGAGAAAGGTCAAACTTAGAAGGATTTGATTGTTTGATATTAGTGTATTTTGAAAGATTTGTTATAATTTTGCATTAAATGATATTATGTAGCTGTAAAATTTTCTTGAATCATAATTACATATATTCTTATGAGTGTTTAATATTACATCTGCCAGATCCTTTACATTTTTTTTTTCATTTTTAAAATAAAAGTTATGCTTCTACTTTCCTGTTGATGTTTTATGTGTTTCGAGTTCATGTTTATATGGATTCCGTTGAGAGTCTTTTTGCGCCGAGGGAGGAATTAGAGAAGGTAAGAGAGAGAGTGTTTATTATATTTATAAATATTTTTTTTGCAAATAGATCCTTATAATTTTGTGATTTTTTTAAAAAACTCAAAAATAAAATAATTACAAAAAGTACCCTAACTATGCCCATTCACCACCTTGTTTTTTTTAATCACCGGTCTAACCGTTATTCTGTCTAACAAGAGGGTTTCTCTAATATATAAGGGATTTGATAAAAAATTATAGTATTACACTAGTTAATGTTAATTAGTTATCAGGGAAATCTATGAGTTGCTTAGAGCAAGTCCAACGGCTTCTTTAAAATTTCTCTAATGTGGAGATTTAAAATTCATATTCTCATTATTTTTTTGGGGCAAATTTCAACAGATTCCCTATTTTTCAGACTCTTATATTTATTACAGAATAAGTATTACTCTTGTAATTTGAATTTAATAAACATGCCTTGTTCTACATAGCTTTTCTGCAGTTCAATTTAATTCAAATAATTTCAATTCAGTTTAATTCAGCAAAAACTTCATTGATGAAATTTAGTTTAATTTAGTCATATTGCTACTATTTTCCAGTAAACTTATTTTTAGTTCAGTTCATTTCAATTCATTCCAGTTCAAATCCATGTAATTCAAATAATTTCAAATTCATATCAGATCAGATAAGCGCAAGAGAACAAGTTCTTAGTTTTACACAATGACTTGTAAAAGTTGATCATGACTTTTAACTATTGAAAACTTTGGAAGTCTTCACAACTAGAAAGAAGGTACATAGGCCCTGGTATGTAAGTGTTGGGAGAGCAATACCAATGCTAGGAATTTCATAGGCACTGGTAAGCTGGCAAATTAACCAAAATATCAATGCCTATGAATAATTCCAACACCGGCTCACTGAATATCGGTGCCTTTGAAGAAAAAAATGCCAGAATATAATACTTTTCAGCACTGATTTTGGCTGATGACATATACAGGTGCTAATACCGTTACATATGACCAAAATAGTATTTTTGCCGGGTAAAATTGTGGTGGGAAAATAAGTGCATTTAATGCTCACCTACCCTTATTTTTATGGGTAAAAAGTGAATTTTTGGGAGAGATGGTTCATTAATTAATGTATAGAAGGGTGTGTTTCTAAAATTTGGGGGTCACAGTGTAATTTGCAAAAAAAGGGTGTAGAAGTAATCATTATTTTGATTCTTGGCCACTTTGTTCCCCCGTTCAGGCCCACATCAGCAAGTCGCGATCGTTTCTTGGTGAATTGCACTTTGGTGTTGCCAATTTTGTGATTTGACGCCTCCTACTTTATTGGAGAGACCTAAGTGAAAAAAGTAAAAAAGTTTACTCGTAACTCCAAATTGAAACCCGCCTGAACGTGATCCTGACATATACATCCCTAATTAATTTTTCATGTCTGTAAGGGAATATTTATCAAAAATCGGGAATAAGAACATATCTATAATCCTTTCCGATTTCACTTTGTAACTTCTAAGTAATCAACCATATGTTACTCTAGAACATGTACTAGAGCTTTTCAATATTCCACCAAAAAAATTATTTATTTTATTTTTCCATATCTAGGCAAGAATAAAAAAAAGTGTATTTTGGAGCAATGAGTAGTTGGGTAACACAATTTTGGGACACTGAGTAATTTTCCAAGATTTTATAGAAGTAATCACTGTTGACTTTTGAGGCTCATACATGCCCAAATTGCAAAGTTGCAATCTTATATTATTGAATTGCATTTTGGTGCCGCCAATTTCGTGATTCGATGACTCCAACTTTCTTGGAGGGACCTAAGTGCAAAAAGTAAAAATTGTATTTGTGACTCTAAATTTAAATTCGTTCGAACATGATCCTACCATATACAACCCAATGTATTTTCCATGTCCGTAAGAGAATATTTATCAATAATCGGGCACATGAACATATCAATAATCCTTTCCGATTTCACTTTGTAACTTCTAAGTAATCAACCATAAGTTACTTTAGAACATGCACTAGAGCTTTTCATTATTTTACCCAAAAAATTATTTATTTTATATTTCTATATTAGATAAGAATAACAAAAATAATGTTTTTGGAGCAATGGCAATGGGTAATTGGGTAACATAAATTTGGACCACAATGTAATTTTCAAAGAATTATATTACAGGCTCTTCCGTTCACCCATTGTAGCCCAAATTTCAATAACGAAATAGTCTCCAATTTATTTGCATTTTGGTTTCTCTATTTTGTTATTCACCTCCTCCAAATTTCTTCTATGGACCTAATAGTGAAAAAATGAAAAAGTTAACTTAGAGGAAAAAATATAGAGTAAAGTGCTCATATGGCCCTATGTTTTGAGGGTTTGTGCTATGAACCTGATTTTGGCCGTGGTCATGGAGATGATGAAGAAGAAGAATGTAGGGGTATTTTAGTCATTATATTATTAGGTTTAAGACTAGGGATATTTTAGTCATTTTAGGTTTGGTCAACGCTGGAAATTACTAAGTCAATGCCGGAATAGTGCCACAGGGTTATATCGGCACTTCTGATGCAAAACATAGGGTTATAATAGCACTTTTCAACTTTATAGGGTTATATTAGCACAAACCTCCAAAACATAGGGTCATATCAGTATTTTGCCCAAAAGTATACTAGCACCGGCATTGTTTTTCTATCATACATGTGCTACTGTGTAGTAAAAAAATGAAAATTTTGAATTTTCGTCCAATTTTTTGAGAAAATGTTTACGAGCGCCGGTAGCACCATTGTAGGCACCGATCAGACTACTTCTGCTAGGTACTTAGAATAATTTTCTCCTCTTACAGTACTGAAAAATAGGTACATAGGCACCGGTACCTAGACTGGGGGGGGGACTAAAAACCGGTGCTGACAATATCAAAGGCAATAGTTTTTTTGATGAAATTCTACGGAACCAGTGCTATAGAAGTTTATCAGCACCGGAAATGTGAAACCGGTGCCCTAAATTGGTGCCTTACATAATAAATAGCACCGGTAACCTTTAAGAACATGCAATGTACCAATACTGTAAAATTTCCCCGTAAGAAAAACAGTGTTTTTTGCGCAGAAAAAAATTGAGGGAAAAACATAGCACCAGTATGAAAATGTCTGTCGGTGCCTTTGATAAATCTTAGCACCAAAATTGAGTACACCGGGTGGTACCTTTAATATGGGACTCATATGAACATTGGACAATAGCATTGACAATACTAGCACCGGTTTAAAGAAAATCATCTCAACCGGTGCTAGTAATGAATGAATGGACATTTTGGTGGGTTAATTTTTGGAGGGAAATTCTCTAGCACCGGTATGTGCCATGAAATCGGTGCCAAAACCGCATTTAATGCTCACCTACCACTATTCAATGGCGGGTAAAAAGTGGGTTTTTGTTGAGAAAGACATTTATGGTGTTTTTGGGAGGGTTTTAACATTTAATACTCCAATGAAGACCCACAAAGGTAGGTTTTAAATTTTTTGGCATGTTATTAATGATCTAATATGTTGAATATGGTTTGTATGCATATATTTTGTGTGTTTAATCATGATTTTGTATGTTTCATCATGTTCATGATACTTCCATTCGTGGAAGAAATTTGATTGTTTTCTAGATTTGTTGATGTGATTAAGACCTTGATTAGGAATGTGATAATGTTGGTGCAGTTTTGAATGTTGTGATCCGAGTTGTATGCCATCTTTGCCAAATGGAATTTCAATGTTTAGAATCTTGCGTAGCCAAGGTCATTTTGTGGAACTATAATACTCCTATTTTTGTGAATTTGTAGAGATGGATAGCGCAATGGAGAGACGTAAGCATTTGTATTGCAACATTAGTTGGTTGAGCAAAGAATATGTTAATTTTGTGGAGGATCTTTTAGAGCACACTTTTGGTGGTGAGAAGCGATTGTTATGTCCTTGTCGTGATTGCAAGAATCGTAACCGTAGTGGTGATAGAGACATGATGAGACTTCACTTGGTTAGGGGAGGGTTTGAAAAAGATTATTTGGTTTGGACTTTTCATGGCGAGAAGGCATCGCCAGAGGTGGTTGTAGGTAGTGGAGGAGAGTGTTTTGGAGACTTTAGTTTAGATGACATGTGTAAGGAGGTTGTCAATGAATTTAGGGGGAGGCCCAAGGTTTTGTCAATTTCTTAGGTGAGAAGGACAGACCGTTGTATCCTGGTTGCAACAAGAGGGATACATCGATGTCATGTTTGATGGAATTGTTTAATTTAAAAGGCCTTGGTGCATGGAGCGACACTGGCATGAACAAGTTGCAGAAGTTTCTAAATGAGAAGCTTCCCGCCGGTAACGGAATACCGGACAACCTGTACGAAACGAAGAGGATACTATGTTTGATGGGATTGGAGTATGAAAAAAATACATGCTTGTCCCAATGATTGTGTTTTTTACAGGGGTGACTTATTGAATGAGGAGGCATGAGCAGTATGTCACATGTCACGCTACAAGAAAAGGAGAAATGCAGTTGTCGGTGGAGATGCTGTCGTGAAGTTAAGGAAACATGTTCCCGCGAAATGCATGTGGTATCTTCCAATTATTCCGAGGTTGAAGAGTTTGTTTAAGAATGCCAATGATGCAAAAAACATGACGTGGTACATGGGTAGGGGTTTTGTTCAGGGCGATGTCATTCGTCATCTAGCTGATGCCGATCAATGGAAAAGATTTGATAAGAGGTATCCGGATTTTGCAGCCAAGGAACTTGCGGATGGTTTTGTGTACCGATGGGATGAATCTGTTCGGCAACATGTTCTTCAGGCATAGTTCATGGCTGGTAATACTAGCCATATACAACCTTCCACCGTATTTGTGTATAAAGAGGAAATATGTGTTGATGACTTTGTTGATTTCTGGGCCAAAACAACTTGGAAATGACATCGATATGTACTTGGCACCTTTGATACAAGATTTGAAGGTTCTATGGTCTGACGACATTGATGTGTTTGATGACTTTAGGGGCTTGGAGTTCAATTTGAAGGCAATGCTTTTATGTACCATAAATGAATTTCTCGCATACGGAAACCTTTCAGGTTATGTGGTGAAGTGGCACACGATGTTCCGGTGTGTGAAAAGTCCACAGATTACGAATAGCTAAAGAATGGTCGCAAGACTGTCTATTTGGGTCACCAAAAATTCCTCCCGGTGAAGCACATGCGTGATGATGCATTTAAGTTTGTTGGCGGGAAGGAGGCAAGGAAGGTGCCAAAACCATTGAAGGGGGTTGTCATACAACAAGGTAAAGAAATTGAAATTTGTTCTTGGGAAGAAGATGAAGAAGGTTGGTACAAAGCCTGATGGACCTTGGAAGAAGAGGTCGGTTTTCTTCGATCTACCTTATTGGGAGCATTTGGAGGTTCGACACTGTCTAGATTTGGTACACATTGAGAAAAATGTGTGCGAGAGTTTGATTGGTACCTTACTTAATATTTTGGGGAAGACGAAAGATAGCTTGAATGCACAGAAGGATTTGGTGGAGCTTGGAATTTGGTCAAATCTAGCACCGGAGGTGGGAGGGAAGCAAACATACCTCCCTCCCGCTCCATACAATTTGTGAGTGGATGAGAGGAGATCAGTTTGTGATATACAAGGGATCAAGGTACCATTTGGATACTCTTCAAATGTTAGTCGATTTGTGAATGAGGATTTGCATATGAACGGCTAGAAATGCATGATTGTCACATTCTCATGCAACAATTATTTCTCGTTGCTATCCATGGCATTATGGAGGAGGATGTGCGATTTAGCGGTATGCGAATGTGTTTCTTCTTCAACTCCATTTGTCGGAAGAATATAAGTATGCAGACGCTTGATGTGTTGGAGCAGGAGAGGGTATTAGTGTTATGTCAGTTGGAGAAGTACTTTCCTCTGTTCTTCTTTGGCATCATGGTTTATCTGGTCATTCATTTGGTTCAGGAAATTCGACTATGTGGTTCAGTGGGTATGCATTAGATGCACCCTTTCAAGTGGCGCATGAGTGTTTTCAAAGGTTACGTTTGCAGTGTAGCCAACCGGATGCGAGCATCATGCAAAGGTACGTTACCGAGGAGATCATTGAATATTGTACCTCAAACTTAGTCAGTAAGAAGTTGGTTGGACTACCAGAGCAAGCGCACACTGGTAGGAAGAATGAGGTTGCACGTTCTAAAGGTACACTTCACACTCCCTTCTATGCTGGGTTGATGACAATTCACCTTTACGTTTTAAGGAACAGTAACGAGACTGCAATCTATGTTCAAGAGGACATGTCGTATTTACAAGCACTCTATCTGGATTGGCCTTCGAATCAAATAAAGCTAGAGTATTCTTCCACATTTTTTAATGATTTTATAATCATTTCAGTGTGGAAGGCATGCCTAGTAAACTTCGTGCCTTTGCTAGAAAGCAAAACTGTAAAGTTAGGAGGTTCCTAGGGTATGATATTAATGACTTCAATTTTGCAACAGCTGATAAGGATAGCAAGAGCACGATAAAGAATAGTGGATTTTACATTTAGTCTGAATCGATGTGGCAGTTTAGCAAGAAGACAAAAACCCTATCGCTGCAGTGATGGCTTTTTACGGAGTGATTGAGGAAATTTGGGAGTTGGACTATTGAATTCAAAGTTGTGGTTTTCAAGTGCCGGTGGGTTGATAATGGAGGAAGGGTTTGTACGAAGAAACCCATTTGTTTCACATTGGTGGACCTTAACCGAGTTGGGTTTGAGGATGACAAGTTCATCTTAATTGCCCGGGCACAACTATTTTTTTATGTCCGGATCCTAGCAACAAGAATTTGCATGTCATCCTAGGAATAAGTTCTACTTCGATGAGGAGATTGATTGGCTTGTCGAGGAAAAAGTCAATAATTCCCATATGTATTTCCAAGTTTGAAGGATGTGGGTGGAGTTTTAGTAGGAAGACGGTCACATGGAGATGGATTGTGGGTTGATGAGAGCGGTAAAATTGTGGGGGGTGATGTTGTGTTGAAAAGGAAAAGGTAGGTGCATCTAATGAGTGTAAATGTAAATGTATTTATCATTATTATTTTGTTCAATCGCCATTGTTGTGTGTACTTGGCACAATGATATTAATATATGAATTTGGGTTTACCTTTTCTGCAGTGTATTGTTGCTCGTTTATGTTTTTCACTTCGATGGAAAGGTTCGTTGGTACTATCATAAAACCAATCAACACCGATTTATATTCATCAAACCGGTGCTGGAAAACAGAGCATGTGCTTTGTTTCATGTTTCAGCACTAGATTTTTTATTCTCGGCACTGGTTCTGCAACCGGTGCTATGATGTTAGTAATATTTTTTGCCTCTTAATTCCCGGGTTGGAAAAATGTTGTCAAAAAAAGGCAGGGCAGGCTCAAGCAGCTGCCTGACTTGAAAAAGGCATCGATTTTGCAAGTTTCGGCACCAATTCTACAACCAGTGCTGTGAAGTTAGTAATTTTTTTTGCCTCTTAGCTCTCAGGTTGAAAAAATCATGTCAAAAAAAAACATGGCAGCCTCAGGCAGCTGCTTGACCTGAAATAAGCACTAGATTGTCATGTTTCAGCACCGATTCAACAACTAGGGCTGTGGAGTTAGTAACTTTTTCAGCCACTTAGCTCTTAGGTTGGAAAAAATGATGTAAAATATTTTTACAGGGCAGCCTTACGCATATGCCTTCACCTCAGCACTAATTTTCAATATAATACCGGTGCTACGATTTATTCTCCATCCATCCACCATCTCAAACTTTGTAAAGCAAAAAGGTGAGTTCTCTTTATTTATTATTCTACAAAATTATGTAGCATTACAATAAAAATAAGAACTTCCAGTGTAAATTCCAAACTAATTTTACCGAACTTAGCCTACAATCTATATTAGCGCTTTGTAAGTAATACTATAAAAAGTTAAATTATATTCAATTCATTTATTTATGCTGTAATAACAAGAATCAAGTTTTTCATGTGAATGGTCAAGGTCATACTTTGTTTTGGGCAACACTGCGATTTCTGAAAATTTTGCGCTAGAAATCTATGTTCACTTACGAGGATGTTCCATTTGCACATTCAAGTTTTAATCACATGGTTATGATCATACAATACTCAATTTCAATTTAGAAACGACAGTTTTGAATTTTAACATTTCCAAGATTCTTGGAGGGACCTAAATACAAAAAAAAATTTCACCCGGGGGTCCAAATAGAAATCTCATAATGTCAATCCCAAGCCCTGGTTAAAAAATGATTCACATTTGGGCAGAAAAAATCACAAGCATACCTCCCCGTTTGGACAACCTAACTTCTAAGTTATCTGGAGTAGGATATTCTAAAACATGTACTAGCGCTTTACCGAATTCCATGATAACATGAAATTCTTTTGAAAGCTGTAAATTAATCCAAGAATACATAATTGAAATAAATAGGATACGAGAAAGATGGTGTAACTTAGTTTTGGGCAACAATGATATTTTTAACCATGTTTTGATACAAGCGTTTCTGAGTTTCCATCTGGCACAATATCAAAACACGAGATCTATTGCATAGTTAATTGAATGTTTCTCAATCGTATTGCACTTTTAAAATATAGACAAAACTATCCCACCAATTAGCTACTTATATTAATTATAGGAAAATAGTGGAGAAATAACACAGCACCGGTACAACATTAATAGAACCGGTGCTATGTTTTTAAAAATAGTCAAAATTTTAATCTACTATTGGTGGGAAATTCAAAATATTTGAGGTTTTTGGCCAAAAATATTTCAGCCCAGAAGTTTATAAATAGGTATCAGTTTGTGAAAATAAGGCACCGGTAAAATAAAGGGTTATGATAATTGAATGATAGTCGGGATTAAGCAGTCAAACACAACGGCTTTAGATGATTCATGGCACCAATTATCGTATGAGAGCACCGGTTTTGAATCCGGTGCTCTGTACTTAGATAATTTTTTCTTCTCTGGCTCTTGGGTTCGGAAATAAAAAGTACAAGGTAGTATGATGCATCATCGTTTTTAAATGTTGGCACCATTTTAAGACAATAACATCACCGATTTTTAAACCGGTGCTGTGTACTTAGAAACTTTTATTATGTCCATACTCTCGGGTTCAAGAAATGAAATACCAATGCAACCTTAGGCAGCTAGCTGCATTTCATATCATAGGCACCAAGTTTTTCTAAAACAAAACCAGTGTATCTGATGTGGTACCAATGCTGAAAATGTTAATATAAATGGGGACCAATCGTCTTTCTCACATAATGGTCCCCTTTTTCTTATTCCTCCACCTTCTCCAATTGTTTTTTCCCACAATCTCCACCATTCATTCCATCAACATCCACAATTTACCACCTTATTCCCCCAGATCCAAGCATTTAAGAACCCTAGAAAACCCATTTAGAAATCGCACAGGCCGGATTCTCCACTTTTAGACTCGACGCCGGCAAAGCATCATTGACTAGGTTTCTTGCCACAGTTTTAATAGGTACGCCATGATTCAATCATTTTTTGTTCGGGAAAAGCTAAAACTTTCCCCGCTTTGAGTAAAATTAGTATCAAATTCTATGTGTTCAATGAAATGTTTCAATGAATCTTTTTTAATGTTTACTTCTGTTGGGTTGTTTATTGTGCAAAGTTTGAGTATGATGTTGTTGACCATGTGATGTTAAAGTGTTTTGTTATGGGGATGTTGGTATGTTGTTAGTGCTACGTTATATTGTAGTTCGATGTCATAGTGATTGGTATGTTGTTATATTTGTAATACAGTTGATCTTTTTAGGTTTTTATGTAGAAGGTTCTTATTCATTGTACCGCTATTTTGATTTGTAGATGCCTCCAAAAACAAAAAAATACGCCTGAAAGAGGAAGAGGGGTGACCCTCCACATAAACAAAACAAGGTGTAGAACAAACAAATTACCCCCGAAGGAGAGAAAGAGCAGGTTATACCCATGGTTCCCCTCAAAATACAGTTTGAGGAAGATGGAGTGGATCCAACGGGTGCTCTCAAGGAGGAAATTTCCAAAGAAGTTCCCGAGAGGAAGTTTTAGAAGAACCAATGGGTGACAATGAAGACAAGCTCCGTTGGGATCCAAAGAAGGATGACCTTACAAAGGCAGGCATGCGTAATGGGAAGGCTTTTGACAAATTCGAGATAGGAAACTATTATAGGGAACACGAGACAACTACGTGCCAATTGGTTATGTTAGCCAGGGAAAAGAACCCCATCCCCATCGCATTCGAGAAGGTTGACGGTCTGTTGGTTTGTACAAGGAATTGGAGCGCCTGGACCGCATATTGTAATTACGCTTTTAGAAGGTGCATTAGATTTGGTACGTGAATACACTGGCCTAACGTGCCAAAGGATGTTAGGAACCGTGGAAGGACATATCGGTAATGAAAATTTTTACAATACTTAGTTCATCAATGCATACTTGTCAATAATTACACATTGACCACATTTGCCTGATATTTAATTCTAAGTAATCTTCCATTGCAGATAAGTTTTAAGTTCAAAACAGAGTTGACTGAAGAACAAATGAAGAGTTTGAGGAGGATTGTGGTGATTAAAAATGGCGATGCACACCGCAACTGGAAGACCAAGGTAGCAAACAAATACATCCGGCTTCTCCCGGACGGCAAAGTTCCTAAATATAAGCCCTTGAAAAAATACAAGTGGATGGATGAGGATGAGTGGAAGAAATTTGAGGAACACGGAAGAACTGGGGATATGCTAGTGAGTACAGTTATTACATTCTATAGAAAAAAATATATCAATATTCTTTAGCCATATATACTAAGATGTTAATAGCTAATTAATTAATTTAGTTTGTAGTAAAAAAGGGAAAAAAGCAAGCAAGAACTCAAGGGGAAAGAAGTATGTCCACTACACCGGACCACAGGGGAATAGGGCGATAAAAGAAAAGTTGGTGAAACAGATGAAAGAGAAAGTGAGGAAAAGGTTAAGGAACCTTGGATACATGGATGAGGAGGTCGAGGAGGAAATAAAGGCAAAGGAATTTTAAACATACATGTCCCTGGTGTACTTGGAGTCGAACAGGGGGGAAAATCAAGGATTACACAACCCTAGAAGTGAAGGCCATAGCGGACAACATTGTAAGTTTACGATTGCGTAATCTTTCTATTTCCCTATTTCAGGTCAACTGTAATTTTCAATACTAACACGAAAAAAGAACCACAGTTGAGGATGAACGAGGAAAAAGAAAAGGGAACTCTAGTCTTGGACCTGGGGGAGGACATCTTGATAAGAGCGGTAGGGAAGCAGAATCACCCGGGACGGTATAGAGGTACCCAATCCCAACTTTCGGCAGCTGTTGCTATTCCCGGATCATCACGAAGCAAATGTGGTAGCAGCTCCTCATCCCAAAAGAAACCTGCCAAGAAACCCGCTGTTGATCAGCCAGTTGTGAAGGCGATGGTCTCATACCTCGAGTATTTTTTTAAGAGTATAGCTACAGCTGGGGGAGTAAATATTCCCGAGGGCCTAGCGGACCCGAAGAGCTTCATTGAGAATGTAATGTTCAGAGGTATATCCATCGGTCTCAGCGCCTTAGGACCCCCCTAGGATGGAGAAGCAGACGAGGAGGTAAAAATCTTTTACGCCAAAAAAGTTCATAGCATTTGGATTTTTCCAATTCAATTTCTAGCAAACTATTTCAACGACTAAAAAAATCTCACGTCCTTTGTAACAGGATAGTGAGTTAGTCACCATGTACATCAAGGCATTCAAGGATACATGATAAAGGTTGCACAAGCTTGGCTCCAAAAATCAAGGCGTCCCAAGCAAGTACATAGACTATTAGCTCACATTCGGGTGGCCGAGCCAGTCTACCATCCAAGAGTTGGGTTGTCGTCTACCAACTACTAATTCAGTAACGTGGGAGATGCTCTGGGGAGTGAGATAGACTAATTGATGAATTTGGTCATGTTCAGGGTTGACACTCAGACATAAGAGAATGATGAGGGCAAACCACTGACGAATGAGTTTTACTGTCTGAATGTGAGCGACAATGAGCTAATAAAATGTAGTAATATAGCAACATCTTTTACATTAACTAACATTTTTTTGGATAATCATTGAAATTGATTACATTTCCTGCATAGGCATCAACCCCTAAAAATTCTGGATCAACCAACTCATTCCGTCCCTTGGAGCAGCAATTTTTACATGAGAGACCACTCAAGCAGGTATTTCTTGCTAACAAAAGTCACTTGTACTTTATATCTTTCATTATGAAGTTGCCTAATTTTGTTGCAATTACGTAATTTTAGATTGTCAACAAGCGCCAATTCAAGGCATATCCCAACATGGGGAAGTACATCACATACTACAATGAGCTTCTTAAGAGCATGCAATTTTCGAGGTTGGTGGCTTTATTTCCGGAGTATCGACCAAGCTTATTTTCTAGAACGCATAAATCAGGATTATTTATGGAATGCTTGGTGGACTTCGGACACAAACTTGACAACCTAAGAGGAATGGCATGGCTATCGAACTCAATGATAGATGTCTGGATGGGGTGAGATTTACTTGTTCACAATAATGAATTTGTACACTTATATGTTTCAAATATTAAATATTTTTATTTGTCAAGGCATCAAGTCTTCGAAACACACAATGACGGCATTCAATTTGTACCATGCTATACAGGAGGATACTCCACGAAAATAAAGGAGGCAGAGGTCGAAGGTCGTGCTAAAGCTATTCTCTCAACCATGCTCGTTGCTGAAGCCCTGATTTATATGGTGCCGTATATTGAAATGTAAGTGGTACTTTATAAAATTTCACATTCTTTATAAGCGACTAAATTTTCATTCCTGACATACATTCTTTTGAAGACAAAGATCATTGGTACTTAATACTCATCCGTCCTGGTACGGAGGAAGTTTTTACCCTTGACTCGATGACTGAAGGAATAAAGCCAAAGAACATTAATGAAAACAAAATCATTGCTAGGTACGTACATTCATTTCATCGGTGTTAATTTGAACGTCTTAAACTATGAGTTCACTAACATATATAAGTCCAATATTACCAAGATTGCATGCGAATATCAAAGGTGGAATTTGAAGGTGGAAACCCCTCCGGACTACACATGGAGTATCACAAACATCGGTGTAAGTCATATAATCCAAGAGTCCATTTGTATCCACCATTATTTAGTTCTAAGTCATAAAATTACGTTTAACATGATATTTTTGTTGCAGTACCAATTGCAATTCAGTGGTTGGGAATACGGATACTATGTCCCCCTCTTCATGAAAGAGTTTGTGCTCAAGACCACCTCTACAGATATTCTATAGGTTTGTCGACATATTTCAAATTAACCATTTGTTCTTCTTACTTATTAAATACTTTCATGTATTAACTCATTTTCTTGTTTTCGACGCAACAGTTGTTTCCCTCTAAATAAAGGGGCATACAATGAGAAAAAGATACTATGTGTAGCCAAGAGATGGTGTCAGGTTTGGGTGGACACGTATTCCAAAGATTGTAGGACTTCGATGGACATTGATGAGTTTCTTGAAGTGTAGAAAGCATAATACTTGTACTGTTTTCCATGAGTTTGTTTGTTGATGAATTATGTTCCTTCACAGTCATATTTAGTTTTTCATTCATTCTTTACTCCATTCAAATTTTATTCTTGTTTGTGGATTGTTGTTGGCTGTTGTGAAATAATTCAATCATCATTGCCCGGGTTTTGATCCGGTTGGGCAGGGAAAAATTAAAAATGAGGATTGAAAAATAAAAATCAAACCAGCACTGGTCTTCATAACACACACCGAGGCTAGAAAATTGCAATAAAAAACAAAAAAAAATAGCACCAGTTTCTGACATTACATGTCATTACTGGAAATTATAATACTTTTAATTTGCTGCATTGTTTCTAATTTGAACCGGTGCTGGATATATTGGCAAAGTTTTCTTTAAAACAAGCAACAGTGTTGTAAAAGCAGTGCTGTCACAAATTATAAAGAAGCGGTTTGACACTACCGGTGCTTGTTATGAGGGCCAAGCACCTCTCAACCAATCCTAGAGCCGATATTGATAGACGGTGCTTGTAGAAATGTATTTGGTGTTGGTTCATAGAGGTATCAACACCAATTTATAAATTGGTGCCATAGTAACTGCATTTTCAGCACCGCCCTACTTAGACACCGGTCGGCTTGGAATCGAAGTACCGGTTCCCTAGGCCCCACTGACAGGTGTTTAAGGGGGGTGCCCACAGTAGTGTTAGCTCTCAGGTGAGGACAAAAAATTAAATAGGCCCATTTAAAGTAGCATCACGCAGCTGTTTTTGAAGTGTAGAAAGCAGAATACTTGTACTGTTTTCCATGAGATTGTTTGTTGATGGATTATGTTCCTTCACAGTCATATTTAGTTTTTCATTCATTCTTTACTCCATTCAAATTTTATTCTTGTTTGTGGATTTTTGTTGGTTGTTGTGAAATACTTCAATCATCATTACCCGAGTTTTGATCCAGTTGGGCAGGGAAAAAATAAAAATGAGGATTGAAAAATAAAAATCAAACCAACACTGGTCTTCATAACACACACCGAGGCTAGAAAATTGCAATAAAAAACAAAAAAATAGCACCGGTTTCTAACATTACATGTCGTTGCTGGAAATTAAAATACTTTTAATCGCCTGCATTGTTTCTATATTTGAACCGGTGCTGAATATATTGGCAAACTCTTCTTTAAAACAAGTAGCAATGTTGTAAAAGCGATGCTGTCACAAATTATAAAGCAGCGGTCTGACACTACCAGTGCTTGTTATGAGGGCCAAGCACCTATTAACAAATCCTAAAGCCGATATTGATAGCCGGTGCTTGTAGAAATGTATTTGGTGCTGGCTTATAGAGGTATCAACACCAGTTTATAAATCGGTGCCATAGTAACTGCGTTTCAGCACCGCCCTACTTAGACACCGGTCGGCTTGGAATCGAAGACCAGTTCCCTAGGCCCCACTGACCGGCGCTTAAGGAGGGTGCCTGCAGCTCAGGTGAGGAAAAAAAATTTAAAAGGCCCATTTAAAGCAGCATCACACAGCTGTTTTTGAAATACATAGGCACATGCATGATCACCATAAGCACCGGTTTCCATACAGGTGCTGGGTGCTTAGAATATTTTTCTTCCCTTTGCTCTCAAGTGATTTTTTAATGCGCCCATTTAAAGCAGCATCACGCAGTTGCGTTTGAAGTACATAGGCACTAGTATGATCACCATGAGCACCGGTTTCTATACCGGTGCTAGGTACTAAAAATAAATCCCAATTTGGCCCAAGCACCCGAACCAAATCATATAAAACCCTCCATCCTAATAACCCTCACTTCCTCTTCTCTGATAATCCGCAACGACTCCTCTAGATCCACCACCATTGTCTCTGACGCTACTCCTCTCCGGTCGCACACCTTCAAGCCCGTCGTTTCCTCTATTTCACCTTCGATCTTCTTCTCTAACATCGTCTCCGCCGCTGCAATGCACCAGCCCTGACGCCATCTCCAGGACCAAAATGTCGGGTTCATATACACGCTCCAGTTGTTGGTGGGAGTCGCGAGTTCCACCAAAAATGTCGAGTTTGGCTAAGATCCGACACGTCTCAACAAAAAAAAATCCACACCGCTTTAGCTCTCAGCACCACCACTGCGTCCGACCGCGCTCAACCCTTGCGTCAGACCTCACCTTGATGGTTCTGGTTCATCGATGTTCTGTTTGGGTTTATGGAGATTAGGTTCTAGTTTTTATGATCATTTATGTTTTTGATATGTGTTTAGGTCTAGTTTATTTCATGAATTGTGAGTTGTTATGTATTTTCAGATATATGTAATGAACTTCGGAGTTGTGGTTATGAATTTTCCAGTTTTTTACATGAAATTCTATTTTTTTTCTGATTTTTTCTGATTCTTTTGTGCGTTTTATTCGTCATATTTTTTTTAATGAAATTCTAGGTTTCATGTTCTGGCCGATGAGTTTATTCTCACTGGCCAGATTTTTTTATTGATTACTTATTTACTAGCACCGGTACCAACCACACAACCGGTGCCCCATATATATATTTCCAGCACTAGTTCACTTTTATTTGCATCGGTACACCCAACCGGTGCTAACTTTTTCTTAGCACTTGTATTGATTACCGGTGCTGGAAAACTACATTCCGAAACCACCATACTTAGGTACCAGTATTCCAATAGGGTGAAATACCGGCGGTGCTTCCTCAAAAGATGGTTCAAACAGGCAGACACAAAACTTTTCCACTTCTATATTATCTTATTGAGTGAGCATTGATTGTTCCAGTTCCAACTGCTTATGTTGAACGCGTTTGTTCATACATGAAAAATATGAAGACTGATTTACGATAGAGAATAGGAGATGAACGAGTGAATGATGCTATGACAATGTTTATTGAGAAAGATATTTAAGTTGGGATCGATAATGAGCTGATTTTGCAACGTTATCAACGTATGTACACTCGTAGGATGCAGTTGTCCCCTCTTGTTACTGCTTATCCTTCTAGTATTTTGAGTATTAAAAACTAGTTTTTAAAAGTGATTTGTCGTACTTGTAAAAATTTAATGTGCAAAGTGCATATATAACCCTATATAATTGACGAAAGTGCAGATATAACCATGCGATAATTGAAAGTGGAAATATAACCCTTGATATTTAGGTTATCTGTAAATATAACCTTTTCCGACAACTTTTAGCCAGAATTTTGTTAAAAGACATTTTTTCCCTTCTAGAAAAAACAAAAAAACTAAAAAATAGGAAATGATGTTATTGCCCTTAGCATCATTATACCTAAATGTTGCCGCTGAACTGCCGCCGGACTTGGTAGGGTTATATAAGCACATTATGAAATTTGATAGGGTTGTATCTGCACATTCCTAAAATTTATAGGGTTTATCTGTACTTCTTCAATTTGAAACTTTGCTCTAAAAACAAAGTGTCATATTATTACAAAATCAAAGCCAACCGCATGCAACTGCTATTTTAACCTCTTTTACCGATTGCCGACATTCAAGAGTATGATTCTAGCTTGAAGAAAGAGATTTGGCAAGGTTGACGCAACAGACATTGAAGTGGAAGTGAGGGAACCTTTCAAAAATGTTATCTTCGTCCGAAATTCCTCTTAATTCACTATATTAATGAAATATTGAGTTTGATTATGTGATTTTCTTTTGCTTCTTGTCACGTGAATAGAGATAAGCGGTATATATGGTATTAAGTATAAGGATTTTGATGATATTTTTTTTATTTTGTTGAATTTAGTATGGATTAATGATTGGATAATCTTTGGTGTTGTGTGTGTAGTTGTTATTTTGTTGTGTTTGTCGACTTAGGGTTTTTAATGTTGATGGGTTTTGCTTTTATAATATGTACTAATATAACCCTACACTTTTTATGAATGTTCTGACATAACCGTATAAGTTTTAAAAATGTGCAGTTATAACCCTATCAAATTTAATAATGTGCTAATATAACCCTACCTGTTCCGGCGGTGGTCTGGTGGTGGTCCGACATGTGTAAGGGTATAATTGTCCATCCAAATTTAGCTTTTGGTCTGAGGGCATTTTTTTCATTTATAAGAGGGAACGCCGAAAAAACATGGTCAATGCCAAAAATGTCACCAGAAGGTTATATTTGCACTTTCGTTAAATAGTCAGGGTTATATTTGCACTAAAAATTATTTCAGAGTTATATCTGCACTTTCTCAATTACGTATGGTTTATTTGCATGTTTCCCAAATTTTATTATTTTGTGTTGAACTTATTATCTGAGCGTTGTTGTTTGAATATGTTGAATTAAGTGTTTGGGAAAAAAATTTACCAGTATAATATAGCCCCCTCAAATAAGGTCCGAGTTCACTGAATCCGTCTAGTGGATTTACACCGAAATTGTTAGACGTAATCATGGCACTGGAACACAGCATCCTATGTTACACCTTCCATTCAGTCACCCAGGCAACCAGGACATTGTGTTGGATCAACCAGGTGCAACTCAGGTTCTACCCCCTGGATAGATTATAGACTTTAAGTCTCTTTACACCAATTTATCGTGAAGCAAGATCTTAAACATTTTGTTGGTGTGAAGGTCAAGTGAAAGTCTCATCCCACTTTGTAATTTAGGTAAAAATCCTCATTCTAGCCATAGTGTTATCTAGTTTATCAAATGCAAAAGTAAATAGACTAGCAATGTCACTTGAACATAAGCTTGCAAATCGACTAGCAATTATAATCCATTTCTACAATCTAATAACGAGCCTACTTTTTCGTATTTTAAAAAATCACATTAATTCCTCTGTTCCTTTATTAGTGCACACTTATTTTAATGAGATATATTTTCTTGGGAAAGTCTCAGGAAAGATGGTCTTTCCATAAGGTTATGGACAATTCTCAGGAGCATTTGCCTTAAATGTTGTGATTTTTTAATAAAATTTAAATATTGCATTTTATAAGTTAAAACAAGTAATAATATGTATTTGAAGGTGAAAATATAAAAATATATCATATAAAAATATTTTCTATATTTTCAACAATTTTAAATTTTGTATGTAATTTAAGAAATGCAGTGTATAAGGTAAGAAATAAGTGGCCTGTCCATAAGTTTATGGACAGGCCGCCTGTCAGGAGACCCACTCTATTTTTTAAAATGATATACTTTTCATTTTAGACAAGATTTCTTCAATTTCATCAACTAATTCTACTTTTTACTTTCTACTTTTAATTTCTTTAACTAATTTTTTTCACCTAAATTCAAACACTTATAACTATGGTGCAAGTAATAGTGGACGGAGGGAGTACGTCCGATCTAATTTGTACACACATACTTCATCCTTGTTGAATCCTAAAATTGGAGTCTTAAATATGTTTGTATTTTCTTGATCAGATTTTTTGCCACAATTTATGTTATTATGACATATACTTCCTCAATATCCAAGTATTTTACCAAGTAATCGAATTTATGATGATAATCAGGGGATATTCTGGATATTGAATAAAAGATGACTGAAAACACAAGCTGGAATGTACGTACTTGTTGAAAGAGATTGGGTAAGTATTTGGCTTGAGTTCAGAAAATGTACTCAAATGTCTAGTCACTGATCGATACTTCAATTCTTGCATGAAAACCACGACTATTCATTTGTACACAAAATGATGATGTTTTGGAAGGCATAATTAATCCTACAGCTACATGCCATGGTTGTAGAAGTACTGAAGTACTATTAGTGTGAAATTTAGTTGTACCAATTCTTCTAGTCTTTACTAATGTGTTACAATATGACTAATTTAACCAAGTGCATGATAACGTAATATGTAAAAGACACACGACTTGGTTACGCAGTTCGGTGAAATTCACCTACATCTGCGGGGCCTGGCCCAGTTCAGAATAAATCCACTAATTAGAAAGATACAGTACAGAGTACAGTTTACAAAATACTTATCTTTACTAACTATAACGTGTGAACTCTGCTAGCTCCCCTAGCTACCGATCCACCTTGATCAGACTCCCTCTGATCTCAAACTCCGTCGATGCAGGATGTCCTCCTCCCGAGGAATTGAGGTTTACGATTCTGAACTTAGTGCGGCAGGTCAGGTGTGTTGGAACACAGTGTTCTGACTCTTTGCAACTTCTCGAAAGTCTCAAAAATCTGTGTGCAGATTTTTGTTCTATTAAATCCGTGAGTATGCAGCCGTGTTTGTCCCCTATTTATATCCACGAATCAGATATGAATACTCCTTGATTATCTCCACAATATTCCTATTCCAAATCTGATTCTTGAAGCATATCCAAATCCCATAAATAAAGGGATTTACCTTATATCATTCTATCCCGTATATTCGAACAAATCTTCTCCATATAATTAGGGATTTTCCATAAACCAATTATGCTTCACACGCCTGATATATATAGTCAGATATATGAATTCCATTTATACCAAACTACAGTAATATTCTGACTTTGATTTCCATAAAACCTTGGCGTAAATATTCTGCACCAGCATGTTCCAACATGGTCAGAATTTCTGTTCAAAATTAATTCTCACAAAATTGCCAATAAAACATTCTCTTGCAACTCTCTTGACTTTACAATCTCCCCCTTTGGCATTTTTGTGGACCCATAATATTTTGGACTGTAATTCCCAAACTTGTAAACTTGTAAACCAATAATCAACAAGATACCAGAATTCCAGAATTCCCTTAAACATGAAATCCGAAAACCAGAAACCAGAATTCAGAAATCCAAAACAAACAAATTACAGCCAAATTGAATCAAAGTCTAAATCATTCAAATCCAAATTTCTCCCCCTGGGACCACACATAGGCCAAAGGTATCATCAAAATCATTAAAAACAACGAAATAAATACTGCTCCCCCTGCATCCAACCTTCAAGTCATGCTTCCAACCTTGACTTCTCTGACTCTAGACTTGCTTTTTCTGCCTCTAGTGCAGCTATCTGGATGCCTAAAGCTCCAAGTCTTGCATTCAGAACCAGCAGCCGAGCCTCCTTTTCTGCTGCTGAAGACGAAGTCGACCCAGAAGGTTTCCATGGGAGGTCATGAACATGTCTCAGCCCAAATGTCTTCTTGTTTGGCCTCAAAAACTCCGTGTCAATCACTATATCTGAAGCCTTCCCTTTCACCTTTGCAGTCTTGGCTAGAGCAGAGAGTAAAGCAGGGTAGATAATAGCATCATTTACCTTCGGAGCAGTAGCCTGTCGGACCAAGTGCTACTGAATGAGAAGTCCGAGATTAACTTCTTTCTGTGTTTCAACATAGTATAGCAGCTTAGCCATCTCCCTTGTCAAAGCTGTTGTATTACTTGAGGGCAACCAACAGTGCACTGCCACCTGATATAAACCAAAAAATCTTGATGACAAGCAGGATGCTTGTGAGTACCCAGTTGCTGGCCATTCTACCTTATATCCACCAGATATCACACCTAAGATCTCATCATCAGACAATCCCAGATTTTCAGGAAACACTCCCCCTGCAACATGTTAATCCTAGCAGCAGATATATCTATGACTTTCCCCCTGACATATACTCTACCAAACCATGGGGAGTTAACCTCTAAATTACCAGGCATAAGATTTGAATATACCTCAAGTACAACCTGTCTGTTATACTGTAGCTGGATTGTTGCTGCTGTTGTCATGCCCGTCAGCTTCAGAAAATCTGTAAAGCCGCTCTCCTTATAGGCTTTTAGATCCAGTGGTCTTTCTGCTATGAACTTTTTCTTTGAGAAAAACTCTCCCATTTCTGCACCTTTTTCATCAAATAAACACCAGAGTATGCCTTGCTAACAGAGGGTGGAGGTAAAACCTTCTTTTCCTTGCTGTCATGTCTTCTCTTGCTCCTCTTCGCTTGAGCAGAGTCTTTGGCTTTGTCAGCCTTTCTGTTGCCTTTTGTCATCTAATAATACTCATCCAGTACCTCATCACTTGAATATTCCAGATCAGGAATATCCTGTGTTGGAACACTCTCTGAGCCTCCAGCTTCATCCTCCTTCTCAGATTCTTTTTCATACTCCTCATCTTGATTCATGTCCTTTGGTTCAGTCATATCCTCATCAGATTCCACATCACATTCATACATATCACTCTGGTCTTCACCTCCCAGATCAGCATCAGAATCCATATCCATATCCATAGAATTTGCAAGTTCATGCTGCTGTGTTGGAACACTGTCTTCCTCATCACCGTATGACAGTTCGATGATCACAGGTTCCCTGAGTTTTTCCATCCTTTTGACAGCAGTTGAATCATAAAAACTCACCTGTAACCTATCTCCATACTTCACAATCTCCCTTCCAGCAGCTTCTTCCTCACTAACCTCCCTTAACCATACATAGCTTCGACTAGACATGTGACAGAAAATATGGAATTTATCCTTTCCCTTTCCATTTAGCCTACCATACATCCCCCTCAAATAACTCACTTTCTTGGTTTCTATATCCCAAACATCCTTAAAATGACCCGAGACAATTTCTTCAATTTTAACATGTAAGAATTCCATATCCTTCTTTATACTTCTGATTTTGGTTAGGTCTACAGAATAACGATTTGCTTCTAACCATTCAAATATCTCATCAACAGTTCTGAACTCCATACCCAAAATTTTTAGAGGACGAGGATCAGGACCAGTTACCTTCCCATGTTGACCTTTCCTTTTGGCTCCGAGGTGTTCTTCCTGAATGTCACCATTGTTGCCCGAATCCAGAGTCTCTGAATTCTCTATGCTTCCTCCGATCTGAGCTTGTTTTTCTTCCTTAGCTTGTTCAACATATTTTCTCGTCTCAGTAGCCACCACCAAATCCAAATTCATCGAGCTTTGACCCTTATGAATTCTGGCACCGCAGCTTCCACTATTGGAGAGTTTGGGTTTGACATTCTTAAGCACAATGCCAAGATAGAGAGGAGTGTTGAGTATACATTTTTTTCGGCAAATATTTTGGGAAAATATTTAGTCGAGAAAGAGATGCCAAGGGATGTATTTGAATCCCACTTTAACTCTTCATCTTATTCACCTCTTTTCCCGTGAAGTCCCTTTTTAGATTTCCCAAATATGGTAATGATGGCCCTTTCTCTTCTTGTCACATCAAGTTGTCATTCCTTACTTAACTTCCAACATACCAAACTAACATCTCCTATCTTTGTAAGCCTTTGCTTCTTTCCATATTTTTTGTTCTTTTCTAATTTTTATAAAACGAAAATTACCAAAATAAATATTTACAAACAGAGTAATTAAGGTACAAATTACCTCAGATTTGACAAACACCTAAGTGTTGTCGAAGACTCTCAAAAGTGGTGGCATCCAACGGCTTTGTAAATATATCTGCAAATTGCTCGTGTGTTGGAACATAGACTACTTCCACTTCTTTTCTTTCCACCAGATCTCTTATAAAATGATGCCTTATATCAATATGTTTGGTTCTTGAGTGCTGAACTGGATTCTTTGAAATATCAATAGCACTTGTGTTGTCACATAGAATCTTCAAAGGGCCTTGATGAATTCCATAGTCTTTCAACATTTGTTTCATCCATAATAGTTGTGCACAACAACTCCCTGCTGCAAGATACTCTGCTTCTGCAGTAGATAGAGAGATCGAATTCTGTTTCTTGCTATACCAAGACACCAAATTTGTTCCAATAAAGAAACAGCCACCTGTGGTACTTTTGCGATCATCAGTATTACCAGCCCAATCAGAATCACTATACCCAACTAACTCTGAGTCTTGACTCTTAGAATATCAAACACCATACTCAGAAGTCCCACTTACATATCGAATAACTCTTTTAACTGCAGTGAGATGAGATTCCTTAGGATCAGCTTGAAACCTCGCACATATTCCAACACTGAAACATATATCTAGTTTGCTTGCAGTGAGATACAATAGACTTCCAATCATGCTTTTATATAACTTTTGATCGACAGAAACTCATTTTTCATCCTTCACCAGTTTATCAGACACTCCCATAGGAGTACGAACTGATCGAGCACTACCGAGTCCAAATTTTTTAACCAAATTCAAGGCATACTTACTTTGATTTATGAATAGGGCATTCTGTCCTTGTTTGACTTGCAGTCCAAGAAAGTAAGTTAGCTCTCCAACCATGCTCATTTCAAATTCAGATTGCATAGTGGTGACAAACTCCTGTACCATAGATTGTGAGGTAGAACCAAACACTATGTCATCAACATATATTTGAGCAATCAGAAACCTTGAAGCTTTGTCAAGCATGAACAAGGTGCGATCTACTCCCCCTCGACGATAACCTTTCTAAAGAAGAAAGGTAGTAAGCCGTTCATACCATGCCCTGGGTGCTTGTTTGAGTCCATACAGCGCCTTTTTTAGACGATATACATGTTGTGGATAATGAGGATCTTCAAAACCTTTTGGTTGTTCCACATATACTTCTTCATTCACCACTCCGTTTAAAAAAGTACTTTTGACATCTATTTGATACAAAGTAAAATTCATAGAGCAAGCAATAGCTAGTAGAATTCGAATGGATTCTAACCTGGCAACTGGCGCAAAGGTTTCATCAAAATCAACACCTTCCACTTGTGTATAGCCTTGAGCAACAAGTCTTGCTTTGTTGCGGGTGACTAAGCCATCTGCATCTGATTTATTCTTGAAGATCCACTTCGTACCAATAACATTAATGCCTTTGGGGCGAGGAGTAAGATACCAAACATCATTCCTTGTAAACTGACCGAGTTCATCTTACATTGCAGCAATCCAATACTCATCAAGTAAGGCTTCTTTATAGTTATTGGGTTCAATTAGAGAAACAAAAACAGTGTAGTCCAGCCAGTCGTCGATAATCAACTCGAGGCACTGATCGAGTACTTCTCATGGTGGAACCAGGTTGGTCGTGTGTTGGAACATGGTCGTCAGTAGTAGGGGATTGTGTTCCAACATGGTCCGCTTCGGCATAGTTAGGATCCTGTTGCTCATTTGTTCCAGCACGTTGGTGAAGGTCAACTGATGGCTTTTCTTTGTCTGAACTTTGAGACTGTGTTGGAACATGAGTGTTGGCAGATTCTTCCTCTACACCTTCTGGATGTTGTTCCTTTTCTGAATCATCCACAATAACATTTATGGATTCAATGAGAGTGTTGGTTCGATGATTAAAAACTCTATAGGCACGGCTGTTGATTGAATACCCGAGAAACGTTCCTGGATCACTCCGATTATCAAATTTTTCCAACTGTTCTCTATCTCTGAGAATATAGCTTGTGCTTCCGAACACATGAAAATATGAAACATTTGGTTTCCTGCCCTTCCAGATCTCATAGGATGTCTTGCTAGTGAATGGTCGAAGATACACTCTATTGATTATATAACAAGCTGTATTGATCGCTTCTGCCCACCATTTCTTGTGAACATCTTTTTCTGCCAACATAACTCGAGCCATCTCTTGTAGAGTTCTGTTCTTCCTTACGACGATGCCATTCTGTTGAGGGGTGATAAGAGCTGAGAACTCATGTTTGATTCATAGCTCATTGCAGAAGGAACTGAATTGTTCATTTTCAAACTCTTTACCATGATCACTTCGAATTCGGATTATCTTTTCTACTGGACTTCCCTTTTCAGTTTGTAAATTCATTACAAGGCTTCTAAATACTTCTATCGTATCAGATTTTTCTTTCAAGAATGCTACCCATGTAAATATGGAGAAGTCATCAACACATACAAAAATATATTTCTTTCCACCTATGCTAGGTGTATTAACCGGACACATCAAATCCATATGCAGTAATTCCAGATTTCTAGATGTAGTGATATACTGAACTGAAGAGTGAGGAGATTGAATTTGTTTACCTTGTTGACATGGCCCACATACAACTTCATCCTTGCTGGTTAAGGTAGGCATTCCTCGTACAGCTTTCACATTTGCGATTTTCACCAGTGTTTTATAGTTGATGTGGCCGAGCTTTCTATGCCAAAGAATTCCTTCATCCTGCTTGGAAATCATACATCGAACTCCTTATTATAGCAGATAGCAATTGTCTGTTGATCTTGTTCCAGAAAGAACCTTGTTTTCTCCATGCTTCACTATACATTTGTCCTTCTGAAATTCCACTACCATATTGTCGTCACACAACTGGCTTATACTTAGCAAGTTTGCCTTTAAATCTTCAACAAATAATACACTTGTGAATACTGGAAAGCCTTCAATTTTTAGTTCGCCTTTGCCAATTACTCTGCTTCTCTTTCCATCACCAAAGGTTACATATCCGCCATCATACGGAGTAATGTTCGTGAGGTATTTTGGAGTGTCAGTCATGTGGCGAGAACAACCGCTATTAAAGTACCACGAATCACTGGAATAGGCTGTTAGAGAAGTGTGTGCCACCAGACACGTACTGGATTTTTTAACAACCCATATCTTTCTGATCATTTTTCCCGTTTGAGTATCGCCTGTGTTAGAACAGAGCAGAAGTTGTCTTCCTGTCATTTGATCTCTGATCAGTATTCTGCACTGTTGTTCAGCATGTCCTTGGAACGTACAATATCTGTAGATGAGTGGCTTTCTTTGATACGGCATCCCATACTTCCGTTTTACTTCTCGGATCCTAGCTTTGAGAGTTACTGGTTTTTCATGCAATTCAGTCTTGGGTTCTTTCCCGTATCCAATCCCGTGTCTATCACCAAAGTTTCTTCCCATATCCAGAATATCATCAAGCTTTGCCTTTCCGAAATTCAATTTAAAGATAGTTGCTTCAGACATCTCGGCCCTCTTGACTGCTGCTATCAGTTTCTTGTTTAGTTCTTCATTATGTTTTCCAAGTTCTGCAACCGTGGATTGTAATTCTTGTTCGCTTTCCATTAGCTTTCTTTTCTCTTCATTCAGCTCTTTGTTCCTATCAGCCACTTGAACCCACATGGCATACATTTGTTCATATATGCTATAGATTTCTTCATCACTTACAGACAGATCATCATCATCATCAATGTGTGCCTCATCAAGATCAGTGTTGGAACATACAGCTTTACCTTTGTTCAGTGTGTTGGAACACTGATCCTCTGACATATCACGGACCTTTGCTCCAAAGGCTACATAATTACTGGTAAGTTCCTCTTCGTCTCTTTCATTATCTTCATCTTCACTCCAAGAGGTGACATAAGATTTTCCTTGTTTCTTGCGAGTGTTAGCACATTCAGCCTGTATATGACCATATCCTTCACACTCTCTTCATTGAATTCATCCAGACTATTTTGGTTCGTTGTTCTGATTTCTCCCGAACTGCATATTCCCTTGTTCAAATCTCATTCCATGATTATTGCTCGAATCTTGTTGTTTTTGTCTGTTTCCTCCAAACCTTTCCTGAGGTTTCTTGTTGACCACTTTCTTTAGCATTCTTGAGAAATTCTTTGTGATGAGTGCCAGTTTTTAATCTCATCATCGCCGTCAGACTCGTGTCTTTCCTTAGCTGGAGAAGCTTTGAACGCCAATTCCTTGGAGACACTTTTTATAGGTTGCTGGAATGTTTTCTCATATGTTTGTAATGAGCCCATTAGTTCATCTAGACTCATAGTGGCTACGTCTCTTGCTTCCTCTATTGCTGCTACTTTCATTGTAAACCTTTTGGGAAGAGATTGCAAGGTCTTTTTCACCAGCTTAGTTTCTTTGTACACCTTTCCAAGTTGATAAGCCATGTTGGAGATATCCCTGAGTTTTCCATTGAATGTAGCAATAGTATCGTCCTCCTCCATTTTGAGTTCTTCAAATTTGGTAGCCAGCATCTGTAGTTTTGATTCACGCACACGACTGGTTCCTTCGTGAACAGTCAGTAGAATATCCCATGCTTTATTTGCTTGGTGACATGTAGAAATAAGCTTGAACTAATTTTCATCAACAGTAGTGAAGATCGCATTAAGTGCCTTTGAATTTTCCAGAGATTCTTTAAGGTCATCTGGAGTCCATCTAGACTTGTCTTTGGGTTTCTGACTCCTTTGACTTGACTCCCCTTCTACCGCCTTAGAACTTGTATCAGCATCTTCTGTAGGATGACTCCATTCATTCTCAACATAAAACCATGCCAGTTCATCCAGCAAATTGATGAAGACCCTCATGCGTGCCTTCCAATAGTTGTAGTTGCTGCCTTCTAGTAGGGGTGGTCGAGAGACTGACGCTCCTTCTCTTGTCGTCATGGTAAAACTGGATCTCACTTTCCTTGAAACAACCAAGGGAACGATAAGTGACTTAGCTCTGATACCAATTGATTTTACCAATTCTTCTAGTCTTTACTAGTGTGTTCCAACATGACTAGTTTAACCAAGTGCATAATAACATAATACGTAAAAGACACACGACTTGGTTACGCAGTTCGGTGAAATCCACCTACATCCGCGGGGCCTGGCCCAGTTTAGAATGAATCCACTAATTAGAAAGATACAGTACAGAGTACAGTTTACAAAATACTTATCTTTAATAACTATAACGTGTGAACTCTGCTAGCTCCCCTAGCTACCGATCCACCTTGATCAGACTCCCTCTGATCTCAAACTCCGTCGATGCAGGATGTCCTCCTCCCGAGGAATTGAGGTTTACGATTCTGAACTTAGTGCGGCAGGTCAGGTGTGTTGGAACACAGTGTTCTGACTCTTTGCAACTTCTCGAAAGTCTCAAAAATCTGTGTGCAGATTTTTGCTCTATTAAATCCGTGAGTATGCAGCCGTGTTTGTCCCCTATTTATATCCACGAATCAGATATGAATACTCCTTGATTATCTCCACAATATTCCTATTCCAAATCTGATTCTTGAAGCATATCCAAATCCCATAAATAAAGGGATTTACCTTATATCATTCTATCCCATATATTCGAATAAATCCTCTCCATATAAGTAGGGATTTTCCATAAACCAATTATGCTTCACACGCCTGATATATATAGTCAGATATATGAATTCCATTTATACCAAACTATAGCAATATTCTGACTTTGATTTCCATAAAACCTTGGCGTAAATATTCTGCACCAGCATGTTCCAACATGGTCAGAATTTCTGTTCAAAATTAATTCTCACAAAATTGCCAATAAAACATTCTCTTGCAACACTCTTGACTTTACAATCTCCCCCTTTGGCATTTTTGTGGACCCATAATATTTTGGACTATAATTCTCAAACTTGTAAACTTGTAAACCAATAATCAACAAGATACCAGAATTCCAGAATTCCCTTAGACATGAAATCCGAAAACCAGAAACCAGAAACCAGAATTCAGAAATCCAAAACAAACAAATTACAGTCAAATTGAATCAAAGTCTAAATCATTCAAATCCAAATTTCTCCCCCTAGGACCACACATAGGCCAAAGGTATCATCAAAATCATTAAAAACAACGAAATAAATACTGCTCCCCCTGCATCCAACCTTCAAGTCATGCTTCCAACCTTGACTTCTCCGACTCTAGACTTGCTTTTTCTGCCTCTAGTGCAGCTATCTGGATGCCTAAAGCTCCAAGTCTTGCATTCAGAACCATCATCCGAGCCTCCTTTTCTGCTGCTGATGACGAAGTTGATCCAGAAGGTTTCCATGGGAGATCATGAACATGTCTTAGCCCAAATGTCTTCTTGTTTGGCCTCAAAAACTCCGTGTCGATCACTATATCTAAAGCCTTCCCTTTCACTTTTGCAGTCTTGGCTAGAGCAGAGATTAAAGTAGGGTAGATAATAGCATCATTTACTTTCAGAGCAGTAGCCTGTCTGACCAAATGTTGCTGAATGAGAAGTCCAAGATTAACTTCTTTCTGTGTTCCAACACAGTATAGCAGTTTAGCCATCTCCCTTGTCAGCGTTGTAGTATTACTCGAGGGCAACCAACAGTGCACAGCTACCCGATATAAGCCAAAAAATCTTGATGACAAGCAGGATGCTTGTGAATATCCCGTTGCTGGCCATTCAATCTTATAACCCCCAGATATAACACCTAATATTTCATTGTCAGACAATCCCAGATTTTCCAGAAATACTCCCTCTGTTTCAGGTGAGTTCAGACCCAACAATGTGTTGATTCTAGAAGCAGAAACCTCTATTATCTTCCCCCGTACATATACTTTACCAAACCAAGGGGAGCTAATCTCTAAATTACCAGGCATAAGATTGGAGTATATCTCAAGTACAACCAGCCTGTTGTACTGTAGCTGGATTGTTGCTGCTGTTGTCATGCCAGTCAGCTTTAGAAAATCTGTGAAGCCGCTCTCCTTATAGGCTTTTAAATCCAGAGGCCTTTCTGCTATGAACTTCTTTTCTGAGAAAAAAATCTCCCATTTCTGCACCTTTTTCATCAAAATAAATAGCAGAGAATGCCTTGCTAACAGAGGGTGGAGGTAAAACCTTCTTTTCTTTGCTGTCATGTCTTCTCTTGCTCCTCTTTGCTTGAGCAGAGTCCTTGGCTTTGTCAGCCTTTCTCTTGCCTTTTGCCATCTGATAGTACTCATCCAGTACCTCATCACTTGAATATTCCAGATCAGGAACATCCTGTGTTAGAACACTCCCTGATCTTTCAGCATCCTTCTTAAACTCTTCCTCCCTCTCAAAAACATCTTTCTGGTTAGACAGGCTTCCTTCAGGTACTTCATCCGTCTGCCCTTCATGAACATCACCATCATCTGCACCTCTCAAATCATTATCAGAATCTAACTCCATATAGTCAGGTTCCTCTCTCTGTGTTGGAACACTGTCATCACTGTCCGACAGAACAATGATGATAGGCTTCCTCAATTCTTTCATCCTCTTTGCTGAATTCATATCATAGAACCCCAACCGAAATTTATCTCCATTCCTAACCACTTCACTTCCAGCCACTTCATTTTCATCTATCTCTCTCAAATAAGCATATCTCGGCACCGGAATATAGCAATGTACATAAAATTTGTCTTTTCCCGGAATTCAGCATATCGTCCCATAAGAAATTTCACAGTATGATTCTCAAGTCTTATTCCTCCTAGATTCCCAGTTACTAACTCTTTTACTTTAATAGTCAGATATTCTTCTCTAATCATCTTAATCTTGGTTAAATCAACTGCAACTCTATTAGCTTCAAGCCATTCAAAAATTTCATCCATACTTCTACATTCAATTCCCATGAATTTTAATGGACGAGGGTCAGGATCAGTTACCGTAGGTTTCTTTTTCTTCTTGGTTTCAGAAGACTCTTCAATTTCTGGTTCCCCATTCTGTTTGCTTTTGACGGACGCCTCTTCCTCTTCCTTTTGTTCTTTGGCTTCATCAGGTTCGAGCTCAACTCTTTCCTCAACCTCTGCATCTTCTATGCTTCCTCCGATCTGAGTTTGTTCATCATATTTTCTCGGCTCAGTAACCACCATCAATTCCAAATTCGATGAAACTTGACCTTCCTCCATGATTTCTGGTACCACAGCTTCCACCATAGGCGAGTTTGGGTTTGACATTCTTTGGCACAATGCCGAGATGGAGAGAAGTGTTGCGTATAAGATTTTTTCTGGCAAGGATTTTGGGGAGAAAATAATTGGTCTAGTGAGCAGAGATGCGAAAGAATGTATACCAAATTTGAATCTCACTTTAACTCTTCATCTTATTCACCTCTTTTCCCGCGAAGCCCTTTTTAGATTTCCCAAACATGATAATGATAGCTCTTTCTCTTCTTGTCACATCAAGTTGTCATTCCTTAATTAACTTCCAACATACCATACTTACCATCTCCTATTTTTGTACACCTTTGCTCCTTCCATTTTTTTATTTTTTCTATTTTTGCAAAACGAAAATACCCAAAAGAAATATTTATAGGGAAAAATAATTTTGGTAAAAATTACCTCAGATATGACAAACACCTAGGTGTTGTCGAAGGCTCTCAAAAGTGGTGGCTTCTAACGGCTTTGTAAATATATCTGCAAGTTTCTCGTGTGTTGGAACATAGACTACTTCCACTTCTTTTCTTTCAACCAGACCTCTAATAAAATGATGCCTTATGTCAATATGTTTGGTTCTCGGGTGCTGAACTGGATTCTTCGAAATATCAATAGCACTTGTGTTGTCACATATAATCTTCAAAGGGCCTTGAAGAATTCCATAATCTTTCAACATTTGTTTCATCCATAACAGTTGTGCACAACAACTCCCTGCTGCAAGATACTCCGCTTCTGCAGTAGATAGAGAGATCGAATTCTGTGTCTTGCTATACCAAGATACCAAATTTGTTCCAATAAAGAAACAGCCACCTGTGGTACTTTTTCGATCATCAGCATTACAATCCCAATCAGAATCACTATACCCAACCAACTCTGAGTCTTGACTCTTAGAATACCAAACACCATACTCAGAAGTCCCACTTACATATCGAATAACTCTTTTAACTGCAGTGAGATGAGATTCCTTAGGATCAGCTTGAAACCTCGCACATATTCCAACACTGAAACATATATCTGGTCTGCTTGTGGTTAAATACAATAAACTTCCAATCATGCCTCTATATAATTTCTGATCGACTGCAACTCCTTTTTCATCCTTCACCAATTTATCAGAAACACCCATCGGAGTTCGAACTGCTCGAGCACTACTCAGACCGAACTTCTTAACTAAATTCAAGGCATACTTACTTTGATTAATGATTAAGCCATTCTTTCCTTGCTTGACTTGCAATCCTAGAAAGTAAGTGAGCTCTCCTACCATGCTCATTTCGAATTCAGATTGCATAACAGTGACAAAATCCTGTACCATAGATGGTGAAGTAGAACCAAAAACTATGTCATCAACATAGATTTGAGCAATCAGAAAAATCGAAGCCTTATCAAGCACAAACAAAGTGCGATCTACTCCCCCTCGACGATAACCTTTCTGAAGAAGAAAGGTAGTAAGTCGTTCATACCATGCCCTGGGTGCTTGCTTTAGTCCGTATAAAGGCTTTTTGAGGCGATATATATGATGTGGATAATGAGGATCTTCGAAGCCTTTAGGTTGTTCCACGTATTCCACGTATACTTCTTCATTCACCACTCCATTTAAAAAAGCACTCTTGACATCCATTTGATACAGAGTAAATTTCAAAGAGCAGGCAATAGCTAGTAGAATTCGAATAGACTCTAACCTGGCAACTGGCGCAAGGTTTCATCAAAATCAACACCTTCCACTTGTGTATAACCTTTAGCAACAAGTCTAGCTTTGTTTCGGGTGACTAAGCCATCTACATATGATTTATTGTTGAAGATCCACTTCGTACGAATGACATTAATGCCTTTGGGGCAAGGAGTAAGATACCAGACATCATTCCTTGTAAACTGACCGAGTTCATCTTGCATTGCAGCAATCCAATATTCATCAAGTAAGGCTTCTTTATAGTTCTTGGGTTCAATTAGAGAAAAAAATAGTGTAGTCCAGCCAGTCGTCGGTAATCAACTCGAGGAACTGATCGAGTGCTTCTCATGGTGGAACAGGGTTGGTCGTGTGTTGGAACATGGGTGTCAGTAGCGGGGGACTGTGTTCCAACATGGTCAGCTTCGGCAGGGTTAGGATTCTGTGGCTCAGTTGCTGTAGCACGTTGGTGAAAGTCAGAGTCAACTGATGGATTTTCCTTGTCTGAGTTTTGAGATTGTGTTGGAACATGAGTGTTGCTAGGTTCTTCCTCTACACCTTCTGGTTGTTATTCCTTTTCCGAATCATCCACAATAACATTTATGTATTCCATGAGAGTGTTGGTTCGATGATTAAAAACTCTGTAGGCACGGCTGTTGATGGAGTACCCTAGAAAAATTCCTGTATCACTTCGATTATCAAACTTTGCCAACTGTTCTCTATCTTTGAGAATATAACATGTACTCCCGAACACCTGAAAATATGAAACATTTGGATTCCTGCCCTTCCAGATCTCGTAGGCTGTCTTGCTGGTGAATGGTCGAAGATACACTTGATTGATTGTATAACACGCTGTATTGATTGCTTCTGCCCACCATTTATTGTGAATATCTTTCTCTGCCAACATAACTTGAGCCATTGTTTGGAGAGTTCTGTTCTTTCGTTCTACGATACCATTCTGTTGAGGAGTGATAGGAGCCGAGAACTCATGTTGGATTCCAAGCTCATTGCAGAAGGAACTGAACTGTTCATTTTCAAATTCTCTACCATGATCACTTCGGATTCGAATTATCTTTCCTACTGGGCTCCCCTTTTCAGTTTGTAATTTCACTACAAGACTTCTGAAAACTTCTATTGTATCGGATTTCTCTTTCAAGAAGGCTACCCATGTGAATCTAGAGAAGTTATCAACACATACAAATATATATTTCTTTCCACCTATACTAGGTGTATTAACCGGACCCATCAAATCCATATGCAATAGTTCCAGATTTCTAGATGTAGTAATATACTGTACTGAAGAGTGAGGAGAACGAATTTGTTTACCTTGTTGATATGGTCCGCACACAATTCCATCCTTGCTGGTTAAGGTAGGCATTCCTCGTACAGCTTTCACATTTGTGATTTTCACCAGTGTTTTATAGTTGATGTGGCCGAGCTTCCTGTGCCAAAGAATTCCTTCATCCTGTTCTGAAAGCATGCATTGAACTCCTTGTTCCAGCAAATAGCAATTGTCTGATGATCTTATTCCAGAAAGAACCTTGTTTTCTCCATGCTTTACTATACACTTGTCCTTATGAAATTCCACTACCATATTTTCGTCACACAGCTGGCTTATACTTAGCAAGTTTGCCTTTAGATCTTTAACAAATAATACACTTGTGAATACTGGAAAGCCTTCAATTTTCAATTCGCCCTTGCCAATTACTCTGCTTCTCTTTCCATCACCAAAGGTTACATATCCGCCATCATATGGAGTAATGTTCGTGAGGTATTTTGGAGTGCCAGTCATGTGGCAAGAACAACCGCTATCAAAGTACCACGAATCACCGGAATAGGCTGTTAGAGAAGTATGTGCCACCAGACACGTACTGGATTTTTTAACAACCCATATCTTTCTGATCATTTTTCCCGTAAGAGTATCGCCTGTGTTGGAACACAGCAGAAGTTGTCTTCCTGTCATTTGATCTCTGATCAGTCTTCTGCAGTGTTGTTCATCATATCCTTGGTACGTACAGTATATGCAGATGAGTGGCTTTCTTTGATACGGCATCCCATACTTCCGTTTTACTTCTCGAATCCTAGCTTTGAGAGTTACTGGTTTTTCATGCAATTCAGTCTTGGGTTCTTTCCCGTATCCAATCCCGTGTCTATCACCAAAGTTTCTTCCCATATCCAGAATATCATCAAGCTTTTCCTTTCCGAAATTCAATTTAAAGATAGTTGCTTCAGACATCTCGGCCCTCTTGACTGCTGCTATCAGTTTCTTGCTTAGTTCTTCATTATGTTTTCCAAGTTCTGCAACCGTGGATCGTAATTCTTTTTCACTTTCAATTAGCTTTCTTTTTTCCTCATTCAGCTCTTTGTTCGTGTCAGCTACTTGAACCCACATGGCATACATTTGTTCATATGTGCTATAGATTTCTTCATCACTTACAGACAGATCATCATCTTCATCGCTGTGTGCATCGTCCAGATATATGTTGGAACATACAGCTTTACCTTTGTTCAGTTTGTTGGAACACTAATCCTCTGATGTATCATGAACCTTTGCTCTAAAAGCTACATAATTACTGGTAAGTTCCTCTTCGTCTTTTTCATCATCTTCATCTTCACTCCAAGAGATGACGTATGATCTTCTTTGTTTCTTGCGAGTGTTAACACATTCAGCCTGAATATGACCATATCCTTCACATTCTCTGCATTGAATTCGTCCAGCCTGTTTTGGTTCGTTGTTCTGATTTCTCCCGAACTGCATATTCCCTTGTTCAAATCTCATTCCATGATTATTGCTCGAATCTTGTTGTTTTTGTCTGTTTCCTCCAAACCTTTCCTGAGGTTTCTTGTTGACCACTTTCTTTATCATTCTTGAGAAATTCTTTGTGATGAGTGCCAGTTTTTAATCTCATCATCGCCGTCAGACTCGTGTCTTTCCTTAGCTGGAGAAGCTTTGAACGCCAATTCCTTGGAGACACTTTTTATAGGTTGCTGGAATGTTTTCTCATATGTTTGTAATGAGCCCATTAGTTCATCTAGACTCATAGTGGCTACGCCTCTTGCTTCCTCTATTGCTGCTACTTTCATTGTAAACCTTTTGGGAAGAGATTGCAAGGTTTTTTTCACCAGCTTAGTTTCTTTGTACACCTTTCCAAGTTGATAAGCTATGTTGGAGATATCCTTGAGTTTTGCATTAAATGTAGCAATGGTGTCGTCCTCCTCCATTTTGAGTTCTTCGAACTTGGTAGCCAGCATATGTAGTTTGGATTCACGCACTCGACTGGTTCCTTCGTGAACAGTCTGTAGAATATCCCATGCTTTCTTTGCTTGGTGACACGTAGATATAAGCTTGAATTGATTTTCATCAACAGCAGTGAAGATCGCATTAAGTGCCTTCGAATTCGCCAGAGATTCTTTAAGGTCATCTAGAGTCCATTTAGCCTTGTCTTTGAGTTTTTTGACTTGACTCCCCTTCTACAGCCTTAGAACTTGTATTAGCATCTTCTGTAGGATGATTCCATTCATTCTCAACATAAAACCATGCCAGTTCATCCAGGGAATTGATGAAGACCCTCATGCGTGCCTTCCAATTGTTGTAGTTGTTGCCTTCTAGCAGTGGTGGTCGAGAGACTGAAGCTCCTTCTCTTGTCGTCATGGTAAAACTGGATCTCACTTTCCTTGAAACAACCAAGGGAACGATAAGTGACTCAGCTCTGATACCAATTGAAATTTAGTTTTACCAATTTTCTAGTCCTTACTAGTGTGTTCCAACATGACTAATTTAACCAAGTGCATAATAACGTAATACGTAAAAGACACATGACTTGGTTACGCAGTTCGGTGTAATCCACCTACATCTGCGGGGCCTGGCCCAGTTCAGAATGAATCCACTAATTAGAAAGATACAGTACAGAGTACAGTTTACAAAATACTTATCTTTTCTAACTATAGTGTGTGGACTCTGCTAGCTCCCCTAGCTACCGATCCGCCTTGATCAGACTCCCTCTGACCTCGAACTCTGTCGACGCTGGATCTCCTCCTCCCGAGGAATTTAGGTTTCTGATTCTGAACTTTGTACGACAGGTCAGGTGTGTTGGAACACAGTAGTCTGACTCTTTGCAATTCTCGAAAGTATCAAAAATCTGTATGCAGATTTTTGCTCTGTTAAAATCGTGAGTATGCAGCCGTGTTTGTCCCCAATTTATATCCACGAATCAGATCTGAATACTCCTTGATTATCTCCAGAATATTCCTATTCCAAATCTGATTCTTGAAGCATATCCAAATCCCATAAATAAAGGGATTTACCTTATATCATTCTATCCTATATATTCGAATAAATCTTCTCCATATAAGTAGGGATTTTCCATAAACCAATTATGCTTCACACGCCTTATATATAAAGTCAGATATACGAATTCCATTTATTCCAAACTACTGCAATATTCTGACTTTGATTTCCATAAAACCTTGGCGTAAATATTCTGCACCAGCATGTTCCAACATGGTCAGAATTTCTGTTCAAACTTAATTCACAAAATTTCCAATAAAATATTTACTTGCAAATCCCTTTACTTTACAATGGCCTCTAGATTTACGTCATCGCCACATGACTTTTGTTGTCGCTTCGTAGTTGCTGTCGTCCGCTGCTCACCTAATGTCGCAGCCCGTCGATCAACTCCTTCCATGTAACAACCGACTGTTTTCTACCGATCCCCAACACATGTCGAATCCCAAATATGATGCCGCTACTACTACTAACGAATTTGAATACTGCTCTACCGACTGCTACTATTACTTTTGGTCTGCTACTTTTGCTGCTATTGAAGTTGAATCCTGTTCTATGGAGATTTTTATTTTTTAAAACTTTTGGCGACTAGCAATTTGATAATATTTTCCACAAGTTGGGCATTCTTATTCATCATGCTCTAACTTGAGGGAGGGTAATGAGGAATAGAAATTCTTTTCTTGTAGGAAATGTTATAGATGATAGTATCCTAATAAATTAGATTATAGATGGTAATTTCCTTATAGATTTTAGAATCTCATTTATGTTAATACTTTAGTTTGTAATACTATATATTGTAATTCTCATTATTGATGAGATGTGTCATTGATTAGATATCAATACACCATTGATTAACCCGATTATATCTTACGTGGTATGAGAGCTTTTATATTTGCTCAACTATAGTTTAGCTAGCCATGTTGCGATTAGTATACTAATACTCCATTTACGAGTAAGGATATTCTCAGTGAAACATCAAAGTGAAACATTAAAGTGAATGAATTGACATTAGAAAAATGACTAATAAGTCCATTGTTAGTCACACTTTTTAAGGAATGTGATTAGTTATTTGGTCTATTCATTAATGATATATCACTCACTTTGATGTTTCATTATGAATTTTCATTGAGAGTATTATTACTCTTTACTTACCTATTATTAACACTTTGACGTTAATTTTATAGTAAGTAAAGAAAATTAATGGATGATATTAATTAAAATTTAATCTTTTCGGTGAAAAGGTAAAGAGTGTGAAAACAAATTTCAAAAATACCTCAAAATATAAAGTGTGATAAATAGATAAAATAGGAAATAATTTTGTACTACCAACTAACTACAGTACCCTTATAATTTTTAATTTTTTTATTCTTTTTTATTTGATAATGTAAGATATTTTAATAATGACATTCTTTTCAATTTTAAAAAGCATGGTTAAAAAGCATGATATTTAGGCTACAAAAGGAAAGAATGGGAAGGCTCGGATGGTTAAACTTGCAGCATTATAAACAATCTACAAGGTATGGAAATGGAGAAACGATTGCTGATTTGGAAGAATGGAGAAAGAGGAAGATATTATTAGAGTTCTCGTTGAATGTATAGTCTCAAAATCATGGTTAACGTCTACATTAAGGAAAAATTGTGCCGGTTTAATGGTCTCTGAATAGTAATGGCTAAAGGCGATCATCCGCTTGCCCTCAGCGGCCCATACCAGCCCACATCCAGGCCATCATATGAGAGGTAAATCACGGTAGCCCAGCACCAGGACCCATGGGCTCGGCATTGCCTCGGTGCGCACAAGGGAGCCTTGCAAAGTAAGAACTCCCCACACTGCCGCTGCCGAGGATCGAACCTGGGTTTATTGGCTTTCCCACCCATGTCCCAACCACTGGGGTACACCCGTGGGTTGGCGTACATGAACATTTTTTAGTGATCAATACAAGTTACTTATTTCCAAATAAACGAATAAATAATAATAATGACACACTTTTCAATTAAAAAAATAATCAATTTCACTAAAAAAAAATCAATTTCTCAATTCCACCTATTTATTCTACCCATCTAAAGCTATATACAAAACCAAAAGGTAAAAATATTAGAAAATTAAATAGAGTACTGATCAGACTTTTTTTAAAATAATTATTATTCAAATAATTTCTTAAATAGAGTTTTTTTAATTGACACACTTTATCTTTATATCAAAATTTATACTAAAGAGAGCGTTTCTTGTTAGATCATTTAACAATTAGACCAATCATAACAAATCTTGTTTTTATAATTTTAAGGACATATTGTCTTTATATCAAAATTATGAGAATCTCACTACAATAAATAAGATAAACATCAAATCATCACTTTAGTTATATTAATGAAAAAAATGATGTCTTTTAATGGTTAGGCGGTCTGAAATAAAGGTAATATCAATATTAAAATTTGGTTTTACCGATTTTTTCTAATCCTTATTAGTATGTTCCAACATGACCTATCTAACCAAATATGCAATAAATTAAAGCATTAACTACACAAGACTTGGTTATGCAGTTCAGTGAAATCCACCTACATTTGCGGGGCCTGTTCCAGTTCAAAATGAATCCACTAATTAGAAAGATACAGTACATAGTACATCATACAGAATACTTATCTTTACTAACTATAACGTGTGAATTCTGTAAGCCCCCCTTACTACCGGTCCACCTTGATCAGACTCCCTCTGACCTTGAAACTCGTCGATGCTGGATCTCCTCCTCCCGAGAAATTAAGGCATATGATTATGAACTTTGAACATCAGGTCAAGTATGTTGGAACATAGAAATTTGGCTCTTTGCATTTCTCTCGAAAGTATAAAAATCTGTGTGCAGATTTTTTTCTCTGTTAAAATCCGTGAACAATGCAGCCGTGATTGCCCCCTTTTATAGCCCATCTCCACAATATTCCTATTCCAAATCTGATTCTTGAAGCATATCCAAATCCCATAAATAAAAGGATTTTCCTCATCACAATATATCCCATATATTCGATAATATCACTCCATATATGTAGGAATTTTCCATAAATCAACCATGCTTCTATACGCCTAATGTATAGTAGAATATTCAGATTTCCATAACTCACAAATGCCATAATATTCTGTCTTCTTTTTCCGTAAACATCCTTGGCGTAAATATGTTGTTTTCGCATGTTCCAACATGGAAAGTTTTTCGTTTCCAAATATGTTCACAAAAACTGCCAATTAAATATTCAATGCATATCTCTTGACTTTACAATCTCTCCCTTTGGCATTTTGTGGACCCATAACTTTTTGGCCATTAATCACACAACGAAAAACTTGTCATCATACACACAGGTCTTCCAAACTCCACCTATGTTGGAACATATGCACAATATGCACAATACTGAATCTGAACAACAATACTGAATCTGAACAAAAATAGAATACCCAGAATTCCAATAAAACATGAATACCGAAAACCGAATACCAGATATCCAAGAATTCCATAAAAAAACAAACTTCAGATTACAGAGCCATTATAAAAAATTCTCCCCCTGGGACCACACATATGCCAAAGGCAAAAAACATAAAAAAATATACAAGCATCAAGTAGGCTCCCCCTAACTTTGACCTCTATGTTGGAACATAGAGAAGAAATCCAGTTCAGGTGCAGGATTCCAACCGTGCTTTCTCTTCCTCCAGATTTTCTTTTTTTGCCTCTAGCACTGCCATTTGAATGACAATATCTCCCAGTCTGGCATTTAGGGCTACCGGTTTAGTCTTCTTTTCAGCTGATGAAGAAGTTGACCCAGAAGTACTCCATGGTAGATCATGCACATGCCTCAACCCGAAAGTCTTCTTGTTTGACCTCAGAAATTCCATGTCAATCACCACATCTTTTGCCTTTCCTTTTACTTTGGCGCTTTTAGCCAGTGCTGCGATCAACCCAGGATAGATAATATCATGTTTGGCTTTGGGAGCAATGGCTTGCCTGACCAGATTTTGCTGAATAAACAATCCAAGATTTACAGGCTTCTGTGTTCCAACACAGTATAGTAACTTGGCCATTTCTCTTGGCAGCGCAGTAGTATTTGAAGATGGCATCCAACAATGAACCGCAATCTGATATAGCCCAAAAAATCTTGAGGACAAGCATGGAGCTTGTGAATACCTTGTTGCAGGCCACTTTGCCTTGTATCCACCTGAGATAGTTTCCAGAATTTGATCATCCGTGACTTCCAAATCCTCAGGAAACACTCCTTCAATCTCTGGTGTTTGAAGCCCCAATACCTTGTTGATTGTGGCAGCAGACAAATCCATCATCTTTCCCCTTACATAAACCCTTCCAAACCAAGGCGAATCAACTTCCAAATTTCCAGCCATTAGGTTGGAGTACACCTCAATGACAACTTGCCTGTTATACTGAAGCTGAACAGTGGCCGCTCTTTTAATTCCTATTAACTCCAAAAAGTCTGAAAAGCCACTCTCCCTGTATGCTTCTAAATCTATTGGTCTCTCAGGGAAAAATTTTCTCTCAGCAAAGACTTCTCCCATTTCTTCACCTTTTAAATCAAAGTAAGAAAACGCAAGTGCATCACTTACTGGGAGGGGAGGAAGTACTTTCTGCTTGGTGTGTTCCTGTCTCTTCTTGGTTCTTTTTGTTTGTGGGGGTACCTCTGCATCAGTAGCCTTCCTCTTGCCCTTGGTTGACTGAAAAAACTCCTCCAGCACTTCATCACTTGAATATTGCATCTCAGTATGTTCCCGTGTTGGAACATACTGGTTATCCTCTGCCCCCCCTGTTTTAGCAGTCTGTGTTTCCATATTCAGATCATCTCCTGCTACTAATTCTTCACTGTGATCTCCTTCTTTGTCATCATATGCATCACCAGATATATTAACCTGGTCTTCTCCTCCCATATCAGCATCAATATCCATCTCTTCACTGCTTTCATCCTTAACCTGTTGTGTTGGAACATATGCACCATGTTCCTCCTCCTCACTGTCCGAGAGGTCAATCACTATTGGTTTCCTTAGTTCCTCCATTCTCTCTGCAACATTTGAATCAAAGAGCCCAACAGGTAGTCTATTTGTATATTTTATAACCTCCCTTCCTGCAGCTTCTTCATCACTAAATTCCCTCAAAAACACATAACTTGGATAGGGCATACGACAATACACATGAAATTTGCCCTTTCCTGTTTGTACTCCCCATACTTCCCTCTTAGAAATTTAACTTTCCTGTTTTCAATACTCCACATATCTCCAATATCTCCAGTCACTAATTCTTTAACCTTAACCGACAAGTATTTCCCTTTCATACTTTTGATTTTGGTTAGGTCAACTGAAACTCTATTGGCCTCTAACCATTCAAATATTTCATCTATTTTTTTGAACTCCATTCCCATAATTTTTAATGTAGGGGGATCAGGACCAGTTACCTTCCCATATGGACCCTTTCTTTTGGCGCCGGTGTGTTCCTCCTGACCGTCGCCATTGTCACCTGAACCACTGGTCTCTTCTTTTCTTCACCACCATCTGTTACCTCTGCCTCGACATTCTCTTCACACTGACCGTTGTTTTCTTTGGGAAGGACTTCAGCCTCTATATTGTCAGTCCTCTGTTCATCCTCCATGATTTCTGAAGGTTGAGGGGTTCCTGGAGTTTCTTCTTCTTGTGTGGGAGAGTTAGGGCTAGAAGCCATTCTTCCGTAGGGATTTGATGAGTAGAGGGATCGGGAAGTAGTTTTGACAAGAGGATTCGAAAGAGAAATTAGGATGAATGTGAAAGTGGCCGAGAAAAAGGGGATATGGAAGGATTTGGACAACTTAGAAACCAACACCAACTCTTCACATTACTTCCTCGTTTGCCGTGTAAACCTTTTTCCTTTTCCAAGATATGCAATGATTCTTTCTTTTCAACTCAACATACCATAACTTCAAACTTCTATTTTTTACATACCAACTCAACATACCAACTTCCAACATACCATAACTTTCAACTTCTATTTTTACACCTTTTCTTCTTTTCATTTTTTTATTTTTTTCTGAATTTTTTCGACAGAAAATAATAAATAAAATAAAATATTTACACTGAACTAAAGGAAAGGATTACCTCAGATTTGACAAACACCTAAGTGTTGTCTGAGACTTTCAAAAGTAGCAGTTTCCAACGGCTTTGTAAAGATATTAGTGAATTGCTCATGTGTTGGAACATAGACTACATCCACTTCCTTCCTTTCAGCAAGATCTCTAATAAAGTGATGTCTTATGTCAATATGTTTGGTTCTCGAGTGCTAGACTGTATTTTTTGAGATATCAATAGCACTTGTGTTGTCACATAAAATCTTCAAGGGGCCTTGATGAATTCCATAGTCTTTCAACATTTGTTTCATCTATAATAATTGTGCACAACAACTTCCTGCTGCCAGATACTCAGCTTCTGCAGTAGACAAAGAGATCGAATTCTGTTTCTTACTATACCAAGACACTAAGTTCATACCAATAAAGAAACATCCACCCGTGGTACTTTTTCGATCATCAGCATTACCAGTCCAATCAGAATCACTGTACCAAATCAACTCAGAATCTTGATTCTTAGAATACCAGACACCATACTCAGAAGTTTCACTTACATATCGAATAACTCGTTTAACTGCGATGAGATGCGAGTCCTTTGGATCAGCCTGAAATCTTGTACAAATCTCAACGCTGAAACATATATCTGGTCTACTAGCTATTAAATACCATAAAATTGCAATCATGTCTCTGTATAATTTCTGATCAACTGCAACTCCTTTCTCATCCTTTACTAGTTTATCAGAAACCCCCATAGGAGTTCGAACTACCCGAGCATTGCTCAGACCGAACCTTTTAACTAAATTTAGAGCGTACTTACTCTAATTTATGAATAAACCATTCCTTCCTTGCTTGACTTGCAATCCCAGAAAGTATGTGAACTCTCCCACCATGCTCATTTCAAATTCAGCCTGCATGATGGTGACTAAATTTGTACCCTAGAAGATGAAGTGGATCCGAATACTATATCATCAACATTAATTTGAGCAATCATAAATTTTAATGCCTTTTCCAACACAAATAAAATGCAATCTACTCCCCCTCGACGATAACCTTTCTGAAGAAGAAAGTTAGTAAGTAGTTCATACCACGCCCTGGGTGCTTGCTTTAGACCGTATAGAGCCTTCTTGAGACAATACACATGATGTGGATAATGAGGGTTCTCAAAGCCTTTAGGCTGTTCAACATAGACCTCTTCATTCACCACTCCATTTAGAAACGTACTCTTGACATTCATTTGATACAACATAAAGTTCATAGAGCAGACAATAGCAAGTAATATTCGAATTGACTCTAACCTGTCAATTGGTGCGAATGTCTCATCAAAGTGGACTCCTTCCACTTGTGTATATCCTTGAGCTACTAGTCTGGCCTTATTTTGAGTAACTTGGCCATCAGCATCAGACTTATTCTTGAAGATCCACTTCGTGCCATTGGCATTAATGCCTTTGGGACGAAGAGTGAGATACCAGACGTCATTGCATGCAAACTGACCTAGTTCTTCTTGCATAGCAGCAATCCAGTACTCATCCAACAAGGCTTCTTTGTAGTTCTTGGGTTCAATGAGAGAGACAAAGTAGTGCAGTCCAGCTAGCCTTCTATAATTCACTGGAGGAATCGACCGAGTACTTCTTATGATTGATTCAGGTTGGTCCTGTGTTGAAACATAGGGTTCGGTAGTGGGGGATGATGTTCCAACATGCTCAGATTCGACGGTTCAACACGAATCTGCTCAGATGTTCCAGCATGCTGACGGGGTTCAACTTCAACTAATGGATCTGCCTTGTCAGGTTGATGAGGCTGTGTTGGAACATGAGTGTTACCAAGTTCTTCTTCTACGATATCTAAATTTTGTCCTTCCTCTGAATTATCCACAATAACATTTATAGACTCCATGAGAGTGTTGGTTCGATGATTATAAACTCTATAAGCACGGTTGTTGACAGAATGCCCAAGAAAAATTCCATTATCACTGTGATTGTCGAATTTTGCCAACTGCTCTCTGTCTCTGAGAATGTAGCACTTGCTTCCGAACACATGGAAATATGAGACATTAGGTTTTCTTCCCTTACAAATCTCGTAAGCTATTTTGCTGGTGAATGGCCGCAGATATACTCGATTAACTGTATAACAAGCTGTATTAATAGCTTCTGCCCACAATTTCTTGTGAATTTCTTTCTCAGCTAACATAACTCGAGCCATCTCCTGCAAGGTTCTGTTTTTATGTTCTTTAATACCATTATGCTAAGGGGTGATAGGTGTCAAAAATTCATGTTGAATTCCGAGCTCGTCACAAAAATCACTGAATTGAGAATTCTCAAACTCTCTACCATGATCACTACAAATTTGAACAATCTTTCCAACTGGACTTCCTTTTTTAGTTTGTAACTTTATTACTAGACTTATAAATACTTCAACGTATCAGATTTATCTTTCAAAATAGGCTACCCACGTAAATTTGGAGAAATCATCAACACATACAAAGATATATTTCTTTCCACCTATACTAGGTGTATTGACTGGACCCATGAAATCTATATGCAATAATTCCAGATTTCTAGAGGTGGTTATATGTTGAACTGGAGAATGGGGAGATCAAATCTATTTACCTTGTTGACATGGTCCACACAATTCCGTCCTTGCTGGTTAAGATATACATACCTCGTACAGCTTTTGCATTTGCAATTTTCACCAATGTTTTGTAATTGATGAGACCGAGCTTCCTGTGCCACATAACACATTATGACTGAAAGATATTATGCCTGATCTGTTCCTGTGCCACATAATACATCGTACTTCTTGTTCCAAAAATTACCAGTTATCTGATGATATTATGCCTGAAAGAACTTTGGTTTCTCTGTGTCTCACAACACATTTATCTTTCTGAAATTCCGCCGTCATATTGTCATCATACAACTGACTTATGCTCAATAGATTTGCCTTTAGATCTTCAACAAACAGCACACTAATGAATACTGGAAAACCTTTAATCTTTAATTCACCTTTTCCAATCACTCTACTCTTCTTTCCATCATTGAAATTCATATACCCGCCATCGTATGGTGTGATATTTGTGAGAAATTCTTGAGTGACGGTCATGTGGCGAGAACAGCCACTATCAAAGTACCACGAATCTCTGGAATATGATATAAGTGAAGTATGTGTAACCAAACATGTTCCAGAACGTTTGACAACCCATACTTTTCTGACCAATTTTGTTTTCTGGACTTCGCCTAGGTTGGAACATATTAAGAGTTGTCGTCCTGACATTTGGTCTCTGACCAGTTTACTGCATTGTTCCTCTGAATGACATTGATATGAGCAGTAGCTGCAGATAAGCGGTTTCCTTTGGTGAGGCTTGCCAAACTTCCGTTTTACCTCTCGAATCTTGGTCTTGAGGGTTACTGGATTGTTAAGTATCTCATGTGCGTTAGCCTTGTGAGGGTTGTAATACCCAATACCGTGTCGATCACCAAAGTTCCTTCCCATGTCCAGAATATCGTCAAGCTTTGCTTTTCCAAAGTTTAGCTTAGAAATTGCTGCATCAGAAGTCTCAGCTCTCTTAATTGCTAATATCAGCTTCCCATTTATTTCTTCATTGCCCCTTCCAAGTTCAACAACTTTCACACGCAATTCTCTTTCTATTTCCATCAACTTCATTTTTTCTTCTTTCAGCTCTTTGTTTATGTCAACTACTTGAAGCCACATAGCGTACATCTTTTCATAAGTGCTGTAGATTTCTTCATCACTTACAGAAATTCCATCGTCTTCATCACTGGGTGCTTCATACGGATCTATGTTGGAACAAACGACTTCGACTTTGTCCAGTGTGTTGGAACATCCATCCTTCGATGCATCATGAATTTTTGCTCCAAATGCCACATGTTGCTTGTAAGTTCCTCTTTGTCTTTCTCATCTTCTTCATCTTCACTCCATGAGGTGATATATTGTTTCTTTCGGGTATTTGCACATTCAGCCTGAATATGACCATATCCTTCACATTCTCTGCATTGAATTCGTCAAGGCTGTTTTGGTTTACTACTTCAATTTCTGAAGAACTGCTGATTTCCTTGCTCAAACCTCGTTCCACGATTATTTCCAGAATTCTATGGCCTTGGTCTATTTCCACCAAACCTCTCCTGAGATTTCTTGTTAACTACCTTCTTCAGCATCCTTGAGAAGCTCTTCGTGATAAGTGCAAGTTTTTCAAATTCATCATCACTTTCAGACTCGTGATTATCCTTTGATGAAGATGTTTTGAATGCCAATTCCTTAGGGACTCTTTTTGTAGCTTGTTGGAGTGTCATCTCATATGTCTGTAATGATCCCATTAGTTTTTCTAGGCTCATGGTGGCTACGTCTCTTGCTTCTTCTATTGCCGCAACCTTCATTGCAAATCTCTTAGGAAGTGATCTCAAGGTCTTTTTCACCAACTTTGTCTCTTTGTAAACCTTTCCAAGTTGATATGCCATGTTGGAGATGTCCCTGAGTTTTTCGTTGAATATAGCAATAGTTTCATCCTCCTCCATCTTGAGCTCATCGAACTTTGTAGCCAACATCTGTAGTTTAGACTCACGAACTCGACTAGTTCCTTCATGAATAGTTTGTAGAATATCTCATGATTTTTTGGCTTGATGACATGTAGAGATGAGTTTGAACTGGTTTTCATCAAACGCAGTGAAAATTGCACTCAGTGCCTTTGAATTTGCCAGAGATGCCTTGAGGTCATCAGGAGTTCAACTAGCTTTGTCTTTGAGTTTCTGCTCCCTCTGACTTGACTCTCCTTCTGTCGCCTTAGAGCTTGTGTCTTCCGTAGGGTGATTCCACTCATTCTCAACATAGAACCACACAAGTTCATCCAGTGAGTTGATGAAAACTCTCATGTGCGCCTTCCAATAGTTGTAGTTGTTGCCTTCTAGCAGAGGTGGCCGAGACACCGAAGCTCCTTCTTTAGTTTCCATGATAAAACCAGATCACACTTTCCTTGACACAACCAAGGGAACAATAAGTGACCAAGCTCTGATACCAATTGAAATTTGGTTTTACCGAATTTTTATAATCCTTATTAGTATGTTCCAACATGACCTATCTAACCAAGTATGCAAAGCATTAACGACACAAGACTTGGTTATGCAGTTCAGTGAAATCCACCTACATCTGCGGGGCCTGGCCCAGTTCAGAATGAATCCACTAATTAGAAAGATACAGTACAAAGTACATCATACAGAATACTTATCTTTACAAACTCTAACGTGTGAATTATGCAAGCTCCCCTTGCTACCGATCCACCTTGATCAGACTCCCTCTGACCTCAAAACTCGTCTACACTGGATCTCCTCCTCCCGAGGAATTAATGCATAAGATTATGAATTTTGAACAGCAGGTCAAGTATGTTGGAACATAGAAATTTGGCTCTTTGCGATTCTCTCGAAAGTATAAAATCTGTGTGCAGAATTTTTCTCTGTTAAAATCCGTGAACAATGCAGCCGTGATTGTCCCCTTTTATAGCCCTGAGCAGATCGGAATACTCCCTGATTATCTCCACAATATTCCTATTTCAAATCTGCTTTTTGAAACATATCCAAATCCCATAAATGAAGGGATTTTCCTTATCACAATATATCCCATATATTCGATAATATCACTCCATATATGTAGGGATTTTTCATAAATCAACCATGCTTCTATACGCCTAACATATAACAGAATATTCAGATTTTCATAACTCACAAATACCATAATATTCTGTCTTTTTTTTCCGTAAACATCCTTGGCGTAAATATGCTGTTTTCGCATGTTCCAACATGGAAAGTTTTTCATTTCCAAATGTGTTCACGAAAAATGCAAATTAAATATTCAATGCATATCTCGTGACTTTACAAATATTTTAAATACTTTATGATCATTGAACTTAATTTCGATTATTATTTTCAAAAATTTTAAGTTTATATAAAAATAATGGACCAATAATTAATAAGTAAAAAGGAAGTAGATCGTTGACGCATCTGATTCAGCCAAGATTTCATTTGTTTTTAAATTTGGGAAAATAATTTCTTATGTCACTAAACTCTTGTTATCGTTCAATTTTGGCCACCCGTATTTTTTAAACATATTTGGCCACTCAACTAACAAAAACACTAAGTTGCGGCAGTGTTTTACTAAACCATCAAATTCATCTTCCGTCACCCCATGTGATATTTTTAGGAGCAAATTAGTATTTTTTTTTCATCATTTTTTGGGTCTAAATATGTTTTTTCAGCTTCCATAGCAAGCTTCGAGTTTAAAGATGATGCTGACAAGCTTCATGTTCAACTGTTAAAGGCGCTTCAAGTTTTGGGTTGCAAATCTAGCTTCTGTTGCGTGCTACAAGTTCTCCATCATCTAATAGAAAACTCCAAGTGCAAAATTCCAATGGGTACCCGGAATTCCCAAAGCTTCCGCTAGAGCCATTTTCTTGTTTTTGTTTATGTCTAACTACTTCTTGTTCTGTTGTGCCGCAGACAGGGGTTGTGGCGAAGCCGAGATTTGAGCATTGGCAATTTTCAAGGCCAGCCTCTGAAACCCAGTGGGGCGCACTTGGCGAGTGGGACCTGGTGACCCCTTCGGTGCCATGCAACTGATGCAGTGTCACGGGTCACCCAAGAAAGTTAACCGTACGCCTAGCTGTGCTAGAGTACCACGACTACTACCTAATTTCCACGTACGTCGCACTCAAGATGGTTGCTCCAAGACACCAAACCTTTAGAGGGACGTGGATGAGTATGCAACGGATATACATACGAGTTTAGAATAGGAGCACGAGTTCACCAACGAGGGATGAAAGCAATATAAGGCCCACACAACTTGGGGAGCAAATGCTTATCTTCAATATATTGCAAAGGTAACCGGATGTGGGTAGGTCAGTACTCCACATATATCGTGCACGGAAGTAACTACAAGTGCTAGCTACAAGAATAAAAGAAGATTAAAAAAAAGGCACATATGCCTGGACCTCCAAGAAAGAACTAAACTAACCTACTAGCTAAGTTTATTACAAGCAAAAAAGAAGACTTATGGGACAAAGAGCTAGGGACAAGTCCTCTTGGGTCGTGACTCAACACTTAGTGTGCTAGTCTGGTAGGCAACCGGGCGCTATGCGCACGAGCATTGGGCACGAATGGCTTGGGGCACATCACAGGTCGTGATTAGTTAGGCGGGCGACACTGGATGACCCAGAGACGTGTACTTCACGGTCTAGGGTGATCGATTCGTAAGTATGCGTTGAGCTGCACGGATGGCATGCGTGCAGACATGGGGTTGCGTTGAGGTTGGGTGATAAGCCCGACCTTGTAACACACAGGGTGTTGCACATTTCCATATCCATTGTTCCGGGTTCCAGTGAGGTTGCTGGAGACTAGAGTGAGGTTCATGAGCTTTTACAGGAGGCCAGTTTCCTATGCAATGGTGCCGAAGAACTAAACGTTGGTGATGTTGAGTGAAGTCACTTGGTTGATATTGTTGCACATGAAGCACACACTGATGGTGTTGGTGGTAAGGGAAATTTTGACATAATAAGAGGATTGAAGACTTTGTACAAAAAGCTCAAAATAATTTTGAAGACTTTGTACAAAAAGCTACAAATTGGTTATCAGAATATCAGAGCAAAAAATTCTACTTAGGGCATTTTTTGTGATGATTCCATTTTCCATGTCTTCACCCCTCGTGTTAACATGGTTAAATGGCCAGATCTCCAAAAAGGCTTTAAGTAGGTCTATTATGAATGCTTGAGTGCTCAAGTGTTGAAGTGCTCGATGTCCTAGAATTTGAATCTCAACTGCTCAGTGGGTCGAGGTCTCATGGTCGAGTGCATGGCGGTTCGAGGTGTCGATGGATCGAAGGCTTGAAATCCACCCAGGTTCCATCTTGTGTCTCTTCATCTTTGCTGCTGCCACTTGATTCGAGTGCTCACGGTTGGTGGGGTCGAGGCTGAAATCCTTGAAGGTTTGTAGACTCGAGGGGTTGATTGTCAAGTGCTTGCTGGCTCAAGGTTTCGGGTGGTCGAGGCTCGATGGTTCGAGGGCTCGAGTGCTTGAGTGCTCAATGGTTCGAATGCCAGATGAGGCAGGGCTCGAGAGCTTGAGTGCTCGAGAGATCCATGGCTCGAGGCCTCCTAGGCTCGAGGGCTCGAGAGCCTGAGGGTTCGAGGTATCCATTGCTCGAGGGCTCCAAGGCTCGATGGTTCGAGGGCTCTAGTGTTTGAGTGCTCCAGGGCTCGAGTGCTCGAGGGTGCTCGAGGGCTCCAGTGCTCGAGGGCTCCAAGGTATCCAGTGTTCGAGACTCGAGTGCTCGAGGGCTCCAGGTATCCAGTGTTCGAGGCTCGATGGTTCGAGTGCTTGAGTGCTCGATGGTTCGAGTGCCTGATGGCTCGAGGGAGGCAGGGCTCAAGAGGCTCGATGGTTCGAGGGCTCGAGTACTTAAGTGCTCGAGGGCTCCAGTGCTCGGGGGCTCCAAGGTATCTAGTGTTCGAGGCTCGATGGTTCGAGGGCTCTAGTGCTTGAGTGCTCGATGGTTCGAGGGCTCTAGTGCTTGAGTGCTCGATGGTTCGAGGGCTCTAGTGCTTGAGTGCTCGATGGTTCGAGTGCCTGATGGCTCGAGGGTGGCAGGACTCGAGAGCTCGAGGGATCCAGGGCTCGAGACCTCCTAGGCTCGAGGGCTCGAGAGCTTGAGTGCTCGAGGGATCCAGGCTCGAGGCATCCTAGGCTCGAGGGCTGGAGAGCTTGAGTGTTCGAGGTATCCAGTGCTCGAGGACTCCAAGGCTTAAGTGCTCGAGGACTCCAGGGCTCGAAGGCTCCAGGCTCGATTGCTCGATGGTTTCAACGCATCAGATGGGAAAACTTGAAATGATTCTAAAGATCAGTAGCCAAAGTTGGACTTATGCTTCCATAGGTAGAAACTTCAATCCCATTGCCTTCAACATTTCTCCATCTTGTTTCTTATCCACAGTTCAATTTGATGTCCATGATGTGTCCCTGCAAAAATTAAAAGAAAAACTCAGCAGTATCTATTCTTTAGCAGCATGTTTCTGTGTTCGGATGTAAGGGAAATCATTTTTTTCTAGTTAGATAAGACCTTTGATGAATGATGGGATGTTAGAGATGCTAATGTTTGGTTGTGAAGGGTGAGTCGGTTTATGCTTTGAAATTGCATCAGCAACTGCATTACATTCCCTATAGACATGTCTTAGTGTAGCCTGCTTAAGCTCAGAGTGAGTTTGGAAAGCTAAGACATATAGAGACCATTTGGCATTTCTGGGATTGTTTATCATGTTCACTGCAAGCATGGCATCTGATTCCACTATGTAAGAACATCCGGGGTCCAAACTAGAGAAGCATCTAACTGCTGCCTGGATGGCCTTCATTTCAGCCTCTAATGGTGTACTAGCAATGGTAGTGAAAGATTGAATTAGACACGACTTACCAGTCTGATCTCTAGCTATAAGGCCAATTGTGGACATGTTGGGGGACAGGGATGCATCTACATTCACAGTTATACTGTTTTGTGGTGGCTTTTTCTAGAAGACAGTGGATATAGAAGGCTTAGGGGGTGGTCTCAGAGGCGGAATTAGGGAGAAAATAGGATAGCTTCTAATAAGATACACATTGGAGTGAGCAGGTTTGGCTGAGAAAGAAAGAAAAATAAGATCTCTCACTTCTTTACTGATTAGAGCTTGTGAAAATTTTTTGTTGTTATAGTAGAAAGCATTCCTAGCTTTCCATAATGACCAGCATATCAGAGATGGCAACATCCTACAGATATCTCTATGCACCTTGGAGAGTTCAGTATTATTCCAATATTTAAAAAAACCTGAAAGTTAAACTGTCTAATGTATGCAGTTGAATCCCTAGAATATCCGAAGTATTATCCCAAACAGCTTGAGCCAAATGGCATGAGGTGAAAAAATGCTCTATTGAGTCAGATTGATTGCATGCTGGACATTTTGAGGCTAAGCTAAAACCACATTGGACTAAGACATCATCAAAAGGAAGGAGAGAATTCAGCAGCTTCCATGTGAAAATGGATATTTTTATTGGCAGTCTAGGGTTCCAGATGTATCTAGTGGCTGGGAAATTACCTAATTGCTGGGTAAGGCCTCTGTAGGCTGATCTGAAGGAGAAGATACCTGCATCTTCAAGTTTCCATATAAGTCTATCCTCCCTTTCTGTGTGAGGCTGTGCTTCCTGCAAAAAAGTCAAAGTATCATGTTCCAAATAAGGTGAGATATGTTGCAGTATCTGGCTTTTTTCCCTGATGAAGTCAGCAATGGTGTAATAGTAAAAAGGTGATAGGACTGAAAGTGGAACACATTTAGAAAGAGGACCATTTAGCAATTGCTCAATCCCTTACCATGTAAATGAGAGATTTTTCTTTTGTAAAGGAGTTAATACTACATATCCTTTTCCAAGTATGGGACTTCTTATGGGACTGTGGAAGTGCCCACAACAGTTTTGACCACATGGTTGTGCCCAATTGGCTTTTCCACCATAGCTTGGCAGAGCATGAATTAATTATTGCTCTTACAGATCTAAATCCTAGACCATTCGGGTATCTATGTGTACTCAGGTCAGACCATTTCCTCCATACTTTGTTTAATTTGCCCTCTATTTCCCCCCAGAAAAACCTTATCATTTTATTTTCTAGTGCCTTTATTATCTGTTTAGGGGGCTTTAGGACTGACCAAATATGCTGTGGGAGGGAGTATAGAAAAGATTGAATAAGCACCATTTTGCCTCCCAAACTTAACCATCTATTTTTCCAATTCAGGAGCTTTCTAACTACTGCTTCCAACAAAGGTTCAAAATATAGATTTAAGGTCCTACCTTTGAATATTGGACATCCCAAGTATTTAAATGGAAAGACTCCTTTCTTCATTCCTAAAATTGATTTTATCTGATTTATTTTAACAGTTGTTGCTCTTAAACTAGCATAGAAATCAGATTTATCAAAGTTTGTCTTTTGTCCAAAGGTTACTTCAAATGTTTCTAAGAAGGCTTTCATTCTGGTCAGATTAGACTTTGAGGCTTGCATGAAGATGATAGTGTCATCAGCATAACTCAGATGAGATGCAGGTGTAATGCCAGAGGGAAGCTGATAGTAACTGAGTTTTTTATTCATGAAAATAAAAGATAAGCTTCTTGAGAAAGCTTCAGAGAAAATGTTAAAGAGAAGGAGATAGATGATCACCTTGTTTGATGCCCTTTGTAGCTCTGAAAAATCCAACAGGGTTACCATTTATAAGAATAGAAAAATAAGCCTGAGAAAGGTTGTTCATTACATCATTTAAGAAACTCCCTGTGAAACCAAATTTACTGAGAACTTTTTCCAGAAATTGCCAATTAACTCTATCGAAAGCTTTTATAAGGTCTAACTTTAAAATGCAGTTTGGAACCCTGTTTTTCTTGTCTAAAAACTTAATCATTTCCTGTAGGTAGAGCACATTATCAGAGATGTCACTATTTTTCATGACAGCTGTATGATTTGGGGAGATTAAGTTTTCCATGTATGGTTTCATTCTTTCCATTAGCACCTTAGAACAGATTTTATTAGCAACATTTGAGAGACTAATAGGCTTGCAATCATCAAAAGATGAGGGTGTCTATTTTTTGGGTATTAAGGCTATCCATGCGCTACTTATTCCTCTTGGTATTTCTGAGCCTAACAGGAAGTCATTTATTGCATCTATTAGGTCCCATTTGATTATATCCTAGCATTTAGCATAAAATTTTGAGGTGAATCCATCAGGGCCTGGACTACTATTCATGTTCAGACTCATTACCACTATTTTTAATTCTTCTTCTGAGACTGGTTTAGACAAAGACTGATTGTCCTGGGAAGATATTACTGTTGGGATTTGGCTGAGAAAGTGGGAGTAATATGTGGTAGTGTTAGTCTGATTTGGTTCAGAGAGCAGGTCAGAGTAAAAGGATACAGCCTCCTCCTGTATGTCAGTATGATTGTCTAACCATAGACCTTGCCTATTTTTTTTATTTTTGAGATGTGTAGTTTACAGTTTTATTCCTAAACTGATTTATGAAAAAATTGAGTGTTATTATCCCCAAGTTTGGTCAAGTTAGTTCTTGATTTCTGCTTCCAATATTTTTCTTTCTTTTAAAGCTCTTATTAGCAGTGTCTTTTTCTCATTAAGTTAGATTAATTCTGTATCTGCACCGGTGGAATCATAGTTTATCTCGTGCAATCTTAAATTTTCTTTAGCAATTAGTACATTGGAATCAATGTTTCCAAAGGACTCTTTGTTCCAGACTTTAATTACCTTTTTTAGTCTAATTAGTTTAAGATAGAGTCTGAGAATTCCTTGGTGAGGGATTGGTTTGGCCCAATTATTTCTAACCAATTCTATAAATTCTGGTCTGTTGAACCATGTATTAAGAAATCTAAAGGGCTTGGGTTGGGAGGGGACTGTGGATGAGATTTGTAGAAGAAGAGGGGAGTGATATGAGGATTGTCTATGTAGTATTTGAATGGAAGATGCTGGGAATTTGGTATTCCATTGCATGGTACTAAGACCTCTATCTAATCTTTTGAAAGTGGGTTTTCTCAGCCTAGAATTAGTCCATGTGTAGAGATTTCCTACAGTATTGATTTCCTGAATTCCCATAGAGGTTATCCAATTATTGAAATCTCTTATACTACCTAGATTGGGGTTGGAAGGTCCTCTGTATTCTGTAAGTGAAGAAATTGTGTTAAAATCACCTATGAAAATAGTTTCTGAAATAGGAAGGTGACTCAGATCATGCCAAAGAACCTTCCTTCCTTCCCTATTCCTAAGGCCATAGACAAAAACAACATCCATTTCAACTTTTGTTATTACATGTGTAATTTTAACATATAAAAATTGCTCATGCTGTGAGAGTAAGGCAACATTTAAAGCACCATTCCAAAACAGCCATATTTTCCCATTTTGAAGAGGTAAGAAATGAGAGTATCTAAGTTTCTCCATGTAGGAGTGACATTTACTATTATCATGCATTGGCTCTATTATACACACCAGCTCAATTTTTTCCTGTTTGATGAGGTGTTTTAATCTGAGCATTGAAGTCTCTAAACCCCTAAGGTTCCAGACTAGAAAATTAATGGAAGTGGTGTATGTCATTGTTCACCTGATTTGTGGCTTTTAGTATTGGATCTTAGCATCTTCTTGTTTAACTGATTCAGGTAAGTGTTCTTTCTAGATTTGGACTTGCCTGTAGTGTTTATGTTACCTGTTGATTGAGAATGAACATTTACTAGCCCAAGTTTTGTAATTGTGTCATCCAGGAGAGGTCTTTCTTCCTCCATTTCTCCTAGCAATGTTTGGTGTGGTAGGTGGTCCAATTCTTCTTCTGATTCTGGGGGTACCTTTGTATCCTGTAGAATAGAAAATCTATTTGCCATCTTTCTATGTTGATAAAGTGGAGGATTAGTGTGAGAGAATTTATGAAAATTAAGTTTTTGGGACCCTATCCGTATATCATCTTGAGCATAGACTTTGTGAGTCTTGTTATGGCTTGGTAGTGATGTTGCATTAAACAATTCTGAAGTAGGAGATTCTGGATCAACTTGGGGTGAGTCTGTGAGGTTAAGAACTGGAGATGGATGAGGTGTAGGTGTTATGTTCCTTGCAGGACTGATTTCTTGCAGTGCAATAATCTTAGCAGGGCTAGTTTTCAGGTGCTTGGGTATGTAGGAGGATGGTTGCAGTGTAAGGTTAGTAGTGGCTTTTTGGTGCATTAACTGGTCTTTGAAATGGGAGCTGTTAGTAGGTTGTGGATCATTGGCAATTTTAGGAATCTTATCAAACTTATTCCCTGTGGGTTGCCATTGTGGAGCTGTGTTATTTTGGATTAGAACTCTACATTGGTTCAATGAGTGTCCTAATTTAGCACAATTTTCACAATACATGGGTATGTCCTCATACTCAATGTTATATTTCCTATTGTTTGAGGCAGAACCCAATCTTATGAAGTGATTTAAGGGTTTTTGAAGGTCTATCTCAACACAGAGCTTGATGGCAGATGGTCTAGTTAGCATTTCAGTAGCTAAATCCTTTTTGATGAAATTGCCTATACTATTTCCAATAGCATCTATAGATGAAGTATTGTAATAGTAAAGGGGAACTTCCCTGATTGTGCACCAAATTGGGACGATCGGCATTTCCTTCTGTGTGGAGAAGTCCGACGACCATTTGAGGATCTTCATGTGAACTCCATTGAAGCTCCACAGTCCTTTGATCCAATAGCAATGATAGTCATTTGGGAGTTCAAAGCAGATTAGTATGTTCTTGTAGTCGAGTGACCCCAATTGGTATTTCCCAGAGAAACCAACAGTCTTGAAAGCTCCCTCCAGCTGCTCCATGGATAATCTCCCTTTGGTGAATTTACCAACAAGGGCGTTCGTATAGTGAGCCGAAAGTGTGGATATATCATCATCAGAGTATAGACAGGCGGGTTCTTCGAGGTGTTTGGATTTTGGGGTGATCTCTGGATTGTTTAGAAGGGCTGAAATGAGTGGTGGAGCTTTTGATTGAAGGGCTGCGATGAAGGATTTGGTATTTGTGGTTGTTGTTTTATCAGCCATGACTTCTGATGAACGGAGCAACTCTCTCGTCAAGGCGAGAGAGAGCCGTTTGCAGCGGAGATGTGACCATTTCCGATCGCTACAGTAGACAACAAATTTCAGAGGAGAAGAAAGGAAGAGAGAGAAGAGAGTGAATTTTGAAGATATAATCTTGTAAAATTTAAAAGTGCAGATATAATCTTATAAAATTTGAAAGTATAAATTTAAATTTGAAATTGTTTATTGAAATGTCAACGGAAAAATTGGCTTAAAATCGTTGAAATAACCGTTATACTCTCCAGTTAAAAAAAATTCAAAAACAAAAATAGTAAAAGACAGTAATGCCCTTCCAGTTTTTAATAAAACAAAAATGGGAAATGAGCTCCCACCGTGAAATGGGAAATGGGAAAAATGAGAGCTCTTTCATTTCTCAGCATAGGTGAAGCTCTCGACGGAATTGGGCCGCGATTTTCACGGCGGCATAATTGGGTGCTACTCCGACAAGGTTTAGGGCAGAGGTGGTGGGCGCGACATCTGGCTCTTTCATTTTTCGGCGGTGGTGAAGCTCTCGATGGTGGTTCATGCCGATGGAGATTGTGGCGACAAATTGTAGCTCGTCGTTCCGGTGTTAGCAGTGGTCTGAGCTGGTGGTTTGTTGTGGTAATGCTGAGCAGGTGGTGGTGCCGAGCTCTGGCGGTGGTCGAACGTGAAAGGTTTCACGAATGGAATTGCCGGAGGTGGTTGAGGAGTAGGGGGAAACAGTGATGGGTACAGGGAGCGGCGATGGTGGGTGGAGAGGAGGAGGAGGCGGGGCAGCTGGCGGGGTTAGGGTTTCTAGGCGACTGGGCTACGGTGATGGACGAAGGAGGTGGCAATGCAGCTAGGCTACTAGGTAGCGGTGGTGGGCGATGGGGCTAGGGTTTCTGGGTGGTGGGCAGTAGGGGTGGTGACAGGGCTGGATTTTCTGGGCAGAGGTTGTGGGTGGCAGGGTTAGGGTGGTGAGGTTAGGGTTTCTGGGTGGAGCTGGTGGGCATCAGGGAGGTGAGGGTGGTGGTTCAGGGTGGCGACGCGTTAGTGGTGGAGCAGCAAATTGACGGTGGTGGGGCGACCGGTGATGGAAACCGTTGATTTCATTGAGTTAACGTCGAAATCATGTTTGGTCAACCGTTGATTTCATTGAGTTAACGTCGAAATCATGAAAAATGGGTATAACTGCACAATGTTATAAAAACTAGGATTAGTTTCACACTTTCAAATTTTACAAGCACTAGTGTAGGAATGGCCTATTAAAGGCGTTTCTATCGTCAATTTAAAGGCACTTTATAGCTTCCTTTAATGGTTTCACCTTTAATCAATCTGAAAAAAATGGCGGCTCTGAGAACCGCCTTTAAAATTTTCCATTAATGGCGGTTAAAAACCGCCTTTAATTTGCACAAGGAACCACCTTTAATAAGTTTCTGAACTTGGAAACTAAGATCTTTCCGTCGTACATTGCCTCCATTTCTGAACTCAAAAACTGACAATAGCTGTGTTTCGTCTCTTTGTAAAATGAAAAATTAGTCTATGCAATTGTGTCTCATTTCCGTTCTCTCTCTAGAAATTTTTGGCTGAGCATTTATTTTCCTAAAATGAATTCCAAGTTTGGAAACTATATCGTGTAGGTTTTTTCCGAGTTCAGAAACAGTTTTTGACCTATGGAAAATTAGCATCAAAGATACGAAATACTTCCTGGACTCGGAAATACAATCTGGTCTTGTGGTATAAATTTTGTTTCATGAATATTATCGGCACAAAAACAGCCTCCATACACAACAACAATTTAAAAACAATAAACGATAGTATCTTGCACCTAAACAAAAATCAATAGATAACACTAACCAAGAGATAATCTATAGATAGGAATAGAAATTGCTACAATCTATTCCGACATTTCTAAGGTTAAGTGTTTATCTAACTTGAGTGTCCCTACCAATATTGGGATTTCCTAGTGTTCCTGGCCGATTGAGAATTAGATGTCGAGCCAATGAATTCTGCGCATTGTTGATATCATCTTGCGAGTAGGTTTTCTAATCCTTTTTGAAAGTATGAAAATAACATTGTATTATTCAATATTTGGCAAAGGTTAGTTAGAAAAATTACCACGATCAATTGTACAATTACCTTGTCAAGTTCAAGTATATCTTCCTGGACTTTGACCATGCACTCAGATACGTATAACATGACGTAATAGCCGCACTCCCAAGTTTGAGCCTATTTCATGTACTATATGTAAGAAACATAAATTATTAAGACTCTTGCATCAAATAATTGAGTATAGTATTTAGGAAATTAACATATTGGTAGACCACCTTGATTTCGATCACGTGAAATGAACAATTTGTTTACTCACTATTTTCCTTCATTGCAGATTCCAAAATCTCAACGAATGCCTCGGACAATTGGACGTGGAGGGGATCCATCCAATACACTTGCTTCTTTGCGGGTACTATCCATATTAACTCCAATGGTCCCAAAATAAGAAAATTTATTTATTAGAGTTAAGTGCTCATATAACCCTGTGTTTTGGTGGTTTGTGCTAATATGACCCTGTGAAGTTGGAAATTGATATTGTAACCCTGTATATTGCGTGAATTTGGTTGGAAATACATGAAATGACTATTATAACCCTATTTTTAAAAAATATTTTAGAACAAGTGAAAGGACAATTATGCCCTCATTCATTTATTTCCTTTTTCCTCATTCTTTCTGCCCTGGTTTTTATTCCTTCTCAAACTCATCGTACTTCCCATCGCCACCACCACCATCGTCCGTCACTTCTCAACTCGTTATCATTTCCTTATTTTCAGGTACGCAATCAGATCCCTTTTCCCAATTTTCTTTCTTTTCTGGGTCGGCTCTGTTTGGATTCGTGGTGGGTTTTATTGGTTTGGGTTTATTTGAGATTCGTTCCTTTGATTTGGTGGACTGAAATGGCTGGTGGTGCTGTGTCTGCGCGGTGGCCGTGGCAGCGGCGAACAGTGGCGTTGGTGGCGATGGGGAGGTGAGGTAGGGTTTTGAGAGTTGGTGGTGATGGGAGGTAGGTGAGGTGGTGATAGATTGATCAGTCGATGGTGGCAACCAGATTTTGATGGTGATAGAGCGGAACTCCAGATTCTGGCATTTTGATGGAGAGGCGGTGGCGGAGGTGGCAGAGCGGCAACAGCGGAGGTGGCGGAGCAGTTGCTGTGTTATGGAGAAGAAGAAGAAATAGGGGTAATTTTGTCTTTACATTTTTAGTTTTAAGACTAGGGTTATTTTAGTCTTTTTAGTTATGGTCAATGCTGAAAAATGCCAAGTCAATGCCAGAATAGTGCTAAAAGGTTATATCACATGGTCATATTAGCACAAACCACCAAAAAATAGGGTCATATCAGTATTTTGTCGTATTCATTATTTGAAATTTGCGTAAACAGTGCTGGTAAAGATATTGAACGTGGTAAATAACCTCTCAATGTATGGCACAATGAAAATCAACTTATCCTTTCGGCCTAGGCATTTTTGAATGTAGTCGATCCTCTCTTGTTTTGTTCAACCAATTTCCTGTATCATCATCGGGAACATGTATCCAATCCAACCCTTCCTTTGATTACTCGTAAAAAATATAGGCCTAGACATTTTCATTGTAGGTAGTATTTGTAATAATGGTTAGTGTAATTAAAATCAAATTTAGTAATAAAATTAATAACACTACTGGAAAACAGGTACATACGCACCGGTAAAAAATATGAGTACAAAATACCGGTGTAGAAGTGCACAATTTCACAGGTAAAACTCATGTTTACCATATTACCGGTGCCTATGAATACATACGCATCTGTGCAAGGTCTACCGGTGTAGGTTTTCATATTTTTTTGCACCAGTTAAATGTATAGAGATGTTAACAATTGGTGCTATAGTATACTCTTGCACCGGTAACAAATATACCGGTGTATGAACATGGTGAACTTGTCTGAATTTGGCGCCAAAATATAATTTCTTAAATCGATTATATGTTGACCGGTGTGTGAAAAAAGTTGTGGGAGAATGGAAGAAATTATACACCGGTACCGTATAATACCGGTGTATATAAGCATGGTTTGTGAAAAAATACACATGCTCCGGTATATGTCTAGATACCGGTGTAAAAAGTGCATTTAATGCTCACCTACCACATCTTTTTGAAAGGTTAAAATGAAAATTTTGGAAGAATGAGTTCATTAATGGGGGTTTTTAGTTGATGAAGGCATTGAATGATCTTCTATGAAGACCCTTGAAGGTACTTTTTTTAAAATATATTTGTGGATATTAATGATCTCATTATTGGTTTTGGTTAGTAGACATATATATCTTGTGTGTTTGATCATTTGATGGTGATTGAGGTAGAATTGTCTATATTAGTTTGTAATTTGTTCTCAAGGTTGATGTAGTTATAATGCTATGGCTATTGATTGTTATGTTGTAGGACATTTTATGAATGCGGTAATTGTAATGTGGAAATTGGTGTGCATTAATGATCTTGCATGATTTGGATGTGGTCATGAAATTCTATTGTAATTAATGTGTTGAAGTTTGATTGTTGGACATTTGTTTAAATGTAGAGTTGTATCGTGCCATCAAGAGGTGTAAGCATATGTATGCCAACATCAGTTGGGTGAGTGGTGAACATATTGTCTTCGTAGATGAATTTTTGGACCATGCTTTCAGTCGTGAGAAACAAATATTATGTCCTTGTCATGATTGTAGAAATCAAAATCGTACTGATAAAAGGGACATGCTGAAACTCCATTTGTCAAGCCGAGGGTTTGCGACAGATTATGTGGTGTGCACATTTCATGGGGAAAAATCACCACTGGAGGTGATAGTTAGTAGTGAGGAAGAGTGTTTTGGGGATGCTAAATTGGATGACATGTGCGAGGAGGTAGTTAATGAATTTAGAGGGAGGCCCGAGGTTTTGGATAACTTTCTAGGTGAGAAGGATAGACCATCATGTAATGTGTTATGTTATAAGAAACAAGAGAAATATGGCTATTGGTGGAGAGCATGTTATGTCGGTGAGGAGGCGGGTGCCCGCCAAATGTATGTGGTACCTTCTGATTATTCCGAGGCCGAGAAGGTTGTTTAAGAATGCTAGGTAGTTCTTTCGATGAGCACAACATAATGAAGAGGAACTTGTATCATTTCAAATGCAAAGAACTTGACATGGTACATGGATAGGGGAGGTTGTAAAGATGATGATATGATTCGACACTCGGCTGATGCGAACCAGTGGAAGAAATTTGATAAGATGTAATCAAAGTTTGCATCAGTTACTAGAAATTTGAGAATGGCTTTGTGTACTGATGGTATGAACCTGTTTGGTAATATGTTCTCGAACATAGTTCATGGCCGGCTATGCTTGTCCTTTATAATCTCCCTCCATACTTGTGCATGAAGAGGAAATATGTGTTGATGGCCATAATGATTTCAGGGCCCAAATAGCCTGGAAATTACATAAACAATTATCTTTCCCCTTTGATAGAAGATTTGAAGGTGCTATGGTTGGTTGGCGCCTTACTGTTTGATAGTTTTTGTGGTGAAGAGTTTTCCTTGAAGGCGATGCTTTTTTGTACCATAAATGATTTCCCGGCATATGGTAACTTCTTCGCGTATGTAGTCAAGGGTCACAAGTCTTGCCCTGTTTGTGAGACTGAGATCGATTACCATCAGTTGAAAAATAGGCATAAGACTGTTTATATGGGTCACCAAAAATTCCTCCCCTTGAAGCACAAGTTGTGAGATAACACGGTTGCATTCGTTGGTGGGAAGGAGGAGAGAAAGGCTCTTAAACAATTGACCAGTGTATCCATTCACAACAAGATGAAGAAATTGAATGTTGTTCTAGGTAAGAAGTTATCAAATGCTGGTAAGGCTGTCGACGGACCGTGGAAGAAAAGGTCCATTTTCTTTGATTTATCGTACTGGAAGAATTTGGAGGTTCACCATTGTTTAGATGTCATGCATATCGAAAAGAATGTTTCTGAGAGTTTGATTGGCATGCTACTAAACATTCCTGGAAATACCAAAGATAGCTTAAACGCGAGGAAAGATTTAGTGGACCTTGGTTGGATCAAGCATTGGAGGTTAGAGGGAAGCAAATGTATCTGCCTCCTACTCCTTAAAATCTTTTAGTTGGTGAGAGGAGATCGGTGTGTGAGAACATCCAAGGAATGAAGGTACGGTCTGGTTACTCCTCTAATGTTAGTCGGTTTGTGAATGATGAATTGCATGCTTTAAAATTGCACGATTGTCATGTCCTTATAAAACAAAATTTTCCCGTTGCAATCTGAGATTGTTTGGATGAGGAAGTTAGATTTTCGATTATGCACCTATGTTTCTTCTTCAAATCGATATGTATGAATAATCTTAGTAGGCAACACCTAGATGAACTGTAGCGGCTGATGTTGTTTTATGCCATATGGAGAAGTACTTTCCCCCGACATTCTTTGACATCATGATGCACCTTGTGGTACACTTGGTTAGGGAGATACGTATATGCATGCCTGTTGGAATGCATTAGATGTATCCATTTGAGTGTCACATGGTTGTTTTCAAAGGTTATGTTCATAATCACAGTCGGCCTGATGCCTCAATTGTCCAGAGGTACATCACTGAGGAGATCATCGACTATTGTACATCGAACTTGGTTGAAAAAAAGCGGTTGGTGTTCCTGGTGGACCACACTGCAGAAGGCAGAATGTGACTCCACGGTCTAAGGGTACGCTTCATACACCCTTGAACAGTGAGTTGATGATAGTTCACCTGTATGTTTTACGTAATAGTAGTGAGACTGCAATATAAGTTCAAGAGCATGTTTCCATGTTGGAAGAAATTCATCCAGGCTGGACCTCGAATAAAATACAGGTAGAGCATTCTTCAAGGTTTGTTACCTGGTTCTATAAGCGTTGCAATGTGGAAGGGATGCTCAGTAAGCTACGGATGTTTGCAAGGACACCAAACTACACCGTAAGATATTACCATGGTTATGACATTAATGGCTTCAGTTTCTCAACATTGGAGAAGGATGGGAAGAGCACGACACAAAATATGGTGTTTATATTGAATCTGAATCCATGTGGCAGGCAAGCAAGAGAGGTAAACATCCCGTTGTTGCTGTAATGCCTTTCTATGGGGTAACTGAGGAAATTTGGGAGTTGGATTATGTAGAGTTCAAAGTTGTGTTCAAGTTCCATTGGGTGAAATATGGTTCCAATGTTGTAGTCGAAAAGCCCATGGGTTTTACGTTGGTTGACTTAAACCGTGTAGGATACGAAGGTGACGGCAAGTTTTTTTGTATCAAGGACCCTTCAAATGAGAATTTGCATGTGGTGCTTCATGGGAAGAAGTTTTACTTTGAGAGGAAATTGATCACCCAGTCGTAATTGATAGTCCAGAGTTTCTATCAGTATTTCCTGGTTTGGAGGATGTAGGGGGAGCCGTGGTCGGATGGCGTTCTCATGGTGATGGGTTGTGGGTTGATGAGAGCAGTGAAATAGTGGGTGGTGACAATGTGTTGAAGCGTAAGAGATAAATAGTAATTTCCACGCAGTTGGATTTCCCATCAATGTTTTGTATAATACCCATCCCTTTATGTTGTGAATTAGTGTGACATGAATGTGGACTGCTCTTTGTTTTATAATTGCTTGTCATGATCTGTACTACCATTGGAAATGTATTTGTGTTGAATGGATGAAAACTTAGTATTAATGGTTTACTATTTTTGGGTTTTAAGACATTTGCACCGGTAAATGGGTAAAATATCGGTGTAGGAAAATAGAGTAGATGTTCTGTTTCTTACATACGCACTGGTATATTGTATATACGCATTGGTATGAATACCGGTACTGGATACTTAGAAAATTTTTAAGTATTTTAGTCATTGGTCTCAAAATTTAGTTTTTTTTTTGCCATTTAAAGCAACCTAAAGCAGCTTCGTTTGGACATACCATACATCGGTAAGGGTCACATATGCACCAGTGTATATACCAGTGCTGGATATTTAGATAAAATTTCACAATTTTTGTCTCGGGCCTCAATATGTAATTTTTTAAATATTTAAAGCAGCCTCAAGCAGTTGCTTTTGGACATTATTTACACCGGTATATTTAACATACGCACCGGTATATATATACCGGTGATGGATACTTAGAAAAATTTTCTGAATTTTTTCCTCGGGTCAAAAAATGAAATTTTATACATTTAAAGCAGCCTAAAGTAGTTGCTTTTACTTTCTCCTTACACCGGTATGCTGTAATTACAAGCATAAATAAATTAAAGTGTACGTAAATTCAAAGCAGCATACATTTTTACAAACCAAGTTTTGCATCTCTCACCCTATATCATTTTCCTCAAAGGCATATCAATTGAAATCCATCAACGGTGCCAATAAAATTAGGTAAATGATTTTACTGCCTTTTCTATATGATTAACTAACGTTGGAATCCCAACTACATTGATTGGTCATTTGATAACATGAATAACTTGACTTGCATGCAAGGTGTTTGATAAAATGCTTCAGTGTGTTTTTTAGGAAATGGCACCTAAATCCAATTTGAAATGGATACGCCAATCACCCTCTCCTTCTCTGCCAAATGCGTCGTCGCACACTTACCCGGATGGTACCTTTGTGTCCAAGGAGGCTAGGTTGGTACATGAATCATACAAAGACGCCATCATCACCATAAGAGAGGAATTAAGTCATCTCCCCCATTTGAACAAACCATTCGCACGCTTGTGAGGGTCAAATTCTGCGAGACTCCACAGACATTCAACCTAAGCATCGTAAGTGAGTTTTATGCAAACCTGAGGTGTGGCCCGAACTAGAGTTAGGTGTACTATAGAGGCATAATTGTCCTTTTCATGCAAGAATCTATAAATGGTTTGTTCGGGTTTCCCAATGTTCCAAACGATGAGGATGAGTTCCTAGCACACCATAATATCGATGCCGATAACTATTATTTAAAGATCCAATTGGGAAGGAGATGGTTAGGACGTTAACTAGTCAATGTACCGACATAGATAAGCTTGTCAAACTAGGTTGGAGCAAAATACCGAAGAAAACTCTCTAACTCTGGAAATGACTGGGTGGAATCACTTCGTGGCGTCTAGAATAGACCTAGTAATTGTAAACACGGAAGTCCACTAAAGTCGCCTATCCTTCTTGTACGTAATAAAGAAGGAACTTAGATGAAATGTTAGTCGTCGAATTTGTACCATATTGAAGGCAGAACGAGATTAGATGGGGTCATATGGTTTTTGCAGTATCATCGCAGCCCTCTGTTTAAGTGCGGGAGTTAAAGCCCGTCCACATGACGTTTATCCGCAACCAATGTGTAAGATTTGTATGGACTCTTTCTACAAAGTACCACCTGGCATGTCTATCCCTACCATTGAATCCAGAGTTGCAGCCTTGGAGGTCAGTGTACAGAACTTGCTTGAAGAATCAAAGTATCAGTGGTCCTGAATCAACCCCATGTCCAAGGTTATGATCTATCAATTTTCTGACGTCGTGGAAGCTGTTGGAAATTTCCCTACCTTTCGTAAATGCGATGTGAAAGACATGAATGTTGGTACAAGTACCCGTGATAGAGATGTAGCAGGAGACGATGATGATGTGGAACCAATTTCTCATTACTATATGTAGAAAACTTGTTTTAGTTGATTAAAAATTTAATTTCGCACCTCCCCGCTTAATTTGTTTCACTTAGATGGTCTAACACTTGTAGTTTTATTAGAATCTAATTCATTCTAGATTAATTAACTTGGTCAATGAGGGTTCGAGTTAGAGATTTTATAATCTTTGTGGTTTTTTTTCGGGTGAAATTACTCCCGAACACACAAATTATGTCTAAAACATATAGTTGGGCTAGAAGAAAGATCACCACCCTGTATGAAACCTTCATTATATTACAAGAATGGTTAGAATAAAAAAACTTGTACAATTTGGAGCTATGGAGGTTCCCCATAAAAATTTTGGGGCCCCAATGCAATTTTTGGTAATATAGTGCATACATTCAATGTTAGTTTTACAGGCCCCACCGTGCACCCGTTTGGTGTGGAAACACATGAACATGATCGTATTGTATTGATTTGCATTTTAGTGCCACCAATTTTTAATTTTGACACTTTCAAGATTCTTGGAGGGATTAAAGTGCAAAAAGTAAAAAGCTTACTCGTCAATCAAAATTGAAATCTGCTTGAACATGATGATAGTCCAAATGTCCATATTGTATTTCCAAGTTGCACAATTGGGGAATTGGATAGGTTTGGACTCTATAGTGAGTTCAGGAGATAATTGAATTACACATTGGCGCTTTGAAGAAAACCTTTACCGTTTACTTTAGAGCATGTACTAGCGCTTTTGGTCATTTCACCACCATGACACAATTATGTTGCAATTATGATTTAACCCTAGAATATTAAATTTCGTACTTTATATTGTTTCCTAACGTGTCGTATACGCATGTCACATTCAGGGGGCCTAATTGCAAGAAAATAATATCAACAATATTTAGAGTCATATTTACCTTGGATGTAAAGAAATTATTCACAATAAGTTTCTAGCACCAAAAAGTGGAAGACAAATCCATGGAATAATGGTCGACGGGGTGAATATAAATGTTTGGGGTCAAATCATAAATTTTACAAAATATAGAAATGCTTATTCATTTCATCGTACGGGGCCCATGCTTAGTCAAAATAAGGTTCAAACTACTAATAGTATGTCTAATTGAATAAATTATGCTTCAATTTGAGTAATTAGGGTGTCTAAGAAAATATGGGGGAGGTAAATGAAAGAGTACTTAAAATTGTAATATAGGATTTCATTATATACACCGGTATATTTATATGTTGCCGGTGTAAGATTCAAATTTTTTCGTGGTGCGGAACGAAAAAAATTTAAATTTTGTTTTGGTCAATGGAGGGAAATCTTTTACACAGGAAGTGGTATCAATAACACTGATATATGTACCGGTGCTGGATACTTTGAAAAAAAATAGGACAACTTCCTCTCGGGTCTTTTTTTGTGGAAATTAAATGATTAGAAGTAGCTGATAAACTTTTTACACCGGTAGTTGCTGTATTTGCACCGGTAATAGTACCGATGCTAGATACTTAGAAAAAATTTCAAACTTTTACTCTGGGGTTACCAAAAAAATTATTTAAAGCTGCTGGGAGCAGCTGCTTTTTAACTTAACTAGACACTGGTAGCCAAGCATTTGCACCGGTATTTATACCGGTGCTGGGTACTTAGAAAAATTACCATCTCCAATTTCCCATGGTTTATACATACGCACCGGTACTATTAAAATTACCGGTGTAAGAGCTGCTGTTATATATAAAAAATGACATTCAAATGACCATAACCGCATCTCCTCATCAAACCCCATCATTTTTCTCTCCAAAACCGCCCTCCACTCTTCATCGCTTCAATTTCCACTGCAATAAACCACCATAACTTCCCTTAAATTCTCCTTATCTTTGCTATAAAAGGTTGAACAACACACAACCTTTAGCCAAGTACAAAAGAAAGAACAACTTCTCCATATTCACCAATTTCGCCTTTTTGAGCCATCTAGTAGTGGAAGTTTGCACATTTTCGTTGCATCGGTGAAGGTTAGTAAGCTTTCTTTAGTTATCAATGGGTTTATATATCACTTTTTTTTTGTGAAAGAATCATGAATATTAATATGCCTCAATGACCAAAAACATGTTATTGAAGAACACACCATTTGATAGCCTTGTGTGCTATGATTATACAAATGTGGGGATCTTCAGATTCATGTTTTTTGTTGAAATATATTTGGTTATGCGACGTGGTAGCTTGTGATCATGTAGGTAGTATATTTGAGGAGATTGTAAATCTTGTGTGCCGCTTATTTTGTTGTTCAAGTTTTATCATTGGCTACCTTATAGTAGGTATCATTGAGGGAAGTTCTAGTCCATAATCTATCAATTTCTATGACATTTTTATCAAGTTTTATTATTATGTTGTTCAATTTCTATGCCATGTTCTATCAAATTCTATCATTTTGTTGCTCAAGTTCTATGCCATGTTGATCTTCTATACATATTGTTGGGTATCATTTTGTGAGGTCAATGGGGTAGTTGACTTATTGAGTTAACAATTATCTATTCTATTTTCGTAGATGCCACCGAAAAGAGGGAAGTTAAATACGAAGAGGAAGTGACCGGTAGAAAAGAAGAAGGAAGTGGTTAAATCTACTAAGGTTGATGTTGCAGAACAAGAACCGCCTCCAAAAAAATCCCATTGCAAATACAATTTGAGGAAGAAACACCACCACAACATGAATCGACTAGTGTAGAGAAAGAAGAACCCCCCACATGGAGATGGGAATGAAGGGGATGTTAAGGGAGATGATGCGGGGAAAGAGGTGGCCAAACCGCCGGTTGGCAAGGGAAAAGTGGAAGACCACCCGCAAATCTAGAACACTGTTAATAAAGAGGACAATGACTTGTCCAAGGTGGCCGGGGAGGGGGGACAAGAAGAGGGGTTCGACAAGTGTGAGATCAAAAGTTGGATGAGGAAACGTGGAACTAGTATGTGCCAGGTAGTAATGTTGGCAAAGGAGAACAAGCCTGTCCCTGTGGCATTTCAGTTCCATGGGATACAGGTTGTTTGCACTAAGAACTGGACAGCGTGGCCCGCTTACGACAATTACACATTCTGGTGCCGCATCAAATTTGGCGCCTGCGAACACTGGTGCGATATGTCGGAAGATGTAAAGAAAGAGTCGTGGAAGGAAATTTGGGTAAGTTATTCGAGACTTGAAATGCAAAATTTTATGTTCAATTATTTCACAATGAACACATGATTAATGTCTGCATGTTCATATGTTTTGTTATAGGCAAGCTTCACAATTGAAAACCAGTTGACCAAAGCTCAACTTGAAGTGCTGAAGAAGGAGTGCACAGACATGGAGAGAGACCAACATCGGAACTGGAAGACAAAGGTGTCAAACAAGTTCATCCACGAAGTGGATAGTGGAGTCAACAAATCAGGAGTGAAGCCATGGGAGAAATACAAGAGGATGGATGAAGAAGAATGGAATTTGTTTGAGCAGAGGCCTCGGACGCCAGCATTTTAGGTATGATTCTATAGAATTATTATTAGTTACTATGTTGCCCATAAATTCCATTACACTATATATATAAAATTATATGAACGATATCAGTAAATTTGAAAGATAGCTATTCAGCACAACGAGGGAAAGGATTACACCCACCACACTGGGAGAAAAGGTAATTGATAAGTCCTGAACAAACTAACTGAGGAGCTAAAGGAAAAGGAGAGAATTAGGTTGACAGCTGAGAGCTTCAGTGAAGAGGAGATTGAGCAACAACTCAGTCAGAAAGAGTTTGCACCGGACATATCTCTTGTCTACCTTGAGGAAAACAAGGATAAGAAAGGGTTGTACACATCAGAAGGGGTTCAGAAGTTCGCAAAAGACATTGTAAGTTACACAAATATCTCCCACATAAATTAATTTGTACGTCGTTTCTAAGTTCTTCTTATAGAAATCTGCTTTCCAATATTAATATAGTTGAAAATGAATGAGCTCAAGGAAAAAGGATCATTGAAGCTGGGTGAAGGCATTCTCATAAAGGTTACAAAGAAGAAGGATCACCCGGACAGGTACTGGGGGAACTCAGACAGGTTTACCCACATTGGTGGTTGTTCCTCATTTTTCCTGCAGCAAGTGAGGAAGTAGTTCCTGTAGCAAGAAAACTCCACAGAGGAGACCATCTAATGATCAACCCATCATGAAAGCCATGGTATCATGCCTTGAGCTGCTGGTAAAGGGCATCACATCTGCAGGCGGTGTTGCAATCCTACCAGGCCTAGATGATCCCAAGAAATTTATCGAGAAGGCAATGGATGACCTGGCTGCAGGTGCTACAAAGTCGGGTGAAGATCCCAGCAATGGAGAAGGTGATGAGGAGGTACGCCTACACAATTATATACATTTTCTTTACATTGAATTACACATCTCGAAATCTCCATAACCATTTTATCATTTTACTTAACTCTCTAACGAACATAATGGAGGACAAGTGACCACCAGTTCGATAACGTTGGAGAGGCCTTGAATGGTGTCGTGGATTGGCCTGTATCTTTTATAGGCAAGGGAGACGAGCAACCAAGTGACATTGATGAGGAGGATTCCAATATGGCGATAGACGACGATGACGAGGAGGTTATGATTCTCACCACCGACGATGAGGTACATTACTATAACACCTAAACTTTCATTTGACACAAATTCCAGTGACATATGCATCTTTATTAATCCGTGTAACAGGGTGATACCAAGAAGAGATCCCACCCGAGCACTAATTACCGGCCGTCAGCGAGACAAAAATTCAAGAAGCTACCAAAAAAAGTGTTTCATTTAATCGCAAAACATTGTTATTCATTGCCTAAGACTGTCATTTTATACATATTTATGTGAGCATTTTGTGTATTTTTTTGGTCCATAGATTATCAACAGATGAGACCTGACAGATTGGCCCATTATGGAGAGATTCACCCAGGAAGCCAATGCAGCTATCTTAGAAATGATAAAGAAAAAGGACTGCATGTTCTTCCCACTCTTTCGACTATCAACCTTCGCACACATGTTCTTCCCAGTCTTTTGACTATCCACCAGCAGTGTGGGAATAGATGATCGGGTTTGGCAGGAGGCTCGGGAACGTGCATTCGATGACATGGATCGATAATGCACATGTTGATGTGTGGATGGGGTGAGTTTCAAACCTTACGACCTTATTTGTATTTTTAATCAATTAGGATTTTAATTTGAATAAATTTGAAGGCTATTTTAGTGTCGGACGTTGAAAGCTTAGGATTATGGTATTTGCTAGCACAATTCAAAACCCAACATTTAGAGAAACTACTTTGTATGGATGATCCAGTTCATATTGATAAATTGATTCAATTTTATGCCAATTTGGGTAAAAGCAACAACAATAGAGTATGACTAGGGTTAATGGGAAAGATGTATCCGTGACTACGTATACAATTAATGCAACCCTAGATTTCCCTAACGCCACCCCCAAGAAACTAAGGTACGATGACCCCAATGGTCCCCTTGATATTTATCACCACATGTTTGGCTGGGCGTGAGCCATGCTACTCCTCTTTGTCCAGTAGCTATGGCTAGGAAATGTTTTAAGAGAGGAGGATCTAATGTGGGAAAGCAGAGAGTTTTGATATCGGTGTCTTAATCGTAGAGGAGCGTCTTGTTTATGACTGGATATGGCTGTATGTTTTCCCCATTGGTGGTCATACTTGCAAGTTGACTATGGCTAACCTCATGATGTTTTACTATGTCATAGAGGGTAGAAAGATAAATCCAGCTTCACTGTCATTCCGTTCATGTGAAGGCCACGTAGACGAAGAAAAAAGATATTTATTACGGTGGTTTGATAACGTCTATGCTAAAGAAGGCGAGCATAATTTCATAGGATAAGCCTTCGAATAGGGTACTATGACAAGAGTTGGTTCCAACACAAAAACCTCCATCAAGACTTTGATGGCAAGTGGTCCTTCCGTCCAATACCCAGTGAAAAAACTAAGAATTCCAAGATGGCTTGTAAAGTAGAAGCAGAATGATATGAGGCATTGAGCTCCTGTAAGAGATGAATAGTTTAATTAAGTACAATTTAAAATATAGAATTTTAATATCCATTTAATTTTGATCAATATTGATTTGTAGGCACCGGCAGCGATTGAAAAGCTAGGTTGAGCAAGTACTGGTATATAAGTGCGGACTTGACCGAGACACGTGATATGTTGACATGCGCTCATTCCCAACATGTTGCATTTCTGGGCCTCCAATTGGAATTGAGCAAAGATGATGAGCTGACTAACTTTGAGCCAGTCTTCTCGGAGAATGAAGAAGATGATGGTGATCATGGCAGGGATGAAGGGAACATAGGTCAATGCGTTGAAGAAAACATTGTGGGCCAACATGAGGGGGAATCTAGCATTGATAGAATGCTCGGTTAGAAGAAATTGGATTATGTATGAATGTTTTGTGGATGTTGGCATTTTTTTGTCTAAGGTTTGGATGTTGAATTGACAATTTGAACATTTTATTTTGTATGAAGTTGCGAATTTCGTATGTTGAAAGTGTGGAATGTCGTTATTTTAATGCATAAATTTTAAAAATATACTATTTTAATGGCTCTTTGTTAAATGTTAGAGATATGTAATTAATTCCCAAAAAAGTGAGCTTCTAAGGTGAATTTTTTGTCAACTCTGAAATGGACCTAAAGACAAGACGTATTTCCAAGCTCGGAATAACGTCTTTCCTTTGCATTTATCAACCATACGCATTTACGAGCTCGGAAAGAATTCCCTTCATTCACGAATGACTTTTCAAACTCGGGAAGGTAGTTTATGAGCTCGGAAATAATTCCCCTCATTAAGACCTATAGACACGACTAACGTTTTGAGTTCGGACAGTTAGTTTCCGAGCTCGTGTCACATTTTTGGCCCGCTTCTGGAAAAAATAAGGTACACATTTTGTTCCAGAAAAAAGATTTCCGAGCTCGAAAAATTGTCTTTACCTATCAATAAAGAGACAAATTGGACTTTCCGAACTCAAAAAATTTGATGTATATAAAAAAATAGGGCATCGAACAGATTTTAAACATTTAACCCCAAATCTCTAAACCTAGCCTACTTACGAACTCGCAAACAACCCTCAATTTTTCCATTTTTTGAAAATCCTACAAAGATTCTTCAATATCTAGGGGAGGTTCAACCCGCAGAATGTCTAGATATCATTCAATTGGCCACAATCCCGGCTTCGATGATAGAAGGTTCATTTTTCAATTATCTCAAAATTGGTATGATGTATTACGTGAGAAGGGGAAGTTATTAGATACATATCTTGTTGACTTCGATGAGTACTTAGCTCTAGGATTGGCCGATCCCCTTTAACCATTAGTGAACATCATGTTGAGAATTTGCTTTTGTGTAATGAAAAACGTATTTTGATTTGACTTGCCAATTTTTTTGCTAATTTACGAGAAGTGGGGAATGCGGATTATGGTACTAGGGTTGGGGGAATTGACTTCCCGCTTAGCCAATGGATTATCAATAAGATATTAGACTGCCATTGTTTTTTTGGAGGATCTAGATGGTCCGTTGGATGATTTCTACCATCGGGGAGGAATGACCTCTTGAAGTTAATTATCCCTACATTGACCCTGTGAAGTGTAGTGTGAGGTACTTCAACCGCAATAGATTGGATTTTGGAAAATACTAGACCTTTGATCTAAGGCTTTTGCTCGTAGACCAACATATTACATATGAGATCATTAATAGGAGTTTGGTCCCCTCTGGCGAACACTTGACCGATCCTAATTACCCAACCCTTAGGCTATTCTATTTAATTATGGAGGGTAGAAAAATTGACCCTAGGCCAGTTATTTTTAGGCATATGTTTCAATTTGCAACATCAAATAAGGTGTTGACTCGCCCACCTTATGGGAGTTTAATAACCTACATTTTGAAGAGTGTTGAGGGGTTGGCAATAGATGGGGAGGAAAAAGACCCAAAGTATTATGACAAGGCTTACTTCGAGAACAAGGGTTGGGTGTTATGCAATCGGAAGTGGTATCATAAGCCCATGGAAGAAGCCGAGACGAGCAAGAGGCCAAAAATTGAGGAATGTTAGTCACAATATGTTGGCAAGGATTTAGTTCATATATTGTTTATCTTTTTTCCATTGCTTAAATAATTCATATGTTGGTCGCTATACTTTGTAGGTACTAAAAAGTCATACTTGAATGGATTCAAGGATTGCTACAAATGGATGCGCAAGGAATTTTTCACTATGAAGGCGAAGATTAGGTTCATGGAAAATTCTCAGCGAGCTTATGAGCGACACCTCACATCAAGCTCCCGACAACGACTCAGCCGATCGGCTTCAACCGATGACATTGAAGATGTCAATGAATTAAATTTCAAGAATTGATTAAGTTATACTCATTTGACATTATTGTAGAATTTTTGTGGTTTAAGTATTCGACTTTATCGAATGATTCCTAATTTTGATTTGTTATGAAATTTAAATCATTTCAAGTACTAAATTTATTTTCTATGCTTCTATCTTATATGGATTTGTTTATCAATAACGTCAATACTAGATGCATGTGAATTATCTAGGGTACAAAAATGAAAAAAAGAAATAAAATACACTTGATATCGGACAACTTACTACTTATGCTTCATTTTCTTGATCACCACCTTCTTTGACTTTCACTTCCTACACATGATCTTCCCCTTACCATCAATCCACATTCCTTCATCATGGTCACTATGACCTAGGAAACTGTGAAGACTCCGATTATCCTCCTTAAGCAACATGACTTCTTCAGATCCACAATTCGTTTTATGGCATCTAAATGCAATTAGTTCCTCTAACTCATGTTCTTCAATGAAAGAACGTTTCCCTTCAACAACAATCACCCACCTAGGATCAACAGGATCCATGACATAGAAAACATGGTGCACTTGAGACGCCAATATGAAAGGATCGTTCTTCAATCCAACCCAATCGACTTCTATCGACAAGGGTGAAGCCCAAATCCTCGATGCGCTACCTATTGTTAATATTAACCCACTGATATTTGAACACCGGGGCACACATACTTAGATAGTCAAGCTCCCAAACTTTAGAAATGGTGCCAAAGTAGCACTTTAGAGCATACATAGGATTTTCATCACCACCACTTCCAACGTGCAATGCTTCGGAGATAAGAGACCCTCCACTATTTTGAATGACACTCTTATCTTCCACTGATTTTGTGGAAAAGGTAAACCATTGATGCCATAGCCTCCATAGGAAAGAACGGTTCCCAATGGTCTATTAGCCAACCATTTAACTATCGTTGGATGTTCGGTGACATTTATGTGATCCCGCAACCATGATGCAAAAGTCGAAGTGTGCAATTGGAGGACCTGAGCCTCATTTAATATGGTGCCTCACTCATATGGCATCCATATGAATCTCGGTGTATGGAACAACATCCTCGTGGTTGCGCGGACATAAAGATAGGCGACACATAAATCTTCCGCACTAGGGCTAAATAATTTGCCCTGTCTAACTCCTAAACCTTCCAACATCCCTTTATGACTACCGATTGGAACCCCAACATATTTAACTTGCTTCATATAATCATTGAAAAACTCAATGGCCTCTTCTGTCACGTATCGCTGCACAATACTAGCATCTGGCCTATACCAAATTTTGACAAAGTGCTTGAAGATTTTCATGTACCTCTCGAATGAGTAAATCCATCTTTGAAAAACTGGACCACATAGCTTTATCTCCCGCACCAAATAGACAATCAAGTGGACCATAATGTCAAAACATGAGGGAGGGAAATATATTTCCATACGGCACAGAGCATCAACAATCATTACTTGCAACATATCCAACTTCGATATGCTAATAATTTTGTGACAAATGGATTTGAAAAAATAAAAATAGCTTCATAATGCACAATCTTAAGGAAATGTAGATCGAAGGGCAATGACATTCAACTCCTGCATTAGGTTGTGACAATCATGTGACTTCAACCCATCCAACCTCAACTCCTCGGCTGACACACAACTACTAATGTTGGACGAGTATGGCCAAATACTACTCATGTGACTTCAACTACTCATGTGACTTCAACTCCTCCAACTTCCTTCAATGGAAACTTTTCTTTTCTTCTTGAAGAAGTCATTGACCAAATTCTTAACACTCACATAAATCTGTGTATCTGATCGTGGCATTGGTGCAACTCGTGCCTCCACTTTCTCATTGTACCATTTTTCGGTCAATCGCCATGGGTGCCCGGGGGGAAAATACCGCCTGTGCCCCTAGTAAACAGTCTCACAACCATGTTTTAATTGGAAAAAATTAGTGTCTTTCTCACAGACTGGACAAGCTAAGTGGCCTTTCACAGAATACCCAGACAAATTCCCATTTGCAGGAAAATTAGTAATTGTGCAAACCAACAATGCTTTAAGAGTGAAGAAATCTTCAACCAACTCATCAAACACTCTAACACCATCATTAAACAAAGTAAAAAAAATCCTCCATTAGAGGAGCAAGATACACATTAATATTATTGCCAGATTGCTTTGGACTTGATATCAGCAAAGACAGCAACACATACTTACGTTTCATAATCAACCAAGATGGAAGGTTGTACATGACCAACATAACAGACCAAGAGATATGTGTGCTACTCATGTTACCAAAATGATTCATAATTTCTGTACACAATCCTAACCTCAAATGCCTAGACTCTTTATCAAACTCAGGGTACATAGCATCGACATTTTTTCATTGCTCCCTATCTGAAGTATGTCTTATCACATCACCACCAGTCAGACTTTATCCGTGTGCCAACGCAACAACTTTGCATCTTCTCTACAAGCATACAACTTCTTAAAATAGGGAGTGATCAGGAGGTACCGTAACACTTTTGTTGGTGTCCATTTCTTTAATTTCGATGGAACTTCCGCACCCACCAAAATCACACATCTCTTCAAATTGTATTGAGACTCACCGCATACCTGACAAGTTTCTTAATCTTTATCTCTCCCCCCACCGTATACAACATATAATCGTTTGGGCAAGCATGGATTTTTTGCAATTCCAATCCCATCGAGCATAGTATTTTTTTTCAGCAAATAACCTATCGGACTTTAAATTACCCTCAGGAAGCAAATCCCTAAACAACTTGAAAGCCTCAATCATCGACTTGTATTTCCATCCAAATTTTTCCTTCGAGTTCATTATTCGCATAGTCGTATTCAGAACCAAGTTTTTTGAAACATTGTATAAATGCATCCCTTTGTCGTCAATCAAAGCTTGTAACGACTCCGGTTACCTCTGAACTCCCTCACAATATCTTCCACTATCTTGTCAAACTCCGTGTTACCATCTAATTCATCACCCACCATCGTGTCCTCCAATTCATTTGAATGAGAGGCTTCCACAACTTCCCCATGCCCTACCCAATGAGTGTAACTAGTTTGGAACCCACTCATTATGAAATGTTCTCGCAATTGCTTCCTCCCTAAATACGCATTATTTCTACAATTCTTATAAGGGCATCATGCCCGAGAAGAACCATTTTTAGAAGCATGTTCAAACACAAACGAAACAAATTATTCAATCAATGGCATGTACTCGGGTGATTTCCTAATATCATAGCCAATTAGTTCATCTCGATCCATTATCCTAACAGTCAATTAAAGTTCAACACATGAGGATCCATTCAATAATAATCATAAACCTAGCTAATCTCAAACCATAATCATAAATATGGATATATATATATATATGAAGTATTAAATACACCTTAAATTATTTCAAGAAAATTGTTAACTTGATAATTTGGATAAAACTAACCCCCTCCAATGTGAAATGATGAATTCTCAAGCACAAAACCTTTTCTACAACAATGGGTAAGGAATAAATGAGCTTCTTCTTCAAAGTTTTAGGGCTTTGTGGCATTTAATGGAAATGGACGCATTTTTAAATATCCCAGGCCCTTTTCGAACTCGAAAACGTTGCCCATATTAATTAAGAAGCGATCAACCAATTTTCGAACTTGGAAAATGGACACGAAGAATTTACGAGTTCGGAATATGCTTCCCCACTTTGTACTACGGAAACCACTGATTTTATGAGATCGAAAACCCTTTTATTCCTAGTTTCCAACATTGTAAAGTATCATTCTTATAGGCGGTTATTGAAAAACTGCCTTAAATCAACCCAAAACCATCTTAAATCTTCATGTGGGGGATCCGAACGGCCGTTTCCGAGTGCGGCAATGTCAATTAAAGGTGATTTTCAGCGAACCGCCTTCCATTGCTGCCTTTAATAGGAAGCTCTCTACTAGTGAAGGTTATTTTTGTACTTTCAATATTTAATTGGGTTATTTATGCACTTTACCCTGTGTAGAACATTTTTTTTTCAGTTTAACGAGTATCCCAAATGAATTCATTTCATTTTAATTAATTACATAAAATTTATATTATTTCATTATATTAATAAGCATAGTTCTGATATATTTAATTCAATTTATTTTAAACAAAAAAATTTGTGCATCAATCTTCAGATACTCTCTTGTTTGTCCCATTATTTTTTTGTCGTTTCTTTTAGAGCAAACGATTTTTTTGGCCCTCGAAGTATCACCACCGTTCACCTTTGTCCCTCCAAAAACTTTTCCTACACTTTTGACCCCTAAAATGACAAAAGTGGGGGAATTATGGCGCTTCCGTCAGATCAAACCGTTAAATTAAATCAAAACGTCAATTTTTAAGGGGACTTTTTCCTTTTCCCATTTCCCATTTTCTTTTTCCTTTGTCTTTTTCTTTTTTCCTTTCCTTTCCTTTTCTTTTTTCATTTTCCTTTCCTTTCCTTTTCTTTTTCTTTTTTTCTTTTTTTCTTTTCCCCCTTTCCCCTTCTTACAAAGTCTCCAGCTCTTTTCCAAATGTTTGCTGACATGGGTGGAACTACCATGGTGCGTGGTAGGGCTCCATCCCTACCTGAGATTCTGGCGCCTTGGTAAAAGTAATGATAAGCGGCAAAGGAGCTTCCCCACGGCTCGTACGCATTTTTTAGGCGTAAAACGTGTTTTTCCGATGTAATACGACGGGGAAGAAAGCCGGAGCTACCTTTTTTTTGGCCATAGGACATCAAAATGACGTCGTTTTGTCTTAAGTCAAACGGCGTCGTTTTGATTAGTGAATAAGAAAAAAAATTTTGGAATTGGGTTTTGTTATTGGACCAAAATCTAAAAAAGGATAGCCCAAATACAAAACCCAATGTCAAATATTGGAACAAATGACAAACCCAAAATTGCAAGTTGTTTCTACTTTCTTCAAGATTTGAACGTGGAGTGGAGGAGCAGCTCACTGCCACCAGCGCCTCAGCTCCGCGCCACCAGTCGCCGCTGCCACCGTCGCCGTCGTCCCACCACCGCCGGACGCCGCTTTGCCACAATTCGTCCATCCAGCCCCACCTGGAAAAAATTCCTAGTTCCGGCACTGCTTACTGAAGATTCTGAACCTGGAGCCCAGGTTCCCGTACCTCTCCTACGAAAGCTTCCTCGGGGAACACAACGACAATGGAACCGGAGAAGACAGTGGCAAAACTGGCGAGAACAGTTTCCAACTGGGGGACCTAGTTTTTGTGTAATCAGGAGCTGTGTATCTCCGGGAAGCTCTGTTGTACACAGGCTTGATGAGCTTTAAGTACTTGGGCAATGTCCTCACCTCCGGATTGTCACCAGAGAAATCCGTCAAGCGTTTGAGTTGCAGCTTGGTCCTCAGACTATTGTCCCTCGAAATCAATAACCCAATCAGAACCTCCTCCTCACCGAAGAATCACTTGCTCCTCTGCTCCTAAAGATGCTTAGGAGTAATATCATCCACTTTATGAAAACTCTTCAGCCAGATTTGATCAAGGAGATAGGAGATTGAGGTTTGGAGATGGAAGCAGAGTTTTACTACAAGGTACAACTCTCGAGTGTAGAAACTAAGGGTGATAATGTGAGTCTGTATTCATTATCTCATGATACATTATATAGTGGTAAAGAATACCTATACAAGGTAGGAAAAGGGTAATAGAATATAATTACAATTACAAGTAATATTCTAATTCCTTAATACACCTCCTCAAGCTGGAGCATGAGGATCAGAATTGTCCAACTTGTTAAGCAGGGAATGAAACTTGTTACGCCCGAGAGCCTTAGTGAACAAGTCCGCATATTGGCCTGACATGCGGATATGATGAGTAACAATAGTGCTAGATTGAACAAGATCCCGAACAAAATAACAATCAACTTTAATGTGCTTCGTGCATTCGTGGAACACTGGATTTACCACAATATAAAGAGCAGATTGACTATCACAAAATAGTTGCATAGGAGAAGTGTGCATAACCCCTAAGTCTTTCAGTAAAGACTTAAGCCATAACAACTCACAATAGGTAACAACTATAGCACGATACTGCGCTTCACTGAAAGATCGAGAAATAGTAGGTTGCTTCTTAGTCTTCCAAGAAACCGAAGAATCACCAATCATCACAGAATATTCGGAAAGAGAATGTCGAGTAATCGGGCATGCAACCAAAGCTAAATCACCGTAAGCAGTCAATTGTAACGCACTACTAGAAGAGAGAAATAAACCTTGACCATAATGACTCTTCAGGTAGTGCAACACATGAACAACAGCTTGTCATTGAGGAACACAAGGAGAATTCATGAATTGCGCAAGTGTATGAACCGAATAACAAAGCTCAGGACAAATAATGGTCAGATATATCAGGCGCCCAACCAAACGCCTATACTGCTCCCGGTCATGGTGAGCTGGATCTTCAATGCATCCCAGATCATGTTGTTGCTCCATAGGAAAGTCAGCCGGTTTAGAGGAAGATAAACATGTAACTGATAAAATGTCCAAAGCATATTTCCTTTGTGAAAGAAACATCTGCTTTGGTCTTCTAGCAATCTCTATGCCTAAACCAAGGTATTTCATATATAAACAAGAACTCAAGTATTTCTTGAACTCAGAGATGAGCATAGAAGAACTACCAACAATGACCAAATCATCCACATAAACCAGAACATAAAAAGAAACTGATCCACGTAAAAAGACAAACAAAGAGTAATTTACCTTACTCTGAACAAAACCAAATGCTCGTAAAGCCTGAGCTAATTTGGTAAACCAATTTCTAGGAGCCTAGCGAAGACCATAGAGATATTTTTGAAGGTGGCATACCTGACCTTGGGGCATATCATAGCCTGGTGGGGGTCGCATAAAAACCTTTTCATGTAAATCACCATGCAGGAAAGCATTATGGACATCAATCTGATACAGTTCCTAACCACGAATGACCGTAATAGATAAGAAGAGGTGAACATAACTCATCTTCACCACTAGAGCAAATGTCTCAGTATAATCAATCCATTCAACCTGGCGATTCCCGAGAACCACTAGACGTGCTTTATGCTCAATAGTACCATCTGACTTAAACTTAGTCTGGTAAACCCATTTGCAACCAATCACCTTCTTATCCAGAGGCAGAGGGGAAAAATCCAAGTCTGATTGCGCTCAAGTGCAGTAAGTTTATCCGACATAGCATATCGCTAATGAGCATGCTGAGATGCCTCAGAATACGTAGTGGGATTTGCACTAGATGTTCCTACACCCAAAAAGCTAGAATGAATACTAGAAAAATTATCACAGTTTACATAATCAGTAAGAGGATAGAGAATATCTGAGGATAGTGACAGCGTATGAGTGAACGTAAACATAAGAGGAGGGTCTTCAGTAGTAAGAGCGTAAGCATAATCATCACAATCATAATCTTCCAAATAAGAAGACGATCAGCGTGCACAAATACTCTGTCTGATAGGTGGAAACTCGGTGGCAAACTATCCGGAGCTGGAGATGCTGGGAAAGGAGGCTGGGCAGGCGGTGAGTGAAAGCATGGGAATCCATCGCCAACGCGGGATGTTGAGCGTGAGGGGGTAGATTCCTTAGTGATGAAATGTCCGACCGAGCTTGGACGTGATCCGATGACGGAACCTCATCCTCCAAGAATGAGTTGGTGTGCACCGGTAGGTCAGTGCCGGTGGTGGTCGCTGTTGATGAGGCGGCGGTGACCGGCGGTAAGAGATCGGTGATAGATGGCAGTGGAGGACCGATGGCGATTAGTATCAAAGAACGGGTAGCGGTCAATGACGAGTGACTGGGGGTGACCGGCATTGGAGCTTTGGCAGTGGCTGGTGGCAGTAGGCCATGCGACTCCGGTAATGGTGATGTGGTGGTCGACGGTGAGGTGGTTGCATCAACAGGTTCTTCTTATCAGGCCAATGTTGTAGTTGCAAAATACTAGAACTGGTCTTCAAAAAAGTCAACATTCCAACTGGTAAAGATTACGCGGGATTCCAAGTCAAAAAGGTGATGGCCTTTCTTTTCGGCAGGATAACCAAGAAACAAACAACACCGACTTCTTGGTGCAAACTTGTCATGATATTAGGTAACATGAGCAGCAAAACTCAAGCATCTAAAAAACTTATAAGGATGAGTAATTTGGAGTTTGCCCACAGAGCAACTCAATGGGAGAATAACCATTGGAATGCTTTACCGGTGTCCCGTTAATCAGATAAGTAGCAGTGAGTACACATTCTCCCAAAAAATCAATTGGAAGATTGTCTTGAAATCGTATAACACACACTAAATTGAGTAAATGGCGATGCGTTCTATCAACTCGACCATTTTGTTGTGATATATCAACTATAGATGTCTCAAAAATGATCCCAGGCGCAGGAAATGAGACCTCAAAGGCAAAACTTCAGTACCGTTATCAGCCCAAACACGAAGTATGATTCGGCCCCACTGAGCTTTCACAAAAAATCTAGAAGCTGCTTCTGATTTAGCCACTAATAAATAAACCAAAACAACTCGGGAATAACCATCAACTATTGTAAAAATTTAAATGCACCACTAGAAGATGGTGTTCTATAGGGACCTCAAACATCACAATGAATTAATTGAAATAGTGCTGTAGCATTTGTAAAACTCAATGGAAAACTATGCCTAGTCTGTTTTGCTCTATAACATATAGAGCAAGGAATAGAACTCTTATTAGTGCTAAAATCAATAGAAGAAAAAAAATACAACATTGTAGAGGAAGGATGTCCAAAATGCAGATGCCATAAATCAAAAGAAGACACAGAAGTAACTGTTGGAAGAGACTGCGAGGTAGAAGGATAATCACGAGTATCCAGCAGACGAAGCCAAAACACCCCCCCCCCTTTCTGTTCACCCACACCAATCACATTCCTCGTACTGATTTTCTGTAAAATGAAATAGTTTTCAGTAAACAAATCTAGACATTTTAAGGTAGATAACAATATAGAGCACAATAATAAGTTGCACTGCAAAGTAGGTATATATAGCACATGAGTGACAGTGACAACACTAAAGAAAATAGAACCATATTGGGTAGTAGATGACACAGAGCCATTAGGTAGAAAAACATTCACAGTGTCAATAGAAGTAGTAAGATCAGTAGGAGAACCCTTATCACCAGTCATGTGATGTGAGGCTCCCGAATCAAGTATCCATAGTAAAGTAGACTTACCTGATACATTGTCAGTAAAAAAATATTGTCAATAAGAGAATTGAACTGATTAAATAAATGCATAGTCGTGCTCCAGTGGTCATCAGATAGAGCAGGGCCAAAATTGGATTGGGTAGGGATGCGGCCAGAGGAAGCCGCTGCTATTAGGCCAGGTGGCGACATGGCGGCGGTGGGCCGAGAGGTTGGCACCGTCCTCTTGGCGGTGCTGGCTTTCTCCTTCAACTCCTTGAACCATTCTGGTACACCAATGATCTGGAAGCAAGAATCCTTATCGTGACCCTTGCGATCACAATGTGTACAAACAAGATTCTTGTGGTCAGATGCAGAACGAACAACTGGAAAAGAACTTGTCGGTGGTGGGCATCGTACAACATATGCCATGTAGTTAGAAGAAAGCTCACGAGCTCGGATAACAGCTTGATGATTCTCCTCCTGGGCAACGAGGGCATATACTTTCATGACAGGTGGCATCAGATCAATACTCATGATATGTGATCGCAAGGTGTGAAAGCCTTCGTCAATGCCAGAGATGAATTGGTAGATCAAATACTTCTCTCTTTCTCTCTCAAAAGACTCTCACAAAAATATTGTAATGGCATAGTGGCTTGCTCTCTTCATAGTCACAAACTAGAGGAGGCCGCATGCATTGATAATCTGCAAACAACTTCTTCAGTTTGCCAAAATAAATGTCGATGGACTGACTGTTCTGCCTACAACTCTGAATAGCCTCTTGCATTTGCAAAACTTTCATAGCATCGCCAAGAATAAATCGTTCCTTTAGGCCATCCTATAGTTTCTTAACTGTGGTAAATAAACTTGTAGAAGATCTCAACATCGGATCTAGGGTTTGCAAGATCCAACAGACAAGAGTAGTATTAACCTTAGGCCAATTAGCAGCATCAGGATGACCATCCTAGGGTTTGGTAACAGATCCATCAATGAACCTAACCTTGTTCTTAGTAAGGAATGCGCCGCACATCGTGTCAGACTATTCAATGTAATTTTCTTGACCTTTCAGCATGTTTGGTATAAGTTGTAAACTTGGACCATCGCCAGAGCCAATGAAGCAAGGATCAGTCGATACACGACCAATAGGTACATCAGTCTGTGGGTCAGATTGCAATTGCAGCTTCTTCAGTAAAGTCACAATTACATCATAACCACTCATATCTTGAAGCTTTGGAACCTCAGGTGCATCATCAATATGGGTATGTTCTACGAGATTTCTTCCGGAGGCAGACATAGTGTAATATTATGTGCAGATCAGCAGCAAGTACAATAACCAGCGGCAGATTGGATGAGCAAGATGCGGTGGTGCGTGGCATTGACGGCGATGACGCGTGAGACTTCGGATCGGTGTGTGGGAAGCAACGCGCGATCGAATCGGAGCTGGGACAGAGATGAAGAATCACCACAACTGGATGGCAGCGGCGGCAATTGGCGAGCTGTAAAAATGGTGAGCGACAATGACGCGTGAAAAAAATGCGCGGCTGACGGGCGGCGTTGGAGCTCGGTAATGACAGGAAAACTTTCTTTAAGGTTTCAAGATTTTAAACTCTGATATCATGTAGAAAATAAGGGTAATAATGTGTGTATGTATTCATGATCTCAGGATATAATATACAGTGGTAGAGAATACCTATACAAACTAGGAAAAAGGTAATAGAATATAGTTACATTGCAAGTAATATTCTAATAGTTTCACATGGTATTCCATCTTCATCAAATAACCAATGCTGTCGTTCGAAGTTGTTCTTGTACAACGTGTAAACTCCAAGTCGAAGAACGAGTTATTATCACTGCCAATGTCGAATTCAGAGTCCTCGCCCGTCTCTAAATCCAGGCTGCAGACATCGACAGCGGAAGAATTGGACGACGTCTACCAGAATTTGAGTAAACTGAACGGTAGGTTTCTTACCTTTTTGATCTGGAGACTTAGTATTTTTTGTGCTAATGTTGATTAAAATAGATGAAATTGATTGAATTGGATTTAGGTGGCGATGAGGTGTTTTGGTGGTGGAAGGAGGTTACCGGTGGTAGAGGGTGGCGTGGGAATTAGGGTTTAGGGGGGCTGAAGGTGATAGAATGGGGGGGGGAGTAGAGGCGATGGTAGTTGATGAGGGAACTAGGGTTTCAGGAGCTGAGAAAAGGAAAGGGAAAGGAAAAGGAAAAATGGGAAGTGGGAAAAGTCAATTTCAATCTTAAAAATAGATGTTTTGACCTAATGTAAAGGTTTGACCTGACGGAAGGGTCACAATTGACCAGTTTTGTAAGTTCAAGGGCCAAATGTGTTGGAAAAAATGGAGGCCAAAGGTGGACGATGGTGATAGTTCGAGGGTCAAAGAAGTTGTTTGTTCTTTCTTTTACATTAAAACATTTTTCTATTCTTTCAGTTTCACCCACTCAATTTATTTCCTCCCAAAATTGAAGTTCATTCACTTGTTTCATTCACCATAAATTTATGTTTTAAACAAAGAGTGACAAAGTCACTCCCTCCAGTTGTCTTTATTTGAAACTTCAATTTATGGTGAATGAAATTAAATTTTGGATTATTCCTTCAGTTAATCTTTATTTGAATTGGGTTTAGGTGGCAATTGAGTGTTTCAGAGGTGGAAGGAGGTTGCCGATGGTGGAGGACGGCGTGGGAATTAGGGTTCAAGGGGCTGGAGGTGACGGGATAGGGGGGAGTGGAGGCGGCGGTGGTCGACAGGGGAACTAGGGTTTCAGAAGCTGGAGGTTTTAGTAGGGGAAGGGGAAGGGGGGGGGAGGAAACAAAAGAAAATGAAAGGAAAAGAAAAAGAAATGGAAAGGAAAGGGAAAAAAGAAAAATGGGAAGTGGGAAAAGTCAATTTCACCCTTAAAAATAGATGTTTTGACCTACTTTAACGGTTTGACCTGACGGAAGGGTTACAATTCACCAGTTTTTTAAGTTCAGGATCAAAAAGTGTTGGAAAAAATGGAGGCCAAAGGTGGATGATGGTGATGGTTCGAGGGCCAAAGAAGTCGTTTGCTCTTTCTTTTATAATAATACATTTTTCTATTCTTTCAGTTTCACCCACTCAATTTATTTTCTCCCAACATTGAAGTTCATTCACTTATTTCATCCACCATAAATTTAAGTTTTAAACAAAGAGTAACAAAGTCACTCCATCTAATTGTCTTTATTTGAAACTTCAATTTATGGTGAATGAAATAAGTGAATGAACTTCAATTTTGGATATTCCTTCAGTTTATCTTTATTTGATATTATAGTTTTAGGTGTTTGAATTTAGGTAAATGAAACGAGTGGATGAAATTGAATTTAGAAATTTAAAAGTAAAATGAGTAAATAAAATTGAATGAACCATGCTAAAAAAAAGGAAGTGTGCTAATAATATAAGAGTGATCGGTTATTACTCTGTCCCATGAGTAATAACCGATTTGTTTTTTCATGGTTTTCAATGATCATGTTTGATCATCAATATCTCTAACTACATATAACAATTTCACACACAAAAATAATATTTAAAAAATATATGTTAAGATGAATCTAACAATCTCACATAATATTTTTATTTTATATATTAATTTATATTTGACATCAAAATTTACTAAATTTGAATTTCAAAAAGTAATAAGGGAAAAACTCATGGGACGGAGGGAGTACAAAAGTGATAAAAAAACATTAGGCCGGTGAGCATAAACTCACCGGCTAGAATATGAAACCCGGATAAACAAAACACAAAATAATAATGTAAGAAAATTAGAAAATTCATAACCACAACTTTGAAGCTCATTACACATATCTTAAAATACATAACAACCCACAATTCACGAAACAAACTAGACCTAAACATAGATTAACAACATTAATTATCATAAACGCTAGAAACTAATATCCATAGATCCTTGATAACATCAACGAACCAAAATCGTGAAGGTGAGGTCAGAAGAAGGGGCTGAGGCGCGACACGGTGGTTGCGTTGAGAGCTGAGGCGCCATGGATCTAAGCTGAATTCGACAATTTTGGTGGAGCTCAGGGTGATGGCTTCGGGGAGATGGCGCGGTGAGATGGCATCAGGGAGATGGCGTCAGGGCTAGCCCAAAAGATGGCATCGGGATGGTGTGTTGAGTGAAGGGCGGAGAGGGGGTCGTCATCATCAGGGCTAGGCGGCGGCAGAGATAGAGAGGTGGTGGAGGAGGAGGGAGATGATGGAGATGAGGAGGGAGAGGATGAAGATGAGGTAGAGGAAATGAGGGTGGGTTAGATTTAGGGTTTTAGATTTAGTTTATATAGACAAAGTTTTAATGGTTGAGATTCGATCAACAAAAGAAATCAATGGTTCAAATGAAAGCAAGTTGGACTTTTTTTAAACTCTGTAGCACCAGTTTTTGTATCAGTGCTATAAAGAAAAATCGGTGCTCAAAACGGCTGATACCGGTGCCCATGTATATGAAAAGCAAATGCTTACAGCTGCTTTAAATGGCTTTTAAAAAAATGAATCTGAGAGCAATCTGAGAGCTTTTTTCTAAGTATGGAGCACCGGTACAAAAACCGGTGCTAAAATCGCTCATACTGGTGCCTATGTATATGAAAAGCAGCTACTTATGGCTGCTTAAGTGTGGCACATTTATTATTTTTTGGACCCGAGAGCAAACATGGGGAAAAAATTCTAAGTATGTATCACTGGTACAAATACCGGTGCCTAAGTAACTCATACTGGTGCTAAGTTAAATATTTTAAAATTTTAAACAATCCCTCCAAAGTTATGAATGAAAATTCAGGAAATTCATTTTCCCTCCATAACTTAGAACCTATATGAATGAAAGCAATGACGGGGCTAGTATTATTTGATCTCTAAGTTAATTATTTAAATATTACTATTAGGTCCATAGAAGAAATTTGGAGGACCTGAATCAAAAAATTGAAGACACCAAAACACAATTAAATAAGAGACGATTGTGTCTTTGAAATTCTAGGTACAGTGGGGGAACGGAAGAGCCTCAAACATATTTATGAAAAACTATGCTATGGCCCAAAATTTTGTTACGACTTTATCCTTTTTTCCAAAATACACAATTTTTGTTATTTTTGCATAAATATAGAAATAGAAAATAAATGATTTTTTAAATGAAATTTTGAAAAGCGCTAGTACTTGTTCTAGTGTAACTTAGAAGTGATTAATTAGAAGTAAGAAATGGAAATAAAAAAGAATTATGGATATGTTCTTGTGCCCGGTTGATAAATATTTTGTTACGGACTTGGAAAATACAGTGGGGGTGTCTAGGGTAGCATCACGTTCGAGCATATTTCAATTTGGAGTTACGAGTAAAGTTTTTACTTTTTGCACTTAGGTCCCTCTGAGAAAGTTGGAGCTGCCAAATCACGAAATTGGAGACACAAAAATGTAATTCAATAATATACAATTGTAAATTGGCAATTTGGGCATGTATAAGTGAAAGGAAGTGCTTCAAAAGTCAACATTAATTACATTTACACAGTCTTGAAAAATTACACTATGACCCAAATTGTATTATCCCATTATTCATTGCTCCAAAATGCATAATTTTTTTATTCTTGCCTAAATATAGAATAGAAAATAAAAAAAAAATTTGGTGAAATGTATGAAAGTATTAAGTTAGAGTTGAATACTTAGAAATAAGAAAGGAAAATTGGAAAGAATTACGGATATGTTCTTATGCCCGATTGTTGATAAATATTCCGCTAGAGACTTGGAAAATACAATAAGGGTGTATGAGGTACCTTCACGTTCAATCGGATTTCGATTTGGAGTTACGAGTAAAGTTTTTACTTTTTGCACTTAGGTCCCTCCAAGAAAGTTGGAGTTATCGAATCACAAAATTGGCGATACCAAAATGCAATTCAATAATATACAATTGTGAATTTGCGATTTGGGCATGTATGGGTGAATGGAAGGGCCTCAAAAGTCAACATTGATTACTTCTACATAGTCTTGGAAAATTACACTATGGCCCAAAATTGTGTTACCCCATTATGTATTTCTCCAAAATACATAATTTTTTTCTTTTCTTGCCTAAATATAAAATATATTATATTTTTGGTGAAATGTTGGAAAACGGTAGTACATGTTCTTGGGTAACTTATACCATAAACTCATTTTCAAGAGTAAATCATACCATAAAATATATTTTTTTCAAAAATTTCCTATGTATCAAGAACCGGTGCCATTCGTCAATACCGGTGTTGGATATTTTTCCACCAAAAATTTACCTGCCAAAATTACTATTCCGATCATAGGCACCGATATTAGCACCGGTATATGTCATTCATCCAAAATCGGTGCTGAAATATATTAAACAGAGACATTTTTTGTTCAAGGACCTCGGTATTTAGCACTGATATTCATTGTACTGGTGGTGAATCTATTCATAAGCACCGACATTTAGTATACCAATGTTGGATTCAGTCATAGACACCAATATTTTAATTCATTTAATAAAATATCGGTGTATTAAAAATTCCTAGAATAAGTATTCCTCTCTTAACACTTACATACCGATGTTATGTATCTGTATTTCAACAGGGTAGGAAATAATATTACGCTGTTTTCCACTAGCGTAGGAAAGAATATTACTGTACAAGAAAAAGAAGAAGAAAAGGAAAACTAAGGGACAAAATGATTTTGATTGGAAGTGTAATGTTGATGAAAGCTTGGTAGTTAAGAAACAGATTATATATGGGGTTAACTGGAAGTGGAGGGATTCAATTTTGTTGCGTTTTATGCAACTTTTTTATGGTGGAGAGTCGACAAGTTTGACCCAACGAAAGTTTTCGAAAGTAACCACTCACATTTAACAACTTCAGAAAATTGGATATGCAATCTTATATAATTGATGAAAGTGAATAAATAGCTTTGTGATATTTGAAAGTATAAATATAATTCTACATATTTAGGTTATGTGCAAATATAACCTTTTTTGGCAATTTGATTTCAGAATTAGGTGAAAAGACAATTTTACCCTTCCAAAATAAAATTAAATTAAAAAAATGATTATCATTTTCCCCTTTTTCTGCCCTGAAATTCTTCAAAAACTCTCTTCTTCAATACCAAGGACACCACCGCTTCTTCTTTTTCTCCTTTCGCCTCTCCAGATTTGGATTATCCCCGCCATTGGTTTCGACAACTCCGTCGGCACCATGGCTTTTCCACCGCCCAGTATCACGCCCTTGGGGCCTCCTCCACCACCCAGATTCAACAACTCCGCCAGCGCCATGGCTTCTCCACCGCCCATACACGCCCTTGGAGCCTCCACTAAAAGATGGAGATGACCGATGGCGATTGCAATTTGCGGTCCGGCCCCATCAATCAAGAGATGGAAAAATAAGTTAAGTGTATGTTCTGTAATTGGTGTTGATTAGATATTGTTCAACATAAATTCAATGGTTACTATTTGACTTGATTTGGCGGTTCGGGCTCGTCGATAGCAGATGGAGATGGTCGATGGTGGTACGAGGCATGGGCGTGAGGTGGAAGGTGGTGGCGTGAGGCGTGGTGGCAGGATGGCTGCTGGTGGGGCTGGACAGTGGTGTGGAGATGACTGGTGGTAGGGACGGGGTGAAAGGTGGTGAAGGGGTGGGGCTGGCTAGGTGGTGGTGGTGTGGTAGTAGAGGGTGTGACTGCGGATGACGAGTCTGAATGTGTGATAAGGTTGATGGGTGCACGAGTGTGGTGGTGAACGGCAGTGGTAGTGGTCGTGGTAGCGGTGCCGGGTGGTCTGATGGTACAGTGGTGAATGGCGGTACTTGGAAATTGCCATTGGAGCAAGCTGAGCAAGGGACCAAGAAGATGAGGGCATTTTTGTCTTTTTGTCTTTTGTTTTTGGCCCAAAGGACATTTTGGTCATTTCCGATCGGTCAATGGCCAGAAATGGCCAGTCAATGCCAGAATAATGGCTTTAGGGTTATATTTGCACTTATGTGTCATAGTTAGGGTTATATTTGCACTAAAAAATAACTCAGGGTTATATCTGTACTTTCCCCAACATATAGGGTTATATTTGCATATTACCCTAACAACTTTATGCTCTACGAAAGTGAAATTTGTTAATTTGTGTTAATTTGTAGAGCATAAAGTGTTGATTTGTTTCAGTTTTGAGAATGTTTTTTTTCATGATTTAATTATTTTTGTTTTATATTGAAATAACATTACAAAGTGCAGTGCTATTTGGCATCCTGGCTCTGCTATGTTCTTCATTTAATGTTAATCAATCTACCTCTTTTATGCTGAAATGAACCTATTATGTCATTGTTACCTTCTTGATGCTGAAATGGACCTATTATGTTATCGTTACCTAGTATTATGCTGAAAGGTTAAAATTAGTATATGTGTTACTTCACCATTTATCAATGAAGTTGATGATGTTTAATTTATAAAAAAATTATAAATATAAAAATTATTGTGTGCCATATTGCAATATTCATCGTAACACATATTTTAGAATATTATTTTTTATAATTTATTGTTATATATAATTTAAGGAGTTCGTCTCTTGAAAGACGGCATGTCTATAAGTTATGAAAAGATCAACATTTAAACTGCAAATTAGAAGAAATAAAGATAAAATTTTCGGGTAGCGGGTCATAAACTTATAACTACTACATGCTGCACAATATTTTTTAATATTGTAACTAAAACATTTTACCTTTCTATAATTCTAATTCAGCCTTGTCTTTCCACAGTGGCGGAACCGGGAATTTTTTCTAGGGAGGCTGGAGGTAATCAGGCATCGGTGGAGGCAAGACGGTGGCAGCATCCGGGCGGAGCTCCTCCCATTTTCTGTGGCTGACTTGTGGTTGTGTGCCCCCAGGGGCTCTTCCCGTTTTCAAGATTTGGATTTGGTTAAAATGGCCCAATCCTAAACAGGCTAATCCCTTAACTATGATTTTTGGTTTTTTTTACTTTCAGCATAAGTGAAACGATGTCGTTCCACTTTTTAAGTACTAAAACGACGTTGTTTTAGTACATTCTGGGACAAAAAATAAGGCCCAGAAAGGGCCTTCTTCTCCGAGCTAACCTCACCAGCGCAAACGCTGAGACGCGGAAGAACATATCTGGCACCGATGGGAAGCGGAACAGAAGCGGTGCCAACGCACCTTCCACCACTAATACCTTCGCGCCAACAACTCAGATAGGGCTAGAGCCCTACTACGCATAACAGTAGGTCCGCCCATGTCTTTCCATATGCTCTTTCCCAATACTTTGCCTAATTTAAGATATTAAAACTATAAAATTATTATTAAGCAGTAAACGAAAGAGAAAGTAAAATTCATGCCATGTCTATCTACTAACTGTTTATTTTTCCGTGATTTGCCGTTGAATCCTCGTTTGCAATTGGCTTCTCCTACAGTAACGAACCTTCCATCTCTTTCTCTTCCTTTCTCGCCGGAAACGGCTCTTTCCCGCCGTTAATGGCTACTATCCTGCCATTAACATTTAACGAGAGACACGGCCATTGCTTCGCCGGCCGCTATAGCGGAAAGCAACGCCAACCAAGCCACGCCAACCAAGCCACGCCAAAATCCTTCATGGCTGCTCTCCAGACCAAATCCCACCCACTAATGAAATCCCTGCCTAACAACCTAGAGCTAACCCCTAAATCTGAACATTTAGGTGACCCGGCTTGTCTCTACTCCGATGATCAAATTTCCAAACTCTCGGCACACTATGCTAATGCCTTGGTCGGAAAATTCACAAAAGGGAGACTGTCGATGGAGCAACTGGAGCTAGCCTTCAGGACGGTAGAATATGCCGGTAACTATCAGTTAGGTTCGTTAGACTATAAACATGTTTTGATTAGGTTCGATCAAGTCAACGATACCAAAGATGCTGGATCAAAGGAGTTTGGAATTTCAATGGAATCATGCTGAAGATGCTCAAATGGTCTCCGGATTTCTCGACTCACAGAGAATCCCCAATTGTGCCCATCTGGTGTACGATCAGGGAAGTCCCTCTGTACTATTATAATTCTGCATCGATTGAGGCCATTGGAAATAGCATAGAAAGTTTTATTAAGAATGATTTAGCTACTGAAATGCTCACAAGGCCTTCTGCAATTAAATTGTTTGTGGAAATTGATTTACAGAAACCTTTGTGTAATTTCATTAGATTGGGATCAGTTACTAATAACAGAAATTACCCAATTGAGTTTGAAGATGTCCCACTTTACTGTGATCATTGTGCTAAGTTAGGACATTCTTTAAATCAATGTAGAGCTATCCCACAAATCATTAATGGTAAATCATTGGAAAACCCCACATCACAAAGCCAAAATAATACACAGTGGCAGGCTACTGGGAATAAGTTTAGTAAGGCACCTCTGATCTCCTTAGGAAATCAGACTGTCTCTCCCCCTCCCAATAATGACAAAGTAGTTCACCTGAGAGCTATAACAAGCCCCTCCCTAAACCCTTCCTCCTACTCGCTTCCAGGTGTTAATAGAGTGCTTGATAATGATACATTGCAATCACCAACAATAACACCTGTTCAATCACCCAGAATCCCACCCCAAGAAAATTCTCTCTCAAAACTATTAAATGCTACAGCTTTGTCCAAACCTACTCTGATTGCCTATGCAAAAGATAATATACAAATTGGCTCACTCAGGTTAACCCTGAACCAATCCTCCCCAACTAACCCCCCACTTTCTCTACAAGGAAAGATGGAAAATAGATTTTCTGTTCTGCAGGATTTAGACAATCTCCCCCAAGCACAGGACCTTATGGAACTGGAAGTGCAAGATTTAGAAGAAGAGGCTGCTAACAGTCACCTGGACCTCACAACACCACAATCTTTGAAGCTCAAAGGTACCATTAATCAGCAAGGTAAGTTAAAGAATAATTTTTTTTTAAATTTTAGTCAGCTGAATAAGATGATGCTTAGATCAGCTACAAAAAGTCATAAATCATGTAAACAATGACACACACTTTAACTGTTATTTTTTTAGTATGGACTCTTAGAGGTATGGAATCTTCTATGCTAAGACTAATCCAATTAGTTAAGCTGAAGAAAATTCAACTCCTTTGTACAATTGAACCAATGCATTATAACACTCAGTGTCAATCCTATATGGATAAGCTCAATTTCTCACATAATTTGCCACTCCAAAATGGTAAAATATGGCTTATGTGGAACAACCATGTAACAGTCTCACTCATCTCTCATCATGAACAGTTTTTGTATTTAAAATAGCCCACCTTACTTTAGACATAGACATGGAAGCAGTTTTTGTTTATACTCTTAGGAATAGAGAGGGTAGGAAAACTTTATGGAGTGACCTGAGTGTCATACCTAAAAGTGAAACTATTTTCATAGGAGATTTTAATACCATCACTTCACTTTTAGAATATAGAGGTCCTAGCTCCCCTTCTCTAGGAAGTATTAGAGATTTCAATAAATGGATTAGCTCCTCTGGAATTTAGGAAATTAATACAGTAGGGAACCTATTCACTTGGTCCAATTCAAGACTTAGGAATCCTACCTCAAAGAGATTAGATAGAGGACTTTGTACTATTAAATGGAATTCAAAATTTCCTTCATCTTCTATCCAAATTTTGAGTAGGCAATCCTCAGATCACTCTCCTCTACTCCTTCAGGTGTCAACTCTGGCTATTTCTCACCCTAAACCCTTTAGATTTATAAATACTTGGTTTAATAGACCAGAATTTGTAGACCTAATTAGGGAAAATTGGTCAAATCCACTCCCTCAGTCTGGAATGCTTGGCTTCTATCTAAAATTGATTAGACTGAAGAAAGTGGTAAAAACTTGGAATAGAGACTGCTTTGGAAACATTGATGCTAATGCAATCACTGCAGAAGAGGCTCTAAGATTACAGGAACTTGTCTTTGACTCGACCCCCTCAGATTCTGAATTAATCAAATTAAATGAGAAAAAGGCACTTTTTCTTAGAGCCCTAAAGGAAAAGGAAAAATTTTGGAAGCAGAAAGCTAGATCAACATGGCATAAGCTAGGAGATAATAACACCAATTTTTTTCATAAGACAGTGCAGGAAAAAAACTGTAAATTATAGATCACTAAAATTTAAAATAGGCAGGGCCAGGGGCTTAACTCACATTTAGATATTCAAAAAGAAGCTGTTGCCTATTTTTCTGATCTATTAACTAAACCTAACCATTGGGCTAATAATACCTATTACCCTCATTTCCTTAGCCAAATCCCATCTGTCATCACTGAACAGGTTAACCAAGTTTCATCTAGACCAATCTCAGAGGATGAACTTAAATCTGTGATTAATTGCTTAAATAAAAATAGTAGTCCAGGTCCAGATGGCTTTTCTAGTAAATTCTATATTAAGTGTTGGGCTATCATTAAGGAAGATTTAACTGATGCTATTAATGAATTCATTTTAGGGTTAGATATGCCAAGGGGTATTTCCAGTACCTGAATAACTCTAATTCCAAAAAAAGCAACACCATCCTCTTTTGATGACTTCAGACCAATTAGTCTCTCTAATGTTATCAACAAAATCTGCTCTAAGGTTTTAATGGAAAGATTGAAACCTCACATGGAGAACCTAATCTCTCCCAATCAAACTGCCTTTATGAAGAATAGAGACATTTCTGATAACATACTCTATTTACAGGAAATGTTAAGATTCTTAGATAAAAAGAGTAGAGTGCCTAACTGCATTCTCAAATTGGACCTTAGGAAAGCTTTTGACAGGGTCAATTGGGATTTTCTTAGGAACATATTAGGTAGATTTGGTTTTAATGGGAATTTCTTATATGTTGTTATGAATAATTTATCACAAGCTCATTTCTCAGTTCTTATCAATGGCAATCCAGTGGGCTTTTTTAAATCCACTAGAGGTATCAAACAAGGTGATCCCCCTTGTCCCTTCCTCTTTAATATTTTCTCAGAGGCTTTCACTAGGAGCCTTTCTTTTATATTTTGGAATAATAGTCTCTCATACTATCAGTTACCTGCCTCAATCACACCAGCTTCTCACTTAATGTATGCTGATGATACCATTATTTTCATGCAAGCCTCTAAATCCAACCTGATTAAGATTAAAGCATTTTTAGAGATCTTTGAATCTACCCCGGGACAAAAGTTCAATTTTGAGAAATCTAATTTCTATATAAGCAAAAGGGCTACAGTAGCCAAATTAAATCAGGTTAGGATGATTTTAAAATGAAAAAAGGTTCTTTTCCTTTTAAATACCTAGGTCGCCCAATTTTTAAAGGTAGAACCTTGAATACATACTTCCAACCTTTGATGGAAAATCTGGACAAAAAACTGATGAACTGGAAAAACAAATGGCTGAGTTCAGGGGGTAAATTGACCTTAATCCAATCCTATTTATACTCTTTACCTCAGCATCTATGGACTGTTGTTAAACCCCCTAATCATATAGTTAAGACATTTGAGAAAAAAAATTCTAGATTTTTCTGGGGAGAGTCAGATGGCAAAAGGAACAAAGTTTGGAAAAGGTGGCCTGATTTAGCTGTACCAAAGTCTCAAAATGGTCTAGGTTTTAGATCAATTCAGGCCATAATTGACTCTTGCTCTCTTAAACTCTGGTGAGAATAACACCCTGATCATTCATGCTAAAGGTAGCTGTAATTTCTGGTCTGCTAACTGGTGCCCTAATGGGCCACTGATAAACTGTATCCCCAGCTCCATCTTTTCCCCATTATTATATTGCTCTGTGGCTGATTTTATCAGTAACGAAACATCAATTCTACCTCAGATCTCCTCCTTCCTGGAACAGGATACTCTCTCTTTTCTTCAGGATGCAGATATTACCCAAGATAGAGAAGATAGGTTGATCTGGAAACCAGAAGTGACAGGTGTTTTCTCCTTCAAATCTGCACACAAGGAACTCACTCTCTCCTCAGGTAATTTCCCTGCCACCAAACTTATATGGAATCCTAAACTACAAAAAAAGGTTTCTATTTTTACATGGAAAATGTTGCACTCTTTCCTACCTTTTGATGATGTGCTAATCAAATGTGGTTTTAGTCTTGCTTCAAAATGGCCAGCATGTTGTCATTCAGACTCTATTCAACATTTTTTTATATCCTGCCCCCTTGCTCAAACTATATGGAATAAGATGGCATCTTTTTTGGATTTTCATCTTAATGATCATGATTCAATTAATGAAAGATTTTTCCTATTTTGGAATAGTCATGACCTTCCTAAGTGGCACCAACTGTTATGCAAAATTCTCCCACCTTTGATCTGTTAGTGCCTCTGGAAGGCAAGGAACAGTTTCTTATTTGACAACAAACGTTTTTCTTCAGAGATTATATGTAAGGAAGTTTGTGATCATATTTATCTGTCTCTCTATGCTAAACCTTACCACCATAGTTCCCTCTTAACTATTCCATCCAGCTTTTTGCATTTGATCCCTCATCTTAGACCACCTCTGAAGCCTACTATATCTATTGTTTTCTGGGAAAGACCAAAGCCAGATTGTATAAAGATCAATGTAGATGCATCCTGGTATCCTAATAATGCAACAGTTGGCCTGATTGCAAGGAACAGTTATGGAACCCCATTCCTTATCAAATCAGCAACTATTACTACTACTTCTTCACTTCAAGCAGAGATTTTAGTTATTTTATTTTCCTGCCAAACTTTTCCAGAACTAGATAACACTTTCACAATTGAATCAGATTCATTGTTGGCAGTGAAACTGATCAAAGATCCCTATACTGCTCATTGGCCTTTGTTTGATCTAACCTCCAAAGTACAGTCCCTGTTAAGGAATGCTGATCTTAAACATGTTTTTAGGGAATGTAACTCTGTGGCAGATGCTATTGCTAAACATCACTCAATCCCTAATCTAAGCCTAAGCCTTTCTAATGTACCCACACACATCAAAGGCCTCATTTCTTTGGATAGGGAGCATACTCCCTATATCAAACTGTATAAGAATGGCTCCTGATAGAATTGATATTGCTAAGAATTTTCCATTTGATTTTTTGCAGGTTCTATGGAAGGATTTCAAACATCTGAAGCTCAGCTACACTTATATGGAGGCCCATCTCAATTGGTTATCTTACTGTGGTTATGTGAAGGAATGCCCCATTATCACTTTTTGACTACTCAGAAATCCAACTTCAGGTTTCGAATTTTAACATTAATCTCTGTAGTTTCTAGATTGAAGTTTCCTGGCCAAATGAAAGAATTAACACAAGGGGTGGAGATTCTTTCTTTTGGAATCGCAACTTCAATAACTATCCTCTTTTACTATGGATAGTTAAAACAATCTATTACTAGATAGGTATTTTTTTTGGAGGCAACTATGTTGCCTTAGATCTCCTCATGAATAAAACAAGTCTTTGTATATTTCAATTTCTTCAATAAAGGCCTGGGGAACCTTATATATAATCCCCCACCCTCGGGTGTTTTCATTTAAAAAAAAAGAAAGAGAAAGTAAAATACAACTAGAGTTATGGGAGGGAGTGCCTTTTTTTTTAATGAGAACACCCGAGGGTGGGGGATTATGTATTAAGGTTCCCCAAGACTTAGCCAAAGATCAATAAGATGTACATAATATGTAGCTTGTTCATAAGGAGCGTTGAAGCAACATAGTTGCCTCCAAAAGCCCTACCTATCTACAACTAGGATGTGTAACAACTATCCAAACTAGTAAAGGATAGTTATTGAGTTGTGATTCCAAAAGAAAGAATCTCCACCCCTCGTGTTAATTCTTTCCTTTGGCCAGGCAACTTCAATCCAAAAATTTCAAAGCTTAATCTGAAGAGCTCCAAACCAAATGTAAGATTTATAATAATCAAACTAGCAGCTGAAATGTACTTGTTATAAGCTCCAGATTTAGTACTTTGCAGAAACTTGAGTTGGAAGTCCATGAATATATTGCTGAGTTGAGCTTCAGGTCTTTACCTCCTCCAAAGCACCTTCAAAAAAAAAGAAAGCAAAACTTAGCAGTATCAATTCCATTAAAGATCATGCTTATTTAGTCTGATGTAAGGAGTATGCTCCTTATCCAAAGAAATGAGGCCTTTGATGTGCTTGGGAGCATTAGAAAGGTTTAGACTCAGGTTATGGCTTGAATGGTGTTTTGCAATAGCATCTGCCACAAAATTACATTCTCTAAAGACATGTTTTAAGTTCAGCATTTTTTAACATAGAATGTACTCTAAAAGCTAGATCAAACAGTGTCCAGTGCGCAGTATATGGATCCTTAATCATTTTTACTACCAACAATGAATCTGATTCAATTGTAACTGTATTATCTAGATCAGCAAAAGATTGGCACGCAAATTGTATTGCTAGAATCTCTACTTGGAGTGGGGTGGCAGCAATAATATCTGTTGATTGAATCCAGAATGGTGTACCAGAACTGTTTTTAGCAATAAGGCCTACTGTTATCTTATTAGGATTCCAAGATGCATCTACATTGATCTTGTAACAGTTTTTCTTTGGTCTTTCCCAGAAAACAATTGATATGATTGGTTTAGGAGGTGGTATAAGCTGCAGGATCAGGTGCAACAAGTTGGATGGAATATGTGAAGAACGATTATGGTGATAAGATTTTGCATGAAGAGATAGATATACTTGATCACATATATCCTTACATATCCGTTCAGGAGAGAAACTTGTGTTATCAAAGAAAAAACTATTCCTGGCCTTCCATAGACACCAACATATCAAAGGTGGTAGTATTTTATTTATCAGATGGTGCCACTTTGGGAGGTCTTGACTATTCCAGAATAAGAAGAATCTATGAGTAATTGAGTCTTGCTCATGTAAGTGAAAACCCAAAAAAAAATGCCATCTAAGTCCATATGTTATAGGCAAGGGTGCAGGATATAAAGAAATGTTAAATGGAGTCAGAGTGAGAGCATGCTGGACATTTAGAAGCAAGACTAAAGCCACATTTAATTAGCACATCATCAAAAGGTAAGAAGGAATGCAACAGTTTCCATGTGAAGATGGAGACCGTTTTTTATAGCATTGGATTCCATATAAATTTGATGGCCGGGAAATTACCTGGGGAGAATGAGAGTTCCTTATAAGCTGATTTGAAGGAGAAAGATCCTGTCAATTCAGGTTTACATATCAATCTATCTTCCCTGTTGGCAATAATTTCTACATCCTGAAGAAAGGAGAGAGTATCATGTTCCAGGAAGGGGGAAATCATTGGTAAAATAGAATATTTATTCATAATAAAGTCAGCAACAGAGTAAAATAGTAATGGTGAGAGGATGGATCTGGGAATGTAGGACATCAGTGGTCCATTTGGGCACCAGTTAGCCGACCAGAGATTACAGCTACCCTTGCCATGAATTATCAAAGTTTTATTTTTTGCAAATATGTTAACAGAGTAGATTCTTTTCCAGGTCATTGACTTTCTGTGTGATTGAGGTAAGGACCATATCAATTTCGACCACATTGTTGTTCCTAACTGACCTTTCCACCAAAGTTTAAGAGAGTAGGAGTCAATTATAGCTTGAATTGATCTAAAACCTAGGCCATTTAGAGATTTTGGTACAGCTAAATCTGCCCATCTCCTCTATACTTTGTTCTTTTTACCATCTGAATCTCCCCAGAAAAATCTAGACATTTTTCTCTCAAATGTCCGAATAATATGTTTGGGGGGTTTGGTGACAGTCCATAAATGTTGTGGTAAAGAGTATAAACAAGACTGGATTAAGGTCAGTTTACCCCCTGAGCTAAGCCATTTGTTCTTCCAATTCAGGAGTTTTTTATCCATGTTTTCCATCAAAGGTTAGAAGTATCTATTTAAGGTTCTTCCTTTGAAAATGGGGCATTCTAGGTATTTAAATGGAAAGGAACCTTTCTTCATTTTTAAAATCGTTCTAACCTGATTGGATTTAACTACAGTAGCTCTTTTACTGATATAGTAATCAGATTTCTCAAAGTTGAATTTCTGACCTGAGGTATATTCAAAAACCTCTAAGAAAGCTTTAATCTTAATCAGGTTAGATTCAGAGGCTTGCATAAAGATAATAGTATCATCAGCATACATTAAATGAGAGGCCGGGGTGATTGAGGAAGGCAATTGATAATATGACAGATTATTATTCAAAAATATGAAAGAAAGACTTCTGGAAAAAGCTTCTGAGAAAATATTGAAAAGAAAAGGAGAGAGAGGGTCACCTTGTTTGATTCCTCTTGTGGCTTTGAAAAAACCCACTGGACTACCATTTAGAAGAACTGAGAAATAAGCTTGTGATAGATTATTCAAGACTACACCTAGAAAGTTCCCACTAAAACTAAATTTAACCAGTATGTTCCTAAGAAAATCCTAGTTCACCCTATCAAAAGCTTTCCTAAGGTCTAACTTAATGATGGAATTAGGGACTCTACCTTTTTTTTATCCAGGAATCTTATCATTTCCTGTAAATAGAGAATGTTATCAGAAATGTCTCTATTTTTCATGAATGCAGTCTGGTTGGGAGAGATTAAGTTCTCCATGTAAGGTTTTAGTCTCTCCATTAAAAATTTAGAGAAAATTTTGTTGATGACATTGGAGAGGCTAATTGACCTGAAATCATCAAAAGAGGAAGGTGGTGTTTTTTTGGAATTAGGGATATCCATGTACTGGAAATTCCTTTTGGCATTTCTGACCCTAAAATGAAATCATTTACAGCATCTGTTAGGTCATCCTTAATGATAGTCCAGCTTTTAATATAGAATTTGCTTGAGAAGCCATCTGGACCTGGACTACTATTCTTATTCAAGCCATTAATCATATATTTAAGTTCATCTTCAGATACAGGCCTATATAACAGTTGGTTGTCATGTTCAGTGATGACAGATGGAATTTGGCTAAGGAAATGAGGGTAATAGAAATTATTAGCCATATGATTAGGCTCAGTTAGCAATTCTGAGAAATAAGCAACATCTTCTCTTTGGATGTCTAAGAGTTTAGCCACTGTCCCTGCCCATTTTAAATTTTAGTGATCTGCAATCTACAAATTTTTTCTTGCACTGTCCTATGGAAAAATTGAGTATTGTTATCTCCTAGCCTATGTCATGTTGACCTAGCTTCCTGTTTCCAAAATTTTTCGTTTTCCTTTAATGCTCTGAGCATCAAAGCCTTTTTTCATTTAATTTGATTAAATCTGCATCTGAGTGGGTAGAGTCAAAAATAAGTTCCTGGATTCTTAGTGCCTCTTCTGTAATGGTTACATTAGCATCAATATTTCCAAAGCATTCTCTATTCCAGGTTTTTATCACTTTTTTCAATCTAATTAGTTTTAGGTAGAAACCTAACATTCCAGATTGAGGAAGTGGAAGTGACCAGTTTTCCCTAAGTAGGTCCATAAATTCTGGTCTATTAAACCAAGCATTTATGAATCTAAAAGGTTTAGGGTGAGAAACAGCCAGAGTTGAAACTTGGAGAAGGAGAGGGGAATGGTCTGAGGATTGCCTATTCAAAATCTGTATAGATGAAGAAGGAAATTGTTTATTCCACTTAATCGTGCAGAGGCCTCTATCCAATCTTTTTGAAGTAGGCTTCCTAAGTCTTGAGTTTGACCAGGTGAATAGGTTACCAACTATATTAATCTCTTGAACACCAGATGAACTTATCCAATTATTGAAATATCTAATGCTATGTAGAGAGGGAGAGCATGGACCCCTATATTCTGCAAGTGAAGTGATGGTGTTAAAATCCCCTATGTAAATGGTCTCACTATTAGGTAAGGCAGTCAGGGCTGACCATAAAACTTTCCTACCTTCTCGGTTCCTAAGAGCATAAATAAAAATAGCTTCCATATCAATGTCCAGGCTAAGGTGAGCTATCTGAACATGCAGAAACTGTTCATGTTGAGAGATTAAAGAGACTGTAACTGGGTTATTCCACATAAGCCATATTTTTCCATTTTGGAGTGACAGATTATGCGAAAAATTGAGCTTTTCCATGTAGGAACCACACTGAGAGTTATCATGCATTGGTTCAATTATACATAGGAGTTCAATTTTCTTTACCCTAACTAAATGGATTAGTCTTAGCATAGAAGATTTCATTCCTCTAAGATTCCATGTTAAGAAATTAACAGTTGATGTGTGTGTCATTATTCATATGATTTATGACTTTTAGTAGCTGATTTGAGCATCATTTTATTCAGCTGACTAAAATAGTTGTTTTTCTTACCTTTAGACTTACCTTGCTGAATAGAGTTATCCTGAAACCTCATATACTGTGGCGCAATGTGATCTTTGTGGTTGTTGCTAGCATTTCCCTCTAAGTCCTGCTCTTCCAGCTCCATGAGGTCCTTTGATTGTGGTATATCTTCTAAATCCCGCAAAATAGAAAACCTATTTTCATCTTTCCTCGTAGAGAAAGTGGGGGGTTAGTTGGGGAGGATTGATTCAGGGATCGTCTGAGAGTGCCAATTTGTAGATCATCCTTTGCATAGGTCATCTGAGAGGGTCTGGATAAAGCTGTTGCATTTAATAGTTTTGAGAGTGAGGATTGAAGATTATCTTGGGCTGGAATTTTGGGAGATTGCATAGGAGTCTTTGTTGGTGCTTGGAGGGCTTCACTTTCCGACCCACTATTAACTTCTGGAGGCCAGTATGAGGAAGGGTGAAGAGTGGGGTTAGTTATGGCTTGCTGATGAACTGTCTTTTCTTTATTGGTATGGGCATTAACAGCCAGACTCCCTAGAGAGATTAGAGGTGCCTTATTAAACTTATTCCCCGTGGGCCACCAGTGTGAATTATTTTGGCTTTATGGCAACAGTTTTTCCCCTAATTTACCATTGGTGTTCTACTGGATAGCTCTACATTGATTCAGAGAGTGTCCTAACTTAGCACAGTGATCACAGTAAAGTGGAACATCTTCAAATTCAATTGTGTATTTCCTGTTATTAGAGACTGATCCTAATCTAATAAAATTGCACAGTGGTTGCTGCAAATCAACTTCCACACATAGTTTTATTGCCAAGGCCTTGTAAGCATTTCAGTGGCTAAATCATTCTTGATAAAACTTCCTATAGTGTTTCCAATTGCCTCAATTGATGAAGAATTGTAATGTATAAAGGTACCTCCTTAATCGTGCACCAGATGGGTACAATTGGCAATTCTCTGTGAGTCGAGAAGTCCGGAGACCATTTTAGCATCTTCAGTAAAACTCCATTGAAGTTCCAAACTCCTTTGATCCAGCATCTTTGGTAATCATTGATTTGCTCGAAGCTGATCAAAACATGTTTAGAGTCAAGAGAGCCTAATTGATAGCTACCTGTAAAATCTACCGTCCTGAAGGCTAACTCCAGTTGGTCCATCGAGAGTCTCCCTTTAGTGAATTTTCCAACCAAAGCATTAGCGTAATGTGCAGATAGTTTGGCAATTTGGTCATCGGAGTAAAGACAAGCCGGGTCGTCTAGATAGTCTAATTTGGGGGTTAGCTCTGGATTAGTCGGCAAGGATTTCGATAGCGGTTGGGATTTAGTCTGGAGAGCTGACATGAACTATTTTGGTGGGATTTGATTGGCATTGCTTTCCACCATCGTGGCCGGCCGGTCAGTGACCGTGTCAGTCGCTCCGATGTTAACGGCAGGGTTAGCCGTTAACGGCAGCAAAAAGCCATTACCGGTGAAGACAAAGGTGAAAGGCAAAGGATTCGTTACTGTAGCAAAGAAAGAGTTAGTTGAGAGTATTAATATTTTCAAAACTGTCCTATTATGCTGAAAAGTTATTCTCCCCTTTTGGGAGGTTATAGTATGGTTTTGCTTCTTTAGTAAAGGCATGGTGCTTTGTTTGATTTTCAAAGATTCTTCAAGTTCAGATTTATCCGAATAGAGGTAGATGGTGAAATCAAAAGTAATTACTTTTGGGATTATAAAATTTAGATTAATAGACATATAATTGATTTGGAATCAAAATATTCTTTCTTATACGTTTTGTATATATCATATTTCATATTTGTTTCTACATTGTACACCCTTACTCACTATGTACGAATACACACAACCACTGTCTTAATAAAACACTGTCTTAATAAAACACTGTCTCTACTCCCTCCCACAGCATATTTGGGCAGTTACAAAACCACCAAAGATGATAATTCGTACCTTTGAAAAAAGATTAGCCAGGTTTTTTTGGGGAGAATCACATGGAAAAAATAATAAAATCTGGAGAAAATGGAAAGATATTGCAGTTTCAACTGACTTGAATGGACTTGGTTTTAGATCAATCCAAGCTATAATTGACACCTGTTCAGCTAAACTTTGGTGGAAAAGTCAATTAGGTAACTCCCTTTGGTCAAAACTGATCTGGTCTCTTCCTATATCCTACAGAAAATCTGTAACATGGAAGAGAATTATCCACATTAATTCTTTTGCAGAGCAACACTCAGTAATTATTCATGGGGAGGGTACCTGTAATTTTTGGGTAGCTAACTGGAGTTTTAGGGGGCCTTTAGGTACTATTATCCCTGAGCACATAGTACATGGCATGCCTTACTTAACTGTGGCAGATTTCATTCATAATAAGTCCATCATATTGCCTCAGATTATCTCTTTTTTGGACCTTGATACTGTGTCTTTTCTCCAGGAAGCAATTTTAGTCCCAGTCAGAAAAGATAGACTGGTATGGAAGCCTGAAGCTTCAGGTAATTTCACTTCTAAGTCTACCTACAAAATGCTCACTCAGATGCCAGGTAATTTCCCTGCCTCTAAATTCATTTGGAATAATGCATTGCAAAAAAAGATATCCATCTTTACTTGGAAAATGCTGCAATCATTTTTACCTTTTGATGAGGTGCTCATTAAATGTGGATTAAGCCTTGCTTCAAAATGTCCTGCCTGCTTAAATTCAGATTCAATACAACATTTTTTCATTTCATGTCATATTGCTAAAGCTGTTTGGGGTAACATGGCTTCTATTGTAAATTTTCATCTTCAGGATACTCATTCTCTTCCTGAAAGATTTTTTATTTTTTGGAATACCAGAGATCTTGCTAATTGGAAACACTTCATCTGCAAAATAACACCTTCCATAACTTGTTGGTCACTTTGGAAAGCTAGGAATAGATTTTTACATGATAATGTGCCACTTTCCTCAGATCTGATATCTAAGGAGGTTCTCAACTTATTAAAACTGGCTTTCCTAACTACTCCAAGGACATATTTCACTCATTCTTCTATCTCTTTACCTTTCCATCAGTGGATACCTTTCATTAGACCCCCACCTAAGCCTAATATATCAACTGTCCTGTGGGAGAAACCTCCAGTTGGGTTTTTTAAAATAAACACTGATGCTTCTTGGTATACTGATAAGGCTGCTGCTGGGATAGTAATTAGGGACTACTGTGGTGATTTGATTAACTTATATTCAGTTTCCATCTCTGCTGACTCTCCGATCGAGGCTGAAATGAAAGCCATTTTACTTGCTATTCAATCTTTGCCTGCAATTCATATGAACTGCATTTTTGAAACGGATTGTAAGCAAGCAGTTAACATGATAAACTGCCCCTATTCAGCAAATTGGAATCTCTTTAACTTAGCTTTCAAAATTAATGTCCTGCTGTGTGGAGCAAAGTTGAATCATGTTTTTAGGGAAGGTAACTCGGTAGCAAATGCGATTGCAAGGTATCATACTTGTCATCTTCAAAGTATCCAGTCTCATAACATTCCTCAGCATATCAAGGGACTAATTGTGTTGGACAAAGATCATGTTCCACATGTTAGAGCTCACTAGTTTCTCACTTAGAGACGGATGCTGCTAATTACTTTTTTTTCTGGTTCTTTGCAGATTATGATCCATCTCAACTGGCTTTCCAGCCGTTGCACCTCACACTTGCAAAGATGCACTGTCCTTTCTCTTCATTGGAACAGGAGCACGTTCAGCTGGGAAGATGCCCTCCTGTTCTTTCTCTTCATCTTCGGATCAGCTTCGGATCAGCATTGCTTTCCCGGCCTTCCGATGGAAAGAAGAAATATTACTGATCCACTTCTTCTCTAATCTAATTTGGGTATGGATGTTGCCTGGCCGGAGGTGTAAATTAACACGAGGGGTGGAGATTTCCACCTCCAGATCGCAACTTCATCAATATCTTTTGTTAGGATAATATTGTTCATAATATAAGAACTCGATATAGGATTAGTAGGACTTTTGGAGGGCAATTTTGTTGCCTCATCGCAAACTTTGGTCTACATTTGTACAAATACTTCATATGAGGAATGGGGAACCTCTAATATAGTACCCCCACCTTCGGGTGATTTTATTAAAAAAAAAAGAATACACACAACCACAATCAATTGTGGGTTTTACATTCTATCATGCACTACTGGGAGGAACCTCCATAGGCACCGGTAAAAGCCCAGCATAGGCACCGGTTATTTGCCCACTGGGATACCTGTGCGTATGTGGCTGCTGCTAAAAAGTCGTCGGAATAGCACCGGTAAGAAATACCGGTGCTTAAAATTGGCACCGATAAGTTGCGTACCAGTAATAAAAATTTTGGATACCGGTGCACAAATATGTCAGCTAGGTATAATTTTCTAGCACCATAGTAAGAACTAGTACCGGTGCTAAAAGTTGAGTACCATTATGTTATGAACCGGTGCTCAAAAATTAAACTACAGGTGAAAAAATAGACATGTCTGGTACAATTTTTAAGCACTAGTAGTAAATATATGTACCAGTGATCATATTCTAGCACCGGTAAAGAAAGTTTCCAGTGTTTCTTAGTATCATTTATAGTACCGGTACTTTTAAAAATAGCACCGGTAGTAGTGATGATATAAAGCACCGGTAATTTTAAAAATAGCACCGATTGTAGTGATGATTTAGGCACCGGTGTCATCGGTTCCAAATTTGAAGAACCGGTTACCAGTTAGCACCGGTTCTTAATTGTCAACCGGTGCTCAGTGTATGAAAAATTTGCGTGGGTCAATTTTAAAATTGTCGAGCCATCCCGGATCAACCACGAGAAAAAAATTATTATAAATAATTTCTTACTTGGAAAATTTACTCGGCAACTAAAGAAGTAAATAACAATGACCAAATTATACATGTAAAGAATAAATGAAATCAAGGCCAACATGCCATCATGCCATATCAATTCATATACGCCAAATTCCCATCACCCTTTCACAGACATCACTCAAGAAATTGGTCTGGATCATTTCTGGCCACCGTTGCATAAATGTTAACCCATGCCTCGCACCACTTGGCCGCCACCTCCTGTTGTTTGTAGGCTTTGTACGGGCCTTTCTCCTCTGGAAAAATATGCATTTCGATCATATTGAAAGTTAGTTTGTATGACGGGGTACTGCAATGTTAACCATACACATATTATATCATTTGTGTTGGATTTTTGATACTTACGTCGATAGGATTTTCGGAAGTTGTCTCGAGGGTGAGCTCTTCATGGAATCACATAACATAGTAGTTGCATTCCCAGCAACTTCCTTTTTCTGGTGCTAAGATAGAATAAAAGAATCGATAATTAAATTAGTGTACCTTAAGAAGAAAACTTATGAAGTATGTTAAACTATGTATGCTTACTACTTATGTTGATGTTTGTTATCTTCTAGCTGAAATTCGGTGAGGGTTAAATGTTACTCTTCAACCTCTCATATTGACACGCAACCATGTGACATGTTTCGGTTACTGCCTTTGAAAAAACTATTATTGGAAGAATCCGGGTTAATGGTACTAAAATTATTACCTGGAATTAACTTGTCTCTATGTAATCCTTAGGCTAGATACCATTGGTGAGTGTGTCCAATGTGTAGACATGGTTCTTTCCGGGACAAATGAGGATGAGGAACTAGTGTGAACTGTGTTATAATATTAAAGTTAATACATCTGTTGAAGTTTACAAAATAGATATCAATCTAAATTATAATGTAAATTTCTGACCTCCTGAGGTATCGCACTAAATACATGGCAGCGTCTGAGTTAATCATCGAGTCTCAAATAAGGCGAACCTGGGAAGTTGTCTTTCACCTGATGCAAGTTGTCATTTCTTCCAGTGTTAGATACACAAAACTGGATTCTGTCATTGTTCGTGGGCTCCACTTTACTCCACAGGTGCCTGTCACAGCAAAAGTTATTCGCTGTCACTAATATGTTAGAGAAAAGATACATGTATCAATTTTTTTGAAACTCGCCCTATCCACAGATCCATTTGTGCATTTGAGATCTGTGTCACCCTATGACAATTCCCAAGCTTATCTCTAGATTCCAAAATTTGTTGGATGCAAAGGCCAAATTTGCACGGTTTAGCAAATGTGGATACAGGGAACTGGTTGTAAAATATTTCATTCCAGTTACAGTTCATTTATGTTGCCTTCTCATTGCAATGTGGGAGGTCATCGCCGTACCTCTCAAAGTTACAATTTATAAGCCCTTTATGCTTACTAAATACAATTAAGTAGATAGTGGTAAATTGGGGTCGTCCACGAAGAAGAGGGATTTTCTTAAGTGTTTAAGCATATATGGTTTATATTGGGCTAGAAGTGTATATATATATATATAAGCAAGTAAATGGGGGGTTTTGGTTGGTTGTGGTCCTAGTTATGAAATTAAAAGACAAGATAACTAGCAAAGTTAAGTAACTATGCTAATCATCAAACAAACTAAGAAAAAGGGGTAAAAAAAATACAAAAGACAAAGCCTTGGGGTTAATTAATATCCACTTACAAACCTAATGTAGATCATTGAACCATTCACTCATCCTATCACATTCGTTACCAATGGGGAATGCTAAAACTTCCCATTCGAAGATCAACATTCATTCCTTCTTAATAGTAATTTGCAAAGACAAACAACTACCATTTGCAAACCTCATTGATAATCACTCTAGGCAAACCACACCATAAAGGTATTTCATCAACGGCATTATACACGAAGGACCATAGATTTGATAACAACAAGCCTTCTATCAAAGACATAGCCATTTCACCAAACATAGCATTCATTAGGCTAAACCTAGAACAAACCACATTCAAGATTCAACCTTGCATTGCATCTATAGGATAAACATGAGAACAAACCACATTCAAGATTCAACCTTGCATTGCATCTATGGGATAAACATGAGAACAATCCACATTAACATATTTATCTAGCAAGAATCACAACACATTATGCACAAGAAATTCTAATTCCATGTTCTTGGATTCTCATGTCAAAGAGCTAAGAAATTTGCAACTTTCCTAACACCCTAACACTTCAATCATACAAACACTTCATATACTCAAACAAACCATAGCATAAATGAAGTAAAACATCACATTTAAACACATGAATGCTAAATAACAAATGCTTCAAGAAAGAGTGAAATAGAGGTTCTTACTACATAGGTGTGGAAGCTTCAATCAATTGCTCCCAAGTACAAAACTAAGCTAGATAATCAAAACCCATAACATAGAACAAATATCTACAAAGAAATAAGAATAAATGGAAGAAATGGTGAAAAACTAGGGTTTTGGAGCCCCCAAGTCGGGCTTAGAGAGTTGGGGAAGCAAGGGGTTAAACACTAGTTATAGTACAAGAAAAAAGGGAGTAAAAAGCAAGTTGCAGGGCAATTATCGGGAGTCGCAACGCCTCCGTCATGGGTTGCGACCAGGTCAATAAAATTTTAGGCTCTCAGGTCAACATTTTGCGAGTCGTGACACACTCGTCGCGAGTCGAGATGGAAAAAATTCTCGTTTTGTTTTGCTTCCTCCGGGTGAACCGTTGATCCATTTTAGGAGTTCTTCTAGTTGATTTTATAGTACTCGAGAAGAGGAATCCAATGGTACCACTCTTGGATGTTGATTCCTCTTGGAAAATTCTCAAAACTCTGCTTCAAAACATAGATCATTCTTCACCCTTTGCTTTGCTCTCCTTTCTTCACTTTATCTTCTACCACGTTGTGAGTGACCTTCCATCTTCTACCATCCTTTCGAATGGACTTCAGTAAACCACTCCTAAGTGATCATGAGCAATCTACAAATTAAGATTACAAAAAGGAATCTAGATGCTCATAAGGACCAAAAGTTCATTAGACTAAACATAGGTTACAAAATGAAGGATTTAGATATAAAAACCAAAAACGACTATCTAAAACTCTTATCATGTAAACCTACCTAAATCTAGCAATCTTACAACAAAAATATGACAAAAGATGTGTTAAATGCTTTGGAAAATACATGCATTTGAAGCCTCATCACAATGGTTGATGAACTCCCTCATAATTGGATGCTCCTTTAAACAAAACATGTGTTAAGTGATAATTAAAATTTCTAAATATGTGTGGATGATTTAGTCACGAGATATGACAGCTTTACCAATCTTAGGGGAGAGACCTCCGCCGTGGCCATTTTTTTCACCCGCTTGCAACTCGTGGTCGAATCCTTTAGCTGTGCTGACAAAGTAGTCGGTTTTTAATTTGAAAAAAATACATTTAAACACTTATAATATGATATTAATTAAAGTCACAAATTTACATCATCATCAGTGATGTCGAGGAAGGCACAAATATTTTCCTTGGATTCTTTAACAGGCTCGTCCTTCTATTTTTCAGTAGGGGTGTCTACATCATAGTCAATTAAAGATTTTGGCTAGTCAACAACATGTCCGAGAGTCTCTTCCACATCGACAAATGTGTGGTTGGCAGAGGGCAATCCTGCTTTGGCATGGAAGACTGGATCAATCACCCGGACACGATAAATGGCACTAGCTGATGTACGGCCGTGGCAGTTTCTTTGGAGAAACCCCTCCACCACTAGGGCCCTTGACCCATCCAATTGCTTCAAGAACAAATTGAACCTCCCCTCATCCTGTCATTAGTCATGTAACTTTGTTAATAATTTGCAATATATGAAATGTATTATGTAATAGACCAGGTGATGAAAGATAGAACGACGAATGATAACTTGTTTTTACCTCCTCATCGTTAAGAGTACCATTTGATTTTCTTTGGGCTGCACTCACTTCAGTCGATGCCTTCTTTGTGAAAGACTTGGGATCCTCAAGGCCAGGTGGCATTTTGACCCTGCCCGCAGAAGCAATCCCCTTGACGGGCTTGGAGAGGTATGGCATCAGTGCCTTTACCACTGGTTGGTCCTTTGCTTTATTCTGTATGATTGTTGGAGCAGGGGAAGAGCTGCTATTGCATTTGCTTATTCATTTGCTTGATAGATGGGGTACGAAAACCTTTTTACAGAGGCTTGATGGAGTACCCCTATACCTCCCTGGGTGATCCGGCTTACAGATCGCCGCTATCAGTATGTCCTCCCCTGGTTTGAGAACCTATGTATCCTTAGCGGCCTCCTCATTCATTTTGATCTAAGGGCAGGCGTAAAGTATAAACGATGAACTTAATTTCAAAAAATGTTAAGATCAGTAAAAATGGAATTACTAAACATTTTAATGATCAATTAATGCAGAAAATCTTACAATGTTCTCTGCAATGGCTATGTCAGCCGGATCAGTGTATTTGTCTTTGTCTTCCAGCTTGATGGACTCGAGGTAGACTAGGGACCTGTCCACACTGAACTTCTTGGTCTCGAGCTCAGTCTTGATCTCCTCCTCCGTCAAGCCCCGACCAGCCAGCTTCACTCGCTCCTCTACCTTTTTTTCTCAATTATTTTTTCCCACGTGACCCGGTGTGTACTCCTTCCAGTATGGTGTGTGTAAATATTTTCCTTTGAGTGCTCGTTGTTAACCTTACTTATTTTCTATCCATAAGAAACAAATGGAAGTGAAAATAATGAAATTTTCTATCCACGCATGTTGAACTTGGGTAAATGTTGATGTAAATTTTACCTTATACTTTGGTGTTGTTCTCATTTTCACAAACTTGTACCACTCCTCTTCCTCCATCCATTTGTATTTGTCCCAAGGTTCATATGGTAAGTTTTGCTTTACCTTTTCCACTTGATGAATGAATTTCTTCACCCCTTTTGATTTCCAGTTATGGTGGGCATTGCAGGCTGTAACGTACACAAACTCTTTCAACTTTCCAAGTTATCCTGCGGTCAACTTTTGCTAGACCCAGACGCTCATCTGCATTTTGGAAATTTAGCATAGAAACTGATGTTAGTTTATGTAAAAAAATTGTGAATTTATATTAAATTAAATTTAATAATGTGAACATATATGAGCTATGAAATTCTCTTACCAAAATGTCTTTCCAAGCCTCCTCCTTGGTGTCATCGGGGACGTTTTCCAATGCATGTGTGTCCCAAACTTTATTTTCCGCCGGAATGCGTAATATATGTACGCTGTCCACGCCATATAGTTTTTTGTGCAGGACATGTCCGAAAGTTTGACTTACATTGTTCTCCTTGGCCAGCATTACCAACTGGCACATGGCGTTACCACATGTCTTGCACCACTTCTTTATTTCAAACTTGTCGAATTCTTTCCCATGCTTCCCCCTGCCTTGGAAATATCATCTGTCTCCCGCTTATTAGATGTTTCAGTTAGGAGGATGGAGTCTCTTCTTCATCACCTATCAATGTTGGGGGCTGTTCATTGTAGGGATTCTCTTCGACCATGGTTCTAGGCTCCTAGATCTATAATAGTACTGGAATGGTGGTCTTAGTCTCATCCAGGGCAGCGGCAGGCATGGTTAGCTCTTCCCCATCCACAACATTTCCCACGACTGACTGTCCCTTCTTTCTCTTGCTCCCTATTGTAGCCACTTTCTTACCCTTGGGGGCATCTAATGCAGAAAATATAAACAAGGTTCAAAACTATTGACAAATTTAACTTCAATTCACCTAATCAAAACCACTAATAAAAAACTATATCAAGAATGAAGTTGAACCCTTTTGACACATTCAAGCACCGATGATCAAAATGTAGTAAATATAAAATAAATCAATAACCATAGACTACATAAAAAATTAAGTTGAACCCTTTGGAAATAATCAAGCACCGGTGATCATAATGCATTAACATAATCAAAACCACTAATCAGACCCGAATTCAGGAATCAAGTTGAACACTTTTGAATCCATCAAGCACAGAAAGGCAGAAAATACAATCAAAGTTCAAAACTTTTGACCAAAATAACTCCCATTAACCTTACCAAAACCACTAATAAGAAACTATACCTAGAATCAAGCTGAACCTTATTGACACAATCAAGCACTGGTGATCAAAATGGAGAAAGTACAAACTAAGTTCAAAACTTTCAGAGAGCAACTGAGTCCAATAATCCATCCCCAAGCATTGAACATAACAAATAACCAACAAATAAACTTCCTCTAACCTAATCAAACCCACTAATCCAAAACTATATCAAGAATCAAGTTGAACCCTTTTCCCATAATCAAGCTCCGATCATCGAAATGCATAAAACATTAACAAAATCAAAAAGTTTTTGACATAGCTATTAACCATCACAATTAAACAACCCCAATTACAATACATTTTTTGAGTACACAACCACTTTCTCAATGACAAAATCAACAATCCCAAATGAAATCCATAGAAATTGCCCTAGGTTCACGACGGCGGAAACTAACCTTAATGTACGGGTGGTGGTGGAGGACCAGAAATGTGATAGAGGTGGCAGATCGGAAATTCGACGTTGGTACGGAGGAATAGGGGGCGACAGAGGTGTGGAGGAACAGTGATACCCATTTGACGGAGCGGAGGTGGTTGGGAGTACCGGGCGATAGAGGAGGAATAAGGTGCGACAGTGTGAGGTTTAAAACTAGAGAGATGGTGGTGGAGGAGTTGAGCTAAGTTAGGAGATGGTGGAAGAGTGGGGATGGAAGAGTGGGAGTGGAAGCATTCGCCTTTTATATGCTACCTGTTAGCACTGGTAGCAAACCTAATACCGGTGCTTATAACCATGCAATGCAGTTGCTTGTTCTTTATTTTTATTCATACAGGTGGACAATGGGGAAATGACCCAAAATTTTTTCTAAGTGTTGGGCACCGGTACTAATATACCGATGCTCTTTGGGGTGGGCAAAAAAATCGAAAACCGAACTAAAATCAAATTATCCAAATTTGAATAACCCGAACCGAATTTAATATATGGTTTTTGGATATCTGAATTGAATAAACAAAATTCTGAATATGGTTTTTGGTTCAGTTTTGGATATTAAAACTCAAACCAAAATCCGAACTGAATACCGAATTGTAATTAATTAAATAAATAAATTATAAATAATAATAATAAAATTTTAAAATAACACAATTTAATTTACAAATAAATTAAGTTGGAGGACCAATCTTTAAACAAAAAATTATCCCCAAACTTTAAAACCCAAGTAAGTTTGTTGAGTGCTTGAAGGTGAATGTGAATGTGGATCGCTTGAAGGCTTGAAGAATGTGAAAGCTTTGAAGGTGAATGTTAAAATGAACTATTTTTCATTAATCTTAAATGTAATGCTAGAATTGTTATGGTTGAATTTTATTGTATTTGCTGGATTTTTATTTTGAAAACTTGATTTTGATGATATAGAAATTAGATTACATATTTTTATTTAATTTAAAATTAATTTATATATTTTAGTAATTATTTTTTAAAAAATAAAATCAATTCGGTTTATTCGGGGTTGAATTCGGTTTCAAACCAAAACCGAATTCCAATTTGGTTCTGATGATTCGTGTTATTCAGGTCGGATTCGGTTTTGGATTTTTTAGGGGCAAAATCGAATAACCCAACCCGAATAAACCAAAAACCGATAAAACTAAACCGATGCCCACCCCTAGATACTCTAGTCCACCAAACGTAGTTGCACACAGCTGCTTGTCAATTATTTTAATTCATACGGTTGGACAATAGGTAAATAACCTGAAAATTTTCTAAGTGTTGAGCATCGGTATGTAAAACCGGTGCCTAAACATCATCGTACCGGTTCTCACAAAAAATTAATTTCCCCACCTACCCAGTTTGAAATTTTCAATTTTTTTTCAGTTCCCGCAAAAAATTGAGCACTAGTATAGTATGGTCTTACCGGTTCTAAAAAAACCTACAAATTTTTTTATTTATGTTTTATACCCCCGGCCTTTTTAGAATGAGTTACTTTAACTGACCGAATTTATGTTTAATTCATATTGTAAAACCATGAATTTGATGGTGTATATGTGAATTTGAGATTCAAGCAATAGCGGATTATATAATATAGTAAAATTACAATAACGCCCAAACATTTTTTGAAACCCTAATGATCACGTAATCCACATTGATGAGTATCAAATAGGTTTATGACATGCCTGCGAGTAGGTACAAAAGATACCTCGTCACCGATTGCGGCCCCGAGGGTGAATTTAAATTTATTTGCAAAAAAGCCCTCCAACTAAACGCCCCAATTATGCTAACTTGCCCGCCTCGTACACCCATGCTATTTCATTTCATTGGATAAAAATAAATGATTAAAAAAATTGTCACACCACCGGCACATGATTGAAAGTGCTAGTGTATGATGTAGAGTTAGCCAGATGTGCTTAGCTAGTGTTTACTTTGAGAATTTGGGAACTTTTATAGAGACTTGTTACGATCCTCTAACTGAAATTGAATTACATAAGTTATTGTAGAACATGCCAGGAAATGTAGATGTATGAGGGTGTTCGAGCGAATTTCAATATGAAGTTACGAATAAACTTTTTGCCTTTTGCAATTTAGTCCCTCCAAGAAAGTTGGAATTGTTGGAATACAAAATTGGCAATGAAGAAATGAAATTCAATGTTGGAGAAATATACTTTTGCAAATTGGATCCATTTTAGTGAATGGAAGGACGTCTTTTGTGAGAAAGGAATAGTCTTGTAAAATTACGAAATGACCCCAAATATTGTTTATTGTGTTCCCACAACTTCAAAAGATGTAAATCTTGGTAATCACAATTATATATGGTATTTAGTTATGTGTCAAAATTTAAATTATTTTTAACATTAATAAAAAGAAGTTGTATTACAATTCGTTATAAGATGGTACTCAAATCGTCCATACCGGTGCCTATATGGTAATGTACCGATCCTATAAACCAATAATGCAGCTACCTGCGGGTGTATTGCGACGCCATAATTTTTTCAACAACATTAGAAAAACTTACCAAAAAAAATATTGCCATCATTCATGTGTCCATCAATCACAGTATTACTACAACACCAAATGTAAATGTCAATTTGCAACCTTAGTAGTTAGGACATTTAATAATGCGAGAATGGTTCCACTTCCTCGCTGCAAGCTGCATTGACCCCATCACGGGATGAAAAAGGACCGATCGCCTTTACAGCTTCACAAAACTGGCAGCTTATTAATTTCCCCATGTGGTCACACCATCTACTCTGGTGTTAGCAATCAACCCGTAGAATTTCAACCGAACTCTCGAGTGCAGAGACACAAGATTTAATTGACGGTACGAAGGTAGGAGCAACATTCTTGTAAAATGATTCTACAGCAGTTTGTGCCATAAGATGACCCCAAGTGTCGTTCTCATAGTTAGGCACACCTGCAAATGCACAAAGTGAAGAAATCAGACTGTAAAAACCATACAAGCCAGACTTCTCCTTGTCCTCGGTAAAGGCATGATGTATTCCCTCTCCTACATTCAAACAAAGTTTCTTTTTGATGGCATACAACTTGATTATCCTCATCTTGTGTACTTCAGTGTTAACCATGACTAGGTCGATACGGGAGGCCACAAAGTGATACCATGCGTTCATTTCCAGAGTTAGTGTTTTCTTATCAATTTTTGTCCACCCAAGAAACACAAGAGCATCCACGTTTGTTCCTTCAGTTGTAATGCACTTAACCAATATCTTCCATACCTCGTCATTCAAACATTATCCTCATTGATTAGATCCAACATCCCATCCTCATCAACTTCTACATTGGGCAATCTATACAGTTCATTGATGGCTTGGGGGTAACGGTGACATATTTTCCGTGACACAAAAATTTTTCCATGCCCAATCTACACCTCAAATTTCCGTAGAACTCTACAACTACGGTCAAGTTGAACGCAAGAGGTGTAGCAGAAAGAGTTTCCCAACCCAATTTCCAAATAGTGTCTTGAATGGGTGGATTTGCTTCAATTCCACTTTCCGGATAATGCTTCATTGTTCTGTAACTCTGGGCTAGCAGTCTTTCCTCATCCGACACAAATCTTTCCACCGTCACCCTCATGTTTGAATCTTCTGCGGGTGAAGAACACCCTTCTTTCCTAGGCCTCTTTGTCTTGGATTTGGGGGCCATCATGTACATGGTCATAGAGGCATTTTATCAAACACTTTGTTTGCATTGTTAATTTTCCTCAATTTCAACAATAATCTAATTACGGCGTTGGTCATTTGTAATGGCAACAACAAGGACAACATCACATTGATTATACAGCAAAAGTAAATGCAAAAACATATTTCACACATAAGAATCCTAAATGATCATTGTTTTTTTGAATTTCCACAATCTTGAAATAAAATTTAGATAAAATAAGGATTCATTCACAAAAGTAATAGATTTCCACTTCACTGCAGTGGTTTGAGTGAGAAAACAGTACCTTTATGAACCTCTTTCACCTTCTGGAAATGATATAGGATTTTCTCAAAGAAGATGTGAAGAGGTGGGTTATGAATGTAAGGTAAAATAATTACCGGGTAGTTTGATTATAGTAGAATTTTCTAGAACCGGTACTAAAAACTACCGGTGCCAAATATCAATGCAGCCCCACGCAGTTGTGTGGGAACTTATTTTTGTTATTCAAAATGGGACCAGAGAGCAACTGACGTAATTTCATACTAAGTGTTGAGCACTAGTATTTAATGTTTTTCTGGTGCTATGAATATCCATACATTTTGATTTTTTTCTAAAATTTAATTGAGGAAAATACTATTTTCAAACATAGGTAAATAATTCCACTAAAAATACTCTCTAGGCCAAATAAAATGGTTCTGACGGGTACAAAAGTGAACAAAATATAATCGAGACAACATCACCACCCACAATTTTTCCATTCTCGTCCACTCACAATTCATCCCCATGTGATCACCTAATTATAGATGGTCCAACAATGTCATCCAAACTAGGTAAAGCAGACCAAAACTCTGCAATATCTAATTTGACATTAATTCCAATTTCATCATCAAAAAAGTACTTCTTAACTGTGGAGTACAACGTGCCAGTTCTCATTGCTTGGGTCTCTGATGTCAAACACCTGGCGAGCTTAAGCCACTAAGATGAACTTTTCATTCTCATATCCCACACGATTCAAGTCAACTAACGTAAAACCCATGGGCATCTCGGTATATAACCTTACACCATTTTCAACCCAGCGGCACTTGAACACTACCACTTTAAACTCCACATAATCTAACTCCCAAATCTCCTCGATGACCCCATAAAATGCCATCATGGCAACAATTGTTTTTTTGTCTCCCTTGCTCGACTGCCACATAGATTCAGATTCCAAAAAACCCCCGCTATTTTTAGTTGTGCTTTTTCGATCCTTGGAAGCAGTCAAAATATTGTATCCATTGATATCATAGCCCTGGTATCTCTTAACCGTGCAACCCGGTTCTTGCAAACACTCAAATTTTTTATGGCATTCCCTCCCCATTACATCGATTATAAAACCATTTAATAAACGTTACAGAATGCTCAAGTTACAACTGGTTCAACGGCCATTCGTGATACAGTTCTTCCAACATTGACATGTTCTTATCAACATAAATAGCAGTCATACTGCTGTTACGCAAAACATAAAAATGAACTTTCATTAACTCAGCATTAAATGATGTGTATAGTGTACCTTTTGAACGTGGGATACCATTCTTCCTGCCACTGTGAATGTGCTTGGGAACTCCAACTGCCATTTTCCCAGGAAAATTTGAAGTGCAATACTCATTGATCTCCTTTGTGACATACCTCTGGACAATGCTAGCATATGGTCGGCATCAATTGTGTACATAACCCTTCATGATCCCTATATGATGCTCAAACGGGTACATCCAATGCATTCCAATGGGACCATATATTCTAATTTCCCTTACAATGTGGACTACATGATGGACCATAATGTCAAAGAATGCTAGGGGGAAATAATTCTCAAACAAACAATGAACAAGTGTCCCCTCGCGCCCCAACTTATCTAGCTATCTACTGCTAGTATTCTTACGGCAAATGAAGTTGAAAAAGAAACACATGTGCATGATGCAGAATCTCACATCCTCCTCCAGGACCCCAAGGATAGCCACAGGAAAGATTGTTGCATCAACACGTGATCATGCAATTTCAACGCATTAAGACGTAATTCATCATTCACAAACCGACCTACATTGGAAGAGTAGCCAGATGGTACCTTGACTCCCCCAATGCACTCACATACCGACCTCCTCTCGCTGATAGAAAGATTGTAAGGGGCTGGTGTTAGGTACGTCTGTTTACCTTTCACCTCAGGAGCTAAATCAACTCTTATACCGAGCTCAACTAGGTCGTTCTGTGCATTCAAGATGTCCTTCGTCTTACCTGGAATGTATGCATCAGAGTGTCCTGATGGATGCACATTCTTCTCTATATGCATCACATCCAAAAAATGGCGAACCTCTAGAGTGTCCTGATACGATAAAATCGAAGAATATCGATCTTTTCTACCAAGGTCCATCATTTAAGGTAACCACTTTTGGTATCTTTTTTCCTAGAACAACATTGAGTTTTTTCACCTTGTTGTGGATGGAAAACCCACTCAATATTCTTGGTGCCTTCCTCCACTCCCCCCCCCCCAAAAAATAAATCTCATCATCGCATAGCTTGTGCTTCGCTGGGAGGAATTTCCTAGGACCGAGATAGACTGTTTTTCATCCATTTTTTGGCTTCGTAAAATCACTTGCTTCCTCACACATGGGACATGCCTTGTAGCCCTTAACAACGTAACACAAAAGATTACCATATGAGGGGAAATCATTAATAGTGCAGAACAACATCACCTTCAGAGTGAACTTTTTCCCACGATGACCATCGAACACCTCGACACCATCCGACCACAACAACTTCAAATCTTCAATGAATGGGGCTAGTTAAGTATCGATGTCATTTTTGGGCTGCCTCGGACTAGAAATCATTAATGGCATCAAAACATATTTCCTGTTCATGCATGGATAAGAAGGCAGATTGTAAATACAAAGCATAATAGGCCATGAGCTATGTTTCGATGACATATTACCAAAGGGATTCATACCATCAATACACATAGCCATTCGCCTGCCACTTCTTCCTAAAACGCACCGGTACAGGAATAGTTATCGGTGCTATTGATACAAGATACAAATTCCTGCGTAAATTATTTAGAGCGTCGCTTATCATCACTGGTACCAGTCATACCAGTGCTCAAAATTAGCCGTATTCATCTACATTCTACTGATAAGAATCGGACCTGAGCACCGGTATGCTTTTTACCGGTTCTATTACCTCTTGGGTACCAATTTTTAATACACATACATTTATACTGGTTCAATAGGTGATTTATAGCACCGGTTTATCAGCACTGGTACATATATGCCCCCAATTTCCAGTAGGGGTGGTATCAGTCATGTCTCTCTAAAATTATTAGCTTTTATCCCTTTCTTTTCCCGAAATTACTCAAAAAAACACAAAAAATTCCCATCTCTTTTCTGATCGGCAGTAGCTCACCGCCGCCGTCTTTCGCTGCCATCTGCTACATTCCTACCATTTTCTTCATTTCAAATCAGGCCTACCATCCGTTGCACCATCAGTTGCCACCGATTGACTTCTCCATCTTATATTGTTTACAGTTTCTCTGATTTTTTGGTGTCTTCCGCTTAAGTTTCTCTGCTTTTCCGACGAGTCTTGGCTTCCCTCCGTTGTCTCCAGCATTCAGATCTTCCCAGCTTCTCTAGTTCTGTTTCCAAGACTGCTCCGCCCAAGTTCTCATCTCCGGTGACCGTCCACATTCTTTAGACATCGCGGTTTCCCAGATTGGCGTCAGAACTTAAGCATTTTTGGTTCCCTCCATCATTACGGTTAGGTCTCCCGCTGCCAATCACCTTGCAAAGTCCCAGCTTCCACGTAAGGTCTCCCGTAGGCATCCCATTCAAGAAGATAAGATGCACGTTAGATTCACGTGCACGACTTCCCCATGCGCAAGTGACACAAATGTGCACAAGCCTCCAAAAGCGTGTGTGCCCTATGCGCCTTGTCATCATGCGGCTCCTTTTGCCTATTTCTTCTTCAGTAAATTTTTTATTTATTTTAAACAAAATAAATAATGTGTTATAGCTCTTTTCGATCAATCGTGGTGTCAATGGTGTTATGTCCTAGGCCATGTTGCTTCTTCTTACTCTAAGTTGCACGGTGAATGGTACTGGTTACAGTGTTAGCAATGAATGAAATTTGGTCACTTTGCCTCGACATTTCCTCACTTGATCTCTTGGGCTTCTTCTCCTGGCTCTTTATTGCATGCTAGCTAGATAGATGATTCTGGCACAACCAGCAACATGACTTCTTCTTAGTCCACTCTTGATCGCGTGACTTCTTATTCTGGTAACAATCGTGTTATTGTTGGTAATGATTATGCTATTAACATTACCCATGTCGGTCATTCTCGAGTATCTGATTCATTATCCTTGTCTGATGTATTGGTGGTTCCACAAATTACTAAAAATTTGATGTTAATTAGCAAGTTGACTCGGGTTATGAATGTTGTTATATTTTTATGATTCTTCTTTCACTATTTTGAACAAGTTTACTAGTGATGTTGTTGGCAAAGGCCATCGTGATGGGGGTTTATATGTTTTGGACTTTAGTGATGAAGATTTATCTGCTGTTGTTGCATCAAATGCTTCTAAAGCATCTTTTGAACTTTGGCATAGTAAATTGGGTCATGTTCCCCACAACATTATTTCTTCTTTAAGCAAGTCTGGATATTTCTTAGTTACTAGTTTGCTGCATAAGCCTCATTTATGTCCTTCCTGTGAGATGGCTAAAGGCAAGCGTCTTTCTTTTAGTGATAATTTAAAACGCGCACCATGCATAATTGAGTTAGTCCATTATAATCTTTGGGGACCTTCTCCCATTGTCTCTCGTGTCGGGTATTCTTATTATGTAATTTGTGTTGATGATTTTTCTCAGTTCACCTAGTTATATCCTCTGCGACGAAAGTCTGATTTTGTAGAGATTTATATGCATTTTGAGACTTTTGTTGGGAACCACTTTTCTACCACCATTAAAATATTTCAGAGTGATCGTGGAACTGAGTTTTTGAATCATCGCATGCGATCACATTTTGTGTCTAAGGGTATTCATCATTAGCTTTTATGTCTTTACACTCTGGGGCAAAATGGTCATGCAGAGCGGAGGCATTGTCACATCACTGAGACAGGATTGTTGATGCTCTTTCATTCCAGCCTTCATAATTCATTTTGGTATGATACTTTTTCTACAACAGTCTACATCAACAGACTGCCAACACCAGTTTTACCTAGTCAGTCTTTGCTCTCTATTATTTTTTGTACGATTCCGGACTACTCCAATTTTCATCCATTTAGCTATCAAGTTTTTCCATATTTACGCCCTTATGTTTTGCATAAGTTGGTACCTCAGATTATGTCCTGTATATTTTTGGGTTATAGTTCGCAGTACAAGGTTTACCGTTGTCTTGATCCTCTTACGAAGAAGGAGTACATCACTCATCATGCTCAATTTGATGAGATGCTTTTTCCAGCAACCCTCACTGATATTGCCATTGATCTGCTTTCACTTGATGTTTCAGCATTTTTGTATCCTTCGTATATGCCTTCAAAGGTGTTTGAGCCATCTTCTTCAGTCAAATTACCCACTATTTTGGATAATTCTTATTTACAGTTTGTACCGGGAGCTCAGGTTTTATGAAAATTGTTTATGTCCACCGCATGAGAGGTCTTTGTCGTACCTTTCAAAGTTAAATTTATAAGCCCAAAATGCTTCCTATCTACAACTAAGTAGATAATGGAAAGTCGGGGTCATCAATGAAGAAGAGGGATCTTTTCAATGGTTTAAACATCTAAGGTTGATATTAGGCTAGAAGTAGATATATATATACATACATAAAAGCAAGTAAAGAGGGGGGAGGTTGGTTTTGGTCCTAAGTTATGAAATTAAAGACAAGCTAACTAGCAAAGTCAAGTAACTATGCTAATCATGCAATAAACTAAGAAAAATGGGTAAAAACTACAAAAGGCAAAGGCTTGGGGGAAATTGATTTCCACTTCCAAACCTCTTATCTATCCTTGAATCAACAACCTATTCATTACTTCAACTACTTGTTGTGAAGATAAACTTTCTATCCTTCTTAGATAGTTTGCAAGAGTAAATATGACATCTCTTGTCAAACCTCGCCAATGATTCCCTTAGTCGAAACACGACTGAAAGTATCCCATTGATGGCATTGAACACAAAGAATCAATAATCTTGGAAACACTTATAAACACTATACTGTATCTAAGCATTTAACCAATTTATGCATTTAACCAATTTATGCATTTAACCAATCTATGTATTTACACAAGATTAGTCAAGAACGTTCAACGTTCATAGACTTCTCCCATTTTCTACAAGGAACAAACATGACAACGAGTTCAACATCATCACATTCATCTAGCAATTATCAACACATCAATATCATTTAGAAAATCTAACTCATGCTCTTGGATTACATATTAAAAGAAAGGAAAATTAGCTACTTTGTCCTAAACCTAACAAGAAATCATACAAGAAATTCATATACTCAAAATTCCAACAACATTAATGCCATTAACAATCCACATTCAAAGCTCAATAAATGCACAATAGCAAAAATACCAAATAGATAAATAGAGTTCTCAAGACATGGGCTTGGAAGCCTTAATCAATTGCTCTCAAGATTAAACTAACCTGGATAATGAAAATGCATGATTAAAATACAAAAACTAAGAAAAGAAAAAAGGAACACCTAGGGTTTTGCAGTCCCAAATAGGTAAGAAGAAGAAGGGTTTTTGAGGGAAAGGATAAGGTGAGTATTTATAGTACGAAGAAGAAAGAAAGAAGTCTGGCCACCCATTCATCACACTGTGCGATGGACACCATCACACCGAGTGACGGATGCAGAATCCAGCACTTTGATTTCTTCCTTCTTTTTGTCTCAAGTCCTCCTCACCTCTTTACTTTTCTTCAATCCTTCAAATCTTCAAAATCTCAAATGCAAGTATTCAAATCTTCAAAGGTAGTCTTCAAAGTCTTCAAACAATGTTCATATCACACAAAATCCACTAGAAAAGTAATAAAACAGTTAAAGTCGTTCTTAACTCTCCTTAGAGACTTTCAAGGCAAAATGCTACATCTAGAGCACAAACGTTTACAAAAGTAAACCTGAAAAGTCCTAAAATAACCATATAAAATGGGCACATCACCAGACATAGTCCAGTAGCCCAGTCCGCCGCCAGTAGTGTAGTCGCAAGAGCCGCATGTGCAAAAGAGCTCTCAACTCTCTAGCTCTGGGGCGAAAAAAAGAAGAAAAAAGGCGCAGCCTTTCTTCCATGTTTTGGAAGCCGATTTCTTCAATTTCATTAACAATCCACCGATGAATTATGGTTTAACGGATTTTACTCTGGATTCCGCACAAAACTATATGCAATTCGTGGTGAGTTTTTGATCTAAATCAGCTTTGGAGTAGGGTTTGAATTCGGCAAAGAGGGTTCTTGGTGGATCTTGATCGTGATCTGGATTTGGAGTGTGGATTTGGTTTCGGATCAGGATTTGGGAGGGAGATCGCAATTGTTCTTCACTTGAGTCCTAGTTCGAGAAGGAGTTTGATTGAAAAACTAAATCTTTCTTCGATTTGGATTGGGATTTGGTGTGTGCAAAGGAGTATAAAGGTTTTGATTATAATTTTCAGCACGAATTATAATCAAATTCCTACAACTTGGATCGGATTTGGCACCAAGATTGGAGTTTGATCGGAATCCAACTTCGGACGCAAGAATTGAGTTCGGTTTGCTTGGAGATCACGGTTTTCACGGTTTCCAGGTTTATTCGATCCATCTTCTTGAGTTTTGTTTGAATTTCGATTTGGAGCATGATTTTATGTATGTGTGCATCCGATCTAGTGCTTGCAAGATTTCGGTTTTAAGATCACTTCTTGATCCGATTTCTCTTAGGTTTTCAATCGGTTTTGATTCAAGTATTGTTCTTGCTTGTTTTCGAACTCGGGTTTCACATTGGTGGATTACAGTTTTGATTTCAAGCTTTTGGTGCATGTTTTGCATGTTCTTGAAGTTGTTTAGTGATTGGTGATTTCGGTTTTGTGTGAAGTTTGTTCTTGAAACCGATTAATCCTAGGGTTTTTCGATTTAGAGTGCAAGCTTTGTTTATTGTTGGTGTGCTTTCGATTGGTGATTTCCGATTGGATTGTTTGTTTTCGTTTGTGATTTGGTTGTTTTGGTGAATCCGATCTATTTTATCGGAATTCATCCATTACAATGGTGATGAATATGGGAAACAAATCGGGTGAAAGGAACAACAATGGTGATGGTATGGCCGATATGAATGTTAATCAGAGGAAGAATCAGCAAGTGCAACCAAGGGATTGGAATGATTCGAAATTAGAGAGGAGAAGGAGATGGGATGATCCTGAGATTCTAATGAATAAGTCGGACATCGAAGTTGTTGCAAACAATGGAGATAGTGTCGATTTTGTGCTCACCGATGAAGAGATTCATAAGGATCTACATAAGCCTTTTTTCGGGTTCTTGGGTGTGTTTCCGGGATTCTTTCCAGGTATGTATGCCATCCGTACATTATTGGTGGCGAAGTGGAAGGTGCAATGTAATGTTCAGACCAAGCAGAATGGATATGTCATGTTCAAGTTCAACAGTGCAGAGGATAGAGACAAGGTGATGAATGGTCCTGACCATTATCTCCATGGAAAGAAGTTGTTCATGATGCTAGTCGATGAATCCGGGCAATATGATGCGACCATTCAGGCCACTAAACCAGTTTGGTTAAGGATGGAACACTTGCCAAAGGCATACTTGGCATAAGAAGTCGTTAGAGAAAATTGCTACCTCTCTAGGAGAACCTATCCTTATGGACAATGGTACTCTTGAGTTAAGGGGCTATTATGCACGCCTCTTGGTATGGATTGATACATCAAGAAAGCTTAAGGAGGAGGTGACTTTTCGTATTCCATCTGGTGATTTGTTTGTGCAAAAAATCATCTACGATTATTGTAGGCCTTGGTGCACTAATTGTGGTGAAAACAATCATCTCATGGAAGAGTGTGATGACTATTGGAATGCCAAGGAGACACAACAAAAGAAATCTATGGCCGAGAGCAAAGTTGTGAAGGCGAAGGGCAAGAAAAATATGAGAACTCGATACAATGATCATGTTTGGGTTCGGAAAATGCAAGCTGAAACTGTTGGAGATAATCAGAACTCAAATTCGGTTGGAGGCAAAGACAATGTGACAATTGAGGATGCCTCTTCGGACAATGAGGAGGTAGAAAGGCAAAGGAAAGGGAAAGGAAAAGTGGTTGAAAGCATAGTAAAGAATATCGAGAGAGTTGGAAGTGCAAGAAAAGGGCCAGGAATATCGATTCGGGGAGAGCAGAATGATGATCATCAGGTCGTTGTTGCGCTGCCTGCAGCACCTACGCCCGTTGCTATAAGCACTGGCGCTGCAAGCATGGGCGCTGGAATTCGTGGCGCGGGTGCAAAATCGAGACAAACAGCGCCTGGAGAGGCTGGCGCTGGGCGCGGCGTTGGCACCAATTCTGCTCAAGCGCTGCCTGGAGCTGCTGGCGCTGGAAAACAAGCACAATTACCGCGCGGTAGAAGCACTGAGCGCAAGCAGTCCAGCACTCGTTCGACCATGGAACCCGATAAAAAACAGCAAGCGTTTGGAGATGATGATAATCCGGTTGAAGGGGCGGGAAAACTGCCTAAGCAGATGATTCATCCGGATGCTCGGGGCTCTAAAATACCAAGATTGCACAGGAGTAAGAGTAAGAGTAGACCTCCCTCCGCATCAGGGGTTTTGACTAGGTCTAGAAGCAAGAGTAGGACTCGATTAAATTAGCAAGGGAAGGGTATCCAGAAACCTTTTCAGCGAATGCTATCAGCTACAAGGAGTCATTCGGATAGTTCTGGAAGTAAATCGACTGAAGGCGGCGGTCCGAAGCCACAAGGGACCTCTGTTTCCCAATGAATACATTAGCAATGAATGTCAGGGGTCTATCGGCCCCTGTGAGAAGGAGGTGGGTGAAAAATATCATCTCCACGAATAGAGTTGGTCTGTGTGGTTTGTTGGAAACAAAAATGGAGGATAAGGTGTTGCGCATTTTTCTGAAAAGTTTTAAGGGATGGAAGTTTACGCACAATTTTGAACTGTGGCAGAACTCGAGGATATTAATCATCTGGGATCCGAAAGGCTTCTTGGTTGATGTTCTAGGGAAAACGCCGCAATGTATTCATCTGAAAGTTCGTAATCTTGTTTCTGGTATTGAGTTTTTCTGCACATTTGTGTATGGGCATAGTGAAGGACGTTTGGCGCGTTTACCACTATGGGAGGAGTTGAAGTCGTTTGGAGCTAGCCTGAATGCGCCTTGGATGGTCCTTGGTGATTTTAATACTATCCTTAGCGTTGAAGATCATTATGGGACTAATGTACCTAGTCTTTATCCGATGAGGGAATTTCAGGATGTTTGTGTAAAGTGTGGACTTAGGGATGCACCTGCCTTGGGAGAACATCTAACCTGGCATAGTGCGGATTGGAAGATTTGGAGGAAGCTGGATAGAGTACTATTGAATCACGGTTGGGATGAAGCTGCTTGTCGTACAACCTTTTTACCAATCTCGGCTCAATCAGACCACTCTCCCATGGTGGTGGATATGTCGCAGGAGATTGATGGAAAGGGAAGGCCTTTTCGCTTCCAGAATATGTGGTTGGGTCATCCGAATTGTGGACAGATTGTAGAAGATTATTGGAGTCCGTCGGTTGAAGGGACTAAGCAGTTTTCGGTGACCAGGAAATTATTTCGCATGAAGTACCCCTTGAAGGAATTGGGTCGACTTGATTTAAGCCATATTTCCGAGAAGGCAAAGGCTGCGGATGCACAGTACAATAAGGCTTTTGATGAATTCGATGCTAAGTATGCTTCGGAGGATGATGTTGCGGCTTTGCGTAAGTTGAAGAAGCAAGCAATGTTGTTTTATTTGGCGGAGTCTTCCTTTCTTGCGCAAAAGGGAAGGATTAATCATATTACTCAGGCGGATAAGGGATCACAGTATTTTCATTCTATGGTCTCTGCACGAAAAGGAGGAGGTATCCCTGCAATTATTAATAGTGACAATCGGATCGTTACTTCCAATAGTCGCAAGGGAGAGTTATTTGCTGAGTTTTATAAAGGACTATTCGGTATGAAGAAGGACAGATTGGGCACGGATCTGAGCATATTTGATGAGAGTCCGAAGCTTACAGAGGTGGAAAGAGCCTATTTGGATCAGGATGTGGCGAGTATTGAAGTTAAACAGGCGCTATTTGCGATGGCAGATGATAAGTCTCCGGGTCCGGATGGCTATACGGCAGGATTTTTTAAGAAGCAGTGGAATACGGTGGGAGAGGAAGTTACGGCTGCAGTACTGGAATTCTTTCAGACAGGCGACATTTTAGCGCAGCTTAATCACACTGCAGTGGCTCTAATTCCGAAGAAGCCAGATAATTTGAAGGTTGGCGACTTCAGACCAATTGCGTGCTGCAATGTGGTCTATAAAATTATCACGAAGATTATGGCGAATCGGATTGAAGGTATTTTACCAGGTATTATTGACCCTAGTCAGGGAGCATTCGTGAAGGGCAGAAGCATTTCGGATAATGTCATGTTAGCGCAGGAATTTGTCCGGGGATATGGCAGAGTTCGAAATTCGCCCAGATGTATGATCATGGTGGATCTTCAAAAAGCGTTTGATACAGTCTCTTGGGATTTCTTAGAAGAAGTTTTACTTGGACTGGGATTTCCGGAAAGGCTAACGAACAGAATTATGACCTGTGTGTGCACTTCTTCGTTCTCGATTGCAGTCAATGGTAAACTATGCGATCACTTTCAGGGACAGAGGGGTATTCGTCAGGGTGACCCTTTGTCGCCTCACCTGTTTGTGATCTGTATGGAGTATTTCTCGAGATTACTGAAAACGAGGACGTCATCTAGGCATTTTACATTCCATCCGAGATGTGAGACTCTTCGGATCACACATTTGGCCTTTGCAGATGATCTCATGCTCTTTTCTAAGGCGAACACGAGTTCTGTACATATACTCATGGATGCCTTGAATGAGTTTGAGCGCACTTCGGGTTTGGGAATTAATGCAGCAAAGTCGAAGTTCTTTGGGGTTGGTATAAAGGAGGATTTGAGTTTCACAGGTATTCCCTGGGCGACATTCCCAGTTAGATACCTAGGCGTGCCACTTGATTCCAGCAAGTTGAAGGTGACACAATTCGGTACTCTATTGGGAAAGGTAGATTCGGAAATAGCTAAATGGAAGGGCCATACCTTCTCACATGCAGGCAAACTGGAACTTGTGAGATCAATCGTTGGAGGTATTGCGGGATTTTGGATCCAGAATTTCGTCATACAAACTACGGTAATGGATGCTCTTGAACAAAAATGTAAAAGGTTTTTATGGGGAGGAAAACATAAGGCGAAGGTGGCATGGAAGAAACTTTGTGCGCCTAAGTCTTTTGGAGGCCTCGGTTTGAGGGACTTTGTTACGTGGAATAGGGCTTCAATGGCTAAAAGGCTGTGGGATGTTCACTTGAAAAAGGATAGCCTTTGGGTCCGATGGATTCACTCCTACTACCTTCAGGGAGTAGATTTTTGGGGATTAAATCCGAGAATTGCAAATGGGAGATTGGGAGAGCGATACTCGAGCTATTTTGGTGACCTCTGCAAACTTCGGGATGAATTGTTTTCAATGTTTAATGGTGACTTGCAAGAGGTAATCGGCCATCTTGGTGTTTGGTCTGGCTCGGGAAAGTTTACTAGTGCAGCTTATCTTCATATGCATCGTCATAGATACCCGAATGTTTATGATGTTGGTCGATCAAGTGAAAGGGTTTTCAACAGTATTTGGCGTGGGTTCGTTCCGCCGAAATTCTCATTCATTACTTGGTTGGCGGTCATTCAGAGACTTCATACGAAAGATAAGCATCGAATGGAGGAAGGGGATAGCATGGAGAAGATATGCTCTTTGTGCCATTTGGAAGAGGAGACAAATGAGCATTTGTTTTTCAAGTGTGAATTTTCTGAGGTTGTTTGGGGGCGTATTCGGACTTGGATTGGTTTAAGGAGACGAACCAATTCAATCCAAAGCTCCATGACTTGGGTGAAGAGGCAAGTAAAGGGCTCCAAGATGCGAAAGAAGTTTGGTATACTAGCCTTGATCACCACGGTTTATCGCCTTTGGAGGGAAAGGAACAATGTGGTTATGGATGGTGCTCAACCAAGTTCGGAAAGAGTGGTGAAAATCATCATGAAGGATTGCTACATGGTGATGAATAGGCTGTTTCCGGAGGAGCACTTGTTCTAAATGGAGAGGCTGCTTGGAGATTGAAGGGTGCTGGCGGCAACGTGATATGTGCTTCACAATTTGGGTCAAGGTGCTTCATTCCTGGCGCTGTGCTGGCGTCAGGCGTAGCGCTGGAATTCGTTACGGCAAAGGGATACAGGACGCCAGCAAGGGAGATGGGTTTGGCGAGTGAAGGCTGGAAAGGTGTGTCACGGTTTGGCTATTCTGGCGCGGTTTTCAGGATGCGGTTTTCAGCGCCGGGATAGGCTGTTTTGTGCTCGATGGTGTCCGGATTGGCCTATGGTTTTTCTTGGGCTTCTTTTGGCACTTGCAGCTCGGTATTCAGGTGGAGGCAATAGGTTTTAGAGTAAGGATTTCCGTCCTCTTACTCTTTCTCCGAAGCCTAGTTTTTACTATTGATTTGACGGTTATTTATGCGCTTTATGCTCGCGCTACACTTTGTGTTAAAATAGCATATAGCTGTCCATTTGCTCAAAATGGAGTGGGCGAGTACATACTCGCCACGCTTGGTGCACGCGGTAGAAGTGCATCCATTCTCACATCTTTCGGAAGTTGGTTTTATTGGGAGACGCTAAGGTCCGAGGCACGGCCTCATTAATCTTGGCCCATAGGACCAGTTTCGATGCAAAAGGAGAATGCCAGAAGGCCAATAACATCCCTCTTTCTTCATCTTAGGGATGTATATGGTAGAAGCGGTTGTCCATTTGGTTCATCGGCTTCAAATTATATGCGACATCCAAGACCCGAGACACCCTCGGCTGCATTAGGATTTTCTTATTATCCGTTCTTGGTTCTTAGTCCCTTCATCAACGATCCAAATACTACAATACTTCAAGACCCGAGACCCTTCTCGGTTGCATTTCGGAATTGGATTGAAGAAGGCCCCATTTGTTAGGGGTAGAAGCGGATTTGTTTTATGGGTAGTGAGTTTGTTCTCACCCCATCATTTGGGTTATAGCCTGTGTTTTTCCAGGTTGTTTTTGTGCTCCCTCTGCTCGGCTATCTTGCATTGGGTTGGTTGTTATTTTATTTGGACAAAAGGGGGGGGATAGTTGAGTGTTGTCTACTGGATTTACACTCTACTATTCCCCCCCCCCCTACCTCTTTCGGATTTTACTCCTTAGGTTTACTATGTAGCCTAGGGTTGGATTCTTTTGTATTTGGTGGGGTCCATTTAGGGCTCTACTGCAGGTTCCATCGTCTATACTATTTACCTATTTACGGCAAGAGCCGCATGTGCCCAACACACCGCCAGCTCCAGCCATGACTATTTTTTTGACAGTGCCAATTTCTCCAACCACTGTGCCTCTTTCGACGGCGCTAGCTTCTCCATTCTTTAGCTCTCCAGCTCATCCATCTATGACCTTATCTTCGTTGGCATCGAGATTGGCACCAAATCCAGCGCCCGAGGCTTCTTCTCGCCACTCGATGGCTACTGGCTCTCTTGGGTACAAAGATTTTTCCAAATATGATATTTCTGATTTATTGAGTGCTTTATTTTCCAAGACCGAGACAAGGAGTCATCATTTGCCAGTTAAGGACCCTAACTGGGTTGCTGCCATAAATTTTGAGATGCATGCTCTTCGCACTCAACAGACATGGGATATGGTTCCTCGTCCATCTAATACAAATGTTGTTGGTTCCAAATGGGTTTACCGTTTGAAGTATAGGGAGGATGGCTCTCTCGACAAGCCTAAAGCAAGGTTAGTTCCTTAGGGTTTCTCGCAATTTCTGACTTTGATTATGATCATACATTTAGCCCTGTGGTGAAGGCTTCTACTGTTCGTACTGTTTAATCTCTGGCTGCCACTCATAATTGGCACTTACAATAGTTGGATGTCAATAATGAATTTTTAAATGATGTTCTTGACTCTTCGGTTTATATGGAGTAGCCTACTGGATAAAAAAACCTAATGCGTCTTGATTTTTTTTTATCGTCTACGCAATGCCATTTATAGTTTGAAGCAAGCTCCTCATGCTCGGTTTCAACGTTTTAGCTCATTTTTGGTTGGCCTGCGTTTTGCATGCAGTTCTCAGATACATCTCTATTTGTCTTTTCTCAGGGTGCCTCTTTACTCTATTTGTTGGTTTATGTTTATGACATTATTCTTATCGAGAATGGTGGTCGTCTCATTTGGAAGTTTATTGATTGGGTTAATCAAGAATTAAAGATTACCGATCTGGGCACTCTGCAATATTTTTTGGGTTTGTAGGTTGTTCGTACATCTGACGGCTTATTCCTTGGTTAGGCCAGATACGCCAAGGACATTTTGCTGTGTGCCAGAATGCAATATTATTCACCTGTTGCCATTCCTTTTTTGGCTTTTTCGTATCTTTCTAGCTCTTTTGGTAAGCCGTTTGGAAATCCCACACTTTATCGATCTCTGGTTTGTGCACTTCAGTATTTTTTTATTACAAGTCCCGATTTGTCATATACTGCAAACACAGTCAGTTAGTACATGCAAGCTCCTACTGATAACCATTTCCAAGCTTTCATTCAAATTTTGTGCTATGTTCTTCGTACTCTCCACTTCGGTCTTCAGTTTCATGCAAATTCATCTGCTTTGCCAATTCTGGGTTATTCTGATGTTGATTAGGCTCATTGCATTGAGGCCCGTAGGTCTACCTATAGTTATGTCATTTTCCTTGGTAGTAACCTTGTGTCTTAGAGTGCTAAGAAGCAACTTACAGTTTCTCGTTCTAGTTCAAAATTAGAACAGCGTGCTATGGCAAATACTGTCGTGGAGTTCGCTTGGTTGATGAAACTTCTTTGGGATTTACTTGTATTAACTCGTGTGCCTCCTGTTTTGCTGAGTGATAGCAATAGGGCTCTATTCTAGGCTCAGAATCCAGTTTCACACAAGAGAGCTAAGCACATTGGTATTGACTATCATTTTGTGCATGAGATGGTATTTTCTGGAAAGCTCAAAGTTGCTCATGTTCCTACATACTTGTAGCTACCTAACATCTTTACAAAAGGGTTACCTTGTCCTCAGTTTGAGTTCTTACGTTCCAAGCTTTACCTTGCGACTAGTCCTACACTTTGGTAAAGGGGAGGGGGTGTAATAGAGATATAATTGATTTAGAATCAGAATAAGAAATGAATGCTCTTTCTGATTGGTTTTGTACATATCATATTCCATATTTGTTTCTACTTTACACATACTCTTTGTAGTCACTATTATATAGGGACTATTCTATCACAGATCATTTGTGGGTTTTCCATTTGTGTGTGTGTGTATATATATATATATTCAATCATTTGTGGGTTTTAAATTTTATCACATATCTATTCCGGAGATGGAGATGGGGATGGGGATGGGGATGGAGATGGAGATGGAGATGAAGATGAAGATGAAGAATGCAAGATATTTTGTTAGAAAGATATGAGTTTTTATTGGCAGTAACAATTTGTTCGTGTACTAGTGCCTCTCTTTAATTAGCTATTTTCAATAGTTCATTTATGAATAAGTTTGGATTACTAGTTAAGCTTATGTTAGGGGCTTAGAGTTTCCTATCTATTTGTAGAAGCTGTAAGTGTTTTTGTGGTGGTTAGTCGACCGGATTGAAAGATCGGGTGATATTGATAAGAATAAAAAATAAGTTGAGTAAAGTGTCAAAATAATCCTGATTTTAGGTTGAAAGTGCTATTATAAAATTAGAAAGTGTCAAAATGACCCTAAATTTATGAAGTACATGTTAATATAATCTTGTTAGGCATTGACTCCAATTGTCAACGCTGGAATTGGTCGATTTTGTAGTAAATGACAATTTTGCCCCTGAATTTAGAAAAATAAAAATTGAAAATTTTTTTAATGACAAATTCCCTGTTCTATGCCCCTTCTCCTCCGTTCTGCTTCTCAAAACCCTAGGAGATTCGGTTGCATCTTCACCCAAGGCAGTGGTTGAACCTGTGCCCGCGCATAAGGCCTCTTCGAAGGCCTTTCTGGCGGCTCCACCCACTACCACTCCAGCATCATTCCCACTCGCGCCACCCATGCCTTCCTACTCCTTACACTGTCATTCCTTCTACTGGTGCCACCCACCTCCTCCCTTGCTCCTTCTACCCCCATCGATGCCACCACCTTCCTCCCCTGCTCCTTCCACCGCCGTTCCTCCTACCAGTGCCACCCACATTTTTCCCCTGCTCCTTCCGCCAATGCTCCCCATATCCTTGCCATGATTTTCACTTCTATCTTGTTCTAGATTCTATACCCTAGGTTACAATTGGGTTCTGTTGAGATTTGTTTTAATCACATTGTGTTGATGATCATATCGGGAGGTGTTGGAAATGTGGAAAAAGCCATGGTGGGTCATGGGGATGTGACAGCGGCTGGGCGAGAGAGGTGGCGGGGATTTTGGGTGGTGCTGGTTGGGTGAGAGAGGTGGTGGGGATGTGGGGTTAGCAGGGCAAACGGTAGTGGTGGGTGACGGCGAGAGTGGTGGATATTGGCGGGCGTGGTGGGATAAGCAGCCGGATGGTGGAGATTGAAGATGGAGGTGGTGGAGTTGGCAGCGGAGATGGTGGATCTTAGGTGTTGGTTGGCGGCAGGTGAGGTAAATGGAATGCATGAGTGGAATTTGGGTTAAAATCTTTAGGGTAAAGGAAAAAGATAATGTTGTGTGAACGTTTTTGGGAGAAGACCAACAGAGTAGTTCTGGGTCTGTGGCAGCTTTTAGGTGAGATTTCAAAACACTTCTGTGATGGAAAACTATGATTGTGCAAAGATTGGACAGTAGGTGACCAGAAATCTATTGAAAAATTCAGACAGAAGAAGATAGGAGAAAATGATTGAGGTGGGGATTCGAACCCCAGTCCTTCAAAAGAGGATATATTTAGTAGTGGGAGAGGGTGGTGGTGGCTGGTTGCAGGAGAGAGTGGCAGGTGGTGGTGGCTAGCGACAATGGGAGGGGTATAATAGGTAAATTTAAGCTGAAATTGTCGATGGCATATTTGTCATTTCAGGGCTGGTCAACGGCCCAATTGGTGAGTCAATTCCGGAATATGGTCTAAAGGTTATATCAACACAATTCACTATAACTTTTGGGTTAGTTTGGCCCTTTTTGTTTTACATGATTGTATTGTCACTTTCAGCCTAAAGGTATGGTTAGAAAAGCATTTAACCCAAAGAAGTTTGTCTTCAAAAGGGAAAATAAGTACACTATTCAGAAAAGAAAATAAAATTAAGTAGTGCCAATTCATTAAACACGTTCAGTTCCATTAGGTTTAATGCATTTTATATGTAAGCCCAATAAATCAGAAACTTTTCTGATTTTGTCGCACTGTGCGATGAAAACAACACACCGTGCAATAGACCTTCGCAACGTGTGATTATTTCATCACATGTTCCCCAAAGTTCACCTGAAAGCAAAAATTGTCCAAAGTTTTTCTGATTTGGTCGCACCGTGCAACGTACACCATCGCACCGTGCGATGGATGACCCTGCCTAGCACTTAGAAAAACTAAAAAATTACCACACGTCCAAGCTTTACCTCATTTCTCCATGCCTTCTTTCATTCACAAATCCAGCTCCATGTTCTTTGAATTGCTACAAGATCACAGAAAAACACATCGTAAAAAGAACAAACAAAATAACAAAAATAAAAATAAAAACAAAATTTATTAACGTCGTCGGTACGACATAGCTCTGTATGTTTAAGGTCATCGGAACAACCTTAAGTTTATCCATATGGTGAAGGCTTGAACCCCTTCACCATGAGCGTCCAAAAATAGAGAGGTGGGGGTACAAAACTTTCAAGAGGAAAGTTTTGTGGAGGTGGAGATGGTTTAAAGGGAATTTGGTGGTTTGGAGGCTTGGGATTTTCTTTTGGCTCCTCTCTTATCTCCTTCAAAACTTCCGAAAATGGTGGAGTGGGTTCATTAGGTGGGGGATGGGGTGACGATGCTAATGAATGTAGCATAATCACCTCTCCCTCCATTTTTTTCATCCTCAACAACCAACTCGTCATCCCCTTCGAACTCAAATTCATTTTCCATGGTGACGTGACTCACCGAATCCTCAAGTTTTACTTGGGATGGTGTATTATCGGAATCACAAGCTTCCATTTGGGCCAACGCTTCCAATATACTCCTCACATGCCCCTCAATAGCCTTAACACTAGAGGAGAACCGAGTGTATGGTTCCTCACTAGTCAAGTTGTTCAAGTTTGCTATTGTATTCATGACTTCCCCACATGTCAAACTTGAGCTTCCTTGTTGGACTTGGTTTTGGGTTACGGTATGAAGTGGTAATTGCCAACTGTTTTGCTTGTATTGTTGGTTTCCGGCTCATTCTCATGCCACCAATCTGGATTACCACTCCATTCCGGATTGTGCAAGCTAATATGCAACCAAATATTCCCAAACACTTAAAAATAAATACCTCTTCCCCGGCAGCGGCACCAAAATTTGGGAGGTCGTCACCGTACCTCTCAAAGTTAAATTTATAAGCCATAAATTCTTCCTATCTACAACTAAGTAGATAATGGAAAGTCGGGGTCGTTAACGAAGAAGAGGGATCTTTTTAATGGTTTAAACATATAAGGTTGATATTAGGCTAGAAGTAGATATATATATAGATATATAAAAGTAAGTAAAGAGGAGGGAGGAGGGGGGAGGGGGGAGGTTTTTTTGGTCCTAAGTTATGAAATTAAAGACAAGCTAACTAGAAAAGTCAAGTAACTATGCTAATCATGCAACAAACTAAGAAAGGGATAAAAACTACAAAAGACAAAGGCTTGGGAGCAATTGATTTCAACTTCTAAACCTCTTATCTATCCTTGAATCTACAACCTATTCATTACTTCAACTACTTGTTGTGAAGATAAATCTCCTATCCTTCTTAGATAGTAGTTTGCAAGAATGAATTTGGCATCTCTTGTCAAACCACACCAATGACTCCCTTAGTTGAAACACGACAAAAAGTATCCCATTGATGGCGTTGAACACAAAGAATCAACAATCTTGGCGACACTTATAAACACTACACCATGTCTAAGCATTTAACCAATCTATGCATTTACATAAGATTTTCAAAAACGTTTAACGATCATAGACTTGTCTCATTTGCTACAAGGAACAAACATGACAACGAGTTCAACATCATCACATTCATCTAGCAATTATCAACACACCTATATCATTTAGAAGCTCTAACTCATGCTCTTGGATTCCATATTAAAAGAAGGGAAAATTAGCTACTTTTTCCCAACCCTAACAAGCAATCATACAAGAAATTCATATACTCAAACTTCCAACAACATTAACACCATTAATAATCCACATTCAAAGCTCAATAAATGCACAATAGCAAAATTACAAAATAGATAAATAGAGTTCTCAAGACATGGGCTTGGAAACCTTAATCAATTGCTCCTAAGATTAAACTAGCCTAGATAATGAAAATACATGATTAAAATACAAAAACTAAGAAATGAAAAAAGGAAAACCTAGGGTTTTGCAGTCCTAAAGCGGGAAGAAAAAGAAGGGTCTTTGAGGGAAATGATAAGGTGAGTATTTATAGTATAAGAAAGAAAGAAACAAGTCTGGCCACCCGTTCGTTGCACCATGCGATGGACACCATCACACCGTGCAATGGACACCATCACACCATGTGACGGACACCATCACACCGTGCGACGGATGCAGAATCCAGCACTTGGATTTCTTCCTTCTTTTTGTCTCAAGTCCTCCTCTTCTCTTTACTTTTCTTCAATCCTTCAAATCTTCAAAAGCTCAAATTCAAGTCTTCAAATATTCAAAGGTATTCTTCAAAGTCTTCCAAAAATGGCCATGTCACACAAAATCCACTAGAAAAGTAACAAAAGCTAAAAGTCATTCTTAGCTCTCCTTAGAGAGTATCAAGGAAAAATGTCACATCTAGAGCACAAAAGTGTACAAAAGTAAACCCAAAAAGTCCTAAAATAACCATATAAAATAGGCACATTACCGCATGTAGACTAGCAGCCCAGTCCACCACCAGTAGTGTCGGTATTGACTCTAATTGCCAACGCTGGAATTGGCCGATTTTGTAGTAAATGATATTTTGCCCCTGAATTTAAAAAAATGGAAATTTTCTAAAATGACAAATCCCATGTTCTTTGCCTTTTCTCCTCTGCTCTACCTCTCGAAACCCTAGGAGATTCGGTCACATCTCCACCCAAGGTAGCGGCTGCGCCTATGCCCATGCCTAAGGCCTCTTCATAGGCCTTTCCAACATCTCCACCCACTGCCACTCCAGCATCATCCCCACTCGCGCCATCCACCTCTTCCTACTCCTTTCACTGTCATTCCTCCTACCAGTGCCACCCACCTCCTCCCTTGCTCCTTCAACCCCCGTTGATGTCACCACCCTCCTCCCCTGCTCCTTCATCCGTCGTTCCTCCCACCGGTGCCACCTACTTTTTTTCCTTGTTCCTTCCCCCAATGCTCCCCATCTCCTTGCCATTCTTTTCCCTGGTGGCTTGTTCTAGATTCTATACCCTAAGTAACAATTAGGTTCTGTTGAGATTTGTTTTGATCACATTGTGTTGATGATTATATTGGGAGAGGTGGAGGAGATGTGAAAGAAGCCATGGTGGGTCATGGGGATGTGAGGGCGGCTGGGCAGGAAAGGTGAAGGGGATGGTGGGTGGCGCTGGTTGGGCGGGAGAGGTTGTGGGGATGTGGGGTTGGAAGGGCGAAAGGTGGTGGTGGGTGGCGGCAAGCTTGGCAGCTAGAGTGGTGGATATTGGCAGGCATAGTGGGATAAGCAGCGGGGTGGTGGAGATTGAAGATGGAGGTGGTGGAGTTTGGCAGCGGAGATGGTGGATCTTGGGTGGTGGTTGGTGGTGGGTGAGGTAAATAGAAGGTATGGGTGGAATTTGGGATAAAATCTTTAGGGTAAAGGAAAAACATGATGTTGCGTGGACCTTTTTGGGAGAAGACGAACGAAGTAGTTCTAAGTCAATGGAAGCTTTTAGGTGATATTTTGGAACGCTTATGTGATGAAAAACTGTGATTGTGCGAAGATCGGACAGTAGGTGACCAGAAGTCTGCTGCAAAATTAAGACATAAGAAGATAGGAGAAAAAATTTGAGGCAAGGATTCGAACCTCGGTCCTTCGAAAAAGGAGCTATTTGGTGGTGGAAGAGGGTGGTGGTGACTGGAGGTAGGAGAGGGTGGCTCGTGGTGGTGGCTGGCGACAATGGGAAGGGTAAAATGGGGAAAATTAAGCTAAAATTGTCAAGGGCATATTTGTCATTTTAGGTCTGGTCAACGGCCCAATTGGTGAGTCAATTCCGTAATATGGTCTGAAGGTTATATCGGCACAATTCATCATAATATTTTGGTTGGTTTGAGACTTTTTTTACTGGATTATATTTGCACTTTCAGCCTAAAGGTATGGTTAGAAAAACATTTAACCCAAAGAAGTTTGTCTAAAAAAGAGAAAATAAGTAAACTAGTCAGAAAAAAAAATTAAGATGTACCGATTCATTACACATGTTCAATTCCATTAGGTTTAATACATTTATAACACTACCTTTATGTTGAAAGTGTCAATATAACCCTACAAAATGAGAAAGTGTCAAACTAACCCTAACTTTATGATGAATTGTGCCAATATAACCTTTATGCCACATTTCGGCATTGACTCACCAATTGGACAATTGATCGGACCCAAAACGATGCATACGCCCTTAGTCAATTCAGATTAATTTTCTCCACTTTACCCTTGCCATTGCCACCATCAACCACCACCCACCACCCTCTCCCACCTCTACCCTCCACCACCACCCACCACTCTCTACCGCTACCCTCAACCAATACTAAAACGAAAACCACCCTCTCCCGCCGCCCACTAAAACTACCCTCTCCCAATCACCCCACATCCTCGAATGGGTTTATAGTGCTAGGGTAAAGTGGAGAATTAAAGGTGTTGTGGTCCCAATCACCCCACACTTATCAAACAACAAAAATATGTTGTGGTCCAAACTTACCCATATCTAATGCGACAATTAAAGGTGTTCAAGTTGAATTATTACATCGTATGCTAATTTCCTACACAAAATCAATTCAAGAGGCGTAAACCACCTTCACATGAGCTTGGGTGTTGTTACTTATTCACCCTTCGCCCCTTCAATTTCTCTACAAAGCTTCGAAACCCATATGCACTCCCCACCGACCTAGAAGTGAGGCCGTTGCCGGCGAGGAGCTTGCTGTCGCGATGAAGTCGTTGTCGTCGGTTAAGCCATGCCAATCCTTATCTTGATGGTAGGTGAGGAAGAAGAAAAGGGGAAGGGGAGAAGAAAAGGAGGAAAAGGGGAATGGGGAGAAAGAAGAAAAGGGAGAATGTGGGAAATGAATCAACGCCAGCAAAAAAAGAAAAAAAAAGATCTTTTTTTATTTTTTTAAATTTGGGGTAAAAATCATCATTTCCTCAAAAATTCCGCCAATTCCAACGTTGACAATTGGAGTCAGCGGTTCCCAGGATTAGATTGGCACATACATCCTCGGTTGATTACAAATCCTTCACTTTTTTAATATGCATTTACAATTTTATCCCACGAAGGGCAATATATCTACGAAATATACACTGTTGGAAATAGGTACATAGGCACTGGTACAAAGGTACCGGTGCCTGAATACTGGTGCTAATTATACCATTAGCACTGGTATAAACATATGAACAACAAAGTGTCGGTGCCTTTGTAACTTACAACACCAATATAAACATATGAACGATGAAGTACCGATGCTTTAGTAACTTAAAGCATCGGTAACCAAAACATTGGTGCTCAATACCGATGCGTTTGTGAAAATAAATAACAAATGAGATAACTGTGAGCACCAGTTATGCACGTACAGATGCATAAAACTGTTTATACGACAAAAATCACGCGGGAAATGGGAAAATGCAAGCAGGAAATAGGAATATTGTAGCACCGGTTTGGGTTTTAGTTGTAGCGCCGGTATATATCCGGTGCTATTTATACATAACCAAAATTTGGGCAATAGTGCAATTTCAGCATTATGCAATCAAGTCCATTTCGGGGATGTTCCATTTATCCAATCATATCCAAATTGCATAGTTGGGAACTTGAATTATGAAATTTCAATATGGAATTGCCAATTTTGGTTTTCGACAATTCCAAGATTCTAGGAGGGACCTATGTGCAAAAAGTAAAAAGTTCACTCGAACGTCCAAATTAAAATTCTCTTGAATGTAATGCTACATTATGAATCCGTAAAGTATATACCAAGACCTAATAAAAATATTTATGAATATATGTTCACAAAACACTACCAATAATCCTCCCTGTTAGAACTTCCTAACGTTTTAGTCATCTATAGTAAGATATTATAACGCATATACTAGCACTTTATAAATTTTCACTAAAAGTTACTTTTCTATTTCAAAACTTCAATTCACCCATGGATATCTAATATGAAATAAGTTTGATTAAAAAAATGACGGTGTAATGCATTTTTGGGAAATAGTACAATTTTAGCAAAGTTACGTACGCATCCATTTAGGGGACCCGTCATACACAATTTCCGAACACGGGAAAGACCATATGTTTAAATGTTTTCTTATCAATCCAATTACTTAACTACATTAACCGAAAAAACTTTCTAACGATATTGGTCAGTGGATGACTAGTTTGGGGTGAAATTTCAAAATTTTGGAAAGTATAAAACTAGCACCGGTATTTCAGCACCACTTGAGAAGCAACCTCAGGCAGCTGCTTGAACTAATTTGAGCACCACTTGAGAATTTATAGCACCGGTAATTATACTGGTGCTCTATACTTATAAAACATTAATCTCCTTTCCACTTTGTTTCAAAAAAAAAGATTCCAAGCAGCCTGATGTAGCTGTGTTTACTAATATGAGCACTGGGTCGACTACTTGTAGCACCGGTAACTGTACCGGTGCTTGATACTTAGAAAAAAAATTAGATAATTTCCTATCTATTTCGAAAAAAAGATTTTGAAGCAGCTTGAGGCAACTGCTTTAACTACTTTTAGCACCAATTTTTTACCGGTGCTTGACACTTAGAAAAATCCATTCGTCTTTTCTCTCGAGTTCCAAAAATTATGAAAAAAATGCAACTATAAGCAGTCCGGAGCAGTTGCGTTAAATACTATTGGCACCGTATTTTGAATTATGTACTGGTGCTAAGATGACACATATATCTAAATCATTTATTTTTCTCTTTCATTAAATCTCAATCGTTAATACTTTCAGGGTATCTATATAAACCCTTGAAACCCTACTATTTTCCCTCACTTTATTTAAACCCTATTTTGCTTCCCACACCTCCGCCGCCACCAAGGTCTACCACCGTCACCGCCAAGACCTCTGACACTGCCTCAACCCCTTTGCTGATGGAGAGTAGCCGCTGATGGAGACAAGCAGACGAGCATTCGCATTCGTATTCACATTCCCATTTGCATTTGCTGATGAAGGGAAAATGCACTTGCACTCGAATTCGTATACGATTATTGGAGTTATTCTTCTCTGCTGATGGAGGGAAAATGCGAAGAAATTAGCAGACGAGCCCATTCTCCACTAAAATAGGCTCCCTCGTAATAATCTATTCTCTCTGTTTCTTGGATTTCTTTTATAAAATTTGTTGTTATCTGTGATTAACAATTGTATACTAAGGCAGCGGTGCAGGAGGTGCGGTCATCTCCGGAGGTCAACTGAAAGTGGTTGCAAGTGGAAGAAGGAGAAGTGACAGCAGGTTTGCTCGACTGAACTCCTGTTTATATGAAATTAGTAGGATGCATACTTTGGATTTTTTTTTGTTCAAGAGAATTCTTTTTATACATGCCAGAGAATTGGGACATTATAAAGACCTTTGGATTTCTTGATTAATATATATTATGCATTCATAAAAATAGCCCTTTAACTATTTTTTTCGTGAATTTACACTCGATCTATAATATGAGTACAAATAAGTTATGTGACATTTTGCGGTAGGTTAATTAGGAGCAGTGTGGAGAAACATTGGTGTGGACATTATGAGTAGTGTCGACATTACATTGTGGAGAAATACGGTTTTGATTATGAAATGAAGACTTGATGTAGGTAGTTTTTGACATGGTTTTTTTAAACACCCCTTGCTTCGGTTCCCCGAGAACTGCTTCATTTCGACATTTTAAATTACTAAGCATTAGTTAAAAGACACTGCATAGGTTTCCTTCGATTCATGTATTTCCCTCTAACTATGTAATGCTTATTCGATTACGAAAAGTGTTGTAACATCTGTACAACTCCGTAATTTAAATTATGGATAATTGTTGGTTTTTGGGATGTTTTGTAATTGATAATTAAACTGTTGAGATATTGCAGCTCATCCGGGCCAGGGAATCTTGGAGTGTTTGACATGGTTTGTTTATACACTCCCTTATTTCATGGCTTGGAGAAACTGCTTCATTTCGACATTTTAAATGTCGAAAAATGCATTAAAATTTGTAATATGTTGAACATTTTGAATGAATGACGAACTAGATTAAGGGTTAAAGGTCTTTTCCCGCCAGTGAGTTTAAAAACACTGGCTGTATTTTTTTTGTCGCCCAAATTCTAGCACCGATATTTTGAACATATCTAAACCAGTGCCTATGGTTCCGGTGCTGGCTTAAATTTCTAGCACCAGTAACATATGGCGGTGCCTATGTATCACATTACGAGCGCCGCTCACATACTCACCGGTATGAAAATTCATAAAATATTGGTGCCTATGGTAGGAAAATACCAATGCCGATAGGGGGTCTTCCCAGTAGTGATATCATTACCAAACATTTGAGGTTTAACATTGTATTTTATTTATATATTACTTGTTTTTTTTAAGTTTATTGATTTTTTATTAAAAAAAGAATAATTTATAACTCATATTTATATGTAAATAAATTAAATTTTATGAAATTATATTTGATATATCTTATTATTTTTAAGATTATATGTAATATAGATTTACCATATTTTTATGTTTAGGGTTTGAATGGGTTTCACTGAATAATTATATTCACCAAGTTCGTATTCGAGTATTTCCATATGTATAATTTGTTTTGGATTATGGATTTGAATCCATATCTTGAAAGACGGTATTTCCATAAGCTATGGAAAGACCAAGGTTTAAAGTTTAAATTAAAAGAAATGAAGATAAAATTTTTGGCTTGCATGAATCGGGTTATAAACTTTATAACTACTACACGTTGCATAATAAATTTTTAATATTGCAACAAGATCTTTTATCTTTTATTAATAAAATTAAACCCCGCATTTCCATAAGCTTGTGGAAAGACTGTCTTTTCTAAGAATTTGCTTATGGATTTATATGATTTTTTAAATAAAATATATATGAGTGTTATTAGATTCGAGTTATACAATTTAATTTCAATTAGCTTGATTTTGGTTGATTTTTTTTAGTTCAATAAGTTATTTTTAAGACTTCGATTAAGTTAAAATTGAACTCAATTTATTTGGTCATTTGAATGTTTGAAGATTGTGATGAGTGGATGTTGTTAATGTTTGAATTTATTTATATTTCACATACAGTAGATGAACTCAACCAAACATCTCGAAAATACAAATTCTAGAAAATACAAATTCCTACCTGTATCATGAGAATTTAATCATGGAAATAAATATTTCACGAAATAAAAATTACTGCATGAATTTAATTCCCATATAAACTAAACGACATTTTACTACTATCAAGAAAATAAGCAAATAAGTACGAGCATTGACTCAGGCACTATCCAGTTCTACTTATTTCAGCTACAATCAACCCAACTTAATTTTTCTGAACTCGAATCAACTCACCTCAGCTCTAATAAATATATTATTAATTATTATCAAATTGTTAAATATCATGAAATTTTAAAATCTTGATTTGAATATTATTTAATTAATAAGTTTCACTTGGGTGTTAAAATTTAATTTATGAATTTTACTAGGATTGAATACGATAAAAAATATCGTGGGGTAAAAATACCGTATGAGAAAAAATATATAATTATCACTTTTGGATTAATTTTATCTAAATTATTAATTAGTGTGGTAAATTATAGAAGTATAAATCTTGTGTGTATTTTCGTTTACATTTATATTACAAAGACTGATGTGTGTACTGCATCTCTAATGCTATTGCTATGATGGTGTATGTTGTAACAACATATGGAATTATTATACACCTGTGGTATGATGTATTTGGAGTAGTTTGGTTTTAAAAACTTTTTTCTCCCACCCTAAATTTGCAGTGTCGCGTTACTTATTTTCTACCACCATTTAATTAATAATTTTAATATATTTCACATAAACTTCATATTACTTATTATCATATTTATAAAATATTTGCAATTATAAAAATTATATTTCATTTCACTTCGAACTGCTAGGATTCGAATTCTATAATTACATCATAGAATTTACATCATATATTAAATTTTGAAATCTATTATTTAATTCACATGCACTATTATTTATATCATAATTATTTTAATTATTAATATGTAATATAATTTAACAGTTATCTTCTTTTAATTATATTTTGTTCAGTTAAGCTTTATTCAGTTTGGTTCAGTTTGGTTCGGTTTGGTTCAATTTGATTCATTTTAGCTCAGTTTAATTTAGTTCCGCTCTGTTAGACTCAACACACTTTACTTTTCTTCGGTTCAGTTTGTGTGATTCATTTCACTTCAGCTTTATCCAGTTGGGCTTATTTTGATGCAGTTTGGTTCATTTTGATTCAATTTAGTTTAATTTGATTCAGTTTAGTTTGATTCAGTTTGGTTCAATTGTTTCAGTTCAGATTAGTTTGAATTAGTCAATCTAAATCATTTGATTTCAGTCAGTTAAGTTCAATTAGATTAGATTCGATTCATTTCATTTTTATTTGGTTTAGTTCATTTTGGTTCATTCCAGGTCATCAACAATTAATTTATTTTAGTTCATCTACAATTAATTCAATTTAGTCCAGCTACAATCAGTTCAGCTCCGCTTCGTTTAACTCAGCTCAACTCCAATCAGCTCAACTCAACTCCTACTCAACTCAAATTCAACCAACTCAACTCAACTCAGCTCATATCTTCTCAACTGCTCTCAATTTTTCTCAACTCTAATAAATTCATCTTAATTCAACTAAGCTCTGTTTCAACTGAATTGGACATTTGCTCATCCAATCTAAAACAGTTCCAGTAATCAACCCATGGTACCTTCAAAGACAAATAATTTCAGGGGTGTTTTCTTTCCGACAATAAATGCTTATGATCATCATATGCATGCATGAAAAGCCCACAACTAAATTAGTTTCACATGATGAACAGTTACAAAAAAATCACATCAATCAGAGTGGAGCTAATAATAAAAGATTTTACTGGACATAATTATTTTTGGAACGTGGGAGTCTGAGAGACCAGAAAATAAGTAGTCGCAAAAGGGAAGCAAATCATTAACATTTGGTCAAATGTTTTTATGAATTAGGCATTATGCATAGTCTCTCAATTCCCTCCTAGTGGCACATCACCTTAGAAAGTTAAAATTTATGAGAGACTAAATAAGTAATTAAAATTAAATTAAAAGAAAAAAATGTGAGTAAATTTTAAAATGGCAATATAATATTATAAAATTAAAAGTGCAAATGTAATCTTATGTTTTGAACAAAATTATTAATCTAACCTTGACAACCAAAATCTAGTCGGAATCCTTTAAAATGATCATTATATCCCTTTGACAAAAAAGAAAAAAAATTAAATGGAAAAGGACAATTTTACCCTTCCCAAAAAGTGCTCAAACCCTTCCACCGGTCACCGCTCCCGATCAACGCCGATCAATGGCGGTCAGTGCCAGTCAACGTTGGAGCACCGTCGGCTGATGGTGGCCAGGTTAGATCAGTACTTTTATTAATAAGACATGGTTAGAATACCACTTTAGTAAATAATACAGATTTAAATCTGCTCATAGGGTCATATCATCACTATCATTGAAAAATATAATTTTGAGGAGAGTCCACTCCGTATGAATATGCATTCATTACAACTTCATTATCTAATGTTGAAAGATAATCCCACATCGGTTTCTTTAAGACTGCCTAGGCTTACATATAAGGTCTTGGGCCATCTTCACTTAGTACCAATTGATTTTAAAATAGAAACCCAAGATACCTTGAAATTTAACATGGTATCAGAGCCCAGGTTGGATTATTGGGCCTATGTGTGGATCCCCTTTAATTTGGCTCAATATGGGTTGTGGAGTTTTTCCACGTTGACACATGACAGGACGTGTTGAAAGATAATCCCACATTAATTTCTTAAAGACTTACATATATGGTCATGGGTTACCTCCATTCAGAACCAATTGGTTTTAATATTGAAGCCCAAGATACCTTGAAATTTAAGATTTAATGTATCATAAATATAAGTATAATTTTTATTTCTTGGTTGCGGAAGTAAGAAACTCTATAAATACCTTCAGAAGGAGAATCACAAATTTTGGCAAATAATTGCCTCACAAAATTCGGTAACTTTGTTATTATAAATCAACACATATTGCTACTTGAATACTGTTAGGGAAAAAAATCAACTTTTCATTATTGATACCGAATTTATATTCCCCCGTCCCAGATAAATTGGCATATTATGACTTTTGGAAGTTAAATTGAGTCAAATTCGACCATTAAATTTCATTATAGAGTATGCAAGACTATTATCATGTTAATGTTGTATTCATCATCACATATATTTATTTTTTAAAAAAAAATCAGAATTTTTTTACATAGATGAATAAAGATATTAATACTAGCCCCGATCCTCTTATAATGGCTCACTTTTTATTTTAGGATGATTTTTTTTTATTTTGACTCCTTCCTCTTTTGGTAAATTCTATATAATTTTCATCCACTTAATTTACTTTTTACCCTCACAATACAACTTCCTCCACTCATTCCAAATTTTAAAAATCCTTGTGCCATTTTATAAGAGGCCACGTTTAGAGGACCAGAGGGAGTAATTGAAAATTGATTCAGTTGACTTCTAAAAGTCAAAATATACCAATTTATATGGGATAAAGGGAGTATTGGAAATCAATTAGAAATTACCATACAAATTATAAATATATTTATGATATATTAGATTATAAAGTTGTAGTGAATGCATATTTATAAGGAGTGGACTCTCCAAAGAGATTTTTTTTATGATAGTGCTGATCCGACCATTTTTTTTACATAAGTGATAATTTAATCCTGTATTTTTTTACTAAAGTGTTGATCTAACCCTCTCTTATTAATAAAATACTGATCTAACCCGGCCACCATCAATCGACAGTGGTCCGATGTTGACCGATGTTGACCAATGTTGACCACTGTTGATCGACGTCAGAGGTTAGGGGTACAGTGGTCATTAAAATTTTAGTCTTAAGCCTAGGGGTATTTTTATCTTTATAGATTAGGTCAATGCCTGAATTTCTTAGTCAACGTCAGAATAGTGTAATTTAGGTATATCTGCACCATTGCTAAAAAATTAGGGTTAATTTCACACTTTCAAATTTTACAGGGTTATATCTGCACTTTCGAAATTTAATAGGGTTATACACTTTTTCCAAAGTAAAATGAGTGAATGTAGTAACATTAAATTTGTCATGAAAGTGTCAGTATTAAAAAAACATCTCAAATATGTAAGTGTGCCACTGGAGAAGCCGAAGAGTATGTTTTTATGAATGGGGTATTGTAAAGATACACTTTAGAGTATATAGTATCAATTATACTGTATCCCTGGCGTACAATGTATATGCATTATATATATATATATATTGAATGTGTATTTTAATGTTATTATTTGTGCATTACAATATTTATACAGTATTTTCAAACAAATTGTAATAATGCACAATAATACATAGTTGAAGGCACATTCATATAATATAAAATACAAAAAATACTAGTGGGATATGATGCTCATGGTACCCCAGGAGTACCATATAATTTATCTTATTGTATTACTCCCTCTATTTTCTTAAATTTTGCACATTTGTTATTTTCGTTAATATTGACAGAGATTATCACATTTCCTTTTAAGGTCAATTAAAGTACATCATTCTCAATCTCTAATTAAAAGTATTAATATTGTTATCAATTTTCTCCACATTTTAACTTGTAAAAAAAATAAATTAAACTTATGGTGTCAGACATAGTGTAACAGTGGGGTATTAGACAAGTTAAATTCTGTGGAGTTTGTTAAATAAGAATAAAAATTGTAAATATATACTATAATAATTCAGCGTTTAATACATAATATAAAATATTAAAATATATCAAATTTAAATGAACAGGAGAAGTATATCTTCATGATTTAAGATTTGACACAACCATGAAATGCTAGCCAGAATGACACTTCAAAAACCAAAAGTTTCCTCCACACCTGTCAAACTACGAACTCTCCTTCTTAAATGTGGCCAAATCATTACTCCCGTTACAGTATTTCAACACCTTCCGCACTTTCTTTTTGTCAGTATTTATTAAGCTACAAATCGTGTATCTCGTTATTTGAATATATTAAATAACTGTCACAATGACTGAGCTTGAAAATTAAAATTATATAATTTAATCTATGTTCCGGTACGTTAGGCGATGCCCTCGCCCTTAGAGCCCCTGCCAGCCGACACTGCGATCATCACTGAGGAGATAAATCACAGCAGACACCCGAGGGCCCCTGCCAGCTGACACCACGACCATCACTGAGGAGATAAATCACAGCAGACACCCAAGTCAAGCTCGTGGTCCTTCGACTCTCTCGCTGCCCACAAGGGATCTCTCCACTGGAGAAATCCCCACAGTGTGGCTGGTGAGAATTGAACCCATGACGCAAAGGAATGAAGACCACATGCCTAACCTCTGGGCCGATCGTGTGAGTGTCTATGTTCCGTTACATAGATTTCACGAGTGAAACTTTACGTGGTTAACACATTTTCAAAGTAATTTAATGGTTTTTGGTGGGTTCAAAAGTTTTTTATATTGAGGTACTCCCTCCATTTTTTCTATATATGGCACCATAGGTTTATTTGCTTGGGTTTAGGTGAAGAAAATGAGTTGATGAAATTGAATGTAGGAAGTAAAAGGTAGAATGAGTGGATGAAATTAAAGGAATTTGGCCAAAAAGGAAAAAAAATCAAATAAAAGAAAACATTCATTTATAATAAGTGCGCCATAAATAACAAAATGGATAAAGTATAAAATTGATAGATTATTAAGTTCATAATAATTGTCGTTGCGCATAGAGATGTATATGTGAGTATAAAATGTATCATAATTATACAAGAAACACAATATTACAATAATAACTTATCCCATTTCCACTCCATTATCCTCCTCAAATGTAGGATTGCTAGCGATGCGGAGACTTGAACAGAGAACCAGGTAGACTCATTGTAAAGATGTGTGCAAGTTGAAAGTCAGAAGACACGTGATATATTACCGAAGCCTGCATCTCACGAACAAAATTATAGTCAACATTAATATGCTTGGTTTTCTTATACGAAATTGGATTTTGAGTAAGAAAGAGAGTATCATTATTATCACACAACAACACATGAAGCACATAAGACATCACACAAAGATTCGAAGAAGATTTATCATCCAAGCACGTTTCATCGCAGTATTTGTCATATCACACTATTCTGATTCTGAATTAGAACGAGACATTGTAGATTACTTCTTTGCACTCCATGAAACCAGTACTACTACAAATTAGATCTATCGTAATACTTTTCTTGCACCACTTATTAAAAATGTTATAATAGCTTATAAAGTGTTGTTTAAATCTTTGAAAAGTGTTACATAAATCTTGAAAAGTGCTACCTAAATTTTGAAAAGTGTTGCGTTAGATCTAATGTAACATCACCTAAGGTAATATTTGTAAAAGTGTTGCTTTAGGTGCTAATGTTTCTAAATTGAACCTATTGCAACATTTTTACAAGTATTACCTTAGGTGGTGCTGCATTAGAACTAATGCAACACTTTTCAAAATTTAGGTAACATTTTTCAAGATTTATGTAACAATTTTCAAAGGTTTATGTAACACTTTATAAGCTATTGTAACATTTTTAATAAGTGTTGTAAGAAAAGTGTTACGATAGCTCTAATTTGTAGTAGTGTAGCTTACCAGAACGAAAAATGACGTAACCATAAGTAGACCAACTAGTCTCTAAACAACAAGCTCATTTGGCATCAAAACAACCAAAACCTGTGATGATACAAGGGTACACACAAAGTGAGAGGCCAAATTGAAGAGTACTATGAACATATACAAAATAATAGCGACAGCATGATAGTGGTCATCAATAGGAGCCTGCATAAATTGACTAACTATTGAAAGCATTAGACAAGTCAGGGCTGAAGTGCACCAACAAAAGAGCAACAAAACGTGGTATTACCAAACAGTTTACTTGTATAGCTAAGCAATTGAGAGTACAACACAAAAGGTGTGGAAACATGTATTGCATCTGCCATACCATCACGAACAAGAATATCCATGGCATACATAGTCTGACTAAGGAATGAGCCGAACAACCTCAAAACACAAGAAATAATGCAAGGTGCCGATATCATTAATATTGAACTCATGTTTCACTCGATCAATGAACTTTCAAATAAGAGCACCATAATTTCAAAAGTAGCTTCATGGTTACACTATAGTTGATGGAAGTGATTGGGATTGTGACTATTGTACCAGCTGGTCGTTTTTTGCTTTATTCTTTGTAGGAATATACTCCACAAATGGGAACATCCCTATTTTCCCATAAATGGACACTACAATTGTCATCTATCACTCATAGGCCTGGATGTGGCACAAAGGAAACTTAGCTTTGGTATATGCCCTTTGTACTGAATGGTCCTGCGTGGGTTTGTTTCATCATGTGCTAACAAATACCTCACAGTTAGTTTTGTGAGGTAAAACCACTTTTTATCTATATGTATGAGTATGCTAAAATTCCAATTTCAAAGTCGTAGGATCTAGTTGATGCAATGAAAATTGTAACATGTTTTCCTTGCATTTGAGACTCAACAATGGCTTGATGGCATTGATGTGGTTGTAGATGGACTTAGACGCAATTCATCGCTGAATGGTGCTCTTCCCCACATTCATAGCTACACCAGTTCCCTGAATGGTTAGCCTTGCAGTCAATGGTGATTCTCTTAGAGTCTCAAGTGTTAATTTTTTCTTCCCAACTCTAATCCTTCCCTTTTTCTATCCTTTAACATCCAATGGCAGCCTAGCCTGAAACTGTGGATTTGCATGTGAACATATTATACTTATAGTGATGATTGATACCTTTATTTTGTTAATGTCTCCATTCTTTTGTCATCCCTAATTATTCCCGTAATTTTATGTAAAAGAAGAAATCACGCTATACCTTGACGTTATTCATCTATTAGATTTTTGTGAATAATTTCTTTGATTGCTATTGTGTGTAGATTTTGCTGCTGAGTGATGAACTTGCTAGTGTGTTTTGAACTTGTTGCTGACTGATACTGCTACTGTTGAATTAAAAAATTGTTGTTGGCCAAAATCTTGCCCATGTCCAACCTTGATAAATGCTACCTTTGGATCCTGCTGCCCAGACTCAAATGCTACACGCTGGTGGCGTCATTATTCAAGCTTGATGATGAACAAAACCACCCTAGATAGAACTAGAGCTCTTATGTCAGCTTTGGTATGCTTGTAGAAAAAATCCATCTAAGAGCTCTGATTATTTTAAAGTAGTGGGTGGTAGGACAAAAGAAGGATGTATATTTATTGAGGGAGATTTGGTTGATAGGGTTTTTTATTTTGGAAATTTCTAAAAAATTTTGAAATTCCTCAATTTTTTTGAGAGTTGGCTCTGTAATATGAAAAAATTGGCTCCAATGATAAGGGCCTAACTTCTATTTTGGAGTCCGGAATCAACTTTCAACATTTTAATGTTTTTATTATTCCTAATTGTACAAACTATACCTTTTAAGGTTAAAAAATGGATGGAAAAATGGCACCTTATACTCAGAAGATCAACCTCATCTCGTGCTCTAATTAAGAACACTTTATTTTTATTTATCATGACCTTGTTCTTTTACTATTATAGATCATATATCCACACCCTTCATCACCATGTCAAACAAACACACGTGGATTGGTATTGGAATCCAACTTCGATCTTTGCTCTTTAGGAACATGAGAAAAGACACATCCAAACGCTCAAAGATATGAATATGAAGGATCAAATCCCTTCCAATCCCTCTCGGGAATGTCAAAACCCAAAGAAATCAATGGAGATCAATTAATCAAATAAAAGATACACTGAGTTGTTTCACCTTAAAACAACTTGGGAAAACTGGACATTTTGGCACACATCTAACGTTCTCAACAACGGTCATATTTATCCTCTCAGCCATACCATTGTGTTGCAAGGTTCTAGGCATCGTTATCTCTCTCATAATACCGTGTTGATACAATAGCTCCTAAAATCAATGGAGGTTTACTCGTCACCATTATCGAAACAAAAACACTTCAATTTTCTCCATCTCTCTTTCAACCATGGCATGAAATTTTCTAAAATTTTGAAACACATCTTGTTTATTCTTCATCATATACACCCATGTTTGTTGAGTATCATCATGGATAAAGGTGACAAAGTTTTTTTTCCACTAAGTGACTCAACCTGCAGGGGCCATAGGCATCAGAGTGTACCAACTCCAACTCATTTCGACTAACATTCTCATTTACGCTTTTACTGTAGCTGTGTGCGACTTTGGTGCGAAACACAGACCATTTCCCATCCTCTTCTTCTTCTTTCAGATTTTTCACTGTAACCACCACTAACGGTAATTTCTTGCGTGTTCTTCTCCCCAACCATGGCGGCTCCTCCGCCTGGCTGCGGCGGAATTGCGCCGGCCAAAACATTTCTGCAAGCGTTAAGCAATCGTACACCACCCCTATCCGTTTCCCTTCCTTCAAATCCTGAAATAGTCCCAATAACCAACTACAAAGGAGAAATTTCTTTCCTGGTAACCAGGAAAGAGGCAGAAATTCTTGCTTCTCACTATCAAAATGCATTGGTGGGCAAATTTGCTCGAGGGAAACCTTCCATGGCAGCTCTGAATAAAGCCTTTAACTCTGTGGGATTCAAGGGTAAATTCCAGCTGGGCTCCATTGACTATAGGCATGTACTGATTCGCTTCCAGGACAAGGAAGATTAACAACGTCTATGGATTAAAGGTCAGTGGAATTTCAATAATGCCCTAATGAAAGTGCTTAAATGGACAACTGATTTCTCTCCTGAAGTTGAATCATCTATAGTTCCAGTTTGGGTCACTATACATCATGTTCCAGTTTTTTTCTATAACCTAGCTATGTTAGAATCCATGGGTAATCAGATTGGAAACTTTATTAAATTGGATTCTGCAACTGCTGGCTTAACTAGACCATCTGCAGTAAAGATGTGTGTGGAAATTGATCCAAAAAAAAGACAGCCAGCTTTCATTAGAGTGGGCATTGAGGAGGACGGAATTGAATACAATGTGGTTAAACTTCACCTAGAATTTGAGGATCTTCCCCTGTATTGCCATCACTGTAAAGTCATAGGACATGAGGATAATTTATGCATTTATTTACATCCTGAACTTAGGAAGCCAAAGATATATAAGATGGCTAAACCTACCCCTACCCTAAGTGACTTAGGTAAGTCTAAGGAACAACAAATGGTGCATGATGACCAGGATCAGGGTGTAGTTAACTGGAAAAATGAAAGAGATAATAAGGCGGGGGGATCTGGTTTTTCGGTTACTGATAAACTCAAAATCTTGTCTACACAGAACCTTAGATATGTGCCAAAGCAGAAAGCAGTAATGGCTAACATTGATGATCATAATGAGGCTGAGGAAAACAATGTTGATCAAAGTCAGGATAAAATTTCTACTCATAAGAGGGCTGATAATCAAAACAATTTTAACCATGTTACTGAGCAACCTGACCTTTTGATAATTGTCCCTGATGCTGAGAATGAGTGTGCACAGAGTAGTCAAGTTTTGACCCCTAATCAAGGAACTTCAGAGGGTAATAATGCTAATACTGAACTTAAAGATAATCAAGATACATCTGAAGTACGTTCTGAATCTTTTCTTTGGTCTCCTATATCGTTGAACAAACTTTCCCTATCTGCTCCACCTCATCTCAACAAAAAGGTAGGTCTTGCCAAGGATGACATTCCTAGTAAACGGGGTAAGCCTTTCTCTCCCTTTAACCCTATTGTTGCAGCAAAAAACTTTATTTTTTCCCAGCAGAAGCATAGGCAAAACAGGTTCCAACCACTTGAATATGAGGACATATCAAGTCAAGAGGCTTCCCCTGGTGACATCCCAACTTCTGCATCTTCTGAAATTGGAGGTGAAGCTGGTGTTTCTCAGGTAAATCAGGTAATATCTTAATTCTCCCTCTGGATCATCCAAGTTGAAAAAGGGAAACATACAGAAACAGTTTCTAATCATAGAAATGAGACCTATTTAACCCAGTTAAATACTATCATGACTAGATCAAAAAGCTCTAACAACGTTTCCCTATGAATAATACAACACTTCAGATAAAGTTTCTGGTTTGGAATATTAGGGGAATGGACACTTCTATGTTGAGACTTCATAACCTGATCAATAGGCACAGTTTAGATCTTTTATGCTTGATAGAGCCAAAACATGATAATTCTCAATGTGATGTTTATAGGCAGGTTTTAGCTTTTGATAACTGTTTGCAGGCTAGTAGTGGCCAGATTTGGCTCTTCTGGAACTCCAGTATAACTCTGACATTGAAATGTGATAATCTGCAATTCTTAGCTGCCAGTGTGAATAGTCTAACTCTTAATAAAAGTATGGATGCCTTCTTTGTGTATGGACTAAGGACCAGAAATGGGCAGAAGACCCTTTGGTCTGACCTGAGATCATTTCATCACTCAGATTCTATTTTAATAGGTGATTTTAATGCTATAACATCAATAAATGAATATAAAGGTCCATCTACTCCTAAATTAGGTAGTATGAGGGATTTTAAGGATTTTATTAATGCTATGGCTTTAGAAGACATTAATACTGTTGGAAATATGTTCACATGGAGCAATAATAGACTTAGGTCCCCAACTATTCAAAGACTAGATAGAGGCCTTTGTACTTCTTCCTGGTCCTCCAATTTTCCTACTTCATCAGTCCACATTCTGAATCGAATATCTTCTGACCATAATCCTATGCTTCTCACTATAGGCAGTGATGTCCTTTCTACTCCTAGACCATTTAGGTTTTTAAATACATGGTATCAAAGGAGAGAATTCGCTCAGGTGATTAAACAAAACTGGGAACTGCCTCATCACAAATCAGGAATGATTGGTTTTTTCCTCAAGTTGATAAGATTAAAAAAAGAGCTCAAAATTTGGAACAGAAATATTTGGTAACATAACTGACAATGTGATAAATGCAGAAGCTGATCTCTTCATTCACGAACAAAAGTATAACCTTGATGACTCTGTGATGAACTTGGTGAAATTAAAAGAAGCAAAGGCTAAGCTAGTAAGGTCACTTGTAGAGCAGAAAATTTTTTGGAAACATAAGGCAAAGGTTAAATGGCTTAAGGAGGGGGATAATAACACTAGTTTTTTCCATAACTCTGTTAAGGAGAGAAAGTGTAGATTAAAGATTACAAAAATCAGAAATAGCAATGGCCAGTGGTTAGATAGTATTCAGGATATTGAAAATGAGGCCATCCACTATTACCAAGATCTCCTAATAGAAGATAGCTCCTCTGATAGTAATTCTTACAAAACACACTTCCTTAGCCAAATCCCTAAACTAATCACTCAGGAAGATAATGAGAGACTAATGCAACCAGCCTCACTTAATGAACTTAGGGATATTGTGTTCAATTTGAATAAGAATAGCAGTCCGGGACCTGATGGTTTCACTGCTAAGTTTTACATTAACTCTTGGGATATAATTGCTATGGATTTATTGTCTGCTGTTAATGATTTTCTAGCTGTAAACCATATTTCGAGGGGCATTGGCAGCACCTGGATTGCCATTATCCCAAAAAAACTAACTCCTATCTCCTTTGATGATTATAGACCAATAAGCCTTTCCAATGTTCTTGACAAAATCTTTTCCAAACTATTAATGGAAAGACTTAAGTCTATAATGCCAAGAATTATCTCACCACATCAAACAACATTTCTTAAAGGAAGAGACATTTCGGATAATGTCATCTATCTGCAAGAAATGGTTAGGTTTTTGAACAAAAAAAAAAGGGATCCCAATTGCATTGTCAAACTTGATCTTAAGAAAGCATTTGATAGGGTCAAGTGGTCATTTCTGTACTCAGTTCTTGCTAGATTTGGTTTCTCTGCTAAATTCATCTATATCATCATGAAGAATTTATCACAGGCATGGTTCTCAATCCTTATAAATGGTAAGCCTGTTGGTTATTTTCAGTCTTCAAGGGGGATTAAGCAGGGAGACCCCCTCTCCCCTTTTCTTTTTAATATATTTTCTGAGTCTTTCACAAGGAGTTTAGCATACATTTTTTAGAATGGTAAGCTATCATATTTTGATCATCCAGGTAATGCCCTTCCAGTTTCTCATTTATCTTATGCTGATGATACAGTGGTATTCCTAACAGCTGATAATCAAACACTGATCAGCTTTAAAGCTTTCCTGACTAAATTTGAAGATGTCACTGGCCAAAGGATAAATTACACTAAAAGTGATATCTATATAGGAAAGCATGCTTCGGCTCATAAGGTCAGCAACATAAGAAGGGTGCTAGGAATGAAAATTGGCAGATTCCCCTTCACATATCTAGGAGTTCCAATTTTCACAGGGATAGCCAAAAAAATCTATTTCCAACCTATAATTGAGCAGATAGAAAACAGAATTGGGGGTTGGAAAAATAGATGGCTCTCTACGGGGGGGGGGGATTACATTAATTCAGTCATGCATATACTCCATTCCCCAACATATTTGGTCAGTCCTAAAACCTAGCAATGGAATTATTCTTACCATTGAGAAAAAACTCAGTAATTTTTTCTGGGGCACAACTGAGCAGAAACCAAAAAGAACATGGAGGAAGTGGGATGCACTTTGCTATCCCATTAAACAAAAATGGTTTAGGTTTTAGATCTATATCCACAATCATAAAGACATGTTCAGTTAAGCTGTGGTGGAAGTTCCAAAAGGCTGAGGCTCTATGGTCTACCTTAGTGGCATCACTGCCTTTCTCTTCCAGATCCTCACCAAACTGGAAGAGAATCTGTGGCATTAATAATTGGGCAGAAACAAACTCTAGGGTTATAGTGGGAAAAGGAGAATGTAATTTCTGGACCTCTAACTGGTTAGATACAGGCCCGGTTGAGGATTGGTGTGATCCAAACATTGTAAATATCCCACATACATGTACTGTCTCTGACTTCATAGCAAACAAAGTTTCTCTGCTTCAGGATATTTCTCCATTTCTACCTCCTCATGCTGTCATTCTTTTACAGGAAGCAAAGTTAGCTCCACACAGGAAAGATAGACTCATATGGAAGCCGGGTCTGAAAGGTGAATTTTCTTTTAAAGCAACCTACCTCCTGCTCAGAAACCAGAGAGGTAATGTCCTCTCTGCTCAATATTTGTGGAGTTCAAGAATTGAAAAAAAAGGTTTCTGTTTTCATGTGGAAAATGATGAATTCTTTACTTTCCTTTGATAATGTATTGCGCAAATTGAGATTCTCTCTGCCTTCAAAGTGCTGTATGTGAAATAATCATGAGGATTCATTGGATCACTTTTTTAACTCATGTCCATTTGCTGTTCATATCTGGAAAGCTGTTCACTCATTCATGGGAATTGCTGTAGTGGCTTACCCATCTATTTGGGAGAGACTCTCTTGCTACCTGACTTTTCCTGGTCTGAGTGCACTCCATACTGAAATTATTAAATCTGCTGCTGTTATAACTTATTGGCATTTGTGGAAAATGAGGAACAAAATACTGTATGATTCAGCCATTCCTTTAACAGGATTAGTGATAACTAACATCAATGAACAAATTTTTTACATGTTCACTGTTAAACCTGTTTTCATAAGAGCTAAAGTAGACAAAGACATTGCTGATCATTCTTTTCTGCCACTGATTAAGCTTCCTCCTAAGCCGAAAATCCTGAAAATTGCCTGGTCTAAACCATATAGGGGGTATAAACTTAATGTAGATGCTGCATGGAATTGTCAATTGAACTTGAGTGGAATTGGTATGATCTTAAGAGATAGCAGAGGTAGTTTTATTGCTGCTCATACTAATTTTACAGATGCTAATTCCCCTCAGGAAGCAGAAATGAAGGCAATAATGCTTGCCATACAGAAATATGCTGGTCTCTTTAATAATGTTTGCATTGAATCTGACTGTATGAATGCTATTTCATCAGCTCTAGATCCATTACATGCTCCCTGGAAGTTGTTCCAACTAGCTGATGACATTAAGCAATCTCTGGGAAACTTTAATCTTATTCATATTCAGAGGCAAGCCAATCTTGTAGCAGATGCTTTAGCAAAGAAATGTCTCAAAGATGAGACAAGTGTATCCATGCTTTCTTTTAATATGTTACCTAATCATATTCAGGGGCTAATCAGGCTTGATCAGATAGGTACACCCTCCTTAAGATTTACACATTGAACGGATGCTACTGATAAAATGTTAAATGCAGGGGCATTGAAGGGCTGCTCACATGGAGGCACACGGATGGAACGAGATGCTGCCTGCAGTTTCTATTAGTTCTAGTCTACTTATTTTGATTCTCTTACTTAGAGGAAAGGATTATTAGTGAATTTAGGAATATCTGACTGACTTGTGTTTCGAAAACTCGATTCACTAACAAGTTCGATATTCTTCCTAAATTTGCTAACAAGTCTTTGTAATACTCTAACAATTAGCTACTTATTACCTCATTTTGGAAGCAACAATGGTTGCTTCATCAGCTTAGGCACCACTGTGTAAATCTAACTAAGCCAAGGCTTCCTTTTCTTTTCATGTTTTTTTCAGTTTCTTACTCATTTACACGGATTGGGAAGGCCTAATATAATTTCCCCCATCTTTGGATGGCTTTCATGGAAAAAAAACTCCAACTTTCCTTCTTTCTTAGACAACTTCCTAGAAATGGAAGCTCTATGATGCTTTCATGTTAACATTGATCCCAAAGATCAAGAGAAACACTATAATAACAAGAATAAGAGATTGACCTACTAGAAGTTTTAGCCCTTCACCACTTATGTGTCCAACCTTCGGTGCCATTAGTTGGAAAGATTCTTCTCTTTAACGACATTCACCTCATCATAACTTACATAATGTAACACAAGTCACTTGAGAACCTGTCATTGAGCCCTTAGACAAATTCCACTTGCTATCTCCTAAAAAGTATCTATATCCATTTCACTTAAAAGTACTAGCAGACAACAATTTAAGTCAAAAATCCGGTACATGGCTCACATTGTTCATCATAACTTACATAATGTAACACAAGTCACTTGAGAACCTGTCATTGAGCCCTTAGACAAATTCCACTTACTATCTCCTAAAAAGTATCTATATCCATTTCACTTAAAAGTACTAGCAGACAACAATTTAAGTCAAAAATCCGGTACATGGCTCACATTGTTCATAATAAGTCTGCACCTAATGCTTATTTTCACACGAATATCACTCAGACCAACTACATGATTTTATTTCCCATTCTAACTCAATCGAAATTACAAACTTGGTAGTTCATGAAGTACTCCTATGTGTGGACACAATGAAAAGAAGTTCCAGAATTAATCTACCATTATGTATTAGAATCTTCTATGTGATGACAATCCCCAATGGCATAAACAATGGCATAAGCCAGATTATCATCAACTTGAGAAACAGTTGCTGCAGTAGCTTTATCACCCCACATTAGGCTAGTCATGCTTTTTCCCTTGCTCTTTCTTCCACCGATAGCAATACTTTTTAATGTGGTCAGACAAAAGTTCAACTAGTCGGACTATGTTTTCCCTTCAAAATGATCTCCAAATCATAATTCATCTTAGAAATTGGACTTTGTTTGCCCCTAAAAATCCTTGCACACTCAATATCATAGCAGAAGGTATCATCAATATTAAAGTTAGTAATATCATTATTGAAGAATATTTTATATTAATATGAATAAAAATATGAAGTTATCCCTAATTAAGCTTAAATTTGAAGACAAAATTCAAATAGTTTAGGAATTTTCTCCCTCCCATGTAGTCACTCCCCTATTCCTAACACAATGAAAACAACAACAAAAATACTTCCCCCATTTAATTAATCGTGACACACTTTTCTTTTAGAAATATTCATTTTATTTTAGCATTTTTCATATAAAGTAAAGTGCTTAGATGACCTCCAATTTTTTGGAAAGTTCAAATATAACCCTTAGTTTTTCAAAAGTGCTTATATGCCCATGACATGCCAAAATATGTAAACTTATACCCAAGTGTCCGCTAACCAGAGTTGGCCAACCATTTTTGGCATTGACCGAAAAGGAAATTACTTTAATACCCCATGTTGTTAGATGGTAAAATGGTCATGGCACAAAGTTTAGCTTCCCAAACTTTTGCTTCTCATCCTTGGTCGGTGGTGGCGAAGTCAGTTCTTCATGCTCCTTATTCATGTTCATGTGATTGGAAGGTGGCAGAAGCAGAGGCGTAGGAAGTTGGCATCTTCTTAGTGGCGGAGAAGGAGTGTGAGGAGTGGAATACGGCAGAGGCGGAGAGAACGACAATGGAGGTGGAGGCGAAGGAGATGGAAAAAATAGATCCACATGCTCTTGAGATTCAACGATGAAAGTGAAAGAGAAAACAAAACCCAAATGATCACAGGGTAGTTTAACATGATTCCATGAAATCCAATTTTGATAGATAAAATATTTCTAGGTTTATCCTCAATTCCTCCAATAACAACAAAAATAAGCTCCAATTAGGGATCCTCAATCAATCCAACGAAAAAATTAACAAACAAAATAAAATGTGGAGATTAGGCTACCCAAATGAGAGCATTGCATATGAATTAAAACAAAATAAATTCCGATCTCTTATGAGCCCCCACTAGGGTTAGATAGATTGAGAAAAATGGGGGATTAGGAGGAACCTGAATGGAGAAAATAAGAGAGATATTGATGAAGAAGTTAGAGGACGGTAATTTGGTAAAATTTGGGAGGTGATATTCGACCGACTTTATTGCACAAATTATGGATTTAAAGTTTTTTTGGGGCAAATCGGACATTTCAACTCCGCCTGGCAAAGACCATGTTTAACCATTTTTTCAGGTGAAACTTTGGGTAAAACTACATTTTCAAAAAACTCGGGGTTATATTTGCACATACTAAAGGTTTGAGGGTTATATAAGCACTTCGTTCTTTCACATATATGGTATATTTTTAGATTTCCTCAATCATGCATTCTACATATTTTAAAATCTAACTTACACCATACATATGGTATCTATTAAAGCTTGTGTTGTAATAGGTTACATAGTTACCTTAGTTACGTCTTGTATATTTGGGTATTGATGTGCACCATTATGCATGCATTAACCAATGCATTCAGCGTAATAATTGGTTTGTTTTATATGTTGCATTACTAGTATTAGTTGAGTTTACATGACAAGGGGTTTAGACAGCCATGTTTGGTTTTCTTGTCTAAATCCTACGTTTTGTGGACTTAATTAGTACTAATGGACATCTTGTATCCACAGTCCCCTAGATCTTCCTTTGTAATCATCTTTAGTAGGTTGCTCGTGGATACTGTTCGTTACATTCTATGTGAAGGCTTTTCGCAAAGGCGGTAGAAGATATTGAAGGTCATTCACAAGAGAGGTACAAAATATTGAAGGTCGTTTGCAAGGATGACAGAAAAGATCGAAGGCCATCACACTAGGATGGTAGTAGACAATGACCACATACATCAAATCTTAGTAGAAGGAGGTTGTAGCCAAAGATAGACGGCATTGGAGTTCAAGGCGGCCAATGAAGAAACGGAGAATAGTGGTCTGAGAGAGTTGTGGCAACTTCTAGGAATGATCCAAGAAGAATCTGCCTTCAAGGTTGGTTCCATTAGATTTGTCTCCTCGAGAACCATAAAATCAACTACAAGAACTTTAAAAACGGACTCACTGTTCATCTGTAGCAAAGGAAAGAAGGTCAATCATCCAAAGTACAAACAGGTCGACGTGGACTCCTCATGGATGGTACCAACGGCTTGAAAAGACGACGTGGTCCGTGCTAAATGTCTTTGGCACAGACCGCACCAAACTTAATGGGTCACGCTCATAACTTCCAAATTTCACTAAAAATGCCTAAGTATGGCGTGGAGCATCCCATTCTTGATGGCCCACGCCGTTCAAAGTGCAAAATGTCAAGACCAGCTGGTGGGATGTGAAGAATCAAGCGGTCCATGCCAAAATACTGAGAAAAATGAGGTTTCTGATGATGGTCCATGCCAAACGTCACGTCCCGTGAATCAAAAGTGCAAAAATGAGAACTCTGGTGGCGGCCTGCTCCAAACAACGCTAACCGCACAGACACTACCCACACCAAGGGGTAAGAATGGACCGTGCCAAAGCATTTAGTCCACGCCAATGAAGGATACATGGATCGCACCAGATATGGCGTCCCATGCCAGCACGGACCGTGCCATCTACGACGGTCTGTACCAGGCGGCGGCTGAACTAGGGTTTACACATTTTTGGCCTATTTTGGGCCTATTTTTAGGCCCAATCCCCTACTATTTTTAGGCCCAGTCCACTAGGGTTTTATCTTAGATCTTGTTTTCATATTCTACTCTTGTAATTATGGAGCATCTAGAAAGAGAAACATTCTCTCTTCTTTCCTTTTTTTTCCTTTATATTTTGCTTTTATCCTATGATGTGGACTTAAAATCTTTATTTGAATTCCATGTCTACGGAGTACATTAGTAGCTTGGGTTATTTGTATTCATTCTTTGATGATGAATTTTTTAGATTTAGATTTTACTATCTTATTGTCTTATGAATATTTGTGCTTGAACTTGTGATTTATGAGACTTATGATTTATGCTATGTCATTATGATAATGCACTCATGCATGTGTGGTAGTATAAAATCGTGATAGGCTTCATTGAAATCTTGGAAAGTGTTGGAACTGTGGAGTAGTTAAAGAATACCGGGGAGATGAGTGCATTCATATCCTTTGAGAGAAAATTATTATATGTGTTCTACCATGATTCTGATTGGCTAGTTGTATGAGAAATTAACATGTTGGCGATCGATTCAGAAATCCCGATGGGGGAAATCCCCTGGCTTAATCCGATAGATTAGCGTATTGTTTGTAGCGACTAGAGTTGTGCCGACTCTAGAGTCATCACAAGGCATCTTTTCCTTTATCTCTCTAGGCCTCGGGATTGAGATCCATAGTGGAGTGTCTGGGATGTAATGCACTTCACTACATATCCAACAGTTGCGACCTACGCGAGCCATTGCCCTTTTAGGCGGGCTTTGGATTCCTCTAAGTGGGGGTGCATTGGCTGTGGGAATGAAGAGACTAGGGAATGGTCTGCAGCATCGGTGGACTAGAGTGCATTCCCTAAATTACGGAGACAGTGAGATATGACCATTGTGGTAAGTACCACGTGTGAAAAATGGGGGGAATAACCTTGCTATCTCCACACTATGTGACATGGGCATAAGATAGGTTTATATGTCTTTATGATAATGAATCAAGGATAGAAGTCATTAATTAAGCATGTTACACAAATACCCCGAAGTGCATGTTTAATAGTTTAAGTTCGGTTGTACTTTCATGCTTATAGTTGTTAATAGAAAAAACCAAAACCCCCATTTGTTTACTTTACTAGCTATTCCTAGTAACTTGTACGGATTGACAACCCAGACGAGGTTGTGTTCAATGTGTTTTTAGGCCCTAGCATTTCTGTGGACATACCCAGGGCTTACCGCTAATTACCCTATTAGTAGCATAGTATTGAGTTGTGTGCAGAACTATAAATTTTATCTTTGATCTACCGTCCTTCGCTTGGGTTAATTAGCTACAATTAACGACCTCGGGTAGAGGTGGGTCAAATTTTATCACCGCTGCCTGGGATAGTAATCAGTCTAATTGTCAATTAGCATAACGCATTAATTGAGTAGCTAGTATTATTCTTTTGTTTGTTGTTTTTTGGAGTAGGTATTGCTTGAGTTCTTGGTGAAAACCAAGGACCCCTGTACTACGATTCCAAATTTTGTGTGTTTTCTTTGTTTATGTTTAATTGGAAAAAAATGTGGGAAAGGACTCAACAGATGACACTTTGTAGGGAGTGTCACTATGATCACCCTAAGGAGTGTTGCCATAGGTTGAGTGACTTTGGGAGAAGAGAGGCTCAACAAGTGAGATTTTGTAGGATATGTCATTGTGACCACCCTGCGGAGTCTTCCTCTTTGATGAGCGAAAATGAGAAAGAGGTAGGAGTTGTTGGTTCCCAATGCCGATGGGATCAAAATTGGTACCCATACCACGATTTTCCAAATTCGAGATTTAGTGGTAACTCAAATTCATGGTATAGAGATGCATCGGGAAACCAACACTTTGGGATAGATAGTTGGATTTCTCCAACTTACCCAATGCCCCAAAAATAATCCCGAGGATTGGTTCCCAAATTGGATTATGGAGAAATTTTGCAAGCTATAGCTAATGTGACCAAGAGTAGTGATTTACTCCAATCACAAATGTTTGGCGAGATTAGCGATTTGGGAACTCAACTATTCTCAAGCATTGAGAAATTTAAAGGGCATGTGATTAATTTAATGGAAAGGGTGACCCAACTAGAAACCCAATATTATAAAAATGAACCATCCCTAGTTGAAAGTAAAATTTTGATAGATGAATCTAAGGGGGATGAGGAACGTTTTGTTGAGAGTGAAGAAGTCAAGGAAGGGGTGATTATACTTAATTTTCCATATTACCTATTTTCACCCCTACCTCCACCTATAGAACTAACTCCCACATTTTTTAAACGCTTAAAGGAAACCATAAGGAAGCCAATTGAATATGCTAAGCTTCCAAAACACCTATTCCCTCTAAGGTTGACTCCTCCTCTACTATATATCCTTTTGGAAGATACTTACCCCCACCTCTCCCTTTTTGGTTGTCTAAGGTAATGGGGTACAAACCCGCACCTTATGGATAACATTAGGGTCGTGCCGAAGACCTTAAATATATAGAGTTTCTCGGGAGGCAGCCCGAGCTTTGAAAAATTATATTGGTTTAGTAATTTTGGTGTGTTTTCCTAATTGTAGCTTTTTATTTTTGGAACACTATTACACTTGGTGTGCATGTTTGTTTTGTAGGAAGCATATGGTTCTTGGAGGAAGGTGAGAAAATTGAGAGTCCAACTCATGGACCATGTAGTCGTACATGGTTAGTAATGCTCACAATGGTGGACAAGGAGGAGAACCAAACCCCAAGTTCATGGGGTGTGTAGACGTGCATGACCCATGAAGCTCACTTACTTTCCTACACCCCAATCACCATTTCTTCCCTACCACCACCAAAGTACCAACCAAAACCCCTTACCCTCACACACATTGAGACCTAAGAGGTAACCCTTCATTTTAATTCAATTCTTTATTCGATTTGTGGTGCATGATAAAAGTTAAGGTTTTGGATTAGAGGTTAGCGGTAGTATATTGGGGTGATGGTAGTTTGTTCTTTAAATTCCATGATTGTTCCATCAAGGGTATATTTTAGTGTTAATTGTTCATTATAAGTGCTTTCCTATTTCTTTCCCTTGACATATGTTCTTTGATTTTGTATATGCATTGAGGATAATGCAAGCTTTAAGTGTGGGGGAGGGGATTAGATAGCACTTATGATTTTCATTTGTTTCTATGTAGCTAATAGCTCTTCTAAGAGCATTTTGAAAATTTTGAAAAAAAAATACAAAATTTGGACAAGTCAGAAACCCAAAAGGGTGACTTGGGTAACATTAATAAAAGCCCGGATAAGTCGAAAGACCTAGGTAAAAGTGAGAGGCTTGGCTCGGCTAGCCTTACGAGCCTAGGAAAAAATGAGAGGTCGTGCGAAAAAAGGTGAGAATGTGAGTACCCTTTGTTTGTTAAATCTGGGATGAAAACCCGAAAGGGCTCCTAGGCAAAATGAGAGAAATTGAGAGAAAACAAAAAACTAGGTTGATGATACATTTGCCTCCTTAGTTGTAACTAAGTCTAGAATCAAGAGTTATCCCTATGTTACAACCTAGTCGAAGACTCTTGGTGGAAAAAGTAAGCTAGATTGACACTTATCTTCTTTGCTTATCTTTTTCCGCATTTTTATTTTGGGTGGATAGGTTACTTAAGAATCTTCGGAGAGTTGTGGACATTTTCACTTCTTTTGGGGAACCAAGGTAGCTTGGGAATAAGTTGAATGCATTGTCTAACGTATACTTGCATGCTACTTGTCGCTTACACCATTTCTTGTTTTAATTTTCTCGATGACGAGTAAAGGTTTAAGAGTGGTGAGTCTGATGTGCACCATTATTCATGCGCTAACCAATGCATTCAGAATAATAATTGGTTTGTTATACATGTTGGATTGCTAGTATTAGTTGAGTTTACGTGACAAGGGGTTTGGACGGCCATGTTTGGTTTTCTTGTCTAAATCCCACATTTTGTAGACTTAATTATTACTAATGGACATCTAGTATCCACGGGCCCCTAGATCTTCCTTTGTGATCATCTTTAGTAGGTCGATTGTGGATACTTTTCATTACATTCTATGTGAAGGCCATTTACAAGGACGGTAAAAGAGATCGAACGCCATTCACAATAGAATGGTTGTAGACGAAGGCCACATATATCAAATTTCGGTAGAAGGAGATTGGAGCCAAATATAGGCCGCATTGGAGTTCAAGGCGGCCAATGAAAAAATGGAGAAAATTGTGGTCCAAGAGAGTTGTGCCAATTTCAGAGAATGATCCAAGAAAAATTCGCTTTCAAGGTTTGTTCCATTGGATTCTTCTCCTCAAGAACCATAAAATTTACTACAAGAACTCTTAAAACGAACTCACAGTTCATCCATAGCAAAGGAAATAAGTTCATATGGCCAAAGTACAAATGAGTTGGTGTGAACAGCTCATGGATGGCACCAATGGCCCGCACAAGACGACGTGGTCCGTACCAAGCCCCGGCATGGACCATGCCAAACTCGATGGGCCACACACATAACTTCCAATTTCACTCAAAAATGACTAAGTATGGGCGCGGACCGTCCCATTTTCGATGGCTCGCACCATTATAAGTGCAAAAATATCAAGACCAACCGGTGGGATGTGAAGAATCAAGCAGTCCGTGCCAAATTACTGAGCAAAATGAGGTTTGTGATGACGGTCTGTGCCAAACGTCTCATCCCGCAAATCAGAAGTGCAAAAACGAGGACTCTAAGGGCGGTCCGCACTAAACAATGCAGATCGCAAGACACGACCCGTAGATGATGGCACGGCCTACCCTAAGGGGTGCACACAGACTACGCAAGAGCGGACGGTGCGTGCCAATGGAGCAAGCATGAACCGCACCTGCACGGACCTAGTACACGACGCGAACCGTGCCATCCACGATGGTCTAGGGTTTACATATTTTGGCTTATTTTGGGCCTATTTTAAAGCCCTATCCCCTACTACTATAAATATAGCTTTAGTCTACTAGGGTTTTATCTTAGATCTTATTTTCATATTTTACTCTTGTAATTATTGAGCATCTTGAGAGAGACACATTTCTCTTCTTTCTTTCTTTCATTTTTATTTTTCTTTGAGCCTATGATGTGAAATTCAAATATTTATTTGAATTCCATGTCTAGGGAGTAGATTAGTAGCTTGCAACTTTGTATTCATGCTTTAATGATGACTTTTTGATTTTCATATATTATTGTCTCAAGAATATTTGTGCTTGAACTTTTGCTTCATGAGAATTATGATTTATGCTATATCATTATGATGATGTACTTATGCATGTGTGGTAGTATAAAATTGTGCTAGGCTTTATTGCGATCTTGGAAAGTGTTTGAATTGTGGAGTAGATAAAGAACACCGGGGAGATGAGTGCATTCATGTCCTTTGAGAGAAAATCATTATATGTGTTATACCATGATTCTGATTGTCTAGTTGTGTGAGAAATTTACATGATGGGTGGTCGATTCGGAATCCCGATGGGGAAAGTCCCTGGCTTAACCCCGTAGATTAGCATGTTGTTTGTAGCGACTAGAATTATGCCGACTCTAGAGTCATCACAAGGTGTTGTTTCCTTTGCCTCTCTAGGCCTAGGAATTGAGATCCATAGTGGAGTGTCCGGGATGTAATGCACTTCACTATATATCCAGCAGTTGCGACTTACGTGAGGCATTGCCCTTTTAGGCGGGCTTTGGATTCCTCCAAGCGGGGGCGCATTGGCCGTGGGAGTGAAGTGACTAGGGAAGGTTTGCGGAATCGGTGGACTAGAGCACATTTCCTAAATTTCAGAATGGTGAAATATGGGCATTGTGGTAAGTACCATGTGTGACAAATGGGGGGAACACTGTCTATATGAAAATGAATCGAGGATAGAAGTCATTAATCAAGCATGTTACACAAATACCCCCAAGTGCATGTTTATATAGTTTAAGTTTTGTTTTACTTTCATGCTTGTAGTTGTTAATCGAAAAACCAAAAAAACCCCTTGGTTTACTTTCCTAGCTATTCCTAGCAACTCGTGTGGGTTGAAAACCTGCACGAGGTTGTGTTTAATAGGTTTTTAGGCCCTAGCATCTCTGTGGACATACCCAGAGCTTACCACTAATTACCCTATCTGTAGCATAGTAATGAGTTAGGTGCAAAAATATAATTTTATCTTTGACCTATTGTCCTTCGTGCGGGTTAATTAGCTACAATTAACTACCCTGTGTGGAGGCAGGTCATGTATAAATCACCCATCATCTTGTGAATATACAATCAGAAAATCATTCCCAAAATATCGTAATCTTACTCGTTTCTTGGTATCAGAGCCTACTCTATGAAAACCTAAAATTTTAGACCATACCTTTCGTGACTTTCTGTTTTTGCTGCCATGAGTGAGATGGAAATTACTATCAACCCCCCTCCTCCAACCAAATCCTATCATCGGTGATACTATGCCATCTCCACAATCTCTAGTTAAGATGAGATCGACCCTCACCCTCTCTCACATCCTCTTTATCACTTGTCTCTATTTTATATCCATCCTTCTGACCACTCGGGTTTGTCTCTATGTCTGGTTGTTCTAAAGGGTGATAATTATCAGGAATGGACTACCTCCATGAAGAACGCTCTCAAGGAATAACGTAAACTTGGCTTCATCGACGACCGTATTTCTCAAGCTCATATTGCTTTTGTGGATCTTGATGACTGGTATAATGTCAATTCCATGTTAATCGGTTCTATTGTTCAAGCTATTGACCCATCGTTGCAATCTTCTACCACCTATCCAGTGACTGTCTTCGAACTCTGGGAAGAGTTGCGCCATCATTTTTTAGTTGCTAATGGCTCTCGTTTGCTTCAACTTCGTTAAAAATTAGCAAATTGTCTCCATGGAGGTAAGTCTGTGTGTCGTACTATGGAGCACTCAAGAAAACTTGGGACAAAGTTGGTACGTATGTTCCTCTTTAAGTTTGTCTCTACAAACACCATTCCTGCAACATCACCTCCAAACTTTAGGGTGAATGAGATGTCGAGTGCCTTCATCAGTTTCTTGTTGGGCTCGGTAACTCATTTGGCACTCTTTGTTCTAGCATCATGTTGCAAGAACCTTTTTTGTCTCTCAATCGGGTTATGCTTTAGTTTTCTAGGAGAAGCGTCACCAAACACTCATGCATGAGCGCGATACTAAATCTGATGCCATGTCTTTTGCTGCTCAGGCCAAGCCAAGCCCCCTTTTCCATCGCGACCTCCAGCTGCTTTGACGATGGAAAAAACATATGCTTCGTCTGCCTGCCCCTCTTGGTCACACTGTGGCAAACTCGGCTATGACATATCCCACTACTGGAAGATTAATGGTGTGCGCGAGAGCTTTGTTCATCGCTCGGCTGGGCGCAGGAACTCCAACTCAAGTGTTGGTCGCGACTGTGGCATTCTAGGCGGTGGCATAGCTCATTCCGCCCAGCAACAGCTCCAGCACCCGCCGTTGGATGTGGTGTCACTTCTGGAGTTTGTAGCTTGTGGCTTAAATCTGAGCGCAATCAATGGCAGGCCATTCTACGAATGTAAAAAATCCATAAAAACTCCTTTCGATAATTGGTCTGTCTCCCCTCAGGGTCATTAAATAACAGTAGCTAATCAATTAAACACAAGAAGAGGATGCATGGGATCAAAGATAAAGAGATTTTTATTCTGCTTCCATTCCCACTACTTAGCTACCTAGAGGGTAGATAGTGGCAAGACCATAATCATCCACAAAGATTCTAGGCGTCTAAAAGCTAACTACACATAGCCACGACCGGGTCGTCAATCTGACCATGTGTTAGGAATTGCTAATATTGCAAAACAGGTTTTTGTGGATTTTTTATCTAATAACTACAAGCATGCAAAATCACAAGAGAATAAAACTATATATCATTCGTACTTGGGGAATATTTGTGTAACATGATTAGTGCTATTTTTTGATCCTCAACTCAATCACATTCAAGACATACAAAAACTATCCTTGTACTTATGATACGTTGCCTGGTCGATGGTCAACACTTCCCCATACCTGTCACGTATGGTGCTTGTAATCTTTCATCGGCACCACCTTCGTAGTTAGGGGAGTGCAACAACGACCCTGCCGCTGGGCATATCTATTTCTCCCCCGTACGATTACATCCCAGGCACTCCACTACGAAAGCTTCTCCAAAAGCCTACAAAGGCAAAGGGATAGGCACCTTATCGATAGCTCCAAGGTTTTCAATTACGCTAACCCTAGTTTGCTACCAACGCTATCTCTATCCATAACACCTTCGGGCCAACTTGCCAGCTAAGACTAGTGTATGGTCGATCGTAACATTGACTTGATAAGCACATGTATACACTCATATGGTTCAGGACTATCGTTACCCACATACATCTAGGTTTCACTCCCCAAGTGATATCAATCAATGCACCACCATGACACTAGACTAAGGTGTAAGCAAACATGGTGTGACAATCATGCAATTAGGAAGAATCATAAGCACAAGCCAACACAAAACTCACAAGCACATAAATATAAGTAGATCTATAGAATCTCCCAAAACAAACACCAAATCATGAATAAAATATAAACCCTAAGCTAAATAAACTACTCTACTAATAAATCCATGGAATTCATTAGATTAAATCCCATGGATCTAAGAACAAAGAGAAAAATAATAGAAAATAAAATAGAAGGAAAAGAGAAGAAGAACTCTAGAGAGAGGGAATTCTTCTCTTCCTCCTATCTACTAAGAAAATAAGATCTACATTATACCTACTTAGTTCAACCCTAGAAGAATAAAGACTCTTATATATAGTAGTATGGAATTAGGCCTTGAAAAAGGCCCAAAATGAGGCCCAAAACCCTAGCAGCCAAAATCGGCGCAAAACGGCTCTCAGGCACTGTCGTGTTGGTTAGCTCTGGCATGGATCATGTCTTCTGACACTACCATGTCAGCTGGGTCTAGCATGGCTCGTGTCATCTGGCACGGCCATGTCGGCTGGGTCTAGCACCCTTGCGGATGACCTTCTACAATCTACTACCACCCTTGCAGATGGCCTTCTACAAACTACACCGAAGTGCTCATGAGCAGCCTATTAATAAGCTCACAAAAGAAGATCTAGGCGCACGTGAGGACATAGTGACCATTATATCCAATTAAGTTTACAAAACTTTGGATTTAGATAAGAAAACCAACAACGGTCATTCTAAATCCTTTGTAATGTAAACCTAACTAAAACTAGAAATCAACAAACCAAAACATAATAACAAATGTGTCAAATGCATTAGTTAACACATGCTTTCAGGTGCAGATCACCGATGCTACTAGTAAGCCTTCTCTATGGATTCTCGATACAGGCAATTCTTTTCATATGACGAGTAATCAGGCTCTACTTCGTGATATTATTGATATTGCTCCTGTTCCTATTAAGCTTCTAAACAATCGTGTTGTAATAGCAGTTCAAGAAGGTTCTCTTGTCTTCTCTTTGTATGCAAGTATTGACCATGTTCTATACTTGTTGACGTTGGAATGAAATCTTCTCCCCTTTGCTAGGTTACTTCTACATGCTAAGTGCTTCGCTTTCTTAACCGATAAGTTATGTGTACTTTAGGAAATCGTTACAAAGAAAATGATTGGTGTGGGCGAGCAATGACGTGGATTTTACTGGTTGCAGCACTTCTCGACAGCCGCACAAGCTTGTCATGCATCCAAGTTCAAGAGGGTGTACTCGCATAAACGGTGGCACAAGAGGCTAGGGCACCCTTCATTTGCAGTTTTGTCATCTTTATTTGTTCCTTGTTATTCAGTTTATAGTGCCGCTCCTTGTAAATTTTGTTTCAAATCCAAACAAACAAGAGTTGTTAAGTTATAATTAAGCCACACATTTATTAAAGCTTGTGTATTGTGACACTTGGGATCCGTATCATACTCCTGCTTTTTGTGGTGCTACATACTTTGTTACAATTTTCAATGATTATTCTCGTGCTACCTGGGTTTATTTGCTTAAGTCCAAGTCAAAAGTTCCATCTTTGATTTTTTAATTCTGCACCGCGACTATCACACAATTTCAATCTTATGTTTGTCAATTTTGATCAGACAACGGTACAGGGTTTCTTGGCCTCAAATATTATTTTGCTACTCATGACATTGTTCATGAGAATTCGTGCATCTACATGCCTCAACAAAATGGCAGAGTGGAATGCAAGCATCGCCATCTCTTAAACATGGCTTGTGCGTTGTGTTTCCAAGCTTCTCTTCCCATTGAATTCTGGGGTGAATGCGCCCTTACTGTGTGTTTCTTGATTAATCGAACTCCTACGCCAGCTCTCCAGAACAAGACTCTATTTCATTTGTTGTTCAGGAAGATCCAAAGTACACCGATCTTCATGTCGTTGGTTTTCTATGCTTCGCTCCGATTCTTCCTCGGCCAAGTGATAAGTTTGCTGCTTGAGATCAAAAATGTGTTTTCATGGGTTATCTAAGTTGAAAACAAGGTTACCGTGTATATGATATCAAATCCGGAAAAAAATCTCTCGGGATGTGGTGTTCTTCGAGGATCAATTACTGTTTAGGGAATCGTCTTCTTTGACATCGCTGCCTCCAACATATACAATGCCTCATATGGTCGTGTTTGTGCTACTCGAGCTCACCTCCTTCTCAGAAAGAGGGAGCTCTTCACCCGAGCCCACGACCCCTCCACAATTGTGCCTTACACAGTCGTGCCCCTCCACCACCGTGCTAGGACATCCGTGATTGTGCCCTCCACGACCGTGACATGACATCAGCGACTCTCAGCTCACCCTCCACGGTCATACCCGTTGAGCAATTAGCCAAGTCAACTCCTCTCAAAGAGCCCCAAATCAATGTCTAGCGTAGCTCTGGTCAGTGTCAGTCGGGTGTCTTGCTCCATGGTTTTGTCTGATAACAAGTTGGATTCGGTTGTCTCGTCCACATCCACTCTGTACCCTATCATTGACTTTGCTTCTTCCAAGAAGTTTTCTCCAGCCCATGGACATGAGCCAGTTTGATTTCCTGAGGCCGTACAGTAACCATGTTGGCGGGACGCCATACAAATTGAGCATCAGGCTCTTGAGCAAAATTGCACTTGGTCCCTCACGTCTCTTAACCCTGGTAAGAACCCAAATGGCTGCAAATGGGTCTATCCCATCAAGTATAAGTCAAATGGTGATCTTAAACGTTACAAGGCTCGTTTTTTCGTATTGGGAAATTGCCAAGTTGAAGGAATTTATTTCATTGAAGCACTTTCTTGTTAGTTGATTGGGAAATTGTCAAGTTGCCAAGACGGTCACAATTCGCACTTTCTTGTCAGTTGTTGTTCGAGGGTGGGAGCTTCATCAAATGGACATGCACAACGCTTTTCTATATGGAGATTTGGATGAACTGGTCTTTATGACTCCTCCTCCGGGCTACTCCAACGCCTGGTCAGGTTTGTCGCCTTCATATATGATCTCAGGCAGGCTCCGCATAACTGGTTTTCAAAGCTAGCTTAGGCCCTTTGTCAATATGGTTTTCGTCATAGCTGTATATGTTGATTATTATTTGTTCAGTCTCAACCACTCTGGTCATGTTCTTCATGTCTTGGTGTATGTCATCGGCTTGATTATTGCAGGAGATAGCGCTACTGCCATATCAAATTTCAAGCATTATCTATCATCTTATTTTTACATGAAAGACCTCAGCATTCTTAAGCATTTTTTGGGTCTCGAGATTGTGTCAAATCTCTCCGTCATCTTTGTTTTGCAACTCAAGTATGCACAGGAGGTTATGCCAAAGCTGGCCTTCTCGGTTCCAAGCCGGTTGCTTCGCTCATGATCTGACGCATCATCTCAGCAAGGTTGCCAGTCCGGACTATGCGCATCCTGACCAATATCGTCGTCTCATTGGAAAGTTAGTGTATCTCTCCATCACTAGACCTGAGCTCAGTTTCGCAGTTCACACTCTCTCTCAGTTCATGTAGTAGCCAAAGTTGGAGCATTAGACTGCTGCTTTGCGAGTTCTTCATTATGTTAAAGGAAGCCCGGGCCAAGGTCTATTTCTTTCTCGAGATAGTAGCTTGGCTATGACAGAATATTGTGATTATGATTGGGCCACTTGTCCTATCACTCATCGCTCCATTACTGGCTACTTCATTACAGTGGGTGTTTCACCGATCTCCTGAAAGTCCTAAAAGCAACACAATGTATCCTACTCTTCAGCAGAGGCCGAATATAGATCCATGGCGAATGTTTGCTGTGAGGTCCTCTGGCTTCGTTCTCTTCTACGCTCTCTATGTATTGCTCATTCTGATCTGATTCGACATATTGCGATAGTCAGGCTACTCTACACATCACAGTGAATTCGGTTTTTCATGAGCGAACCAAGCATATCGAGATGGACTACCATCTTGTTCGTGATCTTGTTTCTTCGTGTATCATTTCCACTCATCACCTTCCAACTCCGGACATGCCGAAGGACATTTTCACTAAAGCTCTATGGCGGACCGTGCTTCTTCATCTCAGTTTCAAGTTGGGCATTCTTGATTTTCATGCTCCAACTTGAGGAAGAGTAATAGATTTTATGTTGTATTATGTTACGTAGTAGTTACCTTCGTTACGTCTTGTATATTTGGTATAAATCACACATCATCTTGTGTATAGACGATTGGAAAATCATTGCCAAAATATCCTAATCTTCCTCGTTTCATTATCGTCTAAAACATTGTGTCACATTTTAAACTGCCAACAATAATTCAAATCTTGAGTTTTGACATTTGAATTTAATGTCTTTCAGCACCCAGGTGGTCGCTGTTGTCGAAATTATCAACATACTCCCTCTCATTATTTAATATTGGTTCTGTTTGACTGTAAAAATTTTCAAGGTAAATTTGATCACCGATAACTTTAATTTCATACAATAACCAGACTATAAAATTTTATTTTTTAGAAATTACGTGTTACGGAGAATTCAAAAATAGCTCACACGACGTCCGTTATTATGTACAATTAAAGTTATTGATGGTTAAATATGTAAATTTTTACAGTCAAATGGAACCTAGAGATTAGTGAACCGGAGGAAGTATATGCTTCTCATTCCATGGGTCTTCGGTATTCAGAATTTTCAGATCAAAATAATGACTTAATATCCATTATTTGGCAGCACAAATACCAGCACATAAACTAAAATTAATATTCCACGCACAGACACTCATCAGTAGCAGTACGTGACACCGAGGAAAAGACATTCTCCAAGATCAAAAGAGCATGCAAACAAATGTTACTGTCAGGCAGAAATGTATCCATTTCAAGTGCATGCCACACAGTATCACCCTCTGTATAAAATAAGTAAATATATCCGGATTTCATGAAAATAAAAACAAGGTTTTTGAGAAAATAATCAAAAAAACTTTCCACATTTCTCCGTTTATCATGCTTGTCACATTATTTAGAAGATGGAAAATGAATAAATGAAATGAAATTGATTTGAGAAATATACAGGACCAGTCGGAAAGGTCGAGAGTTTACTTTCTTAACCAAGAACTCAGCTCATCACATCAGTCATTTATTTGATTGTTTAATTATATAATAACATCAAATTAGCCATATTTTAAATATGAATTAAAGAAATTATTCATTAATGTATTAAATTCATTAAGTGTAGCAATGTAATGTGATAAAATGCCACGAATTGTAAGTTGGATTTGTTATCAAATTATGAATTAAAATTTTAACATACAATTAATTAATTGAAAAAATATAATGAGTACTGGTGCATTGATGAATGATTAAAATAACTTAAAAAATTTAATTGTCAATTTCTAACTAAATTTTTTTAACTTATGTTATTTTATAACAATTCCAACTTACAATGTTTTATAATAAAATATCTTATTTGAGTATTCATCGTATATGTACTTAAATTGATATTTATATTAAAAATTTATTAGACAACGGATTAAATTTAGTTCGCCAACTTACTCCAACCAGTCAAGCACGACACGATTGAAAATATACTGGAACGCGCACGATACGACACGGAAAGCACGAACCACATGGGCGGGTCATGGACCAACTTTTAGTTTGACAGCACGGCACAAAACGGCATGATCACGACAATGAGACTTAAATTATGGAAGCACAAAAATTCGGCACAAGCACGGCATGAAACCAACTCTGAAAATAGTACTCTTTAGATTCAAAATGGTACCCATTTTTGCTAAAAGGTATAAAAAGTAATTGTAAGAGGTGAGGTATGAAACTGTGAAATTCGATTTGAAATGATTCATTTTAGTACTATTTCTCCATTAAAAATGGAAGAAAGCATCTTTGGTGGATGGTACAAATGAATAGAAAGATGACATGGATTGCTGTACAAACGCTGGGGGGAAAATGGAATATTATATGTATAGGTATGAATGAAAGAAAGAATGAATGACAAGAGCTGTGATCGCTTCTTCCATGTTAATCTGGAAAAGCTGCAGCAACAAAAATGCTCCATAGATTTAGAAAAATTGGTAAGCCAAAGAAAGAGACAAGGGAAACTGTGTCTAAAAATGGCAGCATTTTAACGTGTAGGGTGTTGGAAGGAACGAGTGTGGGAATCCTATTGTCAGATATGCACGCTGTATTATAAAATCACACAAGGTTTTCATCCATTATGTAGATGTGAGTTGGTTTTCCACTTCTGTCTGCTCGGAAACTATTTCAGGTGTAAGATGCAAATTAACAAGCAAACGAATGTGTGGGAGGAAAGCAAAAATGAAAAATTAACTAACAAATTTAAAAAATGAATGAATGATGATAAATCAATTAAATCCTTTCAGAAGAGGAAACGAAAAGGTAGAAATTAAGCAAATAAATAAAATGAGAGGTTATTTGTGTAGAGAGGGGTGTATATGTTTGGCAATTGCCAATTAGGCGATAGGTGGTATATGATTGCATTAGCTAATCTTTGGAATGGTCTAACACGGGAATTTGCTCCGTCAACGCTGGTCTTGGGACAGTTGGTATGATGGTAATATTCAATAAATACTTAGGGTTTTTTCAGCACTTTTAAAGAATTCAAGCTTGTTTTGACACTTTAAAAAGATTTAGAGTAATTTTGGGATTTATTCCTTAATCTTTTCATTTATCCAGAAGAAGAAGCCTCTTGCCAGATGATCTGTCCATAAATTTATTGATAGACAAAGAACTTATTAGCAATTAAACAAAATATTTAATAACTCGGTCCGGGTCACTAGAATATGAGTCGGGTTATAACAAATAAAACCAACCCTTCTTCTTCAAAGCACATTTTTCCATCCATACTTCTGCGAGCCAACCCGCAAACATTCATCCTTCCTTCCTCCTCGATCAATTCCTCCTTTCTAAACCCTTCTTTCTCCTATAAATTCTCCGATTGATCAGTCATTCTCCAATCAATCAATCCAATTCGACATGTAAGAAGATCGACATCCACAAGGTCTATGCATCGAAGAAAATCTATGCATCGAAGAAAATCTGAGCCAAATAAGTTGCTCTTTTTTTCACTAGATCTTCACTAAGTACCCAAGGATAAAATGTTTGATACCAATAATAGCCGTAGATTCCATGGTGAATACATGATTCTGTACCTAAACTATTAGGCTCCAAAATTAATGTATATTTTTGTACGTTTTAAAATAATGTGGATTCCATGTTCTAGGTGGGATTTAAAATTTGTTACATTTGATGTGAATTAGATTGCACATTAAACTTTGAAGTAGTGGATGTATGATTTCTATTGTTATGAACATGTAAGAAACATGTGGTAAACATTAGAAAAATAAATTAAATGCTGCATAAGATTTTTATATAGATCACGCATCTATTACCTTACAATACTTATCATCCGTAATACAACATGCATTTGTTTTAAAATTAAGAGTATAAATTATGAAACTTTTTCAAGAGGAATTGTATAAGTTAAGTTATGAATCGTTTATGTTTTATTAAAACATACATATGTTAGCCTACAACTAGTTTATATGATATAGAACAAATAACTTCGGTGGCCCCTTAACTATCACGATCTTCCACCTCTAACCCCTATCTTTAAAAAATAATTTGGCTCTTAACTTGCAGAACTGTTGAATCATGGTCATTCCATCAAGTCAAACGGTCAATTTAGGCCTAAGTGCCTAATTTAAGGGTAAAATTAACATTTTCCATTTTCTTTTTTCTTTCTTCCATTTCATTTTCCCCTTTCCCTTCCCGTTCACGTTTCCCATCCCGCTCACAATCCCAACCGCTGCCGCCGCCGCCCAAAATCCCCACCACCACAACACTTGTCGGCGACTTTGACTCGGACCCAACATCTTGCCCCGAATTCGATCATGAAAAACGCTTTGACTAGCTCCCTCGCTAGCGACCTTGACCCGGACCCAGCAAATCTCCCAAAAATCGACGTATTCTGCCTTGACGTTCTGATTCTAGAGCTACTCACGGGAAAGCTCCCATCGCAGTATGCCGCCTCCGGTGGGCGAGGACGCATAGGTGTTTGATCTCGACGTGGAGGTGAACGATAAAGAAATGAAGGAGCTCCTTAGCATCGGTTGCGCGTGCACGGAGGACGACCTTGATTGGCGGATGGATGTTGGAGAGGCGGTGAGGACGTTCGGAGTGGGGAGGCGGCGGCGGGATTGAGATTGTATGCGAACTCCGTTGTGATTAACACGGCGGCGACGTCGATACTTCTGCGTTTTCTCTCAACCAGCGGTTCAGAAACAACAGGCGGTGCTTGACGGCTCGGATGGGTTCCAATTCGAGTCTTTCAGTTGTTTCCCGACCCTTGTAATCTAGTGGCCATGGTAGGGATGTACTCTTTGTTGTTTCACGTATCCGTGGATCAAGAAATATAACATTTTACTTCACCCCTTTTAACTCGGTTATTTTTGTGAGCCCAAAAATAACCGAGATAAAAAATAATTACCTCAATTTTAAAAAAATAAATAATATTTTTAAACTCGATTAAAAAAACATAGGTAAAAAAATAAAAATAAAATGTTGAGATAAAAAGTCTGACATAACCAACGCCGCATGCATGTCTAACTTATCGAAATCGATTATTTTTGTGACCGACGGTCGCACGTCATCGTACGTCATCGTACACATGTTTGGCTTATCGAGCTCGATTATTTTTGTGACCGACGTCGACATGAATGACCGATGTGAGATGTCGCATGCATTTCTCGCTTATCGATGGCACTTATTATTGTTACCGACATCGCACGTATCTCTCCCAGACATGAAATGACCGATGTCGCATGCATGTCTGGCTTACCAACTTTGGTTGATTTTTTACCAACGTCGAAGGTGACTCTCGCAGACATGATACTTATAATTATATGAATAACTAGATAACACTCTTGAGATGCAGGATTTAAAATAATTGAATATATATATATATATATATATATATATATGTATATATATATATATATAATATAATTTATTTTTTAACAAAACTTAAATTTTAAATTTCTTTAGAGTGCGTCTCTTGAAAGACGGTCTTTCCATAAGTCATGGAAAGACTAAGGTTTAAAGCGTAAATTAGAAGAAATTAAGATAAAATTTTTGGGTTGCATGAACCGGGTTATAAATTTTATAACTACTACATGTTGCATACTAAATTTTTAATGTTGCAACTAAGACCTTTTACCTTTTATTATTTGAATTAAACCCCGTCTTTCCATAAGCCTATGGAAAGACCGTCTTTCCCAAGACTTTGCCATTTCTTTATGCAACTTCATTTCTTTTTTAATTTTAAAATATTTTATAACTGTACTTTTAAATATGAATTCATGTTTAAATTTTCAAATGAAATAAATTAAACGTAGAGTTTGAGTAATAAATGATCGAAATCGAATATAAATATGTAAACTTTATTTTTTCACTGGATAAAATTTTATATGCTACTTGTTCATAATTATATAAAATAAGTAGTATATCAAATTTTACTCGATGAAAAACAGAGTATGATTATTAATATTCGATTTTGATCACCTATGACTTAGACACTACATTTAATTTATTTCATTTGACACGTGGCTAATTCCATGGGTGCCACGTGGTTAATCCATTTCTTACTTTTATGTAACCAACTCCAAATTACTCTAGAATGTGTACTAGCGTTTTCCAACATTTCATCAAAAAAATCATCTATTTAATATTTCTATATACTCCCTCCGTTTTTTTTTCATTGGCACCTCTATTTTGGTGTTAGAATTGAGGAGATGCTAAATGAGTGGATGAAATTGAATTGAAAGAAGAGAAAGTAAAATGAGTGGATGTAAAAATCTTAAACTTGCCCAAAATAGCAAGTGCCAATTAAAAAAAACACCACTTTTAGTAAGTGTGCCAATGAAAAAAAAAACGGAGGGAGTATATGCAAGAATAACAAAAATCATTATTTTGAAGCAGTGGATTATAGGGTAACCAATTTTAGGTCATAGTGTAATTTTTTAAGATTGTGTAGAAGTAATCAATGTTGACTTTCGAGACTCTTTTGTTTACCCATGCATGCCCAAATTGGAAAATCACAACTATATATTGTTGAATTGCATTTTGGTGTTGCCAATTTCGTGATTCGATAACTCAAACTTTCTTGGAGGATTTTAAGTGCAAAAGGTAAAAACTTTACTCGTAAACGTGATGCTACCCTATATTTCTCAATTTTATTTTCCAAGCCCATAACATAGTAATTATCAATAAACATGCACAAGAATATATTTGTAATCTTTTCCGATTTCCCTTTCTTACTTCTATGTAACCAACTCTAAGTTACTCTAGAACATGTACTAGCGTTTTCCAACATTTCACCCAAAAATTCATTTATTTAATATTTCTATATTTATGCAAGAATAACAAAAATCATGTATTTTGGAACAATGGATTGTAGGGTAACACAATTTCGGGCCATAGTGTAAATTTTCAAGATTGTGTAGAAGTAATCAATGTTGACTTTCGAGGCCTTTCGTTAGAGTTGCGTAAATTTTGGGCCCTTTCGTTCACACATACATGCCCAAATTACAAAATTACAATTGTATATTATTGAATTGTATTTTGGTGTTGCCAATTTCGTGATTCGACAACTCAAACTTTCTTGGAGGGACCTAAGTGCAAAGCGTAAAAACTTTACTTGTAAACGTGATGCTACCATATACACCCGAATTGTATTTTTCAAATATGTAACATAGTATTTATCAATAAACATGCACAAGAATATATTTTTAATCTTTTCCAATTTCCCTTTCTTACTTCTATGTAACCAACTCTAAGTTACTCTAGAACATGTATGAACGTTTTCCAACATTTCACCAAAAATTTCATCTATTTAATATTTTAATATTCATGCAAGAATAACAAAAATCATATATTTTAGAACAATAGATTTAGGGTAACACAATTTTGGGTTATAGTGTAATTTTTCAATAAACGGTCAACCTTTACTTGACATTCTACACATAAACACTAATGAAATGGTTAGAACATAACTGGTCAACAGTCAATCCTTACTTGATTTTCCATACATTAACACTAATAAAATAGTTATAACATAACTTATCAACGGTCAACCCTTACGTAACTTTTACTTGACTTTCCATACATAAATACTAATAAAATGGTTATAACTTAACTAATCAATGGTCAACCTTACTAATTGACTTTCTACATATAAACATTAATAACTAAAAGGTTTTACACAATCTTTTTTTACATTAATTCATTTTTTAAAGTAAAAAAGAAATCTTAATTTTATCATACTCATATGAGAATAACCTAAGATGATTACGTGTGTTGAGTATGTAACATTATCGTAATTAAATATATAATTATTTCATTCTATAAAAGTTAAAAGTTAACTTAACATAAATATTTAATTTAGAATGACATTATAAATTTTAAAAATAGATTACATTGATTAATAAATTAAACAAATTAAATTAATTCTAATATTAATAAATTAAAACCTTGATTTCTTCCAGTCCAATTTTAATGAAGCCCAAACCCTAGTGATATAAATATTATAACCCTAATTTTCCATTACTTTCTATAAACCCCCCCCCCCCCCCCCTCCCCTCATTTTCTCACTTCAGATCTGACTCTCTCCTACCCGCTCGTCTCCAGATCCACTGTGCAGTCCCGGTCGTCTCCGCGCGTTCCTGCTCATCTCCACGTTGTCCTGCTCATCTCCAACTCCACCACCGTCCCTCTCCCCCAGCTCCACCGCCCCAGAATCGCCACCAGACGCTCCTCCGCCGCGCCACCAAGAGCTCCTCCAACGAAAGATTAGTAGATCATCCATCGTGCCACCAGGACATCCTCCACCGTGCCACCAGAACATCCTCCGCTGTGCCACCAGGACATCATCCGCCGTTCCACCATACGCAATGAACATGTGTCTGATGTGCCACTGACCGTGAACAGATGCTCATCGGATTAGGTGTATTTCTTAGATTAGATTTGTTGTATTGTGTAAATCCATTTTGACTTCTGTACATCAAATTTGGGTACTGTAAGTTTGATATTGTAATTCTTATTTGGCTACAGTATTATGGCCGGAAATTAATAGGTAATCTTGCCGGAAAAACTTTGATTGAACTCGGACTACCGAACGCCGATTATGCTTTCGATAGTTTTTTTAAAATTCCATAATTGAAATTTTCCATGTCGCAAGAATGTCTGTTTATCTCTTACCGCAGTTTTTGTTTGGTGCGACCTCGCAAGGCTTTCACAAAGTTGCATTTTTTTACCTCGGTTCTTTTTTCCGAAAACTAAGGTAAAAAATATACATTTTACTCCGGCCATATTTCCCTCATATTTTTGGACCAAAAAAACTGAGGTAAACACCTCTGCCGAACCGAGGTAAAAAGTGTTATTTCTTGTAGTGAGTGTTCAAAAAAAAGATTGGGAGCCAAAGGTGGAAGATCGTGATAGTTAAGGGTTATCGAAGTCATTTGCTCTATTATATATTACACAAAATAGAGGAGACTAAAGTTTGATATTATAAAATAGTCATATTAATTGTACATTGATTACTTTAAAACATATGTCATTTAAATAAAAACACGCATCTGATTTAAATTTTCCAATTCCTTTTAGCAAAACTTTACGAGGAGGTAGTGCTTAAGTTACCTTATGAATCGTTTCTGTTTTGATAAAACATGCACATGTTAGCATACAACTAGTATTTCTTATATTATACAGAACATATATAGCATAATATCTTATAATTTTTTCAAATTTTCATATATATATATATATATATATATATCTATATATTGTAGTTAATACCTTACAATATGTACTGATTACATTAAAATATGTATATGTTATCAAACATAGGAGTAGATTTCCTTGATTTAAATCAAACAGAGGCCACGTAAAGTCTTGCTGACGTGAAAGCAACACATGTAAAACATTTAATATTTTGTATAAAAAAATGCAAGTTTTTTCAGTTTCAAACACGAGAGAGACTCTCAACATCTAAACAAAGGTAATATACGGGATATATACAGGTGTTCATAACAGAAATCTTCCATTAGGGAACTTACAATTACAACAGTATTTCTATCTAAATTAACTAACATTATCTAATACAATGGATCAAGTATTAACTTTTAAGGGCGGATCATTTTCGAAATCATGGATTCCAGTGTCATCTTTATCTGAATCATTCTTGTGCTGGAATGTCTTGTGGATTTATTGTTCTGTATTTTCTGATTCGTTAAAAGTTATGACCACTTCAAGTTTAGATCCAACTCGTGCAAAAACGACGTCGTTTTGATGTTTTATGGGCAAAAAAAAGAAGGCCAGCTCCGGCCTTCTTCCCCGATCGATTATGCCAGCAAAACATGTATTACGCCGAAAAACTCCAACGCGCTGCCGAGAAGCGCTTCAGCCGCTTATCACTACTACTACCATGGCTCCGGAATCTCATGTAGGGCTGGAGCCCTACCACGCGCCATGGTAGTTCCGCCACTGCAGATGAAACTCATAATTCACAACAAATAATCAACAAGTTTGTAGTAATAACATGAGGACAATTCAAAATTTCATGACCATTCTACCCCTAGGATTTTAGGTCTACTGGCACTCAAAACCTCAAACACAATGTCGCCCACTGCGCCACCGCAGTTGCCGTCGCCCCTATAATACCAGCTCACCACTGTTCCGCCCAGCACCACCCCCGACATCCTCTCAGCCCTCCTCTTTACCCCACATGTCGCCAACACTGCCTGATGTTGTACTAGGGAGGGAGAATCGATGCCACATCACAAGAGAGAATGCAAAATTGAAACCCAAATCAAATTTTTCGGTGGCAGAAAATCCAAAAACATGGCGATGGGAATGAGAACAGGGCGGCCGGATTTGCAGAGAGTTGCGGTGGAGCTGAGCGAGGAAGTGGCCCGAAATTGTAGAGAGCTCGAGCGGGAGGAGCTCAAGCGGCAGAGTGTTAGTCTTTGGATCGGCCCCGATCTAGACTCAAAAGAAAAAAAAGAAAAAGAGAAGAATAGAAGAAGATAATGATGAAAGAATGTGATATGAATCTCACTGCAAAGACTCTGGACTGCGAAATTTAAATCTTTGACCGAATGAAGAGATTTGCAAATCCTATCTTGGCCGCATAAAATTGACCACAACTATCCCTCGGGATTTCTCTCAATTTCAAAATTTCGCTAACTAGCAAGCCTGCAGGATTAGTTCACAAGTGAAAGGAATTGATACTTAATTAACCCGCGGGACTAAACAACAATGAAAACACTCGCAAGCAAAGAGTATAAACTCCAAAATATGATTATTTGATTTATAAGAATGGTGTGTCTAAAATCGTCCAAGACCTCCCCTATTTATAGGGTGAAACTCGGCCAAACCCTAACCAGAAACATATCGGAATTCGGTAACTTTCGTCAGAAACTCAAAACACTTATGGTAGATTTAAGAAGCTAAAACCATATATAACTAAGATACCAAAAATAAGCTGGATATGGTCGAAATTCATCAAGCTAAGTCTTGAATGAATAGTGCATTATCTAATCTTACCAAATTTAATTCTAGTCAAATAAAAAGCGAATATTTTAAACCCTAAAATAAAGGTATGGCCGAAATAACTCTTCCAATGCCAACATGACCGAGTTATTGGGTCTTATTCTAAAATGAAATAAACTAAAATGATAAAACTACCTCACTCAAAAATTTAATGGAAAAAAGCGTATAGTGTTATCCTCCTAAAACCTGAATTTAATAATAAATTAATAAAACTATAATAAATAATATTTTGACCTCGTATCAGAAGGAGTAAATCAGACTTTTTAAATTTTATGTTTTTTTTAAAAAAAATAGTTAGGAGGGCAAAATTATTTTTTTTTTATAGATTTCCCGCCAGATTGGCTGTTGACAAAATAGTCAACCAAGTCCAAAGTTAGATTGACACTTCAAATTTTATAAGGTTATATTGTCATTTTTGACCGAAATATAAAATTAAAATGTACGGTTCTCAATCTTAAATGAACTATGAATAAGCCTCTTTTATGTAATTACATTTGTTAGGTGTCCAACCCTTTCTTGGAAGAATCTTATCTAGTTACTATATAAAAGGAATAATTTAAAATCGCACGCTTGTGTCAACCGTCGTCAGGGGCATAGTGGTCATTTTCCAGCAAAGCCGGACATGTGCCTTTGTATGTGCTCTCAAGTGGCCGCCCAAAACAACGTTGTTTTGGGCACCACTTTTGTCGTTCTATGCACCCGATTTGTCAAAAGTTGCGGCGCCGCCATGTGCATGTACAGGTGCTTCCAGGTGGCTGCATAAAATGACGTCGTTTTTGGACATTGGAAACTTCAGGAGGTGAGGGTTCCAGTTGAGGACTTCGAGGGGTACCCATTCGAGAGGTGAATTTTAAGGTGGAGGGGTTCCATTGGGCGTGTTCGAGGGGTACCCATTCGAGATGTGAACTTTCAGGTGGAGGGGTTCGATTGGATGGTTTCGAGAGGTCCCCATTCGAGATATGAACTTTCAGTTGGAGAAGATGTACCAATTCGAGATATACCCATTCGAGATGTGAACTTTCGGGTGGAAGGGTTCCATTGGATGGGTTCGAGCGGTTCCAATTCGAGAGGTACACATTCGAGATGTGAACTTTCAGATGGAAGGGTTCGATTGGATGGAAGCGAGAGGTACCAATTCGAGAGGTACCCATTCGAGATGTGAACTTTCAGTTGGAGAAGTTTGATTGGATGGGTTCGAGCGGTACCAATTCGAGAGGTACGCATTCGAGAGGTGAACTTGGAGGTGGAGGGGTTCCATTGGAGGGTTTGAGAGGTACGAATTCAAGACGTACCCATTCGAGATGTGAACTTTCAGTTGGAGAAGTTCGATTGGATGGGTTCGAGCAGTACCAATTCGAGGGGTACGCATTCGAGAGGTGAAATTTCAGGTGGAGGAGTTCGAATGGATGGGTTTGAGAGGTACCAATTCGAGAGGTACCCATTCGAGATGTGAAATTTCAGTTGGAGAAGTTCGATTGGATGGGTTCGAGCAGTACCAATTCGAGAGGTACCCATTCGAGGGGTAGATGGGGGATCCTCGAAGGGGTGGTTCTCAGCCTCGAAAGGATGGAATCTTCTGTCCTCAAAGAGGTTGAGTTCTAAGCTTTCGAAGGGATGAAGTATCCTATCCTCGAAGGGGTTGCGTTCTCGGCTCGAAGGGATAGAATCTTCTGTCCTCGAAGGTGTTGCGTTCTCGGCCCTCGAAGGGATGAGATCTTCTGCCCTCGAAGGGAGGGGTTCCATTGGATATGTTCGAGAGGTACCCATTCAAGAGGTGATGCTTGAGCTGAAGGGGTTCAATTCAATCCATTCTAAAGGTACCCATTCGAGACATACCAATTGGAGAGATACTTATTCGAGAGGTTAAATTTCAAGTGGAGTGGTGGTTCTCGGCCATTGAAGGAATAGATTCTTTTGTCCTCAAAGGGGTTGCGTTCTCGACCCTCGAAGGGATGGAGTCTTCTGTCCTCGAGGGGTCGAGTTCTAGGCCCTCAAAGGGATGGAGTCTTCTGTCCTCGAAGGGGTCGAGTTCTAGGCCCTCAAAGGGATGGAGTTTTCTGCCCTCGAAGGGAGGGGTTCCACTGGACATGTTTGAGAGGTACTCATTCGATAAGTGATGGTTGAGGTGGAGGGGTTCCATTCGATCCATTCGAAAGGTACCTACTCGAGATGTACCAATTGGAGAGGTGCCTATTTGAGAGGTTAAGTTTCAAGTGGAAGGGTTCGAGACATTGAGGATTCAAGTGATGCATACGTAGCTTCCATGTGCCAATGGCTCGACAGGTGGAAGACTCGAGGGGTAGATGGGGGATCCTCGAAGGGGTTGAGTTCTCGGCCTTTGAAGGGATGAAGTCTTCTGTCCTCGAGGGGGTCGAGTTCTCGGCCCTCGAAGGGATGGAATCTTCTACCCTCGAAGGGGTCGAGTTCCAGGCCCTCGAAGGGATGAAATCTTCTGTCCTCGAAGGGGTCGAGTTCCAGGCCCTCGAAGAGATGTAGTGTTCTGTCCTCGAAGGGGTTGCGTTATCGGCCCTCAAAGGGATGGAGTCTTCTGCTCTCGAAGGGGTCGAGTTCTAGGCCCTCGAAGGGATGGAGTCTTCTGCCCTCGAAGGGGTCAAGTTCTCGGCCCTCGAAGGGATGGAGTCTTCTGTCCTCGAAGAGAGGGGTTCCATTGGACATGTTCGAGAGGTACCCATTCGAGAGGTGGTGCTAGAGGTGGAGGGGTTCCATTCGATCCATTCGAAAAGTACCTATTCAAGACGTACCTATTCGAGAGGTTAAGTTTCAGGTGGAGGGGTTCGAGACATTGAGGATTCGAGTGATGCATACTTAGGGTCCGTGTGCCAATGGCTCAACAGGTGGAAGACTCGAGGGGTAATGGGGGATCCTCGAAGGGGTTGAGTTCTCGGCCTTCGAAGGGATGGAGTCTTCTGTCCTCGAGGGGGTCGAGTTCTCGGCCCTCGAAGGGATGGAATCTTCTGCCCTTGAAGGGGTCAAGTTCCAGGCCCTCGAAGGGATGGAGTCTTCTGTCCTCGAAGGGGTTGCGTTCTCGGCCCTCGATGGGATGGAGTCTTCTGCCCTCGAAAGGGCCGGGTTCTAGGCCCTCGAAGGGATGGAGTCTTCTGCCCTCGAAGGGTTCAAGTTCTCGGCCCTCGAATGGATGGAGTATTCTGTCCTCGAAGGGAGGGGTTCCATTGGACATGTTCGAGAGGTACCCATTCGAGAGGTGATGCTTGAGGCGGAGGGGTTCCATTCGATCCATTCGAGAGGTACCTATTCGAGACGTAACGATTCGAGAGGTACCCATTCGAGATGTGAACTTTAAGGTGGAGAGGTTCCATTGGATGGGTTCGAGCCATACCAATTCGAGAGGTATCCATTCGAGATGTGAACTTTCAAGATGAGGGGTTCGATTGGATGGGTTTAAGCGGTACCAATTCGACAGGTACCCATTCGAGATGTGAACTTTCAGTTGGAGAAGTTCGATTGGATGGATTCGAGCGGTACCAATTCGAGACATACGCATTCACGAGGTGAACTTTCAGATGGAGGGGTTCGATTGGATGGGTTCGAGAGGTACTCATTCGAGATGTGAACTTTCAGTTGGAGAAGTTCGATTGGATGGGTTCGAGCGGTACCAATTCGACATGTACTTATTCGAGATGTGAACTTTCAGTTGGAGAAGTTCGATTGGATAGATTCGAGCGGTACCAATTCGAGACGTACGCATTCGCGAGGTGAACTTTCAGATGGAAGGGTTCGATTGGATGGGTTCGAGAGGTACCCATTCGAGGTGTGAATTTTCAGTTGGAAAAGTTTGATTGGATGGGTTTGAGCGGTACCAATTCGAGAGGTATGCATTCGAGATGTGAACTTTTGGGTGAAGGGGTTCGATTGGAGGGGTTCGAGAGGTACCCATTCGAGATGTGACCTTTCAGTTGGAGAACCTTCACATCTCGAATCTGTACCTCTCGAACCCCTCCACTTCAACCCTCTCCCCCTGAGCCTTCACCTGTCGCCATCTCCACGCTTCAATTACAGCTCATTTAACATTCCTATACAATTTCTATAATTTGTTATCAAGCTCACCGCACAACGCGCGGTGTAGCCAAAGTAGTTTCTTCTAATCCAAATGAATAAGCCTCTTTTATGTAATTACATTTGTTAGGTGTCCAACCCTTTCTTGGAAGAATCTTATTTCTTCTAATCCAAATGCATCAACGACTATAGTTTGAGTAGAATTGAGAAGTATTTTTATATGTTGCCAAGTAATTATATTCCAAACCACGTCCACGTTTGCGGTTCGAAACATAATAGGTTTATGGGTTAACCCATTTTTCTTCTTTCCCCTAAGTGTTTGACCCGTGAATTTATCCATTTTCTACGTCACATGGGAATCATACAAGTTTGATCCCTATTTTCTAGGTCTTTTTTGGTTAATCTTACTCAACCCAGCCGCTCTGGTGCATTGAGTCAAGTTGTGAGACTGAAGAGCACTGGTCCTTTCCGAACACGACTAGAATAAATTATGGGTATTGCTATAATACGCCCTGTATTTTACTAGTTACGTTCTAATACGCATATACATATATAATACTAATTTTAATTTTTAAAATAAAATAAAAAACAACAAACAAAAAATAAAAACAACAATATTACCGACGCCGGACCACCGCCACCGTCGACGCCGAAACCACCGCTCCCGTCGGCGCCGGAACCACCACCACTGCAGGCGCCGGAACCACCACCACCGCAGGCGCCGGAACCACACCACTAATAATAAAATAAAATTCTCTCTCTAGCTCTGGGGCGAAAAAAGAAGAAAAAAGGCGCAGCCTTTCTTCCATCCTTTGGAGGCTGATTTCTTCAAATTTCATTCACTTTCCACCGATGAATTATGGTTTAACGGATTCTTCTTCTGATTCCGCACAAAATCATATGAAATTTGTGGGGAGTTTTTGATCTTATTCGGCCTTGGAGTAGGGTTTGATAAGGAAAATTTGAGTTCTTTGCGGATCTTGATCGTGTTTGGTTTGTTTCTTGGTTACGGACTCGGATCTGGACTCGTCTGAGTAATCGCAATTGGTTTCTTGCACTGATTCCTTGTTCGAGTTGGAGATTTGGCCAAAAAATCCAATCTTTTTTGGGTTTTGGTTAGGTTTTGGTTGCGGCAAGGCGTTTAAAAGGGTTTGATTAAAATTTCCAGCACACTTTTTAATCAAATTCCTACCTTCATCACCGGAATTACTTCAAGGGTTTGGCGATTTTCAATTGGAGCATAATACGGACTCAAGAACTTGCGATCGGATTGCATGGTAGCCACGGTTTCCAGGTTTTCTCGATTCAATTCCTTGCGGTTTCATTGTGTTTTGATTTGGTGCATTGTGTTTATGTGTTGTTGATTCCGATCTGAACATTGGAAGATTTCAGTTTTGATTACAAGCATTGTGATTTGTTTATTACTTGCTTGGTGATCACGACTTGGTGTTTTAATTACTTATTGGTGCTTTTGAATTCCGATCGGTTTGGGCTAATTCCAATCGGATTTTTTGCTTATTTGTTTTGGTGAATTCCGATCGGTTTGTGTTGATTCCGATCGGTTTGTGCTTATTTGATTGGGTGAATTCCGATCTCTTCTATCGGAGTTTGTCCTTTGGGGTTTGATTTCTTGAACAATGGTTGCTGGTGAACCTTCCGTTGGTAATAAGAACAATAATAATCCTCGGAAACAAGGTATGGCCGAGGGTGAAGGTAAGAAGAGGCAGAATCAGCAAGTTCATCCAAGAGAATGAAATGATCCGAAGCTTGAGAGAAGAAGGTTATGGGATGATCCGGACATTCTCATGAATAGGTCGACTATTGAAATTGTTGAAAATAATGGTGATAGTGTTGACTTTGTTCTCACCGAGGAGGAGGTGCACAAAGACTTATACAAACCCTTCTTCGGATTCTTGGGTGTTTTTCTGGGTTTCTTTCCTGGTATGTATGCTATCCGAACTCTTTTGGTGGCAAAGTGGAAGGTTGCATGTACTGTTCAGAGCAACCAAAATGGCTATGTCATGTTCAAGTTTAATAGTGCTGAAGATAGAGATCTGGTGATGAATGGTCCTGATCATTATCTCCATGGGAAGAAACTGTTCATGTTGTTATTTGATGTATCTGGGCAATATGATGCGAACATTCAAGCCACTAAACCAGTTTGGATAAGGATAGAGCACTTGCCAAAGACCTATTGGCATAAGAAGGCGTTGGAGAAAATTGCCACTTCACTAGGAGATCCAATCCTCATGGATAATGGTACTCTCGAGTTGAGGGGCTACTATGCATGTCTTTTGGTATGGATTGATACTTCGAAGGAGCTCAAGGAGGAGATAAGCTTTCGAGTTCCAACTGGTGAGGCATTTGTGCAAAAAATCATTTATGATTATTGCCGACCTTGGTGTACAAATTATGGTGAAAATACCCATCTCATGGAGGTGTGTGATGATTACTGGAAAGCCAAGGAAGTGATGCCGAAAAACCCTAAGGAAGTGGTGGATAACAAAACTACAAAGGAGAATGGCAAGAAAAACTGGAGATCTCGAAATAATGACCAAGTTTGGGTTAGGAAGATGCATGCTGAAAATATTGGAGATATCCTAAGTTCTAACTCGGTTGGAGGTGGAGAACAAGTGATCATCGAGGATGCCTCCTCAGATGAGGAAGATTCGGAAAGGCTAAGAAAGGGCAAGGGCAAAATGGATGAAGGTAAAACTAAAGGCAGCGTAAAACCTACTGTAGTTAACCGAGGGCCAGGCATAGTCATTGGTGCATCGCCAGTTGCGGTTAACCACGCAATTGTTGCACTGCCGGCGAAGAAGCCACTGCCAGCAACTATTGCATCTCCAGCGCCCACAGTTGCAAACCGTGGCACTAGCGACATTGCCGTAGAATCTAGGGGTCTTTATGACGGAAACCTTGGCAGGAGCACTGACCGCATGAAATCCAGCAAAAGCTAAGCCTCCAAATCAGCAAATCCAGCGCCTATAGAGGACGGCAGGCAGCTACAAGCTTTTGGAGATGATGACCATCCGATTGATGGTGCTGGAAAATTACCTAAACAAATGATCCATCCGGAAGCTCGAGGCTCAAAAATCCCAAGGTTGCATAGAAGCAAGAGTAAGAGTAGACCTCCCCCTACTCCAGGGGCTTTGACTAGGTCTCGGAGTAAGAGCAGGACTCGGCTACATGATCAAGGGAAGGGCATTCAGAAACCCTTCTAACGCCTGTTGTCGGCTGCTAGGAGCAATTCTGATAGTTCTGGAAACCAAAGTACTGAAGGCGGCGGTCCGAAGCCAAAAGGGACCTCGGTTTCCCAATGAATGATGCATCTATGAATGTTAGGGGTCTTTCGGCCCCTGTACGGAGGAGGTGGGTGAAAAACATCATCTCCACCAATAGGGTTGGACTGTGTGGCTTGTTGGAAACAAAAATGGAGGATAAGGTATTGCGAATTTTCTTGAAGAGTTTTAAGGGATGGAAGTTTACGCACAACTTTGAGCTGTGGCAGAACTCGAGGATGCTCATCACCTGGGATCCGAAGGGCTTCTTGGTGGATGTTCTCGGGAAGTCTCCACAATGTATTCACCTCAAGGTTCGTAATCTTGCTTCTAGTATTGAGTTTTTCTGTACATTTATGTATGGGCATAGTGAGGGACGTTTGGCGTGTTTACCATTATGGGAGGAATTAAAGTCTTTTGGTGTTAATCTGAATTCTCCTTGGATGGTTCTTGGTGATTTTAATGTTATCCTTAGTGTTGATGATCATTATGGAGCTACTGTCCCTAGCTTGTATCCGATGAAGGAGTTTCAGGATGTTTGTGTAAAGTGTGGATTAAGAGATGCGCCTTCCATAGGTGAGCACTTAACATGGCATAGTGCCGATTGGAAAATTTGGAGGAAGCTGGATAGGGTGCTCTTAAATCACGGATGGGATGGTGATGCTTGTCGTACAACTTTTCTACCAATCTCGGCTCAATCCGATCACTCTCCCATGGTGGTCGATATGTCACAAGAGATTGATGGAAAAGGTAGGCCTTTTCGATTTCAAAACATATGGTTAGGTCATCCGAATTGTGGGCAAATAGTGGAGGATTATTGGAGCCCGTCGGTTGAGGGGACTAAACAATTTTCGGTGACCAGGAAATTATTTCGGTTGAAACACCCATTAAAGGAATTGGGTATACTTGATTTTAACCATGTGTCCGAAAAGGCCAAGTTTGCGGATGCGGAGTACAACAAAGCTTTTGATGAATTTGATGCTAAGATTGCTTCGGACAATGATGTTGCGGCATTGCGAAGTTTAAAGAAGAATGCTATGTTGTATTACCTTGCGGAATCATTTTTTCTTGCTCAGAAGGGAAGGATCAATCATATTACTTTGGCGGATAAGGGATCTAAGTATTTTCATACTATGATCTCGGCAAGAAAAGGAAGAGGTATCCCAGCGATTATTGATAGTGACAATCGGATTGTAACTTCAAATAGTCGAAAGGGAGAACTATTTGTACATTTTTATAAAGGCTTGTTCGGCACAAAGAGGGATAGAGTACCTATTGATTTGGGTATTATTGGTGAAGGCAACAACCTCTCGGATGTGGATAGGGCATATTTAAACCAGGAAGTTGCGAACATTGAAGTTAAACAAGCTTTATTTGCAATGGCGGATGATAAGTCCCCGGGTCCGGATGGTTACACAGCTGGTTTCTTTAAGAAGCAGTGGGACATTGTGGGTGAGGAAGTGACAGCTGCGGTGCTGGAGTTCTTTCAGACAGGTGATCTCTTGTCCCAGCTTAATCATACTTCGGTTGCTCTGATACCGAAGAAGCCTGATAATCTAAAAGTAAGTGACTTTAGACCAATAGCGTGCTGCAATGTGGTTTATAAAGTTATCACAAAAATTATTGCGAACAGGCTAGAAGGAATTCTGCCAGGGATCATTGATCCTTGTCAGGGTGCATTCGTGAAGGGTAGAAATATCTCGGATAATGTAATGCTAGCTCAGGAGTTTGTTCGGGGATATGGTAGGGCTCAAAATTCTCCATGATGCATGATTATGGTGGATCTACAGAAAGCTTTCGACATAGTCTCTTGGGAGTTCTTGGAAGAAGTCTTACATGGTCTTGGATTTCCGGAAAGGCTGACAGATAGAGTCATGACATGTGTTCGCACTTCCTCATTCTCGATTGCAGTTAATGGTAAACTGCGTGATCACTTTCAGGGGCAAAGAGGAATTCGTCAAGGAGATCCATTGTCGCCTCTCCTGTTTGTGATTTGCATGGAGTATTTCTCGAGATTGTTGAAAAGGAGAACGGATTCTAGACACTTCACCTTTCATCCGAGATGTGAGTCATTAAGGATCACGCACTTGGCCTTTGCGGATGACCTTATGCTCTTCTCTAAGGCGAACACGAGTTCAGTATATATAGTCATGGATGCCTTGAATGAGTTTGAGTGCACTTCGGGATTGGGCATTAATGCTGCAAAATCGAAGTTCTTTGGAGTCGGCATAAAGGAGGATTTGAGTTTCACGGGTATTCCTTGGGCGACATTCCCTGTTCGGTATCTAGGTGTGCCACTGGATTCCAGCAAGTTGAAGGTGACGCAGTTTGGTACTTTACTAGGGAAAGTTGATTCGGAAATAGCAAAATGGAAGGGCCATACTCTTTTTAATGCAGGAAAATTGGAGCTTGTGAGATCAATTGTGGGAGGTATTGCAGGATACTGGATACAGAATTTTGTTATTCAATCTGCGGTTTTTGATGCTTTGGAACAAAAATGCAAATGCTTCTTATGGGGAGGCAAATACAGGAACAAAGTGGCATGGAAAAAGTTGTGCGCTCCTAAATCTTTTGGGGGTCTTGGCTTGCGAGACTTTGGTACTTGGAATCGTGCTTCAATGGCGCAGAGACTATGGGATCTACATATGAAGAAGGATAGTTTGTGGGTAAATTGGATTCATTCGTTCTACCTTCGGGATAGCAATTTCTGGGATATAAATCCTAGGATCCAAAATGGAAGATTGGGCGAAAGGTATTCGAGTTACTTTGGTGACTTATGTAAGATCCGAGATGAGTTATGTGGCATGTTTCAAGGAGATGTGAGAGAGGTTCAATACCATCTTGGTCTTTGGGCGAATTCAGGAAAATTCACGAGCAAAGCTTATGTTTCCATGCATCGCCATCAATACCCGAGGTTATATGAGGAAAGTGGCCGCAATTGTGAGAAGGTTTTCAATAGCATCTGGAGAGGTTTTGTACCGCCAAAGTTCTCTTTTATTGCATGGCTTGTAACAATTGGAAGGCTCTATACTAAAGACAAAATTCGTACTGAGGAAGTGGATAGTTCGGATAAAATTTGTTCTTTATGCCACCTAGAGGTTGAGACTAACGAGCATTTATTTTTTAAATGCGAATTTTCGAAGGTGGTGTGGGGTCGAATAAGGAATTGGATGGGACTAAAGAGAAGAACAAATTCGATATCAAGCTCAATAAATTGGGTTAAAAGGAAAGTCAAGGGTTCCAAAGTTCGCAAGAAACTCGGTGTCCTAGCCTTGATAACCACAATTTATCGTATTTGGAGAGAGCGTAATAATGTTGTTATGGATGGCGCCTCCCCTAGTTCCGATCGAGTAGTTAAGTTGATCATGAAGGATTGTTACATGGTCATGAATAGGCTATTCCCGGATGACCACTTGTTTTAGTACCTCGGATGGAGTGGTTGATGGAAGGGTGTTGGGTGGTGCTGGTTGTTGTGCACTGGGTGCTGCATGTTGCGAGTGATGGGACTGGGTGACTGGTGCTGTATACTGGCCCCCAGACGCTGCACTGGACTGATAAATGCAGCAATGGATCTCGGCAACTGGGCAACTAGCAGGGAGAGGTTTTTCTGGGGACTGGGCGCTGGATCTGGGCATCATGATCAGGCGCTGCTTAGTGCTATATCCCGGGCCAAGTTGGAGTTGTTGGAGCTCGATGGAGTCAAGGGTTTTTCTTGGATTTCTTCTGGAAATAGCAACTCGGAATTCAGGTTGAGGCAATAGGTTTAAGAGTATGGATTTACACTCTAATGCTCTTCTCCTAAGCCTAGATTTTACTTATGAATTAACGATTATTTATGCGCTCTATGCTCGCGCTACACTCTGTGTTAAATTAGCATAAAGCTGTCCATTTGCTCAAAATGGAGTGGGCGATTACATAATCGCCATGCTTGATGCACGCGGTACAAGTGTATCCATTCTCACATCTTCAGGAGGTTGATTTGACTGGGATTTACAAAGGTTGGAGGCACGACCTCATTAATCTTTGCCCACCAAATCATTTCTCGGCACCAACAAGAGAATGCTTGAAGGCCAATAACATTCCTCTATCTCCACCTTAGGGATGTACATGGTAGAAGCAGATATTCAATCGTGCTAACAAGGTGCAATTCGGATCATCGGCTTCATTTTTTTATGCGACATCCAAGACCCGAGAAGGACTCTCGGCTGCATTAGGATATTCAAACCACTTGACGTTGGATTTTAGTAACTTCATCAACATTCCGGTGACGACATTAGTTCAAGACCCGAGTCTCACAATTCTCGGCTGCATTATGGAATTCAAATGAAGATGGCCCAATTTTAGGGGTAGAAGAGGTTTATTTGTTTATGGGTAGTGAGTTTGTTCTCACCTCATTTTTCTTGTGTTTTATTGCCTGGATTTTCCCAGGTTGTTTTGTGCTCCCTTTGCTCGATCATCTTGCTTAGGGTTGGTAGTTATTTAACTTGTACTAAACGGGGGGGGAGTGTTATCCTTTGGATTCTCACTCCAACATCCCCCCCCCTCTCTCTCGAATTTGTTCCTTCGGTTACCTACGTAACCTAAGGTTGGATGATGTTTTGAATTTGGTAGGGCTATTTTCGGGCTCTACCGTGGGTTCCACCGTCTATACTATTTACCTATTTACGCCAGAACCACACCACTACCGTTGCCACCGCCATCCTCGTCCCCCGCAACGTTCCCAACCACCACCGTCCCCGCCATCATCCCCGGCGCCACCACCCATCCCTAGCTCGTCGTTCCCGTCTCCGTTCCCAGCCACCCGATGACGATGCTCCACCTTCGTCCCCAACCATCCACCGTAGCTCGGTGAAGCAGAGCTGAGGTAGGGCTCTCGAGCAGCTGACGAGAGCAGGCTGGGGCAGGGCAAAGCAAAGCCGGAGAAGGATAACCGTCTGGAGTCCGGAGAAGGAGAGCCGAAGATGGAGAGTGGGGAATGGAGAGCGGGAGAAGGAGAGCTGGGAATGGAGAGCGGGAGAAGGAGAGCTGGGAATGGACAGCGGGAGAAGGAGAGCTGGGAATGGAGAGCGGGAGAAGGAGAGCCAGGAATAGAGAGATGGGAAAAGAGAGAGGCTCAAAATCTGGCAAAAGAGAACCAGAGAAGGAGAGCCATCCACGACAGTGTGCACGACGCTCGACAGCGGTGCAAGGCGGTGGTGCACGGCAGCTGTGGATGGTGGTGGTGCACGACAATGGTGCTCAGCGGTCAGCGGTGGTGCATGGTGGCTGTGCTCGGTGGCCAGCGGGGGTGGTGAAGGGTTTGGTGCATAACGGCGGTGGTGCACGGCGGTGGCAGTGCATGGGGACGACGGTGGCAATGCACGGCGGACGACGGTGGCAATGCACGGCGGACGACAGTGGCAGTGCACGGCGGACGACAGCGGCAATGCACGGCGGACGACAGCGGCAGTGCATGGCGGACGGTGGTGATGGTGAACGGCAGCCGGCGGCGGCGGTGCACGATGGCGGCACGGCGGACGGCGGTGCTTGTTGGCGGATGGCGATGCACGGCGGACGACGGTGTTGGTGCTCGGCGGCAGATGGCGGTGCTCGACGTCGGTGCTCAACGGTGGTGCTTGACGGTGCTCGGTAGCAGTGCTCGACGGTGCTCGATGGTGCTTGGCGGCGGACGGCAGTGCTCGGCGGCGAGCGACAGTGCTCGACGACGGTGCACGGTGGCGGCGGTGCTCGGTGGTGCTCGACGGTGATCGGCGGTGCTCGGTGGCGGTGCACGACGGTGGTAATGTGTTTAAAAATAAATTTTATTTAATATTAATTTTAACATATTTAAATTATTTAAATTAAATTCAAAGTACATATTGTATTCTAAATAATATAAATAGAGGGCACAATCAAGTAAAATACATGACGTGATATAACGATTCACATAAATTATCCTTGCTTTGATGTGATGGTAAATTGTTTAGGTTAAGGCTATTTACATGTTCTTATGACCGGGCTTTTTTATGCATTTTCCTAAATCACATTTGTTGTGTACAACTCTTAGCAAGGATGGCAGTCACTCATCATACTTTTAAGAAAAAGAGAAAATCTCAATAAATACGGTATGCCATTATACTTTTATTCTTAAATATTATATTTTTTTATAAAATTAATATATTGTATTTTAAAAGTTGAAAGAAGTAATATTGTGTATATGAATATAAAAATAAAAAATATATAATAAAAAAATTAATTTTTTAAAAAAGTAATACGTAATTTAACAAATGCAATATATAAGGTAAAAAAATATGTGAATTGTCCATAAATTTATGGACAGGCCGCCTGGTAGGAGACCCGCTCTAAAAATATATATATACTCACTTTGTGCCAATCGATTTTGAACATTTTCCTTTTTTAGCTGTCCAAGCACACACACTTTCAAAAATTACCTTGGTTATAAATCAGCCCAGAAATCTCCATACTGCCCTTACTCATTTTAAATTTACACAAAGCCTACATCATTAACCCAAAATTAGATCACTTAACCCAAATCTATTCCACTTAAACCCACTTCACTCTTCTAATTTATGAAACTACCGACCGACTTTCTCATTCAAAATTTACGTGACTTGGCCATTCAGATTCCTTAACCTGCAGCTTAAGCCATTCAATGTGAAAATTCGGTTTCTTCACATGCGCTCTGATCATTCCAGCAGTCGCATTCATTTCGTTCTTATCTCACTTTTTCTCTTCATCTTCCCCCATACGCTCCTCTGCATCCCCAAACCCAGTGGCGGAACTACCATGGCATGTGGTAGGGCTCCAGCCCTACTTGAGATTCCGACGCCATGGTAGTAGTAGTAATAAGCGGCTGAAGCGCTTCCCGACGGCGCGTTGGAGTTTTCCGGCGTAATACATGTTTTGCCAGCATAATCGATTGGGGAAGAAGGCCGGAGTTGGCCTTCTTTTTTTTGGCCCGTAAAACATCAAAACGACGTCGTTTTGGCTCAAGTTAAACGATGTCGTTTTGATTAGTACAAAAAAAATCAAATTTGAGTATTTGTATTGAGCCAAAATCCAAAAAAGGATGGCCCAAATACAAAACCCAATGGTCAAATAATGCAACAAAATGACAAACCCAAATTTGGTTTTTATTTGAAGTTTTGAACGTGAATTGAGAGGAGCAGGCTACCAGCCACTGCTAGTGTTCCTCAGCTCCGCCCGTCGCCGTTGTCGTCCCGCCACCGGCCAGAAACTCCAGAAGCCGCTTCGCCACCGTCCGTCCGTCGAGCCCTCCGTTTTGTCCAGCCCACCTAGAAAAAAATCCTTGTTCTGCCACTGCCACTGCCACTGCCCAAACCCTAACTGCTATCTTTGCTTTTCTCCTCAATTATCTTCTTTGATTGACCCTTTTTTTTTGTTGATTCACCATCCCCAGTGGCAAAAAATCTAGTTAAATGGCATCTTCCATGTATTCTTCCGGTGATTCTTACTATAAATGTTCCCTGTGTTATGTTTTCGACACTTATAGTCGGTCGGAACACAATCCTAGGACAGAGGCGGATGATCCCACTTCCGTCTGGAGACCTGATGCCACCTTCGTGGAAGCGGGTTTCCAAAGCCCAAACTCCACCCTAAAGTCCCAGATCCAGTGGAAATTAGCGTGGTCGTTGGTGAATATAGTGTACAACCGATGTCAGGTGTCTTGCATGTTGATCTTCAACATATAAAATGCGGCGGTCAACAAGGTTTGGGTTTCGAAACCCCAACCCTTAACCGCAAAGTTGTCGGTGCTTGACCCCTGAGCCCAATTGGCGAGGCGTCGCTAGTGACAGATGGCTCTGGTTCTGGTAGCAACTCAGATGACACCAACAATGGCAGCAAAGCCGTCCTTTATTGCTTCCTCATCTGTGGGAGATGCGAGACGCAAAGCATATGAAAATATAGACCTGCTCTATCTCTCATCTCTGATGCATATTAGTTATGTTGTTTATTTTTTGGATTTATTGTGCTTATATTAGATTAGTTTGCACTTTCGATCTATTATAGTCACAGGTTAAAGTATTCGGGCTCAAGAGGAAATTGGAGGTAAGTGAGGAGGAAATGAGCAGAAAGGAATATAGTTTTGCGCAGAAACTTGTGCGATATGGAGATACGCAAGAAGCAACAAGGGCAATGCGCAAGAGCATATGTGGTTTTGAAGAAGATATGGATCAGATTTGGTGGAGATTTGGTGGAGATTTTGTAGGAGTTTGGATTTAAATAATATTTTTATCTTTTATTTAGACAAAGATAAACTTAGGGAATGATTTTGAATTTGATTTGGATTGTATTTTGGGCTGAGCTTCTTTTAAATTTATAAGAGGTATCATATTAGACTTTTAGGACACACTATTTTTCCATATATAGTTTAGAATTTCACAGACATAATTTTCATATTTATTCCCTGATTATTGTCTGCTGTGAAGGGTCAAAAGAAATTAGTGTATGAATCGTGAGACTTGATTGCTTTATAATTCATTCGTATGAGTTCTTGATTTTTTTCTTGATTTAATTTATTTTTAGCATGTTTAATCCTAATCAACTTGATTATTGTTAGGATATTTCTATCTAATTTAATCAATACGTAATCGTTGGAATTGGTCAATAAGTAGCGAGTTCTTGTGAAAAATAGAAAAGTAGTTAAAACTGTAATAGCAAGATAGAGAATAATTAAGTGTGCATTACTATTTGCTTTTACTTTGGAAATTGCTATATCATTCTTAATGCTATTGAGGTGTGTCTAGTTCAAAGAATACTTTCCTGGGGCATCTTGGTAAGAGAAACAATTGTTTGATTATGATTAATCAATTGTCGACTAGGTAAGAAAGAATTGGAGAAGTTAAGCATACATACCGACATATAACTGTTAGATACGTGAGGATTAATTTAATTAATGCACTGATGGTCGATGTTAACTAATACAAGGTATTCTTAGTCGATACTATTATTATATATTTTATTCTCATTTTTAGAGTAATTAGGTTGCATTTTTAGTATAGACAAAAATGAATTTAAGGCGTGGTGGCTACATCAAAAAGGTTTTCAGAATTAGTTGGTACATTTATAATTATTGCTCTGTTCCTTGTGGCATCGACTCTACTTAACGGTATACTAATTTTATTTATTCTCGCTCCTCAGGAATAGTAGATCAATTTTAATAATTTTTACCTACTAATGTGTGTGTTAGTTTTTAGTTTATGAGTAGATCATCAAGGCTGGATTTAATATTTGACCCAGAAGTAGAAAAAAACAGCCCAGCGGAACAGAAAGAGAACAAAAGGGCAGAAATCAGCTTCGGTCGCAACCATTCAGTTTGCACAAACGGTACCCATTACGATTTCAACAACCACCTTTGATTTAGAAAATGATACCAAAATGGACAAAGCTGAAGGAAATGTGAATCATGGTCAGAACCTAAACAATCCATACATTTGGGAACTTATTGGATCATAGTGAGAAGGATCCTCTCACCCTCATTCAGTTACCGGAGACCGAGAATCCTATTGAAATCAAGCTGGCATTCCTGAATGTGCTTCCAAAGTTTCATGGGAGAAGCACTAAGGATCCCTACAACTTTTTGAGCGAATTTGTGAAGATTTGTAAGGTGTAGAAGAGGTCAGCCACCAAGACTTAAGATCAATTTAAGGCTACGTTTACCTTCTTATTGAAAAGAGCAACTAATCAATGATTTTCAAGCTTGTCACCCAACTCCATTTCGACGTGGTCAGAATTGAAGAAATTATTCTTGGAGTACTATTTTCCAGCCACAAGAATAGGTGCATTGAAGAAGGATATCACAAGTATCAAGCAGGAGTATGATGAACGATTGAGTGCTTATTAGCTAAGGTTCAGAAAGTTGGTGGACAGTTACCCCAATCACCGGATGACAGAAGGCCAATTTATTGAGAGATGATAGACACCAACAAGGACATAGTGAATTCTTCTAGTAGTGTTGGATTTTCTCACCTTCTTGTGAATGAGATGATATGAATCTCCTTGCAAAAACTCTGGATTGCAGAATTTTGAGAAGCACTCTTAACGAAGGTTGATCGAAGCACCCTCCTGAAATCAAGAAGACATGAACAAAGTCTATTCAAGAATGCAACTTTATGAACTTCACTAACACGGAGAAAATTCTTTTAACGTGGCTACAGTAGCTGTCAACAGATGCAACGGTGGAAAGCGCATTTGCTGAATGTGTTCTCTGCCATTTTTATTTTTTTTGTGCATGAAAAAATGAGGATGCATTTGCTAAATGCATCCTCATGATTTTTCTTTTTTTAACGCAATTTATATGAGGATGCATTTGTCAAATGCGTTCTCAGAAGTTTTATTTTTTTAATGCTGTTTTAGTGAGGACGCATTCCCTGAATGCGTTCTCATCATGTTTTAAACCCAGGTTGCTTTCTTGTTTCCTCTGCACCACACCCTCTCCTTTTCTCTCCCACGCTGGAATCCTCCCTCCCAATCGTGCCCAGGCCAACGCCGTCCACCTCGCCCAGTTCAAGCTTTTTTTCCATTGTCATCTCCGGGGTTCGTACCTCCCCAAGCTTGAGTTTGTACTTTTGTTTGTTAATTTTTTAGATCTGCACTTTTTGTTTGTGTTTGGCCTAAATTGTTGGTGGATTTTTAGTGTGAGTTTTTGGCTGCCTTTTACTGATCGTTGCATCCACAAAGGAACGTCTCACGTGCTGCTGAAGAGTTCGCGCGTAGGACTCACGCGCCGCCAGCCATTGAGCGTGGAATTCACGTGCCGCCGCATTTTTTTGTCTCCGAGAGGAACCTGAAAAATAGATTATTATATAAATGTGTTGAATGAGGATGTGTGGTTTGATTATGAGTGATTTGTTCACTAAATATTTTATTGAACTTGAAGTAATAGTGTAATATTTGAGTTACTTGAAAAAATATTGATGATATGAATTTTTTGAATGATTACGTGTGGTTTGAATGATTATGCTTGGTTTGATTATATGAATGTGTTGAATGAGGATGCACGATTATGTGTGAATTGTTCAATAATTTTTTTTATTGAAGTTGTAGTAATGATTAAATTTGTGTGGTGTAATTGAGTTCAAATTTTATATTGTGAACTAATGTTCTATGTCAATTAGTATTATAATCGATAATAGTGTATGATTTGGTTCCCGATGATAATGGAACAGTGCATGGTTCAGGGTTTAAGGAGTTGAAAATGAGTTGCTGAATAATACCGTATTTCCAAATATCAAATTATATTGTCTATATTTGTATAATGCAGTTGTGCGATGCTTTTTACGGTATACTTGTACAAAGGGGGTTAGATTAAGTTTGATTTGACAGTGGGTGTGTATTATGATCCTCTCATACCTAAGAAAAATGTGACTCTCGAACGAAGGTTAAGCCACTCCGAGTTAGTTGATTTAATTTTTAGAAGGTTTGGCATTACAAGCGAGGGGTTGCTATTGAAAATATATTATCGTTGTCCTGAGCTGATTGGTTCGTCTGTATACTATTGATGTTATAATGTGGAAGATGGCGATTCTACCGCAGCCTTCTTCAACATTGTTGATCAAATGTCCTTGTCCTCAGCTAATCTGTACATTATTATTGAGAAGATGTCAAACACCATTGACCATGCGGGTGATGTTAGTTTGGGCACGCTCATGTCATTGTTGAGCAATATTCAGAACTATACACCATTGCCAACCTTACCACCCCTTGTTCATTGCCAAGGTTTTGTCATTGGTGAGTCGAGCCAACCTAGTGTGTATGTTCACGTCAATTGCACTCAGCCGTCCATAAGTGGTGGTATATAAGGCGTGCATCATGAGGAGCTGCATGTCTTCGATGATAATTATGAGGGTGAAATTGGCGAGCATGTTGTTGGTCATGGTGAACATGTTGGTAGCGATGATGAAGGTGAGGAAAGGGAACTTGATGAAAAAATTGAAGATGATCGTTCCTTATTTACTGATTTGAATCCAGGGGACGATGATGAACAAGTGGTGTGCACGAACAATGAAGCCACGACGTTCCATCTTATGGTGAATCCTAATACGGAGGCCTACTTTAGAGATTATGGGGGCCCTGATGAGGATGGCTATGAACCAACTAATTGTGGTGAAAGACTTCCTAGTTATGTTCAAGCGAGTGGTGAAGTTGTATTGGGTATGCAATTCCGGAGTAAGCCAAAAAGGGTAGAAGCTATTTCAAGGTGGAGTTCCATGATGAGCGGGGAACACCGGGTTGTGGAGAACATGTCATGTACATGGTATGTAAAATGTAAGGTTGTTGTTGAAGGAAGTGGTAATTGTCATTGGATGTTAGAACCAGCAAAAGGGCTTCCCATAGGATGTGGGAGATCACTAAATGGGCAAGAAGTCATGGTTGTGTAGGTAATGGTCGATCAGGTGATAACTCTAACTTGACATCGTTGATGATCGCCCGATCCATTTGCCACCATATTCTTACACGGTGAAGGGTGTCTAAGCGCATGTGAAGACGGAGTTAAATGTGACCCTTTCCTACAAGAAGGCATGGTATGCTCGCCAGAAGGCGATTGATTTGGTATTTGAAACTTGGGAGGAATCCTTTGAAATTTTTCCAACATATATGGGGGAGCTAATCAAGGCCAATCAAGCACCATTGTTGATTGGGCAGACGTACCTAATAGAATACACGGTTATGTGTGTTGGAAATTTAAGTTCGTTTTCTGGGCATTTGGCCAGGCTATCAATGCATTTCACCACTGCAGGGTGGTGATTAGTGTGGATGGGACTCATTTGAGAGGCGTATACAAAGACACAATGCTAGTTGCAGTGACGGATGGCACGAACAATTACATACTCCCCATTGCTTATGCAATAGTTGATGCTGAGAATAATGAGAGTTGGAACTGGTTCATGCAAAAACTGCAAATCAATGTGGTAGGTGATGATAGTAGGCAATCTGTATTATATCTGATCGTCGATGGGATTTTGAATGCAAAGAGACATATTGATGAATTGATGGAGTCAGCAGGATACCACCGGTTTTGCTTGAGGCATTTTCAGTCTAACTTCCTTAGTGCTGAGTGTGGGAAGTTCAAAAATGCACATCTGGAGACTCTGGTTTGGCAGCTTGGTCGTGCCAAGCAGGAGAGTAGGTGGAGGGAGTACAAGGAGGAGTTGGAGAGTATCAAACCATCTGCTTATAATTGGTTGAGACGACATGATAGTAGTAAGTGGTGCCTTGCCTTTGATGAGGGTGATTGTCATTGGGGAATTCTTATAACTAATTTTTTTTGAGAGTTACAACAACTGTTTAAGGCGCGCACGACATCTCCCGATAACAGCGTGTTTAAAAGCCACTTTTGAACGAACAGTTGAAATATTTTCACGAAGGCTAACGGACGCCAAACATTGAAGGTACTTTCATGATTCATTACGATTCATTATGCATTCGTGGACTAGTTTATGTATTCTGAATTGATGTAGAATTGTATAGGTCCGAGTTCCCCAGCAGGATTTCGAAAAAGTTTCAGAAGCATGACACTTGGGGACAGGGACATACTATCATTGTGTATGGCCAGACATCGCAGACTTATAAGGTTGTGACAAGGACCATTAATGGCAGCATTGGTGAGAACTAAAACACTGTGAAAATTGGAGAAAGGAGTGTAGTTGTCGCAAATGGAAAATTTGTCGTTTCCCTTGTTCCCATGCATTGGTTGTCTGTAGGTGTAGGCATGACGATCCATCTACTCTATGTGACAGGGTATATCACAGGACCACCTATGTGCAACAATATAGTGAGGGTTTCGTGCATGTACGAGATCCATCACTATGGCAACATGCCAGTTGGAGGTTGATTCCTGATATTGAAAAGTTTCGTAATAGGAGGAGTGGTCAGTTTGCAGAGAGAAGGATAAGGAATCAAATGGATAAGAGAATGTCGGGTGATCGCAGAGGTTTCTGTAGGCGAGGGTGTGCTTAGGGCCGTGTTTGTAATATGGAGTTTCTAGACTTATACCAACATGTATTACATTATATTATATAGCCATTCATCTTGTTATGCTAAATTCTATCAAGTTTTTCAAGTGTAATTGATTATGTGTAATTTTTAAAATTAAAGCTAATGTACGATTTGATTTGAATATGCATTACATGTAATAGTATTCATTTATGTGGAAATATGGACTGATCATTTCTCTGTGTGATTCTGATTTTCACCAGGGATACACCATGTATCATCCAGGACCCATTGATGAGGATTTTCTTTACCTTCACCTGGAGCATCGTGCACGTGCTCTGTACAACGGTAATTTGGAGGATGATATCACATGACCACCTATGTGCAACAATATAGTGAGGGTTTCGTTCATGTACGAGATCCATCACTATGGCAACATGCCAGTTGGAGGTTGATTCCTGATATTGAAAAGTTTCGTAATAGGAGGAGTGGTCAGTTTGTAGAGAGAAGGATAAGGAATCAAATGGATGAGAGAATGTCGGGTGATCGCAGAGGTGTCTGTAGGCGAGGGTGTGCTTAGGGCCGTGTTTGTAATATGGAGTTTCTAGACTTAGACCAACATGTATTACATTATATTATGTAGCCATTCAGCTTGTTATGCTAAATTCTATCAAGTTTTTCAAGTGTAATTGATTATGTGTATTTTTTAAAATTAAAGCTAATGTACGATTTGATTTGAATATGCATTACATGTAATAGTATTCATTTATGTGGAAATATGGACTGATCATTTCTCCATGTGATTCTGATTTTCACCAGGGATACACCATGTATCATCCAGGACCCATTGATGAGGATTTGCTTTACCTTCACTTGGAGCATCGTGCACGTGCTCTGTACAACGGTAATTTGGAGGATGAGTCACTGATCCCTGATCGATGGGGCTTGTTGGATTGGTGGTACAATGGTGCGATGGGGCTTGTTAGATTGGTGGGATCCCTGATCGAGTGATGTGCTATGTGCATGAAGCTGGATTCTAGGAACTGTTGGATTCCGCCCTAATTCACATAAACTATTCCCTCATCACTGCGTTAGTTGAGCGTTGAAGACCAGAGATGCACACCTTTCACCTGTCGATGGGGGAGGTTACCGTCACTTTGCAGGATATTGGCATCCTATGGGGTCTTCCGATCGATGGCATGGAAATCGCTGGTGTATACACTAGCAGGCACACAGATGACTAGTAGATATTGTACACTGACTACCTGGGGGCTACATCAGACACGAGTGCTATCAGAGGGGGCCGCATAAGGGCCAGCTGGTTGGGAAATTTGTTGCGCAGTCCGTTGCCTTTTGATGCTACTAAGGTAGCTTGTCAACAGTGGACTAGGGTTTTCATTCTACTACTGGTTGGAGGAATACTCATGTCAGACACATCCGGGCACCTGATCCCTCTGCTCAATTTGTCGATATTGATGGACTTAGATGCAACACATCAGTACAGTTGTGGGAGTGCCATTTTGGCACACTTGTACAGGTGCTTATGTGACGCTGCAATCCCATAAGTCAAGTCCATATACGGGCCACTGGTCTTACTACAGGTAACATTGTTGGTTAAAATTGTTAGTTGTACATCCTTTCCATAATGACCTCTTACATTATTTTATATTTTAATTTATTTATTGTCAGTTGTGGGCATGGGAGCGAATACCAACCATCCGTTCTGCCGGATGACTTCCAGTGACTGTCACCATGAGTGCTCTTGGGTCCAGGTTCATATTCAATTAGTAAGGACACAATTTTTAAACCTTTAAAAATACTAGGAATAGCTAATATTATTCGTTTCATTCCTCATATGTGGAGAGCCCGGTACGATTTATCACAATCACCCATGCATGTGCTGAAAGTGTACTGCAATCAACTGACATCTCTCTATGACAGTCAGGTATAATGTAATTCGGATTTCATTTTTTAGAACTAATGGAAAAAAGGTGTTTTTATCCTGACCAAAACACTTGTACGTTATGTCAGTTTATTTGGCAGCTATACACAGAGGATATCATGCAACAACTCCCACAGTACTGTACAACTGGTAGCAACAAGTGGCTACTGTGTGTTGACCTTGTTTACTGGCATGTCATGGAGTACCATCAATTTCATTGTGTTCTCAGACAGTTTGACCTTATCCAACCAATACCCACGCATTTTGTCACTAAGGAAGAACACAAACCGCTTCATACTAGAGATCGTCGGGGGAGGATTGGTATGGATTGGCATGTTGAACTGAGAAGATATCTTGATGTGTGGGAACATCGAGCAGAGCAACAAGTTAATGCACTTGGGTTAGCGGATCTATATACACCCGGTCAAGAATACATGAAGTGGTCATTTTTCAGAACAGTGACCCTAATTGATCAACCAGGAAGGCCCTAAATGGTTACAGAGGATTTTCATGGAGACGGAGCTACTATGGAGTATATGGTATTTCCTAAATTTCTAATAGTATTAAAAATAATACTTTAGATTCCCTCAATTTTTAATATCTACCATATTTATCTCATTTATGCATTTGCAGGCAATGTCCGAGCTGCGCCTTATGTCAGATATTAATTTGGACGAATGTCCCCCACGTTTCACGAACGTTATCAAGGGGGTACATGGTGTTGCAACACGTACTCTACAATATGCGCATGAGACCTCCAAACTACAATTTTATCAGCCATATGTGCACTGTGAGGACCTCTCCCTGGTGTGAGATATAATGAAATTAGAAGCCACCGTCCAGCTCCACCTCATCGACAAGGTGGTCGGCGACCACGTACTCCGGGTCCTACAAAACACATTGGTTCATCTGAAGCCGGACCCTGGTTCATTTGAAGTCGGACCCTCACATGCGAGTCCAATGAACGTCAGACCATCACATGGTGGACCCTCCCACTATGACACAACTACAGCTGATTTCATAGCATATCTTACTCCCACTGCTAGTCATGCGTACATATCGCCTACTGCTCCATTAGATACAGGTAGTGTTCCCAAAGTCCAGTATGATTTGAATGAGAACGCATGAGACGATATGGAGGATGATTTTACAGAGGGAGCTCCGCATGACGACGTACATATTTCTACTCAAATGGCTGTTCCACGGCGCACATCCTGCACCATAGGTCCTCCCCCATATGAAACGGGTGGAAAACTTTGCAGAGGGCGTCATTAATACACTACATGTCGTTTGCCATTCATTTCATTACGTTTGTACCTATCTGTTTGACACGTGTTCTTCGAATATTGTATCTTTGAATCAACTCATGTTTATTTGGTTTTCATTTTCATCTCTAATTTCATAAACATTAAATGCATCTACATTTATATTTTTGTTTATTTTATATTGGTTAATAGTGGAAAAAGTGTAAAATTCAAACAAAAAATTAATTTAAAAAATTAATTAATTTAAACTACAAAAAATGAATTTTTTGTATTACGATTCAAATATTGTGGTAACTTTTGATTTTTTTTAAATAATTCATTCCTATTCTATATTCATGATTATTTAAAAAATTGCAATACCCACGATCAAATTTTTCCATTATCTTTAATCAGGTAAGTGGGATGTTCATGTTTTATTATCATAAATTTCAAATCGGACTTCCAAATTCTTCTAATGCATTTAACATTACCAAAAAAAATTTTAAAAAAATATATAAAACAATAGCATGTCTACTAAAGCGCTATTGGGGACAACGAAAATATAAAAAAACAAATATCAAGAATGATTAAAATATTATTTCAAATGGCACTTTATGTGTCCGACAAGAAAACTAATTTAGAGAGGTTAATGGTCTTCTACAGATTAAACAAAATATAAAGAGGTTAATTGAGGACACATTCAGGCTACTGCAGTTAAAAAACCCACAAATTGAGGACGCATTCTCCAAATCCATATTTTTAAAAAAAATCAGTGAGAATGCATTTAGAGAATGCGTCCTCCACAAATGAGGCCATTTCCGAAACAAGCATAGTTGCATTCGGAATCATGAAATCGAGCACACTCAAAGAAAGAGTTCCACTAATACAAGGGACTAATTCTCATGAATCCAAGCACTAGTTGCACAAATCGCTCACTAACTAGCCCACATGACTACCTCACAGATTTGAAGAAAATTGCAAACTTAATTAACCTGCAGGATTAAGTAACAATGGAACACTCGCAAGTAAAGAGTAACAACTCAAATTCTGAATTTATGATTGATAAAGAAGTAAGGTTTAAGGTAATTAAAATGTTGAAAACCATCCCCTATTTATAGTATATAGGTGTGACCTTCAAGAAAACAAAGAAGACAAGGATTTGGTAATTCATGTTTGAAACTGGAATGACTTATGATTTTCTACAAAGTACTAAACCAAGAACATACGCAAAAAGTTTAGTGTTTTCAACAAAAGACTGCCTCTAGCCTTTCACCATAACATGGGGGGAACAGGTATGAGGTTTGAGCAGTAAACAAGAAACTAATAAATGTCCTAAATTACTTAAAGGAGAGATAACACTATGCGGTACTTGACCTAATAGAGCATGCCAAATCTCAAAAGAGGCACAAACCTTCTTATTATGAATGAATGACACCAATGTTATGTCCCCACGATCTAGCACATAAAGTTCATCCTCAATGTGTCCTTAGCCTACGTTTTCCTTGGTTACTTTGTTCCAAATAACAGATGACTGGTCATCAAAAGTAATCTAAGTTAACTTATTGATAGGGAGTAAGTTTTTAGTGATATTAGGAATAACCAACACATTAGGAAATCTTAAACGAGGAATAATTTGACAATCATCAATATGATATACGGGAATAGAATCACCATTGACAATAGAAACAAAAGAATTACTAATATAAGGAGTGATACTCTCCAGCACAGAAGCAGAAGAACTCATACGATTGATACAACTCGATTTAATGTACCAGCATGAGACTCAAGTAGGGGGGCTCCAACTGCAATGACTGAAGTGATTTTGCAAGATAAGTGGAGTTTGGTTAACGCGACGGTGGGATCAAACAAAAGTAAGATGAGGCAACATTACCATATTGGTCATACCACTAGCACATGACGGACGAACTAGGATCATGAGCATGATCAGAGTGAGCCAGACCAAGGCCTGGAGGGCGCCAGACACAGATGGATCCTCGACGACCGCCAGAATGGTTCACATGCCGCTACCTTGTGTCGATGCGTGATCTTATACACAGTTGGACTAGTTACGGTAAGACGCAGTGAATGTTGTTGGCTATATTTAGTTTTTACTTTGAGCGGTATATCTAGTCAAATAATTTTAAAAATAATAATGATTTTCATCCTAACAACTACATCAATATAATACGATGTGAGAGCCCAGCTAAGCATAAATGCACAAAATTTCTTACAATCTACCCCAAGAGCAGTTAAAAATCATATAAACTAAATATATTTGGTAGCTTAAGCACCCATTGCTGCAAGTTTATCAATGATATTCTTGAAATAGAGATGTAATTCATGGATAATACATGTACGATGGAGATATGTAACTTGAACCTAAAGGTTCATAATACTAAACTTACTGCTATTTGAATAAACCGTCATAGTATCAAGATCACTTTAAGGTGGTTTTGCTAGGGATTGAAATGGGGCGGGGTGGGTACGGAATATGGATACATAAATTATTATTTTGATATTAACTAGCGGGTATATTACGGGTTCAGTGAGGCAGGTCGAAGATGAGGCAGGTGTGAACTAATATCCATGCCTGATCCACTACCAATAGCGAGTACGATTTTTATACCCATACCAGCCCACCCCAACTAATACTACCTCTATACCCGCTCTATTGGGGCGGATGCGGGACATAACTCCACAAATATCTGCCTCATTGCTATCCCTAGGTTTCACCAATAACCTCGGGCATTGCTTCTGGCGCTAGGGAGGACAGTTTGCATGAGCTTTGATCTTCAGCACACCATACATCACGAGCAACGATAGTAGTGACATGGTTCACAAAAGCAAGATCAGCAGTGGCCTTGGATGTCTGGGATTTTGGAAGTGGCGTCTGCAGACGAGGCAATAATGATAATAACATTGCAAAGTAGATCAGTGGATCGGTGGAGGCGGTGCCAGGGACAAGATCAGGGATGGACAGAAGGGAATTAAGCTGTGGAGATAACCAAATAAATCTTGGGATTACAGAAGATGTTGAACTTGAGTCTGCCAAAATATAAAGTTGTCGGAAGCAATTTTGATGGTGATCATATGGATCAAAGTATTGTAAGGGAGTTTGGAATATGCAGAAACCATTGGAAAGAGGAAAGTTGATCGAAGAGAGGAGAGGTGGAGGTATGGGAAATCGGGAAAAAAAAGAGGGGGAGATCGACCGGAAATTGTAAAGAGATGGGAATGATACAATCACTACTATGATATCATGTAGAAGTGTTTTCTCCTTGATTAGGGATTAGATTATTGGGAATATATATAGATTACATAAAAAACCTAGAAGTTAATATGAAAAATATAACTAGAGATTATTCTTAACATAGCTAGTATTCTACTCTAACACCCTTTTTTTTTTCTCAAACCTCTCTGCAACCACCATCTTCGAAATTGATACCAGCAGCTCTATGCTTGGAATCCAAGACCTCTGTTGGGTCTGAACCCAGGTCGACTTGTGGGTTCTCACTGCAATCTCCGGGCTCTCTTTACTATTTCTCTACAACATTGTCAACGGTTGTTACTTTTTCAAATACAACGTGCCATAGAGACTCTTTCGACAATCGACATTTCTGTTAGTTGGATCTCATGGTTTTATAGCTCTTGGTAAAAGTTGTCAAAAATGGTGAAAACTATGGATTCCAATTTGTTTTTGATATTTTATTTACTAGCATTTTTGGGTGGCCGACGCTGCTTGTTTGGTGGTTGTGGAGAAGAGAGTTGGGGCTTTATTTTTTTATTATTTAAATATTTTTTTAAAACTAAAATCCAACCCTGAAGTTGTAAAACCTTAAAAACAACTAAAATCTTGTTTAAGTGATTAATTAGGTCCTTTGATAGATGAAAAGATAAAACTAGTCTCAATTATTTTGGTTTCGTCAAGAATTTACACCTAAGAAGACGTCGGTGATTAAAAAAAAAGAGAAAAATGGTAATATAACCATAAATTTAAGACATAGGTGCAAATATAACCTCTGGTTTTCGAAAGTACCAATATGACTCTAGATAATCAATGAATGTGCAAGAGCAGCAAAACTAACCAATCCGTATTTTTTACCGAAATTCTATGAAATGACTCTTTTACCCCTTCAAAAAAATGAAAAAGGTGAAATGAATTTAATGCCACCTAATATTGTCTTATCCTAAACCCTAAACGCCAACTGTCGCACCCTTATTTTCTCTTCTTCTTTTCTTCTTCTCCCCCACTATTTTCTCCACCTTATTCCTCTCCTAAACCCACAGTCGCTTCCATTTTCATCACCTCTCCCACGTCGACCCCCATCACCTCTTCTAAACCCACACTGACCCACAGTCGCATCCATTTTCATCACCTCTCTCATGCCAACCCACATCACCTCTTCTTCTAAACCCATGCCTACCCATCGCCACTCTATTTAGGCTGAGTAGATTGATGCGGTAGTGTGGGTCTAGTAGTGTTGTGACGCAGTAAGATGGTTGTGAGCATCTGGAGCTTCAGTGGCGACTGCCAGTGTGGGCAAGCAGTCGAAGCTTCTATGCCGAATGAGCGGCGGTGACAAGTGGTCGGAGGTGGACAGCGCCTGGAGCTTCAATGGCGAGAGAGAGTCAGTGGAAAATGGCAATTTGAGTCTGTCTGGCAGGGGGATGGGTGGGGGTTAGTTGGTGACGGGGGTCAAGCGGCAGTGGCAATTTGAGATTGTCTGGTAGTGGTGAATGGTGGAGTCGGAGTAGAGCGGCGATTCGAGCGGTAAAGTCAAATCAAGGCTAGGGTTTTGGGGCGGTGGGGTAGATTTTGTGTTTGAAGTTGTGGCGGGTGGCGCGGTGGTGATGGCGGGAACTGGGGGATAGGTGGTTGCGAGGCTGGCTTGGGTGGAATAGTGGTGGAAGTTGTAGGGCTGGGGTGTAAGAGTGGTGGCGGGGTTAGCTGGAGAGGGAGTTGGGTGAAGAAGGCAATGGGTGGAGAAGGAGCATTTTCCGGTGAGTTGGGTGGGAGAGGGAGCGTTTACTGGCGAGTTGGGTGGAGATGGAGGGCAAAATTGTCTTCATAATTTCAAGTTTTAACCAAGGGGTATTTTTGTCTTTTTAAGTCTAGTCAATGTCATCCTCATCAAGGTGAAGGTCGAACACTGTCTTTGAGGGTTATATTGGCACTTTCATTAAAACTCAGGGTTGTTATATTGACACTGAGAGTTATATTAACATTTTTGCAACTATATAAGGTTATATTGGTATTTTACCCTAAAAAATATAGCACTTTATTAATTCCTATCATCAAACTAAGTGATCATCGAACTAAGTGATCAATTTTGACTTTATTGAATTTTGACTTAGTTCGATGATCAATTCGCACTTTACTCTAATAAGAACAAATAAGGTGGAGTCCTCCAAATCACATTGTAAACGGTGAAAAAATAAAATTAATTACTCCTTAAATTTTAAGGGGTAAAATTGGCATGTGACTGGAACATGACAAATTCCGACCCGTCCGTTATAGCGGATAAGACCCTAGCATTATCCAGCCTCGAAAACAACTTTTAGCATGTTAGAGTACTCAAAATTTCTTTTTCTTACAAGCCTGAAAATGAACTTTTTGAATAATGTAGGACTTAATAAACAATTTGATCAAACTAATAATATTATTGTATGTGATCTTACTGTATTTTGGTGTGGGAGGATTTTTTTTCTCCAAAACAAAAAATGAATTCGAAGCCGCTTTAGAAACCAAAAACACCCACAATGGTGGTTTCTAGGGCGGTTTCTTAACAAGAAACTGCCCCTTGGTTCCTTGCTAAGCAACCGGTCAAAAACCCGGTGCATATCGGATTGCACTTGGGTCAGCCATGCATTGGCCCACGTGTCCCGCATGCAACTGCCCTTTTCAAAAATATAGGAGGGACATGTGGCTTGCCCTGATTGGGCCATGTGTCACTATCTTTGCTTTTTATTATTTTTTAAAAATCTGATTTTTTAATTGTAAATTTTAATTTAAAAATTAGAAAAATAATATAAAAATCCATTTTTAAAAAATTTGGAATGATTTTTGAGAAAATTATTGAAGAAATCTGGAATAATTATTGAAAAAAATGAAATTCAATTTTAAAAATTATAATATATTAATAAATTTGACATTCAACTTATTTTGGGTGGAAAAATTTATTTAAATTAAATGTTAAAAGAAAAATTAATGAGTATGATAGAGAAAATTAAGTGGATTACATAAATAGTAAAAAGTAATTTCTTACCATTGTAGAAAATAAAATGAGTGTTTTCTTAAACGATTTCTGAGAGTGAGGTGTAAGAAAAAATATATATATATATATATATATATATATATATATATATATATATATATATATATATATATATATATATATTTAATTGTTAGCCGTTCCTACCATTGTGTTTGTTCACATGCAGTATCTAGTGTTGCAATTGTCCAAAAGGTACTGAAAAAGAGAAAAGAGATTGCCTCAACAGGCAAATCCTGATCGAGGTAGCTATTTAGTCCAGTTGGCCTGGGCTGTGTTTGTTTGTCGATGACTCCACTTTCTCAACTTCTTCCTTGAAAGCCACATTTTCCCGCACTCAAAGAAGAGCACAATAGTTTGGGGATGTCGGTTCATTTGGAAGCTGGAGATATTGGAATTCATAAGCAAAAGGCTTTCGGAACGAATCCTTTTTCTTCATTTCTCTTTGTCACTTTTCGTAGAATTTCAAGATCTCTGTCACCGCGAATCCCAACTTATATTCGCCTCTGTTTCCAAGATTTGCATCTGCTCTTTGCCCGGCTTTATTAGCCTTTCTTACAAAAAGAAAATGATGAGAAAAATTTTGGGGATGAAAGTTCAATTTGAATTTAGCTGCTTCAAACAGTGGTTGAATTTGAACTTCAGAATAAATGGTAGTTTATATGGCTAATACAAAGATGACGCTGGGTGAGTTTCACGAGTTTTATAAGTAAATCGTTTATTCAGAAGTTCAATTTAACAGGCGTTTGAAACAACAAAATTCAAATTAAACTTTTAGGGAAAGTCCCAGGCGGTCTTTTCATAAGCTTATGAGCAGTTCTTAGGGGCATTTGCCTAAAATGTTGTAATTTTTTATAAAATTTAAATATTACATTTTATAAGTTAAAACAAGTAATAATATGTATTTGAAGGTGAAAATATAAAAATATATAATATAAAAAAATATTTTCAAAAATTTTAAATTTTATATGTAATTTAAGAAATGCAGTATATAATGTAAGAAATAAGTGGCCTATCCATAAGCTTATGGACAGGCCGTCTGTCAGGAGACCCACTCAAACTTTTATCTTATAAGTTAAACAATTTTTAATGTTTCATAAAATACTGAAAGGCAAAGTCTCAGGAAAGGTGGTCTATCACTAAACTTATGGATAGACAATTATTTTATAAAATAAGGTTCAGTTTATAATTAATGAAAAATTAAGTACTTATCTTCAAAATGGATTTTTTTAATAAAAACAATTCCTTCTTTTCTCAGATTTGGCGACAAATTTCTGTCCTTCTTCTTCATAGTCTTCTCCACGTTTTTTCTTTTTTTTTTCTCCGCCTTTTCTCCCCTTCTTTGCCGTTGTGTTTCTCCTTTACGATTTTGTGCTTGTATACCAGCGCGTTCCATTGATAGTTCCAGTATAATAAGTATGTTTTCCAGCGTCGCCTCAATTCTAGGTTTTGTTTTTCGTCCCATAATAAACTACTCCCTTCGTCCACACCATTTCTTTACACTTTTTGGTCAACTTTCTCAGCTCATGTTGGACCACCGATAAAATTACTTACGTATACTAATGGTGTGTTAAATTCTAGAGTCAAGTGCTAAAATTACCCTATCTTTAGGCTGAAAGTGTCAATCTAACCCTGCAAAATGAGAAAATGTCAAAATAACCCAAACTTTTTGACGTATGTGTCAATCTAACCCCAGACGCCATTGATTTCATCGTAAATTTTGGCCAAAAATCAAGGGAAAGACCATTTTACCCCTGGATTAATAAAAAAGAAAAAAATGGAAATGACGAAAAATCCCTTTCTTCTTCTTTCCTTTCATTTCCCCCCTTTTCTTTCTTCTTCTTTATTCACTCGGGATCTGCCGACGATTCTACTCGACTCTGCTATGGTGGACAAGATGCACGCTCGGCTGGTCGACAATAAATGCCGAAGAAGCAAGAAACGCAGGCGAGGCTTCGAGGAGCTACTGAGGTGAACCTGAATGGTCGCGAGGGAGGGTGGCGTACTTGAAGAGACACCTGTAAAATTGAAAATCGGGGGCACCTGCAAACGGATATGGTGGAAGAGATGGCTAGACGAGAGTCTATTGGAGACAACAATCTATGGTGGTGGCGGAACGTGATTTGTCCCGATCTGGAGCAATGGTGAAGTAATTAACAGAGTCGGCGGGGCATTCCTAAAAGGAGAGGGTGGCAGGTTTTGGCGGGAGGAGGGGAGAGATGGTGGTGGCTGTCGACGGGAAAAAGAGTGGTGGATTTATGTGGGAGGAGAGGCAGGGTGGCGATTTTAGGCGATGAAGTAAGCAAGTTGAAATTTGGTTTTACCTAATTACTTCAATTGTGATTATTGTGTTCCAACATCATCTGATTAACCAAGTTTGTAGGTAAAGTGGAACTTTAAAGGCACACAAAATTGGTTACGCAGTTCGGTGAAAATCACCTACATCTGCGGGGACTGGCCCAGTTTAGAATGAATCCACTAATTAGAAAGATAGTAAAAGATGCATCATACACAATACTTATCTTTTCTAATTCGACTCGTGAATTCTACTAGCTCCCCTAGTTGCCGATCTGCCTTGATCAGACTCCCTCTGACCTCGATCTCCGTCGACGTTAGATCTCCTCCTCCATAGGAAATAAGGCATTTGTTCTGAACTTTGAGATCAAACAACGTTGATCATGTTGGAACACCAATAAACAACTCTGCGCTACTTTGATGAAAGCAAAACTCTGATTGCGTATTTCTCTCTATAATTTCGTAAGTAGCTTAACTAGTAATGTCCTCCGTACATAGCCCTTCCACACGTCTCAGTTTCCTTGTGCGAATACATCACTATCTTCAAAATATTTTTGTACCATTAAAATGTTGATGAAGATATGATTTAGCCAATCTAATCCCTTGAAGTAAGGGATTCAGAATATCTCGTTCCAATCCTTTTCCATAGCCGAAACTCCTTGCTTCTTCCAACTCTTCAGATCTTAATCCAATCCTACAAATATGGGAGATGAAATATTTGACAAATCAATTACTATTGAACGAGATTCATCCTTTCACATTGTCCTTCTTCCATCGTGACTCCTTCTTTGATGTTACAACATAGTCTCAAATTTCCAATTAACACATTTTGGACTTTACAATCTCCTCCTTTGGCATTTTGTGGAGCCATTAATCTTTTGGACTTTCAACGCCAATTTTACAAATAAAAACCTCAAGTAATCCACATATGGATGTTGGAACATAAGCTGAGAAAAATATTTGAACTCCCCATGAATCCATCAGCACAAAAAATATAGACCCTCAACATCCATGTTGGAACATCAAAGCACATCAATACTCAGTTATTAAATTCAAATACCAAAAAAATGCAAGTATTGGCAATCCGAGAAACACACAAAAGGACCTTAGCTTCCAGCTGGGATTAACATAAAACAAAAGAAACCCAATTCAAGAAGTCCATAAATAGAAATCCAGAAAACCCAAAATACTCCCCCTTAGGGCCATAAAACATGCCAAACATCCAAAACAAATAACTATCATAGGCCTATCAGCCCTCAGCTTCTGTAGTACTGCCATCCTGGATATCATCCTCTGAATCCATTCTCTTTAACTCCTCTTCTAGTGTAGCAATTTGAACTTGTAATGCTACAATCTTAGCTTGCACAACAGTCTTCTCAGCCTCTTTCCCTTTCTGAGCAGAGCATCCTCCCTGTAATGGCTTCCACGGAAAATCTTTCACACTTATTAAATTGAAAGTCTTCTTATTGGGCTTCTGGGGTACTGTTGCAACAATAACATCACCCTCTTGTGCCTTCACCTTTTCTCCTTTTAGCACATCAGAGAAAATACAAGGATACGGTAGAGCATTTTTAGCCCTTGCAGAACTAGCATTCTCCAATATGTTAGCTTGGATAAGAAGACGGCGATTCATAGGAGATTTTGTGCCAATGCAGTACAGTACTTTTTCCATATCTCGGGTGATAGTAGTGGTGTTAGAGAATGGTAGCCACTAGTTAATAGCAACCTGGAAAAGACAGAAGTACTTGGTACTCAGACTTCATGTTGCAACATTACCTTGACAAGGCCACTCAGTCTGATATCCTTCTGTAATCTCAGTTAGAATCTAATCAAGGGATACTTTAAAATCTCCTGGAAATATCGATCCAAATCTAGGTGCTAGTAGTCCCAATAGCTTATTGATCCTTTCTTCAAAAAATCTAACTACCTTTCCTCTGACATATACTTTATTGAACCAGGGTGATTCAGGATCCAGATTTCCTTCCATTAAATTTGAGTAGAACTCATGTACCAGAGTCTGGTTGTATTGCTTGTATACCGAGCCTGCCTTTGTAAACCCTAAATATTTTAGAAATTCACTGAACCCACACTCCTTGTAAGCCACCAGATCAATGGGTCGTTTAGCTACCAGTCTTTTTTTGCATATATCCTTACTGCTCTTCAGACATCCTTCATAAAAAAATTTGAACTCAGAGCCCCCTCACAGAAATGCCTGGTTAAGAGCTTTGACACGTAGTAGTCTGTTTCTTCTTCTTCTTCGGATGTTCATTCTCCTCTCGTGTGGCTCTTCTCTTTGGCTTTCTTGACTGAGCCTGCACTAGAGAAGGTTAAGTCTTCATCAGTGACTTCCTATGTTGGAACGTCATTTTTCTCCTGGCCTGATGTTGGAACATCATCAAGGCCTAGTTCTTTAGTTACTGGAGCAGACTGTTTTAATGTTAGAGTTATTTTGACACTTTCTCGTTTTACAGGGTCATATTGACACTTTCAGCCTAAGATTAGGGTTAAAATGTAAAATTCCCTAAAATTTGATATTTAAAAAATACATGATGCATGGAATTTAACAATATCTCACATGATGACATTGGTGCTTATATACTAATTAAAATTTTATGGTCCAATGTTTCTTGAGAAAGTTGACCAAAAAGTGTACAGAAAGGGCTGAAATAGAAGGAGTATCTATTTTTAATCTATCTTTTATGTAAGTTGATGTGGTATCATATTTTGATGTTAAAACTCATTTTTTATGAGCTTTTGCTTCTTTTTTTAATACATACCCAGTCAGTGGGGGTTGTTTACTAAGTTCCCAGACATTAGTGCAAGATATTTGTAGTATAAGATTAGGCTCAAACGTGGATGAACTTTTGTAATCTTTTTGCATAAGTGGTGTCATAAATAGTGTCAAAAGGTAGTAAATAGTAGTAAATTTGGGGGTTTAATGAGGGTAAATTTGGTAGATTGAATGACTACATATAAAATTTTACAAATAGCTATAGTTAGAAATTTATTTGTAGGATGGACTATAAAGGAGTCTTTTACAGGGCTTGGGAAGGCCTAATATAATTTCCCCCATCTCCGGATGGTTTTCATGGAAAAAAAAAACTAAAAAGGAAAGTATTGAGTTTATTATGGGATGGAGGGAGTTTTATATTGTTTGGATATACTTTTTCAAGTAGGAATATGTGGAGATAAATTAGTGAAAGTATGGAAATTTTAATAAATTATTTTTTTAATCATGAAGTAAATGTGATATTTTTAATAGAAAAAAATTAAATTAAAAATGTAATAATTTTAAGATAACTGAGTGATCAAATTAGGTATTTTGAATGACATTTAATTTAGTCCCTCAAAATTAATTATGAATAATATTGTGCCCGAGCATTTCATTTTTGTATCACAAAGTTGCCTATCATGTGATAATTTCTCCATATTTAAGACTTGTGTTTAATGAATTTACCTAAACATTGGGTTAGGTTGCAATTTTTCAAAAGATAAGACAGTAATATTCACGCATGAGATTAGATGCTATAGCCCAGCAACATGCGTACAATATACGAGTATATTCTTTTGAGAATCTCAAAAGAGCTCTCAATAAAAGCTCTGAGGCGAAAAAAAGGAGAAAAAATGTGCAGTCTTTCCTTCATCTTTTGGAGGCAGATTTCTTCAATTTCAATCTCTTTTCACCGATGAATTATGGTTTAACGGATTCTTCTTAGTTTTCCGCACAAAATCATATGAAATTTGTGGAGAGATTTTGATCTTATTTCGACTTAGAGTTAGGGTTTTTTTTTCAAAAGTTGGAGTGTTTTCATGGATCTTGTTCGAAGTTGTGGATTTCTTGTTGCGGTTTCGGATTCAATTCAGAAATTGCAATCGGGTTTGGTTCATGTTACAATTCCTTGGCCGATTTGGAGATTTGTACAAAAAATCCAATCTTTATTGGGTTTAGGGTTTCGGCAAGGGTTTATAAGGGGTTGGATTAAAATTTTCAGCACGAATTTTAATCAAATCCTAAGCATCTAGATCGGATCTGCTTGAAGGGAGTTTGCGGCATTGAAGCACAAAAATTCGTAAGGTTTAATTCCTTGCGATCTGGACACTTGGCAGATCACGGTTTCCAGGTTTTTATTTTGATTGTGTATTAATTTCAGTATGGTTTTGCATTGCGGTTTGGTTGTTCATTACGTGCACTGTGTGGTGTGTTGAATCCGGTCTGTTTATTGGATTATTTGTATTGTTTCAAATTGATCTTGATCATCATGGTACTCAATGGAGCTTCATCTTTGGGTAACAAACCCAAGAATAATGCTAAGGTGCAAGGGTAGGCCGAGGGTGGTGATACGGCGTGGCAAAATCAAAAGATCCATCCGAGAGTTTGGAATGATTCGTTGCTTGAGAGGAGAAGGTTGTGGGATGATCCGGATATCCTCATGGAAAGGTTGAATATTGAAATTGTTGAAAACAATGGAGATATGATCAATTTTGTTCTCACGGATGAAAAGATTCACAAAGATCTTTACAAACAATTCTATGGTTTTTTGGGAGTTTTTCCAGGATTCTTTCCTGGAATGTTTGCCATACGTACACTTCTAGTTGCTAAGTGGAATGTTGCATGTACTGTTCAGACAAAGCTAAATGGTTATGTGATGTTCACGTTTAACAGTGCTGAAGATAGAGATTTAGTGATTAATGGTCCTGACCATTATCTCCATGGGAAGAAGTTGTTCATGACAAAGATAGTTGAATCCGGGCAGTATGATTTGAATATTCAAGCCACTAAACCAGTATGGATAAGAATGGAGCATTTACCTAAGAGCTACTGGCACAAGAAGGCTTTGGAAAAAATAGCTACTTCTATTGGAGAACCAATTCTTATGGACAATGGCACTCTCGAATTAGGGGGCTATTATGCACGCCTCTTACTTTGGGTTGACACATCTAAGGAGTTGAAGGAAAAGGTGAGTTTTCGTATCCCAAGTGGTGAAGTGCATACTCAGAAGATAATTTATGATTAATGTCGTCCTTGGTGTCCGAATTGTGGAGAAAATACCCATCTAATGGAGGAGTGTGAAAGTTTCTGGAAAGCTAAGGAAGAGGTGATGAACAACCCCACGACATGATAAAAATTGTGATATTGTAAGGGGGAAGAAAAATTGGAAACACCTTGATAAAGACCAAGTTTGGGTTAAAAAGTTGCATGCTACAAATATTGGTGATAGCCCTAGCGTAGGCTCAGTCCAAGGGGGTGATAATATAGTCCTTGAAGATGTATCCTTGGATAATGAAAATTCATAGAGGTTAAGGAAGGGCAAGGGAAAAGTTAATGAAGGTACGGGAAGGATCCGTGCTGAGGCTGAGGCTGGCGTTAAAGAAACCCGAGCACCTGGGATCCTTATTGGTGTTGCACGCAAGGAAGTCAAGCAAACGGTTGTGGCACTGCCAGCAAGTCAAGCGCCCGAGGTTGAGAACCGTAGCACTGAACAAAATGCTGGACACGCCAGGGATACTCAGGATGTGCGCCGCGGGCGTGGCATGGATCGTCCGAGTGCCAAGAAAACCCGTAGCGCCAAATCTGCCGATGTCGCGCATGTGCAAGCACACGATAGGCAACAACCAGTTTTTGGAGATGATGATCATCCTATTTCTGGAGCTGGAAAATTGCCCCATCAAATTATACATCCCGAAGTAAGAGGTTCTAAAATTCCAAGGCTGAATAAGAGTAAGAGTAGCCCCACCTGGTTTAGGGGCTACAACTAGAGCTCGGAGTAAGAGTAGACCTCGCATTACTGACCATGGGAAAGCCTTTCAGAGGCCTTTCTAGTGTTTGTTAACTGCCACGCGAAGAAACTCTGATGTCTCAGGCAGTAAATCCGATGAAGGCGGCGGTCCGAAACCACAAGGGGACCTTAGGTTCCCAATGAATGCCGCATCAATGAATGTTAGGGGCTTATCGGCTCCTGTATGGAGGAGATAGGTTAAAGGTATCATCTCCACGCATAAGGTAGGACTTTGTGGCTTGCTAGAAACAAAAATGGAGGAAAAGGTTTTAAGTATTTTCTTGAAGAGTTTTAAGGGGTGGAAGTTCACGCATAATTTTGAGCTGTGGCAAATTTCGAGAATCCTTATCATATGGGATCCGAAAGGCTTTATGGTGGATGTTCTTGGAAAATCTCCACAATGTATTCATCTCAAGGTGCGTAATCTTTCTACTGGTATTGAGGTTTTATGTACTTATGTATATGGTCATAGTGAAGGTAGAGTGGCACGTTTGCCCCTATGGGCGGAGTTAAAATCTTTTGGTGGAAATCTAAACTCTCCTTGGATGGTTCTTGGTGATTTTAATGCGATTCTAAGCATTGATGATCATTATGGCACTACGGTACCAAGTCTATATCCAATGAGGGAATTTCAGGATGTCTGTACAAAGTGTGGATTGAGGGATGCACCTTCCACTGGGGAGCACTTAACGTGGCATAGTACGGACTGGAAAATATGGGGGAAGTTGGATCGTGTGCTTTTGCATCACGGATGGGATCCTGATGCTTGCCGAACCACTTTTCTCCCCATCTCTGCCCAATCGGATCATAGTCCCATGGTTGTTAATATGGCGCAGGAAATAGTGGAAAACAAAGGCCTTTTCGATTTCAGAATATGTGGTTAAATCACCCGAGTTGCAGGCAAATTGTGGATGATTATTGGAAGCCATCGGTTAAGGGTACATTGCAATATTCGGTGTGTAGAAAATTACTAAGGCTGAAGCGCCCATTGAAGGAGTTGGGTGTCATTGATTTTAGCTATATTTCGGAAAGGGCAAAAAAGGCGGATAGAGAGTATAGTGCGGCTTTCGACAACATTGATGCCATGAATGCCTCAGATCAAGATGTAGAGGCGTTGAGGGTTTTAAAGAAGAAGGCTATGCTCTATTATCTTGCAGAATCATCCTTCCTCTCTCAGAAGGGTAGGATTAACCATATTACTTTGGCAGACAAGGGATCAAAGTATTTTCATACAATGGTCTCGGAAAGAAAGGGTGGAGGCATACCGGTGATTATTGATGGAGACAATCTTATTGTGACTTCTAATATCTGCAAGGGTGAACTTTTTGCGGATTTTTACAAAGGCCTATTCAGAACACCAAGGGATAGGGTATCTATTGATCAAGAGATAATCAGCTCGGGTACTATTCTCACGGACATGGACAGGGCATTCTTGAATCAGGATATTGCGAGTATCGAAGTAAAGCAGGCATTATTTGCAATGGCAGATGATAAATCTCCAGGTCTGGATGGGTACACTGCCGGATTCTTCAAGAAGTAGTGGGATATTGTGGGATCGGAAGTAACAGGAGCTGTACTGGAATTCTTCAGAACAGGTGATATTTTGGCGCAAATGAATCATACCTCGGTTGCTCTTATACCGAAGAAGCCAGACAATCTTAAAGTGAGTGACTTTAGACTAATAGTGTGCTGCAATATGGTCTACAAGATTATCACTAAGATTATAGCCAATAGGATTGAGGGAATTTTTTCTGGGATTATTGATCCATGTCAAGGTGTGTTTGTGAAAGGCAGAAACCTATCGGACAATGTCATGTTGGCGCAAGAATTTGGTCGTGGTTATGGGAGGGCAAGAAATTCCCCTAGGTGCATGATCATGGTGGATTTGCAGAAAGCTTTCGATACAGTCTCTTGGGACTTCTTAGAAGAAGTTTTACTTGGACTAGGTTTTCCAGATGGACTGAAGGATAGCATTATGAGATTATGAGGTGTGTGAGAACACCCTCATTCTCGATTGTAGTGAACGGGAAACTATGTGATCACTTTAAGGGTCAAAGAGGCATTCGACAATGGGATCCCTTATCACCTCTCGAGATGTGAATTACTTAGGATCACTCATTTGATTTTTCCGGATGATCTTATGCTTTTCTCTAAGGCAAACACTGGTTCGGTTCATATACTTATGGATGCCCTGAATGAGTTCGAGCGTACTTCTGGATTAGTCGTCAATGCGGCTAAGTCCAAGTTTTTTGGGGTCGTAATAAAGGAGGATTTAAGCTTCACAGGCATTCCATGGGCATCGTTTCCAGTAAGGTATCTAGGGGTGCCACTTGATTCCAGCAAGTTGAAGGTAACCCAATTTGGAACTCTACTCGGAAAGGTTGATTCAGAGATTGCCAAACGGAAAGGCCACATGCTCACTTATGCTGGCAAACTGGAGCTTGTTCGATCAATTGTAGGAGGTATTGCCGGGTTTTGGATTCAGAATTTTATTATACAATCTATGGTCATGGATGCTCTAGAGCAGAAATGTAAGCGCTTCTTATGGGAAGGAAAGTATAAGAGCAAAGTTTTGTGGAAGAAGTTATGCACTCCCAAGTCATTTGGGGGTCTTGGTTTAAGGGATTTCCTCACATGGAACCATGCTTCAATGGCCCAGAGGATATGGGATATTCATATGAAGAAGGATAGTTTGTGGGTTGAATGGATACATTCGTTTTATCTCCAAGAACATGGGTTTTGGGATATTAATCCGAGGATCCAAAACAGAAGGTTGGGTGAGAGGTTTTCAAGCTATTTTGGTGATTTATGCAAGTTGAGGGATGAATTGGGTGATATGTTTAATGGAGATGTCCAAGAGGTTCAGGATCATCTTAGCTCTTGGGCAAGTTCGAGGAAATTTACAAGTGCGGCTTATGGCTTTATGCATCGGCACAAGTATTCGAGATTATATGAGGAGAATGGCCAAACATGTGAGAAGGTTTTTAATTGCATTTGGCGTGATTTTATCCCTCCAAAGTTCTCTTTTATTGCATGGTTGGCAGCAATCCAGAGGCTTCATACCAAGGATAAAGACCTTGCTGAGGAAGATGAAGGTATGGAAAGAATTTGTTCTCTATGCCACCTAGAAGAGGAGACAAATGAGCTTTTTTTTCCAAGTACGACTTCTTGGAAGTAGTATGGGGGCGAATAAAGAACTGGATTGGGTTAAGGAGAAGAACAAGTACAATAGAAAGCTCAATGAATTGGGTGAAAAGGCAAATAAAGGGTTTAAAAATTCATAAGAAGTTTGGTACTCTAGCTTTGATAACTACAATTTATTGTATTTGGAGGGAACGGAATAATGTTGTTAAGGATGGTGCTTAGCCAAGTTTTGATCGGGTAGTTAAATTAATCATGAAGGATGCTACATGGTTATTAATCGACTATTTCCAGATGAGCATATGTTTTAGGCAGCTTAGTTGATGTCCACGGTGCTGGAAACTGGGTGATGGGCACTGGACATTCTGGTTGATGGGCGATGGGCGCTTGACGCTCGGCGTTGGGCGTTGGGCGTTGGGCGTTGGGCGCTGTGTGCTGGAATCTGGAAGCTTTGCACAAGGCAATGGGCACTGTGCAACGGGCGCTGGGAGTTTAGCACTGGGATCTGGTCATTTAGCGTTGGAACTGGCGTTGGGCGCTTGATTGATTCGGACCTGGATGCTGGTTGTAGTGCTGGGTACTGGCTATGCGTTGGGCGCTGGACTTGGATGGTTTGTGTATAGTGCTGCTTAGCGCTTGGTGATTTTTCGTTGCACGCTGGAGGACGCTGCCTTTTGGGCGTCAAGCTGGTTGCTTAGAGCACGATCGAGACCTTGCGCTGGAGTCTTTCACTGGGCACCAAATGCAGGTAACCCGATAGTGTCATACGGCTCTTTTTTGAGCATTTTGGCTACTAGCAACTTTGAAATAACGGATGAGGTGGTAGGTTCTAAAGTAAGGACTTTTGTTCTATGCTTTATTACCTAAACCTAGGCTATTACTTTGATTTAACGGTTTTTATGTGCATAATGCCCGCGCTACACTTTGTGTTAAATTGGCATAAAGCTATCCATTTGCTCAAAATGGAGTATGCGATTACATAATCGCCACGCCTGATGCACGCGGTATAAGTGTGTCCATTCTCTCATCCTAAGGAGACTAATTTAGTTGAGAATCACAAAAGTATGAAGCAAGGCCTCGATACACTTTTACCCACTAGATTAATCTCGGTCCTCCTCAAGAGAATGATTGAAGGCCAATAACATCCCTCTTTCTTCACCTTAGGGATGTATATGGTAGAAGTAGGCCCATCAAATGGGTTGGGTGACCTGTTGGATAACCGTTATCCATATACTATTTTCACTTATTGGATAAGACTTATTGGATAATGACCCACTGGGTTAATGGATATAATTGGGTTTAGTTGGGTTGGATAATGGATTATCCGTTGGATAATTTTGGGTGGGTCGAGTTGGGTTGGGTAACGGGTGACCCGTGGATAATTTCATATCATAAGATAACAAAATTTTCACAAGTTTGATTACGAATGATTTAATTTTTCCCTAACACATATAATCATTTTAGAAACAATCAAATTCTCGATTCATCATATTTATCGATTTCGGTTCATGCCTTAATCAATTTTAATTTGAACCAATTAAAAATTGATAAAAGATCTTGATGAAAGAAGTAGAAGTAGTATTTAAGAAACTTTTACTAAATTTGAAAAATCTCCTCCATGAAATATGAAGATTTTTAAAAATATTTTCTTTTATTGAACATAAGAAAATAATAAATGAAATCCCCACATTTAGCCACTCGAATAAATATTTCCTCTTTTGTAGTTATGTACACGATTCAGCCTATATAAAAAAATGATTAGAGTTAATCGTAATTTTTCACTCCAAGTAAAATGTTACGTGACTTATCCATTTAAAGTTTAAATGGTTGAAAACACCAATTATCCATTAAGTATATACTGAATTATCCATTGGGTATATACTAATTATCCATTGGGTCTATACTAATTATCCATTGGGTCGAACTAAATGACCCATTGGGTATAGGTCATTTATTTGGGTGAAACATGAATTACCCATCAAGTCCGTGTTCTTTCTCAGTTCTCACTTCTCACTTCCTAGTCTGCATTTTGTTTCATCAGTCCGCATTTTGTTCATCAATCAGTCTGCATTTTGTTCATTAATCGTTCTGCGTTTTGTTCATCAGTCGGTCTGCATTTTGTTCATATTCGAGTTCATAATATTATATTATGCAATATAATATTATGTACATTATATTATATTAGGTTTAATAAAAATAAAAAATATATAATATGTTGGCTTTGTATCGATGAAACTAACGAACAATATTACTTGGGATCGAGCTCGAGCTCAAATACTGTACAAATTTGAATATTGTACGAACTCGAATACTGTACGAGATTGAACTCGAATACTGTACAACTCGAATACCGTACGAGATTGAACTCAAATACTGTACGAACTCGAATACTGTACGAACTTGAATACTGTACAAGATTGAGCTCGAATATTGTACGAACTCGAATACTGTACGAGATTGAACTCGAATATTGTACGAACTCGAATACTGTACAAAATTGAGCTCGAATACTGTACGAGATTGAACTCGATTACTGTACAGATTTAGCTCGAATATTGTACGAAGTCGAATGTTGTACGAGATTGAGCTCGAATATTGTACGAACTCGAATACTGTATGAGATTGAGCTCGAATATTGTACGAACTCGAATATTGTACGAGATTGAGCTCGATTACTGTACGAGATTGAGCTCGAATACTGTACGAGATTGAGCTCGAATATTGTACGAACGCAAATGTTGTACGAGATTGAGTGCGGATTTTGTACGAACTCGAATACTGTACGAGATTGAATTCGAATACTGTACGAGCTTGAATATTGTACAAACTCGAATATTGTACAAGATTGAACTCGAATAATTTGTGGATTATAATTTGTATAATTTGTGAATTATAGTGAATATTTATGTTAAATATTACACATGCACTTAATTGGGTAATTTTGGATATTTATTGGGTATTTGTTATGTTCCCTTTGAGTTAACATAATATGGGACCCATTGAGATCAAAATTTCCCATTAAAAAATAATGAGCATTTAATACCTGATCCCATTGGATAATGACAACTTGTAATCCAAATTGATAGAAAATATTTAATGATAACTTATTGAGTTAATTATATAATAATTTATTAGATAATGACTTATTGGATAATATATTTTAACTCATTGGGTCATATGAATATCTCATGGGTTATCCAATGGGTTATCCATTTAATGACCCAACTCATTTATGACCCAACCCATTATGACCCATTTAATAAATGGGTTAGTTGGATAATGACACATTGGATAATGATCCATTGGGTTTGGATAATGGGTTTATCCAATTAACCCATTTGACGAGCCTAGGTAGAAGCAATTTTCCATCCGCGCCAACGGTGCAACATGAGATTTCAGCTTCACTCATCTATGAAACATCCAAGACCCGAGTTTATTCTCGGCTGCGACAGGAACTCCAAATTTGGCGACATTGGATTTTTTAGCTACTTCAACAAGATTTCGTTGAGTCAACCTCTTCAAGACGCGAGTTAACTCTCGACTGCACTACGGAATTCTACTGAAGAAGGCCCTATATGTTAGGGGTAGAAGCGGAGTATATGATTATGGGTAGTGAGTTTGTTCTTACCCCATTTAACAAGTATTTCTTAGCCCATTTTATTTCGAGTTGCGAGTTATGGGTCACATTTCCACTGGGACTTGTTTGGTTTTTCTCCCTTAGCTTAGTTTACCTAGCTCAGGGTTTGAATTTTTAAAATTAGTGGGGGTCTTCCTATTTAGGTAACCACCCCACCCCCTCAGACTTATTCTTTCCCTAGGTTTCATCATTTAGCCTAGGGTTGTATACTTTGTATTTGGTAGGGTCTTTTATGGCCCTACCGCAGCGTTCCACCGCTTATCCTATTTACCATATTTACAGACAAGTATATTCTTTTGAGAATAAGCATGGGTGTTGCTATATCACGCCCTGTATTTTACTAGTTTACGCCCTAATACGTTTATACATGTATAATACTAATTTTAATTTTTCAAAATAAAACAAAAATCAAAAACAACAAAAAATACAATTTGAGCGTGTGCGCCACCACCACCGCAGCCGCCGTATGCCACCACCACCACCACCGCCGTCCGCCACCGCCGCCGTCCGCCACCACCGCTGCCGTCCGCCACCACCGCCGCCGTCCGCCACCACCGCCGCCGTCCGCCACCACCGCCGCCGTCTGCCACCACCACCGCCGTCCGCCACCACTGCCGCTGTGCGCCACCACCACCGACTTCTCCTCCTCTTCTTCTTCTTCTTCTTCTTCTCCTCTCCCCGTCATGCCTCAGCTCCACCCATCGTCCCTCATTCTTCCCCAACTCCTCCCACTGTTGTCCCTCATCCCTAGTAAAACCCTAGCCCCGCCGGTGTTCCTCCTTCTCCTTCGCCCCGTCGAGTAAAACCCTAGCCCCGCCGTCCCTCCTTCTCCTTCTCTTTCGTCCTCATCGAGAAAAACCCAGCACGAGAGGAGAACGGCGGAGAAGTGGGAGAGGAGAACTGCGGAGAAGCGGGAGAGGAGAACGACTTCTGAAGCGACGGAGAAGCGGGAGAGGAGAACGGTGGAGAGCGGCAGAGTACGGGAGAGGAGAATAGCATAGAGCGGAGGAGAACCTGGAGGAGAAGAAGATAGAGAAGGAGAAGGAGAGCGGAGGAGAACCTGGAGGAGAAGAAGAAGGAGATGGAGAAGGAGAAGGAGAGCGGGGAGAGGAGAACCGGGAGGAGAAGGAGAAGGAGAGCGGGGAGAGGAGAACTGGGAGGAGAAAGAGAAGGAGAGTGGGGAGAGGAGAACCGGGAGGAGAAGGAGAAGGAGAGCGGGGAGAGGAGAACCGGGAGGACAAGAAGAAGGAGAATGAGAAAGAGAGCGAGGAGAGGGGTCACCGGAGAAGAAGAAGAAGAAGAAGAAGAGGAGAAGAAAAAGAAGAGGGAAACGGAGAAGAAGAAGAAGAGGCGAAGAAGAAGAAGAGAAGAAGAGGGGGCGAAGAAGAAGAGAAGAAGAGGGGGCGAAGAAGAAGAAGAGAAGAGGAGGAGACCGGCGGTGGCGGCAGAAGAGGGGGAGACCGCCGGAGAAGAAGAAGAGAAGAGGAGGAGACGGCGGCGGCGCACGGTGGCGGTGGTGGTGGTGGCGCACGGCGCACGGCGGCGGCGGTGCACGGCGGTGGCGGCGGTGGTGCACGGTGGTGGCAGTTAAAATAAATATTAAATTTTATATAATATTAATTAAATACATTTAAATTATTTAAATTAAATTAAAAATACATATTATATATTAAATAGTATAAATACATGGCGTAATCAAGTAAAATACAGGGCGTGATATAGCGATTCACATAAACTTCTATACATGTTATATTCTCATATTGAGATGCGCAAACTCTAAAAATCACGTTCACGTGAATTTGTGGTAAAACCAAAGCAAGTTGTAGAACCATGAGTTTTATGGTTAATAGCACCTTCAAACCAAGCCTATAATTAATACTCCATCGAATCTTTAAATATTGGCACTATTTCCATTTTGGGAAGGTTTTATTTTATTGGCACTGTTACACAATTCCTAATTAAAGGGGAGACAAAAATCAGAAATTTCATTTTTACCCTTGTCCCCTCCTATAAATTACTTCAGCTTTTGGCCCACTTGTGTGTTTAACTCTACCATTAATTAATTGGGCCCATGGATTTAAAAATTAAAAAATGAAAGCACTCAATATCCAATGTCAACTCAACCCACAATAGTACAAAAAGTAGCAAGTGCCATAATATGTGTGCCCTCTGGTCAGTGCCAATATTTGGTGACCAAAGGGAGTAGAAGGATAGATACGTTGGCTTGACAGATGCTGTTAAAATTTATTTTCCTGTAAGAGTAACTAGAAGATGAGATCAATGTGATGTCAGCGGAAGTCCGCCCCGCATTTGCTCTAGTGGGGCTGGTATGCAAGTAGTTTTAATGGAGATGGGTCAGGTATGGATACGAACATGATACCCATCATGGATAGTGGGTCAAACGTGGATATAAACTCACATGATACCCATCATGGATAGTGGGTCAAACGTGGATATAAACTCACATGAGTCTCATCATCGCTCCACCCCACTAAACTCATTATATACCCGCTAATTTAATATATATTGAATTATTATTTATCCGTAATGCACATATCTTACCTACAATATCTTCATGAAAATATATTTTACATTTTTAATGTTAAAATTATTATATAAAGCAGATTTTAGGTGATTTTTGAAAATATAGGCGAGGTGAGTACAATGGATTTGAAGTGGGTAAGAAACCTAAGTGGATGATAGGGAAGGGGGGGGGGTTTACATAATATCTGATGAGGTGGGTACGGGTATGAAAATTTTAGGTGCACATAGGTATACAATACTGATACAATATTGGCGGTATATCAGCACCAGTGATGGACATAACTTGCACTCTCTTTGTTCTTCAAAAATTCAAGCACATGAGTAAACATTGTTCCTTCTTCCCAATTTGAAGGTTCTTCCAATGGGTACATAACACCTATGATAGATAAGAATTTATTTTAAAACAAGGAGAAAAGTGCATATATAACCCTATATAATTGATGAAAGTGCAGATATAACCCTGCAATAATGAAAGTGCAGATATAACCCTGCGATAATTGAAAGTGCAAATATAACCCTAGTTAGTCAATGTCGAAAATAATGGCTTTATGGTTATATTTGCACATATGTATAATAGTTAGGGTTATATTTGCACATATGTATAATAGTTAGGGTTATATTTGCACTAAAAAATAACTCAGGGTTATATTTGCACTTTCTCCAACATATAGGGTTATATTTGCATATTACCCTAAAACAAATTGACATCCTTCAAAAAAACTGTAGCAGACTCTATTTTGGAACGTCATAATGAACTTACCTTTCAAAATGTGGGATTCAATCATAATACGTTCGTTGGATGAGTGTAATTAGTAAGTGATATGTATTCAGGAGTTTTGAACCGGGGGGTTGGGGGCTGATATTTATAGAATGATTCATAGAGGCATCAATGAACGAGAGTCTCTTTAGAATCTTGTTCAGATGTGACATTTTACATTTTTTATGCTAGTTCCGATTTCAGAACTACATCACTGGTCAAACGGTTGGCATTAAGAAGTGGACCCTTTATGGTAACGTATGAATGGTACGAAGAATCTTAGATTGGGTACAATTTATTTACTAGTATATGTGATTTCATAAGCCGCTTCTAAACAATTTCTGTCAATTTTGGATGTCATTCAAATACCTAAACATAGAAAGGAAATAAAGAATAAGGGTATCTAACATGGTTCCAAGTTTGGAAAATAGTTTGTCCTACTTACTAGGGAAACCATCGCCTACAAAATATAAAAGGGATTGTCAGACAATTAAACCATTACAATTCAATTGTTAGCCGAGTACAATAGCCCTCCTATCGACCACACATATTCTCAAAGATAAGGAATGGTTTCATATTTGATCGAAGTTTCCACAAGTTCTCGGAGGACGTAGCAGTCAACTAAGGAATAAAGATTAGTTCAACTCTTCAATGTTTTTGATGAAAGAAGTTGAGGTTAAGCACAACAATTATGTTCATTATGCTAAAATGTTAGGCTATTATGGTGTTGAACAAAATGATATAATTAGGCTAGAATGATTTATGTGATTTTAAAATTTGAACAATGGTGTAAGGAACTATTGAGTATGACTGATCCGGCGTATTTCGATGAAATTTTCAAGTCTATGCAAATTTGACTGGGGGAAGGGGGGTGGTTCATACACTAGAAAGGTTAACAATAGAGAGATTGTAGTTAGCATGTGGACCATAAATGCATTGTTTAGTGGTGACTATAAAAGTCCCTATGATATCTACCCAACAAATTTGGATGCCCCCCTAGACATATACCATGTCAATAAGTGGTCGGACCATGTTGACCCACCATTGTTAGATTATGTACCACTAGGTCCTTGTATTTTGGTCGTAGGGAGGACAATTTCAATAAGATCAAGTCCTATAATTTGAAGTACATGAAAAATGAAGATAAAATCTTGCGCGAGATGGTTACAAGGAGTAATGTACCAACGGGAGGCCACATCTCGGAACCAACGGTCACAACCCTCATGAAATTCTACTACGTGATCCAAGGGAAAAAAAATCCAGGGTACACTATATTACAACACATGATCACATCTATGGCGAACTCCAAAAAGCGCGCAAAGAACTTTCCTTATAGAAGTCTCATTACTAGGATACTGAAAAATCATGACGAAACCATTATGTTCACGAGTCAACAAGTGTCGTGTAAGTTGTGCGGACAAAATTATTTTGAGAATAAGAGGTGGCTACTCATAGAAGGGAAATGGGTGCAAAAACAAAGAATGAGAATAGTAAGAGGCCACGTACCGCCGAGCCAGGTTTCCCACTCGTAAAAATCATTAATTTTTTTTATCCGTGATCAACTAATTGTAGGCAACTTATTGTTTTATTCGTTTCATATAGGCAATACTATGATGGGTGCATTAATTAGGTTATACGGTGGATAGATGGCCAAAGTGAAGGAAGCGATCAAGTCTGGAGTGATACTCGTCTCCTCCGGAAGGAACTGAAAGAAAATAAGGAAATGCGGGTAGGAGCTCTTTGACCACCACTTGATCGCACCCGTTCTAGATTAGCATGCACATGTCTTGTACTGTTAATTTCAAATAATGTTTAGATTTGGATTTTAATATTGACTTTTTTGTTTCAGCATTGTTTTTAACACACAATTTTAGTTATTTATTCAAGAGGATATTTAGATTAAGTTGTTGTATGAAAATTCGAGCATATCATGTTTTCCTACTTTTGTTCGGATTTAAGAACTTCAGTCAATTACATAGTGTATGAATTTCTTTTTAAAGGGAATTGTTTCTGTCTTATACCCGTTTGCATATTGAAAATTTACATAGAATTGATTGGACATATCTTCAAACTTCGATTTATCCATTCTAAAATTGGTAAGCGGTTCAATATTAGTTGTGTAACATTGCTACACAATTTTGCCTTCTGAACTGAACTCGAGATATCAACTTCACATCTGATAATGTAAATGAATAACTCAATTTTCACAAAGTCGTACTAACCTCGTTTCAACAAGAGAACAAGCGGCAATGTTGAACCACCAAAACAACAATGGCTCATTTATCACTATCGTCATTTGATTTTTTTTATCTAAATAGTTTTGAGTCGGCACAAAGTTCCAAATTTAGAAGCATGCCAGGATGAAAATTCTAGATCAAAATTTCTCCATCCCGCTGAAAGAGCGACTATTCTTGCACTAGTGGTAGTACAGTTATGGGGTCTTTTCAATGCTTTAACACAAGTGTAATTGATGTGTTTAGTCCTGCTTACCTTAGGATACAAGCAGAGAAAAATGTGGTGTGTACCCTAAAAAAGGGGATGGGATTGGGAATTTCTCAAAATGTTAGGAAGTATTGATTGTATTTGTTGGGAGTGGAAGAATTGTCCTACGACATGGCCCAATCAATTTACAAGAAGAAGTGAGAGACCAAAAATTATATTGGCAACAATTGTTTTGCATGACTTATCTATATGGCATGCATTTTTGGGTGTTTAAGGTTCATGTAACGATATAAATGTCTTTGATCAATCTTCATTATCTAATGAGCTAATGGGAGAAAATCTCTACCCACTCGCTTTCAAGCTTATGATAAAACATACAAGACAATGTATTATCTAACAAATGGAATCTATCTAATCAGAGCTACATTTATGTCGACAATTCTTGTCGCAATCGATTAAAAGGAAAACATGTTTTACGAAAATTTAAGAAAGCTTTCGTAAGGATGTGAAATGTACATTCAAGGTGAATATGATCGGCACAAACACCATCTCGAAGCTCCATCCACTCACTAGCTCGTAAACATTCATCGTTGTTATCAGTGCCAGGTACAACGTCATCAAATTCCCCACCACCACGTCGAAAATCTCCATTTCATATGCTTGAATTAAATTATGAAATGATGAATTCGAGGTCTAAAATGATGAAATTATATTTGGTGGCATCGGCGCTGAGCAGCAGCGGTGGTGTGGAATGAGAAATACAAAGCTTAGCATCAGTGGCATTGACGGTGAGCTGCAGTGGTGGCATGGAACAGAGAAGTGGAAGCCAGACATCGGCTGCGAGTTCGTAGGAAAGGGAATGAGTCGGTAAAAACAAATGGAATTATCTTCGGTGGCATCGGTGGCGATCAACAAAATAGCTTGGAATTGGGAAGTGGAAGCTTGGCATCAGCGTCGTGTTCCAAGAAATAGGAACGAGGAAGAGGCAAAATAAAATTTGGAGAGAGCAAAATCGATTTAGAGTTTGCCGATTTGTGAGGGTTAAAAAGGGGTATTTTGCATTTTATTCATTTCCCATATTCTTAATTAGAGAAATATGTCGGCCACTTCCACCCAATCCAGAGACGGACGACGTTGACCAATTTCTCAAACAAGACCATGGTCATTTCTGCACTTAAAAAGAACTGGGGGTAATATTTTCACTAAACAAGAAATTGGGGATCATTTTAGCACTTTTTTCGAAAAAGAAAAGAGAAGACCATGTAACCTAAAAACTATGCATAAACATTTTTAGCTTGATTTTTTTTTTCTAAACTATTGATATGTGTATTTTGGTATTAAGTAAATTTTACTATAGCAAAAGTAGACTCTCTTTTTTTTAATAAAAATAATATTTTCTATATCTCATAGTTAGAATTTTAATTGCAATACTCTATCTCTGTTCAATAAGTAGATTCACATCTATTAAACTTATCACTAGTGTAATTTTGACCATCAAAGGCGTAGTTGTGCGGCATTTTCCAATTTCTTGCTTGGAACCTTCGTTCTTCATATATTCAGGTATCGTATCATTAGGTCGAGGGGACGGAAAATCGTTGGACGGCTATGGAATTCCATTGGAAGACAGTTTTACCTTAACCTCTATCTATTCATGTACATTTTACGGTGTTTAAATTTAAATCGGCGCCAATTATTAGGAAACGCGGGGGTTAAATTTAAGACTAAATTATTTTTTTAGTCCCCTACAAAGTATCTTATACCATGTTTTGGCCTCTGTTTGCAAATCAACCATTAAATAGTACCCCATAAATTCAGAACTATTTATTTGGTCCCCGAAGGTGGTTTTCAGGGAAAGTCAATGGTAAAATTGGTCAAAATATGTAAAATGGCCATTATACCCCTGAGTTTAAAAATTAAAAATTAAAAGTCTTCGTCTTCGTTGCTCGTCTTCTCCACTGCCGCCGTTGGAACCGGATCTGGAGCAGTCTCTGCCGCCGCTGTTGAAACCATCCAATCCGCCGCTAGCAAAACTTTGAGACGCCGGGTGAAGGTCTCTGTCGAGACCCATGGCATAGTCTCCGTTGCCAGGTGAAGGTCTCTGTCGCCAAATCACAAATTTGTAGAGTCGCAAATTTATAGAGTCGCAAAGTTGCAGAGTCTCCGTCGCCGGGTAGAGGTCTCCGTCGCCGAGTCGCGAAGTTGCAGAGTCACGAAGTTGTAGGCGGCGGTGGCAGGCGACCTATGGAAATTGAAAGCATCGGTGGAAATTGAAGAGGCTTGTCGGCGGAAGGAAAACCATTTAATTGAAAATGGATTTCAATTAATAATTTTAAAGAACTTTTTTAAAATTAGTAATTTTTAATTGAAAATATTTTTAAATTAGTAAAATTACCATTATACCCCTGACTATACTGGAAAAATATTTAGTCTTACCTGGAAACCACCTTTGGGGACCAAACAAATCGTTCTGGATTTGTGGGGTTCTGTCTAAGGGTTGATTGCAAATGGGGACCAAAACATGGTATAAGATACTTTGTAGGGGACTAAAAAATAATTTAGTCTAAATTTAATCACTGTCTTAATGAACTTTTAAGAATAAAATATAAAGTTGGACTTCGGTTGTGGGACTGAGTTCCATGTCTTATGTGCACATTAACACTTATCGTGCAGCCATGGAAATTGTTTCCAAGGGGTACGTTTCAATTTCCTAGGTGAAATTTGTAACAACTCTCCCATTGAATAATCATTACCTTTAATTATTACATATATATATTCATTTCAAACGTCATTTTTAACCCACTTTCACAAACCTCTTAATCTGAATTCTTGCCATCCTCTTCATCCAATTTTTCACCATCCTCTTCATCCGAATTTTTTACATCGATAATACTAAAAATTGAGACACAATACTCGGCCGAGTTGCGACCAATTCATTGTTCAACCTCCGAGTGGTGAAACTATGATATGTTTTCTTTTGTGTTAATTCGAACATTTGTTTCCCATGCATGTGCAAAATAAAAGTTTGACTGTTGGTCACTTGTGTTGTTTTTGTATAATGTAGTTGTCAAAAATTTAACAATCTTTCTGAGCACCGCTTCATATATAAACAAGTGTCATTGGAATGTGTTGTGCGCACTACATGGCTTCCAAACAATGGATTAGACAACTTCAACAGAAAATTTGAAGAGGTCAAAAATCCGATAACATCGTATAGGAAGAGAGTGGTGAGTTTGCATGTGTTAGATTTAGTACGTGAATACTTTTTTGTAAATTTTTCTTGTATTTTAATCCATTTTCAGGAGGATTTTCTTAGGTAGGAAAGTCCAACCAAATGTTTTTAATCGCAATAAAAAACTCAAACTTTTGGGCATCTAGGAGTTTATTACACATTGCCGGTTTTTAAAATATTTTTGGAAGGTGAACATATGCATTCAGAATGGTTTGGTTTGATGCAATTGAAAAATTTAGGATTGGATCCCCTTAAGATCACATATTGTCAACAACGGTTGCTCAAAAACTGTGAGGGGGATTTTGTTTTGGAATAAAAAGCTCATCAATCATTGTCATACAACCTTTTGTAATGCTGCAAATCACCATATCATAAGAATGGGTTGAGATTAGAAATTTGAACACACCGATTGCCCTGCCTGTCAATGCAAAATAGAATCACTCCATTTTGTGATTATGCCAATCTTCCCTACTAAAAACCTCTTTGTAACATTGTAATAGAGTAAGCCTTTTGGAAACAATTATATAAATGTCAGTTTGTTTCTAATAATAGGGTGTTTACATTATCAAATTTGGATGCAAAAACGTTGATATATTTGAGGGTCAAATGTTTCCAGTGAGTGTTTCGATAATCAGAATTATAATGATCTTTCTTTTTTGGTCATTTCCGACGAATCTTCCGACTCGTCAGCACTAATGAATTCCATTTTTTGTAATAATTATTCCATTCAGCATGGATTCCATCCAAAAGGTTTAGCGATATCTCAAGTCCTGGACCCCAAAATGTTTCAAATTTTGTAACTTAGATCGCTTGATATATTTTTAAGATAAAATGAATAATCACGTCGCCAGCCCCCCATGTCTCAAAATAATCACCGGTATCAGAAATGGCCCAGACTTTATGTCAATACCCGGGCGATATGATTTCAGCCGTCAAAACCAGAATTTGATGAAAAGGTGACTGACCGTATTTCATATATAATCGGGAAATTAGGGCCCCACAAATCATTAATACAGGTCAGAATCAATTCAGGTATAAGAATTACAACCATTTCTTTTGTTCTTCACTAATTATATCTAGTATATAATCTACATACCAAACATATATCTGATATCATAACCAGTAACATACATTAAAACGATGATCGATGTACAACGGAGGACCACCGTGTAACCTCCCAGAATGATTTCCAGATCTATTTAACCACCCATCACGCCTCAAAAACCTAACCCTCCCACTCTATCTAAGCAATTGTTCTTCCCCATTACAATTTTCCTTCTCCTCAGTGAACCACCAATTCGATTACATGGATTCATCATGGTGGGAGGGCATTCAAAATATTTTTCCTAGGTAATTTTTGAACCCCTTAGGTTTTGAATCTGAAGAAGCGGTTCTTTCTGGTACGTTTTGTATGAACCCTGTTAATTAAATGTAGCTATCTATGTTAATAGAGCTTCCATTGTCACTAACATACTTTGTGGTACATTTTTCTATGAACACTGTTAATTGAATGTAGCTACCTATGTTAATAGCAACTCATTGTTATATCTGAAAATTTTGGATTTTGCGAAAAACCTTAGACCTACGTTCTTACTCGTGTTCGTTGCTTCAAATATGAAATGCATTTGCTTGAGTTTTTGTAGGTAGAATTCATTCCGTTTGAGAATGCAATTACAAAGAAAAAAAATCAACGATGGAATATCAAATGTAGATTCATCGTAAAATATAGTTTCTAAATATCAAATTTTTGTATGTCAGTATTTTCCTTAGCTACACATATTTACAGTCAAACATGTTCATTGGAGACTGTGAAAAGATTATGTGCAGAATAGGGTAGGACAGAGGGAGTATGGTGGTTTAATGTTTATTTTTATTTATTACAACGAGACTCCTATAAATTTGAAAAACTTTTAAAATGTATCGTAATGTGTAAATAATTATAATCTAACCCTAAAATTTATTGAAACAACAATTTTCATGTTTGGTTTAACCGTTTGTCGGTCTAACAGGAGAATTTCTCCAATGTGACTGTCTTAATATGTATATTTCACTACTATAAATTAGAGCAATCGTAATACTTTTCTAGCAACACTTATTAAAATGTTACAATAGTTTATAAAATGTTACTTAAACCTTTGAAACTTGTTACTCTCTAGGTCCTAGCCGAAGCTGTACACTTTTTGTGTCAACTTTCTCAAGGAAAGTTTGACCATAAATTTCAACTAGTATATAGACACCAACATCATCATGTGACATATTGTTTAATTTCATGCATGATGTATTTTCAAAATATCAAATTTTAACACAATGTAAGTATATGTAACTAATGTTATCGTTGGTCAAACATGACCTGAGAACGTTGACCAAAAAGTGTGTCAATTCGAATGGGACGTAGGGAGTACCTAAATCTTGAAAAGCATTATGTCAAATCTAATGTAAAATCAGCTAAGGTAATACTTGTAAAAGTGTTGCAATAGATCCAACTTAGTTTTAGCACCTACATCACTTTCATAATTTATATTTTGTAATAGTGTTTATTTTAAAAGCATTCTATTTATGGCATAAATTAAGGGCATTGTTAATTTGGTAGCAGCAACGTACGACTAATACACATCTAAATTACAGGCAGCTGGGAATTCGACGATATCATTTAATTAATGTTACAAACAGAGAGTTTTATACAACGTGTATCCATGATTGAAAAAACTGCATCTTCGTCAAGAGGACTCTAGAGTGGTGGGATAAGGACATCCCCAATGTTCTTGTGCCATGGATCCGCCAAGTGAGTTGCCAAGTTCTCCAGTGGCCCTGTTCCGGGGTACGCCGATTGCTGAACACAGAATCCCACAAACGCCAACATAGCAAGCCGTCCTAAAAGTGTTACACCAAAAGTGTCACCATTACGAGTTTGTAAATGTATGACACACCACATGTCACTCAAGGTGTTATACCAAGAATGTTACACCAAAAGTGTTGTGAGAAAACGAGTTTGTGAAAGTATGACACGCGATATGTCATGCAAAGTGTTATACCAAAAGTGTTACGTAAAGCGTGTATTAGTATCTTCTTACCATTCTTGATCTCCTTAACCTTGTACTCTTCGAATTTGGCAGGGTCCTTAGAGAATCCCAAGGGGTCGAAAGCTCCGCCAGGGTACTTCTTCTTCTCGATGTCCTTCTCCAGGGTTCTCTGGTGCTCCACGAAGGCAATGGCTAGGAATTCAATCACCAAAATGGTGGGAAGGGTACCCCATGGCACAGGCTGCCCCAAGTATGTGGCCTGTCCACCGGGAATGGCCGCCCATTCTTGAGCCTTCACCCAGTTTCCGAGCCCTAGGGCCTCCGGTAGAAGCACTCCGGGCTGCAACACGGTTCATTTTACTTCATCAGATCAAATCCCAAAATACTACTTCCTATTTTATTTGCTATGATTTTCAAACTAGATTTCATTTAGTAGCAATATGTAGTGTACGGAGTATTGATTATTTAAAAAACACACGTGTTTAGAATCATGTTCATATTTGGCGCTTTGGGTGGCTCACATTTTACTAAAGAGCTTTACCATCCCCTGTTAAGGCTGCTTGAGAGGTGTTAGACTGGATCTCTATTAGGATATAGCACTTTTGTAAATTTAATCTTCTCCGTTTACTATATCCTTAACCATCCATGGTTTTACGGTGCAAAATAACATACAGTAGCAATACGTCATGTAATGGATATTCAACTGAATTGTAACAATAAACTAATGTATCCATGAAATTTTATGGTTAAGTTTATGATAAAATAGGATGAAATCGGGTGAATACTCGAGCTATAAATATAATAATTCATATTTTACCACGGAAAGCATAGCCCACCGGCAGTGGTAGACTTCGGACTCCTTAAATCTCTCCAAATTCTCCGGCACCTCCCCCAACCGAAGCGGGTCAAACCCGAAGTCCCTGAAAACATTACAAACGAATCAGTCTAGTCTTCATCAGATCTTATTCAGCTCAAGGGAGCTGGAGGAAATTAAGGTTACCCTGGTGCAGAGCCGTCGAGGTAAGGCGGGCGGGGCTGTCCGGGCATCCAGTCTGCGGTCATGGTGAACCTTCCGGAGGAAGCGACGGTGGTGGGGAGCGCCACGGAGGCCGCGAACTTAGACTTGGATGAAGAGAGGACCGAGGGGCACACGGCGGCGACGCCGCAGCTCAGCCTGTTGGCCGCCATCGCCGGAACTAATTGGGAAATGGGAGAGGAAAATGTGGCGGTGGAGACTGGAATGATGGGAAACAGGGGAGGAGAAGGGTAGTGTATATGGGGAATTTTGAAAGGCGATAGGGATTGTCGTGCAAATCCAAATGCTGATTGCTATTGGCTGAGGAGGCCAGATTTTGATATCGGATTGGGCCACGTCATCTCTGCGGATTTATCCATGTGGAATATCTGGTGGTGTGGGGATCTCTTCCTTCGTTTCTGTGGTGGAAGTTGTACCAAAAATCAAGTTGCTGGAGTACAGGGATGATGACTATCGGCACGTCTCCATGGGCACTGGACACTTATTTTCTGTGGTTCATCTCATCTCTTCCATTTTTTTAATGTTTTCTAGAATAGATTAAATAGTTTTTTTTTGTTCTCGACGTAGCATCTTATACCATGTTTTTGTCACTGATTGCAAAACAACCCTCGTTCAGTACCCCAGAAATTCATAACGATTTGTTTGGTCCCAAAACCAAATTTCCAGTGGCTTTCAGGCAGACTAAATTATTTTTTTAGTCCCTAACATATGATCTTATACATTTTTTGGTCCCCAAACCCACCCAAAGATCACCTTGAAAATCGCCTTGGGGACCAAACAAATCGTTCTGAATTTATGGGGTACTGAACGAGGGTTGTATTGCAATCAGGGACCAAAACATGGTATAAGATGCTACGCGGGACCAAAAATTAATTTAGTCTTCTAAATATGAGTTACTATCTCCCTCCATTCCATCTATAGTAACACACTGTTTATAATAATTTTCAAATTATAATATATCGACTTACTATAACGATGGTGTATAAAAAAAGATTTTTAAAATGCCCGGTTACCAAATTTAATAATTGATAGAGGTTAGGCCCAAGAAAGCCATTGGGCCGCAGGCATGACATCCCAGCTAGGGGAATATTTAATACTTAAACTTAATTACCGCATTCGTGGGTAATTAAGGGCAATAATTAAGGAGGACGTTATATAGGACATGGAGTATAAATACAAGGTACGCATTTACTTGTGATTCATTTTGTCTTAATCATATTGAACGCTTGGACTAACTTAAACATCGGAGTGCTGATCCCTGGAATCCCAGGGACAATTTGATTGTAGGTTAGTTTGAGGAGAACCCAAGCCCACAAACCTGTCGGTGGTCGAAGACGCATCAAGTGGCACCAACTGTGGGGACGACTAAGCCGGATCAAGGTTTGGGAGAGTTTACGCCCACGGTAGTTCGAATGAGTGAAAGATTGAGGTCAATAGGTACGGGGGCTGGATTTCCACCAAGGTTAACATCAGAGTATCTAGAAGGAGGAAATGACGCCCGCATCGAGGACAACGACATGGCTAATATTTAAATGATGGGAGCGGAGTTGCGAGTGGAACCTATTACAGGCATAGGCCATGAGGGGGGACAAACCTCAGTGGTGACTGGCACACATACCCTGGTACCAATCCAGAATGATATGTCGGGGCCCTCGAGGGCTTTGGAAGTGATGGGAAATACAGATCCCCTGCTCTAGAGGGTGGTTGATTCGGGGGATGGAAGGTTTACGAAGGTTTTGGGAGATTCGTATATGGAAGTCTATGGCCAACATGGGCAAGGAAATCAGAAGGTGGGGAGGGTAACCTCAAGTCAAGATGTGGAACGAGTAGCTCGGGTCCTGGCTGCGGATGGTTACCAAATCACCCCTCCTCCGAGGGATGATATAGTCACGATGGGGGCAGTACCGCCCTCGCCTTTGGGAATAACTACGGGGTGACCCTCTCAACCCCAACTCCCCGATAGCCTACCCTTATCAGGGATATGTTGGAGAACCACTACAAGCTAGGCCCCAGGCTTCCATTACTGGTTATTCCCAAGGCCCTGTATATGCACTACCTCCGCTAGCCCCATCTGCTCCTACCCTCAACCTGGCCGGTCCAGGAGCGGCATATGGAATAATGACTTCTTCTGGCACGCAAAGATATGGGAGTATGGGAATCAGCCAGGGGCTGTACAATCCTTATGTTCAACCGCCACCACCACCGGCATGCCCGAACCTTGGACCGAACTAGATGAACCTAGGATACGGAGGAACCCAACCTCTCTATATGTCACAGTTGGGTGGTCACGACAGGGGGAAAAACCTGTTGGTGGGTCAGTACAAACCCTCCTCGGATGCAAGTGAATTGTTAAGAAAGGAATCAGATAGGTTGATTGGCCCCTTGGGCCAGGCTGCGGGGTCTTCTTTCAGTTCGGTGATCATCGGGGTTCGATGGCCAATATAAGTGAAACCCTTGAAATGACTTACCACATACAGTGGTGAAACTTACCCTCGAGAGTTCATACAGACATTCATGGGCTTGATGAGTTCGAGGGACTTTGATGAGAAATTGACATGCAAGCTGGTAGGTAGCTACTTGCGGGGAAAGGCACGGGAGTGGTTTAATAAGTTGCTGAGGGGCTCACTTCAATCGTATCGGGACTTCAGTGGAGCGTTGTTAATCCAGTACGCGCAGAAGAAGAAGTTTACCAAAACTTTCTCAGAACTCTACCAGACGAAGCAAAAGCCAGGGGAAAGCACGGAAACCTTCTATCATCGATATGTAGACAAAAGTTTAGGGGTGATAGAAACGACGGAGAATGAGGTAATCCAGGGGTACCTGCTGGGGATGCAGGACCTGGAATTACACAAGAAGGTGAGTACTAATACTCCTAAGACATTGAAAAAACTTCAGGAGGTCGTGAAGCAATATTGGAGGGTATATGAGGCAACTAGAAGGAAAAGATATAGCCTTGAAAAGAAAGTAGGAAGAAATGTATAGCATAGAGAAAAAAGGCCGGTCGAGCCCATAAGAACATCATTCGAGAGGTATAATCCATTTCCTCCAACACTCGGAGGATGGACTCTGGCACAAATTTTAAGCATACATAGAGGTTTGTTTCGGACACCTCCACCATTGCCGAGTTTACACAACTCAGTTGCAGCCCGGAGAGCAACAAATCGGTACTATGATCATCATAGAGATTATGGCCATAACATAAACGATTGCATGCAGTTAAGGATGGAGATTGATAGGTGTGAGCGGGAATAACAGTTTCGAGGACAAGGACATAGGAACCAGGTTGTCCCATCAAGGCCCTGGATGAATCAATGGTAGCCTTATAGAAGAAACAATCCAAACAATGGAGGTAGAGGGGATAGAAGGCCTCTAGAACATGTGGTTCGAGACAGAGGGCAGGAGGGAAGGCCGGATAGACCCTAGGAGCAACATGGGGGAAATCAGGGAAACCAAAATGGAGAAAACCCACTCGTCCGAAGGGTAATGAACGTCATCAATGGCATGGTGGGAGAGAGATCCTCAAATGTTGTTATAAGGGCTGAAGCTCGAAGGGTTCCCATGGAAAAGCCCAGTCATAAGAGGTTTCGGCCAGATGAGACTGTCCCTTTCTCGAAGCGGATGTTGTGCCGGACCAAATGCCCCATGCAGACCCTATGATAATTTCAGCCATTATTGGTACGTCTTTGATCAGAAGGGTGTTCGTTGATGATGGGAGCAAAGTAGAAGTGATGTTTGCTGAGTGTTTTAACCAGTTAGACATAGGGTGTGAGAATTTGAAAAAATCTAATTCCCTTTTATCAGGATTCACAGGAAATTCGATATTTCCCATAGGAGAGATAACATTGTTCGAGTGGTGAATGATGACAAGGGAATGACCATTATGTGTAGTTTCGCTTTCGTGGATGCACCTTATCCTTATAATGTGATCTTAGGAAGGCAATGAATGTGGTAGGCTCGGGCAGTCTGGTCACCATAACACCTGATGATGAAGTTCCCAACTGAAAAAAGAGAGCGGCATCCATTCGAGGGGATCCGACTGTGGCACAAAAATGTAACCTAACGGCAGTGCGGGAAGCGAGGAAACGAAGGGATGTAGCGGCAGTACACGCAAAGGCAGGATTAGCTGATACAATACAGATGCCCATTCGGGATAAAAGGGTCAGTAGTTATTGGGAAATTAATTCCTGAGGATGTGAAAAGAGGACTGCAAAACCTGTTAGTAAAGTATGGAGATCTATTCTCGTGGGATACATCTGACCTGGCGGGGGTCCATTTGAGTCTCGCATTGCATAGGCTGAACATCAACAGTTAATAAACAGTTATCCAAGTTTATTCATCTACATGTATTCATTCATTGGGAGGAAATCCCACTTGAAACAATTCTTCAGTGGAAAAAGGCTTTCCTAGCTTCTTCACGTTTGCTTCTATTACTTCGATTTCTTCAAGTTTTATACTAGCCACCCTTTGAATATCCTTCATTTTCTCCTCTACAAGATATTCAGAGGAATTGAGGGGAGTGACGGAGACGGTCCTACACCGTTTCTTCGTGGAAGGTTCAAATGGGGCCTTTGAGGATGACCTAGCGCTTTTGCGACGTTTTGAGTCATTTTTCTCAATGGGACAAGGTGTCGTTCAACTTCTTTAGCGGCAAACTTCTGTGACCGAGAGGTAGAGCAAAAAATTGAGGGGAAAATCCATTTACCTTCAGTTCTGCTAGCCAATCGAGAATGAGGTCAAAAGCCTTCTTCTGATGTGAAGTCTCATTCTCATGAACGTTGACCTCTTCCATCCAGTACCGAGCAGCTTTAAGTAGAAAATTTGGAAGATAATTGTTGCTGATTAAGTAGAAGGAAGAAATGTCGTGAGAAAGCATGTGGGCACGAAGGCTTACTTTGTGTGCGGCAATTTTTTCTTCCAAATCAGCGAAACGCTGTAGCATTTCTGTAGCTTGTACCTTCCAGGCCTCGATCTCCCTGGTGAGTATTGCATTTTTGGATAAAAGAGATTCCACCAAAGATTATTCTTCAACTGAGGGGAAACCTCGAGGGGCTGAAGGGGGTTCGCTTGTGGAAGGGGGATCCTCGCTAGCAATCTTCCAAGCGAGTAAGTCCTCTTCATGGCTAGCCACTTTGCATTGAGCTAACAGATGTTGTTCGGAAATTAATTCCCTCTGGGCTACCAGTCTGCAATTTTCCCCAAGCAACCAATTAAGTGCCCTTTCACTACTGAGAGCGTAGTTGCAGATGCAAGGTAGAACTTTAGAGAATCGAACTTCAAATAAATTTGACACGTCAGTTCTTCTAGTTCTTCATCAGCGGGATCACAACCCTTGACCACTTCTAAAGGATAGGTACCATTAAATTCCTTTCTAAGGAAATCCTTGACAAACGCCTTAAAAGTAGGATGATCTTTAGATTGCCACAACTTCATCTCGGCTTCAAGGTTGTGGAGCTTGTCCTTCAAGAAGTCCCTCTTGATTACACTTAGAAAGATCTCGAAGGGCGATCAGTAGTTGTTTGTGTGTCTCATTCACCTATTTTTGGGAACTCGAAAGCTCCTTGCAAGCACCTTCTAGCACCATTTTCAAAAAATTATACTATGAAAAGAAAACAAAGGTGAAATCAAGAAGTCGCAACAAAAAATGTATTTTCATTGATTCTCAAAAAAGAAAAATATGGTTACAATTGAGGGGCCCTAAGTAAAAAAAAGAAGAGAAATATTTTACAATCAGGGACAACCCTAGAATCGTCTTCCTTTCATGTGAAAGTAATCATTTCTTCCACTCGGTTGGCGGGGGAATCGTGCTTAGGAAAGGCATCTGTAGCCTCTAGAAGGGGGATCGCTCGAATCCACTCAGCGTAGAAGAGCTGCCCTTTGGACTTGATGAATCCAATATGGTAAAGCGAGGGCCGTTGTTTTTTATCCCATTTTGAGTTTAGAGTGAAGGTCGTTGTGGCTTTAAAAATTCTTCTGCTAATTCACTACAACCGATTTCCTTGGCCACCCTTAGAAGATCCAGGAAAAGTTGAAGCAGCTCGGGGCTATTCAATAGCCTGTGTTTGAAGGCCTTGAGCAGTTACACCTGTGTGGCCGGGTCTTCTGCATCTTGAACCATCTCCTCTGCAGCTTGAACCCTCTTAGCGAGGGTATCCCTCTCTAGCACCCATTGATGCCTCTCGGCATCAACACCTTGCCTCTCACTATCAAAAAGCTTTTACTTTTCTTCAAGCGCTCTGTTCTTCTCCTTGAGCAACTTGTTTTTCTCCTCAAGGGACTGCTCGAGAGACTTCCTTAGCTGCAAAATCTCAACATCTTATTTGTTGAGCTCCTCACGAAGGTTACCTTTTCCAGTAGAGCAAAGGGAAAAGAAAGCCACCATTCTCTTGGTGGTCTTATGAAGAATTTTGGAGGCCTGACAAAATAATTCAGCTCAGATGTTTTTAAAAAAGGAAATAGAGAGAGAGGAGAAGAAATAAAAGGGAAAAGAGAGGCCATCTTTGACAGCTGATGCTCGATCCTGGATACGGATGCTGCATCAGTTGAGGGTGGTGGAGATTATTGATGAACATCCTCACCGCCATGTCTTCTCATAAGCAGCCATGGTGAGGAGGAGCCAATAGTATTATTGTTCACCCCTGTCTTCTGGCGAACATTCTTGGTGTAAGATGACTACTCTGCACCAATGGTTGAGATAAGCCTTTTGAGGCCTACCGCAGGAAGAGAGGTTGGATTTGAGAGGGGAGACACCTGAGTCGAGGAAATGGAAGCCTGGTTCGAGGAACCAAGGATTCCTTTGGATGGAGCCTAACCCTACTTCGAGGACTTTGGCTTCTTTAATCCCTTAGCAAGACCCACTAAAAAAGGAAAAAGAGAGAGAGCCAGCCAATAGCGATGAACATAATAACACAATAAATGGGAGAAGTATATTTCCATTAAGGCACCTTCGGAAGGTCTCGAATGCCTAAAGTCACAAATGATGATCTCGAGGGGAGGGCCATCTCTGGGGCCCTCATGTTCTCTTTGCCTCTTTCTCGTACTTTCCAGAGTGTGTTAAACACATATTCTTCATAGACTTTGGGCAGGATTGCAAAGCCGCCAATCTGGGGGTTGGGGTTGTTGAAGAGGTTGTAGTCAAGGAAGCTGGACAATAGTTTTTGCATGTCTCTCTCAAGGGCATCTGGGCAGATGTATTCCCCGGGTTTGGGAGATTCAACTCGCACGGCCTAATTCCACGGAGGGACTCGATACTTCCTGCTATCGAATGAGATTCCTTTTCCATCTCTTCCAATCATCCAAATTTCCAGGAACACTATAAACTTTAAGATGTGCTTCTCGATTGACAAACGTGATGATCATATCGGTAGATCGCCCACTATAGAACATGAAGTATAGTGAGCGAAGCAGCTTATAACTAGGTTTAATATCGAATTTGTCACATCTGGTCAAGATTATCATATTGATCACCAAAACGTTGGGGTGAACTTGCGCAGGGATCACCTGAAATTGCCTAAGGAGTTTGGAAAAAAGGGGCGGAAAGGGAAAGGTGAGCCCACAATGAAGGTGTCGAAGAGAGATGGATGTTCTTCCTTTAGGAAGGTTATGGGGGGAGTCACCTTCTTAAAAGGGTTGAAAATTGGCATCCATAGCTACTCGTTGGCTAGGAGGGATTGAGTCCAAAATTTTGGAAATAGCGGTTCCCTCTACTGGAACTAGGGGCTCCCTTCTTGAGTCCTTTAGCCTTAATCTTTGAGGAGTCCCTTTTTCCCTCTATTGAAAGGGCTCATCCAGAGAATATTCCCAAGTTCCACTCAAGGGTGCTTCCCCCCCCCTTGAGGATTGCCTTCTTCTTCAAAGGAAGTACTTCTTCCTCCTCCCCTATGGCTTCGAGCTCTGGATTTAGAGGAGGGTAAAAAATAATCTTGATGCTCATAAGGGACCTCCTTATGTAGGGTTTGCCCATGCCTGGAGGCCAATTTTGAACAGGCTCTTGAGAAGACATATCAGTTATGGGAAAGATCCTCTCTTCCCAAGGACTATTAGATATACCCTCTCCAGCATCTGAATCGTGCTGGAGTTCCTCGGAATAGGTACATTCTGGGTCACTAACAATTCTCTCCGACGTACTAACCACTGACTCGCTTACCCTAATTTGACCAAAACATTTCTCGGACGCGGAACCCTCATCACGGGCTATGAGTGAAATGGGAGGAAACAAAAAGATTAGAATGAAAGTAGGGATGAAAAACTTACTGATTTTCTGGAAAAGGTGAAGGAAATTGGATTGCTCTCAAGAGAATTACAAAAAGAGAGTTTGTAAGAAGACGCCTGCAAATGAGAAAAGTAAACAAGACAGCGCAGATGGGAGGTAATTATGGAGGCTGAAGTGACGGGTAATTATTTTTGCTTTGGAAATATAAAAAGTTATGGAAAGGCGCAATTGCTTCTTTACCTTCTGATAACGCGTTGTTTAGGGAGCAGTGACACGTGTGGTTGTACAGCACATGCGCGCCCTTTTTGGAATCCTAAACGACAGAGTTGATTAGAAAACCAGGCTCTCACCCTCGAAAGCAGGACCAACGACGTGCAAGGTTTGTTTCGAGTCTTCAAAGTCCTCGAAGCAGGGTCATGCGTTCGAGACCTCGAAGACCTTCATGGAATTCCAGCTTTCTAAGGCCGGGAACCTGTTTTTTAGGGGCTCTTGATAGAGGTTAGGCCCAAGAAGGTCATTGGGGTGCATGCATGGCAGCCCTGCTAGGGGAATATTTAATACTCTAACTTAATTACAGGATTCATGGGTAATTAAGGGCAATAATTAAGGAGAACATTATATATGACATGGAGTATAAATACAAGGTACGCATTTACTTATGATTCATTATGTCTTAATCATATTGAACGCTTGGACTAACTTAAGCATCACAGTACTGATCCCTGGAACCCCAGGGACAGTTTGATTGTAGGTTTGTTCGAGGAGAACCCAAGCCCATGAACCGGTCGGTGGTTAAACACGCATCAATAATATCAAGTTACATCTGAGGCGAAGCAAGTACGAACCATCTTTACATTTGGATTGTCATAAATCATGTTATGATATACATAACGTTCAAATTAAAGTGCAATTTGTTTATGAACTCGTTAAAACCACCAAATGTTGATACATTGTTAGATTTATCTTAATTTACACTTTTATAAAAAAATTTAAATCATTCATAATAAAAGTATGTTAGTCAATAAACATTTTGAAGTTAATCATGCAAAGTTAAAATGTGTAGTTAATGTGAAATGGGATGTTTGTAAAGTATGATCACTTATAAAATTTTCTCTAAAAACTTCAATGTTTGTAGAATCATCAAACTAAATGATTGGAATAAAATAAAATTATTACATAAAATAATTAATAAAATAATTTCATAAGAACCATCATGAATATTGATGTAGTTGGTTCTTTCTAAATGTCAGCGATGATCAGAGGTCAATGTCCACTAGGGTTCTTCTCCTAAGTCCTCCAATTGAGGTCTTGGATTGGATCTGGGATAAAGGATATTATGAATATATATAAAAGACTAACGATGTCTCTAACCAGCATTAATCATTCATCTCCTTCTCTTTTCTATAACTAATGCCCCCAGTGAAGGGGCACCATTCTCCTTACCTGTTTGAGAAGGAGGAAGTCACTAAAAGGGTAAGTCGCCAATCCCCAGAATATCTAATGTACTTAATATGTTGGGTTACAGGTAGGCATTTTACCAGAGGTTTCAAATCTATGATTCATGTTGAAGCATATACTCGAGGGTTGTATGCAGGGTGAACGGTTTTAAAGAGGACTCCCTCATTCATTTAATATAGAGGATCACCAAGATTTTGTGATCTGCTGCCGACCTTATTCCAATTCCATGAGGTCCAATCGGAATCGGTATTGATACCGGAGTAAACGCTCCAAATAATTCTAGCCATTACATAGTTGGTGATGCGCCCACCTCATACTATAGATAACCCGTCATCCCAAATAAAAGTAGGATAATCATAAAACACAAAGGCCATTACTCCCAAAGGATAATGTCTAATATGGTTACTAAAAGCTACTTCCCCAAAATACTACCTCACAACCTCAATGGTATAAACGCTCTAATAACACCCACACCCCCCCCCCCTTATAGCCACAACCAGGCTAAGGCTAGCTACCCATCATTATTAAAACACTTAGAACGACACGTTCACACATTTTCCAACCACTGACTAACCAACTAGTTAGTCTTGAGAAACAAAACGTTGCATTATTCGCAACATAAAAAATCTGAACATACCCTACCCATGCGGAATTCTTTTCCACTACCTAAGCCAACTCATCTATAGTGTACATACTAGACCATATCGATAGAGACCCAAGGTACAACATACATATACGCCCCCATAGGTACCCAATATACCCCTAACCTCTACTTTGATAAACCACACCAAGCAATCATCGCTTGTCAAAATGACTGAAGTAGGGAAATCACCAACGAACTCTATTGACGATGATGACACCTATGAATCGTGGTAAACACAGGATGATTACTCATGGCTTCACATATGTCTGGAAACACACCAACCATATACACAAGTGGAAGATAATCTCATTTCTTAAATGCGAAGCCACAAAACCCCAATCTCATAGAATCCTAGGACCCCCTGACCTAACCAATAGAAATCTAAGACCGTCTATCATCAACAAATTCAAACACATCCCGTGGGTACGGGGGGATCACCCACATCTTCACATACACCTGGAAACACACAAGCTAACAACACAAGTGGATGATCACCTATTTTCATAAACGCGGACCCCCAAGCCTAAAAATTCAAAAGAAACCTAGAACCCCAAGACAAAACCATTATAATTCTAAGGTTGTCAATCACAACAAAACCAACTTCACTCTGCGGAAAACACAGAAAGTAACTCGCGACTTCACATACGCTTTGAAAATACACTAGCCAACAACACAGGCGGAAAATCATCTGTCATCCGGTCATAGGTCCACAATCCCTTCCCCACTAGCTCACTTGAAATAGTTAATCAACCAAAAGCATTACCAATAAATAAAATACACGTAAACATCCTAAGTAGTAAACAACCCTAGCCCTGTCATAGCATCATCTCCAAAATGCTATACCCAAGTCATTACCCCTACAAACTTAAAACACGCTATAAGTAAAACACATCACCTTCAATTTCCAGTAATGTGGAACCAAACAAACAAGAAAAAGTTAGGAATAAAAGACACAAAAAATACAAACACATTATCATTACAACTCTATCCCTTCTAGCAAATGTTTTCACACTTAACTGAAAATTACATTAACCAAGCCCTATGCTTAGTCCCTCTATCATGCCTACTATCGGACCCATTGGCAACATTGTTAGAAGTTTTTTCAATGCCCATTCAGTTTGCTAGTATAACCAAACGTTCCAATGGGTTGAAGCGGAGGTCGAGAATGATCAACGTCCATATTAGTCCAACCATTCTTTAGAGACCTCCTCCTCATACTTATCCACCTTGCATTTATCAAGCTCTTATAGCAAGGCAACAAGCTCATATTATCCAACACTTCCACGAGACAGAAAAGATGTCCGTCCTCCGTGACCTTTTGGGAAAAAGCCTCATCCAACTCCTGCTTAGCATTTTCTACGGCCTCGACAATAATTTTTGCATCCTCCAACCCCTCACTGCATATATTGGGGTTTTTGGTACGTATGCTCTCCCATGCATGACACCACCCCACATTCACAATCTTGGCATACATGTCATAAAAACCTCTTATTTTAACCAACTTATTCACCAAAACCCAGGGTAACGCAAACTGTAGGGCAATCTTTTATAGCTCGACAGTTGGTTGCATAGGAAAGCGCTCACACGATCCTTATAATCACTCAAACTTTGCTCCTCAGACACCGCCACCTCTAGCTTGGCGTATTACCCCCATAGTTTGCACCAACTCCAATCCTAACTCAGCCACTCGCTCAAGCATACCCTTTACCAATTTAGCATCGCCAACCATGCATTAGGCCATTGTACCATAGCACCACCCAGCTAAAACCAAACAAACCCATTTTTAACTAATATAACAGTTATAATACATCGCTGAACCAAAAATAGTTACCATACCTCGGCTGCCGAGTCAAACAATGCAGCGGGCTTCTTCGAATCTTCTAGAGCTGAACTAGTAAGAGCTGGTTTCCTCCCAGCATTCCCATCATTCAAACATGATCTAATAGGCCATGAATAGGATACAACGTCACCCACATTAGCCACCTCACCACCCCACTGAGAACCCCCTATGCCGGAAACCTTTCCGGTAGGTTGTCGCATTGCCAGGCCACGTTAACTTCGTCACCTCATGCACTCTACCCCCACCAACCTTTTGCTTCTTCTTCTGCCTGAGCATCTGTGTGACGCCCTTCAGCTTCCCTTTCAGCATTATCTGGCCTAGTAAAAGAAATCCTAGATAGCGTCATTCCTGCATAAAACACATAATCATTAAGGGCATCAAACACACTTTGCAAACACAATAAAAATAAACACGCAAAAACTTACAAAAATAATGTGACAACCTCGTTTCCCTCTAGGTCTGTTTATCTTCACGGAATGCGCATGCAATTCTACCACAATTTTGCTATTCTCCACCAACCTCTATAATTTTTCTGAGTGTCTATCCAGGGGAACAATGAAATTCCACAAAGATACAAGCTTAATACCCACACCTTTAACAAAATTGTACATGTCCTTCCATGGCTTGAAGCTTCGGGGAAAATCATTCACAAGATGAATCCCTGAAATACTAGGATACAGAGTAAAAAACCTTCCTCCACTCCCTGCACTCCGAAAATGGAAAAAACCTAGTAAAGTCACCCACATTTACCAACTTTCTGGTATGTTTACAAAGCTTCACAAAACCGCTCATCATGGCTACACCCCTCGGTTGAAGCTACGCAAGAGCGATCCCATAAACCTATAATACGCCCACCATAAAATCTAAGACGGGTAGAGTAAATCCATACAGGAAATGATACTCAAAAACACCAAAATATCCAGCAGGAGAGTTCCACACCCTTTCACCAGCAGCAGGTGTCCTAATCTCACACCTATCCAAACTTAGATGATGTTGTTTCAGAGCCACTAAGGCACCCTTAATCATAACACTATCTCTGTCATCCAGATCTCGACTACTCCCCCCCACCTCTATTTCGTCCTCGATAATCACCCCATCCCCAAAGTGCACATCACTAAGTGCCACCCCACTAACACCTGAGGACAATGGTTCAGAATGTAAACCGCCATATTCATGGAAAAAAGTGAGTAACTTCAATAGATAGCATCTCTAGTGAATAGCCACGGAATATCTGCTTATCCTTTAGCAAACCAAAAGAAACAACTTAAATCCTCTTAACCCATTTTACCTTTTATACATACGTGTCATAATAAACAACCTGATAAAGTTATTTTTAAAATGATTTTTTTGAGGCAATAAGTAACTTATGTCATTTATGAATGTGAGCCGCCACTAGTTAAATGCACCCTGAAATGATTACTACACATGCAGTTTTGCTCACGTACCAATTTTCTCCTTAATCTCCGGGACAACATATGCCATCCCCCGAAGATTAAAACATCCTAATCGACAAGCAAAATAAAACCTTAACTATAAATGCACATTTTGTATTACCCACTTAGCTTCGTGCCAACCTCACCATTATTTTAGCGACCCTGAACAATATATATTTTGCCTCTTGCACTGGCAAAAAAATACATCCTTTGGTCCACCTAAAAATGTATATTATTCGCACTACACATTTTATAACTTTGTGGTTGGGGGATTATGGTATATGCATGACCCGCAAGAATCACCTCACTATGACCAACTCGCTAACTACTTGGAAGCGATCCAAGTTCACTTTGTCGTCAGATAACTGATCCTGGAAAAGTGCAGAATCACCACTCACCATGACAAGACCACGACCTAGAAGATTGGAGCACATCACGTGAGCCACGATCACACGATCAAGATATCTATAAATAAAGATGTAAAACACCAGTACCATGTAAGAAACTTTTCCATACTACATGCAAAACAAAACACCTATGTTGACTAGAGCGTTGGAAATTTCTCCCCGGGGATACACCTCGAGATTACTTGTAGGTACTCAGAAGAGTAGGACTCATCAGAGTGATCTGGAAGCCTATTACTGCTTGGAATGACCCCCCCCCATCACAAATGTTGGGGATCTTTACCATTCGTAAAGGCATTGTACTAAATGGTAGATACATTGACTATCCAATAAGTGATTGCATGCCCTACCCAATCCCCAGTTGAGTTATGCATAATGGAAGAGTGTTTTGAGCAAAAATACAAGCTCAAACTAGTGCAATACGACGTAGTTTCTCCATCCGAATATGACTGTAATCTTCCAAAAAATGTTGAAACAATTATTAAAATGTATGTTATGATACACCACATGTGAGAGAGAGAGAGAGTACACGTGGAATTTTTTAAAAAAAAGAAGAGACACTGATGTACTAGAGATTGACATTGTTCCATTATCCACAAACCTAAATACTGTTGTATATATGATCTAGCCATTCTTAATCAGTAAAATCCGAGTAGACGAAGTAGTAGCTTTGATGAATTAGACCAGTTATCTAAATCCATGAAAGTTATCAATGTTGCATTGCTACAAAATAATTGGCCAGCAGAGCAATTCTTGCCACGACACCCATTACTAGAACACGATCCAAAAGAGGAGAGCACAAGGAACGGACCACACTCAAAGCCCTATAAATAAAGACAAAGAGCACTAGACAAGATAAGTGACTTTTTACTCCCAAAATGCATATGAAGAATAATTCGCAGTGCCATGCCAGGAAAACTCTCAACAATTATATGTTCGCACAATTGTAAAATTACAACGCTAAAGACGACCCACAAATAGAGGTATGCACTTGTAATACAATCAGTTCTACGTGAAATGTAGATGTATGACAACAAGCGACAAGATTGATAAGAAAATTATATAGAGTCTAATATCACAAAGATCACTTAGCCACGAAAATAAGCGCATCAAATCAAGAATAGGTGGATAAAAGACTATGTGAACCTATGAACGGTCCCCTGATTAAATGATTAGATTGAAGTGTTATCAGTTAGAGGGCCGCGTTTCGCAAGATGCGTCTCGAACCCTGATTAGGATAGCTAAGCTGGCACGCCTAGCCTACGTAATGGCCTCATAAAATTACGATAATGTAGAAAATGGTGTAGGAATAACAACCAGACTATTGGCTACAAAAACAAGGAAGATAATCTGAGGAGACTTAGTAAAAGCGAAGCATATTAGCATCGACTGAAAAACATTAATACCAAATAAATAAGAGGAATCATAACATAATCAATAAGTACTTTATTAATCTTAGATCCATGCAAAAACTAAGGATTACAGCCAAATTCCTTGTGTAACTTCGAAGCTCCCCCTAGGAAGAATTACAAAGGATTATCTTTGAACCTATTAAATAAATCACTACTTAAGCCTCTAGATGTGTGTTGGTAAGGCCATAAGAGCATCTCCAACTTTGGACTCAACTAGGTGGGTAACAAAAGCCACATAATCAAAATTGATCCCCTATCCAAAATATAGCCCCCAATGCAGGAGTCAAGGTAGAATGTCAATCTAACATGACACAAATATTATCTGACCCCGTCAATTGTACCCTTTATTTCTTGATGCCCTTTTTGAAGCCGTCAATTGTCCAGGTCATCAAAATTTTGCACCGCTGAATTTTTGGGCGTGGGATTTGCAAAGAATGGGTAAAATTTTGGGCGCGGGATGTGCAAAGAGTGGGAAGAAATTTCATCATTATGTATATCTCACTGCTTCTTCTTTAAGGTAAAAAAAACTTGTTCTACCAATTGTCAAAAACATCGGATTGGAACAAGAAACGTATGAAGGTGCAACTGTAAGTATTTGGTTTCCTTTTTCCTCCACGGACATTATCTTTGGGATTATTATTTTCTCCATTTTTACCCACGTATTATGTAAATCTATTGGCCTAGATATCAGGGATAATATAATTTAACTATCTACACCAAGGTGATTGAGTTCAACAGTAACTACGTGCGATTCTACGGTGCGATACACACACTTCTCCGTCCTTTTCTTTTTGATTTTATTTCTCTCCTGTAAACATCGATAACGGTCATTTACTGAGATCCTCCTCCCCATCCATGGCGGCTCCTCTGCCTGGTCGTGGTGGAATCGCGCCGGCCAAATCTTTTCTGCAAGCCCTAAACAATCGAACACCTCCCTTATCTGTTTCCCTTCCCTCTAACCCTGAAATAATCCCAAAAACCAACTACAAAGGTGAGATTTCTTGCTTGGTAACTCGGAAAGAGGCTGAGATCCTAGCCTCTCACTATCAGAATGCATTGGTGGGAAAATTCGCTCGCGGGAAACCCTCCATGGCAGCTCTGAACGATGCCTTCAATTCAGTGGGATTCAAAGGAAAATTCCAGCTGGGCTCCATAGACTATAGACATATTCTGATTCGCTTCCAGGACAAGGAAGATTACCAGCGTCTATGGATTAAAGGTCAGTGGAATTTCAATAATGCCCTAATGAAAGTGGTAAAATGGACAACTAATTTTTCTCCAGAGGTTGAATCGTCTATAGTTCCTGTTTGGGTCACTATTCATCATGTGCCTGTTTTTTTCTATAACCTAGCTATGTTAGAATCCATGGGTAATCAAATTGGAAACTTTATTAAGCTGGATTCGGCGACTGCTGGATTAACTAGACCATCTGCAGTAAAGATGTGTGTTGAAATTGATTTTAAAAAAAGACAGCCAGCTTTTATTAGAGTGGGTATTGAGGAGGATGGTTTTGAATATAATGTGGCTAAACTTCATCTAGAGTTTGACGATCTTTCTTTGTATTGCCATCACTGTAAAGTTATAGGACATGATGATAATATATGCATCTATTTACATCCTGAACTTAGGAAGCCAAAGATACATAAGATGGCTAAACCTACTCCTATCCTAAGTGACTTAGATAAGGCTAAGGAACAACAACTGACACAGGATGACCAGTAACAAGGTGTTGTCAATCAGATAAATGATAAAGAGAATAAGGCAGGGGCTCTGGTCTCTCGGTTAATGATAAACTTAAACTCTTGTCTACTCAGAACCTTAGATATGTTCCAAAACAGAAAGTAGGAATGGCTAACATTAATAACCATAATCAGCCTGTGGAAAACAATGTTGGTCAAAGTCAGGATACAACTCCTATTCATGAGACTGAGCAACCTGGCCTTTGCATTTCTAACCGTGATACTGAGCAACTTGACCTTTTCATTTCTGTACCTGGGAATGAGTGTACAAAGAAAATTCCTGCTCTGACCTCTAATCAAGGAGTTTTAGAGGTTATACATGCTCAATCTGAATTTAAAGATAATCAAGAGGCATCTCATGTGCTTCCTGATCCTTTTCTTCAGTCTCCTATTTCTTTGAACAAATTATCTCTATCTGCACCACCTCATCTCAACAAAAAGGTAGGCCTTGCCAAGGACGACATTTCAGGTAAGAGGAGTAAGCTTTCCCCCCCTCCCTTTAATCCAATTGTTGCAGCAAAAAATTTTATTTTTTCTCAGCAGAAGCATAGGCAAAACAGGTTCCAACCACTAGAATACGAGGACATACCAAGTCAAAAGGCTTCCCCTGCTGATATCACACATACTGCATCTTCTGAAATTGGAGGTGGAGCTGGTGCTTCTCTGGATATTCAGGTTATATCTTCTAATTCTCCCTCTGGATCATCTAAACTGAAAAAAGGGAAACATACAAAAACAATTTCTAATCATAGGAATGAGACTTATTTAACCCAGTTAAATACTATCATGACTAGATCAAAAAGCTCTAACAATGTTTCTCTATGAATAATACAACACTTCAGATAAAGTTCCTGGTTTGGAATATTAGGGGAATGGACACATCCATGTTGAGACTTCATAATTTGATTAATAGGCATAGATTTGATCTAGTATGCTTGATAGAGCCAAAACATGATAACTCTCAATGTGATGGTTACAGGCAGACTTTAGCCTTTGAAAACTGTTTGCAGGCTAGTAGTGGTCAGATTTGGCTCTTCTGGAACTCCAACATTTCTTTGACACTAAAATATGATAATCTGCAGTTCCTTGCTGTCAATGTGATTAGTCTAACTCTCAGTAAAAGCATGGATGCATTCTTTGTGTATGGTCTAAGGACCAGAACTGGGAGGAAGTCCATTTGGTCAGATTTAAGATCACTGCATCACTCTGATTCTATTTTCATAGGTGATTTTAATGCTATAACATCAATAAATGAATATAAAGGTACTGCTACTCCTAAATTAGGTAGTATGAAGGATTTTAAGGATTTTATTAATGATATGGCATTAGAAGACATTAATATTGTTGGGAACCTGTTCACATGGAGCAATAATAGACTTAGGTCCCCAACTATTCAAAGACTAGATAGGGGTCTGTGTACTTCCTCCTGGTCCTCTAATTTTCCTTCTTCATCAGTACACATTCTGAATCGAATTTCATCTGACCATAATCCTATGCTTCTAACTATTGGCAGCGATTTTCTTTCTTCTCCTAGACCATTTAGGTTTATTAATACATGGTATAAAAGAAGAGATTTCACTCAGGTGATTAAAAATAATTGGGAACTGCCTCAGCATAAATCTGGTATGATGGGGTTTTTCCTAAAGCTGATAAGATTAAAAAATGAGCTCAAAATTTGGAATAGAGAAATTTTTGGTAACATTACTGATAATGTTACAAATGCAGAAGCTGATCTCTTATTTCATGAACAGAATTATGACTTGGATGACTCTATGTTGAACTTGGTGAAACTAAAAGAAGCTAGGGCTAAATTAGTTAGGTCACTTGTAGAGCAGAAAAGTTTTTGGAAGCATAAGGCAAGGGTCAAATGGCTTAAGGAAGGGGATAATAACACAAGTTTCTTCCATAACTCTGTTAGGGAGAGAAAGTGTAGATTAAAGATTACAAAAATCAGAAATAGCAATGGCCTGTGGGTAGATAGTACTCAGGATATTGAAAATGAGGCCATCCACTATTACCAAAATCTTTTAGCTGAACATAATTCTTCTGATTGTAATCTGTACACAACACACTTCCTCAGCCAAATTCCTAAACTGATTACTCATGAAGACAATGAGAGACTAGTGCATCCAGCCTCTCTGAATGAACTTAGGGATATTGTGCTCAGTTTAAATAAGAATAGCAGTCCGGGACATGATGGATTTACTGCTAAGTTCTATATTAATTCTTGGGATATAATTGCTGGGGATTTACTGTCTGCTGTTAATGATTTCCTATCTGCTAATCATATTCCGAGGGGCATTGGCAGCACCTGGATCACCATTATCCCAAAACAATTAACCCCTATATCCTTTGATGACTATAGGCCAATAAGCCTTTCCAACGTTATAAACAAAATCTTTTCAAAGCTAATTGTGGAAAGGCTTAAGTCTATAATGCCAAGAATTATTTCACCACATCAAACTGCTTTTCTTAAAGGTAGAGACATTTTGGATAATGTTATCTATCTGCAGGAAATGGTAAGGTTTTTGAACAAAAAGAAAAGGGATCCTAATTGCATTGTCAAACTCGATCTTCAGAAAGCATTTGATAAGGTGAAGTGGTCTTTTCTGTATTCAGTTCTTGCTAGATTTGGTTTTTCGGCTAGATTCATCTATATCATCATGAAGAATTTATCCTAGGCATGGTTCTCAATCCTCATAAATGGTAAGCCTGTCGGTTTTTTTCAGTCCTCTAGGGGAATTAAGCAGGGAGACCCCCTCTCCCCTTTTCTCTTTAATATATTTTCTGAGTCTTTCACAAGAAGTTTAGCTTTCATCTTTCAGAATGGTAAGCTATCATACTTTCATCTTCCAGGTAATGCCCTTCCAGTTTCTCATTTATCTTATGCTGATGATCCAGTGGTTTTCCTAACAGCTGATAATCAAACTTTAATTAGATTTAAAGCTTTTTTAACTAAATTTGAGGAGGTTAGTGGCCAAAGGATAAATTACACTAAGAGTGATATCTATATAGGAAAACATGCCTCAGTTAATAGGGTCAGCAACATTAGAAGGGTGCTTGGTATGAAAATAGGCAAATTCCCCTTTACATATTTAGGAGTTCCAATTTTCATAGGGATAGCCAAAAAAATTTATTTCCAACCTATAATTGAGCAGATTGAAAATAGAATAGGGGGTTGGAAGAACAGGTGGCTCTCTACGGGGGGGAGGGGGGGGGAATTACTTTAATCCAGTCATGTATATACTCCATTCCCCAACATATTTGGTCAGTCTTAAAACCTACTAATGAAGTTATTCTTACTATTGAAAAAAAACTAAGTAGGTTTTTTTGGGGCTCAACTGAGCAGGGATCAAAAAGAACATGGAGAAAGTGGGATTCACTCTGTTATCCCATTAATCAAAATGGTTTAGGTTTTAGATCTATATCCACAATCATAAAGACATGTTCAGTTAAGTTGTGGTGGAAATTCCAAAAGGCTGAGGCCCTATGGTCTTCCCTAGTGGCATCTCTGCCTTTATCCTCCAGAACCTCACCAAACTGGAGGAGAATTTGTGACATTAACAATTGGGCAGAAACAAATTCTAGGGTTATAGTGGGAATTGGGGACTGTAATTTCTGGACTTCTAATTGGTTAGATATAGGCCCGGTTGAGGATTGGTGTGATTCTAACATTGTAAATATCCCTCATACATGCACTGTCTCTGACTTTATCACAAACAAAGCTTCTTTGCTTCAGAAAATTGCTCCATTTCTCCCTCCTCATGCGGTCACTATCTTGTAGGATGCTAAGTTATCTCCACATAGGAAGGATAGACTCATTTGGAAACCAGGTATAAAGGGTGACTTTTCTTTTAAAGATACCTACCTTCTGCTCAGAAACCAGAGAGGTAATGTCCAATCTGCTCAATACTTGTGGAGTGCAAGAATTGAAAAAAAAGGTTTCTGTTTTCATGTGGAAAATGATGAATTCCTTTCTTCCCTTTGATAATGTGTTGCGCAAATTGAGCTTCTCATTGACTTCAAGATGCTGTATGTACAATAATCATGAGGATTCATTAGATCATTTTTTCAACTCCTGCTCATTTGTTGTTCACATTTGGAAAGTTGTTCATTCATTCATGGGAATTGCTGTAGCTGATTACTCCTCTATTTGGGAGAGACTTTCTTGTTATCTGACTTCCCCTGGCCTGAGTGCCCTTCACTCGGAAATCATAAAATCTGCAGCTGTTATAACTTGTTGGCACTTGTGGAAAATGAGGAACAAAATTATGTATGATTCAGCTTCCCCTATAATAGGTTCAGTGATAGCTAACATCAAGGAACAAATTTTTTACATGTTCCCTGCTAAACCTGTTTTCATAAGAGCAAAAATTGACAAAGATATTGCTGATCACTCTTTTCTGCCTCTGATCAAGCTTCCACCTAAACCGAAAATACTGAAAATTGCATGGTCTAAGCCAATTAGGGGATATAAGCTAAATGCTGATGCAGCATGGAATGCTCATCTGAACTTGACTGGAATTAGCATGATATTAAGAGATAGTAGAGGCAGTTTTATTGCTGCTCACACTAATTTTACTGTTGCTACTTCTCCTCAAGAAGCTGAAATGAAGGCAATAATGTATGCCATACTTAAATATGCTGGTCCCCTGGATAATGTTTGCATAGAATCTGATTGCATGAATGCTGTCTTGTCAGCCTTAGATCCATTACATGCTCCCTGGGAGTTGTTCCAACTTGCGGATGACATTAAGCAATCCTTGGGAAATTTCGAACTTACTCATATTCAGAGGCAAGCTAATCTTGTAGCAGATGCTCTAGCAAAGAAAAGTCTCAAAGATGAGACGAGTGAATCCATTCTTTCTTTCCATATGTTGCCTAACCATATTCAGGGGCTGATTAGGCTTGATCAATTAGGGACTCCCTCTTTAAGATTTACACATTGAATGGATGCTACTGATCAAATGAAATGAATTTTGCAGGCACACGGAGGCACATTTGGAGATTCATGGAGGCATACGGATGCACATATGAAGATTCAGGGAGGCACATGGGTGCCCATATGGTCTTACATGTTTTGGTAGATGCTTCCTGGATGAATGGATGAAGGGATAAGTGGACGACCGAGACGAAGTTGAGGTCTCGAGGTTACATGCTGTTTATAGTCTCTATTCTTTTGATTCTCTTACTTAGAGGATGGATTTTATGCAAATTGAGGATTATCTGACTGATCTGTGTTTCGATATCTCGATTCACTAACAAGTTCGATATTTCCTAAATTTGCTAAAAATCCGCTGCTTAGCTTCTCTCTAACTCTTAGCTACTGTCCATTTTAGAAGCAATAGTGGCTGCTTCATCAGCTTCGGCTCCCCTTTGTAAATCAAACTAAGCCAAGGCTTTTTCTATTTTCAGTTTTTCGCGCTTTTACACGGCTTGGGAAGGCCTAATATAATTTCCCCCATCCTCGGATGGTTTTAATGGGGAAAAAAAAACTATTGGCCTAGATAGAGCACTTCAAAAAGAAAGAAGTTTTAGATTTGCTGGAATGAGTGAAGAATCATTGCCGTCAACAGTTCTTATCTTGCATCATTGCACGTTTAGATTGTTATCCTGGTTACTATTATACCACCCAAAGCAGTTCATGAGGAAATCAAGTTTGTCATTGTGATTTTACTTTGAGAAAAAAAGTATTAACTTTGATTGATTATAGCATTTAATTGTTTGACATCATGCTAGATTCCTATGAATCGCTGTGAATCCCTATAACATTTTACCGTTATTGATTTGTCTGTTTAGTGTACATATAGAGTTGGAAACACTTCAACTCCTTGCTTTAAATTATGTTAATGTTTGATGTCATTGATTCTGTATTATGTGTTAACTTTGGATTCTAATGAATAATGGAAAATTCTTATGCTGCTTATGGTTTTTTTGAATATTTTGTGCATCGACTTTTGAAGATATTTTTTCAAGTTATTCTATTGCATCATTGATTACATTTTGCTGGTGCGCATATTATTTGCATGTATCAATGAAAAAGTGCAGAAAACATTCCGGTAAACGAAGACGCAACATTGGTGTTGTCATATTCCTTTATTTTGCTGAACAGAGATTATCACAATGCACACGTGAACAAGAAGATGACTGAAATTGACTTCCGGTGGAGAATATGATTGAAGATGACTTCAAATTCTGAACCAGTTCATGCAGAAGCACTAGAGACCAAGCAGGCGTATTTAGTCCAGTCTTTGATGACAAATAGTTAACGGATTGGTTTAGTGCACAAATCCAAGCAAGCAGGAGAGTCAGCACACATGCATTGGCTTGGCCGTGGAAAAACTTTCAGCAAGCTATGGCTTTATTGAGACTTTGGATGATTTGGCTGTGTCTCTTGGTAGATTCACCTTAAGCAGATGTTTAATTGCTATTTTAAATTTAAATTTCAGAAAGTCGGTCACCTCAGTAGCTGTGGTGTCTGATGGCTTGGGTTTATAAAAATATTGTAGTCAAATCAAGGAAACTGGACCTGAGATGGTTTTGCTAGCGCAATTCGTATGTACACAACCTAGCTGAAAATGGAGCTGTGGAGGCTGCTTTGGAAAGCTACACTTGAGCTAGCTTTATATATTTCGCATGTAGTGTTAGTAGATAGCGGGAAAGATAGAAAGGACGCGGCATGGCCGTTCTTTTGGTTTGAGCCAAGGTTCTGCAGCTAATCACCAAGCAGAATCTGGGGTGCATTATTATCCAAGGTAGTAGTTTAGCCGACAATTATTCATCCGTGTAAACAAGAAATTAAGACAGCATGTATTGGAATATACACCTTGGTATATAGGTGGATTTGCCAGGGGATGAAGTGGAGAAACTTATGTGCCTTCTTCAGAATATATACCTTGTGTTGCATCCAGATTCAACAGTTTTGTTCCAATACTTCCAGGTGAGCAACCTTTTTTTACATAATCGTAGATGTATTAGTAAAAAGAAACCAAAAGGCAAAAAACAAAACAATCCAAGTATTTGCATTCTTCAAAATTCCACAACTGGTGATGCAAATGTTGTTTCATGCAGCCATGCAGGTTTAGATTCATTAGCAGACAATTAATCGTCTGTTTAAACAAGAAGAAGTTGCTGCATGAATTTTGATTGTAAATTTAGGATGCTGTGTTCATGTCTAATATCGATGGTTGCACTGGAGAATAAAAATAATTTGACCCCATCTATTTTGTTGAGTCACCTGATGCCCTATTAAAAATTGCTAAGTGGAACCGACATTTTAGGATAACCCCCTCAAGATTGGAGATGTTCTAAAGGCCCCAAGGGAAGAAATTAAAGAACGGTCGTCACTGCACCGCCCCCATTTCCCAAAGTGCCCCATATGAAGGAGCACCATCTTCCTCATCAAGTAGAGCAGGCGTACTCACAAGCTGCGACTGCTCGCTTCACCAGCTCTCTTGCTCCACCCCACAACCTAGTCAAGCAAGCTCATGAAGGAACTCCTCCCTCACGTGTTTGTCAATTGAGTAGCCCATCCTTTTCCTCAAGCTCAGCCACCGCGCGTATGGGCATTCCTCTCGCGTTGGTTTCCATCAGCTCCCGTGCCCAAGGACCTCACATGTAGAGAATCTACAACATCCTCTACTTCCGTCCCATCTTCGGCAATCTCATTCGCTGATAATGTGAAAAATCATTGAAAGAGATATGAATCAGATAATGTCATTTTATAGAATTGAATGGATCTGCACTAAAATTACATATAATAAAAAATTACTTTATTTTATTAAAATAAATTAAAATGAATTGAGTTAGAGTCCGTATCTTGAAAGGCGGTCTTTCCATAAGTCATGAAAAGACCAAGGTTTAAAATGTAAATTAGAAGAAATGAAAATATAATTTTTGGATTGTATGAATCAAGTTATAAACTTTATAACTACTACACGTTGCTGAATAAATTTTTAATATTACAACTAACACCTTTTATCTTTTATTATTTTAATTAAATTTTATCTTATGAAAAAATAGTCTTTCCAAGATTTTGACATTGAGTTATATTAAAATTAACACGAATCGATAATAAGTGCTCCCTCTGTCCCAGCCATTTATGTAATTTAACAATTTATTTAATCAAAATTGCTTAACTTTGACCTCAAATTTAAGTCGATAAATGAGTTAGGATATTGTCATATTTGATCTGGTTAGATTCATAATGGAATAAATTTTTATAGTATCAATTTTTTATAACCTGTATTTATACATAATTATAAATATTAATGATTAAACTTTTTTGGAGGATGAAAGTCAGTTTGTGCAAAATTGGTCGGCGGAGTGAGCAGTAAAAAGCGCACGTAAGAATGATGCCGAGAAGAAATTAGGTAGACACTCACACACGCCTCTACTGCCCAACGGAAGTGGCACATGGCCCAAGTCGGTGCCCAGCGAATCAGCATTGCCGTTCGTTCACCCAATCCAAACAATCCCCTTCTTACTTCTCTTCTCACTCTCCGGATTTGGGTGATGCAATCCCTTCTCCGCTGAGATGGCGGCCCTGGCTCTAGCAGTCCAGCCCATGAACCGCTCTTCTTCTCACCCTAACAACAAGAAGAAGAAATTGGGCGGCGCTCTTGGCAACGTTTTGGAGGTTGTGAAGAAAGATTTCAGCTTTATCAACAGAGGGTTGAAAAAGGGTGTGGAATGGGCCAATGAGAACCTTCCAATCCCGCAGGTTGCCAAAACCATTGATGACTTGGTTTGGCTGAGGCATGTTGAAGACCCACCTGGAGTTTCACCTGTTGGCCTGCCCTCTTGGCCTCAGCCATATTATCCAGGTCTTTTTCTTTCTCCCTGCGTTAATGTTATTGATTTCGATTTTGTAGCAATTGTCAAGTACGTTGTATTCGTTGCTGTAGGAATGCGAACCTTTGTTTTGTCTGGGATAGTGATGACAGTGTTCTTCCTAGGGTGTAAAAGAGTGTGCCGAGTAGAGTTGCTTATTTTGAAAGCAGGGATAGTGATGGGAGTATTCTTCCTAGGGTGTAAAAGAGTGTGTTTGGCACAGGTGTGCTAAGTAAAGTTGCGCATGGGAGTGGAGTAACCTTATATGCTAGTCAAATAGTCTTTAAAAAACCAATGTGAGAATTTCAACTAGGAGTATTGGAAATAGTTCCATATGCATGTTTTACAATATCTGGAAACAAGATATACCTTGGCGTCTAGGCTCGACAACGAGCTGCATCAGGGCAGTTGTATCACCTTTTACTTTTGTTGTAATCAATACCTTTGCTGTGGGAGAAGGGGACTCGAGAGGACCATAATTTCTTTTGGGGAATAGGGTACAATTTTGCTGTGAAAGGGGACGTTCAATTGGAAGCAGCGGTTGTTGCAGCTTTGACATTATTTGCTGATATATTTTCTTTGGTAGTATTGTGCCAGTATAAATTTTATTTCATCTGTTTCCAAAAATATCCTCCGTGCATGACAATTAAGGGAAAATTAACAATATTAGGAGTTAGGTACTCAGCTATTGACTCTGGTGTAGTAGAACATTACTGCTTTTAGCCAGAAATGGGGATGCTTTATTAATTGGGCTCTCTCAGATGAATAAGTCATTACTTTTGTGTTTCCAAAGGTTATTAATTTTGAGCATGTTCCAACAGAGCTCTCTGGGGTTGATTTACTGTTTGCTGATCTTCAAGCCTTGGAGGCATATATTAGCTATTTCTACTATCTTTCCCGGAAGTTGAAGCAACCATTACCCGAGTCATATGATCCTGATGAAGTTGCTACTTATTTTATGTTGAGGCCCCATGTAGTTGTCCTCCGTCTTCTTGAGGTATATTTTCTTTCATATGGTTAGGTGGCAGAATTTTGATGTTTGTTAACCAATTACATAGAAAATAATATTTTCTAATCTATAATAATTTGTTGAGGATGATTCATTCTACGGTGATTTTGAATAATCTGTGATCTTTTTTGATTACCTGAAATTCTTATCTACTGATTTCAAAGCTCATATATCGACCTTCTTAAATTTCATCTCTCTTCTAATCCAAGGGCACTGGATGACTGGACTTCAGCTTGTAGATTACTCTTAGATAAACTATAGAATTTATTGTATTTCCTCTATAGATGACTCCTTTCGTATTGAGTTTCATATGAAAATTTACAAAAGGTGTGATCATTGTCGTCCCGACGATACAACTGAAACACTGCACTAGAGAGCTGCAATAATAGGTTTATTTGTTTTACTTCATCCTTATGGAATTTATACCTTTTGGAAGGTTTTCGCTGCCTTTTCTTCTGCTGCAATCAGAACGCGGATATCAGGTATGAATTCTTCCAAAGACAGTGATGCTGATAAGGATATATCCCAGTACAATGCTGGAATGCTATTGAAGGACACAATGCTGCATTTGGGTCCTACATTTATAAAAAGTAAGCATTCTAATTTCTCTTTCCATTGTATATAAATAATTATGCTATGGGATTTATTTGGCATGAACTCACAAGAAGAGCTAAATGGAATATCATTTGCAAGACTTTATATTTTTGGCATTCTTTCAGAAACTAATTAGTTTCTGAAATTTCTGCTAGTAATTAGTCGTTAGGTGCAGAATTCAACATTTGTTCCTTCTTGTATAGTTGGTCAGTCTCTTTCCACAAGGCCAGATATTATCGGGACAGAAATTTCAAAGGTATCCAATTTCCTACATGTTTTTTTTTTGCTTGTTTTCTTTAAGGATTGGAGTTTCTGCAGGTCTTGGAAATTTTTTATTTTTTCCTTTGCATTAGACTTTAATTGCCTTATTCTCTGCAAGATCATGGTCTACCTAATTTTGACTACTCTTACAAGGTCATTTTGATTTCATGCTTGAATTCATTATTACAGGCGTTATCTGGTCTGCATGAACAAATCCCCTTTTTTCCAAGAGCTGTAGCTTCCAAGATCATGGAAGAAGAATTGGGTGCTCCTGTTGAAAGTTTCTTTAGCTACATTTCTGAGGAGCCAGTAGCTGCAGCTTCATTTGGTCAGGTAGCTCAATTCTGTTTGCACCGTGATTCGTTTTATAACATTCTATAGATAATGCTTCAACTAATTCAAAATTGTCATCTTCATGCATTCTCATGTGTCATTTTGGTATCTGTTTCAGGTCTATAGAGCACGCACCCTTGATGGTGTTGATGTTGCTGTGAAGGTCCAACGACCTAACTTGCATCATGTGGTTTTTCGTGATATATACATTCTTCGCCTTGGGGTTTGTCCTTTGCTTTTTTTTATTACAACAGTTTTCTTTCATGAATCATAATGTTGTAACCTAACCAGGTAGTGTTTTTTCCAGCTTGGGTTATTGCAAAGGATAGCAAAAAGGAAGAGTGACCTTCGTCTTTATGCTGATGAACTTGGAAAAGGCCTTCTTGGGGAGTTAGATTACACCTTGGAGGCTGCCAATGCAGAAGAGTTTCAGGTACGCAGTTCTTGTTTTCTTGGAGTTGAAATGACTTGTTCATATGAGATATTTAAGTTTACCTGTGTGATTAGCAGCATGCTTGTCGTTATTTAATTGCCTAAAGTAATCTGATTTTTTTATGTATGTTATACTTCCTCCATTCAATGAGTAGATTCATATTTCTCTTATGTACAATTTACTAAGATGAGAATGTGCAATGCATGAAATTACCCTTGTCCCTATTTATTCCACTTTGAATGTGCAATGCATGAAATTACCCTTGTCCCTATTTATTCCACTTTGAATGTGCAATGCATGAAATTACCCTTGTCCCTATTTATTCCACTTTGAAATTACCCTGGTCATTCATCATAGAATGATTTTGCAATTAAAGATTAGAAATACTTATTTTTAGTGGAAACAATACTTGAGAAAAATGATTCTGTATATATTCTATCCGTCCCAAACAAAGTTGCCTACTTGCCTTTTACGTTTGTACCAATCAAAGTTGCTTATGCAAAATATGTCCTAATTTGGTAAGTTCTTACCTTTGCCTTGTTCACTTTTTAATCCATCTCCTACTAATTCTCCACTCACTCACTTACATTACTTTTTCTTATTTTGCTCACTTTTCAATCTCTCTACTACTTTTTTCTACCCCACTAACATTACTTCATCATATTTTATTCACATTCTTAAAAAACACACCCAAAATCAACTAAGCAACTTTGGTCTGGGTGGAGGGAGTAGAACAGAGGAATAACCTGTAAATATTGTTCAGAAAAATAAGATGAATTGAGTCTTGATGATTCTGTATTTCAAATTATGTTTGCCAAAATGGTAATTTACTGGGCTCATCAAAATATGTTCAAAGCGTATTCACTTTTTTCTATTTATGGTCATAACTGCAGGCAGTGCATTCACAGTATACCTTTATGTGTGTTCCAAATGTTTTTCGGCACCTGAGCAGAAGGCGAATTCTGACTATGGAATGGATGGTTGGTGATAGTCCTCGTGATTTAATTTTCCTATCTAGTGAGTCACTTCAGCAATTTTCTGGACAGAAAGAAAGGCTGCAAAATGAAGCGAAAAGACGCCTTCTTGATCTGGTTTGTGGAACTGCATTCTTCTTGCTCTTCTTCCTACTCCTTTTTTTACTTATCATGATATTCAGAATTCCTTTTATGATAGTTTTGAGAATAGGGTCAAAATTTCTTAAGAAATAAATATATCTTGGACTTGATATACTATAGAACTTTTTATGGAGACACTTTTATTGCAGAGATAATACTGGCGTTTGATCTGGAAGTCGTTCAAAAATTGTAACTACAGGAATTTGCTTAGCTGTTTTCTGGCGATAATCACCAGATTCACCACTACATATAGTACCTGGCATCTTATTTATTTCTAAGAAATGATTTTAACTGTTTTAGACTAATAAAGGAGTTGAGGCAACACTGGTTCAACTCCTTGAAACTGGCGTACTGCATGCTGACCCACATCCTGGCAATTTGCGCTATGTATCAGCAGAAAAGATTGGGTATGGTTATGGTGATTGGATATTTCTTTTTGTTATAAGAAATGAAATTTTCTCAAATTAAAATTACTTTTACTTTTATTTTGTTATAGCTTTCTTGATTTTGGCTTACTTTGCCGGATGGAGAAGAGACATCAATTTGCTATGCTAGCATCCATTGTGCACATAGTTTATGGGGAGTGGGAATCCCTTTTGCGGGCACTAGTTGAAATGGATGTTGTAAGGCCAGGAACCAATATACTGCGTGTTACTATGGTAATTTCTAAGTCTCTAATAAGTATCTGCTGATGTATGCATTGCTTATTCATAAATTTGATTTGCGGCTCTATTCTATGCCTGTCTTTTCTCGGGTGAACTGTTATTAATTTTATGCTGCATGAAACAATTTTTTTGGTCAAATCATCAGGAGCTGGAAGATTCCTTGGGTGAGATAGAGCTTATCAATGGAGTCCCCAACATCAAGTTTAGTCGGGTGAGATATATCATTTGTGCCCCTAATACTCAGCTTATTATGCTTTCACTCTATGCAACCCAAATTCAACAATCGAATTCCTTCATTTATCTTCTGAATATATGTCAGCAATAGGACAGTGTTTGTTTCATATCCGGAAATGACTTTAGCCATGTTGGCACTAAAACTCTTTTAATAATCCTATTCTTTTCATCTTTCTAGCTGGTTTATAGATCTAATTTTCCTTGTAGGTTCTAGGTAAAATCTGGTCGGTAGCACTAAAGTATCATTTTCGGATGCCACCATACTTTACCCTGGTTCTGCGATCCCTGGCTTCGTTTGAAGGTAGGTTAGTTCACGTTTCTGGGCCCACTACTTTTTCACCCTTGATGAATGAACCCCTGAAATTTTGTAGTGCTCTCTATAAACCTGTGGGGCTATCAAGTGTCAACTAGGGAGTGTATGTCACTATGATTTCCTGATATTTGCTTTATTCTTCCTTCAAAAGCACTTGGAAGCCTATATTTATTAATAAGGTGATGTGTTGTAGTAATGAGACAAGTTAGTTAGGAGTGTGTAAAAAAAAAACAATTTTCCATGTGTCTATGAGACATATTTAATCATTCTCCTGTCTCTCTCCTCAGGATTGGCTGTGGCTGCAGATCCAAATTTCAAGACATTTGAGGCTGCCTATCCCTATGTTGTTCGTAAACTTCTGAGTGATAATTCAGCTTCTGCGAGGAGGATTCTGCACTCGGTATGTATAAAATTGATGTAAATGGTTCTTTTGAGAGTTTTCTCAAAGTTATAGCCTTGACTACACTCAGCTTACTCTCCTTTATGAAGGTCCTCAAAATCATGTGAAAAGATTGGTAGTTCATTTTTTCTTCTTTCTTTATTTTTACTGTATGTGTTCCTCTGAAGGTTGTCTTCAACAGAAGAAAGGAACTGCAATGGGGAAAGCTTTCTCTTTTCTTAAGAGTAGGAGCTGGAAGGTATGGTTGCCATTTTCATTCTTTTTGTCCTTTAATGGAGCAAAATATGTCATTTCGGTACATCTAAACTAAATGTGTGGCTTGTTATTCCAGAAAAATGCAATTGGGGGGGTCAAACACACAAATGTCTCGTGAGTACTCTACAAATGGAGTCGAAAGTGTAAATGAAGTTTCAAACTTTATTTTGAGACTCTTACCTTCTAAAGATGGTGTGGCAATAAGGAGAATCCTAATGAGTGCGGTATGCTTTTTTTACCTTATTGTGTCTTCATAAGAAATATATATCAACTTTTCCATCCTCGATAGCTGCTGACTGATCCAAACTTCAGCAATTCTTAATGAAGTAAAAAAAGTTTTACAATTAGAAGACCTTGTATTTATAGACTTATTTTACCTTCACATGTAAAGATGAATTTGTTACTTGGGTTATGGTGAAAGGGAATGGAGAGAAAATTAAGAGGGTTAGGGAAACAACAGACAATTGTTTTCCATGCTACAGTGCCTGGAATTTTATGTCTAGAATGAATAGGCTGTTGTGCTTTTTCTGTATAAAACAATAAACACATGTTCAAAGTACGAAGTACGACTGTTATCCTTGTTATCATTTCCCTTTCTTAATATTATTGGGATGTAAAATTAATGGGTTATGTATCTTTGAGCTCATATTGTGCTTTTTTGTCAAACAGAATGGGACTTCGTTTGTCCAAGCTGTGTTGTCCCCTCAGGCAAAATTATACCGTCAGCAAATCTGCAGCATTGCTGCTGGTGCACTTTGCATTTGGATGTGCAATGCTTTAAGAATTAATGCCACTCGATATAGCCCCCAAGTGCATTCATCTTCAAGGGTGCCATCAGTGGAAGACTATGAGTCTTTAGTAAAAGATCGACGGTTAAGGGTGATTTTCTTCAAGATGGTAGATTCTGCAAGGAGGAATCCTGTACTGATGCTTAAGGTTTACTGGACTTCATTTGTTATGTTGGTGATGGCATCAGGAATGGCTCTTCATCGGGTTTTGGTAACTCTATATGAAGACGGTCTTGCCCGTGTGTCCTTTGCACACAAAAGGATTGCTGTCAGTGTATGAACTGGATATTTCTCTGCTGGGACTCGTCCAATGGAGCCATCACGTGCTCTTTTCAAGTCATTGTCAGATGACCTAAATCAAGGAAGGTTCCCAAAGATTTCATTGGTGGGACTGAATCACTGAATTAACAGATGTTGAGAACTTCTAACTCTTACTGTATAGTTTCCCATGAGATATAAGTGCCAACATAACCTATCTATTTGAGTAAGTATCTACTTGAGTAAGTGCTAATATATCCATATGATAATTTTTAGTGCAAATATAACTCTATCTAGTTAATAAAAGTGCCAATATAACCCTCAGATCACATTTCTGGCATTGACCACAATTTTCCTGCGTTGACTCTATGTAAATTGATCAAAATACCCTTTGAGCAAATATGAAATTAGCCGTATCGCCACTGGACCACCGTCAAAACATGTAGGGTTATATCAGCACAATATGAAATCTTATTGGGTTGTATTAGTGCATTTCTAATGTTGTAGGGCTATATCAACACATTTATAATGTTTGTAGGGTTATATCAGCACATTCTTAAAACTTATAGGGTTATGTTAGCACATATTATAAATATTAAGTGTGTGGTACTCGGCTGGTATTAATGGGCGACCACATCATCATATACAAATTATAACATCATAACAATATCTTATACAACATAAAATTTGACATCATAACACCATCATTAATATTAAACACCATTATCACATATCATAGCCTCATTTTAAAACTTATCAACATTAAAAATCCTAGATCGAAGAACACAGCAAAATAACAATCAGACACAATACCAAAGGTCATCCAATCATCAATCCACACTAAACACAACAAAATAAATAAAATATCATTAAAACCTCCATATTCTATAGTATGTGCTGATATGACCCTACGTTTTTTACTAATGGGCTGATATAACCCTATAAATTTCAGGAATGTGCAGATTTAACCCTACCAGTTTTCATAATGTGCTAATATAACCCTACCTAATCCGGCGGCGATCTAAGGGCAATAACGTTATTTCTAATTTTTTTGTATTTTAATTTTTTTCCAGAAGGGCAAACATATAATTTTATACAATTCTGGCTAAAAGTTGCCAAAGAGGGTTATATTGGCACTTTCACTAACTAGATAGGGTTATATTGACACTTTCGAATATTGAAAGGTTACATTGTCACTTATATCAACTAGGTAGGGTTATAAAAACATATTTTTCTATATATATTGATGTATGCTTACCATCCTACATTCTATCAATATGCAAAGGAAAAATAATTGAAGGAGAAAAAATGTTAGGGATGCAATAGAAGTATATATTATCTTCAAAGCAATGTTAGAGGTATTGACTAAAAAAATTATTATGAAAAAAGTGGTACACTTAAATTCTCTCAAAGAAGTTCAAAAGTCTACCGTCGCCGCCAATTCCAAGGGAGGTCACCGCCACCACCACTAACTCTGGGAGTCTCACTCATAACCCTTTTGGCCATACCTCTTCAAATCGACTATCTCCGGTTTCAAAATATTGGCACATTTACAATGGGTATATATATTTTTTGAAAAATAAAATGGGTGGAAGACACTGTATTGGGAGAGTAAAAAGTAAATTTAGTGGATGATGCCAAAAGAGAAAGGTGCCAATATAAAAGGACCATCCAAAAAAAGAAGAAATTGTGTCAATATAAAAAAAATTGGAGGGAGTAAATCCATCATCACTTATATTCCATTTTTTTCAACTGATAAAATCATGTTGAGTCCTTAAGTAGACATCCAAGTTAAAAGGATTTTAAATAACTGACTTTTGGCATTTCCCTCTGATGGTATAGGGTAAATTTGTATACTATGGCTAGTTTGAACAGTTTCAGACTACTTAGACTAGTTATACACTTTTAGACTTCCTTTAGACAAAATTAGTTTGGTTGTTCATTCTGGTTTGGGTTAGAGGATTTCCTACGCACAAAAGATGGTTAGACCAAAATTTGTGTGGTTGAAATCTCTTTCTAGCAAGCATGCAACTTGAAAAAAGGAATGTCAACTCTAATTCTTGTTATTGTGTTTGTGTTGAGTCGGGATGCTGACTCGAGCTGGCAGATCAACCTGGTGGGTTTAGACTGAGTTTGCGTGATGGTTTCACGATAGAGATCATATGATACACCTTTCATTAAGCCTAAAAGGCGACAATCAGGGTTTGCCCAAGTGGCCAGTGCATTATGCCCAACCAAGTGCAACTTGGGTCCTTTCAAATTGCATTATTATGGTTTTAAGTCTCTTATTCACTAGGTTGGTGTGGAGTTCAAGTGGGAGACTCACCCCACTTTGTGTGAGTCACGTGGGAAACTGAACTCACCTTTGTGCGAGACACGATTTTACTTGGACTAAATGACATGGATTCTACCTGTTAAAAAAAGATATCAACTTAAAGGTCTTAGATGAGTCGCAAACATATGTTGGAAATCAACAAGACAATGCCTCAAAACAAGTCCAACAACTACCCTATAATGGAGATTTTCATTGATTTTAGGGATTTTACATAGTTTTTCAACTCGAACAGCTTCCCCATCCAATTCTCTAAAATATGGATTTTGATGATAGAGAAAACTCCATTCCCTATAATTGTAGAAAGAGAAAATTTTTCTATAGGGAATGAAAATTTAATACAATTCCAATTGAATGCATAAATTCATAACAAAATATACAGTATTACAGAGATACAATGAGAGTGGGATGGGAATGGAGATAAGCACTCTACCATGGGGCTGATTTTGGTGGAGGTTCGCCTCACATCTGCTCCAATAGGATGGGTATGGAGGTAGTTTTGATGGGGTGGGGCGGGTACGAGTATGAAAATCATACCCACCATGGGTAGTTGGTCGGGAGTTGATATTAGTTCACACTCACCTCATCCCCGCTCTGCCCCATTAAATCCATTATATAGTCGCTAATTTAATATAAAATAAATCATTATTTATTCATATTGCACATATCTTACATACAATATTTTCATGTAAATATCTTTATTAAATTTCAATATAAACGGTACTATAAAAAGTAAATTTTAGCTATTTTTGGAGATATAAGTGAGATGAGTACAATGGATATGAAGTGGGTAGGGAGACCCTATTGGGTGATGGGCAGGGTATAAAATTTTTAGGTGGATATGAGTATGGATGTACCATAATATGCACCCTCCCCACCTCGCCCCATTGCCATCCCTACTCTCACGACACTCACTTATTGTAGAACTTGACTCTCATTTACTCCTACTCTCTCTCCATCCCACCATTACACTTTCCCTTGGCCGAGTCTCGTCCCTCCCTCAAACTCCATTCCATTCTCACTTTCCTTGTGTAATAATTCACTCGAGTGGAAAGTTTTAGTTGAATGGACTTTTTCTCACTAAAAGTCTAGAGTGAGAGCAGGAAAGAAGAAAAAAAGAGAGACACAAAAGTGAGAAGGGAAGAGAGGAGAGTAATCAACTTCCTCTTCGTTATATTGTTGGTTACACAAATAGTTTTGAGTGTAAGGTTCAATAGTTCAAGGCTAATATCATATGCATGTTAGTGAATTGTAACAAACTAGTGTGGCTGCACTGTGCGTTGCGCGGTGAGCTTGATAAAAAATTATAGAAATTGTATAGGAATGTTAAAATAGTTGTAATTGAAGCTATAAACGTACCAATTATACATGTAATTGAAGCGTGGAGATGATGAGAGGTGAAGGTTCAGGTGGAGAAGGTTAAGGAGGAGGGGTTCGAAAGGTACTGATTCGAGATGTGAAGGTTCTCCAGGTGGAAGTTCAAATCTCGAATGGGTACCTCCATTCCTTCGAGGAATGAAGACTCCACCCCTTCGAGGGATGAAGACTCCATCCCTTCGAGGGATGAAGACTCCATCCCTCCGAGGGCTGAGAGCTGGACCTCTTTGAGGTCTGAAGACTTCACCCCTTCCAGAGCTGAGAGCTAGATACCTTCGAGGGCTGAAGACTCCACCCCTTCGAGGGTTGAAGATCCACCCATTCGAAGGCTGAAGATCCACCCCTTCGAGGGCTGAAGACTCCACCCTTTGAGGGATGAAGATCCACCCCTTCGAGGGCTGAAGATCCACCCCTTTGAGGGCTGATGATCCCCCCCCCCTTCGAGGGCTGATGATCCCCCCCCTTCGAGGGCTGATGATCCACCCCTTCGAGGGCTGAAGATCCACCCCTTCGAGGGCTGATAATCCACCCCTTCGAGGGCTGAAGATCCACCCCTTCGAGGGCTGATGATCCACCCCTTCGAGGGCTGAAGATCCACCCCTTCAAGGGATGAAGAATCCACCCCTTCGAGGGCTGAAGAATCCACCCCTTCGAGGGATAAAGATCCCACCCCTTCGAGGGCTGAAGAATCCACCCCTTCGAGGGCTAAAGATCCAACCTTTCAAGGGCTGAAGATACAACCCTTCGAGGGCAGAAAGGACTGAAGATCCACCCCTTCAGGGGCTGAAGAATCCCACCCCTTCGAGGGCTGAAGATCTACACCTTCGATGGTTGAAGAATCCACCCCTCCGAGGGCTGAAGAATCCACCCCTTCGAGGGCTGAAGAATCCACCCCTTTGAGAGCTGGAGATCCAGCCCTTTGAGGGCTGAAGATCCACCCCTTCGAGGGCTGAAGATCCACCCATTCTAGAGCTGAAGAACCACCCCTTCGAGGGCTGAAGAATCCACCCCTTCGAGGTCTGAAGATCCACCCCTTCAAGGTCTGAAGATCCACCCCTTCGAGGGCTGAAGATCCTTCCCCTTCGAGGGCTGAAGATCCCACCCCTTCGAGGGCTGAAGATCCCACCCCTTCGAGGGCTTAAGATCCCACCCCTTCGAGGGCTGAAGAATCCACCCCTTCGAGGGCTGAAAGATCCACCCCTTCGAGGGCTGAAGATCCACCCCTCCGAGGTCTGAAGATCCACCCCTTCGAGGTCTGAAGATCCCACCCCTTCGAGGGCTGAAGATCCCACCCCTTCGAGGGCTGAAGGATCCCACCCCTTCGAGGGCTGAAGATCCACCCCTTTGAGGGCTGAAGATCCACCCCTTTGAGGGCTGAAGATTCCACCCCTTCGAGGGCTGAAGATTCCACCTCGAAAAGGGCTGAAGATTCCACCCCTTCGAGGGCTAAAGATTCCACCCCTTCGAGGGCTGAAGAATCCACCCCTTCGAGGGCTGAAGAATCCCCCCCTCGAGGGCTAAAGATACAACCCTTCGAGGGCTGAAAGGGCTGAAGATCCACCCCTTCGAGGGCTGAAGAATCCCACCCCTTGAGATATGAAGATCCACAGCTTCGATAGCTGAAGCCTCCACCCCTTCGAGGGCTGAAGATCCCACCCCCTCGAGGGCTGAAGATCCCACCCATTCGAGGGCTGAAGACTCCAACCCTTCGAGGGCTGAAGAATCCACCCCTTCGAGGGCTGAAGATCCACCCCTTCAAGGGCTGAAGATCCACCCCTTCGAGGGCTGAAAAATCCACCCATTCGAGGGCTAGGATCCCATCCCTTCGAGGGCCCCTTTGAGGGGTAAAGACTCCACCCCTTCGAGGGGTGAAGACTCCACCCCTACGAGGGGTGAAGATCCCACCCCTTCGAGGGCTGAAGATCCAACCCCTTCGAGGGCTAAAGAATCCAGCCCTTTGAGGGCTGAAGATCCACCCCTTCGAGGGCTGATGATCCACCCCTTCGAGGGCTGATGATCCACCCCTTCGAGGGCTGATGATCCACCCCTTCGAGGGCTGATGATCCACCCCTTCGAGGGCTGAAGATTCCACCCCTTCGAGGGCTGAAGAATTCACCCCTTCGAGGGCTGAAGATCTACCCCTTTGAGGGCTGAAGATCCACCCTTTCGAGGGCTGAAGATACAACCCTCCGAGGGCTGAAGACTCCACCCCTTCGAGGGCTGAAGATCCACCCCTATGGGGACTGAAGATCCACCCCTTCGTGGGCTGAAGAATCCACCCCTTTGAGAGCTAAAGACTCCACCCCTTCGAGGGCTGAAGAATCCACCACTTCGAGGGCTGAAAAATCCACTCATTCGAGGGCTGAAGATCAACCATTTCAAGGGCTGAAGATACAACCCCTCGAGGGCAGAAAGAGCTGAAGATCCACCCCTTTGAGAGCTAAAGACTCCACCCCTTCGAGGGCTGAAGAATCCACCACTTCGAGGGCTGAAAAATCCACTCATTCGAGGGCTGAAGATCAACCATTTCAAGGGCTGAAGATACAACCCCTCGAGGGCAGAAAGAGCTGAAGATCCACCCCTTCAAGGGCTGAAAAATACTACCCCTTCGAGGGCTGAAAATCCACACCTTCGATGGCTGAAGCCTCCACCCCTTCGAGGGCTAAAGAATCACCCCTTCGAGGGCTGAAGAATCCACCCCTTCGAGGACTAAAGATCCACCCCTTCGAGGGCTGAAGAATCCACCCCTTCGAGGGCTGAAGAATCCACCCCTTCGAGGGCTAAAGAATCTACCCCTTCGAGGGCTGAAGATTCCACCCCTTCGAGGGCTGAAGATTCCACCCCTTCGAGGGCTGAAGAATCCACCCTTCGAGGGCTGAAGATTCCACCCCTTCGAGGGCTGAAGATCTCACCCCTTCGAGGGCTGAAGATCCCACCCCTTCGAGGGCTGAAGAATGCACCCCTTAGAGGGATGAAGAATGCACCCCTTCGAGGGCTGAAGAATGCACCCCTTCGAGGGCTGAAGAATGCACCCCTTCAAGGGTTGAAGAATCCACCCCTTCGAGGGCTGAAGAATCCACCCCTTCAAGGGCTAAAGATCCACCCTTTTGAGGGTTGAAGATACAACCCTTCGAGGGCAGAAAAGGCTGAAGATCCACCCCTTCGAGGGCTGAGGATCTCACCCCTTCGAGGGCTGAAGAATCCCACCCCTTTGAGGGCTGAAGAATCCCACCCCTTCGAGGGCTGAAGAATCCCACCCCTTCGAGGGCTGAAGAATCCCACCCCTTCGAGGGCTGAAGAATCCTACCCCTTCGAGGGCTGAAGAATTCCACCCCTTCGAGGGCTGAAGATGCCACCCCTTCGAGGGCTGAAGATGCCACCCCTTCGAGGGCTGAAGATCCACCCCTTTGAGTGCTGCAGAATCCACCCCTTTGAGGGCTGAAGAATTCACCCATTCTATGGCTGAAGATCCACCCCTTCGAGGGCTGAAGATCCACCCATTCAAGGGCTGAAGATCCACCCATTCAAGGGCTGAAGATCCACCCCTTTGAGGGCTGAAGATCCCATCCTTCCAGGGCTAAAAATCCCACGCCTTCGAGGGCTGAAGAATCCACCCCTTCATGGGCTGAAGAATCCACCCCTTCGTGGGCTGAAGATCCACCCTTTCGAAGGCTGAAGATTCACCCCTTCGAGGGCTGTAGAATCCCACCCCTTTGAGGGCTGAAGATCCACCCCTTTGAGGGCTGAAGAATCCACCCCTTCGAGGGCTGATGATCCACCCCTTCGAGGGCTGAAGGGGTGCGATCACACCATCTATGAAGCCAAGGAAGAGGAAGGCCGAGGAAGAAGATGACTCTATCCAAGGTGGAGTGGTGTGGCTCTGCAGGGGAGGATAGTGTGGAAGCTACCAGTCTGGATTTGGAGTTGGATCGGGAGGTGGGGAGTAAGCTGAAAGAGGAGGCTATTGCAGGAAAGCACCAGGAAGACTCAATTGAAATGGTAAGACCTGAAATCCCAGCCTCTGTTAATACAGAGAATCGATTTGAAAAGGGTAATCTATAGGTTGATGTGATTAGGGGAAATATGTTACCAATGAATGGTATGAATATGGAATTTTCTGCTCCTAAAATTGTGAATAGGGAAATTGAGGTAGAAATAGAACCTGATGATGTAGAGTCTAAATTGAAGTACTGGGAGACTGCTATGATTTTGTACGTTATAGGAGGAGAGCTAACCATGAATGCTGCTAAGAGATTTATGTTGAATAATTGGGCATTTGTTGAGACTCTTGAGTTGCTGTATAATTATGAAGGATACTTTATGATCAAATTCAAAAGTAAGAGGGATAGGGAGGATTTCATGAAGAATGACCCTTATACAATCTATAGAATGGCCATGTTTCTGCATCTGTGGAAGGATGGTGTCTCCATGGAGAAAGATATGCTGAGAACAGTCCCAGTATGGGTGAAACTACCTAGGCTACCACTGCATCTATGGGGGGGTTAAAAGCTTGGAAAAGATAGGAAGTGTGATTGGGAAGCCTCTATTCATAGAGGAGTGTATAGCTAGCAAACTAAGGATATCTTATGCAAGGATGATGGTTGAGATAGATATATCCCAGCAAGTGCCAGAAGTTGTGAAAATCAGAGATGTTGATGGAAGTATACTCAGTCAAAAAAATTGAAGTGGAGGGTAAGTGTGAAAACCCCAACCATAATGGGTGAATATTGTATACAAAACTAACAATTTATTGATGTTACTGTATAATAGGGAAATAAAATAATTTATTAAATGTAATTAGAAATACAAAAATCCATGACGATTGTGAAAAATAAAAGGTAAAAAATAAATCCAATCATTACTGTAGAGTAACAAAATTCTTCCGGTGTAAGATCTCCAGTGAGAATACTACCATGTAGTATCACGATAATTACTGCAGTAAAAACTGAAATTAGTCTCGACATGTTATCAGCAAAATAGAAGAAGAGCGGTGGTTTTGAAATGTTGGATATATATAGGTATATATACTATAAAATATAGCCGTTTATAACCACCTGACTGATACGAGCTCGTAATTGAACACCGGCGTGTATGGGAAAGTGAATTCTGAGCTAATAGCCTACGGGCATCACTGTCTGGGTTATGTTGTGTGTGTTAGTCACAGTTGCCATATAGGCACTTGGCAGCAACTCGGTATTAAACACCCGTATCCTTTTTATTATGTGCTAGGACATACATGGCTAATGGTTAATTGTTATTCGGTGATCACTAAAACTAAACTGGGTAAATACTGGCAATGAAACCTCACTAAGCAAGGAGCTTACCCTAGTTAAACAACCTTTTTCAGGTGAAGAAAAACTGTAAGAGAAGCACTTTGATGTCTTTACTTATTTTGAGAGAGATCCTGGATGAACTTAAATATGAATTGTGAATCTGTAATAGTTAGGTGAAACTTTCATTTAACACTTATATTAACACTTTCACTGTAATAGTAATTTAGGTTTTGAATTTATATAAATCGCTTCCGCATAAAATTTATCTGCTTGTTATTGTTATCATTTTTGGTAGCACGACCAAACCCGACCCGACACTGTACGTTGGGTTTGGGGTGTTACATATATGGTATCAGAGCATTCTCAAACTAAGTAAAAGCAAACTTATACTTACCTTAATAAAAGATTGCAGATGAAATTAAATGAATTATGAATAAAGTAAGGAGAGTTAGCTGTGTGCATAAATTTTCAAAATGGCAGGTTTGCTATTTTGATAGATGGACTATAATGTAGAAATCCCAAGTAATACTTTTCAAGAAGTCATTGAGGTAAAAAGATATGCCGGGGCCTTCCCGGAGGCGTTCTTTCCGTGGGAAGAAATTGTTGATGATTCTCAGTGGGTGGAAAATCACACCTATCCAAATTGGGTAGTACATGCTTTGATTATGGAACGAGCGGAAATAATAAACATGATCTTTAGCCTCAAAATCCATGGACAATTGATGAATGATGCAATGTGGGAACAACACCTGTATGTGAACGGAGAAGAAGTGAGAGCAAACACAGCGGTCGCCGAAAACCATCGACCGTAGAACCAAAGATGTAGGGAGCTTGGGCAATGGCATGTCGAACAAAAGGAAACCATCCGAGAAGTAGGCTCGGTTCTGGTAAATACCCAGGAGCTACAGGGTGGTTTGACTGCCTATCGACGACAACCAACGGAAGCACGTTGGAGGCATATTAGAGAAACTAGAGGCAAGGTGGAGCAATCTCTCACTACATTGCGGGATGATTTAATGGACCAAGCATGCCCTGGAGCGGAGCAAGAAGAAGGAAGTGACTCCACCAAGGATTTAAGAGTCGATTAAAATGAGAAGCCAACTTTTTGAGAAAAACCTTAGAACTAAGATACTAACCGTTCGTAGAGTAAACATTAGAACAAGAAATGAGTCCATTTTTTATGTTGGGAGACGACGCTAGAAGACTATTAAAATTAGCTTACAACCACTACTGTAAAAAGTTTTGTGATAGTATAAAAATATTTTGTGAATTATATTCTCTTAGTTAGGAAATCCAATAAGGATTGGTTCAATCCGTGGAACTAACTTATTGAATGTAGGACAATGGAAAGGGATCAAGGAGAAAGTTCGAACTCACCCGCGGGACAGAATCCCCCAACTGCTGGGATGGAATTATTCGCAAGTCAAGTCACTGAAATTTTGAGCCGCGTGATAGAGAGGGACAACCGAGCTCAATCTCCGGTCAGGGGTCGAAGTCATAGACCAGAGACCGAGGACGCAACCTTGGAATGATTCCAGAAGTTTCATCCACCCAGGTTAAGCGGCGGCCCAGATGATGAAGTCGCCGAAAATTGGATTGAAACAATGGCTCGAACCTTTCGAGCTTTGGGATATACGGATGGGCGGAAGGTGAATTTCGCTATATTCTAATTAAAAGGCGCCACACTAGATTGGTGGAACATAGTCCAAAGAAAGTGGGACATGGAGGAGACTCCCAGGACCTGGGAAAATTTCGAAAGAGAGTTTAAGAAGAAGTTCATACCACCCATAGTTATCGAAAGAAAAGAAACGGAGTTTATAAGCTTGAAACAAGGACTGATGAGCGTAACGGAGTATGAGGCAAAGTTTTCCCGCCTCTCTAAATTTTTAGAGAAGATGGTCTCGACGGACGAGGAACGCAAGAGGAGATTTATCCAAGGGTTAAGGCTGGAACTGAAGGATGCCCTAGCCCCGACCTATCAGCTTAGTTATGTTGCAGCCATCAAATCTGCTTGCAGAGTGGAGGAAACTAAGAATGCCTCATGAGCCACGCACCAATTGAGAAGGACAAATGCGAGGTTCCAATCAGTATACATTCCCGGTCCACAGGGAGTAAATTTTGAGCAAAACAAAGTTCCCAGGGGAGACACATCTCGACCCTCGAACACGTCAAGGAGCTTGAGCTTTGTCTCGAGAGAAACGGCTCAAGTACGTTGAACGTACTATGGAAATAGGGGCCATGATGAGAAGGATTGCTGGAAGAGGGAAAATAAGTGTCTACGGTGTGGAAGTGCTGAACATAGAATATCTGAATGCTCGTAAGCTCACCCGAATCGCTTGTCTCAACCTATGGGATCCCAGGCATCGGTCGCTAAACAAGCAGGGGAAGTCAACCAAAAGTGCAGGCTCATGTTTTTGCGATGGAAGATAATGAAGCCCCATATTTGACTGAGGTCATTAAATGTACCCTTTCTATTTTGGGTAAACTAGCTAAAGTTTTGATAGATCCTGGTGCTTCTCATTCTTTTGCTAGTTATTCCTTTCTTGAAAATGTGGAAGATAAGATAGAGAATTTACCCTATAAGTTGGAAGTTAGCACTCCCACAAACGATGCTAAAATCCTAACTGGACGAGTATGTAGAAACTGTAGGGTAAACGTGGGGCATAGGGAATTACCCATAGATCTAATTGCTCTACCCTTAAAGGGCTATGAGGTAATACTTGGAATGAATTGGCTTGCTAAAAATCATGCCAAGTTAAACTGTCATATGAAAGCAGTTAAGCTGTGTCGACCAGGGGAACCTCCGATTGAAGTAGATGTAGGAAGGAAATAATTCTCCTCATTATTAGTTGTTGGATTCAAGGCTCGACGAATGATTTGCAAAGGGGCGACTGGAATATTGGCTTATATCTTAAATTAGCCAGTGGACCAGTTAAAAGGAGAAAATATAAACGTGGTCCAAGACTCCCCTGAGGTATTTCCAGAGGAACTCGTAAGTTTACCTCCTGAAAGGGAGACCGAGTTTACCATTGATCTGGCACCTGGGGCCACACCTATTTCTCGAACCCCATATCGTATGGCACTGTTAGAGCTACAGGAATTGAAGCTACAGCTTGATGACTTGTTAACTCGAAGATTCATTCAACCGAGTACCTCTCCCTGGGGAGCCCCGGTATTGTTTGTTAAAATGAAGGATGGTTTTCTTCGAATGTGTATCGATTATCGGGGCTTAAACAATGTGACGATTAAGGTTGAGACAATTCTAAACTGGAGAGTGCCAAACAATAGTACTGAAGTTTGAAGTTTTCTTGGACTAGCAGGGTACTATAGGCGTTTTATTAAAGACTTCTCTAAGCTTGCATCCCCTTTATTCTACTTAACTCAGAAAGGAGTGAAGTACAAATGGAATGAGAAGAATAAATCCAGTTTTCAAGAACTGAAGAAGCATCCGACCTCTGCCCCAATCCTTGCCCTACCTGACAGAAGGGATGGATTCATACTATATACCGATGCTTCAGGAGAAGGTCTAAGGTGCTTATTGATGCAAAGGTGCCGTGTGATTGCTTATGCATCCAGGAAGTTGAAACCTTATGAAAAGAATTACCCCACCCATGACCTAGAACTAGCTGTAGTGGTGTTTGCCTTAAAGAAATGGAGACATTACTTATATGGCATCACGTTCGAAGTAATGTCAGATCATAAGAACCTGAAATACCTATTCTCCCAAAAGGACTTGAATATGCACCAACATCGTTGGATAGAATTTTTGGGGGATTATGACTGTGTGATCAATTATCATCCTGGCAAGGCAAATGTGGTGGCGAACGCACTAAGCCGAAAGGTGAATTTGGCGCATATCTGGATAAAAGAGACGGAGATGTTATCACAAGCAGAGAACTGGGAATGCGAAACCAAACCTGACCGACTTGTATTCTTCAATTTAAGGGTACAAGCTAAGTTACCCACAGAGATTAAGAAAGCTCAAGAGTCAGATGAATCATTGGTAAAGAAGAAAAAGCTTGTTGCTAAAGGGAAATTTCCAGGTTTTGAAGTAGACAGTGAAGGAGTGCTAACCTATAAAGGTAGGTTTTGGCTACCCCAGAATTCAGTAATCACCCAAAGAGTGTTGGAGGAAGCTCACCGATCCAAGTATACGATGCACCCAGGAGGAACCAAAATGTACCGAGACCTGAAACAACGGTACTGTTGGGATAATACGAGATGGGGCATAGCAAAATACGTGGCACGTTGTTTGGTGTGCCAACAGGTTAAGGCTGAACATCAGAAACCATCTGGGTTGTTACAACCATTGGAAATTCCCGAGTGGAAATGGGATCACATCATGATGGACTTCGTGATAGGACTACCTCAAACACCGAAGAGTTTTGATGCAATATGGGTGGTGGTTGATTGGCTGACCAAGTCGGCTTATTTCATACCAATCAACGTTAAATACTCCTTGGAAAGGCTAACTGTCCTGTACATCCGGGAAATAGTAAGATTGCATGGGGTGCCGATAACTATCGTGTCTGATAGGGATCCAAGATTCACTTCCCGATTCTGGAGGCAACTGCAAGCTGAGTTGGGAACCAAATTGAACTTTAGTACAAGTGCCCATCCACAGAAAGATGGGCAGTTGGAGAGAACAATTCAAACTTTGGAGGACATGCTCCGAAACTGTGTTATGCATTTTGGGGGAAGTTGGGACGCTTATTTACCTTTGGTAGAATTTTCTTATAACAATAGTTACCATTCGTTCATTGGTATGGCTCCATATGAAGTGCTCTATGGTAGAAAGTATCGAAAACCCCTCTTTTGGGATGAAGTGGGAGAGAAAAAGACTTTTCCAGTTACCAGTATACCTTGGGTTGAGGAATCCATGGATAAGGTCAAACAGATAAAGCAGCGCTTACAGACGGCGCAAAGTCGACAGGAGAGTTACGCAGATCATCGGAGGAGAGATTTGGAGTTTGGAGTAGGTGACCAGGTGTTCTTGAAGGTAACCCCTCACAAGGGTCTCGTCCGGAATGGTAAGAAAGGAAAGCTGAGCCCTAGGTACATTGGCCCTTTTGAAGTCATACAACGAGTCGGGCCAGTTGCATATCAACTTAACCTACCTACCCAGTTGGGGAAGTTACATAATGTTTTCCATGTGTCACTTCTAAAGAAGTACCACCCTGACCTCGAACATGTGTTGAACCATGAAGATTTAGCAGTGAATGAAAACCTGATGTATGAGGAAAATCCTGTAAAGATATTGGATCAGAAAATCAAGACATTGCGAATCAGGGAAATTCCTATGGTTTTAGTATTGTGGAGATCATAAGGTCGAAGAAGCAACTTGGGAGTTGGAAGCAAACATGAGGAATACTTACCCAGATGTTCACGGGAAATGGGAATTTCTAGGACGAAATTCATTAAGGATGGGAGGTTGTGAAAACCCCAACCATAATGGGTGAACATTGTATACAAAACTAACAATTTATTGATGCTACTGTATATAAGGAAATAAAATAATTTATTAAATGTAATTAGAAATACAAAAATCCATGACGATTGTGAAAAATAAAAGGTAATAAATAAATCCAATCATTACTGTAGAGTAACAAAATTCTTCCGGTGTAAGATCTCCAGTGAGAATACTACCATGTAGTATCACGATAATTACTGCAGCAAAGACTGAAATTAGTCTTGATATGTTATCAGCAAAATAGAAGAATAGAGGTGGTTTTGAAATATAGGATAAATATAGGTATATATATACTATAAAATATAACCGTTTGTAACCACCTGACTGATACGAGCTCGTAATTGAACACCAGCGTGAATGGGAAAGTGAATTCTGAGCTGATAGCCTACGGGCATCACTGACTGGGTTATGTTGTGTGTGTTAGTCACAGTTGCTATATAGGCACTTGGCAGCAACTCGACATTAACCACCCGTATCCTTTTTTATTATGTGCTAGGACATACATGGCTAATTGTTAATTGTTAATTGTTAATTGTTATTCGGTGATCACTAAAACTCAACTGGGTAAATGCTGGCAATGAAACCTCACTAAGCAAGGAGCTTACCCTAGTTAAACAACCTTTTTCAGGTGAAGAGTAACTATAAGAGTAAAGCACTTTGATGTCTTTACTTATTTTGAGAGAGATCCTGGATGAACTTAAATATGAATTGTGAATCTGTAATAGTTAGGTGAAACTTTCATTTAACACTTACATTAACACTTTCACTGTAATAGTAATTTAGCTTTTGAATTTATCTAAATCGCTTCCGCATAAAATTTATCTGCTTGTTACTGTTATCATTTTTGGTAGCACGACCAAACCCGACCCGACACTGTACGTTGGGTTTGGGGTGTTACAGTAGGCCACTATTCTGTGAGAAATTCCAGGTTGTGGGACACATATGTGGAAAAGAAATAAAAAAGGTGACTCAACAATGGAAAGTGAAGATACAAGAGAAGTCTATGGAAAACAGGGAAGGGAAGGTGAAGGATGGAAAAATGGAAACATGGGAAGTAGAGGCAGAAGAGGAAACAGAACCTGCTCAATGGACCCTGGCAGTCAAAAAATAAAGGAAAGAAGGTAATAGAGCTTGAGCAACTGGAGATTATTGAATTCCACTATGAAGAAGGAGCCAGTATAGGAGAAAATTTTGAACATCCTCTCAGGATTTGGAAAGATCCTGAGAAGGATTAGGGCTTTGGCCCATGATAGGTGCCTGGAATGTTAGGGGGATAAACAAGACAACAAAGGGGAATGAGATTAGCTCCCGTCTCATTGGCCTAAAACTAGATATTGTTGTGCTTCTAGAAACAAGGGTGAAACAAGATAAAGCTGAGGAGATAAGGAAGAAATTTGGGGATAAATGGAAGTTTGCTGATAACTATGGCAGTCACTACAATGGAAGGATATGGGTAATGTGGGATTTCATGAAGGTGGAGATTCTGACTCATAAAATGTCTGATCAGATGATGTTAGTGGCGGTGAAGGACAAACAGGGAGATATGATGTACTGGATGATTGATGTGTATGCTGGAAATAAATTGAAGATGAGGAAAAAGCTGTGGAAAGAGATAGATAGAGGGTACTAACTCAAAGTTGAAAGGGCCAGCACTGATTATTAGGGATTTTAATAATGTGCTTACACTAAAAGATATAATTGGAGGAAGTGAAGTAGTGGTGCAAGAATACTGGGACTTGGAGCAGATGATTCAAAGAGCAGGTCTATTTGAATGTGAGAGCAATGGAGATTATTACACATGGTTTAACAGACAATTGAATAGAGTGATCTACTCTAGAATAGATAGAGCAGTAGCAAATCTTGAATGGTTTACAAAATACCCTAAGATGGTGGTGGATAACCTGGAGCCTGGGGTTTCTGACCATGCCCTGATCTGAATAACTATGCAAAATGAGCAGAAACCAGTGCATAAACAATTTAAATTCCTGAATTGTTTATTGAACATGAAGGAGGTACTAGAGGATATAATGAAGAGTTGGCAAAAGGAGTTAAAAAGGAGGCCAATGTTTCTAGTATGGCAAAAGCTGAAAAGGCTTCAGGGAGACATTAAGAAGCATTCTAAACAAGTCAGTGGAGCAAAAAAGAAACTGGAAGAGGAGAGAAGAAATCTGGAAATGGCTCAGAAAGCACTGGGGCATGATAAACTAAACAAGAAGAAAATAGAGGCAATGATAAAGGGGATTGAATTGGTTCAGAAATGAAGTGACATTGATGAAGGTATAGCCAGGCAGAAGGCAAAGGTAGGATGGCTAAGGCTGGAAGATGGCAATAATGCCTATTTCTATGCCACATTAAAAGGAAAAAACAAAATGGTGGGATTGGAGAGACTGGAAACAGAATCAAGGGAACTGATCAGTAAGCATCAAGACATAGAGGGAGAGATACTGAACTTCTACAAGAAGCTGGTTGGAGAAAAAACTGAAAGCATAGAGGGAATAAACATTAAAGTCATAAGGAAAGGGAGGAGCCTAGGAGTGGAAGCCTGGAAAATGCTGGTTCAGGAAGTACATGAGAAAGAGGTATGGGAGGCTCTGAAGAGCATTGGAGATCTAAAAGCTCCAGGCACAGATGGGTATGGAGTAAAATTTTTCAAAACAAATTGGCAGGTGATCAGGGCTGATGTAATGGAGGTTGTGTAGGAATTTTTTAAACAATGAAGAATGTACAGAGCAGTAAATAGCACCCTTGTTACTCTAATCCCAAAACATGCTGCTGCCAGAAAGGTAAAAAACCTAAGGCATATCTCCTGCTGTTCCACATTGTATAAGATCATTTCAAAGGTCTTAGCAGGTAGACTGAGTAGGGTAATATCAGAGGTGGTTCAGGAGAATCAGGCAACCTTTGTGCCAGGAAGGAACATACATGAACACATTATGCTTTCATATGAACTGGTCAGGGGATACAACGGAAAAAGTGGAGCTGCCAGATGCCTAATCCAAATGGACATACAGAAGGCCTATGATACTATAGAGTGGAAGGATTTGCAGGTGATAATGAGTGAAATGGGAATACCTCAGCAGTTTGTGGAGTGGGTTATGTTATGTGTATCCACAGTTAGCTATAGATACAACATAAATGGAAAAATGACCAAATTTGTCACGACTGAAAGTGGTTTGAGGCAGGGAGATCCAATCTCTCCACTGTTGTTTGTGCTGGTAATGGAGTATATGTGCATGTGTCTTCAAGCAGTGGAAGGAAGGAGTTTAAATACCACCCACACTGTGAGGAAATCAGATTGATTAATCTCAATTTTGCTGATGATGTGCTCTTACTGTCAAGAAGGGATCCTGAGTTAGTGATAGCCCTGATGCAGGCTTAAAAGAAATTTGAGAAGTCCACTGGCTTGAGAGTGAATACTGCAAAAATGTAAAGTGTTCTCCGGATCAGTGGAGGAGGAACAAAAGCAGGAGAATTAGCCATAACTGGCTTTGAAGAAGGTATGCTTCCTTTCAAGTACTTAGGTGTTCCACTGACCAGTAAGAAATTGACTGTGATTGAATGTAAGCCATTGGTAGATAGGATGATTGAAAAACTGAGGCACTGGAGTTCTATATTGCTTAGGTATGCAGGTAGATTGAAGCTGGTTAAAAGTGTCATGTTTGTTGTGGTTAACTACTGGCTACAGTGCTTTCCAGTACCTAAAATTGTGATCAAGCATGTGGAAGCAATTTGCAGGTCCTTCTTGTGGAGTGGAGGTGAAAGCATCACCAAAAAAGCACCCCTGGCCTGGGAGAAGGTCAGTGACTCAAAAAAGGTCGGAGGACAGAATGTTATAGCTTTGCAGGAATGGAGTAATGCAACTCAGAGTAAGAACCTCTGGAATTTGTGTAGAAAATATGATAGGCTTTGGATAAGATGGGTTCATGCTATATACAAAAAAGGAAGAGAGGTGATGGAGGTGGAGTTCCCAGCTTCAGCATCCTGGATGTTGAAGAGCCTAAGCAAATGCAAAAGTAAAGTACAGATGATGGAGTCCTAGAAGAAGCAATTAGACAAGGACATATTCAGTACCAAGGAAGTGTACAAAGAACTAAGGGGGGATCAAAGGAGAATAGAATGGAGTAAACTCTTCTGTGGTAACTTAGCTAACCAAGGGCACAATTTACACTGTGGTTGGCATGTCATGGCAGATTACCAATGAAACAGAGGCTGAAGAAGTTTAGTTTACTGGCTGAAGACAAGTGTGGCATGTGTGGTGAAGTACAAAAAATACAACACCTTCTTTTTTATTGTGTAAATACAAGGTGAATTTGGGCGGGTGTGTTGCAATGGGCTCAAATCTGGAAGAGGCTGTAGCAATGGGATGAGAAGCTGCATTGGCTTATTTGCAAGTGCAAGAGGAAAGGATTGAGATCCACTCTGATGAAGATATTAATTGCTGAGACGGTGTATGAAGTGTGGAGGGCAAGAAATGAGGTATGTTTCCGGCGTAGTGAGACTGTAAATGTAATAGAGGTGACAAAAACAATTTTGGATATTGTGTTGTATAAAGCATGGGTGAATCCTAAAGTTAGGAAGCACTATGCACAACTCATGATAGCAGATTTGTAGGTTTGAAGAAGAGATGTAAAGTTGGTATTTTTTAAGATGAAATGAAAGTCATTTATCCAAAAAAAAATTTTAAAAATAAGGTCCTTTTTGCACTTCCCTGCTCTTCTTCTACCCCATTTTCTTTTATTAAACCACCACCACCCCAACTTTTCACCTTCTCCGTTTCAAATTTTCTCCATTTCAACCGTTGCTTCTAGAGTTGTTTTTTTGTACATCTACTGCTCCTTTCTTCTCGAGGGTTTTCTCAAAATGGAGTTGGATTATCTTGAAGGGGAAGATTCAGGTGTCCCTCACGGTGCTGCCCAGGCTTTTGGATTTGCAGCTGCAGAATAATCTATTTGAAGACGAGACGCCAGTGTTTTCGCAGAAGGATTTAGTGGTGAACCTGGCTAAGAACACACTCCATGGTTCAATTCCACTGGCGCAAAGCTCTGATTCCCTTAAAGGTCATTTCCAATTGGGTTTTTATTGCCTTTCTTCCCATGTTTTCTATGTGCCGCATGAGTGGATTGCTTCCTGAGGGTTTTCTTCTCGAGGAATTTCTCAAGTAGAGCCCTACTACTATGTTGTAGATCTGGAGGGTCAACGAGGTGATAGAGGTTAGGCCCAAGAAGGTCATTGGGCCACGGGTATGGCAGCCTGGTTAGGAGAATATTTATTACCCTTACTTAATTACCGCATTCGTGAGTAATTAATGGCGATAATTAAGGAGTACATTATTTAGGACACATAGTATAAATACAAGGTACACATTTACTTATCATTCATTCTGTCTTTAATCATATAAAATGCTTGGACTAGCTTCAGCATTGGAGTGCTGACCCCTGAAACCCTAGGGACAGTGTGATTACAGGTTAGTTCGAGAAGAACCCATGCCCATGAACCGGTCGGTGGTCGAAGACACATCAAGTGGCACCGTCTGTGGGGATTGAACCCACGACCACATGGGGATGACTAAGCCGAATCAAGGGTTTGGATAGTTTATGTCCACGGTAGTTCGAAGGAGTGAAAGATTGAGGTCAACAGGTACGGGGGCTGGATCTCCACCAAGGTTAACATCAGAGAATCCATAAGGAGGAAACGATACTCGCATCGAGGACAATGACATGGCTAATACTCAAATAACGAGAGTGAATTTACGAGTAGAACTTAGTACGGGCGTAGGCCACGAGGGGGGATAAATCTCAGTGGGGGGGATAAATCTCAGTGGCGATAGGTGCAAACACTATGGTACCAATACAGCATGATGTGTCGGGGCCCTCGAGGACCCTGTAAGTAATGGAAGAGCTAAAACAGGGAATTACCGATTCCCTGCTCAAAAAGGTGGTCGATTCGAGGGATGGAAGGTTTACGGAGGTTTTGGGAGACTCGTATATGGAAGCATTTGGCCAACATGGGCAAGGTAATCAAAATGCAGAGAGGGTAACCCCAATTTAAGAGGTGGAACTTCATCGTGACTCCATCATTATGACTCCGCATTCTGATTTCCTTGCCCATGTTGGCCATAGGCTTGGGGTTGCCCTCTCCGCTCTACGGCCGGTTACTGGATCACCCCTCCTCCAAGGGATGATAGAGTCAAGATGGGGGCAGTACCGCCCTCACCTTTGGGAATAACTATAGGTTGGGCCTCTCAACCCCAACCCTCGATAGCCTATCATTATCAGGGATATGTTAAAGAGCCACTACAAGCTAGGCCCCAGCCTTCCATTCATGGTTATTCCCAAGGTCCTGTATATGCGCTACCTCCGCTAGCCCCATCTGCTTATACCCTCGACATGGCCGGTCCAGAAACGGTATATGGAATGATGACTTCTTCTGGAATGTAAGGATATGGGAGTATGGGAATCATCCAGGGGCTGTACAATCCTTATGTTCAACCGCTACCACCACCAGTATACTCGAACCACGGGCCGCACTAGATGAACCCAGGATACGTAGGAACCCAACCTCTCTATATGTCACAGTTGGGTGGTCATGATAGGGGGTTGAACCTGCCAGTGGGTCAACATGAACCCTTCTTGGATGTAAGTGAATCGTTAAGAAAGGAATTTGATAGGTTGATTAGCCCCTTGGGCCAGGCAGCGGGGTCTCCTTTCAGCTCAGTGATCATTGGGGTTCAATGGCTGATAGAAGTGAAACCCCCGGAAGGACTTCCCATATATAGTGGTAAAATAAACCTCAAGAGTTCATTCAGACATTCCTGGGCTCGATGAGTTTGAGGGATTTTGATGAGAAATTGACATGCATACTGGTAGGCAGCTACTTGCAGGGAAAAGCATAAGAGTGGTTTAATAATTTGCCAAAGGGCTCGCTCCAATCGTATCGAGACTTCAGCGGAGCGTTGTTGAGCTAGTACGCGTAGAAGAAGAAGTTCACCAAATCTTTGTTAGAACTCTACCAGACGAAGAAAAACCCAGGGGAAAGCACGTAAACCTTCTATCACCGATATGTGGATGAGAGTTTGGGGGTGATAGAAACGACGGAGAATGAGGTAATCCAGGGGTACCTGTTGGGGATGCATGACCTGGAACTATACAAGAAGCTGAGTACCAATACTTCTAAGACATTGCAAAAACTTCAAGAGGTCGTGGAGAAATATTAGAGAGTAGAGGAGGCAACTAGAAGAAAAAGAGCCGAGAAAATAGGAAGAAATGTGGACCATAGAGGTAAGAGGCCGGTCGAACACATAAGAACAGCATTCGAGAGGTATAATTTGCTGCCCCCAATGCTCAAAGGAAGAACCCCTGTACATATTTTAAGAATACATAGAGGTTTGTTTCAGACACCTCCACCCTTGCAGAGTTTACAAAACTTGGTTGCAGTCCGGAGAGCAACAAATCGATACTGTGATCATCACAGGGATTATGGTCATGACACAAACAATTACATGCAGTTAAGGATAGAGATTGATAGGTGTGAGCGGGAAGGATGGTTTTGAGGACAAGGACACAGGAACCAGGCTGCCTCATCGAAGCCCCGGATGAATCAATGGCAGCCTTACATAAGAAACAATAAAAAACAATGGAGGTAGAGGAGATAGAAGGCCTTTTGAACAAGTGGTTCGAGACAAGGGAAAGGAAGGAAGGCAGGATAGACCCCAGGAACAACAAGGGGCAAATCAGGGAAACCAAAATGGAGAAAACCCACCCATCTGAAAGGTAATTAACGTCATCAATGGCATGGTGGGAGAGAGATCCTTGAATGTTGTTTCAAGGGCTGAGGCTCGAAGGGTCCCCGTGGAAGAGCCTAGACATAAGAGGTTCCGGCCGGATGAGACCGTCACTTTCTCGGAGGTGGATGCTGTGCTAGACTAAATGCCCCATGCAGACCCTATGGTAATTTTGGCCATTATTGGAACATCATTGATCAGAAGGGTGTTCGTTGATGATGGAAGCGAGGTAGAAGTGATGTTTGCAGAGTGTTTTGACCAGTTAGACATAGGGCGTGAGAACTTGAAAAAATGTACTTCCCTTTTATTGGGATTCATGGGAAACCCCATATTTCCCATAGGAGAAATAACATTGCCTGTTCGAGTGGTGGATGGCGACAAGGGAGTGACTATCAAGTGTAGTTTCATTGTCGTGGATGCACCTTCCCCTTATAATGTGATCTTAGGAAGGCCATGGATGTGCCAGGCTCGGGCGGTCTGGTCACCTTACCACCTGATAATGAAGTTCCCAACTGAAAAGGGGGTGGCATCCATTCGAGAGGATCACATTGTGGCACAGAAATGTAACCTAATGGCAGTGTGAGAGGAGAGGAAACGGAGGGATGTAGCAGCAATACACTCAGAAGCGGGACTAGCTGATACAATACAAATACCCATTCGGGATAAAGGATCAGTTGCTGTTGGGAAATTGATTCCTGAATATGTGAAAAGAGGATTGCAAGACTTGTTAGGAAGGTATGGAGATGTGTTCTTATGGGATACATCTGACTTAGCGGGGGTCCATTTGAGTCTCCCATTGCATAAGCTAAACATCAACTCTTCTATTAAGCTAGTGAAACAGAAGAGAAGAGTGTTCACTCCTGAACGAGTTGAGGCAATTAAAGAGGGGGTGGAAAAATTATTGAAGGCGGATGTCATTGAGAAGGTATTCTATCTAGATTGGATTGTCAAACTAGTTATGGTTCCAAAGCATGTGGAGCATGGATGATGTGTATAGATTTTACAGATCTAAATAAATGCTGCCCCAAAGACAACCTGTTACCACCAATCGATAAGTTGGTGGAAGCTATCACCGAATACCGAATTTGGCATTCTTTGATGCACATAAGGGGTATCACCAAATTCTCATAGCAAAGGAAGATAGGGAAAAGACATCGTTCATTACAAATGTGGGCATGTACTGCTATAAGAAGATGCCCTTTGGGTTGAAGAATTGGGGCTACTTATCAGAGGTTGGTTGATAGACTGTTCAAGGAACATATAGGGAAAAAGATGGAGATATATGTGGATGCCATGGTGGTCAAAAGCAAGAGTTATCAAGATTTTTTAAAAGACCTAGAAGAAACATTCGATAAGCTTCGGGAAGCTAATTTGAAGTTGAACCCATCTAAGTGTGTCATTGGTGTAGGAGCAGGAAAGTTCCTCGAATTCATGGTCTTAGAAAGGGGGATCGATGTAAACCCAAAAAATGTTGAAGCTCTGAGGAAAATGAAAACCCCACAATAGATAAAGGATATGCAGAAGCTTACAGGATCTTTGGCAGCATTAAACAGGTTCTTATCGAAGGGGGTAGAGAAGCACTTGCCTTTCTTTGATGTTCTTCGAAGGGCAAATAAGTTTGAGTGGAATGGTAAGTGCGAAGAGGCATTCGAGCAGTTGAAAGAGCATTTGAGAACATCGCCCACTTTGATGAAACCAGGCAAGGATGAGACGTTGTACTTGTATATTTCTGCATCACCGCTAGCAATTAGCACGGTTTTGGTTAAAGAAAAGGAAAAGGTTCAGCACCCGATCTACTTTGTTAGCCATACCTTACATGGACCAGAGACAAGGTATATTCTAGCTCTCGTGCATGCAGCCCGAAGGTTGAGACCCTACTTCCAGGAACATAAGATAGTGGTGCTCACGAACCACCTAATTTGGCAGATCCTGCTAAAGCCAGAGATTTTTGGAAGAATGATAAAGTGGGCAGTGGAGTTGGGAGAGCATGATATCCAGTATCATCCTCGAGTTGTGATTAAGGGGTAGGTGCTAGCATATTTTATCGTGGAAACTATAGAACCCTTGGATGTGTGTTTGGAGCCCATCAAGAATGAAGACATAAGGCAAAGAAAGATATGGAAGTTGTATTTGGATGGTTTATCCCATTCAGGAGGAAGTGGAGCGAGGGTTCTACTTACTAGCCCCGAGGGCAGAGATTATCCTTATGCATTGAACTTTGCATTTAAAGCAACTAACAATTAAGTTGAATATGAGGCATTAATCACTGGCTTACGCTTTGCGAAGAAGCTGCAAGTGGAGGAACTGGAGGTTTTCAATGATTCTCAAATTGTGGTTCAATAGGTGAATGGAGAATACGAGGCCAGAGAGCGTAATATGTAGAGATACCTTGAGTTAAGAACTTGTTAAAAATTTTCAAATTTTATACATTGATGTAGGTTCCGAGGGAAAGCAATTATAAAGCGGACGCTCTAAGTAAGCTCGTTTTTTTAGATTTTGGAACCCAATCCCAGCAGCAACTCCTCATGGAAACTTTGAGAAAATGATGTTTTGAAGAGCGTGTAGTGATACCGGTTGAAGTGGCAGACTCCTGGATGACACCGTTCGTGGCATATCTTCGAGAGGGAGTCCTGCCAGAAAATGAAGTGGATGGCAGAAAGATAAGGTTGAAGGCTCCAATGTATATGTTGCAAGAGGAAGGGTTATATAGAGGAGGCCATTTACAACCATTACTTCGATGCGTTGAATCTCACGAGGTGGATTACCTCGTAAGGGAGGCCCACGAAGGGGTATGTGGCAGTCATCAGGGGGCCAGGTCCGTGGTGAGGAGGCTCATTCGAGTAGGATTTTACTGGCCAACAATGTTCGAGGATGCAAACTGGTATATTCAGGCTTGCCATCAGTGTCATAGAGATGCACCTATAAAAAATGTTCCACTGGAAGAAATGAGAAACATCTATAGTTCGTGGCCATTCGACAAATGAGGAATTTATTTGGTGGGCCCTTTTTCGAAATTTCCAGGCAAATTCAGATATCTAATAGTGGCTGTTGATTATTTCACCAAGTGGGTAGAGGTTGAGCCATTGACAAATATAAGGGGAAAACTGTCATCTCCTTTTGCTGGAAGAACATTGTGAGCTGTTTTGGAATCCCAAGGACAGTTATTACGGACAATGGAACACAATTTGCCCAAGATCCCTTCAAGAAATGGTGCAAGGAGTATAAGATCAAGCAGAAGGTGACATCTGTTTACCACCCCCAAGCCAACGGGCAAGTGGAACTGACCAATAGAATAATAGTAAATGGAATACGAGCACACCTCGAGGGAGCAGAAGGTAACTGGATATAGGAATTAGTAAATGTGATGTAGGCATATCAGATAGCTGAGTCTTCCGCTACTGGAGAAATGCCTTATAGCTTGGTATATAGTTTAGAAGCAGTAATTCCTGCAGAAATAGAAGTTCCTAGCCCAAGGATAATGGCTGCTATAGATGAAACGATGAATCAGCAAAACAGATGTCTAGATCTGGATATGATGGAGGAAAAGAGAGAGCTTGCTTCTCTACACAAGGCTAAGGTCAAGGAACGGATTATAAAATATCTTGACAGAAGGATAAAGAAGGTGTTCTTCAACCCGGAAGACTTGGTAACGAGGAAAAATGGAAAAATCAGAAAGGAGCCCAAGGGGAAGTTAGCTGCGAATTGGGAAGGACCTTATAAAGCGATCGAATCGCATCCGGGGGGAAGTTATGTTCTCAAAAAGATGAACAAGATTCGAGTACCAAGAAGGTGGAACATAAGCAACTTGAGAAAATATTACCAGCTATGATGATCTAGTGGTTTGCTCTAAAGCGGCACTCTAGTTGGTATTCGAGTGGGTTGCTTTAAAGCAGTGATCTAGATGATGTTTCCAGCTACGGATGATGTTTGAGTGGTTTTCTTTAAAGAAACACTCTAGTTTGTACTCGAGCGGGTGGCTTTAAAGCAGCGCTCTAGATATGTTTGAGTGGTTTTCTCTAAAGTGGCACTCTAGTCTGTATTAGAGCGGGTGGCTTTAAAGCGGTGCTATAGACATGTTGAGTGGTTTGCTCTAAAGTGGTAGTTTGTATTTGAGCGGGTGGCTTTAAAGCGGCGCTCTAGATATGTTCGAGTGTTTGCTCCAAAGTGGCACTCTAGTTTGTATTCAAGCGAGTGGCTTTAAAGCGGTGCTCTAGATATGTTCGAGTGGTTTTCTCACTCTAGATGATGTTTGAGTGGTTGGTTCTAAAGTGGCACTCTAGTTTGTATTCGAGCGGGTCGCTTTAAAGTGACGCTCTAGATATGTTTGAGTTGTTGGCTCTAAAGCGGCACTCTAGATGATGTTCGAGTGGTTGCCTCTAAAGCGGCACTCGAAAGCAAAATTGTTATCTTAAAATGGTAAGCTAGTAGGCGACATTGGCAGGATGTAGCTGGAAACACCGAACCTGGGTAAAATGCTTGCTCCAAATTGCTCAATTTCTATTTAACAACATGCACAGGGCGCCTCTGTTCGAGGGGTAAAATAACAGACACGGAAAGAATGTTAATTAGTCATTCAACTTTCAACAAATGCTAAGGATACAATATTTACACTAACAATTATCAAAGTTAATCCATCTACATATATTCATTCATTGGGAGGAAATCCCATTTGAAACAATTCTTTAGTGGACTTAGGCTTTCCTAGCTTCTTCACATTTGCCTCTATTTCTTCGAGTTGTTCCAACTTTATACCGCCAGCCCTTTGGATATCCTTCATTTTCTCCTCTACAGGATATTCTGAGGGAGTGACGGTGACGGTCCTACATTGTTTCTTCGTGAAAGGTTCGAATAGGGCCTTCAAGGGTGTCCCAGCGCTTTTGCAGCATTTTGATGAAGGCCCTTGGTTAGTTTTTCTTAATAGGACAAGGTGTCGTTCAACATCTTTCATGGCAGACTTCTGTAACCGAGGGGTAGAGTGAAAACTCGAGGGGGTAAATCCATTTACCTTCAGTTCCGCTAGCCAATCGAGAATGAGGTCAAAAGCCTTCTTCTGCCATGGAGTCCCATTCTCGTGGATGTTGACCTCTTCCATCCAGTACTGGGAAGCTTTTAATAGAAACTTTGGAAGATGATCATTGCTGATTAGGTAGAAGGAAGGAATCCCATGAGAAAACATGTGGGCACGAAGGATTACTTCGTGCGCGGCAGTTTTTTCTTCACACTCAGCGAAACACTGCTCTATTTTTGTAGCTTGTACCTTCCAGGCCTCGATCTCCCCAGTGTGTTTGGCCTTTTTTGATAAAAGGGATTCCACCAAAGAGCTATCTTCAACTGGGGGGCTCTCTCGAGGGGGTTGAGGGGCCGAAGGAGGTTCACTTGCCAAAGGGGGGTCCTCGTTAGCTGCCATCTCCCAGGCGAGTAAATCCTTCTCCAGGCTAGCCACTCTGCGTTGAGCTAACAGATGGTGTTCGGAAATTAATTCCCTCTAGGCCACCAGTCTGTGATTTTTTCCCAAGCAACCGATTAGGCGCCCTTCCACTACTGAGAGCCTAGTTGCAGCGGCAAGGCAGGACTTCAGAGAAGCGAACTTCAAATAAATTTGCCGCATAATTTCTTCTAGTTCTTTATCAGCCCGATTGCGACCCTTGAACACCTCTAAAGGATATGTGCCCTTAAATTTCCTTGCTAAGGAAATCCTCGACAAACTCCTTGAATGTAAGATGATCTTTAGATTACCACAGCTTCATCTCGGCCTCGAGGTTGAGGAGCTTGTCCTTCAAGGAGTCTTTCTCTTGGTTGCATTTAGAAAGATCTCGAAGGGCAATTAGTAGCTATTTATTTGTCTCATTCAGCTCTTTTTGGGCACTCGAAAGTTCCTCGCAAGCACCTTCTAGCACCGTTTTCAATGAATTATACTACGAAAAGAAAGCAAAGGTAAAATCAATAAGTCACAGCAAAAAGAAAAAATATGTGTATTTTCATTGTTTCTAAAAAAAATAAGGTTACAATTAAGGGGCCCTAAGTAAACAACAACAAAAAAACAAAGAAAAGGAAAATTTTACAAACAGGGACCAACCCTGGAATCATCCTCCTTTGATGTGGAAGCAATCATTTTCTTCCACTTGATTGATAGGGGAATCTTACCCAGGAGAGACGCCTATAGCCTCTGGAAGGGGGGTCGCTTGAATCCCCTCGCCAGTAAAGAACTCCCCTTTGGCCTTAATGAAATGTAATAAGGAAAAGCAAAGGCCGTCGTTTTTACTAGCCTCATCCCATTTTGCGTCCATGGTGGCTTCGAGCTCTAGATTAACCAGTTCGTCCACCTATTTGGCTAAGTCTACAGAAAGAGAGGCGGACACTTGTGGCTTCAAGAATTCCTCGGCTAGTTCACTACATCCGATCTCCTTGGCCACCCTTAGAAGATCCAGGAAAAATTTGCAAGCTCTGGGGTATTCAATAGCTTGTGTTTGAAGGCCTCGAGTAGTCACACCTGCTTGGCCGGATCTTCTGTAGCATGAACCTTGTCTTTTGCAGTTTGAACCCTCTTAGTGAGGGTATCCCTCTCTAGCAACCATTGACACCTCTCACCATTCACACCCTGCTTCTCACTGTCCCAAAGCTTTTTCTTTTCTTCAAGAGCCACCAAGAGTGTTTGCTTTTCTTGAAGAGCCCCCACAGAATCTTCAAGCTCCCTGTCCTTCTTCTCGAGCATTTTATCTTTCCCCTCGAGGACCTGCTGGTGACCTTCGAGAGATTCCCTTAGCCGTAAAATCTCAGCATCTTTTTTGATGAGCTCCTCACAAAGGTTATCCTTGCCAGCAGAGCCAAGGGAATAGAGGGTCGCTATTCTCGCAGTGGCCTCGTGATATATTTTAGAATCCTGATCAAACAATTCAGCTCAGATTGACGTTAACGAAAAAAAAGAAAAAAAAGAGGAAGAGAGAAAAGAGAATGGAAACGAACCTCAGGATCAAATCCAATCTCTGAAAGGTGATGCTCAAACCTGAATGCGGGCACCGCATCATTCGAAGGGGGCAATGATTGTTGAACATCTTCACCGCCATGTGTTCCCATAAGCAGGCTTGGTGTGGAGGAGCTGATAGTCTTGTTGTTTGCCCTTCTCTTCTGGTGAAGGTTCTGGGTGTGAGGTGATTGCTCAGCATCACCGGTTGAGGTGGGCCTCTCGAGGACTGCTGCAGTAGGAGAGGCCTGATTCGAGAGGAGAGACACCAAAGTTGGGGGAATGAAAGCTTGATTCGAGGAATCAATGATCCCCTCAGAGCGAGCTTGGCCCTGCTTCGAGAGCTTCTGCTTCTTTAAGCCCTTAGCGAAACCCACTGAAAATGGAAAAAGAATGAGAGTCAGTCAATAGTAATGAACATAACAACACAACAAATAAGAGAAGTAGATTTCTGTTAAGGCACCTTCGGAGGGCCCCGAATGCCTAGGGCCATTAACAATGACCTCAAGGGGAGGGCCATCTCTGGGGCCCTCACGTTCTCTTCGCCTTTTTCTTGTATCTTTCTGAAGTGTGTTATACACATATTTTTCGTAGATTCTGAGCGGGAACGCAAAGCCGCCAATCTGGGGGTTAGGGTTGTTGAAGAGGCTGTAGTCGAGGGAGCTGGACAATAGTTTTTGTCTGTCCCTCTCGAGGGCATCTGGGCAAATATATTCCCCAAGTTTGGAAGATTCAATTTGCACGGCCCAATTCCATGGAGGGACTCGATACCTACTGCTATCGAATGAGATACCTTTTTTCTAGCTTTTCCAATCACCCGAATTGCCAGGAACGCCAAAAAATTTATGATGTACTTCTCAATGGGTAAATGTGACGATCATATCGGCTGACCGTCCACTATAAGACACGAAGTATTGTGAGCGAAGCAGCTTATAACTAGGTTTAATACCGAACTCATCACATCTGGTCAAGAACATCATCATGATCACCAGAATGTTGGGGTGGACTTGCACATGGCTCACCTAAAATTGCCTTAGGAGTTTGGAAAAAAAGGGGCGGAAAGGGAAAGGTGAGCCCGCAATGAAGGTGTCGGACAGAGATAGACGATCTTCCTTTGGGAAGGTTATGGGGGAAGTCACATTCTCAAAAGGGTTGAAAATTTGCATCTGGAATTACTCATTGGCCAGGAGGGATCAAGTCCAAAATTTTGGAAATAGCGGCTCCTGCTACTAACTCTGGGGGCTCCCTCCCTGAGTCCTTTTGCCTTAATCTTCGGTGAGTCCCTTTTTTCTTCTCATAAAAGGGCTCAGCCAGAGAAGATTCCCGAGTTCCACTCGAGGGTGCTTCCCTCCCCCCCCTCGAGGATTGCCTTCTCCCTCAAAGGAAGTACTTCTTCCTCCTCACTTATGGCTTCGAGCTCTGGATTTGGGGGAGGGTAAAAACCAATCTTGCCGCTCGCGGGGGACCTCCTTATGTAGTTTGCCCATGCCCGATGACTAATTTTCAACAACTTCTTGAGAAGGTATATCAGTTATGGGAAAGATCCGCTCTTCCCCAAGACTATTAGATATGTCCTCTCCAGCATCAGCGTCGCGCTGGAGTTCTTCGAAGGGGGTGCATTCCGCGTTGCTAACGTTGCTCTCCAACGTACTAACCCCTGACTCACCTACCCTGATTTCACTGAAAAGTCTCACGGAAGTGGAACCCTAATAAGAGCAGGCCATGATGGAAAATGAGGAAACGAGAAGATTAGAAAGAGAATAGGGGTGAAAGAACTTACTGATTCCTGGAAAAAAGTGATGGAGGTCAGATCGCTCGTGAGAGAAATATAGAAGAAAAAAATCTTGTAAGATGACGCCTGCAAATGAGAAAAGTAAATAAGGAAGTGCGGATGAGGGGTAAATATGGGGGCTGAAGTGACAGGTAATTATTTTGGCATTGGAAATATAAAAAGTTATAGAAAGACGTGATCGCATCTTCCTCTTCTGACGGTGCAATGTTTGGGGGGCAGTGACACGAACGATTGTATAGCATGCGCGCGCCCTTTTGGAATCTTAAACTACGAAGTTGATTAGAAAACCAGGTTCTCATCCTCGAAGGCAGGAACGCAACGTGTAAGGTTCATTTAGACCCTTCCAAGTTCTCCAATTGTCCCATGCATTCGAAACCTCGAAGACCTTCGTGACGTTCCAGTTTTCTAAGGTCGAGAACCTGCCTTTCTGGGGGCTCTTAATAGAGGTTAGGCCTAAGAAGGCCATTGGGCCGCATGCATGGCAGCCCGGTTAGGGAAATATTTAATACCCTAACTTAATTATCGCATTCGTGGGTAATTAAGGGAGATAATTGAGGAGTACGTTAGTTAGGACACGGAGTATAAATACAAGGTACACATTTACTTATCATTCATTCTGTCTTAATCATATAAAATGCTTGGACTAACTTAAGCATCAGAGTGCTGACCCCTGGAACCCTAGGAACAGTGTGATTGCAGGTTAGTTCGAGAAGAACCCAAGCCCAGGAACCGGTCTATGGTCATAGACGCATCACGAGGCATTATGTTTGTCTGGGATTGGCTAATGGGTCTAGATGTACAACGAGGCATTATGTTTGTCCGTGTTGTAGATTGTTGTGTTGTAGCTTCGATCGGAGAGTCGTCGTTATGTGGGGACGCCGGTATCTGGGTGGGCTGAAGAAACTCATTGGAGTTCATCCCGATGTGTCCGTAGAAGAAACGGAGTATCAATTTCAGCTCTTCTTACAGTAATCCTTATGGGGTGTGAATGTGTTGTAGTGTAAAATAAAAAATATTCTATAATTTTATTTTTTTATATAAGGTTTATATTCGATGGTGGTGAAATTAGATTTCGCCTACAGCTAGCGGCGGTGGTGGGCGGAGGTGGTTCTAGAAGTGTTTTTGAAGATGAAGAAGAATAACCATATAGGTATTCTTGTCTTTAATTTTTTAGTTTTAAAACGAGAGTTATTTTAGTCATTTTATGTTTGGTTATACCAAAAAAACCAAGTCAATGGCGGAATAGTGTCAAAAGGTTATATCGGCACATTTGATGCAAAAGTTAGGTTTATAATCGCACTTTCAAATTATACAGCATTATATTAACACTTTTAAAAAATAAAAGGGTTCTATTTGTATTTTATCCAAAATTATATAATATAAAAAATGTTTTTAAAATTTCTAAATTTACTATGTAATTTAACAAATACAGTGTATAAAATAAAAATATATGGACAGACCGTATGTTAGGAGACTCATTCATCTCAAAAAAAAATGAACAATGAACATTAATGAATGGGAGAAAGTCTTAGGAAAGACGGCATTTCCATAATTTATAAACAGCCCACAGGTTTTTAGCTTAAATGTTATAGATTTAAATATTATATTTTATAAGTTAATCAAGTAGTAATATGTAGAGTCCGTCTTTTGAAAGACGGTCTTTCCATAAGTTATGGAAAGAACAAGGTTTAAAGTGCAAATTAGAAGAAATGAAGATAAAAAATTTGGGTTATACGAATCAGGTTATAAACTTTATAAAGGCTATCACACCTAGCCTTAGGGTGCCCATGCCAGCCGACCACACAGCCATCACATGAGAGGTAAGTCACACTGATCCAGTACCATGGCCACAGTGCTGGTTCATACTCGCCCGTCACCAGGAGAGTCCCACCGCCACGTGCGCGTTGCCACGCACGCTTTGGGAAACACACTCCCACACGGCCGTAGCGAGCTTCGAACCGTGGGTATCCCCACACTGCCCACTACCACTTGGGCTACACATGCGGTGGTAGGTTATAAACTTTATAACTACTACACGTTGCATAATAATTTTTTAATATTGCAACTTAGACCTTTTATCTTTTATTTTTTATGATTCTAATTAAACCCCTTCTTTCCATAAGGTTATGGAAAGACCGTATTTCCCAATACTTGTCATATTTGGCAAAGTCTTGGGAAAGACAGTTTAATTAGAATAATAAAAGGTAAAAAGTCTTAGTTGCAATATCAAAATTTTATTATGTAATGTGTAGTAGTTATAACCCGATTTATACAACCCAAAATTTTTATCTTCATTGTTTCTATTTTACATTTGGTCTTTCCATGACTTATGGAAATACTGTCTTTCAAGAGACGGACTCATATATTTTTAAAAAGCGGAAAAATTTTGTATATAATTCTAAAAAATTGTTGTATAAGGTATAAAATAAGTGATTTGTCCATTAACTTATAGACAGTCCGCCTGTCATGAGACCTACTCGATCAAAGGATTTCCGTCAAAGTTTAGACCAAATTTCATCCAAATCCACGTAATATACAGGTGCGGAATTACATTAAAAGAAATACAGGGGTTGAAATGGAAAGTCAGTAAAAGTAAATGACCCTCTTGCACAAAATTCCAAAACCTTATTAAAAACCTTCATCGCTAAGGGTGACGTATGATGAGCTTCCAGACTATCAAATGCTCATGTTTTTTATTGTACCAATCTGACCGCGGGAATAATTTTCTGATAAAGTCGACAAATCGAGCTCAACAGTTCAGTTAAATCGCCCAAGGGAATATTTCAGATCAAATGAGCACCGCAACACTCTCCGGCGGCGTAAGTAGATTTTGCTACTGTATTTACTTGTCATTCTGGTGGAAATACATGAAATACTTTCAATTGTGTAAATCATATTGCTTTTGCTACTGGTTTGGGCTTTCATTTCTAAGATTTTAGATCTGCGGGGACCGGTTTGGAGCTCTAATTTTTTATTTTGTGGAATTAGGGTATGGTGCCTGGCGGATTCACGAGGCTGTGCAAGGGGCTTGCCGTCGTACTCATCGGCGGCCACATTGTTGTTCAGATCATTCCTCCCGCCGCTACTTACCTCGCGCTTATCCCTGCCAAGTATTGTTCCGTTTTTTTCCCATTACTGCACAATTTTATGTCCTGGAATGCACACTAGTATGTTTTTAGCTTGCTTGTGGTGGTTTCGTTGTTTGTTATTTGCTGTTTCTTTGTTAGCTCTCGAGTTGCGTTCTGGTTACAATTTTGCATATGGTGATAAGAGATGCTATGATCTAGGTTTTGCAGGGGTTGATGAATGGTCTAGGATTTGGTGTTTATAGGATAGCTTTGTCCCTCTCTGAATGCAGTGGTTTCGAATCGGACTTCAAATTATTTTTTCGGCATTTATGCTGCTCTAGTGTTATGCTGAAATCAGTTAGTTGCATTGTGGGGAGGGAGGTAGGCTAGCAATCATAAATAATGCACTGATTGTTCTTGGTCTTTTTTAGAGAGATTATTTGTTTTATTAATTTTTCTTGGCTTACTGTTATTGTTGTGGTACAAGGTTATTTGTTGGATTTGTGCATATGCTGGGATCACTAACTCATGATCGTACTTTGCATGTTTTGAGAAATGAAGAAAAGAAGATAGAATTCAGGAACTTAAGTTTCTCTGTTTTCTCGCAGGACAATCCCATTTGCCTGGAACCTTATAACTTGTGGTTACACTGAGCAAACTATCTATGGAGTGAGTAGTTTGATCCTATTGCTGCTGCTGCTGTATTTGGCCTAACTGATTCACACCCCTTTTTTTCTTGAAATATGCAAGAGAAATACTTCCCTTTTGCATATTTGTTTATGTATGTGTATCATTTTTCAGGTGGTCATCAGTGTATTTGGTCTCCTTTCCCTTGGGAAGGTGCTTGAGCCAATCTGGGGTCCTCGTGAATTCTTGAAGTTCATCTTCGTGGTTAACTTTTTGACCTCGGTCTGCATTTTTATCACAGCCATTGCATTGTACTATATAAAGCTGGATGAGAAGTACCTGTGAGTGATTCAAGATCCATTTTGCATCTATTTATTTTGTTCTTACAAGGCATTGTGGTTATTCCTTTTTACCACCCCCTTTGCCTACAAAAGAGTAGTTTCATTTCATATGACAAGCCCACCAGCTCAATTATGACATCACACTCTAATTGAGTCACTTGTCTTCTATGCCCTTACAAGTCTACTACAAGCCTACTCCCAATGTTGTATGCTTTATTCCATTTCTACCTACTGTCAAATTTATGTTTGCAGTTCTTAAGCTGTGATTTGTGAAAATCAATGTTCATCTTGTTTTGCAGTTATGCTCCCGTTTCTGGCTTCCAAGGAGTTCTCTTTGGCTTCCTTGTTGGTATTAAGCAAATTTTACCTGATCAAGAACTTCCTTTGCTGAGACTAAAAACGAAAGTGCGTGACTTAAAACTACTAAGTTGATCATTCTTTTTAGTTTCTCTATGAAGATAGAAACCACTGGAAGTTCCCAAACAGTACCTTAATTCTATATTGTGATATTTGCAGTGGTTGCCTTCTCTCTTGTTGCTGGTGTCTATTGCTGCTAGTTTTTTCACAGCTGACTCTGCATCTTACCTTCCAACCCTGGTGTTTGGCACATATATTGGTTGGATTTACCTTAGATACTGGCAAAGTAAATCTGAAACAAAGCTAAGGGGTGATCCAAGTGATGAATTTGCATTTTCAACATTCTTTCCTGAAATCTTAAGGCTAGTACTTCACATATATTAACTTCAGTTTTGAGCCCGCCCTTGCAACATAGATGTGACAATTTGATGAGCCTTGTGCAGACCTGTAATTGATCCTATTGCTACAATCTTTGATCGACTCTTCTGTCGAAAAAGGCCTGGAGCTTCAGATGAGGACAGTGGCTATACCTTGGAAAGCGACACACTGCTTGGTTCTGATCCAATTGAGGCATCAAGGAGGAGGTAATCTTAGCAATTCTTTGCTCTTATATCAAGTGATTTGGCTTCGTACAGTTAAGAAGCATACCCAAATGATAAAATAAATAAAAAAAATGTACTGGCCTATGAAATTGATTAAATCAATTGAAGTTAACTTACTGATTGGTTATGCAAAAAAATGATGCAGGGAAAGGGGTGCTCGAGCACTTGAAGAACGGTTGGCAGCAGAGAGGCTGGCTGCTGCAGCGAAGAAGTCAGAAGAAGAGTCGGCAGATGCATCTCACAATGTCTAAATTTGGCATACTGAAATACAGTTTAGAAAACATATGTTAAATTCACTGTGAGAAGTGGTTGTACTTGTTCGGATACTAATACAAGTTTTGCCCATCGAGAATCATTGTTCTTTGTTTCTTTTATATGGAGTAATTTGCATAGAAAGTGAACTCTAATGTTCTTGGTACATTTCAGTATAAATGATCACCCGATTCACCCAAACCTTCTCAATTTCTCGATTATACTACTTCTTAGTTATTATCAAGGGACACTACTAAATCTTGACAATTCCCATATTAGATTTGCAGCTCCACATGCACATTTACCATTTGCTCGGAAATTAAGGTTAGTTTTGATGGTATTAGAATAATCTTTAAAAACCTATTATTCCTCATCTTCGGGAGATGTGGAATAAGCATGAAGAAGAAGTGTTGAGGCTTGGAGAGGGCTGCGGAGAAGGGGAATAACAGTTTATTTTAATTCATACTTTTGTTATTATATAAGTGTGAGATTTGTCTTCACAAATTAATTTTGTTTTTAAACCTGATCGATTAGATCGTTGTATTCATGATGATAGCTCAATTTATTGTTCATGTTGATGTACTGTTCTCGATTCACTTGTACAGATCTTGTGTTCGCAATTTCGCTTGTGATTTTATTTTGAGTTTTCATAAATTTGGGTTCGACAAATTTATATTTTTCAGGGAATTTACAGTTTGGACAACAGATATCATGGTTGGATCAAGTGGTGTTACAGTTATAGAAGATCCCTGTTTGGCGCAGTAATATTGATGCGTGATATGCTCCTCTTTATCAAGTGGTCATGTTTTTCACAAGAAGCAAGTTAATATCCCCAAAGGCGATGTTATAATTTTTTTTATAGGATCTCTGATCTGTAGTAGTACAGACGATCAATCTGATCACGTTAGTTATTGCTAGATGTCAATTCCACTCATTGTAATCGCCGTTGGACGTTTTTCCCATCATCTTGTAATAATTGATTTTTCAAAAAATAAAGAATAATCTTAAAAAACCTTCATTCCATTAAGATAGTGTCTGTCCTGATTTTGCACTACAAATTACAGTGCAACAAAATTTAACCAAGCAAAACTGTCCCGGGGCTCAGATCAACTTCTCTAAGACAAGGATTTAGCCACACTAGTACAATATCCGCTCTTGATAGATATCCAGTGCCTTGATAACCTTCTCTATGAATAATTTTCTGTTTAATCTATACCTGCAAACAAGATATTACAAGGTTCAGTCTTCATACTCCCAAGCAAGCAAAAATTAAACTTAAACTTATCATGGGGGTTACACACTTTACGGCTACTTCAAAAGTCACCCTTCTATCTTCGGGCATAGAATCTGCAAATAGAAAATCGCAAACATTGTAAGCCAAGAATATGAGAGTGGCCAAGGAATGATTAGCTCCTAGATAAATGGACAACTTTAACTCTAAAGGCATTCATGGGATTAATAGATTATTTCTCAGCAGACGTCTTTAAAAATGAGCTTTTATCTTTGTAGTGCTTATACCTAGAACCTGCTGATCTTTCTTGGCACTGGTGGGGAACTGTGCTAACATTTGCTGGCATTCATCCATTAACTCCTTTGCAGCCGTTCGCTCTACACTTGGTATTGGTGGTACATCCCCGTCAGACCAAGTGGGCAATGTTCTGGCTGCTGCTATGACAGCTCCATCAACGAAGTTGTCTCCATCAGCCGATAGCTCACCTGGAAAAACGATGCATTAGCACATAAAGGTTAAACCTAGGATCAACAGGTTAATCAAGGACAACTGATGCGATAACAAAGGACCAATAACTCATACTGTTGTAATAATACTCTTCAGGAAGGCCGGATATGTTAAAAACTGACAAGAAGGAATCCAAGTGGATCCGCGCACTACTGGAGAAATGTATGACATCCCAAGGATTCTGTACAAGTCAATTTATAAGTTTAATAGGAAATACTTGAATTAAAAGAAATCAAACTTCTGTGATTGATATATTCCATTGGATCATAATCGTGGATATCTGGTGGAAAGTGAATTGTGCAATGCACAAATTTGTTTTGAATTCAGCAAACCAAAAAGCAACTTGAACACCTCAGTTTAGAAATAGTAGATCCTCTATATAAGGAGAGCACTGAAAGAAAAATTACCACAGGGGATGAAAAACCGTATCTCTGCATATAAGAGTCATTCTTTGATCCACTCATGTAATTGATAGTCATCTGCAAAAATTCATGGTAAGACCAACCATGTCACTAATCAGTAGACTAATGATAAACTTCCAAATAACTTGAAATTAAAGAGACACTCAAGAAGAAAATTTAGCCATCTTGTTAGTTCTATTACTACCAGCATATTTGCTTCACTTGAGTCAGTTATCTAGTGGCGCTTGGAAGTTTTTTTTTAAATCATAATTTTTACTTCCATTTATAAACTGGATCAAACCCAACATTCTAAATATCATTTAGTAAGTTGATGTGATCAGGTAAGACCAACTTGGTCATTTCTTTAATAACATGCTTGAAACTTCCAACTCATGCAACCATAAACTGTACTAAATACATTAAATGCAGGTCTTCTACAAGATGACAAAGAATTGCTATATTACTCTGCTTGTATAAACCTGCATGCAGGTTTATACATAAGAATTACACGCGCACACATATGATGATCTGAATGTACAAATAACGCACATCTTAAATCACAAACACATTACTTAGTCACACATAAAGGGATGAGGATCTACTTACTTCTTCTCCCTTTTTGATTGCTTGCCCTGCATTAACCATCACCTCAAGCATGCGATCTTTGAAACGCCAATGGAAAAAGCAATTTGATCGGAAGGAATGGTTTAGCATATCTACAGAAGAAGGTCAATGAGGATCTTAAAGTTCCCATTTTCTGTATTAGAAGAAAATTGCTCAACTTACTGGCATAGTAGTTGTCTAGAGGAAAAATATATTTTTGTATTTTGAAAGAGATACAGATTCTAACCAAAAAGAAATATATAGTCCAAGAATGTCCTCAGTTACTCAGCAGGATTAAATTATTATAACCCTAGTTTAAAATAATGATTAGACACAGATGATCTATCTATATTCCCAATAAACAGCCATATCCCACTTCCCAGTGGTGATTGACCATGCTGTTTAATAGTACATGCATACTCAAATTTAATAATTTACTTCAAAGTGAAAACTAAATTTTCATTCCATCTCACATTCTTTATTTGATTACTTTAAATTGGACATAACAAGCAGAGCACTGTAGAAACATCATATTATGAAAAGCGTGTCCCAAAAACCTCAACATGGAAATCACTCCAAATGCATAACTCATGAGAAGATGCTAAATGATAGTTAGCTCACCAGCATAAGGAACAAACATGTTTGAATTTTGAACCAGAGATCCAATTCTTGTTTCCATGTTGATACATCGAGACTGTGCCATACTGACTGCCCAAATGAATCTATCAGGCTCACGAGCAAGCCTCTTTACTTTTAGAGGAACAGCAGAATGCTGTATGTAGAAAGAGTACGTAAATGTTCTGGATGCCGAGAATAAGGATGGACACAAAAAAAGTACTATACTGAATTAAAAAGGACAATAGAAGCAGAGCTGCTGACTACCCAGTTCCTTTCCCAAAATTCTAGTGCACGTTCTTGCTGCTCTCTCATGGTGGATGCAAGATGTTGATCTTGCAACTCCAAAAGATCCTCCTGTCAGAGAGAAAGAGAGAGAGAGAGAGAGAGAGAGAGAGAGAGAGAGAGAGAGAGAGAGATGTCAGACAATGATTAGGCCCCATGGATTTCATTTTCTGAACCACAAAATTAATGCACACCCCACGACCCCCATGTCTGCTCTCGTATTTAGAGATTGAACACATTTGGGACACCTTCAATCACATCGATAATTTTGCATCAGACGACAAGTTCATTTCAGCAGCACTCTTATGCTTAAGTTCCATAAAGTAGAGCTAAAATGCAGTGAGATGACAAATCAAAACTCAGGCTTAGAAATATGAGATGAAGGTCAAAAAAGATTAATTTGGCTTTACATTTTCATGAAATCTTGGAAATAAAACCTTGGTGCAAAAATCAGGGCTCAAAATCAATTGAATGGGGGAATAATTTTTTAGATTTAAAACTTATTAAATATCTCTTAATTTGAATTGTACTGTCCATTTTGATATCACATGCTACAAATACTTTAGTTAGAAATCCTTAGCATGACCCAAATCGAGAATAAAATATTAACTAAAAGTTAATCAAAGTATGTTTGTGTAGCAAGATGATAATAAATTTCAAGAGAAATCCTCATTCACACACCTCAGTTGCTAGAAGCAAGCTACTGCATTCATCAGGAGCTGGCAAAAAGTCGCCATACAGTGTCCAGAAGTTATCCTTAACATCAAATGCATATAAAAGAAGACAGGCCAACCTTAGGTCCCAATCTGTCTGTCAAAACAACAAGAATAGTATGAAGAACTTAAGAACCACGGAAGAAAGATTAAATCATCATTTAGTGTATCAAGTTATTGCGACACTCCTAATTTTCCAAAATGAGAGAAGGAATATATGAAAGGCGATCAGTAAAAAAGAAGACCTCAGGATTGGTTGAATTGATAATGTCAAAAATAGGATGACCAATCGGTATGATATCTGGGAAAAACATCCATGGTTTCTTTTGGCTTATTGTTAACATCACTTCTAAAGGAATTTCCATGATTACCTGCAAATTCAAATAAAAATATTTAGGTAGGCAACACCTTGGGAGGTAAGTTACTAATGTAGTTGGAAAGCAAAGGATATCAACAATTGAAAGGTAAACTCATTGAGCAACAATAATTCACATCAATCAAATTAACACAGTGGTTTACCCTAGCTCGTCGAAGAGGTTGAATATCTTTGGAGGCATACACACCAAAACCATCAGGACCTTCCCGGAATTCAATCCCATAGGCTCGAACACTTCTGACATATCCTATCTTGTAAAAATCAGGATCCGCTAGTTCTAACTGCCAACATACAATAGACAAACCATTGCAGATAAGAAATCAATACAAAATCGTTAAGTAATTTAAAATTTTCAAGGAAAGACATAAAATTAATTCCACTACATCGAAAAGAGACTAACACATACACAGAGAATAAGATGACATATTCAAGTAGTACCCATTTTCCCTAATAGTAAAGCAAAAGATGTTTATACTACAGCCAGCAAATCATAGTGGGCACACATGCATACAGCTTACAAGGAATGATTGGAATATATGAGTCAAATGCACATTGTAACAAACACAAAAGGGGAATGCCACAATCAAGAATTAGATTTTCCCACCTCAGAAGCAGGAGAAGATTCCGTTGGTAAAGGGTTCTCGAAGATTGGAAATGAAGAGCCAGGTACGCTTGTCGGTACATCCATTCCCGGAACAGAACTGGTTCTATTACTAGTACCAACTGAAGCAGCAGCAGCAACATTTCTACACCTGTTTCTTTTATCAAATACAACAATGGGATGTTGTACTGGAACAAGAACATGAATATGCTGCACGCTAGTCCCCAACTGCAGTAACAATTGACGAAAAAAAACACTTTACAATGCGAAAAACTAATAATAAATAAGTCAAAATTTAGAAAAACTTAATGGATGAAAAGGCAAAATTGAGTTCACAAGCTCAAACAGCCATTTCCTCACAAATAGTCATTCATCAACATATCATCATGAAAAGTTAAGTGTGAAAGAATTGAAACTTTGAGTTACCAGAATATTATGTTTCAACATTGAGGCTTCTCCCGGCAGCCGGAGGTTCAGTAAATGAGTGACAGAAACAGCGGCGTATAAGTTGTTTGTTGGGGAAAGTGAGCTTTAGTTCTCGCAGTTCCGGCGGCGGCGAACTGTTAACGGCGGTGGTGGAGATATATAGTCACTGTAGTAGCAGAGTGAAGAAAGAAATGGATAACCGTTCGTCATCTTCTCTTCTGTAATTAGTTTTGAAAACTCAACTTTTCCCCAATTTTGTAATTTTTATTTTTATTTCTGGATGGACTAATTTTAGAGCATAAAATTTTGTTTTAGACCAATTAATCGTTAGATTGGGTTATTTTGTAAAATTAATAGGAAGATTTAATGTTTGTTTTTATTAGTTGCAACGAGATTTCTATAACTTTGAAAAACTTTTAAAATTTATCGCCATAGATATATAACCATGGTTTGACCCTAAATGTTATCGAGTAAGTGTCAATGTAACACTACATACTTCAAAACTGTCAATATAACCCTATGATAATTTTAAGTGTAAAAACAACCCTAACTAGTTAATGAAAGTGCCAATATAACCCTCAAACCTCATTTCCGGCATTGACCTTAATTTTTCGGCGTTGACTCTACGTAAAGTGACCAAACTACTCTTTGGGCTAACTTTGAAATTAGGTGGACAATTTTACCCTCATAGTTCGCCGGACCACCGCCGGACCGCCATCGGACTACCACTGGACCGCCGCCGGACAACTGCCATAAAAGGTAGGGTTATATCAGTACATTATGAAATCTTATTGGGTTATATCAGCACATTCCTAATGTTTGTAGGGTTATATCAGCACATTCCTAATGTTTGTAGGGTTATATCAACACATTCCTAATGTTTGTAGGGTTATACTAGCACATTCTTAAAACTTATAAGGTTATATCAGCACATATTATAAATATTAAGTATGTGGTACTCAGCTGGTCTTACTGACGACCACATCATCATATACACCATTATAACACCATAACAATATCTTATACAATATAAAATTTGACATCATGACACCATCATTAATATTAAACACCATTATCACATATCATAGCCTCATATCAAAACTTATCAACATTAAAAACCATAGGTTAAAGAACACAACAAAATAACAATCACACACAACACCAAAGGTCATCTAATCATCAATCCAGACTAAACACTACAAAATAAACAAAATATCATTAAAACCCCTATATTCTATAGTATGTGCTGATATGACCCTAATTTTTTTACTAATGTGCTGATATAACCTTACCTAATACGGCGGCGGTTCCGACGGCGGTCCGGCAGCCGGTTCGATGGTAGTCCGGCGGCATTGGAGTATTGATGAGTCTAATGGTAATAGCGTCATAACCTATTTTTTTTGTATTTTAATTTTTTTCAGAAGGTCAAACATGTAATTTTATAAAATTCTGGCTAAAAGTTACCGGAGAGGGGTATATTGGCACTTTCACTGACTAGATAGGGTTATATTGGCACTTTCGAATAGCTAAAGGTTATATTGACACTTATGTCAACTATGTAGGGTTATAAATGCACTTTTTATTTTATTTTTATTTCTGGATGGACTAATTTTAGAGCATAAAATTTTGATTTAGACCACCTAATCGTTAGATTGAGTTATTTTGTAAATGATGTACTCCCTCCGTCCTAGCTATTTATACAAATTTTAACTTTTTCAGATTGACCAAAACTAATTTTGACCATTAATATATTTATTTGTGCATATTTAAAAATGATGAAAAAATAATATATGAAAATAGATGTTAACACGATTATAATGATATCATATATGATAGTATATTATTTTATGCATTACATAAAATTTACTTTTCTAAGTAACAAAATTTAACTAAATGAATAGTGACAAGTGCAAAAATAGCTGGGACGGAGGGAGTAATTAATAGGAAGATTTAATGTTTGTTTTTATAAATTGCACTGAGATTTCTATAACTTTGAAAAACTTTTAAAATTTATCGCAATAGATAAGCACCTATGATTTGACCCTAAATGTTATTGAAACGACATTTCATTATTGGTCTAACCGTTAGTCGGTTTAACAAGAAATTTTTTCATCTTAGAGAGTGATTGTAACATTTCCAATAGAAAGTCTTCTATCAGACCGACTAATGGTTGGACCAATCATAAAAAATCTCATTTTTATAATTTTTAATATCATATTATAGTTATTTATATGTTTGAGATTTATTTCAATTTATTTCATATTTATAGGTATCTGCAATAAGGTCTTTGTTTTATTTTATTTTAATTTTAAACTCAGAAAGTTGATACATTTCTTTGGTGCATAGTATTGGGAAAGACCGTATTTCATATGATTATTTAGAAGGTTAAGAAAATTAATTTTAATCTGTCAAAATATAGTTTCTCTGTCTCGGTACTTTCAGAATACGCAAGCCTAGCTTCAAACAAACAGAACATTGCCCAAAGATAACCTTTATTGACATAGCTCCCCAATTACATTGGCCATCTGTTGGACTAGCAACACTGGCTGATGACAAGAAAGTCATCAGTTCATGCTTAAGCTTTCTTTACATTACAAATACAGCATTAGATATAGGCGGGCGGTCGCAGTTTGCAGCAGTCCAACCGATGGCTTTCTTCTCGTTGTCATACACCACCATCTTGTCCTGCATCGATATATCTACGCAGTGGAAACAACACACACATTTCATTCAGTTTCTAACTCCAGATGTTCAAATGTACAATCTTTGAGACTAATGAATGAATATTACCTCCAAGAACGTTGAAGTTCTGCAGCCCAACCTCGGTACCATTCAGTATTCCCAAGCAAGCGCTCCCTTTCGACTGCGTAGAAGACACGTGTCAGTGAAAAGATACAATGAAAAGATCGCGAGACTGTAAGAAAGCAGGACTCACTGAGATGATAAGGTAGCCTTCTGGCGGGATTTCGAATTGAGGCTTAGATCTCCAACCATTGTTGAACTTCAGTGCCAGGGGCTTGAAGTATTTCCTCACTTCATTTATGCTTCTGAATGGCTTCTTTCCTTTCCAGCAGTGAGGAAGAGTATTGTCCTCTCTAGCTTCTTTCAAGGGCTTCCCTTTCAACTCTTTCATCAGCTAAACCAGTAATCACAAGACAGATATCCATTAGTTTTGTAGCTTTGTTGAAAAAATGTATGAACTTCTACAAAAGAGCGAAGCAAATGAGTGTCTCATACCCAAGATACTAGAGACAGATATGGCTGAGAGCCAAGGTAAGTGTAAGAACTCCCACTGTCAAATACAACAGCGAGATTCTTGTTTCCTGAACTTTTTCCACCAAGAATGAGCTCGCCTGAATCAGCTGAGTAATGTCTGTCATCACTGATGACAAAAGCCGGCACATTTCAGTGAGCAAAGAAAGAATGCAATCAATCACATGGACGCGACATACATTTGTTATAGCACGTGTTACCTAGAATGCCGTGACATTGGGGTCCAAACAACTTGGGAGCTATCATAAAGATTATCCCCAAAGAAAAGATACCCTATTCCTCTCCCCCCACTTAAGCAGTGGCCAAGAACATTACGGATAACACCCTGATGGTGAAGCTGAGAGACCATGCTCGACTTGCCATTTCCAAGTCCAAGTATTCCATCCAACATATGAGAAGTTGCACCGGGCAACTGATCATAACCACACCTAATAGGAAAGTCAAAGATCATCATATGTAGTTTTGTGACTATAACATGACAAGAGTCAATCTCAAATTCACACATTTACTAAAGCAAGAAATCATTAACATCGACATGGTCAAAGCTGGATAGACTACAAAGGAGCAATAATAGATGAATTAAGTAAGCTAACCAACCAAAAGCCAGATGGAGGCTTCCAGAATATCTCAGAGTTTCTTTTGTAACACCAAGGAAGAAGAAAACAGTCGTACTTAAAAGTCACAAACTTCAGTAACATAAATACCAACAAAGTAAAAACTTGATAGAGATACGAAGAAGCAGCTCATGAAAAGAAAGTCAGGAAGCTCATCACCCAAAACCAGGTAAGTGCTAATTCAATGCCTTGGGATGTATTTTACAGTATCAAAGAATTGATAACAGTTAGATTCATACTCTAAATCGCTAAAGTAAGAGATGGAATCACAGATACTAACCAAAAACATAATCGATAGAATACAGAGATGACGCAGCCAATGAAAAGATAATGAAGAAATTAATTACCCAAAAGCCAGACGAGGCCTTATTCGAATTCCATTGGTAAGGTTCAGGGAAAACACATCATTGACCAACACACCAAGGGATGAACCTCCATCTGCATACTCAACTTCGTAATCACACTGCTCAGGGCGGTCACACTTGTAGTCACCTGAGTGCAAAGCGGCACAAAGGGGGTCCTTACAAACAACTAGATCATTGGTGGGTCGATATGGAGGGTGAGGAGCCTACAACATCAGCAGCAGCAGAAATTATATAAGTCATAGACATATCACAGTTTGGACATGTTAAAATACTTTGATGAACTGATCAAATTTACATGATAAATTCCTTTCGCTACAAATTATTTTATTGTATTCCAAACACTTAATCAAGCTGACTAATTAGTGAACAGATTGATATGGTAAACAGAACCATCAATATAGTGTACACTCAAGTTTGTGAACTGATGTATGGAATTAGCAACTCAGTATACCTGTGTGCAATGTACACAGGGTGCGTCGCACTGAATCCATGTGAGATCACTTCCTGTATCAGGATCAAGAAAGTACGGCTTTGGTGGGTTGCCCAAATTAACTTGAACAAAGTAATACCTGTAAAGCACAAAACATCTGGTTACTTTCCAATCCAGCAATAAAACATGCATCTTGTTGTTTACATCGCAATTAAAAGTAAAAAGTATTGATGGAAGTTTCAGATCAGGTGTGCAGTGTGGATCAACAATTGAATTCATTGCCTCTTGTGTAGGGAAATTGGCAATTGACCATGAGAAAATGATGAGTGGATATTACTAGAGACTATGCACAATTTGATAACCAGATCAATTAGGGAAAATTGATGGAAATAGAATGATTTAATCCTATCAAAATTAGCCAAAAATGTAATACATACCCGTCGGGGTAAACATTCCCAAATAATTTGAACACAACAGAGGATGAAGCCCGATTGAGCCCCGATGAACAAGATCCTGTGTTGTCTTCGGGCTTTACTGACCACCATTTCAGCTTTCGATCGGAAGCACCAACTGATACAGCAATTGCGAACAAAAACATCATCATCAGGAAAGCCCTTCCCTCCCCCATTTTTCTACCTAGCACTAGCACAATCAGTTCTCTTATTGTAAGCACCAGAAGGCCACGAATACCAGATATTCGGTACAGTCTTCTTTTGCTGTCGGCAAAGGAATAAATGCCTTTTTCGTCGCAGTTGTCGATTTATAACCTTTCAACAAATCGTTAACTAAAAATTATTTTCTAGCCTTGGCTTATTTCAATATTTATGACACAAGCAACATGCCAACATTGCATGGATGCATATAAAAAAAATGAGGCCTTTATGTATCTATTGACCTCAGAAATATATGATTTTCTATAGGGTCTTTGCTTAGAAAGTAAGCATTAAAAATGGAATCGCTTCCACCAATCCACCTTGATGCGTTTACCTTCCTTCTGATCTTAGTTCAACAATGGTCTTTCTTTTTGGGATGCAACTAAATGAAGTTATTCCTTGCCTTCATGGCCTAGGGACTACTATACTTTACCAACTAAAGCAACTATATGGTATAAAGAAAGAAAGGCTACAGCAAGAGAAGTGGAATATTGCTGAACCAAAATGAAGGCAAACACAAAAACTGTAGTTTCAATCCAATTTCATTTATCTACCCTTCCGAATGAGTGATTTGATTGACTAATTTAGGCTCTGACAACATAACACACCATTGACATGTTTATCATTTTCCTTACATTCATACCATATGCAACCATATGGGACACTATATACAGAATATCTCATATTGACTAGCAAATTCACACAAACAAAATTTACAGGACTCAACAGAAATATATGCACTAATTCCAGCATTCATCAAAAGAGGGTAAAGAAACAAACATGCATTCTTGAAGTAACGAAACACAAAAAACACAATGATAAACCAGAATTCAATTCAATACTTCAAAAAAGAAACCAGAATTCAATAAAACAGCATCAAGATTGCTGAAACACACACACACCTCAGAGTCTTGAACGTTTCTCAACTGTGGAACTGAAACAGCCCATTTGCGCGCACTGCAAAAGGGTTCGATCTTAGAACAAATTCGCCCCAAAATCGCTCAAAAAACATGGATCTTTGCGGCACAAGACAGCGTGTGATATTAAGATAGGGACGCGGGAGCCAAGAAGTATGGGGGGACATCCTGGTATTTTGGTGGGAGAGCATAATTTAATTGACAGTGGTTGACTGACTCTTGCTACCTTATCCTCACAGGCCATGGAATCAAAACTAGTGACCTGTTCATTAAATACATATATATTTACACAAAACCCCACGAATTATATGTAATATCCATCCACAAAGTTTGACGATTTACAGGGAATCAAAATTATGTTTTTTAATCCAGCAAAGAACAAAAAAAAAAACCCACTAATTCACTCTAAACTACAGCGCTATTTACTCTGAAGGATAAATCAATGTAGTTGATTCTGTTTTCTTGATGGTTTTTTCGGGATGCTTCTTCGTCGTCATCACCATTGTAAAGGGTTTCTCTATGGCTTGGAGATGTCTGCAGGCTATCTTCCAGATTGCTGTTTTGGTAGCTTTGCAGTAGGTGAACGGGAGATGAAGACATTGGAGTCGGGGATTCTGAGGGACTTTTGCTTTCTTTGATGTGCCTCTTGGCTGCATTGTGCCAGCTTTTGAGTGCTGATGCTACTGTTTTGTTGAATATTGCTGGTTTCATGGTTGTTCCCATCTGTTCATTCATTCAGACAGCAAACAGATTAAGTGTTGATTCATACATAGATACTCCTAACTCAGTTTTCAAGACCTTCAATTTTAAATGAGATGCACGTAGTCTAACACAGTTTTCATCACATGTTTGACCTTACATTTCAAATGAGATATTAAAGTTACGTAGCCAAAGATATCGGTGGTGGTGAAACATATGTTTAAAAAATGACTGAAACATGTGTCAATCAAACAAAAACATAGGGATGATTTGTTTTGGTGTACAGTTGATGCAGCTGGATTACCTGTGTTACTAGAGCATACAGAGGAAGAGTGACGTAGCTGCATAAGAATTGTACGATGATCCTGCAAAGCAAACAACAAAAGAAAAACTCAGTAAATCATGTGTTTGTATGTTAGCACTCAGCATCACAGTCTGTAATAGTGTTTTCTGACATCTGCCTTTGTCTATTTTTTGGATAGTAAAATGTAGTCTGATTTCTATTCGTGGAGGTAGATAACGATGGACTGATGAGCCACGTAAATTGGTGTTTCCATTTCTATTTTCCCCTATTGTTATCTTGATCCTCGCGGAGGATTAATCTCCGACCGGTTTGACAATATGATGATAAAGAACCAAGGAAAATCGAATGATTGGATCAGTTTGAACTCACCCCATTGAAAGTCTGATGGCTATATCTTGTGGGCGCCTATGGAAGCAAGATGGTATTCCAAATTTATACTGAAGCAAGAAAAAATTGTCAGATTTTTCGGAGAAATGTTCATCCCAGAATGTTGAGTTTTGACACACAATATGCACTTAGATTGCAGATTGCAGATTGCTTACCCAACTCCAAGCAAAGAAAGCTAGCTGGAATGCATTCTGCAAAGCATATGAGGAAACTTAGTCTCTTTAGTTAATTTATAGATCAAACATCCAATGTTTTTGCATTCTTATCTTATGTATGTTATTACCTGAAAGAGAACGAAATGGATCAAGAAAAGAAGCAATCGCGGACGATTGAACCAGAAAAGATCGTCCCCCGGCTTCACAGTTGGTGTGCCCTTCACTACATCTCCTCTATCTTGTATCCTTAACCCCATCTTTGTAATAATCATTTCTAGCTTTGCTCCTACTATTAAGGTTATCTGCAAAACAAATTATGCTACTTTCAACCATCTGAGATGCTGAATTTCAGCCATATATACAAGATGCTACAACACCTACCAGTAAAGGAATAAATGGCAGCCAGTAGTATGAATGAGAACCTGCCCCAAAACAAGAATAAAGTTAAGATTTCTCCCCTAATGGAAGCTGTTGATGTATATGGTCAAAGTTCGGCGATGAAATCCCACTGATGTGTTGGTAAATAATACCATCACGTGTTATCTTGTCTAATTTGTTGCAACATATATTTTCAAACATGGTAACGATTGAACATGTTTTTCGGAAGATTTTGAATCTGGACTTAAGGATTTAGGGTTCTTACCATGAGCACTGGATAAGAGGAACAGCACTGCAATGAGCCATATGATAGGACTGCACAGACACAAACAAGGTAAAAATAATGGTCTGATAAGACTAAATGAAGTCATCAAAAGGACAGTTGAATTAAACCTTATTCCGACGACAACTTTAAAATCTTCATCCAGGGTTCTGCTGATGTACTTCTGAAAATCAAAGGTGGCATGGCTGTTGAGTGCCAAATGAGCCTGCAAATTACAGCAAAAAAAAATTTAAAAGTTAAATTCCTGTCATAAAAAATCAATTAATAAAATTTCAGTTAAATAGTTTCCAATATCTTACCATGACAAAGCCATGCCTAAGAGTCAGATAATCAACTCTTGCCACGGATGCAAAGAACTGTCTGAAGAAACACACCTGGAAAATGGCAAGACAGGATGAATAAAAACATCAATTTATCAGACATCAAAGTCATACTAAGGGTTTAATTTGTTTTCTTACAATCCAGAGGAGAACTGGAGACTTGCTCCAGTAATGCAAATGCCTTCTTCCAAACGAAGTATCCCTTGCAAACCTGAATCTTTCTGGGTCTGCAACACCAAATTTAGCGAGGTTCAATGAAAATTAATTACTTGAAAAAATGCGGTCACCTTCTCCTGAATGTATTTTTTTGACAAATCATGAAAGTGACCTTTATAATACGTGGCCATGTGGCACGTGGTAACGAATCCATGAATGATGAAGAGCCCAAGTCAATGATAAATCTGGCTTTGATATTTAATCATGCAAAAGTCAATTTGGTTGAAAGAAATCGTACGTACCATTATAGAATTGGTAGTCCAGCGTCCTGGTCTCATCTTCCCACGCCTTCCATTTCCTCATCTGCACGCATACGGTCCATTTCAAACGCTAAGAGTTTAATGACTAATAAATGCACATGTATATACGTGCCTAAATTGTGCCCGTAAATTACCTTCAGTGTTCCCAAGCCCAAAGTCAAGATGCAATAAAGAATGTGAAAAAGAGCCAGCACAAATATGAATATGTGGAGTTGGTGCAATCCATCTGCGGAAACGAACTGCATTTTCCCCTGCAATTTTGACAATTTAAATTTTTTTTAATTAGTATCAATTTGACGACTAATATTTCTAGAGAGAGTCTCCTGTCAGCCCGTCTCATGAAAAACCCCGTTTCAATAACTTTTAGCATTGAATTATAATTATTATACGCTGTGATACATTTTAAAAGTTTTTAAAGTTATACAAATCCCGTTACAATAAATATAAACAAACATCAATAATCCTGTCAGTTACATCAATTATGAAATAACCATGTCTAACGGTTAGCCAGTCTAAAACAAAACTCTGTGATATTTCTAATCTAGTATTTACTATGATAATGATTTTATGCGTATGGTTTTATTTTATTCTCGGGTATTGATATCTTTTCATACATTAAGAGGTCGTTTGGTATGCGTATCATACACGGTGATTATAAATTCTGCGTATTTTAGGATTGGTAGAACTGTTTGGTTGACGGAAAGTAGTAAATACATGGGAAGTTGTAATTCGGAGGAAATTAAATTTCCCACATAACGTGGGAAATATGTTACCGAGTACCTCCTCGGTCGAATGCAATTCTGCGATGCTTTTGTGTGATATTACACTTTTATCCTAACTATGGCGCGTAAAACGTTATGGTTTCCCTCCTTCACGCGGCAATTTTTTACAAAATCGTTAGATTCCAAAGAAACAAATGAAGTCAACCAAACAACATGCAGAAAATTAATTCATAGGAAATATAGAATCCGCATGTGCAACCAAACACGATTTGTGTATATCCTAGAAATTTGATCACGGAAACAACTTCCCATGAAATACAAATTATCGCAGAATTGAATTCCCACATGAACCAAACGACCCCTTAACTATCTTTCCTATAGCAAAACAAAGCCATTTGTTTTATTTATCTCAAAATTCACTATAATCTTGATTACATGCTATTTGCTGTATATATGGTTTCATTCAATAACCAACCGAGGGAATTAACAACTTTTTATACATCCAGTTACCCTCCTTGGCAAATTAATGTCATTTTTCTTTATTTATTTCAAAACACACTATAATTATTATATACTTTTGTATGGTTTCATTCTATTATCAACTGAGGGCATTAATGACTTTTTATAGATCTATCCATCATCCTTCTTAGAAAATGACATTATTTTTGCATTATTTATTAAAAAGCAAACTATAATAAGACTACGTGCTTTTGTATAGTTTCATTTTATTATCAGCTAAGCCATTAATGACTTTAACTTTATACATATGAATATCCTTCCTTTAGCAAAATGACGTTGTTTTGCATTATTTATCCCAAATCACTCCACAATAAGGATTATATGCTTTTGTATGATTTCATTTTTATTATCAATCGAGGGTATTAGTGATTTTTTATACATCTAACTATCCCCTCTAGTAAAACGACGTCGTTTTACTTTATTTATCCCAAAACATACTATAATAAGGATTCTATGTTTTGTGTGGTTAATTTCCTTTTACCATTAATCATGGAAGTTGACGGATTTTTATACATCTAAATATCCTCCCTCTGGAAAAATGACATCGTTTTGAATTAATTACGTTAATAAAAATTATTTTGATTTTGATTTGATTGTTTTAAATATCCTTATATTATCCTTAAACACACTGGAATCAAGATTCTATACTTTTGTATGATTTAATATTGTTATCAACCGAGAGCATTAGTAACTTTTTATACATTTGACTACCTCCTGTTTGAAAAACTGCGTTGTTTTTTCAATTCATCCAAAGCACACTAAATAAGGATTTTATGCTTTATATAATTTCATTTTGTTATCAACGGAGACTACTAACAAATTTCTATACATATGACTACCCTGCGTTTGGCAAAATGACGTCATTTTGTTTTATTTACGTTAATAAAACTATATTATCATTATGATTTGGCTGATATCATTACATTACCTTATATCAAATTTATGTTACTGTACTACACAGAACCTTTTAGTTGTATCTTTTAATGATATATATATATATATATATATATATATATATATTTCTTTACTATAATGTTCATATTGATTGCAAAAATAATAATTTATTAATACTTCCAAAGATACCCAAAAGATAGAAAGTTCAAACATGAAATGTTATCAACTGTACAACGCTCCTGAAAACAATGGACAATGTTGATAACTTCCATGCTAGTCACGGGATATTTAATGGTATCACATTGCAATGGGTAATAGTATTGCGCGGACTAGATTTAAAATGGAAAATACGATTTAAATGTGGATTTTAATGGGCTTATAAACCCTAACATAGAAATAGAAGAAGATTTTAGTACGTGCTAACCTTTTCTCGGCATGGGTCATCATTGCCTTCATCTTCATCAAGCTCGTCCTCGGAAGAACAAGGATGCCAGCTCTGGCCAACACTCTTCGGAATGCATATTTTAGAAACTGAGTCCTGTACTACCGTGAGCAGCAACGATATAAACCCCAACAACATAAGCTCTGTTCCTCAAAAATAAAATTCAACGTTAGCTAGTCTTCATCAATCGAACTCTTCTTCTAACACCCGTGCAGAACAGGGGCATATGCACCGGTTGTATGTGTCCCAGTTCTGCACTAGCGTGAGACGAAGAGGGAGTGTAAGATGGATTACTTACCGGCTTTGATCTGGTCAAGTGCTTCATAAAGAGGTCGCTTATGTCTCTTTTTTAACCACTGCAATAGAAAATAATATTCCGTGATTTTGCCATTAAACTAAATTGGTACGGACAAAATGTTTGGAGAACTAGAATGTTTAAAAACACAACTCCCTCATCACAAGAAAATATAATTTCTTCGTAACAACTAGTTTCTAAATATCAATTTTTATGTGTTGTTACTGACCGTAGATACTCATATTTACAGTCAAACATTTTTCTAGGAGATCGTGAAAAAGATTTGTGCAAATTTTCCCGGAAAGGAAAGAGTACGTAGTTAAGGCTTATATAGAATTAGACACAACAGTACCTTGCCAAGAAGATGAAGAAGGAACTCAATGATGACTGAAATGGCAACCAAGATGAAGCACACGGCGGCCACCGCCCATGTCGGCGTCTGCTCCAAGGAACGCTCACCACCGCCTCCGGCCATTGATGCATAAAAATCAAGCAAGACAAAAGAGTTGATCGACTCCAAATATCGAATTTTGGAGTAAAAGTACGTACAGGCTTACATATATAGAGAAAGAAAATGAGAGAGAGATAGTAATACTTTATTAGTAATGGACTTCATCAACTTGTAGCCAAATTCTTGGTTTTAAATGCTCTCGAAGCAACACAATTTTAAAACTAGTTGTAGGCTATATGTGAACGTGAAATTTAGACGAGTATATTAAAATATCGGCTTGAAAATGAGGTGTTGTAAATTGACATATTTTACACGGTCAATATATATTGGGCTCGCTAGATGCGTCACCGACCTGTTTTACTGTTCTCTGCTGAGCATATATATAATAGGGACGGTCTTGTTAAAAATTATATTTTTATTTGCACATGGAAGATAAAGTTGAATTAGAATTATAAAGAGGTAAAATGTTTTAGTTTCACTATTAAAAATTTATTATACAACATGCAATAGTTATAAGTTTATGATCCAATTAACGCAAATTCAAAAATTTTATCTTTATTTTTTCTTCTAATTTGCAGTTTTTTTTAAAAAAAAGTTAAGAGGATTATTCATGGTTCCTCCCAACCGAACATAAAAATTCAACATGTCTCCGATAGATGAGTCAATTTGTAAGATTACAGAGAATATTCTATAACTATGACAATACTAATCATTCTCCATATCCTAAGCTGCAAGTGCTAATAGCCAGCGCGGCTGACAAAGATCTAAACTAAGACTAAAAAAGGGGGGAAAACGAGAGCATAATGGCCAGAACCAACGGCATTTCCAACTAATTCGGCTCGAACTAGTTGGCTGCAAGCTGGTGCGCAACATTGGACTAACACTGTAATACAGCGAGCGCTTTCCGATCAACCTTATTAAACATTATGTAGTATCCACTCTGAGCAAGTAAGAGGTTTTTCAGATCGTTTTCACTATATCATAGGCATTTGAAACTTTATCCAACACGAACCAAGCTGGAGAATCAAAGATTTCCAACTCGTACGGTCTACAAGTCTGTTTCATTAGCTATGTACGGACTCGCCAAATGTAAGTACTTAAAATACTCTGACTGGGATTTCTCCTTACCGATATATGAAACAGATCAAAAGCCAACAGATTTTTACCGAGCAAAAGGAGCTTTCGGAGAAACTAGGAATTGGCATATAAACAGTCACGAACAATATCAAAACAAAATGACCCAATTTAAGTTCATGCCCCCCATAGTTATAAAATTGAACAAACAAAAAAATACATAAATAATCAAATAATTAAAAGCCTCTCACCCTGAAAAGAAAATTATAAATGTAGAAAAAGAATAAAAATGTAGAATTACCTCTCATGTCCATGTGAAACTCCGAAGAATGACATTGAGTTGACTCGAGTTCAACTGAGTCGGACTAAGTTGACCCAGACCCGGTCCGGACTGAGTGGAGATTACCCGATCTGCCCTAGATGCCCTGAGTTAGTCCTAACTCGGAATTGAGTTGACTCGGCTCAACCCGAGTTAACTTGAAAACCCTAGGCTGATTGAAATCTTAGCCACCATAAAGCCGTGATGCCGGTAGACCGGGGTGCTAGGAAAGCTCATGGACATCCTGGAAAGCCGGGTTCTGGACGCCGCTGGAACACTCGATGAATTGAAAACTTGACCTTTGGAGCTCCGACAAGAAATGCCGACCAAACTATGACGGAAAATGCCAACTTGTTCGCCGAATAATACCCGTTGACCAGATTTGGAGTCGTCGCCGCCGCTCAGCCCTTGAGGTGTTGGCGGAGGGAGAGCATTGACGGTAACTCTTCTCCGGGGAGGCTGGTATGCCGGTGGAAAGAGAGAGCTCTGTGGGATTGAATCCAATGGCTCCGGTGAGGAAACAGGTAGAAGAAAAATAGCTTTTCGGTCTTAACCTTTTTCTCCGGGAAGGATTGGAAACGAGGGTAGGGATGTTGGAGGGTAGGATTAGGGAGGGGGAGACCACTGGCGAAGGAGGATTCCGGCGGCGGCAGTCCCCCCAACTAGCACTAGTAGAAAGCATGTCATTAAAGGCACCGATAGAAGGCGGTTAAAAAAACAAAGCCGCTTTTAATTGAGGTTCATTTCGGACGTTAATTAAAGGCGGTTCTAATTTATAAAAGGCAGAATCGCCTTTAAAATCACTTTTTTTCTCTAATGGACAGAAGCATTTCCGAGTTCAGAAGTGCTTTCCCAAGACACTTTTCATTTTAAAGGCGATTTTGTATAAAAAACCGCCTTTAATGGGCTTAGGCCCAAACCTTAGGCGCCTGAACCCATCCTTTTCCCCCATAGAAACTTATTTTCCCCCTTTGAAACGTTATTCTCCTCCCATCAGACTCCTCTCCCCTACTCCCTCACATTAACCCGCCCCCACCCTTCTGCTTCTTCCCACCAGCGTCGCCTACACGTCGCCTCCATTCCGCCTCCAAGCCCTCATATAACCCGACACCGCCGGCTCCCGCTGAAGTCGAGGCCCTCTGCCTCTATATATCCGTCTGTCACCGGATCTGTTATCCTTCACCATTCTCTCTCTTTTCGCCATTCGCCGCTCCTCCACTGTTCTCTATTTGTCATTTGTCTTTTCTCCACTGTTCTCCGTTCACCCCTCTTCCACTGTGTGCCATCCCTGAAGCTCCAGACCCTCCATCGCTGAAGTTCGACTCCGTTGGCATCCCTCCACCATCGATAGGTTTATTGGTTTGTTGATGTAAATTTGTGTGTTGCTGTTAATACATGAAAGTATGTTGTTAATTAGTTTGTACATTGTTTTTTCTTCTCTGAGCATGTTCTGGGCGTGTAAATATGTGTGTTGTTGTGTTCTGGGCGTAGAGCTATGAATCTCTAACCCAAACTGAGAACCCGACCTGGACTAACACGACCGACTCAACCCAAAATCCGATATGATTCGAGAAATATTGACCCAAACCTGATCTGACACGACTACACTCAACCCAAAACTCCATTTTGATCCGAGAAATATTGACCTGCACCCAAACTCGATGCAATCGAATTCAACCCAAAACCCAATTATAACTCGATAATCTGGACCCAAACCCGACCTGAATACGAACCTAAGATCAACCCGAACCCAATCCAACCAGAACTCGATTTAACCCGAACCTAGTTCAACCAGATAAATCAACTATATAACCCTACGTGTAATCAACCTAAAACAGATGTAGTTATAAAAAAGTCAATTAACCTTTAATATGGAACCAAGTCAACTTAGTTATGTGTCAAACCAATAAATTCTTTAGGCATACTTATTGGAATAAAATGGGGGTTTTTATATATTACGATTTTACAAATATGATTACCAGTACGCAAAGTCAACTCATAACAAATGTGAATACACAAAGTTAAGTTAAAAATGCACACGACTAAATTTATAAATCTAATGAATAATAGTCAAATAAAGATAGATGTCTCATTAAAATTACAATTTTGAATTAGTAATTATAAAGAGTCGACTAAATATTAATTTCAAAAATCAGATTGAAAAGTATTGTAAAAATAATATTTAATAAATTATCACAAATTCTTGTTATAGATCGAGTAACTGTTCGATGAGGGTATTTTATAATTAGTAGGACTAATAAGAATATTTGATATTTAATTTTATTCAGTGAGATATTTAATTATGATAACCTTTAAAATGAGCTCAACATGTATAAATAGTTATTTTTAAAAATAAATTTTATTTAATATGTAACGATTTCTAACCAAACTAATCATTTCACTTCATTACTCATATAGTTTTCCTTAGATAACTAAACTTTAAAATTGTAAATAAAATTCTTTATTTATAATTTAAATGTAAGACACAAAAATACATAAAAGTAATCCTAATTTTTAAATTAATAATAGCGCGCAAAGCACGGTGGGACTCCAATAGTTTTTTATTTCAAAAAATAGAATCAAAATATTTATTATAACACAAAAATTGCACTAACGTATTTTTTAAAAGCGAATTGAATTCAATGAATACTCAACACTGCTATTCAACTAAGATAGTAGGCACAAAAGCGCCTCTATGGCCCTGTTCAGTTGGCAGTAATTTCATCATATTTCAACACGAATAAAATAAATTCAACACTAATAAACTATATTCAACATCAATAAACTAAATTGAGTACAAATAAATTAAATTCAGCACTAATAAACTCAACACTTAAAGAAAAAAAATTAATAAATAAATATTTATTTTGGTTCTTGACAGTCACCGGTCGAGTAATAAGTCTAAAAATAGAGTACGTTACAAGTACACCATCATTTTTGGAGTCATTCTTTTCATTTTTTTGAAAAAATAAACTATTAAAAAATTCAATTGAGCACCAATAAACTCAATTCAGCACAAATAAATTAAATTTAGCACCAATAAACTAAATTTAACACCAATAAATTAAATTCAGCACTAATAAATTAAATTCAACACCAAATAAGCTCAACTGGACATGACCTAACATATTTATGGAAAATTATGCCATGACCCAAAAATGTTACAACATTATCCTTCTCTCCAAACTATACAATTTTTGTTATTTTTGCATAAATATAGAAATAGAAAATAAATGTTTGTTTTGGTGAAATGTTGGAAAGAACTAGTACATGTTCTAGAGTAACTTAAAGTTGATTACTTAGAAGTAAGAAAGAGAAATAAAAAGGATTACATATATGTTCTTGTGCCCAATTGTTGATAAATATTCTGTTACGGACTTGAAAAATACAATGGGGGTGTATAGGGTATCATCATGTTTGAGCAAATTTCAATTTGGAGTTGCGAGTAAAGTTTTTGCCTTTTGCACTTAGGTCCCTCCAAGAAAGTTGGAATTGTCGAATCACGAAATTGACGATACCAAAATGCGATTCAACAATGTACTATTGGGACTTTGCGATTTGGGCAAGGGTGAACATAAGGGCCTTGAAAGTCAACATTGAATACTTCTACACAATCTTAAAAAATTACAATGTGGCCCAAAATTGTGTTACCCCATTATTTGTTGTTCCAAAATACATTATTTTTTTTATTCTTGCCTAAATATAAAAATATTAAATTAATTAATTTTTTGGTGAAATGTTGGAAAATGCTAATATATGTTCTAGGGTAATTTAAAGTTAATTACTTAGAAGTAAGAAAGGAAAATTGAAAATGATTACGGATATATTTTTATGTTCGATTGTTGATAAATATTTTGTTACGCACTTGGAAAATACAATGGGGGTGTATAGGGTAGCATCACTTTCTAGCAGATTTACGAGTCAAGTTTTTACATTTTGCAAGTTACAAATTACAACGAAATAAAACCTGATAATAGTACATTTGTAACAATAATATTACTCTCTCTGTCCCACCTCAAATTGCAAAGATTTTTTTTTTCAGTCAAACATGTCGAAATTTGTCCTTATATTTGGATAAGTAAACGGCCAATAATATTATCGTATGAGATACCGTTAGATTCATCGTAACATGAAATTTTAAAATAAAAACTTTTTGTGTGCCGTTATTATACGTATTTACATATATTTGCGGTCAAATGTGTTTATTGGAGACCGTGAAAAAAATTATGGGCAATTTGAGTTGGGACGAAGGGAGTATTGAAATATAACCTAAACCAACCCAAATTTAATTAGGTAGCATAATAACCCGATCTAAAATGAACCAACCCAAAATATATCTGAATCCAATATGAAACATTATAAAAAACAGCTGACATGATCAGACCCGAACAAAACTTTAGTACAAAAAATGACACGACAATAACCCGATCCGATCCAACCCGATAATATTTTGACCCGACCCGACCTAATCCAAGTACAAAAATTACACGACAGTAACCCGACCCGATATTAACTCAATCCAACACGACCCCACTCGAGGAAAAAAACTGACACATTTTCAATCCGACACAACAGTAACCCAACCCAACCCAACCCAACACGATAAATGAAATCAACACGTTTCAACCCAACCTGTTTCAACACGACACGTTTCCAACCCGATAAAAACCTGACACGGTAACCCACATTGACACCTCTATCTGGGCGTGTTCTGGGTTAGCATCACTCGGTTTCCGGCAGCTTATTTTTTGGAAGGGCAGAAATAGGTTCCGAGTTCGGAACCTATTTCGGACCTTATTAAAGCCAGTTATTTGAACTGCTTTAGATCGAAATCAATCAAAGGCGGAGCCATATAAAGCTGTTCTAAAGTGTCTTTTCTGGTTCAATAAAACCGCCTTTAATGGCCTTCCTCCACTAGTGTACGGTTAAGTTGGGATAGAAGTTTGGGGAGAACGTCTAGGAAGAGAAAGAGAGTGTAGAGAGAGAGAGGGATGTGACTTTTTTTGACTAATTTGCAGCTTAAACCTTAATTTTTCCATAACTTATGAAAAATACCGCCTTTCAAGAGACAGACTCATAAATATACTCCCTCCGTCCCATAGAAAATGCCACATTTACTTTTTGCAAGTCAAATTTTGCAAACTTTGATCCTAAATATAAATTAATATATAAAAAAATAAAAATATCATGTGATATATTGTTATATTCGTCTTAATATCAAGTGTTGGCCGGAGTATTTTTTAAATATCAAATTTTTATGTGAAATTGTTGTATGTAGCTAAAGATATTGTTGGTCAAATATGATCACTGAACACCGTGAAAAAGTAAATGTGACATTTTCTATGGGACGGAGGGAATATATACATAAGATAAGAGTGGATATCCTGACAGGCGGTCTATCTATAAGTTTATAGACAAGCCACTTATTTTTTACCTTATACACTGCATTTATTAAATTACATACTAAATTTAGAAATTATAAATATTCTTTTATATATTAAATATTTTTATATTTTCACATTCAAATGCACATTATTACTTATTTTAACTTTTAAAATATAATATTTAAGTTTTATAAAAAATTATAATATTTAAAATAAAAAATACTTATATAGACAATCCGCGTTTTTCTTGAGACTTTCTATATATAATATATTAATATGTGTGCGTATACGTAATATCAGCATAATTAATAGATCTCGTACGTGTGAAATAAAATATGTATTGTGCCCGTGCAAGAAAGATATCTTCCTCATTTTTATATATATATGAGTGAGTCTCCTGATAGGCGGTCTGCTCATAAGCTTATGGACATGCCACTTATTTCTTACCTTATACACTGCATTTCTTAAATTACATACAAAATTTAAAATTTTTGAAAATATTTTTTATATCATATATTTTTATATTTTCACCTTCAAATACATATTATTATTTGTTTTAACTTATAAAATGTAATATTTAAATTTTATAAAAAAATTACAACATTTAAGGCAAATGCCCTGAGCACTGTCCATAAGCTTAGGGAAATGCCGCATTTCCTGAGACTTTCCCTTTATATATTTGGTAAACTTAGTTTACACATGAACTTATAGTAAATAATATAGGCAAATTCTTGGGAAATACGGTCTTTCCATAGGCTTATAGAAAGACGAAGTTTAATTAGAATAATAAAAGGTAAAAGGGTTTTAGTTACAATATTAAAATTTTAGTATGCAACATGTAGCAGTTATAAAATTTATAACTCAGTTCATGCAACCCAAAAATTTTATCTCCATTTATTCTAATTCACACTTTAAATCTTGATCTTTCCATGATTTATGAAAATTGATCTTTTCATGACTTATGAAAAAAGCGTCTTCCAAGAAACAAACTCTAATATAAGTGATAAAAATGAATGGGTGAAAGAAAAGTAAGGATGTATTAAGATGACAAGAAATTAAAAGTTGCGTCAATATGAGAAAAAGACCGAGGTAGTATTCGGCATGGATGTACAGTCGAATTTTCAATGGTCGGGAAACGGAAAAATGGATCAAAGTAGTCCTGTGTTTTTGTCCATATTACCTGGAGTCTTAATCGTACTTTCGTCGAAATGGGATTTGGCGGATTAAATAAAGAGTCCTCGTGAAAGAAAGTCTGTTAATAAGTCATAAAAAATTAAGGTTTAAAGTGTAAATTAGAAGAAATGAAGATAAAATTTTTGGATTACATGAATTGGGTTATAAACTTTATAACTACTACACGTTCCATAATAAATTTTTAATATTGCAACTAAGACCTTCTACCTTTTATTATTCTAATTAAACCTCGTCTTTCCATAAGGCTATGGAAAAATGATTTTTTTCCAAGACCTTGTCTTAAATAAAAGAAGAAAACGTATATTTTAGTTCTTGTTAATTACAAAAACTTGGGTAACACAGTCTCACCTAATTTTATGGTGAGACGGTATAACTAAAATTATTTAAGGATGAGAAATGACATGTGGTATGTTTTGTAGTTTATAAAACTTTACTTAATATTTCGTCTCACCATAAGTTGTGGTAAGACGGTCTCACATGAGTCTCTCTCCTTGTTAATTGTTGTTGTGATGCGTCTGGAACCTGTACGTCTCCTCCGCCTCCGCTTTATCTGCAAGAAAAAGCCCCCGAAATTATTCGGGGGTAGACCCTCCGATGGTAAAGTCAGTGGCTGATATCAGAAGGCTGAAATAATTGTGAATGAATCAAAACAAATGACATACCTTCATACTTATACTAATTAAACCCTAATAGTCGTTGAATGTAACCGCAATTCTTATTAAATACGTATTAAATGACAATATTAACCCATTCATGACTAAACCCTATTGGGCTAAGCCAACCCAAAGATATTATTTAATGAATTGGGTTGCGGCCCAACTCTAACTTCATAAGAGTATCATTATGTCATGAATAAAGGAATTAATAGCAATTTAACCAGAGAAAAGAAATGGAACTTCTCAGTTTCAAGAACCAAAAGCAACAATGATCAATTTCGATAACTAACTCCTATTGTTAGGCTACCTTTATACTCAGCTAATCTAACTGTAAGATTCAACAAACTTGTGAGAAGTTACAACCGTTTTCATCACAAGTGAAGCTCTCCGGTTAGCTTCACAGCTTGGCTCCTAGCTCAGGTTGAAAACTGCTACCGTTGCTGATGTGAAGGACAATTGCCCAGTAGAATTACTCTTTTAACCCTCCAGCTATGGCAATCCATACTCCTTAAAAACCAGCTTGTCCTAATACAAAAGAATTAGAAAAGAATCAGAACTTGTTTCTACTTAAAGGTTTGAATTGAGGAAACTATTGAGTGATCATGGTTGCCTCCTCCCATGAAGATTCCTCCTTAGGTAGATGTTTCCACTCTATCAACCATTGAATAATCTGCTCATCCCCTTTCTGGAACGGTCTTCTTTGTAGCACTCTCAAAGGTTCCAAAACCAACAATTCATCTATATCAGTTTCAGGAATCTGAGTACGTTGCATTGGAATAGAGCCGTGGTGTTTTTTAAGCAGTGAAACATGAAATATAGGGTGAATTCTACTCCCCACTGGTAGTTCCAATTTATAAGCTACTGCACCTATCTTCTGCAGAATCTTATAGGGGCCATAAAATCTGGGAGCCAGGTTCATGTTCTGTCTATGAGCTACTGAAAGTTGCCTGTATTTCTGCAATTTTAGGTATACTAGATCCCCTTCATTTAAAACCCTCTCAGTCCTCTTAGCACCAGCAAAATATTTCATTCTACCTTGAGCCTTCTGAAGATGTTGTTTAAGCAATTGATTGATTTTTTTTCTCTCTGCTGCATCACTTCACATGCTGCAGGAAATAAAACATCCCTAAAAGTACCAATAGGAACTGCCAAAGGCTTAATCCCATATAATGCCTCATGTGGAGTCATGTTAATACTGTGATGATGAGTTGTGTTATACCACCACTGTGCTGAATTGAGCCATTCCTTCCAAGTATTAGGCTTATCACCACAAAAACATCTCAAATAGCTTTCCAATACATGATTTACCCTTAAGGTATATCCATCAGTTTCAGGATGGTAAGCATAACTAAATTGCAGCTTAATCCCCATTAATGGCACCAACTCTTGCCAGAAATGGCTTGTAAACACCTTGTCCCTATCTGATGTTATTGTCTCGGGTACACCATGTAACTTACAGATTTCACTATGGAGTACTTGAGCAATCTGAGCTGCAGTAAAAGGGTGAGATATAGGCAAAAAATAAGCATATTTAGTGAACCTATCCACAACCACTAAGATGGTGTTAAAGTCTCCTGGTTTAGGGAGTTTTTCTATGAAATCCATAGTAATCTGTGTCCATGGTTGGTTAGGAATGGGAAGTGGCTGTATATAGCCAGGGTATTGACAGTGCTCCACCTTATTTCTCTGGTAAGATTCACAAGTTCTGATAAGGTCTATAATCTGTTCCCTCATTTATGGCTAAAAGAATAATGAGAGGACTCTTTTTATGGTTGCATATTGACCTGGGTGCCCACCAATAGGAGAAGAATGCATACTTTTGAGGATTTCTTCCCTAGTGTTCCCAGTTACTCCCACCACAATCCCATTTCCTTTCTTTAATAAGCCCCTTACATATGTGTACTCATGTCTTGCATCATTTTTTAGCAAGGAACCAATGATCATTTCTTGTACCCACTGATCACCTACATAGCTTGTTTCAATTTGTGTCATCCACAGTGGAACAAAAGTTGAACTCACTCTGCTGTAAGCCTTCAAAGATTTTTCCACCTTACTTTGCTTGGATTCCAGTGCCAACTTACTAACTCTCTTTTCCTGGTTACAGTCCATCTGAATCAACAGTTCATCAGTAATCTCATTACTTCCTGTCAACAAGGTGTTAAGCTCCTCTTGCAAGCCTTCCCTCTTTCTATTACTGTTGTCTGGTTCATAGTAGTGATTTTCCCAAGCTGATACAGAGGGATTATCCTTCAACTCTGCTTCCTTCTTATCAATCAACCATTCTTCTTCTGATTCCATAACCCCCTTTCCCTATAGAGGCTGCAGTGTTTGTTCCTGGTCTCCACAACTTTCAATCAAAACTGGATTTCTTGATAAAGCATCAGCTGCTGTATTTGATTTACATGTTTTATACTGTATTTCAAAGCTTAGCCCTGGTAGCTTGGTAATTCACTTATATTGAAGGGCATTGTTTAGCTTCTGATCCAACAAGTACCTCAAACTTCTATGATCTATCTTAATTACAAAATGATTTCCAGCCAAGTAGTGCCTCCATTTATCAATAGCTAAGACTAATGCCATCAATTCCTTCTCATATGTGGACAAACCCCTATTCTTTTGGCAGAAAGCTCTACTAATATAAGCTATTGGCATATGTTCTTGCATTAATACTGCTCCCATACCAAAATCACAAGCATCTGTCTCTATTTCAAAAGGTTTTGTAAAATCTGGCATTCTCAAGACTGGAGCTGTTGTCATTACTTCTTTCAGTTTTTGCATAGCCTTAGAAGCTTCTTCAGACCACTTAAATTCATCTTTTTGCAACAGATTATGTAGAGGTTTGCATATTAAGCCACACCCTTCTATGAATCTTCTATAATACCTTGTAAGTCCCAAAAATCCCTCAGATGTTTAGCATTATGTGGCTCAGGCTACTTCAATATACACTCCACCTTCTGCATATCCATTTCCACTCATGAACCTGAAATTACATGTCCCAAGTATTCCACCCTATCTTGAGCAAAAACACATTTAGAAAGTTTAGCATACAACTGATGTTCTCTCAATACAATAAGTGCAACTACCAACTGTTGTTCATGCTGCTCTAAAGTGTCACTGTATACTAAAATATCATCAAAGAAGACTAACACAAACTTCCTCAAATACTTGGAAAAAAATCTGATTCATGAGTGTTTGGAAAGTAGCTGGGGGCATTTGTTAAGCCAAAAGGCATTGCAGTAAACTCAAAGTGACCATAATGAGTTTGAAAAGCTGTTTTAGCTATATTTACACCTTTCACTCTAATCTGATGATAGCCTGCTCGAAGATCTAGTTTAGAATAATATTTCGATCCAAACAATTCATCTAGTAACTCATCTATTACAGGAATAGGAAATCTATCCTTGATTGTCAGTGCATTCAATCTTCTATAATCAATGCAAAGTCTCCAAGTGGCATCTTTCTTCTTTACTAGAATAACTGGTGATGAATAAAGGCTTGTGCTAACTTGAATAACCTGATTTTCCAACATCTCTTCCACTTGTGTTTCAATCTCATCCTTGTAAGCACGGGGATACCTATAAGGTTTTAATTTAAAAGGTTGAGAGTCAGACTTCAAATTAATCTGGTGATCAATCTTCCTCTCTGGAGGTAATGTCTTAGGAATCATAAAAACATCAAAGAAGTTGATTAGAACCTGCTTAATGACACTTAGAATTGCTAAAGGGTTAAGCTGTTGGAAAATTCTATCATGCTCCTATTATTCTAGCATAAGGTTTCTTAATCTTTTGACCAGGTTCAACATCAGCTGACTCTTAGTAATATTTCCTTTTCTTAATCCCTTTGTCTCCCATTATTGTATGCATTCTAAAATCCTCCTCTACAAACTCCAATTGTTCCCTCCGATTAGCTATATAGTGGGCTGCATGATGTTGCTTCCTCGGTGTCTCCCCATGTAACAGCCAGTGGTACCCATTGCTATAAAAAGAGATATGTTGAGATTTGAAATCAAAAGTTAGGGGACTGTAACAATTCATCCAATCAACACCCAATATCATGTCGACTTCTCCCAACTTCATCAACCTGAGATCATACCTAAACTATAATTGTTTCACACTCCATTCTACTCTAGGGCATTTATATGAACCATAAACTCTACTACCATCTGCTATTTTTACCACCAAAGGTTTAGTATTAACAACCCTGAGATCAGCCTCTTCCTATAGTTTTAGATCCAGGAAACTATGAGTAGAATCTGTGTCCAATAAGATGTGAATTCTTCTGCTCTGTAATGTGCCATAGATCTCTATACCATCAGTTCTATCCTCAGCTCCAATAGCCTGCAAAGACAACTCTTCCTGTTCTTGATCAATTTCAGGTACAACATCTTCTTGTTCTTCAACAAAAATTTCACTAGGTTCCAGGTGTTCTAAAGCTGATATATGGTTTACTTGTCTGAATTTACACCTATGTCCAGGCACAAACTTATCCCCACACTTGTAACATAAGTTGTTTTCCCTCCTGTACTGAGTCTCCTGTGGTGAAATTTTCTTAAACCTATCAGAGTAAAACTTCTTCTCCCTAGAATTAGGTCTCCAATTAGGATAGTTTCTGTTACAGGTTTAAGAGCAGAAACTGATGGCATGGGATTAGCAGTAATAGGAATATTATTCACTGAACCTCTACCATTCTTATTCATTACTTCTAAGTTCATCTCCTGTAAAACAACAATTTCTACAGTTTCATGAAGATTCTCAGGCTTGAAAAGCTTCACCATAGGTCGTAATTCATCTTTCAACCAACTGACAAAACTGGACACAAAATGCTGCTCAGATAAATTTGGATGTTTACAAATAATCCTTGATCTCAGTTCTTCAAAACTCTCCTGATAAGAACAGACGTTACCAGATTGATACAACTTGTTAAATTCTTCTATCTCATCCCTACCACTAATCTATGAAAACTTTCTAACCATAGCTTCACCGAAATCATTCCACAAACTCAAGTTCTTCCCCTGTCTCTCACTTTGATACCAAATCTCTGCCCTACCTTCTAGATAAATCTCAATAGCCTCTACTCTTTGAGGATCTCCTATATGATAGTAGTTAAAGAACCTGTTACACTTTCTTACCCATTCTCTAGGTCTCTCACCTGAGAAATTAGTCAATTCTACCCGAGGTTGGTTTATTTTCTCCCTCAAATCCTCAGCATTATTATTCCTGACCCTAGGATTATTTATGATCGGTACAGATCCTCTATGAACATTATTAATAGCATGAAAATCTATCATAGGCTGAGTTCGAGAATTACCTCTGCTGGAGTTATCATTTTCAGCTATCCTCTGTACCTCCCTCCTCATATCGTTCATTATCCTCATCATTGATTCAAATTTTGTATTCAAATATTCCTTCACTTCCTGCATCGATGCCTCCAATTCCTCCTGTTTCTTCTAACCTAATTCAGCTCACTGCCTCAATTCCATCCCCAATTGCTTTGACTCCTGGGCTGAATTCATCACCCTTGCATCGAGGTCCTTCAATTGACTCTCTCAGATCTTCAAACGAGTGCTCTCTGCCATGTTTTGCCGAGGAAATACTCACTCTAATACCAAATATCATGAATAAAGGAATTAATAGCAACTTCACCAGAGTAATCTTGATTTTTAGAAGAGAAAAGAAATGGAACTTCTCAGTTTCAAGAAACAAAAGAAACAATGATCAATTTTGATAACTAACTCCTATTTTTAGGCTATCTTTATACTCAGCTAATCTAACTGTAAGATTCAACAAACTTGTGAGAAGTTACAACCATTTTCATGACAAGTGAAGCTCTCCGGTTAGCTTCACCGCTCAGCTCCTAGCTTAGGTTGAAAACTACTACCGTAGCTAATGTGAAGGACAATTGCCCAGTAGAATTACTCTTTTAACCCTCCATCTATGACACATCAAAAGCCCCCAGAGAACTCGAGGCATGATGACTATGTTTGAGTATTCGAATCAACTTAACTTCGAATACATTAGCACTATAGGAATGCCTTAGTTCTCTCAAGATCATATCCTTGAATATATTGAGTTTTCCTCCCTTGCCCGAAGGGTCTCTCGAAATCTTGTGCTTCCGAGCTACGTATTTTCTTTTTTTTAAAAAGGGGAGTCTAATATCGAGCCCCTAACATCGATAATCGAATGGGTAAAAAAGCTTAAGATTCATAAGCGAGGCTTAGAGCAAGCATATAACACCATCACCATCATTCTTTACTCAAAGTCTGCACCAACAAGATGACCCAGTCTAAAGAGTTTCAGCACTTCATTCTCTTTGACCAAGATTAAGGAAATTATTTTTGTTGCCTTTTTAGTGTATGAATCTGAAGGAATCATTAGAGGAGTCTTGTTATCATTCTACTAGGAAAAACCCTCGAGTTGATGAGAGTTAAGAAAGACTTAACTAACGCCAACGAGGATTTGGAATCCCGGTGCAATAATAGCTACCCAACCATACAAGGCAAGGAGGTCTCAAGCTCGCGCTAATGAGGTGGTGGAGCAACACAAGCATTTCGAGGAAGAAATCAATGCCTTCGAGGGACTATCGAAGCCCGTGACACGATGTTTAAAGGTCTTGCGCAATGCTTCTTACCTCAGGGGTGTAATTCTCGATGAAGCTCCATCATCGAGGCTCTCCCAGGGTCTTTAAGAGATTTTATCCTTGTAGCATGTATATTATTTGGTGTGTTGTAGTATTTATACATTTATCGAGGTATGCCTAAAGTAGCTTTGCTTGATCAAGTCTACCAGGTTTTAAATTTGACGTAGATTGGGATAATGTTGAGCGGGTCATTGTTTAAAGTGTAGCGCCGAGCATGTAGGTAACAAAAAATCTCATAGTTGGATGCAGTGCTGGGCTTATAATTCCTTAGTAATAACTTTAGAGTCGAGGAGGGTGTCCTTTGACTTTTGGCAGTGGTCTCCTTGGGTTCTCTACCCCCCTCAGCCGAAGGACAACCATTACTACTGATAATGTCTCATCCACAGAAAACTTTTCCATCACTTCCTTTTTGCCATTTGTACCTTGAAATATTGTAACCAAAGTTATCGTGGCCACAAAGAGATCATACATTTTTATTTTTCCCCCTAGGGGCTATAAAATATTTTTGCACATTTAATTCTCTTGACTGTATTCATGAAGCTAACTTACTCTTTTTTCAGCATTTTAGAGCTCGATGTAGGTAGGAGCAATCAAGTAGCCTTAATAATTGGAGGATCAAATTTGCGTATTGCCTTTAAATTCAGCTTCTTATTCTTTGAGAAACTGGGAAGAAATATTTGAGAGCCCCTGTGGAGGAATAGATTTAAGAGCCCCCAACTCCCAATCCTCAAGAGGAGTGAAAGGAAATATTCGAAGGCCCCCCGTGGAGGAAAATGTTCAATATCCTCCAGCCCCTGATCCTCGAGAGGGGTGGAAGGAAATATTCGAGAGCCCCCTGTGGAGAAAAAGAGTCAATAGCCCCCAGACCCCAACCCAAGAGAGAAAGGGGGGGGATACAATCTATAACCGAGTTCTTTTTATTCCCCTTCATCATATCTGATGTAAGTGGGAGTTGGCACACAATATAAGAACTATTTTTCATCGTTTCATATGCAATTTAAATACTGAATGCAGTGTTTTGTCTGCAATATGAAACTCGATCGCAACATTTCTCATATGATCTAAACAGCTCAAATGCAGCGCATAGCATGCGACTTGATGTTGGGTTCTTCTTTTCATGAAGAAGGAAATTCTTCGAGGGTACCTGAAGGGGAGAAAAGAGCATTCAATAGCCCCCAGCCCCTAACCCTCGAGAGGGGGTGGAAAATATTTGAGGGCCCCCTGTGGAGGAATAGATAGCATGTTTCATGAAATATCTCCTACCCTCGAGACCAAGGAAGAAAATATTCGAGGGCCCCCTGTGGAGGAAGAGATTCAAGAGCCCCCCACCCCCAGTGGGTCATGGTCGGTACCACTGCCTTCAGGTCAATGGGTCCCTCGAGTATAAATATCCTCTTTAAAATCGATTGAGCAAATATCTGTTACAAAAGAGGTATGACAATGACCCTCTTTGTCCCTGTGTTTTCATCAAGAGAACAACATCCGGGTGTGTGATTATCGCTGCCTATGTTGATGATTTGAATATCATTGGGACCAATGAAGAGATTGTTGAAGTAATCTCTTACTTAAAGAAAGAGCTCGAAATGAAAGACCATGGGAAAACAAAATATTATCTTGGTTGCAAATTGAGCACTTGCAAAGTGAGATACTTGTGCATCAATCAAATTACATGAAAAAAAATATTAAAGAGATTGAATATGGATAAATCAAATCCATTGTGTACCCAAATGGTCGTCAGATCCCTTAATTTGGAAAAGGATCCATTTCGTCCGCGTGAGAAATCTGAACAGTTTCTTAATCCAGAAGTACCATATTTCCATGCAATTAGAGCACTTTTATATCTCGCTAATTGTACTCGACCTGATATATCTTTTGCTGTTAATTTATTAGCGACATTCAATTCATCTCCTACTAGAAGGCACTGGAATGGAATCAAGTATGTGTCCCGTTACCTTCAAGGAACAATTAACTTGGGATTATTTTATTCCAACACTACATAATTAGTTTTGATTGGCTATGCAGATGTAGGTTACTAGTCAGATCCATACAAAAGGAGATCTCAAACTGAGTATTTGTTTACTTGTGCTGGGACTGCAATTTCTTGGCGTTCCCAGAAGTAAACGATCACTAGAACATCATCAAATCATGCTGAGGTTATCGCATTGCACGAAGCAAGTCGAGATTGTGTGTGGTTGAGATCCATGACATGACATATCAGAACCAGTAGTGGCCTTCTATCAAATGATGATCCCATCACACTTTATGAAGATAATGCTGCATATGTTAATCGAATGAAGAAATGATACATCAATAGAGATAGAACAAAGCACATCCCTCCAAAGTTCTTTTCATTTACTAAAGAGCTAGAAGAAAGTAATATTATCAACATCCAGTATATTTGTTCCTGTGAAAACTTAGCAGATCTCCCCACAAAGGCTCTCCCCACTTCAGTGTTCAGAAAACATGTTCATGACATCGGAATACAAAGTTTATGAAGAAATCATCAATTTCAACATGGGGGGAGCTATACGTGGTTGTACTCTTTTTCCCTTACTCTGGTTTTTATCCCACTAGATTTTTCCAAGTAAGGTTTTTAATGAGGCAACATGAACACGTAATTATTGTAATGAGTATAATGAAATTCTCATTAGAAATAAGCTCGATTTGTGATAATTAACTATATCACTATGTATTTACCATAAGGGAATACTATACCATTACCCTAAAGTTCTCCTATAAATACCCTCTAAGAGGATGAAGAAAAATGCACCTCTCATTCTCTCATTTCTCACTTATTTTCATCTTATCTTCTTCTACATTCTCTCCTTCTTACTTCCCATATCAAGTCTGTTGTGCGGAATACCCGAGAAAGAACAAGCAAAGAAATAAAGTGAAAAACAAGACACCGAGATTTTTACGTGGTTCACCAATTGGCTACATCCACGGCCGACCAAGATCGGATTCCACTAGAGAGAAAGGCCAGAATTACAGATTTCCTACTCTCTACAAATGGCTTTGGGCCCAGAAACAATCTGGCCCAAACCAGAACAGGAGACAGAATGCTAATAACAGCCCAAACAGAGGACATGCTATACCGTCGGGCCGGGGTGCGCTCCGCCCCCCTGGACCCCCGACTCACTGACCGGGCAGCAAGACCCCCATACCATCCTGTCGAAGCGGCTAATATGTATTCAAGGCATACCAACAAAGTCTTTTGCTAATTTCTTAATAAATTAGTACAAAAGTTAGTAAAATCACAGCACGTTATCAACACGATCACTCTCCATCTTCATTAAGTAAGTTCTTTTCTAAAAATTGTGATAATTTTGTGATATGAATCAAAGTGTTTGGACTTTAGCTTGTGTCTTGCAAGAGAATATGGTTAAGCTTTGAGTTTTTATTCAATTGGTTTCAACTTCGATTGTAAGCTCTTTAATCCCTTGACTAGAAGAATTTGAAATCCTTTTCACTGCAATTTCCTGGCCATTCACTAGCAAACCCTGCAAACAAACAGAAATAGCATGGCATGACATATCAGTAATTTGCTAGTATATGGTATTTAGTCCATATACTAAAGACCACTTACAAGGGTGATATCGCATGTATTGTTACTCGAAAGGAAGCTGAGATTCTCGCCGGCCACTACAGCAACGCACTAGTGGGTAAATTCATAAGGGGAAAGCCGACTATGGAGCAACTTAATGAAGCTTTCAAGTCAGTTGGATTCAAAGGGAAATTTCAACTGGGTTCGATTGATTATCGTCATGTTTTGATTAGGTTTGACGAAAAGGAGGATTATCAGAGGATGTGGCTAAAGGGGCAATGGAGCTTTCTTGGGGCATCAACGAAGGTACTCAAGTGGTCTGTAGACTTCTCCCCTGATATCGAGTCATCTATTGTCCCGGTATGGATTACCATTAAAAACGTGCCTATTTTCTTCTATAACGAAACCATGATTCAGAGTACGAGCAACCAGATAGGACAATTCATTAAAATGGATGCTGCAACTGTAGGAGTTACTAGGCCATCTGCTGTGAAACTATGTGTAGAAGTGGACCTTAGGAAAAAACTCCCCGGTTTCATTAGGGTAGGTATTGAAGAGGATGGAATTGAAAACAAGGTTCTAAAGCTCCATATTGAGTTTGAAGACTTACCACTATACTGCGATCATTGTCAGTCCATTGGACATGATGACTCTACCTGTATTTATCTGCATCCTGAACTTAGAAGAAGTAGATATAAACCAGCTGGTCAGAAACTCAATCAGGAAGCTAAGGATACCAATCTTGGTGCAACCCCTGCAGTTGTTTCGGATTCTAGTATTATGGCTGGTTGTACTACCAATGAAGTGATAGGAAACACTGTCAATAGAACTGATGGGAAAGGCACAAGCTCTGGGGATCTAGTGATTATTCAGGAAGGGGCATCTGGTTTGTCAACAGCGAAAAAGGCTAGGGTTTTTAAAACTCAGCAGAAGAAAAGTTACTATGTTCCCAGGGGTAAGAGTGTGAAAGATATAACCTCCCCAGGTGCTGACCATTCTAACATCCTTAAAAATGCCTAATTCTCAACTGAGCTCCCCCTCATGACCTCAAGCACCAAACACTCAACTGAATTTCTCCATTTGACCTCGAATAATGATAACACAGGGGTTCAAAATGGTAGTAGGGATAGAGCTACCTCTCCTGCTCCTGAAATGATCTCCTTTAGACCCAACCCTGTCTATAGGATGAACTATTCCAAGGATGATCTCTGGACTGATAATAAGAAGATCGGCAGGAGATCTTCTCCAGAAATGACTTTATACTCCCAAGAAGGTCACAGAAATAACAGATTCTTCCCTCTACTTGATGTCCTACAACAAGGGATAGATGGGGATGAGGAGGAGCAGGATGCAGAGTCTTCAGAAGTAAGTGCTGCTGCAGATACTGAGGAGCATACTAAAGAGCTCTTATCCTCCCAAGCCACTGATAAACAAAACACTGACAGTAATGAAAAGGTAGACACAACAAAGGTATGTAGTCCTAAAAATACTCACAATATGCAAGATCTTAATGGGTCTAGGAAAAATAATTTTTTCACTCAGCTCAATAAGATAATGTCCCCTGGTAAACAATTTAGTCCCAACAAGATCATCACTAGATCTTCAAAAGGCTTTAAAAAAGGTTTTAAATGATTAGTACAACCATTAAAATCAACTTCATGGTCTGGAATATTAGAGGCATGAAAAAATCACTCTGTAGATTACAAGATCTGGTTAAAAAACACAAAATTCAATTATTATGCCTTATCGAACCATGGCATAATAATGATAAATGTGGAAAATACATGAAAGATCTACACTTCACTAACTGCATGCAGGCTTCAAATGGTGAAATATGGTTAATGTGGAATGATCAAATTAATGTTACTCTATTAGTTGATCATTTGCAATTTCTGTCAGTTAACATTCACAGTCATAAACTAAATACCTCAATGGAAGGAATTTTTGTTTATGCACTTAGAACAGTTGCTGGGAGAAAAATGTTGTGGAAAGATTTGAGTGACAGAAATATGAATGATACCCTACTCATTGGGGATTTTAACACAATATCTTCGGTCAATGAGTATAAAGGTCCCCGTTTCCAAAAAAATCTAGCATGGATGATTTTAATAGGTTCATTGATGATAATGCACTCTATAATATCAACACTGTTGGAAATAATTTTACTTGGTCAAATGGTAGACTTAAAAACCCTACCATTCAGAGGTTAGATAGGGGACTTAGTACCCTTCATTGGAGTACAAATTTCCTTCTTCTTCTATCCAAGTATTTAATAAAGGCGCCTCTGATCACTCCCCTCTTCTTCTTACTGTTGGCAGCTCTATTCCCTCATCTCCTAAATCATTTAGATTTATCAATGCATGGTTTAACAGGCCTGGATTTTTATCACTGATAAAGAATGATTGGGAAACACCTATGTCTGAAACTGGAATGCTTGGTTTTTTCTTAAAACTACAGAGGTTAAAAAACAAAATTAAGGTTTGGAACAAAACTGTTTTTGGAAATATTCAGGATAATGATACAAAGGCAGAGGAGGAGTTGAGAATTCAGGAAATCATTTATGACTTAAATAGTTCAGAAACTGAATTGATTAAGCTTAAAAAGGCTCAGGCTCAACTCCTAAGGTCCCTAAAAGAACAGGAAAAATTCTGGAAACAAAAGTCCAGAATTAAATGGCTCAAAGATGGTGATGAGAACACTAAATTTTTCCATAACTCTGTTAAAGAAAGTAGGTCAAGACTCAGTATTTCTAAGATAAAAAACTCACATGGAGTTTGGATTGAGGATATTCATGAAATTGAAACTGAGGTTATTAATTATTATTCAGATCTTCTTTCTGAACCGTTAACATATTCAAATGGTGAATTCTTCCCTCACTTTCTGAGTCAAATTCCTAAAATCGTTACTGATCAGGAAATGCTTTGCTTATTAGGCCTGCTACCTTAGAGGAGCTTAGATTGGTTGTCTTTGGTTTAAATAAAAATAGTAGTCCAGGGCCTGATGGTTTCTCATCAAAATTTTTCACAAAAAGATAGGAAATAATATGCCAGGATCTGTTGATAGCTGTTAATGATTTTCTTTCTGGTTCTCCCATTCCTAGAGGAATTGCGGCAACATGGATCACTATAATTCCTAAAAAAGAATCTCCATCTTCTTTTGATGATTACAGGCCTATTAGTTTGTCAAATTTCATTAACAAGATTTTTCAAAACTGTTAATGGAGAGGTTAAAACTGATTATGCCTAAACTCATATCCCCACATCAGTCAGCTTTTATGAGCCACGGGGATATCTCTGACAATGTCATTTATCTCAAAGAGATGCTGCGATTCTTGGATAGGAAGAATAGAGATCCAAATTGTGTCATTAAATTAGATTTAACAAAGGCATTTGATAGGGTTAGTTGGATTTTCTTAATAGTATTCTGTTAAAGTTAGGACTGCATGGTAAATTTGTTCACTATGTCATGAAAAAAATCACCCAGGCTTGGTTTTCTGTGTTGATTAATGGTAAGCCGGTAGGTTTCTTCAAATCTTCTAGAGGTATTAAACAAGGTGATCCTCTATCCCCTTTTCTTTTTAATATCTTTACTGAGGCTTTCACAAGAAGCTTAGCTTATGTGTTTAATTCAGGTAAACTCCAATTTTTTGATCATCCTAAGGGCCAATCCCAATTTCTCATCTTAGTTATGCAGATGATACTGTAATCTTCTTGAAAGCTAGTAAATTGAACTTAATTAGGTTGAAAGCTTTCCTTGTGGTTTTTGAAAACACCACAGGGCAAAAAGTGAATTTCGAAAAAAGTGACTTTTACTTGGGTAAGGGGGCGACTGTGGCTAAAACGAGACAGGTAAAAGAGATTTTAGGAATGAAGCAGGGTAATTTTCCATTTAAATATTTGGGATGCCCCATTTTTCAAGGTAGAGTGCTTAATGCTCATTTTCAGCCCCTTTTAGAAATGGTTGACAGAAGGTTGCAAAACTGGAAAAATAGATGGCTAAGTACAGGGGGTAAAATGATTTTAATTAAATCTTGTATCTATTCTATCCCTCAGCACATTTGGACTGTTATGAAGCCTACAGTTCATGTTGTCAAAAGTTTGGAAAAAATGACGTCTAAGTTCTTCTGGGGTGAGACTGATCTGGGTCCAAAAAAAGTTTGGAGGAGGTGGAGTAATTTGTACTACCCATTGGACCAGAATGGTCTTGCATTCAGATCAATCCCCACAATTATAAGAGCATGTTCTCTTAAATTGTGGTGGAAAATTCAGCTTGGACAGGCACCATGGGCACAATTTATCTGGTCTTTACCACCTACTGCTAGGAAATCCCAAACATGGAACAGGATTCAATCAGTTAATTCTTTAGCTGAGAGAAATTCTAGGGTTATTATTGGTGAGGGGATATGTAATTTCTGGACATCAAACTGGACAGGCAAAGGTCCATTGATGGATCATTGCGCTCATGAACTTACCAACATTCCTTTTGACTGCACTGTTAGCCACTTCCTGAGAAACATGGCTAGTTTTTCTGTCTCTATTTATCCACTGCTAATTCCTGAAATTTGTCATGTTATGCAGGAAACCAAAATCTGGGAGGAGAGAGCGGATAGACTCATTTGGATGCCTGACATAGCAGGGAAGTTCTCCTTCAAATCAGCTTATAAGCTACTCCAATCCAACAGAGGTACCTCTGTTACTCTTAGTAAGTTATGGTTTCTAAGAGCTCAGAAAAAGATATCCATCTTTATGTGGAAACTTTTCAATGCATTTCTTCCTTTTGATGATGTCCTCAGCGTTTTTGGATTTCAGCTTCCTTCTAAATGCTTGTTCTGTAACAATACTGATGGCATCCAACACTTTTTTAATGACTGTTCTTTTGCTACTCTTATCTGGAATGAAATTCACCGCCTTATAGGGATAACTCCTCCGCATTTTTCAACTCTCTGTAATAGATTATCATACTACCTCACAAATCCAGTTCAAACTACATTTCATTCATGCCTACTTAGACTTTTACCTATGGTGGTATGTTGGTTCCTATGGGGGCCCGAGGGGATATGGCATTGCATTCATGCCATACCCCCGCAGATGTAGGTGAATTTCACCGAACTACGTAATCAAGTCTTGTGTCTTTTATGCTTTAATTTATTGCATACTTGGTTAGATAGGTTATGTTGGAACATACTAGTAATGATTAAGAAAATTTGGTAAAACCAAATTTCATTTGGTATCAGAGCTTGGTCACTTATTTATCCCTTGGCTGTGTTAAGAAAAGTGTGATCCGATTTTACCATGGCGACCAAAGAAGGAGGTTCGGTGTCTCGGCCACCTCTACTGGAAAGCAACAACTACAATTATTGGAAGGCATACATGCGAGTTTTCATCAACTCACTGGATGAACTTGCTTTGCACTATGTTGAAAACGAGTGGAACCATCCTACTGAGGATGCTGATACAAGCTCTAAGGCAAAAGAAGGAGAGTCAACTCAAAGACAAATCTACTTGGACTCCTGATGAACTCAAGACCTCACTGACAAATTCAAAAGCATTAAATGCTATCTTCACGGCAGTTGATGAAAATTAGTTCAATCTCATCTCTACATGTCATCAAGCGAAGAAAGCATGGGATATTCTGCAAACTGTTCATGAAGGAACTAGTTGAGTTTGAGAATCTAAATTACAGATGTTGGCTACAAAGTTTGAGGAACTCTAGATAGAGGAAGATGATACTATTGTTGCATTCAACGGAAGACTCGGGGATATCTCCAATATGGCATATCAACTTGGAAAAGTCTACAAAGAGGCAAAATTAGTGAAAAAGACCTTGAGAACTTCCTAAAAGGTTTGCAATGAAGATTGCAACAATAGAAGAAGCAAGAGATATTGCCACAATGAGTTTAGATGAATTAATGAGATCATTATAGACTTATGAAATGATATTCCAACACACTACAAAAAGGGTCCAAAAGGAGTTGGCTTTCAAAACATCGTCATCAAAGGACAATCACGAATTTGACAGTGATGATGAATTTGAAAAACTTTCACTCGTCACAAAAAATTTCTCAATAATGCTGAAGAAAGTAGTAAACAAGAAATCTCAGGAAAGGTTTGGTGGAAATAGACCAAGGCCACAAGAATTTGGAAGTAATTGTGGGGCAAGATTTGAACAAGGAAATCAACAATTTTCCAGAAATCAAAGTGGTGAACCAAAATAGTATGGACGAATTCAATGCAGAGAATGTGAAGGATATGGTCATATTCAGGTTGAGTGTGCAAATACCCAAAAGAAACAAGGAAAATCATATGTCACCTTTTGGAGTGAAAATGAAGAGGACGAGAAAGACGAAGAGGAGCTTACAAGTAACTATGTGGCATTTGGAGCAAAAAATATTATGTATTGGAAGATGGATGTTCCAACACATCAGATAGAGTCGAAGCTGTATGTTCCAACATAGATTCATATGAGGAGTCTAGTGATGATGATGGACTTGCTGTAAGTGATGAAGAAATCTACAGTACATAAAAAAATGTATGATATGTGCTCCAAGTAGTTGATACAAACAAAGTACTGAAGGAAGAAAAAACTCATCTGGTGGAGATACAAAAGGACTTGCATATAGAAGTTGCTAAACTCAGAAAGGAGAATGACGAGTTAAATGTGAAGTTAATTTCAGTAACCAAGAGAGCTGAGACGTCTGAAGCAGCTATTACTAAGCTAAACTTGGAAAAGAAAAACTCGATAATATCTTAGAAATGGGAAAGAGCTTTGGAGATTGACACAAAATTGGGTATGAAAACCCACCAAAGAACACAGTAACGCTAAAGTTAAAGATCCGAGAAACAAAGAGAAAGTTTGGAAAACCTCACCAAAGAAAACCTCTCATATGCAGTCACTGCTCTTACCAAGGGCACACAGAGGAACAATGCTAGAAAATACTCAGAGATATCATGGCAGGAGATCAACTCTCTATATATTCCAACATAGACAATGTCTAAAAATCAAAGATGGTCCGAAAGGCATGGGTTGTCAAAAGCTCTAGCATGTGCTTTGTTGCACATACTTCTCTTATAGCACATTCCAGAGATTTGTGGTAGTTTGATAGTGGTTGTTCTCGCCACATGACTGGAACCCAGGAATTCCTCACAAATATCACGTCTTACAATGGTGGATTAGTCACTTTCGACGATGGAAAGAAGAGTAGAGTAGTTGGAAAAGGTGAACTACAAATTGAAGGATTTCCAGTATTCACCAGTGTTTTGTTTGTTGAAGACTTAAAGGCCAATCTGCTGAGCATAAGTCAATTGTGTGACGACAATATGACTACAGAGTTTCAAAAAAGACAAATTTATAGTGAAACATAGAGAAGCCAAAGTCCTTTCAGGCGTCCGATCATCGGATAATTGCTATCTGCTGGAACAGGAAGTGTGGTGTATGATCTCTAAAAAAGATGAAGGATCTCTAAAAAATATGAAGGATCTCTATGGCACAGGAAGATCGGTCACATCAATTACAAAATCTTGGTAAAAATTGCAAATGCAAAGGCAGTACGAGGTATGCCTACATTAACAATCAAGGACGGAATTGTCTGTGGACCGTGTCAACAAGGTAAACAAATTCGATATCCCCACTCTTCAGTCCAACATACAACCATCTTAAGAAATCTGGAATTATTGCTTATGAATCTGATGGGTCCAGTCAATACACCTAGCATAGGTGGCAAGAAATATATCTTTGTATGCGTTGATGATTTCTCCAGATTTACTTGGGTAGCGTTCCTAAAAGAAAAATCTGATACTGTGGAAGTGTTTATAAGTCTTGTGATAAAATTACAGACTGAAAAAGGAAGTCCAGTCGGGAAGATTGTTCGAATTCGTAGTGATCATGGTAGAGAATTTAAAAATTCTCAATTCAGTGACTTTTGTGATGAGCCCGGAATTCAACATGAGTTTTTTGCACCAATCACCCCTCAGCAGAATGGTGTTGTAGAACGTAAAAACATAACTCTGCAAGAGATGGCTCGTGTTAGCCGAGAAAGAAATTCACTAAAAATGGTGGGCAGAAGCCATTAACACAACTTGCTATACAATCAATCGAGTGTATCTGTGCCTATTCACAAGTAAAATGTCTTACGAGATTTGGCAGGACAGGAAACCAAATGTCTCATACTTTTATGTGTTTGGAAGCAAGTGCTACATCCTCAGAGATAGAGAGTAATTGGCAAAATTTGACAATCGCAGTGATATTGGAATTTTTCTTGGTTATTCTGTGAACATCTGGGCATATTGAGTTTACAACCTTCGAACAAACACTCTCATGGAATCTATAAACATTATTGTGGATGATTCTGAAGAAGGACAAGGTTCAGAAGCTATAGAAGATGAACCCGATAAGGACCATGTTCCAACACATCCGAGTTAACCTAACAATCCAGATCCATCGCATGTTGGAACATCTGAGCAGACTGATTATCCTACTGAACCAGGTAATACTGAGCATGTTGGAACATCATCCCCCACTGCCTTATCCTATGTTCCAACACAGGATCAACCTGAACCAATGATACAGAGCACTCGATCAGTCCCTCGGGTTGATTACAAAAAGTTAGCAGGATTACAATGCTTTATCTCTCTCATTGAACCCAAGAACTACAAGGAGGCATTACTGGACGAATACTGGATTGCTGTAATGCAAGAAGAACTCAGTTAGTTATCTCACTCCTCGCCCTAAACATGTTAATGTTATTAGCACAAAGTGGATCTTCAATAATAAATCTGATGCTGACAGACATATTACTCGAAACAAAGCCAGACTGGTAGCTCAATGATATACACAAGTTAAAGGAGTTGACTTTGATGAGACATTCGCACCAGTTAGAGTCAATTCAAATTTTAGTTGCTATTTTCTGCTCTATGAACTTTACTCTGTATCAAATGGATGTCAAGAGTGCTTTCCTAAATGGTGTGGTAAATGAAGAAGTATAACCTAAAGGATTTTAGGATCCTCATTACCCCCATCATGTGTATCGCCTTAAGAAGGCTTTATATAGCTTAAAGCAAGCACCAAGGGCATGGTATGAATGACTTACTAACTTTCTTTTTAAGAAAGGTTATCATCGAGGGGGAGTAGACCGCACCTTGTTTGTGCTTGAAAATGCATAAAAAATTATGATTGCCCAAATTTATATTGATGATATAGTTTTCGGCTCTACTCACCATCTATGGTACATGATTTTGTCACTATTATGTAGGCTAAATTTGACATGAGCATGGTTTGAGAGCACATATATTTTCTAGGACTGCAAGTTAAGCAAGGAAAAAATGGCATGTTTAAAATCAGAGTAAGTATGCCCTGAATTTGGTAAAAAGATTTGGTTTAACCAATGCTAGAGCAGTTCAAACACCTATGGGGGTTTCTGACAAACTGGTAAATGATGAGAAAGGAGTCGCAGTTGATCAGAAGTTATACAGGGGCATGATTGTGAGTCTATTGTATTTGATAGCAAGTAGACCAGATATATGTTTCAGCGTAGGAATATATGCAAGATTTCAGGCTGATCCATAGGAATCTTATCTCACTGCGGTCAAAAGAGTTATTCGATATGTAAGTGGGACTTTTAAGTATGGTGTCTGGTATTCTAAGAATCAAGATTCTGATCTAATTGGGCACAACGATTCTGATTGGGCTGGTAATGCTGATGATCGAAAGAGCACTACAGGTGGATGTTTCTTTATTGGTACAAACCTAGTTTCTTCATACAGTAAGAAACAAAATTTAGCCTCTTTGTCAACTGCAGAAGCTGAGTATCTTGCTGCTGGAAGTTGTTGTGCATAATTATTATGGATGGAGCAAATGATGAACATCTATGAAATTCATCAAGGCCCTTTGAAGATATTATGTGACAACACAAGTGCTATTGATATTTCAAAAAATCCAGTCCAACACTCTCGAACTAAGCATATTGACATAAGACATCATTTTATTAGAGATCTTGTTGAAAGGAAGGAAGTTGTGGTTGTCTATGTCCAACATCTGAGCAATTTACTGATATTTTTACAAAGCAATTGGACACCGCCACTTTTGAAATTCTCAGACAACACTTAGGCAATTCTCAGATTTGAAGTAATTATTAATGTCAAGGAACTTGTGTCTGGTGATATTGGTGATCTAGAGGATGTTGAAGATTATGAAGTCAAATTTTTGAGGGGGAAATATGGAGTTTATAGGGGAAAGGATAGATTTCATGTTTACTCGTCTATTCCTGGCTCTAGCTATGTTAAGATTAAAGAGATATGTGATAAAGAGGCTGAGGGGATGGAGGTGGTTAAGTCCACTGATAGGATGCCTGTAAGGTTTTATGATGCTAAAGCTGCCCAGAGGATTGAAGAGTTTAGAAAACCTGTGATCATAGAGATTATAGATAGTGATGATAGAAGCAGTGTTGGGTATGTTCCAACACAGAAGGCAGATTAAGAAAAAGCTAAAGACATGGAAATTGATGATAAGGGCATGGGATGTCAAGAACAGTTTGATGTCACTAGTAATTCTTATGATGATGTGGAGTATTCAGACAGAGATCAGACCGAAGAATCTGATTTGAGGTAAGATGAATCAGTCAAGGATCAGCATGTTGGAACACAGGGCAAGGCAGAGACTGTTGAGCAAGAAAAAGATGCTAGAAATTCTGAGTATGTTCCAACATAGAACCTGAGTTGAACTACTTCAACGATGAGGTATTAGATGAATTCTTCCAACCTGCTAGGGGCAAGAGAAAGATGGATGCTGGTGAGGACTCTCCACCAACCAAGAAATCCAAGAAACCCCAAGCTACTCCCAAGAAGAAGTTGCTGCCACCTCCTCCTGTAAGTGAAGCATTGTCCTTTTCTCACTATGATATAAACTGTGAGGAGATGGGAGAGGTGTTTTCTAAGAGGAAGATAATATTTGAGAGACCGGTAGATCTAGATGCATATAGGTCTAGTGGCTTTTCTGATTTTCTAAAAGCGATTGAGATGAAAATGGCTGTTGCGGTACAACTTCAGTACAACAAGCAGGTGGTCACTGAAGTATATTTCAACCTGATGGCTGGGAATTTGGAGGTTGATTCCCCATGGTTTGAAAGGGTTTATGTTAGGGGGAAAATTATTATTTTTTCAACTGCAAAGATGAACAAGATTTTGGGGTTGAAGACTCCGAATTTCGAGGGAGTTTTTCCAGATAGCTTGGATGTGTCAGATGACAGAATTTTGGAGGTTGTCTCAGGAGGGTACAAGACAGAGTGGTCTGAGACTAGATACTCACATGCTTCCTGCCTTTCCTTTAGATTTTTTGGTCTATATCAGGTAGCTGTGAATTGATGGATGACATCTTCAAATATCACTGCTTTGATAATAGAAATGGAAAATTTGTTGTAGTGTGTTGGAACACAGAAACCAGTTAATCTGGGGTTATTTATCCAGCAGAGTCTAGTTAGGCAAGCCACTACTCCAAAGGCGAAGCATGCTCTGATGTATCCCTGCTTGATATCTGCATTGGCTAAGAGTGCCAAGGTAAAGGTAAAAGCAAAGGATGTGATCATCGATATAGAGTTTCTCCGGCCTAACAAGAAGACTTTTGGCATGCGACAGGTTCATGATCTGCCATGGAACCCTGAAGTTACTACCTCTGCAGATGCTGATAAGAAGGCCAAGATAGTAGTGCCCAATGCAAGGTTGGGGGCTATAGCCATCCAAATTGTGGCACTTGAAGCGGAGAAGGCCAGACTTGAGGGGGGAGAAGGCTCAGCTGGAGGCACAGGATGCTGCTCTTGAACATGATTGATTTTTCTGCAGTATCTATGTTCCAACATAGATCCCATGTTATGTTCAGGGGAGCTGGTTTTCTGTTTATTTCAAACTTTATTTCTATGGTTTATTGCCTTTGGCATATTCATGGCCCCAGAGGGAGAATATTTGGTGATTTTTGGATATTATTATTTTGGATGACTGTAATCTGAATATTTTTTTGGTATTCTGGAATTATGGTTTTCAGATGGTAGTTTTATGATCAGATTCAGTAGTATGCATATGTTCCAACATAAGTGGAGTTCATGAATCCTTATGTGTTTGATTGGAAGTTTTTTTTCCGTTGTGGTCTTAATGTCCAAAATGGGTGGGTCCACAAAATGCCAAAGAGAAAGATTGCAAAGTCAAGTGGTGTTCATTGAATATATTAATTGGTAATTTGTGAACATATTTGGAACGAAAAACTTTCCATGTTGGAACATGCGGACAACCATAGTTACATCTACATAATTGAAAGGAAGAAGATCAGAATATTATGATATTTTTTATGTATGGAAATCTGAATATTCTGCAATATGCTAGGCGGTGATAGAAGCACAGTAGGTTTATGGAAAATCCCTACAAATATGGTATTGATATTATCGAATATATGAGAGATATTGTGATAAGGAAAATTCCTTTATTTATGGGATTTGGATATGCTTCAGAAGCAGATAAGGAATCAAAATATTATTGAGATAATCCTGGAGAGTTCCGATATGCTCATGGCTTTAAAAGGGGACATTACAGCTGCATTAAACACATGAATTTAATAGAGAAAATCTGCACACAGATTTTCATTCTTCCGAGAGTCTTGCAAAGAGTCAGATCTATATGTTCCAACATACGTGATTGCCGTTCAAAGTTCAGAATCGTATGGCTTAATTTCTCGGGAGGAGGAGATCTAGCATCGACGAGTTTCGAGGTTAGAGAAAGTCTGATCAAGGTGGATCGGTAGCTAAGGGAGCTAGCAGAATTCACACGTTTGATTAGTAAGGATAAGTATTTTGTATGGTGTACTTTGTACTGTATCTTTTTGATTAGTAGATTCATTCTGAACTGGGTCAAACCCTGTAAATGTAGGTGGATTTCACCGAGTTGCGTAACCAAGTCTTATATCTTTTATACTTTATTTTATTGCATACTTGATTATCCCTTATGTTGGAACATGCTAGTAATAATTAAGAAAATTCGGTAAAACCAAATTTAAAAAATATTGGGTTTAGGTCTTGTAATACGCGTGTATGTTGCGTTACGGGTTTGCGGACGCACATTGATACATTATTTACGCAAAAGTTTAGTTATTAATTAGTTTGATGTTCTTTGTAGCAGCATATTGGAGTGAATAATTCATAGGTTTCCATGCGCAAGCATTCAGCTTGTGGCTGCGTTTTGCTCTTGTTTTATTATTAATTTATTAGATTAATTATGTTTATTAATTATATTATTATTCATTTATTTAGTTTAATTATTATGAGTAGTTAATTTATATATCGGCATGGAATGATAAGCATTAGTTTATGAATTGTGATGTCTAATTGCTTTATAATTGATTCTTATGTGTTCTTGATTGTTCTTGATTTAATTTTATTCTTGATATGTTTAAGCCTAATCAACTTGAATATTATTGGAATAAGGCTATTTAATTCTACCAATACGTAATCATTGGAAATGGTTAGTAAGTAGTGAGTTATTGTGAAAGCTATACAAATGACTAGTTAAGATTGTAACAGCAAGCTGTGGAACAATTGAGCATGCGTTACTATTTAATTTCACTTTGGTAATTACTGTATCAGGTTCTTTTCATTCTTAATGCTATTGAGGGGTATATGTGGTTTAGCGAATACTTTCTGAAGACATCTTGGTAAGAGAAACAATTGGTTATTTATAATTGGTCAACTGGCGACAAGGTAAGAAAGAATTGAGAGTGTTTAGCAAATACTTGCCGTCCTATAACTGATAGATGCATATTAGTTGATTTATTTTTGCGTTGATGATCGATGTTTAACTAATGTGAGTTATTCCGATCGGATTACTTTATTCATATATTATCTATATATTTATAATTGTTAGTTTGCAATTTTATTCATATTTGATATTATTTCGTTGCATTATTAGTTAGAAAAATCCTAAAACTTAAGCCGTGGTGACTACACTAAAAGTGTTCCATATTAGTAGGTATTTTTAATTATAGTTATTGCTTTATTTCTCATGGGATTGACTCTGCTTACTACTATATTAATCTCATTTATTAAATTTACAGATTATTTTAGTGAGTGAAAAGAAGTTCACCGAGACAGAGCCCAAGTAAAAGTCGTAACCTATCTCAGAATAAGCGTGGCGTATGTTTGAATCTGCGCGATCCTGGGTGAACTGTTGGATGTCATGTAAGTTGCCACTCCAATGAATACACCCTGTGCAGGAACAATTTCTTAAACACTGATTTCCACGTTCTTCTTCAGTAGGTGTCTTAGCCCATTGGCCAGGGCTTGCGCCCCCATTGCACCCAGGTTTAATTTTGGTTTGGGGTATTATTATGGGATTTAGTCTTTAAAATAGATTATGTTAGGTGTAGGAGCCTCACATCGTGTGAATTATGTGGGAGTCTCACCCCACCTTTGTGTGAGATACAGGGGAACCTCACCCCCTTTGTGCGGGACAACTTAGGTATAGTAATGGAACTAGAGTGTGTATTCAATAAAAATAAAATAAAATCCAACTGCTTCTATGATAAGAAATGAATCAATATTTTTCATAATTTTTTTACTTAATTTCAACATGTTTCCTATTTTAAACGGTCGTGTATTTATTATACTATAATTACTTTTTCATTCAAACCTAAGAGTTCATTTTTAATCTCTTTAAAATATATTAAAATAAAAATTAAGTTAGTATTTTAAAACAATCAATATAACAAATTTGAAACTAAAATTTTGGTGTTAATTAGATTTAGTTTTCTTTTCATATTCTTTTTTATATATTCACCCGATTTGAAATAAAAGGTAACAACATCCAAAAAATTAAACATATATATATATATGTATTCTATAAACTAGGGTTGGCAAATGAGCGGGCATGTCAAATATGAGTTGGGCAAAAAGGGTAATTAAAAATATGATTATGACCCATTTCGACCCATTTTATGATGGGTCAAAAAATAAGACAAGTCAAAACGGGTCGGGTTGAAAATGGAAAAAATATTTAACTCACGGGTCAAAATGGGTAAACTCGTGAGTTTCAACCCACATATGAACTCATATGGGTTTATGTACCAATCCATATGGGTAACACCCATGGGTTTCAACCTATATGGGTAAACTCGCGGTCAACCCACAAACCCCACCCGCTCAACCCATGTTTTTCAACTACCCATTTGACTCATTACTCATTTAACCCATCACCCATTTTACCCATACCACCCAAATTTAACAATAGATAACCCGCTTGACCCACGGGTTACGGGTCTATTTTGCCACCTCTACTATAAACCAAAGAGATTAATTCCAATCTTTCAAACAAATCATTATTGACAAAACCCTACAAAAAAGAAATATCCCACATGAGTTTGGGATTGTAGTAGTTTTCTCCATAAAAAAATTGTTGGAAGTCGTAGGTATTTTTTAGTAGAAATGGAAGGATGAGGAAATATGAAAATTATTTTTTAATAGAAAAATGAAGATTGTGTTATGATTCGATGCATTCAATTGGAATTGCATTAAATTTTCATTCCCTACAAATATTTTTCTCTTTTTGCAAATACAGGGAAACAAATCTTCTCTCTCATCAAAATGTCTATTATAAGGAATGAGATAGAGAAGCTGTCGGAGTTAAAAAACCATATAAATTTCCTATAATCAATGAAAATCTCTATTATAGGGAAGCTGTGGAACTTGCTCTTATAATAGGGATTTCCCTATAATAGAGATTTTCATTGATTATAGGGATTTTTCATGATTTTAATCCCGATGTCAACTTGTGTCAACTTGTGACTTTAATCCCGATGCCGCTGATTAGGCTCGCATTGTTGCCGAACTTGAGACTAATAAGCTACATAATCTGAATGCCTCTGGGGTGATTGCATCTTTACTAGAAACAATTGCACTTACAATCTAGCCTTCTGTCATCCGCACTCGTTGGTTAACATTCGAACGATCCTTACTACCTTGGCTCTTATGATGTTCCTAGTTTGGTCACCTGCCCCGTCGTGCTGAAGGGAGAAGAGACTACCTTGAATGAACTACTGGAACTTGTAGTGCTATGCTTGCAAAGAATAAGATTGGTTTTAATGATGGATCCATTACCAAACCCCCGAAAAACACCACGATGATGCTGATTGGCCTGGGGTTAATGCTACCCTTGTCTATTGGATCTTACAGACTGTAGATCTAACATTACGATCTTCTAATAGCTACTTTACCACAATTAAGGAATTGTGGGATGATCTAAAGACATGATTTATCCTTAGTGATGGTATGAAAATTCTGCAGATGCATGATGATATACAGAACTGGCGGCAGAATGGTCAGATCACTGCCATTTATTTTGGCAAACTGATGATGCTGTTTAATGACTACAACTCTCTGTGGCCTCTTTTAGTTTGCACCTGTGAAGCTTGCAAACCGATGTTCACCTGCAACCATGCCTATACCGCCTTCTGCGAGTGTGAAAAAGACATGATCCAATTTCTCCTCGGTCTAGATGAAGGCTATCACACCTTGCGATCCCATTTCATGAGTCTTGATCCACTGCTACCTGTCATGCGTGTCTATGCGCTCGTTGCTCAGGAGGAGAATCACAGAGCCGTCATTCGGTCTCACGAGCCTTCTTCTGACTCCATGGCATATGCCACACGACGCCCACCACTTTCGAGTTCTTCGACAGTTGTTCTTACTTCAGCTGATCGCAAGAATCTCGTATATACGCACTGTCATCGCAAGGGTCACGACAAAGCCTCATGTTTCTAGCTCACAGGTTATCCATAATGGTACACGGTGATAAGGGAGAGAGTCAACACCTCTAAGTAGACGGCGTCAGCTGCTCGGCCGATTGCCGCCACCGGGAACGGTGTTCCGGCTGCCTCCGCCACCATTCGCCGGTGCTGGCGTGTCGCCGCCAGGGTTTGCGGCGGCGGCCTCTGATATGTATTTTATTGTGTTCATATTTTGGGGGATCATAATGATTTTATTGATATATAATTTGCACTTTAGGTATTTTTGGTGAGGAATTTTTGGATTGTGAAGAACTTGAGAGGGAGCTATACATTATACTCTTTTTTCCCACTGAATTTTCCAGGGTAAGGTTTTTAATGAGGCGATATGCTCCAATGAAAAATGTTCTTATTCCATGGATGAAGGAAAGAAGCTAAAATCACAATTGATGAAGTATTTGGGCAAAAAATGAATAAGCGAAAAGATTTTTGTTATTCATATGGAGCGTGTTATGAACCACTTAATTAAATGGATGAATACCATTATGTGGAAAGCGTTGAAAATCCATTAGTCCATGTATTCAAAACCCTTCATGAATGTATCTTAATGAGATTTCATCAATTGCAGCTTAATGAAAATCCATTAGTAAGGTAGGTTGATGAAGTTCCATTAGTGCTTTAAGTTAATGAAGTTCAATTAGTGTTGTAACATACAAGAACACTATAAATAGTGCTTGTACATTTGAAGAAAGTAGCACATTTTGAATACAAACAAGAGTTACACAATAAATTAGTTAGTTTCTCTTATGTTTAGTCTTAGCCACAAGTTTACACTGGGCGATTAATTGATTTCCTCATTTTACTCCCAGGTTTCATTGTTCCTAACTATATAATTACTTAGTTGTTGTTATGTTTCATTATTATATTATTATTTTTTATTTTAATTAAGAGTAGGTCTCCTGACTGGCTGCCTGTCCATAAGCTTATGGACATGCCACTTACTTTTTATCTCATATACTGCATTTGTTAAATTACATACTAAATTAAGAAATTTTAAAAATAATTTTTATCTTTTATATTTTTATATTTTCACATTCAAGTAAATATTATCACTTGTTTTAACTTTAAAAATACAATATTTAAATTTTACAAAAAAATAACAACATTTAAGATAAAAACCACTATGAACTATCCATAAACTTATGAAAAATTTGCCTTTCCTGAGACTTTCTCTTTAATTAATATGAGTAGCTAATTTTTTATTCGGCATAGAATAATGAATTTGTTAGGCCTAATCGATTTTATAATTCTTATCTGTGAATTCCTGATTGTTCTTAGCATAATTTATTCTCGTTTAATTTGAGTATAATCAACTTGGGTTTGATAGAGATAGTGCTAATTAATTCCACCAATCCGTAATTTTTGGCAAGGATTAATAAGTGGAAAATTTTCGTAAAAATAACAAACTGTCGTAAAGGAGGTAGTGAATAATTGGGTAGATAACTGTTACTTGTGAATGCTTGGATGGTTATCTGTATTGGGTTCTTTTCGTGTTTATGCTATTGGAGTATTTTTCTGATTTAGTGAATACTTGCTAGATGTATTCCGATAGGGGAAGTAGCTATTTTAATAAATACTTGCTAGCTATCAACGAGGTAAGAAAGAATTGTGGTAGTTCAGCAAATACTTGCTATCATTTAATAGGTTGATTAATAGATGATAGTTTATTATTGCGCCAAGGACCAGGTAAATATAACTAGTGTGAATTTATTCTAATGCTGAATTACTTCTCTGTTTAAAAATATCTTTGTAATTTTAGTTTTATTATTTTCTTTCTTAGTTGATAAAATCACTCTCTTGCAATAAAGTGTGGCGGCTACACCAAATTTGATCTTTAGGAAATTGAATTTTAATTACATTGTTCTCTGTGGAATCGATCCTTCTTATCACTGTGCTAGATTAATTCTTAGCATATATCAGGAATTATTTGGTGGTTTAACAACACACCAAATTGGCACCACTGTCGGGGAACGATAGTCAGTTTTAAAATTTTCCCTATTGATCTCGGTTACATTTTTGTTTATGAGCAGATCTTCGAATTTGCAACCGATATTTGATCTAGAGGTTGAGAAGACAGACAAGAATAAAAGTAAGGAAGCTCGTGCGCGAAAACAAAGAGAACTCCCAGCCTTAGATTCTGCGGGCCTTCATTTGGCCAAATAGAACCGTCAGCCGAAGCTGATTTTTTTGAAGAACAAAAATTTGAGATGGATAAAGATGACAACATACCTATGTGCGAACTCTCCAGCCATGAAGTGGGCGATTCTCCATCCCCTATTATGTTACCCGAATGAGAACCCCCAATTGAGATTAAGCTCAATCTTTTAAACGTGATCCCAAAGTTCTACGGAAAGTCATGGAAGGACCCTCATAACTTCTTGAACGAATTTATAAAGATTTGCAAAGTTCATAGGCATCCTAATGGAGTGTCCAAAGGTCACTTAAGACTTGAGATTTTTGCTTTTGCTATGTCTAACGCAACCAATGCATGGTTTGAAGCCGAATTCAATCACTACATGGGCTAGCAAGAAGAAGGCTTTTCTTGAGAATTTTTTCTCTGACACCAAGATGTCTACAATGGTATGTGCTCATTCCTTAATGGCTATTGGGTTTGATTTAAGAAGCTAGTAGATAGTTTCCCCCAAACCACAAGATGTCTGAAGGGGAGTTAATGAAGTGTTTCTACTAAGGAATGAGCACAGAAGATAAGAAGTTGCTCGATTCTCCGAGTAATGGATTATTTTTGAAGAATCAGGGGATGAAGGTAAGCAACTGTTGAAAAATACCCTTGAAGCCACAAAGGAGTATATCGAACCACCCTACCATCAACCAAAGAAAGTGGCAGGAGGAATAATTTTGGATTGGGAGGACAAGATGGACGAAAGATGGAGAAAATGATGGAAAATATGATGTCCACCATTGAGAAGAAAGTTTCTTTGGTTGAAACTCAAAAACCTTGTGATGTGTGTGGAAATATAGGGTGCTTGACATGCTATTGCAGCATAACTATTGAAGATGCAAGTGCTCAAGCAAATGCAACTAGTAATGTTCAAGGAGGGCAACAAAATTATTATGACCCTTATTCAAACACCTACAATCAAGGGTGGAGACATTATCCAAATTTCAGTTGGGGAGGTCAAGGAAACTAGCAGCAGCAACAACAACATGAAGAAGCCTACAAACCACCCCCTCAGAGAGGAATGTATCAAGTTCGCAACCCAATTCAACAACGGCGGACCGGGAAGTCTCTTGAAGATATGATGGCTGTGTTGATGGAGTTACATAAATTAATGAAAAAATAACCAGATTGCACACCAGCAAGCTAGCCAATAAGAAATTAGAGATCTCAAGAATCAGATGGTGCAACTATGAACTTCTGTGAATGAGATTAGACGAAGTCAGGGAAGGCTACTGTCATAAGTGCAGCCAAATCCATGAGAAAATGTATCACATTACGAAGTGCAAAAGTAATAAGTGATCCTCCAACTAAGAAACAGGAAATGATTCATGACACCACCAGTGTTGTAGACTCTAATTTGACCAAACCGGACCTCTCTGCTGACGGATCAGACTTCTTCCAGTTGGTCTAACAGAACCTTATCTCTGAAAAACCTATGGAAGAAGTTGAAGGTAATGCTTGTTTTCCTAAACAAGATGAGGTAAGTAAGCGTTTGAGTTATAAAGATACATCCATAAAAATTCTTGCCCCATTCCCTGGAAGACTAGAAAAGAAAAAAGAATATCCCTTTTATTTTCTTATCTATACTTGGAAATGGATATTAACCTTCCACTTTTGTAGGCAATAAGGTTACCCCCTCTCAGCAAATTTTTGAAGGATTTTATTGTAGGGAAACCTAAAGATGCAGATAAAATCATAATGGGTGAGAATGTGTCCGCGGTGATTCTAAAGAATTTACCAACCAAGTGCAAGGACTCGGGTATGTTTTCGTTACCTTTCTTTATAGGAGAAATGAAAATTGATCATGAAATGTGTGACTTAGAGGCCTCTATAAATGTTATGCCATTGTCTGTTATGAAACTTTAACTGGAGTTGACATGGTAGACACTAGAGTGATTATCCAACTTGCTGATTGATCTTGTATATATCTTGAGGGTTTGCTGGAGAATGTGCTTGTGAGAGTGAACAACTTTGTATATCCATTTGATTTCTATGTGGTTAAAATGAGTCATGGAACATAGGGTGTTTTGTTGGGTCTATCATTCTTAAGGATCGCTAAAACAATAATTGATGTAAGCAATGGAACGATTTGTTTGGATTATTATGGTGAAAAGTTTACCTTTAATATTGATGATGCCATGAAATATCCAATTGATGCTGAAATTTTGTATGCTCTTGATGTGATTGACCCTTTTGTCCAAGAATATCTTGAGATCGAATTCATGCAGGATACATTGGACATATCCTTACTTGAGAGTGTGAAGAATTTTGCTGTTAAGAGAATGAGTGATGATGAAATAAAGATGTTTTTCATGTCCCTTTATGCAAAGAAGGAACTTTTCAGTATAGGTCTAACGTCCCACACTACTGGAAAACAGGTACATACGCACCGGTATAAATTCATGAGTACAAGTATACCAGTGCGTATGTAACCAACTGCACCAGTATTTATCATGTTAACATCAGTATCGGTGCAAATAATTACATATACACCGGTATCCTATCAACCTATGTACAATTCACCTAATTTCGCACCGGAGTTGGTTATACCGGTGTACAATTTCAAAATTTGTGTACCGGTATTATCTATATAGGTGGTTATGACCAGTGCATTTGCTTACATGTACACCGGTAAAAGATTACCGGTGTGTACATGTTTCCATTTTTTATTAATTTGGCGCTAAGATGACAACTTTTTAAACCGGTAACGGGAAATTACCGGTGAAAAAATAAAAAAATGCAAAAAATTACACCGATTACTATTAGAACCAGAGTAGGAATTAAACACATACCGGTATTTTCTTAATACCGGTGCATAGGACCAAAAGTATTCACTTTTGCACTGGTACTATGATCTTACTAGTACAGAAGAAAAAAATTCGCAGGATTGAGCTAAATATCTACACCGGTGACTGTTTTTATCGATGTATGAGTTACAAACACACCGGTAAAGTCTAAATACCGATGTAGAAAATTGCATTAAATGCTCACCTACCACATTTTTTTAGCGGGTTAAAAATGAGATTATTGGAAGAAGAGGTTCATTATTGGTGTTTTTTGGTTGATGAAGACCCTTAAAGGTACCATTTTTGAATTACATTTATGGATATTAGGGATTTCATGTATGGTTTTGGTTAGTAGAGATATTTACATTCTGTGTTTGATCATTTGATGGTGATTGAGGTAGAATTGTTGATATTAATTTGTGATTTGTTCTCAAGGTTTTTGTAGTTATAATGCTATGATTTTTTTATTCCTCTAGCGTTGGACATGTTGAGAATGTTGTAATTGTAATGTGGAATATTGGTGTATATTGTGCATTTATGATGTTGCATGATTAGGAAGTCGTCATGAAAAATTATATAGTATTAAATGTATTGAAGTTTGATTGTTGGACATTTATTGATATGTAGAGTTGTATCGCGCCATCGAGAGGCGTAAGCATGCGTATGCCAATATTAGTAGGGTGACCGATAAATATATTATGTTTGTGGATGAGTTCTTGGACCATGCTTTTAGTCGAGAGAAGCAAATATTATGTCCCTGTCGTGATTGTAGAAATCGAATTCGTACTGATAAGAAGGACATCCTGAAACTCCATTTGTATAGCCGGGGGTTTGTGAAAGATTAAGTTGTGTGGACCTTTCATGGGGAAAAATCACCACCGGAGGTGAGAGTTAGTAGTGAGGGAGAGTGTTTTAGGGATGCTAAGTTGGATGACATGTGTGAGAAGGTTGTTGATGAGTTTAGAGGGAGTCCCGAGGTTTTAGCTAACTTTCTTGGTGAGAAGGATACACCATTGTATCCCGGTTGCAAGAAGAGAGACATGGTCATGTCGTGTTTGATGGAGTTGTTTAATTTGAAAGGTGTAGGGTCATGAAGTGATACTAGCATGAATAAATTGCTTAAGTTTCTAAATGAAAAGCTTCCACACGGTAATGGGGTTCCTGATAACCTTTATGAAACAAAGAGACTTTTGTGTCCAATGAGATTAGAGTATGAAAAGATACACGCTTGTCCAAATGATTGTGTCCTATATAGGGGTGACCTTAAGGATAAGATTATTTGTCCAGTATGTAATGTGTCGCGTTATAAGAAAAAGAGAAATGTGGCTGTCGGTGGAGAGTATGTTGTGCCGGTGAGGGGGCAGGTGCCCGCCAAATGTATGTGGTATCTTCCAATTATTTCGAGGCTGAGAAGGTTGTTTAAGAATGAAAAGGATGCAAAGAACTTGACATGGTGCGTTGATAGGGGAGGTTGTAAAGATGATGATATAATTCGACACCCGGCTGACGTAGACCAGTGGAAGAAATTTGATAAGATGTATCAACACTTTGCATCTGAACCTAGGAATTTGATATTTGCTTTATGTACTGATGGTATGAACCCATTTGTGAATATGTCCTCAATACTTAGTTCATAGCCGGTTATGCTTGTCATTTACAAGCTTACCCCGTACTTGTGCATGAAGAGAAAATATGTGTTGATGCCCACCATGATTTCAGGCCCGAAACAACCAGGAAATGGCATAAAAACTTATCTTGCACCTTTGAAAGAAGATTTGAAGGTGCTTTGATCAGTTAGCGCCTTAATGTTTGATGGTTAAAGTGGTGAAGAGTTTACATTGAGGGCGATGCTTTTTTGTACCATAAATGGTTTCCCGGCGTATGGTAACCTTTTCGGGTATGTGGTCAAGGGTCACGAGGCTTGCCCAAATTTTGAGGATGAGATAGATTACCATCAGTTGATAAATAGGCAGAAAACTATTTATTTGGGTCACCGTAAATTCGTGATGGTTAAACACAAGTTGCGAGATAACGTGGTTGCATTTGTTAGTGGGAAGGATAGGAGAAAGACTCCCAAACCTTTGACCGGTGTAGCTATTCACAGCAAGATGAAGAATTTGAATGTTGTTCCTGGTAAGAAATTATCAAAGGGGGGTGGGGCTGTAGACGGACCATGGAAGAAACAGTCAATTTTCTTCGAATTTACGTACTGGGAAAATTTGGTGGTTTGCCATTGTTTGGATGACATGCATATCGAAAAGAACATTTGTGAGAGTCTAATTGGAATGCTTCTGAACATTCTCGGGAAGACTAAGAATAGCTTGAATGCAAGGAAAGATTTAGTGGACCTTGGTATACTGTTGGATCTGGTACTAGAGGTAAGAAGGAAGCAAACGTACCTGCCCCCCGCTCCTTACAATCCATCAGTTGCTGAGAGGAGATCGATGTGAGAGAGCATCCAAGGAATGAAGGTACCGTCTAGTTACTCCTCTAATGTTAGTCGGTTTATGAATGATGAGTAGTGTCTTAATGCTTTGAAATCACACGATTGTCATGTCCTTATGCAACAACTTTTGCCCGATGCAATCCATGCGTGTTTGGAAGAGGAAGTTAGATTTTTAATTATTGCCTTGTGTTTCTTCTTCAACTAGATATGCAGGACAAATATTATTGCCTTGTTGTTCTATGCCATTTGGAGAAGTATATTCCTCCGTCATTCTTTGACTTCATGGTGCACCTAGTGGTACACTTGGTTACGGAGATACGTATGTGCGGGCCTGTTAGAATTCATTGAATGTACCCCTTTGAGCGTCAAATGGCTATTTTAAGGGTTATGTCCATAATCGTAGTCGGCCTGATGCCTCCATTTTTCAGAGGTATGTTATTGAGGAGATCATCAAGTATTGTACAGCGAACTTGGTTGGAAGAGGAGCGGTTGGTGCTCTAGGTGGACCCCACCGCAGAAGGCAGAATGGGATTCCATGTTCTAATGGTACGCTTCATACACCCTATCACGCTGAGTTGATGACTGTTCACCTGTATGTATTACGTAATAGTAGCAACTGTAACATATGTTGAAGGGCATGTTTCCCTATTGGAAGATATTCATCCAGGTTGGCCCTCGAATAAAATTCAAGTCGAGCTTTCTTCAAAGTTTGTTAACTAGTTTTACAATCGTTGAAATGTCGAAGGGATGCCCAGCAAACTACGAGCATTTGCAAGGAATCCAAACTGCATCATTAGACGATACCTTGGTTATGACATTAATGGATTTAGTTTCTCAACATCGGCAAAGGATGAGAAGAGCACCACTCAAAACAATGGTGTTTATATTGAATTTGAATCCATGTGGTATGCAAGCAAGAGAGATAAACATTTGGTTGTTGTTGTGCCTTTCTATGGGGTGATTGAGGAAATTTGGGAGTTGGATTATGTAGAGTTCAAGGTCGTTGTCTTCAGGTATCGTTGGGTGGAACACTGTTCTGGTGTTATAGTTGAGAAGCCCAAGGGGTTCACGTTGGTCGACTTGAATCATATAGGATATAAAGATGACAAGTTCATCTAAGCTGCCCAGACATGACATGTTTTTTACATCAAGGACCCTTCGAATGAGAAGTATCATATGATGTTGCATGGGAAGAAGTTTTACTTTGATGAGGAGATTGATCAGCCCACCATAACTGATAGTCCTGGGTTTCCTTCAGTATTTCCTAGTTTGGAAGATGTTGGGGGATCCATTGTTGGAAGACGTTCCCATGGTGATGGGTTATAGGTTAATGAGAGAGGTGAAATAGTAGGTGGGGACAATGTCTTGAACCGGAAGCGAAGATTGGTCGTTCCTAGCCGTTGTTTTTGTGACCATATTTTGTGAAAAATCGTATAATCATTAAGCGAATTTGTGCGTAATGTATTTAATTGACACTCTTTTATTAATTGGTTGGTATGATCCATGATTTCAACGGAGTGTTTAGGAATTGAATTGGTGAAAATGTATTTTAATTTTACTTAAAATTTCTACTAGGTGCTGATTTTTTACACTGGTAAAGAATAAATTGCCGGTGTAGAGAAACGGAGGAGGTACTCTATTTTGTACTTACACACCTGGGAGATCGTCGCCTACCTCTCAAAGTTATAATTTATAAGCCCTTTATGCTTACTAAATACAATTAAGTAGATAGTGGCAAATCGGGGTCGTCCACGAAGAAGAGAGATTTTCTTAATCGTTTAAACATATAAGGTTCATAATAGGCTAGAAGTAGATATATATATATATATATATATATATATATATATATAAGCATGTAAAAATGGGGGGTTTGGTTGGTTGGTTTTCCTAAGTTATGAAATTAAAAGACAAGATAACTAGCAAAGTCAAGTAACTATGCTAATCATCAAACAAACTAAGAAAATGGGATAAAAAATTCAAAAGAAAAAGCCTTGGGGGCAATTGATATCCACTTCCGAACCTCATGTAGATCCTTGAACCATTCACTCATTCTATCACATTTGTTACCTATGGGGAATGTTATCACTTCATATTCGAAGATCAACATTCATTCCTTCTTAATAGTAATTTTCAAAGACAAACAACGACCATTTGCAAACCTCGTTGAAAATCATTCTAAGCAAACCACACCATAGAGGTATTTCATCAACGACATTTCACACGAAGGACCATAGATTTGACAAAAACAAGCCTTCTACCAAAGACATAACTATTTAACCAAACATAGCATTCATTAGGCTAAACCTAGAACAAACCACATTCAAGATTCAAACTTTCATTGCATCTATAGGATAAATATGAGAACAATTCACATTAACATACTTATTTAGCAAGAATCACAGCACATTATGCCTGAGAAGTTCTGAGTCAATGTTCTTGGATTTTCATGCCAAATAGCTAAGGAATTTGTCACTTTCCTAACACCCTAACACTTTAATCATACAAACACTTCCTATTCTCAAACACCCCAAGGCATAAATGAAGTAAAACATAGCATTAAGAACACATGAATGCTAAATAACAAAAGCTCCAAGAACGAGTGAACCAATCTATTCATTGCTTTAACTACTTGTTGTGAAGATAAATCTTATATCCTTCTTAGATAGTAGTTTGCAAGAGTGAATTTGACATTTCTTGTCAAACCTCACCAATGACTCCCTTAGTTGAAACACAACTAAACGTATCTCATTGATGGCATTGAGCACAAAGAATCAACAAGCTTGGAAACACTTATAAACACTACACCGTTTCTAAGAATTTAACCAATTCATGCATTTACACAAGATTAGTCAAGAATGATCGACATTCATAGACTCATCTCATTTTCTACCTAAAACAAACATGACAACGAGTTCAACATCATCACATTCATCTAGCAATTATCAACATATCAACATCATTTAGAAGATCATACTCATGCTCTTGGATTCCACATTAAAAGAGGGGAAACTTAGCTACTTTCTCCCAATCCTAACAAGCAATCATACAAGCAATTCATATACTTAAACTTCCACCAACATTAATGCCATTAACAATCCACATTCAAAGCTCAATAAATGCACAATAGAGAAAGCAATAGATAGATAGAAATTATTCTCAAGGCATTAGCAAGGAAGTCTCAATCAATTTCTCCCAAGTACAAAACTAAGCTAGATAATAAAAACCCATAACATAGAACAAAGATCTACAAAGAAAGGAGAAGAAATGGAAGAAAATGGTGAAAAACTAGGGTTTTGGAGCCCCCAAGTCGGGCTTGGGAAAATGGGGAAGAAGGGGGGCTATTTATAGTCTAATTTGGTCAATAAAAACCAAAATATACAGCAGGCTCCCGCCCGGGTGGAAATATCGATGCCCGGGTGGCGGAGGTTTCAGCCCAAAAATTCAGAAATGGCCTCTCCCGGGCTTCTTGTTTTGCTTCACATGGGTGAACCGTTGGTCCATTTTGGGAGTTCTTGTAGTCGATTTTATAGTATTCGAGAAGACAAATCCAATGGTAATACCCTTGGAGGCTGATTTCTCTCAGAAAATTCTAAGAACTCTGCTTCAAAACACAGATTATTCTTCACCCTTTGGTTTGCTCTCGTTTCTTCACTTTATCTTCTACCACTTTGTGAGTGACCTTCCATCTTCTTCCATCCTTTTGAATGGACTTCACTAAACCACTCCTAAGTGCTCACGAGACATCTATAAATGAAGCTCACAAAATGGAATCAAGATGCTCGTAAGGACCAAAAATCCATTAGACTAAACATAGGTTACAAAATGAAGGATTTAGCTATAAAATCCAAAATGGTCATCTAAACCCCTTATCATGTAAACCTACGTAAATCTAGAAGTCTTAAAACAAAAATATGACCGAAGTGATGTTAAATGCTTTGGAAAATACATGCATTTGACGTCTCATCAGCACCGGTACTCATACCGGTGCACAATACTTAGAATGTTTTTTTCTTTTTGCCCTCGGGCCTGACAATGTTAATTTTTTGGCATTTAAAGCAGCCTGAAGCAACTAATTTTTTCAAAATTTGCACCGTTAGGTGTACTGGTGGTGGACACTTATAATAAAATTTATGCATTCGTATCTAGTGTGAAGAACCAAATTTTGTTGGCATTTAAAGCAGCCTAAAGTAGCTGCTTTTTGTTCAATTTCCACCGGTAAATGTACCGGTGCTGGGTACTTAGAAAATTGTTTTGATCTTTACTCTCGAGTCAGATTAGGTAGAACTTTTTATTTATTTAAAGCAGTCTACAACGGCTGCTTTAGGCCTCGTTGTACACCGATATATGTAGAATACCGGTGTATAAAAAATGTTCCATTATTTAAAACCCTCTAAGATCTCCATTTTCACAGTAGCAAATTTATATCTCTCACTCAATACCGTCTCCATCACTACCCATCTTTGTTGATATCCTACGTAGGTTGTCATATAATCAGGTAAACCACTTCAATACCTTATCTGTATGATTAATTAACAATTGCATATGAAATAGATTCATTGAGAATGTGACATCATGAATAGCTTGACTTGCATGTAAGGTGTTTGATGAAATGCTTCAATGTAGTTTTTAGGAAATGTCTACCAAATCCAATTAAAAAAGAATACGCCATTCACCGTCTCCATCATTGCCGAAAGTATCACCGCACACTTATCCAGATGGTACCTTCGTGTCTGAGGAGGCTAGGTTGGTCCATGAATCATACAAAGGAAGCCGTCATCACATAGAGAGAGGAATTGAAGCATCTCCCCCATTTGAACAAACTGTCCAGAACCTTGGGTGGGAAAAATTTTGTGAGACTCTGCAACCATTCAACCTGACCATTGTAAGTGAGTTCTATGCAAACTTGAAGTGCGGGCCGAGCTACGATCACGTGTATTGTAGAGGTAAAACTGTCCATGTCGCACCAAAATCTATCAGTGGCTTGTTTGGGTTGCTCATTGTTCCAAACAATCAGGACGAGTTTCTCGCACTCCATTTTCTAGGTGATGGCGGCTACATTCTACAACAACTAATTGAGAAGGATAATTCATCCAGTAACTGTGAACACAGAAGTCCACAAACTTCGTCTCACCTTCTTGTATGCAATAAAGAAGGAGTTTCAATGGAATGTTGGTCGTCAAATTTGTCCTATGTTGCAGAAGGAACAAGATCATATGGGATCTTATGCATATTGCAGTATCATCTCTGCATTTTTTTTCAAGAGCGAGAGTTAGTGCCCGTGCACATGACGTTTATGGCCAACCAATGGGTAAGATTTGTGTGGAATCTTTCTACAGATAGACATTTGAAACGCCTGTCGCTACAACTGAATCCAGAGTTTCCACCTTGGAGGTAGGTGTAGCAAACTTACTTGAAGAATCCAAATATCAAAGATCCTGGCACAAACATATTACCAGGGTTATAACGTATCAATTTCCTAACGCCGTCGAAGCAGTCAGAAATTTCCCTACCTTCCATGAAGGCAATGTTGAGAACATGGATGTTGGCACAAGTACCCGTGATGGTGATATAACAAGACTTGCTGATGGGGTTGAACCATTTTCTCGTTATTATTCGTAGAAAACTTGTAGTAGCAGTTAGAAAGAGTATATTTTGTACTAAACAGTGACAGTGTTGCACCTAGACAGTTTGACATTTGTATATTTGATAAACATGCACGATGATGAGTTAAATAAAAAATTTGTACACTATGTGATTTGAAATTTTTTCGGACAAGTACACTTATGAAGACAAAAAAGATATGCCAAACGTAGTTGACCTAAGTGGTTACATCAGGATCACCAAATTTGGTGCATTATATTCCAAGAATGGTTAAAATTAATTTTTTTTGTAGCATTAGGGTCTATGGAGGTTCCCCAAGTAATAGTATAAATTTGGAAAATATAGTGCAAACATTCACTGTTGGTTTTACAGGGCCTTCTGTCCATCCGTAGGGTCTACAAATGCATTAAAACGATCATAATGTATTGAATTGCAAATATGTGGAGCCAATTTTATATTTTGACCCTTCCAAGATTCTTGGAGGGACTAAATTGCAAAAAGTAAAAAGTTTACTCGTAAATCGAAATTGAATACAGATCCAACCAGATGGTCCACAAAACAACCCTTTTGTATTTCCAAGTTCCACATGCAGGGAAACGAATGGGTCCGGACTCCGTACTTAGTTTGGAAGATGTTCGGATAAAACATAGAAACAATGAAGTAAACCCTTGTCATTTACTCTACAACACCTATTAGCACTTTAGGACCAATCACCACCCAGACACAAATATGGTGCAACTATGATTTAACCCAGAATATTAAATTTGGTAATTTATGTAGTGTCCTAACATGTCGTAATCGCATGTCACAATTTGGGGGACCTAATTGCAATAAAAACATATGATCAATTTTGCGGGTTCCTTTATGCCATTGAAGTACGGAAATGTTACTTATTCAATATGGAGCCTCTTAAAATTCTATTTGGGCCAAAAAGTGCTTCACGGGGTGAAACGAAATGTTTGGGGTCCAAATGTAAATTGTATAAATTTAAACAATGCTTAGTAACGTCAACGTACAGGGCCCATGTGTGGTCGATATTTTCATGAAACAACTAGTACAATGTCTATTCACAATAATTAAGCGTCAATTTGAATAATTGGGGTTGTTGGAATAATGCCCGGGAGGTAAATGAAAAAAGAGTGAATTTGAATTATTCAAATTTTTTTACACCTGTAATATTAAGCAATTACCGGTGTATGTGTTCGATTCTTTGGCACACATTTCAAAATTTTAAATTTCTTCATTGTTTTCTAAGGCGCAAAAATTTTTACACTGGTACATATACCGGTGATGAACACTTAGTCTAAAATTTCTAAAGTTCCTCTCGGTTCATCCTAATTTTTCCAAAAACTATTTAAAGCAGCCGTACACAATTGCCTTTTGTGTGATTTTGCACTGGTATCAACATTTTCTACACCGGTAATAATATCAGTGTGCAACAGTTAGCCAAAAATTTCAATTGTTGCTCTCGAGTTAGTGAAAAAAATCATTTAAAGCAGTTGCACACAACTATTTTTTTCATTTTTACGCCGGTAACCCTACTAGTGCTAAACAGTTAGCCATTTTTCAAACCCGTATTTACAAATATTACACCGGTACTCTACATATTACCGGTGTAAAAATAGCTTCATATGTTTTTCAACCGTTTCAAATGGACATAACTACCACAACTCCTCCTCTCCTCATCAAACACCTTTAAATTCCCTTTGAAAACCGCCCTCCACCACTTCAACAATTCAATTCACACTAAATTGAACCATCATAACTCCTCATCAATCATTGTAACTCCCATAATCTATCTTATAAAGGGTTGAGCAGCACAAGAGAAGCACCACAAGAGAAGCAACACAACATCAACCCTTGAACAACACAAGAGAAGAAAGTACTTACATAGGTTCATCCCATTCCGTTCTTGGCGAGTTCAAGCAAAGGGAGTAGCAACAAAAACGCTCCATTGGTGAAGGTAAGTGTTGGTGTTTATGTTACCATGGGTTACCATATCAATTTCTCTTCAAAAAATCATTCCAACCCTCACGCACAACACATGTTCGATTAAATGCCTCTATGAACAAAAATATGTAAATTGAAAAAAAGTTGAAAGGGTAACTTGAATGGTATGTTTATACAATTTTGGGGTTAAAATGTTTTGCATTTTTTGTGGAAGGATGATGTAGTACTATAGTTTTTTGGTTGGTGATAATGTTGATAGTCACGTTAAGGGGGAGTGATAATTGCTCGATTGTAGGCCTATGTTTTGAATCCAAAGAGACTGGTATGGTTTTCTATTAACTTCTATAAAGTTCCATTTCATTTTATATCAAGTTCCATGCCTTGTTTGTTCAAGTTCTATGCCATGTTACATGAACTTTTATGCCATACATAATGTAGTTTTATGTAGGAATTGTTCAATTTCTATGCCATGTTTTGCACAAAATTTTTATGAATTTGTTGTTCATGTTCTACGCCACGTTCTATCAATGTTGATCTTTAAGTACCATTATTGTTTGGATTGATAATTTTCTATTCTACTGTTTTAGATGCCGCCGAAGAAGGGGAAATTAAACACGAAAAGGAAGCGACCAATTATGAAGAAGGAGGAGGAGGTGAAGAATGTGGTTGATGAAGAGGTTCATGTGGCGGACCAAGAACCTCGTCCAAAAAGGATCCTGTTGAAGATACAATTTGAGGAAGAAGCAATGCAAACAAATGACCCGACCAGTGAAGAGAAGGAAGAAACAGTGGAATATGATAATGTGATTATAGGGGATGTTAAAGGAGAAGACATCGGTAAACAGTTGGCTAAAACACCAGTTTTTAAGGGAAAGGAAAAGAACACCATCAAAGGAAGACAAATTGTTGATGAAGCGGACGAAGACTTGACAAAAGCTGGAGGCAAAAATGGAGAAGGATGGAACAAGTTTGAGCTAAAAAGTTATTTGAGGAGGCGAGGAACTAGCACGTGCCAGTCTGTGATGTTGGCAAAGTATAACATTCCAACTCCTGTTCCATTTGAGTTCCATTGGAATCAAGCAGTATGCATTAAGATTTTCTCAGCGTGGTACGCTTATGGTAATTACGCTTTCCGACGCCGCATCATATTTGGCGCATGCGAACACTGGAGCGATGTCCCTGAAGATGTTAAGGAAGAATCATGGAAGGATGTTCTGGTAAGACTCTCGGAAATTGCCATTTAAAAATTTTATTTATGGAAAATTCTTAGTGAAGAAATGATTAATGACATGCCTTTTTCATATGATTCGTTCCCGAAGAGCTTCACAATTGAAACACTTAAGACATACGAGCAACTAGAAATACTGAGGAAGGAGGTTACAAAGAGGGTAAAAAACCAACATAGAAATTGGAAAACAAAGGCGGCAACCGGGTTTATTCACGATGTGGACAAATGTATCAATGAAACAGGAATACCAGCATGGGAGAAGTACAAGTGGATGGATGAAGACGAATGAAACTTGTTTGAAAAGAAGTGTCAGCATCCAGATTTTCAGGTATGATGATAAAATTAATACTTGTTAAGAACTATGTTGCCCACAAATTATATTCAACTAAAGTTTTATTTAAAACAGCAATATCAGAGACTCAGGGAGACAAATATTGAACGTAACAAGGGTAGGGATTACATGCACCACACTGGCAGAAGGGGTAATCGATACATATGTGACAAATTGACTAAGGAGCTGAAGGAGAAAGAGAGAATTAGGCTGATCGCCGAGGGATTCACTGACTAGGAGATTGATCAACAATTTAGTCAAAATGATTTCACACCTGACAGATCTCTTGTTTACCTTAAGGCAAAAAAAGATAAGAAAGGGTTATACACATCGAAAGAGGTTGAGAAGATCGCACCAGACGTTTTAAGTTACGCCAAAATCGACCATTTAAATTATTATTTAAATGTATTTCACATTATTAATATAAACAATTGAGTTCCTATGTGTTTCTCAGTTGAAATTGAACAAGCTTAAGGAAATAGGAGCATTGGAACTGCAGCCGGGTGAAGAAATACTCATAAAAGTGACAAAGAAGGATCACCTGGGCAGGTATAGGGGAACTCAGATGGGTCTAACCACAATGGTGGTTATTCCTCATCTTTCCCGCAACAAGTGCGGTTGTAGTTCCTTAACCAAGTAGGCAGTCCATAGGAGACCATCTAACGACCAGCCGGTCATGAAAGCTATGGTGTCGTACCTAGAGCAATTGGTGAAGGGCTTAGCATCTACAAGTGGTGTTCAGATTCTTCCAGGCCTTGACGATCCTAAGAAATTTATAGAGAAGGTGATTGATACCATTGATGCAGCTGCTACAAAGTCCGGTGAAGAGCCCAGCGACGGAGAAGGAGATGAAGAGGTACACATTCATTAATCTATACATGTCCTATAAATTGAATTACACATCTGAAATATCTCCATAACCATTTTATCTATTCACTAAACTATTATACAAACAAGATGGAGAATGCACGACTCTTCTCATCAAAGAAATTTTCCAGAAGAAGAAAATGGTTACCCATGGGGTGCGACAGGTATCTCGTCATCGGGATGCCCAACAAGGAAGTGTTGTTCGTGTGAGAGTATGAGAGCCAGTCCTCCATCCTAGGGCAGGATTGTCCTCAGCGAGCCACCACTTTGATAATGTTGGAGAGGCCTTCAATAGTGTCGTGGATTGGCCGGTGTCTTTAATAGGCAAGGCAGATGAACAACAGAGTGACATCGATGATGTCAATATCGGAGGTGATATGGATGACGATGAGAAGGTTATGGTTCTCACCACCGACGATGAGGTACATTCTTGTAACACATTATTTTTCAATTCCTCGAAGTACTTTTGCGTATCGGTATTCATTAATCCTTGTAACAGGATACTGGAGAGCAAAAATCCCAGTCGACGGCTAATATCCGGCCATCTACAAGACCAAGATTAAATAGGCTGCCAAAACAGGTAATGAACTAAAATGAGTACCATTATTATTCATTACCAATGATAGTTCAATACAACATACTCAAGTGATCATTTCGTATCATTTTACGTTTGCAGATGTCAACAAACGAGACCTAACATATTGGCCCATCATGGTGCGATTCATAAAGGAAGAAAATGATGCTATCCTTGAAATGATAAAGAATAAGGACTGCATGTTCTTCCTAGTATTCCAACCATCGACATTCGCACGCCATTACACCTGCGGTGTTGGTAGAAGTTTTGGTCGAGTTTGGGAAGAAATTGGGGAACAATGTTTTGATGACCGGATCAATAATACGCAGGTCGATGTGTGGATAGAGTGAGTCTCAAAACTTATAGCCTTGATGTTTTTTAAATTTATTAGGAATTCATTTTCAGTATCATTATCATTACAGGCACCCGTGGGAGAAAATATTGGAAACTAATTCAGGCCACATCCAATTCTGCCCATCCAACTGTGGTAACTTTAACAACTTCGAGCAGGAGGTCAAACTCCATTTCAAACTAATTTGGGAAACAATAGAGGCAACGGATGTTGAGTTCTACATCATATCCTACATAAGAATGTAAGTATTCTTCCTGGAATAACACGGACGAGGACTTACTGTTTATGTGGGCGATTGATAGTGCAAAAAATATACTACTCATACTGTTCATCGGTTTATCGTTATCTCTCTTCAGCTAACGGTCATATTGGCTCACCGCCCTCTGGTGGACGCCGATGCCACCTCTGGTGGTTGACCATGGCATCGCCGACGCCCCTTCCAACACTTGATCCTACTGCTTCCATGGCTAATATACAACCTATCCCTCAAATTCCCAAAAGTTTTGCTTAAGCCCTTAACACTAAACCATCGCCCCTTCTTTCGTCACTTCCCGATACTCCAAATCTACACCCAGTTACGGAATTCAAAGGGAAAGTGGCGTACATCCTTCCCCCGGAAGAGGGAGAAATTTTAGCCTCGCATTACCAGAATGCGCTCGTCGGGAAATTCCTTCGTGGGAAACCAAATATGGAGGCTTTTCATATGGCTTTCAAGTCAATAGGTTTTAAGTCGAAATTTCAATTAGGTTCTATCGATTACCGACATGTGCTTATTCGTTTTCAGGAACAAGAAGATTACCAAAGATGCTGGATCAAGGGGCAATGGATGATAAACGGATTCACCATGAAGGTTCAAAAGTGGACGCAGGATTTCTCGCCATCAGTGGAATCATCTATAGCACCGGTTTGGGTAACTTTCCATAAACTGCCAATTATGTTTTATAATAACTCAGCAATCAAGGGCATTAGTAGTCAGATTGGTCGTTTTCTTAAGATGGATGCGGCGACAATTGCTCTAACCAGACCCTCTGCCATTAAAGTATGCGTAGAAATTGACCTATTAGCATCGCTCCCTAGTACAATTGTTGTTGGAATAGGTAATAAGGTTGCTGAATACCCAATTGAATATGAAGATCTGCCTACATATTGTTCACATTGTAAGATCACTGGACATAGCAACAATAGGTGTAACTTCCTGCACCCCGAACTAAGAAAAAAGATGGAGAAAAAGTTGCAAGGTATAGAACATAAGGTTGCTAAAGGGTTAGAATCTGTTCCTCAAAAAGAATTAATTAATCTAGAAGGCTCCTCTGCCTTAACAGTATCACAAAAAGAAAAGGATGTCCAGGAACAAAAAATCAACTCAGAAGGAAATAGTGATCTAAACACTGATATTTTTACAATTAGCACTAAGAAAAAAGGCTCTCCATTCTATTCGCTTGATGACATTTCTAAGCCAATAACCACAACCTTTTGGAGGAAAAAAAAGATACACCTTGATCTTGTCCCAACTAAGGAAAATGCTGAAATAACAAACACAGTGTCAATTTCTAATGCTTTCCAAACATTAGATAACCTCACTGAGGAGCAGGATGGTGAGATTGTAGAGATTCTTCATGAATCCTTGGAATCTCATGACATTCCAGTAATCATAAATTCTGATGATCAGATTAACATAAATACAGAATCAGGTTCATATATTGAGCCAGAAAAATTAGGAACTGATCAGGAAACATCCACTGTGTTGGTAACATGCCTGAGCCAGAGTCTTGATACCTCTGATCATAACACTTTAGTGGAGGATAACTTGAGGAATAAGGTAAATGGTTCTGATCAAAGCCCTGCTATAGGGAAGAGTGAAAAAGAATCTGGTAAATCAGGGAACAAAGGAAAAAATTCTGCAAAGACTGGTAGGAACCTCAGATCCACACAAAAAGCCACCCCCAAAGTTTTTAAATGATTAAACACACAATTATAGGAAATATACTTGTTTGGAATGTTAGGGGAATTGGTACATCTGTGGATAGACTTAAGATCCTAAAAAGCAAGCATAAAATAGACATTATGTGCATAATAGAACCTTGGCAGGATAAACATAAACTACCAGAATTTAGACATACTCTTGGTTACATATATGCTTATCCAGCTCAGCATGCAAAAATATGGATACTATGGAATCAAGCTTTCAGTATCTCAATCTTAGGTGAAACAGACCAATTTGTGAATGTTAAAATAACTGATTCTATTTCTTCTTGCTCATGGAACTGCTTTTTCATTTATGCCAGTGTTCATAGGCAAATAAGGGAACTTTTATGGAATGATTTAAAAGGAAAGCAGGATAATCATACATTATATATAGGGGACTTTAACACTATGACATCAGTAAATGAATATAAAGGAAGAAAGTTCACTCCTAAAAAAAGCATGAAGCAGTTTAATGATTTTCTTAGTTCTATGGACTTGCATGAAATCCAAACTATGGGAAACTCCTTCACATGGAGTAACAACAGATATAAAGATAAATGTAAGGATCTAATTTTTCAAAGGTTAGATAGGGGAGTTGTTACTCTAGACTGGTTTGATCAATTTCCTAATAGCTCTATTCAGGTTTTAAATAGGATGTTCTCAGATCATGCTCCTCTTTTTCTTTCAGTTCAAATTGCTGAAGAACAAGCACCTAGGCCTTTTAGGTACCAGGAAATGTGGTCAAATAGACAGGAATTTCAGAAATTAGTAGTATCTAACTGGTCTTTAGTTACTCCTTTTAGTGGTATGTTCAGGTTAGTTGCTAAACTAAAGAGGCTAAAGTTGGAAATTAAAAATTGGAACAAATCACAGTTTGGTAATGTGGATCAAAATCTGGCCCAACAGGAAAATAGAGTTAATGATCTGGAAATTGCTTTTCAGCAAAACCAGGACCAACTTATCCTAGCAGAACTTAATAAATCTAAACAAATGCTGATGAGGGCTCAAAAAGGAAAAAATATATTCCTCAGGCAAAAGGCTAGGTTAAATTGGCTAAAATATGGTGATGCTAATACTAAATACTTTCATCATGCTATTAAGGAGAGGAGAGCAAAAGCCAGAATCTGCAAAATAAGAGATAATCATGGAAACTGGATTACTGATCCCACCCTGATAAAAGAGGAAGCTGTGAGATATTATAAAGAACTTCTGAATGAGGATGTTTCTCAAAAACAAGGAACTTATTTTCAACATTTCCTTAATGAGATTCCAAATGTGATAACAGATCAGGAAAATTTATCTCTTCTGTCTCCATTTATAATTCAGGAACTTCAAAGTGCAGTTTTTGATCTTAACAGAAATAGTTCCTCAGGTCCTGATGGTTTTTCTAGTTCTTTCTACACTACTTTTTGGGATACGATTAAGGATGATCTTCTAGATGCTGCAAATGATTTTTTAAGAACTGGAAATATTCCTAATGCAATCTCCAGCACTTGGTTATTTTTAATCCCCAAAAAACCTGTTCCAATAAACTTTTCTGACTTTAGGCCAATAAGTCTCTCAAATTTTGTGAACAAGGTCTTCTCTAAGATGCTAATGGACAGGATTAAACCTTATATGTCACAAATAATATCTCTGGAACAGAGTGCCTTCATGAAAGGGAGAGATATATCTGATAACACCATAATGATGCAGGAAATGACCAGATTACTCTCTAGGAAATCTAAAGCTTCAAATATTATTGTTAAGTTAGACATGCAGAAGGCTCTTGATAGGGTTTCCTGGTCTTTTCTTAATTCAATTCTTCTGAAATTCGGTTTTCATGGCATCTTTGTTCACAGGATTATGCAGAATATATCTTCAGCTCATTTTTCGGTGTTAATTAATGGAACAGTTTCAGGATTCTTTGCTTCTAATAGAGGAATCAAACAAGGAGATCCCCTATCTCCTTTTTTGTATAACATCCTTTCTGAGGCTTTCTCCCGTGGTTTTAAAAAACTTTTTAGTTTAGGCTATCTAAAATATTTTAGCTTGCCTAACAACTGTCCTCAGATTACTCATCTTATGTATGCGGATGATACGGCTGTTTTCCTTAATGGAAATAAAAAAATTTTGGACAGGTTTAAAAGGTTTCTCACAGCATATGAACAAACAACGGGCCAAAAAGTAAACTTTGCAAAATCTAACTTTTTTGTAGCTCACAATACCTCTGTGGACAGAGTACATGCTCTGAGCAGGAACTTAAGCATGATCAGAGGTAGTTTCCCTTTTATTTATCTAGGAATTCCCATTTTTCCAGGAAGGAATAAGCAGAGATATTATTACCCTATCTTAGAAAGAATGGAAAAAGCCATTAGTAATTGGAAGAATAGGTGGTTAAATACTTCAGGCAAAATCATTCTAATTAATCACTGTTTTCTTTCAATTCCTACTTATATGTTTTCAGTTCTGAATCCACCAAAAGCAATATTAAGGAAAATGGAGAATATGGCTTCTGGTTTTTTCTGGGGAGGTAGTGAGTTCACAGAAAATAGGAAAAGATGGAGGTCATGGCTTAGAATGAGTTTCCCTGTCCAAGAGAATGGCACGGGATTCAGAGATTTACAAGCAACAGTTAATGCCTTCTCTTGCAAACTGTGGTGGAAGCTGTAAATGAATAACTCTCTTTGGGCACATCATTTATGGACACTGCCTGATTCCTATAAGAAATCTAATGTATGGAAAAGAATCTGTAAAATAACTGAATTAGCTAATGGTTTTTCAAAGGTTATTTATGGAAAAGGAGATTGTTCATTCTGGAATGCAAACTGGTCAGGAAAAGGTGCTCTGATTTATGAATGGCCCCAAGATGAGGAAGTTCCTTTCCCTGACATATCTCTCAATTATTTTATAATGAACAAAAACTCTTACCTGAATATCTTGGAGCCACACTTGGCTACCAGTACAATGCTAATCTTGCAGGATGCAAAAATCACTCACTTACATGAGGATAGGCTGATCTGGACTGTTTCAGTTGATGGTGAATTTAATACTGCCTCTGCTTATAAGATTTGCAGACAGAAAGGAGCAACTGTAAGACAATTACATAAGGTATGGTCACACTTTATTCCTGCAAAAATGTCTGTTTTAGTTTGGAGAGCACTTAATGGAATCTTACCTTTTGACAATATCCTCTGTAAGATAGGCTTTTCTCTAGCTTCAATATGCCCTATGTGTAGGAAGCATTCAGATTCTCTAAATCATTGTTTTAACTCATGTCCTTTTGCTCTTGCAATCTGGAACAAAGTGAACTTACTTTTGCATATTAATCAATCAGTTTTTGGGAGCTTTAAGAACAGAATTGACTTCTATTTATCTATCAGAGCTGAATCTTTGATCTGGTCCGACTTGATAATAGCATTTATAATGGTCACATCTTGGTCAATATGGACATATAGGAACAAGAAACTATTTGAAAATCTATCTCTGTGGAAACATGTTTTCTGAATGTTAAAGATCAGGTTTACCAAATTTTTAATGCTAATCCACAAAAAGGTAATCTTGATAAACATAAGTATTTAATACAAAATGGAATCATTCCTGTCCCCCATCAGAAAAATAAGAAGTTGATCACAGCAGTAAGATGGGAAAAACCAACTGTAGGGTACAAACTCAACACAGATGCAACATGGAAACCTGATTGTGAGTCAACATGTGCGGTTATAATTAGGGACTGGAGGGGAGATGTGATTAAGTTAAGAGTGAACCATTTTAATGCTGACTCACCTTTACATGCAGAACTTATTGGTATCCACTTTGCTTATCAATTAGGTTTAGAACTTGAACTATATTCTTTCACAATTGAGACAGATTGTCTTACTGCTGTTAAAGGAATTCAAAATCCAAAAGGAAGTCCCTAGAAAGTCTTCTCACTATGCAGCACCCTGAATGAATGGAATGAAGGAGCTTTGATTCATTATATCCCTAGGGAGGCTAACTTAGCAGCAGATTTTATGGCTAAACATGCTAAGGAAAAAAAACTATCTGGTGATCTAGATTTAGGAAATATACCTCCTTTTCTTAGAGGCCTGTTACTGTTGGATAAATCTGGGGTGCATGGAATCAGAATAGGAACCTAATAGTGCATAGCTAGTGGTTACAGTATTTATGGTAGGAGCTGATGTTTATACTATAAAATCTCTTTTCGACTGGATACTGCTCTCTATTGTTTGCTGTTTTTCAGATGAGGTGGCCATGAATATACACAGCTTAGGAAGGTTACAAACTGATCAGTGGAAATGGAAAAACAGCTTGTTAGGAAGGATTATATCTCAACTCAAAGAGAATCAAGTGAGGAAGATACATTGAGGCTTACTATCTGAGGCTTCTTCTCTAAGTTCTATGATATCATAGGAAATTTTACATTACAAAGACCCTTCTGTTTGGCAGGAACATTATCGACAAATAGGAGTCTCGTTTTTGTACGATTCTTCGACCTGTTTGTGATGTTTCTGCTTCAATTTTAGGGTACATTGGGGCTCTTTAAGCCATTTTTTGCTTTAGTGATGGTATTCACATACCTACTAGATATAAGTGAACTTTACTTTGAATATACATTCCTTGGAATGACTGTTGGTTAATTATCGATGTAATGTAACAATTAGTGCCTATTTGGCTCATTTTATCGGTTTGGGGAGCCAATATATTCCCCCCATCTTAGGATGGTTTAAATTAAAAAAAAAAGTATTCTTCCTGGAAATTACATTCACATTTCAAACCACTTCCATTTCATTAATTTGTTAACATAATTTTTCGACAACAATCATTGGTACCTCATCTTTATCCATCCTAGAACGGAGGATTTTTTCACTCTGGACACATTGCCAGGGGGTATCAAACCAACAAACTTGGTCGAAAGGGTCATTTCTAGGTATTTCAATCAATCAAATTATAAATCCTAGTTTGGTAATATACGGGAAGTAACCCTTTTAATTTACTTTCTTGACAGACTTGCATGCGCATACCAAAGGGAGAAGAGAAAGACAAAGCCATAACCCGACTACACTTGGAAAATCAACAACATTATGGTAAGTCATTCTGTCATTTCATCCCTCAATTTATTATGTTTAGGGTTAGTAATTACATTTACATTTCCTGTGCAGTAACGAACTCATAATGGTTTGTGGCAATGCAGGTGCTCCATCATGCTCTTCATGGAAGAATTTGTTAATAACCCGGAGACAAACATTATCTTGGAGGTAAACCTTGCATCTCAAAATTTGTTATTATTAATTTCTAGTAAACGCAACATTATTGACTAACAGTGTACGTTTGAAATTAACAGATATTCCTAGAGGGCAAAGGGACGTACCATGTGTATGAAATTCAAGGTGTAGCAGAGAGATGGTGTGGGATATGGCTCGAAGACTACCAGCAGCAAGCAAACACTACGTTGCAATTTCTGGATGATAAGAATGACATAATAGGTCAATGGTTTATTTTCAATGGTTGATGAAATTAAAATTCTATGGATGGTGTTTGGTTATAGTAAACTTGTATGATTTTTTACTTTGTTTCAATCCATGATTCAAATAGTTCTTCTATTTCATAGTTTGAATAATGTTCGCGTGTTTTGCAAGCGATAATTTCGTAATAGCTTGTTTTAAATTTCTCACCGATTGAAAGGTTTCCAATTTATAATAGTTCATAAGTATCGGTGGATGTCATTGCCTCGGAAATGATCCGGGAGGGACCATCGGAAAACAAATTGGGCATTGCAAATTTTATCCAAATCATACACCAGTAGAAAATGAATGTACTGGTGTAAAAATAAATCAAAATTTTAATAATTTATTTTAAATTATTTAAATAATACCGGTGCATAAAATAATACCGGTGTAAAAAAACATACTGGTGAAAACTATTCAGGTGCAAAAAGACAATATTCCTATTACAAAAGAAAGACCGGTGTTATATTTAATGCCAGTGTACAAATCACGGTTTTACACCAGTTCATATGTTATATACCAGTGCAAAACGTCTTCATCAGTGTTCCAAATATTATCGATGCAAATACCTTGTGCCCCCAACTTTTCAAAATTTATACACCGGTCTAAAATGCTAGTGCAAATAATTTTCTACACAGGTTCATTTTACCGGTGCAAATGTGTTGCATTTTTTACGCCCCTGTACATACACCCCCATACAAATTGGGCTATTGCCCTAAATTACCGGTGCAAATATCACTGTCCTGCAGTAGTGCCAGATGTCCAAACATAACCCCAACTACTCTGAACGTGCTCAGTTCCATTTGGTCAAACAGAACCTCTGTGATAGACCACTTTCATCTAATTTCCAAGCTCCTACTTTGGAGTTGGACTTACCTGAGCACTTAAAGTATGTATGTTTGGGCAAGGATGAGACACTTCCAGTTATCATCAATAGTGACTTAACTGAAACATAGGGAGAGTAATTGATTTGCTTACTAAAGAGGAAAAAGAAGGCTATTAGGTGGACTTTAGCTGACATCACCAGAATCAACCCTAATATCTGCATGCACCACATATTGATGGAGGATGATTCCAAACCAAGTAGAGAATCGCAATGGAAATTGAACCCAAATATAAGATAAGTTGTGCTTAAAGAGATTCTCCAGCTACTTGTCATGGGAATCATCTATCCCATTTATGATAGCAAGTGGGTAATCCCTGTCCACATGGTGCCAAAGAAATTGGGTTTTCAAGTTGTAGAAAACTAAAGGAAGGAGTTGGTTCATGTATGCTTAGTGACTAGTTGGCGCATGTGTATTGGCTACATCAAATTGAATGCTGCAACTCGAAAGGGCCACCCCTCTTTACCTTTCATTGATCAAATGTTGGAAAGGTTTGTAGGGAAGAGCTTATTTTGTTTCATGGACGGATTTAGTGGTTACGTTTAGATTTATGTGAATTTGGAAGATCAAGAGAAGACTACATTCACGTGTCCTTTTGGTACTTATGTATGCTTATAAATAGATGCCCTTTGGTTTGTGCAATGCTCCTGGGACATTTCAATGATGTATGATAAGTATCTTCTCATATTTGATAGAGAAGTACATTGAGGTCTTCATGGATAATTTCACGGTTCACAAAGATTCTTTTGTTAGTTACTTGGAACACTTAGAGCAAGTATTAGAGCGTTGTGTGAAGAGGAACCTGGTTCTTAACTACGAGAAATGCCATTTCATGGTGAAGGAAAGGATTTTCTTGGGGCATGTGGTCCCTAAGAAAGGAATTCAAGTGGATAAAGCAAATATGGTACCCCTATCGGATCTGATTTTGGCCCTGCTCGGCCTGACGACCAATGGAACACGACCATGCATTTATTTAGCCAGTTTAATTCTTTGTCTGACCATGGGTCAGGTAAGTCTACTTTACCCTGGATTCTTGATTCGGAAGCCTCATATCACATGATCGGTGACAAGGGTTCTCTTACTGATATTACTACTGCCATTGATTCTTTGAGTGTTGTACTGCCTGATGGATCTATGTCATCTGCTACGTAATGTGGTTCTATTTGCTTTGGTGATGTAGTTCATTGTTTAAATTAATACATTGTGATGTTTTGGGTCCTTATAGAACACCATATTCTAGTGAGGCATTTTATTTTTTAACAATAGTTGATGATAATTCCTGAGCTGTTTGGGTCTATCTATTAGTTGCTAAGTTAGATGTAGCTTCTAGATTTATTGAGTATTGTGTTTTGATCAAGAATAATTTTAGGCACTCCATTTTTGTTGTGTCCGTGTTACTAATGGTACAAAATTTCCACCTTTACGATCATGCTTTGCTAAATCTGGGATTATTTTTGAGACATCTATGGTTGATACACCAAAGCAGAATGGTCGTGTTGAGCGCAAGCATCATTATTTGTTAAATGTGTCACGTGCTTTGCATTTTCAAGCTAATCTGCCAGTTGACTTTTGGGGAGAATCTGTACTTACAACTACTTATTTGATGAACCAGACACCAAATAAGCAACTCAATAGTCGCACTCCATTTGAGTTACACTATGGTCGGGCTCCAAACTACAAGCTTTTGTGGGTATTTGGATGCTTGTGTTTTCCTTCCTACATTCCCAGATTCTGTGACTAGTTTGCGCCAAGAAGTTGCCGATGTTTGTTTCTTGGATACCCCACCGGAAAGAAAATCCATCGCCTTTATGATTTGGAATCCCGTACTTTCTTCAATAGTTGGGATACTGATTTCTTTGAAGACTAGTTTCCATAAGCTGAATCTCTGCATTCGACCTCACCATTGCATACCAGCGGCGCCACAACCTCACCATCGCCAATCTCGGAGCCCAACATGCCACCAGCCATTTCCTCGCCATCGTAGCTGGATGCGATGGCCAGCCCAGATCGCCAGCTTACACTGCTGGCCGGCGATCAGACCTCCAACATGCTGCCCACGTTCTCGTCGGACCCACCACACGCACCTCCTGAGCCATCGGTTACCGATGGCTACACATCTCACACATCGCCGGTTGACATCCTAGCCCCTCCATATTTACTGCATGATGCAGTATCTTTTGCTTCGGACTCCGTCGTCTGCCGATGTACAATTCCCGCTTCGCCACCTGCCTCGCTGGTTATCCCGATGCTGCCGAGTTTCCTCCTCTTCGACAAATTGTTTACGATCGTCGACCTCTGTCATACTTGGAAGATTATGTTTGTTCTGTTACTGATATTGAAACCCACTGATATGAATCTCCTTGTGAAGACTCACGATTTGCGAAATTAACATCTTTGATCTAGTGAAGGGATATGCAAACCCACACTATCTAGCACAAAATTCAGGAGTCTAGCCCTCGGGGTACGCCTAACTTTGACTTGCTCTCTAATTAGCCCTCAGGATCAGATTACAAGGTTTATTGATACTTAATTAGCCCTCGGGGTTAAGCAACAATGGAATAGCTCGCAAGTAAAGAGTATGAACTCAAAAGGTTGTATTTTGATTGATAAATGTGGTTAGGTAAAATTAATGTTGAAAATCACCCCTATTTATAGTACATATGTATGGTCTTCAAAAATACAAATAAGAAACTAAAAAGGATTATGGCAGCTTTAAGAAGCTAAAACCATATTTAACTAGACTACCTAAAATAAATGGCTATATTCTTCAAGATAAATCTTGAATGAATATTGCCTTATCTAATCTTACCAAATCTAATTCTAATCAAATCATAACTGAATATTCTAAACACTAAAATAAATGCATGACCGAAACATTAATTATTCTAAGGCCAACATGGCAGAATTAATGATCTTCTTCTAAAATAAAATAAATGATCACACTGCCTCATTAAAAAACCCATTGGGAAAAAGAGTATAGTGTTATATTCTAAACCCTAATAAATAAAAATAAATAAATAAAACCTAATTCATATCACCCACTACTCCAATCACTAATGCGACATCCCTGTCCCCATGTGTTCTCTATCCTCTTACTGATTTCATAAATTGTCATAAATTTTCTAGTACGCATCTAGATTTTTGGGTGCAGTAACTTCTAGTGCATATCCAACCACTTACTCTGAGGCGTTGAAGCATGATCACAAAGCTCGACAGATTGAAGGGATTGACTATACTGGGACATTTTCTCCTGTTGTGAAGATGAGTTTAGTTCACCTGTTCTTATCAGTTTCAATCATTCGTGGCTGGGAACTTCATCAAATGGATGTGCATGATACTTTTCTACATAGTGATATGCATGAAGAGGTATTTAGGCGCCCCCTTGGGTATTCTGTGCCCCCTGGACAGGTATGTCGCCTTCAGAAATTTGTTTATGGTCTAGGGAAAGCCCCTCGCAATTGGTTTGCCATATTGGCTCAAGCTTTGCGTGCATCTGGATCTGTTCAGAGTAAAGCAGATTACTCTCTCTTTGTGTTCTCCCGTGGCTCAGTTTCTTTGCATGTTCTTGTTTATGTGGATGATTTGGTTATTGCTGGTAGTTCTTCGTCGCTTATCTTTGAATTCAAGAAATACTTGAGCTCTTGTTCATATGAAATATCTTGGTTTGCTTAAGTATTTCTTAGGTATAGATATTGCTAGAAGACTGGATGAGATGTTTCTTTCACAACAGAAATATGCACTGAAAATTTTATCTGACATAGGTTTATCAGCTTCTAAACCGATTGATTTTCCAATGGAGCAAAAACACAATTTGGAGTGTGTTGAAGATCCCCCTTACAATGATCCCGAGCAGTACCAAGCACCCGGTTGGTCGCCTGATCTATCTCACCATTGCACGCCCTAAGCTTAGCTATTTGGTTCATACACTTGCACAATTTATGAAGTCTCATTGTGTTCCTCATTCGGAAGCTACGATTTGAGTCCTTCACTACCTGAAAAGTTATCCTGATCAATATTTATTTCTCTCTTCACATAGTGTGTTACAATTAACTGGTTATTATGATTCTGATTGGGCTGCATGCCCTATTTCCCGACGCCCTTTTTCCGGATACTTTGTGATGAATGGTAATTATCTGATTTCATGGAAGACTAAGAAGCAACCTATGGTTTCTTGGTATTCTGCTCAGCCAGAGAATCGTTATAGGTTGTTACTTGTTGTGAGTTGTGGCTTAAGTCTTTGGTTAAGGACTTAGGTGTTATGCATTCTGCTCATATGCGACTGTTTTGTGACAGTCAATCTGCTCATATGTACTAAAACAAAAGAAAACAAAATAAAAAGGAATGAAGATGGGTAAAGTTTTAAATGGAACTTTGATATGACGTAAATACAATTGGTTTGGCGGTGACACTCTGTAGAATTATGGTTACCAATGTTAATTAATTGAAATAAGTGCATTTATGCTCCTCGGTTCTTTGTTATGTGCGCATATACCCCCAAATTTTTTGAAAGTGCGTTTGTACCCCTGCTATCATCAGAAAAATGGTCTCTTTCGATAAATACCGAAATCAGTGGAAATGATCATTTTGCCCTTTAATGAAAAGAAAATAAAAATTCAGATGCACGATATTTTCATCCTTCTCCGGAGCCAACGACACCTCCAAGTGCTGGCCACCCTCTACCTCTCTCCGGCCCTCTCAAAACACACGCAATGCTTCCTCCCACCATGCTCCGCTGTGCACCACCACCTTGAGAAACACCCCCGGGGAAATTTCTCCCAAACCAACAATGCGAATCCTCCTCTCTCTTGGGCAATTCCACCAGTTCAACCATCTCCACCAACAACCTAAAGCCCTAATTCGATTCATCTCCCCCTAGTTTTGATTTTGCGTAGCAGTGTGGAGAACCACCATGAGTTGTCGTTGTTGCTCTTCTCAAATTCGCTATTGGGGCTTGGAAATGGTGGCATTTTCCATGTCTGGAGTTAGCGCATGGAATGCGTTTGTTTCATCGTTGGTGCTAACATATTGGTTGGCCGTGCAGTCACCACAATGAATACAGTGAACTGCCTCCAGGAGAACTGTAGCTTGGGGTGGAGGTGGGGGTGCAGATGATGGATTGACCGCACCGAAGGTGGAGCGTGAAGGTGAGAGTAGAGGTGGTAGATTGCCGACGGCGGTGGAGATGGCAAAGGGACTTAATGGCAAAGGGTAATTTGGTCATTTTAGACTGGTCAATGGTTGGAAATGATGGGACTCAAGCAGGAGGGGTACAAATTATTAAGGCACAACTAATCTAGGGGTATGAGTACACTTTAAAAAACTCGGGGGTATATGTGCACATAACAAGGAACTGGGGGGCATTGCTGCATTTATCCTAATTAATTAAATCAAACTTGTACATGACGTCACAATTATTATTTTTATAATATTGGGTAGTATATACTATTAAAATAATATTTAACTATTTTATTATTTAAATTATATTAGGTAGAATTCTAGTTATTAAGAGATTGAATCATCTTTACTATATATATATTAAGTTTATAATCATATAATATTTTCTATTAAAAAAGAGTAGGTCTCCTGACAGGCGGCTTGTCCATAAGCTTATGGACATGCCACTTATTTCTTACCTTATATACTGCATTTGTTAAATTACATACAAAATTTAAGAATTTTGAAAATATTTTTTTATATCAAATATTTTTATATTTTCACCTTCAAATACATAATATTACTTGTTTTAACTTATAAAATGTAATATTTAAATTTTATAAAAATTACAACATTTAAGGTAAATGCCCCTGTGGACTGTCAATAACCTTATGGAAATGCCGCCTTTCCTGAGACTTTCTCTTAAAAAAATACCTAGAATAATGTATTACTATGTAATTAAAATTTATGTTTAAAATCATAATTTACTCTATTTAACTCTATCTTCAATATTTCTATTTTAAAATTTTAAAATATCTAATTTTTTTTACTAACACATAATATATAATTATTTTACATGGCATTCGTCAACCTATCAATTTCTTAAGCTAAATAATTTTTGTTAAGCTATGTCAAATTCTATATTTAGCTTAAAATTATCTTGAATGATGTCTTTAGTTCTTTTAATTTATGGAATTCTAGGTTTTTTTCTTGTTTTTTCGATGAAAAATGTCATTACGTAAGTTTTTTTTATTGAAATTGATCGGTAGGTAGAGAATAAAAATGACTAGTTTATTATTGGTGTATACATATACAATGTTAGAATTGTATTTTAATATTATGTTTGATCTCAACATATATTATATTCATACAATTAATTATATTTTAAAGGCAAAGTCTTGGGAAAGACGGTCTTTCCATATGCTTATGGAAAGACGGGGTTTGATTAGAATAATAAAAGGTAAAAGGTCTTAGTTGCAATATTAAAGTTTTAGTATGAAACATGTAGTAGTTATAAAATTTATAACCCGGTTCATGCAACCCAAAAATTTTATCTTAATTTCTTCTAATTTACACTTTAAACCTTGGTCTTTCCATAACTTATGGAAAGACCGTCTTTCAAGAGACGGACTCTATTTTAAATGCATGTGATTATTTGACAAGAGTAATGAGGGTGGATAAAAAATAAAATTGGGTCAATAAAATAGTTTTCATTAACTCGAGTATAACACTAATTTACATTAACTTATTTTGAAGTCATGTTTAAAATAAATATGACTCTATTTTAGAAATCAATTTTTTTATTTTAATTATTAACTAATTATTAAATAGATAATGACTTAAGAAACTTTCTAATTTATGTCTCAATTTTAGTTTTTTTAAAGAGAGTTCATTTAAATTGATATTAATTTTTATTTATGCCATTTATAATAGAAAACAACAAATCTTTTTAGAATGCTATATTTTATAATCTATAATATATGCAATATTATTATTTATATATTATTAAATATAAATGAGTATATTTAGTACTCAACATATTGGTTTGTTATTATTATTAATTTTATTATTAAACGAACAATTCCTTTTTAATTTTATTTAATTCATTTATCATTTGTTACGAACGCATTCAGAGAAAGCATCCACTACTTTTCATTTTTTGCCTAATCATAATAAAAAACAACTGCGTGAATTTGAATAAAAACAAAAAATAATGAGGACACGTTTGCTAAATGCATCCTCTATTTTTTAGAAAATAAAAAAATGAAAGTACAGAGGAGATGACGCATTCACCTTCCTATTTGCATCCACACCGGTTCCTATTTCCAAACGAAGAATTTAGGCATCCTGAGAGGGTCAATACCAAAGGAGAAATTTCCAATTGAGGGATCAGATGGACTTCTCCACGAGGTTAGCCTCATACTGCCATTTCTACCTCCACCTAGCCTCATTCCCGTAACCATAGAAATTGTAGGAATATGATAAGTTTGCCACACACTCCTTCCATTTGAGCTTTCTCTCAACACCAAGTTATCATTATCCAAGAGTTGTGCAGCTGAGCTTGGCACGGCAGGCATCCGATGACCAAAGTATCTCCTTCTTACCATTCAAAACCACAAGATTCCCATCTTCTGAAATAATCAGAGCCCTAGAGGAGTCACTCAAAGGGTTGTCCCTTTTAGTCACCCAAAGAACAGGCATTTGAGGAACACTATACATGATTCCAACATATCTGTTGGTAGTGTTTTTATGGCTGAAAATTTTCAACTTGTAAATATGATCCGGGCAAAGTATAAAGTTGGGATCTTGAAGATGTTAGAATAACTCATATTATTAATTAGATTTGTGTTTATCTTGATGGCAGGGATAGCATTATTTTAATCATAGTCTATGTTTTGTACTTTATTTATTTCATTTAGTAATACCATAATTATTATGGAAAATCATTTTTTCATAATATCACATAAAGTTCTAGACTCTAGCTCTAATTTTTACTTTTCGTTTGGCCGCCTCCCTCCCTCTTCTTTCCCGACCAACCGAACCACCACCTGTTCCGACCAACTTCTGGCCAACTTTCTGCGACCTCCGACGTCCTTTCTGTCCACTTCTCAGGCGCCTCTCTCTCCAATTTCCGATCAGCTCCTGCCCAACTTTAGGCGACAATTTTCAGACCTCAGGACTTCCACCGTTGATTCCTCGTTTGTTCAGACCCCCATCATTGGTCGCTGAGTTCAGATCTCATCATCGGCCGCCGCGTTTCAGATCTTCGGCGACCTAGCACCGGCGGGTCTCTTCTATAGCATCCATCAGGACTACATCGACTTTCCTGCAGCTTCACCTTTCCAGCGTTTTCACCTCCGGATTTACCCGCAGCGTCACCTTCATTGCGCGCGCCGAGTCACGCGCGAGCTGCCTCATCAGCGCGTCATCTTCACGCATAGGCGAGTCTTCAGCGTGTCAGTCCATGCGCGGGCACTTTTGAAGCGTGTGTTTTTCGCGCTCGGGCACGTTTTGGCTCACTTGTTTCACGCACATGCCCGGTTTCCAGAATTTTCTTGCAAAACCAGTTACGTTGCATTATGGCACACTTTGGCGGCAACTCAGATTGCAGGAACTATGGTTTCAAGTGGGTTATTGACTCTGGTGCCATAGAACATATGGCCTCGTACCCAGTGTTGATGATCAAGTTGCACTTTATCAATGAATTAGTTGTGTCTATGTTGTAAATGGTTCTTAATTTTCTCTCGTATCTCAGTGTTGTTAATTATGTGGCACCTTATCACGGAAATAGCTGCGTCTATGTTGGTAATAGTTCTCAACTTTATATTACTCATGTATGTGATTCTTGGATTTCTAAGTCATTGTCTTTATGATGTATTTATTGCGTTTGATATTACTAAAAAATTGTTTTCAATTAGAAAATTAACTCGTGATTTAAATGTTGTTGTCTGCTTTAATGATCGCTCATTTATTATTGAGCATAAAATCACTAGTGAGACTTTGGGTTACGGTCATAGTGAAATGGGTCTTTTGTTCTAGGCTAAGGTGCATTTGCTTTGTTGTTTACTATGAAATCAAATAAGTCGTGTGCGTCTTTTGAAATCTGGCATGTTAGACTTGGTCATGTTTCGCATTATGTTATTTATGGTTTTCGTGCTTCTGGATCTTTATATGTCTCATCGGATTTGCCGAAACCTACCATTTGTGATGTGTGTGAAAAGGCTAAAGGGAAACATTTATATTTTTATACAAATGATAAATGTACTGCGAGGGTACTTGATCTAGTTCATTGTGACTTATGTGGGTATTCATGGGCGGATCTACATGGGGGCTGGAGGGGTCTCCAGCCCCCGTCGAGATGAAAATTACGGGGAATACGGGTAGTAAAAGTTTTTTTAAAAAATTATCAGCCCCCTCCAATAAGAGAAAAAAATGAGATTTTTTTTTACGAACATATCAGCCCCCGCCATCAGTGTATCCTGGCTCCGCCCATGGGGGCATTCTCATATTTTATCTGCTGATAGTTCTCCTACTATGCTATTTTCCTCGATGATCATTCTCGACTCTGGTGGTTTTACCCACTGCGCCGCAAATCTAATTTTTGGGATGTCTATCGCCAATTTGAGGCTTTTGTGGAGAACCAATTCTCTTCCACCATTAAGGTGTTTCAGAGTGATGTGGTGACTGATTTTCTAAATAGCCGCTTACGCTCTCACTTTCAGAAAAAAGGCATTCACCATCAGATTTCTTGTCTGTATACTCCCGAGCAGAATGGTCGGGCTGAGCGCAAACACCGTCACATTGCTGAGATGGACTTGTACATGTTATACCACTCTCATGTCTCTGTCTCTCACTGGCCTCACACATTTTCCCCAGCCGGTTATACCAAAAATTGGCTGCCCACTCCTGTTCTTGGCGAACGATCATCATATGAAGTTATTAATGGCTGGGTTCCCATATACACGAATATATGTCACCAGACATGCTCGGTTTGATGACATTTCATTCTCTTACCGATGGTTCTACTTCAGTATCTCCGTTCTCTCTGGATGTCTCTACTTTTTTGGATCCCACTCATACATTAGCCAATATTTCAGCTTCTACCACGGTGACATCTCCTCCTGCTCGGCTTGTCACTTTGGTTGCCAGCCCTCCTGGCATATTGATGCTATCGTCTTCACCGACTATGACACCATGTTCTATCTAATCTGCCAATTTAGACCATCCAGTAGCCGCTCCGACATGAACTGCTCCGCCTACCTCGCCATCGACCAACACATTTGGTTTGCCGACTAGCACATCCGGTTCACCGCCCACCTCACCGGTCCCTTTACCGGTTGCGAATGCTCTTTCGGTCTCTCCACCTAAGCCTCACACTCATCGTATGGCTGCTCAATTGGCGACTGTGGCTATTCAGGGCAGAGACTATTATGATATTATTTCTAACGGTCTTACTGCTACCTTACTTGCTCAGTCAGAGGCCACGGATTACCGCACTGCTCTTCAGGATCCGGCTTGGGTTTCTGTCATGAATGACGAGATGGCAGCCCTTCATGAACAGCGCATTTGGGATTTGGTGCCTCACCCATTGGACGTCAATGTTGTTGGCTCCAAATGGGTTTACCGGCTGAAGTATCGGCCAGATGGCACTATTGATCGTCATAAAGCTAGGCTTGTGGCGCATGGTTTCTCGCAGATTCCGAGGTTTGACTTTAACTATACCTTCAGTCCAGTGGTCAAAGCGTCTACAACTCGTACTGTTCTGGCTATTGCTACGATGTGCTCACGACCTCTTCATTAACTGGATGCCAAGAATGCCCTTTTGAATGGCGTTCTTTATGCTCTAGTGTATATGGCACAACCCATTGGTTACAAGGATCCGCTTCACCCAGGGTATGTTTGTCGCTTGCAGAAGGCCATTTATGGTCATAAGCAAGCTCCGCGGGCCTGGTTCCAAAGTTTCAGTGGTTCAGTTTGGTTTTGTCTGCAGTTCTCCTGATACTTCACTAATTGTTTTGTCTCGTGGATCATCACTTCTGCATCTGTTGGTCTACGTCAATGACATCACCCTTCCAGGCAACGACTCAAATCTGCTCTAGAAATTCATTGATTGGACGCATCAAGAGTTTGCTATCAAGGACTTGGGCACTCTTCACTACTTTCTTGGCTTGAAAGTTACACCCTCAGCCTCAGGTTTACTTCTTGGCCAAGCTAAGTATGCCAGGGATATTCTTACTCGAGCCGGGATGCCAGATGCTACACCAATCTCTACTCCATTTGTTCCAGGATTGCAGTTACACAACTCCACCAGTCCTGCCTTTTGGAATCTAACACTTTATCGCTCTCTTGTTGGGGCTCTACAATATCTGAGAATCACTCATCCTGATTTTGCCTTTGCGGTCAACACAGTCAGTATCATTAGGATCCTCGTGACGATCACTTTGCAACAGTTACTCAGATTTTTTGATGTGTTCGGGGAACTCTTCATTTTGGGCTTGCATTTCGATAAGCCAGTTCTCCTGAGGTTCTGAGTTACTCTGATGCTAATTGGACTCGTTGTTTGGAGACCCGATGATCCATTTATGGTTATGCTGTCTTTCTTGGAGGAAACCTCGTTTCTTGGAGTGCCAAGAAACAACCCACTGTTTCTTTTTCGAGTACGGAGTCCGAGTATCGTGCCCTTGCCAGCACCGCTTCTGAGGTTGTTTGGCTGACTCATTTGCTTCGTGATCTTCGTATCCCACTTGATGGATCTCCGCTACTGTTATGTGACAACAATAGTGCCATCTTCTTGGCTCATAATCTAGTTGCTCACAAGCGGGCAAAGCATATCCACATCGACATCGACTATCACTTTGTTTGAGAGTTGGTTGCTTCTGGCAAGCTGCGTGTTGCTCATGTTCTAACTGCTCTTCAGATTGTGGACATCTCCATCAAAGGGCTCTCTCATCCACTGTTCGAGTTCTTCAAATTCAACTTTTGCGTCACTGAGCATTTGACGCTTCGCTTGAAGGGGGTGTTAGAATAAGTCAAGTTGTTGGTTTGATTTGATTTGATTTGATTTGTGTTTATCTTGATGATTAGGTTAAAGTTATTTTAGCCATAGCCTATCTCATGTACTCTATTTATTCCATGCAGTAATATCATAATCATCACGAAAAATCATTCTTTCCGAAGAGGCTCTGTAATTGAAATTGTGTGTACAACACTGCAATCTTTTAGAGTGCTTGAAGCAATGGACAAAAACAGACACAATAAAAAGGGCAGACCTGTGAACCCCTTCATATGTAAGCCAATGGACAGGGAACAATGTCTGCAACACCAGTACATGAATTACCTGATTTCTCAGTTCAATTTCTTCCTTGTACTTACCCTTCTGCATATTCCTTATCTCAAAGAATTGAAAGTGCCAATAATAATGGCGAAGTGGTTATAGTTCATTCAGACCAAACACTGGGGACTCATGAAACTTGTTACACTTGGACACAACTAAAACGGTCAAATTCCTCTGTCTCAACTATTTTTGCACTATTTGTTTTTTGGAACGTCCCAACTGTTTTTGCACTCTTCACTTTATTTCTATTTTTAATCACTTTTTATTCATATTTTATATTGGACTGATCCAATTTATTTGATGCACTTTTTACAATTAAATTGAAAAGAAAAGGAAAAGGAAATAAGTTAAAGGCCCCACTTAAAAATATATAATAATATACTTTTAAAAATACTTACTGTTTATCTCTCGAAAAAATAAGTGGGAACAAAAAGAGTAGTTCTCTAGAGCAGAGAAATTTCAACTCAAAAGGAAAGAAGCTATATATCCACTTTATAATTCCCGAGCCGAGGAGAAATTTTCCATTATGGCTGACGGAAGAATTGACTAAATTTCTAGATATTCTGAACAAAAAATGACGATTAAACCTCTCCATGTTTGACAGCTTTTCAGTAGTCATTCTCCATCTAGGTGTAACGAAGCAAAGCTAAGCTCGAACTCAGAGCATATTCAAAAGTTAGATGCTCTTTATTAAAATAGGGGTGGGAAAAAAAAACTAAACTAAAATGAAATAATCTGAATTTAAATAATTTGAATAAAATTTAATATTTAAATATTTGAACCGATTAAATCGAATTATGAATATAGTTTATAGTTTGATTTTTTTATTTCTAAACATGAATAGAAAACTGACACGAAAACCAAAATATAATATATATATATATATAAATATATAAATTATTCTATAAAATTTATCAAATATATTCTAAAATTTTGAAATGAGATTTTTCATTCAAATAGAGAAAATAAAGGGACGAACCACTTTTAGAAAATTTAAACTAAAAGTGCTGAGCAAAGCCCATAGTACAATTTTGATTCATACCTTTGTGCTTCAATGTATTTGGCTATATGCTTTGGTTGTGAATTTACGAATTTCTTCTTCATTAGCTAGGTTGCATTTTTAGCTTTCCTTATTTTTTTTTATTTATGGGTTGGTCTTTTTTTCTTAGTAAACAACTGACTGTGTGGATGATTGTAGAAAATCAAGGGTTGATGTTAAAAAACATCATACTTGTTATACGTTGGAAATAAGAAAATATGTGCCTTATTTTTTTTCAAAATTTTTTTGTACACTTTTATTTGCTAGCCGTTATCTAATTTGGTTTATTCAAAAATATATTTGAATTAAAACTGAAAATCAATAAACCAAATTCGAATAAACCAAATTTAATTTTTCCGTATATGATTTGGTTTTTGGTTTTAGCTTTGTAAAATGTCAACTTGATTAAACCGAACCGAATAAACTAAAATATTTGAAAACCAAACCGATGTCCACTTCAACTCTTTTTGTTCCATTTTTTAAAACCGTGGGACAAGGTTATAATTTTAATAATTGTAAACATATATATTGCTCTTCTCATTATAGCTAATAATGTAAAAATGTGGAAACTCCATTCACTACATAATACATAATGTGCAATTTTTCTTTTGTGTATAACAAAGTAGGTATTTGATGCGTCTGGGACGACTGAACAGTCAATGAGTTTGAGCTTTCGAACTGACCTGCAATGAAACGGTTTCTGGGGTTCCAGGGGTCAGTCCTTCGATACTTAAGTCAGTCAAAAAGTATGTATACGGTAAAAAATAGAATGAATGATAAAATGAATACGTACCTGGTATTTATACTGTCTGTTTTGAATAACAATATCCTTAATTATAGTCATTGATTTCCAATAAATGCGGTGATTATTACGACACTTAATAATACCTTAACTGGGCCGCTAACAATATGACCTTATGTACCTTTCGTGCCCAACCCCTATCAAAAGCCCCCAGAAAACTTGATTCTTCCTCGAGACTCTGGAATGACACGTTTGCTATTTGAGTGCACATATCACTGCAATGGCACGAGAGTTTCTGCATAAATGCGCTTGAGGCTTCATTATTCTTTAGTGGTTGAGGATGTTTACCTAAACGTGTTCATGACCTTGCGTTCTTCCAGTGCCTCGAAGATGTGGGGGGGTCAATGTGGGTCATGTTACTTAGGGTTCCATGTCTAGAGGGAGAAATCCAATTTTCTTATTTCTTAAATTAAAATTTTTTACTAGAATACTGAAATGCGCGCGTATGCCTTTCAATCGCATGTGTTACTGTGCCCAAAGCGGCATGCAAAAAAAAGGTGAAAAGACAGTCACATTTTTTCATGACTTTTTAGTTTTTCGGTGCAGTTATTATTGTGCCATTGTTTCAGATTTAATAACTGCTCTCTCTTTCTTCATCCCCCTCTTCATTCATTTGCAGGAAGCGCCACAAGGGAGATTCATATTTTGGAGTCACCTCTTCTTTTTCATCTATATCAGCAGCCTTATCCTCATCCTCTTTCTTCCAAAATCAGTGTGTCCTCTTCTCCTTCTGTTATTCTATTTCTTTCCTCAAAATAATGACCACTTTCGGTGAGGGTTCTACTGAGAAGGGGTTTTCCAGTGAGGTTAGGATATATGAGGAACAAATTGATTCACCCGAGATGGTAAGTATCAATTCTGAGTTCAGCCATTCTGATGGGTCGCACTGTGTCTCCGACTTAGAAGAAGATACTCTATTCCGAGTTCAGCCATTCTGATGGGTCGCACTGTGCCTCCGACTTAGAAGAAGATACTCTCGGCCACACTAGCCCCCACCCTATGATTTTTCCTATCATGGATATGCCTCCCCATGGATATATTGAGAACTAGCCCCCAGGGATGGGTAAACCCTACTTTAGACAATCTCCCACTAGTGGTAAGGTCGGCTTTTACCCTCATCACACTTAGTCCATGAGATTCAGGAGGAAGGAGATGTATCTCCTCAAAGAGAGGAGGTACCCCTCAAGAGGATGGAAGTTCCTCAAAAGTTATTAGAGGTCTCTTAGGGGGAGAACACGTCTCAGAGGAAGAAGAAGATGTCTCGAGGGGAAAAAATTAGGACTTCTAACCACCCCATCCTTGAAGGCCGGGAAGCCATCTTGAGGTTTCAAGCTTCAATTCCCATTGGTCAACGATATATCCGGATGTAGATTCCAGTTTTTTAAGGAAGGAAATACCCCAAATAACCTTCCCGAGGGGAGATTCACTATTTTCCTCAGGCATTACGCCGCAGGCTCTATTTCCATTTCCACCCCTCTTCTCCAAACTTCTCCGAGAGTTCCAACTGAGCCCCACACAAGTCCACCCTAATGTTTTAGTAATTATCACGATGTTTTTATCGAGATGTCACGAGTTCAGTATCACGTCAAGGTACAAGTTACTTCGCTCACTGTATTACATATCCTATAACGGCAAGTCCTCAGAGAGGATTATCGCTTTCATTGGCCGAGAGGTGCACCATAAAGTTTCCACCACTCTTTCTCGCTCAGGTGACTGGCGGAATTGGAGAAAAAGAATCTCCTTTGACTGCCGAAGATATCGGGTTCCTCGGTGGAACTCAAATGTGCAAGTCGAGTCCCCTAAGCCAGGGGAATATACCTGTCCCAAAACTCTCGCAAGGAATATGCAATGCCTTTTATCCACCTCCCTCGATTATAGCCTTTACTCTAATCCCACTCAGAATATTGGTGGCTTTGTCTGGTCACCTGTGATTTACGAGAAGTATGTGTATAAAAAACTCTTGAAGAGTGGCAAGAAGCGGAAAAGAAGATCTGAGAACCCTCTCAAGATAGTGGTTTTAAGCCCTTGGAAGTCCTTGAAAGTGTTTTAATAGAAATCTGTTGCTGTTTTTTTCTTTTTTTTTTACCTTTTCTCTTCTTTTACTGATCTCCCTTTTTGTGTCTTTTCTCAATGGGTCTCAGTGAAAATTTAGGTAAAGCAAAGAATGACTCCAAGAAGAGTGACCTTAAGGGGACCATTCCCTCCTCAATTAGACTTCCACTCCTCTAGTGGGTGGTGGAAGGAATGTTCAAAACAAAAAGGATGGCCCTAATTCAACCTCCCGGAATCTGCGCCAAAAGACATGAGTTGAAGGTGGGGGAACTTCCCACATTTCCCAGCATCCAAACCCATAACTTTCTTCCTGGAACACTGTGGTGGCCGTGCCAAGCCTTCTGACGTCAAATGAGTAGGTTTTGGCAAAAATGACTGCGAATCCCCAGGTTAGCTCATGCATAGTTGTGTAGACTTTTTATGATTTGTCAATATTCATCTAATTAACTTAATTGTTATTTTCTACTGTTTTCTAGGCTCCCTAACATCTTGGTCAAATGACCCAAAGCTTGGCTGCTTTTGTACATTCTGTGATCTCGGGTCATGGTAAGGTGCAAGAGTAGTTGAGTTAGAAAGATATTGAGATCCTCGAGCTTAAAAAGTCTCTCGAGGTAAAAAAGAAGAAGATGGAATCATTTGAGGTCGAGAAATGGAAATTCATCCTCGAGAAGCAAGCGCTCGAGAAGAGGATTACTGTGATCAAAGACCCTGTTGGCCAAGTTCGTTTGTTCAAAGCATTCAAAGAGAAACTGCTAAACAGTCCCAAACTTTTCAGATATTTTGTGGATCTCCTTGAGATGGCCAAAGAATGTTTTTTTGCAGCAGTTTAGCTGAGGAGACCCTGAAGCCTCAACTATCTTCTTGCCTGTCCGAGGACGATTCTAAAATGTTGGATGAGCTTATCAAACCTGAGCTCGTATCTCTTTTGGATGCAAAGTGAGATGATGCAATTAAGCTTGGTGGTCTGCACTTTGCCCTGATGGACCATCTTAAGTCCAATGGGCAATTTATTACTGCTGAAGGAATTCGAGCGATTCCCCTTCAAGATGCCACTGACGAGGTTCCCAAGTAGACAATTTCAACTGAGCAAGTCATGGGGGTGCAGGATCCGGCCATCTAGAAGGAAGATAACTCTAGGGTTTGTGCTTAAGTGTAACCTTTACCAGATATGGCTTTCCTGTGTAACCTTTTTTCACTTTAATGACAAAAATGTACTTTGCTTCTCAACTATATTCTTATTATCTTCTCTTTCCCTCATAGTGTAATTCATTAAAAAGACAACCAGAATGCGTATACCATGAACTGTCGAGTACTCGAATAGAACTGAACAAAACATGTGAGCAACTGATGAAGGCAATGCAGGACCTTTCCACATGTAACGAGGTTAAGAAATCGTTGCAGAGCAAGGTTGATGAACTTGAAGGAGAGCTGAAGTGGAAATCTAAAGAACATCCTGCTTATAAAAAAATTATTAAAATTTCTTAAATAAGAAATTAAATGGAGTTATTACTCTAGAGGTGATAGATGATCGTGATCCTGCAGAAAAAAGCTATGAAGAATTGGTGCATCAAATAAATAAAAAAGTTTGGATCTTTGAAGAGATGTTTCGTAGATGTAAATAGGTTGCTGGTCCTCGAAGGGCAGCTAATAACTTGTATGGGCGAGTCATCTAAGTTCAAGGCGCAAATAAAGCAGATTGCTAAACTTTATATGGAAGCCATGGGTGAGATTACCAGGTTAGAAGAAGAATTGTTGGTGAATGGGACTTCTAGCAAAGATCCTTCCTTAGTTGATTCTTTCCTTATTGAGAACGCCCAAATTTTAGGGGAAGTTGAGGCTTGAAAGGTACAAGCTAAGGAGTTTGAGGACATTATCAATGTTCACAAGGTGAGTCTTTGAGCTCACATGCTATCTCATGGCATTCCCAACTGTATCTGATAGAAACTGACAATCTGCCCCAATTTCTCCTTAGAGATTGTTGCTATTAGATTAAGGAGGTCAACGTGTACGAAAATGGGACCAACCGATAGAAGACATCTTCTGACCCTATTCTGGAATGGTTAAGGTAGCTTCAGGTCAGCGCTCAACCACATTCGAGGGGTCTGGCAAGGATTCGTAGATCTACCCAGTGTCGAAGAGAGCTGGTGAGAATCCCACATCATCGACTAAGTCTATTACAAAATCTTTCAAAAGACATCGTGGAGGTGAATGGTTTACCTCTAGAGATTTGGACAACCGGCCTGCAACCATGCAATGTAAAAATAATGACACTGTTAGATCCATCCAAGTACCCCAAGGAGGAGCAAATGAAGGATTTTCAAAGGGCAACCGACATCAAAATAGAGGAACTTGAACAATTGGAAGCAAAACTGGAAAAGATATCCCCCTCTCAGGGGGTATCACCCATCTAAATAGACTGTTTCTTTTGGTCATACCTGATCGATGCTAACTATTTGATGTGTTGTGTGATTTATATATATATACACATATGTATGAGTGTTTTCATATTTATTTCAGTGAGATTAATACTAATCATGTGCATATCCTTTTATGAATTTGCAAACCTCAAGGATTATCATTTATTTGTGAATTAAAATAGATGATTGAATGCATAATAGGACGGGCCACTTTGGCCTTGGGATGGCATCCGACTAGTTAACAACCCTGAACAGGATACAAGTGGCTTTACTAGAATATTCTCTGAGTTAAATGTTCAAGCATGTGAAAGCATTGCAGTCAATTGTAAAAGAAGGAATTGAAAAATTCAAAGAAACTAGTAATTTTACCTAGGTTTGGTGTTTCCACCTACATCCTGCAAATTTTGCTCCACTAGATAACCATTTCAAGATTACAGAGGTACTTTGAGAGTGCTGCTTATCAGCAAACCACTCTATTATTAGCCTTAGTTTGAAATAACATCCAGAGTGCCGCTTAAGAGCAAATCACTCGATCATCAACCTTAGCTGAAAATATCATCTAGAGTGCCGCTTTAGAGCAAACCATTCGATCATCAGCCTTAGCTGGAAATATTATCTAGAGTGCCGCTTAAAAGCAAATCACTCGATCATCAGCCGTAGCTAGAGATAATATCTAGAGTGCCGGTTAAGAGCAAACCACTCAATCATCAGCCGTAGCTGGAAGAAATATCTAGAGTGCCGCTTCAGAGCAAGCCACTCGATCATCATCCGTAGCTAAAATAATATCTAGAGTGCCGCTTAAGAGCAAACCACTCGATCATCAGTCGTAGCTGGAAATAATATCCAGAGTGCCGCTTAAGATCAAACAACTCGATCATCAACCGTAGATGCAAAGAATATCCAAAGTGCCGCTTAAGAACAAACCACTCGTGCTTTCAGAGCTGATAATAGCTCCTTAAGTTGGAAACGTTACACCTTTTTGGCACTCAAACCCCATTTTATATCTTCGAGAACATAGCTACCTCCTGGATGCAATTTGATTACCTCATAAGGCCCTTCCCAATTTGCAGCCAACTTACCTTCGGGCTCTCGTCGACTTAAAAAAATATTTCTTCATCACTAACTCCCCTGGGTTAAATGATACCTTCTTCACCCTTCTATTATGGTATCTTCTTACATGTTCTTTTACTTTGGATTTGTGCAGAGAAGCCAGTTCTCGTCTTTCTCCCACCATAGCGAGATCAAAGCACCGCTTCTCTTGATTGCTTGTCTCATCTGTGGCCGCCATCATCCTTGGACTAGGAACACATATCTTTGCAAGAATTACTACTTACGAGCCATATACAAGACTGTATGGTGTTTCTCCAGTAGCAGAAGATTAAGTTGTTTGATATGTTCACAAAACATTTGGTAGCTCCCATATCCAATTCCCTTCTGCCCCTTCTAGCCGGCACTGATACCATTCACTATCGTTATGTTGGTCACTTCTACCTATCCATTGGCTTTGGGGTGATAGACTGTTGTTACTTTTTGTATAATTTTATACTCCTCTCACCACCTCTTGAATGGGTCTTGAGCGAATTATATTCCATTATCCGTAATATTTGTCCTTGGAATATTGAAATGGCATATAATGTTCTTCCAACAAAAGGAAATGACTGCCTTACCTTTTATGTTTGTCAATGGTACAGTATCCACCCACTTCATGAAGTAGTCAACAACCACTATTAGATATTTAAACTTCCCCGCAGCTTCGGAAAAAGGTCCCACTAAGTTGATCCCCCACTTGTCGAACGACCATGAACTGTAATACCTGTCATCTCCTCCTAAGGAACATGAGTTATGGGAACATGTTTCTGACTTTGGTGACATGCTTATATATATATATATATATATATATATATATATCTGTTTGCATCATCAAACATCATTGGCCAGTAGTACCCTGCTCAAATAGGTTTTCTTGGCACTGACCGAGCCCCCTGGTAGCTACCGCATATTTTTTCATGAACTTCCCTCATTAGATAATTGGCTTCATAGGGGGTAACACACCGAAGCAACAGTTGTAAATGGCCCTTTTTGTATAGTATTCCTTCCTGCAACACATATCTAGGAGCCTTCAACCTTATCTTTCTAGCCTCCACCTCATTTTCTGGCAGGACTCCCTCTCGAAGGTATCTAGCTATAGTTTTCATCCACGTATCTTCCTCCTCGATAGCCATGACTAAAGACCCCTCAAAGCTTTGTCTATTCAAAGTTTCCATGAGCAACTATCTTTGAGATTGAGCTCCTAGGTTTGAAGAAGCGAGCTTTTTTAGAGCATCTTCTTTGTGGCTGTTCTCCCTTGGAACATGCATTAGAGTATATAATTTAAAAATGTTCAAAAGATTTTTCACCACCTCTAGGTACATCTGTAAGTTACATTCCCAGGCCTCATCCATTCACATGCTGAACTACTATTTGGGAATTGCTATAGATTTCCAGGTCTTCCACCTTCAGTTCTTTGCCCAGAAACAATCCAGTTGTCAAGGCTTCATATTCAACTTCATTGTTCGTAGCCTTGAATGCAAAGTTCAGTGCATAAGAACAGTCTTTGCCATCAGTACTAGTTAGTAGTACCCCTCGAGTTGAGTCTTGGTACTCAATGGGTTCTGAAGTTTCTACTATGAAATATGCTAGTGCTTGTCCTTTAATCGTGGCTCTGGGCTGGTATCGAATATCATGTTCTCCCAATTCCACTACTCATGTCATCATTCGTCCAGATACCTCTGGTTTTAACAAAATCTGCCAGATTGGATGGTTTGTGAGCACTACTATCATATACCCCCCTGAAAATAGGGACTCAACCTCCTAATTGCATGGACCAGAGCTAAGATCAACCTCTCGAGGGAAGTGTATCTCGTTTCCGTCCCTTGTAAGGTGCAACTAAAAAAGTAAATGAGGTGCTGCACCCTGTCTCTTTCTTTTACTAAAGCTGCACTGATTTCCAGTGGCGAGGCCAAGATGTACAAGTACAACATCTCCCCCCTCTAAGGCTTCATGGGGGTAGGTAATATTCTCAAATGCTCCTTCAGCTGTTGGAATGCCTAGTCGTACTTTTCCGTCCACTCGAACCTCTTTGCTCTTCGAAGGACATTAAAAAAGGGGAGATGTTTCTCATCTCCCTTCAAGAGGAACCTACTCAATGCCGCTAAGGACCCTGTAAAATTTTGTACCTTTTTTAATGACTGTGGAGTTCTCATTCTCATCAAAGCCTCCACCTTTTCTAGGTTTACATTGATACCCCTCTCGAAAACCATGAATCCAAGAAATTTCCCTGCTCCTACACCAGTAACACACTTGGACGGGTTTAACTTTAAGTTTTCCTCTCGAACCCTGTTGAAATTTTCCTCTAAGTCCATTAAGAATTCTTTATTACTTATGATTTTTACTACCATATCATCTACATAAATCTCCATATTCCTTCCAATTTTCTCTTTGAACAACTTTTCCACTAATCTCTGATAAGTCGCTCCAGCATTCTTTAGTCCAAATGACATCTTTTTATAACAATAAGTACCTACATCTGTAATGAATGACGCCTTTTAGTTATTGTCCTTGACCATAAGTATCTGATGGTACCCTTTACGTGCATAAAAATGCCAATACTTGATATCCAGTAATGGTTTCCTCTAACTTGTCAATTGGTGGCAACGGGTAGCTGTCCTTGGGGCAACACCTATTCAAGTCTGTGAAATCTATGCACATTCGCCAAACCCCATCGTGTTTTGGGACCATAAATGGATTGGCTATCCACCCGGGATAAAACATTTCTTCGATGATGTCTACCTTCAATAGCTTTGCAACCTCTTCTTTGATGGTCTCAGCCCTCTCGAGGCAAACACCCTCCTTTTTTGCTTTACCAGCTTTATCGAAGGGTTTATATTTAACCTGTGTAGTGATAAGTTTTAGGGTACTCCTGTGAGATCAGAAGTGTCCCACGAGAATACATCACCATATTTCTCTAGCAACTCTTTTAATTTCCCTTTAACATCCTAGGATATCAATTTCCCAACAGCTACAGTCCCAATATCTTGAATGGGTATTTGTGTTGTATCTGCTGGTCCCACTTCTCCGTGTACCGATGTCACCTTTCTGTCTTCTCACCTCTCTCACCATGGTAAGATTACAATTTCGAGACACATTTTGATCTTCTCGAATAGATGCTATCCCCCCTTTCAATAGGGAACTTCATCATAAGATGATAAGGTGACCAGACCGCTCGAGCCTGGCACATCCCTGACCTTCGAAGGGTCACATTATAGGGGGATGAGGAGTCAATAACAACAAAATTACTGTTTATAGTTACCCCTTTATCACCATTTTCTACTCGAACCATCAAGGTTATCTCCCCTAGAGGAAATATTGGGTTCCCCGTGAAACCAAATAGAGGCGAAGTTGACCTTTTCAAGTTACTGCACCCTATATCCTGTTGGTCAAAGCAGTCAACAAACACTACATCTACTCCACTTCCATCATCAATAAACACCAGTTTTACCAGTGTTCTGATTATCCCTGAGACCACCATGTGGTCAGCATGGGGCATCTGGTTTGGAACTGCATCTGCTTCCAAGAACGTTACCATCTCGTCCGGCCAAAATCTTTTATGGAGGGGTTCTCCCGCAGGGACCCTTTGTGCATCCGATCTCACTATAGCATTCGAGGACCTTTCCCATATAATACCATTGATAACATTAATCACTCTTTGAACATGTGGATTTTCTCCATTCTTATTATCCCGTTTGCCTCCTTGTTGCTCCTGCGGTCTCTCTTGGCTTCCATCCTGCCCTCTATCTCGAATCATCTACTCTCGTGGCCTCCTGTCTCCCCTTCCCTTGTTATTCTGATTATTCCTTTTCTATGGCTCCCATTGATTTCCTCAAGGCCTTAGAGGCCGAGATTGGTTTCGAGGCCTTGGTCCTTGAAGGTTTCCTCCCCTCTCACATCTTTCGATCTTCATTCTTAACTGCATATAATCATTTGTGCCATAGCCATAATCCTCGTGGTGATCAAAATATCATTTTTCTGCCCTTCTGTCCATTACTGCATTGTGAAAACTCTGCAAAGATAGGGGTTTTCGAAAAAATCCTCGGTGTATACTCAAAATTTGCGCAGGAGTTCTCCTCCCAAGTGTTGGTATCATATGAGCATACGTCTCGAATGGGGTTTTGATCGGTTCCACCGATCTTTTCCCTCGAGGATTCACATTTGTTCCTGCCTTCTCTGTGAGGGTGTCTCTTTTCTTCCGAGTAGCTTCCTCTACTCTCACATATTGCTCTACTACCTCCTGAAGTTTTTGCAAAGTTTTGGAGTGTTTGTACTCAACTTCTTGTACAACTCCATATCATGCATTCCCAACAAATACCCTTGAATCACTTCATTCTTAGTGGTCTCTATTACTCCCAAACTCTTTTCCATATACCTATGATAAAAGGCCTCCGTACTTCCCTTAGCTTTTTGCTTAGTTTTATAAAGCTATAACAGGGTTTTTGTGAACTTTTTCTTCCGTGCATAGTGGCTTAACAATGCCCCACTAAATTTTTGATAGGAGTGTAGTGAGCCTCTGGGTAGCTTATTGAACCATTCTTGAGCCTTCCCTCGGAGATAACTCCCCACCAACTTACATGTCAATTTTTTGCCAAAGTCTCTCGAATTCATTAAACTTAGAAACATTTGGATGAAATCTTGAGGATCCGCTTCCCCACTTTAGGTAGGGAGTCCCTCAGGGGGGCTTTACTTCCATCGGCCAATGAACCCCTACTATCATTGTGCTGAAGGACGATCCCACCGCCTGGCCCATCAGCCCAATCAACCTGTCTAACTCCCTCTTTAGGGAATCACCCGCATCGACTCCCAAATCTTGTTACCTACCTATCACATTCAGAGCCTGTTCGTTACCCCCAAATTGGAAAGGATAAGTAGGTTGAACTACTGCGTACCCTGGATTTGCCTAAGGCAGCACGAACCCTGGGTAAGCCGTCAGTTGCCATAGGGGTTGTAAGTCTTCTGACTGGCTATTGCTCCCTGTAATCCTGCATTCCCATATACTTAAGGTCCAGAAGAAGTCACCATCCAGTATGTTGTCTCCTGTCTCGAAAGTGTAAAAACTGGGGCTTGGGGAGACATCGAATACATTAGTTCTTGCGGATAATCTGGGAGAGAAGGTTGAGGTCTTGCATGCAATGTTTCTCCAACAAATACTAGGTAAGGATAAGCTATCATGGGTTGAGACGTCATCTTAACGGTTATTTCTATAGGCAAGGGTGGTTGTACATCATATGGGACCCTCTCACTCCTCGGGAGGGGGGGTGTTGACTCGATACCCTGCTGCTGCCAGGGCCTGTGCTGCTTGTTCTAGATCTTGATTTGGCCTCGTCGCTCCTACATTCTGATTCCCTTGCATGGTCCCCTCGTAAGCCTCCATATATCAATCAGTGGACATCTTTGTGAACCTCCCATCCATGTTCTCTCTCGAACCAGCTGGTCCACTCTAGGCAGGTCCTAGGTTTCCAACTTCCCACCCTTTTGTGTTCCACGGCCGGGATGGGTTCTCCCATTGACTCAATCGTTGACTCGAACGTCCCCCATCACGGTACCCTGCATCTCTTAGGGATTAACCATATCTGCTCTCTCAGATCGTACTTCGTTTCTGGCTCCTGAACCTTTTAACCTTAGCCTTTAAGTCGTTTGAGTAACCGTACACATATACTATAGAAACCCAAATCTGGCTTAGTTGTTCCCACAGGCGGGGCCAATTGATGCGTCTTAGATGAGTGAATAGTCAATGAGCTTAAGCTCTTCGAATGACATGCAATGAAACTGTCTCTGGGGGTTCCATGGGTCACTCTCCCGATACTTAAGCCAGTCAAAGAGTATGTATATGGTCAAAAATAGAAAGAATGCTAAAATGAATACGTACCTAGTATTCATACTGTCTGTCCTGAATAACAATATCCTTAATTATAGTCATTGATTTCCCATAAATGCGGTGATTATTATAGCATTTAATAATACCTTAATTGAGCCACTACCAATACATTCCAACATACCTTTAGGGCCAAACCCATATCATTATCATCATACTTACACATTCTTTATACTAATGATTGTTTAAGTTCAATTTCGACAGTTGAATAAATTAGCAGACATTGTTTTTTTTAATGTAAAATGGAAATAATCATGACACCAACAATGTTACAAATTCTCCAATGAATTTATATGAGATTGTTTTTCTAGTATTTATTTTGGTTGGACTGGTATTGTTGAAGCTAAGGCAAAGTCTTGGGAAAGATCGTCTTTCCATAGGCTTATGGAAAGACAGAGTTTAATTAGAATAAAAAAAGGTAAAAGGTCTTCTTTACAACATTAAAAATTTATTATGCAACGTGTAGTAGTTATAACATTTATAATTCGATTCATGCAACCCAAAAATTTTATCTTCGTTTCTTCTAATTTGCATTTTAAACCTTGGTCTTCTTATGGAAATACCGTCTTTCAAGAGACGAACTCTTAATCTAAATAGGGCAAACATCATTCACTTTTGGCTCCTTTTTTCAATGCTTTTGACCCTCAACTTATAAAACCACTAAGTTGTGGCCCTTCCATCTAGTCAAAGCGTCAAGTGTTAGTCAAAATATCAAATTTAAGGTTAAATAGTAATTTCTCATTTCCTTTTTTTCTTTTTCTTTTTTTCTTGAAAAAGTGCTTTTATAACCCTACCTAGTTGATATAAGTACTAATATAACCTTTTGATAGTTGAAAGTGCAGATATAACCCTACCTAGTTGATGTAAGTGTAATTATACCCATTCCGGCACTTTAAGGTCAGATTTGATGGAAAACCCAATTTTAATCTTGATCTGATGCAAGATGGAGAGTGATATGGGTTAGCATTATGACCTGAGCTGGGAGAGTTAAGAGGGTTAGAGACTTCTATGGATATGCTAAAAAGATTAGTCAAAAACTCAAGATTCAAGTACTTTGTATACCGGAACCTAAACACTACCATGGCCAGTGTGAAAGTTATAAAGTTAAACTGAATTTTGATTTCCACCATAGCTCAAGTACTAACAATATTTGGCTAATGTGGAACACAAATTGTACTATTCGTATCATCTAAGACTGAACAGTACACCAAAGAAAAAATTAATTCAACCATTTTTAATTTTGCCATGTGCTCCTATTTCATACATGAATCCACTGACAGAACCAATAGGAAAAGTCTATGGGATGAAATCACCACATATCAGGATGTTAATAAATTGCTAATTGGGGATTTCAATGCAATGAATTCAATTTTTGAATATAAAGGACCTGGAAAACCAACTCTGAAAAACATTAGGGAATTCTCAGGTTTTATATCCCAGAATCAACTCTCACATCTATTTACAGTGGGTAACACTTTAACTTGGTAAAATAAGAGAAATAATCCCACTCTAGAAAGACTTGATTGGGCCTTAGTTGATTTTGACTGGAATGAAAGTTTCCCTAATAGTTCAGTACATACTCTGAATAAGCATACTTCAAACCATTGTCCATTACTTTTAACAATTGGAAGTGAAATCCCATCCACACTAAAACATTTCAGGCTTTTGGATGTTTGGATGACTAGATCAGATCTCAAAGATGTGATATCACAAAGCTGGTCTCAACCATCAGCAGAGACATTGATGCTAAGTTTCTTTTTACAATTGAAAAGATTGAAAGAAGACTTTAAAAAATGGAATAAAGAAACATTTGGAGACATTAATGGCAATGTCAAAAAAGGCCGAGGAGGATCTTAAGTTATAGGAAATAATCTATGAGACTAGCAACTTAGATCAGGACTACATTGAACTTAATAGAAGAAATGCTTTGTTACTTAGAGCCAAACCTGTTATGGAAGCAAAAGGAAAATCTAAAATGGCTAAAAGAAGGAGATGAAAATACCAAGTATTTTCATGCTTTTGTGAAAGAAAAAAAATAAAATAAAGCATTTCTAAGATCAAAACTTCCCAGGGTAGCTGGACTGAGAAACTAGAAGACATAGAAAAGGAGGTTATTTCTTTTTTTCAAAACCTACTGACTGATGACTCCTACCCTAAGGATAGCTATTTCCAATCCCATTTTTAAAGCCAAATCCCAAAAAAAGTGAACAAGGAGGACAACCATAACCTGCTAAAAAAGCTACACTCACTGAGTTAAAAGAAATAGTGCTTTCTTTAAACCAAACTAGATCACCAGGACCTGATGGTTTTACAGCAGGTTTTTTCACTACTTCCTGGGATATTATTGGACCTGATCTTCTTGATGCCACTACAGATTTCATGTCTGGAGCGAAAATTCCAGCTGGTATTTCTTGTACATGGATATGTCTACTTCCTAAGAAGGAAATACCAATTTCCTTCTCTGGTTATAGACCCACATCCCTCTCAAATTTTACCAGCAAGATATTCTCTAAATTGTAGTTTAGAGAATAACAGTCCTGGTGCCAATAATGATTTCACAAAATTGGCCTGCTTTTCTCAAGGGCAAAGAGATTGCAGATAATGTAATCCATCTTAGAGAAATGGCTAGATTCCTAAATAACAAACAGGGTGCTCCAAACTGTATGCTAAAATTGGATCTAGCGAAGGCCTTTGACAGAGTCTAATGGTCTTTTCTGAGTGCTATACTGAGAAAATTTAGATCTGCCTCTGATTTTATTAAAATCATAATATCAAACCTATCAAGTGCTTGGTTTTCAGTTTTAATCAACTCTAAACCTGGAGGTTTCTTTCAGGCATCCAGAGGAATCAAACAGGGAGACCCTATTTGTCCCTCACTATTTAATCTATTTTCTGAAACCTTTTCTAAGAGTTTATCTTTCTATTTTCATGAAAATGTCCCAACCAGTGTATTTTGAAGAAAGACCCAAACCTTTTAACCAGGCCTTGTAGGCAGGAAGGCGCACAAGGAATATATGGAAAGCTTTCAGCAAAAATTCCGCTTAAAGCCCACAAATCAAGAAGCAAATGCACGCGTGACCTTTCAGGCATAGAGATGTGCCTTGAAAATTTTAAGGTAAATACACACTTAACCTTTTCAGGCGGGGAGATACACCTTAGCATTTCTAAGGAAAATGCACACCTGGCCTTTTTAGGCATAGAGATGTGCCCCAGCTTTTCTAAGACAAATACACACCTAGCATTTTTAGGCATGGAGATGCGCCCCAACCTTTCTAAGGCAAATGCACACCTGGCCTTTTTAGGCATGGAGATGCGCCTTAGCATTTTTTAGGGAAAATGCACACCTGACCTTTTCAAGCAGGGAGATGCGCCTTAGCATTTTTCAAGGCAAATGCACACCTGACCTTTTCAGGCAGGGTGATGCTCCTTAGCACTTTTCAGGGCAAATGCACACCTGACCTTTTCAGGTAGGGAGATGTGCCTCAATGACTCTTAAGCAGGCGCATAACCAGCATTTTCAGACATAAATATGTGATTTGGTCATGACAAAACAAAAGAATCTATAAGATGAACATGTCAAAGTAGAAAAAAGAAAGGAGCAGAGCTCCATTTCTTAAAAAAGGAAAAGCGAGTAGTCGCCTTCCTAAACAAAAAAAATTTGTATTTCCCCATCATTAAGGGGACTTCCCATAAACATGAAAGGGGAGTGGACACCCCAGAAAAGAAAAATTAACAAAATACCAAAAATTTTCCCCTTAAGGGGACTTTTACATAACCAAAATCTAAATAGAAAGCATTCAAGCTCCCAAACTACCGACACCATCACCCTGTGTTTACTACTTCCTATGCAACATCCGGCTCCCCAGGTTCTCCGCCCGTAACACCCCCTGCCAAAGTGGAGGACTCAGCAGCTTCCAAGACAGCCACATCTGGGTTCCAAGCTTCAATATCTACAATAGTCATGCCCGGACACAAAAGCATAAAATACTGCGAAAAGGTGTTCTCCCTAAAGGGAATGAAAACCTCTCCCACAACCACGCAAAGCGGATCAGGGTCGGTGATCTCACTAGTAGCATCGAAATCCTTGTACAGGGCGTCAACTAGAAACTCTAAATGTGATGATCCGAGAATGTTTACAATCCCTTGTAAGATAGGAAGAAATGTGTTAACAAAGCCATGTTAGACTTAGGTGCTTCCATTAATGTGATTATGAAAGTCTAGATCGAAGCACTTTGCACAAAATTGGGGAAAGTGGCTCTTTAACATTCCCCGCCAATTTTTATGTTCTTGAAATAGAAGGTGGTAATAGTGCTAAACCTATTCTCTTAGGTAGACCATTTTTAAAGACTTTGAGAATAATAATTGATGTGCATAAAGGAACTTTAACCATGGAGTTTAATGGGCGGAAGATAGAGTTTGGCACTAATAATTCTATTGATCATCCTAGTAGATACCATTCTTGCAAAAATATTGATGTTATTGATGATATAGAGCAAGATGTATTTGAGCCCAATGATGGTAGTTCCTTGAATGTTGCCATAGATGATTCTTTGAGTGATGTTTTGATTGCAAATGTTGTTAGTACTAACTTGCAGGAAAACAACAATGGTGAATGCCCTCTTGGGAAAGCAACATCCAACACCTTTCGTGTGTCCATGGGGTAAGCCAATAAGGGTGGGCTTCCCTTCTTTTCTTTAGAAGACTTCGGTGGTAGAGTGCAAACCACCACCGAAAGTTCTTAAATGTTCTATGCCTTGGAGAAGGAGAGAAACCCCCCGAATGCTCATTTGATTGAGATCACAATGGAACAAAAATGTGAATTATTGGGAATGTTGAGGGAGCATGAAGAAACCCTAAGCTATGTGAGGGAAGTTTTGTTGGGGGATGATGTGAATCCCAAATGTTTTGACCTGGATCGAAGAAAGAAGACCAAGAACTTTGGCTCATTTTGTGAGTAAGTTCCAAGAAGATGAGTAAGTTGTGTCGACGGCGTTAAATAAATTTGGTTTTGATCATCCGGATCGTCATTCGTGACTTTCCGTCGATGTTGTCTCAATTTGATTTTTTTCGTTATTTTTCATTATTTTATTTTATTTTTATCACGGTTGTCTTTTCCATGATTTTGTAGCGAAGTAGGTAGAGCATTGGAGAATCGGCGACAATTTTTGAATAGAAAATTTTGCCATGGAAAGGAGAGAATCGGAAAAAAAAAATCAGAAAGAGGAGAAGGGGCTGACCATGGGAAGCTAGGAGCTGTCCCGCCCGGGCGGCCAAGCCCCCGCTCGCGTGACACGTGCGGGTCTGATGAAAAAAATGAAGCGATATTGAGAGCTAACCCGCCCGTGCTCACTGTTCACATTTAATTTTTTTAAATTTTTTTTTCAAAATTCTGAAACCTTTTCCCCTTTTTCCCTATTTTATTTTCTTTTCCATATTTTTCTTCTCTCTCTCCTCTCTTCTCCATTTCAAGAACTTTCTCAAAACCCATTTTCATTCTCCAAATTTTACCATCTCTAGCCAACATCCATCCTTTCCACCAACATTCCACACTTACCCACCTTCCTACACTCCTTTCCACTCATTAAATCCATCCTCCAACCCATTAAATATTCAAATCCAAGATTTGTCCAAGAACCCTAACTTTTTGGGATTTTTGTTTTTGGGTTGAATTGGTCACTTGGGAAGCAACGAATTGCTTGGACTCACTTGGAAAGGTGTTCTCCCTAGTCACCCTCTTCATAATCACGGTAAATTTACATCTCCTACAAATTGCCATTGTGATTGGCGTGGAATTTTTGGAAGAATTTTGTGCTTATCTTGTGGTTGGCTTGTGATTGGGGTGTTTTGTGTTTAGTTGATGTGAGGTGTGGGAATTTCTGTGGTGATGTGCTATTTTCTCAATTGTTCGTTGGACTCTTGGAGCTAGTTTGTTCTTGGAGCTTGGGGAACTCGTTGCATCAAGAGTTTGTAAGTCATTTTTCCTTTGCTCATAAACTTGAAACTTGTTGCCTTAGGTGCTTTACATTGAGGGCAGTGTATGATTTCATTGGAAAAACACAAAAAAATAAAAAAAAAATGAAAAAATAAAAAATGAAAAAAGAACAAAAATAAAAAGAAACCCCGCTAAGTTGAAAACCCGAGAGGGAAACTTAGGAAACATTGGGGGCCCGGATAGGTCGAAAACCCAAAGAGGCGACCTAGGAAAAAATTATAGGCTAAATGTGTGGAAAAATGTGAGATGTGAGCCAAAGAAACATGATGTGTGGTTAGGATGAAAAGCCAAAAGGGCTCCTAGGCAAAATGAGAGAGAGAGAGAGAGAGAAAGGGAAAAAGCGACGATTTCACTCATTTGCTGGAGTTGGAGTCATAAGGTTGCGATTGCTATATGGATGGTTCAGGTAGCTTAACATCATGAGACCTCTTGGGATTGGGTAATTTAGCGGGAAAACGAAGTAATGTATGAAATTCTTGATTGTTTATAAACTTCATTTTTGGGATGATATGTTGGTATAAAGTGAAGTATGTGTTTGAACTTCATGCATGGTTTTGGCTTCACTTTGTGCCATTGGATTTGGGATTGTCAGTTCGTGATTTGAAGATGTTTGGAGACTTATTAGTGAATTGATAGGTTGATATGGTTTGGGTAGATTTAGGAATGTGGGTTGTGGGTGAATTCTTATTTGATCTTAACTTTTGGGATGTGTGATATTGAGAGTTTTGTGAGGTATTGATTTGGGGGAATATTAGTTAGGATGTGGATATGTGAATTTCTTCGTGTGCTTGAATCTTTTCTTACTCGAGGGCGAGTAAGGTTTAAGTGCAGGGAGGTTTGATGTGTCCATTTTATGGTTATATTTTGGGAATTTTTGGGATACCTTGAAATTCTTTTAGGAGAGGTAAGAGCGACTTTTACGCTCTTTTACCTTTTCTAAGTGAATTTTGTGTGACAAGGAAAGAACATCAAGACTTGAAGACCAGACGCCATTGAAGATCACCTTTTGAAGACTTTATTTGAAGATTTGAATACTAGCTTTGAAGATTGAAGACAAGCAGAATCGAGGATTTGAAGGTAAGGCTACAAAGCAAAGAGGAATCGACACAAGGGTGAAAATGGGCAGCCCGCTCGGGAGGGATCCTGCTACACTTTTGCCTTTTGCTTTTCTTTTCCTCTCTCTTGCACTATAAAAGGAATTTTTGGCCACCCACTTCTCATCCTCTCCCTTTGGCCGAACTTCCTCATCAAATAACCGTAGTTCTCCATTTTCTTTCATCTTTTCCCTTTTTGTTTATGTAGGAATTCATATATGAAGGTTAGTATGATTTGTACTAGCTAAATATAGTTCTTGGGAGCATTTGACTAAGTCTTCCATGCGCATGTCTTAAGAACACTTTGTAGCTTATTTAATACTCTTGCTATTGTGCATTTATGGAGTATTGAATGTGTTTTATTAATGTCATGAATGTTCTTGAAAGCTTGAGTATATGAAATACTTGTATGATTCCTTGTTAGGGTTTGGGAAAAGTACCTAAGTTTCCCTCTTCTTGATATGAAATCCAAGAGTATGAATTAGAGCTTTTGATTGTGTTGATGGGTTGATAATTGCTAGATGAATGTGATGATGTTGAACTCGTTTTCATGTTTGTCTTAGATAGCAAATGAGAGAAGTCTATGAATGTCGATCGTTCTTGACTAATCTTGTGTAAGTGCATAAATAGGTTAAATGCTTAGACACGGTGTAGTGTTTATAAGTGTTGCCAAGGTTGTTGATTCTTCGTGCTCAACGCCATTAGTGAGATACTTTTTGTCGTATTTCGACTACGGGAGTCATTGGTGAGGTTTGACAAGAGATGTCGAATTCACTCTTGCAAACTAATATCTAAGAAGTATAGAAGATTTTTCTTCACAACAAGAAGTGAAAGCAGTAAATAGGTTGCATGTTCAATGATGGATAAGAGGCTTGGAAGTGGAAATCAATTGCGCCCAAGGTTCCATTAATTTCTCTTTTAATCATTTTTTTAGTTGTTGTTTCATGATTATCATTGTTCTCTTGCTTTGCTACTTGTTTGTTTTTCAATTCATAATTTAGGACCAAAACCAACCAACCCACCCCCTCTCCCCCAACTTACATGCTTTTATATGGCTCTATATATGTCTATGTCTAGTATGTTTTCCGCTCTATATGTTTAAGACTAAATTATTTTTTTGGTCCCTAACATATGATCTTATACCATCTTTTGGTCCTCGAGACCAATATCGCTTCCTTTCCAGTACCCAGCAAATCAAAATGATTTGTTTGATCCCCAAGGTGGTTTTCAAGCCGGTTTTCAGTAGACTAAATTATTTTATGGTCCCTAACATATGATCTTATACCATTTGTTGCCCCCAAAATCACCTTGAAACCACCTTGAAAACCACCTTGGGACCAAGCAATTAGTTGCTGAACAAATGCGGTATTGGCCTTTGGGACCAAAAGATGGTATTGCATCATATGTTGGAGACCAAAAAATAATTTAGTATATGTTTAAACACTTGAAAATATCCCTCTTCTTCGTGGACGACCCCGACTTGCCATTATCTACTTAATTGTAGATAGGAAGCATTATGACTTATAAATTTAACTTTGAGAGGTACGGCGAAGACCTCCCACCCTCTGACCTCAAACCTCGTTTCTCCTTCTATGCCATTTTCCCTTGATGATCATTCCAGACTCTCCTGGTTTTACCCACTGAGCCGCAAATCTGATTTTTGGGATGTTTATCGCCAATTTGAAGCTTTTGTGAAGAACTAGTTCTCTTCCACCATTAAGGTTTTTTGGAGTGATGGAGGGATTATGTTCAAAAATGGCCGCTTACATTCTCACTTTCAGAAAAAGGTCATTCATCATCAGATTTCTTACCCATATACTCCTGAGCATAATGGTTGGGCTGAGCGCAAGCATTGCCACATTGCTGAGATGAGTTTGTCTATGTTGTATCACTCTCATGTCCCTCTCTCCTACTGGCCCGACGCCTTTGTTGCAGCCACTTATACCATAAATCTGTTTCCCGCTCCTGTTCTTGGTGGATGATCACCATATGAAGTTATTAATGGTCGAGTTCCCATATACACCAATTTTCATGCTTTTGGTTGTCGGGTCTTCCCATTCATTTGCCCATTTTCTAACCACAAGCTGTCTCCTCGTAGTATTCGGTGTGTAATTACTGGCTACAACTCGATATATAAAGGTTTTTGGTCCCTCGATCGTATTACTAGCAGAATCTATGTCACTCAACATGCTCGTTTTGATGAGATGTGATTTCCATTTGCCCCATCCATTCCTTCGATGATTGGTTCTCCACCGTTAGTGTTAGATATTTCTGCCTTTCTTGATCCTGATTCTGATTCGGCACCTCTTTTTCCTACAGTTTCTCCGCCACTGGCTGTATATTCTTCAACCCCTTGCTTCATTTGTGTTATAGATCTGGCTCCAGTTCATCAGCCAGCGCCACTGGCAGCTAGTCCGGCAGCCCAGTCTCTGCCCTATTCGACCGCCCCTTCACCAGCTACCTCAGTCAACTCCACTCATCCGGATTCTCCTTCTCAACCTCTTACCTATTGGATGGATGCTAGGTTGGCTATTGGGGCCATACAACGCAGGGATTATTTAGATATTGTCGCCCATGGTTTTACTGATGCCTTACTTGCTCAGTCTAAGCCCACAAATTATTGCACTGCCCTTCAGGATCCAGCTTTTATTTCTGCTATGGATGACGAGATGTCAATTCTTCGTGGTCAGAGCACCTGTGATTTGGTGCCTCGCCCTTCGGAATCTAACATTGTTGGCTCCAAATGGGTTTATCGACTGAAGTATCGCCCATATTGCAATATTCAGCATCATAAGACTAGACTTGTGGCGCAAGTTTTCTCACAGATTTCGAGTTATGACTTTGACCACACTTTCAGTCTTGTGGTCAAAGCCTCCACTGTTCAAACATTTCTCACTATTGTCACGAAGCGTTCCTGGTTGCTTCATCAGCTGGATATCAAGAATGCATTTCTTAATGGCGTCCTTGATGCTCCAGTTTATATGAAGCAACCCGTTGGATACAAGGACCATGTTCATCCAGATTAGGTTTGTCACATGCGGAAGGCCATTTATGGACTTAAGCAAGCTCCTCGGGCGTGGTTTCTACGTTTAGCACTTATTTGACTCAGCTTGGTTTTCACTGCAACTCGGCCAACACCTCTCTATTTGTTTTTTCACGAGGATCATCGTTATTGTATCTCCTGGTGTATGTTGGCAACATTATTCTTACAAGGAATTATTCGACTCTCCTTTGGCAGTTCATTGATTGGACACATCGGGGGTTTGCGATTAAGGACCTTGGCACTCTTCACTACTTTCTTGGTCTGGAAGTTTCACCTACTTCATCGGGTTTACTTCTTGGTCAAGCAAAGTATGCTCTGAACATTCTCACTCATCCAGGGATGTCTAATGCTGCACCAATCTCTACACCATTTGTGCCAGGTTCTTAGTTTCACAGTTCGACCAGTCCCCCATTTTTGAATTCCACCTTGTATCGTTTTCTAGTTGGGGCCCTTCAGAACTTGACCATCACTTATCCTGATATCTTCAGGATCCCAAAGATGATCATTTTCTTTTGTTACTCGGATACTGCGGTATGTTCGGGGTACTCTGCATTTTGGTCTTACTTTTTAGTCTGCTAGTTCTCCGAAGGTACTGGGATACTCTGACGCTGATTGTGCTCGTTGTTTGGAGACTCGCCGATCCACTTATGGATATGCTATTTTTCTTGGTGGAAACCTTGTTTCCTAGAGTGCCAAGAAACAACCCATAGTTTCTTGCTCCAGCACTGAGTCTGAGTATTGTGCTCTTACCAACACTGCCTCGGAAGTTTGTCTTACTCATTTGCTCTGAGATCTTCAAGTTCCCTTGTCTGATTCTCCGGTGCTGGTATGCGACAATAATAGTGCCATATTCTTGGCGCAAAATCCAGTTGCTCACAAGCGGGCTAAGCATATGGACATCGACTATCGCGTCATTCGAGAGTTGGTTGCTTCCGGCAAGTTGCAAGTTGCTCATATTCTTACTTCACTTCAGATTGCAGATATCTTCACCAAAGGTCTCTCTTGTCCGCTGTTCGAGTTCTTCACATCCAAGCTTTGCATCGGCGAGCATCCGACACTTCGCTTGAGGGGGGTGTTAGAATAAGTAATGTGATGATTAGATTAGATTTTTGTTTATCTTGTTGACTAGGCTAGAGTTATTTTTTAGTCATAGTGTATCTCTTGTACTCTATTTATTCCATTCAGTAATATCATACTCATCACGTGAAATCATTCTTTTCGTTATATTGGCACTTTTAGGTTTCAGCCTAAACTAAGGGTGCTTTTATTACTTTACTCATCAATCTTTATTATAATTCGCTCCAAGTAGAAAAGAATAAACTAAACAATATATTTAACGACTATTTATACAGCCAAACGGTCCAAACCTAATGAACGCATTTCTTATGTACTTCTTTCCATGAAGGAGAGATCAGTCAAGCTAATACTAATTTCATGATGGCTTCTAGAAGGTTCTGGATCTTCATCACCTTTATAATGGGGCTCCCTTACTCTTGGAGATGTTTGCAGGCTATGATCATAATCTTGGTCAATAGTGCTGTTTCTATAGCCTTGCAATAGGTGAATGGGAGATGATGTCAATGGGGTTGGGTTTTCTGAAGGATGCTTGCTACTCTCTTTGATGTGCCTCTTGGCTGCGTTGTGCCAGCTTTTGAGTGCTGATGCAACCTTCTCGTTGAATATCGCGGGTTTCATCGTCGTTCCCATCTGTGCATTTATTCACACAACACTTTATTGTTGATTTAGACAAAAATCTTTTGTTCGGATTAGTTACTAAAGGTTGCATCGCATATAGAACAAGATCTTTTTTTACGCAGAACGGATGGAGTATATATAGCTGTGTGTGTTACCTGTGTAACCAAAGCGTAGAGAGGAAGTGTGACATAGCTGCATAAGAGTTGTATGAGGATCCTAGCAAGAGCAAGCAGAAAACAAAGACTGTGTAAGTCGCGCGATCTGATTTTATGTGATGTTCAAGAAGCAAGAAGGATCAGAAATTGATCAACTCACCCCATTGAGAGTCTGATTGCTATATCTTGAGGGCGGTTATGGAAGCAAGATGGTATTCCAAATTGATACTGGAAAAGAAACCGAAAAGAAAAACTGTCGGATATTTCTTGGATTATGACATTAAAATGTACGTCAAGTATGCACTAGAAAAGATGAGCAAAGATTAACGCAGGTTGCTCACCCAACTCCAAGTTAAGAAAGCAAGCTGAAATGCATTCTGCCAAAAACACAAGGAAAATCATTATCCATTTGAGTTCACCTGATAATTTACACATAAAAGCACCAATACTTTCACTTGTAATACACTTACAATGAAACCCTACTATTGTAGGGCTGATAACATCAACTTATTGTATGTTACATGATAAGTAGGTATGTGTCTACTATTGTGTACCTGAAAGAGAACGAAATGGATCATGAAAAGAAGCAACCGCGGACGATTGAACCAGAAGAGATCGTCCCCCGGCTTCACAACTGGTGTGCCCTTCACTACATCCCCTCTATCTTGTATACTCAATCCCATCTTTGTTATTATCATTTCCAACTTTGCTCCTACTATCAGGATTATCTGCACAAAAATATCAACCACGCATTATAAAACCCCCGGATTTCACGTTAAATGAAGCATACCAGAAGATATGGATGGATCGATCCATACTTACCGCTAAGGGAATGAAGGGCAGCCAATAGTATGAATATGATCCTGCACAAAAACAAGTACAGAGTTCAGCTCATTTTTCTCAACCATTGATAATAAAGACAAACAAAATCCAAATCATCCAAAATTTCTTTTGATGATTCTTACCATGAGTATTGCATAAAAGAAACAGCACAGCAAGGAGCCATATGACAGGACTGCACATGAACAGACAAAATTTTAATTTGGAAAGCATGAGGCAGCATTACTACAAACAAAGGCTAATGTAACACTTAAAAAGTGTTGCTTTAGGTACTCAAAATGTTAAGTTGGACCTACTGCAACACTTTTACAAGTATAATTATCTTAGGTGATGTTACATTGGATCTAACGCAACACTTTTCCATATTTAGGTAACATTTTTCTGATCGTTTAAACAACATTTTAAAAACTATTGTAGCATTTTAATTAGTGTTGCTATGAAAGTGATACTTTAAGAGCTCTAATTTGCAGTAGTGCGGAAAGAGAGACAGAAACAACTGATTAACCTTATTCCAACCACAACTTTAAAATCTTCAGTTAGAGTTCTGCTAATGTACTTCTGGAAATCAAAAGATGCATGGCTGTTGGGTGACAAATGAGCCTGCATGTAATAATCAAACAGATTAATTAGCCTCTCAGTTCATTCAACAAATTTCTTGACTTCGATAATGATTATCTTACCATGACAAAGCCATGCCTAAGAGTCAAGTAATCAACTTTTGCCACTGATACAATGAATTGTCTGAAGAAACACACCTAGTAAAAGACCAAACATGATGAACATTCATCATTTTCTAAGAAAAAAATTAGAGTACGGTTACGTTGCAAAATCGTTAGGGTTCGTGTTCTTACAATCCAGAGGATGGTTGGGGACTTCGCCCAGAAATGCAAATGCCTCCGTCCAAATGTCGTATCCCTTGCAAACCTGAATCTCTCAGGGTCTGCAACAAAAAAACAACTCTACATCATAAATACTTTTTTTTCACATAATACTTCATTAGTACTTGAAAATGAACATGACCATAATCCCCTTTGATTTCAACAAAATCTGATTTCGGAAAACAGGCAACAGTTGTTTGACCAGTAATCACATGGTAGTTACATGATATATTTGACTTAAAGTCAAATAAATTACCATTATAGAATTGATAATCTAAAGTCTTGGTCTCGTCTTCCCAAGCCTTCCATTTCCTCATCTACGCATTTCAAACGCCAGAAATGTAATTAGAATGATTAACATGGAACCGTGGTTTGATTACAAGTTAACTATTACCTTTAGTGTACCTAAACCCAAAGTCATGATACAATAAAGAACGTGAAAAACAGCCAGAACAAATATAAATATGTGGAGCTGGTGCAATGCATCAGTCGATACAAACTGCATTTTCCCCTGAAATTCAGACAAAATTAAATTTGTTCAGTACCTATCACCGTAATTAATTATCCGATGTCCTTATAGAGAGGTAAATGCACTCTAACTAGGTTAGCCGATATTTGCATTGTGCTCAAAACTCTCATAGCTCCATTAAAGTTTTCTGGATCCATCACTGCTTATATATAAATACACACATACATGCTAACCTTTTCAAGGCACTTGTCGTCGTATTTCTTATCATCTTCATCTTTGGAAGAACACGGATGCCAAGTCCGGCCAACACTCTTAGGAATGCATATTCTGGAAACTGGGTTTTGTATTACAGTGAGAAGTAAGGATATGAACCCCAACAACATAAGCTCTGTCACCAAATGCATTCAATATGTTAAGCTCTTATTAATCACCATCAAACTAACTAGAAAATAACATTAGCTACCGGCTTTGATCTTCTCTAGTGCTTCATAGAGAGGCCGCTTACTCGATTTTCTTAGCCACTGCAATCAAATTAAGTATAAAGATCAACACCTTCACTCACGTGCTCACGTAAATTCATCAACAACTAATATACGACTCTCTCAAAGTGTGTGTTTGGCAGAGCTTATAAGTGTTTTACTTATAATCAGGGCAGTTTTTAGTGTTTGGTAAGCAACTAAAAAATATTTATTTCAGTAATAAAGTGTTAGAGTTAGTCCCACATTGGTGGTTGACATTCATATAACTCAGTATATAAGATCATGGGTCACCTCTACATAGTACCAATTGGTTTTATGATAGAAGCCCATGATTCTAATATGGTATCAGAGCCCAAGGTTGGCCCGTTACCCCCATTCTGTCACGTTTGCGCACTGATTCATGCCGCTGCACGTGAGGGGGCGTGTTAGAGTTAGTCCCACATTGGTGGTTGACATTCATATAACTCAGTATATAAGATCATGGGTCACCTCTACATAGTACCAATTGGTTTTATGATAGAAGCCCATGATTCTAATATAAAGCTTGTATTTAGAGCAATAACAGAAGCTGGTCTCCCCAACTTTTAATATAAACCAGTTATGCTTGTAAGCACATGCCCGCCAAACCCACCAAAGAACGACTGAAAACAAGCTGTACCTTGCCAAGAAGATGAATAAGGAATTCAATAACGATAGAAACCGAAAGCAATACAAAGCACACGGCGGCAACCGCCCATGTCGGTGTCTGCTCCAAGGAACGCTGAGTGCCACCCCCTGCCATGCAAGCACCGATGAATAGTAGAACACAGAGACCGGAAATTCAGAAAAGTCTCAGTGCAAAATGAGCAAATGATATAGGAATACGTGTGCATTACCTTACACATATATAGAAAGAAAAAAGAGAGATGGTTGTAATATATAATTACTAGTGGAGTTGGAGATCGCCATCAACTTGGAAAAGACTTGTATGAAGATTTGCATGGGTTGGAGGGGACGCGAATAATATATTGCTGTAACTCGAAAATCGACGTGATCTTAATTGTTATCAGTTTAAGATAATGAGGGCGTTCGAATTTGACTACATACGTGTGTATGAGTCGATGTACACGTTTACTTACGCTGGTCAAGCCGACAAGGGCTTTTGAAGATATATAGCTGCAACTATGCATTGTAAAATTTATAATTATACAGAGGATTGCATATGCATGTTTAAAATACTGACCCCATGAAAGAAGGAAATTAAAGAGATGACTGACTTTTTGTGGGATGGGAGACTGGAAAAGTACTCAATCTGGAAATTCAAATAAGAGTGTTGACGTAGGTCTTTGGGTCTTTTGAATTTGGCGAATTCTTGATATCATTTAATCATCATTTTTTCCTCTAATTAATTATTGTGTATGCTATATGGCAAAGTCTTGGGAAAGACTGTCTTTCCATAGGCTTATGGAAAGACGGGGTTTGATTAGAATAATAAAAGGTAAAAGGTCTTAGTTGCAATATTAAAGTTTTAGTATGAAACATGTAGTAGTTATAAAATTTATAACCCGGTTCATGCAACCCAAAAATTTTATCTTAATTTCTTCTAATTTACACTTTAAACCTTGGTCTTTCTATAACTTATGGAAAGACCGTCTTTCAAGAGACAGACTCATGCTATATACATCATGCATATGTAATCGTTCAAATATAAAGTTTGCTAGTACCTCATAATCAAGCAAAGTTAATTAGCTAACAGTAGAACGAGATTGCGAGCCTCTTTTTGTCTGGTTTTTTTGTTAAAATCACAATGATTTTTTTTTCACTAATAATGATACTCATACTTGATTTAAGAACTAATCTTTTTAAAGAAAAATAAAGGATGTTAATTGTACTCCCTTCAATTGTACAGAATCTTTATACATACATCATAATTGCAAAAGAATTAAGAAGAGTTACAATGTGGGAAGGATATTAGTAGAAAAAATTAGAGATATTAGTAGAAAAATGACTTTCAACTTTGCATAGTTGACTTTCAGTTCATGAAAAATTCTTTTGACTAAAAGCTAAATATTTTTGATAAAATATATAAGACTTAATTATGGTGCATTGATATCACATCAATGACACGTCTCATCAATGATGAGGATTAGAATATATAGGGCTACAACAAACCAAAATGTAACAAGAATATAATTCTAAGTTTATAAGGAAACTATCATCTATAACTAATTTTATAAGCAAACTAATTTTATAAGCAAACTAATTTTATAAGGTAAATACCATCTATGACCTTTCTTACAAGGAAAGGGTTTTTATTTTCTTAACACCCTCCCTCAAGTTGGAGCATGATGACAAGAATGCCTAACTTGCAAAGAAGATAATGAAATTGCTAATCATTAAAAAAAATTAAAAAAATTTCTCAGTAGGGGTAAAAGTAGCAGCAACAATAGTAACAGTAGCATCTGGTAGAGAAGTATTCAAATTCAGTAAAAACAGTATTTGTAGGAGACCATTCAAGGTAATTCTCTGACCCTTCAGGATGGTGGGGCAATAACCAAACCACGTCTGTCGGAAGAGCCAATGAAGTAGGGGTCAGTCGAGAAAAGACCAACAAGTACAGATATCTTAGGGCCAGATTGTACCTGCAACTATTTCAGTAAAGTCGCAATTACCTCATAGTTATTCATGTTTTGAAGCGCATTAGCCTCAAAACCAACATCAATACTGGCATGTTCTTCGGGATTACTTCCGAAGGCAGACATAGTGCAAAATCAGGTACGTATCAGCAGCAGGTGCAGCAACCGGCAGTGGATCGGATCGGTGACAACACGTGACAGGAATGTGCGGCGCGTGAGCTTTGGGATCGGTGTGTGTGTCTTAACTAACAGACCAATCGGATCATGAGAGACGGCACATGGATTACCACGGCCAAACGGTGGTGGTGGCAATCGGTAAGCGGCTGAACGGAGCAGATGGCGACGGCTGTGCGACAGTGCGTGGATCGACACGCGGCTTGACAGTGGCGTTGGTGGCTCACAAAAGATATCAGAATATTTTCTTAGGGTTTCAGGATTTTAGTCTCTAATACCATGATAAAATATAAATGACTTTATTATGGTGCATTTATATTAATCAATGATGAGGATTACAATATATAGAAGGCTACAACAAACAAAAATCTAACAGGAATAGAATTATAAATCTATAGGAAAACTACCATCTATAACTAATTCTATAAGCAAACTAATTCTATAAGGTAAATACCACCTATGACCTTTCTTACAATCAAAGGGTTTCTATTTCCTTAACAATTTTTTAACTACGGCATATTGTTTCTAAAAATTAAAGTAGATAACTTAAAACTGAAGTAAAAAGGAAATAAAAACGGAAGTCAATGCTTAAATTGATGTTCGTTCGCTTACTATACTCGTTCGAAATGAACTGAATTTGGTAGTCTAGCTATTAGTTACTCTTTTTCTTTTACATAAGTATCGATGCTGACTCGCTTCTTTGTTCCAAAGGCTCTCTAAAAAGTATTCATGCAATGATGCGTCTCATGACCATCAGCTCAAATCTAATCTCGATCTGGTCCGACGAAGGCTATGATCTGCACAAGGAAAACAAACCTTGGGGAATCCGGGAGGAGATTCTCCAACAATCTAGTAAGTAATTGGTAGAGGGCAAAAGTAGGCATTAGAGTGTTTTCAAAAATAGAAGACATACCTTCCCATTTATACTATTCTAAAACCCTAATATCCCAGGTCTATGACCTAATTTCCTTTGTCTTCCCGTGAAAGGCCCAAATGTAAGCCCAATTAGGTATATTTAAGGTCTTGGGCCTCTTTCTAGATGATGAGAATATTATCACATGTAGGTCTTAATTATACTATATCATCAAAAGCCCCCAGAAAAACTAAGTGATCTTTCGACATTTAAAGGCATATCTCATCAAAGCTTAACCCTTGTTATGAAGGTTATACCCACTAATTGACTTTTGATATGGTTTGCTACGATGTAAGTTGCCTTCGAGGGTTTTTTATTTTCTATGTTACGGGAGAGCACTTAGATTTTTCTCAAATGTTTTGAACTTTATAGAATTATGAAAAATGCATGTGAATGGGCTTAAAGCGGGAAAACATCTCGCGTAGAGCAGTCATAAATGGGCTTTTCATCTTTTCACGCCTTTTCAGACCTCCCGCCTTTCTAGGTAATCATAACTTTACCTCTCTCTTTCCCCCGCCTTTATAAACCCAAGGATTTTCCTTTCTTCTTCCATTTCTATTCTTCTTTTTTGCAGGTTTTTCTCTCCGCAAGCCTTTGAGTCACTTCTCCAACCCCCAAGCTTTAATCATCTTCCCTCTTCGCTTTAACGAGTAAGTTTCCATGGATTCCAAAACTATCTCCCCTTTTCCCAATCTTGTCCTTTGGTTGGTCTCGAGAGGGGTGATAGTGAGGGAGCGAGTTCATAAAAAAATGGATTCTTGGGAAGTGTTAGCCCTCAATTTTCTGGTGAGATTTCCCCTTAATCGACTAGGTTCCCAGTTGACTCGGAGAACACAGAGTCTGTAAACCCAATTTGAAGCTCTAGCGAGTCTCCTGGTCCCCATGAAGTGGTTAATTCTGCTGGGGTTAGGTATCTTAGGTTAGGTGGCATCTCCGGCGAGGGTTTTGTGAACCCTTCGAAGAGTTGCTCCAAGCACACAGACAGCTCCAAGGTTGAGAGGCTTGCAAACAAAATTCTTTATGAACCTTCAAAGGGGAAGTTCTTAGTTAAGAGGCATTCGGTAGCAAAGTCTTCATTATCTGCAGATAGCCCGATGAAGTATGTTATCCCGAGGAGGTGAAAAAGCTCATCAAAGAAATCTCCTCGTACCAATGTATCCCCTTTAACGCTCGACTGAAAGCTCTCAAGCGAATGAGCAAGTATCTTTAGCCATGGAGAGTTGTGGCTTATAGCAAGCATATTAGGTCAGGTCTCAGCTTCCATTTTCCTTCTTTGCTATCGAGTCTAATGGAGGAGTTTGATGTTAGCTTATCCAAACTTTAACTTAACGTGATTGCAATTTTAATGGCCTTTCTGGTTTGATGTAAGGAGGTGGATGTGGACCCTCGTTATGAGTTATTTCGAGTTGTGTATTCTTTAATTAGTCATCGAGATGTAAAGGGTACTTTCACCTTAGGTAATAGGTTATCTGGCCAAAGATTCATCATCCCCCCTTCTAATAACTTGGGATGGAAAAATAAAGCCTTGTCCTTCGAATGTTCAGAAACTTATTGAACCTCTCGATGGAAGCCTAACGTTCTTGTTTGGCCCTGCTCGATGAAATATGTGGTCCTGGAGAGATTGCGTAAGGACGTAGAACGCCTTCGCTGACCTGAGCCCTTATATACTAATATTTATGGCCCTGCAACCAAGGGTGCTAAACCTTTCGTTTGGCCAGAGTGGGTTTATAAGGGTATCTATACTTTGGCTAACCGTTGAGCGTTTGAAGAGGTTAGCTCGGAGGGTCCTGTAAATAATAATAAGAGAAAGAGAGGTGATGATAGGCTGCCTTGTTCACGGCTCCTTCAATCTATGGATCTTTTACAGCAGTAATTATTGAATAGATAGCCTCTTCGGATGCCTCCAAAGGTCTTTGGAATACTCTTTTTAGAATTTTTCTTCTCTTTCTTGTTAAGGTATGTAACTCATTTTTTCTTTATGCAGTGAGCAGTGCAGATGACTTTGTCAATGCTCTTGAGCAGGAAGTAAACCTTCAACCGAAGGTACCAGTTAGGCAGCCTACCCCAGTGCATACTCAGTCAAGATATTGGGAAAAGCCCCCAGCGCCAGAGAAGTCTTCGAAGAAAGCAAGGTTTAAGGCAGCTGGACCTTCTACCAAAACAGACCTTGATAATCTCTACTATGAGGTTGATAATGATAATTTGTCCTTGGAGTATCTTGGGGATTTGAGCAGCCTTCGGTATGTTATTTTCTTCTTTTTTCAATCTCATTTTTAACTTTCTCTTTTCTTATATCTCTCTCGTATTTCTCGTGCTGATTTAGGTGGTGGCGGCTGTTCGATCGACCTTGCAGTCAACCGGCATTTTCTCCAGCCAGGTTCTTCCCCTCCTACAATGTTCTATTGAAGAAGCTATTAAAGCTGCTCGATGAAATGAATGCCCCAAGATGAAGAAAGAGATGGACGACTTGCTGGAGAACTTGAGGAAGTCGAAGGAAAAAAAGAAGCGTCTCTCGAAGAAGTGTTCACCTGAATTCAACATGCTCTGCTGGCAACCTTCGTTGACAAGCTAATGAGATCTTAATACTTGTACGATGCCTTTCTTCACCTTCTTGGGATTGGAAGTCATGGGGTCAAAATGAGGTCTACAACTGGTTGACTGATCACCTTACCCCTGAGTAGGCCAAGGCCCTTGAGCCACGTACTAACCTAGATGCCAAGAACAAGTTGAAAGTTGGGTGGGGTAAGTTGTCCAACCCAAGTGGCTTCAAGCTTTGACTTCTCAATGTCATGAAGAAGGGGAAGAGGTTTTACACAACTGCAGAACTTCGAGACCTTGATGTTCATGAACCTACTTTGAAGCTGGTGATCAAGCTTCGAAGGAAAGCGAGAAGAATTCTTAGGATGATCAGGGCAATGCCATGAATGAAGCAACCAATCATAGGATAGGGCACAAGGGGAGAGATGTATGAGCTCTGACCTCTTTTTAATTTAGGTTGTGTTTTGATAAAAAATATCGAATGCTATTTTATCGAATGTTTTTTCGGACAATTTTTCATTTTGATCGAATGTGTTAGTTCAAATATTTGACCCTCATTCCTTATTCTTATAGATTCACTTTTGAGAGATGAGCTAAAAAAATCCACTTGAGAACTTGCTATAGTTAAGGTAAAGTTCTCAAAGGCTCTTATTAAGCTGGCCCGATTGAGCGAGGATTTATTCAAAGCTACTAAGGAGCTGTAATCATGGCACGATGGGTGTCACCCTCCGATTGGGGAGCTTCTTAGCAAAGCGCAGAATGACTTTACATCTGGTCGAATGGTTGTTGCCTTCACCATAGTAGACGAAGCATGTAGTGCTACTGAACTCATGCATCAGGATGATTTATGAAAAATGATGAACGAATATTCTAGTTTGTAAAAGTGCCTTACCTATGCTAGGTTATATCGTACCTTGAGTCAGTTAGGGGATAGCATGCATTATCAAGAGGAGGCTAAGAAACTTGAATCCCAACTTGGCAACATGATCAAGCGAGATAACTAACTTACCGAAGAAGTTTCTAGGCAGCAAGGTTTATCGATGATAACCAATGGTTTTGCAGTGAGATAGTAAGTCAGAATTCCAATTTATCGAGCCAGGTGTCAGCCCATGCTGCTACTATCTAGCTCTATTCTGATAGCCTTCGAGCACATGGATTATATTATAGGGTCCTTGATATGAGCCCTTTTCGTTACATTTTTGGGTTCTTGTATAATACAGAAATGGCTATGATGAAAAAGGGTTTAGATAGGGACCAAGATTACTATGCGACGTTCGATGCCATTCACGAATGGAAAGAGCGTCTTCGATCATAAAACACTTCCAATTCTCAGAAAGTGGGTCCTTCAAATAGGGGTTATCAGAAATCTCTTCGAAGGGTAAGTGTTCAAAGAGGGTATCCAAAAAGAAGATTTAGTATAAGAAGAATACCCAGCTAAAAAGAAAACTCAGTGTTAGGGCAATTCCCAATCTCAGACTAAGACTCTGCATGTTTGTTCTTCAATCGAGTTCTCTCGGTTGAATCCATGGAAGAGACTCCTATGATGATTCTCGATGTTTACGGACAGGCCTCACCAATCCTTGAGGGTGATGGGGAAAGGGAATCATCGCCTTTTGGGGACTTAGTACCTCGTCGAAGGCGACATACCAACCCCATCCTCGAAGCTTCGGAAAGTGAAGTTGATCATTTATTCACGGTTGCTACTGGGGTAAAATTGAAGAACATTCGATGGTCCGATTGATCAAGGTGCATAATATTTCCTTATTACAATAAAAATCTCAGATCGTGTAACGCTGATATGGTTATTAGCCACATGAACAAATATAAATAAGTAGTGGACTATGTAATAGTTGAATAAGTTGCTTATTCACAAAGAAGTTGCTTGTTCACAAACTTATTTGATCCTTTAGGATGTATTTGCCATTTTAGTGTCGAATTGTTTCGATTGCTCAAAGGACATTTGATATTGGGAAAGTGAAATTTTTATATTGCCTGAGAGTGAACTATTCGATTGTTTTATAGTGAGTTTATTTCATTGCTTTTGAGTGAACTGTTTGATTGCCCAAATGCAGAATTATCTTATCGCTTAAGAGCGAATCATTTGATTGGTTAAAAGTTACTTTACTTTATTGTCTAAAAGTGAATCGTCCGATCGCTTAAAAGAAATTTTATTTTATTACTTAAAAGCAAATCGTTTGATTGCTTAAAAGCAAGTTTATTTTATCGCTTAAAAGCAAATTGTTCGATCGCTTAAAAGCGAGTTTATTTTATTTCTTAAAAGCAAATTGTTTGATCGCTTAAAAGGGAGTTTATTTTATCTCTTAAAAGTAAATCATTCAATCGCTTAAAAGCAAGTTTATTTTATCGCTTAAAAGTACATCATTCGATCGCTTAAAAGTGAGTTTATTTTATCAATTAAAAGTGAATCATTCGATTGCTAATAAGCGAGTTTATTTTATCACTTAAAAGCAAATCTTTGTTCGCTTAAAAGCAAGTTTATTTTATCACCTAAAGCGAATAATTCAATCACTTAAAAGAGAGTTTATCTTATTGCTTAAAAGCGAATCATTTGATCACTTAAAACGAGTTTAATTTTATCGGTTAAAAGTGAATCATTCGATTGCTTAAAAGAAAGTTGGTTGCTTAAAAGTGAATCATTCGATTGCTTAAAAGAAAGTTGGTTGCTTAAAAGTGAATCATTCGATTGCTTAAAAGAAAGTTGGTTGCTTAAAAGTGAATCATTCGATTGCTTAAAAGAAAGTTGGTTGCTTAAAAGTGAATCATTCGATCGCTTAAAAGAGAATAGGTTGTATCAAAGTTTTTGGAAATGTCAAAATTTTCCTTAAGTCAACCACTTGTTGCATAGAGCATACAAATCTAGAAATAATTACATAATGAAATAAGCTACCCATCAACTTCATCGAACCTAAGGCTACCTTTCCTTGCAACTGATGATATTGTCAAAGATTAACTATGTTCCACCTCTTTGGAATGCAATCATTTTTCATCGAGCCCAGGGTATAACTTCTCCCCGGGTGAGCTTAGAGTACTCGATAAGGTCCTTCCCAGTTGGGGGAAAACCTCTTTTCTGGCCTCTGGCATCTCTTCTCATTTTTTCTCATTATGAGATCTCTCACGATAAAATGTGATCATTTCACCCTTCGATCATGGTTTCGTTTAACCTTCTCTTTAACTTTAGCTTCTCGGATGGACACAAGTTTTGCCTTTTCCAACAATCCATTTCTAGACGATGGGTATCTTCATTACTGGCATCGCCGGCTATCGTCATTCTAGGACTTAGTATGCCAATATCTGCATGGATCATAGCTTTTGAGCCATATACCAACCCATAAGGCGTATCTCCTGTGGTAGAGGATTCCATCGTTCGATAAGCCCACAAAACACTAGGTAGTTTGGTGACCCAGTTTCCCTTTGCTCCCTGTAGCCTCTTTTGAATTCCATTGACAAGGGTTCAGTTGGTAACTTTGACCTGCCCGTTTTACTGGTGGTGATATACCGATGTTACATTCAACTGAATCTTGAACTCCTCACACCAACTTTTGAAGGGATCATTCGCGAACTAGGTTCCATTATATGTTATGAACACCTTGGGTATGCCAAAGCGACAGATGATGTTCTTCCAGGAAAATGAAATAACCGATCTCCGCTTGATGTTTGCCAACGGCTCTACTTCGACCCATTTGGTAAAGCAATCAACCACCACTATAAGATATTTGAACCTTTTGGGTGCTTCTGGGAAAGGTCCCTTTAGATCCATTCCACATTTATCAAATAGCCAAGAACTGTGTATGTTGATCAATTCTGTCTAAGGGACATGGTTATAGACGCATGTTTTTGGCATTGGTTGCAATCCTAGATATACCGGTTGGCATCCAAAAAAATGGTTGGCCAATAGTACCAAGCACAAATCATTCTTCTTACTACTGAGCAGGCTCCTTGGTAATTATCACAAATCCCTTCGTGGATTTCCTACATCAAGTAATGCGCATCACTAGGAGTAACACATCGAAGCAAAGGTTGGAAGTACCCACTTAGATACAAGGTACCATCATGCATAACATACTTGGGTGCCTTGAGTCAAACTTTCTGTGCTTTGATAGGGTCTTTTGGAAGCAATCCATCTTGGAGGTATCGAACAATTGGGGTCATCCATGTTTCTCCTTCAAAAATTGCCATCAAAATGAGTTCTTTGAAACTTCTCTTGTACAAAGTCTCAAACATCTCCTATTTCTGTGCCAATCCCACCACCCCCAAATACGAGGAAGCCAATTTGCTTAAGGCATCCGCCTTGTGGTTTTTCTCCCTTGGTACCTAGGAAAAAGTATATGATCGAAGGCATTTCAATAGGGGTTCCACCACCTCTAAGTAGCACTGAAAACTGACATCTTGGGCCTTATATTTTCCATTGACCTAGTTGACCACAGTTTGGGAATCACTGAATATTTCAACATCCTCCACTTTTATCTCCTTTGCAATTAAAAGCTAGTGATTAAAGCCTCGTACTCAGCTTTATTGTTTGTGGCCCTGAACTTGAAATACAGGGCGTAGGGGTAGTCAGTACCATCAGGGCTAGTGAGCAGTGCTCCTGCCCCACTTCCCCCAAATGAGATGATCCATCCATGAATAACTTCCATACTCCTTTCTCCTCAGCCTTACAAACATCTTCGATGGTCTCTGTGGTTTCCACAATGAAATGTGCCAAGGATTGCCCTTTGATCGTGGCTCTTTAATGGTAGTGTTTATCATGCTCTCCCAGCTCTACAACCCATTTTATCATTCTCTCTGAAAACTCAGGCTTTAGGAGTATCTGCCTAATTGGATAATTAGTAAGCAACAATATGGTGTGACCATGAAAATAAGGTCTTAACCTTTGAGCTGCATAGACCAATGCCAAGAATAACCTTTTGATAGCAGTATTCTTGTTTCTGAGGCCTGCAAGGCTCTGCTAACGAAGTATATAGGATGTTGTTGTTTCTCTTTCTCCTTTACAAGTACAACACTAATAGCAAGGGCAGATGCCGAGATGTAGAGGTATAAGACTTCCCCATTCTCTGGTTTCATCAACGTAAGAAGGATTTTGAGGGGCTCTTTCAATGCTGCGAAGGCCTTTTCACAATCTTCCGTCCATTCAAACTTTTTAGCCTTACGAAGCACATCAAAGAAGGGTAGATGTTTCTCTGCCCCCTTGGATAAAAATCGAATTAATGCTCCAAAGCACCCTGTCAACCTCTGAACTTCCTTCACAATATGTGGACTTTTCATATTCATCAATGCATCCACTTTTTCTGGGTTAACATCGATTCCTCTCTCCAAAAACATGAAGCCCAGAAACTTTCCAGCACCAACTCTGATCACACACTTCGAGGGGTTCAAATTCATGTTGTCCCCTCGTAACCCATCAAATAACTCTCCCAAGTCCTGCAAAAATTGGTTGTAGGTCACACTCTTTAGCACCATATCGTCAACATAGATTTCCAGGTTCTTCCCAATATGCTTTTTAAAGAGTTTGTCCACAAGTCGTTGGTAAGTAGCCCCAACATTATTTAGTCCAAGTGGCATTTTCTTATAGCAGAAAGTGCTCATGTCCATAATGAACGAGATCTTCTCTTTGTCCTTCTTTTCCATCAGTATCAGGTGATAACCCTTATGGGCATAAAAAAAGGCCAGGATTTGATAACCTGTTATCGCCTCCACCAGCCGATCCATCGAAGGAAATGTGTAGCTATCCTTTGGGAAATACTAGTTTAGATCTGTAAAGTCAATACACATGGTTTTGGAACCAGGACTAGGTTAGCTAACCATCGGGGGTATAACACGTTTTCAATCACCCCCGTTGTAAGAAGTTTATCCACCTCTAATTTTATTGCCCTGGCCCTCTCAGGGGAAAATATCCTCTGTTTCTGCTTAACAGGCTTTATCGATGGGTCATATTTAACTTGTGGGCAGCCAACTATGCAGGCACCCCTGTCAAGTTCGAAGTATTCCAGGAAAATACATCGCATTATCGATCCAACAGATTGGAGAGTGGTTGGGTATTAGCTGGTCCAGCTTTCCCATGTACCGAGGACACACTTCTTGCTTTTCCCATACATTTCATCACTTTGTAATTGCAGCTTCGAGCTACTCCCTGATTCCCACAAATATATAGCACCACATTCTTTGTTGAGAACTTCATCATTGAATGGTATGGCGACCATACTGCTTGAGCCTTACACATCCATGACCTTCCCAGTATCACATTGTATGGAGAAAAAGTATCGATGATTGCAAAACTGCAATGCATTGTGACCCCTTTGTTTCAACAGCCAGAGTTATCTCCCCTATCGGATAAATTGTCTTTCCAGTGAAACCCGACAAAAGAGATGTTAATTTTTTCAGGTATGTACGCCCAATTCTAAGCTGATCGAAGCAACTCACAAACATGATTTTGACTCTACTTCCATTGTCAACAAACACCTTTTTCATGAGTGCAGTCCCAATCATTGTCGAAATAACCATGGGGTCAGCATAGGGGGTTTGATATGGAACTGCATCCGCCTTAGAGAATGTGATTGTCTCATCGGGTCGAAGCCTCTTCCCCACCGGTTCTCCTGCCGGGACACGTTGCGACTGTGCTTTCATAACTGCATTTGAAGACCTTTCCCTGAAACCTCCACTGATGACATTGACCGCCCCGTGTATAATATGGTTCCCTTCATTTCTATTTTGGTTCTCTATCGGGTGGTTTCATTGTGGCTCTTTGTGACGTTTATGCCGCTGTCCCTGAGGGCCACAATCCCCCCCTCTTTCCAGCACCAAAGCTTTTCTTACGGGGCTATCTATTTCCTCGATCATTCCCGTGCTTCAAATTATCATCTTGAAATGGTTGGAAAAAAGATTATTTTAGAGGACCTTCCCTTTCACACCAATCAATTTCCATCCAAAGATAGGTGCACTCATTTGTGTTGTGGCCATAATCTCTATGGTGGTTGCTGAACTTGTTGGTGGCTCTCCTAGAAGCGAAGGCTCAATTGGTATCATTCATTGGAGGTGCTTGCTTGAAGATCCCCCTGTGGATACTTCATATGTCTGTTGGGGGAGCGCCGCATGGATGTACACCTTTCGAAGGTTGGTTTTTCTACTAGCCTCTTGCCTTGGGAGTCAATAGACTTCGACTGCTTGGCCATTATCCCCTCTCCCTTCTTTCAAATAGCCTCCTCAACCTTCAAATGCAGCACTACAATTTCTAGGAGCTGGTGAAGTGTCTTTGGGGTATTCGCTATCATTTTCCTGCACAGCTCTATGTCCTCCATCATTAATAGATAACCCTGGATGATTTCATTTTCCGTTTCTTCGAGCACCCCCCAGGATGTAATCAACATATCTATGATAGAAAGCTGCGGTGGATTCTCCTTGCTTCTTCTTTGTTTGGTACAATTCTATCAATGTTTGGTGAATTTGTTTTTCTGGCAATACTGACTTAGTAGTGCCCCCATTGAAATCTCGATATGATTGCAACGAACCCCTTGGTAGCTTATTGAACCACTCTTGGGTTTTCCCCATAAGGTAGCTACCCACCAACATGCAAGTCAACCTCTCATCAAAGTTTCAAGAATTCATCAATCCAAGGAAAGTTTGAATAAACTCTATGGTCTGAATCTCCTGAGTAAGTAGGATATCCTTCTGGTGGGTTCAAATCACGGGGCCAATGAGCTATTGTCACGACTGAACCAAACAAAGATCTTGCAGTTTGTCATGTAGGCCCTATCAACCTGTCTAACTCTCTGCCCAGGGCCGTTTCTCCTCCATCATACTATTGTCCCATGTTATGATAGGGTCCTCAAAGATCCCTTGGGTGAACGAGGGGTGCGACCCCCTGGCCACAATATCCATCATTTCACCCTGAGCTCCCCCAGTAAGGTTCGAGTAGTTTGGGACTCCTAAGAACGACATGACTCTTGGGGTCTGTTTAATGCCTTGGGGAAGATATATCAGCATCAAAGTGGACACAGGGTAACTCACATGCATATGATCAAGGAAAGAGGGTTGGGGTCTTGGCTGTGCAGCTTCCCTCACATATCCCATTTATGACACTCCGTACATTTGGCTTACCAGAGATAGTGCCCTAATATGCACTTCCAATGCCAACGCCGAAGTATGCGTTATCAAAGGCATCTAGTCATTGATGGTTGAGGAATCATCGAAGGGGGTGCGACTTGATAACCTGCCATTTCCCGCATCTGGGTGATCTGATTGAAGCTCTGAGGAGGCCCCATAGCCTCATCCACCATACAATTTTCATGGACTCTTCGTTCATAAGCCTCCACATACGAATCACCCGAGCACTCTGTGATATGGCCATCAACACCTAGTGACCCAATCAATGGCATCGCAGTAGCAATTCCAACATATGGTTCGATGGTGATCTCCGCCGCTCCAGGGACTCTTGGTAGGACCTGTCTTGTGACCCTTCGATCATAAGGGTTGGCAGACCAAGACCTACCGAAGCCTCAACTGGTGCCATTTCCGTATATTGTACCGCGACAGGAGGGGTCATCTTTGCCCCTTGTCTCGGCCTGTACAAATACCTAACTTCAACACATGTACTAGTCGGCTTGCTCCTCAACATCTCACTCCACCGAGTCAAGGTCGTCGATACAGACATACGCCGTGAGATCTAGATCTGGACGAACTTTTGGTCCCACTAGGCGTGCCAGTTGATGCATCTCGTGACCGTCGGCCCAACCTCAATCTCAATCTAGTCCGACAAAAATAGATCCGGGAGTAGATTTTCCAACGATCTAGTCAGTAATTTGTAGAGGGCAAAAGAAGGTAATAGAGTGTTTTCAAAAATAGAAGACATGCCTTCTTATCTATACTCTTCTATAACCCTAATATCCTTGGTCTATAACCTGGTTTCCTTTGACTTCCAGTGAAAGATCCAACTGTAAGCCACTTAGGTACATTTTAGGCATTGGGCCTCTTTCTAGATGATGAGAATATTAGCCCATGTAGGTATTAATTTTACTATGTCAATGCTTACAGTTGAAAGGAAATAAAAACTGAAGTCAATGCTTAAATTGTCGTTCGTTCGCTTACTATACTCGTTCGAAGTGAACTGACTTTGGTAGTTTATTTGTTACTCTTTTGACATAAGCACCGATGCTGCTCGCTTCTTTGCTCCAAAGGCTCTCTAAAAAGTATTCACTGGTGCAGGAAAGTAGCGTCAACGACGATTCAACTGACCATCCCTAATACCGCGGGTGCATGGCTGTCGTCCTAGTCTATATGTGCCATAGTCTATTTTTTATGAGTCGTAATATGTTTCGATATCAGATGTGTAACCAGTTTGAGTTCCAATTTTGGCTCATGACTCGGTAATCAGTATGTAGTTGGAACAGCGTACCCACAGTTTTCAATATCGGCCATACATTCGATACTCACGTTTCATATGACGCTGATATCAGTTCTGGAATCAGAACTAAAGTAAATTCATGTTGAATAGCAGAGCAGTTAATTCATATATGAGGCTTGTTCTGGTATCAGATCAAAAAATAGGAAATTTTAGTTATTTTTATATATTCTGAATGAGAAAAAGGGATTCAATATAATGTAGCGCTTATAGGCACAAATACATGTTCATTCTCGAAACCAAAATGATTCTTATAACAATATTGTTTAGTACTCATAAACGAAGTTAAAAGTATTTTCTATGAAGCACATTTAAGACTGAATGAAATAAACCGAAAATGAACTTCTAGTATTGAATTTGAACTTAACAAAAACAATGGAACCAAATTAGTTTTACTGGATATGTCGATAAAGTCATCCTCCAACATGTTACTTGCATTTTCAAAATGTTCCCTAAACTTCCACAACAGGTTGGGAGTGAATAGATGGTGCCACCATCATCCTCCGACATACATCTGAGAGGTTATCTAACGTATAAGAAAATATGTGGATTTACTATAGTGTAAAAATGGAGTAGGTCTCCCACTACTGGAAAACAGGTACATAAGCACCGGTATAAATTCATGAGCACAGGTATACTAGTGCGTATGTAACCAATTGCACCGGTAATTATCATGTTAACATCAATATTAGTGCAAATAAGTACATACGCACCGGTATCCTGTCAACTGGTGTAAAGTTCACCTATTTTCTCACCGGTGTTGGTTCTACCGGTGTACCAATGTCAAATATATTGCATCGGTATTATTTGAATAGGTATTTGTACCGGTGCAATTGCTAACATGTGCACCGGTACATGATTACTGGTGTGTACTTATTTACCCTTTTTATTAATTTGGCGCAAAGAGGTAAAATTTTTAAACCGGTAATGGGAAATTACCGGTGCAAAAATTTAAAAAGGGGGACAATTTGCATTTGTACACCGGTTACAATTAACATCGGTGTAGGAATTGATCAAGCACCGGTATTTTCTTAATACCGGTGCAAAAATAAATTCTTATTGTTGAATTTTGGCGCCAAAACTATTAGTTTTCGCACCGGTATTGTGATTGTATCGGTGCAGGACAGGAAAATAAGCTCCTTTTGGCTAAATATCTACACCAGTAACGGATTTTATCGGTGTAAAAGGCTACAAATGCAGCGGTAAAGTCTAAATACCGGTGTGGAAAATAGCATTAAATGCTCACCTACCCCCTTTTTTAGCGGGTTAAAAATGAGTAACAGGTTCATTAATGGTATTTTTTTGGTTGATGAATGCATTGAATTCTCCACAATGAAGACCCTTGAAGGTACCTTTTTTTTTAATTACATTTATGGATATTAAGGATTTCATGTATTGTTTTGGTTGGTAGAGATATTTACATTTTGTGTTTGATCATTTGATGGTGATTGAGGTAGAATTGTAGATATTAGTTTGTGATATGTTCTCAAGGTTGCTGTAGTTATAAGGCTATGTCTTTTGATTCCTATAGTGTTGGACATGTTAAGAATGTTGTAATTGTAATGTGGAATATTGGTGTATATTATGCATTAATTTATGATGTTGCATGATTAGGAAGTCATAATGAAACATTCTATTGAATTAAATGTATTGAAATTTGATTGTTGGACATTTATTGATATGTAGAGTTGTATTGCATCATCGATAGGTGTAAGCATGTGTATGCCAATATTGGTAGGGTGAGGGATGAATATATTATGTTCGTGGATGAGTTCTTGGAGCATGATTTTAGTTGAGAGAAGTGAATATTATGTCCCTGTCGTTATTATGGAAATCGAATTCTCACTGATAAGAAGGACATCCTGAAACTCCATTTGTATAACCGAGGGTTTGCGAAAGATTATGTTGTGTGGACCTTTCATGGGGAAAAATCACCACTAAAAGTGAGAGTTAGTAGTGAAGGAGAGTGTTTTGGAAATTCTATGCTGGATGACATGTGTGAGGAGGTTGTTAATGAGTTTAGAGGGAGACCCGAGGTTTTGACTAACTTCCTTAGTGAGAAGGATACACCATTGTATCCCGGTTACAAGAAGAAAGACACGGTCATGTCATGTTTAATGGAGTTGTTTGATTTGAAAGGTGTAGGGTCATGGAGTGATACTAGCATGAATAAATTGCTTGAGTTTTTGAATGAAAAGCTTCCACCCGGTAACTAGGTTCCTTATAACCTTTATGAAGAGAATTTTGTGTCTGATGGGATTGGAGTATGAAAAGATACATGCTTGTCCAAACGATTGTGTCCTATATAGGGATGGCCTTAAGGATAAGATTTTTTTTGTCCAGTATGTAATGTGTTGCATTATAAGAAGAAGAGAAATGTGGTTGTCGGTGGAGAGCATGTTGTGCCGGTGAGGAGGCAGGTGCCCGCCAAATGTATGTGGTATCTACCCATTATTCCGAGGTTGAGAAGTTTGTTTAAGAATGAAAATGATGCAAAGAACTTGACGTGGTGTGTTGATACGGGCGGTTGTAAAGATGGCGATATAATTCGACACCCGGCAGACGCGGACCAATGGAAGAAATATGACAGGATGTATCCACACTTTGCATCCAAACCTAGGAATTTGAGATTTTATTTGTGTACTGATGGTTTGAACCCATTCAGGAATATGTCCTAGAAACACAGTTCGTGGCTGGTTATGCTTGTCATTTACAATCTTCCCCCGTACTTGTGCATGAAGAGAAAATATGTGTTGATGCCCAACATGATTTCAGGCCCGAAACAACTTGGAAATGACATAGACATTTATCTTGCCCATTTGATAGAATATTTGAAGGTTCCTTGGTCAAAAGGCGCCTTAATATTTGATGGTTGTATGGTGAAGAGTTTACAATGAGGGTAATGCTTTTTTGTACCATAAATGATTTCCCGGCATATGGTTATGTGGTCAAGGGTCACAAGGCTTGCCCAGTTTGTGAGAATGACACAGATTACCATCAGTTGAGGAATGGGGGAAGACTTTTTATTTGGGTCACCGTAAATTCATGCCTGTAGGTTACAAGTTGCGGTAGAATATGGTTGCATTCATTGGTGGGAAAGAGAGGAGATAGGAACTTAAACCTTTAACCAGTGTAGCTATTCATAACAAGGTGAAGAAATTGAATGTTTTTGTAGGTAATAAGTTGTCAAAGGGTGGTGGGGCTGTAGATGGACCGTGGAAGAAACGATCAATTTTCTTTAATTTGCCGTATTGGGAAGATTTTGAGGTACGCCATTGTTTGGATGCCATGCATATCAAAAATAACATTTGTGAGAGTCTAATTGGGATGCTTCTGAACATTCTCGGGAAGACTAAGGATAGCTTGAATGCGAGGAAAGATTTAGTGGACCTTGGTATACGATTAGATCTGGCACCAGAGGTAAGAGGGAAGCGAACGTACCTGCCCCCCGCTCCTTACAATATGTCAGTTGCTAAGAGGAGATCAGTGTGTGAGATCATCCAAGGAATGAAGGTACCTTCCGGTTACTCCTCTAATGTTAGTCGGTTTATGAATGATGAGTTGCATCTTAATGCTTTGAAATCACGCGATTGTCATGTCCTTATGAAACAACTTTTTCCCGTAGCAATACATGGGTGTTTGGAAGTGGAAATAAGATTTTCTGTTATGCGCTTGTGTTTCTTCTTCAACTCAATATGTAGGAAAAATATTAGCAGACAACAACTAGATGAACTGGATCGAGAGGCTGCTGTTTTTCTATGCCATTTGGAGAAGTATTTTCCCTCGTCATTCTTTGACATCATGGTGCACCTAATGGTACACTTGGTTAGGGAGATACGTATGTGCGGGCCTATCGGAATGCATTTGATGTACCCATTTGAGCATCACATGGCTGTTTTCAAGAATTATGTTCATAATCGTAGTCGGTCCGATGCCTCCATTTTTTAGAATTACATCACTGAGGAGATTATAGAGTATTATACAGTGAACTTGGTTGGAGGAAGAGCGGTTGGTGTTCCTGGTGGACCCCACTGTGGAAGGCGGAATAGGATTCCACGTTCCAAGGGTATGCTTCATACACCTTATCACGCTGAGTTGATGACTGTTCACTTGTATGTATTGCGTAATAGTAGCGAGACTGTAACATATTTTGAAGAGCATGTTTCCTGTTAGAAGAGATTCATCCAGACTGGCCCCCGAATAAAATTCAGGTTGAGCATTCTATAAGGTTTGTTAACTGGTTTTACAATCGTTGTAATGTTGACGGGATGCCCAGTAACCTATGGGCATTTGCAAGGAAGCCGAACTCCATCGTTAGACGATACCTTGGTTATGACATAAATGGCTTCAGTTTCTCAACATTGGCAAAAGACAAGAAGAGCACCACTCAAAATAGTGGTGTATATATTGAATCTGAATCCATGTAGCAAGCAAGCAAGAAAGATAAACATCTGGTTGTTGCTGTGATGCCTTTCTATCGGGCGATTGAGGAAATTTGGGAGTTGGATTATGTAGATTTCAAGGTTGTTGTCTTCAAGTGTCGTTGGGTGGAACACGGTTCCGGTATTGTTGTTGAGAAGCCCATGGGGTTCACGTTGGTCTACTTGAATAGTGTAAGATATGAAGATGACAAGTTCATCTTAGCTACCCTGACACGACGGGTTTTTTACATCAAGGACCCTTCTAATGAGAAGTATCATGTGGTGTTGCATGGGAAGAAATTTTACTTTGATGAGGAGATTAATCACCTTGCCATAACTGATAGTCCTAAGTTTCCATTGGTATTTCCTGGTTTGGAAGATGTTTGGGGACCCATTGTTGGAAGGCATTCTCATGGTGATGGGTTGTGGGTTGATGAGAGAGGTGAAATAGTAGGTGGGGGCAATGCTTGAAGCGGAAGCTATAGATTGGTTGTTCCCGACTGTTGTTTTTGTGACCTTGTTTTGTGAAAAATTGTATGATCATTTAACGATTTAGCGTGTAATGTATTTAATTGACACTCTTTTATGAATTGGTTGGTATGATCCGTGATTTCAATGGAGTTTATGAATTGAATCGGTGAAAATGCATTTAAATTATGATTAAATTTTCTAGTAGGTGCTGGTTTTTTACACCGGTAAAAATTAAATTACCAGTGTAAAAAATAGGGAGGGACTCTGTTTTGTATTTATGCACCGGTACCCCTACCGCTACACAGTACTTAGAATTTTTTTTGTAATTTTGCTCTTGGGTCCGACAATGTCAATTTTTTGGCATTGAAAGCAGCCTAACACAGCTCCTTTTTGTAACATTTGCACCGGTAATTTACCTATGCTGGGTATTTAGAAAAAAATTATAAAATTTACTCTCGAGTCGGATTAGATAAGAAATATTTTATTTAAAGCAGCCTAAAGCAGCTGCTTTAGGCCTCGTTTTACACCGGCATATGTATAATACCGGTGTATAAAAATCGTCCCTTTTTTAAAAACCCAATCAGTACCCCAATTTTACAGTACTTAGAATCCATATCTCTCACACCATACCATCTTCATCACTACCCATCTTTGTTGAATTCCTATGTAGGTTGGCACATAATCAGGCAAACCACTGCAATGCCTTTATGGTGGGATTAATTAGAAATTGCATATGAAATAGAATCATTGAGAATGTGACATCAGGAATCGCTTGACTTGCATGTAAGGTGTTTGATAAAATGTTTCAATGTGTTTATTAGGAAATTCCTCCAAAATCCAATTCGAAAAGGATACGTCATTCACCGTCCCCATCATTGCCGAAAGTATTACCGCACACTTACCTGGATGGTACCTTTGTGTCCAAAGAGGCTAGGTTGGTCCATGAATCTTACAAAGGACGCTGTCATCACATAGAAAGAAGAATTGAAGCATCTTCCCCATTCGAACAAACTATCCGGAAGCTTGGGTGGGAAAAATTACGCGAGACTCTGCAACCATTCAACCTGACCATTGTGAGTGAGTTCTATGCAAACTTGAAGTACGGGCTGAGCTACGATCACGTGTATTGTAGAGGTAAAACTACCCCTGTCACACCAGAATCTATCAATGGCTTGTTTGGGTTGCCCAATGTTCCAAACGATGAAGACGAGTTTCTTGCACTACATTTTCTAGGTGATGAATGCTATATTCTACAACAACCAATTGAGAAGGAGATCATTGGGACAGTAGCTAGGGCAGGTACAGACATAGATGAGTTGGTCAAACCAGGTTGGAGTAAAATACTAAAGAAAGTTCTAACTCTGGAAATGAATGGGTGGTACCACTTTGTGGTGTCTATAAACTTCACCTCACCTTCTTGTATGCAATAAAGAGGGATCTTTGATGGAATGTTGGTCATCAAATTTGTCCTATATTGCAGAGGGAACAGGATCAGATGGGATCTTATACCTATTGCAGTATCATCTCTGCTCTTAGTTTAAGAGCGGGAGTTAGTTCCCGTGCACATGATGTTCATGGCCAACCAATGGGTAAGATTTCTGTGGACTCTTTCAATAGACAGACAAATGACACGTCCGTCATTACTATTGAATCCAGAGTTGCTGTATTGGAGGTCAGTGTAGCAAACTTACTTGAAGAATCCAAATACCAATATACCTGGCAGGAACATATGGCCAAGGTTATAACGTATCAATTTCCTAATGTCGTGGTAGTAGTAAGAAATTTTCCAACCTTCCTCAAAGGCGATGTCAAGGACATGGACGTTGGCACAAGTACCCATGATAGTGATGCAACATGACCAGCTGACGGGGTAGAACCATTTTCTCAATATTATTCGTAAAAAACTAGTATTAGCGGTTAGGAAAAGTAGATTCTGTACTCAACTTTGACTGTGTTGCACTTAGGCAGTTTGACATTCTTAAAATTGACAAACATGCACAATGATGAATCGAATAAAAAATAGGCCGAACGTAGTTGGCCTATTTTTTTACTTTAGGACTGCCAAATTTGGTGCATTATATTCCTAGAATGGTTAGAATTTCAAAAAATTGTAGCATTGGGAGCTATGGAGGTTCCCCAAGTAAATTTGTGGGCAATAGTATAATTATGGAAAATATAGTGCAAGCATTCATTGTTAGTTTTACAGGGCCTTCTGTCTACCAGTAAGGTCTACAAATACATTAACATGATCGTTGTGTATTGAATTGCATATATGTGGAGCCAATTTTATATAATAGACCCTTCCAAGATTCTTGGAGGGACTAAATTGCAAAAATTAAAAAGTTTACCCGTAAATCAAAAATTGAAATTCGATTGAACAGGATATTCAACAAAACAACCCTTTTGTATTTCCAAGTAAAACATGCGGGGAAACAAACAAGTCTGTGCTCTGTATTTAGTTTCGAAGATGTTCGGATTACATACAGAAACATAGGAGTAAACCCTTACCGTTTACTCTACAACACATACTAGCATTTCAGGACGAATCACCACCCAGGCACAAATATGTTTCAATTATGATTTTAGCCCAGAATATTCAATTTGATAATATATGTAGTCTCCTAACACGTAATCACATGTCACAATTTGGGGAATCTAATTGCAATAAACACATACAAACTTTATGGGTTCGTCAGTACCGTTGAGGTATGCAAACGTTACTTATTCAATTTGGAGCATTGGAAAATTTCATTTGGGCTGGTGGAAAAGTGCTTGAAGGGGTCGAACAAAATGTTTGGGGTCAATATGCAAATTTTATAAAATTAAACAATGCTTAGAAACATCACCACACGGGGCCCTTATGTGGTTGATATTTCCATGAAACAACTAGTACAATGTCTATTCACAATAATTGAACGTCAATTTGATTAGTTGGGGTTGTTTGAAAAATGCACGGGAGACAAATGCAATAAGTCAGAATTTAACCAACTAATAGACTTTTTTTACACCGGTAATATTAAAGAAGTACCGGTGTATTTGTTCAATGTTTTGCTGCGTATTTCAAAATTTTCAATTTCATTGATTTTTAATAAGGCGCGAATCATTTTACATCGGTAGTTTATGATTTTGCACCAGTAAATATACATGTGGGGCACTGTCAGAATTTTTTTTGAAATTCCTCTCGGGTTGAACGTTTTTTCCAGAAATATAATTAAAGCAGCCACAGGCAACTACTTTTTATGCATTGTTACACTGGTATTTTCCTTTTATACACTGGTACTACAAACCGGTGTACAACAGTTACCCAAAATTTTCGTGTGTTCCTCTCGGGTCCAAGGAAAATTCAATTAAAGCAGCTACATGCAGCTGCTTTTCTTCATTTCTACGCCGGTATTGGTACCGGTGCTGAGCAGTTAGCCAAAATTTTATCCCATTTTCACTATTTTTACACTAGTACTATATATAATACCGGTGTACAAAAATGTACCTTGTGAAACCAAAACCGTTTGAAATGGCCATAACTCCCACAATTCCTCCTATTCTCATCTTGAAATCCTTCAAATTCTCTTTCAAAACTGCCATCAACCACTCCCACCATTCAATCCACACTTAAATTAACCACAACTAACTACAAGAGAACTTTTACATCTTTACAACTCTATTTCCCATTTTTATTTATAAAGAACAACTCCTACTTAAATAGAAACTCTCCAACTGACTACTCCTATAATCTTGCCACTAGGCTAACACTAACTCCTATAATCTAGCCACGACTCTGCACTTTAAACACAACTGATAATAACTTACTCTCATGCACACGTACAACATTGGTTGCTTTGATTGAGCAATAATCTAACCATAGTAAAACAGTAAAAACTAATTTGATTATCCAACAACTATGCCTCACTCCGAAATGCCTCAACTTTCCATTATACACTTCCCTACATGCCTTTTCAAGGGTGGAGGTACTATTACAATGTATAGATATAGGCGATATAGGCTTAGGCCACATCGGTATTTCATATAACAACTTACTCAACCATTTAGCTTCTTTGCCTACTAGACTAATGCTAAAAATTCGTGGTAGAGTCACTTATACAACTCAGTTTCTTTAATGTCCAAGAAACAACTCCACCACCTAGAACAAATATCCAACCACTTGTGGATGAGTGATTCTCTTTGTTTATGACCTAACTTGCATCATAATAACCCTCAAGAGCTAATGGGTATCCTTTGTAATTGATATTTTAATCTTTTGTTTGCTTGAGATATCTTAAGACTCTCGTAATTCCAAGCCATTGTTTCTTGCTAGCATTACTTGTAAGCCTGTATAACACTCTAGCTGCATATGCAATATCTGGATGTGTGCAAGTCATTGCGTACATTAAGCCTCATATCACACTTGCATAATCAACATGTGATGCAGTTACTCCCTTATTGTTCACATAGTCAAACTTATATTCAATGGGAGTTGAGGCTGGCTTGCAATCATAATGATTGAACTTCTTAAGTAGTTTCTCCATGTAATGAGACCGTGAGATTATTATTGATCCTTCACCTTTCTGTATTCTTATCCCAGGAATAACATCAGCCTCTCCCATTTCTTTCATTTCAAATTTACTTGAAAGATACTTTTGGTTTCTAACACTTACTCAAGTCAGAACCAAAGATCAACATGTCATCAACATACAAACAGATTATGACACCTTTCCTATTTACATAAATGCATTTATCAGATTCAGTGACTTTAAATTCACTATCAAGTATCACTTGATCAAACTTTTGATGCCATTACTTCGGAGCTTGTTTAAGCCCATACAAGGATTTCACAAGTTTGCACACTTTGAGATCTTGTCCAGGCACTACAAATCCATCGGGTTGTTCATGTAAACCTATTCTTCCAATTCATCATTAATGAATGCAGTTTTAACATCCATTTGATCATTATGCTACTTTTGAATTGCGGCTATCGCAAGTAGTACCTGTATCGTAGTCATTCCTTCCACTGGAGAGTATGTATCAAAATAGTTAAGACCATGATTTTGTGTGAAGCTTTTGGCTACAAGTCTTGCCTTGTACTTATCAATGGTTCCACCCACCTTCATTTTCTTTTCGAAGATCCATTTTCAATCAATGGGTTTGGAACCAGGAGGTATATCCTTGAGTATCCAAGTGTTTTTACTCATAATTAAGTCTATTTCATCATTTAGTGCCTCCTTCCAAAATGAAGCATCATGAGACCTCATTGTCTCATCAAAAGTCTTTGGACCAGTTTCGGTATTCAAACAATAAGGTATTATATTGCTTATTGATCTCTTGTTCCTTCACAAGATAAGTAATAAAATCAAAACTAAATGATTTGGCCTTTCTTGCTCCTTTGCTCATTTTCAACTCAATGACTTCATTTTTGTCAATAGAGTCATTAGTTTCAATAACCATAAACTTATAAGCTTTTCTATTAATTGCGTAGCCTATAAAGATACATTACACACCTCTTTCTCCCAAAATACTTTTCTTTGGTTCTGGAAGTCTAACTATGGCTCTACAGCCCCAAACTCTCAAATGATAGAGATTAGGCTTCCTTTTATGCCAAAGTTCATAAAAGGTTATTTAGTTCTATTTGTTTGGAACTCTATTGAGTATATAACAAGCTGTAAGTACAGCTTCTCCCCAAAAACATTGGCTAAGGCCTGCAGTAGACATCATGGTGTTAACCATTTCCATCAATGTTCGATTCTTTCTTTCAGCCACACTATTTTGTTGTGGTGCATAAGGAGCAGTCACCGCATGTTTAATACCCGTAGTCTTAAAGAATTCCTTTTCAAAGTACTCACCACATCTATCAGTTCTAAGACATTTAATGGATAAATCACTTGCAAATTCAACTTCTTGTTTGTAAATCTTAAACATTTACATGACTTGATCTTTGAAATCCAGCAAATAAACATGGAAATATCTTGTAGAATTATCATTGAAAGTTGCAAAATACTTATGGCCTCCTAAAGATGGTGTTGCATGAAAATCACATAAATCACTATGAATCAATTCAAGCATGTTCGACTTTCTTTCAATATTTGGGAATAATTATCTAGTGATTTTTGTTAGCATGCAAGGGTTACATTTTTCATTATCAATTGTAGGAAATTTAGGCAAAAGATCCAATTCAATCATGTCATGAATCATTTTATAATGAATATGTCCGAATCTATTATGCCATAATAGTAGAATACTTTATCAAGTAACCAAAAATTTCATTCATTTTATTTATAGGCATTACATTGAGTTTGAACATAGTACCACAAAGGTAACCATTTCCTACACACATCTCACCCTTGGAGATTATAATTTTATCGGCTTCGGTGACTTGTTTAGAATCAAATTTATTGAGAAGCCCTGCCGAGACAAAGTTCTTCCTAATTTCAGGAACATAAACATATTAGTGAGTGCAATCACTTTTACGGATGTAAACTTAAGATCGACTTTCCATTTGCATTTAAAGAGAGTAGTTTATGAATTTCCCATGTAAACTACAACACTTGGATCATCTACACCTTGCAAGTTCTTGAAGAAACTCTTATCCTTGCATATGTGACTAGTGGCACCCGAATCAACCCACCAACCTAATTCTTCATCAACAATGCTAATTTGTGAAATCATGGCTACAAGAGGATTGTCATCATTGCCTCCATGCTAAGAGTTAGAATCTTTCTTCTTGAGAATTCTACATTTATGCATGTAGTGTCCATCCTTTTTTACAATGATAGCACTTTTCTTTCTTCTTCTTATTTGGACAATTTCCATGACCACCATTATAAGCCATTTTCTTTGACTTACTACTTTGGCCTTCTTCAATCACATTTATTATTGTAACTAGATCCTTTCCTTTGTTATCTTCTTATATTTGAGAATTTTCCTACACTCTCAACTCCTCCTCAACACGAAGAGAATTAGCCAGACCTTCATGAGAAATCTCTTTCTTTTTATGTTTAAGATATCTTCTAAAGTCTTTCCAAGAGGGGGGGGGGGGTAACATATCAATCAATGCACCAACAACAATAGATTCATCCATAGCAAGTTTGTGTTGAGTGAAATTATTCAACATTTTTTCAATTTCAGCAAATTGTTACATGACTAGCTATTGTCTACCATCTTATTGTTAAAGAAAGATGAGATAAGGAATTTCTTACTTGTAGAATCTTCTATCATGTACCTTGCCTCCAATTTGTCCCGAAATTCCTTCACAGTGAGCATTGTGTGGTACACATTAAAGAGATTGGCTCTCGTAGCATTGAGAATGTGTCCCTTACAGATTTCAGCATCATTCTCCCATTTTTGTTTCTGACGGAGATCCTCTAATGTTTCTTCTTCTAAATTGAATCTTGGTTTGGTCGTAGTGAGAACATAGAACACCTTCAAAGTCGCCAAGAGAAAATAAACTCTCTTCTTCTAACAAATGAAGTTCCCACCATCAAACCTATCAAGTTTGACAATGTTTGTTGCTTGATCCTTCACTTTGCTTACCATTGTGGTCAAGAGAAAGTAAAGCCTTAAGAATGTTGGGGATTTTATGGACTAAGACAAAGGCAAGTAGAAGGAAAGTGTGGGAGAATGTAATGAAATGTATAAATATAGAAGGCAACCTTCAAGTCATGTATTAGACTTTCCTTAAGGCTTTATTTATTCCCTTTTGTGTGCATATGATACAGAACAAATATCCTCTAGGAAAAATGAAGCTTTGCTGACAATAGCTTGCACTAACTACTTTAACACCCAAAAATAAAAAGAAGAAGAGCATAATGGTTTCTTATGAATGGATGGTTTTTTTACAGCAAAACACCACCCTTCTGACCTCTATTTACAGTGCTAAATAACCTTCCCAATGGACACAATGATTAACGGTGAAGAGTCATGTATCTTGGAGCTGCACCCTTTGAGATTTCTTGAATGATTGATCACATCCTTTGCTGAATGGTGACTTGTATCTTTTCAATAAGAGAAAACAAATACCAACATGAATTTCATCCATAACAATATACGATATTATATCACTGTGCATCTAGGATGTCATTTAATTATAGGACCGCTCAATGTGGCTTCCAAATTTAGAACAGGGAACGGTCCTTGCCTAGGCTTTTGAATGTCTATGTTCCAAAATAGATTAGCTTTCAAAAATTGCAATGTTAACTATATCTTTTTGACAATTTTTTTTTCAAATCTGACCATAGGTTTAAGCTCGGAAGTGTATACGCTAGCTCTTGCATATATAAACGGCACACTTTGTAAACTTGGGGAATGTTTGCTTTTGAGCAGTGTTATTCTCTAACTCCATTAATCTCCCAACATACATTGTAATTCCCTTACCCCCTACCCATTCTAGTTATCACTGACCCATTATAATCTTCCAAACTCATAAGTTTCTATCGTGGGTCGTTCCAAGGGGCATCAAAATCAAATATGGTTTCAACATTCAAGAATCCTTCTTCGTCACTTCCTAATCCTCCATGGGAGGAACCTGAGTATAACGAACAAGAAAGGTTGTCCGTTCACATTTGTAAAACAAGAACAGAGCATGGCCATGAGCATCCACAAAGCCCACTGGAAGCCGGCAGTGCTTCACTCTGGCGGAAGAGGCGCATTGCATAGAATTGCTACACGATAAATACACGACCTAATAATGATGGATTCTCTAACACAACACGATGAAGTAGTTTAATTCTATGCTAATTTGGGGAAGAATCTTGAGAGCTCTATCGTTATGAAGGTCATTGGAATAAAGGTCCATGTTAATAAATTTAGGATAAATGTTGTGTTATGGTGCCCCTGGAGCGACCCTAGTTTTTTACGCCCCGTCACCTTCGACGGCCCTTATGAGATATATCACCAACAATCATGGTCCGATAAGACTAATTCCAAACCCCTTTTGTCTCAAAGAGATGTCTAATAAGTATTTTATATTGCTAGTATATAGGCCCGGCCAAGATGAAAAATATGACTCGTCGCTATTAAGCTTGAAGCAAAGGTTTTCTTTTTGAGTGGGTGTGTATGAATGTCCTTCCATCTGGGGGGAGCATGCTTGTGAATCCATAATAGAAGCCTTATGGTTTTCTGTTACATAATGGAATATAAACCTTCCAATTTAGGGTTCATCATATTCTCCAACATGAAAAAATCCATCGGGACAATCAAGAAGGGATTTCCCTATAGGTGTTTGATCATTAGAATGATCAAAGAGCAGGGAATCTTGCTCGTATACTGATTATTTAATCGCAAATACTAAGACAAGATGTGGCTTCACCTCAAGCAACTCGAAGTGATTTTCAAAACCAACAAGATAAGGGTGAAAGTCGTGTTGGGGTGAGCCACTGAAGATGCGAATAAGGCTAGGAATATGGAGTCCGCTACTTCATCATCAACGAAAAACTGTAAGTCATACACCATTTCTATGACACTTTTGTTTGTATTATGAATGTAGTTTGTCTAACTCTATGGTCTTCCTTTTCAAGTGGTGACAAAGGGTTCATGAAGAAGTTGAAGAAAGTTTTTCCCTGCCTCACTTGCCAGATGGAAACCCTTAAGAAGGTTATTGAGGAACTGAGGGTCGAACATGATGCTTACCATCGAAGGAAAAGGTTTGAGATAGAGATAAGTGATGATGATGAGGAGCCTCAATTTGACTCCTGTGATTTAGGAAGATTGAACGTTGTTTTAGCGTACTGGAATTGGTGGTGGAAGGAGATTCGTAAAGTAGGTTGGGCGTTTGAAGAAAGTGGGAAGAACACCAATTCATATAGAACGAGTCCCGAATTTGCAATGTGTCCCGCTTAATTAGATATATGCGGATGAATATGCTTATGAAATCAGTACTTGGGTCAGAGTTTGAAAAAAAATGACACAAACTAATAGTTTCAGTGGAATTTTCAAAATGCAAATTGAATTCAGAATAAGGACTTTCAAAACCATAGGGAAGTGACGACATTCATTGCGAAGTTGGAAGCTGGAAGCTGGATCGGGTGTTATGATAATGAAATGCCACCATCAATGCACGGTGGAATAACCGCCTTCTATGGTTTGGACAAACTTTGTTGTCTATTAAGTGGTGCAAATTGCGCACAAAGTACAGATTGTCTTTCTATCTAATTCAAAAATCCCCCAACCCATTTAAAAACTCTTTGTAACAACACTATGTTCCTACAATACGCCAATCTAATACTTTGATTACAAGAATTCATCAACAACGAGGATAGTCACAGTCAATTCAAAGCTCAAGATTAATCTCTCAAGTTTCAAATCTCAAGAAAAGGTTCGCTTGGGTGGTTTTATTTTCTAACCTATGTAATGTTTAGTGAATAGAGGATCATTAGTGTAGAACATGCCGATTAAATGTGTTTTTATCATACCACATAAGGCATCTTTCTTGTGTATTCTGTAGCTCCACCTTTAATCGTGCAATGATTAAAAGGCAGTTCAAAAATCGCCTTTGATTGAGATCCAAATTCAGTTCTAAATTCAGAACTTGAATAGGGATCATAAAAAAGGTGTCAAAAACCAATTTAGTTTCTGCCAGCATACACTACTCGTGCGCCTAAATCTATGCTTCAAATCCCTTCATTATCGATCTGTAAATTTCAAATCCCTTCATTACCATATGCAAATTTATATATGTTGAGGCAAGGACGGAGTTGAGGCAACATTTTGACGGGGTTGAGGCCTTGGCGGTGAAAAGGAGAAGCGAGGAGAGGCGACAGACTGATAGTGAGGAGGCGTGTGGTGGCTATGGTGGAGAGGTGTAAAAAAGAAAAACTAAGGATATATTAGGGTTAAGCCCCAATCCAACAAAGGTTTTATACAATGGGGCTAAATAATCCAACAAATGCAACCCATTAGAGGCGGTTCTACAATAAAACTACTTATAATCAATGTCTATTAAATGCAATTCTTCAAGAACCACCTTTATCAAGTCTGAATCGTCTTAAAAATGGAGGAGAGACAAAATTAACAATGTCCAAAATTGGAACTGTAAAGTTGCGTGGATTAGATTTATTATTTAGTTGGCATTTGTGAACTAATTTGGAAAAGATTTCCATGTTCAAACATACGGAAAGCTGAAGCCTTAAAGGATTTAGTCAATTGGGATATTGCATGGATATTGATTTATGAAATATTAGAGATTCCTCACTATATTAGGAGTGTGATTGAAGCATATTGGTTTTATGTAAAATCTTTATTTTTAAGGGATTGTATTTATGGAATATTATGGGATATAGTGAGATAAGGAAAATCCATTTATTTAAGAGATTTAGATATGCTTTAGAAGCAGATTTGGAACAGGAATATTATAGAGATAAACATTGAGATTTTGGATATGCTCATGGACTATAAATAGAGGACACCACGGCTGCATAACTTGAGAGCTTAATTGCAAAAATCTGCACACATATTTTCTATCTTTTCAAGAGTACTGCGAGAGCCAGAATAAATATGTTCCAACATACCATAACATGTTGATCAAGTTAAGAATCATATACCTTAATTCCTTGGGAGGAGGATATTTAGCATTTACGAGTTTTGAGGTCAGAGGGAATCTGATCAAGGTGGATCGGAAGCAATGGGAGCTTGCAGAATTCACATATTATAGTTAGATAAGGTAAGTATAATTGTATGGTGTACTTTGTACTGTATCTTTTTAATTAGTGGATTCATTCTGAACAAGGTCAGGCACCGCAGATGAAGGTAGATTTAACCGAGCTACATAACCAAGTCTTGTGTGTTCTTGTTTTATTTTATTACATGCTTGGTAAGATAGGTTATGTTGGAATACGGCTTTAGCAAATAAGCTAATTAGGTAAAACCAAATTTCAATTAGTATAAGCTCAGTCACTAATTCTTGCCTTGGTTGTGTCAAGGAAAGTGTGATCTAGTTTTACCATGGTAACCAAAGAAGGGGTTTCGGTGTCTTAGCCACCACAGGTGGAAGGAACCAACTACAATTACTGGATGGCATGCATGAGAGTTTTCATTAATTCACTGGATGAACTATCATAACACTTTTTTGAAATGGAATGGAGTCATCCAATTGAGGATGCTAAAAGGAGAAATAGGGAGAATCAAGTACAAAGAAGATGAAGCTCAAAGATAAGTCTACTTGGACTCCAGATGAACTCATGGCTTCAATGGAAAATTCAAAGGCGTTGAATGCTATCTTCACAGCGGTGGATAAAAATCATTTAAAACTCCTCTCTACATTTCATCATGCAAAGAAAGCTTGAGATATTTTGCAGACTATTCATGAAGGAACGAGTCATGTACGTGAATCCAAACTACGATTTTGGCTACAAATCTCAAAGAACTGAAGATGGAGGAGGATGATACTATTTCAATATTTAATGGGAAACTCAGAGACATCACAAATATGGCATATCACCTGGGGAAAGTCTACAAGGAATCAAAATTGGTGAAAAATAAGATCACTTTCTAAAAGATTTGCTATAAAAGTTGTGGCAATAGAAGAAGCAAGAGATGTAGCCACTATGACCTTAGATGAACTAATGGGATCACTACATACTTATGAGATGACGATGGAATAGCCCACAAAGAAAGCTTGGAAAAATTTGGCCTTCAAAACCTTGTCATCAAAGGTCATCTATGAATCTGATAGTGATGATGGCATTAAAGAACTTGCTTTTATCACTAAGAATTTCTCAAGAATGCTGAAGAAGGTAGTGAATAAGAAATCACATAAGAGGTTTGGCAGCAATAGACCTAGGTCACAAGACCTTGGTAATAATCGTGAAACATGACTGGAACAAGAAAATCAGCAGTTCTCTAGAAATACAAGTGGTGAAACAAAGCAGCCAGGAAGAATTCAATGTAGAGAATGTGAAGGATATGGACACATCCAGGATGAATGTGTTAATACCCGAAAGAAACAAGGAAAATCACCTTATGGAATGAAGATGAAGAAGATGAGAAAGACAAAGCAGAATTTAAAAGCCATCAGGTGGCATTTGGAACAAAAGCTCATGACGGATAAAATGTTGATGATGTGTGTTCCAACATGTCAAAGAAATACAAGGTTGTATGTTTCAACATAAGTTTCAATTACACTTCAAGTGATGATGAAGGATTAGTTTTAAGTGATGAAGAGATCTATTGCATATGGAAATATGTATGACATGTAGCTAAAAGTTGTTGATACAAACAAATCACTAAAGATAGAGGAAAATCAATTGGCTGCGAAGGAGAAGAAGTTGCTAGTTCTAACTGTTGAACTCAAAAGAGATAATGAAGAATTAAAATTGAATCTAAGCTCAACAACTAAGAGATTTGAGATGGCCGAAGCAGCAATTACCAAGTTGAACACTGGTAAGGCAAAACTTGATGATATTTTGACCATAGGAAAGAACTTTGGAGAACGACAAGGAATTGGATATGACAGCCCACCACGAAGCACAGTAGATTTCAAGTCAAATTCAAGAGATAAAGAGAAAGGTTATCAAGACTCGTCAACACAAACCTCTCATCTGTAGCTATTGTATGTATCCAAGGCACTCTGAGGAACAATGCCTCAAATTACTCAAAGATATCATTAATGTATGAAAACTGTCTACATGTTCCAACATAATGACGTTCAACAATCAAAGATGGTTAGAAAGGTATGGGCTATTAAATGCACCAGTACTTGCTTCGTTGCTCATAATTCCCTTATTGCACATCCTAGAGACTCATGGTACTTTGATAGTGGGTGCTCTTGACACATGAATGGAACCCAAGAATTTCTGACAAAAATCAAACCATATGATGGTGAATTTGTTACTTTTAGCGATGGAAAGAAGAGCTAAGTGGTTGGAAAGGGTGAATTTCATATTGAAGGATTCCCTGTATTTACTAGTGTTTTAATCGTTGAAGACCTAAAGGCAAATCTTTTGAGTATAAATCAATTGTGTGATGACAATATGACAGTGGGATTTCAGAAAGACAAATGCATAGTAAAACATAATGAAGATAAAGTTCTCTCAGGTATTCGATCATCAGACAACTGTTACCTACTAGAACAAGAAGTTAAAAGCCTGAGTTCAAAACAAGATGAAGGAACCTTGTGGCACATAAGGCTTGGTTATATCAACTACAAAATCCTGGTAAAAATTGCCAACTTGAAAGTAGTACAAGGTATGCCTAAAGTCCCTAGAAAAAATGGAATTATGTGCGGACCATGCTAACAAGGTAAACATATTTGATCTCCCCACTCTTTAGTTCAGTATATCACTACCTCAAGGAATCTTGAATTACTACATATGGATTTGATGGGTCCAGTTAATACACCTAGTGTGTATTCATGATTTTTCTAGATAGACTTGGGTGGATTTTATGAAAGAAAAATCTTATACATTGGATGTCTTTAAAATTTTGGTGATAAAATTGCAAGTAGAGAAAGGAAGTCCAGTAAGGAAGATTGTCAGAATTCGTAGTGATCATGGCAGAGAATTTGAAAATTCTCAGTTCATTGATTTCTATAATGAACTTGGCATTGACATTAATTCTCTGCACCAATCACTCCTCAGTAGAATGGAATTTTGGAAAAGAATATCATGACCCTTTAGGAGATGGCTCGAGTCATGCTAGCTGAGAAAGGGATTCACAAAAAAATGGTAGGAAGAAGCCATTAATACAACATGATATACGATAAATCATGTGTATCTTCGTCCATTCACCAGCAAAACCTCATACAAGATTTGGAAGGGCAGTAAGCCAAATGTTTCTTATTTTCATTTGTTTGGAAGCAAGTGTTATATTCTTAGAGATAGAGATCGACTAGCAAAATTTGACAGTTGTAGTGATGTTGAGATTTTTCTTGGATATTATGTGAATAGTCACGCTTATCGTGTCTACAATCTTCGGAAAAATGCTCTTATGGAGTCCATAAATTTCATTGTGGGTGATTATGATGAAAAACAAGTACCAAGTGGAAGAGAGGATGAACCAAATGTAGACTATGTTCCAACACAGAACACCCATCTTGACCAGCCAGACTATATTGGAACATCTGAACAGTCAAACAGCCATGCTGAACCTAAAGAAGTCGAGTATGTTGGATTATTCTCTCCCACTATCACACCACATGTTCCAACACAGGTGCAGCCAGAACCTAGCATCAGAAGAACTCGATCAATCCCTCGAGTAAACTACATAGAACTGGCAGGACTACAATGTTTTATCTCTCTCATTGAACCTAAGAATTACAAGGAAGCTCTGTTTGATGAATATTGGATTGCGGCAATGCAAGAAGAAATTATACGATTTGAATGCAATGATGTATGGTATCTCACTCCTCCCTAAAGGAGTAAATGTTATTAGCACCAAGTGATTTTTCTTGGAAAGGGAAAAAGTAGGTGCGGTTAAATAGGTGAAAATGAAGAAGAAAATTTCCTTGTCAAAATTTTTTCCATCTCTCTATCTTCCCTTTGTATTCAGCTACCTATATTTTCTTCCTTGCCATATTTTTGAAATTTTTTGGGAGCCTTGCTGAGAGATTATTGCTAATTTATTTGGGATTTCTCTACCAATTTGAGAGCTATAGACCAAACATAAATTAAAGTGTGTTGAAACACAAATTCATCTATTCTCAAATTCTTTGCCACAAAACTCTCTAAACCCGAAAAAGCTTCAATGGCCAAACAAGGATTTCAAGAAGATGCATACAATGCTATGGTGTCATTCAATGGAAGAGCTCAATTATCGAGTAGTTCACTCATGATCATCCCCTACAGACCTAAGGTAACTCAACCTGGTCCTTCTAGTGCTTCTATGATTAAGATTAAATGTATGGACTTTGGGTATGTGTTAGAATGCTTGTACTGGCATAGGATGACTAAATTGGCTATAGATTTTACTGGAGTCAGAAATCTTAAAGGGGAGATATTTTATGTGGATATGGAAGAATTAGTAACTGGAGAATTTGATGATATTAAGAAGATTGAAAGGTGGAATCCCAGGTTGGTTAAGAGTTTTTTTATTAATAGAAGAACAAGAGTATTTTACTTTATATAGCACTGCAACTAGACCTAGTAATGTTCGTATTGGGGAAATAGGGGATGCTGATGTTGAGGGGCTGGATGTGGTCAGATACACAGGGAAAAAAATAATTAGTTCTCTATGATTTCATGGCATCTAAGAGGAATGAATATTTGAGGGTATTCAAGCCTTCTGTGATTGTGCTGACAGACGGTGAAGGGAATGAAAGTGTTGGGCATGTTCCAACACAGAGAGCAGACACTGGGTTTGCTGAAGCTATGGAAATTGATGAACCTGAACTGGGGTTCATAGATGCTAATATGGATGGTCAAGACCATCATTTTGTTGATGATTATGGAGTCACTTCATATGATGATGTAGAGTACTCAGAGGTAGAAGATAATGGGGAAGATTCCTATAGTGGAAAAGACTAAGCATGTTGAAACACAGGAAGAAGCAGCCGAGATTGAGAAGGAAGAGAATGTTCCAACACAGGTGGCTGGCCTGACCTATTCTAATGATGAGGTCCTTGATGAATTTATTCAGACTAGAAAAGAAAAGAGAAAGAATCCAGCACCTAACTCAACACAACCAGGAAAGAAAGGCAAGAGAGAGGCTTCTGAATCCAAAAAGAAGATAACTCTCCCTGCAGCCCCTGTAAGTGATGCTATCTCTAAAAAGTTTTATAATGATGAATGTGAAGAGATGCGGGAAGTATTCTCTCAAGGAAGATCATTCTTAAGAGACCAGTGGATCTTGAGGCATACATGAAGAGTGGATTTTCATTTTTTTGAGCTCTTAGGATTGAGGGCAGTAGCTTCTCTGTATGAGGATTACAATAAGCAACTGGTGTGTGAGGTGTACTGTAACCTGATGGCTGGGAACTTAGAGAAGGATTCTCCTTGGTGTGAATGGATTTATGTAAGAGGCAAGATCATAAAAATCTCAGCTGAAAAAATGAACAGGTTGTTGGGTCTGAAAACTACAGAGTTTGATAAAGTGTTTTCTGAGAAGCTAGGGGTCACTGATGACCAAATTTTGGCTGAAATATTTGGTGGTTATCAAACTCAATGACCGGCTCAAGGATATGCCAAGGCTTCTTATTTATCCACCAAATTCTTTTGCTTGTATCAGTTGGCCTTGAACAACTGGATGTCATCTACCAACACAACTGCTCTCACCAAGGAAATGGAAAAGCTGTTGTACTGTGTTGGAACACAGAAGCCAGTCAACCTGGGCTTATTCCTACAACAAAGCATTGTGAGACAGACAATTGATCCCAAGGCTAAGCATGCACTGATCTATTCTTGTATTATCTCTACCTTGGTAAGGAGTGAAAGAGTGAAGGCTAAAGCTAAAGATGAGATTGTGGAAACTGAGTCTCTGCAACCTAACAACAAGACTTTTGGTATGAGACAGGTGCATGATCTACCTTGGAATCCTAAGTCTTGTACTTCTGGTGATGATGAGAAAAAGGCCATGTCGGTGGTTATGAATGAAAGATTGGGAGCTATTACCATTTAGATTGCTGCTTTGGAAGCAGAGAAGGCTCAGCTGGAAACACGAGTTGCTGCACTTGAACATAATTAAAGCTTCTCCAGAGACTATGTTCCAACATAGTCAGATTTTGGTTTCAGGGGGAGCTGATCTTTAAATTTTCTCATGTTTTTTTGTGTTTTTTTTTCGTCTTTGGCATATTCATGACCCCAGAAGGAGAATACTTTGGAGTATTTTGGATATTAATTTTTGTGATGATGTAATCTGAATTATTGTTGGATTTATGGATTTCTTGTTTTCTCTTGGTATTCTTATTAATTCATATTTGGTGGTTAGTATATGTTCCAACATTATGGGAATTCTGAAAGTAGTATTTTGTGAAGTCAGAAGTTTTTTCTATGTGCTCTTCATTCCAAATTGGTTGGGTCTACAAAATGCCAAAGGGGGAGATTGTAATGTCACGTGGATTGGATTATTATTTTGTTTACATTTTAAAACTAATTTGGAAAAGAAAAACTTTCCATGTTGGAACATACGGAAAGTTGAAGCCAAAAAGGATTTAGTCGATTGGGGATATTGCGTAGATATTGGTTTATGGAAGATTAGAGATTTCACAATATATTAGGAGTATGATTGAAGTATACTGGTTTTATGGAAAATTCCTATTTTTAAAGAATTTGATTTATGGAATATTATGGGATATATTGAAATAAGGAAAATCCATTTATTTAAGGAATTTGGATATGTTTCATAAGCAAATATGGAATCGGAATATTATGGAGATAAACATTCAGATTTTTTATCTGCTCATGGACTATAAATACAGGACATCACAACTGAATAACTTAGGAACTTAATTGCAAAAATCTGCACAGAGATTTTCTATCTTTTCGAGAGTACCGCGAGAGCCAGAATACATATGTTCCAAAATACCGTAACATGTTGATCAAGTTCAGAATCATATACCTTAATTCCTCGGGAGGAGGAGATCCAGCGTCGACGAGTTTTGAGGTCAGAGGGAGTCTGGTTAAGGTGGATTGGTAGCAAAGGGAGCTTGTAGAATTCACACGTTATAGTTAGATAAGATAAGTATAGTTGTATTGTGTACTTTGTACTGTATCTTTCTGATTAGTGGATTTATTCTGAACAGGGTCAGACCTTGCAGATGTAGGTGGATTTCACCGAGCTGCGTAACCAAGTCTTGTGTGTTCTTGTTTTATTTTATTACATGTTTGGTTTGATAGGTTATGTTGGAACACGATTTTAACAAATAAGCTAATTAAAGGAACCACATTTGATTGCTATCTTTATTGAAGCACTCTTCCCCAGTGGATCCCATGTCAAAACTTTAATTTTGTTCCTCAATCTTGCAAGCACAGGGGTTTCGGTCCTTTTTTTTTTTAAACATTGTATTTGCGCTATATTTGATTTTGAACAATTTTATGTTTATTATACCACTTGGCCTATCAAATGCATTTTCCAAAATTTGTACTTGTAGGCTTATAAATAAAAAAGACTCTCCATGAAATACATTATGGACGGAATCATAATTCGCATTTGGTACCATGGGAGTATGACAATACATTACGGATAAAATGCAAGGTACATTATTCACTTGGCCATATAATTACCTTTAAGCTATTAAATATCTTCAAGGCCGAGTCATGTTTACATTAATTTTTTTGTTAATACTGTCACATATTTTGTAATATGTTAAATACATTCTCAAACGTTTGTCAAAAGATGATGGTAGCACCATTCAGTCATTCCCAACTCGCAGTGGAAGTTGAGGGAACAACTTTGAGATTTGTACAACGCTTTGGAGGAAGATTTTATTAGCATCTCATTAATGTCATTTGCTTTTGTTAATTTCAAATTTAATTCTGGGATCATTATGTTTCATTTGATCTTTGACTTTGTTTAGGAGTACTAATTAAACAATATTGTTATTGAAATGATTTTTCATTTTGAGACCGAAGATGGGTTGGTTCTTATAGGCTCCACGTTATATAAAATCCCTTCTTTTCATTCAGGAAATGGAAATATCACTATAGTTTTCGATATGTGATACGATTTCGAGAGAGACCTCGTTTCTGAATGTACATTCCTCTCTTCAACTTAGATGGAATCCAGTTTCGATGTTGGAACTGCTATCAGTTCGTCCCATATAGAATAAATCGATTCAACTACCGACTTTTGAAATACGAGAATCGAATGCATGTGCGAAGTTGAAAATGGTGGGTACACAGTTTGAAATTCTTATTGCTTACCAAACTGTGATCCGAATCTATAATATATATTTATCGATCACACTCCCGAGTTTGAAACATAAGACGACGATGAATAAAATGAACCACGACTTAACTCTGCACCACGGTTTTGGCCAAATGATAATTGTTGGACAACCGCCATCCAACAACGGATGTGATTAACGGCGATGGCAAGAACGGTGGTTTTGAACCGCTGCCTGTTGGCCGATTTAGCCGCCATTAATGCTCCCCGTCACACTAGTAAATAGATCTATGTTATCAATTATTAAGGAATGTAGATATTACTTGTAATTGTAATTAGATTTCATTCCTTTTTCTTAGCTTATATAGGTATTATATACCACTATATAATGTACCCTGAGATCATGAATACAGTCATACATTATTACCCTTATTTTCTACATGGTATCAGAGCCTAAAATCCTCCCTAAAGAAAATTTTATGCTGCCATTGTCGAGCTCCAGCCGCTGCTCGTCAGTCACATGTTAACCTCACGCGCCGTCTTCCCCGCCACCGCTGTCGCTCGTCATTTCCACCACTCACCGACCGCTACACTGCCACCTAGTTTCCATGATCTGTCTGCGTCCCTGCTCCGATCAGTCCATTTACCGTTGCCCACTCGCCGATTCCGCTGCCCATGTGTCACCGGCATTCACACCACACGTCGCCGCATTTTTGTGACGATCCGATCTGCCGCCAATCTTGCCGATTTACCATTGATCTATACCTAATTCTGCACTATGTATGCCTCTGGAAGTAACCACGAAGAACAGGCTCGCATTGATGCTGAATCTTAGGCTACTAAGCTTTAGAACATGAATGGCTATGAGCTAATTGCGACTTTACTGAATCAGTTGCAGTTGCAATCTGGCTCTAAGACAACTGTACTTGTTGGTCGTTTGTCAACCGATCCCTCCTTCATTAGCTCTTTTGATGATCCTGGTTTGGTTATTGCACCCACTATCCTCAAGGGTCAAGAGAATTACCTTGAATGGTCTGATAGAATTCGTTGTGCTATGCTTGCTAAGCATAAGATTGGGTTCATTGATGGATCCATTACCAAACCCCGGGATGATCTTCCCGATGCTACCGACTAGCCTAGGGTTAGTGCTACCCTTATCTCGTGGATCTTGCAAACCCTGGATCCGGCATTGCAATCTTCTACCAGTTGTTTTGCCATAGTTAAGGAATTGTGGGATGACCTAAAGGCACGTTTCACTCTTGGTGATGGTATGAAAATTCTGCAAATGTTTGAAGATATTCATAAATGTAGGGAAAATGATCAGACCATCGCCATCTACTTTGGCAATCTGAAGAAGCTGTTTAGAGACTACAATTCCATACAGCCTCCTTTAGTCTGCGACTGTGAATCTAAAAAACTGCTTTGCACATGTAATCTTGCTGCATGCGCCTCTCTAGAGAGAGAGAAGGACTTGATTTATCAATTCATCTCTGGTCTCGATGAAGGCTAGCACACCTTGCGATCCCATTTCATGAGCATTGACCCGCTGCCATCAGTCAATCGTGTGCATACGCTTGTTGCCCAGGAGGAGCTCACCGAGCTGTTATTTAGTCTGGAGAGCCTTATTCTAACTCCATGGCATATACCGCACGATGCCCACCACCTACGGGTTCTTTGATAGTTGTCCTCACTTCAGCTGATCTTAAGAATCTCGTCTGTACGCATTGTCATGACAAAGCTTTCTATTTCCAGATCATCAATGGAGCACGTCCATGCATTCATTTAATTAGTTTAACTCTCTTTCTGACCATGGGCCAGGTAAGTCTACTTTACCTTAGATTCTTGGTTCGGAAGCCTCATATCACATGACTTGTAACAAGGGTTCTCTTACAGATTTTACTACTGATGTCGATACTGTGAATGTTATACTGCCTGATGGATCTGTATTGTTAACTACACAATATGGTTCTATCTGCTTTGGTGATGTCACCCTTAATCATGTGCTATACATATCTACTTTGCGATGCAACTTATTATCTTGCTCTAGATTGTTATCTGCATTAAACTTTCTAACTTTGTTTACTGGAAATTATTGCATTTTTCAGAAAATCAGTACAAGGACTGTGATTGGCGTGGTGAACAGCATGGGGGGTTTATTTCCCGATGAGATGTTTCTTTCACAACAGAAATATGCCCTGGATATTTTGTCTTACACAGGTTTATCTGCTTCTAAACCGATTGATTTTCCAATGGAGCAACAATACCGGTGTCTGGTTGGGCGCCTGATCTACCTCGCCATCACTTGTCCTGAGCTAAGTTATTCAGTTCATACATTTGCACAGTTTATGAAGTCTCCTTGTGTTTCTCATTGGCAAGTTGTTTGCATTTTACACTACCTAAAGAGTCATCTTGGTCAATGTTTGTTTCTCTCTTCACGTAGTGCATTGCAATTGACAGCTTACTGTGTTTCCAGATATTTTGTGATGATTGGCGATTCTCTAGTTTCTTTGAAGACTAAGAAGCAACCTACTGTTTCTAGGTCTTCCGCTGAAGTGGAGTATCGTGCTATGGCTATTACCTGTTGTGAATTGTTATGGATTAAGTCTTTACTGAAATATTTAGGGGTTGTGCATCCTTCTCGTGTGCATTTATTTTGTGACAATCAATCTGCTCTTCATGTTGCGACAAATCCAACATTCCATGAACGTACAAAGCATAGTGAAGTTGATTGTCATTTTGTCTAGGATCTTGTGCATTTTGGTACACTTGTTACTCATCAACCTACGGACTTATTTACCGAATCTCTCGGACGTAACAAGTTCCATTACTTACTTGGCAAGTTAGGCATTTCTGATCCCCATGCTCCAACTTGAGGAGGAATGTAAACATTACTTGTAATTGTAGTTAAATTTTATTCTCTTTTCCTAGCTTGTATACGAATTATGTACCACCACTTAATGTACCCCGAGATCACACATTATTACCCTTATTTTCTACATCAATTTATTTATTTGTTTGCAATTTGTCAAAAATGAACTTTACCATGAGAATAAACTCCCAAGTCCCAATTTTCATATCTTTTTTTGCCGATGAGTGGAATCCAGCAGCAAAGCAACTGCAATGACAAGGTATATCGTGTATTCACTCTTAACTTTTGTCCATTATAAACACGAAAAGGACATGAAAATATGCAACGCTACGTAAAAATTGACCCACAGCCACAGGCAATCGCTTTAAGTTAAATTTGGGGAAATGACACTTTATATCTTCAATCTCCTGATCGTGCTGTATTTTAAAATGGTGTTCTTCACATTTTCCGCTTTAGATTTGAGTGCAGAAAACAACATGAATTGATTACAAAATTCTCAAAGGAACAGTGACAGTATTAAAGTATGCATGGACATGTAGGGATCTGTGCTTGCTTGCTTTGGTTGCTTTTGAAAGCTGGTATCTCTTTAATTTGTACAAAAAAGCATCATGCAGATTCATCTAACTTGATTGTTAACAAAGACGGAGATAAAGACCTCACCAAAGCACACCTATTTCAAAACTATATTACACGAAAACTACTGGCTAAACCCTCCATTTTCTGCTTAAATATCCCTATCCCTTCTCCTGCTTTTCTGCATAATTCAAGGATATTGACAATTGCAACTAAATTCATTACAATAAGTGGGGGTTTTTCCTCTAATTTCTTTCCCACCTCTTTTTTGTGTTTGTTTTATAAATTTGTTTCTTTTAGTAAAGTTGGTTTCTCCTGTCGTCTAACCATCTCCACCTGGAAACACATAAAAGAAAGAGTGCTCTTAAGTCACATATTCATATATTGATAGTTCCAGAAAGTAAACCCAAATTAGAGTCAGATATTAGAGAGACAAATGACGCATGTGGTAAAAATGTTATGAGCACAAAAACTAACAGCCTGTCAGGCTAACTCTGCTAACCCATGCAATAGATTTTCCTCTAAAAATTAAATTAGTATAATTGAAATTGATAGGCCAAAATATGAATACAAAATTGTATACTACACAAACATTTAAAGTTAATATTGGAGAAAACAAAAAACACACACCATACTAGGAATAAGCGTGAAGAGTTACCAATAGAAATCCCATCTGGGTCGGATCTTGGACATCCTGTTATGGCCGTAAGGGTAGTCGGAGAGAGCCCTCTTGGTGTTCTGGAAAGCGCAGCACCCGATTGCGTAGATGCCGATGAGGATGACGAGCATGACGATGTTGAGAACGGAGAGCTTGTGCCAGTCCCTTCTCACATTCTCCAGCACCCCCGCTTTGCAAGAATCGCACTCGTAGCATAGCAAGCTAGGGGCGTTGTTCCAGACGCTGCAATCTGGGTCCTGGTTCACCATCACCCCCGGCACGTAGGTGCATGCCGTAGGTGGTTTGCAACATCCGGACTGCACTTCAATTCATTTCAGTTAGTTTTACTAATTCGCTATTAGTGATTGATCGTCACTGTAAATTTGAGAAACTGGATTCCAAGATTTAAGTTTCAGAGGTGTAACATATAATCTTAAGTTTGTGTGTGAAATATTGTTCCACATTTCATTAGTACTTAATGAGAAGTTTAGCCCTCAATCACCATAACTTTATCCTCGATCGCCATTCTTTGAATATGTCATACAAGTATGATTTAATTATTGAGAGAGAAACGTGGTAACATTATATTCTATCGGAAAATATCTGTTTTTTATGCTCTAGGGTCCCAGGGTTGGTTTGGGGATTGGGTAAGGAATTTCGAATTCATATTGAATATATTCCTTTTCCAAATTATTAAAAAGATAAGAATACCTAATATTCCACAAAATCAACATAAAGCTGCCAAATTCCTTCTGATCTTATTCATACTAAAAAATTCGCCCTCTAATAAATTATTTTTTCAAAAATTCACTTTTTTAAAAAATAAAACAAAACCTCACTACTCGAAGTATCTCAGTTTAGTTAGCTTTATAAGAAGAAAAAACACGAGTGACCACATACGTACGAACACACTAGGATTACTTCTTTTCCTCTACAAGTATTCACTGTGAACAAAAATACATCTTTTATGCATGCATTGCGTATTATGAACACTAAAATAATTATTTCATCAAATTTATTGACCGAGATTAATACATCTAACACAGAAAATTAAATTAAATTAATAAAATTATGCAAAATTATTAAATAGACAGTGTGCTACTCCCCCGTAATTTCCATGCAAACAATATTATGTAAAATTCAGAGTACATACTCCCTTTAGTTTGTTATGTTTGACACCATAAATTTAGGTTTTGTTATTTTGCAAGTAAAAATGTTTAAGGAAAATTAAGTGCAGAGAGTAAAAAGTTAATGAGCGATTAAAATGATTCATTTTTTCCCTAAAGGAAAATGGTTCAATCTTAGTAAAAGATATTAAAAATGAAAAGTGTGTGAAAATTAAGAAAATAATGGGAGTAACTTTTTATGCCGAAAGAAGGGGTTTTTTCTTCCAAAATTCAAGATTTCGAAATCTGCTTCTTTTAGGAAAGAAAAATAGAGTAATTAATATTTAACCCACTTACTCCCCCTATCCCAGCATATTCTGAACAAAATCTTTTCACGGTCTCCAATAAATATGTATATGTGTAAATATGTATAGCTACGGACAATAATGACACACAAAAGTTTGATAATTAGAAACTACATGTTACACGACGAATCTACCATATCTCATTCGATAAAATTATTGTTCATATGCATATTTAAATATGTGGTCAAAGTTTAATATTTTTAACCAAAAAAAAATTTTGGGCAGAACAGGCTGGTACGAAGTGAAGTAAATATTCCAACAACTTCTATACCTGAATTGGAGTCAAGTCCCTGATAGTATAATCATAAGGCGTCCACGTAGAAATTGTCTCACAAGTCTTGGACCCAAAAACACAGTTCCTAACCGCCATCCAATAATGAGGATCCTTAATCCTCTTCCTCAGCCAGGGCGAGTAGTCACTCAACCGGTACTCCCGGTAAGCCCTCCCGGGCACCGGCTGGCCCCCGCCGCGGCTGGTCACCACGAACCCGAAGATGGTGACCCCCATCAGGGCTCCGATCAGGAACAGCATCACCAGCAGGTACACCCAGAGGGCCCACCCGATGTTGAAGCAGGCCCCGATGAAGCCCGCGAGGGATATGATGAGGATGATGAAGCCGATCACGAGAAGCGGAGTCTGGAGAAACGATTCGCAGGTGGCCTTGCTCCGGGCCATCCACAGGCCCGCGCCCATGATCGGGATGGACGCGAGCAGGGTGAAGAGGTTCAGGAACCCGATCACTGTGTTGCTGAATCTGTACATTTGGTCTGTGGGATTTTTGGAGTTTGGGAGGGAGAAAGGGTTTAAATGGTTGCGAAGAGAGGAAGTGAAATGCAAGGGCTTTTTATTTTAAGTGCTTGTGTGTGGGGTGTTTTGTTTGGAGGGCAGAAGGAATAAACTAATACTGTGTTGTCGATCGGTGCTTTATTTTGGCGAGTAGGGGTACTGATTTTGACTAGCTTTATCCAACTTCTTCTTAGCTCTTAAGGAACTCTCACTTCTCAGTGTTTTATTTCAAACTTTACTCTCTTCAAATGACCGATTTGTCCTTACCAACCTAATTGGTGGTTCAACTCGGAGTGGTGGTAGAAAAATGTTGAATTCGAGCACTAATGTTCGTTTAGTAAAGCCTAATCTAAAGTATAAATTCTAAACATTGGAAGGCTAGATGATCGATTTTACGACAGGCGTTGCAGGCTCCTTTGGACTTGTTCTGAGTCGGCCCATTCTTCTTGAAGGTGCCAACCTTTTTAACTAGGTTGGTTCCCTTGATGAAGGTATCAGAGGACTTAGACCTATTAATGTTTTCAATTTCTACAAGATTTGTGTTAATCAAATCGGAAAAGGAAGAGGGTCTCTTATCTTTCATGCGATTGGCCTTCTCAATTTTCATGTGGTTGATTAGCTCCTCTAGAGTCATATCCCATTGCGTGTGCTTGAGGTTGTTGTGATAATCAAACCAAGAATCTGGCAGCTTCTTGATGAGCACATTGGCCTAGAGCATGTTGCTCATCTCTATGCCTTCTACAAGTACTTTGGCGGTCAGACTCTCGTACTCATGTACCTGGTCAACACTATTTGGAAATTGAAGCAATTGCATACTTTTTCTTCCGTGCATCATCAGCACCATATTTCTTCTCCAACGTCTCCCATATTAACTTAGAATATTTATATCCTTACAATATTCATTTTAACTTTTAAATATTACACAAAACTGGGGAAATTTTGTCGTCATCTTTCCCCCTCCCCCTCCCATTCGGAACTAGCAGGGCACAATCAAGCTTATCATGTCAAATTAAGGTTTGAAGACCCCTTTTTCAACCTTGGAGGTCTTCATAGTGGCGGATGCCAGATCGATTTAAAAAAATTTTGGATTATTCAATTTAGTTTGATCTGGATGATCTCTAAAAAACCTAAAACAAAATCTATACCATAATATCAAAAAAAAAATCAAATAAACCAAACTAAATGCAACAAGTTGAATAAACTGAATTACCTGAATTTGCAGTGAGAAAAAGAATTACAATTTCTGAATTTCTTAACATAATTCAACCTAATTTCATTTCAAAATTTTAACTACAAAATACATTACAAACTTACACACCAATTCAATGAATTTACTTACACACATGTGAGATTCAGTTGTGAATATGTGAAATTAAATTTTGAGCATTGATCGGGCACGTATATTTGGCATGGCTGAACTTTAATTTCTTTTTTATCAAATGGTCCCTCAAGTTCTTTTTTATTATAAATTTCTAACTTAAAGTTTTAGAATAAAATTACTATTAATTTGTGCTAAATTTCTAACCATATTGGCCTGGAGAATGTTGTTCTTCTCCATGCCTTCTACAATTATTTCGTCGACGGTAAGATTCTAGTACTCATATATCTGGTCTATAATGCATGGTTTCACTGTCCACTCACTAGTGTAGGAATGACCTATTAAAGGCGGTTATATTGGCAATTTAAAGGTTTTTTTTTGGTGGCTTTAATGGATGTGCATTTAAAATAAGACGGTTTCCAGAACCACCCTTAAATTTTGCAATTAAAGGCACTTAGGAACCACCTTTAATTTGAATCTGAACACGAAAACAATGATTATCCCGTCGTACCTCTGTTCCTTATTCCGAATTTGGAATTTGAAATTAAAATGTTTCCAAATTCAAAAACCATGTCCTCTTCGTATTTTCCGAGTTCATAAACTGCATCTGCCCTTTGCAAAATTTGCATGAAAGGGAAGAAAATGTTTCCAAAATCCAATTTGTTCTTTTGATAAAAAAAATGTGTTTCATTAGAATTCTCGGCACAAAAAAACCTCGATATACAGCTACAATTTAAATACAATAAACGATAATATCTTGCCTCTAAACAAAAATCTATAGATAATGCTAACCAAGCAATAGAAATCGCTAACCAAGCAATAATATATATATATATATGAATAGAAATTGCTACAAATCTATTCCAACATTTCTAACGTTCATTTTTATCTAACTTGAGTGTCCCTACCAATATTGGGATACCCAGTGTGTGTGATTGATTGAGAATTACATGACGAGCCAATGAATTCTGTGCATTGTTGATATCTTCATGCGAGTAGGGTTTTGAAAATCCGAAAATAACATTATAGTATTAAATATTTGGCAGATACCTTGTCAAATTAGGAAAATTACAATGTTCAAATATACAAATACCTTGTCAAATTCAAGTTCATCTTCCTTGACTTTCTCTACGCACTCGGAAGCGTATAACATGACGTAATAGCCGCACTCCCAAGTTTGAGCCCGTTTCTTGTACTATATGCAAGAAACATAAATTATTAATACTAATGCATCAAATAAATTAGCATAGTATTGAGAAAATTAACATATGGGTAGACCACCTTGATTTCGACCATGTGAATGAACAATTTGTTTGCTCACTATTTTTCCTTCATTACAGCTTCCAAAAAGCTCAACGAATGCATCAGATGGTTGGTAGTGAAGGGGATCCATCCAATACACTCGCTTCTTTGCGGGTACTATCAATATTAATCTCCAATGATCCCTGAACAAGAAAATTTAGTTATCATTTACAATTTGTGGAAACGATGTTGGTAAAGAAATTGAACGTAGTAAATAACCTATTGATGTATGGCACAACGAAAAGGAACTTATCCTTACGGCCCAGGCATTTTCGAATGTAGTCGATCATCTCTTGTTTTGTACAACCAATTTCCTATATTATCACCGGGCGCATGTATGAATCTATCCCTTCTTTTGGTTACTCGTAAAAAACATGTACCTGGACAATTTCATAGTAAGTAATTTTGTAATTATGTTAAGTGTAATTCAAATCGAATTTAGTAATAAAATTAATAAAATCACTCATAGGGTGTTGGTTGACATCCTCGCTTGATTAACTTGCTCGCGTCTTCAAAGGTCTTCAAAATCACTTCATAACGCCATGAATTCACGTTTGCATCAGAATAAACATTCATCTGAATACACATTCATTTTCCAAGAATGTGTATGTTGAATTTCGATCATGGGGTTGAAGCAAGTTGTAAAGGACCCATACAAAGCTAGGCATGTCTCGAGGGACGTTGGCTCTTGCTAATGGAGGTCTAACCTTAGTTGGTGTTGTTGGCATCGGTTTGGGCATCGTTTTGACCATTTTTGGTGTAGTCTTCACTAGTTTTAGTGGTGGAGGCCTTGTTTCGTTTAAATGTTGATTCTTGATAGGATCGGCGTATATAAGTCTCTGAGGCCAAGTAAGAAACATTCCCTGGGAAGGGCCACCTTTTTTGTATTGCCCGTTCGGGATTGGAAAAGGTGCACCCATCACCAAAGGACTATCCAACGGAACCCTCAAAAGACCTCCCACAATTGGTAGGCAGTGATGTTGTTTCATCGACACATGCAAAACTCCATCGGCTATAAGTAGTGGCTTACCGTTGATGCCTTGCTCAATGTATAGTTCACACAGACATGATTTCTAAAAAAACAAAATAGATATTATTAAATAGGTGACTTAATTCAAAGGAATATAATTGACGTAAACAAAATCCTTCGTACCTCTTTTTTCAATTGCTAGTGTGGCATTGTCTAGGTTGTCGAGTTTGAACAATTGCCTATCAATTCTTGGATTGCACAATTACCCCGCAATTTACCTCAACATCCCCGAGAGAATGTCGTGAACCCCTAGATGGCGGTGTCCAATCAGGCGTTAACTCCTCTAAATTGTCTGAAAGAACTAGCCCGATGTGTTGTACCAACTTCTGTATTACAAGATCTTGTTGCTCAATTTGTTTGTCTTGGAGTTGGGCTTTTTTTGCAACAAATAGACTCTTGAGGGTTCCGCTCCATTGTAGGACCGCACGATCCCAAATGATTTCCATTGTGTCAAAAACTACTCACATCCCTAACGCGACCGGGATTGTTTGGTTTTTTTGTGGCTTTACAAAGGATGTCTTGTTTATCACTTGGAATGAACTCCCCTCGCATTTGATCATTGTTCAATTTTTCCTAGGTAAAATCATAAATGGATGTAACTTGGTTATTCCCATATCAATTAAATATAGCTTAAATTAATTATGTATTCACCTAAAATATTACGTACCACTCTTTCGGCAATTCATTTCTCTTCTTCCTTGACAAATTCACCTTTTTTGTTTTGTCGACCTTTACGAAATAGATCACACCTCTTAGTGTCATCCACACTAATTAGTTGCACCAAAGCCCTTGCCTCATCTTTCGTCATCCTGCCCGCTATCGTCATTTGCACATCTTGTTCTAGACGTTCCTTGACTAGCGACATTGCCGCTAAATGATAATCCCCACGACTCAATTGGTGTGGCATTTTATTATCCCCGACAACACATTGTTTTACATCCCTCATACCCTAAGTTGGATGTTAGGGTCATGTTAACACTACAGCTATTTTAATGTATGTGATTAATCAAACTAATAATTTGCAATAGTTTTTACTAATGTTTTCACTATTCTCCAATGTCCTTTGCTTGTGAATCTCCCAGCTCTCGAGTAGAATGTGCGTGTAAGTTTTCCATGGGCGATCACCTTTCTTATCACTAAATATGTAGTCTGGATAAAGTGTATTTATGTTCACGAAGTTTTCCATGGGCGATCACCTTTCTTATCACTAAATATGTAGTCTGGATAAAGTGTATTTATGTTCACGCTAACTCTTTGACATCATGTACATTGCTTTCTTTTGCAATTGTCCCACATCTTGTGCTATAATTTGAAAAGGTCTCTATGGAAATTACGAAACACAAGGATGTGAGGAGGGAGAGTACATATGGAGACAAGTTGTAAAAGAAAAAAAGAAGGGAAAATGATTCACTAAGGCTACCTTGCATTCCATCTACAGAGTGCCCTTGTAATCATTTGGGACATCATGCCAAGTATCATATCGGATATCTACCATTGTTCTACCGACCTTTGCCACCCAACTAGACCATTTGACGTGTTTCTCCAATACACAATTGCCCAATCTGTCGAAAGTCAATGACGTTAACTCTTTCCTAGATATTCTACGTTCTAATGCTCTACAATGTGTTCGGTGTTGTACAGATCCCCCGTACCGTCGTCCTCATCCCACGTCGTCTCAGTTGTTGGGGGATTGACATTACCAGATGGTGACACATCATCACGAGTCTGTTTTCTAGTTTCCATTTTGAATGCTACATTTACAAACATACCAAAAATAGCTTAACCTTGGCCAAACATAAGTTACTAATATTTATATTATATACAAAATATCTAAGATCAAAATTTTAACTAAACCCTAGGCAATGAACATATACAATAGACAATGGTTTTACCATTAAAAATCATGAAGAAAAAATAAAACCTAGCAAGTTAATAACAAGCCCCATTTAAAATACAACTTATTGGAATCACAAAATCCAAACCCTAGCTATCACTACAAAGTAAATATTTGGAATTGCGCATTTATGTTTGAAATAAATAAACCCTAGCATCAAAATGGAGCTTAGATTTAACTTATTAATCAATCAAAGGGTATTGAACACTCCTTCATAGCTTGTGCCTACATTTAACAAAGGGTAATATGCAAATATAACCCTATATGTTGGAGAAAGTACAGATATAACCCAGAGTTAATTTTTAGTGCAAATATAACCCTAACTATTATACATAAGTGCAAATATAACCCTAGAGTCATTATTCTGGAATTCACTGGCCATTTTTAGCCATTGACCAACTGGAAATGACCAAATTACCATTCTAAGGTAATACAAAATTTTAAAGACAAAATTACCCTTTGCTGCCACCACAACCACCGTTCAACCACTAGTTTGCCGCCACCCTACCACCCATCCCCACCCATCCACCACCTCCGCCACCGCGCTGCTGTGAGCCCTGGTGCCACGCCACTGCCCATCCACCACCTTCCGTCAATACGATAGAGGTGTAGACATCTGATAAATTACAAAATAAAAACCTAACCCAAATCACAGATCCTACAAACGCCCACAAAGATCGAGCTATCACTTAGCCTTGAACAAAATCAATAATTACAAAAATTGAAAACCAAATCTGATGAACAAACAGGAAACTTCCAAAGCCATATGACATAATAACATTTCATAAGCAATATTTCACCATAAATCACAAAATCATACTTCAAAATTTGCTGGGATGAATAACTCCAAACAATAAAAAGACACCCAAATATCCAATTAAAGAAAACAAAAAATTACCAATCTAAACAAACTACCAATCTAAAGCAGTGATAACGACCCCAGCCCAAATGGGCAGCAAACCGTTGCTCAAAATTTTAATCGCAATAGCAATCCCAATAACCTCTTGAATATCCGCCCCAATCAGCGCAAACTCCACCATAATCCAAAGAAACATCTAAGCCCTTGTGGGGTACTCCTCCCGGCATAGCCCCGCCAAGTGTCTGTCGGTAGCCACGCTGAACCGAGCGAAGAGCAACTAGACCAGGAGGCCAATGGCAGTGGCCCAGAAAAGCAACCATAGCATAGAATACCCATCAATGGTGGTACGCCCACCTCCATGAAGCCCTGGTGCACCCACTTCCACCGCCGCTCCATTAATCTCAACCACTAAAACCCCATCTCAGCCCTTCACCGAAACCCTAGCACTGGCCACCACCACCAACCCATATCCCCGCTCACCACTCACACAACCATCGCCACCTCCACCACCATCCGCCACCATTTTCGGTGCCACTCAGCCAAGCGCCAAAAATTGGGAGAGGAGACGAGAAATGGTGAGAAAAGGAATTGGGAGAAAGAAATGGCGGTGTGCTCGATTGTAAACAAAATAAACAAAGAGAAAAAAATTAAAACATAATAAATGAAGAAGCTGAGATGAGATCGGATTGTAATTATAATATGAGATGAAAGGAATAAACAAAGAAGATGAGATGAAATAAATTAGGGTTAGGATTATAATGAACGAAAAAGATGAGATGAAAGGAATTAGGGTTAGGATTGTAATTTCAATATTTATATTTTTTTAAAGATGGGAAAAATAGTCTTTTAAGTGTATTCTGGCTTCCAACTACCAAAAATGGTTATATTTGCACATAACCTAAATATCTAGGGTTATATTTGCACTTTCAATTACAACAGGGTTATATTTGCACTTTCTTCAATTATGTAGGGTTATATGTGCACTTTGCTCTTTAACAAAAGACCCATGTTGAAAATAAGAAATTTTAAGACGGAATTTGGAATAGAAGTGATTAACACAAACCTCAAATGATCCACACTTCAAATGGGAGTTTTGATGATGAAATGGATTGATGAGTTGGGGAATGAATGTTTTTTTGGAGGGGAGAAAGGTGGGAAGGGCTGGTTTTTCAAATAGGAGTAAATGCTCATTTGAAACCCTTTCCCCATTTTTTTATTCCCGCCATAAATGGTTTTCAAACTCGAAAACTAGTTTATGGACTCAGAAACATTTTGTCCCTTATATATGGTAGACAAGATCAGTTTCAGAACTCGGAAACTCACCATGAGTCCCAAGAGCATCGCCTCTAAGAAAAGGGCAAGTGATCATAATCATCATCCTATCCCGGATATTGGTGAATCGAGAAAGTTCATCAAAATTAATGCCGGCATCGAGCAAAAGTATATTGATTTCTCGAAGAGAAAAGTTATTAATTGGAAGGCTATATTATCTTCGGACATTGAGGACTTAGGATTAGGGTATTTGCTAGCATGTTTTAAAACCCAACATTTGGAGAAATTATTTTGTATGGATGAGCCTGTACACATGGATGAAGTAATTCAATTTTATGCGAATTTGAGTCAAAGTAGAAACAATAGATACATGACTAGGGTTAATGGGAAAGATTTATCAGTGACTAAATATACAATTAACGATGCCCTAGGTTGCCCCTACACCACCCCCGAGAAATTAAGACCCGATGACCCCACCTCGATATCTATCACACACATGGTTGGTCGAGTATGAGTGATGCTACTCCTCTTTATCCCATAGCCATGGCGAGGAAATATTTTAAGAGAGTAGGAACCAATACGGGAAAAGCGGTGAGTTTTGATATCAGTCAATTAACCGTAGAGGAGCGTATAATTTATGATTGGATATGCCTGAACGTATTACACACGGCTGGTCATGCATGCGAGCTGACTATTGCTAACCTCGTGAAGTTTTACTACATCATGGAAAGTAGAAAGATAAACCCGAGCTTCACCATCATCTCTTTCATGTTGAAGGCCGCACAAACAAAGAAGAAAGATCTTCCTTACGATGGTTTGATAACCACTATGATAAAGAAGGCGGGCATAATCCCGCATGATAAGCCACTGAGGATAGACTACTATAACAAGAATTGGTTCCAATACAAAAACCTTCATCAAGGCTTTGACTGCAATTGGAAAGTGCGTGAAATACCCGGTCAAAAGGCTAAGCTGGCAAAGAGTGATCGCAAAGAAGAAGTGGAAAGGGAAGAGGTATCGAGCTCCCATAAGAGATTGAATAATTTAGTTAATTACAATTTAAAATATTTTATTTCCATATCCATTTGATTTTGATGTATATTGATTTCCAAGTACTGGCAGCGATTAGGAGGCTAGGTTGACCAAGTACTTTGACTGTATGCGTGCCAACTTGACCGAGACCCACAAAATGTTGACCTGCGCTCATACTCAGCATGTCGCATTCCTAGAATCTCAGGGCTTGCAATTGGAATTGAGCAAATATGACAAGCCACCTAACTTCGAGCCGATCTTCTCCGAGAGTGAAGATGATGATGATGATGATTGTGATTGTGATCATGGAGGTGTTGACAAGAAAATTGAGGGCCAAGAATAGGGTGGTAAAGGAATCTATTACAAAACTTAGTTTTTATGATGTTGTGGAATACATTGGATTATGTTAGAGAATTTATTTGGTTTTAAAACTTTATTATGTAAGGTTTGGATGGTGGCTTATATTTGAAGTCAAATACGATTTAATCCATAATTTTATTGCACGACATTTGGATAATACTGTTGTTATGGAGTTTTGTTTACTTTTTGGTAGAAGAATTTAGTGGTGGGATAGGTGATTTTTTTTGGATCAAAGTTTGTGAAATCTGAAAATGACCAAAAGACAGGATTACTTTCCGAACTCGTAAAGTATTCCGTACTTTGTAATTTTAGACTAGAATCCTTTCCGGACTTGGAAACGTAGAAGATATTTTGGTTCTCTTGGTACCATAAACTTCCCGAGCTCGTAAACATGTGGTGAGATGAAGTAAATTAGACACAAGTAAATTTCTGAGCTTGGAAAGTAAGTTTCCGAGCTCGTGTGATAGATCCAGGCCGAAGGTGGATTTTTTAAAGCGGTCATTTTTTTAGATTTAAATTATTTCTAAGCTCGTAAATTTATTGTGTCTATTTATGAAGAGATGAAACATACTTTCCGAACTCGTAAACATGTGATGAGTTGAAGTACAGTAGACACGAGTTAATTTACGAGCTTCGAAACTAAGCTTCAGAGCTCATGTGACACATCCGGGCTGAAGCTGGAATTTTCAAAGCAGTCATTTTTTGTGATTTAAATCATTTCCGACCTCATAAATTGTTCGTGTCTGTTTATTTAAGAAACAAAACATACTTTCCAAACTCTAAAAGTATTGGCTATTAAAAAATACAGGGGATGAATCAGATACACAAAATCAACCCCCAATTTCCAAACCCTTAAAACAATTCTGAACTCTTAAATGCCCTCAAGTTCTTCCATTTTTCCAAACTCAAACAAGTATTTGGCATGGTTAGGGGTGGTTCAAGCCGCAGAATGTCTCATTCTTGTTAAACCCCGCCACAATTTGGACTTCGATGATATAAGGTTTGTCTCTAAATTTGCGCAAACTCAGTATGAAGCATTTCGTGAGAGGGAAAAGTTGTTAGATACATTTCTTGTGGACTTCAATGAGTATTTAGCTTTAGGGTTAGAAGATGCCCTAAACCATTTAGTGAATAGCACATTGAGAATTTGCTTTCGTGCAATGAGAAAGCATATTTTGATTTGACATGCCAATTTTATGCTAACTTGGGTAGTGGGGATTATGCTACAAGGGTTGGGGAATTGACATTCCACTTAGCAAATGGATAATTAATAAGATATTAGATTTCCCATACTTGGTCCCAAGATTTGTTTACTCAGAGGACTCCGATGGTCCGTTGGATGATTGCTACCATGGGGAGAAATGGCCTCTTGAAGTTGATCCTCCCTACATTGACCCCGTTGAGTGTAGTGTACGCTACTTCAACCGCAATAGATTTAAAGATTCTCCCCGAGATCAGCGTATTACATATAAGATGATAAATAGGAGTTTGGTCCCCTCAGGCGGGCACTTGACCGAGCCTAATTACCCGACCCTTATGCTATTCTACTTAATTATAGAGGGTAGAAGGATCAACCCCAGTGAGGCTATTTTTAGTCATATGTTGCATTATGCAACTTTGAAGAAAGTATTTACTCGCCTACCATATTGGAGTTTAATAACTCGCATTTTGAAGAGCGTTGAGGGGTTGACTATCGAGGAGGAGAAAAAATTCCTAAAGTATTATAATAGGACGTATTTCAAGAACAGGGGTTTGGTTTTGATTGATGGGAATTTGTATCATAAGCCAGATAGAGAGGCGAAGCCGATCAAGAGGCCACGAGTTGGGGAAGGTTGGTCACAAATGTGTTTGCGTTGATATAGTTCATGTATTGCTTATGTATTCTTCATTGTTTATATAATTCAAATCTTGGTCATTCTATTTAGGTACCAAGAAATCATACTTAAGGGGCTTCAAGGACTGCTACAAATGTATGCCCAAGGAATTTTGCGCTATGAAGGTGAAGATTAGATTCTTGGAAAAGTCTCAGCAAGCTTATGGGCGACATCTCGCATCAAGCTCCCAGCAACGCCTCAACCGATCGGCTTCGACTGGTGCCATTGAAGATGTCAATGAATGAATTTTCCCTACCTAGATTATGATCATGAATTTGAATGAATTTGCAAGATTTGTTTTTAAGATGTTATACTTTATCTATGGTTTTCTATGTTAGAATTATTTTGGAATTTAAATCATTGTAATTTAAATCATTTTAATTCCAAGGTACATTTGATATTGAAACACTTACTACTTATGCTTCATTTTCTTGATCACGACCTTCTTCGACTTCCGCTTTCTACGACTGATCTTCCCCTTACCATCGATTTACATCCCTTCTTCATGATCATTATGACCTAGGAAAAGGAATCCAATCATCCTCCTCGAGCAAAATCACTTCTTCTGATCCACAACTCGGTGTATGGCATCCAAATCCAATAACTTCCTCCAACTCATTTTCTTCAATGAAAACACGTTTCTCTTCAACAACAATCTCCTATCTAGGATCAACATGATCCCTGACATAGAAAACCTAGTGCGTTTGAGAAGCCAATATGAAAGGATCATTCTTCCATCCAATCCAACTTCTGGTGAAGCCCAAATCTTTAATGTGCTGCCCATTGTTAATAGTGACCCACTGACATTCAAACACAAGGAAACACATACTCACATAGTTAAGCTCCCAAATTTCAGATATTGTGCCAAAGTAGCATTTTACACCGTACATGAGATTTTTATCACCACCCATTCCAATATGTAATGCTTCGGAGACAAGAGACACTCCACTGTTTTGAGTGACACTCTTATCATCCATTGATTTTGTGGAAAACATAAAACCATTGATGTCATATCCTTCGTAGGAAATAACGGTTCCCAATGGTCTACGAGCCAACCACTTAGCTGTCGTTGGATGATCGCCGACATCTACGTGATCTCGCAACCATGATGCAAATGTAGAGGTGTGCAATTAAAGAACATGAGCTTCATTGAAATTAGGGTGTAACACTTGTATGGCATCCATATGAACCTCAATGTATGAAACTATATCCTCGTGATTGCGCAGAACGTGAAGATGTGCGGCACATAAATCTTTTGCACTAGGGCTATATAGTTTGCCATATCTGACCCCTAAACCATCCGCCCTCCTTTCATGTCTACCAATTGGAACCCCAACATATTCAACTTGCTTCTTATAATCAGTGAAAAACTCAATGGCCTCTTCCGTCACGTATCGCTGCACAATACTAGCATCTTGCCTACACCAATTTTTCATAAAGTGCTTGAAGATTTTCAAATACCTCTCCAATGGATACATCCATCTCAGAAAAATCAGACCACATAGCTTTATCTCCCGCACCAAATGGACAATATAGTGGACCATAATGTCAAAAAAAATGAGAGAGGGAAATACATTTACATACGGCACATAACTTCAACAATCATTACTTGCAACCTATCTTACTTTGATACACAAATACTTTTCTGAAAAATGGATTTGAAAAACATACGGAGCTTTGTAATGCACAATTTTACATGAGAAGGTAATGTAGATCAAATGGCGATGGCATTCAACTCCTGCATTAGGTTGTGACAATTGTGTGACTTCAACCTACCTAACCTCAACTCCTCCATTGACACACAAGTGGTAATGTTAGATGAGTATGCACTGGGCCCTTTCAAACTACTAAGGGTCTCACAAAAATATTTCTTCTCTGACTGCGACATTGAATAGAAAATAACAATGATCACCCGTACTCACTAGGGCAAGATTCTTCCGAATACCCAACTCAACCAAATCTAGCCTAGCCTTCAATCCGTCATTTGTCTTCCCAGGGGGGGTATTTAACAACGTCCCAACCAAAGAGTCACAAACATTTTTCTCAATGTGCATAATGTTAAGACAATGTCTAACTTCGAAATGCTTCCAATAAGGTATCTTAAAATGTCAAGCCAATGTCTAATTGGTTTTGGCAAAGATTCTCAGCATTTGAGGTTAGGGTTGGGATGGTATGAATCCTTTTTGTAACATGAGTAGCACACATAGCTCTTGGCTTGTTATGTTGGTGATATACAACCTCCCGTCTTGGTTGACCATGAAACATAAGTATGTGATGCTCTCTTTGATGATATCAGGTTCGAAGCAACCTGGTAATGATGTTGATGTATCTTGCTCCTCTAGTGGAGAATTTTTTGACTTTGTTTAATGATGGTGTTATAGTGTTTGATGGGTTGGTTGATGATTTCTTCACTCTTAAATATTTTTTATTCTGCACAATTAATTATTTTCCTGCATATGGGAATTTTATGGGGTATTCTTTGAAATGCCATTTAGCTTGTCCATTCTATGAGAATGACACTGATTTTTGTCAATTAAAACATTGATGTAAGAATGTTTACCAGGGGCACATGTGGTTTCTTCCCGAAGGGCACCTATGACGATTGGCTAAAAATGGTTTAATGGGAAAGTGGAGACACGAGTTGCACCGCTGCCATGATCAAGTACACAGATTTATGAGCTTGTTAAGAATTTGGCCAATGACTTTCGGAAGAAGAAAAGAAAGTTTGTCGTTGACAAAAGTTGGAAGAAATGCTCCATTTCTTCACTGCATTATCAGCACCACCTTTTTTCTCTCATGTCTACCATGACTTAGAATATTTATATACTTACAATATTCATTTTAACTTTTAAACATGCACAAACCTGGGGAAATTTTGCCTTCATTTTCCCCCCTCGGTCGGAACTAATATCAATCAAGCTTATCATGTCAAATTAAGGTTTGAAGATCCCTTTTTAACCTTAGAGGTCATAGAGGCGGATGTCAGGCTGGTTAAATTAAATTTTGGGTTATTCAATTAAGTTTGACTGGAATGATCTCTAAAAATTTGAAAACCAAAATTGCACCATATTATTAAGAAAATCGAATAAACCAAACTAAATGCAATAAGTTGAATAAACCAAATTACCTGAATTTGCGAGGAAAAAATTACAATTTCCAAATTTCTTAACATAATTCTACCTAATTTCAAAATTTTAACTACAAAACACATTACATATATAATTACACACTAATTAGATGAAGTCACTTACGCAATTGTAAGATTCATTTGTTTTTTTTAAAAAAAAGTTAAACCTCTTGGAAGAGGAGGGTATTTATTGGCACCCTAAACCATAAATAAAGTAAAGATAAAGTAAGTATACAAGAATAAAATTAAGGATCCTAATAGTCCACCAATTACTTGGGTGTTCCAACTCATAGTCTCCACCCCTCGTGTTAACTATGGAAGGCCGGACCTCAAGTATTGGTCTAAGAAGGGGGGTTGATTGATAAATTATCATAATCAATAGAGTGTTTACTATGGTAATTTTATTAATCAATAGTAGATGTTTAATAGAGTGTTTTTTAGTTACAAGCCAGCAGACTAATCACCAAAAACTCATGTCAACAAAAGAGACACAGTGGTGTAGTTGCTTCAGAGAACATTTGAAATTTTTTGAAAGCTTGAAGCTTTGAACTTTGTTTTGGTATCGGTCGGAAAGCATAGTGAGCAAAATAGTCTTCTAAAAATATCTATCCCGGTCTGCAAGGGTCTGATGCATACTCCTGAAAAATACAACAGAAAAAAATAGCAGTATCAACTCTCATAAAGATGATTGGTGTGCACTCTAATGTTTTAACCCCGTCTTTATCAAGTTGAATAATCCCTTTGAGTTTTTGAGGTAGATAGGTGAAAGTCCATGTGACACTTTCCTGTGAAGATAGAGCTATTTTGGCCAGAAAATCGGCAGGTGCATTACTTCCCTAAGAGTGTGAGTAAGGGAGTGTAAATGGATTTGGTTTTTTATGGAGAAAGCTAGATTGTATATGAGCCATGGTCCCTTTTTTGTTCTAAAATTGCAGCAATTGCATTGAGAAATTCATATTCTATTATACGGTCATTCTGCATTTCTTGAGCTAGAGTTGGACCATTTGAGATGGCTAACATCTTAGTGTGGATGGGAGATGCAGAAATCGCATAAATATATTTCCCTATCAGAAAGTTACCAGAGAAATCCCTAGCTATAATTCTAATCCCTGATCTCCCCATTTTCCATGAAACCATCAACATTTATCTTTATGTATCCTTGGTTTGGTTTGGACTAGCTGAGATGAGAGGTTTTTGGTTTGGGTGGTGGTCTGATAGGTGGGATAAAGCCTTGTTTCACCATTGCTAGGTTGGCTGGGTGGGAGGTGAAAGGTGGTTTGGCCAATAAGTATTCAAACAGTAAATCTAGAATTTCCTTCATCGTTTTAACCAGAGACATCCTCAGGTTATCAAACAGAAATGAATTTTAGGCTTTCCATATTGACCAACAGGTGTTGGAAGGGATGATGACAACAACTATGTATTGGATTTTAGATAAGTTGGATTGAGACCAGAAAAACCAAATCCTATGTGCCAGAGTATCAAAATTATAGTGTGGAAAGTGAAACATATCAAACTTTTGGTTCTAGATTTCAGGCGCAAATGAGCATGAATTAAAAAAATGGTCAAGTTAATATAGAATATTGCATGCAACACATTTAGAAGCTAGATGAGAGCACATATCATTCAGAATGTCGTCAAAGGGGAGTAGATGATTCAGTAATTTCCACATAAAAATAGAAATTTTTTCTGAATTCTCGTATTCCAAATCATATTAGGGGATGGAGAGTTACCTGATGATTGGATCTGAATTTTATATGCATAGTTAAAGGTAAACTCTCCTTTTAGTTGTGGTTTCCATATCAGTCTATCTTTCCTATATGGAATGATAACAGCTTCCTGCAAAAAAAGAGACAAATCAGAAGGTATGAAAGGGGATAGCTGAGGTAATTATATGTCCCTTAAACTAATGAAATCTGTCACAGTGCAGCTAATAGGAATAAAAGTTTGATCAGAGTTGCAAATACTAATGAGATCGCCATGATTTGTCCAGTTGGAATGCCAAAACTAACATAAACCTTATCCATGGATTACAACAGAGTGTGATTCGGCCAAGGGATTCACAGAACAGATCCTCTTCCAAACTTGAGAGGTTATGTTTGTTACAGAGAGGACCAAAGTAGTTGAGCCCAAAGTGTCGATCCATGTTGAAACTTCCACCACAGTTTTAATGAGCAAGTGGTGATAATGGTTGAGATGGATCTTATTCCCAGCCCATTATTTTCTCTCCCAGTACATAAACTCGCCCATTTTCTCCGTACTTTCTTTTTTATTCCCTAATTTTCACCCTAGAAGAAAGGAGATAGCTTCCTATATATGGCCTTATTAATGTAATTAGGTGGCTTGAGAACAAACCATATATGTGAAGCATGAGATTGAATTTTGATCGTTGATCGAGCAATTATATTAGGCATGGGCTGAACTTTAATTTCTTTTTTATCGAATGGTCCCTAAAGTTCTTTTTGATATTATAAATTTATAATTTGAATTTTTAGAATAAAATTACTATTAATTTGTACTAATATGTATATTTTATTTAATTAATTCATCAATTACAATTTATTGTTTGATGTTATTTTTAATATTCAAAACCAATCCAGAAACCATAATCAAAATTAGATTTAATTAATTTGAATATCTAAAAGCTATATCTTAAATTTGGTTTGGGTTATTTATATTTGGGTAACTCAAATTTAAGTTTTTTTCCCAACACCTAAGCTTATGTACTTGTACCAATTTTTTAAGGGTTTTCACATTGGACCGAAAGTCCCAATTTTTTAAAAGTTATGCAGCAATAATTATACTTTTAACCTTTTTTTAGAATCTAGCCTAGTGAGTGCGATTACACCATACTATGTGTACTTTTCCCGTCAGCTTTTTCAGCTAGATCTGGTGGGCTCGATCGAGCAGCGCCGCCATGGGAAAGTTGGGCAAGAAAAAAGGGCCGCGAAAAGCAACAGCTAAGCTAGTGGATAAGGAACAATAGAGAAGAAGGAAAGGAAAAAAAGTGGTAGAGCAGTATGCAAAGCAGATTTGCTAATAATAGTAGAGAAAGGGTATCGAGAAGTAATTCGGTGTGAAATGATTGAAAGTAACAGGGTGATGGAGATGGCTTGCAATAGTCTGATTGAAACTAAAGAGGGGAAAGCTCCTGCTAAGATGGATATTTCTGAAGCAGTGAGGAAGAAGTTATCCTGGGGGGATAAGGTAGAGAATGAGAAGAATTGGTGCTCACTGTTTGATCAGTAGTCTGAAGTAAGGAAGTACAGAACAATGAATATAGAAGGGTTGGAAATGGGGGAGATAAAAATTGAGGATGCAGAAGAAAGTGCCAAACAATGGGAATTGTGTGTCATTTGCAAAATACTGGGGAGAAACCCTCCATTCAAGATTCTAGAAGGGTTTCCAAAGAGAATGTAAGGGAAAATATGATCAAGATGTGGCAACTGTAGAAAGGTATGTTTATGGCTAAACTGTCTTCTACTATATACAAGGATGAAATTGTTGATAATGGGCTTTTGATGTTTGATGGAAAACCCTTAGTAGTAAAGCCTTAGTCTAAGGATTATGATTTCAATGAGCCTGATAGAGTACCAATGCGGATTAGATTACCTGACCCGCCTCTAGTGTACTGGGAGCCTAAAATCATAAGTAAGATAATTCGCCCATTGGGAAAGCCTATTTGTTTGGATAGGGCTACAGCTGAGAGCGATGGGCTAGCATATGCCAGAGTTAAGGTGGAGGTGGATATAGTTGATTTTGTGCCAGATAAGGTCAATTATATAAACGAAATGAAAGTTATATAACAGCAAAAACTTGTTTATGAATGGTGTTTGGTGAAATGTGGTCTCTTTGAGATGTATGTGCATGAAGAAACTCAGTGTAGAAGGAAGGTGGGTACAGGAAAAGGCCAGCAAAAAGAGCAGAAATAGATGTATGTGCATGTGAGGGTAAAAACTGATGAGCTGGAACAGGGTAATGGCAGGAATGAAAAAGGGAAGGAAAAACCTGAGAGCGGAATTACTAAAAAAAGAAAGAGATTGAATGGAAGAGGCCTATGAAGGAGACTGAATTCAAAACCTGGGAGGAAAGATTGGAAGTTGTACAGGGTCAGATGGGAAATCCTGGTAACTATAAGGATAAACCTTCGGATGATCAATAACCTTGCAATTTAGAATGTGAGAGATATCAATAAAGGAAAGAAGCATGGGGTGATTAAGGGGTTTTGCCTCAGGAATCAAGTTGGACGTCTTGCCTTGTTAGAAACAAAAATACAAAAAGAGAAGGAACAGGAAGTATGGAACATAATTGGATTGGGATGGAAGCTGATAACAAATAGGGAAATTGTCAAAGGTGGGAGAATATGGCTGGCTTGGAGAGAAGATCTATTTGAGATAAAAGAGATGGCAGGATGTAGTATGTGAGATAAAAGGGTTAAAAAAGACAATATTTCTTACTATTATCTATGGTTTTAATACCATAGAACAGAGGTTGGAAATGTGGCAGTACTTAAAGAATATTGGGAAAAGAAGCAGGCCTTGGCTAATCTGTGGGGACTTTAATTCTCCATTGGATTATGATGATATAATTGGGGGTAATCAGATTGATGAGGAAGAGGTGATTTATTTTCAAGGGGTGGGGAATACAATAAAGATTGAGGAGATTAAAATAGTGGGAGAAAAATTCATTTGGTCAAATAGGAGGGCAGAAAAATAAAGGATTATGAACAAGTTAGACAAGGGCCTAGTGAATGAAGTATGGATAGAAGAGAGGTGGGATGGAGTATGTAAAATTAAAACTGAAGTAATGTCAGACCATCTTTCTTTAATATTCAGGTTGAGCAGAAGAGAAATGAAAAGGAAGAAGCCTTTTAGATACTACAATATGTGGTAAAAGGCTGAGATATTTCATAAAATTATTCAAGGACTTTGGGAGCAGAGAAGGGTTAAAAGTATGATGGAGCTTGCAAAAGTTTTGCATATTCGGGAAATCCCTTTAAGCAAACTGAACAGAAGAGAGTTCAGTAATACTGGTGGAAAGTCAAAAATAGCTCTGGAAAGATGGAGGATGGCACAAGAAGAATTAAAAAAAGATCCAGCATCTCTAAAACTACAAGAGAAAGAATTAGAGGCAAGAATAATGGCTGAAAAAAACATAAAGAATGCAGAATACTATTTTTTGAAGAAAGGGTCTAGAATGAGCTGGTTGAATGATGAAGACAAGCCAACAAGGCTCTTCTACTCATCAATCAGAAGCAGGAAATATCATAACAATATTGCAGCTTTAAAGGATGGGGAAACATTGATGCTGGATCACAAACAAGTGGAGGCGGAATTGATAAAGCATTTTCAAAAGCTATTATGAGTTGCACTTGAAGTTTCATAGATAGAAAGGGATGTGGTAAAGTATAGTGGAGTGGTAAGTATTGAACATCAACTAGACAGGATCAGGCTTGTAGACAGAGAAGAGATTGTGAAGGCTATCAACAAAAAGCCCAAGTTTGGATGGATATTCCAGTAAATTTTTCAAAGATTGCTGGCCATACATTGGTGAAGATATCATTGTAGCAGTAGCAGGGTTATTTAAAGGGGAGAGTATACCAGGTATCTTAAAGAATGTTGAATTAACTTTGATCCCAAAACATGAGAGATGGAATTTATGCACAGTTGAAGAAGTGTGTCAACAAAAAGGAGAAACTTAAAATTGCAACAGTATATGATGTGATGATGGGTGGAGATGTATCTAGTTTTAAAAGTTCAATCATTTGGCACAAAAGGATCTTATTAAAGCAAAGATTCTTTCTCTGGCTTCTGTTGAATGGAAAGTTAACTACAACAGATAGATTACAAGAGTTTGGTGTACCGGCAGGAACCAACTTGTGTAAAATGTGTGGCAAGATGCAGGAAACAATTCAGCACTTGTTTGTGGAATGTGATTATGTTTAGGAGATGTTCCAGTTGTTGGGGCTGAATCCACAGAGAACTGTTAGGTTGCTGAAGAAAAAGTTGTGGAAGCTATGGAAAAAACTTTGATGCTACTAGTAACTGCTCTGTACCAAACATGGCAAGAAAGAAATAATGAGGTGTTCAATGGAGTAGAATTGCTGGCCAAAACAGTGGGTTTTCAGGTTCAAACTGAGGTTGAGGCAAGAATGATAGAACTGAAGATGAAGGGCAGTTCAAAAAATGGAGGGTATGAGAAGAAACAACCTTGGAGATGAACTCTAATTACAAGGAGAAGATAGGCTTTGTTCTTTTTGCAACATTGTGTTTTTGTTATAGATAGGAGTGAAAATCTAAACTTTGTACTGTTTTTTATCTTCAAGTTAATGCAATATACTTACATTACAAAATTTATACTTTTAACTTTAAAATTGTACTTTTTTATTTAAACGTTGTGCATTTTATTTTAAATCCTGTATTTTTTAACTTAAAAATTGTACTCTTTCATACAAAATTTCTTATATATTCACACTCAAACACATATTATTATTTGTTTAATTTATAATGTACAATATTAAATTTAAAAATACATAATTTATATTGAAAAGTACTTTTGTTATTTTATTAGTTTAGGAAATATCGTCTTTCCTAAAACTTAATATTATATCTTAATAATTTTTTTTTGTTTCTCCAGATCTTTTTGTTCGGTGTTTGTTTTATATTTCTTGTTTCCAGATCTGTGTAAATTCGTTGTTATTGCTTGTTCGTCATTGTTGTTCTGAATTTTTTTTCTGAGACCAACCTGGCTGCCAAAAACCGATTGGTTTCCGGCAGCTTTTTTTTAAGCTAAGAAATAGTTTCCAAACTCGAAAACTATTTAAAGACGGTTTTCTCACCTTTTAAAAGCCATTTTTAACCTCCTTCGTTAGCATTTTTAAAGGCGGTTCTTGGATCCACTTTCTGTTGATGGACAATGGAAGGCAGGGCCAAAGAAGGCACAATGAAAGTGTCTTCAATGGTCCAATATAACCGCCTTCAATAGCCCCATCTTCCACTAGTATAGGCGCTTTTAGGGGAGAAAATAATACTACGTCTGTCCCATAAAAAATGGCCCATTTTCATTTTTGGAAGTCAACAGAATCAATTTTTAATTATTAATATTTTTATTTATGTGTGTAAAAAATCTAGAAAAAATAAAAATCTAAAATATATGTTATGATAAACCAACAATATATAACATAATAATAATTTTGAATATATAATAATTTAATTTAATTATTAAAATTAGTTCAGTTTGACTTTCAAAACTAAAAGATGCCATCTTCGGTGGGATGGGTTCATGTACCAGTATTTTGTTATAAAGAGGCCGAAATAGTTCTTATACACATATGTGTCGTATCCTAATTTTAACAGGTAAAACGATATTATGTGTTCTTACACACATATGTGTTGTTACCGAGGATATCCAAAAACTATATCCTTCTGATTTGTTATTTATGACACACGTATTATAAATGAACGTTTTCTTTTATTTGACACATTTTTTCTTTTTTGGTAAAATTTATTCAATTCAATCCACTCATTCTCTATTTATTACTTTCTATATTCAATTTCATTCACTCATTTTATTTACATAAATCTAAGTACTTAAATCAATCTTACCAAAAATTTTAAAAATGGAGGGAGTATTAAACTTCTCAATTCCTCCAGATTTTTAAATTGTTATTACATTTTATCCCATAAAAGGCTTTTAAATATTTTCATTTCCGTCGCGTAATTAATTTCTGCCACTTTCTACCACTTTCTACCACTTTCTACCACAGTCGATGTCTTATTGTTTACCCATTATCACCAACATGCACTTTCAATTCGTTCATCCATTGCAAGTTTTGCATATTCTGTTTCGTCTTATACACGTCCATCACCATAAAAATTTAGAAATTTGTCATTATATTTTTATTTATATATTACTTAGTTTCAATTTTATCGATTGATTATGAAAATGATTATATAACTCATATTTATATGTACATGGATTTAATTCGATGGAAATAGATACGATTTATTTTATAAATTTATATTCTTTAGGATTATATATCATATGATTTATTGTATTTCTTATGTTGATGTTGGATATGTTGTTTTGGTTATGGATTAATATAATTGTTTATTCTTGGTTGTTTAATTGTGATATGTGATGTTTTTCTTTGTGTTAATTTTCTTAAAGTAGTTATATACCAAACGACTCCTTAGTATCAATATACATATAACTGGGAGGATGAAATTAAGGAGTACTCTAAATCATTGGAAGTTTATAATAAAGTTAATCCCTTTGTTTTTTTTAAATTGAGCACACTTACTATTTTTGTATATTTTTCTAAAATTATCACATTTCCTTTTATGAAAAATAGTGAATCATTTTCAAACCACTCATAAACCTTTTACTCTCTTCACTCAATTCTTTCAACATATTTCAACTTGTAATAAAAAAAAACAATTAAACATATAGTGAATAGGGATGGCAGTGGGACGGATTTTGGTAGATGTCCGCCCCACATCCGCCCCAATGGGGCGAGTTTTGGTGGAGGTGGAGAGGGTATGGGTATGAAAATGATAGCCGTCATGGGTAGTGGGTCGAGCATGGATATTGGTTCATACTCGCATCCCGCCCCACTTAGTGGCGGAACCGGGACAAAATTTGAGGGAGGTTGAACTACACTGGCATCTCTGGGGCGGACGAATTCCCTTCATGGACTAAACCCTTTTCAATTTTAATGAGCCGGGGCGGACAAAGACATGAAAAGTATTATTCCCTTAGTTCATCATAGCTTACTGGGGCGACCACACCGGCTCGCCCTGGCTTAGTTTTACCACAGGCCCACTATACTTGCTATGTACACACTAATTTATTATATAATAAACGATTATTTATCTAAAATGCACATGTTTTACTTATAATAGTTTCATATAAAATATTAATAAACTTTAAAAATTGAAACTATTATTTTAAGTAAATTTTAGGTATTTTTTGAAGATATAGATGGGGTGAGTAAAATGGAATTGAAGTGGGTATGGAGACCCAAGTGGATAATGGGGGGATGGTGGATTTTAGATAGTACCCAATGGGGCAGAGGTGGATTTTAATATTATACCTGCCATGGGTGATGGGACGGGTATGTGTACATAAATTTTAGATGGACATATAGGTAGGGAGGGATCATAACCCGTACCCGCCCGCCACGCACCGTTGCCTTGGGGAAACAAAGGGAGAGTGTAATTTTTAACTTAATTGCATTTTTAAAAATTTTAGGTTAATTGAATCAAGTAATTTTAATTAAACTAAAATATATTTTTTATTATTTTTACTTACTCCAATTCAACTCAGTTTAAACAAATCATCCGATGCAGGCAGAGGTTAAGGTAGACCATTTACAGTGGGCGTAAGGCAAGTAAAGGACTAAAGCGGCTTTATAGCTTTAAGACAAATGATCTTTTTTTCCTTGTTCTTTAAGCATAGATGATCAGAAGGGCTTTGGTATAGTGGAATATTTGAATAATTGTTTGCCTCTTATCTGCTTATATAGACTCCATATTAGTTATTCCCAAATGATTCCGAGCTTGATTCGCCTTTTATTAATATAAGGACAATTTATCATCAAGATAATTTGTTTGGAATAATAAATATGCTGCCGTGGAGAATAAAAGTTTTAACTTCAATTTGGCGTTTTAGTGCTGAAGGTATATATATATAAAACTAATGGAATTGTTTAAAATGACAAGATTTCTTTATTATTCGATTACCAGTTCTTTTATGCCAGTTTGGAGTTCTGAAAAATTCACCTTCGTGCACGTGACACGAATGGAACTATTTTATTCCTTCCCTCTCGTAATTAAAGTCTTAATTGTTTTTTAAATGTACTTATTGCACAATGGTGCAAGTGCTAAATAGGAAAAAGAAAGGGAAAAAAAGGTTTAGCAACAATTAAAATTGACATGAGCAAACTTCTCACACGACTGAATAAACCTTCTTCAGACATGCATATTTACAGTGTCTATGTTAGTTTGGGTAAAGAATCGACAGTAGTAAACTTCCAGACCAATAAGAAGGCTAAGACAATCCATTATCGTCTTACTTGTTCATTATATGCCAGCAATTCTTATTTGGCATTTTTTAAAAACTCCTTGGATTAGATGGAACATGGAGGATATAGTCCCGGGAGAGGCGCCCCCTAAGGTAACACAATTAGGCAGCTAGCAAGAATTCAGATGATTTTGCCAGATACTCGGGACAACGAATTAATTTTGATTTATCAGCAATTCAAGTGAACAAAAATATGCCCCCGCGAGAAGAATCTTATCTCACATACACACTCAACATACACAAAAAAAGGAATTGGAGACAAATATTTGAGCATGGACATACAATTGTAACAATCCAAATGTGGAACATACAATTGACTCATACAAAGGATAAGGGCAAAGTATGACACATGGAAAAACAAGTCCCTTAGCCAAGGGGGGGAGTATCACCCTTGCAAAGCATGTGATCTCAGTGATGCCTTTATACCCACTAGGGATTTTTGAAATTCTAGTCACTGTTTTAAAATTGCAGTCATGATTAGATATCAAGTCTTGATTTTCAATAAGTCAAAGTACTCTATTGAAGATCTGAAGAATCTCCCCCCCCCCCCCCGGGTTTTAACCCCTTAAAAATCGGTGCCTATGTATAGGAGTGTTGGGCGCACCATTTTGAGCACCAATTTTGGTAATTAGTGCTAGATATACGCCTACACTAGTTCACTTTGCCAGTGTAAAGAAGCAGTGGCAACCTACACACTGAGTACCGATTTTCCTCTGCAACAGGTGTTCCTAATCAACTGGTGCTAGTGATGGGGCCATGGTACTCAAAATTGTTATCTAGTGCAACTAGCCAATTTCGATGGTAGGTTCAGCAATTTTAATAGTTGCACCGGATCTTATCCCATTCTAGTGCAAGTATCCAGTTATTGGTCGGTATGGTTCATGTTTGGTCATGTTGATTGTAGCACCGATTGTTTAAGAGTCGGCGTTAGATGTTCACATGCTCAAAAACTTGCTTTAAGTTAACACAACCAGTGCTATATTTTAAAAAATGCTAAATTTTTACATAGGTTAATTTGTACTATAAGCCAATTTCTGGCGATTAAAGAAAATTTATAAATAGGTTCAGTACCGGGTAAAATTTATAAATAGGTTCAGTACCGGGTAAAATTTCCAGATTGTGTGTATAATAAATGAATGAAACTAAATCTCCACAATATGGAAATGAAAATCCTCTATTAGTAATAGATGTTCATAAATGATTTTTCTACACCAATATTTTCTAAGAACTTCATATGATTTGAGAAGTTAAGTTCCTTGCAGTATCAAAACGGCAAGAAGTTGTTGGTAGCTAAATAAAACTCGAGAATAACCATCACTTTATAGAATTGGAGAAGATAAACACATATATCCTTCCCACCAATCTCAATTACAACAATGCTAGATATTAGTTCCACTCCACCTAAAAATGAATAGACATCATTTGAAATCATAATGCAATTTTTTTAAAAAAAATAACTATCCTCATAATCTTCACTTAAAAAGTAACACAAAAAATCTTAATAGTATCATGTTTAGTTGTTTGAGATTATGTTTTGAGGTCAATTTGACCTCATCATTTTGGATTGAAGGGTTCTCAGTATAAATTGTTCCTCACAAATATCAATTTTTTTGCATCACCTTCTTTTCATTTCTTATGTGAACTGCAATAGAGTTATATTGAAACTAATTACTCAACATATATATTATATGAATATGACATGCACCTTTTATCTTGCTTAAGATTCAGTAGGTTGATTATTTCTTTCAATCTCAGTGTCATCTCGTCCTTTTTTTTATCATAAAGACGTAATCAAAACACAGTCCATATAGGAAAAACATACTTTCTCGCCGCATCTTCTCCCTCTTAAAAAAACCCTAAGCGCCACTCCTCTCCTCGCAAAAGCCCCTTCTTCTTCAATCTTCTTTTCTCCCTCTTCCCATAATTGCAGGAGATGGGGAACCATTAATTCTTTTAATTGATATTCTTTTAATGTTTATGTTATTGAATAAGTATGGATTTGTCTCCATACATTCTTATTGTTCTTCGAATTGATAGGTGATCATCACCCGATTTGATTGTTCATGTTGATGTATTTTTTCCGGCCTGATTTTACAGATCGTGTGTTTCTCTATAAGGAGTCTCGTTCTCGATGTATATTTATCAAGGTATTTTTAGTTTGGATAACATAGATCGTGATTTGGATCAAGTGGTGTTACAGTTGTTGAAGATCCCTGTTTGGCATAGGGATATTGATGTGTGATACATTCCTCTCTACCAAATGGTTATGATTTTTGCAAAAAGCGAGTTAATATCCCCGAGGGCTATATTAGAGTTATATTGGATCTCTACTTTGTAGTAGTACAGACAGTTAGTCTGGTTAACATGTAATTTAAATATCCTTACAAAAAATTAGTTATTTCTAGAGGCTATTTAGGTTGGATGTTAATTCTACTTATTGTAATCACCACTAGGCGTTTTTCCCAACATCTTTGAATAATGATTTCAATAAAAAAACATAATCAAGACTATATTAAAGTACAAGTAGTGAGTTTGTATTCTTAATAAAAAAAACTATGGTGGTCAACCATGTGGTTATCTTCTTTGGACGTACTCCATTCTTTTTCATTTTATTATAGACTCATTTGACGGCCACTAGATTCCCCCTTTCGACTTCTTTCGTGGAGAAACAAACATTATTTTTTTATCATGACGCTAATCTACACTACTTTCTTGAACAACCAAACTTGGGTCTTCAGTATTTGCATTTGTAGGGTCTCCAACATTTTCTTGTAAGATTTTAATATAGGCTTCCACCTCATCGATAGCCCATTTAAATCCCATATTTGCTACTTCAGTAGTGCATTTGTCAATGAGCCAAGATTAACTAGAGTTTGAGCCATATGTAACAACTCACCGAATTGCTCAAACAACTACACATCACTATCTTTTTCCACGGTATTTTCACTTGCACCAATAATAATATTGAGATTTGCAGCTCTACTCCACCTAATTAAACGACATAATGGGAGGGGGGAGGGGGGAACTCACATTGTTCATCCTCCACACTTTCAACATGTGAGTTCAAGGCATACCAGTGAACTAATACATTTGGCATGAACACTTAGCCATGTTGGCTGAGCATATGAACTCAACTTGAAAAAAAAATCTAGTATGAAAGGACTTCACTTCATATGTTACCATCAGATTTCCATCACTTTCTGGTGGATTATTTGCGCCAAGATTAACAAATGCATTTAACCCCCCTGTAAGAGAACAAACATCTTTCTTGTATAAAAATCCTGAGCTAAGCGTTCCACAACAACACTTTGACATTAAATTTGGCTCGTTTTGACTTGACTTTAAATCCGCATCTACATCTTTCAAGAGACGGAGTGATATTTCTTTATCTAATTGTTTGATGAACTCCCCACTAATATGTTTTCTTTCAAAGTACCTCTTGAAATAATACTTTCACCGTGTTGTGTACTAGTCATACTCACACAAGAAAGTGACAAAGTTGTCTACCAGGTCATGCAGGAAAAAATATGAGAGACTTCAATGGAGGATGTCCCAAGAAGAAAATTATTTAAAAACTGACCACGTAAAAAATGGAATTTAATAAAAAAAAAATTATGCTAAAAGGAACAAAAATAATTGTGCTTGCTCAAAAGTGTTGATGCTCATAAACTTGAGCTCATTTCTCTTTTTTCTCATATAGTGTTAGCATCCACTTCTCCTCCTTAATATCATAATTTTCTAGCAAGTATGTCCAATTTTACAAAGTTCTTCTTCAACTTATCTTTTATAGATACATCGCATGAAGTCGGCATTAATGATTTTAACTTGATGAAGACATGTGACAAGTTACGCAATACATTTTTATAAATATACCAGTTACACAGGCGATGATGTGCATCTAAAATTTCTCTTAATAGTATTACAAATTGTCATTGCATAATCAGTAAAAATGGTTTTCATCAACTTTCCTCCCATTACATGTAAACATTGTTCAAAAATACGGGTTTGTTGTTTCATCACTCACCAAGGCACTAGCAATGGTGAAGGTCTACCTTAGATGGTTCACACAATAAATGGTGTAAAAGACATGCCATGGTCATTTGTCTTGTATGTTGTGTCAAAATATAGAACATTGTCAATTCTTGATTCTGCATTGCTCAAGACACAATTGCAATTTGACTATCAACATCCACTTGTATGACATAAAAGTACGAATTATTCTCCTCTTTCTTCTATCAAAAATAACCAAGAAAAATTATACTATCATCATTCTTGAATAACTTTGTGCTTCTCCTTTGCATCATAATTTTTAAGTCACCATTGAAAATTTTAACTTATTATAGCCACCAACTTCTTGAGCACATAGTGGTAAATATCGGAAGGACCAATCCCAGTATCATTCATGCTATTAACCAATCATTTTTTAGCTGGACGCAGACACATGTCGAATCTCAACATATAGGCCGTGTCGGTAGGAGCAAGTATCATGCATGTTGCACTACAAGCACTGTGACCACATAAGTTTCAGCTAATGAAATATTCATTCTTGATTTCACAATTGAATCATGTTTGCAGGTGTGACTTGTTCAATGTTTTCACTTTAATTCTTTTCCTGCATACCTTTATAAGAAAAACATAATATATTGCATACTAATATTTTAAACTTTTGGCCGTTTTTCGTCAAACAAAGTCCAAAAATGCTCCCATCGTCTCTTACCATCTCCTAAACCCTAAAGTTTTTAGTTACGTCGGGGAGGCCACCGCTACCATTTCTAGCGGCCTCCCACCATTCCTCAACCCACAAACCCAAAATTTTAATCTAAACACAACACTACCTAGATCCCCCTCCCCCTTAAGTCTTTGTTTCATAACCTCGAGTTTATCCTGAATCCCAGCCAGATCTACAAAGTTTTCCTTAGTCTTTTCATATTTCCGATCACTAGAGCTGGCTACTACCGCGGCAGCCACGTGATGGCCTCAGTGGTTTTGGAAAAATAGATGATTAAACTAAAAGATGGGCCAGACATTCACCCGTTTTGGTCACGATTCACAATTTTTGGTCGGACGGCCTCGGTCTATGATGGATCAGACAGAGCTCAACGTTTTGTGCGGATGTAAACGGAAGGATGGGCCGGTGTCGATGCTCAACATTGCGTGACGCTAGGGTATTGTGCCAGTCGAGGCCAGTACAAGGGCCAATGAAGACAAAGGTTGGGCATTCACTGGGTTAAATATGGGGTTGGAGGATATGTGTAAATTATTGGTTCTGGTTGAGGTGTTTTTCTTTTTATTTCTTCCATTACTTTTCATTTTTTAAAGATTTTTCAGTTGGTTGATTAGGTTATTCAGACTAAATTGCAATAAAAGATTATTTTAAAAAATGGGTCTTGTTTTTGTTTTGAGCTTTAAATCCAAAAATCTCTGCAAAGTTCAATTTTCCCGGCGATTCTTTATGGGATAAAATCGTGTTGGCTTCCGATCTACTCTCCAAGTTGGTTTAGGAGAAATTCGAGTCAAAAGTCGTTTTAATGCTGCTTTTTGGTGATCCTATCTAAGGTACAATAGATTTGTATACTTCGACTGGTTTAGATGGTTTTGTCTATCTTGATGGGCTTGTCTCGGTTAAGCTGTCTCTAGACTAAGTTGTCCAATCTAGTACAAGGTAGAGATTTTTGAGTGCACAAATTATCAATCATAATTTATACAGTTGGCGTATCTTTTGACCAAGTTTGCTACTTGTTATAAAGAAATGCCAAATCTATTGCCTCCTATTGTGACCGTTAGGTAGATTTAAATCGAGTTTACTGAATGGTTTCACAGTAGAGGAAGACCAAGTCATCCTAAGATACACCTTTTGATCTAGAACTTTAGGTTCACTATTTCTGTGTAAGTGGGACTATCTCGTATCAAATGTGTAAGATCTTTAGGCCATTCAAATTAATATATAGGATTGAACTCTCAAATATTCCCGACGGTTTCATTTGAAAAAAGATAGTTTTCACTCTAGTGTGCTTATGATGCCTTCGAATGATAAATCATGTTTCCCTTGCATATGAATTGAAATATCCATTTGCTTCTTCTTATCCAAATAACAATAACCTTTTTTGGTACATTGCCCAACTCAAGAGTCATATAGTAGTCGACAATATATTTCTCTAGATTTTCTTCTTCTGAAAATTGTTGATACATCACATAATACAAACTAAATAATTATGAAACCTGTAAAGCCCAGATAAATGTTGCAGCAAAAGTTTCTAAATAAAATCTACAAGCAGATACAGATTCTACTACATAGACAAAACATTAGCAATCGACAATTGTGTTGTATATTTCAAAATATTAGCTAAAGGAATAAAATTACCAGCAAGAAAAGAAAATTGAAATTCCGTTTCACCTGAATTCTAAACCTTTATACCAAGTTGTTTAACAGTTTGGTGTTGGAACACCAAGATCAGTTTGGTGTTAAAAACAAAACGAAATATGCAGTGCACACACAACTTGGTTATGCAGTTCGGTGCAAATACACCTACGTCTGCGGGGCCTTGCCCAGATCAGAAACCATTCACTAGAAAGCAGTATTTAGTACAAGAAGCTTAACTTAAATACTAATACATTGCTAACCTACAGAGTGAATGTTGTGAGCTCCCCTCACTGTCGATCCTACGTCGTTGAACCCTCACGATCAACACGTCTCTCTGGATCTCCTCCTCCCGAGGAATTAAGACTTCCTTGTTTCTGATCTTCACGAACTTGGTCGGATGAATAATCACTCCTCCAAAACACCACAGGCCAATCGCTCCAAAGTTCTCACGTAGAGAATAAATCTTGGTCACGTCAATTGATTGCGTTGTAATCGTCTTCTATTTATCCCATCGCAATCCTGCCTTGAATCAACTTCTTTCCTTGTCTAACTCTACCATAAATAGACTTCTAGACTAAGGAAAGATCTAATGCTAATCTGGTATTTAAATGGACAATCCTTTTATCAATAGGACTTGTACCATAAATCAACTACTTAATCAATTCCTATATATTACAGGAATATTTGTTTACCAGAATTAGATGACCACGAAATCAATCATTTATCTTCACAATATTCTGATCAGATCGCACAATTATATCCCATAATACACTCCATAATTCGTGGACATCAACCATAATACTGCTGGAATACTGCTGGATAGCAGTGGTGTTAAAACACCATATCACCAGAATTCACTCAGTGGTGTTAAAACACCAGTATGTACCATATCACCAGAATTCACTCAGTGGTGTTAAAACACCATCATCACTAGTATTCACAATATGCCATACATAAGTCCAACTCCGGAGGACTTTACAATCTCCCCCTTGGCATATTGGTGAATTCATAGAACATCAGCACAAACACCATAGAACACCAGAAAACCAACTAGCATAAACAATATAGAACACCAGAAAACCAGCTAGCACAAATATCCAATTATCCAGACCAAACATACATCATTCAAATCATTCAAAACACGAAATCCTCTAATATCTCCCCCTGAATTCAGTAATATGACAAGAAAGCCAAGAAAACCAAGAAAAACCAAGAAAACCAAAAAAACCAATTAGGCCAAACTGTCATCTGATTCCTCTGAAGTACCAGCCTCAGACCCATCCTGAGTTGCTGCCAACAATGATTCTCTCTCAGCCTCCAAAGCTGTCAACTCCCCCTGAATCTTTGCAATAGTAGCCTGATGACGTCCAAGTAGTTCTTGACACACAGCTGCCCTCGCCTCAATTGCTCTCAGCCGAGCTGCTCCTTCATCCGAGCCAGTCGTCGCTGGAGGCGTCCAGGGTAGGTCCTTCACTATACGACCACTCAATGTTCTGAGGGTCGGCCGTAAAGCTTGGGTAGATATAACTACATCGGACTCCCGTGCAACTGCTCCCCCTTTCCGCAGTACCATCGATATGACACAAGGATGGACTAAAGCTTCCTTCCTAGTCTTGTGGGCACAGTCCATAATGTCATTGAATACCAGCCTACCCAGATTGACTCGATGCCTCGCTCCCAGACTGTAAAGAAGAGTCGCCATTTCTTTGGTAACAATCGTGTTGTTTACCGAAGGAATCCAGTTATGAACAGCCACCATATACAGACAGTAATACCTGGAGGTCAGGTTTGATGCTGGTATTTGTTGTCTCCCAGTCATTGGCCAAGTACTATCCACTCCTCCTGTCAACTCAACTGCCACAGCATCGAAATTTTCTGGCATTTGGTGTTGAAACACCGACTGAGCATTCTTGAGATTGCCACGCTGCAAACATCTATTCACAGCCTCAGGGGAGAACTCAACCACAGCTCCACGTACATATACCCTATGAAACCAAGGGGAGTCTTCACTTTCACAGTCATCCTTCAGATTAGCGTAAAACTCCAACACCATCTGTTTATTGTACTCATCAAAGCACGTGGCAGCTTTCAGCACCTTAAGGTATTGTAAAAAGGCAGTGAATCCACATTCTCCGTATTTCTCGGCATCAGCCGGCCTCTCTGCCAGGATCCTTCTCCCACTGATGAACTCCAACTTTTCTAGGCTCGCATCATCATAAAATTCATTACAAATATCTTTACGGACCTCTGGTGCAGGCAGAGTCTTGGTCTTCATTTGCTCAGCAGATTTCTTCAGCCGTTCTGCACGCAATTTCTTCAACTTCTCCCCAATAGGCTCATCACTATCTTCACTGTCAGCTGTACTCTTGGTTCTGAATCTCTTTGATCGTCGAACTCTCTTGGAGTCAGATGCCAATCTTTCTCTGGCAGTCTCAGACATCTGAGGTACAGATCTGTCTCCAGACTCAGGTGGTGTTTCAACACTGACCTCCTTTCTTTTCCTTTTGAGACCCTGGGCTGGACTTGTCTCCAGTGGTGTTTCAACACCAATACCCAGATCAGCTGGACTCTGCTCCTTCTCAGCATGGCTCTCATCTGGTGTTTGATCATCAGTATCAACCAAACCAGCACTTGGCACATCAGCCCCACCTGCTCTCTCCGCAGCACTTCTTTCACCGTCTTCCTTCTCAGAATCAGACCTCACAAACTCTGATAGGGCAGACTCAGACCTAAACAACTCTGATATGGCTTCATTCAACGCAGATTCACTCAGTACAGAGGCACTCTCTGGTTCATTCACCCTCGAAATTATCTCAGCCTCATCAGTGCCACCTGCACACCCTGCCTCCTCTTCACTATCACTAATGTCCACAACAGGAATAGGCAACAGTCTCAGTGATTCTTGAGTCTGAAACAGGGATTCATCAAAACATCCTATCTCTTTGTTACCAGACATAGCAGAATCAGTGGATTTTACCACTTTTATCCAGGGCTGCACAACTACATTATCCCCCAAATTTCTGATAATAGGCCTATGCAGAGAGGCTATCCGTGTGTAGATTGTGAAGAACTGACCCTCTTCTTCTCCTACTCTGTAACATTCTCCGAAATCAACTCCAACCAGCTTGACATTATACTCACTGATTTCCCTAATCTCTCCTATGCCACCAGTTAATAACTCCTCAAGTTTAAATCCATTAACTTTGCCATGCAAACTTTTATATTTTCTAAGGTCTACATAATCTCTGTTCTGCACCATCCACTCAATAAACTCAAGAGCAGAGCAAAAGAAAATTCCATCGTAGACAAAGGAATGATCAAACCTAGCTTTCCGTCGTCTCTGATTGAGTCCATACCACGTGGCTAGCGTCCGTACTCGGTCTCCACACATCTCGTCCAAATCTGCATCATCATCTAGCTCTTCAATTCTTGGGTTCTCCGGTACCCGCACCTTGACGGAATCTCGGACCATCTTCTGGAACGTGGAGCTCACCATTGTCTACTAGGATTGATTTGGAATGCGCAAGTTTGTGGGATTTTGAAAAATTTCAGTCTGAGAGGAGCTTGGTTCGGGAAGATGAACAGTCGAGAGTCTGTTTTTGTGTGGGAACCAATTTGTCACTTTCTCCTTTTCCCCCCTTTTTCCGAAACCCAAAAGACTTTCTCTTTTTCCTTCCTTCTGAGTACAAACCTAGGCCCAATAATTTTTCGGCCCAGCTGATTTTTCTCCTTCTGAAGTCCTCGGTGTTTAAACACCACTTCACATATTTTTGGTATTTTCGGTTTTTCTATTTTTTTTATAGGAAAAACAAAGCAGTAAATAATACAACAGAATGGACAAATCAGGGTACCTTACATTCGACACACACCCAAGTGCTGTCTGAGTCCTTCAAACGTCTCTCCATCCAGAGGCTTTGTAAAGATATCAGCCAGTTGTTCTGCTGTTGGTACATACTGGACAGCGACTTCTCCTTTTTCAACCAGGTCTCTGATAAAATGATGTCGAATATCAATGTGCTTTGTTCTAGAGTGTTGCACAGGATTCCTGGAAATATCAATGGCGCTTTTATTATCACACAGAACTGTCAGACTCACATCATCGAAACCATAATCTCTCATCATCTGCTTCATCCATAACAGTTGCGCACAACAACTTCCGGCAGCTAAATACTCTGCTTCAGCTGTGGACAAAGATATAGAATTCTGCTTTTTACTATACCAGCTGACCAGATTAGATCCAGCAAAGAAGCACCCTCCAGTGGTACTCTTACGATCATCAGCATTCCCAACCCAGTCCAAATCACTGAAACCTACTAATTGTGAATCCTTGTTCCGAGAAAACCATACTCCATACTCCGCTGTTCCACTTATATACCGAATAATCCTTTTCACTGCTGACATATGTGATTCCTTTGGATCAGCTTGGTAGCGAGCACAAATACCAACACTTAAACAGATGTCTGGTCTGCTTGCAGTCAAGTACAACAGGCTGCCAATCATACTCCTGTACAATTTCTGATCAACACTTTGCCCCTGTTCATCCTTTGTAAGCTTATCGGTGGTTGCCATTGGGGTGCGTACTGCCTTTGCACTTGTAAGTCCGAATCTCTTGATCAAGTTTTCAGCATATTTCTGTTGATTGATAAACAGACCATTCTTCTCCTGAGTAACCTGCAATCCCAAAAAATATGACAATTTTCCTACCATGCTCATTTCGAACTCTTGAGCCATTAAGTCAACGAACTCCTTCACCAAGGCTGAATCGGTAGATCCAAACACAATGTCATCCACATAGATCTGTGCAATTAGAATCTTTGACCCCTTGTGCAGCACGAACAGTGTACGGTCTACTCCCCCTTGACGATAGCCCTTTTTAATTAGAAAGGTTGTCAGTCGCTCATACCAAGCACGAGGTGCCTGCTTGAGTCCATACAACGCCTTATTCAACCTATAAACATGATCAGGAAACTGAGGGTCTTCAAATCCCTTAGGTTGCTCCACGTAAACTTCCTCTTTTACTATGCCATTCAGGAATGCACTCTTGACATCCATTTGATAAAGAGTAAAGTCTAGTATGCAGGACACGGCCAAAATTAGTCTGATGGACTCCAATCTGGCTACAGGGGCAAAAGTTTCATCGAAGTCAACCCCTTCTACTTGTGTGTACCCTTGAGCAACAAGACGTGCTTTATTTCTGGTGACATTACCATCTGCATCAGATTTATTTTTGAAAATCCACTTGGTACCGATCACATTTACATTAACAGGTCGTGGGGTAAGAAACCAAACATTGTTTCTCTCGAATTGCTGCAATTCTTCTTGCATCGCCGAGATCCAATATTCATCTAGCAAAGCCTCTTTGTAATTTCTTGGCTTAGTGAGTGAGATGAAACACGATAATCCTGCTAATTCTCTGTAATTGACACGGGGTTGATCCCTTAACTGCATGTCTCGTTGGATTCTGGTCAGAATCAAGAATTCCAGATTCTGGAGTTTCAACACCGGTTGATGGTGCTGGTGTTCCAACACCAGTAGGAACGGCTGAATCAAGCGCATCACCTTCTCTAGCATTGTCGTCCTCTGAATCATCTATCACCACATTAATGGACTCCATGACTACCCCAGAACGTTGATTCAGTACTCGGTATGCTCGGCTGGTAGGAGAATAGCCCAAGAATATTCCAATGTCGCTCCTAGATTCAAATTTAGCTAAGGGTTCTCGATCCTTCAGAATGTAACACTTACTGCCAAATACATGGAAATACGACACATCTGGTTTCTTTCCTTTCCAGATCTCATACGGTGTCTTCTCGGTAAACGGACGCAGATATACTCGGTTGATGGTGTAGCATGCAGTGTGTACTGCCTCAGCCCAATATCTAGAATGAATTTTTTTTTCTCAGCCAACATTGCTCGTGCCATTTCCTACAGTGTCCGATTCTTTCTTTCTACTATACCATTCTGCTGAGGGGTTATGGGGGCAGAGAACTCATGATGTATACCAAGCGTTTCACAGATGTCCCGAAATTTAGAGTTTTCGAATTCCTTTCCATGATCACTCCTGATGCGTGCAATTTGAACGGTTCCTTTTTCTACATGAAGCTTGTGCGCCAAGGTCTTGAATACATCAGCGGCCTCTGATTTTTCTTTGAGGAATGATACCCACGTATACCTCGAGAAGTCATCCACGCAAACAAAAATATACTTCTTCCCTGCCACACTTGGTGTACTCACTGGCCCCATTAGGTCCATATGTAGAAGCTCCAAAAGTCTTGATGTTGAAACATCATGTACAGCATGGTGAGGAATACGAATTTTCCTTCCTTACAAGATCCACAAACAGTCTCCTTGATTTCACTGATTTCGGGAATACCTCTGACTGCATTTAGTCTGGAAATACGAGCCAAGGATTTATAATTTATGTGCCCCAATTTTCTGTGCCACAGTGTACTGACTTCCTTTTTCGAGCTCAAGCAGGTGACATCTTGATCGAGTAGATAACACTTATCCATTGATCTGGATCCAGTGAATACTCCAGACCCATGATTTACAATACACTTATCTTTGTCAAAGTACACTGTCATATCATTATCACATAAATGACTGATGCTCAATAGGTTAGCCTTCAGATCTTCCACTAGCAACACATCTTGGAACACTGGAAGCCCTTTGATTTCTAACTCCCCTTTGCCAATTATTCTGCTTCGTTTTCCATCACCGAATTTAACATGTCCACCAAATCCAGGTTTGAATTTTCGCAGAAATTCAGGAACTCCTGTCATGTGCCTTGAGCACGCACTGTCGAAGTACCACGAGGTTCCTGTATGTGCTCCAAAACATACAAAACTTGAAAGACAAATATCTTGAGACTTTCGAACCCATACCTGGCTTACTGGTCGAGTGATGCGATGTGATCTTTGAGTTGCATGTGTGTTCAAGGATCCGTTCCTGTATCCTCCAGTGTTGAATTGGTGCACGGTATTGTATCCTGGAATGGTGTTGAAATACCGATATGCTGGGTTGACAGACAGTGTCCTAAGTAATTTGAAGCACCTGTTTCTCACATGACCTTGAACTCCACAGTATCCGCATCTCCTGATTCTCTTGATGGGGCAATTCTCCTCAATTATTCTTGAAGCAGGTGCACCCTGATCTGCCTTATTTTTCAACGCATCAACTGATCTTTCATACCCAATTCCAAATTTGGTAGTTTGTCCCATTTTCAAACAATCTTCAAGCTTAGCTTTCCCTGTATTGAGACGTCTAATAGCCTGTTCTGTTGCCTCCGCTCGTTGAACTACTTCAGCAAATTCCTTTTTAAGTTTTTCAAGTTCTTCAATTGCATCTTTCTTTCCAAGTTCATTCACTCTAACTTTTTCACATAACCTCTTGTTCTCAACCTTGAGCTCTTTGTTTTCATCCGCCACTTTTAACCACATTTTATACATCTCCATACTTTCTTTGCAAATGTCATCATCACTAATGCTTCTAGTCTCTTCATCTGAGCTATCACTTTCTTCTTCATTCAACACACTGCGATTTATCTCAAAAGACTTTTCCAATGACACGCTGAAAGCAACATGATTTGTATACTCTTCTCCATCCTTAATATCGTCTCCTCCGTCATCATCACTCCAGGTTATGGCATATGATTTCCCTTGTTTTTTAAGTGTATTGGCACACTCAGCTTGTATGTGTCCAAAGCCTTCACATTCTCTGCATTGGATTTTTTTGTTCAGATTCGGATTTACCGATTTGATCTTCGGTGTTTCAACACCAGTTGCCTGACCGAACCTGGGAGTGAAGTTGGCATTCGGATTTTTGCTCCCACTTGACTTGTCCTGTGGCTTCCTGCCCATCTTCTTCATGAATCTGGAGAAGTTTCTGGTTATGTTAGCAATTTCATCGGAATCTTCATTATCTGTATTTTCATCTGCCTTCCCAGAGGTTGTGCTTGTAAAAGCCATCTCCTTCTTTCCGATTTTATTTTGCAGCATCTCCATCTCATAAGATTCCAGAGACCCCATGAGCTCATCAAGTGTCATCATCCCAATCCTTCCATTTTCATTGATTGCTGTGACCTTCATATTGAACCGTGGAGGTAATGCCCTCAACACCTTCCTTACAAGTTTTTGATCTTTGTACTTTTTACCAAACTGAAAAGCCTTGTTTGCAATATCTCGGACTCGTCCATTAAACTAGGAGATAGTCTCATCTTCCCGCATCTTCAATTCCTCAAATTTCGATGTATAGTATTGCAACTTTGAATCTCTGACTGAGCTTGTTCCCTCATGATACGTCTGTAACACATCCCATGCTTCCTTTGCAGTCTCACAATTTGAAATCATCTTAAATTGATCTTCATCTACTGCTGTGAAGATGGCATTCAATGCCTTTGAGTTGGACATGTAAGCTCTATGCTCCTCAGTAGAATATTCAAAAAATGGTTTGATCGTTGATGAGCTCGATTCTTTAGTTTTGTCACTTGGAGGTGGAGTGTACTGATTCACTACATAGTTCCATGCTTGATCATCTAATGCTCCAATGAATACTTTCATACGTGCCTTCCAGTAGGCGTAATTGCCTTGTTCCAGCAACGGTGGTCGCGTGACAGAGGCCCCCTCCTTTGGTGCCATGGTGAAACCTGATCTCACTCTCCCTGTATAGGGGTTAGCAAGTGCCTTGCTCTGATGCCAATTGAAATTCCGTTTCACCTGAATTCTAAACCTTTATACCAAGTTGTTTAACAGTTTGGTGTTGGAACACCAAGATCAGTTTGGTGTTAAAAACAAAACAAAATACGCAGTGCACACACAACTTGGTTACGCAGTTCGGTGCAAATACACCTACGTCTGCGGGGCCTTGCCCAGATCAGAAACCATTCACTAGAAAGCAGTCTTTAGTACAAGAAGCTTAACTTAAATACTAATACATTGCTAACCTACAGAGTGAATGTTGTGAGCTCCCCTCACTGTCGATCCTACGTCGTTGAACCCTCACGATCAACACGTCTCTCTGGATCTCCTCCTCCCGAGGAATTAAGACTTCCTTGTTTCTGATCTTCACGAACTTGGTCGGATGAATAATCACTCCTCCAAAACACCACAGGCCAATCGCTCCAAAGTTCTCACGTAGAGAATAAATCTTGGTCACGTCAATTGATTGCGTTGTAATCGTCTTCTATTTATCCCATCGCAATCCTGCCTTGAATCAACTTCTTTCCTTGTCTAACTCTACCATAAATAGACTTCTAGACTAAGGAAAGATCTAATGCTAATCTGGTATTTAAATGGACAATCCTTTTATCAATATGACTTGTACCATAAATCAACTACTTAATCAATTCCTAAATATTACAGGAATATTTGTTTACCAGAATTAGATGACCACGAAATCAATCATTTATCTTCACAATATTCTGATCAAATCGCACAATTATATCCCATAATACACTCCATAATTCGTGGACATCAACCATAATGCTGCTGGAATACTGCTGGATAGCAGTGGTGTTAAAACACCATATCACCAGAATTCACTCAGTGGTGTTAAAACACCAGTATGTACCATATCACCAGAATTCACTCAGTGGTGTTAAAACACCATCATCCCCAGTATTCACAATATGCCATACATAAGTCCAACTCCGGAGGACTTTACAAGAAAATGAAAAAGAACGGTGTTTTTTTTGTTTATTCTTCTGGAAAATATCGTACTATCTCCGTCTCAGCTGAAAGTTCATATCACCTTTTTGCATGAGTATTTATGCATGTTGATGTAGCTGTTAGAATAAGTCAAGTTGATGATTAGATTATAGATAGAGTTGTTGACTAGACTAGAGTTATACTGATATTAGTCTTCCTTTTGTACTCTATTTATTCTTGTCAGTAAAGCATTATTCATTATGGAAAATCATTCTCTCGGAGTATTAGAGTAACTTCTGATCCTAAATCCTAAATTTTATTTTTAATTTGCCCGCCTCACTCCCTCTCCTTTTTCGGACCAAATCACCACTGGTTTTCGGTCAACTTTCGGCCAGATTCTGGCAACCTTCGGCATCCTTACCTTCCACTTTTCAGGCAATTCTCTTAATTTTCCGGGACCCAAATTCTTCTTCTCTAGCTTTGTCAATGGCTTCCAGCAGAAGTTTGGTTTCTCTTTTTTGTTCAAGTCTCCGACAATCAGCTGCCGGGTTCACATCTCTGGAGTGTCCCTCCAGCATCGGCGACCTTCTCCACATCCCTCTGCGTTGGCGACCTCCTCAACATCCAGTTTTCTGGGCACCGTCTCCACTTTCAAGCCACTATTCTAGTCCAGTTCCCGACAACATTCTTTGGCCTCCTCTCAAGTCTCCGGCACGAGAATCAGGTGTCTCAAGAGTTTTTCGCAGCTTCAAACCAGCGAGTCTTCCAATGCGTCAAATCTACGCGCCCCCAGGTGTCCTGCAAGTGCCTCACGTGTCACTAGGTGTTCCAGCGCATGTTTACACTTGCCCTCAAGTGTTCCGCGCGTGATTACGTGAGCCCTCAGGTGTTCAGTGCCTCTCTACACGTGCTCAGCTTCTCTGTGTATTTTTTTGTTCCTATTTTCTTTTTGTGCGCATTATGGCTCACTCTGGCTCCAAGTGAATTTTGGATTCTGGCGCCACAAAACACATGGCATCGTCTCCCGCTATTGTTGAGCATTGACACCATATAATGGTTCTGTGCACGTCTATGTTAATAATGGTTCTCAACTCTCCATTACTCATGTTGATAATTCTCGGCTTTCAAAATCTTTGCATCTTTATGATGTGCTTATTATGTCTGATATCAATAAAAAAAATTTCGATTAGAAAATTAACTCGGGATTTAAATGTTGTTATCTGCTTTGATGATCATTCATTTGTTATTAGGCATAAAATTACTAAGGCAACCTGATATGAATGCCCTTGCAAAGAATCTGGATTGCAGAATTAAGATATTTGACAAAACAAAGGAACTCTCCAACCCTAGCTTCGCCGCACGAAATTCAGGTGTCTAGCCCTCGGGGTACGCCTAATTTTGACTTGCTCTCGAACTAGCTCTCAAGATTATATCACAAGATTTGTTGATACTTAACTAGCCCTTAGGGTTAAGAAAAAATGGAAGAAGCTCGCAAGCAACAAGAGTATGAACTCAAAGCTTTGTATATTTGATTGATAAAAGATTATAGAAAAAAGTGTTTTTATAACCCTACCTAGTTGACATAAGTGTCAATATAACCTTTCAATATTCGAAAGTGCCAATATAACCCTATATAGTTAGTAAAAGTGCCAATATAACCCTATAAGTTTTAAGGATGTGCTAATATAACCCAACAAACATTAGAAATGTACTGATATAACCCTACAAACATTAGGAATGTGCTGATATAACCCAATAAGATTGCATAATATGCTGATATAACCCTACCTAATTTCAACGAACTATGGCGTTCCGGCTAACTATGAGGGTAAAATTGTCCACCGAATTTCAGAGTTAGCCCAAAGGGTATTTTGGTCAATTTACATAGAGTCAATGCTGAAAAATTGAGGTCAATGCCGGAAATGGGGTCTGAGGGTTATATTGGCCCTTTCATTAACTAGTTAGAGTTATATTTGCACTAAAAATTATCATAGGGTTATATTGGTACTTACTCAAGTAGATATGGTTATATTGGCACTTATCCCAAGATTATATAAAACTCTCGGCATCATCCCTTTTTATAGGATGAAAATCGGCAACAACAAAGAAGATAGGATTCTGCAGAAACCTAGTTCAAAGAGGATTTGTCTTCTTTGTCCTAAAATAACTACAACTAAATTTCCTAACCTAATTCTAAATAAACTAGCGAATTCTCGACTTTAAATTTATTGGCATAGCCAAAAATAACAAATTAACTAACCAACTAACTAACTAACTAATAGTATTCAACAAAAAATATACTTATTACAAGGTCATGACGTCAAATGTTAAAATTTATAAATTGATAAATTATAAAATTTATAAATCCTGGCTTCTTCCTTCTGAGCTTCATGAAACGAGAAGGGACATCAGTATGATTTTGTTGGTTGATATCTTCCAATTGGCTTCATGTCAAGATCACATAACCTCACTAAAAAAACTCATTGTGAAAAAGAGTATTGTGACATCTTGTAAAAGTCCTCCAAGAATTATTAATTTATAATTTCTTGAAAATAATGGTTAAGTTATTCCAAACCAATTGGCCTTGGCTTTTCTTGTTTCTCTTCATGCACTCTGCTCATAAAATGACAATTTTGTGGATTCACATACACCATCACTATTTACTCCAAACATCGAATGCCATTGTCTTCTGATATTCGTTTCATTCCCTCCCGGATCGAAAGATTTCTTCTCGAAATAGGAATCATATAACCTAGAAAGACATCCTCGAATTCCTGTAAAAACTTAACAAATCGTGAAAACATATTTACAAGAATGTCTTCTTTGGAATAGTAATTGTCTTTAAAGTACAATATAATAACAAAAGAATGATTAGTCAAAGCTCGATTCACCTCTCTTATTGAAGAATATAACGATTTACAAAAGTCAATAGATAGTTCATGCATCACCATATAAATAGAAGGTAAAGTACTAAGATGTGAAGACAAGACTTTATGTGACTTTTCAAAATCATTTTGTGATTTACCTGCCTTAGGATCGACCTGGAACTTGTATATGGCGACATTCACTGTCTTTTTGGTGGAATTGACAATAATATTGTCCAAACTACTAGCTCATTGTAGGGAGTATTTTCAGCAACTTCTGTGGAATAATCCTCAGCCATAAATTATTCTTTGTCATTTTTCATATGCATTTGAGCCTCAAAAACTTCTTCTATTTCAGGACCTTGCTCACCTCTGTCAAAAATGATGATTTCATCATCTAATTATTATTCTTCGTTGTCATACCGTGAAAAAATATCATCGTCTTCTTCCTTCTCTAATGTTGTTGTAATTCATTCATGGGGACAGTTACTGTGAACATGTCCTCGTTCATTACAATGAAAACAAGTAGAAGTGTTAGAAGAAACTGTATTTAACGAAGTAGAAATTGACTTACCTGTATTTTGGCTAGGAGACTGATTGGTTGCCATCATTCTTCAATCAGTGGGTTCAAATGGTGGATTTAAGTAGGTTTTGGTCAAATTAGGGTTTCCTCGGCCACCCATGTTCGAATTGCTACCACCCCTAGTCGAATTGAGCTTCTGAAATCAGAGACTTGCCTTTGATTGTCATAGCTAAAATTAGAGATTCCTCTAGGCCTTAATATTGACTCAACCAACCTGGCCTTGAACAATAAATCTTGCATGGAAACATAATGCTGGAGCTTAACCGGAACTTGCATAATTTCTCTTAAACCTTCAATAAAGTGATTCTTTATAAAAGCATTATTTTCTCTCATGCTAACTCTTTTCATAGCTAAGATCTTGCCAATATTCATCTACACTGCGGTTTCCTTGCTTCATATTGTTGAGATACGAATGTTGCTTCATCAAATATGTTTGTGGAACATGGTGTAATCGAAGCTTAGTTCTCAATCTCTCCCAGGTGGAGATAGGTCTTTTACTAGCAAGATGTCTTGATTCTTTCAAATTCTCCCACCATTCTGAGGCATTGGGAGGTCGTTATCGTACCTCTTAAAGTTAATACTTTGAAGCCTTAATGTTTCCTATCTACAATTAAGTAGATAATGGCAAGTCGGGGTCGTCCACGAGAAGGGGGATCTTTTCAAGTGTTTAAACATTATAGGAGAAAACATACTAGGCATATACATATATAGATACATATAAAAGCATGTAGAAAAATGGGGGTTGGTTGGTTTATGATACTAAGTTATCAAATTGAAAGAAAACAATTAGCAAGAGAACTATGCTAATCATGCAAGACAACTAAAGACAAGATTAAAACAACAATTGACAGAACCTTGGGCGCAATTGACTTCCACTTCCAAGCCTCTTATCCATCATTGAACATGCAAGCTATTTACTACTTTCACTACTTGTTGTGAATGCTAAACTTCTATCCTTCTTAGATAGTAGTTTGCAAGAGTGAATTCGACATCCCTTGTCAAACCTCACCAATGACTCCAATGGTCGAAACACGACTAAAAGTATCCCATTTATGGAATTTAGCACGAAGAATCAATAAGCTTGGCAACACTTATAAACACTACACTGCGTCTAAGCATTTAACCAATTCATGCATTTACACAAGATTAGTCAAGAACGATCGACATTCATAGACTTCTCTCATTTGCTACAAGCAACAAACATGACAAAGAGTTCAACATTATCATATTCATATAGCAATTATCAATCCATCAACACAATCAAAAGCTCTTAATCATACTCTTGGATTCCTATCAAGAAAGGGGGAAATCGGCCCATTTCCCCAAACCTTAACAAGTATATCATACAAGTACTTCATATACTCAAGCTTTCAAGAACATTAATGACATTAACAAACACATTCAATTCTCCATAAATGCATAATAGTAAGAGTATCAAATAGGCTACAAATTGTTCTTGAGACATAGGCTTGGAAGCCTTAGTCAATTGCTCCCAAGAACTAGATTTAGCTACAAGAGTTCATACTAACTAATGCTAATAAACCAAACATAATACAAGAGAATTTAAAGATGAAAAATGGTAGAAACTAGGGTTAGAAATAGTACCAAAAGCAGAAAAGAAGAAGTTATGAATGAGAGGAAAGATAGTGCTATTTATAATACAAAAAGGATAAGGTTAGGTTCTGGCCACCCGTTGGTCGCGACTCGCGATGGGTGCCAGAACTTAACCTTGTCTTCTTTTCTTCTCCTTGTGATAAACACTCATATTCACAATGATTCCTCTCATTCACAATGATTCTACTTGCCTTCAAAGTCTTCCTCTCATCAAGTCTTCAACTCTTTGAAGAAAGTCTTCAAAAATATGGTCTTCGACGGCCTCCGATCTTCAAGTCTTCAACTCTTTGAAGCAAGTCTTCAAAGTCTTCAAAAAGTGATTTTCAATGGCCTCCGGTCTTCAAGTCTCCATGTTCTTCCTTCGTCACGTAAAATCCACTTAGAAGAGGTAAAAGAGTGTAAAGTTGCTCTTACCCCTCCTAAAATAATTTCAAGGTAAAACACAAGTTCTTGATGATTTAAGAGCACAAAAGTGACCCCAAAAAGTACTAAATTATGCATATAAAATGGACACATCAAGCATAATGGGTGAAAGACTACTGCGTCATCTTGATCTGCTCTTTCTCACGGTAGTTGTAAAGATCAAATAATTTCTCGATCTGCCTCTCCCAATCCAAGTATTTCATAGGATTGTGTCGACCATCAAATCTAGGAATATCATACTTCAAACCCTTGATGTCTTGAGCAGATTCAACTTACTTTGCAGAACGAGGTAGCATAGGATTTTCCAACTCATCTACCTTCCTAGAAATTCTCTGAACATCGCTCATTAGGGAATTCATGACATTCATTATAAGTCGATTATTGGGACTGCCAATAAAAGGCAGGGTGAACAGATCGCCAGTCATCCCTACTGAGAAGAAACAATTGATTAGATATAAATGTTCCCCCTTCCCCTTTGTTTGGTAAGGTCACTCACCAAGTTTATAGCACTCACAACTCACAAGGAAAAGGCTAAGATAAGGGTAGTCAATCAATTCACCACAGTTTCAAAGTAAAATATTTAGATGAATACTGTACAACTTATTTCAAAATTTAAAAATATATAAACTAAAAATTAGGCTCTAAAATCTAGAATTCCACATTCTACAGAGAATAAGGAAAATGCAATTTGAATGGCACGAATCGGAGCTGTAATGAAGATGTTATGATCAAAACAAGAATGCTTTATATAGGCAACAAATAAGTTCCGAAAATTTAATTAACTTTTCCGAAACCCAAATCCTGTGTGGTAAAGAGTTTTAATGACTTATTTTTTCCCCAAGTCAAAAATTTGGATCAAATCTCCTCTCAATTGGCTCTTTTTTTTCTCTTTTTCATCTTCCGATTAGGATTTTGACTTTTCTTTTCCTTTGTCTTTCTTTATTTTTCAGCCACAAATTCTATTTTTCCACACTATAAAACACACACAATCAGAACCTTGTTCCCCAAGCAAAATTTTTGAGCACAATTCCCAAGATTTTCAGAAATTGCAAATTTGCCACCCAAACTTTCAAAAATTATAATTCAGCCCCAAATTTCTGATTTTAACTCTTCGATCTCGATTTTAAAACCCAAAAATATGCTACTATTTTTTAAATGTTTTTGAAAACATTTTAGAACAAATTTACCTGTATAAAACTTGGAATAAGAAAACTGCGACAACTTCCTCTCGATTCAAATGAACTTTGAGGTATTCAAGATCGTAAGGATCAAGAATATGACAATATATCTGGAAAACGACACAAGACTCTTTTTTTAATAAGGTGTAATCAATAATGAAAGAGCAATTCAAGATCAGGGAATCAAAGAACGATAAAAAAACAAATAGGATTATAAACATGTAATAATTTTCAGAAGAGTGGACAAAAATATCACAAGCACATAAACTGTACAAGCTACCTAAAAACTACAAAAATGACCAGGAGGTGAAGACGGATAAAACTTATTAACGCTCAAACCCTTTGACGTCCTCCTGACTCGATTGATGAAGGTGAAAGTGGATAGTAATACCGAAGTATTCTAACTTTCGGACCCTTCGACTCTAGATTCAATCCTTCTGATAAGAAAGATCAAACAAACACAGTTAAAATATGACACAGAATAGTTTATAAACCCTAAAATTTGAAAAAAAATAAATGCAAAACTGGAAACCCGTGTTGAAACTTTTGGGCCACCAGTAGATCTTTTGCTTTGCTCTGATACCAACTGATATGAATCCCCTTGCAAAGAATCTGGACTCTGGAATTAAGATCTTTGACAAAACAAGGGAACTCGCCAACGAAATTCAGGTGTCTAGCCCTCAGGGTATGCCTAATTTTGACTTGCTCTCTAACTAGTCATCAGGATCAAATCACAAGGTTTATTGATACTTCACAACCCCTCGGGGTAAAGCAACAATGGAAAAATCTTGCAAGCAAAAAGAGTATGAACTCAAATCTTTGATATTTGATTGATAAAAGATGATATAAAACTCTCGGCCATCATCCCTTTTTATAGGATGAAAATTGGCAACAACAAAAAAGACAGGATTCTGCAAAAACCTAGTTCAAAGATGATTTGTCTTATTTGTCCTAAAATAACTACAACAAAATGTCCTAATCTAATTCTAAATAAACTAGCAAATTCTTGGCTTTAAATTTATTGGCATAGCCAAAAATAACAAATTAACTAACCAACTAACTAACCAATAGTATTCAACCAAAAATCTACTTATTACAAGGTCATCGGTCAAATCTTAAAATTTATAAATTGATAAATTATAAATTTTATAAATTTATAAATCCTAGCTTCTTCTATCTGATCTTCATGAAACGAGCAGGGACATCAGTATGATTTTGTTGGTTGATATCTTCCAATTGGCTTCATGTCAAGATTACACAACCCCACTTAAAAAACCATTGAGAAAAAAAGTATTGTGATATCTTGGCAAAGTCTTCCAAGAATTATAAATTTATAATTTATAATTTCTTGAAAATAATGGTTAAGTTATTCCAAACCAATTGGCCATGGCTTTTCTTGTTTCTCTTCATGCACTCTGCTCTTCAAATGACAATGTTGTGGATTCACATACACTATAACTATTTACTCCAAACATTGAATGACAATGTCTTCTGATATTCATATCACAGCCTTGGGTCATGGTCATATTGAAGATATACTTTATGTTTTTGACTATGACACATCTGCTTTGTTGTTTACTATTGAATCAAATAAGTCGTGTGCGTCTTTTGAAACTTGGTATGCTAGACTTGGTCATGTCCCGCATTCCGTCATTTCTGGTCTGCGTGTTTCTGGATCCTTAGATGTCTCATCAGCTCTTCCTAAGCCCACCCTTTGTGAACCGTGTGAAAAAGCTAAAGGGAAACGTTTATCTTTTCATGCCAATGATAAACGTGCTGCTAGGGTACTTGATATAGTTCATTGGGATTTATGGGAGCTCTCTCCTATTTTATCTACTGATGGTTTTTCTTGCTTTGCTATTTTCCTTGATGATCATTTCTGACTCTCGTGGTTTTACCCATTGCGCCGCAAATCTGATTTTTGGGATGTTTCTTGCCAGTTTAAGGCTTTTGTGGAGAACCAATTATCTCTCACCATTAAGGTGTTTTAGAGTGATGGAGGGACTGCGTTCTTAAATGCTCGAGTACGCTCACTTCCAGAAAAAGGGCATTCATCATTAGATTTCTTGCCCATATACTCCTAAGCATAATGGTTGGGGTGAGTGCAAGCACCGCCACAATGCTGTGATGGGCTTATCTATGTTATACCACTCTTATGTCCCTCCCTCCCACTAGCCCAACACTTTTGCTGCAGCCACTTTTACCATAAATTGGTTTCCCACTCTCGTTCTTGGTCGATGATAACCATATGAAGTTGTTAATGGTTGAGTTCCCATATACACCCATTTTCATGCTTTAGGTTTTCGGGTCTTCCCCCTTTGTTCGCCCATTTACCGATCACAAACTGTCTCCCTGCAGTATTCCTTGTGTTTTTATTGCCTACAGTTTGTAGTATAAAGGTTTTCGGTGCCTCGATCGTACTACTGGCATAATCTATGTCACTCGACATGCTTGTTTTGACAAAACGTGTTGTCCACTTGCCCCATCCATTCCTTCAGTGATTAGTTCTCCACCGGTGTTAGATACTTCTGCCTTTCTTGATCCTGATTCTGATTCCACGCCTCCTTTGCCAACAGTTTCTCTTGTGCCGACTACATCTCCTTCGGCCCCTTGCTCCATTTGTGCCAGTGATCCGCCACCAGCTTCCCAGCAGGTGCCTCCTACCTCTCTGCCGGTTAGTCCGCTTGCTAAGTCTCCGCCCAGCTCGGCTGCTTCTTCACCAGCCTCCTCGGTCTATTCCACTCCTCCGACCTCTCCTCCTTGGGCTCAAACTCATCGTATGGACACTCGATCAGCTACCGGAGCTATTCAGTGCTAGGATTATTTGGATATTATCGCTCGTGTACTTATGGTTGCCCTGCTTGCTCAATCTAAGACCATTAATTATCGCTTCGCTCTTCAGGACCCATCTTGGGTTTCTGCTATGGTAAATGAGATAGCAACTCTTCACGGACAACACACATGGGACTTAGTTCCTGGCCCATCGAATGTCAACATTGTTGGGTTTAGTTGGGTCTATTGGCTAAAGCATCGTCCTGATGGCACGGTTGATCGTTACAAGGGTCACCATGTTGCACACAGTTTCTCTCATTTCTGGGTTTTTACTTTGATCACACTTTCAGTCATGTGGTTAAAGCCTTCACTGTTCAGATAGTTCTCGCCATTGCCATGACACCTTCCTGGCCGCTTTATCATATGGATGTCAAGAACGCCTTTCTCAATGGCCTCCTCGATGCTCAGTTTCTATGAAGCAACCCATTGGATAAAAGGACCTTGTTCGTCCAAATTATGTTTCTCGCTTGCGGAAGGCCATTTATGGTCTTAAGCAAGACCCTTGATCATGGTATTAGTGTTTCAGCACCTATTTGACTCAGCTGGATTTTCAGTGCAGCTCAGCCAATACTTCTCTGTTTGTTCTTTCGTAGGGATCATCATTACGGTATCTTCTAATGTATGTCGACGACATCATTCTTACAGGTAACGATTCGAATATTCTTCGGCAATTTATTGATATGACACATCGGGAGTTTACAATCAAAGACCTAGGCGCACTTCACTACTTTCTTGCCTTGGAATTTTTTCCTACTTCATTGGGTTTACTTCTTAGCCAAGCAAAGTATGCTCGAGACATTCTCACTCGTGCAAGGATGCCTGATGTTGTTCCAGTCTCTACACCATTTGCGCCAGGTTCTTAGTTGCACATTTCACCAGCCCATCGTTTTAAAATCCAGCATTGTATCATTCTCTAGTTGGGGCACTCCAGTACCTGACCATCACTCGTCCTGATTTGGCCTTCTCGATCAATACTGTCAGCTAGTTTCTTTAAGACCCTAGAGACGATCATTTTGCTACTATTAGGAGGATTATGTGATATGTTCGAGGCACACTTCATTTTGGTCTCAGTTTTTGGTCTGCTAGCTCTGCTGAGGTGTTAGGTATTCATATACAGATTGGGCCCGCTGTCTGGAGAATCGCCGATCCACCTATGGATATGTTATTTTTCTTGGTAGGAACCTTGTTTCTTGGAGATCCAAGAAACAGCCAACCATTTTTCATTCCAGCATCGAGTATGAGTATCATTGCCAACACTGCTTTGGAGGTTGTTTGGCTGACTCATTTGCTTCGACATCTTTGAGTTCCATTGACTAGCTCTCCGTTGCTGTTATGTGACAACAATCGTGCTATCTTCTTGGCTTAGAATCCAGTTGCTCACAAGTGAGCAAAGCACATCGACATCGAATTTCACTTTGTTCGAGAGTTAGTTTCTTCCGACAAGCTACAGGTTGCTCATGTTTCTACTACTCTCCAGATTGCGGACATTTTCACCAAAGGCCTCTCTCGTCCGTTGTTTAAGTTTTTCATATCCAAGCTCTGCGTTAGTGAGCATCCGACACTTTACTTAAGGGGGGTGTTAGAATAAGTCAAGTTGATGATTATTTATGATTTCTTATAGATAGAGTTGTTGAGTAGATTAGAGTTATATAGGTACTAGTCTTCCTTTTGTACTCTATTTATTCTTTTCTGTAATACATTATTCATTACGGTAAATCATTTTCTTAGTAGCCAAATTTTAATTTAAGGTGGGAGATTGAAATGAGTTGGACAAATTTTAGCTCAAATAAGAAAATAGTTAAAATGTGAATCTTTGATTGGGACAGACGAAAATGGATAGTATGAACTTTTGGATGCGAAGGAGGGAGTAGTACATATCCCAACTGTGATGCATTTATTTTTATTTTAAAATCAAACCATCGTAGACGAGTTTGAAGGGTGTCCTTCCCTTTTCATTAAACTCATGTGTTTCCAAAAGTTGGCTAAGTTTCCTAAAGGCTTACAGCAGTTACCCCGAATGGCCATCATAAAGGGGCCAAAAATCAAATTATAATAAATTGAAAAGGGTACATAGCAAGATAAATGGTCAAAACACTGTGTACACTTCCGACTAGTTCGGCTCGAACCACTGGAAGGTCATCATAGTATTCAAATATGAGTCACCTTCTCACAGAGTATCCAAAACATTGTCCTAATCAACCTCTGAAGCAACTAAAACAAAAATGAACAGCTCCGGATGAAAGATCTGATTCATCTCCATCAAATTAAAGTCCTTTATAGAAAGTAGATGTAAGTAAACTCAAGAGAATGTACGAAAGTCTCTAACACGACACAAGCTAATCAATTAAAGATTTTTCAACTTGCTCGGTGTACAAATCTGGACTGTAGATTATGGACGGAATCGCCAAAGGTAAGTTGGTGTAACTACCTTGACTCGGATTTCTCCTATACCAATATATAGACCAGATCACAAGCCAGCTAAGTTTAACCAATCAAAATGAGCCGTCGAAAAAACTTAGAATTGGCAGAGAACAATGTGACTAAATATTCCAACAAAATAAACCTAGTTCTTAAAACTACCCCATTAATGATGGAAAAGGCAAATTAAAAGTGAAAATAGAAACTGAGATTCAAAAATAGTCTCCCGCCTAAAAAGAAAAATTTTAAGTATAAAAATAAAATAAAAACTGAGAAGTACCTCTCATAACCTTGATATCGCCGGAGATAGACTATGTTCTGGTTGAGTCGAGTTGATTCGTTGATGAGCCGACCCACTGTTGATTCATCGACCCACTGAGTTGACCCTAACCCATGTTGAAATTGAGTTGGCTGCTATCGGATCTAAGTCGGCAACTCAGATTCGAGTAGACTCAGAATCCCACCGTGATGTTCGCTAACAGCAGGATGTCAAGAAAAATGATAGGAAATTAACCCACCTCTGGAGAAACGTCAGTCTGAGCGAACGTCGATCTGGTCGATGTTAGGTCGCTTGAATGAAACCTGCCACGCCGTTCCGAGAAACCCATCTAAAATGAACCTGCCACCACATTTGCCCCATCTCGCCGCTGGTTGCCGTGCCGGAGTGTATTCGCCTTCACTGCGAGAGTCTTCATGCGCCGATGAAGACACCGGTTAGAGACCATCAAAAACTACTCCCCAAGTTGAACACCGGTCGGTGAAAGACGTCAAGGAAAACAAAGGGAAACTGGTTTTTCTTTGGTCTTTGGCAAATCATTTTCTCCCAGGATAGCTTGGTACTGGGGTAGGGGTGATGGTACGGGATGGCTGAGATTCACATATATTCACTCCATTCTATTTCTGCAACTAATAATAATAATAAGACTAAATTTTTTTTTGTCCCCTAAATATTATACAATGACATCTTTTGGTCCCCAATGTCAACATCGCGTTTGTTCAGCAATTAACATAATGAAATTTATTTGTTTGGTCCCCGGAGGTGGTTTTCAGGTAAGTCAACGACAAAATTGATCAAAAATCTATAAAATGACCATTATACCCCTAGGTTTAAAACAAATTAAAATAATCTGTAAAATGAATTCAGGTTGATTTGAGAAACAACCGTCAGACAACCTCCCTCGCTGCCGCCGGAGAGAAGCTCAGATGGTGCAGCCGCAGAAGAGGATGAAGCAGCACAGCATGGAGACAAGCGCGCGGACTCACATGTGGTGACGAACAACCAAAGGACCAGCGAGGAAAATTCGGTGACCAGATAGCCTCGACGACCAGAACGACCATAAATTAGCCTCTGCTTATCCGGTCACATAAATAACGACCAGAAATTAGCCTCTGCAAAGGAGAAATCTGGCAGTGACCACCAGCAAGGCGCCAATGCGAGGTGCTCCGATTTGAGAACTTCACGCCTCTTTCTGATTCACCTCTGCGATGACACCTCCATTCCCATTGGCAATGCCTCTGCGCCGCTCCACCCTGACCTGCCCTCTTCGTCCCCGTCACCTGCGACGCCATCGAATCCTCCGGTGATGCCATCGAATTCCTCTTCTCCCCGTCCCCATCAACCCCACCTTCATCCCCCGCCCAAAATTGATGGCAGCCCTATCACACCACCTTAGTCCCCGACCCAAAATCGATGGCGATGCCATCGAATTCCTCCATTAACGCCACCTTAATCCCTGATCCCATTTACACCATTGAATTCCTCTTCTTCACCCACCCGAGTTAAACCCTAAATCAAATCCTCCGACAAGGCTCGCGGTGAACCGTGAGCAGCGATGGTGGTGGTCGGTGGTGGAAAATTAAATGACCAGCGGATAAGGGTTCCAAAGGAAACCCTAAAAGAAAAAACAAAAGGAAATTAAATGGAAATAAAAATTAAGGAAAAGGGAAATATTTTAAAATTAGGAATTTTTAATTGAATCCATTTTTTAATTAGTAAAATTACTAAAATGTCATTGGCTATATCGTAAAACCATTCCGGTTTACCTGAAAACCACCTTTGGACCAAACAAATCATTTTGTATTTGTTTGTTGCTGAACAAATATGGTATTGGTCTTGTGGACCAAAATATGGTATTGCATTATATTTAGGGGGAGTCCATCTCTTGAAAGACTGTCTTTCCATAACCCATGGAAAGAATAAGATTTAAAGTGTAAATTAGAAGAAATTAAGATAAATTTTTCGGGTTGCATGAATCGGGTTATAAACTTTATAACTATTACATGTTGCATAATAAATTTTAAATATTTTATTTTATTATTTTAATTAAACCACATATTTCCATAGAATTATAGAAAGATCGTCTTCCTAATACTATCATTTAGGTGTGGGGGGTGGGGGGGGGACCCAATTTATTCTAAGGATAATGAATTGAATTCGATTCCCACTTTACCTATAAAAACCACAAATCCAATTACTTTTCTTCATAGCAATCCGGCATCATCGTCGTCGTAGCTAAATTGACAGTCGGCGTCGGCTATGTTGCTTTTGATTTTCATCTTATTCTATGTCGGTTCTCATTCAAGCGTCAGAAGATTGATTCATTGGATAGCCAATTGGATTCATGTCCATCACGAATTCAGAATTTCTCAATTCAACGACAACTCCCCAGCCCAACATTTTAATAGCTTTTTTAAAAAAAAAATTACACATAATAATGCAACACGGGGGAGGAGGGAAATTGAACCCAGGTGTAGTTACACCTGGGCGGACACCAAACCCACAAAATTACCCATAATAACTTAACAAATGAGAAGAAGGGGCTATTTTTTATTTTATTTATTAGTTTATAAAATTTAACCATCCGCCTCCACAAGTTTTGAGAATTCTAAAAAAAACGTACATATTATGTTAGAAATATCAATTAAGTCATTTCATATATGTATATAAAAGATAAAAATACTCTTTACTTTTTCGTTTCCATCAAGGCTTAACGTCCAAGAAGAAGTTAAAATTTTAAATTTACAAAAAAAAACTTATAATGTTAGTACATTCAGATCAAAAGTGGTCAAAAATTATTCGATGATCAAAATCTAACTTTTGCAAAATTTGATAATCAAAAATGGACTTTACTCAAGAAAATAAACGTGCCAAATTTAAAAACAAAACATACTGAAATAGAAAGCCTATTCCAAAACAGAGGGAAGTATGATATTTGTCATGCTTGGTTAGTATAAATATGGCACGCCAAACACTAAATAAATGTGTAATCAAATCAGGCTAGAAAATTGGAACATAATTTCCTAGCTTGAGACTTGATTGTGGGAAGGAAAGAAAGCAAACAAAGAGCAAGCATTACCTTCTTCAGAATTCAATATAATTTAGTCAATTAAAAACTTTTCCATTCCAAAGAGAATCTGGAAACAATTTTACACTTTACAGTAAACTTCAAACTTTCTTAGTAACGTTTAGCTTTTACCTTCAAAAGTTGGAATCATTCCATCCCTTACCCAAACTCCCAGGCAACATGAGAACTTCCCTTGTTTTCTGCTCAAAACTCCACCGCCCATTCTTCTGCGTTTACAGTAGGGCAGAGCTTGTATCTGACACAAACTGACAGCTCATAAGTGCTTAGCTCGCCAATCAACCTTGAAATCCTCATCACTGTCATCGTCACTTGACAATTTCTCATTTGCAGTGGTCTCCTTGCTTGAGACTTGAGCGATTTTGCCATTCCCAGCACTTCTAGCAGCCTTAAGCTCCATCCTTTTCTTCCTCAATAGCTCTACTCCCTCCTTAAAAGTCCTGTAAGACGCAGGAAACAGGAGTCACAATCATTTGATATACCGAGATGTAAAATTAGAAGCTAACCCAAAAAGAGAGATCACATCACAATGTTTGTAACCTTGAAATTTCAGCTTAATGAAAAATAAGGTTTACACAACCATGTCAAGTTCAACATACTGCAGAAACGGAAAGCATATATAAATAATGATTTCATACATAAATTTATTACCTTTGGTCAACAGTCACAGCCTCTTCTATCATTTCAGCAGCATCAAACTGCAAAAATAGAAGATTTTGTAAGATCTTGGAAAGTGTGAGGCTAACAAGCAAGTGGAATTCATTCATTGAAGTAAATCATTAGCTAGCTGACCTCTTCTTCTTCCATACGGCTGTCAACCTTTTGCAAGTCTGGCTGAATCAACTTTTCGAATTCTTTGTACTCATCTCTGCACAAAATTTCCAAAGAATTCAATACGATCTCAAGCAACGAGCATTTAAATGATTGAGGAGCATTCCACAAAACAACCTAAACGACACAGAACCACCAAAACAAAAGATATAAGGGCAAGGGAATGATGAAGAGCTGTAGAGAAGACAGCCAGCTAAAAGTTCCAAGAGCCACCAAGCAAGCATGAGCCTAAGTAGGAATTTCTCATGATTGGGCACTGTGACTAATCTCAACCTAAACACAATTACATATTTTTCAAGTTCCAATTTAAAAACCATCAAGCTCAGTTTGAAATTCTGGAAATGGTTTTGCACCATACATGGAACGGAATGATAACACAAGGTCACCATTGCCTTGCTAGATTAGAAACTCAAGAAAGTTAGTTCACCCATTATTTTCATCAGGCACAACAGTAAAGAAGCAACATATATGCAGGAACTGCAGCAAAACCATCTGAAGCAGACAAGTTCAACGGCAAAACTGATTCAGGAAGTAGATCTTATAGGTTACATGTCAGTTAGGTGTACAGAAGCCCTTGCAAGCGCAGGGTTTAGTTAAGGGTCGGGTCATCAAGGCCTGATATACAGAGGGAAATAAAATAAAGAAGGAACATTATCTACCATAGTAATTTTAATAGCTATAAGAGATGCAGACAATGGCCGAACAGCAAGGTGCAAAACATGGGCTTTACCACAATGACAGGTCAGTCAGTGAATGCACTATGTGCAATGATACTATTACTATATAGGGAAGCTTCTATCGCTGCTGTTTGCATCCCCTCTATCCCAGGGTGGTAACACAAAGTTTACAGATTGAATCTGGAAGAACAACTTGGGATAACAGGTAAATATATACCACATCAGTGTCTACATGAAGCTCTCAGGTCTAATAAGGTACACACACACTGATTTTATTTTTTTTAAACTCGAGCACCAAGCCAGGACAAGATAATGTCAATACCCAAGCCAATATTAGCAAATAGAAGGCTTACTTGACATCTGGTTTAACAGGTACAATGCCACGTGCAAGCATGTCTGCATCTTTGTTGTCAAAAAAACCTGCAGGAAGAACTCCCTTCGCTTGTTTAGATTCAGAAACAGTTGCTGTCTCAGGTTGAATTTCAATACTTGGCTCCCCTTTCTCTTTGGGAAATGTATCTACCTTACCGCCCGGCACAATGGGATCAACAACATTCCTTTCTGCAAATACAGCAGCATTCCCATCCAAATTAAGATCTTCTACCTTAGCAGAAACCATTTCTTGAGTGAAATTGATGACATCAATATGCTCAAGGACAGGGAAAAATTATTTCCAAGTTAAGATCTTCTATCTTAACAGAAATCATTTATCAACCGAAATCGATGACATCAATATGCTAAAGGAAAGCATAAAATTCTTTACTAAAAATAATACATTATGAATGATGTGACCAGGATGTAATAGTCAAGAACAAGACTTAAGAACAGAAAGGAAAAATATACAGAATACTGACATGACAAAGTGCCAAATCCTCCTGCATAGGATAAATTTCATCTATAATGAAACATCTATAGGTTCAAAAGAGCTCTTAAGAGATTAGTATCCCATACCCACATCAGAATCTTACCAGTTTTTTGCTTCTTTGAATCAACATTGTCAAAGAAATCGGAAGGAAGATTAGAGGATGCTCGAGGTTTAGCCAATCCACTCGAAATTTCAATTTTATTGCTCTTAAACTCTTGCTCACGTTCAGATTTTCGCTGAGCTGACTCCTTGGAAGGCTCAGGTTTGGCACTATTAGCTTGGCTTGCAGCTGCAGCATTAGCCTTGAGATTGTTAATTGCCTGTAGAGCCAACACACTCAAAATGTAAAGGAATTGCTAGATGCATCTCATTATACCAGCTTTAAAAAGTACAATACTAGATCACTTTGTTAAAGTAAGATTAATTGCTCTCAAATTAATTCTGAATGCGATGACAATTGACAGCAATTACTCTTACCTCCTGATGCTTGCGAGAAGCTTGATGAGCAGGCCATTGGGACTCGGACTTCAAGACAACATTACAAACTCTACAAACTAGTTGATCCTGTTCATTATACCTTCAAGGAAGAGCAAAATACACAAGCTTGAATTATAAAATCCGCATTTACACAGAACTCGCATCGCGCATTCCATTCAATCCCCTAGTACCATAGACAAAATGAACTAATTCTTTCACCACTTCACTAACAGGCATATTGTCAAGTAGAATTGAAAGATTACCTAACAAGGGGAGAATCAATGCGCTTTTCTTGCTTCTGAGCATTCAATTTAGCCCTGTATAACGCTTTCTTCTTCGCTTGAGCATCCATGCAGGACAGTATCGGAAACCTAAAAGAGGCCAACAAAAGCATCGATTTAGAGAGCAATTTCATAATTGCTAACAGGAAACACCAAAACGCACCTGGCAATGGCTAGGGCTCAATCAGCAAGAATTTGAATCCTAATTTGCAAATTTTGGGTTTTTTAGCCCCAATCCGAAATCACCGAGTTACAGAATGCCGGCAAAAGGCATTTTTGACACTGGAAAGGAGTTATACCAAAAGCGCGGGATGAAACTGCGACTTTATATTGCCAGTCCTCAAAACAATATTACTTCTACTTGCAGCAGAATTGTAGGCAACGCTAAGTGGTGGTCAATTAATTTTAAGAGACTAATCTAAAGATCAAAAATGCCTAAATCACTCTATGGTCACTGGTCTATTAATAAGAGATTATTCCATAGTTTCTTGCTAATAGACCAAGAGCCCACATTTTGTTATTTTTTGTCCTTTTCATTTTGAGTCCGTCTCTTGAAAGATGGTTTTTCCATAAGTTATGGAAACACCAAGGTTTAAAGTATAAATTAGAAGAAATAAATATAAAATTTTTGGGTTGCATGAACCGAATTATAAATTTTATAACTACTACATGTTGCATACTAAAAGTTTAATATTGCAACTAAGACCTTTCACCTTTTATTATTCTAATTATACTCTGTCTTTCCATAAGCCTATGGAAAGACCGTCTATCCCAAGACTTTGCCTTTCATTTTTAACATGTTTTTTATTAATAATAATTGGTCAGGCTAATTCAATTTTTAAATTTTCTATTTATAATAGTTGATCAGACTAGATCAATATTTTAATTTTTAAATTGTAATAATTGCTGGGACAAGATTCATATTTTATTATTTAAGTATTTTATACAATTTTTTTAGTTGTTATAATTGATTTTTGCTGGTGTAATATTTTTTTCATAATTTTTCAAAAATTAACTTCTCTTATTATTTATTTTTATTTAAATTTTTAAAAAATAATTTCTTGAAAAAGAAATGAAATTAATTTTATTATTTTACGACGAAAGACGATATATACACGAATGAAGAAAACGAAGAGTCAGGGACTAGAGGAAGAGCAATGGACTAGAGGAAAACTAGCAAAAGGGAAAATAAAATTCGGAGGTTAATCTAGAAATATTTATAACTCAGGATATATATTATAATAAGTCCAGAAACTCGGGGACTAATATACAATTTCACAAAATATTCATCTCCCTCTTCTCTGTTCTTCAAATCCTCGTGACCCTCTCCCTCCTCCGCCTTCAACCTTCAACGAACTCCCTCCGCCTCTCTCCTCCCCTCCTTCTCCGGCCGCGATTCTTCTCGCCTCCGTTATCGCCGTCTCTGGTGCTCGCATTATCCCTCCGCTCTCGTCGTCGTCAAGTTCTTCCTTCGTCCGCCGGATTCTGCTTGCCTCAACGTCGCCGCTGCTCGCCTCTCAGTCGTCGGTGCTCTCAGTGGCCGGAAATCGCTGGATGCCAAATCGTCATACGCTGGATAAAACGGATTTGGCATCGAATTCGTCTGATTCGTGTCGTTCCGGAGATTCCGATCATTCTGGCGGTGCTGTGCTCCAGATTTGTGAGAAGTCGCCGGCGCATGTGATGTTTCCCGGCGTCGAGCCAGTGCAGGTGATGTTTTCCCGGCGTCGCTGCAATTTGATTGAATTATTACAGTAGTTTTGGATTTATTTTCGGTTAATCAAAAATATCTGATTTTGGGTTAATTGGATGATTCTGATTGGGCAAAGTCTTGGGAAAGACAATCTTTTCACAGGCTTATGGAAAGACGGGGTCTGATTGGAATAATAAATGTAAAAAGGTCTTAGTTGCAATATTAAAGTTTTAGTATGAAACATGTAGTAGTTATAAAATTTATAACTCAACCCAAAAATTTTATCTTAATTTCTTTTAATTTACACTTTAAACCTTGGTCTTTCCATAACTTATGGAAAGACCGTCTTTCAAGAGACGGACTCTGATGATTGGCGTCAATTTCCTTTGGGTTAAAATATGGGTTTAATGGTTTTAGTCCTGGGTCTTGGTATGTGTTAGGCTGATTATTAAAGTCATGTATTAATATTAATTCATCATCACTAAAATGATGAAACATCAAAAAATAATTTAAAACTCTAATCATCAACTAAAAATTCTAAACCATCAAATTAAATAGTTATATTAAAATAGATATCAAATTAAAATATTCAAACATTATATAAAAATTAATAAACATCAAATTAAAAAAATAAAATATCAAACTAACATTGTAAAACATCTTATTAAAATAAGTTAAAAATATACATTCCACTATTGTTTTAGATTAGAAAAAATTATTTTGACATTCCACTTATATCAACTGATCTTATTATTATTTTTAAATGATAATTCACATATGTGAAATGATACGTACCACTTTACGTATTTTACAGATGAACAAGACGTAAAACATCGTATATTGACAACTCAAAATCAAAGGAATTTATTGAATCATCACAGGCACTACAAATACGCATAAAACTAGCATATAAAAGTTGCAAACTTTAATCATCAAAACAATCAAGCGTCTCAACACTAACATTCAACCATCAAAATCAAGCTAATACATCAATAACAATCAAGCGCCTCAACACTAACATTCAACCATCAAAAATGAAAAATCAATGTAATTCAATACATCCCAAACAACCAAATTCTATTTTTCCCGACTTGTTTTCCTTCGTTGCTCGCTTATTCACAGACTTGCTTTATCTCCTGCTGGTTTCAAAGATGATAGCTCTTCTACTCTATCAATGCAATGATCAAAGGTCGATTTCCGTTCTTCTGTTCAAGGGAACACCTTCAGGAGCATGGTTTCTCATACCATTTTTTATTAACTCATCAATGGCATCGTAGAGCTCTCTAACATGGAAAGTATTCTCGTGAAATAATATAAAACATCACATACAGTAATTAAAACATCAATATCCGTAATTAAAATATCACAATAGCACAGATTACATCAATGACTATTACATTCAGGAAAAGTCAAATATAGTATTTAAAACATCAATCTCAAAATTCAAAAACATCAAACAATACCCACTAAAATATCAAAAGAATAAAATTAAACATCAATTGCCTACTTAAATATGAAAACACTACAATCATCAAATACTGAAATTAAATTATCACACCAACACTAATAAACGGCACTTAGAGCTTAAACATGAAAGATTAAACATAAAACCTGAAAGGTCAACAACAGTATTTAGAAAGTCACATCTACAAAATAACAAAACTTACAGATCCTCTTTCTTTCTCGATTGCAACAACAGTGTGCATGCATTCTTACACATCTAAGAAACAACAACAACACAAAATTTATCACAAATCGTAACAAAAACCTAAGATATCACACACAATCAAAATTGTACATCAATTGCACACTTAAAACACTACAATCACCAATTGCTGAAATTAAAACACTTAAGCATAGCATGAAACGCTGAACATCAAAACTAAACAATCAAAGGAACAAAACTGATATTAAATCATCACACCAACACATATAAATAGTACTTAAAACTTAAACGTGAAAGGTGAAACATAAAAGGTGAAAGGTCAACAACAATATTTAAAAAGTCACATCTGAAAAATAACAAAATTTATAGATCTTCTTTCCTTCTCGATTGCAGCAACAGTTGCAAAAGCATTATTAGACATCTAAGGAGCATCAACAACAACACAAAAATTGGCTCAAATCGTAACAAAACCCTAAGATATCACACACAAAATCAAAACAAAACAAAACTCAACATCAATTGCACATTTAAAACACTACAAGCATCAAACACTGAAATTAAATCATCACACCAACACAGATAAACAGTACTTAATACCTAAACATGAAAGTTCAAACATAAAATCTGAAAGGTCAACAACAGTGTTCAAAAAGTCACATCTGCAAAATAATTTTTTTTACAGATCATCTTTCCTTCTCGATTGCAGTAACGGTGGCAAAAGCATTCTTAGGCATCTAAGGAATATCAACAACAACAAAAAGGCTCAAATCGTAACAAAACTCTAAGATATCACACATACAATAAAAAATGAACATCAATTGCACATGTAAGCAAGAAAACACCACAAGTATCAAGCGCTAAAATTAAAATATCACAACAACACTAATAACAGTACTTAAAGCCAAAAACTTGAAATATCACACTGGAAACGAGAAACGTCAATACCTGTAGCTAAAACATCACAACCAAAAATTTAGAAAACTTACAACAGATGCTTCCTTCTTAATTGCAGCAGTGGTGATGCAAATCTCCTTAGACATCTAACAAACAGCAGTTGCAACACAAATATTGGCACAACCGTAAGAACAACCAAAACACAAAAAATACAGATATTCCCAAATATTAATACATTGAACAGCATAAACCCTAGAAAATCACATGAACTAAAAAAAGCAAACAAAAATTTTAAAAAAACAAAATATGCATCAAAACTCTGAGCGAACACATTACCTTCGAAGATCAACACAAAACGAATTTTGTATAGTGTTCGGCCACCAGAAAATCGCCGGAAAATTTTCTGGAAAACTCCAAAAAATGATGAATCTTTGTGCGCAAGAAAGAGGAAGAAAAATGGAGATGATGAGCGTTTGAATCGAAGAAAACGAGCTAGAATTGAAGAAGATTGAAAAGAAATGGAGAAAAGAGAGAATTGGGAGATTTGAGTTAGAGACGAGAGAGAATATGAATGTTTGTTTCGCAGGAGAGAGGAAAGGAGAAGAGAGAGAAAAATTCAGAAAAATATGAGGGAATAATGAGGAAAAGGTTATATTTATAGCTGGACTAAAATGTAAAATAATGAAATTTCACATCCAGTCCCTAGACTTTTAAAAACTTTAATTAGAAATTTAATTAGAAACTTAATGCTACATTCTTAACAATTTAATCAATGGTCTCGCTTTTAAAAACTTTAATTAGAAATTTAATTAGAAACTTAATGCTACATTCTTAACAATTTAATCAATGGTCTCGCTGCGAGACCGTCTCGCACAAGACTGTCTAAAACGAATTATTTAATAAATTTTGAAAAAAAATCAATTTTAAATATTATAATGTATTATTAAATTTTATATTCAATTTATTTTGGGTGGACGAATTTATTTAAATTATATGTAAAAAAATTAAAGAGTATGATAGAGAAAATCAAGTGAGGTTCATAAATAGTAGAGAGTGGTCTCTTACCATTGTGAAGAGAAAAAAAAGTGGTTTCTCAGGATGAGGTGGAAAAGAGAGATTGAGAGAAATAATATATTTAATTGGTAAGAGACCACTGGCGGTCGCTACCATTGCACTTGGTCTAAGAGCAAGTCCAACAACTTCCCTATAATAGATGTTTTCATTTATTATAGGGATTCTACATGGTTTCAACTCCAACAGATTCCATATCACATTCCCTAAAATAAGATTTTGATGAGAGAGAAAATTTGAATCCCTATATTTGTAGGAAAAGAAAAAAATTATAGGGAATGAAAATTTAATGCAATGTCAATTGAATGCATCAAATCATAACACAATCTTCATTTTTCTATTAAAAACTTAATTATCATATTTCCCTCATTCTTCCATTTCTACTAAAAAGTACCTTTGAGTTTCAATTTATGGAGAAAACTACTACAATCTCAACCTCATGTGGGATGCTTATTTATATTTTTTGTAGGGTTTTGTCAATAATGGTTTGTTTAGAAGATTGAAATTAATCTCTTTGGTTTATAGTAGAGGTGGCAAAATAGACTCGTAACCCGCGGGTCAACCGGGTTGTCTATTGTTGAATTCGGGTGGGTATGGGTGAAATGAGTGATGGGTTAAGTGGGTAATGGGTCAAATGGAGAGTTGAAAAATATGGGTTGGGCGGGTTGAGTTTGTGGGTTGACTGTGGGTTTACCCATATGGGTTGAAACTAACAGGTTTACCCATTTTCGACCCTACCCATTTTGACCCGATCCATTTTTGACCCATCATAAAATGGTTCGAAATGGGGCATACCCACATTTTTAGTTACCCATTTTACCGAACCCGTATTTGACACATGTCCGCCCATTGCCACCCCCAATTTTTAGTTTATAATTTTTTGATTTTTTTTATGTTGTTATCTTTTTTTCATACTAGGTGAATATATAAAAAGAATAAGCAAACAAAACTATTCTAATTAACATCAAAATTTTAATTTCATTTTTTATACTGATTGTTTTAAAAAAAACTAACTTAATTTTTATTTATAATATATTTTGAAGTGATTAAAAATGAACTCTTAGTTTTAAATGAAAAAGTAACTATAGTTTAATAAATGCAAGAAAATATAAAACAGGGAAGCTGTTGGAATTGATTCCAAAAAAATGGGAAATATTAATTTTCATTCTCTATCCTAAAGAAAATTTTAGGAAAGTTGTTGGACTTGCTCTAATACACTCAATTTAGCATCAATAACTCAGTTCACCACTACTAGATTCGATACATCATTAATAAGTCCAGCCTTGACATTATTTTTTTAAAATTTATAAATAAATGTATACTTGATCAGTTAGCAGTCATTGATTAAAGAGCAAATGACTTCGTTGGCCCCTTAACTATCACGATCGTCCATTTTCAGCCCTCTATTTTTTAAAAAAAACTTTTGGCCCCTCAATGAGCAACTGAGCTAGTTTTTTAGGGGACAAAAGTGTTCAATAAATGGTCATGACTCAACAGTTCTGCAAGTTAAGTGGCCAAAAGTGTTAAAAAATTGTAGGCCAAAGAGAGACGATTGTGATAGTTAAGGGATAACCGAAATCATTTGCTCTTGATTAATTGGTAAGTCTAAAATAAAAATATGTAAACAATTACAACATCGTGTAAGGTATGAAATAAACATATTAATCATTATTTCTCCTAATCTCTTTTATCCATAAAAAAAATTATTTTCCTCATTGCAACCTGGCACTCATCATTTCCTCCATTAAAATTCAAATTTTTTTTATAAAAAATACCGTTATGCACTTCCATGATGACATTCTTTGAGTTTGATCAAACATATGTAAGCCCATGATTCTATTAACATTCAGGTCATGGTTAAAATAGGTTGATAGGATCCATCGTAAGCTCAACAAAGTTAATATTTCCACCCCTGATGCGGGCATGTAGCTAACTACTATAGGTAGCGATTGGAAAGTCGAGGTCGTTCCTCTGAAAAAAGGGGTCCTATCAAATGCTAAAGTACAGTATGAAAAACCCCTACACTAGCATCACCTAGTGCATGTTGTAAATCAAATTGGGGTTGGTTTGAAAACTCTTCAACTAATCAACTAAGCAAACTAAGAAGCAAATGCTATACTATTATGCGATTATCATACAAGTTATAAAATAAGATTCTAACAAGATTTGAGGGAAATTGGCTCACATGTTTAGACTATCCATTGATCATTGATTTAATGTTTTATTCTATTGTCTTGATCATGTGTTATGGAGAGCTTGTACTACTAAGTACATATCCCCTCAACATCTCTCACATATACATGTATAGCTAGAGTTCCTGTAATCCCATAACATAATAACCCCCACCCATGAGTCCATATTCGTGTAATCCCATCCATATACTAGCCCCAGGGATAGCAGTAAACATCGGGATCCAATGTGACCATTCATTCTAGACGATTATTGGTTGAATAAAACACTGGATAGCTCAATCGTGTCCTCTAGAACTTCTAATATTGGTCATTCTAGTGGCTACATTTGACAGAAAGAAAGAGCCTTCTGAGTTCTTCATTAACCTTGATGCAATACAATCATTAAGACAATTACAATTAACTGTCACCCCTAGCTGCAACCTTACACTGATTTGTAAGACAATAAGATCCTTAAACCCGATCTAGCCAATCAATTAACAATCACGACTACTTGTCACCCATAAACATAATATTTCAACAATTACTGACCAAACCGATAAAAGAAAGAATTTTTCGGGTTCATTTTCTAGTCTAAAGCTTAATCAGTTCATAATCACAATTATTTGTCATCCTGTTACTAACAATGCATTAATCATAAAATATAAATACAAAAAGAATTGATAATTAATGGCAAAGGGTAGAACAAATCCAAATCTCACGAATTCATGCTAAACAAGATTACCAATTGTTCTCAAGCACTAATCTAGCCTAAATTAACAAAATTCATAACAAAACTACAACAATCTGTAGGAAACATGCAATAAATGACAAGAAATAAATGTATCAAATAGGTTTTTGCTCTCAGGTCTGACATTCTACCTAAAAGATATGAGGGTGTATTTGTAGGAGAGAGAAAGACAAGGCTAAAAAAGTTGCGATCAAACCCTAATATGGCTGGTTGTCATGGACCGTGCACATATGCATGATCCATGAGCTGGAAGTAGTTCTTGCTTATGGACTGCAAACAAGTGTCCTAGGTCGTGAACATTTGCACGGTCCGCGAACTGGATTGTACCCTGTCTGAATTTCTATCACAAGCTATGCACATTTGCACGATCTGCGATTTAGGGTTCTCCATACTCCTTAGCTTACTTTTCGCCCTGCCTTCAATCTTCATCAAAATTTTCTTCTGCCACTCTTGAAAGTGGCCTTCTTCTGATGTTGTGGTCTTCTCTTTGTATCCAAACTTTAATTCTTGACCAAATCTTGGAAGGAATCATCTAAACAAATAAACACTTCACAAATAAAGGAGTAAGGATACAAAGTGACGCAATGTGATTCTAATCTTCTAATTGGTAAAATGCCCAATTATCCAAAGCAAAACCTACAATCGATTACAATTATGAGTATCAAATGAGCTAAAAAAAGCATAAAATGAGCACATCATAGGTATGCCAAACTTGTGCAATCTAATGAAGTTATGAAGTGTGAAACAAGAAACAATTATGCCATTTGGTCTTTAGGTGACTTTGCGGCATAGATTTTAACACTTTCCAAGTACTCTTTAACTAACCAAACACACTTACAACTGTCATTCTCAATGATGAATGTCGATAGTTGATATGTTCCGGGATATCTGCAGGTGGTGCATTTTTAAATTATGATATGTGTTGATGAATTGTTACATTGCTCATCACAGTCAAATATCCAAGGGTATTTGGATATATGGAATCCAACATATAATATTTTCCTGAAAATGTTATATGTAGGGACACTATTCTTTTTTGAAAACAATTACTCAAGGTGCTGAGAAAAATGCCCAGCGACAATTAGAATAAGTGAAATTGACATCCAACCTAACTAACCTCCAGCAATAACTAATCTAATGCAAGGATGACTAAATTACAAGTCAACCAAGAGGAGTAAATCACACATCAATATCACTACGTCAAACATGGATCTTTAGCAACTGTAACACCACTTGATCCAAAAGCACCATCTATGTTGTCTAAAGACTCCAAACTGGAAACACCTTGAAAAACACAAATCAACGAACACGGGGTTTGTACAAATTGATCGGACACAATATATCGACGTGAACAACTAATTGAATGATCATCATGAATTCATCAATCTAATCAATCGGGTCAAAAAACAATACTAATGTATGAAAATAAATTTCACACATGTCAATAGCATAAACATTCAAGCAAAATCAATTTTTTGAACTGTTGTTTCTTCATCTCCTCGTGATGGGAAGATAAAAAAGAATGTACTTCTTCTGTAATAAATAACTTTTTCACTTTAACTTTTTAAAATTAAAATATATTATTATAAAGTTTTATGTTATGCAGCCCAAACTTTAGGCTGGGGTTTATTGTGCAATTATAAGATAGTTTCATTTATGATGGGGTTTTTTTTAATCTGCCAATGAATTCAGAGACCTGTTGTGCAATTATCAAACTGCTATAAATATCACAAAATATTCATATTTTTTATTTTTATTTCGACATCCTCCTTCCTCCGATCAGAAATCTGTAACTGTCTCCATTCCGCCGAATAATGGCACCGTTCCGACGGTGAATCTTCATCGCGAAGCCTGAAGACGGCGACAAAGATCGAAGCCTCTGAAAAATCTACACCGTAAAGCCTCCGACGAAGTCATTGTGATCGACATTTTCCTTTAGGCGATGGCTAGTCGAGGAGGTTGACTGCAATTTTCCTTCAGGCGACGGCGAGGCAAGGCGTTCGACTGTGATTTTCCTCCAAGAGACGGCGAGGCGAGACTGTTGATTGCAATTTTCCTTCAAGTAACGGCGAGGCGATGCGTTCGACTGTGATTATCCTTCAAGCGACGGCGAGGCGCAGCGTATTCATGCGACAAAGGTTTTCCTTCAGGTGACGGCAAGGCGCTGCCTTTTTATTTTAGGCGCCCGTGATCCACGCACCTCGGTGAAGAAGAAGATTGCGCGTGTTTGCAGGTGCGGACGGAGGCATCATCGGACTGCGACGGAGTTGACGGCGTTGGATGGCCGGACTGAGGATTTGCATATCAGAGGTGAGGTTTAATTTTGTGGTTTATTTTTTCCACAGGCTTACTAAGGTTTAATATGTTTTGATTGAGGTCATAATCGATGAAAAATTGTTTGGAGTAGTGGTTTGTTCTTTATTTGCTGATGTTGTAGGCTTGAGTTCGAGTTTTGTTGCAGGCCTTCTTTTTTGTAGAATATTCTTGAGGTTTTACAGCTGAGGTTTAAAATTTATTTGACAAGCTAAGATGATTAGTAAATGTTCTTTGGTGTAATGGTTGTTCTTTACTTGCTGAGGTTGTAGACCTGTGATCGAATCCCACTAGAACTTCTTCTTCTTTTTTTTTTTTGAAGAATTTGTGTTATTGAGGTACTGTAGCTTTTTGCTGATGTTTGTACCTTTTTTTTCTCTTATGTTGATGTCTTCATGATTCGGATGAGATTTAATTGATATGAGTTGAGGTTTTACTGTTTTTTTGGTAATATGGATTGATATTTGTAGTTTTTTTATTTTCTCGTGTTGATGTTTTTCATTTTCCTGCTGAGATTTTAGTAATAGGTGTTGATGTTTGTAGTGTCTTTTTTCTTATGTTGATGTTTTTCATTTTCCGGATGAGATTCAGGTGTTGGAGTTGATGTTTGTAGTTTTTTTTAAAGAATCGTTGATGCTTTATGATTTTCAGAGTGAATAATTTATACTCTTGAGGTACCGTAGCTTTTTTGTTATTTTTTTAGTTTGTTTTCTCTCATGTTGATGTTTTTCATTTTCTAGATGAATTTAGGTGATAGGGGTTGATGTTTGTAGCTTTTTTGATGATATGGTTGATTTTGTGTGGTGTTTTTTTCCTTATGTTGACGCTTTTCATTTTTTGTTAGTGCTTTAAATGTAGGTTGTAGGTTCTTATTTTATAACTTGTGTGTGTTTGATAACATATTGGTGCTTAGAGTACAATTTGTAAGTGTTTCAATCGTTGCTTGTCAGGAGTTAATGTTTGTACCTTTTTTAATGATATGCTTTATTTTTTGTAGTGTTTTTTCCTTATGTTGACGTTTTTCATTTTTTGTTAGTGCTTCAAATGTAGGTTGTAGGCGCTTATTTTATAACTTGTGTGTGTTATAAAAACAAACTGGTGCTTAGATTGTAAGTGTTTCAATCGTTGCTTGTAAGTGCTTCAATCATTGCTCGGGTGATATAGGTGGATGTTTATAGTTTTTTTTAAATGACATTTTAGCTTTGTTGATGTTTTTATGATTTCCAGTTGATTTTTTATTAGTCGTAGTCGACATTTTTGTGATTTTTATTTGAATTTTCATTTATTTTTTATTTTTAAATTTGATTTTTTAAATATGTTTTTTGTTGTAGTTTTTTAGTTGATATTTTATGCTTTTTAGCTGATGTTGCTGCTATTTTTATTGATGTTGCTGCAGTTTTTTGCTGTAGTTTTTAATTGATTTTTTGCATTTTGAAAACTTTTTTTAAAAAAAAATTGAATTTATTTTTGCAGATTGCAGTTGACGGAAAATTGATGGAAAAAAATTGGACGAAAAAACCCATGAAAAGTTATTAGCGATAAGTCCGTGTATATTTATTAGAGATAGGTCCCTGTAAAATTATTAGAAATTGGTCCCTGAAGGTATAATATTGTTAGAATTGTAGGAAGATCTCTGCCTTAAGTTTAGGCTGCCTCACAGGAGACCATCTCATATATTATTATATAAATAAAATTAAAAATATGAGACTCTAGAAGTATGAATATTTTTAAAAACAATTGAACAAGGTTTTTTTTTTTGTAATTTGAAATGAAGTGCATTTTATTAAACTAAATTAAAATCTAACAAATAAAAATGCTATTAGTAAAACTAAATTAATTAATATTTCACTAAACTAGAATCTAGCAAATTGAAGTGAGCATTAATTAAGTATAAATTGAGCACGGCCAGTTGCCTTTCCCGATTAACCGGCTTGCCCTCAGCTTAAAATTTTATTATGCAACGTGTAATAGTTATAAAGTTTATAACCCGATTCATGTAACCCAAAAATTTTATCATTATTTCTTCTTATTTACACTTTAAACCTTAGTCTTTTCATGGCTTATGGAAAGACCGTCTTTCAAGAGAGGTACTCTAATAATAATAATAATAATAGAAAAGTGTTTTTATAACCCTACCTAGTTCACATAAGTGCCAATATAATGGCTAGGAGAGGCGGCGGAAGAAGTCATCGCTGGCTGAGCAGAGGTCGGAGATGAGGTGGAGGTATTTGTCGTCATCATAGGTGTTGGAGGATAGCGGGGTAGCCAGCGAGAATTACTCTTAGTTAATTAGTTCACTCTAGTTCTTTCGATATTAAAGAATGGAATTACTTCGGAGATGAGCCGCGGGTTTCGCCAATCTGGTCTCGCCGGAGAAAATCAACAGTGTGGGTTTCGCCGGAGAAAACCACGGTTGAGGTTTCACCGGAGGTAAGTAGCGGTAGCGGGTGGAGGCAGAGCTGGCTGGTCTGTGGTGTTTTGTGGCTGGAGGTAGGCGGCGGTGATGGGTTGCGTGGAAGTGGAAGTTGTGGAGCGGAGGTGGTTTGTGGCGGGAGAGGTGGTTGTTGGAGGTCGCAACCGGTGGTTGGAGTAGGAGAATGGTTTGAAGAAGAAAAAGAAGAAAATGGATAAAAGGAGAAAAAATTTCAGCTTTGGTCAAAATGGTATTTTGGTCAATTTACATAAAGTGAACATCAAAAATTTGAAGACAATGCTGAAAATAGGGTTTGACGGCTATATTGACACTTTCACTAAATAGATATAATTTTTTTTGCACTAAAAGTTATCCGAAGGTCATATTAGTACTTTCTCAAGTAAGTAGGGTTATATTAATATATATTCCTAATAATAATAATAATAATAATAATAATAATATATTAAATTATATTTTATCCAAAGCAAAGTCTTGGGAAAGACGGTCTTTCCATTTATCCAAGGCAAAGTCTTGGGAAAGACGGTCTTTCCATAGGCTTATGGAAAGACGGAGTTTAATTCGAATAATAAAAGGGAAAAGATCTTAGTTGCAACATTAAAAATTTAGTATGCAACATGTAGTAGTTATAAAATTTATAACCCGGTTCATGCAACCCGAAAATTTTATCTTCATTTCTTCTAATTTACACTTTAAACCTTGGTCTTTCCATGACTTATGGAAAGACCGTCTTTCAAGAGACGCACTCTTTATCCAATCAAATTTTTATTGAATTGAATTATAGATAAGCTCCAGAAAACAGGACCCGAAGTATGCTATCGAGAGAAGTTAAGAACGAATATATGTTTCCTATGTACACTGTCAACTAAACAATGGAAGACATAATTGTAACTACTAGCGATACTTGAGTCATCTTCCCCTAACAATTTGATGAACATAATCATTTTTTGACTGATGAATGTCGAACAAGTAACCCAAAGCAGAAAAAACAGCAGAGATTCTTCTCTCTTGCTGCTTTCCTATTCCATTATCCGCTCTAGGACCCGTCTACAGATATCTCGGATAAGTTTGTTTATCTTCTGATCGAACTCATGCCAAGATTGTCTAGCGTTCATGAACTTGACATAGGCTGGTTTTCCAAAAATGATCTGAAGAGAGTATAAGCGAGGCGAGGGCGATGAAGTGGCACCTCATGCCCGGCTCCTAACACCGTTACAAGCGTCAACCCTTCGTAAATTTGGCTCCATCCACCAACCTGTTTCATCACAACAAGAAAGCACACGACAGTCACGATGACAAACACTACAAAAATGTTCCTACAGCCAAAGTTTTTCCCGACTATTCAGATGTGACCGAGCTCCTAAGGATCACTCTACTGCTGCAAGCTATGTCATAATTATCATTCTTGACACTCACCTTATTGTTGTCGTACCACGTGTACCAGTTAGTAATAGTTGGAAGCTTGAGGGCGTCAATCGAATATCGAGTTGCAGCAAGAGGGACGACTGCATCAGCATCCCCACTGAGAAAACAGTGTAAACAATCGTTAAGACAGCTCTTCGTGTTTACTAATGTAAGCACGAACTAAGTACCAGTATATTACAGAGAGTGCTCGAACCTGAATACCCAAATTCGTAAACCTGCTGCTATTAATTCTTTATAGATAGGGAGCATGGACATAGGAGCATCTCCCCAGTAGTTACCAATAGTATCACTGCATCATAGTAAAGGAGACACCGGTCAGTAGGAACATTAGAGCTAAAAGTGAACGAGAATCCCCTAAGAAATACAATGACACTCACCTGCATGTTTTCCAAGGGTAGGAGATCCCTGTGATGTTCGCATGCAATGCCTTCTGAACTTCTGGGATGTTGAAGTACACTTCAGAATGCCTTTCAGTACAGGGATCATATGCTCTGGGCAACCATGGCTGAGTTATAGAGCAGAATATAAATAAGTTTGAACTAAAAAAATCAAAGCATTATACAGTATTCTTAGTTATAGTGCAGCAACATTTGAAGAGCCAAAAAGATACATGTCAAATATACAACACTAATCAGCAGAAACTAAGCTTGTAAAGGCCATTGTACTTGAACAATCCAAAACAAGGTTCTGGCTCGTTATGAAACCTATATCCACACCATACCAGGCAATATGATACTTGACAAACTTCAAGCAAAATTTTAACACTATATCCACACCATACCAGGTCACTGATGTGCTTCCCAAAAGAGCTTAGCAAATAACTAGCTGTATTATTAGCTTCTTGAAGTTTAATTAATGAAGTGTATTCACAAATATGAGTTCCGGAGTCTAGACGATCAAGTTTTTAATGGTGTAAATTGCAAGTGCTAATCCACAACCAACCCAAGAAAAAATTATTGGAAAAGGGGAGTCGTACACTACAGCTGACAAATTATGGTCAGGAAGTTAACGAAGAAAGATCATAAAACTTACAGAGTGACCCTTAAATCGGCGCATCATCAGTGTAGAACTCTCATTGCAGGGAGGAGTATATATACTGTAAGGGTCAATCTTCCCCTGTTCGTTCGTAGCTATGACAAGAGCCTTTACACATTCAGCTGGAGGATGTATAGAAGATGTCAAGTCACAGGAATCTTGAAGAAGCTTGTATGTAGAATCTGATATTAAACCATGAGTCCACCAGTACTCAAATGTGCCAACGTAGTCATTGTAATCATCAGTTACAGCATTTCCCACCTACATAAACAAGTTTGATCAATAGAATCACAAACAGACCAATGAATCCTAATCAAAAGCACATCAAGGAGATCAGGAATCAGTGATACCATAAAACCCTTAAGGTTCATAATTGGATTTGCAACTCCTTTGTTCCTCTCATAGACAATTTGAGATAGCTGAGGAACATAATGTCCTGAAGTCAAGCAAAAAAGGCTTCATTAGCTTCTTATTACATTGAACAATTAGACATTAAGGATCCAAATTTACAAAAGAAGTGTGCAACACCTGCATAACTTTCTCCGACAATGTAAAATTCCCTGTGCTTGTATTGAGGAAACCTTTCAAACCACTCAAGCAGGAAGGTATACGAATCTTCAGCTACAGATTATAACATCCAGATCAAGTCAACTTCAGTAATAACAGCATCAATTACAGAAGCTAACAACGTAATTCTCTCAATTCAGAGACCTTCAAGAAGCATATATATTACCCGTTCTATTGTCCCCAGCAGTATACAAATCTGACGACGTATTGGAATAAGAAAAGCCAACCCCAGCAGGTGACTCAAGAAACAGCACATTGGCCACTGCCCAAAAAGAAATTTACAAACGTGAAATCCAACACAATTGCACACAGAAATTTGCAGAAAAACACACAGATTTCACTCACATTTGTTCCAAGAATAAGGGTTGAAGAAAAGGGTCTTCCCATCGGGCTTAATGCGAAAAGGACCGATTTCTTCAGCAGCTCCATAAGCCACAGAAGAGCAACCAGGCCCTCCATTCAGCCACAAAAGCAGAGGCCTTTTCTCAGGCTCCCTGCTAGCTGGGGACTCAATAAACCAGTAAAACAGCGCTCTCCCAGCTTTCTTATTCACAGTGACATAACCGGAATACTGAGTGAAGTCAACATTTTCCGGCTGCCCAGGCAAATAAGTGATCCTATCCCTCTCCTGATCTTCATTGTACCAAGAAGAAGAATAACAAATTCCAGAGAGAAGAAAGAATGGTAACAAAATCACAAAAAACAAAAAGGGACAATTTTGGTGATGACGACCCATTATCAAGCTTAATCTAGTCAAATAAATGGATGTATAAATCAGCCCCAGAAACACAAATCCCAAGAGAATACCGGCTTCCAAGGAATTCTCCTCGGAAGGTATGATTCATGTGAACTGCACCTGCACCGGCCACATGGGGGGACTTTATCTAAGAATGGTAATATCAAGAAAATTGACAATACAGTGAATCTTTCCAATTACTATCAGGATACAGTAGAAATGCAATGTGTGATTCCAGATTGCGCAACACAACTAGAAAGATGACGTAGGTATCTATTATCCAGCCAAGGATGTGCAAATTCCTATTCAACAAAGCACAGAATATACTCCATAATTCAGAAGCTTACAAGAAAGAAAAATATAAAATGCAAAAAAGTGGTGCCAGTCAATGAAAGAGTGGGTTGGTTGCCATTATTAGGGGGTGTGAGAGTGAGCTGCAAATTGACTTGCTTTTTGGATCGGAGTCTGCGCATGCTTAACTGGCAATCAATGATTGCCATTAACAACCCTCGTGAGGTAAAAAAGGAAAAAGAGCTTAAAAGTTCACTGTACTCACTAAAAGTAGAATGACATGGAAATCTCGAAGAACCGATAGAAGTGAAGTTGGAACCTTGATAAATATGGATACAATACAATACACATGTGACATATTTGATCCTTCCTACAGTCAAATTGTGCAGGAGGGAAACGGGTTAAGTTTGAGCAGGAGTTGGTAATTCCTATACCTCGATGTTGACCCAATTGTTCACGGAGGAGTCGCACACTATTCATTGGCATGCTAACTTAGAGCAGGTAACAACCTTGCCACGTCAGTTTATTAAATATTTAATTTTTCCATCACCTTAGCAATTCGAATCAAAAAAGAATTTTTTTTACCATAGTTAAAATCACTTTACAACTATTTTATAGATCCTACTTAATTTTCTCTATTCAATTCATTAATTATACCTTTAGCATTTAATTTAAATAAATTTGTCCACCCAAATAAATAAAATGTGAAATTTAACAATACATTTGTCATTTTTAATCCAATTTTGTATTTAAATTTTGTTCCTTAATTTTTTATTTTACAATCGAAATATTTAATTTTCTTTTTAAATTTGATAATACAATTTTTTTAAAAATTTATATTTAATGTCATTTAAAAAAATATTTTATCAATTAAATTTAAATAATAGCGGAATAGGTATAAAAAAATGACATTTGCAATGACGAATTTATTGCCACTAGAAAAAATACTAGCACTACTTAAATGCGGCATATTGATCTAGTCTGACAAATTATTTTCAATCGAAAATAAAAATATTGATCTAATCTGATCAATTATTACTAACGAAGAACTATGATTTGAAAAAAGCAGCAAAAAATTACCGTGAATCTTGTCTATCTGTTTTAATTTCGTTAGAAAAATATAAATGATGAATTTTGTTTTCTAATTTTAATTTTTAATTAATGTACTCCCTCCGTCCCATCTCAAACTGCACACTTTCCTAATTGGGCTGTCCCAGCTCAAATTGCAATTTCAGAATTTGCCAAAAATGTCAAGTTTGACTTGAATTAAAATGACCAAGTTGCCCAAATTTTTTCCAGAAATTACTAATAGGCATGGGCTTAATTGAGGAACTAATTTAGGCTTAAATGGAGTTGGGCTGATTTATTGGAAACGGGCTCATGGAATTTGAATCAATTGGCGTTGGTTAATGTGTCCAGCTCACTTCCCATCTGCCATTTGAACGCATGTGGAAGAGCTCACTTCTCCATGCCTCAAAAGCACAACCTTATCATCACAGCATTCTATGCTCTCTCAGCATCTAAGGCACTAACACTATCATCTCCCTTTTGGCTCCTCAAATAGCCCAAATCCTCTGAGCTCTCTGAATAATCCTCTCCATTGTGAAACGAGAGGCTCTGAGGTCTGGAACTCAAAATTCCTCTGGGTTCTCTGAAAATCCCCAACGCAGGTCCGAAATCCCATCCTATGTTTGCATATAATCCGATTATTTCTTCATGGCTCACTTCTCGTGCTCACTTATTTGCGATATTTGGTGGATTTAGAAACTGGGTGAAACCCTTGGTTTCCCGATTCGCCATTAGTGCTCCGAATGTGTCTTTTAGGGTTTCATAACCTTGGTTGTGATTTTTTTAAAACTTTCTGTTCGACCCTTTGCTTCTTTCCCGATTTTCGGTTTAGGGTTTGCATAGATCTTGTTGTTTAAAGGTTTTTATAGAACAAAGAAGTTATATTTTGCAAACCCATTTGTGTTCTGAATGTTTTTGTAGAGGGGCTTTCAAACCCTTGGGTTTGTATACCCATGCCGAGCATCGATTGTTCTGAGCCTGGGTTTGGTTTGTTCTATCTCATGCCTTTTTGGATGTTTCCAGTATTCATTTTCCATTTCAAACTCATTTTTGGGCTAGGCTTTCCTTAGATCTGTACGCTGTTTTTCCAACACATAACTCGTTTAAGTTTGTATGCTGTTGTTTCAGTTGGTATGAACTGACGTGTCGTCTCTGTTTGTTGACACTTTGTGTTATGACTTTGTATGTTGGTCTCGCCCTCTGACGTCTTCGTTGAAGTTTGTATGCTCTATTTTTCCATGCTTATAAGCTGTTCATGTGTTATTTTATATGGTTATAAACTGAGGTGTATTCCCTGTTTCTTATGCATGCCTGACTCGTGTGTTTGTTGACACTGTTAAACATGACTGTGTATGTTGGTCTTGCTCTATGATATCTTCGTTCCCGTTTGTATGTTGTGGTTTCTAATGCTTATCTGAGGTTCATGACTGTGTATGCTGATCTTGTTATCTGAGGTCTTCGTTCCAGTTCGCATGATGTGGTTTCCCATGCTAATCTGAGGTTCATGTGTATTGTTTGCAATTATGGGTATGGACTGAGGTGAAATCCCTGTTTCTTATGCATGCCTGACTCGTGTGTTTGTTGTCGCTGTTTCACATGACTGTGTATGCTGGTCTTGTTCTCTGATGTCCTCGTTCCCGTTCGCGTGTTGTGGTTTCTCATGCTTATCTGAGATTCATGTGTTCCCTTTGCAATTATGGGTACGAACTGAGGTGTTGTCCTTGTTTCTTATGCATGCCTGACTCGTGTAGTCCCTGTTCCTTATGCATGCCTAACTCGTGTGTTGGTTGACGCTGTTTGACATGACTGTGTATGCTGGTCTTGCTCTCTGGTGTTTTCGTTCACGTTCGCATGTTGTGGTTTCTCATGCTTATCTGAGGTTCATGTGTTTCATTCCTCCGGTTATTAACTAATGTGTATTCATATGTTTTTGGGTGACGTCTTGTCTACCATCACAGCTTTCACTCTTTTTAATGAGTACACCTAGTGATGAGCCCATTCACTTGTCCCTCTCATGTGCCGGAGCTTCAAGCTCCCAGGTGCTGATGGAAACTATAAAGGGTGATGATTCGCATTCATTATCAGGATCTATGTCTGATTCAGATGTTCCGTTAGCCACTCATTTCAGTCCAATCAACTTTTCTAAGTGGACTCCATGGTCGTCGGAGACCCCTGTTGATTGTTCTGAGGTTGAGTATCCTCCGGAATCTGTCGACTCCCCTGATGATAGTTCGTACTTGATAAGGAGAGTCGGGAAAATACAGATTGGTTTCCAAAACTTGAAGGTGTTACTGATTATCGCAGCATCAAGTTTGGTGAACCAGGATTCTATGAATAGGGTTCATGCTATTTTCACAGGAATTGGCAAAAAAAAGGGATTATGGAAGGCAAGAAAAAGAGGTCCTTGCGTAATGTACCCCAAGATGTTCTTGACGATATAGCTTATTGGGAGAAATTCCCAAAACCTGAAGGATATGTGCCGTCCGAGCTGAGAAAGGGAAACCCTCCCAAAATCAGCTTGAAGGAACTTCTTAAGGTTGCATCTTCCCTCTTTGTTTCAGTTTTTCTTTGTCATTATTGCATTCCTGACTAGCATTCTATTTTAATATTCACATTTTCTGTACAGGTGGTGGATGACAGAGCTAGCAAATCCAGTTATTAACCTTTGCGGCCATTTGGTTACATGCTCATGATGCCGTACATTAACACTAACTGTTATATTCGTGAATTGTGTTTAAGTTTTGAACTGCATGTTATGTGTTACATGACATTCTCATCCATTTTTCTATTTCTGGACTGGTAACATATTTTGTGGAATGTTGTTATGTGGAATGCTGCTGTTTGATTTGTTATACAGTCGTGTGGGACTGTCTGGACTAATATTTTTCAACTGTGACACAGTTGTGTGTGACTGTCTGGACTGATATTTTTCAACTGTGATACAGTCGTGTGTGACTGTCTGAACTAATAGTTTTATGCATTTCTAGTTTACTGCATGCTCTGTACGATGATAAGGTTGTGCGATGGTAAGGTTGTGATCGACACATTGCAGCCATGCGGTTGGGTCTAAAGACTTGGCTGTTCTTGGCGGGGTAGTGTGTTCGGGTTGCAATTAAATTAATTGAGTCACAGTAGATATAGTGGGTCATAATCGATGATGATATTGTGATGTATAATTGTTATCTTATGCAGCCATGCCTATCAGTTATGAAACTGATTTGATCTTGGCGGGGCATTCGTATGATTTGAAAACAGTCTGAGATGTACTGTTCTAATGATTCTGAGTTATGGCAGCTTGTTCATAATGATGAGAAATGATTTGAAAATGACACTGAACGCAACCTGGTTTTGTTGATTCAAATCCCGTTGGATGGCGTGATGATGTGGTTTTCTTATTACAATTTTAATGTTGTGTGCCAATCCAGTATGTGTGCCTTCAGTCTTGTGATTGTTTCAATCTTCTACTTGGGATTTTTGAAAAAGGAAATGCATTCATTCATTCATATCAACTGTTTTTACGAACAAAATCAAACAGGGGAAATACAAACCCTATTTTACAAGGTTGCACCTTAAACATGACTATGAAAACCAAAATGCATGTTTATACAGATTTCCAAGTACAACCCTACAAAATGTTTTCCATGCCATTCCTTTTCAGCCCAATTCCAAGCTCAGCATGAGATCTTGAACTTGTGCAGTCATTCCAACAGCAATTAGGTCTTCTAAACATTTCCTCACATTTTTAGGATCCACAATCAAATTTGTTGGCAAAATCCCCAGCCTAATCAGTCTTTGCTTACCCATATGTGGCATTTTGAAATTATTTCCCCCTTATCCTTCATGATTTCAATCATCACATTTTACAAAGACAGGAAAATCTTATCAATCTTTTTTGGGTCCTCTCTTTCGAAAGCATTGTATACAGCCTGTAGAAGTCCCTCTAAGTCTGTGCTAGGTGTTTCATGCTGTAAGCTTTGGATGGATGCAAAAAACCCAAGGTCTAGGATGTTTAAATCTGGTGACCTAGCTGGTTGGCACACCATTTTAATTGTAAAACCATCTGAATTTGCAGCTGCTATGAACTCAGTGTCATTGGACAATATATGGGATGGGGCATTATCTTGTTGTATTGAGATTTGTTTGCTTAACCAAGCTGGCCACTTAGCTTTAATTGCAGGGATGACATCATAAATAAGTTTCTTCCTAATGCATTCCCTATTAACCTTCTTAATTGGTGTTAAAACTAGAGTTCCCCTAGGCCTATTGATACTATTTTTTTGGCAGCAACATATTCAGTTTAAGGAAAGACACCTACTTTACCATCAAAGACACAATTTCCCTCATGGTCAAATATTGGCTTACATACTGCACATAAGAACATCAATATGTAATGCTTGTTATGTTGTGTTCTATATGGTTCATGTTCTCCAGGGGCTAGTAAGTACCTTATGGTTGATTCAGTGAGGTAGAACCACTTCTCATCAATGTGAATGATGTTATGCATGTCCTTGAATTGCATGTTGCATTATATCCTTGATAAACACCATTCCATTCTCCTTAGCTTGGCTGTTATTGATAAGAATGGATGAACTGCATTGGTATGGCTTCTGATTTCTTTGTTTGTCACAGCCCGGTGCACCGTACTCTTGCTGATATGTAGAGCAGCTGTTGTTGATCGGCAGGTTCTCCGCTTTGGAAGAGGTATAGTCATCAATGCTGCTGTGTCGATTGGCTTCTTCGTTGGGCATGGTCGCCCATGTCGCAATGATCTTGCGGATATTGATTCCCCGCCAGCTATCTGTTGCTTTATTTCCGCCCAAATGGTGCTGACTGTTCGGACAGAACAGCCCCACTGATTTGCTGCCCGAACTCGATGGTCATGTTTGATTTTTCCGTTGCTGATATGCTGCAACAGAAAGTGAGCTATTTGCTGCCTTTCCTCATCTGTAAGATTCCTTCCCACCATCACAGCCCCACCAACATTAAGAGCCCAATGAGGATCTTTGAGGGACCAGAAAGTGTTTAATGAATCTGAGGGCTCTTAATGTTAGAAAAGGAAGATTCTGAATAAAAGTTTTGGAAAAGGCTAAAAAGGATGTTGGAAACGTGGTATTCAATGCAGTGGTTGAATGCTTTTATAGAGAATAATGGTAGGAATGGCAGAGAATGTTTTTGGTCTTTAGAACTTGTATTTTAATTTTTTTGGGCGCCCATTCTTTATTTTGGCTCCAACATTCGGATTTTGGAGCCAAATCTGATTTTTTGGAGCCAACTCTGATTTTTTGGAGCCAAATCTGATATTTTAGAGGCAAATGTTAAATTCTGGAGGGAAAGCTTAGGATGAAAATGAGTTGTAAAATAACATTAAAATATTTTTCAATTTCACTGTTCAACTTTATTGTTAACAGTGTTCCCTACTGAAAATGCTAGCTTTTTCAGTACTTTCACGGTATTGTAGCTACTGTACATAATTCCCACCCCAAATTCTCTTTCTGCAAATTGAGGTGGGACAGAGGGAGTAAGGAAATCAAATTACCCAGGAATAGCGCTTGAATTTTTTTTTTAAAAGAACTGGTCTGCATTTTGCCACGTGTCACCTCCAACCTTCACGTGGGTTCCACGTGAAATAAAATGAATGGCATGCGCGTGTCAGCGTGGGCCCCAGTCTTCACGTGGGCTCCACATAAATTTGCAGCGGGAGCAGTTCCAATTTGAACGAATCGAGCGGCGGTTCCACAACGTGGGAACCTCTATTGTGGGGGTTCAAAGTTTCACTTCGGTTCCAAAGTGGTTCCAGTTCAAAATTGGAGTCACTCTTGAACCACCATTGTACATGCTCTTAGACTATGTAAAATGGTAAAACTGCTCTGCAATTGCTCTTGTGGTTTCAGTTTATTAAATATTCAGTCTCTATCTTCCACTACATCAACTAAAATCACAAAGAAACCACTATATTTTTCTCTCCACAATAATTGAAACCACTTTGCAACCACTTCCTGAACCTGACTTGATTTTCTATCCTACTCATTCATTACACATTTAATATTTATTTTAATAGATTTTCCTACCCAAATAAATTGAAATGTGAAATTTAATAATACATTTGTAATTTTTGAATTGAATTTCGCTTTTTAAAATTTCATATTTAAAATTAATTTCAATTCTTAAAATTTTCATAATATTTTAAAATTTTCAATTTCATAATATTTTAAAAATTATGAACCAGAATTTAAAATAACCATATTTATTTTAAAAGAACGTAATTTCGATTTTGAAAAAGAACCAAAATTTAATTTCAATTTTTCAAAATAAAAATTAGACTTTTAATTATTTTTTTCCAGATTTTTAAAAATTTCTGAAATTAAATTTCAATTTTTAAAAATTAAGTTTTGTTATAAAATTCGTTCGTTGAATTGAGTACAGAGCTATTATTGTTATTTGTTAAGAATTATTAATCTTCTAAAGTATTTCTTTCGATTGCTTGGTGTTGGTCATTCCTCTCCTATGCGCCTCTTTTGTGATAGTCAGACAACTGTTTACATTGCACCTAATCATGTTTTCTATAAGCACACGAACTATATTGAGATTGATTGTCATTTTGTTAGAGATCTTGTTCAATGTGGTGAGGTGGTTACTCATCAAATTGGCACCTCAAGTTAGCCATCTAACATTTTGACTAAAGCTCTTGGTCGTCAACAGTTTCATCATTTTTTTCGCAAGTTGGGTATTTTCAATCTTCATATTCCAACTTGAGAAGGAGTATTAAGATATATTTGGATATTTTACACTCTCTCCATCTCAGATAAATTGACACAATTTGACTTTTGGTGGTCAATTGAATTAATGTCCAAGTCAAAACTGCCATTTTTCAATCACTTCGACACCAGCATCCATCCCGGAAGACTCCTCCTCGAATCCTCCGCTACCCACCAAAAAAAAAAAAGAATTAATGTCCAAGTATTAATATCTTTAGTTATGTGTGTAAAAAAATCCTAAAAATTTAAAAATATATGTTATGATGCATCCAACAACATATAACATAATAATAATGTTACATATGCAATAATATAATATAATGGTCGAAGTTGGCTCATTTTGACTTTCAAAAGTTAAATTGTGCCAATTTATCTGGGACAGAGGGAGTAATATTTTGCATTAAGTTTCTTGTAGATTAAGGATTACATTAGAATCCCTTTCCTTTCCGGCTTTTGTACATTGCCCTATATATTGGGACCTATGGTGATGAATACAACTAATCGTTCATATTTAACATGGTATCAGAGCCGAATTTGGGTTATTGGACCGATATTGGGTCGTGAAGTGTTTCCATGTTTGCACGTGAGGGCACGTGTTAAAATATCCCCCACCGGCCACTTAAAGATTAAATAACTAACATATAAGATCTTAGATTACTCCACTTAATAGCAATTGATTTTAAGATAGAAGCTAAGATATCTTGATATTTTACACTTGACAATCTTCACATGCAAACTTCAACTTTTCAACTCAGCAAGTTGGATTTGTACTGGTAGGTGATATCCGGTTAGGTACAATCCTAGTTCTAATTCCATTCTCCTCTAAAATATACATTATTATTGTCTTTAAATCTCCTACCCCTATGTCCCTCCGCCCCTTTGTAATTTAAGATATCAAACTTTTATAATTATCCATGAGTAGTTTTTTTTTAAAAAGAAGACACTTACAGAGGCACGGATGGAGTATACATCAAGTTGGTGTGGAGTATACTTCTAGAGCAAGTGAGAGATTCACCTCAGTCTCAGTGAGACTCCCTCGGTGGTGGACCCCCCTCCCCCATGTGGCGCGACCCGAGTAGTCTTTTAAGCGAGCGGCTTTAAGGAGTTGTTAAGCACGTGTTCGTGTAGCCCAAGAATACTATTTTTTTAAAACCACACATACATACTATTAATTGAAGGGGTTGTTACACAAAGATTTACCTAAGTTAAAAGCTATTACATGTTCACTAGAAATGAAATTGCAATTAACCTTAATACATTTAAAACTGCGTAAACGATTGACTTTGCTTAAGATAAGACGAATCATTCTTTTGATCTCCCATGGCGCCGACTTCTTGCAATCTAGTGCTGAATAAGCAATATAGAGTCCGTATAGAGAAGTATGTCTGTTGGTTCATTATTTAATGTTGTTGTAATTAGTCGAAAACAAGCTTCAGCCTCTGCTTGCAGAGGTGATACAGCTACAAACAAGTCTGATCCTATCACACATACTCTGCTTGTGTTGTTATTACAAGAAGAGATCTTCCAAGCTGCATCTCCTAACGTTCTTTGTTTATGAAAGGAAACACTCTACCATGATCACATAAATAGGATTATGTATCTCTCTGGTTATGCAAACTTCCCTGATTTTGTAAACTTGGACTTTGTTCTCGGGTTTGTCTTGTATAAGACAACTGATATTGTTTTTGATTCATCTGTTACTGTTTTACCTGTTGTGAGTGTTGTAGAGATTGTTGGGACACTTGCAACAAAAGAGGTTCCTCCGAGCCTTGCTTTTCCATCACTTATGTTCTCACATTTCTTATGATAATAAAATTGCTTCTAGCACTTTCCAGAATGAGAGGAGCTCTGTATTCTCGTTCCTCATTGCCTTTGCATTTCTTTGCTTCCATATTTCCCATAATAAGTAAATAGATAGTATAATAGCCTCTTTGTCTGGTGCTAGCTTCATCCATTGCATAAACCAGTATTTAACATCCTGTTGAGGAGTTATATTGAAGTTAGAACCTAGTGATGATATTCTCCATATTCTCTTAGAATCTTCACATCCTATGAATATATGAGGTTCATCTTCTTGATGTGTTATGCATCTGGGACAATTTTGATACATATCCAAACCACATTTTGACAGATTCTCCATTGTTGGAAGCACTGAGTTCATTAGTCTCCATATAAAGACTTGTAACTTATGAGGAATATCCATATTCCAAATTAGCTTCCAAAATTTTGCTTAATTTGTTGTTACTCTGACTTGCTGTGGCCAAATTTCCTTCGGTATAATATGATAGGCTTTCTTTACTGGATATGACCCGTCCGTATTAGACTTCCAAATCGGTTTATCTGGCTCCAGAGAAAGCTTGTTAGTATGGATTGAAGCTATACTTGGTATGTTATGTTGTAGAAAAATCAGTCTTAGGAGTGGAGATCTCCACTGATTTTGATTTGTAATAAGATCCGCCACCTTTAAACTAGTATATAATTCCACTATAGAAGATTCTGATAATGGATTTTGTTGATTAGGTATCCATTGATCTGTAATTTTTTTTCTTTCTCCATTTGTAATTTGCCATGCAAAAGTGTCTTTAACCACTCCTTTAGCCCAAAGGATTGATCTCCAACCCCATGAATCTCCACTTTTTGGATTCATTGTAAGGAAATCCCTAATTTTAATGTACTTCTCCTTGTAAACTTTTCCAAGTAATGAATTTCTATTTGAAACGATAGACCATGCATGCTTTTCAAGTAGATCTTTATTCATAGCCTTTATAGATCTTAAACCCAGACCTCCACCCTCTTTTGATCTACAGATTTTCTTCCAGGCTTTCTAATGTATTTTCTTCTTTTCCGATTCTCCTGACCAAATGAATTGTGCTATCATTTTATCTAGCTTTGTAGCTATTGTTTTTGGAATTCTAAATATTCCCAACGGATAAATAGCTACTGAAGCTAGCTAAAGTAATTCTTCTTGGTAGTGATAATAGTCTAGTTTTCCAGGATGAAAATCTTTCATTAAATCTGCTAATGAGGTAACTAAATATTTGAACCTTTCACTACAAGAAACAACACCTATTACTTCGGCTTTTTAACCTCGGTTTTTTGCCTTAGCCCAAAAAATTGAGGTAAAAAGTTCTTTTACCTCGGTTCTTTTTTTAGTAAAAAATAATAATTACCTCGGTTATAAAAAAGAGAGGTAAATAACAAGTTTTTTTACGTTGGTTCTATGGAGGCCGAGGTAAATGTCAGTTGAAAGCAAATTAAAAAGTATGGCTGACATTGGTACGACGTTTGCAACATGCGTCAGTCCATGCAGTATCAGTCATTCATGATATTACTGACATCTCACTTATAATCGGTTTGGCTGAATATCACACTTTTGGGATTTGGTCAGTATCATTTGGTCCTTTGACCATTTTCAATCAAAATTCCCTAAATTTTCTTCCCCCGTTGAAGATAGTTCTACAATATCCAATTCCTCATTGTTGAAGGGGGGTGATAGGTTATTTTTCTACCAAATAAACCTGTAAAATTTTTCAGATTTAAATTCAATTAAAGAGTAAGCAGGGCCGATCCCACAGAGAACAGTGTAATGAATTCTTATTTTAAAGATTCAATTGTTGGTTAGCTACTGATGCGTCTTTGACCACTGACCGGTTCGTGGGCTTGGGTTCTTCTCGTTCTAACCTGCAATCAAACTGTCCCTGGGGTTCCAGGGGTCAGCACTCCGATGCTTAAGTCAGTCCAAGCATCCAGAAATGATTAAGATAGAATGAATCATAAGTAAATGCGTACCTTATATTTATACCTCATGTTCTAAATAATGTTCTCCTTAATTTACGCCTTTAATTACCCATGAATGCGGTAATTAGGCAGAGTATTAAATATTCCCTTAATCGGGCTGCTATACCTTTGGCCCAATAGCCTTCTTGGGCTTAACCTCTATCAAGAGCCCCCAGAAAACCAGATTCTTGACCTTAGGAAGCTAGAATTCCACGAAGGCCTTTGAGGTCTCGAATGCATGTGACAGTTTGAGAACTTTGAATACTCGAAATAAACCTTGCACTTTGTTGCTCCTGCCTTCGAGGGTGAGAACCTGGTTTTCTAATCAACTCCGTCGTCTAGGATTTCAATAGGGCGCGCGCGTACTGTACAACCGCGCGTGCCACTGCTCCCCAAACAGCGCGTTGTCAGAAGACAAAGAAGCATCTTTCCATAACTTTATATTTCCAAGGCAGTAATAATTACCCATCACTTCAGCCCCCCATAATTACCTCTCATCCGCTCTTCCTTAATCACTTTTCTCATTTTCATGCATCTCCTTACAAGCCTTCTTTCTGTATTTTTCTCTCGAGCGATCCAATTTCCATCACCTTTCCCAGAAAATCAGTAAGTCCTTTCATTCTCTTCTCTCATTCTAATCTTTTTGTTTCACGCCCTTTCAATCATGGCCCGCTCTGATGAAGGTTCTGCTTCCGTAAAAATTTTTGGTGAAATTAGGGTGGGCAAGATAGGAGTAAGTACACCAGAGAGAACCATAAACGACCCGTGATGTACTCACTCTGAAGAACTCTAGTACAATTCAGATGTTGGAGATGGCGTATCCGATCAAATTGCTAACAGTCCTAATATGCCATTGAAAATTGGCTTCCAGGCATAGGCAAACCCTACATCTAGAGGTCCCCCACGAGTGGCAAGATTGGTTTTTATACTCCTCCAAATCCAGGGCTTGAAGCCATAGAGGAGGATGAAGATACATCTCTTTTAAGGAAGAAGACAATCCTCGAGGGGGAGGAAGCACCCTCGAGAGTGTCTCGGGTATCTCCTCTGACTGGATCCTCTCAACAGAAAAAGAAAGGGACTTATCGAAGATTAAGGCTAAAGGACTCAAGGAGGGAGCTCCAAGTTCCAGTAGTGGGGCCCGCCATGATGAAAATTTTGGACTCAATTCCTCCTGGTCAACGAATAGCCCCAGATGCCATTATTCAACCCTTCCGAAAGGGTGATACCCCTCATAACCCTCCCAAAGGAAGATCGTCCATCTCACTTAGACACCTTCGTTGTAGGCTCACCTTTCCCTCTCCGCCTCTTTTTTCCAAACTCCTTAGAAAATTCCAAGTGAACCCTGCACAAGTCCATCCCAAAGTTTTGGTGATCATTATGATATTCTTGACCAGGTGTGATGAGTTCGGTATTAAACCCAGTTATAAGCTGCTTCGATCGCTATACTTCGTTTCCTATAGTGGGCGGTCACCAATATGATCGTCACGTTTGTCAACCAAGAGGCACATCATAAGGATTTTAGTGTTCCTGGCAATTTGGACGACTAGAAAAGCTGGAAGAAATGTATTTCGTTCGATAGTAGGAGATATCGAGTTCCTCTGTGAAACTGTGGCGTTCGAGTCGAGTCTCCCAAACCTGGGGAATATATCTACCCAGATGCCCTCGAGAAGGATAGACAATAATTGTTGTCCAACTCCCTCGACTACAGCCTCTTCAACAACCCCAACCCCCAGATTGGTGGCTTTGCGTTCCCACCCAGAGTCTATGAAGAATATGTGTATAACATACTCCGGAAGGCTATAAGAAAGAGGAGAAGAGAAACTGAGGGCCCCAGAGATGGCCTTTCCCTCGAGACCATCAATAGTGACATTAGGCATTTGGGACCCTCTGAAGGTGCCTTAATAGATATCTAATCCTCCCATTTGTTGTGTTATTGGGTTTACTGCTATTGACTGACTCTCTCTCTCTTTCCTTTTTCAGTGGGTTTCACTAAAGGCTTAAAGAAGAAGAAGCCCTCGAAGCAGGGTCAGGATCATTCAAAGGAGATTATTGACTCCTTGAATTAGGCTGATATTCCCTTAAATATGGTGTCTCCCCTTTCAAACCTGGCCTCTCCTCCTGCAGCAGGCCTCAAAAGGCCTATCTCAACCATTGGTGCAGAGGAGTCACCTCACACTAGGAACGTTTGCCATAAGACAAGGGCGAACAACAATACTACCGATCCCTCTTCACCAAGACCACTCATGGGATCACATGGTGGTGAGGATGTTCATCAATCATCTCCGACCCCTTCGCATGATGCGGTGTCTGTATCCAGGATCGAGTATCACCTTTCAGTGATGCCATCTAACCCTAAGGTTTTTTCCATTCCCCCTTTTTTTTATACATTAAACATTTTTAGCATCCCTCTTTTTCTTCATAAAAATCAATTAGAGCTAAAATTTTTTGTCAGGCTTCCCAAATGTTCCACGAGGCCACCGAGAGAATTACAGCCTTTTTTCCCTTTGCTCCGTTGGCGACGGTAACCTCCGTGGATACTGAGATTTTGCAGCTGAGATTTTGCAGAATGACAGCCAAAAAGATGCTGAGATTTTGCAGCTAAGAAAATTTCTTGGGGAGAAAGATAAGGTGCTCGAGGAGAATGATAGAGTGCTCTAGGAAAAAGATAGGGTGCTCGAGGAAAAGGATAGGGTGCTCGAGGAAAAGGATATAACGCTTGAAGAAAGACAAAAGCTTCTGGAGGGGGAGAGGCATGGTGTTGATGCCGAGAGGCGTCAATGGATGCTAGAGAAGGACACTCTATCAAAGAGGGTTCAAGATGCAGAGGATCCAACCATGCAAGTTCAACTGTTGAACAGCCCTGAGCTACATGAAATTTTCTTGGATCTTCTGGGCGTGGCCAAGGAAATCGGCTGTAGTGAATTAGCTGAGGAATTTTTAAAGCCACAAGTGTCCGCCTCTCTATTTGAAGATCTGGCCAGGTAGGTGGACGAACTAGTTAATCTAGAGCTCAAAACCACTCTGGATGCAAAGTAGGTTGAGACCATTAAGAACAACGGCCTTCGTTATGCCCTTTTGGATTTCATCAAGTCCAAAGGGCAGTTCTTCATTGCTGAGGGGATTCGTACGATCCCCCTTCCAGATGCTACAGACGCCTCCCCTGAGTGGGATTCTACCACTGGCCGAGTGGAAGAAATGATTGCTTCCACATCAATGGAGGATGATTCTAGGGTTGGTCTTCGATTGTAATTGTTTTTTTACTTAGGACCCCTCAACTGTAACCCCCCTTTTTTACTTTGAGTATCAATAGAAACACATTTTTTGTCACAAATTATTGATTTTTTCTTTGTTTTCTTTTCGTAGTATAATTTGTTGAAAATGGTGTTAAAAGGCGCTTGTAAGGAGCTTTTGAGTGCCCAAAAAGAGCTGAATGAGACACACAAAAAGCTACTGATCGCCCTTCGAGATCTTTCTAAATTTAATAAAGAGAAGAACTCCTTGAAGGACAAGCTCTACTAACTCAAAGCTGAAATGAATCTGTGGCAATCTAAAGACCATCCCACTTTTAAGGGGTTTGTTAAGGATTTCCTTAACAAATAATTTAATGGCACCTATCCCTTAGAAGTGGTCAAGGGTCGCGATCCTGCTGATGAAGAATTAGAAGAACTAATGCGTCAAATTTATTTGAAGTTTGGTTCCCTGAAGTCCTGCCTTGCCACTTACGACTAGGCTTCTAGTAGTGGAAGGGCGCCTAATTGGTTGTTTGGGCGAAAATCGCAGACTGGTATCCCAGAGGGAATTAGTTACCAAACAACATCTATTAGCTCAAAAAAGAGTGGCTAGCCTTCAAGAGGACTTGTTCGCTTGGAAGATAGCCAGCGAGGATCCCCTTCCTTCAAGCGAACCTCCTGTGGCCCCTCGAGAGAGCCCATCAAGTGAAGATAGCTCTTTGGTGGAATCTCTTTTATCTGAGAATGCAAAACTTACCAGAGAGATCGAGGCCTAGAAGATACAAGCTACAAAAGTGGAGCAGGGTTTCGCTGAGTATGAGGAAAAAATTGCAGCACATGAAGTGAGCCTTCGTGCCCACATGCTTTCCCACGACATTCCCTCCTCCTACTTAATCAGTAATGATCATCTACCAAAGTTTCTACTTAAAGCGGCTCAGTACTGGATAGAAGAGGTTAACGTTCATAAGAATGAGACTCCTTGGCTGAAAAAATCTTTTGACCTCATTCTCGATTGGCTGGTAGAGCTGAAGGTAAAGGGATTCACCCCCTCGAGCTTTCGCTCTGCCCCTCGGTCACAGAAGTCTACCACTAAGAAGGCTGGATGACATCTTGTCCCTTTGAGCAAGGTTACCCAATGATCGTCCTCAAAATGTTGCAAAAGCACCGGGTCACCCTCGAAGGACCCCTTTGATTCTTCCACGAAGAAGCGATGTAAGGCCGTCGCCGTTCTTGTTCCCTCAGAATATCCTATAGAGGAAAAATGAAGGATATACGAAGGGAAGCCAGTATAAAACTTGAAGAGCTCGAAGAAATTGAGGCAAATGTGAAGGAGCTAGGAAAACCTATCTCCACTGAAGAATTGTTTCAGGCGGGATTTCCTCTCGCTAAGTAAATATGTTTAAATGAATAAATTTAGATAGTTGCTTGTATCAATAATGTATTCCTAATATGTTTGCCGGGGTTTGATAAATAACCCACATTCTTTCCATCTCGTATAGTTTATCCCTCGAATGTGAGCGCCCTGTGCAATTTTCTTAGGAGGAGCAAAATACGAATATGTTCGATAAGTAGGAATTAAGTAATTTAGAGATACAAGCATTTTACCCAGGTTCGGTATTTCCACCTACATCCTGCTAATCACACCTACTAGCTTATCATTTCAAAATTACAAGATAGCCTTTGAGTGCCTCTTTAAAGCAAACCACTCAAACATCAGCCTTAGCTGGAAATATCATCTAGAGTGCCGCTTTAAAACAACCCGCTCGAACATCAACCAGAGTGCCGCTTTAGAGCAAACCACTCGAACATCAACTAGAGTACCACTTTAGAGCAAACAACTCGAACATCAGCCGTAGATGGAAGTATCATCTAGAGCGCCGATTTAAAGCAATGCGCTCGAACATCAACCAGAGTGCTGCTTTAGAGAAAACACTCTAACATCAGCCGTAGCTCGAAATATTATCTAGAGCGCCGCTTTAAAGCACCCGCTCGAACATCAACCAGAGTGCCGCTTTAGAGAAAACTACTCGAACATCAACTAGAGTGCCGCTTTAGAGCAAACTACTCGAACATCAGCCATAGCTGGAAATATTATCTAAAGCACCGCTTTAAAGTAACCCGCTCGAACATCAACCAGAGTGCCGCTTTAGAGAAAACCACTTGAACATCAGCCATAGCTGGAAATATTATCTAAAGTGATGCTTTAAAGCAACCCGCTTGAACATCAAGCAGAGTGCCACTTTAGAGCAAACCACTCAATCATCACAGCTGGTAATATTTTCTCAAGTTGGTAATGTTCCACCTTCTTGGCACTCGAACCCCATTCATCTGCTCGAGAACATAACTTCCCCCCGGTGCGATTCGATCACTTTATAAGGCCTTTCCCAACTTACAGCTAACTTCCCCTTGGGTTCCCTTCTGCTTTTCTCATTACCAAGTCTCCCGGTCTAAACAACACCTTATTTACCCTTCTGCCATGGTATCTTCTAACCCGTTCCTTGACTTTAGTCTTGTGTAGAGAAGCTAACTCTCTCTTTTTCTCTACCATATCCGAATCCAAACATCAATTTTGTTGATTGATTGTCTCATCTGCAACAGCCACCATCCTTAGGCTAGGAACTCCTATTTTCGCAGGAATTACTGCTTCTGAGCCATATACAAGACTATAAGGCGTTTCCTAGCACTGGAAGACTCAGCTGTCCGATATGCCCATAATACATTGGGTAATTCCCATATCCAATTACCTTCCGCCACCTCAAGGCATGCTCGTATTTCATTCACTATTGTTCTGTTGGTCACTTCCACTTGCCCATTTGCTTGAGGGTAGTAAACATATGTCATCTTTTGCTCAATCTGGTATTCCTCGCACCACTTCTTGAAGGGATCCTGAGCAAATTATGTTCCATTGTCCTTAATGATCGTTCTTGGGATTCCAAAACAGCACACAATGTTCTTCCACCAAAAGGAGATGGCTGTTTTTCCTCTTATGTTTGTCAAGGGCTCAACCTCTACCCACTTTGTGAAATAATCAACAGCTACTATAAGGCATATGAACTTCCCTGGTGCTTCCAGAAAAGGGCCCACCAAATCAATCCTCCATTTGTCAAATGGCCACGAACTATAGATGCCTCTCATTTCTTCTTGTGGAACATGTGTTATAGGTGCATGTCTTTGACATTGATGGCAAGCTTGAATATATCGGTTCGCGCCTTCGAACGTTTACTGTCAATAAAATCCCGCTCGAATGAGCCTCCTTGCTATGGACCTGGCTCCCTGGTGGCTGCTGCATACCTCTTCGTGAACCTCTCTTATAAGGTAATCGGCCTTGTGAGGGTTAACACATCGAAGTAATGGCTGCAAATGCCTTCTATACAGCCCTCCTTCTTGTAACACATACATTGGAGCCTTCAACCTTATTTTTTTGGCATCCACTTCATTTTCCGGCAGGATACCCACCCTCTCGAAGATATGCCATGAACGGTGTCATCCAAGAGTCTTTCACTTCAATCGCCATCACTACGGGTTCTTCAAAACTTTGCCCGCTCAAAGTTTCCATTAGGAGTTGCTGCTAGGATTGAGTTCCCAAATCCAAAGAAGCAAGCTTACTTAGAGCGTCCGCTTTATGATTGCTTTCCCTCTGAACCTGCGTCAAAGTATAAGATTTGAAAATTTTTAATAGGTTCTTCACTACCTCGAGGTACCTCTGCAGGTTACGCTCTCTGGCCTTGTACTCTCAATCCACCTGCTGAACCACAATTTGAGAGTCACTGAAAACCTCTAGTTCCTCTACCTGCACCTCCTTTGCGAGGAGTAATCCAGTGATCAGTGCCTCATACTATGCTTCATTATTAGTTTCTTTAAATGAAAAGTTCAATGCATAAGGATCATCTCTACCATTGGGGCTAGTTATTAGGACCCCGGCTCCACTTCCTCCTGAATGTGATGAACCATCCACATACAACTTCCATATCTGTCTTCGCCTTGTTTCCTCATTCTGAACGGAATCCAAACACACCTCGAGGGGCTCTGTAGTTTCCACTATAAATTTAATCGAAACTCGAGGTTGATACTGGATATCATGCTCTCCCAATTCTACTACCTACTTCATCATTATTCCTAAAATCTCTGGCCTTAGCAGGATTTGTCGAATAGGGTGGTTCGTGAGCACCACTATCCTGTGTCCCTGGAAGTAGGGTCTCAACCTTCGGGCTGCATGTACGAGGGCTAGAATTAACCTTTCGAGAATTGTATACCTTGTCTCCGGCCCTTGCAAGGCACGACTAACAAAGTAAATCAGATGTTGAACCTTTTCTTTTTCTATTACCAGGGCCACGCTGATTGCTAGCGGTGACGCAAAAATATACAAGTACATCGTCTCATCCTTGTCTGGTTTCATCAAGGTAGGCAATGTCCCCAGATGTTCTTTCAACTGCTCACATGCCTCTTCGCACTTGCCATTCCATTCAAACTCTTTGCCCTTCAAAGCACATCAAAGAAGGGTAAGTGCTTCTCCGCCCCCTTCGATAAGAACCTGCTTAATACTGTTAGAGACCCTGTAAGCTTCTGCACATCCTTTATCGATTGTGGGGTTTTCATTATCCTAAGAGCTTCGACCTTTTCTGGGTTTACATTGATCCCCCTCTCTGAGACCATAAATCCGAGAAACTTCCATGCCCCTAAACCAATAACACACTTAGACAGGTTCAACTTCAAATTAGCTTCTCGAAGCCTACCAAATGCTTCTTCCAGATCTTTTCTTCATAACATTTTCTTTTGACCGCCATGTCATCTACATATATTTCCATATTCTTCCCTATCTCTCCCCTGAACAGTCTATCCACCAACCTCTGGTAAGTAGCTCCAGCATTCTTCAATCCAAAGGGAATTTTCTTATAGCAACACGTGCTCACATCTGTAATAAACGAGGTCTTTTCCTTGTCTTCCTCTGCCATGAGGATTTGGTGATACCCCTTATGCGCATCAAAGAATGCCAAAATTCAATATCCAGTGATGGATTCCACCAGTTTGTCAATTGGTGGCAACTGATAACTATCTTTGGGGCAACACTTATTTAAATCAGTAAAGTCTATACACATCCTCCATGTTCCATCATGCTTTGGAACCATGAGTGGGTTAGCAATCCAATCAGGATAGAATACCTCCTTGATTACGTCCACCCTTAATAACTTCTCCACCTGTTCTTTAATTTTTTAATCTCTTTCGAGAGCGAACACTCTTCTCTTCTGCTTCACTGGCTCAATCGAAGGGTTAATGTTCAGTCTATGTAGTGCAAGACTCGAAGGAACCCCTGTCAGGTCAGATGTATCCCATAAGAACACATCTCCGTACTTTCCTAACAAGTCTTTCAGTCTTCCTTTCACATCTTCAGGAATTAGTTTCCCAACAGCTACTGACCCTTTATCCCAAATAGGCATCTATATTGTATAAGCTAATCCTAACTCTGCGTGTACTGCCGCTGCATCCCTTCGTTTCCTTGCTTCCCGTACTGCCGTGTGGTTACATTTTCGGGCCACAGTATGATCCCCTCGAATGGATACCACCCCCTTTATAGTAGGGAACTTCATCATCAAGTGATAGGGTGACCAAACCGCTCAAGCCTGGCACATCCATGGCCTTCCTAGAATCACATTATATGGGGAAGGTGCATCCGCGACAGCAAAATTACACCTAATGGTCATTCCCTTATCGCCATCCGCTACTCGAACAGGAAATGTTATCTCTCCTATATGAAATATCGAGTTTCCCGTGAATCCTGATAAAGGGGAAGCAGATTTTTTTAAGTTTTCACGCCCTATATCTAACTGGTCAAAACACTCAGCAAACATCACTTCTACCCCACGTCCATCATCAACGAACACCATTCTGATCAAGGACGTTCCAATAATAGCTGAAATAACCATAGGATCCACATGGGGCATTTGGTTCGGCACAACATCCGCTTCCGAAAAAGTGACCGTTTCATCTGGCCAAAACCTCTTACGATTGGGCTCTTCCGCGGGAACCCTCTTAGCCCCAGCTCTTATAACAACATTCAAAGATCTCTCTCCCACCATGCCATTGATGACGTTAATTACCCTTCAGACGGGTGGGTTTTCTCCATTTTGATTTCCCCCATGTTGCTCTTGGGGTCTATCCTGCCTTCCTTACAACCATCTGTCTCAAATCACCTATTCTCGAGGCATTCTATCTCCTTTCCCCCCATTTTTTTATTGTTTCTTTTGTAAGGCTACCACTAGTTCATCCGAGGCCTCGAAGGGGTAGCTTGGTTCCTCTGTCCCTGTCCTCAAAACTGCCCTTCCCCACACTTGTCAATCTCCATCCTTAACTGCATGCAGTTGTTTGTGTCATGGCCATAATCCTTGTGGTGATCACAGTACCATTTGTTGCTCTCCGGGCTGCAACCGAGTTGTGTGAACTCTGCAAGGGTGGGGTGTCCGGAACAACCCCCTATGTATGCTTAAAATCTATGCAGGGGTTCTTCCTCCAAGCGTTGGATGCAACGGATTATACCTCTCGAATGGTGTTCTTATGGGTTTGACCGGCCTTTTCCCTCTATGCTTTATATTTCTTCCTGCTTTCTCTGCAAGGCTATCTCTTATCTTTTTAGTTGCCTCCTCCACCCTCGAATACTGTTGTACAACCTCCTGAAGTTTTTGTAAAGTCTTAGGGGTATTTGTGCTCAGCTTCTTGTATAATTCCAGGTCCTTCATCCTGAGCAGGTACCCCTGGATTACCTCATTCTCCGTCATTTCTATCACCCCCAAACTCTCGTCTACATACTGGTGATAGAAGGTTTTTGTGCTTTCTCTTGCCTTTTGCTTCGTCTGGTAGAGTTCTAACAAGGTTTTGGTAAACTTCTTCTTCTGTGCATACTGGCTCAACAATGCTCCGTTGAAGTCCCGATACCATTGAAGCGAGCCCCTTGGAAACTTATTAAACCACTCATGTACCTTTCCCCGCAAGTAGCTACCTACCAGCTTGCATGTCAATTTCTCATCAAAGTCCCTCAAACTCATCAAGCCCAGGAGTGTCTATATGAACTCTCGAGGATCAATTTCACCACTGTACGTGGGAAGTACGGTGGCTTTAATTCTATTGGCCATCGAACTCCAGTGATTACCGAGCTGAAAGGAGACACCGCAGCCTGGCCCAAGGGGCCGACCAACTTATCCAATTCCTTTCTTAACGATTCACTTGCATCCGAGGGGGTTTTGTGTTGCCCCACAGGCAGGTTCAGCCCCTATCGTGACCACCTAACTGTGGCATATAGAGAGGTTGGGTTCCTCTGTATCCCGGGTTCATCTAATGCTGTCCGAGATTTGGGTATACTGGCAGTGGGGTGGTTGGATATAAAGATTGTACAGCCCCTGACTGATTCCTATACTCATGTATCCTTGCATGCCAGAAGAGGCCATTATTCCATATGCTATTCCTGGACCGGCCAGGTCGAGGATAGGAGCAGATGGGGCTAGCAGAGGTAGGGCATAAACGGGACCTTGGGAGTAACCAGGAATAGAAGGCTGAGGCCTAGCCTGTAGCGGTTCTCCAGCATATCCCTGATAAGGGTAGGCTATCGGGGGTTGAGAGGCCCACCCCGTAGTTATTCCCACAGGTGAGGGCGGTAATGCCCCCATCGTGACCATATCATTCCTCGAAGGAGAGGTGATTCGATAACCGGCTGTAGCCAAGACCTGGGCTGGTGATTTGGGGTTGCCCTCCCCACGTTCTGATTTCCTTGCCCATGTTGACCATAAGCTTCCATATACAAATCTCCCGAAACCTCTGTAAACCTTCCATCCCTCGAATCAACCACCCCTTCGAGCAAGGAATCAGTGTTTCCTTGTCTTTGCTCTCCCATCGCTTCCAGCGTCCTCGAGGGCCTCGACACGTCGTTCTGGACTGGCGCCAGGGGATTTGCGCCAACTGCCACAGAGGTTTGCCCCCCTGTGGCCTACGCCTGTATTAGGCTCCGCTCGCAAATCCATTCCCATCATTTGAATGGTATCCATTTCGCTATCCTTGATGCAGGCATCGTTTTCCCCTCCTGGATTCTCTGATGTTAACCTTGGTGGAGATCCAGCCTCTATACCTATGGACGTCAACATTTCACTCCTTCAAACTACCTTGACATAAACTCTCAAAACCCTTGATTCGGCTTAGTCATCCCCACAGACGAAGCCACTTGATGCGTCTTTGACCACCGACCAGTTCGTGGGCTTGGGTTCTTCTCGTTCTAACCTGAAATCAAACTGTCCCTGGGGTTCCAGGGGTCAGCACTCCGATGCCTAAGTCAGTCAAAGCATCCAGAAACGATTAAGATAGAATGAATCATAAGTAAATGCATACCTTGTATTTATACTTCATGTCCTAAATAACATTCTCCTTAATTAACGCCTTTAATTACCCATGATTGCGGTAATTGGGTAGAGTATTGAATATTCCCCTAACCAGACTGCTATACCTTCTGCCTAATGGCCTTCTTGGGCTTAACCTCTATCAGCTACCACGCCTTAATCTGATGAGAATATAATCTATTAACTAAGAAAATAATAAAACTGTAAATAAGCACAAATATCAATATGAGAATGACTTTCGGAAACAGGTAAATCCACATTAACTAATAATTTATATTATCACAGGCGCAATAATAAATCAATTTGCATGAACCAATCAATTACAGACGGCTGAAATCAGCTACAAGACACAATCCAATTTCTTCTTACTTTATCGATAAGCAACAAGAATCAACTATAAACTGACTACTTCTCTAATTAAGATATAGCCTAGCAAGAATCAACTATAAACTAGATTTAATATCTTAACAACATTAAGACCAAAGAAACCCAATTTAGATAATTCATAATCAGATCAGTTGTCACAAATTATCCACCCATTGTTCCCACTATCTGCTGTTAGTTTCGCTACTAATTAAATCTACCTACTAGATAAAGATAAATAGCGAAATTTACTTGGCACTATTCCAAATAACTCAAGGTTGATCAGATCTCAAAAAATTCATAAATAAAATATATACAGAGAACAATTAGGAATCCATACAAATCAATTATAAAAAATAATTAGACCTCACATATAAATCATAGTTAATGCTTCGTTATTCTAAGCAAGAAAAGAGATTTAGCTACTAAACATATATAATCACACAACTAACAAAGAACTAACATATCAATATGTAATAAAGAAGCAAGCATTTGCTTAATTCTGCATATGTATCCACGAAATTCACCAAACTAAAACAATATATTGTATATTGAAAAACAAGCTACGGCTGTTCCGATATTACAGCGTGGTTCTTAATAAAAGCCTATAGAATCCTATTTATTGGTAAATCACAATAAACCTAATTACAAAACCAACTAAGAAAAGAAAAATATTAGTGGTCTAATTAATTTGGTCTTCACACTGAACCTTCTATTCTTTAATTTAAACTTCTTCATATGAATTTAATTGAGCCCAAATTCTTCGTAGCACGATCCAATTACTTTCGAGCTTCCATCCTGAAATAATGTCTCATATCCCTCATCAGAAGGTAAAATAAGAACATTTTTCATTGGAACATACTACCTCATTAAAAACCTTTCTGGGAAAACCCCGTGGGAAAAAATCACGGTTAAGGGAAAAAGAATATAGTTTATCGCTCCTCATCTTCAGTTCCTACACAAAAATACACCTACGTGCATATCAAATGACAAAAGAAGCTCATAAACTTATATAAAATATATGTATAAAATACACCTAATCAAACATCCCACACTTAGATCGTGCTTGCACTCAAGCATGTAATACCACAAAATCATTAGCAAAACAAAAAAATTCTCACAAAATCAAATCAAACAACATTCACTATGGAACCAACCGTTTTACCTCAAACTAAATCCAAGAGTTTCAACACAAAGTAATGTCTTTTCATCTTTGTCAAAATTGGCCAAACAATCATTTAATTCATCACGTGATGTGTTCACACACTCTCCCTACTCTATTCCATAGGACAACCCACAATAAAACACAAGTATATAGCATGCTATTAATAAGTGGAATACAATTCAAAATTTCACACGAGTCAGGATGGACCTCTCAAAAGGTTGTAACGTGGCTTTAGGACATAAAATCAAGAAGGAATCTAAAGGAATGTTAAGTTTTAAAAATATAACAGAATCACGTGCATGCAACTCATGAACCCAACAAAGATTATAATCCTTCCATCAAGCCACACATCACAACCGTCCACCAAAATCCTCTACTAGATCATATGAAACTTTATTTCTCTCTTTCTTCCTTTTTTCCCCCATTTTTCAGCTTTTTTGTTTCGGACAGTACCCATCATCACTTTACTTTTTATCTCTGGTACTGATAGTCTTTTTTTTCTGGAACAAATAAATTATTCAGGACCTCTCCCGTTCCGCCAAACGGGACCATCAAAATAAGTGAACCAAGTCTAGAATCACCGTTCAATCTTCCAATAACCAATTAAAATAGTTCTTCTTTGTATTCAAGCTCAAAACATTTTTTCTTAACCAAATTTTTCATAAAACCATACTTTCTATCCATGCATACCATAGCATAAGAATTAAAGTATAATGCATAACCCACCATCTTCATATATAGAATTGCATACACATGGGGTTAGATGAAATAAAAATGGCTCAAAAAGTTTTGTCTAAATATACCTGGAGCTCAGATTCAAAGAAGGGTCAAGCTCAAATTGGCCCACTAGGGGTCAAAATGTAGGTAGGAAATATTTACGAAGGCTGAAAGGTGTTAAACCTAGTGCCTCCTTCGTCCCTGCACAAAATTTCAAATATAATCCACATAACATGCTATGACTCGTACACTCAACAAAGAAGGAGATGTCACTCTAGCTCAAAATCTCACTTTACTTGGGTAATATGAAAGGGCCCTTTTTTGTCATCCAAGGAATCATTTAAAGACATTAACTTATGCACACATTCTTGAATTCACCATCTTACCACAGACCCAAGTTCCACAGTGAAATAAGCTCAATTCAATTCATAAGAACAATTTATTCGCCAAAACAAAACCATTTCCCCTTGATTTTTAAAAATATTTTGAAAAGTTTCACAAATTTCACGATCAAGAGAAATTCTGCATAATCATCCACACAATTACTCTCCCCACACTTAAACTCTTGTTCGTCCCCAAACAAAAATAAAAGTGCAAAAAGAATAACATTTATCTATAATAATCTCCAAAGAAATCAAAACATGCAAGCACACCATAACATAATAAAACAAATAAACTGGGTTTTGAAGGAACCGAGTATTTGAGAGCAACAAAATTCTTCAATTTCAACGACGTTGCACATACTGCACCCCTCCCGTTCGGCAGAACGGGACACCAAACCGTGCTTTTATATTTCTCAATTCACGCAACACCTGCAATCACAATTATAAAAAAAACTAAAAATATAAAAACAAAATTTTAATTTTCTTTATTCTTATGGATTTTTTTACTTCTTACTTTTTTACTGACTTCAAACAAAATAAAGGTGCAAGAATGAAGAAAAAAAACAAAAATATTGGGTTGCCTCCCAATAAGCGCTCAATCTTAATGGTCACAGGCTTGACCGTAATTCCTGCTCAGAAATATGTGGGGTTTGCGAGGCAGATATCGTTCAACCCTGTGTCTTGAAATGGACTCTTTCACTTCGGCCTTAACTTTGTATGATTATTACTCATCTCGGGTTGGAATGAGTGTACTTCCTTCCCAACTCAAAATTTCTTCCTCCTCAAGTTGGCCCGTCAAATGGGTCGGGTCACCCATTGGATAACCGTTATCCATATACTATTTTCACTTATTGGATAAGACTTATTGGATAATGACTCATTGGGTTAATGGATACAATTGGGTTGTAGTTATTGGGTTTAGTTGGGTTGGATAATGGATCACCCGTTGGACAATTTTGGGTGGGTCGAGTTGGGTTGGGTAATGGGTGACCCGTGGATAATTTCATACCATAAGATAACTAAATTTTCACAAGTTTGATTACGAATGATTTAATTTTTCCCTGATATATAATCATTTATTATATTATGTACATTATATTATATTTAATAATATATATATATATATATAATATGTTGGCTCTGTAAACTCGACGAAATTAATGAACAATATTAGTTGGGTTTGAGCTCGAATACTGTACGAGCTCGAATATTGTACGAGCTCGAATACTGTAGGAGATTGAACTTGAATACTGTACGAGATTGAGCTCGAATCCTGTACGAACTCAAATACTGTACGAGATTGAGCACGAATACTGTACGAACTCGAATACTGTACGAGATTGAGCTCGAATATGGTACAAACTCGAATACTATACGAGATTGAGCGTGGATACTGTTCGAACTCGAATACTGTACGAGATTGAGTTCGAATACTGTACGAGCTCGAATATTGTACGAACTCAAATACTGCACGAGATTTTTGATATGTAGTGTCATCTTATCTTGTATTTTGTACAATCTGGACTGGTGTTACGAGGCTTTCGAGAAGCCAGTATATATTGAAACAAATGAATTTTACCATCTGATCCGACTGAGTTCCGATGTAGGAACTACTTTCATTCCCTATTGTCATATTTTATGTTGTCCCGAAAGGAAGTTCCTCAGTCGGACTAAATAAATCAGAAGCAGTTTCAGACTCGTAACTAATAATACAAACAAATTATTTATTCAAAGAAAATACGGGTAAATATCCAAAATTGATCTCCGATGGAGGAACATGTTATAAAGCATGGACACTGTTCTGAGTTCGTAACATTATTTCCGGTGACCGTGTCTGACCACAGGTTCTACACTTGAGAATTATGAACATGTTTCTCACTCGGAACTTTAAAAGTAGTCAGAGACTCGGATTACCAATTCTGCACTCGGGACTACTACCAGTTCCGTACTCGGAATTGTACATGATGTCCGAGCGTAGGAAAACTTGTTTCGAGTTCAGAACTGATTAAAGGCGGTTCCTGGATGCAATCAAAGGCGTCTAATAACATCCTTTGATTGTAGCCATTTAAAGTCGGTTCAAGGAACCGCCTTTGATTCTATAGGATCAAAGACACAGTCAGAGAAGTCACCCCCAAAGTGTCTTCTCTAGTCCAAAGGAACTTCCTTTAATAGGCCTTGTTTCCACTAGTGTGAGTAATAAGATTGGTTAATTTTTCAAACCTGTTAGGAATCGGTCCATGCAAACCACTCTCTCTGACAATGTAACATTCTCAAGGCTAGTAAGATTGAAAAACCGAGGCAAGGTATATCCAAGTTTAGTTTTTAAAAATGAAATTTGGTTTTACCAATTCTTTCTAGTTCTTACTAGTATGTTTCAACATGACTAATTTAACCAAGTGAATAATAAATTAAAGCATAGAGGACGCACAACTTGGTTACGCAGTTCGGTGAAATCCACCTACATCTGCGGGGCCTGGCCCAGTTCAGAATGTATCCACTAATTAGAAAGATACAGTACAGAGTGCAGTTTACAAAAAACTTATCTTTGCTAACTATAACGTGTGAATTCTGCTAGCTTCCCTAGCTACCGATCCGCCTTGATCAGACTCCCTCTGACCTCGAACTCCGTCGACACTGGATCTCCTCCTCCCGAGGAATTAAGGTTTCTGATTCTGAACTTTGTGTGTCAGGTCAGGTGTGTTGGAACACAGTAGTATGACTCTTTGCAATTCTCGAAAGTCTCAAAAATCTATATGCAGATTTTTGCTCTATTAAATCTATAAGTATGCAGCTGTGTTTGTCCCAATTTATATCCACGAACAGATTGGAATACTCCTTGATTATCTCCACAATATTCCTATTCCAAATCTGCTTCTTGAAGCATATCCAAATCCCATAAATAAAGGGATTTACCTTATATCAATCTATCACATATATTCGAATATATCATCTCCTTATAAGTAGGGATTTTCCATAAATCAATTATGCTTCACACGCCTGATATACATAGCCAAATATACGACTTCCATAAGTTATAAAATACTCCAATATTTTGGCTTTTGATTTCCATAAAACCTTGGCGTGAATATTCTGCAGCAGCATGTTCCAACATGGAATGTTTTCTTGTTCACAAAATTGCCAATCAAATATTCACCTGCAAATCCCTTGACTTTACAACTACTACATGTTGCATACTAAAATTTTAATGTTGCAACTAAAATCTTTTACCTTTTATTATTCTAAATAAAGCCCGTATTTCTATAAGGTTATGGAAAGACGGTCTTTCCGAACACTTTGTCATTCAAGAATCTATATAGGTTTCGGTAAATACAAAAGCGAAGCCCTAATACCTCTCAAAACTTCTCCAGCCTGCATGTCCACCAAACAGAGCTGTATCCCTACTGCAACTAATCTGTTGCCATTTGCATTCCTCCCCTTATTGCAGCTTCTTTAAAATTCTATTTGGATTAGTTAACAAATTTGTAGGGCACGAAGACTTTGTAAAGAATTTGATTACAGAAGTTCAAAGATCGTTTACTCCACAAAGATAATTTTTATATGGAAAACCCACGACGACTTTGCCAAAAAATTGAAAATGGCGAATGCAAGGATGAATGGATTGTACGAATATAAATTTGACACGAGCCCAGAGGCACCTTATTTATTTTATTATTTCAAATCAATCTATTTCATTACATTATGTTTCGGGAGATTATAATACCAATATCATGTTTGAAGCATTAATTGGAGTATTTAGATCTCAGCCAAAATGATTTTGAAGGGGTCTCGCTGTCTCAGTTCCAGTTTTTCTTGTCTCCCACGGAAATTTGCAGTCTCTCAACCTCGTGACAATGAGGAAAGCTTGTTCACAGAATCTAACCAATCCCCATTACACTAATAAGTGAAATTTAGTTTTACCACTTTTTCTAGTTTTTACTAGTGTGTTCCAACATACCTAGTTTAACCAAGTGTAAAAAACGTGAAACGTAAAAGACACACAACTTGGTTACGCAGTTCGGTGTAAACCACCTACATCTGCGGGGCCTGACCCAGTTCAGAATGAATTCACTAATTAGAAAGATAGTGTACAGAATACAGTTTACAAAATACTTATCTTTACTAACTATGACGTGTGGACTTTGCTAGCTCCCCTAGCTACCGATCCGCCTTGATCAGACTCCCTCTGACCTCGAACTCCGTCGACGCGAGATCTCCTCCTCCCGAGGAATTAAGGTATACGATTCTGAACTTAGTGCGGCAGGACAGTGTTGGAACACAGTTTATTGGCTCTTGCAAATCTCGTAAGATCTCAAAATCTGGGTGCAGATTTTGCTCTGTTCAATCTATCAGTATGCAGCCGTGTTTGTCCCATATTTATATCCACGAATCAGACTTGAATACTCCTTGATTATCTCCACAATATTCCTATTCCAAATCTGATTCTTGAAGCATATGCAAATCCCATAAATAAAGGGATTTACCTTAACTCATTCTATCCCATATATTCGAATAAATCTTCTCCTTATAAGTAGGGATTTTCCATAAAACCAATTATGCTTCATACGCCTAGTATATATCCAAATTTACGATTACCATAAATTCTAAAACACCTCAATATTTTGGCTTGAATTCCGTTAAACCCTATGGCGTAAATTCTGCTCCAGCACCATGTTCAAACATGGTCTGTATATTAGTTCAAAAATAATTCACACAAAATTGCCAATACATACTTGCACGTTACTTGACTTTACAATCTCCCCCTTTGGCATTTTTGTGGACCCATAATATTTTGGACTTGTAGCACAGAATCAATATCATACAACGAGCAGAATAATGATCATAACATCCAGAACTCACATACTGAAAGCCGAAAACCAAAATCCAGAATTCCAGAAATTACAACCAAATTGAAAACCAAATATCCGAAATTACTCCCCCTGGGACCACACATAGGCCAAAGGGACTTCATCACAAAAACATCAAAAAATAAAACTCAGTCTGTAACACTCCCCCTGAATTAATCCTACTCAAATCATCCTTCCAGTCGTGACTTTTCTTCCTCCAATCGCGCTTGCTCAGCCTGCAAAGAAGCAATCTGAATCCCTACAGCTCCAAGTCTAGCATTAATAGCCATCAATCGAGTCTTCTTGTCTGCTGTGGCTGATGAGGAGGTTGACCCAGAAGCTGTCCATGGAAGGTCATGTACCTGCCTGAGCCCGAAAGTCTTCTTATTAGGCCGCAAAAACTCAGTGTCCACTATCACATCAGAGGCCTGCCCTTTGACTTTGGCACTCTTTGCTAAGGCAGAGATTAGGGCTGGGTAGATGACCGCATCATTCACTTTTGGAGCTGTGGCCTGTCGAACCAAATGTTGCTGAATTAAGAGCCCGAGATTGATTTTCCTCTGTGTTCCAACACAGTAAAGTAGCTTGGCCATCTCCCTAGTCAGTGCGGTGGTGTTGCTTGATGGCAACCAGCAGTGAGCAACTATTTGATACAAACCGAAAAATCTGGACGTCAAGCATGATGCTTGAGAGTACCTCACTGCTGGCCACTTCCTCTTATATCCCCCAGATATAACTGACAAAATCTCATCATCACTCAACTCCAAATCATCAGGAAATACTCCCTCTATCTCCTAAGTTTTCAGCCCAAACAACGCATTGATTCTAGTAGCAGACACATCTATGATTTTTCCTCGAACATAGACTCTACCAAACCATGGAGAAGAAATATCTAGATTTTCAGGCATGAGATTAGAATATACCTCTAAAACCACCTGCCTATTGTATTGCAGTTGTATTGTGGCTGCCTTTGTCATCCCCATTGCCTTTAAGAAATTTGTGAACCCACTCTCCTGATAAGCCTTCAGGTCCAAAGGTCTTTCAGCAATAAATTTCTTCTCAGAGAAGAAATCTTCCATCTCTGCTCCCTTCTCATCAAAGTAAACTGCAGAAAAAGCCTGGGAGACAGATGGAGGAGGCAGAATCTTCCTCGGGTTGCTATCCCGTCTCTTCTTACTCCTTTTTGCTTCCTCAGTATCCATGGCAGAGCTAGCCTTTCTTTTTCCTTTTGCCTTCTGGAAAAATTCATCCAGGACCTCGTCACTGGAGTATGTCAGATCAGGGGCATCCTGTGTTGGAACACAGTCTGCTCTTTCAGCTGATTCTTCTTCTGGATCATCACCCTGAACTAGCAGATCTCCATCAGACACTTCAATCCCCTGCTTCCCTTCATACTCCTCAGTGTTCTCTTCTCCCATATCTACATCAGAATCCAAGTCCATGTACACCGGTTCATCTGTCTGTGTTGGAATACTCCCTCACTATCAGACAGAACTATTAAAATAGGTTCCCTTAATTCTTCCATTCTTCTTGCAGAATTCATATCAAACAATCCCACCTGAAGTTTATCTCCATACTTGACTGTCTCCATTCCAACAGCTTCTTCATCACTAATGTTCCTTATCCAGACATAGCTATGACTAGGCATGCGACAGAATACGTGAAATTTATCCTTTCCTTTTCCATTCAGATGACCATACATTCCTCTCAGATACTTCAGATCGACTGAAACTCCTTTTTCATCTTTCACCAGTTTATCAAAAACTCCCACAGGGGTTCAAACTGCACGAGCATTACTAAGTCCAAATTTCTGAATCAAGTTCAAGGCATACTTACTTTGATTTATGAACAGACCATCCCGTCCTTTCTTGACTTGTAATCCTAGAAAGTAAGTCAATTCTCCAACCATGCTCATCTCGAATTCAGATTGCATCGTGGTGACAAACTCCTGTACCATAGATGGTGAAGTAGAGCCAAAAACTATGTCATCAACATATATTTAAGCAATTAGAAACTTTGAGGACTTGTCAAGCACAAATAAAGTGAGATCTACTCCCCCTCGACGATATCCTTTCTGAAGTAGAAAGGTAGTAAGTCGCTCATACCATGCTCGAGGTGCCTGCTTTAATCCGTATAAGGCCTTCTTGAGACGATATACATGATGCGGATAATGGGGATCTTTAAAACCTTTAGGTTGTTCCACATAAACTTCCTCATTCACAACTCCATTTAAAAATGCACTCTGAACATCCATTTGATACAAAGTAAAGTTCAAAGAGCAGGCAATAGCTAGTAGAATACGGATAGATTCTAACCTGGCAACAGGTGCAAAGGTTTCATCAAAGTCAACACCTTCCACTTGTGTATATCCTTGAGCAACAAGTCTGGCTTTGTTCCTGGTGACTAAGCCATCTGCATCGGACTTGTTCTTGAAGATCCATTTTGTACCAATTACATTAATGCCTTTGGGACGAGGAGCAAGGTACCAAACATCATTCCTGGTAAACTGACCGAGTTCATCTTGCATTACAGCAATCCAATACTCATCAAGTAAAGCTTCCTTATAGTTCTTCAGTTCAATTAGGGACACAAAACAGTATAGACCAGCCAGTCGTCGATAATCAACTCGAGGTACTGATCGAGTGCTTCTCAAGGTGGAGCCAGATCGGTCGAGTGTTGGAACATGATCTTCCGTAGGAAGAGACTGTGTTGGAACATGGTCGTCTTCAGTAGAGTTCGGGTTCTGGTGCTCATTTGGATCAGTAGGATCAACTGAGGGTTTTGCTTTGTTAGAAGATTGAGATTGTGTTGGAACCTGAGAGTTGGCCGATTCTTCCTCCACAGCTTCTGGTAGTTGTTCCTTTTCTGAATCATCCAAAATAACGTTTATGGATTCCATGAGAGTTTTGGTTCGATGATTAAAAACTCTGTAAGCACGGCTGTTGATGGAATACCCGAGAAAAATTCCTTTATCACTCCGATTATCAAATTTTGTCAACTGTTCTCTATCTCTGAGAATATAGCAAGTACTTCCGAATACATGAAAATATGAAACGTTTGGTTTCCTGCCCTTCCAGATCTCATAGGCTGTCTTTTCAGTGAATGGTCGAAGATACACCCTGTTGATTGTATAGCATGCTGTATTGATTGCCTCTGCCCACCATTTCTCATGGATATCCTTTTCTGCCAACATAACTCGAGCCATCTCCTGTAGAGTTCTGTTCTTTCTTTAGACAATACCATTCTGTTGAGGAGTGATAGGAGCCGAAAACTCATATTGGATCCCTAGCTCATCGCAGAAGGAACTGAATTGTTCATTCTCAAATTCTCTTCCATGATCACTTCGAATTCGGATTATCTTTCCTACAGGACTTCCCTTTTCATTTTGTAACTTTACTACAAGGCTTCGAAATACCTCAATCGTATCAGATTTCTCTTTCAAGAAGGCTACCCATGTAAATCTGGAGAAGTCATCAACACATACAAAAATATATTTCTTTCCTCCTATGCTAGATGTATTAACTGGCCCCATTAAGTCCATATGCAGTAATTCCAGATTTCTAGAAGTAGTAATAAACTGAACTGAAGAATGAGGAGCACGAGTTTGTTTACCTTGTTGACATGGTCCGCACACAATTTCATCCTTGCTGGTCAAGATTGGCATTCCTCGTACAGCTTTCATGTTAGCAATTTTCACCAGTGTTTTATAGTTGATGTGTCTGAGCTTCCTGTGCCAAAGAATTCCTTCATCCTGCTTTGAAAGCATGCATCGAACTTCTTGTTCCAACAAATAGCAATTGTCTGAAGATCGTATTCCAGAAAGAACCTTGTTTTCTCCATACTTTACTACACACTTGTCCTTCTGAAATTCCACTATCATGTTGTCATCACACAGCTGGCTTATACTTAGCAAGTTTGCTTTTAGATCTTCAACCAATAATACACTTGTGAAAACTGGAAACCCTTCAATCTTTAATTCGCCCTTGCCAATCACTCTGCTTCTTTTTCCATCACCAAAAGTTACGTATCCGCCATCATATGGAGTAAGGTTTGTAAGGTATTTTGGAGTGCCAGTCATGTGACGAGAACAACCACTGTCAAAATACCATGAGTCACTGGAATAGGCTGATAAAGAAGTGTGTGCCACCATACACGTACTGGACCTTTTAATAACCCATATCTTCCTGATTCTTGTATGAGTATTGACTGTGTTGGAACACAGTTGTCTTCCTGTCATTTGATCTATGATCAGTTTTTTACACTGATGTTTAGCATGTCCTTGGTACGTACAGTATTCGCAGATTAGAGGCTTTCTTTGATAAGGTTTCCCATACTTCCGTTTTACTTCTCGAATCCTTGCTTTGAGAGTTACTGGTTTTTAGAGCACTTCAACCTCGGGTTCTTTCCTGTATCCAATCTCGTGTCTATCACCAAAGTTCTTTCCCATGTCCAGAATATCATCAAGCTTTGCTTTCCCGGAATTCAATTTAGAAATAGTTGCTTCAGACATCTCGGCTCTCTTGACTGCTGCTATTAATTTCTGACTCAGTTCTTCATTTTGTTTTCCAAGTTCTGCAACTGTGGATCGTAATTCCTTTTCACTTTCAATTAGCTTCTTTTTTTCTTCAATCAGCTCTTTGTTCTTGTTAGCTACTTGAACCCACATGGCATACATTTGTTCGTATGTACTATAAATCTCTTCATCACTTACAGACAAATCATCTTCATCACTGTGAGCATCGTCCAGATTCATGTTGGAATATACAACTTTCTCTTTGTTCAGTGTGTTGGAACACTGACCTTCTGGTGTATCATGGACCTTTGCTCCAAAGGCTACATAATTATTTGTGAGTTCTTCTTCATCTTTTTCATTATCTTCATCATCACTCCAAGAGGTGACATATGATCTTCCTTGCTTCTTGTGGGTGTTAGCACATTCGGCCTGAATATGACCAAATCCTTCACATTCTCTGCATTGAATTCGTCCAGCATGTTTTGGTTCGTTGTTCTGATTTTTCCAAAACTGCATATTTCCTTGTTCAAATCTCAACCCACGATTGTTGTTCGAATCTTGTTGCTTTTGTCTGTTTCCGCCAAACCTCTCCTGGGATTTCTTGTTAACTACCTTCTTTAGCATCTTTGAGAAATTCTTTGTAATAAGTGCCAATTTTCAAACTCATCCTCACTGTCAGACTCGTGACTCGCCTTGTCTGGAGAAACTTTGAATGCTAAATCCTTGGAGATTCTCTTGGTAGATTGCTGGAATGTCATCTCATAAGTTTGTAGCGAACCCATCAGTTCATCTAGGCTTATGGTGGCTACGTCTCTTGCTTCCTCTATTGCCGCTACTTCCATTGCAAATCTTCTGGGAAGAGATCGCAATGTCTTTTTTACTAACTTAGTTTCTTTGTACACCTTTCCAAGTTGGTAAGCCATGTTGGAGATATCTCTGAGCTTTCCATTGAATATGGCAATGGTGTCATCCTCCTCCATTTTGAGTTCTTCAAACTTGGTAGCCAGCATCTGTAGTTTGGATTCCCGCACTCGACTGGTTCCTTCATGAACGGTCTGTAAAATATCCCATGCTTTCTTTGTTTGGTAGCATGTAGATATAAGCTTAAACATGTTTTCATCAACAGCAGTGAAGATTGCATTCAGTGCCTTCGAATTTGCCAATGATTCTTTAAGATCATCTGGAGTCCATTTAGAATTGTCTTTGAGTTGTTGACTTGACTCCCCTTCCACAGCCTTAGAACTTGTAGCATCTTCTGTAGGATGACTCCATTCATTCTCAACATAAAACCACGCCAGTTCGTCCAGTGAATTGATAAATACCCTCATACGTGCCTTCCAATAGTTGTAGTTGTTTCCTTCTAACAGTGGTGGTCGAGAGACTGAAGCTCCTTCTCTTGTCGTCATGGTAAAACTGGATCTCACTTTCCTTGAAAACAACCAAGGGAACGATAAGTGACTCAGCTCTGATACCAAATGAAATTTAGTTTTACCACTTTTTCTAGTTTTTACTAGTGTGTTCCAACATACCTAGTTTAACCAAGTGTAAAAAATGTGAAACGTAAAAGACACACAACTTGGTTACGCAGTTCGGTGTAAACCACCTACATCTGCGGGGCCTGGTCCAGTTCAGAATGAATCCACTAATTAGAAAGATAGCGTACAAAGTACAGTTTACAAAATACTTATCTTTACTAACTATGACGTGTGGACTCTGCTAGCTCCCCTAGCTACCGATCCGCCTTGATCAGACTCCCTCTGACCTCGAACTCCGTCGACGCGAGATCTCCTCCTCCCGAGGAATTAAGGTATACGATTCTGAACTTAGTGCGGCAGGACAGTGTTGGAACACAGTTTATTGGCTCTTGCAAATCTCGTAAGATCTCAAAATCTGGGTGCAGATTTTGCTCTGTTCAATCTATCAGTATGCAGCCGTGTTTGTCCCATATTTATATCCACGAATCAGACTTGAATACTCCTTGATTATCTCCACAATATTCCTATTCCAAATCTGATTCTTGAAGTATATCCAAATCCCATAAATAAAGGGATTTACCTGAACTCATTCTATCTCATATATTCGAATAAATCTTCTCCTTATAAGTAGGGATTTTCCATAAAACCAATTATGCTCCATACGCCTAGTATATAGCCAAATATACGATTACCATAAATTCTAAAACACCTCAATATTTTAGCTTGAATTCCGTTAAACCCTATGGCGTAAATTCTGCTCCAGCACCATGTTCCAACATGGTCTGTATATCAGTTCAAAAATAATTCACACAAAATTGCCAATACATACTTGCACATTACTTGACTTTACAATAAGAATATGGAGCGCCTGTAATCGTCTTTTTGAAAAAAGAAGTGGCGGCACTTAATTTGAGCTTAAAATGAAGGTGGTTGGTTTGTTGATTAGTTTGCAGATAGCTAAGGCTTAATTAAAATTGTGACAGCTCACATTCCTGGAAACTTCATAAAAGTTTGAATGTTTCGGCCGTCCATCTATGATACTTGTATGATCAGTTGAATTGCATCCATCGTCATCTTTGAACGGACGAATTCATGAAGACGTCGCAAGTCATGTGAGAGTATAGTTTGTATAAAGTGGACATCTTACAGTATTGCCAGACAGAATTAATTGATTATTGTGTCAAAAGAAGCATCAGAAGCAGCAGAACCAATATGCTGCAGCACTTCATAGTAACCATTCTCTTCACCCACATGTACATTCATTTTGCCCACGCTTCCAACTCAGGATGCATAGAACTCGAACGGGAAGCTCTGATGGAGTTTAAAGGAAGCCTGATTGACAAGAACAACCGCTTGTCAACGTGGACGGGGAGTGATTGCTGCTCTTGGGATGGAATTACTTGTCACAACTTTACTGGCCATGTTCATGTGATTGATCTCAACTCATATAACTCATGTAGTGAGTGCTTTTTGGCAGGCCGTATAAATCCCTCCTTGCTCAAACTGGAGCATCTTGGGTATTTGGATCTTAGCTTGAATGATTTTGAAGGCCTCTCAATTCCATCTTTTCTTGGCTCCTTCAGAAATTTACAGTATCTCAACCTCAAACATACAGGTTTCAGTGGAGAGATTCCCCAACAACTTGGAAACCTCTCTAATTTGCAACATCTCTCTCTTGGTGGCGATTACTCTTATCCAACCTCTTTGACAGCCTCCTTCAGTGTCAGAAGTCTGATTTGGATTGCCGGACTTTCTTCTTTACAAAGTTTGGAGCTTCGTTACACCAACCTAAGTGACTCTGTGGATTGGCTTCATTCTTTGAACAAGCTTTCTTCGCTATCATCATTGCTGTTACAGTCTTGTGAACTTCCTACAATGGTACGCTCTGATGTTTCGTATACCAATCTTACATCCCTTCATTCACTTCAGCTTCATGAAACTAATCTTGAATTTACCCTTCCTCCTTGGTTGTTCAATCTCACTGGCATTGAGGATCTTACATTGTCAGGGAGTGGTTTGCATGGACCCATTCCCAATAGGTTTGAAAAATTAACCAATCTTATTACCCTTGATCTTTCCTTACCGTCAGTGGGTTCTCCATTTCCACATTCATTGTGTAGCCTAACTCGTCTCACTCATATGTTTATTGATGGCGTCAACCTACAAGGTTCACTTCCTTCTTGTCTTTCCAACTTAACTTCTCTTACACACCTTGTGATGGGACGCAACGAACTGAATGATGAAATACCAAGTGAGCTGGGTAATCTTACCCAACTAACCACTCTTGATCTTTCTTATAATCGTTTTAGCTCTACCATTCCCTCCAATTTTGGACACCTACAGAAGTTGATATATCTGGACTTGAAAGATAATCAACTGACCGGCAAATTTCCTCCGACTTTAGGGAACCTCACTAACCTACAGTCTTTAGATGTTTCCAAAAATTTCTTGACCGGTGAATTGTCGGAATCCTCTTTGGTGGGAGTCAGAAGTTTACAAGACTTGATCATTTCTAGAAACCCATTCCTTTTTCTTAATGTGAGCTCCCAATGGATCCCTCCATTTCAAATTGAGAGGTTTGAAATGGACTCTGTCATTATCGATAACCAATTTCCTCACTGGCTTCAAACCCAAAGGAATCTCAATATCTTGGTTATGAGTAATGCCAGCATCACTGGAAACATTCCATATGAACTATGCAAGTCTAAGGATCTATGGACTCTGTCTCTTGCCAACAACCAGTTAACAGGCAGGATTCCCTCGTGCCTTGGAAATTTATTGCAGTTACGTGTATTGGATCTGGGAAATAATAAACTTTCTGGCCATATTCCAAGGGAAATCGGTTCCTTGGAATACCTCGGCCTTCTACATTTGAACGGGAACAAGCTGTTGGGAGAGCTTCCAGTGTCATTGCAGAATTTGACATCGTTACTCACTCTTGATCTTGGTGAAAATGAATTTCAGGGATGTATGCCCGAGTGGATTGGGAAAGAGTTCTCAAGGTTGGAGTATCTGAGGCTTGAATCAAATAATTTTTCTTGTGAGATTTCTGTAAATCTATGCCAATTGCCGTCCCTTCACATATTAAATCTGGCACACAACAATTTGGTTGGCACGATTCCTCCTTGTCTAGGTAGCTTCAGTAGAATGTCAGAATATGCACCTAATGATGGCACGTTTTATGGTGAGTACTCTGATACACTATTGAATAACATCAAAGGAACAGAGTTGGAGTACTCCTCCTCGACCCTTCCGTATGCAAAGTTCATATCTCTTTCAGGAAATCATTTACAGGGCGAGATCCCTGAAGAGTTGACGAATCTTACAGGTTTGCAAAGTCTGAACATGTCAAACAATGACTTGTCGGGCAGGATTCCAGAAAGGATTGGCAATCTAAAGCACCTGGAATCATTAGATCTGTCAATGAACCAAATTTGTGGAACCGTTCCTCAAAGTTTGGCTAGAATAGACAGCCTAAGCTATCTCAACCTGTCCTTCAACAAATTGGGAGGGAAGATACCATCAGGAAATCATTTTGACACCTTGATTCATCCATCCACCTTTGAAGGGAACATTGGACTCTGTGGAAAGCTACTTGAGAGGAGGTGTCCGAATGACGATGATTCGGTACAGTCCAGCAAAGAAAATGGACTAGCTTCAGATGATGACAATGGCGAGTTCGAGCGGGCGTGGCTATATGCTGGCACAGGACCTGGCTTTGGGGTTGGTTTCTTGGGAGTGATCCTCATTTTGTATTTCAACAAGGCATGGAGATATGCATATTTCAGATTTCTGGACAATGCATGCGACAGAGTTTGGAAAACTTTTGCTATAAAGATTCCTATATTCACTAGAAAGTTCAAGTAACTAGCTTATTTAAATACTCATGAAATAGTCTAATAAAGGAGCACGATAATGTTTATTGAAGTATTACTTTCTCAGCTAATTAAGTTGATTCTACTTTGAATAATAGACTAATGCTATGTTCATTTTATAAAAAAAAATTCAGTTACTATCCTTGCTTTTAGTATTATTACAAAATGGGACAGAAGTATAACAGTGCATTAGCCTTTCAATAATTATTTCTAAAGGATACCCTTCAAGGCCTCGTGGAGATTTCACAATCTAAATCACTACTTCGTATTAAGACGAATGTAACATTTTTCAAGAGTTACTTTATGTACTAAAAATATTAAGTTGGACCTGCTGCAACAATTTTACAGCCATTACCTTAGATGATGTTGCATTACATCTAATGCAACACTTTTTTAGATTTAGGTAATATTTTCAAAAATTAAGCAACATTTTATAAGTTATTGTAATATTTTAATAAGTATTATTACAAAAGTGTTGCTTTGGCTCTAATTTGTAGGAGTCTGTCTCCTACGAGACCGTCTTACCGTAAGACCATAGACTTACAATAATTTAAGGTAAAAGACAAAAAAAATTGGGGGTCCTGGCATAATTATTTTATTTTCAGTGCCCACTTTAAACGCACGAAAAAATAGGGGGACTAACCAGCAAATACCAAAAATATGGAACTGAATCTGAGAAGAAGACGCATTTACAGAAGGTGCACAACGGAAAAACACGCTTCGTAAACATTCTCAGAGTTTCAATTGATCTCAACCACTTCAATCTATTGCTCCAAAACCTTGAACAATCAAATCCCCAACTTCTGCGATTAACAATGAACAACGTCGATCAACAACAAATCAGGTTCGTCATTCAAAACTACATAATCAAATCTATTTGTAGAACATCTACATTATCATTATGTGAATTTCATTTATTTTGCAGATCTGAAGATCAATGATGTGCGAAGAAGATGATAGCAAAACCGAAGCTTCATCAACAAGCCTTTTGAACAATGAACGACAAATGATTGTGGTGAACGACACAATCAATGAAATTGAAAAAAAAATCTGTAAAAGGTGAGTATGAAAAACTGGAATCATCCTATAAAACCTGATTTAATCTTCTTGCGAATGTTTCAGCTCATACTGCTTGTGAATATTTTGATGCAAACTGATCTTTCAGCTCAAAAAGCTTCCGAGTGTTTTAATGTTCAAAATTGATGCTCTGTAGCAGTATGTGAAAATAATGTTGTAGATCTGTATCAAGTTGACCACAATAAACTGTTAAGTGATGTTACTGATAAAGAGATTGATGTGTTAATGAAAGTTACTGATACTTGTGTATCTGGTATCAATTGTTATTGAATATTGGCTGCTAGAACTAGTGTATCATGCTATAAATAGAATGAGTGATTTGATTATGTTCACTGATAAAATTGAATGCTCAGTTCTGGCATGGGTAACAAATTTTGGAATTCTGATTCAAAGACAGACATGCATATATTGCCATGTGATGTTTCTATTATATGGATTGATGTTTTAATAAAAATGTTTGATGCTTCTGCACCTAATTTAGAAACTGACCTGCATATACTGGTATGTGATGTTTCTATCATATATATTGATATTTTAATAAAAGTGGTTGATATTTCTACACAATATGTCAACTATTACTGAAACTGGTAGAATTTATTTGTGATTTTATAATCAAATTAAATGATCTGTGATTTTACTAACAGGTCTGCTAGATGATTTTCCTAATCTATTAGAGATAGATGCAAGGGAGTGTTTGCAAGGAGTGTTTGCAAGGAGTGAGAGCAAGAACTTGGGAAGAGCTTGAAAAACTGTATCGAGCACATGCAACTGCGCTTAGGTTTTGTGTAAGGAAGTCAGCAACAAGACAGTCAAACCAAGGAATAATTAGGGGAAAATATTTCACATGCTCACGTGAAGGAAAGTCTATATCAAGAACTAAAACCACACCTACTCTACAACCAGAAAGGAAGAGAAAAAGAAAATCAAAAGAGTTTCCAGTGATAAGAACATGATGCAAAGCTCATCAGGATCAAACTTGTTGATGAAAAGTTCTATGAAATCAAGAACCACTTTGTTGAGCATAACCATGAGTGCACAAGATCAGAATGGAAGTACCTGCAACGTAGTGAAAGAAGAATAAAAAATGAGAAAGCAAGAGCAATCGAAGCAATAGAAAAGGCAGGTCTCAAACCAGCAGCAAGTTACAAATATTTAGCATGTGCTGCCCAGGGAGAACAAAATGTTGGGCACACTATGAGAGGTCACATTAATTATGTGAACAGGTACATAATGGACACTATAGAAGGGAGGATGCTCAAAATGTCATAGATGACTTTTATCAGATTGCTGCTGCCGAGGAAGACTACTTTTTTTAGAGTCAAGCTGGATGATGAAGGAAAACTAACTGCACTCTTTTGGAGAGACTCAATTATGAAAGAAGATTACATGCTATATGGTGATGTTGTGATTTTTGACACCACTTATCGGACAAACAAGTATAATCTCATTTGTGCTCCGATTGCCGGGATAAACAATCACTGGAACAATGCAATGTTTGGGTGTTCTTTTATTGGAGAAGAAAAGGCTGAAACTTTCGTATGGCTGCTGGAGGTATTTAAAAAATCAATGGGGGAAAACAACCAGTGACTATATTCACTGACCAGGATTTGGCTATGACAAAGGCAATTAAAGAGGTATTTCTAAACTCTGTCTGATGATTGATGTTTCAAGTTATGTGTTTAACCTTTTAAATATTAATGATGATGTTTTAAGTATTCCTTCAGTTGATGTTTTGAACCATTGTCTAACTTGTTATATTATTTAGTTGATGTTTCATAAAAAAAGTGTAACCTGTTATGTTATACAGTTGATGTTCTAAATATATATTTTAGAACATTGCTTCTAATTATCTTACTTGTGATGTCAGTAATTAAAATTTTAAATCACCACCACAACCTTTTTTAGAACATCTGAGAACTCATCATAGACATGTATACAATTTCTCTTGGTTTTGACACTGCAACATGAGCATCCTACATTTATAATTGATGATACATTAGCAGCATGTGACCTTTTTAAGAAACAGTTTGATGATGCATTTACTGAAATTGTTGTTTCGTAGGTATTCAAAGAAACAAAACATAGACTCTGTTTGTGGCACCTGAAACAGAATGCAATTAGTCACTGCGGTAAAGTAAAAAGTGATGAAGAATTTGGAATGGCATTCGACCACTGAAATGTTGTGCAAATGAAGAAGAATTTGAAAAATGTTGGAATTCCATGATAGAAACCTACCAGCTGCAAGAAAAAGATTGGTTCAAGCACTTGTAAGAACTCCGGGATAAATAGTGCACTGCACTAAGCAAGAATTTCTTCTCAGCTAGAACTTTGTCATCACAGTGTAGTGAAAGTACCAACAAAGCAATCAACTTCAATGCTTCAAAAACAATCAACTTGACACAGTTTTTTTTGCAATATTTGGAAAAAAATGTCAAAAGTTGGAGAAGCAGGGAATACAGCATATCAATAGAAAAACCAAGAGCAGCTGTAGAAGGGCCCAGATTACTAAAGCCAGCTGAGGAGATATACACTCTTAATATTTTCAAGGACTTTGAAACAGAGTGGAAATTGGCAATGGCGAGTAAAGTGGAGAAAATATTCAACATTGACTATGAAGATATTTATGAAGTCAGCCCTGAAAACAATGAAACAAAGGTAGAGAAGGTTTCTTATAGACTCAGGGATGGTAAAGTGGAGATCAAGTGTTCATGTAAATACTTTGAAGAAGTTGGGTTGTTGTGCTTCCATAGCCTTCGTGTGCTCCACTTGTGCAACATCACAACAATACCTGAAGATTATATACTAAAGAGATGGACAAAGATGGCAAAGAAGGAAATATGGAACCGAGTACTTGGAAGTGCATCAACACAAAATAGCGAGAACTACAGTGAGATGAAAGGTAAGATACCATGGCACCATGAGATGCTCAGAAAATACTACAATTAGTGTTGAAATGTGAAGATGACAAAGATACTCGTAGAACACTTGAGGATGGTTTGAACAGGGATTCGGTTACAGTATGTCAGGTGCTTTCAATGAAAAATCAAGACAAAACTGAACATTCAGCAACAAACAATGACAAAGAGTCACCAACAAAAAGTGCTCCCGAAGTCCTAGATCCAAAAAGAGCAAAAAAAAAGGGAAGAAGTAAGAGGTTGAAAGGAAAGATAGAAAGGAAGAAGCCACAAAAGAAGGAATTTGGGTCCAAGACTCCAAAAGCCCAAATCATCTGAATTAGGGAAGACCAAAGTTGATGAAGGATGGGTTCTGAACTTGAAGAAAAAATTTGATGTTTCAGTATTTTCATTTGGCATTTCAAGACTTTCATTTGATGTTACATTTTTTAGAAGTGAGAACTTTGAATTAAAATTACTGCTCAACTTAGTAGAATATAGAATGTTTTATTATGGAAATCATTCTAAAGTTTACTAGTCTCTATAAGTTTCTTATTTGAGTACTGAAATTTAATTTGCAGGAACGTGATCTTTTAACTTAAATGTGTGATAACTTACAGGTATGTAATGAACTTTTAAAGTTTACTGGAGTTTTACATTAAGTATACCAAAAGTTACAACTTGAAATATGTCACATCTTTTATAAATAAACTAGACAACTCCTAAAATGTGAGAATATAATTTTAAAACATAATCATTAATGTAAAAAACTCTACAAATAGACTAATGATAGTTAAAGCATAAAAATAAGCTTTACTATCAACACCATAAAACATCAAGACCTACTTATGAAATATCACTGCATTACTTTAAAATGTCAACTTCCACCAAAATCCAAAAACCAAATGTCAAATTCAAACAAGAATTATGAGAATCACCTAACCAACAATCCAAAAATACTTGAAACATCATCCACAAACATAAGTTCATCACATCCAAAAACCATCCAAAACCAACAATACTAAAAATCATCCAACAGTAGTGCTTAAAACATCATCCTCAAACACAAGTTCATCATATAATTAAAAAGGAATCATTTCTTCTTCAATCCCTTCGATGACTTTTCTGACCCCTTCTTTTCACGTACAACAGTAGAAGAACCTGCAACTCGTCCAATATCTTCCAAGCTCTCAATCCCAAGACTAAAAGATGGTTCAGGTCCCGTCTTCAATATTGGAACTTCGGGAGTGCACTTCTTCACTGACTTCTTAATGATTTCTTCGATATGATAAAAAAACCCATCAGAAAAATAATCATGTGAACAAACAGGAATATGAACTGGAGGAACAGTATCTTGCGCAGTAGCTGGAGATTTTTCACCAAGCTTCATCATCTCAGCCGCATAGGATCTGGTAACAATTTCAATATTCCTAGCAAATCTCATTGAGCGCTCAACATCATCCTACAAACAACATTATTACTCATAATTTGAAACATCATATCAAAAACAACAAACATAACATAAAAAAAACTTACAGAAGGAGCTTCAGCAAGAATCTTCTCGTCGGTGGGTAAATCGTCAGGAATTTCCAACACCACAAAGCAAAAGGTACTGTGGGCAGTGCCATTACCTGGTCCTGAACCTAACTTTAATTTTCCCATTGAATTCAAAGGAAAGCCATTGCCTCTCATCACGCAAGCATCAAACCCAGCACTCACTATGGACTTACAAATAACCTTAACCTTATTGTCATTAAAATGTTGGACTAAGGGGAGGGAAGTAGGCAATGGGATTCCTTGAAATGAAAATGATACGAATATCAAATGCTTTGATATACTTTAAATTCTTTGATGGATCAAATTTATGATGAAGAATTGAAGGAGTCACCACCGACATCTTGGATTCATTAATCAAAATTGTCGACGAACTGAAGACATAAAAAAGAACACTATACTCTTTTTTCCCACTTGGTTTTTAATGAGGTAGTGTGATCACTGTAAAATATTATAAAATTATGTCATTTTGGGTTTATTGGACTGATAGCTCGGTCATGTGGGCTTTGAAGAACTGAATTTCAAAAATACAGTCCATTAAGGTTTAGTATATTCAGTTTTATTCTAATTAGAATTAGATTTGGTAAGGTTACTTCTTGAAGAATTCAACCAGATTACCATTTATTTTAGGTATTTTTGTTAGATATGGTTTTTGCTTCTTAAAGCTGCCATAAGTCGATTCAGTTTTCATTTGTGATTAGGGTTTGAGGCAAGATTGTAACCCTATATAAAGGGAGGCCTTATGGACAAAATTTAACACTTTTCATCAATCAAATATACAACCTTTTGAGTTCATACTCTTTGCTTGCGAGCTATTCCATTGTTGCTTAACCCCGAGGGCTAGTTAAATGTCAATAAACCTTGTAATATGATCCTGAGGGCTAGTTAGAGAGCGAGTCAAAATTGAGTGTACCCCGAGGGCTAGACCTTGAATTTCATGCGGTATTTAAGGGTTTGCGAGTTCCCTTGTTTTGTCAAAGATCTTAATTCCGCAATCCAGATTCTTCGCAAGGGTAGTTGGTATCAGAGCAAACCGAAAGATCTACTGAGGCCGAAAAAAAGAGTATAGTGTTCTTCATGATGTTATCAGTTCGTCAACAATATTGATTAATGAATCCAAGATGTTGGTGGTGACTCCTTCAATTCTTCATCATAAATTTGATCCATCAAAGCATTTAAAGCACATCAAAGCATATGATATTCGTATCAGCATGCATATCGGCATATTCATCTTCATGGTCTCCTTCCTCCATTGTTGTCATGATTCAATCATGAGGACAATTGGATTGCAAATGGCCTCATTCCTTACCATCAAAACAAATAGGAGTTTCAAAAGACACTATATTCGGTGAAGTAGAAGTAGATTTACTTGGAGTACGGTTGGATAGTTAGTATGACAGAGCCGTCATTCTTTCATTGTGACTATAAGTTGGATTTGAGTATATCTAGGCAGGGCCACGGCTACCCATCACTGAACCTTTTCCTCGGCAGAAGCTAGGTTTTCTCGAAATAAATCCTGGCATTTTATTCATTTATATGAAGGGGTATATTTCGGCCTTAAAGTGCTTTCTACCAACCTCATCGACAGATGATATTGAAGCTTAACCAATACATGAAGATTCTCCCTTAGGCCTTCAATGAACTGGTTCTTCACAATTGTATTGTCTTCTTGCATCCTATCCCTTCTTATGGTTAGTTCGATATCTTGCCAATATTCATCCACGAAAAGATTCCCATGCTTCATATTTCTCAAATATGAGTGTTGTTCCATAAAATAGGTAGTTGAAACATGATATGAATGAATTTCCTAAGTCGAGATTGGTTTCTTCCTAGCATAAGATCTCAATTCCTTGAAGTTCTTTCACCGTTCGGCTGCATAGTCGGTGAATGAATATTGTGCCACTTTTAAATTTTCCTTCTCTTGATAGTTGTTGAGTTCAAAAAAAATTTCAATTTGTAGGTCCCAAACAAGATACTTTACCAGATTGTGTGTGCCATTAAATTGAAACATATCGTACTTTAAGACTTTGATGTCACGAGTAGAGTCTAAAATCTCTGATGAACTCGAACTAGGAGTCCTTCGAGAAATCCTCTTGTTGTGCCTTCTAGAGCTTTGTGATCGTTTATCCGAAGCATGAACATATTCTTCTCTGAACTTCCATAACCATGAAAATTGTGGACCACACAGTTGAGATCTTCTTTCTTAATTAGTAGAACATGGTGGCGTAGGATTTGCCAACACCTCTACGTGTCTTGAGAGTATTTTCACTTAGCAACCGCCAATCGATTTGTGTCTAACTCTCCTTGTTGATTAAACTGAACAGGTACGAATGGTGAAGGTACTGCCAACTATCGACTACCTCACCAAGGTTTTGATCACCATTTTGTATATGTGGATAAGGTGTCAGTGGTATGTAGTTGGGATTGCCAACAAAATTAGGGACATTCAGACTGTCCCTCTCCATTCCTATGAAATAATGTAAGAACAACAAACGATTAGTAGAAAAAGCCCCCCCCCCCCTTCCTGTATGTTTAGTAGGTTGCTCACCAAGTGTATAACACTCAAAACTCACAAGGTAAGGCTAGGACTGGTGAAATCAGTTTAATCAAAGCAGCTTCAAGGGCAATAAGCAAAACGAGTACAACAGTTTTATTTCAAATATTTTAAATCGATAAAATCTTAAAACGGATGTATGAATTAGAATTCTCAATTCTTAAGAATAAGGAACAAAACTCAATTTGAATGGCTTGAATAGGAGCTATATTTAATTAAATATGATCAAAAGAAAAAAAAACTTTATGTAGGCAGCAAAAAGTTCCAAAAATTTAACCCCCAATCCCTTTATGGATAGGCTTTCCCTTGATTTTTTTCTCATAAATTCTCTTATTTTAAAAGAAATTTAAAAATCAATAATTTAGTAGTGAATTGTCTATCTCATTCCTTATTTTTCTTGTGGTTACACTAGATTACTCTAGATTGAGTATGCATTTGATTTCATGGAGTAATGCATAAACGGTTCACATATAAAGAATAATGGCACACCATACTATACTATTTATGTGTATATTATAACAAATAAATACATTTATCATGAAATCGTGTTCACTTCATTTTATTTTTCAGTTTAAATTTGAATTAATTGATCTAATTTTGCATTTTAAAATTATTTTATATTTAAATTCATTGAATAGAAACAGGCTAAGGCCTTGTTCTCTGGAGTTGATATGATCTGATATGATCCGATATGATCTGATATGATCCGATTTGATCCGAACTAAAGTGAACTGAAATAAGTTTAAATATAATAAACTAAACTAAAATAAGTATAAATATATTGAACTGAATTGAAATAAGTATAAATATACTGAACCGAAAATTAAAATTTAATTCTAAAAAGTAAATGTTTTTATAATTATAAATTCACAAAAGTGAGGGGGTTTATAGTAGGCTCCCCAAGCCAAAAATAAAAGCCAAAAAAGCTGAGTAATTGTACATCAATATGAAGCTCGTGGAAAGCTATATACATGATGCTATGACCCTAACTCTTTGTTGACACCACTGTGTTAACAAAGAATCCAGCCCTTTAACCCTTTTCAGAGTCTATTATGGGCAACCATTTCTATGCCTCCACACTCAGTGTTGACATGATAGGATGGCCTTCCATAATAGCCCCTCGCAACACACTTCCCCTAAAGTGAGTCACTAAAAGAGCATCGAACCAGATGGAGGCCTATTGTATGAGAATCAGTCCAGCTTCAAATGAAGGCTGCTTATGTGATGCTTCAAGTTTAGGTGTCAGTTTCATCCAACTTTGTGTCAATTCCAAGTTCGCTCCAGCTGCACCAGCACTGCCATTTCATCATCTTGTTGTACATGTCATAGAAAAGTGGAAAAGAGCAGTAATATGTCCAGAAAATATTAACCATGCCTAATATAAGGAGTGAGCATAGCATCAAGTGTAATCAGACCTAATTTTTCTAGGTAAGCTTCTGTAATCATATAAAGAGGATACATGATCAGAACTTGCTAGTTTAGCCAATGCATTAGCTACACTGTTGGATTCCATGTATGCATGAGAGATTGTTGTGTGAACCAGTTCCATCAGCTTCTATATGTCCCTGATTTCCAAAGCATACTTCCATGGAATCTTGAAATCCCTTCTTACCATTTTCACAAGAAGAAAGGAGTCACATTCAACCTGTATGTTATAGTATCCCTGTTGATGTGCCAGTTGGAGTCCAAACTATAGGGCCAGGGTTTCAGCCATAAGGCTTTTACCCTGTCCTAGATACTTAGTAGCTACAACCTGTAGTTTTCCTTGTGCATCTCTAATGACTACACAAGCTCCTGATTCACCACCCAGCAGAGAAGAACCATCTGAGTTTAGTTCCAGATGTGGTGGGAACTACCATACTACAATGCACTCTTTATCTCTTCTTTTTGCATTTCTGAGATACTTATACAACATAATGGTATTGCCAGCAATAAGTGAGATCTTAAAATCTAGTTTATGAGCCTTAAATATGTCTTTATATTGAGTCATCACTTTCTCGATAATAAGTTCAGTGGATAGTTTGACTGATTCATACTAGCACTCATTTCTGGAACACCATACAAACCAAACCACTATGCAAGGAAAGATTCTAATCATGTTCATCAGGTTCACATTTGTGAGTTTGAGGTTCCATAATAAAATAACCTATCCCATATAGTATCAAATTGAACCAGTTGCAAGTTAAAGAAAATATGTAATTTCTGCCATATGGTCTGAACTGTGATGTAAGAATTAAAGGTATGATGTATCGAGTCCAATTCACATTCATCAAATAAGAACTTGGAAGGCATATTAAATGAGAAAACCTCCGATACATCAGGCATTGTCAGAAGTCCATTTAGCAGTTTCTAAGAGAAAACACTAATTTTCCTCGGAAAAAACTTAGATCACAAGTAACTGAAAAAATGGATTTAGACTTCTTTTCTCTAATCAGCTCATAAGCATATTTGACTGAGAACAGTCCATTATCTGCAGGTTTCCAAATGAGTGTATCTGGATAGTCAATATAGCTTAAATGACAGTCTAGAAGTTTATTGATAATTGATGTAGGCCGACCATGTTCTATATCTTCCAGAAACTCATGTTGGTTAGAGAAGAAATATTTTATGGAGGAATCTTCATTTGGAAAGGTCTCTAGGGATTGCCAAAGATATGCCAGTGTGCCTAAGTTGGTCCAGTTAGTAAACCAGAAAAAAAATATCACCAGAGCCAACTTGCAGATAAGAGTTATTCACTGCAATATCAGAAATTGCAATTATTCTCTTCCAAGGTTTTGATGTTCTTTGAGTTTATGGTATTGCCCACATAACTTGGGTCCACAAAGACTTTCCCAGTTGTAATTTCCACCACAACTTAAGAGAAAAACTGGAAATCATATTAGACAGATCTTTAAAGTCCTGTTCATTTTCAGCTTTTGGGAAAAGCACATATTTCTATATAATTTCCAAACTTTTTTACTTCCAAGTTCATTATTGCTAATTTTGAAGAAGAATTTTCCTAATGGGACATGAAGCGTATCAATAATGCCTTTTGTAGGTTTCAGGATAGCAATCAGGTGAAGAGAAATCGTAGCTAAGACATGCTTGATCAATATCATTCTCCCAGCCTGATTTAAGGATTTGTTTTTCCATGCTTGGAGCTTTGAAGATACGGAATCTAGGAGATTCTAAAAATAATTCGAAAAAGTATTTGTTAACCAAAATAAAATTTATTTTATCATATAAATTTATTTACCATATTTTTAAATTTTAATTTTTTAATTTATTTTTATACATGATTAAAATACTAGAAATATAAATCAATTTAAAATAGTGTAAAAAGACAAACATTTATCAAAAGAACTAATATAAACTTAACTGCATTGAGATGAGCTGATCTGAATTGTAATTTTTTAACACAGTACTCATTTATCACAAAGTGCCAATCACTGTAGCTACGTGACGATTTTGGTGCGAAATCGCCAAAACGCATCCTTCATTGTCGTTTTCATACTGTTTTCTCTTTCTTTTCTTCTTCTTTCATCTCCGCCAACTGATAACGGTCACCTTCCCACCGCCGCGATGGCGGCTCTCCCGTCTGGTATCCACGGGGGTTCCAAATCTTTCCTTCAGGCTTTGGCCAACCGCCCTCCACCTCTTCACGATTGCCTTCCGTCGAATCCAGAGATCATTCCTAAGACTCAATATAAAGGAGAAATCGCTTGCCTTGTCAGTCGTAAAGACGCGGAAATCCTCTCCTCTCATTATCAGAATGCTTTGATCGGTAAGTTTGCCAGGGGTAAACCATCCATGGTCCAACTAAATGAATCTTTCAATTCTGTAGGTTTCAAAGGCAAGTTCCAGATTGGTTCAATAGATTTCCGCCATGTCCTCATACGCTTCCAGGAGAAAGAAGACTATCAGAGGTTTTGGCTCAAGGGACAATGGAGCTTCAACAATGCCCAAATGAAGGTACTGAAATGGACTTTTGACTTCTCGCTGGAGGCAGAATCGTCCATTGTCCCGGTATGGGTCTCAATTCCACATGTTCCTGTTTATTTCTACAATTCTGCTATGCTAGAGATCATGGGAAATCAAATTGGCAATTTCATTAAACTCGATGCTGCCACAGAGGCCTTGTCTAGGCCTTCTTGTGTTAAAATGTGTGTGGAAATTGATTTGAAAAAAAAACTCCCATCTTCTATTAGAGTTGGAATTGAAGAGAATGGAAATGAATTTAATGTAATTAAACTCCCCCTAGAATTTGAGGATATCCCACCCTACTGTTTCCATTGCAAGTGTATAGGGCATGAGGATAACTACTGCATATATCTACATCCTGAGCTTAAAAGATCTTGGACTCAGAAAACTGGTAAGCCTAATAACCATACTGAGCCTCAGCTAAAGAACACTGCTGGGCAGGTAAATGAGAATTTAAATATGAATCAAGCTGGAAATTTAAGGGCTGGGAGCTCAGGGGTCTCATTTATAGAAAAGCAGAAAAACTTTCAAGCCCAGAAGTTCATCTATGTCCCAAAAAAATAGTCGATCCCAGTTTCTGAACTAGAACCTGATAATCCTATCCAAATTGACATTGACTCTCCTGAGTTGGTCCCTAGGATTTCTGAGGAGTGTACTGATCAACAACAAGTGGTGTCACATAATGAAGTAGAACCTATTTCCTGTAAAATCCACAGAGATATCTCTGACATAGAGAATGAGCACAAACTACAGTCCCCTGTATCTGAGGCTCAAAAGATTATTTCCTCCCCTCAAGTGCCTTTCACTAGTCCCGGTACATCAGAAAAACTGACCAGGCATATACGATCGGCTCCAACTACTCGTACAACAGTTTTTGCAAAGGATGATCTACCTAGTAAAAGGGGAAGATCTTTCTCTCCTTTAAGTTCTATTATAGCTGCAAAAAACTTTATCTTTTCTCAGCAGAAACACAGGGCTAATAGATTCCTTCCTCTGGCTGAAGATGAAACATCATGTGATGAGGTCACTAATTCTGAATATCCAGCTAATGAAGTAGGTTCTCCCTTGATGACATCAGTCCAAGATGATGATGATGACCAGGTACTTAGTAGTGGTGTTTCGCCTACTGCTCTTACTAAGCAAAAGAAAGGTAAGTCTGTAGTAAAAAATAACAATGAATCCTTTTTTTGCACAAAAAAAACACTATTATGACTAGATCAAAAAGCTCCTCTAATGTTTCCCTATGAGTAACACAAATCTAAAGATTAAAATGCTGGTTTGGAACATTAGGGGTATGGACACTTCTATGTTAAGGCTCTCTAATCTCATTCATAGGCACAAATTTGAACTCATTTGCTTAATTGAACCAAAACATGATAATCTTCAGTGTGATTTATATAGACAAAGGCTTCATTTTGATAACTGCTTCTCTGCAACAAATGGTCAGATATGGATTTTTTGGTCTTCAAGCATTACTCTGTCAGTTCATTGTGATAATCTCCAATTTCTTGGTGCTAACCTAACTAGTTCTAATCTCAGTAAACCTATGGATGTCTTTTTCATATATGGACTTCGAACTAGATCAGGTAGAAAATCACTTTGGTCAGATCTCAGTTTATATAATCATGCTGAATCCCTTTTTATTGGAGATTTTAATGCCATTACATCAATAAATGAATATAAAGGTCCATCTACTCCAAAACTTGGGAGTTTGAGGGATTTTAATGACTTTATTAATGGTATGGCTTTAGAAGAAATTAATACGGCTGGGAACCTGTTTACTTGGTCTAATAACCGATTAAGATCTCCCACTGTTAAAAGACTTGATAGAGGATTGTGCACTTCAGCTTGGTCCACTTCTTTTCCTTCATCTTCAATACAGATTCTGAATAGGGTTAGCTCTGATCATAATCCTTTGCTGTTGACTGTAGGTAGTGATAATCCCTCCAATCCTAGGCCTTTTAGGTTTCTAAATACATGGTATAAAAGAAAAGAGCTGAATGATGTAATAAAAGATAATTGGGATGCTCCTTTGCATAATTCAGGAATGCTAGGTTTCTATCTAAAACTGGTCAGACTCAAGAAGGCTTTAAAAAATTTGGAACAAAGACCAGTTCGGAAATATTAATGACAATGTCTTACAAGCCGAATTGGCTGTGAGGGATCAGGAGACATTATGTGATCAAACTGATTCTGTGGCTGAATTAGTTAAGCTCAGGGAGGCTAAAGCTAGGTTAGTTAAGGCTATGTCTGAACAAAAAAAATTTTGGAAACACAAGGCAAAGGTAAAATGGCTGCAAGAAGGGGACAATAATACATCTTTTTTCCATAGATCTGTCAAAGAAAGGAACAATAGATTAAAGATCATAAAAATTAAAGGAATTAATGGACAGTGGTTAGAAAATACTCAGGATATTGAGATGGAAGCCATAAATTATTTTCAGAATCTTCTGTGGGAGGATTGCCCTCCTGAAAGCTCACTTTTTCAGTTTCACTTTCTAAATCATATCCCGAACCTGGTTACTCAGGAAGATAATGAAAAATTGTTGCAACCGGTTACATTTGATGAGCTTAAAGGGATAGTCTTCAGTCTTAATAAATCCAGCAGCCCAGGTCCGGATGGCTTCTCAGCCAAGTTTTACATAAAATCCTGGGACATTATAGCTAATGATCTTCTTTCTGCTGTTCAGGATTTTTTGTCTCCTTCTAACTTGCCCAGAGGTATTGGAAGTACATGGATCACCATAATTCCAAAGAAAAAAACCCCAATATCTTTTGATGACTATAGACCTATAAGCCTCTCCAATGTGATTAACAAGATTTGTTCCAAAGTGCTTATGGAAAGGCTTAAGTCTATTATGCCTAAGATAATTTCTCCTAATCAAACAGCTTTTCTTCATGGACGTGATATCTCAGATAATGTAATTTATCTTCAGGAAATGGTAAGGTTGCTTAATAGGAAAAGGAGAGATCCTAATTGTATAGTTAAACTAGATCTTAAAAAGGCTTTTGATAGAGTTAGATGGTCCTTCTTATACAAAGTCTTGGCTAAATTTGGTTTCCATGCAAAATTTATTTTCTCAGTCATGAAAAATCTATCCCAGGCTTGGTTTTCTATTCTAATTAATGGTAGACCGGTGGGATTTTTTCAATCCACTAGGGGCATTAAGCAGGGGGATCCATTATCACCTTTCTTGTTTAATATCTTCTCTGAATCCTTTTCAAGGAGTCTGTCCTTCATATTTGCTAGTGGTAAGCTGTCATACTTCGATCTACCAGGTAATCCTCCAAGAATTGCTCACTTATCTTATGCGGATGATACTGTTATTTTCTTTAAAGCAACTAAGCTAACTTTAGTTAGATTAAAAGCTTTCTTGTCCACCTTTGAGGAAGTCACGGGTCAATCTATTAACTATAATAAGAGTGATATCTACATTGGTAAGCATGCTTCGGTTCAAAAGGTTCACCACATTAAAAGGATCTTAGGAATGAAAATTGGATCTTTTCCTTTTTCATACTTGGGAGTTCCAATTTTCACTGGTGCTGCAAAAAAGATATATTTTCAACCTCTTTTTGAGCTGATTGATAGTAAGATTAGTAACTGGAAAAATAGATGGATATCCATGGGTGGAAAAATTACTCTGATTGAGTCTTGTATCTATGCCATCCCACAGCATATTTGGCAGGTTTTAAATCCAAAAAACTGATTATCTCCATCATTGAGAAAAAACTTAGCAAGTTCTTTTGGGGTGAGACTGATCTAAAATCTAAAAGATCATGGAGAAAATGGAAAGATCTCTGTCTTCCTACTGAGCAAAATGGCTTAGGTTTTAGGTCTATATCTACCATAATTAAAACATGTTCGGTTAAATTGTGGTGGAAGTTTCAAATGGCTGAGGCTCTGTGGACTCATCTTCTAGCAGCCCTCCCTCCTTCACATAGGACATCCCCAAATAGGAAGAGGATTTGCTCAGTCAGTTTTTGGGCAGAAGCTAATTCCAGAGTTATTATAGGGAGAGGGGACTGTAACTTTTGGACTGCAAATTGGCTTGATGCTGGTCTCCTCACTGATATGTGTGATCAGAATAGGGTGGATATTGATGGGGACTGTACAGTTTCTCATTATATATCCAATAAAGCTATTCTCATCACAAAAATTGAACCATTCCTATCAGCTAACATTATTTCCCTCTTGCAGGATTCAAAGCTTACTCCTCATAGAGCTGATAGGCTAATATGGAAACCAGGTATCCATGGGAATTTCTCTTTCAAGGAAACATACATTTCTCTATGTAACTACACAGGTAGTATATCCTCCTCTCACCATTTTTGGAACTCTAGATTTGAAAAGAAAATCTCAGTTTTTATGTGGAAAGTGACTAACTCTTTGTTGCCTTTTGATAATATCCTTAGAAAACTAAGATTTTGTCTAGCCTCTAAGTGTTGTTTGTGCAATAAACAGGAAGACTCTTTAGAGCATCTTTTTAATTCATGTGAATTCTCATTGACTGTATGGTATACTGTTCATCAGTTTATGGGGATTAGAGATAGGGCTTTTCCATCTGTTTGGGACAGAATATCCTGCTACCTAACCCTTCCAACTCTTTCTTCTTTACATTCTCTTATAGTCCGCACTGCAGCTATTTTTACATTCTGGAATCTGTGGAAGATGAGGAATAGAACTTTATTTGACTCCTTAAGGCCTTCATCTACCTTAGTGCTTCATCAGATTAGAGATCACCTGTTTATATATCCTCCCCCTTTGATTTCGGTATTGCAGACCACTCTTTCCTACCCCTTCTCAAACGTCCACCAAAGCCACAAATCTGGAAAATTGCTTGGGATAGGCCAAAATCTGGTCTTAAGATTAACGTAGATGCTTCTTGGTGCTGCAACACTAGTACGTGTGGGATTGGAATGAGCATTAGGGATAGTAGAGGTGGTTTTATAGGAGCATACACATTATTCTCTAATGCTAATTCCTCTTTGGAAGCTGAATTGAAGGCTATTCGGTTTGCAATACAGCATTCCTCTGTTTTTCCTTCACCTCTGTGCATTGAATCTGACTGCCTCAGTGCAGTGCTTTTTGCTAATGATCCACATAGATCTCACTGGAAATGTTTCTGCTTAGCTGATGAGATTAATCACTCCTTGAAAGATATCAAACTTGTGCATATTTATAGACAGGCTAACTTGGTGGCTCATACTCTTGCAAAGAAATGTCGACAGCTTAAGTGTAATGAATCTTTTCAGTCAATTTCTGTGCTACCTAACTCAGTGCAAGGCTTGATTAGACTAGATCAAATCGGGACCCCTTCTATACAGATAGTTAATTAGGTCGGATGCTACTGATTTTATATTCCATATTTGTAGGTTGGGGACATGCTGCCATCAAATTAATTTCTCTGGGGTCTCCATCTTTTGGAGTTCCACAGTGTGACAACAAGAGCTCTTCCCAGGGTTGAGCTTTTGCTCAGGATGGACTGATCAAGATGATGACATGAAGTTAACAAGATGGGATTTTCAGGCTTGGAAAAGCATAGTTTTTTGTTCACCCATTGTCTATTGATCCTTCACTTAGAAGAGGATTATCATGGTTTAGGCTATGAGGAAGTCTCTGACTGTCTTGTGCTTCGTTGATTCGACTCACTAACAAGTTCGATGATTCTCTTCATAGCCTAATAATCCATGTTCCTCTTCTATAGCTCTCTCGTATTTCATTATTCCTTTGGAAGCAATTATTATTGCTTCAAGAGCAGAATGTTCACTCATGTATAGACATCTAAGCCTCGGCTTCCTTTTCCAATGTTTTGTTCTTATTTACGGGCTAGGGAAGGCCTAATATAATTTCCCCCATCTCCGGATGGTATTAAAAAAAAAAAGATCTGAATTGTATTGCATTGATCTATACTAATTTAAAAATAAATGTATTGAAAAATAGTGACAATATGACTAAATTAATATAAATTTCATCATTTTTTAGTCATTCTAAAATAAGTTTTTTTTTGTCGTTCTAAAACAAGATATCTAAATTTCATCCTAAACATTCACGTTGAACTAAACTGAATTAAACTGTTCTGAACTTAAATGAATTGAACTCAAATAAATTGAAGTGCAGATAAACTCTAGATCATGTTAGGTATCAGGCACCACTTCTCGTTTTTTAATCTTTTCAAAATGCTCTCTTCTCTCTCCTCTCTCCTCCGCAACCACCACTTCTCCACCGCAACGGTAACAACGCCACCATCGCCATCACCGTTAATCATCCACTCCCTACACCATACTCACCTTGATCTGAGCTTGATTAAGCACATCGCCTCCATGGCGGCAAACCGAAGCTTTGCCCAGGCATTGCTAGCCAAGAGCCCTCCAATCACCACAACCCTTCCCGCTACACTAAACCTAAACCCCACCCTCCAATTCAAAGGGGAATCTTTAGTACTCTACTCTGCAGATGAAATCCAGCAATTATCAAGCCACTACTCGAATGCCCTAATTGGGAATTTCCCCAGAGGAAAGCCATCCATGGAAAAAATCGAAGCGGATTTCAAAACTGTGGGCTTCACCGGCAGATATCAACTAGGAGCTGTGGATTTCAAAAACATATTGATACACTTCGAGGATAAGGAAGATTTCCAAAGAAGCTGGATCAAGGGGGTCTGGGCTTTCAAGGGAGTTATAATGAGGGTACTACGATGGACACCTGATTTCAAGCCTCATCACGAATCCTCAATTGTCCCAGCCTAGCTCATTATCAAAAATGTCCCACTCCACTACTACAACATCCCAACGATTCAAGCAATTGGCAACCAGATTGGGAAATACATAAAGATGGACCAGGCAACAGAGAAGTTTACAAGACCATCTGCTCTGAAAATATGTGTTGAGGTAGACCTTCAAACACCGCTCCTCACGCATATCAGGTAAGGCTCAACTATTGAAAATGAAAAATATAAAATCGAGTATGATAATCTCCCTTCATACTGCCCTCACTGTAAGAAGATAGGCCACTCCATTGAGAACATAAAACCCAAACCATATACCAGCCAATAAAAAAAGGCTGTTTCAAATCATCGGGATTTGGGTAATAACAAAGTGATAAATGTTGAATTTACTGGTCAGGATTTGGGTAGTAGCAAAGGGATAGATGTAGAAACTGCTGGTCAGGATTTGGGTAGTAACAAAGGGAAAGACGTAGAAACTGCTGTTCAGGGATCTGATGGTAGTAACGAAAAAAATGATAGAACTGGCCAGGGATCAAGAAAAACAAGTGAAGAAAAGAAAAAAACATAAGGATACTAAGCCGGAAATAACCCTAGCTGAAAAAACCCCACAACAAATTATGCTTACAGATCCAGGTTGTATCATTCTGGATAATATTAACACTGTTAAGGAGGTTACATCAGGCTCAATAAAAATACCAACCAGCTACTTAGAACATGCCAAAGATGACATCACAGGTATCTCTCTAAACTCCCCTATCTCAGATATGGAGAATAACAATTTGTTCATGCATTTATGCAGGTCTAGCCCTCAAAACTCAAATAGATTCAAGATACTGAGCAATGAGGAGGAATCTGACATTGGGGAAAACTGTGAATCAAATACTAGAGAGCTACAGCTGGAGCAGGTAAGTAAACCTATTCCCAATCTCCTAAATCTCCTAAATCTGACACCACACAAAACAAGAAAAAGAACCTTGTTTAATAGATTCAACAAAATGAATCTAGGTTACAACTCAAAAAGTAATACCAGCCAGTTAACATGAATGATAAAGCCATTACCAGTAAAATGCTGGTTTGGAATCTTAGAGGCATTGATACATTAATTGATAGACTCAAAAGGTTTCTAAATATACATAAAATCCAGATTTTATGTATCCTTGACCCAAAACATAATCCAGAATTGTGCTTAAGTTACAAAATAAGACCTAATTTTGATAGTCACCACAGCTCTGTAAATAATAACATATGGCTAATGTGAAAATCTAATTTTAGATTACAAGTTATATCTAAAACTAGCCAGTACACAAAGACATGTATCTCCAACCCTTCTTTTCAACCTGACATGTGCGCATACTTTATACATGCTTCCACAGATAGAATAACTAGGAGTTTACTATGGACAGAACCTATAGCACGTCAGGATAATAATAAATTACTGATTGGTGATTTTAATGCTATGAAATCTATACAAGAATACAAGGACCAAGCTGTCCCAACAGAAATAGCATTAGAGACTTTAATAAGTTCATTAGTAAAAGCCAACTCACACAAATCTCAACAGTAGGTAATACTTTTACATGTTCAAATATGAGAAAACCACCTACTGTAGAGAGACTTGACAGGGCCCTCGCTGATACTACATGGATTGACAACAACCCTAATAGTTCTATTCATGTCCTGAATAGAAACACCTCAGATCACTACCCTCTGTTACTTAACATAGGCAACAGGTTTCCCTCTACCCAAAAGCCTTTTAGATTCCTAGACGTATGGCTAACTAGAGCTAACATCAAACAATTAATCCAGTCAAACTGGTCTATACAAATCAGAGAAAGAGGAATGAAAATATTCTTCCTTAAATTAAAAAGACTGAAAGTTGTACTAAAAACTTGGAACAGAGAATGCTTCGGAGATATTAATGCTAACATCAAAAAGGCAGAAGAAGATGTCAGAATGCAAGAAATTGCCTATGATATTTCTAATTCTCAAATTGACCTAATATATCTAAACCACAAAAATGCAAAGCTTCGGAAAGCTTTAAATGAGGAGAAACTGTTCTGAAACAAAAAGCTAACCTTAAGTGGATGAAAACACAAAATTCTTCCATGCTTCAGTTAAAGAAAAAAAGGGTTAGGCAAAACATAACAAAGATAAAAAAAATCTGATGGTTCTTGGACTGAAGATCCAACACAGATAGAAACTGAAGCTATTAACTTTTACCAGAATCTCCTAAATGGTGAGGAAAATCAACATTCTGACTCTTTCTTTACTCACTTCATGAGCTAAATACCTAGTATCATTAATGACCTAGATAACAAGAAGCTAACCCGACTACCAACCATGGATGAACTCAAATCCATTGTCTTCTCACTGAATCACATTGGATCCCCAGGTCCAGATGGCTACACATCTGCCTTCTTCAGAGAAAGCTGGGAGATAATAGGTACTGACCTTCTTGAAGCAACCTGTGACTTCATGAAAGGCAACACCATCCCACCTGGAATTTCAAGCACATGAATATGCTTAATTCCTAAGAGAGACATACCTATAACTTTATCAGATTATAGGCCAATCTCCCTCTCCAACTTCACAAACAAGATATTCTTTAAACTCTTAGTTCAAAGAATATCTGAGTTTCTGCCTGCCCTGATTTCTAAAAATCAGCCAGCCTTCTTACAAGGTAGAGAAATGACAGATAATGTCATTTACCTAAAAGAAATGACAAGATTTTTAAACAATAAATCAGGGGCTCCAAATTGCATACTTAAATTAGACTTAGCCAAGGCTTTTGACAGGGTTAAATGGTCTTTCCTAAGAAATGTCTTACATAAATTTAATCTGATTATTATGAATCTGTCATCAGCTTTCTTCTCTGTGATTATTAATGCCAAACCTGCAGGGTTTTTTCAGAGCCACCAGGGGAATCAAACAGGGAGACCCTCTCTGACCCATTTTCTTTAACATATTCTCTGAATATTTCTCAAGAAGCCTGCAATTTTGTTTTGAAAATAAGAAGCTTAGATATTTCAAACTACTTGTAAATGTTGTAAACATATCTCACCTTAGTTATGCATATGACACAATTTTATTCTTCCAGGCCACTAAATTAACTGTAAAAAGACTTAAAGCATTTTTAGAGGTGTTTGAGTCAACCAGTGGTCAAAAAATAAATTTTGAGAAAACAGATTACTACACCAGTAAACATGCAACCCAGGGAAATGAGAACATGATCAGAAACCCACTTGGAGTAAAAAAGGGATCTTTCCCTTTCACATACCTCGGATGTCCTATATACATAGGAAGAACAAAAGCTATACACTTCCAGCCTTTGATTGAAATGTATGACAGGAAACTTAACTCATGAAAAAACAAATGGCTAAGTGTTGGAGGTAGATTAATACTCATTAAATCAGTAATGTTCTCAATCCCACAACACATTTGGGCTGTAATGAAACCTCCTAACTTAGTAATCACTAAGTTAAAAAGAAAGCTGAGCACTTTCTTTTCGGGTACAGTAGAAAATAGGGATAAGAAGGTGTGGAAAAGTTTCCCTAAAATGTTCTTCCTAAAAGAACATAATGGAATTGGTCTTAGATATTTTAAGGATATCATTAAGACCTTTTCACTCAAACTATGGTGGAAATTCCAGTTAGGATTGGCACCTTAGGCGCAGTTCCTATGGTCTATTCATCCCAACCAAAGAAAATCTCAAAACTGGAAAAGAATCACCGAGGTTAACCACATTGCAGAAGCTAACACAAGAGTAATTCATGGGAAAGGATCTGCAAATTTTTTTAACATTTAATTGGACTGGTTTTGGACCTATCCATGATCACTAGATCCCACCAGATAATTTCCCTTCTGATATGACCATCGCCTCCTTCATCTCCGACAAAATGAACCTCATTAGTATGTTGCAAATTTTGCCTAACATCATGATTTCTTTCATACAAGGAGCACAAATTCATCAACACAGAGAAGATGGGCTCATTTGGAAACCGGAAAGCTTGGGAAACTTCACCTTCAAGTTTGCTTATGATTTGGTAAGCAACAAAAACCAAAAATTAGGAATTCTAAATAAAGTCTGGTTTAATAAATTTCCAAAAAAGATCTCTGTTTTCATGTGGAAATTGGCAAATGCTATTTTACCTTTTGATGACATCCTTATCTTCTCTAACATCAGTCTAGCCTCAAAATGCCCATGTTGCCTTAACTCTGACTCTCTATCTCGCTGGTTTAACTCATGCAATCTAGCTGTCCAGATCTCAAATTTTTTTGACACTATACTTGAGATTATATCACTAGAATTTGACACTATTTTTGATAGACTGACCCATTACTGGTCCCAAACAAGTTCCACCAAGATCCACAGAACCTTTATCATTGTAATACCATCCTTCATCTGTTGGAATCTATGGAAAACAAGAAATAGAATCATTTTTGATGACATCAAACCACTGCATAGAAAAATCATCACAAACATCAAAAATGATATTTCCTTAACTTTCCTTGCTAAACCTATGTTATCTAAAAGCATGGAAGACCAGAAATGGGTTAACATGGGGGCTAATCAACACACTTAGACCACCACTAAAACCAACTATTAAATGCATTAGGTGGAATAAACCAACTGAGGGGTTTAAAGTAAATATTGATGCATCTTGGCACAAAAACAACAACAAATGTGGTATAGGCATTATAATTAGAAACTCATAAGGTTCTTTTGTAGCTGCAGCTATTAGAAATACCTACTGTGCCTCTAGTTTACAAGCTGAATTGTTAGCTATGCAACAAGGACTGACTTATGCAACAGAGTTAAATCTGGAAAACATATCAATAGAAAATGATTGCTTAAATGTTGTTCATGTTGTTAATGACCCACTTAAAGCTCCATGTAAATCCTTTGAAATTGCTTCTCAACTGACTCTTGAACTTGGAAATATAACAGTCACACACACACACTTAGAGAGGGAAACTTAGTGGCTGATAGACTGAGCAAACTTGCAATCAAATCACAACAAAAAAACCTCAGTTTTCAACAGCTTGACCAGAGAACAAAGGGCCTTATACATTTGGATAAAATCAAACTCCCATCAATTAGACTTGTTTTGAATGGATGCTACTGATATGTTGTTAATTTTCAACAGGATATATACACAAGGAGAAGGCTGGAAGCAAATTTTCTAACAAGAAGAAAAGGAACTCGAGCCCTCGACCCATCATCCCTCGAGGCCTCGAACTGTTAAGCACTCGACCCAGACGCCTCGAGCCATCTACCACTCGAGCCTCAAACACACAAGCCCTCGACCCCGAGCCCTCGAGGAAACGACCACTCGACCCTTCGAGCCCTCAACCCATCGAGCCCTCGAACAGTCATGCATTCGACCTGAGACCTCCAGCCATCGAGCACTTGAGCATCGAACTCTAGAACCTCGAGCACTCGACCAGGAGACCTCGAGCCGTCGAGCACTCGAACATCGAACTCTCCAGAATCCAGAATCCAGCACTCGAGCCTTAGAGCCCTTGGGGCTCAAAGGGGTGACTCCATATACCATGAGCCTTGACACCTCGAACAAGGCGAGGAACAAGAAGAGAAGACACAAGATAGAAACAATTTCGAAACTTAATTACCATCACTCAAACCATTTCTTACTTAGAGCCTTTTTGGAGATTTGGCCATTTAACCATGTTAACATGAGGGGTGGAGACATGGAAAATGGAATCATCGCTAAAAACACCCTAAGTATACTTTTGCTCAGATATTCTGACTATCACAAGTTATCCTTTTGTACAAAGTCTTCAAAACTACTTTGAAGATAAACTTTTTGTAAACGATTTCTACCGTTTCAGGTTTAGGGAGCCTAATACATATCCCTCCCATTAATATGAGTTATTTAAAAAAAAAGCAAATAAACTCTAGATAACATGACATTTCATATCAAATACGAAAATTCTCAAATCAAACTTTTTTTAGTTTCATTTTTATTTTAAATATGGACTTGTAATATTTTATTTTTCAATTTTAATAATTATCTTAATATTTTAGTTATATTTCTTGATTGTAGTTACAATCACGATTCACAACTTCATTCTCATAGAGGAACTTGGGATACAACCCCCTTGTGGAGCATGACAATTTGTTCAACACGCAATGAAAATTTGGAAATGAATTAATTTCGAATGGATATGGCAACAGAATTTGGCCATTTATCTCTAGTATGGAGACTAAAACACAAGAATAGAACACAAGAATAGTAAATAGATGAATATTGTATTGAATCAAGTGTATAATGTTATGTTTTTCAATATGTCAATTATCTTTTATTTTAAAAATACATATGTTATGTTACTACTCGTAGTAATATTTTTTTATAAATTAAATATTATATTTATTTATTATTATGTATAAGCAAAGTCTTGGAAAATAAAGCTTTTCTATCTGCTTATGCAAATACGGGGTTGAATTAGAATTATAAAAAGGCAAAAACGTTTAGTTGCAATATTAAAAATTTATTATGCAACGTGCAGAAGTTATAAGTTTAAGACACAACTAATGCCATTCGAAAATTTTATCTTAATTTCTTCTAATTTTCAATTCAAACATTGGTCTTTCCATAGATTATGAAAATACCGTCTTTCAAGAGGCAGACACATATGATATAATAATAAATTTGAATAGTTGTCATATGCCAACGTAATAATGTTATAATAAATTATGGTGAAAAATACACTGAACTGAAATAAATATAAATATACTAAATTAAAATAAGTATAAATATACTGAACTAAAATAAGTATAAATATTTGAACTAGAATAAATATAAGTATACTGAACTGAACTGAAATAAGTATAAATATACTGAACTAATCTGAAGTACAAATAGGCTTTAGATAACAGGGCTTAAGTCTCATAGAAGTTGACTTTTCCTAAGATTATTATGAACACAATCAGTACTTTTTACCTTAAACACTATATATTTAAAATTTAAATAATTTAGGTTTACAAGAAAAGGATGTACTTTGGGAGGCTGTCGCCGTACCTATCAAAGTTAATATTTATAAGCCCTAGATGCTTACTATCTACAACTAAGTAGATAGCGGCAAGTCGGGGTCGTCCACGAAGAAAAGGGATCTTGCTAAGCGTTTAGGCACAAAAGGTTGATATTAGTCTAGGAGTATATATATACATATAAAAGCATGTAAAAATGGGGGTTTGGTTGGTTGGTTGTCCTAAGTTATGAAAATTAAAAGACAAGATAACTAGCAAAGTCAAGTGACTATGCTAATCATCAAACAAAACTAAGAAAATGGGGTTTAAAACTATAAAGATAAAAAAAGCCTTGAGGGCAAGGGATATCCACTTCCAAACCTAATGTAGATCATTGAACCATTCACTCATTCTATCACATTCATTACATGACTTAACATTAACATACCCATCTAGCAAGAATCACAACACGTTATGCACAAGAAGTTCTAAGTTCATGCTCATAGATTTTCATGCAAAGGAGCTACGGAATTCGTCACGTTCCTAACACCTAACCAATTCAATCATACAAACACTTCCTATTCTCAAACAACTCATGGCATAAATGAAGTGAAACACACCATCAAGAATACACAAATGCTAAATAACAAATGCTTCAAGGATGAGTAAAACCATCTATTCACTACTTCAACTACTTGTTGTGAAGATAAATCTTCTATCCTTCCTAGGTAGTAGTTTGCAAGAGTGAATTCGACATCTCTTGTCAAACCTCACCAATGACTCCCTTATTACTAAGAGTATCCCATTGATGGCATTTAGCACGAAGAATCAACAAGCTTAGCAATACTTATGAACACTACACCGTGCCTAAGCATTTAACCAATTCATGCATTTACACAAGATTAGTCAAGAATGATCGATGCTCATAGACCTCTCTCGTTTGCTACCTAAAACAAATATGACGAAGAGTTCGACATCATCACATTCATCTAGCAATCATCAATCCATCAACACAATCAAAAGCTCTAAATCATACTCATAGATTCCTAATAAGGAAAAGGGGGAAATTAACCCAAATCCCCCAAACCCTAGCAAGCAATTCATACAAGTATTTCATATGCTCAAGCTTTCAACAACATTAATGATATCAACAAACACATTCAATACCCATAAATGCATAATAGCAAAAGCACCAAATAAATAGATAAAAATGGTTCTTACTACATAGAAATGGAAGCTTCAATCCTTTGCTCCCAAGTACAAAACTAAGCTAGATAATCAAAACCCATACCATAGAACAAAAATCTACAAAGGAAGAAGAAATGGAAGAAAATGGTGAAAAACTAGGGTTTTGGAGCCCCAAGTCGGGCTTAGAGCTATGGAGAAGAAGGGGTGAAGAAGTATTTATAGTGGAGGAAAAAGGGGAGAAAAAGCGCTGCTGCAGGGTTGAATTCGCGCTGTCGTCGCGAGTCGCGACCAGATCAGTAAAATCCAGCCCTGTTTTGTTTTGCTTCCTCCGGGTGAACCGTTGATCTGTTTTGGGAGTTCTTGTAGTCGATTTCATAGTGCTCGACAAGAGGAATCCAATAGTACCACTCTTGAAGGCTGATTCTTCTCGAAAAATTCTGAAAACCCTGGACCATCCTTCACCCGTTGCTTTGCTCTCTTTTCTTCACTTTATCTTCTACCACTTTGTGAGTAGCCTTCAATCTTCTACCATCCTTTCGAATGGCCTTCACTAAACCACTTCTAAATGCTCATGAGCAATCTACAAATTAAGCTCACAAAAAGGAATCTAGATGCTCATGCGGACCAAAAATCCCTTAGACTCAACATAGGTTACAAAAATGAAGGATTTAGATATAAAAACCGAAAATGGTCATCTAAACCCCTTATTATGTAAACCTATGTAAATCTAGCAATCTTACACAAAAAATATAACAAAAGTGATCCTAAATACTACTAAATAATGCATATAAAATGGACACATCATACTTAATATGAAAATATAATAAATATTATATATAAAAATATACAATATTTAAGTTGAAAAATACACCATTTAAATAAAAAAGTATAATGTTCAAAGTAGAATTTACAGTAATTGCTCCGTGACTTTAAAAAATTTGTATTGTTCATGAGACCTTCTCATTAAAAAATATTTTGAATAAATATGAAATATCTTAACAAAAATTATTTTGAACCTAGTTTAATGGTAAAGTTTTGGAAAAGACCGCATTTTCACTTGCTGGATAGATGGAGTTTAATTAGAATAATAAAAAATAAAAAGTGTTAGTTGCAATATTAAAAATTTATTATGCAACATATCGTAGTAATAAAGTTTATAACTCAATTCATGCAACCCAAAAATTTTATATTAATTTTTTCTAATTTACACTTTAAACCCTAACATTTTCATGACTTATTGAAATACAATATTTCAAGAGACCAACTCTATTTTAGATATCAACAGAGTGTAATTAAAATCCTAATCAAACTCCCATTTTTAAGATTTCGGTGGATCCCAAAAGATTCCAAAATATTTGGATTAATCCAAATCACACACTATTGTGTGAAAGGGCCAATAAAATTAGTTATATCGAACCACAGAAGGTGATTATCGAGTGCTTCTCTTACTTCACCTCTAATTGGAATCGACTCAAGGCTGTTTTAAAAAACCCCTTTAATTAGAATCTGAAATAGTTCCGAACTCAGGACCTATTCATGAGATTCTAAAAGAACTGCTGGAACCTGAAGTTTCTTGAAGCCTTAGAAGAAAAAAAATACATCAATATGAGTAATCGCAAGCCATCAATCTGATTTATACTCAAATTATCAACATTTGTAACATCACTTTCCAAAAAAAATAAAAACATTAATTTGAGGACAAATAGAAAAACACCAACGAATTTAGGTTAAAAACGAACCCTCGATTTCTCCGGGGAAGGCCTTCTCCAGGCTCAGTGGGCTTCTCGGCGCAGTTGCCGTCTACAATGTGGTGGCTTCTCCAGGCGGCACCGGAGGGCTTCTCCAAGCGGGAGGCGATGCAACAGTAGGGTTGCCTTCTACAAGCGCGATGGCCTTTTCTGGGAAGTGGGCTTCTCCAGGCAAGAGGCGGTGCGACGGAAGGGAGGCGGGAGGCGGAGTACAGCAGGGAAGGAGGGAGGCAGTGCAACGGAGGTGTGAGATGGAGGCGGCGCGACGGAGGCATGAGGGGAGAGGGAGGCGTGAGGGTGAGAAAGAGAGAAAACCTAAGTGAATGGAATTGGGTCTAGAAACAAACGAAGGGTGTGAATGTTGGATTTTATTTATATACTGGGTTAAAATATCCAACAAAAGCAGTACATTAAAGACAGTTTTAAAATAGAACTGTCTTAAATCAATATTTATTAAAGGTGGAACCGCCTTTAATCGATTTAGAACTACCTTTGAAATAAAAGGGTAAACTGGGAATGTGGTCTCGAACTCGAAACCTATTTCAAACCCTAACTAAATGCATTCCTCAAAAAATTGATGGAACCATATTTCTAAGGCTACCTTTACTAGAGCCTTATCCATTGGTGACAATACTTCCTCACAAAAATTCTCCAGACATGTCCACCAAACAGGGGTTTCTCCCTACGGGCTGGAAGAAGGTGTCGGCTTTCCTTTTGCATATTGGGCTGCCGCCTATGAAGTCCATGGCTCTGTTATAATCCTAGAGTATCTGAGTGCAATTAACAAAGAAAGAAACACAAAATGTATGTATATTGAAGCAGATTCAATTAAATTTACATGAAGAATTTGAGAGTTCATATGAGAGAGCAATAGAAAGAGATGAGAAAAGAAGTGACAATATTCTGTGATTCACAACTCTGGATGAATGCTCAACAAATCCACAATTCTTCTATGTAATCAGCTCCATTTCCCCAGCCAGTTAACTAACTGAAAGGCCATATATTTTCTTGTTGCAACGGTTTCTGCCAAACTGATAAAGAAGTTTGGGATATTTACCCTTTAGTCATTGCATCATAACACTTCCTCCTAGCAACCTTAAGCTTGTCCTCAAGCTTTAAAATCAGGAAACTGGTGAGTGACAAAGTTAGCATTTTCCCAAGAAGCTTCTTACGCTGGTAACCCTTCCCATTCAATGAGCCACCGTACCATGCTAATTCCATCAGACTCAATCAACCTTCTCTGCAATACTTGTTTAGGATATAAAGGTTGGAAATCTTCTTCTTCAATCAGTGGAACTTCAGCTTGAGTATCAGGAATTGGACCAATGTGCTGTTTAAGCAAAGACACATGGAATACAGGATGCTTTTTACTGGTAACTAGGAGTATAAGCTTATATGCAACTGTTCCAACCTTACTTTCAACCTGATAAGGGCCAAAGAACCTTGCAGGAAATTAATCATTACTTCTATAGTGTACTGATTGTTGTTTGTGCTTTTGGAGTTTCAAATAAACCCAATCACAAGGATTAAAACTTCTATCCGACTCTTCAAATCTGCTGAACTCTTCATCTTCTCCTGAGCTTTCAGTAAATGGTCTTTAAGCAGCTGATCCACCTAATTTCTTTGCTGTAGCAAATTCTGATTAGCTGGTATAATGGAATCAGAAAGTATCCCTAATGGAAATTGAAGAGGTTTAACTCTATATAATGCTTCAAAGGGAGTCATCTTAATGCTTGATTGATAAGTGGTATTATACCACCATTCAGCTCCACTAATCCATTCCTGCCATGATGAAGGTTTGCTGCTACAAAAGCATCTCAAATAATACTCTAGTATTTGAATAACTCTCTCAGTTTGCCTATCCGTTTCTGGATGATAGGCAGTACTCAATTGTAATTTTACACCAAACTTTTTGAACAATTCAGCCCAAAAATGACTGGTGAAAATCTTGTCCCTATTTGAAGTTATAGTCTCTGGTATGCCATGTAATTTGCTCACATTATCAAAGAATAGTTTAGCCACAGTGTGAGCAGTAAATGGATGAGATAGAGCTATGAAATGACTGTGCTTAGTCAATCTATCTACTACTACTAGGATAATATTATAACCACTGGAATCCGGAAGCCTATCAATAAAATCCATTGAAATTTATCTTCAAGCATAATTGGGGATTGGTAAAGGTTGTAGCAAACCTGTACATTTGCAATGCTCATTCTTATGAGTTTGACAAACCACATATTTTCTTATATACTCAGTAATCTCCTGCTTCATTCCAAACCAGTGAAAGAAAGTTAGAATTCTTCTTATAGTTGCAATTTGGCCTGAATGTCCACCTATAGGGGATGAATGCATAGTTTCTAAAATCTATTGTTTTATTCCTCCACCTGTGCCAATATACATCTTTCTTCCCTTCTTTAAAATCCCATTGACATAACTGAAATCAGATGAATGATCAGTTTTCAGCAATACAGAAGTGATCAATCCTTGAGCTGTATCACCATGTTCATAGTTATTTTCTATTTTTTCCATCCAAATTGGTAGGGCTGAAGTTAATGTAATGGCTCTCAAAGAGACTGTATTCTTTTCTGATGGCAGATCACTTACTTGATGCTCAGAGTCAAGTTCAGGTTCTAAAAAAACTAAACAGTACCCAGAATGATGATTTTGTGATATATGAGTTGTACTGCCTGTAGAAGTCATACTGGCTTGATAATTGTCTTCCAATTTAGAGTCATGATCCACTGTTGTATTCCTTGGATGACAATAATCTCTTTCCATTCCTTTGTATGCTGGCCATGGGCAGGTAATGTTTTTACAGGCATCATTTGCTGTATTACTTGCTACAATTTTTTTTATTCTGAACTCATATCTGCATCATCATATTGATCCCATTGAACCTAATTTTCCTTCACCATTTCTTGGTCATTTGAGCTATCCGAGTTATCAGGATGAAGTATGGATAAGGCATCTGCCACACCATTATCTGTACCCTTTGATCTCAAAATCAAGGCCAGACAATTTGTAACCCATTTGTGCTGAAGTGCATTGGTAATCTTTTGATCAAAAAGATATCTGAGGCTTTGATGATCTGTTCTAATCACAAAATAACTTCCCATAAGATAGTGCCTTCATTTATCAACTGCTAAAACCAAAGCCATAAGTTCTTTTTCATAGGTAGATAAACTTTTATTTCTTGCACAAAATGTTTTACTAAAAAATACTATAGGTCTCTCTTCCTGCATTAGTACAGCCTCCATGCCATAACCACTGGCATCCGTTTCAATTATAAACTCTTTGTCAAAATTTGGCATTTAAAGTACAAGAGCAGTTGTAACAGCTTCCTTCAGTTTTGCAAAAGCTTTTGATGAATCTTCTGTCCAACTGAAACAATCCTTCTTCAAAAGGTCATGCAGAGGTCTACAGATTAGACCATTGTTGGAAATAAACCTTCTATAATATCCCACCAATCCCAAGAAACTTCGTAACTCTTTGATAGATTTAGGAATAGGCCAACTAAGTATAGTGCTGATCTTGTTCTTATCCATTTCAACTCCCTCGTAAGAGATTAAATTACCCAAATATTTCACTTTATTTTCTAAAAATACTTGGAAAATAAAGAATGTTTCCTCATCTCATGAAGTACTTCCTATAAATGTATCAAATGATCTTCTAATGTTGCACTATATATAAGAATGTCATCAAAGAATACAAGCATTGATTTCCTTAAATATTTCCGGAATATTTGATTCATTAATGATTGAAAGGTTGTTGCTGCATTTTTCAAACCAAATGGCATCACTAAGAATTCAAAATTTCCATGGTGAGTCTGAATGTTGTCTTAGGTATATATGCAGTTTTCACTCTAATCTGGTAATATCTTGACCTAAGATCAAGCTTAGAGAAGAATCTAGCTCCATGAAGCTCATCTAGCAATTCATCTATAACTGATATTGGAAAGTTATCCTTTATTGTAATGTCATTCAACTTCCTGTAATCAATGCATAACCTCCAGCTAGCATCCTTCTTCTTGACTAGTAAAACTGGTGAAGCAAAAGGACTTGAACTTCTTTAAATAAAGCCTTGTTTTAGTATCTCTTCAACTTTTTTTCTATTTCATTCTTGTGTGGATAAGCATATCTCTATGGTTTCAATTTAAATGGATCAGCATTGGCTTTCAACACTATGGTCTACAGATCTGGCAGGAGGTAAAGATGAAGGGATAAAGAAAGCATCTCTAAAATCAATAAGGACCTGCTTGATCTCTTCAGGTATTTGTAATTCAGCTATTTTCTTTGATTCATAATCCATTTATTTTCCTAATCTTTGTGTCTCCTTCTGAACCATCCAGCAATTCATAGCGCCATCAAATCTGTTGCCAACATCCACCAACATTATTTTCCTCTTCTTGTAATTCTTCCAAAAAATGCCATCCTGCTTCCTAAATGGTAACTTTGGGTCTTCATAATTCCCTTTTAGCAGCCACTGCATTCCATCTCCATTGGTATGAATGTTGTGAGTGTTAAAATCAAAAGAAATGGGACTGAAATAACTTATCCAATCAACTCCAAGAACTATATCAGACCCTCCCAAATCAAGTACTTTCATACCAACTATGAAATTATGCTGTTGAGACTTCCATTCCACTTGTGGACATATAGTAAAACCAGCCACCTTACTGCCATTGGCAATTGTGACCATAAATGGATCAGTGAACACTTGTCTAAGCTTCAAATGCTTAACCATAGTAGGATCGATAAAACTATCTGTGCTACCAGTATCAAGTAGCATATTCACAAATTGTCCCTTAATAGTTCCCACTAAAGAAATTGTATTGGTTCTGGATCCACTCCTCACTTTGTTCAGAGTTAACTCCTCTAGATCTTCCAACATTTTGAACTCTTCAGAACCTTTTTCAATTACTATAATATCTCCTGATTGATTCAGACTGGAAGTATGATTAATCTGTCTAAACTTGCACACATGTCTAGGCACATACTTCTCCCCACACTTGTAATATAGATAATTCGTATGCCTATACTGCTGCTCTTGTGGGAATATTCTCCTAAAACCTTCAATTGCTGGTTTCCTTATTACTGGAACAGTTTTTCTGAGCAGTATTTCCATAAGAAGGCCTTATACTGTTCTAATTTTTTGGTGTTTCCTGGCTAGTTCTGGATCTTTTACTAGTAAGTTCAAGATTCATTACTTGAAGAAAAGCTATCTCTATTGTCTGTTCTAAACTATCAGGTTTTAACATTTTTACCATTGGTCTCAGCTCATCCTTTAACCCACTAACAAAGCTTGAGATAAAGTAGCTTTCAGGAAGATTTGGATTGATGGATAAAACTAGGGATTTCAGCTCTTCAAATGCCTCTTGATACAACCTTAAATAACCTTTCTGATATAATTTGTTAAATTCTTCAATCGCATCCCTTCCCCCAATCTCAGAAAATCTTTTTGTCAATGAATCACTAAATTTCTACCAAGACATTTTTCCTTTTACAAATTTCTCTCCATGATACCATATCTCAGCCTTTCCTACAAGATGTATCTCTATCATTTTGAGTTTATGATTTTCATACACATTTTAAAAGTTGAAGAACTTCTGACACTTCCTCAACCACTATATAGGATTTTGACCACAGAAAACAGTTAAAGCAACTCGAGCTTGAGTATTACCAATATCTTTCCAACTCATAGCATTCAAACTATCAGTTTCTACTACTCTATGATCCATAATGATAGGAGAATGAATTTTGTAAGATAGAGGTTCATACTTGGTTTCATTGTGAATAAGAGGATTCTGAGCAATTTAAGCCCCTAGTCCTGCACTGCTAGAAGGAGATTGCATATTTGAGTTGTCCACTGCTTCTTTGTTTGAATTCTTTCTCGTCGGTCCCTAAGCTTGAATCATTTCTACCAATTGCTCAAACCGCTTGTTTGATTCCTCCTGATTCTTCATTGTAGTATCCATCATACTGCTAATTCTCGCACTTAAAGCAACGATCTAATCTCTAAGCTCTCTGTTCTGAGCTCTTCCTTCCTCAGCTATCTCCAGTAGCCTGCTATCAAAATCTTTCAATTGATTCTCAATCATGCTATTTCTTGTTCCGTCCACCATTAAAATCCAAGGTTCAGCTGGCTCTGATACCAATTGTTATGGTCCTAGAGGATCTGAGTGCAAATAACGAAGAAAGAAACACAAACTGTATGTATATTGAAGCAGATTCAATCAAAGTTACATGAAAAATCTGAGAGTTCAGATGAGAGAAAGCAATAGAAGGATATGAGAAAAGAAGTGACAATATTCTGTGATTCACAACTCTGAATGAGTGCTCCACAAATCCATGATTCTTCTATTTAATCAGCTGCATTTTCCTATCCAGCTAACTAATTGTGATGCCAATTATTTTCGTGTTGCAATGGTTTCTGCCAAACTGATAAAGGAGTTTGGGATATTTACCCTTTAGTCATTGCATCATAACAGGCTCTCACTGCCATTGCAGCCTGCAAGTTGGTGATTATTTCACCATAATTCATCTCATAATATCTCAACTTGACATGGCGATTAAATCATATATTTTGCCTACAATAAATATTTCGAAAGACTTTTGTATGTACCAAAACAGCCCCACAAAGACAATTTGAAAACAAATAGAAAACCCATTGATGCGTCTTCGACCACCAGCCGGTTCGTGGGCTTGGGGGTTCTTCTCAAATTAACCTGCAATCAAACTATCCATGGGGTATCAAGGGTCAGCACTCTGCTGCTTAAGTTAGTCCAAGCGTTTAATATGATTAAGACTGAATGAATGATAAGTAAATATGTACCTTGTATTTATACCCTGTGTCCTAAATAATGCACTCCTTAATTATCACCCTTAACTACCCACGAATGCGATAATTAAGTTAGAGTATTAAATATTCCCCTAATCGGGCAACCATACATGCGGCCCAATGGCCTTCTTGGGCCTAACCTCTATCAAGAGCCCCCAGAAAAGTAGGTTCTCGACCTTAGAAAGCTGAAACGTCACAAAGGTCTTCGAGGTCTCGAATGCATGGGACAATTCGAGAACTTGGAAAGGTTGAAATGAACCTTGCACATTGTGTTCCCACCTTTAAGGATGAGAACTTGGTTTTCTAATCAACTTCGTCATTTAAGATTCTAAAAGGGCGCATGCAAGCTCTATAATCACGTCTTCGACTCCCCCCTAAACACTGTGCCGTCAAAAGAGGAAGAGGCAATCACATCTTTCTATAACTTTTTATATTTCCAATGCCAAAATAATTACATGTCACTTCAGCCCCAATATTTACCCCTCATCTACGCTTCCTTATTTACTTTTCTCATTTGTAGGCGTCTTCTTACAAGTTTTTTTTCTATATTTCTCTCACGAGCAATCCAACCTCCATCACTTTTTCCAGGAATCAGTAAGTTCTTTCATCTCTATTCTCTTTATAATCTTCTCGTTTCCCCCTTTTCCATCATGGCCCGCTCTGATGAGGGTTCCACCTTCGAGAAACTTTTCGGTGAAATCAGGGTAAGTGAGTGAGGGGTTAGTACGCTGAAGAGAATCGTTAGTGACCCGGAATGTACCCCCTCCAAAGAACTCCAGTTCGACTTTGATGTTGGAGAGGGCATATCTAATAGTCTTGGGGAAGAGCAAATCTTTCCCATAACTGATATGCCATCTCAAGAAGTTGTGGAAAATTGGCCACCGGGAATAGGAAAACCTAACATAAGGAGGTCCCCCACGAGCGGAAAGATTAGTTTTTACACTCCCCAAAATCTAGAGCTCGAAACCATAAGGGAGGAAAAAGAAGTACTCCCTTTAAGGGAGAAGGAAATCCTCGAGGGGGGGGGGGAAGCACCCTCGAGTGGAACTCGAGAATCTTCTCTGGCAGAGCCCTTTCAAGAGAAGAAAAAAGGGACTCGCCAAAAATTAAGGCTAAAGGGCCCAGTGAGGGAGCCCTCAGTTCCAGTAACGGGAACTGCTATTTCCAAAATTTTGGACTCAATCACACCTGGCCAATGAATAGCTCCAGACACCAATTTTCAACCCTTTCGAGAAGGTGACTCCCCCATAACCTTCCCGAAGGAAGATCATCTATCTCTCCGCGACACCTTTGTTGCAGGCTTACCTTTCCCTTTCTGCCCTTTTTTTCCAAACTCCTTCGGCAATTTCAGGTGAGCCCTACGCAAGTCCCCCCAACATTTTGGTGATCATGATGATGTTCTTGACCAGATGTGACAAATTCAGTATTAAAACTAGTTATAAGCTGCTTCACTCACTATACTTCGTGTCTTATAGTGGGCGGTCAATCGATATGATTATCACGTTTACCTATCGAGAAGTACATCATAAAGTTTTTGGTGTTCCTGGAAACTCAGGTGATTAGAAAAGCTGGAAAAAAGGTATCTCATAGATAGCAGGAGGTATCGAGTCCCTCCGTGGAATTAGTCCGTGCAAGTTGAATCTCCAAACCTGGGGAATACATCTGCGTAGATGCCCTCGAGAGGGACGGATAAAAACTATTATCCAGCTCCCTCAACTATAGCCTATTCAACAACCCTAACCCCTGGATTGGCGGCTTTGCATTCCTGCCCAGAATCTATGAAGAATATGTGTATAACACACTTCAAAAAGATACAAGAAAAAGGGAAGAGAACGTGAAGGCCCCAGAGATGGCCCTCCCCTCAAGGTAATTGTTAGTGACCCTAGGCACTCAGGACCTTTCAAATGTGCCTTAATAGAAATCTACTTCTCTTGTTTGTTGTGTTATTATGTTTATTACTATTAACTGACTCTCATTCTTTTTCCATTTTTAGTGGGTTTCCTTAAGGGCTTAAAGAAGCAGAAGCCCTCGAAGCAGGGTCAGGCTTACTCCAAGGGGATCATTGATTCCTCAAATCAGGCTTCCATTCCCCCGACTCTGGTGTCTTCCCTCTCGAATTAGGCCTCCTCTCCTGCAGCAGGCCTCGAGAGGCCTATCTTAATCGGTGATGCTGAGCAATCACCTCACACCCAGAACGTTCGCCAGAAGACAAGGGCGAACAACAAAACTATCAGCTCCTCCTCACCAAAGCCATTTATGGGAACACATGGCGGTGAAGATGTTCAACAATAATAACTGCCCCCTTCGAATGATGCGGTGCCCATATTTGGGTTCGAGCATCACCTTTCAAAGATTGGCTCTAATCCTGAGGTTCTTTTCCATTCTCTTTTCTCTCTCTCTTTGTTTTTGTTAATGTTAATCTGAGCTGATTTTTTTATCATGTGTCTAAAATATATCATGAGGCCACCACGAGAATAGTGGCCCGATATTCTATTGGCTCCGCTGTCGAGGATAACCTTCGTGAGGAGCTCAGCAAAAAAGATGCTGAGATTTTGTAGCTAAGGGAATCTCTCGAGGTTCACCAATAGGTCCTCGAAGGGAAAGAAAAACTGCTCGAGGAGAAGGACAGAGTGCTTGAAGATGTCATGGGGGCTCTTGAAGAAAGGAAAAAGCTTTGGGATTGTGAGAAGCAAGGTGTGAATGCCGAGATGCGACAATGGTTGCTACAGAGGGATACCCTCACTAAGAGGTTTCAAACTATAGAAGAGAAGGTTCAAGCTGCAGAAGACCCGACCACGCAGGTGCGACCGCTCAAGGCCTTCAAACATAAGCTATTCAATAGCCATGAGCTTGCTAAATATTTCCTGGATCTTCTAAGGATGGCCAAGGAGATCGGCTGCAGTGAATTAACTGAGGAATTTTTAAAGCCACAAATGTCCGCCTCTCTTTCTGAAGATTTGGCCAAACAGGTGGACGAACTGGTTAATCCAAGCTTGAAGCCACCATGGATGTAAAATGGGATAAGGCTATAAAAAATGAAGGCCTTTTCTTTGCCCTATTGGATTTCATTAAGGCCAAAGGGGAGTTCTTTACTGCCGAGAGGATTCGAGCGATCCCCCTTCCAGAGGTTACATAAGCCTCTCATGGGAAAGATTCCCCCCATCAATCAGGTGGAAGAAATGATTGCTTCCACATCAAAGGAGGATGATTCTAGGTTGGTCTCTAATTGTAAAATTTGCCTCCTTTGTTTTTTCTGTCTTACTTAGGGCCCCTCAATTGTATCCCTATTTATTTTTTTATTTTTTTAGAATCAATGAAAATACACATTTTTTTTGCTGCTACTTATTGATTTTACCTTTGAGTTTTTTTCGTAGTATAATTCATTGAAAACAGTGCTAGAAAGCACTTGCGAGGAGCTTTCGAGTACCCAAAAAGAACTGTATGAGACAAATAAACAGTTACTGATTGCCCTTTGAGGTCTTTCTAAATGGAACCAAGAGAAAGACTCCTTGAAGGATAAGCTCCACAACCTCGAGGCCGGGATGAAGTTGTGGCAATCTAAAGATCATCTTATGTTCAATAGGTTTGTTGAGGATTTCCTTAGCAAGGAATTTAATGGTACCTATCCTTTAGAAGTGGTCAAGGGTCGCAATCCCGCTGATAAAGAACTAGAAGAAATGATGCGGAAAATTTATTTGAACTTTGGTTCTTTGAAGTCCTGCCTTGCTGCTACAACTAGCCTTTCAGTAGTGGAAGGGTGCCTAATTGGTTGCTTGGGAGAAAATCGCAGATTGGTAGCCCGGAGGGAATTAATTTCCAAACAGCATCTATTGGCTCAATGCAAAGTGGGTAGCCTTGAAGAGGACTTACTCACTTGGAAGATGGCAGCTAACGAGGACCCCTATTTGGCTAGCGAACCCCCTTCGGCCCCTCGAGAGAGCCCCCCAGTTGAAGATAGCTCTTTGGTGGAATCCATTTTATCAGAAAATGAAAAACTCACTGGGGAGATCGACGCCTAGAAGGTACAAGCTAAAGAAATGGAGCAATGTTTCGCTGAGTATGAAGAAAAAATTTCCGCACACAAAGTAAGCCTTCATGCACATATGCTTTCTCATGGCATTCTATCCTCCTACTTAATCAGCAACGATCGTCTTCCAATGTTTCTACTAAAAGCTGCCGAGTATTGGATGGAAGAGGTCAACATTCATGAGAATAGGACTCTAAGGCAGAAGAAGGCTTTTGACCTCATTCTCGACTGGCCACAGAACTGAAGGTAAAGAGATTTACCCCCTCGAGTTTTTGCTCTGTCCCTCGGTCATGGGATTTTTTCGTTAAAAATGTTGAACACCTTGTCCTATTGAGAAAAATTAACCAAGGGTCTTCCTCTAGACACCGCAAAAGTGCCAGGTTATCCTCAAAGGCCCCATTCGAACCTTCCACGAAGAAACGGTGTAGGACCGTCACCGTCACTCCCCCCCCCCCGGATTCCTCTTAATATCCTGTAGAGGAGCAAATGAAGGATATTTGAATGGCCGCTAGTATAAATCTTGAAGAACTCAAGGAAATAGAGGCAAATGTGAAGAAACTAGGAGAGACTATTTCCACTGAAGAGTTGTTTCAAACGGGATTTCCTCCGAGTGAATGAATATATGTAGATGGATCAACTTGTATAATTGTTAGTGTAATTATTATATCCTTAGTATTTGTTGGGATTTGAATGAACAATTGTGTAGTCTGACTCGGAGTGCTTTCTTGGATGGTGTATGACCCACCAAAGTTGGATGCAACTGCGGTGAATCTGAAAAATGGCCATCTTTGTGGAGGACGCATTCTCACTGAATTAATTTTTTTTACGCCCTAGAGGACGCAGTCAGTGAATGCGTCCTCTGTAAAAAAAAATTCGACCGCCTTTTAGAGGACACATTCGCTGAATGTGTTCTCAATATTGCTTAATTTTTTACTGCCTTTTATAGGACGCATTCTCTGAATGCATCCTCAATATATCTTAAAATATTTTTACCTGCATTTTATTAAAAATGCATCCTCAATATAACAAATAATTTTTTTAATCCAGCATTCACTGAATGCGTCCTCAATTTAAAATGAAATTTTTAATCAGTCTTCTATTTGACTTTCCAATTATTATTTTTTATATTTAGTTTAGGGTGAAAATAGCGCATCAGTAGACATGTGATTCTTTTATTTTTTAAAAAATTTTGGTAATGATAAATGCATCGGAAGAATATGGAAATAAAACATGAACATCGCAATCAACAACAATGCTCGTATTGGCCCTGATTAGCTCATCCATATATGTTGGCAACATTTCAAAGGATTCCTCCCAAGTTTTGAATACCAAATCAATAGCCTTCTGCCGAGCATACCACGCCTTCTTGTAGGAAAGGGTCACATTTAACTCCGTCTTCACATGCGCTTGGACATCCTTCACCATGTAAGAAGGGTTTGTGTCAATCTGGTGGCGAATGGAACGGGCGATCATCAACGATGTCAGATTAGTGTTACCACTCAATCGACCAGCACCTACACAATTATGACTACTTGCCCATTTGGTGATCTCCCACATCCCATGGGAAGCCTTTTTGCTGGCTCTAACAATCCAATGACAACTACCACTTCCTTCAACAACATCCTTGCATTTCGCATACCATGTACGTGACCTGCTCTCCACGACCCTGTGCTCCCTGTTCATCATGGAACTCCACCTGTAAATAGCTTCTACCAATTTTGGCTTACTCCGGAATCGCATACCCAATACAACTTCACCAGTCCCTTGAACATAACTAGGAAGTCCATTACCACAATTAGTTGGGTCATAGTCATCCTCATCAGGGCCCCCATAATCCCTAAAGTAGGCCTCCGTATTAGGATTCTCCATAAGATGGAACATCATGGCAACATTTTTCATGCACACCACTTGTTTATCATCGTCCCTTGGATTTGAATCAGTTGATAAGGAACGATCATCTTCACTTTCATCTTCAAGTTCCCTTTGCTCACCTTCATTATCGCTACCAACATGTTCACCGTGACCAGCAACATGGTCGCCAATTTCACCCACATAATCATCATTGAATACATTTAGCTCATCATGATGCACACCGTATATACCACACTTGTGGATGGCTGAGCGCAAACGAGGTGAACATACGCACTGGGTTGGCTTGACTCACCAATGACAAAACCTAGCAATGAACAGAGGGTGGTAAGGTTGGCAAAGGTGTATAGCTCTGAATATTGCTACACAATGACATGAACGTGCCCAAACCAACATCACCCACACGGTCACTGGTGTTCGACATTTTCTCGATAATAATTTACAGATCAGCTGAGAACATTCGATCAACAATGTTGAAGAAGGTCACGGTAGACTCGTCATCTTCCAGATTATAACATTGGTAGTATACAGGTGAACCAATCAGCCTAGGATAATGATAATATATTTTCAACAGCAACCCCTCGCTTGCAAGGCCAAGCTTTCTGAAAATTAAATCAACTAACTCGTAGTGGCTTAACCTCTATTTGAGAGTCACATTTTTCTCGTGTATGGGAGGATCATAATACACACCTACAGTCAAATCAAACTTAATCTAAACCCCTTTGTATAAATACACCATCAAAAACATCGTTCAACTACATTACACGAATATAGATAATATAATTTGATATTCGAAAATACGGTATTATTCAGAAACTCATATTCAACTCCTCAAACCCTAAACCATGCAGTGTTTGATTATCATCGGGCAACTAAATCATACACTATTATTGATTTTCTAACTATTACACTATTATAAAATGTGTGCTCACTTACGCCACACAAATTAAATCGTTACTGCAATTTCAATACAAAAATTAGTGAACAAATCACACATAATCAACTCACACATAATCAACACTTTCATATAATCAACACTTTCATAGAATCAAACCAAACATAATCATTCAAACCACACACAATCATTCAACACATTCATATCAACAAGATTTTTTCAATTACCACACAAATTAAACTATTACTACAAATTTAATTTAAAATATTAGTGAACAAATCACACATAATAATTCAACACATTCGTGTAATAAAGAATTTTTTAGGTACCTCTCGGAGACTCAAATTTTCCAGCGGCGCGTGACTGTAACTCGCGGACGTGCTAGTGGCGCATAAGCTCCATGCGTGGTTGTCCCAGTGGCGCGTGTGGTGTTGAGGCGAGTGCAAGAGAGTCGGCATCAGCCAGCTGGAGGTTTCAACTACAAATCCGGCAACAATTAACAACAAAACACAGAGAAATGGAGCAGATCTGAACAAAATGGGAAAAAACCAACTAAATCTTGCTGAGGTACCAGCCGAGGGATGAAGATGGGTAAGAACGAAATCTTGGTCCCGGAGATGGAGACGGCAGTGGCCTGAGTAAGCGTGGGAGTGAAGATTCCATAGGCAAAAGAAACAAAGAAGTTGTGCGTGTGTATGTTGTTTTAATGGAGAAACTGGAGGAGAAACCAAGGTTGCTCACGGGAGTTGGGTTTAATGATGAAGTTGGTGAGGAAGCATACGGTGAATGCGTCCTCTGCATAACCGATATAAAAAAACAAAAATTTTAGAGGACGCATTTGCCAAATGCGTCCTCAACAATTATGTAAAGAAATGTGAAAATTCATGAGGGCACATTTACCATATGTGTCCTCAATAATTCTGCAAAAAAATGAAAAACTCATGAGGACGCACTTACCAAATGCGTCCTCCTATATTCATGCAATAAAAAAAGAAAATTGATGAGAATGCATTTAGCAAATGTGTTCTCCACCCTTGTATCTAGCATAATTTACTGTAGCCACAACAGTAGAATTTTCTCATCTTGCTAATTTGTGCCTTAGTTCCTCTAAGCTCTATGGTTCACTTCCTTTTCTCCTTGTGATGCTTCTCGAACAACCAACCAGTCAACGGGCTCTCAAGCTCCTCGAACCGAACTGCAATAAAACTGTCCATGTGGGTCCTAGGGGTCAGTTCTCTGATGACTAAGTTAGTCAAAGAGTCCATATGAGATTAAGATAAATGAATGTGAAAATGATTGTGTACCTGGTATTTATAATGTATGTCTTAGCTAACAATTTCCTTAATTATAGCCATCAATTACCCTATAAATACGATAATTATTGTAATGCAATATCTCAGATGGGCCGTGATTATTATGGACCAACATACCTCTTGGGCCTGACCTACATCAAGAACCCCTAGAAAAGTAGATCCTTCTTATTTGAGACCCTGGAATGACACATCGTGATCAGTGCAAAAATCTCAAAGTTTCTCAGTAATTTGAGATCCTCAAGACCATACGTTCCCAAGGGTACCTCTAGGATGTAGTGGCTCAAGATAAACTTTGTTCCATACATTTCCAGGTCTCGAAGGAGGGAATCTAGTTTTCTCCTTAAATTATTTTGTCAGAATTTCAAGAGACGCACGTGTTCTGATGACAAAACCCGCCCGTGTTTGGCAACCACGTGTGCTCCTATTCCCAAAGTGGTGTGCAGAGAGAATACAAAAAGATAGTTGTGTCTTTTCATAACTTTTTAACTTCTCAATGAGGTTATTAACCATGCCGCCAATTGAAATCCATTAAATGCTCCTCTTTTCTTCACTTTTCCATTCTTACTCATTTGCAGGAAATTTCACAAGGGAAATTTATCTCGGAGCTATTTCATTCCTTCCTTTTCATCAGCAATCTCATTCTCATCATCTTTCTTCCAAAACCCAGTATGTTTTTCCCTCTTCTCCTTTTCTTTCTCTGTTTCTTTCTTCTTTTTGAAATCATAACTAATTCCAACGAGGGTTCTGCCGAGAGGGGGTTTTCTGGGGAGGTTATGGCGGATGAGGAGCAAGGCTGCTCACCCAAGGGAGTAACCACTAGTTCCAAACATGATTATTCTGGTGAGCCGCAACGTGATTCCGATGCAATAGGGGATGCGCCGGACCATACTACCCTTGACCCTAGGTTTTTTCCTATCACTGATATGCCTTCTGGGGGTACACTAAGAGTTGGGCCCCAGGCATGGGAAAACCCTATGTGAGAAGGTCCCCTACCAATGGTAAAATTGGTGTTTATCCCCCCTTGAGTCCTATTCTCGAGGTCTAAAAGGGAGAAGATGTGTCTTCTCAAAGAGAGGATTTAACCCCCCCCCCCCTCTCCCGAAGGGAGGGAAGCGCCCCATGAGGCATTAGGAATATCTCCAGGAGAAGAAGTACCTCGAAAGAAGAAAATGGGGGTATCGAGAGGGGGAAAGCTTAAGAAAAGGGGGGTACCGATAGGTTCAATTCCCCTTAATTAGCGAATATCTCTGGATGTAGATTTCCAGCCTTTTTGAGAGGGAGATATTCCCTCATAAACTTCCCGATGGAAGATCAGCTATTTCCCTAAGGCATTTACATTGTGGGCTCACTTTTCCTTTTCCTCCTTTATTCTCCAAACTTCACAAGTAGTTCCAAGCGAGCCCCACCCAAGTCTATCCCAATGTCTTGGTGATTATCAAGATGTTCTTATCGAGATGCCACGATTTTTGTATCAAGCCAAGGTATAAGTTGCTCTGTTCATTTTATTATGTGTTCTATAGTGGAAAATCTTCTGATAGGATTATTACTTTCACTAGTAGAGAGATACACCACAAGATTTTCACCGTTCCTGGCAACTCGGGCGACTGGCAAAGCTGGAGGAAGGGGATCTCGTTTGATAGTAGTAGGCATCAAGTTCCCCCGTAGAATTGGAATGCACAGATCGAATCTCCCAAACCAAGGGAATACATTTTCCCTAAGGATATCAAAAAGGATAGCTAAAAATTATTATCCAATTCCCTTGATTACACTCCGTTTACCAACCCCAACTAGAGTATCAGTGACTTTGCCTTGTCTCCTGTAATTTATGAGAAGTATGTATATAAAAAGCTTATGAAAAATGGAAAAAAAAAGGAAAAGAGGACTTGAGGGCCCTCTCGAAGACCCCCCTCTCTGCACTTCTAACAGTGGTTTTGAACCCTCGGAAGCTTCCAAAGGTGTTTTAATGGAACTCTATTATTATTATTTTCCTTTATTTTGTCTTTCTTTACTAACATCATCTCTGTGTTTTTTTAGTGGGTCTCGGAGGGTCTTTACAAATCAAGAATATCCCAAAGAACGACCTAAAGTAGGGTCAGAGCAATTCTAGGGGGACCCCTGCCCCCTCCCTCCAATCAAACTTCCACCCCTCCAGTTGGTGGTGGAAGGACTATCTCGCCCCAGAGGGATGCTGAACCCCTCAACACTAGGAATGTATGTCAAAGGATGGAAACAAAAAGTGGGCAGAGTGCTGGCATTCCCACCAAGTTCGCCCCCAAACACCCTCCTCGAATACTGCAACAACTACTTCCAACATCCTAACTATAGATGAACAATCCCTCGCGACCATGGTCATGAATCCTCGGGTTATTTCTCGAACTCCCTAAGTTTTTATTACAATATAATTCTAAGTGCTTAACAATTGATTCGGTTATGTAGGCTTCCCAGCTTTTCAGCCAAGCTGCTCAAAACTTCTTCGCTTTTATTCAAGTTGTGACAACGGGTCATGGTAAGTTGTAAGAGAAACTAAGCCAAAAAGATGTTAAGATCCCCAAGCTGAAGAAGGTGCTCGAGGAGAAGAGGAAGGTGCGCGAGGAGGATAAGAAAGTGCTTGAAGAGGAGAAGACAAAGACGATGAGAGTTGACTCAAAGAAGAGACAACTCATTCTAGAGAAAAAATACCCTCGAGAAGAGGGTTAAGTCTGCCAAGAACCCTATTGAGCAGGTCCATCTTCTGCAGGCATTCAAGGACAAGTTGCCAAATAGTCTTGAGCTGTTCAATTTCTTTGTAAGCCTTCTCAAAATTACAAAGAAACTGGGTTGCAGTGACCTGGCTGAGGAAACCTTAAAGCCTAGACTCTTGTCCTCCTTGTCTGAGGAGGATGCTAAGCTAGTAGACGAGCTTGTCAAACTTGAGCTCGAGGAGCTCCTAGACAAAAATTTGGATGAGGCAATCAAGTTTGGTGGCATGAAATTTGCCCTGATGGACTACATCAAGTCCAAGGGGCAATTTCTAACTGTTGGAAGAATTTGAGCAATTCCCCTTCTAAAGGCTACAGACGAGGCCTCCGAGAAAACAGATCAACCTGAGCCAAATGTGGAAGAACAAATCGCATCCACCTCGAAGGAGGATAACTCTAGGGTTCATCCTTAATTTCTAAACTCTGGCAATTATGGCCTCCTCGTGTAATCTCTTTGTTTTAAATGACGAAGATCTTCTTGGGTTTCTAAGTTTCTCTCTCTTTGTTCTTAATGTATTTCCCTTCCTCGTAGTTTAATTCATTGAAACGGCTCCTGGAAGGCACTTACCATGAGTTTTCAAGCACTAACAAAGAGTTGAATGAAACACACAAGCAACTAATGCAAGCGATGCAGCACTTTCCACATGTAAGGAGGATAAACAAATCTTAAAGAATGAAATTAATCAGCTCAAAGGGGAACTTAAGTTGTGGCAAACTAAAGATCATCCAGTCTTTAAGGAATTCGTTAAGGATTTCTTAGCCAGGGAGTTCAACGGGACATATCCTTTGGAGGTGGTAAAAGATTGTGATTCCGCAGATCAAAGCTATGAAGAATTATCACGTCAAATAAATTAGAAGTTTGGGTCTCTGAAGGCGTGTGTTGCTAACGTGACTAGGCTACCAGTCATGGAAGGGCGTCTAACTTCATGTATGGGCAAAAATGATAAGCTAAGGGTGCACAGATAGGACATCTCCAAATGATATATGGTTGTCGTGGGGAAAATAACCAGTATCAAAAAGGAATTGCTAGCATGGAAAGTAGCTAGCAAAGACCCCTCCCTAGTAAGAAAATTTTCCACGAGGAACTCATCTGCAGGAGACGTTTCTCTAGTAGAGTCTCTTTTATCTGAAAATACTCAACTCGTAGGAGAGATCAAGGCTTGGAAACTTCAGGCCAAGGACCTCGAGGAATGTATCACGGAGTTCGAGAAGAAGATTGGCATTCATGAAGTAAGCTTTCAAGCCCACATGCTTTCTCATGGCATTCCCACCCCATATTTGATTGACAATGATCGATTGCCAAAGTTTTTTCTCAAGGTCTCTTATTATTGGATTTTGGAGGTCAACGTGTATGAGGATGGGACCCCTCAAAAGAAGAAAGTTTTCGACCTTATTCTCAAATGGTTAAAGGAAATGCGATTAAAGGGACCCTCCCCTTTGGGCCATCGCAGGTCTTCTCGACCAAAGCCATCTCCCAAGAGAGCTGATAAGAATCCCGGGTCCTTGAATCGGGATTCCAAGAGGTCTTCCAAAAACTGTAGCTGAAGTGAGTAGTTTTTGAAGAATCAAGGTAGAACTATTGCACCGCTCGACCCCCCCCCCCCTCCAAGTATCTAGAGGAAGAGCAAATGAAGGATATTCAAAAGGCTATTGCATTAAGATGGAAGAACTTAAGCTTTTGGAAACAAAGTTGAAGGGGTTAGCGCCTTCTCCAACAGATCTTTTCGAGGAGGGGTTTCCCCCAACTAAGTAAATCAATGTTGTGCATGTCTTGTACGAAAATTTCTTTTTGTGAGTCTTCTTCTTTGGAAGAAAATAGTGCTCAAGGGCTTGAAAAGTTATAACGGGATTTAAGTTGAACATGTACACATCTCCTCGTGAATTTTAAGTTCCAAATGTCATTACCACTTGCAACTTACCTGTTCAGAAATGCCTCAATTGGCTTCGATGAGTAGAAATTGAAAAATTCAAAGACACAAGCAATTTTACCCAAGTTCGATGTTTCCACCTACATCCTTCAAATTTTCTCCACTAGTTCATCATTTCAGGATTACTAAAGTACCTTATGAGTGCCGCTTAAAGCATATCACTCGATCATCGGTCGTAGCTGGAAATATCATCTAGAGTGCCACTTAAGAGCAAACCACTCGACCATCATCCGTAGCTGGAAATATCGTCTAGAGTGCCACCTAAGAGAAAACCACTCGAACATCATCATGAGGGCTGCTTAAGAGCAAACCATTCTATCATCAACTGTAGCTGGAAATATCATCTAGAGTGCCGCTTAAGAGCAAACCACTCGAATACGATCATGAGTGCTTCTTAAGAGCAAACCACTCGAACATCATTATGAGTGCTACTTAAGAGCAAACCACTCGAAGACTATCTTGAGTGTCGCTTAAGAGCAAGCCACTCGAATAGCATCATGAGTGCCACTTAAAAGCAAACCACTCGAACATCATCATGAGTGCTTCTTAAGAGCAAGCCACTCAATCATCAATCGTAGCTGGAAATATCATCTAGAGTGCCACTTAAGAGCAAACCACTAGAACATCATCATGAGTTCCGCTTAAGAGCAAACCACTCGAAGACCATCTTGAGCGTCGCTTAAGAGCAAACCACTCGAATATCACCATGAGTGCCACTTAAAAGCAAACCACTCGAATACCATCATGAGTGCTACTTAAGAGTAAACCACTCGAATAGGATCATGAGTGCCGCTTAAGAGCAAACCACTCGAATATCATCATGAGCGCCGCTTAAGAGAAAACCACTCAAATATCATCATTAGTGCCGCTTAAGAGCAAACCACTCAAATACCATCATGAGTGCCGCTTAAGAGAAAACCACTCAAATACCATCATGAGTGCCACTTATGAACAAACCACTCAAATATCATCATGAGTGCCGCTTAAGAGCAAACCACTCGAATATCATCAGGAGTGCCGCTTAAGAGCAAACCACTCGAATACCATCATGAGTGCTGCTTAAGAGAAAACCACTCGAATATCATCATGATTTCCGCTTAAGAGCAAACCACTCAAATACAATCTTGAGTGACGCTTAGGAGCAAACCACTCGTTATAGCTGATAATACTTTCTCAGGTTGGTAATGCTCCACCTTCTTGGCACTCGAACCCCATTCATCACCTCGAGGATGTAGCTACCACCTGGATGCGATTAAATTTCCCTGTAGGGCCCTTCCTAGTTTGCAACCAACTTTCCTTCGGGTTCCCTTCTGCTTTTCTCATTTTTCCTCATTACCACATCTTCCGGGTTAAAAAAACACCTTCTTTACCCTTCTATCATGGTATCTTCTGACCCATTCTTTAACCTTAGCTTCATGCAAAGAAGCTAGTTCTCTCTTTTCTTCCACCATGTCAAGATCCAAACACCGATTCTGCTGATTACTTGTCTCATATGCAGCGGCCATCATCCTTGGGCTAGGAACACCTATCTCCACAGGAATTACTGCCTCCAAGCCATATAATAAATTGTAAGGTGTTTCTCCAATGGCTGAAGACTCGAGTGCTTAATATTCCCACAAAAAATTGGTAGTTCCCATATCCAATTACCTTGTTCCCCCTCGAGCCTAGCTCGAATGCCTATCATCATGTTGGTTACTTCTACCTGTCCATTAGCTTATGGGTGTTAAACTGACGTTACCTTCTGTTTAAATTTGTACTCCTCACACCACATCTTGAATGGATATTGAGCAAACTGGGTTCCGTTATCCGTGATGATTGTCCTTGGAATTCCAAAATGGCATATAATATTCTTCCAACAAAAAGTAATAACCATCTTTCCCCTTATGTTCGTCAAGGGTTCAGCTTCCACCCACTTCATGAAGTAGTCAATAGCCACTATGAGATACCTAAACTTCCATGGAGCTTCTGGAAAGAGTCCCACCAGGTTGATCTCCCACTTATCGAAGGGCTAAGAACTGTAAATGCTTTTCATCTCCTCCTGGGGAACATGGGTTATGGGAACATTTCTCTGGCACTGATGGAAAGCTTGTATGTATCTATTTGTGTCATCAAACACTGTAGGATAGTATAATCCTATTCGAATGAGCTTCCCCGCCACAGATCTGGCCCCTTGGTGACTATCACATAGCCCTTCGTGAACCTCCTTTATAAGATAATCAACTTCATGAGGGTTAACACACCGGAGCAACGGCTGTAAATGACCTCTCTTGTACAACACTCCTTCCTACAACACATACCTTGGAGCTTTCAACCGTATCTTTTTTGCCTCAATTTCACTCTCCGGCATGACACCCTCTCGAAGGTATGCCACGATAGTGGTCATCCAATTGTCCTCCACCTCAACTGCCATAACCAGAAGTTCTTCAAAACTTCATTTGTTTAAGGTTTCCATGAGCAACTACTTTTGAGATTGGATTCCCAAGTCCGAGGAAGCAAGCTAGATAAAGGCATCTGCTTTATGGTTGCTCTCCCTTCGGACCTGTGTTAGAGCATAAGATTTAAAAGCTTTCAAGAGATTTTGTGCTACCTTGAGGTACCTTTGCATATTACATTCCCTGGCTTCATATTCTCCATTCACATGTTGAACGACAATCTAAGAATCACTGTAAACCTCCAAGTCTTCCACTTTAAACTCCCTGGCTAACCGCAATCCCGTTATCAGGGCTTCATACTCTGCCTCATTGTTCTTTGCTTTAAATGTGAAGTTTAATGCATAAGAATAATCTCTGCCATCAAAACTGGTTAACAAAACCCCGGCTCCACTCCCTCTTGAATGTGACTAACCATCCACATATAGCTTCCATATTTCCTTTTTACACACCTCCACCTCTCGAATGGGATCATGGTACTCAATGGGCTCTGAAGTTTCTACTATGAAGTCAGCCAGTGCATGGCCTTTGATTGCAACTCGGGGCTGATATCGGATGTCATATTCCCCCAATTCCACTGACCACTTCATCATTCTTCCCAAAATTTATGGTTTCAACATAATATGCTGGATTGGGTGATTCGTGAGCACTACTATCGTGTGCCCCTGAAAGTACAATCTTCTGGTTGCATTTACTAGGCTAGAATCAACCTCTCGAGAGCAGTGTACCTCATCTCTATCCCTTGAAAGGCATGAATGACAAATTAAATAGAATGTTGCACCATTTCCTTTTCCTTTACTAGTACCACGCTAATTGCCGAAGGCAATGCAGAAATGTATAGGTATAATGTCTTCTCATTCTCATCAATGCTTTGACCTTCTCCGGGTTCACATCAATACCCCTCTTTGAGACCATGAATCCAAGGAATTTTCCTCCTCCTACACCAATAACACATTTGGACCCTTTACTAGTACCGCGCTAATTGTCGAAGGCGATGCAGAAATGTATAGGTATAATGTCTTCTCATTCTCATCAATGCTTTGACCTTCTCCGGGTTCACATCAATACCCCTCTTGGAGACCATGAATCCAAGGAATTTTCCTGCTCCTACACCAATAACACATTTGGACGGGTTTAACTTCAAGTTAGCCCCTCGAATTCCTCATAGCTCATGCTTTTTACTACCATATCATCCACATAAATCTCCATATTCCTCCTGATTTGCATCCTGAATTACTTGTCTGCTAACCTCTGATAAGTGGCTCTTGCATTCTTTAGCCCGAACGGCATCTTCTTATAACAATAAGTTCCTACATCTGCAATGAATGATGTTTTCTATTTGTCACCTTTTTCCATAAGTATTTGATGATATTCCCTATGTTCATCAAAGAAGGCCAAAATCTGATATCCTGTGATGGCTTCCACTAGCTTGTCTATTGGCGGAAAAGGATAGCTGTCTTTGGGGCAACACTTGTTCAAATCAGTGAAATCTATACACATTCGTCAGGCCCCATCATGTTTGAGACCATAACTGGATTAGCTAACCATTTGGGGTAGAACACCCCCTTAATAACATCCGCATTCAACAACTTTTCAACCTCTTCTTTGATTTCCTCAGCTCTCTCAGGCGGGATCACTCTCCTCTTCTATTTGACTGGCTTTATCGAGGGATCTTTATTCAACCTGTGTAGTGCTAGACTCAAGGGTACTCCCGTGAGGTAAGAATTATCCCACGAGAACACATCCCCTTATTTTCCCAATAAATCTTTTAGTTTTTCCTTGATGTCTTCGGGCATGAATTTCCCAACAGCTACTGATCCCATGTCTTGAACGGCCATCTACACGGTATCGGTGACCCTCACGTCCACATGTACTGTTGCTACATCCCTCTGTTTTCTTTCCTCTTTCACTGCGGTAAGATTACAACTTTGGGCCATAGCCTTATCTACTTGAATGGATGTTATCCCATTCTTGGTTGGGAACTTCATCATAAGGTGGTAAGGTGACCAGACTGCTCGAGCCTGGCACATCCACGGTCTTCCTAGAATCACATTATGTAGAGATGGGGTATCAACAACTGCAAAATTACAACTTATGGTTACCCCCTTATTACCATCTACCACACGAAACGACAGGGTTATCTCTCCTAGGATAAATATTGGGTTCCTCGTAAAGCCAAATAGGGGCGAGGTCAACTTTTTCAAATTACCACGCCTTATGTCTAGCTGGTAAAAAAAGTCAACGAACATTAATTTTACTCCACTTCTGTTATCAATGAATACCCTCTTTACCAAATATGTTCCAATGATGGCTGAAACCCCCATGGGGTCAGCATGAGGCATCTGGCTTGGTATTGCATATGCTTTTGAGAATGTTACAGTCTCGTCTGGCTAAAACCTTTTATGGTGAGGTTCTCCTGCAAGGCCCTTTGAGCCTTTGCTCTTATTGCGGAATTCAAGGACCTTTCTCCAACAACGCCATTGATGACATTAATCACTCTTCAAACAGGTGGGCTTTCCCCATTCCTTTTATCCTGATTACCTCTCTGTTGCTCTTATGGTCTTTCCTGCCTTCCCTCATGCACCCAATCTCGAACCATCTATTCTCGAGGCCTTCTATCACCTCTACCCCCATTATTCTGATTATTTCTTTTATAGGGCTGCCATTGATTCACTCGAGGCCTCGGAGGAGCCATCTGATTCATGGGCCCTTGCCCTCAAAACTTTCATTCTCGCTCACATCTCTCAATCTCCATTCTCAACTGCATGCAATCATTTTGTATCATGGCCATAATCTCTACAATGATCACAATATCAGTTTTTCGCCCTCCTGGCAACCACTAGGCTGTGCAAACTCTACAAAAGTGGGGCTGGTCGAAACAATCCTCGATGTATACTACAGATCCGTGCAGGGGTTCTTCCTCCCAATGTCGGTGGCATGAGAGCGTATCCCTGGAATGGTGCTCTTATGGGCTTGGTTAGTCTTTTCCCTCAAGGATCCATATTTCTTCCATCCTTCTCTGTGAGGCCATCTATTTCTTCCTGGTTGCCTCTTCTACCTTCGAATACTATTCCACAACCTCCTGAAGCTTTTGCAAAGTCTTAGGAGTATTTGTGCTCAACTTCTTGTATAACTCCAAGTCCTGCATCCCTAGCAGATACCCTTGAATCACTTCACTTTCTGTAGTCTCTATTATGCCTAAACTATCATCTACATATCGGTGGTAAAAGGTTTTCGTGCTTTCTCCTGACTTCTGCTTTGTTTGATAAAGCTCTAATAGTGTTTTCGTGAACTTCTTCTTCTGTGTGTACTGGCTTAATGATACTCCACTAAAGTATCGATAGGAGTGGAGAGATCCTCTCGGTAACTTGTTGAACCATTCCTGAGCTTTCCCTCGGAGATAGCTTCCTACCAGTTTACACGTCAGTTTTTCATCAAAGTCTCTCGAACTTATCAAAACCAAGAATATTTGAATGAACTCTTGAGGGGTCATCTCACCACTATAGGTAGCGAGTCCTTCTGGGGGTTTAACTTCCATCGGCCAGCAAAGCCCTATTATCAACACACTGAAAGGTGAACCCGTGGCCTGGCTCAGTGGTCTAATCAATCTATCTAACTCCCTTCTGAGGGTATCACTTGCCTCATTTCCTGGTTCCTGCTGCTTCCTTGTCAAATTCAAGCCCCTATCGAGGCCTCCAAATTGCGAGGGCTAAGTAGGATGGGCTCCCATATATCCAGGATTTGCCCAAGATTTCCCAAAATTTTGGATACGCCGGCGGCTGCCTATAGGGGTTGTGAGACCTTTGATGGGCCATCACTCCCTATATTCCCGTGTTTCCATATCCCTGAATACCAAAGGAGGTTACCATTCCATATGTTGCTTCCATTCTAGGCAACATAATAGCTGAAGTGAATAGGGCTAGTGAGGGCATTGGGTACATTTGCTCTTGTGGGTATTCTGGGAAAGAAGGCTGAGGCCTCTCCTGTTGTGCCTCTCCTACGTACGCCGAGTAAAGGTATGCTACCACGAGCTGAAAATTTAACCCTATAGTCACTCCCATGGGCGAGGGTGGCAATACATCATACATAACGCCCGCACCCCTCGAAGGGGGGGGGGGGGTTACTCGATACCCTGTTGCCACGAGAACCTGCGCTGCTCGCTTCACATCCTGGCCCGAGCCTGTCATCCTTACATTTTGATTTCCTTGTGTATTGAACCTATGGGCTTCCATATACGAATCCTCAGAAAATTCTGTGAATCTTCCATCCCTATCATCCCTTGAACCGGTTATCATGTGCGAAAGTTATCATACCTATATCTGAATGATAATCAGCTGTATGGAAATTTTCCGTTGACGTTTGGTAACCTCACCAACCTACAATGTTTAGATGTTTCTAGAAATTTCCTGAGGGGTGAGCTATCTGAATCCTCTGTTCAGGGACTCAGAAGTTTACAACTTATTGTTTCTAGAAACCCGTTTCTTGTTTTGAACTTGAACTCCCCAATGGATCCCTCCATTTCAAAGTCAAAGAATTGAAATGAAGTATACATTTGCACGAACCCATTATCCTCTCTGGCTTCATACTCAAAAAAAAATCCAATTATTGGTGATGAACTATGACAACATCTCTGGGGCCGTTCCAACATCTTATGCAATTAATAATGCATAACTTAGAGTTCTTCAACTTTCCGGGAATAAGATCACTGGCAACGTTCCTGATGAAATATGCAACTTTAGGAATCTAAGTGTTCTGTCTCTTGCCAACAACCTGCTGACGGGATGGATACCTTTGTGCCTCGGAAATTCATTGTTGTTAAGTTTATTGGATCTGGCCAATAATAGACTTTCCGATGGAACTTGGTTCCTTGGAGTACCTCGGCCTTCTACATTTGAACGGGAGCAAGCTATTCGGGGAGCTTCCACTGTCATTGGAGAATTTGACATCGTTACTTACTCTTGATCTCGGTGAAAATGAATTTCATGGATGTATACCCGAGTGGATTGGGAAAGAATTTTTAATGCTGCAATATCTGAGTCTTGAATACAACAATTTTTTCTGTGAGATTCCTGCAGATATCTGCTAGTTGTTGTCTATTCAGATTTTAAATCTGGCGCACAACAATTTGGTTGGCACCATCCCTTCGTGTCCTTCTAACTTGAGTATGATGTTAGAAGAGGAGATATGCATATTCATATTTCTGGATAATGCATATGAAAGATTTTGGGTAGTTTACGCTATAAAGATTCCTCAACTCATAAGAAAATTCAACTAGGTGTATGTAAATATGAAAGAGTCTAGTTAAGGGGCACATGTACTGTTTCTTGAATTATTTACTTGCTCAGCTCATTAACTTAGATTCTATTTTTAAAAATAAACAAATACTATCTTCTTCCATGACCGTTTTTTTTTCGTGATCGTTGCTTGCTCAGCTAATTAAGTTTATTCTACTTTGATTTAAAGCGGTATGATTTTGCGTGCCTCCATATTTATTTATAGTTGGACAGATGAATCCTCATATGATTGCCACAACTTTGTAGTTCTAGCATCTAGAATCATTTTGGAGGTTAGCATTGGATTTCTTTGATCAACAGTGAGGAAGAACCTAAATCTCGCCGGAGTCACGAGAGCCCCAATAGCACACCTAGAAATAAAAACATCAAACAACATCTAGTATTAAAATTAACCTAAACCCTACCGCCATCAAGGAAAGTCAATCCATAGCATAAATCTTCAAGAACCAAGAAGTAAACATTGACTGGGGAACATTGCCCTCGAATCGGCCGCAGACGTGGTGCTGCATGCCAATGGGAACTCTGTTGTACGCCAGAACAATCCTTTCGACGAATACCGACTGCTGCGAAAAGATCCATTTTCCTATTTTTCAGTGGGTCAGACCATGTACTCGCCACAGGATAACCCATTTTTACTACGGCCGCAACCTATCATCACTAATGACAAAAGTCATCCAATGATTCACGTTGTCTCTCCATCGCGGCCACCACGAGTTGTCGTGGCTACAACCAGCCACGTGGATATTTTAACGAGACTAAGCGTGGAATGTTAATTAGTAGGGTTTAAGGCTGGGCTGAAAGAAAGAAATATAGGCGTTAGATGTGCTTTTAGGTTGGATCTCCGGAAGGGGCTACTGCCTAATAGGAGACCACCTCAAAAATCCCAACAAAAGAACAAAGAAGAAAGAAGCACCGGCTCTGCATATTCTATTCGTAACATTTCTAGTTTTTTTCCGCCAGAAACAGAAGTATTTTTCATATGAAACAAACAATTGTGGAGAGTGTGGAACTTTAAAAAAAATCAAAATTATGTTTTACTTTAATACGTTCAATTGAAATTGCATTAAGTTTCAAACCTTATTTTATTTTCTCTATCTACAAATATAGAGAAGTAAATATTCTTTCTCGTCAAAGTTCTTACAACAGAGAATGAAATTTTTTTAAAAAAATGTTATAATTAAAAAATTATGTAGAATCTCCAAAATTAATCGCTTACTATAGAAATAAACTAGACTTGCTATAAGTATATGAAATCTATCTTTTTGAAATAAAAGATGAGTAGGTCTCCTTACAGGCGGCATGTCCATAAGCTTATGGACAGGCCACTTATTTCTTACCTTATAAACTGCATGTGTTAAATTACATACAAAATTTAGAATTTTGTAAAAAATATTATATCATATATTTTCATATTCAAATTACTTGTTTTAACTTATAAAATGCAATAGTTAAATTTTATTTAAAATTTTATATTAAGGTAAAAGCCCCTGTGAACTGTCCATAAGCCTATGGAAAGACCGTCTTTCCTGAGACTTTCACATAAAAGATTGAGATTTCATTAATTCCAAAGGGGTGTTACAAAAGTTGGGATATGAGCCCACTATGAAATGTAATCCACAGAGTTTTTAGCATATTGAGCTAAAGTGTGAGCTATAATGTTTTCATGTCGTCTAATCCAGATCAGTTCTGGGCAATTACATTTTGCAATAAGATTAACTATATCATCAATGATGAGGCCAAAGCCCGATAGATCTTCATTTTGGTTCTTTACCGCATTGATGACTAATAGTGCATCTCCTTGAATTCACGCTATTTTAATATATTTTCCTATGAATGAGAGAAAATCGGTTCTAAGGGCGAGAGTTTCTGCCTGTTTTGGTGTATAAACATGTGGTATGTAATGTGATTCTCCATACACCCATAAGCCTTCATTATATTGTATGCACCATCCTAAACATGTTTGATTTGAAGATATGGCTACATCAAATGGAGTGTGTTGCTATATGACGGCAGGGGGTCTGGCACTTTGGTTGTGGTTTCCATTGTTAGGTATCACTTTACTATTCATTTTTTCCAGGTCTGACAACATTTTTGCTGTGTAGATAGCACAATGATGTGATTGAAGCTCATTGAACTCTCCATGCAGAAGTTTGTTCCTATGATACCACAGTTGTGATAAAGTAACAGCTACGATTGCCATATCATCAGGTTCTAGTTCTAATATTAGGTCTTGAACCCATAAATTTGCACTTTGTTGTTCAAATGCGAAGATCTTCACATGTAGCTATAATGCAACCCAAAATTGATGTACCAGCGAGTAATGGAAAAACAAATGCTTGAGAGAAACATCCTCCACATCACTAAAGTAAATTGATTGCTGATGGAAGAGTGTTTTTGCATAGCCTTTACAAAAAGTGTTTGATCTTTGGCTATGTCCTTAGAGTCCAGATCTTTCTCCAGTGTGAGAAGGAACTGGAGCTACCTATTTCCATATTTCTTGCATAGGAAAAATTCCAGGAGTTAATACCAATGGTGTAGCCTGATTTGACTGTGTACTTACCATCCGCCGAGGGTTACCATATACATCGGTCCAGGGCTTTGGAGTTTATACTTATAGGTAATGATAGAATCAGATTTGACTCCTCCTAGTTAAAAGTATTTTGTACAAGCTCTTGATTACATCTACTGCCATTAGACATTAAATGAGAAACAATGATATTTGGGGGATAGTCTGATGGCAGAGACGTTGGCTTTTGAAATTCTAATCTTGGAAGCCATAAACCATTTTTTATACTTGTATCAGCTCCTGATCCAATTCACCTTCGAATCCCTTTGGATAAAAATTTTTGGCCTTCCAGAATTAATCTACAGGCATATGATGGATACCGTTCTAGTTTTGCATCTAAAAACGTAGATGATGGGAAATATTTGGCTTTCAAAATCTTTGAAATAGTGGAGTTTGGATTCACTAGCATACACCAGGCTTGCTTTCCTAGCAAAGTGGTATGAAGACATTTAGTTCCTTGAAACTCAAACCTCTCATACTCTTTGGAGATCATAGCTTAGTCCATTTAGCCCAATGAATTTTCCTTTTCAGAGGCGTACTACCCCACCCATAGCAGCTATAAAGCTTATATATGTCATTTATAAGATTGTCCGGCAGCATAAAATATGACATAGTGTAAGTGGTAATTAGTTAGAGCACTGACTTTATGATAACTTCTTTTTCCCCCTGGACAGTTGTTTATGTTCCCAGCTTTCCACTTTCGTCCAAATTATGTTCTTGATTCCTTCTAAAGCACTGGATTTTGATCGACCAAATACTATTGGCAGACCCAGATACCTTTCATGGGCAACTGTTTCAACCATTTGTAGGGTCCCTAGAATCTGAGCTCTTGTATGGTCCCCAGTACTGGGACTAACATGATTGAGGATTTATTTAGATTTATCTTGTGACCCGATGCTTCCTCATATAGTGTTAGAATATCTTTTAGCACCCCAACCTCTTGAGGGGTTGCTTCTTCTAATATCGATGTATTGTCTGCGAATAGAAGATGTGAAAGAATGGGTGCATCCCTTGTAATTTTCACTCCATGCAGTCTATTAGTCCTTAAACTTGCTTTTATCATTTGAGAGAAACCTTTGCTACAAATGATGAACAAGTATGGGGAAAGAGGGTCACCCTGCCGTAATCTTCTAGTTGGTGTCACTCTTCCAAAACAGTTCCCATTAAGCATGAAGGAAAAACGTATTGTAGAGATACAATTTTCAATCGGGTTTACGAAAGCTAGGTGAAAAAACCATCTTTTCTAAAACCTTACTTAGAAAATTCCATTTAATTCTATCAAAAGCTTTACTCATGTCCAATTTAATGGGCATCTATCTTTTTTGTTATTTTGTTCTTCTCTTGATGTGGTGATGTGATTCATGGGCTATTATGATATTATCCGTGATAATCCTGTTTTTAACAAAAGCACTTTGATGACTCTAGATCATTGCATCTAGGACCACCTTTAGTCTGTTAGCTATGCATTTTGAGATTATTCGATAAACCACATTGCACAAGAGCTCAAGTGGGCGCTTATTTTTTTCAGGTTCTCCATAAATACCTTTATAGCGCCAAAGTAAGTTAGTTTTTGGGTCTTTTATAGTTAAGTCAATAAAGCTAAAGGAATAACTCAAAACTAAAACTTCTAAATCAATAATCTAAATTAATGCAAGACTCCCCGAATTGCTTATAGAGTGGACAAAAACTCCATTCAAATCTAGGGAATCACGCAATCCTACTAATTTATTTGAAGAACATTTTGTTCCACATAAAAAAACTAAAAGCAGAGGAAATTTGTGGAGGCCTTGTGGATGTCTAATTGCACGAGGGTGTGAAAGCCCTCGGTGGTTCCATCTCAGTAGACTGGGCATTGGCCGGATTGGTATTTTCCAGTTAGCGTCGTTGGTCCAACTGCAGGTGAGCCCATGTTGAATTTCATTCCTGTATGAATAGGAAAAGGTGCCATCAAATCTATTTTCTGCTTCCTCGGATCATGGTCATCGTCCCTCTCTAACTGCTCGTCAAAAAACCCTGATTTTCTTTTTAAAATGGTGAGTTGAGCTTGGGTAGGGGAGTATTGTGCCACCATAGACTTTTCAGCCCGCTTCACTCATGCAATCTGTCCTGGGGTGGTTGGTTTTTCATTTTCCAACAATTTAATCTGTTCCACAGACCCGTCTAATTTATGCTTCGTACAAATTATTTCTGCATCTCCTAAAAATAATGGATTTTCATCCTTTGGTGTTGGCCAAACTTCTGCCGGAGCAAAAGGCTTTAGATGAGGTAACGCCAAACCCTTAATCGTCGGAGGTTGCTCGCCGAAGGGGAGTTCTGCGTTAGAAAGGTTGGTCGCCGAATGGCGGTTGCTTTGCTGGGCAGAGAGCTATCCAATTTAATCTGAATTTCCGTTTCACCTAAATTCCAAAACTCTATACCAAGTTGTTTAACCGTTTGGTGTTGAAACACCAAGTTCAGTTTAATGTTTAAAACACAAAACGAAATAACGCAGTGCACACACAACTTGGTTACGCAGTTCGGTGCGAATACACCTACGTCTGCGGGGCCTTGCCCAGATCAGAAACCATTCACTAGAAAGCAGTCTTTAGTACAAGAAGCTTAACTTAAATACTAATCCATTGCTAACCTATAGAGTGAATGTTGTGAGATCCCCTCACTGCCGATCCTACGCCGTTGAACCCCCACGATCAACACGTCTCTCTGGATCTCCTCCTCCCGAGGAATTAAGGCTTCCTTGTTTCTGATCTTTAAGAACTTGGTCGGTTGTTTTGACGAACCTCCAAAAACCACGACGAAGAGCTTCAATAACGTATCTCACGTAGAGATAAAAACTTGATTGCTTCGCTCAACTTTTTACGAACTTGGTCAGATTAAACAATCCTCCAAAACCTGAGACGAACTTTTCCACCAACGTATCTCACGTAGAGATAAAACTTGGTCGCTTCGTCTCCAGACACCACAGGCAGATCGCTCCGAACTTCTCACGTAGAGAATAATCCTCGGTCGCTTAATTGATTGCGTTGTATCTTCTTGTATTTATATCCATCGCAATCCTGCCTTCAATCAAACTCTTTCCTTGTCTAACTCTACCATGAATAGACTTCTAAACTAAGGAAAGATCTAATCCTAATCTGGTTTGTAAATGGACAATCCTTTATTAATAGGACTTGTACCATAAATAAACTATTTAATCAATTCCTAACTATTACAGGAATATTCGTTTACCAGAATTAGATAGCCACGAAATCACATACTTATCTTCACAATATTCTGATCTGATCGCATAATCATACTCCATAATTAGCTCCATAATTCGTGGCTAAAACCTGCTGTCCAGAAACCTGCTGTCGCAGTGGTGTTAAAACACCAGATCTCCAGAAACCTGCTGTCGCAGTGGTGTTAAAACACCAGATCCCAGTATTCACAATATGCCATAAAGAAGTCCAACTCCCGAGGACTCTACAATCTCCCCCTTGGCATATTTGTGAATTCATCAACACTGGATTTTGACCTACCAACTCCCCCTGAATTCAACTCCACTAAAACAACCAAGAATTCAGCAATAACACAGGTCATGCAGGTTTACTAATAAAATTCAGCAAGTAAAACAATAAATTCATCCAGTTTTCTCCCCCTGGATTCATGAATGTGCCATCAAAAATAAATGATGTCTGCTCCTTAGCAGTTGCATCACCATCACCATTATCAGCATCATCGTCATTAGCATCATCCGAAACATCATCATCACCATCATGTGCCTCTGAACCATCCTAAGTTGCTTCAGCCAACAAGACTCCATGCTCAGCATCCAAAGCAGTCAACTCCCCCTGAAGCTTTGCCAAAATAGCCTGATGTCGTTCAATCAGTTCCTGGCATACTCCAACTCGAGCCTCAATAGCTTTCAACCTCGCCATACCAGCATCCGAGCAAATATCTTCCGTTTTGCAACACCGTGGTAATTACACACGAATGTAACAGAGCTTCCTTCCTGGTCTTGCGATCACAATCAATGATATCATTAAAAATCAATCTGCCCATGTTTACCTTTTGATGCGCTCCCAGACTGTATAGTAATGTAGCCATCTCTTTGGTGACACTCGTGTTGTTTACAGAGGGAATCCAATTATGCACGGCGACCACATACAAACAATAATACCTGGACGTGAGGTTAGATGCAATTATCTGTTGTTGACCAGTCACAGGTCATGTGCTCTCCACTTCACCAATAAGCTCTACAGCCACCTAATCATAATTTTCTGGCATCTGGTGTTGGAACACCGGTTTGTCATCCCTTGACGAGCTATGCTTCAGACACTTATTCAACACCTCTGGTGAAAACTCAACAATCTCTCCACGCACATAAACCCTATGAAACCAGGGTGATTCTACATCTTCATATTCAGCTTTCAGATCCGAATAGAACTCCAGCACAAGTTTCTTGTTATCGTCACAGAAACAGGTAGCCGCCTTAAACACCTCGAGATGGTGCAAATAATCCGTGAATCCACATTCCTTGTATTTTACAGCACCAGCTGGCCTTTCCGCCAATATCTTCCTGTCACAGACAAACTCCCACTTTTCTTGACTTGCATCATCAAAGAATTCAGGGCTAATGGCTTCACTCGCTTCAGGTACAGGTTGTGCACTATACTCAATTGTCTCAGCTTGTCTTTGCTGTCTGGCAGCACGGAGCCTCTTCATCTTCTTCCCAATCAGTTCATCGCTGTGTTCACCTGCTTTCATATTCTTATCCCTGCATCGCTTCGAGTTTCGCACACCCTTGGAAGATGAGACCACACTGTCCCTGGCCTTCTTTGAATTTTGAGTAACATGGGTTCCCACATACTCTGGTGGTGTTTCAACACCCACTTCCTGCACTTTCTCTTTGATCCACGTGTCTTTCTGGTCTTGAGTGGTATTTCAACACCAACACCAGTACCCACTAAGTTGCCTTCACCACTGGCTATCTCAGTCAACTCTGCCAAGTTTTCAAGGTCATACCCCTCAGAATTTGATTCCATATCAGCAAAATCCACATCCTGTGCTTAATTCACAGGTACCTGGTCATCAACATTTGATATCACATCTGGTGTTTGAATACCAGAAACAATCACACCATCACACTCTGGATTTTCCACTTTCATCAACATTGGAGATCACATCTGGTGTTTGAATACCAGAAAGCTCTATCCTCATCTTCTCCATTTTCAGAGGCTGGTTCCATCAATACTGACACGGTCTCACCCATAACAGTTCCTGGTGTAGCAATACCAGTATTATCCACTTCATAGTTCTCATTGTCAACACCTGCTTGCTGATCCATAACATCATCCTTGATTTCTCCTGTCTCAGACACATTCTCGACTATCACAGATGCACTCTCAGATTCCTTCAACATAGACACTGTTTCAATTTCAACAGCTCCCCCTGCATACACTGTCTCCTCATCACTGTCACTGATTTCCACGACCGGAAAGGGCAATTGTCTGAGATATTCTTGAAGCACGAACAGAGGACCATTAAAACGCTCCAACTCCATGCCTTTTGCTGTGGCAAAATCAGTGGACTTCACCACTTTGACCCAGGGATGCAACACCGTCTCCTCATCATGTGGTGTTTAAATACCAACTCACCAAATTTTTGGTATTTTCTGTTTTTCTATTTTTTGACTGTATTTAAAGGAAAACAGTAAATAATACAACAGAATTGACAGATCTGGGTACCTTACATTCGACACACTCCCAAGTGCTGTCTGAGGCCTTCAAAAGTCTCACCATCCAGAGGCTTCGTAAAGATATCAGCAAGTTGTTCTGATGTTGGGACATAATGAACTGTAACTTCTCCTTTTTCGACCAAATCCCTAATAAGCTGATGTCGGATATCGATGTGTTTTGTCCTCAACTGTTGCACAGAATTCGTGGAGATATCAATGGCGCTTTTATTATCACATAAGACTGTCAAACTCACATAATTGAATCCATAGTCTCTCATCATCTGCTTCATCCATAATAACTGCGCACAACAACTCCCTGCAGCTAAATATTCTGCCTCAGCCGTAGACAATGATATAGAGTTCTGCTTTTTACTATACCAACTGACCAGATTTGATCCAGCAAAGAAGCAACCACCAGTGGTACTCTTACAATCATCAGCATTCCTGGCCCAGTCAGAGTCACTGAAACGTACCAACTGCGAATCCTTGTTCCTAGAAAACCATACTCCATACTCCACTGTTCCACTTATATATCGAGTAATTCTCTTCACAGCTGCCACATGTGATTCCTTTGGATTAGCCTGGTAGCGAGCACAAATACCAACACTCAACCAGATGTCTGGTCTACTTGCAGTTAAATATAACAGGCTGCCAATCATACTCCTGTATAATATTTGGTCAACACTTTGACCCAGATAATCTTTTGTGAGTTTATCGGTGGTAGCCATTGGAGTGCATACTGCCTTTGCGCTTGCAAGTCCAAATCTCTTGATCAAGTTCTCAGCATATTTCCGTTGGCTAATGAACAGACCTTTCTTCTCGTGAGTAACCTGTAACCCCAGAAAATATGACAATTTTCCTACCATACTCATTTCGAACTCCGTAGTCATTAAGTCACCAAACTCCTTCACCAATGCTGAAGAGGTGGAACCAAGGACAATATCATCAACATAAATCTGTGCGTTTAGAAGATTTGTCCCCTTATGCAGCACAAACAGTGTACGATCCACTCCCCCTCGACGATATCCCTTCTGAATCAGAAAGGGTGTCAGTCGCTCATACCATGCACGTGATGCCTGCTTGAGTCCATATAATGCGTTATTCAACAGATAGACATGATCAGGGAAATGTGAGTCTTCAACCCCCTTAGGCTGCTCCACGTAAACTTCCTCCTTTCCTAGACCATTCAGAAATGCACTCTTGACATCTATCTGATGAAGAGTAAAGTCCAGAATGCGTGATACTGCCAACATTAGCCTCATCGACTCCAATCTGGCCACGGTTCCTCCTTTATCCCTTAACTGCATGTGTCTGGTCGAACGTTGTTCAGATTCATGTGCTACTGCTTTCGGAGTTTCAACACCGGTTGACTGTGCTGGTGTTTCAACACCAGTAGGATTCACTGTGTCGAGGATATCACGTTCACCCATAGTATATACCTCTGAATCATCAACAATCACATTAATAGACTCTATGACTTCTTTTTCCGAGCTAAAGCAGGTGACATCTTGATCGAGCAAATAACAATTATCCATTGATCTAGATCCAGTGAATACTCCAGTTCCATGGTTTACTACGCATTTCTCCTTGTCGAAAAACACTGTCATTTCATTGTCACATATATGGCTAATGCTCAACAAGTTTGCTTTCAGACCTTCCACCAACAACACATCTTGGAACACCGGAAGCCCTTTGATGGCTAACTCACCTTTGCTGATTATTCTACTGCGTTTCCCATCACCAAATCTAACATATCCGCCAAATCCAGGTTTGAATTTTCGCAGAAATTCAGGGACTCCAGTCATATGCCTTGAACAGGCACTATCGAAATACCAGGAATTTCCTGTATTTTCCCCAAAACATACGAAACTTGAAAAACAAACATCTTGAGATTTCCGAACCCATACCTGGCTTACTGATCGATGGATGTGATTAGGATTTTGATTGACACGTGTGTTCAGAAATCCGGTTCTGTATCCTCCAGTATTAAACCGATGCCTTGCATTATATCCTGGCATGGTGTTGAAACACCGATCTGCGGTGTTGAAACCTCGATCTGCTGTGTTGACAGACATTGTCCTAAGCCGCTTAAAGCACCTATTTCTCACATGGCCTTGCACTCCACAGTATCCACATCGTCTGATCCTTTTGGTGGGATAATTCTTCTCGATTGTTCTTGGAGCTGGTACACCTTGATCTGCCTTGTTTTTCAACACATTCACTGTCCTTTCATAACCAATTCCGTGTTTGGTCGTCTGTCCCATTCGTAGACAATCTTCGAGCTTAGCTTTCCCTGTATTGAGACGTCTAATGGCTTGTTCTGCTGTCTCTGCTCTTTGCACCGCTTCATTGAATCCCTTCTTAATCTTTTCAAGTTCTCCAATTGCCTCTTCCTTTTCAAGTTCATTCACTTTAACCTTCTCACATAGTCTCTTATTCTCAAGCTTGAGCTCTTTGTTTTCATCTGCCACTTTTAACCACATCTTGTACATCTCCATGCTTTCCTTGCGAATATCATCATCACTAATGCTTCTAGTCTCTTCATCTGAGCTACTACTGTCTACTTCATTCAGCACACCAAGACCTTCCGTACTAGAGTCTTCTAACTCCATCATCGACACACCGAAAGCGACATGATTTGTATACTCCTCTCCATCCTTAAAATCATCTCCTCCGTCATCATCACTCCAGGTTGTAGCATACGATTTTCCTTGCCTTTTAAGCGTATTGGCACACTCAGCTTGTATGTGTCCAAAACCTTCACATTCTCTGCACTGGATTTTCCTGTTCAGGTTTGGATTCGTTGATTTGAACTTTGGTGTTGAAACACCAATTTCTTGGCCAAATTTTGGAGTGAAGTTTGCGTTTGTATTTTTGCTTCCACTTGGCTTCTCTTGTGGCTTCCTGCCCACCTTCTTCATAAATCTGGAGAAGTTCCTGGTTATGTTTGCAATTTCAACGGACTCTTCATTATCTGAATGATCTTCCAACTTTTCAGAAGTTCTGCTCGAGAAAGCCAACTCTTTCTTTCCTGCTTTTGTTTGCAGCATCTCCATCTCATAAGATTCCAGTGATCCCATCAGCTCGTCAAGTGTCATTGTCCCTATCCTTCCATTCTCATTAATTGCAGTAACCTTCATGTTGAACCGTGGAGGTAAAGCTCTTAACACTTTCCTAACAAGCTTTTGGTCTTTGTACTTTTTGCCAAACTGAAACGCTTTGTTTGCAATATCTCGGACTCGTCCATTGAACTCAGAAATAGTTTCATCTTCACGCATCTTCAGTTCTTCAAATTTGGTCGTGTAATACTGCAGCTTTGATTCTCTTACAGAGCTTGTTCCCTCATGGTAAGTCTGTAACACATCCCACGCTTCCTTTGCAGTCTCACAGTTTGAAATCATTTTAAACTGATCTTCGTCCACAGCCGTAAAGATGGCATTCAATGCTTTTGAGTTGGACACGTGCGCTTTATGCTCCTCGGTGGAATACCTAGAGAATGGTTTAGTGGCAGTGGAGCTTGATCCTTCAGTTGTGTCACTAGCAGGTGGAGTGTATTGATTTATGACATAGTTCCAAGCTTGATCATCTAGAGCTCCAATGAACACTTTCATACGTGCCTTCCAGTAAGCATAATTTCCTTGTTCCAGCAATGGTGGTCGCGTGACTGATGCCCCCTCCTTTGGTGCCATGGTGAAACCTGATCTCACTCTCCCTGTATAGGGGTCAGCAAGTGCCTTGCTCTGATACCAATTGAATTTCCGTTTCACCTAAATTCCAAAACTCTATACCAAGTTGTTTAACCGTTTGGTGTTGAAACACCAAGTTCAGTTTAATGTTTAAAACACAAAACGAAATAATGCAGTGCACACACAACTTGGTTACGCAGTTCGGTGCGAATACACCTACGTCTGCGGGGCCTTGCCCAGATCAGAAACCATTCACTAGAAAGCAGTCTTTAGTACAAGAAGCTTAACTTAAATACTAATCCATTGCTAACCTATAGAGTGAATGTTGTGAGATCCCCTCACTGCCGATCCTACGCCGTTGAACCCCCACGATCAACACGTCTCTCTGGATCTCCTCCTCCCGAGGAATTAAGGCTTCCTTGTTTCTGATCTTTAAGAACTTGGTCGGTTGTTTTGACGAACCTCCAAAAACCACGACGAAGAGCTTCAATAACGTATCTCACGTAGAGATAAAAACTTGATTGCTTCGCTCAACTTTTTACGAACTTGGTCAGATTAAACAATCCTCCAAAACCTGAGACGAACTTTTCCACCAACGTATCTCACGTAGAGATAAAACTTGGTCGCTTCGTCTCCAGACACCACAGGCAGATCGCTCCGAACTTCTCACGTAGAGAATAATCCTCGGTCGCTTAATTGATTGCGTTGTATCTTCTTGTATTTATATCCATCGCAATCCTGCCTTCAATCAAACTCTTTCCTTGTCTAACTCTACCATGAATAGACTTCTAAACTAAGGAAAGATCTAATCCTAATCTGGTTTGTAAATGGACAATCCTTTATTAATAGGACTTGTACCATAAATAAACTATTTAATCAATTCCTAACTATTACAGGAATATTCGTTTACCAGAATTAGATAGCCACGAAATCACATACTTATCTTCACAATATTCTGATCTGATCGCATAATCATACTCCATAATTAGCTCCATAATTCGTGGCTAAAACCTGCTGTCCAGAAACCTGCTGTCGCAGTGGTGTTAAAACACCAGATCTCCAGAAACCTGCTGTCGCAGTGGTGTTAAAACACCAGATCCCAGTATTCACAATATGCCATAAAGAAGTCCAACTCCCGAGGACTCTACATAATCGTCGACAGATTTTAATAAAAAAATTGGAAGTGTGTTTCCATGGATTTTCCATCAACGAAGGCGATGGGTTTGTGACCCTCTTTTCCACCGATAAGGTCTGAATTGAAGGTCAAATCCATTGGTGTCGAAGAGTTAGGTCTCCATCTGCCCCAAGCTACGAATAAAAACCCTGTCAGCCAAAGCTTCAACCCGCACCAGACCACCGAAGATCAACTGCTCTGGATCTCTGCACCGCCGGCATTATCATCTCTTTAAGATACTCCTCCCTATTAGCAATTTTCAACTCGGCACAGTGTGAGTTCATAGCGACGCCTTCCTCAGATACAGTCTGAGCTAGGGCAGACTGAGCAAGCTACTTGCCTTGGCGATGGTTCATTATAGCCAGAGGTAAACGACTTTCATCATATCCCAGCTCCACAAGTTTTGTTGAAATTGCATTTTAAAAACCCGGTGGTGGCCCCTGTGATTCGAAACCTACAGATTTGGGGCTGTTGCTCAGCAGGATAAAATCTTCTCGGAAAAGCCTGAAGCCGGTTGATCGGGTGTTGCTCCAATTCTTTGATAGTTGTTTCATCTTGCACTGCTAATTTCGATGAACAAGAGATGGCCTTCCCATTTTTTATGGGGTCCTATCGGGATAGGTAGATTGCCTGTTGTAACAACATTGTAATAGAGGGGGTTAACGAGGACATTAAATCAGATAAATCAATATCAAAATCCTGAGAAACCACCAGATGGAAAGGTGAGCCATCAATTGATGGTGCAGTAAATTCCTTCCCTATTATATTTATTGATTTTAATGCTGAAACTGGCCTTCTTTAGGTTTCTCCTTTTTGGGTGCAATTTATTGTCACTGGTGGGGTAACGTCTTTTGGCTGAGATTGAGCCTTTTCTTCCGCCTTCGATTTTTCATTACCGTTGTTGTCATTGCCCTGGTTTGTTGATGTCTCCATTAATGATCCTGCATTTGTTGTGGCATAAGTTCTTCGTTGGGATGAATCATGTGAATGGGCGGTACCTCCAAATCTGAGCCACTTTCCACTGTCCATTGGCATTAAACTTCCCTGCAAGGTGTGTTCTTCTAGGGACAATCTAGCTTTGCGTGATCAATGAGATCATAGAGCTCACATGATAGAATGATTTGCCGTAATAAATTGTATTATTGATATCTGAATATATAGAGAGTACAATAGATGTATAATAAGGAAAGAACTCTAATCAGAATAAATCATAATCTAATCAGGAGTCTGATTTAGTCTAACACCCCCCCTCAAGCGAAGCGTCGGATGCTCGCCGACGCACAGCTTGGACCTGAAGAACTCGAACAGCGGACGAGAGAGCCCCCTCGTGAAAATGTCGGCAATCTGAAGAGAAGTCGGAACATGAGCAACGCGCAACTTTCCGGATGTCACCAACTCACGAACAAAATGGTAGTCGATGTCGATGTGCTTCGCCCGCTTTTGAGCCACTGGATTCTGAGCCAAGAAGATAGCACTACTATTGTCACATAACAACATTGGAGAACCAGAAAGTGGAACCCGAAGATCACGAAGCAAATGAGTGAGCCAAACCACTTCTGAGGCAGTGTTGGCGAGAGCACGGTATTCAGACTCAGTGCTAGAGCGAGAAACAGTGGGCTGTTTCTTAGCACTCCAAGAAACTAGATTCCCACCAAGAAAAACCGCATAACCATAAGTGGACCGACGAGTCTCCAGACAGCGAGCCCAATCATCATCAGAGTATCCTAACACATCAGGAGTACTAGCAGAACAAAACTGGAGACCAAAATGAAGAGTGCCACGAACATACCGCAAAATTCGAGTCGCAGCAGTAAAATGGTCATCTATGGGATCCTGAAGATACTGACTCACCGTGTTGACCGAGAATGCCAAATCCGAGCAAGAAATGGTGAGATACTGAAGAGCACCAACAAGAGAACGATAAAGGGTAGGATCCCGAAATGGAGGACTGGTAGAGCTGTGAAGCTGAGAACCAGCAACAAATGGAGTAGAAACAGGTGTCACGTCAGACATACCGGCCCGATTCAAAATATCCCGAGCATACTTTGCTTGGCCAAGCAATAATCCTGAGGAGGTAGGCGAAACTTCAAGACCAAGAAAGTAATGAAGAGCACCGAGATCCTTGATCGCAAACTCTCTGTGTCCGATCAATGAACTGGCGAAGAAGAGTCTAGTCATTGCCTGTAAGAATGATATCGTCCACATACACAAGTTGGTACAGTAACGACGACCCTCTCGAAAGGACAAACAAAGAAGTATCAGCTGAGCTGCACCGAAAACCAAGCTGTGGTAGATAACTACTGAAACGCTGGAACCAAGCCCGGGGAGCCTGCTTAAGACCATAAATGGCCTTTCGCAAACGACAAACATAGTCTGGATGGACAGAATCCTGATAACCAATGGGCTGCTTCATGTAGACTGGAACATCAAGAACACCATTAAGGAAAGCGTTCTTGACATCCAACTGATGAAGTGGCCAGGAACGCATGGTGGCTACGGCGAGAACCGTCCTAACAGTGGAGGCTTTGACCACAGGACTGAAAGTGTGGTAAAAATCAAAACCCGGAATCTGCAAGAAACCCTGCGCCACAAATCTAGCTTTGTGACGCTCAAGAGTGCCATCTGGTAGATACTTGAGCCTATAGACCCATTTGGAGCCAACAATGTTGACATTCGAAGGTCGAGGAACCAAATCCCAAGTGTGCTGACCACGAAGAGCGGCCATCTCATCATCCATGGCTGAAACCCAGGCTGGATCCTGAAGGGCAAAGCGATAATCAGTGGGCTCTATCTGAGAGAGGAGTGCGGCAATGAGACCATGAGCAATAATATTCAAATAATCCCAGCGCTGAATGGCACCAGTAGAAGACCAAGTGGCCATCCGATGAGTACGAAGCGGGGGCGGCGAAGATGAAAGAGTCGAACCCGCTGATGACACCGAGGAAGATCGAGATGCGCTGACCGAAGAGTGGTCGTCGGAAGTCGCCAGAGAAATAATAGCCGATAAAGGCTGAGACGTGGTGGCCGGTGGCTGAGATGGTGGCTGAGGAGTGATGGCCAGCGGCTGAGATATGGTGGGCGTTGGCCGAGGAGCCAGGTCCAGGTCAGCCGTCCAGATGGAAGATGGTGGTGAAGGAGGGGCAGCTGGAATAGGCACAGACACAGGTGTGGTGGCCCCAATCGATGGAGTAACAGTTCCATAAAAAAATGATGAAATCTCCAGATCTGAAATCGAACGACTGTCCGTGGAAGATGAGACATAAGGGAAGAAAGTTTCATCAAAACGAACGTGACGAGAGATATATATGCACCCAGAAGTCTGGTCGAGACACTGGAAGCCCTTGTGACGAGGGCTATAGCCAATAAAAACACAGGGAATTAATCAGGGTGCAAACTTATCAGTAGCAGTGGCACGCAGACATGGAAATGCACGGCAATCAAACAGGTGAAAGAGGGTATAGTCAGGCACATGACCAAAAACAACATCAAAAGGTGATTTTCCACTCAGAACTGAACTAGGCAGACGGTTAATAATGTAAACCGCAGAGGAGAAAGCTTCCACCCAATAACAGTGCGGCACAGAAGAGTGAAAAAGCATGGCAAGACCAGTCTCTGTGATGTGGCGATGCTTCCGCTCAGCCCGGCCATTCTGAACAGGTGTATAGGGCGAGGACATCTGATGATGAATGTCACATGATATGAGATGAGCCTGAAGTCGGTGATTAGTAAACTCGGTGCCACCATCGGTCTGAAAATTTTTAACCCTAGCAGAAAATTTATTCTCAACGAATTTCTGAAACTGGATAAAAGTGTCATAGAAATCCGACTTATGCCACATCGGAAGAAATCATGTGAATCGCGAAAAATCATCAATGAAAACGGCATAATAAGAGAAACCACCGACAGATAAAACAGGAGCTGGCCCCCACAAATCACAATGTACTTTATCCAATAAACCAGTAGCGCGTTTGTCACTAGTGGAAAAGGGAAAACGGATACTCTTGGCCATCTGACAAAGAGAGCAACTGACAGGTGCAGGCATAGCAGAAGTGATAGAAATAAGGCCCCGTCAATTCAATAACTGAACAGTATCATAAGACACATGACCGAGGCGAGAGTGCCACTGCTCAAAAGAAGCATGAATCTTTGTAGAGCGTAGTTCGCCTAAAAAGTTGGAATCACCAGTCTCAAGAAAATAAAGACCTGAACTATGACGACCTTTACCAATTACAGTCCCTGTATGCTTATGCTCAATGGAAAATGCATCGGCATCAAATATAATACGGACAGGTAAATCACGAGTAAGCTTACTGATGAACAATAAGCTTCTAGTAATCTGAGGAACTACCAGAACATCATTAACAGAGAAACCAGAGAAATGACATTGGCCGATGTGAGAAATAGATAATGATTCACCATGTCCAACAAGAATAGAACCAGAACTGCGATAAGATTGTACCTTATCAAGATGACTGGTGTGAGCAGTGATGTGAGATGTAGCACCCAAATCAACAATCCACTGATTTGACGAAGAATGACGATTGAGACCATTCACACTGGCCTGAAACAAAGCTTTGTCCGCAATCCAATTAGCGGAACCATCAGCCCGAGAAAAAAGCGCTAAATAAACCATAGCAAAAGCCTAAGAATTTCACAGAAATTGACTGGGTGCTGATTAGAATATGAAAAACTCGTGATAAAGGACCTCAACTCGCGATAAGCAGCATCAACTCGCGATAAACAGCATTAACTCGCGATACACAGCATTAACCCGCGATAAGCATCATTACCTCGCGATAAAATGAATGACGCGAGAAATCTGAAAGTTTCGCGAGTCGAATCGCGCGTGACTTCACGCGCTGGAATGACGAAATGCGCTGGAATCTCCTTCGCGTGTGACTTCACGCGCGTGACCTTCACGCGGGCGCGTGAATCTCGCCGCCGAAAAAATAGGGATAATCGCCACCGGAAACTCGCCGATGGGAGCACGAAACTCACCACTGAAGATGGGTTCCGACACCGTTGGAGAGAAGAGCTTCGACGATCGCCGTGAAGGATGGCTTCGCCGTTCGCCGTGAAGAATGGCTTCGCCGCTCGCCGTGAAGAATGGCTTCGCCGCCCACCATGAAGAATGGCTTCGCCGCTCGACTCTGGAAGAAGCCTCTGGACGACGATGACGCCTCTGGAAGAACTCTGATGCCGATGAAAGAACTCTGAACCAGTTGGAAGAACTCCGCCGGAATTTGACCGAGAACTTCCGCCGGGATTTGACCGTAAAATTCCGCCGGGAAAAAAATTTAGAACAGTAAATTAAAATTTAAGGCGTAGGATCAGAATTTTCTCTGATACCATGATAGAATGATTTGCCGTAATAAATTGTATTATTGATATCTGAATATATAGAGAGTACAATAGAGGTATAATAAGGAAAGAACTCTAATCAGAATAAATCATAATCTAATCAGGAGTCTGATTTAGTCTAACATCACAGTAGACTGGAAGAAAATTTTCCAAATTGTGTCTACTGTAACATCGTGAAAATTGAAAATCCTTGGCAGTGGCTTGTTAACATCAAGCCTCACTCTTATCCTGAGTGATTTTCCTTCACAATCCCCATTTTTATTCTTTGGAGCTTTAGCAAAAATACCCAGGTCATCACCCATCAAGAATATGGATGACGGATTCATGAGCCTTGGCGGAAGGCCATGAACATGTATACAGAAAGGTTGATTGACAAACTGGATTAGGTGAATGAGTGCAGTGCCGTCTGTGTTTTTTAAGGCCACCAAACTGCCCTCAAAGCACCATGGTGAGTTTCCTATCACCCTGTCATTGTTCACAATTTTATCAAACTTGAACGAAGCCAGGTTGTCGCTCATTGGAACGCCAGTTGCCGCTTTGCACCTCCAAGCATTAATCGGCGGGGTTATCATATAATACACATTCTTAACTTCTCGACTCAGAATCTTTGCAGCGAGAAGGAATTTCTCCCTTCCTATGAAGCCACTTTGTCTGTTCGATGGTGGCCCATCGATGCAGGTATCCTCCACTTCTGAGATGTTCATATCACTGCAGCGAGCAATGTTCTCAACACACAAAGACATGATAGCTAGATAGTCTAGTACCAAAATTTATTGTATAGGAAGCTTATTGTTCAGGAAGATGAAACTAGTGAGTGCTGGTGTGATCGGAGATGGTGATATATAGTGGTTGAGATTTGCCTAATATCAATGCAGCATCCAATCAAGGATCCTAATTAATTTGCTTTGATAATTTTGTTTATAGTAGACATTTTAAATTTCAAATTTTGAAATGATTGAGAGAGATGAAGGCTTGATCACATTCAAACTAGAAAGATCCTAGAGAGAGAAAGTTAGAGAGAGACCTTGTCCAGTTGAGCTTTGGTGCTGAATTTATTTTATTAGTGCTCAATTTAATTTATTGGTGTTGAATTTAGTTTATTAGTGCTTAATTTAATTTATTGGCACTGAATTGAGTTTATTGGTGCTTTATTGAATTTCTTGGTAGCTTATTTTTTCAAAAAATGAAAAGAATGATTCCCAAAATGATATTGTACTCGTAACATATATTACTTTTAGACTTACTATTCAACTAGTAACTACCGAGAACCCAAATAAATATTTATCACTACAACAAAAAAGGGCTATTATGACGCTTATACAGGGATGCTTTGATAAATAAAACGTCCTAATTAATGCATATTAGGACGCTTACATATTAAACGTCCCAATTTTATGTGACACATGTAGAAAGCATCCCGACATATATGTCATTAGGAAAATATAAAAGCAACCCAATATAAAAATTATTAGAATATTTATAACCATCCGAATAGATATATATTAGAACACTTATAAATTAAACGTCCCAATATATATACATATAATTAGGACATTACAAAGTGACCCAATATAAAAACTATGAGTAGGTCTCCTGACAGACGATCTATTCATAAGCTTATTGACATGCCAGGGGCCTGTTTGCAAATAATGAAAACTTAAACAAAACAACACATGAATTAAGAAAAAAATTTCCCACGCACAGAATTTCACACACAAACACACACTACACTGTTTCTGTTCTCTGAAAATCTCTCAACGCCAATCAAACCTTCCTCACCAGTCCACCGGCGCATTTCTGATTCTTATCATCCACAGCGCCTTTCCGATGTCCTCCGACAAAAACAATCAGTGTGATTCCAATGGTTTCTATTCTCTGGAAACATATGAAAGCCGATCAATTCTTCCTCACCACTCCATCGGCGTGTTTCCTATTCCTCTCATCCAGTCTGTCCATAGTGACTTTCCGATGCCTTCCAACGATAACAACCGATGCAATTCCGACTGAATTGAGCAACAAAATTACAAATAAGAAGCATATCTATCGCTATGTGATATTGAAGTAGATGAAATTTCAACAGTTTTAATTGGAAGACTACTGCAGTTCAATCGAAATCTGCGGGAGAAAACACAATCGTAACCGGCGAGATTCAACTTCAAACAAATGAAATTTGGTTGCAAGAAGATGAAATACTACTAAATTCAGATCAAGGTATGATTTTCTCTCATCCGACTGAAATTATAGTGTTGAAATGCGATCGATGTGAATACAGTTATTTTTTAAACTTCTGCACACTGAAATTTGACTACTGTGAACTTGTATGAACATGTGGAAACATTAGAAATATAAACAACTTTTTGCCCATAATTTTCATATACTTTATGCATTTACTAACTTAAAATATGCATTAGATTAAATTGAACAAGACACAGAGAATGCATTTATCAATTTCAACTTCTGACAAACTAGTGAATTGTTCAGATTATAACATGTATAAAATACACTACACTTTTCATTTACACTACAAGTAGTATTTGTTATGCTTATCGGAACAGAGCTTTTTTAATTTTCTAATTCTAAGTAACTTCCTGAAGACTTTGCACAACTTACATTAGAACATGCATATCTGACATTAGATATCTGACATTAGATATTGTATCCTTTATTGTTACAAGTACAGATTTTCCAATTTTGAATGAAATTGATGCCACTGAAAATCTTATTGGCGTAAAATAAAATAATTTGGAAGCAATACATGCTCTCTATAAGAAGCATGCAAATTCTAATGGATTCAACTATAAGAAAGGCTGTCAACGTCTAAACAACAAAAGGCAGATTTGTAAAAAGTACTATAAGTTCTCTTCTGGAGGCCAAAAGAAAAATATTGAAAACCAGCATTATCAGTCATGTTGTTTGCATGCATAATCATTCATAAAAGAATAAGAAGAAGAATAGAAAGGACATGATTACAAAAACGGGATGCCTAGCTGAAATTAGAGTGAAGCTTGAGCAGGATTACTACATCGTGGCTCACCACATCACCGTACACAATCATCGGTGAACGAGACCAGCCTGGCAGTATCTCAGTAGGAGTGAATGGAGGATTACATAAGACAAAGGAAAATTCATCACAACAATGGAACAAGCAGGTTTAAAACCTACTGTAGACTACAAATACATGTCTTTTAAAGCTGGTGGAGAAGAAAATCTAGGGCATACGATGAAAGACCACCTCAAATTTGTGAGTCGACTTCGAATGAAAAAAAAAAAAAGAAAGTGGAGATGCTCAGAAACTTGTTGATACACTTATGGAAATCAACAGCAAGGACAAAAATTTCTTCTTCAAAGTCAAGTTCGGCGAGGAAACAAAACTATCGGCAGTGTTTTGGAAAGATTCAATTATGTAGGAGGACTACAAACTTACGGAGATGTCGCTATATTTGACACTACATACAGAACAAACAATTATAACTTGATTAGTGTGCCAATAGTTGGAATCAACAATCACTGGAACATAACAATGCTTGCTTGTGTTTTTATTGCAAATCAGTTGGCTGATACTTTTTTGTGGCTCCTCAACACTTTCAAGAACTTAATGGAAGGGAGGGAACCTTTCACAATATTCACAGTTCAAGATTCTACAATGGGCAAAGCAATAAATGAGGTATGTTATGAAAATTTGTTACTTACTTACAGTTCTCAGCACTGAATATGCTATGTTAGAAACTGCATATGTTACCTTAAAGTATGCATTAAATAGCTTATAAGTGTCACTTGTTAGTTTAGAAAATAGGTTTCCTGAAAATGATGCAACTTCAGAAATTTTATTGCTTACAGACCTGAAACTGACCTGCAACTTCCATTTCTTGTTACAACATTCAAATCTTCCAAAACACAAAACACAAGTTGTGATTATGGCATACAAAACATAATTTAATACAACATTATGGGAGATTAAAGAAAGATGAATAGTTTTAAAACACTTTGGACTACGATATGAAAAGGTGTCGTGATCCAGCAGAATTTGAAGAAAAATAGACCCTGATGATCACCACTTACAAGCTGGAAATTAGCTTATGGTTTCAACGCCTATGCAATATCTGTGAAAAATGGAGCATGTCATTCAGCAAGAACATTTTCTGAGCAGGCATTTTATCATCACAACAAAGCGAAAGCACCAACCACGCACTATGCTTCAGTGCAAACAAAACATCAACACTGACACACTTCTATGAGCTCTTCAACCAAACAATCAGAAAGTGGAGGAGAGATAAAGCATAAAGGAAAATACATGTGCTAAAGCAAAGCCAAAATTTGAAAACAAAGAAGGTATGTTTCCATTAAGAATATGTATTATTTAGCCTAGAACCTTAATTTGTTAACTTACAATGTGCATTTGTTTCCCAACTACTGGGCATGTACAGGTTTGGTTAAACATGCTACTCAGGTTTACACACTTGCATTGTACAAAGGATTCAAAAAGGAATTTTCTCTAGCAATGACAACTAAGGTCAACGAAGTGTTCTCAGAACCACCGTCAAGAAAATATGAAGTCAGCCTAGAATATGATGAATCTAAATAAGAGACAGTCGAGTACAAAAATGAAGATGGGCTAGTTGAAGTACAATGCAATGCAAATGCTTTGAGGTGTCAGGTATGTTGTGCTTTCACATTCTTAGAGTATTGCACCTCCACTCCATCACAGATATACCTGAGAAGTACATCCTCAAAAGGTGGACAAAAAAGGCCAAAACAGAAGTATGGGACAAGGTTCTTAGCCAAGGAAAATAATTATCAAAAAACATCAATGGTGCAGTTTCATGGAGGAATCATAAGTCCAGCAAATCCTACAATTTAGTTCTAAAGAACGAAGGAAACTCAAAAGCTAGAAACACTCTTCAAGAGATGTTTGACACGTGCTCAACAAGAATAGAAGACTTGCTAGCATCAAAGGCCAATGCCATTGAACAATCAGCCACAAGTAGCCAATGCAACTCAACCATAACAAGTACACCTAAGGTACTGGATTCAGCCCAAGTGAAGACAAAAGGAAGAGGAAAAAGGCTGAAGTCAGGCATGGAAAAGAAAAAAAAGGAAGAAAACTACTGAATTTGGCAAAACAAAAATACCAGATATAAAGACACTGTAAAGAGAGGCATTGGTTAAGATACATGTTGCATTTATTTACCTACACATTGTATTTTTTTTTCATCAACTTAAAATATTTTTATACATTGAATAAATTCTGTATTTTTTAGCTTACAACTATAAATTATCAAATTATAACTTGTATGTGTTTTGCTTGCCCAAGTACCAACCATGGTTTCACAAATTATTTTGATATGCAATCACTGAACACCAAATAGTTGATGTATAATTACTTAGCTTACAATTGTAATTTGTTAACCTATGAATTGCATTTGTTTTCCTATAAGCTCAGAAAATTAACATAATAAACCACATAACATACCTAAAATGTAACTTGGTATTAATAAGCATACAAATACTACTTCTTAACATTCAATATGCATTTGTTTCCTAAAAGCCACTTGCATTTTATTTCACATAATTTTGGTGATATGAAAACCACTGAATACATGTAGAATTACTTAGCTTACACCTGTAATTTGTTAACTTATCAGTTGCATTTGATTTCCTATAAGCTCACAAAATCAACACAATGAAACCACATGAAAAGTTTGAAAATTCAACTACAAATAGTACTTCTTAACATTCAACAAGCATTTGTTTCATACAACCTTCAGCCATAAAAACAAATCATAAATAGCATCTCAAATTCGCTTAACATATCACCAACAAACCAATCAGTCACAAAATAAGCTGATTACAAATCATCAAATCAAAAAAGATTCAAACATGCTAAAGCTACAGATCTTCAAGTTCTTCAATCCCAAGGGAGAATGAAGGAATCATAGAACGAGTTTTCCTTATGTATTCTTAAACTATCTTATCAACCCACTCATGTGTGCTTGGGTCTTCCAAAACTTCCTGTGTGGTCTTAACATGCTCAATATCTTGATTTGTTGTGGTTGTGCCTTCTTATTGTGGTTCAGATTGGGGTTGTGGCTGCGGTTGTGGTCGCACAATTGGGCTAGCATTTGCCCTCTCAAGGTTTTGCACCAAAACTCGTGTAATGACCTCATGTCTCATTTGAAAACAAGACAAGTCCTATTCAGAGACTGGCAGAAAAGAACAAAAGTCAATCAAACAAAAAATCGTTTAACTGTATGAAAAAATATGAACTATAAACTGCATTAGATTAACTAACATCTCCATTAATTTCAAAACAACATACACTAAATTTAAATAAGTGTAAAAAAGGCAAAAAAAACTTGAATTACTAGTAGCTTTCTCAATATCCGCATTGCTCATAACACCATTTGCAAGACGATACGAAATGATTCTAGGCTCCTGAGCAACACCATCAAACGCAACAGTCGGAGTACGTAGCCCCTTACAACCAATATTCTCATTACGAGTTCCCTCAGATTGCGGTTGGCTGCTTCTTTTATATTTCACCCTCCTATCCATGGTCAAAGGATACACAGCCTCTACAATAACCCCCTTATCATAACCCATTTTCTCAAGATAATGAGCCCTGTCAAACAAATATTTGTTCAATCAATGTATGCACAAGGGCAATATAGTAGGGTCAGGCTGACCTCTAAAAGGAAACCTATAAATATAAGCCAACAACAATACAAACACACAACCACCAACACAAGACACATCTCTTTTACCAGAATTAGATTTGAAGCTACTAACACCCTCACATAGACGATTAAGCACTAATCCACACCAATCAAGACTCTTAATAGTTCCAACATTCTCTGAAGCACCAACCAACTTAAAATCAACCAAATTTCTTGTAGTTGGGGCCAAGAAAGTACACATAACATACATAACAAACAATCTCTAAAAATGATCACCACCATCACCTAGTTTAACCAACTCCTCAAACAATTAGCATGTGAGATATTACTATATTTATCAGCACCTAACACATCCCTCCATCTATTCCTAATATCCACATCCCTTGACAAACCCCTCACATTGTTTCTAACCAAACCAACAGGACAGCCTGGAATGCTAGGAATACAAAATATGTCAAACACGCCATCGGGGGTAATGATGTACCTTGAGCTGGCTATTTCTTGAACACGGCCAACAGAAACAAACCTAGAACAAAAAATAAGAAGTCAGCCTAGAACAATTTGAAGTAAGCATAAAACAACATGAAATCATCCCACAATATCAAACATGTCAACTAGCCAAGGAACAATTCCAAAAGGGAGGGCTAAGATTTCAAAAGCAAGAAGTCTACTGAAACCTATCTCTTCAACATCTATCTTTTGCGCAGGAGTGAGCGCGATAATTAAAGATTTTAGCTTTGAAGGACAGTAGCTAGTTGAGAATTTCTTAGCAAACCTAAAAAAAATTAAATATGAAAGTGTAAGCATACATGTCTTGAAAAGTGTAAGTTTAAATCTAATACACAAAGATCAGTCACGCATGATATACTTAACTAAGACAACATGAAGACTAACATATGCAATATTTAAATAAAACTAAAACAGTTTCTAAAATAACATTCAAGACAAACCATTTTTGGATAAGAACGTTAACATGGAAATAAATAACAATACACTATGAATGTTAACATATGAAAAATTTTAAAAACAAATACAGTTTCTTATCAACATGTAGGAAAATAAAAACCGAAAACACATAAACGGTTAAAAACAAGTGGACACTGAATATTATCAAATGCAACATTTTATGAAACAAATACAGGTTATAACATATTAAAAAAACACTGTAAACAAGTGGAAAAAAACCACTTACGTGTTACCCCCTCATCAATGCATTCAACCACCTGCTTCTTCGGACGCTAGCGTTGCTCTTTTGCAGGTCTTTCCTCAGAAGCAACCATTTTTCCCGACCCCTAAGCATCACCAACAGTACTCTCCTTTTTCCTCTTCAAACTAGGTTTTTTAACAACTTCAACACCTTTCTTCGCCTTCTCAGCAGACTCCTTCACAACCCCAGCAGATTTCTTCACAACAACTTTCTTTGTCCTTGTCTTCTTCACGACCACAGCAGGCGACTTTGCAGCTACTTCTTTTGCCTTCCTTTTCAAATGTCCATAAGGGGACTCACTAAGAATTTGTTTACCCTTCTGCTTGCTCAACATACGAGGTGAGGACCTCTCATTCAAACCAACTGGGGACTTCTTCTTCAAACCTACCGGTGACTTCTCTTTCTGTACTTCAAAAAAGACAACCACGGTAGGTCGAGCATTGTCACTCTCACGTACATCTGTAGCAGGTTGAGCATCCTTACTCTCATTCCTATAATCCTCACTCTCGCCCACAGCCACATCAGGTTGAGCAACCTCACTCTCACACGCAACCGCAACAACTCGAGCCTTCTCTCTCTCAACTGCATCGAAATCATAAAGATGTTCATTTATAAAATCCCAAACCATACTTTCAGTAATTGAATTATCTGTTGAATAACCCTCACCATCATCATTGGACCCACCTTCACTAGCAGGTACAGCTTCCTTATCAAAATTTCCATCAACTTCAGCATCAATTTCTGCTGAAACAGCCTTCCCCTCAACACCCTCAACACCACCACCTTCAACACCAACATTAGCATTAACCCCTTCAACACCAGTATTAGCATTATTAATCATCACATCCAAAACCTCCCTAGTATCTTTCTTCACTACCATATCCACATCAACCACAAAATCCCCATCAACAGCCTTAGCACCCTCTAAACCACCAACAACTACCTTATCTACATCATCAACAAATGCACCCCCAACAACAAATCTAGAGACCTCACTAGCCTCTACACCAGATTCCTCTTCACAAGCCTTAGAACCCTACTCACCGACCTTAGAACCCCTAGCCTCATCAACACCAGCTGACTCTCTACTCATTCAAATAACATCACTCAGCAGTGTGTTGTAGTCAAATTCCTGACTTGATCCACCTTCACCCACAGTTGATCCACCTTCACCATCTTTCAGTTTCTTCACACTCATATTCATCCATTTCTTATTTCCCTGCTTAGGAACAGCGGTAATTGAAATCTGTGAAGTAGCACCACAACCAATTCTGGATGACCTACGTGCCAATGCAGCTACTACACAAAAAAATCAGAATAAAAAATTGTATAAGCATATATTAAAAAAAATAATCACACAAATAAAATACAACATATAAAGGAAATAAAATAACCTCCAGAAGCATAAAACTGTTGAACCTTCTTCAGCCCATCTTGAAGAAAAGTTCCATCCTTCTTTTTAGATTTCCTAACCAGCGTATTAGAATCTAAACAACATAACATATTTGAATAAGTAAATGTATAAGCAAATAAGTAAATAAATGTAATACAGAAAAATTACAATCATCTTCTTCTATCTCAGGTTCTTGATATTGAATTGTATCTTCACCTCCTTCAGACACATCGAAAAATAATCATATACCACATAGTCAGAAACTAATCTATAAAGCATACTAACATGTGCAAGTTGTAATTAAAAAAAATGAATGCATCTCTGACAGTCAATAAGCAACCTAATATGAAAAACACACAGTACAACTAATTAATGTATAGACTATACTAATATATTCAACTTGTAATGAAACAAATGCATGCATAGTATGACAGTCAGTAAGCAACATAATCTTACATACACATTATAACTAACTTATGCATATAGTAAACTAACATAAGAAATTTGTAATGAAACAAATACATCCTATCAAATCAGAAAGAATAACAATAAGTAGGTAACAATCAGTGAAAATCAATACACAGACAAAGTAACTAATACATTTGTTATACTAACATATACAAATTATAAGGCAATAAGTGCACATTATAACAATCACTGGACTGATTATCATCAAGTAAAAATTGAAAAATAGAGTAAGTAACTTATACAAAATTTACACTAACATATGCAACTTCTAAGACAACGAATGCATGTTATGAAACAAAGTCAAAACATGTAGATCTGACATACAAATCAGAAAACAGAAAAAACTAACTAATACATATGTTAAAATAACGTATGCAACTCCTAAGACAACAAATGCACATTATAAAATAGAGTCAAAGCTTACGGATCTGACATACAAATCAGAAAATCAAAATAACTAACTAATACATATGTTAGCTTAACATATGCAATTCCTAAGACAACAAATGCACATTAATACAATAACTGGACTGCTAACATCACAACTGCAGGACAGGGGTATTTGCACCGATAATTTAGGGTAATAGCACCTTTACTTTGGCCCCCCAAAATACCGGTGTGTATGTATAGGGGTGTAAAAATGCGATAAATTTGCAACGGTAAAATGAACCGGTGTAGATAATTATTTGCACCGATATCTTAGGCCGGTGTATAAATTTTGGAATCACGATATATCTGCACCGATATTATTTGGAACACCACGATGTAGACATTTTGCACCATTAATTAACATATGAACCAGTGTAAAGCTGTATTTTGTACACCGGTATTAAATATAACACCGGTCTTTCTTTTGTAATCGGTATTGTTTTTTTTTTGCACGGGTATTATTTAAATAATGTAAAATAAATTATTTAAAATGTGATTTATTTTTACACTAGTACATGCATTTTATACTGATGTATTATTTGGCTAAATTTTGCAATGCCCAATTTGTTTTCCGATGGTCCCTCTCGGATCATTTCTGGGGCGACGACAGCCAGAGATACTTTTGAACTATTATAAATTGGAAATCTTTGAATCGGTAAGAAATTTGAAACATTCTATTACGAAAATATCGCTCGCAAAACACGCGAAGATTATTCTAACTATGAAATAGAAGAGGTATCTTAAGCATCGAATGAAACAAAGTAAAAAATTACACAAATTTAGTAAAACTAAACACCGTCCATAGAATTCTAATATCATCAGCCATTCAAAATAAACCATCAACCTATTATATCGTTCTTATCATCTAGAAGTTGCAACGTAGTGTTCGCCTCCTACTGGTAGTCTCCGAGCCAAGCCCCACGCCATCTCTCTGCTACACCTTGAATTTTGTACACATGGTATGGCCCTTTTCCCTCCGGAAAAATCTATTAATTTCAAACTTACATTGTTAGTCAATAATATTGTGTTTACTAGAGATTAATAATAGCAAATTTTGAGATGCAAGGTTTACCTCCAAGGTATTGTTTATCTCTGGGTGATTAACAAATTCTTCCATGAAGAGCATGATGGAGTACCCGCATTGCCACGAACCATTTTGGGTTCGGTAATGCACAAGAAACGTAAATGTAATTACTAACCCTAAACATATAATTTGAAGGATGAAATGACAGAATGACTTACCATGAAGTTGTTGATTTTCCAAGTGTAGTCGGATTCTGGCTCCGTCTTTCTCTTCTCCCTTTGGTTTGAACAAGCAAGCCTGTCAAGAAAGTTAATTAAAATGGTTACTTCTTCCCGTATATTACCATACTAGGATTTTTTATTTGATTGATTGATATGCCTAGAAATGACCCTGAGTTCGACCAAGTTTGTTAGTTTGATACCCCCTGACAATGTGTCCAGAGTTAAAACCTCCTCCATTCTGGGACGGATAATGATGAGGTACCAATGATCGTAGTTGGAAAATTATGTTACTAAATTAATGAAACGGAAGTGGTTTGAAATGTGAATGTAATTATCAAGAAGAAATACTTACATTCTTGTGTAGGGTACGATGTAGAACTCAGTATCTGTTTCCTTCATTGTTTCTTAAATTTGTTTGAAATAGAGTTTGACCTCCTGCTTGAAGTTGTTCAGGTTACCACAGTTGGATGGGCAGAATTGGACGCAGCCTGAATTATTTTCCCATGTTTTGTCCCATAGATGCCTGTAATGTTAATGATACTGAAAATGAATTCCTGATAATTTAAAAAAACATCGAGGCTGTGAGTTTTGAAACTCACCTCATCCACACATCGACATGCGCATTATCGATCCAGGTCATCGAAAGCATGTTTCCCAGTTTCTTCCCGAATTTGACCAAAACTTATATTCTAACACAGCATGTGTAATGGCATGCGAATGTCGATGGTCGGAACACTGGGAATAACTTACAGTCCTTATTCTTTATCATTTCCAGGATAGCGGTATTTGCTTCCTTTATGAATTGCCCCATGATCGGCCAATTTGTCAGGTCTCATTTGTTGACAATCTGCGAATGTGAAATTATACAAAATTATCACTTGAGCATGTAGTATTGAACTGTCGTTGCTAATGAATAATAATGGTACTTGTTTTAGTGCATTACCTGTTTTGGCAGCCTATTTAATCTCGGTCTTGTAGATGGCCAGAAATTAGCCGTCGACTGGGATTTTTGCTCGTCGGCATCCTGTTACAAGGATTAATGAATACGGATATGCATAAGTACTTTGAGGAATTGAAAAATAATGTGTTACAAGAATGTACCTCATCGTCGCTGGTGAGAATCATAACCTCCTCATCATCGTCATCTGTATCACCTCCGGCATTGGCATCATCAATGTCACTCGGTTGCTCATCTGCCTTGCCTATTAAGGATACTGGCCAATCCACAACGCTATTGAGTGCCTCTCTAACATTATCAAAGTGGTGGCCCACTGAGGGCAATCTCGTCCTAGGACGGAGGACTGGCTCGCATTCTCTCACTCAAGCAACACTTCCTTGTTAGGTATCCTGACAATGAGATACCTATCGCAGCCCGTGGGCAACCATTTTCTTCTTCCCGATAATGACTTTAATGAAAATAGTCACACATTCTCCATTCTGTTTGTATAATATTTTAGTGAATAGATAAATGGTTATGGAGATATTTCATATGTGTATTTCAATGTATATGACATGCATAGATTATTGAAGGTGTGCCTCTTTAACTCCTTCTCCGTTGCTGGGCTCTTCACCGCACTTTGTAGCAGCTTCATCAATGTCATCCATTGCCTTCTCTATAAACTGTTTGGGATTGTCAAGGCCTGGCGGAATCTGAACGCCGCTTGCAGATGATAATCCCTTCACCAATTTCTCCAGATACGATACCATGGCTTTCACGACCGTTTGATCGTTAGATGGTCTCCTCTGGCCTGTCTCTTTGGCTGAGTAATTTCTACTGCACTTGCTACGAAAAAGATGAGGAACAGCCACCATTGTGGGTAGACCCATTTGAGTTCCCCTATACCTGCTCGGGTGATCTTTCTTCTTTGTCGCTTTTATGAGGATGTTTTCACATGGATACAGTTCTAATGCTCCTTTTTCTTTAAGCTCATTCAATTTCAACTGAGAATCACATAGGAACGCAATTGTTTATATAAATAATGTGAAATACACTTAAAAATTAATCTAAATGGTCAATTTTGGCATAACTTACAACGTCAGGTGCGATCTTCTCAACCTCTTTCGATATGTATAACCCTTTCTTCTCTTTGTTTTCCTCAAGGTAGACAAGAGATCTGTCAGGTGTGAAATCCTTTTGACTAAGTTGTTGCTCAATCTCCCTGTCAATGAATCCCTTATCGGTCAACCTCATTCTCTTCTTCCCCTTCAGCTCCTTAGTCAATTTGTCTTGGATGTATCGATTACCCCTTCTTCATGTGTGGTGCGTGTAATCCCTGCCCTTGTTGCGTTCAATATTTGTCACCTGGAGCCTCTGATATTGTTATAAATAAAAATTTAGTTGAACAGAATTTGTGGGCAACATAGCTCTTAACAAGTATTAATTTTTTCATCATACCTGAAAATCCGGATGCGAACGCCTCTTTTCAAACAAGTGTCATTCGTCTTCATCCATGCACTTGTACTTCTCCCATGCTGGTATTCCTATTTTATTGATACCTTTATCCACGTCATGAATAAACCTATTTGACACATTTGTCTTCCAATTCCTATGTTGGTTTTTTGCCCTCTCCGTAACCTCCTTCTTCAGTATTTCTAGTTGCTTGTCTGTCACAGGTGTTTCAACTGTGAAGCTCTCCTAGAACGAATCATATGAAAAGGCATGTCATTAATCACCTCTCCACTAAGACTTTACCATGAATAAATTTTTAAATTACAATTGTCGAGAGTCTTACCAGAACATCCTTCCATGCCTCTTACTTAACATCTTCAGGGACATCGCTGCAGTGTTCACATGTGCCAAATATGATGTGGCGTCGGAAAGCGTAATTTCCATAAGCGTGCTACGCTGACCAATTCTTAATGCACACCGCTTAATTCCCACGGAACTCAAACACAAAAGGAGTTGGAGTGTTATGCTTTGCCAACATCAAAGACTGGCATGTGCTAGTTCCTCACCTCCTCAAATAACTTTTTACCTCAAACTTGTCCCATCCTTCTCCATTTTTCCCTCCAACTTTTGTCAAGTCGTCATCCGCTTCATTAATAGTTGGCCTTCTTTTGATGGTGCTCTTTCCCTTTTCCTTGCTAATTGGTATTTTGGCCCATTGTTTACCGGCGTCTAATCCTTCAAAATCCCTTACAATAACACCACCATGCTCTGTGGTTTTTTTTTTCTTTTCACTGGTCAGGCTATTTGTTTGTGTTGCATTTTCCTCAAATTGTATCTTCAATGGGATCCTTTTTGGCGGTGGTTCTTGGTCTGCCACATCAACCTCTTCATTGACCACATGTTTCACCTCCTCCTCATTCTTCGTAACCGGTCGCTTCCTCTTCGTATTTAATTTCCCCTTCTTCGGCGGCATCTAAAATAGTAGAATTGAACATTTTTAATCCATATAATAACGGTACTTAAAGATCAACATTGATAGAATGTGGTGTAGAACTTGATCAACATATTCATAAAACTTTAAGCAAAACATGGCATAAAAATTGAATAATTCATACACAAAACTACATATGTAAGGCATAAAAGTTTATATTGCATGGCATAGAACTTGAACAATTAAGGCATGGAACTTGATATAGAATAAAATTGAACCTTATAGAAGTTGATATAATACCATACCAATGTATTTGGATTCATAAAATAGGCATACAACCGAGCAATTATCACTCCTCCCTAACGTGACTATCAACATTATCACCAACCAAAAAACTATTGTACTACATCATCCATCCACAAAAAATGAAAATTATTCTAACCCCGCAATTGTATAAACATACCATTCAAGTTACCCTTTCAACTTTTTGTCAATTTACATGTTTTTGTTCATAGAGGCAATTGATCGAACATGTGTTGTGTGTGAGGGTTGGAATGATTTTTTGAAGAGAAATTGATATGGTTACCCATGGTAACATAAACACCAACACTTACTTTCACCAATGGAGCATTTTTTTTTGCTACTCCCTTTGTTTGAACTAGCCAAGAACGGAATGGGATGATGAACTCGCCAAGTACTTTCTTCTCTCGCCAAGTTCCTCTCTCGTTTTTGTTACTTCTCTTGTGTTGCTTCTCTTGTGTTGCTACTCTTGTGTTGCTTCTCTTGTGTTGCTCAACACTTTATAGGATAGATTATGGGAGTTACAATGGTTGATGAGGAGTTGTGGTGGTTCAATTAAGTGTGAATTGAATGGTTGGAGTGGTGGATGGCGGTTTTGAAAGAGAATTTGAAGGTGTTTGATGAGAATAGGAGGAGTTGTGGGAGTTGTGGGAGTAATGGCCATTTGAAACGGTTTTGGATTCATATGAAACATTTTTTACACTGGTAATATGTACAGTACCGGTGTAAAATTTGTGAAAATGGGTAAGAAATTTGGCTAACTATTCAGCACTGGTACGTATACCGGTGTAGGATTTGAAAAAAAAATAGATGCGTGGAACTGCTTTAAATAATTTTTTCACTGGCTCGAGAAAAACATGAAAATTTAGGCTAATTATTGTACACCGGTACTTAGAAAATACTGATACCGGTGTAATACTTCACGAAAAGCAGCTGCGTGCTGCTGCTTTAAATATTTTTTGGAAAAATATGTTGAACCCGAGAGAAACTTCTGAAATTTTAAACTAACTATCCAGTACAGGTATATTTACCGGTGCAAAAATAGAAATTACAGGTGTAAAATTTTTTGGGCCTTATTAAAAATTAAAGAAATTGAAAATTTTGAAATACGCGGCAAAAAAATGAACACATACACCTGTACTTGTTTAATATTACCGATGTAAAAAGAGATTGTTATTTATTTAAATTCCTACTTATTGCATTTACCTCTTGTGCATTTTTCAAACAACCTCAATTAATCAAATTGACGTTTAATTATTGCGAATAGAATGTACTAGTTGTTTCATGCAACTATCAACCACACATGGGCCCCGAACGTTGACGTTACTAAGCATTATTTAATTTCATAAAATTTGCATATTGACCTCTAGCATTTCGTTCCACCCCTTGAAGCTCTTTTCCACCGGCCCAAATGGAACTTTAGGAAGCTCAAGATTGAATAAGTAACGTTTTTGTACCTTAATGGTACCGAGGAACCCGCAAAATTGATTAAATGTGCTTATTGCAATTAGGTCCCCCAAATTGTGACATGCGATTAAGACATGTTAGGAAACTACATAAATTACCAAATTTAATATTCTAGGCTTAAATCGTAATGGCAACATATTTGTGCCCAGGTGGTGATTCGTCCTGAAGCGCTAGTAGGTGTTGTGGAGTAAACGACAAGTGTTTACTTCGATGTTTCTATATGTAATCCGAACATCTTCCAAACTAGATACTAAGTCCCGACCCATTTGTTTCCCCGCATGTGGAACTTGGAAATACAAAAGGGTTATTTTGTGGACCATCCAGTTGGATCGGATTGCAATTTTGATTTACGAGTAAACTATTTACTTTTTTGCAATTTAGCCTCTCCAAGAATCTTGGAAGGGTCGGAATATAAAATTGGCTCCACATATATGCAATTCAATACATTACGATCGTGTTAATGCATTTGTAGACCCTACTGGCAGACGGAAGGCTCTGTAAAACCAACAGTGAATGTTTGCACTATATTTTCCAAAATTATACTATTGCCCACAAATTTACTTGGGAAACCTCCATAGCTCCTAATGCTACAAATTTTTTTAATTCTAACCATTCTTGGAATATAATGCACCAAATTCGGTGGTCTTGAAGTAACCACTTAGGCCAACTACGTTCGGCCTATCTTTTTTGTTTTCATAAGTGTATTTATCCGACTGAATTTCAAAAAAATGTGGTGTACAATTTTTTTATTCGGTTCATCATCATGCATGTTTGTCAAAAATAAAAATGCCAAATTGTCTAAGTGCAACACAATCAATGTTTAGTACAGAATCTACTCTTTCTAATTGCTACTACAAGTTTTCTACAAATAATAACGAGAAAATTGTTCTACCCCTTCAACTGGTCCTATTGCATCAACATCACGGGTACTTGTGCCAACAACCATGTTCTCGACATCGCCTTCGCGGACGGTTGGGAAATTTCCATCTGCTTCCACGGTGTTAGGAAATTGATACATCATAACATGACCTTCAAGTAAGTCATTTGATATTTGGATTCTTCAAGTAAGTTTGCTACATTGACCTCCAATGCAGCAGGTCTGGATTCAATAGTAGCGACAGACGTGTCAGATGTCTATCTATAGAAAGGGTCCATGCAAATCTTACCCATTAGTTGGCCATAAACGTCATGTGCACGGGCACTAACTCCCACTCTTGAACAAAGCGCAGAGATGATACTGCAATAGGTATAGGATCCCATCTGATCTCATTCCCTCTACAACATAGGACAAATTTAATGACCAAAATTCCATCAAAGCTCCTTCTTTATTGCATACAAGAAGGTGAGGCGAAGTTTGTGGACTTCTGTGTTCACAGTTACTGGATGGATTCTAGACGCCATAAAGTGGTACCACCCCTTCATTTTCGGAGTTAGAGTTTTCGAAGGTATTTTGCTCCAACCTGGTTTGACCAACTCATATATGTTCGTACATGCCCTAGTTACTGTCCCAACGTTCTCATTCTCAATTGGTTGTTGTAAAATATAACCGTCATCACCTAGAAAATAGAGTGCGAGAAACTCATCCTCATCGTTTGGAACATTGGGCAACCTAAACAAGCCATTATAGATTTTGGTTTGACGATAACAGTTTTATCTCTACAATACATGTGATCGTAGCTTAGCCCGCACTTCAAGTTTGCATAGAACTCACTTACAATGGTCAGGTTGAATGGTTGTGGAGTCTCGTAGAATTTTTTCCACCCAAGCTTCCGGATAGTTTGTTTGAATGGGGAAGATGCTTCAATTCCTCTCTCTATGTGATGACGACGTCCTTTGTAAGATCATGGACCAACCTAGCCTCCTCGGACACGAAGGTACCATTCGGGTAAGTGTGCAATGATACTTTCGATGATGATGGGGACGGTGAATGGCGTATCCTTTTCGAATTGGATTTGGGAGGCATTTCCTGAAAAACACATTGAAGCATTTCATCAAACACCTTACATGCAAGTCAAGCTATTCATGATGTCACATTCTCAATGATTCTATTTCATGTGCAATTGCTAATTAAACATACTATAGAGGCATTGAAGTGGTTTACCTGATTATATGTCAACCTACGTAGGATTTCAACAAAGATGGATAGTGATGGGGATGGTATTGAGTAACAGATATAAATTCGGTACTGTGAAAATAGGGTGTTGAGAGGGTTTTAAATAATGGAACGTTTTTTATACACTGGTATTCTACATATACCGATGTAAAACAAGGCCTAAAGCAGCTGCTTTAAATAAGAAAAAAAATTATATCTAATCCAACCCAAGAGTAAATTTTAAAAAAAATTTCTAAGTACCCAGCACCGGTAAAATTACCGATGCAAATTTAACAAAACGCAGCTGCGTGAGGCTGCTTTAAATGCCAAAAAATTAACAGTGTCAGCCTCAAGAGCAAAAAACAAAAAAAATCCAAGTAGTGTGCACCGGTAGGAGTACCAGTGCGTAAGTACAAAACAGAGTACTTCCCCTATTTTTTTACACCGGTAATTTAATCTTTACCGGTGTAAAAAATTAGCACCTAGTAGAAATTTTAATTAAAATTAAAACACATTTTCACCGATTCAATTCATAAACACTCCATTGAAATCACGGATCATACCAACCAATTCATAAAAGAGTGTCATTTAAATACATTACACACTAAATCGCTTAATGATCATACGATACATAGTCACAAAAACAACGGCAAGGAACGACTAATCTATCGCTTCCGCTCAAGACATTGTCTCCACCATGAGAACGTCTGCCAACTATGGGTCCCCCAACATCTTCCAAACCAGGAAATACTGATGGAAACTCAGGACTATCAGTTATGGCGGGCTGATCAATCCCCTCGTCAAAGTAAAACTTTTTCCCATGCAACACCACATGATACTTCTCATTCAAAGGGTCCTTGATGTAAAAAGCATGTCGTGCCTGGGTAGCTAAGATGAACCTGTCATCTTCATATCCTACACGATTCAAGCCGACCAACGTGAACCTCATGGGCTTCTCAACAACAACACCGGAACCGTGTTCCACCCAATGACACTTGAAGACAACAACCTTGAACTCTACATAATCCAACTCCCAAATTTCCTCAATCGCTCCATAGAAAGGCATCACAGCAACAACCAGATGCTTATCTCTCTTGCTTGCCTGCCACATGGATTCAGATTCAATATATACACCACTATTTTGAGTGGTGCTCCTCTCGTCCTTTGCCAATGTTGAAAAACTAAAGCCATTAATGCCATAACCAAGGTATCATCTAACGGTGCAGTTCAACTTCCTTGCAAGCGCCCGTAGGTTATTGGGCATCCCTTCGACATTACAACGACTGTAAAACCAGTTAACAAACCTTGAAGAATGCTCGACCTGAATTTTTATTCGAGGGCCAGTCTGGATGAATGTCTTCCAAAAGAGAAACATGCTCTTCAACATATGTTATAGTCTCACTACTATTACGCAATACATACAGGTGAACAGTCATCAACTCAGCGTGATAGGGTGTATGAAGCGTACCCTTGGAACGTGGAATCTCATTGTGCCTTCCGTACTGGGGTCCACCTGGAACACCAACCGCTCTTCTTCCAACCAAGTTCGATGTACAATACTCGATGATCTCCTCAGTGACGTACCTCTGAACAATAGAGGCATCAGGCCGACTATGATTATGAACATAACCCTTGAAAACAGTCATGTAACGCTCAAAGGGGTACATCCAATGCATTCCAACAGGCCCGCACATACTTATCTCCCTAACCAAGTGTACCACTAGGTGCACCATGATGTCAAAGAATGATGGGGGAAAATACTTCTCCAAATGGCATAGAACAACAACAGCATCTCGATCCAATTCATCTAGATGTTGCCTGCTAATATTTTTCCAGCATATCGAAGTGAAGAAGAAACACAAGCACATAACTGAAAATCTAAATTCCTCCTCCAAACACCCATGTATTGCTACGGGTAAAAGTTGTTGCATAAGGACACGACAATCATATGATTTCAAAGCATTAAGACGCAACTCATCATTCACAAACCGTTTTCCAGTAGAGCATACAGCAAAAAAATAGAGCAACTAACTAATACATATCTTATGATAACATATGCAACGTCTAAACAATCAAATGCATGTTATAAAAAAGAGTCAAAACATGCAGATCTGATTTACAAAAAAGTCAACAACTTGTATGCAGATCTGACTTACAAATAAACATTCTTAAAAAGTCAATAGCAACGAGACTTAAAAACACACATACACATATAACAAGAACAAAAAAAGTGCGAAACTCCAAATATTCAAAATGAAAAACAAAAAAAATGAACCAGGAGAAGGAAAAGGCTAAGTCAACTTCTCAGCTTTAGGAGAAAGACCCTTTCACCCCACCCATAGACTAGGTCAAATACACAAAAAAACCTTACATCGGAATGACGAACAATTGTCAAGCAAAAATGCAAAAGAACGGCAATGGAATTTGAAAACCTAGAAAGTTAAACTTGCCGAATGTTATCCCTGACGAAGAAATTGATCGACGAAGTTGAACGGCAAGATTATGGCGAGATTTGGTGAAGAACAGAGATAAAACTAACGAAATTGAACAGGAAGAGAATGACGTATAGGTAGATGAAGAGAATGACGTATAGGTAGATGAAGAGAATGACGTATAGGTAGATGAAGAGAATGGCGTAAAGGCAAATGAAGATTTACAGTTTTGAGTAATTGGGAACAAAGTAAAATCACACTTGAGGACAGAGTAATTGGGAACAGTTTTCCAAGAAACACCGTCAAAATTCGTAGAAAAAAGAAAAATAAAAAAGGAAATAAATTATGATTTATACTAACTACCCTATTTTCTAATTAATTATAATCTGAATATCATTTTGCATATAAGTCCCTGACGTGCCCGTAATCTTATTTGCATATAAATATTTAAAACATTCAAAATTTTCCATTTTGTTTTCTTTCGTCTCCATCGATTGCTCTGGGAAAATCGCCGAGCACAACCTTCGCCTGACCGAAAACCTCCTATCCGCCGCCGGAGACAGGATTGGAAATGTTGATGAGTTCCCCATATCTGTTACTCCGCATCGCGATAACGCTTTGGCCTGCCGTGCCTGTAAATTCGACTCGAATCGGTGGCGGTGATGATTTCGACGAGGAGGAGGAGGAGGACTGATCGTCGGCGCCGCCTGAGAAGTTGAGGAGCCGTGATAGGCGGAGGTGTCGGCAGGCCACGAACTACCTGGAGAAAACGTAGCCAGAAGGTGTCGCGTAGCCGGAGCAAACGTAGCCGTTGGATCCGCCGACGCTACTTACGGCGGCGCCGCTTCCTACGGCGGCGCCGCTTCCGAGAGCTGCCTTCGTGTGTCTTAAATTCGAGTTCATCCGCCGTGGCTTTGATTTGAAAGTTCTGAACTAAATTTGTGGTAATGAACCTGCAATTTGTGCTTTAATTTACCTCTGATAGATCAATTTCGTGCTTCAGATTCGTGTTTCTGTGTGTGTTTGCCATGTGTGTCTCTGCTATTTGTGTGTCTGATGTGTGTTCTGTGTGTGTGATATGCCTCCAGTTATATTTACTTCCACCATCTTTTGGTAGTTGTCCTTCAGTTCTTTCTTTGGCAAGTTGACACTCTTCTGTAATTTTACTTTGTAGGATCTTTGCGCATCTCTAGTCTTTTTGTGTTCATAAAGTGAATTTTTTTTTGTCCTCATTCTTTGGCTCTGACGTCAGACTTTGATACTGAAAAGCAGGTTTTCATCTATTTCTGCCTGAATTGTGAATATTTAATGGTTTGTTGACGTTATGTCAACTCTCGTGTTACTATTATAATGCCTATGTTACTATTCTAACCTCACCATATCGTAATTGAGTTTGGGTATGAGAACTTATACATATGTACTTCCATTGTGTGTGTAATATGCCAGACAATGTAATTGGAGTATATTTTTCATAGTTATAGCATCAAATTGGATGAAAGAGTAACCCTGTGATGGTTTTGTATCCTTAACATTAAATGCTCAAATGTTGCAAGTATCGTCAGTGCACGTGGGCTCTTTTCCCCCGCTCTTTAATTTTCATGGCATGGGTTAATAGGACTATGAAGAACTGAAGAAGGGGATCATCTTTATGTTCTTGATAGACATATATCACTTTTCTTGATGTTGCCCTTTGTCGATAAAACATCTGACAGTGGGTTATAAGAAGTAACTGAGCTCCAATAATATTGACGAAATGTGATATTAGCACTCTTTGTCCCTCTATCTGTAATTCTTTGCTTGTTGAAGTTAAAATCATATTCCTGTTTTTGTGGAACTCGGGAAGTTAATCCAACGTTTGGCGCCCATGTGATTGTGTATATATGCTTTCCTGAGCTTTGTAGGCAACATCCAGTTTGGGCCATGTCTCATTTAAGTGGCATTTACTTGTCACGAAAACAGGTTTCTGGTGATGGTCATTCGTGATCTGTTAAATTTGTGTGAAATTACGAAAGGCAAGGACAACAAGGCGGTTATTGCTAGTAATATAATGTGAGATATGCTACTAATTATTTCTCACAGATGTATATTTTTTAAGCGTATATTTTTTGCTAGTTATTGCTAGTAATATCTGTCCTGGTAAATGTATATTTTTTAAGCGTCCTGATCGAGGAATGGCTCATCGTTGATCAGATGATAATATGGATGATTACATTAACTGGCTGGATTTTAGTGCTTATTGTATGAGTCGAATGTTTGGCGAATAATTAAACTGTTTGGCAAATAATCAACAAGAACCTCACAGTTTGGTCCTACCTGCTTCTGTGATGAACTGAGCTGGTGTAGGAAATCCAATGGATTTTGGACCTAGTGCATTGATAATACACATGGTTTTGCTGATGAATATCTAGTCTCCTGTTCTCATTTCAGTCCCTAACATATTAATTTATAAAAAAATTGCAGTAGTTAACATAATTGTAGTAACATTGTTACGTCATTTTGGATTGATTTGCTTTTTCTTTGAATTTTCAGTTCCTCATTAACCATTATTTCATTTGAACTCTCTCTAAGTAGCTGTGTTCAAGCAAGCTAGGATTCTGTTTTTGGTTGGTGGAGTTATATTTTGTCAAAGTTCTTATATAGGTGTTTTTGTATTGTATTCCAGGGATTGAGTTTGGTCTTGTGTTCTTGTAACAGGGAGGATATCCTTGTTTCCTGTGGAGGGTACAACTGGAGACAACAACGAGGGTTAGTCCTCTCTTTCTTTGTTTTAACTCTCCATAAAGCTTCTATTCAGATCATTATTATACTTAGTGTTATCACAGTCTTCTGTAGTATTCCCTCAGGTTTTATTATCTGTTGCAGTTACTTGTTTGTAGCATTCTGATAGTTTGATAATCTTTTGTGCAGGTTCTATAAGGGTACTGTTTAATCCTATGAATCTTCCAGGAAGAAGCATAAGGTGATAGCACTTACTAACACTCGTATTTAACTCCAGTTGTTTGGTGACCTTGTGAAGGTATATGACTTCATTTGTACATTACAAATCTGATTAACTGATGTTAAATTTGTTTCTCCATGGATATTTTTCTTTCTGTTTGACTGACAAGTTTCTTTCCAAAAATCGTCTCTTCTTTGTAGACTGTGGATAATGATCTTGCACTAAAAATATAAAAAAGCCAGGGCGACTCTCAAAGTTGTAGCTTTTGCTGAGCGAAGAGAATTCAATAAGATTTTGATATACTCCAAGCAGGTCTGCATTTTAAATAGTATTCCAATTCCATTACTCTTAGATGTTCCATCACAATTTTGACAAAATTGACTGCTATAAGTATTCATAAACTGTATGCATGTCATCTTGCGTAATTATCTAGTGCTAACACATTAAATTACCAATTCAAAGTGATACTCTAACTAAATTTTTTTAATGTTTTGTGTTGGATGTGATTAGGTTTCGATATCCAGGACTTGCAACTGCTTGTACGTGTTGATGCAGCAGAGGCAACAGAATATCGAGTTCAAGGAGTCTGCCATTGAATAGAGTCAGCGAGATATCGAATTTAGGGAGTCTACCAATAAGCAGAGGCAACGGTTGGTTTTCTTTCATCCTATTGCCCTGTTGTATTTTAGGATGCGTAGTAGTTAGGCCAGTTTTGCTGGTTTAGTAGTAGTTTCCGATAGGAATACATTGTGTCGCAGAGATTGAGCTTAGGTTTGTGAGAACGAAGTACACTAGTTTACAGCTTCTATGTAAAGTGTATTGGTTGGGAGAATGATGTATTTCATTTTCTTTTCTGTAGTTGTAATTTAATAGGGATCAGTTTAGAAATGTCCAAATTTTGAAGTGTACTAGTATGTTGTATTTAACCGAAGCATTATCTTATCATTCTATTTCTTGATTTTTTTTCAAGAAGAGTAGAAATTTTTCCTGATAAAAGTGATAGCTTCAATCCCGGTTTCAATAGGTTTCAGTTACAGCTCGGGGTTCAGCTTTTGGTTATGCTGATTCCAGCAAATACATTTAGCTATTTATTTGCTGCAGGCTTTTTGGTGCATCAACTTTAAAGTGTCCCAATATACGATAAATAGGACACTTTAAAGTCACCCGATATGTTATAAATAGGGATACTTTAAAGTGTTTCGATATGTATAAATATGAACACTTTAAAGTGTCGATATGTACAAATAAGGACACTTTAAAGTCACTCGATATGTTATAAATAGGGATACTTTAAAGTGTTTCGATATGTGTAAATAGGGACACTTTAAAGTGTCTTGCTATGTATGAATAGAGACACTTTAAAGTGTCTCAATATGTTATAAATAGGGTCACATTAAAGTGACCTTATATACAATTATAAATCACAAAAAAGCGACCCAAGAATATATATAATAGGACGCATAGAAACAGCTCTATATCTTATATATACGATCGCTAAATATAGCAACCCAAGATCTATACGGACTCGCAGTGTCCCAATATCCCTTTTGTGTTGTGTATTTATTGATTTTTTTTATTTCAGTGCTAAGTTTATTGGTACTGAATTTAGTTTATTAGTGGTGAATTTAATTGATTGGTGCTAAATTTAATTTATTGGTACTGAAATGTGGTGAAATTAAATAGGGCCAGAGTAGGAAATCTATAGTTTTCTTCGGGTGTTGCTATATCACGCCTTGTACTTTACTGGGTTACACCCTAATACGTATATACATGTATAATACTAATTTTAAATTTTCAAAATAAAATAAAATACAAAAAACGGTCGTCAGCGCTGGAGCCACCGCCAACGGCCTGCCAGCGCTGGCGGAGAAGACGAACGGAACCACCGCCACCGGCGGTGCCGCTGGAACCACCGCTACTGGAACCACCGGAAGAAGGAAAGAAAATGGGAGAAGGAAGGAGGAGAACCGGAAGAAGGAAAGAAAACTAGAGAAGGAAGGAGGAGAACCGGAAGAAGGAAAGAAAACTAGAGAAGGAAGGAGGAGAACCGGAAGAAGGAAAGAAAACTAGAGAAGGAAGGAGGAGAACCGGAAGAAGGAAAGAAAACTAGAGAAGGAAGGAGGAGAACCAGAAGAAAAAAGAAAACGAGAAAGGAAAGGAGGAGAACCGGAAGAAGAAAGAAAGCGGGAAAGGGAAGGAGAAGAACCTGAAGAAGAAAGAAAACGAGAGAAGGAAGGAAGAGAACTGGGCGACGAGAATCGGACCGGGGCTGGGGAAAATGAGAGTCGGCGGAGGAGGAGAACGTGGCGGGGAAAATGAGATTCGCCAGAGGAGGAGAACGGGGATGGTGGGGATGGGGACGGGGAAGGGGACAAAGAAGAACGAGGATGGGGAAGATGAACGGAGTCGCCGGAAAAGACGAACCAGCGCCGGAGAAGACGGACAAAGCCACCGGAGAAGACGAACCAGCGCCGGAGAAGAAGAACCAATGCCGGAGAGGAGAAACGAGAGCAGGAGAACGGTGGCGACGGTAGCGATGCATGGTGGCAGCGGTGGTGGTAAATAATAAATTTTATTTAATATTAATTTAAATATATTTAAATTATTTAAATTAAATTAAAATACTTATTGCGTGATACATCGATCCACTTTTCTTCAAACTGAGCACCCATTTACTTCTTCAGGAAAAAATAATTCATTTATTGCTTCCTTTAAAAGGTGCAATTAGATGCTTTGATACAATGGGAGAAACTGAGGCATGATTAACATGCACTGCTATTGGGCTAAGCTGTCTCCATAGATTTTAAGAAGAAGAAAAAAACTGTACAGCCATTTAACAGTTCTGGCCTAAAAAACGCATTGAAGCCCAATACAATAGCCATTTTATTGTCACGAATAAAATCAGTCTTTTTTTCATAACAAAGTGTCAAAAACCAACAAAGATCGCTATATTACGCCATGTATTTTACTTGATTACGGTCTATATTTATACTATTTAGTATGCCATTTTTATTTTTATTTAATTTAAATATATTTAAATTAATATTAAATAAAATTTATTATTTACCACCACCGCCCCACCGGCCGCCGAGCACCGCTGTCTTGCACCACTGCCACCGTGCACCACCTCCATCGTGCACACCTCCACTGGGCACCGTGCACCTCTGCCATCGGGAGCCGTGCACTGAACCCGTGCCCACCGCCACCATGCACCACCTCCGTCGTGCACCACCGTCGCTGGCCGCTCGTTTCCCTTCTCCTCCGCTCTCTGCTGCTCTCGCTCTCCTCTCCCCGCTTCTCTGTCGCTCGTTTCATCTTCTCCGGTGAAACTTTATCTTCTCCGGTGAAACTTCATCTTCTCCGGCGACGAGCGGCGATTGGCCCGTTCTCTTTTCCTCGCCCCGACCCGGTTCTCCTCTCCCCATTCTCCTTTCCCCGCTCTCCTTTCCCCGCTCTCCTTCCCTGGTCTGGCTTCTCTTTCGCCCAGTTCTCCTCACCCGGTTCTCTTTCGCCCGGTTCTCCTTTGCCTCTCCGGTTCTCGTTCTCATTTCCTTGCCCCCATTCTTGTCGGAGAAGACGACAAAGAAGGCTGGGGACGACGGAAAAGACGGAGAAAACGAACGGTGGTAGGGGACGGATGGTTGGGGACTGTTGCGAAGAAGACGAACGAAAGAGAAGACAGAGAAGAACAGCGGCGGAGAAGGCTGGGGTCGAAGCTGGGAACGGCGGAAAAAGCTGGGGACGACGGTGGCATGGTACGGCGGTGGCGCTGCCACGAAACATTGTTTTTTATTTTCTGGTTTTTTTAAAAAAATTAAATTTTGTATTATACACATATATACGTATTGGGGCATAACCTAGTAAAATACAGGGCGTGATATAGCAACACCCTAAATCAGAGAGAAGAATTGAGAAGCTGGAGTTCAGTGACTGACATAAACATTTAACATAGAGTTGTTAATCAGTTGTACTCTCTCTGTCTCATTTTAAACTGCAAATTAACTATTCATTTATTTAAAACTCCCTAACTTTTATCCTAAAATTGAATTGGTATATAAGTATAAATATTGCTGTGTGATACACTATTAGATTCATTATACTACATCTGTTTCGTTGGATGTGGCACCATAGGTTTAGGTGTTTAGATTTATTTGAATGAAATGAGTGGATGAAATTGAATTTAGAAAGGAAAAAGTAGAATGAGTGGATGAAATTGAAAGAATCTTACCAAAAAAGGAAAGTGTGCTAAATTCACAAAAACAATCCTAAAAGGAAAGTGTGTCACATCCAATGAAACAGGGGGAGTAACATGTATTTTCAAAATATCAAATTTTCACAAGTTTTAATTATCTTTAACAAAGATGTTAAGGGTGAAATATTTTCCAATTTAACTGTTAAAAGTCAATTTTTTTAACAAAAGATGAATCTTGAAATTGGACAGATAGAGTAAAATAGCTTAGTTGGAGCTGAAAGCATATAAAACATGGCAAGGATCCGTAGCTAGATATCAGTTGGCAATTCTGACCTTGATTTTGGTAAACGTAGTTGTCGTTTACAACCTTTCTTCCTTTCCTCGTTCCGAGTATAATAGTCAATTTCCCTTTTACATTTATTATCCTAACAATGGGTATCAGAGCTTGTAGCTCCTTGGTATCCATGGTAGACAACACATGTTCTAAGCCTTTGGAGAGCTACATTAAAGACGTAGAAGTTCATTTCACCAAAGCAACAGAAGAACTAGGGCAAAATTTGGAGTTCAGTTGCAAGAATCAAATAGAACTGGAGATTGAAATAAAGAAGACCAAGGCAGACGTAGGGAACACGGATATCAAGAGCAAAGAAATCAAAGCGATGATTTTGGAGATGAAAAAAAACAAGGACACGAAACCAGAGGGAGAAGGTTCCTGTCAAAGTACTTCCCGGAGCAAATCCGACATAAGGAATTGAGCAAATACGCACGGTTATCAACCTCGAGGTAACATTCAGATAATTCACAATCCAGGAGAGGATCAGAGAAATTAAATTGGTCTCAGCTCTAGAAACAACCAGCCTAAAGTGGAATTGAGTGTTTTCAATGGTGAGGAACCACAAGTGAAGAATGACCATTAACGACACTATTAGACGGAGGTTCCGTAAAAATTCCTTTTAATATAGGTTCAAACTCTGTACATGTATTTTAGTAGTCGGGTTAAAACTCCAAAAATTAGTTAGATGACGGTTGGAGCAAAATGCCATTTAACGTAGTACGATCAACGGTGGTTTGGCTTGAACTGCCATTAAAAATGTTGTACGAGAGCTCCGTTGTTTACTTTTGTACACTTGCAAGGGCACTTCCGAAGTTGGAACATGCGTATGAACTGAACTAAAGCAGACAACCACTCTTGAACCGTCGTCTAAGAAATCCTACAAAAAATATGCACTAAAATATACTATTTTAAGGCACGTCTGAGGCATTTTTAGAAGAGGTGCCGACTTCACAACTGGTTTCTAGAGTGCAATTAAGTAGGAAACACTAAAAAACATTCCACTTTTATAATGGAGTGTAGCTTCATTCTTCTATCTTTTCTTTCGTTCATCCTTTCTTCTCTTTTTTTCTTCCTTCTTCTCCCCCTCCCTCCCTCCCTCCCCAAATCTAACACTTCCTCCTTTTAGTTTTAAATGGTAATCCACCCTTTCCTTATTCTCCCCCTCCTTCCCCAAATCTAACACTTATTCCTTTTAGTTTTAAATGTGAATCCACGGTGGCGACTTCAAATATGAGGAAGGTGTGGTGATAAACTTCATATTATCATGGTATATTTTCTTCTCCATTGTGAGTTTCTTAATGATAAATCCACCTATCAATTTTGATATATGTTATTGTTCAAGGTGGATTGATGATTGTTTGAATTTTAATTATTATGGGTTTTATTGTAGGTGGGTTTGATATGAGTGTAAGAGATGATGGTGCATATGGTTGTGTTGTGTTAAAGAATAATGTCGATCTATGTTCATATGAAGAATGAGACGATATGGTAGATTTGGGCTTTTTGGTTTCGATAGAACCAGAAAAACCCAGATTTTTTAATAAACATCAGAGGCTAGTTCTGAAATCGAAAGTGGTTCAATATTTTTTTTATGACGGAACAATAGACAATGGTTATGCAATAAGCTTCCAAGATGCTCAGGAGCGCCGTGAAGGAAACATTCAATGACGGATTGTAACACCTAGATTCACGATCTACCTACTCAACGCAAGTATCAAGTCGAACCTGAGCGTGTTACCAAGAATCCACAGGTCGGATTACTTAAATGCAATACCGAGCAAATACAGTTTATACGGAAGCAAATTTAGAAAATCCAAAACTTAACTTACTATACAATGAAAGTCTTAATACAAGTATTAAACATGAATTTTAACTAAAATACAGGCAAAAGTTTGAAAGGATCCGGTAAGGATTAGTTTTATGCTAATATTTTACATAACTATAATACAACCTAACCCAAAAGATTCTAAAGGTCCACCCAATATCCTTTCTGAAAAGAAGTAAAGACACCATTGTACTACACTCTAACTGCTCAGCTACACCTATTAGGGTTGATTAAACTAGGGTAAGCTTCTTGCTTAGTGAGGTTCCATTGCCAATATTTACAAGTTAAATTTAATGATCACATAATTAAAGTAAATAACCACATAAATCCTAGCACATTGTAAAAGGATACCAGTGAGTTATGTTAAGACGCAGCCAAGTTTCTATATAGACACTGTAAATGGCGTCAAGGCATAAACCCTTCAATAATTCCCGAAGGCTATCATGATCCAAAATCCATACTCGGCAACCACGCCCAATATGTTCAACTACAAGCTCGTATAAAAAAACCATATGGTTATGCTAGCATACCCAAAAATCTACGGGTAGTCGTTCTAATCGTACAATTCGGTCTATATAGTTCCCCACCGATTTCGACCGAACTACCATTAGCGCCAAGGACCCCGGTAAACACAAACAATTAATCAAGTAGGGCGCAGCCTAATTTGACACGGTAAGATAAAGTACAAGCCGACCATTCACATGATATCAGGGTAATTAAATTCATATAGTATCACAATAATTAAGCATAGTGTGGACAAAAAAAATTTCTCTCTCTGTTGACTATGGAAGATTTACACACATCAAAGGTGTAAACCGTTGTGCAGCGATAGCGTGAGACGAGGCCATCTTCAGAAAAAGGTGGCCACGCTGGAACGGAAGGAGAAGTATGCAGTACCAGAAATTGGGACTAGCAAGAACAACCAACAGTTGGAGAAAGAAGAAGAGGGTGGACTTGCAGGAAGTGAAAAGGAAGCTCAAATCTAGGAGAATTCTATGGCGACTACTGAGGTACGCTCTGATTTGATTTATGTTAAGGAAGATGAGGTTAAAGAGAATAGGTTGTGGGTTGAAGACGATGATATTTAGACTAAAATTGGATTTCTGGAAGGATGATTTGATTATGTATGTTCTGAGGAGTGATTTAACTATGTCAGCAGTGAAGAATTATATGTTGAGATACTAGTCATTTGTTGCTATGCATGAACTGTTTTACAATGATGATGGTTATTTTATCATGAAATTCAAGTCTAGAGAGGATAGGTATGTTGTGATGAGTCGGGGCCTTATACAATTTTTAATATGACAATGTCTCTCTATGTCTGGAAGCCTAATTTTGAGTTGAAGAAAGATAGCATCAAAACGCTGCCCATCTGGATTAAACTCCCCTGGTTGCCTTTGCACTTATGGAGGCCTAAGAGTTTAGGTAAAATTGGAAGTGCTCTGGGAAAACCTATGACCACTGATGAATGTACTGCGTACAAATTGAGTTGATATTACTCAGTCACTGATCAATTTAGTTGAAGTTGATATTACTCAGTCACTGGAAAATGTGTGAACATTAACGGAGCTGGAAGGAAGAAATTGAAGCATGAAGTTGAATATGAATGGAGGCCTCCATTTTGTGACATATGCAAGATGGGTGAACACCAGTCAAGGAGAAAAAGATCCAGAGAAATATTGTTCAAAAATGGCAAATAAAAAGAACCAGTGATGAGAAGCCTGCTAGTGATGAGAAGCCTGCTGTAATAGGGAAGGTAAACTTGGAGATAGGCAAAATTGGGGAAACAAATTATGAGGAAAAAAAAAGGGAAGCAGGTTATGGAAGAGAAGCTGGAACAGAAAATTCTATAGTAGAGAACTGGGAACAGGCTGTGGATTTGCATATTTGGGTGATCTGGCAGATTGCCACAGGCATATCCCATAATGATTAGCTGGAATGTGAGGGGGCTAAATAAGCCGGCAAAGAATCTTGAGATTAGCTCCCGTCTCAATAAATTGAATGTGTATGTTGTGGTGATAGTGGAAACTATAGTAAAGGAGGAAAAGGGTGGAGATATAAGGAAAATATCTGGGACGAAATGGAAATTCTTAGATAATTATAGTGAACACATAAATGGAAGGATAGGGGTAATGTGGGATCAAAATAGGGTGAATGTGAAGAAATGCATAAGTACTGACCAGCTGATACATTGTGAACTAAGTACAGTAAGTGGAGATATATTGCTATTTTTTACTGTTGTTTATGCATCAAATTTGTTAAAGTAAAGAAAAAAATTATGGAAGGAGTTGGAAGTGATTCATGGGAAGAATAAAAAGATGGGGCTATGGATAACACTTGGGGATTTCAACAATGTGTTAACCATAAATGATAGGATAGGAGGGCAGGAAGTGCAGCAGAGTGAATACTGTGACCTTGCATAAATGATGGACAGAACTGACTTGTTTGAGAATGAGATGAAAGGGGACTATTTCACCTGGTCTAACAAGCATCAAGATGGGGTTATCTATTCAAGAATCAACATGGCTTCAGGGAACATGGAATGGTTCAGGACTTATCCAAATGCAGTGATGGAGGTGAAGGAAGTAGGAGTTCCTGACCATGCTTTACTGTATGTGAAATGGCTGGATGAAGAGAGGAGTAAACCAAAAAATGTTCAAATTTATTAATTGGATGATGGAAAATGAGGGGATTCAAGAGGTGATTGAAAGGAGCTGGAATGAACCTCCACAGGGCTAACCTTTGTCTGTATTGTGGAGGAAAGTGTATGTTACAAATAGATCTACAAAAGGCCTATGATACAGTTGAATGGGGGGCAGTGGAAGCTATTCTTTAAGAGTTTGGATTTCCAAGAAATTTTATACATTGGATAATGACCTATGTGAGGACTGTTTCTTACAGGTATGCTGTGAATGGAGAAGCTACAAGCCTACTGCAAACCAAGAGGGGATTAAGGCAAGGGGATCCTTTGTTCCCGTTACTATTTGTTCTGATAATGGAGTATTTGTATCGATGTTTGCAAGGTTTGAAGGAGAATGACAAGTTCGAATTCCATGAGAAATGTGAAAACCTAAGCATAGTTAATTAAAGCTTTGTTGATGACCTGTTGTTCTCAAATGGTGATGGGGAATTACTGATTGCTTTTAAAATGTTCTGCACCTCTACAGGACTTGATATCAATCCAGCAAAGTGCAAAGTTTATTTTGGAGGAATGGAAGATGAGCAGAAAATGAAGATTAAATCAATTACAGGTCTTGAGGAAGGGAAATGGCCATTCAGATATTTGGGAGTCTCACTCTCGAGCAAGAGATTATCAATCCATATGTGCCAGCCTTTGATAGACAAAATGGTGGGGAGAATAAAACATTAGAGCTTGAGGTTACTCAGTTATGCAGGTAGGGTACTGCTGATTAAAAGTGTACTATCTGCAATAACAAGCTACTGGATGCAATGTTTTCCTGTGCCAAAGAAGGTAATCAAACAAGTTGAAGCAATATGTAGATCATTATTGTGGAGTGGGGGTGCAAACAATCACAAGAAAGTATCTAGTGACTTGGGAAAATGTCTGTAAACCTACAAAAGCAAGGGGGCTGAATATCATTGCCCTGCAAGAGTGGAATGAAGCTTTTTTTTTGGCAAAAAATGCTATGGAATTTAAGTAGAAAGGCTTATAGGCTATGGGTGAGATGGGTGCATTCTTATTACATAAAGAATGGGGATTTACAAACATTGAAGATCCAAACAAACAGTTCTTGGATGATGACAAAAACTATGCCAGGCCAAGAGCTTGTTTTATTTTATGGTTGGAATGGCATAACTGATTGGTCACAAAAGAGATGTTGCAGAAATTTAGTGTTGGAAAGATCAGAAATGCCAGTTCTGTGATGGACTGGAGAACATCCAGCATCTGCTGTTTGAATGTGGAACCACTATGGAGATTTGGAATAAAGTGCTTAGATGGCTGGGAAAGGAAATGGCTGGGAAGAGGAGAAAACATGGACTTTGCAGCAACTCAAGAGCAAAAACTAGAGAACTCAGTTTCTGAAAACAGCAACAGCAAAGGTTGTGTATGCAATTTGGAAGTCGAGGAATGACAAAAGCTTTGATAGAGCTATACAGGGAGTTAACATTTTTCATAGTATTATAGATTGTATAGTCTATAGAATGTGGAGAAAACAAAAATTAAGGGAGAAATATGCTAGATTGATGATAGAAAATGTATAGATAGGGTATGATAGGAGATAACTGGATCATTTGATCGCTTTGTACTGATTGTTTTGGGTAATGGAAATTTTTCTTATTCCAAAAAATTAAGCATAGTGTGATAAAGTACGCACTGTGCTTAATTATTATGAAACCAAATAATAGACATGAAAAGAACATAATATTATTAAGCATTTCATGTAATATATACAATTCTAAACTAATACATTTAAATTTAATAGGCTTAAAATAATATACAATAATATATTTTAATTCAATTCATGGTATGGATATAAAAACACTTACTTCTTGAGGTTGCTGTAGATGTTTACAATTTACCGAGACCTGTATGTTTTCCTCCAAAAGTTTAACTCGGCATTGGTAAGGGGGTGATGATTTCTCTTTGTTGAGTTTTAAATGAGCACACAATGCTGCTCTAGTAGCAACGTGTTGTTTTGTTTACATTCCCTTTAAAATCAATTTTAAATTTTTGTCTTATTTTTCATGAAAAAGAAGTTAAACATTTATACTGCTCTCGTGATATGGGTTAGTCCATTATTCAATTTTTTGTTTTGTTTCAGTGGTATTAACTTATTTAGTTTAATTAACTTTACAGATTTCCTTCTCATAATTTAGATGAGTGGACAATTATCAATATATTTACTCCAATTGTAATTCAATATTACTAAACTTTATTATATAATTCTTAATAATATAATTTTTAATTTACAAATAAAATTATTTTTTCTTAATTGCTTATTATTATTATTATTTATCTCATTTTATTTTTATTTATGTTAAAATTTCTTGTAGGGTTTTGAGTTAAAATTATAGCTAAAAATAGTCGAAGAAGATAGCTTAAAGGATATCATGTTGTGTAAATCTTAAATATTACATACATACTGAATTCATTAAGCTCGGGGGTTAACACGAATGTGGAACCGCCGTCTAACGACCACACAAGATCTGTGGGGTGCTAGGGATGGCGGTTTAGAACCACCTTCAAAAGCCTTTTTTTCACCGGCGTTAATGCCCCCATTCTACACTAGTGAACCGTTTGAATGGTTGAGGAAGTGTTTAATTTTTTAAAATTACTATCATATCTTTGATCCACAACGAGTCGAGGCCATTGAAATTTATCTAGAAGGAAGAGAAAAATTTTGGTATCGAAACAAGAAAGAAAGTATCAGAAGGATAACAACCTAGAATAAGTTTTGTGAGGCTGTTCTAAGGAGGTTCTACGAGATTGGTGGTTGTGATGTTGTGGAAGATTTCAATAAGCTCTACCAAACGGGATCAGTGCATGACCAAGAGATATGTGAATAACTAAGATCACAAGTCATTGATGAGCATCTCTACCTCTCTGAGCAAATACTTTATGTCAAGTTTCGTGTGTGGTCTTAGGGAGGAACTGAAACCAATTATAACACTTTTCAAACCAGAATCCTAGCACGCTGTATTGAGGTAGCATGTTTGAAATAATTGAATTTAGAAGTGCAGAATAGAAAACATACATAGGTAACTACACCTACGGGGAAAACTATGAATCGTGTTTAAAATGTAAATGATATGCCTAAATGGAATAATACTAGAAGTGACCATAGGCTGACTATGGATAAAAAAAAATGGAGAAATAATGTTGGGGATAAGAAAGGTGGGAATGATAAGTTTCATAGGACGCACCTCAAGAACTAAATTTAGGAGAGACCATAACCTCTGTTTTAATTGTGGTGTAAAGTTCACCCCTGGGCATTACTGTAAGTACAAGCCGGTACATCAGATTCTAGGTTGTGAATCATTAGCTCCAGGTGAAATTCTGTTTGAAGAAGAGGAAGAACATGAGAAACTGGGGAATGAAGAACCATAATTGTTGTCCTCAAACACAATTGGAGGGGATGTGAATTCTAGAATCAACACTTTGACCACGTATGGAAAGTTTAAAGGTGCGAGGATCAGTATTTTGTTAGATACTAGGTCAACAGATAGTTTTATTAACCCAGCCTTGATCAGAATTCCAAGTCTTGAAATGATCAGAACCCGGTCTTTCACCATTTGCTAATGGAAATCATGTATACCAACTGTTTTGTGTTAGAAAGTGGTTTTGCAAATTAATGATCATGAATTTACATTTGATTTCAAGGTGATAAAAGTTAGCAGGTGTGGATATTATTTTGGGTGTTTATTGGATGAAACATTTTAGTCTCTTCACATTTGATTTATGGGCACATGATGTCTCCATATATAGTCAAGTTTATCATTGGATGTTGTAGGGGTCTACTGAGTATGTGGATAGTAATTTTGTGACACGCGTCAAAGGGCGGGATTCCAAGAAACATGGGAGACCGTCGCCATGCCTCTCAAAGATAGTATCTATATGTCCAAATTACGGCTAACTACTAAACAGTAGCTAGTAGTAAGACGAGGTCGTCCACGAGAAAAAGAGAGTTTTATCGAGTGTTGAAGCGTAGTTAAAAACACACGAAGAAGTCCCTCTACGTGTGTGGTAACCAAATTGGAGGGTTTTGATTTTGGAAAAATGCTACGACTATTTTTAGAAACTAAATTAACCAACAATTAGAGAAAACAATACAACTACGATCACGCTAGCACGAAAGATGTAATTAATATGATAACGAGTCTCGGGTGCAATTGGTTTACATTTCTTGTCATCCTTTGATCATCGATTAATTATCTTATTTTTATGCATTAATCACATGTTGTGGAAAACTTGTTAACACCTTTCGAGTGAAAACATTTCTCGCCTCTCCTCGGTTATAGTTAGAGTGAGCAATCAGCGCCACACAATAACCCTTACCCTCGGGTCACCCTAGACGATCAGTGTCATAGACTTCCCTGTGGATAACAATACACTTGGAGACCCAACATAACTACCACAATGTCCTACAAGCGAGAAACATATAGATAGCACAAATATATCTACTAATAACGACTATGAGGATCGGCCTTCATGCTAATCGTTATTAGTGAGCCACATTGATAATTAGTTAAACCCATTCAAATTCATCTTAAATCTAAGAAATTTCATCTACCAACAATCATAATTAGTTGTCACTCCTAATTACAACCTTGCATTGACCAAAAACCTAGCACATAACTTCAACTAGTTGATCGACCTAGTCTAAATCTTACATCAAACACTAAATATACTTGATAATCAAAGCAAAAAATAGGATAAATTGAATCTCACAAATTCATACTAAAAATGCTTACCAATTGCTCCCAAGAGTGTATTTAGCCTAGATTAGCTAAACTCATAACAAAATAACAATAATCCATGGTAAACATAGAAGAAAAGATGGAAAATAAATGTGGAACTAGGGTTTTTGAGAGAGTAGTTCGAATGGAGTTATGGGGGAGTAAAAAGAGAGAGCAAATTAAAAGCTGAAAATTAGCTTTTATCTGGGCCAAAATGTTTGTTGCGGGCCGCAAGTGAGGTTGCGGCCCGCAATGGCCTTGCTGACCATCTTCTGGCCTGTTGACATCCGATGTGGGCTGCAAGTGAGACTGCAGCCCGCAAAACCCCTGTTGATCGCAACTGCCTTATTGCCTTCTGCTTCAGGCCGCAAGTTAGGCTGTGACCCGCAAGAACCCTGTTGGCCGCCACTTGCTGCTTCTTAACTTTTGTTGCGGGCTGCAATCGGGCTGTGACCCACAATGGAGTTGCTGGATTTTTATGTTCTACCAAATGAAATTTGGTCTTCTTCCAATCTTCTATCTTCTACCACGTTTTGACTTGTGGCCTTCAATCTTCTACCATCCTTGCGAATGGCCTTCACTATACCAATCTGAAAGTGCTTATGAGCAATCTACAAATTAATCTTACAAAAAGGAATCTAGACACTCATAAGGACCAAAAATCCATTACTATAAATAGGTTACAAAATGAAGGATTTAGATATGAAAATCGAAAACGATCATCTAAACCCCTCATGATATAAAACTACATAAATCTAGCAATCTTCCAACCAAAAGATGACAAAAGAGATGTTAAATGCTTTGAAAAATACATGCATTTAACGTCTTATCAAAACATAAGTTATTCATGGTTCAGCTTAAAAAGGGAGAGGAGAATATCACCAAACTGTTTCCGGAAGGTTATTCATGGTAAGGTTAAAAGGTGATAAGGCTGCTGGCACAAAACTTATCAAGAAAAGTAATAAGGCAGACTCAGATCAAACTGGGATAGAAGCAGCAAAACCTGATTCAGAAACTACAAGAACTAAACCAATGCAGAAGGAAACAAAGGATGACAAAACCATCAAAGGGTTAAAGGTACCAGCAATTACCGACATGAATAGGCTTGTACCAGATTAGTGCACTTGTATAGGACATATATTTCAAGCTAAAGGACTAGCATCATAAACATTACGATTATTGACAGCAAAAAGCTAAACTCTCTTGGATCAAATTTGGAAAGAAAAAATACAACCTTCTACCACATACTCCTTCTGTCCCACAATGATCTTCCTAATTTGACTTTTGAAGCCAAATTGAACCGACTTCAACCATTAAATTCTATATATATGTGTGTGTGTGTGTGTGTGTATGTGTGTGTGTAAGATTATTATCTTGTGATATTTTTTAGAATCATGATATCATATATTTTTAAACTATTAATTTTTCAAGAATTTTTTTACATACACAAAAAATATATTAGTAGTTAAAAATTAAAGTAGTTGACTCCTAAAGTCAAATTAGGAAGATCATTGTAGGACGGAGGGAGTATGTGCTACCAAAAGAAGAAATTTAAACTCAATCCAAGAAATATTAGATAAGGAAGGATAGTGGATCACAAACCATAATCTGATCTTTGAAACAATTACTGATTATGTCAAGACGGTTTTTCTAGTGCATTAATGGTACCCACTAATGCAACGGGAGAAGTACCAGCAGATTAATACTTATAGATCAACACAAAACGGTTTAATCAAGCACAAAGACACAGACTATCATAAAGGTTCACAGAGAAGGAATTTTAGGAGGCAGTCAAGGACATGGATGCATGGAAAACACTTGGAGAGGATGGACTACCAATCAATTTCTATAAGAGATACTGGAAATTGGTGGGAAAAGATTTTCACAAATAGTCATGCACATAATTCATCAAGAATTCATCCCTAATCAATGGAATAAGACTCAAATGGTTCACATACCCAAGAAAATGGTTCTCAACTCTGCTACAAATTATAAGCCTATACCACTATGTAATGTTAAATACACGGTCATTGCCAAAATGCTTGCCAACAAAATGAAGAAGCATATTAGCTCACAGTATTGGAGAACCAGATTGGTTTCATACATGGAAGGCCTATTGAAGACAATGTACTACTGTTTCACAAAGTGATGGATTTCATGAGGAAGCAGAAGCAAAAAGGAGGTAAGGGTTACATGGAAATTAAATTTGATATGAGGAAAGCATATGACAGTGTTTTGGGGTTTCCTGGAAAAAACACTATGTGCAATGAATTTTCCAAGTACTTGGGTGCAACTCATCCTATCATGTGTGAAGTCTGTTTCATATCGAGTATTACTAAATGGAGATATATCAACATTCTTTGAGCCAAATAAGGGTCTCAGATAGGGCTGCTCACTCTCTCCCTACTTTTTTTATCATCTACCAACAATACATGTCAGCCTGATTAGAACACAGGATCAACTTAAATAGTAACCTTTGAGTGCAAGTATCAAATGATGGGGCCCAGATCAATTATCTAATGTATGTTGATGATTATATACTTTTCACTATATGCACAACATCAGCGGTGGATGACATGGCTATATGCATTGACTTTTATGCACGATTATCCGGTCAATGAGTGAATTTTGACAAGTGTGCAATTCAGTTCAATCCCAACACATCTCTTGTCTCTAACAATATTCCAGGTATATCCTACACATACATGACCAATAGGTATGGGGATATTTAGGAGTGGATATTAACTTTACCGCAACCAATGTAGAGATTTTTAGAGGGATAATTAGGCGTTTCAATGAGAGATTCGGTACTTGGAAAACAAAGTTATAATCTTTACCAAAGAAAATAACTTTAGCAAGACATGTGTTAACTACTTAACATCACTGGCTATTTATCCACATGGAATATTCATAATCCCAAAAGCCATACTTCAAAAGCTGGACAAAATGACAGCCCAATTTATTTAGGGGGGAGAACCAGAAGGAAGATCAATGCATTGGAAATCATGGTGCCATATATGCAAATCTAAAGAAGGTGGAGGTATGGGTTTGAGATCCATGGATGGTGTGAACAAGACTCTTATGGGGAACATGCTTGGTCTATGGTCAACAACAAAAACTCACTGCTCTCAAAGGTTTATAAGGACAAGTATCCGAAGAATACTACACCTAAATTTGGTGAATCTTGGGGTTTGAAGTCAGTTCTATGGTTCAAACCACTTGTCACGAGTAACCTAGCTCGGCAGGTGATAAGATCATCGATCAATGGATACTAAACATCAATTATCCCCTTACAGTGATCACATCCCACACAAACATGACAGTTGCAGACCTCATAGCTCGGGATAAAACCTAGAGACTTCCTCCACTCCCACCCGTTTTCCCAGCTAACATAATACCACACATCCCAGAAATACGCCCAAATATGGATCCATGAAGGGAAGATATGTCAATGTGGGGCCCAAACAAAGATGGTAGATACACGATAAATAAAGGCATATCACATTTGTAGGGCAAAATTATATCCACTGGAAAGAGAAAGTCAACCTCAACCTCAACTAAAGAGGCTCTGGAACTACTGCACGAATGCCTACCTTTATTTGGAGGGCTATAAATGCAGCACTCCAACCAACCAAAAACCAATATTCAATAAAGTCAGTTGTGTACTAGAATACAATGATATGAAGAAGATGAATCTCATCTTTTCCTTTTAACACTAACCATACGCTAAACTTTAATGCATGGCTTTTACAATTGGTACAAAATGCATCGGAATTGAGCTCTTGATATGCATCCTCTGGGAAATTCAGAAACAACGGATGCATTAATAATCAGGAGTTAAACCCAATTGTTTGTTTGGAAGAGGCAGTCCTCCAGGAACGCAGAAGTTTTGCAACTGAAGGAAATAAGGGTAATGATCTATGTTTATTCATGACCTCAGGGTCCATTATATAGTAGTACAAAATACCTATATAAGCTAGGAAAAGGAAATATAATCTAATTATAATTACAAGTAATATTTATATTCCTTAACACCCTCCCTCAAGTTGGAGCATGGGGATAAAAAATGCCCAACTTGCCAAGTAATGAAGGAAACTTGTTACGTCTGAGAGCTTTGGCAAACAAGTCCGCAGGTTGATCTGTAGTGCGGATATGATGAGTAACGATAGTACCAGACTGCATAAGATCCCAGACAAAATGACAATCAACTTCAATAACCTCGTACGTTCATGGAATACAGGATTTGCTGCAATATGAAGAGCAGATTGACTGTTAGAAAACAAACGCATAGGAGCAGTATGCGCGACCCCTAAGTCTTTCAGTAAAGACAACTCACAACAGGTAACAGCCATAGCACGATACTCCGCTTCAGCAGAAGACTGAGAAACTATAGGTTGCTTCTTGGTCTTCCAAGAAACTGGAGAATCACCAAGCATAAGTAACCCGAAAGAGAACGCCGAGTAATAGGGTAAGCAGCCCAATCATAATCACAGTAAGCAGTCAACTGTAATGCACTACGGGAAGGGAGAAATAAGCCCTGACCAGGATGACTCTTCAAGTAGTGCAACACACGAACTGCATCCTGCCAGTGAGGAACACAATAGGACTTCATGAATTGAGCAAGTGTGTGAACCGAATAGCTAAGCTCAGGATGTGTGATGGTAAGGTATATCAGGCGCCCAACCAGTCACCTGTACTGCTCAGGATCATGGTAAAGTGGGCCATCAACACGCGCCAGATCGTGCTGCAGCTCCATTGAAAAGTCAGTCGGTTTAGAGGCAGACAAACCTGTATCAGATAACATGTCCAAGGCATATTTCCTTTGCGAAAGAAACATCCTCTCCGGTCTTCTAGCAATCTCTATGCCCAAGAAATGCTTAAGTAAACCAAGATCTTTCATATGGAAACAAGAACCCAAGTATTTCTTGAACTCAGAGATAAGCGCAGAAAAGCTTCCAGTAATGACCAAATCATCCACATAAACCAGAACATGCAAACAAACCGATCCACGGGAAAAGACAAACAAAGAGTAATCTACCTTACTCTGAACAAAACCAAATGCTCGTAAAGCCTGAGCCAATTTGGCAAACCAATTTCTAGGAGCCTGGCGAAGACCGTAAAGAGATTTATGAAGGTGACATACCTGACCATGGGGTGCGGCATAGCCTGGTGGGGGTCGCATAAAAACCTCTTCATGCAAATCACCATGCAGGAAAGTATTATGGACATCCATCTGATGCAGTTCCCAACCATGAATGACCGCAATAGATAAGAATAGGCGAACAGAACTCATCTTCGCAACAGGAGCAAATGTCTCAGTATAATCAATCCCTTCAATCTGGCGATTCCCGAGAACCACTAGGCGCACCTTATGACGTTCAATTGTACTATCTGAGTTGAAATTCGTCTGGTAAACCCATTTGCAACCAATTGCCTTCTTATCCAGAGGTAGAGGGGCCAAAGTCCAAGTCTAATTGCACTCAAGCGTAGTAAGCTCTTCAGTCATCGCATCTCGCCAATAAGCATGCTGTGATGCCTCAGAATAAGTGATGGGATCTGCACTAGACGTTATTGCACCCAGAAATCTAGAATGCATACTAGAAAAAGTATCACAATTTACATAATCAGTAAGAGGATAAAGAACACCTGAGGATCGTGACGGCGCATGAGTGAACGTAGAAGTAGGAGGGGGGTCTTCAATAGTAAGAGAACAGACGTAATCATCATAATCATAATCTTCCAAATAAGGAGGAGGTCGGCGAGCGCGAACACTCTGTCTGATAGGAGGCAACTCAGCGGTGGGAGGAGATGTCGGAACAACCGGTGAAACAAGCGGTGGAGCTGACAGAGGCAAACGGCGAGAAGAATTAGTCGGGCCCGGAGGCACCGCATTGGGCAGCGGCGCGTGAGGCGCATGATCGCCAGTTTCCGGTGGCATCCCAGGTGGTGCATCATCAAGCCAGACTTTCAAGGGTTACCGGGGATCTGGGTCGATCACCGAAATTAGAAAAGCGGTCGGCAGTATAGGCACGGTGGCATCCACCGGTAAGGGTACGTTGACGCCCGGAGGGACAGGAGCTGCAACAACCGGTGACATAGGTTCGGCGGCGGTCGGATGGACCGGTGGTGCCACAATCTAGGCATGTGATGCCGGTGGTGAGGTGGTGGTGCCGCCGAAATCTACGAAAGATGCTGATGTCAAAGTTGGTACATATGGGAACTGGTCTTAAAAAAATTGGCATCCCGACTGTTAAAGATGATGCGGGATTCCAGGTCAAAAAGGCGATAGCCTTTCTTTCCAGCAGGATAACCAAGAAACAAACATCGCCGACTTCTTGGTGCAAACTTGTCGCGGTATCTGGGAACGTGAGCAGCAAAACACAAGCATTCAAATACCTTTAAAGATGAGTAATTTAGAGCTTGTCCATAGAGTATCTCAAAGGGAGTGCGACCATTGAGATGTTTTGTCGGTGTCCAGTTAATCAGATAAGCAGCAGTAAGAACACATTCCCCCAACACTCAATTGGAAGACTCGCTTGAAACTGTAAGACACTTGCCACATTAAGTAAATGGCGATGCTTTCTTTCAACTCTACCATTCTGCTGTGGTGTATCAACCATAGATGTCTCAAAAATAATCCCAGATGCAGCAAAATGAGATCTCAAAGGTAAAAATTCAGTCCCGTTGTCAGCCCGGACACGCGGTATAGTTTGACCCCAATGATTCTTGACCAGAGCACAAAATTCCAAAAATCTAGAAGCTACTTCTGACTTAGCCACTAATAAATAAACCCAAATAGCTTGGGAATAATCATCAACTATTGTAAAAAAAAATGCAACACTAGAAGATGGTGTTCTATAAGGGCCTCAAACATCACAATGTACTAATTCAAATAATGCAGTAGCATTTGTAGAACTCAATGGAAAACTATGTCCAGTATGTTTTGCTCTATAACATACAGAGCAAGGTATAATAGTATTATTTGTGCTAAAATTAAGAGTAGAAATAGAAGACAACACCGTAGATGATGGATGACCAAAACGTTGATGCCATAAATCAGAGGAAGAAATCGAAGCAACTATCGGAATAGACTGCATGATATGAGGACGAGCACAAGTATCCAAGAGACGAAGCCAATAAACCCCCCCTTGCTGTTCACCCACGCCATCACAGTCCTCGTACTGATTTTCTGTAAAATGCAATAATTTTCAGTAAACAAGGCTAGACAATTTAAGGCAGATAACAATCTAGAGCAAGATAATAAATTGCATCGCAAAGTAGGTATGTAGAGCACATGAGTAAGGGTGATATCACCAAAACAAATAGACCCATATTGTGTAGCAGACAACACAGATCCATCAGGCAGTATAACATTCACAGAATTGGTAGCAGTAGTAATATCAGTTGAGAACCCTTGTCACCAGTCATGTAATATGAGGCTCCTGAATCAAGAATCCAGGGTAAAGTAGACTTACCTGACCCATGGTCAGATAACGAATTAAACTGATTAAATAAATGTATGGTCGTACTCCATTGGTCGTCAGACAGAGTAGGACCGAAATCAGATCGGGAAGGGGTGCCAAAGGAGGCGGCTGCCACAAACCCTTACGGCGACGTCACTACACCGGCAAAAATACCCATAATATGTTGCGTAATAAATAAGTATTAAAGAAAAAATTTCTCAAAATGGAGCAGTCAAACGGGTAATATCAACCAAAGAGGAAAGCTGTGGCTCCCTATACTGGCGCGTGGAAACACGCACTGATGGAGGATATGGTGCATTTTCTTCAACTGTGCGTGATCTCACGCTCTTCTTGTGGGCGCACGCGTGAATCTCACGCGCGGCTGTCTTCTTGAGCAATGAGCAAATCGCCAACACAGGGCTGAGCCAATGCGCACACCGAGCAAACGGTGCCAGTCGAGCAACGTCTTGAGCTAACGAGCAAACGACGACGGTCAATCACAAATGGCCTCGGTCGAGCAATGGCAGATGGCGTAGTCAGAGAAAATAAGTGGAGCGAGAGCGGTCCGGATGGAGCGGACGGAGCAGGAGCGGTCCGAACGGAGCGTGAGCAGGCCAGCGGAGCGGGAGCAGGACCTGCGGCGTGAACAAGGTTACGGTGGGCTGAAGAGGATTTTTTAAATTTATTTTTAGAAAGGTAGTCTGGATCGGCAGTGCGTGGAGGTCACGCACCAACGACGGCGAAAAATTTAGGATGGTATTTTAAGGTCTTGGGTTTCAGAATTTTAGGCTCTGATACCATGAAGAAAATAAGGGTAATGATTTGTGTTTATTCATGACCTCAGGGTCCATTATATAGTAGTACAAAATACCTATATAAGATAGAAAAAAAATAATCTAATTATAATTACAAATAATATTTATATTCCTTAACCGTCACTCACACAGGAAGCACCTATCTTATACTAATACGAAGAAAGAGGCAAGCCAAAACCTACTCTTAACAAATTGCTAAATAGAAGTCGTAAATTATCCATTCGCCCGCCAGCAGCAGAGGGGGTTCGATTCCCGTTATACGCGATGTGGCGAAAAAAGATTCAACGAGATATGACGTGCCCGCCTTGCGGTTCCCGGACCGCCCATCCCTTCCGACCAGGTGAGATCATATTTCTCGAACGAAGTGAAGTGATAGGAAGAGAGCTGGCGGGAGATCTCTATTCATTAAACCCCCTTGTATAGTAAGGGGAAAACGGAAATGCACTCCTACGTGGGGAGTTTTGGCAGAGGCCGTGTGGGGAGTTTGTGCTTGCACAGCTCCCTGGTGCACACCAAGATAGTGTTCCGACCCACGGGTCCTGGTGCTGGGTTACCGTGATTTACCTCATCGGTGTTGGCTGTGGTGTCGGTGCGGCCGGGGCTCTGAGGACGAGGGTATCGCCTTTTGCCAGCCACAAGACCTGCATGCCTCCACAAACTAGAATGGATCAACTATAATCACTTTTGATGGTTCATTCCGCAAAGAAATATATCTTGGCATGAAGGGTTGGAGAATATTAGTCTTGGATCAATAGGGAGAAAAACTACTCTCTACGTCTCATTCGAATCTGCACACTTTTTTATCAATTTTCTTAAATATATTTGAACATAAATTTTAACTAGTACATAGACACCAATATCATCATGTGAGATATTGTTGAATTCTCTGTATGATGTATTTTTTAAATATCAAATTTTAACACACTGTTAATATATGTAACTAAAGTTATCGTGCACATTCAGCTGGTAGTCAATTAGGTTAAAAAAATGTCACCATATTCTCATTGCAAGAAGAAGAGAGACTTGCTTTAGAGCAATTAAACCAGTCTTCATGAAAGATTGCTCACAACTTATAATCTACACTGACTTTGCAACTCTAGCCTCTTCGATTTGGAAACCAGAAACAGCACCTTGGAAAAGTGAAGGAGTGTTAGATCAGATCTTAGTATTATTATCTATAATAATTTCCTTTTAATTTTGCTCATGTTCGTCGTTTTGTTTGACAAAGGAATGTATGGTAGCAAACCGTTTAGAATGATCACTATATAATGCTTTGTATCCATCTTAAATTATACCCCCTCCATCTCATTTTAAAATGCCGTTTAACCATATATTCAATCAAAACTTATTAACTTTGACCATAAAATTGAGTTAGTGTAGAGGTTTAAATAGTATTGTGTGATACCTTGTTAGATTCGTTATAATATTATTTTCAAAATATCAACTTTTCACAAGTTTTAGTTATCCTTAATAAAAAAATTATAAAGAATCAAACACTTTTTAAGTCAATTATAAAGAGTCAAAATGTGCAATTTGATAATGGGACAAAGAGAGTCTATGGGATTTATTAGGGAAAAAAACCAAAAACCCTTGTTTACGAATGGGAGAAAACTACTCCCTCCGGTTTACTGGCTTTGTTTCACTTATTTTTGGTACGTAGATTTAGGAAAAGTGTATTTTTGGTTGGTGAAGTGAAATATTGGTGGTATTGATGAATTAAAGGAGTATAATGGTTTTTTTAAAAAATGATGCAAAGCTTACAACTATGATGATGAAAGTTGAAGAGTATTATGGGGTTTTCAATTGTTTATTCCCCTTCATATAAGGAAATATTTTAAGAGAGTCATTAATAATAAAAAAAAACAAGCGAGTCAATGTTAGAGCATCTCCAATGCAAGTCTCTTATTGGAAAACATAAATAAACACGTAGGATGGATGGTTTGAAAATTTAAAATTCATCTCCAATACAAGAATCAATTTAGGGGTCAATCTAACGTGGATGACATATGGAGTGAGAACCTCAATCAGACATTCTATATTCAGCCGCTCATATTGAAGCCGTCAATTTGTCAAATTGCCAAATTTAGGGTTTTAACTTTTAATTATTTTACGATTTTAAATTTAAATTTAATATTTGGACTCCAAATTGAATGTATTATTTAGATTCTCAATAAAAAGAATATTCATTTATTTTTATTATATTGATTTAAAATATTAAATATATATTTTAAAATTATAATCCAAAAGTCAATAATATTATAGAAATGTAAATGTAAAATTTAGTTTACTTTAAATTGAATTAGGGTGAATTATTATTTCTTAATTTTAGTTCAGCATATATTTAATACTTAATATATTTATTTATAAAATGTGATAGTTAAATTGTAAGTGAAATTAGAATTTCTAATTATTAAATTTAAAATTTATTTAAATGAATGAAATCAAATATATTATTTATAAAATTATTATTGAATATAATCTTCATAGAAAATAACTCTTTCATACTAAAGTGATATTGACACTCTTGCCTTGGACGGCAAATCTTTAAAAAATTCTCAATCAATTCTCGCATATCCACGTTATATTAACGCCTAATAAAATATTGATAAATCTTTCTTATTTTTACTCACACTCTTTTAGCATTGGAGATGCTCTTAGTGAACCAGAAGAAGTGCCGTATTTTTTTTATAAAAAAATCTATAATAATGCAATTCGGGGGAATAGGGGATTCAACTCTGGTTGCACTTGAACGGGCACAAAGCCCTGACTATTTTTTTTTTTTGGATACACACTCCATTTCTATTACCACATCCAAGTTGACTCACACAAAGGAGATGAAGCTCTCATATACTTCACACAAAGATGGGGTGAGACTCACACGAAGTGAGTCTCCTATACCTAATACAGTGTATTTGGAGACTGAATTTCATAATACTATTCCAGACCAAAATTGAACCTGAGATGCAGATGGGAGAAAGAGGGGTGGGGGTGGGGGTGGTTAAGCCCGGGCTACTTGAGACGTATTTGTCTCGGTCAATGGACATACTGGTCAACTTATTGGAAAGCTACTTACCTAGAAGACCAAAACTCCAAGCTAAACAAGATAGTGTAAATACTAATTAGAAAATCAATCAAATCGTTGACAACCGGAAAAAGGAAAATGCAAGAAAATATGCTTAGCGCGTGGGCGTGAAAACACGTCCCTAAATAGCAATAGTATAACGCTAATAAGGAGGTTAAAGTAAAAAACTGCGGGAGAGCCCGGAAGCAAAAGAAAGGAATTGATTTTGAAAAGAAAAAAGAACTCAAAAAGTAATTCCGCCATTTATGACTTACCCACGTAATAATTTAATCAATTTTGGGATGAGATTCCATCTCTCGAAAGATATACTCTTATAGATCATGGAAAGATTGAATCCGTCTTCTATGAGACCGTCTCATTGTGAGAGTATGTACTAGAGGCAAAATAAGAAAAGGAAAAACTAAATTCGTGGGCAAAAATTGAATTAATTTAGACTCGGGTATTAAACATAAAATGCAAAAAAAAAGTGCCGGACTAAGAGGTCGTCGTCGTACCTCTCAAAGTTAATATTTATTAGTCATAAGATCAAGTGCAGTGGTAGAAACTGCTACTGGTATATTACCAATTAAATATATTATTTCTCTCATTCTCTCTCTTCCACCCAACCTTAAGAAACCACATTTTTTTCCTTCACAATTGTAAGAAACCACTATATACTATTCATAGACCCCATTTAATTTTCTATATCATACTCACTAATTTTTTTACATTTAAATTAAATAAATTAATCCACCAAAATATGTTAAATGTGAAATTTAATAATACATTTTCATTTAAAATTTTAGTTACATTTTTTTTTCAAAAATTATTCATTTTGTGAATAATTTTTTTTCCAGATTTTTTTTAAAAAGTATGGATTTATAAATTAGTTTAAAATTTTTAAAATTCCATATTTTTTTTAAAAAAAAAGTTGGGACACATGTTCCAATCAAAGGGTGCCATGTGTACCTCCATTTTACAAAAAAAATAACAGCATTGAGTGGGACACGTGGGCCAATGCATGGCTGCCACGTGTCGCATTTGGGGACAAAAAAAGGGCTGCCTCATGCCCATCTGCGTGTCTGCGCACAACCAATTTCTTGACCGGTTCCCTCCATAGCAACTATGAGGCAGTTTCCTATTAAGAAACCGCCCTAGAAACTACCACTTTGGGTGTTTTCAGTTTCTAGAGCAATTTTTAAAATATAAGAAACCCACATTGTCTTTGCTCTAAATGCTTACTAAATATAATTAAGTGTCAAACTGGTTTGCTCTAAATGCTTACTAAATATAATTAAGTGCCAAATATAATTTAAGAAACCCTCATTGCTTTAAAACATAGATCATTCTTCACCATTTGCTTTGCTCTCCTTTCTTCACTTTATTATCTACCACTTTGTGAGTGGCCTTCCATCTTCCACCATTCTTTCGAATGGCCTTCACTAAACCACTCCTAAGTGCTCACGAGCAATCTACAAATTAAATACACGCTAAATAGAAAAGTCAAGTAACTATATTAATCATGCAACAAACTAAGAAAAAGAGGTCAAAACTACAAAAGATAAAGCCTTGGGGGAATTGATTTCCACTTCCAAACTTCTTATCTATCCTTAAACTTACAACCTATCCAATACTTTCACTACTTGTTGTGAAGATATATCTTCTATCTTTCTTATATAGTAGTTTGCAAAAGTGAATTCGACATCTCTTGTCAAACCTCACTGATGACTTCTTTAGTCGATAAACAGCTAAAAGCATCCCATTAATGGTGTTAAGCATGACGAATCAACAAGTTTGGTAACACTTATAAATACTACACTGTGTCTAATCATTGAACTAATTCATGCATTTACACAAGATTAGTCAAGAACGTTCAACATTCATAGACCTCTCATATTTACTACAATAAACAAACATGACAAAGAGTTCAACATTATCACATTCCTCTACCAATTATCAACACATCAACATCATTATAAGTTCTAATTCATGCTGTTGGATTCCATATCAAAAAAGGGGAAACTTAGCTACTTTCTCCCAACCCTAACAAGCAATCATACAAGCAATTCATATACTCAAACTTCCAACAACATTAATGATTTCAACAACACACATTAAGAGCTCATAAATGCACAATAGCAAAAGCAATAAATAGATAGAAAAGATTCTCAAGACATGGCCTTGGAAGCCTAGATAATCAAAACTCATAACATAGAACACAAATTTAGAAAGAAAGATGATGAATGGAAGAAAATGGTGAAAAATAGGGTTTTGGAGCCCCCAAGTTGGGCTTAGAGAGTTGGGAAAAAAGGGGATGAAATGTTATTTATAGTATAAGAAAAAGGGGAGTGAAAAGCAAGTTGCAGGGCAATTTCTGCGAGTCGCAATGCCTCCTTCACGACTCACATCCAGATCAGGAATTTTGTGAAAATTGTGAGCTCTTAGGTTGACATTTCGCGAGTCGCGACACAAAAAAGTCCAGTTTTGTTTTGCTTCCTCCGTGTGAACCGGTGATCCGTTTTAGGAGTTCTTGTAGTATATTTTATAGTACTCGAGAAGAAAAATCCAATGGTACCACCCATGGAGACCGATTCTTCTCAAATAATTCTCAGAACTCTGTTTTAAAACATAGATCATTCTTCATCATTTGCTTTGCTCTTCTTTCTTCACTTTATCTTCTACCACTTTGTGAGTGGCCTTCCATCTTCTACCATCCTTTAGAATGTCCTTCACTAAACCACTCCTAAGTGCTCATGAGCAATCTACAAATTAAAGACAATCTAACTTGAAAATCCAAGTAACTATACTAATCATGCAACAGACTAAGAAAAAGAGGTCAAAACTACAAAAGACAAAGCCTTGGGGGAATTGATTTCCACTTCCAAACTTCTTATCTATCCTTGAACTTAAAACCAATCCAGTACTTTCACTACTTGTTGTAAAGATAAATCTTCTATCTTTCTTACATAGTAGTTTGCAAGAGTGAATTTGACATCTCTTGTCAAACCTCACTAATGACTCCTTTAGTCGATAAATGGCTAAAAGTATCCCATTAATGGTGTTAAGCATGACGAATCAACAAGTTTGGTAACACTTATAAACACTATATTGTGTTTACGCATTGAACCAATTCATGCATTTACACAAGATTAGTCAAGAACGTTCAACGTTCATACACCTCTCATATTTGCTACAATAAACAAAGATGACAAAGAGTTCAACATTATCACATTCATCTAGAAATTATCAACACATCAACACCATTATAAGTTATAATTCATGCTCTTGGATTCCATATCAAAAGAGGGGAAACTTAGCTACTTTCTCCCAACCCTAACAAACAACCATACAAGCAATTCATATGCTCAAAATTCCAAAAACATTAATGATATCAACAACACACATTAAGAGCTCATAAATGCATAATAGAAAAGGCAAAAAAATGGATAGAAAATATTCTCAAGACATGGGCTTGGAAGCCTAGATAATCAATACTCATAACATAGAACAAAAATCTAGAAATAAAGAAGAAGAAATGGAAGAAAATGATGAAAAACTAGGGTTTTGGATCCCCTAAGTTGGGCCTAGAGAGTTGGGGAAGAAGGGGATGAAATGGTATTTATAGTACAAGAAAAAAGGGAGTAAAAAGCAGGTTGCAGGGCAATTTTTGCGAGTCGCGATGCCTCCTTCGCGACTCGCATCCAGATCAGGAATTTTGTGAAAATTGTGAGCTCTTAGGTCGACATTTCACGAGTCGCGACACCATTTTGCGAGTTGCGACACAAAAAGGTCTAGTTTTGTTGTGCTTCCTCCGTGTGAACCGTTGATCCATTTTGTGAGTTCTTTTAGTCTATTTCACAGTGCTTGAGAAGAAAAATCCAATGGTACCACCCATGGAGGCTGATTCTTCTCGGATAATTCCCATAACTCTGCTTCAAAACATAGATCATTCTTCACCCTTTGATTTGCTCTCCTTTCTTCACTTTATCTTCTATCACTTTGTGAGTGGTCTTCCATCTTCTACCATCCTTTCGAATAGCCTTTACTAAACCACTCCTAAGTGCTCAAGAGAAATTTAAAAATTAAGCTTACAAAAAGGAATCTAGATGCTCGTAAGGCCCGAAAATCCATTAGACTAAACATAGGTTACAAAATGAAGGATTTAGATATGAAAATTGAAAACGGTCATCTAAAATCCTTATGATGTAAACCTACCTAAATCTAGCAATCTTACAACAAAAAGATAACAAAATAGATGTTAAATGCTTTGAAAATTACATGCATTTGACGTCTCATCAAATCTCCCCACACTTAAACTTTTACTCGTTCTCGAGTAAAAAAGAACAAGCAAAGATCAAAGCGTAAACTAGCATGCAAAAGTTTTTCCAAAACATCCAACATCGTATTCTAGACTACAAGACATATGAATCTCTCACACTCTCACATCCCAAATTTTAAGATAATCTAAACAACCATCATTCCCATCAAAGGTGAGGCATGCACTACAAGTGTAAAACTAGTTTGCTCTACCAAAGAAGCTACCTAATAGACAAATCAAGAGAAGCATAAACTTTTTCAATTGACTAAATTGTTTTTTTGGTACATGTTACATTGTCATGTGCTAGATTATGCGTCCCGACGACTGCTAGTCTATCCACATTAAGTATCGATAACTTGTGGAACACCATCCATAGAATTATAATTTCCTTAACTAATTGTCTTATATCTGGCGGGATTTCTGGATAGTTGGTGATATGTCGTAGCGCATTTTCACAGTCTGTCTTTATGAGTATATGCCAAATTATTTTGTTGCTAGCCTGCTTCATAGCATGGAATATAGCCATTAGCTCAGCCTGGACCGCCGAGGATGCATGGATGGTTGCTTTTCCTTTCCACCCTGGCCGTGCGGGAGACTTTGCGCACCATACCGCCACTCCTTCTCCATTGCTGCTGTAGAGCAGTGCATCTGTAGTGATGATTGTACTATCATGAAAGATATGGTATACACACCTATCATTCTTCAGCCACATGAGGGTGATGTATCCCATCTTTCTTGTCTCTTTGAATGGCTCCTTACCTGTATCATTTTGTGGTGTTGCACCTGGGAGATCCAGATCTGGATCCAAACTGTGCGTGTCCCGAACCATATCCATTTTCCTAGCTCTCTTGATCAATCCCTCTATTTCATCCATTATATGTTTGAATGAAATTGGAGATTGTTCTAGTGTGACGGAGAATCTCGTGCACCAAATATCCCAGATTATAAAATATGCCAGTTCTCAATCTTCCTTCTCCGGAGCGATGTCAAACCATTGTTGGATCCATACTTTGAAGGAAATTGGTATACCTATATTGAAATCTAATCCCAATCTGCTATGCCACTATACCTTCCTGGCTATGTCACATTCGAACATCATGTGCTCTATTGTTTCGTCCGCCCTCGAGCACATTTGGCATTTTGTGGATAGGATCATACCTCTTCTCAGGAGATTCAGAGCTATTGGGCATGCCTCATTGATCATTCTCCAAATGCAAAAATTTATATTTTCTGGGATGTTAGCATTCCATAGAACCTTCCACATTTTGGTTCCTGACTGATCTCCCGGTGGTGTCGTTGAGGATGAGGGTTTTTCTCAAACCTTAGCTTCCTTTGTTGTGTGGTAACCCATCTTGATTGAGTATTTCCCTAATTCCTCTTCGTCCCATGCCAAATAATCTACATCCTCAAAGCTATGCGTCGGGATTTGTATATTTTGTATTCCCTAATTGTGGTAGGCGGGAATAGGATATTAAGTAGTGGCATCATCTAGGATCTATGTGCATCGATGAGGTCAATGACTTTAAAACCTAGAGATGGGAATATACTTGTTTCATATTTGATTGGATTAATCTCATTTGGTATCCAATTTTGTTGAATATCCACTGTCTCACCCATCACAATCTTCCACTTCAGGTGAGGTTTTATTAGTTCGAGTCTCCAAAGTATTCTCCTCCATCCGTAAGAATCTCCCGGCTTCTATTTTGTCTGCAAAAATTCCTGATTCCTACATTATTTTGCAAGAAAAAACTTTGAGAAGAATGAATCTCTATTTGTTATGAGTGTCCACGCTTGCTTCCCCAGCATTGCTTGGTTCATTTCAGACGTAGATCGCATCCCTGGTTTGCCTTTCCATGTTCGATTCACACAACTTATCCCATAACTTCCAATATATCCTTCTCCCTTCCGGATCTCCTACCCAGATAAACCTTGACATCTGTTTGTCAATCTCTTTTTCGATTGTTTTTGGTATTCTAAATGTCCCAATGGTATACTGGGATAATAAGCAAAGTACATGCTTGCACAATGTGATTCTGCCCATTACTGATAGGTCGCTCTTCTTCCACGCTGTCGTCTTGGATATAATCTTCCTTTGTAAGCCTTTAAACAATCTGACTTTTGAACCCTTGAAATTGATGTCATGGCCTAGGTATTTCCCTTGCAGGAGATCTGGCTTTATGTTGAATCTCAATTTAATCAGGTTCTTGGTAGTGTTATTGGCATTTGGGCTTATCATGAATGAAGATTTCTCAAAATTCAATCTCTGTCTAGAGTAGGTTGCAAACATATTTAATATGGTTGCTAGTTTCTTCACACCTCTTTCTGTGACCTCAAAGAAAAGGATAGTGTCATCCGTAAACATCAGGTTTGAGACACGTGGCACACCTACACCACATTGGACTCCCCTGCACACCTGTGCCAAGCCATTCTTGGAAGACAAGGCTTCCTGACACAAGATGAAAAGGAATGGGGAAAGTGAACAACCTTGTCTTAATCCTTGTTTGGGCTTGAATGGTTCTAAGAGCTCCCCGTTGAATTTAATAGAGTATGTGACCGCTGTGACACACTCAATGATCCACTGAATCCACTCAATTGGAAATCCCATCCACCCCATGACATTCCTGAGAAAGTCCCAGGACACTCTATCATACTTGGGTCCTTGCACTTTTGAGGCAGTTTCTTTTGAATCACAGCCAAAACAGATTCACCCATCATAATCTTGCTCGAATCTCTTGGCTTTCCTGCAGTAAAATCTTTCAAGAACTCACTTACTAGTGGTAATTTTATGGCCTGCAAGAATGGAAGATTAATATCCATTTTTCCAAAAAATCGAGATAAAATCCGTATTATCTTCCTTTTTCTTTTCCAATGTACGAAGGAATGATGGAAGAATTTTAATTGAGGGATCATGTAAAGTTGGCTTTTCACTTACCTCCGCTGGCTCCCTAGACTTACCTTCATTCATGAACTCTAGACGTACAGGATTTGGGTGTTTTATGATAGTGGTGTTGCCTTTTTCCTCCGACTCTTGAATCTGATTTACGACCCCCCGTCAGTGAGTTCTTTCATCTTTTTTACCATGGATTTAAAAGGCAATGCACCAACTTCTTCCCCACTTTTCAATGTGACCTAAATTATCGTCTCATAAGGATTTAATTGAACTTAAGAAGGTAAACCTAGATTTTTCATCCTAAGCTCATTCATGGAGTTCGATAAATGGGTGATTTGTTGCTTATGCCCCTCTAAAGTTGCTTCAACCTTCTCGAACCTTTGTTGTTGCTTTTGAATCATATTTATCAATATGTTCATGTTATCATTCATAGATTTTTCTTGAACACCTTGCGGGGGTTGAGGAAAAACTGGGGCTTCTCATAGCATTGGCGGAACATAAGGTTATTGAGGATACTATGGTTGGGTACCTTGCTCTCTCCAATGAAAATTTGGGTGATCCCTCCATCTTGGGTTGAATGTGTGGGGGTATAGATCTCCATGTTTCTGCCTCTCATTATAGTTTCCCATTGCATTTGCTTGTCATTGTATCTCTCTCATGGTCAGAATGCATTGCGATGTTATATAGTTAACTGATCCCCACATGTCATAAGGCCCTTCTTGTACAGTCGCAACCTTGTCAACAACCTTATATAGAATCCTATCCATTATTTCCATACTCTCCTTGAATTCATCATGTTTAGGAGTAGATGTTTGTGCCACTTTCTTTAAGATTCGGACATCCTGCTGATCATACTCCTTCTTGGAATTCACCAACCTTTTAATGATTTCTCTGGCCTCATTCACTCGAGGGTGAGAAAATCCACCACTGCTGGAAGAATTCACCAAATCCTTGTTGATGGCCATCATCCCTTGATAAAAACACTGGAGCAATTGACCTTCCGTCATTCGGTGATTAGGGTAGCTATCAACCAACTTTTTGAACCTTAGCCAATAAGCACTCAATGGTTTATCATACTCCTGCTTGATACTTGTGATCTCCTTCTTCAAGGAATCTGTCCTTGTGGCTGGAAAATAATATTCCAAAAATAATTTCTTTAATTCAGACCATGTCGAAACGAAGTTGGGTGGCAGGCTTGAGAACCATTGATTTGCTGCTCCCATCAGACTGAAAGGAAATGCCACCAACTTAAAATTGATCTTCAGTCACTGTAGGTAGCCTCTTCTGAACCTTACAAATCTTCAAAAATTTGCTCAGAAAGTTGTAGGGGTCTTCAGTACTTCTCCCATGGAATTTCGGTCGTACATTCAGGAACGCCAATTTGATCTCAATCAGATTCTCGGTCTCTAGCACCTGAATAAGAGTGAGGGGATCATCTTCACTATGACCAGTAAATTCTCACATGTATGGGTTGTTTAGGTTCTTACCATGACTTGGATTTCATCTAGCTCCGTTCATCTCGGTATCAGTTCCCAAATCAGAGGTGGTTATTGAAACCGCAATGGGTCCGGTTTGGCCAAATCACGGCAGAATCTGATTTCTGCGCATTTGTTCACTATCAGTTCCACTTGGCAACTTCCGGGTCAAATATTTAATTCAGCCTTAATGATCTACTCATAAACCAAGCACTAACACATATATTAGTATGAAAAAAATTATAGAAATTGACTTACCATTCCCCGACAACGGCGCCAATTTGATAAACGTCGTTTCACTCACCAAACTAATCTGCAAACTCTAATGATGAAATTAGCATAATAGCAAGAAGAGTCCATCCCACGAGGAATGGATCAATAACTATAAAAATTACCAACTAATATAGAAAATTGTTGGTGTAGCCATCACGCCTTAATTTTTAGGATTTTTATAAGAACTAATTATGTAACTAACAACTATCAATACTGGAAAAAAATGTACATACGCACCGGTATAAAATCATGAGCACGGGATACCAGTGAAAATGTACACAATTACACCGGTAAAATTAATGCGACCATCAATACCGGTGCTCAAATACAAATGCACCAGTAAACTGTCAACCGGTGTAGATTTTTCCAAATTTTGCACCAGTAGTATTTGTGTAGGTGGTTATTACCGATGTTGTTGCTTACTACCACACCTGTACTGGATTACCGGTGTATACAAATTGCCTTTTTTTTTAGTATTTTGGCACCAAAAGTAAAAAAAATGTCTATACCAATAATATGAACTTACCAGTGCAGAACCCCAAAAAAATGCAGGAAAAGACTGAATTTCTACACTGGTGACTTTTTGTTGCTTACTATTACACTGGTACTGGATTACCGGTGTATACGAATTGCCTTTTTAAAAATATTTTAGCGCCAAAAGTAAAAAAATTTATACCGGTAATATGAACTTACCAGTGCAGAAGTTAAAAGCAACCACGAGAAAAGGCTGAATTACAACACCGGTGAATTTTTGTACCGGTGTATGAATTACATATGCACCTGTATAATCATAATACCAGTGTATAAATTTGCATTAAATGCTCACCTACCACCTTTTTTGCTGGTTAAAAATGGGATTTTTGGGAGAAGGAGTTCATTAATGGTGTTTTTATTGTTGATGAAGGCATTGAATGATCCACAATGAAGACCCTTGAAGGTATCAATTTTTAATTACATTTATGGATATTAATGATTTCATGTATGGTTTTGGTTGGTAGAGATATATATGTTGTGTGTTTGATCATTTGATGGTGATTGAGGTAGAATTGTTAATATTAGTTTGTGATTTGTTCTCACGGTTGATGTAGTTATAATGCTATGGATAATGATTTTTATAATGTCGTACATGTTAAGAATGTTACAATTGTAATGTGGAATATTAGTGTATATTGTGCATTCATGATGTTGCATGATTAAGATGTCATCATGAAATTCTATTGTATTAAATGTGTTGAAGTTTGATTGTTGGACATTTATTGATATGTAGAGTTGTATTGTGCCATCGAGAGGCGTAAGCATGTGTATGCCAATGTTAGTTGGGTGAGCAATGAATGTACTATGTTCGTGGATGAGTTCTTGGAGCATGCTTTTAGTCGTAAGAAGCAAATATTATGTCCATGTCGTGATTGTGGAAATCAAAATCGTACTGATAAGAAGGACATGCTGAAACTCCATTTGCATAGCCGGGGGTTTGCGAAAGATGTTGTGTGGACCTTTCATGGGGAAAAATCACCACCACAAGTGAGAGTTAATAGCGAGGGAGAGTTTTTTGGGATGCTAAGTTGGATGACATGTGTGAAAAGGTTGTTAATGAATTTAGAGGGAAGCCTAAGGTTTCGGCTAACTTCCTAGGTGAGAAGGATGGACCATTGTATCCCGGTTGCAAAAAGGAAGACACGGTCATGTCGTGTTTGATGGAGTTGTTTAATTTGAAAGGTGTTGGGTCATGAAGTGATACTAGTATGAATAAATTACTTAAGTTTTTGAATGAGAAGCTTCCATCGGGTAACGGGGTTCCGGATAACCTTTATGAAGCTAAGAGAATTTTGTGTCTGATGGGATTGGAGTATAAAAAGATACATGCTTGTCCGAACGATTGCGTTTTATATAGGGGTGATCTAAAGGATAAGATTGTTTGTCCAGTATGTAATGTGTCATGTTATAAGAAGAAGAGAAATGTGGCTTATGTTATATCAGTGAGGAAGTGGGTGCCCGCCAAATGTATGTGGTACCTTCCAATTATTTTGAGGTTGAGAAGGTTGTTTAAGAATGATAAGGATGCAAAGAACCTGACATGGTACGTTGATAGGGTAGGTTGTAAAGATGATATGATTCGACACCCGGTTGATGCAGATCGGTAGAAGAAATTTGATAAGATGTATCCAAAGCTTGCATCCGAACCTAGGAAGTTGAGATTTGCTTTGTGTACTGATGGTATGAACCAATTTGGTAATATGTCCTTGAAACACAGTTCATGACCGATTATGCTTGCCATTTACAATCTCCCCTCGTACTTGTGCATGAACAGAAAATATGTGATGATGCCCATCATGAGTTTAGGCCCAAAACAACATGGAAATGACATAGATACTTATCTTGCTCCTTTGATAGAAGATTTGAAGGTTCTATGGTCGGTTGGCGCCTTAATGTTTGATGGTTTTAGTGGTGAAGAGTTTACAGGGAAGGCAATACTTTTTTGTATCATAAATTATTTCCCTACATATGGTAACCTTTTCGAGTATGTAGTCAAGGGACAGAAGGCTTTCCCAATTTGTGAGGATGAGACAGATTACCATCAGTTGAAAAATGGGTGTAAGACTGTTTATTTGGGTCACTGTAAATTCCTGCCGTTGAAGCACAAGTTGCGGGATAACACAAGTTGTGGGATAAATTCCTGCCATTGACTAGTGTATCTATTCACCACAAGGTGAATAAAATGAATGTTGTTCTTGGTAAGAAGTTATCAAAGGGTGGTGGGGGTTGTAGACGGACCGTGGAAGAAAAGGTCCATCTTCTTTAATTTTTCGTGATGGGAGAATTTAGAGGTTCGCCATTGTTTGGATGTGATGCATATCAAAAAGAACATTTGTGAGAGTCTGATTGGCACGCTTCTTAACATTCCTGGAAAGACTAAGGATATCTTGAATGTAAGAAATATTTAGTGGACCTTGGTATTAGGTTGGATCTGGCACCGGATGTAAGAGGGAAGCGAACGTGCCTGCCTTCCGCTTCTTACAATATGTCAGTTGCTGAGAGGAGATTGGTGTGTGAAAGAATCCAAGGAATGATGGTACCGTCAGGTTAGTCCTCTAATGTTAGTCGGTTTGTGAACGATGAATTGCGTCTTAATGCTTTGAAATCACACGATTATCATGTCCTTATGTAACAACTTTTGCCCGTTGCGATCCGAGGTGTCTAGATGAGGAAGTTAGACTTTCAATTATGCGCTTGTGTTTCTTCTTCAACTTGATATGCAGGAAAAATATTAGCATGCAACAACTAGATGAACTAGAGCAAGAGTTTGTAATTGTTTTATGCCATTTGGAGAAGTATTTTCCCCCATCATTCTTTGACATTATGGTGCACCTAGTGGTACACTTAGTTAGGGAGATATGTATAACGAGCCTATCAGAATGCATTGGATGTACCTCTTTGAGCGTCACATGGTTGTTTTCAAGGATTGTGTTCATAATCATAGTCAGCATGATGCCTCCATTGTTCAGAGGTTCGTCACCGAGGAGATCACTGAATATTGTACATCGAACTTGGTTGGAAAAAGAGCGATTGGTTTTCCAGGTGGACCCTACTACGGAAGGAAGAATGGGACTCCACGGTCTAAGGGTACAGTTCATACACCCATTCACGCTGAGTTGATGATAGTTCACCTGTATGTATTACGTAACAGTAGCGAGGCCGCAAAATATGTTGAAGAGCATGCTTCCCTGTTGGAAGAGATTCATCCAGATCGGCCCTCAAATAAAATACATGTAGAACATTCTTCAAGGTTTGTTAACTAGTTTTACCATCGTTGCAATGTCGAAGGGATGCCCAGTAAGCTACGGCTGTTTGGAAGGAAGCCAAACTGCACTGTAAGACGGTACCTTGGTTATGACATTAATGGTTTCAGTTTGTCAACTTTGGAGAAGAATGAGAAGAGCACGATGCAAAATAGTGGTGTTTATATTGAATCTGAATCCATGTGGCAGGCAAGCAAGAGAGATAAACATCTGGCTGTTGCTGTGATGCCTTTCTATGGGGCAATTGAGGAAATTTGGGAGTTGGATTATGTAGAGTTCAAGGTTGATGTATTCAAGTGTCGTTAGTTGGAACATGGTTCCAGTGTTGTAGTTGAGAAGCACATGGGCTTCACGTTGGTTGACTTGCATCGTGTAGGATATGAAGATGAAAAATTCATCTTAGCTGCCCAAGCACGACAGGCTTTTTATATCAAGGACCCTTCAAATGAGAAGTATCATATGGTGCTGCATGGGAAGAAGTTTTACTGAAAGGGAAACAGATCAACTAGTTATAATTGATAGTCCTGAGTTTCTATTAGTATTTCTTGGTTTGGATGATGTTGGGGGACCCGTGGTTGGACGGCATTCTCATGGTGATAGGTTGTGGGTTGATGAGAGCGGTGAAATAGTAGGTGCTGGCAATGTGTTGAAGTGGAAGCGATAGATAGTTATTTCCACGCCGTTGGTTTTTCTACCAATGTTTTGTGTAAAAATCATTTGATTATGAAATGAATTATCGCGTAATGTATTTGGACCCCTCACTCTTTTAGAATTGCTTGGTATGGTCCGTGTTTTCATTGAAATGTTTTTTAATTGAATCGGTGAAAATGTGTTATAATATTTGCTAAATTTTATTAAAGAGACTATGTATATACACCAATAAAGTATCAAATTACCAGTATAGAAAAATAGAGGAGGTACTCTATTTTGTACATACGCACCGGTACTCATACCAGTGCTGAATACTTAGAAAAATATTTTATTTTTTACTCTCAGGTTAGAACATTGTAATTTTTTTCCATTTAAAGCACCCTAAAGCATCTGCCTTTTTGAATAATTTGCACCGGTATAAATACCAGTGCTGGATATTTAGAAAAAAAATTGGGTGTTCCTCTCGGGTCTGAAAATGGTAATTTTTCCATTTAAAACAGCCTAAAGCAGCTGCCTTTTTGAAGATTTTGCACCGGTATAAATACTAGTGCTGGATACTTAGAAAATAATTCTGGGTGTTCCTTTCGGGTCTGAACATGGTAATTTTTTTCCATTTAAAGCTGCCTAAAGCAACTGGCTTATTGAAGAATTTGCACCAATATAGAATACCGGTGCTGGATACTTAGACTTTTTTGGTGGTTTTTACTCTCGGGTCAGAACTGTTTGAATTGTTTATGCATTTAAAGCACCCTAGAGCAGGTGCTTTTGGCCAATTTTTACGTCGGTATATCAAGATTACCGGTGTAAAAAAATAGGATTCCTTTAAATCCCTCTCAGATCCCCATTTCCAGAAAAGGATTTTTAGATCTCTCACTCTATACCATCTCCTTCACTAGCCATATTTTTTGAAATCCAATGAAGGTGCCGATGTTGTCAGGTAAATCACTTCAATACCTTTTCTATATGATTAATTAACATTAGGATATTAACTACATTCATTGAGAATGTGATATCATGATTACCTTAACTTGCATTTAAGGTGCTTGATAAAATGCTTCAATGTGTTAATTGGGAAATGCCTCCCAAATTCAATTTGAAAAGGATACACCATTCAATGTCTCCTTCTATGCCGAAAGTGTCATCGCACACTTACCCGGATGGTACCTTTGTGTCCGGGGAGGCTAGGTTTGTCCATGAATCATACAAAGGATGTCGTCATCACATAGAGAGAAGAATTAAAGCATCTCCCCCATTCGAACAAACCATCATCGCGCTTGGGTGGGAAAAATTCAGTAAAACACTGCAACCATTCAACCTGAGCATTGTAAGTGAGTTTTATGCAAACTTGAAGCGCAGCCCGAACTATAGTCAGGTGTATTGTAGAGGTAAAATTGTCCCTGTCACACTAGAAGCTATCAATGGTTTGTTTGGGTTGCTCGATGTTCCAAACGATGAGGACGAGTTTTGCACACTACACTTTCTAGGTGATGACAACTACGTTCTACAACAACCAATTGAGAAGGCTATCATTGGGATACTAACTAGGCCAGGTGCCGACGTAGATGAGCTGGTCAAACCATGATAGAGAAAAATACCTAAGAAGACTCTAACTCTGGAAATGAATGGGAGGTATCACTTTGTGGCGTATAGAATACAACCAGTAACTGTGAACACAGAAGTTCATAAGCTTTGCCTCACCTTCTTGTATGCAATAAAGAAGGAGCTTCGATGAAATGTTGGTCGTCAAATTTGTCCGATGTTGCAGAGGAACAGGATCAGATGGGATCCTATGCCTATTGCAATATCATCTATGCCCTTTGTTCAAGAGCGGGAGTTAGTGCATGTCCACACGATGTTTATGGGCAACCAATGGGTAAGATTTGTGTGGACGCTTTCTACAGACAAACATCTGACATGACTATCCCTACTATTGAATCCAGAGTCGCTGCCTTGAAGGTCGGTGTAGCAAACTTGGTTGAAGAATCAAAGTATCAAAGATCCTGGTTCTACCATATGGTTAAGGTTATGACGTATCAATTTCCTAACGTCGTGGAAGCGGTTGGAAATTTTCCTACCTTCTGCAGAGGCGAGGTGGAGGACATGGATGTTGGTACAAGTACACCTTATAGTGATGCAACAAGAGAAGATGACGATGTCGAACCATTTTCTCGTTATTATTTGTAGGGAACTTGTATTAGTAGTTTAACAGAGAAGATTATGTACCAAACATTTACTTTGTTGCACTTAGACTGTCTGACACTTGTAATTTTGATAATAACTTGGCCAATGATGGTTTGAGTTAAAAAATTTTACTTTGTGATTTAAATTTTTTGCACAAATTACTTTCGAATACATTAAATATAGGCTGAATGTAGTTGGCCTTAATGCTTCATCAGCACCGTCTATGTGGTTCATTATATTACATGAATGGTTAAAATAAAAAAAATGTAGGATTAGGTGCTATGGAGGTCACCGTATAAATTTGTGGGCAATAGTGCAATTTTGGGAAATATAGTGCAAACATTCGTTGTTGGTTTTACATGTCCTTTCGTAAACCTAGAGCGTCGACAAATGCATGAACATGATTGTAATGTATTGAATTGCAAATATGTGGGCCCAATTTTGATTTTTGAAGTTTCCAAGATTCTTAGGGACTAAAGTGCAAAAGGTAAAAAATTTACTCATTCATCGAAATTTAAATCCGATCAAACCGGATGGTACCCCAAACATCCATTTTGTATTTCCAAGTTCCACATGTGGGGAAATGAACATGTTCGGACCCCGGAGTTAGTTTGGAAGATATTCGGATTACACATTGAAACTATGAAGTAAACCTTTGTTGTTTACTCTACAACACATACTAGCGTTGTTGATCAAATCACCACCCGGACACAATTATGTTTCAATTATGATTTAACCCTAGAATATTAAATTTGGTAATTTATATAGTGTTCCAACGTATCGTAATCGCATGTTACGTTTGGAGGGACCTAATCGCAAGAAACGTACAAAATCAATTTTGCTGGTTCGTACTTACTAAGGAGGTACGGTTACATTACTTATTAACTATGGCGTATCATAAAATCATTTTGTGGCCCATGGAATAGTGGTCGACGGGATGAAACGAAATGTCATAAAATTAAACAATGCTTAGTATGGTCAATATACGGAGCCCATGCTTAGTCGATGTAAGCATGAAACAACTGGTACAATGTCTGATTACATAAACTATTCGTCAATTTGAGTAATTGGATTTGTGACAAAAATATTGGGGGGGGGGGGATGAATAACTAGAAAAATTGAATTCATGAAAAGAAAAATTAGTACACTGGTATTTTAAAACAAATACCAGTGTATAAATTCAAATTTTAGCGTGTTCAATTTTTTGTTATTTTGCAAGGCGGGAAAGTTTTACACCTGAAAAGCTAGTACCTATACTGGTGTACAAAAGTTAGAAAAATTTATTCAAACTTCTTTTCGGGTTCATTTTTTTTGTACATGATATTATTTAAAGCGGGCCCGTACAGCTACTTTTTTTGCATTTCTACACCAGTATCCATACCGGTGTACAACAGATAGAAATAATTTCAACATGTTACTTTCGGGTCTAGCAAAATAGTCTTTAAAGCGGCTGCTAGAAGCTGCTTTAATTTTTTTTTTTTAACCGGCATTGGTACCGGTGCTGAACACTTTGAACTTTTTGTGTCAACAAAGCAGACTTATTATAGTACATATGCACCAGTATTTAGCAGATTACTGGTGTATAAACGATGGATATAAATTAAAAACACCTGATTCAACCGCCCATAACCACCATAGCTCCTCCACTCCTCATCAAACTCCTTCAATTTCATTTGTAAAACCGCCCTCCACCAGTTCAACCCTTCAATTTCCACTACATTCAACCATCATAACTCCTCATCAATCTTTATAACTCCCTAACACATCCCCTCATTTGTCCTATAAAAGGTTGAACAACACACAACCCTTGAACAACACAAGAGAGAAAAAAACTTCCATAGGTTCATCCAATTCATTTTTTGGAGAGTTCAAGCGAAGGGAGAAGCAATACAATCATTTCATCAGTTAAGGTAAGTAATTTGTGTTAAGTTAAGCATGTGTTTCCATATGAATTTCTCGTCAAACACCTATTCAAACCCTTATGCACAACACATGTCCAACAAAATACCTCTATGAACAAAAACCATTAAGTCTATAAAACTTGAAATGATACCCTTGAATGGGATGATTATACTGATGCGTCCACTTTATATGCTTATTTTAGTACTATTTAGGATCCATTTTGTACTCTTTCATTACAACAGCTTGTGTTTTACCATGAAATCCTCTTAGGAGGGGTAAGAGCAACTTTGCGCTCTTTTACCTCTTTTAAGTAGATGTTTTGTGTAACGAAGTAATGAAGATCGGAGGCCATTGAAGATTACACTTTCGAAGATTTTGAAGACTTGCTTCGAAGATGTGAAGACCGGAGGCCATTGAAGATCACTTTTGAAACCGTTGAAGACTTAGAAGTTGAGAGGAGTGACTATGGAGATGACTACATGCCACAAGGAGAAGAAGAAGAAATAATGCAAAAAATTATGGTTACCGTCGCGAGTCGCGACGGACTCGTCGCGACCAACATGTTCGTCGCGAGTCGCGACGAACTTCGTCGCGAGTCGCGACGGCCACTGACCAGAATCCTACTTTCTTTTCCTTCCACTATAAATACCATTTTTTCTCTCCTCTCATTCCAGTTTTCAGCAGCTGCGGATTTTGTACTGTTCTAAACCCTATTCTCCCATTTTTCTTCTTTGATTCATCTAGTTGCTTTGATTTGTTGTTTTAGTTAGATTATCATGATTTCTATTAGCTAATCTACTCTCTTGGGAGCAATTGACCTAAGCTTCCAAATCTATGTCTTAAGAACAAACTGTAGCTTGTTTATTACTCTTGCTATTATGTATTTATGGGTATTGAATGTGTTTATTGATCTCATTAATGTTGTTAAAAGCTTGAGTATATGAAATGCTTGTATTAATTGCTTGCTAGGGTTTGGGGGATTTGGGTTAATTTCCCCCCTGTTCTTGTTAGGAATATATATAAGTATGATTTAGAGCTTTTGATTATGTTGATGGATTGATGATTGCTAGATAGATATGCAATGTCGAACTCTTTGCCATATTTATCATTTGTAGCAAACGGGAGAAGTCTATGAGCATTGAACGTCCTTGAATAATCCCGTGTAAATGCATAGATCGGTTAAATGCTTAGTCACGGTGTAGTGGTCATAAGTGTTGCCGAGTTTGTTGATCCTTCGTGCTAAATGCCATTAATGGGATACCTTGAGTCGTGTTTCGACTACGGGAGTCATTGGTGAGGTTTGACAAGAGATGTCGAATTCACTCTTGCAAACTACCATCTAAGAAGGATAGAAGTTTAGTCTTCACAACAAGTAGTGAAAGTAGTAAATAAGTCACATGTTCAATGATGGATAATAGGTTTGGAAGTGTAAGTCAATTGCGCCCAAGGCTTCGTAATTGTATTTTCATCACATCTTTATTTGCGTTTACATGATTAGCATCATTCTCTTGATTTGCTAATTGTTGTATTTTAATTTGCTAATTTAGGAACCATCCAACCAAACCCCCCTTTGTTTACATGCTTTTATATATATCTATGTATGTATGTGTTTAGTACGTTTTCTCATATAGGTGTCTAAGTACTTAGAAAAATCCCTTTTCCTGTGGACGACCCCATCTTGCCACTATTTACATTATTGTGGATAGGACGCATTAAGGGTTTACAAGTATTAACTTTGAGAGGTACGGCGACGACCTCCCAAATTTTGGCGCCGTTGCCGGGGATTAGGCATTCATTTTTAAGTGCTTTAACATATTATGTGTGATTATGTGCTACTTGTGAATATTTGTTAGTTTGATTTTATTTTATTTTGATTTCTTAGTTAATTTGCCATTTTCGCTTGGCTTGGAGACGTATTGTTTGTGTTCTTGGTGTATGGTTCGCACGCGATCCTCTTCACAAGAACCCTTACACTACGACCCCGAGTTGGAGTTGAATTTGAGACGGGCTAGGAGGCTTTCTTTGGAAAGTGTGAATAACACCCCTCCTAGTGACCATTTTGTGAACACATCTTCTTCAATGGACCCCCGGATCGAGACTGAAGATGAGCAAAGGGAAGAAGAAGCCTACAATCCCCATCCCCACCAAAGAGAGATCCCTTTGGGACAGCTCTTGTTGAGAGAAATCATGGTGCCCAATCTTGAGCAACAACCGATGTGCATTGAATACCCAGTGATTGGACCAAATGGGCATTCGAGCTGAAAACCGGGTTCATCAATATGCTACCCGCATTCCTTGGAAGGCAAGGGGAGAATGCCAACAAGCATCTCACCGAATTTCACTTCTTGTGTAGCGGGACGGTTCCTCACGGAGTGGATGAAGATTTTTACAAGTTGAAGGCATTCCCTTTCACTCTTAAGGATGGTGCTAGAGATTGGCTCTATTACCTACCACCAAGGAGCATAAAGAGTTGGCTTGATTTGAAGACAAAATTTCTCGCCAAATATTTCCCGGCCTCGAGGTCCGCTGCTTTGAAGAAGGATATAAGCAACATTCTGCAGTGGCATGAAGAGTCTCTCTTCGAGTATTGGGAGAGATTTAAGATGCTCCTCGCAAGTTGTCCCTACCATGGTTATTCGGAGGGAGATTTGGTGTATTACTTTTATAATGGCCTTCTGGATGAAGACCAAAGGCTGGTTAGAAGTTCTTGTGGTGGCACCCTCGGAAACAAAATGTCTGCTGAAGCCATGCAACTCTATGAAGAGCTAGCGGAAGAGTCGAGGAATTTTAGCTCAAGGGCTGATTTGAGGAGGAGAAACCCAAGGCCTGCAAGTGATTTTGCCAACAGTGGGAAATTGGAGGATCAAGTCACGACCCTCACATCCATGGTGAAGACCTTGATGACCAACCCCGGAGGAAGTGCGCCATATGTTAAGTCATGTGAAATTTGCTATTTGGCGCACCCTACGGACACATGCCCCACTCTACAAGAGGATTACGTTGAAGAAGTAAGTGTTATGGGGTATCAGGGAAATCAAGGATACCAAGGTACCTATGGGTATCAAGGTGGTCAAGGCTACCAAGGTAACCAAGGCTACCAAGGTAACCAAGGATACCAAAGATACCCAGGGTACCAAAGCTGGCCATATAATTCGGGAAATCGTGATCAACCGAACCTCCGGTATGGAAACCCTCTAGGAGGCCAGAACTCTCAACCGTATAGGCTCCCTCCACAACAATACCGGCCACCTCAACAACAGTTCCAAAGATTTGAAGACAAATCCCGAAACCAAGGGGAGGGTTCGGGGCTATCCAAGGATGAGGTAATGCAAGCTATTCACCGATTAGGCATGAGTGCTGGAAAGATCGAACAATTCCAAGATGAAGCTAAAGCAAGTATCAAAAACTTGGAAACTCAAGTGAGCCAAATAGCTCAAATGGTGAACCGGATGGAAGCCCGGGAAAAGGGTAAACTACCTGCCCAATCAGAGATCAACCCGAGGAAAAATGCAAGTGCTATCACTTTGAGAAGTGGTAGAGAGGTCGGTGCTTCACCGGAGGCTGAAAATGTTGAGAAGGAGCCAACGAGAACTGAAGAGTTTGAGAAGGGAGTTGAGGAAGAGGCAATCCATGAGAAGGAGCCAACGAGAATTGGAGAGTTTGAGAAGGGAGTTGAGGAAGAGGCAATCCATGAGAAGGAGCCAACGAGAATTGAAGAGTTTGAGAAGGGAGTTGAGGAAGAGGCAATCCATGAGAAGGTGACCAATGAGCTAGCCAACAAAGATAAGGAGGAAGAAATCAAGTTGGAGACATTGCCACCAAAACCGGAGTTAACCTCCACCCCGGAACCATCCTCTCCTCCACACAAGAAAGCAAAGATGGTGAAGAGCCCCCCATATGTTCCGGAACCCCCATTTCCAGAGGCCTTGAAAGACAGGATGAGGATGGAGGATAACAAAGACATCTACGAAGTCTTTCGTAGGTGTGAGGTAAACATTCCTCTCTTGAATGCAATTGAACAACTCCCTAGATATGCCAAATTTCTCAAAGAATTATGTGTTGTGAATAGGAAACAAAGGGCCAAAAATAAATTGAAAAGTGGAAAAAGTGAGCATGTTTCCGCATTGTGTCAAAAAGAGCTACCCCCTAAATGTAGCGATCCCGGTATGTTCACAATCCCGTGCATAATAGGAAATACTCGTTTTGAAAAAGCTATGCTTGATTTAGGTGCATCCATAAATGTTCTTCCTTATTCTTTGTATGAAAATCTCAACTTGGGAACATTGCATAAAACCGGGGTGGTAATCCAATTGGCCGATCGTTCTAGTGCATACCTTAAGGGTATTGTCGAGGATGTGTTGGTTAAGGTGGATTCCTTAATTTTCCCCACAGATTTTTATGTCCTTGACATGGAGCATGATAAACATGCCGCCCCAATTTTGTTGGGGAGGCCATTTTTGAAAACATTTAGGACAATGATTGATGTGCATAAAGGTACCCTCACCATGGAATTTGATGGAATGAAAATAGAGTTTAACATAAATGATTCTATGAAATATCCTAGTGAAGAACATTCTTGCCATACCCTAGATATTGTTGAAGAAGTTGTGCAAGATGTTTTTGAACTAAATGGTGAGGATTCTTTATTGGTTGCTTTGCAATGTGATGTTGATGATGCCCACAATGTATATTCTATGAGCACTAACTTGAAAGGCAGCTTTGAAGATTTGAACTTGCTTGAAAAGATGACACCGAGTGTCTCAACACCTTCTCCTCTACTCTTAGAGGAACTCGAGGAACCGGAATTCCTCCCCTCGCTTGTGAAAGCCCCGGTGCTTGACCTTAAACCTTTGCCAGATGATCTTAAGTATGCATTTCTTGGGGAAGGTGAGACGCTTCCAGTTATCATTTCGAGCAAGCTCACCAAGGAGCAAGAAGAAAAGTTGATGGTGGTGTTGCGGGAGAACAAGGAAGCAATTGGATGGACTATTGCCGACATCAAAGGCATAAGTCCATCCACTTGTATGCATAGAATCTTGTTGGAAGAAGGTGCGAGACCCGTCCGACAACCCCAACGCCGTTTGAACCCGCCTATGATGGATGTGGTGAAGGCGGAAATCCTCAAATTGCTTCAAGCAGGCATGATTTACCCAATTTCGGATAGCAAGTGGGTGAGCCCAACTCAGGTGGTACCAAAGAAGAGTGGAATGACAGTCGTTGAAAATGGGAAGGGTGAAATGGTGCCCACCCGAGTTCAAAATGGGTGGCGAGTTTGCATTGATTACCGGAGATTGAATGCAGAAACCCGGAAAGATCACTTTCCCTTACCGTTCATTGATCAAATGCTTGAGAGGTTAGCAAGCCACCCCTACTATTGTTTCTTGGATGGATACTCGGGGTATTTTCAAGTGGCTATCGCTCCGGAAGACCAAGAGAAGACCACCTTCACATGCCCTTTCGGTACATTTGCTTACCGACGCATGCCTTTCGGGCTATGTAACGCCCCCGCAACCTTCCAAATGTGTATGGTAAGCATTTTCTCAGAATTTGTTAAAAATTTTGTCGAGGTATTTATGGATGACTTCACTGTTCATGGTAATTCCTTTGATGATTGTTTAGCACATTTAGCGCAAGTTCTTAACTGTTGCATTGAAACTGACCTAGTGCTAAATTCTGAGAAATGTCACTTTATGGTGGAGAGAGGTATTGTCTTAGGCCATGTTGTCTCCTCTAATGGTATTGAGGTTGACAAGGCAAAGATAGACATGATTCAAACTTTGCCTTATCCTACTAATGTGTGCGAAGTGCGTTCTTTTCTTGGCCATGCAGGATTCTATCGCCGGTTCATCAAGGACTTCTCAAAGATAGCATCTCCTCTATGCAAATTGTTGCAAAAGGAGGTCGAATTTGTAGTGGATGAGAGGTGTCAAGGGTCCTTCGATACATTGAAGGAAAGGTTGGTTTCGGCCCCTATCATACAACCCCCGGATTGGGCGTTGCCTTTTGAGATAATGTGCGATGCGAGTGACTACGCCGTTGGAGCAGTGCTTGGTCAAAGGGTGGGGAGAGCACCTCACGCCATCTATTACGCATCCATGTCCCTAAATGAAGCCCAACGGAACTACTCCACCACTGAAAAGGAGTTGCTAGCAGTGGTATTCTCTTTGGAAAATTTTCGATCTTACTTGCTTGGTACAAAAGTTATTGTATACACTGACCATGCAGCGCTTTGTCATTTAATGACGAAGAAAGAGTCCAAGCCAAGATTGATTCGGTGGATCCTGCGTTTGAGCGAATTCAATTTGGAGGTGTGGGATAAGAAGGGCGCTGAAAACCTTGTGGCCGATCATTTGAGCCGGTTGACTCCGGGGGAAGACATTGAGGTAAGCCCAGCAATGAAGGAGCAACTACGGGAGGAATTCCCTGATGAACAATTGTTCACCATTAATCGCATTAGAGATCTCCAACCGTGGTATGCCAACATTGTAAACTTTCTTGTCGCTGATAAATTCCCTCATCATTTTTCTAAGGCCCAAAAGGATAAGTTAAGGAGTGATGCAAAATATTATGTGTGGGATGATCCCTTTTTGTGGAGACATTGTGCGGATCAAGTTGTTAGGAGATGCGTCCCTGATAGTGAAGTTCACTCAATTCTTGAGTTTTGTCATTCTCATGCTTGTGGCGGTCATTTTGGAGCCAAGAGAACCGCTAGAAAAGTTTTAGAGAGTGGGTTTTATTGGCCTACGTTGAATAAGCATGCATACACTTTTTGCAAGTCTTGTGATGAATGCCAGAGGGTAGGAAATATCTCCACTAGGAATGAAATGCCCCAACGACCTCTTTTGTATTGTGAAATCTTTGATGTTTGGGGTATTGACTTTATGGGGCCTTTCCCTAGTTCTTATGGCTTTACGTACATTCTTCTTGCTGTTAATTATGTATCGAAGTGGGTTGAAGCAAAACCCACTAGGGCTGACGATTCTAAAGTGGTTGCAGAATTCTTGAAAGATAACATCTTTTCTAGGTTTGGGGTACCCCGAGCCTTGATTAGTGACCGTGGCACCCATTTCTGCAATCGGACCATAGCAGCACTCTTGAAGAAGTATGGAGTCACTCACAAGACATCTACCGCCTATCACCCACAAACCAACCGGCAAGCCAACGTTTCCAATCGGGAAATCAAGTCCATCCTTCAAAAAATGGTTAATCCTAACCGGAAGGATTGGAGTTCTCAGTTGAATGATGCCCTGTGGGCGTATAGGACGGCTTACAAGACACCAATCGGTATGTCCCCATACCGGTTAGTGTTTGGTAAGCCCTGTCACCTACCGGTAGAAATTCAGCACAAGGCTTATTAGGCGGTAAAACAGGTTAATCTTGATATAGATGAAGTCGGTTTGCATAGGAAGTTACAGTTAGAGGAACTGGATGAAATCCGGAGGGAGTCCTATGAGAACGCCGAGATATACAAAGAGAAGACAAAGGCATGGCACGACAAGATGATCATCAGGAAGGATTTTGACGTTGGTCAGAAGGTCCTCTTATTCCAATCTCGCCTTCGCCTATTCCCAGGTAAGTTACGGTCCCGATGGATCGGTCCTTTTGAGGTGGTTAAGGTCTTCCCGCATGGGGCGGTGGAAATTTTAGATCGAGCTAAGTCCAATACCTTCAAGGTTAATGGACAACGTTTGAAACCTTACCACGAGACTTTTGTACCGGAAAAAGGGGAGGACGTTCATCTCCTCGATCCGATTTGCGATTAAGCTCCAAGGAGGGAAGTAAGTCGTGCCGACGACGTTAAATAAACTTGGTTTTAATCATCCGGATCGTCATTCGTGACTTTCTGTTGATGTTGTTTAGTTTTAAGCTTTCATTGTTTTGCTTTATGCTTTTCACGGGTTGTTTTCTCCATGATTTTGTAGATATTTTGAAGCCAAGGCATTGGATTTTGGAAGGGGGGACTACTTAAATTCGAAAAGGAAGAACTTAGATAAGAGAAAGAAGCAGAAAAAAATTTTCTAAGTGCCAGGTTAGTTGCCCGTCGCGAGTCGCGATGAGCTTTGTCGCGAGTCGCGACGGGCTCAGGAATTTTGTGCGAAATTTTTGGGCTTCGGATCCCACTTTCCGCGAATCGTGACTACCTCGCGACGCTCGTCGCAAGTCGCGATTATCCTCGTCGCGAGTCGCGACGGACTCAGAGATTTTTGTGGAATTTGACCCTTTCGGATCCCACTTTCCGCGAGTCGCGACTACCTCGCAACGCTCGTCACGAGTCGCGATGAGCCTCGTCGCGAGTCGCGACGGACTCAGAGATTTTTGCGGAATTTGACCCTTTCGGATCCCACTTTCCGGGAGTCGTGACTACCTCGCGACGCCCGTCGCGATGAGCGTTGTCGCGAGTCGCGATGGTATCAGGACATTTTTGCTTACAGGTTTCACTTTCCGCGACTCGCGACTTCCTCGCGATGCTCGTCGCGAGTCGCGATGAGCGTTGTTGTGAGTCGCGACGGTCGAGCATACAGAAAAAAATTTTTGGTTCTGATTTAAATAGCGGGGGAACAGTACCTCTTCCACATCCTCACCCGATACCTTTTCCACATCCTCACCCGATACCTCTTCCACATCCTCACCTTCCACGCTGCCGCCATCTCGTCGCCGCTGCCGCCTCGTTGCCGCGCCGCATCTTTGACGCGCCACACCTAACCGAAACCCTAGATTTTTTACGCCGTGGCCGATTTGAGCTCCGATTCATTGTGGGCTGCCAATTTTTCCTTTCTCTCCTCGTCCTAAGCGGTATCGATATGGCCCCCAGAAAGAGGTCCAGGGCGATGACTAGGGACGATCACACCACCGCTCCACCTCCTCCGGCTTCAGGATCAGGTTCTGCGCCTCCGCCTCCAGATAGATACATGGGCTTGACCCGGATCACCGAGTCCTATGCCAACAGATGGGAGGTCCTAGAGAGACGCCTGCTTAAGGAAACCAGTTTTGTTGATATTCCCACGTTGGATACCCTCGGCCTTGTGCAGCCTGTCAGATGCCTCCTCGCCAAAGGGGGAATGGAGGGATTCATAAGCAAGAGCGCGCCCACTTACCGGAGGTACACGCTGGATTTCTTGCCCACAGTCCGTATTCGCAGCATGAGGGACGATCAACCATGTGAGAAGTATATCGCTTTTCACCTAGATGACATCTCCTGGCAGATGACCGTCTCCGAGGTGGATGAGGCCTTCGGTTTTGCCACTGCTGACATTCGAGGCAGGCTGAATCCTGATGCCCCAGAGCGGTCAATTGAAGATAACATGCACTTCTGGAATGTCATCAACATGAGGCCCAAGAACTCACATGACAAGAGCAGCTCCATCATCCACCCCGCGCTTCGTTATGTGCACAGGCTCTTAGCAGGCACAGTTTTCTGCTCCGCGGAGCCGACGAATGTGCCAGACAATGACATTCATTTCTTATAGCACTTAACGAGCGAGGGGCAGGGATATGGTTTGTGGGCCGAGCTCTGGATGATGAGGGTTGTAGATTTGGCAGACAAGGTAAAGGGGAAAATCATGGTCGGAGGAATGATAAGCATTATAGCGGGGTACTTGGGATTAGTCCCTTCGACCGACTTCCCACGCCTGGGGAGGCGAACGTCTTATCTGATCACTGTCGAGCGACTGGTTCGATTTGAGATGCTCAGTGTCACTCGGACCACTGGACTCTTCCATTGGTTATACGGTGCCAGAAAGATCACCTTCATAGCCCTCCCTCAGCACAGCAATCTCCTTCGACACACCTTTGGGGGATTTAGCAATCTCCCCAGATTCTTCATGTTCAGCCGAGTTCCAGCGTGCGCTCCACGACCTTGGCCCATCCCCGGTCCAGCCGGACGACAGCACCCTACCCCCTCCTCAGCAGCATCATCAGCAGCAGCAGCACCATCAGCAGCAGCAGCACCATCAGCAGCATCATCAGCAGCAGCACTCTCCACAGCCTCCACCTCCGACAGATGAGACCACACCTCACTTCTCCCAGCCTCCGCCAGATTTCTATGAGCGGATGATGCGGACCATGCACGAGGGTTTCCACCGCCAGGACAGCATGATTCTGGAGCACAACAGGTTTGTCTCCCGGGCTTTGATAGATATGGATGAGGAGATTGAACACCTGTCCGCTCGCATCCATGAGATGCAGTCCCAGTCAGGTGGTACATCAGGCACCGATCCAAGAGCGGAGCAGCGGAGAGCACGGAGGCAGCGGAACGAGGAGTGGCTGACTCAGTATCAGCAGCATTACTCCGGCGGCGGCCCTTCATCTTCACAGCATTGATAAAGTGAGCATCACGCTTTACCCCTTTTCCATACTTTGCTTTGTACGGTTTTGCCCTAGTCTACATTGAGGGCAATGTAGTGTTTTGAGTGTGGGGATGGGTATCTACTATTGATAGGCGAGTTGGGATTTGGAGATACTTTTACCTTTTGTTTTGGATATTGTTTTGCTTTTGATGAACTTGGATAATGTTGGTTTTGATACTTTTCTTAACCTTCACATTTGGAAGCAATTTGCTACTTTTCGGATGGGGAACAACAACAACAACAAAAAAAAAGAAAAAAAAGGAAAAAGAATCCCACTAAGTTGAAAACCCGAGAGGGCAACTTAGACAACATTGGGGCCCGGATAGGTCGAAAACCCAAAAGGGCGGCCTAGGTAAAAATGAGAGGTCAAATGTGTGGAAAAAGGTGAGGTGTGAGCTAAAAGAAAAATGATTGTGTGGCTAGGATGAAAACCTGAAAGGGATCCTAGGCAAAATGAGAGAAAGCGAGAGAAATTGAAAGACATTAAGTGTTTACTCATTTGCCGGCGATGGAGTCATAAGGTTGCGGTGACCACACGGAGGGATCGGGTAGCTCAACATCTTGAGAATCTTTTGGGGATGGATAATTTAGCGGGGAAAAGACGGAGTAAGTTGTGAAATTCTTGATCATTAATAGACTTTGTTTTTAGGTTGATATATTGATATAGGATGAAGCATGTGCTCCGAACTTTATGCATACCTTTAGTTTCATCTTTTATCATTGGATTTGGGATTGTCAGTTCTGGATTTAGAGATGTCTTAGGGAAATTAATGAATTGACGGAGTGATATGGTTTAGGTAGATTTAGGAATAGGGGTTGTGGAAAATTCTCATTTGATCTTAATCTTGGGATGTGCGATATTGAGAGTTTTGTGAGGTAGTGAATTGGGGGATTAGTAGTAGGATGTGGAGGTATCATTCCTTTCGTATACTTGGATCTTTTCTTACTCAAGGGCGAGTAAGGTTCAAGTGTGGGGAGGTTTGATGCGTCCACTTTATATGCTTATTTTAGTACTATTTATGATCCATTTTGTACTCTTTCATTACAACAGCTTGTGTTTTACCATGAAATCCTCTTAGGAGGGGTAAGAGCAACTTTGCGCTCTTTTACCTCTTTTAAATAGATGTTTTGTGTAACGAAGTAATGAAGACCGGAGGCCATTGAAGACTACACTTTCGAAGATTTTGAAGACTTGCTTCGAAGATGTGAAGACCGGAGGCCATTGAAGATCACTTTTGAAACCGTTGAAGACTTAGAAGTTGAGAGGAGTGACTATGGAGATGACTACATGCCACAAGGAGAAGAAGAAGAAATAATGCAAAAAATTCTGGTTACCGTCGCGAGTCGCGACGGACTCGTCGCGACCAACATGTTTGTCGCGAGTCGCGATGAACTTCGTCGCGAGTCGCGACGGCCACTGACCAGAATCCTACTTTCTTTTCCTTCCACTATAAATACCATTTTTTCTCTCCTCTCATTCCAGTTTTCAGCAGCTGCGGATTTTGTACTGTTCTAAACCCTATTCTCCCATTTTTCTTCTTTGATTCATCTAGTTGCTTTGATTTGTTGTTTTAGTTAGATTATCATGACTTCTATTAGCTAATCTACTCTCTTGGGAGCAATTGACCTAAGCTTCCAAATCTATGTCTTAAGAACAAATTGTAGCTTGTTTATTACTCTTGCTATTATGTATTTACGGGTATTGAATGTGTTTATTGATCTCATTAATGTTGTTAAAAGCTTGAGTATATGAAATGCTTGTATTACTTGCTTGCTAGGGTTTGGGGGATTTGGGTTAATTTCCCCCCTGTTCTTGTTAGGAATATATATAAGTATGATTTAGAGCTTTTGATTATGTTGATGGATTGATGATTGCTAGATAGATATGCAATGTCGAACTCTTTGCCATATTTATCATTTGTAGCAAACGGGAGAAGTCTATGAGCGTTGAACGTCCTTGACTAATCCCGTGTAAATGCATAGATCGGTTAAATGCTTAGTCACGGTGTAGTGGTCATAAGTGTTGCCGAGTTTGTTGATCCTTCGTGCTAAATGCCATTAATGGGATACCTTGAGTCGTGTTTCGACTACGGGAGTCATTGGTGAGGTTTGACAAGAGATGTTGAATTCACTCTTGCAAACTACCATCTAAGAAGGATAGAAGTTTAGTCTTCACAACAAGTAGTGAAAGTAGTAAATAAGTCACATGTTCAATGATGGATAATAGGTTTGGAAGTGTAAGTCAATTGCGCCCAAGGCTTTGTAATTGTATTTTCATCACATCTTTATTTGCGTTTACATGATTAGCATCATTCTCTTGATTTGCTAATTGTTGTATTTTAATTTGCTAATTTAGGAACCATCCAACCAAACATGCTTTTATATATATCTATGTATGTATGTGTTTAGTACGTTTTCTCATATAGGTGTCTAAGTACTTAGAAAAATCCCTTTTCCTGTGGACGACCCCATCTTGCCACTATTTAAATTATTGTGGATAGGACGCATTAAGGGTTTACAAGTATTAACTTTGAGAGGTACGGCGACGACCTCCCATATACAAACGTGGGGATAAAAAGTTTTGAAGTTTTTGTGGAAATATATTGTAGTACATGAGTTTTTTGGTTGGTGACAATGTTGGTAGTCACATTACGCAAGAGTGATGCATGCTCGGTTGTAGGCGTATTTTTTGAATCCAATAAGATTGGTATCAATTTCTATCAACTTCTATAAGGTTCCATATCATGTTATATCAAGTTCCATGCCTTGTTCGTTTAAGTTCTATGTCATGTGATATGAACTTCTATGCCATTAAAATGTAGTTTTATTTATGTTTTGTTCAATTTATATGCCATGTTTTGCTTAAGTTTCGTGAATTTATAGTTCAAGTTCAATGTCATGATCTATCAATGTTGATCTTAAGCACAATTATTTTTTTGTATAAATTTGTGAGGTGAAGGGGTTAGTTGACTTATTGGATTGAGAATTTTCTATTCTATTGCTGTAGATGCTGCCAAAAAGGGGAAATTAATTAAAAAGAGGAAGCGACCAGTAGCTAAGAAGAGGGAGGAGGTCAATGTGGTCAATGACGAGGTTGATTTGGCGGAACAAGAACCTCCTCCAAAAAGGATCTCGTTGAAGATACAGTTTAAGGAAGAAGTAACGCAACAAGATGATTCAAATAGTGAAGAGATGGAAGAACACACACCACATGGGATTGCGGGGGATGAGGGAGAAGATGCGGGGGATGTGGTGGCCTAACCACCAGTTCACAAGGGAAAGGGAAAGAGCATCGTCAAGCAAAGCCAACTGTTAATGAAGCAGACAATGACTTGTCAAAGGCTGGAGGCAAAAATGGAGAGGGATGGGACAAGTTTGAGATCAAAAGTTATACGAGGAGATAAGGAACTAGCAAGTGCCAGTCTGTGATGTTGGAAAAGCATAACAAACCAACCCATGTTACGTTTGAGTTCTGAGAAGGTCAAGTAGTATGAATTAAGAATAGGTCAGTGTGGCACGCTTATGACAATTACGCTTTCCGATGCCACATCAGATTTGGCCATTGTGAACACTGGTGCAATGTCCCAGAAGATATGAATGAAAAGTCATGGAAGGATGTTCTAGTAAGACTCTCGACGATTGAAGTTTTCCAGTCTTTGTTTTAGTATTGTTATAGTGAAGACATGATTAATGAAATTCTTGTTCATATGATTCATTTCAGGAGAGTTTCACAACTGAAACCCCAATGATGGACAAGAAACTTTAAATACCAAAGAAGGATTGTACAGACAGGGCAAGAGACCATCATAGGAACTGGAAGACAAAGGTGGCAATCAGGTTCATCCACGCGTGGAAAAAGGTAATCAATAAATCATGAGCGCCAGCATGGGAGAAGTACAAGTTGATGGATGAGGACGAATAACACTTGTTTGAGAAGAGGCGTCGGCATCCGTATTTTTAGTTATGATAAAAAATATAATATGTATTAAGAACTTTGTTGCCCATAAATGCTATTAAAATAAAATTTTATTTTTGATAACGATATCAGAAGCTTAGAGAGACAAATATCAAGCTCAACGAGGGCAGGAATTACACACACCAAATTGGCAGAAAGGGTAATCGATACATTCTCGACAAATTGACTGAGGAGCTGAAGGAAAAGGAGAGAATTAAGTTGACCGCTGAGGGATTCACTAAGGAGGAGATTGAGCAACAACTCAATCAAAGGAGTTCACACCGGACAGATCTCTTGTCTACCTTGAGGAAAACAAGGATAAGACAGGGTTATACACATCTAAAGAGGTTCAGAAGATCTCACCGGACGTTGTAAGTTACGCCAAAATCGACAACTTAAATTAATTTTTATATCATCTGTCACAATGTTCTTATAGACATTTGCTTTCCTATGTGTTTTTCATCTGAAATTGAATGAGATGAAGGATAAAAGGAACATTAGTACTGCATCCATGTGAAGACATCCTCATAAAAGTTACCAAGAAGAAGGATCACCCGAGCAGGTACAGGGGAACTCAGACGGGTCTACTCACACTGGTTTATGTTCCTCATCTTTCTCGTAGCAAGTGTGGTGGCAGTTCCCCAAGCAAGCAGACCACCCAAAGGAGACCATCTGGTGATCAGCCGGTTATGAAAGCCATGGTATCGTACCTCGAGCAGTTGGTGAAGGGCATTGCATCTGTCGGCAGTGTTCAAATTCCGCCAGGCCTTGACGATCCCAAGAAGTTTATCGAGAAGGCGATGGATGACATTGTTGCAGCTGCTACAAAGTACAGTGAAGAGCCCATCAATGAAGAAGGAGATGAGGAGGTTCACCTTCATGAATATATGTATTTTGTTTACATTGAATTACACATATTAAAATCTCCATAACAAATTTATCAATTTACTAAACTTTTTTACGAACAGGATGGAGAACCCGTGACTCTGTACGTTAAAGACATTGTCGGGAAGAAAAAAATGGCCATGCATGGGTTGCAACAGGTACCTCATTGTCGGGATGCCCAACAAGGAAGTGTGACTCGCGTGAGAGTATGTGAGCCAGTCTACCGACCTAGGGAGGGATTTCCCTCGGCGGACCACCACTTCGATAATGTTGGAGAGAATAGCGTCATGGATTGGCTGGTGTCTTTGATAGGCAAGGAAGATGAGCAACCAAGTGGTATGGACACGGACGACGGCGGCGACAAGCCATGATTCTCACCACCAAAGATGACGATAATGCCTGCATAGATACGGACGATGACGACGATGAGGTTATGATTCTCACCACCGACGATGAGGTATATTCTCGTAACACATTATTTTTCAATTCATCCAAATACTTTTACATGACCGTATTCATTAATCCTTGTAATAGGGTGATGCTGAGAAATAATCCCACTCGAACACTAATTACAGGCCATCAACAAGACCAAAATTGAAGAGGCTACCAAAACAGGTGCTTCACTTAAACGCGTACCTTTATTATTAATTGACTACGACAGTTCATTTCCGCATACTTAACTGATCAATTTGTAAAATTTTACATCCATGGATTATCAACAAACTGGACCTGACAGATCAGCCATTATAGTGCGATTCATACGGGAAGCAAATGCCGATATCCTAGATATTATAAAGAATAAGGACAACACATTCTTCCCAGTCTTCAGACCATCGACATTCGTACGTCATTACACATGTGGTATTGTAATAGATTTTCTAGTCGAATACGAGAAGAGACTCAGGAACATGCGTTCAATGACCCGGATCGATAATGCGCATGTCGATGTGTGGATGGGGTGAGTTCAGACCTTACATCATTAGATAAAATTTTAAAGCGATTAGGGTTTCATTTTCCGTATCATTAACATTACAGGCACCTCTGGGAGAAAATATGGGAAAATAATGCAGGAAGCGTCCAATTCTGCCCTTGCAACTGCGGGAACTTGATCAGCTTCGAGTAGGGGGTCTAAGTTCATTTCAACTTCATCTGGGATACAATGAAGGCAATGGATGCTGAGTTCTACATTGTCCCATACATTATAATGTAAGTATTTCTTCCCGGGTTTAACATTTACATTTCAAACCACTTCTATTTCAGTAATTCATTACCCTAATTTTTTGACAAAGATCATTGGTATCTCATCATTATCTCTCCCAGAATAGAGGAGGTTTTCACGCTGGACACTTTGACGGGGAGTATCTAAGAAATAAATTTGTGCAAACTCAAGGTCATTTCCAGATATTTCAATCAATGAAATAATAAGTCCTGGTTTTGTTATACACGATAAGAAGTAACCATTTTCATTTATTTTCTTTATAGGCTTGCATGAGCATACATAAGGGAGAAGAGAAAGATGAAGACAAAACCCGACTACACTTGGAAAATCAAGAACATGAAGGTAAGTCATTCTATCATTTCATCCCACCATTCATTATGTTAAACGTTAGTAGTGACATTTACCTTTCATGTGCAGTACCGAACCCAGCATGGTTCGTGGCAATGCGGGTACTCCATCATGCTCTTCATGGAAGAATTTGTTAATTACCCAGAGACAAGCAATATCTTGGAGGTAAACCTTACATCTCAAAATTTGTTCTTATAAATTTCTACTACACGTAACATTCCTCACTAATAGTGTAGCTTTGAAATTGACAGATCTTCCCAGAGGGCAACGGGTCGTACCATGTGACGAAATTCAAGGTATCGTTGCTTCTAGATGATAAGAACGACGTAATAGGTTGATAATTGATTTTCTATGGTTGATGATTTTAGAATTCTATTGTTGGTGTTTGGTTATACTATAGTTGTGTGGTTTTTTAGTTTGTTTCAATTCATGTTGAAGATACTTCTTCTATTCCTCGTGTTTCAATAATGTTCCCGTGTTTCACGGCCAATATTTTCATAATAGGTGTTTAAAGTTTCTTACAATTTCAAAGGTTTTTAATTTATAATAGTTCCGATTCAACTAATCCTGGTTGTCATTGCCCTGAAAAAGATCTGAGAGGGACCACCGGAAAACAAATTGGCCATTGCTATTTTTTCTCATCCCTTACACCGGTATAAACTATAAGTACTGGTGTAAAAATCAAGTGCAATTTAAATAATTTATTTTACATTATTAATCTACTACCGATGTAAAAACAATACCGGTGCAATAATATTCCCGGTGCAAAAAACAATTGCTATTACAAAAAAATACCTATTTATAATTCCTACCGGTGTAAAAATTACGGTTTGAAACCGGTTGACTTTATACATACCGGTGTAAAATTTTTACACCGATGTATCTCAACGTACTGGTGCAATTACTATGTGCCCTGCCTAACTTTCCAAAAATTTTACACCGATTACAAATAACGGTGCAAAACATACATCTACACCAGTTAATTTTACCGGCGTAAAAAAAGTGTGTTTTTACACCGCTATACATACGCACTGGAATTTTGGGGGCAAAAATACCGGTGCTATTGGCCAATATTACCGGTGTTATTACCCCATCTTGCAGTAGTTTATGAAATATAAAATAAAAATGCGAACTAACAGATATAAAATTGAGAAAATATACGTATGAAGAAGGTAATCGGCTAGGAATAACTCACATTAGTTAAACATCGATCATAGGCGCAAAGATAAATCAATTCATATGCATCTATCAGTAATATGACGGCAAGTATTTACTGAACCCTCCCAATTTTTTCTTACCTTTCCGACAATTGACCAATTATAATTAATCAATTGTTTCTCTTACCAAGATGCCCCCAGAAAGTATTCGCTAAACTAGATACACATTTTGATAGCATTATGAATGAAAATAATCTGATATAGCAATTACCAAACTAAAAGCAAATATTAACGCGCACTTAATTGTTCCACATCTTGCTGTTACAGTTTTAACTAGCTATTTGTATAGGTTCCACAAGAAATCACTACTTACTAACCATTTTCAACGATTACGTATTGGTGGAATTAGATAGTATTATCCCAATAATATTCAAGTTGACCAGGTTTAAACATATCAAGAATAAAATTAAACCAAGAACAATCAAGAACATATAAGAATCAATTATAAAGCAATTATGGCTCACGATTCATAAACTAATGATCATTATTCCTTGCCGATATATAAATTAGCTAGACATGTTAATGAAACTAAATAAACAACGAATATAATATTAAAGCATAATATAATTAACTAGCTAATAAAACCAAACCGTGGCATTGCTCGAGTAGTTTGGTTCCGTCGTCGAAATCCTAACAAACTAAAACCTAAAGAACAAATATAATATGCTACCAAAAACTGATGTATGTATCTCCGTATAAATATTGTGTCTCTCTGTATCTCTTATGCGCAGAAGTATTTATACATCCGTGCAGGTCTAAGAAAATAAAACCGAATTTAACTTTAATTTGGATTTTTCATACAGGAGAAAGAAATAACTAAGGAGTTGTTTGGTTTACGTGGGAATTTAATTCCTGCAGTAATTTCTATTTCATGGAAAGTTATTTTCATGATTAAATTCCCAAGATCTACATAAAATGTGTTTGGTTGCACGTGAAGCAATTTGTATTTCATGTGATTCATTTACCTCGATGTTGTTTGGTTTACGGAGGGAAGTGAAAAAAATTATGCGTAGTGGAAGGAAATAAAAAAATTTACGTGTGTATTGTGGGATAAAAATGTAATAACACGGTAAAGTGTGGAGGAGTTGCATTCTACCGAAGGGGGTCCTCGGTAAGATATTTCCCACTTTATGTGGGGAGTTCAACTTCCTATGAATTACAAATTTCCATGTTTTCAATATTTTACATCAGCTAAACAACTCTATCTATTCTAAAATCCTGGGATTTTGTAATTACAACACATCTTACTGCATACCAAACAGCCCCTAAATAACTATTTCCTAAAATTAAGGAATTTCAATTGGAAAGAGGTAATAAAATTCTTATCAATATGGGAAGTGAATATCTTTATTTTCTTCAAATCTATATATTTTCAATAATTCATTTTTCACCTCATAACTTCAGCATTCCTGCTTTTGCCTCTCTTCCTTCATCCTTGGAAAAATGTCTTATAAAATAAGAACATTTTCCATCGGAGCACATCGTCTCATTAAAAACCTTAACCTGGAAAATTTAGTGGAAAAAAACCATAGGTTAAGGGAAAAAAGAGTACAATGTATAGCTCTCTCTCCATCAACACGTCCGGCAAGTAGTATGCACAAGGAATTATCCTACACAAGAACACTTGCTAATTTAAAACAAAGTATAAAATACTTTGCGATATGAATAGTGATTATATTTAATTATACCTTCATTTTGCATTAGGTGGCCTCTACTAACTTTGTTCTTAGTCAATCAAAGGCAAGAGGTGTTGTTGAAGTTGGAGACGGTGGTACGGGCCTACTATCACACTCCGGGTGGTCATGTATTGAAGTTTTCGGAGAATAAGCACGAGGGCGAGTTGAAGTTGTTGGTTTAGAACTTGCAAGTATTCTCTCCAAATCAAGTGGCATTTTCCTCCCATTTGATTCTTGTGAGACATAAGCCACTAGTTGGCTTAATGTTCATTTCAAAGCACCGATCTCTATTTGTTAACTACTTGATGCAATATCAACCTTAGGTGGTCAAGGTTTGAAAAAGATGTCCCTGTGTGTAGCAAGAGTGCCGACACCCCGACCCGGCCCGGATGTTCTTTCTTGTTAAGCGTTACTCCTAGTATGTCCTTCTTTCCAACCCCGATAAACTCGCGGGACTCTTGTTTTCTAATTAAGTACTATTATGAATTACCAATAATGAATCTCACTAATTTGCTCAAAATCATACTTGAATGATTGCACTCGTATTATATCAACTTAAAAGTTGGAAAACTTAGAATTTTCTAGGAAACCAACTCCACATGTAACTTACCCTTATGCTTCTCTTGTCTTTTGTATCCTTTTAACCAATTTTCAAATCGGGGGACCACATCCAGTGTGGGATATTCTGTAGAATTCCTTTCCTTTTCATCTGTCATTCCATGGTCCACTTTGTCAAACACCCTAGCCTCAAACATTTCTTTCATGATAATTCTTGTAACTAATGCATAACCTCCTCGACTCATGGTGTGTCGCGTGTTGTTTCCTTTTGCAACCTCATTATGTTTTTTTGTTAGACCCTGTAAAATCATCATATCAAACGGTTCGATTAATTAAATCAACGAGGTGAATGATAAGGAAAAAATGTAACATAATTCCCCTGCATTTGTGCGACATCGGTAACTAGTCGATCGTGAAATCACACCATTCGAATGAACATCATGCAACGTTGCAATTATTGTCGGATCGAGACAGTGACTAAACTTAGTTTAAGAACGACATGCACACTACTAGGTAGTAACGATCATCAGCCCAATTAGTACGGTGCGATGTCGCATGGTCAGATTGCGTAACTCATTTTTAGGGAAAATATGGACTTTTACAATTATAAAAGCAATTAAAATCACAAACGACATACACCATTGATAGTACTAATGAAACTATATCCATTCATATGCATGTGTATCCAACAAAAATATGTGTGCACACAAAACATAAATATGCATTCACTATGTATATACTTGAAATTATTTAAAGGTAAATTTCTTACCGATTGTTCGTCCGCTAGTTTTCTTCCAAAAAAAACCTTCCAACTCGATTCACTTATGAATGAATGCTTAATTCTTGGGTTGCAATTTTTCTTCTCAACGAATACGCAATCACTAGTCAATTTGGCTTTGAAATCTCACCATCTTTCGCCAAACTTTCGTATCGTTCTACACTTCAACTTTTCCATCTCATCACACTCAATTTGGAAGGCTAACTCAAGGGCCTTCCACAGCTTATCCTTGTTAGTATCATCGAACTAGGCCAGGGCTCGTACAAGAAAATGTCTACTTTTTTTCCTAGCAATCAATCCTAGGTAATCATACCACCAATTTCTATCCCCGCCTATAGCATTTCCAATGTGGTCAAACTTCATTGGGAATTTCATACCTTTGTCCACCATGTCCATAAATTTCTCGTAAATAGCCCTATCCCGACCTTGCTTATGGCTTTTCGATACATTAATGTCTCTCCTTCCTTCAGGCCATTTCCTTTTATCAGGAATCACCACACCAAGACCTAAAAATAAATTTAATTAATCACACTTTTGAATGATGATTGAATATGATGTAACATTAAACATGAGGTAATGTTGAATATGCTAATAATCGAGGATTTCATCCATTAGGTGATACACAAGATACATCTCTTTTGAAGATGATCTTCACATCAAGAAATGAAATGATGAAAATTAAACATTTCATGTCATTTCCATATCAAATAACCACCATTTGATAACTTAAACATGTGGTACACACAATACATTTGAAAAAAATGAAATCTTTAATGTAACCACACAACCCTACATGTATTGGCCACAATATTAAACAAAATAGATGAAAACTAAGACACATAACAACATCAAACCCTCATTAGAAAATCAGTTCCGAGGAATGCACCATTGACAATATCATCATGTATGTGATTTTTGAAAGATGGAACCTTACCACAATTTTGATTCATGAAATCCCCCACCATGGTGACCTCTTCTGTTTCCCTTTGTTTCTCCATTAAGCATCTATGGGGGAGATGAATTTGATGGTTTTTTGTGCTTGATAAGTTGGAGGAGAAATGAAAAATGGGGATAGTAAAATTTGGGTGTTTAGAGAAGGGAGGGCGCCATTTTTGGCAATAAATGTTTTTTCAAAGGTTTTGGGCATTTTTTTCCTAAGTATATTGCATAAAGGTATTCTCCTGCCAGTGTTGCAACGTTGCAAGGATCGTGTGACATGTCGGTTGCATTTAATTTAGGTCTTCGTGTGGGTCAAAATTGGCCCAACAGACCTGTTTCATAAGAATGTACGACATCGTGGGATGGTCATCCATGTATGGGGTTACATGAAGTTAGAGTCGATGTTGCCAACTCCGTGGATTAAGTGTCATATCATGGGCCTACATATGGACCAAATGGCCCATTTCACATTCATGTACGATGTCGCTAACTCATCGTCGTCTATTCGGTAAATGAGATGTCTAGTGGGATGTCGGCAACTAAAGGTTCCTTAGGTTTTCCATAATTAAAATTGATGTGACAAGATATATGTTCCATTAGTTACATAGGATTTTCATTTGAAGCCAATTAATAGTAAGCTAACTAATCGAAATTGAGGGTTTGAACATTACCGGTTCGATTATGAAAAATGTTGTTGATGATCAGTCATAGCCAATGTTATTCGATGATTAAAGATATATGTTTCATGAATCATATTGTATTTTGATTAATTTTAGCCCACAGAAAGTCAACCATATTACAACCGTAATGGTTTGTTGATGGTCAGTTATAGCCGATGTTATTCAAGGCCGAAAGATATCAATTATAGCAATTATGAATGGTTTTCCCGTTAAGACCAAGAATAGTCAATCCTATTACACGAGTAATGTTTTGAACATTAATAGTTCAATTATTAGGATTTTTTAGGGCATGTTTTAGCTGATGTAATTCGAAATAGGTAGATATCAGTTACAACAATTACAAAGGGTTTTCCAGTTAAGCTCAAGAACAGTCAATCCTATTACATGGGTAATGTTTTGAAAACTAATAGTTCAATGATTAAGATTTTTAAGGGCCTATTATAGCCAATGTTATTTGAAACAAGTATATATCAGTTATAGAAATTACAATGTGTTTTCCCGTTAAGCATGCGAACAGTCATACCCCATTACTAGAGTAATGGTTTGGACATTACCCGTTTGATGATTAAGATTGTTAAGGACCATTTATAGCCGACGTTATTCAAGGCCGAAAGATATCAGTTACATAAATTACAAAGGATTTTCTCGTTAAGAATGTGAACAGTCAATCATATTACACGAGTAATGTTTTGAACATTACTAGTAAAATATTAAGATTGTTAAATGCCTATTATAGCCGATGCTATTTGAAACAAGTAGATATCAGCTATAGCAATTACAAAGAGTTTCCCTTTAAGCATGCAAACAATCATACCCTATTACTAGAGTAATGGTTTGAACAATTAATATTACTCGTTCGATGGTTAAGATTGTTGAGGGCCAGTAAAAGTCGATCCTATTGAAGGCTAAACTACATCAGTTCTTCGAATTACATTTGGTTTTCCTTGTAATTACACAAACATTCAACCCTATTACACGAGTACCCATTCCAGAAAGAACCATTTGACGGTTAATATTATGGATGGGCGGTCATAGACGATCTCATTAGAGACTAAAAAGTAATTAGTTGTACCAATTCCACAATGTGTGCGCTACAAACTACAAATAGTGACTCCTGCAACACGAGTCCAGTTTGATGATGAACCGTTCGATTTCGAAGATTTTTTTAAGGCCATACAAATGTAGCCCTAGTAAATTTTATTTCATGTTTCCATTTATTTTATAATTTACTAAAATATGGAAAATATTGCCATATTAATTACTCCGGACATGGCATTTGGGCTAGTGTGTTAATAACTTTGGGCTGAAAAATGTTAGGCCTACTGAATCTTGACGCAACGTCGCTTGATTGTCGGCCTCTTGTCAATAAGGATGACAATAAGAAGCGACATCGGGTAATGTGGTTTCAACCCACTATTGACCTAGCCCAAATTATTTTGATAATTAGGGCTGCTGTCATATTCGACCCAGTATCCCTAAAGTGCGACCTCGACTTTTTAGCGATAAGTTTTCACTGTAATCAATTATATATGCAATTTAAAAAAGTGGGGTTTCTAGTCACTTGGGTCCAAGCCCAAATATAATATTGTGGGCGCACGTCAAGCGGGGAACCCAAGAAGGATGAAGACCGATGTCGCGGTCATATATAGGATATTAGATGCGACGTCACATATATGTCTTAAATGACACCATATGGGTCTGAGTATATAAACGGTCGACGCTCCACCCAATCGCATTCCAATCACGATGTCATACATTCAAACCTCCCATGTGCCAAAAATTTGACAGTTATAACCTCCCAATCCAACCCCTAAACCGTCTTCTTATAAAATCTTTACACTGTTGATCAATCCGTGTTCATCATTATCCATCAATATCCACATCACAGAACCAAAATTTTGGAAAACCCTAGACAAGGTAAGATTTTTCTTTCCATCTTTTCAACTACTTGTTGTGGTTTTTTAAAAAAATTTCTTGCTTATTGAAATGTGTTGTTTTCTCTGTATCTGAAAGCCTTGTTTGAGTAAGTTGCTTGATTATGTTTTAGGTCTCTTATTATTTGGTTATGGTTTCACAATATTTATTAGGGAAAGGATGGATTGGAGAGTATGTGTTGGGAGAAATTACATTTTCTCCATATATGTGTAATGAGTGTTGTATGGGTTATGCATATTTGATAGATTGAATGCATTTTTTGACCTTTCGGCTTAATCTTGCAAATAATTTGGCCTACTCGCATGCTTTTCGACGTCACGCATTCATACTTACTTGAATGTGCGACCTCGCAGATAGTTAGTCGATTTAGCCAAAATGTATACGGCATTTCTGCGAGCTCGGCCATATAATCAAATATATCTAATTCTTTTAACTTATTACTGATCACTATGTATTTCTTTATTTCACAGATGCTAGTTAAGCAGACTGCCAAGCGGTCCCGGGGTAATACAGAGGGGGTTCCTCTCAGCCATTGACGCCCTCCATCACTAACTTTTGACAAGAGATGCATTTTCGAATAGGAAAACGAGAAGCATTTTCAATTAGTCAGCAGAAGGCGAATTAAGGAGGTGAGGATCATCAAGATCGAGGGTATCGAGTGAATCCACCTAGACGTATTCATCAATCCCTTCAAACCTTTAGGAATGGATGGGCTGATTTTCCTTGACAAACCAACGTATGACCTGGAGGTGAAAGAGTTCTCTCGAATTTCACTCATTGTAGTGCTGAGAACTACAAAACATGAGTGAATGGATATGAATGTAGTTTTGATTAGTGACTTGATTGACGAGGTAATTAGGTGCATAATTGGTCAACAGGAGTTCCTAGTTGAACGACTCCACCTCTACTGCGGGGACTTGTGACCTAATAGGGTTGCTGAGGAGGATCAATTTGGGGCGCGTGTGGTGGAAAAATACTTCAAGATCAAAGGGGGAAACGACCTTATCAAGCCGATGAACATCAAGATTGATGTCCTGGAGCTGAAGGAGGGGATGATGTACAACATCATTGTCCAGATCATAATCTTGGCTGGCCATTCTTTAGAGCCTATGATCAATAACGTCGTCCTCTACTACCACCTTATGGAGAAGAAAGTGGTCAACCTTGTTTACACCATCATCCAGGAGATACACAAGGTGCCACTTGCCTACAAGAGTCGGACCCTCTCATATGGTAACATAATCACTGCCCTTCTGGATAAGCATAATGTTCCCATTTGATCTACGAAGAAGATTGAGCCGGGGTACTAAGATGGAACTACTATGGCCAAGAGAATTAGCACTAGGAGGTGGGGACGTAGATTGATTGCAACGTCCCCAAGGCTAATCTTTATGCAACATCCACACCGGGCAAGAGGCAACTCCATCGACCTCCACAGCTAGGCATCATGCCCCTGCCACTCCCGTCCCACGATCTGGTATGAAAATTGTTATTATGTTTGTTCATTATTACTTTTTATCATTAATTTTAATGTAATTAGAATTAATTAAACATAATTTTTATTTCCTTGGGACTGAAATGCAATGCTTGGGGCATGCTCTTGAAGGACGTGGTCGAGACTAAGGCACTTGCACAGCGTACAGACCACAATGTACAGAGGATCTTAGTGGAGTTGGCGGAGCTGAATGCCCTTCTTAGCGGTGCAATAAATGCACATCGTGTGGATCCCCATGTGGCTTCACAGGGGAAAGTGCCAAATGAAGGTCAAGAGGAGCCGTACAAGGAGGATGCAAATGCACTAGCCACTGATGAAGAAGGAACAGAGTCCAGTGACGATTAGGGTCTACCGATGATGGTTCCGAGGGTGAGAAAGAGGTCGACTATTTGAGCAGTATGACAGATGATCAGGAACCTAAGATACCTGAGCCCGAGCCATGATCACTTTTTATGTACTCCTGGATTATTCATGAACCTTTTGGATGTTGTGTACTATTTTTAAGAATGATTATATTAGCGAGTGTACACTAAAATTTGATTAATTTGTCCTTTTGCTGATGGTAGATTATATTGTTTTATGTCTAGTGTTTGTTAGTTATTTTCGACTGTTGTGAACTCAGAATAAGAACTTGTAGTTTGTTCATTCCAAGTTATGCTTTAAATTTTTCAGCAATTAATCAAACTTATGTTTCTACTGTGTGATGTCGCACATAAGTAGTTTCCAACTACTCGGTTTGAATGACGTCATTAATTAATTAAATTCGATTTAGGCACTTACTTTGACCGGCTAGTTTGTCGATACTGTGTGTGACGTCGGCATCTCTGTTTTTCATAAAATTTTATAACCACGAGGCTCATGTGCAACGTCGTTAGCCATATATCGTTCTTATTGTTCGGCTAATGACTTGGTGTATGATGTTGGTCATTATCTCTCCGATAATAGCCATTATTTATGTGCTCCGATTCAAAATTGGAAAGCCAATTGATTTACCAATTACATAAAAACACAAAGCAGAAAATAAACTTTCAACAAGGTTAGTTAAAGGGTGTCTACATCTAATCTATATCTTCTTCTTCTTCAATTTGGTATGCCGTTCAATTTACACGCCTTCCCCCATGGTCTCTCCTCAGACGTAGCTCCACCCCAATTATACTCTTCCTAACCCACATTACTGGAGGTGGGTAGTGTATGTGGAATAAGGTCAGACACTGAAGATGGACTAAGCTCCCCCACAAATTAACTTTTCCTTGAATGACGACTTATTTACAAGAATAGCAAGGATCAACAACATAAAATACTTGTGTATCATATGAAGCAAGGATGTAAGGATCGCCAATAGAATATGCCTTACTCAAGTCGACAACTGTAAAAAATAGCTCGTCGATCGATACACTTGCATTATTGTCAACCCATTTGCATTTGAAAATTGGGACCCCGAAACTTGTGTAGACAAGTTCCCAAATTTCCCCAATCACGCCATAGTATGACATGTTCCCTTAGATGGGATTTTTATCCTTAGCGCTGCTGGCGTGTAGTACTTTCGCAACTATGCTAACGCCACAATTTTGTGTTGCGGTGTGTGTGTATCTCATTAAAGGGCTGAGAAGGTAAACTCATTTATGTCGTAGCCAGTGAAAGAAATTGCAGCAGCATAAGGCATGAAGGCTAACCAATTCAAGGTCTCACCGTGGCTTTCTCCGACTACTGTTTGTCGTAACCAGTTAATGAAAGTGTGATTGTGTTCTGAAACTACTTGATTCTCCGACCAACTGGGGTGCTGCTCTTTCACAGTGGCCATTTACATATCCACATAGGGGCGAACCACACCTGAATTGCGCAAGACATATAAGTGTGTTTTTATCAACTTATCATGGGTTAGTACCCAAATTGTTCCTTTTTGTAAACCTTTGTCACCTACTTTGTCTGCATGGTACGATTTTGGTACACCAACCAAATCTTCATTCTTTAATAATTCCATGCAGTATTTTATCGACTCCTCGTTCACATACCTCTGCACAATACTGGCATCCAGAAGAAATTGATTTTTCAAATAACCCTTGAATATCTTCATATACCTCTCGAAGGGATCCATCCATCGAAGATAAAAAGGACCCCATATTAATATTTCGCGTACAACGTGAACCAAAAAGTGCACCATGATGTCAAAGGATGAAAGGGGGAAATACATCTTTAACTCGCACAACCTGATAACTATTTCCTTCTGCAGTTTCTCCAATTCCTGACGTCTAATCACTTTACAAACAATTTCCTTGAAAAGGCAACACAACTGGGTTATGCACTTCCTAACTTGAGTTGGCAAGATGGATCTTATTGAAACCGGGAGAAATTCTTGATTCAAACAATCTGAATCGTGTAATTTCATACTCTCTAATGTTAATCCCTCATCGGATACTAGATTGATGACCCGAGATTAGTAGCCCGTCGAGATATCCATACATTTCAGGTTGGAATATATCAACCCTTTCTCTACTTTTGAAAGTGTGTAGTAAGCTCTGGGAAAGTACGTCTTGGTTCCCTGCACCTCTGGGACCAAATCAGGTCTAGTTCCCATTTCAACCATATTTTTATTGACTTCACTCCAACTACCGGCAGCCTTAGGTATCCTCTTCCTCTTTTTAAAGTCATTATGTAAATCTCGCAACATGTACAAGATTGACACACCTTTTAATACGGAAGAAGAGGGTGACAACTCTACCTTGCCATTGAATTTAGAGGGTGACAACTCTACCTTGCCATTGAATTCATCACGTCAATTCCTCCACCGATTGGTTTTTGGAAGCCATCCCTGGTGCCCAAGGTACAGAATCTTACTTCCATGCCTCAACTACCTTCCAAACAAATGGGGCATGCCTTGTGATATTTAACAAGATATCCAGACAAGTTCCATACGCGGGAAAGTCATTAACGATGTAAAAAACATGACTTTAAAATCAAACGACTCCTTTTGAAACCCATCATACATTGCCATTCTAGGATTCCACGGCTTTTTAAGGTTATCCAGCTAGGGGGCTAGGTACACATTGATATCGTTGCCCGGTTGTTTCGAACCAGAGATCATTAGAGATAACATTATGTATTCCTTTTCATGCACAACCATGGGGGCAAGTTGTAAATCATTACCAGCGTCGGCCACGAACTATGATTGCTTCTCATATTACCAAAAATGTTTATTCCATCAGTGCACAAACCAAGCCTCAAGTTACGTGGCTCATTCCTAAATATGGGAAACGCCTCATCTATCTTTTTCCATTAATCACCATCAGCTGAATGACAAATAATTTTAGGATTAACCACTATCTAATCTGCATGCCAACTCAGTTTTTTTTGCATCCTAGGGATTATTAAACAATCTTCTCAATCAGGGAATAATAAGTAGGTACTAAAAAACCTTGACATGAACCTTCTTCGTCTACCGATGCCCAATGTCTCCATCAACATCCACCTCCTTCAATTTGAACCTTGGAGCATTGCATTTAGGTAATTCCTCCACAATCAAGTGATCTCCCATATACAAGATACAATCATTCAAGAAAGTATGTATCTTTTCATAATCTATGCCCATCGGACATAGTACCTTCTTCATCTCATATACCGTTTTGGGCAGTCTATTGCCAACCGGAAGCATTTCTTTTAACACTTTCAACAAATAGAGAACCCTACATCACTATATGAATACTAAGCTTTCACATTCATCAACTGCAACATAGCCTTCAATACTGTCATTCCTTCGGCGCATCCATTGTACATAAGTGTCTTATTATGTCCGTGTAAGTCTGAAAGTCTTTTAGGATTTCCACCGTAGTTCTTGACAATCTCCTTAACTAACCCATCTATCCTATCATCTTTCTCGGCCTCCACTTCATTTCTAGTATGCTCATCCACATTCTCCCTATGCCAAAACCATTTATGATGGATCAAAACCACATCTAAATAAGTCATCCTTCAAACCAGTTGCATCTTCATGAACAACGATGTTTTGACACTTCTTGCAAGGACAATATACATACGATAAATTCCTCTCACGGCATTCGCAAATGGATATTTAATGAAGTTAGCTACAAAAGATTGATACCTCTTGCTTGTTCGATCTTCATTACAATATAATAGTCAGTACACTTCCTTTAGAGACTTATCTTAGCAACAAATACATCCACTTACATTCATTCAATTCATAGCTTCCATGCATATATATATATATATATACATATGTGTGTGTTTATGTATATATATGTATATATACATATACACACATACATATATGTATATATATGTATGTATGTCGACGAAAACATTCATTATAATGTAATTACCATACACATAACATCAACCATATACAATAATGCAATGCCTAAATTCAATCAACACATAGTTAAACACGGCCTCCCATATGAATTCAAATAACCTAGAACCCAAATTGGAGATGAAAAGACAAAGTTAGATATTGGAAAACTTACTTGCTACTTGAGTTAGCACAATCCACAACCCTATTGCCCACCTTCAACAATGTGAATTTGGTTTTTGTAGAGGCATCTTGGAATGTGGAGGAATTTTTTGGGTATCATGATTGAATTTGGTCAATGGAACCAAACCTACTAACTAAATCCCGAAAGATGCAACGTCGCGCCATGCCATTGTCTAAATGTCGGTCAAACCGACCAAGAGTGCAAAGTCGGTCATCTCATGAATGACTACTATTGCTTGACCAAACCCACACTGCCGACGTTGCACCTACGTTGGTCATACTATTTATTTCGATTTTTAAACATATTTACCTCGATTTCAATAGAACTGAGGTAAAAAAATCCTATTATTTACCTCAGTTTTTTGTAACCAAGGTAAATAATATCTTTTACTTCGAAAAAAATTGAGGTAAACTAATTTTTTACCTCGGTTATTTGATGTTTGCCAAAAAAAAACTGAGGTAAAAGGGCGAAGTAATAGGTCATTTTTCTTGTAGTATAATAATCTTGTTTCAATAAATACAAACAAGAAAAGTGTTTTATTATAACCCCCAATTCTTCGATAAGTGCATATACAACCTCCTGATTTTCAAAAGTACTAGTATAGCCCTGATTTGATATGAAGTTTTGGTTAATAATAGTTTTCGTCAATTTTATGTGAACATACATAAATACCCCTGTAATTATGAAAACAAATGAAACATAAAATGACTATTTTAAGCTCTAAACCCTAAATATATTTCCAATTTATGATTTGGAAAATTCAGAAATCGTTCCTCGCCTTGTTGTTCCATCGTCATCTTCCTCACCTTCTCATTTCCCCCCAAGGACATCATTTTTTTGTCACATTTTGCTCCATCTACACCTTAAGCTTTTTGGTTGAAGGTCCGTAAGTATCAATGGTCGGTGGAATTTTGAATTCTTAGTCAAACATGAGTCCCAAGAGCTCTGAGTATAAGCTATGAAGCGAGGTGCTGACTTCCGCGCTCTCCGACAAAAAGTTTCCAGATGCGAATGAGCAATCAGTGCTGATGTAATTTGCTCTTGAGGGAGAAAAAAATTGGGCCATGTGATTTGTTTGAGAATGAATATTGTTTACACAACGATTAAGTTGAAATCATTGGGAGGCTGAGTGATGTCACCATGAAGTACATCGGGGTGGAGAAGAGGGTCTGCAGCTTGTGGCAGAGACACACGGTGGTTGTGAGGGAGAGCTTGGGTGCGGCCTGGTATGATAATTCAAAGGATGCTAGAGATTGTCGAAGCGAGTGACGACGACCTTTTATATTCCCCTTATGTGTAGGATTTAGATTATTGAGAGAATAAATAGAGTACATGAAGGGTATAAATGTAAATATCTAAACCCTAATCTAATCACTAGAATCTTCTATTCTAATACCCTCCCCCTTCTTAAGTGAAGCCTCAGATGCTTAGAAACTCAGAGTTTGGAATCGTAAAACTCAAACAAAGGATGAAATAATCCTTTTGTAAAAATGTGCGCAAGCTGATGTAACGTAGGAATAGGGTAGAGATGAAGCTTCCCCAAAAAACTAGCTCATGAACAAAGTGATAGTCAATGTCAATGTGTTTCGCCCGCTTGTGCGCCACAGAATTTTGAGCTAGAAAGAGGGCACTACTATTATCACAAAGAAGAAACGTGGGGACTAGAGAGAAGGAATCGAAGATCACGTAGTACATGAGATAACCAAACAACTTTGGACACAATATTAGCTAAGGCACAATACTCAGACTCGGTGTTAGAATGAGAGATAGTGGGTTGCTTCTCAGCACTCCAGGAAACAAGATTACCTACCCAGAAAGATAACATACCCATATGTTAAATAACGAGTCTCGAGATAATGATTACCTTGGGCCGCCATGCAATAAGTAAGTACGTGGGTAAATGGGTCACGTGGGTGAGAAATCCAATGCATTTATGGGAAAAAGTTGCGCACGTGGAACCCAACCTGGACTTCACATACCTAGAAATAAGAGTAAGAATCACACCCTTATGACCTTTCCAATTCTCTCTTTGAAATTGAACGCCCTCGGATTTTGACACAAATTAGAAGGCCGAAGGTCGAATCCCCTATTCCTAAACACTGGAGTCGAACGCCCGCAGATTCTGACACGGATTAGAAGGCCAAAGGTTGAATCCCCTATTCCTAAATACTGGGATTCAAACGCCCTCGAATTTTGACACAGATTAGAAGGACGAAGGTCAAATTCTCTATTCCTAAAGTCTGGGATTTGAATGCCCTCGAATTCTAAAACATATTAGAAGACCAAAGGTCGAATCCCCTATTCCTAAATACTGGGATTCGAACACTCTCAGATTCTAACACAAAGTAGAAGACCGAAGGTCGAATCCCCTATTCTTAAACACTGGGGCTCGAAGGACCGCAGATCTAACACAGTTAGGAGGGTGAGAGTCGAATCCCTTACTTCTGACTACAGGAGCTCGAAGGCTCTCAGATTCAAACACAGATTAGAAGCCCGAGGATCGAACCCCTTACTCAGAATCCCTGGGGCCCGAAGGCCCCCTGAGAAGTAAATGAGGTTGAATCCAAGCTCTTGGGCTCTAACACAGATTAGAAAGCCAAGGGTTGGACCTCCAACACATTAATCCATGCAATCAACTTATTCGAAGCTAACCTAGAACAAACCCTTAGCACATCGCCAGGGCACAAAAGTCATACCTGTAAAGCATTATAGGATCTCGGGAGTGAACCCTTGCTCAATCACCAATTCGAAGAAGCCCCATCAAAAGGGTAAAACATTGAATTCGCAGATGTGAGCACAGATTCAAACCCGGAACCTTGGGATGAATTCGAAGGCCGGACCCTCAATTTTCCAAGGGCTTATTGATAATGTGTAAATCCGTACCAAGTCCAATTGCCTAGTACGGCTGGTTTAGGTCCATAGCATTACCTTTTAGGTAATGTTCTTTGGGCCGACCCGAGAAAGTAGTACTTGCTACACAAACAAATAAAACAGTTGCCCTACTTGCCTACCTATATTAATGCTAAAGGTAGCCCTATACACACTACTATTCATTCCTAATTACACTCATGTAATTCTGTTTGCTTACTTGGCCGTCGGAGCCTCTTCCCCTTGGACACCTCCGGGGGCTTTGTCTGAATCGCCACAAACGACGGCGCAGCGACAGCGGTAAATTGGGGCACATCAAAGCTCGGTGCCGATAATCAGGTGGTAAAGAGGCGGTGGTAAGGTAGTTATATTTCCCCCCTAATTACTTTTCTGCATTTGATAATCCAAAGTTTCAAGAAACCAATAATGATACTGAACTCAGCAATGGTGGGAATGTTACTGTACCAGCTAGGTGTTCTCGGAACATTTCTTCTTTAAGACAAAATCTACTCAATGACTAAATTAGCATTGCTATATAGTTGTGTGTTCTGATTTGAGAATAGTGTGCTTTGATTCAGAATTTGGGAATGAAAACTGTGTGTTCTGATTTTAAATTGAGAGATGAAAGAATAGAAAAAAAAAAGAGTGGTCCTCACAACATTCATGTTAAGAAAGATCTAAAAAAATTACTTTGGTCATTTCATTATTAGTCAATGCTGGAATATTCGGGGTCAGGCTGGTCATGGCATCAGGGTTATGAGTTTTTGAGTTAATATCGGTCAAGGGTTATACTAGCGCCTTTCAAAAACTGGGGACTATATTTGTACTTATCAAAGAATCGGGGTTTATCAAAACATTTTGTCCTAGAAATAAATATTAAATCACCCTAGTTATATTAAATATAAATTAATCATGTTTTGATTTCAATCAGGGACAACAGATTGGCCTTGTGGACTGGTTCAAACAATGTATACAATTAGCTCCAAACTCTCAGGAAATTCTGCTCTCGGTATACATTCTTTGGGAGATATGGAAGAACATAAATGGTGAGATGCTTGTGAAAACCCCTATCGAAATGGAATTAGAGTACATGTAATAATTAAATTTTATCCAATATTTCAATCTTTTCATTAATTTTTTCGAAAAATATATATGCATATGCATAATAAATAATATATATATATATAATGATACTAATAGTAATAAGTAAATAAATAAATAAGTAAGAGAAATTACCAATAAGCAAATATACATAATTATACATACATACATACACACATATATATATATATATATTATATTATAATAGTAATAATAAGAAAATAAATGAGCAAATGAATAATTAAATGCAAGAATTTACCATGAAGGAAAAGCTGGCAACGGATGTGAAAAATTATCTAAAGTAAATTTTTTTGGGGCAAGTGGTATTACCTAGAAGAAATGAACGGCGGGCGTGAAGAAGTTTGTCCAAAGTAATTTTGGGCAAGTAGGCTTGAGGTTTACAGTATAAAATTTTAGGTTGGGCAGGTGTCAGAACCCTATATTTTACTTAGTATAAATATCAGTGATATCCTCCCCAAAACTTACAGCCTTAAGACACTTCGAGTACCAAAATTCAGAAGGTTAAGCAGTGAAGTAAAAGCGGCGGTTGTCAAGCCAAGTTTAACTAAGGTGAGTGTTGCATCGCCCTAGCACGAATTGAGTTAAAATCTGAGTTTATGTTTACATATATATATATATACAATGCTATCAGAACCTGACTCTCTCGAACTGAACCCTCCATCTCTCAAACCCCTGTTAAGCTCAACCTCTCGAACCCCTGCCAAAACACTACCTTTCGAACCTCTGTTGAAACTCTACCTCTCGAAACCCTACTGCTGAAACTCTACCTCTCGAACCCCTACCAAAACACTACCTTTCGAACCCCAACCAAAACTCTACCTCTCGAACCCCTGCCTCAACTCTACCTTTTGAACCCCTACTGAAAATCCCATCTCTCGAACCCCTACTGAAACCATCTTCTCTCGAACCCCACTGAGAAACTTCTCCTCTCGAATCTCACTGAAAACCACACCTATCGAATCCTTACTGAACCCTTCACCTCTCGAACCTCTCACTGAAAACTTCACCTATCAAACCCACTGAAAGACTTCACCTCTCGAACCCCCCTCTGAAAACCTCACCTCTCGAACCGCCACTAGAAACCGGTATCTCTCGAACTAGTATTACTAATACCTTTATCTATGTAACAGTACACCTCGAACCTATGTCTCGAACTAGTACCCTGAAAACCTTTACCCCTCGAACTAGTTCCCTGAAACCTTTACCCCTCAAACTAGTTCCCTGAAACCTTTACCCCTCGAACTAGTACCCTAAAACCTTTACCCCTCGAACTAGTACCCTGAAACATTTACCCCTCAAACATGTGTCCCTGAAACCTTTACCCCTCGAACTAGTACCCTGAAACCTTACCTCTCAAAACCTTCTCCCGAACCATTACCTCTCTAACTGTACCTCCCAAACCGTACCCTCAAAACTGTATCCCTCGAACGGTACCACCCAAATTGTCCCTCCTAAACTCACCTCTCAAACATGTACCTCTCGAACTAATATCACGGAAACCATTACCTCTCGAATTGTACCCCTCGAACCTTACCTCTCGAACTAGTACTACTCAAACCTTTACCTCTCGAACCTTACCTCTCGAACTAGTGCCACTAGAACCTTACCTCTCGAACCTCACCAACTGAACCCGCACCTTTAGAATCTTTCCAAATGAACCTCACCACTCGAACTGGTACCACTTACCACTCGAATCAGTACCACCTGATACCCAAACCACTTGAACCTTTTCCACTCAAATTCTTTACTCGAACCTCTTGTACTCGAACTCAACTGCTAGTACTTGAATCTCTGTACCCGAACTCATCTGCTTGAACCCCGGTACTTGAAACCTGATACTCGAACCTTTCTATTCAATGCTCGAGCAATAAGAGAGAGATATGACGGTTACACTCAAATGATGGTATTTACTGACTGTTGAATTAAGTGTGTATTTTATCATACTGTGCTAGATTATCGTGAAACTGAACTCCTGAACTGCTCTGATATTTTCTGTGAAAGACCGGCTTGTATTTTATCTTGCCGTGTCAAACTTGAATCATATACTGCTCCAATGACCGGCTTGTACTTTATCTTGCCGTGTCAAACTTGAATTACCTGCTATCTGATTACCTGTCTGTGAATTTTGGGGGCCCCAACGCGATTGTAGTTTGGTCGAAGTCGGTGGGGAACGGTACTGACCGAACCGTCTGACTAGACCGGCTACACTTGGAGTTTGGTATGCTAGCATAACCACCTAACTGATACGAGCTCTTAACTGAACACCAGTGTGAATGGGAAAGTGAATTCTGAACTGATAGCCTTTGGGCATCACTGACTGGGTTATGTCGTGTATGTTAGTCACGGTTTCCATATAGGCACTTGGCGGCAACTCGGCATTAACCACTCGTATCCTTTTTACTGTGTGCTAGGATATATGTGGCTAGTTGTTAATTGTTAATTGTTATTCTGTGATCACTAAAACTTAACTGGGTAAATACTGGCGATGGAACCTCACTAAGCAAGGAGCTTACCCTGATTAAACAACCCTTTTTCAGGTGAAAAAGAACAGTAAGGGAAGAGTGCTTGTTGTCTTTACTTCGTTTGATAAAGATCCTGGATAAACTGTTAGGAGTTTTAAGGTGAACTTTGATTCTGTAATAGTTAGGTGAAACTTCCATTTAACATTTGTAATAATCCTGTCACTGTAATAGTAAAGTTAGGTTTTGAATTTATCTAAATCGCTTCAGCAAAAAATATTTCTGCTCATTACCGTTATCACTTTGGTAGCATGCCCAGACCCAACCCGACACTTGCATTTAGTTTTGGGGATGTTACAGTGGAGGTTGGTTTTCCTTATATATCAACAAAGTATAAGGGAAACTAACCCTATTATTTTCTGAAAGTGACAATCTAGCCTTGTAAAATCTGAAAGTGCTATTCTAACCCTATGTTTACGAACAATTATGCTGATATACCAAATTGCAATACTTCAACGTTATACAGACGTTGACCTAATATGTAATGAAAAAACACCCCTTGGTTTAAAATTGAATTTGTGTGGACTATTTTACCCTTGCACAGTGCCGCTGCTTCACCGTATGCCACCGATGTGCCACCACCCGCCACCATCTCTCCACCGCCCACCACCATCTGCCATTATCTCGCCATCATCTGCCACCATCTCCCCACCAAATCAGAAACCCAAAAACCTCCCATGCTCATCCGTCACTAACCACCAGCCCACTCTAAATCTCACCATGTTATGAAACCCATAGTCACCAAATTAGAAACCCAGACCCCCCGGTCGCAACCATTTTGCCATCAGATCGATAACCCTAGACACCTCAACACCACCATATAAGAAAAAACCATGCGCCCAAAATAAGAAAAGCAAAAAAAAATCCCGACCCTAACTCGGTTCCAGCGTACTAAGACCACAAGCCGTGATGATGTTCGATCGGAGCGGAGCAGTGGGCTCAAGCTCATCACGATGTTGTTCGGTTGGAGCGACGTTTTTTTTAATTTGGTGAAGACAAAGATGAAGCGAGATGAATGTAGGGGACTTTTGGGGGTTTTCTCTGATTACGCGAAAAAGGTGAGGAAGAATTTGTGGAGAAGAAGAAGAGAAGAAGATGAGCAATATAATATTTTCATGTTTTCCAAATTTTTTATTTTTTAAAAAGGGTATAATGGTCATTTCAAGGAGTTTCGGTCACAATTCGATTGCCATGGTTAGATTGGCACTTTCAACCAAATAACAGAGTTAAATTTGCACTTTCAAATTTTACATGGTCATATTGAAACTTTCAATCTAGACATAGTATGGTTATTTTATCACTTAATTCTAAGTATAATTCGATAACAAAGTCTTGGGAAGACCGTTTGATACGAATTAAGTTTTCTTTTTTTATTTTTATTTATTAGGGTTTTTAGAAGATAACACTATACTTTTTTTTCCACAGGATTTTTTTAATAAGGTAGTGTGATCATTTGTAATTTATATTATTTTAGAATAAGGTCCATCAACTCAGTCATATTGGCTTAGAAGAGTTTTGGTTATATTTTAATTAGGGTTTAGAATATTTAGTTCTGATTTGATTAGAATTAGATTTGGTAAGATTAGATAAGGCAATATCAATTTATTTTAGGTATTTTAGTTAGATATGGTTTTAGCTTCTTAAAGCTGCCATAAGTTATTCCAGTTTCTATTTGTACTGACCGAATGATATAAATAAGGGAGGTCATTCATGATTTTAGAACACCACTTTTATCAATCAAAATACAACATTTCGATTTCATACTCTTTGCTTGCGAGCTATTCCATTGTTGGTTAACCCCGAAGGCTAGTTAAGTATCAGTAAGTCTTGTAATCTGATCCTGATGGCTAGTTAGAGAGCGAGTCGAAATTGAGTGTGCCCCGAGAGCTAGACCTTGAATTTCGTCCATCATTGAAGGGTTTGCGAGTTCCCTGTTTTGTCAAAGATCTTAATTCCGCAATCCATATTCTTCGCAAGGGGATTCATATCATCGTCTTTCCATATGCTTATGGAACAATGGGGTTTAATTAGAATAATAAAAAGGTTAAAAAAATTATTTGTAATATTAAAAATTTATCATAGAATGCGTGCTAGTTATAAAGTTTATGACCCGATTAATGCAACCTAAAAATTTTATCTTCATTGTTCTAATTTGCAGTTTAAACCCAGTATTTTCATAAGCCATGAAAAGACCGTCTTTCAAGAGACGAACTCTAATTTGATTTACTTTTTGACACTATTATCAATTATAATTTTAAAAAAAAACCAATTAAAGGAGGTTGATTGTTATTTTGAATGAGTACAGGGTTTAATTGACATTTATAAAAAAAATCAGGGTTCAATAAGATTTTATTTCCTAATTAATTTATATTTTTGAAAAAAGGAGAGTTTGAGCGGACGCCAGAGACGAAATAAATTGGAGTTAAATGCCGCCGTTGAGATACGTTCAGAAACACGCCAACACACAGTCACACAGTGGTAACCCTCTCTTTTTCTCTCTCTCATCCCATATCTTCTCTCTCTTCTTTTCTTTCATTCTTTCTTTGTCCCTTATCGCCTCCTCAACACTCACAGCTCTCTCTCTATGCAAAAAATTCAAAGAAAAAAACAAACTTAGATTAAAGGAAAGGGGGAATTTCTCGAATACTGCAATTAAATTTAGCAGCGAAATTGTTTTTTTTTTCGGGGGACGAAACCTAACCCTAGCCGGAATTTGGCGGGGCACCCTGGGGAAGAAGATCTCTAGCTGCTGGGAAGCACAGGGGCGGCGGCGCGTTGTGTTGGCAGATGCGTTTGAGGAGTCTTGGAGCAGGAGGACGAGTAATTGATGCCGCCGGAGCCATTGCCGTGGGATCGGAAGGATTTCTTCAAGGAGCGGAAGCACGAGAGGCCGGAGCCCCACCACCAAAACTATAACCACCACCACCCGGTGGGCGGTGGGGGATACGGTGGGGTTGGGGGATTTGGGGGTGGGCCTAGATGGAGGGAGCCGCCGCACCCGCATCCTCATCCCTATCACTATGGTACCCCTCGTTGGGCCTCTGATTTTCGGTATAGGCCTCCTCCTGGTAAGATTTCTTTGTCTTTTGTGATATCGGTCTTTCTCTTTCTACGAAGAATTTGGCTTTCTGAAACCTTTGGTTGTATTTGTGTTAGTGTGTGTGCCTGGTTTTTTCAAGATTTAATTTTGAAAACCTTTTTCTGGGTAGGGAGTAGGTGATTTTAGCTTCTTGGAGCGGTACAGAAGTGGTTGTTATAAATCGGAACAGTTAAACATCCTAGAGGCTTTAGTATTACAGTGGCCAATTTCTTTATTTTTATAGCACATGTTTCACTTTCAAACCCTGTAAAATGGAAGTTGTAGTTTTTGGGAATTAATTGGGCAAAGAGAGCTGTTTTGATGGAGTAAAATTTTGAAATTTCTGGGTACAAAAGCTTGGTGGGAGGTTATGTTTTCCAATGATATGCTTGACAAGTTCTTTAGTTTTGCATGGAGGGAGTTGTTTGGTGCGCTGTTTCCACAGATCTGTGGACTTGTGGTTCGGGTTTATGTAGATGAATCCCTTGTTTTTTTTTTCCTGTTTATCCCCAGATCTATGATATTGATTCTTGGCTTAGGGAGAGGTGTAAGTATTTGGTGGAGATTATATTTGTTTTTATAGAGTGTATTCTTTTCTTGTATTGAATTTTCACACTTTCTGTTACCCTGTTTCGGGGGTTATGTTTGTTTGCCTGTAGGTTATGGTAAGCAAGGTGGTAGATACATGTATGCTGAAGAATCCAGTCACGGGTTTGTGCCATCTCGCTCTGCTGAAAGGATGTCTGATGATGAAAGCTGTCGGCCGTCCGGAACCGGAAAGTATATCAGAAACAGCAGGGATAATAGAGGACCTTTTGGCCACAAGGAATTGAAAGGTCGCTCTTGGGATTCTACTCCATCACCCAATGGTCCTGGAAGACCGAATGGCACCCTTGAACGACAGCGATCAGTTGATACTCCTTTAAGACCTCATGGCACCTTTCAACGACAGCGTTCAGTTGATGCTCCTGGAAGGCCGAATGGTGCCCTTGAACGGCAGCGTTCAGTAGATGGTCCTGGAAGGCCGAATAGTGCCCTTGAACAACAGCGATCAGTTGATGGTCCTGGAAGGCCGAGTGGTGCCTTTGAACAACAGCGTTCAGTTGATGGTCCGGGAAGGCTAATCGGTGCCCTTGAACAACAGCGTTCAGTTGACGGTCCTGGGAGGCCGAATGGCACCATTGAACAACAGCGTTCAGTTTATGGTCCTAAACCGAATGGAACCCTCGAATCACATCGTTCTGTTACTGGTCCTGGAAGACCAAATGGCTCCCTTGAACAACAAATGCCAGTTGATGATATGTTAACATGCAATTCCTTCCAACTTCAGGTGGGCGTTGTTAACTCATCGGATCAAACTCACTCTAAAGAGCAGGAAGAGAAAGTTGATGGGGTGCATGTATCTGGAAACTCAGGACAGAAACTCGATAGGGAAAATTCTATTGGTTCAATTGATTGGAAACCTCTTAAATGGACTCGGTCTGGAAGTTTGTCCTCGAGGGGATCTGGTTTTAGCCACTCAAGTAGCTCGAAGAGCTCGGGAGCAGATTCCACTGAAATGAAAGCTGAGTTGCTGCCAAGTAACTTGTCTCCTCTACAATCTCCCAGCGGAGATGCAGTTATAACTTCTGCACTGAAGTCGCCATGTGAGGTATCTGCTGCATCTGAAGAGACTAGAGCTCGGAAGAAGCCCCGCTTAGGTTGGGGTGAGGGGTTAGCGAAGTTTGAGAAGAAAAAAGTTGAGGGTGTTGATGATACTGCTCCAAATAATGGAACAATATTCTACAGTAGTTGTAGAGATTCTGTGAATGTGGCACATTCCACCCAGTTGGCTGATAAAAGCCCTAAAATCAATGGTTTTCCTGAATGCGCGTCTCCTGCGACTCCCTCTTCTGTTGGTTGTAGCTCCTCACCAGGTAAACATCACTGTTTTTGTATTCATTTGCTTTTCACTCTGGGTGGCCAGTGGTGGTTGTGCTATATTCGTACTGAAGTTTTTACATTGTTTGACATGAAGTTCTCAATCTCTGGAAATAATCCTAATAAATATAGCAAGAAAATGCAATCATTTGGAAATGTCCATTTTTTTGTTGTGACACTTGAGGCAGAACCTCGTGTGATATTAGTTTTTACCTTGGAAATGTTAATCTGTTGTGAATCTACTCATCTCCTATAATCTTATGGAGAGTGATGTCAGCACGTGGGTGCTAACATGTTTGCAAACTTAATTAAGCTTTTCCTTCGATGGAAATTGCACGGTTGTGGTAATGAGAATGTTCAGGATATCAGTTCAGTTATAAGCATTAATGATAGCTATTCTTATATTCCATTTATTTGTAACTCCTATAGATTTTATGTTAGTAGACCTTGATATGATATATAGTTTTGTACTGTGTCTGGGTGTTGCATTGCAAATTAACTGTTTCTGTGGGCTCATTCCTTCTATTTTTATGGAAAAGGTTTTGAGTTTCAGAAATTTACTGTTCCATGTTGAGGACCTTTTAAGTATTGATTACCTTTGCGGATGCTGCATATCTTGTTTGTCCTTTTTATATTAAAAACCTATACCTCAGAGGAATTCCACTTGTTTAAGGGTACGTGAAACTGCACATAATCTCTGGCTTTGGTTCTACACAATTACTGTGCAGTTGTTTGGAGTGCTTAAGGATATAAGTTCTTGTAAATAAGTTGTAGAACTGATGGTCATTCTGTATTTGTAGTGTGGTTATCAATTATCTATGATAATGCTTATATTAGTTAGAAATGATACTTTGTTCTGTGGAAGGTATTTGAAAAGAGTAGTCATGTTGAATTGTAGGGCAACCTTCATTATTTTTGTTCTAAAAGTCTTGTGGGTTTGTGACAGGTCTGGAGGAGAAGCAGTCCATTAAATCTGGGCACACTGACCAAGCTACTTCTGATTTTTCTCTCTCTTCTGGTGTTGTGCCTCAGAATCATATTGAGGGATCAACTTTTGACTTGGAGAACTTGGACCTTGCTCAAAGTGGTCGTTTGAGCTCTGCAATTAACAACTTGCTACAATCTGGCGATCCTAGTACTGTAGATTCTGGCTTTGTTAAATCCACTGCTATTAACAAGTTACTAGTGTGGAAAGGAGTTGTTTTGAATAAATTGGAGACGACTGTGCATGAGATTGATAAGCTTGAAGGTGAATTGAAGTCTTTGACGGTTGCTCCGGATTGCAGCTCTCTTCATCCGGCTAATCCTGGCTCTTTACCTGTAGACAGCCATGCAGTTTCACAAGAACAAGATGCTACATCCAATACTACACATAGACCTGCTTTATTGGAGCTAGTGTCCCCTATAGAAAATGATGAGGAGAAAATTCCTGATGTACAGGAGGGCAACCTTTCTGAGGTTAAAAATGATGAAATTAATAGTCCAGGTAGTGCAACTTCTAAGTTAACTGAAGTGTTGTCTCCTTTGAGGAAAGATATTGCCGCCTCTGAAACAGAAGCTGATGTGAAAGGAGTTACAAACATGGATAGAACCATAAATCTGGATTTACGAAATGTGGGCGACTGTGTGCATAAGGTGAAAGGGAGTGAAATTGCTGTTTGTTCTGATGTTTCTCAATTGGTGTCCAGTTGTCCAACTCATGTAGATGCTGAATTTAATTATTTCATTGATAGAGATTCTCAGACTCGTGAATCCCTACTTGCTTCGAACAAAGAGTCTGCAAATAGAGCTGCTGAAGTGTTCAACAAGTTATTACCTACTGGATCTTGTAGTCTTAATGTATCAAGTGATTATATCATTCGTTCTTTGGAGAGTGATTCCCGGGTGAAGGAGTTATATTTGGGAAGGAAGCGTGCTGTGCAGTTGAAGGAAAGATTAATCACTCTGAAGTTCAGGGCTCTCCATTATCTTTGGAAGGAAGATGTTCGCTCACTTTCTTCGGGGAAGTTTCGCATCAGATCTCACAAGAAGTTGGACTCAAGTTTGCGCACAGCAAATAGCAGCGCCCAGAAACACCGATCATCAATTCGTTCAAGGCTTTCTCGAACTGGTAAGCCATTTTCTCATCTTTTACATGTTTCCTTGAAATATACAGTGTTGTGTGATGTCATTGTTTCAATTACCATGTAATGGACGCAATGTTTAGTGCTAGTTTATCCTGTTTTAATCTTAGTGTTGCTGATTACTGAATGATCTTATCTTTCATTTTGCACAACCACAGCTATAAATACTTCATGTTCTATCAGCTTAAGGAGATTTGATCCATTAAAGAAGTGTTTTTTGATTTATTTGAAACAGCCTGACGTCCTGTTGACTGTTTACTGATACTCTTTTTTTATATCCATTTAAAGTTGGTTGATAGTAGGATTTGGCTCAGGTTTTGCATAGTGGGCCTAGATAGTGCTGTGGAAGTAATATCACTATGTGACACGAGAAGGTTGCATGGCCTGCAATCTTGTAAAACTATAATTTAACATTTTAGCGCTGTGGTCATGGGATGATAGATTGATTTGAATAGAAAGGCTAATGGCTTAGGATTTAAGAGGTGATTTTTGCTGCCTTTGGCTTTCCTATGTATATGGGTGACTTAAATATTTGTTTTTGATTTTTGCTTCCGGCTGGACTTTTGAAAAGGTGACTCCTCTCCCTCCCATGTGAGCTTGTAGTTATGAATCTGCATGTCTGTAGGTTGTGCATTTGATTGAGCGGATAGGATAAGCTTTATTTATTTACATGAATACTGTTAGGCTGGATTTATTGGGATATACTGTCCTTTTAGGCTCATAGTTTTACCAAAATAGATCCCACAAGTTCTTCTGAATATGTGTTCCAATCTATGTACCACAGATTGCTATGGTAAAGTAACGAAACATTAGGAGACAAAATTGTATAGCTGTGCTCTGTTCAGCTGTTGCTTTTCTCAGAGACTTTTCATATTTTCACCGGACATTAATAATATAGAAAAAAGGGTCGACGAAACTAGTGAACCCCAGATATTGTGTATTCTTTCTGTTTTTACTGTATAGGCAAGTAGCTAGCCAAAAAACTGCCCTCGCCCGGAGTGATTGCAACCCTTTAGTGTAGGTGTGTGAATCTGATTTCCCGTCCCCAGTAAATCCCCAACTATGCTCGTCATTCCCATTTTCCAGTGGTGTTTTGTGGATGTTTTCCAGCGTCCCAGGTGCGGCCTGTTAACTGTATGGTAAGCAGTAGTTGGAAGTAGTACCCGTGCCACAGGTTCCAATATAGTCTCAGCATACTGTTTCCTCTTTTGGCCTTCTCTTTTGAGGCTCCCTCCATACCTCGTGAAAGAGATTAAGGTGTAGTAGTCATAATTTTGAAGGAGATGGGGAATTTATATTAGAAAATTGTTTTGATGGACCTTTCTTGGCTTACTGTATCATATATTTCTGATTATATTAGTTAATTTTTTTGATCTGTTATAGTGGCTGCTAGGGTGGTTGTACTTTTCCTTTCTGGTTTCCTATGCCAAGTGTTTATGTAGCTGTTGGTGCACTATTTCTGCTGGCCCTTTAATATGGTCTTGCCGATAACATTAACTGGAAAAGAAATTAAGAGCGCAAAAATATTTTGTAGTTGTCTCAATTGTATTAAAATTTTAGAAATTGCACTAGTGACTGAGCTATGTACTTATTGCATGATAATAGTGTCGTTTGCGGTTGTATTTGACGTGCTCTCAATTTTGCATGGTTTGAATGATTATTGCTGGAATTGCTGTGTACTGATTAGGGATTGTTAATTCATTAGAGTTTCTTTTTTAGAGCTGGGTTTCTTTATTCACTTGCTGGGTTGCAAAGCACGATGCAACTCTTAGTGTGAGTGTGAGTTCCATCTGTTTCTTCTTAGGATTCTGTTTCGATTTCATTATCGTGTTTTGGTGATGTTTGAACTTGTTTATGTACCCTAAGCTGATGGATGCTGTCAGTATCCTTTCTCACCCTAATTGTTGTTTGTGGCATTCAATTTAGCAAAATACAATCATATACTAGTGTATCTTTTCACTAAATACTCGTTTTAATTGTTCTCTTTAATTGTGCTTGTAGCTGGAAATTTAAACTCGGCCAACTCGGAGGTGATAAGAAAGCTGCTTTCTGATTCTAAGCTGAAGCCCTGTAGAGATACTTTGAAAATGCCTGCTATGGTATTGGATGGGAAGGAGAAGCTGGCATCCCGGTTCATTTCAAGTAATGGTTTGGTGGAAGATCCTTGTGCTGCTGAGAAAGAAAGGTCCATGATCAACCCGTGGACATCTGAAGAGAAGGAGATTTTCATGGACAAGTTCACTGCCCATGGTAAAGACTTCACCAAGATTGCTTCTTTTCTTGCTCACAAAACAACTGCAGATTGTGTGGAGTTTTACTACAAAAATCACAAGTTTGATTGGTTCAAGAAAACTAAGAAGCCTACTAGCTATTCAAAGCAGGGGAAATTGCATTTTGCTAACAACTATCTGGTAGCTTCGGGGAAAAGGTGGAATTATGAGTCCAATGCTGTTTCCCTTGATATTCTTGGCTCAGCTTCAGCAATTGCAGCCAAGGCTAATAGTAGCTCAGAAATTCAACATAAATGTTCATCAAAACACATGCTTGGGAGATCTAGTGAGTACAATACATCAAGAGGTGATAATGGTCTTCTGGAACGGTCGGGCAGTCTTGATGTGGAAAATAACGAGAGAGAAACAGTGGCGGCTGACGTTTTGGCCGGTATATGTGGTTCTCTGTCATCAGAAGCCATGAGTTCTTGCATTACTAGTGCAGTTGATGCTGGTGAGTGTTACCATGATTGGAGATCCCGCGGAGTGGGCTCTCTGAGTAGGTGGCCTATGACGCCAGAGGGGACACAGAATGTTGATGATGAAACTTGTTCTGATGAAAGTTGTGGGGAGATGGATCATATGCCTTGGACTGATGAAGAGAAGTCCATTTTTGTTCAAGCAGTGTCATCCTATGGCAAGGACTTCACTATGATCTCTAGGTGTGTGAGCACTCGGCACCTGGATCAGTGCAAGGTTTATTTCAGCAAGGCTAGAAAAGCTCTTGGATTAAATTTGGTTTCCTCGGGATGTGGCACCCCTATTAGAGATGATGACAATGGTGGTCGGAGTGATGCTGATGAGGCTTGCGGTGTGGAAATAAGTTCAGTCATATGCAGTGAAAAATTGGGAGTGAAAGTGGAAGATGAATTACGATCTCCTGAGACAGTGAAACCTGAGCCTGATCTTGCTGTGGCCAGTGTCAAGCCTGACTTGAACCAGTTTGATGAAAATAATGGATGTGGCAATTCTGATATCGGGGATGCTCAGCTATCCAAGGATTTGGTTGATGGTTCCCAGGTGGATGATAAGCTAACTAATGGAAAATCTTCCTCTTGTACTGAGCCTGTAGCTGTTACAGAGGAAGGATGTGTGAGCACACCAACCATGGAAGTTGATGGGAGATGCTGTGATCAGACTAATAGATCAGATGCTCCGGATGACAGTAAACCTGTGGATACGCTTGCAGACCACCATGCTACAGAATCATCAGCACCACCTCCCTTAGAAAGCGTCGGGAACAATGCTACAGAAAAAGGGATTCCAAGTGGCTTAGACTTTGATTTGACGGCAGTGCAGATTTCTAGAACTTGCCATGAAGCTTCTGAAAACCAGTCTTTAGCAAGTGGTGGTTTAGCTGGAAACTTGGAGCTGGCTGAGTTGGAGCTTGGTACCCTGGGCTTACCTGTTTCTACACAAAATCCTAGCATCCAGTCGCAGCAGAAAAGTTTTCCAGTTCCCTTGAGTTTGGTGCCACAGGTCCCTGCTATAAAATGTGGGGAAGTTCCCATTGCAGCTGTGAGGATTAATAGTGAGCAGAGTCATCAAGCTACTGGAGCTGGCCATAAGCTTCTTGCTGGAAGTTCTTTGATGAGCAGTGTTGATGCCCCCCAAATCTCGTTAAAGTATCCGGTATTAGGGTCAAGAAATGGGGAGGTTAAGGGTGAAAGCAGTTTCAGAAGAACTGTAACATTTCAAGGCAACCCAAAACTGGACAAGCACATCCAACAGGATCAGCTACTGGCTCAGGAATCCTTCCTACAAAGGTGCAATGGGTTTCAGAAACACACTTCGGTTGCTGAACTTCCATTCAGATCTCTTGAGCAGCTTGGGGATGCTAAATCTGGCTACAGGTCCAGCAGTTCATCTGATGCAGAAAAGCCTCGTCAAAATGGTGATGTGAAATTGTTTGGCCAAATTCTTTCAAAGCCTTCATCGCAGCAGAAAATTGGTTTGGCTACACAACAAAATGGGGACATTCGAAATCATCAGGCTTCTGGCTTGGATAGACATTTCAGCCCAAGATTTACTGTTGATCAAGCTGTAAATGGGACTGTTCAGACAAAGTTGGATCGTCATGCAGGTGCTGATAATCGTCCTCTGAGAAGATACTGGGATGGGTCCCGAGTTCAAACTGGTTTGAACCATCTGCCCGACTCTGCTTTGTTGTTGGCAAAGTATCCTGATGCTTTTGGAAACTATGTATTACCTTCGTCCAAATTGGAGCAGCTGCCTCGGAACACATTGAATGGTGCAGCAGCCATTTTACAGGGTAGAGAGACAGCAGCTATTTTACAGGGTAGAGAGATTGGTGGTAGTAGTGTAAGTGCCATGGCTGACTACCAAGCTTACAGGAGTCGCGAGTTGCAGCGGCAGGAAGCAGTCCTGTCAGAAATGCAAAGGAATGGGTTTGACTTAGTTGCTGGTGTGCAACAACAGCAAACAAGAGGGATTGTGGGGCAAAATGGTCGGAGAGGTGCCCTTGTAGGTAGTAGTCAATGTACTAGTGTATCGGATCCAGTGGCAGCCATGAGGATGCATTATACCAATGCAAACGGTGGTGAACAACGAAATGGTGGGAGCATGATTAGAGAGGAGGATCCCTGGAGAGGTAAAGGGAACATAGGCAGGTAGTAGTTACAATGCGGGCCTTCTTACTCGGCAGGCCTCTTGTGGCAGAATGATCTCTTCTTCTGCTACATTTGTATAATAGGTTTTGTTTTCTTTCTCCTTCTGTAAGTTGCATCCAGCAGTGATAGGGGCAGGTGGTGAGAAGTCTTTTTGTTCAACAGAACAGAATTTAGGTACTTGTAATTTAAAGCAGCAGCTTGTATTTGTTGTATTTTGAAGATTGAAGGTACAGAAAATAATCTGTTGATAGGGTTGGGAGGTGGAGGAGTGAAGTTTATCATGCCAATTCCTTAAATTGACAAGCAATACTTGATGGCCAATTACTTTACAACTTTTAAAAGCCTAATTGCTCCTTTTCTATCAGCTAAAAAAAAAAGGGTTTTCTACCTATAGTGTGTTGCATTTGCAAAATATAGTTGACACAGTGATTACAGCTGGATGATTAATACAGGAAGTGTGAAGAAAAGAAGAAACAATGACTTTTAGATATTTGTGGGAGCCATATAATAATGCAAGTTGCAGAAAGATTCGGTGTAATATAGTTTAGTCTGCTTTTGGCGTCTAATGTCAATATTTATGGCTAGGAAGACAACATCTTGAATTTTCTATTATAACATATAATAATATATTATGCAAAGGAAATCAGAAGTCGCATTTAGAGCATATACCCTTAATATTACCTTGTATCAGGGGAAGACTTCTTTTCACTCAGCAATTTGATGCAAAAGGTGTGGTGCACTTGTTTCTTTCTTCTTGCGTTTGTAGGATAAAAGGCAGGGGTGCCACAATTTCAACCATCTGTATCCTCAGAACAACACATATCATAATTTCAGTTTGATTCTTAAAGTGCTAAATTATTAGAGGAATCCCTTGACTGATGACAGCTCGAGAAGGTTTCATTGAAAAAGTCATGGTTAACTGAGAAGAAGTTTCATTCAGATATAGGCAGGCATACCTCATTAGTTGTAGGGTGAAGAAGCATCAACTGATGAGCATGCAAATGATATCCACAGTCCCCTGGAACTGGATTCCCTGGTCTTTGATAACCGCTTAATAAATGATAAAACAAAGAGAACCGCTGTCATTTCGTGACATTTAACCTAAACTGAAATTTCAACAAGCCAAATTTGCAAAACAAAAGAGCTAAATGGTGGAAGGATTACTTTGCCCAATTCTTGTTTCAATACAAATGAAAATTATTGGTGTAAAGGATGTTGCATGCATAATCCTTTACACCAAGAAACTTGTTCTAGAGTGTTTCTTTTGCAACACTGTGAGCCTTATAGGAACTAGGGAAGGTATATTATACTGCAAACCAGGTCATGAAGTTATGAACTAGCTACTTTTGTTGCTGCAAATGGTCATCAGCACAAGTCCAGAGATGCAACATATCAGTGTACATATGTCCACACCTACTTTGCCATAGTAGATAATGTGCAAGGGTGCATCTAATCTGCCAGGCAAAATCATGAAGATATGTTTTTGGCCACAGTTCAAAAGTCGGGAAATATTGAGTTCCAGAACAAGATTTTGCATTTAAACTCTTAATGGTTTTATGAGAGATTCTAAAGTTTTCCATGGGTCTCAGAAGGCCATCCCCAATTAAAACCAATCAATGTTCAGGAAGTACAAACATGACCTAGCAACTCAATTGGCAGAGGAATCCTAGGGAATTAGCAAAACACTATAAGAAGATTGAGTGGAATATCATACCCATCCTGAGCATAACTTTCATCTATAAAATCAGGATTGAAGCAGTTTGGGTGGCCACCATCAATGTAAAGAGGATCATCTACAAACAACAATAAAAAAACGGTTACATTGTAGTTCCACAACCCAGAGAGCCAGAAGTTCGTACCTCATGGCATCTCAATAGTTTGTAAACTCAAGTTTACAGACTGAGCTATTGGCATTAAAAAGAAGAGCAAATTATTAAGTTTGAAGGTATACACTTCAAAGTTAACCTATTAATGGATGTCCAATAAACGAAAGGTGAATACGGATTTGATGAGGCCTTCCTGACTGAATTTCGACCTGTGAATAGAGTTTGTGGTGCAAGTGAGTGGAAGTGAAAAACATTAACTTTTTCTTGTTTCATTTCCAACATTCAAATCAATATCATCACATTCTTCTATTCTGTTGGTAATGATTCCCAGCTTCCCATGAGTTTCGACCATAAAGATATTAGTTTTATTACTCATGTTAATGGGTGTTTCTCAAATTTTAAGGAATTAAAATATTGTTTGACCAGCAACATTCTCCGAATGAAGAGCTACTTTTGGAAATAAAATTCTTATATAAGCAAGGAGCACATTGCATCTTGAGAGCTGTTGCAGAACAAACATCTTCGAGAAATGTGTACATACATATTTACGTAGAAATACCTGAACCAATGTGCAGTTATTCTTCGCGTCTCTTTCAAATACAATGACTTTGCTCAGAGCTGGTTTCCCTGGCCAAGTAATAGGGAAGAAAACATTTCCTTTAACTGGTGCACGAAATGTATTGGAATACATTGTAATGAAAACTTAAGACTATCTTGAAGAGTATAAGCATAACATTACTTATAAGAAAGAGTATACATACAGCATTACTATTTCTCCTGTGATAAAACTACCAAAGAAGAAATAGTAATGAGAAAAATGGAGGATATGTAAAGAACCTGAAGGAGAAGCAACATAGAGCCCTTTGGCCACGCCTGGATATTTTACCAATCCAATTGGTTGATCTATAGTAACCTGTCACGCAAAGCTTTGTTAGTTACTCCTTCCATTCCCCACATGAAGAGTCCTGTTTCTGTAACTCTGTATGTATGCATCCAGTTCAGAGTAAAACCAGTAATGGATTAAGATGAAAAAGAATGATGTAAAACTGGGATAGGAAGATGGAAATTACATAGAACAATTATAATCCAGAAAATCATGGTAAAACTCGAAGCATGGAAAGAAATCATCATAAACTGTAGTAGATCACTATAATTACCTGATGCTCATGAATGACTCCACTTGCTAAAGCACGGTATAACTTTGAAATTTTCCTAGTTGGATTGAGTTTTACATCATCAGACCTGGAACGATAAAGGAAATTTGATCAACTAATGACATAGAGAATTATAGGAAGATAACTCGACAAAGAGAGGTACTCTAGAATAATCAGAAATGCAGGAACCTGAAGTGCACTCTTCTAGAGAAGCACTAATGGTTTAGTTTACAAGTTCGAAGTAATCTGTAAGTGATTCTCAAAATCCATCCAACTACGTTTGCCTGGTCTCTAGGCCTTCTCCGACTTAAATAGCTATGGAGTCTAAGTGGTAGAATCAACTATTTTGGACCATAATGGTATCTGAATCTAGAAACATAATGCAAATTCATCATCATTGTTTCATTTTTTGTCACTGATTTTCTTCATAGCTGGTCAAACTTCAATATTTGTTGTTTTCTTTTCCCAATTTTATTTCCCGTAAATTTGAATTTATTCTGAATATATGAGTAAAAATAATGGCATATTCTTCATCTACATGGATTTGTACAAAGCTATTACAAGGAGACTCTACTCTGCAAAACCAAAAAGAAAAAGAAAAAAAGAGAGCTCTTTTCTCTAACCTTTTATCCCCAACTGCTGAAGTTCCATCAGCAAAGTACGCTGCAAGGCGAGATTTTGCAACCTTTTTCTTTGCACAGAGCAATATACCTGTGTATCCCATAAGAAGTTTATGAAGAAATCCATAACATCAAAGCATTTATCCCACTTTGTAGGGTGACACTGGCTATATAAACCTTTCAAAGAGAGTAAAGTACTGAGGGCAACAGCTTTCACATAGCCAGCACAAAAATGTAATTGGCTTCTAGCTAGACCCAACATTTCGAATTGGACATCAGTTCAAAAATACAGTCCATACCAGATAGTCGGAATTGCTAATTTATTTTCTGGCACACAAGCTAACAGCCTTATGAACAGAACAGAACATAGCTAATCACCTAGAAACCAGATGTCATGTAACCATAAGCATTGACCTGATGTCCCTCTTCCAAGACGATGAACAGGAACAGGATGCCGTTGCTGGCATGATGAAGTTCCTTTGTTTGTACGCCACTGGAGCTGGTTCAACACAGTCCGCTGCTGGAATAGTCCTCCAGGTAGTACTTGTAGACCAGATGGTTTATTTAGAGCAATCTGAACATGGTCTGAGTAACTTAGCATGCACATTTACTACAATGAATGACCAATAAATTCAAACAATTTTTCATTAACATGCAGTAATCCCCCCTTTATGTAAGAGTGTGCATGTAAAGCTTGACAACATAGAAGTTAAGCATAATCTCGGGGGACTAGTTTTATGGTTTGGTTATCATAAAAAAACGTAGAACAAAAAAGACAGTGAAAGATGATCCCACAAAACACTTGACACAAACCATGACTTCCACAGTATACCATCAACGCAGGATAAAATCATTTGCCCCAGAGACATCAAATCATCATCCTCGTTTTCTTTTGTCAGAGTAGTTCAGAAATGAAAGACAAGAGCTAGAAGCTCTAAGAATTAACACGTTTCCAGCTTGAAACAAGAAATGACCATAAAGCAGAATGCCTTCTTTGCTTCACAACTGAAACACTACACACTTCTTAATGTCGCTACTTAAAAGGGCAAAATGGTCAAATGGTGCCCGTGAAAGAAGCATTTCACAAACATTATCAAGTCAACCTCTACGAGGCTTCATTTGTCATCAAAATGGTTAAAAAGAGCCAGATTTTACCAAATCATCATCTTCAAACAGCACTTGCAGTTGGTATGGCGCATCAGGCTCCTTCCAAGGAAGACGGTGATAAACTAGCACCGAGCCATCTCTTAAAATATCAGAAAAGAGCCAACTCATATTTTAGACCAACAACCAACAGCTAAAGAAAACGAAAAGCAACAAAGCATGACAATCAACTGCTTAGACGTAAGACCTGACGGTTGTGTTGGGATCAGTAACAACTTCACCATCAATGCTTATCTGCAACCACAAAAACAATTACCCTCACCAATAAATGCAGAATAATAACCCCAAATTTTGTTCACAGACAATGAAAGTTGCACATCACCTGTTTGTTCTGTATCCTCTGCAACCAACTGCTCCACAATCGAAGAGCGAAAAACCTCATCATCACAAAATACACAAAAAAAAAAATTGGGGAAAAAGCGGTTACTTATAAATAAAAAATCGCAGAGCTAGTACCCTTGCAGAGGAGCTGAATTCTTGTACTTGTTAGAATAATATTCAATCACAGTCAAACCTGCACAAAATTTCATACTTCAATGCCGAAAAAACACGCACATCTTTTTACTGAATATAGAGATAAAATTAAATTAAATTAACTGCGTACAGGAGTCGGGAAAGGTAACGGCATCGCGGTAAGTTAATCCGGCGTTGTATTCCGGCCATGGCTCCCCGAAAAGAGCGGTTGAATCTCCATTGCTACACATGTTCCGAGTTTTTGAGCTGATTTTACGAACCTTGAATTTCAACTGAAGTCTGTAACGATGGAAGATCTTTCATCTTTGCATGCATATAACATTATTCAGGCATTCAACAATCAATGAAACATGATTTGTTACATGAATTTCAACAGACCGTATCTTGTAAAGAAGGAATGTAAAATAGAGTCGAGTCTGAAAAGTAACAGCCACTGGTGCTTTCACGTAATATTATGTAACAATCAAAAGTTGCAATCGTTTGAGGTATGAGAGGGTTTTCTTTCCCTCTCTATATTCCTATTACTACTCAACTTCTTACATATAACTTTCATCGATCAAGGATGATTTTTGAAATTTGAGAAAGTCATTGAAAATAATGTGACCCATAATTTTCGATCAGATATAAATTTACGTTTTTCGAAGAATAATTTTTTGACAAAAAAAAAGTTTTAGTTGAAAAAATACTTGTTACAAGCAACTTAAAAATATCTTTTCCATAATAATATTAATACTTTTCAAAGATGTATAAATAGTTTTCTTTCTCTAAAGAGTGTTGTTTTTGCCTAAATTCAAACTGACTAAAAACATTCCAAAATTCCAGTTCTAGTTCTGGACTGAACCACTCAAAATTCTTGCTACTAGAATGGGTTGATAACATTAGTACTGTTTTTGGAAAGCATTTTCACTAACAACAGCCTTTATCATTGTTCATTGAACACATTTATGTCTTTATACTTATTTTACCCTTTTCTTTTCTTTTTGGAAAGTGTATGCCATTGAATCTGATCAGCAAATGCAGACTCTGTTTTCTCTCTTTTTTCATAGTTGAATTGAATAGAAACGTGGTGAAAAACTAAAATAATAGATCAAAACTAAATTAAATACTCCATATGTTTCTTATTAGTCACACCATAGGTATATGTGCTTGGATTTAGTGAAAAAATGTATGTATGAAAATGAATGTAGAAAGTAAAAAGTATAATGTGTAATTTGAAGGAATCTAACTAAAAATATTAAGTATGTTAATATTTTTTTAAAATCCCATTAAGGCAAATGTGCCACTAGAAGAAGAGAGGGAGTAGCATTATTTTGATATCATCATGAGCTGGATTGATCTGAACTGCACTCAACTAAAGTTGTAAATAAGTAGTGAAAAAAATGGCATTAGTGAAACTGACAAGTACTATGTTATTCTTATATGTATTTTTTGTTTCAAGGACCTCTTGAGGCCAATAATATATTTCCTTATCTATAACATTATTTTTTGAGTTAAAAGACGATATTTCTCGTGCTCAAAGTCCCTTTAGTCTAGTGATGTTTCTCGTGCTCAGAGTCTCTTTAGCCCAACACCACAATTGATCACAATTAATAAGGCTAAACTCATAGATGATATCCTCGTGCTCAAAGTCCCTTTATTCTAGGGATATTTTTCGTGCTCAACATCCCTTTTGCCCAGTACCACAATTGATAACAATTAATGAAGCTAAACTCAAAGACGATATTCTCGTGCTCAAAGTCCCTTTAGCCTAGTGATATTTTTCGTGTTCAGAGTCTTTTTAGCTCAGCACCACAATTTATTACAATTAATGAGGCTAAATTCAAAGACGATATCTCTTGTGTTCAAAGTTTCTTTAGTCTAGTGATATTTCTCATGCTCAAAGTTTCTTTAGTCTAGTGATATTTCTCATGCTCAAAGTTTCTTTAGTCTAGTGATATTTCTCATGCTCAGTTTCTTTAGCCCAACTCCATAATTGATCACAATTAATGAGGCAACAAATCACGGCATTCAAGTACTTGAACCCTCCACTAGAGGAAATTATAATACTTCAAGGACATCCAGGTGTTCTTCATGCTTCATTAATACTCTTGTGTATTCCAAGGGCAAACTCCTCAGCACACAATTGAAAAGGTTGGAGAGGGCTACCAAATCTTTTGATAGATTAATGTGCTCCAACAATTTTGACAAGTCTCCACTTAAAACACCAATTTTCATTAATCAAATTCAAAGTTTCAAATACATTTACACAGCCAGAATCATGACGATGTAAAGCTCTCACAATAAATATTCATTCTTTCCTTATTGCTTCAATGGTTGGATATATAATGTTCAATGTACAAAGGTCCACGGCGAAAACTAGACACATTGCACAGGACACACCCTGATACATAAATCAATACAAAGTGTAGATGCCAGTCATCAGTAAAGTGCTGGGGAGGGAGGCCCTGTGATTGACCTAGGAGCTTTGTTCCACTCAACAACATCGCCATAATGGCGACCATTCACCCCAATAATCACTCCACGACTTGTTGGCTCGCTAGCTGTTTCAACCAGAGTAACTTTTTTGGCTTCTACAGCTTTCAGACGGTATCTCTCTGCCCTAGAGCCAATAACCTGTCCAAGAATGGAGGCTGCGATAGTAAAAGCCATGGCTGTCTTAGGCATCAGCACAGACTTCCTAAGCATGCCTATGAATGGCACAGCTGCATGTACAGCGGCAAACCAAGAGGGTGAGAACTTCTCTGTATGCTCTCTCCATATTCCTAAAGGAATATTAGCTGCCATGCCCAGTGCGCCAATTGCTAGGATTTTTGCAGGCAGCGGTTGTGGCCTCAGATTTTTTGCGAATGCAGTTTTTGATATAGCTGCCCTTGCTGCAACAATTGCCGGAGGACACTTGACCTTCATGCCAGGTGGGGGCTGAAGGGCCTTCGCTACTAGAGGAAGGACACCACTCACTGCTCTGTAAGACTTTGCAATTGGGCAATTCCCACTTTTTAACCACTCATCGCCCATTGCTTCATGATTTGAATCCCCTGACTGAAAATCAGAGAAACTATGATCAATAGGATGAAACGTACATACATTTTTTGTTAACTATCTATGCCTTTTCTTTCCTTAAGTTCCAGCCAGCAGAATAAAGGAATCTACAGTTAGCCTAGGGTAGTATGGATGATTAGGGCTCAATTCTAGAAAAGAAATTTTGCTGAAACCAATCTACGCAATTACAATCCATATGAGCACAAGGGCAATAATTTCAGATGAAAGCAATGAATCATGTTAGTATGCACATGCATTCACAAATTTTTCTGGCTTTTAGATGGATATCAGAATAAACATATGTATTAAAGAACCAAGTAAAATACCTTGGAGGAAGACTTTTTTTTGGATGACTCTGACTTCTTCTTCTGATTCTTCCACTTCTCGGAGAAGTGGTCAAATCCAAATATCCCTCCTCCAAAGGATGAGAGGCTGATAGTGGCTGCCTTTGCTGCCAACGGATTGAACTGAGTTGGAGCAGCGGGGTGAGACTCTAGTTTCTCTTTGGCAATGAAGGAATTTCCTGAAAGTGGGACAACACCATTCTGCCCATGGAAAACTCTGAATGCCATATCAAAGTTAGGCCCATCTTCAAAAATAGGTCCTTTCCCTCCACGAACCTGATCGGGGAAGTTAAAAGAGTAAGAAAATAAGCCAGCCCAGCTTCCTCGTGCAAATTTATAGATCATATTAACTAAGCTGAATTAAGCTACATAAAAATAAACACATGCCACAAATGTGCGAGTCTAAAGAGAAGTCTCCTCCATAAATACAAACTTACAGGCATTGGAAAAGGCATGGCTGCGGAAAAGGAAAAGCTAGTTGGCTCATTGATATTCCTCAAGAAGGGACATTTTACAATGCCTTGTTGAAATGGCAAAGAGTCCTCGCTCATGTCTCTGAAAAGGCATCCCATCTTAAAAAGCAGGATGATCTGCACAAACATGGGGGAAAGGTTAAGAACAGTTGCAGACATATTGTAGTAGGCAAACAAAACACGGAAATGTAAGAGAACGATAATACAATCACCGGCCCAATTTAGAAAAGCATATAAGAAAGATGGAGCATATAATATTCACACAAACACCTAGTTCACTTCATAAGTGTCCTATAAATCTGTGTGCCATGTATAGCTCAATATCCAAAACAAAACAAATACCTGTTATAGTTATTTTTTAATGTTTGGACAAATACCCATTCTACATGCTTTTCAGCCTTCCATCTCAATGTTTACAATGGAGAATGAGCCAAACTGACAGCACCCTCTTTTCTCCCTTATGTCCAAATGTATCGATCACATGTGCAACTAAGTGCTCAGATTAAGAAAAAACCTTTAAAAAACCATCATCACCCGTTCTATCACAGGTGATTAAGAAAACCATCATAAATTAGGCCATCATCATCACCCGTAAAAAAACCTTTACAAAACCACATCATCACCCGTAAACCTTTACAAAACCATCATCACCCGACTAAAGAAGATGAAAAACACACATAGAGAAGAAAACCAGATCAGATGAAAAACAATAAGCAGAAAGGACAGACGTGAGAACCATATAGTTGGATAAACAGAATGATATTCTTTCTTGGAAAATAAAAGTTCCATTCTCTCTTCAATCAGATGGATTTTCTAGAGCCTCCAGAAAAGCACAAACACGCATCTAAGAGGTAAAAACTAAAATTTGGTCAACTTAGTATACCAAACCCCCCCATAAACTCACAGCACAAACAGATGCTAAAATCACATATCAACGCATCTCAACCTCCCAAAGAGCTAATAACAGGAAAAAAACAGAAAGTCAAAACAATCAGAATTTTCCAAGAGGACACAGAACAGGAACTCAATAACAAATCCGCACACAAGCATATTAAATCGCTCAAGCCAGCAATCGAAATTCAGCAGCAGAACCCCAAAAAAACAAAGTCTCGGGATAATCAAAATCACAATCATTAAAAACGCGATGAATCACAATCCACAAACCCAGAGGCCGGAATCAAAGCTTCGTACGTACCTATGCGCGGGTCGATGAGGGGAAAGAATAGGCAAATGCAGGAATCGAAATGGAGGGGAATTAGATGAAGTGGGTGGGGAGGCAGGTACCAATAATTTAACAAGTCAAGAACAAGTTTGTGCGCAGAGCTGGTGATATAAACGACGACGTGGTGGACACACGCTAATGAGGAGCAGTGAGGACTACACGAGCCGGCCTACCTAATTTGACGCCAAAGAATTTTGTCATAAATTAGGCCGTTTCTCCTATTTTGGCTTTGATTTTGTGTCCTTTTCCTAATCTTTGGATTAGTTGGAGAGTTTTTCAGAGATCCAAACGCCCCTGTATTATTTTAAGCGTGTGGTTGCCCAAATCCCTTCCCGATTCTCATCTCTTCCCCTTTACCATTATAAATTAGAGCCTCCGGGTAGCTACACCCGCGGATGTCCCCACTGGTTAGAAGTTGGGTTCTCTTGGAGCAATCCACGGTTTGAGGCTCGGCAGCCATCGTGTGGGATGTCCTGCCAAAAGTTTGGTCTTCGGGCCAAGTGGCTGTGCAGGCTCCTGGTGGGCACCGAGTATGGGCCGGCCCAATGGTCCTGGTGCTGGGCTACCGTGACTTACCTCTCACATGATGACTGTGATGTCGGCTGGTGTGGGCTGCTGAGGGCGAGCAGTGATCGCCTTTTAGAGCCTCCGGGTAGCTCCTTAAACGCATATTTTTTTAATAAAGATCACTTCTTATTCAAGTAATATTATGATAGAATTTTAAGAACCATTCATTAATGACGAGTTGGTTCTTAGTTAAGGAGTAGATACCCTCTTCTTTGTGCAAATGTCAACCAATAAAAGAATGTTATTTAATTTTGTTTATTTTATATTTTAATTAATTATAATTTATAATTAAAAAGAAGTGCATAAGAAGTGCTCATTAGGTCCATTACCATTATTTGTAGTTAATTCTTACCTAATTTTTATCAAAATTCACGATGTGACACTTAATAAGTGATCCTTATATCCATCACCACGTTGGATGCTCTTGGTTACTACACCCAATTTATTAACTCCTTTTTATTAATCTTTTTAAAATATTTATACTATTAATTGCAGGTGAATCATAAGAGACGTTTATAAATAGAAAGAAGACAATAAAAGTACGTAAAAATAATTAATTTCCCTCTAAAACTATTATTATGGGTCAAATTGTTGCTATCTCAAATGACATTAGCTAAAATAAATTACTATTGATCGTAAATTTTTTATCCATACATAAATAAGAATAGTATCACGTGTATTACATTTATTATGGCTCCGTTTGGCATTCACGTTTTTATTGGCGGTTGGCATTTTCGTTCGGTCAAACCGTCATTCAATACCAAAAAAAGCGTTTGGTTGGTTGACTTTTTTACGTAGTGTATCCACCAAATACGAAATGCTAATAATACTAGCATTTTCGTTAGCATTTGACTTTTACCTTTAACAATTACTTTTTTAACATTCTACATTTTTACCTTTCTCTCTACGTCAGTGGTACATCATTAACCTACGACATCTATTTATGTGTTTTGGGATTTAAATTTAAATTTTTCATTGTCATTTTTTGGAATTTTAAATTTTTCACGGTTAAATTTTAATGTAATTCAATTTTATTTTCCCCCTTATTTCAATATTTATCCTTTAATCAATCTAATTGTCGATAGGAGAATATTAGTTTGATGAATGTAAATGGGGAATCTGCAGAGAGAACTCTGCAGATTTTTCCTTGGGCCCCACTCTACACTGCCCCCTCCCCCAACCCCAAACATGCTACTACCTAAACCAACAGTGGAGAAAATTTTGGGAACTTATGAGGGTTAATGTTTCCTTCCTTTTTATTAATTGTGTCTTTCCTGCTGTTGTGGCAAGCTGGGATGGTGCCAAAAAATCATTCTTGGTAACAGTTCAATCACTATTACAGATTAAAAAAATTTACAACCAAAATCTGAACCATTACTCTATAAATACATACACATACAAAGCACCATAAAGGCTTCAAAATCTGGAAGTTCAAAATGTGATAGAACAAAAAGTTTTCCTTAGCAAATTTCTGCTCCATTCACAACATCAAACCCTAAACCCAATAAAAGTTTGGGTTTGTTGAGGAACCCTCAGGTATGGTTTTACGCTTCATTGAGTCATCCCGAGTCACCCGAGAGTGCTGGTTGCTCTTAGTGTTTTGCATCTTCCCATTCCTCATTGGATTTTTCTTAGGTTCGAGGCGGAAGAATCTTACAAACGAGGAGATGCAGCATTTGGGCGAGTTTCTGTTGGAGCATCACGAGGATGGGAAGCTTTTGCATTCGACACAGTTTGAGGCAGCAACAATGTTTGACTGTTCTATACGAACAGTGAGCACTATCTGGGCTCTTACTCGAGCTCAAATATCACAAGGAATGCCTCTTGACTTGCGTCATCGGATGACGGGCAACTCTCCGAAGAACAAGAAAGAAATCAACCTTGATGATTTGAAAGCATTGCATGCATTGAAGAGGCGCACAATTAGGGGAACGACAAAAGCACTAAGAATGGGGAAAAGTAGTGTTCAATGGGCAGTGGCATCCAAGGTGATAAAAAGCCATACAAACAGCATCAAACCAACTATCACAGAATACAACAAGGTATCACGTATGTGGTTCGTTTTAGACCAATAGATAGCTCCATATGTGGACCGTGTGGACCGTGGCATACACTTGGTCTGAATGGACCGTGTCATACACTTAGATGAGAAATGGTTTTATTTAAGCCAGGAAACAGTCAAGTACATGTTGGCCCCAGATGAACCTGAGACGTATCGCACAGCTAAACACAAGTCACATATCCAAAAGTTAATGTTTATATGTTCGGTCAGTAGACCTATATGGGGGGTGATGGTGAAGTGTTATTTGATGGTAAACTAGGCATATTTCTATTTGTTCAAGATCAAGTAGCAATAAAAAACAACAAGAACAGACCAGCAGGGATAGTGGAAAAGGCTCCAGTGCCAAAGATCACAAGAGATGTCACAAGAGAGAAGCTAATCAAAGAAGTCACTCCAGCAATCAAGGCAAGGTCAAGATAATGCAAAACCACACATATTCAACCATGATCTAGATTTCAGGGCAGTAGCTGAATCAGATGGTTTTACCATACACTTAGTCAACCAACCAGCAAATCCACCCGATTGTAACATCCTAGACTTAGGATTTTTCAACTCCATTCAAAGCTTACAACAAGAATAGACATCATCTAGTGTGGAGGAGTTAATGGCAGTAGTGCAATCAGCATACGAAAGGGAAGATGCAGTCACTCTAAACAAGGTGTTTCTCACACATCAATTATCAATGATAGAAATAATAAAAGCACACGGGTTACACAACTACAAGATGCCTCACATGAACAAGGACAAACACATAAGGGAAGGAACTCTACCAAGATCACTACAAGTAAGTGAAGAGGTTGTAAGGGGCAGTATTGAGTATCTAATCACAAAAAGAGCAGTAGATGAAACTGTGCTACCACTTATGCACGCCTTAAATTATAGACCTTAGATGCACAATTGTAAACATTTCGGGGGTTGGTGTAATGGAATATTTTGCAAGCCGTGAACATCCCACTTTTGGTGTGAATGAGACATTTTGAGACCAACCCCGGTTAAATGTTCATTTTGTTAATGAAATCTAACCTTTTTTTACATGCATTCTATTCTTTTTCATATTCATTTATTACCACAAATGACCATAATACATCCAGACAACAATCAGGGAAGATGCTCAATGTCACTCAGCTTTCAAATTGAAGGCAACACTAGAAGGTTCTGCACTTTGTATTCAAACTCAAGACCTAATTACAAACCAGAGACTAACATATATAAGAGGGGCAACAGTCAAAGAAGATGCTCAAATGTACTCAAGTTTCAGTAGAGAGGCAACAAAAGTATTACTTCACTTCCCATTCAATCAAAACACTACTGCCAACATTACGAATGCGTGAACATCATTGTTATGTTCAAATAGGTAGCATAGGTACAAGATGCTCAACTACACTCAGGCTTCAACAAATTAGCAACATCCAAAGAAGATGCACAACTTCAAAGGTTTCAAACACAGATTCACATATATCCTCGAACCCTGAAGCAATCAGGGGTTCTTGCACATAAATATGCATGCTTGTTACACTAAAATATGCTGAAAATGTAGGCAGTTATATCACAAATATATCATCGAACCACTGCAACAAGCAGTGGCTCTCTCACATAACACGTAAAAAGGTACCAACATGGAAGGAACGGTGTCACCTCATTTGAAGACTTATTTTACCTTCAATACTTGTAATCAATTAAGGGAAGAGGAGCCTGGGTTTTATCCCATTTCTTTGTGTTCCTTTTTTTGTTTACTGTCATGGAACAATCAACGGACAGGGATTCATCAATACTGGTCTGCAAATCAGGCAGGGAACACAAATGTTAATATTATGGAAACAACCACACCATCAACACATGTGTGGCAATAATCAGACAAACTCTAAGAATCAAGAATCAAGGACTTATCTTTTTTCGTGGTTATTTCTTTTGCCATGGCCGAGACCCGTCAACGGACTTCGATGCATGTACAATTGTCAGAATATGCAAGCAGAGAACACAAAAGTTAGAATTAGGGACAAAACTAAACCATCCACAACAACGAGGCTAAAATCAAACAAACCCTAATAATATGAACTTGAAGACTTATTTTTTTGAGCCATTATTTGAAGAAACACCACTCGATCTAGGGTTTGCTCCGCCTGGCATCACGCTCCTCCCTCAACCAAGGACATAACAGATAAAACACCTTGTTGTTGCCGTACATGGTGTCCTCTGGGTCATCTATAATATCTGTGTCCCAGGGGAAGCTCGTTGCCTCGGAGATGGGCCTCGAACCTTCACTACAGGTGATTTCTCGGGTGGAAGGCACCAAATTGTACTTTCTGTGGCACATTTCAACAACTTTATCACTATGCAACTGGCCGGTGGGAGAATTAACATCAACCTGAGGCTCAACGAGACCAGATTCCACCGGATCTGGGGTGGAGAGGCTTTCATTGTGGTCGCAGACCAGCGTTTCCCGGAGGGTTGCGCAAACCTCCAGGCAGAGATGGTATCATCCGCCTCCGTCTCAGGGACAAACTCCGATTCACTATATGAATCGGAAACGTAGCACAATGAACAACCCCAACATGATTGACCAGAGGAATTGGTCTGAAAAGACATTCCAAACCTATCAAATCTCAGAGACAATAGGGGGAAGATGGATGAAACAGAACGGATCTAACAAGAACAGGTGAAAATCGCAACGAAGATGGGGGGAAGATTGCCAAAAGTATGAATTAGGGTTTCAGGAGTTAGAGGAAGAGAGAGAGGAGCGTCTGAGAGGAAGTCAGAGGAGTTGATTGAGGCGTGGGAAAGTTTTGGAAGAAATTAAGAGACCACGGTTTTTTACATTCACCAAGAAGCATTCATTAGCCATTACTGTCGGTGGTGAATAGATAAGATCATTCCAGATCTTTATTTTGAATGGAAAACAGTTGGGAATATGGAAGGGTGGGTTAAATATCTGAATGGGGTTTTAGGTATTTAGGTGGATTAGTTAAGTTGTAAATGAGTTTAGTTGAATGGATTTGGGTCAAATTAGGATAAGTAATTTTGGGCTATTTGTAAAACTAAAAGTGGGCTGGGAGTAGTTTGGGGATTTCGGGCCTTTTTTTGCCAAATGAGGAAAGAAGTAAAAATAGTCTAGATTTGCCTGGGACACCCCTTTAAGGAAAGTGTGCAGATTCTCCCGGGACGGAGGGAGTAGGAGTAGTTTTTTAATCAAAAAAATTGTGTTATTTAGAAAACTGAAGTATGTTCCAATTTCATACATTTCTTTGATATTCATATATTATTGTAACTTTTACATTTGAAATATAATTGAAATTTCTTATATCTAATGAAAATAAGGCAACTAATACGGTTTATATTTATTCTTTTATATTAATGTTCATAATGAATAATAGTAAAAAATTAAAATGAATTAGTAAATATATTGTTTTCAACATTAGTGAATATGTAAAATAATTGAAAATAAATTATATTAATATTAATGAAAATAACAATAATAAAATATGTAAAATAAGTTTATAAATAATGAATGATCGCCTTGTCCTTAAATGTCATTTTGCATAAAATCGCTAACAACCAACAGTCATATTTGCCAAACACTTTTGTAAATAGCTAAAGGTCAAACAACTAACAAACAGCTAACCTAAATTGTTAGTCAAACTAACTACATGAAACAACCAACAATCAACAACCAACAACTAATTGCAAAACACTATTCATTTAGTCAAAATTGGTTAATTTGAAAAGTAGAAATCTGGTAACATATAGAATAATATACTATCATGTGAGATTTTGTTAGAATCGTCATAACAACTGTTTTCATAATATCAATTTTTTATTATTTTTAAATGTGCACAAGTAAAGATATTAACGGTCAATGATAATTTTGGTCAACTTGCAAAATTTAACATGTGCAAATGCAGCTGGGACGGAGGGAATAATATACATCTTTAATAATTTTAATTATATATAATTAAAATATTAATGACTAAATAATATTCAAACATATCAAAAGTCAAGTTGTGATTTTTCAACTGTGACAAAAGTAGGAGTACTAGATTCTGCCTAAACATAGCCTACAACACTTACTCCCCAATTTTCCAACTTCTTTTCTACAATAAAAAAAAGCAAAGTGCATATATAATCCTACATAACTGATAAAAGTACAAATATAACCTTGCGATAATTGAAAGTGCAAATATAATCCTAGATATTTAGGTTATGTGCGAATATAACCTTTTTCGGCAGTTTAATGTCAGAATTAGGTGAAAAGATAAATTTACCCTGATCGATTTAGATTTTTAAAAATTGAAATTTAAAATTCCAAAAAATTAAAAATTCCAGATTTAACCTTCGTCTCCTTCATATCTCTCCTTTGTGTCTCTAGAACCCCAAAAAATCCAAACTAAAAAAATTGAAAATCATAACTCTGCAACCTTTCGTGTCTCCCCTTCAAACTTCGCAAACCCACGACCACCAGGGGCTGAGTGGAGATGAAGACGTCGATGATATCGATGTCGGCAGTCCAAAATCGATGTCGAGGAGATGAAGGCATCGATGCCAGTGGTCCAAAATCGATGTCGGGGCAATATGGCCTTCAGATTGTGTGGGTTTGGGTCGATTTTCCAGATTGCGGTTTTCCGGCGCTTGGCTGAGCGGTGTCGGAAATAGTGATCGATGGTGGCAAAGGTGGGTTTAGGTAGCGGTGGTGGTAGAGTCACCGGCGGTGGGCTCGATTTGGCAGCGGGGCTGGGCTCGATTTGGTGGTAAACCGGAGATGGTGGAGTTGGTGGTAGAGTCAACGACGGTGGTGGAGGTGGGCTCGATTTGGGGCTCAATTTTGTTGCGATGCTAGTAGAGTCGCTGGCGGTGGTGGAGGTGGGCTCGATTTAGCAGCGGGATTGGGCTTGATTTGGTAGTAAATCGGAGATGATGGCGGTGGTGGTAAAGTCGACGACGGTGGTGGAAGTGGAGGTGACTGGTAATAAACTGAAGATGAGATGGTGGGGGACCTGTTGGTGGTGGGAATGAATATACAGGTGGCGGTGGTGGAGATAAATATACAAGTGGCAGAGTATAAGAAGGTGGTGGCATTGGCTTAGTCGATGGTGGTGGTGGGGGATGAACCGAAAGTTAGTGGCAGCAGAGGATGAGCTGAATGTGAAGGCCCGGGGCTAACCAGCATAGATGAAGACGGCGGCGGCAGGGTCAGTCGGGTGGTGGTGGTGGTGGTTGGCAGGGACAGGGCATAATTGTCCTTCTAGTTTTAGGCTTGAGTCATAAGGGTATTTTGGTCTTTGCAAGTGGGTCAATGGCCGGAATTTGTTAGTCAACGTCGAAATCATGGTCGGAGGGTTATATTTGCATTTTCATTCAATAGTCAGAGTTACATTTGCTCTAAAAAATAATTGAGGGTTATACTTGCACTTCCCTCAACATATAGGTTATATTTGCATGTTACCCAAAAAAAAAATCCTTTCTGAAGTATTTAAGCCCCAATTCCCAACCTTCCAGTAATTTGAACATAAGTATTCACCAATAAGATTTTGATTGGAATTTTTATCATTTCATCTAATTTCTGTATATCCTTAATGAAGAATTAATATTGCTATCTTAACTCTCAGTTATGCGTTTAGTGTTTCATTTATTTCAAAAATTATGTAACTCTTATAAAAGTATCTTGTAAAAATATAATCGAATATTTTATCAGATTATTATCATTTCTCTCCATGTAGTACTTTTATGTAAAATAAATCATATTGAGAAACCATTTTTTCATATCTAATGGATAGAGTAATATTCTATATCAAACTTTACTAATGTTTCCTTCTAGGAAAATGTGCATGTATCTTTCTAGGAAAAAGTGCATTTTGTATCCGTGGTGGCATCTAGAAAATTGGTCAACTTAGGTTATCATCGGACTCAAAGGAAATGATTGTTTTGTCCTTAAAGAAAAAAAATCAAAATTAGAAACCAATTTCATATTTTGCCCCATGTCTTGAATCTATTCGAGTAATTAGATACAAACGATGGAAATCTGGTGGAATTAGGGTGGGAAACAGGAACTAAATCTCGCTTGGCCAAGTCATGGGTGAAGAGAGGTTCAGTGAGCATCATGCCGAATCTCCCTACCATTTTTTTCTCTTTCACTTTGGCTAATATGAGTTCACCTGGTACTAGCAGACCCACCCATTGGTTTCGATCAGTCGCCCCTTGATACACTTTGAAAGTGTTTTCTTTATCGTCTCGTGAAATCAATAATAGGATTTCTTATTCAACATAGGCCTAGTTGTGGACACAAACCTCTTGGTTAGCTGCTCTTGAAGGGAAAGAATAAATGGTAAACTGACTTCCTGTCTGCTTGCTCGATCGTGCGAATCCTAGTCCTGATCGCGTTGGTTTTTTACTCAAAATTTTGACACAACATTTTTATATCAATGTTGATGAAGGGCGGGCCCCAAACAATGGAGGGTAAAATGGTCCTTAACTTTTCTAAAAATGAAGTGAAAGTTATTTTGGTAATTTCAATACTGGCCAACACCGGAAAAAAATAGGTCAATGCCGAACTCATGCATGCGGGGTATAAGTTTTTAAATCACAGTTAATCCATGGGTGTTACATGTGCATTTTTGAAAAACTCAAGCGTATATGTGTACAACCAAAGAATTGGGGGTATCAAAGCATTTTACCCATCTTACTATTATCATTTCTATTTGTAATTTTTAATGAATATAATAAGCTAATAACATTTTTAAAATTTCATTAGTTTTAAATTTTCAACTATAAAATTACTAAAAAAAAAATCAAATATGGTATGATCATTTTCTAATTTAGATTTTTCAATGTTTATAATAAGTTAATAATAATTTTAAAATAAATAAATATATCAATATTTTTTATGTGTTTTTATACATTAGCCAGCTAATCATTAAAAAAAACTTCTATAAACAAAATAACATAATCATTTATTGTTGGTTAAACCAACCAGTCAATCAATGGCAACAACTAAACAAAAATAATGTACTCCCTCCGTCCCTAAATAAATTGCAAAAAGAAAAAAAAATGTTGTAAAATTGAACAGTAAGATAGAATAATTTGAGTCCTAAAAACTGAAATAGTAAATTGAAAAGATAGAAAATTACTAACGGAAAAGTACAAAATTAATCTGCTAATCCTCGCTAAAAACTCTAATTATTCCCTCTAAAACTATTTTTTGGCTCCAAAATTTTTGTTTTGGAACCAAATTTACAGATTCGAGCCACTGTTCAAAAACTTCAAAAATTCACCCACACAACTGTAAATAGAGGCATTTATTACAGTACCCAATCAGTTCTACAAAACCAAAAAAGTGCTCTCAAAATAAACTTTTGGCTAGTTCTTCAAGAATTGACCTACAACATAAAATCCTAATCTCGCCATTTCTTCTTCTTCTTCTTCATCGAGCAATTGGGGCTGTAATGGTGGGGGAGAAACCTAACAGATGGTTAAAGGCAAGAAATAGCCATTTTTTTGCTTCAACACATCAAGAATGGGTAGATTCAGAACTAGCAGAGAGTCGAGGCAGTAGAGGGATAGTTAGTTTCAGTGAGTACCATCAGCACAATCCGGGTGCAGGTGAAGCAACACCTTCAAAATAGAGAGATTGTGTGTGCCTGTTCGAAAAGACACGGGCAGTGCGGCAGAAGCAAGAAATCGATCGACCTGGAGGCCTTAATGACAGGGCCACTAAGGTACAGGCGCACCTGCCGGAGCACAGCAGCTCAACTGTATATTGGAAAAAGTAGCATACACAGAGCAACAGATAGCAAGGAAATCAGAAGCCACACTAATGCAGTATTTCTAAGCTTAAAATTGGCATGCAAAGAATCAAGGCTAGAATGGTGCTTAAGCAAACTGGAGTGCAACTTGAATTTCAAGACCATGCACAATGTCATACACATTGAAAAAAAGTGGTTCTACATGACCAAGGAAACAATGAGGTACATTCTTGGTCCCAATGAACCAAAACCCTATAGAATCACTCAAAGCAAGCATTACATACCAAAACTCATGTTTTTATGTGTTGTGTGTAAACCAATATTTGACATAGAGAGTAATGTAATGTTTGATGGAAAAATAGGGATCTTTCCTTATGTCGAGCATATAACAGCCAAGTGCACCACAGTAAATACACCTAGGGGAACCATGGTGCTCACACCCATAACATCCATCACTAGACATATCATAAGACACGAGCTTATTCATGAAATTATACCAACAATCAAGGCAAAATGGCCAGTTTGGGCAAGCAAAAACATTTTCATACAACAAGATAATGCCCTTACCCACATATTTGCAAATGATCCTGAATTTTTAGCTGCAGCCACCTCAGATGGATTTAACATTCAAATAATGTGTCAACCATCAAAATCACCTTATCTTAACATTATGGATTTGGGGTTTTTTTACCTCAATTCAGAGTTTACATCAGCAAAACCCTAGTTAAAACCTAGATGGGTTACTACAGGCTGTGTATGATGCTTTTGAGAGGGAGGATCCTAGGGTTATAGACAAGAGTTTCCTAAGTTTGCAATGTTTCATGGTAGAAATCATGAAATGCAGGGGTGGTAATGATTTCAAACGGCCACATGTGGGAAAAGACAGGCTAAGAAGACTTGCTATGCTACCCCACAATTTAATTGTGGATTCTAAGCTGGTAAGGGGTTGTTTGGAACACATGGTGGCTACTGGCAGAACAACGAATATTCAGGATCTGCTGATGAGTATGGAGCCGGTGTATAAATGCAAGGGCTATGTAGTTTTGTAGGGTTGTGCTTCTAGTTCAAGTCTAGGGTAAACATACCAGTTATTTTGGTTAAGGTATGTTTATAGGGCAACCTTGTAAAAGTTGGGAGGGCTAAACTCCCTTTTGTATGTAGTAATTTTTTTAAAAAACTATGTTGTTAAAAATTAGGTTTAGAACTGAGGCAAAAAGAGGTAAATCCAGAATGTATAACAACTACTAGATGTCAGGGCACACACTAAAATAACAATGAAGAGACAAACACTACAAAGCTGCCATCCAAATATTTGAAATAAACATGGTTGTTGCCAAAGTGTGTACAAATAGTCTATCATCATAGGTGGCTATCAACTAATACTAGGTCAAGTAGGCAAATAATTTCAGAGATGTGTTTAATCACATCATGCCCTACCAAAATCAAATCAGTTTCAGAACTAATAAGCATGATTGCATGTTTAATCATTCATCACAGCTACATCATCAATTATGGGTTCATCTAGAAAATACACATGACATCACAAACAAACACAAGCTATGATATCAGTTAATAAATGCCCTGCCAAGATCAGGCAGTATAGTGAACAACACTGGATAGCTGCATATATAAACCACATACACATGCATCACACTTTACTGCTCCATTATTGCCCTTGATATGAAACATGCCATGGCAGGTTCAGTGCAAGTACCAAACACATGAACAAGGCTGCACATTTGAGATAATAAACAACACAAGGTTTCAAATACCTAGCAATCACAAGTACCACATAGCAATAACAAACTAAACAATATCACATAGTTGTTGCCATAAGCAACAACTCTAAAACTGAAACACAAACCTGCAGTAAATAGAATAAAAAGTTAGTAATTGAACCATAGAATAAACATTAAATAAAAAATGAGAGTCGGTTAGGCACAACCTAATTATAATGAATCTATTTTTCATCTTGTGAATCAGTTTTAGGCTCAAGTGGTTCATATTTGGGACAGCTCCCAGAGTATAGAGCTGCCCCTGTTTCAAAGAGCCATGGCTCTCCATAATTAGGGAATTCATTACCCTTGAAGTACACTGAAGGGTATGGATCACACCAAGAATTAGAATCATAATCATCAGAATCAGGGGGTTGGGTTTCATCAGAATCAGGGGGTTGGGTTTCATCTGAATCAGATGGATGTGTATCATAAGAAGCAGGGGTCTGTGTATAATCTTAATCGGAGTGGTAAAGTATATGTGCAGGGACATGGCTAAAGTGTGTGGCAATAGAGGTATTCAGGATTCAAAAGAATTAGTCCCAGGGATACGGTGGAGGCATTGATGGACCTCATTTGAAAGGGGCTATAATTCAATGTCTTCAAGCCTAGTAAATAGAGTGAGATCAATACTTGGATCAAGCTATGACTCAAAGTGGAAGTTATTCAAGGGTTGGCAAGGGGCAGTTTTATTCTGCCCAGCCATGACCCTATCACCATGATCCATCAAGTGAAAGTACACAGAAGAGGGGGGGGGGGGGGGCTAGGGTTTCAGATGCAAACAAACACAAGGAAAAAATAAAACAGTATCACTGGTTCAACACAAGTAACAGTCAAGATGAGGCTAGTCAACATTGGACAAAATGAGAGGCTAACAAATAAAGCAACAATTAATCACATACAATAGCTAAGAAACATGAAAACGAGCACATGCATATGGTATTGAAAGAGTATGTCATTTAAATAATGAAAAATATGAACACGGGAAACCCTAATCGAGGCTAAAATATGAACACAATTCCTTAGAACAACAAGAACAAGGCATTTAAGTCAGAATATAAACCATGAATCAATTGTCAAAGGTATGAGAAAAAGGAAAAAATCATCACATGCAAGGAGTATATGTCGGTTAAAAGTGCCAAATATGAACACGAGTACCCTAATCGAGGCTAAAATATGAAGATAATTTCTCAGACCAGTAAGAACAACAAGTACAGGGGCATTTAAGTCAAAGAACCGCCAAAAAATATGAACAAAACCACTTATAATCACAACATAAACATGAATCAGTTGTCAAATGTATGAGAAAAAGAAAAAAACCATCACATGCAAGGAGTATTGAAAGCATGTGTCATTTAAAAAGGCTAAATATGGACACGGGAAACCCTAATCGAGGCTAAATTTTGAAGAAAATTCCGCAGAGCCGCAAGAATAGCAAGGACATGGGCATTTAAGTCTCATATCGGCCAAAAATTATGAAGAAAACCACTAATATTACAACATAAACATGAATCAGTTGTGAAACATATGAAAAAGGTGGGGGGGGGGGGGGAAATCACATGCAAGCAGTTTTCATCAACAAAAGTCAGGATCCATGGTTATATTAACGGATTAAAGACATGAAACACAATGAATAGAGCGCCCAGAACTAAAAAACAAAGGAGATTAGTTCAAAACCCAGCTAATCACCCAGAAAAACACATTTCGAGGCTCAAAATGTTGTGATGAACATTAACAAACGAAAAATTGTCTTAATTTTGAAAACCCCCAAACAACTCACAAAAACCCTAGTTAGAAAAATCCAAATGTTGTGATAAAAACAACCAGACCATGTAATCACAAAGGAGCAACGAAAGCAGCATAAAAACGACAGAGAAACATCATGGAACACAAATAAATCAGATTGGGAGCGGCTAGGGCCTTGTGGGTCGAGGGAGAAGTGAGAGAGTGGTTGTGCTTTTGTAGAGAGACAAGAGAGTAATGAGAGTAAAGTGGAGTGTTCAGGAGAATACGAGAAACGGGAATGGAGGGTTGGAGGAGCAATGATTGAGCTTTGGGAGAGTAAAAGTGAGGCATGTGATTTTTGATGGGTTTTCAAAATAAGATTTCCATGCCTCCACAGTTTTCTAGACACGCGTCCAGGATTGAGGCCCTTTTCCTAATTAATCGGGATTAGTGATTGTAATATGTAAGGGTTCAAGGGCATTTTGACTTTTCACTATTGATCAAATGGGCTGTTTTTGAAAAATTCTTATCCATTACAATTTGAGGTGGGACAAACAAAAATAGAAAGTGTGCATTTTATTCCAGGACGGAGGGAGTAATAGCTCATCAAATGCCTGACAAGGTTGTATCTAATGCAACCCTTGTACCATACTAAACTGCTCGACCTAAAATGGCATGGCAGGTTAGCTGTTAATTCTGACCAATATGCGTGGATCACGCTTTAAAAAACAATAATACTATCCCTTAAATAATAAAGCATCTTCTTCCTAATGCCTCGTTCATTTATTCGGAATTTGTCATGTTTCATAACACATTTCCAAGTATGTTTGACTATAATATTTAATATAACTAAAGTAAAACTTGACAACTCTATGCCAATTAATTATCATACGCGCCATATTCCATACTTCTCTTACAACATAAATATTTGACCCTGACCAAAAATAAAGAACATGGACTAATCCTCCAAGTTCCAAGTTGAATTCATCTGGACGGTTGACAAAAAAAGGGACTTTCACTGCTAACTCGATTGTTTGAACTCTTTTCGTTTCATCAGTTCCTGAAAGTAAAATCATCAAAAACTGTACAGTATCGTGATCAATAGCCTCCAACACATTTTGCAAACGACATAACTCGATCAAATGTGCCTTAATGGTAAAATGCTAAAAGGTTCATTGATGGACATATGAGCGCAGGAGAATTCAGTGCAGCAAAAATTTAAGGCAGAGGTGGAGGCAGCTGCAGCTTGTCCTATGCTAACCGGCTCAGTCGTTATAGCTAACTACTCATTTACAAAAGAAACCAGAGGTTAGGTTTGTGAAGCAAAAAACGAAGAGGACCTGCATCATGAGGTTAGGTTGACGCCAGGATATTACTTGGAATCTGGTTCTGTCCCGTCGTCATCTTCTATCTTCCTGTACTCGGGCTTCAGCTCGTATGTTCCTTGATTTGGTCCCTTGTTGTTATACACGCACAGCAGTTTAAGCATGTCCTTCATAAATTGCTGCAATCAGTGTATAAAGGATTAGTACTCAATGTAAACTCAAGGATTATATCACTATTCAATCTATTTGTCACCTCTGGCTGGTCGGTTTCCTGAATCAACTGTTTCAGAGTCCAATTGGGTTGCCTTTCAAACAGCTTGAACATAATCTCTTCCATTTCATCTCGGCCCCTCCTGGTTCTTTTTGTTTCTGGTCCCCTAGCAGGCAGTTTCCTCTTGTCCTGTTCAGCAAATCACATCTCTCAATAAATATATTGGCTGCAGTTCACATACACCTGCACAGACGAAACTAAAATGTCTATTAAACCAGGATCGAATTACTTGGTTCCCTGAACTCTTCATACCAACCATTCCTGGCAGTGGCCTTAAACGCCATCCACTATCTTCATCGATAACCTGTAGAGTTCAACAGGTAATCACAATTCGCGATCAAAAGTTTGACTCCTTGCAAAAGAAGAGAGGATTCATTTAATCAATTAACCAGCAACTTTTAAGACAAGGCAAGAGTAGACAATGCTTCTAATAACAAGCATATAAACCAGGAAAAGCATATTTATCTCATAATCTCATCTACAGAGGATATCCCACATTCTTTCAAATGCATTCATCAGTTACAGTACTTCGTCCGGTGTTCACATATCCTAATCAAAATTTTCACATCTGCAATTTTCATATTCAGTTCATGCCATAATTAATTCCCCAACAGTTTGATCTACAAAGCCTCATTGCGTGGTAAGTATTAATCAAGAAATAATCAACACATTCAACCACAAAACTAAATCAGAACTAAATGATTCACCTGAATTTGTCTGCTTTTAGTCATACATTTGTTTGTTCTCTCACGGCATAATTTTCCATAGTCTTCAATGGTTTTACAGCGAGGCTTCATGTCAAATTTGTGATAGATTTTTCCTTCCACAGAAAGCTTTCCTGTCGAGGCAAGTAAATACACATTTTGTAAGTTACTCTTACTGTCAATAAAAAATCAAAGTATATTATGATTGTTCAATGCCTGAAGTAGAATGCAGACAGAAACGTTTTAGGCAGATCATTCACAAACTTTTCAGAGTGGGCCAACGGGTAAAGAAGGAGAAAATTCTTGGGAAGAGGGTTTTCATTTTGTACCAACTATAAGATGAAAAATCAATGATGAGTGGTCAAAAGCTAATCGGAGAAACATCAACTATTTGCCATTACAGGTTTTGAATTGTAAAAATTACGCACATTTCCAGTTAAATCAGCAAATTTGTCCACTACCATTTGCAACATGAAGAGGAAGATACAATAGTGTGATTGAGGCAACACAAAGCAGTAGGGTAAATTGTCTCAGTTAACAAAGACTCGTAGAATCTCAAAAAATCCTACCTGCCTTGCTCTAAGTAATTACTGCAGTTCACTTCAGGAGGAAAATAACTTCACGCACACCGACATTTGAACCAAATATCTTCCCGTCTCTCAGTCTTCATGTATGTTATCAAGAAAGAGCTTATAACTAATTATGCCACTACATCAGGCTTTTAGCCTCTGTAATACTGATAAGCTTAGCACTTAGCAATCCAAAAGGCCACTGAATGTAAAAATGTATGTGAACAAAGCTTTTAATAGAAATTTTGATAAGATTATCGTCTCTCCAACAACGTTGACAAAATATGTGTGCCATCTGTTTTTTCAGACAGGATGGTTTTATTGTACACACAATGCAAATTCTCCAACTACAATTCGATGATATTAAATGGCCAAACATTATAATCAACACTTGCTGTGGGAAAAACATCATATTCAGGAAATGCTTATCAGGGTGTTGAACAGTATAAACATGGAACTGACTTCAAACAAATACCCATCCAAAAGTTAGCTTCCATAAAACTACGTGGAAGCTATACATCGACTAATATTTCCTAGATGAGATATGGTATTTCATTTACCTTGAGTAGACTCACAGAACACCGACATCGGAATAAAGTTAGTTGACATATCCAGGGAGTAGCATGTTGGGACATTTCCAGATTCAGTGCTAGCCAGTTCCATAGTAAACTGATCATAACAAAAGAAATATATAACAAAATTGTTGGACAGGACAAAAAGAAGACAAACATGCAAAGCAAGCTCTACAACCTCTCTCCACAACCGAAAAGATAATAAAAAATAATAGAAAGTTAGACAAACAAACTCTCAATGCATAGAATTTGGACAATCACATAACAACTTAGGCACAAACTGGTTCCTTATTTATTTTCGGAAAGGCAGTTAAAATGGTATGACTAAGACCAATCCCAACATACAGTGATAGAAAAGGAAATAAACTATTACAACATGGATTACCAGAAACAGACATACAGTATAATCTTTTTCACATAGTCCAGACAATCAGGGATCCAAGAGAAGAAAGGCTAAATTCACCGATCATTTCAGCAGAAAGCTCAGGCTAGCAACAACATTCAAATGCTAATATTCAACAATGGTGGCTTTACAAAGATCTATGGGGAAACACATCCAGGGGTTTCAGGAATTAAGAAATATCCACTAATTTGAACAAGAGCATATGAAAATTAGAAACTCATATAGGTGACTGCACAAAAGCACGCAGAATCACTTTGAGAGAATGCAATATCTATAGCTTTCAGTGATTACATTTATTATACCATTGATACAAACTAACTGCGCTGTTCAACAGGCGAGACAATCATGGAAACATATCTATAGGTTTCCACACTAACAATCACTATACCATCAGATGGTAAAAAAAAATCTCATACCCGTGTCCCCTATTACAGCTATAACTTATCATATTATTGAATACTAACAAACTTTACAGAAAGCTTCTTATTACCACTATACCACTGATATCTGCATCATAATTTTGTAATTAGTGTTCTTTAATGTTTCATAAACACGTGAAAACTAAAGTAAATTAAAATAAGGGCTCCACCACCTCAATTCCATCCACATGCATGCAGAGGTTGCACAAAAAAGAGGCATACAAACAAAATACACAGTCCAAATGCCACATGCAAAATTCAAAGGAATCCTCAAAATTAAACGGAGATCACAAAGAACACAATTCCTCAACAAGGTCCCACGCATTTTACCCAAAGATTACATGCAAAAGGGCAATTCAAAAAGAAAAACAAAATAAAAAACGAAAATGCAGTACCTCCGTGGAAGATTTGTCTTCATCGGCGTGGACCGGGTCCACGGCGACGACGACCTTGGCAATGCGCCCGTCCGGTGAGGAACAAGTGGCGTCGTTTTGTCTTTGCTGGTATTGATGAAGAGAGCGGGAAACGACGGGAGGGCATTTCATCAGCCACACGTGCCTCTCTGCCATTTTCGTCTCCAGCATTCCGTTCGGGGTGCCTGCAGCGTTCGTTTCGGCGGCATTGTTAGTGGTGGCGCCGGAAGGTGCGTCCGCCATCGCTTAGGCGGCGGCGCGTGGTTGTGTTTAGTGGGAACTGGGCTGGGAGCCAAAGAGAGAATTATCCATTAATGGGGCGTTGTGGTATGTATATATAGGAACAGTAGGGACTTGTAGATAAATTTACTTTAGTTGCAGTGTGATGCTATTCTTCTTTATTGACAGAATCAGATTTTTGCATTATTATGGGCAGGAGTCTCACTTTATGAGGGTAATGTGAGAGTCTCAACCCACCTTTGTGTGAGACATAAGGGAACCTTACCCCTTTTGTATGAGGCAACTTAGATTTGAATAAAGGGTTGAACACCTCATATCTATCTATACATGTAAAGCAAAAATATTTTAAAAGGAGCATTTTTTTTCACACTAGCATGCCAATTAACTTTTTTCAAAGTAGAAAAATAGTCCCAAAAAGAACTGTAATCAGAGGAGAAATTTGCATGCAACTATCAAAACTCATATTGCCGCTTGAATAATCTTGTTTATAATACTACAAGAACAGTAATACCTGAATGAATTTTGTCATAGAATAAAGGGAGTAGTTTTTTAAGAACACTTCGCGCAAAAGCTAGTTAAAAAGAAGAAAACTTTCATAATCCAGCCATGATAACATTATACATTCAGAAAAGTTGACTCACAATGCATAGGTCAGGCTTTCAACCTGATTCTAGCAAGAAACCCAATGCAGAAGCCTATAAAAACTAAGGGAGAGTTCCAAAATCCTCACAACCTAAGGTGCTATGTTTGCATTCAGTTGATGCAAACACCAGGAACAACACCAGCACCCCAGATCTCACCCCTGGCATTTTAAAATTACAGATACAACTGGACTAAACTGCGACTGCATCTGATCTTGCCCCGGTTGAATTTGCTTTCCTTTCAGCTTGAAGTGACCTACACAACGCCACAAGCTTTTCTTTTTGATTACGTGCTCTCTCCAGCTGCTTCTTCAAGTGTTCACGCTGGTGAAATGGATAGCAAAATATATCAGCGGATAATGCTCGCCGCATAAGAAGGTTATAAACAACAGTTAGCTTGAAGATCAAAATTTTAAAATGATGCAGCCAAGCAATAGCCTGCTTGGGCAACGATACCCCCCAGTTATTATTCAGGTTAATCCTTGTAAGAAAAGCCAGGAACCAGACAACATGGTTAACTATAGTATCGAATAATAATTTTGAAGGCCAAGACAATTTCACAAACATGTGTAATCAATCAAACAAGAATGCAGGATGGATTTTCCTAAACAAGCAGCAGCAAGGATTTTCTTATATAACATACCAGTCGTTATTGTTCAAACAGATTAGAACGAAAATGACATGAGAAACAGATAAAACAAGACAAAATAGAATTTGAAATTGTACCTCCTCAACAAGCTCGATCAGAGAAACATCTGTCTTGTCGCACTTGCCTTTCAAGAATGTATTCTCCTTTTTTAGTTCTTTTAGCGACTTTGCCATCTGGATTCAGAAACCAAACATATAAGATAATAAAAATGGGCCTTTTCCTTCTCAAATATTCAAGAAAAAAAAACAAGCAGAGTAAACCCAGTACACAGGTTTGGGAGAATTTTAATTCACAGAGATGGGAAAACTTTGCAAGAGAGGTATACACGTTCATACCTTCTCAATTTCTAGCTTAAATGTTTCAAAGACCTCATTGCTTTTCAACAATGCTTCCTGCAAAGAAAGGCATAAACAAGAAAAGAATGTATAAGATCGAGAACATGACTCTAGATGATACCATATGAATAATAGATATTGAGCAAAAAACAAGAGATTGGGGAGCCTATTTCTACATGCAAAACACAATTGAGTGAACATCGATGCTTCCAGCATATCACCTTCACCTATGCTTGTAACTGAACCATTTGTTTATTCTACGAGTAGAATTAGCAGCTTGACTATGAACTAAAAAAATTGAGCTCTCCATCACTTCCGTACTTGCTAGTGATTTCTTTTCTATATGGCATGGACTTCATCAGATCAAATGTATGATATTTCCACCAAAGGTAGGTGAATTATTATAGAAAATTTTCCGAACCATGATACATTGGACGCTTATTTGGTTTACCTGAAATTGTTGGAATTTTTCTCCATCAGCCGTCAACTGCAATCTCAAATTCTTTTCAGTTGCTAATAATTGTGAGACCTGCTCAGCATACAGCTTCATTTGGGACTGCTCCTGGACCAATTTTTCCTCATTTTGCTTAAGCCTCAGATCAGCAATCTGAAGTTCTAGGGATTTTTGCTTCAACTGTGAAGTCAAAACACAAGGTGAATTAGGTAAGAAGAGGAATTTGACTAAATTCTGTCATGAACAGAACATTATGAAAACTCACCAACTGAGCATTTTGCTCTTCAGAGAGTGTATATTGATCAGCTAGTTCTTTCAGTTTCTGCTTCAGCCTGGAATAAAGAGCATTGGACACATTAAATTGAGAATGCAAACATTCAAACTCACCGAAGATGGATAGGGAGAATTTGTGACAGTTGACAACAGGAACTATTTTAGCGCACTATTCCAAAAAGAAGATATCAAGGTTTTGACGAATGTAAAACCGATATGAAAATTTTGATAAGTTTCCACAATCTTACATCTCATTCTCTTTCAACTGGGACAAACACTCGTCTTTTTGCTCATCCAGCTTATAACTTACTTCCTACAAGATTGAAACGGGGGAAAAAATGTAAAGACAAGTCAACAGCTCAAGCGCTTTTTTCTCAGAGCATATTACATGCACACATACAGGTTTTATTTTTATTTTTTAAAATGCCATGAAAACCAAAATAAGACATCAGTCAAATTTTAGTTACCCGGTCTTCTTCTTTTACACATGTATCACAATTCCTTTAGTTAGAGAGCAATTATATCAGAAATCAATATGCAAAAAGTAAGCAGGGGCTTCTAGAGAGCGAAAAGGTAACTGAAACCTTAATGGCATCTTGGAACTTATTTGACAGATCTAATCTTAAATTCTGACCCTCTGTTGACACACGTCTGCATTCATCCTGAAAAATAAAAAGTGCACACCATTACGAATTATTTGTGACTGGAAGACTGCTGGGTTCTTCCAATCTAAATGCAAAACACACTAGTATAGAGATCATACAACAGTAATAGTGAGTTCACAAATCCTCGGTTATAGCAAACAGAGCGATCATCCGTTACAAAGCTACTAGGCATGAAAGCAGAGCTTACCATCAGTACTTTGTTTTGACGTTGCAATTCTCTACATAATGACTCGAGCTTATCTCGTACAGCAACAGCTATACAAACAGAACCAAGTACAGATATAAGAATATGAGACAGAGAGGGGGGAGAGAGAGAGAGATCCACCTACTTCCAATTGAATTTAAAATTTAAAAATGTTCACCTTTAACCTTAAAGTGTAGAAATAAACCTGGAATCACATCCTTGCTCATACTGTTATGTTGAACAATTAGGAAGGTACAAGGTCATCTGACCATTATTGCTTTTGCAAAGTTAAGGATGTTGAGTTTTTCAAAGTTCCCCAGTACATTTAGGAGAGTCCCCCAACTTATGGATTTTCCAGATTCAAACTTTTGCCATCTAATGCCCCCATCATTAGTGCATGGCATCAACATGTAAATATATTAGCCAATGAATCTTTGATTGCAATTTTTTTACTACAAGGTCATTACATGTCATGAAAGTGCTTCAGACTAGGAGGTAAATTTTCTTTTCCTTACAAAACTTTAATATTCTTAACTGATGACAGTTTGGGAACAGCAGCATTCAACGTGCACACTTATCAGCTAAGGGTGCACTGGATTAGTTACCAAGTTTGACTGATCATGTCTGATCTTCATGGAAAACACTTCAATCAGGAATGTGGTGAATTTTGAAACCTACAACTGCCTCCACAATGGTTACACTAGCAACCTAACATGACTTTATAAAGATAGTAATACTCTATTGAGAAAATTATGGAGATGTACACATGAGAATCAAGAAAATTTATGAATCTGAACATCCTGTCAAATAATGAATATTAGTAAAGATAGCTTTCAGAGGACAGTGCAAATAAGGTACCAGAATCTCTTTCAGAAAGGACTTGTTGATACTTCAAAGTGAACTCCAAAAACTCTTTCTCTGAGAATGTGCGCTTGCTCTTGCGTTTTCCTTCAGACGCCTCCTGCATTTTAGAATAATTAAATATATCAGCAACAGTTCATCATCATAAGATTATAAATATGAAAGAAAACGAGGATCAGACGTTGGCCCAGCGGTAGAATTGGGTGCAACTCAAGGTTTGGAAATTATGAAACAGTTTTTTTCTTCAAAATAAATGATGACAAATATCAGGTAGAATCAAAACTTTATTTAAGAGTGAGTAGTAGTAAAAAATTTAAGTGAAGCCTAATGCTTTCACACAATTCAAAATCCACGTTGAATATTAAAATTCATGTTGAGAGGGAAAATGGTGGTACTGCATTGCTGACACATGCATGAAAGGTCAGTTGTTGAAACAGTTGCAATTACCTACAAGAGGATCTATATATTTGTAGAATCTAAAAATCAAACAGAAGTGAGAGTTAAGGATAAAACAGCAAGCCACTGGATCACAATGGGTGTGTGCTTAACTTATAAGCTAAGCAGTGAGGCACTTTTTGAAGCAAAAGCATAAGCTGGTTTCCCCTGACTTTTAGAATAAGCCAAAATAAGTCAGTTTTGCTTATAAGCACAACTCCAACAAACACACTCAATATTCTTCTTCCGGTAAGTTTATGTGAATATGCTCAAACACAAAGTAGTGAGCATCTGATGTAAACTTATAGCAATATTGCCATATTAGATGTATACAGTAAAACAACACAAAATAAGTCAAATCATGGATGCTGAAACGACTTTATATAGGCGGAATCCAGACAATCCACCAAAATGAGCTGACTAAATATAAGGATAAAGGTATTACTGACTGCTTTCTTGTTGCTTTCTGATGAAGGTGTCTCCTTCACATCTGCACCTTGAGAAGCCATGACTTCAGTAGAAGCTGCACGAGAATGGTAAAGAGGAATAAACCTACTTGAACATAAGAAACGCACCAGCAAAGTCAGCTTCAAATAATAATTTTGATAACACTCACCAAAAAGTTGAACCAATGGCCTACTAATTTACAATCACCAAAAAAGCATGCATACAACAACATAAATTAGCTATGTCACATCGAGCACAACACACTGCCTTTACTAATAATTGCAATGACCTGAGGTTGATGCTGATCATAGTCAACGACAACACCTAGAACTAAAAGATAAATAAAGAAACAAAAACGCTAAACAAGAATGCACTACAACGTAATGGAAAGCATAGCACACCTTCAAAACACAGTATAAACAGAGATGTCCCTCTACTTCTTTTTTAATAAAAGAGAGAACCTAGACATTGGCATTGTATTTATCCAGGGATTTCGTAGCTACTGTCACTCTTTATCAAAAGTGAGTAACATGGCTTTACATATATACCTGGAAATTTGCAAAGCACACTATTTTACTTATATTTCCTAAGTTTTGAAATGAAAGGTGAAGAAAAAAACCCAGAAAGCTACGCGGAAGTAAGCGATTTGTTTCATCATTTTCAAAGCATATGGCTCTCAGAATTATTTGAAATGTTGGGCTTTGCACAGGAATAGGAGTAAAAAGTTGAAATCCCTAAGACTCTCAAAGCGAAAGAGGCTAAGAATTACCCAGGTGAATACATCAATGCCTGGATTGCCCAAGTAAATATAACCCGTGACTAAAGATTCAGCCATTTATGAGTAAAAGAAAGAGAGGAACTTCTCTGTTTATATGATTTCTCTCTTATGTTTTGAAGTTGTGGTTTTGCCAGCATAAACTCCAAAACACAACACAAAACCTCAAAAATGGTATCATAGCTAAGGTAGTTCCCAAGTTTTATAAGGTGATGCAGGGCAGGGGATAAATAATACTACCTACTCATCCACAGATGATTCTACTCCATCATTCAAGCCATTCCTACATTTTCTCTACACAATTCACAAGAGAATATCAAACAAGCAAACAAATGATTCACAAGAAAGCAAAGATTATTACTTTTCAGAGAGCCTGGGCATTCCACCGATGTCTCGTTGGCAGGAGGAAGACCATCATTGCCCCATGATTTCGGACGCAGATTGGGGTCCACTAATCTCTCCTCTTTATAATCATCCAGGTCGGGATCCTCTTGTTCGGGCTTTGCCGCTTCGGGTTCCCGCCGGTCGCCGGAGGAGCTCTCCACAAACCCATCCGGCAATGAATCCGCCTCCGGCAGCTGACTGACGTCAGGGTTTTCGCTCACGGTAGGGTTTGGGTCCTCCATATCGCCTGCAAATTACAATAAGCAATCTGTCTTTCAGAGAACATGTAGTTTTAGACGAAATGTAGCATTTGTGTTTAAAATGGAAATATTTGGAGAAAATGATGAATGAGCACCTTTTGATTAATGCGGTGAGGTAGGTTGTGTTCCCTCTGGTGGTTTTAAGATGTAGGGAATCCAAAAGTGAACATACAGTAATTGTTTTTGTTTCTGATTTACTATAAATGCACATTTACTGGACTTGAAACTTACCTGTTCGAACTCCGAAAAGGTCAATAGAAAGAAGTAGAAAAACACATGATGGTGGGTGGGATTACGGGTATGAAGATAATAAAAAAGTATTATCATGTTAAATAAATTACTAACGATTAGATCAATCATAAAGATTATTTTAATTATTGTTATAGGTTTAATTTGTAATTATTTATATTGCAACACATTTTAAAAGTTTTTCGAAGTTAAGGAAACTCGATAAAAAAAATTTGAACATCAAATCACTCTATTAGTTATACTAATCATAAAATAACTCATCTAAATGCAAGTCAGATAGACTTTGTGCACTTCAAATTATGTCAATGCTATATTATATATCTACATAAATATTAAAAAGGTATACATTTAAATTGACAGATTGGATCGTCTCACGGGACCAATTAGATCGTCTCGCATGACGGGTTGGTGATCAAATCGTCTCGTTAGTAAAACGAGTAAGCATATAAGATATTGACAATATAAATTCGTTCAACGGGTGCACAACACACAAAAATTGCACATGCGTACTACATGTAGTAGCATTTGCATGGGCATTTCGATATACAAGAACAATTTTTTACATTTGCATAGGCAAATAAATAACAAGAACATTTTTTCACAAATATGTATATGTTCTTGTGTAAGCATATCTATACATGATCAGATCTCTAAGAATGCCAGAAGATAGTGAGCTACTGAATATAGTCTATCAACACAAACAGTGAAATGAGGATACTTGGAATTTACAAATTTGAGCTTATAATGATCCAAAGTTACACAACCAGCCGTTGCTTAGAACCAGAAAGCCAAGAAAAGAATTATGTAAAATGTCAGGCTCTTATGGCAAAGCCACCTCAGGTTTTTTGGTCAACTACAAATCTGTCAACCTAATATGACAACAGGGTTATTCTATTCATTTTCTGGAGAGTATCTACCTTGTATCTAATCAGATTACAACCGGCCAATCCTTACAGCTTCACAATCTAAGACACTGGCTTCTTGTTCCGATTCTTGGCAGGCTTGGCAGCAGAATCTGACGTGTCTCTTTTCCTTTTGGACACGGCGTTGTTCTTCGGATTGGCAGAGCCATGCTGGTTCTTCGGGTTGCCGTTACCGCTCTTGCTTGAACCTTTCCCTCGAGCATCCAACACATCCTTGAGGAAGAATTTTAGCCTCCAGAGTGTGAAATCGCTCTGTTCCTCAAGTCGGTAGTTGCATGAGATTGTGGTAATGCAGGAAAATAATGATCCGCGAGGAAAAGGGAATAAGAAAAAAGGTCCAATTATCACCTGCTCATCAATATCAAGGTTCAAATCTTCATCAGTCGATTGGAAGTTTGGATTGGTTTGTGCAACTATTTCCAGTGCCTTACTGAGATCTTCAGCATCTAACTTGCTCATTGCTATTCCAATGTTTCTTTTGTCCTCGATTGACAGTTTTCTGTAGAAAACCAGACAGAATGATAAGTTATTTCTATGACCACCATTGCAGAATTCTAATGCAATTAACATCAAAACAAACCTGCATTTGCTGATGACAACCCCCCTGAGTTCTTCCAATACTGAATCAACATCATCAAGCTAAGAAAAATCATTCAATATTCAAGGCATCAGAGGCTCCTACATAAAGGGTGAATAAAGGAAACAAGAGACTATCGGTGCAGAGAAAATTCTTCAACGTGGAAGCAAAATTTCCCGGTACCTCATTGCTTAAATCTCTAGCTACTTTGGCTTGAGCTGCCTCCTGAGCAAGTAAAATCATAGATTGTGCCTCCTTTTCTTCATCTTCACGTCTCTTTTCCTGTAGAAACACAGAATAAGCAAAACTGCTGGAACATAGCTCAAGAACATGCCATATCCCCAAAATACATAGGGGCGTTGAGGCTTACAACTCAGATGCAGAATTAATAAATAATCAGAGCCAATCATGTCAACATGTAATCAATGTATTCTGTGTGGCTTCTAGCAATAAGTAACATCAAAAGTAATGCAAAGTTGTCATGGTTACCTCCTCCATGACTTTTGGTAGCAGTTGCAGCCACCTCTCCTCAAACTTTGCCAATAATGTTTTAGCCATCTTGTAAACATTGCTCTTCTCTTCATTGTATTTCATTGCATTTTCAAAAATTAACCTCACATCTGCACATATATCACGAACATGTCTATATCCAGTACCATCCTTTGCCTCCATTTGGTTTTTTATTGTGCTAAAATCCATAGGCCTGTCAATTACCTAGAATAATAAATTCATGGAACCTCAGACTCTAAGCTTCTGACAAAAAAGTAGAACTTAAGTAACAGAAAGATCAGAATTTTATGATAATACTTTTCAAGGCTAATATAGGATCAGTTGGAACTAGCTAAAAATGATCCAGTTTGAACTACCAATATGCATGAGCACTGATTCAAAAAACTGGAAAAACATGTGATTAATGTCACAAAATTTCTTTCATTTTTTGGTTCTCCAGCTCTTATTCCTGGGCCATAAATTCCAAAGGAATAGATGTGGATAGGAAGAAGAGGTGGATGGAGATCATATACCTCGTAATAGTCATCCAGCCCAAGACCTTCAACATCAACAGGCTGCATAAATGGCCAAGCGCACTTGTGCTGCGTAACCTAACAGAATTGAAGGGAACACGAGACAATAAAGTGAGAAACCTGTTAAGCTTTACACCTCCAAAATCCCCGTTTCCTGCATCACATACACATTTGACAGATTTTGCAAGGATGCTATGCAAAATTACTTGAAATGCAATGAGCCGCATTGTGAGAAAAGCTATAAAATAACTAATGAAATTGATATAACTTGTATTATCACCAGAGAAAGGCCAGTTGGATAAGATTGAACAAGAATGATGTTTCACAAAATACAGATAGTCACATTGAAATGCGATGAACAACATTCGATAGGATATGAAACTGACTATCTTTCAAATTTAAGCTAGAATAAGTAAATGCTCCAGATCCTAATTTGTGATTCGGAACTTATAATACATATGCACAGTTAAAGCTCGAAATAATAAGTCAAACCAACAAGCTGTGCAGATCAGTTCTTTTTAATATTAAGAGAAGATTTTGGTAATTACCTGACGTAGTATTGACCCAAACTGACGCATGAGGTCATGCATTCTCTTTGCAGCAGCTGTCTCTCTGCGTGAGGTATCCTGTTGGAGTTTCTTAAAGCTGGGAGCATATCGTTCCTTATCCTTCATTGAAGAGGTACTGAGGGATTTCTTCACTTGATCAACATTGTTATCGGAGTAGAACTGGTTGACATTATTCACTCTTTGCTCAAGCTAAACGATTTAGAACATAGTTAGTATTGCCTCATAATGCTAGAAGCAGCACCAAATAAATTAAACTCCAAGATGAAGACATGAGCAACAGGAATATAATTCTGACGCAGTCCGGAAATAATTTAAAATAATGCCAGATGCAACATGGCCGATTTCATTCAGAAAGCATTGCAAAATTGCACTGTCACTTACTATCCTAACTAGAGTAAGAAGTATATTGCTTGGAACTCAATAAGGAGATTCAAGTCGAAGAACCAGTTCCTTATGTGGCGTCTCCTCGTCTTATATGACTGCTGATAATAGGTTCTAAAAGAGATAAGAAATGCAGAATTCATCAACAGTTGAGCATAAACTCACCTCGTCAACTTTCACGCACAGCTCATCAATGCTGTGTTTGAAACTATCCATTTCTCCAGCATTCCCTACAACTTTCTCAAACTCGAGATCTGTGTTTGATAGGTCCACCGGGTCCATCTAATACAACATTCCAAGCTATAATGAGATCACATAACAATCAAGGGAAGATTTACGGTATATGGCCTTCGTGAACAAAACAACATCTATTTCTCAAATCACATTGTAACCACAAAAAGAACAGGACCAGGTCGATGGTCAAACATGACTAGAAGAAGAATGTGCGGCATTGAAAGCAACACGTACAGCATTAAGTTAACAAAACAAGACTATAATAGCATCAGGCCTTCAATTGCAATCAAACAAAACTGGAACTTCAGAAGAATCAAGAGATAAAAGGGCAATTTCACGCCAAATTACAAACATTACAGTGGCAAAGGGCAAAACATGAGACAAAACATGAACCAGTACAAGAGGATGTGGGTCGTAAAATTACAACCTTGCAGATTCATATATCCCCAAATTTCAAAATTTCCACTCAAAACTTGCAACTTTAACGTAGGAAACCTAAATCATGTCCAATTAATACTAAAGTTCCACACTTGAGGAGTGCGTTATCACGATTCTATCATAAAATTAGCGAGAGACCCCTGATGAACAATACACTGATAAAATGAACTGAGAAGTCCGCAAGAATCAACTCATTCAGTGAAAACAAATTATCAATAGAAAAGGGAAAGTACCTGACTTTTGGGAACCGATTCTTTGTGAAATTTTAGTCAGTTTCTGGGAAGTAAAAAGACTAGTGTCGTAGGCATTTAAATCGGATTTACTTTAACAATACTATGACTAGTTAAACTTTTATCAATGTTTTGGTTTGTTGAAGAAAGCCGACGGCCTTACAGTGTAATTACCGGAAGCAAGCGAATCAGGCTTGAGTGCAGCTGGCCTTCTGGACCATGAATGAACCAGAATAGCATTAGGAGACTATATGATGCATAGTGATTTGGGTGGTAATTGTCTGAGTGAAACTTAGTCATCTTTTTTTTTTTAAATGAACTAAATTATAAAATAAAATTGAATTGAAAATAAAATAGATAAAAATAGAAATAATAGGATAGAGGAATATGGAAGTTTGTAGTGACGTAGTTGCAGGGCATTTAAGTCAGATATAGGTTGGCATTATATTAACATTACTGTAGACTGTAGTTAAGCTTGTATCGGCATTTTTTTTTATTAAGGCGATCAATCCGCTCGCCCTCAGCGGCCCATACCAGCCCACACCCAGGCCATCGTATGAGAGGTAAATCACGGTAGCCCAGCACCAGGACCCATGGGCTTGGCATTGCCTCGGTGCGCACAAGGGAGCCTTGCAAAGCAAGAACTCCCCACACTGCCGCTGCCGAGGATCGAACCTGGGATTATTGGCTTACCCACCCATGTCCCAACCACTGGGGTACACCCGTGGGTGTTAGTTAAGCTTGTATCAATGTTACAGAAGGCGGCACCCTTCTAGTGTAACGTACCAGATGCAGGCAAACCAGGCTGGAGTGCAGATGGCTTTTAGGGCTCGAGGTGAACCATAATAAGAGTAAGAGACTATAGGATGTATAGTGATTTGGTTGGCAATTGTCTAAGTGGAACTTAGGCATCTTATTTTTTAAATGAACTAAATCAGAAAAAAAATAGAATTGAAAAAAAAAAGGAAGAGTGGGATAGAGGAATATGGAAGTTTGTAGTGTCGTAGTTTAAAGCCATTTAAGTCGGATAGAGGTTGTCATTACATTAACAATATTGTAAAGGATAGTTAAGCTTGTAACAATGTTTAGGTTTGTTACAGAAATCTGACGGCCTTCTAATGTAATATACCGGAAGCAGGCGAACTAGGCTGGAGTGCAGCTGGCTTTTTGGCCTCGAGGAGAACCATAATAGCAGTAGGAGACTATATGATGTATAGTAATTTCAGTTGTAATTGTTTAAGTGGAAATTAGGCATCTTATTTTCGAAATGAACTAAATTAGAAAAAAAATATAAATAAAAAAAATATAAATGAAAAAAAATTAGGAAGAGTAGGTTTGAGGAATTTGGAAGTTTGTAGTGTCGAAGTTTAAGGGAATTTAAGTTGGATAGAGGTTGTCATTTCATTAACAATATTGTAGAATGTAGTTGAGCTTGTATCAATGTTTTGGTTAAGAGTGAGTCTCCTGATAAGCACTTATGGACATGCCACTTATTTTTTTACCTTATACACTGCATTTGTTAAATTACATATTAAATTCAAAAATTTTGAAAATTATTGTTAATATTATATATTTTTATATTTTCACATTCAAATACACATGTTTACATATTTTAACTTATAAATACAATATTTAAATTTTATAAACAAACATTGGGTATCCTGGGACAGAATATCATACCCACTGGCTGAAAAAGGCTTAGGCATAAGGCATATTCAATCAATAATTGACTCATTTTCCATTAAAATCTGGTGGAAGCTTCAAATAGGTCAGTCTCATTGGGCAAAATTTATGTGGTCTTTACCTACTAATGCTAGAAAATCATAAACATGGACTAGGTTCAGAAAAATAAATGCCACAGCAGAATCTAACTCAAAGGTGATCATAGAGAACGGATATTCGAATTTCTGGATAGCTAGCTGGCTAGGATCCGGTCCTCTGATTAACCAAGTTGAAGAATACCAGGTACAAGCAAACTTCCCCTTACTTACAGTTTCTGAATTCCAGCTGAACAAAGGTCAGTACTTCCCTAAACTCTCATGCTTATTCAATTCTGCCATAAATTTGGATCTTTTAAAGGATATGACCTTAACAGATAACAATGATTACATGATATGGAAACCTGATATTCATGGTTCATTTACAATCAAATCTGCATATCAAGTACTAAGACCAAAAAATCCAGAAGTGGAGATTTAAAAAAAAATGGGCCAAGACCATCCCTAAGAAAATCAGTTTTTTCATGTGGAAATTGCTATTACGTGCTCTACCATTTGCTGATGTCCTTATGACAACTGGTCTAAATTTACCATCCAAATGCACAGAGTGTGATAGTATAGATTCCTTGTCACATTATTTTAACTCCTGTGCTACAGCCATGTTTTTATGGAACAAAATGCATGACGTTCTACATATCCCATTTAGATCCTACTATAACATTAGGGAGAGAATTGTTTTTTACTGGTCACTCAAACATCCATCATCGACTCATTTCTCTATAATGATTGTTCTGCCATGCTTACTATGCTGGGAGTTGTGGAAAGCCAGAAATAAACTTATTCATGAAAATAAAAAAAGCCACGCTCCTGCGATCTGGAAAAGCATATCTAATCTCTGCTCATTGATATATTCTGTTCATCCATTAGCTATTTGCCATTCTAATTGCCAGCTCATTAATAATGGATTACTGCCAAGTTTTAAAAGGAAAAGGACAACAAGGTTGTACTTAATAAAGTGGGAACCACCTGATAAAGGCCTCAAAGTAAATTGTGATGCAGCAATACATGGGGATAACGTAGGTTTAGGATGTGTTATAAGGGACGCAGATAAGAGGATTGTGTATGCTGTATCAGTTTTTATGACTATGGATAATGCCTGTTTATTGACTTATCTTGCAGTTCTTCGAGCTGAAATGATGTCAATTTGGAAGGGATTAGAAGCTGCGGCAGGAAGGACGGAACATATTCATATGCAATTGGATTGTTCTGCGGCGATAAAAATTATCCAGGGGCAGCCTTGCCCTTAGTCACTCAAGCTACTCCTGCAACAGATCAAGTCAGCCACATCTGCTTTTCAACACGTACAATTTAGCCACATTCACAGAGAAGGTAATCAAACACCGGACTTCCTAGCAAAATTAGCAATCAAAAAAGGAAGTTCCTCACAGCTTGAAGAAATGCTCACATCACAACGTCTTCTCTTTCTCAACCATAGGGAAACTCTATTTCCTCAATTCAGATGGAAACATCAGTATAGTAGATAGTTCCTCTCATGTAACGGTTCTTCTGTATGTTCGGGAACTCTGGATAGTCTGGCCTTCGTGAGCTTCACACAGGGGTGGAGGGCTTACAGAAGGAATCACTATCAAGAGTTCAGATTAAACATTAGCTCTTAGTCTATCTTAGGATCTTGCCTCCAGAGTCTTGTATCTCTATTTTAAATTCGGGTGTGGGAGCCCCTAATCAATATCCTCGCTCATTTTTGAGTGTTTTGCGGAAATTTTTTTAAAATTTTATTAAAAAAAATAACATTTAAGGTAAAAGCCACACTGTGAACTGTCCATAAGCTTTTGGAAAACCGCCTTTCTTGAGACTTTCTCTTTGGTTAATTTCAGAAAGTCGGTGGCCTTCTAGTGTAATGTACTGGAAGCAGGCGAGCCAGGCTGGATTTCAGCTGGCCTTTTGGGTTCGAGGAGAACCATAATAGCAGTAGAAAACTATAGGATGTATAGTGATCAGGGTGGTAATTGTCTAAGTGGAACTTAGACATCTTATTTTTGAAATGAACTAAATTAAAAAGCAAATAGAATTGAAAAAAAACAAATAGGAATAGAAGGATAGAGAAATATGGAAGTTTGTAGTGTCATAGTTTAAAGCTATCTAAGTTCGATAGAGGTTGTCATTACATTAACAATATTGTAGACTGTAGTTAAGCATGTATCAATATTTTGGTTTGTGACAGAAAGTCGACGGCCTTCTAGTGTAATGTACCGGAAGCAGGCGAACCAGACTGGAGTGCAACTGGCCTTTTGGCTAGGGTAATCCATAACAACAGTAGTATACTATAGGATGTATAGTGATTTGGGTGGTCATTGTTTAAGTGGAATTTAGGCATCTTATTTTCAAAATGAACTAAATTTTTTTAAAAAAATAAGAAGAGTAGGATAAAGGAATGTGGAAGTTTGTAGTGTCGTAGTTTAAGGGCATTGAAGTCGGATAGAGGTTGTCATTACATTAAAAATATTATGCACTGCAGTTAAGTTTGTATCAATGTTTTGGTTTGTTACATAAAGCCGATGACCTTATAGTGTAATATACCGGAAGCAGGCAAATCAAGCTGGAGTGCAGCTGCCCTTTTGGACTCGGGATGAACCTGATGTGCCCCAATTTACTGTCGTTGTGTGTGCCACCGTTGTGGCCGGAATCTGCAAGATAAAGCTCAGGAGGAAGAGACTCAGACGATCAAGTCAGAAAATAATATTGCAATCAGAAATGAATAGTTGGGTTTGTAGGGCTACCTTTAGCCTTTATATAGGTTGGCAAGTAGGACAATTGTTTTGTTTGTTTGTGATGCAAGTACTCTTCCCCTAGGCCGGCTAAAAGGATATTACCCAAGGGGTAAAATTGGAGACCTGGGCTAGCTAGACTAGGTACTTGGGCTCAGTACGAATTTACACATTATCAATAAACCCCTGGAAAGTTAAGGGTTCAACCATCGAATTTATCCCAAGGCACTAGGTTCAAATTTGGGTTGCCCTTACAAATTTGGTGATTCGCCCTTCAAAAAGATTGCTTAGAATTCACTGTTGAGTATGGGTGTGACCTCCGAACCCCCGCAGTGCTTTAGGGGTACAACTTTTGAGCCCCTACAATGCTTCAGGGTACGATTTTCGAGCCCCTGCAATGCTTTGGGGGTTCACTCCCGGGGCGGATTCGAGATCCTCCAGGTTAGCTTCAAATTTTTCCTTCGAAAGGATTAACTTGTTCGAAAGTTTGACCCTCAGCTTTCTAATCTGTGTTAGATTCCGAAGGTCTGGCTTCAGTCCAATTTATTTTACACATGGCCTTTGGGCCTCAATAGTAAGGAATTTGGGGGGCAACCTATTTATTCCCGAGAGGGCTTCGACATGAGAAGTGGAAAAGTCATGAGGGTCGCAATACTCACTCATGCCTTTTAGCACATAAGGTCCAGGCTGGATTTTACACAGGCCACTTCTTCCATTAATGCCTGGAATTTCTCAACCACGCGGCCCATTTACCCACATTCTCACTTATTATTTGGCGGCCCAAGGTAGTCACTGCCTTTTCTTCTTTCTATATAAGGCGTTTCTCTACGCCTTAAATTACTTTTCACCCAAACCGTTTTTCAAATTTCAAGCCCTCTCTCACTCAGAGCAAATTAGAGCACTTCTCCTCTCTCGTTAACATCTTCAAAGAACTCCGACCAAACACTCCGGTCAAGAACAAGTAAGTTTGCCATTAATCAATCCTTTCTTTCTCTTTGTAAGATGCCGCAAACACCATAGGGGGGAAGAAGTTCAATTCCGGCCTATTTCCCTGCCATACCTTCCGTCAACGGGGTTGAAAGTTCCCGCTCCAAGATTTTGACGTTGTTCCCTCATCGGCCGCTAGTTCCAATCCATCAGCAGGGGAGGCGGAGAGAGCTCTGTCAATTGTTCAGTGCCACCTAGGGGCTACTGCCGAAAATGGGTCGCCTCGAGGTCTAGGGTTTTGGGAGAGGCCGAGGTCAAGAAGGATGAGGAGGGTCTACCCTTCATTTTTTAGAAGATCTTAACCTTAGTTCCTGAAAGCCCTTAGCCAGTCCCTAAGGAGATTTTCCACCTGTTATCGGCCCTTCCTACCGCGATTAAGGTTCTGGAGGACCTGAGATTGGATGTCCTTTGAGAAAATGAAACTCCTAGGGATACGAGGCCTGGTAGGTACACTATTTACGAGCGCCATTTTAGATTTGGCCTTTGTTTTCCCCTACCCCCATCCTTTTCTCATCTTCTTGATGAACACTAAATCAACTTGGCCCAACTCCATTCGAACATCATATTCTATGTTACCGTCGCCATTGTGGCTAGAATCTGCAAGACAAAGCCCCCAAAATTTTTCGGGTGGAAGAGGCTCCGATGATCAAGTCAGAAAATAATATTACAATCAGGAATGAATAGTTGGATTTGTAGGGTTACCTATAGCCTTTATATAGGTTGGCAAGTAGAGAAGCTATTTTATTTTCTTATGATGCAAGTACTCTTCCCCTGGACCTGCCCAAAGGATATAACCCAAGGGGGTATAAATGGAGACATGGACTAGGCACTTGGGCCCAGTACGAATTTACACATTATCATAACCATAGTAGCAATAGGAGACTATAAGATGTATATTGATTTGGGTGGTAAATGTCTAAGTGAAACTTAGGCATCTTATTTTCGAAATGAACTAAATAAGAAAAAAAATTGAAAAAAGAAGAAAAGAAAGAGTAAGATAGAGGAATATGGAAGTTTTGTAGCGTCATAATTTAAGGGCACTGAAGCCGGATAGAGGTAATTTCATTAACAATATTGTTGATTATAGTTAAGCTTATATCAATGTTTTGATTTGTTACAGAAAGCCGGCGCCTTTCTAGTGTAATGTACCGGAAGAAGGCAAACCAGGCTGGAGTGCATATGGCTTTTTGGGCTCGAGGTGAACCATCATAATAGTAGGAGACTACAGGATGTATTGTGGTTTGGTTGGTAATTGTCTAAGTGGAACTTAGGGCTCTTATTTTTGAAATTAACTAAATTATTTAAAAAATTGAATTTTAAAAAAAGGAAGATTAGGATAGAGGAATATGAAAGTTTGATGTGTCGTAGTTTAAGGGCATTGAGGTTGGATGGAGGTTTTCATTACATTAAAAAATATTATAGACTGTAGATAAGCTTGTATCAATGTTTTGGTTTGTTATAGAAAGCTAGAGGCCTTCTAGTGTAATGCACAGAAGCAGGCGAACCAGGTTGGAATGCAACTGGCCTTTTGGGCTCGGAGTGGACCATAATAGCAGTAGGAGACTATAGGATGTATAGTGATTTGGGTGGTAATTGAGATATCTTATTTTTGAAATGAACTAAATTTTAAAAAAAAATTGAATTGAAAATAAAGATAAAAATAGGAAGAGTAGGATAGAGGAATATGGAAGTTTGCAGTATCGTAGTTTAAGGGAAATTAAGTTGGATAGAGGTTGTTATTACATAAAAAATAATGTTGACTATAGTTAAGCTTGTATTAATGTTTTGGTTAAAAGCTGACGACCTTCTAGTGTAATGTACCAAAGTGAACCAGGAAGGAGTGCAGCTGGCATTTTGGGCTCGGGACGAACCATAATAGCAGTATGAGTCTATAGGGATGTATTTTGATTTAGGTGGTAATTGTCTAAGTGGAACTTATGCATCTTATTTTTGAAATTAACAAAATTAGAAAAAAATAATACTTGAAAAAAATAGGAAGAGTAAGATAGAGGAATATGAAAGTTTGTAGTGTCCTAGTTTAAGGGCAATTACGTTGGATAGAGATTGTCATTAAATTAACAATATTGTAGACTGTAGTTAAGAATGTATCAATGTTTTTGTTTGTTACAGAAAGTCGGTTTCCTTTGAGTTTAATGTACCGGAAGCAGGCGAACCAGACTGGAGTGCAGTTGGCCATTTAGGCTCGAGGTAAACCACAATAGCAGTGGGAGATTATAGGGATGTATACTGAATTTGGTGGTAATTGTCTAAGTGAAACTTAGACATCTTATTTTTGAAATGAACTAAATTAGAAAAAAAATATAATTGAAAAAAAAGGAAGAGTATTATAGGGAAACATGGAAGTTTGTAGTGTCGTAGTTTAAGGGCATTTAAGTCGGATAGAGGTTGTAATTACATTAACAATATTGTAGACTGTAGTTAAGTTTGTATCAATATTTTTGTTTATTACAGAAAGCCGACAACCTTCTAGTATAATTTATCGTAAGCAGGCGAACCAGGCTGGAGTGCATGCAATTGGCCTTTGGGGCCCTGGGGAAGCATAATAGCAGTAGGAGACTATATGATGTATTGTGATTTGGGTGGTAATTGTTTAAGTGGAACTTAGGCATCTTATTTTCGAAATGAACTAAATTAGAAAAAAAATTGAAAAAAGGAAAAAAAATTAGGAAGAGTAGGATAGAGGAATATAGAAGTTTGTAGTGTCGTAGTTTAAGGAAATTTAAGTCGGATAGAGGTTGTCATTGCATTAAAAAATAATGTTGAATATAATTAAGCTTGTATTAATGTTTTCGTTTGTTACAAAAGCCGGCAGCCTTCTAGTGTAATGTACCGAAAGCGAACCAGGCTGGAGTGCAGTATGCCTTTTGGGTTTGGGGCGAACCATAATAGCAATATGAGTCTATAGGGATGTATAGGGATTTAGGTGGTAATTGTCTAAGTGGGATTTATGCATCTTATTTTTGAAATGAACAAAATTAGAAAAAATAATTATCGGAAAAAAAGGAAGAGTATAATAGAGGAATATGGAAGTTTTTAGTGTCGTAGTTTAAGGGCGTTTAAGTCGGATAGTGGTTGTCAATAAATTAACAATACTGTAGAATGGAGTTAAACATGTATCAATGTTTTGGTTTGTTACAGAAATATGACTTCCTTCTAATGCAATTTACTATAAGCAGGTGAACCAGGCTGGAGTACAACTAGCCTTTTAGGCTCGGATGAACCATAATAGCAGTAGGAGACTGTAAGATGTATAGTGATTTGGGTGGTAATTTTCTAAGTAGAACTTAGGCACCTTATTTTTTAAATGAACTAAATTAGGAAAAAAATAGAATTGAAAAGAGTAGGATAGCGGAATATGTAAGTTTGTAGTGTAGTAGTTTAAGGGTATTTAAGTCGGATAAAGGTTTTCTGTACATTAACAATACTTTAGATTGTAGTTAAGCTTGTATCAATGTTTTGGTTTGTTATTGAAAGTTGGTGCCCTTCCACTGTAATGTATAGGAAGTAGGTAAACCGGGCTTGAGTGCAGCTGGCCTTTTGGGCTCAGGGTGAACCATAATAACAAAGGAGACTACAGGATGTATAGTGATTTGGTTGGTTATTGTCTAAGTGGAACCTAGACATACTATTTTTGAACTGAACTAAATTAGATAAAAATAGAATTGATTGAAAAATTAGGAAGAGTAGGATAGAGGAATGTGAAAGTTTGTAGTGTCGTAGTTTATGGCCATTTAAGTCGGATAGAGGTTGTCATTACATTAACAATACTATAGAATGTAGTTAACCATGTATAAATATTTTGGTTTGTTACATAAAGCTGACGACCTTCTAGCGTATTGTATCGGAAGTAGGCGAACCAGGCTGGAGTGCAGCTGGCCTTTTGGGCTCGCGGTGAGACATAATAGCAGTAGGAGACTATAGGATGCATAGTGATTTGTGTGGTAATTTTCTAATTGGAACTTAGATATATTATTTTCAAAATGAACTAAATTAAAGAAAAATAGAATTGAAAATAAAAATAAAAGCAGGAAGAGTAGGATAGTGGAATATGGAAGTTTGTAGTGTGGTAGTTTAAGGGCGTTTAATTCGGGTAGAGGTTGTCATTGAGTTAACAAAACTGGAGACCATAGTTAAGCATGTATCAATGTTTTTGTTTGTTACAGAAAGTTAGCTACCTTTTAGTTTAATGTACCTGAAGCAAGCTAACAAGGCTAGAGTATAGCTGGCCTTTCGAGCTCAGGGTGAATCATAATGGTTGTTAGACACTATAGGATGTATAGTGAATTGGGTGGTAATTGACTAAGTGAAACTTAGGCATCTTATTTTTGAAATGAACTAAATTAAAAATAAAATAGAATTGAAAATAAAATAAAATAGGAAGAGTAGGATAGAAGAATTTGGAAGTTTGTAGTATCGTAGCTTAATGGCATTTAAGTCGGATATAGGTTGTCATTACATTAACAATACTATAGGGTATAGCTAAGCTTGTATCAATGTTTTAGTTTCTTACAGAAAGCTAGCGGCCTTCTAATGTAATGTACCGGAAGCAGGCGAACCAAGCTAGAGTGCAACTGGCCTTTTAGGCTCGGGGTGAACCATAATAGTTGTAAGAGACTATAGGATGTATAGTGATTTGGGTGGTAATTGTCTAAGTGGAACTTAGGCATCTTATTTTCAAAATTAATTAAATTAGAAAAAATAGAAAAATAGGAAGAGTAGGATAGGGGAATATGGAAATTTGTAGTGTCGTAGTTTAAGGGCATTTAAGTCGGATAGAGGTTGTCATTAAATTAGTAATAATATAAATTAAGTTAAGAATGTATCAATGTTTTGGTTTGTTACAGAAAGTCAGCTTCCTTCTAGTGTAATGTATTGGAAGCAGGCGAACCAGGCTGGAGTGCAGTAGGCCTTTCGAGCTCGGGGTGAGCCATAATAGCAGTAGGAAACTATAGGATGTATAGTTATTTGGGTGGTACTAGTCTAAGTGGAACTTAGACATCTTATTTTTGAAATGAACTAAATTAGAAAAAAAAATAGAATTGAAAAAAGGAAGATTGGGATAAAGAAATATGGAAGTTTGTATTTTCGTAGTTTAAGGGCATTTAGGTAGGATAGAGATTGTCATTACATTAACAATATTGTAGAAGCTTGTATAAATGTTTTTGTTGTTATAGAAAGAAAACGGCCTTCTAGTGTAATGCACGGAAGCAGGGAAACCTGGCTGGAGTGCATCTGGCCTTTAGGACTCGGGGTGATATATAATAGAAGGAGAAGACTATAGGATGTATAGTGATTTGGGTGGTAATTTTCTAAGTGAAATTTACATATCTTATTTTCAAAATGAACTAAATTAAAAGATATAATTAAAAAATAAAATAAAAATAGTAGAGTATGATAGAGGAATATGGAACTTTGTAGTGTCATAGTTTAAGGGAATTTAAGTCAGATAGAGGTTTTCATTACATTAAAAAAAAGTACTGCAGACTATAGTTAAGCTTGTATCATTGTTTTGGTTTGTTACAAAAAGTCGGTGGCATTCTAGTGTAATGTACCAGAAGTAGGCGAACCAGGCTGGAGTGCAGCTGGCCTTTTGGGCTTAGGGTGAACCATAATAGCAGTATGAGTCTCTAGAGATGTAAGCGATTTAGGTGGTAATTGTCTAAGTGGAACTTAGGCATCTTATTTTTGAAATGAACTAAATTAGAAAAAAAAGAATTGAAAAAAGAAGAAGAGTAGGATAGAAGAGTATGGGAGTTCGTTAATGTCGTAGTTTAAGAGCATTTGAGTCGGATAGAGGTTGTCATTACAATAACAATACTATAGACTATAGTTAACCTTGTATCAATGTTTTGGTTTGTTACAAAAAGTTGGCGGCCTTATAGTATAATGTACTGGAAGTAGGCGAACCAGGTTGAAGTGCAGCTGACCTTTAGATTTGGGGTGAACCATAATAGTAGTGGGAGTCTATAGGGATGTATAGTGATTTAAGTGGTAATTGTCTAAATCAAACTTAAGCATTTTATTTTTGAAATGAAACGAATTAGAAAAAAAATAGAATAAAAAAAAGAAAAAATAGGAAGAGTAGGATAGAGAAATATGAAAGTTTGTAATGTCTTAGTTTAAGGGTATTTAAGTCGGATAGAGGTTGTCATTACATTAATAATATTGTAGACTGTAGTTAAGCTTGTATCAATGTTTTTGTTTGTTACAAAATGCCGACGACCTTCTAGTATAATGTACCGGAAGCAGGCGAAACAGGCTGGAGTGCAGCTTGCCTTTTAGGCTCTGGGTGAACCATAATAGAAGTAGGAAACTATATGATGCATAGTGATTTGGGTGGTAACTGTCAAAGTGGAACTTACGCATCATATTTTTGAAATGAAATAAATTAGAAAACATAAGAATTGAAAAAAATAGGAAAAGTAGGATAGAGGAATATGGAAGATTGTAGTATCGTAGTTTAAAGGAATATAAGTCAGATAGAGGTTGTAATTAAATCAAACATACTATAGACTTTAGTTAAGTATGTATTAATATTTTGGTTTGTTACAGAAAGTCGATGGCCTTCTAGTGTAATGTACCGGAAGCAAGCGAACCATGCTTGATGCAGCTAGCCTTTTGGGCTAGGGGTGAATCAATATAGCAGTAGGAGACTATAGGATGTATGGTGAATTTGGTGGTAATTTTCTAAGTGGAACTTTGACATCTTATTTTTGAAATGAACTAAATTAGAAAAAAAATAGAATTGAAAAAAAGAAGAAAAAAAAGGAAGAGTAGGATAAGGGAATACGGAAGTTTGAAGTGTCGTAGTTTAAGGGCATTTAAGTCATATATAGGTTGTCATTGCATTAAAAATATTGTACAGTGTAGTTAAACTTGTATCAATGTTTTTGCTTGTTACAAAAAGTCGACAACCTTCTATTGTCATGTACCAGAAGCAGATGAACTAGGCTGGAGTGCATCTGGCCTTTTTTTGCTCGGGGTGAAGCATAATAGCAGTAGGAGACTATATGATGTATAGTGATTTGGGTGGTAATTGTCTCAGTGGAACTTAGGCTTTTTATTTCTGAAATGAACTAAATTAGAAAAATAACATAATTTTAAAAAAGGAAGAGTAGGATAGAGGGATGTGGAAGTTAGTGGTGTCATCGTTTAAGGGCATTTAAGTCGGTTATAGGTTATCAGTACATTAACAATATTGTAGACAGTAGTTAAGCTTGTATCAATGTTTTGGTTTGTTGCAGAAAGTCGGCGGGCTTCTAATGTAATGAACCGGAAGCAGGCGAACCAAGCTGGAGTGCAGCTAGCCTTTTGGGCTCGGAGTGAAGAATAATAGTAGTAGGAGACTATAAGGATGTATACTTATTTGGGTTGTAATTGTCTAAGTCAAACTCAGGCATCTTATTTTCGAAATGAACTAAATTAGAAAAAAAATAGAATTGGAAAAAATGAAAAAATAGGAATAGTAGGATAGAGGAATGTGGAAGTTTGTAGTGTCGTAGTTTAAGGCCATTTAAGTCGGATAGAGGCTGTCATTACATTAACACTGTTGTATATTGTAGTTAAGCTTGAATCAATGTTTTGGATTGTTACAGAAAGCTGACGGCCTTCTAGTATAATGTATCAGAAGCAGACAAACAAAGATGGAGTGCAACTTACCTTTTGGGCTCTGGGTGAACTGTAATAGCACTAAGAGACTATAGGATGTATAGTGATTTTGGTAGTAATTGTCTAAGTGGAACTTAGACATTATATTTTTTAAATGAACTAAATTAGAAAAAAACTAGAATTGAAAAATAATAATAATATATATATATATAAATATAAATATATATATATATAAGGGAAGAGTAAGATAGAGGAATACGAAAGTTTGTGGTGTTATAGTTTAAGGGCATTTAAGTCGTATAGATGATGTCATTACAATAACAATATTGTACACCGTATTTAAACTTGTATCCATGTTTTGGTTTGTTACTAAAATCTGGCAGTCTGCTACTGTAAAGTTCCGGAAGCAGGCAAATCAGGCTAGAGTGCAGCTGACCTATTTGACCCGGGGTGAACCATAATAACAGTAGGAGACTGCAGGATGTATAGTGATTTGGTTGGTAATTGTCTAAGTGGGACTTAGGCATCTTATTTTTTAAATGAACAAAATTAGAAAAAATATATAATTTAAAAAATAAAATAGGAAGAGTAGGATAGGGGAATATGGAAGTTTGAAGTGTCCTAGTTTAAGGGCATTTAAGTTGGATAGAGGTTGTCATTAAATTAATAATATTGTAGATTGCAGTTAAGTATGTATCAATGTTTTGGTTTGTTATAGAAAGTCGGCTCTAGTGTAATGTAGAGGAAGCAGGCAAACCAGGCTAGAGCTTTGCTGATCTTTTGGGCTCGGGGTGAACCATAAAAAGTAGTAGGAGACTATAAAATGTATAGTGGTTGGGGGGGGGGGGGGTAATTATCTAAGTGTAACTTAGGCATCTTATTTTTGAAATGAACTAAATAAGAAAAAGAAAAAAGTGCCTTTATAACCATACCTACTTCACGTAAGTGCAAATATAACCTTTTAGTGTTTGAAAGTGCCAATATAACCCTACCTAGGTGACATGAGTGCAAAACTACCCATTCCAATCAATTTTAGATGAAATTCAGTGAAATTACTATTTTAACCCTTTGAAAAAATTGAAAAAAATGAAGTTACATTTATGCCCTGTTTTTTTCTATTTCCCCTATTTTCTCATTTTTATCCTCTATTCTCCTCTTTCTTCCCTAACTTTACCTCCGCCCTTCTTCTCCTCTGTTCTCGCTGACGCCGTTCGGTGGTCATTCAATCGTGTCGCATCGTCCGTTCAATTGCTTAAGGGAGAGGGTGTGCTGGTGCTGGTGCTGGTGGCTTGAGGGAGAGGGATTGGTGGTGGTGGTGGCGGGGGCTGGGTTTAGATAGTGGTGAGGGTTTCACGATGAGGCTAGGGGTGGGGTTAAGGGATTGGGTTTCACAGCGGAAGGAAGAGGTGGTGGCGGCGGGGTTAGGGATGGTGACGATATTTACCGAAAAAGAGGTGGCAACGGGGCTGGTGACAAGGCTTTAACGGCGGAGCTATGATGGTGGTGGGATTGGCCAGAGGGGAGGTGGCAATGGGAATGGTGACGAGGTATAACAACGAGGCTATGATGGTGGAGATATTGGCCGGAAAGGAAGTAGCGACGTGGCTGGGCAGTTTCAAGGCTGGGATAGGGCTGGTGGCGGGGATAGGGCTAGTGTTTCACGGTCGGAGGAAGAGGTGGTGACGACGGGTTTAACAGTGGGCTAGGTGGTGGTGGTGGCCAGGCGAGAGGTGGTGGTGATGGTTAGCTGGCGGTGATGGTTGGCTGGCGGTGATGGTGGAGATCTGGCGGGAAGTGGTGGTGGTGGTAGGGGCTGACTGGTGGTTGTGGTTGTGGTGGCCAGGCGGGAGGTGTTGGTGATGACCGGCTGGCTGTATTGGTAGAGGCATGTCGGGAAATGAGTGGTGGTGGTGGTAGGGGTTGGCCGGTGGTGGTGCCCTGGGGGTGGAATTGGTGGTGGTTGGCTGGTGGTGGTGGGGCCCTGCCGGTGGTGATGGTGGTGGTGGTTTGCTGGAGGAGGTGGTGTAGTAGTGGCAGTGGTCAGGCGGGAGGTGGTGGTGATGGCTGGCTGGCGGTGGTGATGGTGGAGGCCTGGGGGGAAGTGGTAGTGATGGAGGCCTGGCGGGAAGTGGTGGCGGTGGCAGGATGGAGGAGGTGATGGTGGTAGCCTAGCGGTGGAGGTAGAGGTGGTGGCCTGAGGTAAAAAATGTCCAAACACTTATAGGGTTTAAGTTAAAGAGCATTTTAGTTATATTATATGTGGTCAACACTGGTCAACGCCAAAAATAGTGTATTAGGGTTATATTGACACTTATATCAACTAGTTAGGGTTATATTTGCACTAAAAATTATCTAAGGGTTATATTGGAACTAACTCAAGTAGTATGGTTATATTGACACTTATATAACTGGAAAAAAAAGGAAGAGCGGGATAGATGAATATGGAAGTTTGTAGTGTCATAGTTTATGTGAATTTAAGTTGGATAGAGGTTGCCATTACAATAACAATACTGTAGACTGTAGTTAAGCTTGGATCGGTGTTTTGGTTTGTTACAGAATGCCGACGACCTTTTATTGTATTGTACAGGAAGCAGGCGAACCAGACTGGAGTGCAGTTGGCCTTTTGGGCTAAGGGTAAACCGTAATTGTAGTAGGAGACGATAGGATGAATAGTGATGTGGGGGGTACTTGTCTAAGTGGAACTTAGGCATTATATTTTTGAAATGAACTAAATTAGAAAAAAAAGAAATGTAAAAAAAGGGAAAAAAGGGAAAAAAAGGAAGAGTAGGATAGAAGAATGTGGAAGTTTTTATTGTCGTAGTTTAAGGGCATTTAAGTCGGATAGAGGTTGTCATTACAATAATAATGCTGTAAACTGTAGTTAAGCTTGAATAAATGTTTTAGTTTGTTACAGAAAACTGGCGGCCTTATAGTGTAATGTACTGGAAGGATGCGAACTAGGCTAAAATGCAGCTGACCTTTTGGGCTTTGGGTGAATCATAATAGCAGTAGGAGACTATATGATGTACATTGAATTGAGTGGTAATCGTCTAAGTGGAACTTAGGCATCTTATTTTTGAAATGAACTCAATTAGAAAAAAAAATAGAATTGAAAAAGAAAAGAAAAGTAGGATAGAGGAATATGGAAGTTTGTAGTGTCGTAGTTTAAAGGCATATAAGTCGGATAGAGGTTGTCATTACATTATCAATATTGTAGATTGTAGTTAAGCTTGTATCAATGTTTTTATTTCTTACAGAAAGTCAACAGCCTTCTAGTGTAATGTATCGGAAGCAGGTGAACCAGGCAGGCCCATCCCAAGGTTGAGGCAAGTGAATACCTTGCCTCAGACCCTCAATTATTTTAAATATAAAGGGGCCCCAATTTATTTATAGTATCCATAATGTATATTGAAAAAAAAAGATAAAAATCTTCCAAACATTAAACGCCTATTCTTTTTTCCAAACAAAAGCCATTCGTTTCCTTCCTAAGCAAACCCAGTACCATCATAGAAAAGAAACGCAGTGCTCCATCAAAAAGAAGAAGAAAATCAGAGCTCGGCCAAGATTGAAGAATAAAGAGGGATTTTCAATTAAAATTGAGGTTCAATCTTCTTCTTCTAAATTTCGTTTCTGCCTTTATTGAAGAATTTCAAGTTGGTGTCATATTTTCAAATCTTCTAATATTTTGTTAAGGCTTAAATTGTTGGTTCATTCTTTGAATGTTGCTGAATTTGGTGAATTATTTAGGCCCTTCTATTGTAATTTACCGGAAGCTGGCAAACCAGGCTAGAGTGCAACTGAAATTTTGGCCTCGGGCTGAACCATAATAGCAGTAGGAGACTATATGCTGTATAGTGATTTGGGTGGTAATTATCTAAGTGAAACTTATGCATCTTATTTTCGAAATCAACTAAATTAGAAAAAAAATAGAATTGAAAAAGAAAAAGGAAAAAAAGGGAAAGTCCCATCCTTTAGAGGTTCCAACGAAGTTTAAGTTTGAGGGAAAATCTTGATTGGCCTAACACCCTTCATGTTAGGGTTTCATCGATTAGCGTAGTCTCTTGAGAATGTATAGACATATTATGTTTTTCCGCAACACTCACGAAGTAATTACGCAGAACATATTCCAATCGAATGACCTCTAATCAATCAGGGGTGGTTCATTGAGGGTGGCACAGAAACCACTACTAATTGGGAAAACTTTCGGCGAGCCGAGACCCTACCCAAAATCAATCCCAACCTAGGGTGGACATCAGTACTACTATGAAAACTCTGTTCAAATTCCCCTCCCCTTCGAGAGTTGCATTATCATAGTTTCTCAGCGCTATACACCATATTGGTGTGGGTTATAGTGGGAGACTCATCCCATTTTGTTGTGTAAGTTACACGAAAGTCTCACCTCTTGGTGGGAAACAAAAATAATGAAATGGATTTGTCAAAAATTAAATAAAATGGTCATGGCCTTACAAAAAGACAGAATCTATTAAAAAGTACTAACTAAAATTAGAATCTTCAACAAAGAACAAAAGAGAAAATAACCAACTCTATAAAAAAAGGAATAAATAAAATTAGAATCTTCAAACACAAACTAAACGTATCGACTAACTGTTAGACGTGGTAATTTTATAATTAATGTAATTAATGAGACAGTTTGATTTTTGTATTTATTTATTGCAACGAGGTTATAACTTTGAAAAACTTTTATAATGTATCACATTGTAAATAATTATATTTTGAACCTAAAAGTTATTGAGACGAGATTTTTCATGATCGGTTTAACCTGTTAGTTGGTATAATATGAGATTTTCTCCAAATTAAACCAGAAAATAGCAAATTATAAATAAAAAGAATAAATAAAGAGTTCGTCTCTTGAAAGATGGTCTTTCCATAACTTATGGAAATGCCAGGGTTTAAACTGTAAATTTGAAGAAATTAAGATAAAATTTTGGGGATACATTAATCGTGTCATAAACTCATAACTACTGCAGTGAATCGGCCCTGGTTTAGTGGTAAGTCACACTCTCTATATTTGAGAGGTCCATGGTTCAAAACACACCCCAACAAGAATTGTGAATATTAGAGTAATTTCGTGATGGTGACCATTATAAAGTCGTGGGACCGTGTCAGTGGTCCCCGCCGTGGTTTCCCAACCTGCAGGTGGTCGATGATGGTGAGATCGTGGTGGTTCCGATTTCGGTGGCGGTGATTCATTGGTGGTGCAGCGTTTGAGTGTACTCAAGAGGGCGTCCCCAACTATTCAAATGGATGGAGTTTCAGACTCCACTGAGTTTCAACAGATTCAATGACGGTGTCTCCTAGTTAGGTTCTAAATTAGGATGTTAATACTCCATCCGTCTCAGCTATTTTTGCACTCTTTCCTTTTTTAGACGTCTCAGTTGTTTTTGCACTCTTCACTTTATTTCCAATTTTGGCCAGGTTTTATTCATTTTTTAAAATTGGAATGACTCCAATGTAAAACGGGAAAGTCTCAGGAAAGGCGGCCTTTCTATAAGTTTATTGACAATCCTCAGGGGCATTTCCCTTAAATGTTGCAATTTTTTAATAAAATTTAAATATTGCATTTTATAAGTTAAAACAAGTAATAATATGTATTTGAAGGTGAAAATATAAAAATATATGATATAAAAAATATTTTTAAAAATTTTAAATTTTGTATGTAATTTAAGAAATGCAGTGTATAAGGTAAGAAATAAGTGGTCTGTCCATAAGCTTATGGACATGCCGCATGTCAGGAGACCCACTCTTGTAAGACCGAAAGAAAATGCAAAAAGAAAATAAAATATAAGCACCCCGCCAGCACATGAGCCATAAATCCTTAAATAATAATCTTTAAAAATACATTCTCTGTCTCTCTCTACAAAAATAGCTGGGATGAAGGGAGTATGTATCTTGGTTGCTTGTAACTATTGCACAATGCATAATAAATTTTTAATATTACAATTAAAATCATTTAGCTACATGCACGATGCATAATAAATTTTTAATATTACAATTAAAATCATTTAGCTACGTGCAAGATAAAATTTTAATATCACAACTAAACTATTTTATCTTTCTATAATCTAAGGCAAAGTCTTGGGAAAGACGGTCTTTCCATAGGCTTATGGAAAGACGGGGTTTGATTAGAATAATAAAAGGTAAAAGGTCTTAGTTGCAATATTAAAGTTTTAGTATGAAACATGTAGTAGTTATAAAATTTATAACCCGGTTCATGCAACCCGAAGATTTTATCTTAATTTTTTCTAATTTACACTTTAAACCTTGGTCTTTCCATAACTTATGGAAAGACCGTCTTTCCATAACTTATGGAAAGACCGTCTTTCCATAACTTATGGAAAGACCGTCTTTCCATAACTTATGGAAAGACCGTCTTTCCATAACTTATGGAAAGACCGTCTTTCAAGAGACGGACTCATAATCTAATTGTATCCGTATTTCCATTGCCATAAATAAAATCAGAATCTCCAAGTATGAACTAAGAAAAAACATGAGGGCGGGGGGGGCATTCCGAGAATTGAACTCGGGACCTCTCGCACCCTAAGCGAGAATCATACCACTAGACCAAATGCCCTGATGCCCCTAAGTTCTCTTTTAGTTTTTAATTTACTCACGTATCATACGACATTCCAGTCTCACTCTTAAACCCTCCAAGCTGAAGCAGTAGAGCAAAACCCTGTCGCGGCATTGAAAGATTGCAAATTTATTCGTCTTTAAGCTCGCCAGGGAAAATGGCCAGAACCGCCCTTCTTCAATTGGTCCGATCTCAAACGCATCATCTCAGAGCCACAAGCTTCAGCTCAGGTTTTTTTTCCCCCAGTTTTCACACTCTGCTTATTTGCCCTTTAAGTTATTGGCTTATAGCTTTTATTGTTGTTCACAAATTCGAGATGTATGTTGTATCTATAGGACTTTCTGAGCCTTAAAGTTTAATTCTTTATGACCCATGCGAGATGGGTTATGGATAAATCTTTTTGATTCAATCTAAAAATGTGAAATGCAATTTTAGATCAACTGTATGCTGCATATCCATGATTAGATGTATAGGGTGTGTCTGATGGCCGCGATGATATGCTTAGGGGATAGTTTAGCTGTTCAATTTAAAATTGTTACTCAAATCTTGAGTCAAGATTGAGCTTGAAACTGATAAAAAAATATTTGTTTGTAATGCTTGTGCTGTTTGGAGCCCGGGTATCTGTATGGTTGGATGCTGAAAAACATACTACGGAGTATGTGTTACTCCCTGCGTGTCACTTTAAAGAATTGTTCTAAGCTCTCTGTCCCTATTTTTTCCCTTTATGTTCTTACTAATAGTTGCGGGGAGATTTTGGATCGCACGAGTGTAAAAGAACTGGAAACATAAATCATTAAGTGAAGCAAAGCATTCTAGAGCGGAGGGAGCGTGCTATGTGGTATTTTTAATCTCATAATTGACAAAGTAGTAACATTGTGCTCATTTTAAAGCAATTTTTGTACTGGCGCCTTTCGATTTTCTGCCTCTAGATCATCAGCTTGCTTGTATATTTGACTGGCAATACTAGCCTCAAATCCATGGGGCATGTTATTTTTCTGCCATTGATTTATCAGGTGGCTTTCAGAAAATCTCTTGAAACTATGCATCTTTAACGTAGCTTCTTGCTAAATGATGCGGTTGCCAGTGCCACTCGTAAACCTGTGCAATTTAGCGCCCGGGAGTACTAGATAGATATCACCACTTGATATAGTTTTTGTTTTCATGAACAGTTTCTAAATGTCAAATACAATCCTGTATACAGTTAATCCTTATCAGTTGAGCAATATCGTCATGAGTGCAGTTTGTCTTATACTCTCACACGAGCAGTCCTTATTTGAATTGATCTTAATGTGTCTACTGTTTGGTTTACCTGTTGCTCAAATTTTGATTGCTGATGATGTGAGTCCCTCTCAGATTCAGTTTGAATAAAGTCTATTCTGCGGCTACATTTCTTCCCACAGTTCCTCATTAACAAACTTACCCTACAGGTTGCAAGCTGAACACAGCCAGAACATTATCAAGTGCGATCAACACCACCAGAACCACACAGCCTGCTGATTTTCAGAGGCGATGGTTTTCTCAATCTTCAGCACCGGATGGAGATAGCAGGATCAGCATCGGACCCCAGAGAGGGGTTGAACTAGGGAAAGACGAAAAAGACTCAGGGGTTGTTTATCACGGCCCAATATCGAGCACTATTAAGAAAGTCAAACTCTTGTCCCTTTCAACCTGCTGTCTATCTGTCTCGTTGGGCCCTGTCATAACCTTCATGACATCTCCAGACATGAATGTGATTCTGAAGGGCGCAGTGGCATCCTCAGTGATATTCATTAGTGCTTCTACTACTGCTGCCCTTCACTGGTTTGTGAGTCCTTATATCCATAAACTCAGATGGCAGCCAGGTTCTGACAAGTTCGAAGTGGATATGATGACATGGCTGGCTTCTTTCACTCCAAAAACTATCAAGTTTGCAGATATCAGGCCAGCGGAAACCAATAGGCCTTTTGTAACTTTCAAAGCCAACAATAAGTTCTATTTCGTCGATGCTGAGCACTGCCATAACAAGGCGCTGTTGGCGAAATTGACGCCACAGAAATCAACTCACGAATCTGCATTGAAGAACTTGTGATCAACAATTTTCTGCGTTGATGATCACTAGTACGTACTTGGGTTTAGATTCCAACATGTAATAAATTTTTTTTGAAACACTTGATTTTGGCTTATGTTGTTACACAAGCAGCACAACAGTAGCATCCCTTTGGTGGATGGTATTCTAATCTAGAGTATGAACAAAAGACTACTTTTGGTTTTCAGAAAAAGACTTTTGATTCTGCCTGTTGATTCTCTCTGTAATATTTAAATTAAAAATATTTTATTTAAATTAAATATTTTAGTATTTAATTTAACACATGCAGTGAAAAAATACAGTGGACTGTCTGTAATTTAAGAACAATCATTTGTCAAGAGATTTATAGTACTCTTTTAATTGAAGAAATAATTAAAGGGGAAATTTCAAGAAATGTGGCATGTCCATATTTTATTTTTTAACTTAAAATTGTATTTTTTAAATTCAAATATCTATATCTATAGTATATACTAAGTGTTGGGGTGTCATTTAAAAATTTAGCCACATCACTCTTCGCAGAATTTTGACACCTGACATTATCAAACATTGTCACATCAGTTGCTATCAAAAAATAATTTAGCTAATACATTTTCCGTAATGAATTGGCAGAATTCCAACATATCGGCATTTAATGAAGTACCTGGATAACTTAAAAGTGTATCAATTAAATTGTATCCATTCCTCAATTAAAGTGTCTGATGTATACCTCTCTATGTCAATTAAACTGTATCCATTCCTTATCATCTACTGGAGCTATTCAACATCGAGACTATTCTGGTCTTGTGGCTCATGGTCTTCTTGCTGCCCTTCTCGCCTGGTCGGAGCCCATTGATTATCGTTCGGCATCGAAGGACACATCTTGGGTTGCTGCTATGAATGAGGAGATTGCTGTTTTACGGGGCCAACACACTTGGGATCTTGTTCCACGCCCTTCTGGTGTCAACATTACTGGTTCCAAATGGGTGTATCGGCCGAAGTATCGTCTTGATGGTACCGTTGATCGTCACAAAGCTCACCTTGTTGCGCAGGGGTTCTCTCAGATTCCGGGCTTTGATTTCGATCATACTTTTAGTCTGGTGGTCAAGGCCTCCACTGTCTGGACCGTTCTTGCCATTGCCACTATGCGGTCCTGGCCTCTTCATCAGTTGGATATCAAGAACGCCTTTCTGAGCGGTATTCTTGATACTCCGGTCTATATGGCACAATCAGTTGGTTACAAGGACTCTCTTCATCCAGATTATGTTTGCCTTTTGCGAAAGGCCATCTATGGTCTTAAGCAAGCACCTCGAGCATAGTTTCAGCGGTTCAACACCCATCTATCTCAGCTCGGGTTTAGGTGCAGTTTTGCCGACACTCCTTTTTGTTCTCTCCCGAGGCTCGTCATTGCTCTATCTCCTGGTCTATGTCGATGATATTATCCTCACAGGCAATGACTCTGGGCTCATTCGATAGTTTAGTGATTGGACACATCAGGAGTTTGCTATTAAGGATTTGGATGCCCTCCACTACTTTCTTGGCTTAGAAGTATCACCCACTTCTTCAGGTCTGCTTCTCATTCAAGCTAAGTATGCTTGGGATATTCTCGCTCGTACCGGTATGTCCGATGGGCCCCCGGTCTCTACCCCCTGCACAGCTCCACCAGTCTTCCATTTCAGAATCTGACACTGTATCGATCCCATGTTGGTGTTTTACAATATCTGACGATTACCAGGCCTGATCTGGCATTTGCGGTTAACACCGTCAGTCAGTTTCTTCAGGATCCTCGTGATGACCATTATGCTCTAGTCACTCGGATTCTTCGTTACGTCAGAGGCACTCTCCATTTCGGCCTCACCTTTCGCTCGGCCAGTACTTCTGACGTCTTGGGGTATTCGGATGCCGATTGGGCTCGTTGTCTCGAGACTCGCCGTTCTACATATGGCTATGCAGTCTTTCTTGGTGGAAATCTTGTTTCCTGGAGTACCAAGAAGCATCCTACCGTCTCTCGTTCCAGCACTAAGTCAGAGTATCAAGCTCTTGCCAACACAGCTTCGGAGATTGTCTGGATGACTCATTTGTTTCGAGACTTTCATGTTCCGCTTTCGAGCTCCCCATTGCTGTTATGTGACAATAGTAGTGCCATTTTCTTAGCTTAGAATCTAGTTGCTCACAAGCGGGCCAAGCATATCGACATCGACTATCACTTTGTACGTGAGTTGGTGGCTTCTAGCAAGCTGCGTGTTGCTCATGTCTCCATTGGTCTTCATATTGCTGCCATCTTCACCAAAGGACTTTCTCGTCCACTGCTTGAGTTCTTTCGGTCCAAGCTTTGCGTTGCTGAACATCCGGCGCTTCGCTTGAGGGAGGGGGCGTTAGAGTAAATCATGTTTCTGATTAAATATAGATTGATTTTGGATAAGTCATGTTGACTAAGCCAGAGTTCTACTCATATTGTGTTTCCTTATTGTACTCTATATATTCTTGTCAGCAATACAATAATTCATCACGGAAAATACATTTTATCAGGTATGATAGGGTCTATGTTAGGGGGAAGGTTATTGATTTCTCGGCGGCCAGGATAAACAAATTGGATGTGTCTGATGACAAAATTTTGGAGGTCGTTTTAGGTGGATACACAACAAAGTGGCCTGAGACAGGATACTCACATGCTTCCTGCCCATTTTCTAGGTTTTTTGGTCTATATCAGGTAGCTGTGAACTGTTGGATGCCATCTTCCAACACTACGACTCTGACAAGAGAAATGGCAAAGCTGTTGTACTATGTTGGAACACAGAAACCAGTCAACCTGGGATTATTTATCTAGCAGAGTCTGGTTAGGTAAGTCACTGCTCCAAAGGCTAAACATGCTTTGGTATACCCTTATATGATATCTGCATTAGCTAAGAGTGCTAAGGTGAAGGGCAAAGTAAATGATGTCATCATTGATACAGAGTTTCTCCGGCCTAACAAGAAGACCTTTGGCATGCAGCAAGTGCATAATCTGCCATGGAACCCTGAAACTACAAGTTCAGCAGATACTGAAAGGAATGCCAAGTTAGTGGTGCTCAATGCAAGGTTGGGGGCTATAGCCATCCAAATTGCAGCTCTTGAAGTAGAGAAGGCCAGACTTGAGGGAGAGAAGGCTCAGTTGGAGGCACAAGAACCTGTTCCTAAACATGATTGATGATCTTGAAGTGCCTATGTTCTATGTTTCAACATAGATCACGGGTTGTGTTCAGGGGGAGCTAGTTTTATTATCTTTTTAAAGTTTATTTCTGTGGTTTATTGCCTTTGGCATATTCATGGCCCCAGGGGAGATTTTTTTTGTGATTTTGGATATTATTTTTTTGGGATGACTGTAATATGAATATTATTTTTCGGCATTATAAAATTATGGTTTTCGAATGGTATTCTTTTATGATCACATTCAGTAGTTTGCATATGTTCCAACATAGGTGGATTTCTGGAAGACTTATGTGAATATTTAGAAGTTTTTCGTTGCGTTCTTATTTCCAAAATGGTTGGGTCCACAAAATGCCAAAGGGGGAGATTGTAAAGTCAAGTGGTTTTCATTGAGTATTTTAAATTGGCAATTTGTGAACAAATTTGGAAACAAAAAACTCTCCATGTTGGAACGTGCGAACAACCACATTCACGTCTACATGATCTTACGAAAGAAGAACATAATATTATGGTATTTGTGATTTATGGAAATCAGAATATTGTGTAATATGTTAGGCGGTGGTAAAAACATAGTAGGTTTATGGAAAATCCCTACAAATATGATATTGAGTTTATTGAATGTATGAGATATGTTGTGATAAGGAAAATCTCTTTATTTATGAGATTTGGATATGCTTCTGAAGCAAATAAGGAATAGGAATATTGTGGAGATAATTATGGATAGTTCCGATCTGCTCATCGCTTTAAAAGGGGACATAACGGCTGCATCAATCTAACGATTTTAATTGGGAAAATCTGCACACAGATTTTCATCTTTCCGAGAGTCTTGCAAAGAGCCAGATCTATATGTTCCAGCATACGTGATCTGCCGTTCAAAGTTCAGAATCATATGCCTTAATTTCTCAGGAGGAGGAGATCCAACATTGATGAGTTTCGAGGTCAGAGTGAGTCTTTTCAACGTTTAATTAGGGGAGCTAACTATCGACGTTTAATTAGTAAAGATAATTATTTTGTATGGTTTACTTTGTACTGTATCTTTCTGATTAGTGGATTCAATCTTAAATGGGCCAGGCCCCGCAGATATAGGTTGATTTCACCGAACTGCGTAACCAAGTCTCGTGTCTTTATGCTTTATTTTATTGCATACTTGGTTAGATAGGTTATGCTGGAACATACTAGTAATATTTAAGAAAATTCGCTAAAACTAAATTTTAAAACAAAATATTGTAAAATAATTATCATCTTGAATGACAATGTAAAGAATAATATTCAAATTATTAGTGTCATAATTTTTTTTAACATTGAATGCTAATAACTATTTATAATTTTTCAATGAATCATTCTGAAGCGGTTAGAATAATCAAAGTGACCCGCAAACACGAATCTTTAAAGAACAATCACGGGCTACAAGCACAAACCCTAGGTTTTAGTTCTGGAATCCACAGAGAGAAAATATTCTCAAAAATAATATTATGAAAGATGAAATATCTGAATAGTACAAGAGGTCCTTAAATACTATAATGAATTCGGGAAAAAAGGAAATTCAGAAATAAAGCAAAAATAGGAAAACAGTAAATTGCTGTTTTGAGACCTTAAACGACCTAAAATGACCAAAACACCCTTGCATCACGGCATTGTAGTGTTTATGGTAGAGATCACCGAGACGGTTCCAACGACACCGGCCTCGCATGATTCCGACTCTGCACGCAAAAGTTACGCTCACAACCGTATTAGACTTTTGCGGCGATCCATCTCTTCTTCAATCTTCACCGCCATTCGCCCTGCATCACGTTCAAAAATATATTTTAACAATTTATCCGTTTATTTTACTTATAAGTTGTATTACTTATAAACTTTTACGGTTAATTAACATATTTTTAAAATTAGGAAGAGTAGGATAGAAGAAATACTAAATCTAATTTTAAAATTATGTTATATGTTATATGTACTTATAAAAATTTACCATTCATAAATTTGTGCATCGGCACGGGTATTATATATTAACTTATACTAAATGAGCAACTTATTAGTTAAGTGACATCTTCCCATTTAACCACATCACTTTTCACTAATTTTTGACAAGTGGCACTCCCAAAACTTGTCACGTCAACTTTTTTAAAAACAAATTTAATATGACATTATTTACTTTTCAATTCCAGTATATTTTTTGGAAACTGGTAATAATTAATGCAGTAACTTTACTAAAACAGTAAATTTTTGGTCGAGTGGCACCCCACATTTATTTTTTTAAAATATATATTAAAATATTAATAAATATATTATTTTATTTTAAATATTGCATCATGTGTAATTCTCATATGTATAACAACAATTTACCACTTATCAGAGTTATAAATTATGTTATATTTTTCATTTTCTTTTATAAATTTGTGCATCGGCACAGGGTGTTATCTAGTTGTATACTATTTTATAAGTTAAAACATGTAATAAAGTGTGTTCGAATATGAAAATATAAGAAATATTGTATAAAAATACAATATTTAACTTACAATTTAGTGTTTAATTTAAATTAAAAATAAGATTAAGCGTTTTTTAAAACAAAACTTATTGTTTAATTCAATAAGTGCAGTGTATAAGTGAAAAGATAAATTGTACTGTCCATAACTTAATGACACGCCACCCATTTGAAAATCTCCTCATAATTAAATTACTAATTAAAGTGGGCCCGGTGGAGGGGTACCTAATACATACACATTAAGTCGGGGATGTGCTACACTCTATATTTTATTGCCTTACATCCGAATATGTATATATACATATAATTACTTTCACAAAATCTTGTTTTAGATTGGCAAACATTTGGATGAAGTCATTTTTATAATTGATGTAACTAATTGGGTAATTTAATGTATTTTTTATTTATTGCAACGAGCGTCATATAACTTTGAATTTTTTAAAGAATATATCGCAATGTATAAATAATTCTCCTAAAAGTTATTGAAACAAGATATTTCACGATTGGTTCAACTGTTAGTTGGTCTAATATGAGACTTTCTCAATTAATTTAGTTTTATATTTAAAAAAATCTTTACCAACCTCCCCTCTCCCCCTGCAGCACCCGTTGCAACCCTGAGCTAAAAAAAAATCATCCTCCACCACCACTCTGACCACTCTTCTCTGCCACCACCATTCCCACCCTCTCCCGCAGTCACCACCACCTCTCTCCCCACCCCAACCCCTGCACCGCCATTTTGCGCCACTATCCCCTGCTCCTACCCGCGGATTTACCAAACTTTCACATGGTATCAGAGTTATATTAATCAAACAATATCACTTTATCTGCAATATTTTTCCACAATTATTTTGGCTGCAGAAAACCGCTACCCACTGCTTCCATTTGCAATTCTTTATATTTTTTTTCTATCAATTCATCATAGCGGAGGAACTCAACCTTGACAGTGTCATTTTGGATCTCAATATGGCATTCAATATTTACGATGTTCATCGCTTGGAAAGTCCATCCATTGTTCTTGTTACACCTCTTCTAACGGGTGACAATTATGATATGTGGATTCGAGCAATAGCCATGACTTTATGAGCTAAGAATAATTATGGCTTCGTTGATGGAACCTTGTTGGGACCTTATTTTCAAAGTGACATTATAAAATTTGAACGTTGCAATGATTTGGTAAGCAATTGGATTCTGAATTATGTTTCTCTTGAAATTCGGCCAAGTATTCTATATTCCAAGAACGCTGCTCAAAATTGGCTCAACCTCAAAGTTTGATTCTCTCAGTCAAATGCACCAAATATTTACCAATTGAAAATGTCCATCTCCAATCTAAAATAGGATGGTATGAATGTTTCTTCATATTTTACCCAACATAAGTCTCTTTGGGATGAATTGAGTAACATCGTTGTCCTATCTATGTGTATTTGTGCTAATTCAAAATCCATCATGGAGGAAATGAATCAAGATCGAGGTATGGAATTCCTGCAAGGACTTCATGATAACATCTCTTCAGTACACCGACAAATCCTCTTCATGGAACCTTTTTCTTCTATCCAACGGATATATAACTTGGTGCGTCAAGAAGAAAAGCAACAAGAGCTTGACATCGACATTCCAATTGTGGAATTTGCTGCCCTCTATACTTCCAGGAATCCAACATGGGATGATCGACACATAGTCACTCCCCAATCTAATCGCCCTTCAGGAAAGCGACCGCGCCCCTTTCTACGACCACTACAATTGCCATGGTCAAACCCAAGCTACTTTTTATTAGCTGCACGGATTTCCCAAAGGCCAAGTCATGCACCTCAACATAATCTTCCGGTGGAAACAAATAACCACATCATTATAGATCAATACAACAAATTGGCGGCTCTCCTGGCGCATAACAATTCATTTGAATTTTTTTGTACATTTAGCAGGTAATATTTTCTTTTCTACATAATTAGTAGATAAAATTCTAACTTGTGCATTTCTTCTTGGATCATTGATTCCGGCGCATCAAATCCCAAATGCACATCACTTGCATTATTCTCATCTTATTATGCATTGCAAAATCATTTATCAGTTCAAATGCCTGATGGATCAATGGCATGAAGAACTCATATTAAAGTAATCAAACATTCTCCAAATATCATACTCAAAGATGTGCTTCATATTCCATCTTTTAAATTTAATTTATTATATGTCTCCCAGATAACTCGACACATTGATTGTGTAGCATTTTTTCATACTCACTGCCCATTTTAGGACCGTTCCTCGAAGGCGAATATTGGTTGGGGTAGTTTTCAAAATGGACTTTTCTATCTGGATGATGTTTCTAATTTAAATGATGCATTTTCTTTCAAACAATTTAATAAATTTGACTCATGACATTCACACCTTGGTCATCCTGGGAATTATCGTTTTAAATTCCTTGCAAGCAATTTTTCTGATATTGTTTCAAACAAGAATTTTACTCGTGATATTTTTCCACAAGCTAAACAATTTTGTCAATTATTTCCAAACAATAGCTATCATTCTTCTAAATGTTTTGAATTGATACATATAGACATATGGGGACCTTTTAATAGTTCCATCTACGAATAGATCTCGTTATTTTTTAACTATTGTCGATGATTATTCGCGATGAACTTGGATATATCTCATGAAAACCAAGTCTAACACTTTTCTCACGATTGTCCATTTTTTCAATTTAATTAATAGACAATTTAATAGTATAATTTCCAAAATCAACATTGGAAACGGTGGAACATTTCTTCCGCTCAGACAATGAATTTGAATTTCTTTGTGCCAAATTTCAAAATTGGTGTTCTACTTATGACATTATTCATCAATGTAGTTGTGTTTCAACACACCAACAAAATGGGATCGTTGAACACAAGCATCACCATCTCCTTAATGTTGCTCGAGCCTTGCGCTTTCAAAGTCATGTTCCTCTGTCATTCTGGGGAGAGTGTATTCTTACTGTTGTCTTTCTTATAAATAAATTACCAGCAAAGCTCCTTAATTTTAAATCTCCTTATGAAATATTATTTGGTGCCCCTCCATCATATTCTTCACTCAGAGTTTTTGGATGTTTGTGTTTTGCCAAAATTATGTATATTCAACATAAGTTTGATTCTCGTGCCATACACGGCATATTCGTTGGCTACCCTTTTGGTCAAAATGGATATTGAATTTATGATTCATCTACTCGTCGCATTTATGTCTCTAGCGATGTTGTTTTTCATGAATCACATTTCTCTTACATTAATGTTTCTCACACATCGCCAACTTCTCATTTGGCTCCTCCGCCGATAAGTATCATTCCATTGAATGATGATAAAATTGATCCCTCAATTGATCCTATCATTCCCTCAACCTCTTCTCAAATGGATCCTCTTATTTAACCATCATCTCCTATAAAGGCTACTATTGACTCTCCTAAGGATTTGGGTTCAACTTATTCTCCCGTTCCTATCACTATGATTCTACCTCCTCAAGATCCGCTCAACCTTCACGAGTTCGACATCCTCCAACTAGCTTAACTGACTTCCTATGCTCAAATGTCTTCACTTCTACTCAATTTCCTCTTTCCAACAACTTCTTTTTTAACACTTTGAGTTCCTCTCATCCCGATTTTGTATTCACAATCATTGATCACACTAAATCGCAAACTTATTCTCAAGCGGTTAAGTTCTCTCATTGGCGTGTTTCCATGTCATATGAAATTCAAGCTCTTGAGAGTAGTCATACTTGGTATCTTTGCCCCTTACCTCTTGGAAAATTGCCCATTGGATGTAAATGGGTTTACAAGATCAAATATAATTCCTATGAATCTATTACAAAGACCGTCTCGTTGCAAAAGGATACAATCAATTTGATGGGATTAATTATCATGATACTTTTGCATCTGTTTCCAAACTTGTTCACGTTTGTCTACTCCTCTCCATCGTGGAGATTTATGGATAAAACCTTCACCTACTTGCTGTAATTTATGTCTTTCTCCAAGGCGACCTTCATGAAAAAGTTCACGTGAAACTTCCTCCAGGTTTTCATCATAAGTATGATACTCATGTTTGTAAACTACACAAATCCCTATATGGACTCAAAAAGGCCTCTTGTCAATTGTTTTCAAAATTTTATTCCACTCTAATATCACGGGGATTCCATCAGCCAATCTCTGATTGCAGTCTTCTTTACATATATCAAAGGTAATATTTCTATATTTGTATTTGTCCTTGTTTATGTTGATGACATTATCATAACTGGAAACAATCTCGTTGTCATCCATAATACTAAACAATATCTTGCCAGTTACTTTTCCATTAAAGATCTAGGCACTCTCCAATACTTTCTTAGTATTGAAGTCTCTCGTTCCAGCAAAGGTATCTTTTTATGTCAACGTACATACACTCTTGACATTCTCTATGATTTAGGACAACTAGGTTGTTGTCTATCATCTTTTCATATAGAACAAAAACCTTCATTGACTTCCAGATGATGGCACACCACTTCCCGACCCGTCTATTTATCGTTGTCTCATGGGCCATCTTCACTATTTGACTATCACTCGGCCTGATATTCAGTTTGTCATGAATACTCTTAGCCAACTCATGAAAAACCCTCATTCAAATCATCTTGATACACCTCATCAAGTTCTCCACTACCTAAAAGGTTCCGTTGGTAAGGGCACACTAACATCTGCTACTAGTTCTCTTTCTCTAGTTGGTTTTGCTGATTCTGATTGCGCTGGATGCCCCATTACCCGACACTCTACCACTGGATACATCACAATGCTTGGTTCTAGTCTTATTTCATGGAAGACTAAGAAACAAGCCACTTTTTCAAGTTCTTCCGTCGAGGCCGAATATCAATCTCTTTCAACTCTCATTGCTGAGATACAATGACTCAAGTATCTTCTTTCCAACCTTGGATTATCTCCTCAACAACCAATCACTGTATATTGTGATGACCGCCCTTCACATCGACAAAAACCCAGTTTTTTACGAACATACAAAAATATTGAACTTTGTTGCCACTTCGTCAGTGAAAAGATTTTCTCCGGCCTTATCTCCATTGGCCACTTATGTTCTTTTGACAAACATGCTAATATATTTACAAAGACGCTTGGCGCAGATGCTTTTCATCGCATTATTTCCAAGTTAGGGGTGCTCGACATTTCTCTCCCGACTCCAACTTGACGGAGGGGGGGAAGGGGTTGAACGAGTCTTCCGAAGCTACCGCAACTACCTACATACTTACCTATTCTTTAGCATGAATATTCTGTATCAATTATGTATATCTATCTCGTCTGATCAAAATTCCATATATGTAGGATTAGTTGTGAATCTATTATGTCATTATCAATAATAAACACACAGATTTACCAAACTTTCACAAGCGAAGAAATTCCCCAAACTCTCTCTCGAACCTTAGACCCCGGCCTCTCTCGCAGCAAACTCACCTGACCGGTCACACACACATACATATACATATATATATATATATATACACATATGTATGTATATATATATGTATATATATGTATATATATGCCCAAAAGGTAACGGAGGCATGCAAAGGCTTCCTCGGGCCGGACGGAGATTGGCCCTCGAGTGCAAAGGCAGAAGGGAGCTTGACTGCGACCGAGGGATAAGTAATTCGACTCATTCACATCCAGATCATGAATGTTTGGAATCCAACCTTTTTTTTACGAAAAAGAATTAGACCTTACATTTTAATTCAAAACTCGGGAAATTTCCAAATGAACAATTTCAACGAAATCTTTCAATTTCTCAGGATCTAATTTTAACAGCTGGAACAGTAACAATGAAATGGCCCCCTCTTTAGTGAGACTATATGAGCAAATGCCTGAACCGAAATATGTTATTGCTATGGATAAAAGCAAAAAATAAATTATTTAACACTTCCTGATTAAAATAGCGTAATCGGACCTGCTTTTTAGGCATCTCTCCTTATTTGGGACTCTAAAATGTCCAAGACTTATTATTGTAGATGTCTCTTTAAAATAACAACAATTGTGACAGAAAAAATACCAATTCGACGATGCCGCCCATTTTAATTTCGTGGAAGTCCCCGGGCTAAACCTTGATATACCCCAGAACAATACCTTTTTGTTACCACGAGATATATTGAAAGCCGCAGATCATTTGATTGGACCCCAAACCTTCCCGCTCCTTAAAGCAAGGGGTTCCTTGAATAAAATTCCATATATACCAGTCATACTCAAGAAAAAAAAACCCACTCAGAACAAGTGTCCACAGACATTCATTTAATAGATCTAGAACATGAATTGACTATTGTAATTGGAGAATAAAATTTTGTGAGTTCATTCACTTGTTCTTGACCATGACCAAAATCACGAACTTTACAGCCTTCTTTCCCGAAGCTAGCCGGCCTGCTGCATGGATTGACTCCAAAATTTCTATGTTGAAAAGTTATCAACCTAGTTACTTCCTAACACCATTGTCCTCTTCTACTCATCTAGAAGTACAATACATTCATGTTTTTCCTTTATATGATCGCATATTCTCCTGATCAAATATTCCCTCTATGAAATACTAAGCTGTCCCACACTTCCCCTAATGAGCAGTTGAGCACATCATAAAACTATCACCTCTCCTTCATCACATACTAAAATGGTTTTCCATCTCCCCGTAGTATCAAGAAATCATCATCAGCATGATGGCGTTAACGATGATGACGAAGAAGAGACGCTTTCTTTATGTGAATACTCAATCAATAGCAGCTCTGATTCTCAGAATTCGAGCTTCAAATCATCGTCGACTCAGGAAGAGGAGGACTCGGACTCCTCGTGCTTTGAGTTCTTCAGTCAAGAATGGAGCACAACAACTGATGATCATCACACGTCTTTATCTTCTACCAGTAGCAACAACACGATCATCTTCTGCGGAAAGCTCATTCCTTCCAAAGAGCCCATTTCGCAGGACGTTCAGAAGAGAAAGCACGAAAAGATCGAATCTGAGTTGATATCATCGACTCCATCCAAGTGGTACTTGTTTTTCTTCGGGATTACGAAGTTGAGGACGAAAGTGGAGGTGATCGGGGACATCAAAGTGAGGCAAAGTCGCAGTCGAAGAAGCTCATCATTTCACATTAGAGATAATGAGAAGAAAAATAAAGACGGGTTTTGGGCGGTGCTGCTCAGAACTCTGAGTTGCGGCAGCGTTCCGACCATAGTTGGGTGAATTCTGAATCACGACTTTTCTTTGTGGGATGAGCATTTTGACTTTTGCCGATTATTAATTTATAATACAGCTCTATATTTAGATAGTTCAAACAGCCGTCTGAATGGTATTTTGTCATTTATTTGGCCTTTTGTTTTCGTACTTGAGTATAAACCAATTTTAAAATGTAGGGTTCTGGAGTTTATTTGGCAGCAGGTGAAACAATTGGCACCATTCTGTCTAAGGGTTTTGGTGACATGTAGTTAACTCGGTGATTGGAACGGCAATTTGTGGGTCCAATTTTTGACCATGTCCAAGCCGACCGAATATTGAATTCAAACCCAGTACGCGCGCTCATTTCAGATTTAAAATATTTTTTAATTTAAAAAAAATCGATGGCCAACGAATCTAAAAGAACAACTTTAAGGTGCCGTTCTCTAAAGTTTATGTGAATTAAATTGAAACAAATTTAAATATACTGAGCTCATCTAAACTGAAACAAATTTAAATAAACTAAATTAAATTGAACTGGACTATAACATACACACAAGAATAAATTAAATTAGGGATGGAGGGCTGTGCGGGCGAAACACACACACACTATAGGTGAGATTTCGTAGCAACTATGAAGCATGGGAGGGGTCGGCCACGGAAGAAGCTGGCTCCGACAATGGCGGAGTGGAGTAGATCAATACGGGAGGAGCGTGTTGAGGCTACCAGTCCGATGGAGGAAGAGGAAGAGGATCTATCAGAGGAAAATGCTGAGACGGTGGAAGCTTCTGAAGAGGTAAACCCTACTATCTCAACTGATAAGGCCAATTTGATTGAAAATCGGGAGAAAAAAGAGGGGATGTTATGGGTTGACATTATCAGTGGAAATAGGGTTCAGAAAAACGGGATGAAGATTGATTTTGTAGCTCATTCTGTTATAGATGGTGAAATTGAGGTAGAGATTGAGATTGAGGATGTGAAGGATGAACTGGAATATTGGAAAAATGCTTTGAATATGTATGTGTTCGGTGGGAATTTAACAATGAATGCTGTGAAAAGGTTTGTCATGAAGTTCTAGTCGCTTGTCAGTGCGTCGGAGTTACTGTACGGGATATTTTATCCTTCGTTTCAAATCTGAGAGGGATAGGGATGAAGTTCTGAGGAGAGGGGTACACGATCTATGGCATGTCAATGTTCCTGCAATTATGGAAGCCCAACTTTTCCTTGAAAAGCGATATGGTACAAATTCTGCCTGTCTGGGTGAAATTACTGAACCTACCGGTATATCTATGGGGGCCTAAGAGTTTAGGGAAGATAGGAAGTGCGGTGGGTAAGCCCCTTTTCACAGATGAATGCACTGCAAGTAAGCTGCGGGTATCATACGCAAGAATTTTGGTGGAAGTTGATATTTCACAGCAGACTAGGGAGGTTGCAACAATCAAAGATATTGAAGGAAACAAAATCCAACAACCAATTGAAATAGAAGGGAGACCACTGTTCTATTACAAATGTCAGATGAGAGGGCATAGATGTAGCAGTGAGGGAGAAAAGAAGAAAAATGTACAAGTGTGGCAGGAAACGAAAAGAGCAGAACCAGTTGAAGGGAATGACAGTAAGGATGATGGCATACTGTAGGTAGTGATCAGCGAGAAGGTGGTGACACAACAGACAGTGGAAAGAAATGCATGGCAGATGGTGGCACCAAAGAGCAAAGGGAAACAAAAGGAGGGTATGAATGTAACACAGGGAGAATGTAGTAGACAAGGTTTGATGGGACTGGAGGCAGCTCTGGGAATTTTGATAAATTCTCCAGAGAGCTTTGACCACGTTCTATGATCATCTCATGGAACGCAGGGGGGTTAAATTATACAGCGAAGCAGAGAGAGATTTACTCCCGTCTTTCTAGTATGAATTTTATGATTGTTGTTATAGTAGAAACTAGAGTTAAAAAGAAAACATGAATGAAGTAAGGAAGTGTTTCAAAAACAGGTGGCAAGTTATGGATAATTATGAGGCTCACCATATTGGTAGAATATGGCTATTATGGGATGATAAAAGAGTTAGAGTAATGAAGAGGGAAGTGACTGATCAAATGCTATTATGTGAAGTTACTGATAGAAGTGGTAAATTGCCGTGTTGGTTGACTGCTGTCTATGTTGGGAGTTAGATAAAGGTGAGGAAGAGACTTTGGAAGGATATTGAAAAATCTCAGAAACTGATTACTGGGCCTTGGTTCCTAATAGGGGATTTTAACAATGTCTTAGGCACAAACGACAGAGTGGGAAGCTATAATGTACAACCTAGAGTGAGTACTGGGAACTTGAACAAATGATGATGACTGTTGGACGAATGCGAATCAACGGGAGACTTCTACACATGGTCGAATAGACAGGTTGAAAGAATAATCTATTCCAGAATTGATCGAGGAATGGGAAATGCATAATGGTTTATGAGGTTTCCTGAATCCGTAGTAGAAAATATGGATCCGGGGATCTCAGACCATGCGTTACTCAAGGTGAAGCTGTTTGAAGACAAGGAGAGAAGACCTAGACAGTTTAAGTTCTTAAACTGCCTACTAGAAAGGGAGGAAGTTTTGTTAACCATTAAGGAGAGTTGGGAGAAACAAGTGAATGGTAGGCCTACGTATGTTGTGTGGATGAAATTACACTGGCTACAGAAAAACTTAAAACTGTTTATGAAGCAAGTTGGTGGGGTGAAAAGAAAATTGGAGCAATTCAGAGAAGAGTTAAGTAAAGCTCAAAAAGATTTGATGATGGACAGGATGGATAAAGAAAAAGTACAGAGGGTTATAACTTGTATAGAAGAAGTGTATAAGTGGAGTGGAATAGATGAGAAGATAGCTAAACAGAAATCGAAGATAGATTGGCTACGCTTGGGTGATGGGAACAACTTGTATTTCCATGCATCTGTGAAATAAAAAAATAGGGCAGCATGCATACTGAAAATAGAAAGAGAGGATGGAAGTGTGACCACTAAGCAGGAGGGAATAGAAGCAAAGGTACTAAGTTTTTATGAGAATTTGATTGGCAGGATATGTAACAGATCAGAAAGCATTGATGTGGAGATCATGGAGAATGGCAGAACGTTGAATAATGAAAGCAGACAGATACTGATTGCAGATGTTAATGGGAAGGACATATATGAAGCCTTGAAGGGTATAGGTGACATGAAAGCCCCGGGTTGTGATGGGTTTACTGCGAGATATTTTAAAATAAATTGGGGAGTGGTGAAGGATGATATCATTAAGGGAATGATGGATTTTTTTTTTGAAACAGGAAGGATATACAGAGATGCAAACAGCACATTAGTGACCCTCATTCCAAAAAGTCCCATAGCAAGCAAGGTGAAGGATTACAGGCCTATATCATGTTGTTCAACAATGTACAAGGTGATATTAAAAGTAATGACTAATCGGCTGAGCAAGGTAATTGGAGAGATAGTTCAAATTAACCTGGATGCCTTTGTTCCCGGAAGATGTATTCACGACCATATCATGGTGGTATATGAATTTCTAAGAGGATACAACAGAAAGGGAGAAACCCCGAGATGTACTACGAGATGAGAACTTCCATTCAGGTACCTTGACATTCCTTTAGCTAGTAGAAAGTTAACAATCCATATGTGTCAACCATTGATTCAGAAAATAGTTGAACAGATTAAACACTGGAGCGCTAAACTGTTAAGCTACTCTGGTATACTACAGTTGATTAAAAGCGTGATCTTTTCTGTTGTTAACTACTGGCTGCAAGTTTTCCCTCTACCAAAAGCTGTACTTAAACACATAGATGCTCTATGCTGTACCAATCTTTGGTGTGGAGGAGAGATGATTTCCAGAAAGTTACTAGTGGCATGGGAACGGATATGCGGAAGGAGGAAAACTGGGGGACTAGGTTTAATCTCATTGCAAGAATGGAGTATGGCAAGTGAGGGTAAAACCTTATGGAATGTTTGTAGAAAGCCAGGCATGTTATGGATACGTTGGCTTCATGCGCACTACATAAAGGATATATGTGTATTGAAAGTTAAGATCCCAGCTAATGCATCGTGAATGCTCAAAAGTCTAGGGAAATGCAGAGAAATGGTAATGAACATGGAGGCTTGGCAGAAACAACAGGGGCTAGAGAAGTTCAGCATCAGGAGGGTTTATGTGGAACTGAAGCAGGAGCAACCAGAAATGGTTTGGAGAAAACTCTTCTACAATAACTATGCAAGGCCACAGGCAAAATTTACACTTTGGATGTGCTGTTTTAAGAGACTGGCTACTAAAGACAGATTGACAAAGTTCGGAATAGGCAATGACAGAAAGTGCACTTTCTGCGATAAGGAGGAAACATGGCAGCACTTGTTCTTTGACTGTCCTGAAACGAAGAAAATCTGGAGAGATATGTTGCGATGGCTGAAGATGACGAGGGAACCTGGTACTTGGGATGAAGAGCTAGCATGGCTAGTGCAAAAATGTCGAGGTAAAGGAAGGAAAGTACCGCTGTTGAAGATGGTAGCAGCAGAAGCAATTTACTGGACTTGGAAGAGGAGAAATGAAGTATGCTTTCATAAATAGGAGAGCAAAAATATTGTAAGTAAAATCATAGAGTGTGTGGTATATAGAGCTTGGGTTAAACCAAAGTTGAAAGCTTTATGTGCTTAGCTTATGGTAGGTTTTGACTGATATAGTTCCTTTGTAATTGTAAAGCAGAGTTGTGCATATTTTTTGAAAAGAAATGGAAGTTTTATCGAGTTCCAAAAAAATAGAAGTGGACTAAAATTTTTTAAAAATAAATTTATTTATCAAAATAAAAATATATTTATGATATAAATTAAAGGCAAAGTTTTGGGGAAAACCGTCTTTCCATAAGACGGTGTTTAATTAGAATAACAAAAAGATAAGATTTTAGTTGCAATATTACAAATTTATTATGCAATGTGTAGTAGTTATAAAGTTTATGACCCGATTAATGCAACCAACAATTTTATCTTCATTTCCTCTAATTTTCAGCTTAAACCCCGATCTTTTTGTGACTTATGCAAATACTGTCTTTCAAGAGACATACTCTTAATTAATTTACTTTGAATATTGTCATTTGAAATTTTACTTCTTCATAACCTATATTTTATAATCTAGTTATTCTAATTCTTGTTATACAGTATTAATGTACTAATATCTCCATCCCTCCCTAACTTGCAAGGAATTTTTTTCCAATTAAAGATGTCAAACGTTGACCATATATCTTAATAGATATATGGGCAATAATGTTATACATGCGATGTTAGATTCATTGTAATATGTAGTTTCCAAATATCAATGTTTTATGCGCCACTATTGTCCGTAGTTACATATATTTACAGTGCTTGTTTATTGGAGACCGTAAAAATGATTTTGTGCAAGGTAAAGAGACGGAAGGATTGTTAAATTGGTCAATTTTTTTAAAAAAAATTATCAAAAGAAGCAGGCTATTTTTCAAAACGCTCTCCCAAAATTAATATGAAACATAAAGTCTTGTTACCGATTAACCGTTAGATGAGGTCATTTTATAATTGATGTAACTAATAGGATGATTTGATGTTTATTTTTATTTATTGCAACAATATTCTTATAACTTTGAATTTTTTAGAATGTATCGTAATGCATTAATAATTATAATTTAACCCCTAAAACTTACTGTAATGAGATTTTTCATTATTAGTCTAACCGTTAGTCGGTCTAACATGATACTTCTCTTTATGAAAATAAAGGATAATTTTTAATATAGGCAATTTCAATTAGCACTAACAATTTAAGTTATTTTATAATATTTTTACATGTCATAACTATAAGAAATATGGATTTTCAATAATATTTTTTCATGTCAAACATTTATTTTGATTTCGGTATCACTTGTGTAGAAACCTCTGTTAAAGGTAGTGATAGAAGGCAATTCCAGTGGTTTTATGGGCAAGCTCATTTGGGAGGAGGTTTTGAGTTCGGAACTGGTATGTTTCAGATCCCTCCATTATAAAGGCGTTTCTCCTCCCAACAAAAGCGGTTTTTAAAGAACTGTCTTTAATAAAGTGCAATTGAAGGCAGTTTGACCGTTGTTCTAGAAGAACAGTGATTGAGGACAATTAAAGGCAGTTCTGTCAAACTAACTTTTAATGACCTCAACATCGAAATTGTGAATAGACTTGATACAACTTACGAAGTCAAAATTGAGCTGGATTTTCAAAGGTCTAAATTAAGTTCCAAAATTGAAAGTTTACTCGGTAGACGTTTCGATATTGGAACTGTGTTTGGCCTTGTGGTGATATTTATTTTTTAAGTGGGGATGAGGGATTTAAGTCTCAAGTTTGAAACTCAACATATATAATTGTGCATTTCAAATAACCTAAAAAAATGAGAGAATCAAATAGATAATTGGATTTGAGAGAAATAGAACAATTTGTTTGACACAAGTAGATGAAGGTAGCTAGTTAATGTGGGTTTTTAGTTTGTGAACATCTTCACCACCTGAAAAAGTACAATTTATTTATCCTCTAATATTTGTCTTCCTATTTGTTAATGACAATTTATTGATTTGTGTATTGAATGAGTATTGATGGAGAATGAGACTAAGTTGGGCCTCCGACCCAATGACCTAGCCCACCATGGGGACTGGGTCGAGGGGCCTTAATGGGCTTCTCGATGAAGAAACAGAAGGAAGAATAACCTTAATAAGGTTTAGAAAGGTATAAATAGAAAGGTGTGCCATTACTTTTAGAATATTCACTGTTCATCCATTGGCGACCGTTGACTGACTTTGGCATCGAAGCTTCTTCTCCCGGATACCTCCGGGGTTTATTTTGCAGGTTACATGTCATTGCTAGAGAGTCTGGGTTGAGCTTTCAAATCGGTTCGTCCGCAAATACATCAGGTATATTACGATGTTTATTTATGAAGTTTTTATGGATGAACTGCATTTGAATCGTAGGATTTTGGTAAAAAGGATTGAGTAGAACTCACCCATAAGGATCTTAGAAATTCTCCCGAGTAAATTCCATTGGTAGAATCATTTATCATGTTAGCATTTGAACATGCTTCTAAGAATGGTGTGGTGCAAGATCAATGTCCTTGTAAGGATTGTAGGAATGATGTATTTTTGGGGAGGAAGAAGTTGCAGATCATTTGGTAATGGGAGGTTTTCAAACTATTTATACTTGTTAGGTATGGCATGGGGATGTTGAGTTGAATATGGTTTAATTGGATGAAAGATCAAGATCGGCGAATGATATAACTAGACATACATAAGATGGCGAGCAGTGGAAGAAACTACATGGCTTGTACCCCAAGTTTGTCTTTAAAGCTCAAAATTTAATGTTAGGCATTTCCACAGATGGTATGAACCCATTTAGTGATATGAGGACCATGCATAGTTCTTAAATTGTTATGTTAGTCATTTATAACTGTTGTGATTCAAATAGCGATATGAATGTTGAACCTTGATTCAACACGCAAAACCTGTAAAACGAACTCCCTGAGGGTAGCTAGCGGAAGAAGCTCTGATGCTAAAATCATACCAAAAGTATTCAATCTAAGTTGATAATTGAATGAACCAAATGGATGAATGCCTTGGTATTTATAGGAGTTTATTCCTGAGAGTTCTCCTAATCATGTTGGGATGAATATGCACATTACATGTTGGAATAGTTTTTTTACCATATATTTGGTATACCATAATTGTACCTGGAAAAAGTGTGCATTTCATAGGTAGAATTAGAATTGGAGATCCTCTATTGATTGTGGGGCTTCAACCCAACATAATATAGTGGGGTGGCCTTTAGTCTAAGTGGGTTGTAATAGCACGACCTTCGAGCTGAATGGGGAGTTTCGACTCAATCCTTATCAACAATCTTCTATCGTGGCTAATGATAAAATTAAAGTATGTGTTGTTGTCTGTGATAATTTTGGAGCCAAAGCAACCGAAAAATGATATAAATGTGTAGTTGGCACCTCTTGTGGAAGATTTGTTGGAGTTGTTCAATGAAGGAATTCGCACCTATGATGGCAATGCGGAAAATATATTTCAACTAAAATCGTTCTTGTTTTGCACCATAAATGATTTCCCCGAATACAAAATTTTGTCCGCTTAGGGCACTTTGTGTGTCTGTTGCGTGAGAGTGAAACCTCATTTTTGTTAGTTTAAGCACATTTGCAAGATAATGTATCAGGGGCATTGGAGGTTCCATTGAGAGGGGCATCCATGACGTTTGGCAAAAAAATGGTTCAATGGATATGTGGAGGAAAAAGGGTTACTGTTGCTAATAACCAGTGAAGAGGTTTTTGAAAAAGTGAAGGATTTCTCCAACGATTTCGATAAGAGAAAATGGAAAACTATTTAAAAAGACAGTTGAAAGAAATGATCTATGATGCGTGTAGAACTGCAGCCGTGATAACCGAACCTTGTTTCAATACGTCGATCCTGTAAAACAAACTCCTCACGGGTGTCGGGGGAAAAAACTCTGATGGTAAAGTCAAATCAAAAGTATTTAATCTGAGTAATGGGAATTGAATGAATTGAACGAAGGAGTACCTCATTATTTATAGAAGAAGGATCCCCGAGAGGTCCTTCAATAATGTTAGAGTAAATATTCACTTTCCTTATAGGAATAGTTATCTTACTATACCCTAGTTACCATATATTCGATGCACCATAACTGTACTTGGAATGAACGCGTAATCCAGAGACATATTTAGACTTGGAGGTATTCCGCTAGATGGCTGGACTTCGGCCTAGCAAAAAGTATGATATGTCCTTAATTCAAAAAGTAGAGTAGTAATATGACATTTGGCCCAAGGGACCCTCATCAATAGTCCCCGATAGAGCTGGAGGTTTGAGTTTCGACGAGTACCACTGGTTCTTTCATATGTAAGTATTTGAGGTTGTGCATCCTGGATGTCCTTTAGTATCCCCTTTTCAGAATATTGTCAAGCATCTTAACCACTTTCGCACATTCGGCGCTGGTGGAGGCTCCACATGTCACGACCTTCATTTGGGCGAGAACTTCACGCCAGCGACGTACATGATCACTGATTTTTGAGGCGGTAATTATTACTTCTAATCCAAAAAGTCCCTTAGGTAATACAAATAAACCTTTTCAGTAAAAACCCAACTCACTTTTTGTATACGTTTCCTAGCTGCCATTTTTTGAGTGCAAAGCTCTTTCCATTACCAGGTTCTTCGTCAAGTCTTTTCAAGGAGCTCTCCCGACCAAGTAAGTTATCCTTCTCTCTTTTTGACGTTTTGTTTCCCTTAAATATGTCAAAAGATTCCAATGCCGAGTCATCCTCCGTCAAGATCAGCCTCGAAAAACCAACGGCTCTGCTAGAAGTGATGCCCCTGCTAGTTCCAAGCTCCATTCACTTAATGAAGAAGAAATTCCTTAGGAAGTGCATGCTAAACCACAAGGGTATTATAAGTCTGGCCGGTAAAAAACCTCGTAGAAGTGTCAGGGAAAGAAGAGGCTTTGTCAAGTGCATTTGAGGTTAGAACTAATGATTACTTGATCCCTACTTTTAGAAAAACACACATTTTAATATTTCATTGCAATATTACATTTTCATAATTGACACCCTTTCCGTCCCATCATAAGGGTCTTATTTCCTTTTTGCACAGACATTTAAACGTGCTAATGTGACATGAGAAGTGTGGGGATTGAAATGAGCTAATCAAAATTCAGCCATAAATTTTAACCTAGATAAGAAAACAGGAATTTTTTATTGAGGCGGATGAAAATAGAAAGTAGGAATTTTAGCAGGACAGAGTGAGTACAACATAAGCCTGCGATAGATAATAGGAGTATTTATTTTATTGGGATATATACAAATATAACCTTATATATTTGAGTAAGTGTCAATATAATCCTCAGAAAATTGAAACTACAAAAAAACCTTAACTAGTTGATGAAAGTGCCACTATAACCCTCTGGGGGACAATCCAACGTTGACATTTTGTTTCTGGTTATTGACCCCCATGAAATGACAAAATGCCCTTGGCCCAAATGTTGAACTTGAGTGGACAATTATTACCCTTACCCACCATGGTCCATCACTATTTCACTGCTCCACCGTGCGCCGCCACACTCCGCTGTGCACCACTGGTCATTCATCTTTTTCGTCAAAACCTAAATGTAAGCATGAAACCCCCCGCCATCACCCATCCCAGCCCACCTGCCACCTGGCACCACCCTGCCTAGCCCACTCGCTGCTCGCCACCACCCAAATTAGCCTACTAACCCACTCGCCACAACCCTACCAGCTCACCTGCCGCCCGCCGCCCGCCACCACCCATCCCATCGATCTATTTCTAGTCTAGGGAGGATTCGTGGGGAGAAAAGAAACAAAGAAGAAGAGAAAAAAATGAGAGGAAGCTACGGGGAAGAGGAAGAAGAGCCGTTGCGGGGAGGAATAAAAGACGAAAAAAGAAGAGGGAAGAGTTTAGGGCTTTTGGGGGTATAAAGGTAATTTCAATGCATTATATATTTTTAATAGAGGGATAAAATGGTCTTTTCACCAAATTTCGGACTAAATCTTCCGGAATGAGTATGTTTGCACTTTCACTTACTTTCTGGGGTTATATTAACACTTTCAATTACTAGAAGATTATATTGACATTTATATGAATTATTTAGGTTATTTAACCACTTTTCTCTATTTTACTTTTCAACTGCATTGGCTTTTTTGCATGACAATTTCTTGGGAAAACATCTTTTCATAGGCTTATGGAAAAATAGTGTTTAATTAGAATTATCCCAAGTACCCTAAAATAGATATTATTTGTTTTTTGTCCGTCAATTGGGGATAATTCTGTAATTTTCTGACTTTCCCAAACATCTAAAGCGACACCATCTTAATTCCATGCTTCAGCCCACGGGACTTGCGATTTCCCTCCCTCCACATGAATTATTGATCCCAAGCATTGCGTTCTGTCAGTCAACCAGAATAATCTGTAATTTTCTGACTGTCCTATCCATCTAAAACAACTCCGTTTTAATTCCATGCTTCAGATCACAGTGCTTGCGATTTCCCTCCCTCCTCGTGAATTGTTGATTCCGACCCAGAGATTTTGATTCCCTTCCATGATTAGCCGCCGTTAGTGGGTTATCTCCTTCTCTGTCGTTGTCGTTGTCGTTGTCGTCTTCATCACCGTGGCAGTTCATCCGCCGACACCGTCCCATTTTGCTGGAGCTCTATTTGTCGATGGTGAATCAGCCGACAAGAATAGCCAGACGGAGGTTGAAACCAAGGCTTCTTTGAAGAAGTCAAGTAAGTCTCACGGTGGCAACGACAAGTCTTTTCCATCGCCGGTGCAGGCAGCTTCTCCTACTTCACCGGCGTCGAAGGATTCCAGCACGGTGGACATTGAAGGTGAGACGAACGACGCGTGCCCTAAGCTCGGAAGTTTCTATGAGTTCTTCTCACTTTCGCATCTCCTGCCGCCAATTCAGTGTAAGTAAGCTGTGAATTAATCATTAGTGTCCGTTAATTTGCAATTTGGGAGCTTATTTTTTTGCTCAATTGTATTCTGTGTGCTGAAATTTCATGATAATTACAGTTATTAGGAAAGGAACGAGACGATTGCAGGATGATCAGAGCTTAGGAAATGATTTCATTTTCTCTCTGAAGTAAGTCCGTTGATATTTTTTCTCTTCACGGTTTTCCACTTGTTACAATTATTACTAATAGTAAGTTTGATTTGGATCAAGACTATGATTCTCGAATAGATTAGTTGGAGTTGTTAATGTGTAATGCTTTAAATTTTGTGACGAGAACAGGTGAAGCTTTGCAATGGAAAGTTAATCCCCATGGAAGCTCGTAAGAAAAGGATTCACTAGCAATGGGAAGCAACAGATGTTGTGTCACAATCTTGTTGATTTGTTGAGGCTACTCAGTAGAGCTTTCAATAATGTTAGTCGAGCACTCTTTCCGAATGTGAATATCACTATATTCTAAAAACGTGGATGACTTAATGAACCGTGTTTTCGTCATTGTATATTTTATTATTTTCCATAGTCGGTTTGCTGCTTTCAGAGAAGAACATATGTCTTCCACGCGTCATCAACCCGTCACTTATCTAGAGAATTCCACAAGCTTCATCTTCTCCATTTACCAAACGTTTCTCAATTTCAGTACAATGCTATTTGCAATCCTAAAATGTCAATTTTGTGTTCTGATTTTTTACTTGGTATTCAATTTTGTCCCTTTTGGTTTTTGCATTCCTACTCTGACTTTATCTCATATAATTTCTCTAATTACGCTTAATTCACTTGAAACTTGCAATTTTTGTGGCTACACCTCAGGTGTCCGAAGCTTTGCCTTAGTGGTTTAACAGAATTTTTTTTCTTTCTCCCTAATTGTGGGTTGGAATGGAGATGTATGTGAGGATCGTCCATAGCTCAGAAGGAGTTTCTCATGGGATTGTAATGATACATGTGGATGCTTTGAGTTGAAAGAAATTTTGAGCTTAATTATACAGGTACTGTCTTCTCTGAGCTGTTGAGTGTCATTGAATTATGCGTAGACAAAGATGACATATATTTTGGCTTCTTGATCTAATTTGTAAAATTGGTTAACTGTTAGTGTGGTGTAGATATGCTGCACAGCTAAACCCCAATCTGGGTTTTAAAAAGCGCAAAGTGCAGCGAAGCGCTAACGGTAAAATTTACCGAAGCGCTGAGCGTAAGCGCTCGCTTTTCGGAAAAAAGCGCTCCCAAATCATATACTAGGATTATTTCAATAAAGACACAACATAGAACTTTGAATAACAACACAATATCATAAAAGACAAATAAAAAATTCAACACATTAATAACACAATCGCTTCTATCCGATTTATGTCTTTTTTTCGGTTTAATCCATAAATAAATTATATAACCCTAATACTATTTATTTCAGCCCAAACTCCATTCATTTAAGGAAAAAAAGGCCCATTTCAGCACAAAAACGAAAAGCGCGCTTTTTTGAGCGCTTCGCCAAAAGCGCTAAAAAGCGCTCGGAAGCGCGAGCTTTTAGTTGGCGCTGGCGCTTTTCAATACAAAGCGCTCACTTGAGCGCTTAGTGTTTTTTTGCGCTTTAAGCGCGCTTTTTTAATCCCAGACTCCAATAAATCAGTAGGGGAATGATTAGGAACGTTAAGAAGTATGTTAACTTTTGTATGAAAAAATATGCATGGGATGGATTTTGTTTATGCTAACAGGATTAGGAAGTACAGTGAAACAAAGTACTATGCAGATACTGTAGCTTCCACTCTTTGAAGAATCTTGATTGAAAGAAAAACTGAACATGAGTGTTGTTGGGTTCAACTAAGGAGTTAGAGGCTTGAGGGTTAAATTTTATTTTGTCCATAGAAGCAAGAAAGAGCACTATTCAACCTTGTATTAATAGTTACATGCCATGCATTTACATTATGATGATTATGTGATGCTTCTTGTTTTGTCTACAGAGCAGAGTATTCGAGACAAAAATGTTGAAATGGATGGGTACTTATGACTGCATTATTACAAAAGTAAGGTTCTTTAATCTGCACTATTTTGTACCAATACTATACTATAAAAGTGTCGATGGACTATCTACAATGTTTTTTTGTTTGCATTTTGTCAACGAAAACACAGTGTTTCATCTGTTTCCTTCTTCGTTGTGTCCACTCCAAACTACGTGTCACCTCCTACCTTCTCACTTCTTCTATGGGTGTCAATTTGCATGTGCCCATTCCCTTCACACTCTAAGCATGGATCACATTACCAAGTAGAGCAACATTATCTCTTCTGAAGGGGATCTTTTTTCCTTTCTTCGGGTTTATTCGATTCTTCTGACATTTAATTGCCTTTTTTCTCTTGCATCTAATGCAACTCAGCTAACCTCTGTTTTCAAATAGTTATTGTTCACCAATGGCATCCTGACGGCATCCTACTGCATGTGTGGTTTGATGTTAATGAATGATGAGTATGAAGAGCTTTTGAAGGAGTAACCAAAGATTGAATTCAGTGGTGAGGTTAGGTTCTCTCTGACTTCTATGTTTTTAAAATTCTTTGTACGTGGTTCATGTACTAAGCATCTTGTCAACAACAGGACACTATGAGAAGCTGAAATGGAACATTTAGTGTTATCAATTTTTGTTCTTATCTGTTTCATTTAAGTCTCTGGTCAAGTTAGATATCTATAAGTTGCTTTGATTGTTAATATCTTTCATTATGTTCTGACAGAAAGCTTATAAAATCCAGAGTAGAGTAGCGTTATCTCTCTTATAATAGCATTTCATAAGTATGTTCAGTTATGGTCTGAAAGAAAAAAGGGGGGGGGGGGGGGGGGGCTGGTTAATTTTGGTTCAAAATCTTGATGTCTGTGTTAGTTGTCTGGATTTTTCTGAACTTTAACAATGGCATAGGGAAGTGTTTTAGAGCAATTAAACCAGCTCTAATTGTGATTGAATGATATATTCCTCTAAATTTATTTTCAATCTTTTTGAGGTGCATCATATTCTTGAATTTATAGAGTAGATGAAGAAATATTGCATCTGGGATGGGGTTATCTACTGTAGGGTTTACTCCCCAGCTTGGTGAAGGCATGCATAGTTGTTTGTTATAAGTTTGTAAAATCTCCATTATCTTTGAAGAAGGCGCAATAGTGGTTACATACTTCAGAAGCCTGGAACGATTTAGGCTTTCAAGGTTCTCATGAGGGGCGGAACTATGGATCATAGATTTTAATGCATGTATAATCTGTACTTGAAAACTTGAGGTGGTGATTTTGCTTGGTATATAAATGCTTCCTCCCCAGCAATTTGATGTTATGTAAAACACTTGCTAGATCAAAGATAAGCTGGGATTGTGGCCTTGCTTGTGTTTTGATGGCGTTGAGAACTTTAAGCATCCAGCATGGGGATATTGAAGACCTGGAACGACTCTGTTGTACGATGAGGTGAATTTGTTGTCCTTGATTATGTTGTGTATTTATTTCATTAAAGATGTTTTTTTGCACATTGTTGCGTAATATAACCCACTGCTTCAACTGTTTTGTTGTTGATGGTGTTTAGTTTTTAGACGAACGGCTTCTGAGTTCTATATTGTGCATAAGCTGGTTTTAATACGCACCAACTATGAGAATTTCCAGGATTTAATTCTGATGCTATTGTTTCCTGCAGTACTTGGGCTGCTTATTTGGCATATCTATTGCAAAAGTTTTCAGTTAAATTATCCTACTTCTCTGTAACATTAGGAGCAAACCCAAAATTTTCAGTGGAGACATATTACAAGGTGATATGCAGTTTTAATGTATAGTTTCAAAATTCATATAATCAGTTGCTTTGTTATCACACGCCTCATGAACTCCTTATAGATCTCTATTACTGCCGTGGACTTGGCTTAATTAATTCGTGAACTATTTGACTAGTTAGTTTTTGATATTGGAAGATGGAAAGTCTTTTGCTTACAGATTTACTGAATATGATGATGGTGTAATATTGAAATTTCAAATGTTGATCCAACACGAAGACTTGATGTTTTTTACTTCCCTTGGGAAAAATAATTCTAATTGTGGATCACTAGATTCTTCGTGGGCTTTTGAGAGTGCATGTTAATTGTATCCTATAGTACAAACATCCTGTTTTCCTACAATGTTCATTATGCCTATGTTTAGTTTGGATGCTACACATTGCAAAAGTTGTTTTGTTGCATATGTGCCAGATGAACTTGAAATGTTCGTCTGGGATTGGTATAATGGGAAATGTTCTGTAGAGGATGAATAGTGGGGAGGAAATGCTGGAGGCCTAGGTAGAGATGGAAAATGTGATCTACTACCTTATGTGGGTGAGTTTTCATTTCTCGCTTCTATTCCATGCAAGACACCAGAGGAAAGACAGATTCGAGACAGAAAAGCTTTTCTTCTTCACAGTTTGTTTGTGGACATTGCCATTTTTAGAGTGATTTCTGCTATAAAACAAGTAATGCAAAGACCAAATGTGGCTAATTCTGGTCCAGAAATTGATACACGGTTTGAAAACATGTTATGAAGTTTTTATGTATATGAATAGCAATGTTGATGATGGATGTATATAAGGGTCCTCAACCCAGGAAAAAGTAGATACTATATGTCCTAGCATTAAAGTTGTGATTTCTAAATTTAAACCAAGTATTTGAAAGTAGAATCCTAACTACGAAGATGAGTGTTTAATGCTCCAAAAATGTTAATTGGTATTGAGATTTAGGAACGAAGATGCTCCAAAAATGTCAGCTGAGACCCTCCACCAAAGGGGTTCAAAATAGCAAAGTCTTCAAAAAAAAAAAAATAAAAAAAATCTCCACTAGCTTGTGATAGAGCGTTGATGAAGTTAGGTTGAATTTGATGCTAAGGTGTTGTTGATTGTTAGGTTGGGTGTCGAATATAATGGATTCTGATTGTAGACAGGTTCAAATCATCTCCCTTGATTGCATTTCTTGTCGTTGCTGAAATATGATTCCAATCTAGATGTAGACCTTCGTCTATGAAGCGTCCTTGTTGAGTTAAGTGGTGTGCAGTTTGATTTTCCTCATTGTATACATAGTGGAAGGTAATTTGAATGTTGCTGAATCCATTGAATTCTCCATAGGTTCCTCTCCGCCTTTCAAGGGATTTTTGTTTCTCCTTTCCACTAATGAACAACTTGCAATGAATCAAGTTCCACAATTAGTGGAGAGAAGTTATGCAAACATATTTTAAGACCCTAAATACAAGCTCTTAATTCATGAGCAACATCACAAACATTCCTTAATCTTTTAGAACTCACAGTTTTTATTTCTCCCAATTTGTTCCTAACAATAAAACCAGCTTTGGGGATGTTGAAGGAAGAAAAAAATATTTCTGTATTCAGTTTAAAAACTCCTTTCAGATGGAATCCATTTATAGGCTTTTAGGATGTAAGAATTTAGAAAACAAACATCTCTCTTTAAACGCTTCACTGTCCGCCTTAAAATGTAGTGGGTGAATAGTAAAAATGATAGAGCACAACTTATACATTTCCATTGCCATGGACAAAAACTAAATTTTAATACTTTCAAATAAACCCTTGTTTCTACTTTTTCCAAAGGATCCAAACAGGTACATTAGCCAGGTTATTTTTTTTTTCATTTAAAGAAAATAGTTAGGGATCAAAACCATGGTATCACATAAGAAATATGGGGAAAAGTCTTCACAATCATAGAGAGAATATTAAACCCTTTTCCCCATATCAGTCTTATGAGTTGGCAATCATAAAAAATAATGATTCATTAAGTCGTCACTATTACATGTCAATCGAAATGCATGTATTAAATAATAACCTGAGGAAATTGATTTATTGAGTCCTCACTATTATTCACAAATCCAGTGTTTGATGATGCTTTATAAGTTGAGGAAATTGAGAAGTTACGATGAATATGTATTTACATTATTTTACATTAATTACTTGTGTTTTAGAGAACTAATTTTATTTCTCTATGAATTAAATGTCAAATTTTTAGATATATTCACTCCATATACTTTCTATATATTATTTTTTGAAAAGTTATAAAAATAATCATTTTATTGATTCAAGTGCTAAAGTAACCCAAACTTTATGTTAAAAGTGCTAATATAACCCTACAAAATAAAGAAAAAAGTGCCAAAATAACAATAACTTTATGATGTATCATGTATGTGCCAATCTAACTCTGGGCGTCGTTGATTTCAATTCTCAACGGGAGATTTGACAGCTTTTAATGAAATGACAATTTTACCCCTAAATTAAAAAAATCAAAAGAAAAAAACATTCTTTCTTCTTCAGCGCAACTTTTCTTCTTTTCCTCTTCAGATGTCGACTTCTTTCTTCTCCAATGCAACTTTTCTTCTTTTCTTCTTCAGATGTTGGCTCCCTCGCTCAGTGGCTCATCGAGGTACTCGGGTCGTGCCGATCTGCCGGCTCTACGGTGGAGCCGCTGGTTCACCCCTCCTTTTATTTCAGGGTTGGTCAACATTCAATTCCCTCGGTCAAAATTGGAAATAGGCCAGTACATTTGATCATAAAATTAGGGTTATTTTGGCACTTTCTCATTTTGTAGGGATATATTGACACTTTTAGTTTAAAGTTAGGATTAAAAGTGTAAAAGTCCCTATTTTATTTTATTCATTATTTAATATATTCTATCTAAATTGATCATTTCACTTTATAATCCATAGAGCTTTTTGTAAATGATTTTTTAAAATTTTAATGTGAGATGTAAGTATTATAAATTATTTAAATAAAGTAAATGTAAGTATTTTAGTTGGAATATAAAAATATTATTATGCAATATGAAATAATTATAAAGTTTATGACTTAATTAATGCAATACAAAAATTTTATCTCTATTTCTTATAATTTACCGTTTAAATATTAGTCTTTTCATGACTTATGAAAAGACCGTGTTTCAAGAGGCGGACTTTTTTTTCATTCATTTTAGTCAGAAAGAAACACGGAAATCAATTATTCATCTCATCAGTCATTCACACAATATATTTTTGGGATTCGTTTAGAAAAGAAGATGGCAATCCTAGTGAATTTTAGTTTCCTACACCGTCCGATTTGATTCAGAAAAAGAGTAAATTTTATTTAAGGTATAATCATATTATTAATACTTTTCTTTTTACTTTAATTTTTGTTAATTGGATGTACAATATTTCAAAAATGATAAACAGATAAAACTAGATATTGACATTAAACGAAAAATGGAATGTTGATCCATTGATTAAAATAGGGTGCGGCCACTGTTTCATTAATGTTTGCGAATTTAATTTTGAAGGATAACAGAAATTTTTTACTTTGTGTACCATTATTAAGTTTGGGGTTCATTAAGAAACTTTTCCCTTTTTAAAAAATCAAATAAAAAAGGCCAATAAATATATAGACCCTTTTCAAGTATATTGATTATTTATTACAGTGAAAAACGCAAATCCATGAATCGACAAAAACAGAAAACATACAAAGAAAAACAAGTGAAAACTCTTCCATAAATAAAAAAAAATCCCCCATCAGTTATCCTCAACTAACAGTAAAAAAGATTTGAGTATTTCTTGTTAAAAATAGGGCAAAGTCTTGGGAAAGACGGTCTTTCCATAGGCTTATGGAAAGACGGGATTTGATTAGAATATTAAAAGGTAAAAGGTCTTAGTTGCAATATTAAAATTTTAGTATGCAACATGTAGTAGTTATAAAATTTATAACCCGGTTCATGCAACCCGAAAATTTTATCTTAATTTCTTCTAATTTACATTTTAAACCTTGGTCTTTCCATAACTTATGGAAAGACCGTCTTTCAAGAGACGGACTCAAAAAATAGACAGATTTTCTAAAAGAAAACTATTAGCTTAGGAGGTGACAAGGTAAATAAGGGAGACAGGTATTGCTTCCCCATAAAGAAGCTAATCCAGTTATTTTCCGAAATGGGAGAGGAGAAACAAAGAAAAATTAGCAGACTTCATTGCGAGTTCTGCGTTTTTGATTTTCTGAGGAATCAGAGGGATAATCTTTTCCATTCTCGCGCGCTTTGATGTTCCTCTCTCCATAATCACCATCGATCATCAGTTCATCATCGTTGTCGTCCTGTAAATTGAAGGACAGAGATTCTGTTTGTGATAATGTATAGGCCAAAAGCCCAGCCCTCGAAGTATCTCGGCCTAAGCAGAGGTTTGCGACCCAAGGATGGAGCAACGGACATAACGTGCGCGGGTGGGCAGAGCAGTACGACAACTGTCCCATCAGCCACCAAACACATATATCAAGGGAAATAATAAGATTTACAATCAAAACACTATTCACTCCAAAACTCTCATACACGGCAAACATGGCTGATTAGAGCGTCGAAGTAGGCACAACCCTACACCTGCCTGCCTGACCTTAGCCTGTCTGTTTTGTGGGTGTTGGCGCAAGCTGGACCGGAGGGGATCACAGAGAGAAGGGTAACAAAAATTGGCATTAACATTGGCGCTGTCTGGGGGGGATCACGTAATCTCTCTAGCATCCACGCAGCTCGAATGACATGGAGGCACAACCGGTGGAAAACCTATTCAACTAGGTGGTTATGGAGGCCGTGATGCACTTGGAGAAAGACTCTACCCCTACGCTAACGCCGACGAGAGAGAAGCATAAGCTCTGCACCTCAACCGAGCTCGCAAACTACTCGGAGGTACTTCAGGCACTAATGGCGTCTCAAAGGAGGTGATGAGAAGGCTGAAGGAGATGGAGGACCGCCAGAACGGAGACACGAGGTGGAGAGGTTTGGTCTTGTAGCCAACTGAACTGTTCCCCAAGCAAGAAAGTGATAGCGAGACACCTAACCAAATGGGGAAGGGCTCGGAGACAACCTACAGCGGAGCCACCTATGGAAGAAAGGTACAAGCCGGAGGGGGGGGGGGGGGAGACTGCAGCAGACCACGAATGACGGGAAGCCTACGTGCCATCGCCAAGGGTGGAAAAGCGTGCCAGGGGCAAGGCTCTAGTCAGGGGAGCAGGAAGTGAGGAAAGAGAGCAGGGGATCGCCCTTCACCAGAAGGATTTAGACGTTCACGGCGGACCCAAAGTTGAAGATACCAGTAAACTTGGGGTAGTAAAACGACGAGACAGACCCAGTGGACTACTTGCACACATTTTGCACCAACATGGCTATATTTGCGATACCGCAGGCCATCTGGTGCAAATAGGGATGGCAATGTGGCAGGGCGGGACGATTACGGATTGTGGTACCTCCATATTCATACCCACCTAAAATTTTTATACCATACCCGCTCCATTACCCATGACGAGTAAAACTTTAAAATCAACCTCTGCCACATCGGGTATTATAAAAAATCCATACCCGCCCCATCACCCACCTGATCTCCTTACCCACTTCATATCCATTGTACTCATCCCACTTATATCTCCAAAAATAGATAAAATACACATTTTTATAGTACTTTTAATGTTAAAATTAATAAATGTATTTATATGAAAATGTTATAGGTAAACATATGTGCAATAATGATAAATAACAATTAATTTTATATCAAATTAGCGAGTATATAATGGGTTTAGTGGGGCGGGTAGACGATGGGGCAAGTGTGAACTAATATCCACGCCCAACCCACTACCCATGGTGGGTATGATTTTCATACTCATACCCGCCCCACCCCCACCAAAACTACCTTCATATTCGCCCCATTGAGGTGGATGTGGGGCGAACCTCCACCAAAAACTGCCCCATTGCCATCCCTAGGTGCAAGGTGTTTGCAACCACCTTGACTGCAGCAGCCAGGGTGTGGTTCAAGAACCTAGAGAATGAGGCGATTGATGGTTTCATTCAATTGGAGCAAAATTTTTTGGCGCGCTTTATGCAAAGAAAGAAATTTCAGAAGACACGTTCCGAGCTACTGGCCATCAGGCAGAAGCCAACAGAGATAGTGTCGGCGTACTGGGAGCCTTCAATGACGAGGTGAATCAAGTAGAAAAATGAGTAGCCCGTTCCTTATCGACACGTTCATAAATGGCTTGAGGCATGAGCTGTTGCCGAATGACTGCACCTTGGACCCACCAGGGACAATTGATGAGCTGATGAAAAGAGTTGGTAACTTTAACAGGGAAGACCTGGCTGATAAGAGGAGAAAGGGAACACAGAGCGGTCATGGGCATTGGAGGACTGATGCAGACGGGGATGGAAAAATGAAGAAGGTTGAGCGCGCCAAGGGGAGCGCCTAGCAGGTTCAACAAATCAGAAAGGATTTTTACGCTGCTCATCAAAATTCCCAAGGAGACTTCTGCCTTATATGCAGGGAAGAGTATACTGGACATGCCACCGAAGATGAGGAAGGACCCCGATAAGAGGAACAAGTCTCAATTCTCTGATTATCACGATAACCATGGCCACAACATGAATGACTGCATCCATATGAAGCACAACATAGAGGCCTGTGTGCAAAGTGGCAAGCTGGCACACTTGGCGAAGAGTTCAATGACTCATAACAAAGCCACCTACCAGAGCAAGAACAGTCACGGGAACACCCGTAGGCAGCAAGAGGGGCAGGCTAGAGCAAGGAGCCTCGATAGGGAGCGGAGGCGTGATAAAGGAAATGAGGTGGCCCAATCTAAGACAGGGAAGGAAAGAAGCAAAAAGTGGAGGGAAAGTTTCCCAGCGGAGTATAGCAGGGCACCAATAGTAACAGACATATACGCCATCATAGGCAGAAGTGCTGGAGGAAGGACATAATCCCAACAAAAAGCACGATGCAGGCAGACACCGCAGCCGATGCCGACGGACAGGAAGTTGGGTGTGAACGAAGCAATAACATTTGACGCCAAAGACCTGGTGCCAGACAGGCCGGCAACGATGACTCGGTGGTGATAACAGTGAGAGTGATGGACAAGAGGATTCACCGGGCATATGTAGACAACGGAAGTTCAACAGAAATCATGTACTGGAACTGTTTCGAGAAGCTGGATGAGAACACAAGGAGGAAATTGGAGCTGACAGGCTGGTGAACTTTGAAAATAGAACAATATGGCCTGAAGGAACCAATCTACTTCCGGTGAGGGTGGGGGAAGGAGATAAGAGCAAGATCGTGGAGATGGAGTTCATAATTGTGAAGGCGAATAACCCTTACAACCTGATATTAGGCAGGCCGATATTGGCACTGCTGAAAGGTATAGTGTCGACTCTGCATCTACTCCTGAAATTACCAACCAGAGGAGGGATAGCTACGGTAAGGGGAGATCAACAGAAGGCCAAAGAATGTCACAAAGTTGCTCTCAGTAAATGCAAGAAAGAAGATAAAAGCGGCAGTTAAAAGAGACAGTCCAGCGAGCCCAAGCCTGTCAGAATGATCATGAGTACAGGCAGAAGCGATCCGTCAGAGCTAAGAGCTGAGGTGGAAGTTGTACAGTTGAGCCGAGGCCAGTCGGTACAGGTGGGAACATTGCTCCCCCCTGAGGTGAAAGACAAGCTAGTAAAGGTGTTAAGGGACAACACACAGGCTTTCACATGGAGACTGGAGGATATGATCGGAGTCCCCAAGGAAATTGGCTGCCATGAGCTGAATGTTAATCTGGCCCACAAGCATGTCAAGCAGAAGAGAAGGATGTTGTGCAAGGAAAGAAATGAAGCAGTAAACAAGGAAGTTAGCTAGCTGGTTGTGGTAGGGATCTTGTAAGAAGTTCCCTACCCAGCCTGGCTAGCTAACTTGATGTTGTGAAGAAGGTGGATGGGAGTTCGAAGATATCCGTGGACTACATGAACAAAGCCTACCCGAAGGATTGTTACCCGCTGCCGGTCATTGACCAAAAGGTAGATGCTCTTACCAACTGCCCAATTAAATGTTTTCTTAATGCATATAAGGGGTATCACCAAATCCCCATGCTAGAGAGTGATGTAAAAAAATGCCTTTATAACTGAAAAGAGAGCCTTGGGCTACCGAATGATGCCGTTAGGCCTGGGAAACGCTGGAACCACGTGCCAAAGAGTGGTGGATGAGATTTTCCAGATTCAGATTAGAAGGAATCATGAAGTGTATGTGGATGACATGGTCATAAGGAGCAGCCAGTATGAAACCTTTGTGGAGGATTTCAGAGAGCCCTGGAGCAGTTCAGAGAGACGTAAATGAAGCTGAACTCGGCCAAGTGCCAGTTTGAGGTTGGAGCGCAAAAATTCCTAGGGCACATGGTGTCGAATGAAGGATTGGAAGCAAAACCCAAGAAAATAAAGGCAATTTTGGAAATGGAGGCACCGGGAACGGTGAAGGAGGTCAAGAGCCTCAACGGGAAACTAGTAGCCATAAACCATTTCATTTCCCAGGTAGCAGAAAGAGCACTCCCTTTCTTCAAAAATTCGAAGGGATGTGTGGACAAGAAGGGGGGCAATATAGTGGGGGTGAACTGGAAGAGAGAGCCTTCGATGAACTGAAAGGCCACCTGAAGGATCTTCTGACCCTGACCAGCCTGAAGAAAAGGGAGACCTTATACCTGTATGTAGCAGCAAGTGATGAGGTGATCAACGAAGTGCTAGTCAGGGAGAAAAATAAGATACAACGACCGGTGTATTTGGTTAGCCGGGACTTATAGGATCTGGAGCGCTGATACTCAGGTGTGTTTCGCTAGCTCTGGTCCACGCGGTAAGGAGACAAAGATAATACTTCCAGGCACACCCTGTGACAGTCAACCAGCCGCTGAAAGCAATATTGAATAGGCTAGAAGCCTCAGGGAGATTGGTAAAGTGGGCAGTGGAGCTGGGGAACATGCCATTGAATAGCCCAAAAAAAAGAAATAAAGGGGAAGGTCATGGCAGGCTCCCTTGTGGAAATGCCCAAGGAAAAGGGAATGGAAGCAGTGCAGGAAATGTAGATCTCATCCCAGGCCACCAAGGCAAACAGGCTGGAAGGGCCGCATGTTTGGAAATTGTATGTAGACGGGCCTCAGAGTGGAAGCTGGCACAAGTCTGGTAATCTCGGACCTAGAAGGAGTGAAGCAACCAATGCCCTGCGTTTCAAGTTCCATACATCCAATAACGAGGCAGAGTATGAGGCGCTAATAGTGGGCATGGAGATAACCAGGAAGTTTGACGTAGGGAAACTACATGCCACAAAGACTCAATGTTGGTGGCTAACCAATACAATGAGAAATACGTCGCCAAGGAACCGACAATGATGAAATAATGGGACAAAGTCAGGAGTCTGGCATATGAGTTTGAAGAGTTTGATATAGCCAGAGTATTGAGATTACAAAACACGAGAGCAGATTCACTCAGCAAATTGGCATTTTCAGCACACGCGCACTTAGTCAAGTCGGTGCTGGTGGAGGAGCTGGCAAATAGGTTGATGGACGTGGGTCAGGTAGCAGTGATACAAGATGTGGCGGTGAACTGGACGATGCCCATCCAAAGCTACCTGGAGCATGGAAGGTTTCCAACGGATGAGAAAAAGCAAGAACGGTTAAGAGGAAAGCAGTTCCGTACGCCCTTAGAAGCGGGCTGATGTACAAGAGGGGTTACACAGAGCCATGTCTCAGATGTGCAGAGCCAGAGCTAGCAGACTTCGTCTTGGAAAGATACACGAGGGAAGCTGTGGCAGCCACCAAAGGACCGGAACAGTAGCGATGAGGGCTTTACGGGCATGCTACTACTGGCCCACAATGAGAGCAGATACATAGAAGATGGTAAAAGAATGCCATAGATGCCAGGAATCATATTTATTTGAGCCTCTCTTCTTATCGTGAGTTCCCTCAAGGTTAGACGTTTGATTATTTATTTATTTATTTTTTCAAAAGATTGGAATCATATTGCAAGAATTCTTGATAAAAATTCACCAAGAACTCAATAAATACCTACTCCGAACAAAAAACAATCACCAAGAAGTGGAAAAATAAAAATAACTAGCTAATACGCAACCAAATATGCCCAAACACTTCCCGAAGCTGCGCCAAAATTTGGGAGGTCATCGACGTACCTCTCAAAAATACAATTTATAAGCCCTAATGCTTCCCATATATAGTTAAGTAGATAATGACAAGTCGGGGTCATCAACGAAGAAGAGGGATCTTTTCAAGTTTTTAAACATATAAAGCGGAAAACATACTAGGCATAGATATATATATATAGATACATATAAAACCATGTAAATGGGGGTGGGGGTTTGGTTGGTTTTCCCTAAATTATGAAATTGAAAGACAAGTAACTAGCAAAGCAAGAGAACAATGCTAATCATACAATGACAACTAAAAAGATGAGTAAAACAACAATTGACAGAACCTTGGGCGTAATTGACTTCCACTTCCAAGTCTCCTATCCTTCATTGAACATGCAATCTATTTACTACTTTCATTACTTGTTGTGAAGACTAAATCTTCTATCCTTCTTAGATAGTAGTTTTCAAGAGTGAATTCGATATCTCTTATCAAACCTCACCAATGACTCCCTTAGTCGAGACACTAAGAAAGTATCCCATTGATGGCGTTGAGCACAAAGAATCAACAAGCTTGGTAACACTTAAAATACAACACAGTGTCTAAGCATTGAACCAATTTATGCATTTACACAAGATTAGTAAAGAACGTTCGTCGTTCATATAATTCTCTCATTTTCTACCTAAAAAAATATGACAACGACTTCAACATCATCACATTCATCTAGCAATTATCAACACATCAACACAATCAAAAGCTCTAATTCATACTCTTAGATTTCATATCAAGAGGAGGGAAAATTAGCTACTTTTCCCTAATCCTAACAAGCAATCATACAAGTACTTCTTATAATCAATTTGTCAAGAACATTAATGACATTAACAATCCACATTCAAAGCTCAATAAATGCACAATAGCAAAAACAACAAATAGATAGAAATGATTCTCAAGAGATGTGTTTGGAAGCCTCAATCAATTGCTCCCAAGTACAAAACTAACCTAGATAATGAAAATGCATGATTAATCCTACAAAAACTAAGAAAAGAAAGAAGAAAAACTAGGGTTTTGAAACACAGAAAATCGTAGGAAGAAGAAGAGAGAGAGGAAGAGAGAGAGGAAGAGAGAGAGGAAGAGAGGGAGGAAGAGAGAGAGGAAGAGAGGGAGGAAGAGAGAGAGGAAGAGAGGGAGGAAGAGAGAGAGGATAAGGTTTGATATTTATAGTACAAAAATTAGAAAATATTTCTGGCCATAAGTCCGTCGCAACTCACGACCAATCCTTCGCGAGTCGCGACCGAGCCAAGTTTCAGCATATTGATTTCTTTTTTCTTTTTGTTTCAAGTCTTCCATTCACTTCATTTATCTTCAATACTTCAAAAACTTAAATGCAAGTCTTCAAATCTTCAAAGGTATTCTTCAAAGTCTCCAAGTTTTCAAACAAATTGTATTGTCGCACAAAATCCTCTAGAAAAGTAATAAAAGCGTAAAAGTCACTTTTAACTCTCCTTAGAGAATTTGAAGGCAAAAGGCCACATCTAGAGTACAAGAGTGTACAAAAGTGAAACCTAAAAGTCCCAAAATAACCATATAAAATGGGCACATCAAACCTCCCCGCACTTAAACTTTACTCGCTCTCGAGTAAGAATAGATTCAAGCACACAAAGGAATTCATATGTCCACATCCTAAACCAATGCTCCCCCAATCAAATCCTCACAAAAACACTCAATATCATAAATCCCAAAATCAAAGCTCAAATGAGAATCTTCACACACACAACCCCAATTCCTAAAACTAACCAAACCTACCACTTATCAATTCACTACCCAAAAAAATGTTTCAAATCCCCAAATTGATAATCCCAAAGTTCAATGGAACAAAAGGAAGTTAAAACCTTATGAGAGGTTCAAACACATACTTCACTTCATACCAATATATCAACCAAAATCCAATGGCAGAAAGTGAAGTCAAAACCATATAGGAGGTTCAAACACATACTTCACTCTATAACCATATATCAGCCCAAAAAAATGAAGTATACAAAGAATCAAGAATTTCATAACCATACTTCATTTTCAACCCGCTAAGTTACCCAATCCCAAGAAGTCCTATGATGCTAGGCTACCCGATCCATCCATATGTCAACCAAAACCTTATGAATCAAATGCCGGTAAATGAGTAGAAAAGTAACAATTTTTCATTTTTCTTTTATCTTCTCTCTTTCTCTCATTTTGCCTAGGAGCCCCTTTGGGTTTTTATCCTAGTCACACATCATATGTCTTTTGGCTCACATCTCGCCCACATTTAGCCTCTCATTTTTACCTAGACCATCTTTTTGAGTTTTTGACCTATCCATGCCCCCAATGTTGCTTAATTTGCCCTCTTGGGTTTTCAACTTAGCGGGCTTTCCTTTTAAAAAAAAATTCTTTTCCATTTTCTATTTTTTTTCCAAATTTTCATTTTTTCTTCCTTTTTCTCATATTTTTCCAATCAAAAGTAGCAAAAAGCATTCCAAATCAAGCTTGCATGCATGTGAGTCCTCTAATCGCTCTGTACACTTAAAACATTACATTGCCCTCAATGTAAACTTATAAGACAAGAACAATAAAAACTTAAGGTAAGAGATAGAGTGACTCCCGTTTCTCCACATAGTCACCGATGATACAGTACAATCCTATGTATTTGTATAGAATCGATCCTGAAATTAGTTTCGGAGCCGGGGGGAGCAAAAGTTCCATAGAAAAACTCACCCCACGAGCAAAACGTTGTCTCCGTGGCGTCGTTTGATCAAGACTAACACTATAGAGAACAACATCAAACTCACAAGTACATAAGGATTTGTAATACTATGTTTAGCATCAAAAGTTAATAACCATAGTATTCTCAAAGAACAACCAATCCATCATGCAATCACACTATGAAGTTATCCTATAAAAATATCTAATATATATCGATAAATATTCAATCATCATTATAGAATATAGCAATCAAAAGCACAATGACGTAGTTGGCATACTACGATTAACGAAGGCATTATGAAGATGCAAGAATATTCATGTCTATATATGTAAGATGGTGGAGGAATAAGTGGAGGTGTGGTGGTTCTTGGGAGTATTTGGTGGAGAAGAAGAAAGGATTATGCAGTGTTTAAGCACAGTTGAAAAGCCGGTCTCTCCATCGCAACTCGCGAAAGTCCCTTTCACGACTCGCGATGCCTTGTTGCGACTCATGACAAAGCCTTCGCGACTCACAATAAGTTGGACCTGTGACCTCAATTCTTTCAGAAAATTTTCTGATTCCATCGCGACTCGTGATGCCTATGTCACGACTCGCGACAAGCTGGTGCTAGGAGTTCATTTTTGCTCCCCTGTTCCTCGCGACTCGCGACTGATAGGGTTTCCCAGCACTTAGAAAAAAAATTTCTTACCAACTTTCCAAACTTTCTTCCCTTTCTCATGGATCTCATTCCTTCATCTCCTTCAATGCAATGCACTTCACTTTGCTACAAAATCACAGAAAAATACACCGTAAAAAAGAAGACAAAAAAAATCAACAAAAACCAAAATAAAAGCTTAATTTATTTATGTCGTGGGCACGACATAGCTCTGTATGCTTAAGTCATCGGCACGAACCTAATGTTATCCATATGGTGAAAGCTTAAATCCCTTCACCATGAGCATCCAAACGTAGAGAGGTGGGGGTACAAAACTTTCTAGAGGAAAGTTTTGTAGAGGTGGAGTTAGTTTCAAAGGAGTATGGTGGTTAGGAGGGTTGGGGTAGTCTTTTGGCTCATCTCTTATCTCCTTCAAAACTTTCAAAAATGTTGGAGTTGGTTCACTAGGTGTGGGTAGGGGTGATGATGTAAAGAATAATGAATGTAGCACAATCACCTCTTCCTCCACCTCGTTGTCTTCCACAACTGACTCCTCATCCCCTTCAAACTCAAACTCATTTCTAATGGTGACCTCACTCACCAAATCTTTGATTTTGACTTGGGATGGTGTATTTTTGGAATCACGAGCTTCTATTCGGACCACCGCTTCCAATGTATTCCTCACATGCCCCTTAATAGCCTCAACACTAGAGGGGACCAGCATGTCCGATACCTCACTAGTCTTGGCCAAGCTGTTCAAGTTTGCTATTGCATTCATGACTTCCTCACGTGTCAATCTTGAACTTTCTTGGTGGGCTTAGTTTTGGGGTATGGTATAAGATGGCGAAGGCCAAATATTTTGCTCGTATTGTTGGTTTTTCAGCTCATTCTCATACCACCAATCTGGATTACCACTCCACTTCCGATTGTAAGAATTGTGGTATGGATACCATTCTTAGGCTTCTTGCCCTTGAAAACCAACATCTCCTACCACTTGGTAGCACTCTTCATCATATCCTTGGTTTTGGAAACCAAGGGTTCTTTTCCCCTCATAGTGCTCCTCTCTCAACATATAGCAAGACTCGGTAGGATGGTCGGAATGACACATCCTACAAAACCTTGCTTATTGAGCCTCTTTTCTAATCATGAATTCCCTCAAGCTGAGATGCTCCATTTTTTTTCTCTTTCAAAAGTTTGGAATCATAATACAAGGATTCTCGATAAAAATTCACCAAGAACTCAAGCAATACCTACTCCGAACAAAAACAACCAACAAGAAGTGGAAAATAAAAACAACTAGTTAATATGTAACCAAATATGGCCAAACACTTAAAAATAAATGTCTTTTCCCCGATAGAGGTGCCAAAATTTGGGAGGTCATTGCCGTACCTCTCAAAAATACAATTTATAAGCCCTAATGCTTCCTACCTACAATTAAGTAGGTAATGTCAAGTCGGGGTCATCCACGAAGAAGAGGGATCTTTCAAGTGTTTAAACATAAAAAGCGGAAAACATACTAGGCATATATATAGATACATATAAAAATATGTAATTGGGGGGGGGGGAGTTGGTTGGTTTTTCCTAAATTATGAAATTAAAAGACAAGTAACTAGCAAAGTAAAAGAACAATGTTAATCATGCAATGACAACTAAAAATATGAGTAAAAAAAACAATTAACGGAACATTGGGCACATCTTATCCATCATTAAACATGCAACCTATTTACTTCTTTCACTACTTGTTGTGAAGACTAAATCTTCTATCTTTCTCAGATAGTATTTTGCAAGAGTGAATTCGACATCTCTTGTCAAACCTCACCAATGACTCCCTTAGTCGAGACACTACAAAAAGTACCCCATTGATGGCATTGAGCACAAAGAATCAATAAGCATGGTAACACTTATAAACACTACACCGTGTCTAAGCATTGAACCAATTTATGCATTTACACAAGATTAGTCAAGAACGTTCGTCGTTCATAGACTTCTCTCATTTGCTACCCAAAACAAACATGACAACGAGTTCAACATTATCACATTCATCTAGCAATTATGACCACATCAACACAATCAAAAGCTCTAATTCATACTCTTGGATTTCATATCAAGAAGAGGGAAATTTAGCTACTTTTCCCTAATCCTAACAAGCAATCATACAAGTACTTCATATAATCAAGCTTTCAAGAACATTAATAACATTAACAATCCACCTTCAAAGCTCAATAAATGCACAATAGAAAAAGAAACAAATATATAGAAATGATTCTTAAGACATGGGTTTGGAAGCCTCAATCAATTTCTCCCAAGTACAAAACTAACCTAGATAATGAAAATGCATGATTAATCCTACAAAAACTAAGAAAAGAAAGAAGAAAAACTAGGGTTTTAAAACCTAGAAAATTGCAGAAAGAAGAAGAGAGAGGGGAAGAGAGAAAAGATAAGGTTTGATATTTATAGTACAAAAAGTACATAAGATTTCTGGCCATATGTCCGTCACGACTCGCGACCAATCCTTCGCAAGTTGCAACCGAGCCAAGTTTCAGCATCTTGATTTCTTTCTTATTTTTGTTTCAAGTCATTATCTTCACTTCACTTATCTTCAATTCTTCAAATATTCAAAAGCTCAAATGCAAGTCTTGAAATCTTGAAATCTTCAAATGTATTCTTCAAAGTCTCCAAAGTTTTCAAACAAATTGCCTTGTCACACAAAATCCTCTAAAAAAGTATTAAAAGCATAAAAGTCACTTTTAACTCTCCTTAGAGAATTTCAAGGAAAAATGTCATATCTAGAGCACAAAAGTTTACAAAAGTGAATCCTATAAGTTCCAAAATAACCATATAAAATGAACACATCAACAACAAGGTCTGACCCAGATCCCTGGAGGTGGGTGACCTCGCGTTGAGATGAAACGAAGCAAGTAGGGCCCATGGGCAGAAAAGTTAGACGAAGAATGGGAATGGCCGTACAGGGTGATCGAAGTGCTAGGAAAGGGAGTGTACAAGTTAGAGATGATGGACGGAATGCCAATACCTCTCAGGTGGAACGCTGCTCACCTGAGAAGGTATTATGCTTAAGAAATTGTAAGTATGAAAATGTATTTAGCACCTGCAGACAGGCGAGATGGGATTCCTGAAAGGATCAAGTCTTTTGTAAGCCATAAGGGGCATGATCCCAAGGAGATCCCGGTCTGCATCTTGGTATTTTTGCTATTTTTGTAGATTTGGAATACAGGAAGGAAAATTGCCAAAATAATCTGTTAGCTGACCCAGGCCGAAGCCATGACCGCTAGCTCTTTCAGCTAGCAGAGCAAGCAAGGAAAATGAACCCCGACCACAACCACAACTGGGGAATGAGGAGCCTGACCTAGGCCAAAGATGTATCTGCTGGCTCCTGTAGCCAGCATAGCAGACAAAGAAAATGAGCCCCGGCCACAGCCACAGCCGAGGAATGATAGGCTTCACCCTGGACGAATCTGTAACCACTTGCTCCCACAGCCAGCGGAGCAGGTAAAGAAAATGAACCTCGGCCACATTCAAAGCTGGGGAATGACAGGCCTAACCCAGGTCAAAGCTGCAACCCTGGCTCTAACAACAAAGAGATTGTTGGCCGAGGTCAAACAGGCAAAGAAAATAAACCCCGATCACAGCCTAGCCGAGGAATGGTATGTCAGACTTAGGTAAAACTGCAATCCTAGCTCTAACAGCCAGGACGGACTTGCATAAGCAAAAGAAAAGGGATAATGGTTGCAGACCAGGCCTTAACAAAAGAAGAAGGGCTGAACGAACAAAATCGTCAAGCAAGAAATTCCATCAACGATTAAGCAAAAAATTGTCAAGTAAGAAATCCCAACAACGATTAAGAAGAAGGTTCACAATGAACTCAAAGGACAAAAGCAAGCATAAAGAGCATCAAAAAGCAAACTCAAAAGGAATATCCTTCGAGTAAGACACAACTTCACAATGAACAAGCACACAAGGTAAATAGAAGTAAACAAGTGCAAAAGTATACCAAATTTGCAACAAAAGGTGGGGGGGGGAGAGCACCCCTCATCCATAAGTTCAAAAGGGGGAAAATCACACCCCAAACCAAAGTTTAACCGAGGGAAAAAATACACCCGGACCAAATTTAGCAAGAAATATATTTTTTGACCTCCTTGTTGGGAGATACAAACCAACATAATTTAAAATAAGTAAAATATTAGAGCTTAGCGGCGTCAGGATCATCGTCCTTGTCAGCAGAAGCCTGAGCCATCGTGTCATCATGCCCGTTAGGACCAACAACCTGATGGGTCTCACTGGTAGAAAGAGCACCAGGCTTTGGCTGCTCAGCATCTAGGTTCCAACGACCAAGCTCATCAAGCATCATGTCAGGATGCAAGTTGAAAAAGTACCTAGTAAAGCTATGCTCCCAGAAAGGAACAAAGACTCTGCTCAGCATCTAGGTTCCAACGGCCAAGCTCATGAAGCATCATGTCAGGATGCAGGTTGGCAAAGTACCCGGTAAAGCTGTGCTCCCGGAAAGGAACAAAGACTCCGCTGAGACGAGCGTACAACTACTCTTCATCTTCAATCTTAGAATAGAGATTTATTCCACCAATCATAGCTTGACCCATCATCTCAAAGGCTTTCTGGCTCCTCACACATGGGAGTATAGACTCAGGCAGCCCCGGGTAAAGCCTCAGTCACGAAAAATCTTTCAGCCTAATGATCTCCAATTCCGCCTTTGCCAAAGAGGCCTGCAGTGAGCTAGAGACTCTTTTCTCCAGCTCCAGGTCTTTCTCAAGCTTGCCTACCCATTGCACCTTGCAGGCCAGGTCAGCGTTAGCCAGCTTCAAAAATGCGACCCTGAGCTAGAGCTCTCCTATCTCAAGGTTCAGGCTATCAAACTCCATTTGAATAGCTTTAGCAGAGTAGAGAACCTGGAAACAGGGAAGAAGAAACAACCAATTCATAAAATGGAAGAAAAATAACGAAAGAAAATGATAACAACAAAGTAGAAGAGACAAGTGAATTACATCCAGAGCCGTAGAGACAGACCGGTCAGAGGTAGAAGAAGCAGATGAATGCACTATGTTCAAAGAACGATCTTTGAGCCAGGCATTAAAATGATGGATGGGGACAACCTCAGAGATGAACTCAGCACGGGCAGTGGCGCTGCCCATGGGAGCAGGGTCCGCACCACTATGAGACGAGGATCCTCTTGGGAACAGTGGGGAGAACACAATAGAACAAAGAAGTTGGGCTATGAGGACCCGAGAGTCTGGCTGGGAAGTGGGATGAGTGGTAGAAGTTTCAAGAACTTATTCCTCTACCATAGTGGGAAATCCCCCCGGCAGTGATAGTAGGAGGAATCGGCCCCCAGCCGCGACGAGCCCTCTTCACCAAGGGCTTATCATCGCTGATCTTAGTGTTCGAAAACTTGATGGTCCGCTCTGGGAATTTGATGACACCTTTCTTGTCCTCTGAAGGTCCACTAAGGCAGTTGCTGGCAGCAAATCGCAAAAGCTTAGATAGGCCCTCGATAGAGCTGGCGATCGACATGTTTGTATAAAAAGAGAGAGTAAAATATTAAATAAAAGAAAAGATAAAGAACGACCAATAAATCGGAAGAAGGAAAATATGGTAAGACTCTAAAAGAAATCACATAGGCGACAGCGAGTATCCTGCGAGTAGTTAGGGACACCAAAGGGAATGAGCCCGATGGGCAGGAAGAGCATGCCAACCGACGCCAGGGATGAATCCAACATTATCAAGTCTGTATTCACGTTGATTTTCTTGAGAGGAGAAATCATATTCCGTAAGGTAGCCATCTCTGTTGTGCTGGGACAAGCGCCCATCGCCTGGTCCAAACCCACCAAAAAGTTTTCCCTTTCACTAAAGACAAAAACCAATTCATTGTCTAAAAAAAAATGCATTTCCACTCAACCCTAGTAGGAAGCCCAACCAGGAGCTTGACCTCATCTTTGTCAGAACTTCAAGAAAGTTCAATTGGGAGGCATCTTGACTGAGTGACAGAAAACAAGAAACAGGGTAACGGAAGGCTCTATGTCAAGGAGGCGACACAACACCTCAAAACCTAAAAGGATCCGTACGGAATTTGGAGGAAGGTTGGTAAGCCTCAGAATGAAAAAGCCTAATATGGATTGAAAGAAGGTAGACACAGGAAATTGCAGACACTAGTTCTCTAGGGTCTCCAAGTACACAACAGTCATCCCCTCAGGCACGTCTAGGGCGGTATGGGAAACATCTAACTGAGAGACGTAATCCTTAACATTGACAAAATCAACCCCACATCACAGAACGCGGACTCGATGATTCTACAAGCAATGCAAAAATTGCTAGCAGTGATGTCAAAGTGCGAATCCCTCTTGGGTGGTCCAACCGTAGAAACTGTGAAAACCCCAACCGTAATGGTTGAACCTTGTCTACAAAACTAACAATTTATTGATGTTACTGTATAATAGGAAAATAAAATAATTTATTAAATGTAATTAGAGATACAAAAATCTATGATGATTGTGAAAAATAAAAGGTAATAAATAAATCCAATCATTACTGAAGAGTAACAAAATTCTTCCAGCGTAAGATCTCCAGTGAGAATACTAACATGCAGTACCACGATAATTACTGTAGCAAAGACTGAAATTAGTCTCGACATGTTATCAACAAAAATTGAGAAGCATATAAGATAGAAGAGGAAATGTGGTTTTGAGATGTCAGATAAATTCGTATATATATACTATAAAATATAGCCATTTATAATTGTTATATTACCGTTGGGAATATAGCCGTTTATAGCCGGTATATTACCACTATACATATATTGACTAATTATAGTTAAGTGCTAAGAGTTAGTGTTGTCAAAGAAGATATATATATATATTGTGTGTATATATATATACACAATAATAATAATAATAATAAATAAGTAAGTAATAAATAAATGAGCAAATGCAAGAAATTACCGTGAAAAGGAAGTTGATAATACATACATATATATATATAATAGCAATAAATAAATAAATAAGTGAATGAATAAACAAGTAAGGAAAACTAAGGGGGGAGAAGAAATGGACGACGGACGTAAAGAATTTTATCCACATTAAATTTTGGCAAGTGAATTCACTGGGAAGAAGAAACGGCGGATATAAAGAAATTTATCCAAAGTAATTTTGGGCAAATGGAATTGCTGGGAAGAGGAAATGAACGGCGGACGTGAGAGAGAGTTCTCCAAAGTAATTTTTGGACAAGTGGATGTGGGATTACATGATAGAATTTCAGGTTGGTAGGTGTCAGAACCTATATTTTTATCCAGTATAAATATTAGATCCCCAGTTCTTACCTTCTCACACAGCCTTAAGAAAACTTTCTTGCCAAAAGAATAGTGGTGAGCAGTGATAAAGCAATAGACGGAAGTTACCAAGCCCAAGTCTAACCAAAGTGAGTGTTTTCATTACCTTAGCATGAACTGAAGTAATATATATATATATATATATATATACATATATATATACTGTCTTATATGCGTACAGGCTGCCACCAGTGAACAGTACCCCTTGAACCCATACTGAACAGTACCTCTCGAGCCCCTACGAAACAGTACCTCTCGAACCCCTGCTAAACTTTTACCTCTCGAACCCTTGCCCTCAAACCCCTACTGAAACTACCTCTCGAACCCCTGCTATAGCTTTACCTCTCGAACCCCTGCCCTCGAACCCCTACTGAAACTACACATCGATCCCCCTGTTAAACAGTAACCTCTCGAACCCCTGCCCTCGAACCCCTACTGAAACTACCTCTCGAACCCCTGCTAAAATTTTACCTCTCGAACCCCTGCTGAACAGTACCTCTCGAACCCCTACTGAAAATCTACCTCTTGAACCCACTGAAAACCTTCACCTCTCGAACCACCAAAAACTTCACCCCTCGAACTACTAAAAACTTCACCCCTCGAACTACTGAAAGACTTCACCCCTCGAACCTACAAAAATACTTCACCCCTCAAACCACTGAAAGACTTCACCACTCGAACCTTACCCCTTGAACCAGTACCACTGGAACCTTATCTCTCAAACCACTTGCCACTTGAACTTCTTCACTCGAATTCTTTACTCAAAACCTTGAACTCGAACCCAACTACTCGAACCCCTGTACTCGAAATACATACTAGAACCCCTGTACTCGAAATACATACTCGAACCTATACTCGAACTCCATTATAAAGGGACATACCTGTTAAACTTAAACTGATAATATATATACTGACTGTTAAACTGAGTGTGTATATTACTGTGTTCAATTATCGTGAAACTGAGTTATAAATTGCTCCGATATTTTTCTGTGAATGACCGACTTGTACTTTATCTTGCAGTGTCAAACTTGAATCATATACTGCTCTGATATGTTATGTGGATGACCGGCTTGTACTTTATCTTGCAGTGTCAAACTTGAAATATTTGTAATGATTTACCTGTCTGTGATTTCGGGGCCCCCGACGCGATTGTAGTTCGGTCGAAGTCGGCGGGGAACGGTATTGACTGGACCGTCTGATTAGACCGGCTACTCGTGGAGTTTCTGGTATGCTAGCATTACCCACAGTACTGTACTGATACGAGCTCATAACTGAATAACTGAACATCTGATTGGGCGTGGTTGTCGATACTGAATTCTAAACTGATAGCCTTCAGGCACTACTGAAAGGTTGTGCCTTGTATGTTAATCAGAGTTGCCACATAGGAACTTCGCAGCAACTTGGCCCTAACCACCTGTATCCTTTTACTATGTGCTAGGAAATATGTGGCTATTTGTTATTTGATATTCTGTTATCACTAAAATTCAACTGGGTAAATACTGGCAATGGAACCTCACTAAGCAAGGAGCTTACCCTAGTTAAACAACCCTTTTTCAGGTGAAGAGGAACTGTAAGAGAAAAGCCCTCTGATGTCATTACTTATTTTGAGAGAGATTCTGGATGAACTTTAACATGAATTTTGAATCTGTAATAGTTAGGTGAAACTTTCATTTAACATTAACACTTTCACTGTAATAGTAAGTTAGGATTTGAATGGTCTAAATTGCTTCCGCATATAATCTATCTGCTTGTTACTGTTATCATTTTCGGTAGCACGACCAAACCCAACCCGACACTGTACATTGGGTTTGGGGTGTTACAGAAACCATGGTTACAAGCGAAAGCAGGAAGGAGAACGAAAGAAGGAAAAAGGAGAAAAGAAGCCGAAAGGTACCTGGAGAGGAAGTGATTGTCTTAAAATGAGAAAACAAGTGAAGGAAAGCATCGATGGGAAAGGGAGAAAAAGAGTGGACTAAAATTTGAAAAGGGGTTACACGATAGGCAAAGTTACTCTCGGGAGATGGAAAGATAATGTCATTATGAAATTACCTCGGAAAAATACAAAATTAAAGGTTCACGCACATGAAACTTCCAAGATGAGGGACACGTGGTGGGCATCAATGTAGGTAGCGTAACCGCCAATATACATCATGCCAAAACGACGTCGTAATGATACCAGACTTTCAAATCTTGGGAGACGAAAGGTTTTTCCCTCCAAGAAGGAACATAAACGCAAGCCACAGCCCCTAGGCACGCGACCTACCTCCTGTCATCAAGGTTGTTGCACAAACCGTACATGCCGCGACCTTAAGTCTCTGTAATGACAAGGTCACGGGCATGGGGACTTGATAACGTATGGGCAAAAAGCCCAGCACCTGAAGATCTCGGCCCAAGCAGAGGTTTGTGGCCCAAGGATGGAGCAATGGACATAACGTGCGCTAATGGGCAGAGCGGTGCGACAACTGACCCATCAGCCACCAAATGCATATATCAAGGGGAATAATCATGCAACCGAGGCAAGATTTACAATCAAAACACTATTCACTACAAAACTCTCCTGCACGACAAACATGGTTAATCGGAGTGCCGGGGGAGACACGACCCTGCGCCTAGCTGCAGCCTGACCTTAGCCTATCTATTTTGTAGGTGTCAGCGCAAGCTGGATCGGAGGGGATCCTGGAGAGAAGGGTAAAAAAAATTGGCATTAACAGTTTGCTATCTTGAAAAACAATTTGATCGTTTTTTAGCGGGTTATGCTTTTTATATTGCATAAAGTTGGGATCTTGAAAATGGAAGGGCAGAACCAGAGCGAGGGGAAAATGGAGGGGTAGCTTTACCTCATCTATATGAATCGGTTTGTTTGCAGTATTCACGTAAAAGGTATTTCACTCTCGAAGATAACTGCCTCAAGAGCTTCATCGTGCATGGTCGTTTCTTGACATGTGTAACTGCTCTTTTCCTTTCTTCTGCACTGTTGTGTGCGTGTGTGTGATTTGCAGAGAAGGGTAGTTCTTGATTATCATTATCCTTTTCTTCAAACCGAGATAAGATCTATGTAGTCGACCCTGAGCAGAGGGTGTCACGAGCTTACGTAGTAGAGAACAAATTCCTGCAAATTATTTGTGCAAGAAGGTGATCAAAGTGAATGTGATTGGTTCAGGGGTATCTGGGCCATACATTTTATAGGTTACTTGTGGAAGAAGGTGATCAAGCTAAAGTCACTAGAGATTTTGTGGTATTATTATATAGTATGTACTGTTAGTTAAAAGATTCTACTACCTAACCTAAGTTGTTAGCTGATGATGGCTAATTAACTTAAATTTGATACTCATGATTATTTTTTTACGAGGTACATGAGAAATTGGAATTTCTATGACCAACACATTTTAATGATTTTCAATGAGAATTGGTAGAATAAGTCAATTAGATGATTGAAATAAATTTGATTTAGAGAAAGTCTCAGGAAATGCGGCATTTTTATAAGTTTATGTACAGTTCTCAGGGGCATTTGCATTAAATGTTGTAATTTTTTTTTATAAAATCTAAATATTGTATTTTAAAAGTTAAAATAAGTAATAATATGTATTTGAAGGTGAAAATATAAAAATATATGATATAAAAAAATATTTTCAAAAGTTTTAAATTTTGTATGTAATTTAAGAAATGCAGTGTATAAGGTAAGAAATAAGTGGCCTGTCCATAAGCTTATGGACATGCCACCTGTCAGGAGACCCACTCTTTGTTTTATGTTTATTTTATTGACTAGGTTAGAGTTATTTTAGTCACAGTACATCTCATTGTACTCTGTACATTTCCTTCAGTAGTGACAAATTCATTACGGGCGATATCTTTTATCATGGTATCAGAGTAAGTTCTGATCCAAAAACCTTAAACCCTAATTTTTATGGCCTTCCTCCCCTCTCTCTTTTTCGGCCGGTCAAATTCCGGCCAACACTTACCGGCAGATTTCCAATTTTCCTCCGGTGCTTCTCTTCTCTCGGCAGTAAATCTCTCCAGCATCAGACTCTTCTCGGCGTCCAAGTTCTTTGGCATCAGGCTCTTCTCCCGGCAAGAGCTTCGTCTCTGGCTCCCCAGCTTCGTCGACTCCGGCCGGGTTCTTTCTCCGAAAGCACCGGTGACCTCCTTATCGACATTCTCTCAGCAGCCTCATATCCCAGCGCTTATCTCAGCAGTGACGGTCTCCCGACAAACTCTCTCGTCGTTAGACATAGCTCTCCGGCGGTGAATCTCCAGGCAGTTGGGCTTGTTCGTCCAGCACTGTGTCAGTGAGTGCTCAGTGCGTCAGATTTATGCGCTCACAGGAGTCCTTGTGTGTGACTGCATGCGCCCTCAGGTGTTCCAGCGCTAGTGGGGTGACTTTCGCCCGTGTGTACACGCGCCAGCAGTTATATCCGCGCATCTCTACAGGCGCTCCATTGGCCTGCGCATCTTGATCTTTATTTTGTCTATTTGTGCGCATCTTGATCCCTTTTTGTCTATTTGTGCATTATGGATTATTTTGGTGGTCTATCAGAGGTCAAACACCCTGGCTCCAAGTGGATTTTGGATTCTGGCGCCACAAAACATATGACATGAACTCCCACTGCTATTGACATCATCTCCCATTGCTATTGATCATGTGACACATCACAATGATTCTGCCCGCATTTATGTTGGCAATGGTTCTCAACTTCCCGTTACTCATGTTAGTGATTCTCGGATTTCTAAGTTTTTGAATCTTTATGATGTGCTTATTGTGCCTGATATCACTTAAAATTTTCTTTCGATTAGCAAATTAACTAGGGATTTAAATGCGGTTGTTTGCTTTGATGATCATTCATTTATTATTTGGCATAAAATTACTAATGAAACATTGGGTCACAGTCATATTGAAGATATGCTTTATGTTTTGTTTGGACTACAGTGCATCTGCTTTATTGTCTACAGTGGAGTCAAATAAGTAGCGTGTGTTTTTGAACTTTGGCATGCTAGACTTGGTCATGTTCCGCATTCCATTATTTGTAGTTTGGGTGCCTCGGGATCCTTAACTGTCTCATCGGTTTTGCCTAAACCCACCCTTTGTGAAGCTTGTGAAAAAGTTAAAGGGAAACATTTATCTTTTCATACAAATGATAAACGTGCTGCTAGGGTACTTAATCTAGTTCATTGTGATTTATAGGGGCCCTCTCCTATTTTATCTGCTGATGGTTTCTGCTACTATGCTATTTTTCTTGATGATCATTCCTGAATCTCGTGATTTTACTCATTGCACCATTAAGGTGTTTCAGAGTGATGGAGGGACTGAGTTCGTAAATGGTTGGTTACGCTCTCCCTTTCAGACAAAGGGCATTCACCATCAGATCTCTTGCCTGTATACTCATGAGCTGAACAGTCGGGCTGAGCGCAAGCACTGGTACATTACTGAGATGAGTTTGTCTATGTTGTGTCACTCTCATGTTCCTCTCTCCCACTGGCCTGGCGCCTTTGCTAAAGCCACTTACACCATAAATCGGTTGCCCACTCCTGTTCTTGGCGGATGATCAACATATGAAGTTATTAATGGTTGGGATCCTATATGCACCAATTTTCATGCTTTTGGTTGTCAGGTCTTCCCATTTGTTCGCCCTTTTGTCGACCACAAGCTGTCTCCTTGCAGTATTCTATGTGTTTTTATTGGATACAACTTGCAGTATAAAGGTTTTCAGTGCCTTGATTGCACTACTGGCAGAATCTATATCTCTTGACATGCTCATTTTGATGAGGCGTGCTTTCCATTTGCCCCATCCATTCCTTCGGCGACTGATTCTCCACCTTCAATGTTAGATGTTTCTGCATTTATTGATCCTGATTCTGACTCGGCACCTCCTTTGTCTACAGTTTCTCCAGTGCCAACTCCATCTCCTTCGGCCCCTAGCTCCGTTTGTGCTACAGATCTAGCTCCAGTTCATCAGCCAATGCCACCTGCATCTCCAGTGGCCAGTCTGACCCCCAGTCTCCACCCAGTTTGGTCTCCCCTTCACCAATTTCCTCAGCCGAATCCACTCATCCGGCTTCTCCTCCTCGACCTCGTACCCATTGGATGGTTGCTAGGTCGGCTACTAGGGTCATACAATGCAGGTATTATTCAAATATTGTCGCTCATGGTTTTACTACTATCTTACTTGTTCAGTCTGAGCCCACAGATTATTGCACTACCCTTCAGGATTTGGCTTAGGTTTCTGCTATGGATGACAAGACGGCAGCTCTTCGCGATCAGCGCACCTGGGATTTGGTACCTCGCCCTTTGGACGCTAACATTGTTGGCTTCAATAGGGTTTATCGACTGAAGTATCGACTAGATGGAACTATTGAGAACCATAAGGCTAGACTTGTGGCGCTGGGTTTCTCGCAGATACCAAGTTTTGAATTTGACCACACTTTTAGTCCTGTGGTCAAAGCCTCCAATGTTTGGACGATTTTTGCCATTGCCATCATGTGCTCCTGGCCACTTTATCAGCTAGATGTCAAGAACGCTTTTCTTAATGGCATTCTCGATACTCCGATCTATATGAAGCAACCCGTTGGAAATCAGGACCCTATTATCCGGACTATGTTTGTCGCTTACGAAAGATCATTTATGGTTTTAAGCAAGCTCCTTGGGCATGGTTCTAGCGCTTCAGCAGTTATTTGACTCAGCTTGGGTTTCAGTGCAGCTCAGCCGATACTTCTTTATTTGTTCTCTCGAGAGGTTCGTCATTACTGTATCTCCCTGTGTATGTGGACGACATCATCCTTACAGGAAACGACTCGACTCTTCTTCGACAGTTCATTATCAGAAACATGGAGAGTTTGCGATCAAGGATCTTGGTGCTATTTATTAATTTCTTGGCCTTGAAGTTTTGCCTACCTCTTCATGGTTACTTCTTGGTCAAGGAAAGTATGCTTAGGATATTCGGACTCGGGACGGTATGTCTGATGTTGTACCAATCTCTATGCCATTTGTGCCTGGTTCTCAGCTGCACAATTTGACCAGTCCCCCGTTCAGGATTCTGACTCTGTATCGTTCGCTTGTTGGGGCACTTTAGTATCTCACCATCACTCATCTGGATTTGGCTTTTTCGGTCAACACGGTCAGTTAGTATCTTTAGGATCCTAGAGATGACCATTTCGCCGCAGTCACACGAATTCTATGTTATGTTCGTTGTACCTTTCATTTTGGCCTTAGCTTCTATTATACTAGTTCTCCTGAGGTGTTGGGGGTATTCTGATGCTAACTGGGCTCTCTGTTTGGAGACTTGTCGGTCTACTTACGATTATGTTGTCTTTCTTGGTGAAAATTTAGTCTCGTGGAGTGCCAAGAAACAGCTCACCGTTTCTCGCTCCAGCACTGAGTCTTCACCGTTTCTACGTTTCATGAGCAGTTGGGCGCTCGTAGTTCAGAATCAGAAGAAGCAGCAAGATGGATTTGATCTTTTGCACTAAACCCTGTTAAGGATCAATTAGCTTTTTCAAAAAGAAAGTGGCAACCCTTCAGGTAACTTTCAAAGATTATTTAGGTATTATAGTTTCCAAGTAATGAGCTCTGAATCTCATGACTATCTGGAATGACACTGATCTTCACCATATAGCTTTTTGGAGATGATTGAACTATATGCTCCATGTATTATTGAATAAAATCATACCCTATTTGTTTAGGACCCAATATTGTGTAATATATAGTATATCTCTCTCTCCACTTTCATCGAAATTTCCTCATTTTCAGCTTGAGGATGGTATGCATATGAGGTCTAATCAAAATATATTTTGGCAAATTAAGTATTTCTAAGAGGACGGTCGATAAGAGGGCTGTGGATGGGCTTTCTTGGATATCTACCCGTTGGATGTATTAGAATCATGGGCTTCTATCATAAAACCAATTGGTACTATGTAGAGGTGACCCATGATCTTATATACTGAGTTATATGACTGTCAACCACCAATGTGGAACTAACTCTAACACGCCCCCTCACGTACAACGACATGAATCAGTGCGCAAACGTGACAGAATGGGGGTAACGGGCCAACCGGACTCTGATACCATATTAGAATCATGGGCTTCTATCATAAAACCAATTGGTACTATGTAGATGTGACCCATGATCTTATATACTGAGTTATATGACTGTCAACCACCAGTGTGGGACTAACTCTAACAGGATGCCATGACACCTGATGTTATTGCACCTTTGTCCATGGAAGATATTTGGCTGTCATTGGTAACAGAAATCTTTATTCAAGAGCTTATACATGTGATACAGTACCAACCTGGTGTGATTATTGCAGGATTAAGACTATTTAAGGAAAGAAAAGAACGTGATTCATGTGGAAAGGTTGGTTTCTTTCTGAACTCAACTGATAATTGAACTTGCTGCTGGAAACATTTGTTTTAGTGCTAAGAAATGCAATTGTTGTATAGGTTTGGGGTGCTCACCCTGCCCTAATGGCAGTTGGAGTTGTAGATGCGCCTTCAAAAGCCGTTTTTCACACAATTATGTCCCTTGGTCCATCGAGATCAGAGTAAGAAAATGCACCATTTCAAGCTTGTTCAATGGTGTCAGTATGGCGCTTTCTCGAATGTTAAAACTTGTTTCCCTCCTTTTTGGCAGATGGGATTTTTGTAGTTGGGCATCTGGATGGTCACACGGATATAGCTCACATGAAGCTTTATAATCATTGGCTTCCCGGGTGAGCATTTATTTTTTACTCCAACAATTCACTCTTACTTTGATGCAATGTGCTTAACTTGCTGTGGTTTGCAGGGGAATGAAACAAAGAGATCTGCTGCTGCTGCGGAGGCATTGGAGAATTTATGTCTGAATTCTATAATCTCAGTCTCAGCATTGTGAAATGATCTGTGTTTCTGTTCTGTTACAGTAATTCTTTACCATTCTGTGCCCGCCACAAGATGGATATGGCCGAGTCAGCCTTAAAAGTAATGCACCCTTGAACTTGCAGGAAAAAACTATTCATTCATTACTTGCACAAACTTGCATCATTATGATGCTCATTTTTTTTTTAATCTTTCGAGTCTTTGGAAGGGGATGACAAGAATAGGTTCATGAGTTTTTGGGATTAGCACTAATTATTAAGCTAATTTCATAGAAATGCAAATCACTCTAGTTTCTAGAGTGTAGTTTACATAGCTTCGAACATGACTCTTCCCACAGTTTTGAGGTTACGATAAACAACATTTAAACTGAAATCCAAGCTCTCAAGTGAAATAGCCGAGTCTGGCAAGTAATCAGTAAATATTACTCCATCCGTCTCACCAATTTCATTCACTCTACTTTTTCAAAATCTTGTTTTAGGCAGCCTAAAATTTAGGCCATGGTTCATTATGCAATTATAAGAAGTTTAATTTGGGAAGTGTTTTTTTTTAAAAAATATGCTGAAAAATTTAGGAACCTGCTGTGCAATTATCAAAATACTATATATATATAAAAAAAAAAATCAGAATTCCTATTTTTCATTTTATTTCTCTCGCCGATAAAAAATCACCACCGGTCGATGGTTTCCGCCTTTTTTTGCTTGATTTACGCCAGAAATTCACCGGAAACTCACCGATCACCGCTGATCTTCTCTGTCCGCCAGAATCCTCTGCAATTTGACGCTGTGAAACCCTAGGCGATGTCGCTGCCGCGCTTCTTCTTCTTCTTCTGGTTCATAGCGGCGGTTACTGGCAGAATACAACAGCGTAACAGAGCAATTCACGGAGCACAGTTATTTACGGCGCTACGGACCTCGGTTGAAGACAAAGCTTCTCCAATTTACTGTTGTTCAAGATTCACGGCGAGCTTCCGACAGTGAATCAGAGGCGTCTTCCACCGGTGCAAGCAAGGAAAATTTCGTCGGTGACGAGCAGCAGAGATCCGTCGGCGACGAGCAGCAGCGGCAAAGAGCGGAGGTGACAGCGAAGCTGCTATTAGAGGTGACATCGGAGCTGTGACCAGAGGCAATGGCGGAGCTGTGATTGAAGGCGCTTGGCGGAGGTGATTCACGGTGACAGTTGCCGCAGAAGAACAAGCGCTGTGAAGTTTTCCGTCAGGCGCGTCAGATGCACGCGCATCTATGAAGACGATGCCACCCACATGCAAACACGTAACGGCAGCAGATAGTAGCGCACAATAGCAGAAGGAGGTTATGCGCGTGAGATGTGAGGTTTCATATAGTATTTTACTTTTTTTCAAAGACTTGCTGAGGTTTTATATGTTGTTGACTGAGTTTATATCATCAATGATTGTTTGGTCTAGTAATTAGGACTCTTCTTGATGAGGTTATAGGTCTGGAATTCGAGTCTTATTGTGACCTTTTGTAATAAGAATTTATGTTCTTGATTTACATGCTGAGGTTTAATATAATTTTGACTGAGTATATGTTAAATAAGAGTCTTTGGTGTATTAGTTATTGCTCTATGCTTTGAGGTTCGAGACCTGGGTTCAAATCCCACCAAGTCCTTTCTTTTGAAGAGTTTTATATTGAAGTACTGTAGTTTTTTGGTTTTGTTTGTAGTTTTTTTCATCTCTTATGTTGATATTTTTCATTTTTTTAATTAAAACCATCCGTAGATGGGGGAAATTCTATTAGGCCTTCCCAAGCCGAAAAAATAGACAGAAAAGAAAAGCCGAAGCAATAGTAGGATATACATGAATGCTCACTGGCTAATAGAGCAACGCTTGTTGCCCCCAAAAGAATGAGAAGAAATACATATTAACATCAAGTCAGAGGCCTCTTTATCTATGTTGGAAAGGATCGAAACTTATTAGTGAGTCCAAAAGGAAACACAAGGCAGTCGAAACCCTCTCCACATAAATAAAGAGCTAGCCTCCACATACTAGCCTGAAGTTGAAATGTAAAACTAAACTAGCTGCTTGCAAAAGAAGAGAGGTGGCCAGTAGTATCCACCCATATGAACATGTGTGATCAAACCATCTGTGTCCGAATCCAACTACAAAAGCAGCAAGTAGCCCTATTTCCATGAAGCCTGATATCAACATTTGATCTGCAAGAAAAAAGATTTTTGACTGAGTAGCATCCGAACTAGGAGGCAATCCGCAAAGAAGGAGTATTCATTTGGTCTAGTCTAACTAATCCCTGGACTCGGTTAGGCAGCAAAGAGAAATGTGGAAAAGCCAGGTTACATTTTTTTGACAAGCAAGTTTTTGCCAAAAAATGAGCAACCTGGTTGGCTTCCCTAAATATGTGCATAATGTGTATATCCCCCAAAGAAAAATGAATCTCATCTACTAAATCAAACAGTTGCCATGGGGATTTTAATGGATCAGTAGCATATAGCACAGCATTAAGGCAGTCTGATTCCATGCAAACAGTGGACAGAGAATTGCAAAATTGAATAGCAAATGAAATAGCTTTTAACTCAGCTTCTAGGGCAGATTTTGCATTAGTAAATGAGGTATATGCTTCCTTAAAACACCCTCTACAGTCTCTAATGATCATGCTAAGGCCACACTTATTTGTCTTACAGCACCAAGCAGCATCCACATTTACTTTAAAACCAGTTGTTGGTCTGACCCATGCAATTTTCCAGATTTTTGGCTTTGGGGGTCTCTTAATGAGAGGCAAGTAAGAGTGGTTTGCAATACTGAGATCAAGTGGAGAGACTATATATACTGGTTTAGCAGAGAATGAGTAGAAAATTTGATCTCTAATCTGCTGAAGCACTATGGAAGATGAGGGCTTAACTGAATCAAAAATAAATCTATTCCTCATCTTCCATAGATTCCAGAATGTATAAATTGCTGCTGTTCTAACAATAATGGAGTGTAATTTAGATAGGGTGGGGAGGGATAAATAAGCAGATAGTCTATCCCACACAGAATGAAAAACCCTGTCTCTAATTCCCATAAACTGATGTATGGATTTCCAGACATTCAGGGAAAACTCACAGGAGTTAAAAAAATGATCAAGATCATCCACATGTAAATTACACATACAGCATTTAGAGGCCAAACTGATTCTTAGATGTTGAAGAGTATTATCAAAAGGAAGAAGAGAGTTTGTCACTTTCCACATAAACACAGATATTTTTTTCTCAATTCTCGAGTTCCAGAAATGACTTGGGGATGTATACTGACCTGAGTTGTTACACAGTAACAAATAAGTGGCTTTGAATGAGAAATTACCATCGGCTCCTGGCTTCCAAATTAGTCTATCAGGTCTATGTGGCCAGGTTCTTGAGTCCTGCAAAAGAATAGTAATGTGAGGTGGCAGAAATGGTTGAATTAAAGGTATAAGGCTAGATTTATTGGCTATAAATTCAGCAACAGAACAGTTATCATCAATTCCTATATTGTTTGGATCACACAAATCAGATAAAATCCCAATCCCCAGCCAATTTGCATTCCAGAAATTGCATTCACCATTTCCAATTATTACCCTTGAGTTAGGTTCTGCCCAAGGATGAACTGAGCAAATTCTTTTCCAATTAGGGGAGGTTCTATAAGATGGAGGAAGGTTAGCCAACAAGTGAGACCATAGAGTATCTGCCATCTGGAATTTCCACCACAACTTTACTGAGCAAGTTTTAACAATAGTCCTTATACTTCTAAAACCCAAGCCATTTTGATCAGTTGATGCACAAAGAGCAGTCCATTTTCTCCATGCTCTTTTTGGTTTATGATCATTCTCACCCCAAAAAAATCTACTCAATTTTTTTTCCATGGTGGAAACAATCAGATTTGTGGGCTTAATTACTTGCCAGATGTGTTGGGGAATTGAATAAATACAGGATTCAATTAGTATAAGTTTTCCACCTGTAGTTAACCACCTATTTTTCCAATTACTAATCCTGCTATCAATCTGCTCAAAAAGGGGTTGAAAGTAGATCTTCTTTAAAGCACCAGTAAAAATTGGAACACCTAGGTACATGAATGGAAAAGTACCAATTTTCATTCCCATAATTCTCTTAATGTGATTCACCCTTTGAGCAGTAGCATACTTACCTATGAAAATGTCACTCTTATTATAATTAATTGATTGTCCAGTGACTTCTTCAAAGGTAGATAAGAATGCTTTTAATCTTACCAAAGTTAAGTTATTTGCTTTAAAGAAAATGACAGTGTCATCAGCATATGATAAGTGTGAGATTTTTGGAGGATTACCTGGCAGGTCATAGGGTGAAAGCTTACCAGTTTGGAATATGTAATCCATACTCCTGGAAAATGACTCAGAGAAAATATTAAATAGAAATGGGGATAAAGGATCCCCTTGCTTAATACCCCTAGAAGATTGAAAAAAACCACAAGGCTTACCATTAATAAGAACAGAGAACCATGCTTGAGACAGGTTTTTCATAATTGAAAAAATGAATTTTGGATGAAAACCAAATTTAGCAAGTACTTTGTATAGAAAAGACCATCTAACCCTATCAAAAGCCTTTTTAAGATCTAGTTTTATTATGCAATTAGGTTCCCTTCTCTTCCTATTGAGCAGCCTTACCATTTCCTGTAAATAAATGACATTATCTGAAATGTCCCTGCCATGTAGGAATGCTGTTTGATTAGGGGAGATTAATTTAGGCATAATAGCTTTAAGTCTCTCCATAAGCACCTTAGAGCAAATCTTATTAATCACATTAGAGAGACTTATAGGCCTGTAATCATCAAAGGTAATTGGTGTTTTCTTCTTTGGAATAATAGTAATCCATGTGCTTCCTATGCCTCTAGGCAGAATGGATGAAGATAAAAAATCCTGAACAGCACTAAGTAGGTCTATAGCAATAATGTTCCAAGACTTGATATAGAATTTAGCAGTGTAACCATCCGGACCAGGACTGCTAGATTTATTCAAGCTAAAAACAATCTTTTTAAGCTCTTCCAAAGAGACTGGCATCAGTAGATTTTCATTATCAGCCTCAGTGACTAAACATGGGATATGATTAAGAAAATGAAACTGAAAAGGAGAGCTGAAAGTGGCAGATTCCTCACTCAGAAGTTCCTGATAGTAATTAATAGCCTCCATTTCAATATCATTAGTGTTGTCTAGCCACTGTCCATTTTTGCTCCTGATTTTTGTGATTTTCAGTCTATTATTTCTCTCCTTTACAGAATTATGGTAGAAACTAGTGTTGTTATCTCCCTCTTGCAACCATTTAACTTTAGCTTTGTGTTTCCAGTAATTTTTCTGTTCAGACAATGCCAAAACTAACCTAGCCCTAGCCTCTTTCAATTTAACCTGATCTGTCAAAGAATCTGAAATATCAGTTAAAGATTCTTGAGTCTGTAATGCTAGTTCAGCTTGGATCACATTATCATGAATGTTACCAAATTTTTCCTTATTCCAGATTTTAAGAATCCTTTTAAGTCTGACTAACTTAAGATAAAAAGCTAACATTCCAGTATTATTTACAGGAATTTCCCAGTTTTGTTTGATGACTTCATTAAGCTCTTTCCTCTTATACCATGTATCAAGAAATCTAAAAGGCTTTGGGCAAGAAGGAGAGTCACTACCTACAGTTAATAACAGAGGACTGTGATCTGAGGTAGCTCTATTTAGAATCTGAATAGAAGACTGAGGAAAACATGAAGACCAAGATTGAGTGCACAAACCTCTATCCAATCTTTTAATTGTGGGAGATCTTAGTCTGTTGTTTGACCAGGTAAACAGATTACCAGAAGTGTTAATATCTTCCAAAGCCAGACCATTTATGAAGCCATTGAAATCCCTTATACTACCTAAATTTGGAGAGGATGGACCTTTATACTCATTAATAGAGGAGATGGCATTAAAATCACCTATAAATAGGAATTCAGAGTGACTGTAAGAGCTCAGGTCTGCCCAGAGGGGAAGTCTTCCACATCTAGTCCTAAGACCATAAATGAAGAAGGCATCCATTGAATAATTAAGCTTTGTACTGCTCAAGTTAACTGCTAGAAATTGCAGATTATCATTATTAACCATTAGAGTTAAACTTGATGACCAGAACAACCAGATTTGACCACTATTGGCTGAGAAACAATAATCCAATTTCAGTCTCTGTCTATATGACTCACATTGAGAGTTATCATGTTTAGGCTCTATTAGGCAAATAAGATCAAATTTATGCCTTTGAGAAAGATTACAAAGCCTTAGTATGGATGTATCCATGCCCCTAATGTTCCAGACCAACATTTTAAGCTTAGTGGATGTACTATTCATTGGGATACATTAGAGGAGCTTTTTGATCTGGTCATAATGATATTCTTTTGTGAAAAAAAGGAATCATTACCTTTTTTTGATTGTTTCCTTTCAGAGCTATCAGATCCTTTCTTACCTTGAAGAGGGGTGGAGGGACTAACCTTATGGATCAGATCATCATTTTTTCCAGGGGAGGCTGAGAGGGAAACTTCCTCCAGTATGCCCGTTTGTAAAGGATCCTCAGTAATGGGTAGGTCTTCAGCCAATGCCTCATCATCAGCCAAGAGAGAGAACCTATTTTGCTTATGTTTCTGTTGAGAAAAAATGAAGTTTTTTGCAGCAATAATGGAATTAAAAGGAGAGAAAGATCTACCTCGCTTACCATGCAAATCATCCTTAGCAAAGACTTTCCTAAGGTTAGTAGGGTCAGATTGAGATATCTTGTTCAAATGCATAATTGGACTATAAACAGAGGAGGGAGCAGAAGGGGAAGTACCCCCATGAAAAAGGTGGGAGGAAAGATCTTCTCCAGAGACTACATGAGCATTCTGGTTAGTACATGTGTTAAGATCATTACCTTTTTCTGTCATATCATGAGGGGGAACCAGTATTGCCTTACTAAGCTGTGGGTTCTCATTGTCTTGTTCTATTGTCACTACTTGGCTCTCTTCATGACATGACAACTCATTAGTACAGGCAATAAAATCATTCTTAGCAATATGAACTGGCAGATCCTTTGTCACAACATCAGGAATTAGTGAAATCTGTGGAGCCATTAGGGGAACAGAGCCACAAGGATTAGTCTTATTAGTGCCCTGCTCAACATTAGAAAGTTTCTTAGGAACATATATCATTTTCTGAGCTTGAGAATTTTTCTGTTTTTCCATTATGGAAACTCCAGAGCTCCCTGCTTTAAGAGACTCTACCTGAGTTAGATTAATCTGTTGAGCATCAGATGTTTTCATTATATTGAGCTCTGGTTTTTTTGTCCAAATTCTCTTAAGTTCAGGATGTAAATATACACAGTAACTGTCCTCATGACCTATACATTTGCAGTGGAAACAATAGGGTGGGATATCCTCATATTCTAGAGGTAATTTGCGCACATTAAATTCATTACCTTCCTCTTCAATACCCACTCTAATATGTGTTGGTAATTTATTTTTTAGGTCAACTTCCACACACATTTTAACACAGGAAGGCCTAGACAGAGCCTCAGTAGCAGCATCAACTTTAATAAATTTCCCAATTTGATTCCCAATAACTTCAAGCATAGAAGAATTATAAAAATAAACAGGAACTTGGGGGATTGATACCCATACCGGAACAATCGACGATTCTGCCTCCGGTGAAAAGTCAGGAGTCCATTTGAGGACCTTCATTTGAGAGTTATTAAAGGACCATTGTCCTTTGAGCCAGAATCGTTGGTAATCTTCCTTTTCATGGAATCGGATGAGGATGTGGCGATAGTCAATCGAGCCTATCTGGAAGTTGCCTTTAAAACCTACAGAATTAAAAGCATTGTTTAGTTGGATCATCGTCGGCTTCCCTCGGGCAAACTTACCGATCAAAGAATTGCTATAGTGAGAGGCAAGAGTCTCAGCATCCTTGCGGGTGACAAGGCACGCAATCTCCCCTTTGAATTGGACTTTAGGTGTAATCTCCGGATTCGAGGGGAGGGAATCATGTAGGGGCGGAGGGCGATTAGCGATGGCCTGGAGGAAGGATTTCCCTCCCCCATAGCCACCGCTACCAGACGGCGGAGCCGCCATAGCAGCGGAAGAATCGCACACAGAGCGAGAATATAGCCGTTAACAGAAGGAAAACCAGAGAAAGGAAGAAGACCAAGAACGGAGCAAGAGTGAAACGACGTAGAAAATTCGTTTTGGAGAAATCGCACTTTTGAATCGCACACAGATGGCCAAATTCATTGATATGATGAGATTTAATTGATATGAGTTAAGATTTAGTAATTTTTATATTTGAGGTACTGTAGCTTTTTATTGATGTTTGTAACTTTTTTTTCTCCTATGTTGATATTTTTCATTATTCGGATGAGATTTAATTAATATGAGTTGAGGTTTTGTAGTTCTTTTTTGGTGATATGGATTGATATTTGTAGTTTTTTTTTCTCATTTGATGTTTTTCATTTTCCAGATGAGATTTTGGTAATAGGAGTTTATGGTTGTAGTGTATTTTTTCTTATGTTGATGCTTTTCATTTTTCGGATGAGCTTCAGGTGTTAGGAGTTGATGCTTGTATTTTTTGGGTGATGTATGTTGATATTTGTAGTTTTTTTAATAAAAAAACCGTTCATATTTTATGATTTTCAGAGTGAATAATTTATACTTTTGAGCTACTGTAGTTTTTTTGTTGACGCTTTTAGTTTTTTCTCTCATGTTGATGTTTTTCATTTTCTAGATGAGTTTTAGGTGATAGAGGTTGACGTTTGTAGCTTTTTTGATGATATGGTTGATTTTTGGTACTGTTTTTTTCCTTATGTTGACGTTTTTTATTTTCAGGGTGATGTTTAGATGATAATAGTTGATGTTTTAAGCTTTTGGGTGATGTAGGTTGATGATTGTAGTTTTTTTATAAATGATAATTTAGCTTTGTTGATGTTTTTATGATTTTCAGTCAATTTTTTGTTAGTCATAGTCTATGTTTTTCTCAATTTTTTGTTGATTTTTTATTTGATTTTAATATATTTTTTGCTGCAATTTTTAGTTGATACTTTATGATTAATTTTTTAGTTGATGTTTTATGATTTTTCGATGATGTCCTGTTATTTTCTTCTGATGTTGCTGCAGTTTTGTTTTATTGATTTTTTGCATTATTTAAGAAAAAATGATTTTTTTTGCAGATTGCAGGTGGTGGGAAAATGATTTAAAAACAATTGGACGAATAATCCCCTGGAAAGTTATTAGCGGTAGGTCCCTGTAGAATAATTAGAGATATGTCAATGTAAAATTATTAGAGATATGTACCTAGAATTAGAATATTGTTAGAATTGCATAAAGTCTCATGTCTAAAGTTTAGGATGCCTCACAGGAGACCATTTCACACACACACACATATACATATATATATGTACATATACATATATATGTATATACATATACATATATATATATATATGTATATGTATATACATATATATGTATATGTATATATATATATGTATATGTATATATATATATATGTATATATGTATATATATATGCAGTGGTGGAACCAATGGTACGCGGAGGTAGCAGGAATCGAACCTGCCGTCCAGCGCTTTTTTCGCCGGAGTACGCGCGTATTTCGGTCAACTGGAACCGGAAGCTCGGAGAAGAAGGCCACTTCGCGGCCTTCTCTCTCTTTTCCAATGAAGTAGTAAAACGACGTCGTTTCATTTGTAATAAGCAAAAAAAAGAAATATTATTGGATTGGGCCAAAACTGAAATCCCAATCCAATGGGATTTCATTTCTTCCCAAAATCCATTCCAGCCGAGCAGAGCATCTCTCGACTCCCACCACCGCCAGGTCCGCCACCACGCAGCCTCCTACCGTCGTCACACCGCCTCCTGATTGTAGTATAAACCCGAAAATTTTGTCTTCATTTTTTCTAGTTTACACTTTAAATCTTGGTCTTTCCATAAGATATGGAAATACTGTCTTTCAAGAGACAGACTATAATATGACAAAGTCTTGGAAAAGACGGTCTTTCCATATGCTTATGGAAAGACGGTCTTTCCATATGCTTATGGAAAGACGGAGTTTAATTAGAATGATAAAAGGTAAAAGTTCTTAGTTGCAATATTAAAAATTTAGTATGCAACATGTAGTAGTTATAAAATATATAATCCGGTTCATGCAACTCAAAAATTTCATCTTCATGTCTTCTAATCTACACTTTAAACCTTGGTATTTCCATGACTTATGGAAAGACTGTCTTTCAAGAGACAAACTCTTTTAATATTGATGTTTCATTTTTTCCCATATTAAATTCACATTTTGGTGTAATTGGATGAAATTCACACATGTTTTATTGACAAAAATGAGTTGACATGCCCTCCAACTATTGTCATTTGGCCCTTTGACCCTTCATTTATTTCCAATCACTTTTGTCCCTAAACTAACAAAACTGTTGAGTTGTGACATTTCCATCCTGTCAAACCGTTAACTTTGAAGTTTTGACTGTTAATGTTGAATTTTTGATAAAATGAGGGTAAATGTGATTTTTTATCATTTTATTTACAATTCCACCCCTCCATAATTTTTATTACAAATCCAATCCCTATCCTTTTTTATTAACGAATTCAGCCCCCTCCATCCTTTTTTATTACAATCCAATCCCTATCATTCTTATTTATAATTTTGGCCCTATCATTTTTATTTGCAATTCAGTCCACCCTCTCCTTCAGCTTCCATTGACAACAGGTGAAAGCTCAACGGCAACGACCCATGGAAAATTCCCACCGTCGATCTCCTACCCCCGGTCACCCGCACCATCGTCCTAGCCAAGTTACGATTGCTTTGGCTGCATGAAGCTGGGTGATGTGTCCATTTTAGGTGCATTATTTAGTAGTATTTAGGATCACTTTTGTGCTCTTTTATTATCGAGAGCTTGTGTTTTACCTTGAAATTCACTTAGGAGAGGTAAAAGCAACTTTGTACTCTTTTACCTCTTTTAAGTGGATTTTGTGTGACAAGGGAAGAACACGGAAGCAACGAAGACCGGAAGACATTGAAGATTATACTTTCGAAGACTTTTGGATACTCACTTCGAAGACATGAAGACCGGAGGCCGTTGAAGACCATTTTGGAGCTGTTGAAGACTTGAAGATTGAGAGGGATGGCTATGAAGAAGACAAAGAAACAATGCAAAACTGTGGCTGCCGTCGCGACACCATCGCGAGTCGCGACCTCGCGACCAACACCGTCGCGAGTCGCGACGAACTCCGTCGCGAGTCGCGACCAACATGCGGCCAGAAATCATTCTTATTTTCTTTGCACTATAAATACCATCTCTTTCCCTCTTCTTCTCCAGCTTTTCCAGCCCGCGTTTTCTCTGGTTTTGGGCGCCAATTTTAGGTTTTTCTTCTTCTTTCTTTTCTTAGCTTTCTCTTAGTTTGATTATGTCTTTTGTTGTTGTTCTAGAGTAGTTCTTGTTCTTGGGAGCAAAGGATTGAAGCTTCCACTTCTATGTATTGAGATTCATTTATATCTATCTATTTGGTGTTTTTGCTATTGTGCATTTATTGTGCTTTGAATGTTAATTGTTGATTGCATTGATGTTATTGAGAGCTTGATGATATGAAATGCTTGGATTAATTGCTAGCTAGGGTTTGGGGGATTTGGGTTAATTTCCCCCTGTTCTTGTTAGCAATGTGAGAGTATGAGTTAGAGCTTTTGATTGTGTTAGTGTGTTGACAATGTGCTAGGCGAATGTGATTGATGTCGAACTCTTCGTCATGTTCGTTTGTGTAGCAAACGAGAGAGTCATATGCTCGCGGATGAATGTGCGTTGCACGTTCATCCAATCTCGTGTAATTTCATGAATTGGTTCAATGCCTAGTCACGGTGTAGTGGTCATAGGCATTGCCAAGCTTGTTGGTCCTTCGTGCTAAATGCCACCAATGACACCTTGAGTCGTGGTCGCGACTCGGGAGCCATTGGTGAGGTTTGACGAGAGATGTCGAACTCACTCTCGCAAACTACGAACTAAGAAGGATAGGAGTTCAGTCTCCACGACAAGTAGTTGAAGTATTGAATAGGTGATTTAAACTCATTCTTGAAGCATTTGTTGTTTGGCGTTTATGTATTCTTGACGGTGTGTTTCACTGCATGTGTGCCATGAGTGGTTTGAGCATAGGGAGTGCTTGTGTGGTTGAATTTCTTAGGTGTAGGAACGTGACGAATTCCGTAGCGCCTTTGCATGAAGATCTATGAGCATGAACTTAGAACTCCTTGTGATGTGTGTGTTGTGGTACTTGCTAGATGGGGTGTGTGAGTGTTGGGTCATGAATGCTATATGATGGAATGTGTGAATGATTCGATGAACTACATTAGATGTGGAAGTGGATATCCGTTGCCCCCAAGGCATTTTAACTTTGTAGTTTAAAACCCCTTTTCTTAGTTTCGTTTGATGATTAGCATAGTCACTTGACGTTGCTAGTTATCTTTGTTAACTTAGGAAACCAACCAACCAACCCCCCCTTTTTACTTTGCTTTTAAGTGTGTGTATATATATTTACTCCTAGCCTAGTATATCAACCATTTTGTGCTTAGACGCTTAGGAAGATCCCTCTTCTCTTTGGACGACCCCGATTTGCCACTATCTACCTAGCTGTAGAAAGTAAGCATTGAGGGCTTATAAATTATCTTTTGGCGCGCGGGCGCGACGACCGCCCGCGCCTGTCAAAATGGCGCCGTTGCCGGGGAAGAGGCGTTTATTCTTAAGTATTTAGGTGTATTTGGTTGTGTATTAGCTAGTTGTTTTTATTTTCCACTACTTGGTGGTTGTTTTTGTTCGGGGTAGGTATTGCTTGAGTTCTTGGTAATTTATTTTATCGAGAATCCTTGCACTATGATTCTGAACTTTTGAAAAATAAAAAATTAAAATTTTTTTTTTCTTAATGGAGCGTCTCACCTTAGGGAACTCATGATGAGAAGAGAGGCTCAACAAGCAAGGTTTTGTAGGATGTGTCATTCCGATCATCCTACCGAATCTTGCCCTTTGTTGTGGGAAGAGCACTATGACCGAGAAAGAACCCTTGGTTTCCAAAACCATGGGTACTATGAAGAGTGCTATCAAGAGGTAGGAGATATTGGTTTTCAAGGGCAAGAAGCTCATGAATGCTATCCATACCACAACTCTTACAATCCGGAATGGAGTGGTAGTCCGGATTTGTGGTATGAGAATCAGCCGGAAAACCAATATTACGAGCAACCTAGTTGGCCACCACCACCCTATACCATACCCCAAAACCAAGCCCAACAAGGAAGTTTAAGTTTGACACGTGAGGATGTCTTAAATACCATAGCAAACTTAAACTCCTTTACTAGTGAAGAGCCGGATACCCAGCTCTCCTCTAGTGTTGAGGCCATTGAGGGGCATGTGAGGAACATATTAGAGGTATTGGCCCGAATGGAAGCTTGTGATTCCGAAAACACACCATCCCAACTTGAACTCGATGATTCGGTGAGTGAAGTCACCAATAAAAATGATTTTGAGTTTGAAAGGGATGAGGAGTTGGTTGTAGAGGATAGAAAAATGGAGGAAGAGGTGATAGTTCTACATTATCCATTAGCATTATCACCCCTTCTCCCACCTAGTGAACCAACCCTAATATCTTCGGAAGTTTTGAGGGAAACGAGAGAGGAGCCAAAAGACTATTCTAAGCTCCCTAACCACTTAATTCCCTTTGAACCATCTCCACCTCCACAAGACTTTCCTCTTGGAAGTTTTGTGCCCCCACCTCTCTTATTTTGGATGCTCATGGTGAAGAGCTTCAAGCCTTCACCATACGGATAACATTAGGGTCGTGCCGACGACCTTAAGAATACGGAGCTTCGTCGTGCCGACGACGTAAAATAAATTCGGCATTTCTTTTAGTTTTTGTTTCTTAGTTTGTGTTTCTTAGTTTGTGTTTCTTTGTTTTTGTTTTTGTTGTTGTTTTGTTTTGTTCTTTTTTATGGCATGTTTTTCTATGATGTTGTAGCAACATGAAGTGCATTGCAATGAAGGAGATGAAGGAACGAGATCAATGAACGAGGGAAGCAAGCTTGGACAGTTGGTAAGAAAACGAAAAAATTTTAAGCCTGGGATACCCTACCGTCGCGAGTCGCGATGGGCTTCGTCGCGAGTCGCGACGAACAGGGGAGCAAAATCCACTCCCAGCGCCAACTTTCCGCGAGTCGCCCTGACGTCGCGAGTCGCGACACCCTTCGTCGCGAGTCGCGACGAGCTCAGAATATTTGGAGCTCTCGGACTCACCTTTCCGCGAGTCGCCCTGACGTTGCGAGGCCTATCGCGAGTCGCGACCAACCACGTCGCGAGTCGCGACGAGCTCAGAACATTTTGAGCTCCCGGACTTTACTTTCCGCGAGTCGCCCTGACGTCGCGAGGCCCGTCGCGAGTCGCGACCAACCTCGTCGCGAGTCGCGACGAGCTCAGAAACTGTTGAAAATTTTTTTGAGCCCGGATTTCAAGTTTCCAAGCTTCCAAGTTTCCAAATGATTTTAAACATTGCATGATCCTTCCTTCTTCTCCACCCAACACTCCCAAGAACATCACATACCTCTCATTTCTTCGACCATCCTACATATATTGGCATATGAACATTCTTGCATCTTTATAGTATATTTGTTGATTGTAGTATGCCGACTACGTCATTGTGACCGTAAGTTCTTATCCTATAATGATGCTTGTATACATGTCAATATATGTTGGATATTTTTCATGCATATTCTTATAGTGGTGATTGAGGGTTGATTAGTTGTTCTTTGAAAATACTATGGTTATTAACTCTTGATGCTAAACCTAGTATTACATATCCTTATGTTCTTGTGAGTTTAATGTGTTCTTCGTGGTGTAGTCTTGATCAAACGGCGCCATGGAGACAATGCTTTTCTCGAGGGGTGAGTTCTTCTACGGCATTTTTGCTCACCCTTCCGGTTCCGAAACCTATCTTGGGACCATCCAAGTACTTGGATATCGCCATATCACCGGCGAATTTGTGGAAATACGGGTGTCACTCTAACTCCCTTACCTTGATTTTTATTGTTCTTGCCTCACGTGTTTACATTGAGGGCAATGTAATGTTTTAAGTGTGGGGAGGGGTTAGAGGACTCATATGCATGCTAGATTGTTTTGGAATGCTTTTTGCTACTTTTCATTGGAAAAACATGAAAAAAAAAAGAAAAAAAAAAAGAAAACCCGCTAAGTTGAAAACCCGAGAGGGCAACTTAGGCAACATTGGGGGCCTGGATAGGTCGAAAACCCTTAAAGGGCGGCCTAGGAAAAAATGAGAGGCTAAAATGTGCGGAAAAAGGTGAGATATGAGCTAAAGAAACATGATGTGTGGCTAGGATGAAAACTCGAAAGAGCTCCTAGGCAAAATGAGAGAAAGCGAGAGAAATTGAAAAATGCTATGATTTCACTCATTTGCCGGCGTTGGAGTCATAAGGTTGCGGTTGTCACACGGATGGATCGGGTAGCTCAATATCTTTAGACCTCTTGGGATTGGGTAGCTTAGTGGGTTAGGAAACGAAGTGTGTTTATGAAATTCCTTATCTCTTTCTACTTCGTTTTTGGTTGATATATTGCCATTAAGTGAAGCATGTGTTTAAAACTTCCTCTATGGTTTCAGCTTCATTTTGTGTCATTGGATTCTGGGAATATCAATTCTGGGCTGTTAAATATGTTTTATGGGTAGTGAATTGATAAGTGGTAGGTTTGGTTAGATTTAGGATTGGGGATGTGTGTGTGAAAAAATTCTCATGTGAGCTTTTATTTTGAGATTTTTGATATTGAGAGTTTTTGTGAGGCTTTGATTGGGGGATTAGTTTAGGTTTTGGGATATATCATTTACTCCGTGTGCTTAGATCTTTTCTTACTCGAGGGCGAGTAAGGTTTAAGTGTGGGGAGGTTTGATATGTCTATTTTGTGTGGTTATTTTGGGGGTTTTAGGATGTGGATATGCCATTTCCTCCGTATGCTTAAATCTTTTCTTACTCGAGGGCGAGTAAGGTTTAAGTGTGGGGAGGTTTGATGTGTCCATTTTAGGCGCATTATTTAGTAGTATTTAGGATCACTTTTGTGCTCTTTTATTATCGAGAGCTTGTGTTTTACCTTGAAATTCACTTAGGAGAGGTAAAAGCAACTTTGTACTCTTTTACCTCTTTTAAGTGGATTTTGTGTGACAAGGGAAGAACACGGAAGCAACGAAGACTGGAAGACATTGAAGATTATACTTTCGAAGACTTTTGGATACTCACTTCGAAGACATGAAGACCGGAGGCCGTTGAAGACCATTTTGGAGCTGTTGAAGACTTGAAGATTGAGAGGGATGGCTATGAAGAAGACAAAGAAACAATGCAAAACTGTGGCTGCCGTCGCGACACCATCGCGAGTCGCGACCTCGCGACCAACACCGTCGCGAGTCGCGACGAACTCCGTCGCGAGTCGCGACCAACATGCGGCCAGAAATCATTCTTATTTTCTTTGCACTATAAATACCATCTCTTTCCCTCTTCTTCTCCAGCTTTTCCAGCCCGCGTTTTCTCTGGTTTTGGGCGCCAATTTTAGGTTTTTCTTCTTCTTTCTTTTCTTAGCTTTCTCTTAGTTTGATTATGTCTTTTGTTGTTGTTCTAGAGTAGTTCTTGTTCTTGGGAGCAAAGGATTGAAGCTTCCACTTCTATGTATTGAGATTCATTTATATCTATCTATTTGGTGTTTTTGCTATTGTGCATTTATTGTGCTTTGAATGTTAATTGTTGATTGCATTGATGTTATTGAGAGCTTGATGATATGAAATGCTTGGATTAATTGCTAGCTAGGGTTTGGGGGATTTGGGTTAATTTCCCCCCTGTTCTTGTTAGCAATGTGAGAGTATGAGTTAGAGCTTTTGATTGTGTTAGTGTGTTGACAATGTGCTAGGCGAATGTGATTGATGTCGAACTCTTCGTCATGTTCGTTTGTGTAGCAAACGAGAGAGTCATATGCTCGCGGATGAATGTGCGTTGCACGTTCATCCAATCTCGTGTAATTGCATGAATTGGTTCAATGCCTAGTCACGGTGTAGTGGTCATAGGCATTGCCAAGCTTGTTGGTCCTTCGTGCTAAATGCCACCAATGACACCTTGAGTCGTGGTCGCGACTCGGGAGCCATTGGTGAGGTTTGACGAGAGATGTCGAACTCACTCTCGCAAACTACGAACTAAGAAGGATAGGAGTTCAGTCTCCACGACAAGTAGTTGAAGTATTGAATAGGTGATTTAAACTCATTCTTGAAGCATTTGTTGTTTGGCGTTTATGTATTCTTGACGGTGTGTTTCACTGCATGTGTGCCATGAGTGGTTTGAGCATAGGGAGTGCTTGTGTGGTTGAATTGCTTAGGTGTAGGAACGTGACGAATTCCGTAGCGCCTTTGCATGAAGATCTATGAGCATGAACTTAGAACTCCTTGTGATGTGTGTGTTGTGGTACTTGCTAGATGGGGTGTGTGAGTGTTGGGTCATGAATGCTATATGATGGAATGTGTGAATGATTCGATGAACTACATTAGATGTGGAAGTGGATATCCGTTGCCCCCAAGGCATTTTAACTTTGTAGTTTAAAACCTCTTTTCTTAGTTTCGTTTGATGATTAGCATAGTCACTTGACGTTGCTAGTTATCTTTTTTAACTTAGGAAACCAACCCACCAACCCCCCCCCCCTTTTTACTTTGCTTTTAAGTGTGTGTATACATATTTACTCCTAGCCTAGTATATCAACCATTTTGTGCTTAGACGCTTAGGAAGATCCCTCTTCTCTTTGGACGACCCCGATTTGCCACTATCTACCTAGCTGTAGAAAGTAAGCATTGGGGGCTTATAAATTATCTTTTGGCGCGCGGGCGCGACGACCGCCCGCGCCTGTCACTGGGACGGAGGGACTATACAAATTGCATCCGTGTATCATCAAAACCCTAGATCGGCCCAATAATAAAAACCCTACCATTTATTTACAGAATACCCTAACCCACCGAATTCCCAGCATCAAAAGTGTAACCGTCTTTTACCTATGCTAGACGAGCCTTGAAGTCTCTAGCTCTGTAATTCTCCATGAATTTTCGGAATTGAGCCTAACGAAAACGAAATAAGAAAACACATTAAAATTTAAACAATCATTTGCGAAACGATTGGTTAAGGTTTAGCAAATGACTATCACAGCCGATTGGTTAAGGTTTAGCAAAATGATTGTTTAAATTTTGATGTGTTTTCTTGTTTTGTTTTCCTTGGGCTCAATTATGCTGAAAGAAATAGATGTTGATTAGAGATGTGCCTTTTCTGAAATGATGTTTTGAAATGTTATTTAGCTGAGTAAAATTTTGGGCAAAATACTGATATGACCCTATGTTTTAGTGGTTTGTGCTAATATGACACCGTGAACTTAGAAAGTGTTATTGTAGCCCTGTGTTTGCATCAGAAGTGCAGATATAACCTTTTGGCACTATTCCGGCATTGACTTAGTATTTTCTGGCATTAACCATAACTAAAAAGACTAAAATAACCCTAGTCTTAAAACTAAAAATGTAAAGACATAATTACCCCTAGTTCTTCTTCTTCTCCATAACATATCCACTGCTCCGCCGCTCCGCCACCTCCGCCGCCGCCTCTCCATTGGGACGCCAGAATCTGGAGTTCTGCTCCACCACTGCCGGAATCTGGTACCACCGCCGCCGTCCTCTTGAACCCTACCTCATCTCTTGAAACCCTACCTCACCTCCGCTCCGCCACCGGCAGCAGCCAGAATCTGGAAAAAGTGGCCAGTTCCAGCCAAGAAAAAACCCATCCCTTCGGATTCCATAAGAATGAATCCGTAACAACCAGCACACATAATCCAAACCCAAAAATTGACGATAAATCTGAGAGCACTCTAACCTTTTGAATCGTCGAGCTCAGTAGCGAGGGTTCAATCTCTTCGATTGATGCTCCGGAAATCCCAAATCATGCGATGGGATATCACCCCATATTGTTTCCGGTCCAAAGATCCTTCCGCGCTATGGCCCACTAGATTGCTATCGCGGTGGTATGGCGGCAGGGAGATCTCGTTCGGCGGAATCAGACTCGCCGCTGCCATCTTCGTCGAATCGCTAGGTGGAGCGGAGTGAAGGTTAGGTGGAGCGGAGTTTAGGTGGAGCGGAGGTTAGGCGGAGCAGAGGTTAGGTGAAGCGGAGTTTAGGTGGAGCGGAGGTTAGGCGGAGCAGAGGTTAGGTGAAGCGGAGGTGGAGCGGAGTTGTGTGAAGTTAGGCGGAGCGGAGGTTAGGCGGAGCGGAGAATAAGAAAAGAAGAAGGAAATAATAGTTTTGCTTCTTCTTCAACAATGGTGGAAAGAATAAGGAAATAAAAGAATGAGGGTACATTTTAAAGTATATTTTTAAATATTTTTAAAAGCTAACTATAAATACACATAGCTATAAAAATTCAAGTACACGGAGCTATAAAAGCTAACTGTAAATGCACAAAGTTGTAGTTAACCAGAAACATGAACTTCAATCTACTTGTTTGAAAAGAAATGAAGCATTTAAAAATGTGCAAATACTTAAAAATATGATTAACACATGAGGAAAGCTGTGTAATCATCAACTTTGTCATCCAAGAGTCGTATAAAACCCAATACGCAAAAGATAAAATGTAATTTTCAATCCAAAATATAGTCATGGTATATAAAGTTTCATATCTCTTCAACACATTTTTTTTTTAATGAGAACACCCGAGGGTGAGGGTTATTTTATTATAGGTACCCCAAGCCTTAATTTCAAATGATCGAATATACAATTAGAGTTGGATTGTGAAACAACATGGTTGTTTCCAAAAGACCTAAAAGTGTTTGCTAATGTTGTGAATACAACTATCCTAAGTGAATGGATAGGTGTAGAAGTTGCGATCCAAAACAAGAGGATCTCCACCCCTCGTGTTAATCCTCTGTAATGGCCAGACAACTTCAATCACGAGACAAGAAAATAGTCACAAGTATGCTGAGCCTTGTAGCTTTGAAGTTGAGCATATCTGAGAAGGATTCCCACTCCCTGATCTGTGCAAGACTCCCTTCCGTATCAGACAGCCAGAAGCAGAAAAGCCAAACAACAAGGGAGCATCCGGGCTAAGAATAGTGGCAGCAATCTAAGCATGAGCAATCTCCCCCTCATAGTAGTGCTAGAGTTCCCTTGTTCTGCAAATCAACAAAACAAAAAGACATTCAGCAGCATCATATTCTAAAACCTGGGAGTTTTAGCAACTCGAATATGAGGAACACAGCCTCTATCCATATCTATAAGACCCTGAATTCGAGGTGTAACATTAGTCATATCCAGCCCTTGGTTCAAATCAAAGTGATGTTTAGCTATGGCATGAGCTACAGAGTTGCATTCCCTGAAAGTGTGGATCAGTTCAGCATTACCAAGTAAAGATTTCACTTTGTATACCTTATCAAAAACTTGCCACTGTGCCTCATAGGGATTCTGTATCATATCAACAGCAAGCTTACAATCTGATTCCACAATAATGTTACCCTCCAGATGGTGAAAAGATTCTGAAGCATATAATATTGCTTCAATTTCGGCATGTAGGGGGGATGAAGATGTAATTGTTGCCGAACTAATTCTAACAGGTAAGCCAAGACTGTTCCTAGCTATAAGACCCACAGAGGCTTTGTTAGGGCACCAGGCTGCATCTACATTGATTTTTATGGATTCATGTTTAGGTCTTTCCCAGCAAACAGTCCTTAAATTTGGTTTAGGGGGAGGCCTTAGCAATGGAATGAGATGCTGAAAATATGGTGGTACTGATACTGTGGATAAAATTGTTGGAGGACAACCACTAACTGTCAATTTAATCAAATTCTCCACCTCAGTACAGATAACATTCATGGATAAAGGCTTGTGGTCATGTAGATAGTTGTTTCTAGCTTTCCATAGACTCCAACATATCACAGATGGGAGAAACATGCAATATATTTGATAGAACTTAGTTAAGTCTTGACAGTCCCAAAACAGATAGAATCTTTGAGGAATGGAATATGATGTATTAAGAGTAAAAGGTATTGAAGGTGTCAGTTTCAACCAAACTGAGTGGGCCAAGGGACAGGAGATAAAGTAATGTTGGATAGAATCAGATTGACAACAAGCAGGGCACTTTGAAGCTAGGCTGTAACCGCATGCAATAAGAACATCATCAAAGGGAAGAAAAGCATGTAGGAGTTTCCAGATAAAGATTGAGATCTTTTTTAGTAACAGTGGATTCCATAAGAACTTAGAGACAGGAGAATTACCTGTTGGTAGAACTAGAGCTCTATAGGCCGACTTAAATGTAAATTTACCCGATGGTTCTGGCTTCCAGATGATTCTATCCTCCCTGTCCTCAGTAAGTACTGCCTCCTGAAGAAAAAGCACAGTGTCATGTTCAAGAAAGGATGCAATTTGATTCAGAATAGCATTTCTGTTGTTAATGAAATCAGCCACAGATATGTCATCCATTGTAGAGGTAATGTTATCAGGGATTTTAGAGAGGAGAGGTCCATGCGGACACCAGTTGGCATTTAGAAAATTACATCTCCCATTCCCATGTATAATTGAGGAATTGTTAACAGCAAATTCATTGATATAACAAATTCTCCTCCAAGTAACTGATTTCCTGTATGATGGTGGTAGAGACCATAGAAGTTTAGACCACAATGAAGTTCCCAATTGGCTCTTCCACCATAGTTTGGCCGAACAAGAATCAATAATGGCTTTTACCGATCTAAATCCCAAACCATCCCTGTTAGTAGGTATGGCAATGTTTGCCCATTTCTTCCAAATCTTATTCTGTTTACCTTCAGTCTTACCCCAGAAAAATTGAGCCAATTTTTTTTCAAATGATTTAATTATAGCTTTTGGGGGATTTGTAACCATCCATGTATGCTGAGGAATGGAGTACAAGATTGATTTAATGAGGATCATTTTCCCCCCTGAGCTTAACCAGCAGTTTTTCCAATTTTGTAGCTTAGCATCTACATTGGCCAGCAGTGGAAAGAAATATCTGTTCAAAGTTCTTCCTCTGAAAATAGGGCATCCTAAGTATTTGAATGGAAAAGTCCCTTTTTTCATTTTTAAAATTGCTTTCACCTGAACCTTTCTTGCAACAGTAGCCTTTCTACTTAAATAAAAGTCTGATTTCTCAAAATTAAACTTTTGACCTGAGCAATATTCAAAGACTTCAAGAAAGGCCTTAATCTTAATTAAGTTAGGTTTAGAAGCTTGCATAAATATTATGGTATCATCCGCATACATCAAGTGAGAAACCACAGGAATTGAACCAGGAATCTGGTATGAGGACAAACATTTATTCACAAAAATAAAGGTTAGACTCCTAGAGAAAGCCTCTGAGAATAGATTAAAAAGAGAGGGGGATAGAGGGTCACCTTGTTTGATTCCTCTTGTTGCACTGAAAAATCCAACTGGATTACCATTGATAATGACTGAAAAGTAGGCTTGAGACAAATTGTTCATTAAAGCTGTTAAAAAATTCCCATTGAAACCAAACTTAGATAAAATCTGTTTGAGAAAACTCCATCTAACTCTATCAAAAGCTTTCCTCAGATCAAGCTTAAGGATGCAGTTAGGAATTCTATGTTTCTTATCCAAAAATCTAATCATCTCTTGTAAATACAGAATGTTATCGGATATATCCCTATGTTTCATAAATGCTGTTTGGTTCAAGGATATCAAATTCTCCATATGTGGCTTCATTCTCTCCAGAAGAACTTTAGAACAAATCTTATTCAACACATTAGATAGACTAATAGGTCTAAAGTCATCAAATGAAGTTGGGGTTGGTTTTTTTGGTATTAGAGTAATCCAGGTGCTAGAAATCCCCCTTGGAATTTCAGCACCAGAAATGAACTCATTTACCACTTCTAACAAATCTTGCTTAATAATCTGCCAGCATTTGGTGTAAAATTTTGGAGAGTATTCATCTGGCCCAGGGCTGCTGTTCTTGTTTAAGCTTTTAATTACCTTTTCCAGTTCACCCTCAGTCACAGGCCTTGCTAACTCAAGATTATCACTATCAGTTATGATACCAGGAATCTGACTTAGAAAATGAGTGTCAAAAGTATCATCCAAGATTAAATCAGGTTCAGTCAACAAATCAGTAAAGTATTCAACTGCTTCCTTTTGTATGTCTAGCTGAGAATTAATCCATTGACCTGATCTAGTTTTTAGTTTGGTTATGTGGAGTTTACAGTTTCTTTCTTGCACAACCTTGTGGAAAAAAGAAGTGTTATTATCACCTAGCTTATGCCACTTTAATCTAGCTTTTTGCTTCCAGTATTTCTCTTTTTCTTTTAAGACTTTGAGCAGCAAAGCATTTTTTTCATTGAGTTTAATTCTCTCAAAAGTTGAAGGGTTCAGATCATATTTAGCTTCCTGAGTTCTTAAATCTTCTTCAGCTTTTGTCACATTTAGATCAATGTTTCCAAATTTATCCCTATTCCATGATTTTAGAACTCTTTTAAGTCTGATAAGCTTAAGGTAAAACTTCAGCATTCCAGTTTCTGACAATGGAGATTCCCAGCTGTCTCTTATCACAGACATAAAATCTTCTCTTAGAAACCAGGCGTCTATGAATCTAAATGGCTTAGGGTTAGAAGAGGTAAGATTTGAAACCTGTAGGAGAAGAGGTGCATGATCCGATGTTTGTCTATTTAAAATCTGAACTGAGGAAGATGGAAACTTAGTGATCCAAGAGATTGAGCATAGGCCTCTATCTAGTCTTTTCGAAGTAGGGTTCCGAAGCCTAGAATTACACCAAGTAAACATGTTACCTACCGTATTAATTTCTTGGATTCCATTGGAGGAGATCCAGGAGTTAAAGTCTCTTATACTACCTAAGGCAGGAGAACAAGGCCCTCTATATTCATCTAATGAAGTTATTGAATTGAAATCACCTATGAAGATAGTGTCACCCTTTGGAATTGATTGAAGGTCAGACCAAAGAACCTTCCTACCATCTCTAGTTCTTGAGGCATATATGAAAACTGCCTCCATGTACAGATTAACAGAATGATGCAAAATATTTACATGCATAAACTGATCATGAAAGGAATTCAGAGAGATAGTTAACAAATTAGACCACATAATCCAGATCTTCCCATTAGGCAGTGTCAAGTTATGAGTGAATGACAGTTTTTTCATGTAATCTTCACATTGGGAATTATCATGCATAGGTTCAATAATACACAACAAATGAATTTTTTTGATCCTGCACAAATTAGTTAGCCTAAGCATTGAAGTGTCCATTCCTCTTAGGTTCCACACTAGAAAATTGACATTAAGGTGTGTCATCATTGTTCACTTGATTTAGAACTTTTTGTAGATGACCTAAGCATCATCTTATTTAACTGACTTAGATAATTATTTTTCTTAGACTTAGTCTTACCTTGGATATTACCTGGTAGAGCAGAACAGGAGGTTTCTTGCTGTATAGATGTGTTCTCCTCTAACAGCTCCGATGTCTCAGTTTGCAATTCCTTTTCCTTGAAGCTATCATCAATCTGCAATACTGAAAATCTATTCCCCATTTTCCCAGGTTGGGAGAAAGAGTTCTTGTGGAAAGGACTGTACATAGATAATGAGCCAGAATCAACTTGTATATCATCTTTAGCATAAGCAGAAATTGTTGGCTTAGTAAGTGAAGTGTCCTCAATCAACCTCAAAATAGAGTTATCAGAAATATCTGGGGGTTGAGTGTTTTTAGTAGAGGTATTAAGAGCAATTTAAGAGCAATTGAATGATATACATGAATACACAAATTGATAAATCCTCATCTTTCCTCTCTCTAGAACTCTCTACTTCCTAAAAGCTCTCCTGCAACGGTAATAATTTCACCACCTACCCATGGCGGCGCCACCGCCAGCGGCGTCGGCGTACGCCGCTTGCCTAAACCCCAAACCCAAAAACTAATAGAACCAAACCCGACTTCACAAATATTTGGGCGTAGGTTACCTGGAGCTTCGATGGACACGTCATGCGAGTTCTTCGTCGGACCCCGAACTTCAGGCCGGACAAAGAGAGATCCATCGCCCCCGTCTGGATTTCCATCCACCAACTCCAGCTTTACCACTTCAACCCCAAACCCCTGGAACAACTCGGAAATCAACTGGGTCGTTGGCTTGAATCAGACCCGACCAACTTCAAACTCACCCGTCCCAGCACAGCTAGGATTCTGGTCGAAATCAATGCTTTGCAAAAGATTTCGGCCAGAATAAGAGTAGGTTCTCTTGAGAGGAATTTTTGGGCTGAAGTGGATGTGCATAACCCTCCTAGCTACTTCTCCCTGTGCTCCAAAATAGGCCACAATGAATTGAAGAGCAGGTCCAATGTTAAGTCCATATATCTTCAGAATATAGCAAGCGGCCACAAATTCAGACGAAGGAGAAAAATGAGGGGTTCTACTTCGGTGCTTCTTCCCCAATCCGAAGCACCAAATCTTCACTGTGAAAAACAAACCCCACCCAAGAAACAGCCCTCAGTGTAAACACCAAACCTCACCCGCGCTCACCTTCTAAAGACCAAAACAACAAACCCAAGATCAACCACCCCAGCTCCAAAAATGGAAACAATGGCCCAGACCAATCCCTAAAGAAGAGAGTGTGGACAATTAAAACACCCATTTAAGCTAAGAAAAACCCCCCACGACCTTGATGACAATGCAATCACCTTCTCCATCCTCCCAACTCCCATTAGCCCAAAATCCAAACACACAAATACAATCCTAGACTCACCCAAAAATTATGATTCAACTCTATCCTCCCTACATGAATTCCAAAAAAGCCTCAAGAAGATGAGGTATGGTGATGATATAGAGAGGACACCAAATACAAATTCCACCGGCAAGGCAAAAAGGAAGTCCATGTTTAATCACATCAAACTGGTCCAAACCAAATTCTAGGGAGTGCATGATTTTAGTGTGCAAGAAAATTCAAAAATGGAGCTGGTGTGCTTGTTTTTTATTCTGGACGCTGAGGGTGGAGGACGCATTATGGTAATGCGTCCTCTAGGTGGATTTTTTTTTTCTGAAATCAATTAGAGGACTCGTTTTGGAAACGAGTCCTCTAGTTGGCATATTTTTTTTCCCGAAAATCTTTTATAGAGGACTCGTTTTGGAAACGAGCCCTCTGAGGTGGCATTATTTTTTTTCCCGAAAATATTTTTTAGAGGACTCATTTTGGAAACGAGTCCTCAAATCTGGCAATTTTTTTTTCCAAAAATGTTTTTTAAAGGACTCGTTTTGGAAACGAGTCCTCAAATTTGGCAATTTTTTTTTGAAAGTATTTGGAGGACTCGTTTTAAAAATAAGTCCTCAAATCTGGCAATAATTTTTTGTTTTCCAAAAGTATTTGGAGGACTCGTTTTTAAAAGATTCCTCAAATCAGGCATTATTTAGCTCTTCGGGAAATTATGTAGAGGACTCATTTGTAAAACGAGTCCTGAAAAGCTGCCTAATTTTATTTCTCGGGAAATTAATTAGCAAAATGTTGGAAATAAGCAGAAATTAGCATAAATTTATTTCTCGGGAGCTCCTCAAACGAGTCCTGGAATGCGTATTGTTTTAACAATTTTGTTTGAAAATGTTGGAAATGAGATTTGTATTTAATTTCGGTGCTAATTTAATTTGTAAATGAAATAATGTTTATTATTTTTTGGTGAATTTGGTAAAGTAAGCGTTTGGAGAATTTTATTTATTGGGGAGAAATCTTATTTTAAAATCTTGCCCCGAATTCAATAAGAGTGTGGTCTTCAAAATGAGTCGTGAATTTAAGTAGTAAATTATCGTGGGTTGCTGCCCTGAATTCAATTTTTTCCCTTCAAATTCTAAAAAGTAACTATGAATTTATAGGTTATAAAATAATTTAATGATGTATTTTAATAATAATGAAAAATCCACCTGTTAAGTGCTAAATATATTCATTTATATTTAATAATATATAAATAATAATGATGCATATATTATAGATTGGCAAAAATAAAAATTAATTTCAATTAATTTTTGTTTTTTACTCTTTCTCCATAAAAGTAAAATTGAGACATAAATTAGAAAGCTTCTTAACTCATTGTCTATTTAATAATTAGTTAATTTAATTAGAATAACAAATTAATTTCTAGAATAGAATCAATTTTATTTTAAACATGAACTAAAAATAAGTTAGTGCCGATTAATGTTATACTCGAGTTCATAAAAACTATTTTATTGAACCAATATAATTATTTATTCTCCATCATTACTGTTGTCAAATAATTAGATGCATCCAAAATATAATTAATTGTATGAATATAATATTTGGCAAAGTCTTGGGAAAGACGGTCTTTCCATAGGCTTATGGAAAGACGGGGTTTGATAGAATAATAAAAGGTAAAAGGTCTTAGTTGCAATATTAAAGTTTTAGTATAAAACATGTAGTAGTTATAAAATTTATAACCCGGTTCATGCAACCCGAAAATTTTATCTTAATTTCTTCTTATTTATACTTTAAACCTTGGTCTTTCCATAACTTATGGAAAGACCGTCTTTCAAGAGACAGACTCATAATATTTTTTGAGATCAAATCTAATATTAAGAGTCCGTCTCTTGAAAGACGGTCTTTCCATAAGTTATGGAAAGACCAAGGTTTAAAGTGTAAATTAGAAGAAATTAAGATAAAATTTTTGGGTTGCATGAACCGCGTTATAAATTTTATAACTATTACATGTTTCATACTAAAACTTTAATATTGCAACTAAGACCTTTTACCTTTTATTATTCCAATCAAACCCCGTCTTTCCATAAGCATATGGAAAGACCGTCTTTCCCAAGACTTTGCCTATTAAAATAAGAGTGCGTCTCTTGAAAGACGGTCTTTCCATAAGTCATGGAAAGACCAAGGTTTAAAGTGTAAATTAGAAGAAATTAAGATAAAATTTTTGGGTTGCATGAACCGGGTTATAAATTTTATAACTACTACATGTTGCATAATAAAGTTTTAATGTTGCAAGTAAGACCTTTTACCTTTTATTATTCGAATTAAACCCCGTCTTTCCATAAGCCTATGGAAATACCGTCTTTCCCAAGACTTTGCCTTAAAATACAATTTCAATATTATATATATACACGTCACATAATAATTGGGAGTTTGTAGCATATTCACGTTACGTAATAATTATTCGTTTGAAGTTTGGATTGGAGAATGATTTCAACCGAAACCCACAGTCGAAACATTTAATATTACGTCAGACTGAAGGTGAATCGATGTTCCAATCAGATTCTACCATTTGTACCCGTTAAATAAGGAAAACCCTCCATGCATTGGAGATGCTCTTACGGAAATGCGTCCTCGCCACGTGGCTTGGCTCCATTCGACCGCCTGATTTTGACCAGATTAAAAAAAAGAATAATTTTCCACTGAGGACGCATTACGGAAATGCGTCCTCGCCATGGCATGGCTCCATTCGACCGCCTGATTTTGACCAGAATTTTTTTAAAAAAATTAATTTTCCACGGAGGACGCATTACGAAAATGCGTCCTCGCCACGTGGCAGCACCCCCTCCACCGCCTGACATGTTTGACCGAAAAATTAACCAAAAAAAATAAAAAAGGAAAGGACGCATTTTCATAATGCGTCCTCCATATCAGGTTGCTGTTGTGGCGCTACAAACAGAGAAATTTCTCAATTTTAGGTCAGTCCTGCTAAACCCCCTTTTAAATTTTAGGTAACATACTGTGCTGGAATGTTTGTGGGATTAGAACCATTGTTAATAGATTGGTCAAATTCATAAAGATCCATAGAAACAAGATTCTAGCTGTTATCGAACCTAGAGCGAAAATAGAATTGCTGTCCAATTATGGGAAAACCTTAGGATTCGATAAGTTTGAAAGTCAATGCAATGATCATATTTGGCTCTTTTGGAGGGACGAAACTAACCCCACCTTAACCAAATCCCAACCCCAGTTCAGCACTGCACAAATACAACACCCATCCTGCCCAAAGAACCTCTTCATATCCTTCATCTATGCCGACAACAATAGATTAGAAAGAAGACTTTTATGGGATGACTTAAAAGAAGAACCATACTCCTCCCACTGCCTAATAGGAGATTACAATGCTATGCTTTTTGTGGATGAATATAAGGGCAAGGGCAAACCAAATATGGCTAGTATTATGGACTTTAATGCTTTCGTAGCTGCCCAGGAACTCACTGAATTAAACACCGTAGGAAACTCCTACACCTGGTCGAGAAACACAAAAAACGAATTAGTTTGGACTAGGATTGATAGAGCCCTGTGGAATAACGAATGGATTATGTTTCTCCCAAACTCATGCATACAAAACCTGGCTACTTTATGATCAGACCACTCATGTTATAATAAAACAAATAGATGATTAGATAATATTTTATGAGTGAGTTTCCTGACATGCGGCCTGTCCATAAGCTTGTGGACATGCCACTTATTTCTTACATTATATACTACATTTCTTAAATTACATACAAAATTAAAAATTTTAAAAATATATTTTTATATTATATATTTTTATATTTTCACCTTCAAATACATATTATTACTTGTTTTAACTTATAAAATGCAATATTTAAATTTTATAAAAAATTACAACATTTAAAGCAAATGCCCCCGAGGACTGTCCATAAGCTTATGGAAAGACCGCCTTTCCTGAGACTTTCCCATATTTTATTCCATATTGATGACTAGTACTAGAGTTAGAGTTATATTTAAACTAGTCTTCTCTGTACTCTATATATATTTTTCATCATTAATCAGAATCATTATGGAAAAGTACTTTATCATGGTATCAGAGCAAACCTGGTTCTAAAACCCCCATTTTTCGTTCGGCCGCAGCTTCTCTCTCCTCCTTGTTTCCGCTGCCGGAAAATTCTAACAAATTACTCTAGTATCCCATATTTTACTCTAGTAACACAAAGCAAAAGCAGAATACAGACCTATAGCAAAAGCAAGCCAAGCAGTGTTGACCAAAATTTGGTATTTGCCCACAGACCAAGAAATTAATCTTGTCGCCCTTATCCGGATTTTTTTTACCTCTCATCATGTCTGACGAAAAATTGTCTTATACTGCCTTGCTCCACTTAATGACTATCAAATTGTCATCATCTAATTATTTGTTTTGAAGCGTCAAGCTGGTTATGTTCTCCGACCCCAGAAGCTGTATAGTTTTCTTGATGGTTCTAGGCCATGTCCGACTGTTCCTCCTCGCCCTCCGGCTGCTGCCTCCTCCTCTTCCTTCTCCTACGCTACGACCGTTAGTTCTCCTCTAAGTTCGCAGCTCCGCCACCAAGACTGATCTCATGGAGGCTTACTTAAAGACCCAGTCTGATTATGAACTTTGGGTTGATGAAGATCAACGTGTGTACAGTCTTCTTTTTTTTCTCACCCTAGAGGCCTTGGCGGTTTTACCTGAATGTGCCACTGCAAAGGAAATTTGGGACAATCTTCAGTCCATTTATCACGACAGTAGTGCATCATCCATCCTTCGTTTTCATGCTGCTGCCCACGGTATACGTAAGACTGGTACAGTTCATGAATTCCGTCTCCAATTTAAAGAAATTTTTGAGCAGTTGTCTATGATGGGTTCTTCTGTTTCAAAAGATGATCGGCTTATTTGGTTTTTAACTGCTCTTGGAACTGAGTTTAAGGATTTTTCTGCACCTTTAATTAGTTCCTCACCCACTCCGTTGTATGCCGATGTTTTATCTCGTGCCAAAAACCACGAAGCTTTTCTAAAAAATTTACAGGACTATTCAGCCCCTGCCACTGGGCCTGCTGCCTTCACAACAGACGTTTTTCCCTTGGCCGTCCGCGTGTTGGATCACGCACCGCCGAGGGGTGGCGGCGTGTCCAGTTCACGCGCTGCCGGGGAGGCCGCTACGGTGGACGGCAAGGTGGCAGGTCCGGCAGTCAGTTCATGCCAGGGGCTGGTCGTGGTCAGCCGCAGTGTACTTGGTGTGGTCGTCCCGTTCACTATGCTGCGACTTGTTACAAGATGCTTGCTCAGACTAGTTCTCAGGGTCCAGCTAATCGTATAGACTCCACTCATCTGGCTGAGCGTTTTCAGTCATCACTTCAGTTAGAGCCCACTGCATGGTCCTCCGATTGGTTTGTTGACTCCGGTGCCACCAATCATATGGCATCCTCTGCCTCAGGCTTGGAGTCTATCTCCCTATATTTTAGTAATTCTCATGTTTCTGTTGGTAATAAAGCTTGTATTCGAATCTCTCATGTTGGTGATGCTAAATTTTTTGATGATTTATGCATGTATGATGTTCTGGTTGTTCCCGATATTACTAAGAATCTGCTGTCTATTAGTAAACTGACCAGAGATTTAAACGCTTTTGTCACTTTTGATGATCGAAACTTTGTCATTCAGAAAAAAGTTTCCAAGGCGGTCGTAGGCAGGGGCCACGGTGATGGTGGTCTCTATGTTTTGGATGAAGGCGATTCAGCATTTTTCTCGCATTTACAACAGAATAAAGGACAAGCATCTTATGAGTTATGGCATGCTCGCTTGGGTCATGCATCGGCGTCGGTAATCTCTAGTTTGCAGAAGTCTGGTTTAATTTCTTTGTTTTCTTTGTTGCCTAAACCTGTTGCCTGCGTTCCCTGTGTTATGGCGAAAGGTCAACGGTTGGCATTTGTTGAGAACTATACGCGTGCTACACATGTAATGGATTTGATTCATTGTGACTTATGGGGACCTTCCCCTATTTTTTTGACACATGGTTTTTCATACTATGCTTTATTTTTGGATGACTATTCTCGTTTCACCTGGCTTTATCCACTTCGTCGCAAGTCAGATTTTTTTATGCTTACTTACAATTTGAGGCCTTTGTGGAGAATCAATTTTCATCCAAAATTAAGGTGTTTCAGAGTGATGGTGGTACTGAATTTCCGAACACTTGCCTGCGGGCTCATTTTGCCACCAAGGGCATTCATCATAAGATCTCATGTACTTACACTCCGGAACAAAATGGTCGTGCAGAGCGCAAGCATCGACATGTTGCCAAGATGGGTCTTATTATGCTCTTTCATTCACATCTGCCTGTTTCCTACTGGGATGATGCATTTGCTGCATCTGCATATACAATCAATTGACTGCCTACTCCGATTTTGCATGGTTCTTCGCCTTATGATCTTCTATATGGTCGTGCTCCTTTCTATTAGAATTTTCATCATTTTGGGTGCCGGGTTTTTCCATTTGTTCGACCATATGCTGATCACAAGTTATCTCCCCCCAGCATTCCATGTGTTTTTCTTGGCTACAGTTCCCAGTACAAAGGATTCCAGTGTCTTGATGCTTCTACAGGCAGGATCTACATCACTCGTCATGCTCGTTTTGATGAGACGTATTTTCCTTTTGCTCCTTCTCAGTCTTCGGGAACTTTCGCATTCGCCCTTGATGTTTATGCCTTTCTCAATCCTGATGGCAGTTCCGTGATCTCTATGCCAGCTTCACCGATGTCTCACGCGCCGCCTTGCGCCTTGTGCCCGCCGGATCCGGTTCCAGCTTCTCCGATATCAGTTCCGCCTTTCTTTGTCGCCAGTCCCGATCTTGTGGCCATCCTCGGCCACACCTTCTCCGGCTTTGTCCGTGGCTCACTAATCAGACAGCTCTTCCAAGTCTTTCCCGACATCGTCCGCTATTCCTACTCTTCCGATCTTGCCGCCTCAGCCTCAAACTCATCGGATGACCACTCTGTCCGCCATTGGTGCTATTCCGCGACATGATTATTCAGACATTATTGCACATGGTCTTACTGCTGCCTTGTTTTCTCAGACAGAGCCCACGGATTATCACCAGGCCCTTCGGGATCCAGCTTGGGTTTCAGCTATGGACGATGAGATGACTACTCTTCGTGGCCAGCACACTTGGGACTTGGTGCCTCGGTCTTCGGATGCCAATATTGTTGGCTCCAAATGGGTCTATCGGCTTAAGTATCGTCTGGATGGTACGATTGATCGTCACAAAGCCAGACTTGTGGCGCAAGGTTTTTCACAGATTTTGGCTTTTGACGTTGACCATACTTTCAGTCCTGTGGTCAAAGCCTCCACTGTTCAGACGGTTCTTGAAATTACCACCATGCGTTCTTGGCCACTTCATCAGCTGGATGTCAAGAATGCCTTTCTGAATGGTGTTCTGGATGCTCCGGTCTACATGAAGTAGCCAGTTGGTTATCAGGATTCCTCTCATCCGGACTATGTTTGTCGTCTACAGAAGGCCATTTATGGTCTTAAGCAGGCTCCTCGATCTTGGTTTCAGCAGTTTAGCAGCTATCTTACCCAGCTTGGTTTTCGGTGCAGCTCGGCTGACACTTCTTTATTTGTTCTGGCACGGGGGTCCTCCTTGCTGTATCTCTTTATGTATGTGGATGACATTATTCTTACTGGGAATGACTCGGCTCTTCTTCATCAGTTCATTGCTCGGACGCACAAGGAGTTTGCAATCAAGGATCTTGGTTCTCTTAATTACTTTCTTGGTCTTGAGGTTTCTCCTACTTCCCCTGGGTTGCTTCTCGGCCAGGCGAAGTATGCTCTGGACATTTTGACTCGGGCTGGTATGTCCGATGTTGCACTAGTTTCTACGCCATTTGTTACTAGTTCTCAGCTGCACAGTTCTACTAGTCCGCCGTTCAGGGATCCTACTCTTTATCGCTCTCTTGTCGGGGTGCTTTAGTATCTCACCATAACTCATCCATATTTGGCCTTCTCGGTCAATACGGTGAGTTAGTATCTTCAGGATCCGAGAGATGATCATTTTGCTTCAGTTACACGGATTTTGCGTTATGTTCGTGGTACTCTTCATTTTGGTTTAATTTTTCATTCCGCGAGCACTCCAGATGTGTTAGGCTATTCTGATGCTGACTGTGCCCGCTGTCTGGTGACTCGTCGTTCCACTTACGGATATGCAGTCTATCTGGGTGGGAATATTGTTTCTTGGAGTGCCAAGAAACAACCCACTATTTCTCGTTCCAGTACGGAGTCTGAGTATCGTGCTCTTGCCAACACTACTTCGGAGGTTGTTTGGCTCACTCATTTGCTTCGTGATCTGTGGGTTCCGCTTTCTGGCTCGCCGTTGTTGTTATGCGACAATAGTAGTGCTATCTTTTTGGCTCAGAATCCGGGGGCACACAAGCGGACCAAGCATATTGATATTGATTATCATTTTGTTCGTGAGTTGGTGACTTCTTGCAAGCTGCGCGTTGCTCATGTTCCTACTTCTCTTCAGATTGCTGACATCTTCACCAAGGGATTCTCTCGCCCGTTGTTCGAGTTCTTTAGATCCAAGCTTTGCGTCGGTGAGCATCCGACGCTTCGCTTGGGGGGGGTGTTAGAATAAAGCAAATATATGATTAGATAATATTTTATTCCATGTTGATGACTAGTACTAGAGTTATATTTAGACTAGTCTTCTTTGTACTCTATATATATTCTTCATCATTAATCAGAATCATTATGGAAAATTACTTTATCAACCCCCCTATAACCCTCACTCTAAACACTGCCACCCCAACCAGCTTATGTGGGACTGGAGACTTGAATTTAAAGAATTGGTTAGGGACTGCTGGACCTTACCAACTGGAGACCAATGCATCTTTAAATTTGTAGGAAAACCTAAGAAACTAAAGGAAGCGATTAGAAAATGGAATAGGGAGACTTTTGGAAACGTTCATCAAAATGTTATTACAGCAGAGAAACATGTCCTTACACTGGAGAAATCCTTTGAGACCTCAGGATCCACCACACCCCTACGGTCCCTAATCGCAGCCAAAGAATCCTCCTTTCCTCCCTTGTAGAGGAAAGAACACTTTGGTCACAAAATGAGAACTAAATGGGCTAAATTTGGTGACATGAACACGAGGAAATTCCACAGATCAGTCTCAGCCAAACACAAGAGTTTGAGCATTTTCAAAATTAAAACGTCATAGCACGGACCCTAAATTAATAGAGGATGAAGCAATTTCCCATTTCCAAAATCTTCTCTCAGAAGAGCCTATCCACCAAGACCACCTTGACACTCTCCTGGCATACACACCCACCCTTATCACAAGCGAAGATAATACCTCTCATATCCCCAGTAACCTGCGAATAGATAAAAAATGCAGTTTTTTACCTTTCAGCTGATGCAGAGGCGGGCCCAGATGGGTACTCAGGGTATTTATTCCAAAACCATTGGGATGTTGTTTCCAGCGCTCACTTTGAAGCCATCACCCACATCTGGGAAGGCAACAGCTTCCCCAAAGTTGTGGCTACAACATGGATTGCCCTGATTCCTAAAACCCCAACCCCTTCATCTTTCAATGACTTTAGATCGACCAGTCTTTGCACTTTTCTCAATAAAATCCTCTCCTGAGCAGTCTTCTTTTTAAAAAATAGAGAAATCTCTGACTATATACTCCTCATGGCTAAGTTGGTTAAGTTCATGAACAAAAAAAACAAGAACCCCTAACATTTTCCTAAATCTAGACCTTTAAGTGGCTCACCTAAGCTGGCCGTCTCACTCTCATCAAATACACCCTCAGTTCTATACCTAAGTATACATGGGCAGTGCTTGCCCTAACAAAGCACACCATCACCACGACACACCGAATCTTCTCCAAAGTCCTATGATCGGGCTCAAAAAGTAAAAAACAAACATGTAGATCATGGGAAAACATAAGCTTCCCCACAACTGAAAATGGATTGGGGGGCAGAAACATCCATCTTGTTATCGCCTCATTCTCCCTCAAACTATGGTGGAAGATGGGATGTCCCTGGGCAATCTTCATGTGGCATATGCCAAACTTGTTGAGAACCTCAGATTCTTGGAGAAGAACCCGGGAGGTCAACGAATTAGCTGAATCACATACTCAAATTATAGTCGGCAATGGATGTAAATTCCGGTGGGACTACTACACAGGGGAGTCTTCAAACACTTATGAATCCTTATCTCTCAATGAGTTCTATTCAAACTCAACCTCTCTTCTCCTTACTCTTCTACAAAATCTAAACATCGTCTGGTCTTCTATTTTACAGGAAGATTCATCTTCATGGAAGTCAAGGACACCATGATAAGGAAACCACTATCACTGGAAAGTTCACAATCAAATCTGCATATGAACTCCCCAGGCCAAAAAGGAACCAGGTAACCGCATCAAAAAAGGTATGTCGCCAAATTCTACTTCCTAAAATCTCAGTATTTGTGTGGAGAGTTCTGAATAATTAGCTTCCTTTGGATGATATACTCACTGATTTTGGGATTAACTTGGTTTCAAAATTCCAATTTTGCGAGAATACTGAATCTATGGAACATTTGTTTCGCACTTGCACAAAAAGCATGGCAACAAATAGACATCTGGCTAGGCATCAAGAACACAATTTTATGAACTTATGGGAGAGGTTGGTTATAAGATGGAATAAATGTACTGCATCCAAAACTGAAACGACTTTTTTCTCTGCCCTCCCTTGCCTTGCTTTATGGTTTATTTGGAAAGCCAAGAATAGAGTTTTATATGATTCATGTCACCCCAACCTTGGCATAATAATCAGAGACATAAAGTAGACAACAATGCTAATGAGAAAAAGGATTGTAGTATGTTAGGGTAGTAACTCGGACTATTGGAAATGCTGTGGCTTGATTGCAAAAATTACACCAAAAGCTAGAACAATTAGATCCCTCATTAAGTGGAGCTTGCCACCTTCAGGAAAACTCAAACTTAATTGTGATGGATCTTTCAGATCTAACTCCATTGGTGCAGCGGGATTCCTAATTAGGAATCACGAGGGTGATGTTATATGTGCAGGTTATTTTCGATTTGCATCTTCATCCCCACTTAATTATGAGATTGTGATGGGGTTGATTTTACCATATATTTTGGGCTGATTATTAAGTTAAATGGTTGATTAAATGCTTGGATATTTATGTCATTCGTAATGTGGATATTTATGTTATTCGTAATGTTCTTGCAGTTTAAAGATTTAGATGCGGAATTCGCAAATTGTTGCAGTTATGGTCATTTGTGCTTGGAGATGGAAGATGAAATAATAATGATGATATTTGGTGCTGAATTATGGCAATTACAAATGTAGTTGGAGAATAATCAGATTGATTTGAAGACTCCTAATTGTCAGGCGAGAATATTGGGATTATCTTTTAGAGTTCTAATTAGATAAGGAAAGGCATATTTTATTCCTAATCTATCTTTTGGTTGTAGTAATTTTTTAGAGACATTATTATTTACACGCATAGCGTACGGCCAAGAGAGAAGACAAAACAGAATTGCGTATGCGCAGACAGTATTTTGCGATTTGGGTTTTCCAGTATTTTATTCAGACAATTTTCATCATTTATTTTTATGCTTTTGATTGTTAATTCAATTATGTATTCTAGCTAAATTCTTCTTTTCCGGTAAAGATCAAGGAAGTACTGGCGTCGATTCTCGTGAGATCTAATTAGTTTTAATACTTTGATTGTATGCTTGTATCTGTTGTTCTTGATTATAATGTTTATGATTGCTCTCATGTTATTGAGTAGTGCGCAATATTTGATAGCATGTTAGTTAATTTGGTGCCAATTGAACTAATCATCCGTAATTGTGATTTCAGTTCAATCAGTGGTAGGGAACAACAGTCTTAATTTAACAATCCGGCGTCCGAGTTTGTTGGTTAAGAATTGGGTCTTTCTCATTCTTAATGCTGCTAGCATATTAAATCTATAGAGCGTCTCTTAGGTTATATGTTAGTTAGAGAAATAGTTGGTGAGGCGTCCTCCTGATTATCGATAAGGTAAGGAAAGATTGGTTGCTTGCAACTATAACCAATTCGTGTGCATGCATTTAAAGTCATCTTTGCATCAAGGATCGAGATAGAAAGCCAGTATGGAATTGATCGAAACCGGAATCTTCTCATCATAGTTGAATTGTTTTGCAATCTGTAACAATTTCTCATTCCTGTTTTTACTCGATTTTTAGTTTCTCTTATTCACGACCCTCATCTGGTTCTTTTGATTATAAATTTGCAGATTAAAGATTAAAGAAAAAATCTCGCCAATCTCTTGGGAAACGAACCTGCTCGCAGCTATACTGGTCGGTATGCCCACACCGACCACAGAATCCTGAACTGAAAATTCAGCTTAGAGCTTGATTTATTTTTGGTGTAAAACGACACACCAAATTTTGGCGCCGTTGCCGGGGATTGGTTTTAAGCAGTATTTTTTTCTTTTAATTCTTTAGTTTATTTTCACTTTTTCTTGGTTTATGCCTCGTTCTTCTTGTACAGGAGAATTGATCTTCACTCCAGAGATTGAGAAACTTGCACGATGTCTAACGAAGTAGACAAAAGCCTTGAAAGGATCTTCCTCGTCTGAGTCAACCACCACCGAAACCCATTTCAACATGGCTGACGAACAAAGATGTGAGGAGGAACCACCAGCCCGGCGCATAAGAGACATGGGACGTTACAGACACAATCGTCCTTTGTGCATTGTCCTTCCCAACATCAACCGCAACTCCGAGATTAAACCAGGTTTCATACAAGTATTACCTAAATTTGGTGATATGCCAAGTGAGAGTGCTCATAACCATCTTGATGAATTTGACCCCGTATGTGCAACTCTTCGACCACAAGGTTTTTCGGAGGATCATATTAAACTACTCACCTTTACACGCACATTGCAGGGAAAAGCCCGTGAATGGCTTTTTGAACTCCCACCCGGTTCAATTCGAACCTGGCAAGATTTGGAGGAGAAATTTTTACAAAAGTTTTTTCCCGAGTCTAGAGCAGCTAATTTGAGATCTGCAATAAGTGGTATTAGACAAAAGAAGGGAGAGAGTCTTGCGAGTTATTGGGATAGATTTAATCAATTGTGTCGCAAGTGTCCTAACCATGGTTTTACTGAATATCAGCTTATCACTAATTACTTTTATGGTGGTATGTCCTCTATTGACAGGAAGATTTTTGATGCAGCTTGTGGAGGAAATGTGCTGAACAAAATCATGGATGAAGCAAAAGAGATCATCCTTGATATGGTCACTCATGATTATGATGAAGATGATGATAGATCTAGACCAGTCAAGGTAGCCGGTAACTCACATTTGGATGAGAAGCTAGATGCTCTCACTTCAATTGTAAAAGATCTAGCCATGAAGAGTGCTGGAGGAGCCAAGTGCGAAATTTGCTCGCACATGGGACACTACACTGATTCTTGCCCTACTCTTTAAGATCCTCAGACCGAACAAGCCTTCTTTGGATTTGAAGATACCCCACAAAGGCCGAGAAGGAACGATCCATTTTCAGATACATACAATCCAGGATAGAGGAATCATCCAAACTTCAGATGGAATCAAAAGGGCCCGGGAATGTATGCTCCAAAACAAGCACAAGTTGGCCGTGAAGCAAATCCAGCAATAGAAGATCAGAGGGTCACCATGAATGAAGTTCTTAAGACAATGGCCCAAAGCAGCGAAGTGGTGCAAAATTTAGCCAAAAACACAAATGCTTTCCAGCAAGAGACGAGGGCTGCTATAGGGAACATTGAGCAACAAATGACTCAACTGGCTGCGGAGGTAAACAAGTTGAAGTTCAACTCTGGGAGGTTACCATCCCAGACGAAACCAAAACCTAGGGAGAATGCAAGTGCAGTCACACTAAGAAATGGGAAGATATTGGATGATTCTGTGCCAAAAGAAGTTGATAAGGAAAAAGGCAATCATGAAGAAGCCAAAGAGAGTAAAAATGAGTCCTCAAAAGTAAACCCTGAACCTATGACATCTATTTCTAACCCAAATGTCGCTCCACCTTTCCCATCCAGATTAGCTCGTAACAAGAAGGAAGATGATGAGAAAGAGATTTTGGAGATTTTCAAAAAGGTAGAGATAAATTTGCCCTTGATTGAAGCTGTTAAGCAGGTTCCCAGGTACGCAAAATTTCTTAAAGAGCTTTGTTCAAAGAAGATGAAATATGGGAAAGATGCTAAAATTAGGGTGGGGGAAAATGTTTCTGCTGTCATTCAACGTAAGTTGCCACAAAAATGTAAGGACCCAGGAATGTTTTCTATTCCATGCATAATTGGCACAAAAACTGTTGAAAAAGCAATGTTAGATCTAGGTGCATCAATTAATGTCATGCCTTTATCTGTGTATAATGACTTGCAATTAGGACCATTGAAAGAAACTCGTGTGATAATCCAATTGGCTGATAGGTCTAATACATACCCTGAGGGAATGATAGAGGATGTACTTGTGAAAGTAAATGAATTAATGTTTCCTGTGGATTTCTACATTTTTGATATGGATGACTCATTCTCTGCAAATAGATCCTTAATTCTTCTAGGAAGACCATTCATGAAAACGGCGAAAGCCAAAATTGATGTTGATAAGAGAATCCTTAGTCTTGAGTTTGATGGAGATGTAGTTTCTTTCAATATTTTTGATGCCATGAAACATGTAGATGATCTTGAATCCATGTTTACCCTTGATGTAATTGACCCGTTGGTTGATGAATATATAGAGAGATACTCCAGGGACGACAAGTTGGAACAGGTAATCTTCAATTGATGGGTTGACAAGAATATGATGGACGGTTTAGACGAAACATTTTGTGAAGTCATCATGCAGCTTTACTCCACCAAAGAATACAGCTCCCAGCCACTTTTGGGCGGTATGCCCATACCACCCGTTTTCTGCTCATAAATTTAGAAATACAGCTCCCAGCCACTTTCGGGCGGTATACCCATACCGCTCATTTTCTGCTCAGAAATTCAAAAATACAGCTCCCAGCCACTTTCGGGTGGTATGCCCATACCGCCCACATCCAGTCCAAAAGTTCACCATATCTCACAACCTACATCAGTCGGGATGATCATTCCACCTACTCCTGAACACACCCTTCCTTCGATTGAGAAAGCACCAAAGCTGGAGCTGAAGACTTTACCTGAACATCTCAAGTACGCATTCTTAGGGGAGAACAAGACTTTCCCAGTCATCATCAGTAAGGATCTGAGCATGGAGCAAGAAGATAAACTGGTAAGACTTTTGAGGACACATAAATCTGCAATAGGATGGACGCTGGCAGACATAAAAGGTATTAGTCCTTCTATCTGTATGCATCGCATATTACTTGAGCATGATAACAAACCTTCTAGAGATCCTCAGCGAAAGTTGAACCTAGTTATGAAAGAAGTTGTGCATAAAGAAATCCTTAAATTGTTAGAATTAGGGATTATCTACCCTATATCTGATAGTGCATGGGTAAGTCCAGTGCATGTGGTACCTAAGAAGTCCGGGTTTCAATTGGTTAAAAATGATAACAATGAGCTAATGCCCATGAGACTTCAAACTGGTTGGCGTATGTGTATAAACTATCGAAAGTTGAATAACGCGACAAGGAAAGACCATTTCCCCTTGCCCTTTATTGATAAGATGCTTGAAAGATTAGCTGGGAAATTATATTTTTGTTTCCTTGATGGCTATTCTGGTTATTTTCAAATCTATGTGGCTCAGGAAGACCAGGAAAAAACAACTTTTACATGTCCATTTGGAACTTTTGCTTATCGTCGCATGCCTTTTGGTCTTTGTAACGCTCCAGGAACATTTCAAAGGTGTATGATGAGCATTTTTTCTGACATGCTTGAAAGTTGTATTGAAATTTTCATGGATGATTTTACTGTACATGGTGACTCATATGATCAATGTCTTGATAATCTTGATAGATTTTTGCAAAGATGCACTGATACTAACCTTGTTTTGAACTATGAGAAATGTCACTTTATGGTCAGAGAAGGAATTGTACTTGGACATGTGATCTCTGAAAGGGGGATAGAGGTTGATAAGGGTAAACTTGATTCAATTACGAAGATACCTTACCCTACTAATGTGAAAGAGATTCGTGCCTTCTTAGGGCATGCAGGTTTCTACAGGCGTTTCATCAAAGATTTTTCAAAAGTCTCTCAACCCCTAACAAGGTTGTTACATCAAGACGTGTCATTCAACTTTGATGACAAGTTCCAGGAAGCTTTCGACCTCTTAAAGAAGAAGTTGACATCAGCCCCCATAATACAACCACCAAAATGGGGAGAGCCATTTGAAATCATGTGTGATGCGAGTGACTTTGTTGTGGGGGCAGTGCTTGGGCAAAAGAATGGAAAAGAGAGTCATGTCATCTATTATGCCTCGAAAACTCTTAACCCTGCCCAATGCAACTACACAACAACTGAAAAAGAGCTTCTAGCTGTGGTTTTTGCTTGTGAAAAATTTCGATCATACTTGATTGGTTCTAAAGTTGTTGTTTATTCTGATCATGCAGCACTCAAGTACTTACTCTCGAAGAAGGAATCTAAGCCTAGACTCATACGATGGATACTTCTACTACAAGAATTCGACCTGGAGATCAAAGATAAAAAGGGCGTTGAAAATAAAGTGGCAGATCACTTGAGTAGGCTGCAGTCGAATTCAGTCGGTATGCCCATACCGGACAAATTTCCAGATGAGCAATTGTTCACTTTTAAAGGTAAGGCCCCATGGTATGCTGATTTGGTTAATTTCTTAACCGCTGGAATTTTTCCCAAAGGCATGGAGACAGCTCGGAAGAACAAATTAAGGAGTCAAGCCAAGTACTTTATATGGGATGATCCGTACCTATGGAAAATCTGTTCTGATCAAATTATTAGACGATGCATCCCTGAAGAGGAGGTTCATTCCATCTTAGAGTACTGTTATGCCCTTGCTTGTGGTGGCCATTTTGGACCTAGAAGGACAGCTAGAAAGGTTCTTGATACTGGTTTCTACTGGGAAACCATTTTCAGGGATTCTTTTCAGTTTTGTAAGAATTGTGATCGTTGCCAACGCACAGGTAATATTTCTTCCCGGAATGAAATGCCCCAAACACCTATTTTGGTATGTGAAATTTTTGATATTTGGGGAATAGATTTTATGGGACCTTTCTCGAGCTCTTTTGGAAACCTATACATTATATTGGCTGTTGATTATGTCTCGAAATGGGTAGAAGCAAAAGCTACCCGGACTAATGATTCTAAAGTGGTTGTAGGTTTTCTTAAGTCTAACATCTTCCATAGATTTGGTGTTCCACGAGCCATTATCAGTGACCAGGGATCTCATTTCATCAATAAGACCCTTGAGGTTCTTCTCAAGAAGTATGGGGTCCATCATCGAGTGGCCACAGCTTATCATCCACAGTCAAATGGACAAGCCGAAGTTTCAAATCGGGAGATAAAGAACATTTTGGAGAAAACGGTGAATCCAAATAGGAAAGACTGGAGTTCACGACTGGATGATGCTCTATGGGCATATCGCACAGCATACAAGGCTCCAATTGGAATGTCCCCGTATAGACTTATATTTGGTAAACAGTGTCACCTTCCAGTGGAGTTAGCTCACAAGGCGTATTGGGCTGTCAAGCAAGTTTGCATGGATCCGAATGTTGTGGAACAAGAGAGAAAATATCAACTGCAAGAGTTAGAGGAAGCACGACTGGAATCCTATGATAGTGCTTGTTTCTATAAAGAGCGTACTAAGTTTCTCCATGATAAACACATTAGAAGGAAGCATTTCGAAGTAGGACAGAAGGTGTTACTTTTCAATGCTAGGCTTAAGTTGATGCCTGGGAAGTTGAAGTCAAGATGGATGGGTCCTTATGTGGTCATCAATGTTAGCTCTCATGGGATGGTGGAAATTAGAAGTGTAGACACTCATAAGACATTCAAGGTGAATGGACAGTTATTGAAGCCATACCACGAGGGGATGGAGTTTCTCACAGTCGAGGGAATAACGCTAGCATTACCCACATCTGCCTGATCTGAGCAAGCCGGCTGAGTCTAGCCTAAGACGTTAAATAAGGGCGCTGCTTGGGAGGCAACCCAAGATTTTATTATTATTTATTTTATTATTATTTTCAAAATTTTAAAAAAATGTGTGATTTTTTCCCCTTCTTTCCAACTATTTTTTTTGACCTATTGTGATGATTCTAAATTGCAGGTTTGCAGAGAAAAAAAATAAAAAGTTTCAGTGGAAGGAGGATTCTGAAAGCTTAAATTTCAGACTTTGGAGGTTACTTTCAAAGAAGAATAAAGGATGGAGGACTTTTGTGCAAATTCCTAAACTACTAAACCCTATCCTGCACTTATTCTAATTCATAATTTCTCCTTGTCTTTCTCTTTCCCTACCAGCCGTTCTCCTCCATTCTCCATCATCAATTTTCTGAATTTTTTTTCTCTCCCTTTTCTTGGTTCCAGCCGTGCGCCACCAGTTCGCCGCAGTGAGCCCCTCGCCAGCGACGTCAAGAGCAGCACCGCCATTCCAGCCGTGCGCCACCAGCTAGCCGCCGATCTTCCCCAGTCGCTCGCCGCCGGTGTTGAGCTACGCCCGCCGACCACCACAAACAGAGCTTCCAGCCGCTTATCCACCGGAGTTCGGCCGTGCGCCACCAGCGAGCTCTGCCAGTGAAGTCCAGATTTCCATCGCTTGGCTGCTCTCCGTCCGTGAGCCACCATACACCAGCGAGTTCGGGTTCCGCCGCTAGCCCGTACTCCCACCGCCGTGACCTTATCTCCGACGACCAGCTACGGTGAGTTTTTCAATTGCCACAGCCATGGGAAGAAAATTTGTTTTGAAGTCCAGAGGCCCGAGCAAGATTTCCTCTCCACCAAAAGAAACGAAAAAACGCCGACAACCTTCTCCAGAGCCGGAGCAGCCAATCCGGCAGAAAAGTACAGCACCACCTTTCAAGCGTAAAAAGAAGATTCTGGAACCCGAGAAATCTCCTACCCCAGAACCTGAGTCTGAAGGAGGCATTGGAGAGGAAGCTGAGACTACACAGCCCGGGGGAGCAGCTCCACTAGTCCAGCCATTATCCGATGATGAAAAGCGTCGCAGGTATTCTCTTCTCCAAAACAGACCTATAGTAGAATGGTATGAATTTGATTGGCAAACCTTGCGAAAGTTAGAGGTTAAACAAGAAGTTGAGGAATTCTTTTCTAATATTGGTTGGAATGCATTGTTGTGTGTTACTGATCCTGTTTGTCGGAAATTATGTTTAGAATTTTATAGCTCTTTTGTTTGCAAGGACTTAACGAAAACAGTTGATGTCATGAGCCCTAATTTTGTTACATTTGATCTTGGGGGACAGACTTGGACAAAATCAATTTTTGATTTAGTTGTTTTATTGGGTTTTGAAACCTCTGAGAGTATATCTTCTGATGAGTATCTTTCTTATGCCACTGTTCCTGACCCTAAGTATGCTCAATCGGTGAACAATGAGTGGAGTATTCTTTCTTCTGAAACTGTCCATATTAAAAACATGTCAAAGAGTACTTCGATAAAGGATGGTGCTTTAAGACTTTGTCATCGTTATTTGGCATATAACTTGTTTTGCAGGGTGGATGGTGCAAATGTTGTTACCCAAACTGAAGTTTCTTTGTTGTTCAAGATGTGGAGAGAGCGGAAAGTGAACTTTGGTTATTGGCTCCTTAAACAGTTCAAATTTAATTGTACTCATATGAAAGGGAAATTGGCCCTAGGAGCATTAATAACCAAACTTGCTAAGCGTCTAGGTGTGTTTAATGAGTCTAGTCTTCTCTATGGGTTGCAACCTAGTCGGATTGACATGCCTGCTTTGGAAAGAATGAGATTAGTTTATCTTGACACTGCTTCTGGGCAGTATAAGTTGTTTGAGCCAGGGGTTTTACCCCCGAGCAGAGCCTCCACTTCTGTTGCAGGTACTTGTTTTGCGAGTAGGACACATAGTGGACTTGGGGCAGCAGCACCGCAATGGGTGGTTAACCTGTCCAATCAAGTCAAAGACCTCCACGACCAGCAAAGACAGCTTCAAGAGCAACTACAGAACATTGATGAGAAGATCCAAGGATTGGAGAAGAAAGTTTCAGCCCAAAGTAACCCAATATACCCACACTGACCGAGATTCATCGGTTGACCTCAAGGCTAATTAGCCGCCCAGGGAGCATTTTCCTTTTTCTTATTTTTCATTAGTTGTTGAATTTTAGTACATTTGTAGAGTAAGTGCATGACATCATATTTTCTACATCATTTGCATATGTTACCTCTCTCTTACACACTGCGGACATTGTGTCGTCTAAGTGTGGGGTGGGGGTGTAGTATCATTAGTTTGTTTTTCATAAAAAGTTTTTTTTCTTTCATAAAAAAAAATTCAGAAAATTATAAAAAAAAAATACAAAAAGATTTTCATTTTTTTCATCATTTGAGTAAAAACAACAGCAACCTTGAATTAAAAATTTGAATGGTTAGAGTTAAAATTTGGTTTGTGGTAAGATTGAATGTTGTTTCCCTTTGTGAAGGAAATCATGGATTCCTTATATGCATTTTAGGATGATGAATGTGCAATAAGTCATTTTGCTCTAAAACTAGATATATTGTGAGGATTTGAGTCTTAAAAGAGCAAAATCCAGAAAAAATATAGGCATATTAAAAAAAAAAGATGATATTAAGTAGCTCTTTATCTCTTTGTTGAGTGATCATATTTTGATATTCATTGCTTGGTTTGTGCCATGATTTCGAGACTGTTTTTGATACTTGAGTATGAAAATGAAAGAGGCACTTAGGAATGAGCCCTACTTAGCTTCTACTATATACTTCCTTCCTTACATTGATCCCCTAGTTTGCCCCATTGAAGCCAGAAAACTCTTTCTTTGGTATTTAGTCACTAAATATTTAGCCAAGAGCCTTAGCCTTTTCTTAACCCTCTAAGAATATATTAGTGATTTATTATTGCCTGTGATGTGGATTGGAATTGTATGGTGGGTTAGATATGGTTGAGATTTTGTGCTAATACATGTGGAGCATAGAGTATCTTGGACTTATATTCATTTGGAAGGTGCATGTATAGTTTTTGCATGATAGTATTGATCTTGTATGCCCAGAAAATGCTTGTAAGTGCTGCTGTCCAGAAAAGAAAAAAAAAGAGTTGAAAAAGAAAAAAAAGAAAAAAAATCAGTTCTGAAAAAAAAACTGGTCAGTAGCATATTGGGCTGAAAATTTTTGGTAGCAATATGGGTATGGTTTAGTGCTTGGTGGTGGTGATTATACTTCGTTGTGTTTTAATGTTGCATATTCATTCGAAGTATGAAAATAGAGGAGCATGAGGTGATAATGGATTGCTTGCATATTCTCAGATTTTTAGCCTCGTATTCCCTTTATCCTTGACCCTAGCCCCGTTACAACCTTGATAAAGACCTCATTGATTTGTACTCAAGTGTTCAATTACTACGGTGGAGATAGTGGTATATACAAACCTGTTGTGATGAGTATTGAATATGATTTGTGTGATTGACCTGATTATGATTTTGAGAGATATTGAGTGATCTTGGTGAGGCTGGATTTTATTGCATATTTTTTGACTAGAATGTGAGGATGATGTGATTTTATAAGCAAAGGGGAATGGTTTGTGGTATGAAGGTTGATTGTGTTTTGACTCTACTATGATGGTTTTTTATTTGAAGGCTGCTGTAGTGTTTTAAATTTGAGTCTCACGTTTACATTTATGTTTTGCATTTGCATATGCTCGAGGGCTAGCATTATCTAAGTATGGGGTATTTTGATGGGGTTGATTTTACCATATATTTTGGGCTGATTATTGAGTTAAATGCTTGATTAAATGCTTGGATATTTATGTTATTCGTAATGTTCTTGCAGTTTAAAGATTTAGATGCGGAATTGGCAAGTTGTTGCAGTTATGGTCATTTGTGCTTGGAGATGGAAGAGGAAATAATAATGAAGATATTTGGTGTTGAATTATGGCAATTACAAATGTAGTTGGAGAATAATCAGATTGATTTGAAGACTCCTAATTGTTAGGAGAGAATATTGGGATTATCTTTTAGAGTTCTAATTAGATAATGAAAGACATATTTTATTCCTTATCTATCTTTTGGTTGTAGTAATTTTTTAGAGACATTATTATTTACACGCATAGCGTACGGCCAAGAGAGAAGACAGAACATAATTGCGTATGACAGTCCATTTTACGCAGGCAGTATTTTGCGATTTGGGTTTTCCAGTATTTTATCCAGACAATTTTCATCATTTATTTTATGCTTTTGATTGTTAATTCAATTATGTATTCTAGCTAAATTCTTCTTTTCCGGTAAAGATCAAGGAAGTACTGGCGTCGATTCTCGTGAGATCTAATTAGTTTTAATACTTTGATTGTATGCTTGCATCTGTTGTTCTTGATTATAATGTTTATGATTGTTCTCATGTTATTGAGTAGTGCGCAATATTTGATAGCATGTTAGTTAATTTGATGCCAATTGAACCAATCATCCGTAATTGTGATTTCAGTTCAATCAGTGGTAGGGAACAACAGTCTTAATTTAACAATCCGGCATCCGAGTTTGTTGGTTATGAATTGGGTCTTTCTCATTCTTAATGCTGCTAGCATATTAAATCTATAGAGCGTCTCTTAGGTTATATGTTAGTTAGAGAAATAGTTGGTGAGGCGTCCTCCTGATTATCGACAAGGTAAGGAAAGATTGGTTGCTTGCAACTATAACCAATTTGTGTGCATGCATTTAAAGTCATCTTTGCATCAAGGATCGAGATAGAAAGCCAGTATGGAATTGATCGAAACCGGAATCTTCTCATCATAGTTGAATTGTTTTGCAATCTGTAACAAAATCTCATTCCTGTTTTTACTCGATTTTTAGTTTCTCTTATTCACGGCCCTCATCTTTGTTCTTTTGATTATAAATTTGCAGATTAAAGATTAAAGAAAAAATCTCTCCAATCTCTTGGGAAACGAACCTGCTCGCAGCTATACTGGTCGATATGCCCATACCGACCACAGAATCCTGAAATGAAAATTCAGCTTAGAGCTTGATTTATTTTTGGTGTAAAACGACACACCAGATTGAAGCAGTAACAAGAGGACTACTATGGGCTAACAAAAATGGATGCAAGAATATCATGGTGGAATCAGACTCCCAGCAGGTTGTAGCACTTGGAAAATCCACCGAATCGTGTCCATGGAAGCTCCTCACAAAGGCCAGAAACATGATCTCACTGCTACAGAAAAATGATGCATCCTTAACCCATATTTACAGGGAAGGGAACCGAGTAGCTAACAAAATAGCAAAGGGTGGACATCAAGAGGATAAAACAGGCATCTTGCAATTAGAAGACCTCTCCAATTCATCAAAGGCACAACTCCAGCAGGACTCACTTCAAATTCCATACATCAGAGTCAATCAAGCAACCTAATATAATTTGGGATACTCCTTAATAGACCGAACATAGTTCGTGTCTGTTTTGCCTACCCCACAAAGAGTTACTTGTTTACTTAGGAAAAGGATCAGACTTTTACAGGAAGTTTATGTTTGACAGCTTCCCAAATGTACCTATTTACTTTTTTTAACTGGCTTAGAATTCAGTAAAACTTCCTCACCTTTTGGAAATTTTTTAAAAAAATGATATACATGAATACCAATCAGTTTCTACAACAGTAGTTTCAAAATGTTAGTAAAATAAAGAAAATACTATTGATAGAAGGATTTAGAATGTTACCACATCTTCAAGTGTTTCTCCACTTCTTTTATTCCTCTCTAAACGCGCACAGCAGCCGTGAAATTTGTTTAGAGTAGCTTAAAGTATTCCCCATCAACATTATAATGCACTAGGGTCCAAACTTGCAGAATCAGACTACGTAGAGTCTCAGATTTCTGACCAACTCCAACATCAACATCACACAAGATGTGTAGCCGAGCTTTTGTAAGAGCAATATCTTTACCAACGGTCCATCGTCAAATAATTGGTGGAATGGTTTTAGCAATCTGTGATGTTTTACTTCTTTCCCGGGACGTTTGGGATGTACAGCAACGTAAACTTCATTCGGATTGTTTAGTACACTTGGCTAAGAAAATTTGGTTCCATTCTTTTGGTGAGTTTTAGGGGGAATTTGGGCATGTAGTGGATTATCGAAAAAGTCTGTGGATATTGAAGGTTTCTTGATGCAATGGCCTTATGAAATTTATCGAAATCACCATTAGAGTTTGATTGAGTCTCAGTAGTTTTGCTATTGACTCTAGAAGATTTTTAAGAAAGAGGAGTACAAGGTTGTAAATAAGATAAGGAAGGTAAATAATGATGGAAAGTGTTAATTGTATTCATCGATTGAGTACAGTATATATAGAGTATAAGTCTGTAACTAGATCCCAAAGTGATAGGGATTCTATTGACTAATTTTGCTGATTCTACATAACTACACAATCAGAATAATAACTGTCTTAGACTAAGTCGTACAATAAGTAAATCAACAGTAAATATATACGGTTAACACCACTCACAAGCTTATGGCCGAGGACGGACATGAAGCTTGGAACGTAAGGTAGAGAAATGCTGAATCCCGATGGCCTGGGTGAAAAAATCTGCAGTGTGATCAAGAGACCGGACGTGGCGAACAATAAGATCACCAGATGCAACCTGTTCCCATAAAAAGTGATAGTCAATCTTTATGTGTTTGGACCGCTGATGGAAAATTGGATTGGCTGAGAGAAAAGTAGCACTCAAATTGTCACAGAGGACAATGAGAGGATGCTAAACTGGGACATGCATTTCCTGAAGAAGCTGTTGAAGCCATATGAGTTCAGCAGAGGCAAAGGAAATGGCTCTATACTCCGCTTCAGTGCTGGAACGGGAAACGACTTTCTGCTTCCGAGATTACCAGCTGATGAGATTACCACCAAAGTAGATGGGAAAGCCATGATGTGAACGACAATCATCGGGATCAGACGCCTAACCTGCATCGGAGAAGGCCACTAGGCGAGAGTCACGAGCCTTCTGCAGAACTAAGCCAGGAGAGATGGTGCCTTTGAGATACCGAAGAATACATTTGACCGCACACCAGTGGTCCTCTGTAGGGGAATGCATGAACTGATATACTCGGTTGACAGCATAGGAGATTTCTGGCCGAGAAATGGTAGCATACTGTAGAGCACCAACAATGTTACGATAAAGGGACGAATTAGAGAGGACTTTTCCAGCCGCAACTAAATGAGACCCAGGTTCAGCAGGAGAGTAGATAGGGCGAGCACCCAACATGTCACTCCGCTCCAAGATGTCTTATATGAACTTTTGCTGAGAGAGTTGAAGTGTGGAGCCTTGGTGAGACACTTCAATGCCCAAAAAATAGTGAAGGGGGCAAGATCTTTTAGCGCAAAGTCATGGTGGAGGAGATGGACAAATCTCATCAATGAAGGTAGTATGGGATCCCGTGATGACAAGATCATCCATGTAGACAAGAACGTAGACTACATGAGAGCCAGAGGTCTTGACGAAGAGAGACAGATAAGAGACACAAGCCCAAAATCCATGCCGAACAAGAGAGTCAGTCAGCTTGCAGAACCATGCCCTGGGTGCCTGTTTCAAACCATAGAGAGCTTTCTGAAGTCTATAGACATGAGAGGGCTTGTCTTGAGCAACAAAAGGCTGATCCAAGAAGATTGTTTCAGAGAGGTCACCGTGAAGAAAGGCATTGTTGACATCAACTTGCCGAAGAGGCCAACCAGCAGAAATAGCCAAGCTCAGCACTAGTCGGATGGTAGTTAGTTTGACCACTGGACTGAAAGTGTCAAAGTAGTCAACGCCAGCTTCCTGATGAAACCCTTGGCTACGAGGTGCACTTTGTAGAGCTCAATGGAGCCATCAGAGTTCCTTTTGACCCTGTAGACCGACTTACAGCCAACAACATTAGCATTCAACGGACGAGGGACAAGGCCCCATGCCCTATTAAACATTAAAGCATCATATACAGTTTGCATAACATGCTGCCAGTTTGGGTCTTTTGAGGCGTGGTGAAAACAACTTGGGTTCAAGGGTAGTGGTGAGGGCCGTGGGGAGAGAATATTTAGTAGATAAGTGAGCTTTAGCTTTTAGGGAGTGAGTGGTGGAGCTAGTGGTCATGGGATGTGTGGATTTCTCAGATGGGCGAAACTATGTAGGAGCATTAGGGTAAAAAGGTGGATTTTCCGGAGGTGGACAGGAAGAAGATGATTCAGGTTCAGAGGATGACAGTGACAGCGGAGAAGGTGGAATGGGATCAGGTGAAGGTGGCGATATATAGGGGTCGGCTGGTGGAGACATAGAAATGTCAGCAACCCGACTAAGAGATGTGAGTGGGACTAGGCAGGAAGAGAGTGTGGAGGAGGGAGGGATGATGGAGGACATGTATGGATAGGGAAAGATAGTCTCATCAAAGACAACAAAGCGATATATGTATGTGCGAGAAGTGGGTATGTGAAGACATTGGTATCCCTTGTGCTTGGAACTATAGCCAAGAAACATGCACGAAAGAGAACGATAGTCAAGCTTGTTGGTGGTTTATGGGCGAAGGAAAGGGTAGTATAAGCACCCAAATGAGCGAAGGAGGCTGTAGTTTGGGATTTTGTGGTAGAGACATTGGTATGGGGATTTATAGGAAAGGGTGGGTGTGATGGTGCAGTTGATGAGATACACAGCTGTATGAAAGGCTTGCTCCCAAAATTTAGTAGGAAGTTGGGAGTGAGCAAGGAGAGCTAGACCTGACCTTTGTCGACTATCATCCTATTGCGACGTTCAGCGGAACCATTTTGCTCAGGGGTATAAGGGCAAGAGACTTGGTGGCGAATTCCATGAGAGGTAAGGAGTGTAGAGATGTTCCGATATTCACTGCCCCAGTCGGACTAAAAGGCTTTGACAGTTGTTGAGAACTGGGTTTGGACTAGTTTGAGAAAGAGTTCAACAATGGAGTATACTTGGGATTTGGAGGATAAAAAATATAGCCAAGTGTATTTGGTACAGTCATCAATAAAAATGACATAATATCGACAACCAGATGTAGATAAGGCAGAGGATGGTCCCCACACATCAGAGTGAATTAAATCAAAAGGTTTGAAGGAAGTACTGGTTCGAGTAGACAAAGGTAAATGGTGACTTTTGCCAAGCTGACATGAGCCACAAACCGAGTCTAATTTATTACAAGAAACAGGAAGACTATAACTGGAAACAAGACGAAGAAGGATGGACTCGTACGGGTGAGCCAGGCGGTGATGTCAACATTGAAGAGAGTTGTGCTCCGTGAGAAATGCGGCAGGAGAGGTGGGTGGCTGTAATAGAGTGGGAGAGGGCGGAAGGCGATAGAGGTCATTTTCAACGGTTCCCCTTAGCAGTATCTGGCCCTGCAAGGTCTTAACAACACAATGGTCTGAGTGAAGTTCAATAAAACATTATTTTCATGACTTAATTTCGAAACACTAAATAAAGATTTCGTGATTTAGGGAACACAGAGAATATCATTCAGTATTAAAAGTTGAGCAGCATGCTGAGCAGGAAGAATAGAATTACCATAATGAGTAATAGGAAGAGATATACCGTCCCCAACGGTGAGTTGATCATTACCATTGTAGTGGTTCTGAAGAGTGAGGTTTCCCAAATCAGCGGTCATATGATAACTGGCACCAGAGTTAACGTACCAAGGGTCACCAATATCAGAAAGACTGGAAGCAGTTGCAACAAAAGCTGATTTCCCACCTTGGATGCCCCGGAACCGAGCCAGCGCCTGAGGATTGGTGGAAGGGAAAAGCTTGAGGTTGAGCCTCTGAAAACAATTCTTACCATCATGTCCAGATTTGAGACAAATTTGGCAAGGCGGGCGCTGGTCTGAGGAAGGCTGTTCACGGCCAGCGGTAACAACGTTGACCGACGATGGCATCGAAGTTGGCCGGCGGCCATAAGCCTTGTGAACAGTGTTTGCAGTCGGCGACTGGAAGGCGGAGGTCTCCTCTTCCTGACGCGCTTCCTCCTAAAGCAAAATGCCAAGAAGCTCATCGGACGTGACCAGAACTGGACGAATTGAGATCACTGATCGGAGGGCAAAGTACTGGGCACCCAAGCCATAGAGGATGCAGTTGACGAATTCGTCATCAGGGACAACACAAAGACAATCAGACAAGGAATCAACGAGGGCTCTCTTTGTGTCAAAGTATTCCATGACGGACAGAGAACCTTTCGACAGCGATTGGAGCTGCTGCCAGAGGTGCATCTGCCGAGAATAGTCCATGCCTCGGCGGTGGAGGTGGCACGGGCAACGATGCTTAGCATCAGCGTCGTCACCGTGGACCGGATCCAGAGAAGAACTAGACGGTCCTTCCTCAGCCAAGCGACCAGCACCGGATTGGGCTTCATTCATTCTGGAGTTCCGGTGCGAGGATCGGCCAGAGATGTCGGTGGAACGGCAGAAATGGTGACCATGGCAGGCGGTGGCGTGACATTCGTGAGGAAAGAATCAAGGCCAAAAGCTTCAAGAGCGGATCTTATGGTACTTCTCCACAATGAATAGTTTGACCGGTCAAGTCGCATAGCCAAATTGGGAAAAGTGAAGTTGAGGTTTGAGGAAGGATCGGAATTAGCAAAAACGAGAGTATTGGTAAAGGCGATGGAGGAATTTGGATTAGAAGCCATAGGATCAAATTTAGGCTGATACCATGTAAATAAGATAAGGAAGGTAAACAATGATGGAAAGTGTTAATTGTATTCATCAATTGAGTACGGTATATATAGAGTATAAGTCTGTAACTAGATCCCAAAATGATAGGGATTCTATTGACTAATATTGCTGATTTTACGTAACTACACAATCAGAATAATAACTGTCTTAGACTAAGTCGTACAGTAAGTAAATCAACAGTAAATAAATACTACTAACAAAGGTGAATCACTAAAATTTGGTTGCAAAAAAGGTAGAAAATCTCCATAATCCATAAGAACTATAAAATGGAGCAAATAACCTAACAAAAAAGAACAAAAAATCAATACATAAACTACTAAAAATCTCTTAATGCATTGAATAAACTAACACTTTGAACAACTTAGACATCAGTACACATATGAGATTATACTATGAAGTCAAATAAATTAGACTAAATTATTTTTTGGTCCCTTACATATTTTGCAATACCTTCTTTTGGTCCCCAAGGTCAATACCGCGTTTAATCAACAATTAACATTCTGAAATTGATTTTTTTGGTCCCCATAGGTGGTTTTCAGGTAAAATCAACGGTAAAATTGGTCCAAAATGTAAAATAACCATTATACCCCTAAAGAGTTAAAAATGGAAAAGAAAAGAAATTCCAACGCTGCCGTGGTCAACCTTCACTGAAACCACCTTCCTCTTCTCCTATTTGATCTCCGCCGTGGTCAACTCCAGCGCCGCCATAAACTCCGTTGTCTTCTCCAGCGCTGCCGCCGCTGCTATGGTGGAAGCTGCATCATCCTCTTCTCCACCCACTCCGCCTTCCTTTTCTCCAATTTTCTCTCCCGGTGCTGAAACACTTTCCTCTGATTGGCTCTCCCGATGCTAAAACCCTCTCCTCCAATTTGCTCTCCTCTTCTCATCCGCGTCGAAATCTTCATCAGCTTCCTCTCGCGTCTTCATTCTCCAGGCCAGCCCTCCATCTCACGTCTTCATTCTCAAGAGATGTAGACGCGACATCAAGCCCGTGTGATTAACGCGCGACACTTTGGGGACGAAGCATGTGGTTCACGCGCACCTCCACCGTCGTAGAATAGAGATTGAACGGTTCAATTTAGAGCTTCGAAACAGAGGGATTGAGGTAGGAGAAATTTCCAGCAGTGGCATCAAAGCTTCAAATCAAAGCTTTTGTGAATGAGGATGTGATCGAAGCTTCAAACGACAACATCGAAGCTTCAAATCAAAGTTTTTGAGGATGGGGATGGGACCGAAGAAATCCACGCTGATAGCCCTCTAAATGGCAGTGCGAAGAACGATGCCAGAGTGATTTGAGAATGGGGATAGGGTACAGGATCCACACCGATCCAGCTTCAGTTTCACGGCGGCGGCGAGCCCGACGGTAATGATGCTGGCGGCTAACTGCAATGACGGGTTACCCTAGAACCCGACCAATATTGTTAAACCAGGAACTCGGCCTGGAACAAAAAAATTCAAAAGAAAATAATTTTTTTAAAAGTATTTTTAATTTGTAAGATTACGAAAATACCCCTGGCTGTGCCGGAAAACCATTTATTCTTACCTGAAAGCCACCTCTTGGGACCAAAGAAATTAACTTCAGAATGTTAATTGCTGATTAAAAGCGGTATTAGCCTTGACGACCAATAGAATATATTGCAGAATATTTAAGGGACAAAAAAAACAATTTAGTCAATAAATTAATCAGCACACATCAGTACAAATATGAGATTGTACTTGGACATCAGTACACATCTGAGAGTAGCCTAAGCAAGTGGTGCACATTATAAATCAAGAAAGACATGTTATATTTGATGAACGAACAATATATGAATTGTTTTACATTTGATGTTGGACTATGAAGAAAGACGGTGTAGCAGCTCCTAAATTCAACAATTTAAGGTAAAAAAATTATTGAAAAAATTGGAATAGTTAGTAAAGGGATTGATTATGATGATAGTTCTTGAGGCATGGTAGTGCATTAGAGTAGAAAAATACAAAACAGCCCCAAGATCAACAAAGCACAATTTTCAGACTGTCTTGCACCTAGATGTGTTATGTTATACACGAACACAAAAAGACGGTGGCTTATATGCAAATGTTGATATGAGACAATATAAGAAGTTAAGATAACAGAAAGAATTTATGTTTGTCACAATTAGATGCTCTAGTATGACTTGTGGAAATACGAAATTAAAAGAGGAAGAAGCACAGCTAAATGGAATGCTAAAAAAATCATCAGTAAAGGCACAGTAGGTTTTAATTTACATAAGTTCAGTTGTTGTTCTCAACAGTTCAATATATTGTGAATTTCTCTAATATATAAATCTTTTTATGCCATGCATCTTACTCATGTAAGAATTTGGCTGGGGGGATTCTAACAGCTCTGATTACATATTCTTAGAAACCATAGCACATACACACGACGCATAAAAAAGGGCAACACCTGCTCAAAACTCCGGGGGCATTTAACTTAAAGGAAGTACTTTAAGTTAAGCACAAGTATCATTATTTTGGTAGATGTTAGATGAGCATTATCATTGCCGTACTCCAAACACCAAAAAACTGTTTTTTTTTAATGTTAGATGAATTACAGATGCCTACAGACTTCTTAAATTTGTTATAATTAAACATTACGATTCAAGTTAGCACCAAAACATTACACCAAGAGTACCAAAATGCTTTTACAACAAAAATGTGCAGGAATATTTAATCATAATCCTCCCAAATCTAGTATGCATCCAATTTTCATGCTAATAAAGTTCATCTAAAGATTATCATTCACAAAATAGATGCTAAACTACGGATAGAAAAACTGCTTTATATCACCCAGTCGCTTCTACTACTGATGGAGAAACCCTAGAAATTGAAGATGCAGAATAGAAGATAGATGAAGGTGTTCCCTGGACTTTTTTTTTGAACCACCTTAATTCTCCCTATTATGAGCTAACAGGACTTCTGATCTGGAAACTTTGTATAATAGTACAGAAAAAAAAGCCTTACAAAGTTCCCAAATATCCTTAAGCTCATTTTCGATGTCTAAATAGAGGTTTTGCTTCCGTTGAACGAGATATACTTCAACCAACGAGTCAGAGCCTATCCAAAGATGTGTGAGGCCTTTGTCTCATTCATATTCCATACATGCAAAAATTGCCAACAATTCTGCTTGCAACGGAGAAGAAGACGGGAGAATGTGTGATTGCTCCGACAATGACTTGATTTCCCATATTTGTTGCCTATCGATATGCACCCAGGCTGTTGCTGCAATATTTCTAAGAGTGAAGTGCATTTTTAATTCTATGATTTGGGCGAAAGTAGAGAAACGACCTTGAAAAATTTGAAAATGCAAATATAACCCTGAAAAATGTTGATCAAATTGTCAACAACCAGTTTGACCGGAAATTGATGAAAATGTCATAATACCCCCGAGTTAAAAAATTTTAAAAAAGAAAAATGTGAAAATACTCAATGCTCATCTTCTTCTTCTTTCTTCCTCTTCCCCCTTTTCTTTTTATCCTTTTCTTCCTCCGATCCAACACCCATTTGATCCACCGAGCCAAAGTCAGTATCCTCCTCCTGCTCCAACCGCGCGTCCAGAGGGTTGGAGCGGCGGAAGGGTTGGGTTTGACCCTCTGCTTTTGGGTCAATTTCAGTTTGAGATGGATGATGCAAGGGAAAAAAAATGGAGGAGATCATCAAACAAAAAATCCTCAGCATCTGCTAAAACAACAGCAAAAATAAGTGGTACAAATTTTAGGAATGAATCATCTGTAGTTGCAATTTGTGAACTTGTTTTCCAAAAAGGGATTAAATGCGACCCTTTGTTAATGGGTCGATCTTTTAGCTGCAACAACAACCCACTAAAATGGAAGGGTTGAATTTGTCCACGGCGGATGGGTTGAGTTTAATCATGGCGAAAGGGTTGTGTTTGACGACGGCGGAAGGGTTTTCAGAGGACGGGACGGAGATGGTGGGTGGAGAGGATGGCGGGAGGTGGTGTGGCAATGCTCGGTGGCGGTAGTGTTTGAAGTTGAAGAAGCAGTTTAGGGTTTTAGGGATGATGAAGAAGTTTAGGGTATAATGGTCATTATATTTTTAGTTTTAAGATTGGGGGTATTTTTGTTTTTTCAATAATGGTCAACACCTGATTTGCATCGATCAACGTCTGAAAAGTGTAAAATGGGTAAAACTGCACAATTTGACAAAAGATAGGTTTAGTTATGCACTTTCAGATTATACAAGGTTATATCTACACCTTCTTAGTTTAATAAGGTTATTTTTGTACTTTTTCCTATTTCTAAATCTACATCAGGCAACATCAGTTATGATGGCCTCATAATCTTGAGGCTGAAGAAAAATCTATTTGTCCCTTATTATGTGGACTTGATCTTGAATATGTCTGTCTTGATTTCTGATTTCATTTGTGATAAAATATTAATGACTTTATTATGGTGCATTGATATCATATCAATGACACATCTCATCAATAATGAGGATTACAATATATAGGATTTTAAGTCAAAGTCTACCATGAATAGGATTTTAAGTCTATAAGGAATTACCATATATAACTAAGTTTATAAGGAAACTAATTCTATAAGATAACTATCATTTATAACCTTTCCTATAAAGAAAGAGTTTCCATTTCCTTAACACCCTCCCTCAAGTTGGAGCATGATGAACAAGAATGCCCAACTTGTGAAAAAGATTATGAAATTGCTAATCATTAAAAAAAAATCACCATAGATCGAGATTCAACTTCAGTAGCAGTAGAAGTAGCAGCAACAACAGTAGCATTAGCAGCAACAACAGTAGCATTAGCAGCGGTAGAGCAATATTCAGCTTTATTAGTGGTAGTACTAGCGGTAGAGTAGTATTAAACTTCAATAAGAGCAATAATTGTAGGAGACCATTCAAGGTAATTCTCTTGTCACTTCAGGATGGTAGGTGCAGTAGCCAAACTAAATCCGTCAGAAGCGCCAATAAAGTAGTGGTCAGTCGACAAACGACCAAAAGGTACGGGTATCTTAGGGCCAGATTGCAACTACAACTGTTTCAGTAAAGTGGCAATTACCTCCTAGCCATTCATGTTCTGAAGCACAGTAGCCTCAAAACTAGCATCAGTACGAGCCTGTTCCTTGGGATTACTTCTGGAGGCAGACATAGTGCGAAATCAGGTACAGATCAGCGACAAATCGAAGCGGCGGATCGGATTAGTGGCAAACGATGCAGCGACGCATGGGATTAATAGCAGCAGTGCGTGGATCGACAAGTAGGTGCGTGAACTTCATACGCAGACTGGAACGGGCAGCGGGCGCCAGCAAGAGATCGCGGCTGGCTGGAGAAGCACGGCAATGATTGTCGAACGGAGATCGGTGGGCGACGCGTGGTGGGAAAGCATCGGCAAACGATGGCGCGACAAGCTTGATGAAAGGCAGGAAAACTTTCTTTTAGGTTTTCAAGATTTTAAGAACTAATAACATGATAAAATATAAAGGACTTTATTATGGTGCATTGATATCACATCAATGACACATCTCATAAATCATGAGGATTACAATATATAGGGATACAACAAACCAAAGTTTAACATGAATATGATTATAAGTCTATAAGGAATTGCCATCTATAACTAATTTTATAAGAAAACTAACATTTATAACTTTTCATACAACGAAAGGATTTCTATTTCCTTAACAATTTGCCAGCTCCTGAATGCCATATGTATGTTCTGCTTTTACATACCATAACTGCAACCTGCTGGATTAAATCCATATGTTACCCGGTTGCCTTCCCTTGTCAATCTTCTCATATTTCTACATGATTTTATTCCTAGAATTCTAGATGAACCATATCATTCATAATGAGAGTACAAGGTCTTCCTCTAATGGAGCAATGATTATCCATTCTGCCAACCATTCTGTGAAATTAGGTGTATTCGAGAAGTCAAACCCAAGCCTCGAGCATCTCCATTCTCTCTGAATTATATCGCACCATGCAAATAGATGGTGAACTGATTGGTAAAGTCAAGAGATATGCATTAAATAATTAATTGACAATTTTTGTGAACATATTTGGAAATGAAAAACTTTTCATGTTGGAACATGTGAAAACAGCATATTTACGCCAAGGATGTTTAGAAAAAAGAAGACAGAATATTATGGTATTTGTGAGTTATGGAAATCTAAATATTCTGCTATATATTAGACGTATAGAAGCATAGTTGATTTATGGAAAATTCCTACAAATATGGAGTTAATATTATCGAATATATGGGATATATTGTGATAAGGAAAATCCTTTATTTATGGGATTTGGATATGCTTCAAAAAGCAGATATGGAATAGGAATATTATGGAGATAATTATGGAGAATTCCGATCTACTCATAGCTATAAAAGGGGACAAACACAGCTGCAGTGATTATGGATTTAACAGAGAAAAATCTGCACACAGATTTTCAATCTTTCGAGAGAATTGCAAAGAGCCAAAATTCTATGTTCCAACATACTTGACATGCTGTTCAAAGTTCAAAATCATATGCCTTAATTCCTCGGGACGAGGAGATCCATCGTCGACAAGTTTCGAGGTCAGAGGGAGTCTGATAAAGGTGGATCAGTAGCAAAGGAAGCTTTCAAAATTCACATGTTATAGTTAGTAAAGATAAGTATTTTGTATGATGTACTTTGTACTGTATCTTTCTAATTAGTGGATTCATTCAGAACTGGGCTAGGCCCCGCAGATGTAGGTGGATTTCATTAAACTGCGTAACCAAGTCGTGTGCCGTTAATGCTTTAATTTATTGCATACTTGGTTAGATATGTCATATTGGAACATACTAATAAGAATTAGAAAATTCGGTAAAATCAAATTTCATTTGGTATCAGAGCAAGGTCACTTATTTTTCCCTTGGTTTTGTTAAGGAAAGTGTGATCCGGTTTTACCATGGCAACTAAAGAAGGAGCTTTGGTGTCTTGGCCACCTCTGCTAGAAGGCAACAACTACAACTATTGGAAGGCTCGCATGAGAGTTTTCATCAACTCACTGGATGAACTTGCATGGTTCTATGTTGAGAATGAGTGGAATCACCCTATGGAAGATGCTGATACAAGCTCTAAGGCGATAGAAGGAGAGTCAAGTGAAAGGGAGCAGAAACTCAAAGACAAAGCTAGGTGGACTCCTGATGACCTCAAGGCATATCTGGCAAACTGAATGCAATCTTCACTGCGGTTGATGAAAATCAGTTCAAACTCATCTCTACATGTCCTCAAGCCAAGAAAGCATGTGATATTCTGCAAACTATTCATGAAGGAACCAGTAGAGTTCGAGGATCTAAATTACAAATGCTGGCTACAAAGTTTAAGGAACTCAAGATGGAGGAGGATGACACCATTGCTATATTCAATGAAAAACTCAGGGACATCTCAAATATGGCATACCAACTTGGAAAAGTCTACAAAGAGGCGAAGCTGGTGAAAAAGACCTTGAGATCACTTCCTAAAAGGTTCACGATGAAGGTTGCGGCAATAGAAGAAGCAAGAGATGTAGCCACCATGAGCTTAGATGAACTAATGGGATCATTACAGACATATGAGATGACGTTTCAACTAGCTACAAAAAGAATCCAAAAGGAGTTGGCATTCAGAACATCTTCATCAAAGGATAATCACGATTTTGACACTGATGATGAATTTGAAAAGCTTGCACTTATCACGAAGAATTTCTCAAGAATGCTTAAGAAAGTAGTAAGCAAGAAATCTCAGGAGAGGTTTGGAGGAAATAGACCAAGGCCACAGGATACTGGAAATAGTCGTGGAATAAGATTTGAGCAAGGAAACCATCATTTCTTCATAAATCAAAGTAGTGAACCGAAACAGCCTGGACAAATTCAATACAGGAAATGTGAAGGATATGGCCATATTCAGGCTGAATGTGCGAACACTCGGAAGAAACAGGGAAAATCTTATATCACCTCGTGGAGTGAAGATGAAGAACAAGAAAAAGACGAAGAGGAACTTGTAAGCAACTATGTGGCATTTGGAGCAAAAACTTATGATGAATCAGGGAATCGATGTTCCAACACACTTGACAAAGTTGAAGTTGTATGTTCCAACATCTATCCACATAAAACATCCAGTGATGAAGATGATGGTCTTACTGTTAGTGATGAAGAAATCTACAACACTTATGAAAATATGTATGCTATGTGGCTTCAAGTGGTTGATAAAAACAAAGAACTGAAGGAAGAAAAGGTGCAGTTATTGGAAACAGAAAGAGAACTGCATATAAAAGTTGCTGAACTCAGAAAGGAAATTGAAGAATTAAATGAAAAGCTGATCTTAGCAACCAAGAGAGCTGAGACTTCTGAAGTAGTAATTTCTAAACTGAATTCTAGAAAAGCTAAGCTTGATGATATTCTGGATATGGGAAATAATTTTGGAGATCGACACAGAATTGGGTATAACACAGGGACACTCAAGTCTGAGGCACTCGAGTTACTCCAGAATCCAGCGAATCTCAAGACAAAGCTTCAAGAGGTAAGGAGAAAATTCGGCAAGACTTATCAAAGGAAACCTCTCATCTGCAGCTACTATTCATACCAAGGTCACTCTGAGGATAGATGTTAGAAACTATTCAGAGATCAAATGGTAGGACGTCAACTCGCTGTATGTTCCAACATAGGCGAAGTCCAGAAAACCAGAACGGTTTGGAAGGTATGGGCTGTCAAAAGATCTGATACATGTCTTGTTGCATATACGTCACTTATATCATATTCCAGAGATTCTTGGTACTTTGATAGTGGATGCTCTCGCCATATGATTGGAACTCAAGAATTTCTTACAAATATCACACCTTTCGATGGTGGTTATGTTACGTTCGGTGATGGAAAGAAGAGTCGATTTGTTGGAAAATGTGAACTACAGATTGAAGGATTTTCAGTATTCACTAGTTTACTGTTCGTGGAAGACCTGAAGGCCATTCTACTGAGCATAAGTCAATTGTGTGATGATAATATGATTGTGGAATGTTAGAAAGATAAATGCCTAGTGAAACACGGAGAAGTCAAGGTTCTTTCAGGCATACGATCATCAGATAATTGCTATTTGCTAGAACAAGAAGTACAATGTATGATCTCAAAGCAAGATGAAGGAATTATGTGGCACAGGAATCTCGGTCACATCAACTACAGAACCTTGGTGAAAATTGCAAATGCAAAAGCTGTACGAGGTATGCCTACCTTAACAAGCTAGGACGGAATTGTGTGCGGACCATGTCAACAAGGTAAACAAATTCGATCTCCCCACTCATCAGTTCAATATATAACCACCTCAAGAAATCTGGAATTATTGCATATGGATTTGATGGGTCCATTCAATATACCAAGTATAGGTTGAAAGAAATATATCGTTGTATGTGTTGATGATTTCTCCAGATATACATGGGTAGCGTTTCTTAAAGAAAAATTTGATACGGTGGAAGTATTCAGAAGCCTGGTGATAAAGTTACAGACTGAAAAAGGAAGTCCAGTTGGAAAGATTGTTCAAATTCGTAGTGATCATGGTAGAGAATTTGAAAATTCTCAATTTAGTGATTTTCTGTGATGAGCTTGGTATTCAACATGAGTTTTCTGCACCAATAACTCCTCAGCAGAATGGTGTAGTAGAACGGAAACATAGAACCCTGTAGGAGATGGCTCGAGTTATATTAGCCGAGAAAGAAATTCACAAAAATGGTGGGCAGAAGCCATTAACACAGCTTGCTACACGATTAATCGAGTATACCTGCGTCAATTCACCAATAAAACTTCTTACGAGATTTGGAAGGTTAGGAAAACAAATGTGTCATACTTTCATGTGTTCGGAAGAAAGTGCTATATCCTCAGAGACAGAGAGCAATTGGCAAAATTTGATAATCGTAGTGATACTGGAATTTTTCTTGGGTATTCTGTTGATGTGTCCATTTTAGATGGTTATTTTAGGCTTTTTAGGATTAGGTTTTGTGCAATTTTGTGCTCTACATGTGGCATTTTGCCTTGAAATCATCTAAGGAGGGATAAAGGCGGCTTTGACGTTTTTATCACTTTTTAGATGATTTTGTGTGACAAGGTGATTTGTTTGAAGACTTTGAAGATTTGAAGACTTTGAAGATTTATCTTTGAAGATTTGAAGATTTGAAGACATTTACATTTGAGCTTTTTGAAGATATGAAGAAGTGAAGAGGTGAAGAAAGGAGAGCAAAGCAACGGGTGAAAGATGGTCCGGGGTTCTCAGAATTTTCCGAGAAGAATCAGCCTTCAAGAGTGGCACCATTGGATTCCTCTTCTCGAGCACTATAAAATCGACTACAAGAACTCCCAAAACGGATCAACGGTTCACCCGGAGGAAGCAAAACAAAACAGCAAGGCTGAGTTACTGATTTGGTCGCGAGTCGCGACCAAGTTGGTCGCGAGTCGCGACGACAGCATCCAGTCAGCCCTGCAGCAGCATTTTTCTCCCTTTTTCTTCCCCCTATAAATACCTCTTCACCCCCTTCATTCCACAGCTTTTGGCCCCTGTTTTGGGCCAAAACCCTAGCTTTTTCTCTCTTGTTTTCTTAGTTTCTATGTGTTTTCTTGTTCTAGAGTAGTTTTTGTACTTGGGAGCAAGGATTGAAGCTTCCATTTCTATGTAGTAAGGATCATTTATATCTATCTATTTGGTGTTTTTGCTATTGTGCTCTTATTATGCTTGAATGATGATTGTTGATGCTATTAATGTTATTGGTAGCTTGAGGATACAAATTGCTTGATTGATTGCTTGTTAGGGTTGGAAGGAATTAGCTACTCTTTCCCTCTTTTAATTAGGAATCCAAAGCATGAGTTAGAGCTTCTAAATGATATTGATGTGTTGATGATGTGCTAGACGAATGTGATTGATGTTGAACTCTTCGTCATGTTCGTTTGTGTAGCAAACGAGAGAGTTATATGCTCCTGGATGAATGTGCGTTGCACGTTCATCCAATCTCGTGTAATTGCATGAATTGGTTTAATGCCTAGTCACGGTGTAGTGGTCATAGGCACTGCCAAGCTTGTTGGTCCTTCGTGCTAAATGCCACCAATGACACCTTGAGTCATGGTCGCGACTCGGGAGTCATTGGTGAGGTTTGACGAGAGATGTCGAACTCACTCTCGCAAACTACGAACTAAGAAGGATAGGAGTTTAGTCTCCACGACAAGTAGTTGAAGTAGCAAATAGATGGCTTTTACTCTTTCTTGAAGCATTTGTTATTTAGCATGTATGTACTCTTGATGGTGTGTTTCACTTCGTGTGTGCCATGAGTTGTTTGAGCATAGGGAGTGCTTGTATGTTTGAATTGTTTAGGTGTTAGGAACGTGACGAATTCCGTAGCTCCTTTGCATGAAGATGTATGAACATGAACTTAGAACTCCTTGTGATGTATGTGTTGTGATCCTTGCTAGATGGGTATGTGAATGTTGAGTCATGTATGCTATATGATGGAATGAGTGAATGATTCAATGACCTACGTATGATTTGGAAGTGGATATCCCTTGCCCCCAAGGCTTTTTATCTTTGTAGTTTAAAACCCCTTTTCTTAGTTTTGTTTGATGATTAGCATAGTCACTTGACGTTGCTAGTTATCTTGTCTTTTTATTTTCGTAACTTAGGAACAACCAACCAACCAACCCCCCCCCCCCCCCTTTTACTTGCTTTTAAGTGTGTGTATATAATTATTCCTAACCTAATATCAACCATTTGTGTGCTTAGACGCTTAGGAAGATCCCTCTTCTCATTGGACGACCCCGATTTGCCACTATCTACCTAGTTGTAGAAAGTAAGCATTTAGGGCTTATACTACCCGGGTCGTCGCGCCCGCCGTGCAAAAGATAATTTATAAGCCCTAAATGCTTACTTTCTACAACTAGGTAGATAGTGGCAAATCGGGGTCGTCCAATGAGAAGAGGGATCTTCCTAAGCGTCTAAGCACACAAATGGTTGATATTAGGTTAGGAATAATTATATACACACACTTAAAGGCAAGTAAAAGGGGGGGGGGGGGTTGGTTGGTTGGTTGTTCCTAAGTTACGAAAATAAAAAGACAAGATAACTAGCAACGTCAAGTGACTATGCTAATCATCAAACAAAACTAAGAAAAGGGGTTTTAAACTACAAAGATAAAAAGCCTTGGGGGCAAGGGATATCCACTTCCAAATCATACGTAGGTCATTGAATCATTCACTCATTCCATCATATAGCATACATGACTCAACATTCACATACCCATCTAGCAAGGATCACAACACATACATCACAAGGAGTTCTAAGTTCATGCTCATACATCTTCATGCAAAGGAGCTACGGAATTCGTCACGTTCCTAACACCTAAACAATTCAAACATACAAGCACTCCCTATGCTCAAACAACTCATGGCACACACGAAGTGAAACACACCATCAAGAGTACATACATGCTAAATAAAAAATGCTTCAAGAAAGAGTAAAAGCCATCTATTTGCTACTTCAACTACTTGTCGTGGAGACTAAACTCCTATCCTTCTTAGTTCGTAGTTTGCGAGAGTGAGTTCGACATCTCTCGTCAAACCTCACCAATGACTCCCGAGTCGCGACCACGACTCAAGGTGTCATTGGTGGCATTTAGCACGAAGGACCAACAAGCTTGGCAGTGCCTATGACCACTACACCGTGACTAGGCATTAAACCAATTCATGCAATTACACGAGATTGGATGAACGTGCAACGCACATTCATCCAGGAGCATATAACTCTCTCGTTTGCTACACAAACGAACATGACGAAGAGTTCAACATCAATCACATTCGTCTAGCACATCATCAACACATCAATATCATTTAGAAGCTCTAACTCATGCTTTGGATTCCTAATTAAAAGAGGGAAAGAGTAGCTAATTCCTTCCAACCCTAACAAGCAATCAATCAAGCAATTTGTATCCTCAAGCTACCAATAACATCAATAGCATCAACAATCATCATTCAAGCATAATAAGAGAACAATAGCAAAAACACCAAATAGATAGATATAAATGATCCTTACTACATAGAAATGGATGCTTCAATCCTTGCTCCCAAGTACAAAAACTACTCTAGAACAAGAAAACACATAGAAACTAAGAAAACAAGAGAGAAAAAGCTAGGGTTTTGGCCCAAAACAGGGGCCAAAAGTTGTGGAATGAAGGGGGTGAAGAGGTATTTATAGGGGGAAGAAAAAGGGAGAAAAATGCTGCTGCAGGGCTGACTGGATGCTGTCGTCGCGACTCGCGACCAACTTGGTCGCGACTCGCGACCAAATCAGTAACTCAGCCTTGCTGTTTTGTTTTGCTTCCTCCGGGTGAACCGTTGATCCGTTTTGGGAGTTCTTGTAGTCGATTTTATAGTGCTCGAGAAGAGGAATCCAATGGTACCACTCTTGAAGGCTGATTCTTCTCGGAAAATTCTGAGAACCCCGGACCATCTTTCACCCGTTGCTTTGCTCTCCTTTCTTCACCTCTTCACTTCTCCATATCTTCAAAAAGCTCAAATGTAAATGTCTTCAAATCTTCAAATCTTCAAAGATAAATCTTCAAAGTCTTCAAATCTTCAAAGTCTTCAAACAAATCACCTTGTCACATAAAATCATCTAAAAAGTGATAAAAACGTCAAAACCGCCTTTATCCCTCCTTAGATGATTTCAAGGCAAAATGCCACATGTAGAGCACAAAATTGCACAAAACCTAACCCTAAAAATCCTAAAATAACCATCTAAAATGGACACATCAAACCTCCCCACACTTAAACCTTACTCGCCCTCGAGTAAGAAAAAATTCAAGCATACGGAGGAAATGGCATATCCACATCCTAAAACCCCTAAAATAACCACACAAAATGGACATATCAAACCTCCCCACACTTAAACCTTACTCGCCCTCGAGTAAGAAAAGAACCAAGCACACGGAGTAAATGATATGTCCAAAACCTAAACTAATCCCCCAATCAAAGCCTCACAAAAACTCTCAATATCAAAAATCCCAAAATAAAAGCTCACATGAGAATTTTTTCACACACACATCCCCAATCCTAAATCTACCCAAACCTACCACTTATCAATTCACTACCCATAAAAATATTTCACAGCCCAGAATTGATATTCCCAGAATCCAATGACACAAAATGAAGCTAAAACCATAGAGGAAGTTTTAAACACATGCTTCACCTAATGCCAATATATCAACCAAAAACGAAGTAGAAAGAGATAAAGAATTTCATAACCACACTTCGTTTCCTAACCCACTAAGCTACCCAATCCCAAGAGGTCTATAGATATTGAGCTACCCGATCCATCCGTGTGACAGCCGCAACCTTATGACTCCAACGCCGGAAAATGAGTGAAATCATAGCATTTTTCAATTTCTCTCAATTTCTCTCATTTTGCCTAGGAGCTCTTTCGAGTTTTCATCCTAGCCACACATCATGTTTCTTTAGCTCACATCTCACCTTTTTCCGCACATTTTAGCCTCTCATTTTTTCCTAGGCCGCCCTTTAAGGGTTTTCGACCTATCCGGGCCCCCAATGTTGCCTAAGTTGCCCTCTCGGGTTTTCAACTTAGCGGGTTTTCTTTTTTTTTTGTTTTTCTATTTTCTTTTTCTTTTTTTTCTTTTTCTCATGTTTTTCCAATGAAAAGTAGCAAAAAGCATTCCAAAACAATCTAGCATGCATATGAGTCCTCTAACCCCTCCCCACACTTAAAACATTACATTGCCCTCAATGTAAACATGTAAGGCAAGAACAATAAAAATCAAGGTAAGGGGATAGAGTGACACCCGTGTCTCCGCAATTTTGCCGGTGATATGGCGATATCCAAGTACTTGGATGGTCCCGAGATAGGTTTCGGAACCGGAAGGGTGAGCAAAGATGCCGTAGAAGAACTCACCCCTCGAGAAAAGCATTGTCTCCATGGCGCCGTTTGATCAAGACTACACCACGAAGAACACATTAAACTCACAAGTACATAAGAATATGTAATACTAGGTTTAGCATCAAGAGTTAATAACCATAGTATTTTCAAAGAACAACCAAATCACAATCAACCAACACTATAAGAATAATCATGAAAAATATCCAACATATATTGACATGTATACAAGCATCATTATAGGATATGCACTTACGATCACAATGATGTAGTCGGCATACTACAATCAACAAATGTACTATAAAGATGCAAGAATGTTCATATGTCAACATATGTAGGATGGTGGAGGAATGAGTAGGTATGTGGTGGTTCTTGGGAGTGTTGGGTGGAGAAGAAGGTAGGATCATGCAATGTTTAAAATCATTTGGAAACTTGGAAGCTTGGAAATATGAAATCCGGGCTCAAAAAAATTTTCAACAGTTACTGAGCACGTCGCGACTCGCGACGAGGTTCGTCGCGACTCGCGACGAGCCTCGCGGAGTCATCGCGACTCGCGGAAAGGTGAGTCCGAGAGCTCAAAATTTTCTGAGCTCGTCGCGACTCGCGACGAAGGGTGTCGCGACTCGCGACGAGCCTCGCGAAGTCATCGCGACTCGCGGAAAGGTGAGTTCGAGAGCTCAAAATTTTCTGAGCTCGTCGCGACTCGCGACGAAGTGTGTCGCGACTCGCGACGAGCCTCACGAAGTCATCGCGACTCGCGGAAAGGTGAGTCCGGGAGCTCAAAATTTTCTGAGCTCGTCGCGACTCGCGGAAAGTTGGCGCTGGGAATGATTTTTCTCCCCTGTTCGTCGCGACTCGCGACGAAGCCCATCGCGACTCGCGACGGTAGGGTATCCCAGGCTTAAAATTTTTCTTTTGCTTACCAACTGTCCAAGCTTTCTTCCCACGTTCATTGATCTCGTTCTTTCATCTCCTTCATTGCAATGCACTTCACTTTGCTACAAAATCACAGAAAAACAAGCCATAAAAAGAACAAAACAAAACAACAACAAAAACTAAGAAACGAAGACTAAAAAAAATGAAAATTAAGAAGCAAAAACTAAAAGAAATGCCGAATTTATTTAACGTCGTCGGCACGACGAAGCTCCGTATTTTTAAGGTCGTCGGCACGACCCTAATGTTATCCGTATGGTGAAGGCTTGAAGCTCTTCACCATGAGCATCCAAAATACGAGAGGTGGGGGCACAAAACTTCCAAGAGGAAAGTCTTGTGGAGGTGGAGATGGTTCAAAGGGAATTGAGTGGTTAGGGACCTTGGGATAAACTTTTGGCTCCTCTCTTGTTTCCCTCAAAACTTCCGAAAATATTAGAGTTGGTTCACTAGGTGGGAGAAGGGGTGACGATGCTAATGGATGTAGCACTATCACCTCTTCCTCCATTTTTCTATCCTCTACAACCAACTCCTCACCCCTTTCAAACTCAAAATCATTTTTACTGGTGACCTCACTCACCGAATCATCGAGTTCAAGTTGGGATGGTGTATTTTCGGAATCACGAGCTTCCATTCGGGCCAATACCTCTAATATGTTCCTCACATGCCCCTCAATGGCCTCAACACTAGAGGAGAGCTGGGTATCCCGCTCCTCATTAGTAAAGGAGTTCAAGTTTGCTATGGTATTTAAGACATCCTCACGTGTCAAACTTGAACTTCCTTGTTGGGCTTGGTTTTGGGGTATGGTATAGGGTGGTGATGGCCAACTAGGTAGCTCGTAATATTGGTTTTCCGGCTCATTCTCATACCATAAATCCGGACTACCACTCCATTCCGGATTGTAAGAATTGTGGTACGGATACCATTCTTGAGCTTCTTGCCCTTGAAAACCAATATCTCCTACCTCTTGGTAGGACTCTTCATAGTACCCATGGTTTTGGAAACCAAGGGTTCTTTCTCGGTCATAGTGCTCTTCCCACAACAAAGGGCAAGATTCGGTAGGATGATCGTAATGACACATCCTACAAAACCTTGCTTGTTGAGCCTCTCTTCTCATCATGAGTTCCCTCAAGGTGAGACACTCCATTAAAATTTTTTATTTTATTTTTTATTTTTCAAAAGTTCGGAATCATAGTGCAAGGATTCTCGATAAAATAAATTACCAAGAACTCAAGCAATACCTACTCCGAACAAAAACAACCACCAAGTAGTGGAAAATAAAAACAACTAGCCAATACACAACCAAATACACCTAAATACTTAAGAATAAACGCCTCTTCCCCGGCAACGGCGCCATTTTGACGGGCGGGCGGTCGTCGCGCCCGCCGTGCAAAAGATAATTTATAAGCCCTAAATGCTTACTTTCTACAACTAGGTAGATAGTGGCAAATCGGGGTCGTCCAATGAGAAGAGGGATCTTCCTAAGCGTCTAAGCACACAAATGGTTGATATTAGGTTAGGAATAATTATATACACACACTTAAAAGCAAGTAAAAGGGGGGGGGTTGGTTGGTTGGTTGTTCCTAAGTTACGAAAATAAAAAGACAAGATAACTAGCAACGTCAAGTGACTATGCTAATCATCAAACAAAACTAAGAAAAGGGGTTTTAAACTACAAAGATAAAAAGCCTTGGGGGCAAGGGATATCCACTTCCAAATCATACGTAGGTCATTGAATCATTCACTCATTCCATCATATAGCATACATGACTCAACATTCACATACCCATCTAGCAAGGATCACAACACATACATCACAAGGAGTTCTAAGTTCATGCTCATACATCTTCATGCAAAGGAGCTACGGAATTCGTCACGTTCCTAACACCTAAACAATTCAAACATACAAGCACTCCCTATGCTCAAACAACTCATGGCACACACGAATTGAAACACACCATCAAGAGTACATACATGCTAAATAACAAATGCTTCAAGAAAGAGTAAAAGCCATCTATTTGCTACTTCAACTACTTGTCGTGGAGACTAAACTCCTATCCTTCTTAGTTCGTAGTTTGCGAGAGTGAGTTCGACATCTCTCGTCAAACCTCACCAATGACTCCCGAGTCGCGACCACGACTCAAGGTGTCATTGGTGGCATTTAGCACGAAGGACCAACAAGCTTGGCAGTGCCTATGACCACTACACCGTGACTAGGCATTAAACCAATTCATGCAATTACACGAGATTGGATGAACGTGCAACGCACATTCATCCAGGAGCATATAACTCTCTCGTTTGCTACACAAACGAACATGACGAAGAGTTCAACATCAATCACATTCGTCTAGCACATCATCAACACATCAATATCATTTAGAAGCTCTAACTCATGCTTTGGATTCCTAATTAAAAGAGGGAAAGAGTAGCTAATTCCTTCCAACCCTAACAAGCAATCAATCAAGCAATTTGTATCCTCAAGCTACCAATAACATTAATAGCATCAACAATCATCATTCAAGCATAATAAGAGCACAATAGCAAAAACACCAAATAGATAGATATAAATGATCCTTACTACATAGAAATGGAAGCTTCAATCCTTGCTCCCAAGTACAAAAACTACTCTAGAACAAGAAAACACATAGAAACTAAGAAAACAAGAGAGAAAAAGCTAGGGTTTTGGCCCAAAACAGGGGCCAAAAGCTGTGGAATGAAGGGGGTGAAGAGGTATTTATAGGGGGAAGAAAAAGGGAGAAAAATGCTGCTGCAGGGCTGACTGGATGCTGTCGTCGCGACTCGCGACCAACTTGGTCGCGACTCGCGACCAAATCAGTAACTCAGCCTTGCTGTTTTGTTTTGCTTCCTCCGGGTGAACCGTTGATCCGTTTTGGGAGTTCTTGTAGTCGATTTTATAGTGCTCGAGAAGAGGAATCCAATGGTGCCACTCTTGAAGGCTGATTCTTCTCGGAAAATTCTGAGAACCCCGGACCATCTTTCACCCGTTGCTTTGTTCTCCTTTCTTCACCTCTTCACTTCTTCATATCTTCAAAAAGCTCAAATGTAAATGTCTTCAAATCTTCAAATCTTCAAAGATAAATCTTCAAAGTCTTCAAATCTTCAAAGTCTTCAAACAAATCACCTTATCACACAAAATCATCTAAAAAGTGATAAAAACGTCAAAGCCGCCTTTATCCCTCCTTAGATGATTTCAAGGCAAAATGCCACATGTAGAGCACAAAATTGCACAAAACCTAATCCTAAAAAGCCTAAAATAACCATCTAAAATGGACACATCAAACCTCCCCACACTTAAACCTTACTCGCCCTCGAGTAAGAAAAGATTCAAGCATACGGAGGAAATGGCATATCCACATCCTAAAACCCCTAAAATAACCACACAAAATGGACATATCAAACCTCCCCACACTTAAACCTTACTCGCCCTCGAGTAAGAAAAGAACCAAGCACACGGAGTAAATGATATATCCAAAACCTAAACTAATCCCCCAATCAAAGCCTCACAAAAACTCTCAATATCAAAAATCTCAAAATAAAAGCTCACATGAGAATTTTTTCACACACACATCCCCAATCCTAAATCTACCCAAACCTATCACTTATCAATTCACTACCCATAAAAATATTTCACAGCCCAGAATTGATATTCCCAGAATCCAATGACACAAAATGAAGCTAAAACCATAGAGGAAGTTTTAAACACATGCTTCACCTAATGCCAATATATCAACCAAAAACGAAGTAGAAAGAGATAAAGAATTTCATAACCACACTTCGTTTCCTAACCCACTAATTCAATCTCCTTATCTACTGCAGAAGCTGAATATTTTGCTGCTAGAAGTTGTAGTGCGCAATAATTATGGATGAAACAAATGATGAACGACTATGGAATTCATCAAGGCCCCTTGAAGATTTTATGTGACAACACAAGTGCTATTGATATCTCAAAATATCCAGTCCAGCACTCGAGAACTAAACATATTGACATAAGGCATCACTTTATTAGAGATCTTGTTGAAAGGAAGGAAGTGGATGTAGTCTATGTTCCAACACACGAGCAATTTATTGATATCTTTACCAAGCCGTTGGACACTGCCACTTTTGAAAGTCTCAGACAAAACTTAGGTGTTTGTCAAATTTGAGGTAATCCTTGCCTTTAGTCAAATGTAATTATTTTATTTTGTTTTATTATTTTCTGTCAAAAATTCAGAAAAAATAAAAATATATATATATATGAAAAGAAGAAAATGTGTGCAAAAATAGAAGAAGAATAGTTGCATAATTAGAGGTTACGATATGTTGGAATTTTTTTTTGATGTGACATCTTGAGTTGACAAGAGGGAAAAGAGTCATCATTACCCATCTTGGTGAACCAAAAAGGGTTTCGAGGCAAAAGAGGAGGAAAGTTGAAGAGTTTGTGTTGGATTCAAAATTGTCCAAATCCTTTCAAATCCCTCTCTTTTCGGCCACTTTCTCATTCATCTTGGCATTCTTCGAAGTCTTGCTGCAAACTCTCCCCACGATCCTTTCCTGCAACAGCTTCTTGCCAAAAATGTCTTCAACCACAAACTCTCCCTCGGCCGAAACTGAAAATCAAGAATCTATGCAACATCGGGCAGATGCAACAAAGGAAAAAATGGAGGATAATGCTGAGGAATTTTTTCCTAAAGATAACAGTCAATGTGAAGGAAATGTTGAGGCTGAGATTGGTATTGAGCCGAATGAAGAAAGCCGTGACTCTGGTTCAAGTGATGGAGATCAGGACAGACTTCCCAGTACCAAAGGCAAGGGTCCATTTCAAAAGGTAATTAAACCTGCTCCTCCAATTATTAAAAATCATGGGATGGAATTCAAGACCATGGATGATATATTTGAATGGTTAGAAGCTAATAGATTGACCGTAGACTTGACAAAGATTAAAAGTGTAAAGGGTGAATTTCTGAGTGTCAAGGTCAAGGAATTTGTGACTGGGAATATTGGAGAGCTGTGGAATGTGGAAAATTACAAGGTGAAGTTCCTGAGGGGGAGATATGATGAATACAGAGGGAAGAAAAATTTTCATGTTTATTCTTCGATTCCTCGTTCGAGCTGTGTCGTTATTAGAGAAATCAGTGATAAGGATGCTATAGGACTAGAAGTGATTCAGTCTACTAACAGATTGCCTGTAGGATTTTGTGATTTGAAAGCAACTCAGAGAATGAAAGAGCTGAGGAAACCAATAATTATTTACGTCTCTAACAGTGAGGAAGAGGAGCATGGTGCCTATGTTCCAACACAACAGGTTAAGGATGAAAACAATGAAGAGATAGATGTTAATGATGATATGGGAGGAGAAGACCATGTTAATCTAACTGGAGATGTACATGACGACAAGGAAGGAGCTCACAGTGAAGAACCAGTTTCCGAATCAAGTGAATCAGAAGAAGTGCAGTATGTTCCAACACAGACTGCTGAAACTGAAGAAGCAGGTGATACTCAGTATGTTCCAACACAGGAACACTCTGAGATGAATTACTCGAGTGATGAAGTACTGGGTGAATTCTTACAGTCAATCAAGGGAAAGAGGAAGATGGCTTCACCAGAAGAGTCTCCACCAACAAAAAGGGCCAAGAAGAGTCAGGAATCTACCAAGAGGTAAGTGCTGCCTCCCCTCTCTGTAAGCGATGCACTTTCTTTCTCATATTTTGATTTTAAAATGTGAAGAAATGGGAGAAGTTTTTGCTGAGAGGAAGTTTATTCCCGAGAGACCTATAGACCTTGAGGCATACAGGAAGAGTGATTTTTTGGATTTTTTGAATTTGATAGGGATGAAGAGGGCAGCCACTGTCCAGCTGCAGTATAATAGGCAAGTTTTTATCGAGGTGTATGCCAACTTGATGGGTGAAAATCTGAAAGTTGAATTTTCTTGGTTTGGAAGAGTTTATGTGCGAGGGAAAATTATAGACTCTCAGCTGCCAAGATAAATAAGGTTGTGGGGCTGCAAACACCAGAGTTTGAAGGGGTGTTTCCTGAGGATTTAGGGGTATCAGATGATCAAATACTGGAAACAATCTCAGCAGGGTACAAGACTAAGTGACCTGAAGCAAGGTATTCAAGCTCCATGCTTGTCATCAAGGTTCTTTGGCCTGTACCAGATAGTAGTTAACTGTTGGATGCCATCTTCGATACAACTGCTCTGACGAGAGAAATGGCCAAGCTATTGTTCTGTGTTGGAACACAGAAGCTAGTCAATCTTAGACTATTTATTCAGCAGAACCTAGTAAGGCAAGCCACAGCTCCCAAAGCAAAACAAGCCGTTGTCTATCCTGGTTTGATTTTAGCACTGGCTAAGAGCGCCAAGGTAAAGGGGAAGGCTAAAGACATTTTTATTGACGCGGAATTCCTGAGGCCGAACAAGAAAACATTCGGGTTGAGGCATGTGCATGATCTACCATGAAGTCCTTCTGGGTCTACTTCTTCATCGGCTGAAAAGAAGGCAAAACTGGTGGTTCTGAATGTGAGACTGGGTGCTATAGTCATTCAAATGGCAGCACTAGAGGAAGAAAAAGCAAAACTGGAGGAAGAGAAAGCGCGGTTGGAGGCCTGCTCCTGAACGGGATTTCTTCTCTATGTTCCACCATAGATGTCAAAGTCAGGGGGAGCCTACTTGTTGCTTGTGTTTTTTTAATTTCCTTTGGCATGTTTCTGACCCTAAGGAGAGAATTATGGATTTTGGATTGAGTTTAGCTGTAATCTGACGTTTATTTTTTATGGAATTCCTGAATTTCTGGTATTCGATTTTCGTTATTCATGTTTTGATGGAATTCTGGTATTCAATTTTTTTTTCAGATTCAGTATTGTGCATATTGTGCATATGTTCCAACATAGGTGGAGTTGGGAAGACCTATGTGTATGATGACAAGTTTTTCGTTGTGTGATTAACGGCCAAAAAGTTTTGGGTCCACAAAATGCCAAAGGGGGAGATTGTAAAGTCAAGAGATATGCATTGAATATTTAATTGGCAGTTTTTGTGAACATATTTGGAAACGAAAAACTTTCCATGTTAGAACATGCGAAAACAACATATTTACGCCAAGGATTTTTACTGAAAAAGAAGACAGAATATTATGGTATTTGTGAGTTATGGAGATCTGAATATTCTGCTATATATTAGGCGTATAGAAGCATAGTTGATTTATGGAAAATCCCTACAAATATGGAGTTAATATTATCGAATATATGAGATATATTGTGATAAGGAAAATCCTTTATTTATGGGATTTGGATATGCTTCAAGAAGCAGATATGGAATAGGAATATTATGGAGATAATCATGAAGAATTCCGATCTACTCATGGCTATAAAAGGGGACAACCATGGCTGCATTGATTACGGATTTAACAGAGAAAAATCTGCACATAGATTTTCAATCTTTCGAGAGAATTGCAAAGACCCAGAATTCTATGTTCCAACATACTTGACATATTGTTCAAAGTTCAGAATCATATGCCTTAATTCCTCGGAAGGAGGAGATCAAGGGTCGACGAGTTTCAAGGTCAGAGGAAGTCTGATCAAGGCGGATCGGTAGCAAGGGGAGCTTGCAGAATTCACACGTTATAGTTAGTAAAAATAAGTATTTTGTATGATGTACTTTGTATTGTATCTTTTTAATGAGTTGATTCATTTTGAACTGGGCCAGGCCCCGCAGATGTAGGTGAATTTCACCGAGCTACATAATCAAGTCGTGTGTTATTAATGATTTAATTTATTGCATATTTGATTAGATAGGTTATGTTGGAACATACTAATAAGAATTTAAAAAATTCGGTAAAACCAAATTTCATGATTCCTTATGTTTCATGCAGGTTGAACACAATGGACTTATGAGGACTCCTCTTTTCTGTAAATCCTTGGCCATTGGCATGGCTTTTGACAGAATTCTCCATGCTAAAAACATAAACCTCTGAGCTAGCTTGACCATGAGCGTATATTTGACCGAAATCACGAACTTTTCAGCCTTGTTTCCTGAAGCTAGCCGGCCTGCTGCATGGATTGACTCAAAAATTTCCATGCGGAAAAGGTATCAACCTAATAAGTTTCTAACATCATTGTCCTCTTCTACTCATCTAGAAGTAGAACACACACTCATGTTTTTCCTTTGAAAAAGATGCTTTTATAACCCTACCTATTTGACATAAATGTTAATATAACCTTCAAATATTTGAAAGTGTCAATATAACCCTATATAGTTAGTGAAGGTGCCAATATAATCATATAAGTTTTAAGGATGTGCTGATATAACCCAACAAACATTAGAAATGTGCTGATATAACACTACAAACATTAGGAATGTGCTGATATAACCCAATAAGATTGCATAATGTGCTGATATAACCCTACATAATTTCAACGAACTATGGAGTTCCGGCTAACTATGAGGGTAAAATTGTCCACCCAATTTCAGAGTTAGCCTAAAGGGTATTTTGGTCATTTTACATAGAGTCAACGCTGAAAAATTGAGGCCAATACCAAAAATGGGGTCTAAGGGTTATATTGGCACTTTCATTAACTAGTTAGGGTTATATTTGCACTAAAAATTATCATAGGGTTATATTGCACTTACTCAAGTAGATAGGGTTATATTGACACTTATCTCTTTTCATTTTTATAATAGAATATTTTACACTGATTAACCGTTAGACAGAATCGTTTTATAACTGGTGCAACTAATGCGATGATTTGAGAGAAAATTCTGGAACTTTGGCTACAGTAGTACACAGTAGATGCAATTGTGGAGAACACATTTGGCAAATGCGTTCTCCCAGTTTTTAAAATTGTTTTTTACTGAATTTATGAGGATGCATTTGGGGTCCCTAATTGAAAAGGACGCATTCCCCAAATGCGTCCTCGATAGTCCCATTTTTTTTTGAATTTTTGTGTTAATATCTACCGCTGATTTCTGTGCCGCCACGTCGACGTGGACACATTCGTTGATGAGGATGCATTCAACCTCCGATAAAAACTCACACAAAGGTGGATGGTGGACTCTCGAGGGATGGAAGGTATTGTTGGAAAATGATGGTTAAAATATTGAAATTCGTCAACTTTTGAGCGTCGTTTTGAGTGGGACCCGAATGGATTTTGGGTCGATGGATGTCATTTTTGAATTCTCCTCCGCGAGTACTATAAAATCGACTATTTAAACTCTCAAAATGGATCAAGGGTGAATGAGATATGGATGTTTGAAATGTCACTCTTGAAAGAGAAAAATTAGGCAGAAATTGACCCAGATTAATTTTTCTCTGGACTGTCCAAAATGCGTATGGACAGCATGGAAGTCTCTGGAAGTCCCAACCGCATAATATATATGGAATTGCTTGTGTGTAATTCTTAAAATATAGGAACAAAATACTTCCATATTTTGTGAGATATTTTATCTTAAATAAATATGCGGTTTACTATGTTTAATACGATGAAGAATATTTGTGCAAATATTTCTTACTTTTCCAGCAGATTTGATTCGAGTATTCATTGAATATCTCGAATTTGGTGAGTTGGTGATTGGAGAATATTCTTCTCTAATTACAGAAAATCAGAATATTATGTTTCCATGATTAGGGTCTCTTAGAGCAGTATAAATAGAGCCTCTAAGTCAGTCAGAAAGTTTTGCACCATTTTCTCAAGTCCCTCCATATTCTAAACTTGAGTCTTCTTTCTATCTTTCTCGAAGTTTTCATCCGTTGCTCTGTCGAGGTGATAGTCCTTCGGGTCTTGCGGTCCGAGGTAACTCTTATGTGTTAATTGTTATCTTCGATGGTTTTACCCTAGGGAACGATGTCCATGACGGAACTCATTCATTTCAAGGGCAGTGAGTTTACTCATGAATTCATCAATTTGTTATTGATTGAAACGTGATTTATTTCTCCCATGTATTGCTTTAATTATTCGCAATTTAAGCTTTCTGATTGTATTTCTGCATAATTAATAAAAGTATATTATTCTTGCATATGTAAATTGCTCATTCAATTTCAACTGAACTGAACTATAATTTCATTGTGGTATACCATCGTTTTCAACTTTTGGGCTCGTTCAATTGAACTGAACAATATTGAATTGAATTAAAATAAATAAATTAAACTGAACTAAACTATAATTTATTTTTAAAACAATTTATTTATCAAAATAAAATGTATTAATGACATAAATTAATTAATTTTGAATACTGTGGTGTGAAATTTTACTACCTCATAATCTATGCATGACAAAAATACTTATAATTTAAACCAGTCCAAAATATATTTAAAACAATATATAAGACATTTATCAAAGAAGTGGGCTACTTTTTAAAACACTTCCCCAAAACTTTTATGGAAATAAAAGACAATTTTCTATACATGCAATTTCTATTAGGCAAAGTCTTGGGAAAGACGGTCTTTCCATAAACTTATGGAAAGACGGGGTTTAATTCGAATAATAAAAGGTAAAAGGTCTTAATTGCAACATTAAAATTTTAGTATGCAACATGTAGTAGTTATAAAATTTATAACCCGGTTCATGCAACCCGAAAATTTTATCTTAATTTCTTCTAATTTACACTTTAAACCTTGGTCTTTCCATAACTTATGGAAAGACCGTCTTTCAAGAGACACACTCTTTCTATTATTATTAATATTTTTTATAATATTTTTACATGTTATAACTATAGGAAATATGAATTTTCATATCAAACATTTATTTTGATTTTGGTCACCTTTGTTAAAGACAATGCACAAGTGGGAAAATGGTGATTAAAGATGGTTTTAACATACCAGAGAAAACACATTTTAGGTGCCTTCTCTACCTACGTCTTTGATCGTCAACGACCAAAGCCGGTTCAAAATTGCCTTCAATTGAGGTTTGTATTCAGTTCCAAATTCGAAACTTATTTCTTAGGTTCTTAATAAAAACTGCTAGAAAAATTGAGGTTTCCTGAAGCCTAGAAGCCAATATCACACTCAAATCATCAAAAGAAATAATTGTTTATAGAGAAACCCAACTCGAATCAGCCATAGTTTATATAGAAAAAGAAAACCTTAAACCCTATCCTCAATTACAGATGGTGGATTCGAGTGGTCTTGTATCGGAAACCCTAGCCTCGTACGTCAGCGGAGGAGCTTAGTGGCGGAGAAGGATGGAGGCGCTGATCAGAGCTAGGGAGGAGGGATAATGATACGAATTAGGTTTTCTTTATTTATTTTTATTAATTAGGATTTTTAGAAGATTACACTATACTCTTTTTTCCACTGGGTCAAAATGGTGTCATTTTTGCAAGGTAAGGAAGTCAAATAATTACTCAAATACCCTCGATTGACAGACAAAAAGCAAACAATATCTATCATACGGTGCTTGGGATGAGGCCCATTAATTCAGCCATGTTTGTTTTGGAAGAATTAATGTTTCGGCCATGCTTTATTTTAGTGTTTAGAATAATCAGTTTTGATTTGATTAGAATTAGATTTGGTAAGATTAGATAAGGCAATATTCATTCAAGATTTATCTTGATTGAATTCATCCATATCTACATTTATTTTAGGTAGTGTAGTTAAATATAATTTTAGCTCCTTAAGGGTGCCATAATTCTATTCAGTTTTTGACGGGAATTACCAAATCCCATCTTGATTAGGACTAGGGTTTTGGACGAATTCAGCCCTATAAATAGGGGTTTAATTTTTGATATTTTTACCACTATCATCATTCATAATTATAAACCTTTGAGTTCATACTCTTGTTTCTTGCGAGCTTCTTTCATTGTTGCTTAACCTCGAGAGCTAGTTAAGTATCAATAAACCTTGTAATCTGATCCTGATGGCTAGTTAGAGAGCAAGTCAAAGTTAAGTGTGCCCCGAAGGCTTGACACGTGAATTTGTGTGAGATAGTGAGGGTTTGTAGATCCCTTCACTTGATCAAAGATATTAATTCCGCAATCGTGAATTTTCGCAAAGAGATTCATATCATATAGAAAACTTCCGCAGCCAGACATCTTGCCGCCGTTCAATTTATCTCCAACGAACCCGCCGCTGCACCGCCTTTATTCTTCTCCATCTCCAACCATCAGAAGCTACCGTCCACCATTTCTCAGATTATAACCAGCTTCAACGTCGGCTAACCACCGAAGCCGTCGTTTGCTCTCTATCTCCTGCAACTCCAATCGCCACCGGTGTTCCGCCATTGATCACCATCGATTCTCGTCAACACCGGTCGGATCTGCTTCATTTTTACTCTCGGTCATCTTCAGGTTCTTCAGGAGCAAGCTTCAACTCCGGCTAAGAGACAGTTCCGGCAAAGAGAAGTTTGGGTTCGAGCGAGGAAGACAACCGATGCATATTCTACATGCACTCGCTCACAAAGACGCGTGTGATCCACGTGCTCGTCACTTTTGAAGTGCGTGCCTCTCATGCGCGATACAACCAGCCAACCTCTACATCTCGCGGTGTGCTCTTTATATCGCGAGTTGGTCATATTGTCGTGATATATTTAGTTTATCACGAGTTATTTGACTTTCTCGTCTAGTATTCTTTTTCTCGCAATTTGAAGGATTTTAAGCCACATCAGCATTCCAGCAACTACTTAGTCAACGTCCAATCACTGTTTAATAGAAGGACTTTGCAGGAATGACGTGAGACATTTATCTCCATTTATTTTTTAAGATCGTTCACGTTTCAATGATGAAACTTTTCGACCTCGGATGGAATGCTACGAATTAGATTTTCTTTATTTATTTTTATTAATTAGGATTTTTAGAAGATAACACTACACTCGTTTGCCCACTAGATTTTTTAATGAGGTAGTGTGATCATTTATTTTATTTTAGAACAAGGCCCATTAATACAGCCATATTGGCCTTAGAAGAATTAATGTTTTGGCCATGCTTTATTTTAGAGTTTAGAATATTCAGTTTTGATTTGATTAGAATTAGATTTGGTACGATTAGATAAGACAATATTCATTCAAGATTTATCTTGATTGAATTCGTCCATATCTACATTTATTTTAGGTAATCTAGTTAAATATAGTTTTAGCTCCTTAGGGTTGCCATAATTCTATTCAGTTTTTGACAGGAATTATCAAATCTCATCTTGATTAGGTCTATGGTTTTGGACGAATGCAACCCTATAAATAGGGGTTGAATTTTCAAGATTTTTACCACTATTATCATTCAGAAACATAAACATTTGAGTTCATACTCTCGTTGCTTGCGAGCTTCTTCTATTGTTAAGTATCAATAAAACTTGCAATCTGATCCTGATGGCTAGTTAGCAAGCAAGCCAAAATTAGGCGTACCTCGAGAGCTAAACACTTGAATTTCGTTCAAGATAGTGAGGGTTTGCAGATCTCTTCACTAGATCAAACATACTAATACCACAATCGTGAGTATTCGTAAGGAGATTCATATCAGAGTAGGAATGGAGGGAGGATGAGGGATTAGAGCTAGCTAGGGAGAAGGGAGGAGCAAGGTGGGATGGAGGAGAAGAGGCGCGATCGACGAGAATAAGAGGGTTTTATGAAATTTGACTAAAGAAGAAAATCCTAAATGGTTCTTTAATCGATTTAGAATGACCTTTAAAATAAAAGGGAGACATGTGAGGGTAGTTCCAACTTCGAAACTTAATTCAGGTCTAGATTAAATGCAGTTCCTCAAAAAGTCAAAGGAACCGTCTTTGATTGCTGCATTTAATAAAGTTTTCCACTGGTGGTCATAGAAAGCACTTCCACTAGTTCTGCTAATAAAAGGTGATTGGACACTGACTATGCAGTGACTGGGCATTGATTTGGATGCTGGTGTGGATCTGACGATATGACTCGCGATAAAATGTTCAACTCGCGGAAGTTTGATTAACTCGCGAATATTAGACTGACTCGCGATATGAAGAGATGACTTACCAGATACCAACTTTCGCGCGTGAGATTCACAGGCTAGGCTGTGAGCTCGCGCGTTTGGCTTTACGAGCGCGTGTGAGACACGCGCAGATCTTCTTCCTCTCCGGAACTTCGCTGAACTCCCGGCTTTCTTTCGCCGGTGCTTCGCGGACCCTGTAGCGGCGATCTGAGAGCACTGAAACGGCGAGGAGTCTCGGCGGCGGAGAACCAGGCGTTGAGAATTGAACTCGTCGGAGAAAGAAAATGGAGGCTTCGCCGGGATTTGTCGGAAACGAAGCAGATCTGGAACTAGAGAAACTCGCCGGAGATGATCGAAGTTGAGGCTGTGCATAATGACGAGCTTAGGATGGTCGGTCGGAGACGATACTTAGCGGCGACGGGCGCCAGTTGCGGAAGAAGCTGGTCGGAGACGCTGGCGGCGATCGAAGCTGAAGATGACTGGCGGTGGTGGAACTTCTAATTTTTTTGATTTTTTTTTCACAATTGAAACAATAAAATACGGATATGAAAAATTGCAAAACTGAAACCCTAATGAAAATCTCCCCCTAAGTATATTTTATTTTGCTCTAATACCAACTGATATGAATGTCTTTGCGAAAACTGTAGATTACAGAATTAAAATCTTTAATCAAATGAAGAGATATGCCAACCCTCACTGGATTGCACGAAATTTAAGAACACTACCCCTCAAGATGCCTTCAATCTCGACTTGCTCTCTAGCCTTCAGGATGCCTTCTTAGTTTATGGTCCCTAACATATAATTTTATACCATCTTTTGGTCACCGAGACCAATACCGCTTCCTTTCAGTACTCAACAAATTCAAAATGATTCGTTTGGTCCCCAAAGTGGTTTTCAAGGTGGTTTTTCAGGGGTTTTGGGACAAAAAAATGATGTAAGATCATATGTTAGGGACCAAAAAACAATTTAGTCTACCTGAAAACCACCCGAAATCTGGTTTGGGGACTAAACAAATTATTTGGAATTCGTTGGGTACTAAAAGGAAGCGGTATTGGTCTCGAGGACCAAAAGATGGTATAAGATCATATGTTAGGGACAAAATGATAATATAGTCTTAAAGTTATAAGCCATAAATGCTTCATATGTACAACTAAGTAGATAATGGCAAGTCGGGGTCGTCCACGAAGAAGAGAGATTTTCTTAAGCGCTTAAACATATAAGGTTGATATTATTCTAGAAGTATATATATATATATATATATATATATATATATATATATATATATATATATATAAGCTAGTAAAAATAGGGGTTTTGGTTGGTTGGTTTTCCTAAGTTATGAAAGTAAAAGACAAACTGCCTAGCAAAGTTAAGTAACTATGCTAATCATCCAGTAAACTAAGAAAACTTGGTAAAAACTACAAAAGATAAAGTCTTGGGGGCAATAGACATCCACTTCCAAACCAAATGAAGATCATTGAACCATTCACCCATTTTATCACATTTGTTACCTATTGGAAATATTATCACTTCCCATTTTAAGATCAACATTCACTCTTTCTTAATAATAATTTGCAATGACAAACAACGACCATTTGCAAACCTCGTTAATAATCACTCTAGGCAAACCACATCATAGATGTATTTTATCAACGACATTTCACACGAAAGACCATAGATTTGATAACAACACACATTCTACCAAAGACATAGCCATTTAACCAAACATAACAATCATTAGGCTAAACCTAGAACAAACCACATTCAAGGTTCAACATTCCATTGCATCTATAGGAAAAATATGAGAACAATCCACATTAACATACTTATCTAGCAAGAATCACAACACATTATGCATGATAAATTCTAAGTTCACGTTCTTGGATTTTCATTCCAAAGAGCTAAGGAATTTGTCACTTTCCTAACATCCTAACACTTCAATCATACAAACACTTCATATTCTCAAACAACCCATTACATAAATGAAGTAAAACATAGCATTAAGAACACATGAATGCTAAATAACAAAGGCTTCAAGAACGAGTGAAACAATCTATTCACTACTTTCACTACTTGTTGTGAAGATAAATCTTCTATCCTTCTTAGATAGTAGTTTTCGATAGTGAATTGGGCATCTCTTGTCAAACCTCACCAATGGCTTCCTTAGTCGAAACCCGACTAAAAGTATCCCATTGATGGCATTGAGCACGAAAAATCAACAAACTTGGCAACACTTTTAAACACTACATCGTGTCCAAGCATATAACCAATTCATGCATTTACATAAGATTAGTCAAGAACGTTCAACGCTCATAGACCCCCCTATTTGCTACAATAAACAAACATGACAAAGAGTTCGACATTATCACATTCATCTAGCAATTATCAACACATCAACATCATTAAGAAGCTCTAATTCATGCTCTTGGATTCTATATTAAAAGAGGGGAGAATTAGCTATTTTTCTCCCAACCCTAACAAGTAATCATACAAGCAATTCATATACTCAAACTTCCAACAACATTAATGCCATTAACAATTCACATTCAAAGCTCAATAAGTGCACAATAGCAAATGCAATAAATAGATGTATACATGATTCTCAATACATTAGCAAGGAAGTCTCAATCAATTGCTCCCAAGATTAAACTAACCTAGATAATTAAAAGACATGATTAACCTACAAAAACTAAGAAAAAAAAAGAAAAATTAGGGTTTTGAAACCCAGTACATCGCAAGAAGAAGAAGGTTGGAAGAGGAGAGGATAAGGTGAGTATTTATAGTACAAAATAGTAAGAAAGGTTCTGGCCACCCATCCGTCGCGAGTCGCGACCAATCCAAGTTTCAGCATCTTGATTTCTTTCTTTTTTTTTTTGTTTCAAGTCATTCTCTTCACTTCACTTATCTTCAATTCTTCAAATCTTCAAAGGTGATCTTCAAAGTCTTCAAACAAATTACATTATCACACAAAATCCTCTAGAAAAGTAATAAAAGCATAAAAGTCGCTTTTAACTCCCCTTAGAGATTTTCAAGGCAAAATGCCACATCTAGAGCACAAACGTGTACAAAAGTGAATCCTAAAAGTCCTAATATAACCATATAAAATAAGAAAATCACAGTAGAAGATGCTCCTTCAGACAAGGATTCCGGTTATGCCGCCGAATCTTCCACCATACCCATTATTCTGACTGGTTCCTATGTGAATGATTTAAAGATTTTTTTTCCTTTCCTCACGTCTTTTAAGCTTCGTTCGCCAACCAAGTCTGAGTGCGTTTTCACTTTCCACAAGACTACATTTCTTGTTACTTATCCTACCTGAACTTCGACCTTTATTTCCCTCTTCATGCACATGTGATCGAATTTCTTCGTTCGTATAAGGTTGCATTGTCCCAATTTCATCCCAAGGGTATGGTTATTATAATGGGGTTTCTTTGGGTGTGTAAGAAAACGAACGTTCCTTTTACTCTTGAATTATTTCTCAACTTTTATCACCACTGAAAGGTAAAAAATACCGTAGATGAATTACATTTTATCCGGTATTTTTGGGGTTGAACTTGTAAGCGGTTTCCCTAGTAATGTTGGTGATTGGCGTAGAAGATACTTTTTTTTATAAAAGTAAAACAAGCTCCTGAAGTTTTTGTACCTTGTTGGAACTACAAAGTTCCTAAGTCTAAGTTTCCTAGTCTAAGTGTCCGTTATTCAGAAAAGACGGAGATCATGGCAACGCTTCATGTGCATACACAACATCTTCGCCATGCTGACTCTGATGCCGAAGGTGGTTTGTCTATTTTTGTATTGATGTGTTCGATATGTACGCTTTCATATATGACGAACTGTTATTCTCTTTACTTTTTGCGTGTGCTCATTTTAATCTATGATGTTCATTTTGTTTTAGATATGGACCTATCTAAAGGTGAGGTTGACCCATCACTCTTCCAAGGCAAAGATAAGGAGGTAGACACTGCTGTTGTACATGGCAATAACACTGCCGGGAATAAGACTGCACTTAAAGGTGCGAAGATTAGGGGCTCTGATGATAAGGGTAAATGTACTGAGGGAGGGGAGATGAGTGGTTTTCGTCCTATTGATGAGCCAAAAAAGAAGAAAAATAAGAGGGGTAGAGGCGGTGGGCAATCAGGACATGCAATTTTGCCCTTGGAAAAGGTGTGTGATAACCAGACTGGTTGCAGATTATGCCGCGAACTGAAAATCAACTGGCGGATGGGATGATCTCTGACACACTGGATGCAGTAAGTTTGCAACCGAGCTTTAATAGCCATTAGCATGTCTTGATATCTTTTATAAAATGATGAATAGTTTCATCTCATGTGTTGTTATCTTATAAGATCGGTGAAGGCCTCCATATTGCGAGTGAGCGGGTGTCCTAGTGTTCTCCTATTGATGAGTCACTATTTGAAAAGTACAAAGCACAAGAAACCAAATGTGCAACACTGGAGAGTTCGCTTGAGGCCATTGAGGAGAGGGCGAAGATTGTTGGGGAGGCGATGAGCGCTGCTAAGGAGTGTGCACAGGTTGCAGGAGTGGAGGTGACTCAACTTCATTCTGAGTTAAAGGAAGTGCGCATTAATGGGAATGCGTCATCTCAATACCCAAGTGCTAGTAGATCGACTTTGCAAGAACAAGTCGTTGTATAAATATTTTGAGGATATTTCCAAAAATGCTCGCACCGTTAAGTACTGTGAGGCTGTGAAGAATCAACGCGAGTGGAATCCCACTTGTGATCTTAAGAGCGTACCTTCTCTGAAAAAGTGCACTGATACCCTGGAAAAGAAGAGGGCAAAGCTTAACCAATCCTTTATCCAAAAAATTGCTAACGGGAAACATCTATATGCCTTGCTCTTGTATCTTGCTAGCCTTCCAAGTTTTCCTTCCATGGCTGAGCTAAAGGAGTGTGAGATGGACTACTTCAAAGATCTTCCATTCAAACCTAAAGTTGATGATCCCCCTTCTAACCCTGCTGCCAGTGTTGCTAGTGAGGTTAATGCGATCACTGAGACTCCCATCCAGTAGTCCAGCGCAGGGAATGCCTTCCTGCAACTAAGCCAAGATGCCGCTGCAATCGTTGTCCAGCCTACGTTTAACTCCAATTCCAAAGTTAGTTGATTCTTCGTGTATTTTTCTTTTAGGATTTTGGATTGTAACCCCGAGACATTATTTTAATGTGTGTCTGTACTATTTGTGCGACCCTGCTCCATGCTTTCTCATCCCCTTACTTATGTGTAGGGCTTCAATATTTTGGTTGACCATAAATTCTTGAAAATCCTTGAATTTGTGGGACATAATGATCCTCTTTGTGAGCCTATTAACTTGCTTCATGCTACCCGATCCTTCACCGAAGAGTGTGAAGAGGTTGTTTCTTTTGAACTATTTTTGTGTGTGGAATCGCTTCCTTTATGCATTGGGTGGCAACTTCCTACTACTTCTTGATTTCCCTATTTGCCTACAAGTTGTCCTTGCAATAAGCTCATTACTAATGGATATAATGTTGAAACGCTTGGGAAGGACATCGTTCGTGGTTTGGTTGATTTTGAATCTGCTGGCAAGTACATACGATCGCTTAATCTCCTTGTATGTGTTCAATAATGTGCGCTATGTTTAGGTATACGTTTGAAGTATATGCTACTGGGTATCATCGATCTTGAAAAGAAGTGTAATACGAATGTGAAGGACAACAAGGATGCTATGCACAATTTATGTGGAATCTTGGGCAAGCAGTTTAGTCTTATTCATCGACAACAGTTGGACATGGAGAAGATGCTCCGCCAACAAGTAGAAGCTAGGGATTATAGCGTGAGTAAAACTCGCAAAGCCCATCAGAAAACGTTGATCATAGATAAACAATGTGCCTGTATTGATGATTTTCCGCGTGAGTTGGAGAAAAAACATAGCAAGTGTGATCACTTATCAACTTTTGCTCTTGGTTGGTAGGTAAAGTTTGATGAGCAGCTTGCTATAGACACACAACTATGAAGTGAGAATGAGGAGCTTCGCACTAAGTGTAGCCGACTTGATAAATATGTGCACAAACTAGAGCAAGTTTGTGTTGAATATAAAGACAAGCTCCAGGCTCTTCCTTTGTCCTCTCGGAAGGCTACTGGTCGTGGAGATGTTACGATGGAAGTTGGTGGTCAAAGGATTAATTTTTTAGAGTCTGTTCGGATGCACATCCGGTCCCTAGAAAAGGAGATACATGACCTGAGAGCTGAAATGAAAAGGTACGAAGAAACCATCAACTTTATGAGTATTCAACTAGATCGCGATGAATTTGGCCCTATTCGTGAATTCAAGGCATACTATGATAAACATCTTGATCAAATGGAGCAACGTGGTTTTACACGACATCCCGCTTATTTGCACATGAAGTGGCATTACGAGCATTTGGTTATTGAAGAAGAGGCTGCTAAGGAGAAGCGACGTATGACAGAGCATTCTGACCGTGAAGTTGAGCATAGTCGCAACTGTGGCGGATCGTCATCTTCTAGATCTCCTCGAGGCATAGATAGATCCGTTATCTTGAACCACTTCAATAAATTTGCTCATGACTATGCGAATCTTGCATCTTCACTGTTGCTGATTAATCATGCTTACTCTTTAATTATGTGAGCCTTTATTTGGGAAGTCTAAAATTGCAAGGCTGGCAGATGTATGACTTGCTTTAATCGCAGTTTCGTAGACATATATGTTTTATAGAAAGGTTTATTACTTGCTTTGTTTAGAGCATGTAGTGTGCAAAACTGCAAGATCTATTGCTTGCTTTTGTCACTGTATTAGAGGCATATTAGCCTAATAGCAAGATCTATAACTTTCGATTATATACTTGGTGATGTTACAAGATCTAAGACTTGTAACAATCGCGAGTTGTGCAAGATCTATAGCTTTCAATTGTTTGGTTTGCAAAGTTTCAAGATCTAAAGCCTCCAACAATCACTAGCTATGCAAGATCTATTACTTGTAGTTGTTTGATATGCGATGTTGCAAGATCCAAAGCTTGCAAGCGTCATTAATTGTGTAAAATCTGTAACTTGATGTTTGCCAAACTGCTTGATTTTTTTTTAAAATGTGGGCGTTTTGATCGTAAAGAATGAGAAATATGATCATGGTCCAACAATGAGGTTTTTTGTATTAATAATAAAATTCAGCGATAATACCGTGTCTGAAACAATTGAAAGAAAATGACCAAGGTTAATATCTTGGCGCCTGTACTGGCGGATGTTTGCTACCTTCTTCATGAGATCTAGACATAAAATTTTCTTAAGTTGATCACATGCCACGTGTTTGGAACACTAGTACCATCCATCCTTTCTAGCTCGTAGCTGTTGGACTTGTGAACTTTTGTGACTTTGTAAGGCCCTTCCCACTTTGGGCATATCTTTCCTCGCTCCTCTGCTAGACTAGCTTCATTCTTTCTTAGCACCAGATTGGCCACCTCAAATTGTGTTTCCTTCACTTTCTGATTATAAGCTCTCACCATACTTTCCTTGTACTTAGATTTTGTAATCATTGCCAGATCCCTTTTCTTATCCAATTCATCCAGTTCCAACCTTATCAGGTATGGGTTATCTTCCTCCTTGTAATCGCATACTCAGAGGCTCACATTTCCAACTTCCACTGCTATAACTGCTTCGTGGCCGTAAACCATATTATACAGTGTTTTCCCCGTTGGTTCTCGAGCAGTTGTTCTGTACAACCATAATGTATTTGATAACTCATCTACCCATCTAGTTCATTTTCCTTCCAGCCGCTTCTGGATTCCCTGAACAATAGTCCTGTTTGTTACCTCCACTTGGCCATTGGCTTGACGGTGCACTCCTGAGGTGAACTTTTGGAGAATTCCAAGCTTGGAACACCAATTTGTGAACACGCTGCTTGTGAACTGCGTACCATTATCTGTTACAATGGTATGTGGCATCCCAAAGAAACATACTATGTTTTTCCACACAAATTTCCTAGTGGTTTCAGTTGTGACCCATCCTAATGGCTTCGCCTCCACCCATTTTGTAAAGTAAACAACTGCCCTTTAGGAATTTGGTGTAATCTACCACAAGGAATTTAACGTTACTTTTGCCCTTTGGGAATGGTCCAACTAAGTCAATTCCCCATTTATCGAATGGTCAAGCTCCATATACACCTTTCAAGGCTTCTTGTAGTTTATGTGATAACAAAGCGTTGATTTGGAAACTTCTACATTTAAGCACGAAGCTATGCGCGCCGTTAAACATAGTCAGCCAGTAGTATCCAGCTTAGATGATCTTCTTCGCTATGGTTCTTGCTCCCTGATACGTTCCGCATAGACCTTCGTGAACCTCCTTTAAAATTTCTATTGCCTGTGTTGGTCCTACGCATTTTGTCCATGGAGGTAAAAAACCACCCTTCTTGTACAAGATCCCATCTTTATAGGTGTAGTTATTATATCTTAACTCCAACTTCCTAGCATGCATCTTATCCTCTGGCAGTGTTTCCTTTGCAAAGAAATCTGTTAGCGACGTCGTCCAGTTTACTTCATCTGATTGAATTGCTAATACAGTAGTTGACACAGTGGTTCTGACTGGAATAACTTCTACAACCACATCTCCGTGTTCGCTAAGGGAACTGAACTATGCTTTTTCTAGCTTGCTTAGTTCCTCCTCCTTTGTATTTACGCTTTGTGGTACGTCCTGTATGTCGAAGTACTCGAGCTAGGCTATGAGTTGTTGTACTTTATTTAAATACTTGACTAACTGTTCTTCTCGTACCTCATAGTCTCCTCGCACTTGTTTGACAACTATAAGCATATCACTAGAGACTCGAACACTTCTAACTTCATTATGATGCTAAGATCCAATCCACAAATCAAGGCTTTATATTCCGCCTCGTTGTTGGTGAGTTGGAAATCAAAATGTAGTGAATATCTGTGCTCTCCTCTGTCTGGGTTTACGAACAGCAATCCGGCCCCACAACCTTCTCTGCTGGATACATCATTAACGAACAATGTCCATTCCACTTTGTCCCATTTCAACTTGCCTTTATCGATTCTTAGGCTATGACATATGTTTGCTTTCCTCTTTTTTGCTAGTTATTTCTGCAATAATGTCTGTTAGCGCCTGAGCCTTAATCGCCGTTCTAGGTTGGAATTAGACCTCAAATTCGCCCAGTTCCAGAGCCCACTTCATTAATCGTCCTAATGGCTCAGGCTTGCTCAGCATATTTTTGATCGGGAAAGCTGTATAGACCACAATGGGGTGACTGTGAAAATACATTCTCAGTCTTCGTGCTGAGTATATTAACACCACTGTTAATTTTTCTACTGGCATACATGTTTTCTCCGCGCTTTGTAATATCCTGTTGATATAATAGACCGGTACCTGTTTCTGGCCTTCCTGGTAAGCCAAAACAGAACTGATTACATTCCACGAGATTGCCAAATGTTAGTATAATGTTTCTCCAGGAACATGTGTCTTCAACGTTAGTAGTGCTTGGAGTTGTTCCTCCAAATTTTCATATGCTGTCTGGCATTCTGCGCTCTAGCTAAACTTCTTAGCCTTCTTTAGTACATCGAAGAGCGGGAAATGTTTTGCTGCCACTTTTGAAACAAACCTGCTAAGCGTTGCTAACGACCCCATCATAATCTGTACCTCCTTGACTATTCGGGGATGGGGGAGGTTCACTATAGTTTGGTTTTTATTTGGGTTAGCTTTGATACCTTTTGAGGATACCTTATACCCCAAAAATTTTCCCACACCTACTCTAACCACACATTTCTAGGGGTTGAGCTTCATCACTATATCGCGTAATGTACCCAACGTTTCTTGTAACTCTGTGGAAAAACCACTTACTTTTCTACTTTTGATAACCATGTCATCAACGTAGGCTTTCACATTTCATCCTATTTGATTACGAAATGAATTATCAACTACTCTCTGGTATGTGGCCCCTGTATTCTTTGATCCAAACATCATTTTTACGTAGCAGAATGTTTCGAAGTTTGTTATGAAAGGTGTTTTCTCTGCATCTTCATGATTCATTAATATTTGATGATATCCCTTGTACGCATCCAGGAACACTAGGGCTTCATACCCCGCAATCACTTCTACTAGCTTATCAATTTTCGGCAAGAGATAACAATCCTTTGGATATGCTTTGTTCAGGTCAGTAAAATCAATGTACATTCTCTATCCTGCGTCTAATTTCTTTACCATGACTGGGTTTGCTAGCCATTTTAGATATATCACTTCTTTTAATACCCCAGATTGAAGCAGTGATGTGACTTCCTCTTTGATTGCCTTTTGTCTGTCGCTAGCGAAGCACCCTTGTTTTTGCTTAACAAGTTTAATGGAATTGCTAATGTTCAGTGAATGCATAGTGATGCTTGGGTCCACTCCTCCCATGCTCTGGACATCCCACGCAAAGGTATCCTTGTGGCTTTGCAGGATTTCTGTAACCTTTATCTTTTCTCTGTTCGGAACATGTTTTCCTATTTTTACACATTTGAAACTATCTTCATCAGCCAGGCTAACCAGCTATGTTTCTTCTCCCAGGTCCACTGCTGAATGCAGCTGTTGTAGTGATCCTTCATTCAAGATTGTGTTAACCATCTCTGTTTTCCCCTAATTTTCCCACTTTCATGACAATAACCATGCATTGCCTTGCCGTTTGTTGATTTCCTCTTATGGTCGCAATTTCTTCCAGGGTTGGGAATTTTATTACTAGGAGGTAAGGGGACCATATTGCTTTGGCTCTGTTCATCCGTAGTCTTCTTATGATGACGTTGAGGGTACTTAGTGCATTCATGAATACAAAGTCGCACAAAATGGTACAATTTTTTCCACTTTCTCTAATGGTGACCGGTAGTTGTATATTTCCCAAAGGTATCTCCACCCGTCATGTGAACCCTACCGGCAAAGGCGTGTACTTTTTATGGTCGGTTTGCTTGAAATATAATCTATCCGAGCAATCTGCAAATAATATCTCGACTGCGCTTCCGTCATCCATGAACACTCTATGCACGGTGGCATTTCCAAATTTTGCTATAATAACCATAGGATCGTTGTGAGGTGAAGCGTTTGGCACTGTGTCTTCTTCACTAAATGTGATCATTTCATCCAAGCGCAATCTCTTGTCCACAGGTTCTTGTGGGGGAGAATACCTTGCATTTGCCTTCCAAGCATTGTTGGAAGTGATTCTTTGGAACCATGTATGGACAAGATAACCTTTTTACGGGGATTCCTCGTCTTCGTCGTAGTTGTAATCTACTGCAGCAATCATTTTTTTAAAATTTTTCCCTCTTACCTTCATTGTCCCTTAGTTTCCTACTGGGGGGGGGGGGGGGCTCATTGTTTTAGAGGTGTCCACATACTAGCTCACCCATCTTTCTTATATTGCCATAAGTAGTCATTCCTCAGATTTTCTTTGACATGTCTTCTCTGGTCCCTGAAATACTCAATGTCATTATTGTGATCCTTATAAAAGGCACAATAATACTCCCTTAATCTTTTATCCGGTGGTGCTAACATAGGTGCTAGTTCTCGGAATAACTCCTTGTTTGCTTGCCATATCTCTTTCCTTATTTTTGTTAGGGGTGTATCTTGGAACGGTGTACTTTACGATCCTACTTCTTTTCCTTTGAGATGGGCGTTTCCTCTTCCTCTCTTTATGAATCCTTGTTGCAAATCCTTCATTGTTTGCTTCTCGCCTCGCTTTCGTTCTATTTTTTCGGTTGTTCGCTTCCTCCATTCATACATGTTGCTCAATCATCTTTTGCAGTTATCTAAGATTTTTCCAGCATGTTCTTTGTTAGTTCTTTGTAAAAATCACCTGATTGCATGCCCCCTGTGAATACTTCTAATGATGATTGGAATGACAAGTCGCAAACCTGCAGACTTTCCGTAACAAACTGATTGTGATACTCTGCCAATCTTTCATCACCTTTTAGTACTATGTTGTTGAGATTTGAAAAATATTGGACAAATGTGCCCAAGATTTGATGCTCACTTGTGGAAGGTCCTCGTACCAAGTGATTGTTGTTCCTGAAAGAAAGATGGGAAATGCTTTGCACTCTAACTCGATGTTTGCATCGCAAAACCTCATGATGTTCCAATATGAGTGTAGGAACTCTTTCGGATCTATGGTTCCATCATAGATTTTAACATGCAAAGGGATTTTGAAATCTTTTGGCATTTTAAAATACTGCAAATGCGGTGCCAAGAGCGATCTGTCTTTGTCATCTCCTGCAGCGATATCGCGCTATTCTTCTTCGTACTTGAAATATTGACGGCCCTAACTTATCTTGTTTTCTGGTTTTTGAGGTTTCTGCTTGAGCGTTCTCAAGAACTAATTGTAAAGATCTTCTCTGTTCACTTCTAAGAAGGCCGCAAATGCCCTCATTTCCTTATCATGGTTATCGTTCGGGGATTCTGCTTCCTCTTGTGTTTCTTCTTCATTGTGCACTTTTTCTCTGCTTGGAGCATGATCTTGGATATGATGCATTCCTCTATCATGTCTCGGTGCTTGTTCCCGTGACTGATGATTATAGCTCTTTTCACTCATGGTGAACACCATTGTTTACCAGATTGAACTGTAAATGGAAAAAAATTTCGTCCCACAGACGACGCCTACTAATGTGGTAGTCTAGTAAGGTAGAACTTTTGCTGCTCACCATACGAACCTTCTTTCCTGCAAAGTCAAGATCGAAAGTGATTCCGGGAGAAATGCTCTGACGATCAAGTCAGTCACTCTCTAAAGAACTGGAATTTCATACAATAATTACACTTACCTTAGTTCTTCGAGAGTTTGTTGTATTTAAAGCTAACCCTAGTTGCAGTTCCTTACTTTTAAGGATTAAGACTGTGGGCGTACCATAATTGTCACCTTCTGCGTTCATGGCCTTCATGTTCATTATTTATTACGCACATCTCGACCCACGTATTCTGCCATGAATGGGAGATCTGCATGTAGCTGACCTTTGTCTTAGGCTGAAATGTATTCATTTCATTGTGGTATACCATTGGGTGGGCCTAACGATCATCAACCTCTTGATGACTGGCCATATATACACTAATGATGGTATGGTAATGGTACTGAGAAAATATGATCAGAGTATTACCGTACCATACCACATATTTATATATTAAAAATATAATTAATACTATGTGAAATTTAAACTTTTGTTTAGTTAAGATTCATTAATATTTAATATTAAAATCAATGGCAATAATTTGAAATATGTAGTTCATGTATTGGTTCCAATATATATCTTGGATATTGGTAAAAGTTTAAAATATTTTCTTAAATTAGATTTTTTGACAACTAACATATCTAATAGGGTGATTTAATGTTTGTTTTTATTTATTACAACGAGATTCCTATCACTTTGAAATTTGTTTAAAATGTGCACAATATATAAATAATTATATTTTGGCCCTAAAAATTATTGAAATGAGGTTTTTTGATTATTGTCTAACCGTTAGTCATTCTAAAATAAAACTTTGTTCTATTATTATGATTATAGAATATTTAATTTTCTAAAATTAAGATTATACATTATAAAATTTAAACTATTTGTAAGTTGTTTTATGAGCAAAAAAAATTAATTCATTACATCTTATATTTGGTGGTATTCTACCATACCGTATCGATACCAACCAAATTTTGCGAATACCAATGCATTGGCGTACCGAAGCTTTGGTACGGTATTGGTTTTTAAAAATAACATACCAACATTGTTGGTATGGTACGTGGTATAAGCAAAAAGTGATGGTAGCCGCACCGAATCCACCCCAAACTAAGAGTCCCTTATATAATACAAATCAACCTTTTCAACAAAAACCCAATTCACTTTTCGTATACATTTTCTCAGCCACTATTTTTTTGAGTGCAAAGCTCTTTCCATCTTCAGGTCCTTCGCCAGGTCTTTTCAAGGAGCTGTTCTGACCAAGTAAGTTATTCTTCTCTCTTTTTGACATTTTGTTTCCCTTAACTATGCCAAAATCTTCCAATGTTGAGTCATCCTCCGTCAAGACCAGCTGCGACAAAGTAGCTGCTCATGCCCCTGATGGTTCTAAGCCCTCTTCACTTAATGAAGAATAATACCCTTAAGACACTTGTGCTAAATCGCGAGGGTAGTATAAGTCTGTCCTGTAAAAAACCACATAGAGGTGCCAAGGCAAGAAGAGGCTTTGGTAGGTGCTTTTGAGGTTAGGACTGATGATTATTTGATCCTTACTTATAGAAAATCATACATTTTAATTTTTCATTGCAATATTTCTTTTTCATAATTGATACTCTTTGCGTCCCAGCATAAGAGTGTTATTTCCTTTTTTAACGAACCGTTATTCGGAGGCCGTCACCATGCCTCTCAAAGATAGTACTTTTAAACCCAAATTACAGCTAACTACTAAATAGTAGCTATTGGTAAGACGGGGTCGTCCACGAGGAAAATGAGGTTTTATCGAGTGTTAAATGTAGTTGAAAAACACACGAAGGGGTCACTCTACGTGTGTGGTAACTGAGTTGGGGGGTTTTGAGTTGGAAAAACACTACGACTACTGTAAATAACTAAATTAACCAACAATTAGAGCAAACAATACAACTATGATTACACTAGCACGGAAGATGTAATTAATATGATAATGAGTCTTGGGTGAAATTGGTTTTACATTTCTAGTCATTCTTTGATCATAGATTAATTATCCTATTTTTTTTGCATGAACCACATATTGTGGAGAACTTATCAACACCTTTCGAGTGTTAATATATCTCGCCTTTCCTTGGTTATAGTTAGAGTGAACGATCGGTGCCACACAATAACCCTTACCTTTGAGTCACCCATGACGATCGGCGTCATGGACTTCCCCGAAGATAGCAATACACTTGGAGACCCAACATAACTACCACAATGTCCTACAAGCGAGATACATATAGATAACACAAGTATATATACTAATAACGACTACGAGGATCAACTTTCATGCTAATCGTTATTAGTGAGCAACATTGATAATTAATCAAACTCATTCAAATTCATCTTAAATCTAAGCAATTTCATCAACCAACAATTATAATTAGTTGTAACCCCTAATTACAACCTAGCATTGACCAGCGATAATCATGTTGACTAAAAGTCAAAGTCTTCCGGGTTTGACCGAGCAAGTAACTAACCCACAATCTTCAACTAGTTGATCACCCTAGTCTAAATCATGCATTAATCACACAAGAAAACACCAAATATACTTGATAATTAAATCACAAAATAGAATAAATTTAGTCTCACAAATTCATACTAAAAATGCTTACCAATTGCTCCTGGAGAGTATTTAGCCTAGATTAGCTAAATCCATAACAAAATAACAATAATCCATGGTAAACATAGAAGAAAAGATGGAAAAGAAATGCAAACTAGGGTTTTAGGAGAATATTTTCGCAATTGGAGAAAAATGAATTAAGAGAGAGGAAGATGAAAGATGGTTTCAGCTTTGAAAGCTGCCTAAATACGCTCGTTGCGGGCTGCAATGAAGTGGCTGTGGCCCGCAACACCTTTGTTGACCTGTTCCTGCACTGCTGATTTTTGTTGCGGGCCGCAAGGAAGTGGCTGCAGCCTGCAGTGGAGGCATTGGATTTCATCTTCTACCAAATGAATTTTTGACCTCCTTCCAATCTTCTGCCTAAGACAATTTGGCATTCTTCCAATTTTCTTCTTCATTTTTTTGTTCAACACTTGAGCTCTTCCAACCCCGAACACTCTAACAAGATGTAGAACACTTCACAATTTAAAGAATTAGGATATAAAGTATATAAATTCATCCTAACCCCTGGTAAAATGTTAGTTTATTTCCAAATAAGTCCCTAATCTATTACAAAACTAAATTATGAATGTGCTAAGAATGGGATGAAAATTGAGCACATCAAAACACCCCGCACTTAAACCTTTACTCGTCCATGAGTGAAGAGAATAAAGGCCTAGGGTGGTTCTTAAATTTTTTCTATCTCATAACACATTCAAAGCCCTTCCTTGAGAATTTTTTAACCCTAAACATGAGAAACTACCCATCCTTATATTTATGCTTAAAAGATTCTACCAACAAAATTTCCAAGAAAAAATTGCATCTCAATAGGGTCTTCATCATCCAAAAATAAAGCAAAAGAAGTTAACTCTACCTAAAAGTTTCCAAAATGGCAAATCCAGCCTTCAAATTCTTTCATTTCTCTCAATTTCTTTCATTTTCTCTCATTTTACCTAGGAGCCCTTCCGGGTTTTCATCCTAGCTTCTTTTTTTAACCTTATGCCTTACCTTTTACTAAAAAATTTAGCCTCTCAATTTTTCGTAGATTGCCCTTTTGGGTTTTCAATCTATCTGGGCCCTCAATTTTGCCTAAGTTGCCCACAAGTGGGTTTTTAACTTAGTGAGATTGTTTTTTTTTTCAATTTTCATTCTTTTTTAAATCTTCCTAGGAAGTTATAAAATACAATGCAAAATGAGCAATATCGCATCAAAAGCACATGCTAGTAATGAGCTTAACTAATTCCCCCACCGCACACTTAAAATCAAGCATTGTCCCCAATGCATAGAAAAGAACAAAGTGTAAATGTGGAATAACGAAAAAATAAAGTACTCACAACTAGGACCGTGAGGGTCCAGCTCCTTCCTGATGATGAGCTTGGCAAAAATCTGAGATGATGGTGTCAAGCTTAGTATGGACCTGTTGAAACTGTTGGTCGACATGCAGCTAAAACTGGTTAAATCCACTCTCAATATGAGCAAGTCTGTCAAGTATATCCTGCTCATTCTCTTGGGGTGGTTTCCAGAGGAAGGTGCCTGTTGACCAGGTTGTGGATGTCGCATATGAGGTTGCCCTACCCGTAGTGCTTTCCAGAAATCATAACTATACACGGGTTCCGACTGGATGAAAAGATTATGGATCGGTGTGTCCTCAGTGATGACCAACTTGTCTTCTTGGGGAAGTTTCATGAACAAAAGAGATGTCCGCACATACCTTCAAATCAATTTCCAGCAACTTGCGACATGCCGAATTCGCATAGCCTATCTAAGTCTAGGTAGCTATCATGCTTGCCTGAAATGGACATGGCTGTGCTCGATTCCTGTATCCCTAACCTTGTGGTAGTGAGGGTCACCATCCCTCCCATGCTTATCTTCCCTTTGTCTAATTTTGATAGCTCGAGGCATTTTTCAACCCAATGACCTATCCAGCCAGGGTGGCCTTGTCCTGCAGATGTCATCGCCCAGAGACACTCTATAAAGGTGCTGGGGTACTGAGTGAGTTCACCCTGACACAACACTCCCATAGCCAGTAAGTGGTGGGCATGCGCAGTGCTGGATGAACGATGAGGTAAGCCATGTCAGTATCGGTTCTTACTCTCCCAGTGATCGCCGGCTAGAAGATCGACTCGCAGTAACCAGGGGCATTGAAGTAGTCACCATCTCCAGTCCTGAGCTCTCATCCAAAAGCCTCAGCTAAATCTCCATAGGTCATCTCTCTTGGATCTTCATTGAGGTGAAATGATATGTATTTCTCCCCATCATGATCATCCTTTCTCAGTGTGGTGAGAAACTTAAGTGTATACCTCAGGAAGATCAACGCCTCCCTATCCAGAAAACCAGCCAAACCAACCTTCCTAAACAGTTGCACAACGAGCTGCCACAACCCTAATTTTGCCAAAGTGGGTAGATGGGAAAACTTTTTTGAATGAATCATATGGTTGGAGGCGACCAAGTTTGCCCACCGTGTAGCAAATGGCCCTCTAATGTGGGTCAACCCTATGTGGTCAACTGCAGGAGGTCGGGAAGGACTAGCAACAGAGACGTCTTTTCTTTTCGGACCATAAGATATCTAAACAGCAAGAATAAACTCCAAAAATTAAAAAAGGCACACTATGCTACAGAGTTCCAAGCAGTGTCACAAAAGATCCCAAAGTGTCACAAAAATGTGTCACAAAAAGTGTAGCAAAGTGTCACAAACCTCAATCACCAAAACACTCATCCCAATATGCTACTAGCTCACTAACACTCAACAAACACCCCAACATATAGTATCATATCAAAATTGGCATCACACAACCCCAAAATATAGCACAAGCTAAAATTGAAGAACACCCAATTGTCAACACATTTTGAATTTAACAATGGAGTGAGAAGTGTTGCCCTTAGAGTGATGGAATGAGTGTAAATAACACCAATGTGTGAAATGAAAGCAAAGAAGGTTGGATTTGACTAAAAATTTGAGAACCCCCCAATTTCTAGGGTTCTTGAGTTTTTGAATCAAATTTTGGGTTAATGGCAAAAGATTTGAGTGTTGGATGTGAAAGAATGGAAAGAGGATGGAGAGGTGAGTATTGTGGTGGGAGGAGGTGGTAGGGTGACGGTTTTCGATGAAGTAGGTGGGGATATGGGAGGAGGAAGGGTGGAGAAATGAGAGGAGAGAAAACAAATGGTGGGAGAAGGCAAGGGGAAAATTAGGGTTAGCGGCCAGGGGGGGATATATGATGTCGCTACAAGCCACAATGGATTTGTTATGGCCCGCAGAGGAGACACTGCTCTAGGCTCTATTTAGTCCTCAAAAAATTCTTTACGTACCTGTGTTGCGGCTGCAATGGATTTGCTGCGGTCCGCAGAGGAGACGGTGACTGCGAGCGATTTAGCCCCCACTTTTTTTTCGTTGCTTCCCTATGCTGCGGGTCGCAATGGATTTGTTGCAGCCCACAGAGGAGACACTGCCTGCCCTCCATTTTCTTTTCTCAAAAATCCTCCTTTTTAGCCTCCAAAATTTTACATGAGCTTTTCCTACAAAAACACAACCAATGCAAACTCGTCCTGATATTGCTCCAAAAACCAAATTCCAAAAGATTATCAAAGATTCAACATAAAATAATGAATTAAAATTGAAACTAAAATTTGAATATAAAATAACGCTTGCATTGACGGAATACTCTGGATGAGCAATACGAAGTTTATTTAGCGTCGTCGGCACGACTTATTCACAAAGCCACATAAATGAGGCTACATCAACAGGACTGCTTCAATGGAACTCGAATGATCAAAACCAAGTTTATTTAATGTCGTCGGCATGACATACTCACTAAGCCACTACCCGGGTCGTCGAGAAGTGTTTTTTCAACTAGTTCCTATTGGAAGCTCTCATAGTAAGGCTTCAAATGGTGGCCATTCACCTTGAAGACTTTCGAAGTCTCCTTACTCATTATTTCAATGGTCCCATGCGGGAAAAATTTCACCACCACAAAAGGCCCAATCCATTTGGACCTCAATTTTCCCAGAAATAACCGAAGGAGTGATTGAAATAAAAGGACTTTTTGACCAACGACAAAGTCATTTCTATTGATTAAGCTATCATGCTTAGCCTTGGTTTTTTCCTTGTAAATTGCGGAGTTTTCATAGGAGTCATTTTGAATCTCCTCAAGCTCTTGCAATTGCAATTTCCGGTGCATACCGATTCCATCCAAATTCATATTGAAGCTTTTTATGGCCCATTACGCTTTGTGTTAAAGCTCAACCAGTAAATGATACAATTTCCCATAAACCACTCGATATGGAGTCATTCCAATCGGCATCTTATAGGTCGTCCTATATGCCTAAAAAGAATCATCTAACCGAATGCTCCAATCCTTCCTATTCGGGTTGACCGTTCTCTCAAGGATAGATTTTATCTCTCGATTGGAGACCTCGGCTTGGGTATTTGATTGTGGGTGATAGGCCGTGGAGGTTTTATGAGTTACCCCATATTTCTTCATCAGTGCCTCGATTGTAAGATTGCAGAAGTGGGTTCCTCTGTCACTAATCACAACTGAGGGAATTCTGAACCGGGAAAAGATGTTGGTTTTCAAGAAATTTGCCACCACTTTTGAATCATTGGTCCTTGTGACCCTTGCCTTGACCCATCTGGACACATAATCGATGGTAAGCAAAAAATAAACACACCTAAAAGAGTTTGGGAAGGGTCACATAAAGTCAATCCCCGATACATAAAAAATTTAACACACCTAAAATAGTTTGGGAAGGGTCACATAAAGTCAATCCCCGATACATAAAAAATCTCACAATACAAGATACTTGTTTGTAGTATTTCATTTCTTTGGGAAATGTTTCCCGTTCTTTGACATTTTTCACAAGATTGGCAAAATTGATAAGAGTGCTTCATCATGTGAGGCCAATAGAGACCGCTTTCTAACACCTTCAAAGTGGTTCTCTTGGCATTGAAGTGCCCACCACATGCAAGAGAGTGACAAATATTTAGAATTGAACTTACCTCACTCTCCGGGACACATCTCCAGATCATTTGATCTGAACAATGCTTCCATAGATATGGAATGTCCTACACGTAGTGCTTAGCCTCACTCCTCAACCTATATCTTTGAGCCTTTGAGAAATGTGGAGGAAACTGTTAGGAGACAAGAAAATTAACTAGATCGGCATATCAAGGGCGAGCCTCTCTAATTGAAAATAAATGTTCATTGGGAAAATCTTCCCAAATGATCTCCCTTTTAGGCTTCTCAATAACACTCTCTGACTCATCAATCGGGGGGTCAACTGACTTAGATGGCCGGCCACCACATTCTCATTCCCCTTCTTACCCCTCACCTCTAAATCAAATTTGCTAAAGAGAAGTATCCACCTAATCAATCTAGGTTTGGCCTCCTTTTTGGTCATCAAGTGGCAAAGAGCCACATGGCCCGTGAAGAAAATGACCTTCGCACCAAGTAGGTATGACCAAAAATTCTCAAGGGAAAACACTACCGCCAATAACTCTTTCTCCGTGGTGGAGTAATTGCGTTGTGCATCATTGCGAGTTATTGAGGCGTAGTAGATGGCATGAGGAATCTTCCCTATACTTTGGCCTAGAACCTCACCAATGGAGTAGTTACTAGCATCACACATAATTTCAAAAGGGAGGTCCCAATTAGGTTGTTGGATAATGGGGAGGGGGGGAGGGGCAAGCATTGCCTTCAAAGTGTCAAAGGCCCTTTGTCATTCTAGGTTAACCACAAAATCCACCTCTTTTTGCAATAGTTTGCATAGAGGGGAGGCAATCTTAGAAAATTCCTTAATGAAACACCGGTAAAAACCTGCTTGACCTAGAAATGACCTAACTTCTCTAACACTCGAGGGGTAGGGTAGGGATTGGATAGTGTCAACCTTGGCTGTATCTACCTCTAGATATTGAGAAGAGACCGCATGGCCCAATACAATACCTCTTTCCACCATGAAGTGGCATCTTTCGGAGTTTAATACGAGATTGCTTTCAATGCATCTCTTGAGAACTAACGATAGATGGTTTAGACAACTATCAAAAGAATCTTCATGAACGGTGAAATCATCCATGAAAACCTCTACAAAGTGCTCAATAAACTCTGAAAATATACTTACCATACACCTTTGGAAAGTGCCAGCAGCATTACATAGACCGAAAGGCATGCGCCTGTACGAAAAAGTGCCAAAGGGACGTGTAAAAGTGGTCTTCTCTTGGTCATCCGTGGCTATGACAATTTGGAAATACCCGGAATACCAATCTAGAAAACAATAAAAATCTCGCCTAGCAAGCCTCTCAAACATTTGGTCAATAAAGGGTAGAGGGAAATAGTCATTCCTAGTTACCGCATTCAACCTACGATAGTCAATACTCACTCTCCACCCGTTTTGCACATGAGTGGTAACCAATTCTCCCTCTTGGTTCTCTATTACGGTCACATCACTTTTCTTAGGCACAACTTGAGTGAGACTCACCCACTTGCTATCGGAGATGGGGTAGATCATGCCGGCTTGGAGCAATTTAAGAATCTCACTCTTCACTACCTTCATCATCGGTAGGTTAAGCTGATGTTGGGGTTGCCTTACAGATTTGGCCCCATCTTCTAACAAGATACGATGCATGCAAGTGGAAGGGCTAATCCCCTTGATATCGGTAATGTTCCACCCAATTTCCTCCTTACAGGCTCTAAGAACCTCCATCAACCTCCCCTCTTGCTCCTTGAAGAGCTTACTAGACAATATCACGGGTAAAGTAACTCCCTCACCAAGGAATACATATTTCAAATTCTCGGGTAATGGTTTCAACTCCATTACCAGTGCCTTCTCAAAGGACGTGGGGATTCCCACATCTTGAGGTGTATCAAGAACTTTTCTAGGGGCATCGAGAAGTAGCCTATCAATATAATCAAGTCTCTCTATAGTCTCAAGCAAATTTACCCTCAAAGAATAATCATGCAATTCATTTACATCAAGACTATTTTCCAAAGAGACCTTCAAATTATCTTTACCATCAATCAAAAACACATCTTGCACATAGTAATCAACAAAATCAACAATATCAATAGCATGGCAAGAATGACCCTCACTAGGAAATTTCATGGCATCATAAATGTTGAACTTTACAATTTCCCCATTAAACTCCATGGTGAAACACCTACTATGCACATCGATTTTAGTTCTAGATGTTTTAAAAAATGGCATCCCTAACAAGATAGGGGTGGCACGTTTATCACCCTCCATATCTAGAACATAGAAATCAGTGGGGGGAAATCAAAGTATCAACTTTTACCAAAACATCTTCCACAATTCCCCTAGGGTAGGCATTAGAATGGTCGGCCAATTGGATCACCACCCCGGTTTCATGCAATTTTCCAAGATTTAGGGATTTATATAAAGAGTATAGAATCACATTGATTGATACTCCTAGGTCTAACATGGCATTTTGGAAATTCATACCACCTATGATGCAAGGGATGGTGAACATGCCGGGATGATCACATTTAGGGGGAAGTTTATTTTGAAAAAGGGCTGACACTTGACAACCAATTTTTATTTTTTCACCATTTTTCAAATTTTTATTCCTCGTAAGGGTTCATAACTCCTTAAGGAATTAGCAAACCTAGGCACTTGTTAAATGGCATCAAAGAGAGGAATATTTACCTCACACTTGCGGAAAACCTCAAAAAGCGTCTTGTTCTCATCCTTGCAATTTTTGTCCCGCAAGGCCGCCGGAAATGGTGGTGGTGGAAAGACCTTCTCGATTTTGCGCTTCTCCTATGGTTGAGTGACCATCTCTTCAACCTCTTCTCCTCTTCTCCTCTCACCACAACTTCTTCTTCAATCCCCTTCACGACTTTCACAATTTTCTTGGGGTCTTTTGTCTCCTTTCCACTCCTCAAGGTTATGGCACTATCATTAGGAGGTCGGGGATTTAACTCCGGTTGTGATGGGAGTTTACCGAAATCCCTAGCTTCCAATCGGGGCACGGGGGATGCTATTTGACTAACTTAGACCTCCAAGCTCTTGAATCTTGCGGAAGAGAGGTCCTCCGCATCCTCAATTCTAGTTGAAGCCTGGTCTTCCAAGTTAGCGACCATGTTGGTAATAGCATGTAAGAGTTCCTCATGCTCCGACTTTGACTTCCCTTCCTGGATATTAGATGACCCCTCATCCCTTGGGTAGGGTTATTGTGGAGCTCGGTTATGCCCTTGATTGCCTTAGTATTGGGGATGTCCTCCTTGGTGGTTTGGTTTATACCCTCTTGGCCACCTTGAGCACCACCGTGGGGATTGGATTGCGTCGCTTGATCATCTCTCTACCTAAAGTTTGGATGGTTTCTCCACCTGGGATTGAAGGTCTTGGAGTAGGGATCATACTTCTTGTCATTGCCTTGTCCCCTTTGGAAACTTTGATCTCCTTGGAAGCCTCTATTTCCTTGATAACCTTGGCCTTGTCCCCCTTGATAACCCATAGCCTTAGCCTCCTCAAACCCTTCATCTTGGAGTTGAGGGCATATATCAGTGGAATGGTCCAACAAACACAACCCATACACCTTAACTTGATGTGTCGTCCTCTTCATTAGCTCATTCATCATAGAAGCTTAAGCTTGTACTTGCTCTTCAAACTTGGGGATTTTCGGAGGTGGAGGGTCTTGCAACCTTACTCTTTCTCTAATATCAAATTGTCTTGTCCCGTTAGCCATCTCTTCAAACAGTGTCATGGCATCTTTCGAGCTCTTGTTGGCAATCGAACCATTGCAAGAAGCATTGATCATCCTCATATCTTCAATGGACAACCCATCAAAGAAGTAGTACACAAGATCTCCTTCCGAGTATGGGTGGTAAAGGCAACTTGCTAGCAACTTCTTGAACCTCTCCCAATATTCGTATAAATATTCACCTGAATATTGGGAGATGTTGCTCAACTCTTTCTTTAACCCAACCGACTTGGTTTCCGGAAAGAACTTTTACAAGAATTTGTCCTTCATCCCTTCTATGATGTTATACTTCCCGAGGAAGGTACTATAACCAATCTTTGGCCGCATCCTCAAAGAGAAAGGAACACCCTTAGATTGAAATTGTCCTCCAAAATTCTGGATGGCTTCATGTTCATGGTCACATAGTGGAACTCGGACAAATGCTTGTTTGCATCATCACCGCTCATTATATGGAAGGTTGGTAGATAATGGACCATCCCCGTCTTGAACTCACAAGTGATATTTTTTGGAAGCAGAGGGAATGTGATACAAAGGGGTTGGCTATCTAGGTTGGGGGCCATGAGCTTCCTCAATGTTCTATTATCATCCGCCATAGTTGGTGTAACTAATTCGGGTGATGATTGGGTGACTTGGTGTGCAAAATGGGCTACTCTCCTTGGTCATCAGAGTATTCCCAAGAGATCAGGGTCATAGTGCAAGGGTTCTTGTCTATTGGTATGAGTATCGACCATAAACCAAGAACCAAAACAATACAACCTTATCCCAAGTAACAATCACAAAAGCAAACAAAATGTTATCAACAAACAAGTAAAAAAACACAAACACTACACTGACACTTTAATAAAATAAGCCTAATCCCCGGAAGCGGCGCCAAAATTTGGGAGTCCGTCGACATACCCCACAAAGATATTATTTATAAGCCCAAATTACGTTTAACTACTAAATAGTAGCTAGTGGTAAGACGAGGTCGTCCACGAGGAAAAAAGGGTTTTATCGAGTGTTAAATGTAGTTGAAAAACAAACGAAGAAGTCGCTCTACGTGTGTGGTAACTGAGTTGGGGGGTTTTGAGTTGGAAAAACACTACGACTACTTTAAGCAACTAAATTAACCAACAATTAGGGCAAACAAATTAACTATGATTACACTTGCACAAGAGATGTAATTAATATGATAACAAGTCTTGGGTGCAATTGATTTATATTTCTAGTCATCCTTTGATCATAGATTAATTATCCTATTTTTATGCACTAACCACATATTGTGGAGAACTTATCAACACCTTTCAAGTGTTGATATTTCTCGCCTCTCCTTGGTTATAGTTAGAGTGAGCGATCGGTGCTACACAATAAACCTTACCCTCGAGTCACCCTAGACGATCGACATCAAAGACTTCCCCGAGGATAGTAATACACTTGGAGACCCAGCATAACTACCACAATGTCCTACAAGCAAGAAACATATAGATAGCACAAGTATATCTACTAATAACAACTACGAGGATCGGCTTTCATGCTAATCGTTATTAGTGAACTACATTGATAATTAATCAAACCCATTCAAATTCATCTTAAATCAAAGCAATTTCATCAACCAACAATCATAATTAGTTGTAACTCCTAATTACAACCTAGCATTGACCAACGATAATCATATTGACTAAAAGTCAAAGTCTTCCGGGTTTGACCAAAAACCTAGCACATAACTAACCCACAATCTTCAACTAGTTGATCACCCTAGTCTAAATCATGCATTAATCACACAAGAAAAGCCCAAATATACTTGATAATTAAAGCTCAAAATAGGATAAATTTAATTTCACAAATTCATATTAAAAATGCTTACCAATTGCTCCAAAGAGAGTATTTAGCCTAGATTAGCTAAACTCATAGGAAAATAACAATAATCCATGGTAAACATAGAAGAAAAGATGGAAAATAAATGTAAACTAGGGTTTTGGGAGAATATTTTCGCAATTGGAGAAAAAATGGATGAAGAGAGAGGAAGATGAAAGCTGGTTAGCTTTTAAAGTTGGCTAAAAATGCTCGCTGCGTGCCGCAAGGAAGTGGTTACAGCCCGCATAACCTATGTTGACCCGTTCCTGCCCTGTTGACTTCTGCTGTGGACCGCAAGGAAGTGGTTGCAGCCCGCAGTGAAGGCTATGTATTTCAGCTTCTACCAAATGAATTTTTGGCCCTTTTCCAATCTTCTACCAAAGACAATATGGCCTTCTTCCAATAGTCTTCTTCATTTTTTTCTTCAACACTTGAGCTCTTTAAAACCCGAACACTCTAACAAGATCTAGAACACTTCACAAATTAAACACATAAATTTATCCTAGCCCTTAATTGGTAAAATGTTAGTTTCTTTCCAAATAAGTCCCTAATCAATTACAAAATTAGATTTCGAATTTGTTAAGAATGAGATACAAATTGAGCACATCAGTTATACATGCTAATGTGATATGAGATGTGTGGTGATTAAAATGAGCTTATAAAATTTCAGCCATAAATTTTAACATAGATAAGAAAATAGGAACTTTTGATTGAAACAGATGAAAATAGAAAGTAAGAAGTTTAGCAGGACTAACTGAGTACAACATAAGCCTGCGGTAGATAATATGAGTATTTATTTTATTGGAATATATACAAATATAATTATGTATACTTGAGTAAGTGTCAATATAACCCTCAGATAATTAAACTACAAAAGCAACCCTAACTAGTTGATGAAAGTGCCAATGTAAACCTCTGGTGGACAATCCTACGTTGGCCTTGTGTTTCTGGCTGTTGACCTCCCTAAAATGATGAAAAGCCTTTTGGCCCAAATGCTAAACTTGAGTGGACTGTTATACCCTTACCCACCACCATTGCTTCATTGATGCTCCGCCATGCTCCACCGCGCTCCGCCATGCACCTCTGGCTATCCATCTTTTCCGTCAAAACCCAAATCTGGGCATGGAACTCCCCGCCACCACCCAACCTAGCCCAGCCGTTGCCTGCCACCACCCAACCAGTCCATCCGTCGGCCGCCACCACCCATCCCAGCCCAGCCCCCCCCCCCCCCCCCCCCGCCCCCACGCCTCCACCACTCATCCCATAGATCTGTTTGGGGGAGGTTCGTGGGGAGAAAAGAAGTAAAGAAAAGGAGAAAACAAAGAAACGAGAGGAAACTACACGGAATAGGAAGAAGAGTTGCTGCATGGAGGAAGATTTGAAAAAAAAAGAAGAGGAAGATAATTAGGGTTTCAGGGGGTATCCATGTGATTTCAATGCCATTTGTATTTCTTTTACAAATGGGTAAAATGGTCTTTTCACCGATTTTCGTCCTAAATCTGTCGGAATAAGTATGTTTGCACTTTCACTTACTTTCTAGGGTAATATAGGTACTTTCAATTATTAGAAAGTTATATTGACAGTTATGTGAATTATGTAAGATTATTTAACCACTTTCTATTTTATATTTCAACCGCATTGGCCTTTTCCATTTATTTTAGGCAGAAAGAAACATCGAAGTCAATTATTCATCTCATCAGTTATTCAGGTTTAGAAAAAGCAGATGGCAATCCTAGTGAATTTTAGTTTCCTACACCGTCCGATTTGTTTCAGAAAAAGAATAAATTTTATTAAAGGTATAATCCTATTATTAATACTTTTCCTTTCACTTTCAGTTTTGTTAATTGGATGTACAATATTTCAAGGCAAAAACTTGGAAAGAACGTATATTCATAAATTTATGAAAATACGAGGTTTAATTAGAATAATAAAAGGTAAAATGTCTTAGTTGCAATATTAAAAATATTATACAACGTGTAGTAGTTGTAAAGTTTATAACCGATTCATTCAACCCGAAAATTTTATCTTTATTTCTTCTGATTTGTACTTTAAACCTTGGTCTTTCCATTGCTTATGGAAATACCGTTTTCCAAGACACGTTCTCATATTTAAAAAATGACAAATAGATAAAACTAAGAGTCCATCTCTTGTGAGACCGTCTTATGGTGAGACCAAGGACTAGAGGTAAAATAGGAAAAAAATAAATTAAATTTGGGGGCAAAAAACTAATAAAACTGGACTAAATTGCAAATTATCACAATTACACATTAAATCTCTAAACTTTTAAAACATCAATATGAAACCCAAACTTAAAATTTTTATAATTTAATCCATGCTGTGAGACGGTCTTATACAAGACTTTGTCTAAAACTAAATATTGACATTAAACGAAAAATGGAATGTTGATCCATTGACTAAAATAGGGTGCGGCCACTGTTTCATTAATGTTTGCGAATTTAATTGTGAAGGATAACAGAAAATATTTAATCTGTGTACCATTATTAAGTTTGGGGTTCATTAAGAACCTTTTCCCTTTGAAAAAAAATCAAATAAAAATGGCCAGTAAATATAAATAGACCTTTTTCAAATATATTGATTAAAAAAAAGCAAATCCATGAATCAACAAAATCTGAAAATATACAAAGAAAAACAAGTGTAAACTCTTCCATAAATTAAAAAAAGTCCTCTATCAGTTATCCTCAACTAACAATCAAAAAGATTTTGAGTATTTCTTGTTGAAAATAGACAGATTTTCAATAAGAAAACTACTGGCTTAGGAGTTGACAAGGGTAAATAAGGGAGAGACAGGTATTGCTTCCCCCATAAAGAAGCAAATCCAGTTATTTTTCGAAACGGGAGAGGAGAAACAAAGAAATAAAAAGCAGACTTCATTGCGAGTTCTGCATTTTTGATTCTCTGATTCCTCAGAAGCCGAGGAATCAGAGGGATCATCTTTTCCATTCTCGCGCGCCTTGATGTTCCTCTCTCCATAATCACCATCGATCATCAATTCATCATCGTCGGCGTCCTGTAAGCTGAAGGACAGGGATTCTGTTCGCGATCTTGAAAAACAAATTTGATCGTATCTTTATGCATCCATAAAGAAAACCCAGAAGGGAAATTGCAGAAAGTTGCGATCTTGGAAATGGAAGGGCAGGGCCAAAGCGAGGGGAAAATGGAGGGGTGGCTTTACCTCATCCGTTTCAACCGGTTTGGTTTGCAGTATTCACGTAAAAGGTACTTCATTCTCGAGGATAACTGCCTCAAGAGCTTCAAATCCGAGCCTACTTCTGAGGGGGAGGTATTTCTCTTTTTTCTTCCTCTCTTATTCTTCATCGTGCATGGCCGTTTCTGGACATCTGTAACTGTTCTTTTCTCATCTCTGCACTGTGGAGAAGGGTGGTTGTTATCATCATTATCCTTTTCTTCTAACCGAGATATGACTCCTATAGCCTACCCAGAACAGTGTGATAAAGGCCCAGTTATTGCTAGCTTCTTTAATTCCTATGAATTATTTGTGATCACGAGAATGTCATTGGTTCAGGAGTATTTGGCCCCGAGAATTAGAGGTTACTTGTGGAAGAAGGTGACCAGTAGAATGTCATTAGCTTAGGAGTATTTAGAGATTTTATGGTACACTTATATAGTGTGTAGTGCTCATTATATGATTTTACTACCTGAGTTGCTAGATGATGATGGCAAATTAACTTAAATTTGATACTCATTAGTCTTTTTTTTACTGAGGTACAAAGAGATTTAGGAATTTCTAAAACTAACACCTTACTATTTGGATCGATTTTTATGCAAGCTGAAATGTGTAGAGCCATTGAAAAGTGTAATGATTGGATTATTTTATTCCATATAAAGTAAGTGTATCAACCTATAGAAAAATAGACTAAACTGGAAAATGCGACCTCATAGAAGAATGGAGGGAGTACTAGTTTACTTATTCACTTCATGAAAGATGTTTCTGATTTTCTTGGCAGACGTGTTAATTTTAATGATTTCACTATTTCTAACCTGCAATATGCATCGGACTGTTAGGAACCAGTAAGGAGTGCAATCATAGACTCATGCATTCGGGTCACAGATCACGGAAGGGAGAGCCATCATAGAAAAGTAAGTGCCGCAACCTATAGAGTACAGGGAGCCAAACGTTTTCTTTTGTTTTGCTTATGAATGTTTTTGCACCGGCAGATGTTCTTCATTTTTACCTTATACAATACCTCCGACCACAATGATCAGCTCAAGGTTCGTCAACTTTGAATATCTTATTGTCATGTTAGTGTAATTAGGAATGGCTGTTTGTTTGATTTGTTCTACATTTCATGAACAGTTGGGTGCTCGCAGTTCAGAAGAAGCAGCAAGATGGATTCGATCTTTACAGGAAGTTGCACTAAATCCTGTTAAGGATCAATTAGCTTCTTTAAAAAGAAAGTGGCAACCCTTCAGGTAACTTTCGAAGAGTATTTAGGTATTATAGTTTCCAAGTAATGAGTTCTGAATCTCATGACTATCTGGAATGACACTGATCTTCACCATATAGCTTTTTGAAGATGATTGAACTAAATGCTTCATGTGGCATTGACAAAGTGTATAATTGAATAAAATCATGCCCTATTTGTTTAGGTTCTGATATTGTGTAATGTGTATGTCTGTCTCCACTTTCGTCGAAATTTCCTAATTTTCTGCATGAGGATGTTCAGTGAGATGTGTAACATAACAGATGAATGTAGATGGCATGCATCTGAGGCCTAATCAAAATCTTTTTTTGGCAGATTGAGTATTTCCAAGAGGGCAGCCGATAAGAGGGCTGTGGATGGGCCTTCTTGGATATCTACGCGCGTGGACGCCATGACATCCGATGTTATTGCACCTTGTCCATGGAAGATATTTGGTTGTCAAAATGGTAACGGGAATCTTTACTGTTTTTTCTGTTCAAGAATTTATACATGCGACGTGGTACCAACATGGTGTGATTATTGCAGGATTAAGACTATTCAAGGAAGGAAAAGAACGCGATTCATGTGGGCAGGTAGGTCTTTTTCTGAACTCAACTGATAACTGAACTTGCTGCTGGAAACATTTATTTCAGTGCTAAGAAATGCAATTGTTCTGTAGGTCTGGGGTGCTCACCCTGCGATAATGGCGGTTGGAGTTGTAGATGCACCTTCAGAATCCATTTTCCGCACAATTATGTCTCTTGGTCCATCAAGATCAGAGTAAGAAAATACACCAATCTCCACATTTCAAGGTTGTTCAAGCAGTTCTCGCACTCTCTCAAATGATAAAACTTTCCCCCTCCTTTTTGGCAGATGGGATTTTTGTTGTTATAGAGGCAGTGTAGTTGAGCATCTTGATGGTCATACGGATATAGTTCACATGAAGCTTTACAGTCACTGGCTTCCCTGGTCAGCATTTATTTTGACTTCAAAAGTTCACTCTTACTTTGATGCAGTGTGCTTAACTTCTTGTGGTTTGCAGGGGAATGAAACAAAGAGATCTGCTGCTGCGAAGGTATTGGAGAAGAGAGGATGATGGCACTTACGGTATTCCATATTGAGTGACTGGAATTTATGTCTGAATTCTATAATCTCAGTCTCAGCACTGTGAAATGATTTGAGTGTGTCTGTTCTGTTACAGTGATTCTTTACCATTCTGTGGTTCACACAAGGTGCCCGCCGCAAGATGGATATGTCCGAGCCAGCCTTAAAAGTAATGCACCCTTGAAATTTTATTTTTTTTTCATTACTTGCACACACTTGCATGATTATTATTCTCATTTCCTGATCTTTCGAGTCATTGGAAGGGGGCGACAAGATTAGGCTCATGAGTTTTTGGGATTAGCCCTAATTATTAAGCTAGTTTCATAAGAGTGCATATCAATGATGTCCCAAGATTGAGTGTTATCAGTATGTTGCATTTCTCCTCTTGAGATTCTAGGAAAAGACCTCGGGTTTGCTTATACATGTTCTATATGTTCTCATTTTATGTTCTTGAGTTTTTTTAGGTGGTGGATTTGTGATATCTCCATTGAAGCAAGGCAAGCAAGCAGTTGTTAAGCACATGCTAGCCATTGATTGGAAGTTCTGGAAATCATATCTACGAAAAGCATCCGCAAGATCCATTACTATCTGCATGCTTGGCAGAGTTGCAGGTATTCGTCGTGTTTGCTTAAAATAATCCTTCATGCTTTCAGTAGCATTTTACTTTTGTTCTTATCTTGTGCAGCTCTGCGAGAGTTATTTAGAACAAACTCGGGAAAATTCTCCTATGAATTTTCGTCAGGAGAGTTGACAAGAGAAATCAACTTGACTCAGAGCGAAAATGAGGACATAAAGAAGGAGCTCCTCCTGAAAGGGATTGATGTGGACGAGATGGGGAATGACGCGCAACATCCACCTTCAGCAACTCCAACTTCCAGCCTAACTGGTCTAAATGATGCAGCTGATGAGTTTTTTGATGTTCCTGAACCATACGATGATGATGGAGATAATGGATGGGTTAGTGCGAGTCCAGACCGTTACATGGTACTCTAGCGCAAACATATATGAGGTCTTCCTTCAGTTATAGTGTCGCGCTATTCAAGACCCTCATCGGTTTAATGGTTTTTGGTTTATTTGGCACCATCAGGAGGAAGAAACTGAAACACCCCAGTCAAAAAAATCGTCAAATTTTGTGAAAATCCTGCATGGTATGGCAGGTTAGTACTGATTTGTGGTCAATCAGGTTTTGGTTGCTCCAATGAATTAGTTACTTTTTCACTGAATTGCTCTGGAATATGCATGCAACAGCTCAGAAAAAGGGTTATGTGGACTTGCAAGAAATGGCTTGGGATAGCAATATATCGAGCCGTTTTGGATCCACTCTTCCTAAGGACCCAACTTTGAGCATGCCGTGCAGTTGGGCAAGCGCTGATCCTTCGTCGTTCTTGATCCGTGGACCTAGCTACTTGGAAGACAGCAAAAAGGTAAAACCACCTCATCTCTAATGCACGTTTTAAGTTTCATTTGAGTATCATCTTTTATTGGTGTTTTGCATTGCTCTAAATCTTCACATTTCATCAGATGAAGGCAAAAGGTACTTTGATGGACCTTGTGGGCGCGGACTGGATAAGGTCCAGTAAGCGCCAAGACAATCTTGGTGGTCGCCCGGGAGGCATTGTTCAGGTTTCTTTTTGGTTCATACATCTTTTACACAGACAATGTCATTCAATAGATTTGAAGAATCATCAAAAGAAGTTATGGATCATGGTTTTTTGTACTACATTTTTTTGGACCTTGTAGAAATATGCAGCACAAGGTGGATCAGAGTTTTTCTTCATCGTCAACATGCAGGTGAAGTACAACTAACAAGTTTTGGTTTTATGAAGGTGCATTTTCAGCTCAAATGCGTAGTGTGACACAGAATTTGATGAATCAGGTTCCTGGAGCGACGCAGTATAGTCTCGGGCTGTACTACGCGATGCAGAAACCATTGAAAGATACGCCTTTACTTGAGAGCTTTGTGAATGGAGATGATGCCTACAGGAACTCAAGGTTTAAGCTCATCCCCTACATTTCAAAGGTATGTGAAAACATGGAAGATTGCATTGAAAAGGCTAAAGAATTTTTTTACACCGATTTGTTCTTATGGTGGTTGCATCAGGGCTCATGGATAGTGAAGCAAAGTGTTGGCAAGAAAGCTTGTTTAGTCGGGCAAGCGCTCGAGGTTCATTATCATCGGGGAGAAAACTACCTCGAGGTGGAATCGAGCTATAAACATTATTTCGATAGTGAAAGTATTTACCTATTACTCATTGGCATATGTTCTTCTCCTTTTTTTCCAGCTCGACGTGGATGTGGGATCATCAACGGTGGCACGGGGTGTTGTCAACCTTGTACTGGGGTACTTAAACAACCTTGTGATTGAAATGGCATTCTTGATCCAGGTAACACAGGAATCTGTTCAAAACATGCATTTTTATCAGAAGAAAAACATGGTTTTTGAACCTAAACTGATGTTGCATTGTTTTGCAGGCAAACACACAAGAAGAGCTTCCAGAGTACCTTCTTGGAACCTGTAGGCTTAACCATCTCGACGTGAACAAATCGATCGATGCTGACTCCATTGCCAGTTAGAGCCACATTTAATTTATTATTTTTAATTTTTCTTTGCATATGAACTAACTCATCAAGTACAGGGTTATTAGTTCTGCAGCAAAAGTAATTGTTTTAGGGAGGAGGGGAAAAATGGAAAAAAAGGAGAAGGAAGAAAGCATGATGTATAGATAACCGATGTTATCCTCCAACAAAAGAAGTTGGGATTTGTTAAGGTAAATAGTTGTAACTTCAGCCAATTGGTTTGGAGTTGATATATAAAATTTGTAAAGGTTTTGATAGCATCAGTCCTTCCAAATTTTCACTCATAACTTATAAGTGACGAGAGTGTGTAATCTTGCATACTCCCTCCGTCCCACCACATAATCATTTTTTACGGTCTCCAATAAATACATTTAACTGTAAATATATGTAATTACGTATAATAATGACACACAAAAAGTTAATATTTTAAAATTTTATGTTACGGTAAATCTAACGGTATCTCATACGATAATATTATTGGTCGTTTATTTATCAAATATGGTCAAACTTCAACAAATTTGATTGAGAAAAAGATTCTGTGTAATTTAAATTGAGCTAGAGGGAGTAGGTTTTTTTTTTCTTATGCTGAAAGAATCAATCAATTGTTTTCTTTTGATGAGAAAATTACTTATATAATAAGTAAATAATTCACATACGTGTCAATATAACATTCAGATAATTGCAAGTGTCAATATTAGATAATAAATGAAGGTGCAAAGACATCATTTCCGACAACTTTTAGCCAAAATTTTGTGAAAAGACATTTTTGCCCTTCTAAAAAACAAAAAAAACTATTAAAAAAAGAAGAAAAGGAAATGATGGTATTGCCTTAAAGTCATTAATACCCCAATTATTGCTGCCAGATTGCCATCGTAACATGTAGAGTTTTATCAGCATATTATAAAAACGGATAGAGTTAAATCAACACATTTCTAAAACTTATAAGGTTATATCAACACATTCATATATAGTGTAGCGTTATATCAACCCATACTTTAAAAACTGAACTAGCTAATCTTGGCCATTGTTCTGACACCTGAACTAGCTACAATATATGAGGGAGCAGCGTATGTTCTGAATCCAGAACCCATTAAAGGTGGTTCCTTCCACTTGTTACAAAGCGGAAAAATAACTGCCTTTAATGGTAATTCTTAAATGCGGTTCTTGGAAACTCTTTTGATCAAAGAGGATCAGAGGCGGGGCCAGGGCCAGGGAAGTCGGTCTGGGAACCACCTTTAATCCCCTTTCCTACACAAGTGTGATTGGAAAACTGGGGAGGGGAATATTTAGGTTAAGTTCCACTACTGGGGATGAGCATGGGTTGGGTGACCCAAACCTGCCCCTAAAAAAAATTAGATAGACCCAGACTCATTTCAGATCTGTAGGGTCTGAAAAAGATTCATACTCAAACTTGATGGGTTTAACGGGTTTTGGGTCTAAAACGGGTTCTAAATGAGTCTAATGCTCTAATTTTTTATTTACTAAATAAAACATATATGATCTAAATAAAATTAAGTCAAGTTTAATATGCAAATGCAATATTCTTCGAGAAATATTGAAAAAGAAAATGTATTTCAATAATCCTCAGTTCTTTTATGTGTTTAAATAATTTGGAGTTTTTTAATGTGTAGATATAATCATATAATTCTCATTAGTCTAAATTTTGGTTCAACGTCAATTGAGGTTGAAAAGATAAAAAAAATATCCTCATTTTCAATTCATAAAGAAAATTAGATAAATACAAAAAAAAATTCTTATTTTTTATAATTAGCTCCTTTTCTTATAATCAAATGCACCGCCGGTATTTTCATCCTCCTTTTCTTCTTATACTTCTACTTCGCCACGATGACTAGATCCATTTAGTGTTCAATAATCTTTGATACTGGGACTAACGTTTTCAACTTTCTCCTTCAGGTAGTGGTTATTCACATCCTCCCCACCAAATGCCTTCATCAACCACCTTCACCATATCTTTCGGAAACTTCTCAGTAGATGGTGGTGGTTATGATGTCTCGTTGTGAATCCGACGCACAAGATCATCAAAAATAAAACGCTCCGTCATTCGGGGCCTTGAGGGCTTTCTTATTAACGGATACATCCACCGTCGTCACTGCCTCGAGGGTTTAATTTATTTTTTTTACACCCACACGATCGGTCCAGTGGTTAGGCCTTTGGTTTTAATTCTGCTACTGCGGGTTCGACTCTCGTCAGACGCAGTGTGGGAATTTCTCCAAATGAAGGGGTACCTTGTGATCAACGAATACAATCGTGGATCAAGGATTTAATGTAGGTGTCTGCTGTGATTTACTTCCTCGATGATGGTTGTGGTGTCAGCGCGACCAGGACCCTGAGTGCGAGGTATCGCCCTCGAGGGTTTAATTTTTACTTTCAAAATCGAAAATTTGAATACACCAGAAGAATGAGTGATACCCAACATCTTCAATCAAAAATGAGTTTTCCACGTCATTATCAACTTGCTATCATCTACATTTTACCTAACTAGCATTACTTGTATACAGTTATTTGCAGCAACAGTAGATAATTATGACTAAGTAAAACATAATCAAGACCACGTGGTGTGTAATGTGCGTATCACTCCTGCTTCGCGGACAAGCTCACATGTTAGTGGACACCATACGTGTACAGTTAATTAACTACCACACCTCTGCCAAGGGCATATTTTAGTTTTAAGATTAGGTAATTAATTAGCGCTTGCGATATGATTAGAAATTTTGACCGAGGAAACGAAACTCAAAAATGAAAACAAAAAAGTAATTTTTAAAAAATTGCATTCCGATAAGATGGTTAATTCAGAAGATGTTTTTAATAGTTAACAAATGTATACCGATAAGATCACTAGTGGAGATGCTTCTATTAAATGCAGCAATGGAAGACGGTTTTAAAAAATCCGACAAGAATCGCCTTTAAGAGGGGTTTCCGAGCTCGGAATTTCCCTTTTGTACCCGGCCAACAAATTTTAAGGCGGTTTGTTTTCCAATTTTAAGGCGGTTTTTTTAATAACCGCCTTTAAATATGGCCAATGGAAGGCGGTTGAGGTCAGAACCACCTTAAATTGCCATCCGAGATCAAAAAATGGGACCGACTGGAATTCCGAAATCGTAAATCTGTGGTTTCCTGGAATTGAAGAGAAGAATACTATTCCGAGCTCATAAATTTGTTGGACTTTATTTCCAACCTCGGAAAACAATCAACCGTGGCCTAAATTTTCTAGTCATCAATTTCTGAGTTCGAAAATAGCAGAAGTATATAAAAAAAAAACGAGCCTTAATCATTAAATGCCCACATTCCAAAAATCGTGTGAAGGGTTTGCTCCCATTTCTTGTCCATTAATGAAGAAGTGATTCCATACTCTATAGTTGCCATTTTTTAATTGGAAGAGGTTAGTTTTTTTTCAAACTATTTACTTCAAAGTCTAGCAAATATTAGGGTTGTGATGATTTCAATGATATAATATGTGTGTGTGTGTGTTCAAATAAGGTTTGTGATATGGGATTTGATTATTGTTGAATGAATGGTCATGGGTTGCATTATAATTCACTTAATTGTAAAAAAAAATGGATAGAGATGAACTCATTAGTAATGATCTTAGAAAATCACCCGAGTACATGTCATTGGTAAAATCATTTATTTCTTTAGCGTTTGAAGAAGCTTCTAAAAAAGGTGAGGTATGAGCACAATGTTCATGTAAGAATTGTAGAAATGATTCCTATTTAGGGAGGAAGAAGATGCAGAAACATCTCGAAAGGAGGGGGTTTCAAACTACCTACACTATTTGGGTATAGCATGGGAAAGTAATTGAGGATCCCTCCAAAACTATTGAATTGGGCAACACGAATGTGGGAGATGAATTAGATGGCAATGTGGATTTTGATGAAATGGTTGAAGATATTGCAAGGGAGTTCATAGGCAAACCCGAGTTGTTACAGGAACTGATTGATGACAAATGAATGCCTCTGTACAACGGTTCTAAATGCTCAATTTTGAGTGCAACATTGTAGTTAATGAATTTTAAGGCAAAATTTGGATGGACTGATAAGTCCTTGACTGAGGCTCTCGAGTTGTTCAGGGATTTGCAACACAAAGGTAATGTATTTCCCGATAGGTCGTATGCCGCAAAAATTTCTATGCCCCATGGGATTGGAACTTCAAAAAAATGATGCATGTCCAAACGATTGTATGTTGTATAGAGGGAAATTAGACAAAGATCGACAAACTTGTAGGGTTTGCAGCGAGTCTCGGTACAAGTTGAAGAGCGGTGGAAGATGCTAAATGATAAAAGTGTTATGGTATCTCCCTATCACTTTCCGTTTGAAGAAGTTGTATGCTTGTAGGGAAGATGCTAAACGTTGTTGTGTTGGCACGCAGATAGGGCCCGACTGGTGGATGACGTGATTAGACATATTTCAGATGGTGAGCAATGGAAGAAATTTCATGCCTTGTACCCTGAGTTTGGCAATGAATCCCGACATTTGAGGTTAGGGTTGAGTACAGACGGTATGAATCCATTTGGTAATATGAGAAGCACACATAGTAGTTGGCATATTATGTTGGTAATTTACAACCTTCCATCTTGGTTTACCATGAAACACAAGTATGTTATGTTGTCTTTCATGATATTAGAGCCCAAGCAGTCAAGTAATGATATTGATGTGTATCTTGCTCCTATCTTGGAGGATTTGTTGAATTTGTTCAAAGATGGTGTTCGAACGTACGATGGTTTGGTTGAAGATTTCTTCACTTTGAAAGCTATGTTATTTTGCACCATTAATGACTTGCCCGCATATGGAAATTTGTCTGGGTATTTTGTGAAAGAGCACTTTGCTTGTCCCGTTTGTGACAAGGATACAGATTTTTGTCAACTAAAACACGGTTGTAAAAGAGTTTATCTAGGACATAGGAGGTTTCTTTCGGAGGGGCACCTATGGCGCTTGTCAAAGAAATGGTTCAATGGGAAAGTGAAGGGTAGAGGACCACCTATGCAACTAAATGGTACACATGTTTTTGATAGTATGAAGAACTTGCCAATGACTTTGGGAAGAAGAAAAGAAAAGCAGTTGTTGATGGTCCTTGGAAGAAATGCTCAATTTTTTTTTCAAGCTCCCTTATTGGAAGGATTTGGATGTTAGACATTGTTTGGGTGTCATCCACATTGAGAAGAATGTTTGTGATTCCTTGATTGGGACATTGTTAAATACTCTTGGGAAAACAAATGATGGGTTGAAAACTAGGATTTACTTGGTTTAGATGGAAATTCGGAAGAATCAGGGGCCAGTCAATTCTGGGGAAGATTGTTATTTCCCCCCTGCATGCTATTCTATGTCGCAGTCGAAGAAGAAATATTTTTGTAATACATTGAGTAGTGTGAAGGTTCCAGATACATACTCGTCCAACATTAGCACTTGCGTGTTAGTGGATGAGTTAAAATTGGTTGGGCTAAAGTCACACGATTGTCATAACCTAATGCAGAAATTGAATGTCATTGCGATCCGAGATTCACTCCCATCCCACATAAGACTCTGCATTATAAAGCTATATTTTTTTAAAATAATAAATTTGTTGCAAGAGCATAAGTATTTCGATGTTGGATAGGTTGCATAATGACTTTTTTTATGTCGGATGAAAATGTATTTCCCGCCCTCATTCCTTGGCATTATGGCCCACTTGTGTGTTCACTTGGTTCGGTAGATAAAGCAATGTGGTCCAATTTTTTAAGATGGATGTACCCCCTTTGAGAGATACATGAGAATATTCAAGCATTTGTGAGATATTGGTAGAGGCCAAATGCTAGTATTGTGCAGTGGTACGTGACTGAAGATGCCATCGGGTTTTTCACTAAGTATATGAAGCAAGTTGAATTTTTTGGTGTTCCATATGGTAGACATAATGGGAGGCTAGAGGGTGTAGGGGTGAGATGGGGGAAACTGCTTAGTCATACTGTTGAATATTTAATTACTGCTGATCTTTACGTATTGCACAACCATGAAGACTCGGTCCCCTACATTGAGGTTCATATGGATGTTATACAAGTCACGCAACCAAATTTCAATGAGGCTTAGGTCCTCCAATTGCATACTGGGACATTTGCTTCATGGTTGAGGGACCACGTAGCTGTTGGGCAACATTCCTCGAAAGTTAAATGGTTGGCTCGTAGACTATTGGGAACTGTTCTATCCTAGGTTGGTTACGACATCAACAGTTTCATGTTTTCTGCAAAAGAAAATGATGAAAAGAGTGTCTCTTAGAACACTGGTGTGTCACTCGTCTTTGAAGCTTTGGATGTAGGTGGTGGAAGTGAAGAGAATCCCATGTACGCTCAAAAGTGTTACTTTGGGACAATCTCTAACATCTGGGAGCTTGACCATGTCACGATGAGTGTTGATGCCAATTTTTGTTGTTTCTCTCTCTGTGATCTCCACTGGTCCAGCTTATCCCGACACCTACAAAACTTACAGGCTAAGGTCAGGCAAGCAGGCATTAGGAATGCCCCGAAAATGATATGAGGTGTTCGGAAATGGTTGAAGTAGTTGAATAGGAGAATCACTATGACTATAGCCCTTGGTAAATTTACCAAAGACGAAAATGATTTATTTGATATCATGGATGACTGCTTCTCTTCGATGGAAGTTTGATTTTCCCAGAACATATCCTAATTTTTGGCCTAATTCTTCTTCTGATGATTGATTCAACCTCGGATAAAAAAGATATATGTTGGTTATATTTCATCTTGATATTCTCTCCAAAATTCTATAACTTAACCTTAATTAAGATTAAGTGGCCAATTTTTTCCTAGAATTGTTTTAAAAATTCCTCCGTGCCTGCTCTGATGCTCCAGTTAGCCATATTTTCCGTGTAGGAGAAGTCTGGAGTGAATAGTGTTTAGATTTTAAATCTTACCTTGTTTCTATAATTATTCCTCTTGATATATGTGTTTGGTGGCTGATGGGATAGCGGTCGTACCAGCCTACCTATCAGCGCACATTCTATCTGTTGCCTTAGCCTTGGGTCGATAACCTTTAATTGGGCTAGGATGCTTTGGGTACTGAGCTTTGAGCCCATTCGTTATCAAGTCCCCCAGCCTGAAACCTTGTTGGCTTAAAGACTCAAGGTCGTGGGTTGCACGGTTCGTGCGTTAACCCTGGTGACAGGGGGCAAGATACAGTCCATGTGCCTATGGGTTGTGGCTTTTGTCAATGCTTCCTCTTGGAGGGAAAAAACCTTTTTCTCTCACAATTTGATAGTCTTGTTCCTTTACAACATTGCTTTGGAGTAATGTGTATCGGGGGTTACGTTACCTGCTCTGATGCCTGCCACATGTCCTTTAACCTGGCGGTTTCACGCATGTGAACCTTTAATTTTTTCATTCTTCCAAGGCGGTCTCATTATGACGTTGTCTTCTCATCTCCCAAGGGTAGCTTTTTTCTGTCACTGCTTTTTCAAATTTCAATCTACTTTTATTCTTATTTTTTCCTTACTACATCTCACCTCCTTTTCTACTTCCCGATGATATCTCCTTCCTCCAGGTATCTTTCGCCTTCTTTTCTTCTTCGTTTCTCCTCCCTGTCGACTTTAATATCATGGTGTCTATTGTTGGTCCCCCAAGAGGGATTTGTATTGTGACACCATCGCCACTGATTTTTGCATCACCTGTAAGATTATTGAGTCTGCGGCCCATCAAATGGGTTAATTGGATAAACTCGTTATCCAAACCCAATAGATCATTATCCAATGGGTCATTATCCAATTAACCCGTTTATTAAATGGGTTATAATGGGTTGGGCCATTAAATGGATAACCCATTGGATAACCCATGAGATATTCATATGACCCAATGGGTTAAAATATATTATCCAATAAGTCATTATCCAATAAATCATTATATAATTAACCCAATAAGTTATCATTAAACATTTTATATCGATTTGAGTTACAAGTTGTCATTATCCAATGAGATCAGGTATTAAATGCTCATTAGTTTTTGGGATTGAGCGGGATGAAAATAATTGTGTTAATGGAAAATTTTGATCTACATGGGTCCCATATTATGTTAATTCAATAAGAACGTAACAAATACCCAATAAATATCCAAAATTACCCAATTAAATGCATGTGTAATATTTAACATAAATATTCACTATAATTCACAAATTATACAAATTATAATTCACAAATTATTCAAGCTCAATCTCGTACAATATTTGAGTTCGTACAGTATTCGATCTCGTACAGTATTCGAACTCAATCTCGTACAGTTTTCGAGTTCGTACAAAATTCGTACTCAATCTCGTACAGTATTTGAGTTCGTACAATATTCGAGTTCAATCTCGTACAGTATTCGAGTTCAATCTCGTACAGTATTCGAGTTCGTACAGTATTCGAGCTCAATCTCGTACAGTATTCGAGTTCATACAGTATTCGAGCTTAATATCGTAGAGTATTCGAGTTCGTACAGTATTCGAGCTCAATCTCGTACAGTATTAGAGTTCATACAGTATTCAAGCTTAATCTCGTACATTATTCGAGTTCATATAGTATTCGAGTTTGTACATTATTCGAGCTCAATCTCGTACAGTATTCGAGTTCATACAGTATTCGAGCTCAATCTCGTACAGTATTCAAGTTCATACAGTATTCAAGCTCAATCTCGTACAGTATTCGAGTTCGTACAGTATTCGACTTCAATCTCGTACAATATTCGAGCTCAATCTCGTAGAGTATTCGACCTCAATCTCGTACAGTATTCGAGCTCAATCTCGTACAGTATTCGAGTTCATACAGTATTCGAGCTCAATCTCGTACAGTATTCGAGTTCATACAATATTCGAGCTCAATCTCGTACAGTATTCGAGTTCATACAATATTCAAGCTCAATCTCGTACAGTATTCGAGTTTGTACAGTATTCGAGCTCAATCTCGTACAGTATTCGAGTTCATACAGTATTCAAGCTCAATCTCGTACAGTATTCGAGTTCGTACAGTATTCAAGTTCAATCTCGTACAGTATTCGAGTTTGTACAGTATTCGAGCTCAATCTCGTACAGTATTTGAGCTCAACCTCGTACAGTATTCGAGCTCAATCTCGTACAGTATTCGAGTTCATACAGTATTCGAGCTCAATCTCGTACAGTATTCGAGTTCATACAGTATTCGAGCTCAATCTCGTACAGTATTCAAGTTCATACAGTATTCAAGCTCAATCTCGTACAGTATTCGAGTTCGTACAGTATTCCAGTTCAATCTCGTACAGTATTTGAGTTTATACAGTATTCGAGCTCAATCTCGTACAGTATTCGAGCTTAATCTCGTACAGTATTCGAGCTCAATCTCGTACAGTATTCGAGTTCATACAGTATTTGAGCTCAATCTCGTACAGTATTCAAGTTCATACAGTATTCGAGTTCGTACAGTATTCGAGTTCAATCTCGTACAGTATTCGAGTATTCGAGCTCAATCTCGTACAATATTCGAGCTAAATCTCGTACACTATTCGAGTTTGTACAGTATTCGAGGTCAATCTCGTACAGTATTTGAGTTCATACAATATTCGAGTTCGTACAGTATTTGAGCTCGAGCTCGATCCCAAGTAATATTGTTCGTTAGTTTCGTCGAGTTTACAAAGTCAACATATTATATATTTTTTATTTTTATTAAATATAATATAATATAATGTACATAATATTATATTACATAATATAATATTATGAACTCGAATATGAACAAAATGCAGATCGATTGATGAACAAACGCAGACTGATTGATGAACAAAACGCGGACTGATGAAACAAAACGCAGTATGGAAAGTGAGAACTGAGAACTGAGAAAGAACGCGGACTTGATGGGTAATTCACGTTTCACCCAAATAAATGACATATACCCAATTGGTCATTTAGTTCGACCCAATGGATAATTAGTATAGACCCAATGGATAATTAGTATAGACCCAATGGATAATTAGTATAGACCCAATGGATAATTAGTATATACCCAATGGATAATTAGTATATACCCAATGGATAATTCAGTATATACTCAATGGATAATTCATTATATACTCAATGGATAATTGGTGTTTTCAACCATTTAAACTTTAAATGGATAAGCCACGTAACATTTTACTTGGAGTGAAAAATTACGATTAACCATAAGCATTATTTGATATAGGCTGAATCGTGTACATAACTACAAAAAAAAAAGAAATATTTATTGGAGTGGTCAAATGTGAGAATTTCATTTATTATTTTCTTATGTTCAATAAAAAAAATATTTTTAAAAATCTTCATATTTCGAGATTTTTCAAATTTAGTAAAAGTTTCTTAAATACTACTACTTCTTTCGTCAAGATCATTTATCAAATTTTAATTGGTTCAAATTAAAATTGATTAAAACATGAACCGAAATCGACAAATATGATGAATCGAGAATTTGATCGTTTCTAAGTTGATTATATCTGTTAGAGAAAAATTAAATTATTCGTAATCAAATTTGTGAAAATTTTATTATCTTATGATATGAAATTATCCACGGGTCACCCGTTATCCAACCCAACTCGACCCACCCAAAATTATTCAACGGATAACCAATTATCCAACCCAACTAAACCCAATAACTACAACCCAATTATATCCATTAATCCAATGAGTCATTATCTAATAAATCTCATCCAATAAGTGAAATTAGTATATGGGTAACGATTATCCAACGGGTGAACCAACCCATTTGACGGGCCTAAGTCTGCCTTCTACGCTAGTGAGGTTGAGTTTGTTGACATAAAAGATTATGTCCTACAACCCTCAGCTCTCGCACCGTCCTAGACATGCCTAAGGGAATGACCGCGGTGTATTTGGAAAATTTAGAAAATTGCTGTTTTTATTTTCCCATGTCAACCTTCTTCCACCCCGCGCCTTAGCTCTGTTCGGATCCTCCTGGGTTTTTAGGTGCTTTGTCGTCTTCTGAACTTGGAAACTTCTGTGACCTTATTTCACGTCTTTTGCCACTCAGCCAGGATGCCTCCTGATTGGACTTTCCTGAAGTTGCAACAGGACAAGGTTCAGCTTCTAGTCGGGCTCCCAAGCCGGGTCGAATGGAAGCGCATGTTCATTTTTGTGGATGATGAATTGATATTCATTTTTGGTGAAAGGAGGGACTTTCCGGTGGGTCCGGACCAGGCACTGGGTGCTCGCCCCAGCGCTACAGAGATAGCCACCCTTGGACCCTTGATTTCCCTTCTTGAGAAATTTAGTGTGAAGGCGGACTGGGTTCTGCAGGACACTGCTATGTCTGCAGTTGGCATGCCCTTCCTGCCCGTCGGGCTGTTATTTTTTATCTGTTGGTTATAGTTTGCCCCTTTTTTCTTCTTTGGATTTCTCACCCCTAGTTTATTTTCTCCCTCTTCTCAGATATGTCAATCGCCAGCTTCATCGGTCACCTATCCAAGCTCATGAGGAATGCCACCAGCAGCCGTCCGATCAAACCGGTGAAGGACAGGGGGCACGTTGTTTACCACCCATCCCGGACTATAGAGCTATCTGAAACTGAAGTTAGCGACGAGTGGCCTTTGGTGATGAAGCCCCACCATGGTTGAGGGCCTGCTTCTACCACTGCCAACACTAGATGGTTTTCCGCTGTGGCAGAGGAGGAGGTACCGGAGACTCCAACTTCTCATCCTATACCGCAGCCAGACTCCTGAGTCCTTACAGCCCAACCACTCTGCTCTGTGTTATCCACTCCGCCACTTCATCTGCTTCCTAGTCGCAGGGCTACTCGGATCCCGCTCTTATGCGCAGTGTCACCGCTCATGTAGAGTTCATTTCCGATTAGCCCATTCCGTTATTTCAACACCTGGTTTGTGGAGCATTCCTTGAATGTGGCTGGGTCATCTTCGTCCTCGGCCTCCGACGGTCCATTTCGGCCGCCCTGGAGGTAACTTGCTTCTTCTTTCTATTTCCTTTTTCTTTTTTTATAGCTCGTGTATTGAGCATTCTTACTTTACCACTTTCAGGTTATTTTCTCTACTAAGGCTATACAGATGGAGCTCGATAGCCTGCATCATGAGGTTGGGGAGCTTCAGCGTGGGATGGCAACCCTAAAGTAAGCCAACACTAATCTGGCTCGTAAGGTGAAAAGATGGGAAAACTGGAGCATGACCTTGAGTTGGAGAAAGGAGTCTACGGCTCGCTATAGGCTTCCCTAGGTAAAGTAGAATTGGAAATTGCTGGGCTGTAGGCTTTTCATGATTGGGCCTTCGCTCGGGGCTTTTTGAGTTTGTACTCTCGCGTGGTGAGGAGTCAGAAAGCCTCTGAGATGCTGGGCCAGGCCATGATGGAGGAGATCAAGCTTTACACAGAGGCCGAGGATGAGGAGTATCTATGTGTGCACCTTGGTGGGGTCTTTGTTCCGTTCCAGGTGTACGGCTTTACTGGCTACTTCTCCAACCTGTGTAATAATATGACCCTTGACGAGCTTGACCATTGGGATCCAGACGCTGAGCAGTCAGAGCCTAATGCTTTTTCCACCTGTGAGCCTAATTAGTTTGCTAGTCTTAGCGAGCTCGAGGAGATGGTGGCTCACACTTCTGGTGAAGAAGAGGCCTAGGATGCTGATAAAGATGATGTTGTGTCGATACCACCAAGCCTTGACATCTTGCTATATTTAATTTATACGAATCATTTTGGTCTGTATTGCCCCATGAGAGGTTTAAACAAATATTTCTCTGTGTTGTTCTTTTGATTTTTTTGGGTTGTGCTTATTCCCCCATATGGTTTATTTGGTGTTAGTTTTGGGTGTATTTTCCCCAAGCTGAATTGATGGTGTGGGGTGCCCCCTCCATTGATGAATTTACGATATTCGTCTAAAAAATGTGTAATTTTGTGCTTACTTTCTTCTAAGTTTCTCTTTGCTTTGATCTCTTCTGCCTTTCTTTTATGCTTGTTCATCGAGAAGTTGCTTGACTCATAGGATATTCCTTTTGAGTTTTCCTTTCATTGCTCTTTATGTTTGCTTTTGCCCTTTGAGTTCATTATGACCCTTCTGCTCAGTTGTTGTTGAGATTTCTTACCTGACGATTTTCTGCTTAATAGTTGTTGGGATTTCTTACTCGACAATTTTACTCGTTCAGCGTGTCTTCCTTTGTTAAGGCCAGCAACTGTTATCCCCTTTCTTTTGCATGTGTGATCCCAACCTGCAATCTGCTTGATGTTGGGACTAGGATTTCATGTTTACATAGGCTAGGCCTATCATTCCCCAAGTGTGACTGTGACCGGGGTTTATTTTCTTTGCACATTTGACCCCGGACAGTAATCTCCAGGCTGTTTGAGCTAGGGTTGCAGTTTTGACCTGGGTTATGCTTGTCATTCCCCGGCTGTAACCGTGGTCAGGGTTTGTTGTCTTTGCCTTCTTTGCTGGCCGCGAGAACTAGCAGTTACAACTTTGGCTAGGGTGAAGCCTGACATTCCCCAGCTGTGGTTGTAGCTATGGTCGGGGCTCATTTTCTTTGTCTGCTCCACTAACTAAAGGAGCCAACAGATATAGCTTTGGCCTGGATCAGGCTCATCATCCCCTGGTTGTGGTTGTGGTCGGGGTTCATTTTCTTTGCCTGCTCTGCTGGCTGAAAGAGCCAGCGGTCATGGCTTTGGCCAGAGTCAGCTAACTGATTCTTTCGGCCCTTTTCCTTCATGCATTCCAAATCCGCAAAAACAGTAAAAAGACCAGGATGCAGACCATGATCTTCTAAGGATCATGCCCCCTATGGGGTTACAAAAGACTTGATCCTTTCAAGAACCCTATCTCGCCTGTCTACAAGTGCCGAATTGGGAGGTCGTCGCCGTACCTCTCAAAGTTAATACTTGTAAACCCTTAATGCGTCATATCCACAACAATGTAAATAGTGGCAAGATGGGGTCGTCCACGGGAAAAGGGATTTTTCTAAGTACTTAGACACCTATATGAGAAAACGTACTAAACACATACATACATAGATATATATAAAAGCATGTAAACAAAGGGGGAGTTTGGTTGGATGGTTCCTAGATTAGCAAATTAAAGTACAACAATTAGCAAATCAAGAGAATGATGCAAATCATGTAAACGCAAATAAAGATGTGATGAAAACACAATTACGGAGCCTTGGGTGCAATTGACTTTCACTTCCAAACCTTGTTTCCATCATTGAACATGTAACTAATTCACTACTTTCACTACTTGCTGTGAAGACTAAACTTCTATCCTTCTTAGATAGTAGTTTGCAAGAGTGAATTCGACATCTCTTGTCAAACCTCACCAATGACTCCCGTTGTCGAAACACGACTCAAGGTATCCCATTAATGGCATTTAGCACGAAGGATCAACAAACTCGGAAACACTTATAACCACTACACTGTGACTAAGCATTTAACCGACCTATGCATTTACACGGGATTGGTCAAGAGCGACCACTCATAGACCTCTCCCATTTGCTACAATTGATAAACATGGCAAAGAGTTCAACATTGCATATTTATCTAGCAATCATCAATTCATCAACATAATCAAAAGCTCTAAATCATACTTATATATCCCTAACAAGAACAGAGGGAAATTTAACCCAATTTCCCCAAACCCTAGCTAGCAATTAATACAAGCATTTCATATACTCAAGCTTTCAACCACTATGATGAAATCAACAAACACATTAAATTCCCACAAATGCATAATAGCAAGAGTAATAAACAAGCTACAAAGTGTTCTCAGGACATAGGTTTGGAAGCTTAGGTCAATTGCTCCCAAGAGATGAGATTAGCTAATAGAGTTCATGCTAATCTATCTAAAACAACAAATCAAAACACAAGATGAATCAAAGATGAAAGAAATGAAAAAAACAAAGGTTTAGAATAGTACAGCAGCCACAGATTCAGAATGAATCACAGAGGAGGAGAAAATATAGTATTTATAGTGAGAAGAAATAAAGTTAGGATTCTGGTCAGTCGCCGTCGCGACTCGCGACCTGTTGGTCGCGACTCGCGACGGCTGTTGGTCGCGACTCGCGACGTGTCCGTCGCGACTCGCGACGATGACCAGAATTTTTGCATTAACTTTCTTCTTCTTCTTGTGGCATGTAGTCATCTCCATAGTCACTCCTCTCAACTTCTAAGTCTTCAACTGGTTCAAAAGGGATCTTCAATGGCCTCCGGTCTTCACGTCTTCGAAACAAGTCTTCAAAATCTTCGAGAGTGTAGTCTTCAATGGCCTCCGGTCTTCATTACTTTGTTCACACAAAAATCTACTTAAAAGAGGTAAAAGAGCGCAAAGTTGCTCTTACCCCTCCTAAGAGGATTTCATGGTAAAATACAATCTGTTGGTAATGAAAGAGCACAAAATGGATCCTAAATAGTACTAAAATAAGCATATAAAGTGGACGCATCAAACCTCCCCACACTTGAACCTTACTCGCCCTCGAGTAAGAAAAAAAAATCCAAGTATGCGGAGAGAATGATACCTCCACATCCTACTACTAATCCCCCAATTCACTACCTCACAAAACTCTCAATATCGCACATCCCAAAGTTAAAATCAAATGAGAATTTTCCCATAACCCCTATTCCTAAATCTACCTAACCCATATCACCCTGTCAATTCATTACTTTCCCTCAGACATCTCCTAATCCAAAACTGATAGTCCCAAATCCAATGATAAAAGATGAAACCAAAAGTATGCATCAAGTTCAAAGCACATGCTTCATTCTATATTAATATATTAACCCAAAAACGAAGTCTATTAATGATCAAGAATTTCATAACTTACTCCGTCTCTTCCCGCTAATTTGTTCATTCCCAAATGTTCCTCAAAAAGTGAAGCTACCCGATCCATCCGTGTGGTCACCGCAACCTTATGACTCCATCGCCGGCAAATGAGTAAACATATCATATTTCTCTTTCAATTTCTCTCGCTTTCTCTCATTTTGCCTAGGAGCCCTTTCAAGTTTTCATCCTAGCCACACAATCATTTTTCTTTTAGCTCATACCTCACCTTTTTCCACACATTTGGCCTCTCATTTTTACCTAGGCCGCCCTTTAAGGGTTTTCGATCTATCCGGGCCCCAATGTTGCCTAAGTTGCCCTTTCAGGTTTTCAACTTAGCGGGATTGATTTTTTTATATATATAGCAAATAACTGAGTAAAAATATCCAAATCAACATGAAACATCCAAAGAAAAACAAAGTATCCAAAAGAGAGCAATAATGGAAGTCCTAACGACAATAGAGACCCCTCCCCACACTTAGAAAGCTACATTGCCCTCAATGTAGAGTAGGGCATAATCATACGAAGCAAAGTATGGAAAAGGGGGAAAGCATGAAGCGCACTCTATCAGGGCTGTGAAGACGAAGGTTCGCCGCCGGAGTAACGCTGCTGATACTGGACTAGCCACTCCTCGTTCCGCTGCCTCCGTGCCCTCCGCTGCTCTGCTCTCGGATCGGGGCCCGACTGGGACTGCATCGTATGGATGCGAGCTGACAGGTGGTCAATCTCCTCATCCATGTCGATCAAAGCTTGGGAGACAAACCTGTTGTGCTCGTCCTGACGGCGGAAACCCTCCTGTATGGTCTGCATCATACGCTCATAAAAATCAGGCGGAGGTTGAGAATATTGAGGCGCAGCCTGATCCTCCTGCATGGGATCCATCTGAGGTGAAGGCTGTGGAGAGGGGTGCTGGTACTGATGATGCTGATGAGGAGGTAGGGTGCTATCGTCTGGCAAGACTGGCGCTGGGCCAAGGTCGTGAAGCGCGCGCTGGAATTCAGCTGAACACGAAGAGTCAGGGAAGATTTCCAAATCTCCCAAAGGTGTGTCGAATTCCAGTCGGGTCCTGCTGTGCTGAGGGAGCGCCATGAAAGTGACCTTTCTTGCACTGTATAACCAATGATAGAGCCCAGTGGTCCCGGTGACACTGAGCATCTCAAATTTGACCAGTTGATCAACGGTGATGAGATAGGATGTCCGCTTCCCAAGGCGTGGAAAGTCGGTCGGAGGGACTAATCCCAAGTACTGGGCTAGAATGCTGATCAATCCTCCAACCATGATCTTCCCTTTTCTCTTTCCTGCCAACTCGACCACTCTTTTCATCCAGAGTTCTGCCCATAACCCGTACCCTTGCCCCGCGCTCGTTAAGTGCCACAGAAAATGAATGTCATTGTCTGGCACATTCGTCGGCTCCGCGGAGCAGAAGACTGTGCCAGCCAAGAGTCGGTGCACATAACGGAGCTCGGGGTGAACGATAGAGCTGCTCTTGTCATGGGCGTTCTTGGGCCTCATGTTGATGACATTCCAGAACAGCATGTCATCTTCTATTGTTCGCTCCGGGGCCTCAGGATTTAACCTGCTCCGTATTTCAGCAGTGGTGAAACCGAAAGCCTCCTCTACCTGGGAGATGGTCATCTGGTACGAAATGTCATCCAAGTGAAAGGCGATGTACCTCTCACAAGGTTCATCACCCCTCATACTGCTGATACGGACGGTGGATAGGAACTCCAGGGTGTACCGTCTGTATGTTGGCGCATTCTTCATAAAAAATCCTTCCAGTCCCCCTTTGGCGAGGAGGACTCTGACAGGCTGCAGGAGACCAAGGAGGTCCAATGTGGCTATATCGACGAAGCTCGTCTCCTTTAACATGCGCCCCTGTAAGCCCTCCCATCGTTCCACGTAGGACCCGGTGATCCGGGTCAAGCCCATGTACCTATTCGGAGGGGGCGGTACATGGTCTGATTCCGGAACCGGTGGCGGAGCTGGAGCGGCCGTGCGCTCGGCTAGTTGGGTAGGCCGGTATCTCCTCTTGGGAGCCATATCTGTCAATCACAGTAAACAGAGCAAACAGGTCAAACGCGAAGAATATCTGTATAAGCAATAATGCACGTCTGTAACCAATCTCAAAATAGTTCAGCATTACAGGCCGAAACGAAAGCAGTCCAACTAGTTCAATTCGTACTCACAATGGCATATACAATGTAAATTACGCTCAACAAGCCCATACCATTAAATTCACTAAGTACTCACAAAGTCTAAATGCTATATTTCAAAATAACAGTCATGCTCAACTAATTTTAGCCATCATTAGTATAATGACAATGTCAATCTCTACATTCCATGGCTAAATCACGGTAAACCACATAGCATTTAAAAGCATACTAATCCACATCGAAACACTTTATCTTAAGAACAACGGGTTGACATGCTTCCGATACATACTCACAACCTATTCTCCAGCCCAAACATCACGAATGCATATATTTTAAAATCTAGCAGCAACAGGGGGAAATCAACCCACTTCCCCCAAATCAGAACAATAATACATTCGTATTCACCATGGAATTCAATTAGATGCATAGCATATTCACCACAATCCCCACAACAAGAATAACCATTTAAATCCGAACACCATTCACACAATGTACACCATATATAACAATAATAGCATATATATTCAAAATTACAATTAGGGCTCAAAAGAGTGAAGAGGTGTACCAAGAGCAAGCTTAGGAAGGATAAAAATGGAAGCCCGCGATCGGATTGCCTACAAAGTGTAAAACCCCAAAAAAAAAATCTAGGGTTTCGGTGTACGGTGGAGCTGGGATTTACGGTGGAGAAGTCGAGAGTTTGTGGAGAGTGTGAGAAGTGTGCACGAGGGTGGAGACTTTAGTGGTGGTGCAGCGCAGCGAAGAGCGGCGGCGGCACTGAGATGGCGGCGGCGATTGGGAGTGTATCGGGCTAAGGGGGAGAAGGAGGAGGAAAAGAGATAGAGGGAAAATGAAGGGGAAGGGACTATTATTTTTTTTTCTACCCGTTCGTCGCGACTCGCGACCGGCGTCGCGAGGTCGTCGCGAGTCGCCAAAAGGTGAATCTGAAAGGCAAAAAATTCCTGATTCCGTCGCGACTTGCGACGTGTCTCGTCGCGACTCGCGACGGACGTCGCGAGGTTGTCGCGTGTCGCGGAAAGTGAAGTCTGAGAAGCCAAAATTTTTCAAAACTGTCTGATTCCGTCGCGATGAAGCTCGTCGCGACTCGCGACGGGCGTCGCGAGGTTGTCGCGACTCGCGGAAAGTAGAATCCGAGAGGGTAAAATTCACTGAGCCCGTCGCGACTCGCGACGAAGTCGTCGCGACTCGCGACGAGGCTGCTAACCTGGACTTAGAAAATTTTTCTGCTTCTTTCTCTTGTCCAAGTTCTTCCTTCTCGAATTCAAGTATTTTCCCCTTCCAAAATCCAATGCCTTAGCTTCAAAATTGCTGCAAAATCATGGAGAAAACAACCCGTGAAAAACATAAAACAAAACAATAAATCTTAATGATAAAAGCTCAAAAATAAACAACATCAACAGAAAGTCTAAAGTGACGATCCGGATGATCAAAACCCAGTATATTTAATGTCGTCGGCACGACTCACTTCCCTCTACGGGGTTCAATCACAACTTGGATCGAGGAGATGAACGTCTTCCCCTTTTTCCGGTACAAAAGTCTCGTGGTAAGGTTTCAAACGATGTCCATTAACCTTGAAGGTAGTGGACTTAGCTTGATTTAAAATTTCCACCGCACCATACGGAAGACCTTGACCACCTCAAAAGGACCGATCCACCGGGACCGTAATTTACCTGGGAAAAGGCGAAGGCGAGATTGGAATAGGAGGACCTTCTGACCAACGTCAAAATCCTTCCTGATGATCATCTTTTCGTGCCATGCCTTTGTCTTCTCTTTGTAGATCTCGGCATTCTCATAGGACTCCCTCCGGATTTCATCCAGTTCCTCCAATTGCAACTTCCTATGCAAACCGACTTCATCAATATCAAGATTAAACTGTTTGACCGCCCAATAAGCCTTGTGCTGAATTTCTACCGGTAGGTGACAGGGCTTACCAAACACTAACCGGTATGGAGACATACCGATTGGTGTCTTGTAAGCCGTCCTATACGCCCACAGGGCATCATTAAACCGAGAACTCCAATCCTTCCGGTTAGGGTTAACCGTTTTTTGAAGGATGGACTTGATTTCCCGATTGGAAACTTCGGCTTGCCCGTTGGTTTGTGGATGATAGGCGGTAGATGTCTTGTGAGTGACCCCATACTTCTTCAAAAGTGCTGCTATGGTCCGATTGCAAAAATGTGTGCCACGGTCGCTAATCAATGCTCGGGGTACCCCAAACCTAGAGAAGATGTTATTTTTCAAGAAATCTGCAACCATTTTAGAATCGTCAGTCCTGGTGGGTTTTGCTTCAACCCACTTCGACACATAATCAACAACAAGAAGAATGTACGTAAAACCATAAGAGCTAGGGAAAGGTCCCATAAAGTCAATACCCCAAACATCGAAGATTTCACAATACAAAAGAGGTTTTTGGGGCATTTCATTCCTAGTGGAGATATTTCCTACCCTCTGGCATTCATCACAAGATTTGCAAAAAGTGTATGCATGTTTATTCATCGTAGGCCAATAAAACCCACTCTCTAAAACTTTCCTAGCGGTTCTCTTGGCTCCAAAATGACCGCCACATGCATGAGAATGACAAAACTCAAGTATTGAGTGTATTTCACTATCAGGGATGCATCTCCTAACAACTTGATCCGCACAATGTCTCCACAAAAAGGGATCATCCCACACATAATATTTTGCATCACTCCTTAACTTATCCTTTTGGGCTGTGGAAAAATGATGAGGAAATTTACCAGTGACGAGAAAGTTGACAATGTCGGCATACCACGGTTAGAGATCCCTAATGCGATTAATGGTGAACAATTGTTCATCAGGGAATTCCTCCCGTAGTTGCTCCTTCATTGCTGGGCTTACCTCAATGTCTGCTCCCGGAGTCAACCGGCTCAAATGATCGGCCACAAGGTTTTCAGCGCCCTTCTTATCCCGCACCTCCAAATTGAATTCGCTCAAAAGCAAGATCCACCTAATCAACCTTGGCTTGGATTCTTTCTTCGTCATTAAATGATGAAGCGCTGCATGATCAGTGTATACAATAACTTTAGTACCAAGCAAATAAGATCTAAATTTTTCTAAAGAGAATACCACTGCTAGCAACTCCTTTTCAGTGGTGGAGTAGTTCCTTTGGGCTTCATTTAGGGACATGGATGCGTAATAGATGGCGTGAGGTACTCTCCCCACCCTTTGACCAAGCACTGCTCCAACGGCGTAGTCACTCGCATCGCACATTATCTCAAAAGGCAACGCCCAATCTGGGGGTTGTATGATAGGGGCCGAGACTAACCTTCCCTTCAATGTATCGAAGGCCTTTTGACACCCCTCATCCACTACAAATTCCACCTCCTTTTGCAACAATTTGCATAGAGGAGATGCTATCTTTGAGAAATCCCTGATGAACCGTCGATAGAATCCTGCATGGCCAAGAAAAGAACGCACTTCGCGCACATTAGTAGGATAAGGCAGAGTTTGAATCATGTCTATCTTGGCCTTGTCAACCTCAATACCCTTAGAGGAGACAACATGGCCTAAGACAATACCTCTCTCAACCATAAAGTGACATTTCTCAGAATTTAGCACCAGATTAGTTTCAATGCAACGGTTAAGGACTTGTGCTAAATTTGCTAAACAATTATCAAAGGAATTACCATGAATGGTGAAATCATCCATAAATACCTCGACAAAATTTTCAACAAATTCTGAGAAAATGGTTACCATACACCTTTGGAAGGTCGCGGGGGCGTTACATAGCCCGAAAGGCATGCGTCGGTAAGGAAATGTACCGAAAGGGCATGTGAAGGTGGTCTTCTCTTGGTTTTCCGGAGCGATAGCCACTTGAAAATACCCCGAGTATCCATCCAAGAAACAATAGTAAGGGTGACTTGCTAACCTCTCGAGCATTTGATCAATGAATGGTAGGGGGAAGTGATCTTTCCGAGTTTCTGCATTCAATCTGCGGTAGTCAATGCAAACTCGCCACCCATTTTGAACTCGGGTGGGCACCATTTCACCCTTCCCATTTTCAACGACTGTCATTCCACTCTTCTTTGGTACCACCTGAGTTGGGCTCACCCACTTGCTATCCGAAATTGGGTAAATCATGCCCGCTTGAAGCAACTTGAGGATTTCCGCCTTAACCACATCCATCATAGGTGGGTTCAAACGGCGTTGGGGTTGTCTGACAGGTCTCGCGTCTTCTTCCAACAAGATTTTGTGCATACAAGTGGATGGACTTATGCCTTTAATGTTGGCAATAGTCCATCCAATTGCTTCCTTGTTCTCCCTCAACACTACCATCAACTTTTCTTCTTGCTCCTCGGTGAGCTTGCTCGAAATGATAACTGGAAGTGTCTCCCCTTCCCCAAGAAATGCATACTTAAGATCATCTGGCAAAGGTTTCAGGTCAAGCGACGGGGCTTTCACACAAGAGGGGAGGAATTCCGGTTCCTCGGGTTCCTCTAAGAGGAGAGGAGGAGGTGTTGAGATACTCGGTGTCATCTCTTCAAGCAAGTTCAAATCATCAAAACTGCCTTTCAAGTTAGTGCTCATAGAGTATACATTATAAGCATCATCAGCATCACATTGTAAAGCAATCAATAAAGAATCCTCACCATTTAGTTCAAAAACATCTTGCACAACTTCTTCAACAATATCTAGGGCATGGCAAGAATGTTCTTCACTAGGAAATTTCATAGACTCATTTATGTTAAACTCTATTTTCATTCCATCAAATTCCATGGTGAGGGTACCTCTATGCACATCAATCATTGTCCTAGATGTTTTCAAAAATGGCCTCCCCAACAGAATTGGGGCGGCATGTTTATCATGCTCCATGTCAAGGACATAAAAATCTGCGGGGAAAAGTAAGGAATCCACCTTAACCAACACATCCTCAACAATACCCTTAGGGTATGCATTAGAACGATCGGCCAATTGGATTACCACCCCGGTTTTATGCAATGTTCCCAAGTTGATATTTTCATACAAAGAGTAAGGGAGAACATTTATGGATGCACCCAAATCAAGCATACCTTTTTCAAAACGGGTATTTCCTATTATGCACGGAATTGTGAACATACCGGGATCGCTACATTTAGGGGGTAGCTCTTTTTGACACAATGCAGAAACATGCTCACTTTTTCCACTTTTCAATTTATTTTTGGCCCTTTGTTTCCTATTCACAACACATAATTCTTTGAGAAATTTGGCATATCTAGGGATTTGTTCAATTGCATTCAAGAGAGGAATGTTTACCTCACACCTACGAAAGACTTCGTAGATGTCTTTGTTATCCTCCATCCTCATCCTGTCTTTCAAGGCCTCTGGAAATGGGGGTTCCAGAACATATGGGGGGCTCTCCACCATCTTTTCTTTCTTGTGTGGAGGAGAGAATGGTTCCGGGGTGGAGGTTAACTCCGGTTTTGGTGGCAATGTCTCCAACTTGATTTCTTCCTCCTTATCTTTGTTGGCTAGCTCCTTGGTCACCTTCTCATGGATTGCCTCTTCCTCAACTCCCTTCTCAAACTCTTCAATTCTCGTTGGCTCCTTCTCATGGATTGCCTCTTCCTCAACTCCCTTCTCAAACTCTCCAATTCTCGTTGGCTCCTTCTCATGGATTGCCTCTTCCTCAACTCCCTTCTCAGACTCTTCAGTTCTCGTTGGCTCCTTCTCAACATTTTCAGCCTCCGGTGAAGCACCGACCTCTCTACCACTTCTCAAAGCGATAGCACTTGCATTTTGCCTCGGGTTGATCTCTGGTTGGGCAGGTAGTTTACCCTTTTCCCGGGCTTCCATCCGGTTCACCATTTGAGCTATTTGGCTTACTTGAGTTTCCAAGTTTTTGATACTTGCTTTAGCTTCATCTTGGAATTGTTCGCTCTTTTCAGCACTCATGCCTAATCGGTGAATAGCTTGCATTACCTCATCCTTGGATAGCCCCGAACCTTCCCCTTGGTTTTGGGATTTGTCGTCAAATCTTTGGAACTGTTGTTGAGGTGGCCGGTATTGTTGTGGAGGGAGCCTGTACGGTTGAGAGTTCTGGCCTCCTTGAGGGTTTCCATACTGGAGGTTCGGTTGATCACGATTTCCCGAATTATATGGCCGGCTTTGGTACCCTGGGTATCTTTGGTATCCTTGGTTACCTTGGTAGCCTTGGTTACCTTGGTAGCCTTGGTTACCTTGGTAGCCTTGGTTACCTTGGTAGCCTTGGTTACCTTGGTAGCCTTGGTTACCTTGGTAGCTTTGATTTCCCTGATACCCCATAGCACTTACTTCCTCAACGTAATCCTCTTGTAGAGTGGGGCATGTGTCCGTAGGGTGCGCCAAATAGCAAATTTCACATGACTTAACATGTGGCGCACTTCCTCCGGGGTTGGTCATCAAGGTCTTCACCATGGATGTGAGGGTCGTGACTTGATCCTCCAATTTCCCACTGTTGGCAAAATCACTTGCATGCCTTGGGTTTCTCCTCCTCAAATCAGCCCTTGAGCTAAAATTCCTCGACTCTTCCGCTAGCTCTTCATATAGTTGCATGGCTTCAGCAGACGTTTTGTTTCCGAGGGTGCCACCACAAGAACTTCTAACCAGCCTTTGGTCCTCATCCAGAAGGCCATTATAAAAGTAATACACCAAATCTCCCTCAGAATAACCATGATAGGGACAACTTGCGAGGAGCATCTTAAATCTCTCCCAATACTCGAAAAGAGACTCTTCATGCCACTGCAAAATGTTGCTTATATCTTTCTTCAAAGTAGCGGACCTCGAGGCCGGGAAATATTTTGCGAGAAATTTTGTCTTCAAATCAAACCAACTCTTTATGCTCCATGGCGGTAGGTAATGGAGCCAATCTCTAGCACCATCTTTAAGAGTGAAAGGGAATGCCTTTAACTTGTAAAAATCTTCGTCCACTCCGTGAGGAACCGTACCGCTACACAAGAAGTGAAACTCAGTGAGATGCTTGTTGGCATTCTCCCCTTGCCTTCCAAGGAATGCGGGTAGCATATTTATGAACCCGGTCTTCAGCTCGAAATGCCCATTTGGTCCAATCACTGGGTATTCAATGCACATCGGTTGTTGCTAAAGATTGGGCGCCATGATTTCTCTCAACAAGGGCTGTCTCAAAGGGATCCCTCTTTGGTGGGGATGGGGATTGTAAGCTTCTTCTTCTTCCCTTTGCTCATCTTCAGTCTCGATCCGGGGGTCCATTGAAGAAGATGTGTTCACAAAATGGTCACTAGGAGGGGTGTTATTCACACTTTCCAAAGAAAGCCTCCTAGCCCGTCTCAAATTCAACTCCAACTCGGGGTCGTAGTGTAAGGGTTCTTGTGAAGAGGATCGCGCGCGAACCATACACCAAGAACACAAACAATACGTCTCCAAGCCAAGCGAAAATGGCAAATCTACTAAGAAATCAAAATAAAGTAAAATCAAACTAACAAATATTCACAAGTAGCACATAATCACACATAATATGCTAAAGCACTTAAAAATGAACGCCTCTTCTCCGGCAACGGCGCCAAAATTTGGGAGGTCGTCGCCGTACCTCTCAAAGTTAATACTTGTAAACCCTTAATGCGTCCTATCCACAACAATGTAAATAGTGGCAAGATGGGGTCGTCCATAGGAAAAGGGATTTTTCTAAGTACTTAGACACCTATATGAGAAAACGTACTAAACACATACATACATAGATATATATAAAAGCATGTAAACAAAGGGGGGTTTGGTTGGATGGTTCCTAGATTAGCAAATTAAAGTACAACAATTAGCAAATTAAGAGAATGATGAAAATCATGTAAACGCAAATAAAGATGTGATGAAAACACAATTACGGAGCCTTGGGTGCAATTGACTTTCACTTCCAAACCTTGTTTCCATCATTGAACATGTAACTAATTCACTACTTTCACTACTTGCTGTGAAGACTAAACTTCTATCCTTCTTAGATAGTAGTTTGCAAGAGTGAATTCGACATCTCTTGTCAAACCTCACCAATGACTCCCGTTGTCGAAACACGACTCAAGGTATCCCATTAATGGCATTTAGCACGAATGATCAACAAACTCGGCAACACTTATAACCACTACACTGTGACTAAGCATTTAACCGACCTATGCATTTACACGGGATTGGTCAAGAGCGACCACTCATAGACCTCTCCCATTTGCTACAATTGATAAACATGGCAAAGAGTTCAACATTGCATATTTATCTAGCAATCATCAATTCATCAACATAATCAAAAGCTCTAAATTATACTTATATATCCCTAACAAGAACAGGGGGAAATTTAACCCAATTTCCCCAAACCCTAGCTAGCAATTAATACAAGCATTTCATATACTCAAGCTTTCAACCACTATGATGAAATCAACAAACACATTAAATTCCCACAAATGCATAATAGCAAGAGTAATAAACAAGCTACAAAGTGTTCTTAGGACAAAGGTTTGGAAGCTTAGGTCAATTGCTCCCAAGAGGTGAGATTAGCTAATAGAGTTCATGCTAATCTATCTAAAACAACAAATCAAAACACAAGATGAATCAAAGATGAAAGAAATGAAAAAAACAAGGGTTTAGAATAGTACAGCAGCCGCAGATTCAGAATGAATCACAGAGGAGGAGAAAATATAGTATTTATAGTGAGAAGAAATAAAGTTAGGATTCTGGTCAGTCGTCGTCGCGACTCGCGACCTATTGGTCGCGACTCGCGACGTGTCCGTCGCGACTCGCAACGATGACCAGAATTTTTGCATTAACTTTCTTCTTCTTCTTGTGGCATGTAGTCATCTCCATAGTCACTCCTCTCAACTTCTAAGTCTTCAACTGGTTCAAAAGGGATCTTCAATGGCCTCCGGTCTTCACGTCTTCGAAACAAGTCTTCAAAATCTTCGAGAGTGTAGTCTTCAATGGCCTCCGGTCTTCATTACTTTGTTCACACAAAAATCTACTTAAAAGAGGTAAAAGAGCGCAAAGTTGCTCTTACCCCTCCTAAGAGGATTTCATGGTAAAATACAATCTGTTGGTAATGAAAGAGCACAAAATGGATCCTAAATAGTACTAAAATAAGCATATAAAGTGGACGCATCACGAATACATTTTCATACTTACAATTGTTAAGCGTAATACTTCTTAGGTGAGCAACGTTCCACGTGTGTGGGAGTGGCCTTCCATCCAGCGTCTCAAGCTTGTAAGCCTCATTTCCTAGCAGTTCAATCACCATGTAAAGTCCTTCCCATTCTGCATGTAGCTTTTTCTGCCCTTGGGCCTTGCTAGCCTTGTTTCTTCTCAACGAAAGGTCTCCCACTTTCAAGGATCTGGGTCAAACCTTGTTGTTATAATGTAGTTCCATCTATGACTTGTATGCGGCTTCCTTTAGGTCTGTCTTCTCTCTGAGTTCATCCAGCCCCTTCAGGTTTTCTCTGATTGCCTTGTCATTCTCATCATGACCCATGGATTCAACTACTCTCCTACTGGGCACAACGATTTTTGGGGGAATGATTGCCTCCGTCCCAAAACATAGCCTATAGGAGGACTCCCTAATAGCACACTCACCAGCTCCTCATCCCATTCTCCTTTTGCCTGCCCCAGCTTTCTTTTTAAGCCTTGGACAATGGTTCTGTCCGTCACCTTTATCTACCTATTTGCTTGTGGATGGACCACTAAAGTGAACTGCTACTTGATATTCCGGCCAGCGCACCAGGATCTGAAGGGTTCATATGCGAATTGTTTCCCATTGTCGCTCACTATTACTTGTGGGACACCAAATATGCACACTATTCTCCTCTAGGCAAAGTTTGTGATTCTCTTCCTTGTTATGCTTGCTACGACCTCGACCTCGACCTCGACCTCCACCCACTTAGTGAAATAGTATATCGAACCACAAAAAATTTCTTCCTCCCTGCTGCCTCAGGGAATGGCCCCATGATGTTAATCTCCCATTTGGTGAAAAGCCATGTGATCTTATGCTAGTCATCCGCTCCACAAGGAGCCCCTGCACCCTGGCGTGTTCCTGGCATATGTGACATTCTTTAACCATCTTCTCTGCATCTGCTCTCATTGTAGGCCAGTAGTAGCCTGCCCACAAAGCCCCCATCACGATTAATCTGAGCCCTTGGTGGCTACCACAACTTCCCTCGTGTATATTTCTCAAGACGGTGTTTGCTAGCTCTTGCTCTGCACATATGAGCCATGGCTTGCGTAACTCCTCTTGTACACCAGCCCACTCCTCAAGGCATACTGGAACGTCTTCCTCTTAACTGTCCTCGCTTCTTTCTCATCCGCTAGAAGGCTTCTATGCTTTAGGTTGCTTTATATGGGTGTCGTCCTGTTAACCGTCGCATCCTGCATTACTGCTACCTGACCCATGTTTGTCGACCTGCTTGCTAGCTTTTCCACCAGAACCAACTTGGTTAAGTGCGCATGTGCTAAGGATACCAACTTGCTGAGTGCATCCGCTCTCGTGTTTTGCGATCTCGGTACTAAGATTATATCAAACTCCTCAAACTTCTCAAACTCATCCGCTAGGCTCCTAACCTTGTCCCTGTATTTCATCATTGTCAGTTCCTTAGCAGTGTACTGCTATTTATTAGCCACCAACATTGAGTCTCTATGGGCCTGAAGTTTCTTTGTCCCTAGCTACCAAGCTATCTCCATGCCCGCTATCACCGCCCCATACTCTGCCTCATTATTAGGTGCATGAAATTTGAAGTGTTAGGCGTAGGTTGCTTCCATTCCTCCTGAATATGATATTACCAAGTCTACCCCTAGGGCCCCATCTACTTACTGCTTTCAAACATCTGGTCTTGTCAGCCTGTCTACCTCGATAACCTGTACTGGGCTCTGCATTTCCTCCATCGCTTTCATCTTCTTTTCTTTGGGCATTTCCACAAGGAATTCTGCTATGACCTACCCTTTTATGGCTTTTCTTGGGGCATATTCAATGGCGTGCTCTCCCAGCTCCACTTCCCACTTTACCAACCTTCTTGAGGCTTCCGGCCTGGTCAATATTGCCTTCAACTGCTGGTTGGTTAATACTATCACAGGGTGTGCCTTGAAGTATTGTCTTAGCCTCCTCGCCGCGTGGACCAGAGCCAGAGCGAGCTTCTCTTGACCTGAGTATCCATGCTCTGGACCATATAGGGCCCAACTTACGAAATACACTGGTCATTGATTTTATTTTCCTCCCTGACTAGTGCACTGTTGATTGCCTCCTCACTTGCCGCTACATACAGGTACAATGTCTACCCTTCTTTGAGCTAGTCAAGGTGGAAAGGTCTTTCAAGTAAGCTTTCAGTTGATCGAAAGCTTTATCTTCCCGTTCTCCCCACTGTATGGCCTAATTTCTGCCCACACGTCCCTTCAAAGTTTTTAAGAAAGGGAGTGCTCTTTCTGCTGCCCAGACATGAAACAGTTCATGGCTACCAATTTCCCGTTCAAGCTCTGGACCTCCTTCACCATTCCTGGCGCTATCATTTATAAAATTTCCTTTATTTTCTAGGGATATGCTTTCAATCCTTCGTTTCACACCATGTGCCCTAGGAATTCCTGGGCTCCTACCCCAAACTGGCACTTGGCCGTGTTCAGCTTCATCTCTGTCTCCCTAAACTACTTCAGGGTCTTCCTACGTCTTTCGTAAAGGTTTCATACCGTCTGCTCTTTATGACCATGTCAACCATATACACTTCCCAATTTCTTCCAATAGGTTTCTAGAAAAAAATTTCCATCACTCTTTAGTACGTGGCCCTGACGTTTCTCAGGCCAAATGACATCATTCGGTAGCCAAATGCTCATTTTTCAGTTATAAAGGCAGTTTTTCCTACATCATTGTCTAGCATGGGGATTTGATGATACCCCTTATATGCATCAAGGAAACATTTAATTGGATAGTTGGTAAGGGCATCTAACTTATGGTCAATGACCTGCAGCGGGTAACAATCCTTGGGGCAGGCTTTGTTCATTTTTATGTAGTCCCTGCACATCCTCCCGCTGCAATCCATCTTCTTCACCGGCACCGGGTTAGCCATCCAGGCTAGGTAAGGGACTTCTTGCAAGATCCCTACCGCAACTAGCTGGCTAACCTCCTTGTTTACTGCTTCATTTATTTCATTACACAACATCCTTCTATTCTACTTGACAGGCTTGTGAGGTGGATTAACCTTTAGCTTATGGCATCCAATTTCTTTGGGGGCTCTGGCCATACCTCCGGCCTCTATGCAAAAGGCTTCCTATTTTCCTTTAACACCTTTACCAGTATATCTTTCACTTGAAGGGGAGAAATGTTCCCACTTGTAGCGACTGGCCTGGGCTCAAATGTACAGCTTCCACCTCAGCTCCTAGCTCAGACGGATCACTCCTGCCTGTACTCATGATCATTCTTATGGGCTTGGGCTTGCTGGACTATCTTTTTTAACTGCCTCTTTCGTCTTCTCGCTTGCATTTGTTGAGAGCAAATTTGTGACTCTTTGGAATTATGCAGATCTCCCCTGACCGTGGCTATCCCTCCTCTGGTTGGGAATTTCGGGATTAGAAGCAGGGTTAAAACTATACCTTTCAGCACTGCCAACATCGACCTGCCTAATATTAGGTGCGTTATTTGTCTTCACAATTATGAGCTCCATGTCCACGGGCTTGCTCTTATCTCCTTCCCACACTGCCCTATGGAGTAGTATGGTTCCTTCAGGCCATACTGTTCTATTTTCAAAGTTCACCGGCAGGGTTTTCATCGGCTCCAATTTCCTCCTTATGTTCCCATCCAGCTTCTCAAAGCAGTTTCAATACATTATCTCTGATGAGCTTCCGCTGTTTACATATGCTCGGTGAACCCTCTTATCCATCATTCTCACTTTATCACCACCATGTTACTACTCGTCAGGCTGTCTGGCACTGGGTCATTAGCGTCGAACGTTATTGCTTCGTTCGTGCCCAACTTCCTGTCCTTTGGCATCGGCTGCGTTGTCTACCTGCATAGTGCTTTTCACTGGGATTCTATCCTTCCTCCAGCGCTTCCGCCTATAATGGCATCAATGTTGGTTGCTATTAGTGCCCTGCTATTCTCCGTCGGGGACTTTTCCCTTCATCTTTTACTTCTTTCTTCCCCTATCTCAGCTTGGGCCACCTCATTTCCTTTATCCTGTCTTCTCTCCCTGTCAGGACTCTTTGCTCTAGCATGCCCCTCTTGTTGCCTGTGGGATTTCCTATGTTTTTTCTTGCTCTGGGAGGTGGCTTTGTTATAAGCCCTTGCACTTTTCACCAAGTGTACCATCTGGCCACTTTGCACACTGTCCTCTATGTTGTGCTTCAGATGGATGCAGTTATTCATGTCATAGCCATGGTCATCGTGATTATCTTAGAACTAGGACTTGCTCCTCTTATTGGGGTCTTTCCCCATCTTCGACGGCATATCTATTATACCTTTCCATGCGTATAGGACAAAGATTTCCTTGGGCGTCTTAATGAGTGGCGTGAAAACCTTCTTTAATTTTTTTAACCTACCAAACATATACTGGGTGCCTCCATTTGCGCGCTCAACCTTCTTCTCATTTCTATCCCCATTTGCATCAGCCATCTGATGTTCACGACCACTCTGTGTTTCCTTTCTCCTCTTATCAGCCAAATTTTCCCTGTTAAAGTTCTCAACTCTTTTTGTTAGCTCGTCAATCACCCTGGTGGTTCCACGCTTCAGTCCCTCAGCAACAGCTCATGCCTCAAGTTGTTTATGAACTTGTTGATGAGTAACTGGCTGCTTCTCTCCTCTACCTGATTCACCTCGTCATTGAAATGCTCCCAGTACGCCAACAATGTCTCTACTGGCTTATGCCTGATGGTCAACAACTCAGAACGTGTCTTTTGGAATTTGTTTTTGTGCATGAAGTGTGGCAAGAACTTCTGCACCAGCTGATTGTAGCTATCATTCATCTCATTCTCCAGGTTCTTGAACCACACCCTGGGTGCTGCTATAAGGGTGGTTGTAATCATCTTGAACCAAATGGCCCGCGGTATCATACAGGTAACCATGTTGGTGCAAAATGTGTGTAGGTGGTCCTCCAAGTCTTCCTCACCGCTATTGGTATCTCCAACTTTGGGTTCGTTGTGAATGTTTGAATCCTCCTGGTGAAGGGTGAGCCTCTTCTCTCTGTCCTAACTTCTTGCTCCAGTCCCCTGTCTGGATCCTTGCCCATGGCACGCTCTTCCACCCTTGGCGGTAGCACGTAGCCTTCCCATCACTCAGGTGTGTTGTAACCTTCCCTTCCCCAGCTTGTACCTTCCCTCCGGAGTTGGCTCTACTCTGGGCTATCTCCGAGCCTTTCCCCTTTTGGTTAGGTGCATTAATGTCTCTTTCATGTTTTGGGAACAGTTTGGTTGGCTACAAGCCCGCACTTCTCCGTCTTGCCTCTCTAATCTAGTGGTCATCCATCTCCTTCAGCCTCCTCATCACCTTGTTCTGAGATGCCATGAGTGCCTGAAGTACCTCCGAGTTGTTTGCAGCTCCATTGAGGTGCGAAGCTGGTGTCTCCCTCACCGACATTACCGTTGGGGTAGAGTCATCTTCCAGGCGTGTCACGTCCTCTGTAACCACTTGCTTGAATAGGTTTCCCACTGTTTGCGCCTTCATGTCGTTTGAGCTACGTGGATGCTAAAAGATTATGCGCTCCCCACAGACGGTGTCAATGTTAATGCCGATTTTCGTTATTTCTCTCTCCCTGATCTCCTTCAGTTAATTTTAAGTTGGCACCTACAAAACAAAGAGGCTAAGGTTAGGCAGGAAGGCACTGGGTCGTGCCTGCTAGAATATTTTAGTCAGCCATATTTGTCGTGTAGGAGAAGTTTTGAGTGAATAGTGTTTAGATTCTAAATCTTTTTTTGTTTCCATGATTATTCCTCTTCATATATGTTTTTGGTGGCTGATGGAACATCAATCGTACCAGCCTACCCATCAGCGCATGTTCCATCCGTTGCCTTAGCCTTGGGCCGGGATACTTTGGGTGCTTGGCATTTAGCCCATATATTTTCAGTGAGGATCCCCTTTTTTAAGTGTCAATGGGTGGATATTAACAACATCACACCGAGGATTTGGGATTCACCCTTGTTGATAGAAGTGGGGTGGGCTGGAAGGACAATCCGTCTCAAACACACCAGGTTTTCTATGTTAGGGATGATGTTGATGCAAGGTGAGAGATTGTTGTAGAAGGAAAACAAGATTTTTTTGTAGAATTCGATCAGCATACTCCGAGTGGTGGGTGGCAAGATGATATTGTACTTCAGGAGGATGATACGAGTCTTCATGGTTTCCTTGGCCGCAGTGATCATGACGAGGGTATGTTGGTCGACCCTAGATGAAAGGTTAACCGTAGAAGAAAAAATCAAAGAAGGTGGTGAGGAAGAGAAAGCATAAGTGAGTAATGGTTCCACCTTAAGGTTTGTAATCTCATTTGTCAAGTTCGATATCTCTAATTAGTGTTATTTGTACCAAAATATCATTTCTCAACCTTGAAGTCACTAGTTTTGATAATCACTAAAAAACAACAAAAACTAATTGAAATGTATTCATAATAACAATTCCGAAGTAAAAATATAAGTTATAGTCAAAACGTATAAATAATTGTAGCAAAACTTAGATCAATGTAACATAGTCAACAAATTCACTTGTTCACAAACATCTCATTCTTTTTCATCTTCAATGTCGGCCACAGAAGTCAAACGGTTGAGTCGTGGGTGGGAGGTTGACGCGAGGTGTCGCTCATAAGATCTTTGGGATTTTTCCAAGAATTTAATCTTTTCCTCAATTGCGCAAAATTCTGCGTGCATCCACTTGTAGCAATCTTTAAAACCTTTTAGATAAGCTTTTTCGGTACCTTCTTGGAAGAACAATTGTTAAAAGCAAATGAATGAATCAATTTGATCAACAATATTTTATAAATCAAATGTCACTAACCTTCCTCAATTTGTGATCTTTCCTCAACTGGTGGCCTTCTATTAACCTCGGAAGCTTCCCCAAGCTTATGAAACCATTTGCGATCGATGAAAACCCAATACTTCTTCTAGAAGTAAATTTTTTCAAAATATTCCGGGCCCTTCTCCTCACCGCAAATAACCAACCCTGGGACCTTCTTCAAAATTAGCATGATCAAATGACCATAAGGGAGACCTTTGATCAACTACTTTGAATTCGCAATGTACAACATATGCTTAAAAATGTTTGCCCCGGGATTTATTTTTCTACCCTCCATGATATAATCGAATAGATTGAGTGTGGTGTAGTTAGGATCGGTGATGTGTTCACCCGGTGAACGAGAGTTCTAGAAATAATCGCATAAGTGATACAATTATCAATTGGCAAAACTTCTAGATCAAAGGTTTCTGGCCTTCCTAATTCCCTACTATCGCGTCCAAAATATCTCACGCTAAATTCTACAAAGTCAACATATGTGTATTCACTATTTAACAGGCACTTCTCCCTATGGTAACAATCATCCAATGGCCCATCTAAATCTTCTTGAAAAATAAGTTTGGGGTGTTCGTAGGGGAAATCCAACAACTTATTGATGTACATTTGGCTAACGGGAATGTCTATGCCCCCAACCATAGTCTCGTAGTCAACGTTAGCAACTCCACGTAAATAAACGTAAAATTGACAAGTTAAGTCAAAGTAAGCGCTCTCATTACAAGATAGCAACTTCTCGACATGTTGTTCGCTAAATTTACTAAGAGGGTCAGCCAAACCTATTGCAAGGTATTCGCTAAAATCAACTAAGTAGCAATCCAATAGCTTCCCATTTTCACATAATTCTTCAAACGTTTTTGGGCAAAAGGAGAAACAAACCTTGTCTCCGATGTGTCACTAGCGGATCGTGACCTAGGGTTATCGATCTTGGATGCCCCTCCTCTTGTCATTGACTCCAAATTCAGGGTTTTAGGAATTTGGTAGAGGTGGGTTTTGTTTGCGAGTTCGCAATAACGGATCTAGGGTTTAAGGATTTGGGGGTGGACTTTGTTAATGAATTCTTGATATGTTTTTTATATAGGGAAAGTGTTTCCGAGTTCGGAAACTCTGAATGACCCTTTCATAATACGGTCCAATAAATTTCTGAGTCCATAAATAATTTAATGTTACATTTCTTGTTCATCCGGCAATTCCATAGAGGGTCCGAAAATGGCTCAAGAGCTCAGAAACTCACTTTCCGAGTTTGAAATGTGGTTCGTCACTTACTGTGAAGATGAACCTCTTTCTTTACGAGCTTGGAAACCCGTCTGGCTTACTAAGTCAAATGGAAGAGCCATTTCCAAACTCGGAATTAGCTCCGTACATTGGGTCATCCTCAACATTTTTACCATTTCAAATATGTTGCAATAAAATTCAATCACATCTACACAATACTCGCTCATATCACTTTCAATGTATATAAATGATCAATGAAAAGACATTTTAGTTCTACCAAATAAACATTCCAATCAAAGTTTAAATACTAAAACGTTATTTAAAATCCACACATGTTATCTAAAATCCAAATTACCGTCATAGGAAAACATTGTAGCAAATTATCGTCTAAATTGACTACTCTCTATTACACCATTTCAAACATGCCTTTAATTTAGTGGTCGGTCTCATAATTTAAGTCACCGCCAATTTCTTTTGGACCATTAGTCCCCAGGTTCCCGCTGGTTTTTTCTCCACCTTGACCTCCATCCCTGGCCGTGTCTTTTCCACATCTCTGACGCGCCTGCTTTAACACGACCACCCCCACAGTCACCACCATCCTCATCACTTGTCTCTTAGAAAACCAGCTTGAAGTTTGCTTGCTCTTCATCTTCTCTCAATTTAAGGTGAAGTCCGTGGGATTCAATTAATGTCGCATGCTGCGAGTGGGTCGGCTCAGCATCTCGTGTGTCTTGGTCAATTCTGCACGGAAGTAATCAAAATACTTTCTTAGCCTAACCTTCCAACCGGTCTGTGAACCTGTCAATGTAAAAAATTTATAATACAAGATATTATTAAACACAACATATATTTCAAGTAATATAAAATTCGATGGAATACGTACTGGAGCTCGATGTCTTGGCTCTATTTAGGTCTGCCCCGTGAGCTCTCTTCACATTCTTAGCCTGTTGACTGGGGATTACCCTAGGATCTCATTTCCCACTGAAACTATGTTGAAGTTGTTTGTGTTGGAACCAAGTTCATCATAATAACAAATGTTGGAGGGCCTGTTAACTGCTTGCACTCCTGCCTTCTTTAACATGGCGATGATCAAACCACTGCAGGGTAGGTCCTTCCTTTTTGTGTTTGCCACCTTAAGCATGAAAGAGATTATAGTGTAGCCACAGTTAATATTTACCCCATCAATGACATACTAAAACAACATCAAGTTACCAATCATCGGCTCGCACGTGTGGCTACCCATTGGCAAGACGTTAAGGCAAATCCACTTGTAGATGAGTCATTTCTTGGCTTTCCCCATATCACCACCTGACCTCTTAAAAATATTTCTTCGTCACAGTGACAGGACATAGCAGGGTTGCCTCGCTCACCCTGACCAACAATGAGTGTGGCAAATTTCTAGGGGGCTATGGGGATCATAAGGTCTTAATTTTTTTGGAGTTGTGTATGGACTTCTAGGACTTCATTTATGGTATACTTAGACACAATAAAATCCTTCCCATTAACTCTAATTAATTCATGATTATTGCTACGTTGACCAAAATTAGCGTAAAATTGGATCACCTCATCTACATGAACAGGTTCCCTAATTCATTCTTGATTATTTCTTGAGATGTTGAATTTTGAAACGGGCAAGAAAATAATCAACCCCTAACTCACCAATCTTAGACTCCAAAAATACCTTTGAATTTCTAATTTTTCTCTTGGAGAAACCTACATAACTCTCCCCGGCCCCAATATTGAAGAATTTTGCAGATTGGCCGATCTTCTTGAAATGGCAGTGACTCCTATCGCTCGCCTTTGACTTACCACGCTTGGTCTTGTGACTCATTATCGGAAGTTTTGAGGTTGAAGTTAGGAAGAATTGAGGGAATTTAGGGTTTAGTAGGGTTGAATTCGAATAAATGGCTTTGAGGGTTTTGGCTTTTTCTCATTTTTTATATAAATTCCATTTCTGAGTTCGGTTTTAGGTCTTGAATCATATTTGGAAGGGTGATATTTTTACGAACTTGGAAATAGCACAGAAAGGGTTTTCGAGTTTGGAAACCCTTTTACTAGCAAAAAATTGAGTCAAAAGGGTTTCCATAGGGTATTTACTGCCCATTTGAAAACACCAGTGGGTTTCCTACCATTTTCCCCTTGCAAAAACCTCTCCAACCCCTTACCTCAATTCTACGTCATCTCCACTCCATGATTTCATCTTCATTAAATATGAGGTATTTTTTTATCATTTTTTTCATCTATATCCTCTTATTTTCAAATTTCTGCACTTGCTTTTTTCATTTTGCCAGGATTTGGGGTTTTCCTTTGAAGATGAAGCTATAAGGAAGAATAAATGGTAATCTTTGTTTGAGGAGAAGGTTAGTCATTGTTTAATGTGGAAATCTAGTGTTCATATTGTGTGACCCAAAATCCTGGAGTTTCCATGGATTTTATTTAGTTTCACTGCAAAGGTATAAGATTATTTAAGATTTCTTCGTTGAATGGGTTTGTTATTCATGGGCAATTGTGTAGGGTTTAGGGTTTTGGTTGGGAAATGGTATCCTAACATTAAGGTTTGCATATTCAATTGGAATTGTATTTTTTTTATGGTAGAATAATTGGTATGTGAATTTGTGAGGTTGAATTATTTATATAAATTCAAAAGTTAGTATATTTGTCCACTTCATTTGATTAAGGATTAAGTATTTAGTGTATGGGTTTTTGTGTCTCAAGTTGTTAGGAAATAAAAACCTAGGGGGATTAATTGTTGCAATTTTAAATTAAAGGATTTGAGATATGTATTCTACATTTCATATTTTTAGGGTAAATGAATTCAATATGTTTTTTTAATTAATTTTTTGTTTACTAATGTTTCGGGATGTGTACCTCCTTCTTTAACGACTAATTAATTTTATGGTACATTTTCGAATGTAGCGTACAAAATGGCATCTAACAAAAGGACTCGTGATCAAGTATCACTATCCCGAAATGAAATTCCACCAACAACGAACCATGATATGGATGAGGATGAGGATGATGGATCTGAGGATGAGGGAATACCCCCAAATTCATTGTACAACCTTAGAACGTAGAATGACTAGGAAGAGTTAATCCCATTGATATTCAATAAGTCTAACAAGTGTGTCAGCCCAACGCGCTAAATGGTCTAGTTGGGTAGCGAAGGTGGGTAGAACGAAAGTATACATCAAATACGATAGTTGGCATAAAGCCCCCAAAGATTACAAGTCCACTTTATGGATGGAATGCAAGGTAGAATTAGTGAATTGTTATTTTTCAAAATTTGTCCTTGATTGAAAATGTATCTTCGTGATTAACCCTATGGAGTTCCAAATCCTCACAAAGGCCATTCGACATCAAATCACCGGACATGGATGATTTGAGAAGGAAAGCTACGTTAATGATGTCCAAGAGTTGGCGTCAACTTACATACACTTGGTCAAGGGACTACACTTTTAGTGATAAGAGGGGTGATCACCTGTGGCTAACTTATACTCACATTCAACCCAATAGTTGTAAGATCCACAAAATGAGGGCATTGGAGAATAAGGATAATGTTAGTAATAACAATTTTCATTTTATTAATGAGTTTAGATTAACATGTTTATAGTGATGACTTAAGTAACATCATAACTTAGGGCACGAGAGAAGATAAACAACTAATGGCCATGAAGAATAAAATTCCTCACTGATTGAGCCGCGGGGGTTATGCCAAGGTGGCAATGGACCTCGTTAAACAACGTTTTGAAGAAGATGTGCAATTTTCAATAGAGGGTGGGATAACCGAAGATGAGGCAAGGGAAATTGCGCAACCAATCAACGAGGATGACATTGAGAGGCACGATCTATTCCTCAAAGGCTAGCAAAACAAAGACGGAGTGCATGTCAAAGATGAAGAAATAATGATTGTGGAAAGAATGGTAAGTAAAAATTATAGTGAATATATATTATTTTGGAAATGTTTTTCTTAAACATGTACTCCATCCGTCCCACTTCAAATTTCCTAATTGCTTTTTGGAAGCCAAACTTTGTAAACTTTGACCCTAAATAAAAATTAATATATACATAATAAAAATATCATGTGGGATCTTGTTAGATTTATCTTAATATCTATTTTCTAAATATCAATTTTATATGTGTATTATTATATGTAACTAGAGATATTTATGGTCAAACATGCTCATTGAAGACCGTGAAAAATCAATTAGGAAGTTTTAAGTGGGGCAGAGGGAGTATTATTATTTACATTCTATTATATTTAGGGAAAAAATGAAGAATGATCAATTACAAGCGCACTTCATTCCAACTGATACGCACGACATCCTTTGTGAAGCAACCAAAAAACCCGACCATCCTGGGCGTGTTGAGGGAGTAGGATCATTCATGAACCAATAAGAGGTTTTTGGTATTGTAAGGTTCCACGATGGTGCTGAACCCTCCAAAGTTCACATCCTACAAAAAAATGCTTCTGTAAGACAAATGAATTGAGCGGAAAGACATCCTCATTTGTAGGTTGATTCAACACACCAGACTTGTTCTTCCGGACAACTTAGATGATTTGAAATCCGATTCAACACTGCCATCAAGGTAATTGCATCAATTCCCCAGAGATATTGAGGTGAATCAAGATCCTATTGTGAAAACTCTGAGAATCGAGCGGCAATTGTTCAAACCGGACAAAGTAGACACTGTATTACAACCAATTGAAAAACAAAAGGTATATATCTATTGTATTTGTTCGATTTTTTTTAACAATTTAAGAACTTAGTAAATTAACACAGAGTTTTGTGAGAATGTAGAAATCACATCTGTGTGACCTATTTACACACCAAGGAATGGATGGTAAAACACTCCACGTAGCTAATGAAGTTATGCATGAATTGATGAAACACCACCACTCTGTACCTATTGGTGAGGATATTTCTAAGGTTTCGTTGGAGGAACTGTTGGTGTTGGGCGCCCATTTTCCAGTCGTAGAAGAAGAATACAAGAAGGTTGGTCATGCACAGGGATTGTTTCTACTATGGCCACATCGACTTATTTATGCCGATCCTTTATGGATCGACATTTGAAGCAAACACGACCGCATCACTTAAACCAATGAAAATAACACCAAGACCCATCAAACCAACACCTAAATCAGTCCAAACAACACCCATGAAGCTTAGACCTTCAACTGTAAGAGCACAAGTCCTTTGACAGACACCACACATTGTAAGGGTCCTGTTTAATTTGCTTCAACCGCATGATCAAAACACAACATACTAATTCATGGGAAATGAATATGTATTTGGATGCAAATGGGATATCATTTCGTTTTGGGGTGATTTTGAAGATTTACAAATATGTGAGCAAGTCAATCAAGCGATCATACACATCTACACCTTGTGAGTTATTTCTATAAATTTTAGTCAAACTCAATATTTTAACTACTACTTCAAAGCTACTAAAGTAAAATGACATTTCAGAGGTAAATGTTTTTTACACATAATCAAAAGAAGGGATAAATTAGATACATGTGGCCGATGTCGATTCAAGAAATTGGTTGTACATAATAAGAGAGGACCGACTACATCCGTAAGAGCCTAGGGCGGAAGGATAAGAAGTTGTTAATTGCACCATACATAGAAAGGTTATATATATACTAAGATTGTTTGTTTTACGTACCGGCTACAAATCACTCATTTCGTGCACAATCTAAATTTTCTTATTTAGGGACCATTGAAGATTGATTTTGATTGTTTCTGCCCATAACCGGGTTTTTTGGATGGATCCCCTGCACTTCCAACAGTCGGATGCATTTGTCAAGATTTTGGAATTGGCGAGGTGGTCAAAATTAAGGAGGGCTATGAACATAATTTATTCAATTTACGGTACTTAATCAATTTAAATAAGAATTTAATTAAGGATTTTATGTTTATTTAAATCATTACAAGAAACAAGCATAGACTAGGAAGTGTGGCTATTACGTCATGTTATACGCATCTGAGTGCATTCAAGAACTCAAAGATAATTTCATCCAAATTGACAAGGTACGTGTAGAATTGTTTCTAGCAACCAATTAATCTAACTAAGCTTTGTTGTATTTTCTACTAACTAATTATTGACAGGTTTTCATGAAGGAATCAAAGCCCTACTCTCAAGATGATATGACCAATGCAAGGAATTCCTTGGCTATGTATATAATACTCAATCGGTTAGGAACCCTAGGGAATCCGGATATTGCAAAACTGACATAATTAGATAAATAATGAAGCTTAAAACTATTGGAATAGATTCATACTTTTTCCTATTTCTATCTATATATTATTGCATGGTTAGCATTATCTATCTATTTTTGTCAACAGAGAAGATACTATCATCTATTGTGTTATATTTGTTGCTGTGGATTGAGGCCTTTTTTTGGAGCTGGGGGCATATAATAGAAATATTCATTTACCATAGGAGCAGATCATGTTTCCGAATTAGGAAATTTCAGCTTAGATTTTTATACAGACACGACTACCACTTCTCGACTTCGGAAATACTATCCACAAAACCATTTTCGAGTTCGTAAAAAATGCATACATATATATGCCAAATTGGAGCAATCGATGGACAAAATGGACAGAATATGCGTACGAGCTCTGAAACTAGGAAGTAAAGAACGAAGAGCCGACTGCCCAGTTTCCGAGTTCAAAATTTTATGACTTCCCAAACTTGGAAACAAGATCAACAGTTCGACGGACGCTGGAAATTTTTTACCTTGGAAATATTTAAAGGTGGATCCAGTGGCACTTTAAAGGCTGTTTTCAACAACCTTTGTTGGCATTTTTAAAGGTGGTTTTGGAACCACCTTCTATTAATGGACGATAGATGATAGGGCCAGAGAAGGCACAATGAAAGTGCCTTTAATGGTCCAATAGACCCGTCTTTAATGCCCCCTACACTAGTGGATGATTCAATTTGCTTTCATAATAAAATTATATAGATACAATGAAAAACGTTTAGTAACAATTACAATAATACAAATTGTCATCCAATTAATTAGCCCCTAGGAATAATTACTTTATTGCAAGAATATTTAAATTACATGCCAATCAAACTAATCTTTTGTAAGAAAATCATGACTACTTGGCAGAGAGAGTGTATCACACATCAATATCACTATGTCAAACATGAATCTTGTGGAACTATAACACCACTTGATCTAGAGCATAATCTATGTTGTCCAAATTGTGTGCACAACTTGAAGAACACAAATCGACGCTTCCAAATAAAAGGAACCCCTTATACAAAAACACAAAACACACGATAAGTACAACCAGATCGAGAACAAAACATCGATGCAGACAACTAATTAAATTGAGTCATCATCTTGAACACAACAATCTAATAAATCAGGTTAAAATATAAGACTAATGTATGGAGATAAGTTCCATACTTATTCAATAACATAAACATTAAAAAAAATCAATTAAATAAACAGTTATTTCTCCATCTCCTCAAAAGAAAAAGATGGAAAAAAAGTAAATTGAAGAAAAAATATAGTTTTTGAGAGAGTGTGTGGGGGGGGAGGGCTACGACACTGCTTGTCCTTTCAGTCCTTAGTGTACGTGGTTGCTTCTGTTAGAATTGAAGTGATAGTTTAGGTACGATGTATCTCTAGGATTTGGGTATTGTGTATATACCTTTGTAACCGTCTTGTACTCTATATTATTTCACGTAATACACATCCCTACTTAATTAGAGTTTCCGTATTCACATGGTTTATTCACTTAGGGTCTTTCTCGTTGTTTGTTTGGGTTTTTCAGATCCAAACTCTGTGTTTTTGTTCACCCAATGGTTCACTTGAGGAGGTGTTAGGATTGAAGAGATTTTCTAGGTGCGATGTATCTATAGATTTTAGGTATCGTGTGTTTACCTTTGTAACCCTCTTGTACTCCATATTATATCTGGTTATACATATCTCTATTCATTAGGGGCTTCTTCTTCACATCTTCATTATTTTATAATATACTTCTTTTTTTTTTGTTTAATTAGCACTTCACTTTTGTCAATAAAATTTATGAGCGACTAAATAGATAAAAGAAATTGAAATAAATTAAGGAAAAATAATTTTGAAAAAAATTAAGGAAATATTAATTAGGTGGATGAAACACTAGTAGAGAGATCTCTATTAAAGTCGACATTAATTAGAAAGCGGTTCCATTAGAACCGCTTTTAATTGAGGTCTGGAACCATTTTCGAGTTTGAAAATCCTTCCTGGGTCATTTTAAAGGCGGTTCAAATTAATTAAATTCAATTCCGCCCTTAAAGGCGGTTCCACCTTTAGAACCGCCTTTAATTAAGGCCCGAAACCATTTATGAGTTTGGAAATACTTTCCTAGGCCATCTTTTCATTTTAAAGGCAATTCTAAAGGCACTATCATTTTTATAAGGCTGAAACTCATACTCAGTCATTTTCTTGGCCCAAACCCCTTTACTTTAGCCCGCCTTTTCTCCCCTATTTTCATTCTTTCCCCTTTGAAACCCCATCGACCGTCTAACTTCTCTCCTCACCTCATACCCCACCACCAGCGCCTCTACCCTTCCACCGCTTCTACCCCTCCGCCGCCTCACCTTCCCTTCGCCGCTCAGCCCCCACCCCACGCCACCCTCCACCCACCTTAAGAAACCCTTACCTCCCACGCCACCTCTAAGCTCTCTGCCTAAGCTCTACCGCTCACACCACCCCTCCGCTTGCCAAGGGTTCTTGCAGCCTCCGCCTCCCGGCTCCGATGCTAGCCACACAACCCTGATGCACATCGCCCTCCTCCACTCCAGCCTCCGACTCACGGCATACGACCTCCGCTCACAACCTCCGCTCATGGCCTCCGACACACAGCCCCCCAGTCTCCGACGCTTACCTCCATCATTCGCCGTGAAGGCTCGCTGGAGATTGCTTTCGCCGCGTTTCCGCCGTAGGCCTCCGCCGTTGTTCTTTTTTTGCATTTAGGGTTTAGACATTGGTCTTTACGCTTTCGCCGTTGTTCGTTATTGCATTTTTATTGGTGTGGGAATGATTGTTGTTGTTCTAAGTTGTTTTTCTTGGTTTTCCTCGCTGCCAGAAATCGATTGGTTTCCGACAGTTATTTTTTTGGAAGGTATTTTTTGGGTCCTATAAAAGGCAATTATTTGAACCGCCTTTGATCTAAATCGATCAAAGCCGAAGCCATTAAGGGCCCATTTTTCCACTAGAAAAATAACTCAAAACTTATCATAACTGAAAAAGTGTTGAATAAAAGAAATCTAACAAATTAGCATGTATGTCAATAATAAACAAATGGGGGAAGAGTATAAATACAAAATTTTAAGTGTTTAGTATTCAATATTAAGCATGTAATATTGAAATAAAAGAAACCTACCAAATTAGCATGTATGTCAATAATAAACAAATAGGGGAAGAGTATAAATGCCAAATTTTAAGTGTTTAGTAATGAATATTTAGTTTAAAATTCTATTGATCCAAAATTCAACGGAAGAAACTTCATGATATTCACCGGCATTCGCGTTCAGCTTACAGTAATACGGTGTCGGAACGTTCATGTGTCATTTGTGTACATATTGCAATGTCCATTTCAAAAATAAAGTCCTAGTTCACCTCCGTACATATTCATCTTTAATTGGAGATCCAACGATAACAACAAATCAAAGCCGACGAGATAATTACTCCATTTGTCCCACCTCTATTTAAACACTATTGCAAATTAAAACTATTGTAACACTTTTGTTATAATACTTAATTAAAATTTTAAAACAGTTTATAAATTAAAGTATTACATAAATTTTGAAAAGTGTTACCTAAATTTTAAAAAGTGTTATGTTAGATCTAATGTAATATCGCCTAAGGTAATACGCGTAAAAGTGTTACAATAGCACATAAAGTAACACTTTTACAGATATTACCTTAGGTGATGCTACATTAGATCTAACGTACTCCCTCTGTCTTATTTCAATCTTCAATTTAACTATTTATTTAGCTAAAATTTCCTAACTTTGACCCTAAAATTGAATTGGTATATAAGTTTAAATATTATAGTGTGATACATGGCTAGAATAGCTATAGCATATATTTTCAAAATATCAAAATTTTAAAGTTATGAATTATCCTTAATAAAAGATATTAAAGATCAAATATTTTTCAAGTCTACTGTTAAAAGTCAAAGGTGAAGCTTAAAATTGGACAGAGGGAGTAACACTTTTTAAAATATAGGTAACACTTTTCAATATTTATGTAACACTTTTCAAATGTTTAAGTAACACTCTATAAATTACTTTAACTTTTTTAATAAGTGTTACAAGGAAAGTGTTACATTAACCTTATATTGTAGTAGTGGCGCTTTTGCCTTTTGACATTATTCTCTATTAAAATTTGATCGCATATTTAAATAGATATATGAACAATAATATGATAGTAACTAATATTGTTCAATTCGCTGTAACAAGTAGTTTTTAAATATAAATTTTTTATTTGCTCTTATTATACGTAGGTATAAATGTTAATATTCAAATATATTTCTTGAACAACATGATGATGATTATTGTGCAAAAAGATTTGGGACAGAGATAGTAAATGATGAAGAGCTTAGAGGATGATTAGGTCAATTGTTAAGAGTTTTACAGAATTTCATGATTCTAATACCAATACAATTTTAAATTTAGAACGTGAATTATTAAATGAGATTATTTTCTAATATAATTAATTAGATAATTTAATGTATATTTTATATTTTATTACTATAAAAATTTATATTTTAAAAATATAAATAATTATAATTTAACTTTAAAAATTATAAGAATAAGATTTATCAGGATTTGGCTAATCGTTAGATGGTTTTTCAGGAGACACTCTCAATATTAATACTTTATAGTAAATTTTCAAATAACTATTCACTCTGTTTTACTATTTTTTATACACTTACCATTTTCGTATATTTTTTATAATATTGTCATCTTCTTTTCTTTTATGACAAAAAGTAAACAATTTTTAATCACTCATTAAACTTTTTATTCTCCTCATTCAATTTTCTCCACATATTTCAACTTGGAAAAAAAAAATCAAATCTGTGGTATATCAAGTATAGTGAAACAGAGGGCTTAGAAAATAACTAATTCGAAACTACTTAATATTGGTCTCATAATTAATATTTGTTCATATAAATTAAAATGATATACTACTAAATATAATCATTCATGTAAAGAATAACAAATTAACCTTTACATTATCCATGAACATCTGAGATGACGTTTTCAACCGATTAAATATAACGGTATTGGATTGCACTAAATTGAATTTAAATTACACTTATAACACTAACTTTTAATTGAAAATATCAATATAATCCTGCAAATTCATAAAGTGTCAATCTAACCCTAACTAGTTATTAATTGTGCCAATTTAATCCTAACTATTAGTCAAATTGTGCCAATATAACCAAACTACCTAATTCCAACATTGAACCAAAAAATTCAAGCACTGACTAAAATTAAAATGACCAAAATATCCTCTAAGCCAAGCCTGGAAATTTAACACACACCATACATTTATTCTCTTTCACTCTCCCCAACCCTATCCCTTCTCTATCCTCATCGTCTCCCCCCACCTCCACCACCCTAACCTCTGCCACCCTAAATATTCCATCACCGCAGCCTCCTCCACCTACCTGCCACCCGCTTCAAATCCTACCCAAATCCCACGGTGCACCACTTTCGACAACCAACGTCCCCGCCGCTCCCAACCGTCCCCACCTTCACCGTCGACATCGTTGTGTCTACTGCTGCCTCCCATCATCGCCCTCCTCTTCCCTCTCCCCTCCTTCTCGTCCGTCTCTCCTCCTCTCGTTGCGACCCTCCTCCTCCATGGTCAACGACCTCCACAAGAAGCCCCACAACTTCATGGACCATTTCAGCGACCTCCGCTAGAAGATCGCCGGTGAGTAGCGCGACACCGTCCAGTGGCGATACTACACCATCATTGGTGAGACACCCGAGGGGAATGTTCTAAACGCACTGATCTCAACGGGGCAGAGCGAGACATTCCTCCATAAGTTGATCCAACAGCAGGGGGCGAGGGCAGGTGATGAACACGATCGTGGAGATCTATGAGCGGCACAATGCGGTGAAGGAGATCGAGCGAGAATATCATATCCTTTGCCGGAAGAAGAAAAAGAGAGAGAATATCATACCTTCGGAAGAAGACTGGAGAAAGAAATGATAAAGAAGGAAACAATCGGAGGGCAAATAAGTCTTATATTTTTTAATTTGTTTTCTTTTTTATATAAATTAAGGGTAAAATTATAATTTCACGAGATTCCGGCCAAATGACCATTATCTAAAAAGTCAATCAAGTTCAGGATTAGATTGACACTGTATAAGATTGTAGGGTTATATATTGACAACTTTATCCAAAAGATAGAATTATTTTAGCATTTTTCTCTATAATAAAATTTCAATAACAGCAATATGATGTTCGTTTGAAGTTTGGAACAAAGTTTTTACCTCTCAAGACACTACACACAACTCCAAATGACAACCAGCATCCCCGCACTCCATGTAATGTGTAGACATACGTATTTACGTCACGTGCAGATTATACAATCCTGTTTTTGTTTGACTAAACTTTTGTCATATCAATCCTGCATATGTCCTACTGTACAATCACCGCGATGAAGACAAACATACTGTGTCGGTGTAGGTGTCGGTGTCGGTGTCGGTAATTGTAATGGATGGTTAGTACTACTTGATGCATTAATTAGAACTCCTTTTCAAGCCGTTACATTCTCTTTCCAATTTTTGAATTTCAAGTGGTGAAGTGCACAAAACATTGAAAATAAAATAAAGAGCAATCTATAAATATAATTCTACATATTTGATTAAGTGTCAGTATAACCATCAAATAGCTGAAATCATAAAAACAACCTTAATTAGTTAATGAAAGTGCTAATATAATGTTAAGACATCATTTCATGCTTTGACCAACATTGATCATCACACATAAAATGACCAAAATACCTGTAGAAAATAAGGGTAATAATTGTGTATTGTATTCATGAATTCATGATACATTATATAGTAGTACATGATACCTATACAGGTAACAAAATACAATTACATCTATAATTATGGTAAGAATACAAATCCAATTCCAACCCTCCTCCTCAAGTTGGAGCATGAGGATCGGAAATGCCCAACTTGCCAAGTAAAGAATGGAACTGGTTATGTCCGAGAGCTTTAGTGAACAAATCTGTTGGTTGGTCTGTCGTACGGATATGTTGAGTAACAATAGTGTCAGATTGGACAAGATCTCGAACAAAATGACAATCAACTTCAATGTGCTTCGTGCGTTCATGAAAAACTGGGTTGGCTGCTATGTGGAGAGCAGATTGACTGTCACAAAACAATTTCATAGGAAAAGAGTGAGAAACCCCTAAGTCCTTCAGTAAGGACCTAAGCCATAACAACTCACAGCAGGTAACTGCCATAGCACGATACTCTGCTTCAGCAGAAGACCGAGAAAAGTAGGTTGCTTCTTAGTCTTCCAAAAAATTGGAGAATCACCAATCATAACAAAATAACCAGATAAAGAATGCCTAGTAATTGGACATGCGGCTCAATCTGAATCACAATAAGCAGTCAATTGTAGAGTACTACGGGAAGAAAGAAATAAACCTTGACCAGGAGGACTCTTCAGGTAGTGCAACACACGAACCACAGCTTGCCAGTGAGGAACACAAGGAGACTTCATGAATTGCGCAAGAGTATGAACTGAATAACTAAGTTCATGACGAGTAATAGTCAGATATATCAGGCGCCCAACCAAACGGTGATACTGCTCCGGGTCATGGTAGACTAGACCTTCAACACGTGCCAAATCATGTTATGGCTCCATCGGAAAATCAATTGGTTTGGAAGCAGATAAACCTGTATCAGTTAGGATGTCCAAAGCATATTTCCTTTGAGAGAGAAATATCCCCTCCGGTCTTCTAGCCATCTCTATGCCCAAAAAATACTTAAGCAAACCAAGGTCCTTCATGTGAAAACAAGAACCCAAGTATTTCTTGAACTCAGAGATGAGCGAAGAAGAATAACCAGCAATAACCAAATCATCCACATAAACCATAACATGTAAAGAAACTGATCCACAGAAATAGACAAATAAAGAGTAATCAGCCTTACTTTGAACAAAACCAAAAGCCCGTAAAGCTTGAGACAGTTTAGTAAACCAATTTCGAGGAGCCTGACGAAGACCATAAAGAGATTTCTGAAGGTGACAAACCTGACCAGGAGGTACAGATAGCCAGGCGGAAGACGCATGAACACTTCCTCATGCAAATCACCATGCAGGAAGGCATTATGAACATCCATCTGATGCAGTTCCCAACCTTTTATAACAGCAACAGACAGGGACAATCTAATAGAACTCATCTTTGCAACTGGAGCAAAGGTCTCAGTGTAATCAATTCCTTCAACCTGGCGATTTCTAAGAACCACTAGGCGTGCCTTGTGATGTTCAATAGTACCATCTGAACGAAACTTCGTCTGGTATACCCATTTGCACCCAATAGCCTTCTTATGCGCAGGCAAAAGAGACAAAGTCCATGTCTAATTTTGCTCCGCAGTAAGTTCCTCAACCATAGCATCTCACCAATGAGAGTGACGGGAAGCCTCAGAGTAAGTAGTGGGATCTACACTAGAAGTTACAACACCCAAAAATCTAGAATGCATACTAGAAAAATTATCACAATTTACATAATCAGTAAGAGGATAGAGAACACCTGAGTAAAGTGATGACGCATGATGGAACGTAATCGAAGGGGGGGGTCTTTAGTAGTAAGAGCACAAGCATGTTCTTCACAGTCGTAATCTGTCAAGTATGATGGAGGATGACGAGATCGAACACTCTATCTGGTAGGTGGCAACTCAGCAGCGGAACAGGCCAGTACCAGAGAAGTCGGGAAAGTAAATACCGAGGATGTAGCATCGACAGCGACTGGCGAAGAATAACCGGCAGCGGACGGCGAAGATCGGTCGGCAGCGGCCGGCGTGACAGTACCAACAGCAGGCGGCTGAGGACTCACTGGCATTAACCTACTGGCGTTGACCGGTCGGCATTGACCGGCGTTGACTTTCCGGCGATGACCTGCATTAACTGGACGGCGTTGACCGGTGTTGACTTCCCGGTATTGACCGGCGGTGACCGGTAAGATAGCAGTCGGCACTAGCTGGCCACCGGTGGTCGGTGGAAGGCCAACAGCGACCGTCAGCGGTGGATCGGCAGCGGAAGGCTGAACAAAAACTCCGTACGGCTCCGGCGAGAAGGGGGAGGAATTCGACGGTGGTGTAGTGGTGCCGCCAGGTTCATCGAATAAAGCAGATGTTGGAGTTGCAGAGTACGGGAACTGGTCTTCAAAGAAATCAGCATCCCGACTGTTTAAGATCACTCAGGATTCCAAGTAAAAAAGGCGATAACCTTTCTTTCCGGCAGGGTAACCAAGAAACAGACACTGCCGACTTCGTGGTGTAAACTTGTCACGATATCTGGGAACATGAGCAGCAAAACACAAGCATCCAAAAACCCTTAAGGATAAATAATTTGGAGCTTGCCCATAAAGCAACTCAAAGGGAGCACGACCGTTGAGATGCTGAGTCGGTGTTCGGTTGATCAGGTAGGCAGCAGTAAGATCACATTCTCTCCAAAATTCAATAGGAAGACTGGCTTGGAACCATAAAGCACGTGCCACATTGAGTAAATGGCAATGCTTTCTTTCAACCCGACCATTCTGTTGTGGTGTGTCAACCATAGATGTCTAAAAGATGATCCCAGATGCAGCAAAATGAGATCGCAAATGCAGAAATTCAGTCTCATTATCAGTCCAAACACGTTTTTTTGGTTCGGCCCCACTGGTTCTTCACTAAGGCACTAAATTCTAAAAATCTAGAGGCTACTTCAGACTTAGCGACCAATAAATAAACCCAAACAATTTGGGAATAATCATTGACTATCATCAAAAAATAAAATGCACCACTAGAGGATGGAGTTCGATAAGGTCCCCAAACATCACAATGTACTAATTCAAATAATGTAGTACCATTTGTAGAACTCAATGGAAACTATGTCTAGTCTGTTTTGCACTATAACATACAGAGCAAGGTATAGTAGTATTATTTGTGCTAAAATAAAGAGTTGGAATAGAAGACAACACCGTAGATGATGGATGACCAAAACGTTGATGCTATAAATCAGATGAAGAAACCGAAGCAACTGTCGGAATAGACTGCAGGATATGAGAACGAATGCGAGTATCCAATAGACGAAGCCAATAAACCCTCCCATTCTACTCACCCACGCCAATCACAATCCCCGTACTGATTTTCTGTAAAATGCAATAATTTTCAGTAAACAAGGCCAGGCAGATAACAATCTAGAGCATGATATAAAATAACATCGCAAAGTAGGCATGAAGAGCACATGAGTAAGGGTGACATCACCAAAAGAAATAGACTTATATTGTGTAGCAGATGACACAGATCCATCGGGCTGTATAACATTCACAGTATTGGTAGTAGTAGTAATATTAGTAAGAGAACCTTTGTCACCAGTCATGTGATATGAGGCTCCCGAATCAATAATCCAAGGTAAAGTATACTTACCTGACCCATGGTCGGATAAAGAATCAAACTTATTAAATAAATGTATGGTCGTACTCCATTGGTCGTCAGACAGTGCAGGATCAAAATCATATCGTGTAGGTAAGCCAGAGGAGGCGGCCACCACAAACCCTTGCGGCGACGTCACTACGCTGGCCAAAAGGGCCATAAAACAAATGGCAAGAACAATAAAGTAAGAGAAGGAAGAAAATTTGCTGAACCAAAGCCAAAAGAGGCAATTGATGCGCCCCCACTGTGTGGCGCGTGCAGGTCATGCGCTGTGAAGGGAAACTGCGCGTCTGGTGCACCCACGCGTGGATTCACACGCTTTTGGAAGGTCGAGCGTGTGAATCTCATGCGCGTCTCACGTTGTCTGTGCGTCTCACGTCGCCGGAGCCGATGGAACCTAGCTGGAGTCGAGAGCGGAGTAGAGCTATCTGGCCAGAGTGATGAGTAGATCGGGCGGATCCGGGAAAGAACTAGCCGGAGTGATTCGGAAGCTCGCCGATCGGAGCAGAGCGGGCCGGACGAAAATGAAGGAAGAGGGAGCGGGAGCAGGTGCAGGCCGGCGGACAGAGTCGGGAGCGGAAGCAGGTGAAGGCCGACGGAGTGGGAGCAGAACCGGAGGCGGAAGAAGAACGGCGGCGTGGTGGTGAGCAGGACCGGCGGCGGGCTAAAGAAGAAGTTTTTTTTGGCAAAACAAAGGTAGTCCGGATCGGCGGCGCGTGGAAGTCACGACGGCGGAAAATTTAGGACGGTATTTTAAGGTTTCAGCATTTTAGGCTCCGATACCATGTAGAAAAGAAGGGTAATAATTGTGTGTCTGTATTCATGAATTCAGGATACATTATATAGTAGTACAGGATGCCTATACAAGCTAGGAAAAGGTAACATAATACAATTACATCTATAATTATGGTAACAATACAAATCCAATTCAAATTCCTTAACAATACCTTTAACCTAAAATCTAAAAGTATTAGGATAATTTTGTCCTTAGACCACCACCGGACCGTAGCCAAGTTGCCGCCATGCCGCCTCCCTCCGGCCATCACCCCACCCCCTCTCCACGATCCACCACCCCACGAAGCCACGCAGCCCTGACGCGACGCCACCTAGCCCCGATGGAGCCCAGTTTGACAGAGGGAATCGGAAAGCTTAGTCGTGAGAAAGGCTTCTGGCCATCAGAAGAAGAGAATTGAAAGATAAAGAAGTGGAGAAGATGAAGATTAAGAGAATCACAGGGCTTCATGAGAAAATGAAGATTGAGCAGATGGAAACGAAAATGGAGAAGATGAAAATCAGAGGGTTTCACGAGAATAGGAGGTCCAATAGAAGAAAATGAAGAAGATGAAGATGTGGTTATGGTTGGGATTATAATAGTAATTTTATTTTGTTTTCAATTTTTCTTTCCAGAGGAGCAAAAATGTCTTTTTACAGAATTCCGGCTAAAATTTGTCATAATGGGTACATTTGCATTTACACTTACTGTCTAGAGTTATATTTGCATTTTTAATTATCAAAAAGTTATATTGACACTTATGTGTATTAGATAGAGTTATAAAAGTACATTTTTCAAAATATGTGATATCCAAAATTTATTCCACTGAGATAGATATACTTTTGAGTAGGGTTGGGCATCGATTTTTTTTCAAATGTTTTGATTTATTCGGGTCGATTTAATTGGGTTGGCCTTTTATAAACGCAAAACCAAAAATCGAACCATATTTAGAATAATCAAATTTGGTCTATTCAAATATGATTTTTCATTTTTTAGTTTTATATGCAAATATAATTGAATAAAACAAATTGGAAAAAAAACTATAAGTGAACATGAAATGCATACCACGTACAATCGCAGTTGCCCTTTTCAAAAAAAAAAACTTCCCCCCTCCCAGGTTAAACTGTACACTTCACTTTATGTCATTATTTATTGTCTAACTTTGATCACATATTTGAATAGATATATAAACAATAATATTATCATATGTTATATGGTTGGATTCATCGTAAAAATTAGTTTTTGAAAAGTTTCTTTTTGTTTACCGTTATTGTACATAGTTAAACATACAATGATTAGACAAGTTTCTTGATAAGAGTGAAAAAGAATTTGTGCAATTTAACTTGGGACAGAGGGAAAAAATAGAAAGCACAAACATGACACTTCCTACCTAACAATACCAACTTAAAACTCTTTGCATATTAAAATGTGAGAAAGTGTAAAAATAACCCTATTAATATGAAAAAGTGCAAATATAACCTTGTAAATTTTGAAAATGAGAAATTAACCTTAAGTAAAATTTGAAAGTGCAAAATTAACCCTAAGTTTTTGTAAAATAGTGCAATTATACCCAAATTGTAATATTCCGACATTAACTGAACAAATTCAGGCATTGGCCATTTATGAAAAGACAAAAATACCACTAATTCTGAAACACAAAATGTAATGACAAAGATACCCACCCCCATGTTATTCTTCTTCTTCAAATCTGCCATTACCAGCTCCACCGTCGTGCCACCAGCTCAGCCGCTACTAACCCCGCCCAAATCCGCCATTGCTGGCTAACCCTAGATACACCTCTCCCCTACAACCCACAACCACCACCTCTCTCCATCAGAAGCTTTGTATATCAAAGCATCGGAAAGTGTACATACGGTGGTGCAAAGGAAAACAAAAGAAATTAGGTGGAGGAGGAGCGGTGGTGTTTGAATCGTCGTCGCTGAAGATGGTGGAGGAGTTCCGAAAATGAGCATTGGAGAAAGGCCCGAATCCATCTCCGTCACCCAAATCTACCACCGCTGGCTAAAACCCTAGACCCCCATCGTGAGATGGGAACGAACGTTGCCGACGGAGAACGAACGAATGAACAAGAGATCCACCATCGTTATCTCTTTGCCTGACAGAGATGGGAACGAACACCGCCGGCGCGAACGAATGACGGGAAATTCTGTGATGGGAACGAACGTTGCTGCCTGCGGTCGTTGTTCAAGAACCCATCGAACTCAAAGATTAATAGAGATGAGGACGGTGGTGGTGGAAAATAATAAAGGATGGGGAATGGTTAAAAACGCAGTGGGGGTATTTTCTGATTTTTTTGTTTTGAAAATTTTAACCCAGGCGTACAATGGTCAATTCACATATTTCCGACCAATTTGGTTGTTGACAAATGGTCAACAAAATCCAAGGTTATTTATGCAATTTCATAGTTCACAAGGTCATTTCTGCACTTTCGACCAAAACATAGGTTATGATCATACGTCTGCAATGCATTGTATGTCCCATAATAGGTCCCTTTCGTCTACCCTTTCCTGGAAGTCGGTGACTATTCATAGCTATTCATCCTGGTCATGGATGGATCACCCAAGTTTGGGTCCATAAGTAGTGACAATTGCCCTATGAAGACTCGCTTTCGCTACGGCTCTGGTGGGTTCCCTTAACCAAGCCCCTGCCTATGAGTCGCCAACTCATTCTTCCCATGGTAGGTGAAATTAAATTGCATTTATTGAAAATATCGTCCAAAATGATATTGAATAGAATATTTGCTATAAAATTAAGAGAAGGAATGCCAGTATTAAGAGAGAAGTCTCTGCCCATATTATCTGGGGCGTCCTCTCTCTAACCGAACAACTTCTAAGTAAACCTTCTTTGCTTAAGCGCTTCTTTTCTCTGGGCACATGTTTTCCCATTGGGAATTTTATACCCTAGTACCACTAAAGGGGTCTGAATCTCTCAATCAAAGGACCGGGGAGAAGGAGGGCTCAGCGGGAAAATGGGTGTGCCATGAGAGAAGTAAGGAGGCCAACCTCTTTCAAATATACACCATGTATATGGCAATCCAATGTAGTTCGACTCTCATGTCGATTCGAATGAATCATCCATTCCACGGAGGAGGAATAATAAAAATGAAAGTCTAGGTTGGTTGGTGAGCCTAGTGATAGGAGACTATCTAGCTTGGTTCGGAGAGCACTTGTTGGGTTATATATTGCTGCTAAATCTTACGGCCTGAATGCTGAACTATTGACTCTACTTGTTTGGATGGATGTTCACCCCAAAGTGTTCCCGGGATGATATTATTAACCGTGCGAATCTTGGTATGGAAGTGATGCATGAACGTAATGCTCATAACCGTTTATCTACATTTTTTTCTCTACTTTGCTTTACAACTTTAATCGTATATGAGTGTTTTTTGGCAAAAAAATTCAGTTGCCAGAAAAATATGATCGATTTCTCACATTTTGATTATTTCTTTAGATCAAGATAATATGAAGTGATGAATTGGTTATTAGGTTTTTATTATGAGGATGATTTACTAAATCATAACTCTAAAAACCAACTAGTCACACACTAAGCAAAGATATTTTATCAAACATTTAATCGAACTCTTGGGACTACGATTCCGTATCTAGTAAAATCAATTAGAGGCTTAGCCTATGTATGGATGTAGCTCACCCAAGATAGGTAGGCGTGGAAGGAAGTGCTTCCAGTCGATTAAAGCTTAAAAGACTCCCCCCACTAGAAGACCCTCGGCCCTAAATTTAGTTTCCGAACTCGGTGGTTGTTTCTGCTTGTCGACGGGCCCGGTAAAGCACCCTAATGGAGGACTTACTTTGTTTTCTTTCCTACGCAAGTCTTGTTGTAAGGTGGAATGCTTTCCCGCTTTCCAATCTTTCAAGGAACACTCTAATCTTAAAAATTTTAAAGCATCAACCTCTAAACATCAAAAACATCAAAGAACACAATCTGTACTACATACTAGAATGTCAAACTATCCAATCAAGTAACTTTGAAAGGAACATGAAATAGAAAAATTAATTATTAAAAATCTCATTTAAATATTAGTGTAAAATTAATATTATTTTATTAATATATATATTTAGTTTATTCATAAATTGGGAATTTCAATTTTCAGTTTATGTAAAACCAAAAGTCAAGTCAGAAATCATATTCATAATTTTATTTAGTCGGTTCAGATATTTCAATATTTGAATATTGAATTTGGTTTGGTATAATCTTATATATATATATATATATATATATATATAATTAGATAATAACTCAAATAAGCTCCCAATAAAATTTCTTTATCCCCTTACCCTTGGTAGGAATTGAACATATGACCTTGTGATAGTAGCACTAGATTGCAATCGATAGGATAATATTTAATTCCCTTGATTCGGTATATTCAGTATTCGGATAACCAATTTTTTTTCGGTTTTCTTTTTTCAAATTTGTTTGCCCACCCCTACTATTGACTTTTGAGTAGTTTTCGTGCTGATTATTATTTTTTTAACTCAAAACACTCATCATGGATGAGCGGGGGTTTTTGTATTAAGGGATCCCACACCCTATGAAGCAGCCCAAAAGATTGATTTACAAAACAGTTATAGCATGGTCCTATGTCAAAACATGAAGCTCGTGATACTTGAATGAATTCTCTTGAATGTGTTTCCTTCTCTAAGCTCTCCACCCCTGTGTGAAGCTTATGAAGGCCAGACAATCAAGAGATTTCAGTCCAAGGAGAATACAATAAAGAACCTAGCTAGTGTAGTGTTTTTTCCATCTAAATTGAGGGAATAAAGTTTCCCTGCGGTTGAGAAATGAGAACCTCAGTGATGTTTGAATGTCGGCAAACTGAGTGGTGTATCCTCTTCTAATTGCCAGTTTTGCTAGGAAGTCTGGTGTTTGGTTTCCTTCTATGTGGATGTGGCTGAAGATGGCCGTTTGAAAAGGTGAAGTAGCTATTTGATCCGGTCTCGAAGCTGCAAAAGAGGCCACGGACAGATCTGATCATGGAAGATTTGTATCGCCGCAACACAATCCGATTGAATGTGAACATGCTCAGTCCTGTCCTTTGCAACTTCCAATCCTGTAAGGATAGCCAACATTTCAGCCTTTAGAACTACTAAATGAGGCATGAGATGGGTGTTATTTATTTCCATATAGCATGATTCAGCATGTACAGCCCTTTTATTTCCATATAGCAGTTTTCGTGCTGATTAGGGTTCAATTTCAACAAATTTATATTCTTAATATACTATTAATATTATAATGTTATTTTAGAGGTGGATTGTATGACTCAGGTAGTGATTGGTAGTAAAATATTCAAAATGGGTGTGGTTATGCATTTAATTGGAGAATGACATTTTTTTATATAATAAAATATTTTCCATGTGAATTTGGTCAAATACTAAATTTTTATTTTTAATGTTTTTTTCAATTATTTTTCAAATTTCTAAATAATTATTGTTTGGCAAAGTCTTGGGAAATACTGTCTTTCCATACGCTTATGGAAAGATGTGGTTTAATTAGTATAATAAAAGGTATCATCTTTGTTGCAATATTAAAAATTTATTATGCAATGTGTAGTATTTATAAAGTCGATAACCAGATTCATGCAACCCAAAAATTTTATCTCCATTTCTTCTAATTTGCACTATAAACCTTGGGTTTTCCATGGTTTATGGAAATACCGTCTTTTAATATTATTGTCACACCTATTTAAATATGCAGTTAAAATTTAAAAGTCAATAATATCAAATAGTAAAATGTGCAGTTTAATTTGAGACCGATGGAGTTTGTTATTCTATTCCACAATTCTCAAACTAACTGATCAAAGGCCGGACTGAAAGGAATTTTCCAACTTGATTTTCTATTACCATTTACAAAGTAATAAATAGGTGTTTACATATGAATGATACAATGAATCTGGACTAGTTCTAAATATAGACAAGATAAATCTTGATTAATTAGAAATTAATCAAGATCAATCACAATCAATCACAATCAATCAATCACAATCAATCACGATCAATCACGATCTTCTATTGTCACACCCCCCCTCAAGCGAAGCGTCGGGTTGACTGAGACGCAAAGCTTGGACCTGAAGAAGTCAAACAATGCACGATTAAGCCCTTTGGTGAAAATGTCCGCAACTTGCAGCGAAGTGGAGATATGACCAAAACGATGTTTTCCAGCAGCCACCAATTCCCGTACAAAATGATAGTCAATATCAATATGCTTGGCCCGTTTGTGAGCAACACGATTCTCAGCAAGAAGGATAGCACTGTTATTGTCACATAGAAGCAGAGGCGAGCCCTGCAGCGGAAACTGAAGATCGCGAAGAATACGCAACAACCAAACCACCTCCGAGGCTGTGTTAGCAAGAGCTCGATATTCGGATTCTGAGCTCGAGCGAGAGACTGTAGGTTGTTTCTTGGCACTCCACGAGACCAAGTTACCACCAAGGAAGACCGCATAGCCATAGGTGGACCGACGGGTCTCCAAGCAATGCGCCCAATCAGCATCCAAATAGGCAATAACCTCCGAAACGCCACCAACTCGAAAGGTTAGACCACAATGTAACGTGTCCCGAACATATCGTAGGATCCTAGTGACAGCAGAAAAATGATCATCACGTGGATCCTGAAGAAACTGACTCACTGAATTTACCGCAAAGGATAAGTCAGGTCGAGTAATGGTAAGGTACTGAAGGGCGCCAACAAGGGAATGATACAACTTAGGATTGTGAAATGGTCCACTCGTACTGCTATGAAGCTGGGACAGCAGCAAGAACAGAGTAGAGACCGGAGAAGAATCCAACATCCCAGCTCGCTGAAGAATATCCCTAGCATACTTGGCTTGGCCCAAGAACAGCCATGTAGAGGTAGAGGTAACCTCTAAACCAAGAAAATAGCTGAGAGAACCCAAGTCCTTGACATAAAATTCATGATCAGCATGGGCAATGAACTGCCGAATAGCAACACTGTTGTTCCCAGTGAGAATGATATCATCAACATAGACCAGAAGATAAAGAACAGTAGTGCCCTGAGAGAAGACAAACTGTGAAGGATCTGAAAGACTGCCAACAAAACCCAACTACCTGACGAACAAACTGAACCGGTCAAACCACGCCCTGGGTTCCTGTTTGAGTCCATAAATGGCCTTCCGTAAGCGACATACATGATGAGGGCGAGCAGGATCCTGATAACCAGCCGGCTGAGCCATGAAAACAGGAGTATCAAGAACACCATTAAGAAAGGCATTCTTGACGTCCAACTGATGTAAAGGCCACTTCCTCATGGTGGCAATGGCAAGGACAGTACCAACAGTGGCAGCCTTAATCACCGGACTAAAAGTAAGATCAAAGTCAAACCCCGGTATCTGAGAATATCCTTGGGCCACCAGACGGGCCTTATAACGATCAATAGAACCATCCTGATGGTACTTTAGCCGATAAATCCACTTAGAGCCAACAATATTAACATTCGGAGGACAAGGCACCAACTCCCACGTCTGCTGACGACGAAGAGCAGCCATTTCCTCATCCATAGCAGCAACCCATCTTAAATCTTTCGCCGCGGCTCGAAAATGACGTGGTTCCTTCTGCTCCAAAAGTTATGTAACCAATCCTGTTGCCACAAAATCTGGGCCAAGATTACAGGCAACACGTGTCCCATCCTGTAAACGAGTGGTCATGGGATGAGGACGGGTACCTGAGGAGTCGGAGTAACACTTCCAGAGGAACCGTCCGAGGAACTGGCCGATGCTAAACTGGAACTGATGCTGGAGAGGACAGTCAAACCACTAGAGGGATCAGTCAGTGTGGTCAAAGAAGTAGGAGATCGTGGTGGTGTAACAACCAGATCCTCAGCAGGGGCAATCATCGGTGCTGTAGTGTCAGATGTGGACGAGGAATCTGGACACACCGAACAAGGCAAAGTTGGTGAAGCCAAAGCAGGATTGGGGATGGTGATAGACAATTCTGAATCAGTGGGGTCCAAAAAAGATGAAACATCCAGGGAAGAAAACTGAACCTCCGAAGATACAGTGGAAAAGGGAAAGTGAGACTCATCAAATCGAGCATGTCGAGTCATGTAAGTACGTCCGGAGGTCGTATCCAAGCATTTGAACCCCTTATAATGTGCACAGTAGCCAATGAAGACACATGGAAGACTGCGAGGGGGTAAGTTTGTATGCTGCAGTCGGTCGAACATATGGAAACACACGACACCCGAAAGGATGAAAGTTGGAGTATTCCGGGGGCCGACCAAATAGAACCTCAAAAGGAGAGATGTTATCAAGAACAGGAGTGGGTAGGCGGTTAATAGTGAAAACTGCAGCACTAAAAGCATCATCCCAGTATGAGATAGGTATGTGAGAGTGGAGAAGCATGGACAGCCCCATTTCCGTTATGTGTCGATGCTTCCGTTCAGCCCTACCATTCTGCTCTGGAGTGTATGGGCATGACACCTGATGATGAATGCCACGGGCCCCAAAGTGTGACTGCAACCTGTTATTGATAAACTCGGTGCCACCATCGCTTTGAAAAACTTTGACGCGGGATGAAAACTGATTCTCCACGAATGCTTCGAATTGAAAATAGATGTCAACAAAGTCTGATTTGTGATGAAGAGGATAAAACCAGGTAAATCGCGAGTAATCATCCATAAACACAGCAGAATAAGCAAAACCACTTCCAGATAAGGCTGGAGAAGGCCCCCATAAATCACAATGAATTAAGTCAAGAACATGAGCAGCGCGCTTGGAATTCTCAATAAAAGACAATTTCTGACCCTTTGCCATAGCACAAGACTCACAAATACCAGGTTTAGGAAGCACAGAAGTAAGAGATAAATAACCATTCTTGTTCAACAAAGAAACAGTGCTAGAGGACACATGTCCTAATCGAGCATGCCAAATCTCAAAAGATGCTCTATTATTGTTTTGTCTAACAAATGAAAGAAGTGCTTCTTTACCACGGTCCAGCATATATAAGCCATCCTCAACGCGTCCCCACCCCAGAATTTCCCTGGTGACCTTGTGCTGAATGACAAAAGACTGATCATCAAAGGTAATAATAGCACACAGATCACGAGTAAGCTTGCTAATTGATAAGAGATTCTTAGTAATTGTAGGAACAAGCAGCACATCAGATAAATGTAAGGTAGAACTAATAAGAGCATTACCAATAACAGCAATAGCAATAGACACACCATTACCAACAGAGACAAGAGTGTTACCATTGTACGGAGTGACACTCGATAAATTGGAAGCAGAAGAGCTCATATGATTAGTCGCTCCTGAATCCATATACCAGTCAGGGATCAATGAAGCAACACTCGGGGTAGAAGAAATAGATGGCTGAGTGGGATATGCTGAAGGAGCAGAATACTGAGGTGCTGCAAAACCTAGTGGTGTGGGAAGCGCCTGAAGCATCGGAGGAGCATACTGCAGATAGTGCTGAACAAGATGAGCCTGAACTGCCTGAGGAGCATGACCAACATAAGGCGAGTACTGCTGCTGAACATAAGGCTGAGGAGCCGAAACCATAGGGCGAGGATTGGCCGAAGGACACTGACTAGCAATGTGACCGAAACCCTCACAGGTATAACACTGAATTGGAGACCCATATGCAGCAGATCTGGACCAAGACCCACGGCCAGAACCCTTCCAGGAGCCTCTGCCACCACGTCGGCCACTGGGACGGCCGTTTCCAGCTGTGCATGGGGCCCACGCGCCACTGCCACGCGTGGATTTCACCGGCGCGTGAGGCCACGTGCCGCCCACGGCTGGCTGCTGGTCTGAACTAGCTTCTCCCTGCTGCTGTACAGAAGCCACAAAAGCAATTGGACTAGAATTTACTTTCCCCTGGACACTATTCAACTGTGTTTTCTCCACATTAACAATAAAAGATTCATATCCCTTAGTCTCATCAACCACAGTCATATAATCAGGAAGAGGCTTACGGGCAGCAATAGATGCACTAAAGTGCTTAAAGTCAGCCCCCAAAGCATTAAGAAACCAAATCAATTTCTCATGATTACTAGCTGGTTCTCCCACGACAGATAATTGATAAAAAAATTTCATAAAGGAAAGGTGAAGCTCATGAACAGTACCATTTTTCTGGATGATGCCGGCCTGTTGGCGGAGACTGAAGGCTGCAATCACAGTACTGTGTTGATATGTCGTGGCGAAGGCATCCCACATCTCCTTTGCGGTGGTGCACTGCGAGATTTTGTTCTTGGCATCAGAAGAGAGAGAAGAATAAAGCACACTGCAGACTCGTTGATCATCAGCAACCCAATCATCATAGACAGCCTTGGTCTTATCAAAGACCTCTCTAGCTTTGAGAAACGTAACATCATTAGGCAGAGAAGAGGAGGAGGAAACCGGTGTCTGCATTACTGGGAAATTTGGGCAGGGACTAGAACCATCAAGATGACCATACAATCCATGCGGTCTAAACACATATTGAACCTGCTGCTTCCATTACAGGTATGTGTTAGCATCCAACTTCGTATTGAGTAAATGGATCATGGTGTTAAGGGACAACCTGTCTGAATTCTTGTTGCCAGCCATGATCGAGAAAAAAAAATTCGATTGAAGAAGAAGAGGGGAGAGGGGCGGCCGAATGAAGAAGAAATAGGGGAGGTCGAAACTGTAGGCAGAGAGGATCAACAATGCTCTGATACCATGAAAGGAATTTTCCAACTTGATTTTCTATTACCATTTACAAAGTAATATATAGGTGTTTACACATGAATGATACAATGAATCTGGACTAGTTCTAAATATAGACAAGATAAATCTTGATTAATTAGAAATTAATCAAGATCAATCACAATCAAACACAATTAATCAATCACAATCAATCAATCACAATCAATCACGATCAATCACGATCTTCTATTGTCACACGGCCCGAGTTTTCATCCAATTTATTCAGCTTTCACAAAAAAAGTGATTAGTACTCAACATTTATATGATGATCAACCCCAGATTTGATTTTCATTAAGAGAATTCTGTATTTTATTTAGAGCTAAGTGTTTAAGTATATAACTCACAGTTGTTTGGTATGTGCAATTATAATCTCGGGTATTTTGAAAGTGTATAATTATATCCAAAGTCATCTAAGCAGAAAGTTGTACCTATTTTTTATTCTCGCTAATCTAAGCAGACACTTGGATATAAGTTTACATATTTTGACCGATCATGGGTATATATGCACTTTCAAAAAACTGAGGGTTATATTTGGATTTTCTAAGAAACTGGGGTCATCTTAGCATTTTAGTCTTTTGTTAAAGTTTTAAACTTTTATCATAAAAAATATTAATTTTATTTAAAGTTAACTTATAACCATGTATATTAAATCATTTATCTCTTCTAACTTTATTTGTATACATTAATTTTTTATTGATTACAAATTCTTATGAATTTCAACATATTTTTCTCCGCTCTACTCAAGTGCTCTGGTCAAAAAGTTCACCAAAGGTAGACTAACAATGGAACAGCTAGAAGTTGCATTCAAAACGGCTGGATTCACTAGGAAGTACCAGCTAGGATTTCTCGATTACAAGCACATCTTAATCAGGTTCGATCAGATAAACAACTATCAGAGATGTTGGATTAAGGGTTTATAGACTTTCAACGGAATCCAAATGAAGGTGTTGAAATGGACACCAAATTTCTCCACTCACAGAGAGTCATCAGTTGTTCTCATTTGGGTAACAATCAGTGAAGTTCCTCTTTATTATTACAACACTTCTTCTATTGAGGCTATTGGTAATAATATAGGAAGTTTCATTAAGAAATATCTAGCAACTGAGATGTTAACAAGGCCCTCTGCAGTTAAACTCTGGGTAGAAATTGATCTGTAGAAACCACTAAAACCTTACATTAGACTAGGATCTCACTCAAATGATTAGAAATACCCCATTGAATATGAGGACATTCCCTTGTACTGTAATCAATGTGCTAAACTAGGTCACTCTTAGTCTCATTACAGAACTATGCCCCAAAACCAAAACTTGTCACAATGGCAAGCTAGTGGTAACAAGTTTAACAAGGCACAAAATAGAGCAATAATAAACCGGCCCTATACAAATCCCCAGGACAATGGACAAATAAAACATTAGTTAGCTACAACCAAACTCATCTTAAATCCATCATGTTATACATCACGGTCTGCAACACCAGTGACTGAAAATAACACACATCTACATGCCCCAATTCAATCCCCAATCCCAGTCACCAATCAGCCTGAATCTCCTGAATCACCACTAACCAAACTGATTAATGCAACAACTTTGACTGTTCCAACCCTCTCTCACAAAACCCATGCCAATGATGACATACATATTGGTTCACATAAACTGATTATCTCCCCTTCTGCATCTGCTAACCCTGCACTTTCTCAAAAGGGAAAGATGAAAAATAGGTTTTCTATTTTATAGGACATGGAACAATTTTCTCAAGCATCAGAATATTTGGAGCATGATTACATACAGATCAGGAGGTGGATAAAGCTTTCTACCTCCTATCAACCTTAGATGATAATCAACCTCAGGTATCACCTTCATTTGTCTTACCATAGATAATAGGTAATCAAGGTAAGACTAAACGCAAGAAGAATGACTATTTGAGTCACTTGAATAAGATGATGTTAAGATCATCCACTAAAAGCCACAAATCATGCGAACAATGATGCACAACTGTAGTTTGAATTTTTTTTTGTTTGGAATTTCAGAGGTATGGAATCATCAATGCTTAGATTCATAATCTAATCAAACTGGAAAAAAATACATATTCTATGTATTATTGAACTTATGCATGATAATAGCCAGTGTCAGTCTTACATGGTAAAGCTGAAGTTCTCTCAATGTCTATCTTTACAAAATGGAAAAATATGGCTTATGTGGACTAATTCTTTAGTGATATCTCTAATTTCCCATAACAATAAGTTTTTGTATGTTAAAATTCTCAGCCCAAAATCAAATACTGCAATGGATGCAATATTTGTTTATGGACTTAGAACCAGAGCAGGCAGGAAACTATTATGCCATGATCTCATCCTTTTACCTACTTCTGAGACTATTTTCATTGGAGATTTTAATACAATCACCTCTATCTCAAAATATAGAGGTCCCAGCTCACCCAAATTAGGTAGCATAAATGATTTCAATGAGTGGATTTGCACTAAAGGCCTCCAAGAAATTAATACTGTAGGTAATCTATTTACTTGGAAAAACTCAAGACTGAGAAATCCTACCACTAAGAGATTAGATAGAGGCCTCTGCACTTTGTAATGGAGTACAAAATTCTCATCATCCTCTTTCCAAATCCTTAACAGGCAGTCATCTGACCATTGCCCCTTATACCTACAGATCTCAACCCTAACCCCCTCTTTCCCCAAGCCTTTTAGGTTCATAAAAACCTGGCTCAGTAGACCAGAGTTTATAAACATAATTAGGAATAACTGGTCTATCCCAGTGCCTCAATCAGGGATGATATGATTGTACCTTAAACTAGTGAGGCTCAAAAAGGTAATTAAAACATGGAATAAATGCTCATTTGGGAATATTGACTCTAATGTGTCCATAGCTGAAGAAAATCTCAGATTAAAAGAGATTAAATATGACTCTACTCATTCTCAGATAGATTTAATTAAATTAAATAAGAATATGGATTTGTTGATTATATCACTTAAAGAAAAAGAAAAATTAAGGAAGCAAAAATCAAGAACTAATTGGATTAAGCTTGGAGATGATAATACACAGTTTTTCCAAAAAACTGTAGCAGAAAAGAATAACATGTTACATATCTCCAAAATCAAAAATAGAATGGGTCAATGGCTTAACAACCATCAGGACATTCAAGATAAGGTTGTTGCTTATTATATTGATCTTCTATCTGAACCCAACCAGCCAGCTACTATCACATACTACCCACACTTCCTTAGTCAAATTCCAAGTATTATCTCTGACCAAGATAATTTTCAGCTCTCAAAGCCAGTTTCAGAAAAAGCACTTAGATCAGTAGTCATGGGCCTAAACAAAAATAGTAGCCCTGGTCCTGATGGCTACTCTAGTAAGTTCTATATCAAATGTTGGGATTTCATCAAAGGAGATTTAATATTTGTTGTTAATGATTTTGTTTTAGGTACTGACATGCCTAGAGGTATTACATGTACTTGGATTGCTTTAATACCTAAGAGATCAACCCTGGCATCTTTTGATGACTATAGACCAATTAGTCTATCAAATGTAGCCAACAAAATATGTTCTAAGGTGCTCATGGAAAGGCTTAAACCTTTCATGGAATCTTTGATATCACCTAATCAAAATGCTTTCATGAAAAACAGAGATATATCTGATAATATCATGTGTCTTCATGAAATGGTAAGATTTCTTGATAAAAAATACAGAACACCAAACTGTATTCTCAAATTAGACCTTAGAAAGGCCTTTGATAGGGTTAGCTGGAACTTTTTAAAAAGCATTCTCTCTAAATTTGGTTTCCATAGAAATTTTGTGAATGCAATTATGAAAAATCTGTCTCAAGCTCATTTTTAAGTTCTTATGAATGTTAATCCAGTTGGCTTTTTGAAAGCTACTTGAGGTATCAAACAAGGTGATCCCCTCTCTCCTTTTTTATTCAACTTATTCTCTGAAGCTTTTTCTACAAGCCTATCTTTTGTTTTCAACAATAACAAACTGAAATATTACTAGCTTCCCCAAGGCATCACACCAGTTTCATATTTGAGAGCAGATGATACCATAATATTTATGCATGCATCAAAGACAAATCTAATTGGGATCAAAGCCTTTTATAAATTTTTGAACTCACATCAGGACAAAAAAATAATTATGATAAATTAGACTTTTACCTGAGCAAAAATGCTACAGTTAGGAAAAGAAATCAGATTAGGTCCATTTTAGGCATGAAAAAGGGACTTTTTTACTTTTAAATACCTAGGTTGTCCAGTTTTTACAGGAAGAACTCTGAACATCCATTTCCATCTTCTGCTTGAACTCATAGATAACAAGTTGAATAATTGGAAAAATCACAGGCTGAGTACAGGAGGCAAAATGACTCTTATTCAAGCATGTCTATACTCTATACCACAACACATATGGTCTGTGCTTAAGCCTCCTAAACAGATAATTAACTCCCTGGAAAAAAGAATGTCCAGATTCTTTTGGGGTGAGAGAGAAGGAAAGCGGAATAAAGTCTAGAGAATATGGTCTAAACTATGTAATGGATTAGGATTTAGGTCGATACAAGCAATAGTTGATGCATGCTCTCTAAAATTGTGGTGTAATTCCAACATGGCATAACCATGTGGTCTAAACTCATCTGGGCACAAACAGAGTCCTTCAAAAAATCCTAAACCTGGAAAAGGATCTGCTCCATTAATCTTTTTGCTGAAAACAACTCTATAGTTATTCATGGTGAAAGTCTCTGTAATTTCTGGACTTCAAATTGATGACCGGGTGGTCCAATAATTAACTATGTCTCTCCTGACACATCCTCTATTCCCACCTCATGTACAGTTCCTCAATTCATTGATAATAGGAATTCTTTTCTGCCTCAGATAAGCTCTTATTTGAAACATGATACTCTTGATTTTTTGCAGGGAGCAGAAATCAATGAAGATAGAAAGGACAGACTTATATGGAAACCTGAAGAGAATGGATCCTTCACATTAGGTCAGCATACCAAAGTCTCACTCAAGTAACAGGTAGTTTCTCAGCTACCAAAAAGATCTAGAACTTCATAGTGCAGAAAAATGTTTCCATCTTCACCTGGAAGATGCTCAACTCTTTTTTGCCTTTTGATGACGTCCTAATTAAATTTGGTTTTAGTCTTGCCTCTAAATGTCTTGCCTGCGATCAATCAGATTCCTTGTATCATTTTTTAACTCTTGTGTGATTTCTAAAGCTGTATGGAATGATAATGCAGACCTTATTTCTCATACTAACCAGGATTTTAGAAATCTCACAGAAATATTTTTTGCCTATGGAATAATAATGGTCTACCAAAAATCCATAAGCTGATTTACAACATTCTCCCATCCCTGGTTTGCTGGTGTCTGTGGAAAGCTAGAAATGCTTTTCTTTTTGAGAGGAACAATTTTTCCATTCCACAAATAACCAATGAAGTTAAACAAACAGTGTTTCTCTCCCTCTTGGCCAAGCCAATTTTCTCTAATGACCCCCCTGAACTTAGGTTATCAATTGCAGGTTCAATACCACTTTTTAGACCTCCCCCAAATCTCACCATTGTGCATCAGGAAAAACCTGAAGTAAATGGTATTAAGTTCAATGTGGATGCAACCTGGAATTCTGTAAAATTAACCCTTGGACCGATAGCTAGAGATAAAGAAGGCAACCCCATAATAATCAAGACATCTAATATCACTGCAACCTCTCCCCTTGAAGGTGAAATAAAATACATTCTTTTTGCATGTCTTTCTTTTCCAACATCTGGTTGCAAAATCACCATCAAATCTGATTCTCTCTTAGGTATTAAAATGATTAACACCCCTATGAAGGAAAGATGGTCTCTCTACACCCTTGCTTTTCCAAATCCACACTTTGCTAAATGGGGCTGAACTAAACCATGTGCTCAGAGAATGTAATATAGCTGCTGATGAGATTGCTAAGTTAGCATCATCTTTGCTTTCAGAAAGGGAATGGTGTCCTTCTGATCTCCCTGCTAACATTAGGGGAATTATTAACCTAGATAGGATTAAACTCCATATATTCGAGTACATAGGCATGCTTATGATGATGATTGATACTGCTAATGTTTTCTCCTGTCTGCACACTCAGGTTGCCAAAACAAATAGATCAGCATGCACACTCAAGCTGCACACCCAGGTTGCCAAAACAAACAGATCAGCATGCACACTCAAGCTGCACACTCAGGTTAGTAAAGAAAAAAACTGGAGGAAGACCACTTGCAGGTCTGCGCACTCAAGTTGCACACTCAGTTTGGCAAACAAAAAGCTCAGGCTGCACACTAAGGCCGCACACTAAGGTTGGTAAAATAAAGACTATGTAGAAGTTGATCAAAGCCGCTCTAGCAAGCCTTTATGCTACACTCTTTCACATGCTTTTATCTGGGAACTCCACCTCACCAAAGCAATTAGTAGATGCCCAACAAAACATAGTAATTAACACGTGGGGTGGAGATTACAATCTTTGGAAATGCATCTGCTGATCCAATTTGTACATTATCGTCCATAGCTTCTCAAACTCTAGATTTAGGTTTCCTTTTATCATTTTTGGAGGCAATTTTGTTGCCTCAGCCACCTATGCTAGCTTCAAACTGGTTGTACTATTTTTCTTTAAAGGATTGGGGACCTTAATAATATCTCCCACCTCCGGGTGTTTTAACAAAAAAAAATATCAACATATTTAATTGCATATAATTAAGAGTAATAAAAATTAATGAAAATATATGTTAAGAATCTAAATATTGATTTTCACATTCTAATATTTAGTCTTATATAATAATAGAATTTAATCATCAAAAATAACTACTTTTGATTGAATAAATAGTGAACTTGTGCAATCATCAACACGCTCTCTCTCTCTCCACGCTCAACCCTCGTTCTAATATTGTTCATCATCCCTGCCACCAAGCCGTTAACAACTAAATCTCAGACAAACTCACCAGAATCAAGAATCATTAAACCACCCAACAAAGCCTTAGCGGTCTATAATGTGCCGCTATGGCGCTCCCGACGTCAAAAGTTTCTCCCATGCACTCCAAACGCGAAATCCTCCAATCACCACAACCCTTCTATCCAACCAAAACCTTACACCAATCCTACAATATAAGGGGGAATCGGCTGTACTCTTCTCACCAGAGCAAGTCTCAGAGCTATCAACACACTATGCTAATGCACTCATTGAAAATTTTCCAAGAAGGAGGCCGCCAATGGATAATGTAGAAGCAGACTTCAAAACTATGGGCTTCAACGGAAAATATCAGCTAGGAGCTATTGATTTCAAGAATATCATAATTAGGTTTCAAGAGAAATAGGATTTCCAACGATGTTAGATCAAGGGGGTGTGGTCTCTAAACGGCATCACAATAAGGGTGCTCAGATGGACGTCAAACTTCAAGCCAAATACAGAATCCTCCATCGTTCCGACATGGATTACCATCAGAAATATGCTTCAATATTACTACAATGTCCCAGCTATTGAGGTAATTGGCAATCAGATAGGGAAGTTTATCAAGATGGATCAGGCCACGGAAAGGTTAAAAAGACCATATGCCTTCAAGATATGGATGGAAATCAATCTTCAATCCCAGTTGCAGAATCACATAAGGTTAGACACAATACTAGAAAATAAAAAATATACTATAGAATATGAGAATTTTCCTCTAACTGTTCTGGTTGCAAGAAAATTGGCCATCACATATCTAAATGTTGAATTGCAAACCCTGAACTGAGAGTACCTAAACCTTTCATTATATCTGGTAACCCACCTAAGTATGCTCCTACTAAACATAGAAATGGAAAGGATTTGTTGTCAACAAAAGTTGTGGACATACCAAACCCTAGCAATACCCACATCACAAAACCAAAAATGTTAGCAACCCTGAAAAACAAGCCATTTGGCAGCCAGTGAACACCAACCTTGAGCTTCATGTATCAGGCATATCCATCCTTCAGAAATAGAAAGAGAATGACCATCAAATTGAGCAAAGAATCCCAATCCAAATATCCTCTCCTAATATAGGGATAGATGTCCTTAACAAGGACAATGAGATCTCCCACTGTGAACTTCAAGTTGATGAAAAAAACCAACAAGACAAAATGGAAACTGAAGGAAGCACACAATATGAATAATTACAATCCCACATTGCTCAGACCATGTATAATCCAGCAGAGATTGAACTGCTAAAGGGCAATTGCCTGTTGATAGTTGACCTTACAAAAGAAAAGTGCAGTCACAAGGAATATGTCAAAGATGGTTTTATCAAGTATCATCCCTAATTCTCCAATGAATGATCAAGGCACTAATCCATATCACTCACCCTCTTGCAGATCCTGCCCTCAAAGTTCAAACATGTTTTTGCTGCTAGGGGAGGAAAATGAGTCTGACACAGCTGATAACTGCAACTCAAGTACTAAAAAACTTCAGCTTGATAAGGTAAGTACTGCTAACACCATTCCTGGAAAGTTGACTGAAAAAACAACCAGGAATATGACACTTTGTAACAAATTAAATAAGATAAACCTTAGGTCCACCTCAAAAAGTAACTATAGACCGTGAAAATGACAGACACACTTAAAAATCAAAGCTCTTGTCTAGAACTTAAGAGGTATTGAAACATCTTTGGAGAGGCTAAAAAGAGTTATTAGGTCTCACAATATACAAATACTTTGTATATTAGAACCTAAGCATCACTACAGATAATGTGACAATTACATATTAAAATTGAAATTTGATTGTCACCATAGTTCAGATAAAAGCAACATTTGGCTTATGTGGCATTCTTGTTGTAATGTAAGAATCTTAACTGAAACTGATATGTACACTAAAACTGCCATCACCTCATCTCTGTTGAACTCTGATATGTGTGCATAATTCATTCATGCATCTACTCTTAGGATAAACAGGAAAACTGTATGGCAGGAAATCACCTCACATTTGGACTGTAATAAGCTATTAATAGGGATTTTAATGCCATGAATTCTATCACACAATATAAGGGACCTGATAAACCAAATCTAAAGAGCATCAGAGATTTTTCAAATTTCATAACTAGCCAACAACTTCTACACCTTTATACTGTGGGAAATACCTTCACGTGGTCAAACATGAGAAGACCTCCTATATTAGAAAGATTAGATAGAGCTTTAATTGATCATGATTGGAATAAAAAATTTCCAAACAGCTCACTACACACACTTAACAAACACATTTTTGGTTACTTTTCATTGCTACTGGCCATAGGAAGCAAATTGCCCTCAACACCTAAAACATTTAGGTTTCTTGATGCTTCGATAAATAAGCCTGAACTTAAACAGACCATAGAAGCTAATTGGTCACAAGACATATCAGAATCTGGTATGTTAAGATTTTTTCTAAAATTAAAAGGATTGAATCTGGATTTGAAAAAATGGAATAAGGAAGTCTTTGGTGATATAAATGCAAATGTTTAAAAGGTAAAAGAAGACCTTAGAATTAATGAATATGAAACTACAAACTCTGATTATGATTTTATTGAGCTGAACCACAAGAATGCACTCCTACTGAGAGCGTTGACTGAGGAGAAGATGTTTTGGAAGCAAAAAGCCAACATAAAATGGCTTTAATAAGGAGATGAAAATAATAAGTATTTTCACTCAACTGTAAAGCAAATAAGGCAAAAACAAAACATCTCTAAGATTAAAAACTCATAAGGTGTATGGACTCCAATTGAGATAGAAAAGGTGCAATCTTTTTTATCAGAAACTGCTGGCAGATAACTCTAATCCTTGAGATTACATTTTTCAGTCTCACTTTTTAAGCCAAATCCCTCAGGCTCTTAATAACAATGATGATGCTCACAGGCTTAGACAACCCACCATAGATGAAATTAAGGAAACTATTTTTTCCCATAACCCAAGTAGAACCCCTGGCCCTGATGGTTTCTCTGCCAATTTTTTAGGATATTTTAGGACATAATATGACCTGACCTACTATCACCAATTACTAATTTTATGACATGTACTGAAATCCCAGCTGGAATATCCAGTACTTGGATCTATATGATACTAAAAAAGGATATTCCTATATCCTTTTCTGACTTCACACCTATATCACACTCTAACTTTACTAACAAGGTATTCTCTCAACTTTTAGTTCAGAGAATAATGGGAATCATGCCAAAACGGATCTCACAAAATTAGTCAGCCTTTCTCAAAGGCAAAGAACTAGCTGACAATGTCATCTATGTTAAAGAAATGGCAAGATTCATAAATAATAAACATGGAGCTCCTAACTGGATGCTCAAACTTGATCTGACAAAGGCATTTGACAGGGTCAAATGGTCTTTTCTCAATCAAATACTTTGGAGATTTGGTTTTTAGGACCAATTTATCAAACTGGTCCGAAATAACCTATCTAGTGTATGGTTCTCTATTATTATCAACTCTAAACTTGCAGGCTTGTTTCCAAGCTTCAAGGGGAGTCAAATAGGGAGACCCTCTTTCCCCTCTACTTTTCAATATCTTCTCTGAATCTTTCTCTAGAAGCTTAACTTTTTGTTTCCAAAATAAGAAGATGAAATACTTTAAAACTCCTTCAAATAGTGCCACAATCTCACATCTATGCTACGCAGATAACACTGTCAACTTCTTATAGGTCACTAGGACATCCAATAACAGAATCAATGCTTTCTTACATGTGTTTAAGGAATGTAGGGGACAAAAGATAAACTATGAAAAAAACATTTTTTTCATAAGCAAACATGCCTCCATAGCACATCATAGAATAATCAGAAATACTTTAGGAATGTCCAAAGGTGTGTTTACATTTGTTAGGGTGCCCAATATACACAGGTCAAAAAAAAAGCCATACACTTTCAACCCCTACTGGGAAAATATGATAAAAAAACTGAAATCATGGAAAAAATGGTTTAGTCAAGCTGGAAAGTTGACCCTCATAAAATCTGTCATGTTTGCTATCCCACAACATCTTTGGGCTATCATGACTCCACCACAAACAGTAATTAAGAAACTGAACAGGAAAATATCCAACTTTTTTGGGGTGAACATGACACTGGTTTTAAAATGGTGTGGAAGAGTATAAAAAAACATGAGTTATCCAGTATATTAGAATGGTATAGGGATCAGAAGCATAAAAGACATAATTTGGACTTTCTCCTTAAAATTGTGATGGAAACTTCAGAAATGAGAAACACTATGGGCTCAATTTCTATGATCCATTCCTAATAATCAGAGAAGATCCCAAAATTGGAAAATAATTTAAAAGGTTAATCAATTTGCTTAAAACCAAACAAGAATAATACATGGCAATGGTTTAGCAAATTTATTCACTGCTAACTGGAATGGAATGTGACCATTACAAGACATTGTAGACCAACATCCACACACACACACACACATATATATATATACAGTGGTTCCACCTAACACGACCATCCAAAAGTTTGTAAACATGAAGTCAAGCTTCCTACAAGCTTTTCAAACACTGCGTCATACTATTTTTCTCCTGTTATTGGAACTAAGTGTCTACCCTTTCAAACATGACAAATTGATATGGAAGCCATCAAGCAATGGGGATTTCAGCTTTAAATCAACATACAATTTGGTAGCTCAAAAGAGATCCGAAATCAGAATTCTAAAAAGGTATGGTTTCCATAACTGCCAAAGAAAATTGCCATCTTTATGTGGAAACTTTTGAATGCAATCTTGCCTTTTTATGACATATTAATCTTCTGTAATATATCTTTAGCATCAAAATGTCCTTTTTGTCCTAATGCTGACACACTGAGCAACGATTTTAATGAGTCTACTATGGCTATAGACTTGTGGAAAATACTTGAATGTATGATAGGACTGAGACATCAATATTTCAACTCTATTTTTGACAGACTATCATGTTACTGGTCCTATACTGGAGAGATAAAAAAATACACTCTACTTTAATCACCATCATCCCATCTCTCATGTGTTGGCGTGTCTAGAAAGCAAGAAACAGCCTAATGTTTTGATAACATAAAGGCAAACAGGAATAAAACTGTTGAAAAAAAAATCAAAAGTGATATGTTCCTCATCTTTTACACTAAACTAGAGGCCAGTAGAAATATTGCTGATAAACACTAGGTCACAATTGGCCTTATTCCATTTCTAAAAAAACCCCACTACCAAGAATTAAATGCATCACGTGGTCTAAACCTAGTCTTGAATACAAAATCAATATTGACGCCTCATGGAAACAGTGGGGCCTTAGTGGGATTGGTATAGTAATTAGAAATAAAGAGGGGAACTTTGTAAAGGCTTTCTATAAATCTGCTCAGGATGTAACTAGTTTTCATGTTGAACTAGTGGCTCTTAAGGAAGGTTTTTTATTTTCCAGTAGGGAAGGACTAAAAGCTTTCTCTTTTGAAACTAATTGTGCTATGCTGCTGGAGGTTGTGAGATATCCCCTTAAAGCTCCATGGCAGTGTTACCAATTAGCCACTAAACTTGAACATAATATGAGAGATCTAATAATCACACACACACATTCAGAGAGAGAAATATGGTGGCTGATAGATAAAGTACACTGGGAAGGGAACTTTCCAGGACCTTGACCAGAAAACCAAAAGGCTTCTATTTTTAGATAAAGCTCGGATACCTGCACTTAAAATTTAGAATGGGTGCTGCTAATTTGAAAATAAAAATGTAGGTTTGCAGGATGGACAATGTGCAAGTCTGGAAGATCAAAAGAGAAAGTCATGTCAAGCAAGATTTAAATTTCAAGGATAAAACAAAATATATGAGCGGCATGATTCCACCAAGCATCTGCAAGAGCCTGAAGCCAATTCATGAAAGGATAAAAAAATATGTACAAATATGGAAGATCCAAAAAGAAAACCATCTCAAAAAATAATCAAAAGCCAAGACTAAAGCAAAAAATAAGTGCTATAGAGCACTGACAAATGACTGCAACAAATTTCAAGCCAGAGAACAGAGAAAAGTACATTTATACTGCTGGTTCTATAGTTGGTTATACTATCATTCGAAGGCGAAACATATTTTGAAGCTCTCCTCATGGATAATATACAACTGGGGTCTAGATTATCCTAACACCATTTTGTATGTAAACACTCACTGAGGAGTTTTTTGGAGATTTGGACAATTGTCCTACACTAACACGGTGGGTGGAGGTATGGCGATTGGAAACATTTTCAAAATAGTCCTTTGTGAAAATTCTAAAAACCACAACACTTGGTCTGTGCTTTTGGATCCAAAGTTTAAGTCCTCACTTGAACGCTATGTAATTTTGAATCATATTTTCTAATAGATTGGGGAACCTGATACACATCAACCCCCCCCCCCCCCCCCCCCCCCCACCCACCCACCCACCCAATCTTTATGGGTTTTATTTAAAAAAAAATAGTAACTTGTGCAATCTTAGTTGGGAGTGAGAGGAGTATAACTTATGATGTTTTTGGCAGGGATTTTGAATTGTTTGGTTTATAAGTTAAATACTAGTAACTATTTGATATTATGCTAAAAGCAGATTATTTTACAAATGAAAGTTAGAGAGAAAAATGCAAAATAATCCTATCTTTTGACTGAACATTACAATATAATCATGCAAAACGAGATAGTGTCAAAATAACCCTAACTTATTGATGTATGTGTCAATCTAACCATGAGCGTCATTGACTTCAATTGTCAACGGAAATTTTGGCTGGAATTTAACGAAATGACAATTTTTCCCTAGATTAAAAAAAAAGAAAAAATGACCTCATGTTTCCCCCTTTTATTCTACATTTTTCTTCTTCCACCCGCTTGTCATCTTCTCTTCCAGCCTTTTTAGATTGGCACAACGTTGTACTTGTTGATTCCTCTCACAAGAAACCTGTAAAGCTTCCCGAGTAGCTTGAGGTACACGTCATCGGACTTCAGCGCGGTGCGCTAGGTCTTCTTGTTCTTACCTCCTGCTTTCAAATGGATACCTAAGCAAAAGAAATCAGCCAAAAACTGTTCGAAATCAGTACATGTGGAATCAAAGCAATGGCGACAAAGCGGTGAATTCAGGAGAGTGTGAGCTGTGAGGTGTTTGGATGAAAGAAATGTACCTGGCGGCGGCGGCGGTGGTGTCTCTCCTCTTGGCACCCGCGGGGCTTTAGTTAGGTGCTGAAGGCTGATATTAGAATTTTAATGGGGAGTTCGGTTCTTTGGTGGCGAGTCGAGAGAAGGGAGAGAGAGGTGGTGGGAGGAGTAGCGGCAAGTTATTTCTGATTGTTTAGTTCTAGATCATGGTGAACAATCTGCCAACTTCCAAGTTGACCATGGAGTCAAGTCTGCTTTGGGCACGATGGTGCAGTGGTGGCGGAAGGTGCCACGGTGGTGGTGTAGTGGTGGAGGGTAGGTTATATGATATGGAGGGGTAAAATTAGGAAAGAATTTTTAGCATATAGAACAAGGGTATGTTCGACCTTTCATGTTCGATTAACTCCCAATTTCTTAAATCAACTACGGAATTAGCACAAAAAGTTATAACTGCACAATATCATAAAGTTAGGATTGTTTTGACATTTTCTCGTTTTAAAGGATTATATTAGTACTTTCGGCCAAAAGTTATAGTTAAAAGTGTATTTAATTCTAAAAGTTGTTTTGGGTGAAATGAAGAAGTTGATCTCTCCATACTTTTATTATAAGTTAATTTTACTTATAAACACATATCTGTCACATAAATCCTCTGTCATCCTTAAATTTGGGGCTATAACATGTACTCTCTGTTTTATTAAGTTTGACACACTTTCCATTTTAGCATTTTATGATTGTAACATGTACTCCATGTTTCAATAATACTAAAGAATTACTGCATTTCATAATTTGAGCTGCGTATTGGCCAGTTATACCCTTTTATAAAATAAAACATATAATTGTTAAATAGTTATTTAGTAGTAATTAATTTAATCTTGTAACTTTTATTTTAGCACATTTGTAAGTAAAGTTTTCTATGAGGAAATAATATGGTGTATATATCAGTGTATGTATATTATATAACAAGATCAAAATCAAACTCCTTTCAAAATTTATGATGAAGTTTTTAAATGAAAGTTTTAATTTGGTGGATAGTTGGTGGAAAGTTTTTAAATCAAACTCCTTTCAAACTCCTTTCAAAAACTTTGGTGGATAGTTGCTTTAATTTGGTTGTGATGAGACTTGAATAAAACCCCATGGACTGTGTTCAACTGAGCCTTATTAGCAAGGACAGAGATGATAATGGGACGGGGACAAATGCTGATTATATACGGTCCCTTTATATTTATATTTATCTAAAAAAATTTAATTTAGATTTGTTTTGTTATTCATAGTGTGTACAACAAAAAAATTAACTTTAGCTTCACGAGGCATTATTTATATAAAATTCACCTTGATTCCATTGGGTGTTATATAAAACTAACCCTATCTCATCATTCACTTCTCATTTCCTCTCCACTTCGAACTCGTTGTACATTTACACTCACCTCATATATATTTTTAAAAAACACATAAAATTTACTTTATGACAATAATTTAAATATTAAAAACTCGAAAAATATTTACATGACACTAGTAAAGAACTCTTGATTAAAGACACTCAATCAAAGGCGATAGGAACCACCTTTAATGAAGATCCAAAGAGTTCCAAATTATGGAGTTGTTTGAGCGCTCGACGGCGGTGATACTTGTTCGAGTGCTAGAGGGGTGGTAGTTGTCCGAGTGCTCGAGGAGAACCTCGAGTGGGAGATCGAGTGCTCGAGGGTGGCATCGAGTGGGTGTTCCTCGAGCGCCACATGGGGTCTTCGTGTTCGAGGTGGTGGTACTTATCCGAGTGTTCGAGGAGGTGTTTGACAATCGAAGGGACTCGAGCACTCGAGGGGGTATTCAAATTATAGAGTTGTTCGAGTGCTCGACGGCGGTGATACTTGTTCGAGTACTTGAGGGGTGGTAGTTGTCCGAGATGGATTTTACTGGTCACTGCTACTCGGTTTTCAAGACGAGGTAATAGGTTTTAGAGTAAGGATTCACACTCCGATGCTCTTTCTCCTAAACCTAGTTTTTACTTATGATTTAACGGTTATTTATGCGCTTTATGCTCGCGCTACACTTTGTGTTAAATTAGCATATAGTTGTCCATTTGCTCAAAATGGAGTGGGCGATTACATAATCGTCACACTTGATGCACGCGGTATAAGTGTATCCATTCTCACATCTTCAGGAGGTTGATTCGACTGGGACTTACAAAGGTAAGAGGCACGGCCTCATTATACCTTTGCCCACCAAATCACTCTCGGTGCCAACAAGAGAATGCTTGAAGGCCAATAACATTCCTCTATCTCCACCTTAGGGATGTACATGGTAGAAGCAGATATTCATTCGTGCCAATAAGGTGCTACTCGGATCATCGGCTTCATTTTTATGCGACATCCAAGACCCGAGACTTTCTCGGCTGCATTAGGATATTCAAATCATTTGTTTTTGGATCTTTGTACCTTCATCAACATTCCTGTGATGACATTAGTTCAAGACCCGAGTCTCACAATTCTCGGCTGTATTCAAGACCCGAGTCTCACAATTCTTGGTTGCATTATGGAATTCAAATGAAGATGGCCCCATTTGTTAGGGGTAGAAGCGGATTATTTGTTATGGGTAGTGAGTTTGTTCTCACCCCATTTTTCTTGTGTTTTATAGCCTGTGTTTTTCCAGGTTGTTTTGTGCTCCCTTTGCTCGATCATCTTGCTTAGGGTTGGTAGTTGCTTAACTTAGACAAAAGGGGGGGTGGGGAGTGTTATCCTTTGGATTTTCACTCCCACACCCCCCCCCCCTTCTCTCGGATTTACTCCTTAGGTTAACTACATAACCTAAGGTTGGATTATGTTTTTGTATTTGGTAGGGCTCTTTCCGGGCTCTACCATGGGTTCCACCGTCTATACTATTTACCTATTTACGCCAAAGAGTTCCAAATTTGGAACCCTCTCACAAGTCCCAACCAAAAATTTAAAGTCACTTTTCTTGAAGAACCGCCTTTGATTGACATCAATTAAAGGCGCTTCTATTGAAGAACCACCTTAACTGAAGATCCAAGTAGTTCCGAATTCGGAAATCCCTCCCAAGTATAAATAGTTAAATTTCTTTACTCTTTTCTCTCCTTTTCCTTACTATTTTCTCCTAACACCAAACACTCTCCCTCCGCCATAGACTTTTTCACCTTATCTCCCCAAAAGAAATCCCTTCGCCGTCTCCTAACCATAAACCCTAGATCTAATTTCTCCCCTCCACCACCCACTCTCCATCACCACCCTACCTCTCCCTCACTCCTCCTGTCTCCCCCCCCCTCCCTTTCAACCACCTCAAAAGCCCCACCGTCTTGTCCCCGGCCTCTATCGCAAAGCTTCCACTGCCGAAGCCCTTCCACTCCCAGCAATGGGCCTCCACCACTGTGGTCGTCCCTCCGTCGAAGTTCCTTGATCCGCTCGCTGCTCGCCTCCTCCGTCGACTCCACCACTCGTAGTACCCTCCTTCTGCCGCTGCCAATTGTTGTTGTAGTTCTTAATTCTCCATTCATATGTGTATATTGTTGTATTTGTAATTTTGTTATTTTTATTGATGTGTGTTTGTTTGTTGTTTTTATTGTTTGTATTGACGTGTGTTTGTCTATTACTGTCCTGATCTAGGATTGATTAGCTGCCAAAAACAAATTGGTTTCCGGCAGCTTTTTTTCGGACCTCAGGAACCTATTCGAGACCTGATAGAAGGCAATTTTTGGAACCATCTTTGATCGATTCGATCAAAGTCAGGACCATAGAAGACACTTAACAAGTATCTTTTCTGGTTCGATAAAACCGCCTATAATTTACCACTCTCTACTATTGTGAAACTATTATAATTAAGACACGTGCATTATAACTAAATATTAATTTATTGAGCAAAATGCATATATAACCCTATATAATTAACGAAAGTGCAGACATAACCTTGCGATAATTGAAAGTGTAAATATAACCCTAGATGTTTAGGTTATGTTCAAATATAATCTTTTCCGACGGTTTAAGCCCAGAATTCAGTTAAAAGACTATTTTGCCCCTCTTTAAAAAAATAGAAATAGAAAAGGCATTAAAATTACATTCATACCCCTTTCCACCATTTTTCTTCCCCTTTTACATTCCATTTCCTTATTTTTCACAAAAAACCAAAGTCGTGCTCTGGTGGATAAGAGAGAGATCGGCGGTGAAGACCTCATCATTATATTCATGCCCCTCAAGCCTAATTCTTCCCGTTAGCATTTAGGATTGTTGTCTTTCTTATTTTATCAACCAGAGAAATAAATATTGATTCATCAAGCCTTCACCGTCGTGGAGAACATTTCCATCAGCGCCTTCATCAACTTCCACCCGGAGCCAGCGCCTGGTGGGATCCGGCCGCCTACGCCGCTGTGGAGAACATTACCACCAGCGCCATCATCATCTTCCACCTGGAGCCAGCGCCATTAGGTGGGATCCAACCGAACATGTGGCTAGCGAGAAATGAAGCTGGCCAACAACTGGTGGTGGTACCGTCTCCAGTTTAGGGAACTTTCGCAACACCGATCTGAAGTTAAGGTGAAGGTCACCAACAAGTAGCACAGGCCCTCTGCCAATGAAAAGAACGACATCAATAAGGCACTCGTTAAGGAGGATGAGGGTGTCAGTGAGGACGTCATCGTGAATAGGTGCGCAATTTTTCAACGTCAACCAGGGGTGGTGGGTATCAATTTTCCTGCTACAATCAGGGGTGGTGGATCTCAATTTTCCTGCATTAATCAGGGGTGGTGGGTCTCTATTTTCTAGCGCTGGGCCGAGCGGCGTCGGAAATGGTGGCGGGGCAAAAGGTGGAATGGTGAATTGTGATTCAAGGAGTGTTACCTTATTTTAAGAAAGATCCAGGAAGTATTGACCTTCAGCTGATTCCATTGGATTCATCTTCTCAAGTACTACAAAATTGACTACTAGAACTCCCAATTTGGACTAACAGTTCACCTGTGGCAAGCAAACAAAGTCCAGCCGATGAAGGATCAGCAGCCCGTAACAGCCCATGCTAAACGAAGCATCAGTGGCCCATGAAAATGTCCATGGTCCACCCGATATGAAAAAATGCCTTCGGTCCATGACAATGGAGCCGGTCCGTGAAGTATGGAAGGGAAGAGTATAAGAAATTTGGCAAAGTATAGAGCCGGTCCGTGAAAACCTTTACGAACCCTGACAAGGAAGCAAACACCCATGCTGCTCGAGGTCTGTGAAAAGGAGGACGGGCTATGAAAACTACTGAGTGGAAATCATGGTGCTACTCGCGGTCTGTGGAAACCTTCACGAACTGTGGCACGAGCACAGCTTCACAGACCGTGGCTTCCTGTGGCTATGAATGTTCACGGACCATGCTAGATCTGGCGCTCCATGCTTGAAGGATTCACGGACCGTGGCATTCGAGCCACTCCGTGAAAACTAAGCGGCTGACCTAGGGTTTTGGTACGTTTGGCCTATTTTGGGCCTATTTTTACGCCTAATCTCCTACTACTATATATAGAACCCTAGTCTACTCATTTTCATATACATTAGGAGAGAATTTATATCTTGTAACTTGGAGAGGATTTGGGAGAAAGAAGAAGTTCCTTAGTAGGTTTTGTACTTTTTCCTTTTCTTTTCTTCTTGTTTCATCCCAAAGATGTGGATTCAAATCTATATTTTAATTCCATGTCTAGGGAGTAGTTAGATTAAGCTTGGGACATATTTGGCACTTGTGTAACTTTTGATGCTTTATGAGATTCCTGAAATTACATCTATCTTTGTGTATATGATATTATTGTGATTGTTCTTGAATGTGACAAATGCATGAACATTACACCACATATGAGCACACACTTTGGGCTATGTTCATGTATGGTTCAATTATTGATGCACCATTGGGAAAAGAAACCTGGATGTTTGAATGGGTGGAGGGGAACGATTTTGCGTGAGTGTGTGTACGGGAGATTCGAAGTAACCTTAATTTGCATAGCATCGCACCAGTCTTAGCTGATTACTTAACCATTTTCTGAAAGGTTACGAGTAGAGATAGTTGATAGTAGCAAGCTAGGTGTTGTGTTGAAACCCTAGTATCACAGATAAGGTGCTTATGAACCTAAAACCTCACGTATAAAGGACCACTGGGAATTTGTTCATTTGTGGTGGAAGCTCAAAACTTAATGGAACAAGGGAGAAACAGAACCACAATAATGTTCGGACCTTGTTGTGCTCCCCTAATTACGATGGCGATGTCAATGGAGGGTTGCAACCGCACCCACTGTGGCAAGGATGGGAAGTGTATGCCATCGGCGACACCACGCATTGTGAACACACTGATAGGTCTTTTGTATGCCTCTATGTGAGTGAATCAAGAATGAAGCATTAAAACTACCATGTTGCTAAATTAGTCCCAAGTGCCTAGTATAAATAGTTTACTTGTTTGTTTATTTCATGCTTCTAGTTGTTAGTTGAAAATACCAACCCCCCCACCCGAGTTTGCATGTTTACATTAGTAGCTATTCCTTTCACTCGTACGGATTGATGCCCGCACGAGGCTGTGTTTTAACTTTTACTTGAACCCTAGCATCTCTGTGGACAAACCCAAGGCTTGCCGCTTACTACCCTTTAGTAGCTTAGCAGTGAAATAATGGGTGCAGAATATAAATTTTATCTTATACCATCCCACGGGACTAGTGCCTCGGCTCGGGTTAATTAAATTGTGCTTGTTGAGACTATATTAATGACCCCGGGTCGGGGCAGGTCAAAATTTGGCGCCGCTACCGGGGATGCTTTCCAGTTCAAGTATTAGTTGAGCATAGCATGTTAGTAGAGTAGTTAGTAGTGTTTTTTATTGTTAGGCTTTTGTTTGTTTTGTTTGTTGTGAGTTGACCTTTGGTTACAGTTTTCTTGTTACTTTGATCCTGTTTGCTATTGTGTTGTTTGAAGGATCGTGCGACCCTAGTTTATGAAACATACCCTTACCACAAATATAGGTTTATTGCATTCCCTAACTAATTCCACTGGTAAGTGGAGGAGAAGGAGTAAAAGAGTTAGGTTGGAGGCTCAATTTTGAGTTTTGAGGAATTACCACACAAAATGGTGGAGCACAACCGCACTTTGAGAGAGTTTATGGCTCCTAACTTGGAAAATCAACCACTATGTATCACATTCCCACCTTTGCCTTCGAATGTGACTTGTGAGCTGAAAAGTGGGATGATACACTGCCTTCTTACATTCCATGGTTTGGCCGGAGAGCATTCAAACAAACATTTGTCAGAATTCCATTTGGTATACATGAATATGAAGCCACCGGGAGTGTCGTAAGATGAATACAACTTGAGAGCATTCCCCTTTTCACTACAAGATGGAGCAAAAGTTTGGTTGTATTATTTGTCACCGGAGTGCATAAGGTCATGGATGGATATGAAGCGATAGTTTTTGGAGAAATATTTTACGGCCTCAAAGTCTGCTGGTTTGAAGAAATAGTTGTCCAACATCGCTCAAGGAGAGACCGAGAGCTTATATGAGTGTTAGGAGAGATTCAAGATATTTCTCACAAGTTATCCTTATCATCCCTTCAAGGAAGGCAACTTGGTCTATTCCTTCTTCGAGGGCTTGTGTAATTAGGACATGAGGATGGTTAGTGCCGCATGCAATGGTTTTATTGTCATCAAGAGCCCGAAGAGCGCTATGGCACTTTTTGAAGAGATGGCCAATGGGATGAGGTAATTTGGTACAAGGTCAAGGGTTAAGGTCTTGGATGAACCCGCACACACACCAAAGTTGAAGGAGCAAGTCCAAGCTCTAGCATCTATGATGAAAGAGCTTTTGAGAGGAAAGGTGCACGAAGTTAAGATGTGTGGGGTTTGCAACCTTGATCACCACTTCGAGAAATGCCCCGAGGTCGTTGGTGATATGCAAGAGGTGAATGGCGTGGACTACAACAACTGGGAGAGACCTCAATTTGCTAAGGGTCAACAATAAGGGTTCTGGGGGGAACCAAGGCGAGGCAAGACTGGACCCCTATGCAAACTCATTCAATCCAAGATATTGGGATCATTCCAACTTCTGATGGAGGGATGACAATCAACCTCAAGGGTATAGGGGTGGACAAGCACCGCCTCAACCCTATCCTAGAGGTGAAGGGTCATCCAACAATCAAATCACACTTTACAAGTCGGATAGGGAGTAGATCTTGAATTCCATCGGACAATTGGGAAAGAAACATGAGATCTTCGCAGAAAGGACAAGGAGAGAAATTGAAGACCTTAATACTAGAGCCTTCTCAAGTATCAAGAACCTTGAGATTCAAGTTGGACAACTCCCACCTCGGTGAGTCGACTTGAAGCAAAAGAGTCTGGTAAGCTACCTTCCCAACCAGAGGTGAATCCGAGAAATGTGAGCGCACTCAAGTTGAGAAGTGGGAAGGAGGTTCACGAAACCGAGAAGAAAGTGACACAAGAGAATGATGAGTTAGAAGAGGCTACCAAAGTGAAGTTTAAAGATGAAGAGATAGTTGTCAAGGAAGCACCCTCCATAGTTGTCAAGGTTCAAATTGCTATTCCACCTCTGTCTCCAAGTGCTTTGAGGGTAAGGCCGAAGGTGGAGGGGCCTTCAAAAAAGTGGAGGTATATATCCCTATCATGGAATTGATTGACAATGTGCCTTCATATGCTAAATTTATTAAGGTTGCATGTACTAAGAAAGGGAGTAGACCACCTAAGAAGTTAGGGAAGCTAAGAATTAGAGAAGTCACAATTTTGAATCATAAGAATTTGCTTAAGAAATGTGATGACCCCAGAATATTTTCTATCCCAATTTCTTTAAGTGGGACACTTGTTGAACATGCCATGATAGATTTAGAAGCTTCTATCAATGTGATTCCCTTTAGTCTTGAAATTGGTGAACTAAAGGAGACTAGAGCCATTGTTCAACACGTCGATCATTCTAAAGCTAGCTCTTGAGGGCTAGTGAAGGATGTGATGGTACGAGTGGGAAAGTTGGTTTTTCCTGTGGAATTTTATATCCTAGACGTAGCGCACGATGGTAGTGCACCCCCAATCCTTTTGGGGAGACCTTTTCTAAAAAATATCTAGGGATAAAATTGATGTCCACTTGGGAATCTTGACTCTAGAAGATGACTAAGACGAGGTGGAATTTGACACTTATAAATGTAGGCATGATTCAACAAAACATTTTCTTATGTGCAAAGGTGTGATACTTTTTGATAAGTATAATAATCTTAAACCTTCTAGTGTTAAAAATGACATGAATCTCTTAATGATGAATTTGATGAGGACCCCGATGGATTGCATGATTTGATCAATGATCTGTGCTAGATTTTACTTTCTATGCTAACAAATTTACAGCGGAAAAAGGAAAGTGTCGAGGAATTAATGCCTCATCGGCCCTCTCCTAACCCCGAGGTGACGATTAAGGAGTTGATGTTGGCAAGAAAAGGAGAAACGTTTCTAGGTACCGACAAGGGGTACAAAGGTAAGGATGGCTCGTTGTGGATACCTCTCCATAACGACGTCATCATGGGCAGAATTTCCGATGGCGATCCGGTAAGTGCTTAAAAGTTGAATGCATAAAAGGGCAATAATCCGTGATGACGACAATAAACATACGTGGATCTTTTTGTTTGCTTGTTTTGAGTAGTTACTTGGTAGGTTTTGCATGTCATGCTTGAAATAAATGATTTATTGAATGAAATTCTTGCTTGATTTGGAAATCCAAATGTGAAGATGTGTGATTATGTATAGCTGGAATGGATTTTGATAGCCGACATAGTTTTCTTTCAAAATTTGAGAAAACCCAAGGAATAGGGAAAATCTGGGGTTAGTCTCGTGGAAAAACTGGGCAGAAATCATTTTTTGTCAAATTTTGATTTTCCATCCCCCGACTTGTTTCTAAATGCAATTTTCGAAAAGGAGGTCTGAATTTCAAAGTTGAAAATGCATTTTTAGTTCAAGAAATGAGGTTTCCCATTTTCTTAGGATTTTTTTATGAAAATAGTACTTCCCATGTTAATTAATTGTACTACTTGTCCCCTAATTTGAAATTCCATCTTTATCCAAAGTGTACCTCTCTCTCTCTTTTTCACCTATGCTGAAATTTTATTCTCATTGTACTACTGTTCACCTAATTTCATCATCTACACATTATTTCCTCTCAAGAAACACTCACTTACACACACTCTTGGGTGAACAAAAAAATTGAAGCTTTTTCTTCCAAAAATTAGCAATTTTTTTGCTTATTCTTGTGTGGATCTTACACTTCTAGGCTTCAAATTTTGGGTAATCCTTTGATCTATTTGTCTATATGCTTGATTGACATTTTGATTTTGTTATGAAAAGCATGATTTATGAATGAGCATGTGTTGTTGTGATGTTGTTTGGGTTTGTGTGATCAATTTTGTGATGTGATTAGGGATGTTTTTAATGTGCCATTGATAGTGAGTGATGTGTTCTTCATGTGTTGGGTGATTAGAGTGAGCATGAATCTTGTTTGCATGAATCTATTGATGGGTTGGTGAAAGGCTTACATGATGTTGTTGATTGACAAGGAACATTCTTGTTTTAAATGGATTTTATGCTTATATCATCATGTTTTAAATGTGTGGTCATTTTGGGAGAATGTTCTTTGTTGAATGATATCAGGGCCATGCATTGTTTATTGTGACATTACATTCTTCTCTCTCAATTTGTTAGGATGGATCTAAAGAAAGGTACTTCGGAGAAAGAGAAGTTGTCAAGGAGTGAGAAATAGAAGAAACTGGTTAAGGGCACAAACCCCAAACCAACGACTCCCATTCCTCACAACCTTAAGCCTGTGGCCGACAAGTTTTTAGGATTAACCAACATCACCGGGACTGCAGCCCGGAGATGGAGGAACTTGAGGGAACCAAAGAGGAGAATTTTGGAGACTAGTTTTGTTTGCAAGAGCACCTTAATGGCTCTAGGTTTACTTGAACATGAGGCCTTTCTTTTGGGTCGAGTAGGCCTAGAAGGTTTTCTCGATGTGCACTCGAAAACCTATATAAGGTGGACCTTAGATTTTCTAGCTACCATTTGGAATGTCACAGACAAAGAGGGTTACAAGGCGATTAAGTTCAACTTGGATGACAAGGAGTACCAAATGACTTATAAAGAGGTGGCACTAGCTTTAAGGTGGAAGATCGGCTGGGACATTCCACAGACTTATCGCCAAGGAATGACATTCTCTCTTGGGCGCTTTTAGGTGAAACTAACCGGGACTGATATGAAGAATCTGAGCAAGAGCACGACTATAGTCCACCCGGCAATCTGTTATGTTCATCGGTGCCTTTCTATGGGCATTCTATACCACAGTGAATTGACGCAGTGTCCAGGTTCCGATGTACACCTTCTTTGGGTGATGACACCGGAGGGGAACATCTACCCGGACATGGTTAGTGTCTTTGTTCAAGAATGCATAGTGATGCGAGAGTATAAGAGTGGGAAAATCTCCATGGGAGGCATGGTTGGTCTTTTGGCAGATATCTAGGTCACCCGGTCACACAAAGGGCTCTAGCTAACTTAGGAAGATTGGGAACAAGGTATAATATTGAGAAGTTAGCTAAGGCATCTATGGTGAGACCGACGACATCGAAGGGTAGATATGAATGGCTTTATGGTGGCACGAGCACGTGTAGCTTCATGATTCTTCCACAACCAGATTGCACAACCATTGACCATAACACATGTTTGGATGACCTACTTATTTCGTCAGATCGGAAGTTTGAGAGAGAAGCCTACAACATTATGGCCAACCAAGAGTTAGACCTACAAGAGGCCGAAGGGGCGACATCTTCGAGAGCACTTGTGAGCCGATCTCATCTTTCCACAACCATTATGGATCAACTACTCCTACTTGGGGAGCAACTCTAAAGTTCTTCCCAAGTTCTTCAGGGGATAGTTCAAGCGATTGGAGCAGTGAAGGCACAAGTGAAGGAGCTCAACACGATGGTGTATTGCCTTGAAGCCACAATCCAAGTAACAGGGTTCATAGAGAGGTGTTTCACTAGCCACGAAGAGGTCAGCCCTTCGGGGCCGGAAGTGTAGGTATCACTAATCTCCCTCCCTCACTTATGTTTTGACATTCTTTTTGTGCAATGAAGACTTTGCATCCGCAAAGTGTGGGGAGGGAGTAGTGAGCACCTAGGAATTCTATTCTTGGATTTGTTCGTGCATGCATGTTTTGTTTGTTTTTTCTTGATTGTTGGTAGTTTTAGTTCTTGTTTGTTGGGGATGATTTTGGATGAACATTTGGTGGAATGACATGCTATGCTAGGTTTCCTAGTTTGTATGGGGTAGGATGTTTTAGCTATTGGTGGAGTATTTTTGTGTGTTTGACTATCTTTGTAGTGTTGAGCCCACTTTTGGGGCACTTTTTAAAAATTATTTTTAAAAAAAGAGAAAAAGGATCAAAACTTGGACAAGTCGAAAACCCGAAAGGGCGACTTGGGTAACATTAGGAAAAACCCGGATAGGTTGAAAGACCAAGGTAAAAGTGAGGGGCTTGGCCCGGCTAGACTCGCAAGTCTAGGCAAAAATGAGAGGCTGTGTGGAAAAAGGTGAGAGGTGAGCACATTTTTTGGGATAACGCTAGGTGAAAACCCGAAAGGGCACCTAGTCAAAATGAGAGAAATTGAGAGAAAACAAGAAAAAGAAACAAAAAACTAGGATGACGATACATTGGACTCCTTGTTTGCAACTAGGTCGAGAGTCTAGATTTATCCCTATGTTGCAAGCAAGTCGACGGCTTTTGGATTTCCTGGGTGGATTGTTTTTACTTGAGGATTGCTCTTTGATTGCTTTTGGGACTTCTTTGGGGAACGTAAGCTTGGCTTTATACTGATCTTTTGTCACTTATCTTTTTCCATACACTTTACATACTTTGGGTGGTTTGTTTCCCTTAGGTACTTTGGGGAGTGTGAGATTTGTGAGATTTTCATCTTCTTGGGGGAACTAGGGAGCTTGGGAATAAGTTGGATGCATTGGCTATTTTCGCATGCTTCATGTAGCTTGAACCTTTTTCTTTGATTTTATTTACTCGAGAACGAGTAAAGGTTTAAGTGCGAAGAGTATGATCTGCACGGAGAGTATGATCTGCACCATTATGCATGCTTTAATTAATGCATTTGACGTAGTTTTTATTTACTTTTGGTTGGCGGTTTGGCAACATTAGTTGAGTTTACATGAAAAGGGGTTTAGACAACCATGTTTGGTTTTCTATTCTAAATCCCATGTTTTGTACACATAATTAGTGATTATTTACATATCGTGTTCATGGGCTCCTTGGTCCTCATTATAAGTACCTTTAGTAGGTCGCCTGTGAATACTATTTGTTACATTACATTCTTGTGTAGGCCGTTTGCTTTTAACGGTAGAATATTTGAAGGCCATTTGCATTGAACGGTAGTAGATGAAGGTCATGAGCATCAATGTGTGGTAGAAGGAGATTGAAGCCAAGGATAGGTGGCTTTGAAGTTCAAGATGGAAAAAGGTGGAAACGGTGAATTGTGATCCAAGGAGTGTTGCCTTAGTCCGAGAACGATTCATTAAGAATTAGCCTTTAAGGCTGGTTCCATTGGATTTTTCTTCTTGGTTACTAAAAAATTGACTACTAGAACTCCCAATTCGGACTAACGCTTCACTTGTGGCAAGTAAACGAAGTCCTGCCAATGAAGGACCATCGGCCTGTGACAGTCCGCACTACACGAAGCATTAGCGGCCTGTGAATATGCCCACGATCCGCCCTATACAAAAAAATGCATTGGCCTGTAAAATTGAGCTGGTCACTGAAGCATGGAAGGAAAGAGTTGAAGAAATGTGGCTAAGCATGGAGCCGGTCTGTGAAAACCTTCACAAAATGTGATGAGAGTTCTGAGCAAACACCCATGCTGCTCGCGGTCCTTGAAAAGGAGGTCGTGCCATGAAAACTACTGAGTGGAAACTGTGGTACTTCTCGCAGTTTTTGAAAACCTTCATAGACTGTGGCACGAGCCCATCTTCACGGACAGTGGCATCCGAGCCAGTCTGTGAAAACTAGGCAGGTAACCTAGGGTTTTGGCACTTTTGGCCTATTTTGGGCCTATTTTTAGGCTCAATCTCCTACTACTATATATAGGACCCTAGTCTACTCATTTTCATATACATTAGGAGAGAGAATTCATATCTTGTAACTTGGAGAGCATTTGGGAGAAAGAAGGAGTTCCTTAGTAGGTTTTGTACTTTTTCCTTTTCTTTTCTTCTTGTTTCATCCCAAAGATGTGGAATTCAAATCTATATTTGAATTCCATGTCTAGGGAGTAGTTAGATTAAGCTTGGGACATATTTTACACATGTGTAGCTATTGATGCTTTATGAGATTCCTTAAATTCCTACTATCTTTGTGTTTATGATATTATTGTGATTGTTCTTGAATGTGACAAATGCATGAACACTAAACATCATATGAGCACACACTTTGGGCTATGTTCATGTATGGTGCACTTATTGGTGCCCCCTTGGGAAGAGAAACCTAGATATTTGAATGGGTGGAGGGGAACGATTCTGCGTGAGTGTGTGCTCGGGAGATATGAGGTAACCTTAATCGGCATACCATCGCACTAGTATTAGCTAATTACTTAACCATTTTCCAATAGGTTACAATTAGAGATAGTTGATAGTAGCAAACTAGGTGTTGTGTTGAAACCTTAGTATCACATATAAGGTGCCTATGAACCTAAGGCCTTACGTATAAAGGACTATTGGGAATTAGTGCATTCATGGTGGAAGCTTGGAACGTAATAGCACAAGGGAGAAACAGAACCACAACAATGGTCGGACCTTTTTGTGTTCCCCTAATTACGATGGCGGTGTTGATGGAGGATTGCGGTCGCACCCACTGTGACAGGGATAGGGAAATGCATGCCACCGGCCACACCACATGTTGTGAACACACTAATAGATCTTTTGTATGTCTATATGTGAATGAATCGAGGATTGAAGCATTAAAACTACCATGTTGCTAAATTAATCCCAAGTGACTAGTATAAATAGTTTACTTGTTTGTTTATTTCATGCTTGTAGTTGTTAGTTGAAAATACCAAACCCCCCCCCCCCCCATTAGTTTGCATATTTACATTAGTAGTTATTCCTTTCACTCGTGCGGATTGCCGATCCACACGAGGCTGTGTTTTGACTTTTACTTGAACCCTAGCATCTTTGTGGAAAAACCCAGAGCTTTCTAGCTTACTACCATTTGGTAGCCTAGCAGAGAGAAATGGGTGCAGAAATCTTTAACCATCCCACGGGACTAGTGCCTCAGCATGGATTAATTAAATTGTGGTTGTTGCAACTATATTAATGACCCCGGGTCAGGGCGGGGTAGCATAGTTGTGGCTTCGTAGTGGACGGACCAAAGTTTCATATTAGGCGGAGATCGAGAACATGGAGGACAGAAAATTAATTGAGAAGTGAGCATTGTCATCACCGAGAAGGACCTTCAAGGTCCTTGTTGTGAGTATTTTTTTTCTTTCTCCTATATTCATATATCTTGTCCTTTCCATATTGAGGACAATGTGTGTTTCAAGTGTGAGGAGGTAACGAGGAATATATCTCATTGTATTGTATTTTAGTATGCATATGCTCCACTTGTATATGTTTTGTTTGAAAAAAAAATTGAAAAAAAATGAATGAAAATTTTTTCCCGCTAAGTTGAAAACCCGAGAGGGCAACTTAGGCAAAAGTGGGAGGCCTAGACAGGTCAAAAACTCGAAATGGAAACCTATGCAAAAATGAGAGGCCAAATGGTGTGGAAAAAGGTGAGAGCGAGCATTGAAAAATAAAAATGTGTGAAGTTGGGATGAAAACCCGAGAGGGCTCCTAGGCAAAATGAGAGAAATTGAAAAATTTTATGCTTCTCCTGATTTGTCTATTGGGTGGCTTTTTCGGTAGAGTAAGTTAGCTTGACATTATATGTATACCTCACTTTTTTTATGGTTTGTTGGCTGTTTAGATGACTAAATTGTTTTTTTTTGTCCCTAACGTATGATCTTATACCATCTTTTGGTTCTCGAGACCAATACTGCTTCCTTTCAGTACCCAAAAAATTCAAAATGATTGTTTGGTCCCCAAGGGAGTTTTCAAGGTGGTTTTCAAGTGGTTTTGGGCACCAAAAGATGGTACAAGATCATATGTTATGGACCAAAAAAATATTTAAGTCTACCTGAAAACCACCCAGAATCTGGTTTGGGGATCAAACAAATCATTTTTAATTTTTTGGGTGCTAAAAGGAAGCGATATTGATCTCGAGGACCAAAAGATGGTATAAAATCATATGTTAGGGACCAAAAAAAACAATTTAGTCTTCTTTAGATTATCTTAGGCTTCGGGATGTGAGAGTGTGAGATTCTTATGTCTCGGGGGTTATGGTAGTCTAAGAATATGATGTTGGACGTTTTGGGAAAACTTTTGCATGCTAGTTTACGCTTTGATCTTTCCAAAGCAAATGCATGTATTTTTTGAAGCATTTAACATCTATATTGTCATTTTTTTTGTTGTAATATTTCTAGATTTAGGTATGTTTACATCATAAGCGGTTTAGATGACCATTTTTGGTTTTCATATCTAAATCCTTCATTTTGTAACCAATGTTTAGTCTAATGGATCTTTGGTCCTTATGGGCATCTAGATTCCATTTTGTGAGCTTAATTTGTAGATTTCTCATGATCCCTTTGGATTGGTTTAAAGAAAGCCATGAGCCAAAATGTGGTAGAAGATAGAAGGTCCGAAGAAGGAAGGCAAAGAAGCGGATGAATTGTCAACTGAAAGTTTGGACCAAGTTCTTAAAATGATCCGAGAAGAATAAGCCTACAAGAGTGGCACCATTGGATTCTTCTTCTCGAGCACTATGAAACAACTATAAGAACTCCAAAATCAAAGCAATGGTTCACCCATAGTGACGCAAAAACTGGCCGGATGAAGAAAACCGTGGCGAGCGCCCAGTTCAGGGCCCCCGCGCCCATGCGCCTTAGAGCAAACCGTGGTGCAGCCTTTCAGATTAGAAACGCACGCCCATGAGTCTCGCGCCAGCACCCTGGTGTCTCGGCCACCATCATAGCATATGTGCCCAGGAGTCCCGCACCACCGACATAGCTTCCTCGTGCCAACGCCCCATGCCCACACACGACCAGCATGCCCGACGTGCCCTCACGCGCTCTGCTGCACTATTTGACTTCTTTTTGACCAACTTGGGCTATAAATAGCCCCTCTTCTTCCCCATTTTCCTAAGCCCAACTTGGGGGCTCCAAAACCCCAGATTTTCATCTTTTTCTTCCATTTCTTCTTCTTTCTTTGTACATCTTTGTTCTATGTTATGTGTTTTGATTAGGTTAGTGTACTTGGAAGCAATTGATTGAGGCTTCTAGGACATGTCTTGAGAATTGTTTCTGTCGATTTATTGCTTTTCCTACTGTGCATTTATTGAGCTTTGAATGTGGATTGATAATGGCCTCAATGTTGTTGGTTGTTTGAGTATATGAATTGCTTGTATGATTGTTCTTTATGGTTGGGAAAAAGTAGCTAAGTTTTCCCTCTTTTAATATGAAATCCAAGAGCATGAGTTAGAGCTTCTAGTGATGTTGATGTGTTGATAATTTCTAGATGAATGTGATAACGTCGAACTCTTTGTCACGTTTTTTTTATTTTGGAAAATAGGAGAGGTCTATGAGCATTTAACGTTCTTGACAAATCTTGTGTAAATGTATGAGTTGGTTCAATGCTTAGACACGGTGTAGTGTTTATAAGTGTTACCGAGCTTGTTAATTCTTCGTGCCCGGCGCCATTAATGAGATACTCTTAGCCGTTTATCGACTAAAGGATTCATTAGTGAGGTTTGACAAGAGATGTCGAATTCACTCTGCAAACTACTGTTTAAGAAGGATAGAAGATTTTTCTTCACAATAAGTAGTTAAAGTAATGAATAGGTTGTAGATTCAAGGATAGATAAGAGGTTTGGAAGTAGAAATCAGTTGCCCTCATGGTTTTGTCTTTTGTAGTTTTTACTCATTTTTCTTAGTTTACTGCATGATTAGCATATTTACTTGACTTTTTTAGTTGTTCACAACTTAGAACCAAAACCAATCCCCCCCCCCCCCCCCCCAATTTTCTTGCTTTTATATATCTATATATATTTACTTCTAACCTAATATCAACTTCTAACCTAATATCAACCTTATACGTTTAAACCTTTAGAAAGATCGCTCTTTTTCGTGGACGACTCCGACTTGCCATTCACCCCACTACTATCCGGTACATGAAAGCTATATTTTGAAAATTATATTTGTTCAACAAGTCCTTTCATTAGGGTAAAAGTTTTAGGTGTTATTTAATTTAATTTATTTTTAAAAATTTTATTTATTAGTATTTATTTTTAAGTATCTTCATTTATAAATTTGTAAATGGTTTTGCACTGTTAGTTGAGCTCTTAGTATAACTCGTTTTTTATAGTTTCATGAAGCATGCAGGTCTGGCCCTATAGTTGATTTAAATAAAAGGTTTGTCTCAAAACATCAATTTGTTAATTATATGAGGCCTCATTTATTAAAAGAAAAGGTACGGTGTATATTTGAAAAATTAGAAAATATTACGAACTTCAATTACTTGTCTCAATATTATTTTATTTCTCTATATGTGAGGTCCTATTTTACAAATATTACATACCCATATATTTATATGCAAAACCCATATTTTAAATTTGCTTCAAACCGGCTTCTAAAAGTTTAGTTGATCCATCTGAATTTCTGATCGGGGCTCGTCATTACATGCATTTCAATAGAAAACGTAACATTTTATAACCCATTATTTGATCGATGTTTGTAAGACCAATCTTCTTACAAACATACATGAATGAAACTTACTTAGTTTTGGGGGGGAAAGGGGTGTTGATAAATCACGCCCTATATTCCTAATATGTACACATACATGTATTAATGCTTTTATTTTTATATGTTTATTGTGTAAAAATTTATATTTATAAGTGTATGGGTTAAAATTTTTAGGAAATAAAATATGGGTAAAATTTCATGTACACCCCCCTCCCCCCCCCCCCCTCCGTCTTGCCTCTTCTCCTCTAGAACCCGCCGCCTACCGCTGGTCATTGTCCACCGCCTGCCACAGGAATCTCTCCGGGAAAGTTTGGGTTTGGTTTTCGGGAGATGTTAGGGTGGCTGGAGAGGTGGGAAAGGTTGGATTCGATCGCGAGAGAAAGGAGAGACCTACCAGCATTGGGCTGAAATGGGCGGGAGAGAAGGGACGACAGTCGGACGATGTTGAGCTCAACAATGGGAGAAGCTGAGCCTGGTAGGTGAGCTCGGCATTGTTGAGCTTGGCGGCCGGACGATAGTTGGCGACGTAGAGCTCAGCGGTGGGAGAAGCTTAGGCTAGTAAGTGAGCTCAGCGACCTGGCGGCCGGACGACGGTTGGCATGGTGGAGCTCAGCGGTGGGAGAAGCTGAGGCTGGTAGGTGAGCTCAACGGCTTGGTGGAGGTGGGAACCTGGGGTTCGGGGGAGGGTGGCTGGGGTAAGAGGAGGGGAGGGTAGCCAGGTTTAGATTAGAAAATTAAAATTTTAAATTTAATTCTGGAAATTAATAAAACATTTAATGTTAAAATATAATTTTTTAAAATTAAATAGAATAATTTGAAAATATTGTTTAGATTAAGTTCAAAAAAAAATATATTAAAAATTAATTTAAAATATTATATTATATTATAAAAATAAACTTATTATTAAATTAATATTCTAAAAATCACATTTCAAATATATAAAATAATTTTGAAGTAAATTTTGAAGATATAAATAAATAATTATTTTAAGAAAAGTCTTGGGAAATACCATATTTCCATAAGTTTATGGAAAGACGGATTTTAGTTACAATAATAAAAAGGTAAAGGTTTTAGTTGCAATATTAAAATTTTATTATGCACCATGTAGTAGTTATAAAGTTTATGACCCGATTATGCAATCCAAAAATTTTATCTTGATTTTTTCTAATTTCAGTTTAAACTTTGGTCTATCTATGACTTATGAAAAGACCGTCTTTCAAGAGACGGACTCATTATTTTAAAGTAAATTTTAAAGTAACTTACTATTTATTTTTTAAATCATAAAAAATAAATAATTCTCTGTATAGAAAATATTTTATGTTTTGTTAAGATTTGTTCTTTTATGTTATATTTACATTTCACTATACATAAGTGAATATGTAAATTATTTATAACACATAAGATGAAAAATTACATGGGTAGTTGAAAATGTAGTTTACGTTCTATTTTAATTTGTATTTTTTCATAAGTAATTTGAAATTATTTATTAATATTTTCATATCAATTAACATTTTATTTCTATATGTGTTATATATTTCTCCTATAATTAAGTAATTGTTAAGATAATAATTTTATTTCCTATATTACAGATGAGCACTGACGGCGGACCCATTGATAAAGACCGATATACAAATTTTGGTTCATTTATGTACTTCAAACTTTTTTATTGTATTCAATGCCATAACCCTTATACGAAGCAATGCAATTCATTACATTCATAGCATATAACAATAATATTCCCAAAAAAAAGCACAAAAAGTAACCAAAGGGGTTTGTCTTCAAAATACATAACGTGCTTCCATTACTTACGGTGGCGTGTATCCTTTGTTCCAAGCCTCCATCCTCTTACAAAAGGGTAACTCCCACCCAACAACATCCGACTTTCTGTAAATCGTCCACAGGTTAGCCACAGGAGGCATAAGGCAATTTACCTTGACATGTATCCTTACAAAATGGTTTGCATTGCGTACATATATGATGTGTAGCTCCCTCCTTATTTCATCCTCCCTCCCGCCCGCTCTCAATGGTAGGACTGTACAACAATAGTCTGCAGACCTAGTCTCTGTTATGTAGTATAAAACTACAATCGTGTTGTAGTAGGTGGCGACAGGAAACATGTCCCCAATTACCACAAACCAATGTTCAGGTCCACATGGACCTTTGGAGTGTTGTATACGGGTTCTGGCCAGTTCAACATTCTCCCTTGGACCGTGTATATGAACATAATCAGGCCAATGAGTCGATAACTCGTTAAATACCGCTCGATGCGCTCTAGACTAGTCATTCTCAATATCTACATGGAAGCCATCAGCGACACATCTGAAGCCACAGTTTCCATCACTCTCCACATCATTCCATCCCTCGATGTAACGCCTGATAATGTGTAGGGGGTACTTCATTACAATAAAATGACTTGGGAACTATTAGGATACTTACCGTGTCGACTCCTTCGCCCTGATGAACTGCAACCCGGTGACCTCGGACTATGCCCGTTAGGAGATAGACCGTACTTCCTATTCACGCGCTTGTGGTAGCTCGATGACCACCTAGTAGATCTTGACTGAGGGATTTGCTCGCTTGGTCTACCGCGTGTCCTCGTGACATTATCTGGCTCTCCAATGCCGCAATCCTCTGGATGAAACTACTCCTCTATGTAGCTTGAAACCCAATAGAGAACTGATTCATCGACAAGCAAGCTTCTCAGTGCGTGAAGAACTCACTCATAAGTATATGTCGTTTCTTCGACTATAATGGCATAGGCGATCAGGAAATTTAGGTAACATGGATACATGCCAACCATCTCAATGGAGGGCATGTCGTATTGATTCGTCTTGTACGTTAAATCTATGGCCACAATCCATGGATAAGTTCGAAATGCCACAACGGCTTTAGGATGCGCCACTAATAAATGGGTCAAAGTACCGTCAAAAGCTGAGCGGTGACTAGTAATGTACCCATTTGAGGTGGCTAGGTGCAAAAAATTCTCAGTTGTATTGTGCCCGCCTCGCTTTTGTAAGTATCGCTCATTATATACTTTCCTAATGGTTTGATTCAGGCTCGAAAATGCACAACTAAGGCTCACATTGATATGCCTAGAAGCTGTCTCGGCATTCGTCAAGTCTCATATCATTTATTTTGCATCAGCATAGAGCCTGCTACTCTATCTATTCCCCTCAGAGTATACTAAAAACTAGTGGTTGTGTGTCCCTCGCTGAGGATCCTTACATGGTTTAATGTTCCAACCATCCTCCATGTTACTCTCTTGCATGACAATCATGAAAGGGCAATGACAACTTCTTGTCGATGTTTACTTCTTCAGACGACATCCGAATCAATCATATTGACAGCCTTATCATTCTGACCCCGATTGCAACTACAATATATCCTTAGGGGCCCATTCTTATTTTTCTTGTATAACGACATGAAAATTTCAAATTCTACACGACGAGCAGTCTGTTGTAGGTAGGAATAAACTTTGATATGACTTGGAAACACATTTGTTGTCGCGAATGCTGAGTAGCCATTCTCCCCCGGAACCGCTCCAGGTGAGCCATCGCCATCCTTAAATAACATCATTATATATCAAATCATTATTTTCACAAAAATATAATACCAAACCCAATACTGCGATAAATTATTCTAATAACTAATAAAAAATAACACTTACTCTTTTTGATAAGTGCATAAAAGTCACCTACACGTATTTAAATGAACATAATTCTCACTACTAGTCATGAAATCTATAACCACATTATTATACAACAACATCTATAACCAATGGTCTATACATCATTATAATAAATAATATAAGACACCTACATTTATGACTTAGTTATACAAATTTTATTTTAATTGTACCAACTTTTCTCAAAATTAGTATAACCACACTAAATTTTGTTATATCATCATTAGTAGAACCATATGTTATATGTTATATTTTCTCATTAGCCAACCAACAGTTCCCAACACATAATTAAAACTACTCTAAATTATGTTTAGTAGAACCTTTATAAATTATGTTACTTATAAATATAGAAGTAACGTATGAACTAAAATATCGTAAAATTAACATAATTTTCACTACTAATCACAAATTTTATAACCACATTAAATTCACGATATATATTGTGTACATATCATTCTTATAAATGATGAAAAATACCTACATATTTTATGAATTATTTTTGCAAATTCTTCATCTAACTAGGATGAAAAAAAATAACATTAAATTAACGTATCTTCGACCATTATTGATGAAATCTTGAACAAAATTGAATTCAATATATGGAGAGTAAAATTTTAAACAGATATAGATGACATTAAAATAAAATATCACAACTATTAATGATGAGATAAAATATAAGTTTCTATTCAAACAACTAATAAATTATAACTTTAACTATTAATTATTACACAAAAGAACAATTGAATTTAAAAAATACCTCTAAAGACATGGAGTTTTCAGCACCCAAATTTAAAGTAAAAAGTATGATATTTTGTACCCAACAAGCATTTTTACAGCCTATTGTATAGAAAACTTTCTTACGCTTTTGGATTAAATGACATTAAATGTGGGCAAATGGTAGTTGGGCAAAGGAGAACCGAGTTGGGCAAGGATATTGGAAAGGAGAACCCAACCGGGAAGGGAAAGGAGAACTGAAAATTGGAAGGAAATGAGAAGAAAGCTATGAAGGAAAGGAGAACCGGGGGCAAAAAAGGGAAAGGAGAACTGGGAAAGAAGAAAGGAGAACCGGGTAGGCTTTGGGAAAGGAGAACCGAGTCGGGTCTGAGAAAGGAGAATCGGGTCGGTTCTGAGAAAGGAGAACCGACTGAAGGATAGGAAAGGAGAATGGGCTAGGAGAGGGGGAGAATGGGCTGGGAGAGGGGGAGAATGGTCTGGGAGAGGGAGAGAAGAGTTGGAAAACAAGATGTGGACGGCGGGCCGGAGAAGGAGATCGAGACGGCAGGCTACGAAGGTAGAGCCTAAGAATGAGCTCGGGACGGCGGGCTGGGAAAGGAGCACCGACCGGGATGGCGGCCTGCGAGGTCGAACCGGAAAAAGAATATGGGCGGTGGTTGGGATAGAGAGCCAAAAAAAAAGAGCGGAGAGAGGAGGGTCGTGCAAGGCGGGAGAAAAGACAGCCGGGTCGGAGCTGACGACGAGAACCAGGGCGGCGAGGCTTCGGTGGGGCGTCGAACAGTGATGATGAACGAGAAGCAGGGCGGGGCATCGAACGAGAATGAAAGGCGTGGCTCGGGCGATAGCCAATCGTCATCGGATCAGTGACGACGATGGCCAGTGGTTGCCGGAGAAGCCGTTGGAGAGATGGAAAAGCCATAGGAGAAGACGTCGATGAATCCCCGCCAGCGAAGAAAAGTTCTGACGAACGTTGAGCTCCGGCAACCACCACCTCTGGCGAACGGCGAGCTCCGACAACCACCATTGTTCTTAATTGGATTTAAATTACTTATAAATTATGATAAATTATAACTAATTATTATTAACTAATCAATTTCTTTATACATTCAAGTAAATTAGAAATACATATAGTATTTTTAATAAGACAAATATAGAACGTGTTTAAGTAAAATATATCACGCGATATAGGGATTGAGGAGAAAAATGGAGAATAGTTGGCCGAATCATGTTAGTAAAGCATGGTTCATCTATCAATTGCTAAGAAGTCACTCTCATCTTCAAGCCGTGTTTGATTGTCAACAAAGTTATACTAGTATAAAATTAGCACCTCCTTTTCATCTGTACAAAATCTCCTCTGTACATCAATATCTTAGGATTCTTGATACCAAGATTACAGCTAAGCTTATTCTCCTTCAACATTCTTTTGACCAATTTTCAGTGTTCTTTCTGTACATCTTATTCATTCTTCTATTGTATATGGAGAATATGCAATATTATCAAATGAATACATGCATTGTACAAGAAAAATAAGACTATAGTAAAACACTCTATTTCAATTGCTGTGTCATTTTATATCTAATATATGAAATGTCTTATTGTGAAGAAATTCTCATTTTTGCTGAAGTAAATGCATATAATATATTAATAACATCAATTTTCCAAACAGAATTCATGATTTCACTATAAATCTTGAACAAGTTTAAAAAAATGGTGTTTTCGATACCTCATCTCTGGTGTAGTACGGTTTTAGTCTTTCATCTACTTAATAAGTTTATAATTAGCTAGTCCATTAACTTTATAATTTTGGCATCGGTTTATTACGATTTTGCCTAGAATTAGATATTGACTTATTAGTCAAAGGAAAATTCCACCTTCTCAAATATGAGACAAATTAATGCAGCTTTACATAGTTGTGGAACCAGAACATTTTGTAAGGGGGTTGAATAAGAAAGGTTAAAAAAAAAAACTGACCGCTTAATACGACAATATTTAAACGAACAACGCTTACATAATAAAATGAATTCATAATAATTAGATCTTTACAAGTACAACAAATCACTTCATTAAAAACTACTTTCTAACACCTGCGCTACTAGAAGTAAAACTACTAACTAACAACTGGTGACAACTGAATCCTACAAAAATACTAACTTTTTATAAAAACTTTAGTACTCCCCCGTCTCGGAGAAATTGCACAAAAACAATTTCACGATTTTCAAGAAACTTGTTTGAATGATGCAACTACATATAATAACGAACATTAAAAGTTAATATTTGTAAATGACATGCTACGACCAATCTAAAATATTCCATATGATAAAGTTATTGTTCACCTTAATATGGTCAAAGTTCGATAATTTTGCGGGGTCTGAGGAAATTTAATTTTACCACTTTAAGAAAGAGGTAATCATAGCCTTTGGGCTTTGTGTGAGCATCCACCTGCACTCCGGGGGTAAATAAAATCGTGTATTGCTATTTCACGCCCTGTATTTTACTTGATTACGCCCTGTATTTATACTATTTAATATACAATATGTATTTTTAATTTAATTTAAATTAATTAATATTAAATTTATTTATTTATTTATACTCTGCCGCTCCGCCGCCGCTGCTCCTGCTCCGTCTCTCCTCTTTCTCCTCCGGTCTCCTCCACTTCTCCTCCGGTCTCCTCCCCCGCGCCGTCTCCTCCGCTTCTCCTCCTTCTCCTCGGTCTCCTTCTCCGTCTCCGTTCTCATCGCCCGTTCTCCTCCTTCATCTTCGCCCTTGCCCGACCCGGTTCTCCTCGCCCTTGCCCGACCCGATTCTCCTCGCCCTTGCCCGACCCGGCTCTCCTCGCCCTTGCCCGACCCGGCTCTCCTCGCCCTTGCCCGACCCGGCTCTCCTCGCCCTTGTCCGACTCGGCTCTCCTCGGCGAACCGGCTCCCGTTCTCCTCGGTGAACCGGCCCCCGTTCTCCTCGCCAAACCAGGCTCGCTCCCGTTCTCCTCGGCCAGTGGTGAACCGGGCTCTCTCCGATTCTCCGCCGCTTCTCCACCGCTTCTCTAGTGCCGCTTCAAGGAGGATGGCTGGGCTAGGGTTTGGCTCGAGGGGACGAAGACGATGGAGGATGGCGGGGCTAGCTTCGATCGACGGTGGGTAGAGCTCGACGGGGATGAAGGAGGAGAGACGGAAGGGCTAAGGTTTTGCTCGACGGGGCGAAGGAGAAGGAGGGACGGCGGCGGGGCTAGGATTTCGCTCGAGGGGACGAGGACGATGGAGGATGGCGCGGCTAGCTTCGATCGACGACGGGTGGAGCTCGACGGGGACGAAGGAGGAGAGACGGAGAGGCTAGGGTTTTGCTCGACGGGGCGAAGAAAAAGGAGGGACGGCGGCGGGAGGAGCTGGGGAAGAAGGAGGCGCAGCGGCGGAGAACACGAAGAAGAAGAGAAAAAGGTGGTGGCGGCAGCGCTGGCGCACGGTAGTGGCGGAGATCGACGGCGGTGGCGGCAAACGGCGGCCGTGGCAGCACACGGCGGCGGCGGCCGTGGCGCACAGCTTCAGCGGCGGCGGTTGTTTTTTTTTTGTTTTTGATTTTTGAATTTGATTTTTAATTTTTGTTTTTGATTTTTATTTTTGTTTTATTTTAAAATCTTAATATTAGTTTTATACATGTATATACGTATTAGAGCGTAAACTAATAAAATACAGGGCGTGATATAGCCATGCCCATAAAACCTAATTGCCACTTGAACGTCCAATCTATCAAACATTACCTTCTTGAGTGATTGAGCATGTGATTCTTGAGTGATTGAGCAATTTGTCAATTTGTCAAACATTACTCTCATTGCTCTATGTGATTCTTGAGTGATTGAGCAAAACCTGGAGCCTCTCAGACTCGGACTAGTGACTCCGTCAAACGCGTGGCGGCGACGGCAACCAGGCACAGACGGGAATTTGGACGGGTGGATGGCGGGAGGGCTGGCAGCCGGCGTGGCTTGCTGGTCAAGGTAAGGGCCTAAGAGGAGCCGCAATCATGGGGCTCACAGAGCCAATCCCGATTTGGGGATTTTCTGATGGCTAATTGGGTTTGAAGCCCAAATTTTTATTCTTCTTTTTTCCCTAGCTTGACGAAATCAAAACAACGTTGTTCTATTAATACTACAACGACGTTATTTATTTAATGAAGAGGAAAAAAATAACAAAATTAAAATAGGTCCATCGTCTTCCTTAGAATTTCGATGGAACATGGGACTACAATTCAGCCTAGGGGTGGCGGAATCCATGAATTCCGGTGGCACCTAGGCTTAAATTCCGCACCACCTGTCAGCAACCCCTCGCTCACCCCTGCTTCCGACCATAGCTTTACACATTGATTTTCATGAAAATCTCTCACAATCACTTTCTTACTGTCCCTGATTATTAAGTTCACTTATAGTTCTTCACTATAACATGTCAAATGGATTACTAATGTCAAAATTATATAATTATGAGGTCATTTATGTCAAACTTTGTACATATTCTTATTTGAATTTATTGTTTTATGCAAGCTGAATTGTATAAACAAAATTGAGTGGAAATTTTTAAAATTAAATACAAACCAATCCCTTTTATCATAAAATAAAGTATTATAAAAAATAATCGAGAATTACTAAACTCACACCAAATATGAAAGATAAAATAAAGTCAAAACCCTATTTTCTCCAAATTATGCAATTATATATCCTCAAGCAGAAGTTATATTGGAGTATTTTGATGTATTAATAGTGTCATTAGTTAAAAATGATACTTTAATTAAGGTGAATATAATGGGTCAAAATTTAAGTAAAATAGTTTAAAAAATATAGCAGCAGGTGAATTAAGTTAAAGAAATTTTATTAAAAAGGAAAGTGTGCTACTTTTACAGTACTAATGCAGGGATCCTTCCAAGTAAGCATAGTTCTCGGAATCAACACGGAGAATATGGCCTCTTCAAGTTCCTACAAGCAAGCCCTTGGGGGCTCCGACGCCCAAGTTAGGTCGTATTTTTATTAGTATATTACTTAGTTTGTCGTTATTTGTCCCTATTTATAGAATATGAATTGTGTGCTTGTGGCACACATATTGTGCACCTCTCTCCACTACAAGAAACAACATCTATTACCTCAATTTTTCAGCATTTTTTACCTCAATTTTCAGCCCCTGAAAAACTGAGGTAAATGTGGGTGTAGTAAAAAGCATACTTTTTACCGTGGATTAAAACCGGGGTAAAGAGCCCCTTTTACTTCAGTTTGGGACCAACATCGTCATGATTTTAGACCGACGCCACACCATGGTGGAGGGCTGATGTTCTGATACCTCGGCTGCGACATCGTTGAAAATGGCATTGACATCATGACGCATGCGACGTCGATGCAAGGAATACACTAGCTGATGGTAGAGGAAGTGTGTTGACGTCGCACCAGATGATGTCGTTCATAATCAAGCGATGTCAGAGTCGCTGAGAAGCGACATCGCACATAGTGAGGGACCCACATCGTGTCCATGGTGATGTGGAACGCTGAAAAAATGACGTTGTTTTGTTTGTTCGAGCTCGCAAATAATCGGTCTTCGATAGCCATTACATGTTATAAATAATGTCATAAATCGAGTAATGGTTGAACATCATACAACACTTAATTGTTTTTCAATTATTGTGGTAATCATTAATTGAAATGTTCATTTAATGCAACAAGATTATGACATAATAGTATATTACAAATAAATGTAACAATATATTACAATACATAAGGTTGTTAAAGAATTGAAACAATAATTGCATTTAACCTCAAATTTCTACGTTGTACGGTGTTCATATTTGTAGGGCGGCCAGTGAGAAGCCAACTAATTAGTCCAACTGATATGCTAGAATCCACTGATAACTCCATTTGATCCTACTGCAACCAATACATAGGAAACAAAAATTATGTTACAATTGGATTGTACCCAAAATTACACGTAATATCATATGTAGACGACATTATTCGGAATATGGAAATAGTAAGTGAACAGTACCAAAGCAACGTCGGACTCATAATGATCGAGGTCGCAGAGATCGATGTAAAACCGAATTAGGATTCATGGATATTAATCCTAAACTCAACTATTCCTCACCTCTGTGACGTCGAGTCTAACTCGGTATCATATCGTATGGAGTGACTAATGACCGACGTCGCACATTCATATTGTGTTCATCCAAATCTAAGTCATTTTTATCACTTTTTACAAACATGACATCTTATTAGTAACAAACACAACATAAGTATATAGCATGTGACACAATAATTCACCCTTCATGAATTTTTTTAATCTTCCATGAATGACAAAAAAAAACATATAGAAGGTGTAGATTGTAACAAATTTGGTAAAGGTAAAACATGTAAAAGATAGAAAAGTACCTCAATAATTTTGAACCTAGATGCTCCTTTCTTTGGATACTTGTTGATGATTGAAGGAATCCATTTGAATGAGCCCTTTCATTATGGTGTGAATGGATAAGGTGGGTTTGTGGGATATGCATTGGAGATGGAAATGAGTGTTAGGAGTGATAGTTATTGAAATGAAAAATATGTTTGCGGGGAAATTTAATTTAATTTTTTGTCTGCAATTTTTGGTTCCTGCAAGAAATTGCACAATGATCGATGTCGCTGGCTATTCGGTATGTCTATCGAGCCATGCAACATGTGTGCAACACCGCATATGTGGCCACAGTGTAATAATCAAAATTTGTCGTAAAAATCTTCGTTTAAAGGTTCCGATCCCGTTTGTCGACCCATTTATGCCCTAATCGAGACAACATTGTCGTCCAAATTTGAATAAAATAATGATATACCCAATTTTGCATTTCAACATCTCCAAGTATCTTGGAGGGACCTAATTGCAAAAAAACATACAACAAGTGGTCCCAAACTCAATTTTGATTATCCCAAAAAGAAGCAGTGTCATCAGTATATAGTCGAACTTATAATAACCGATTGTAATATTATATTTCCCCACAAACCTTCACAAGATCATACAACCGACAATCGTATACTTGTAAGTAATCATCTACAATTTACTCTAGACCACGTACTGGCGCTTTGTAAAAATTGAAGGACGTTATTTTATTATTATTATTATTTTAAATCTAGAATATGAAATTTAATGTGATTTTTTATATTTGGCGGAAATGTTCACTCCCATAACACTTATCGCTACGGAATTAATGGAATACTATAAAAAAATTAGAAGATTACCCAGGTTCGCGTGCCATGAGAGAGTAAACATAATTTCCATATCAAACATTTGTCGTTTAGTTTGGGTGAATGTCTCTTAACACACATCAACAACCACGGAAGTTTGGGCCGTAGTGTAATTTCCCCCAATGTTTCGTAATGCACTATTTGTGAAAAAAATGTGCATGTTCCGGTGACTAGTTCATGGCCAAATTCAAAGATGGTGGTCGTGACCATGTGTATTACATGAGTGTATATCCAATTTTTCATTTCGACATCTCCTAGTCTCTTGGAGAGACCTAAGTGCAAAAAATAACAGACAACGTGTGGTCCGCACTCGATTCCAATTGTCCCGAAAAGAAGCAGTGTCATCTATATATAGTCGAACTTATAATAACCGATTGTAATATTAAATTTTCACATAGACTTCTACAAGATCATACGACCGACAATCGTATACTTGTAAGTAATCATCTTCAGTTTACTCCTGGTACTTTGTAAAAATAGAAAAATGGAATATTATTACTATTATATTTTTTTAAAATCTAGAATGTCAAATTTCATGGTATTCTATATATTTGGCAGAAATGTTTGTTCCCATAACGCTTATCGCTACAGTATTAATGGAATACTATAAAAAAAACCGGAAGATTACCCAGGTTCACGTGGCTTTGAGACAGTACGCATAATATCCATAAGAAACCTTTGTAGTTTTGTTCGGGTGAATGTCTCTTAACACACATCAAGAACCACGTAAGTTTGGGTCGTAGTGTAATTTTCCTAGAATTTCGTAATGCCCTTTCCGTGAATAATTTTGGCCCATGGCCAAATCTGAACATGGTGGTCGTATTTGGATAGACGTAATTTACTACTTTTATATTTCATGAGAAACGCAGACTATGCAATTTGGGATTTTTGGCCCACAATCTATTAACGTGACGTCAGTCTAGGGTCAGTTTGGACTCGGTGGCAAAGAAATTGAAGCGACATCGGCCTTTTGTGCTTTACGTTCACCACTGGTCAGGGGTCATGGGCATAGTCATTTTTGGGTTGGGCCACTACTCTAATACTGCCCAGTGTTAATTATGTGCGATATTAGGGTGGCTTTGGTTTTGTCTCGTATGGAGCAATTATTATCGATGTATATTGTTTTGGCTTTTATATTGGGCCCAAACCTATGATATGCGACTTCGCACTACAGTCCATGTCTTATTCATCCTATGTGACACACCTGCGAAGTTGCACAAAATGGTAGTGTTTCCCTGCGGTAATATAAATACCCAAACACCCCACCCCTTTGCATTCCTAACCGACGACATCGCATCCAAACTTCCCATCTGAAAAAAAAATGGTTGGAAAACATTCTAATCCCAATGGAATCGGCTGGTCACATATCATAGTAGCACCAAAACCAACATTCATTACTTGAGACGTATTACATTGGCGGATTTCTCCAAATTTGAAAAGCAACAAACCCTAACAAGGTAAGGATTTACAACTGAAGTTTGATGTTGGTTTTTCAGGTTTCATATACTTCTATATTTTCCCATTTCTTAGTTATTCAATCATGGCATGTTAGTTCTTTACTTTGTGATGTTTTAGTTGAGATTGTAGGTGTTTTAGGACAATTCGTGTTGTAGTCGCATACTGTTTTGACTTAGCCGATTGAACTACAATTTCTCATATTCAATAACATGAATACGCAACATCGCAAACGTCACGTTGGTCCAGACAAATGGTTTGCGACATCAATCCAAACTCGGCTAAAACACATTGAAACCATTGAGTTCTTCACTGTTGCACTGACTGTTTAACGTCCCTTTGATTCTTTAATGGCTCGAATGAAGCAGACAGCTAGAAGGAAAATAGAAGATAGCACGGGGGCAGCTCCATCGCGCACGAAGAAGGAGACGACAACGTTCACACCTACATTGCCAACATGAGACAAATTACGCTTCATCAAGGAGGAGGCGGCAAAGCATTTTGAAAAAATCCAAGGACATAGGATAAAAGAGGTCTGGGTGATGAAGCCCGGGGATATAGAACTACACCTTGATGTTTTCCTCGAACCCTTCAAACTATTATGAATAGAGGGTTTAATATGCTTGGATAAACCGACGTATGATACGGAGGTCAAGGAGTTCTACGCCAATTTCAGAATGGAAGCAATGACCTCCTGTAAAACAAGAGTGAATGTATGGACATGGAGATATCAAAAGAGCTCATCAATAAGGTGATTAGTTGTATAATCGGAGGGGAGGATCAGCAGGGGGTTGAGCCCCTACAGTCGTATTTTTGGGACAATTAGCCTCGACGAGTCGATGAGAATGACCCATCTGGGGCGCTTGACCCCAACCGAATGGTGGAGAAGTACTTCAAAGTTGAATTGGGGAACGGACTCATCCCAATAAAACAGATCAAGCTTGGTGTTCTTAACCTTCATGAGAGAATGATGTTCAATATAATTGTACAAGTACTTATCCCGGACGGACATCCTATGGAATGCACGATCAATGGGACTGTCATGTACTACCCACCTTGCGGAGAAGAAGGTAGTCGACCCCGGGTACACCATCATCCAGGAGATGCATCAAGTCGCCTTCTCCACGAAGAGTCGGACACTCCCCTACAGTAATGTCATAACCGCTATTCTAGAGAAGAAGAAGGTTCCCATCCAATCAAAAATGAAGATCCAGCCTAAGTACTACGATGCAAACTACTTCAAGCTGAAGCATTGGGTTTAGGAGTCAGGGTCGTGGATTGATCGCAATGTCCCTAAAGGGGATATAGATATGTCTCCCACCCAGGCCCGAGGCGACTCCATCGGCTTCCACAGCTATGGACATTCACCCAGCCATTATTCCCTCGCCCCTAACGGTTACAAAATTTAAAGTTTTTTGGTTTATTATAAATTATCATTAATTAAAATTTTAACATTTTCATTTAATGTAACTAATTTCTTATCCCACAGGACTTGAACGAAAGGCCTGGGGCATCCTTCTTAAGGACATGGCCGAGACCAAGGTCATGGCGTTGCACATGGAACACACCGTGCGTAATCTTACAGAAGAAATGGGGTGCTGAAGTCTATGATTGCCGATGCAATCAATGAGCCTGCGTGGGATGAGGGGCCTGGGGTTGATGATGATGGGATGGATACCACAAATGATGGAGAGTCAAGCACTGATGTTAGCGAGTCTTCCACCGAAGAGTCAAAGACTAATTCACAAGAAAATGGAAGCAGTTCGTCGGCAGGCGATGCTATCCCACCTATGTCACCACCCCATTAATTGCCATGGATCATATGTTTGTTTGTCCTAGAACATATGAATGTTTGTTTGGATTTTATTAGGATTCTATTTCTTCTGTTTCATTTTCATTTTGCAAGGATGTTACATGTGGTACATAGAATTATGTGTTTTAGATATATATATATATATATAGAGAGAGAGAGAGAGAGAGAGATATACATACGCACCTGACTTTAGTCTAATATATGCAACTTGATGAAATCTGAGACTAGTTGTGGTGAATTTAGAATGAAACCTTTAGATGGTACATTCCAAGTTCTGGCTGCATTGGTTTAGTTTTCTTTGATGTATTATGTAGGATAGATATTTGCGACCTCGCGCTCCACTCGCATAGTAATATTCACCCTAACCGATATAACACCAATTGAGTAGCGACATCGCATAGATTAATTTATTTGAAAGGATTTTAGGCACAGGTTTGGTCCGAGAAACATGTGTGACTTTGCTGAGTGAAACAATCAACGTCCTTGTTTACATCGGATGGAAGTCTATCACATGGAGTGATGGTGTAAAGTTGATATTTTCATCAATGACTATTACTGCTAGGTCGTACCCTTACTGCCGATGTCGCACGTACCTCGGTAATAACTTTTACTTTGATTTCATAGCCTATTTACTTCAGCTATTGTAGAACCGCGGTAAAAAACCTATTACTAATATTATTTACTTCAAAAAATTGAGGTAAAAGACTGTTTACCTTGTTTTTGTTAGCCAAGCCAAAAAACCGAGGCAAATAGGGCAAAGTAATAGGTTCTGTTTCTTGTAGTGCTCTTAGATCGTGGTCTAACATGGGGTGTCTGCGGTGAGTGGCACTTTCCACTATTACTGTGCACCTCGCTTGACTGGGACTGAGTATGTTATGTATATACTAAGAACCTATTAAAGTTATGGGTTTCAATTATAAAATAACTTGGCACTGTGTAATATTGACCCATAATCTTAGAAAGGGTCTTGTATGATACAGTCTTATAACGAGACAAAGGACTAGTATGTAATATAATGAAGTTAAATTAGGGATGGGGTTTCAAATGTAATTCATAGAAAGTTTGGAGAATGAGGGATTTAGGTGCAAATACTATTTTTGGGGTGCTAGGTATAAATAATTAGAAAATTAAGTATTCCGGGTCATTAGAATCTCGCGGGTCAAGAATTTGGGTTGGAGAAATTCGCGGGTTAATCTTTTCCCATTTTCCCGCAATGCGCTCGTCAATAATACCAAATATGATGTTTCATTTTCATTGCTTAATTATTAAACCAAACCTCTTGATATTTTTCCAGAATCTTCTTTTTTTACTAAACTCATGCATTTTTAAATTAAATTTTGATCTTTTAATGTAAATCTTGTGTTTTCATGTTAAATTTTTGACATTTTATACATTGTGACACTTGTTGGTGATATTTTACATCTTAAATTTTAATTCTTAGTTTACAGTTTCATTTTTATTGATGTAGTAGTTTTTCAGCATGACGTTTTATGAATTAATGCTGAAGTTTTTCTTTTTTTACTATTAGATTTTTATTTAATATATGTTTTAATGTTTCAGTATATGTTTTTAAAATTTTAATAGTGATGGTTAATTTTTATTTTTTTTATATAGTGTCACATTTTGATGTGACACTTATGTTTCAAAATTATTGTGTATTTAGGTATTTTATTTTATGGGTTTTAGTGTATTAATTTAACGTTTATCTATTTTTAATTTAATAAATATTTTTGTGTTTTTCTTTGATGTTTATCTATTCTAATCCGATGTGAGTTTTAGTGTTTTTATTTGATGTTTAACTATTTTAATTTAATGTGTACTTTCTGTATTTTTATTTGATGTTTAACTATTTTAAAGCCATGGTATTTTTAATGTTTTTATTTAATTTAGTATATTAATTTAATGTTTTTATTTTTTCATGAATATTTTTATTTTTTGATGTTTAATTATTTTAATTTGATGTTGATTTTTTAAATATTTTTCACGATTTTGAATTTTGATGTTTTATATTTGATGTGTAATTTTTTTGATTTAATGTTCGATTTTTAGAAGTTGTGTCTGATTTTCAATTAATTTAATTGGATGTTTTATTTTTTATTTTTTGTGTTTAATTTAATTATTTTGATTTGATGTTGGATTTTTTAGCATTTTTATAATTATTTTCAATTAATTTAATTTGATATTTTGTGTTTTATATTTGATGCTTAATTATTTATTTTGAGGCTGATTTTCTAGCATTTTTTACTATTTTAAATTTAATTAATTTACTGATTTAATATATTTATTTGGTACTTCATTTATGGCACACTTAATATAAATGGATGTTTTCTTTTATTTGGCATACTTTCCATTTTTAGCAAGATTCCATCCATCCATTTTACTTTTTACTTCCTACATTCAATTTCATTCACTTATTTTTTCCACATAAATTCAAACAGGTAAACCTATGGTTGCATAAATAAATAAAATGGAGGGAGAATGAGTTTTAGTCATTGCTCGTGAAATTAAAACTCTCTTCGAATTTCATACCTCCTATGGCTTCAGAATGAGTTTAATTGCTCGCGAAATTAAAACTCTATTCGAACTATAAATTTGGGGAAGTTGAACACCTTAATCGAATGATGAAACCTGTGATTGGACTTTGACCACCGGAAAACAGCGACCATCGGGACCAAATCTTCATTCAAACTGACAACAACGACAATCGAAACCCATCGATGAACAGCCTTACTTCAACCCATTGCGTTGGTCTACGAATCACCAAATTTTCGGCAGCACGAATGACGTCGAAATATGAGAAATCTCTGCGATTACAACGAGGGACGGTGGCAGCGATGAAACTCGCCAGAAATTTTGCAATCGCCGGTGATAATTTGCAAAAAACAAAGAGATTTTTTTATTGTTGTTTAATTTCAATTCAACCCTTGAACTTTAGAGATTCTTCTTAGTTTGACCCTAAGAAATATTTAACTACAAATTGACCTCTGAAATTTAACACCTTCTATGTCATAATTCATTATTTATTATTAGCCCATAATCTTACCATGAGACGGTCTCGCGGGAGATGAACAATTAATCTTATACTATAATATTAAGCAATATGCTGGGATGATCAGACCTATCTTAGACTCTGGTACTATATTAAAGTTATGGCCTTCTGTTAGTGGTGACAAAATAAACATGTAACCCGCGGGTTAAGAGGTTGTTTATTTTTAAAGTCATACAAATATGGGTAGTATGGGTAACTGGTCAAATGAGTAATTGAAAAATATGGGTTGGGTGGGTTGAGTATGTAGGTTGACTGCCAGTTTGCCCAGTAGGTAATATCTGGGTTGAAACTCGTGGATTTACCTATATGGATTGGTATATAAACCCAAATAGGTCAATAAATGAGCTGAAACCAGGCGGTTTACCCATATAGATCGGTAGATAAACCCAAAAGGGTTAATAAATGGGTTGAAAATCACAAGTATACCTTTATGAGTTGGTATATAAACCCATGGATCAATGAATAGGTTGAAACACACGAGTTTATCCATATGAGATTTTATAAGGGAGAAAAACTCCCGTGAGACCGTTTCACCATAAAAAATAGTGAGATCAGGGACTAGGTTACAATAATTAGGAAGGGAGCTGAAAAATATGGACCAAGCTACAAAATAGGAAAATAGGTTGAACAAATGGGGAAAAAATGGGTTTTGACAAAAATTTGTCAAACCCAAATTTCTCTCTCCTCCCAAAATAACTATTAGATTCTCTTTCCTCAAAAAAATCAAGGAATTTTTTTACTCCTCAAACTCAATCCAAATTCGGATTTATAATCACCTGAATCAAGCTGCTAAACACTGGAATCAAGCTTTGCAATCGCCGATCAAATCTTCAATTGAAGCTCACGATCAAGCTCCGAAATCAGATCTGCAATTTTGCAACAGAAATAGAGTTTTGCCACATAATTACGTCGCATTTGCGCCGGAATCGGATTCAGCAATGGAACTTTGCGATGTAAAAATTAAAGAAAGCTTCTACATCTGCGAAAGTGAGATCTGCGATATAATATCTTAGTATTACAGTTTAAAATCTTAGTTTTAACAATTGAAATCTACTATCCAAGGTGGTGTTGTTATAAACTATGGAAAACGAAGCAATTCAAGGCAATGAAATTATTTTGTATGAAGGAGAAAGCAACGATTATGTTCAATATGAAAATTCAACAAGTTTACATCCAGGTTTGGTTTTGATTTTGAATATACAGTTAAACGTATGAAGTAATTGCATGAACACATAATTATAATTTTTTTCCAGATCTGGAATTTAGTTATATGCATGTTGTGAAGAAAATGTTGGTATTTTATAATTTTCTTAAACATATTAGGTAATATGATGAACATTGGATGTAACTGCATGAACACGTGAAGTAACACGATGATATTGTGATATACAATTCCCCAAAGTCTAAATTTGGTTATATGCAATTTGTTGGGATAGTGTGGGTGTTTATAATTTTCTAAAACATGTGAGGTAATATGATGAACACCTGAAGTAACATGATGATATTATGATGTACAATTCCCCAAGGTCTGAAATTTGGTTATATTGAATTTGCTAATAAAATGTATGTGGTTTATAAGTTTTTGAAACAAATGAAGTAATATGATGAACACTGGATGTAACTTCATGAACACATGAAATAATGTGATGATGTTCTGATGGACAATTCCCCAAGGTCTGAAATTTGGTTAGTGCAATTTGTTGATAAAATGTAGGTGTTTTTTTAATTTTCTTAAACATATGAGGTAATATGATGAACATTGGATGTAACTGCATGAACACATGAAGTAAAAAACTATGAAATTTGTAAGATGATTCGTCAAGAATTCAATTACATGCATTTTGTTAAGAATATTTTTGTGTTTTCAAATTTATTTTATCACAAAAAGTTATATGGTAAATACACGATGTAGCTCAATAAATATATAATTTATTGTGCTTAATGTCTTAAATTCAAATAGTAGGATTTGATATCCAAATATTTTGATATTGTACCTATCTGTACAAATTTATCAGTGACTAAACAACTATTTATAAAGGCCAAACTATATTGTAAGATACACAAACAAACCAATATGATAGTTGATGTAATGATTTACTGAAATGATACAATTTTGCAGGACTAGATTCTGTCACCAATTTCAGCGACTTATCAAAAGTTGATGTCACAAATTTCTTCAAAGGTTTGAGAGAAAAAACACTATCAGAGTTTCATGATTTATATAGAAAACGATCAAATGCATTGGGATTTGGGGTGCGATGTTCAACGCAAAGAGGTAAAAAAAAGGGAACCATTGTAGAGAAGTATTTTGTCTACTCAAATCAGGGAAATACAAAAGTAAATAATGAAACAACGGACTCACCTTCCAACTACAATATCATTGAAGAGGGCTCTGAGAAGAAAAGAAGAAAAACAAGGAAAATGTGGTTTCGAGAACAGGATGCAAAGCTGGAATTCGGGTTAAATTTATCGATGGGGCCTATGAAGTTTTGCATCATGTAACATCTCACAATCATCATTTCACTCGAGTCAAATAGAAGTATTTGCAAAGAAGTGAAAGGAGAATTATCGAGAAAAAAGGGAAAGCTATAGAAGGAATGGAAGACGCGGGATTAAAGCCTAGCCATGGATTCAAGTTTATGGCTTTTGAAGCTGGTGGTATTCAGAATCTAGGACACGCGATTAAGGATCATCTAAACTACGTGAACAGGTTGAGCATGAAAGAGATTGAAGGATGCGATGCTCAGCGAGTAATTGAAAGACTCTCACAGAAGAGTACCGAAGAGGAAGATTTCTTCTTTAGAGTAAAATTGGATGATAATGATAGGCTAACAACATTGTTTTGGAGGGACTCAATGATGAAGGAAGACTACTCCCTGCATGGCGATCTCATGGTATTTGACACAACATATAGGTATGGTTTAGATTTTGTAAAATATATTTAAACGCGTGAAGTAATGGCATGAACATATAAAGTAGTATGTTATAGACACGATGTAACTGCATGAACAATTGAAGTAAAATATATTACATTTTTTCAAGAAAATCTATTTTAAAATTTGCTAAAACGTATAATGTAATTTATTAAACACACAATGTAATAGCATGAAAACATGAATAAAAGTGATATAGTTCTGCTTGATAATTCACCATGGTCAAAAAATTGATCAATATGTATTTTGTAGAAAAATTTTAGGTATTTTTTAATTTTCTTAAACGTGCAAAGTAACATATTAATTAAATGGTGTAACTGCATTAACACATGTAGTAACATGATCTTACTTTGTTAAATGATTCATCAAAATACATAACCAACAAATAAAACTTGATTTGTGCTCCAATAGTCAGAATGAACAACCACAACAATATAGTTATGTTTGGATGTGCTTTCATTGCTGATGAGAAAGCTTCAACTTTTGAATGACTTCTTGATGTTTTCAGAAAATCAATGGGTGGTAAAGAGCCAGTAACAATATTTACAGACCAAGATCCAGCTATGGCCAAAGCAATTGAAAAGGTGACCATTCTTAAAATTGATTGATCTGGACTATTTTGGATTGATATGCTTATGTACTTACCTTTAGTGTGTAGTTCATTAGTTCTTGTGTTTGTTCAGAACATCTAATATATAATTAAGTAATCTTTCTCAAAAAAAACACACATGATTATTGGAAAAAAATATGAACAATTGCATTTCATGTTTACGTCTTTAGTTCGTGTTTATATTGTTGTATATCATATGATTATATATGAACTTATTCTAAATAAAACTATTCATGAAATTTTACAGGTTTTCACATACACGAGGCACAGGTTGTGCCTATGGCACATTACATAGAATGCCATCACTCATTTTGGTAAATTAAAAAATGATGGTCCTTTTAAGGAAGCATTTGAGCATTGTTTGAAATACTGTAAAAAAAAAGATGAATTTTAAATGGCATGGAACAATATGATCAAAAGGTTTTAGCTTGAAGACAGGGAATGGTTCAAGAGGTATTATTCTATTAGAGATAAGTGGTGCTCTGCAATGAACAAAAAAAATTTCTCCCCGGGAACTCTTTCACCACAACGAAGTGAGAGCACAAACAAAGTTTTGTCATTCAATGCCAGCAAAATGACCACACTCAACAGATTCTTAACCATCTTCAATGAGATTATTGCGCTGGATAGCAAAGGAAATAGCAAAGGAAAATCAATGCTCAAAATCAGTGTCAAAGTCAGCTAGCTATATATGGATCAAAACTACTCAAACAACCAGCTCAGAAGTACAAACTGTCAATGTACTAAAAATTTGAGAAGGAATACAAGATTGCACAAGCAACAAAAGCGTATAGAGTTTTCGCCCTAGGATCGGTAATAAAGTATGAAATATGTTCTAAAGAAGATGATACAAAAGTTGAAATTGTCACCTTCACACAACAAAGAAGAATGGTGGAAGTAAACTGCTCTAGCAAAACTTTTGAAGAAACAGGTGTATACTGACGAAAACAATGTACATGTTACCTCTTATGTTAATATCCATAGTTCTTCTGTTTGGATCATGTTACCCCGTCCACCGAAAGTCGGTAACCTTCGTCACCGTCAGCATTTGGTACGGCTCGGGATGGATTTAGGAGTCTTTGTGCGAGCCGTATGTGGTGAGAGTTGCACGTACGGTAACGAGAGGGGTTCACACGTTCATCTTTTTGCAAGCAGGTTTCATAGCAAGTTTCTGATAATACATCTTGTATACATGTCATTAGTTCTTCATTTGCATATTTAACTTTAAAATGCATGACATTATATACTTTAGATCTTTAGTTTATATGTTTATCTTATGAACTTGTATATATGCATGGTTATCTTTTTATGCAAGGAATGATTTTCTTTCACTATATCCGAATATTGCACATGAACTCAATCGGTGAGATATCATCACAATACATTCTGAAGCGATGGAAAAAGCTTGCTAAAATGCAAGTATAGGACAAACTGAAAGCAGTACAAGGAAATCAAGAAGTGGACAAAATCAAAGACAAAGTTCCATGGCGACACCAAATGACAAGAAACTACTACAATCTAGTACTAAAATGTGAAGGTGACATATACACCCGGAAAATTCTTGAAGAAGGCTTCAAAAAAAGACAATGAAAAGGTAGAGGAAATTCTTGCCTCAAAAAGTACAAAGGAACATGAAAATTCAAGCAGCATATCAAAATCTTCTATCACTAAACCGTCAGCAATCCAAGATCCATCTACCACAAAGACAAAGGAAGAAGCAATAGAATTTAAGGATGGAAGCACAGAAAGAAACCAAAAACAAAGGAGTTTGGTACCAAGACACTAAAGCAACAAGTCCAGGCCCATGAACTTCAATTTGACATTGTATTTATATTATCATTCTGTACAATTATCTTACATTCAAGAACAAATCATTTAAATTTCCCTTCAAATGCATTAAACACCTGGACTAACGAGTGTAGTTTAATTAAATAAAAATATATTCAACCAAGAAAATTGTGTTTGAAAATAATAACTCTAACAAATGAGCTAAATGGAAATATACATGAACTAATGTTAGAAAAAGTAAACGGAAAAATGAGGGTCGAAAAGTAAAAACAACACATGGTTAGAAATATCTAATTTTTAAACCAAACTATATACATAAATAACTGAACAATATACCTAAACGACACATGGCTTTGAACATCCAAAATATCATTACTAGGAAAACTGTTAAACTGTAATAGACAACTAAAGAGATAAAATTCAGAGCTAAACTGATACTGGAATCATCTTTAAAAAATTACAAGTTTCAATCAAGCAATGACAAAAAAAATTCAACAACCTAGCAAATAGACCATTCAGAATCATCCATCACTTCAATTCAACAAATTCAAATATTCAAATCACTCCATAAAAAAATTAAATCACATAATTCAAATAACATCTTAAACTCTTTTGTTTGTGGATGTTCCTCCTAGGGCATCCAATTCACCATCTTGAAACAAGTTAAAATTCGAAAGAGGCTAGTTCTGAGGCTAGTACTTTGTCCTTCTCATTCACTGGTTGCAAGCTTCATCAACCATAGCAATTAACTTGTCATTCCATTCCAATGGTGAATCTTCAATTGGTGGCGAGTCATCTTGCTGAATCTGAGTTTCTGCACTAGTCATAACAATTGGTGGCAAGTATCGCGATGCTTTATCCACAACATCACTCTTCACATTCTCCAACCCCTTATACATATCAGTAGTAACAACTTCAAAGTTACGCTTCACGATCATGAGGGGCTCATCATAAGCCTACACAAGAAAATATTAATAAATTTATATTGAAAACTAAACAATGGAACACTTGAACAAACATATTAAATACCCAATGAAAGTATAATCAAACTAACCATAAACAGTTCATATATGAACTGAACTAAACTATTAACCACCTAAATAGAATGATTAAGCACATGAACTAACTGTACTAAAAGTCAACAATATAAAATAATGATACGAAGCACCTGAACTAGCAAATAAAAATTTAAACTAAATACTGAAACACATTGAGAATCATCTTAAAAACCAGAACCTACATAGCAAATACATAAGGTAAAATTTTAAACACTTGCATTTTTAGGATGACTTTTAATCCAAGAGTTAGTTATAATTCACCATGATTGTGGTGTCATAACCTCCTCTGATTTCCAACACCCTCACTCTCTCCCTTAACTTTGCATCAGTCTAATGCTGGACTAATGGAAGGGATGTTGGCTCCAACACACCACAGACAGGAAATCTATGCAAATACTGAATGAGAAGGATAAGGACACAAGCACTACATGTTTGGTATTCTTCGTTGCTATTATACTTCCTAATCATTGAAGTCATTTAATCTAACACAAACTACACCAGTCGAGATTCTTAATCTCGTCAACATTTTCAACAGCTTCAAGAACTTTCATAGCTACCTTCCTAGTAGACATAGGAGCTAAAAAGTATAAAGAGCAATAAATGACAAAAAAATGTCTCTTAAACTCAACCCCTCCCTCCTTAAGTTCAGTTATCCTATTTAAAATTAAGTGAATGGCCATATCCTTTTCAGTCTGCCTACCAAACCTAGCCTTGTAACTATCCTGCAATTCCATCCTAGAATTTCTCTTCTGCACAACTTTCCTACCAGGGTTTCGAGGTAAGCACTGTACATCATATACATCGTCAACGCTAACAAAGTACCTATCTACCCCAACCAACTGAACACATGTAGAAGGGTTAAAATTACTAACCAGCCAAGTCACAATACACACGGGAAGTGCAATCTCTTATTTTATCTTTAAAATGCTCTCGAAACCAAAAGCTTCAACATCAGCCTTCTGCTAATCACTGAGAGTAGCGCAGAGATCTGTGACCTTTACATGATGGCTTCCAGGCATAAAATTCTTTAAAATCCTGGAAAAACACAATACAATAAGTTAGTAAATATACAAAATATGCACACAAATACCTAAACTAAGAGATAAAAAACATCAAGTAAATGTACAGTAATTTAAAACAGAAAGTTTAATTAATACACTGCCAAATCATAATAAAGTAAAAAAAAAAGTTATTGTATAATAAAACTAAAAAGCTAAACACATAAATAAAATGAACAACTACATGAACTATTTATACTGAAACTCTACACATCAACAATTAAAAGTAAAGTGAAACAAAACACTGAAACACCAAAGGTAAAGGACAACATGCCTACACTAATAAATTCTAAATCATTCTAGTTATTATGCAAAAATTTTAAAACTGAACTATTCAAAATGAATGTCTACACACATAAAGTGAAATCATAAAGTAATAAAGTAATAAAACATACCTAGAACCATCATGAAGCTCAATTTCACAAACTTGTTTAATCTGGCGTGTCACTTTGGTGTCATCATTAGTGTTCCCTGCTAAACGATGAGAAGGAACTTTTCTCTTTGACAAAAGTCCAAGGTCCAGAAACTCAATCTCCATCTCCAGCCTCAGCATCTCCAGAAACTCCATCTCGCTTGCGCTTTCCGGCAACAGAAGATTTCTTCAATGGCCCACTCCCATCTCCAGCAACATCTTCATTTCTCTTCCAAGATGGCTTCTTCACATTAGGGGTCTTCTTAGCGGGATCCTTCTCAATAGGATTTTCCGTAGTGGAATTCTTCGTTGTTGGCTCCTTCACTGTAGGAACATTCGCTGCAGGCTCCTTCGCAATCGACTTCTTCATTGCAGGCTCCTTAGCAATTGGTTCTTTCGTAGCTGGTTTCTTCACAGCCAACTTCTTCGCAGCCGCCTTCTTTGCAGCCACCTTCTTCACATCCGCTATCTTCACAACCGCCTCATTTTCATTCCCTTCACAAACCTTTTCCTTGCCCTTTTTATTTGCATCCACCACTGGAGGAGGCGGATCAATAAAATCACCATCTTGAAGAAAATTCTCATCAACAAGGCTTTGAACAACTTTAACCTTCTTCCTAACCCTTTTTTGTATAAACATTATGACCTATAACACACAAATAGAAAAAAAAATTAAACACAAATTAATAGTAGAGAAATTGATAAATACCAGAAGCAGTTTCAGGTCTCAATCCTTCAATAATAAATTTTATCTTAGCACTTATGGGACTCTCAGCAACAAAACTAGAACCTAAATTTTTTTGAAAATTAACAAATACTAAATAAACATAATTATATATACACAATAACTAATGTATTAAAAAGTACCATCAATAGCAGCATTTCTTTCAATATCTGCTGGAGGAGACTCATCAACATTTCTTTCAGCAGAAATAATTCCAGGCTCTGATGCAAATACAAAGACTAATGAGTTTAATAGCAAAACTAAATATAAATAAATATAAACTAATAATTCATATACTAACCACTATGTTCAATATTTGCCGAAGTAGGAGGACTAATAATCATAGGCTTCTCCACAACTACATAATAAGAATAGTTGATGTAGATTATAAAGTGCAATCTCCAATCTTAAATGATGAGTAAAATATCATAACTAACAATTTATAAATATGAACTAATAAATAAATAAATAAATAAAAAGTTGAAACTCCTAATACTAACCACTTTGTTCGATAATTGTTGAAGGTGGAGGACTAATGATCACTGGGAGGCCGTCGCCGTGTCTCTCAAAGTTAATATTTATAAGCCTTAAATGCTTGCTATCTACAACTAAGTAGATATCGGCAAGTCGGGGTCGTCCACGAAGAAGGAGGATTTTCTTAAGCGTTTAGACACAAAAGGTTGATATTAGGCTAGGAGTAAATGTGTATATATATACATATAAAAGCATGTAAATGGGGGGGTTGGTTGTTTGGTGGTCCTAAGTTATGAAAGTTAAAATACAAGACAACTAGCAAAGTCAAGCAACTATGCTAAATCATCAAACAAAACTAAGAAAAGGGTTTTAAAACTACAAAAGATAAAGCCTTGGGGGCAATCGATATCCACTTCCAAACCTACTGTAGATCATTGAACCATTCACTCATCCTATCACATTTGTTACCTACCACATTAACGTACTTATCTAACAAGAATCACCACACATTGCACAAGAAGTTCTAATTTCATGTTCTTAGACTTTCATGCAAAGAAGCTAAGGAATTCGTTACTTTCCTAACTTTCTAACACTTAAATCATGCAAACACTTCCTATTCTCAAACAACATTTGGCATAAATGAAGTAACACATAGCATTAAGAACACATGAATGCTAAATAACAAAGGCTTCAAGAATGAGCAAAACAATCTATTCACTACTTCGACTACTTGTTGTGAAGATAAATCTTCCATCCTTCTTAATTAGTAGTTTGCAAGAGTGAGTTTAACATCTCTTGTCAAACCTCACCAATGACTCCCTCAGTACTAAGAGTATCCCATTGATGGCATTTAGCACGAAGAATCAACAAGCTTGGCAACACTTATAAACACTACACCGTGTCTAAGCATTTAACCAATTCATGCATTTACACGAGATTAGTCAAAAACAACCGACATTCATAGACTTCTCTCATTTGCTACCTAAAACAAACATGACAAGAAGTTTGACATCATCACATTCATCTAGCAATTATCAACACACCAACATCATTTAAGAAGCTCTAACTCATGCTCTTGGATTCCACATTAAAAGAGGGGGGAATTAGCTACTTTCTCCCAACCCTAACAAGTAATCATATAGGCAATTCATATACTCAAGCTTCCAACAACATCAAGGCCATTAACAATTCACATTCAAAGCTCAATAAATGCACAATAGCAAAAGCACCAAATAGATATAGATATGGTTCTTACTACATAGAAATGGAAGCTTCAATCCTTTGCTCCCAAGATAAAACTAAGCTAGATAATGAAAAGACATGATTAACCTACAAAAACTAAGAAAAGAAGGAAAGAAAAACTAGGGTTTGAACCCAGAAAAATGCAAGAAGAGAAAGCTGGATTTGTGTTGTTGAAGAGAAGAGGATAAGGTGAGTATTTATAGTAAAAAAACAAGAAGAATTTCTGGCCATTCGTCTGTCACAAGTCACGACGGGCTCGCGATGGACTTCACTTCCAACACCATTTCTTCTTTCTTCTTTTTGTTTCATATCCTCTCCTTCTCTTCACTTCTTCAATTCTTCAAAAGCTCAAATACAAGTCTTCAAATCTCCAAATATTCAAAGGTATTCTTCAAAGTCCTCAAACAAACTACCTTGTCACACAAAATTCTCTAGAAAAGTAATAAAAGCATAAAAGTCGTTTTTAACCCTCCTTAGAGAATTTCAAAGTAAAATGTCACATTTAGAGCACAAAAGTGTACAAAAGTGAATCCTAAAAGTCATAATATAATCGTATAAAATGGGCACATCAATCACAGACGTCTCCACAACTACATCATAAAAAGAAGAAAGAACAAATAAGTTTCATACCCAAACTAACCAAAGGACAATAAATCTTAAAGCATGAATTCAACCTAACTGTGTAACATTTGTTGAAGCAGGAGGTTGAGGATTAGTAAGAGCAGTTTCAGCCTCAACCATAACTACAAAATATAAGCAAATAATGTAAATCACAAAGCTAAATCAATAAACAACAAAAGTAAAGAAAACCCAGAATATATTAAATCATAAAGCATTAATATAACCTGATTGTGTAAGAGGCTGGGTAACAGCAGTTTCTAGGGGTGGGCAAAAAAAACTTAAAACCGAACGAAACATTGAATAATCCGAATTCGAATAACCTGGACCAAATTTAAAATACGGTTTTTTGATAACCGAATTGAGTAAACCAATTCTCGAATATGGTTTTTGGTTTGATTTTGGATATTGAAACTCAATCCGAAAATCGATCCGAATACCGAATTGCAATTAAAAAAAAATTTAATTATATATATTTATTTATTTATTATAATATTAAACTCTAAAATTGTTATGGTTGGATTTTTTTTGTAGTTATTGGAATTGTTTTTAAACACTTGAGTTTGATGATGTAGAAATTAAATTACATATTTTTAATATAATTTTAAATTAGTATTTACATTCTTAGTTATTTTTTAATAAAATTTCCCATAAATTTTCCCATAAACTTTCATCCACACCAGATTTACTACCACTTTTGTGCAATCTCTTCACAATATCAGCTATAAGAAAGAAAAGAAATTATCAGCAATAGATAAAGCAATCAATTAAAAACCAACGAAAGATTGGAATAAAATTCAATCATATTTAAATACATGTGGTAGTAGCTTTCTGCTGATTTTTTTCTTTTAATAATAGGACGTTTAGAACCTGAAAATTACACAATCAATTAAAAGAAAAAAAATAAAGATTAAAATTTAAAAAAATTACAAACTAATAATATACATACCATCTTTAACTGACAATCTGGACTGCAATCTACTCGATTTCCTCAAGCTAATTACAACATCTACATTTAAAAAGTAATCACATAAATACTTAAATTAAAAACTGAAAAACCTAAAGTAAACAAACAAATATAACTATGTATATACACATACAGAAAGGCAGTGCAAACAGAAAACACATTAACATGCAAACTAAAAGGTGTCAAACAACCTAATTAAAAGACAATGCAAATAGAAAACATGCAAACTAAATAGATCCTAAACTAAACCACAACAGATCCACAACAAAGCCTGAACTAAATGCATAAACAGCCTAACTAAACACACAAACAGCCTAACTAAGCATATGAACGGCCTAACTGAAAGACAATGCAAACTAAACAAAGGCTAAACTAAACCACAACAAAGCCACAACAAAGTCTAAACTAAACACATGAACATGAAAACTAACACATAAACAACCTAACTAAAAGACAATTCAAACATAAAACATACAAAGTAAACAGAGCCTAAACTAAATCACAACAAAGCCTGAACTAAACATATGAACATGAAAACTAAACACATGAACAACCTAACTAATTTGTTATACACTGTTTCATACAGAAACCACAATATAAAACAGAGCAAGATCTAAAAATTCAGCAAAACGGAGCAACACAACACAAAAAACAGAGAAACATCAATAAAAACGAACAACACATCAAATCAATAAACAATAAAACAGAAAAATCAAAGAAACATAACACAAAACCCTAACAATACAAAATAAACAGGAAAAAAAACCTTTGCATCCAACCGCGAATGAGGTAGGAACACCGGCATCAACCTCCATGTCATCTTTACTAGCAATTCCTTCCTTCGATTTTATCATATCTACAAAATACCGAAACAAAAATTATAAACACACAATATAAGGCCAAAAAAACACAGGCACAACCAGATTTACAAAGAAAAATGCCAAAATCAAATAGAAAGCATCTGAAAACTAGAAGAAAGCAAAAAAACCCCAAATATTAAACACAAAATCCAGCGAAATCAGAAAATCTTACCTCAGTGGAGCCGGATTAAAGAGCGCGATGCAATGACGCTGCTAATCGTGAATTTAAACGAATTTCTGCTTGTTGAATCGAAGGAATAGCGAACGATTTTCAGAGGTTTGAGAGGTTTGAGAGCGGTTTTGATTGGGGAGGAGAACCGCCCAAACCATAAAATGAGAAAAATGAGAAAATGAGAAAATTCCTAAAACATATATATTATTATGTAGTAATGCTTCTAAGGCCACTAGAAATATTTAATTTATGGTGAGACCATAAGATTGGGTGAGACGGTCTTACCTAAGTCTTTGTATTTATACAAACCTATATGGATCAATATATGAGTTTAAACCTATGGGTATACCCATTTTTGACCTGGAGGTTGGGTGATTTTCGACCTGCGGGTTGAGGGGGTTTCAATCCAACTCATTTTTTACCCAACCCATTTTTACCCATCATAAAAGCGGATCAAAATGATTCATACCCATATTTTTTTTAGTTAACCTTACTATCCAACTCATTTGACTCGTCCGCCCATTTTCCACCCCTAGTTTCTGTCTAAAATCAAGTTGTATATAGAAGAATTATACCATGACTTTTTTTTTTTTAGAAAAAGAAGCAATTTTTTATTCATAAGAATCAACCGGCGAAAACAGAGCTTCAAAGAACAGGAAAATTCATCCGGCAGCAGACACCCTTTTCGCTGGAGGGCAAAACCGATGATCATGTTTTCATGGGATTCATTTGGGTCCTAAACTTTCGATCCAACCAATTCAGAAACATTCATATGAATTTCATAAACCCATATTTTCCCTAGAAAGTTTAATTCTTGTGTTTCGGCAGCAAGTTACGGAGCTCAACGGCATCGATCTCCATAATCTTATATGTTACGCAATAGTTTTTGTCAAAACCCTATTTTCTTCAAACTATGCACTTATCTCACGGTAGAAGTTGTACTGTGCAATATTTCAATTTTCTAACAATCTCATATACGTGGGTTTAGGTGTATATAATGAGTGAAAATGTTAAGTTAAAGAACTGGAAAATATAAAATTGAGGAATTAAATTAGAGAAATTTTGTCAAAAAAAAACTGTGATACTTTTTCTAAACATATTAAAGTCATGAACTTCTAAATAACTTGGTATTATGTATAAAATTAATTAATACAATGTGAAAGTCTCATGAAAAGTGGCATTTTCATAAGTTTATGGACAGTCCACAATGATTTTTACATTAAATGTTATAATTTTTTTATAAAATTTAAATATTTTATTTTAAAAGTTAAAAAAATAATAATATATATTTGGATGTGAAATTATAAAAATATATCACATAAAAAATATTTTCTATATTTGATAGGTAGTTTAATAAATGCAATGTATAAGGTAAAAAATAAGTAATCTGTGCATAAACTTATGGACATGTCACATTTCAAGAAACATACTCTACTCTTATACTACCTCCATCTCAATAAAGAGGATATATTTCAACTTTTTGAATTCAAACTAGTAAGACCCTTAAAAAAACCCATTCATATTAAGAGACAGGCACTCTTATGAATTCGGAGGAGAAAAAATAAAGAATAGACAGGTGTGATGTATGCATGTGCAATTCGGATTTGTGGGATCATTTGCTGCATTAAGTATGTACGTTGGACTAAAAATCAGGTAGGAATTCATGAGATCGGTGATTTGTGAAATATAAGTGGCTAAAATAGAGTAAATCAAGCAATATAATCTGTGGTTTGGTTTGGTTTTGGGTACAGAATTCACGATGTGTTGGACTTTGGACTACATCCACGTAAGTACAGGGTCCCACAATACGGTCTTACATCACAATTGTCTCAAGTACGGCTGTCCAGCTTGGACCCACCATTCATATCCTCCTTTGGACCCGCATGAAGCTACCCCGCTCAAGTTTCTCTTAAAGCAGTCTGAGGAAGCGGAAGTGAGAGCTTGAGGGAGTTTACTGCCACAATGATTGGGTTTTATGTGGAGAGTAATAGAGGGGGGAGGAAAAAAATTGTACTCCTATTATTTCTCCGTATGTATTCTATAATTTAATTGTTTCGATTTATGTGAATAAAATGAGTGCATACAATTAAATTTAGAAAATAGAAAGGTAAAATGATTTAGTGAAATTGAATGAATTATACTAAAAATTGAAGTGTGCAACTACAAAACGAACAATCCAAAATGAAATGTGTGTGGAAGTAACGGAACAGCGGGATTAGAGAAAGACGGGATGAGAGAATCTTCCTCGCATTTGATTCAAATGCGATGAGGTGGAAAATATTACTCCTCTCGTACCTCTATATGCTTCCTCTATTGCTCTGCATATGCAACCATAACTTTAAATATTTGAATTTAAGTGAATGAAACTAAAATTAAAAATAAAAAGTAGAACGAGTAAATGAAATTGAATAAAACTTGTCATGTATAGAGGAACCGTGGAGCATGATACACTTTTCCTGTTGAATTGTTTATTTTATATTGACACATTTTCTATTTTGGCAAAGATTCATTCAATTTCATCCACTCATTCTTCATTCTACTGTCTAAATTCAATTCCATCCACTCATTTTTCACCTAAATCTATGCATCTAAACCTCTGATGTCATATATACCCGCAGCTGGAGTCCTTAGTGCCCTAAAACCCCATTTTTCTTCTTCAATCTTCTTTTCCCATTTTCCCACGAGGATACGGGGAAAAACAATTTATTTAATTGATATTTTTGTTATTGAATACGTGGGGAATTTGTCTCAACGCGTTAGTTTTCTTCTTCCGCATGATCGATTAGATCGTTGTATTCATGATAATAACTCGATTTAGTTGTTGGCTTCGATGTATTGTTCTCGGGTTTTCCTACAACTCGTGTGTTCTTAGTTCTATTTGTGTTTTTATCTCATGGTTTCCATTAATTTGGAATTGTCAGATATGTGTTTTTCAAGGTGTTTACAGTTTATACAACATAGATCGTGGTTGGATCAAGTGGTGTTACAGTTGTAGAAGATCCTTATTAGGCGTAGTGATGTTGATGTGTGATATGCTCCTCTCTACCAGTTGGTCATGAGTTTTGCTGGACACTAGTGGAGGGGCTTCTACTAAAGGCGTCAATGGAATGCGGTTTTAAAAAATCCCTTTAGAACCGCCTTTAATTGAGCTCATAAATCATTTTCAAGTTTGGAAATAGCTCATAGGTCACTTTTTTCATTTTAAGGCGGTTCAAATTAATTAAAGGCAATTTCACCTTTTATTGTGATCAATTAAAGGCAACTCCGCCTTTAAAACCGCTTTTAATTTAGGTACGGAAGCATTTTTGAGTTCGGAAACTATTTCCTATGTCAGCTATTAAATTTAGAGAAAAGTGCTTTTATAACCTTACTTAATTCACATAAGTGCCAATATAACATTTTGATAATTGAAAGTACAAATATAACCCTATATAGTTAGTATAAGTGCAAACGTACCCATTTTGGCAGATTTAGCCCGGAATTGAGTGAAAAGTCAATTTTACCCCTCTGGAAATTTATTTATTTTTAACTATTTCCCCCCTAATAATCCATAAACCTAACTGCATTTTCTTTATTGCCATGTATCCTCCCATCTTTCATTAAGAGGCAGCCGCTCAGACAAAGTCCTCCTTTTCTTTTTACTGGGCCTGTGTCGGCTTTCAGAGGGGGAGGTGTTGCTTGGAGGACCGCCACCAGGATGTACCGTTCAAAGGAGGTGGCGAAAGATATGAGATTGAATCAGCTGCGATGGAATAAACCGGACTCGATGGGGGAATTGGATTCATCGATGAAACCTTTCCATCTGACGAGTCGAACCAAAGGTTCAAGAAGAGGCCAAAATGTAGATGGGGTGGTCAACGATGGACGATCGGCGGCGATCGAAGCTGCAGCGGATGACGGGTTTGGGTTCCGGTGGAGAAGTGGCGGAGAGCAGCGGCGGACTGTGGTCTGGGTGGTTTTAACTGTTGGAGTTCCATGGCTGCCGAAGAACTCAATTGGCAGGTGACTTTAAGGAGGGGGATGGGCAGCGCCGAGAGGAAGAGGTGGTGGAGATCGGGCTTTGGAATTCCAGTCTTCCAGATCGATGGATTTGAGGAGGGAGTTTCTCTAGGCTATTTGCATTACCCTTGGAAATTGCGCCAAAATAATTGCTCTGGGCCAGGTGGGGGTGGTGAGTTGTGGAGGGGTGGGGGAGGGGAAATTGTATTAACACATTCAGGTTTTAGGTCAAATGGGTATTTTAGTCATTTTATATGTGGTCAACACCGGTCAACGCTGGAAATGATGTCTTAGGGTTATATTGGCACTTATGTCAACTAGTTAGGGTTATTTTTGCACTAAAATTTATCTGAGGGTTACATTGGCACTTACTCAAGTAGATATGGTTATATTGGTATATATTGTATCTCTTAAATTTAAAGGAGGTTCTAATTAGAACCGCCTTTAATGGGCTCTGCCTTTTGGCTTAATATAAAACAAACACTTAGAAAAATCTGAAGCGCAATTCACTTATTTGCTGAAACCCTGGATGATCCTTCCCTCTCCCATCCTCCACGGGCTTAATCCTTTCACCACCCTAATTCTACCGCCGTTGTTCTCACGTCGCCACCACTCACTCCTCACGTCATCACCCTCACTCCATTGCTGTCACCATCTCCTACCTCCATCACCGCCACCATCTCCTTCTACCAACCTCATGCCTCCACCGCGCGTGGGAAGCTCAGGCGTAAAGCTTTCCTTCGATTGGATCCTTAGTTTGCCGTGAAGCTCCGCCAGATTGGAAGCTCGCTTCTGATTGGAAGCTCCACTGTGAAGCTCCATCGGATTGGAGGCTCGCCTCCGATTGGAAGCTCCGCCGAATTGGAAGCTCACCTCCGATTAGAAGCTCCGCCAGATTGGAAGCTCACATCCGATTGGAAGCTCCGCTGGATTGGAAGCGTGCCTCCGATTGGAAGCTCCGGCGTGAAGCTCGTCCGACACCGCCGCTCGCTGGAGATCAATCGACACCACCGTTCATGCCCCTCCATCGTTCGCCGTGAAGGCTCACTAGAGATTGCTTCCGCCGCGTTGCAGCTAAAAGCCTCCGTCGGAGATTGCTTCTTTTTGTTGTTCTTTTCTTTGTACTGGAAGAAAATTGGAGCCGTTGGAATGATTATTCTATTCTGGGTTGTTGTTGGCTGCCGGAAACCAATCGATTTTCGAGAACTTTTTTTTGGAAGCTAAGACATAGTTTCTGAACTCAAAAACTATTTAAAGGCGATTTTCTCATCTTTTTAAAGGCGGTTTATAACCACCTTCGTTTTATGTTTTAAAAGGTGCTTCTTGGAACCGCCTTCTATTGATGAACATTAGAAGGCAGGGCTAGAGAAGGCACAATGAAAGCGCCTTTAATGGTTCGATAAAACCGCCTTCAATGCCCCCCCTACACTAGTGGGAAGCGAGTTAATATCCCCGATGGAAATGTTACAAATTTTTTTGGATCTCTAGATTATAATTGTACAGACAATCAATCTAGTTGACATGTAATTTAGATATTCTTGCAATAGTTAGTTATTGCAAGGGCTGAATTGGTTGAATGTCAATCTCACTTATTGTAATCGTTGGATCTTTTTCCCGACATCTTTAAATGATTGATTTTTAAAAAAAATAGAGTGATGCTATTTTCAATCTCTTTTTGTTCCATGGACATTTATTATGTGTTTTCTTTATTTGTAATTTCGCTTTAATGATCTAACAAGCAAAACTCACTTTTCAATTTTCGCGTATCATATGTGCATAAACACAAAAACTAATTATTATTTTTTTTGGGAGAAAAGTGCATATATAACCCTATATAATTTATATAAGTGCAAATATAACATTTTTATAATTGAAAAATGTAAATATAACTCTAGATAATAAGTGAAAGTGCAAATATAACCCTTTCTGTTAACTTTTAGCCGGAATTTCATGAAAAGACATTTTTGCCCTTGCGACAAAAAATAAAAAAACTAAAAATAGAAATGACATTATTGCCCTTAGCATCATTAAAACCCAAATATTGTCGTTGGACCGCCGTCGGACTACTGATGCACCGCCTCAATAACAGGTAGAATATTATGAAAATTGATTGGGTTAAATAAGCACATTCCTAAAACTTATAGGGTTATATCACCATATTCCTAAAATTTATAAGGTTATATTAGCACATACGTAAAAAATGCAGGGTTATATCAGCACATACTATAAAACACAAAGTGTTATATTAGTACAAAATCAACGCCAACCGCACGCAGTCACCATTTCAACCTCTTCTACTGATTGTCGACGTTCCATAGTGTAATTCTAGTGGCGAAGAAAGAGCTTTGGCGAGGTAGACGCATCGGACGTTGAAGTAGAGGTGCTGGAACCTTTCAAAAATGGTATTTTCATCCGAAATTCCCCTTAATTCACTAGATTAATGCGATATTGAGTTTGATTCTGTAATTTTTTTTTTTTACTTCTCATCATGTGAATAGAGATATGTGGTATATATGGTATAAAATATAAGAATTTTGATGATACTTTATTTAATTTGTTGAGTTTAGACTATATTGATGATTGGATGACCTCTGGTGTTGTGAGTGTGGTTTTTATTTTGTTATGTTCTTCGACCTATGGTTTTTATTTTGTTGTGTTCTTCGACCTGTGGTTTTTAATGTTGAGTTTTGCTTTTATATATGTGCTGATATAACCCTACATTTTTTTTATGAATACGCTTATATAACTCTATAAGTTTTAGGAATGTGCTGATATAACCCTATAAGTTTTCATAATGTGTTGATATAACCCTTCATGGTCAGGCGACGGTCCAGCAGCAGTCTAGCAGTGAGCCGACGGCAGTTTAGCAGTGGTTCGACGGCAGTCCGGCGGTAGGTAGGATATAATTGTCCACCCAAATTCAGCTTTTGGTCTGAAGGCAATTTTGTCACTTGGGGGGGGGGGGGGGGGGGTCAACGCCGAATTTCTCATCAGGAAGTTATATTTGCACTTTCATCAATTAGTTAGAGTTGATTTTATAATTTTATTTATCTGAGCGTTATATTTACATTTATCACAAGCATATAGGGTTAAAACAAGAATTTGCGGTCAATATTAACGGAAATGAGGAGTATTGAACTAATTCATTAAAATAAAGTAGATTTGAATGATACTTCCTCTGGTTTTTTTTCTAAACATTGGCTACCATTGTATGTAAATTTTTTAAGGCATGTTTGACATAAATAATTTTAATTTTATACAATAATTAATTATAATATTTATTTTTCCAAATTTATACATTACGGAAACTCCAAAAACACCTCACATAATATTAATTATTGTATGAAATTCCCTTGTGCGCACCGAATTCATACCAAGCCCATTGATCCTGGTACTGGGCTACCGTGATTTACCTCTCATACGTTGGTCGGGGTGTCGGTTGGTATGGGCCGCTGAGGGCGAGCGGATCTTCGTCTTTTGCCAATTATTGTATGAAATTAAAGTTATTAATGGTCAAACATCACTTAAAAATTTTAGGGTCAAACAGGACCAATGCTAAAAAACTGGAGGGAGTACTAAATTACTAATTCTATATTCTTCATCTGCTGGCTTGAAGAGGACAATTTGAAGGTTAAGTATTCGAGCTCAAATCCCGAAGCAAAGTCACGTGACCTCTTGTCCTGGTTTGGATCCACGGCAGCGCCTAGCTGGCAAAAATTCCCAAGCGTGTGGACCCACAAAAGGTCCAACTGCCGTCGGATCAACCACGTCAGGTGGAGCGCGTGGGACCGAGTCCTACCGACGCCGTAACGTGATCCGTGGATCCCACAACATGGGCTTGCTACGTCCTCTCACGCAGGCGGCACATGACTTCCCCGCTCTCGCCGCTCCTTCTGCCTCCGCCATTTCTGGGTCTCCCAATTTTGCCCTTTCACTTTCATTATTCCCGTGCCTGATGCCCCCCAACTATATTTTGCCACATTAATTACACTTTGGGCATTCACAATTTGTACTTCTCAGGCAATTTACAATTTGTACTCCTCCATTTTCTATAAGTGATCATATTATTTATATCCATTTTAAAAATAAATGGTTATTTCATTGAATTTCGTCTCTTGAAATACGGTATTTCCATAAGTTATGAAAAGATCGAGCTTTAAACTGCAAATTAAAATAAATCAAGATAAAATTTCCGAGTTGCAGTCATCGGGTCATAACTTCTAACTACTGCTAGTAGCACAATAAATTTTTAATATTGCAACTAAAATTATTTACCTTTCTATAATTCTAATTCAACCCCGTCTTTCCATATGTCTATGGAAAGACAGTATTTCCCTAAACTTTGCCATTTGATTGAGACAAAGTTTTTAGAAACATCTTCTTTTCATAGCCATATGGAAATACATGATTTAATGAGAATAATCATGTATGAGTTTATACTCTGCAATAATTACAAGTGAAACATTTAAGTTTTGATTAGAAACAATACATATTTAGAGTAAAACATGTACTGCTTCCGTTTCGTTGGATTTGACGCCACAGACTTATGTGCTTGGATTTTGGTAAATAAAATGAGTGGATGAAATTGAATTTGAAAAAAAAAAGTAGAATGGGTGGCTGATATTGAAGTAATCTTGTCAAAAAGGGGAAAGTGTGCCAAATCCACAATAAAAAAAAGGAAAGTGTGCCAAATTTAATGAAACAAATGGAGTGAGTTATATGTTAGTTATTTGTGTTTAAAAAAAAAATTGCGATTCTCTTCTCTGATATGTAATTTCTAAATGTCTTATGAAACTGTTCAGTATAAAAACGTTATAACTTTAGGTGGATGCATAGACATTGAATCATAATAAATTGAAATTTAATGAAATTTGAATTGATGAAAGATTTGGGGAAAATAAAAGAAAATTGGTAGATTACCTTAAATAGGTGCGTGAGTTTACCCAAATAATTTATAGCTCGAATTTGCCCAAATTTTAATTGCTTTAGACCCATAAATTTTTAATCATTTATCTTAAAATTGCACTTGAGTCCATGGTATTTTCATTAGCTATGGTAAGATTATATTTGAAGAGTCTGACTCCTTGCATGAGAGCTAAATTTGTAGTTAATAAGAAATTATAGAAAGTAAAATGCAATGTACTCCATAATTGTTTGGTTGATAAAAATATAAGTCAAACTCCTAAAAGGTTCTACTCACTTCTTGCCAGTAGAATAAAGTAACCCCAGTTTTTTGATAAGTGCTAATATTATCTTCAATTTTTTAAAAGTTCCTTTATACCCATGACGACATCAACGTGTAAATATAATCTTCTAGTCGGAAACTGGCATTGACAAGTCAAATTCTAGCATTGATTGAATTGAAAATGATCAAAATACCCCTGCTAGATTTTCGTTTTAATTTTGGCCAATTTTACCCTCGAAAGTGGCCTCCAATGTTAGAACCAATACAACAAACAACACATATTACCTCGATTTTTCAGTCCTATTTACTTCGGGTTTTTGCTCCCAGAAAACCAAAGTAAATGTGGGTGTAGTAAAAAATATACCTTTTACCTCAGCTCGAAACTGAGGTAAAAGGTATTTTTTTATTTCAGTTTTGGACCAACGTCGGTATCTTCTTAAACCAACCTCACACCAAGAAAGAAGATCGAATATAGTACGATGTAGCTGCGACATGGTTCAAATCGATATCGACGTCCTTAAAAAGCAAAGTCGATAACGAATGGAAGCAGACGATGCGACTGAAACAACCGCAACATCGATGCGATCGATGATGCTTAAAGTTATAGCGACGTCTCTCATGATTGTATGCGAGATCGCATGATCCAGTGCACTCTCATCGTCTGCATGCTGACGTGGATGGTTAGCCAATACGACATCGTTTTGAATATGCGACCTCAAAAAAAACCCCCGCGAGTCATAAGCGATGTCGGTTTACTGTCGGTATGAGTTATTCTTGGAGGGTAACATCGCATACGTGTCGTATCAGTACTGGCTTGGGCGATGTCGCAGTATGAATCGTGGAAAATTTGTACAATATTATATTATTTAATTTTTAATAAAATTTAAAAAACCATTGAACATAAATTACCAATAAATGACAGAATATATTCAAATACATATGGTTGATGTGAAACTGAACGATTAATTGTACTCAACATCCATTACCTACGTCGTAAAGCACCCAAGCTCAAAGTCCATTGTAACTCTCTTTGTCCTATTAAAACAAATCATCATGATACAGAATTTATGTCAGAATTTGGTAGTCCCAGAACGATGTACACATAACATTGTCAAGTGCATGTGTCAATAATTTTAAAATGGAAAAAGTACCATTGCTGGCTTACTGCAATGTCGCATGGTTAAGGATGACATGTTGATTGAACCGATGAAAGTGCAAAGTTGGGCATTCAAGATGAGGATGTCAGTTCTGGAAATGCAACTTCGCATACATGTTGGCTTTATGTCGTCTGGGGCGATGAACACAATGCGATGTTGCACATTCAAACTGTGTTCATAAGAAAATTTGATTATTTTCCACCATCAGCAATAATCTATGCCTTTATCCACAATCCTTACAAACAAGACAATATATAGGAAAAACACACATCGTAACTTATATAACATGTAACAAAATCATCATACTCAATGAATATATTCAATGTTTTGTCAATGTGAAAAAACACATGTACAGTTTAGGAGATGCCAAAATTATCTACCTCAAATTAATTGAACCCGGAGATGCTCCATCCTAGAAATATTGTTGATAATCGATTGAAGAAATTAGATTGGACTCTTGAGTGTTTGTAATGGTATTAATGGATAGGATGGGGTGGAGTTGTGTTGAGATGTGTTGGAGATGGGAAATGATTGTGTTTGTGCTGGATGTTAATGTAATGAGATGGGATTGGGGGGGAATTTTGGTTGAAAATTTTGCACAAAATTTCATTTCCTGTTGAAAATTTTCATTTTGAGCGACATTGCATAGAGTCGGTCCCTGATTTGTATTATGCGAATAGACGTTGCGAAATAGGACAAATGGGGCCAAATTATAATTGATGGTAATTGTCATCGAAGTAATCATCTACAATTTACTCTACACGATGTAGTATTGGTTTTCAAAATTTGATGGGCGCAATCGTATTAGCTTTTAATTTCATAAACCCCCTTGAATATTAAATTTGAAGTGATACCACGTGGTGGAAAATGATCTTTCTCATACCGCTTATAGTAAGGGTATTAATGGAATATTATAAAAATGACGGACGATTAACCCGGATTCGAGGACGTGGACCATTGCCATCCCCCCCAGTCAAACTCATGGCAACCATTATTCATGACAAAGAAACTAGGGTGATAAAAAATTCCACAGGGTCATCCTGAATGAACCCTGGATACTTATATTGAATAACATCAAGTTACCCTACACGATGTAGTAGCGCTTTTCAAAATTTGATGGGCGCAATTTTATTAGCTTTTAATTTCATAAAAAATCTCGAATATTAAATTTGAAGTGATATCACGTTGTGGAAAATGATATTTCTCATACCGCTTATAGTAAGGGTATTAATGAAATATTCTAAAAATGACGGTGGATTAACCTGGGTTCGAGGATGTGGACCATTGTCAAACCCCAGTCAAACTCATGAAAACTGTTATTCATGACAAAGAGATTAGGGTGATCCCAAAAAACATTTCAACAGGTTCATCCTGGATGAGCCCTAGATACTTATATGGAATGACATCAAGTTACCCTACACAATGTATAGCGTTTTTCAAATTTTGATGGATGCAATTGTATTAGCTTTTAATTTCATAAAAACTCTTGAATATTAAATTTTAAGTGATACCACGTTGTGGAAAATGATCTTTCTCATACCACTTATAGTAATGGTATTGATGGAATATTCTAAAAATGATGGACGATTAACCCGGATTCGAGGACACGGACCATTTCCACCCCTCCTGTCAAACTCATGACAACCGTGATTCATGACAAAGAAATTGGGGTGATCCCAAACAGGATTTCAATGGGTTCATCCAGGATGAACCCTGAATACTTATATGGAATAGCATCAATTACCCTACACGATGTAGTAGTACTTTTCAAAATTTGATGGGCGCAATTGTGTTAGCTTATAATTTCATAAAAAACCTCGAATATTATTTGAAGTGACACCACATTGTGGAAAATGATCTTCTCATACCGCTGATAGTAAGGGTATCAATGGAATATTCTAAAAATGGCGGACGCTTAACCCGAGTTCAAGGACGCATACCATTGCTATCCCCCAGTCAAACTCATACAACTGTTATTCATGACAAAGAAACCGGGGTGATCTAAAAAAGAATTTCAATAGGTCTATCCTGGATGAACCCTGGATACTTATATGGAATAGCATCAAGCAGACCATTCTCCCATCCCCCAGTGAAACTTGTGAGAATGTGATTTAAATTACTGGGTAGCTCTAATTCGGCATTTCATCCTCCACCACCATCTTGGTGGGAACTAATTGTAAAAATCAAGAAGTTCACCAGCTATGTGAAAATTGTGTCCATCGAACCATACGTTAATATAAGTCATGAACAATTGTAGATATAAATTTAAATTATCTAATTTAAAAGTAATTGATTTGAAGGTGAATTACGTTCGTCTAGGTCACATGCAGGCCAGGTTGCCATCTTATTGGGCTGTAATGGGGAGGCCCAACTTAATAGACTCTGACCTCAATACCATGTCGGATGTCGCTGAACCAAAAAACAAGTGTGAAATCGCACAACGATTGGTCAAACACAGGCTCATTTCTATGCTAGTGGGCTTTTAGGTTTAGGCCCACATTTGGAATAATCGATGTCGCTCTAGTGTCGGTATGAATTATGTCCATGTGACAGACGTGCGAAGTCGGCTTATCCTAGACGGAAGTCACAATGCTTCATAACAAGTGTATAAATGGAGCCACATCTAATACATAATTTCAAACTCTCTGCATTCTCTCGATTTTCAACACTCTTCACAGACCAATCTTCTAAATGGTATGCCATCCACATGACCGCATTTTTCTTTTGTTTTAGTTTTTATCTTTTAAATTGTTGTATATATTAGGGTGTGAATGTGTAAATTGTTGTCATTTTTGAGGTTTCTATGGCTTGGTATGCTAGAATATGGTTTTAGAGTGTGGGAATGTGATGGTAGGTGTTTGAATATGAATTGGGGTGGTACAACATGCGGTAAGGTTGCTATCGTTTTCTGTTGTTGTTATCTGCTGAAATGCAATGTCGCGGACATGTCGGTCTGGCTTCTATTATACCAATCTATATGTGACGTCACAATCATCTTTCTGTAGATGGTCAAAGAAATGCAAACTCGCACATGCATTGGTTGACCTATCAGTTATCCAGTACTTTTGCGACGTCACCTTGAATATGTAATAAAGCCAGATTTCATGTCTTTATTAACCATTGTTTGACTATCCTAAAATTTCACCTTCTTGACAATATGAATTATAGTAATCAAGGCAAACAATGTTGGTTCCAGCCACCAACCAATTGTCGTGAGCAATTTGGATGATGATAGTTCCCCTCGCACATTCCCCGACAGATTTCCCCATTTTGTACATACTCTGACCCAGACGAATTTTGGGTCAATTCTAATATGGTAATTCCTCCATGTTTCCTATTATAGTAACTTTTTCTATACATTACTTTCATAAGTACTAACAAATGTTATTTGTATTTAATTCAGTACATCCCAGATGAAATTGCTGAGTACATAGTGACATACAAGTTGCCGGCTGTGATTAGGTGCAAGGGAAGAGAGTAAAAAATGCACTACTCGGGGAACATGATTCTCAAGATCCTGACTCCGAAGGGGTTTGGCCAGTTTCTTGAAGAAGAGGAACTTGAGAAAGGGGATACATTGTACTTCGAGCTCGTAAATGGTGTTGGGCCTGTAGTTTTCCATGTAATCGTTCTTCCCCGCAAAAATTAGAGTGATCTCTAAGATTTCATATGATTATGTATTCAAAACTTATTTTCTTTTATTTTGTTGAATTTGAATCGCGACGTATTTTGTGTCCAATAATTCCAAAATAAAATTTAATGTTATTTTATGGTGATTCAATGTTTGATATTTACCATAACATGTTAAAAAATGTTATTTAGAATTGTATTTATAAATTGGAATGGTTGACCAATTGGGTGGTAGGCCGTATAGGTGCGACGTCAGCCTCATGTCGATATGCCTCTGCACTAACCGACATACCTGCAACATCGCACTTAACCAGCAGAGTTCAGCACATGGTTAAAGCGATGTTGTTCCAAGGCAGGTTATAAATATGGTAGCCCTAAGAGAAAGTTCAAGCTTTCTTCAAAAATTTCCCGCGAATTCCATCGGTCTCCACCGTTCACCCTACTCTTGTGTATTGGAAAAAAGGTATGGTTTATCAAATCTCATAAAACACAAGTTCTGTACTTCTTGCATCACAATGTCATATCTGTGGTCTGTGATTTTTTTTTGTGTACTATGCTTTTTGGCCCGTTGTTTCAGATTTATACGTGTGTGAACTTTCCTTCACTTTGAGCGTTGGTACTATAATTTGGTATGTCTCCCAAGGGTTACTTTTTTTTATTTCATGTTGATGGAACTTCATTTGTCCAGTTTGATGTGTTTCTTTCCGTAGCAACCTGTGATATCTACGGTGTCGGTCGTCTATCTGACGTAGTTTGGATCGTCCGACAGATGTGCGACCTCGTTTATTTATATATTCCAACCTAATAATTCATCATTTTACGAACACACAACTGAGATCACATTTTAAGGTCAACCTAATTACTGCTTCATACCGAGATGCACATGAAACTATGGTTGCAATGTCGTACATAACATTCCATGGTTTGATTTATCCCTTCAAATTTTCACTTCTGATGCAGGACAAATAATTGGCAAAGGATCGTCTAATACGCCCCTTTTTCAGGTATTTCACCTATTTGTAACAACTAATACATTCTAGTTTTCGTACAGTTCACCGCACAATATAGGCACCTTGAACCTTTTTTCTTTGACATTGAACATCACGCGATGGCTATTGATAGCCCACGTTTTGACTGCACTTTGAAGCAACTGAACTTTGGGAAAATACCTACTTTGGTAAAACTTTTCAAATAAATTTTCTTAGTTGACAATTACATATGTATATACATATATACATATACACATACATATATGCATATACACATACATAAACACACATACACACACACACACATATATATACATACATACATATATAAATATTTCTAATCAATATTTGTTACGGTGACTTAGTACACCTCATGGGAGATTGTACCAGTCCTACCGACTGAGAAGACCCCCGTAGTGCTAAGGTGCTACGTGATAGAGTGGCATATGAACTACTCGGGGGGTGGGAGGGTCAAGGCTCTATCCCCAAAGGGTTTTGGCGAGTTCCTTAGTGGTAACAACCAATGCATCGGGGACACCTTGTTCTTCGAGGTGATACAAGTTAGGGGGCCAATCATCTTCAAGGTCATCATTATCCGAGCTGGTGAAAGTGAATGGTAATTTCCGTTATGTTGGAACTAAGATAGTTCTTATTCGAATTAAATTTCGTACTATGTAATTGTAAGGATATTTTCATAAATTCTGTTTTCCCCTACTTATTTGTCTATCTTAGTTGAACATTGAACAAATGGGGCACTGATTGTGTTTAAATTAGGGCAGAATTTGTAGGGTGTTTGTAGCACAATGATTGCTAGCAACTATTGTGTCTAATTAATTAACCTCATTTTTACATTCTCCCAAACTATTTGTGATGACAGGATATGATGAGGAGAGAGACGCCAAAGGCATTGGGGAAAAGAGCACGACCTCTATTTTATTGTTATTTATTTTCTTCTGCCACTGTCAAATTCTTTACTTTAACTTGTTTGGTATAAATATGCGACTTCGCCGATCGTTCGCAATACCTTTCTGCATCAACGACTTATGTAGTGAAGTCGAGCAACCTTTTGAAAGAACACATGCGGCATTGCATGTTATTCGGTGACATCATTTACTTCATTTTTAGCCTTTTACTGTGGTTCAAAAAATAACCGATGTAAAAAATTAATTATTTGCTTCCATTTTTTTTATAACTGATGTAAATAATATCTTTTACTTATGAAAAAAACCGAGGTAAAAAGTTCTTTTACCTCGGTTATTTTTTTTCATAAGTGAAAGATATTATTTCTTCTGCGTCTCGGTAATTTTTTTTACCTTAGTTATTTTTTTTAGAAGTAAAATATATTAGTTCTTTTACCTCGGTGTTAACAAAAAACCCGACATAATAGGGGCGAAGCTATTGCTCTTGTTTCTTGTAGTGAACATAAACAAAAATCATAGAGTTATATCAGCACACTTATTTTAAAAATCGAGGGTCAGATCATAACATTATGATACGAGTTCTGATGGCATGTGGTGAATTAACTTGTAGTCTTTCTGTCCCAGATCAAAGTTCATAGAATTTTTTTCACGGTTATCAAGATGCATGTTTGACCATTAATATGTATAACTATGTATCATTACGACAAACAAAAAATTGATATTTAGAAACTAGTTGTTACGATGAATCCAAAAATATCACGTATGATGATATAATTGTTTATATATTTATTCAAATATGTGGTTAAAGTTGGATGATGAATATTGTCAAATAGTAAAGTGTGAAGTTTGAACCGGTACATAGGGACTATTGAGTTAACATAGAACACTTTAGTGTAGCTTATCATTATAGTCTATTGTGGGAGTTATCTTATTTTAAAAAAAATACACACTATGTCAAATTACAATATCCTCTACTCATTGTTAAACTTGTGATTTTGGTATAAACACAATGTTGGAACCAATTGAAACAAATTCGATTGTTTTAGGAACACTTTGGTGTCCATTTATTTATGGAACCTCTATGTTCTGCTTATTAAAGTTCAATGGCACTATCACACTTATTGTGGTTGATTTGAACAATTATGTTTATAAAAAAAACTCAACCGAAGGACAAATTCGTCAAAACAAGAAAGAGAATTAATTAGTTTGAGACGCAGGTTAAGAAGTCAATTATAAGATGAAAGTAGCATAGATACGTGACAACAAACATGTAGAATTAAGTAAACCAAAGGAAGGGAATATCTTACTCTAACACACTGAGAGCGGAGTATAATTAGTTGCTGACAACGATCCAAACAAACAGTTTTTAAATAAGAAACGGTCGCTGCAACACATGATGGGATTTTAAATTAATCTGACATTTTTGTGCATAACATGTTTGCTTAGCTAAAAGTCAGCAATTAATTGGACTAGGGAAGGTCGTGGCCCGTGGCAATGGTCCTCCAACAACGCTATTAGATGCCCGTTTTAGACTTTTTGAGTGTAATTTCCATTGATATTACCGCATAATAACCTAATTACTAGGAATTGACCATCAGGTGACTGACTAGGGGTGGCAAATGGGCGGGCGGATTGCATATCAACTGGGTAAAATGAGTATTTAAAAAATATGGGTAGACCCATTTTAACCCATTTTATGATTGGTCAAAAATGGATCTGGTCAAAATTCGCTCCACCTGCGAGCCAAACATCATTCAACTCACGGATTAAAAATGGGTAAATCCACGGGTTTAAACCCATATATAAACCTATATGAGTTTATATATACCAACCCATATGGGTAAAACTCGTGGGTTTTAACCCATATATTAACCCATGTAGGTTTTAACTCATATATCAACTCATATGGGTAACTTGTGGGTTTCAACCCATATGGGTAAACCTGCTGATTTCAACCCATATATTGACCCATATAAGTTTACATACTAACCCATATGGGTAAACCTTTGATCAACCACAAAACCAACCTGCCAAATCCATATTTTCAACTACCCTCTTGACCAATTACCCATTTACCGTTTATCAAAAAACAAATACCCATTTTAACCATTTTACCCGTACTGACTCATTAAAAATAAAGGGATAAATACATTTACATTCCTAACTTGTCAATATAACGCTGCAATCTCAGAAAGTCCCAATTTAACCCTTACTAATTGTTGTATGTGCCAATATAACCCTAGCTTTTAAAAAATTTGTGCTGATATTGCCAAACTCCCTAATTCCGACATTGACCAGATGAATTTTGTCAATAACAAGAAATGGAATGACCAAAATACCCCTATGAAAAACCTATGTTTCTTCTTTCTTTAAAATCTAACGCTGCTACTGTGTGTCGTCGCCGCCATACCCACAGTGATTCATAAACCTGCCAACCGAGTCATGCGACAATATCTTCACCTGCGATACCCAGCTCGTCCAAATAATGTCCCGCCCCCGATCCGTTCCTTAAAACGGGGAACACGAAGGGCTCTTTTCTATTATTTTTTTATTTTTTAAAGTCAATGGTAAAATCATCTTTTTACAAGAATCCGGCCAAACAAATGTTGACTAAAAAGTCAGTGGAGTCAAAGGTTAGATTGACATTTTATGAGATTACAAAGTTATATTGGCACAATCAATCTAAAGTCAGGGTCATTTTAGCACTTAACTCAAAAATAAATAACTAGCTTGACTCGCAGGTTATGGGTCTATTTTTCCCTTATGGCTGACCCTTGAACATCGTGATTTATCTCCTCATCAACCCGTGGTGCTTGGATAATGGGACATTGAAGGTGAGGAATTTCGCTTTTGCTGCACACAATAACCTAGTTAATGGATCGCTTTTATTTAATTTCCTAAAGATTTTATAATTTGAAAGCGATGAATTTGTTTTGGAATACAACTTGAACAATATATATTATTCATCAATATAAACTACTAAGATGTTTTTGGCAAAAATGTGAAGTAGACTTATTTGGATGAATCATGGGAAGCCTAATAATTAGTAAGTGTACATTCTCCAGTTTCATGGATGGTTAATGTGATCAAGTCAAAGACAGCTTAACAGTAATATTCATTGTTGCTTCATACTTCATACTGTAGTGATCACTCGATTCACTCCCTCCCTCGGTTCAGGGATGCTTCATTTTCCCAAAAAAAAAAGTAATATGCAAATGTAATCATATGTTGAGTAAAGTGCAGGGATAACTTTTAATTATTTTTTAGTGCAAATATAACTCTAACTATTGAATGAAAGTACAAATATAATCCCCCGATCATGATTCTGACGTTGACTAACGAATTTCGGTCATTGACCCACTTACAAAGACTAAAATACCCTGATGACCCAAGCCTTAAACTGGAAGGATAGTTATGCCCTTATTAATGCCGGAAAAATTCTAGTCAAGTTCATGATCTTGGGGACCTCCACTGCCACCACCACCTGCCTGGTGGAGCCACCACCCGCTGCAACTGCTCCCCGCCAGATTCTTCCTCACCACCACCCTTTTCTGGAGCAGGGTCGGCTGGGATCCACCGCCACCACCACCAAAGCCCCGCCACCACCATTCTTCCCATCTCCGCCATCTGAACCCATCTTCGCCACCATTCTTCCCTCCTCCGCCACCAAACCTACCACCATTCTTCCCTCCTCTACCACCATAGAACTGGAGCCTCGCCACCATGAAACCAAAGCCCCTTCATATCTCAGCCGCCGACATACGACTCTTTCTCTTCAATCTCGACCCTTTTGTCCGTCGACCGACCCAGCTCGCTTGGCTCAACTCTATTGCCAAGGATTCAATTTTTTCGGTGAACAAAACTGTTCTCATCCCCGACAACTATTCTTGCTCCGGTCTGTACTCCCAGCACAACGTGCCTTACGTTATTAAGCAGGACGACACAATCGTAAAAACTATCAACAGATCCCTGCCACCCCAAAGCCTAGCGCCACCTCTCCATAGCACCACCTCCTGCCCCGAACCCCGCCATAGCGCCACCACCTGCCCCGAACCTAGCACCACTTCGTCACCACCCCAAATCCCCCGCTCCGCAGGCGATCCCATCCCGGACCTCCATTGAAACCCTAGCTCTGACCACCACCGCTTCCGGTGCCGCTCAGCCAAGCGCTAGAAAATAGATGAATCAACAACACCACCGATGAAGCCATTAACTCTAAAATCGATGAATCGATGAAACAGACAGGGAAAGAAGATAAAGAAGAAGATGGGAAGAAGAAGAGAGAAACGAAGAAGACGAGAAGACATTGTCACTCATTGACGAGAAAGAAAAGGGTATGGGAATGAAGAAGAGGGCATTAGGGGTAGGAACGTAATTTCAGTGTTTTTCATTTTTTTATTTTTTTCACAGAGGGGAAAAATTGTCTATTCACTGTATTATGGCCTCCAGCTGTCTGAAAATGTTATATTTGCATATAACTTGAATAGCTAGAGTTATATTTGCACTTTTAATTAGCGCAGAGTTATATGTGCCCTTTCGTCAATTATATAGGGTATATCTGAACTTTTCTCAAGAAATTATATTTCACTGATTTCTAAATTGGTTGCAAAATTAATAATTGTACCGAGCAAAACTCATTGGATCTTTTTAAAGAAATTATGTCAATGAGTGTCGAAATTCGTTTATGCTGTGTCGAAATTCTCCTATAATTCATTTTGATTACAAAACATTAATTTTAAAACTTAAACCGGCTTTCCATTCAGAAATATGTTTGGACGTATTTTCTTATGGTTTTAAACTGAACTTTTAATTTAAGTTAACATGTTTTTTTATTGATGAAATAGGCCTCGAAACCACTTGTCGTTCATAATTTCACGAACAAGTCTATTCGATTTACGATTCTATTTCCGTTTATATATTCATGATTATTGTTATTATTATACATTCTTGTATGGAACATATCTGAATAATGGAGCAGGATATCCTAATAATAAAGCAATTATGAAAAGGTTTTTAAAAAGTACAAGTGTCATAACAGTTTCTTTTTTTCTCTTATCTTTGAAGCAAAGGTAACCAATCAAATTGAAGAAAGAAAATTAAAATCCAATTGATTTCTCAGTATGTATAGACGTACAGTTACAAATGATTTGTACAAAATAAAATTTGATGAGTGTGTTATTTTGTCACATTCTATGTATATCTTGTACCGTAGTTAGAATTATTTTCCATTTGTACTTCTGCATATGGTGCCTTTATATATCACACTTGTACCATCAACAAAATCACACGTTCATATTTTACATGGTATCAGAGCTAAAATCCTGAAAACCTAAATCCCTAAATATCACCACCGCCTCACACGCCTCTTCCGCCACTGCCGGTCCTTCAAGCGCCACCGCCACCACCGCCATGCGCCGCCGCCGCTATCGCCGTTCAAGGATCTACTGCTGTCGTCCCTGTTCATGTCACCATGAATCCTCTTGATCATATTGAAATTGAAGATATTGACCTTGCTCTTAATCTTGTTTCCAATGATGCCGCTGCCGCCACAGGACCACCAGTCCACGCGCTACCACCGCCTGTCAATGCAGCTGCTGGAGCCGATCCGATCGCCACCGGAAATGTCGTTCCCGTTGTGCTGCCGCTGCCGCATCCTCCGGGCTTTCCTGCTACATATTCTGCCATCTTCCAGGCTGCCATACAGGTCGCAGCTATGGCCGCTGCACAGGCCATACGCCAGTTAACTGGTGACTCTTCTCATGCTTTGCCTACCAATCATCCCTACTATGTTCGTCCGTCAGATATCTAGGTTTGAGAATCTATCCTGAGATCTTTAAGGGTGACATTTATAATGAATGGAGTGAATCCCTGTTTAATGCATTTTCTGCAAAACATAAGGAGGGTTTTCTTGATGGTTATGTTGTTAAGCCACCACCCTCTGACCTTTCTTACAATGACTGGAATAGTGTGAATTCTATGCTTGTTGGTTGGGTGGTTCAGACATTTGATCCATCCATTCGTTCTGGTATCACTTATCGTGCGTTTGTTAAGGAACATTAGGATGACCTTAAACATCGCTTCTCTATTGGTAATGGTCCACGCATGTGTGAAATACTAGCAGCCATTTATACTTGTCACCAAAATGGTCAGTCTGTTGCAGCTTATTCTAACAAATGTAAGCAGTTGTGGGATGAATTGAATACTTACTTACCTGCTCAGACATATGTTTGCCCTCATGCTGAAATTGCTGCTCAGTCCCATGAGAAGGAGATTATTCATCAATTTCTCATAGGCCTAGATGAAGAGTACCATTCGTTGAGATCTCACATCTTGACACTTGATCCTTTGCCTCCTATTGGTCGTGTTCACTCGCTTGCCATTCAGGAGGAGCGTCGCAAGACTGTTGTTCATGCTCGTGAGTCTGCCTCAGAAAATATGGCCTATGTTGCACGTCGACCTCAGCCTACGCCGCCGCATAGCGATCCGGGCCGCCTGCCACTGCCATTGATCGAAAATCTTTACTCTATACTCACTGCAACCACAAGGGTCATGATGCTGCTACTTGTTTTAAAATTCACGGTTATCCTGCATGGTTTGAACAACAACGACAACAAGGATCCGGTCAGAGTGCTCATCCCCAGGGAACCAGCGTCCCAACAATCGCGCTGTTCGCCGGAGCAGCCCCTACCATCGCCGCTGTGACTCCTGCTGCCACAAATGTCGTGCCATTCTTTACGATGCTGATCAGACAGCTTTTGGTCCCGCCTTGTCCAAAAAGCAGTGGAACTCAATTACTAACATGTTCTCTAAGTTGACAAATTCTGATAATACATCAGGTAAGTTTGTTTTACCTTGGAATCTTGATACCGGAGCTTCATATCATATGACCGGCGACAAGAATCTTCTGCATGACATTGAACCTACTGATCATGTGGATGTTATTCTTCCGGGGGGGCTCTATATCTACTGCTTCTCATCATGGGAACTTATATTTTGGAGATATTCTTGTTACTCATGTTGTCTTCATTCCGGAATTACAATGCAATCTATTGTCTTTTGCTAAGTTAATTGCAGCCTTAAAATGCTTAGTTTTACTTACTGAAAAATTATGTATCATACAAGATGTCAGCACGAGGACAGTGATTGGCATGGGTGATCAGTAGTGTGGGGTTTATTGGTTGCGCAGACTCGGGAAATTGTGGTCGAAATCGCCGCCGTCCGCCTTTACTGCAGCCGCCAGTTCCCCTTTGTTGTGACATTAGCGATTCCGGTGTTGTCTTCTATACTAGATATTACTTTAAGTCATAGTTATTTGAATAAAACTGTTCCTTGTTCCATTTGTCATCGGGCAAAACAGTCTAGATTCAGTTTTTCCTTAAGTACCTTTAAGGCTAGTTATTTGTTTGAACTTATTCATTGTGATGTTTAGGGGCCTTATAACTCACCATCTTCTAGTGGAGCTTTTTCCTTCTTGACTATATTAGATGATTATTCCTGAGCTATTTGGGTTTATTTATTAGTATCTAAGACTTAAGTACCTGCCAAGATGAATGAGTTCATTGCCCTTGCTCAGACGCAGTTTTGTCGGTCAGTTCAAAGAGTTAGGGCTGACAATGGAACCAAATTTCTTCCTCTCATACGCTATTTTGATGAGAAAGGAATTCGGTTTCAGACATCCACGTCTACACGCCGCAACAAAATGGGTGCATGGAATGAAAACACCGTCACATCTTAAACGTGGCTTGTGCTCTTTGGTTTCAGGCCCATTTGCCCATTAACTTCTAGGGAGAAAGCATTCTTACTAATGCCTACCTGATCAATCGCACTCTAACACCGGTGTTGAATGGTTGTTCGCCCTATCAGCTTCTTCACGGTCGCGCACCCAACCACAGCCATCTCCGTTTGTTTGGTTTGTTTGTGCTTTGCGTCTCAGCTTCAAAAGCCGTGTGATAAGTTTGCATCCAGAAGTCGCAAATGTGTTTTTCTTGGATATCCTCTTACCAAGAAAGCATGGCGTGTTTATGACTTGGAGTTTCGCACTGTGTTTGACAGTCGAGATGTTCTGTTCTATGAAGACTGCTTCTTCTTTGTTCCGATTGCTGACATTCCTCCTTCAGAGGATTTGATGTTGTCACCTCCTGCAGATGAGCCAGCCACACCACCGCCTCAGACGATACCGCTGCCGGCCGCTCTAGTTCTTCCTCTAGCATTCGATCACCCACCATCGGAGTCTATGGAGTCACGACTACCTGTCGGTAACTTCCCGTAGGCCCTGTCCCCGACCTCAGTTGACTCACCACAGTTCCCTCTCCTATCGGCCACACGGCCGGCCACCGGTAACGTCACTGACCTCCTACCAGCTACTGTCGGGAGTCACGCCGGCCTATCCCTTTCCATAGCCAGCACCTCTGGTGCTGTGGCTGAGCATGTTCTAGTCTCAATCAGACCGCCTTGCTCCACCATCTAAGCTATCTCGGTGCTGGAGTCTGCTTCCTCGGATTCTGTGTCTCCGCCGCCTCTTCGACCGCCGAGTACTCGCATTCGTCGTGCTCCAGTTAAACTGCAAGATTATGTCTGCACTGCTACTCAAGAAATAAACCCCCCCTCTGTTGCTCTCTCTACTCCGCCTGATCTGTTCTCAGCTACTCGTTACCCTATTGCTGATTATCTTACTTATCATACTTTTTCGATTTTGCATTCTGCATTTTTGGCTTAAGTGATTGATAGCTCAGACCCTGTTACTTATTCTGAGGCTTCTTGCCATCTTCATTGGCAAGAAGCAATAGCGGATGAACTTAGTGCTCTTGAGTGAAACAATACCTGGGTTCTGTTTCCTCTTCCTGCTGACAAACAAGCCATTGGGTGCAAATGGGTGTTTTGAACCAAGTTCAAGTCAGATGGTTCTATTGAGCGCTATAGAGCTTGCCTTGTTGTTCTTGGAAATTGACAGATTGAAGGAACAGATTTTACTGAGACTTTTGCTCCTGTCGCCAAGATAAGTTCTGTCCAATTATTTTTGGAAGTTGTTGTTATTTGGAGTTGGGATATTCATCAAATGGATGTTCACAATGCCTTCTTTCATGGTGATTTGGATGAGGAAGTCTATATGCATCCTCTGCCTGGTTATACCATTCCTGCACCGGGTTTGGTTTGTAAGCTTCACAAATCTCTTTATGGTCTTCGTCAGGCTCCGCGCAACTAGTTTGCGAAACTTGCTACTGCCCTACGCACTTTTGGGTTTGTTTAGAGTAAGGCAGATTACTCTTTGTTCACTTATTTGCACAATGGTGTTACTCTGCATGTCTTGGTTTATGTTGATGATTTTTTATTGTTGGTTCTTCCTCAGGTCTGATGATCGAGTTCAAGAAGTATCTCAGCTCTTGCTTTCACATTAAGGATCTTGGTGCTCTGAAGTATTTTCTGGGTATTGAGATTGCTAGGAAACCTGACGCTATGTTTCTGTCCCAACAAAAATATACCTTGGACATTTTACATGACGCCGGATTGCTAGCTGCAAAGCCTACAGATTTTCCGATGGAACAACAACACAATTTGGTGTGCTCGATTGGTCTCTTCTATCCTGATCCTGTGTAATATCGCCGTCTGATTAGGAAGCTCATATATATGACTATTACTCATCTGAAACTCAGTTATTTGGTCCATACTTTGGCGCAGTTTATGGAGAAACCACATGTCACCCATTGGCATGTAGCCCTTTATGTCTTGCACTACTTGAAGAGTCATCCCGGTCAAGGTTTATTTCTTTCTGCTCAGAGTTCTCTTCAACTATCTGCTTTTTGCGACTCTGATTGGGCTACTTGTCCAATTACGCGTCATTCCTTGACTGGATATTTTGTCTTGCTTGGTGAATCACCTATTTCATGGAAGACAAAGAAACAACCGACTGTTTCTCATTCTTCTGCTGAAGCTGAGTATTGGGCAATGACTGTTGTTTGTTGTGAGTTGATATGGCTTAAGTCCCTTCTTCGCGATTTGGGAGTTGGTCATTCTTCTCCGATGCGTTTATATTGTGACAGTCATGCAGCCCCCCATATTGCAGCCAATCCTATGTTTCATGAGAGGACGAAGCACATTGAGATTGACTGTCATTTTGTTCATGATTTGGTACAGTCCAGAGAAGTTGCTACTCATCATATTTGCACTTCCAGTCAACTTGCGGATTTATTTACTAAAGCTCTTGGACGACAGTCATTTCAGACTCTTCTCGGCAAATTGGGCATTCGTGATCCACCTGCTCCAACTTGAGGATGAGTGTTAAGGAGATATTTTGTCATATTCTATGTATATCTTGTACCGTAGTTAGAATCCTTTTCCATTTGTACTTATGCATATGGTGCATTTATATAGCACTCTTGTACCATCAATAAAATCACACGTTTATATTTTACGTCTTCTAACAAGCGGTCTGTAATATCTGCATTTGTAAATTTGTTTAGTTAAATACTAATTTGAAATTTTAAAAATGTATTTGTTATATTATATATTTTTATATTTTCATGTTCAAATAAATATTATTACATATTTTTTATTTTTAAAATATAATATTTAAATTTATAAAAAATTATAACATTTAATATAAAAAATTAACTGGTCTATCCATGATCATGTCATTTTCATGAGATTTTCTCATATTTAATCCAAGAGACAGCTGTTGCATTCTTCGTTTTGAAACTTCAATGGCAAGACAGAAATGTTTTCTGACACGTTCACTCGAAAAAAAAGAAGGTAAAAACATGCACAGCAGTATTTGCCGCAGGTTTGATTTAGAGGCAAATTAATTAAGCTTTATGAAAAGGGGTAGGGAGGAGAAGTCTTTTAGAAGGATGTGATTCAAAGAGTGCAATCCAAGTTAGTTACAAAGACATTATTTTAATAATTCTTTTTTCAATTTGCATGAAACTCAAGTACTCATTATATTCAATGAATTCATGATGATGATACATGTACTACATAATGCACTTTAGAGAAAATTCAAGAAATGCGAACTTTCCATAATTTTATAGATAGTTCACAGGAGTTTTATTTTAAATGTTATAATCTTTTTTATAAAATATAAATATTATATTTTTAATTTAAAATAAGTAATAATATGTGTTTGAAGGTAAAAATATATTTTTTAAAAATGATATAAAAAAAAGTTCTAAATGTTGTATGTAATTTAACAAATGCAGAGTATAAGTTAAAAAATAAGTAGCCTTGTTATAAGCATGGGCATGCCACCTGTCAGGAGACCACTTTACTCTTTATATCGCGTTTCTCGTAGAGAAGGTAGAAAACATATATGGCGAGGCTGATATATGAAGAAAAAATATTTTCCCCAATTTTTTTTATATTAAAAGGGCTGATAAAATGTACCAAGAACTATGGACTTCTATCATAAAATCAACTGATATTATGTAGGAGTGACACATGATCTTATATATTGAATCGTAAGTCTGTCAATCATTGATGTGGGATACTGATACCCATATTTTCTATAAGTTTTATTCTGGCGGGGTTTAAAGACCCTCCAGTTCCCGCCTATATCCGCCCATTGCTGTGCTCCTAATATTATCACATATTTTAATTCAATTCACTTTTTTTTTAAAGAATTTTTTAATGATAAAATGAATAATTGTATTCAATTCACTATTTTTTTTAATCCAATCTCTTCCATATATTTTGCCTCAATTAAAAAAATGATCCAATTAATTAAATAATATTACTAATAGAAGATGTAGGGAGAATGGAGCACTTTCGCTTTGCATTTTAGAATGAAATGATGCATAGAGTACAACTCAAGTTATTTGAAAGGGATGGACTGAAAAGCTATCAGAAACCATGAATCAATTGATTATTGTGGTCAATATAGTGCCTTTTGAACCCTTTCTTAAAGGATTAACATATTGTTATGAGTAACACAAGACAAGGGTTTAAACGGTAAAGTTTAAGGACCTTTCATTTGTATCTCTAAATTGCCAAAACCAGAAAAACGAAAACAAATTAATGGCTCGTGATTCATACAACCATATCTGATCAATAAGAACAACATGATTTTATTTTGTTCGTCGGACGAATGGATAAAACATTAGAGTTGAATTCACGACCCGATCAGTGACCACACAATTCTTTAAATCTGTTTCTACTGCAAATAAAGAATTAATTTTTTTCTCAGTCTTACAGTGGGGTGCGGTATGAACAAATCTTTTGCATTTATAGCATTGAATATTTTTAAATTTATTAGTTCTTTGATAAAAGTTCTTATTATGTTCTTGATTATAATTTTTAGAATTTTTATATTTATCTTTACGGTGATGATTTTTAGTCTTATACTTTTTATATTTGTTATATTTTTCCTTATGTTGAGATGATGGTGGTTTGATACCCATAATGCCAAATTGTTGATAAAATGATCCCATCTCTTTTCTTTCTGAACCATATTTATGTTGGATTTTTAAATCTTGGCATAATGTTAAAGCTTCTTTTTTAACAAAAGCAAATATTTGTCCGAAAGTTAAAGTATTGTAATCCATCTTTTCAGTTCCTAATGATTTCTGTAAATTAGTAATTTTCGTTGAGAAAATAAATTTGGTAATCCTGTAATAAACTTTTCTTTCCAAAATGAGGAATTTGAATCTGTTCTTCTTAATACTTGAGTTAGGAATATATCTTTATACCATTTGAAATCAGTTAAAGATGAACATCTTAAATTTGTTAAACAAAATTTTGAACTGGTTAATTTCTCTTCCGGGTTTCCTATAAAGTACATTGAAATTACATAAATTAAATATACTGAACCATTTTGGACCATTACATATTCAATATTATCACCTTCACTGTGAGCTTCTTCTGATTCATGATTCACAATGGATTGCTTATCTCCTAATGTAAGATGATTATCCCACCATCCTTTTAATTATCCTGTAAATCCTGTTACGAATAACATTACTAAGTTTGGTTCGGATATATTAAATCGTAATAAAATTGAGTAAGATTTAAAAGTAAATCACATAAAAGAGCAATTAATTACTTAAGAAATAACTTACAAAATATTGGAATGATTTCTTTTTATTGACTGAGATTTATGAAGTGGGTAGGCTGGTAATACATGGGAAGTTCAAGTATGAACGTTGAACTCAGATGGAGGTGGTTGTAAGAGAATGTGAAAGGGAGATAATTCAAGCGTGTTGAATAATGAACTAAGGCCTCTGTATTTATAGAGGTGGATATCTAATATATTACATTGAAGTGAATCAAATTTGAAGTCCGTGTGGTGGATTGATGAGTCACATGGCTGCTTTTGAATTATAGTGGCATGTGGGAACCCCCACTATCTTTTGTCGGCTACTGCTTGGTGTGAGTGGTGGTAGTGGAGTGTGGGACCCGCCACTAAGTTTTGCTTTATTGTTGAGTGTTTGAATTCGTCATTGCTTGCGTATTTTGAGTAGATGTCAGAGTGGAGTTTGGGACCCTCCATGACTGACTGTCTGTTGAGTGCATCTATTGAGTGCTGAATTTAGAAGTCAAATGGGTCTTGACCTCCAATGGGATCATCATCTGGAATGTCTTCTGGTTTTACCTCTATGGTGGCCTTTCGGTTTTTGATCTTTTTGTAAACAACTAATAGATTCTGGAATTCTTCATCATCTTCATCCTTTGTTGCTGGTGTAGATTGAATAGGTTGAACACTTAATGGCCTTGGAATGGGACTCCGAATGGTTGGTTGAATGCTTAAGGCAATTTTAACTGGGCTTTTGGCTTGAATTGTGTTAATGCGGTCTTCTGTCGGGAATGTAATTCTCAGTTTTTTACCGGTTTGTAAGTAATGGGTCACTGCTTTGACTGAACAGAATTCAGATTTGTAATTGTTCCACCATTTAATTCTGAATTGTCGAATGAGGGAAAATGGCTTATTTGGAAATATGGATTTGATCTGAAAGCTCCAGGCAAGAATCCATGGAACCCTGAATGTGGAATGGAATAAGAGTTCTTTTTCAAAAGGTTGGCACTTGCTAAACTTGTGGAATGTTTCTAATCCTTCTGCAACTGGAATGGGAAGTATTTCTTTTGATGGTCCTAATGTTGACCACCAATCATAGAACCACATTGGAATATATCCACTAAATTGTTGGTGGAAATTAATGAACCATGAATGGTCAAAGGACCTAATATAGAAAACTCTATACCATGCTTGCATATAATCAACATAGTTGAATCCGGTGGGGAAGTAATTTACTGAAAAATGTCTATTAGAATGAATATTTTGGAAATGGCTGGGACGAAGCACTTGCTTAATATATATTTTGGAATAGTCAATTCTGGGATCCTGTTTATTTTGTACATGTTGTATCTCAATGGACTGGGTATTTTGAGTCTTGTTGATGTCATCTGCCAACCATAAACATGTTGGCATGAATATACTGGATACAAATGACTTTAGTTGAGGGATATCCGGTTCTGTCTGGGATTGAGTCATTAGAATATATTCTGGGTTAGGTTTGTCAAAATAAGAAGATTGGCTGGGGCTTGAGGTTGAAGGAATAGGCTTTTTGCTGGGGATTTGAGTAGTTGGCTTTTGTTGAGTGAGAACGGTATAATTTGGAGTTAATAATGGAGTATGAATCAATCTGGAATATGGACTTTGGGCTACTGTGAAATAAGTGAGAGGAGGATAATCTGGTGTTGGTGTTTTTGGTGTCAAAGGCTTTGGAATTGCATAATCCTTGGCTAATTTTGAATTTGAGGAACTAGATGAACTTGAATGTTTACTCATGTCTTCCTGTAAGGAATTCACGAGTTAGAAAATCTGGGAGAGAATTTTCCTTCCCTTTAATAAATTCTATGTCAAAATCAAAAACAGAAAGAATAGCTTGCCATCTAGCAAAAATCTGTTTTGAAACTAAATTTTTTACATCTTTTTGTAAAATATTCTTAGCCGACTTACAATCTATTTTTAATAAAAATTTCTTATTAAATAAATCATCTTGAAATTTTGAAATACATAAAACAATAGATAAAACTTCTTTTTTAACAGTTGAATAATTGATTTGGGCTCCTGTCCATAACCCTGAGTGGTATCTAACTATTGACTCTTTTTCGAAATCCAATTGCTTTAGTATTCCTCCATAACCTAAATCTGATGCATCTGTTTGGATAATCATAACTGCTAATGGAGGTGGAATGCCTAAACATGGTAATGATTTGGCTTGTAATTTTATTATTTTAATAATTTGAGTATGTTCCTCTGTCCACATAGGTGGATTATTTTTTAACCTTTCATATAATGGTTTCCATATTATTCTTAATTTGGGGGAAAATCTGATATATAATTTATACATCCTAAAAATCGTTGTAATTGATTCTTATCTGTTATTTTATCTGAAAATTTATTAGCAAACTCAATAGCTCGTTGAATTGGTTTGATTTTTCCTAAATGAATATCATATCCTAAAAATCTTATTTTTGTTTGAAATAATTTCATTTTTGGTTCCGATATAACTAATCCGTTTTTCCTAATAATATATAATAATATATTTAAATGTTTGAAATGACTGTCTATTGAATCAGAAAAGACTAATATGTCATCAATATATACTGTAACATATTTGGAGTAAGGAGTGAATATGTCATTCATGATTTTTTGGAATTCTGATGGTGCATTTTTTAATCCAAATGGCATGACATTCCATTCATATTGAACGAATGAAACTACAAATGCTGTTTTATATTTATCCTTTTCATTAATTTGAATTTGCCAATATACTGATTTTAAATCAAATTTAGAAAATACTTTTGCATTTACTATTCACAATTACTGTTCACATTTACTATTCACTAATGACGGTTTACTGTTCACTAATTTTACTATTCACAATTACTGTTCACATCTCACACACACATATACATATATAATGAATTATGATTTTCAATTTGTTTTTCAGCAGGGGAACCTAATTCAACTCAAAGCCTGGCTTACATATTGGTTCAAGATAGCACCAGAAGACGAAGACATCAACCTCACATGCATCATTATATGGGCAATCTGGTGCGCCAGGAACAAAACCACGATTGAGCAACAACAAGTGAGAGTGGATACAGTCCAAGCCATCATCAATGACATGCAGGCAGAAGTAGGTGAACACGACCTTACACATACAAGCCCTTTAGCGGATCCCAACTCCAATCATTCCACCTGGAACAAGAGACCCTTCAATTACAACCGATGGAACCTAGGAGGGCAAAAGTTGATGAGATACAGTTGTTATGGTTTGCACAAGGAAATCACCTAGACCCGACATATACCAGTTGGACGTGCATCGAAATAGACGCAGCCTTCAAGTTCACGACGGCATGGCAGCAGCAGCATGGTGGGCGACACGTCAAGAAGGGGGAAACTTGTGGCATGGAGCGCAGAACATCCAAGCTTTATATGGAGTACAAGCTGAACTTATCACGATCCACGAAGCAATAACGGATGCAAGGAATCGAGCAACAACACACATTTGTCTACAGACGGACTGTGAGATGGCTCTGAATCACATCAACAACTTCCTAAACGTACCACCAGGATTAAAGGGACTAATTAGAAGTATCATAATGTTAGCAATGGTATTCACTAGAATACATATAATGAAGGTCCCAAGAACGGTTGTAATGAATGCCCATAAGTTGGCTCGTTATGTAATAAGTGGCGGTCACGTCCACCAACACCTGATGATGATAATATAAGAATCCGACACATTGCTTCAAAAAAAATCCCATTACACTCGTGTTTTCTTTTCTTTGTAAATATTGAATATCAAAATTTATCGATTGTAAAGTAGAGTTAAGCAAGTTTCCAATTTATGGAGGCAATTTCACTGTGTGAATATTAATAGAACTGCAAATAAATTTTAATTGACGTAGCTAGAAATCGTGAAAAATCTGTGACCGTGGGCGATTCACACACACTTGAGGTAGGGTTGGTCATAGGTCGGGGCAGGTCAACTGTCCCGGCCCAAATTGACCCAAATTTTAGGGTCTAATGGATTGGGTCGGGTCGGGTCGAAACTCCAATAGTTTTGGGTCGGATCAGACTGGGTTATGGGTCGGCCCAAATAGACCCAAATTGACCAAAATCATATAATAATAAATTTTTTATAATTTACTATTAATTTAGCTTTATAAATATATATTTTTTAAAGAATGTTAAAGTTGTTTATGAAGTAAATTAATGGTGGATATGTTGTATTAAACTAATTCCTTTTTATGATTTTTTTTCAAAAAAATGGGAGAAAATTGCAAATGGGTCAAAATTCGACCCGACCCATTTTGACCCGACCCACTTGACCTAAATGAGTCATTAACCCGACCCGGTCCAATTGGATGGGTCAAAATGGGTCGAGTCGGGTCAGGTTGGACAATTTGAACACCACTGGCTTGAGGTGAATTACTGCAATCATGAAGAAGGGTCGTGGTCGGCCTAAGATGAAGGTGGCCACGCCGGCGACCCGTAAGGAGAGTACCGTACAAGGGAGTGCTAGTAAAAAGAAACAGATGCAGGAGTTGCAAAACTATTTGGGATTAAATGGAGAGAAGACTATGAGGAATCAAGAGCAAGGATTGGGAGTAAAGATAATGAAGAGTGTCACTGATAAGAAGCATCAGCAACATCAAATTGAGGTACGAGCTAAAACAGATACTAAAATTGAAGTTGAATCTGGGAACAGATTGTGGGTAGATGTGATTAAGCATAACACGGTGCAGGCGAATGGATTGAAAATTGATTTTTAAGCACCTGTAATTGTGAATGGTGAAATTGAAGTTGAAATAGAAGAAAATGATGTTAGATCTAAAATTGATATCTGGAAAAACTATCGGATAATGTATATTTTGGGGGTGATCTTACCATGACGGTCGTGAAGAATTTTATGCAGAGATTTTGGTCTTTTGTTACTTTGCCCGAGTTGTTTTACAATGAGGAAGGATATTTCTTGTTGAAATACATAAGTAAGGAGGATATGAATTTGGCTATGAGTAATGGACCCTATCTGATCTATAACTTGTCAATGTTTTTACATCTCTGGAGACCTAATTTTGAGCTCAGGAAGGATATGATCTAGACATTGCCTATTTGGGTTAAACTGTCAGGTCTTCCTCTCCACCTATGTGGAGCAAAGAGTTTGGACAAAACAAGTAGTGTACTAGGGATTCCCATGGTCACAGATGAGTGCACAACAAGGAAATTAAGGGTATCATATGGCAGAATATTAGTAGATATGGATATAACACAGAAGCTGAAGGAGAGAGTGAGGATTAATTAGAAGGTTGAGTATGAATGAAGGCTACCATACTGTGAGAAATGTCAGCTGGGGGGGCCACATGTGTAGAGAAAAAGAGGTAACAAAGAAGATAGTGCAAAAATGGATGGTGGAGAAAGATGATAAGAGTTCAGAAAAAGCAGTAGAGAAGGAGCAGCAGGGTGTTGAGAGCAGAAAAGAAGATATAGTGGTGGAGGAAGAAACTAAGAATGGGAAAGCAATGATGATAGAAGATGAATATCAGGAGGAAAACAAAAGGGGAAATTATTAGGATAAACTATCACATCTGTAGATTTGGAGTGATCTTGCAAATGGATATGGGGATGTCCAATGATTGTCTCTTGGAATATAAGGGGGCTTAATAAGCCAGCAAAAACTAGTGACATTAGCTCACGTCTCAATGAATTGAAGGTTTCAATTGCTGTTATTATAGAAATAATGGTTAAAACAGAAAAAGCTGAAAAAATAAGGAGGAAATTTGGTTTGAAATGAAGTTTTGAAGACAATTACTATGAGCATTCTAATGTCAGGATCTGGATCATGTGGGATAGCAGCAAGGTAGTTGTTAAGAAGATTAAATGCTCTGATAATTCATACATTGTGAGGTGTTGAACTTGGAGAAAGAAAAGTTAGTAGAACTGACTACAGTTTATGCAGCCAATCTATTAGTCTAGAGAAAGAAAATGTGGAGGGATTTGGAGAGTTTGAAACAGCAGGTAACTGGAGCATGGATAGCACTTGGAAATTTCAACAATGTGCTTAAGATAACATACATGATAGGTGGAAATGAGGTGGTGAGAAGTGAATATATTGACATGGAAGAGATGATGGAAAAAGTTGAGCTGATGAAATGTGATATAGAGGGAGAATACTATACTTGGTGTAATAGGCACACACATGAAACTGTTTGCTCTAGGATTGATAGAGTAATAGGTAACATGGATTGGTTTCAAAACTTTGTTAATGTTGTTATTAGGGTGGATGAGCCCGGAGTTTCAGATCATTCTTTAATAAGCATTAAAATGGAGGAGATCAAGAGGAGAGAAAAAAAAATAGTGTTTCAATTTATGAATTGTATGATGGATAAGAGTGGAGTAAAAAAGGTTATTAAAGAAATATGGGCAGTACCTATACATGGGGATCCAATGTATGTCCTGTGGAGAAAACTATTGAGATTACGGAAAGAACTGAAACAACACATGGGGTACGTCTATGGAGTAAAAGGGAAGCTACTGAATGCTATAGATGAATTGATCAAAGTATAGAAGGAGCTAAATTCAGAGAAAATGAATGCTCAAAGGGTGGAGAAGGTTATAGAATGCACTCAGGAAGTTTTGAAATGGAATGAAGTAGCTGAAAAGATAGCCAGACATAAATCCAAAATTGATTGGTTGAGACTGGCATGCTACAGTAAAGGAGAAGAGCAGATAAACGGGTATTAATATACTGGGAAATGAGGATGGTTCTTTCAACACTGATCATATGGAGACCTCAGAGAAAATTGTCAAGTTCTATGAAAACCTAGTGGGAGCTACTACAGAGAAGTTGAATGGGGTTGACATTAAAGTTTTGAGGAGTGGAAAAATGCTGGAAGACAGAAAGAATCTAGTTAAGGAAGTAACCGAAGAGGAAATATGGATGGTTGTAAAGAGCATAGGGGATTTGAAAGCTCCACGGTTGGATGGCTTTAACTCAAAATTTTTCAAGGCTAACCGGGATATTGTAAAGGAAGATATAGTCAGAGCTGTGAAAAGTTTCTTTGAAGAGTGACATATGTACAAGGTAGTGAATTTCACTCTTGTGACATTAATCCCAAAGAAGGTAGATGCAAAGAAGGTGACTGAGTCCAAGCCAAGCTCATGTTGCACTACATTCTATAAGGTAATTTCCAAGATTTTAACTTCTAGACTAAAATCTGTAATGGAGGAACAGGTGGATGAAACACAGGTTGTTTTTGTACCTGGGAGGGGGATTCATGAAAACATTATGCTTGCATATGAACTGATTATAGGGTATACAAGGAAAAGAGGCCCCCCAAATGTATGTTATAGCTGGATTTGCATAAGGCTTATGACAATGTAGGCTGGAGGGATTTGGAGCAGATTTTAAATGAAATAGGGCCGTTTGGAAAGTTTGTTAACTCGGTGATGAAGTGTGTGAATACAGTTTCTTATAGGTACATGGTGAATGGAGAAGCATCAAGAATCCTGATAGCCAAAATGGGACTGAGACAAGGTGATCCCACTCACCTCTCTTGTTTGTTTTAGTCATGGAATACCTTTTTAGATTATTAAAAGAATTGAGGGAGGATAAGAGGTTTGATGCCATGATAGATGTGATAGATTGAGGATTATTAACATGATTTTTACTGATGACTTACTGCTTTTCTCAAAAGATGATAAGCAATCAGTTGCGGCTTTGATGGTTGGTATTCTGAAGTTTAAAATGTCTACTAGATTAGATGTTAACCTGTCAGAGTGCAGAATCTATTTTTTGGAGGGGCTGAGGAATGGAAAAAAAGGAAATTATGCAATGCACCGGTTTGAAGAAGGCCAGTTACCCTTTACGTACATGGGAGTGCCTATGACAAGCAAAAGTCTATATGTTCACATATATCAGCCTTTGATAGAGAGGATGTGGGGAAGGATAAAGCATTGGAGCTCAAGGTTGTTGAGCTATGCAGGAAGAGTTCAGCTCATAAAGAGTGTTTTGTTTGCTATAACAAGCTATTGGATGCAAAGTTTGCCTCTGCCTAAGAATGTCATCAAACACAATGAAGCACTGTGTAGATCTTTCTTGTGGAGTGGATCTATTCACATTACAAGAAAGAGCCATGTTCATTGGGAGAAAATATGCAAGGGAAAGAAAGTTGGTGGTTTGAACTTAATAGCACTGACAGAATAGAATGAAGCATGTCTGGACAAGTTGTTGTGGAACCTGAGTAACAAAGTTGATGAGCTGTGGGTGAGATGGGTGCACTCTTACTACATAAAAGGTAAGAATATGAAAACAATGAAGATACTTAGCAGTGGCTCATGGATGATGAAGAGACTGTTTAAGTGCAGAGATAGTGTGCAGAATTTGAATGTTTGGAAAGAGATGCATAAAAGAAGTAAGTTTAGAAAATATATAATGGTCTGTTGGGAGAGCAGGAAAAGGTGGTTTGGAGCAAACTGTTCCATGGCAACTTAGCAAGGCCTAGAGCTCAGTTTACCTTATGGATGGGATGGCAGCAAAGATTGGCAATAAAGGACAAATTAATGAGGTTTGGACTGATTGATGAAGGTAAATGTGTATTTTGTGAAGTTGATGGAAGTGCTCAACATTTTTTTTGAATGTGAAGTAACAAGCAAGGTGTGGGTTTCAATCCTGGAATGGATGGGCATTCAGAGGAGACCAGAGAGATGGAGTTTGGAAAAGGGTTGGATTCTGGAGCAATGCAGAGGCAAGGGCTGGAGAACACAAGTATTAAAAACCACAATAGCTGAAGTGTTACTTCCCCCATCCCACTTATTTTTGAACTTTTTCTTCTTGCAAGCTGTCCAAGATACATATTTGACCATTAATATCTTTACTTACGTGTAATAATGGCAAATAAAAATTTAATATTTAAAAACTACTTGTAACGACGATTTGAACGATATCATATACAATAATATTTTTGTTCATATATTTATTCAAATATGCGGTCCAACTTTGATAGAGAATAATGTGCAAAAAACAAAAGTGCAAAAACAAGTAGGACAGAGGAAGTATATGAAATCTGGACTAGAAGGAATGAAATAAGTTTTGGTAGTGTAAAAACAGTAAATATGGTAAAGAATATAATAGAATGTCTTGTGTATAGACTATGGGTGAATCAAAAGTTGAGGGAGAAGTGTGTAAAGTGGATGATAGGAACTGAAGAGGTGATGTAGGGAGTTAGAAAGCTGGACGTAATTACTTTGTACTTAACTGTTTTTGGTAAAGAGAAGTCTTCTTTATTTCCAAAAAAAATAAAAATAGAACTGCAAATACTCTATGAGTCCGTCTCTTCTCTTGAAAGATGGTCTTTCCATAAGTTATGGAAAGATCAAAGTTTAAACTGCAAATTAGAAGAAAGGGAAAAATACTGATATGATCCTATGTTTTGGAGGTTTGTGCTAATATGGCCCAGTGAAGTTGAAAAGTGCTATTGTAGCCATATGTTTTGCATCAGAAGTGCCGATATAACCCTATGGCACTATTTTGTCGCTAACTTTGCAACTTCTGACGTGTTCCAAACCTAAAATGACTAAAATATCCCTAGTCTTAAACCTAAAAATTGAATGACTAAAATATCCCTAGATTCTTCTTCATTCTCTTCACAGCTGCTCCACCACCACTGCCGGACGGCCGCCGCTTGACCACTATAGCCGCCGCCGAAATCTGGACAAACAAAAGGGACAACTAAACAGGACAAACATAACAAAATTCCTCACGGATGTCGGCATCCCCTATGTAAGCAGACGAGAAACCAAGAATAACATGGATTGATTGGCTACTGATTTTCACAACCTCTCCCTCTGTAACAAGTAAAAACTTAAATAAATCACTACAAAAAATTGTGTTTAATCTTTTCAAAGAAATGGGTAAACCCATCCCGCTACTTCCCACTGTTGCCCCGCCTCTGCACCACCGCGCCCAGCCATTGCCCTGCCTCTGCACCACCTCTGTACCACCGCACCCTGCCCTGCTTGCCCTTACCAAAAAGTGTTAATCTAATCAACCACTAGTTTTGGAACCATAAAGTGTGGAGAAAGCAAAACTTTCATGGAAGAAATCAAACCTGTTTTTTTGTGAATTCTTCAGTGCCAGAGAAGGCAAGATAAGAGTGAGGAGATTTGTCCATGACAAGGGGAGCGAGAGACACCAGATTCTTCATGGTGGTGACACCTGAAACGACGCAGCATCGTCTCCCGATCCCATCCATGATGCTTGCCTCCATCTCAAACGTTCCTTGCGCGGTAAATGCGGATCCACGACCCAAATTGAAGAACAGATTCGTCTCCAACTCTCTCACCTAAACAATCACAACACCACAAATGCACGTTATTCAAAAACCTAATCCCCAATCCTAATCCCAATCCAATAATGCCGATTAATAAGGGCACAGATTCATCAGACACTCAATCGGATCCAACGTTGGTAACGAAAATAGAGGGAGAGAAACAGAGTGAAGCGTACGATGAGGTCAATGGCAAAGAGAGATGGAGGAGCCCACCGCCTCCTCTAGATCCCTCTCCAACCTCTTCCACCCGCTAGATCGACGCCTCCTCCCAATCCACCGACGGCGCCGCCGCCGCAACTGAGACATATCTTAACTTAGTATAATACCTACAAATTTCTCCGGCACCACCATGTAGGATCCTCTCTTCCATTCCCGCATCTCCGGCATTTCCATCGCCTTCGTCACTCCAGCGCCTGCCGTTCGACGCCCAGAATCACTAACATTTGCCAGCTACCATTCAACACCGGCACAGCCACATAGGATCCTCTCTTTCATTCCCGCATCTCCAGCGTCTCCGTCGCTCCAGCGCCTGCCGCTCGATGCCCAGAATCACCAAAATTCGCCAGCCACCGCTCAACACCACTGTGTTGGAATAGATCTAGAGAGCTTGAGGATGCTCACCACCGCGGCGGCGGAGGTTAGGCGGAGGAGAATAAGGAAAGAAGAAGGAAAGAAATGTCTGAGGAAATAAGTAAAGAAGAAGGAAAGAAATGAGATTAATAAGGAAATAAATGAATGAAGGCATAATTGTCCTTTCACGCGTTCTGAATTTTTATTTTTTTTAAAACAAGGGTATAATAGTCATTTCATGTATTTCCGGCCAAATTCATGCCTCCAGGGTCATATTAGCACATTCACGCAAAACACAGGGTTACAATAGCACTTTCCAACTTCACAGTGTCATATTAGAACAAACCACCAAAACATAGGGTTATATGAGCACTTAACTCTAGAAGAAATGAAGATATAATATTTGAATTACATTAATTGGGTCATAACTTTATAACTAATACACGTTACATAATAAAATTTTGATATTATATTAACTAAACCTTTTACCATTTAATTATTCTAATTAAACGCTTATGGAAAGGCAATTTTCCAAAAAAAAATCCATACTCTAAAGCAATTATAAGACTCCAATTGGAATCCAAACACCGGATATCATAATATATATCGAATAATTTTTTTTTTATGTGAAAACTTAAATAATTAAATTTCGTTAGTATTCCAAACAATTTCTTTGCCTTTTTAACTTTTTTTTCAGGAAAGATGGTCTTTCCATAAGCTTATGGACAGTCAACAGGGGCTTTTACTTTAAATGTTATAGTATTTTTATGAAATTTAAATCTTATATTTTATAAGTTAAAAAAAAGTAATAATGTGTATTTGAAGGTGAAAATATAAAAGTATATGATATAAAAAAATATTTTTAAAAATTCTAAATTTTGTATGTAATTTAACAAATGCAGTATATAAAGTAAAAAATAAGTGACATGTACATAAGTTTATGGACAAACCACATTTAAGAAGACCCACTCCACTGCTAACAATATAATATTTAGTTATAGGTCGACTGAGGGGCATTTTATAATTAATATGAAGTACAAATTTTACTGATTATAGATTTGTAGTTATAGTAGTGAGATTTGGAACTATAAGTTTTTTGTTTATAGTACTCCCAGTCTCATTCAATTTTGCACATTTTTTGGTAAACTTTCTCAAGTCACATTTGATCATAAATTTCAGTTAGTATATAGGCACCAATATCGTCACATGAAATATTGTTAAATTTCCTGTATTGTATATTTTGTAAATATCAATTTTTCATACTTTGTTAATACACGTAACTAAAGTTATTGCTGGTCAATAAGGTGTGAGAAAGTTGACCAATAAGTGTGAAAAAAAAAAAGCTGGGACTGAGGGAGGAGTGAGATTTTTCTTCCCCATTACGAGTTTACTCGCAGGTAAGTATGGATGACAATATTTTTCTTTTAAAACAATCATTTAAGCTATTGGGAAAAATGTCTAGCAATCGATTACAGTAAATGATATTTATATTCGACCTAATCAGACTCTAGCAATAATTAATATAATTTAAGGATATCTAAACTTTGTCATATTCTCTAGAACTTATTTGCATTTCATTTCAATTCAATTCAATTTAGTTCATTTCAGTTCATAAGAAGTTTAATTTTATGTAGTATGTTATTACTGATAGAATGATTTACCGTAATTAATTGTATTATTGATATCTGAATATATAGAGAGTACAATAGAGGTATAATAAGGAAAGAACTCTAATCAGAATAAATCATAATCTAATCAGGAGTCTGATTTAGTCTAACACCCCCCTCAAGCGAAGCGTCGGATGCTCGCCGACGCATAGCTTGGACCTGAAGAACTTGAACAGCGAACGAGAGAGCCCCTTGGTGAAAATGTCTGCAATCTGAAGAGAAGTCGGAACATGAGCAACGCGCAGCTTTCCGGATGTCACCAACTCACGAACAAAATGGTAGTCGATGTCGATGTGCTTCGCCCGCTTGTGCGCCACTAGATTCTGAGCTAAGAAGATAGCACTACTATTGTCACATAACAACAGTGGAGAACCAAAAAGTGGAACTCAAAGATCACGAAGCAAATGAGTGAGCCAAACCACTTCTGAGGCAGTGTTGGCGAGAGCACAGTATTCAGACTCAGTGTTAGAGCGAGAAACAGTTGGTTGTTTCTTGGCACTCCAAGAAACCAGATTCCCACCAAGAAAAACCGCATAACCATAAGTGGACCGACGACTCTCCAAACAGCGAGCCCAATCAGCATCAGAGTATCCTAGCACATCAGGAGTACTAGTAGAACAAAATCGGAGACCAAAATGAAGAGTGCCACGAACATACAGCAAAATTCGAGTCACAGCAGCAAAATGGTCATCTCTGGGATCCTGAAGATACTGACTCACCGTGTTGACCAAGAATGCCAAATTCGGGCGAGAGATGGTGAGATACTGGAGAGCACCAACAAGAGAACGATAAAGTGTAGGATCCTGAAATGGAGGACTGGTAGAGCTGTGAAGCTGAGAACCAGCAACAAATGGATTAGAGTTATTTCCTTATTATACCTCTATTGTACTCTCTATATATTCAGATATCAATAATACAATTAATTACGGAAAATCATTCTATCATGGTATCAGAGCAATAATATTCGAACAATCCCGGCGCTGAATGGCACCAGTAGAAGACCGAGTGGCCATCCGATGAGTACGAAGTGGGGGCGGCGAAGATGGAGAAGTCGAACAAGCTGATGACACCGAGGAAGATCGAGATGCGCTGACCGGAGAGTGGTCGTCGGAAGTCGCTGGAGAAATAATAGCCGATAAAGGCTGAGACGTGGTGGCCGGTGGCTGAGGAGTGATGGCCAGTGGCTGAGGTATGGTGGGCGTTGGTCGAGGAGCCGGGTCCAGGTCAACCGTCCAGATGGAAGATGGTGGTGAAGGAGGGGCAGCTGGAACAGGCACAGACACAGGTGTGGTGACCCCAATCGATGAAGTAACAGTTCCATAAAAAAATGATGAAATCTCCAGATCTGAAATCGAACGACTGTCCGTGGAAGATGAGACATAAGGGAAGAAAGTTTCATCAAAACGAACGTGGCGATATATATATATATATATATATATATATATATATATATATATATATATATATATATATATGCGCCCAGAAGTCTGGTCGAGACACTGGAAGCCCTTGTGACGAGGGTTGTAGCCAATAAACTGAACAGTATCATGAGACACATGACCGAGGCGTGAGTGCCACTGCTCAAAAGAAGCATGAAGCTTTGTAAAGCGTAGTTCGCCTAAAAAACTGGAATCATCAGTCTCAAGAAAATAAAGACCAGGCCTATGACGGCCTTTACCAATTATTGCCCCTGTAAGCTTGTGCTCAATGGAAAATGCATCGGCATCAACTATAACACGGACAGGTAGATCACGAGTAGCTTACTAATGGACAATAAACTTCTAGTAATCTTAGGGACCACAAAGACATCATTAACAGAGAAACTAGATAAATGACATTGGCCGATGTGAGAAATAGATAATGATTCACCATTTCCAACAAGAATAGAATCAGAACCACGATAACGTTGTACCTGATCAAGATGACTGGTGTGAGCAGTGATATGAGATGTAGCACCTGAATCAACAATCCACTGATTTGACGAAGAATGACAGTTGGGACCATTCAAACTGGCCTGAAACAACACCTTGTCCGTAATCCAATTAGTGGAGCAATCTTCCCGAGATATAGGGCCTAAATGAACCATATCGGAAGACCGGAAAATTTCATAGAAATTGACTAGATGCTGACGAGAATTTGAGAAACTCGTCGGAATGTGAGCAACTCGCGAGAATTTGATTCAAATCACGATAAATTGATCAACTCGCGGGAATTTGATTCAACTCACGATGAATTGGAGGCACGAGAAACTCCCTTACTTGCGAGTCAAATCGCTCGTGGCTTCACGCGCGGAATATTCCTTCTTGCTGGCGAGTTGACTCGCGCGTGGCTTCACGCGCGGAATATTCCTTCTCCACTTCACTTGGTTTTCTTCTTCTCCGTATCACGCTCGGAGTTGCTTTGCCGCGGTTGAAACGCCGGAGGACGCCGGAGGAGGAGGACGCCAGAGGAGGAGGCCGCCGCTGGAGGACGCCGGAGTAGGAAGACGCCACTGAAAAAGATGGAAACTTTGCCGGAAAATCGAGAGCTGGAAAACACCGATGGAAGGAGCCGCCGCTGGAGGACGCCGGAGGAGGAGGCCGCCGCTGGAGGACCCCGGAGGAGGAGGCCGCCGCTGGAGGAAGACGCCGCTGGAAAAAGATGGAAACTTTGCCGAAAAATCGAGACTTGAGAGGACGCCGGAGAATGGAGGAGGACGCCGAAATTTGGCAGGAACTTCGCTGGAATCAGGGCCGGAAAAGAGAGAAGGAGGGAGGCGCTGAACAATAAATTAAAATTTAGGGCTTAGGATCAGAACCTTGCTTTGATACCATGATAGAATGATTTACCGTAATTAATTGTATTATTGATATCTGAATATATAGAGAGTACAATAGAGGTATAATAAGGAAAGAACTCTAATCAGAATAAATCATAATCTAATCAGGAGTCTGATTTAGTCTAACAATTACTATTTCAATACATTTACTTTTAGTTCAGTTCAATTCACTTCGGCTCAGTTCAGTCAATATTAATCCAGTTCAATTCATTTCAGCTCAGATAAACTCTGGAGAATGTAGCCTTACATATCAACCAGATTAATCATGTGTACTGTTACAAATTAGAGATCCAATAAAAATTGTAATATTGCCATTGGAATACTAACTTGTTTCCCACAAAAATCATGATCACTTGATAGAAAGTAGCGTTTTCACGCATCAATGAATTTTATTGGTTGATTTAGATGTGAATGCAGTAGTGGTGGTTTTGAAGGTTTGAAGATTGATCGACATGATTAATCGAGTTATATTGGTTGGTTTAGATGTGTATTTGCATTGGTGTACATGGTAGTAGTTCGTTTTTTAATAAGTGTGAAGATCTATTAATGTTTGAAGATCAATATGAGTGTGAACGTCGGTATAATATTCAAACATATTTTCTAATCAATTTCAAAGAGATTTCGAAGTTGGAGCTGCTTCAAAAACCGCCATCTAATGATGATTTACGATAGATAGCTCAGCCAGAGACGACGGGTTAAAACCACCGTCTAATGACCTCTTTAATCGCCTTTAATACCTTATTCCCGCACTAGTGATTATATAAACTTTTATTAACATACTTAATTCATAAATTAGAAACAGAAAAATTGCTAATCTTGTGAAAAAGTTGGTTTAGACATTAAATTATATTACAATTAACACCTATTCTACGAGAGTTTACACTTAAGAAATACTATAAACATTAAAGAAGGCCTATAACTTGATAATATGTTCTTTTCTAATTAAAAATCATAAGATAACCGCCAATACGGAAAACCAGAAAATCTATCCAAAAAGAGAGCGGGAAAAACCCTTTCCTTAGGCAGAAGGAAAGCTCACACCAGGCAACTGCCAATCATCTCTCCAAGAGGGAATCATCAACTAAGGCTACGGGATTAACTCAATCAAGGGTAACGAGTTCACGCAGAGGTATAAGACAGGTAAGTACATCTAAAATTTTTGCCTTTTCCAATCCTAAGAAAATGGCAAGCTACGCGAGAGTTGCTAAGCCAAAAGGAATTGGAGAATTAAGTGCTCATGGCGGCGATTAAAGTGGCAAGGGAGTGAAATCTGCATGGGGGTAAGCTGATGGGGGAATACAGAAGGTTAGTAGACAGCAAATTAAACTTGACTGGCAATAATATTCTCTTCACCTATAAAACTTCATTTTGGGGGCCAAGACATAATTATTGTATTGAGGGGAAGGAAAGGAAGAGTAATCGGTTAGGATTCTTAGAGAACAGGTGAGGGGAGGTGAGCGATAATCATTCTATCATGGTATCGATCTTCCTCGGCGTCGTCAGCTGGTTCGACTCCTCCAGTTTCGTCGCCCCAGCTTTATACCCATCGGATGGCCACTCGGTCTTCTACTGGTGCCATTCAGCGCCGGGATTATTCGGATATTATTGCTCATGGTTTCACTGCCACACTCCTCTCTCAGACAGAGCCCACTGATTATCGCTCTGCCCTTCAGGATCCAGCCTGGGTTTCAGTCATGGATGATGAGATGGCCGCTCTTCGTGGTCAGCACACTTGGGATTTGGTGCCTCGGCCTTCGAATGTCAACATTGTTGGCTCCAAATGGGTCCATAGGCTCAAGTATCAACCAGATGACACTATTGAGCGTCACAAAGCTAGACTTGTGGCGCAGGGTTTCTCGCAGATTCCGGGTTTTGATTTTAACCACACTTTCAGGCCTGTGGTCAAAGCCTCCACTGTTAGGACGGTTCCCGCCATAGCCACCATGCGTTCCTGGCCACTTCATTAGTTGGATGTCAAGAACTCTTTCCTTAATGGTGTTCTTGATGTTCCAGTCTACATGAAGCAACCCGTTGGTTATCAGGATTTTGTCCATCTAGACTATGTTTGTAGCTTGGGAAAGACCATTTATGGTCTTAAGCAGGCTCCCCGGGCTTGGTTCCAGCGTTTCAGCAGTTATCTAACACAACTTGGTTTTCGGTGCAGCTCAGCTGATACTTCTTTATTTGTCCTTTCAAGAGGGTCGTCGTTACTGTACCTACTTGTGTATGTGGACGATATCATTCTTACAGGTAATAACTCGACTCTTCTTCGCCAGTTCATTGATCGGACACACAGAGAGTTTGCGATCAAGGATCTTGGTGCTCTTCATTACTTTCTTGGTTGTGAAGTTTCATCTACCTCCTCAGGGTTACTGCTTGGCCAAGCAAAGTATGCTCGTGGTATTTTGAATCGGGCCGGTATGTCTGACGCGGTACCTGTTTCTACTCCATTTGTCGCTGGTGCTCAGCTTCATAGCTCTACCTGTCCTCCATTCCGGGATCCTACACTTTATCGTTCTCTTATTGGTGCTCTTCAGTATCTCACCATCTCTCACCCGAATTTGGCATTCTCGGTCAACACGGTGAGTCAGTATCTTCAGGATCCTAGAGATGACCATTTTGCTGTTGTGACTCATATTTTGCATTATGTTCGTGGAACTCTTCATTTTGGTCTCAGGTTTTGTTCTGCTAGTACTCCTGATGTGTTAGGGTACTCTGATGCTGATTGGGCTCACTGTCTAGAGACTCGTCGGTCCACTTATGGTTATGCGGTTTTTCTTGGTGGGAATCTACTTTCTTGGAGTACCAAGAAATAGCCCACTGTTTCTCGCTCTAGCACTGAGTCTGAATACCGTGCTCTCGCTAACACTGCCTCAGAAGTGGTATGGCTCACTCATTTGCTTCGTGATCTTCGGGTTCCGCTTTCTGGTTCTCCATTGTTCTTATGTGACAATAGTAGTGCTATCTTCTTGGCTCAGTATCCAGTGGCACACAAGCTGGCGAAGCACATCGACATCGACTACCATTTTGTTCATGAGTTGGTGACATCCGAAAAGTTGCGCATTGCTCATGTTCCGACTTCTCTTCAGATTGCAGACATTTTCACCAAGGGGCTCTCTCATCTGCTATTCGAGTTCTTCAGATCCAAGCTATGCATCGGCGAGCATCCGATGCTTCGCTTGAGGGGGGTGTTAGAATAAATCAGACTCCTGATTAGATTATGATTTATTATGATTAGAGTTCTTTCCTTATTACACCTCTATTGTACTCTCTATATATTCAGATATCAATAATACAATTCATTACGGCAAATCATTCTATCAGGAGGGGTACAAATATGGACTCGCAAGTCACAGAAGAATCACAAACCAGAGCAATAAAGAGAGAGGTTGGAAAACCCACTTCACACTCCTTAATTTTAAAAAGCGTCAAAATAGTCCACACAGCAGGTTTATAAAACTCGACATTTCTATATCCCAATATTCATAGCAGGGCTCAGATTTTTTAGAAGAAATAAGGGGTCAAGGGGTGCCAAATTTCCCTTTCAAGGTGTATATCGGAATCATAGGCTAGCAGGAGAGCTGACCATTAAGCCAGAGGATATTCAGGAGATCCAGGATGAGGTAGAACAATGTGTACTTGGATATTGGCTGGATGACAGTGAATACGCAGACTGGAGGATAGACCAGTATCTACAGCAACATTGGGGATTTGGAGCTATAGTTCAACACCGCTTCCAAAAGTTTTATGTCATCAGATTTAACTCCAAAGTTGTGAGATTGGCAATGTTACATAACACTTTTTTTCTCAATTGATGGAGGTATGTTTGCTTTGAGACGATGGAATCTAGCGATTCCTCTGAATCGTGTCACTATTTATACGGTGATGGTGGTTGTTAGGCTTTATGGATTTCCCTCGACATGTTTTACCCCTCAAGTAGCAACCAAGGTGGTAAACTTTGCTGGTGATATGGTGGACATCGATATATATCAGGTGCCGGTGCGGAATATCTGCTTTTTTAGAGCTAGGATTAACATTTACCTGGAAAGCCTACTTATCCTGGGAGTGTATATTAAGATGCCAAATGGGAGAAGGTATTGGGTTACATGCAAGTACGAAAGAGTTCACAAGCTGTGTCGCTGGTGTGGTCGCATTGGCCACCCGTTGAATAGGTGCCCGATCAAGGATGATGGAGCGTTGCTCCAGTTCTTGGAGAACAAGTTTTTGCTACATAATGCAGCTAGAGAAACACACATTCTTTATGATAGAAGTAAGGAGTTGTTTCCTGCAAACAAGCACGCTCACGGCCATAAACTGCATAAGAGGTTTACCACATTCCAGGCGGACTTTCTTGATACCAGGATGCATTACTTTCATACATTGAATGCAGGTGACATGACAGATTGATTTTTCATACACAATGGATACGGAGGATCACATGTCGGAGTTAGTTCAGAGTATGGAGATTATGCTAAGAGAATCCGGTGGAAGGAACACTTCATCAGCAGAATCTGCCCAGGCAACAAGGCCAGGTGGTGTAGAAGGGAGGACTTAGGGATGGAGTTTCAACAACAACATAACTTACCAAATGGCCACCTGGAGGCCAATCAAGTATCTTCACAAGTGGTCCCAATGATACTGGGACAAACTGCAATGGCCGGAGACCCACTGGAAGAAATGGAGGTTCAAGCTGATGTTGGAGGCCACATGGGAGAGCTGGTAGATGATCAAAAACCTAATGACAGACAGAAGATGGGAGAAAGGGATGCATCAAGTCAGGGTTTGTTTCAATAAACTCCTCAGGTACCAATAACCCTGGAAACCCCTATTAATCTTATTAAGTTTAATCATGAAAGCATGTATGTGAGTATTGTAGATTGTCACAAATTTTCTAACTGGAAAGTAGAGAATCAAGATTATGTAAGTGACAGTCAAAATGTAGACAATGTTTGGAGGCCATGGCCTGCGATAGGATGAGATAAAGATTTATATGTAATAGATCAAGTAACTCTAGCACATCATAGTTTGGGGATAACATCACCTATATTAGTCCAAGAAGCTAAGCATTATCTCCAAGAGAGGGAATCTGCGCACAACAAGTCTAGATGGGAAGGGATTCAACAATCACGAGAACTGGACGCGACTTTGACTCCTAACCATTCCGGGAGGAAGAACGAGAAAAGGTATAGGAAGGCTCTGCTGCCTCTAAAGAAACAAATGAAGCGCAAAAGAAAGGCTAAATAATGGTCGGAAGGAACCACAAAGGCAGAACAGAGAAAGAGAAGAACAATCAGAGGGACTGGAACATTAACCTAGGAGGAAGAGGCATGAAACCAACACTTGCAGGCTAATGTTTCTCTGGAAGAAGGTTTTGGAGACTCGATCAATCCACATGCGGAGCAGTGGGAAGTGGACGAAGGATCGAGATTGAAGACATTGCAAAGCTCAGGAGCATTTTCATAGCCAACATAGGTCAATGACGAGGGAGAAAATTTAGGGAGGCCCGAAAAAGAAAGAAACAAGACTTGGAGGATACAATGTTAATCAACACAAACTTCTGACAAGCTGGACTGAAGAAGCAGTGGTGGAGAAAAAGAGGAAGTTGCAAGAAGAGCCGGTAATTTAACCCTTAGTCCAGTTCAAAAAGAACCCAAGAACAAGAAGATTACAAGTTGTGGGTTCTAGAAGGGCTGTCCCATATCAGCCCGCCACCCCCAAATGAAAATCATGTACTGGAACTGTAGGGGCATAAAAAATGCCCCTATGAGAATAGCAATGTTCCTGATGTTGAAACAGTACCAGCCCCACATACTTTGTTTGGCAGAAATGAAAGCCTCTCAAGATTGGATGACACGATGGCAAGAATTAACACAATTTGTTAATGGCTGGCATGTATCGACAGAAGGGACAACGGGGTTTTTATCTATTTTGTGGTCTCAGTTAGTCCAGTTAAATGTAGCAGTAACAACTAGCAATTATATACTAGCTAGAATTCTATATCAAGGGGAATCTTGGTATCAGTGTTTTGTTTACAGCCACCCTATAGTAGCAAACATGGTTTAAGTTTGGTATGAAATTAATGGAAACCTACCTACTTTATCTTACCCCCTAGTTTTAATGGGAGATTACAATCAGGTTTTGGCACCTCATGATAAGTTAGGAGGACAACCTTTCCAAGAGACACAAGCATCAAGATTTCTGTGTGATTTAATACAAACTCATGGCCTTGATGAAGTCACTTGTACAGGACAAAGGTACACTTGGACAAATCATAGGTAAGGGGAAAAAAGAGTCTACTAGAGGTTGGACAGATGTTTTGCCAACAAAAAATGGCATGAGTAGTTTCCACAAGCAGTACTCAACTGTTTACCAATATTATGGCATGGTAAGGGTCACCATCCTCGACACATTACTCATGTATGACAAGCCCCGATCACATAAGAGGTATGAATCATTCCAAATTCACAGTCTCATTCCGAAATAAATAGTGGATAGACCTTGGCGACAATAACAGCAAAGCCTCTCATAGCCAAATGGGCTATCAGCTAAATTAAAGGAGACACTCTAAGAGTTACATAGATGGAGCATATTAACATTTGGGAATCTGGACAAAACAGTGATGCGGAGCATAAAAAAGCTGGAAGAGGCACAGGAAAAATCTTACAGAATACAACCAACAATGGCAGATTCAGAAGATTGAAGAGCTAAGACAAACAACTCAGGGATTGCTAGCCAAGCAATCAGATTATTAGCAATAGCGGGCTAGAGTGCATTGGGGTGTATTCGAGGAAAATAAGATGGTTTTTTTTCCATAAATGGCCTATGGGGAGGGTGGCTAATAACTATGTTCAACAGATACAAGATGGCAATGAGGCATGGATACAATCACATAGGGAGTCAGGAGTTGATTACACAGCACTTCGCAGCGGTGTATACTGTGCCTGATAACTATCCTCGGCTAATAAGCTATAAGGAGTCCTTGGAACAGGTTGTGCAAACGAATAAGAAACTTCTTCCAAAACAACGGAAACAAGGATTGATGGAACCCTTTTTGGGGAAGGAAGTTTGGTAGGCTCTTAAAAGTATGAAGCCTTGGAAGGCACCTGGGCTAGATGACATGCCAGCTGGCTTTTATAAGCATCATTGGAGTCAGATTCAGCAACAAGTAATAAGTCAAGTCCTAGATATTCTCTTAGGAAGACAACCATTGCCAAAGGAATGGAATCAGACATAGTTGATCATGATTCTTAAAATAAAGCCCCTACAACAAGCAGAACATTTTAGACCTATAGTCATATGTAATGCAAAGTATAAACTGGTGGCTAAGGTGCTGGCTACACGACTATCTGCTGTGATGGGGATACTCACTCATACGGCACAAACGAGCTTTATTAAAGGGAGACAAATAGCGGAGAATGTTCTAATAGCACAAGACATGCTGGAGTTTATTAGAAAGCGAAAGCAAGGCAGAAGGGGAATATTGACAGATAAGATTGACATGAGTAAGACGTATGATCGAGTTTCATGGAACTTTTTGGAGAAAGCGCTACATCATATCCAGCTTCCTTAATCCTTGATAATAATGATTATGTAATGTGTCATTATGGTCACCCTGTCTAAATTAGTTATTGGAGGGAATTCATTTTTTCTCCACCTTATCAGGGGGCTCAGACAGAGATATCCCTTATCACAGTATTTCTTCATACTCTGTCAACAATACTTAACATCTCTATTACGCCATAGAATGAGAAATATACAGCAATGAGGTATCAAGGTGGGCCGTTATGCCCTCATCTTATGTACACGGATGATAGCATATTCATTCTGGAATGCATAGAGTAGGCTGTAAGGCAACTGGCAAGGAATCTGGATGTTTTTTCTAGATACTCGGGACAACGTACAAATTTTGACAAGTCAACCATATAAGTTAGTCCTAACACAGGTTTGCATGCAGAGATGTTTCTCAGATACACACTCAATATTCACAATAGAGGGCTCGGAGGAAAATACTTGGGGATAGATATTCTTATCCCCAAGTCTAGAAGACAGACACACCAACAACTGCTCAGGAAATTATCGTAGAAATTTGCTTCATGGAAGACTGGCTCCCTAATCCTGGAGGGTCAAATCAATCTAGCAAAGAATGTAATGTCAGCCATGCCCCTGTATGGAATGGGGATTTTCAAAATACCACGCACATTTTTGCAAAATATGGATAAAATCTCCGATCTTTTCCTTCTCCGATTGGCGCCTCCACATCCTCTGCCAATGAGCCCGCCACCTCCATTGAGCCCCCTCGCATCATGGCTGAGTCCTCAATCACCATTGTGAAGCTGCCCATTTTTTGGTTTTCTTTGGCATCATTTTTCGGAGCTCATCCATCTCGATTTACCGGTGACTTTTTTGGCCGAGCTTGGGCTTCTACATGGTGTTCTTGACCAGAATTATTTTGGAGGCCTAGGGTTTACTGAAAAGCGGGTTGTGCAGCTATGTCTCTTGACCCGAGACGGAGGAAACAAGGCATGTTGTAGCTAGGGTTCTTGGTTACGGGTTGCACAACCGATTTTTTTAACTTTCTTAGGATGATGGGTCGGAGATAGTGAGACGAAGGAGGAGGAAGCTTCTGGGAGTGGGGGTGGAGGGCATTAGAGTCCTCCGACCAGCAGTCTTCTCAGGTTGGGACCACGGGAGTGCGGGTGCGCCAGCAAGAGGATAAGCGGTAGCGGATTAGGGTCCTCTTTGTTGGACATGGGTGGAGAATGGTGGGAAGTGAAGGTGGTTGTGGAGGAGGAAAGGGGTGGCTTTGGGAGGAGTAAGTTTGGCCGGCAGATGACATAGCGTAATGTGGTGGCTGATGGTGGCGGAAACCTAGCGGTGAAGAAGGTGGCAGGTGGGGTAGTAGTGGCAAAGGTGGCAACGAATGAGGTGGCATGTTAGCGGTGGTGGTGGTTGCAGCAGCTAAATGAGGTGGCTATTCAAGGAGAAAGGGTCATTTTTGTCTTTCAATTTTTTGGATTAGGCTGAAAGGGCATTTTGGTAATTTCTGGTTGGTCAATGGCCGAAAATGTCCAGTCAATGCCAGAATATAGTTTTTAGGGTTATATTTGCACTTATGTAATGTAGATAGGGTTTTTTGGCACTAAAAATTATCTCAAAGTTATGTCTGCACTTTCTCAAATAAATTAGGTTATATTTGTATATTTTTCTAAATTAAACGTTCTTCAATTGTGTGACACATATTAAAAGTGTCCCAATATATATTTAGGACATTACAAAGAGACCTAATATAAAAACTATTGGGATATTTATAAGTGTCCTAATAGATGTATATTGGAACGATTATAAATTAAATGTCCCAATACATATGTAATTTAGACATTAAAAAACGACCTAATATAATGGGACGCATAAAAACAACCACATATTTTGTCTATAGAGTTGCTTAATATTGTAACCTAAGATCTATAAGGACTCGCAATAAGGGGACGTTTTAATAGCGTCATATAAAGAAAGTGTCCCAATAGATAGGGACCAATTGGGATAGTCCTTAACATCCTAACAAGGTTTTTGTGTTATAGTGTAATTAATGGAGTAAATTGATATTTGTTTTGATTTATTGCAATAAGCTTTCTTTAATCTACCTCAAAAAGTTACTAGAGCGATATTTTTAATGATTGATCTAATCGCAGATGGTTTGACTTTCTTTTAACGGAATTTCAAAATATTTAGTTCTTGCCACTTTATGATTTGTAATTGTTAAAACAAATGAAGAGACTTACAAAAGATAAAGTATTTCAACGAAATCGAACCATAGTTCTTGCCACTTTATGATTTGTAATTGTTAAAACAAATGAAGAGACTTACAAAAGATAAAGTATTTCAACGAAATCGAACCATCATTACAGTTAATTAATCTAAAAATTGACGCAGTTCATCGAAAGGATTTGATTTACGGTTTCCTTTATTTCCTTGCCTAACTTTGGTAAAAATCATCATGGTTCCGGAATTCTCTTCTGAGGAAATGACGTGAGATTGTAATCTAGTATTTTTACGAAGAAAACATTATGATATCACAAGATGGAACATCGATTTGTGCTGACAAACACTGACAATTTATACAATAAATTTTCTTTTTCATGCTATCATAATTAATTGTACTATCACTTTTCATACCCCATCTTCCTCTCTGTATGATACCATAGATATGGTATTTAGATGAATGAAATAAATTGATATAATTAAATTTAGAGACTAAAAATAAAATGATGTACAAATATAAAAAAAAAGCAATCTAAAAAATTAAGTATGTCATATATAGAGGAACGGGAGAAGTATTATTAGTATGGTTTGATTTTAAACTTATTTGAACTAAATTGAATTGAATTAAATTAAATTGAAGTGAAGATAAATTTTAAATTTTTTTTTAAATAATGTACTATCTTCGCCCCACATAAATTAGCACAATCCGACTTTTGAAAGTCAATTGAATAAATATTCAACTATTAATATTTTTATTTATGCATACAAAAAATATTATGAAAATAATAATAATTTAAATATATATGTTACGATGAAAACAACATATAGGATAATAGTCTTACAAATATAATAATAGAATTTAATGGTCGATGTTGATTGAGTTAACTTCGAAAGTCAAATTGTGCCATTATCTGGGACGGAGGGAGTAATTTTTTCAGAATGCCAAACCGTTAGATTACCATTTTATAATTAGTATAAATAATGAGATAATTTGATGTTTGTATTAATTTATTGCAACAAGATTTTAATAATTTAAAAACCTCTTAAATTGTAAATAATAACAATTTAATCTTAAAATTTGTGAGAACGAATTTTGATAAAATTGGTCTAATCGTTAGACAATCTAAAAGAAGGCACTCTTTTAATAAAAATGATAATTATTTAGTCACAAAGAAAATACTTATTAGCTTACAAAAGTGAATATATTGATAAACAAAATTTGCAACTACAATTTTTATTTAGTTCAATCAAAATGACGCATGACAATCATAATTGAATGATTCTATATTAATCTCTAATAAAGCACAAATTTTTGTTTCAGTACGACTAAGTGTTATGCTATCATTTTATAATTATTATGATTAATAGGATAATTTGATATTTATTTTCGTTTAAGGCAAAGTCTTGGAAAGACCGTCTTTCCACAGAGTTATGTAAAGATGAGGTTTATTTTAATTAAACTCTATCTTTACATATTCCTATATGAAGACGATTTTCCCAAAACTTTGCCTTAAACGAAAATAAATATTAAATTATCCTATTAATCATAATAATTATAAAATGATATTAAAATAATAAAAGGTAAAATGTCATAGTTGCAATATTAAAAATTTATTATGAAACATGTACTAGTTATAAAATTTATAACATGATTCATTCTCCAACACAAAAATTTTATCTTCATTCAATCTAATTTAAAATTTAAACCTTGGTCTTTCCATGACTTTTGGAAAGACCGTCTTTCAAGAGACATGCTCATAAATTTTTATATTAAATTATTTTAATTTTTATTTTAAAATATATTTTTAAAAAAATTAAAAAAAAATATCAATATAATAAATAGAAACAAACATCAAATCACTCAATTAATTATAGTATTAATTACAAAATGACCATATAATGTTTAGGCAATTTTTTTTAAAAAAAACTGTCATATTAAGTTCCTGTCATATTAAGTTCCTGGGTTAAACAGATTAACGGTTAGATTAATTATAAAAAATCTTAATTTTATAAAATTTTAAGGTTGTAAAGTTTTGAGAAAGACGGTCTTTTCATAAACTTATGGAAAGATGTGGTTTAATTAGAATAATAAAAGGTAAAAGGTCTTAATTGCAATATTAAAATTGTAGTATGCAGCATATAGTAATAAAATTTATAACCCGGTTCATGCAATCCGAAAAATTTATCTTCATTTCTTCTAATTTACACTTTAACCTTGGTATTTCCATAACTTATGGAAAGACCGTCTATCAAAAGACGAACTCAAACATTATAAAAATAAAATTTTAAAATTGATTTAACAGTTAAGTGATTTAACATGAAATGCTCTCAATTAATACGTGTATAATTCATTACTTATTCTTTAAATTTAAATTTAAGATTTTATAATAAAATTTACATGCATAACTACATTATATAATTTTAGTCTAAACTTCGTTCACTATCAAATTTCATTTACCATAAATTCAGAATAGAAACTAAATAAGTGGAACGGAAGAATATTTGAAATAGTGACATCACCACTCGTTCTTGAGGTTTCTTTTAATTTCTGATCAGATAAAGGCAGTGGATCCGCAGTAAAGAATGTTGCCTTTATTTAATCTCTTTTTGCCGATAAATAATTGAGTCCGTCATTTGAAAGATGGTATTAACATGAGCAATGGAAAAATGAATATTTAAAGTGTAAATTAGAAAAAAAAAAATTTTGGGTTGCATTAATCGGGTTATAAACTTTATAACTAATGCACGTTACATAATAAATTTTTAATATTACAACTAAGATCTTTTCCCTTTTATTATTCTAGTTAAACCCTGTATTTCCATAAGGTTGTTTTCCAAGACTTTGTTTAAATTTTTAGTTAGATATTAACGTGTGAAAATTAATGCTCCATTCTTATTGGTTAAACTGACGTAAAACCATCCTACGTGGCGCACTGCGATTGGAGGAGCTCGCAAATGTTGAAGTATTACTGACCCAAGCGTAAAATTTGAACTTACCTTATCCGGTTTCAATCAATTCAGATAAAACGGTGCAGTTTTCAGCATTTTACAAAACGGCGGTTACATGTACAAAGTCGTATTTTCCGTTTTTATTCACCTTCTCCAACTCCAACTGGTCTAATCACGCGGTTAAGTTTCGTTCAAAATCTTACCTTGTATTCTTAAGTTTTGGCTTTCTTTAATTGCCTTTTGAATTTTTTTTACCTTCTATTCATAAATTTTACATTTTTAACGTGGCTTTCAAAGCTAAGCAACGTGAATAATGCATGCTCAATCACGTTCTTTTTGTATAAAAACAAAAATCTTAAAACGTTAAAAATACAACATCTTTCCAATTCACATGATAATACAATCACTTTTTTTTTTCCTTTTTTTACTTAACTCCCCCGCTACAATATGTGTAAGACCGTATTGCTTTCATCAAATAATATTTAAGGTGAAAAATATATAAATTTTAATAAACGTGGTAGGATTATGTATTTTTGTATTGATATTACTGAATTACAGCACAAAATCTTGTTTTACATCGACTAACCGTTGAATGAAATCATTTTATGATTGATGTAATTAATTGGGTGATTTGATGTTTTAAGTTATTGCAGCAAGATTCCTATAATTTTAAAAAAGAATTTAAATATATTGCAATGTATGACTAATTAAAATTTAACGTTAAAAAGTTATTGAAACGAGATTTTTGACGGGTTTAATAGGAAGCTTTCTTGACTTACAAATACATATTTTAAAAATTTTTGCCACGGAAGTAACTGGATTAAGTAAAAATTTTAATTCCAAAATAGAGGTATGTGTTTGACTTGAATTAATGAGTTGATAAAAAGGGAAGAAGGTGATAATAAATGTAAAATAGTAGAAGGAAATCTGAAAGCAAGAGAATAAAACAGGAAAAAGGGATGATAAAAAAACAGAGGTATTCGGGGTAACAAACTGTTGACAATGTTCCACAGGCATACGGGTAAATACGCGTAGAAAGGCCTACGTGTGCGTATATCGAGAAGGAGCGGGTGGGGCCAGTGTAAAATTGAAGAAGAAGACTTCAACATCACGACAGTGAGTGTGTGTGTGAAAGACAGCTAGCAATGAAGCGAGAATTTCACCTACCATAATCCCCTCTTCCCCTTTTGCCCCTTTCCTCTTTTTCCCCTCCATTTATATAAATACTCTCCCTCCCCACTTCTCTTGCTATAGTTTTAGCCTTAGCTTCATTAGCTTAGCTTTCCAGTAGTGTCGGTTACATTCAAACGGGAGGCTTCAAGGTTTCTTCCTCACTCTGTTTTCCTTCCTTGCGTTTTCCAGAATGTCAAGATTATGAAGCTTCAATTAAGGAGAAAAATGATGATCTTTTTGTTTGAATTTTGATAATTTTTGAAAGTTGGTGTGAAAATCTTCGGAATTAATTGCGTCGGTGCATGCTCTCACATGGAGTGATTTCGGCAATCTGTTTTGTGATGTGTTTGATTTTTTTTCAATTATGTTTTGGTGGTGAGTTAACTGATAAGAGTAATTAATACGCAAAAAATCCGAAAAAATTAGGTTGAAAGCTTATTCAGTGGAGGTGGCCCCCATCTCTTAATTTTTCATGATTTCTAATCTCTTATATATAGTGTCTGCCTCTGTGCTTAATTTGTTGGGAATGGTGTTTTTTTGTTGCAGGTTATTGATAATTTTTAGAATTGGAAGGAGGTTTGTAGAACAATGGGCCCCACAAATTTCGTCGACGATGGGGATTGCGGGAGCTACTTCGACCACATTGATGATTTGATCGAATTCCCACCGGAGAACGAGTGCGGTGCCGGCGCCGGCGCCGGAGGCCTTGTGGGCCCTGTCGGCGGCGAGGGGAAGAGTTTCCCGAGCCTCTGGGACGAGCCCTTGCCCGGAACCGACAACCTTTTCGCCGGGAATGACCCGACCGACCTTTCTGCGGACATCTCTGTTCCGGTAATTTTTTTTTTCGAATTCTGTTTCGGTCGTTTTCGATGTGATGTGATCAAATGCGGTGGGTTTTGTTTTGTGGGTCCCGGTGTTTGAATAATTGTGCGGTGGTACAATGATTTCAAGGGTAGGGATGGGACACCTCATTGATTTTTGCTCAACAGTAGTTGTTGCCGACATGCTTTAATGATCTTCAGAAATGTATGTAGATTGTAACGATTGTTGATGTGCAGAACTTATATGCATTTCCTATGTTGATTTTACCATTTTGATTGTTTGCATTGTATTTGGGAGGTACGGAAGTGGAATTGGGACTGTTCATTGTTGACCGTCTTCGTTCCACTCCCGTATCATGATTCCATGCAAACAAACAGACACAAAGGTGTGGTTGAATGAATGTTAATATGTTATGCAAATCAATGCAACCTTTTTGAAGTTTCTTCGGCTTTTCCCTTGATGACATTGTTGTTTTCAAATGTAAAATGATTCTCAACACTTTCTTTGTTGTGTATGTCGCTGTCTTGAGTTGGGTTGAAAAATGTGAGCCATTTCTTGTTTGTTTACGTGTGAGATTAAAGCCATGATCGCGGTTTCTGAGCTTCCTTTTCCCTGATTATGTTTTGCAGTATGAGGACATTGTTCAGCTTGAATGGATGTCGACATTCGTGGAGGATTCGTTTTCCTGTGGAGGGCTGACTCTGGGCAAAGAAAATGCAATTGTGAAGAAGGAATTCCCCTCCACCCAGTTCCAAATGTCTAGTCCGGTTTCGGTGCTCGAGAGCAGCAGCAGCACCAGCAGCAGCAGCTCATCGTCGGGAGGCAAGGCCATCCCTCTTAGTCCTAACCAGCGCGGCCCTCAGCGTGCTCGTAGCAAACGCCCGCGCCCGGCAACTTTCAATCCTCGCCTAGTGATGCAACACCTTGTGTCATCGCCCACCTTCATCGAGACCCCACCCCCTTTCATGCCTACTGGAGTTCTTGCAGAATCTGAGAATTTTGCAGAGAACAAGTTCCCCAATCCCCTTGTAGCAGGGGAACCTAAGAAGAAAAAGAAGATCAAGTTCACAGTTCCGAGCTACAACATGGAGATGGATCAGAACCAACAATCACAAGCAGTGAGGAAATGCCTGCACTGTGAGATCACCAAGACTCCTCAGTGGAGGGCCGGGCCACTGGGGCCGAAAACACTCTGCAACGCGTGTGGTGTGCGCTATAAGTCGGGCCGGCTTTTCCCAGAATACCGCCCTGCTGCGAGCCCCACATTCGTCCCTGCAGTGCATTCCAACTCTCACAAGAAGGTTCTTGAGATGAGGGGAACTGTGATCGTGAACGAGAAAGGGAAGGACAGCGTGATCGGGACAGCAGCGAGAGCCTCAGTAGCCAGCCAAAGAGATTCAGTCCCAATTCCAATTCCCGTCCCAGAGATCAAACCTAAAGTGGAATATATGTGAAGAAAAGGGAAGGCAGAGAAGTCATTTTCCTTGGGAGTCCTTTCGGCCTCATAAATGTGTTTGTGATGCTGTTCTCTTTTTACTGTTTTTCGAAATCTTTGTTCGTTGGTTCTTTGTACAGGGATGTAATGGGGGAGAGATAGGAGCTTAGATTACCATATTTAGCTAGTAGGAGAAAAGGATAAGAGGATGATAGAGTTAATGGAGAGATTAGGGCCAGGGCTCAGGTTTAGGGTGTTTTAAGGTTGTTTTTGTGTCTTTTTCAGCTCCCTCTGCTTACTGGGAAATCTTTTTGCAGTTTATTTGCTAGCAGGAAACTTTTAAAATGAGACAGCCTTTTATATTCAAATTTGGTTCAGTCTTCCACAGTTTTATTGCCTTTGAATTTAGTAATTATCTGCATTTGTTCTGGTTTGATTTTAGTATCTGTCTTCAACTTTTTTAGCTGTTTGATGTGTTCAACTACTTTGATAAACATGGAGTTTGCTTGATCTGCTGCATCCTTTGTAGGAATCGAACTCTGAGACTTCTAATCTCCATAGGGTATGCTATGTTCGAATTGAGTTCTTATCGCGTATCTAGTTCATTATGTTACATTTCGTGACAAACTTCTATCTCGCGAAAGATAAAAACGTCGAAATTGAAGTCTCAGGTTTTGTCAAATTTGATTTTGTGCTGCGTTTGCGTGCTCATCGGGACAATGGCTTGTTTTGCCTTGTTCTAAGAACATTGCCTTCTGGCTTGTGAGTTATCACGCATCGTCTAGAAATGAGCAAACAAAGGGTGCAAGGGGAGAGTCTATGTGGATATTATTGTAATTTTACTGATTTTGCACTAATTTATTAAGAAATTAGTGAAGGGCTTGATGTGGGAAGTAAGTAAGAATTAGAGAATGAGGAAGAAGATAAGATGGAGAAGATGAGAAGAAGTGAGAAATGAGAGAATGAGAGGTGCAATTTTCTTCATCCTCTAAGGGGTATTTATAGTAGAATTTGGGGGTGATGTTATAGTATTCCCTCTAGGTAAACAAATAGTGATATAATTAATTATCACAAATCTAGCTTATTGCTAATGAGCATTTCATTTTTCTTAACACTGTCCCTGGAATGCTCATTTCAATAATTACGTGTTCATGCTGCCTCATTAAAAACCTTACTTGGAAAAATCCAGTGGGATAAAAACCACAATAAGGGAAAAATAGTACAACCACGTATATCTCCCCCCATGTTGGCATCGGTGATTTCTTCATAAATTTCGTAGTCTTCGCATTCCGATATCATGAACATGTTTTCTGAAACTGACGCGGGGATAACCTTGGTGAGAAGATCTGCTACGTTTTCACAGGAACAGATATATTGGATGTTGATGATATTACCCTCTTCCAGCTCTTGAGTAAATGAAAAGAACTTTGGTGGAATGTGCTTTGTTCTGTAGGTTTTGATGTACCTTTCCTTCATTTGATTAACACACGCGACATTATCTTCATAAAGTGTGATGGGATTTTCATTTGATAGGAGGCCACTTGTGGACTGATATGTCGCGTCATGGACCTCAACCACACACATTCTCGACTTGCTTCGTGCAATACGATAACCTCAGCATTATTTGATGATGTTGTGGTGAGTGCTTGTTTCTGTGAACGCCAAGAAATCGCAGTCCCTCCGCAAGTAAACACATACCCAGTTTGAGATCTCCCTTTGTGTGGATCTGACTGGTAACATGCATCTGCATAGCCAACCAAAACTGGTTCCGTGGTATTGGAATAAAATAATCCCAAGTCAATTGTCCCTTGAAGGTAACGAAACACATGTTTGATTCCATTCCAGTGTCTTTTAGTAAGAGATGAATTGAACCTCGCTAATAAATTAACAGCAAAAGCTATATCAGGTCGAGTGCAATTAGCGAGATACATAAGTGCACAAATTGCACTGAAATATGGTACTTCTGGACCAAGAACCTGTTCAGATTCCTCACATGGACGAAATGGATCCTTTTCCAAATTAAGGGATCTTACGACCATTGGGGTACTCAATGGATTTGATTTATCCATATTGAATCTCTTTAATACCTTTTTCGTGTAATTTGATTGATGCACAAGTATCCCATTTTGCAAGTGCTTAATCTGCAAACTAAGACAATATTTCGTTTTCCTAAGGTCTTTCATTTCGAACTCCTTCTTTAAGTAAGTGATTACTTCCAGAATCTCTTCATTGGTCCCAATGATATTCAAATCATCAACATAGACAGCGATGATCGTACACTCGAATGTTGTTTTCTTGATAAAAACACAGGGACAAAGAGGGTTGTTGACATACCCCTTTTGTAACAGATATTCGCTTAGTCGGTTGTACCACATGCGCCCAGATTGCTTTAACCCATATAAAGATCTTTGTAATTTGATTGAATATCTTTCTCTGGGTTTTGAACTTAATGCTTCATGCCTTTTGAATCCTTCAGGGATCCTCATGTAAATTTTAGCATCAAGCGATCCGTATAAGTATGCGGTAACAACATCCATAAGGTGCATATTAGGTTTCTCATGAATTGCTAGACTGATAAGGAATCTGAATGTAATTCCATCCATGACTGGGGAATATGTTTCCTCAAAATAAATTTTGGGCCTTTGAGAAAAACCTTGTGCAACGAGTCTAGCCTTGTATCTCACTATCTCGTTTTTCTCATTTCTTTTTCGCACAAATACTCATTTGTATACAACGGGTCTCACATCTTCAGGGGTGAGTACTATAGGCCCAAAAACTTTGCACCGATTAAGCGAGTGTAACTCAGCTTCAATGGTCTTTTTCCATTCAGTCCAATCGTGTATATTTTTACACTCGGTAACAGATCGTGGTTCAGGATCTCCATTATTTTTGTCCATAACATCGCATGCCAAATTATAAGAGAATGCATCATCGATTTCCTCATTTTGGTTCCACCTTATACCTGCATTGGCATAATTAATCGAAATTTCTTGATTTTTCTCGTTTCGTATTTCTACAGGAATATGTTTCTCCATTTTGGGGTCATCTTGTTTCTCTGATCATTTTCTTTTACGAGGATTTTTATCTTTGGAACCGAGTGGTCTTCCACACTTCAAGTGTGTCGTGATTTCATGAGTGACTTTGTTTTCAATTTTCCCTTTTGGGATTTCAATTTGAGCAGGAGCATTTTCAGCTGGGATGTGAGATTTAGTCACCCTCTTTGTGTTTGTAAATGCATCAAGAAGTTGATTTGCTATATCTTGCATATGCAAAATCCTTTGGACTTTTCCATCACACTCTTTTGTATAAGGATGAAGATGCAATAATGTTGGTACAGACCAAGTAATATTCCATTCCAGCTATTCTTCTTCTCCCCCTAATGCTGGAAGTTTTTCTTCATCAAAATGACAATCAGCAAAATGAGTTGTACAACTATTCCCAGTTAGGGGTTCAAGGCATCTAGCAATAGATGGGCTTTCAAAGCCTACATAAATGCCAAGACTTCTCTGTGGTCCCATCTTTGTTCTTTGCAGTGGTGCAATAGGCACATAAACAGCGCAGCCAAAAATCCTTAGATGAGATATATTTGGTTCTTGGCCTGATATAAGTTGCAGTTGAGAGTATTTATGATATGCACTCGACCTAATGCGAATCAATGCTGCAGCATGTAATATTGCATAACCTCATTATGAAGTAGGGGGTATTGTTCTCATTATTAATGGTCTAATAATAAGTTGGATACGTTTGATCAGTGATTTAGCCAGACCATTTTGTGTGTGCACATGAGCAACATGATGTTCAACAACAATCCCAACGGACATACAATAATCATCGAAAGTTTGGGATGTGAATTCACCGGCATTATCAAATCTGATTTTCTTGATCATATGATCATGAAATTAAGCTCGCAATTTGATTATCTCAGCGAGTAATTTAGCAAATGCCATATTTTGAGTTGATAACAGGTATACTTGTAACCATTTGCTAGAAGCATCTATCAATACCATGAAGTAATGAAATGGTCCATATGGTGGATGGATAGGTCCACATATATCACCTTGAATACGTTCAAGAAACGCTGGTGAATCTTAACCTTTCCTGGTGAAGGCCTTATGATTAGCTTTCCAAGGGAACAAGCCTTACATTGAAAGGATTTTCCATGAGGGATCTTCTGGTCCTTCAGTGGATGCCCATGTGAGCTTTCAATAATTTTTCGCATCATAGTTGAACCAGGATGGCCCAGTCGATCATGCCATATGGTAAATATTGAAGGTTTGATCACTACCGTATTTTATTCTACTGCATTTATATGCGTGTAATGCAATCCATTATGGAGCATTGGTAGTTTCTCAAATAGGCATTTCCTTCCAAATTTATACACAATGAGAAGCATATATTTCATGGTACCTTCAGTTACAGACTGGGTATCAAATCCATAAGAATATATATATCATTGAAAGTCAATAAGTTCCTTTTAGATTTTGGCAAAAATAAGACATTATTTATTGTAAATATTGTGCCACTTGGCAATGTAAAGTTTTCCTCACCAACTCCTTCAATTAGATCTACAGGACCCGATATTGTATTCATAATGGTCTGCGTTGGTTTTACCTTTGAGAAAAACCTTTTATCTTTTAATATAGTGTGTTGTTCCACAATCGAGTATGCAAATTTCTTCATTTTTAATCCTTTGGTTGGCTTCGCGATTAGCTTTATCCATTTCACCTCTTTAAACAAAACAAATTTGATAAGACAGATAATAAATTTGAAAGTAGCATGCTTTAAATAAAACTATATATATATATATATATAAATAGACATCAGACCATCTAGCTTCATTCCCAAATACAACTGTCCTTCTTTTAGTTTCTACCACTTGGTTGCTCAGTGAAATCACCAACTATGTCCATAAAATCATCATTGAAATCAGAAGTTTCGAGATGAGTGGATTCGTTGAAGTTTGCCTCATTCCCCTTTCCTTTTATGGACTCTTGGTAGAGATTGCATAAGTGCTTTGGGACTCTGCAGACTCTTGACCAATGTCCTTTTCCACCATATCTGAAATAAGAGGTTCCAGATCCCTTTGATGAACTGACGTTTTCCCCTTTTATGGGTACTTTCATAGTTCCTCTCATATTCATGCTTCTTGTGGTAGTAGTTACCATACTTATAAGACAAATTGTAACCACCTCGACCGCGTTCGTAATCACGACCTCAACCTCTCTCTTGACCCTGAAAATAATTTTTGCAATCAAATTCGTCGGAGTTAACAGTGTTTGCTTCAGGAAACGCTCTTGAGCCAATCGAGCGAGATTGATGGTTCTTCATCAGCAACTCATTATTCTTTTTTGCAATGAGGAGAAAAGCAATTAGCTCAAAATATCTTTTAAAACCTCGCACACAATATTGTTGTTGCAAGGTCACATTTGATGCGTGGAAAGTAGAAAGAGTCATTTCCAGCATTTCACGGTCAGTTATTGTAACCCCACGGTATGTCAAGTGGGTTACTGTTGTGTACATTGCAGAATTATAGTCGCAGACTTTCTTATAGTCTTGGAAACGTAGATTGTTCCAGTCATTGCTGTATATGGGGAGCATTACATCTCTTGTGTGATCGTACCTTTCTTTCAAATTTTTCCACAACTCAAGTGGATATTTCATAGTTAGATATTCAATTTTGAGACTCCTATCAAAGTGTTGACGAAGGAAGATTAAAGATCTTGCCTTGTCCATCCTTGATGAGTTATTCCCCTTTTGAATTGTCTCAATGAGGTTCATCGATTCCAAGTGCATCTCAATGTCTATCATCCATGGCATTGTTTCCACTGATGTCGAGTGGACTGAATTCATGCTTCACAAGGTTTGTCATGATGATAACTAATAGGGAAAGTAAAATAGTTCATTAGATATAATTCAAAATACAAAAGTCTATAATGATTGCAAAAAATAAATAGTAATACATGATTCCAATCATCATTGAATAAAAATGAAAATCTTCTGGTGAAACTTCTACGGTGAGAATGGTAACATGTAATACTAAAATAATTACAGCAACACCAATAAGTATTAGTCTAGACATTTTATCGGTAAAATTTAGCAAGAAATATGAAGTAGAAGAGAGGATGTAGTTTTGTATCATTTGATGTTTTGTATTTATAGTGTAAAATATAGCCGTTTATAGCCGTTACATCACCGCTAAAAATATAGCCGTTTATAACCGTTATATTAATTAATTGTAGTTAAAATGTTAAGAGTAGATTAGCAATGTAACATCATCAGATAAATAGACAAATATATTAGAGACATAATTAATCATAGAAATATTAAAATAAAGAAGTTAAAGATTAGTTAGATGTAGATCACACCATTTTGCTATACGGTGGCAGAGCCCCCAGAGTATAGAAATATGGTGTTATGCATTTAGAAAGTTAATAAATCACATCACATTACCATAATGGGGAAATGCATCATGTGTATAGTAATATAATGTTATGTAGTTAGAAAGTAAATAAATCACATCACATTACTATAAGGCGGCGGACCCCCCTGTGTATAGTAATATGATGTTATGTAGTTAGAAAGTTAGTAGTGTTATGTAGTTAGAAGGTTAATGATGCTATGAAGTTAGAAAGTCAATTGTTATACATCACTTCATTTCTATTGTGACTGATTATTATTATTTTTAGGCATTCTAGTATGTTGAGATTTATTTGAAAATTGAGTCAATCAAAAGGGTCATGACTAAGAGAGTCCTGGATGAGGGAAAAACTTTATGTCATAGTTGCTTGACACTTATGTGAAGTTGATCTGTGCAGTCAAATATAATTAAGTTTTAACATATGAGGTTCTAAACATCTACAAATTAATAGAAAAGTTTGGACTAGTATCCTTAATACCAACTACTTTGATTCATTATCACAAAATCCTTACAGCTTTTAGAAAATGACTTACTCAATGAAGATGAGGAGTGATTGTGCTGATAACGTGTTGTACTTTTTACTGACTTTGCACTAATTTATTGAGAAATTAGTGAAGGGCTTGATGTGGGAAGTAAGTAAGAAATGAGAGAATGAGGAAGAAGATAAGATGGAGAAGAGGATAAGATGAGATGATGATAAGAAGTGAGAAATGAGAGATGCAATTTTTCTTCATCCTCTAATGAGGTATTTATAGTAGAATTTGGGGCTGATGACATAGTATTCCCCCTTGGTAAATAAATAGTGATATAATTAATTCTCACAAATATAGCTTATTGCTAATGAACATTTCATTATTCTTAACAGATATTAGTTTATGTTTGTGTGACATTTCATTCTCAGTTTTCTAAGGTACTGCTATATTACTGTTGTTTGTTCTTGTATTGTTCGTGAAATTTATAGTAACAAACAGAATAGTTATGCATGTGGAGGTGCATCAAAATTCAATAAGAGAAGACTAGCACTATCTCCTGTCGGTGTGGGACTTGAACTCAAACAAATCGAATTCGAATGTCAACAAAATGTCTAGGGGCCTTATTTTCCACATGAGGTACTCCATTTTATTAAGAATGTCCTATTTTCTAATTTTGATCTATTTACTAAAACTATCGGACAAAGAACATTGGGTAATGGAAAATTACGTTATGTATTTTACCAGTTTACTGATATGTTTACATTCATGCATAATTAATTTAATTTTATAAAGAAATAGAGATGCGGGGGATTCCTTCCAGACCACCATATTATCTGGAATCGACTCAATGCTCCATTCTTAACTTTATGACATTTGCTAAACAAGGTTCCGGGGAATTCCTTGGATCTTCCTTTGATGCCCAAGTCAGTGTATGATCAATGTATGAATAGTATATGGAAAATGCCTTTACCTTTGTAATTATTCAGATCATCCATTTATAGTTGGGGTTGTCGTAATCTTTTCTGATTATGAACCATGTTCCTAGATTGTTGTCTTAGTGGAAATGATCGTGGGTAAGAGTCATCTTTCCTTCTAGCTTCGCTTAGAGCGGTTTGCCAAATGCGAGGTGCTATTCTAGCTTTGGTCTTAGCGAGGTTCTCTCTTCTCTTTGACAAACCATCCCTTACCTGGTTCGTTGACATCACTATATTACCCTTACTTTGGACTTCATATGGTTAGGGGATGTGTATACCCTAACCCCCGTTTCCCAAGCCAAGGAACGCATATAGAGCTGCTGTAAGTATTTTGAAACGTAGGAAAAATGCAAACAATCATTAGCATATTATTGGTATTATTGACGAAATAATAGTAAGATAACAACAGTGTAGTCATTGTCTTGGATAAAAAAAAGTATAATTGCACTTTTAAATTGAATACTTTTTTTTTGAGAGGTCGTTGTTAGTGGACAAAAAATGTAGGGTAATTTAACCTATCAGTAGTGTACTAGCCGTTATCTATTTGAAAAATGTCGCGTTGTAATAGTGTTTTGCCATTAGATGATTCAGATTTGATAAAAACGTATCATTCTTGTTTATCTTCATGTGAGATTATGGTTCCCCCTACTAAAGGAGTCGGGATGAGGCCACCGCCTGATATGTTTAGTGAATATTCATGTCAGTTGCAGTATGGTTTGTCACTCCCTGTACCGGATTATTTTATGAGCATTTTGAAGGCTTATGGTATTGCTCTTGCTCAGATACATCCTCAGGGAGTAGCCATACTGACTGGTTTTGAACTATTATATCGTGAAATTTCCATTGATTTCAGTGTGTCGTTGTTTAGTGCTTGCAATAGGTTATATAAAATAGATGTGGGGTGAGTCTTTGGCATCTTTCAAGACAATTTTTGAAAGTATTGAAATTTTAAGAATTTCTTATAATGATTATGGAGATTGGGAAGATAGATTCCTATATGTGAGATATTCTGACCAAGGAGCAATGTCACTACGGAATGAGAACATTAACCTGAATTGAGGATTAAGGTGGAAAAACTAGATTTCTTGAGGGAAGTGGGAGCTAACGTTATAGAGATAGGGCGTCCTATTGGTTCACAAGGTATATGTTTATTAATTTTTTTTAAATCCACACCTATATCTTTTTAGTGAAGGTTCATTTGTTTTGCAGTTGCAAGATTTTGTGTCTAAAAAAACCCGCTATCTCTTGATCAAGATGAAAGCACATCTGTTATCTGTCATGAAGCCGACTGTTTGAAGGAAAATCATGAAAGTGCTAAGCGTAAGATTGATGTAAAAGAGAATTCTAACAAGGCAGAGGCAAAACCAAGATTTTAGTATAAGGGGGCCGAAATATAATTTTAACCAATTATGTATTTATTTTTGTAATTTTTAACACAAACCACTCTATAAAAAAATAAAAATTGGGGGCGAAGGGGGGTGGGGGACCAGGCATCCCTACGCCCCCTAAGTTCCACTCCTGTAACAAAAGTCCTCTGAAGTTGACGAATACGGAGGACATTGTGATTGTTTCAACTGTCAGGACTTCCCAAGGTTTAACTATGGCTAATGATTATATAAAAGAGGTGTGCTAGCTTCCTAAATAACTATTTTGGGATTTAAATCCTATGTTATTAACCTTGGTGTAATGGCATAGGTTAGTGAGGCAATAATTTGAGCCACTCAACTGGCTGTTAAGTGTGCCAACAAAGTGAAGAAGTTAAATAGGCACTGGGATCGATAGAATCGTCGAGGGCATCATTCGACAATGGATGAAGAGATGAGATGGATAGGTTGCATGCTATTTGTAAGGAGAAGGATGGAATTATTGTATCATTACGTGAGTAGATTAGAGCTCTAAAAGAAATTGGTCCTGCTTGTCCAAGCTATCCCTCTATATTGGTTAGCAAACTTATTGGTACTAGGGCTTTTCACCGTTTATGGAGACATGTATGTTAAAATGGCTGACAGTGGGCAATGTGAGGCTTTTCTTCAGCTTCTTAAACAAAACCCCAAGTTAGAGGCAATTGGTTTGGGTGAGGCGCATGTTTTGGAAAATGAGTTAAACAGGTCTAGAGCTAGTTTTGATGATATATTTCTCTGGATTCTGCAAGTTGGGGGTGAAAACTTTTGACTAATTAGAGTACTTGGGAAAATGGGTGCACTTCCCAATTTAGCGGTGTTGGAGGGATGTGATATTGACTGGAATGGGGTTCTTTTTACTCCTACTAGATTTATTGGTGAACTATGGGATGAGACTACTGCCGAAACTATTGGGGCTGAATCGCTGAGTGCTGGTTTTTGTGATAGGTCTGTTGAAGAGGATATTTTCTCTTATTCTAAGGTAGGGTAAATCGTTATCCTAGGTTTGGTTAGATTTCTATGTAACCTTAATGAATCTATACTATTGCTCTTATATGGGTGCATATATATTTTTGTGTTTATGGTATATAGGTAGGGGAACCACCTGCACAGGACTTTGCGGCCCATGTTCATCCTGATTTCGTTCGGATGAATCTTATATTGATTTAATCATGTGTATTAGATCTGGACCGAGTCTATGGGGTTCTCAATGGCTCGAGGATATCTACTTATATTGAGGAAAGTGTGAGGTCTTTGGGTAGTCGAGCAAAGATTATGTTTTCTAAAAGTGTTGGGGCTATTTTTGGGTGGAAACTACAAATGCGACATAATTTTTCAATTTCGCATGAGTATGATGCTCATATATCAAAGCAGGGGTTCACATTCAAAGGATGACAAGAGAGCTAACAACTGTTATGGGACATGAAGATGAGTTGAAAAAATGCATAAGGAAGAAATGTTGGGAAAGTGATAGGTTGGAAGATACATTATCGAAGTAGGTTGTTTAATTTGATGAGATCGCTCATCAAAAGGGAAAACTAGAGGCTGAATTCCACCGACTGAAGACCGAGGCACAGTTTTGGAGGGTACATTATGATGAAGAACGGAATTTCTTTGTTCGACTTCTAAAGAAATATAAGAAACTAGAGAGCCAACTTGATGTTGGAGAAGTTTGCTATGTCCGGTTGAAGGGAAGGTTTCAAGAATTGGACGGAATACTAAGGGATCAATATGAAGTTAATACTACACTTTGTGTTGAAATTTGTGAGCTTCTTCGTAAGAATCTCCATAAGGGGTGTTTGAAAGACCGCATTCGCTGTTTTGAACAGGAAGTGATTGATTTTAAGAAGGTTTTAGAGACTTATGTCTGTTTCGTATATCTAATGAGTATGCATCTAGGAAGAACACAATGTGGACCAATTATTGATTGTAAGTATCATTTTGTGATGTGCATGTGTCGTATGGAAGCTGCTTGTTCCACACGAGATGAAGTTTACCTACACGTGCTGTGGAAACTAGAGGAAATCCTAGATGCAGAAGCTGGGATAGTGAAGGGAATGGGTCATTAATTATTGTAGTTTTTTGGTATGTAATCTAGTGTAATCTAAGTTGTAATGATTTTAAAAAAAATTGATACGTTGTGTGGTTATTAATTTTTTGGGATGTATTGGGGTGGGTGTTTTATTGGCTATAAAATGGGTTGGGGTCCGCTTGTATCGCGAGGATGGAGATTTTCCACGCATATGCAAAGCCGCGATCCCCTCTCCGTGGTAAAAAATGTGTGTTGTGTCTTGTGAGATAAATCAAATGTTTCTTGTGTCGCATGGTTGGTGATTTTCCAGGCGATGCGAAGCCTCGGTAGTCTATTTATTTTTTGGTTTGAACAAAGGAGGCGGGATGTCCTTTTGTGTCATGAGGCTGGCGAATTTTCAGGCGTATGCAAAGTAGTGTTATCCTTCCCCCATTTTTTGGATTATTTCTTTGCTTATCGGGTGATTTTCCTACTCGTGCCACGTCCGGCAGTTCAAAGTGTGTAGGTGTATGGCTGGTAATGAGGTTGTTTTTAGGAGATAATCATGTTGTTCGGGCTTGCCTTTTCAACTTATAAGGGTAATTATGTGTGACTTTTCAAGGCCAAGGTAGTGGGTAAGGTGGTTGTGGGTAGTCACGTAGTTGCGACTTTCATTATCTTAATATATTTTTGTTTATTCCTATTCCTTTACAAGGTGGCTATTCCAAATTATATCCTCAATAATTTTTGCATATAACTATTTTAGTTTGGCTTTGTGCTTATATTAGCAGTGTTATTTGTTCTCTAGATGTGTGTATGTTGTAACATGCTAAGGGATAACACAGTGTGGGACTCTGGGGGTGTTTGTTTTTTGGGCGGGAGACCCTATTGGTTTGGGGGTAATTTGTATTAGGTGAATTAGTAGGAGGGATCATTTTTGTTGACGATGACTTAGATTGTGGTGTATCCCTTGCGGGATTTTATGGGAAAGCTCATGTAGGTTGTAAGTTTTTGTCGTTTGCTATGCATTACATGTATGTTTATTGAGGAATTTTGGTTTGGTATTATCTAGGATCAAAGATTGAGATTCTTGAATGACAGGATGGAGGATGATGGTGACTCTCCATCAATCCGACCATCTTTACATAGGTAAAGGGAAACCGATGTGAGGAGAAGTATAAACTCACATCGACTTGGCTCTAATGGGATCATAGGCTGCATAGTCAACGAACACACCTAATACTCCTTAGGTGTGAGTTTGGCTATGCTAGGATGGGGTGGAGTATTGTTAGAGAACGATAATTGGTTAATGGATATTAATTTTTCTCGGCCATACTTGCCTACTTTCAGGTTGGTGCACTAATTATCGAGGTGCACCACAGAGTACGAGACATGATCGTGAATCGGATAATAATCCAACACTTCACTTGGAGTTCACGACTAGTCTCTACAGACGTTTCTTTGACCACCCACCCCTATAGGTTAGGTAGTTCGCAATATAGAAGCTAGTTATTCCGTAATGAATTTTGAAATATTTCTCAATGTAATTTGATATATTAAAATGAGTATCTTATTGCTGTAATTTCTTTGCATTCAGTTTGGGCTATATTCATGTATGGTGCAAATACCGATGCCCCCTTGGGAAGAGAAATCTGGATGTTAGAATGGGTAAGGGAGAACGCATCCACGTGGGTGTGTGCACGGGGGATTTGAGAATTCTCTGACTTGCCATCGCACCAGTCTTAGCTAACTTCGTAAAGTTGTCTGAGATCATATATAAGGTGCCAATGACCCTTGGGCCTAATTGATAGGACCCAAGGGAAGTAGTGCATTCGTGATGGAAGCTCGTGATGTAATTGCACGGGGGGGGGGGGGACCGACCTACAACAACGGTTGGACCTTATTGTTCTCCCCTAATTACTATGACGGTGTTGATGGAGGGTTGCGAGAGCACCCACCATGACAGGGACTGGGAAGTGCATACCATCGTCCACACCACGTATTATGAACACTCAATTGGATTTTCCTAAATATCTATGTGAATGAATCAAGGATAGAAGCATTAGACTGACCTTGTTGCTCAATGATTCCCCAAGTGCTTAGTTTAATAGTGTACTTTGTTTTTTAACTTTTATGCTTAGTAGTTGCTAGATTGAAACCGCCCCCTCCCTCTACATGTTTGCTTTACTAGCTATTCTTTTCACTTGTACGGATTGACGACCCGTACGAGGTTGTGTTTTGATTGGTACATTAGACCTAGCATCTCTGTGGACAAACCCAGGGCTTGCTTCTAACTACCCTCTAGGTAGCGTAGTAGTGAGAACAAAGTACATAATTACAAATCATATCTTCTGACCACCCCCTAGCCTCCGCCTAGATTAATTAGGTACGATTAATGACCCCGAGGGAAGGCAGGTCACTAAACCACCGCCAGCCCACCCTATTTCCACCAATCACTATCCCAGACCACAATTAGCCCACCCCCTTCCCAAGCCACCACCAAGTACCTTTTTGGGACATTAATAAAAAAGTGGACATGTCTTATTATTGGGTACCCTTTTGAATATTTTCTCGTCTAATAACCAATCCTTGTGACTTGTATTCTTGCACCTACCAATTATTTTTAATTTTTATCTTTTAGCACCTGTATGCGGAGTACTGGGAAAAAATATTCATATAAGGGTATACTGGTGGTGAAAAAGAAAATATCAGGATAGCAAAATTTTGTTTTTGTCAATTTTGGAAGGTTTATAAAAAATGTTGTATGAACTTTAGGGCCTTAGTACTATGTTATTTTCTGGTAGATATATGATAATTATTAGATAGTTTAAATATTTTTTTTAATTTATACCATCGAACTCTTATGAGAATGATTAGGGCTAGTTCAAACCATTTGAGACATGGGGAGGAGGAATTTTTTTCGGACCCTTTTTTAATATATGAATTCTATTTTCAAATTTAACTTGTATTTTAAATTTACTTATGACATTTTCATTATATGGACTCTCCCGTCTCATTGAAATGAGAAAATTGGTCAAAAGTGTACAACCTATACTAAGAGAAACATTGTACATGCTAGGATGAGAAATAGAGGTGGCAGAACAGATTCGTAATCCGTGGGTCAAGCGAGTTGAAAGATTTATGACAAATGTAAATTAATCCTTCGTATGTGATTTGCATATATTTTAAAAAATATATGAACAAAAAAATATACGAAGATGACAGTATGTAAATGAAAGATTTGCGACAAATTGTAAAAAAATTTACATATTTTCTTAATCACATAAAACATATTAATGGATAAAAGATGATGAATTACATTTTTTATATTAAATATTTTTTATATGAACTAGATATGACAACAATTCAAGAAATACTTTTATATTTTTTTAACAGATTTGATCTTGGAAATAATCCATACTTATATATGTTATTTTATAAATAATGTTAGAAATTAATATTTGTTTTCCTAGTTTGAACCAAACAGTAACAAAAGAATGAGAGAATTTGATTCTCTTTCCATAACTAAACCAAACTAATTTTAAAAAATAAGGGTTATTTCTTTCCTTTCTCTTCCTATCCATTTCCCAATTCCTTTCCCTTTCCCTATTTGAATCAAATCAAAGTCTTGTATAAGACCGTCTCAAGGTGAGACCAGAGATTAAATTGCAAAGAATTCAACATGGGGTTTCATATTAAAGTTTTAAAAGTTCAGGGATTGGGTGCGTAATTATAATAATTTGCAGTTCAGTCCTAGTATATATATTAAATATTTTAGCATCTTTCCCAAATTTATGCTCATTACCATTGTCGATTTTCCTATAAGCTTAACCATTTTTTTCTTTCAAAATCGGAACTGCTACTCTCTCACAAAATCCAACTGAATTCTTACAACCACATGATTTCCTCTAGTTATCCGGTTATTGCTTCGGGTTTCTTCCTTATTTAATGTGCACACCAAACGGATTGAAGTCGCAATTCCGTTCCGACAATTTTTGCTTATTTTCATTTGGTTATGATGGTCCACAACCGGACGACTTCCGATTGTGTTTTATCTGCCAAGGTAATATCTTCGCTAGGTTTTTTGTGTATATTTTTGTATTTATTTTTTAATTTTTTTCCAATTTTTTGGATGTATGTGATGTTCTATGCTTTGTGTAGGTTTCCTGAGTGTTTGCTTTGCTTATTTTGTGTTTTTCGTTAGATTATGTTGTTTAATCTTCCTTTTTTGTGTTCGATTTGAAGTTTCCAGGGTTTTAGTTCTTCAATGTACTTATATTTAGGGATTGCTCTGTTTTGTTGTCTTTGTTGAGTAGTTGATACGAATTAGGTTTATTTATTTATATTTATTTATTAGGATTTTTAGAAGATAACACTATACTCTTTTTCCCACTGGATTTTTTATGAGGTAGTGTGATCATTTATTTTATTTTAGAACAAGGCCCATTAATTCTGCCATGTTGGCCTTAGAGGAATTAATGCTTTGGTCATGCATTTATTTTAGTATTTAGAATATTCAGTTCTGATTTGATTAGAATTAGATTTAGTAAAATTAGATAAGACAATATTCATTCAAGATTTATCTTGAAGAATATAGTCATTTATTTTAGGTAGTCTAGTTAAATATGGTTTTAGTTTCTTAAATCTGTCATAATCCTTTTCAGTTTCTTATTTGTATTTGTTGAAGACCATACCTATGTACTATAAATATGGGTGGTTTTCAACATTATTTTTACCTTACAACCTTTCATCAATCAAATTTACAACCTTTTGAGTTCATACTCTTTGCTTGCGAGCTATTCTATTGTTGCTTAACCCCGAGGGCTAGTTAAGTCCAATAAACCTTGTAATCTGATCCTGAGGGCTAGTTAGAGAGCAAGTCGAAGTTAGGTGTACCCCGAGGGCTAGACTCCTGAATTTCGTGCGAGATAGTGCGGGCTTGCAGATCCCTTCACTAGATCAAAGATATTAATTCCGCAAATCGTGAGTCCTCGCAAGGAGATTCATATCAGGTCGTATCAAAGCAAAGCAAAAAATCTTTGGGATTTCAAGTTTTGTTTGACTTTATTTTCAGAAAAAAAAATCTTCTTCCGCCGCAAGACATTCAGCGCCACCAGAATCATCACCGCTGCCACTCCAGTTATCTTCACCAACCACAGTTCCAATCACCATTCTACTGCTCCTTTTCGACGATCCCGCCGCCGCACCGCCAGTCTCTTCTCCGTCTCCGACTGCTCCACATCGTTCTCCACCGCCGACGAATCCACCTCCACAGCGTTCTCCTCCAACTGCTGTACGGCGTCTCCGATATTCTCCGGTAGCGTCTAAAGTCCTAGATCCATGCAGAAGAAAGTTCAAAGCAAAACTCCAGGGAAGAAGAAGGTCCGGCTACTCAAAGTTTGTGAAGAAGAAGGTCGGTGCGTGACTAAACGCACGACTCACATCTCAGGCACGTGAATAGCACACGCGTCCCATTGGAGGAGCGTGTGTGACACGTGCGAAACAACCAGCCATCTCTTCTTCTCGTGATCTGACCATTATCTCGTGAGATTTTCAATTTCTCGTGGTTTATTGGTTTTTCTCGACAGCGGCCTTTTTATCGCGAGTAGAAGCCACATCAGCATTCAGCCACTGCCTAGTCAGCATTTTGTCACCGCTTTATTAGCAGTTCTTCACAGGGATGGCTTGGGACGTTGATCTACAGTTATTTTTGAAGATCGTTCACGTTTCGAGGACGAAACCTTTCGACCTCGGAGGGAATGATACGAATTAGGTTTATTTATTTATATTTATTTATTAGGATTTTTAGAAGATAACACTATACTTTTTTTTCCACTGGATTTTTTAATGAGGCAGTGTGATCATTTATTTTATTTTTGAATAAGGCCCATTAATTCTGCCATGTGGCCTTAAAAGAATTAATGTTTTGGTCATGCATTTATTTTAGTATTTAGAATATTCAGTCCTGATTTGAATAGAATTAGATTTAGTAAGATTAGATAAGGAAATATTCATTCAAGATTTATCTTGAAGAATATAGTCATTTATTTTAGGTAGTCTAGTTAAATATGGTTTTAGCTTCTTAAAGCTGCCACAATCATTTTTCAGTTTCTTATTTGTATTTGTTGAAGACCATACCTATGTACTATAAATATGGGTGGTTTTCAACATTATTTTTACCTTACAACCTTTCATCAATCAAATATACAACCTTTTGAGTTTATACTCTTTGCTTGCAAGCTATTCCATTGTTGCTTAACCCCGAGGGCTAGTTAAATACCAATAAACCTTGTAATCTAATCCTGAGGGCTAGTTAGAGAGCAAGTCGAAGTTAGGTATACCCCGAGGGCTAGACTCATGAATTTTGTGCGAGATAGTGCGGGTTTGCAGATCCCTTCACTAGATCAAAGATATTAATTCCGCAAATCGTGAGTCTTCGAAAGGAGATTCATATCAGTTGGTATCAAAGCAAAGAGAAAAATCCTTGGGATTTCAAGTTTTGTTTGACTTTATTTTCAGATTTTTTTTTAAAAAATAGATCTTCTTCCGCCGCAAGACATTCAGCGCCGCCAGAATCATCACCGCCGCCACTCCAGACATCTTCATCAACCACAGTTCCAATCACCATTCTACCGCCCCTCTTCGACGATCCCGCCGCCGCACCGCCAGTCTCTTCTCCGTCTCCGACCGCTCCACATCGTTCTCCACCGCCGACGAATCCACCTCCACATCGTTCTCCTCTGACTGCTCCACGGCGTCTCCGATATTTTCCGATAGCGTCTAAAGTCCTAGATCCGTGCAGAAGAAAGTTCAGAGCAAAACTCCAGGGAAGAAGAAGGTCCGGCTACTCAAAGTTTGTGAAGAAGAAGGTCGGCGCGTGACTAAACGCGCGACTCACATCTCAGGCGCGTGAATACCATGCACGCGTCCCTTTGGAGGAGCGTGTGTGACACGCGCAAAACAACCAACCATTTCTTCTTCTCGTGATCTGACCATTGTCTCGTGAGATTTTCAATTTCTCGTGGTTTATTGGGTTTTCTCGACAGCGGTCTTTTTATCGCGAGTTGAAGCCACATCAGCATTCAGCCACAGCCTAGTCAGCATTTTGTCACCGCTTTATTAGCAGTTCTTCACAGGGATGGCTTGGGACGTTGATCTACAGTTATTTTTGAAGATCGTTCACGTTTCGAGGACGAAACTTTTCGACCTCGGAGGGAATGATACGAATTAGGTTTATTTATTTATATTTTTTTATTAGGATTTTTAGAAGATAACACTATACTCTTTTTCCCACTGGATTATTTAATGAAGTAGTGTGATCATTTATTTTATTTTAGAATAAGCCCCATTAATTCTGCCATGTTGGCCTTAAAAGAATTGATGTTTTGGTCATGCATTTATTTTAGTATTTAGATTATTCAGTTCTGATTTGATTAGAATTAGATTTAGTAAGATTAGATAAGGCAATATTCATTCAAGATTTATCTTGAAGAATATAGTCATTTATTTTAGGTAGTCTAGTTAAATATGGTTTTAGCTTCTTAAAGCTGCCATAATCATTTTCAGTTTCTTATTTGTATTTGTTGAAGACCATACCTATGTACTATAAATATGGGTGGTTTTCAACATTATTTTTACCTTACAACCTTTCATCAATCAAATATACAACCTTTTGAGTTCATACTCTTTGCTTGCAAGCTATTCCATTGTAGCTTAACCCCGAGGGCTAGTTAAGTACCAATAAACCTTGTAATCTGATCCTGAGAGGTAGTTAGAGAGCAAGTCGAAGTTAGGTGTACCCCGAGGGCTAGATCATGAATTTTGTGCGAGATAGTGCGGGTTTGCAGATCCCTTCACTAGATCAAAGATATTAATTCCGCAAATTGTGAGTCTTCGCAAGGAGATTCATATCAGTTGGTAACCAAGCAAAGCGAAAATTCCTTGGGATTTCAAGTTTTGTTTGACTTTATTTTCAGATTTTATTTAAAAAAATAGATCTTCTTCCGCCGCAAGACATTCAGCGCCGCCAGAATCATCACCGCCGCCACTCCGGCCATCTTCATCAACCACAGTTCCAATCACCATTCTACCGCTCCTCTTCGACGATCCTGCCGCCGCACCGCCAGTCTTTTCTCCGTCTCCGACTGCTCCACATCGTTCTCCACCGCCGACGAATCCACCTTTATAGCGTTCTCCTCTGACTGCTCCACGGCATCTCCGATATTCTCCGGTAGCGTCTAAAGTCCCAGATCCGTGCAGAAGAAAGTTCAGAGCAAAACTCCAGGGAAGAAGAAGGCCCGCTACTCAAAGTTTGTGAAGAAGAAGGTCGGCGCGTGACTAAACGCACGACTCACATCTCAGGCGCGTGAATACCATGCACGCATACCATTGGAGGAGCGTGTGTGACACGTGCAAAACAACCAACCATCTCTTCTTCTCGTGATCTGACCATTGTCTCGTGAGATTTTCAATTTCTCATGGTTTATCGGTTTTTCTCGACCGCAGCATTTTTATCGCGAGTTGAAGCCACATCAGCATTCAACCACTGCTTAGTCAGCATTTTGTCACCGCTTTATTAGCAGTTCTTCATAGGTATGGCTTGGGACGTTGATCTACAGTTATTTTTGAAGATCGTTCACGTTTCGAGGACGAAACCTTTCGACCTCGGAGGGAATGATACGAATTAGGTTTATTTATTTATATTTTTTTATTAGGATTTTTAGAAGATAACACTATACTCTTTTTTCCACTGGATGTTTTTAATGAAGTAGTGTGATCATTTATTTTATTTTAGAATAAGGCCCATTAATTCTGCCATGTTGGCCTTAAAAGAATTAATGTTTTGGTTATGCATTTATTTTAGTATTTAGAATATTCAGTTTTGATTTGATTAGAATTAGATTTAGTAAGATTAGATAAGGCAATATTCATTCAAGATTTATCTTGAAGAATATAGTCATTTATTTTAGGTAGTCTAGTTAAATATGGTTTTAGCTTCTTAAAACTGCCATAATCATTTTCAGTTTCTTATTTGTATTTGTTGAAGACCATACCTATGTACTATAAATATGGGTGGTTTTCAACATTATTTTTACCTTACAACATTTCATCAATCAAATATACAACCTTTTGAGTTTATACTCTTTGCTTGCAAGCTATTCCATTGTTGCTTAACCCCGAGGGCTAGTTAAGTACCAATAAACCTTGTAATCTGATCCTGAGAGCTAGTTAGAGAGCAAGTCGAAGTTAGGTGTACCCCGAGGGCTAGATTCATGAATTTTGTGCGCGATAGTGCGGGCTTGCAAATCCCTTCACTAGATCAAAGATATTAATTCCGCAAATCAATAGTCTTCGCAAGGAGATTTATATTAGTTGGTATCAAAGCAAAGCGAAAAATCCTTGGGATTTCAAGTTTTGTTTGACTTTATTTTCAGGTTTTTTTTTAAAAAAATAGATCTTCTTCCGCCGCAAGACATTCAGCGCCGCCAGAATCATCACCGCCGCCATTCCGGTCATCTTCACCAACCAAAGTTCCAATCACCATTCTACCGCTCCTCTTCGAAGATCCCGCCGCCGCACCGCCAGTCTCTTCTCCGTCTCCGACTGCTCGACATCATTCTCCACCGCCGACGAATCCACCTCTACAGCGTTCTCCACCGCCGACGAATCCACCTCTACAACGTTCTCCACCGCCGACGAATCCACTGCATCTCCGATATTCTCCGAGATCCGTGCAGAAGAAAGTTCAGAGCAAAACTCTAGGGAAGAAGAAGGTCCGGCTACTCAAAGTTTGTGAAGAAGAAGGTCGGCGCGTGACTAAATGCGCGTGACTAAATGCGCGACTCACATCTCAGGATCGTGAATTCCACACGCGTCCCATTGGAGGAGCGTGTGTGACACGTGCGAAACAACCAGCCATCTCTTCTTCTCGTGATCTGACCATTGTCTCATGAGATTTTCAATTTCTCGTGGTTTATTGGTTTTTCTCGACAACAGCCTTTTTATCGCGAGTTGAAGCCACATCAGCATTCAACCACTACCTAGTCAGCGTTTTGTCACCGATTTATTAGCAGTTCTTCACAGGGATGGCTTGGGACGTTGATCTACAGTTATTTTTTAAGATCGTTCACGTTTCGAGGACGAAACTTTTCGACCTCGGAGGGAATGAAACGAATTAGGTTTATTTATTTATTAGGATTTTTAGAAGATAGCACTATACTCTTTTTCCCACTGGGTTTTTTAATGAGGTAGTGTGATCATTTATTTTAATTTAGAATAAGGCCCATTAATTCAGCCATGTGGCCTTACAAGAATTAATTTTTTGGTCATGCATTTATTTCAGTATTTAGAATATTCAGTCCCGATTTGATTAGAATTAGATTTAGTAAGATTAGATAAGGAAATATTCATTCAAGATTTACCTTGAAGAATATAGTCATTTATTTCAGGTAGTCTAGTTAAATATGGTTTTAGCTTCTTAAAGCTGCCATAATCCTTTTCAGTTTCTTATTTGTATCTGTTGAAGACCATACCTATGTACTATAAATATGGGTGGTTTTCAACATTATTTTTACCTTACAACCTTTCATCAATCAAATATACAACCTTTTGAGTTCATACTCTTTGCTTGCGAGCTATTCTATTGCTGCTTAACCCTGAGGGCTAGTTAAGTACCAATAAACCTTGTAATCTGATCCCGAGGGCTAGTTAGAGAGTAAGTCGAAGTTAGGTGTACCCCGAGGGCTAGACTCATGAATTTTGTGCGAGATAGTGCGGGTTTGCAGATCCCTTCACTAGATCAAAGATATTAATTCCGCAAATCGTGAGTCTTCGCAAGGAGATTCATATCAGTTGGTATCAAAGCAAAGCGAAAAATCCTTGGGATTTCAAGTTTTGTTTGACTTTATTTTCAGGAATTTTTTTTTAAAAAAAATAGATCTTCTTCCGCCATAAGACATTCAGCGCCGCCAGAACTATCACCGCTGCCACTCCGGTCATCTTCATCAACCACAGTTCCAATCACCATTCTACCGCTTCTCTTCGACGATCCCGCCGCCGCACCGCCAGTCTCTTCTCCGTCTCCGACTGCTCCACATCGTTCTCCACCGCAGACGAATCCACCTCCACTGCGTTCTCCTCCGACTGCTCCACGGCATCTACGATATTCTCCGGTAGCGTCTAAAGTCCCAGATCCGTACAGAAGAAAGTTCAGAGCAAAACTCCAGGGAAAAAGAAGGTCCGACTACTCAAAGTTTGTGAAGAAGAAGGTCGGCGCGTGACTAAATGCGCGACTCACATCTCAGGCGCGTGAATACCATGCACGCGTCCCATTGGAGGAGCGTGTGTGACACGCGCAAAACAACCAGCCATCTCTTCTTCTCGTGATCTGACCATTGTCTCGTGAGATTTTCAATTTCTCGTGGTTTATTGGTTTTTCTCGACTGCAGCCTTTTTATCGCGAGTTGAAGCCACATCAGCATTCAACCACTGCCTAGTCAGCATTTTGTCACCGCTTTATTAGCAGTTCTTCATAGGGATGGCTTGGGACGTTGATCTACAGTTATTTTTGAAGATCGTTCACGTTTCGAGGACGAAACTTTTCGACCTCGGAGGGAATGATACGAATTAGGTTTATTTATTTATATTTATTTATTAGGATTTTTAGAAGATAACACTATACTCTTTTTCCCACTGGATGTTTTTAATGAAGTAGTGTGATCATTTATTTTATTTTAGAATAAGGCCCATTAATTCTGCCATGTTGGCCTTAAAAGAATTAATGTTTTGGTCATGCATTTATTTTAGTATTTAGAATATTCAGTTCTGATTTGATTAGAATTAGATTTAGTAAGATTAGATAAGGCAATATTCATTCAAGATTTATCTTGAAGAATATAGACATTTATTTTAGGTAGTCTAGTTAAATATGGTTTTAGTTTCTTAAAGTTGCCATAATCATTTTCAGTTTCTTATTTGTATTTGTTGAAGACCATACCTATATACTATAGATATGGGTGGTTTTCAACATTATTTTTACCTTACATCCTTTCATCAATCAAATATACAACCTTTTGAGTTCATACTCTTTGCTTGCGAGCTATTCCATTGTTGCTTAACCCCGAGGGCTAGTTAAGTACCAATAAACCTTGTAATCTGATCCCGAGGGCTAGTTAGAGAGCAAGTCGAAGTTAAGTGTACCCCGAGGGCTAAACTCCTGAATTTCGTGCGAGATAGTGTGGGTTTACAGATCCCTTCACTAGATCAAAGATATTAATTCCGCAAATCTTGAGTCTTCGCAAGGAGATTCATATCAGTAGTTGTTAGTGTTTTTGTGTTTTATTGGTTGTATATGATGTTATTCGGCTGTTTTTGTTTAGATTTGGCATTAATTTAGTTTTCATCTTGAATGTGTGTGATATTTTAAGGTTTCTTTAGGTTGTGTGTTAATTTTTGTGTATATTTTGCTGCTTTGTAGATGTCGAAGAAGAAAGTTGCTGGTGAATCCTTACATGACATTCTTCTGGACATTGCAAAGAAATATAATGATCCTGCTGAACGAAGTCTTGCTCCCATAATCAAATATGCAAAGAAACGAGCAACTTCTCAAGGTATTTCCTGTTTGTATATGTTTTTGGCTAGAATATTTTATTTTATTTCCATATTTAATTGTAAATTGTTGTTTAGTTTTTTTGTGATGTTGAGAATTTATGACATGGTGTTTATAGGTTTTTGTTGATGTTTCACTTATACTCTCTTCATGTTGATCAGCCATCTATTGTTTCTTTCTAGTGTGATTTTTCATCTATAGTGTGTTTCATGTAATGTGCTTTAGGTTTTGTAATCTATCTTTTCATGTACTTGATTTGTCATTTTTTGCTTGAGCTGATATGTTGATGTTTCAAGTTTACTGAATGATGTTTTAAGTTCTGGTAATGATGTATACTTTTTAGTTTGATATGTTTTTTTTGGATGGTATGATTATTTTTTAGAGGTGTATGTCATGGATTTTGTGTATATTGTGTCTATTTAGGTTCATGTCTCAATTTATAAATGATGATATATATATATATATACATGTACGTTTTTGACATTATTTTGCAGTTTCTGATGTTTTGTAGCTCCAGTTTGGCTTTTAGTTTCAGTGTGATGTTATTGATGTTTTACAGACGCAATTTTCATAAGCTTGTAGCTTGGGCGGAGTGTCTTTGTCTTTGGTGAGACGTTAAATGCATGTATTTTCCAAAGCATTTAAAATTTTTTTTGCTATCATTTTGTTGGAAGATTGCTAGATTTAAGTAGGTTTACATCATAAGGGGTTTAGATAACCGTTTTTGGTTTTCGTATCTAAATCGTTTTTGCTATCATTGTAGATTGCTCGTAAGCACATTGGAGTAGTTTAGTGAAGGCCATTCGTAAGAATGGTAGACGACTAAAGATCACTTACAAAGTGGTAGAAATAGATTGAAGAAGGAAGGCAAAGTAGCAGAGGAAGAATGGTCCGGTTTATTGGATCCTAGTTATGAGAATGGTCCAAGATGAACCGGTGTCCATGGATAGCATAATTGTATTCCTCTTCGCGAGTACTAAAAAAAGGACTACAAGAACTCCCAAAACGAATCAACGGTTCACCCATAGCGATGGAAATAAAAAGAGGGCAACAACGGGCTAGTACCCCCATTGCAGGCCGTAACCCACATTGTGGCCCGCAGCCAAGCCAAGAGGGAAGAGAGCATGTCAGCATATCTATTGTGGGCTGCAGCCCACATTGCAGCCCGCATCAGCGTGTTTTGGCCTGCATTAAAAGCAATTTTCAACCTCAAAACCCTCTCTCTTCCATTACTTTTATCCAAATTTCTCCCTTCAAAAACCCTAGTTTTTCTTAATCTTTTCTTAGTTTTTGCATCTCTTTCATGAATTCTTGTAGATTTGTTATGGGTTTTCATAATCTATGCTAAATATACTCTTGGGAGCAATTAGTAAGCATTTTTAGTATGAATTTGTGAGATTTGATTCATCATATTTTGTGCTTTGATTATCAAGTATATTTTTGTGCTTTCTTGTGTGATTAATGCATGATTTAGACTAGGATGATCAACTAGTTGGCGATTGTGGGTTAGTTATTTTCTAGATTTTTGGTCAAACCCAAAAGACTTTGACTTTTTGTCGGTGTGATTATCGTTGGTCAATGCTAGGTTATAACAGGGAGTGACAACTGATTATGATTATTGATTGATGAAATTTCTTAGATTTAAGAATAATTTGAATGGGTTGGACTAATTATTAATGTGGCTCACTAATAACGATTAGCATGAAGGCTGATCCTCGCAATCGTTATTAGTGGATATACTTGTGCTATCTACATGTTTCTCGCTTGTAGGACATTGTGGTAGTTGTGTTGGGTCTCCATGTGTATTTCTATTCTCGAGGAAGTCTATGATGCCGATCATCTAGAGTTACCTGAGGGTAAGAGTTACTGCGTGCCACTGATCGCTCACTTTAACAATAACCATGGAGAGGCGAGAAATGTTTTCACTCAAAAGGTGTTGACAAGTTCTCCACAATATGTGATTAATGCATAAAAATAGAATAATTAGTCGATGATCAAAGAATAACTAGAAATGTAAACCAATTGCGTCCAAGACTCGTTGTCATATTAGTTGCCTTTTTTGTGCTAGTTGTGATCGTAATTGCATCGTTCTTTTTAATGGCTTATTAATTTAGTTGTTTAAAGTAGTCGTAGTGTTTTCCAAAACCCCCCCCCCCCCCCCCCCCAACTTTGTTACTACACACTTAGAGTGACTTCTTTGTGTGCTTTTTAACTACGCTTTAACACTCGAGAAAACCCTTTAGTACCTCGCGGATGACCTCGTCTTACCACCAGCTAATATTTATTATTTTGCCGTAATTTGGGTAGATTAATACTCTCTTTAAGAGGCACGGCAATGGCCTCCCAAATTTTGGCGCTGCTGCCAGGGATTTAGATTGATGTTTTAGTATTTTAGATTGATGTTTTTTGTTTTCAGATGGTTTCATGCGTGTTGAGATGCATTTGTTTCCTTTTATCCTGTTATCCTTTTACCAAATTAATTTGTGTTGCATTATTGTATTTTTTTATGCTTATATAATTACATTTGGTGTTTCAGATGCAACTAGTGCTGGTGGCTGTGCCGTGAGACAATCACATCGACTGAGGGGTGATAATGTTGATTTGATATCAGGTCATTTTCTTTTTATTTACTTTACTGAATGATGTATATTAATGTTTCATATATTTTTATTAATGCGGCTGTTCAGCTTCAGGACTCTCCTCTGCAAAGAGGAGATAGAAGGAGAAAGCCAAAAGAAAGCTTGATTTGGTTGATGAAAATGAAACTTCAGAAGGAGTTGGTGCTCGCAATTTGGAGACGGTACTGACTGAATCAGAATCTGGTCTTGCTGATAAAGCTGCACCAGATGATGTTATTGCAATTGAAGCTGTTAATCTTTAGAGTCCGTCTAATAGGAGGATGTTGCGCAAGTTTGTGGTTGTGAATAAATATAAGGTTGTTGTTGAGGTTGTCAGTGGCAAATGTATTGACATTAAATTAGTTTTTTAAAAATATTTTAACCTTTCAATGTTTTTTCCCATTCCTTAAGCAATTTCATTTGATGTTTTATTTTTTGTAGATGTTTGTGTTGCTAAGGGAAAAAACCATGTTACGAAGAATGATGATGGTTTGAAGAAGAAATAAAAAAAAAAGGATGATGTTGTTGGAGGTGAAACTGCTAGTCTTGAGAGTCAGCCTAAGAGTAGGATCTTGCGCAAGATTGTGGCTGCAAAGAAATCTAAAGTTGTAGATGGGTGTCAGTGACAAAGGTATTGACATTAAATTATTTATTTTAAGTTTGTTTTTTTCTTTTAATGTTTTATTCCCATTAGTTTAAGCTTTTGGGTACTGTTTTAAATTTATGATTAGATTTTTTTAACATTATGGTATGATGTTTCATATTTTGTAGTTGATTATTTCAGATTTCTATCATTTTTTCCCATGGTGCTAAGATCTAATTATCTGGTTTGATTTTTTTTTATCTTAGTTGATGATGGAAACAAAAAATTTGTTGAGAAAAAAATTTGAAATATGGTGTTTTAGTTTTTGCATGAGATGTTTTAAGTTTAATCTTTAGATGTTATTTTTTCTTATCTCTTTCAACTTTGATGTTTTAAATATTGTAGTTGGTGTTTTAGTTTTTGCATGAGATGTTTTAAGTTTAAGCTTGAATTTTTGTTATTTTTGTTGGTGTTATGTTTTTTAAAGTTAAAATTATGTCTTTCATCCTTGTTTACTTTCCCTAATTCTTTTGGTTTTTTCCTAGGCTGCTGATAAAGCTTTCCTTAGGTTCAAGAGGAATACTGAGGTATTCACTAGGGCCTTGGTTTCCGAGTTGGATCAAAGTTCTAAGGATGTCTTACCTGGTGTTGATGCCTAGTGTACTTCTCCTTTCAAATGAGAGGAATGTTTTGCTTACCCTGAATTGTTTGATGCTGTTGATAAGATTGTAAGGAATGCCTTTAGGAATCTTACTACTGTTGTTGTTGCTCCTTGAATAGTGGACCCGAGCCGTCATTTGATCTTGGCACTGAAGAACTTGGAGGGGCATCATCTTCAAAAGCACTAGTAGAAGGCAAAGGGAAGGCATTGCGAAGGGAAACAAGAAGAATTAGAATTTGAGTGTGCTGAACTAGTACCTGTTATTGATGTTTTAAGAATATTGGTTGGTTTGAATATTTCAATTCTTTTGATAGAGCATTTGAACCACATATGTGATGAATAATGATTTGTTATAGTGTTTGACAGTTTATGGGCTGACGTAAAACTATTTGTAACTTTTACTATGTTTTTGTTGGATGTGATCATTTTCGAATTTGACGTGATGTTCATTATCAGTGTCTGATGTTTTATACTTTTCAGCAATCAGTGTTTGATGTTTTATGTCTTTAATTTTTTTTTAAAAATACTTGGTCATCCGTAATATAGATAAAGGCATATGAGCCAGCTTATATCTGTAAATCATTATGTAAGAAAATAATGACATCAGTGGACAGAAATGTAACATCAAAAAATTCAATCCAATAAGAGTGGAATGTATAAGAACAATGGTAGGATATGAATTTCCTTTTTAAAATTAACATCCTCATAAGTACTTATTTTTAAAACATCAAACTGTAACAATGTAACATCAATGCATAACTGTGTAACATCATATGATAGTAGTAAACATCTACCAACAAGCTGATTTTAGATAAACTGAGCTTTTGGTGTCTTGGATCCAAATTCTTTTCTCACTGGCTTCTTCCTTTCAAGCTTACCTTTCACTCTTGTACTTCTTCCTTTGGTTTTTCACTACTACAGAGATCCCCCTCTAGCACCGGTTATTAAAATCGGTGCAAAAATTGTAATAACACCAGTTTTTTTATGTGTAAATTTTACACTGGTTTTTGTAATTGTATCACCGGTTTTTTCCAAATAATCGGTGTTAATTTAACACCGGTCAAAACACCGGTGCTAAAAATGAACACCGGTTTAACAATCGGTGTTAAACTAACCACCGGTTTAACAACCGGTGCTAAAAATGAACACCGGGGTGTTAAACTAACATCGGTTTAACAACCGGTGTTAAACTAACATCGGTTTAACAACCGGTGTTAAACTAACATCGGTTTAACAACCGGTGCTAAAAATTAAAAAAACCGGTTTTAAATTAAAACCGATGTAAAAGCCGGTGCTAAAAATCTATAAAACCGGTGAAACGAAAATTCAGGCACCGGTTTTTAAAACCGGTGCTAAAAATTTACAAAGACCGGTGCAAAATTAGCCCCGATTTGAAAATCGGTGCTAGAAATTTAAAAAATGGTGAAATTTAAACTTTTGGCACCGGTTTTAAAAACCAGTGCTAAAAAATTTAAAAAACAGGTGTTGAATTCCAAAAAAGAGCGGAAAAAATGGCACCGTGATGTGTGTTATATTGTGTTCATATTTTGTGGGATTATTATAATTTTATTGAGATATAATTTGCACTTTAAGGTGTTTTTGGTGCAGGAATTCATGAATTGTGAAGAATTGAGAGGGAGCTATATATTGTACTCTTTTTCCCTTAACCAATGGTTTTTTCCCACTTGTCCCTTCGGGGACATCCGATAAAATTGGAACGATACAGAGAAGATTAGCATGGCCCCTGCGCAAGGATGACACGCACAAATCGAGAAATGGTTTTTTCCCACTAGGTTTTCCAGGTTAAGGTTTTTAATGAGGCGATGTGCTCCAATGGAAAATGTTCTTATTTTATAAGACATTTTTCCAGGGATGAAGGAAGAGGGGCAAAAGCAGAATTGCTGAAGTTATGGGGTGAAAAGTGAATATCGAAGACATGAGGATTTGAAGAAAATAAAGATATCCACTTCCCATATTAATAAGGATTGTATTATCTCTTGCCAATTGAAATTACTTAATTTTAGGAATTAGCTATTTAGTTAATATTTTATTCTATTTCTTCCGCAAGAAGAATCCGAATTGAATATTGTTTTGGTTTTGTTTAATTAGTGGCCGAGCAAAGGTATATCAATACCTAATGCTTGGCGGCAGAGAAAAATACAGAGACATTATAATTAGTTACTTTGTTTTTCAGTTTTCGCAGCTGCATGTCTTTCGGAATTGATATTAGTGATCAAAGTCTGCTTACCTAGAAATAATATTAATCTTGGAGATTCATGTGCAGCTTTTGATTCTTCAAGTCACGGTTTGCTGTTTTAATTTGCTTCTTATTTAATTTCGTTGATTATATTTTTTGTTTATAATCTTTATTTGTTTAGTTTAATCATCATGAGTAGCTAATTAATATATCGGCATACAATAACAAACATTAGTTTATGAATCGTGAGACCTAATTGTTTTATAATTAATTTGTATGTGTTCTTGATTGTTCTTGGTTTATTTTATTCTTGATATATTTAAGTCTGATCAACTTGAATATTATTGGGATAATGCTATCTAATTCCACCAATACGTAATCGTTGGAAAGAGTTAGTAAGTAGCGAGTTCTTGTGAAAAACAGCTAACTAGCTAAGACTGTAATAGCAAGTTGGGGAACAATTAAGTGTGCGTTACTATTTACTTTTACTTTGGTAATTGCTATATCGGGTTCTTTTCATTCTTAATGCTATCGAGGTGTGTATATGGTTTAGCGAATACTTTCCGGGGGCATCTTGGTAAGAGAAACAATTAGTTAATTATAATTGGTTAATTGTCGATAAAGTACGAAAGAATTGGGGAGGTTAAGGGTACCTACTTTCCTATAACTGATAGATGCATATGAATTGATTTATTTTTGCGCCTATGATCGATGTTTAACTAATGTGAGTTATTCCGAGCCGATTACCTTATTCATATATTTTATAGAATTTTATATCTGTTAGTTGCATTATTATTTTATATTAATTAGTTGCATTATTAGTTGTTAGATAAATCTGAAAATTAAGGTGTGGTGGCTACACAAAAAATGTTCTATATTAGTAGGAATTTTATTATAGTTTTTGCTCCGGCCCTCGTGGGATCGACTCTGCTTACTACTGTGCTAATCTCATCTATAGAGTTTGCAGATTATTTTGGCGAGTGAAACGACGTTCACCACACCGGTTGATGTATCACCAGTTAAAAATCGGTGCTAATGGGAAAAATGGCACCGATTTTACGTATTATTCACAAAAACCAGTGCTAAATAGAGCATTTAATGCTCCGAACTACCACTTGAAAATTAGATCTGAACATTTAATCCCTTTCTCTCTTCATTGATGGAAGATTTTTTGGATGGTGAACAATAACCCAAAGCAATGAAGATCCATAGATGTAAGTTTTCCTTATTTTTTTTTTTGAATTTCAATCAAATAGTAGTTATAATAACCATTAATGCATATATGGAGAGAGTTTATTTGTATTTATTAATGGTTTCTATGCTTTAAGTTGGTTTAGTATCATGTTGTGAGAGTGTAAATGATTGTTTGTGGATGTAAACATAATCGTGGATGTAAACATGGTTGTCTTTGTTTTGGTAGAAGCAAATTGATTGTGTTTATTTTTATTATATTTGAACAATGAATATTTATGTAATTGTTTGTATTATTTTGTTTAGATACAATGGACCGAGAATCAATGCTTGCATGGAGAAAAAAATAGTTAGCTATCCAAGTGTAGCAAGAGGGAGTGGTGAACATATTGCATTTATTGATTCATTTCTTGATTATGACTTTGGTTGGGAGGAGAGGATACTTTGTCCATGCAAACGATGCTTGTATCGTGAACGGTTTGATGATCGTGGGCTTGTTAGATTTCACTTGCTGAAGAATAGATTTGACGAAGGTTACATTGTATGGACATTTCATGGAGAGGTTGAGCATCGACATAATGGTGGTGGGTTTGACAAGGTAGATGGAAACAATTGTACCGTTGATGCTATGTTTCGATGAAATTGTAAGAGATTTTCAAGGGAAGCCTGAAATGTTGAGTGCTTTGCTCGATGAAAAAGAGAAGCCATTGTATCCAGGATGTAGAAGTAAGGATACCGTAATCTCCTTTTTGATGGAGGTTTTCAATTTGAAAACTACATGTTCTTGGAGTGATAAAAGTGTGAATTCACTCCTAAAGCTTCTAAAGGATAAGTTTCCGGAAGGGAATGGAATACCAAAAACTTTTACGAGCCTAAGAAAATATTGTGTCCACTCGGTTTGGAATACAAGAAAATACACGCATGTCCTAATGATTGTGTGTTGTATGGCAGTGATTTGAAAGATGCGGTTGAATGTCCTGTGTGCAAACATTCAAGATATAAGGGTGTGAGGAATGATGATGATGGGTGTTTGGCTAAGAAGAAGAAGAAGGTCCCATCAAACTGTATGTTGTATCTTCCTTTAATTCCAAGGTTGAAGAGGTTATTTGCGAATTAAAAAGATGCAAAGAACTTGCAATGGCATGGAGAGCGGGAAAGACTAAGTGGCCACAAGATAAGACATCCGGCAGACGGTGAACAATGGAGAAATTTTGACAAGCGATATCCTTCATTTGGTTCAGAAGTTAGAAATTTACGCGTTGCATTGTGTACTGATGTGATGAATCCATTTGGTAATGTGTCATTAAAGCATAGTTCTTGGCCCGTAATGTTGGTTATATATAATTTCCCCCCTTATTTGTGCTTGAAACGTAAATATGTTATGATGCCTCTGTTAATCTCAGGTCCTAGATAGCCTGGGAACGAGGTTGATGTGTATTTGAGACCCTTGATTGATGATTTGAATATATTGTGGGAAGAAAAGGGGGTGATGATATTTGATGCCCATATGAACGTGGAGTTTCAATTGCGTGCCATGCTTTTTTGCACGATCAATGATTTTCCAGCCTATGGAAATTTGTCGGGGTATGTTATGAAAGGACACAGAATTCAAACAGCTAAGACATGGAAGGAAGACAATGTATCTTGGCCATAGAAAATGGCTTCAAGGAAACCATAAATACCGGGATGATGTGGTCAATTTTGTTGGGGGGGAAAGAATGAAGGAAATCCCCAATACCACTAACTGGTGTGCAGATTCACAAAAAGGTTAAGAAATTGAGAGTGGTGTTGGGAAAGTATAAAGGCAAGGACATAATACATTGTTATGGTCCATGGTAGAAAAGGTCAATATTTTTTTATCTACCGTACTTGGAGCATTTTCAGGTTAGGCATTGCCTAGACATGATGCATATTGAGAAAAATGTTTGTGAAAGTTTGATAGGCATCCTCTTGAATATTCCCTGGAAGACGAAAGATAGTTTGAATGCCCGGTTGGACTTGGTAGATTTGGGAATCAGAAATGACCTCGCTCCAGAAGTGAAGGGTAAGAGGACTTACTTGCCCCCTGCAGCTTTTACATTGTCAAAGGAGGAGAGAATCTCAGTTTGTGATAGTTTGAAATCAGTGAAGGTCCCAATTGGTTATTCGTCGAACGTTAGTCGGGTAATTACAAAGGATTGTCGGATGACTGGGTTGAAATCTCATGATTGTCATGTTTTAATGCAACAACTGTTACCTATTGCTATTCGCGGGGTAATGGAGGCCGACGTAAGGTACTCAATCACTAGACTTTGTTTTTTTTGGTTCCATATGCCGTAAGTTTATTGACCGGGACCATTTGGATGTCCTCCAAAAGGAGGTTGTTGTTGTGCTATGAAAGTTAGAAATGTATTTTCCTCCATATGCTTTTGATATAATGGTTCACTTGGTTGTTCATTTAGTGTGGGAGATAAAGATATGTGGTTCGGTTTGTATGCATTGGATGTATCCTTTTCAGCGTCACATGAAAGTATTCAAGGGATACGTGAAATGTATGAGTTGGCCGGATGCTAGTATGGTTCAGAGATATGTTACCGAAGAAGTAGTTGAATTTTGCTCTAGCTATTTGGAGGAACATGGAAATATAGAGGTGCCCTAGAATCGACATGTTGGAGGAAGGTGGGAAAACTGAGGTAAAAGGGAATGTTATTTACTCCATTGAATAGTGATTTGATGTCAGTTCATTTGTATGTCTTGAGGAATTATAGGCAGACTGCTGCTTATGTGACCGAGTACCTTAATTAGATCACAGAGTCTCATCCCACGTGACCCCCTAATAAATTTCAGTTGGAGCACAATGACATGTTTGTGAATTGGTTTTATGATCGATGCATTGTAGGTGATTACGACCCAAAAATTAGAGCATTTGCAAGGAAGCCTAACTGCACGGTCTTGAGGTATTTCGGATATGACATGAACGGTTTCTCTTTAGCTACTAGGGACCAAGATTCAAAGATCACAACACAAAATAGTGGGGTATACATTGAGTCGGAGACAATGTGGCAAGAAAGTAAGAAAGACAATAAACCTGTCCTAGCTGTGATGTCGTTTTATGGTGTTATTGATGAGATTTGGGAGCTTGACTATAGAGAATTCAAGATTCCGGTTTTCAAGTGCCAATGGTTTGATAACACAACTGGAGTTCAAACTGATGACCCAATGAGGTTTACCCTTGTTGACTAGAGTCGTGAAGCATATGAAAATGATCAGTTTATTTGGCCGAAAAGTAAGACTAGTTTCCTACGTTAATGATCCGTGCAATGTAGGTTGGTTTGTTGTGTTACAAGGTAAGAAATACTCTTTTTGTGACGAAATTGATTTTGAAGTTACAAGTGAAAGGTTAGAGTTGCCCTCTATTTGCTCCCCACTTATTAACGAAGGGTCTGAGGCGGGAGTAATACAGAGGAAGCACATGGATGGCATTTGGATAGATGAAGATGGCCAAGAAATTGGAGATGTTCAATCCAAAAAGAGGAAGATGGTTGAAGATTAGCGGCTTACAAGCAATGAATTCTCTAATAAATTTATGTATTTTTGTAGTATGTTGTGTTTTGTATGACTGTTAACTATTCTACAACTATGTTCTAATTGTTACTTATTTGGAGCAGCTCTAAGAGCGGCAGCACGCTGCCATTCTTTGGTAAAGCTTGGACAAAAAATGCTTCATTTTCCTTTTTTGCGGCTGCTAGCTGTAGCGCACTGCAGCTCTTTTGGTTCAGCTGGGAAATAGTAATCCTAAAATTCCTTATACTTCCACTGAGAGCAGCTGTGTACAGTTTCTTGTTCAGTTCATGTAAGACAATAACATGAATATGTTACTTGCCTAGAACTGTCAACTTCCAAAATTAGAGCAAATAGATGCCCACAACTAATAGCATTGAAATTCCATAGTCATAAACTACCAAGTCAAATCCACAGAAAAGCAACATATGTTTTGGAAATCAAAATCCCAATAAAAAAGAGATCCATATTAACCAAGCAAAATAAACAAGTTGAGAAAATAAAGATGTGATCATAACGAAGGTAGTCAATCCCCGCGCGAGCTGTCCTCCCCAGTGTTGGAAGATGAAGAATCTATAGTAGGGTCCTTAATTCTCTCACCACACATGGCTGTCAGGATCTTCCCAACCTGCTCAGTCCATCGCACTAAGTGATTCACCTTCACTTTCAATGCTTCCATGTCCCATCCGAATTCTTCTTAGACGATTTACTTGTTGTTGACCTTGATGATACAACAATTTTATTCTTCTTCGAGAATATTTGAGGGTTGTTGGGAAGCTTTGGCATCAGTGTGTGATCATCATCTTTAAATTTGCAACCAGCTTCCACGCACAAAGCAATAATGAGAGAGGAGAAGCCAATACATTTGTGGCCATTGATACAATCCCAGATGTATGCCAGTATAGTAGCCCCAACATTGATACTCAAGTTCTTCTTTATCTTGTACATCAGCAACATACGGGAACGATGCACCTCACTATTCATCTTCACCGGCAGCAGGCGGGCATCTATGAAACTGTACCACATCTCCTCACTCGGGTATTTCTTCTCAACGCTGGACCATTCTAGTGGCAGGTTATGGATAACTTCATCACCATCATCACAAATTTCTCTTATGATCTGTTCCCAAGAAGTTTTTTCAACAGCTTTTTCCGCGGCTTCGTACACACTTGTGGGCTTCAGTGTGATCTTATAGAACTCGTTGATCACATCCGGTGTGAGCACAACGAACTGACCACGGAAGAAAACCACTGCTGAATTCTTGTACTTCATCAGGGATAAGAACTCACATGCTAGCATCTTGTTCGCACGATCCAACTGTGCGAGGAAGCTTTCCCACCCTTCCAGGTTGACATAGTCCTTGTAAGGCTTTTCCAGTCTCAACCCGCTCTCCAGTATAAGACCCCGGCTAATGAATTCCTAGTAAACATTCATTGTCTCCAGACAGTCCGCCACTGTCATTAGCATTGTAGAATTCCCTTGCACCATTTGAGACCCGATATCTCGCTCCTCTATATCACCCACTCTGGCTTTTTCCTTTAATTTTGGCTGTTGGTCTTCCCCTTGGGTGCACTTTTTTTGGGGGTTATACCCGGGAACATAAATGTTGTATGGTATGAAAGGGGGTCAGCAAAATGTTAACACAAGTAAAATTAGCATCCATAATGTTAACACATGGGAAACAAATGTCAACACATGAGAAGAAGAAAAACTTTGGTGGACAGAATATTAACACAAGAAGAAAAAAATTCTCCATCCAGAATGCCATCACATGAAAAAAAAGATAGGAAAAATGGCATAAACTTCACATCGTAGTTGTGATCACACTTTACTACACCAGCTAAATAACAAAACCATATCGAAACCCTATAATAAAGGTAGAACAAAACAATGGCTATGACTAACATAACATAGGGATGGAACTGTATTCTCATAAGCAAACCAGTATTTTCATGGAATATAAGCATAGAACATAGGCATAGAACATAGGCATAGAACTGTATCTTGAACATAGGTGTCCACCATATCTAGAACATAGGCATAGATCTGTATTCGCATAAAACATATGCATAGAACTATATTCCCCAACACACACACTCTGAAAAAATCTCCCGCATCTCCAAAATAAAATCACAATTAGGTATTTTTATGAAATCAAACAATCATTATACTAATAATGTAGACAATCCCTGAGAAACCCAAAACAAAAGGGTATGCACTTACCTAGTTCGGAGAAGGGTTTGTTGACAAGAGGTGTTTGGACGGCTGACGGAGCTTAGCGGACAGAGCTTGGCGGACAAAGGATGGCCGATGGAGCTTGGCGGATGGTAGCTTGGTGGATGGTGGATGAAAGGAGCACCATAGATTGAAGGAGGACGGAAGGCGGGGGGGACATGGGTCAGCTGAGCTTGGCGGAGGTGGAATAGAAGGAGCTTGTCAGCGGTGGAATGGAGCGGGAATGGCAGAGGTGGAATGGAAGGAGCTTAGCAGGGGTGGAATGGAGCAGGGATGGCGGAGGGAGCGTCAATGGCCGAGGGAGCATCGACGAAGCTTGCCGGTGGAGGGAGCAGGAGACGAAGGAGCGAGCGAGGAAGGTGAAGGGAACTTCGTGGAGGAAAGGTGTGAGGGTATTGGGTTGGGTGACCAATTTTACACACATGGGCTTCATTCTACAAGCAATAATACTAACAAATGGGTTGAAAACATATGAGTCAATGAGCTGAATTGTCAAAAAGAATGCTACAAACATAAAGAATATTAAACTATGTACCTTCTCAAATACAAATGACTATAATAAATATTATGTATAATGTATAGATTATTATTTTCCAAAATTTAAATTATGTATAATATATTCGTAAGTTAAGAAATTAATTTACATACCAGTGTTCTAGATACACTAGTTAACTATATCTGATCATGTTCTATACAACTAAAGGTTGGTCAAACCCTAGTCAACATACACATGCACCAACTTTACCGTATCCATCACTAGTCTTCGAGAATCGTACAATACAAGGGTCGGTCATACCCTAGTCAATATAAACATGCACATATTTTAACGTATCCATTACTTGGTAACACATACAGGTGTCCACAAGTCGCCATTGCTCTGTGAGCATTCCATGTACACTAGTTATTCATAAATCACTTAGTTGGCGATCCATATACGCTAGTTATTAACAACCGTACAATACAAGGGTTGGTCATACCCTAGTCAACATAAACATGCTCCTATTTTAACGTATCCATTATTTGGTAACTCATACAGGCGTCAACAAGTCACCATTGCTCTGTGAGTGTTCCATGTACACTTGTTATTTGTCTATCACTTAATTAGTGATCCATATACACTAGTTATCAGCAATCGTACAATACAAGGGTTGGTCATACCCTAGTCAACATAAACATGCACCTATTTTAACGTATCCATTACTTGGTAACTCGTACATGTGTCCACAAGTCGACATTGCTCCGTGAGCGTTCCATATAAAATGGTTATTCGTATATCACTTAATTGGAGATCCATATACACTAGTTATCAGCAATCTTACAATACAAGGGTTGGTCATACCCTAGTCAACATAAACATGCACCTATTTTAATGTATCCATTACTTGGTAACTCACATATATGTTTGAAACTCACATATATGTTTGAAACATGCCCTTATTTTCTAGTTATCGCCATTTTATATATACAAGTAATAGTATGAAACACTAAATACACAATTCTAGATAGGCGCATTTATCGTAATTAAACAGTATCCAGACCTTCATTAATATGTCCAAAAATATTAATTTTCTAAAACTACAATACTATTTGTGCTTTTCACATGCTTTGCATCTGTAAAAATTCTAAACCTAAGTCAATACAAAATAGTATAAGAATCTCAAGAAAGTGAGCAGGTTAGGGAAACTAAAGAGCATGAAAATTTAACTCCCAAGTGGCCCAACAAAGTAGCAAGAATGGTCAAATTAGCACCCAATTGGCCCAACAAAGCATCATTTAGGTTCCCTCCCATGTTTTCCCTCTTCCCTCCATAACCTTATCCCCAAATTTTTGCACATCCCTCCCCAACACACACGCCTTTCTACCATTTTTTCCAATTATTTGCTCAGCTTCACCCTTTCGTGAACCCCCAACGGAGCCATTACCACAATTCTACTTCCCCTTCTCGTTACTTGCAATTTCCACGATTCTACTTCACCATTGCTTGCAATTTTGGTCCAGTGGAGCAACGCGCAGAGCCGGCCAGTGGCAAAAAACATTGCCAAGATGTGTACAAATAAGGTAAGAGTGATTGGTTTTTGCTAAAGTCGACAAGAACTCGTTATATGAGTGGTAGTTTACATTTTTTTCCACGTTTGCTAAATAGAAATATATGGGTGGGTCTATTAGTTTGTAAGTTTGTGATTTAATTTGTTGGGTTATTAGTGTGGGTGGTTTTTCATGTAGATTGATGATTAGTTTTCTTACAATTTTAGAGTTTTTTCCTTATTTCTTTTTGCCCCATTTCGATTTTTTGGCATATTATCTTCATAGGTCAATATGTTCTCGATTGGTTGTTTGTGTATATCCGTCTTTGGATGTGTTATGTTAAGATTTCATTTTGTTTTACGCATACAAGCTAGTGAATGATGAAGGCGAAGAAGGAATTGTTTAACTCCTCTGCTAAAACCGTAGAAGACAATTGTGTTACCCCTACAAAAGATGACAATTGTGATGGGAATAACGAGATGATGGATGATGCATCCAATCATGCTCGGGATGTGAAAATTTGGGGGAGGAAGCAGGAACTATAACAAAGAAAGACATGAGTGGGAACTTCGATAAGTTTAAGATTAAAGAGTATTGCAAGAGTAGAGGTACAACCACGTGAAAGTCAGTGTTGCTTGCAAAGTTAAAAAAAACCCCTTAAAATATTCTTCGAAGATGACTTCGAACCCTTGGTTATGCGCAGCCAGTGGTCGATGTATGTTGGCTATGCCTTCCGACGAAGAATCCACTTCGGGACATGGCATAATTAGAAATCTGTCCCGGACCATGTAAAGAAAGATACATGGGAAGACATTCTTGTAAGTGTGTTAAATTCAATTTCCTTCATTACAAGTGGGACGTTTCTCCGATTAACATTTATTCATTTCTAGTTCATCACATTTTGCAATAACAACACATATCTTTGTCCGCTAGATTAGCTGGGATATACAAACCAAAATGACATTCAATGAGATGAATAAAATCCAAAATAAGTGGAAAATTTATGCAGGTGAAAAGTGAAGGAATTGAAAGGCTAAGGTGGCTCACAAGTACATCGTGCAAAAAAAAAACTAGGTTCTTGTGCATGGACTGATTATCGATGGATGGACAAAAAAGAGTGGGAGCTATTTGTGAAACATAGATCAACCCCTGAATTCAAGGTCATTCCTTAAAAATGCTTAAGCTAAAATCATTACTTTGTGAGCATTTTACTAATCGATGAACATATATAGGCATTAAGTGATGCAGCAAATTTAAGCGCCCCACATAAGGACTACATCCATCACACGGGCAGTGAAGGCAATCGTAGGCTTGCTATAGAACTCAAGAAGAGGAAAAGAAGGGCTGAAATTGACGAACTTATGGATCAAGGTCAAAGAGTAGAAGAAGCAGAGGCTTTAGTTCAAATCATGGATTTCAAACCGGACCGCTCATAGGTGTTCCTAGAAGCTAATTGGGACAAGAAATTATCGATCTACACCAACGACTCCGTTAAAAGAGCAGCCCCCCCCAATGTGAGCCAAATTCATAATTCTTTCGTTCTCTATTAATATTCTCAGACACAATGCATACTAATGGCTAGCATGTATTTCATTTAGTAGAAAAACCTTTTGGATAAGAAGCAAAAGGGAGAGTTGGTTATAGAAGGAAAAGAAGATATTCTCGTTCAAGTAAAGGGTAAGAAGAATCATGGGGGTCGTTGGAGAGGTTGCCCCACAATGGCCAAGTCAATGAGGCCCAACCACATATTGTTGTGAGCCATCATGCATCTAGTCGATGTGGGAGCACAAACACAAAATCATTTGAAGAAATCTCAAATTCAAAACAACTACCCACAGATGTCTTCAAGCTCAACAAAATATTTGTAGCCTTATTTAAGGCCCAAACAAATTGGCTGGCTGGAAAATTGGGTAAACCTATTCCGCCACACTTGGATGCCCGCAATTTCCTTGCTACATCATCCTACCCCGCATTTAAAGACAATTGGGTGTTCATTCCTTCAGCATCTGGATGCAGTGACCCACAAGGAAACGTTGTGGATGACAAGGTATTCTATACCATGAACATTGTCTTTAGTTTCTTTCTTGCAGATGTTGATTGTTAGTTTCTGGATTTTGATTTCCTGTCCAATTGATTTTGGATGCTATTAGTTGTGGCCATATATTTACTGGTGTCACGTTCATTTTGGATGTTGGTGGTTCAGGCCTAGTAATATATCTTCATCTTGTCCTTTTCTCAGTTGAACTGAGAAAATGTCTCTTTGCCAAATTAGTTAATTGAGAGACAGGTTATCTCATCTGAACCTTAGAAGCTGCAGTGCGCTGCAGCTTTTAGCCGCAACAAACTATATTGAGGTGTTTATTTTATCCCAGCTAGACCAAAAGAGTGGCATGGCGCTGCAGCCTTCAGCAGCTATATATAGAATGCATTTCTTGTTATAATCAACTTTTCGGGCCATATAATCTTCATACAACCTTGGTCCCACTTGAGATTGATTACATTTATAACATTATTTAATTTTTATTACTTTATAACACTAACTCATTGTCCAACTGATGTTTTTTCCCCTTTCCGTGAATTTTGTTCTCATAAAGGAAAAAAGTGATGCCTATATGTTTTGAACCATAATGGAGAAAGGGATGTAGCTGCATTTGGTATCTTGTTTCCAAAGGATAAGAAAACGGACTCACCCATCAAGTGGGAGCGAGTAAAGCTTCGTGGACCTGTGATCATTCCCAAGGCACCTTTGTCGAAGCATCACGAAGAATTCGAGTTTGTAACTAAGGCCAATGGATATAACATTCTATGACCGGGAAAGCTAATGAGTGTCATTGGGCAACATGATGATGAGGTGTGATAATTGTATTCTTTTTCTTATACTATCATTATATATATCTTTCCAGATATCACTAAAACATAATTTATTGTTCATCTGCTTACGTAGGAGAATGAAAACCCATCGCCTCGGAAACAATTGGTAATGGATGAAGATGGAAGTCTTGAAATAAACCTTACACCAAAAACTGCCATGGAGAGAGAAGAGGTTAAACAAATAATTATATTAACTAACTATGACTTCCAGATACATATTAACACACTCTCCCTCACAGGAGGCATTGACTCAGGAAGATACTCCGAATGGAGAGGTGGTCGCTCGATCAGTAAAAGGAGAGGTCTAACATACCCCCAGACTTTTTCAATCCGACCTAGTTTTTTCAATGCCTGACTAACATTTTACCCAATATCAAGTAGCAAGAGAAAATACTACATCAACGGAGAATGGGCAATCAAATCCTCCCATGTCAGTGTCTGACCATTACATTTTTGTGAGAACTCATTTTAGCCTTTACAATATGATCCGCTACAGAATTATATACATATACAGCTCAACTAACATTATTAGATTCTCAATCTAATTACAATATCATGTATCTTTTAGGGGGTAACAAAAGACAAAGAATGCATCGCTGCTGTTCAACAGATTAATGATGTTTTAAGGCTATCTACACAAATATGTGGACCTTACGAAGTCTTCTGCATCAATTTCAATGTGGATGTGTTTGGATTAGAAGAAGTCTACACAACCATATTCACTGACAAACTAAAATTGTCATGAGCAGATTGGACGTAGAAAATGAAATGGAACGGATCAGTGGGAGCCAACTTGATATATGGGCATCGTAAGAATTGCATGCTTACATTATTTATAGATGTGTTCGTTTCAGTTACAATATTATTTTGCCAGATACCTTTGTGATAGGGTGGTTGATCAAGGCCACGTCCAGTTCATTCCAGCCGATTCAAATTCAATAGCTTAAAAGGCTAATCAGAGGGTCGAATTGACTGTAGGCGAGGTTTCAACTGTCATGTGCCACACTCAAGAAAGGATGTACGTCTTCCCGTACAATTGAGAGTAAGTTTTATTCTTTCTTGTGCTGTTTGACCCGGGCACATGGAAGCAATAGCAACCATATGTTGTGATTTTATTTTCAAAAAATATTCAAAGTATTCAAAATTGCATTAGGTATTTTGGTGTTTCCTTTTTTACAGGAGCTATTGGTTTTCGCTCGTTTTCATACCGGAAATCGATCGAGTATTTTGCATCGACTCTATGAGTGGGGGAATTTGCAAACATAATAGACTAGGCCTTAAATTGATTCATTTGTAAGTGGAACACATTTTTGTCATTCCATGTGCTTTAATGTTCTACAAAATTGTTTGTTCCCGTAAACGTAATCCATGTAGGTTTCTAACTTTCGTTGCTTGATTATTTACAATTACTGTTAATATTCAGTACAACAACATTCATTGTTCTATTCATTACTTGCGTTCATCATTACATGTTGGAAAAGGTTAGACCTAATTAAACTATTATGTGAGATGCCCATTTTCTAAAAATATATTTTTCCATATTGATATAAGTAAATTTCCATCTATTGTAGGATTGCAACAAAATATCGAAGGTTCAATTCCGAGAAAAATATATCCTACCCTTCGAACTACACATGGAATGTCATAAACATCTTTGTACGTATTATCCCGTAACGTCATATTCCCTTCGTCAATTTTATGTTCGTGATCATTTAAGCAAATTCTCTTTTATATCAGCACAAGATACAAATTAGTACTTGGGAATGTGGATACCATTGCATTTATTATATGGATTTTTTTTAAGGACGTGCATGACATTGACATTATTTCGGTACGTTTTCCTATATTGTTTTTTTGTTTGTCTCTCACATATATATCCTTTTCTAACATGCAATTTACTACGTTGTTTTAGCTATTTCCAGAAGATTACACTCCTCAGGGGAGCAATCAACCACGGAGCATTGCTATGAAATGGGTTTGTATTTTTACGAAATGTACTTTGCCAAAATGCATAGCTCAATTGAATGGCATACATGGACTTGCCTCCATCATTGGATAGTAGTTATTAGTATTATCTCTTATGAAAGGTAATTGTCCTCCACTTTTGATACTCGTCATCTTCATGATGATGAGGGTTCCCGAATCTTATGTAGGGTCGTAACCCAATTTTTGGCCAGTAAGAACCACATTTCATTCACTTCTTTTGCCAGTAAAAAATTTTAGTTGATCAAATTCAATGCTTTCTTGTACCTACTTGTTGTCTATGCGTGATGATTGTATTTATTGGGAATTGTTGTTGGGAATTTGTGCTACTTTTAAAAGTACACAAATTTAATTAATCTACGCACAAATGAAAATTGGAGGGTTCTATGAATAAGGACACACCGCTTTGGAAAACAAGCGTAAATATAAAACTGACTGCGTGAAGATGGACTGAAAGAGCGGCAGCGCCGCAACTTTCAGTGACCAGATTAGTCACAACGTTTACAACGGTTCTTACAAACCGGTGATAAAACAAAATAAACCGGTGCAAATGGGCCACACATTTAACACCGATTTTTGTTAAAAAATAACCAGTGCTAAAGTATCATACAATTAGCACCGGTTTTAAAACTGGTGCTAAAATGTAACCAGTGCTAACAATACACATTTAGCACCAGTTTTAAAACCGGTGCTAAAATGTAACCAATGATAAAAATACACATTTAGCACCGGTTTTAAAACCGGTGCTAAAATATAACATGTGCTAACAATACACATTTAGCACTAGTTTTAAAACTAGTACTAAAATATAACCGGGGCTAAAAATACACATTTAGCACCGGTTTTCAGACCGGTGCTAAAATATAACCGGTGCTAATAATACAAATTTAGCACTGGTTTTAAAATCGGTGCTAAAATATAACCGGTGCTAAAAATAAAAATTTAGCACCGGTTTCAAAACCGTTGCTACTACCACACAAATTTAACACCGGTTTTTTTATAGCACAGGTTATAAAAAACCTGTGTTAATTCGGTACATATTAGCACCGGTTTTTCTAAACCGGTGCTAAAAAAATTGGTGCTAGAAGCAGTGGTCTAAAAATCGCTAGGCGCTAGTCGGGCGGTTTGCTGGGGCCTAGCGCCTAGGGGATTAATCGGGGATTAATCGGGGATTAATCGGTCTAGGCGGATTTGTATTATTTAATTATTTTTTATATATAATTAATAAAATAATACAAATTATATTTAAAAATAAAATAAAAACCTATTTCCCAAGTCACAATAACTTATATTACATACAAATGATACAATACAAGAACTAAAATTTCATGATAAACGACACAAATGAATATATTATATATATATATATTGTCGAAATATTATCTTGGAGTTGAAAAATGAAATCCATACAAGCTTACAAAGTTTGAGGCACGTGGCAAAAATTACCAAATACAAACTAGTGAGTAGTGAATCCATACATAGCCATAGGCCAAAATTAAAAGTTAGACAAAATAAAAAAGTACCAAATACAATTCACACATAGCCTATGACATTTCAAATTCTTCATCACCATTTATCTCTTGCACTTCATCATTATCGGACTCAAAGTCATAAGTCATCTCATCTACTTCCTCCTCCTCATCCGATTCAAAATCATCTTCATGTAATTCTCTAACCTCTTGAATTCTAGAACTTCTTCTCAATTCCATGCCAAGACCTTGTTCCAATCCATCTCCATCCATATCCATCGCTTCACCATTTTCATCGCTTCTCCATCCATATCCGGCGAGGCGACGAAGACGGTGAGGTCACGAGCTGATGAAGACGGTGCGGTGATGAATACAGAACAGATGAAGGCGGCGGCCGGCGAGTCAACGAAGGTCGATCGGCGTCTGGGAGAAAAGTTAGAAAACTGAAGAGGAGGCTGAAGCGGCTGCGGGTTTGACTTGGGAGAAAAGAAGGGTTTGGGAAAATTATATAAAAAAAAGAAACAAACCAAACCGCCCAGACCCGATTAGCGCCTAGACCCGATTAGGCGGGTCTGGGCGCCGCCCAGAGGCGAAAACGCCTAATGTCGCCGAACAGGCCCTAATCCGGGCGTTTTGGTGGCGCCTAGCGCCTAGGCGCCGCCTAGGACCGCCTAGGCGCCGCCGTTTAGAACACTGGCTAGAATTAGGAATTTAGCACCGGTGTTTTTTCAACCGGTGCAATCGTTTCAACGGTTACTTAGGCACCGGTTCAACGGTTACTTAGGCACCGGTTTTTTCCCCCTGAAATAGCCGGTGCTACAACCCAAAAACACCAGTGCTAGAGGGTGGTCTTTGTGGTAGTGTTTATTTTTTGTGGATCGAGTACTTTGAAAGCTATTTTTGTTGTTAAAACTCTTGCACTATTAGTTGCTGAATGTTCTTGTGTATCCATTGCTTTCATTTGATTAATTGTAGCCGAGTCTCTATTCAGCCCTTCTTCAAGGATTCATTGGGTTTCTATTTCCTCTTCACATTTCAACAAAAGATTGTAGTACTTGTGTAGCATATTATAACGCCATGGTATCTTACCTTTGATCTCCTTGTTTTGTTGTGCTGTTCCTCTAAGCGTCTTGTTCCATATTTCTTATTTTTCCATCTTTGTCCATCTCTAGAGGATGAATCTTCATGAATGGAAGTGATGTTGTGCAAATGGAGGATACAAAGGTCATGGAAACACAACAATCCTACCTCTTCAAAGTACTTGCAAGAGCATTTGATTTCCACCTTTTGATCATGTTTCTTGAAAGTAACCTTCTCCATTTTTGTGTCGTTGTTTTTAGACTATACTTCATAAACATCTTCAAATCCAAGGTTGAATGTTTTTACAACGTTACTTGCCATGGCTAGCTTCCATTCTGCCTCGAAGTCCTTGTACAACTTATGTGTGTATATTTTAGCTACATGTTTCAGAAGTTCAGATCTTTGCTCCACTGACCTTGGTTTTCCTATTGACTTGCTATATTCCTTGCAGGTCTCTGTGCTTCTCTAGCTCTGCGTAGTTTTTTCAAATATTGAAAAAAATGGTTTCAAGTTTGTTGTTTTGTTGGCACTGAAGCTAATTGCCTTGTTTGTGCTTTTTCTCCCCTGTGATGATAATGTCCTTGCAGAGAAGAAGTACTTGCTTAATGTGATACACCATTTCTCTCAAAGTCCGTATAGGTGCTTGAACCACTGGTTTCTATGAAACTGGTACTTATCCATAATAGAGTTCTAGCATCTCTGGAATTCCTCTTCATTTGCACATTTTTTTTCAAACAATGGTCGAATTCCATGCCAAATTCTTTATCACTCTTCACTTTACCATAGTGACTTATTGCATTTTATTTCATATGCCACAGACACAGCCTGTGCTTTGTGTTACTGAAAACCTGGTACAAAAATTAGTTGCAGTGTGAAACATCATTCATTTTTTATGAAATGTTATGACTTATTGTTGAAACATCAAGCATCTAGTATTTTATGTTTTAATTGTGTTCAGAAAGCCTCAAGAAATTTTTCATGAATTCATGTCATAATATAGGAACATCTTACATGTATTTTAGAAATGAATTTATAGTGCTTGTATAATCATATATGTTGAGGTATGGAACATCAACACAAATACTTGATACATCACAAACAATTTTTGAAACATCAACACAGAAACTGAGTAGGTTGTGATAAGTACATTTTTGATAGCACGTGCCATAGCTGAGTCCTGGTCAGTAAATATTGTCATTAGTTCTTTTCATGCCATTGAACTTTTTAATGTACCCAGCAACCAAATGAAAGTCCCTTTCTTTTCGTTGCCAATGAACGCACAACCAAACATCACATTGTTCCAATGGTTGTTGATTCCCACAATCGGTGCACAAAAAGGTTATACTTGTTTGTCCTGTATGTGGTGTCAAATATCAACACATCCCCATAGAGCATGTAATCCTCTTTCATCATAGCATCTCCCCAAAAATGCACAGCCAGTTTACCCTCCTCATCCAACTTGACTATGAAGAAGAAATCCTCCTCCCTTCCATTAATTTTGTAAAGTTCATCGATCACATTCTCTACATCGCCTCCTTCAATTGCTTTCATCCTCAACCTGTTGACATAATTAATGTGGTCCCTCATTGTGTGCCCAACATTTTCTCTTCCATTTGCATCATATGCCAAATACTAGAAACTTGTAGCTAACTTTAAACCTGCCAACTCCATTGCCTCAATTGCTCTTGCCTTTTCATCCTCTATCTTCCTCTCACTATGTTGCAAGTATTGCCACTCATTCCTTGTAAAATCATGGTTGTGCTCTGTGATGTGGTTGTTGATTTCATAGATGTTTTCATTGACAAGTTAGATCCTGATTGTAGCCTTACATTTTGTTCTTGTAATTGGGAATTCTTTTGTCTTTCTTCTTTTGTTTTATGGTTGTTGGGTTAGGGTGTCAAGAGTATTTGAAACTGATTTCCCTTGGCGAGATCACGTGTAATATTTTTCCTTGACTTTTCCTTCATTTGTTAGTCTCTGTGTCGACTTTCGTACAGAAAATCCAAGTGAAGTTGCATGTACACGGTATAATGTTTCAAGTTCTTCCAACGTAGTTGCTTGCACTCCTTGAAGGGATTCTATTTGATATATTTCCAACAAGTTTGGTAGACCTATAATTGAAAACTTCCAATAATCTTTTTTAAAAAAATTTTATACATAAGGTTCCAGAGTTAGAACATCATATTATATATATTTGAAACATCAAGCAGTACATGACTAACATCACATCATGTTTTGTACAAATTGTTATTCTGATTATGTTCATTTAATATGTAACATCATGTTATATATTTAAAACATCATGTCATATTTCTAGAATATAGTCTGCTATAAATCAAATCATTGTCCACCTCTTGTCATTTTGCAAAAATGTGAACATATCATCTTCACGTTGTTTAAAACTTTTAAATGTGTTCTAATAACTTCAAGTCTATAATTTGGAAGCTCTGACATTTTAAATGAAAGTTGCAACAAATTTACAACTAATTTACGACTAATTTACAGTTTTCAACAACAGAGCAACAACAAATCAGGTACAATCATACTTATGGACCATACTTTTGCTACTACACAAATTTGTGGTGTTGTTCAAATCATACAATCAGATCGTTCACAAACACAGTCTTCTGCTCTTCAAATAAAAAAAATAGAAAGATCAGATTCAAGGATAGAAAGTTCATGTCCTTGCGAAATAGGTACGATATGTTCCTGATTGATATTTATTTCCCTTTCTTGTGTAGGATTCTATGTTTGCGTTGTTTGTATGACTGCTAACTAATTTTCGACCTGTAAATCACTTTCTTCTGCCATGATCTGATTTTGAATCTGAATTTTTTTGAAATTCTGTTTAATCACAAATTTGTGACGATTGATGTTGAATTAAAACCTAAAGGTGGTTGTACCTTGCTTGATGGATGATTTGTTGATACCGATTGATGTTGAATTAAAACCTAAATGTAGTTGTACCTTGCTTGGTGGATGATTTGTTGATGCCGATTGATGTTTTTAATCAAAATCGGACTGGTTGCTTTTGGGTGATGAACGGAGGTTGAAGGATTGATAGGTGTGAATAATTTTGTTTCCGATTTTGAAGTTTAATCCATTTTGGTTGAATGCGTTTGATGGAGGCGTGTTTTGGGCTTAGTTTTCTTTTCACGCTTTTGGTCTGGGAAGGGTGAGTTGGCCTTGTTTTTCTTCCGTTGCTCTTTGGTCCCTGAATATTTTTCACGCCTTACGTTATTAACCCCGAGTCCAGAATAATTAGGTGTTCTCCCTCAAATTTAGTTTAATCTTTTCCTATCTTTCTTCTAGTCCCTAGTATCACCATGGGACGGTCTGACGGCTCTTTGAATCAATTGGCCCCTTATATCTTGCATAAAAAATTAGGACGGGAAACATTACAATCCAGCCCATAATTAAAACTATGGCCCACATCATAGTAGGTTCTCTGGACCATTAGGACCAACAAGGTATCAGTCACGAATTAAGCCTTATGACAACAATAATTCTATTTTACTTTTGCTCATATTCATATTATTTTCAGAACATTTGTCTTTCTATAAAAAAAACATTTACTTAGTTAAAATTTGTTTTTAATCGCCTTTAATTGTGTATTATTAGATGACGGTTTAATTTCAAATGCCATGTATTGAGCTTCCATAGTCGTCAAATAATTTAATATTTTGCTGACCACTTAATTTAATAACGAAATGTATGAAAGATGGCAGTTTCGAGTCCGAAACATAAAATCACCACGTGATGGCACCGTTAATGGGAAACCTTGCACTAGTGTCAGTTAGACTTCGTGATAGTTAATACATAAATAGAAGCATTTAATATGCACTAATTTAAAATAGTTAAACATTGAATAAAGATACTCAAAAAAATATCGAATTAAAATACTCCCTATGTTTCATATGAAACTGCATGCTTAAACTTTTATCAGTTGGTTTGAAAAACGTTTGATCGTTAATATCTTTTATTTAGGATAATAAAAAATGTGAAAAGTTGTTATTTTGAAAAATATATATTACAACAGATCTAACAAAGTATTACTCAATAATATTTATACTTTTACGTCAATTCAATTTTATGGTCAAAATTAAAAAAAATTGACTAAATTATTGAGTTAAATACTAAAGTACATGTCCATATTGAAATTTTTAAATATTAAATAAAATAATAAAATAAATTTCAAGAACTATTAAATATAAAATGAAAACACTAAAAATATCTAATAAATATATTTAAAAAATACATCAGATATTTTTTTTAAAAAATACATCAGATATTTTTTTTAAAAAATAAACTCAAAATACAAAACATCATAAGAAAACTGTTAAACGTCATTAATATTCTTTTTTAAAAACCACAAATTTTAATATTCATATAAAATGAAAAAAATATTAAAAAGTTAACAAAAAAATCTATATTATCAAACGACAAAAAAGTAGAGTTAGGTGCTAAAATGATCCTGACTTTAGGCTAAAATTGTCAATATATCCTACAATTTCAGAAAGTATCAATATAACATTTGACTAAGTTGACTTTGAGTCAACTTTTTTTGGTCGAATTTATGTAAAAAGACAATTTTAACCTTGACTTTAAAAAATTAAAAATAAAGGAAAAAGAGGCTAACGTCTCCTTCCCCATTTTCATCCCTGGCCGTCGTCTTCTTCCCCATTTTGTTTCTCATCCCTTTTCTTTCCTTGTCTTTTATTGTTTCTTTCCCCTCGCCGTCCTCATTTAGGTTGGTAGCGGCGTCGTTGGTAGGGGCACTGTAGGTAGGACACGTTGGTAGCGGCTCGAGGCAAAGGTCTCGGGGGTGGGATTAAGGGTGGTGGGGGTGGGATTAAGGGTGGTGGGGGTGGTTGTGCAGTGACCTAAGGTTCCGGGGTGGTGGGGGTGGTGAATCTGCTGAATTGGAAGTGGTGAACCACCATCGGCGGTGGTCTCGAAGAGGTAGTGGGGGTGGTGAACCACCAGGCGGAGGTCTCGGAGAGGGGGGCGGCGGCGAGGGGAGGGGAGAGGGTGGCGGAGCTGAGAATCCGGCGAAGATGAAGTTCTGGAATCTGACGCCTTTCTGGAGATGAGAATCCGAAGATGAGAATCTAGAGAATTCGGTGCCTTTCCTAGAAGGTAACGATTGGGAAGTGTAGAGTCCTCGGGAGTTGGACTTATTTGTGGCATATTGTGTGAACTAATAATGTGGTGTTTTAACACCATATCAATCCAGTTTTTTCAGACAGCAAGTTTCTAGCCATGATTTATGGAGCAAATTATGGAGTATAATCATGCGATCAGAACAGAATATTGTGAAGATCAGTGTGTGATTTCGTGGAAATCTAATTCCGGTAAACAAATATTCCTTGTAATAGTTAGGAATTAATTAAGTAGTTGATTTATGGTACAAGTCCTATTAATAAAGGATTGTCCATTTAAATAACAGATTAGAATTAGATATTTCCTTAGTCTAGAAGTCTATTCTTGGTAGAGTTAGACAAGGAAAGAGTTGTACGCACGGAGGGAGTACGACGGGATAAAAGAGAGAAGAGACATCGAATACGTGTGACCAAGTATTCATCTCTACGTTGAGATACTTTCTTGGAGCTGTCTGTCTGGAGTGTTTTTGGAGGTTTGGAAAATCAATCAATCAAGTCCGTAAAGATTAGAAACAAGGAAGCCTTAATTCCTCGGGAGGAGGAGATCCAGGAAGACGTGTTGATCGTGGGGGTTCAACGACGTAGGATCGGTAGTGAGGGGATCTCACAAAATTCACTCAATAGGTTAGCAATGGATTAGTATTTAAGTTAAGCTTCTTGTACTAAAGACTGCTTTCTAGTGAATGGTTTCTGATCTGGGCAAGGCCCCGCAGATGTAGGTGTATTTGCATTGAACTGCGTAAACAAGTTATGTGTGCACTGCGTATTTTACTTTGTGTTTTAACACCAAAAAGTTAAACAACTTGTCATAAAAGTATAGACTTTAGGTGGAACTTAATTACAATTGGTATCAGAGCACGGCACTTGTTGACCCCCATACAGGGAGAGTGAGATTAGGTTTCACCATGGCACCAAAGGAGGGGGCTTCAGTCACGCGACCACCGTTGCTGGAACAAGGAAATTATGCTTATTGGAAGGCACATATGAAAGTGTTCATTGGAGCATTAGATGATCAAGCTTGGAACTATGTCATAAATCAATACACTCCACCTACAAGTGACGAAGCTGGAGGATCAAGCTCACTGACAGCTAAACCATTTTCCAAATACTTTACCGAGGAGCACAAAGCACACGTGTCCAACTCAAAGGAATTGAATGCCATCTTTACGGCAGTGGATGAAGATCAGTTTAAGATGATTTCAAACTGTGAAACTGCTAAGGAAGCGTGGGATGTGTTACAAACTTATCATGAGGGGACAAGCTCCGTCAGAGAATCAAAGCTGCAGTATTACACTTCAAAATTCGAAGAACTAAAGATGCGCGAAGATGAAACTATTTCTGAGTTCAATGGACGAGTCCGAGATATTGCAAATAAAGCTTTTCAGTTTTGCAAAAAGTATAAAGATCAAAAGCTTGTCAGGAAGGTGTTGAGAGCATTACCCCCACGTTTCAACATGAAGGTCACAGCGATTAATGAAAATGGAAGGATAGGGACAATGACACTTGATGAACTTATGGGATCACTAGAATCGTATGAGATGGAAATGTTGCAAACAAAAGCAGGAAAGAAAGAGATGGCGTTTTCAAGCATAACCTCTGGAAAGTCAGAAGACCATTCAGATAATGAAGAGTCCGATGACATCGCAAACATAACCAGGAACTTCTCCAGATTTATGAAGAAGATGGGCAGGAAGCCACAAGAGAAGTCAAGTGGGAACAAAAATCCGAACGCAAACTCCACTCCAAGATTTGGCCAAGTAACTGGTGTTGAAACACCAAATTTTAAATCAACAAATCCAAACCTGAACAGGAAAATCCAGTGTAGAGAGTGTGAAGGTTTCGGGCACATACAAGCTGAGTGTGCTAATACCCTTAAAAGGCAAGGTAAATCGTACACTACAACCTGGAGTGATGATGACATAGGAGATGATAGTAATGATGGAGAGGATTATACCAATCATGTTGCTTTCGGTGTGACAGTGGTGGAGTTAAAAGACTCTTTTGAGGAAGGTCTCAGTGGGCTGAATAAAGATGAGAGTGATAGCTCAGATGAAGAGACTAGGAGCATTAGTGATGATGACATTCGCAAGGAAAGCATGGAAATGTACAAGATGTGGTTAAAAGTGGCGGATGAAAACAAAGTGCTCAAGTCTGAAAACAAGAGATTGAGTGAAGAAGCTAAAATGAAGGAACTTGAAAAGGAAAAGGCAATTGGCGAATTGGAAATATTCAAGAAGGAATTTGCTGAAATGGTGCAACGAGCAGAGGCAGCAGAACAATCTATTAGACGACTCAATACAGGAAAAGCTAAGCTCGAAGATTGTCTAAGAATGGGACAGACGACCAAGTACGGAATTGGCTATGAAGGATCCTCACCGGTAAATTCACGGAGTAACAAGGCAGATCACGGTGCGGCTTCTCCAAGAATAATTGAGAGAAATTGCCCTACCAAAAGGATTAGACGATGTGGCTACTGTGGAACTCAAGGGCATGTAAGAAATAGATGTTTTAAGTTGCTTAGGACACTGTCTTTTAGTTAAGCAGATCGACGATTCAACACCGTGTTAGGATATGATACAAGGCAACGTTTCAACACTGGAGGATACACCACCGGATTCCTGAACACACGTGGCAACCAAAGTTTGCATCACATCACTCGACTAGTAAAACAGGTATGGGTTCGAAAATCTCAAGATGTTTGTTTTTCAAGTTTTGTATGTTTTGGGGCACATACAGGAAATTCTTGGTATTTCGACAGTGCGTGTTCAAGGCACATGACTGGCGTTCCTGAATTTCTGCGAAAATTCAAACCTGGATTTGATGGACATGCTAGATTTGGTGATGGGAAACGTAGCAGAATAATCGGCAAGGGTGAGTTAGCCATCAAAAGGCTTCCAGTGTTTCAAGATGTGTTGCTAGTGGAAGGTCTGAAGGCAAACCTGTTGAGCATCAGCCATATATGTGACAATGAAAGGACAGTGTTTTTCGACAAAGAGAAATGTGTAGTAAACCATGGTACTGGAGTATTCACTGGATCAAGATCAATGGATAATTGTTATCTGCTCGATCAAATTGTCACCTGCTTGAGTTCAAAGAAGGAAGTCAGTACTCTGTGGCACAGAAAATTGGGGCACATGAATTATAAATCCTTATCACGTATTTCCAGACTGAACGCAATCAGAGGTATTCCTGAAATCAGTGACAACAAGGAGATTGTTTGCGGGTCGTGTAAAGAAGGAAAGCATATTCGGATACCACACCATGCCGTACATGATGTTTCAACGTCAAGACTTTTGGAGCTTCTACATATGGACTTAATGGGGCCGGTCAACACCCCTAGTGTGGCTGGGAAGAAGTATATTTTCGTATGTGTAGACGATTTCTCGAGATATACATGGGTATCATTTCTCAAAGAGAAGTCAGAGGCTGCTGATGTTTTCAAGAACTTGGCGCACAGGCTACATGTAGAAAAAGGAACCGCTCAAGTAAGAATTACACGTATCAGGAGTGATCGTGGAAAAGAATTCGAAAATTCTAAGTTTCATGACATCTGCGAGACACTTGGTATACACCACGAGTTCTCTGCCCCTATAACTCCTCAACAAAATGGTATAGTAGAAAGGAAGAACCGGACGCTGCAGGAAATGGCACGATCAATGCTAGCCGAGAAAAAAATTCATGCTAGATATTGGGCTGAGGCGGTATACACAGCATGCTACACTATCAACAGAGTATATCTGCGTCCGTTCACTGAGAAGACACCATATGAGATCTGGAAAGGGAAGAAACCAGATGTGTCGTATTTTCATGTCTTTGGGAGTAAGTGCTATATTCTGAAGGACCGAGAGCCCTTAGCTAAATTAGAGTCTAGAAGTGATATCGGTATATTCTTGGGCTATTCCCCTACTAGCCGAGCTTTCCGAGTTCTTAACCAACGCTCTGGAGCAGTCATGGAGTCTATTAATGTGGTTGTTGATGATTCAGAAGAAGAAACTATGGTTGAAAGTGATACTCTCGATCCAGTGAATCCTACTGGTGTTGAAACACCAACACAGTCAACCGGTGTTGAAACTCCGGAACAGTAACACATGAATCTGAACAAAGTTCAACCAAACACATGCAGTTACGGGATCAGCCACGGGTAAATTACAGAGAATTGGCAGGATTATCATGTTTTATCTCTCTTACTGAGCCCAAGAATTACAAAGAAGCTTGCTTGATGAGTATTGGATTTCGGCGATGCAAGAAGAGTTACAACAATTTGAAAGAAACAATGTTTGGTATCTCACCCCGCGGCCTGCTGATGTAAATGTGATCGGAACCAAGTGGATCTTTAAGAACAAATCAGATGCAGATGGCAACGTCACAAGAAATAAAGCTCGACTTATCGCTCAAGGGTACACCCAAGTAGAAGGGGTTGATTTTGATGAAACTTTTGCACCCGTGGCCAGATTGGAGTCGATCCGACTAATGTTGGCCGTATCATGCATTCTGGACTTTACTCTTCATCAGATGGATGTCAAGAGTGCATTGTTGAATGGTCTAGTGAAGGAGGAAGTTTACGTGGAGCAGCCTAAGGGATTTGAAGACCCACATTTTCCTGACCATGTTTATCGATTGAACAAAGCATTGTATGGACTCAAGCAGGCACCCCGTGCATGGTATGAGCGACTGACAACCTTTCTGATTTAGAAGGGATATTGTCGAGGGGGAGTGGACCGTACACTGTTTGTGCTGCATAAGGGGACAAATATTCTAATTGCACAGATTTATGTTGATGACATTGTCTTTGGATCCACCTCTTCAGTTTTGGTGAAGGAGTTTGTTGACTTAATGACTAAGGAGTTCGAAATGAGTATGGTTGGAAAATTGTCATACTTTCTGGGGTTGCAGGTTACTCAGGAAAAGAATGGGCTTTTCATTAACCAACAGAAATATGCAGAGAACTTGATCAAGAGATTTGGACTTGCAAGTGCAAAGGCAGTACGCACTCCAATGGCTACTACAGATAAACTTACAAAAGATGATCAGGGTCAAAGTGTTGATCAAACATTATACAGGAGTATGATTGGCAGCCTGTTATATTTAACTGCAAGTAGACCAGACATCTGTTTGAGTGTTGGGATTTGTGCCCACTACCAGGCTAATCCAAAGGAATCACATATGTCAGCTGTGAAAAGAATCATTCGATATATAAGTGGAACAGTGGAGTATGGAGTATGGTTTTCTAGGAACAAGGATTCGCAGTTGGTAAGTTTTAGTGACTCTGACTGGGCCGGGAATGCTAATGATCGTAAAAGTACCACTGGAGGATGCTTCTTTGCTGGTTCAAATCTTGTCAGCTGGTACAGTAAAAAGCAAAACTCTATATCATTGTCTACGGCTGAGGCAGAATATTTGGCTGCAGGAAGTTGTTATGCGCAGCTATTATGGATGAAGCAGATGATGAGAGACTATGGATTCAATGATGTGAGTTTGACAATCTTATGTGATAATAAAAGCGCCATTGATATCTCCAAGAATCCTGTGCAACACTCTAGGACAAAACACATCGATATCCGACATCACTTTATTAGAGATTTGGTCGAAAAAGGAGAAGTCACAGTTCATTATATACCAACATCAGAACAACTTGCTGATATCTTTACAAAGCCTCTGGATGGTGAGACTTTTGAAGGCCTCAGACAGCACTTGGGTGTGTGTCGAATGTAAGGTACCCAGATTTGTTTATTCTGTTGTACTATTTACTGTTCTGTTATTTTTTGTAGTCGAAAAAAATTGGAAAATCGAAAATACCAAAAATATGTGAAGCGGTGTTTAAACACCGAGGGCTAGGGTTACTGGAAAAATATCTTATTTGGGAAGTAGACCAGACAGGCTAACCTTGGGCCAAAAAGTTATGATGATGGGCTTAAATGTGCGCATGATGGTATTCTGAAAGAAGAAAAAGTAGGGTGGCTTTTTGGTTTTCGAAAAAGGACCGTGAAAGCGACTGGTTTGTAATTCCCACACAAATTTAAGTTCTTCCCAACTGTTCATCTTCCCAGAACAGAACTCGCGCGAGTACCTCACCAGAAATTAGAAATTTCTCAAAACCCTCAGATTTTGTAGCCCACACAGAAAAACCCCTTGACAATGGTGAGTCCTACATTCCAGAAATTGGTTCGAGATTTTATCACTGTGCGAGTGCCTGAAAATCCGTGAATTGAAGAACTTGACTCCGATGTAGACTTGGGTGAGCTTTGTGGAGGTCGAGAACAGAGGCTGACCACGTGGGGTGGAGTAAATCGTCGATGACCTAAGGAAAGGTTTGATCATTCCTTCGTTTATGATGGAGTTTATTTTTGCTCTGTTCTTGAGTTCCTTGAATGGATGGTTCAAAACAGAGATTAGTTGACCTTCGGAAATTCAAGAATTTGCATGGAAAGGTCAATGGATTTAATTTGAAGGAACTGTTAACTGGTGGTATTGGAGAAATCTGTGAAATTAGTGATTTTCATGCCACGTTAGTTGGAGTAGATTTTGGTGAACAGTACAAAGTGGGGGATGAAATAGGTCAGTACTTTACTATCTATACGAGGATAGCCTCGCTGCACAGGCCTGTTATTAGGAGCTTAGGGGATGATGCTGTTGTGCAACCCTGGGTTATAGTGGTTAAATCCACTGATTTTGCTAGAGCAAGTGGCAAAGAGATAGAGTGCTTTAATGGTTCTATGTTCCTGATTCAAGAATTGCTGAGACGATTGCCCCTCCCAGTGGTGGAAATCAGTGATAGTGAAGAGGAGACAGGGTGTGCAGGGGGAGCTGATGAAGCTGAGACAGTTTCAATAATGAATGAACCTGAATATGCATCTGTTATGGGTGAGACTCTGCCAGAATTTTTGAAGTCATCTTCTGAGAATGAAGAAGATGGGGAAATTGCTGGAGAAAGTTTAGGAGGTGCTGAAGTGACTGGTTCTGGTATTCAAACACCAGTTGTGAACTCGGATAATGATGATTAGGATCCTGTGAGTCAAGCACAGGAGGAGAATGTGGTAGAGAAAACTGGTGTTGGTGTTGAAATACCACCAGAGACCAGACAGACACGTGGATCAAAGAGGAAAGGCATTGAGGTGGGTGTTGAAACACTACCAGAGTCTGGAGGAAATCTTGTTATTCAGAGGTCAAAGAAGGCCAAGGGCAGTGCGGTCTCATCTTCCAAAGGTGTTTGAAAATCTAAGCGGTGCAGAGATAAGAATATGGACACAAGTGAGGATAGTGATGAGCCGATTGGGTTGAAACTGAAGAAGTTACGTGCTGACCGGCAGCAGAGACCAGCTGAGACACTGGAGTCTCGTGCACAACCTGCACCTGAGGCTAGTGAAGCAATTAGCCCTGAATTTTTTGATGAGGGAAGCCGAGATAAATGGGAGTTTATCTGTGGTAGAAAGATACTGGCAGAAAGGCCAGCTGATTCCAAGAAATACAGGGATTGTGGATTCACAGATTATTTACACTATCTAAAAGTGTTTAAGGCTGCTACATGTTTCGGTGATTATAACAAGCAGATTGTGCTGGAATTTTATTCCAATCTGAAAGTGGAGTGTGAAGACGAAGAATCCCCTTGGTTTCATAGGGTGTATGTGCGAGGGGAGGTTGTTGAGTTCTCACCAGAGGCAGTAAATAAATTTCTGAAGCGTGGCACTTCAAGGAATGACCCATCGGTGTTCAAACACCAGATGCCAGAAAATTATGATGAGGTGGCAGTGGAGCTTACTGGTGGAGTGGAAAGTACATGGCCTGTGACTGGTCGTCAGCAGATAACTGCATCCAACCTTACTTCCAGGTATTATTGCTTGTATATGGTAGCCGTACACAATTGGATTCCCTCAGTCAATAACAAAAGTGTCACCAAAGAGATGGCTACACTCCTATATAGTCTGGGAGCACGTCATAGGGTCAATATGGGTAGACTGGTGTTTAATGATATTATGGACTGTGCGCGCAAGACCAGGAAGGAAACATTGGTACATCCATGTGTTATCACCATGGTGCTGCAAAAAGGGGGAGCAGCTACAAGGGACACTGATGAGTGGATTTCTACTCAAGCCTTAAGACCGACGCTCAGGACATTGAGTGGTCGGATTATCAAGGACTTACCCTGGACACCTCTGGAAAAAGGCTGCTCGGATGCTGGTGCGGCGAGGTTGAGTGCTATTGAGGCACGAGCTGTAGTATGTCAGGAACTGCTTGAACGACATCAGGCTGCTGTAGAAAAGATTCAGGGGGAGTTGGCTGCATTGGACGCGGAGCGAGAAGAATTGTTGGCGGCAGCAATGCAGGAAGCTTCAGAGGAGCAGGATGCTGATGGTGGTTCGGATGATTCTGATGACAATTTGGAATAAACGGCATTCTTGACATATTAATGAATTCGGGGGGAGAAACTTGGAGATTTTGATTTTGACTGATTTTGATTAGTTGTTCGGATTTTGTTTGATTTTTGAATCAGTTTGGATGTTTGGATAATTGTGTTATCTGGTTGTTTATGTTATCAGTGCTGATGAATTCACAAATATGCCAAGGGGGAGATTGTAGAGTCCTCGGGAGTTGGACTTATTTGTGGCATATTGTGTGAACTAGTAATGTGGTGTTTTAACACCATATCAATCCAGTTTTTCCATACAGCAAGTTTCTAGCCATGATTTATGGAGCAAATTATGGAGTATAATCATGCGATCAGAACAGAATATTGTGAAGATCAGTGTGTGATTTCGTGGCAATCTAATTCTGGTAAACAAATTTTCCTTGTAATAGTTAGGAATTAATTAAGTAGTTGATTTATGGTACAAGTCCTATTAATAAAGGATTGTCCATTTAAATAACAGATTAGAATTAGATATTTCCTTAGTCTAGAAGTCTATTCTTGGTAGAGTTAGACAAGGAAAGAGTTGTACGCACGGAGGGAGTACGACGGGATAAAAGAGAGAAGAGACATCGAATACGTGTGACCAAGTATTCATCTCTACGTTGAGATACTTTCTTGGAGCTGTCTGTCTGGAGTGTTTTTGGAGGTTTGGAAAATCAATCAATCAAGTCCGTAAAGATTAGAAACAAGGAAGCCTTAATTCCTCGGGAGGAGGAGATCCAGGAAGACGTGTTGATCGTGGGGGTTCAACGACGTAGGATCGGTAGTGAGGGGATCTCACAACATTCACTCAATAGGTTAGCAATGGATTAGTATTTAAGTTAAGCTTCTTGTACTAAAGACTTCTTTCTAGTGAATGGTTTCTGATCTGGGCAAGGTCCCGCAGACGTAGGTGTATTTGCACCGAACTGCGTAAACAAGTTGTGTGTGCACTGCGTATTTTACTTTGTGTTTTAACACCAAACAGTTAAACAACTCGTCATAAAAGTATAGACTTTAGGTAGAACTTAATTACAGGAAGCATCCGTGAACGCCTTCCCCAACGGAGATTTGACAACACAATTGGGAAGCAGCGTCTTGAGCAGGTATAATGTGCTTCCGTTTATGGGATTGTTGACTTGTTGCAGATTACAAGCGAATATATGATTAGATTTTGGTCCTAAAATGGATTTTGGTATACTTGGCTATAAACTGTTGAGATTGCTTCCGTTTGGTCCTGATATGGGATTCTTGTGTGCTGTTGCTTCCGTTTTATTTGAAATATTACACACAGTGGTGGCAAATTACTTTCTTTCTCGTATTGACTCCGAGTTATTAATCTATTTTCTTCCTGGTTGCCATTTCCTGAAATTTGTAGGCGATTGGGTGTTAGCGGCACGCTAGCGACACGGTGGAGCATGGTGGAGCACGATGGCAACACGGTGGAGCACGATGGCGACACGATGGAGCATGGAGGTGACATGGTAGAGCACGGCGGCAACATAGTGGAGAACATCGGAGGCAGCGACGATGTTTTGAAGAAGAGAAAGATAAGCTTTTGCAGAAAAAGATTATGTTTGTTATAAGGGTATTTTTGTCATTTTCTTTCTCAGTCTTTCCTGAATATATTTGGTCAATGCTAGAATTAGGGAGTTTGGCTATATCGACACTGTTTTTTTAAAGTTAGGGTTAGATTGACACATACAATAATTAGCTAGGGTAAAATTAGCACTTTCTGAGATTGCAAGGTTATATTGACACTTTCAGCTTAAATGTGGGGTTATAAATGTATTTGACTAAAGTACAAAAAACTTTCAGCCTAAAGGTGGGGTTATAAATGTATTTGACTAAAGTACAAAAAACTTTCAGCCTAAAGGTGGAGATTGCGGGTGATGACATGGTAGAACCAAGACCTAGTTGGGCTAATGCTCCCATCTCTTAAACATGAGACCAAAACTCAAGACACTCATTAGTGGGCTTGTTATTGGGCCTTTTACTAGAAGACGAAAGAAGTTGGTTATAGACTAAGAATATTAGGGTTTATGAATTGTATAAATAAGGAGGTATGCTTTCTATTTTCGGTTACACTCTATTTGCCTACTTTCTCTCTCCACAAATTATTGACTAGACCGTCGGAGAATTTTCCCCCGGAGTTCCCTGGGTCTGTTTCTTTTTTGTAGATTACAGGTTGCGCTGGATCAGATCTGGGTCGGGTTGTGAACGAAGGTCACTATACGCATCAAGTGGCACGCCCAGTGGGACCCAAAGTTCGATCAGATCTGGATCTTATAGCGTACGTCCGTGTCGATGACTTCAACTCGTCGGAGTGAAAGGTTGTAGAGCAAAGGGATTGGTGCGGGCGTTGAGGTTGGATCTTTCTAAAGGTCGGGAGAATGGGAGAAAATGACCCCTCCCATTGAAAGCCAAGACACTCCCATATCACCAGTCGAAACTTCAGCGGGACCTGGCCCAATGACCCTTGTGATCGAGGGGTCACAGGCGGGGACCCTACCCAGAGTTTCAGGAGCAGAGATTACCATCGAACCAGCCGAGGGAATTGGCGGTGCGATACCTTTGTTTGGATTACGAGGTGTCGATGGCTATCTCACGGAATGCTCTGAAGATTCGCAGATAGAGGTTTATGAACAAAGATTCTAGGAATATCGTGTGGAAGACGAAGCCAAGGGATCCCCACAGAGCTTCGATCACATCATACAGATGTTGGTAACCGCATGTTATCATGTCATCCCACCTTCGATGGCCTTTCACCATTCGACGACTGTGATTCCTTCAACAACTCATGTTCCTTCGATGTCCTTGGAAATGGAGACCAGAGCGCTACCCCTGGCAAGCTAGATGTGCGGAGTCCTATATATAGGGTATGCAAGGGAGGCTGCATAGCCAAGACCCCAACCCTCTTCCCCGGATCATATGCAGGTGAGTTACTCCATGTTTGCCTCGATGCCGGTTTATCCTCTCTAGGGCGTCTAGCAGGGTCGAGGATACATGCCTTAGTTGAGGGTCCCAGACCTTACTGGTGGTCAGGGGGAATACCCTTCATTCACCCAGGGATCTTCGAGGACTTAATCAGAACATGGGATGCTAGTATGGCGGAGCTGAGACAGCCCGAGGTTGGGAGTTGGACAGATTGATAGGGCCAATGGGGAAAACGGTTGGGTTCCCGTTCAGCTGAGTAGTGATGAAAGCTCGCTGACCCTAGGACATGAAAGCCACTAGAAGGGCTTCCTACTTACTCAGGGGATTCAGACCCGCGAGAGTTTATTAAACTTTCCCCGGGTTGATGAATTCTCGAGATTTCAATGAGAGGTTGATATGCAAGTTGGCGGGTAGCTACCTTCAAGGAAAAGCCTAGGAGTGGTTCAACAAGCTACCAAGGGATTCGCTGCATTCATATCAAGACTTTAGTGGGGCCTTACTGAGTTAGTGTTGCTAGAAAAATAAATTCACCAAGACATTGACAGAACTGTACCAAACAAAATAGAAGCCGGGGGAGTCCACTATCGCTTTTTACCATATGTATGTCGATGACAGCTTGGGGGTGGTCGAAAGCACGGAGAATGAAATTATCCATGGATATCTATTGGTAATGAAGGACTTGGAGTTGTATAGGAAACTAACAGCGAATACCCCCAAAAATGCTTCAACAACTCCAAGAAGTCATAGAACAGCATCCGAAGGTGAAGGAAACCATTTGAAAGAAGAAAGAAGGGCTAATGGCCAAGCAGTCCAAATCCACTGACCTTCAGGGCAAAAGACCCGTCGAAAAGCCAATATTTAAAAAATACATGCCCATGCGCCATTCTCCAGCAGATATATGGAGTATTCACAAAGGAATTTTCAAACCACCACCTCCCATGAATGATAGCAATCGGGACTTTACGAATTGAAGAACCACCAACAAGTTCTGCGATCACCATAAGGATTATGGCACAACACGAACGAGTGAGCACATATTCGATTCGAGATTGACCGGTGCAAGAGAGAAGGCCTCTTAAAAGAGCCTTTCTATTAACCCCATGGGAGATGATAACCTAAGGCAAAAGAATGATAGGAAATAGATGTTCCCCTAAAAAAGAAATTTAATAATGGAAACAGGGGAGATCGTGGCCCCCAAAGGCAGCGACACAAGTGTCGCGATGAGCCACCACGAAACCCCCCGGCAGAAAGTAAGAACGAAGGGAATCCCGCTGTTCACAGGGTGGTCAATGTTATCAGTGGTGTTGTTGGTGAAAGGTCCTCGAATGCAGTTATGGAAGCACAGTCACTGTGTGTTCCAGCAGACGAGCCGGTGGGTAAACAGCTTCGACCAAATGAAACGATCACATTCTCTAAAGCAGATACAGTTCCAAACCAAACCCACATGCTCACCTCATGGTTATTTTGGCAGTTATTGGAACCGCGCTAATGAAAAGGGTGTTCATTGACGATGGATGTGGAGTGGAGATCATGTTTGTGAATTGCTTCGATCAGCTACGAACCAGAAAAGTTCCACCTCACCTTTGTCAGGATTCACTGGAAAGACAGTCTATCCATTAGGGTAGATGGCCCTGCCTGTGAAGGTGGCAGATGTGGGTAAAGGGGTCACGGTGCACTGTAGCTTTGTAGTCATCGATGCTTTCTTCCCCTACATTGTGATCTTGGGGAGACCCTATGTGTCAAACTCGAGCGGTTTGGTTGCCGTACCATCTAATGATTAAGTTCCCAATGGAGAATGGAGTGGCATCCATTCGAGGGGATCAGGCGGTCGCTTGAAGCTACAACTACGAAGCAGTAAAAGGCGCAAGGAAGGCAAGAGGCGTATCTTCGGTGCATGGGAAAGTCAGGCTAGCTGATACCCAACCACTTTCCATTCGAGACTTGGGAGCCGTAACGGTGGGAAGTATGATGCCTGAAATGGTAAGGCACAAATTGAAGGTTCTACACTTCAAATTTAACAGGGGTGCCTGCAGAGTTGGCGGTCCATAGGTTGAACATTAACCCTTCGATAAAACTTGTTAAGAACAAATGAAGAATTTTTCCCATGAGAGAGCTGAGGCAATTAAAGCAGAGGTGAATAAATTTTTCACCGCGGGGGGTTATCGAAGAGTTGTTATACCCACAGTGGTTGGCCAACCCAGTCCTAGTCCCAAAACTAGATGGGACATGGTGCATGTGCATTGACTTCACAGATCTGAACAAGTTTTGCCCAAAACATAGCTACCAATTTCCTTCGATGGATCAACTGGTGGAGGCGATAACAGGTTACCAAATCCTGGCCTTTTTTATGCCTATAAGGGTTACCACCAAATACTGATGGTAGAGAGGACAAGGAGACGACTTCATTCATTACGGACGTGTGCATGTTTTGTTATAAGAAAATGTCGTTTGGGTTAAAGAATGCAGGGGCTACTTATCACGGTTGGTAGGCAAACTCTTTAAGAAGCAGATTGGGAAAAATCTGGAAATCTATGTGGATGATATGGTGGTGAAGAGCGTAACCTATGATCAGTTTCTGCAGAACCTAGGCAAATTTTTAGAGGGTTTACGAGAGTTAAATTTAAAGCTAAACCCTTCAAAGTGTGTGATTGGAGTCGGTGCTAGAAAATTCCTGGGATTCATGGTCTCAGAGAGAGACATTGATGTTAACCCAGAAAAAATAGAAGCCTTGATAAACATGAGGAGTCCTCGTAATGTGAAAGAAGTACAAAGACTGATAGGATGCTTGACAGCATTAAGTAGATTCTCATTGAAGGGTGCAGAGAAGCATCTACCCTCTTTGGATGTACTTTGCAAAGCCAAAAATTTTGAATGGACGGAAAGTTGTGAGAAGGACTTCTCAGCTTAAAAGGAACACCTTATAACCCTTCCTACGTTACTGAAACTGGATAAAGGAGAGGTTTTATACCTTTATATCTCAACATCTTCCTTGGAAATTAGTGTTGTACTAGTGAAGGAGAAAGAAAGGCAGCAACACCATATATACTTTGTTAGTAGAGCCCTGCAGAATCTAGAAACAAGGTATACCATCGTAGAAAAATTGATCTTAGCATTGGTCCATGTTGTTTGAAGATTGAAAACTTATTTACTGGGTCATCCCATATTTGTGCTCACCAATTATCTGATAAGATAAATTCTCCTGAAACCCGAAGCCTTGGGGAGAATGATGAAATGGGTTGTATAACTAGGGGAACATGACATACACTATCACCCTAGGGTTGCACTCAAAGGGAAAGCCTTAGCGGATTTCATTGTGGAAACTACGAATCCCATCGAAGACATCTGTAAACTGAAGAGAAAAAAGTATGAAAGCTATTTGTAGATAGATCATCTCAATCGGGGGGGAAGTGGGACAGGGGTACTGCTCACTAGCCCCGATGGTTATGATTATCCTTATGACCTGCACTTCAAGTTAAGAGCTACAAACAACGAAGTAGAGTATGAGGCTTTGATCAGTGGTCTTCGATTAGCTAAAGATATAAGGGTGGAAGATGTAGAAATATTCAGCGAATCACAAATCATGGTCAATCTAGTGAATGGGGAATACGAAGCCCGGGAAACAAGTCTACATATCTATTTGGAGGTAGTGAAACCTTTGTTAAAATGCTTTCGATCATACACACTTTCACAGGTACGAAGGGAGGAAAATCACAAGGCAGATTCCTTGAGCAAATTAGCTTATTCTGATTTTGGTGAATTGATACAGAAGCAAGTAAAGTTTGAAACATTGTACCAGCGAAGCTTCAAAGAAATCATTGTGATGGAAGTTTTTGAAGGGGACACATGGATGACCCCCATCATTAGATAGCTCCAAGATGGATCTCCCAGAAGATCCCATTGAAGAATAGAAAGTTCGACTCAAGGAACTAAAGTATGTTATACATGATGAGACCTTGTATCGAAGGGGGTATCTACAACCCTTACTTCGACATGTGACCCCTACTGATGCACAGTACTTGATGTAGGATGTCTACAAAGAAATCTGCAGTAGTTATCAGGGAGCCCGATCAGTAGCAAGGAGAATGATTTACACTTGGTATTATTGGCCAACCATGTTCGAAGATGGCAACAGGTATATCCAGGATTACAACCAATGCCAAAAACATGCGCCTATAACTCATGTCCCTCAGACCAAAATGATTAACATATGTAGTTCCTAGCCATTCGATAAGGGGGGAATAGACCTAGTAGGAGGTTTAAGTATCTGATAGTGGAGGTTGATTACTTTACTAAGTGGCTCGAAGCAGAGCCATTGGCAAACCTCAAGGGAAATCTATCATTTCATCCTGTTGGAAGAACATCGTCTGTCGCTTTGGTATACCAAAAGTGCTCATTACAGACAATGGAACCCAGTTCAAAAATCATCCCTTTGAGAGTTGGTGTGAAGAGTTCAAGATCCAACTAAAAGTCACATCAGTATATCACCCCAGGCAAACAAGCAGGTCGAAGTCACCAATGGAATCCGAAAGAGACTAGAGAGAGCAAAGGGAAACTGGGATAACAAGCTGCCCAATGTGTTCTGGTCTTATCGAATAGTGGATTTTTATACCACGGGAGATACACCATTTGGGCTAGTATATGGCTCTGAGGCTGTGATACCCGCAGAAATTTGCATGCCCAGTCCCAGAATGACGATAGCCAGCGATGCCAGTAATGAGGACAACCGTTACCTCGACTTGGATCTATTAGAAGAAAGATGAACCTCAATATCCATCTAGGAAGCCAAAGTTAAGGAAAAGGTAAAGAAATATTATGATTGAAGGGTGAAAGGAGCACAGTTCATTGTGGGAGACCTCATCATGAGAAAAAAATGAGAAAAGAAAGCAAGAACCAGAGGGGAAGCTGGCCTCTAATTAGGAAGGACCTTATAGAGTGCTCGAAGCTCACCCAGGGGGCGAGTTACACCTTGGGTTCAGTGATTGGTAACCGCATTAGTAAGCGGTGGAACATAGTTAACCTTCGACAGTATCACCACCTGTAAGAAAGGTTAGCTTTAAGTCTAATGAGCTTGAAGAATGGTTGGTTTCACTAAGTAACTATTCCTAGATTTGTATGCTCTCCATAGCAAATGGTTGACTTAGTGAATGTTTTGACCTTTCCTCTAAATTTCAAGGAAAAATTATTGCTTTTAAGCGATCGAAAGCTCGCTTTTATCAAGCGCCTAAATATTCTCGCTTCTAAGCGATCGAAGGCTCGCTCTTAAGCGTCAAAGTAATTCCCGCTCTTAAGCGATCAAAAGCTTGCTTTGAAGCGTTAAAGTAATTCTCGCTTCTAAGCGACCGAAAGCTCGCTTTTAAGCATCAAAGTAATTCTTGCTCTTAAGCGATTGGAAGCTCGCTTTTAAGCATCAAAGTGATTCTCGCTCTCAAGCGATCGAAAGCTCGCTTAAAAGCATCAAGGAAATTCTCGATCTTCGCTCTTAAGAGATCGAAAGCTTGCTTTTGAGCATCAAAGTAATTCTCGCTTCTAAGCAATCGAAAGCTCACTTTTAAGCATCAAATTAATTATCACTCTTAAGCGATCGAAAGCTTGCTTTTAAGCGCCAAGTTAATTCTCGCTCTTAAGCAATTGAAAGCTTGCTTAAAAGCGTCAAGGAAATTCTTGCTCTTAAGCAATCGAAAGTTTGCTTGTCAGTGTTAAAGGAAATTCATAAATTTTATAATCGAATGTTTGGAAATTAAAAAATAAATTGTATCTAGTCAAAGCCAATCACTTAATACACTCTTAAACAACATAGTAAAACAATTGAATAGTTCATTCTCAGGTGATAAAATCGTTCACCTGCCTTATTAGAATTTTCTCGTAAGACAACCACCTAAGAAGTTATATAAGTAGAAGCTTTATTAAGGTATAATATACAACACGTTCCCATTTAGACCACTGAATGTTCTCGGGCTTCACCCCAGTAGTGATTGTGAATAGGCTATCGACCTCGCTCTCTGAAGCCTTAGGGATTGGGTTGACACATCGCCTTCAACGAGGTATCAAGCCTTCACAAGGTGATGATTCCCTTCTGCATCCCCCTCGACAACTGGTGATGTCTGCCCATCAACATTATGAACCTGTTTGGGGGTTCCCTCCCCAGGCTCAACCGATAAAATTTGATTAAAAGAGTTAGCAAGAGGAGTTATAATTTGAGGTTGGGGGTTACTCTGAGGCTAAATTTCTTGCCTTGTCCGAGAACTCCCCTCAGATTGACCCCTCTTCTTGGAAATTCTTCAGGAGCATTTACCCTTCGGAGGAATCCCAGATGAATGACCCCTATTCAAAGGACCTGCTCCTCGGAAGTGGGTGTTATTTTTTGATCGAAGGCGCTCTTCCCAATCGTAAATGACATCAGAGGCTGCGTAGTAGTCTGGGTCTATATCCAAACCTTTCGAAGCATGGCCATCTCGGTGTCACACAAAAACTTAAATATGTCACTAATAGGAGCCATGTCATCCATGGGCTCCAAGGTTATCCGAATACATTTGGATAGTGTCAGCATGGGCCGATACCTGGCTTGAAAGCTGGGAGTTCTGGCTTACAATCTCACGGCAAAACCGTTGGTTATCCTTGATAACCCCTTGCAGCCTAAAAACTTCCTCGGTTAGGAAATTGTTTCGTTCAACCATCTTGCCAATCTGGGATTCGAGCGTCTTTACTTCATCTGAATAGCGCTTGTTGTCACCCCACCGACTCAAATTACGGTATAACCTGGCATCAGTAAGACACATATGAAAACTAGGATATTCGTTCATCATCTCTCATAAAGTATCATGATGACTGAGTTCATTAGCATTGCATGCTTCGTCTATTATGGTAAGGGCAATAGCCATTAACCAGTTGTAGAATCACCATTCACTTTATTAAGAATCTCTCTTGTTGAAGGGTGGCTACCATCTTACCATGATGACAGCTCTTTCTTAGCCTTGGCTAAATCCTCGCTTAAAATGAGCCAACCTGGTCATAACCTTCGAGAACTCTACCTTAACTGTAGCAAGCTCATCTCTAAAAAATGCGTTCTAAAAACAAACAGGGAATAAAATTCAAACATCCATGCCTACTTGATTGAATCAATAATCGTCCCAAAAGTATTCATGAAATGACATTCGATAAACCAATATTGAAGTACAACCCAAGATTTAAAAAATAGGTAGATCAGAGCTTATACATCTTGCTCCCCATGTCCTATGCTAGAGTTAGTCTTTTCGTTTGCATCATTACCCTGGCCATCCCCTTCCTTGCCCTTGCTTCCTTTTAATGGTTTCTTGTCAGACTTCGAAGCTCCGAAGCTGAATAGAATTGCTTCCCCTTTTTTATGACATTGAGAAGCTGAAACTTGAAGCCACTCGGACTGGAAAGTTGACCCCATGCTTCTTGTAGACTCTTCTTACATCAAGATCAGTGCGAGCTTTAAGAGCCTTGGCTTCCTTAGGAGTAAGGCAATCAGACACATGATTGTAGACGCTGATTCGAGCTCATGCCTTGCCAAGACTGAGAAGGTGAACGAAAGCATCGCTAAACCCCATCAGCCTACCGGCAAAGGTTGACAGAAAAAGCATGATGAGCCTTGAGAGACCGTCGCCGTGCCTCTCAAAGATAATATTTATAAGCTCAAATTATGGATAACTAAAAAATAGTAGCTAGTGGTAAGACGGGGTTGTCCATAAGGAAAATGAGGTTTTATCGAGTGTTAAATGTAGTTGAAAAGCACACGAAGAAGTCACTCTACGTGTGTGGTAACAAAGTGGGAGGGGGTGGTTTTGGAAAAACACTACTACTACTTAAAGTAACTAACTTAACAAACAACTAGAAAAAATAATGCAAAAACTATCACAAATAGCAAAAATGATGTAACTAAGATTATAACGATTCTTGGACGCAATTGGTTTACATTTCTAGTCATCCTTTGATCATAGATTTACTATCCTATTTTTATTCATTAATCACATATTGTGGAGAACTTATCTACGCCTTTTGAGTGTTGATATTTCTCACCTCTCCCCGGTTATAGTTAGAGTAGGCGATCGGTGCCACACAATAACCCTTATCCTTCGGTCAACCTAGACGATCAGCGTCATAGACTTCCTCGAGGATAGCAATACACATGAAGACCCAACACGACTACCACAATGTCCTAATAGTGAGAAACAAATAGATAACACAAGTATATTTACTAATAACGATTACGAGGATCAGTTTTCATGCTAATCGTTATTAGCTGACCACATTGATAATTAGGCAAACCCATCTAAATTCATCCTAGTTCTAAGCAACTTCATCAATAAAAATCATAATTAGTTTTCACCCCTAATTATAACCTAGCATTTACCAACAACAATCACGTTGACTAAAAGTCAAAGTGATTTTGGTTTGACCAAAAACCTAGCACATTATCAATCCACGATCTTTAACTAGTTGATCATCCTAGTCTAAATCATGCATTAATCACACAAGAACCACCAAATATACTTGATAATGAAAGCACAAAATAGGATTAATTAAATCTCGCAAATTCATACTAAAAATGCTTACCAATTGCTCCCAAGAGTATTTTTAGCCTAGATTATGAAAACCCATAACAAAACGACAAGAATTCAAGGTAAACACAGGAGAAAAGATGAACAATAAATGTAAACTAGGGTTTTTAGGAGAGTATTTTTGAGTTTTGGGGAAGAAGTGAATGAAGAGAGGAATTAAAGGTTAATTTCAGCTTTTAAAGCAAGGCCAAAAAGTGTTCATTGTGGGCCGGAAGGAAGGGGCTGCGGCCCACAAGAGAGATGCTACTCCTCATGTGAAAAATGAGCATTTTTGTTGCGGCCCGCAATGGTGATGCTACTCTTTCTTATTTTCGTCGCTACGGGTGATCCGCTGATCCATTTTTGGAGTTCTTGTAGTCGATTTTATAGTACTCGAGAAGACTAATCCAATGTTACCACCCTTGTAGGATGATTCTTCTCGGATAATTTTAAGAACTTTGTTTAAACTTCCGGGTACAATTCATCCGCTTCTTTGTCTTCCCTCTTCGACCCTTCTATCTTCTATCACGTTTTGACTCGTGGCCTTCAATCTTCTACCATCCTTGCGAATGACATTCACTAAACCAATCCAAAGTGCTTACGAGCAATCTACAACTTAAACTTACAAAAAGGAATCTAGACACTCGTAAGGACAAAAAATTTATTAGACTGTAAATCGATTACAAAATGAAAGATTTAGATATGAAAACCAAAAACGGTTATCTAAACCCATTATGATGTAAACCCTAAATATAGCAATCTTCCAACCAAAATATGACAAAAGACATATTAAATGCTTTGGAAAATACATGCATTTGACGTCTTATCAAACCTCCCCGCACTTAAACCTTTACTCGTCCTCGAGTAAACAAGAACAAGCAAAGATCTAAGTGCATGCTAGCATGCAAAAGTTTCCCCAAAACATCGAACGTCATATTCCTAGATTACCCTGACCTCCAAGACATAAGAATATCTCACACTCTCACATCCCAAAGTCTAAGATAATCTAAACAACCATCATACCAATCAAAGGTGAGGTATACAATGCAAGTGCAAAATTAGCTTACTCTACCGAAGAAGCCACCAAATAGACAAATCAAGAGAAGCATTAAAATTTTTAATTTCTTTCATTTTCTCTCATCTTGCCTAGGATCCCTCTCGGGTTTTCATCCTAGCTTCACACATATTTTCTTTTTCAAGGCTCACCCTCACCTTTTTCCGCACCATTTGGCCTCTCATTTTTTCATAGGTTGCCCTTTTGGATTTTCAACCTATCTGAGCCACCCAATTTTTCCTAAGTTGCCCTCTCGGGTTTTCAACTTAGTGGGATGTTTTCTATTCTCTCTTTTTTAAAAAAAATTCATTACAAACGCTCTCAAAAGAGCTACTTGCTACAACAAAACTAAGTACTAATCACAAGTATCATCTTATCCCCCTCCACGCACTTAAATGTTGCATTGTCCTCAATGCAATTAAGCATTCTAGAGAATATGGCAATGATGGAAAATGAGAGAAATATCCATGATGAGTAACAAGCACCAAAACATGCTTAGTAGCACAACTATAAGATCAAATGAACAAACTACCATAGCCACAATATACTCTCCCCACAACCTCCATCATAAAGGTTCAATAACAATCACTGTTACGCACAACAAATCTAATAGAGCATTGAAATCGCAGTGGAGGAGAGAGATAACTCTTTGGTTTTGAATTGTGTGTTTCAAGCGTGTTGTGGGTGAATAGGTCCGGGGTGCATGTAGTGGTGGTAAGGAGTTAATTTGGTTCTTTGGAGATGGGTGAGTGTGTAAGCATCGTGGACCTTGCACTTCTATACGGTTCGTGAGTTGAACTTTTTCTAGCCCCGATTGCTTGCTTATTTTTCTCGCTATTTTTTTCTCCAAAACCAAATGCTCCCTACAAAAAATAATGCAAACCAAGCGTAATAGTGTTCCAAAAAAATTCAAAATAAAAATAAGAAAAATCAATCATGAATTCCAATTAAAACAAACAACAATTCTCCACAATTCTTAACAAAAAAATCACAATTACATCGACGGAATGTCACAAATGACTATTAGGATGATCAAAACCAAGTTTATTTAATGTTGTCGTCACAACATACTCCTTTTTTTCAAGCTCTTCTCAAAACATTCCCCTGGTCTCCGGAATCACCATTCGTGAATCCACCCATTCTTGTCTTCACATGTATTGGTCTCCAACATTGTCTAGCCTTAAACCTCACCTTTGGAGGCAAATGGACTTGTGCGCCTCATCCCTTTTTGGTCGGTTTTGGGTACTCTTTGGAGTGAAGGGGGTTTAGATAATGTTTCTTTAACCTCTTCTTCACTCGCTGCAAGTTAGTACTAGAGACGTTCACATAAGAAACATTGACCTTGCTCAAAATACCAGAACTTTCTTAGACGCCTTACTCATTCCATTATCAACTTCAACTAAGTCAATCATGTAGCAATGTTCAAGTTCATTGTGAGGCTCATGCAAACTTTCAAGTATAGTGACACCATGTCAAGACATTTTATCCTTTGGAAGTGTTTTATCCTTGTAGATCTCATAACCTACTTTTTCTCAATCAAACTCTAAGGTCAATGAACCACTATGCACGTCGATCTTAGTTCTTACAATTTTCAAAAATGGTCTCTCTAGCAAGATAGGGGCGCACTCTCATCATGCGACATATCAAGAACATAAAAATTGGTGGGGAAAGCTAATCTACCACTTTAATCAACACATCACGCACTAGTCCTGTTGGAATAGCTTTGGAATGGTCGGCTAGTTGTATGATCACCCTAGTTTCATGCAAAGTCCCTTAAGTTAAGAGTCTTGTATAGAGAGTAAGGAATTACATTAATAGAGGCTCCTAGGTCTATCATTGCTTTTTCAAAAAAAAATTTGACCTATGACACAAGAGATAGTGAACATGCATGGATAATTGCATTTAGGAGGTAATTTATTTTGAAAGAGAGCCGACACTTGTCCACCAATTTTAATTTTTTTCAACATTCCTCAATGCTTTAGTTCTCTTAGGGGTGTATATCTCTTTAAGGAATTTATAAAACCTAGGCACTCGATTGATAGCATAAAAAAGGGGAATGCTTACCTCACATTTGTGGAAGACTTCAAAAAGGGCTTTGTTCTCATCCTTGCGATACTTGTCCGGCAAAGCCGTCGAAAAAGGTGGTGGTGGAAGGATTTTTTTTTTCAATTTTCCTCTTCTTTGGTGGTTGAGTGCTCATCTCCTTAGTTTTCTTTCCCACTCCTCAAGGTGATTGGGTTCACATTTTTCCCTGGGTTCCATGCTGATTGTGAGGGAAGTTTCCCAAAATTCCTAGTCTCCAATCAAGCCAGAGAGGATGCAATTTGGATAACTTGAGTTTCTATGTTCTTGATACTAGCCGAGGTGCGGTCCTCCAAATTTGTGACCATGGTGGCTATGGAATGCATAAACTCCTCATGCTTTGACCTTGATCTTCCCTCTATGGGGTTAGATGAGCCCTCATCCTTTGGGTAGCCTTATTGTGGTGCCCGATTATACCCTTGGTTTCCTTGGTAATGGGCTTGTACCCCTTGATGATTTGGTTGAATCCACCTTGATTACCTTGAAAACCACCTTGAGAATTTGATTGACCAGCTTTCTCATCTCTCCACTAAACATTTCCATGGTCTTTCCACCTGGGGTTGTAAGTTTGGGAGTATAGATCATACTTCTTCTTATGAGATTGTCCCCTTTGGAGACTTTGTCCACCTTGCCCTTGTCCACTTTGGTATCCCCAATTTCCTTGGAAACCTTAGCCCTGACCTCCTTGGTAGCCCATTCCCTTTACTTCTTCAAACCCTCTATCTTGGATTTGGGGGCATACATCAGTGTGCTGATCCAATGAACAAACCCCACAAACTTTGGCTTGATGCATCCTCCACTTCATTAACTCTTTCATCATGGAGACTAAAGCTTGAACTTGCTCCTCAAGATTGGGGTTTTCCGGATCTGGAGCTTCTTGCACCCTTGCCCTTTCTCTCACCCCGAATTATCTTGTTCCATTAGTCATCTCTTCAAACAATGCCATGGCATCTTTCAGGCTCTTGTTGGGAATCGACCCATTACAAGCAACATTGATCATCCTCATATATTCAACGTACAAACCATCAAAGAAATAGTAAATAAGATCTCCTTCCTTGTATGGGTGGTATGGGTAACTCGCTAGCAACCCCTTGAACCTCTCCCAATATTCGTATAAAGATTCACTCGAATATTGAGAGATGTTTAACTCTTTCTTTAGCCCCCACCAACTTAGTTTCCTAAAAGAACTTATCCAAGAATTTTCCCTTCATCTCCTTCTATGATATTATGATTCCCGGGGGAAGGTAGTATAACCAATCTTTGGCTACATCCTTCAAAGAGAAAGGGAACACCCTTAGATTGAAATTTTCCTCCGAAATTCCGGATGGCTTCATGGCATGCTCACATAGTGGAACTCAGAAAAATGCTTGTTTGCATCTCCCCGCTCATCCCATGAAAAGTTGGTAGATAATGGATCATCCCGGGCCTAAAATCACAAGTGGCATATTCTGGAAGAGAATGGAATGTGATGCAAAGCGGTTGGCTTTCTAGGTTGGGAGTCACAAGCTCCCTTAAGGTTCTAGTATCATTCTCTATAGTTGGTGTAACTACTTCGAGTGATGGTTGGGTGGCTTGGTTAGCAAAATGGGCCACTCTCCTAGCTCTCTGGAGCGTTCATAAGAGATCGGGGTCGTAGTGCAAGGGTTCTTGTTATTAGTACGAGTATTGACCATAAACAAAGAACTAAAACAATACAGCCTTATCCCAAGTAACAATCGCAAGAGAAAGCAAAACAACAACAACAAAAACAAAAATAAAAACACACAAAAACTACACAAACACTTTAATAAAATATGCCTTTTCCCCGGCAGCAGCGCCAAAATTTGGGAGGCCGTCGTTCTGCCTCTTAAAGATAGTATTTATATACCTAAATTACGGCTAATTACTAAAAATAGCTAGTGGTAAGATGGGATCATCCACGAGGAAAAATGAGGTTTTATTGAGTGTTAAATGTAGTTGAGAAAGCACACGAAGAAGTCACTCTACGTGTGTGGTAACAAAGTGGGAGGGGGTGGTTTTGGAAAAACACTACTACTACTTAAAGTAACTAAATTAACAAACAACTAGAATGAACGATGCAAAAATGATCACAAAAAGCACAAATGATGTAACTAAGATTATAACTAGTCTTGGCGCAATTGGTTTACATTTGTAGTCATCCTTTGATCATAGATTAACTATCCTATTCTTATGCATTAATCACATATTGTGGAGAACTTATCAACACCTTTTGAGTGTTAATATTTCTCACCTCTCCTCGGTTATAGTTAGAGTGAGTGATCGGCATCACATAATAACCCTTATCCTCAGGTCAACCTAGACAACCGGCGTCATAGACTTTCTCGAGGATAGTAATACGCATGGAGACCCAACACAACTACCACAATGTCCTACTAGCAAGAAACACATAGATAGCACAAGTATATTTACTAATAATGACTACGAGGATCGGCCTTCATGCTAATCTTTATTAGCTTACCACATTGATTATTACGCAAACCGGTCTAAATTCATCCTAAGTCTAAGAAACTCCATCAATCAACAATAATGATTAGTTTTCACTCCTAATTATAACCTAGTATTGACCAACAACAATCATGTTGACTAAAAGTCAGTCCACAAACCTAGCACATAATCAATCCACAATCTTCAACTAGTTGATCACCCTAGTCTAAATCATGCATTAATCACACAAGAAAGAACCAAATATACTTGATAATCAAAGCACAAAATAGGATAAATTGAATCTAAAAAATTCATACTAAAAATGCTTACCAATTGCTCGCAAGATTATATTTAGCTTAGATTATAAAAACCCATAACAAAACAACAAGAGTCCATGGTAAACATAAGAGAAAAAATGAACAATAAATGTAAACTAGGGCTTTTGGGAGAGAATATTCGAGTTTTTGGGAAGAAGTGAATGAAGACAGGAATTAAAGGCTGATTTCAGCTTTTAAAGCTAGGCCAAAAAGTGTTCGTTGTGGGCCACAAGAGAGACGCTGCTGCGTATGTGAAAAATGAGCATTTTGGTTGCGGTCCGCAATGTGAGACTGCGGCCTTCAATGGTGCTACTGCCCTCTTCTTATTTTCATCACTACGGTTGAACCGCTGATCCATTTTGGAATTCTTGTAGTCGATTCTATAGTACTCAAGAAGATGAATCCAATGGTATCACTTTTGTAGGCCAATTCTTCTGGGATTATTTTAAGAACTTGGTCCGAACTTCTGGGTACAATTCATCCACTTCATCTTTCTTCTTCAACCCTTCTATCTTCTACTATGTTTCGACTCATGACCTTCAACTTCTACCATCCTTGTGAATGGCCCTCACTAAACCAATCCAAAGTGCTTACGAGCAATCTACATATTAAGCTTACAAAAAGGAATCTAGACGCTCGTAAGGACCAAAAATCCTTTAGACTATAAATAGGTTACAAAATGAAGGATTTAGATATGAAAACCAAAAGCGGTCATCTAAACCCCTTATGAAGTAAACCTACATAAATCTAGCAATCTTCCGACCAAAAGATAACAAAAGAGATGTTAAATGATTTGGAAAATACATGCATTTTACGTCTTATCAAGCCTTTGACGAGGACCTCTTTGAAAGGCGCTTCTCCTTCTCCTTCAACTTCCTCATATCCTCCTCCAATTCATCCACCTTCTTCTACAACTTAGTGCATTATTCTTGGAGAGAAGCTTCAACGACTGCTTTGATAGGTCCTTGCAAGAGGGAAAGAACCTGGCTAGGAAAGACACCAGATGATTGCAAGACCGATCAAACAACCGCCACCACCTAAAAATAATACAATCAACAAAGTATTAGTTTACCAAAGTTTTGACGTAAGAATGGAGGCATAATTGAGAAAGAAAGACCAACATACCAAGGGTTCGGTGCCTATATCCCTATGATACTCGAGTGTTAGACCATCATTGTCAACATCATAGTAAAGGTTATCAGTTTCATCCTCATTGGAGGGTCTAGTATCTTCGATCATTGGTTTTTTTGGTTACCTCTCCTAGACAGGAGGCTTCACTCAAGACCCTGCCTGAGCATGAGCTGGGGTAGGCAGCCTAGGCGGTACCTTCGCCTCCATGGTCCCCTTGCGCTCACGAGCATTAATGAAAGCATGTGCGTAGCTCACTGCACGAAAGAGAAACAAGTTGCGAACTATAGCAGAAGGAGAATTTTTTTTTCCAAAGAAGTAAAATCCTAAAGACATTCGTAAGAGGCCGAAGAGGCTATTTGTTCAACAATCACCCCTCGCAACGGATCCTAAGATCGAAGGGGCCCTGGACAGGGTGGCATATCATACCCCCTCTTCCTTTTATTAGCACTTGTTAAACCCCCAGAAACATTCTCCTCGAACGCTCGACGATTGGCTGAGGCATATATACTTTTGTAGACCCACTATGGCCAAACGAAAGGTTTCACTCCCTTGGTGGTAGCAGGGCGATAAGTATTAGTGTCTAAGGGCTCAAGCTCTCAAAGATGCTATACGTCTTCACGAAGTCCTTCAGGGATCACATATTTCTCTTTTCTGGTCTCAGCAAGGACATAAGATTCCATCAAGGACATCGATAGGCTTCCGTACAGTTGAAGGATAAGGCCTTATTTTTCCACCTCGAGTTATTAGATGGAGAAATGATAAACCTTTGACCTAGCAGCTTATTACTCAAGGTAAACGTACCCCTCACATCTCGTTTACTGATTAAAAGATATACCGCTCAAAAGAGTTCATAGTGGGGATCTACGTTTACTTCCTTACATCGAACCAGGAAGGCCATTATTATTACTATAACATTGGAATGACGTTGGGACAAACTGAGATTAAACTCCTCCTTGAGGCTCGATAACAAGGAGGGAAAAGGGAAAAAATACCCGACCTAATATGTCTACTATAGGTCACAGTTCTCCCTACAGGTAAAGAAGCATAATCATCTACTTTGAAGGTTTTTAGTAGGGCATTGAAAGGGAGGCATTGGTACGATGAGATTTCTCCAATAAGTTTCTTCCTTCTTTATGGAAAATGTATCCCACCGAGCTGTCGCCCTTCGGAGAAGGGTGAGTACCTGAACGTAACCTCCTACTCGAAGGTTCATATGAAATCTCGTTTGGACCATTTTCAACCCCAGAACCGTGCATTTAGAGCTACCCCTCGAAGGCCTGACCAAATCCTCATCCAAAAGCTCACCCTGCTTGTAAGATTCGGACCCCATGATATCAACCCCCTCGTTCAGGCAAAAACCCTCGCTCGGGCCACGAACAGACCTCACTAAGTCCGCACTCTTGCAATCAGTCAAAATTTTGACTAATCGAAGAGAAATTTTGCAGGAAGAAAAAGAATTAACATTGCTAGAAAACCTATTATGTGATGAACTGCTCGCTTCTTTACTCTCAAGATCTACAAGGGGACAAACGAAGGAAAAAATAGGGACAACACTAGGATCCATGAGAACTTACTTGTTGGAACAGAGATGGAAGAAAGCTAGAATTTGGGGGCTGAAGGAGAATACAGAGTAAAAGTTCTCGAAGAAAAAACTGCCGAGAGAATAGTAAGAGTGAAAGAAGCAGATGGCATATTTTGGAGCTATGTATAGATGGAGAAGAGAGAGAAACACGGAATAATCATTACCAAAAAAAAGGGGAAAATATGAAAATGCGCAAAAAAATGGAAAAGCCTGTTAAAGTCTATTGCACACGCATGTCGTCTTCCCGCTTTAAATACCCTCACGCACCTCTTTTAGAATCCCAAAGATCAAGGTGCTAGAGAAAAACCTAAATGCTCCCTATGAATCAGAAAGCAAAGAATGCTCGAAGGTGATCCTTTTTCTAGGGAACCACAACAGTAATCGAGTAGTACATAAAGCCTTCGAACCTTCGATAACTAGATCACTTAGTTTTTCTTGGGGCTTTTGATGACATGGTAGAACCAAGACCTAGTTGGGCTAATGCTCACATCTCTTAAACAGGAGCCCAAAACTCAAGACACTCATTAATGGACTTGTTATTGGGCATTTTACTAGAAGATGAAAGAAGCTAAGTCATAGACCAAGGATATTATTAGACTAATATAAACGAGGAGGTATGTCTTCTATTTTTGGTAACACTCTATTTGCCTACTTTCTCTCTCAACAAAATTGCTGACTAGACCGTCGGAGAATTTTCCCCCGGAGTTCCCGAGGTCTATATCTTTTTTTTTTAAATCACAGGTTGCGCTAGATTGGATCCGGGTTGAATTGTGAGCGAAGGTCACTATGCGCATCAACAGGGTTATGGTCAAAGTTTTAAAAAAATTGACTAAATTATTGAGTTAATTACTAAAGTACAAATCCATATTGAAAATTTTAAATATCAAATAAAATAATAAAAAAAATCAAATTGAACTATTAAATATTAGGCAAATTTTTGGGAAAGACGGTCTTTCCATAGACTTATGGAAAGACAGAGTTTAACTAGAATAATAAAAAGGTAAAATGTGTTAGTTGCAATATTAAATATTTATTATGTAACTTGTAGTAGTTATAAAGTTTATGACCCAATTATTACAACTCAAAAATTTTATCCCCGTTTCTTCTATTTTGCAGTTCAAACCTTGGTCTTTCCATGACTTATGGAAAAATCGTCTTTTAAGAGACGGACTCTCTTGTATCCATGAAACAAATTTAACTAATAATTCAAATGACATAATTTTTACTAGCCAGTATTATATCGACGTCATTGAATTTTATAAGCATATTTTTATACACAAAATCTTATTTGAAACAACATAAGATTCACAAAATTTTATGTTAGCCAGATTAAACTTTAGGCAGAGGTTTATTGTGCAAGTATAAGATAGTTTTATTTGGGATGGATTTTTTGTAAAAAAAAATATGCCAATAAATTTAGGGACCTGCTGTGCAATTATCAAACTGCTATAAATTTCACAAAGAATTCAGAATTTTGATTTTTCTTTTCTTCTCCTCCTCCAATAGGGAACCGCCTATTCCCACCGGAAACTGCTTTCGAGCAACAGTTATTGCCTGATTCTGCCCAATTTTGCTGGATTTCCACTGGAGACTTGAAGCTTCGTGCCGCAAAGCCTCCGCAATTGAGATCCAGATTGCACAGAGATGGAGTCGTTCAGAGATATAACTCTTCGTCGGCGGTTACGCTCCGTCGCACTGAGACGGAGTCGAACACAAAGTGACGGCGACGTGGAGCAATCGATGACGATGATATGTGCTAGGGTTTGAAGAGTAATTGATGGCAATTGAGGAGCAATCAATGGCGACGGCAGGGGCTAGGAGCAATCGCCGTTGCCCCTAGGGGACTGAGGTGCAGTGACGACAATGGTGAGGCGAGAAAATGATGCCGGGGAAAAGAAGTAGGAGATGATGACGACGTCGGTGGTAAAATCAGAAGAAAATGACCCGCGTTAGATGCACACGCCCGAACGACGATGACGATGCACATGACCTCACGCTTGGCCTGTGGCGGCAGACGGCGACCTGAGGCAGTGGTGGCGAACTCAGGTTCTGCTTATGAGGTGAGGTTTAATTATTGTGTTTTACATTTTTCAAATAGTTGTTGAGGTATAATATGTTGTTGACTGAGCTTATTTTATGAATGTTTGTTTGGTTTTGTGGTTAGAACTCTTGTTGTTTTTGTTGAATGGGTGCATGTTCAATAAGAGTCTTTAGTGTAGTGGTTATTACTCTAGGCTTTGAGGTTATAGGCCTTGGTTCAAATCCCAGGAAGTTCTTTTTGTTAGGAATTATTATTCTTGAGGTAATGTAGCTTTTTGTCAATGTTTTTTAGCTTTATATCTATTATGTTGATGTTTTTCATTATTCGAGTGAAATTTAATTCATCTGAGTTGAGGTTCTGTAGTTTTTTTTGTGTGATATGAATTGATATTTGCAGTTTTTTTATAAAAAAAATTTCATGTTGATGTTTTTCATTTTCCGATTGAGGTTTTGGTAATAGGAGTTGATGTTTGTAGTGTCTTTTTTCTTATGTTGATGTTTTTCATTTTCCGGATTAAGTTCAGGTGTTAGGAGTTGATTTTTGTAGTTTTTTTTTTAAAAAAAATCGTTGATGTTTTGTGATTTTCAGAGTGAATAATTTTTACTTTTGAGGTACTGTAGCTTTTTTGTTGATGTTTTTAGTTTTTTTTTCTTTCCCGTTGATTTTTTTCATTTTCTAGATGAGTTTTAGGTGATAGGGGTTGATGTTTGTAGCTTTTTAGATGATATGGTTGATATTTTGTAGTGTTTATTTTCCTGATGTGACTTTTTTTATTTTTTGGTAGTGCTTCAAATGTAGGTTGTAGGTGCTTATCTTATAACTTGTGCGTGTTATGAAAATAAATTGGTGCTTTAATGGTTGCTTGTAAGTGCTTTAAGGGTTGCTTGTAAGTGCTTCAATCGTTGCTTGTTTGGAGTTGATGTTTGTAGTTTTTTTTGATGATAAGGTTGGTTTTTTCTAGTGTTTTTTTTCCTTACGTTGACATTTTTCATATTTTGTTAGTGCTTCAAATGTAGGTTTTAGGTGCTTATTTTATAACTTTTGTTTGTTATGAAAACAAATTGGTGCTTAAAGTACAACTTGTAAGTGCTTTAATCGTTACTTGTAAGTGCATCAATCGTTGCTTGGGTGGATATAGGTTGATGCTTGTAGTTTTATTTTTAAAAATGACAATTTAGCTTTGTTGGTGTTTTTATGATTTTTCAATTTATTTTTTGTAAGTCGTAGTCAACGTTTTTTTTTTTAAAAAATTGTTGATTTTTATTTCAATTTTTACATTTTTTTTGCTTTTTTATTTAAGTTTTTAATATATTTTTTGTTGCAGTTTTTTAGTTGATGTTTATGATTCTTCGTTGATATTCTGTTTTGCTGATGTTGCTACAATTTTTAATTGTATTTTTTACATTTTAAAAAAATATAAAAAAAATATTTTTTTTATATTTTTCTTTTTGCAGATTGCAGGTGACAGGAAAATGGTAGGAAAAAATTGGACGAAAAATCCCCTGGAAAGTTATTAGAGATAAGTCATTGTAAAATAATTAGAGATAGATCCTTGTAAAATTATTAGAGTTAGGTCTTCAGAGCTAGATTATTGTTAGAATTGTAAAAGAATCCCTGCCTAAAATTTAGATTGCCTCAAAAGAGACCACCCCTAAAATTTAAGTAAAAATTATTTTACAATTATTAAACATTTTAAGGAAAATGGAGTTCTCTTCAAATTATTCCTTGGCAGACATGTACACCCAACGTTGGGGTACATGCAAAAGCTCAAAATTATGCGAACACCGTACGGATTAATTAGTACTGAAAATGCATTTAGACTCGAATTTTCTACTTTTAAATTAAGTCGAATACTTAACTGCTATAGAGTCTTAACATTGTAGAGTAGGTTGCAGTTGGCTTGTACACAAGTTTATGGAAATATTACTTATTTCTTACCTTATATAATGCATTTGTTAAATTACATATAAAATTTAAAATTTTTAAAAATATTTTTTTTAATTAAAACCACATGTTATGGTGGGGGTTAGGCGGACCCCTACCTATGATATAAAAATATTTTTTTATATCATATATATTTTTTATTTTCTTCTCCAAATACATATTATTACTTGTTTTAACGTATAAAATGCAATATTTAAATTTTATTAAAAAATTACGACATTTAATATAAATGCCCCCGTGGACTTTCCATCACCTTATGGAAAGACCACATTGCCTGAGACTTTCCCCACATTGTATACAAAAAAAAAAACTGGTTTCTTTCCTCCAATTTTCTTTTCTCCATTTTCCCATTAAAAGAGATTGCAAACAACAATTTATTTTAATTAGTGTTTCTATTATTGAATAAGTGTGAGATTTGTCTCCACACATTAGTTTTGTTTTTCGACATGATCGGTGTGTTCATGATGATAATTCAATTTAGTTGTTTGCATCGATATATCGTTCTCGATCTGCTTGTAAAGATCGTGTATTCGTAATTTTGTTTGTGGTTTTACCTTTAGGTTTCTATTAATTTGTGTTCGTCTGTGTGTTTCAATGTGTTTACTGTTTGGACAACATAGATTGTGGTTGGATAAAGTGGGGTTACAGTTGTAGAGCATCCTTGTTCGGCATAGTAATACTGATGCATGATATGCTCCTCTTTGCTAAGTCGTCATGAATTTTGCGGATAGCGAGTTAATATCCCCAGGGGAAACTTTACGATTTTTAATGGATCTCTTATCCATAATAGTACATACGATTAGTTTGGTTGAAATGTAATTTAGATATTTTTGCAATATGTTAATTATTGCTGGAGGCTATAATTATGTTGGATGTCAACTTCAGTTATTGTAATCAATGTTGGGTTTTCATTTTTGAATGATTTTTTAAAAAATGAAGTCGATTATTTAGGCCTTATCAACTCAATATGAAATCAGACTAGTATAGATAGAACTGGGTGAAACTAAACAAAACTAAACTAAATTGGGCAAAAATGAACTGGCCTGTAAATAAACAAACTGGGATAGAGCATGGATGGAATTGAACTGGGCTGAACTGAACAAGTATGACTGGATTAAGCATGGATGAACCCAACCAAATTGCATGGGACTGAATTGAAGTGAATTGAATTGAACTGAATAGAATTAAACTAAACCAAACTGAACTAGATAAGTACGAATCAGGTGGAACTTGACAGGACTAAATCGAGCTGAACTAGATTAGATTTGTATGAACTAAAATAAACTAAAACATATTGAACAGAATCAAATTGGTCTAAATTGAGCTAAATGAATTTGGACTAGACTAAATTGAACTTAATTACATTGAACTAAAGCGAACTAAAATAAATCAGTTTTATCTTAGCTAGGCCAATATGAGGTGGATGAAACTTGAATGGACTAAAAAAGAGCTGGACATGACTTAGGCTGAACTGTAACGAAATGAACAACACATAATCGGACCAGATTGGACCAAACTAAATTGAATTGAATTGAGTCAAACTAGATCATACATGCATGAACTGGATAGAACTTAACTGAATTAAATGAGTTGGATTGGAATGGACTAAATCAAACCGAACTGAAGTAGAGTAGACTATATTAAATTGATTGGAACCGGGATGGACTAAATTAAACCGGACTCAATAGATTAAAATTGGATTGAACAGAAATGAATACTCCTCCGTCCTAACTATAGTTCAACAACATCCTTCTTGAAACTTCAGAGTCCAACGACACCTGTAGGATCATATGATTTGCAAAAAGGATGATCATATGAGTTTGGAAATAGGGTCGAGTCTTCTTCCTGGATGAGATAAGGCCAAGATCAATTGTTCCAATGTCGTGTAACGAGTTTCTAGTTCTTGAAATGTTCGTCCGACAAGGTAAACGGGGCGTTGCTACCTTTTACCTCTATAATTAAGATTGTGCTGACAGCCTTTTGTGAAACAGAGATGTATAGAAACTATTACAGTAAATAGGTAAGATTAGGTATAGGTGGTTTGTCCATATGATTATTGAATTGTTACTTATTTTTTATCTTATACACTATATTTATTAAATTATATATAAAAATTAAAAATTTTAAAATATTTTTTTATATCATCTATTTTTATACTTTCACTTTCAAATACTCCTTTTGTCCCAGGTTAAACTATACACTTCACTTTATGTCACTATTCATTGTCTAACTTTGATCACATATTTAAATAAATATATAAACAATAATATTATCATATGTTATATGGTTGGATTCGTCGTAACAAGCAATTTCTGAAAAGTAACTTTTTGTTTACCGTTATTATACGTAGTTAAAATATTAACGGTTAGAAAAGTTTCTTGATGAGCGTGGAAAAATTCTGTACAATTTAACCTGGGACAAAGAGAATACATATTATTACTTATTTTAGCTTATAAAATGCAATATTTAAATTTTATAAAAAAATTACAACATTTAATCTAAATGCCCATGTGGACGATTAATAACCTTATGAAAATGCAGCCTTTACTTAGAGTTTCCCAATATGTAAATATTTAGTTACCTAGAATAGTACAATTTTAAATATAGTATAACTCTCTCGTCCAATCTAATTATACTGAATGAAAATCAATCACTTATTACGAAATTACGCAATCTATGGAATCAGAGCTACGGCAACCATAGCTTAACCCTAAAATTTTCTTTGATCGGCTGAACAAAGCCACCGCCGTAAAGCCTTTGAGTAATCAGCAATTGTACCGCCGCCGCAAACTTTGATCACTTAGTCAGCTGTAACAGCTTTAATCAATTACACGTTGGCTAGATAGCTTTGATATTCAATTGTGCCGCCGCCGTTTGCCTTTTATTTTCCGTCACTGCAAGTTTTGTGGAGCAGCAAAGTTAAATTAAATTTGTGCGTCGTCATCCTGGTTTCACTTCTTCAATAATGATAAAGCATGTGCCATCTCTTGAGGCATACTGTAATCGCCTGCGTGAACTTGCTGGCCGATTGAAGGATGTTAACGCTGCTGTCAGCGATCAACGTCTAGTGCTTCAACTTGTTGTCCAGTGAATTTGATAAGGTTGCGTCTTACATTGACCAGACGATGTTGATATTTGAGACTGCTCGAAGCATTATTAAATTGGAGCAGCACCGCTGGCTGAGAAGAACCCGCGATGGCTATGGTGGTGCCGCCACCGGCCCTAGAACTCCCACCGGACTCACCACCAGCGCAGTCGTATGCCGCCTCTCAAGGCTCCAACCAGTGCCGGACCTACCGTGGCGGAGGGCACGGTTGAGGGTGCGACCATTAGCAGCCTAGCATTGTCGTCCTGCAGTGGATACCGTTGCTGCCCTAGATGTCGTAGTGGGGTCCTCCACTAGCACCACACCTTACTGCTCTTGGTTGGGCGCCCTACCAGCAGCCCTGGTATCCCGCTCCGACGTGCGGCCCTCCGGTGAGAAGGTTCAGCTAGCCGTGTTCGCCTCGTGGCTATGGCCAAGGCCAGATGCACATAGCCGACACAGACGCTTCTCAGTCGACAGACCTAGTCAGGCATTCCAAGCCTTGGCCATTCAACCCAACGGCCACCCACAATGGTTCATGGATACTGGTGCATCATCCCATTTTACCTCAAATACAGGTACTATGATTTTTCCTTTACATTCAAGCAATATTCGTTCTATTCTTGTTTGTAATGACAATAGTATTCCAGTTTATGGTTCCGGTATGTCCAAATTAACCACCCCAAGCAGTACCCTACACTTTACCAACGTCCTATATACCCCACACATTATCAAAAACTTTATTTATGTTCGTCAGTTTACAAAAGATAACAATGTGACCATTGAGTTTGACCTATTTGGTTTCTCAGTGAAGGATTCTCATAATGGGGAGACTATTTTAGAGAGCAATAGTGCAAGCGAGCTTTATCCTATGTCTCCCTATTAATCGTCTATTTCTGCTTCAACACCTGCTCAATCTTTTACCTCTTTTGCCTTGGACATCTGGCACTCACGCCTTGGCCCCTCTGGTGCCCATGTTCTTCATTATCTCCGATCTAGGTTGGGAATTTCTTTCAATAAAAAGCCTAGCTCCATTATATGGAATTCATGTCAGATCAGTTAACACAAACAACTTCAGTTTATTGATTCCACTTCAACTATTGTTGCTCCATTTGTTATTATTCATAGTGATTTGTGGACATCACCTGTTTTGAGTAAAACAAATTACAAATATTACTTGGTATTCATTGATAATTTTACTCAATATGTGTGTGTTTATCCTCTAAAATTCAAGTCTGAGGTGTTTTCAAAATTTGTGCAATTTCATGCTTAAGTTCAAACCCAATTTCAGCGCAAAATAAAATCATTTCAATGCGATCTTGGCTGCGAATTTGATAACTCCTATTTCTATGACTTTTCCGCCAAACACGGCCTACTTTTTCACCATTCAGCCCCACAAACCTCCTCCAAAAATGGTAAAGCCGAGTGCATGATTCATCGTCTAAAGGAAATCATCCTAGCCATACTATATCATGCTTCCGCCAACCTTCCGAATGGAAGCTCTACACACTGTTGCTCACATCAACAACATCCTACCCACCAAAGTTCTTGCTTTCTGCTCTCCCACTTCCATGCTATTTCTCAAAGAACCTAAAAATTAAACCAACGTCATGTTTTTGGTTGTGCATGTTACCCCAATCTTTCTGCCAAAATGCCTCACAAACTATCGCCTCGCTCTTCTAGTTGTGTCTTTCTCAATTATCTAAACCAATTCTAAGGATATCTTTGTCTTGATCTCTCCACTGGAAAGGTTATTGTTTCCTGTCATTTGATGAAACCGTCTTTCCATTCTCTAAGTTAGCGAGTGTCTCCACCTCCGCTTATCATTTTCTTGACCTATGATTTAACTTCGTTTCTCCCGTCATCCTCGATAATGTTGCATCATCAGCCCCATCCTCCCTATGCCATTCTTCGATCCCCGTATCTACCCCTCTGTCGCCCCATATACCCACATCGCTGCCACCCGTGTTCCCTCTCCCCATCACGCCTTCACCCGTGTCGCTTCCTTCACAACCCTCGACCCACTATCTCCCTACACCGCCTCCCACATCACCTCACACGCTGGCCCCAAACACTGAACCCGCTCCTCCCATTCTGCCACTCCAGCCCTGGCCTACCCACTCCATGACCACCCAAGCAATGAGCGACATCTTTAAGCCACAAGATCTGTTATCTATTGCCCTAACCACCATTTCCCCACTTCCAAAATCACCTCACCTAGCCCTCTAGGATCCAAACTGGAATACTGCCATGCATGATAAATTTTACACATTAAAGGATAATCATACGTGGAACTTTGTACCCCACCCTGCTGATGCTCATGTTATACGTTGCATGTGGTTATATCGTTATAAGTTTCATTCTGATAGCTCTGTGCAATGGTATAAGGCCGGGCTTGTGGTTAATGGGAAAAGTCAACAAGTTGGAATTGACTGTGATGAAACATTTAGTCCTGTGGTTAAGCCCACAACCGTTTGCACTGTCTTCAGCTTGGTTGTCTCTCGTTCTTGGCCGATACATCAGTTGGATGTAAAGAATGCTTTTCTCCATGGAAACTTGCGCGGAGCAGTTTATATGCATCAGCCGCCTAGTTTTGATGATCCTGCAGCACCCCAACATGTGTTCCATCTTTGGGAGTCTTTATATGGCCACAAGCAGGCACCTCGGGCTTGGTTCCATAGATTTGTTACATTTGTTATGTCTCGTGGCTCCACAAGTAGTGTTTGCGACAAATGTTCTTTTATAACACTCAATTTTTTGACAAGTACAAATTTAATCACCAGTTTCTTAAAAGCGCTAATATAACCCTAGTTTCATCTAAAAATTTAGTCTATCGAAGTTATTGTCATTTTATGTAAAAAGACAATATTACCCCTATAAATTGAATATTAAAAATTCATAAATTACAAATCACTGTTTTGTCCGTGAATGTTTTGTCCTTGTTTTCCAAATACCCCAATCTCTCTCTCCAACATTCCCCTATTTCCCGCTCCGCTTGTTTCCCATTTCCCTAGTTCCCAAATCCCTTCCGTTGACTTCGGGTGCATTTGGCAGAGCTGTGCTTATAAGCAAAATTGGCTTATTTTGAAAGCCGGGAGATACCAGCTTCTGGTTTCCCTAAAAAATAGCTTATGCTTCTTAAATAAGCACTTTTTTAGCTGTTTACCAAACACAAAATAAGTGCTTAGCTTATAAGAAAATCATTTATAAGCCCTGCCAAACAGAGCCTTCATCACCTTTGGCTTGAAGAGAAAGACCTCTCTAGGAGTTTGATGTAATTATCAGCTTCTTTTATTTGGCGGGCGAAGGTCTGGGCACAACTTTGGTTATGAGCGTGTCAGTTTACCAACACTCAGACCCAATCAATTTTGTCAGAGCTTCAGCGCGGCCTCCTTTAAGCCATTCAAGGAGAGTGCGGAGCCACGATTCTTGGGTTGGCAAGGGAAATGGTGGGTTTCTCGGAGGTTTTGGAGCTTCATAGATTCAGGTCGGGTTGCTACAATCCGATAACTTTGGGGAGCCCAATCCTCGATGAAGAAGAAGAGGCTGAACAGGTGGCTAGATTTTTGTTCTGATTGTATGAATCAGTGGACTCCATTGTCGATGAAAGATTTCTTCTATTTGATTTTGGGGACTCCATTATTGGTAGGTCAGGTCATCCTCTTAGTTACATGGTGAATCTTATGACTAGGGCAAGAACGAAGCTTAGAGATGCTGAGTTGAATGATGTGATTGATCAGTTTCATGATGAAGAGTTGAAGACTAGATTAACCTTAGATTAATTGTTCAAGAGTTTTGAAATAATGAAGATATCATGAAGAACACTATACTCTTTTTCCCACTGGATTTTTTTAGTGAGGTAGTGTGATCATTGTAAAATATTTTATTTTGGAATAAAGCACATTAAACTCGGCCATGTTTGTGTTGGAAGAGTTTAATTTCAGCTATGCTTCATTTTAGAGTTTACAATATTTAGTTCTGGTTTGATTAGAATTAGATTTGGTAAGATTAGATAAGGAAATATTCATTCAAGACTTAGGTTGATGAATTTTGGCCATATATCCTCTTATTTTAGGTTTTTTTATTATGATTTTATTTTCTTAAAGCTGCAACAAGTCTTTCCAGTTTCTGACAAGAATTACCAATCCTGTTTCTTTTATTTATTTGTACCCATCGAATTATGCCCTATAAATAAGGGAGGCCTTTGATGAATTTTGGACACCTTTTATCAATCATATATTCATAATTTGAGTTATTACTCTTTGCTTGCAAGCGATCCATTGTTGCTTAATCATGCGGGTTAATTAAGTTAGAAATACCCTTCAAATATGTGAGCTACTCCTGCGGGCTAGTTAGTAAACATTTTGTGCAATTGTGGTATGAATTTACCTTCGCTACAGTCAATAAGTCATCAAAATTCTGCAATCTAGAGTTTTCGCAAAGAGATTCATATCAGTTGGTATCAGAGCATCACAAAAGCATCGCTAAATTAGATGCCATTCTTGAGTATGCTAAGTTCAGATTCAGGTGAGAGTTCGGATTCTGCCCATGACATTAAGGGTTTAAAATGTGACATCCCTAGATTTGATGGTTAGCACAATCCGACGAGGTATCTTAATTGGGAGAAATAGATTGAAAATATCTTTGATCTTAATAGTTCTTGGGAGAAAGAAAAAGTGAAAGTGGTGCAGTATTTCTTCACAAACTATGTGGCAGAATGGTTAAAATTTTTGAAAAAGACACAATCATATGCCGGGAAGAAGCCAATTAAAACTTGTGAGAGATTGAAGTTTGAGCTTTGCTTATATCATGTTCCACCTGTATATCTGATGGAACAACACTCGTACTTGAGCAATATGTGGTAGGGAAGTTAATCTGTGGATGAATATTGGCAAGATCTTGAATTAAGCATGAGAATGGTTGGAATGAAGGAAGACGATGCATTTATACAAAATAGTTTTATAGAAGGCTCATGGGAAAGTCTCCGAGTATTGGTTGAGCTTCAACATCATGTGCGATGGAAGACTTATTGATGAACGCAAGATTGGTTGAAAGACCTTGAGGCGGAAAAAGACCTGTTTGGATTTTCTAACCAAAGGTCGGGTTTTGATTCAGGAAACCCCTTGATTTCCAGAGGAAGAGGGAATACCATGGGCGGTTGTGGTCCTACACATTCTTATTCAAATCCGACTTATAGTCCCAATGAACGAAGGATGACGCCTTTCACCTAAAAACCTAGTAGAAATCCAAGCAAGTCTAATTCTTCTTCATCAAATACAATTTCTTCTAATGCTCCTACTTGTTTTAATTGTAAAGAACGAGGAAATGCTCACAATAAATATCCTCATGCTTGAATAATGACTATAATGGAGGCGGGAGAAGAAGAATATGAATATGCCGATATGCGTGCACTGTATGAAAGCGAGGAAGAATAGGTAGACGAATGGATCCTCATAAATGATCAAGGTGAACAAGGTCCGGAAACACAAGGTAATTTTGTGTCATTGAGACTTCTCAACTCTCAAATGGCTAAAACAGAGGTACCACGTGTTAATATTTTCCATACTTGTTTCCTTGTGAAAGATAAGAATGGCTTACTGATTGTAGATGGTGGATCTTGTGCTTATACTATTTCAAATCTTCTAGATAAATCATTGTCATTGTCTGTTACTACTCATCCATCTCCTTAAAAACTTATTTGGTTAAATGGTAGTGGGGAGATTAGGATTACTTAACAATGGATAATTAATTTTTGGATCGGGAAGTATCATGATTCTATCTTATGTGATGTTATACCTATGGAAGCTAGTCATATTTTGTTGGGTAGACCTTGGCAGTTTGATTGAAAATCTATGCATGATAGCTACAATAACAAAATTACTATGATTAAGGATAGAACCAGGTATACTTTGAAACCATTGTCTCCCGCGGAAGACCTTGAGTCTCAAAAGCGCATGAAAGTCAACGAAGAGAAGTTTTCGGCTGAGACAGTGGCGGCCGATCTAAACCTTACTCAGGGCTTGAGTGATTTCGGCCACAAGACAATAAAATGAGGTAAAAACCCTGTCAATTTTGACCATAGGTCATGGATAGCCGATCCTAAGGCAGATAAGACAGGTAAGTCGCAGAATGATTATGAAAAGTCGCATAAAGTCTTATCTTCACATCTTAGTCCTTTACCTTCTAGTTATATGATGAGGCATGAACTACCTACTGACTCTAGTAAATTGTTTTACGCTTCAATAAGAGATGTGAATCGTGCTTTGACTAACCATTCTTTCATTCTTATATTGCACTTTAAATAAAGTTACTTCGCCAAGGAAGATGTACCTATAAATGTACCTCCATGGTTTCCTGAGATGTTATAGGAATTTGAAGATGGATTTCCCGAGGAACTACCTCATGGTTTACCACCAATACAAGGTATTGAACATCAAATAGACTTGATACAGGGTTCAGTCATTCTGAATCGCCCGGCTTATAAAGAAATCCCCGAGTAGACAAATGAACTACAAAGGTAAGTCGAAGATCTACTTGTAAAAGGTTATGTACGTGAATCTTTAAGTCCTTGTGTTGTACCTATCATTTTATTTCCTAAGAAAGATAAAACTTGGCGGATGTGCATTGATTGTCATGCTATAAACAAGATTACCGTTAAGTATTGCCATCCTATACTTAGGTTAGATGATATGCTTGAAAATTTACATGGTTATATGACTTATACTAATATTGATTCAACTCACATATATAATAATATTCTAGTAAAGGAAGGCGATGAATGGAAAACTGCATTTAAGACTAAGTTTGGGTTGTATGAATGGATTGTTATGCCTTTTGGTTTAACTAACACACCTAGTACTTTTATGCGGTTGATGAATCATGTTTTGAGAAAGTTTATTGGTCGATTCATTGTGGTTTACTTTGATCATATCTTGATCTGTTCTAAATCGACTAATGAACATATTGAGTATGTTAAGATGGTTCTTGTTGCACTTTGTGAGTCTAAACTGTATGCTAACATCATGAAGTGTATCGTTTGTGCTTCAGAAGTTCATTTTCTTGGTTTTTTTGTATCTAGTAATGGTGTCAGGGTGGACGAAACGAAGGTTAAAGCCATTAGGTCATGGCTAATTCCCACAAATTCCAATCAGGTGAGATTGTTTCATGATTTAGCTAGTTTTTATAGAAGGTTTGTACGTGATTTCTCATCTATTGTTGCACCTCTAAATCAACTAGTTAAAAATGATGTGAAATTTGTGTGGGGTGAAGGCCAAGAGAATGCATTTAATGACCTGAAAGTAAGATTATATAATGCATCTGTACTTTCTTTACTAGATTTTAATGGTACTTTCAAAACTCACTGTGATGCATCTGGTGTTGGTATTGGTGTTGTTCTTATGCAAGAGAATCGACCTATAGCTTATTTCAGTGAAAAGTTAGTGGGAGGTTCTCTTAATTATTTTGTTTATGACAAGGAATTGTATGCTATTGTGAGGGCTTTAGAGACTTGGAAACATTATTTATTGCATAAAGATTTTGTTATTCACAGTGATCATGAATCCTTGAAATACTTGAAGAGTCGGTTGAAGTGTTGAATAAGTTTCATGCTAAGTGGTCTAGTTTTATTGAGTCTTTTCCTTATGTATTTCAATATAAGAAGGGAAAGAAAATGTTGTTGTTGATGCTTTGAGTTGTAGGCAAACTTTACTTACACGTCTTAAATGTGATTCTAGGGTTTTCTTTTGTGAAAGAATTATATGCAACTGATTATGATTTTGCTTTTGTCTATACTACATGCGAGGATGGTGCTTATAATAAGTTCTATAGACATGATGGATTCTTGTTTTGTGATAATAAGCTTTGTGTTCCTCAATGTTCTCTGCGAGAATTACTTGTTAGGGAAGCACATTTAGGTGGTCTTATGGGTCATTTTTGGTGCACTTAAAACTTATAATATGTTGCATGAGCACTTTTATTTGCTGAAAATGGCACTATCTGTTGATAGGATTTGTAGGAACTATATTGATTGTTTGATGGCTAAGTAAAAAACTAAGCCTTGTGGACTTTACACACCATTACCTGTTTCTGCGCATCCTTGGGTTTATATCTCCATGGACTTTATCCTAGGTTTGCCACAATCTTAATCAGGTAACGATTCTATCTTTGTGGTGGTTGATAGATATTCAAAAATGGTACATTTTATTTTCGGTAGGAAAACCGATGATGCAAAGCATGTGGAGAATTTATTTATTAAGGAGGTAGTTTGGCTACATGGGATACCTGCAAGCATCGTGTCTGACCCCGACGTAAAGTTCTTATCCTACTTTTGGAATACACTATGGCACAATCTGGGAACACACCCGTTGTTTTCCACTGCTAGTCATCCACAAACTGATAAGAAAATAGAGGTCACCAACCGTGCTCTTGGCACTCTCATATGTGCCTTAGTACAAAAGAATTTAAAGAATTGGGAAGCGTGAATTCCGATAGCAGAGTTTGTTTATAACCGCACTATTCATTTGACTACTTCTTTATCTCCATTGCAATTGTTTATGGTTTCCTACCTATTACACCTCTTGATCTTATTACTTTGAATTTTAAAAATGTTAGGAACCTTGATGGAGAAAAGAAAGCTGATTTTGTTAAGCAGTTGCACAAGAAAAGGCAACTAAGGATTGAACATACAAATGCTCAGAATGCAAATCAAGGCCATAAACTTGTGAGGCTCAACCCATCTGAATGGGTTTGGTTGCATTTGTGCAAGGAACGTTTTTCTAATGCTCAGAAATCTAAGCCAGGTTTGCGTGGTGATGGTCATTTTCAAAATGCTTAAAAGGTTTCTTTGCCCAGCGACTATGGGGTTAGTACTACGTTCAATGTTACTGATTTATCTCCATTCACTTTTGAGGATGATTTAGTTTCGAGAACAAAACCTTTCGACCACAGAGGGAATGATACGAATGTCAATGCTACCTCCATAGATGAAGACATGGCAAAGCTTGATCAGACGTTCAAAGGATATGTTCGAGATCCTCTAAGTGACATGATGAATCCCGTGACTAGGGAAAGAACGAAGCATAGAGATGCGGCATTGAATGATTTGATTGATCAGTTTCATGATGAAGAGTTGAAGACTAAATCGAAAATGTCTTGGATTAATTGTTCAAGAATTTCAAAATAATGAAGACATCATGAACAACACTATACTCTTTTTCTCACTAGGTATTTTAGTGAGGTAGTGCGATCATTGTAAATTATTTTATTTTGGAATAAAGCCCATTAAACTCGGCCATGTTGGTGTTGGAAGAGTTTAATTTTGGCTATGCTTCATTTTAAGGTGTACAATATTCAGTTCTGATTTGATTAAATTAGATTTGGTAAGATTAGATTTGGTAAGATTAGATGAGGAAATATTCATTCAAGACATAGCTTGATGAATTTCTTCCAAATTTCCTTTCATTTTAGGTATTTTAGTTTTATGTGGTTTTAGTTTCTTAAAGTTTTCATAAGTCTTTCCAGTGTTTTACAGCAATTACCAAATCCTGTTTTCTTTTTAATTTGTACTGGCCAAATAATACCCTATATATGGACACCATTTATCAATCATATATTCAGAATTTGAGTTATTACTCTTTTCTTGTGAGCGATCCATTGTTGCTCAATCCTGCGAGTTAATTAAGTTAGTAATACTCTTCAAATCTGTGAGCTAATCCTACGGGCTAGTTAGTAAATAGTTTGTACAGTTGTGGTAAGGGGTGGGTGAAATTACCTTTGCCACGGTCAAGAAGTCATCAAAATTCCGCAATTCTTCATAAGGAGAATCATATCACCAGGATGGTGAAGTTAGGAGGAGGATGATAGTGGTGGGCGTGAACGACTGTTTGCGGAGGTGGTGGGTGGTGGTGACTAGCGGAGGAGAAAGGGAGAAGAGGCCGAGGAACTGGAGGATTTGACGTCTTTGGGTGATGATAGCAAGCAACTATTCTTTACTGTTCTTAATCCTCAGATTAGGTTCTTGCTGTTCCGATTCAAAACCACATTATAAGCAACAATTTTTTGCAAAATTTGGTCTTTGTTGTTCCAATTTTACTGTATATTCTTCTTCACGGAATTTCTGTTTATTCAGCCATTTGTTTGTTTCTATTTTTCTGTTTGTTCCAAGGAACAGATTTTTCTATTAGTTGAACATGAATTCGAGAGTGAAAATAATTTAAGGTTTAAAAGTGAAAAAATTAGGGGAGGAGGCACAAAAAAACCAGAAGTTTAATGTGGATTAATTTTCTTTTCATTTTGAGTTGATGCCAGGATATCCTGTGTCAATGCCGATTTTGGTTTCAGAGTTATAATTTTCCGAGTCAATATCTTTCAAGGGCAGGGGTGGCAAAATTGACCCTCAACTCACGGGTCAAGTGGGTTATCTATTTTTAAACACGGGTGGGTATGGGTAAAATGGATAATGGGTAAAATGAATAAAAAGTCAAATGGGTGATATAAGTTGAAATCTGCGGTTTGACCTCGGGTTTACCCATATAAGTTGAAATCTGCAGGTTTACTAATGTGTCCATTTTAGGGCATTTTGGGATCACTTTTGTGCTCTTTTGTTATCAAGAGCTTGTGTTTTACCTTGAAATTATCTTAGGAAAGGTAAGAGCGACTTTACGCTCTTTTACCTTTTCTAAGTGAATTTTGTGTGACAAGAAAAGAACATCGAGATTTGAAAATCAAAGGCTATTGAAGATCAGCTTTTGGAGACTTTGAAGATTTGAAGACTTGAAGAATTGAAGGAGTGCGTAATGGATTAAAGGCTAGAAAACAACAACAAGAAGAAAAATATGTTCTATTATAGGCACCCGCTGCGAGTCGCGATGGACCCTATCACAACTCGTGACGAACAGGTGGCCAGAACACTTTTGCTTTTTTCTTATACTATGAAGAGCATTCTATCCTTTCTCTTTCCCCACTTCTTCTCAGCCCGATTGGTACCATTCTAACCCTAGTTTTTCCACCATTTTCATCCTTTCTTTAGCTTGATTTATGTTTTAATTGTTGTTAATTAGTATGGGTTTTAGTAGCTAAATCGAGTTCTTGGGAGCAATTGACTAAAGCTTCCAAGTCCATGTCTTAAGAACAGTTTGTAGCTCATTTAATACTCTTGCTATTGTGCATTTATGGAGCATTGAATGCGGTGTGTTAATGTCATTAATGTTCTTGAAGCTTGAGCATATGAAGTACTTCTTTGATTGCATATTGTTAGGGTTTGGGATAAGTAGCTAATTTTCCCTCTTCTTGATATGAAACCCAAGAGTACGAGTTAGAGCTTTTGATTGTGTTGATGTGTTGATAATTTCTAGATGAATGTTATGATGTTGAACTCATTGTCATGTTTGTTTTAGGTGGGAAATGAAAGAAGTCTATGAATGTCGATCGTTCTTGACTAATCTTGTGTAAACACATAAATTGGTTCAATGCTTAGACACGGTGTAATGTTTATAAGTGTTACCATACTTGTTGATTCTTCATGCTCAATGCCATCAATGGGATACTTTTAGTCGTGTCATTGGTGAGGTTTAACAAGAGATTTGAATTCACTCTTGCAAACTAGAATCTAAGAAGGGTAGAAGACTAGTCTTCACAATAAGTAGTGAAAGTAGTAAATAGGTTGCATGTTCAATGTAGATAGGAGGCTTGGAAGTGGAAGTCAATAGCGCTCAAGGTTCCGTTAATTGTTTATTTAATCACTTTTTAGTTATTGTTGCATGTTTTGCATATTTAAATTGCTTGTTAGTTAACTTATCTTTCAATTTCATAACTTAGGACCAATAACAAACCCCCCCCCCCCCATTTGTATGCTTTTATATGTATCTATGTATGCCTATATTTAGTAAGTTTTCCACTTTACATGTTTAAACACTTGAAAATATCCCTCTTCTTCGTGGTCGACCCCGACTTTCCATTATCTACTTAACGGTAGATAGGAAGCATCGAGGCTTATAAATTGTATTTTTGAGAGGTACGACGACGACCTCCCAATTTTTGGCGCCGCCGTCTGGGAAGAGACATTTATTTCTAAGTGTTTAGGCATAGTATGTGTGAGTATGTGCTAAGTATTTGTTAGTTTGCTTTTTTTTTAAATGATTTTCCATTTTTGCTTAGCTGGGAGACGTATTGTTTGAGTTCCTGATGTATAGTTCGTACACGATCTTCTTCACAAGAACCCCTACACTATGACCCCGAGTTAGAGTTGATTTTGAGACGGGCTAGGAGGCTTTCTTTGGAAGGTGAGAATAACGCCCCTTTTAGTGACCATTTTGCGGATACCTCTACTTCTATGGAGCATCAACAGGAGGATGAAGATGAGCATCCGCGAGGAGGACTCAACATCCTTCTCTTCAAGGAAGAGATTCTCCTCCCCAAGGAAAGGCTATTCCTTTGAGGCAAACCTTATTGAGGGATATTATAACCCTCAACCTTGATCAACAACCAATGTGCATAGAGTATACATTGGTTGGACTGAACTGGCACTTCAATCTGAAGATTGGGCTTATAAACTTGCTACCTATCTTCCTTAATAGGTAAGGGGAAAATGCCAACAAGTATCTTTCCAAATTCGACTTTCTATGTGGTGGTACGGTTACCCAATGAGTAGATGAAGACTTTTCCAAATTGAAGGCATACTCATTCACATTGAGGGATGGCGCAAGGGATTGGCTCCACTACCTACCAGCCAAAAGCACCAAGACTTGGCTTGACATGATGTAAAATTTCTAGCCTAGTACTTCCCGGCCTCAAAGCCCACTGCTTTGAAGAAGGACATAAGCAACATTCTCCATTGGCATGAAGAGCATTTTTTGACCATTGGGAGAGGTTCAAGATGCTTCTCACGAGTTGTCCTTACCATGGCTATTTGGAGGGAGACTTAGTCTACTATTTTTACAATGGTCTTCTTGATGTGGACCAAAGACTAATGAGGAGTTTTTGTGATGGTACCCTTGGGTATAAGACTTCAACGAAGGCTATGGATTTATATGAGGAGTTAGCCAAGGAACTTTAGTTTGAAGGCCGATTTGAGAAGAAGAAATCCAATGCCCACAAGTGATCCTTCCATTAGTGGAAAACTCGAGCTGCATGAACATGTTTTGTTCATCGGCGCATCCTACAGACGCTTTCCCTACTTAGCAAGATGATTATGTGGAGCAAGTGAGTGCCGTGGGTTTTCAAGGCAACTAAGGATATCAAGGTTATCATGGTAGGCAACGTTATCAAGGCTATCAAGGAAATCAAGGCTACCAAAACCAGCCTTACAATGTGGGTAATCAAGATCACCCGAATCTCCAGTATGGGAATCCTCAAGAAGTCAAAATGATCAAGCTTACCACCCTCCTCAACAACAATATCGGCCTCCACATAAAAATTTCCCAAGGCTTCAAGACAAGCCCCAATATGAAGGGGAGAGCTCGGGCTTGTCAAAAGATGAGGTGATGCAAGACATTCACTGGTTGAGTATGTGTGCGGAGAAAGGCAAAAAATTCCAAGATGAAGCCAAGGCAAGCATAAAAAACTTGAAAACTCAAGTGAGCTGAATAGCTCAAGCTGTGAATCGGATGGAGGCACGGAAAAAGGGCAAGCTTTCATCCCAACGGGAGATTAACCTTCAGCAAAATGTGAGTACAGTCACATTAACGAGTGGGAAGGAAGTGGGATTTCTCCAAAGCAAGGTTGTTTTTGAACGGGTGCATGAAAAAAAGGAAGACTTTGAGAAGAAGGCCGAGGAGTTGGCCAAGGTGAATAAGGGAAAAGAAATAAAGGTGGGGACCTTCGTACCAAGACCGGGATCAAATCCTGAAACCTCATCCCCACCTCACAAGAAGTCAAAATGGGCGGAGATCCCTATCTATTTTCCAAAACCACCATTTTCGGAAGCATTAAAGCATAGGAGGACTAAGGAGGACAATAAAGACTTCTACGAAGTCTTTCGTAGATGCAAGGTATATATTCCACTCTTAAATGCTATAGATCTACAAAGTCTTTCGTAGATGCAAGGTATATATTCCACTCTTAAATGCTATAAATCAAGTTCCTAGGTATGCTAAGTTTCTTAAATACTTGTGTACCGTTAATAGGAAACAACAATCGAAGAGTAAGAAAATGAGCATAAAGAGTGAATATGTCTCTGCCGTGTTCGATGATGAAAAGCCTCATAAATGTGATAATCCATGAATGTATACAATCCCTTGTGTGATAAGAGAAAAATGTGTTAACAAGGCCATGCTAGACTTAGGTGCTTCCATTAATGTGATCCCATGTTCCTTGTATGAAGTCTATATCTAGGCACTTTGCACAAAACCGGGGTTGTTATCCAACAAGCTGATCACTCTATCACATATCCAAAAGGTATTGTGAAGGATGTGCTGATGAAAGTGGGCTCTTTAACATTCCCCACTGATTTTTTTTATGTTCTTGAAATGGATGGTGGTAATAGTGCTAAACCTATTCTCTTAGGTAGGCCATTTTTAAATACTTCAAGAACAATAATTGATGTGCATAAAGGAACTTTGACCATGAATTTAATGGGCGGAAGATATAATTTGACACTACTAATTATATTGATCATTTCTTGATGATATAGAGCATTATGTATTTAAGCCCAATGATGGTAGTTCCTCAAATATTGCCATAGATGATGCTTTGAGTGATGTTTTGATTGCAAATGTTGTTAGTACTAACTTGAGGAAAACAACAGTGGTGAATGCCCTCTTGGGAAAGTAACATCCAACACCTTTCATGTGTCCATGGGTAAGCCAATAAGGGTGGGCTTCCTTCCCTCTCTTGAGAAGACTTCGGTGGAAAAGTGTAAACCACCACCAAAAGTTCTCAAATGTTCATCCCTTGGAGAAGGAGAGAAACCCCCAAATGCTCACTTGATTGTAATCACCATGGAATGTTGAGGGAGCATGAAGAAACCCTAAGCAATGAAAGGAAAGTTTTGTTAGGGGATGATGTGGATCCCAAATGTTTTGACCCAGATCGAGGAAAGGAAAGTGAGCACTTTGGCACATTTTTGTGAATAAGCTCCAAGAAAGGGAGTAAGTTGTGCTGATAACGTTAAATAAACTTGGTTTTGATCATCCGAATTGTCATTTGTGACTTTCCGTTGATGTTTTTTCAATTCAAGTTTTTGTCATTAGTTTCAGTATTTTTTTTATCCTTTCACGGGTGTGTTTTCCATGATTTTGTAGCAATTTGAAGAGCATGGAGCTGGATTTGGTGAAGGAGGAATGCTTGGAAAAATGAAGATTTGACCTTTGGTAACCCTGAAATTTTTTTTAAGTGTTAAGTAGTGTCTTTCGTCGCTCGCCACAATAGGTGTGTTGCAAGTCGCGACAAAATCAGAAAACTTTGAGGAATTGTGATCTCCAAGACCCAACATTTTGTGACTCGCAAAAGTTCTATCGCTAATCGCGAATAAGCCATCGCGAGTCGCGATGGTGAGTTGCGAACCATGATCGAATTAGGGGAAATATGGAAATTCTCAGCTTTCAGGTCCAACATTTTGCGTGTCGCAAAGGTCCTGTCGCGATGGACTAGACATGACGTGCGAAGAGTTAGTCGCGTGTCGCAACCAAATCATAAACAAGCTGGGAAATTTTGGTTCACAGGTGCAACATTTTGCGTGTCGCAAAGGTTTCATTGTGAGACACAGTGGACCTATCTCAATGTCTGAAGCATTGGTCGCGTGTCGCGACCAAACCAGGGAAGAATGGAAAAAAAGTTGGCTTTTAGGACCAACATTTTGTGAGTAACGGCAGTCCCGTCGTGACTAGCAACCATGAGGTTGACCTTCAGGGGCATGTTGACATACCCATCGCAACAAGATTATTGTAGGTGGCATGCTTACCCTCTTAGTGGAGCAGTTAGGCTTGGTTTCCCTGGCTACCTTATTGCCCTTGGGCAGACAGGCTTCATATCTCATCACTTTGGAGAGGATGGGGAATGTCATGATCGGCACTACAGAGGTTCAAGGAGTATTTCATTGGTTGTATGGGGCGAGATATATCACCTTTATGACACTTCCTCAGTACAATAGGACCAAGTTGGAGTTTCATACACCTGTGGAGGATTTGGAAATCTAGCCCAACACTTCATGTAGAACTCAAAGACCTCAATCCAGTTCATGTTCAGCCTGACGAGGGCGCCCTTCCATCCACTGAGCAGTAGCATGAGTAGTATCCTCCATTGCCTCCACTACAGACTAAGCCGATGCATGAGGATCATGTGCCTTATCATCTCTCTTAGCCTCCACATGAGTTTTACGAGCACCTGTTGCAGACAGTCCAGCAAGGTTTCTGCGGTCAGGTTGAGCACAACCTGCCGGAGCCTCATAGAAATGGATGAGGAGATTGAGTATCTCTTATCCAGGATTTTAGAGATGCAGTCGCAGGCTAGTGGTGCCCTAGACCCCCATCCCAGTCGAGCTGCAAGACGAAGGGAGCGATGCCAGAGGAATGTTGATTGGCTGGTGCAATATCAGAATACTTATGGCAGGGACCTCAACAGTGGTGATGGGTCATCCCATTCCTGATTGTGAGCACATTGCTTTTACCCTCTTCATACTGTGCTTTGTATGTTTTTTCCCTGTTTTGTCTACATTGAGGGCAATGTAGCATTTTAAGTGTAGGGAGGGGTATTCATTGCTTTTACTACTTTGTTTTGGATGTTTTCTTAGACTTGGATGTTCGGATGTTTTAAATTGTTTTTGGGATGCTTTTCACTTGATGTACTTGGATTCTCTTAGCTTTAACATGTGAAATCTTTTTGCTACTTTTGATTGGAAACACATGGAAAATGATTTTTTAAAAAAATTTTGAAAAAAAGAACAAAAGTAAAAATAAAAAGAAACCCGCTAAGTTGAAAACCTGAGAGGGAAATTTAGGAAACATTGGGGCCCGGATAGGTCGAAACCCAAAAGGGTGACCTAGAAAAAAATGAGAGGCTAAATGTGTGAAAAAAGGTGAGATGTGATCCAGAGAAACATGATGTGTGGCTAGGGTGAAAACCCAAAAGAGCTTCTACGCAAAATGAAGAAATAGAGACAAAGGAAAAAAATGCTATGATTTCACTCATTTGTCGGCATTGGAGTTATAAGGTTGTGGTGGTCATATGGATGGATCATGTAGCTTAACATCTTGAGACCTCTTGGGATTGGGTAATATAGCAGGGAAAATGAATTAAGGTATGAAATTATTGATTGTTGATATACTTCATTTTTGGGATGATATATTGGTATAAAGTGGAGTATGTGTTTGAATCTCATGCATGCTTTTAGCTTCACTTTGTGCCATTCGATTTGGGAGTGTCAATTTGGGACTTAGAGATATTTTTATGGATATCAATGAATTGATAGGTGGATATGGTTTGGGTAGATTTGGGAATGGGGGTTGTGGGTGAATTCTCATTTAATCATAACTTTGGGATGTGTGATATTGAGAGTTTTGTGAGGTATTGATTTGGGGGAATATTAGGTAGGATGTGTATACGTGGATTCCATCATGTGCTTGAATCTTTTCTTACTCGAGGGCGAGTAAGGTATAAGTGCGGGGAGGTTTGATGTGTCCAATTAATGTGCATATTTTAGGACTTTTTGGGATAACTTTTGTGCTCTTTTTTTATCAAGAGCTTGTGTTTTACCTTGAAATTCTCTTAGGAGAGGTAAGAGTGACTTTACGCTCTTTTACCTTTTCTAAGTGAATTTTGTGTGACAAGGAAGTAACATTGAGACTTGAAGATCGAAGGCCATTGGAGATCATTTTTTGAAGACTTTGAAGATTTGAAGACTTGAAGACTTGAAGACTTGAATAATTGAAGGAGTGTGTAATGGATTGAAGGCTAGAAGACAACAAGAAGAAGAAAAATATGTTCTGCTCTAGGCGCCCATCGTGAGTCAGGATGGACCCTGTCGCGACTCAATTAAAATGGTGGCCAGAACACTTTTGGTTTTTTCTTGTACTATAAATAGCATTCTATCCTTTCTCTTTCCCCACTTCTTCTCAGTCCGATTGGTATTGTTCTAACCCTAATTTTTCCACTATTTTCACCCTTTCTTTAGCTTGATTTATATTTGAATTGTTGTTGTTAATTAGTATGGGTTTTAGTAGCTAAATTTAGTTCTTTGGAGCAATTGACTAAGACATCTAAGCTCATGTCTTAAAAATACTTTGTAGCCTATTTAATACTCTTGCTATTGTGAATTTATGGAGCATTGAATGTAATTTGTTAATGTCATTAATGTTCTTGAAATCTTGAGTATATGAGGTACATGTATGATTGCTTGCTAGGGTTTGGGAAAATTAGCTAATTTCCCTCTTCTTGATATGAAATCCAAGAGAATGAGTTAGAGCTTTTTATTGTGTTGATAATATTTAGATGAATGTGATGATGTTGAACTCGTTGTCATGTTTGTTTTAGGTAGAAAATGAGAGAAGCCAATGAATGTCGATCGTTCTTGACTAATGTTGTATAAATGCATAAATTGGTTCAATGCTTAGATATGGTGTAGTGTTTATAAGTGTTACCAAGCTTATTGATTCTTCGTTCTCAATGGCATCTACGGGATATTTTTAGTCGTGTCTCGACTAAGGGAGTCATTGGTTAGGTTTGACAAGAGATGTCAAATTCACTCATGCAAACTACTATCGAAGGGTAGAAGACTAGTCTTTACAACAAGTAGTGAAAGTAGTAAACAGGTTGCATGTTCGATGATAGATAAGAGGCATGGAAGTGAAAGTCAATTGCGCTCATGGTTCCTTTAATTGTTGATTTAATCACCTTTTAGTTGTTGTTGCATGCTTTGCATATTTAAATTGCTTGTTAGTTAACTTGTCTTTCAATTTCATAACTTAGGACCAAAAACAAACTCCCCCTCCCCCAATTTACATGCTTTAATATGTATCTATATATGCCTTTATCTAGTATGTTTTCCACTTTCTATGTTTAAACACTTGAAAAGATCCCTCTTCTTTGTGGACGACCCCAACTTGTCATTATTTACATAATTGTAGATAGGAAGCATTGGGGCTTATAAATTGTATTTTTGAGAGGTACGGAGACAACCTCCCATTTACCCACATGGGTATGTATATAAACCCATATGGATTGATATATGGGTTGAAATACCCATATGAGTTAGTATATAATCCCATATGAGTCAATATTGGGTTGAAAGCCGCATGCTTTACTCATTTGGGTCGGTATATAAACTCATATAGGCTCATATATGGGTTGAAATCCGCAGGTTTACCTATTTTTTACTCGTGCATTGGATGATTTTTTACCCGCAGGTTGAACGAGTTTCAACTCGACCAGTTTTGACCCGACCTATATTTTTACCCATATAACAAATTGGGTCAATACCATATTTATAAATTACCCAACTCATATTCGATGCATCCACCCATTTTCCACCCCTATTCAAGGATTATATTAGCATACCATTTAAGGGTTTAAAAGTCCATAAAACAGTCAGAAGTTTGAGGATTAATTTTATCTTTCTATTTTGAGTCAATGGCAGGATATCCTAGGTCAATACCAATTTTTTGTCAGAGTTATAATTTTTTGAGTCAATGTCTTTCAAGGGGAGGGGTGGCAAAATAGATCCACAACTCACAGATCAAGTGGGTTATCTATTTTAAACATGGGTTGTATTGGTAAAATGAATAATGGGTAAAATGAGTAATGAGTCAAATTAATGATTCAAAAATATGGGTGGGCATATTGGGTTTGCGGGTTGACTACGCGTTTACCCATATAGGTTGAAATTTGCGGCTTTACCCATATAGGTTGAAATTTGTGGGTTTACCCATATATGTATGTATATCTGTGGGTTATTATATAATCCCATGTAGGTCAATATATGGGTTGAAACCCGCGTGTTTTACTAATCTGGGTTGGTACCTAAACCCATATGAGTTCATATATCGATTGAAATTCGTAGGTTTACCCATTTTGACCCTCGAGTTGGATGATTTTTGACCCGCGGGTTGAACGAGTTTCAACCCAATCCATTTTTTACCCGACCTATATTTTTACCCATCGTAGAATGGGTCATACTCATATTTTTTAACTACTCAAGCCATATTTGACCCATCCACCTATTTGTCAGCCCCTAGTCAAGGATTATACTAGCACATTAAAAAATGGGGTTATATTTAGACTTATTAAAGAATTGAGGGTAATCAAAGCATTTCTCTCTATTATTCTATAGAGTTCGTCTCTTGAACGACGGTCTTTCCATAAGCCATGGAAAGACCAAGGTATAAACTGCAAATTAGAAGAAATGAAGATAAAATTTTTGAGTTGCACTAATCGGGTCATGAACTTTATAACTCCTACACATTGCATAGTAAATTTTTTATATTGCAACTAAAACCTTTTACTTTTTTATTATTCTAATTAAACCCCGTCTTTCCGTAAGCATATGAAAAGATGGTCTTTCCCAATATTTTTCCTATTTTATATGAACATTATTATAAGAAGTGAAGTTTAAAAAGATCATTTGGGACTATAAACAGTAGAGTCCGTCTTTTGAAAAATGATCTTTACATAACTTATAGAAAGACCAAGGTTTAAAGTATAAATTAGAATAAATCAAGATGAAATTTTTGGATTGCATTTATTGGGTCATACACTTATAACTACTACATTACATAATAAACAGTATTGCAACTAAAACATTTTACCTTCCTATGATTCTAATAAAACTGTTTTTCCATAAGTGTATGGAAAGCAGATTTTTCCCTAAATTTTGCCTAAACAGTATTACAGAGTATACATTATTTAAAAACAAGAGCGTGTTACATTTGTCCCATAAATTTCAAAAAGAAAATTCTATTAGTCTACTTTTAAATAATAACTAGCTTATCCATTGTTTTGCACATTTATGGTAAATAATTAAAATAGTCCACACTTTTAATTAAAATTTATAGTTTGATATCCATTCTTAAATCTCTTATGAATATTTTATTTTTTTCATTTAAATTATAAAAAAACACCAAGTCTTATTTTAAGCAGTCTAAAGTTTAGGCATGAATTATGTTGCAATTATTGAATATTTTCAGAGGGATGGAGTACATTCAAAAAGCCGCAAAAAAATTTGAGAAAGATAAAGTTTTGTAATTTTTGCCGAAAGGTTTTACATAAAGTTTAGGTTGGCTCACTTGAAATCATCTCTATAAAAAATGTACCTTTCTTACAAAATTTGCTTCCTTTTAAATTGAATGATACTAAATTGGTATTCATTTTCAAAAGAAAATTATAATTTCATGATATAAATAACAATTAAGTATGTTTAGAAAAATAAATTATAAATTTTGATAAGAAGTAATTTATCAGTTTTGCAGCTTTAGTTGTGTTTTGCAAGGTTTATAAGTTATTTTTACTTATAAGATAAGTAACTTTTAGTAGTTGATGAACTTTTATAGTACCGCTTATTTTAATATATTTGGGGGGGGGGGGGGGGAATTGAATGTTAGCCTAGCGGTTGAAGTCTAGTGCTATTACCATGAGGTCATGGGTTCAATTCCCACCAGGGCAAGGGGAGGGGAGGGACTTTTTTGGGGGCTCATTTGAGTTATTACCCAATTTTTTTTTTTAAAAAAAAAAAAAATATATATATATATATATATATATATATATATATATTTGGGGGGAAAAGTATAAACGGGTTCCCTCTTTTTAAAATAAGCCAAAATTGCTTATAAACACAACTCCATCAAACACACCTATATCTATTTTTAAAATAGACCATACTTATTTGAGATGATCTCATGTTAGGCAGTCTAAACTTTAGGTAGAGACTTTTATGCAATTCTTACTCTATTCTCGCTCTAGTTACCTATCTCTAATAACACTACCAAAAAATGTCTTTTTACTTCGCTCATTTTAACTCGGTTTTTTTTGTTAACCACAAATAACTGAGGTAGAAATTTATTTTACCTCGATTTTTTTAAAGTAAAAGATTTTATTTACCTTGGTTATAAAAAAACTGAGGTTAATAATTGGTTTTTTAATTCGGCTATTATATGAACCAAAGTAAAAAATTAAAAAAATGAAGTAAATAATGATACCAAGTAGCCTGCGACGTCGCTTTTGTTGTGTTAGAAGCAGGACCGATTTTGCTTTGCATGCCGTTACTACTGATACGTATTGCAAATGACTTAGCGAAGTCGCAAATATGTAAAATATAGGTTAAAAGTAAAAGAATTTGACGGTGATAGAAAAGAATCCTCTCCTAATTCGTACACCGCCAGTATCCTCTTTGTTCAATGGTTTTAAATCACAGGATTATAAAATAGTGCACAGATGAAATCACACATATGAACACGTACAATCAATTATTACATAATGTACAAATTATTTATAAAAACAATAGTCATGAGAATATCCTTACAAGTAGTACATAAATTCGAATAAAAAATGTCTTAGTTCTCACATAATAGAGATTAAAATAAACTCAATTAGCTCGGACAATGATGACCTTGAAAACGATTGGTACACCAACTTCTATCATCTCAAAGAACAAGGTGTCCCCGATGCGTATGTTGTTTCCCTTAAGGAGCCCGCCAAAACCCTTTGGGAAAGGGCCTTCATCTTCCACCCCCGAGTAGTTCATATGCCACTCCGTCCCGTAGCACCTCAGCACTACGGGGGTCTTCTTAGTTAGTAGGAGTGGTATAATCTCCCACGGGATGTGCTAAGTCACAGTAAAAAATATTTATTAGAAAAAAAATATACATATGAAATTGTCAACGAATAAAATTTATTCAAGCGCTTTACCAAAGTTGGTATTTTCCCAAAGTTCTGCTGCTTCACACTACAGTCGAAGCGTGGTCTATCAATATCCATCGAATAATGTTCAATGTTGAAGTAAAAAGGCTCTGAGTGGCTCCGTTGTGCAGTGAGCTATACGAAAACAAAAACGTATTAGTTGTTACGAAGAGTGAAGTTTTTTTAGTAAATATACATACATATATATATATATATATGTAAATAGGTGAAATACCTGAAAAAAAGGTCGATTAGACAATCATTCGCCAGACACTAGTCCTGCATCAAAAGTGCAAATGTTAAGTGCAAAACTGCCATATAAAATGCAACGTGCGACGTAGGTATAGCCATCGCAGTAGCATGTCGATCCAAAGCAGTGGGTTAGTCAGCATATACATGCGACCTCACGAATTAGTCGGTCAAAGCAAACATAAGACCAAGACATAACCGAAGCCGCAAATTGTGAATCCATAGTAGCCAAAATGCGACGTCAATAATATTTCAGTCACACCGAAGGTCTGATCGACATAGTTGCGAAGTCATAAATTGAATAATAAGATACTAAAATAATGAATATTCGACATCCCATAATTCAGGGGTAGCATTGAACAACAACCCATAAAACCAGAAAAAATGAAGCTTTAAAAACATCAAAATAAAGTTAAACCATTTGGAGACATACCGAAACATAGGTGTAAAGTAGTTCAAAGACCACATATCAAACATTGCAAAGTAAGAATAACAAAATATATTCACAGAACATATCAAACATTGCAAAGTAAGAATTACAAAACATAGGTGTTAGTAGATTAGAAAATCCATAAATTTTTCCAAGGGAGAAGAGAAGGGAGGGGAGGAAGCTGGAGACCGTGAATTCGTGGGAAATTTGTGGATAGATGCTTAAAATGATTGTTAGGGTTTCCCTATTTATACCCATTTTGTAACGATATCATTTCAAACCATTATGGTGTCTGCCTCGAATGATGTGACCTCGCATAATAGTCGGTTTGGGCGACATGGTGTCGACCACCTACTAACGTCGGTTTGAACCACTATGCCGTCCATTAACTAGTACAACTTCGCACCACTGTCTAACTAGGAGACATGATATCAACCACTTATCGACTTCACAGCCTTACATGGGCCTAACAATTATGGCCCATCAAGCAGGCGGTCAACCGTTCAAGTTCATTTACAATATTTGTTTGCAACATTAGTTTTCTAAGAGGGAGAGGGAGCTACATATGTTGAAGGAGGGGGGTGGGAGTAAAATATTAAGGATTCTTTGGTTATTTATGAAGGATTCAATAACATTGAAATAAAATTCAAGAATTATAATAAAATCCAAGAATTATAATAAAATTCAAGAAATTTTGTTCCAAATTTGAATTAATTTGTTTTAAACAAATATTTAAAAGTCACTAATTAGTCAAATCTGCAGGGAAGAACGATTACATTAAAAACCACGGGCTCATCACCATTTACCACTTCGAAATATAGCGTGTCCCCAACCGCAAGTTCCTCCTCATCAAGAAACTTAACAAACCCCTTTGTGGTAAGGGTCTTGAACTTCTTGTTCCCCGAGTAGTGCATCTCATACTCTCTTTCATTGCACTGCAACACAGCGGGCAACTTGTACGGCGGTAGGAGCTTTGAAATCTGGTCTAGGATGTATTAACTTATATACAAAAAACCACATGATAGAGGTCGGGCCCAAATGTTATAATCGGCCATCATTTTTATTAGTATTCCATTTATACCCTTACGATAAGTGTTATGAGAACGATAATTTTCACCCCATAGGATCGCATAAAATTTTATATTCTTGGTTTTTGAAGAAATAAAAAGATAATTTAATTTTTTCCATGAAAAGTTTAAAAGCGATAACACATGGCCTAGAGTAAACTGTAGCACATTACTTACAAGTATACAAGGTGTCATTCAGAAGAACTTGTGGAAGTATATGTGGATTAAGAATAGTTTCTTTATTACACTCAGATACTATAAGTTCAACTTCGGATGTCAAACTTTCTTTACAGACTGATCGTAATCGGGTTTGGGACTAACCATGCACTTTTATAAATTTGCACCTTGGTCCCTCCTAGAAAGTTGAAGAAATCAATGATTGACAGTTGCTTATTTTAATTTTGACGACAATGTTTTCCACATTAGGCATAAAACGTTCGACGGAAGGGCCGCAATCTTAATAACAAGTATTTTGCGACACTTTTTAGAAATTAGACTATGTACAATATAGGCGACGTCACAGGTCTTCCGCATAGAACGAAACACAAACCGAACAAGAGCCAACGTCGGTTAATCTAAAAATTTCAGCGGGAAATGAAAATTTTAGGCAAAACTTTGAACCCAAATTTTCCCCAACCCCATTTCAAGTCAATAAAGCTCAGCGCTTACACTCATTTCCCATCAATAACACAAATCCTACAGCTCAAAATAACACACCATCCATTCCATTCACACCTTACAATAATTAAAGAGCTCAATCAAATTGCTTTTCTCAAACATCAATAAGATCCACAGATGGAGCATTGAAGGGTTCAAATCCCTTCAGGTATTTTTTTCATCCATTCCATGTTCATCTACAAATTTTGTGATAATCCTACAACATGTTTTTTTCTTCATTGATCAATGATTCTGAAATTTCATGAGTATATGATGATTGTTTTGCATGTTATATATTGTATGTTTTTTTTGTTTCCAAGATTATGCCATGTTGGCAAAGAGTGAGACATAATGCTAAGATCTGTCGGACTATAGTATGAATGTACGACTTTGGGCACATTACATCGGGCCATGCAAAATGGTACCGAACAAAGGCCGACGTCATATATAATGAGGACTTGTTGACGTGTCTATTAGTATTAAACCTGCGTAGCAGTTGAATCAGAGTTTGCAACATCATTTTCTCTTTTGTGCAATGTTGCTAGGAAGATTTGATACATTATTCAAATTGGGATTAATGACGTCTATGTTTCACTACATTATATTAATTTCTTTTTGGGACTGCCCTATTCTAACATATATTTGTTTACTATGTATTGGTTGTAATAAGGTCATAGAGAGTCATCGATGGACTTACAACATCTAGTTGGACGGACTTATCAATTTGCTAGTTGCCTTGACATTCATAATGTCGTACAACGTGGAAAATGGTGGCTCAATACAATCCATTTTTCAGATTTATATTAACATGTCAATAGTGTTTTAACATGTTATTGTATTAGTTGATATAGTTTTGTTGCTTTGAACATATCATTCCCTTTCACACATTAAATGGGCACAATTATATTGTTGTATGACATCTAACCATTTCATGATTTATCACATTTTAAATAACATGTAATGGAAATCCACAGATGCTAAGCTGTATCATCAAATAATGAATATTTTAATATTGTATGAGAAACCATGTCTAATCGATGAAACTGCGATTTCGCATGAACCGATGCCGAATTGAAACCTGACAGACGTCGCACAAATCGACCTCGTTCGTTGCTACTGACATTGGTTACATATAACGACGTTGTACATTCCACATTCCACGTCAGCAGGCAAACGACATGTGTCCCCTACAACACATAATGTCACATTCAGTGGTATGCAGCGTCATGGATAAGCAGATCGACGTCGACTACAGCGATGTCACAAAATTTGCTCTCTCATCGGCTCTTTTTTTGCAGCAACCCACATCGCATGCATGTGCATGCAGACGTCGTCCCAAACGACGTTGCAGCTATGATCTCCTCTGGGCAGCCTAAATGCCTTAACCGACATTGCTTGACACACCTACTAACATCGGTTAAAAACCTAAGTAAAAGGTGCTTTTTAACTCGGTTCCAAACCGAGGTAAAAAATGAACTTTTTATTCCGGTTGTATTTACCTTGGTTCTTCCTAGACTAAAAACCGAGGTAAAAGGTCTTGAACCAAGGCAAAAGGTCCTGTTTGTTGTAGTGTAACTTTCCAAGGACCTATCTCTAATTTTTTTAGGGACTCATCTCTAAGATTTTCCAGGGAATTTTCTTCAATCTTTTCCGATCATTTTTCCTCCAATTGCAATCTGCAAAAAAGTTTTAAAAAATATTTTTAAAATGTTGAATCAACTATTTTAAAAAATGAAAAAAAAAATATGATCATCGAACTGAAAATCATAAACATCAGCTACAACTAGCAAATCATCAACTGAAAATCATAAAACATCCACTCAAAAATTGCAGCAAAAAATATATAAAACATCAAATAAAATTCAACAAAAACTTACAAAAAAATACGACTACAACTAACAAAACATAAACTAAAATCATAAACAACATAAACTGAAAATCATAAAAACAACAAAAGTTTAATTTATCAAAAAAAAAACTACAAACATCAACCTATATCACCCAAAAGCTACGAACATCAACTCCCATCACCTAAACCTCACCTGGAAAATGAAAAAAAAATCAACATAAGAAAAAGACACTACAAAAATCAACCTATATCACCAAAAAAGCTACAAACATCAACTCCTATCACTTAAACCTCACCCGAAAAAAGAAAAACATCAACGTGAGAAAAAATACTAAAAAAATCAACCTATATCAATAAAAAAGCTACAAACATCAACTCCTATCACCTAAACCTTGCCCAAAAAACAAAAAATATCCACATGAGAGAAAAAAAAAGCTGAAATATCAACCCTTATAACCCGAAAATAAAACTACAAAACATCAACTCATATCAACTAAAACACACCCAAAAAATGAAAAATATCAACATGAGAGAAAAAAAACTAAAAGCATTAACCAAAAAGTTACAGTACCTCAAGATTATAAATTCTTCACTCTGAAAATCATAAAACATTAACAACTGTTCTTTAAAATAAATACAAATATCAACCTATATCAGCCAAAAGCTACAAACATGAACTACTAACACCTAAACCTCATCGAAAAAAATGAAAAACATCAACATGAGAGGGGAAAAAAAGCTACAGACATACCTCAAGAACACACATTCTTAAAAAAAAAGGTCCTGGTGGGATTCGAACCCAGGCCTCTAACCCCAAAGCAAATTGTACTAACCACTACACCAAAGAACCATCGCTGAACATTCTCTCTGTCAAATAATAATAAACTCATCATATACCTCAAGAATATAAATTCTTCAAAATATAGGGCATAGTGGGATTCGAACCCAACCACTAACATCAAAATTCACAGTGTTAACCACTATTCCAGAGAACTTTTATAAATACACACACATTCAAACACTATTAAATCTTAGTATATGTCTTTGAAAAAAAAAACATAGCACAAACCTAAACCTAAACCTCACCTCTCATACGCGGAGCTCAGTTCACAGCCGCCTTCCGCTGTCTTTTCCTCCGTCGTCCACCGCCTCCGTCTGCCGCTGTTATCACCTTAAGTCGGGTGGAAACCACGCTCATCGTCTTCTTCTTTTGGGCGTGTGCATCTTACGCACCTCTTTTTTGGCGCGATCTACTTCTTTCACCGGCGTCGCACTTCTCTTCCGATCCTCAATCCTTCATCATTGTCGTCATAAGTGTCAAAAGCATAAGATCTTGCCGACAAAAAAAGAAGGTATGAAGATCAAGCCGGTCTCTATGATACGAATTAGGATTTCTTAATTCATTTATTAGATTAGGATTTTAGGAGGATACACTATACTCTTTTTCCCACTGTGTTATTTATTGAGGTAGTGCGGTCATTTATTTTTATTTTTATTATTAATAATAAATCCCATAAACTCGGCCATGTTGGATTTGGAAGAGTTTAATTTTGGCTATCAGTCTAATTAGGGTTTAGAATATTCAATTTTAATCTGATTAGAATTAGATTTGATAAAATTAGATAAGGAAATATTTATTCAAGACTTAGCTTGGATAAATTTGGCCATATCACCTTTTATTTTAGGTATTTTAGTTAGATATGGTTTTAACTTCATAAAGTTGCCATAAGTCTTTCGGGAATTACCAAATCCCGCTTTGTTTCTACTTGTAGAGGCCAAACCTTAACCCCGTAGATATGGGAGGTTATTCATGATTTTATTCACCATTCTTATCAATCAAATATTCATATTTTTTAGTTTTACTCAATTACATGCAAGTGTTTTTATCGTTGCTTAATCCTGCAAGCTAGCTTAAGTATCAATACCCTTCCATTTGTGAGCTAATCATACGGGCAATTTAGTGAGAAAATTTTTGAATTAAGAGCGAATGCCGAGGACTAGTTGGTGATCAATTTGTGCAGCTTTATTAGGGTTTGCAAGTTCCCTTAATACGGCCAAAGATTCAATCAAATTCTACAATCCAGAGTTTTTGCAAGGAGATTCATATCACCCTAGCTCCGCCGGTGAGGTTTATTCACGATGCCTGTGCGGCGGAGAATTGGAGACGACTTCGATCGCAGACCGCCGGAGATACTTGTAAATTGGAGACTGTAGAAGACGATGTGAGGTGTGGAGCTTCGATTCTGCATGCGTCCGACATGCGACGTTCAACTTTGGTTTCAACTTCTGACGTTCGTATCGCGGCAGAGGTAGGGTTTCATCGCTGGCGCAGGAGCTCTGCTCCGGCGGAAGAACCACCGCTTTAATCAGGTGGAGCAAACCAGAAGAAGAAGGAAATACCGGCAAAATTCTGGCAAAATTCCAATTTTCAGTGGTGGTTGCCGAATCCGGTGGAAAACCAGCGTTAATCGTCGGCCAGCGGTTTTCAATCGGTTGCAGAAATAAAAATTAAAATGAATTTTCTAAATTTTTTGTAATATATATAATATATGATAATTGCAGGTCCCTAGATTTATTAGCATATTTTTTTTAAAAAAAATACTTATCCCAAATGAAACTTACAATAATTGCACAATAAACACTGTACTAAAGTTTAGATTGCGTAAAACAAAACTTTATGTACTTATACTTTGAATCAAGAATGTATCCTCTTTTTTCTATACCTAATACTTTTCTTTAGGGAAAGTAGACCATACTCCATTTAACACAACTCTATCAAACACACCTATATCTATTTTAAAATTAGACCATGCTCACTTATACTTCAAATCAAGAATGTATCCCCATGTTTCTATGCATAATACTTTTCTTTAGGAAACAAAGAGTGACTCCTATGTTCACATAATTGAATATGTATATGAACAATAATTTTATCGTACGAGATGTGGTTAGATTTATCGTAATATATAATTTTTAAATATTATTTTTTTGTGTATTATTATTGTTCGTAAGTACACATATCTACGGTCAAACATGAGTAATGGATTTGGGAACTACCGTTATTGTTGGACATTATAATACAAAGTGGGAGATAAAAGCAAGACATTTGGAAAGGGATATTTGAAGTGACACCTAGTTCGTAAACACATAAATATGACAAGATAAAAGAGGTTAAAACATAAAACCAAACCGAACGGCCATTGATTTTGACTTTAAATTATCAAACAAAAAATGTTCATCTTTAAGGTAACAACACAAAACTGAAAAGTAATGCATACTCAATTGGGCTGCCAGATTATTGCCAATATCTTACATAAATGCCGGTTGAATATCCTGGTTTCATCAATGACTTGTTTTAATAAGTTGGATTGGCTGTCAACATTAATGCTTGTTAATGTTTTTAATGCAAGTCTTTGATTCTACGGCATTGAGATTCACTTTGGGTTATTTGCAAACCAGCAAATATGTTGATGCATGTTTGGCTCTTGCAAATTTTTTGAGTTAAACCCGATGTCCGTTAATTGTTCAGCTTGCGAAAAGGTCTACCCTCAACCAAATTGTCGCTCCAACATAATATTTTGCTTCCATTCCGCGCGTGTTTTTATTTTTTTTTAGGAAATGTTTATAGGTGATTTGCTTATAATCTAAGTACCTCTTTAGTATTTGATAAATTGTAAAATAAAAATGCTTATTTAAGAACCAGAAGCTATTTAATAGGAAAAGGCAGAAGTTGGCTTTCCCCTTCTTTCAAAATAAGCTAGTTTTGCCTATAAGCACAGTTTTGCCAAACACACTCATGGTGCTTTGCTTATAAGCTAAGCATTTTTTACTGTTTGATAAAATAACAGCTTAGGGGCCTACTTTCAGGCAAAATTACAGGTTTCGTTCATCTTTTTACACCATGTTCTGAAAACGTCTCCAGATTCTTATGAATATTTTCAATTGATTCCTTTCTCGGACATAACGCGTTGTAATGAAGTTAATTGATTGGTCATTAGTGACAGATATTTTAAAAGTTATAACTTTTAAACTTTTGGGGATAAATTAAGGTTTTTCAAAATTTTTAATTTCCATTTTTTTGTCCACCGCCTTCTCCACTATCTTTCGAGCACCTTCTATCCAGCCATACTCATCATATTTCCTTTCGTTATTTTTTTTCCATTGTTGTACTATCACCACTAGAAAGGTTAGGCTGACTCACTTAAACTGGCTAATAATATGTGGGAACCAGTTGAGGACATTTAGCAGTAATATGGGAACGTTTTAGAAACAATTTTTAAAAATAAGTACCAAAATTATTATTTTCTCTTTGGTGTTTAGTAAAATACTAAAAGACAATTTATTTTGAAACCATAATCTATTTTGGTGGAAAAGCAGAAGCAAGTTTCCTCTTGCTTTCAAAATAAGTCATCTTTACTTATAAGCACGGCTCTAGCGGCTTTCCGAAGTGCAAGGGGTAAACTCGGACTCGAATAGGATAGAATTGTGCGTACCGGGCCCTTCGGGTGTGATATTTTGTTACATGTTTAGCCATGTCTGGATCATCTAAAAGCAACTGATTTGAACTTATTGTTGTTGATTTGAAATTTATTTTTTAAAATTGTGAAATTAATAGTTAAGAAAAATAAAAATCAATTAACATCACAAAAAATAATTATTATGACAATATAACTGGTTTATAATTTATTTTAAAGAAAATTGTGAAAATTAAAAACTTATAATAATAAATATTTTATTGAATTGAACTAAATTCAACCAAATTAGACTAAACTACAATAGACTGATCTGAATCACATTGAGTTGGACTGATTTGAACTGATATGATCCGAATCGAACTGGTACAAAACTAAATTATATTGAATTGACAATGACAGAAAGGAACTATACTGAAATTAAATAATCTTGACCAGACCAGACTGAACTGAATGAGGTGGAGTAAGGACTGAACTGGATGAACTAGCTACAATTGAATCGAACTAAAAATAACTGTACTTAACCAGACTAAAAGGAAGTAGTCTGGAACGAACTAAATATACCCGAACTAAACTGAACTCAGCAAAACTGAATCAGACTGTACTTAAATAGATTAAACTAGGCTGGGCTCAGGATGAACTAAATCAAATTGGGTTGAACTGGAACGAACCAGGATGAAATGGACTTTACTAGATCATATTGGACTGAATTGGAGTGTAATAGAATTAAAATGAAAGGGCTAAATTGAAATAAAATAAACTAGCTAAACCCGAACTGGATTGGAATAAACTAGATGGGGCTGAAATGAACTGGATAGAGATAAGACTTATTCATTGAGAATTAGATTGGACTAAATCGAACTAAGAAATGATAATAGTTTAGTATTAAAATATTAATATTTATTATCGTTAATAACTAATGATAAATTTATAATATTAATATATTAAATAAAAATTAAATTTTGAAAGAAAATGAAGTTGCTTTTTTAAATTTAATTTTGTTGATGTGAATTTTTGTTTGCTGAATTGGACATGACTTTCTTTACAAATGTTTTAAATTATACCAGAATTAATGATGTTTTTCTTAAAAGTTATTTTCTAAATTTCATGTGTTTTAACTTAAGTATTGATGTTTTAAAGTAGAATCTTTTATTTTTATGGTAAACTTTTAACAATTCTTAGACTTTAACATTATTTAATATACTAGACATGGATTTTTTTTTTCTTGTAATAACTTAAATATTGATGCTTTAGAATGAAATATTATACTTGTATGTTAATCTTTTAACAATTCTTTTAGCTTCAGCTTTTCTTCTAAGTTTTTGTGAATTTAGCTTCTAAATTTACTTAATATTTTAACGTTTCAACACAATATTCTGAATATTAATACTGATATTTGCCCTTTTCAAATATCATATTTTCATTATTCACGATTTAATGTTTTAATATTGTTTTGCACTCCTATTTAGTAATAGTGAATTGGACTTAATTTTCAAGATCTTATAATTTATGTTTGATTTAGGGGTAAAATTAATTTTAAATTCAATACTTCTTTCTTTGTGATTTAGGTAAATTTTTATTTTAGAAACTTAATTCAATATACTATATAAAACTGTGAGCCTGTTTCAAAATAAGTAATAAATTATTTTTTATTAAAAATTTAAATACTAATACATATAAAGTCCGTCTCTTGAAAAATGATCTTTCCATAAGCTGTGGAAAGACCAGGGACTCAAGTGCAATTTTACCACAAAAAGATGAAAAATTTGCGGGTTAAAGCAATTAAAATCCGGGTCAAAATTGAGTTATAAACTATTTTGATAAACTCACACGCCTATTTGAGTTTTAGTCAAATTCGGGTTATACGTTTAACTCTAACTATAATGTTTCTAATTAAAACTCAAATGTTTCACTTGCAACTACTGCAAAGTATAAACCCCTTAATTCATATTATTCTAATTAAACCCCGTCTTTTTCATATACATATGCAAAAGACAGTTTTTCTCAAGACTGTCTACAATTTAAAATCAAAAATAATTTTCATCTCTTAAAAAGAGAAAGTCTCTTGTTAGACCGACTAACGGCTATATCAATCATGAAAAACCTCATTGCAATAATTTATGGGGTTAAACTATAATTATTTATACAGTGTGATACATTTTAAAAGATTTTAAAAGTTACAAGAAACTCGTTGCACTAGATAAAAACAAACACCAAATCACTCTTTTAGTTGCATCAATCACAAAATGACCTCGTCTCGTCTAACGGTTAGTTGGTCTAAAACAATACTTTTAAAAAAAAACATATCTATTTTTGTATTAAATTTAAATGAAATAATATATTTTTTAAAAAGTTCTTGAAATATAAATGGTGTATATCATCTAACAAAAAATATCTAAATATCTAATTAATAGACAAAGCTACAAGTAAAATAAACTATATATTTAATTATTTTACAATTAAATCCATATTTAAATGAATATAACGTTTTTGTTGCATAATAAAATATTCAAATAATATTTGTAGGTCCTATTTTTAGACGGCCTAAATATTAGACGTTGTCATTTTATAATTAATGTAATTAAATTTGATATTTGTTTTCACTTATTATAATGAGATTCCGATAAGGATGTGACTGAAGTGGTGAACGAACATGCTTTAGTCTTCTTGTGGAGGAGAGAACAAACAAGGGTCATTAAAGGCGGTTCTAAAGTATCAGAGAAGACACTTTCAAAGTATCTTCTCTTGTTGCGCCTATAATCAACAAAATTAAGGCATTTCAAAAACTGCCTTTATTTGAGATTTGAAATCACTTTCGAATTCGGAGCCTGCATCAAAAGGTCTTAAAAAAACTGCGGTTCCAGCATTCTTCAAGTGAAACAAAGAACACAACTAGCAGTCATACCAATGCGAACTCAATACCTCAAGACTCAATCCTTGAAAACAAAAATTATATACAACTTTAACAATCTGAAATCCCAAACTTCATATTGAAAAATTAGATCTCAAACTCAAATTAAAAATATAAAACTCAAACATTAACACAAACAAAATTGGAAGACGTGAGATTGTGATGGAGGCGGAGGCGGAGGTGTGGGTGGTGATAGGGCTAACGAGGGTGCATGTATATGTGTGCAATGAAGCCGAGGTGAAGAGACGTGGATGCCTTAGTGGCAAAGTGGCTGATGAAGGAGGTGGCACAATCTGAAAATTAAAGAAGAAGAAACTCCTAAAATATGGAGAAAGAAGAAGAAGTTAAATGAAAGAAGGAGAAGAACGAGGTGACACAGAATAGGAGAAAAAAAAGAAAATGAGTAAAGTAAAACCCTACACCTAAATAGTTGGGCTAAATAGTTGGGCCAAATAATTAATGGAGAAAAGGCCATTTTTCACCCTATGTTTTTTTTTTCAAATATGCGGATATAATGTTGTAAAATCTAAAAGTGTAATTCAAACCCTGAACTTCGTTGACCAGAATGTCAACGGTCAATTTGGCCAGAAATTTACAAAACACAATTATACCCATGCTAAAAAAATGTCAAAAAACAAAAAGAAAAGAAAAGACAACTCTACCATACCCTTACTGTAATTACAACCCACCCATTCAATAGGGTCACGGTGACTCCATCATCCGGCATAAAAAAACCCCATGATTACGATGACTCGGTTGTCGTCGGAGCCCTTAAACGGGCCCTCAACTCGGATCTTAGCGGAGGTACCTTGCTGTAGCAGCTAGATAACTGTATCAGACTTGCCGATTATTCTCCCAACGCATGACGTGTGGTAGAGTAGCTAGAAACACATGTGCCCCCGCGAAACTGTGAGCTGCACCATGAAGGGCTTCAGTCATTTCAGAGGAGCGTCGCCACCAAAATCAGTAGCGCTTCCACTAGGCAAGTGATGATACTGGTTCTGTTTAAACTTCTACAAAATTTGTAAATCCAAATTACAATTTACTGAGCATTTTAGGGCGGAGCTAGTTCTGGGCGGCGGGGGTTCTACCCAGCGGCGGATTGAATATAGGGTGAGCAGCGGCAGAAGAGATGGGGTGAGCAGTTGTGGATCGGAGATAGGGTGATGTTAAATTTCAAGGTATCTTATACTTCCATCTTAAAATCAATTGGTACTAAGTGGAGGTGGCCCAAGACCTTATATATAAGTCATTATCCTTGTAAGCGACCCGTGTGGGATACATCTTTCAACACGCCCCCTCACGTGCCAGCGTGAAAATACTCCACGACCCATATCGGGCCAAATTAAAGGGGATCCACACATCGGCCCAATAAACCCAGCCTAGCTCTGATACCATGTCAAATTTCAAGGTATCTTGGGCTTCTATCTTAAAACCAATTGGTACTAAGTAGAGGTGACCCATCTTATAGATAAGTCATTATCTTTGTAAGAGACCGATGTGGGATATATCTTTCAACAGGTGAGCAATAGCGGCATGAGAGCTAAGGGTTTCGGGGGGAGGTTGTTCTAGGCGGCGAGGAAGGTGGTGGAGCTAGGGTAGAACCTGGTTCTTGGTGTCGGGGGCGGAGCGGTGTGTTTGAAGACCATTCTCCGGCTTTCACCCAAATTATCCTCTGTCCCTTTCACTTTTTCGCCTTCTGTCAAATCTTTGTTAATTATTCTTGCATATTCCCAAAAGCTAGATTTTACCATGTTGGGATCCCTTTAAAGATCATTTCTTTTGGAGTTGCAAATCTGAAACCTAGAAAAAGAAATGTGTGTGTTTGAAAAAGAAGAAGTGTAGGGGTAAAATGGTCATTAAAGTTTCAATTAGAAATTAGGGGTAGTTATGTCTTTTCAAGTATGATCAATGGCTGACTTCTTTGAGTCAACGCTGAAATTGAGCAAAATGGGTATAACTGCATAATTTTACAAAAACTTAGGGTTAGTTTTCTACTTTCAGATTTTACAGGGTTATATTTGCACTTTCGAAATTTAATAGTGTTATTTATGCACTTTACCTTAATTAATGAAGGCAACTCATTAAGTGTGATTCCATAATAAAACCATCTTTAATCGATGTGTGTTAAAAACGAATCCTCAAGAATCACTTTTAATCATATTTGATCTTCATTAAATTGATGTTCACAAAAGGCGACAGTCTTTATCATTGAAAGGGGCTTAAACAAAGAGGTTCCAAATTTAGAACCTCTTATTAAAGGTGGTTCCTCAAAATTTTAATGAAACATGCTTTAAATGTTGTCTTTAATAGAGAATTTTCGACTAGTGGAACGAGCTCATAAAAGCTATCGTGTTTGAGTGCCATAACTTTGGCTACGAATGTCCGATTGGGGCATATTAGTATTCAAATCGAAGATGATTTTGTTACATACGAGATGGTATAATCACATTGGGTTATGGACTACAATTTCGATTACTGAATTTACTCTCAATTTTATCCGGGAAGCAGTAAACTCGTCCAACGTTTTTGATATGAAGAATATCTCAATTGCTATATTTGTGGGATTGGATTAAGATTTGTAGAGTTGGAATTGAATTGGGTTTCGGCTATGGTAAGGTTATGGACGAGAATATTCTAATTCCTATCTACAGGGGATTAGATTTGATAAAAAAAACCAAAGGATTTGTTTTTCATCAGAATATTTTGTGGACAAGGAATTATATTTGCACAAGACTTCATGCGTACAAAACTTTCCATGTTAAAACATATGGAAAGCTGGGAATTAGAAGTGTTATCCACATGAAGAACATTGTGTGGATATTATGGAAGTTTAGAGATTTCGCAATATATGATTGTGTGTGTGATTGAAGCATATTGGATTTATGGAAAATCCCTATAATTATGAAATTGGATTTATGGAATATTATGGGATAACTGAGATAAGGAAAATCCCTTTATTTATGGGATTTGGATATGCTTCAGAAGCAGATTTGGAAATGGAATCTTGTGAAGACAAACATGGAGAATTCCAATCTGCTCATGGTATATATATTGATGGACATCACGGCTATGCACTTAAAATTTAATTGAAGAAAAATCTGCATCTAGATTTTCACATCTTTCGAGAGGTACTACAGAGCCATTCGTCTGTGTCCAACACGAACTTAAACTGTTGATCAAGTTCATAATCGTATACCTTAATTCCTCGGGAGGAGAAGACCCAACATTGTAGAGTTTTGAGGTCAGAGGGAGTCTGATCAAGGCTGATCGGTAGCTAGGGAAGCTAGCAAATCCACACGTTGTAATTAGAACAGATATGTATAGTTGTATGGTGTTCAATGTACTCTATCTTTCAGATTAGTGGATTTATCCTAAACTGGGTAAGGCCCCGCAGATGTAGGTGGATTTCATCGAACTGCATAACCAAGTCTCGTGTATTCATGCTTTACGTTATTGCATACTTGGTTACATAGGCTATATTGGAACATGGTAGTAATTATTTAATTAATTAGGTAGAACCAAATTTCATTTGGTATCAGAGCTAAGTCACTTGTTTTACCTTGGTTTTGACAAGGAAAGTGTGATCCAGTTTTATCAATGGCGACCAGAGAAGGAGCTTCTGTGTTTCGGCCACCACTTCTGGAAGGAACAAATTATAACTATTGGAAGGCTCGCATGCAGGTGTTCATAAATTCATTGGATGAATTGGCTTAGCACTATGTTGAAATGGAATTGAAACCCCCAGTTGTTGGAAGTTCTGAAGGAGGAGAATCTAGTTCTAAAGAGCCAGTAGTTAAGCATAAAGAGTCGTGGACACCATTTGAGAAAAGGGGTGGCTTGGCAAACTCCATAGCATTAATGTCATCTTTACTGCAGTAGACGAAAATCAGTTCAAACTCATCTCTACGTGCCAACAAACAAAAAAGCATGGGATGTCCTACAAACTATACATGAGAGGACAAGTTGTGTACATGAATCAAAGCTGAAAATGCTGGGCACAAAATTTGAAGAGTTGAAAATGGAAAAAGATGAGACTATTTTTGTATTCAATGAAAGACTCAGAGACATCACAAATATGGCACATCAATTGGGGAAAATTCACAAAGAGTCTAAGCTAGTGAAGAAGATGCTAAGATCACTTCCCTAAAGATTTGCCATCAAATTAACATCAATAGAAGAAGCAAGGGACGTGGCCACAATGACTTTAGATTAGCTGATGGGATCACTACAAGCCTATGAAATGACGTTGGAACACCCAACGAAGGAGTTGGCATTCAAAACATCAAGAAACAATCATGAAGAGGATAACGATGATGTAAATGAATACCTTTCTTTTATCACAAAAAGTTTCTCAAAGATGCTGAAAAAGTGGTAAATAATAACTCTCAGAAAGGTTTAATGGAAACAGATTATGGGATCAAGACTTTGGCAATAATCATGGACCTGGGATGGAGCAAACCACTCAGCAATCCTCAAGAAATCAAAATGGCAAATTGAGGCAGTCGGGAAGGATTCAATGCAAAGAATGTGGAGGGTATGGACATATCAAGGATGAATGTGCCAACACTCGGAGGAAGCAAAGAAAAGTATACGCTAATCCATGAAATGGAGATGATGAAGAGGAATTGATCAGTGATTATGTGGCTTTCAGAGCAAAACTTCATGGAGATTCAGAAATTGTTACTGGATGTTCCAACATTGGACAAGAAGAAGTGGATACATATTCCAACATGGTTTAGGTTGCTAAAGTTCGATGTTCCAACACAAAGGAGGTATGTGAAGAATACTCCTTGAGTGATGATGAAGATGAGACTGTGAGGGATAAAGATATCTATACTTCATATGAAAATATGTATGAAATGAGGGTGAAAGTTTCTAGTGCTAACATACTCTTAAAGAGGGAGAAAAACCTTTTAGCTGAAGAAGGAAGAGAGATGGCATCCCTAGTAGAAGGACTCCAAAAATGAAATTAAGTTGTTGGAATGAAATCTTAGTTCGATGACAAGGAGGGCTGAAGTTGCTGAGACGACTATGAAAAGATTAAATTCTGGAAAAGAAAAATTGGATGACATTCTCACCATGGGTCAGAGTTCTGGAAATCGACAAGGAATTGGCTACGAAAAACCCTCTACTAGCACTGAGGTATTCAAAACAGAGGTTCAAGTTATGAGGAGAAAACTAGTCAAAACACACCCACAGAAAGCTTTAATGTGTGGTTACTATACCTATCAAGGTCATACAGAGGATCGGTGCTTTAAGCTTCTCAGAGATATTATGAATAGACGTCAGCCCGCTGCGTGTTCCAACATGGATCAAGTGCAACAGTCAAGGATGGTCAGAAAGGTATGGATCCCTAAAACCAATAAATTGTGTTTTGTTGCTCATGCTTCTCTTATTGTACACCCTAGAGATTCTTGGTACCTTGATAGTGGATGTTCTCAACATATGAATGGATCTCAAGAGAATCTAAAGAATATCAAATCCTATGATGATGAATTTGTTACATTTGGCGATGGAAAGAAAAACAGGGTAGTTGGAAAAGGTGAGATGTCGATAAAAGGATTTCCAACCTTTACTAGTGTTCAGTTAGTGGAAGATCTAAAGGCTAATCTCCTAGGTATCAACCAACTGTGTGATGATAATATGATCGTGGAATTCCATAAGGAGAAGTGCATAGTGAAACATGGCAACAAGAAAGTGCTTACTGGTATTTGGTCATCAGACAAATATTACTTGTTGGAACAATAAGTGAACTGCTTGAGGGTTGAACATGATGAGGTAGATCTTACGGGTGATCATGTTCCAACATCGGATGATTTCTCAGATCATGGACGTAATGATGTTGGAACATCAGATGAGGCAGATCTTATAGATAAAGCTGATGACTCTTATAACTTCAACAATGTTGGAACATTGTCCTCCCCAGACCTCTCCCATGTTCCAACATCCGTGTAGGCTGAATCAAGCAGAAGAATGACTCGATCGATCCCTTGGGTCAATTATAGGGAACTTGCTCGTCTACAATGTATTCTCTCAATTATTGAGGCTCTACTTGATGAGTCTTGGATTTTGGCAATGCAAAAAGAACTTGGGAAATTCAAATGCAATAATAATAAAGCAAGGTAAGTTGCTCAAGACTACACTCAGGTTGAAGGAGTTGATTTTGATGAGACATTCGCACCAGCTTCCAGGTTAGAATCTATTTGCAGTCTCCTTGCTATACCTTGCACTATGAATTTTACTCTGCATCAAATAGTTGTCAAGAGTGCTCTCCTAAATTGTGTGGTTAATGAGGAAGTATATCATCGACTCAAGAAGGTTTTGTATGGAGCAAAACAAGCACCAAGGGCGTGGTATAAGCGACTCACTACCTTTCCTATTCAGAAAGGTTGTCGTCGAAGGGGAGAAGATCGCACCTTGCTTGCTTTTCGAAAATCATCAAATATACTGATTGTTCAAATCTATGTTGATGATATGATATTTGGGTCTACTTCACCATCCTTGGTACAAGATAATGTGACTTTGTTGCAGGATGAATTTGAGAGGAGTATGGTGGGAGTATTTGTAAGAATTCAGGCTGATCTTATGTGATCTCACTTGAATGCAGTCAAAAGGATAATTTGATATGTTAGTGGGACTTCTGATTATGGAATTAAATAAGGGCTTCTAATAGTGTTATGTGACAACAAAAGTGCTATTGACATCTCAAAGAATCCATTAAAGAATTATCAGACAAAGCTCATTGATACAAGGCATCAGTTTATTCGAGATCGCGTTGAGAGGAAAGAAGTTTTGGTTAACGATGTTTCAACATTGGAATTATTTGCGGATATTTTCACAAAGCTTTTGGACTTTGCAACTTTTGAACTCCTCTGAAAACACTTTGGTGTTTGTCGAATTTGAGGTATTTGTTCTTTTCTCAAGCTTTGTGTTATTTATTTTTTCTGTACATATGTTAGAAAAATAAAATAAAAATAAAAAGAGGAGAGAAAAATGGAGGCATGGTCAGACATGTTGGAAGTTGGTGTTGCAGACATTATGGTGACGGATGTGATGACCGGTTGGTGAAAAGATTGTGAGAATTTATTATTAGCATACCATTGGGGATGATTATGAAATGGTCAAGTTTGATCATGAGATGAACATGATGGTCGAATAGATCAGAGAGACGACTACTTCTGGTATTCTGGTTTAGGATAATGAGGAGTTGGAAGGCAGTGATGATGATCATGTTCCAACACAGAGTATGGAGACCATAGAGAAGATATGGATGTGAAAATAGATGAGCCTGGTGTGATTAGAGATTTTGATGTTTAAACATCAGTAAATGTGGCTGGAGAAGGTCATGATCTGAGTGGTGATCAAGTCTATGTTCCAACACCAGACATTGAGATATGGGGAGAAAATACTGATGGTGTGAAGGAAGCTGAGCATGGTGATGTTCCAACACCGATACAGACTGAGAGCATTGTTTCTATAGCAATGAAAGGATTGGATGTTCCAATATCATAGAAAGCGGGTGAAGATGACAGTTTCCATGTTCCAACATCAGAGAAAGCTCTTTATGAGAGGTGCATTAGTTCTTTATCAAGATGAGTGGTGCCTTAGTTCTTTATGAAGATGAGAGGTGCCTTAGCTCTTTATGAAGATGAGAGGTGCCTTAGCTCTTTATGAAGATGAGAGGTGCCTTAGCTCTTTATGAAGATGAGAGGTGTCTTAGTTCTTTATTATTTGATACAGACTGCCATGAGAGATGTGATATTGTTTGAGAAGGATTTTAGATGAGAGGAAAACTGATCTGGGTGCATATGAGAAGTATGAATTTACAGCCTACATGAACTGTTTGGGTTTCAAGACTGCTGCCTCAATCTACAAAGAGTAAAATTGAGAGATTGTAGAAGAATTTTTATTTAAACTTAATGAGAGGAAACATTGGTCCAGATTCTGAGTGCTACAACAGAGTTTACATCAGAAGCAAGATGATCATATTCTGTCAGAAACTACTGGAGGATTTCAGTCTCAGTGGCCACTCAAGGGAACGCTACTGCATCTAGCTTGACTACCAGGTATTTTTGTCTATTCCAGATTGTTGTAAAATGTTGGATTCCCTCTTGAAATACTACAACTCTTACTCGAGAAATGACCAAACAAGAGGACATTTGATTTAAGACATATGCATGATCTGCTATGGAATCCTAAGGCTAGAACTTCTAGTGTTGATGAGAAGAAGGTCAAGTTGTGCCCATTAATGCAAAGTTGAGAGCTCTAGAAATTCATATGGCAGCTTTGGAAGCAGAAAATGCCAGATTGGTTAGGGCACAAATAGCTGCTCCTAAAGAGGTTTAAAGGTTCTACTATGACTGTGTTCCAACATAGGCCAAATATTTGCTTCAGGGAAAATTGCATTTATTGGATATTTTTCTTTGATTTTTTGTGTCGATTGCATTTGGCATGTTTATGATACCAAGGGGGGATGTTTTGGATTTTTTGGATGACTATATTGGCTCATTTGGGTTGTTGTTCCAACATGCATATTATTCCTGGATGTTGAGGGAGTTTTGGAATTCAGGGGAGATATTATGTTCCAGCATCGAAAGTTGTTTATTCTCAAATTTCAGTATTTATGTGTTTGTGTTGGTCCTGTGTTCCAACATGGCTTTCTGGGTAGCGAAGTATTGATTGTGAATTTCATGTTCTAACATAAATGTTGAGGTCTTGATAATTTAGAGCTGTGATATCTAGAGTGAGCTAAATTTTCTTACAAGCTCATGTTCCAATATCCATATTGGTGTTATCTTAATAATCTTATTTGCATAGTTGATGCGATGAAAGTCCAAAAGCATGATGGGTCCTCAAAATGTCAATGAGGAAGATTGTAAAGTTGAGATTTGTTAGTTGGAAATTTATGGTAACTATACAAATATGGTATTATTATGTTGCAACATCAAAGAAGGAATTTTGGGTGAATAAGGAGAATGTTGACGTGAGAATCCAAGAAGCATTAAACTCGTCCAACATATTTTATTTGAAGAATATCTCAATTCCTATATTTGTGGAATTGAATAGGGTTTCGGCTATGGTAAGGTTATGGACAAGAATATTCTAATTTCTATCTACAAGGGATTAGATTTGATAAATCCTATCTCCAAAGGATTTGTTTGTTATCAGAATATTTTGTGGAGAATGAATTATATTATCACAAGACTTCATGCGCACAAAACTTTCCATGTTAGAACATATGGTAAGCTGGGATTTAGAAGTGTTATCTGTATGAAGAATATTGCGTGGATAGTATGGATGTTTACAGATTTCGCAATATATGATTGTGCTTATGATTGAAACATATTGGATTTATGGAAAATTCCTATAATTATGAAATTGGATTTATATAATATTATGGGATAATTGAGATAAGGAAAATCTCTTTATTTATGGGATTTGGATATGCTTCAGAAGCAGATTTGAAAACGGAATCTTGTGAAGACAAGCGTGGAGAATTCCAATCTGCTTATGGTATATACATTGATGGACATCACGGCTGTGCACTTACGATGTAATTGAAGAAAAATCTGCATCCAGATTTTCATATTTTTCGAGAGGTACTGCATAGTCATTCGTCTGTGTTCAAACATGAACTTAAACCGTTGATCAAGTTCTGAATCGTATACCTTAATTCCTCGGGAGGAGAAGATCTAGTGCCAACGAGTTTCGAGGTCAGATGGAGCCTGATCAAGGCGGATTGGTTGGTATGGGAGCTAGCAAATCCACATGTTGTAATTAGAACAAATAAGAATGGTTGTATGATGTGCATTGTACTCTATCTTTCTGATTAGTTGATTCATTCTAAACTGAGCCAAGTCTCGTGTGTTCATGTTTTACTTTATTGCATAGTTGGTTAGATAGGATATGTTGGAACACGGTAGTAAATATTGAATTAATTAAGTAAAACTAAATTTCAACATTCTCTAATATTAAAGTTAAAAATGGAACATAATTTATGAAAATAGTATTAACATATTTTAATACGTAAAAAGTTCAAACGCTTATAAGAGTTTGAGAGGAGGGGAGTGATGTAATGCCTTTGGACTACCCGGGGGCGTTGTCTGAATGGCACAGGACGGACTACGTAAGTGTTGTTTTCAATATTAGGGAGCATAGAACACGAACACGTTCACATCATCAAACGTCAAAGTTGCGAATACAAGTCTCTTTCTCAACTCAATTTTGTACACTATTATTACAAGTTACAACGTCATGTGTAAACACATTAATTAGTGTTTGGTTTTATCTTTGATTTGGGAGAAATTATTTAGTGCAACCGTTGCATACACATCAATATCATAATTTGATAGTCCTCTAAGATAAGGTTTGGGAAAAATCGTCTTCCACTAGTTTTTGAAAAGCGGGGTTTAAATAAAAGTATACAAAGGAAAACTGTTTTAGTTGTAATATTAAAATTTTATAGTTATAAGTTTTTGACGCAATTAATGCAACCAAAAATTTTTATCTTGATTTATTCTAATTTTTCATTTAAACCATTCATTTTTCCATAACTTATGGAAGACTGTCTGACAAAAGACAATATTGTTTTAACTGTTTGACACAATATTTAAACTAGTTAATTACATCAAATTTACTTATATTCACTTGCTTGGTAGTTTTTTCTTTCTATTTTATAATTATCTAAGGCAAGCCTTCAAAACTCAGTTCGTTCCAGTCAAAACTCATCTCTTTTTTCTTTTTTTAAAATAATGCTCATTGGTATGAGAGGGAGAAATTCATTAGGCTCCCCAAACCAAAATAAAGTAACCATAAGAAATTCTGTACATGTATGATTTTGTTCAAGTATAACTTAGACCCATCAAAAGAATTAATAAGCTATGTAGGATGAAGTGCGAAGTATAGTGGTCGTGATTCCACATCTTTATCCTCCCCCCCTGTGTCGAATAAATTGTAGCCAGACAGCCGCTATACTTCAGCATCTCCTCATCAACCGGGTGTATATCTAAAGTGTGGAAACAAAATATCCCTTCTTATAAGGAATTTAAGCTCAGACGAGTTGTTGATTTCCACCATTGTTGTCTCTGATCTTTTCCTAAGAGCTTTTTTTGCCAAGTATCGGCTACTTGATTTCCTTCTCTTGGTGTGTGGATGAACAATGCACCTATTAGATCAGCAAGTTCTCTGATTTTTCTCAACAAGTGTGTAACTTGCCATGGCTGCTTTTCTATGTACTTGATGATTCAGAAGGCTGAAAAGAAATACATTTCAATGGTGCAATGGATGTTTTTAGTGGCAGCCCACTGCAGACCTGCAACAATAGACAAAAGTTCAGCTTCAAGAATGGATGATGCATGACTTGGACAAGAGATTATGTGATGTAGAGAGCATGTTACGGTCCTTATAACACAACCAAGACCTGCAAAGTTATGTTTAAAGGCTGCATCACAATTAATTTTAAAGCCAGAGTCAGGAGGTTTCCATTTGATGATGGAAAGCCTTTTGTTTTTCTTCCGATTCACACGAGGTATCAGACCATGTATAACATAGTGTAAATCAGAATTTTCACCCAGAATGTTGTTATGAGTAGTATAAAGCAAATTGGATTGATTCACTATTAATCTCCATAGAACCTGGGGACTAGGACTCGCATTTTCATGAATCATCTTATTCCTACATTTCCATAATTCCCAACAAATAATCATGGGGAGATTAGTGAGTATAGATGCTTTTAATTTTGTTTTGCAGCCCATATTCCAGTAAAAGCAAAGTCTATCATAGACTGAAAGAAAGTCCATGTGTGGTATCTGCATCACTTTATGAAAAATATCCCATATTTGGGCTGAGAAGACACATGAGTTGAAGTAATGCAAAAGACTATAAGTGCTCAAACAATGCACACATTTCGAAGCGAGATATATCCCAAAAGATTTAAGAATGCTATCAAAAGGAAGTCTATTGATTAGGTTTCCAAGTGAAGAAAGATACCTTTTTGGGGATTGTTGGATTCCAAACCTTATAAAGTGAGGGCACCTTATTCTTTATGGGCCTGAGTGTGTGGTATGCCGATTTGATTGTGAATTCACCTGTTGACTGTGGCTTCCAGATAATGATGTTCTTGTTCTCAGAAAATGAAATGTTTCTGCCTAATATATACAAAATATCCTGGGAGAAGAAATCACTGAAGTATGGGATAAACACTTGAGCATGATTGATGAATTGTTTAACCAGCAAACCTCATCTCAATGACCTTAATCATTCAATCGCAAACTGCCATTTTAATTTTTTCTTTGAAAATTTTTAATTAACTTTGCTAGCTGGCTATTTTACAAGTTTTAATTATCATATCACAATTAGTTATACCTATTATCTCTGAAACGAAAATAATATAAAGGACTAGAAAAGCAATTGAAGGTTAACGTAATTAATTGAGCAGAGATCTTAAATTGATGTACATGTAGAAGATAGATGAAAAATAGGAGAATGAAATTGAAAATTAAAAATTGTCAACACAAAGGTGGAACAAGTGGGAGACATGCGACTTCTATGGTACGCAGAGGATAATCACAACAATCAGGAATATGAGACTTGGATGTTCATCAATACAGACGCGCCATATCGTAAACAAGATGGTAAGGCAGTAGGCAGTAGCACCATGGTGCGTTGCACAAGGATCAAACAATTCAACCTGCCACGGATATCGCGTAATACATGCAGCATCACTAGCCCAAGCGAAACTCATAGCCATATACGAAACAATGACACATGCTAGTAATATGGGTGCCACTCATATCTGCATTCGCACAGATTGCGAAATGGTCCTCAACCACACCAGCAATTTTCCATCTGTACCACTAGGTCTAAAAGGTTTAGTTAGAAGCATCATACTGCTAGCTATGGTTTTCCATAACATTCATATCATGAAAGTGCATAGATGTGTAGTAATGAATGCCAATAACCTAGCCCAACATGTATTTAGGGATATGATGATAATATAAGAGCACGTTTTATTCAAAATAAAAAGTTGCAGAAATTATGATAATATCGTAAATAAAAGTTATGGAGTTTGAGACTGGGGATATTTTCTGACGAATAAATCCACTTGGATAACAATATCATGTTTGACTCTCTTTTTTAACCTGAAAAAATAACTTTCATTACTCCTTCTGTCCCAACAGATTCTGTAGAAAAACAAAGTGGATGTATTAATTTTGGACGTGTAAAAAGCCTAAAATGCCCTTATCTTCAACCTCTATTTTCTTCCTCCAGATCTCCGCCTCCTGCCTCTTGCTGCCACATTGCCTCCCGTCTCTCCACCTTCCTCCTTCACCTCCTTGACTAGGGTTCCGCCTCTGCCTCTCTGCGTCTCCTCGACTAGGGTTCCCTCTCTCCCCCAGCGACGGGAACGATGGTGGGCTCAACGATGAAGGTTGGAGATTTGGGGATTAGAGATTTAGGGTGAAGAAGAAGGCTGAGGCGACAAAGGTTGGGGGAGAAGGGCAAAAATAGATGGAGAATAAGGATGGTTGAGAGATAGATGGACAACATGGGTAAAAGAAAGCGAAAAGAAGAATAGTGAAGAGAAGAAGAAACGCATGCGGCGTAGAAAGAGAGAGAAGAAAGGGTTGCTCAGAAAAGAAGAAGAAATGGGTTTGGGTGGGAGAAGGGTGTGGTGGGTGGCGGGTAAATATGTTCTTTAATATGTTAATTTTTTGAGTTAAGTGCCCATATGACCTTATGTTTTGGTCAAAAGTATCAATCTAACCTTGGGATCTTAATTTGGCCTAATTACATGAAGTGAATATTATACCCTTGTTTTGCAAAATTTAAAAAAGTGAGAGGACATTATACCCTCAATATCTATTAACAAATTTAAAAAATTATTTCTTTTTTCTTCCTCCTCCCTTTTCTTCATCACTATTTTGTCTCCCCAGCCATCCCCCTTGCTTCTTCTTCTATCATTTTTGTTCCCCGTATTTTTGTTTTCTTTGTTCACACAATTAGCATCAAGACTCTTGCCTCCACCATGTCTGTGTCCAGTCGTGAAGATTTCGACGGTGGTGAATCAGAGCTCAACAGTGAATTGGGAATCGGGTGGTGGCGATAGATCGGGAGCAGAGGTGGTGAATGGGTGGTGGCTGTGAGAATGAGGGGTTGCTGGTGGTGGCGAGCGGCGGAGGGTTGTGGAATGAACGATTTCGAATTGGGCAGCACGGAGTAGACCTGGTCGGGCTAGAGAAACTCGCTGGAGTTCAACTTGGGGATGTTTCTGTCGAAGGCTCAGGAGTTGGACTTCTTTATGGCATATTGTGAATACTGGGATCTGGTGTTTTAACACCACTGCGATCAGGTTTTCTGGACAGCAGGTTTTAGCCGCGAATTATGGAGCTAATTATGGAGGATAATTATGCGATCAGATCAGAATATTGTGAAGATAAGTATGTGATTTCGTGGCTATCTAATTCTGGTAAACGAATATTCCTGTAATAGTTAGGAATTGATTAAATAGTTTATTTATGGTACAAGTCCTATTAATAAAGGATTGTCCATTTACAAACCAGATTAGGATTAGATCTTTCCTTAGTCTAGAAATCTATTCTTGGTAGAGTTAGACAAGGAAAGAGTTTGATACAAGGCAGGATTGCGAAGGATATAAAAAGAAGAAGATACAACGCAATCATTAAGCATCCAAGAATTGATCTCTACGTGAGAAGTTTGGAGCGATCTGCCGGTGGTGTTTGGAGGAGTGTTAATTCATCCGACCAAGTTCGTAAAAAGTTGAGTGAAGCAATCAAGGTTTTATCTCTACGTGAGATTATTGAAGCTGTTCGTCTCGGTTTTGGAGGTTCGTCAAAACAACTGACCAAGTTCGTAAAGATCAGAAATAAGGAAGCCTTAATTCCTCGGGAGGAGGAGATCCAGAGAGACGTGTTGATCGTGGGGGTTCAACGGCGTAGGATCGGCAGTGAGGGGATCTCACAACATTCACTCTATAGGTTAGCAATGGATTAGTATTTAAGTTAAGCTTCTTGTACTAAAGACTGCTTTCTAGTGGATGGTTTCTGATCTGGGCAAGGCCCCGCAGACGTAGGTGTATTTGCACCGAACTGCGTAACCAAGTTGTGTGTGCACTGCGTATTTCGTTTTGAGTTTTTAACATCAAACTGAACTTGGTGTTTCAACACCAAACTGTTAAACAACTTGGCATAAAGGTTTAGAATTTAGGTGAAATGGAATTTCAATTGGTATCAGAGCAAGGCACTTGCTGACCCCTAAACAGGGAGAGTGAGATCAGGTTTCACCATGGCACCAAAGGAGGGGGCTTCGGTCACGCGACCACCATTGCTGGAACAAGGAAATTACGCCTATTGGAAGGCATGCATGAAGGTGTTCATTGGAGCATTAGATGATCAAGCTTGGAACAATGTCATAAATCAGTACACTCCACCTACAGTAGCCGAATCTGCGGGATCAAGCTCATTGACGGCTAAACCATTCTCCGAATATTCTACCGAGGAGCACAAAGCACACGTGTCCAACTCAAAGGCGTTAAATGCCATTTTTACGGCAGTGGATGAAGATCAGTTTAAGATGATTTTAAATTGTGCGACTGCTAAAGAGGCGTGGGATGTGTTACAAACTTATCATGAGGGGACAAGCTCTGTCAGAGAATCAAAGTTGCAGTATTACACGGCACAATTCGAAGATCTAAAGATGCGCAAAGATGAGACAATTTCTGAGTTCAATGGACGAGTTCGAGATATTGCCAACAAAGCCTTTCAGTTTGGCAAAAAGTACAAAGATCACAAGCTTGTAAGAAAGGTTTTGAGAGCACTGCCACCACGTTTCAACATGAAGGTCACAGCGATTAATGAAAATGGAAGGATAGGAACAATGACGCTTGATGAACTTATGGGTTCACTGGAATCTTATGAGATGGAGATGCTGCAAACAAAAGCAAGTAAGAAAGAGATGGCTTTCTCAAGCATAACCGCTGGAAATTCAGAAGAGTATACATACAATGAAGAGTCCGATGAAATTGCAAACATAACCAGGAACTTCTCCAGATTTATGAAGAATGTGGGCAGGAAGCCACAAGAGAAGCCAAGTGGAAGCAAAAATCCAAACGCAAACTTCACTCCAAGATTTGGCCAAGCAATTGGTGTTGAAACACCAAAGTTCAAATCAACAAATCCAAACCTGAACAGGAAAATCCAGTGTAGAGAATGTGAAGGCTTCGGGCACATACAAGCTGAGTGTGCCAATACACTTAAAAGGTAAGGAAAATCGTATGCCACAACCTGGAGTGATGATGACGGAGGAGATGATGTTAAGGATGGAGAAGAGTATACAAATCATGTTGCTTTCGGTGTGTCAATGGTGGAGTTAGAAGACTCTATTACGGACGGTCTCGGTGTGCTGAATGAAGATGATAGTAGTAGCTCAGATGAAGAGACTAGAAGCATTAGTGATGATGACATTCGCAAGGAAAGTATGGAGATGTACAAGATGTGGTTAAAAGTGGCGGATGAAAACAAAGAGCTCAAGTTTGAGAACAAGAGACTGAGTGAGAAAGTGAAAGTGAATGAACTAGAAAAGGAAGAGGCAATTGGAGAACTGAAAAAGTTTAAGAAGGAATTTACTGAAGTGGTGCAACGAGCAGAGGTAGCAGAACAAGATATTAGACGTCTCAATACAGGGAAAGCTAAGCTCGAAGACTGTCTACGAATGGGACAGACGACCAAATATGGAATTGGTTATGAAAGGACAGTGAATGTGTTGAAAAACGAGGCAGATCAAGGTGTATCAGCTCCAAGCATAATCGAGAAGAATTGTCCCATCAAGAGGATCAGACGATGCAGATACTGTGGAGCTCAAGGGCATGTTAGGAACAGATGTTTTAAGCTGCTTAGGACACTGTCTGTCAACACAGCAGATCTGTGTTTCAACACCATGCCAGGATATAAGTCACGTCATCGGTTCAACACTGGAGGATACAGAACCGGATTTCTGAACACACGTGTCAATCAAAATCCTAATCACATTCATCGATCAGTAAACCAAGTATGGGTTCGAAAATCTCAAGATGTTTGTTTTTCAAGTTTCGTTTGTTTTGGGGCACATACAGGAAACTCCTGGTATTTCAATAGTGCGTGCTCGAGGCATATGACTGGAATACCTGAATTTCTTCGAAAATTCAAACCTGGATTTGGTGGATATGTTAGATTTGGTGATGGGAAATGCAGTAAAATAATCGGCAAAGGTGAGTTAGCCATCAAAGGGCTTCCGGTGTTCCAAGATGTATTACTGGTGGAAGGTCTGAAAGCAAACTTGTTGAGCATTAGCCATATATGTGACAATGAAATGACAGTGTTTTTCGACAAGGAGAAATGTGTCGTAAACCATGGAACTGAAGTATTCACTGGGTCTAGATCAATGGATAACTGTTATTTGCTCGATCAAGATGTCACCTGCTTTAGCTCGGAAAAAGAAGTCAGTGCTCTGTTGCACAGAAAAGCGGGACACATAAATGCAGTTAGAGAAGAAGAAACTTTGGGTGAAAGTGATATTCTCGATCAAGTGAATCCTACTGGTGTTGAAACACCAGCACAGTCAACCGGTGTTGAAACTCCGGAAACAGTAGCACATGGATCTGAACAAAGTTCGACCGGACACATGCAGTTACGGGATCATCCACGGGTAAATTACAGAGAATTGGCAGGATTATCATGTTTTATATCTCTTACTGAGCCCAAGAATTACAAAGAAGCTTTGATTGATGAGTATTGGATTTCGGCGATGCAAGAAGAGTTGCAGCTATTTGAAAGAAACAATGTTTGGTGCCTCACCCCACGGCTTGCTGATGTAAATGTGATCGGAACCAAGTGGATCTTTAAGAACAAATCTGATGCAGATGGTAACATCGCAAGAAATAAATCTCGACTTGTCGCTCAAGGTTACACACAAGTAGAAGGGGTCGATTTTGATGAAACTTTTGCACCCGTAGCCAGATTGGAGTCAATTAGGTTGATGTTGGCGGCATCCTGTATTCTAGACTTTACTCTTCATCAAATGGATGTCAAGAGTGCCTTTCTGAATGGTCTAGTGAAGGAGGAAGTTTATGTGAAGCAGCCCAAGGGATTTGAACACCCACATTTTCCTGACCATGTATATCGGTTGAATAAAGCTTTGTATGGCCTTAAGCAGGCATCCCGTGCATGGTATGAGCGACTGACAACCTTTCTGAGTCAGAAGGGATATCGTCGAGGGGGAGTGGACCGTACACTGTTTGTGCTGCATAAGGGGACAAATATTCTAATCTAATCGCACAGATTTACGTTGATGATATTGTCTTTGGATCCACCTCTTCAGCATTGGTGAAGGAGTTTGTTGACTTAATGATTGGCAGCCTGTTATATTTAACTCCAAGTAGACCAGACATCTGGTTGAGTGTTGGTATTTGTGCTCACTACCAGGCTAATCCAAAGGAATCATATATGGCAGCTGTGAAGAGAATTATTCGATATATAAGTGGAACAGTGGAGTATGGAGTATGGTTTTCTAGGAATAAGGATTCGCAGTTGGTAGGTTTCAATGACTCTGACTGGGCCGGGAATGGTGATGATTGTAAGAGTACCACTGGTGGATGCTTCTTTGCTGGATCAAATCTGCTATTATGGATGAAGCAGATGATGCGAGACTATGGATTCAATGATGTGAGTTTGACAGTCTTATGTGATAATAAAAGCGCCATTGATATCTCCAAGAATCCTGTGCAACATTTGAGGACAAAACACATTGATATCCAACATCAGCTTATCAGGGATTTGGTCGAAAAATGAGAAGTTACAGTCCATTATGTCCCAACTGCAGAACAACTTGCTGATATTTTTACAAAGCCTCTGGATGGCGAGACTTTTGAAGGACTCAGACAGCACTTGGGAGTGTGTCGATTGTGAGGTACCCAGATCTGTCTATTCTGTTGTATTATTTACTATTTTCCTTTAAATACAGTCGAAAAAAATAGAAAAACAGAAAATACCAAAAATTTGGTGAGGTGGTATTTAAACACCACAGGATAAAGTGATGGTGTTTAATCACTATGGGATAAAGCTACTGGACAGTTAACTTAATGTGGAAGTAGATCAGAAGGGCTCAACATAGGCCAGTCATTAGGAGAATGGGGGGATGAGGCTGTGTTGCATCCCTGGGTCAAAGTGGTTAAGGCCACTGTTTTTGCCAAAGCAAAAGGCATGGAGTTGGAGAGCTTTGATGGTCCATTGTTCGTGCTTCAAGAATATCTACGACAATTGCCCATTCCGGTCGTGGAAATCAGTGACAGTGATGAGGAGACAGTGTATGCAGGGGGGGCTGTTGAAATTGAAACAGTGTCTATGTTGAAGGAACCTGAGAGTGCATCTGTGATATTGGAGAATGTGTCTGAGATAGGAGAAGTCGAGAATGATGTTATGGACCAGCAAGCAGGTGCTGCCAATGAGAGCTATGATGTGAATAGTACTGGTATTGCTACACCAGGAACCGTTGAAGTTGAGACTGTGTCAGAGTTGATTGAGCCAGTAGCTGAAAATGGAGAAGATGCAGATAGAGCTGTTGAAAAATAAGAGTGTGATAATGTGGTTGTTTCTGGTATTCAAACACCAGATGTGATATCAAATGGTGATGACCAGGTACCTGTGAATCAAGCACAGGATGTGGATTTTGCTGATAGGGAATCAAATTCTGAGGGGTATGACCTTGAAAACTTGGCAGAGTTGACTGAGATAGCCAGTGGTGAAGGAAACTTAGAGGGTACTGGTGTTGGTGCTGAAATACCACTGAAGACCAGAAAGATACGTGGATCAAAGAGAAAGTGCAGGAAGGTGGGTGTTGAAACACCACCAGAGTCTGTGGGAACTCCTGTTACTCAAAGTTCAAAGAAGGCCAGGGACAGTGTGGCCTCGTCTTTCAAGGGTGTGCAAAACTCGAAGCGATGCAGGGATAAGAATATGAAAGCAGGTGAGCACAGCGATGAACCGATTGGGAAGAAGATGAAGAGGCTCCGTGCTGCCAGACAAGCTGAGACAATTGAGTCTAATGCACAACCTGTACCTGAAGCGAGTGAAGCCATTAGCCCTGAATTCTTTGATGATGCAAGTCAAGAAAAGTGGAAGTTTGTCTGTGACAGGAAGATATTGGCGGAAAGGCCAGCTGATGCTGTAAAATATAAGGAATGTGGATTCACAGACTATTTGCACCATCTCAAGGTGTTTAAGGCAGCTACCTGTTTCTGTGACTATAACAAGCAACTTGTGCTGGAGTTCTATTCGAATCTGAAAGCTGAAGGTGAAGATGAAGAATCACCCTGGTTTCATAGGGTTTATGTGCGTGGAGAGATTGTTGAGTTTTTCGCCAAAGGCGTTGAACCAGTGTCTGAAGCGTAGCTCGTCAAGGGATGGCAAACCGGTGTTCCAACACCAGATGCCATAGAATTATGATGAGGTGGTGGTAGAGCTTACTGGTGGAGTGGAGAGCTCATGGCCTGAGACTGGTCGACAGCAGATAACTGCGTCTAACCTCAAGTCCAGTTTGGGAGCGCGTTGTAAGGTGACTATGGGCAGATTGATTTTTAATGATATCATTGATTGTGATCGCAAGACCAGGAAGGAAGCTCTGTTACATCTGTGTGTGATCACTACGGTGCTGTAAGAAAGGGGAGCAGCTATAAGGGACTCTGTTGAGTGGATTACTGTCCAAGTCTTAAAACCGATGGTAGAGTGGTCGAATTATCAAGGACTTACCTTGGATTATCCGGAAGAGGTTTGCTCGGATGCTGGTATGTCGAGGTTGAAAGCTATTGAGGCTCGAGTTGGAGTATGCCAGGAACTGATTGAACGACATCAGGCTATTTTGGCAAAGTTTCAGGGGGAGTTGGCTGCGTTGGAGGCTGAGCGAGGGATTTTGCTGGCTGCAGCAACTCAGAATGCTGATGGTTCAGAGGATGATGATGTCGTGGAAGAATCTGATGATATGGATTAATTGGTTTTCTTGTCATATTCATGAATCCAGGGGGAGAAAACTGGATGGATTTATTGTTTTACTTGCTGAATTTTATTAGTAAACCTGTATGACCTGTGTTATTGCTGAATTCTTGGTTGTTTTAGCGGAGTTGAATTCAGGGGGAGTTGGTAGGTCAAAATCCAGTGCTGATGAATTCACAAATATGCCAAGGGGGAGATTGTAGAGTCCTCAGGAGTTGGACTTCTTTATGGCATATTGTGAATACTGGGATCTGGTGTTTTAACACCACTGCGATCAGGTTTTCTGGACAGCAGGTTTTAGCCGCGAATTATGGAGCTAATTATGGAGGATAATTATGCGATCAGATCAGAATATTGTGAAGATAAGTATGTGATTTCGTGGCTATCTAATTCTGGTAAACGAATATTCCTGTAATAGTTAGGAATTGATTAAATAGTTTATTTATGGTACAAGTCCTATTAATAAAGGATTGTCCATTTACAAACCAGATTAGGATTAGATCTTTCCTTAGTCTAGAAGTCTATTCTTGGTAGAGTTAGACAAGGAAAGAATTTGATACAAGGCAGGATTGCGAAGGATATAAAAAGAAGAAGATACAACGCAATCATTAAGCGTCCAAGAATTGATCTCTACGTGAGAAGTTTGGAGCGATCTGCCGGTGGTGTTTGGAGGAGTGTTAATTCATCCGACCAAGTTCGTAAAAATTTGAGCGAAGCAATCAAGGTTTTATCTCTACGTGAGATACGTTATTGAAGCTGTTCGTCTCGGTTTTGGAGGTTCGTCAAAACAACTGACCAAGTTCGTAAAGATCAGAAACAAGGAAGCCTTAATTCCTCGGGAGGAGGAGATCCAGAGAGACGTGTTGATCGTGGGGGTTCAACGGCGTAGGATCGGCAGTGAGGGGATCTCACAACATTCACTCTATAGGTTAGCAATGGATTAGTATTTAAGTTAAGCTTCTTGTACTAAAGACTGCTTTCTAGTGGATGGTTTCTGATCTGAGCAAGGCCCCGCAGACGTAGGTGTATTTGCACTGAACTGCGTAACCAAGTTGTGTGTGCACTGCGTATTTCGTTTTGAGTTTTTAACATCAAACTGAACTTGGTGTTTCAACACCAAACTGTTAAACAACTTGGCATAAAGGTTTAGAATTTAGGTGAAACGGAATTTCAGAATGGTTGGCTTTCTTTGGAGACGAGAAGGAAATACCCATCAATTGGGGGATGAACGACAGGTGGTGAGCGGCGGAGTTTGCTAAGGAGGAAGGTAGATGGTGGTTGTGTTGCTAGGGTTTGGGGTGCGGTGGGTAAGGGCATGGTCGGGGCAGGGCAGCAGATAAGGGCGGGGCTAAGGGAAGGCGATGGGTCGGGGGAAGAAGTCGGGTTTTGGGCGGAGGGCGGAAGTGGTGAGACGGTGTGGTAGTTGAGGTGGTGAATAAATATTTCGGTTGAACTCCTAATTTTGGTGGCGGCGGTGGTGGAGGAGCGCCGACGGAGGTGATGGTGGTGGAGGAGCAACTGTCAAAATGAAGAAGGAGAATCTAGGGATACTTTTATCTTTGCATTTTTAGTTTTAAGATTATGACTATTTTATTCTTTTTTTATTTGGTCAATGTTGGAAAATACCAAGTCAACATCATAATAGTGTCAAAAGGTTATATCGGCACATTTGATGTAAAAGTTAGGGTTATAATCGCACTTTCAGATTATACAGAGTTAGGTTTGGCACTTTTGAAAAATAATAGAGTCATATTTTTATTACCCTAATTTTTTCTTAAAATGAAAAGTGTGCACAATTATCTGAGACAGCCAAAAAAATAAAGTGTGCAGAATCGGATGTGACGAAAGGAGTACCAAAACTTGAAAATGCATCTTTACAAAATATTGGAGTTGAAAATCGGGTCGAAATGGATTGATTAACATTTGGGTCTTTCCAGATTTATTTGGTTTAAATGTATTTAGAGCTATCATGTGATGTTTTTTTTTTATATACATGATGATGTTCAAATACTTGGCATTCATCTTTTATACTTTTAGTATGATTTTTTATTATAAAGTTTTGGGATATATCGTATTTACATAAATTTATAGAAAGATGAAGTTTAATTAAAACAATAAAAAGGTAAAATTTTTTAGTTGTAATATTTAAAAAATATTGTACAACATGTAGTAGTTATAAATTTATGACCCAATTAATACAATCTAAAAAATTTATCATTATTTTTTCCAATTTGCAGTTTAAACATTGGTCTTTCTATGACTTTTGGAAAGACTGTCTTTAAAAACGCAGACTCATTTTTTACATTTAATATTTTTGATATTTAAACTTGTGAATTAAAAAAGAAAATGGCATTCTATTATTTTGATTTAAACTTTAGTGTTTTAGATTTTATTTTATTCGTAAAATATTATACTTTTTAAGGCAAAATCTTGGGAAATACCATCTTTCCATAGCCTTATGGAAATATGAGTTTAACTAGAATAATAAAAGGTAAAATGTGTAAGTTGTAATATTAAAAATTTAATGCAACGTTCAGTAGTAATAAAGTTTATAAACCAATTCATGCAACCCAAAAATTTTATCTTCATCTCTTTAAATTTGCACTTTAAACCTTGGTCTTTCCATACCTTATGGAAAGACCATCTTTCAAGAGACGGACTATTTAAATTTTATAAATTTTAAAATTAGATACATTTTATGTAATAATCATGATGTTTAAATTATTTGATTTAATGTTTTACAAATTTGGTATGATTTTACGCTTCGAATTTATAAATTTATACTCTTTACTATTAATAAATATACAATAATATTTTACTATTTTTCTTTGGTGTTTTGATGTTTTATAAATATATATATATATATATATATATATATATATATATATATATATGCACATGTATATATTATTTTCAAGTTTGATGATTTTTTAGTTCTATGTACTTTTATATAATCATTATGACATTTAAAATTTTTTATTTTAAGCTCAGTAATTTTGGTATGATTTTTACGTTTTATGTTCGTGAAATTTAAACTTGTGATAATTTTTTTAAAAATTGATGATATTTATTATTTATTTTTGATGTTTTATGATTTTTATTTTATAAAATGATGATGACAATTCCTTTTCTCCTTTTAATATTTACATATTTAGTGTGATTCTTTATGTTTTATTTTTGTGAAATTTGAACTTGTGATGATTTATTAAAATTTTAAGATACTTTTTTTGTCGTTTGATAATATAGATATTTTGTTAACCTTTTAGTATATTTTATTTTCATTTTATACAAATTTTAAACTTTGTGGGTTTTTTAAAAGAATATTGATGACGTTTAACGATTTTCTTATGATGTTTTGTATTTTGAGTTTAATATTTTAAAAACGAATCTATGTATTTTTTAAAGGGAAAGTCTCAGGAAATGCGGTCTTTCCATAAGCTTATGAAAAGTTCTCAGGGGCATTTGACTTAAATGTTGTAATTTTTTATAAAATTTAAATATTGCATTTTATAAGTTAAAAAAAGTAATAATATGTATTTGAAGGTGAAAATATAAAAATATATGATATAAAAAATATTTTTAAAATTTTGTATGTAATTTAAAAAATGCAGTGTATAAGGTAAGAAATAAGTGGTCTGTCCATAAGATTATGGACAGGTCGCCTGTCAGGAGACTCACTCTTTTTTAAATATATTTATTCGATATTTTAGTGTTTTCATTTAATATTTAGAGTCCGTCTCTTGAAAGACGATTTTTCCATAAGTTATGGAAGACCAAGTTTAAAGTGTAAATTGGAATAAATAGAGATAAAATTTGTGGGTTGTTTGAATCGGGTTACAAACTTTATAATTACTGCACGTTGCATAATAATTTTTGAGTGGGTCTCCTGAAAGGCGGTCTGTCCATAAACTTTTGGACATGCCACTTATTTCTTACCTTATACACTGCATTTCTTATATTACATACAAAATTTAAAATTTTTGAAAATAATTTCTTATATCATATATTTTTATATTTTCACCTTCAAATACATATTATTACTTCTTTTAACTTATAAAATGTAATATTTAAATTTTATAAAAAATTACAACATTTAAGGCAAATGCCCCTGAGGACTGTCGTTAAGCTTATGAAAAGGCCGTCTTCCCTGAGACTTTCCATTATCCCTGAGACTTTCCATTATTGGAAAGTCTCAGGAAAGACGGTCTTTTCATAAGCTTATGAACAGTCCTCAGGGGCATTTGGCTTAAATGTTATTTTTTATAAAATTTAAATATTATATTTTATAAGTTAAAACAAGTAATATTATTGAAAATATAAAAATATATGATATAAATTTTTTTTTAAATTTTGTATATAATTTAATAAATACAGTATATAAGGTAAAAAATAAGTGGCATGTGTATAAACTTATGGACACGCCTGTCAGGAGACCCATTCATCTAAAAAAACCTTTTGTTATGAATTGTGATTATGAAAGCTTCGCTTCCCACGTGCTTCATGATAGCGTGATTCCACACTCTGCGCTGAAGAGGAAAATAAATAAATAAAAAACTTTGTACTACTGTAACATTTTCTAAAATATAAAAAGTCTCTGTTTTTGTTTTTTTATTTTAGAGTTTGTCTCTTGGAACATGGTATTTTCATAAGTTATGAAAAGATTAATATTTAAAGTGTAAATTAGAAGAAATGAAGATAAAATTTCCAAGTTGCATGAACTGGGTTATAAATTTTATAACTACTACGTGTTGTATATTAAATTTTTAATGTTGCAACTAAAACATTTAATCTTTTTTTATTCAAATTAAATTTTTTTCCATAAACATATCAAAAACCTTATTTTCCAACATTTTGCCTTTATTTTATGATTTGAACATAAAACAATAAAACAAATAGTACTTGGCCACTGTCCGAACTCCAAAAAGGCGTTTCTTGTTAGCTTTTGTCATTTGACAACATTTGGCCGTAAGGATTAGCTCCACGCATTAATCTTTTGTCGTTTAAAATTACATTGCGTGGTTTAAATTTAGGCAAAGTCTTGGGAAATACGGTCTTTCCATAGGCTTATGGAAAGATGAGATTTAATTCGAATAATAAAAGGTAAAAGTTCTTAGTTGCAATATTAAAGTTTTAGTATGAAACATGTAGTAGTTATAAAATTTATAACCCAGTTCATGCAACCCAAAAATTTTATCTTAATTTCTTCTAATTTACACTTTAAACCTTGGTCTTTCCATGACTTATGGAAAGACCGTCTTTCAAGAGACGGACTCTTAAATTTATACTATTCTATAACTAATATTTTACTAATATATTGTTTTCCATATTTATTTATATCTTGTATATTTCTTTGTACTCACTATATAAGTTCTGGAACAAAATATATATTACTCTGTCCCAGCCGAATGTGCGCACTTTTTGGTCAAGTTTGTCAGGTCATGTTTGACCAACGATAACTTTAGTTACGTATATTAACGGTATGTTAAAATTTGATATTTAGAAAATACATCATGCAGGGTATCCAGCAATATCTCACATGATGATATTGGTGTCCATATACTAGTTGAAAATTATGGTCAAACATGCCTTGAGAAAGTTGACCAAAAAGTGTGCAGATTCGGCTGGGACGGAGGTAGTAAGTAATATTAGTTATAGAATGAGTGTAATTTCAAATGACGCAGTGTAATTTCAAACGATAAAAGATTAATGTGCGCGAGCTAATCCTTAGCGATATATATATATATAGCCACAATTATGTGTGAATTTTACTGTCTATCATGGTATCAGTCAGGCTTCTCTAAGATTCCTGATTTTTACCACTCTTTTCCCGAAATTACAAAAAAAAATCCGTCGACGTCCAGTACAAAGTTCTGGGCGCCTTCTTCAGTTTTTCCGACGACCATCTCTTTTCCGGCGAGTTACCATCTCGTCTGATTTGCACCTACTACCGCTTGCTCACGCCTCAGCCTGCCCAGTCGCTCCGACTCTTCTCAAATCCGATTGAAGCCAATCTTCACTGCTCATCGAGCGGATTGCCTGTATACGGAGGAAATGACGTATCCACATCCTAACTACTATTCCTCCAAGTCAACATCTCACAAAAACTCTCAATATCACACAATATTAATGTCAAGTGAGAAGTTTCCCACAACCCCCATTCCTAAATCTACCCAAACCATATCAACCTATCAATTCATTGATATCTCTAAAATATTCCCAAATCTCGAATTGACAATTCCAATTCCAATGGTACAAGGTGAAGCTAAAAACATGAATAAATTTCAAACACATGCTCCACATTATGCCAATATAAAAACGAAGTATCTTAATGATCAAGAATTTCACAACTTACTTCATTTTCCCTTGCTAAATTTCCCAATCCATCCATATGGTCACTGCAACCTTATGACTCCAACGCCGACAAATGAGTGAATAGATAACATTTTTCCTCTTTCTCTCATTTTGCCTAGGAGCCCTTTCGGGTTTTCATCCTAGCCACACGTCATGTTTCTTCGGCTTACATCTAACTTTTTTCCACACATTAGGTCGCCCTCTCGGGTTTTTGACCATCTGGGCCCCAATGTTGCCTAAGATGCCCTCTTGGGTTCTCAACTTAGCGGGATTCTTTTTATTTATATTTTTTCATTTTCAATTTTTTTTCAAATTTTTCAAATTTTTTTTCAAAATTTTCAATTTTTTTCATGTTTCTCCAATCCAAAAAGTAGCAAAGTGCTTTCCTAATGTTAAGGCTAAGAAAAATATCAAAGCCAACATCATCTAAGTACATCAACAGAAAAGCATCCCAAAACAAAAAGGAAACCAAAACAAAATTCCAAAACAAAGCAAAAGAATTATCCAAAAGTAGTGAGTCGAACAAAATATCTCCAACCCCAACCATGAAATCAATAGATGCCCCTCCCCACACTTAGAACACTACATTGCCCTCAATATAGACAAATAGGGAAAAAGCGTACAAAGCGATGTATAGAAAGGGTAAGGATATGATGCTCATAAACCACTGCTATGAAGAAGAAGGACCACCACCGAAATAACATTACTGATAACGAGCCAGCCAATCCATGCTCCTCTACCTCCTTGCTCTCCGCCTCTCTACTCCTGGATCAGGGCCTGAGACACTGCCTGCCTGGGACTGCATCTCATGGATGCGAGATGATAGGTGATCAATCTCCTCATCCATACCGATCAAGCTCTGGGAGACAAATAAGTTGTGCTCCAGTATCATGTTATCTTGGCGGTGGAATCCATCCTGCATGGTCTGCATCATACGCTCATAGAAATCCGATGGAAACTGGGAGTAGTGAGGTGGAACATAATCCTCCTGCATATGCTCGGTCTCTGGTAGAGGCGGCTGGGAGTGTTGCTGCTGTTGCTCGGAGAAAGGTAGGCTGTTATCATCGCACTGGACAGGGGCAGGACCAAGATGATAGAGCTCGCACTGGAAGTCCTCTTTGCACGAGGAGTCAGGTGAGATCGCCAAGTCCGCCAGGGGTGTATCAAACTCCAACTTCATCTTGTTAGGCTGAGGAAGTGCCATGAATTTGACCTTCCTGGCGCCATATAACCAATGGTATACCCATGTGCCCCAGGTGGAGTTAAGCATCTCGAATCGGACCAACCTCTCAGAAGTGATGAGGTAGGAAGTGCGCCTCCCTAAGCGCAGATAGTCAGCTGGTGGAACCAATCTTAGGTACTCCGCCAAGAGGCCCATCATACCTCCAACCATAATCTTCCCCTTCAGATTCCCTACCACCTCTACAATCCTCTTCATCCATAGCTCAGCCCATAACCCATATCCCAGTCCCTCACTTGTCAAGTGCCATAGGAAGTTAATGTCATTGGCGGGCACATTCATCTGCTCAGCCGAGCAAAGTACCGTGCCAACCAAAAGTTGGTGCACATAACGGAGTGTGGGGTGGATGATAACACTGCTCTTGTCGTGGGAGTCCTTCGGCCTCATATTGATGACACTCCAGAATTGCATATCCTCCTCAATCGATCGTTCCTGGGCTCGTGGGTCCAACCTCGCACGTATCTCTACAGTGTCCCATCCAAATGCTTCCTTAACCTGCGAGACAGTCATCTGTCGAGATATATCATCCAAGTGAAAAATGATGTACCTCTCGCACGGTTGATTATCCCTCATGCTGCATATCCTGACTGTGGACAGGAACTCCAGTGTATATCGCCGGTAGAAGGGGGAACTCTTGCCCATGAAACATTCCAACCCCCCTTTGGCAAGGAAGCATCGGACTGGCTGAGTGAGCCCAAGAGCGTCCAATGGGGGCACGTCTACAAAACTCATCTCCTTGAGCTGACAGCTGGCCAGGGCCTCCCATCTCTCCACGTAGAACCCGGTGATCCGGGTCAAACCCATGTACTTATTAGGAGGAGGAGATACAGGGCTCAACTCTGGAACTGGCGGCGGAGGCGGAGGTGGAGCGACGGTGTGCCCACCTCGTGGAGGAGCCCTAGGTCTCTTGGTAAGGGCCATATCTAACAACCACAACAAACAAGTCAAACGCACAGGAATGTACATATATTCAATACCACAAAATTATACTCAATTTTAAACTAGTTTTTCCAATCATCACAAACCAAACCAAATCCAAGCCAACTAGTTTAAGTCCTAACCACAATCGCGCATAGAATCCCGGTTATATCCAACATGCCCATATTCTAAAGTCCATTAAGTTCTCACACAGTTGAATATCTAATATGCTATATCCCATAATCACAGTCATGCCTAACTATTTGGGCCATCATTAGTACATTCATAACGTTAACATTTCAAGTGCCATGGCCATACTATCCTAAGCATAATACATTGCATTCAAATAACAACTATGTCTAATCAAGGGCCAACATACCTCACATATACACTCAATTCTCAACTGAAGCAACAATAATAACACAATGCAAGCACAACACCGACACGAGAAAACCAACACACTCAAAGTGAGCATAATGTTATCCCACATCCAACCAAATCATAAACACAATAAGAAAAAGTCTCAATCAGTGTTTAACTACCAAAAAACTCCCACATTTTTCATTGCAAAATACCCAACATAATGATCTATACAAAATATTTGCAATTCAAGGCCAAATTGTGAAGAACTATCATAACATGCACAATATATCATCATTCACAAAATTCACAATTTTTTGCCAAGATTAAACTTCACACAATTCACAATTCAAATGTTTGAAAGTGAGGAATCGTACCACTAGTGTGTGTAGGAGGGTGAAATAAATAAACCCACAACTAAGTTGAGCCCAATTCGCCCAAATTTGAGAAATCCCAAAAAACTAGGGTTTTGGAATTTTCACAAATTTGGTTGATTTGTGGATGTTTTTGGGGTATTAAGAGTTTGGGGAAGGTGGGTTATGGATGGGGGATGGATTTTCAGTGGTGTGGTGGTTGGGTTTGACGGAACTCGGTTGGGAGGATGGAGAATATAAAGGAAAGAAGAGGGATTTTGGTGAAGGATGAATGTTGAAGAAGAAGGAATGGAAGATTAAGGAGGAGGGTCTGCCCATTTTTTTTCAATTGCTCTACACGACCTTCGTGACTTGCGACGGGTAGGTCAAAAGGTGCCTCAAGTCAACATTCACGTCGCAACTCGCGACCACTTTGTCACGACTAGCAATGGTCCATCGCAACTCACAAAAAGTGGAGCCTGAGAGCTCTATTTTTAATCAAAAGCTCTTATTTGGTTGCGACTCGCAACCACTTCATCACGACTCGCTAAAAGTGGAGGCTGAGGTTCAAAATTTCCACCAAAAAGTTTTGAGCACATTGCGATTCGCGATGGGCTACCCACCTGGTACTTAGAAAAAAAATTGATTTCAACTCTTGTCCCAGTTTTTCCTTCCTGACTCCAAGAATTTATCCCTTAAAAATTCCAATGCCTTGGTTTCAAATTGCTACAAAGTCATGGAAAAAAACTGTGAAAAGCACAAAGCAAAACAATGAAACTAATGACAAAATTCAAAGCCAAGTAACATCAACGGAAAGTCACGAATGATGATTCGGATGATCAAAACCAAGTATTTTAAACATCTTCGGCATGAATCACTCCCTTTTCTTGGAGCTTACTCACAAACTGGATCAAGGAGATCAACATCCTCTCCCTTTCCCGGAATAAAATTCTTGTGGTAAGGCTTCAAACGTTGTCCATTGACTTTGAATGTATTGGACTTAGCTCGATCTAGGATCTCCACCGCGCCATGCAGGAATACCTTCACCACCTCAAAAGGACCAATCCATTGGGACCTCAACTTATCGGGAAATAGGTGAAGGCGGGATTGGAATAGGAGGACTTTTTGACCCACGTCAAATTCCTTTCTAATGATCAACTTGTCGTGCCACACCTTTGTCTTCTCCTTTTAGATTTTTGCATTCTTATAGAACTCCCTCCGGATCTCATCTAGTTCATCAAATTATATCAAGATTGAATTCTTTGACTGCCCAATAAGCCTTATGTTGAATTTCCATGAGTAGGTGACAAGGCTTACCAAACACTAACCGGTATGATGACATACCGATTGGTTTCTTGTAAGTTGTCCTATACGCCCACAAGGCATCATTCAAATGAGAACTCCAATCCTTCTGGTTGGGGTTAACCGTTATTTGAAGGATGAACTTGATTTCCCGATTGGAAACTTCTGTTTTCCCATTAATTTGCAGGTGATAGGCAGTGGAGGTCTTGTGCGTGACACCATACTTCTTCAAGAGTGGCTCTATGGTCTGATTGCAAAAATGGGTGCCATGGTCACTAGTCAAGGCTCGGGGTACCTGAAACCCAGAGAAGATGTTATCTTTCAGGAATTCTACAACTACTTTAGAATCGTCAGTCCTAATGGGTTTTGCTTCAACCCAATTCGACACATAATCAATAGCTAGAAGAATATATGTAAAGCCATAAGTACGGAAAGGTCCCATAAAGTTAATACCCCAAACATCAAAGATTTCACAATATAGCATAGCTTTTTAGGACATCTCACTTCTAGATGAGATATTTCCTACTCCCTGGCACTTGTCACAAGCCTTACAAAATATTCATGCATGCTTATTCAAAGTAAGCCAACAAAAATCACTTTCCAAGACTTTCCGAGCGGTCATTTTAGCTCCAAAATGACCATTGCATGCATGAGAATGGAAAAAAAGTGAGAATCGAATGCACTTCATTATCGGGGATGCATCTCCAAACAACTTGGTCTACACAATGTTTCCACAAAAAGGGATCATCCCACACGTAATATTTAGCATCACTTTTTAGCATATCTTTCTAAGCCTTAGAAAAGTGAGGAGGAAATTTACCAGAGACAAGAAAATTCACAATATCGGCATACCACGGTTGGAGGTCCCGGATAGTGAACAATTGTTCATCGGGGAACACCTCCTGTAGTTGCTCCTTCATTAATAGATTTACCTAACTATCTTGGTCTGGTGCCAACCGGCTCAGATGATTAGCCACGAGGTTCTCCGTGCCCTTCTTGTCTCACACCTCTAACTCAAATTCATTCAGAAGTAGGATCCTCCTAATCAATCTTGGATTGGCCTCTTTCTTCGTCATTAAGTGACGAAGCGTTGCATGGTCAGTGTACATAATAACTTTTGTACCAAGCAAGTAAGATCGGAATTTTTCCAAAGAAAATACCACTACTTGCAACTCCTTTTATGTGGTAGAGTAGTTTCTTTGGGCCTCATTGAGAGACATGGATGCGTAGTAGATGGTGTGAGGCACTTTCCCTACCTTTTGACCAAGTACCGCTCCAACAACGTAATCACTAGCATCGTACATGATCTCAAAAGGCAACGACCAATCCGGGGGTTGTATGATAGGGGCCGAGACAAACCTTCCTTTCAATGTATCGAAGGTCCCTTTACAACCCTCATCCATCACAAATTCCACCTCCTTTTGCAACAACTTGCATAAAGAAGATGCTATCTTTGAGGAGTCCTTGATGAACCGGTGGTAGAATCCTGCACGGGCAAGAAAATAGCGCACTTTGCAAACATTAGTAGGGTAAAGAAAAGTTTGAATTGTGTCTATCTTTGCCCTGTCAACCTCAATACCCTTAGAGGAGACAACATGGCCTGAGACAATGCTTTGCTCTACCATAAAATGATATTTCTCAAAATTTAACACAAGATTAGTATCAATGTAACGTTTAAGAACTTGTGCCAAATTTCCTAAAAAGTTGTCAAAAGAATTACCATGTACTCTTCAAGAGGATACTTCATAGAGTCATTTATGTTAAACTCTACTTTAATCCCATTAAATTCCATAGTGAGGGTACCATTATGCACATCAATGATGGTCCTAGAGGTCTTCAAAAATGGCCTCCCCAACAAGATTGGGGCGGAATGTTTATCAAGCTCCGTGTCTAGGATTTAAAAATCCACGGGGAATATTAAGGAATCCACCCTAACCAACACATCCTCGACAATACCCTTAGGGTATGCACTAGAACGATCGGCTAGTTGGATCACCACCCCGGTTTTGTGCAGAGTACCAAGATTAAGGCTTTCATACAAAGAGTAAGGAATCACATTTATTGATGCACCTAAGTCAAGCATTGCTTTTTCAAAGTGTGTATTCGCTATCATGCAAGGGATTGTGAACATGCTGGGATCGCAACATTTAGGGGGGCAACTCCCTTTGGCACAAAGCGGAGACATGCTCACTTTTCCCATTTTAAAGCTTGTTCTTTGTTCTTTGTTTCTTATTTATCACACATAATTCCTTCAAATTTGTTTTCATAGCTAGGAATTTGTTCAATAGCATTCAAAAGAGGGATATTTACCTCATACCAACAAAAGACTTCGTAGATGTCTTTGTTGGACTCCTTCCCCCGTTTGTCCTTTAGAGGGTAATATGGTAAATAGTATAAATGATGGAACATCCGACGGAGCCCCCTTAAGGAAGAGGAGACCCCATCTAATACAAAAGTAATGCTAACCCTATGCTAAGTGGTGAGAAGCGTAGGGAGAACTTAAATGCAAACCCTAAGCTAAATGGTGAAAAGCCTAGGCAGAACTGATATGCCTAGGGGAGGGGAGGGGAGGGGAGGGGGATGTCCAATGGACGCCCCCCCCCCCCAAATGCTAACCCTAAGCTGGATGGTGCTAAGCCTAGGGAGGTAAATGCAAGTCTAGATTGGAACATAAATCTAGACCTATCCAAAGCAACCAGAAGTGTGTACTGGCTCTTCAAATAGTCTCTTCCTCGCAGCCGAGACTTGGGTCTCGGGTCTTGAGGAGGAGGTGCTGGTGAAGGAGCAGACAGTGTTGTCATGAAGCGTAGCCGAGTGTCGTGAACTCGGGTCTTGAATGGTCGCCATGATGTGCTGGTGTTGCGTAATCCTAATGAAGCCATGACCGCCAAAGGTGGAACAGCTTCTACCATATATACTCCTAAAATGAAGAAAGAGGAGTGTTGTTAGCCTTCATCGTTCCCGTCTTCATGCTGCTAGGCTCGTGACGTGACCACATTATTCCGGTGCCAGTGAGTCACCGGAAACTAGGAAAAATATAGAAAACCACTGGTTTCAAGAATCTGCTCATCCATTCATCTTCTTCCGGGCATTCTCATGAATTTAGAGGCAAGGACAACACATTGGGCATACCATCTTTTATGATTCCAGTGAAATCAATCCACCATGGTCGGCCGCCAAATGGCTAGATTCAACCAATGCACAGAGAAACTTCTCTTTACATCTATCTTGAATCAGAGCAGTCCCAAAGTATTTGCCTCATCCAACAATTACATTCTAACACACCAAAACTGAAGAGCTCCATATGAATGTTCATGGGTGAGTAAATTAATTCCGTGTTCTTGGCATAGAGCATAGCCTATCAGTGTAAATTCCAGCTAAATCAGATAAAACAAGGCCGGGCGGTGAGCACAAGCGAGGCTGAGAGTTTACCGGGATCTAAACACAGGCAAGGCCGGAATGCTGGCCGGGATTTGATCACTTGCAAGACTGGAATTTTCTCAGGTTTTGGACACCCGCGAGGTCATAGGTGACTGGGTTCTGGGCACTAGCAAGGCCGGATGACTACTCCGGGGTTTGAACACAAGCTAGGCTGGTCAGGTGCTCCGGGGTTTGAACACAAGTTCCCCTGAATCAGATAAGAATTCAACCAAATACTAACACTCTCTATGCTTGAAACACATCATTAGTCCCTTTCCCATATGAACTTCATATTGCCTATCCACTGTCAATAGAATATAGCTTTTAATACTGCACAGATTCTCCATAAACTTCCCCTTCTATCCACACCAATCCAACCCAGATTTCTACAAAGAACTCCATAAAATTCGTCCATGGTTGTTCATGGGACAACAAAATAGATCAGAATTTTGGCATAGAAAAACATAGCATTTGGTCGAAGGTTGCAAAGATAACCAGCAAAACATGGCCGGTCAGGGCTTAACCGGGATTTGAACACACATTTACCAGAATGAGTGCACCCAAATGCTATGAATTTTTATGCCTAAAATTCGTCACTGTTCTGCGTTCAAGATGAACAATTGCACATACATTTTATCCTCATAAAACAGAGTTCCAAAGCATCCCACGACAATTCATACATTCATACCCAGGTTTTCCACGAAGAACTTCATACAACTCCACACATAAGTGTTCATGCGCTCGCAAAATAGATCAGAATTTTGGTATAAAAACCCAAAGCATTTGGTCGAAGGTTGCAATTACTAGTAAAATCGGGGCGGCCAGTTTACCAGAATGAAAGCACCCAAATGTTATAGGTTTTTATGACTGAAATTCATCACTGTTCTGCGGTCAACATGAGCAATTCCGCACAGAAAAAGAGTACACCACAAAACAGAGTGGTTTACCATAATTCGGCCGGATTAAGACCCACTAATATGCAGAAAATAAACAGAGTTCTTCGACACGATTCCGCTCCACACAGAGTTGAACAAAAATCCACATAGAGTACACAAATCCACACCATCACAGCCCATATTATTCCAAATAGCACTCCATAGACTACAAGAAAATTCTTTAACCACAGTAGATCTACCACTGAGAGGTGAAAGCTTACTTGGGACAATGGTAGATTGTATTCTGTGGTCGCCGAATCCGTCGCTGTCCTCCTCTGTTTGGGGCACCATCCTCCGTTGAAAATTATCTTCCTCTTTTGCCAGAAAGCTCCACTCTTCAAGACCGGTGAACAGGTCTTCTTCCAAGCAAACCCATCGTGAGGCTATGGGTCGTCAAAATCCAAGTTCTAGAAGTTCAAGATTCGAACTTCTAGAAACAAACAACTCCAAACTTAAAGACCAAAAAGCAAGTCTTCTTCCCAGAAAACCCATAAAGAAGCTATGGGTTTTTGAAATCCAAGATCGAAAAGCATATCTTCTTCCAAAAGTTCAAGATTCAAACTTTATTTCGCAAAAGAGAGAAACCCAGATCTAGAATTCGTAACTTTGAAAACGGAAGCAAACCATACATCAAAAGATTCCCAGCGAGAAGCCCAACATTATTTTCGGACTCCTCGCCGGAGAAGAAGAGCAACGGAAGAGAAACGAGGAGAAAATTGACCACAATGAACAGTGGCAGGGTTGTGCCCTATTTTTGCCTCAGAGCTTTGAGAGCTCTTTTGAGATTTACGTTTGTCCTTTAGAGGTAAATACGGTTAATAGTATAGATGGTGGAACCCATGGTAGAGCCATAAAAGAGGCCTACCAAATACAAAAAGAATCCAACCCTAGGCTAAAACCTAGGGAAAAAGATGCTGGGGGGAGGGGGGTACCCAAATGGTACCCCCCCTCCCAAATTTTTAAAGAAATGCTAACCCTAAGCTAGAAAGTACAAAGCCTAGGGAAAAATAAATGCAAGTACAGATGTGTGAATCTGGACCTATACATAGCAACCAGAAATGTGTACTGGCTCTTTATATGAAAACCTCATCGCAGCCGAGACTTGGGTCTCAGGTCTTGAAGAAGAATAATGTGGAAGATGCCAGTGGTAGACAAAAAGCGCAGCCGAGTATGGTGTACTCGGGTCTTGAATGGTCGCCATGGTGTGTTGGTGTAGCTGAATCCGAATGAAGCTAGGACCGCCAATGGAGGAGCAGCTTCTACCATATACACCCCTAAGGTGAAGAAAGAGGGGTGTTATTGGCCTTCAAACGTTCTCGTGGTATGAACCGAGGCTATGTTAGAGGGCAAGAGTGTCGTAGGCAATGCCAATAGCTCTTGGGGATCCCTCTAAACAATAGCCCCCTTAAGGATGGAGAGAATGGACACAACTTATACGGCATGCATCAAGCCCGGCGATTATGTAATCGCCCACTCCATTTTGAGCAAATGGACAGCTGTATGCTAATTTAACACAAAGTGTAGCGCGAGCATAGAGCGCGTAATGACCGTCAAGTCCAAGTAACAACTAGTAATGGGTTAATTAAATATGTGTACGCTAATTAATTAACCCACTACCCAACTCCTATGGTCGTGCAACCAAATGTAGAAAGGCTGCTCTCCCATCCTCCGAGGGGAAAATATGCAATTATCCACCCAATACAATTTTAGCCCAAAGAGAAAGCCAAAACTCAACAAAAAACTCAAATTAGAGCCCAAGAATGAAGCAAATTCGGCCCAAGAGTAGGCTGAAAATTCCCAATTTAATTAGGCCCAGAAGACCTTGAATTCGGCCCAACCGCTTGATTTTTTCTCTCGGCCCAGCAGCTCCACATTTCGGCCCAGTACCCTATAGCTAGGGTTTCAACTTGCCGCAGCCGCCTCTTGTGGAGATTCCCTTGACCGGGTTAAAATTGGGTTATAATCCTGACCCATTTCTTCATGTATTAAATCCGTAAACAGCCCTCTTTTTCGGCCCAGAATTGGCCCGGGGTTTGATTTCTTTTAGCCCAGCAGCTCAGCCCAACCGCCCAACCTCTAGGGTTCATGTTGTTGACCCTGCTGCCTCTTAGCAGGTCATATGACCCGCGCCGCCACTGACCGGGTCGAAACCCTAGTTAGGCTTAGATCCATTTTTTCTGGTCGGGTATAATGACCCGGCGGCACCTGAACGGGTTCCTCGCCGGACTCGTGGTTTTCCGGCGTTGGAGAATCGCCGGAATCTAAAAATGTTTGCCGAAATCCGTAAAAATTTGGCAAAAAAATTCCATCCAAATCTGGGCCTTCTTCCCTCATGCAATTCCGACCGGATTTAGCACCAAAAACAAGGAAATTCCATCCTCCAAATCCGAGCATGTGCTTACCGGCCAAAAAAGTACCATCATCCATGCCAGAATCGCATTTTTCCGACGGGCAAAAATAACCAAATCAACACTCCATTGTTCTCTTTTCCAGCGTTGAGATGCATCTCAAGCATGAAGAAATATAAATCCGAGTCTAAGGACAGAGAATCGAGGCTATTTCATGCTTTACCCCCGCCGGAATGGCATTTTTCCGGCGACTTCCAATCGGAAAATCCGAAACTCCAACCTCCAAAATCCAAAAATTACCAGTTTCTTTTCCGATCGGATAATGCATAACAAAACGAGATCCAAAATTTTCAAGGCATAACAAGCATTATAACGCCGGAAAAAGTGTTTTTTCCGGCAAACCCGATCAAAAAATTCTAACAATCATCATCCAAATAAACCATCCTTTACGAAAAATCTGCTCCTCCATTCATCTAGATCTGAACATTATCATGATATCGAAACAACGAGGAAAATACCTTGGGCCTATCGTCGGTGATGATTTCAATTCAACCAATTATCTCCAAACATCTGTCTTGAATCCGACTAATCCCAAACCATCAACCCCATCTAACAATAACACTCAAACACCCAAAATCTTGAATCCAACATGAGTGTTCATCAGTCAAGAAAATAAATTTAAATTCTTGGCATTAAACATAGCAATCTGATCGATATTCCAATTAAAGCAAACAATCATGGACAGTGGCGCATCTGATCACATGAATGCCCTCTCATCAAATCCATCATGAACCCTTCCAAATACTAAAACATTTATGCCTCAAATTCATCTCTATTTCCAATCCAACATGAACATCACATTAACTATCCACCATAAACAAATAATCTTCCATACAAATCCACACATATTCATCATAAATAAGCCCCTCATCAATCATCCAGATTAGATCTATCAACAAAAGATTAAAAATTACTTGGAACAATGGTAGATCTTCATCTAATCCGCTCCATCAACAAATTCAAGATCGAAAAGTCTGATCTTCACCCAAAAACCCCAGATCCAAAGATCAAATCTTCAAATTCAAGCACAAACCATACACCGAAAGATGCCCGATGAGGAATCCAACATTAATGTCGGATTCCTCGCCAGAAACTCTGAATCGTAGGAGAGAAACTGGAAGAAAATCGGCCCCAGTATTCCGGAGAAGGACTGCGTCCTTTTTTCTCTTACGTTTGTCCTTTAGAGCTTCCAGGAATGGTGGTTCCGACATATATGGGGGAATTTCCACCACTCTTTCCTTCTTGTGAGGAGGGGATGAAAGTTTGGGAATGGATTTTGATTTCTCAACGTGATCTCCTCTTCCTTCTCCTTTCCCTTCCTTGCTTGCTCCTTGGCCACCTCTTCATTCTCTTCCTCCACTTCTTTCTCAAGTATTTCAAGCCTTCTAGGTTCTTCTTCAACAACTTCACCAACCGGGGGAGAGCTAACCTCTTTACCACTTCTTAAAGTGATAGCACTAGTATTTTGGCAGGGATTGATCTCCGATTGGGAAGGAAGTTTACCCTTTTCCCGGGCCTCCATCCGATTCACCACTTGAGCTATTTGGCTCACTTGAGTTTCCAAGTTCTTGATGCTTGCCTTGGCTTCATCTTGAATTTTTTTTCTGTTCTCCATGCACATGCCTAACCGGTGAATGACTTACATCACCTCATCTTTTGTTAACCCTGAGCTCTCCCCTTGGTCTCAGGTTTTGTCTTGGAGCTTTTGAAATTATTGTTGAGGTGGTCTATATTGTTGCTGAGGAGGCCGGTATAGTTGAGGGTTTTGGCTTCCTTGAGGATTTCCATACTGGTGGTTCGGGTTATCATGATTTCCCGAATTTTACGACTGGTTTTTGTACCCTTAATAACATTGGTAGCCTTGGTTACCTTAGTAGCCTTTCCCACCTTGATATGCTTGGTTGCCTTGGTAGCCTTGATCTCCTTGATACCCCATAACGCTCCCCTCCTCGACATAGTCCTCTTACAAAGTAGGGCAAGTGTCCGAAGGATGCGCCAAGTAGCAAATTTCACATGATTTAAAATGTGGTGCATTTCCGGGTTTCGTCATCAACGATTTCACCATAGATACCTGGGCCGAGACTTGGTCCTCGAGCTTCCCACTATTAGAAGAGTCACTTGTGGGCATTGAATTTCTCCTTCTCAAATCAGCCCTTCAGCTAAAGTTCCTTGATTCTTCCGCTAGCTCCTCATACATTTGCATAGCCTCGGATGACGTTTTGCTCCCAAGGGTTCCACCACAAGAACTCATCACCAATCTTTTATCCTCATCAAGAAGACCATCGTAGAAGTAATAGACCAAATCCCCCCTCTGAATAACCGTGGTAAGGACAACTTGCGAGAAGCTTCTTGAACCCCTCCCAATAGTCGAAGAGAGATTCTTCATACCATTGGAGAATGTTACTTATGTCCTTCTTCAAGGTGGCAGATCTCAAGGCCAGGAAGTATTTGGCTAGAAACTTCGTTTTTATATCAAGCCAACTCTTGATGCTCTTGGGTGGTAGATAGTGGAGCAAATCTCTTGCACCATCCCTTAGTGTGAATGGGAATGCCTTCAACTTATAGAAGTCTCTATCCACTCCATGGGGGACCATACCACCACACGAAAAGTGAAATTTGGTGAGGTGTTTTTTGGCATTCTCTCCTTGCCTACCAAGGAAGATGGGTAGCATGTTTATGAACCCGACCTTTAGCTCAAAGTGCCTGTTCGGTCCAACCAAGGGATAATCAATGCACATTGGTTGTTGATCAAGGTTGGGGGCCATGATGTCTCTTAACAATGTTTGCCCCAAAGGAATCTTCCTTCTTTGGAGAGGATGAGCTCGCCCTTGGAGAGGAGGATGTTGAGGTCCTCCTCCCGGATGCTCATCTCTATAGAATTGGAATTATCCACAAAATGGTCACTAGGAGGGGTGTTATTCACACTTTCCAAAGAAATCCTTCTAGCCCATCTCAAATTCAACTCTAACTCAGGGTCGTAGTGTAGGGGTTCTTGTGAAAAGGATCGCGTAGGAACCATACACCAAGAACTCAAACAATATGTCTCCAAGCCAAGAAAAAATGTCAAGTCAACTTAAAAAAAATCAAAGCAAAAACAAACTAACAAATATTTACAATTAGCACATAATCACACATAATATGCCCAAACACTTAAAAATAAATGCATCTTCCCCGGCAACGGCACCAAAATTTGGGAGGTCGCCGCCGTACCTCTCAAAGTTAATACTTTTAAGCCCCAATGCTTCCTATCTACAATTAAGTAGATAATGGCAAGTCGGGGTCATCCACTAGAAGAGGGATATTTTCAAGTGTTTAAACATATAGTGGAGAAAACATACTAGGCATATACATAAAGCATGTAAATGGGAGGGGGTGGGGGTTTGGTTGGTTTTTTATCCTAAGTATCAAATTGAAAGACAACAATTAGCAAAACAAGAGATCTATGTTAATCATGCAATACAACTAAAGAGATGATTAAAATGATAGTTAACGGAGCTTTGGGGGTAATCGACTTCCACTTCCAAACTTCCTATAGCTCATTGATTCATTCACTCGTTCAATTACATTTATTGTCTATGGGGAATGCTATCACTTCTTATTCGAAGATCAACATTTGTTCCTCCTTAATATTAGTTTGCAAAGACAAACAACGACCATTTGCAAACCTCATTGGTGACCACCCTAGACAAACAACATCATAGGGGTATTTCATTAATGACATTTCACCCAAAAGACCATAGGTTTGATAACAACAAGCCTTCTACCAAAGACGTAGTCATTTAACCAAACAAAGCATTTATTAGGTTAAACCTAGAACAAACAACATTCAAGGTTTAACCTCTCTTTGCATATATGGGTTAGAACAATCCACATTAACATACTCATCTAGCAAAAATTACCACACATTATACACAAGAAGTTATAAATCCATGCTTTTGGATTTCATGTCAAATGAGCTAAGAAATTTGCAACTTTCCTAACACCCTAACACTTCAATCATACAAACATTTCATATATATATGAGGCAAAACACAACATTAATGGCACAATAAATGCTCTCCAATAAATGTTCATAAATGAGAAAATGTAGAATCTTACTACATAAGTTTGGAAGCTTCAATCAATTGCTCCCAATAACTAGATTTAGCTACAAGGGTTCATACTAATTAATGCTAACAAATCAAACATACTACAAGAGAATTTAAAGATGAAAAATGGTGAAAATTAGGGTTAGAAATAGTACCAAAATGAAAAAAGAAGAAGATGTGAATGAGAGGAAAGAGAGTGTTATTTATAGTACAAAGAGGATAAGGTTAGGTTCTGGTCACCCGTTGGTCGCGACTCGCGACGGGTTTGTCGCAACTCGCGACGGGCGCCAGAACTTAACCTTGTCTTCTTTTCTTCTTCTTGTGGTAAACACTTATCTTCACAATGATTTCTCTCATTTTTCAAGTCTTCAACTCTTTGAAGAAAATTTTCAAAGTCATAAAAAAATGGTCTTTGACGGCCTCTGGTCTTCAAGCCTTCATGTCTTCGAAGCAAGTCTTCAAAGTCTTCAAAGTCTTCAAAAAGTGATCTTCCATGGCCTCCGATCTTCAAGCCTCCATGTTCTTCCTTTGTCATGCAAAATCCACTTAGAAAAGGTAAAAGTGCATAAAGTTGCTCTTACCCTTCCTAAGAGAATTTCAAGGTAAAACACAAGCTCTTAGTAATAAAAGAGCACTAAATTGATCCCAAAAAGTACTAAATTATGCACATAAAATGGACACATCATTCGTTGTCGACCATCGTCGTCTATCAATGTTGTTTGTTGCTCCTCCAATCCCTCGCTTAGCCATCATCGACTTTCGATCGTTGTGCAGTCGGTCTAATTAGTTCAGCGACATCGTTTTCCTCAACCGAGGTTGTCTGCTTTGTCTTTTCGACACCAAGCTCTCCCAACATTCAGCGTGTTGCTCATTCGAAGCTGACTAGCATAGTTCTCATATTCACGTGCCCCGAGCCACCCCTTTCGTCGGCACGTGTAAGAACGTGCGAGTGACGAGGACACGTCCTTCCTTCTCTAGCGCACGTATGTTCACATGCCAACATTTGTCTTGTTATTTCTATGCATCACACGGTCTCCTGGAGCAGTTTTTCAATTATTATTATTATTGTTATTCTTTTTTTATTACTATTATGGCTCATTTTGACCAACCATGGTGTCAATGGTGTTATTCTCCGAATCATGTTTCTTCTTCTTGTTCTAAATAGCATGGTGAATGGTACCGGTCTCCGTGTTAGTGGTGTAAGAAATTTGGCCATTTTGCCTCGATGTGTCCTCCTTTGGTCTCCCGAGCTCCTTCTCCTGGCTTTTTACCACATGCTCGCTGGATAGCTGATTCCAACGCGACCAATCACATGACTTCTCCTTAGTCTGCCCTTGATCACGTGACTCCTTATTCAGGTAACAAGCGTGTTATTTTTGGTAATGGCTCTGCTCTTAACATTACCCATGTTGGCCATTTTCTAGTATCTGATTCATTATCCTTGTCTGATGTTTTGGTGGTTTCACAAATTACTAAAAATTTTGTTGTTGGTTTCACAAATTACTAAAAATTTTGTTGTCTATCAGCAAGTTGACTCGGGATATGAATGCTGTTATTTGTTTGACTAAATTATTTTTTTAGTCCCCTACAAAGTATCTTATACCATGTTTTGGTCCCCATTTGCAAATCAACCCTTAGACAGTATCCAACAAATTCAAAACAATTTGTTTGGTCCCCAAAGGTGGTTGTTAGAGAAAGTAAACGGTAAAATTGGTCAAAATATGTAAAATAACCATTATACCCCTGAGTTTTAAAAAATAAAAATAGAAATAAAAACTATTTGCCTTCTTTGCGTCTCCTTCGCCGCTACTGCCATTGTTGGAATCTAGAACTCATCGGAATTTGCCATTGTTGGAATCTGGAACGATTTCTTTTTCCTCTTCCTCCTCATTGAAACTTGCCGGTAATGAATCAGTATCATCATCATCACCTCGTCCTCATCATCCACACCGGTGTCATCTCCGTCATCTTCCTCCTGGATCCTCGCCCTGCCAGAGGCAGTGGCAAGATTGTTGTAGCTCTTGAAACATCCCTCGCAGACTGAGATAGAGTTATTGAGCTTGGTGTTGGAGACTTTCCACGACGTTAGAGATTGGCAGGCATTCTCGAATGTTTTGCCACCAGAAAGTTGGTGTCGTGGACCTTCTTCACCAGCCACCAGACGTGGACCTTCTTCTTTGCCACCATCTGTGCCTCGTTGGAATCACAGAACATCCTCTCTGAAGAACGGCGGCTCAGCTTGCAGCTCCTCTCCATTTTCATTGGCGAAGAAGATGCGAAGAAGACTCTACACGAGAAGAAGACTCTACAAAGGCAGCGACGGTGAAGACTCTTTTATTAGGAATTTTAAAGAAAAATATTAAATTAGGATTTTTTAATTGAAAATTTTAAAATTTGGAATTTTTCATTGAAAATAAATTTTAAATTAGTGAAATTACCATTATACCCCTAACTATACTGGAAAACCATTTAGTCTTATCTGAAAACCACCTTTGCTGACCAAACAAATTGTTTTGAATTTGTTGGGTATCGTCTAAGGGTTGATTTACAAATGAGGACCAGAACATGGCATAAAATACTTTGTAGGGGACTAAAAAAATAATTTAGTCTATTTGTTTTGATGATTCCTCTTTCACCATTTCGAACAAGTTTACTAGAGATGCTATTAGAAAAGGTCATCATGATAGAGGTTTATATGTTCTGGATTTTGGTGCTGCTGCTTTATCTATTTTTGTTGCCTCCAGCGCTTCTAAAGTATATTTTGAACTTTGGCATAGTAGATTTGATCATGTTCCCCATAACATTATTTCTTCCTTGAGTGAGTCTGGATGTTTGTCAATTACTAGTTTGCTGCCTAAGCCTCATTTATATCCCACTTGTGAGATGACTAAAGGTAAGCACATTTCTTTTAGTGATAATTTAAAACGTGCACGACGCATACTTGATCTAGTTCATTGTGATCTTTGGGTCCCTCTCCTGATGTCTCTCGTGCCGGGTACTCTTATTATGTCATTTTTGTTGATGAATTTTCTCAGTTCACCTAGTTATATCCTCTGCAACGAAAGTCTAATTTTGTGGAGGCATATATGCATTTTGAGGTTATTGTTGGGAACCAGTTTTCTACCATCATTAAAGTATTTTCGAGTGATGGTCGAAACGAGTTTCTGAATCATCGCATGAGATCATTTTTTTTGTCTATGGGCATTCATCATTAGCTTTCTTGTCCTTACACTTCAGAGCAAAACAGTCGTGTAGAGCGAAAGCATCGTCACGTCATTAAGATAGGATTGTTGATACTTTTTCATTCTAGTCTTCATCATTCATTTTGGTATGATGTTTTTTCTACAACAGTCTACATCATTAATAGGCTGCCAACGCCGGTTTTATCTGGTCAGTCTCCGCTCTATGTTATTTTTGGTACGACTCCAGACTACTTCAATTTTCATCCATTTGGCTGTCGAGTTTTCCGTATCTATGCTCTTATGCTGCACATAAGTTTGTACCTCAGAGTATATCATGTATATTTTTGGGTTACAATTCGCAGTATAAGGGTTATCGATGTCTTGATCTTCTCACAAAGAATGATTACATCATTCTTCATGCTCGGTTTGATGAGTTATGTTTTCCCTGCTACCCGTACTGGCACTATTACAGATTTATCAACATTGGATGTTTTTACTTTTTTGGAGCCTTCGCCAGTCTCGTCGGAGATCTTTGAGCCATTTTCTTCAGCAGAATCACCCATTATTTTGAAAATATTAAATTTTACGATTGTATCAGAAGCTCAGGGTTCTTCACAAAATTGTGTTTGTCTACCACACCAGCAGTATGATCAACATCGGTTAGTGCCGCTAGCTCAGACGATGACATCATCTCTATCGATTCACGCATCGGCCACCCCAACCGCAAATGCGCACCATGCGCTACCTGGCCAACCTCCGCAGCCTCTCCGGATGAACCGGCAGACCTTGCTTCACCAACACCACCATCAGCGTCTTTTACATTTCTACCACTTCGAACCTCGAGTTCCATGCCACCTCGGGATTCACACCATCTTCGGCTGTGAGTCCCTCTTCTCAACATCTAATGGCTACTTGTTTATGCACTGGTTCATTACGATACAAGGATTTTTCCGAGTATGATATTTTTGGTTTATTGAGTGCTTTATTTTCTAAGACCGAGCTTCATAGTCATTGCTCGGCAGTCAAGGATCTTGAATAGGTTGTTGCCATGGACTCAGAGATGGATGCTCTACACACTCAATAGACATGGGATTTGGTTCCTTGTCCTTCAAATTCTAATGTTGTTGGTTCAAAATGGGTTTACACATTGAAGTACCAAGTTGATGGCTCCCTTGAAAGACACAAAGCAAGGTTAGTTGCTCAGGGTTTTTTGCAATTACCTGCCTTTAATTAAGATCATACATTTAGTCACGTGGTTAAGACATCTATTGTTCTTACTGTTTTATCCCTTGGTCTCCATCGGAATTGGCCATTACGACAGCTTGATGTCAAGAATGCATTTTTAAATGGTGTTCTTAACTCTCCGGTTTACATGGAGTAGCCTGCTAGATACAAAGACCCAATGTGTCCGGATTTTGTTTGTCAGTTACGCAAGGCCAGTCATTTATGGCTTGAAGTAAGCTCCTCGTGCTTGGTTTCACCGGTTCATTTTTTTATTGGCCTGGGCTTTGTATGTAGTTCCTCTGATACCTCTTTATTTGTCTTTTCTCAGGGTGACTCTTTGCTCTACTTGTTGGTTTATGTTGATGACATTATTCTTACTGGGAATGATTGTCATCTCATTCAAAAGTTTATTGATCGGGTTAATTAGGAATTCAAGATTACTGATCTTGGCACTCTGCGGTATTTTTTTGGTTCAGAGGTTGTTTGTACATCTGAGAGCTTATTCCTTGGTTAGGCTAAATATGCCAAGGACATTTTGTTGCGTGTCAAAATGCACGATTCTTCACCTATTGACATTCCTTTTGTGGCTTTTTCATATCTTTCTAGCTCTTCCAATAAGACGTTTGGAAATCCCACTCTTCACAAATCTCTGGTCGGTGCACTTTAGTATTTGTCTATTACACGTCACATTTGCCTTATGATGTGAGCACAGTCACCCAGTACACACAGGCTCCTACTGATAACCATTTCCAAGGTGTCACTCGAATTCTGCACTATGTTCGTGGTACTCTCCACTATGGTCTTCAGTTTTGTGCAAATTCATCCACTTTACCAGTTCTGGGTTATTCTGATGCTGATTGGGCTCATTGTATTGAGACTCGTAGGTCTACATATGGTTATGCTACTTTCCTTGGTGGTAACCTAGTGTCTTGGAGTGCTAAGAAGCAACCTACAGTTTCTCGTTCTAGTTCATAATCAAAATACCATGCTATGGAAAATACTGCTGCAAAGTTGGCTTGGTTGATGAATCTTCTTCAGGATTTATGTGTATCGACTCATACGCCTCATGTTTTGCTGTGTGATAATAATAGTGGTCTCTTCCTGGCTCAGAATCTAGTTTTGCATAAGAGAGCCAAGCAAATTGATATTGACTATCATTTTGTGCGTGAGATTGTGTCTTCTAGCAAGCTCATGCTCATGTTCCTATGGACTTCTGACTTGTTGACATATTTATAAAGGGGTTACCTCGTCCTCAGATTGAGTTCTTACGTTCCAAGCTTTGCATTGCGACCAGTCATTTGCTTCACTTGAGGGGGGTAATAGAGATATAGTTGATTTAGAATCATGATAAGAAAGGAATACCCTTTTTGATTGGTTTTGTACATATCATGTTCCATATTTGTTTATGTCTTATATTCCTTTTGAACTCACTATATATATCAATACACACAACCACAACCATGTGTGAGATTTACTTTCTAATATATAGAATCATGACGGATAAGAAATAATTCTAGTTCACAAAATCTTGTTTCAGACCGACTAATTGTTAGATGATGTCATTTTATAATTGATATAACTGATGAGGTGATTTGATGTTTATTAGGAAAAATATCTTATAAGATTTGTACGTAACTTAGATGATTTGACTATATATTTTTCAGTAGTTGATTGCTCGTATAGCTTAACCTCTTGTACCATAAATTCAGAACATGACAAAATGATCAAAGCAAGATAATCAGATAGTGAACATTGTTGAAAAGAATTTCCTTGTCGCTAAGATGGCTTCGGCCAGGGTGTTCCTTACTGTAGATGCAATCCAGCGTTAGGAACTTTATCAGATGGATGTTCATAATGCTTTCTTACATGTTGATATGAGTGAGGAAGTTTACATGTTACCACCTTAAGGTCTGTCGAATATGCAACCTGAGCAAGTTTTTTGTTAGTGGAAGTCGCTCTATGGCCTCAAACAAGCTCCTCAAAATTGGTTTGCCAAGTTGACGGCATCTCCGCGTTCCTATGAATTTCACCATAGCTACGTACTCTCTATTTTCCAACACATCAGGGGATGTTACCTTGCAAGTTCTAATTTATGTTGATGATTTGATAGTTGCAGGAAATAACACAGTGGTTCAAGGCGAATCTAGTTTTCACATGAAGGACTTAGGAGTTCTCAAGTTCTTCCTAGGTATTGAGATTGCCCAAAACCCATCTGGCTTATTTCTTTGCCAGCGTAAGTATGCTTTTGAAATCTTGCCTGACACCGATCTGCTTGCTGCTAAGGTGACCAACTTTCTTATGGAGCAAAACCATCAAATGGTAGTGTCTACCAGTTTGTCTTTTGAGCATCTCAATCATTATCATCGACTCATCAGTTGTTTAATCTATCTCATAATTAATCAACCTGACAACACTCTTGCTTAGTTCTTTCAGACTCAGAAGGTAGATCATTGGGATGCTGATATGCGTGTTCTCTATTATCTCAAAAGACATCCAGGTCAAGGTGTTCTACTTTCTGCTACTAGCTCTTTACATCTCGTCGATCGATTACAAGTTATTTTTGTTATACTTGGCCATTCACCCATCTCGTAAAAGACAAAGAAGAAAGCTACCATCTCTTGATCCTTTGTTGAACTCGAATATCAGGCTATGACTTACGTCTACTGTGAGTTGGTCAGGCTCAAGTCACTCCTCAAGTCCTTAGGTGTCTCTCATCAACATCATATGTCTCTCTTTAGTGATAGCCAGGCGGCATATTGTTGCTAATCTGGTCTTCTATGAATGTACAAAGCATATTGAGATCAATTGTCACCTCATTCGAGATCATGTTCAGAATAGTTATACTGTGACCAAATATATCTTTACATCTGATCAACCCACAGACTTATTCACTAAAGCTCCTGGAAAACACAGTTTCAAATCTTATTCACCAAAGCTCTTGGAAAAACATAGTTTCACCTTGCTCCATATGCTATACAGACTTGGACCAGCCAGTTGTCGCCCCAAACTGCATCGCTCCGCTTGTACTGCTGCCGGCCCCTTCTGTTGAGACTACAACCACGACCTCACCTTCTCAACCGCGCCCCCATATAGGATGACTACTCGGTCTGAATCTGGTGCTATCCAGTGGTGTGATTGTTTAGAAATTATTGCCCATGGTCTTCTTTCTTCCCTTCTCGCCCAGAAGGAACCTACAAATTATTGTTTGTCCCTTCAGGATCCATCTTGGGTCTCGTCTCTGGATGATGGGATCGTAGCTCTTCATGGTCAGCATACTTGGGATTAGGTTCCACGCCTGTTGGATGTTAACATCGTTGGCCCCAAATGGGTCTATCAGTTAAAGTATCATCCTAATGGCAGAGTTGATCGCCATAAGGCACGTTTGGTGGCTTAAGGGTTCTTTTGGATTTTGGGTTTTGACTTTGACAATACTTTTAGCCCAGTGGTCAAAGTCTATATAGTTTGGACCATTCTTGTTATTGCCACCATGCGATCTTAACCCCTTCAACAGTTGGATGTCAAGAACGCCTTTCTCAAATATGTGCTTGATTATCCTATTTATATGGCGTAACCATTCAGCTACAAGGACCCACTTCATCCTGACTATGTATGTCGCCTACGAAAGGATATTTATGGCCTAAAGCAAGCTCCTCATGCATGGTTCCAGTGGTTTAGCTACTACTTGCTTCAGCTTGGATTTCGATGTAGCTTTGCTGACACTTCATTATTTGTTCTTTCTCGAGGATCTTTGTTGTTGTATTTGCTCATTTATGTGGACAACATCATTCTCACCGGAAACGACTCACCTATTTTTGGCCAATTCATTGATCACACTAATCAGGAGTTTGCCATTAAGGACTTTGGTGTTCTTCATAGCTTTCTTGGCCTAGAAGTTTCACCTACTACATCAGGTCTTCTTCTTGGTCAAATTAAGTAGGCTCATGATATTCTCACTCGTGTTGGGATATCTGATGTATCTCCAGTCTCCACTATATTTCTTACAAGCTCTCAGCTTTACAGCAACACTAGTCCTCTGTTCATGAACCCAATGCTCTAACGGTCACTGGTCAAGACTCTTCAGTATCGGACTATTAGTCATCCACACTTAGCATTTACGGTAAATTCTATCAGTCGGTATCTTCAGGACCCTCGGGATGATCATTAAACAGCTAACACTCGAATTCTTCGTTATGTTTGGGGTAGGTTGCGCGCACTTTGGCCTTACTTTCCACTCGGCCATCTCTCCCAAGGTGTTGGGCTACTCTGATGCTAATTGGGCTTAATGCCTTAAGACTCGATGATCCACTTATGGCTATGTTGTCTTTCTTTGCAAGAATCTTGTTTCCTGGAGCTCCAAGAATCAACTCATTGTTTCTCGCTCCAGCACCGAATCTGAGTACTGGGCTCTCACCAACAAGGCTTCTTAGGTTGTTTGGTTGACTTTTCTTTTGGGAGATCTCCGTGGAGTGCTCTATTGTTCTCCACTTCCATTATGCGACAACAATAGTGCAGCTTTTTGGGTTCATAATCCAGTGGCTCACAAGCGGGCGAAGCACATTCACGTCAACTACCACTTTGTTCGGGAGCTGGTTACAACTGACAAGCTGATCATGGTCCTACTTCCCTTCAGATTGCGTACATCTTTCACCAAGGGTCTCTCTCGTCCGCTCTTTGAGTTTTTCAGACCCAAGTTTTGCGTCTATGAGCATCGAATGCTTCACCTAAGGGGGGGTGTTAGAATAAGTCGACCTGATGTCTTAGATTATGTGATTCCAATATATATTCTAGGGTTAGAGTTCTAGTATAACTCAACACTAGATGTTGTACTCTACATATTGCTTATCATTTTATGAAATCTATCATCAAGAATTTACTCTTTCATAACTATCCATATCTCTATTCATGTGTGTAAACAAATTATTAAAAAAATAATAATTTGAAAATATATGTTATAATGAATTCGACGATGTATTGCATGATAATAGTTTTGTATATATAATAATAGAATAAAATAGTCGAAGTTGGGTCAGTATAATTCTGAAAGTCAAATATGCCAAAACTTGTGGGGACAGAGGGGGTACCATATAATTGAAATATATAAAAGTAAGAGAAAGTCTCAAGAAATGTGACATTTTCATAAGCTTATGTACAGTCCACAAGGGCTTTTACCTTAAATGTTGTATTTTTTAATAAAATTTAAATATTGTATTTGTTAAATTTAAAAAAGTAATAATATGTATTTGAATGTGATATAAAAATATATGATATAAAAAGATATTTTTGAAAATTCTAAATTTTATATGTAATTTAATAAATACAGAGTATAAGGTAAAAAAATAAGTGGTATGTCCATAAGATTATAGACAGACCATCTGTCAAGAGACCCACTCTAAAAGTAATATGCACACATATGTTAAAAGAAATAAAACCATCAAACTTATTTATTTATTAGTAGTTATAGCCATCACTTAAAAGATTTCTTACTTTCGCTCTTCTAGGTGCGAAATTTAGGTGCGAAATACGCACTAACCGTTTTTTTCAACCTTCGAAACTACTCCTTCGTTTCTCTTTGCTGCGTAACGTTAATTTTCTCTGTAGTTTTCTCAAACTTCCATGGCGGCTCCTCTGCCCGGTCGCGGTGGCTCGACCGCGGCCAAAACCTTTCTCCAAGCTTTAGGTAATAGACCACTCCCTCTCAACACTACCCTTCCATCAAATCCCGAGATAGTTCCCAAAACTCAATACAAAGGAGAAATCTCCTGTCTAGTGACTCGGAAGGAAGCGGAAACACTTGCTGCACACTATAGTAATGCCCTCGTGGGGAAGTTTGCCAGAGGGAAGCCATCCATGACCGCCCTAAATGAGGCTTTCAATTCAGTCGGATTCAAAGGTAAGTTTCAATTAGGGTCTATTGATTTCAGACACATTCTGATCCGATTTCAGGATAAGGAAGATTACCAGAGACTTTGGATTAAAGGTCAGTGGGTTTTTAACCAAGCTCCTATGAAAGTTCTGAAATGGAATACTGATTTTAATCCTGAAATTGAATCCTCTATTGTACCGGTTTGGGTTACAATCCCCTGTGTCCCAGTTTTCTTTTACAATATTGCCATGATAGAATCAATTGGAAACCAAATAGGCAATTATATCAAAATGGATGCAGCAACTGCAGCACTATCTAGGCCCTCAGCTGTTAAGATGTGCATTGAAATTGATCTAAAAAAGAAACAGCCATCTAGTATTAGGGTTGGTATTGAAGAGGATGGAATAGAGTATAATGTGGTTAAATTGCCCATTGAATTTGAGGAGATTCCACTCTACTGTAACCATTGCAAAACCTTAGGACATGATGACAGTCTATGTATCTATTTACACCCAGAATTGAAGAAACCGAGATACAATAAGGCAGATAAATCAAAGAATGTTAATCTGTCCACAAATGAGCAAAAGAAATTAACTGGAAACAAGGATCAGCAAACTGGGATGGTAATCATGCCTACAGATGGAATTAATCAATCACAAGAGGGACAAAATAAAGCTGGGGGGTCAGGACTCTCTGATAAGGAAAAACTTAAGACTGTACAGAAGTTTAAATATGTTCCCAAACAAAAGGCTGTATCAAATGTGGAAGGGGAATAATTAGAGAGTCCTAATTCTCCTAAACTGGAGGGTGGATAGTAATTATGAAATCCATCACATAAATGACCAGTCTCCAGACTCAGGTTTTGAGCCAGTGGATAAAGAGGGTGATTTACTGGAATTTCAGGCTTTATCACCAGATCTGAACAAAGGTGCTCAGCAGAGTGATAGTAATAATGAAAACAAAACTGTCCCTAAGGATAGATCTTCAGATGTTTTGATTAACTATTCTCAGTCACTTTCTGCTCCACCTAATCTCACCACAAGGACAGGTTTTGCTAAGGATGACATTCCTAGTAAAAGGGGTAAGCTTTTCTCACCTTTTAATCCTATTTTGGCTGCTAAAAGTTTCATATTCTCTCAGCAGTTAGATAGGCAGAACAGGTTCTTACCACTCGAGGTTGAAGAGCTATCTGACCATGAAGATAGTCTCAACGAAAATACAAATACCCCAGTTGTAAACATGGAATCTAGCACTGTCACTCCTGCTCCTCCTGTATCAGATGAGGTAAGTCAGGTAATTCCTGTATCTCCCCAATCAGAATTAGGAGAAATAAAAAAGGGGCAACAGAAACATAATGGTAAAGCACATAGTAATGAGACTTATTTAACCCAGTTAAATACAATCATGACTAGATCAAAAAGCTCTAATAATGTTTCCTTATGAATAGCACAACAATGCAGATTAAGCTACTAGTTTGGAATCTTAGGGGAATGGACACTTCTATGATTAGGCTCAATAATTTAATAAACAGACATCATTTTGAGCTCATCTGTCTAATTGAACCTAAACATGATAATAATCAATGTGACCATTACAGACAATTATTGCAGTTTGATAATTGCATGTATGCTAATAATGGTCAGATTTGGCTTTTCTGGAAAAATAGTGTCTCCATAGTATGCAAAACTGATAATCTTCAGTTTCTGGCTGTTTCTTTGAATAGCGTTAAGCTGAATAAATGTATGGATGCTATTTTTGTATATGGGCTTAGGACTAGGATTGGTAGGAAAGATCTCTGGTCTGATCTTAAAGCATTTTCTCAATCTGATTCTATATTCATTGGTGATTTTAATGCCATAACATCGGTCAATGAGTATAGAGGACCTTCCACTCCGAAGCTTGGTAGTATAAGGGATTTTAATGAATTTATCAATACTATGGCTTTGGAAGAGATAAGTACCGTAGGTAATCTGTTTACATGGAGTAATAATAGATTAAGAAAGCCAACGGTTCAGAGGTTAGACAGAGGTTTATGTACTGCTTCCTGGTCAAATAATTTTCCTAACTCCTCTGTTCACATACTAAATAGAATCTCTTCAGATCATAATCCACTGCTCCTCACCATAGGAAGTGACACTTCATCCACCCCTAGACCATTTCGATTCATTAATACCTGGTATAAAAGGGATGGTTTTAATGAGGTAGTTAGGCAATGCTGGGAGGGTCAGGTTAACCAAACAGGAATGAGTGGTTTTTTTCTAAAACTGTTGAGGCTGAAAAAAACTTTAAAAATATGGAACAGAGAAGTGTTTGGAAATATAAATGATAATGTGATAAAGGCTTAATCAATTCTGAAAGAAAAGGAAGGATTGTATGATCTGAGTGATACAGCTGAAAATATGATTAACATGAAAAATGCCAAGGCTAATGTAGTGAGAGCTTTAGTGGAACAAAAGAGCTTCTGGAAACATAAAGCTAAAGTAAAATGGTTAAGGGAGGGTGATGACAACACCAGTTTCTTTCATAACTCAGTTAGGGAAAGAAAAAGTAGGTTAAAAATCACAAAAATCAAGGGTGGAAATGGACAGTGGATAGATAATTCACAAGATATTGAGAATGAGTCCATCCAATATATCCAGGGACTTTTAACTGAACAAATTTCCCCCCACAGTGATTCTTTTAAGCCTCATTTCCTAAGCCAAATCCCGAATGTGATCACTAGGGAGGATAATGATAGATTATTGGAACCTGTGTCTATTTCAGAACTTAAAAACATTGTTTTTGGACTTAATCATAGGAGTAGCCCTGGTCCAGATGGATTTACTGCTAAGTTCTATATTAAGTCTTGGGATATAATAGCAAATGATCTGTTATCTGTTGTACAAGATTTTCTGAGTGTGAACAATATCCCAAGGGGGATTGGTAGTACCTGGATTACAATCATACCAAAAAAAAGTACACCAACCACCTTTGAGGACTACAGACCGATTAGTCTCTCTAATGTCATAAACAAGATTTTCTCTAAGTTATTAATGGAGAGACTAAAGCCTTTAATGGATAAAATCATCTCAAATCACCAAACTGCATTCCTCAAAGGTAGAGACATTGCTGATAATGTTATCTACCTTCAGGAAATGGTCAGATTTTTAAACAAGAAACAAAGAGAACCTAATTGCATTGTTAAATTGGATCTTAAGAAAGCCTTTGATAGAGTTAGGTGGTCTTTTCTCTATTCTGTGCTTGCTAAATTTGGATTTCATGCTAGATTTATTTTTCTTGTTATGAAGAATCTGTCTCAGGCTTGGTTTTCTATCCTTATAAATGGTAAGCCAGTTGGTTTCTTCCAATCTACTAGGGGAATCAAACAGGGTGATCCCCTATCACCTTTTCTTTTCAATATTTTTTCAGAGGCTTTCACCAGAAGTCTGTCCTTTATTTTTCAGAATGGTAGCTTGTCATACTTTGGTGTGCCAGGTAATGCAATCCAAATTTCTCACTTATCTTATGCTGATGATACTATAGTATTCCTTAAAGCCAATAATAATACTCTGATCAGATTTAAGGCATTTTTGGCTACTTTTGAGGAAGTTACTGGACAGCAAATTAACTACAGTAAAAGTGATCTGTACATAGGAAAGCATGCTACTGTAAATAGGGTAAATAGAATAAGGAGAACTTTAGGTATGAAAGTAGGAAAGTTTCCTTTCTCATATCTAGGGGTTCCCATTTTCACTGGTAGAGCAAAGAACATATATTTCCAGCCTTTAATTGAGCAAATTGACAGTAGATTAGGAAGCTGGAAAAATAAGTGGCTCTCAACTGGAGGGAAACTTACTCTCATACATTCATGTATATATGCAGTCCCACAGCACATTTGGTCAGTAATCAAACCTGGTAGGCAAGTCATAGTAGCTATAGAGAAAAAAATGAGTAATTTCTTCTGGGGATACAATGATCTGAATCCTAAAAGAGCATGGAGAAAATGGGAAGAAATATGTTATCCTACCACACAAAATGGACTAGGATTTAGATCAATTACCACCATTATAAATACATGCTCTGTTAAACTCTGGTGGAAATACCAAAAGGCTGAAGCACCTTGGACACATTTTGTTGCATCTCTTCCACCCTCCTACAGATCCTCACCAAATTGGAAAAGGATTTGCTTCATTAATGCCTGGGCAGAATTCCAATCTAGAGTCATAATAGGAAGTGGGGAGTGTAATTTCTGGACTGCTAACTGGTTGGACATAGGTCCCTTGCAGGATCTCTGTGATCATTCAAATGTTGATATACCAGCTAGTTGTAGTGTGTCTGAGTTCATGAACAATAAAGCTGTCCTGTCTGCTAAAATCTATCCATTTCTTCCTACTTATGCCTCCTCTCTTTTGCAGGATGCTAAATTATCTCCTCACAGGAAGGACAGACTGATATGGAAACCAGGTATCAAGGGAGAATTTTCTTTCAAATCAACCTACCTTTTGCTAAGGGATCAAAGAGGTACTGTTGCTTTCTTTAAACACTTATGGAGCCCTAGAATAGAAAAAAAATCTCAGTATTCATGTGGAGACTGATGAACTGCTTGCTCCCATTTGATAATGTCTTGATATCCTTGAGAATCTCAATGGCTTCCAAATGCTGTATGTGTCAAAATCATGTGGATTCTCTGGACCATTTTTTTAACACATGTACATTTGCAGTGTATATATGGAAACAGATTCATTCCTTCATGGGAATTAGGGACAGGGGATTTACATCCATATGGGATAGACTCTCGTTTTATCTTACTTATACTGGTATCAGTAAGTTACATTTAGAAATGATTCATGTTTCAGCATTTATATCTTGTTGGAATCTGTGGAAAGTCAGGAATAAGTGCTTATATGATTCTACTAATCCTGTGACCAGTGTAGCTCTAAATAACATAAGGACCCACATTTTTTACATGTTCACTGCTAAACCAGTGTATATAATCTCTAGGATAGATAAGACTATTGCTGATCATTCTTTTCTGCCACTGATCAAACAACCTCCTAAACCAAAGATTTTCAAAATTGCTTGGACAAAACCATGTATGGGTTTTAAAGTTAATGTGGATGTTGCTTGGTGCTGTCAAACAAACATGAGTGGATTGAGTTTGATTATTGGAGATTTCAGGGGTGGTTTCTATGCTGCTCATACTAAGATCTCTCCTGCATATTCTCCTTTGGAGGCAGAGATGATGGCAATTAAGTTTGCCTTACAAACTGGTTTAAATCTAGGTTTTTCTTACGTTGTAGAATCTGATTGCCTGAATGCTGTTAGGTATGTAGTGGATCCTGATAATGCCCCATGGAAAATATACCAATTAGCTGATGAGATCCATGCTCTGCTAGGAGAAATTTCTATACTACATGTGCATAGGCAGGCAAACTTGGTTGCAGATACTTTGGCTAAAGATTGTTTGAGAAGTTTGTCATCCTATTCTTACCTTCGTTTTCAGAGTTTATCAAATGTTGTGCAAGGATTGATTAGATTAGATCAAATGGGTACACCTTCAATCCGGTTTGCTAATTGAATGATGTTACTGACTGTACCTCATATAAGAACTGTTTTTTCGAATGGATGCTACTGATTACTGTATATTGCAGGTTTGATGATGCAAGGAGTTTTTTGCTGTGGCTGGACTTGTTGATTACAGAGGAAGACATTAATTGCTACAGATGCTCAGCTACTCGACAAAACTTGTCATGTTCATAGATACAAATTGGATACCCTGCTGCTGGATTTGCTCATCCAAGAGGGAAAACGCAAGCTTGGATTTCAGATTTTTCCATTTTTGGCGCACTCTTCTGCACATAATCCCCATTGGTGGGATTTCATGTTTGGAAATAATTGTTTTCTCTGTTAGTAGAGGCTTCGTTTCTTAGCTATGTGGAGAAAATTGGACTGACTTGTGTTTCTTTGATTAGATTCACTAATAAGTTTGATCATCTCCAACATAGTCTAAGAGCTTTTGGAATCCTATAACGATTTTCCGGTTGTATTTTCATTCTTTTGGAAGCAACAAGTGTTCATTCCAGAGCTTAGTGCTCAACAATGTATATCTCGACTTAGCTACGGCTTCTTTTGATTGTCTTGTCTATTTTATGGCTTGGGAAGGCCTAATATAATTTCCTCCATCTCAGGATGGTTTAATAAAAAAAAAAAGCCATCACTAATCCCGCCACACCATATAATTTTTTCTAGAGGAAGTCCCACAAGGTGGCCTATTGATTAGCTTATGTATAGGCCATTTAATTTTTTACCTTAAATGTTATAATTTTTTATAAAATTTAAATATTATATTTTAAATGTTAAAATAAGATTAATGTATATTTAAATGTGAAAATATAAAAATATATAATATACAAAAAATATTTTTAAAATTTTAAATTTAGTACTCCATCCGTCCCAAACTAAACTTCCTAGAATATTTTTCACGCTTTTCAGAAAACATGTTTGACTGTTAATATGTTTAACTACGTATAATAATAGCAATAAAAATTGATGTTTAGAAATTACTTATTATGAAGAATCTAAAAATGTCACATAGAATAATATTATTATATATTATATATCTGTTCAAATATGGTCAAAATTTTACAGTGTTGAGTTTCAAATAGTAAGTCTGCAACTTAGTGTGGACATGTGGAGTATGAACTTTAAAACTAGCCACCTGTTAGTACTCAGGAGAGCCCCTCCTTTTCTATATCCAATCTATAAATATAATTGTTTGAATTTGTAGAGATTTTATTGAGGAGGAGAATTTAATTTAGAAATAATAAATTTAATAAATCTTTAACAAATATTATTTTAAAAAGATAATTAGATAATAATTTTTCTAACGAGTGCTCATGCACACTCGTTAACATTAATAGACTTTCTTAAAAGTTGTGTAGGGCAGCCCCAGTGTGGGAATTTCCTCCTTTTGAGGGGTTCCTTGTGGGCACTAGTATATATCGTGGACCAGTGCTTGACCCTTGGAATGCTATGATTTACCCCTCCATCAACTGTACTGCTGGGATGATGGGGCCCTGAAGGTGAGAGTATCGCCTTTTTTCTTAAAAGTTGTGTAGGGGTGGAGTTCTTTATGAAACCATAATTACTAATACCACTCACATAAACAAAAAAATAACACTACTCCTTAATAAACTCAATTCCTCCATAAATTAATATTATATATGTTTTCAATTTTCCGGCAATTCGCATATTTTACTCTGTTCTTTCATATACGTATAATTACTATACATAGTATTCTAATTAATGTAATTAGTATTTGAATTTGAGAAAAAATTAGAACAAACTAAATTATATTTTATATTTTTTAATTTGAATTTTTAAAAGAATTTGTATATGGAATGACGTATTTTTTAATAGCATATATTTTTTGTAACATTATTAAAATTACTAGGTGGATGTTTTATACAAATCACCAAACGTGTGCTATTCAAAGATTTATGTTCGATAACAAACTTCTCACTGTCACATTCGTCGAACTATATCACACTGAATCCATATCATAATTTGGATATGTATTAGTTTTGAAGATATTAATTTCGATTAGACGTTAGTTATATGGAGGAACTGAGTATAATACATATAAAATACAAATTACACGTATACCAAGGAATACATAAATGGGAGTAATACATGTATTCTACTTGGTATGCGGTTTAGTTATTACGAATTAGTAGATGAAGGAACTGAGTAGAATAAGTGAGTTAGAGGAAAGCTGAAAATATGTAAAATATTAATCAATGCAGGAATTGAGTTTAATAAGGTGTGATGTTGTTTTGTATTTTATCTAGATAGTATTAGTCATTATGGTTTCTTAAAAAACTTTACCACTACACAGCCTTTGAGAGAATCAATTAATGTTAACGAGTGTCCATGAGCACTCGTTAGAAAAATCCATTACATAAAGTGTGCTAAATATAAATAGGCCAAAGATAGTGTTAGAATAAGTCAAATATCCGATTAGATATGATTTGTTATGGATGGAGTTATTGACTAGACTAGAGTCATATTAGTACTAGTTTTCCTTTTGTACTCTATTTATTCTGAGCAGTAATACATGATTCATTACGGAAAATCATTATTTCATAGTATCAGAGCCTTACCGATCTTGGCCCCGATCTCTTCCCCCTCTCATTTTTCTTCTTCTTTTCAATTGCTTACATAGCCTTCCCGCCGGCATTCTTTTCTGGAGAATTCCCGGCCTAATTCCAGCAGCCTTCGATGTCGCTTCCCTCTCAAGTTTCCGGCAATCAACATCCTTGCTCTCACGGTCGTCTCTGGTGAATAGTGTTTACAGCCTTCTCCAGTTCTACTTCCAGCGGCGAATCAGTTGTGTTCATGGCTTTCATCAATTCTGGAGCTCTCACGGTCTTCGGTGAGTAAAATCCTTTGGCAGTATATTTCTAGGGCCTTCGTTCTCGGCAAGTTCAAGTTCCTATTTCCAGCGAGTTCCAGCCCATTGGCATTTTCCAGCAGTGTACTCTTCCAATGGCAACTTTCCATCTCCAATTTCATCATTTTCCACCGGGCCGGACAACTTCTGCATCAACAAAACATGGTTTGATGTTCAACGCGTGTTATACACATGCCTATTGTTGAAGAAGGCACTTGAAAATCATGGGCGCGTAGACTACAGAACCCTTAGAGCGCCTAAAACCACGCGCACGTTGATTGAACATGTGGTCTCTTCCTGGTCGCTCACTACGCACTCATTCCTAAAGGCGATACCCTCGCCCTCAGGGCCCCGACTGCAACCACACCAAGCCCATAACTGAGGAGGTAAATCACTGCTCCCAAGGGTTCGGTACGCGGTCCTCGAATGTACTCGGTGGCCACAAGGAGCACCTCCACTGGAGAATACTCCCACACTACGTCTGCCGAGATTCGAACCCCTCCCTATGGGGAATGGAACACCTAACCACACTGCGCCTGCCGAGATTACGCACTCATTCCTTCTTCTAGTATTGCTCGCCTTCAGTTTTTTGGTGCAGTTTTTTGAAATCTTTGGCAGTCATTATTCACTACAATTATGATATTTTACAATTCACGTGGATTAAAGCATCATGGCTCCAAATGGATTGTAGATTCTGGCACCACAAAACACATGGCATCGTCCTTCACAGTCGTTGATCATGTAACACCTTATGATGGTTCTTCCTGCGTCTATGTTGGTAATGGTTCTCAACTCCCTATTACCCATATTGGCGATTCTCAAATTTCTAAGCCTCTCCCTTTTTATGATGTGTTTATTGTGCTTGATATCACTAAAAATTTTCTTTCGACTTGCAAATTAACTCGGGATTTAAACTGTGTTGTTTGCTTTGATGATTGCTCATTTATTATTCGGCATAAAATCACTAGGGAAACCTTGGGCCATGGTCATATTGAAACTGGGCTTTATGTTTTAGACTATGGTGCATCTACCTTTTTGTATATTGTGGAATAAAATAAGTCACGTGCATTTTTTGAAACCTGGCATGCTAGACTTTGTCATGTTCTATATTCCATTATTTTTGGTTTGCGAGATTTTGGATCTTTATTTGTCTCATCGGTTTTGCCTAAACCTACCCTTTGTGATGCGTGTGAAAAGGCTAGAAGGAAGCGTTTTTATACAAAAGATAAACGTGCTGCTACTTGATCTAGTTCATTGTGACTTATGAGGGTCCTCTCTTATTTTATCTGCCGATGGTTTCTCCTACTATGCTATTTTCCTTGATGATCATTCTCGACTCTCATGATTTTACCCACCGGACCGCAAATCTGATTTTTGGGATGTTTGTTGCTAGTTTGAGGCTTTTGTGGAGAACCAATTTTTTTCCACCATTAAGGTGTTTTAGAGTGATAGGGGAAGTGATTTTGTAAATGGTCGCTTATGCTTTCACTTTCAGACAAAGGGCATTCACCATAAGATTTCTTACCCGTATACTCCTGAGCAGAACGGTCAGGCTGAACATAAGCGACCGCCACATTGCTGTTATGGACTTGTCTATGTTATACCACTCTCATTTCCCTCTCTCCCACTGGCTTGGCGCTTTTACTGCAGCCACTAATACTATAAATCGATTGTCCACTTCCCTTCTTGGCGGACGATCACTATGTGAAGTTATTAATGGCGGATTCCCATATACACCAATTTTCATGCTTTTGATTGTCGGGTCTTCCCTTTTGTTTGCCCCTTTGCCAACCACAATTTGTCTCCATGTGGTATTTCATGGGTTCTTAGTGGCTACAGTTTGCAGTATTAAGGTTTTTGGTGCCTCGATTGTACTACCAGCAGAATCTATGTCACTCAACATGCTCGTTTTGACTAAACATGTTTTCTATTTGCCTCTTCCATTCCTTCGGCGATCGGTTCTCCACCTTCAGTGTTAGATGTTTCTGCCTTTGTTGATCCTGATTCTGATTCAGCACCTCTTTTCCCTATAGTTTTTCCTGTGCCGACTACATCTTCTCGCCCCCTTGCTCCATTTGTGCTACTGATCTAGCTCCAGTTCATCAGCCAGTGTTATATGCATCTCCGTTGGCCTGTCCGGCCGCCCAGTCTCCGCCCAGTTTGGCCACCTCATCACCAGTTTCCTCAGTCGACTCCACCCCACCAGCTTCTCCTCGGATGGCCACTCAATCAGCGAGTAGGGCTATTGAGCGCAGAGACTACTCAGACTTTGTCGCTCACGGTCTTCTTGCATCTTTACTTGATCAGTCGGAACCCACAGATTACCATTCAGCTCTTCAGGATCCTTCTTGGGTTTCTGGTATGGATGAGGAGATAGCAGCTCCTTGTGAACATTTTAATTGAAATTTGGTTCCCCGCCCATTGGATGCCAACATTGTTGGCTCCAAATGGGCTATCAGCTGAAGTATTGCCCTGATGACACGGTTGATCGTCATAAGGCTTAACTTGTAACGCAGGGTTTTCTCTTAGATTCTGGAGTTGGACTTTGATCACACTGTTAGTCTTGTAGTCAAAGCATCTACTGTTCAGACAGCTCTCGCTACTGCTATGATGCGTTCCTGGCCGTTTCATCAGCTGGATGTCAAGAATATCTTCCTTAATGACGCCCCCGATGCTCTAGTGTATATAACACAACATGTTGACTACAAGGATTTTCTCCATCCAGATTATGTTTGTCGCTTGCAGAAGGCCAATTATAATCTTAAGAAAGCACCTCGAGCATGATTTTAGCGATTCAACACTTATTTGACTCAGCTCAGTTTCTAGTGCAGCTCTGTGCGACACTTTTCTGTTTGTTCTTTCTCGGGGATCATCGTTACAATATCTTCTGGTTTATGTCAACGAAATCATTCTTACAAGTAACAATTTGACTATTCTTCAGAAATTTATTGATCAGATACATCAGGAGTTTTCCATCATGGACTTAGGCGCCCTTCATTACTTCTTGACTTAGAAGTATCACCTACTTCATCAGGTTTACTTCTTGGTCAAGCTAAGTATTCACGTGACATTCTTACTCGCGCCTAGATGTTTAATGTTGCTCCAGTCTTTACCCCATTTGTGTCGGGCTTGCATTTGCATAGCTATACCAGTCCTCCATTTTGGAATCTGACAATGTATCGTTCTCTAGTTGGGGCCCTTCAGTACCTGACCATTACTCATCCTGACTTGGCCTTCAACACTGTCAGTTAGTATCTTCAAGATCCTTGTGACGATCATTTTGCTGCGATTACTCGGATTCTCTGATATGTTCGAGGAATACTGTATTTTGGTCTTACCTTTTGATCTGCCAGTTCTCCCAAGGTGTTGGGTTATTCTGATGCTGATTGGGCTCATTGTTCGGAGACTCGTCAATCCACTTATGAATATGCTATTTTCTTTATGGAAACCTTATTTCCTGGAGTGCCAAGAAACAATCCACTGTTTCTCGTTCCAGCACGGAGTCAAAGTACTGGGCTTTAGCCAACATAACTTTTGAGGTTTTTTTACTGACTCAGCTGGTTCGAGATCTTTGAGTTCCATTTTCTGGTTCTCCACTGTCGTTATATGACAACAATAGTGCCATCTTCTTGGCCTATAATCCAGTTGCTCACAAGCGGGCGAAGCACATCGACATCGACTATCACTTTTTTTGAGAGTTGGTTGCTTCTGGCAAGTTGCCTATTGCTCATGTTCCTACCGTTCTTTAGATTGCAGACATCTTCACCAAAGGGCTCTCTCATTCGCTGAGCATCCGACGCTTTGCTTGAGAGGGTGTTAGAATAAGCCAAGTATATGATTAGATTAGATTTGTTATGGATAGAGTTGCTGACTAGACTAGAATCATAACTTTCTTTTTGTACTCTATTTATTATGAGCAGTAATACATGATTTAGTATGGAAAATCATTCTTTCAAATAGTATAACGGGAAGGAGTAAGAATTTAATTCCATGTAATCAGCAATGAAAGTGGTCGACTCTTTAACTAATTAATATATCTTGATCAAACAAGCGATTTAATATATCCATTTCTCAATTTCCACCAATGTTTTTCATGGTTAACCTAACACATATTTTACTAATAATATTTTTATACTTTATGAAAAATATATTATTTTAAAATTTAACAAATCCAATAAATTTTTGGGTAATATGCAAAGAGTCCGTCTCTTGAAAGATGGTATTTCCATAAGTCATGGAAAAACCAAAGTTTAAAATGCAAATTAGAAGAAATGAAGATAAAATTTTCGGGTTGCATGAATCGGGTTATGAACTTTATTACTACTGCACGTTGCATGATAATTTTTTAATATTGCAACTTAGACCTTTTACCTTTTATTATTCTAATTAAACATCACCTTTCCATAAGCCTATGGAAAGACCGTCTTTCCCAAGACTTTGCCATATGCAAATATAACGCTATATGTTGGAGAAAGTGCAGATATAACTCTGAGTTATTTTTTAGTGCAAACATAACCAAACTATTATACATAAGTGCAAATTCAACCCTAAAGTCATTATTCCGATATTGACTAGCCATTTCTGGCCATTGACCAACTGGAAATGACTAAAATGCCCTTATAACCTAATACAAAATTTTAAAAGATAAAAATGGCCTCCCACCCAAAAATGAAGAAAGAATCATATATCCAGACTTCAATTCCAATAAAAATGACAGATTGTTCTTATCAGGATTGCTTAAAAGCTTCATCCCTTGAAGAAACTCGTGATTGGAAAAAAAAATGGTATCTGTAGGATGGCTAAATGACTCCCATATCACACTGCTATCATTCCCAACAAGAACCAGATTCCCGGAATCAAGCAACTGCGTTTCTGCAACACCTTTGTTGGCAGTGTTTGTAGACCAAATGATGGAATTTCCAGTCTTCATGAAAGCATTCCCAGAAGAGTCAAACACCAAAATATATGAATATTCAACTGGGCTATTCCTGTTGGCAGACCATACTATGGTCTTGCTACTCTTATGAATAACAACAAGAAGAAACTTGGTGACATCTTCTGTGGGGTTCAATCCAAACCCTAAGTTTGAATTGTTTGAAGCCAAAATCATGCATTGGTTATCAATCCAGGTCATTGGAGACCACCCCATACCCAAGTTCCCATTGTTCTGAACAGGGGCGGAGCTAGTCTTACCTGAGATTCCGGTGTCATGGTCGTAGTGATCAATTGTTCTTCCCGGTGGAAGCTCTGCTTTCCAGCAATTTTCATTTTTCTGGCCAGAAGCAATCAGAGAATAAGGCCGTTGAAGGCCTTCTTATTTTCCCCCATAATTCATCAAAACGACATCGTTTTGTTTCAATCAAACGACGTCATTTTGGTTCAATCAAACGACGTCGTTTTGATTAGTATAGAAGAAAAAACTAAATAAAATTCAAATTCAAATTTTGGGTATTTGTTTTGGGCAAAAAACTCATCACCCAAATTTTGCCAAACCCCAAAAATGAGTCTCCTCTCCACCTTAGCACTGCTCCAGCGGTCCAGCCTCTAGCCCCGGGCACCGCCGCTGTCCCGTCATCGACCAGAGACTCCGGACGCCGCCCCACCACCGTCCAGTCTATCCCTCCTCCAGACCCACCTAAAATAAATCCTGGTTCCGCCACTGATTCTAAACACTTGCTACACTTGTTCCAACAAGAAACACAAACACAACAAAAAGAACACAACTTTGATGGGTAAAAATACCATTTTCCCATACCCAATTCAAGAAATGAAACCCAAAAATGCTGGACACCGTTGACATCTACGACACCATCCTCGGCCATGATTTCATCCGGCTGCTCCAGTTGCTCACCACCTCCCACCTCCGCTGCTCCCGACCCAAACCCGCACAAATTGAAGGCCCTCTCGAATTCACACAACCCAACCCGAGCCAGCATAACCCATCTCGAGCCCACACAACTCGACCCGAACCTGCACAACCATCCTCTCCATCCTAGCTGTCAACTATCGGTGGAAAAGGTCGCATGCTACCTCTCCGACGACGGTGGCTCGCTGATCACGTTCGAGGCGCAGGCAGAGGCGGCAAGCTTCACGTGGATGTGGGTCTTGTTCCGCTGGAAACACGACACCAAGCCACAGAATCTGGAGGCGTACTTTTTGTAGAAGTCAGAGGAGGGTGAAGGGGGAGTACTCCCTCCGTCCCATCTCAAATTTCATGGAATCCTTTTCACGGTTATCAAGAAACATGTTTGACCATTAATATATTAGACTATGTATAATAACGGAAAATAAAAGGTTACTTTTGAAAAACTACTTGTTACGATGAATCCAACCATATAACATATGATAATATTATTGTTTATATATCTATTCAAATATGTGGTCAAAGTTGGACATTGGATACATAAAGTGGAGTAGGTAGTTTGAGTTAGGACAGAGGGAGTACGATGAGTTTGGCAAGTTTGAGAAGATTGGGGTGAAAATTAAAAGTTTGAGAAGAGATGGTCTGGAGAAGAAGAAGCAATTAGGTTAGAAATTTTGGGGTTAAAATAGTAAATGAAAAAAGTGCTTTTATAACCTTACCTAGTTGACATAAGTGCCAATATAACCTTTCAATATTCGAAAGTGCTAATATGACCTTATCTAGTTAGTGAAAGTGCTAATATAACCCTATAAGTTTTAAGGATGTGCTGATATAACCCTACAAATATTAGAAACGTGCTGATATAACCATACAAACATTATGAATGTGCTGATATGACCCAATAAGATTGCATAATTTGCTGATATAACCCTACATGTTCTGGCGGTGGTCCGACGAACTATGAGGGTAAAATTATCCACCTAATTTCAGCGTTAGCCCAAAGGGTATTTTGGTCAATTTACTTAGAGTCAATGCTGAAAAATTGAGGTCAATGCCGGAAATGGGGGTCTGAGGGTTATATTGACACTTTCATTAACTAGTTAGGGTTATATTTGCACTAAAAATTATCATAGGGTTATATTGGCACTTACTCAAGTAGATATGGCTATATTGGCACTTATCCCATAGTAAATTAATGTGTTTTTTTGATTTTTTCAGATGGGTAAAATTGACTTTTCACCCAATTATGAAAGAAATTCATAAGATTAAACCATGTATATAGCAAAGTGCTTATATAATCCTACATAATTGACGAAAGTGCAGATATAGCCTTGCGATAATTGAAAGTGCAAATATAACATTCTCCCGCGGATTTAGATTAGAATTGGGTGAAAAGTCACTTTTACCCCTCTGAAAAATACAGCTATGAATTTCTTATTTTTAAAAATACAGTTATGAATTTCACTACCACTTCTATGTGATGTGAATATATAATTAAATCATGTAGTATATACATTTTCAGGAAGAAAGTGAAGAATTAATAAAATAACAATAGCAATAGCAATTATTAAAATTTAATAACATTTAAAAATAGTTAATTGCATTCACCCTTAAATAAAAACAGCCCAAGCATTTCAAATAAATTAAATATAATAAAAAAATTATTACGAGAACCCATAAGATTAATATATACTACTAAGTATTATGATATTGAAATATAAACGTTCAAATTTTATACAGGTGTTTTAGTAACTTTATTTATCAAATATTTCCCCACAATATATCACACTCGAATTTTATGATATTCTATTGAAGTTAACTCAAAATGCAAACGAGCATTTAGTGTTTAAAATTCTTAATAATGCACATTCTATTTTATGATTTATATGACATTGTTTATTTTTTCACAATAAATTTGTATTGAGTTAAAAAAATTAGATGCAAGAACATAACATATATGAATATAATAAATTGTTTTTTATTTATTTTTTTATAAAAAAATTTAATGTTTTACTTTACGAAGAAATAAATGTAAGGCAAAGTTTTTCAGAAATATCGTATTTCCATGAGTATTGGGAAAGACGAGTTGAATTAGAATTATAGAAAGGTAAAAGATTTTAGTTACAATATTAACATTTTATTATACAAAAAGCACTAATTATAAATTTATAATAACTCAATTAATTCAACCCAAAATTTTTATCTTATTTTTTAAAAAAATTTACCATTTAAACATTCATCTTTGTCTTTCAAGTTAAATACTCCCTCCGTTTTTTTAACATTGGCACACTTACTTAAAAATGAGTGTTTTTTTTAATTGACACATTGTATTTATGGCAAGTTTAAGGTTATTACATCCACTCATTTTACTTTCTCTTCTTTCAATTCAATTTCATCCACTCATTTAGCCTCTCCTAAAATCTAACCCCAAAAATGATGTGCCAATGTTAAAAAAACGGAGTAAATTTTATTTACCTATCACTTCTCCAACCACTTCAAAATCCGTAACCGATGTTGAGAGGATGTTGGGAGGGTGTGAATATGTATGGGTGGAAGTTGAGTTTCACACGCGGTTGAGAAACGCGTGTAAGTGTCCGTTCGTGTGCAGAAGTTGAGTTTCAGACGGTGTTAATACGCGCGTGAGTGTACGTGTGAGTGTGGAAGTTGATAGCCTATTGAGAAGCGCGTGGTTATGTGAATTCGTGTGTCCCATCAACATTCTTTCTCTCTCTTCTCAGCATAAATAAGTCCAGAGTCTCCCACTCCTCCTCTTCTTCTATTACGACCACCATTAATACCTCACCACTTCACTTGGTCGGCCATCGCTTTCATTTCACCACTTCAGACATCATTCAGATAATGGTACGTATGTCCCCGTTTCACTTCGCGTCTGCATCTTAAAAAAATTCACTCGTATAGCAACAAGTACAACTAATTTGTTCACTCGTATAGCAACAAGTACAACTAATTTGTTGGGTTTTGCAGAGATTGGATTGAAAAATGATCACAGTCATGAATTCTATTAACAGACCCGTGAGTGAAACTACGGAAAAGTACGTGGACCAGCAGCTATGGCACGCGTGTGCAGGCGGGATGGTCCAAATGCCGCCGGTGAACTCCAAAGTGTTCTACTTTCCGCAGGGACACGCGGAGCATGCGCACAAGAATGTGGATTTCGGGAGCTTTTCGTCTTCCAGAGTGCCGCCGTTGATTCTCTCTCGAGTTGCGGCCATCAAGTACATGGCGGATGCCGACACTGACGAGGTGTTCGCGAAAATAACGTTGGTTCCGGTTAGGGAGAATGAAGGTGACTCTGAAGGCGGTGACGGCGGGCCGTCAGATTTCGACAAAGAGGATAAGCCCGGCTCGTTTGCGAAGACGCTGACGCAGTCCGATGCGAACAACGGCGGCGGTTTCTCTGTGCCGAGGTACTGCGCCGAGACGATATTTCCGAGGTTGGATTACTCGGCGGAGCCGCCGGTGCAGACGATTCTGGCAAAGGATGTTCATGGGGAGATTTGGAAATTCCGGCATATCTACCGGGGGACTCCCCGGCGCCACCTTCTGACCACCGGGTGGAGCAATTTCGTGAACCATAAGAAGCTTGTCGCCGGAGATTCCATCGTGTTCTTAAGAGCCGAAAATGGAGACCTCTGTCTCGGAATCAGGAGGGCGAAGAGAGGGATTGGGCTCGGCCCGGAAGTCCCCACCGGCTGGAATACCGGCGCCGCTCTCTACGGCGGCGGATTACCGAGGTTTTCGGGTGAAGAAGAAAGCCGGTTCTTCAGGAGTAACGGTAACGGTAACGGTTCCGATGTCGGTGCAAGGGCGAGAGGGAAGCTGAGGGCGGAGTCCGTCGTTGAGGCGGCGGCGGCTCTGGCTGCCGGCGCACCGTTCGAGGTGGTGTTCTATCCCCGGGCGAGCACGCCGGAGTTCGTGGTGAAGGCGTCGGCGGTGAAATCCGCCATGCGTATCCAATGGTGTTCTGGGATGAGATTCAAGATGCCTTTCGAAACCGAGGATTCCTCAAGAATTAGCTGGTTTATGGGGACCATTTCTTCTGTTCAGGTGGATGACCCTTTCCACTGGCCTAATTCTCCCTGGCGCCTTCTCCAGGTACCATAACGTAGCATTGATTTCTTGTCTATTTTGATGCACAGATTCTTTAGAGAGGCTGTTTTCGTGCATGTTTAGAATGTAGGAGAAATGAAGTATTGTTTCTTGCAATGCTGATTGGTTGTGTGATATTGTAGGTGGCATGGGATGAGCCAGATCTGCTGCAGAATGTGAAGAGGGTGAGCCCGTGGCTAGTTGAACTGGTATCAACAATGCCAGGCAGCCATGTTTCACCATTTTCGCCGCCCAAAAAGAAGATGAGGCTTCCGCAAGCTCCAGATTACCCCATGGTTTCCATGTCGTCGCTACTAAGTAACCCCCTTAGCCCAAGCAGCCCCTTGTGTTGTTTACCGGACAGCATCATGGCAGGCATACAGGGAGCCAGGCATACTCAATTCGGATTATCTTCGTTCGAATCACATTTTAACAGACTGCAACAACAAGCAGCTAGCTTTCCTTTCAAATCAAGAATGCATCATCATCACTCTGATGTGTCGTGTGCGCTAACTATGGGAAATGCTGTGCAAGGATTGAAGACAGGGGCTGATGCAAAAGCGCCCGTGTTCCTTCTCTTTGGCCAGCCGATTCTGACTGAGCAACAGATTTCTCAGAGCTCTTCGTCAGGAGAAATGGATGGGAATCAAGAAAAAACTGGAAATGCGTCTAATGGCTCAGGTTCTGCTGTTCTTGACCGCAGTTCAGACCGTGATGGTTTTCCGTGGTGCAAGGATGGAAAGAACGAGTTTGGATTAGAGACTGGCCATTGCAAGGTGTTCATGGAATCGGAAGACGTTGGCCGGACTCTAGACCTGTCTGTTTTCCCAACTTACGAGGAGCTCTACAGAAAGCTAGCTGAAATGTTTGGGCTCAACGGATCAGAAATGCCGAGCAATGTGCTTTACCAGGACCCAAAGGGCCTAGTTAAGCACACCGGAGATGAACCATTCAGGTAGTTAATAATGTTACTTAAGCATGAAGATTCATGCTGTTTTTAGAATGATGTTTGATGTGTTTTTGGTGTTTCTTATCAGTGAGTTTCTGAAGACTGCAAGGAGGATCACAATTCTCACAGATTCTGGTGACAACGTTGGAAGGACTTGATGTTTGTTGACTGTGTTTTGCAGTTGAAATCCTGTTTTAGTTGATTGGATTTTTGATGTTTGTATGGTTTGGTTTAGAAGAAATGTAATGGATGTTTTATGCCACTTCCTTTTCCAATCCCTCAAAGAGGGCATTCAAACATGAATTGGGAAGTTGTATAAAAGATTCCTTCAATCCGGACATTAAAATTTGAGATTGCAGTTTTTAAGCTATGTATTACCATGCTTTGGGACATTGTAAATTGGATTGGTTTTTGGCCATCTTAAGTTTTTGTGGTGTATTTCACCTTATGGTAATAATGTTTGAAAGAAATTGATGAAATCAAAAACACTCACAATGATGGTTCATCTCATGGTTTATTGTGTGAAAATCGGTTTAAAATTGATGGGGTCGACTTGCATCAGATTTGGGGCCGATAAAAAATTATTTATAATTAATTTGTCTTATTATTTATTTTTAGATGAAAAATATTTAATAATTTCTTGACAAAAAAATAAACTTATTTTAGATTCTGTCCCTTGAAAGATGGTCTTTCCATCATGAAAGACGAATTTTCCATCATGAAAGACGGTCTTTCCCGTCTTTTCCAAGATTTGCCATAAAAAATAGATCAAAAATGAATTTAAATAGTACTACCTCTGTTTCATTGGATGTGACACACTAGTCTTATGTGTTTGAATTTAGTTAAATGAAATAAGTGGATGAATTAAATTTTTTTAAAAAGAGAATAATAGAATGAAAATAAATAAATCTTACAAAAAATGCTACAATCACAAAAATAACAAAAAAAAAAATGTTCACTCCCAATGGAGCATTCGTAGAAGAATAATATTTTAGAGAGTTTTACTTTTATTTGAAAACAATCATTCATATTTGTAAAATCAGTCAACATCAATCACAATAAAGATATGACATCCAAACTAACTAATACTCCCTCCGTTTATTTCATTGGCATGATGTTAGAATTAAGGAGATTCTAAATGAGTGGATAAAATTAAATTGAAAGAAGAGAAAGTAAAATGAGTGGATGTAAAAACCTTAAACTTGTCCAAAATAGCAAGTGTCAATTAAAAAAAAATACCACTTTTAGTAAGTGTGCCAATGAAAAAAAAACACTTCTAGTAAGTGTGCCAATGAAAAAAAAACGGAGGGAGTACTAGCATTAACAAACCATTGAAGGATATCTAAATTAGAGTTTGACATTCAATTTAACTAGTCTGTAGGCATAACTAAATTATATGTCAACCACATTTATCTTAAATAATCTAGGGTAAGGATAATTAAATTATATGTCAACCACATTTATCCTCTACACTATTGTAGGTTAGAAGTCCAACAAATTAAAACTGACAAAGACGGTATTTTCATAAGTTATGAAAAGATGAAGGTTTAAAGTGCAAAATATAATAAATGAAGATAAAAATTGTAGGTTGCATGCATCGAGTTATAAACTCTATAACAACTAAGTTTAAAGTGCAAAATCAGATAAATGAAGATAAAAATTTTAGGTTGCATGCATCGAGTTATAAACTTTATAACAACTAAGTTTAAAGTGCAAAATCAGATAAATGAAGATAAAAATTTTAGGTTGAATGAATCGATTTATAAACTGAATAACTACTACACGTTGAATAATAGATTTTTAATATTACAAATAAAATCTTATATCTTTATTATTTTAATTAAGCTACATTTTTCTATAAGACTATAAAAATGTCGCAATGCGGTCTTTTCCAAAAATTGGTCTTCAAAATAAACCACCATTAATAAAAGACAACCAGACCAAAAGAAGAGAGACATAAACATATGCTGCAAGCTGGAGAAGCTCAAATCCCAACTGCGATGTTTCTGTCACCAACAATAACACCCAACTGTGATGCCGCAACATTTGGGACTCTTCCAATATTAATCGGGATTTGAATCACTATAATTAATTCTCCACCTTTCTCCCCTCAAATGTAGTTATCTAAAACCACACCACCTTTCTCCCCTAAAATATAGCTATCTAAAACCACACCATTACGCTAAGAATTAATGCCACATTAAGTAATGTCTAATGCCACATTAATATAATGTCGGTCAAACCATGCACACTTGTGCAACTGTCACCACTACCTCTTCCTCCCCAAACAATGGTACCACCAATGTCGATTTTCTTATGTCACAATGTTCTAATCCCAATCTTTACTACATTATTCTTGCTGCATTTTTAATTTTTCATCACTGATAACTATCTCTTCAAACATCTCCAATAATTTGAAACCTTCCTCATTTCTACTCAGTGTTACTGGTTAGATTTTGATTAGATTTTGATACAATCAAAAGAGATAGACGCAATTTAAAATTTTTCATAATGGAACCATCGCATTTATAACTTCAGTATGATTGGTCAGTAAAATTTTATATTGGTAAAATTTTCATTACACTCATCCATTCATGGATACTTATTAATAATTATTTCGGGATATATTTATAAATAAAATCTTAGGAAATACGGTCTTTCCATAAATACGGAGTTTAATTAGAATAATAAAAGATAAAAAATATTAGTTATAAAGTTTATAACACGATTCATGCAACCAAAAAAATTATGTTCATTTCTTATAATTTACACTTTAAACTTTAATTTTTTCCTGACATATGGAAAGAAGGTAGACAGACTCATATTTATAGTGCAAATACATTTTTAGTAATCTATTGATTATTTTAATTTAAAATACCATACTTATACTGATAATAATAATATTTAGTTATGTATAAATTACCAAATAATTTTTTGACGGATGTTTAAGTTAATTTCTTTAAATATAAATTTTAATTCGAGTAATTAACCACTCGAATTCCTCCCCATTTAATTTTTCAGTTTGTAAATTATGTAAGTAAAATATATTAAATTACAAGTACAACTACCATTTACATTATTTTTATTAACCTTTCATTATTTTTATGCATTATTTTTATTCACCTAACATTATTTTTATGCAAATGATTATTATTATGCAAATGGCGTATGCTTTAGTTGATTTCTTTAAATATAAATTTTAATTCAAGTAATTAACAACTCGAATTCCTCCCAATTTAATTTTTTAGTTTGTCAATCATAAAAATAAAAATATATTAAATTACAAGTACAACTATCATTTGCATTATTTATACACCTATCATTTGCATAAAAATATTATTTTTATTTATATTTATTCACCTATCACTATTTTTATGCCAATGATATTTTTATGCAAATCATTATTTAATTTTTATCAACATTACTGGGTTTTAATTTTTTACGGTAGAATCTTTTTTTTAAAAAAATATTTTAACAAATAAATGATACAATTAAATTTATTTTTCTTTCAAAATTTATATCCCAGTTGAAAATAGTAAAAAGTTCTTTAAAAAAAAATATGAATTGTTTCGACAAACGACGATAACAGTAATTCAATATGGCTCATGTATTAAGAGGAAATTAAGAGTGGTTAAAAGTAACTACAAATTACTAGCATTTAATGTTTTAACAAATCACGGCTTTAGTATGGCCTCCTGTATACAGAAGTTTCAATAGACCAGTTCAATTAGAATTTTATCCACGTACGTAGGAATGAAGTCTTGAATTGATTAGCTCCCGCATCGGAGATGGTTTTTGATCTCAACTATGTCGTGTTTACTATTCTCTTTGTCCAATTCAAGTTCCACATTCTAACTTTTTATCAGTTCACTCAAAAATGTGTATCCTATGTATCTTTTATTAATGATAATTAAAATTATAAAAAGTTGATATTTTGAAAATATATGAATCTACCAAGGTATCACTCAATAGTATTTATACTTATATACTAATTCAATTTTATGGTCAAAGTTAGGAAGATTTGACTAAATAAATACTAAATTACAGATTAAAATGGTACAGGAGAGTAACATTTTCCAAACCTCCTTGGATCGGTGATGCTCTAATGGTATGAGAGTACAGATAAAATTGGAGCGGGATGAGTAGATTATATTCCCTTTAGATATATGCAATTTAAAAAATTTATATCAATTCTCATCTTATCACTCACGACAAGTATAACATTAAAATTTACTGATCCATCCAGTTTTATATAAAATTCACCTCCGATCGATCACCTAGTTACCCACTTCAAACCAATTATATTCACCTCACTTATATTTCCATAAACAACTAAAATTCATTTTGCTATACTAATTTTAATGTTAAAAATCTAATAAGTACTTACATGAAAAAAATACTCACCCTGTCTCGCAAGGAAATTCAACCAGGGGTTGTAGCAATTCGAACATGGGTGGCCGAGGAAACCCTAATTCGGCCAAAACCTACTCAATTCTACCATTGGAACCCACTGATCAAATAATGATAGCAACCAATTAGTCTCTTAGCCAAGATACAAGTAAATCAATTTCTACTTTGTCAGATATAGTTTTTTCAAACACTCCTACATGTTTTCATTGTAATGAACGAGGACATGTTCACAATACCTGTCCCCATGAACGAATTAAAACAACATGGAGGAGGAAGAAGATGATGATATGCTTGCACGGTATGACACTGAAGAAGAACAAATAGATGATGAAATCTTCATTGTTGACAGAGGTGAGCAAGGTCTTGAGACACAAGAAGTTTTTAAGGCATATTCCACAGAAATGCCAAAATTACTCACCCACAAGGAGCATGTAATTTCAACCAAATAGTGTCAATTCCGCCAAAATGATAGTAAATGTCGCCATAGACAAGTTCCATGTCGATCCTAAGGTAGGTAAGACTAGTAAGTTGCAGAATGATTATGAAAAGTCGCATAAAGTCTTGTCTTCACATCTTAGTCCTTTACTTTTTATTTATATGATGAGGCATGAACTATCTACTGACTCTGGTAAATCATTTTATGCTTCAATAAGAGATGTAAATCGAGCTTTGACTAATCATTGTTTTGTTCTTACAATGTCCTTTAAAGAAAGTGCTATGCCAATGAAGATATTCATGTAGATATGATTTCATGGTTTGTTAATTTGTTACAGGAATTCAAGGATGTCTTTATAGGTTATATGCTTCCCGTTTCGAGGATGAAACTTTTCGATCCAGGAGGGAATGATACGAATATCAAATGGTTTGATAGTGCTTTAAATGGTTTGATGGATCATTGTAAAATATTGTAAGCTTATTTCATTTTGGGTTTATGGACTGACAGTTCGGCCATGTGGACTTTGAAGAGCTGAATTTCAGTTTTATTCTGATCATAATTAGATTTGGTAAGATTAGATAAGGTAATATTCTTCAAGGTTACTTCTTGAAGAATTCAACCCGATTACCTTAGATTACCATTTATTTTAGGTATTTTAGTTAGATATGATTTTAGATTCTTAAAACTGTCATAAGTCAATTCAGTTTCCAGTTGTGATTACGGTTTGGGGCGAGATTGTAACCCTATAAATAAGGGAGGCATTTTGACAAATTTCATACCACTTTTATCAATCAAATATACTCCCTCTGTTTCACTAAGAGTGTCACACTAGGTTTAGGCTCTTGGATTAATGTGAAGAAAATGAGAGGTTGAAATTGAGTGTATAAAGTAAAAAGTAGAATGAGTGGATGAGATGGTAGGAATCTTGCCAAAAATGGAAAGTGTGTCATTTAAAAAAACATCCCAATAAAGCAAGTGTGCCACTCTTAGTGAAACAGAGGGAGTACAACCTTTTGAGTTTATACTCTTTGCTTGCGAGCTATTCCATTGTTGCTTAACTCCGATGGCTAGTTAAGTATCAATAAACCTAGTAATCTGATCCTGAGAGCTAGTTAGAGAGGAAGTCGAGATTAATTAGGCGTACCCCGAGGGCTAGACACCTGAATTTCGTGAGAGATAGTGCGGGTTTGCAGATCCCTTCACTAGATCAAAGATATTAATTCCACAATCGTGAGTATTCGCAAGGAGATTCATATCAAATTGACTTAGACAATTACCATTATATTCCATTTTATTCCATTGAATTTGTTTATTTTCAGGTCAACCATTAAATTGTTTTTTTTAAAAAAACTAACAATCTTAACGTGTTAACCTCTTAAGATTAGATAAATAAACTAACTTAACAAAACTAACCTACCAAATCAGAAATCTAAACTAACAATTCAAAAAACATTAAAATTTAATCTCCCAACTACCATCACCTCTGATACTCAATTGTTAGAGCCAATCAACTTCATGACTAGACTAGAGTTATTTCAGCACTACACCTCTCTTTGTAATTCTATCTATTTATTATTTCCATCAGTAACAAATCCATTTACAGAAAATTATTCTATTATGGTATCAGAGCAAATTTTAATCCTAAGACATAAACCCTAAATATTTTCTTTTTCAGATTGGCCGCTTCCCTCTCTTTCTTTTTCAGCCAACCGATCTACCACCCGCCCTCATTCTTTCCGACACAATTCCCAGATTTTCTCCCCCTCATCATGGTCGACGAAAAACTATTTTACAATACCTTGCTCCACATGATGACAATCAAGCTCTTATTTGTGGAAGCGTCAAGATGGCTACATTCTTAAGCCTGAAGGGTTTTTTGGTTTTGTCGATGGCACAAATCTATGCTTGGTGCTTCCTCCAGCTCTGTCGGCATCCGGATGCTCCGCCCTTTCCTATGCCAAGGCCGCCACTTCTCCTAGGGATAGCAAGACTAGTCCTCATGAAGCTTATCAGAAAGCTAAATCATAATATGATTAGTGCATTACAGAGGATTAACATGTTTGCAATCTTCTAGTTTCTTCACTCACGGCTAAAGCACTTGCCGAGATTCCTGACAGTGCCACGTGTAAGGAAATTTGGGACAACCTCGTATCTACCTTCAAGAATAACATCACATCCACCATCCCGTGTCATCGTGTTGATGCTCATGCCATACAAAAATCTAATACAGTCAATGAACTTCATCTCAAATTTAATGAAATATTTGAGCAATTATCTACTATGGACTATTTGGTGACAAATGATGATCAAATTATTTATTTTTTACTACTTGCCCTAAGTTTAAGGAATTTTTTACCCCTTTGATCAATGCCTTTCCTACGCCCTGTATGCCGATGTTATTTCTCGTGCCAAAAATCACTAGGCTTTTTTGAAGAATTTGCAGGGTTATAATTCTCCCGCCACTGGTCCAATCGCATTTGGTGTTGGCAATCAGCCCCTAGCCAGCTGTTTTTGGGATCACGTGCTAGTGAGGGGTGGCAGAGCGTGGGGTTCACATGTCACCCCAAGTGGTTTTTTGGCAGATGACTCAGCGACAAGGGCTTCTAGTTTGGTAAGTCTTTAGCTGGGGCTGGTTCTGGTCGCAGCCGTTCACATTGCTCCTAGTGTGGTCGCCTCGGTCATTACGTCACCACTTGTTTCAGAATGTTAGCTCAGAATTGTCGTTTAGATTCATCCCACTTAGCTAAAAAATTTCATCCATCTCTGTAGTTGGAGTCTTCCTCTTGCATCTCATACCGATTTGTGGATTTCGGTGCGACCAATCATATGGCCTTTTTGGCTTCTATCTTAGATAGTTTTACCCCTTATTCTGCTAATTCTTATGTTTATGTTGGTAATGGTGCTACTATTCAGATTTCCCATATTGGCTATTCTCATATTTTTGACAATTTACTATTATTTGATGTACTGGTTGTACCTGAGATTAATAAGAAGTTGTTGCCTATTAGAGCATCTCCAATGGTTTAATCTATCTTTCAGTTGCTATTGTAAATTTTTACAATTGCTATAGTGTATTTACTCCCATGGTTTACTTCATATTTTCTTCTAAAAATATTCCTTTAAATTATTTATAAAATTAATTTTATAAATTCTAATGAATGTAAAAAATAAACAATTATTTTTCATATATAATTAAATTACATATATGGTATGAATATATAATTAGTTAGTTTATTTTTTATATGTGATTAATTATAAATTCTGAAAATAAACAAATAAAATAAGTGTCAGACAACATTAGTTACTAATAATAGAAGAAAACTAAAGAACGGGCAGGAAAGTAAAAAGTAAGGAAAAAAACGTGACGAAATGAAAAGAAAATTGAAAAAACAACTCAAAACAGACTTTGCGTTCTATACAGTGAACGCTAAATTTAGAGTAATAATTTACATACGGGATGTCAAAAGGGTACATTTGACGTACTGTTGGAACACACAAACATATATATATATATATATTGTCTTTTTTCTCTATGGTCCGTAAAGTTTGTGTACCATTGGAGTTGCTCTTAGTAAACTGACCAGAGATTTGAATGTGCTTATCACCTTTGATAACCGAAACTTTGGGATTCAGAACATAGTATCCAAGGCAGTCGTGGGCAGGGGCCATAGTGAAGACGGACTCTATGTCCTGGATAGGGGAGAGAAAGCTCTTGTTTCCTTTTTACAGCACAATAAAGATCGAGAATCATACAAGCTCTAGCATGCTTGGTTGGACCATGTGCCTATTGCAGTCAATATTAGTTTGCGGAAGTCTGGTTTTCTTTCCATAGTTTCTTTACTGCCTAAACTGCATACCGCGCCCCTTGTGTTGTGGCGAAGGGTTAGCGGTTGGCATTTGTTGAGAATCCTAAACACATTGTGCATGTTCTTAATCTAGCACATTGTGATTTGTAGGGTCCCTTCCTAGTTATATCAACAAGCAGTTTCGCTTATTGTGCCTTATCTTTGGATGATTTTTCTTGATTTACATGGCTTTTTCCAATTTGTCGCAAATTGAATTTTATTGACACTTATTTGCAGTTTGAGGCACTTGTCGAGAATCAGTTTTCATCTAAAATTACGGCATTTCAGAGTGATGGTGGCACATAATTCTTAGATACTCGTCTTCGGTCCCATTTCGCCTCTAAAGGCATTCACCATCAAGTATCACATATGTCAACTCTGGAGAAAAATGGGCGGGCGGAATGCAAGTGCCGACACTTTGCGAAGACGGGACTTACGATACTTTTCCACTCCCATCTTTACTTTCCTATTGGAACGATGTGTTTGCCACGACAGTATACACCATCAATTAACTACTTACTCCAGTTTTACAGAGTGCTTCTCCTTATGGACTTCTCTACAATTGAGATCTCATGTACTCAAATTTCCACCTATTTGGCTGTCGGGTTTTCCCATTTGTTGCCTTTTTTATCACAAGCTGTCTCCCTGCAATATTCCTCGAGTGTTTATCGGCTACAACTCCCATATAGAGGTTTTTGGTGCCTTGATTCCTCTATAAGAAAATTGAACGTCACTCGTCATGCTTAGTTTGACAAGACTTGTTTTCCCATTCACCTTGTCCACAACCTCGACAATTGGTTCTCCTTTTTTGGCATTGTGTGTTTCTGCCTTTATTGATCTTAATGGTGATTCTTCTTCTCCTTTGCCCTTGGATGCTCTGTCTACTTCGGTGCCCTACTCTAAATGTTTTGCAAATTTATATAGTTTAGTGGTCAGGATGACCCATTCAGTGGTCTGCATCCCCCCGGCCAGCCCTCCGATTTCTCTGACCCCCTCCACCAAAGCCTCTCTTACTGTGTCTCCTCCTTAGCCTTGATCTCATCAAATGACTACTATGTCCACAATTGGTGTGATTCAGCATTGAGATTATTCTGATATTGTCGCTCATGGCCTTCTTGTCGCCCATGTTGCACAGACGGAACCCACATACTATCAATCGACTCTTCAAGATCCACCTTAGATTTCAGTTATGGATTATGAGATATCGGCTCTTCGTCGCTAGCATACACGGGATTTAGTTCCACACCAATTGAATGTCAACATTGTTGGCTCCAAATGGATCTATCTGCTAAAGTAGGGGGTGTAAACAAACTAAGCCGCTCGTGAAAATCTCGCAAACAGCTCAAGCAAAAGATCGACTCAAACTCAAGCTAGACAAACATGAGCCGGGCTCGAGCTTGCTTGATTATTAGGCAAGCTCAAGCTCGAGCTTCTTCATCCTTGTTCGGTAGGATCGTCGAGCTTCACGAGTCTGTACCTATATAACTATATTATTTTTAATTTACAGTTTTGTGTAAATTAGAGGGTTGTATTGACTCGTTCAAAGGTAATGAGCTTAACGAGCCAATCTTGCTCAAGCTCAAACTCGAATTCGATTGAGTTATGAACCGAGCTCGAGCAGATCACCAACAATCAAGAATGAGATCAAGCTAAGCTCTCTGGGCTCGAACGAGCTCGAGCTAGAACACAAACAGAGTAATTTTTTCGAGCTCAAGCTCAAACACCCCACTACTTTATCTCAGCTCGGTTCGTTTACACCCCTAGGATGAAGTATCGTTCTGATGGTACATTTAATTGCCACAAGGTTGGCCTAGTGGTGCAAGAGTTCTCTTAGATTCCTGGTTTTGACTTTGGCCATACTTTCAGTCCCGTGGTTAAAACCTCTACTATTCAAATAGTTATTGCTATTACCACTATTCGCTCTTGGCCCCTTTATCAGCTGGTTATCAACAACACCTTTCTTAATAGTGTGCTCGACTCTCCAGTTTATGTGGCATAACCAATCGGCTACAAGGACCAACTTCATCCTGATTATGTCTATCAACTGCACAAGGTCATTTATGGCTTCAAGCAGGCTCCTCGGGCATGATTTTAGCATTTTAGCACTTACTTGTTACAACTTGGTTTTCATTGTAGCTCGGCTGACACTTCCCTATTTATTCTGTCTTGGGGATCATCGCTGATGTATTTTCTTGCTTATATTGATGACATCATTCTTACAAGTAACAACTAACTCTTCTTTGCCAGTTCATTTACCGTACCCATAGGTAGTTTGTCATTGAGGATTTTGGTGCTCTCTATTACCTTCTTATCTTAGAAGTTTCACCGCCTACTTTGGGTCTTCTTCTTTGTCAAGCCAAGTATGCTAGTGACATTCTTACTCGTGTTGGAATGTCTGATGTGGCTCAGTTTCACCCTATTTCTACCCAGCTCTCAGCTTCACAGCAGCAACAGTCCTCAGTTTAAGAATCTGACGCTCTATCGGTCTCTGGTTGGGGCTCTCTAGTATCTGACTATTACTCTTCTAGACTTAGCCTTTGGTGTAAACTCTGTTAGTCAGTATCTTCAGGACATTTGAGTTGATAATGTTGCTACTGTCAATTGGATTCTTCGTTGTGGGTGGTCAACGCCACCACCAAGTATGGCGGCTTCTCCTCACCCCACTACTTCCCACCCTCTCTCAATCCCCCACGCACCCTTACCCCACCCAAACTATCCTTTTGACAATGAAGTTAACCAAACCCCCAACCTCTCCACCATGATTGGTTGTTACCATCACAGCCACGCGGTGGATGCGATGAAGGTCAAGGTATCTTAAATATGAAATGAAAGGGCAGTTTTCAACTTTGAGGAGAGAAGTATTCATCATCCAACAATGAGTTCATAACAATGCTTCAAAGAGGTCGACATAAGCTTCAACAGATTTCCCACATGGGTAGTTATCCAAACTGCGAGTGGCAGCATCACACCAAAAAGTCTTAGCACTTATCGATCGTTCTCTCTGTTTCAATTACGTGTGGTCGACATGGGGTCCAGATTTGGTTCAATTTCTATCGCTTTCTTGAAGATGCTCAGAATGAAGAGGTGTTCCCAAAGGTGTCTGTGTCTGCCTAGATCTAGTAATGGTGTATGCAAGCCACATGACGCTAGTTGTATGGGGGCGTGAACCCATCGGTGTACATCGGTCAGAAAATGAGGGGTATTTTTGGGTGGAGGACATATTTTAAATTCATTTCCTTTTTAATATTGTTTATGTATTCTACTTTTGATGCTCTCGATGTTGTTTCGATGAGAATCAATTGTTTCTTCCACTTATAGAGAAATCGGTTACAACCTCCCCAAGATGGTTCTCTGATAAAATTTTAAGACCATGTAGTTGTGTCAACTTTGGTGGAGATGACCTTGAATAAGTTGGGAGATGATGCAATACCATGTTTCTTCAAAATGAGTCAATAACTAACTAGTCTTGTTCAGTTGGCTACCACAGTTTGCCAAAATGTCGTGATGGCCATCAGCTAAGTTTTTTCCCATGAGTTGATTGGTTAATATGTGGAATATGCTATGGCCAACACTTTTAGAGTTAGATCAGCACAAACTAATATAACATAGGATTAGATCGACAATAATTGAATATTAGGGTTAGATCGACACTAACTGAAAAAATAGATGGTTGGGTCAATACTTAATTAAAGAACATAAGGTTAGGTCAGTATTATTTTCATAACATTCTTTGAACAAGTATAACTTCCTAGATGGAATACATTGAACTTCTTTTCCTAATGATTGAATCAGACAACAAAAACAACTGCAGCAACCAGCCTAACATCCTAAAGCACATTCAAATTCATTCATCAAATCACAACAAAACTATTTCGTCGATAATTACACTAAAAGACACTACACTTAACAAGTCGACATCCCCCCGGCTAGCACCTACCGATTAGAATAAACCACAACAACAATCCTAACATTTTGCACCCATCAACACTAAATCCATTGCCTTAAAGGCCCTAACAAACGTCAGACAATTGCAACTGTTAGCGAACACATTGATACCTTGGCTAGGAGCAACCAATTGGACTTCAACCTCATTCGCACAATCCATTATCATTACCTTCTGCGAACATCAAGTTGGGCATGAAACATGGTGACAATACTATCTCTTCCAGACTCCGCATTGGGCACCACCCACCGCTGTCATCCGTGAACGTTACATTCGTAATACATTCTGCCCAGGTTTTTCATCGTTTTCGACATAAACACAGTTGTTTCATAGGAGCTGACCTTGCAAACAAGAGATACTAAATAGGCGAGGGAGAAGAACTTGCAAACGAGGGAGGCGGAAGAGGAGCAAACCTTGAGAACGAGGGAGGCGGAAGAGGCGGTGGAGGAGGAAAGAACGAGGGATGGGGAATAAATAAGGGAGGGGGTACCCACCGGGGAATGAAGAAGAAGAAGAAAATGATCCTTGGTTTTGAAACAAGTGCCACATCATCAAGGGTAAACGGGCATCAAATTTTGTGTATAAAGCTCAGGGGTATTTCAGACTTTTCAGGTTTGATTAATAACTAATTTTTTTTAGTCAATACCGAAAATGACATAAAAGAGTATAACTGTACAATTCGTTAATAAGTTAAGTTTAATTTTACACTTTCTTTTTTTCAAAATTACATTGACGATTTCATACAAAAGATAGGATTAGAAGTATAATGCAATGAAATATCAAATACTCCAAGAAAGCAAACATGGGGTAGCCACCAGTCACGTGAGGAACTTGGTAGTAAGTCAAAGCTTGTGGCTTCCACGGTTGCGCCGTCTTGATGGCTGGACCTCCTCTCTCGTCCCTTGTTTTCGCTTTACTCTGTTTCCTCACCCTCCCTAATTGCTCTAGTTATTGATTATGGGCATGTTTGACGATTGATAGTTAACTACTGATTCTGGATTGTTCGATTCGGTTGATTTTATTCCTTTTCTTTTTAGTGATTGTTTAAGTTAGTCATTCAATTTATCTGTTTGCAAAAAAAGTTGATATTTTCGCTAATTAATTAAAAGTTAATGGTTAAATATTATATTCGTATATATTCAATATATAAACTCTCTGAGTTACTTCTATTATCAATTGATTTGGAATGAAATCTCATCAACCTTGTGTGTTGGATTTGTAAAAAGTGCCTATGAACCATAACATTAATTCGATCATTAACCATTATAAAATTAATTCGATCATTAACCATTCTCACTTTGTTCATGTACAATATGTCTAAGGCTTGTACCTTATACTTATAAGGTTTTGTGAGTTATTTTTTTTATTACCAATTAATTTTTGGGCGTAATTTTACTTGATGTTACGGGATAAATTTCACTAAATTTGTGTATTGGATTTATACGGTATATGTGCCCTTATATACACGGGTCTTCATTTAATTACTTTACTGGACTGATATCTACTTTAGAGTCGGTCTCTTGTGAGACCGTCTCATGGTGAGACCAAGTAGTAGAGGTAAAATAGGAAAAGAGCAAATAAAATCCGTCTCATGGTGGACTAAATTGCAAATTATTACAATTACGCATTAAATCCCTGAACTTTTAAAGCATCAATATGAAACCCATCTTGAAATCTTTACAATTTAATCCCTGGTCAGTGATCTCACCGTGAAACGATCTTAAACAAGACTTTGTCTCTACTTTATCATACTAATTTTTTATTTGTTTAACTGAATTAAAAGTCTAAAATCTAAATATAGCTGAAAATTGGTTTGACAGACACGCCTAACTCTTTTAAATATTGTTATAACCATTTTTATCGAATAATGTTAAGGAACGTAGATACTATTTGTAATTGTAATTAGATTATATTTTCTTTTCCTAACTTGTATATGTATCAAGTACCACTATATAATATACTCTGACATCATGAATACACACATTATTACCCTTATTTTTTACCCATAATACACATAATGGTATTGTAAATTAAAAAATGGCTAACTGGCCGGCGTCTTTATAACTTTTTATTATTGATGTAATGCCAATTGAATAGGTGAATTCCACGAAACTTCCACAGATCGGCTTCTACTTTTCCCCGAAAAATATATTCTACTTTAAAATAAGCTATTTTTATCACTTTATCAAATAGTAAAAAATACTTTGCTTACAAAAAAACAACAACGTATAAACTATGCCAAATAGATAGTTTATCAACTCGAAAGGGTAGATACAGTGACAGGTGATCTGTTTAAATATACAATGTACTTTTTAATTTATACATTATTTTTATTAAATTTAACACTAAAATAATAGATATAATAGAGTATTTTTTAAATTAACTATTTTAATATTTTAATATTTTTACATTTAAATACATTTATTAGATATATTTAATTTATAAAATACAATATTTAAAATATAAAAATACAAATTTTAATTATAAAATATAGTGACATGTTAATAAATTTATGAATTACCCCCTCTACTAACCTCTGTCGTGAAGAATTGTACGTGTGTTTCTGCAATGAAGATGGCTGCGATTAACTCGGGTCTCAGGACTGCAAAAACAAAGGGTGTTGCTATATCACGCCCTGTATTTTACTAGATTACACCCTAATACGTATATACATGTATAATTTTAACTTTAATTTTTAAAAATAAAATCAAAAACCAAAAAGAAAAACAATAATACTGCCGGCGCCGGAACCACTGCCCCTGCCGGTGCCGGCACCACCATCGCCTGAGAAACCTCCGGTTTGGTGACGAGAGTGGGCTGATGCGAACCGTGCAACGAGAGTGGGCCGACGAGAATGTGCCGACAGAAAAGTAGGGAAGGACGGATGGGAACCTGAAGAAAAAAGAAAATGGGAGAAGGAAGGAGGAGAACCGGACTGGGACAAGGGAATGAGAACCTGGCGATGAGATCCGGGCCGGGGCTAGGGAACGAGAACCAGGCGACGAGATCTGGGCCGGGGCAAGGAAACACGATCCGGGTGACGAGAATCGAGCGACGAGAATAGGGGCGGGGTGGGGCGATGAGAATTGGGCCGGGGCGGGACGACGAGAATAGGGGCGGGGTGGGGCGACGAGAATTGGACCGGGGTGAGGCGACGAGAATGGGGCAATGGGGTCGGAGAATACGCACAGTCACCGGAGGAGGAGAACGGGGCAGGGTGAACATGAGTCAGAGGAGGAGAACGGGGATGGCGGGGACGGGGACAGGGATTGCGTAGACGGGACGTGGATGGCGTGAGGAATGCCAGAGAATGGGAGAACGACCAGCGAAGGAACACCAGAGAATGACGAGCGGGCTGAGAAAGAGATGGGGACGACGACCAGGAAATCAGATCTGACGAGCGCGACAGAGAAGACGAAGTCGGCGACTAGATTTGACGATGAAGACGACAGAAAAGAGTACAATTTTCAGAGAAGACGCCGGAATCCGGCGCACAGATGGCCATCTCCGTCGTCGGTGAAACACCACCATCCAGCGTACTCCACCTCTGGCAAAATCACTGTCGGCCGCGGTGCACCACCACCGACTACCGTGCACCACCACTGATGGAAAACACCTCTAGTGGCGGTGGTGGTAATGTGTTTATAAATTTTATTTAATATTAATTTAAATATATTTTAATTATTTAAATTAAATTAAAAATGTATATTATATATTAAATAGTATAAATATAAAGCATCAAGTAAAATATATGGCGTTATAGCAATCCACAAAACAAATTAGGTAATGAATGTCCAAGTTCACACAGATGAAGAAGTCATTCTCAATATGCTTCAAGGAAACCCAAGAACAGAACTTAACGTTCCCTCGTATTATTCGTATTGGATTGAGTTCCAAAATCCAAAGGCAATTTTTTATTAATTAGGACAAACAATTTTGATGACATCCAAATTATTGTTAGAGCAAAGTGCTTACATAACATTTAATTCTTTGATAAGTGTAAATATAATTTCTAATTTTTCAAAAGTACAAATATAATTCTCACTTGGCCTGAAGTTGGAGTATGTTAGAATAAGTCAATTAGATGATTAGATTTCATTTTATTTATGTTTATCTTGTTAACTATGCTAGAATTATTTTAGTCATAGTTCATCTCTTTGTACTCTATATATTTGATTAAGTAATATCAGAATCATTATGGAAAATTACTTTGTCATGGTATCAGAGCAAACATGGTCCAAAACTTTCCATATTTCTTAAACACTCTTTTCCACGATTGGCCACCTCCTCCCTCCCCTTGGCTGATCACCACTCAAAATCCCTCCCTTTTCGATGCAATTTCCTCGGCATCTCTCAGCCTCTTATCATATCTAAAGGAAAACACTCCTACAATACCTTGCTCCACATGATGACGATCAAATTGTCTTCATCAAACTATCTCTTATGGAAATGTCAGATTGGTTATGTCTTCAAGCCACAGAAGTTGTTCGGATTTCTTGATGGGTCTAAATCCTGTCCTCCGCTCCCCTCACTTCCGCAAACTGGCGACTCCACCACCCTCTCCTTTGCTCAGGTGGACGGCGGCTCTCCCAGTGGCGGCGCCAAAGTTGATCTCATACTGGCTTATCAGAAAGCCAAGGCAGAGTATGATCAACAGATTGATGAAGATCAATGTGTGTGCATCCTGTTTTCTCCTCTCTCACACCGGAAGCCTTGGCGGAGATCCCTAATTGTACATCAAAGGCCATCTGAGACAGTACTCAACAAATTTTCATGATAGCAGTGCCTCCGCCATCCTTTGTTTTTGTGCCGATGCACACGGTATACGTAAGACTGGTATAGTTCATGAACTCCATCTTAAATTTAAAGAACTTTTTGAGAAGTTGTCAATGATGGGTTCACCTGTATCAAATGATGATCAAATTCTCTGGTTTTTTTACTGCTCTTGGCACTGAGTTTAAGGATTTTTCTACACCTTTAATTAATTCTTCACCCACTCCATTATATGCCCATGTTTTATCCTGTGCCAAAACCACGAAGCATTTTTGAGAAATTTAAAGGGAAGTTCAGCACCACCAGGAGTGCATGCCGCTTTCGCAGTAGGAGAAAACCTCTTGGGGCGGTCGTTCAGGTGGACGTCACAGGGACAGGGCACCGTTGTCTGCTGAGTTGGATGGTGGTTCTGGTTTTGGCCGTGGGCGGCCGCACTGCACCTGGTGTGGTCGTCACGGTCATTATGATGCTACCTGTTACAAGATGTTGGCACTAACTAGTTCTTAGGCTCATCGTCCCGACTCAACTCATCTGGCTGAAACCTTTCAGTCATCCCTGCAGTTAGAGCCTCCCGCTCTCACATCCGACTAGTACATTGATTTTGGTGCGACTACTTATATGAAATCTTCGGCATATGGTTTGGAGAGTGTGACTCCTTATTATGGTAATTCTCATATTTCTGTTGGTAATGGTGCTTCTATTCAGACTTCTCATTTTGGTGATTCTAAAATTTCTGATGATTTATGCATGTCTGATGTTCTGGTCATTCCTGAGATTACTAAGAATATGCTGTCTATTTAGTAAATTGACAAGATATTTGAATTTGTCACTTTTGATGATCGGAACTTTGTGATTCAGAACAAAGTTTCCAACCCAGTTGTGGGCAGGGGCCACAGTGAAGGTGGTCTTTACATTTTGGATATAGGCGAGGGAACTCTATTTTCTCATTTCCAGCAAAATAAAGGGCGTGCATCTTATGAGCTTTGGCACGCTTGTTTGGGTCATGCGTTGACAGCAGTTATTTCCAGTTTATAGAAGTCTGGTTTACTTTTAGTTTCTTCATTGTTTCCTAAACCGCAAACCTGTGCCCCCCTGTGTAATGGCAAAAGGTCAACGTTTGGCTTTTGTTGAACCATAAATGTGTTGCGCACATACTTGATTTGATTCATTGTGACTTATGGGGCCCTTCACATATTTTATCATCAAATGGTTTTTTATATTATGCCTTATTTATAGATGATTATTCTCAGTTTACTTGACTTTTTCCACTTCGTCGAAAGTCTAACTTTGTTGCCACTTATTTGCAGTTTGAGGCACTAGTTGAGAACCAGTTTTCGTCCAAAATTAAGGTTTTTCCAGAGTGATAGTGGTACAGAGTTTCTCAACTCGCTTCTACGATCTCGTTTTTCCACTAAGGGAATTCACCACCAAATTTCATGTCTATACACTCCGGAACAAAATGGGCACACAGAGTGCAAACATAGGCATGTTTCGAAAATGGGTCTCCCTATGTTGTTCCACTCGCACATGCCTATTTCTTACTAGGATGATGCTTTTACCATAGCTTCCTACACGATAAACCATTTACCTACTCCAATTCTTCAGGGTGTTTCTCCTTATGGGCTTCTCTATAGTCGTGACCCTATCTAATCGAATTTTCATTACTTCGGGTGTAGGGTATTTCCATTCGTCCGACATTATGCTGAACACAAGTTGGCGCCCCGCACTTTTTCATGTGTGTTTATCGAATATAGCTCTCAGTATAAAGGCTTTCGGTGCCTTGATTCTACTACAGGCAAGGTCTACATCACTCTCAATGATTGTTTTGACGAGAAAATTTTTCCTTATGCCGCCTCTACTGGTTTGGCTACTGGTTCCTATCTGTCAACCTTAGATGTCTCATCTTTTCTTGATCCTGATGGCGAGTTTTCTCTTCCTTTGCTGATTATGGCCGTTCCTGTACCGGCTCTAAGCACTATCTTCACCGCTGATCTAGAGCCAGCCTCTCGACCGCTGTCTATTGTCTCACCGCCAGCACCCATATCACCATAGCCTTTCTTAGCTGGTCAGTCTCCGACCAGCTCCATTTCTACTTCTCCGGCTTCTTCAAAAGACTCCACTCTATTGGCCTCACCTTCTCGACCTCGTACCCATCGGATGGCTACCAGGTCAACTACTGGGGCCGTACAACGCAGAGATTATTCCATTATTCTCGCCCATGGTCTTACTGCTGCTTTAATTTCTCAATGTGAACCCACAGATTATCGTACAACTCTTTAGGGTCTAGCCTAGGTTTCTACTATGGACGATGAGATGAAAACACTTAAAGATCAGTATACCTGGGATTTGGTGCCCCGCCTTTCGGACGCAAACATTGTTGGTTCCAAATGGGTTTACAGGCTGAAGTATTGTCCAGATGGCACTATTGATCGTCACAAAGCCAGACTTGTGGCGCATGATTTCTCGTAGATTCCAGGCTTTGACTTTGACCACACTTTCAGACCTGTGGTCAAAGCTTCCGTTGTCCGGATGGTTCTTGCATTGCCATGATGGGCTCATGGATGCTTCATTAGCTAGATGTCAAGAATTTTTTTCTCAATATCATCCATGATGCTCCAGTTTATATGAGCAACCCATTGGCTACAAGGACTCTGTTCATTCAATTTATTATGTTGTTTTTCTTAATGGAAACCTTGTTTCTTGGAGTGCCAAGAAACAACCCACAATTTCTCATTTCAGTACTGAGACTGAGTATCGTGCTCTTGCCAACACAACCTCGGAATTGTTTGGCTTACTTATTTGCTCAGAGATCTTCGAGTTCCATTGTCTGGCTCTCCGGTACCGTATGCGATGATAATAGTGCAATTTTCTTAGCTTAGAATCCAGTTGCTCACAAACGTGCCAAGCATATCGACATCGACTATCACTTTGTTTGAGAGTTGGTTGCTTCTAGGAAGCTGTGAGTTGCTCATGTTCCCACCTCACTTCAGATTGATGACATCTTCACAAAAGGCCTTTCATGTCCGTTGTTCGAGTTCTTCAGATCTAAGCTTTGCGTCGGCGAGCATACAATGCTTCGCTTGAGGGGAGTGTAGAATAAGTCAATTAGATGATTAGATTTCATTTGATTTATGTTTATCGTGTTGACTAGGATAGAGTTATTTTAGTCATAGTCCTTTTGTACTCTATATATTTCATTCAGTAATATCATAATCATTACGGGAAATTACTTTGTCAGAGTCAACACTGGTTGAAATTGAAAAGATTAAAATACACCTCATTATAAATCTAAATTCACCTTCTTCTCTGGTTCATTTTTTTCACCTTTTTCTCCGATCCCTCTCTTGCTACCGAAGCCATACTACCATCCAAAACGCAACCCACCACCCCTCTTCTTCCTCCACTGATGTGTCCATTTTATGTACATAATTTAGTACTTTTTTGGGTCACTTGTGTGCTCTTTTAATATCAAGAACTTGTGTTTTACCTTAAAATTCTCTTAGAAGCGGTAAGAGAAACTTTACACTATTTTACCTATTCTAAGTGGATTTTGTGTGACAAAGGAAGAACATGGAGGCTTGAAGACCAGAGGCCATTGAAGATCATTTTTCGAAGACTTTGTAGACTTGCTTCGAAGACATGAAGACTTGAAGACCAGAGGCCGTCGAAGACCATTTTTGAAGACTTTGAAGACTTTCTTCAAAGAATTGAAAACTTGAAAAATGAGAGGAATCATTGTGAAGATAAGTTTTCACCACAAGAAAAAGAAAAGAAGACAAGGTTGAGTTCCAGCGCCCGTCGCAAGTCACGACCAACGGGTGGCCAAAACCTAACCTTATCATTTTTGTACTATAAATAGCACTCTCTTTCCTCTCATTCACATCTTCTTCTTTCTACGTTTTGGTATTGTTTCTAACCCTAGTTTTCACCATTTTTCATCTTTAAATTCTCTTGTAGTATGTTTGATTTGTTAGCGTTAATTAGTATGAACTCTTGTAGCTAAATCTAGTTCTTGGGAGCAATTGATTAAAGCTTCCAAACTTATGTAGTAAGATTCTATATTTTCTCATTTATGAACATTTATTGGAGAGCATTTAGCATGCCATTAATGTTTTGTTTTGCCTCATTTATACCATGGGTTGTTTGAGTATATGAAATGCTTGTATAATTGAAGTGTTAGGGTGTTAGGAAAGTTACAAATTTCTTAACTCATTTGACATGAAATCCAAAAGCATGGATTTAGAACTTCTTGTGTATAATGTGTGGAAATTCTCGCTAGATGAGTATGTTAATGTGGATTGTTCTCATATTCATCCCATAGATGCAAAGAAAGGTTGAACCTTGAATGTTGTTTGTTTTAGGTTTAGCCTAATAAATGCTTTGTTTGGTTAAATGACTATGTGCTAGTTGTAAGTATTTGTTAGTTTGCTTTTGTTTTGATTTCTTAGTTGACTTTCCATTTTCGCTTGCCTTGGAGATGTATTGTTTGATTTCTTGGTGTATGGTTCTTACGCGATCCTCTTCACAAGAACCCCTACACTACGACCCCGAGTTAGAGTTGAATTTGAGACGGGCTAGGAGGCTTTCTTTGGAAAGTGTGAATAACACCCATCCTAGTGACCATTTTGTGGATAATTATAATTCTATGGAGCATCAACATGAGCAAGAAGATGAGCATCTGGGGGAAGGACCTCAACATCCTCTTCTCCATGGGTGAGCTCCTTCTCTCCAAGGAGGGGGATTCTTTTGGGGCAAGCATTGTTAAGAGACATAATGGCCCCAAACCCCGATCAACAACCAATGTGCATTGAATATCCCTTGGTTGGACCGAACAAGCACTTTGAGCTAAAGACCGGGTTCATAAACATGCTAACCATCTTCCTTGGTAGGCAAGGGGAGAATGCCAACACGCACCTCACCAAATTTCACTTTTTATGTGGTGTTACGGTCCCTCGTGGAGTGGATGAATACTTCTATTAGTTGAAGGCATTCTCATTCACACTAAGGGATGGTGCAAGAGATTGGCTCCACTACCTACCACCCAAAGGCATCAAGAGTTGTCTTTATATGAAAATGAAGTTTCTAGCCAAATACTTCCCGACCTCGAGATCTACCACCTTGAAGATGGACATAAGTAACATCCTCCAGTGGAATGAAGAATCTCTCTTCGAATATAGGGAAAGGTTCAAGAAGCTTCTCGCAAGTTGTTCTTACCACGGTTATTTGGACGGGGATTTGGTCTATTACTTTTACAATGGTCTTCTTGATGATGATCAAAGGTTTGGTGAGGAGTTCTTGTTGTCGCACCCTTGGGAATAAGACATCATCCGAGGCTATGCAAATGTATGAGGAGCTAGCAGAATAATCAAGGAACTTTAGCTCAAGGATTGATTTGAGAAGGAGAAATCCAATGCCTGCAAGTAACTCTTCCAATAGTGGGAAGCTCGAGTAACAAGTCTTGTACCTTTCATCTATGGTGATATCATCGATGATAAAGCCCGGAAATGCGCCACATGTTAAATCATGTGAAATTTGTTACTTGGCGCATCCTATAGGCACTCGCCCTACTTTTCAAGAGAACTATGTCGAGGAGGTGAGTGTCATGGTGTATCAAGGAAATAAAGGCTACCAAGGAAACCAAGCATATCAAGGTGAGCAAGGCTACGAAGGTCACGAAGGCTAGCAAGGTTATCAAGGGTACCAAAACTGGCTGTACAATTTGGGAAATTGTGATAACCTAAACCTCCGGTATGGAAACCCTCAAGGAAGCCAAAACCCTCAATCGTATCGGCCTTCTCAACAATAATATAGAACACCTCAACAACAATTTCAAAGGCTCCAAGACAAACTCTGAGACCAAGGGGAGAGCTCGGGGTTATCAAAAGATAAGGTGATGCAAGCAATTCACCGGTTAGGCACGTGCACAGAAAAATGCAAATTTCAAGATGAAGCCAAGGAAAAAATCAAGAACTTGGAAACTCAAGTGAGCTAAATAGCTCAAGTGGTGAATCGGATGGAGGCCTAGAAAAAGGGTAAACTTCCCTCCCAACCGGAGATCAATCCCCGCCAAAATGCTAGTGATATCACTTTGAGAAGTGGTAAAGAGGTTAGCTCTCCCCCGGTTGGTGAAGTTGTTGAAGATGAACCTAGAAGGATTGAAATACTTGAGAAATAAATGGAGGAAGAGAACGGGGAGGTGGCCAAGGAGCAAGCAAGGAAGGGAAAGGAGAAGGAAGAGAATATCACCGTTGGGCAATCAACCTCCATTCCCGAACCTTCATCCCCTCCTCACAAGAAGGCAAGAGTGGTGGAAATTCCCCCCATATGTGCCAGAATCACCATTCCCGAAAGCTCTAAAGGACAAAAAGATGAGGAGTCCAACAAAGACATCTACGAAGTCTTTCATAGGTGTGAGGTACATATCCCTCTTTTGAATGCTATTGAACAAATTCCTAGCTATGAAATTTTTTTAAAGGAATTAGTGTGGTAAATAGGAAACAAAGAACAAGCTTAAAAATGGGAAAAGTGAGCATGTCTTCGCTTTGTGCCAAAGGGAGTTACCCCCTAAATATAGCGATCTCGATATATTCACAATCCCTTGCATGATAGGGAATACACACTTTGAAAAAACAATGCTTGACTTACGTGCATCAATAAATGTGATTCCTTACTCTTTGTATGAAAGCCTCAATCTCGGTATTCTGCACAAAACTGGGGTGGTGATCCAACTAGCCGATCGTTCTAGTGCATACCCTAAGGGTATTGTCGAGGATGTGTTGGTTAGGGTGAATTCCTTAATATTCGCTGTGGATTTTTATGTCCTAGACATGGAACATGATAAACATGCTGCCCCAATCTTATTGGGGAGACCATTTTTGAAGACCTCTAGGACCATTATTGATGTGCATAATGGTACCCTCACCATGGAATTTGATGGGATTAAAGTAGAGTTTAACATAAATGATTCTATGAAGTATCCTCTTGAAGAGCACTCTTGCCATGCTATTGATTTTGTTGACAATGTTGTGCAAGATGTTTTTGAGTTGAGTGGTGATGATTCCTTGTTAGTTGCTTTGGAAAATGATGTTAAAATTGCATGTCTTATATATTCTATGAGTACTAAATTGAAAGAAAGCATTGAGGAGTTAAGCATTCTTGAGGAAGTGGTGCAAAGTCCTGACCCTCTAGTCTTAGAGGAAACCAAAGAATCGGAATTCCTCTCATCACTTGTGAAAGCTCCGGTGATTGAGCTTAAATATTTTCCAAGTGACCTCAATTACGCATTTCTTGGGGAAGGGGAGACACATCCGGTCATCATTTCAAGCAAGCTCACCAAAGAGCAAGAAGAAAAGTTGATAGTGGTGCTACGAGAGAATAAGGAAGCAATGAGATGGACTATTACTGACATCAAAGGTATAAGTTCATCCATTTGCATGCATATAATTTTGTTGGAAGAAGATGCGAGACCCATGCGACAACCCCAACGCCATTTAAACCCACCTATGATGGATGTGGTAAAGGTGGAAATTCTCAAGTTACATGCGGGCATGATCTATCCAATCTCAGATAGCAAGTGGATGAGTCCAACTCTAGTGGTACCCAAGAAGAGTGGGGTGACGGTGGTAAAAAATGAGAAGGGTGAAATGGTACCCACTCGAGTCCAAAATGGGTGGCGCGTTTGCATTGACTACCGGAGGCTAAATGCGGAAACCCGGAAGGATCACTTCCATTGCCATTCATTGATAAAATGCTCGAGAGGTTAGCAAGCCACCCTTTATATTGCTTTTTGGATGGGTACTCGAGGTATTTTCAAGTGGCTATCACCTCGGAAGACCAAGAAAAGACCACCTTTATGTGCCCCTTTGGTACGTTTGCCTACCGGCATATGCCTTTCGAGTTATGTAACGCCCCCGCAACTTTCCAAAGGTGTATGGTAAGCATTTTCACAGAATTTATTGAAAACTTTGTCGAGGTATTCAGGGATGATTTCACCATTCATGGTAATTCTTTTGACAACTGTTTAGAAAATTTGGCACAAGTTCTTAAACGTTGCATTGATACTAATCTTGTGTTAAATTATGAGAAGTGTCATTTTATGGTAGAGCAAGGCATTATCTTAGGCCATGTTGTCTCCTCTTAGTGTATTGAGGTTGAAAAGTCAAAGATAGACACAATTTAAACTTTGATTTACCCTATTAATGTGCGCAAAGTGCGCTCTTTTCTTGGCCATTCAGGATTCTACCGCCGGTTCATCAAGGACTTCTCGAAGATAGCATCTCCTTCATGCAAGTTGTTGTAAAAGGAGGTTGAATTTGTGAGGATGAGGGTTGTAAATGGGGCCTTCGATACATTGAAAGGAAGGTTAGTCTTGCCCCCTATCATACAACCCCCGGATTGGTCGTTGCCTTTTGAGATCATGTGCGATGCTAGTGATTATGTCGTTGGAGTGGTATTTGGTCAAAGAGCAGGGAGGGCGCCTCAAGCCATCTACTACGTATCCATATATCTCAATAAGGCCCAAAGAAACTACTCCTCCACACAAAAGGAGTTGCTAGCAGTGGTATTTTCTTTGGAAAATTTGTATCTTACTTGTCTGGTACGAAAGTTATTGTGTACACTGACCATGCAGCGCTTTGTCACTTTATGATGAAGAAAGAGGCCAAGCTAAGATTAATTAGGTGGATCCTGCTTCTGAGTGAATTTGAGTTAGAGGTGCGATACAAGAAGGGCACCGAGAACCTCGTGGCTAGTCATCTGAACCGGTTGGCACCATGCCAAGATAGTCAGGTAAATCTATCAATGAAGGAGCAATTGCGGGAGGAGTTCCCCGATGAACAATTGTTCGCTATCCGGGACCTCCAACCGTGGTATGCTGACATTGTGATCTTTCTTGTCTTTGGTAAATTTCCTCCTCACTTTTCTAAGGCATAAAAAGATAAGCTAAAAAGCGATGCTAAATATTATGCGTGGGATGATCCCTTTTTGTGGAAACATTGTGTAGACCAAGTTGTTTGGAGATGCATCCCCGATAATGAAGTGCATATTCTCACCTTTTGTCATTCTCATGCATGCGGCGGTCATTTTGGAGCTAAAAGAACCGCTAGGAAAGTCTTGGAAAGTGCTTTTTATTGGCCTTCTTTGAATAAGCATGCATACATATTTTGTAAGGCTTGTGACAAGTGCCAGAGAGTAGAATATATAAGCATGCATATATATTCTTCTTGCCATTGATTATGTGTCGAAGTGGGTTGAAGCAAAACCCATTAGGACTGACGATTCTAAAGTGGTTGCAGAATTCCTGAAAGATAACATCTTCTCTAGGTTTGGGGTATGCCGAGCCTTGATTAGTGACCGTGGCACCCATTTTTGCAATTGGACCATAGAGGAACACTTGAAGAAGCATGGTGTCACTCACAAGGCTTCCACCGCCTATCACCCGCAAACCAATGGGCAAGCCAAAGTTTCCAATCAGAAAATCAAGTCCATCCTTCAAAAAATGATTAACCTCAACCAAAAGGATTAGAGTTCTCAGTTGAATGATGCCTTGTGGGTGTATAGGATGGCTTACAAGACACTAATCGATATGTCACCATACCGATTAGTGTTTGGTAAGCCCTATCACCTACCGGTGGAAATTCAACATAAGGCTTATAGGGCGGTCAAATAATTCAATCTTGAAATAGATGAGACCGGTTTGCATAAGAAGTTACAATTGGATGAACTAGATGAGATTTGGAGGGAATCCTATGAGAACGCCAAAATCTATAAGCAGAAGACAAAGGTGTGGCATGAAAAGATGTTCATTAGGAAGGAATTTGACGTGGGTCAAAAAGTCCTCCTCTTCCAATCCCTCCTTCGCCTATTTCCTGGTAAGTTGAGGTCCCAATGGATCGGTCCTTTTGAGGTGGTGAAGGTATTCCTGCATGGCGTGGTGGAGATCCTAGATTGAGCTAAGTCCAATACACTCAAAGTCAATGGATAACGTTTGAAGCCTTACCACGAGAATTTTGTTCCGGAGAAGGGAGAGGATGTTGACCTCCTCGATCTAATTTGTGAGTAATCTCCAAGAAAAGGGAGTGAGTCGTGCCGACGATGTTAAAAATACTTGGTTTTGATCATCCGGATCGTCATTCGTGACTTTCCGTTGATGTTTCTTGGCTTTGAATTTTATCATTAGTTTCATTGTTTTGCTTTGTGCTTTTTATGGTTTGTTTTTCCATGATTTTGTAGCAATTTGAAACCAATGCATTGGAATTTTGAAGGGAGAAATGCTTGAAGTCAAGAAGGAAAAACTTGGACAAGAGGTGAAATCATAATTTTTTTTCTAAGAACCACCCTACAACCACCACTTAACAACCCCCCAATCCATCTTCCCAATCTCTACCCACAAATCACCCTAATTTGTTAAAGAACACAAAACCCTAGAATTTGGGGGTTTTGTGATTTTTGGCAATTCGGATTTAAATTGCTTGTGGGCTTAGTTCCTTTTTCATCCTAGGCATCTAAGTGGTACAATTCTTTACTTTCTTAAGCTTCAATTGTGATTATGTTGAATAAATTATTTTGTGGGATATTATGTGAATTTTGTGTGATGCCTTAGGAATTTTGATTGTTGGAACATTGTAGATTCTTTTGAATATATTGTGCTTGCGATTTAATTTTATGGGGATTGTGTGAATATATTGTGTTTACGGCTTGGTTGGATGTGGGATAGCAGCATAGTCACTTTGAGTGTGTTGATTTACTTGTATTGGTTTTGTGCTTGCATTGTGCTATTAGTGTTGTTCTGGGTTGAGAATGGATTGTGGCTTATACTAGATATGAGGCATGTTGGCCCTTGATTAGATATAGTTGTTATTTGGATGCAATGTTATTTTTCTTAGAATAGTTTAGCCATGAGGCTTGAATGGTGACGTTATGAATGTACTAATGGTGGCCAAACTAGTTAGGCATGACTGTAATTTTGAGATAAAGCATATTAGATTTCAACTGTATGAGAACTTCATGGACTTGAGAATATGAGCATGTTGGATATAACATGGATTGTATATGCAATTGTGATTATGACTTAAACTAGTTGGTTTGGACTTGATTTGGTTTGTGCTGGTTGGCAAAAACTAGTTTAAGGTTGAGTATGATTTTGCAATATTGCATATATGCATATTCCTGTGCGTTTGACTTGTTTGTTGTGGTTGTTAGATATGGCCCCTACCAAGAGACCTAGGGCTCCTCCACGAGGTGGGCGCACAGCCGCTCCACCTCCACCTTCGCCGCCAGCTCCGGAGTCAAGCCCATGTACCTCCTCCTCCGGATAGGTACATGGGTTTGACTCGGATCACTGGGTCTTATGCGATGAGATGGGAGACCCTAGCTTGCCGTTAGCTCAAGGAGATGAGTTTTGTAGACGTGCCCACATTGGACGCTCTTGGGCTCACTCAGCCATCCCGATGCCTCCTCACCAAAGGGGGGTGGAAGGTTTCATGGGCAAAAGTGCCCCCTCCTACTAGCGATATACACTGGAGTTCCTATCCATGTTCAGGATCTACAGCATGAGGGATGATCAACCGTGCGAGAGGTACATCGCTTTCCACTGGGATGTTATATCTCAGCAGCACTATTTTGGTAGTGGCCCTTCTTCCTCACATCAGTGACTTGTGAGCATCATATCCTTACCCTTTCCATACTTCGCTTTGTACTCTTTTTCCCTATTTGTCTACATTGAGGGCAATGTAGTGTTCTAAGTATGGGGAGGGGTGTATACTGATTTCACGATTGGGGTTAGAGATATTTTGTTAGACTTGCTACTTTTGGATAATTGTCTTGCTTTGTTTTGGATATTTTCCCTTTTGTTTTGGGTTTTTTTCTGTTGATGTACTTAGATGATGTTGGCATTGATATTTTTCTTAGCCTTAACATTTGGAAAGCACTTTGGATTGGAGAAACATGAAAAAAAGTAGAAAATTTTGAAAAAAAAGAAAATGAAAATATATATTTATAAATAGAAAGAATCCCGCTAATTTTAAAATCCAAGAGGGCATCTTAGGCAACATTGGGGGGCCGGATAGGTCAAAAATCCAAGAGGGCGACCTAGACAAAAATGAGAGGCTAAATGTGTGGAAAAGGGTGAGATGTAAGTCGAAGAAACATGACGTATGCTAGGATGAAAACCTGAAAGGTCTCCTAGGCAAAATGAGAAAAAAAGAGAAAAAACAAAAAAAATTATGTGCTCACTCATTTGCTGGCGTTAGAGTCATAAGGTTGCCGTGGCCATATAGATGGATTGGGCTGCTTGGCATCTTGAGACCTCTTGGGAGTGGAAAATTTAGCGGGGGAAGATGAAGTAAGTTATGAAACTCTTGATCGTTAATATACTTTGTTTTTAGGTTGATATATTAGTATAAAGTGGAGCATGTGTTTTGAACCTTATACATGTTTTTAGCTTCACAATGTACCATTGGATTTGGGATTGTTAATTCAGGATTTCGAGATGTTTTAGGGATATCAATGAATTGATGGGTTGATATATTTTGGGTTGATTTAGGAATGGGGGTTGTGGGAAACCTCTCATTTGACCTTAACATTGGGATGTGTGATATTGAGAGTTTTGTGAGGTATTGACTTGGGGGAATCGCAGTTAGGATGTGGATATGTCATTTCCTTCGTATGCTTGGATCTTTTCTTACTCGAGGGCGAGTAAGGTTTAAGTGTGGAGAGGTTTGATGTGTCCATTTGATGTGCATAATTTAGTACTTTTTGGGTCACTTTTGTGCTATTTTATTATCAAGAGCTTGTGTTTTACCTTGAAATTCTCTTAGAAGGGGTAAGAGAAACTTTACGCTCTTTTACCTCTTCTAAGTGGATTTTGCGTGACAAAGGAAGAACATGGAGGCTTGAAGACCGAAGGCCATTGAAGATCACTTTTTGAAGACTTTGAAGACTTGCTTCGAAGACATTAAGACTTGAAGACCATAGACCGTCGAAGACCATTTTTGAAGACTTTGAAGACTTTCTTCAAAGAAATTAAGACTTGAAAAATGAGGGGAATCATTGTGAAGATACGTGTTCACCACAAGAAAAAGAAAAGAAGACAAGGTTAAGTTCTGGCGCCCATCGCGAGTCGCGATGAACCCGTCGCGAGTCGCGACCAATGGGTGGCCAGAACCTAACCTTATCCTTTTTGTACTATAAATAGCACTCTCTTTCCTCTCATTCACATCTTCTTCTTTCTGCATTTTGGTACTGTTTCTAACCCAAGTTTTCACCATTTTTCATCTTTAAATTCTCTTGTAGTATGTTTGATTGGTTACCCTTAATTAGTATGAACTCTTGTAGCTAAATCTAGTTCTTAGGAGCAATTGATTGAAGCTTCCAAACCTATGTAGTAAGATTTTATATTTTCTCATTTATGAACATTTATTGGAGAGCATTTATTATGCCATTAATTTTGTGTTTTGCCTCATTTTATACCATGGGTTGTTTGAGTATATGAAATGCTTGTATAATTGAAGTGTTAGGGTGTTAGGAAAGTTGCAAATTTCTTAACTCGTTTGACATGAAATCCAAAAGCATGGATTTAGAACTTCTTGTGTATAATATGTGGAAATTCTCGCTAGATGAGTATGTTAATGTGGATTGTTCTCATATTCATCCCATAGATGCAAAGAAATGTTGAACCTTGAATATTGTTTGTTCTAGGTTTAACTTAATAAATGCTTTGTTTGGTTAAATGACTATGTCTTTGGTATAAGGCTTGTTGTTATCAAACCTATGGTCCTTTGGGTGAAATGCCATTGATGAAACACCCCTATGATGTTGTTTGTCTAGGGTGATTATCAATGAGGTTTGCAAATGGTCGTTGTTTGTCTTTGCAAACTACTATTAAGGAGGAACGAATGTTGATCTCCAAATGAGAAGTGATAGCATTCCCCATAGAAAATAAATGCAATTGAATGAGTGAATGAATCATTGAGCTATAGGAAGTTTGGAAGTGGAAGTCGATTGTCTGCCCCTAAGGCTTTGTTAATTATCATTTTAATCATCTCTTTAGTTGTATTGCATAATTAGCGCAAATCTCTTGCTTTGCTAATTGTTGTCTTTCGATTTGATAAGTTAGGATAAAAAACCAACCAACCTCCTCTTTTCACATACTTTTATATGTATCTATGTATGTATATGCCTTGTATGTTTTCTCATATATATGTTTAAACACTTGAAAAGATCATTCTTCTCGTGGACGACCCTGACTTTTCACTATCTACTTAATTGTAGATAGGAAGCATTGAGGATTAAAATTATATCTTTGAGAGGTACGGAGAAAACCTCCCATCCACTCGTCCCTCCTCGCACTGCCACCCTACCACCACCCAAAACTTAGTCTACCACCCTAAAACCACAACCTGCCACCCTGCAATCACCCCAAAACCCAAACCGCTGCTACTCCACCACCCTAAAACCTAGCCTGCCACCTTGCAACTACCTCAAACCTCAGTCTGCCAGTGCTCCACCATCCCCAACCCTAGTCCACTGCCCCACCACCACCCCAAACCCCAATTCGTAGCCATTTCACCATCCCAAAACCTAATCCAGCGCCTACTAAATCTGCAATCATTTTTACCTTCTTCTCTGATCCTTCTTCACTCTCCACCTAGCCCACATCTGACCCAAGACCACCATCTTGTCGGTGAAGCCCCTACTGTCGACCAGTCAGATGCAGGAGATGCTTCCAGGTGCGACACCTCTTCCGATTCAGTGACCGGCGTGCCATGGCATTAGAAAACCATGATGTTGGAGCTCGACCCCTCAATCGACCAATTCTATTTATTTCACCGACAAGCCATGGCAGAAAAGGTGGTGGTGGTGGAGTTTTCTTTGGCCGAGCAGAGGGAGTGGGGGTATTTAAATTTTTTTAAAGTATAAATTAAATAAGGGCAACTTGGTCATTTTATATCAAGTCAATGCCAAAATATGTAGGTCAACACCGATTTCCTGCATCAGGGTTATGAATTTTTTAGTCAATGTTGGTCAAAAGTTATATTTACACTTTTTAAAAAATTGGAAATTATATTTACACTTATCAAATAACTAGGATTATATAAGCACTTTGCTATTATTGTTATCTTTCACTTATGATGTGTAATTATGTATCGCATTAGTTTGACTCCTAAACCAATCACACAAGCAAATTGATCCTTTAGATTCTTTAAAGTTATGAAGTTGTTCAATCAAATGCCATTACCATAATCTGAACAAGGATAAAACTTATTGATTTAGGATAAATCTCATAAAAGTGTAATTGCCACTTTGTTAATGGCAGTTATGATGAAGTGGATTGCTGCGGTGACCTCCTCGACCAGATCTAGGTTTTTCATTTCTACTCGGATTTGAGATGGCCAACTCAGATTCAGTAGCGATCAACTTGGGTTAATTCGGGTTTTTGTTAGACTAATCTCATAAATGAGTTAGGAATGGGTTGACTCGGTCTGAATGGTCAAATCAAGTCAGCTCAGAGGCGAGTCTTACTCCGGTGGCAGCAAGGTCATGGTGGGTGATTCTCCATTTTTTCCTGCTTTTTAAAATTTCTTTTCAAGTGGGTGGATATTATTTTATTTTGCTATTTTGTTTATTTTTCGTTTTTCACCATTATTGGGGCAGTTGTTCAAACTAGGTTTTTTTTGTAGAAATATTTAGTTGCGTTTGTTCTCTGCCAACCCTAAATGTTTCTGACCGCTCCTTTTGTTTGGTTAAACCTATTTGGCTTCTAATCTGGTCTATATGTTGATATAGGAGAAATCTTAGTCAAGGTAATTACAACAACTTACCTTTGGCGATTCTGATCATAGTTTACAAACAAGATTTGTAGAAGAGCAAGTTGAAAAATCTTTGATACCTTCTGTTGAGTTTACTTACATTTACAAAAGATTGTTTTTGACCAAAATGAACGAGGTTATATCTTAATTTCTATAAAGGACTTCAATTTAATTAGATGAATCAGACCTTTAACTTCTAGAGTTGTTCACTTTTGTTTTGGTTTCTTTAGAGATTAATTAGGGCAATGTTTTGGAAACTCTGTCAGAATGTCGTTGAGGTTGAGTATTGTGATTGGTTTCCAGTGGTTCGAGCCAAACTAGTCGGAAGTGTACGCAATATTTGACCATTAATCTTATGATGTACCCATTTCTATTTGTTTATACATAAAAGCTACAAATTTGCAATTCAATTTTTAGCACCTTTATGATACCCCATTGGGGCAACTGATGTAAGCCTTTGGGAAACTGTTGTAAGCATTCGGACAACTGATGTAAGCCTTCCGGCAATGCAAGCCAACTTTTGGCAACATATAAGCTTAATGAAAATTGGGGCACCCTCTAAACTCTGTCTACGACGCTTTGATGTTAAAAAAAAGGTAAAATGCACTCATACCCCCCACCCTCAGTTCTTGGTTTTGTGCAGATATACCCCTCAATTTTTTAAAGTGCACATATATCCTTTGATCGTCATTGACTAAAAAACTCATCCCTATAGCTAGAGAACGATGTTGACCGGTCAAATTCTAGTGTTGACCGGATTGAAAATGACCAAAATACACCAATATTTTATTTTAAATATAATATCAGACAATTTTACCCCTAAAGTGGTGGCGGTCAAATTCAGGTGTTGATCGGATCAAAAATGAACCCAAATACCCCTATTTTTCAATATAATCTTGGACAATTTTTCCCTGAAGTGGTGAACTTCGAGTTTGGAAGGATTTCGCCAGGGGCGAAGAAGAGTTTTGGGGCAAGGGGGAAAGCCTAAATAGAGATTTGGATTTTGGAAAGAGCGAAGTGGTCATTACACAATTCCAGAATTTTCAGATTTATTTTTATCAGGGGCAAAATTAACATTTCATTTAATTTCGACCAAAACCAAAATTGATCAAATTTTCAGGTAAGCATATGAGCATATGTGCACAGAACTAGACACACACATGTGCATTCTATATAATCCCTCCGTCCCAGCTCAAACTACACACTTCACTTTATATCACTATTTATTGTCCAACTTTGACCATACATTTGAATAGATATATAAATAATAATATTATAATATGTTATATGGTTGGATTTGTCGTAACAAGTAGTTTTCGAAAAGTAACTTTTTGTTTGTCGTTATTATACGCAGTTAAACATATTAACAATTAGACAAGTAGTTTTTTGATGAGCGTAAAAATAATTCTGTGCAATTTAAGATGGGACAAAAAGAGTATATATATATATATATATATATATATATATATATATATATATATATATATATAATATAGAATGTGCTGACGTGTGCTGAAATGAAGAGGAAAGAAGGAAGATCATGTTTTTGTCCTGTCATGTGATCAAATCCTTTTGCGATCCCCAAGTCAAGCAGCTTATGACATCTGAATTTCCCCTTTTATAACAATTCAGATACGTGCACATGACTGCTGTTCTTTCTTTTTCCCATCCAAGCACATTCCATATTTTGACAGTCTCACTATTATTTGATGCTGCGTTTTCATGCACAAATAGGGGGAAAAAGAGAGAGGAGGTCTTGAACTCAATGTGTCAAACGAAGGTATCCAATAAAAACCTGAATTTGGACGAAAATGCTGGCCAACATGGATTTAGAAAACATGCCCCTGTTAATACACAAAGGTATTTAAAAACACCAACATAGTGGAGATCTAAGTTTCATCAAGCATTGCAAAATTTTCAAACATTTTGAACTAGCAAAGTGAGCTTTCATTTTTAAAACATTGAATTCTTTTTTAAATTGCTATAACACTCCATTTGTTTTGTTTTTCTTGATTTTTTTTTGTTTCCCTAGTTATTTTAACTACATGAATAAGAGAAAGTCTCTTGCTAGACCGACTAATGGTTAGACCAATCACGAAAAATATCGTTTCAATAACTTTTAGGATCAGATTATAATTATTTAAACATTACGATGCATTTTAAAGTTTGTAAAGTTGTAGAAACCTCATTGCAACAAATAAAAATATACATTACAGCATCTCATTAGTTTCATCAATTATAAAATAACCCCGTCTAACCGTTCGATCAGTCTAAAATAAGAATTTGTGTTATGAGAATCTTGTTGCAATATATAAAAATATAAATTAAATAAACTCATTATTTATATTAATCTGAGAATGACATTGTTATGACAGGTGCAGCTAATGAACAAAGAATTAAGAGTAAAGTGCTCATATAACCCTATATTTTGGTGGTTTGTGCTAATATGACCCTGTGAAGTTAGAAAGTGCGCACACTACTACAGAGACCCCATCTAGCACCGGTTTTTTAAACCGGTGCTAAAAATCTAATAGCACCAGTTTTTTAAAATTTTAACACCAGTTTTTAAAATCGGTGGGTTTTTTAATTTTAACACATGCTTTATAAAACCGGTGCTAAATTTTACAATAGCACCGGTTTTGGAAAACATTAGCACCGATTTTTAAAAACCGGTGCTAAAAATTTTAAAATTTCATTTTTCCTACCAAAGAAATAGTCAAAAATTTTAAAATAGCACCGGTTTTTGAAAACCGGTGCTAAATATTTGTAAAATTCTATCTTCCCGACAAAAAAAATCAAAATAGCACCGGTTAGTAAAATATAGCACTGATTTTTAAAATCGGTGCTAAAAATTAAAATATAACACCGGTTTTTGCAAAAATTAGCATCAATTTTAAAAACCGGTGCTAAAAATTATAACTTAGCACCGATTTTTTGTAAAATATAGCACTAGTTTTTAAAAACCGGTGCTAAAAATTTTCAATACTAATTTTCCCGCCAAAGAAATAGCCCAAAATTTTAGAATAACACCAGTTTTGGAGAAATTAACACCGATTTTAAAAATCGGTGCTAAAAATGAAAAAATAGCACCGGTTTTGGAAGAAAATATCACCGGTGCTAAAAGAATTTAAATTTTTTAAATTTTCCCGCCAAAGAAATTGGAAAATAAAAATTTCAGCCAAAGAAATCGCCAAATTTATTTAAAATTTCACCGGTTTTGCAAAAAATGGCTCAAGTTTTAAAAACCAGTGCAAAAAATTTTCAATACTCATTTTCCGGCTAAAGAAATAGCCCAAAATTTTAAAATAGCACCGATTTTAAAAATTGGTGCTAAAAATGAAAAAATAGCACCGGTTTAAACCGCTAAATTTATTTAAAATAGCACCGATTTTGCAAAAAATAGCACCGGTTTTGCAAAACCGATGCTAAAAATTATAACTTAGCACTGGTTTTTAAAAACCGGTGCTAAAAATTTTCAATACCCATTTTCCCGCCAAAGAAATAGCCCAAAATTTTAAAATAGTACCGGTTTTGGAAAAATTAGCACTAGTTTTAAGAACCAATGCTATTTTTGGAAATAGCATCGGTTTTGGAAGAAAATAGCACCGGTGTAAACCGGTGGTAAAATTTTTTAAATTTTCCCGCCAAAAAATTGCCAAAAACAATTTCCCACCAACGAAATCACCATTAAAATTTTTAAAAAGCACCGATTTTGGAAATATTAACACCGATTTTAAAAACCGGTGCTGTGCTAAAAATGGAAAAATAGCACTGGTTTTGGAAGAAAATAGCACCGATTTAAACCGGTGTAAAAATTTTTAAATTTTCCCACCAAAAAAATTTCCCCCCCAAAGAAATTGCCAAAAACTCATAAATATTTGTCGAAATTTTTTGAAGTTCATTATTTCCGCCAAAGAATTCAAAAAATTCGCAAAAAATTTCAAATAATCTTTGTAGAAATTTCATGAGCTGGAAGCAGTTGCCGCTATAAGCTATTTTTTTAACCTTCAAAATCGTCCACTTCTTTTGTTGACTTTAACTAATGACTAAGTTAAGTTAAATTAATCAACGATCAACCTTTACTGACCTCATATGTACAAATAATTAACGGTCAAACTTTATTTGAATTAGTATATAATAAATACCAATAACTAGGTTGACTTTGTCTAATCAACGGTCAAACCTTACTTGACTTTCAATAAATAAACACTAATAACAAAAGTTGACTTTAACTAATTAACGATCAAACTTTATTTCAATTAGTATACAATAAACACTAATAACTAGGTTGACTTTAATTAATTAAAGGTTAAAATGTACTTGACTTTCAATATATAAACACTAATAACAAAGTTGACTTTAACTAATCAATGGTCAAACTTTACTCGACTCTCAATTTATAAACACTAATAACTACGTTGACTTTGTCTAAACAATGGTCAAACTTTACTTGAGTTTCAATAAATAAACACTAATAACAAAGTTGACTTTAACTAATTAACGGTAAGAATTTATTTGAATTAGTATATAATAAATACTAATAACAATGTTTGACTTTGACTAATCAACGGTCAACCCTTACTTGACTTTCAATATATAAACACTAATAACTAAGTTGACTTTAACTAATCAACGGTCAAACTTTACTCGACTCTCAATTTATAAACACTAATAACTATGTTGACTTTGTCTAAACAACGGTAAAACTTTACTTGAGTTTCAATATATAAACACTAATAACAAAGTTGACTTTAACTAATTAACGGTCAAACTTTATTTGAATTAGTATATAATAAATACTAATAAAAATATTTGACTTTGTCTAATCAACTGTCAAATCTTTCTTGACTTTCTATATATAAATACTAGTGACTAAGTTGACTTTAATTAATCAACGGTCAAACTTTACTTGACTCTCTCTGTATAGAAACACTAGTGACTAAGCTGAATTTAACTAATCAACGATCAAAATTTACTCGACTTTCAATATATAAACACTAATAACTAAGTTGACTTTGACTAATTAATGGTCAAACCTTACCTTAATTAGTATATAATAAATACAAATAAAAATGTTTAACTTTGTCTAATCAACGGTCAAACCTTACTTGACTTTCAATAAATAAACACTAATCACAAATTTGACTTTAACTAATTAATGGTCAAAATTTATTTGAATTAGCATATAATCAATACTAATAACTAGGTTGACTAATCAACGGCCAACTCTTACTTGACTTTCAATATATAAACACTAATAACTAGGTTGACTTTAACTAGTTAACGGTCAAACTTTATTTGAATTAGTATATAATAAATACTAATAACTAGGTTGACTTTTTCTAATCAACGGTCAAACCTTACTTGACTTTCAATAAATAAACACTAATAACAAATTTTACTTTAACTAATTAACGATCAAACTTTATTTCAATTAGTATATAATCAATACTAATAACTAGGTTGACTTTGACTAATCAACGGTCAACCCTTACTTGACTTTCAATATATAAACACTAATAACTAGGCTGACTTTAACTAATTAACGGTCAAACTTTATTTGAATTAGTATATAATAAATACCAATAACTAGGTTGACTTTGTCTAATCAGCGGTCAACCCTTACTTGACTTTCGATAAATAAACACTAATAACAAAGTTGACTTTAACTAATTAACGGTCAACCTTTATTTGAATTAGTATATAATAAACACTAATAACTAGGTTGATATAATAAACACTAATAACTAGGTTGACTTTAATTAATTAAAGGTCAAACTGTACTTGACTTTCAATATATAAACACTAATAACTAGGTTGAGTTTCACTAATCAACAGTCAAACCTTACTTGACTTTCAATATATAAATACTTATAACTAGGTTGACTTTGGCTAATCAACGGTCAAACTTTATTCGACTTTTCATATATAAACAGTCTAACTAGGTTGACTTTTTTAATCAACGGTCAAACTTTACTTGACTTTCAATATATAAACACTAATAACAAAGTTGACTTTAACTAATCAACGGTCAAACTTTACTCGACTCTCAATTTATAAACACTAATAACTATGTTGACTTTGTCTAAACAACGGTCAAACTTTACTTGAGTTTCAATAAATAAACACTAATAACAAAGTTGACTTTAACTAATTAACGGTAAGAATTTATTTGAATTAGTATATAATAACTACTAATAAAAATGTTTGACTTGACTAATCAACGGTCAACCCTTACTTGACTTTCAATATATAAACACTAATAACTAAGTTGACTTTAACTAATTAATGGTGAAACTTTATTTGATTTTAGCTAATGAAAACTATAATGGGCTCAAACCCATAATTTTGGCCCAAGCCCCATGTCCTAATTTCATACACTTAGCCTTCCTTCTCCCTTGCCCCAATTTCATTCGATAAAACCCTGGATGCAACTCTCCCGCACCCACCGTCCCTCCGTCTCTCCTGGTTTTCTCCGCCAATTAACCATCAGCCAAGCATCATATGAAGAAGTTGATGGAAGGGGAGATGGCACCGGCGCCGACGTCGATGAGGGAGGCAATCTTCCCGCTCGTCTTCCCGGTGATGGACTCCTTTGCCCGCGCCTGGACTCCACCATCACCTGCGCTTGGAATCCTCCTTCCTCCACCACTATCTCCCCACTACAGAGACTCCACCACCGCGGTGGAGGGGCTTGCATAACCACTTCAGATTGTTCCTCGTTTCTTTGAACAAGGTATTCGATTATCCCCTCTCTTGTTGTCCTCAATTTCAGTTTTCTCATGCGAAAAGCCCAGCCAGATTTAAGTAAAAAGTGACAATTTCTGACGAAAATGAAAAATGTAACCGTGGAATGAACACCGCATCATTTTTTTTATTTGCTGTCCGCATTAGCTCTGTATTATTTGTAGTTAATGAAATAGTCTCGTTTTCTGAGAAATAAGTAATGCTGCTAGTAATGAGCATAACTTTGCCGAGTGGGTTGCTTTTGTGAAAATGCTTTGATGGGCTGGTTTTTTTTAATATTATGGTATTTTTATGATGAAATGTAGTCATGCGATCATTTTTTGGAGCCAAAGACGAAGGCAGAGCTTGCATCTGTGGATCACCGGAGTTGCTAGTGGTGGTGGCCCGCATTTGTGGTTCACCGAAGTAACTTGCAATGTTGGGTCTCGTAGCTCTGGTTTTCCTCTAGTTTTGAGGAGGTGGGTCAAATTTTAATTAAATTCAATTAATTTGTAGTGATTAAGTTCAAATAATTTGTGTGAACACTAGCTGTTTTAAGGCATTATCTGACTGTTGAATTGTACTTGTAAATTTATTTTAGATATTAGATGATGATTCTTGATTCTGGGACATGCTCTTAACATTTTCTATTGTCCTATCTCGTTTAAATAAAATTCATGTTCGTCTTACGAATTAAACATCTGTACCTTGTTTACTGGAAACTATGAAACTGTATTTGCTTAGTCCACAGGAGGAAATGGGTGTCTAGATGTGGAATACTTCACATTTTCATCGAGCATATATAGCCGATCACCGAAGATCTGCATCTCTAGTTATAAGCCATGCAGGTTAGTTTCTGGTTAATTTGAATGATACATTCTAATCATCTAGTATTAGTCTCAAGAGGGGTTTCTCTTCCTTGTTGAGGTATGATGAAATGGTTAGAGGTGATGGGGAAAATTTTTTGGCAACAAAAGAAAGTTGACTAGAAAATAAATAGTTAGTTTAAGAAGCCTGATTGCGCATTGTACGTCATGATTGCGCATTGTGTTCTCCTCTGGTTCGCTGCTCTCCACAATTTTGTCTGATCTTCTCTTCAGGTATCCTAACTCCTAAGCGCGCACACATGTTTTCTGTGTGTGTGTTGAAACTGTTATGCTAGTTTGTTGTTCTAATTACTTAGCTGAGAAGATTTAGAATAATGTGGCATTTGCAACTGCTATGTCTGGTGTAGTTTATCTGGAAGAATATGATTGTTTAAGTAGCTGCAGCATCGGATGATAATTCAAAATATCATTAGTTAGTATTTTTCAGTTGTGTGATTTGATCTTCTAATTTAGTTATTAGGAAAACTCCGTGTTACAAAATTATTGCATTGTTGCTCTTATTTGCGCAAGGTAGATAAACAAGTCTTTCCATGGGTGTTTCCTTATACAATTGTCTTGAACGCTACTCTCGGACTTTCTCGAACGCTGCTTGCTACGAAGCAATTCACTTTTTGTAATCGATGTAGCTACCTTGGTTATAAGCACTTTTTTTTTATATTTGTGTAGATTGATACGAGTTGTTTTTAGCTACCTTAGTTGAAGAGTAGTGTTGAGTAGTCATTGAATTCAATTCACATTTAAAAAATATATATTTTAGTGCAATTTTTGTTTTCTAATAAACATTGTGATTTCTAAATTTTTTATTAAAAATGAGCACTAGTAAAACTGTTGCTCGTTTTCTTTATTGCTCATTTTCATTTTCTTTATTGATCACCAGGGGCAATTGCACTGTTTGTTATGAATGCTACAAGTTAAATGATGACTTTTGAGGGAAAAACAAACATATTTTGAGTCCCACTCAAATGAAGTTTCTGTTCATGCTTGATGATATGTTTCACTTTGGCATTTTAATGTTGTATTTTACTTTAAACATATTTTTGCTCTGTAGCATATGATTTATGTGAGTAAGATTGTTACAGTCATTTCATTAATGTTATGAATCAACATAGGAAGAATATGATAGATATGTGTTTATCTTGGTGGATTATTTTGTGCTTTACTTTACCGAATGTTGATGTGTGACTGAATCAAATTGAGTTATGTAGCCTCGTTAAGTACTCAAGGTTGATATATTGATATGAACGTCTTTATTCTGGTATAAGCTTCTGGCATAAGCTTCTAGCATGGTTTACAGTGATATATTGAATAAGCTTCTGACATGGTGAGATTGATTCCTCTCCAAGGTCTCCACCGCAATGTTTAGTCGCATTGATTATTAGTTTTGTATCATAATTGTTTATGGTTTTATTTCTATATTATCAATTTTGTGAAGCTAATTTTATTATTAAATTCATGTCCTATTAAATTGTTAGTTTCAAGTCTTTTTCTCTTCCTCTGAAACTTGCAGCGTGCTGCCGCTTCCTCTGTTTCAGGTCATTTTTTCTTCCTCTGAAAGCTGCAATGCGCTGCCGCTCTCAGAGGAAGGGATTTTTTATTCTTCGTAAATATTTTAGCACCGGTTAGAAAACCAGTGCTAACAAAAAAAGTCGGTGCTAACAAAAAAACTGATGCTAAATTAGCACCGGTTGAAAAAACCAGTGCTAACAAAAAAGTCGGTGCTAACAAGAAAAACCGGTGCTATAGCGGTACATTTTAGCTCCGGTTTAAAAACCGGTGCTAAAAGTTGGGATTTAGCACCGGTTTTTTCCCAACCGGTGTTAAAGTTTCATCGGTTACTTAGGCACCATTTGTTTTTGCGAAAAAACTGGTGCTAGAACATAAAAAAACCCAGTGCTAAATGGGGGTTCTTGTGATAGAGCTATTGTAACCATATGTTTTGCTTGAATGTGTTAATATAACCCTGCAGGCCTGAATTTGGCCGGAAATACATGAAATGACTATTATACCCCTATTTTTTAAAATAAAAATTTAGAAAAAGTGAAAGGACAATTATGCCCTTATTCATTTAACATTAAATATTGTAACTTCAGTTTTGTATAAGCTTTAGTTTATATAAACTTCATAGCGTGGTGCACTATTTATTAACTTCAGTTTTGTTCCTCATTCTTTCCGCCACCTTCACTCTACCCTGGTTCTGATTCCTTCTCAAACTCACCATACTCCCCATCGCCACCACCGCCGCCATCCGCAATTAGATCCCACCACCACTATCGTTTCCTTCTTTTTAGGTATGCAATTAGATCTTTTTTCTCGATTTTCTTGCTTTTTTGTGTCGGTTCTTGGGTTTGAGTTTATTTGTTTCTGGGTGGCCAAGCATATTTGAGATGGATTTGGTTTGGTTTTTCTTGGTCGAGGCTAAGGACGAGTGGTGACAGGGCTAGGGTTGAGCGGTGGTGGTGGTTAGGATGAGTGGTGGTGGAGCTAGGGTTGAGTGGTGGTGGTGGTAGTGGTTGGGACAAGTGGTGGCGAAGCTAGGGTTGAGCGGTAGTGGTGGTGGGGCTAGAGTCGAGCGGTGGTGGTGGTTAGCACGAGTGGTGGTGGGGCTAGGGACGAGTAGTGGTGGGGCTAGGGTCGAGCAGTGGTGGTCATGGTGGTTGGGACCAGTGGTGGTAGAGCTAGGGCTGAGTGGTGGTGGAGTGGAGGTGGTAGTGGAGCGGCTGTGGTGGTGGTAGAGCGGCGGTGGTGATGGTGCTGGTTGTGGTGCAGCGGTGGTGGTGGTGGTGGAAGAGGAGCGACGGTGGTGGTGGTGGTGGAAGAGGAGCGGAGACGGTTGTAGTGGTGGTGGAAGAGGAGCGAAGACGGTTGTAGTGGTGGTGGAGCGCCAGTGGTGGTGCAGCAGCGACGACAGTGGTTGAGGGGCGACAGCGTGGTGGTGGTAGTGCTTCTGGAGATGAATGCTAGGGTATTTTAGTTTATAGATTTGTAATTTGAATGCTAGGGTAGTTTAGTCTCTTTAAATTTGGTCAACGCTGGAATTTGTTAGTCAACACCATAATAGTGCCATAGGGTTATATCGGCACTTTTGATGCAAAACGCTGGGCTATAATAGAACTTTCCAACTTTACAGAGTCATATCAGCACAAACCTTCAAAACATAGGGTCATATCAGTATTTTGCCAAGAATTAAAGAACACAGAGAATTTTATGTGGTTCACTAACAATGTGCTAGCTACGTCCACAAAACAGAAAAAAAATATTATTAACAGACTCAGAAGAGATTTCTCAAACCAGAACAGATGTCTTCAAATCTCACATCCGGTACAAATAGACCCAGGTGAGAGTTTATATAGATCTCCCAAACTACAAAATCCTAAACCAAAATGGAATAAGACTAGCCTAATCATATTACTAAACTGAATTGGAATTACCTAATAATAAATCCTAAAAAGAAAGGATTTAGATTCAAGTCATATTATAACAATCTCCACCTTAACTTGAATCCTCTCCCACGAAACAGATAACCGATGGCAGATAATCGTTAATACCAGATGCAACAAAAATTGCCATATGTATCCTGACTTGAATCCTCTGATACCAGTTTGTTATGACAGGTGCAGCTAATGAATAAAGAATTAAAGAAGAACACAGATAATTTTACGTGGTTCACTGACAATGTGCAAATTACATCCACAAAATGGAAACTGATTTTACTAAATGACTCAGAAAGAGATTTCTCAGACTAGAATACATGCCTTCAAATCTCACACATATTACAAAATAGACCCAGATGAAAGTTTATATAGATCTCCCAAACTACAAATTGTCCGTAGTTCATTAACAATGTGCTAGCTACGTGGTTCACTAACAATGTGCTAGGTGTTGGACATATATTGATTTTATCATGAGAAAATCAAATAAAAAAAAATTAAATGAGCAATTAAAATATGCAAGAATAATAAACTTTTATTAATTATTTGGGCATACAATCGTAAAGGTTAAATTACACTTAATTAAATGCGATAAATAAGTCAAGTTTCAAGTAATCACAAAATGATAGAGTCACGAGTAAACTTACTGCCCTTGAAACGAATGAGTCCCAGCATGGACATCATTCCCTAGGGTAAAACCATCGAAGGTAACAATTAACTCGTAAGAGTTATCTGAGATTCACGCAAAGCCCAAAGGACTATCACCGACAGAGAAAGAAAGAAGTTAGACTCAAGTTTAGAAGAAATGAGGAACTTGAGCATGGTGCGAGTTTTCTAACTGACTTAGAGGCTCTATTTATACTGCTCTAAGAGACCCTAATCTTGGAAACGTGATTTTCTGATTTTCTTTAATTAGAGAAGAATATTCTCTAATCACCAACTCACCAAATCCGAGACATTCCATGAATACTCGAATCAAATCTGCTTAAAATTGAAGAAATATTTGCACAAATATTCTTCAGCGTATTAAACATGGTAAAACGCATATTCATTTAAGACAAAATATCTCACAAAATATGGGAGTATTTCGTTCTTATCTCTTAAGAATTACACACAAGTCATTCCATATATACTATGCGGTTGGGCCTTCCAGAGACTTCCACGCGGTCTATACACAGTCTAGAGAAATATCATTCTGGGCCAATTTCTGCCCATTTTTCCTCTTACAAGTGTGACACTTTGAGCATCCATATCTCATTCACCCTTGATCCAATTTGAGAGTTTAAATAGTCGATTTTATAGTACTCACAAAGGAGAACCCAAAATTGACATCCACCGACCCAAAATCTGTTTGGGTACCACTCAAAGCAAACCCCAAAAAGTTGAAAATTTTCAATAATTTAACCATAATTTTTAATAATCCCCCACATGAATAGATATTGATGTAGGAATCAGAACAATCACGTCAGTCACGGAGTTTTACTTGGTGATAGATTCATTTCGACGACATAGATGCTGCATAGGATAAGTAGGTGTCACCCTTTGAACTTTCCCTTGAGAGAGTACACTTAGCCCACTGGTTAGGAAGTAGACGCGATGTTATTGAACTTCCCCTACCACTTGTGTGAACGACAATGCACATCCCACAAACATCTTTCCTAGCCCTTGCATTTTCTTCGGTTGTGTCCACTAATCAGGCTATGACACATGCCTAGTTCTGTAAGGTTTCTAAAGAATTGTGTCCCAACAATTCCCTTTCGAAGTGGCCACACTTCTCATTTACATAGGTGATTCTTGGCGTAAGAGCAGTTCCGTAAACTACTCGCTCTTTCAAGTACTACACATTCGATGACTTGAATCATTAAAAGAAATTTAATGCTTAACCTCCATTCACATCACTATTTTTCATTATAGGAATAAAACAGGAGGTATGAAGCCTTCACAGTGATCGCGATGGGTCTTTGCAGTTTAGTTGTCCCTTTGAACCTAGATCTTGGGATCTCTAGTCACAGAGGTTGGGTGTCCACGTATGTAACCCACCATTTATTGGACTTAGTCCTCTTCCTTTCGATAAGTTCTCAACTACCTCTCGATTAAGTTTCCTCGTCAAGATATCGATTCAATCCTTTCATCAAAGAATCACAACTCCTATCATATTGACCTTACGTAGTCAACATTAATAATTCTCGTAGAGAGTAGTCGTCTAATTGGTATATTGTCTTTGTTGAGACACACCATCATTGATGTAGCTTTACGCTACACCAATAAGCATACACATGCTTTGGTCATCCTAGGGTATATCTTTCCCAATTTTGTCCAACACAATGGACCTTGATTCCTCTATGAATCTAGCAAGAGAGAATCATTTCTCTAAACAACTCAAGCCATATTCATGATTCTCACTCACAACTTGTTTCCAATGATCATTTCTGGATTACTCGTGTATCATCTTACTATCCACTATAAGAATTGTCAAATGTGCACTTTAATAGGTACTTCAGACTATCAATGACTCTTGACTTCTGTTTTTAAGAGATACCTCGCCTTTACAAAAGGTAACTCACAATGTTTAGAGTCATTCCATTGAATACGATATTTCTCCAAGAGACTCAATCATCATATCAATTTTACTATCAATGAGAAAATTATCAATTTAAATACATAAATGACATGGTCATTTTTCGCATCCCTTAGCGTACACGCCATCACTGAACTCATTGATTCAATATCATTGGCTAAACACCAATTAATTTGGTCAAATGATGGGTCGTTTAAGAGCATTGAGCTTTTCATATTGCTCTATTCAGATTTTACTATCCAAATCTCCAAACCATTTAGGTCCATTAAATGTACTTCTAGCTTTCACAAATCCTCAATAGCAAGTACCATCACCCATGGACTCTCTCACGTCTAGAGAAAACCCATCAAGTATACAAATATACTTACTAATTGTTCAAATCTACTCGTACTCTAGTGATTTGCACTCATGTGCTAGATCAATCTATATATTGATCATCGCTGTCCACAACCATCATTTCATGGAATCTCGTTCCTTCGTTGGTTTATCCTTGATCCTTAACAATTTCATCTATTGACTCTTAAGTCCATTTAAGATGAATCAAGATCTCTATCAGAAATATCCACAAAATACACTTTCCATCAAGATGTATTTCTAATTTTCGTATATTATTTCTTGCAAATATGAAGGAATTGATAGCTATTCAACCTTGTGCATATCTAGTAATGATACTGTTTAAGTATTCCTTTTACTACCTTTGCAACACACCAACCCCCACATTCGAAAGAACTTGTAGGATGGCTCTATGAGGATTTTTATTTTCCTCCTTCTTGGGGCATGTTATTTAAAAGATCGCCAGCCAATGTAAAGGCTCATCCACATCACTTTGATCATTTCTAGTGATTTTGTTCAACCATCATATAACCTTGCGAATGTTTCAACATTGTGAATCACATTCACCAAAGGATTATGTGTCTTCACATCATGGTCACATATAACCACATATGCCTACTATGCATCACGTAAATGATTTCGTTAATTTACAAACCCCACTTACTAAAAGTTCCGTGTGTTCAAATGAATCATGCGAATGTTTCAACATTGTGAATCACATTCACCAAAGGACTATGTGTCTTCACATCATGGTCACATATAACCACATATGCCTTCTATGCATCACGTAAATGATTTTGTTAATTTACAAACCCCACTTACTAAAAGTTCCGTGTGTTCAAATGAATCAAACACTAGGTTCTTACCCATAAAACTTCTTTTAGGGCTAGATCCTTTGAACAATCAAAACACCTTCCTGTATTGATCTTTTATCGCGGAAGTCTCTCTTATTCCTTCAACTCCCTTTGAATTAGAGATAACTAAACTTCCTAATCTCAATTAATCGTTCTTCCCCGCATGACCAATACCACAACCAATGTAGTATCAATCAATCGAGGATTCAATTAACTCTCACTAGGGTGTAGTGTGAGTTTACCAACTCCACACAAATTTCATTCCCATTTTAAAGCCAAGTTTCAATACAACTGCACTTTACTTTCAGATTACTCAAATCAAACTCGAGTGCCTTTATGCTTGAAACACATTCAAGTCTATTGCGCAACTCAATTTTGAGTTTACCCTTTTTGTTCGGGTTAAAGTCCTCCCGACTTGATAAACTTGATTCAAATATCTCGTGACGACTTTTCATCTCAAATACCTATCAAAATTCATATGGTCTATGAATTTTTAGGTTTTTGTCTACCCCCCATATTGGGCTAGTTTTATTAAACATCCTCACACGTGTTAAGTTTCTCAAAACCTTGTGTCTTAGGGTTCCTAGACCAAATGTCTTAGGATTCCTCATCTCAAAATTCTAAGGCTTTCCAACCAAAAATCTAGAGAATTGACCAAATATCTTGGGATTCCATATCTCATTATTCTTAGATTTTCAACCATAAATCAAGAGATTTGACCAAAAGTCTCGAGACTCCCATTCTCGGGATACATAGTTTTCTCAACCAAATTCTTGAGATTTCTCCCTCAATTTTTTTATCACAAGTAATGAAAGTTTTTAGCATAGTCATGATAACTCATGCTTTAGGGTTTATACCATGGTTCACAAGAACCAATACCCTAGACATAGTCATAAACTAATGTCTTCACGTTCACATTTTTCAGGTCATACAAAATAACCAGAATATGTCGAACTTCGAGCTCATATGCTCTATTTGTGCAATCTAACAACTGGCACTTGTGAGTCCTATGCTCGTAAGTGATCAATCAAGATAGCCAATTATTAGGACAAGCCTTGTCAAACATTTTATTGCATCAACAGGCCATTTTCCCAAACAATTAATATAATCATAGCATATAAAAGTATAACACAATTTTAGACACAACATAAATCTAAACATTTTCGTATATGCAGTTAAACCAAACCTTAAATCAAAAGGAGTTCATCATGGATCAAGTAACCCAATGTTACATACGTCATTCATGCACATACATATTACACTCTCATCGAGGGACTTCATATTTATGTGCAAATAAAGTTTAACATCTTATCGCATGAGATTCTAGACCGAGCATATAAAAGTCATGAGTCACTAACAATACATTCTCACACAAAATGTGGTTTAAAATTTGTAATCAACATGAGCAGCCCACACAACCAAATTACTATGCCATGTAAAATAGGTATTTCAACATTTGATCAAGTATACTATAGCGTTTTAAGGGCTTAGGAAATTAAATATTTCATAGTTTCCAAACATATGCACTGCTTTCATGTAATTTCATAATTAAAATAAATAATAATGCTTGATTTCATATTCCAAACTCATGGCATTTTTTAAAATTGTAATCCAATCTTTCATGAAAAGAATCAAATATGATTATTTATCATATCAATATTTAATCTCATAAGCATCAATATCACGGAATTAGCATATTTCCATAATTACTTCATGCCATTTAATTCAACATACATACGTACCATATATCTCGATTACTGACCAACAGTCAACTCCTCTTTCATGTCATCAAGCAACAAATCTTGCCATACCCCCATGCTAGGTTTCTCATGTATAGAGATATACAATCTTGCATACTCAGATTCACCAATGTGTACATACAAAAAATTATTCATCGTTAAATATATGTACATATCAAATATCGCATATAAACATTACACATAATGTTTTCAAACCAAATATAAAAATTGCTCAATATGGTTTAGCAACCAAAACCCGAGAAATTTTTTGAAGTATATAGGTATATACGTAATTCTCGTTTTGGCATTGCATATGGCATGCATCATACATCAAATGTTTAGCATTTAATATTAACCATATAGTTTCCATAATGAACAAACTAAACCAAGGCAAGCACATTTGGAATGTAACTTTTCTTTTCCATCCAACTGAATCAGGGCATGCAATATTTACTCAGAATTAATGCATGCATATGCAAATTTCCGTCGCAACATCAAAGCTTAATTTTGTACATATTTAAGCACACAATTTTCTCAATTTCCATACATACGTGAAGTAAGCAATTTAGCATATTCAGGCATGCACCTTTATCGTATAATCAAGCATGCACTTTTTGGATGCACATTCGAATAGCTATGCAAATTTCGAATGTTATTTCCGAACATCAGAGGAAATCGACATTTAATTGATTTAAGGATATTTGAATCAATATAATTCAACAAATTTCATTCGTTTCAAAACTGTTTGACATATATTAATTTTATCATGCCAAAATCAAATAACGGAAATTATATGAGCAATTAACATATGCAAGAATAAAATTTTTTTATTAATTATTCAGGCATACAATCGTAAATCTTAAATTACAAATAATTAAAGCATATGTGTGATAAATAAATCACGTTTCAAGTAATCACAAAGTGATGGAATCACAAGTAAACTCACTGCCTTGAAATGAATGAGTCCCGTTGTGGACATCGTTCCCTAGGGTAAAATCATTGCATGTAACAATTAACTCGTAAGAGTTACCTGGGATCCACGCAAAGTCCGAAGGACTATCATCGACAGGGAAAGAAAGAAGTGAGACTCAAGTTTAGAAGGAATGAGGAACTTGAGAATGGGGCAAGTTTTCTGACTGACTTAGAGGCTCTATTTATACTGCTCTAAGAGACTCTAATCATGGAAACGTGATATTCTAATTTTTTTGTAATTAGAGAAGAATATTCTACAATCACCAACTCACAAAATCTGAGACTTTCTATGAATACTCGAATCAAATCTGCTGGAAATGGAAGAAATATTTGCACAAATATTCTTTAGCGTATTTAACATGGTAAACCGCGTATTCATTTAAGACAAGATATCTCACAAAATATGGAAGTATTTCGTTCTTATCTCTTAAAAATTACCCACAAGCAATTTCATATATACTATGTGATTGGGCCTTCCAGAGACTTCTACGCAGTCCATACGCGTTTTAGACAGTCCAGAGAAATATCATTCTAGGTCACTTTCCGCCCATTTTTCCTCTTACAAGTGTGACACGTTGAGCATCCATATATCATTCACCCTTGATCCATTTTGAGAATTTAAATAGTCGATTTTATAGTACTCGCGAAGGAGAGCCCAAAAATGATATCCACCGACCCAAAATCTGTTTGGGTACCACTCAAAACAAAGCCAAAAAGTTGATAAATTTCAACATTTTAACCATCGTTTTCCAACACTAGCTACGTCCACAAAATAGAAACTGATTTTATTAACCGACTCAAAACATATTTCTTAGACCATAACAGATGCCTTCTAATCTCACACATATTACAAAATAGACCCAGATGAGAGTTTATATAGATCTCCCAAACTAGAAAATCCTAAACAAGAATGGAATAGGACTATCTTAATCCTAAACAGAATTGGAATTACCCAATAACAAATCCAAAATAGAAAAGGATTCAGATTCAAGTCATATTCTAAGAATTTTTGACAGGTATCAGAGGAGAGTCAGGATACATCTAGCAAGTTTTGTTGCATCTGGTATCACCTGACATGTGTCATCGGTTATCTGTTTCATGGGAGAGGATTCAAGTCAAGGTGGAGATTGTTAGAATATAACTTGAATCTGAATCCTAATTGTTGCTCTCTTATCATTGCGATTTCTCCTCAAAATACCTTGAACAAAGTTAGACATGTTCCGCCAATGACAAGTACTCTTTCGCTGAGTCTTCTCGACCGTAAGGGTTTCAGTTTCCAAGGTGAATGTGGAGTTATGAATATTTACAAGGGTTTGAAGGTGGCTCTGAAAGGTTCTATTTTGTCAAGTTCCACTACAGTTGCATCATCTGAACATCAGAAGATGATTAAGGTGATGATAATCGGTAGTGTTGATAATCCTTCTGATTGTCTGGACTTGGTAAATGTTCTAAGCTGTTAATCTGAGCCCTAGGGGGAATTCTGAGGCAGGGAGAGTCAGGATACATCTAGCAAGTTTTGTTGCATCTGATATCTATCATCGGTTATTTGTTTCGCGGGAGAGGACTCAAGTCAAGGTGGAGATTGTTAGAAAATGACTTGAATCTAAATCCTTTTCTGTTTTGGATTTGTTATTGGGTAATTCCAATTTTGTTTAGGGATATGATTAGGCTATCTTATTTCATTTTGGTTTAGAATTCTGCAGTTTGGGAGATCTATATAAACTCTCATCAGGGTCTATTTGTAATGTGTGAGATTTGAAGGCATCTGTTCTGGTCTTAGAAATATCTTTCAAGTCGGTTAATAAAATCAGTTTCTATTTTGTGGACATAGCTAACACATTGTTAGTGAACCACGTAAAATTATATGTGTTCTTCTTTACTTATTCGTTAATGGCACCTTAAACAAAGTTAGGCGTGTTCTGCCAATAACAAATGGTCTGTCACTGACTCTTATCAACAGTAGGGGTTTAAGTTTCCAAGTTGAAGGTGGAGTTGTGAATGTCTACAAGGGTTCAAAGGTGGCTCTGAAAGGTGTAAAACATGGTACCTTGTATGTTCTACAAGGTTCTACTCTGTCAAGTTCCTATATGGTTGCATCATTTGAAGATCGGAAGAGGATTATGTGATGAAAGTCGGTAGTGCTGAGAATCCTATTGATTGTCTGGATTTAGTAAATGTTCTGAGCTATTAATCTAGGTCCTGAGAGGCATTCTAGGGCAGGAAGAGTCAGGATACATATGCAAATTTTTTTTGCATCTGGTATCATCAATTATCTGCCATGGTTATATGTTTCATGGGAGAGAATTCAAGTCAAGGTGAAGATTGTTATAATATGACTTGAATCTAAATCCTTTTATTTTTAGGATTTATTATTAGGTAATTTTAATTCTGTTTAGGAATATGATTAGGCTAGTCTTATTCCATTTTGGTTTAGGATTTTGTAGTTTGGGAGATCTATATAAACTCTCACCTGGGTCTATTTGCAATAGATGTGAGATTTGAAGACATCTTTCATGGCCTGAAAAACCCCATCTGAGTCTGTTAATAAAATCTGTTTCAGTTTTGTGAACGTAGCTAACACATTGTTAGTGAACCACGTAAAATTCCCCGTGTTCTTCTTTAATTCTTTGTTCGATAAATGCAACTGTCATAAAAAACATATTGTTATGATATGACTTGAATCTAAATCCTTTTCTACTTAGGATTTATTATTGGGTAATTCCAATTTTGTTTAGGAATAGGATTAGGCTAGTCTTATTCCATTTTGGTTTAGGATTTTGTAGTTTGGGAGATCTATATAAACTCTCACCTGTGTGGATTTGTAATAGATGTGAGATTTGAAGACATGTGTTCTGGTCTAATAAATCCCATCTTAGTCTGTTAATAAAATATGTTTCAATTTTATGGACGTAGCTAGCACATTGTTAGTGAACCAGGTAAAATTCTTCGTGTTCTTTAATTCTTTGTTCGTTAATTGCAGCTATCATAGCAAACTGGTATCAGAGCTATAGGTTGATCAGAGATTTCTATTGCAAAAATAAGGACAAAGAAAAAAATATGGGCTTGGGTGATCCGTTCAAATCTGGAGAAGCTGTTTGTTTCGTCGTCTCTGTGGGAATCACAAGTTGATGTGTTAGACAAGTTCATTCTGGGTTGAACTTGTTAAATATATGGTTGTCTGTTCAATCATTTTCTTCACAAGGTCTTTCCTGGTTAAACTTGTGGAAATCTGCCTGCTCTGTTAGCAAACTCTTTCCTAGTTGGACTTGATGAAATATATTCTGTTTGATAAATCCTTTCTTGCTTGGATTTATTTTATTGGTGGTATCTGGGTACCTTTGGTACTTCTGTCTGACACTTTTTTCATGCATATGTTTACATCTGGCACAACCACCGTGAGTCTTGTACATCTGGCACCGTTATCATGCGTTCGGTACATCTGGAACCACCAATGTGCAGATGGTACATCTGGCACAACTGTTCGAAATCTAGTATATCTGGCACAATCGTTGGGCATCTGATACATATGGCACATTTGCTGTGTGGCTAGTACATTTGGCACAACTGTTGGGTTCTGCATCTGGTACATCTGGGATATATGTTTGTCTGAATCTTGTTGCTTGGAGAATCGATTCAAGGGGGGAGATTCTTAGAATTTTATTGAATCTTATTTTGTTTATGTTATGTTTTGGGCTTTTGAGTCGAGGGGGAAATTTTTGGGATTTCTCCTCAAAAACCTTGAACAAAGTTAGGCGTGTTCTGCCAATGACAAATGGTCTATCGCTGACTCTTCTCGACAATAGGGGTTTCAGTTTCCAAGTTGAAGGTGGATTTGTGAATGTCTACAAGGGTTCAAAGGTGGCTCTAAAGGTATAAAACATGGTACCTTGTTTGCGGTTCTACTCTGTCAGGTTCCGTTATAGTTGCATCATTTGAAGATCGGAAGAGGATTAAGGTGATGAAAGTCAGTAGTGCTGATAATCCTACTGATTGTCTGGATTTGGTAAATGTTCTAAGCTGTTAATCTGGACCCTGAGAGGCATCTTGGGGCAGGGAGAGTCAGAATGCATTTGGCAATTTTTGTTGCATCTGGTATCATCGTTGCAATATATAAAAATATACATTAAATAAACTCATTATTTATATTAATTGGAGAATGACTTCATATGAGGCGATTTAAAATAAGAATTTGTGTAAAATTTTAGTTATTTAAAAAAAAAACTGGCCATTTAAGTTTTGAATTTGTTTATGGAACTTAAGCTGAGTGTAAAGACAGCCCCGTGGGTGACTACTCAAATTGATGGTGCATTAATGGGATTAGTGGAAAGTCAGATCCAGAAAAGCGTTACCAAGACAAAGGTTTAATTTGAGCACTTGGACCTCCCTCAATTCATGAGACCAAGATCCAAGAATGCCCGCCCTTTCTTTCTTCTTCATTTTTAAAATATTAAGTCAATCGTCAACCCTTGAAATCAGGTTGCCGTTGTGGAAAATTATGTCCCAATCCCCAACCTAACTTGTTCGTTTCTCGAACAATTTTGTCTAAATCTCAGTTTAAGAACGTTGGTCTACGCGATTGTCTCCTAAACAGCCAATTTAAAAAATTATAGAGTAATTACTGTGTTTTTAAATTAAATATTTTATATTTTGCAAAGTGTTGGAAAAGACAGTCTTTACATACGCTTATGGAAAGACGAGATTAAATAGAATAATAAAATTTAAAAGGTCTTAATTGCAATATTAAAAATTTATTATGCAATATGTAGTAGTTATAAGGTTTATAACCCAATTCATGCAGCCCAAAAAATTCTATCTTCATTTCTTCTAGTTTGCACTTTAAACCTCGTCCATGACTTATGGAAAAACCGTCTTTGCAGAGATGAACTCTTTATATTTTAAGTTTAATATTCCTCCATTCTGGATAAAATGGAAAAATTACTTTTGACTTGAGAGATTTTATAATACATTCTTTGTCATTTTAAGTGATTTTCAAATCATGTCATTTTTAATGAAACATGCAAAACATGAAATTATGCCACTTTATCCCGGGTAACGAAGGGAGTATTATAATTTAAATTTAAATTCATACCTTTCACATAATATTTCTTGTACGTTCACATCCAAATGCGTCTTATAAGCAAAATATTTAATATTAATTTTTCTTATAATGTACATTAATGTACATATTTAACTTATAATTAAATTAAAATATATAATACAAAGTTAAATGTTTGAGTCCGTCTCTTGAAAGACCGTCTTTCCATAAGTCATGGAAAGACCAAGGTTTAAAGTACAAATTAGAAGAAATGAAAATAAAATTTTTGGATTGCATGAATCGAGTTATGAATTTTATGACTATAATATGTTGCATAATAAAAAATTTAATATTGCAACTAAAACCTTTTTACATTTTATTATTTTAATTAAACTCCATCTTTCCAAAGTTTACGGAAAGACGGTCTTTCCCAAGAATTTGTGTTCTAGTAATTATTTCATAAATTTGATAAAAGGATCACTTTTCCTAAGAACTAATCTTGGTTTATAAGCGAAAATCAAAATAAGAATGAATACGATTGTGGATTGAGAATTTTGATTTCTTTCTCTAGGCCCTTTTTTTAATGAATCCTATATCAACCTAATGTATCCTGTATCAACATAATTTTGGTTCGGATATTCTTAAACTATGGGTTTACTTAATAGAAAAATACAAACAACTACAAATTGATCAAATTGTTCTTGGTCGAAGCATGAAATTTTTTGCACGCAAAGATATTAAATACAAACAACTATAAAATTTTCGAATTGTTATTGGTTGAAGGATTAAATTGTTAGCAAAAATTAAATTTTATTGGTTATAGAATTAGAGTGCGTCTCTTGAAAGACGGTCTTTCCACAAATCAGGGAAAGACCAAGGTTTAAAGTGTAAATTAGAAGAAATGATGATAAAATTTTCGGGTTGCATGAACCGAGTTATAAATTTTATAACTACTACATGTTGCATACTAAAATTTTAATGTTGCAACTAAGACCTTTTATCTTTTATTATTCGAATTAAACCCCGTCTTTCCATAAGCCTATGGAAAGACCGTCTTTCCCAAGACTTTGCCATAGAATTATATTGTTAGAAAAAAATGATATTCAAGGGGGGAGATGTTAATTTGGATTAATTGGGAGTATGATTTTAGAGTCCGCTCTTGAAATACGGTATTTCTATAAATTAGAGAAAGACTAAGGTTGAAACTGCAAATGAGAAGAAATCAAGATAAAAATTTTGGATTGCAGTAATTGGATCATAATCTAATAAGTATTACACTTTGTATAATATATATTTTAATACTGCAACTAAAACTTTTTGTCTTTCTATAATTTTAATTCAACCATGTCTTTCCGTAGGTATATAAAATTGATCTTTCCCATGATTTTCCCATAATTTTCCCATAATTTTATATATTAATTTAATATTAAAACTATCAAGTTAAAGGGATCGAGCAAATCCAATATCTCAAAAACTTAATTATCGGATCAAAATTGTTCCGTATGAAGTATGAATTGAGAATACAGAGAAGTTGATTGATGTTGTCTTGAATTCAGCTTTCGAATACAAATGACTTTGAACAACATTGTGTTTTGTGAATGTTGTTGGTTACACACCAATATGGCATCCTAAGTTTCATCCACTGCTTTTAGGGATTGCAATCTTGTTGGTTTTGGGATTACAATTTCAATTTGATTTAGAGAGTATTCAAACATCACCAATCAGCTTTCATTCACATTTTTATTTTTATTTTGTGTCACATCTTTACGATTTTTTTGTTCGTTTTTTCTTTATCTCTCAAAATAAATTATATATACACTCACTTTGTTTCACTTGCACACCTTCTTTTTTATTGTTTCGTCAGTTAACCTTTTATTTTAATAAGATTTTTAAAAATAATTTATCGTTCGTTTATTCATCTAAAAATACTAACAAACATTTTTATTTGGAATAAAATAAAAAATTGTAAATATTTTATATGTTTCAAGTTTTCATATAATTTCATCCGTTTCTTTTATTTTTGGAATATACGATTGCTCCAACTATTCCCTCCATTCCTTAATTAAAATCTAGTTAGTGTTCATTTATTTCAGGAGTCTAGACCTCGGAGTACGCCTAACTTTCGGAGTACGCCTAACTTCAAGTACGCCTAACTTTCTTCGACTTGCTCTCTAATTAGCCCTGGATAAGATTACAAGAGTACGCCTAACTTTCTTCGACTTGCTCTCTAATTAGCCCTGGATAAGATTACAAGGTTTATTGACACTTCTCTAACTAGCCCTCTGGATTAACTTCAACTACTTACTCTCTAATTAGCCTGGATAAGATTAAAAGGTTTATTGACACTTCTCTAACTAGCCCTCTGGATTAGATTACAAGGTTTATTGACACTTAACTAGCCATCGGGGTTAAGCAACACACTTAACTCGGAATTAATATCTTTGAGCACGAAATTCAGGAGTCTAGACCTCGGAGTAGACTTGCTCTCTAACTAGTCCTCTGTCTGGATCAGATTACAAGGTTTATTGACACTTAACTAGCCAAGCCAAGACACTTAACTAAGCCAAGACACTTAACTAAGGATCAGAGCCAAGACACTTAACTAAGGATCATATTACAAGGTTTATTGACACTTAACTAGCCAAGACACTTCTTGTAATATGACACTTAACTAGCCACCCTTGGGGTTAAGTAAGAAAAGCAAAAGGTTTATTGACACTTAACTAGCCCTTGGGGTTAAGCAAGAAAAGCAAAGCAAGAGGTTTATTGACACTTAACTATCCCTTGGGGTTAAGCAAGAAAAGCAAGAGCAACACAAGGTTTTCCAAGCAAAGAGTATGAACTCAAAAAGTTGTATATTTGATTGATGAAAGGTTGTAATTTTCGTCCATAAGTCCTCCCTTTTATAGGGTTACATTCTTGCCTCAAACCCTAATAATCGACTTATGGCAGCTTTAAGAAGCTAAAACCATATCTAACTAAAATACCTAAAATAAATGGTAATCTAATTCTAATCAGAATAAAACTGAATATACTAAATCTTAATGGACTGTATTTTTGAAATTCAGCTCTTCAAAGCCCACATGGTTGAGCTATCAGTCCAATAAACCCAAAATTAAATAATTTTACAATGATCACACTACCTCATTAAAAACCCAGTGGGAAAAAAGAGTATAGTGTTCTTCATGATGTCTTCAGTTCGTTAACAATCTTGAATAATGAATCCAAGATGTCGATGGTGACTCCTTCTTCAATTCTTCATCATAAAGTTGATCCATCAAAGCATTTAAAGCACATCAAAGCATTTGATATTTGTATCATGTACGTTACTTTAAATTGTTACACACACATATATATATATATATATTAATTATTAGGCCTATTATAGTAAATTTATAATATGCTTTTAATGCATTAAAAGTATTTAATTATTTTTTTCATTCTTTTACTGATTTTCTTGAATATAATTATTAATTTTCCAATTTTTAACATAGATTTATCATAAATTATTTTTGTATAGAATCATGCTAAATAAATGCAATTCTTTTTTATTTCTACCCTAGATATGTATTGTATACATGAGCACTACCTTTTAACTTGGTTAATATAATAATACTCGAGTGCTCTAAACTTGATTTCCAATGTTATTAAGTACATTTTAACAATTAAAATGTCATATTCTACAAAAAAATAAGTATAAAATTGAGAAGGTATAAAAATATTAGTAATAACTATTAAAATATAGAATATAGATAAAAATATATAAATAATTAAATAATGTTAACATAGATTTAAAATAAAGATAAAATTTTATGGTAGACCGACTAACGTTCAACCAATCATAAAAAATCTCATTTAAATAACTTTTAGACTTAAATTATAATAATTTATATATTAATATAAATTTAAAAAATTCAAAATTATAAAAATATCGTTGGAATAATTGAAAAAAACATTAAATCACCTATTGGGTACACAAATTATAAAATAACACTGTATAACAGTTAGTTGGCGTGTAAATTAAAAAATACAAATGGTAAAATTTTTATCCAACTGTGATACCTCCCAAACTTTAAGCCATCGTCGTATCCATTTTTTTTTAAAAAAACATAAACGGTATCCAAACTTAAATTATATAGAATTCACTATATGCTTTTATTTATACTCTACATATGTTTGAAAAAAGGCAAAGTCTTGAGAAAGACGGTCTTTCCATAAGCTTATGGAAAGACGGGGTTTGATTAGAATAATAAAAGGTAAAAGGTCTTAGTTGTAATATTAAAGTTTTAGTATGAAACATGTAGTAGTTATAAAATTTATAACACAGTTCATGCAATCCGAAAATTTTATCTTAATTTCTTCTAATTTACACTTTAAACCTTGGTCTTTCCATAACTTATGGAAAGACCGTCTTTCAAGAGACGGACTCAAAAAAGGCAAAGTCTTGGGAAAGACGGTCTTTCCATAAGCTTATGGAAAGACGGGGTTTGATTAGAATAATAAAAGGTAAAAGGTCTTAGTTGTAATATTAAAGTTTTAGATAGAATAAAATTTTAAAATTTTATTAAAAATATTAAAATTTTAAATCTAGATAGAATAATTTTAAAAAAATTTTTTACTTCTTTTATATAACAATTCTTATATTTTCACTTTCAAACTCATCTTATAAAAAATTTTAGTTTATAAAATATAAAAATTAAATTTAAAGATACAATTTTAAAGTTAAAAAATAGAGTGGCATATTCATAAAGTTATGAATAACCCACCTTCCTTTGAGACTTCCTCCCTCTAATATTTAATAAAATAATTCAATATATTATATATACTTATGCCTAACTACTTAATTTAATTAATTATTAATAAAATTAACTCTTAAATTATATTTTAGCTATTTTCACATTTTTAAAAAAAAAATCTCTAAAGAAAGGGATGGATGAAAATTAATAAATTACAAACCTATTTAATTTTTAGTATAAGTATGGTTTATCATTAACCATTTTAAATTTACATAATAATCAACTCACGTTTAGAAATTATTTTTTGCCTATACTACCTTCCATCGTCACAATAACTTTTCAATATATATATAAGAGTCCATTTTTTAAAGACGGTATTTTTATAAATCATACAAAATCTATGGTATAAACGGTAAATTAGAATAAATTAAGATAAAAGTTTTGGTTGCATCAATCAGCGCATAAATTGTATAATAAATTTTTAACATTGCAACTAAAATCTCTAACATTTTTATTATTCTAATTAAACCCTATCTTTCCATAATTCTATGGAAAGACGATATTTTCAAGGACTTTTCCTTTGTATAAATATATAATAATTAGGAAAAGTCTTGGGAAAGACGGGGTTGAATTAGAATTATAGAAATGTAAAAGGTAATATAAAATTTTTATTTTGCAATGTGCATTTAGTTATAAGTTGATGAGTCGATTAATGCAGCCCAAATTTTTTAAACTTAATTTCTTCTAATTTGTAGTTTAAATATTGGTCTTTCCATAGTTTATGGAAAGATGGTCTTTCAAGAGACGAACTATAATAGTTATAAAAAAACAGTAAGATTAAAACTTAATACTTATAAACAAAAAATAAATAAAATTGCTATTACAAAACATATTTTAACATATTAATATTAACGAAATTGGATATTCTTAAGGGAATCGTCGTTAAATGCAATATCATTACGGTGGCCGTTGATGTTAAGGAATTAGAATTGTATTCTTAGAATAATTGTAGATGTAATTGTATTCTATTATCTTTTCCTATCTTGTATAGGTATCATGTACTACTATATAATGTATCCTGAATTCATGAATACAAACACACATTATTACCCTTATTTTTTGCATGGTATCAAAGCCTAAAATCCTGAAACCTTAAATAAGAGCCTAAGCACAAGATTGGGTTCATTGATGAATCCATTACCAAACCCCAGGGTGGTCATCCTGATGCTGCTGATTGGCCTGGGGTTAATGCTACTCTTGTCTGCTGGATCTTGCAAACCCTGGATCCAGTGCTGAGATCTTCTACAAGTTCGTTTGCCACAATTAAGGATCTGTGGGAAGACCTGAAGGCACGATTTATTTTGGCCGATAGTATGAAGGTTTTGCAGATGCACGAAGCCATTCAGAGTTGCAGGCAAAACGGTCAGCCCATCGACATCTACTTTGCCAAACTGAAGAAGCTGTTTGTAGATTATCACTGCATGTGACCTCCCCTGGTTTTTACCTGTGAAGATTGCAAGGCATTATGCCAGTGCAATCTTGCTGCGAAAGTCTTCCAAGAAAGGGAGAAGGATTTGATCTACCAATTCATCTCTGGCCTCGACGAAGGTTTTCACACCTTGAGATCACACATCATGAGCATTGATCCAATGCCATCTAGCATGAAAGTGTATGCCCTTGTTGCTCAGGAAGAGAATCATAGAGCTGTCAATCGAGCTCGTGAACCTTCTTCTAACTCCATGGCGTATGCTGCCCGACGTTCACCACCTGCAAGTTCTTCGCCAGTTGTTCTTTCTGCAGCCAACCGCAAGAATCTTGTTTATACCCATTATCATCGCAAGGGTCATGATAAAGATACATGCTTCCAGTTACATGGTGTACCAGACTGGTTCAAGGAGTTGAAGGAGAAAGCCGGTACCAGCAAGAAACCAACGCCAGCTTCCCGGACATCAGCCACCGCCGCCGGTCCCGGAGATGCGGCCGCGGCGCTACCTTTCCCGCCGCCGTTCACCGGAGCAGCCATGTCGCCGCCTAGTCTGGTGGTGGCGGCTTCTTCCGACAGTGTTCCTGCACATTCTGATTTTGGCCCTGCTCTGTCCGATAACCAATGGAGCACGACCATGCACTTGTTTAATCAGTTTAATTCTCTTACTGGCGATGAGTCTGATAAGCATACTATACCATGGATACTTAATTCGGGAGCCTCATATCACATGACTGGTGATAAAGGTTCTCTTACTGATCTTACTACTACTATTGATTATGTGAATGTTGTTCTGCCTGATGGCTTGGTGTCATAAACTACTCAATATGGATCTATTTGCTTTGGTGGTTTTATTCTGCCGCATGTTTTATATATACCTACATGCGATGAACTTACTGTCATGCTCTAGATTGTTATCTACCCTGAACTGTCTAGCTTTGTTTACTGAAACTTATTGCATTTTACAGACAATCAGTACGAGGAGAGTGATTGGCGTGGGTAAGGGGGGGTGTTTTGGCTTCGTCTGCTGGATACTCGTGTTCACCGTCCTGTCCTGTAGTCTCTTCCTACAGTTGGTTTAGTATCTTCTTCCGACTTATGGCATCAGCGTTTCGGTCATTCATCTTCAACGGTGTTGTCATCTATTTCTTCTGGCATTAATAAACATTCTGTACCCCGTTCTATCTGTTATAGAGCAAAACAGACTAGACATAGTTTTCAATTAAGTTCTACAAATGCTACTGCATTGTTTCAATTAATTCATTGTGATGTTTGGGGACCTTATAGAACACCATCTTCTAGTGGTGCATTTTATTTTTTTGACTATAGTAGATGATTATTCTCGAGCTGTTTGGATTTATTTGTTAGTAGCTAAATCTGAAGTAGCTTCTAGATTTTTAGAATCTAGTGCCTTAGTGAAGAACCAGTGGGGTCGGACAATTCAACAAGTTCGGGCTGATATCGGCACTGAATTTTTGCCTCTGCGATCTCACTTTACTGCATCTGGGATCATTTTTCAGACATCTATGGTTGATACTCCACAACAGAATGGTCGAGTTGAAAGAAAGCATCGTCATTTACTCAATGTGGCACGTGTTTTACGGTTCCAAGCCAGTCTTCCTATTGAATTTTGGGGAGAATGTGTTCTTACTGCTGCCTACCTGATTAACCGAACACCGACTCAGCATCTCAACGGTCGTACTCCCTTTGAGTTTCTCTATGGGCAAGCTCCAAATTATTCATCATTAAGAGTTTTTAGATGCTTGTGTTTTGCTGCTCATGTTCCCAGATATCGTGACAAGTTTTCACCTCGAAGTTGATGGTGTCTGTTCCTTGGTTATCCTGTCGGAAAGAAAGGCTATCGCCTTTTTGACTTGGAATCCCGAGTGATCTTTAATAGTCGGGATGCTAGTTTCTTTGAAGACAAGTTCTCGTACTCTGCAACTCCGGCATCTGCTTTATCCGATGAACCCGGCGGCGCCACCACATCACCGCCGGATTCCTCCTCCTTCTTGCTGGAGATGCACATAATTTTGATTCCGCCTTCCGCTGCCGATCCAACGCCGCCGGTCGCTGTTGGCCTTCCATCGTCCGCCGATGGTCAGCTGCTGCCTTTTGCCGTCAATCGGTCGTCGACGTCCGTCGCCGGCCAATAGCTGCCGTCCGCTATCGGCCAGCCACCGCCGGTCACCGCTGGTCACTGCCGACCAGTTTCCGCCAGTCAACGCTGGTCAGTCTTCACCTACCGCTGGCCAGTCAATGCCAGCCAATTAACACCGGCAGTCACTGGCCAGTCACCGTCGGTTGACGTCGGCCAATTACCACCGGTGACCACTGGCCACTCTCCGCCGCCCATCGCCGGTTCCTCCATGTCGGCCGCCGCCGGCCTACCTTCATCGTCTGCTGCCGGTAATTCTCCGCCAGTCGCCGCCGATGCTACATCCTCGGTATCTACCTTACCGGCTCCTCTGGTACCGGATAGTTCCGCTGCTGATTTGCCACATACCAGACAGAGTGTTCGATCTCGTCGTCCGCCATCGTACTTGGCAGATTACGATTGTGATAATTATGCTTGTGCTCTTACTACTGAAGACCCCCCCCTTCGACTACGTTCCCTCATGCGTCATCACTTTCCTCAGGTGTTCTCTATCCTCTTACTGATTATGTAAATTGTGATAATTTTTCTAGTATGCATTCTAGATTTTTGGGTGCTGTAACATCTAGTGCAGATCCCACTACTTACTCTGAGGCTTCCCTTCATTCTTATTGGCGAGATGCTATGGCTGAGGAAATTACTGCGCTGGAGCAAAATCAGACATAGACTTTGGCTCCTTTGCCTGTGCATAAGAAGGCAATTCGGTGCAAATGGGTATACCGGATAAAGTTTCGTTCAGATGGTACTATTGAACGTCATAAGGCGCGCCTAGTGGTTCCTGGAAATTGCCAGGTTGAAGGAATTGATTACACTGAGACTTTTGCTCCGGTTGCGAAAATGAGTTATGTTCAATTGTTCCTGTCCATCGCAGTTATCCATGGTTGGGAATTGCAACAGATGGATGTTTATAATGCCTTCCTGCATGGTGATTTGCATGAGGAAGTGTTCATGCGCCCTCCACCTGGCTATGCTGTACCGCATGGTCAGGTTTGTTGCCTTCAGAAATCTCTTTATGGTCTTCATCAGGCTCCTAGAAATTGGTTTGCTAAACTGGCACAGGCTTTACGAGCATTTGGTTTTGTTCAGAGTAAGGCCGATTACTCTTTATTTGTCTTTTCCCGTGGATCAGTTTCTTTACATGTTCGGGTTTATGTGGATGATTTGGTTATTGCTTGTAGTTCTTCTTCACTCATCTCTGAGTTCAAGAAATACTTAGGTTCTTGTTTCCACATGAAGGATCTTGGGTTGCTTAAGTATTTTTTGGGCCTAGAGATTGCTAGAAGACCGGAGGGGATGTTCCTTTCGCAAAGGAAATATGCTTTGGACATCTTTTCTGATACGGGTTTATCTGCTTCTAAACCAATTAATTTTTCGATGGAGCAACAACATGATTTGGCATGTGTTGAAGGTCCAGCCTACCAAGACCCAGAGCAATATCGACGCTTGGTTGGGCATCTGATATACCTGACTATTACTCGTCCTGAACATAGTTATTCGGTCCATACGCTTGCGCAATTCATGAAGTCTCCTTGTGATCCTCACTGGCAAGGTGTTTTTCATGTGTTGCACTACCTGAAGAGTCATCCTGGTCAAGGTTTATTTCTCTCTTCCCGTAGTACTTTACAATTGACTGCTTATTGTGATTCGGATTGGGCTGCCTGCCTAATTACTAGGCGTTCTCTATCTGGTTATTTTGTTATGATTGGCGATTCTCCAATTTCCTGGAAAACCAAAAAGCAACCTACTGTTTCTCGGTCTTCTGCTGAAGTGGAGTATCGTGCTATGGCAGTTACCTGCTGTGAATTGTTATGGCTTAAGTCTTAACTGAAGGACTTGGGGGTTTCGCACTCCTCTCCTATGAAATTGTTTTGTGACAGTCAATCCGCTCTTCACATAGCGGCCAATCCGGTTTTTCACGAACGCACGAAGCACATTGAAGTTGATTGTCACTTTGTTTGGGATCTTGTTCAATCTGGCGCACTCATTACTCAACATATCCGTACGACATACCAACCTGCGGATTTGTTCACCAAAACTCTTGGACGTAACCAGTTCCATTCTCTACTTGGCAAGTTGGGCATTTCTGATCCCCATGCTCCAACTTAAGGAGGAGTGTTAAGGAATTAGAATTGTATTCTTACCATAATTGTAGATGTAATTGTATTCTATTACATTTTCCTAGCTTGTATAGGTATCCTGTACTACTATATAATGTATCATGAATTCATGAATACAAACACACATTATTACCCTTATTTTCTACGGTTGATTTTTGTTTTTCAAAAGACTCACTTGTAAAGCAAAATCTTGGGAAAAATGGTCTTTCCATACGCTTATGAAAAAATGGAGTTTAATTATAATAATAAAAGGTAAAATATCTTAGTTGCAATATTAAAAATTTAGTGTGCAATATGTAGTAGTTATAAAATTTATAACCTGATTCATGCAACCCCAAAATTTTATTTTCATTTCTTCTAATTTAGACTTTAAACCTTAATAACTTATGAAAAAACTGTGTTCAAGAGATGGACTCTACTTGTAGTGAGTACGGATTTTTATAGGTTTCCCTTTTAAAAAAAATTACAATGTAATGACAGGTTTAAATATAGGAAGGGTGAATCTGTTTGCACGTGATTCTGAGTTAAAACTTCCACCCTCATATTAGTTTTAATCACCCAGGCATACAAGATATTCATCCTCCTATAATCAAGTAAAGGATTTCTAGATTACTGATAGAGAAATATATTCAATAGATTTCAGTCTCCCTAAATTCTATTAGAATCCTTGAGCAAAAAACCTGTCAGTTGTAGCCGTATTTCCAATACTCTATCCGTTTCTTTAATAGCGACACACTTTCTAATTTGAGATATTTATTTTATATTGACACTTTTGATTTATCCGTTTCTTTAATAGCGACACACTTTCTAATTTGAGATGTTTATTTTATATTGACACTTTTAATTGGCAAGTTAAGGTTATTACATCCACTCATTTTACTTTTTCTTCTTCAATTTAATTTCATCCACTCATTTAGCATCTCCTAAATTCTAACACAAAAAATAATTTGCCACTATTAGAGAAACAAAGAGAGTATGTGCTTGTATTTTTGTCTCCATTTTGTGTTTCTTGTTTGGGGTACCAGTCCGCCAGTTGGTTCAGTTCCCTGAATACATGTGAGAGTTTGATTCTCTTTAAGTCAGTTTGTATCACTACACGAAACATGACCTTTTATCTGGGTTCTACAGGAATTTTTACCTTAGTTTTTAGTCCAGAAAAAATTGAGGTAAATAAAGTCGAGGTAAATAAAGTCGAAGTAAAAAGTATATTTTTTACCTCGGTTCAAAATTGAGATAAATAGTACCTTTTACCTCGATTTTAGACCGACGTCGACATGTATTGTGACCGACGTCGGTCCATGAAAGAAGGTCGACCATAGGAGACCATACCAACGGCATCGTTATGTTCAATGTCGACATCCAAAAACATGCGACATTGGCCATAGCAAAGAAGGCAGCCGATGGGAGAGGAATTGTGGCGGCGTCGCAGTCGTCGACGTTGGTCTAAATAGGAGTGAAGTCGCAGGTGATGTTAAGCGACATCACACGATGTGGGGCACAAACTTCGTGTGCCAGCTGATGTAGAACGTTGACAAATACAACGTCATTTTGAATAATTGACGCCGCAAAAAATGGCGTCGGTTTATGCGACGTCGGTAAGGTGTTGCTGTGACGCCGCAGTTCAATCAGTTACACCTCATTTCTCTTAAAATATTATAATAATAAATATTTGATGACGCAAACAATCGATCGTCAATAACAGTTACATGTTATTTAAAATGCGTTAAATCTTGAAATGGTTAAACATCTTACAACACTCAATTGTTCAATTAATGTGAGAATGATTGACATGTTAAAACCAACAAAATTATAACATATATTACAAATACATGTTACAATATATTAAAATACATAAGGTTGATATAAAAGGGACACATTAATTGTATTGAACCTCCATTTTCTACGTTGTACGACATTAAGACTATCCAGGCGACCAGTGAAAAGACAAGTCCGTCCATCTACATGCTAGAAGTCCATCGATAACTCTCTTTAATCCTATTACAACCAATGCACAGGAAACACAGTTTATGTCACAATTGGGCAGTACCCAGAAATACACATAATATAGTCATACGTAGACGACATTAATCTCAATGTGAAAATAGTCACTGATCTGAATAAAAGTGACGTCGCACACATAAGAAATTGATGTTGCAAAGGTCGAAGCAACTTTGGATATTCATAATATTTCAACACTTCTTAGACCTATGCAACGTCGGTCTATGTTCGGTACCATATCGTATGGAGAAATTAACTGTGACCGACGACGCACATGCATATTGTGTTCATCCAAATCTAAGACTTTTTTCTCACTCCTTACAAATATGGAATTGTATTGGAAACAAAAATAAAATACAATATATAACATGTAACAAAATCATCATACTTCATGAAAACATTCACTCTTTGATGAATTAGGGAAAAAAACATATAGAAGGTATGGTAACAAAATTGCTAAATGAACATGTAAAAGATGGAAAACTACCTCAATTAATGTTAGGAATACGAATCAAACGAGATATCTAGTAGCCCAAAAGGATGGATAACAAAGAAAATAAAGGAAATAATGGACACAAGGATTTACGTGGTTCGGTCAAGTTGACCTACATCCATGGTCGGAGGAGACCGGAAGCTTCAGTATATGTGGAGAAAGTATTACAAGGCTCTTCCTACCACCTATGGGAATTATGTGGCAAGGGCTTTGGCTTCTACAACTACAGAGGAGAGTTAAAGGGAGAAAAAAACAAGTATAAAAAGAATGCTATGCCTGAGGTGTGTTTGAACTACTAATTTCATCCCCCTATTTATACTACTCCAAGTTCACCAATGGACAAGAGCTCTCAAACAAAACTTATCCCAATATCCCAAGAAATCCCCCTTCTTGCTTCAAGCATGGGTTGTGAACATTACTTCCAAATGGTTCTCGCCAAAAAACTATGATAATTGAACCCAAATGGTCAAAGAAATAATGCTTCAACTTGCTAAGCATGGGATGAGAATAGTGTTGCAATTTAATGCTTTGAATGATTATCTTTGCTATCCTCCAAAGAAGTGAATGTTCATGGACAATTGGGTGAAGACCACATTTCTTCACAAATCTCCACCTTGCTATGGACCCCAAAAGTAATAGCTTACTCACCCTCCTAAGGAATGGTCCTAATGTGTTGAATCACCAACAATGAACACCAATCAAGTCCAAGAACTGCTAGAACTTGAAATACAAAAGAGCCTTCGTGAACATATCAGCATGATTATCCTTTGTATTGATTTTCTAAACAAATACCTTCTTCTGTGCAATGCTATCCCAAATGAAGTGGTACTTAATATCAATATGCTTCATCCACTCATGATACATCTGATCTTTAGTCAAATAAATTGCACTTTGAGTATCACAGTGAATGGTAGTAACCCTTTGTTGTAGAGTTAATTCGCCGAAGAGACCTCTCAACTATAAATACTTCTTTGATTGCCTCTGTACTGCCATATATTCTGCCTCAGTAGTAGATAAAGAAACTACATGTTGTAGAGTAGCTTTTGCAGCTAATTGCACAACCTCCAATGCAAAATACATAACATGTAAGAGACCTGCGCTTATCAAGATCACCTCTTATATCATTGTCTTAGAGACTGTTTTAATCCATACAAGGATTTCTTCAACAAGCAAACCTGGTCTTCCTTACCATGAACTTCAAAACCTTAAGGTTGACTCATATAGATATGTTCATCTAATTCACCATGCAAGAAAGCTGTCTTTACATCCATCTATTCTAAATCAAGATCACACATGGCAACCGAAGCAAGCAATACACGAATAGAGCTATGTTTCACAACAGGTGAGAAAAAATCATTGAAATCTACACTTTGTACCTGACTGTGGCCCTTTGCGACCAATTGTGCTTTATACCTTGCATTATCAACACCTGAAGTATCTTCCTTTCTCTTGAAAACCATTTGCAGCCAATAATTTTCTTTCCTTTTGGTGGAACCACAAGATCCCATGTTCTATTCTTGTGTAGAGATTTCATCTCTTCGTTCATAGCCACCAACCATTTGTCTGATTAGCACCTGAAACTGCCTCTGAATATGTGGAAGGTTTCTCGTCTTCACCTGTTTTCTATGCCACTGATAAAGCATATGCAACCATATTTGCATACCTCAATGGTGGTCGAATGTCACGTTTGGTCTATCTCTAGAAATGGAATAATCCTCATCTCTCGGTTGATCTTCAGCACGTTCATGATCAGATACTTCAACCAATTCTTGGGTTGGGTTTCTCCCGAAAGAACCACCAAACTCTAACTCCACCTTCTTTTGTGCACTATCCTCTTTTTTTGAATCACAAGAATTACAAGACTCTTTTCCAAAATGTAACATATAAGATTCATCAAATGTAACATCTCTACTAATTACAAATTTGGGTGATTTGGGATCAGGATACCACATTCTATATCCTTTCACCCTTGAAGCATAACCGAGGAAAATAAATTTCTTAGCCATAGGCTCTAGCTTTCCCTCTTTAACATGCATATAAGCTGGACACCCAAATATTCTTAAATTACAGTAATCAGCAGGAGTACCTGACCAAAATTCCTCCAGAGTCTTGAAATCAAGAGGAGCACATGGAGAGCAGTTGATGATGTGATAAGCTATAGATATGTCTTCTGCCCAAAAGAGTAATGTCAACTTGGCATTTGAGATCATGCACTGAGCTCTTTCCATAAGATTACAATTCATCCACTCAGCCACACCATTCTGTTGAGGCGTCATTATAAAAGTACGATGTCGAGCTATTCTTTCATTTTTGTAGAACTCATTGAATTCATTTCCACAAAATTACAACCCATTGTCAGTCCTAAGTCGCTTAATTTTTTTTCCTGTCTGTTTTTCAATCAAAGTTTTCCATTGTTTAAATGTTAGGAAAACATCACTTTCAAACTTCAACAAATATACCCAAACGTTTCTCGAATAGTCATCAATAAAAGTGAGCATATATCTTGTACCACCTTAAAAGGAATGTGAGAGGGTTCCCAAAGATCTGAATGAATGTAATCCAAAGTACCTTTTGTTTTATGAACTGTAGGTGAACGAAAGCTAACTCTTTTCTGCTTTCCAAAAATACTCTGTTCACAAAAGTCCAACTTACCAGTACTTTGACCACAAAGTAGACCTCTCTTGCTTAACAATGTTAAGCCTTTCTTGTTCATATGTCCCAACCTCATATGCCACAATTTGGTGATGTCTTCATCTGAGGAAGTTGAGACAGCCACTGCCTCAGTTACTGTAGATCCCTGCAAAACATACAAAGTGCCAATTCTGCAAGCATTCCTTAGCACAAGAGAACCTTTACAAATTTTCAGTATTCCACCATCACCTGAATATCTGTACCCGAGAGCATCAAGAGTGCCAAGAGAGATGAGATTTTTCTTTAAGTAAAGAGCATGCCTAACATTAGTGAGTGTCCTAATAATGCCATCGTACATTTTGATTTGAATTGTTCCCCAACCAACAACCTTACAAGGAGCATTATCACCCATCAAAACAATTCCACTATCCCATTCTTCATAAGTGGAAAAACACCCCCTATCATAACTCATGTGGTAAGAACAACCTGAATCTAAGAGCCACTCACTAGAAGACCTTGATTTATTATCCATGGCCACAAATATAATTCCATCACTCTCATCTTATGCTACACTAGCTTCACCGGCATTGCTGCTATTATGCTCATTTTTATATTTTTCTTTATTTTTCAATTTAAAACCATCAGCCTTAATGTGCCCCTTTTTCTTGCAATAGTTGCAAATTTTATTTCAGTTTCTAGACTTTGACCTCCCTTTGGATCTAACACCTTCAGAATCTATATTTTCACCTCTACCTTTCACAAACAAACCCTCAGCATGAGTTCCACTCGATTCCCTCGTAATGTCCCCCATCAATCCGCTCTTTAGATTTTAATGCAAACTTTATACTATTGTATGAGACCGACTCTTTCCCATAAATTATAGTATCTCAAAAATAGTTAAAGGACATAGGAAGGGAATATAACAATAAAATGGCTTAATCCTCTTCATCAACTTTAGCATCTACATTCTCCAAATCCAAAATGGTGGAATCAAATTTATCAAGATGTGAGAGTATAGATGTACCTTCCGCCATTTTCAACATGTACAACTTTTGTTTCAAATAAAGGAGATTCTCCATTGTATTCTTCATGTATGTAGATTTCAACTGATCCCACATACCTTTGGCAGTTCTCTCACTAGCAACTTCTTGCAAAACCTCGTTAGAGATTTAAAATAATGACAGATCTAACCCTCTAGTCTAGATAACCAAAATCTTCTGGCGATATGTCTGCTAGCCATTCCTTCCCTCCTTCAAGGGCTATCTCACATCCATCCTGGATTAGGATGGCTTCCATCTTGAGTTACCACATACCGAAGTTTACAGTCCGATCAAACTTTTCAATAGAAGTCCTTGTTACTGTCATGATGACTAATAGATAAAAATAATGAGATATAGCTCTGATACCAATTGGTTAGGAATACGAATCCCACGAGATATCTATTAGCCGGAAAAGATGGATAACAAAGAAAACGTAAAGAAAATAATGGAAATAATGGGCACAAGGATTTATGTGGTTCGGTCAAGTTGACCTACATCTATGGCTGGAGGAGACCGAAAGCTTCACTATATGTGGAGAAAGTATTACAAGGCTTTGTCTACCACCTATGAAGGAATTATGTGGAAAAATATAAAGATGGGTGCTTTGGCTTCTACAACTACAAAGGAGAGCTAAAGGGAGAAGAAAGCAAGTGGCAAAGGAATGTTATGCTTGAGGTGTGTTTGAACTACTAAGTTCATCCCCTATTTATACTACTCCAAGTTCACCAATGACTAGGAGCTCTCAAGCAGAACTTATCACAATATCCCAAGAAATCCTCCTTCTTGCTTCAAGCATGGGTTGTGAACATTACTTCCAAATGGTTCTTGACAAAAAACCATGGTAGTTGAATCCAAATAGTCAAAAAAATAATGCTTCAACTTGCTAAGCATGTGATGAGAACACTGTTGTAATTTAATGCTTTGAATGATTGTCTTTGCTATCCTCCAAAGAAGTGAATGTTCATGGACAATTGGGTGAAGACCACATTTCTTCACAATTAATTTGAACCTATAAATGCTCCATCCTTGGATACTTGTTGATGGTTGCGAGAAGCAATTTGATTGAGCCCTTTCATTGTTGTAATGTTGTGAATGGATAGGGTGGCGTAGAGTTGGGTTTGCAGGATTTGTGTTGGAGGTGAAAATGGGTGCTAGTGCTGAATGTTATTGACATGAAATAGGGTTAGGGGAATTTTCTTTTCAAATTTTTGGTTGAAATTTTTGTATCCCGCTAGAAATTTCAGATTGAGCGACGTTGCTCGTTCTTCGGTTCAAGTTTTCTTGTTCTATGTGACACAAGTGCGACGTCGCACATAAGGGCCATAGTCTAATTTTAAAAAAATTGTCGTAAAATTCTCCATTTAAATATTGCGGGCCCTTCTGTCGACCCATTTATGCCGAAATTGGAACAACATTGTTGTCAAAATTTTAATAAATTTTTTTATCTCCAACTAATTATTTCGACATCTCCCACTTTCTTGGAGAGACCTAGGTGCAAAAATAAAAAAGATAACTGGTTTTCCCAAACTCGATTCCGATCGTCCCGAAAAGAAGCTTTGTTATCCCTAGTCAAATCCACAAGTTCTTGCGACTGACCCTTGTGTAATTTTAATCAATCATCTACAATTTATTCTAGACCACGTATTAGCATTTTCTAAAATTTGATGGACGAAATTTATTAATTTTTTATTTCATAAAAAACCTAGCATAAGAAATTTCATGTGATTCTATGTGGCGGAAATTATTGTTCCAATAAGGCATATCGTAAGGAAATTAACGGAATACTAAAAAAATTGGACGATTACCTAGGTTCGCATCTTTGTAAGGCAGGATGCATAATTTCCATATGAAACATTTGTCGTTATGTTCAAGTGCATGTCTATTATGCTTAGTGAACATGCAAGGAAGTTTGGCCACAGTGTAATTTCCCCAAAGTTTCATCAGGGAATGTCCATGAATAATTTTTGCCCATTTATTAACACGTTTATGGCCAAATTGGAACATAGTGGTTGTGACAATGTGAATTATATAGCGGTATCTCCAATTTTGCATTTCGACATCCCTCACTTTCTTGGAGGGTCCTAAGTGCAAAAATTAAAAAGATAACAGGTTGTCGAAAACTCAATTCCGATCGTCCCAAAATGAAGCTTTGTCATCCCTAGTCAAACTTATAATAACTGAGAGTAATAAAGAAACTGGTCTTATTCCACATAGACTTACACTAGTTCTTACGACTGACCCTCGTGTACTTTTAAGTAATCATCTACAATTTACTCTAGATCACGTACTAGCGCTTTCTAAAATTTGATGGAATTTTTTTTTCTTCCTTTTGTTATTTCATAAAAATCCTAGAATGTGAAATTTTATGTGATTTTATGTGGCTGAAATTATCGTTCCCATAACGCTTATTGTGAGGGTATTAATGAAATACTATAAAAACCGGATGATTACCCAGGTTCGCATCCCTCTAAGACACTATGCATAATTTCCATATGAAACATTTATCGTTATGTTCAGGTTCATGTCTATTATGTGTAGTGAACATGCAAGGAAGTTTGGCCATAGTGTAATTTCCCCAAAGTTTCATCATGTACTGTCCGTGAATAACTTGTGCCCATTCTGTTGATGCGTTCATGGCCAAATTAGAATATCATGGTTGTGAAAATGTACCAAAAAATAATCCCATATTAATTAATTTGTTAATTGAATCGTTCGGACCTAGATTTTTTAATTTTGGGTTGATCGACCTCCAGTCCATTTTGCGACGCCACTGAATTGTCAGAATTTATTCGGTGACGATGACATTTATGCAACATCAGGCATTTTTGGTTTTAGTCCACCACTGACCAGACCCGTATATGTTTTTGGTTTGGGCCGCTTGTCTAATTCGGCTCAGTCATCAATATATGTGATGTCGAGCAACATCTATCATCCATCAGATTTGTTGATTTGGTTCGTGACTTCGACTAATGTTGATTTGATTACCTCTAGTCCAGGATTAAATGTATAATCTTTGGGTCCAATTATATACGTGGCCCAAAATATACGAACAACGATGCCACACTATATTTTCTATTTTTGTCTTCCTTTGCGACATTGCACATGTGCTTAAATGGTAGCGTTTCACTACGGGTATATAAACAACCCACCACTCACCCCCTTTGCATTCCCAACTGACGATGTCTCACCAAAACCTCCCACCTAAAAACAAATGGTTGGAAAATAGTCAAATCCCAACGTAAAAATGCCTTCTCATATCACTATAGTCCTAAAACTAACATTCAATTGGGTTGAACGTAGTACATTGGAGGATTTCTTCAAAGGGGAAGAGCAGGAAACCCTAACTAAGGTAAGGATTTTTCGATGAACTTGATGATGGTTTTTTGGGGTTTGATAGACTTCTTTCGTTGCCCATTGCATGGTTTAATAACATTTACGATGAATGGCATGTTGAATGTTGTTGTATGATTATGTTTTGGCTTTATCAATTTTCATTTAGGATTTCTTTACAAGTTCTTGGCTAGGGCTAGGGTTTAGGGAACTGTTATGGCACACATTCTTGCTACTTATTACTGGCATGTTACCTATTTATGTTTTGATGTTAATGTTAGTTAAGATTATAGGTGTTTTAGGACCATTCGTGTGCTAGTCGCACACTATTTTAGCTTAATCAATTAGGCATGCAATGTCGCACATTCCCTTCATTAGGTTCTTAACCATTGAACTAACTATTCTACGTTCCTTTGTTTCTCAAATGGCTCAAATAAAGCAGACATCTAGGAGGTTAAGGGAAAACACCACGAGAGCAGGTCCATCGCACACTAAGAAGGCAAAGACAACGACCACCCCTCCATCGCCAACATGGGAAACCATACTGTTCATTGATGAGGAGACAGAGAAGCGTTTGAAAAGGATTTGGGAAGGATAAAGGAAGTCGGGGTGATGAAGCTCGAGGAAGTGGAGCGACTCCACCTCGATGTTTTCCTCAAACCCTAAATAGTCTGGAAAAGAAGGTTTGATATGTCTGGATGAACTGATGTATATATAGAGGTTAAGGAGTTATACGCCAATTTCACTCAGTAATCGACGAACATCTACAGTACAAGAGTGAACGGTATGGGAATGGAGATGACGACAAAGTTCATTAATCAAGTGATTGGATGCACAATCGATGGGGAGGATTATCCAGAGATTGAGCCTCTACAGTTGTATTGCATGGACAATGAGCCTCCATAGGTCGACGAGAATAACTCATCTGGGGTGTTTGACCCCAACTGAATGGTGGAGAAGTACTTCAAAATTGAAGTGGGGAATAGGCTCATCCAAGTGAGGCAGATCAAGCTTGGTGTCCTCGATCTTGAGGAGAGGATGATGTTCAATGTACTACCACCTCCCGAAGAGAAGATAATCGACCCTGGGTACACCATCATCCAGGAGATGCACCAAGGGGCCCTTGCCTCAAAGAGTCGGGCACTCCTTACGGAAACGTCATCACCACCATTATGGAGAAAAATAAGGTTCCCATCAAATCAAAAGTGAAGATCCAACCTAAGTACTACAATGAAAACTACTTCGGGCAAGCCTTGGCATTGGGAGGCGTGGACATGGATTGATCGCAATGTTCCCAAGAGGGATATGAATGTGCCTCCCACACCCGAGCCTGAGATGACTCTATCGTCTTCCACAGCAGGGGATGCTTTCCCACTATTACTCATGCCTCACGATCGGGTATAAAAGTTTTAGGTTATTCCAAAATTTTGTTATGTAAAACTTTAATTTAATTTTACTTATTTTTTATCCCAAAGGACTTAAACAAAACGCTCGATACATCCTCTTGAAGGACGTTGCCAAGACCAAGGCCCTGGCACAACGCATAGACTGCAACATGCATAAGCTTATGGAAGAATTGGCAGGATTGAAGTCTATGATTGCCGGTGCGATCAATGCATCTAGGGATGAGAGGTCTGGGGATGACGAGGATGGGTTGGAAACCACTGATGATGTAGGAGGGTGCAGCACCGACGATACCCAGTCTTCCACCAAAGAGTCGAAGGCTATTTCTCAAGACGATGGAAGTAGTTCGTCGACAGATGATGTTATCCCACTCATGTCACAACTCCATTGATTTCCATGGATGTTAGTTTGTTGTACAAGATGAAGAATGTTTGTTTGGATTTTATTGGAATTCTATCTTTTGTTTAAATTGAAATTTGATGGGATGTTTTCTAGATTGTATGGTAGCATTATGTGTTTTGGATTACATACCTAGCTTTAGCCTTACCTATTTCCTCTAAGGTTGACTCCTCCTCTACTACATCTTCCTCTTGGAAGATTCTTACCCCCACCTCTCCATTTTTTGTTGTCTATGGTGATGAGGTACAAACCCGCACCATATGGATAACATTAGGATCGTGCCAACGACCTTAATATGCGGAGCTTCTTGGGAGGCGATTCAAGCTTTCAAAAATTAGTTTAGTTAGTTTTTCTTTGAAAAAAATCCTCTCTTTTTATCCTCCCATCGTTACCCCAAACCATTAGACACCACTACACTCCACCACCTAATACACCACCAAATGCACAACTTAGGACTGTACACTAGTTGTTTCTTTATGTGGGTGTTGATTATAGGTGTTCAAACAGTCAGTTTGTCGGTTAGACAGTTAATCGGTTTCGGTTTTGGTTTTTTTGGTTTATAAAAAATTTAATGAACCGAATAACCGACCGATAATGTTTTCAGTTTTACCAGTTCGGTTAGTATCATTTTCGAATGATGTGTCGGTTATTACCGGCTACTCTCTCTCTCTCTATATATCTTTCATTAAAAATTAAAAATATAAATCCATTTTAATATATATAAGTAGTTAGAGCCACAAATATTTGAATAAGAGGTGAGAAATTTAGGAATTGGATAATTGTGCTGGATAGGATTTGAATAATTATTTGAATTAATATTAAAATTGTACCATGAGTTTTCGTTGATAAATATTAGTGTTAGGCACAATTATTAGCTACATCGACTTTTGTTTTCATAATTATTTATTTTGGGCATAATTATTATTTAAAGATGTATGAGCTAATAATATAGAGTTTAAAGAATAAGTTAATTTGGATTAAGGACTTAAAGTTTTCTTATTGGGTGTATGATTAAGACCCAAAGTTTAATGAGTTAATTTTTGGAGTTGAAACAAATTAATAAATTAATGTGCTATAAAATCCCTTACCGGTTATCCGGTTAGACCAATTACCAAATAATAAAACCGATAAGAAACCGATTAACCGACACTAACTGGATATCTGTAACCGACATTAATCGATTAACCAATTAACCGATTAACCGAATTAAATACCGGTTCAGTTTTGACCGGTTATCGATTGTCGGTTTTCTGATTTTTTTTAACAACCCTAGTGTTGATTGATACTTGTTTAGTGGATATTTGTAGTGGCTAGATTTGAGTTTCATATTGGGGTACATTTGGGGATATTGGGGTGGGAACACTGCATAGGAAAGTTATGATTGCTTATCATTTTGTTTACCTCCCTCTCTTTTCATGTCATGTTTCTTATTTGAAGAATATGTGTGTTGTAAGTGTGGGGGAGGATAAGATGTCCCATTGCATTTTTTTGAATATGTTTAGTGTTTTTGGTGTGTTTTCCTATTTTTAGCTTTTGGTTTTGGAGCACTATTACACTTGGTGTGCATGTTTGTTTTGTAGGAAGCATGTATTTTTTTTTAGGAAAATGATCAAACGGTGAGTCCAACTCATGGACCATGTAGACATACATGTGCTCAAAATGGTGGACGGGGATAACCAAACCCCAAATTCATGGGGCGTGTAGACATGCACGACTCATGAAGCTCACATGCTTTTCTACACCCAAATCACCATTTCTTCCCTACCACCCCCAAAATACCACCCAACCCCATTTTCCCTCAAAACCCTTGAAACACACAACTCGAAACCTAAAAGGTAACCATCTAATGTGTCTCAATTCTTTATTCAATTTTTAGTGCATGATAGTGGTTGTGATTGAACTTGCTTGATTAGATATTAGTGGTAGTTTATTAGGGTGAAGGGAATATGTTCATTAAATTTCATGATTGTGCCACCAAGGTTAGATTTTACTGTTCATTTTTCATTGTAAGTGCTCTCCTATTTGATTCCCTTGACATATGTTCTATGATTGTGTATATGCATTGAGGACAGTGCAAGCTTTAAGTGTGGGGGAGGGAAGTACATAACACTTATGATTCTTAGTTGTTTTTATGTAGCTAATAGCTCTTCTAAGAGAATTTTTTTAAAAAAAATTGAATATATAAATATACCCGGCTAAGTCGTAAACCCAAAAGGGCAACTTAGGTAACAATGGGAAAGACCCGGATATGTTGAAAAACATAGGTAAAAATGAGAGGCCGAAGCCCGACTAGGTTGAAAAACCTGGGCAAAAATGAGAGGTCATGTGTGGAAAGAGGTGAGAAGTGAGTGTCATTTGTGTGTTAATCTAGAATGAAAACCCAAAAGGGCTCCTAGGAAAAATGAGATAAATTGAGTGAAATCGGAAACTAAGTTGAGCATCTTTTGGATTATCCTTGGTGGTTTCTTCGGCAGCATCTCTTGGATTGCCTTTGGAAGCTTGTTCGGTGAAGTAAGCTAGTTTGACACTTATCATTTTATCTCATCTTTTTCTTGACACAATTTGGTTTTATGGTTTACTTAGTCTCTTTAGGGAGTGTGAGAGTTTTGAGATTCTTACGTCTTTGGGGGGAACTAGGGAAATCTAGAAATAAGTTGAATGTATTAGTTAACTTATCCTTGCATGCTACATTCCTCTTGAATCTTTGCTTGTTTTTGTTTACTCGAGGACGATTGAAGGTTTAAGTGTGGGGGAACTGATCTGCACCTTTAAGCATGCGTCAACTAATGCATTCGACACATTTGTTATTATGTTTTAGTTGGATGATTGCTAGTTTTAGTTAGGTTTGCATTACAAAGGGCTTAGATGACCGATTTTGATTTTCTTATCTAAATCCCGAGTTTTGTAGATTTAATTGGAACTAATTGATACTTTGTATTCACGAGCACCTAGATCTTCTTCTGTGAGCTTATTAGTAGGTTGCTCCATAGTACTTAGGCATAGTTTGTAGAAGGTCATCAGCATGGGTGGTAGTAGATAGTAGAATGACATTCACAAGGATGGTAGAAGACTAAAGGCCATGAGTCAAAACGTGGTAGAAGATAGAGGGTCGAAGATGGAAGACAAAGAAGCGGAGAAATTATAATCCGAGAGTTGCACAGAGTTCTAGGAATGATCCGAGAAGAATCAGACTTCGTGGATGGCATCGTTGGATTTTTCTTCTTGAGCACTATAAAATGGACTATAAGAACTCCCAAATCAGACCCAGCAGTTCATATGTAGCGGTGCAAACAAGTTGAAGGAAAAACCCAAGTGTTGGAAGAGTCAAAGCCAGCATAGCCCGTGCAAGAGCAGCTCAGCACGACCCTTTTGACACATCCCGTGTAGCTTATACGATCGTGCCAAGCTAAGAGCTAAGGAAAAACTAAGTCTCGACATGGGCCGTGTGCTTTGGCATGGCCCGTGCATCAAGAACGGAAGTTAAAGACCCCCGGTCTGCACCCCACAAGCTTTCCCACGGTCGTGCACTCAGTACTTTCAAGGAGAACTCCCAGCCGGCAGCTCGTGTACTATTGCACGGGTTGTGCACTATAAGAAACAACACATATTAGCTCAGTTCTATATGCTTTTTACCTCGGGTTTCAACCCTTTAAAAACCGAGGTAAATATGGGTGCAGTAAAAGTATAATGTCTACCTCAGTTCAAAATCGAGGTAAAAACATTTTTACCTCAGTTTTTTCTAAAAATAATTGAGGTTAAAATTTTAATGGAGTGAGTTTGGTATGACATCAATGCGAGATTGGTAAAGTTGAACCTCAGTAAAATATATAGCCGAACTTGGTGCAACATCGCACATGAAATTTGCAGGATTTAAAAAAACTACCAAAAACAGAGTTGGCGTCGCTTTTGGTAGCTCATAGCCATAATGAAATTTCCAGTCAGATCACATAGGTCAGAGCTCAATTCACTGGCCAAAAACAAAGCCAAAAAAATCAAATCATCTAAACAACACAGATTTGATTATATTCAAATCAACAAAATACATATCTAATACATGGAGTTATAAGAGAAACATAGACATGATTTTAGAAAATAAACAAACTAGCATTGGACAGAGCAGGCCACGCTGGCGGAGTGCGGTGGAGAATGGCGGAGCGCAGTGGAGCACAATGGAGCAAATGCTGAGAGCAACGATGTCAAAGGCGGAGCGAGGTGGCATCAAACGGGGAAGCACCAGTGGCGCTGAACGACAGGGTTTTGGTGGCATCGAACAGTGGAGCACTGGTGGCATCGGATGGCGAGGCGAGGTGGGGTCGAATGGCGGTGTAGAGTGGCGTCAAACAGCGGGGTAGGGTGGCGTCAAGCGGCGGGGCAAGGTGGCATCGAACGGTAGAGCGAGGAGGCATCAAACGGTCGAGTGAGAGGTGTGGTAGCATCAATCTTAGCAGTTGTGTCGCTATTGGTAGCAGTGGCGCTGATCTTGGCACAACGGCGTCGATAGAGGCGGTGAGGAGGTGTTGGAAGGTGAAGAGGAGAAGATGGAGGCGGGATTGCTAAGGAAAGAGGAAGAAAGCTTTTTAGGGTTTTTCTTATTTTTAGCGGTAGGGTTTGGGGGATAAATTTGTGATGGGCTGAATTAATAAGGGGAATAATTTTTCATTGGGCTGAAAAAAAGGCCCTTGGATTTTTATTATTTACAAAGTTTATATATTAAATTCATAATTAAGATTATATTTTAAACAGTAAAAATTTTTCAAAAACTAATTCAATTATAAAATCTCAATTTATTATTATTATTATATATGTGTATATGTATGTATATATATATGTGGAAATATTTCATTAGTGTTCATACATGAGAACTTAAGTAAGAGTTGATCGTTCATTAGTTAAGGTCAAGTAAGAGTTCATCGATGATAATTAAAGTCAAATCATTTCATTAGTTTTAAAAAAAATCATTTCATTAGTGTTCACATACGGAAAGTCAAGTAAGAGTTCACCGTTAATTAGTCAAGCAAGGGTTGACCGTTGATTAGTTAAGTTCTAGCCATTTCATTAGTGTTTATATATGGAAAGTCAAGTAAGGGTTGACCGTTGATTAGTTAAGTTCTAAACATTTCATCAGTGTTTATGTATGGAAAGCCAATTAAGGGTTGACTGTTTATTAGTTAAGTTCTAACCTTTTCATTAGTGTTTATATATGGAAAGACAATTAAGGGTTGACCATTTATTAGTTAAGTTCTTAGTGTGCAAAATACAATTCAACAATATACAGTTGCAATTTGGGAATGTATGGGTGAACGAAAGTGCCTCAAAAGTCAACATTGATTACTTTTACACAATCTTGGAAAATTACACTATGACTAAAATTGTATTACCCTATAATTCACTACTCCAAAATACATGAATTTTGTTATTCTTACATAAATATAAAAATATTAAATAGATGAATTTTTTGGAAAAATGTTGGAAAGCCCTAGTATATGTTCTAGAGTAACTTAGAGTTGGTTACATAAACGTGACAAAGGGAAATCGGAAAAGACTACAAATATATTCGTGTGCATGTTTATTGATAAATACTATGTTATGGACTTGGAAAATACAATTAGAGCGTATAGGGTAACATCAAGTTCGAGCGGATTTCAATTTGGAGTTATGAGTAAAGTATTTACGTTTTGCACTTAGGTCCCTCCAAGAAAGTTGGAGTTGTCGATTAACAAAATTGGCAACACCAAAATGTAATTCAATAATATACAGTTGCAATTTTGCATTTTGGGCATGTATGGGTAAACGAAAGGGTCTCGAAAGTCAACATTGATTACATCTACACAATCTTGAAAAATTACACAATGGCCCAAAATTGTGTTACCTATAATCCATTGCTCCAATATATATATTTTTTGTTATTCTTGCATAAATATACAAATATTAAGCAGGTGAATTTTTTGGTGAAATGTTGGAAAGTGCTATTACATGTTCTAGAGTAACTCATATCGGTGCATATGTGGTTGTTTTCCAATAGTGACATATCCATTTAATCACTAAATTGGTACGGATCACCTTCCTCACAAATATTTATATGTCAAACTGCAATGTATCAAAACTCTACTTTTAATTTATAAAATTATATTTTAGTATTGTTTAACATTAACTTTTATTAATAAAATATTGATCATGTATTACTTGAACTCTACATTTAATTTATTTCATTTGAAAATATAAACATAAATTCATAGTTAAAAGTATAATTATAAAATATTTTAAACTTAAAAATAAATGGAGTTGCATAAAAATTTTAAAATTTTGTTTTGTTAAAAAAATACTATGAATATATATATACATATAAATATAATTATTTTAAACCGTGCATCGCAAGGGTAGTACGTGCGACGTCGCTAAGCCAGACTTACATGCGACTTCGGTCATTTCATGTCTGCAAGAGGTACATGCGCCATCGTTCATAATAATAATCGACGTCGGTAAGTTAGACATACGTGTGGCGTCTATCATTTCATGTCTGTGAGAGGTACTTGCGATGCCAGTCATAATTATAATCGACGTCAGTAAGTCAGATATGCATGTGACGTTGGTTATTTCATGTCTGCAAGTGGTACGTGTGACATCGGTCTAAAAAATAATCGACGTCGGTAAGCCAGACATGCGTACGACGTCAATCATTCATGTCTGCGAGAGAGACGTGCAGCATCGGTCTCAAGAAAAACTAACGTTGGTAAGCTATACATGTGTGCGATGTCGGTAATGGCAGGCTTTAATCTCGATTTTAAAAAACCGTGGTAAAAACATTTTTTACTTCAAAAAAATAAGAACCGAGGTGAAAGAAATTTTTACCTCGGTTATTTTCCCTTAACCAAAAAATTGAGGTAAAAGGGGTGAAGTAATAGGTTCAGTTTGTTGTAGTATTGTCACACATGGTTCGTGTGCTTTTTCACACCCTGCGACGTTGTGGCACGAGTGGGGACCGGTTTCACTAGTGGAAGCTTTAGGGTTTTCCTTAGGGTTTCTTCAAAACTTGGGACCTTTTAGGATCACTTTTGCGCTCTTTTGTCATCTAGACCTTGTGTTTTACCTTGAAATTATCTTAGGAGAGGTAAGAGTGACATTTACGCTCTCATGCCTTTTCTAAGTGGATTTTGTGTGATGAGACAAACATCGAGACTTGTAAACCGAAGACCATTGAAGGACTAAAATTTCATATTTTGAAGACTTGAAGAATTTAAGAGAAGTGAGGTGGAGAGGAGGCTAGAAGACAAGAAGAAGAAGGAAGACCCTGATGCTGTTTCTGGGTATCCATCGTGACTCGCGAAGACCCCGTCGCAAGTTGCGAAAGATGGGTGGTCAGAATCATATTATCTTTTTCTTGTACTATAAATAGCACTTTATCCTCTCTCTTTCGTATCTCTTCTTGTCCCCGATTGTCTATAGTGCAAAACCCTAGTTTTCTCTACTTTTCATCTTTGTTTGATCTTGAATCATTTTTGGTTTGTTGTTGATAATTATTATGGATTCTAGCAGCTAAGTTCATCACTTGGGAGTAATTGATTGAAGCTTCTAAACCTATGTAGTGAGATTCTCTATTTTTCTCATTTATGAACATTTATTGCTTAGCATTTATTGTGCCATTAATGTGATATTTTACTTCATTTATTCCACGGGTTGTTTGAGAATAGGAAGTATTACTATGATTGAAGAGTTAGGGGGCTAATAAAGTGTACAATTTCTTAGCTCTTTGACATGAAAAATCCAAGAATGTGGAATTAGAAATTCTTGTTGTACAATGTGAGGTGAATCTTGCTAGATGAGTATGTTAATGTGTATTGTTCTCATATATGTCATAGGGTATCAATGAAAGGTTTAATCTTCAATGTTGTTTGTTCTAAGCTTATCCTAATGAATGCTTTGTTTGGTTAAATGACTATGCGTTTGGTAGAATGCTTTTTGTTATCAAATATGGTTCTTTGTGTATAATGCCATTGATGAAATACATTTTGGCATTTTTTTATCTAAAGTGATTATCAATGAGGTTTCCAAAATATCGTTGTTTGCGTTTGCAAATTACTCTTAAGAAGAAATGAATGTTTATCTTCAAAATGGAAGTGATATCATTCCCCCATAATCATTAAATGTGAATGAATGAGTGAATGAATCTAGGATCTATAAGAGGCTTGGAAGTGAGGATCAATTGCCCCCAAGGCTTTGCCATTGTTGGGTTTACCATATTTTTAGTTGTTTGTTGCATGATTAGCATTGTTAACTTGCCTTGCTAGTTGTCCTTCTTGTAAATTTTAAACTTAGGAAAACCAACAAACACCCCCCCCCCAATTAACTTGTTTTTATATATGTATGTATATCCTAAATCTAGTCAAATATCCACCTTATATGTTTAAACACTTAGAAAGATCTCTCTTCTTCGTGGACAACCCCAACTTGCTATTATATACTTAGTTGTAGATATGAAGCATTTAGGTCTTATAAATATTAACTTTGAGAAGTAGGGCGACAACCTCCCAAATTTTGGCACCGCTGCCAGGGAAGAGACATTTATTTTTAAGTGTTTGGGCATATTATGTGTGAGTATGTGATAGTTGTGAATATGTGTTAGTTTGTTATTATTTTGATTTTTAGTTGATTTGCCATTTTCTTTGTCTTGGTGATGTATTTTTTGAGTTCTTGGTTTATAGTTTGTACTCGATCCTCTTCACAAGAAACCATTCACTACGACCCCGAGTTAGAGTTGAATTTGAAAAGGGGCTAAGAGGCTTTCTTTGGAAAGTGTGAATAACACCCCTCCTAGTGACCAGACCTCAACAACCTTCTCTTCAAGGAGGTATTCCTTTAAGGCAAGTCCCTTTGAGTGAGACAATGGCCCCCAACCTTAATCAACAACCGATGTGCATCACATATCCGATAGTTGGACCGAATGGGCACTTTGAGCTTAAGTCCTGATTGATAGACTTGCTACCTTCATTCCTTGGTAGGCAAAGGGATAATCCCAACAAACATCTCTCCGACTTCCACATGGTGTGTGGTGGTATGATTCTTGAAGGAGTAGATGAAGACCTCTACAAGCTGAAGGCGTTCCCATTCTCATTGAGGGATGCCATGAGAGATTGGCTCCACTACCCACCACCTAGGAGCATCAACACTTAGCGTGAGATAAATAAAAAGTTTCTCGCCAAGTACTTCCTGGCCTCAAAGTCCTCCACTTTGAATAAGGATATTATAAACACCCTCTAATGGCATGAAAAGTCATTATACGACTATTGGGAGAGGTTCAAGAAGCTCCTCTCAGGTTGTCCTTCTCACGGATATTCAGAGGGAGATTTGGTCTACTACTTCTACAATGGTTTTCTTGATGAAGAGAAAAGGCTAGTTAGGGGAGCTTGTGGTGGTTCCATTGGGAATAAAACTCCGACGAAGGCTATGGAGCTCTATGAGAAGTTAGCTGAGGAGTCAAGGAATTTTAGTGCAAGGGCCGACTTGAGAAGGCAAAACCCCAATAAAACAAGTACCCCATCCAACAATGGAAAGCTCAAAGACCAAGTCTCTACACTCACTTCCATGGTCAAGGCTTTGATAACCCAATCCGGTAACAAACCACATGTGAAATCTTGCGAGATTTGTTCTTTACCACATCATACGGATGTATGCTCGAGTTTATAAGATGATTATGTGGCGGAGGTAAATTTCAAGGGTTTTCAAGGCAACCAAGGGTATCAAGGAGACCAAGTGTATCAAGGTAATCAAGGGTACCAAGGCGGTCAAGGCTACCAAAAATGGCCTTACAATTTGGGTAATCAAGATCATCCGAATCTTTAGTATGGAAATGCTCAACAAGGGAAAAATGCACCATAATACTGCCCTCAACAACAACAACACCGGCCTCTACAAAACAACTTCCCAAGGCTCAAAGACAAACCATATGAACAAGGAAAAAGTTTGGGCTTGTCAAAAGATAAGGTGATGCAAGCCATTAGGAGATTGAGCTTGTGTGCGGAGAAATCCAAGAAATTCCAAGAAAACACCGAGTCAAGCATCAAGAATTTAGAGACACAAGTGAGACAAATAGCTCAAGCCATGAATCAAATGGAGTCTCAGTAAAAAGGAAACTTCCTTCCCAACCGGAGCTAAACCCTTGACAAAATATAAGTGTCATCTCATTGAGGAGAGGGAAGGAAGTGAAAATACCCCAAGGCGAGGTTATTTTTGAGAGGGTGCATGAGAAAGAGGAAAATGTTGAAAAGAAGGTTGAAGAATTATCCAAGGAGAAAGCTAGCAAATGAGAGGTTATCGAGGTCGGGACCTTCGTGCCAAGAACATGATCAAATCCCAAAATATCATCCCCACCTCATAGGAAGTCAAAAGGGGCAGAGATTCCTACCTATGTGCCAGAACCACCACTTTCCAAGGCATTGAAGGATAGGAGGACAACAAAGACATATACAAAGTCTTTCGTAGATGCGAGGTAAACATCCCACTCTTGAATGCTATAAATCAATTTCCTAGGTATGCAATTTCTCAAGGAATTGTGTACCGTTAATAGGAAACAACAATTGAAGAGTAAGAAGAAGAGTGGAAAGAGTGAATATGTCTCTTCCATGTTTAATGATGAATTGCCTCCTAAATGTGATGATCTGGAAATGCTTACAAAATCTTGTGTGATAGGAGGAAAATGTGTTAACAAGGCCATGCTAAATTTAGGTGCTTCCATTAGTGTGATTAGATATTCTTTGTATGAGAGTCTAGATATAGGCACTTTGCATAAAACCGGGGTTGTTATCCAACTAGCCAATCACTCTAGCACATACCCAAAATGTATTGTGAAAGACGTGTTGGTTAATGTGGGCTCTTTAACATTCCCTGCCGATTTTTATGTTCTTGAAAGGAAAGGGATAATCATGCTAAACCTATTCTCTTAGGTAGAGCATTTTTAAATATTTCAAGGAAAATAATCGATGTGCATAAAGAAACCTTAAGTATGGAGTTTAATGGGTGGAAAATAGAATTTGACACCAAAAATTCTATTGATCATCCTAGTAAATACTATTCTTTCCAAGCTATTAATGTTTTTAATGATGAAGAGCAAGATGTGTTTGAGCCCAAAGATGGTAGTTCCTTGTATGTTGCCTTAAATGATGATATGAGTTGTGCTTCTATTGCAAATGTTGTTAGTACTAACTTGAAGGAAATAAATGATGATGGAAACTCTCTTAGGGAGGAAACCTCCAACAATCCTCGTGTGTCCATGAAAAAGCCAAATAAAATAGGTTCCCCTCCTTTTCGTGTGAAGACTTCGGTGGAAGAATGCAAACCACCATCAAAAGTTCTTAAATGCTCATCTCTTGGAGAAGGAGAGAAACCCCCAATTGCTTATTCAATTGAGATCACCGTGGAGCAAAGAGGGGAGTTATTGAGCATGCTGGAGGAACATGAGAAAACTTTGGCCATTATGCGCTAAGTCTTGTTTGGGAATAGTGTGAATCCCAAGTGTTTTGACCCAGATCGAGGAAAATAGACCAAGCACCTTGGCTCATTTTGTGAATAAATCCAAATAAGGGAGTAGGTCGTGCCGACGACATTAAACAAACTTATTTTTTATCACCTGGATCGCCATTTGTGGTTTTCCGTCGATGTTGTTTCAATTTGATTTTTTATCATTATTTGATTATTTTGTTTTGTTCTTTTCACGGGTGTGTTTTTCCTTGATTTTGTAGAAAATTGAAGAGCATGGCATTGGATGTGTGAATGAAGGTAGACATGAAGGAAGGAAGAAAATTTTGGACATTTGGTAAAATTTGAAAAATTTTCTAAGCATGGTAAGGTATAGATTTCTCGAGTCTCAACCCTTTTTGTCGGACGTCGCGACCAAATTAGAAAATGTTTTAAAAATGTGAGCTCACAGGTCTAACATTTCACAAGTCAAGAAAGAACTTTTGCACATCATGATGAGACCTCGCGAGTCGCAATTGTTATATCACACTCGCGATGGACTAGAAGAAATTGTGGAAAATTGAGCAGCAAAGTCCAACATTTTTCTAGTCGCAAAACATTTCATTGAAACTCGCGACGTCAGGGTTGACTTTCAGACCCATTTGAATTCCTTGTCATGAGTCGCGACCATGACCTTTGCAACTCTTAACGCCTGTCCAGAGCAGGTTTTAATCGAGCCCAACTTTCTTTCTCCCTCAAAAATCTCACACTTTACCCCGCTGTCATTCACCTTTGGCCGCTGCCCTTCCACCAATTCTCCACCAAATTCACCCGGAATTAGCCCCCCTTAACACTGAAATCCTCTCCCTTCCATTCCTAATCTCCCCAATCCACAAAACACCCATATATCAGACTAGATTCCTCGAAAACCCAAACCCTAGGTTTTGGGGATTTTTGAAACAGTTAGTGAATCGGGCTAGGATTCTTTGTGGGCTTGCTTCTCTCATCTTCCTACACATCTAAGTGGTAAATTCCTCACTTTTACATGCTTGAATTGATAATATTTGTGTAGTTCCAATTTTGGTTAAGTTGTGAAGTTAGTGGATTGATAATAATTGTGTAGTTCTAATATTTCTTCACTTTGTGCTCTTGAATTGTGATATATAGGAATGTGATGATTTGTGTGAACTTACAAAGTTGTGGGATTGTTGTAATTTTTTGTGACTATCTTGTGCTATGGATTAGAATTTTGACATGTTGAATATAGCTCAATATTGGTATGCAATTGTTGGATGATACTTAGACTAGTTTAGCTTGGGCATGGATGTTAGCATTTTGGAATTTTTGATATTAGCTAAGGTTGGTGATTAGTAGAGATGATTGTGCTTCTAGGATATTGCATATGGGATATTTGGTTATGTGATAATCTCAATGTGTGGGAAATACAATGCCTGAAATAAATTCGTGAAATAGGACATAATTGAGGCATGATTTCTCTAGCAATGCAATCTGTTTTAAATTGGTATGTATGAGCATGAATGTATTCTTACATATATATAGTGGCTTTTTAATTATTGCAGTGTGTCGACTACATCATTTTGACTATGATTGCTAAATTCTATAATGGTGTTTGAATGTTGATCACTATGTGTTACATACTGTTGCAAGATAGTGTCTTGGAAATGATTGCATGAATTGTTTCATTTATATCCTTGTGTATTTGACATTGTTTGTTGTGTTGATAGGCATACCTCCCAAGAGACCTAGAGTCACTCAAGCTGCAAGAACATCTGATCCACATCCACCTCCTCCACCGGCTCCAGAGGCAATCTCCGCACCTCCTCCTGACCATTTCATGGGCTTGACTCAGATTACCAAAGCCTATGAAGATAGGTGGGACATCCTAGCTGCTCATAATATGCAGGAGACTATTTTAATTTAAGAGATGGCATTGGATGGCCTTGGGCTGAAGGAGCCAGTCCACTTCCTCCTCGCCAAAGGATGATTAGAGGGGTTTATGGGCAAGAGTGCCCCCACCTATGAGCGGTATACATTGGAATTCATCTCCATCGTAAGGATGTGCAGCACCACAGATGATGAACTGTGCAAGAGATACATCTGTTTCCACCTGGATGATAATTCTCGGGAGATGACAGTATCACAGGTGGAGGCTACTTTTGGGTGAAACACGGTGGAGATTTGGGCGAGATTGGACTCATAGGCCCCAAAGAGAAGTATTGAGAAGGATATGAACTTTTGGTCTATTGTCATGAAAAGGGTGAGAGAATCCAAGGACAACACATCATCATCTATCCCACTCTTAGATTTTTGCATAGGTTCTTGACGGGCACATTATTGTGCTGCAGAGCTGATGAACGTACTTGATGTGGACATTCATTTTTTGTGGTAGTTGACAAGCGACGGGAGGCTACAAGAATGGGGCGAGCTGTGGATGGAAAGGGTCATCGGTGTGGCGAAGAAGTCGAAGGGAGGGATTTCCATGGGAGGTATGATCACCTCTTAGCTGAGTACTTAGGCCACGTTGCCCTGGATAGTTTTTCACGTTAGGGCAGAGATTTATCATACCTCATCACAGTGGGGAGGATGAAGAAATTAAACATGATCGATACCACAGCTACCAGAGGCATCTACCAAGGAATGCCACATTTATGAAGCTGCCCAACGCCCAGCAAACTAAGCTGGAGATTGAAATATTTGTCGAGGATTTGGCTATTCCAAATACTGCGTGTAAGGAGGGTTTTGAGTGGGAGCTTCAGAACCTACCTCCACTGCCAGTTAAGGCTGATGAGGGTGCCCTTCCATTCACTCAGGCATGGGATAGGCCACATTCCCCACCACCTCAGATGGGATCCGAGACAATGCAGGAGAACCACGTGCACAGTCAATTTCCTCTGCCACCACTAGATTTTTATGCCCGGTTGGTGTAGACTGTGGAGAATGGTTTTCGTGGGCAGGTTGAGCACAACATGTTCGTCTCGAGGAGATTGATGAAGCAGGATGAGGAGATTGATTAGCTAGTATCCAGAGTCTGGGATATGCAGGCACTTTTTGGTGGTCCCTCAGGCTCTGATCCTGGAGCACCCAAGCATCGGGAGTGGTGTCAGGGGGACGAGGATTGGATGGCATAGTATCGACAGCGCTATTCCGGTGATGGTGGTTCATCCTTACAGCAGTGATTGTGAGCATATTTTTCTTGCACTCCCCTGTTTTGATTTGTATTTTTTCCCTATTTTGTCTACATTGAGGGTAGTGTAGTGCTTTAAGTGTGTGGAGGGGATTTAGCAGTTACTGCTTTATTTTGGATGATTTTAGCTTGGACGATTTGGGATGTTTTCTTTGTTTTGATATGCTTTCTTTTGATGTACTTAGATATTTCTAGTGGCTTTGACATGTGGAAATATTTTTGCGACTTTTGATTGGAAAAACACGAAAAAATGAAAAAATAGAAAATTTTTGAAAAAAATGAAAACGAACAAAAGTAAAAAAAGAAAACCTGCTAAGTTGAAAACCCGAGAGGCGAATATAGGCAACATTGGGGGGCCGGATAGGCCGAAAACCCAAAAGGGAGGTCTAGGCAAAAATGAGAGGCTAAATGTGTGGGTGAGATGTGAGCCAAAGAAACATGATGTGTGGTAAAAATGAAAACCCGAAAGGGTTCCTAGGCAAAATGAGAGAAAGAGAGAAAAAGAAAAAAATGTGCTACAATATTAATCATTTGCCGGCATTGGAGTCATAAGGTTGCAGTTGATATATGAATGGATCTAGTAGCCTAACATCATGGAACTTCTAGGGATTGGGTAATTTAGCAGGGAAAACGAAGTAAGGTATGAAATTCTTGATTTTTAATATGCTTTATTTTTGGGTTGATATATTGGTATAGAGTGAAGTATGTGTTTGAACCTCCTATATGGTTTTGACTTCATTTTATGCCATTGGACTTTGGGATTATCAATTCGGAATTTAGACATGTTTTATGGGTATTAGTGAATTGATAGGTTGGTATGGTTTGGTAGATTTAGGAATAGGGGTTGTGTGTGAATTATCATATGAGCTTAATTTTGGGATGTGTGATATTGAGAGTTTTTTAATGTATTGAGTTGGGGGAATAGTAGTTTAGGATGTGGATATGTGAATTCCTTTCTATGCTTGAATATTTTCTTACTCGATGACGAGTAAGGTTCAAGTATGGGGAGATTTGATGTGTTCATTTTATGTGCATATTTTGGGACTTTTTGAGATCACTTTTGCACTCTTTTGTCATCCAGAGCTTGCGTTTTACCCCAAAATTCTCTTAGGAGAGGTAAGAGTGACTTTTACGCTCTTGTGCCTTTTCTAAGGGGATTTCGTGTGATGGGGCAATAACATCGAGACTTGAAGACAGAAGACCATTGAAGACCATGAAGTTAATATTTTGAAGACTATAAGACTTGAAAATTTTAAGAGAAGTGAAATGGAGAGGAGGCTAGAAGACAAGAAGAAGAATGAAGACCATGATGCTGTTTCTGGGAATCCATCGCGACTCGCAAAGAACTCGATGTGAGTTGCGAAAGATGGTTGGCCAGAATCTTCATATCTTTTTCTTGTAACATAAGTAGCACTTTATCCTCTCTCTCTTCCTATCTTTTTTTCTCCCTGACTGTCTACAGTGCAAAACCCTAGTTTTCTCTACTTTTCATCTTTTTTTATCTTGAATCATATTTGGTTTGTTGTTGATAATTAGTATGGATTCTAGTAGCTAATTTAATCGCTTGGGAGCAATTGATTGAAGCTTCCAAACCCATGTAGTGAGATTCTATATTTTGCTCATTTATGAACCTTTATTGCTTAGCACTTGTTGTGTCATTAATGTGATGTTTTACTTCATTTATGCCAAAGGTTGTTTGAGAATAGAAGTATTAGTATGATTGAAGTGTTAGAGTGTTGAGAAAGTGTACAATTTCTTAGCTCTTGGGCATGAAAATCCAAGAACATGGAATTAGAAATTCTTGTTGTATAATGTGAGGTGAATCTTGCTAGATGAGTATGTTAATGTGGATTGTTCTCATGTTTGTCATAGGGTATCAATGAAAGGTTGAATCTTGAATTTTGTTTGTTCTAGGTTTATCCTAATGAATGCTTTATTTGGTTAAATGGCTATGCATTTGGTAGAATGCTTATTGTTATTAAATCTATGGTTCTTTGTGAATAATGACATTGATGAAATACCTTTTAGGCATTTTTTTTTGTCTAAAATGATCATCAATGAAGTTTTCAAAATATCGTTGTTTGCATTTGCAAATTTCCCTTAAGAAGAAATTAATGTTGATCTTCAAAATGGAAGTGATAGCATTCCCTATAGGCATTAAATGTGAATGAATCTAGGATCTATAAGAGGTTTGGAAGTGATGATCAATTGCCCCCAAGGCTTTTTCATTGTTGATTTTACCTTCTTTTTAGTTGTTTGTTGTATGATTATCATTGTTAACTTGCCTTGCTAGTTGTCTTGCTTGTAAATTCATAACATAGGAAAACCAACCAAGAACAAGTTGATACGTACATATACATATACACATACACATGACATTTTTAGTATTGTGTAGCAAATTGATTGTGTTTATTTTTATTATGTTTGAACAATGAATATTTCTTTAATTGTTTGTATTATTATGTTTAGATGCACTAGACCGAGAATCGATGCTTGCATGGAGAAACAAATGGTTAGTTATCCAAGTGTAGTTAGAGGGAGTGGTGAATATATTGCATTTATAGATTCGTTTCTTGATTATGCCTAGGGCCGGAAGGAGAGGATACTTTGTCCATGCAAAAGATGCTTGTGTCGTGAATGGTTTGATGAACGTGGGCTTGTTCGATTTCACTTGCTTAAGTACGGACTTGATGGAGGTTACATTGTTTGGACATTTCATGGAGAGGTAGAGCATCAACATATGGGTGGTGGGTTTGACAAGGTAGATGGAAACAATTGTACCGTTGATGCTATGTTCGATGAAATTGTAATAGATTTTCAGGGGAAGCCTAAAATTTTGAGTGCTTTGCTTGACGAAAAAGATAAGCCATTGTATCCGGGATGAAAAGTAGCGATACCATAATCTCATTTTTTATGGAGGTTTTCAATTTGAAAGCTACAAGTTCTTGGAGTGATACAAGTGTGAACTCATTCCTAAAGCTTCTAAGGGAAAAGATTTTGGAAGGGAAGGGAATACCAAAAAACTTTTACGAGGCTAAGAAAATATTGTGTCCACTCGGTTTGGAATACAAGAAAATACATGTATGTCCTAATGATTGTGTGTTGTATAACGGTGATTTAAAGACAAGGTTGAATGTCCCTTGTGCAAACATTCAAGATATAAGTGTGTGAGGAATGATGATGATGGGTGTTTGGCTAAGAAGAAGAAGAAGGTCTCGTCAAAGTGAATGTGGTATCTTCCTTTAATTCCAAGGTTGAAGAGGTTATTTGCGAATTCAAAAGATACAAAGAACTTCCGATGGCATGGAGAGCGGGAAAGACCAAGTGACGACAAGATAAGACATCTGGCAGACGGTGAACAATAGAGAAATTTTGGCAAGCGATATCCTACGTTTGGTTCAGAAGTTAGAAATTTACACCTTGCTTTGTTTACTAATGGGATGAATCCATTTGGAAATATGTCATCGAAATATAGTTCTTGGCCTATGATGTCGGATATATATAATTTGCCCCCTTATTTGTGCATGAAACGGAAATATGTTATACTGCTTATATTAATCTCAGGTCCTAGACAACCTGGGAACGACATTAATTTGTATTTGAGATCATTGATTGATAATTTGAAGATATTGTGGGAAGAAAAATGGGTGATGGTATTTGATGCCCATATGAATGTGGAGTTTCAATTGCGTGCCATGCTTTTTTGCACAATCAATGATTTTCCAGCCTAAGGAAATTTTTCGGGGTATGTTGTGAAGGGGCAAAAAGCATGTCCTATTTGTGAGGAGAAGACATAATTCAAACAGCTAAGTCGTGAAAGAAAGACTGTGTATCTAGGCCATAAAAAATGGCTGCAAGGAAATCATAAATGCCGGGATGATGTGGTTAATTTTGTTGGGGTAAAGAACAAAGGAAATCCCCTATACCACTAGATGGTGTGCAGATTCACAAGAAGGTTAAGAAGTTGAGAGTGGTGTTGGGAAAGTATAAAGGCGATGACAGAATACATTGTGATGGTCCATGGAAGAAAAGGTCAATATTTTTTATCTACCATACTGGGAGCATCTTCAGGTTAGGCATTGCCTATACATGATGCATATTGAGAAAAATGTTTGTGAAAGTTTGATAGGCACCCTCTTGAATATTCCGTGCGAAAGATAGTTTGAATGCCTGGTTAGACTTGGTAGATTTGGGAATCAGAAATGACCTCACTCCAGAAGTGAAGGGTAAGAGGACTTACTTTCCCCATGCACCTTGTACATTTTCAAAAGAGGAGAGAATCTCAGTTTGTGATAGTTTGAAATCAGTGAAGGTCCCAATTGGTTATTTGTCGAACGTTAGTCGGGTAGTTACAAAGGATTGTCGGATGACTGGGTTGAAATCTCATGATTGCCATGTTTTGATGCAACAACTGTTACCTATTGCTATTCGCGGAGAAATGGAGGCCGATGTAAGGTACTCAATCACTAGACTTTGTTTATTTTTTGGTTCCATATGTCAGAATTCTATTAACCGGGACCATTTGGATATCCTACAAAAAGAAGTTGTTGTGCTATGCAAGTTGAAAATGTATTTCCCTTCATCATTTTTTGATATAATGGTTCACTTGGTTGTTCATTTAGTGCGGGAGATAAAGATATGTGGTCTGGTTGGTATGCATTGGATGTATCCTTTTGAGCATCACATGAAAGTATTCAAGGGATACGTGAAATGTATGAGTCGGCCGGATGCTAGTATTGTTGAGAGGTATGTTACTGAAGAAGTAATTGAATTTTGCTCTAGCTATTAGAAGGAACATAGAAATTTTGGGGTGCCCCAGAATTGACATGTTGGAAGGGAGGTGGGCAAACCGAGGTCAATGGGAATGGTATTTACTCCATTAAATAGTGATCTGATGCCAGTTCATTTGTATGTCTTGAGGAATTGTAGGGAGACTGCTGCTTATGTGATCGAGCACCTTAATTTGATCACAGAGTTTCATCCCACGTGACCCTTTAATAATGTTGAGTTGGAGCACAATGACACATTTGTAAATTGGTTTTATGATCGATGCAATGTAGGTGATTACAACCCAAATATTAGAGCATTTGCAAGGAAGCCTAATTGCACGGTCTTGAGGTATTCCAGACATGACATGAATGGTTTCTCTTTTGCTTCTAGGGATCAAGATTCAAAGAGCACAACACAAAATAGTGGGGTGTATATTGAGTCGAAGACAATGTGGCAAGCGAGTAAGAAAGACAATAAACTTGTCCTAGTTGTGATATCATTTTATGGTGTTATTGATAAGATTTAGGAGCTTGATTATGGAGAATTCAAGATTTCAGTTTTCAAGTACCAATGGTTTGATAACACAACTGTTGTTCGAACTGATGACCCAGTGGGGTTTACCCTAGTTTACTAGAGTCGTGAAGCATATGATCAGTTTGTTTTGGCCGAACAAGAATGATCCGTGCAATGTAGGTTGATTTGTTGTCTTACAAGGTAAGAAATACTCTTTCCCCGACGAAATTGATTTTGAAGTTAGAAGTGAAAAGTTAAAGTTCCCCTCTATTTCTCCCATACTGATTAACGACGTGATTGAGGCGGGAGCAATACGAAGGAAACACATAGATAACATTTGGATAAATGAAGATGGCCAAGATGGAGACGTTCAATCCAAAAAGAGGAAGATGGTTGAAGACTAGCAGCTTACAAGCAGTGAATTATCTAAGAAAATTATGTACTTTTGTAGTATGTTGTGTTTTGTGTGACTCTTAACTAATCTAAAACTATGTTCTAATTGGTACTTATATGGAGCAGTTCTAAAAGTGGTAGCGCGCTGCTTCTTTTTTGGTAAAGCTTGGATAAAATAAGCTTCATTTTCCTTTTTTGCGGCTGCCAGCTGGATCGCGCTGCAACTCTTTTGGTTCAGCTGGGAAAATGTAATCCTAAAATTACCTATACTTTCACTGAGAGCAGTTGTGTGCAGTTGCTCGTTCAGTTCAACTGAGACAAAAACATGAAGATGGTACACACCTAGAATTGTCAACATCCAAAATCAGAGCAAATATATGCCCATAATCAATAGCATCAAAAATCCACATTCATAAACTAACAAGTCAAATCCACAGAGAAGCAAAAAATGTTTTGGAAATCAACATCCCAAAAAAAACATACATCCATATTAACCGAGCAAAATCAACAAGTAGAGAAAATCAAAATGTGAGCTGAATGAGGGTATTCAATCCCCGTGCGAGGTGTCCTCCCTAGTGTTGGTAGATGGCGAATCTAAATTAGGTATTAGACCCAATTCCTTGATTCTCTCACCACACATGGCTGCCGGGATCTTCCTAACATGCTCAGTCCATCACACCAAGTGATCCACCTTCACTTTCAATGCTGTCATATCCGCATCCGAATCCTCCATAGATGATTTACTTGTTGCCGGCCTTGATGACATAGCAATTTTCTTCTTCTTCGAGAATATGTGAGGGTTGATGGGAAGCTTTGGCATCACTGTAAAATAATCATCTTTAAATTTGCAACCAGCTTCCATGTACAAGGCAGTAATGAGGGAGGAGAAGCATATACAGTTATGCGTATTGATAGATGTATGCCATTATCGTACCCCCAACATTGATGCACAAGTCCTTTTTGATCTTGTACATCAGCAACATATGAGAACGATAAATTTTGTTGTTCATTTTCACCAGCAGTAGGTAAGCAGCTATGAAATTGTACCACACATTCATCTCGTCACTCAAGTACTTCTTCTCAATGCTAGACCATTCTGGTGGCAGGTTTTGGACAACTTCATCACTATCATCACATATTTCTTTTATGATATGTTCCCAAGAAGCTTTTTCAACAGCTTTTTCAACAGCTTTTTCCGGGGCTTGGTACACACTGGCTGGCTTCGGCGTGATATTGTAGAACTTGTTTATCACATCTGGTGCAAGCTCAACGTACTGGCCAAAAAAGTAAATCTCTGCTGATTTCTTGTACTTCATGAAGGATAAGACCTCACATGTTAGCATCTTGTTCGCACGATCCAGTTGTGCGATGAAACCCTCCCACCCGTGCTGGTTGGCATAGTCCTTGTAAGGATTTTCAAGTCTCAACCCTCTTTCCAGTATAAGGCCCCGACTAATGAATTCTTTGTATACATTCATTGCCTCCAGACATTCGGCCACTGTCATTGGTATTTTTGAGTTCCCTGGCCCCATCTGAGGACCATTGCGTCTCTCCTCAATATCACCCACTCTGGGATTTGTTTTGGATTTCTGGGTGTCGGTCTTACCCTTGGTTGCATTTTTTTGGGGGCCATACTGGTAAAATACCAGCAGAAGGGTAATGCGACTAAAGAGGCCAGCAAAAGAAACTTTACCAGCAAAAGGGTATAGTTTTCTAAGTATATAAGGCCACCAAAAGATACAAAAGATAGGAAAAATGGCATAAACTTGACACTCTTGGTTGTGATCACCCTTTTCTACACAACAAAAATAACAAAACCATATAGAAACCCTCAAACTGCAGCCAAGATTCAATAAAAAAAATATACACGCAAAATAATTAAGCTATATCAGAAGAGTCGTTATACCCAATCTCTCAAAGCTTTTTAACTAAATACAGGTCTGAGCAAGATAGAACAAAACAGTGGCTATGATAGCATAACATAGGCATAGATGCTCTAAGCAGACAACCAAGAGTTAATCAAAATTCATGCCATTCAATCGCAGAACACAACAAACAAACACTCTAAACCAATCCATAACAAATAAAAGAGCCTGAGCATAGTCACAAACACAGAATCCAAACAAGCAGACTTACAGTCACATTGTAACAGCCCTCCCCATACCAGTTCCACATGAGCAACAATTGTATTCACATAATTCCTTGGCTACAAATTTGCTATCACCAAACACCATCAAACACACACACTCTTAAAAAATGTCTCTCATCTCCAAAACAAATTCTTATTCAGTAAACAACAAGCATGACCAAAAATTCAAATAATGTAGACAGTCAATCTTCTTCACAATCAGCCTCAGAAATTTCACATTTAGGTATTTTCATAAATTTCACAATCAACCTTTCAAAAATGTAGACAATTAGCCTAAGAAACCCAAAGAGAAAGGGTAAATGGTTAAAATACCCAGTTTGGATAAGCTTTTGTTGATGGCCGGATGCCCTGGTGGATGGAAACGTGGATGGAAGGCTGACGACTGGCAGACGGACTCCGCACGGAGCATTGGATGGTGGTTGGACGGTGGACGGAGCTTGGCGGATGGAGCTTGGTGGATGGATGGTGGACGGTATATTGATGGAGGACGGAAGGCAGGGGGAGCGTGGATGGACAGTGGAGGGAGCGAGGATGGAGGAGGGAGCATGGACGGCAGGGAAAAGGTGTAAGGACGGAGCTTGGCGGAGGTGGAATGGAAGGGTATTGAGTAGAGTGAAGAATAATACACACACATGGGGCGAAATTTACCAAAGAATAATACAAACATATGGGTTGATAACATTTGGGCCAATGGGCTGAAATACTATTAACGTATGTATAAATTTGATTTTCCAAAAATTATATTATGTATAATATATTCGTAACTTAAGAAATTAATTTACATATCAGTATTCTATATACACTAGTTAACTATATATGATCATGTTCTATACAACTAAGGGACATTCAAACCCTAGTCAACATACACATGCACCAACTTTAACGTATCCATTACTTAGCAACCCATACAGTTGTCTACCAGTCGCCTGTAGTTAGTGAGTGATCCATATACACTGGTTAATCGACTATAACTCAATTAGCAATCCATATACGCTAGTTATCTAGAATCGTACAATACAATGGTTGGTCAAACCCTAGTCAACATACACGTGCACCAACTTTAACATATCCATTACTTAACAACTCATACAGTTGTCTACAAGTCGCCCGTAGTCAGTGAGCGTTCCATATACACTAGTTCATCGACTATAACTCAATTGGCAATCCATATACACTAGTTATCTAGAATCCTAGTTATCTAGAATCCTACAATACAAGGGTTGGTCAAACACTAGTCAACATACATGTGCACCAACTTTAATGTATCCATTACTTAGCAACCCATACAGTTGTCTACGAGTTGCCCGTAGTCAGTGAGAGTTCCATATACATTGGTTAATCGACTATAACTTAATTGGCGATCCGTATACACTAGTTACCTAGAATCGTACAATACAGGGGTTGGTCAACCCTAGTCAACATAGACATGCACCTATTTTATCGTATACATTACTTATCAATCCATACAGTTGTCTACAAGTCGCCCGTAGTCAGTGAGCGTTCCATATACACTGGTTAATCGACTATAACTTAATTGACGATCCATATACACTAGTTATCTAGAATCGTATAATACAAGGGTTGGTCAAACCCTAGTATACAGACACGTGAACCTACTTTAACGTATTCATAACTTAGTAACCCATTAAGTTAACGAAGATCGTCCCTTACTTGCTCGGCGATGCAAATATAATCTTCCTCAAGTGCAACTAAGCGAGCCTACATTAATTTAACATATCCACACAGATATATATTTGAATTGGCTCGTACTAATTCCTGGTTAAACTCTATTTCTCTGGGCATTCTATATATACAAATAATAGTATGAAACACTAAATATAATTGTACAATTCTAGATAGGAGCGTCTATTGTAATCAAACAGTATCAAGACCTTAATTAAAATGTTATTTTTTAAAAAAATATATCACTACTTATGTTTTGCCTATGCTTTGCATCATTCAAAATTCTGTACCTAACTCAATACAAAATAGTATAAAAATCTCATGAAAATGAGCAAGTTGGGCAACAAAGGAGCCTGAAGAAATTGACTCCCAAGTAAGGCAACAAGCAGCAAGAATGGTCAAACAAAAAGCATAACACATGACTCAACACAGTCATTTAGGTTCCCTCCCAAATTTTCCCTCTTCCCTCCATACCCAAATTTTCGCTCTTCCCTCCCCAATACCCTCGACCTTCTACCACTTTTTCCCAATTCTTTGCTTATCTTCACCATTTTGTCAACCCCTAATGGATCCATAATCGTGTTGCTACTTCCCCTTCTCGTTGTCTTTCACGCGTTCATTGTTGGTCTAATCTTTTTTGCAAAGTGTGATTCTTCGACTTGCCCATTGCTTGCAATTTTGGTCGGAAATTCGTTGGTGCAGAGCCGGTGGCAAAAAAACATTGCAGACAGTGTGTACAAATAAGGTATGAGTGATTGCTTTTTGGGGAAGTCTTCAAGAACTTGTTATATGGGTGTTAGTTTGCTATTTTTCTAGGTTTAATGAATAGATATATAGGTGGGTCTGTTAGTTTGTTAGTTTGTGATTCAGTTTGTTGGGTTATTAGTGTGGGTAATTTTTTAATTAGATAGATGATTTGTTTGCTAAGATTTATAGACTTATTGCCTACTTTATTTTTGCCCCCATACAAATTTTTTCCATATTATCTTGTTAGGTCAATCTGTACTCGGTTGGTTGTTTGAGGATATCCGTCTTTGGATGTGTTATGTTATAATTTTATTTTTTTGTTTTACTCATACAAGCGAGTGAATGGCGAAGGCGAAAAAGAAATTGTTTAACTCCGGTACTAAAGCCGTAGAAGACAATTGTGTTACCCCTAAAAAAGATGACAAATGTGATGTCAATAACAAGATGGTGGATGATGCATCCAAATCATGCTCGGGATCTGAAAACTCGGGAGAGGAAGAAAGAACTATATCAAAAGATGACATGAGTAGGAACTTTGACAAGTTTGATATTAAAGAGTATTGTAAGCATAGAGGCACAGCCACGTGCAAGTCAGTGTTGCTAGCAAAGCAAAAGAAACCCCTTATATTATTCTTCGACGATGACTTTGAACCCTTGGTTATGCAGAGCCAGTGGTCGATGTATGTTGGCTATGCCTTCCGACAAAGACTCCGCTTCAGGACATGGAAAAATTAGAAAGCTATCCCACACCATGTAAAGAAAGATGCATGGGAAGACATTCTCGTAAGTGTGTTCTAATCCTCCATTATCATATGTTCATTTCAAGTTCATTACATTTTGCACTAACAACACATTTCTTTGTCCACTAGATCAGCTGGGATATACAAACCAAAATGACATTCAATGAGATGAATCAGTTTCGAAATAAATGGACAGTTTATGTGAGTGAAAAATGGTTGAATTGGAAGGCTAAGGTTGCTCAAAAGTACATCATGCAAAAAAAACCAGGTTCTTGTGCATGAACTGATTATCAATGGATGGACAAAAAAGAATGGAGCTATTTGTGAAACACAGATCAACCCTTAAATGCAAGGTTATTCATTAAAAATTATTCATTTCTCATCATTACTTTGTGATCATATTACTAATCAATGAACATATAGCCATTAAGTAATGCAGCAAAAGTAAGCGCCTCACATAAGGACTATGTCCATCACACAAGCTGTGGAGGGAATTGTAGGCTTGCTATTGAACTCAAGAAGAGGAAAAGAAAGGCTAAAATTAACGAGCTTATGGATCAAGGTCAAAGTGTAGAAGAAGCAGAGACTTTAGTTGAAATCATGGATTTCAAACCGGACCGCTTAGGACAAGAAATTATCGATCTACACCAACGACTCTGTTAAAAGAGCAGCCCCCACTATTGTGATCCAAATTCATAATTGATTCATTCTCTATTTATATTCTCAGATGCAATGCATACTAATGGCTTGCATATGTTTTGTTTAGTAGAAAAACCTTTTGGATAAGAAGCAAAAGAGAGAGTTGGTTATAGAAGGAAAAGAAGATATTCTCGTTCAAGCAACGAGTGAGAAGGATTATGGGGGTCGTTGGAGAGGCTGCCCCACTACGGCCAAGGTGAACGAGGCCTTACCACATATTTCTGTGAGTTGTTATGCATCTAGTCGATGTGGGAGCACAAACACAAAACCATTTGAAGAAACCTCAAATTCAAAACAAGTGTCCATAGAGGTCATCGAGCTCAACGAAATATTTGTTGTCTTATTTGATGCCCAAACAAATTGGCTAGCTGGACAATTGGGTAAACCTATCCCCCCCACTTAGATGCTCGCAATTTCCTTGCTACATCATCCAACCCCACAAATAAAGACAACCTGCTATTCATTCCTTCAGCATCTAGATCAAGTGATCCACAAGGATACGTTGTGGATGACATGGTATTCTATACCATGAACCTCATCATTAGTTGATTTCTTACGGATGTGGATTGTTAGTTTCTGGATGTTGATTTCCTGTCAAAGTGATTTTGGATGCTATTAGCTGTGGGCATTTATTTACTGTTGTCACGTTCATTTTGGATGTTGGTAGTTCGGGCCTAGTAATATCGTCATGTTGTTCTTTTCTCAGTTGAACTGAGAAAATGTATCTTTGCCTATATAGTTAATTGAGCAATAGTTTATCCCAGCTGAACCTAAAGATCTGCAGCACGTTGCAGCTTTTAGTCGTAAACTAATAACTTCAAGCTTATATTATCCCAGCTGTGCCAAAATAGCAGCAGTGCGCTACTGCTCTGAGTTGCAAAAAACTAAGTTGAGGTGTTTATTTTATCCCAGTTAGACCAAAAGAGTGGCATGGCGCTGCAGACTTCAGCCGCTATATATATAATTTATTTTTCTGTTATAATCAACTTTTCGGGCCATAGAATCTTCAAGGAACCTTGGTCCCTATTGAGATTGATTACATTTATAACATTATTTAATTTTTATTACTTAATAGCACTTATTGTCCAATTGATGTTTTTTCTCCTTTTCTGAATTTTGTTTTTAGAAAGGAAAAAAGCGATGCCTATATGTTTTGAACCATAATGGAGAAAGGAACGTTGCTGCATTTGGTATCTTGTTTGCAATAGACAAGGAAATGGACTTACCCATCAAGTGGGAGCGAGTAAAGCTTCGTGGACCTGTGATCATTCCCAAGGAACCTTTGCCGATTGAACATGACATTCTATGGCCGGGAAAGTTAATAAATGTCATTGGGCAACAGAATGATAAGGTGTGATAATTGTATTCTTGTTCTGATCCTATCATACATATATTTCCACGTATTACTTTAACATAATTTGTTGTTCATCTACTTACGTAGGAGAACGAGAAGCAATTGCCTCGGAAACAATTGGTGGTGGATGAAGATAGAAGTCTTGAAATTAACTTTACACCAAAAGCTACCATGGAGAGAGAAGAGGTTAAACAAATAATTATATTAACTAACTATGACATCCAGATACATATTAACACACTCTCCCTTACAGGAGGTGGAGCAAGAAGATACTTCAAATGGAGAGGTGGTCACTCGATCAGTAAAAGGAGATGTCTAACATACCTCCAGACACTTTTTCATTCCGACCAATTTTTTTCAATGCCTGACTAACGTTTTACCCATGAGCAAGTAGCAAAAGAAAATACTACATCGATGGAGAATGAGTAATCAAATCCTCCCATGTCGGTTTCTAACCATTAATTTTTTGTGAGAACTCATTTTAGCCTTTACAATATGATCCACTATGGAATTATATACATGTACAGCTCAACTAACAATATTAGATCCTCAAATCTAATTACAATATCAGGTATATTTTAGGGGGTCACGGAAGACAAAGAATGCATTGCCGCTGTTCAATAGATTAATGATGTTTTAAGACTATCTACACAAATATGTGGGCCTAAGAAAGTCTTTCGCATCAATTTCAACGCGAAGGTGTTTGTATCAGAAGAAGTCTACACAACCATATTTACTGACAAGCTAAAACTGTTCATGAGCAGCTTGGACGTAGAAAATGAAATGGAGTGGATCAGTGGGTGCCAACTTAATATATGGGCATCATAAGAATTGCATGCTTACATTATTTATAAATGTTTCATTAAATTTGTTTCATTTACAATATTTTTTTGCCAGATACCTATGTGATGGGGTGGTTGATTGAGGCCATGTCTAGTTTATTCCGGCTGGTTCAAATTCTCTAGCTCAAAATGCAAATCAGATGGTCGAATTGACTGCGGACGAGGTTTCAATTGTCATGTCCCGCTCTCAAGCAAGGATGCACGTCTTCCCGTACAATCGAGAGTAAGTTTTATTCTTTTTTGTGTTGTTTGATCACTGGAAGCAATAGCACCCATATGTTGTATTTTTTAAAAAAATATTAAATTATTCAAAACCGCATTAGGTATTTTGGTGTTTCCTTTTTTTATAGGAGCCATTGATTTTTGCTCTTCTTCGTACTGGAAATCGATCGAGTATATTGCATCGACTCAATGAGGGGGGGAATTTGCAAACATAATAGGCTATGCCTTAAATTGATTTATTTGTAAGTAGAACACATTTTTGACATTCCATATACTTTAATGTTCTACAAAATTGTTTGTTCCCGTAAACGCGTTCTTGTAGGTAGAAAACATTCTTTGCTCGATTATTTATAATTATATTTGGTACAATGACATTCATTGTTCTATTCATTACTTGCGTTCATCATTACACATAGGCAAAAGTTAGACCAAATTAAACGATCATGTGATCCCCATTTTCTGAAAATATGTTTTTATATATTGATATAAATATATTTTCATCGATTGTAGGATTGCAACAAAATATTGACGGTTCAATTCCGAGCAAAATAGATCCTACCCTTCGAACTATACATGGAATGTCATAAACATCAATGTACGTATTATCCTGTAACGTCATATTTCCTCTGTCAATTTTATGTTCGTAATCATTTTAGCAAATTCTCTTCTATATCAACACAAGATACAAAGTACCACTTGGGAATGCGGATACCATTGCATGTATTATATGGAAAAAATTGTTAAGGACATGCATGACATTGACATTATTCCGGTATGTTTTCCTATATTGTTTTTGTGTATTTGTATTGTCTCTCACATATATCCTTTTCTAAATTGTTTCAGCAATTTCCAGAAGATTACACTCCTCTGGGGAGCGATCAACTGCGGAGCATTGCTCTGAAATGGGTTTGTATTTTTGCAAAATGTACTCTGCCAAAATGCATAGCTTAATTGAATGTCATACAGGGACTTGTCTCCATCATTGGATAGTAGTTAGTATTATCTCTTATGAAAGGTAGTTGGTCCTCCACTTTTGATACTCGTCATCTCCATGAAGAGGGGGGTTCCCATATCTTATGTAGGGTTGTAACCCAATTTGTGGCCACTAAGAACCACGTTTCATGTACTTCTTTCGCTAGTAAAAAATTACAGTTGATAATATTCAATGTTTTTTCTACCTACTTGTTGGCTATGCATGATGATTGTTGTATATATTGGGAATTATTGTTGGGAATTTGTGCTATTTTAATTGGTGCACCGATTTAAGTAATCTACGCACAAATGAAAACCGGTGCCACCTATGAAAAAGAACGCACCGGTTCGAAAAACAAGCGTAAGTATAAAACTGGCTGCATGAAGATGGACTAAAAGAAAGGCAACGTGCCGCAGCTTTCAATGACCAGATTAGTCACAAAGTTTACACCGATTCTTATAAACCGGTGCTACAACAAAAAAATCCGGTGCAAATGGGTCACACATTTAACATCGGTTTTACAAAAACCGGTGCTAATAAAATTGGTGCTAACGAATCACACATTTAGTACCGGTTTTAAAACCAGTGCTAAAAAACACAGGTGCTAACCAATCACACATTTAGCACCGGTTTTAAAACCGGTGCTAAAAAACCGGTGCAAACAATACACATCGTTGGGGCTAACCAATCATACATTTAGCAACGGTTTTAAAACCGATGCTAAAAAAATGGTGCTAACCAATTAAACATTTACCACCATTTTTAAAACCGGTGCTCAAACAAATTGTGCTAACCAATCACACTTTTAGCACCGGTTTTAAAACCGGTGCTACTAGGACACAAATTTAACACCGATTTTTATAGCACCGATTACAAAAAACCGCTGCTATCTCGGTACATATTAGCACCGGTTTCAAAACCGGTGCTAAATGTGTATTGTTTGCACCAGTTTTTTTAGCACCTGTAGAAAATAAGGGTAATAATCTGTGTTTGTATTCATGAATTCATGATACATTATATAGTAGTACAGGATACCTATACAACCTAGGAAAAGGTAATAGAATACAGTTACATCTATAATTAAGGGAAGAATACAATTCTAATTCTAATTCCTTAACACTCCTCCTCAAGTTGGAGCATGGGGATCAGAATTGCCCAACTTTCCAAGTAAAGAATGAAACTGGTTACGTCTGAGAGCTTTAGTAAACAAATCTGCAGGTTGGTCTGTAGTACGGATATATTGAGTAATTAGTGCACCAGATTGAACAAGATCCCGGACAAAGTGACAATCAACTTCAATGTGCTTGGTGTGTTCATGAAAAACTGGATTGGGCGCAATGTGAAGAGCGGATTGACTGTCACAAAACAATCGCACAGGAGAGGAGTGCGACACCCCCAAGTCCTTCAGTAAATACTTAAGCCATAACAACTCACAGCAGGTAACTGCCATAGCACGATACTCCGCTTCAGCAGAAGATCGAGAAACAATAGGTTACTTTTTGGTCTTCCAGGAAACTGGAGAATCACCGACCATAACAAAGTAACCAGATAGAGAACACCTAGTAATCGGACAGGCAGCCCAATCTGAATCACAATAAGTAGTCAATTGTAAAGTACTACGTGAAGAGAGAAATAAACCTTGACCAGGATGACTCTTCAGGTAATGCAACACACGAACCACAGCTTGCCAATGAGGAACACAAGGAGGCTTCATGAATTGCGCAAGAGTATGTACCCAATAACTAAGTTCAGGACAAGTGATAGTTAAGTATATCAGACGCCCAACCAAGCGGCGATACTGCTCCAGGTCATGGTAGACTGGACCTTCATCAAGTGCCAAATCATGTTGTTGCTCCATCAAAAAATCAGTTGGTTTAGAAGCAGTTAAGCCTGTATCAGATAAGATGTCCAAAGCATATTTCCTTTGCGAGAGAAACATCCCCTCCGGTCTTCTAGCAATCTCTATGCCCAAAAAATACTTAAGCAAACCAAGGTCCTTCATGTGAAAACAAGAACCCAAGTATTTCTTGAACTCAGAGATTATCGAAGAAGAACTACCAGCAATAACCAAATCATCCACATAAACCAGAACATGTAAAGAAATTGATCCACGGGAATAGATAAATAAAGAGTAATCGGCCTTACTCTGAACAAAACTAAATACCCGTAAAGCCTGAGATAGTTTAGCAAACCAAATTCTAGGAGCCCGATGAAGACCATAAAAAGATTTCAGAAGGCGACAAACCTAGCCAGGAGGAACAATGTAGCCAGGCTGAGGATGCATGAACACTTCTTCATGCAAATTACCATGCAGGAAGGCATTATGAATATCCATCTGATGCAGTTCCCAACCACGGATAACTGCAACAGACAGAAACAATCGAACAGAACTCATCTTTGCAACCGGAGAAAAAGTCTTAGTGTAATCAATTCCTTCAACCTAGCGATTACCAAGAACCACGAGGTGCGCCGTATGATGTTCAATAGTACCATCTGAACGAAACTTTATCCGGTATACCCATTTGCACCCAATTGCCTTCTTATGCGCAGGCAGAGGAGACAAAGTCCATGTCTGATTTTTCTCCAGCGCAGTAATTTCTTCAGCCGTAGCATCCTGCCAATGAGAATGGCGGGAAGCCTCGGAATAAGTAGTGGGATCTGCACTAGAAGTTAGAGTACCCAAAAATCTAGAATGTATACTAGAAAAATTATCACAATTTACATAATCAGTAAGAGGATAGAGAACACCTGAGGAGAGTGACAACGCATGAGGGAACGTAGTCGAAGAGGGTCTTCAGTAGTAAGGGCAGAAGCACGATCATTACAGTCGTAATCTGCCAAGTCCGATGGAGGAAGACGAGATCGAACACTCTGTCTTGCAGGTGGAAACTCAGTAGCGGAACCATCCGGTACCAGAGGAGCTGGTAAAGTAGAGACCAAGGATGTAGCTTCACCGAAAACTGGCAGAGAAGTACCAGCAGCGGACGGCGAAGGTAGGCCGACGGCGGTCGGCATAGGTGTACCTACGTCGGGTGGCGGATGACTCACCGGTGTGGGCCTGTTGGTATTAACCGGCCGGCGATGACCGACGTTGACCGGTCAGTGACTGCCACGTTGACTAGCCGGTGTTGACCGGTGTTGACTGGCCGGCTACGACCGGTGAGATAGCAGACGGCAGTAGCTGGCTACCGGCGGACGGTGGATAGCGGAAGACCAACGGCGACCGGCGGCGGTGGATCGGCAACGGAAGGCGGAACCAAAACTCCATGCGGCTCCGACGAGAAGGAGGAATCTGGCGGTGGTGTGGTGGCGCCGCCAGGTTTATCGGATAAAGTAGATGCCAAAGTTGCAGAGTACGGGAACTGATCTTCAAAGAAATCAACATTCCGACTGTTAAAGATCACTCGGGACTCCAGGTTAAAAAGGCGATAGCCTTTCTTTCCAGCAGGGTAACCAAGGAACAGACACCGCCGACTTCGTGGTGCAAACTTGTCACGATATCTGGGAACATGAGCAGCAAAACACAAGCATCCAAAAACCTTAAAGGATGAATAATTTGGAGCTTGCCCATAAAGCAACTTAAAGGGAGTACAACCGTTGAGATGCTGAGTGGGTGTTCGGTTGATCAGGTAAGCAGCAATAAGAACACATTCTCCCCAAAATTCAATAGGAAGATTGGCTTGGAACCGTAAAGCACGCGCCACATTGAGTAAATAATGATGATTTCTTTCAACTCGACCATTCTGTTGTGGAGTATCAACCATAGATGTCTAACAAATGACCCCAGATGCAGTAAAGTGAGATCGCAGAGGAAAAAACTCAGTGCCGTTATCAGCCCGAACTCGTTGAATTGTTCTTCCTCACTGGTTCTTCACTAAGGCACTAAATTCTAAAAATCTGGAAGCTAATTCAGATTTAGCTACTAACAAATAAATCCAAACAACTCGAGAATGATCATCTACTATAGTTAAAAAATAAAATGCACCACTAGAATATGGTGTTCTATAAGGTCCCCAAACATCACAATGAATCAATTGAAACAATGCAGTAGCATTTGTAGAACTTAATTGAAAACTATGTCTAGTCTGTTTTGCTCTATAACATATAGAGCAGGGTACATAATGTTTATTAATGCCAGAAGAAATAGAAAACAACGCCGTGGAGGATGGATGACCAAAATGTTGATGCCATAAATCGGAAGAAGATACTGAAGCAACCGTAGGAAGAGACTGCAGGACAGGACGGTGAACATGAGCATCCAGCAGACGAAGCTAAAACACCCCCCTATTTGTTCACCCAAGCCAATCACTCTCCTCATACTGATTGTCTATAAAATGCAATAATTTTTAGTAAACAAAGATAGACAGTTCAGGGTAGATAACAATCTATAGAATGACAGTAAGTTGCATCGCAATTTAGGTATATATAAAACATGCGGCAGAATAAAACCACCAAAACAAAGAGATCCATATTGCGAAGTTGATGAGACCGAGCCATCAGGCAGAACAACATTCACAGAATCAATATTATTAGTAAGATCAGTAAGAGAAACTTTGTCACCAGTCATGTGATATGAGGCTCCCGAATCAAGTATCAATGGTAAAGTAGGCTCACCAGATTCATCATCAGTAAGAGAATTAAACTGATTAAACAGGTTCAGGGTAGAGCTCCATTGGTTATCAGAAAGAGCAGGACCAAACTCTGAACGAGCAGGGACACTGCTAGAAGAGGAGGACACCGCTAGAAGAGGAAGCCGCCGCCACCAGACTCAGCGGCAACGTGGCAGCTTCGGCAAACGGCGGAGGGAGCGGGAGATCGGCGTAGCCTCTTGAACTGGCTGCGGTGCTTGATGGCAGGGAAGGTGGTGCCAATTTCTTGCTTTTCTTGAACCAATATGGAACACCATGTATCTGGAAAAAGGTATCTTTATCATGACCTTTACGAAGACAATGGGTACAAACAAGATTCTTGCGGTCGGCAGCAGAAAGAACAACTAGCGAAGAACTTGCAGGTGGTGAACGTCGTGCAGCATACGCCATGGAGTCAGAAGAAGGCTCACGAGCTCGAATGATAGCTCTATGATTCTCCTCCTGAGCAACAAAGGCATACATTTTCATGACAGATGGCATTGGATCAATGCTCATGATGTGTGATCGCAAGGTGTGAAAACCTTCGTCGAGGCCAAAGATGAATTGGTAGATCAAATCCTTCTCTCTCTTGGAAGACTTTCGCAGCAAGATTACACTAGCATAATGCCTTACAATCTTCACAGGTGCAAACCAGGGGAGGTCGCATGCAGTGATAATCTGCAAACAACTTCTTTAGTTTGGCAAAGTAGATGTTGATGGGCTGACCGTTTTGCCTGCAACTTTGAATGGCTTCTTGTGTCTGCAAAAGCTTCATACCATCGGCGAGAATAAATCGTGCCTTCAGGTCATCCCACAGATCCTTAACTGTGGCAAACAAACTTGTAGAAGATCTCAATACTGGATCCAGGGTTTGTAAAATCCAGCAGATAGGAGTAGCATTAACCCCAGGCCAATCAGTAGCATCGGGATAATCATCCTGGGGTTTGGTAATGGATCCATCAATGAACCCAATCTTGTGCTTGGCCGGGAAAGCGCGAGAAATCGCATCGGACCATTCAAGGTAATTTTTCTTGACCTTTCAGCATGGTCGGTATAAGTTGTAAACCGGGACCATCGCCACAACCAATGAAGTAAGGATCAGTCGACATACGACCAATCAGTAAAGTAGTACGAGGGGCAGATTGCAACTGCTTAAGTAAAGCCGTAATCACATCATAACCACTCATATCCTGAAGCTTCTAACCCTCAGGAGTATCAAAACGGGTCTGTTCTTCAGAGCCAGACATATTGTAAAATCAGGTACAGATCAGGAGCAGGTAAAATAACCAGCGACAGATCGGATCAACAGGACACACCGGCGCAAAACAAGCGGCGGCGCGTGAAGGAGTTCGGTCGGCGGTGGCGAAACTAGGACGAGCGGCGGTCGGCAAGGAGCGGGCGGCGACGGAAACGGCGGACGATGTGTGTGGCTGTCGGCGCGTGGCAGGAAGCGGCAACAGCTACGGAAAGCGCGTGACGGAACCGGCGGCGGCGGCAGCTCAAAAATTTGTAGAGCAGCAAAAAATTTTCTGTTTAAGGTTTCAGGGTTTTAGGCTCTGATACCATGTAGAAAATAAGGGTAATAACCTGTGTTTGTATTCATGAATTCAGCATGCATTATATAGTAGTACAGGATACCAATACAAGCTAGGAAAAGTTAATAGAATACAATTACATGTATAATTAAGGCAAAAATACAATTCTAATTCTAATTCCTTAACAGCACCGGTTTTAAACCGATTTTCCATCATGTGAAACTGTTTCATCGGTTACTTAGGCACTGGTTTTTTTCCCGAAAAAATTGGTGCTACATCCAAAAAAAATCGGTGCTAAAGGGGGGTTCGTGTGATAGTGCTAAGATCATATGTTAAATAGTGTGTTTATTAGGAAAGCCATTAAATCCGGATAGAGCTACAATCGAAAGGGAATGATTGGCATGTGCCAGGGTACAAGTGCAAATGTAAATTGCTGAGGAAATCTCTGAGAAATTGATGTTTGTTAATGAGAAGAAAGTCATAATGCAACAGAGGGTAAGTTTCGAGTGGAAACCAGTTCAGTGCAGTAAATGTGGGATGTATGGCCATCAGGATAGTATATGCAGAAAACATGAAGAGAAGGACATGGTGCTGGGAAATGATAAGAAAACAAGCATGCAGGTATACATTCCAGTTGGCTTGAGGAATGAGCAAGATGCAGGAGAAATTTCTATAAGGCTGGTATACTCGGTGAAAAATGGGGAATGCCAGGTACTACTACAGGGGAAACATGATGGAGGAATGGAGGAAATGAGAAATGAAGGAGAAAATGTGGATAATCTGGAAAGAGGAGGAATGAGAACCAAAGAAAAACCACCTGATGCCATCTAACATATTCGTATGGAATAGCTTGGGGAAAGATTACTGCGAGCTAGTAGTCAAAGATAGCTTGGACTTTGAATGCTGGATAAAAGAGCAGGATGTAGGATTCCACTATACAATTGTCTATGGCTATCACACAGCGGGCAAAAAAACTGAAATATGGCAGTCTGGAAAACGGAGGAAAGAGGGATAAAGCGTGGATAGTAAGTATTAGGTGACTTCAATTCACCTCTTAATGTTGAAGACAAAACACATGGAAACTCTGTTGATGAAAAAGAAGTATGGGTTTTCAAAATGCAACAGAAATGCTTGAACTGATGGCAAGCAAGACAAGTGGGTCAAAATATACATGGAGCAATAGGAGAAAATAAGGGGAGGGGATCATGAGCAAAATTGATAGAGGTATGGTAAATAAAGAATGGGTTGAAGAAATGCGATCTGCAGTTTGTGAGATACAAAAGGAGATAATGTCAGACCATATGCCAACTAGAAATCAGGAAGCAAGGGAAGGCCATTTAATTATTTTAACATGTGGTCCCAGTCACCCATACATAAAGGCACAGTACAGCAAGTTCGGACTAAACAAAAGATAGAAAATCTGGATGATCTAGCTATAGCTTTAAAATAGCTAGAAGGGCCACTGGGAAAGCTAAACAAAAGAAAACTTGGATTGATAGGGAAAAGGCCAGAAATAGAAAAGGAGGGAAGAAGTAAAATAGAAAGGGGAATACGAAACAATAAAGGAAGCTGAAAAGCTACAAGATGCAGAATGCAAATTCTTGGAACAAAATGCAAAATTAGAGTGGCTAAGAGATGGGGATAGACCAGCAAAATTGTTTTATGCAGCACCGAAAAGGAGACGGTATCATAATCATATTGTGGCCTTGGAGAAAGAGGGACAACTGGTTGTGGATCAAAAGGAATTAGAAGGGGAACTGATAAGAGACTTCAAAAAACAGTTGGGGTTTGAAGTAAAAACAGAGAAAATAGATCCAGATGGAATGAAACATGGAGAAGTACTCAGCATGAAAAGATAGGTTGTAGATTACAAAGGTAAGCACATAAGAAATTCACAAAGCTTTAAGAAGTATACACTCAACAGAGAGTCAAGGAAAGGATGGCTATTCAAGTCATTTCTTCAAGAAAAACTGGGATTTAGTAGGAGGCAATGTTGTAGCCATTGTGAAAGGATTCTCTAAAGGTGGCATGTTTAAAGAGAAGCTAAGAAGTGCAATGATAACCCTAATCCCCAAGGTGGCACAACCTCAAGCACAAGTTAAATTCAAACCTATAGCATGTTGTTCAATTATTTAAAAAAAAAAACACTAAGGTGTTGAGTGATAGACTAACAGACGTTTTACCTGAAATAATAAGTAACACTCAAAGTGCAATTGTGAAAGGAAGATACATAGGTCATAATATGTTGTTGGCACAAGAACTTTTGCACAGACAAAGTGGGATAGACGAAATCAAGCCGTGGGCTCGGGTAGATTTAAGTAAAGCATTTGATATAAACCGGAGGTTCCTACTAGACTGGGGGCTGAGCTAAGGTTCCCAGAACAAATGATTATGTGGATAAAAGAAAGTACAATGAAATTAGAGTTGTGTCAGTCTTTGAATGGGAGGTATGCAAAAATTTTTGAAGCAATGAGAGAGGTAAAGCAGGATCCCCCTTGCTCTTTGTTGTCTGTATGGAATACATACCAAGGATACTAAACAGGGAGTACAAAACTGGTAATGATACTGCATGTTGCAAAGTAAATTTTTAATACTGCAACTAAAATATTTTACTTTTCTATTATTTTAATTAAACATCGTATTTCAATAAACCTATGAAAACACGGTCTTTCCCAAGACTTTAGAATAAGTTTATGACCCGGTTAATGCAACCCAAAAATTTTATCTTGATTATTTTAAAATTTGCTGTTTAAAACTTGATTTTTTCATAACTTTTGGAAAGACCGTGTTTCAAGGGACGGACTTATAGATTTGTCATAAATTATTTTTATTTAGACTCATGGAAATAAATACCAGTGTTTTTTTATTTCTACAGTAAATATGTTGGTTAATAAATTAATACTGGATTATTGTATACATAAACACCACTTATTAACTTGGTTAATATAATAATACTCGAGTATATTAAGTATACATTTCGACAATTAAAATTATTAAAAGGGGAAATGATTTCGTCGACACCTTAACTATCACAATCGTTCACCTTCAGCCCTTTAACTTTTTTGAAATCTTTTGGTCTCTCAACTTACAAAACTGTCTTATCGTGGCCCTTCTATCAGGTCAACCGTTAACTTAGGTCAACGCATCAGTTTTTAAGAGAAAATTGACAATTGGCCATTTTCTTTCCTTTCCATTGAGTCTGTCTCTTGAAAGACGCTATTTCCATAAGTTAAGAAAAGACCAAGGTTTAAAGTGCAAATTAGAAGAAATGAATATAAAATTTTTGGGTTGCATTAATCGGGTCATAAACTTTAAAACTACTACGCGTTGCATACTAAATTTTTAATATTGCAACTAAAACTTTTTCCTTTTACTAGGACGGTCTTTCCCAAGATTTTACATTTTCCTTTTCTTTTTCTTTTTCTTTCTCCCTTCCCCTTCCCCTTCCCCATTCCGCCAACTCCAACCCCCTGAACCCTAATTCCCACGTCGCCGTCCACCACCGGTAACCGCCCTAATTTCCACGTCACCGTCCACCACCGGCAACCTCCCATTTTATGTGGATTGCTATTTCACATCACGTATTTTACTATATATGTCTCGTATTTATACCTTGTAAATACAAAATATATTAAAAATTAAAATATAAATATAAATAAAGTTTAATAGAAAGATTAATTTTTAATTTTAAAAAACAAGATTTATTTGTGGTGGAAGGGCATCGGCAGGGGTGGTGGTCCGGCGGCGGCATGTGGTGGTCATGCGATAGTCCAGCCAATTTTCAATCAATTTCCGTCCACATTCCGGCCAAACTCCAGCAAACGGCCGACGAAGTTCTGGTCGGTGATGGTTCTCACTCTTGGTTCTCATCCCATGGTTCTCACTTGTGGTTCTAATCTCATGGTTCTCATTTGAAAATTTGTGCTTGTGGTTCTCATCCCATGGTTCTCACTTGTGGTTCTCATCCCATGGTTCTCGTATGAAAATTTGCTCTTGTACTTCTCATCCCATAGTTAGCATCGCATGGCTCTCATCGCATGGCTCTCATCGCATGGCTCTTATCGCATGATTCTCATCGCATGGTTTCCATGCAATGAGATCCATGAGATGAGAACCATAAGTACAAATTTTCATATGAGAACCATGGAATGAGAACCACAAGTACAAATTTTCAGATGAGAACCATGGAATGAGAACCACAAGTACAAATTTTTTAATGAGAACCACAAGCACAAATTTTCTTATGAGAACCATGGGATGAGAACCACAAATGAGAACCACAAGCACAAATTTTCTTATGAGAACCATGGGATGAGAACCACAAGTGAGAACCAATGGATGAGATCCACAAGCACAATTTTTCAGATGTGAATCATGTGATAAGAACTACAAGTGAGAACCATGTGATGAGAACCACAAGTGAGAACCATCGCCGATCAGAACTTTGTCAGTCGGTCGCCGGAGTTTGGCCGGAGTGTGGGCGGAAATTGGTCGGAATTTGGCTGGCCACCGTCGGACCACCACCTCAAGCCGCCGTCGAACCACTACAAATAAATATTGTTTTTTCAAATTAAAAATTAAACTTTTTATTAAAATTTATTTCTATTTTAATTTTAATACTTTTTATATTTATAAGATATAAATACATAGTATATATAGTAAAATACAGGATTTGAAATAGTAACCCGCCATTTTATGGGATGCTAATGTTAAAAAATAGAGGGAGTATTTGATTAGGGATGCCTTCTTTGTGTGTGCTGAAAAGGAGAGGAAAGAAAGGAAAATCATGTTTTTGTCCTGTCATGTGATCAAATACATTTGCGATCCCGAAGTCAAGCAGCTTATGACATCTGAATTTCCCCTTTTATAACAATTTAAATTAATGCACATGACTGCTGTTCTTTCTTTTTCCCACCCAAACACATTCCGCATTTTGATAGTTTCCCTATTATTTGATGCTGCGTTTTCATGCACAACTGGAGAAAAAAGAGAGAGGGAGGTCTTGAACTCCATGTGTCAAATGAGGGTATCCAATAAAAACCTGAATTTGGATGAAAATGCTGGTCAACATGAAAACATGCCCTAGTTTTTTTTTTTGTTTTTTGTAAACATGCCCTAGTTGATTCACAAAGGTATTTTGAAACCCCAGCATAGTGAAATCTAAGTTTCGTCAAGCGTTGCTAACATTTTGAACCAGCAAAGTGAGCTTTCATTTTTAAATCTTTTATTTATTGTTGAAGTATTAAATTGTTGCGCTCATATCGTGCGAGACCGTCTTACCGTGAGACCAAGGACTAATTAGATATAGTGGAATCATGAAAAAAGATCTGGTTAAATGTGAAGGTCAAAATATAATAATTTTGTTTTGGGGGTTTATATTTAAGAACTTACTAAAACTTAGGGGCTAAAGTTGCAATAACACAAAAATATCAGTCACCAAGAAATTAGAATGCGTCATCATCGTCCGTCCTGGCAAAGTTTTGTGAGACACGGCTCGCAGCGAGGTCAGAGATTAAATTGTTAAGAATGTAACATAGGTTTTTAATTGAAGTTTTAAAAGTCTAGGGGTTGGATGTGAAATTACTTTAATTTACATTTAAGTTCAGGTATAAATATCAACATTTCCTCCTTCTTCTCTCATATTTTTCTGAAACGTTCTCTCTCTTTTCATTTCCTCTCATTTGCATAAAACATTCATATTATCTTTCCTCTCCATTTCTCTTCCACTTTATTCTCTCTCCTCTCCATTTCTCTTCCACTTTATTCTCTTTCCTCTCCATTTCTCTTCCATCTTCTTTCAATTTGAGCTCATTTTCTTCCGTTCAATGGCACATCCTCTCCATTTTTCTTCATCCTTTCTTGGGATTTCTATAGAGCACCCAGGAACAAACAGGTTAAATCGGACGACGAATTCATCACTGCCTCCCCGCGTTAAACTCGATTTTTGGAGTTTTTCAGCAAATTTTCGGTGAATTTTCCGACAGCCGAACACAATACGAGTTTTTTTGTGTGTTCATCTTCGAAAGTAATGTCTTTGCTCATATTTTTTGTGCATATTTTGTTGTTTTTCGATTTTTGTTTGCTTTTTTTGGTTCATGTGATTTTCTTGGGTTTATGCTCTACACAGTGTTAATATTTGCAGATTTATCTATTTTTTGTGTTTTATGACTTTTTCTTACGGATTTGTGCTAATATTTGTGTTGTTGATGCTATTTGTTAGATTTCTAAGAAGATTTGCATCATTGCTGCTGCAATCAAGAAGGAAGGAGGATTTGTAAGTTTTCTCAATTTTTAGCAGTGATGTTTTAGGTACATGTATTGATGTTTCTCATTTTCAGTGTGATGTTTCAGGTTTTAAGCTTTAAATACTGTAATTAGTGTTTGTGTGATATTTTAATTTCATCGTTTGATGTTTGTGGTGTTTTCATCCTTAAGTGTGCAATTTATGTTCTGTTTTGATTGTGTGTGATATCTTAGGATTTTGTTACGATTTGTGCAAATTTTTTGTGTTTTTATTTCCGTTTCTTAGATGTGTAAGAATGCTTGCCCACTGTTGCTGCAATCGAGAGAAAGATGGTGTGTAAATTTTGTTATTTTGCAAATGTGATATTTTAGATACTGTGTTTGATGTTTCAGGTTTTATGTTTGATCTTTCATGTTCAGGTTTTAAATACTGTTATCTATGTTGGTGTGATCATTTAATTTCATTATTTGATGTTTGTAGTGTTTTAAGTGTGCAATTGATGTTCAGTTTTGCTATTTTGATGGTGTGTGATAGCTTAGGGTTTTGTTATTATTTGTGCTTATTTTTGTGTTGTTGTCGTTGTTTCTTAGATGTTTAAGAGCACTTGCCCACTATTGCTGCATTCGGAAATGAAGTAGGAATTGTAAGTTTTCTCTTTTATAACTGTGATGTTTTAGATTAGTGTTGTTGATATTTCAGGTTCTATCTTTGAGCTCTCATGTTTGAGCTCTAAGTATTGTTATATGTGTTGGTGTAATGTTTTTAATTTCAGTGTTTGATGGTTGTGGTGTTTTCATATTTAAGTATGCAACTGATGTTCAATTTTGTTCTTTTGATATTTTATTGTGTACTGTTTGATATTTTAAAATTTTGAGATTAATGTTTTAAATGTTGTATTTGACTTTTCCTCAACGTAGTTGTCAGTGATGTAATCTGTGCTATTGTGATGTTTTAATTACAGATATTGATGTTTTAATTACTGCATGTGATGTTTTATACTATTTCATAGGAATACTTTCCAAGGTAGAGCTCTACAATGCCATTGATGAGTTAATAAAAAATGGTATAAGAAACCATGCTCTGAAGGTGTTCCGTTGAATAGAGAATCGTAGTCGACCTTTGATCTTTGCATTGATGGAATATGAGATTCATCCTCTTCAAAACAAGTAGGAGAAGGCAAGTCCGTGAAAAAACCAACGGCGAAGGGAAACAAGTCAGGAAAATTTTCTTTTTGAATGTTTAGGATGTATTGTTTGACATTGATTTTTCAGTTATGGTGGTTGATTGTTAGTGTTAGTGTTGAGACGCTTGATTGCAATTGATGTTTTACCTTGATTTGAACATTTTCAATTTTTATGTTAGCAATTTTTAGGGCGCTTGAACCCTTTTGTAATGAATGATGTCTAATGGTTCTATATTATGGCGATTGACAATTTCACATGCTAACGTAAAATTTCAAATTAAAGTTTGTCATTTTCATATGCTAATTTAATATGTATTTGTTGTGCTCATGATGATTCATCGAATTCCTTCGATTTTCAGTTGTCAGTGTATGATGTTTTATCAAGTTTTCATCGGTACTTTTGTAAAACAAACAAAAAAAAGAATCATCACCGCGTAACAATGCAACATCACAGTATGAAAGTAAATAATAATCAAGTCCTTACAAACTGGTTTTAGATCAATTGAGCACATGGAAAATTAGTTGGTTTTTTAAATTTTATAAATTAGTATTTTATTTGATTTTTAGTATTATATTTGATGTTTTTACTATTTAATTATTACATTTTAAAGATTTTTTTATGTTTAGCTATTTTTGTTTGATATGTTTACTATTTTATTTGATGTTTCACTATCTCAATTTATTATTTTTATTTGATATTAACTATAATAATTATATATGTATATTATAATGATTTTATATGATGTTTTTTAAATTTTAATTTGATGTTTCAACTAATATTTAACATTTTACAATTTAAACTTGATTCACTTATATTTAAGTTGAGGATTTTATTAATATGGCAAAAAGCCCATTTAAACTGGTTTAAAATTTGTATCAGGCCCAAATGAGGAACTATTGTTGGATCCGGTAAGGTGGCTCCGGTAACTCATCGAAAAATCGTCAGAAAATCGTGAGCTTGATTTCTCATACATTCATATCCACTAGTAACCGTCTACTCCCGTCGATGAAGACACTGATGCAACTTCCTCGCAAATTCCTGGCCTTCGACGAAGACAACGATGCCGACGAAGACGTTGACGACCAAATTTGAATCTCTAGCCTCTGACACGACGCAATTTGAACAAAATTCAACACAAAGTCCGTAGCAAACACAAGAATCGGGGTCGGAGAACTTTGTCAACTGAGATTCGGAGCGTATTCACCATGATCGGCGAAAAATTGAAGTCGGAGAAAGCAATGTAGCCTCAAACTAGGGTTTTGGTTTATGCGAATCTCTAAAACTAGGGTTTCAATGATGGAGAAGTTGATTCGGCAGAAAAGGCGAGGAGACGGCGAGACAACAACAGAGAAGGCGAGGAGACGCAGAAGCGGGAGGAAAAACCGTTTTTCTATTGGCTTATGGAAAGACGGGGTTTAATTAAAATAATAAAAGGTAAAATATTTTAGTTGCAATATTAAATATTTATCATATAACGTATAGTAGTTATAAGGTTTATAACCCGATTCATGCAACCCAAAAGTTTTATCTTCATTTCTTCTAATTTGCACTTTGAACCTTGGTCTTTCCATGGCTTATGGAAAGACCGTTTTTCAAGAGACGGACTCGTCATCAAACTAAATAAATACTATTAAATAGACATCAATAAAAAATGGTTAAACATCAATATTAAAATAGTTGAACATCAATATAAAAATTTTAAAGATCAATTCACGCTACTGAAACATCAAGAATACATCAAATACAAATCTAATATTTATAAATAAGAAACATCAATGTCAAGTTTTAAAATGACATGCAGAAATTCTAACACATCAATAAAAAAGAAAGTATCTCCAACTAGTGTTGAAAATGTACATTCCACTATTGTAGCATTTGAAAAAATTATTTTGACATTCCACTTCTATCCACTGATGTTATTATTTTATTACATAATATTTACAGATGTAAAATGATACATATCACTTTAAGTACACTACAAATGAACAAGACATAAAACATCATATACTGAGAACTCAAAATCAAAAGAATTCGTTGAATCATCACTGACACGATATATACATATAAAATTAGCATATGAAAATGTCAATCCCTAAAAAAAAGGTTCAAATGTTCTAAGACATCGCTAACATAAAAACAGATGAACTTCAAATAAATCTAAAATATCAACAACAATCTAGTGTCTCAGCTCTAACAATAAACCAATATTTTTAAAACATCATTCAAACAATACATCCAATTCTATTCCTTGCACCACCCCCCCCCCCCTCTCTCTCCACACAACTTATTTCCCTTCATTGCTCACTTGTTCACAGACTTGTCTTCTCTCCAGTTGGTTTTGAAGAGGATACTCCACCAACGCCAAGACCAAAGGTTGGCTTCGGTCCTCTATTAAAGGGAACATCTTCTAGACCATAATTTCTCATAGTATTTTTTTAATATCTCATCAATGATATCATAGAGCTCTGCCTTGGAAAGTATTCCCGTGAAATAATATAAAACATCACATACAGTAATTAAAACATCAATATCTGTAATTAAAATATCACAATAGCATAGATAAAATCACTGACAACTACATTTAGAAAAATCAAATACAGTATTTAAAATAGCAATCTCAAAATTTAAAAATAAAAACATCAAAATGTACACACTACAATATCAAAAGAACAAAACTGAACATAAGTTGCATACTTAAATATGAAAATACCACAAACATTAAACACGGAAATTTAAAACATCACACCAACACACATAACAATACTTAGAGCTTAAACATGAAAGCTCAAAGATAGAAACTTAAATATCAACAACAGTATCTAAAATATCACAGCTACAAAAAAAAAGAAACTTACATTTTCTACTTCATTCTCGAATGCAGCAACAGTGGGCAAGTGCTCTTAGACATCTAAGAAATTGTAACAACATAAAAATTAGCACAAATAGTAACAAAACCTAAGATATCACGTACACAATCAAAACAACAAAACTGAACATCGATTGCACACTTAAAACACTGCAAGCATCAAATACTGAAATTAAATCATCACACCAACACAGATAACAATACTTAAAACCTGAACATGAAAGATCAAACATAAAACCTGAACATGAAAGATCAAACATAAAACCTAAAACATCAACAACAGTATTTAAAACATCACATTTGCAAAATAACAAAATTCACAAATCCTCTTTCCTTCTCGATAGCAGAAACAGTGGGCAAGCATTCTTAGACATCTAAGAAACAATAACAACAAAACCACAAAAATGAGTGCAAATCGTAACAAAACCTTAAGATATCACACACAATCAAAACTAAAGATCCATTGCACACTTAAGCATGAAAACACCACAAGTATCAAACGCTGAAACTAAAACATCACACCAACACAGATTACAACACTTAAAGACTAAAACAAGAAACATCAAACTGAAAATGAGAAACATCAATACCTGTATCTAAAACATCACGGCTGAAAATTAAGAAAACTTACAAATCCTCCTTCATTCTCGATTGGAGCAGCAGTGATGCGAATCTTCTTACACATCTAAGAAACAGCAGGAACAATACAAATATTGGCACAAATCCGTAATAACAACTCACAAAACACAAAAAATAGAGAAATTCCCAAATATTAACACAGTTAACAAAATAAACCCTAGAAAATCACATGAACCAAAGAAAGAAAACAAAAATAAAAAACAATAAAATATGCATAAAAATCTGAGCAAAGACATTACCTTCGAAGATAAACACGAAAGGAAGGTTGTATTGTGTTCGGATGCCGGAAACTGAAGTTAAAAATAGAAAATTTGCCAAAAAATGAAGCAAATTTTCCTTGAGTCCCTACGTTCTTCCCTGCGCAAGAAATATGGAAGAAAATAGAGAGAATGAGTGGTCGAATTGAAGGAATGGCGGTCGAATTGAAGAAGATGGAAGAAAAATGGAGAGGGGAGAGAAGAAGGAGGTGGTGGTTGCGCTGGAGAAGAAATGAGAGGAGAGAGAAAGAGCCAGAAAAATATGGAAGAAGAATGAGGAAATATTGATATCTATACCTGGAATTAAATGTAAATTAATAAAATTACACATCCAACTCCTGAACTTTTAAAACTTCAATTTGAAACTCCATGCAACATTCTTAACAATTTAATCACTGGTCTCGCTGCAAGATCGTCTCGCACAAGACTTTGTCCTTCTTCTGTGTTTATAATAATTGGTCAGACTAAATCAATATTTTAATTTTCAATTTTTAGTAATTGACCAAATTAGATCAATATTTTTGTATTTAATTCTTTATTGTAATTTTTCTAGTCGCAATAATTCGTCATTGCAAATGTAATGTTTTTTGAAATTTATTTCTCTATTATTTAATTTTTTTCATAAAATAATGTTAAAATTGAATTAAATCATAAAGTGAAAATTTAAAAGATGAAAATAAATTACAAAAGTAAAATTGTATAATCAAAATTCAGATTTCAATTCATTTTGGGTAGGAAAATTTATTTAAATTAAATATTGAAGGTAAAATTAATGAGTTGGATTAAGAATATCAAGTGAGGTGCACGAAATAGTTTCAGAGTGATTTTAACTATTGTAGAGGTAAAACTGAAATTATTTCTTTGTTGTTTTAATTGATGAGGTGGAAAAGAGATTGAATATTTAATTAACATTTTAATTAACGTTTTAGATTGATTTCGCCACCCTCCTGATACCATCTTAAATCATACTGCAACAAAAAAAAGAGGTATTATTGATGGAAAAGGGAAATAGTTCACATCATGTTGGAGAATAGGGGAGATGGACAAAGAAACAGGGACAGGTAAAAGCTCAACTATTTTTTCCCTTCGTTTTTCCATTTATGTACCATAGTTTTATATGGTTGGATTTAGGCGAAGAAACAGAGGGGGTATTAGGGTATATCTTGATATTAAAAGTATTTAATCATAGTTTTCATTCTTTTACTGCTTGTCTTGTGTGTAATCATTAATTTTCCTATTTTTCAATTAGATTCATTATAAATTATTTTATTAGACAAATAAATATAATTATTTTTTATTTCTATATGTATTAATATTGGAGTATTGTATACATAAACACTATTATTTAACTTGGTTAATATAATAATACTCGAGTATTATATGCTTGATATCTAATGTTTTTAAGTACATTTTATATGTTATTTAAGTACATTTTAACAATTAAAATGTCATATTCTATAAAATAATAGACAAAGTCTTGGGAAAGACGGTCTTTCCATAGGCTTATGGAAAGACGGGGTTTGATTAGAATAATAAAAGGTAAAAGGTCTTAGTTGCAATATTAAAGTTTTAGCATGAAACATGTAGTAGTTATAATATTTATAACCCGGTTCATGCAACCCGAAAATTTTATCTTAATTTCTTCTAATTTACACTTTAAACCTTGGTCTTTTCATAACTTATGGAAAGACCGTCTTTCAAGAGACGGACTCAAAATAATAACTATAAAATTGAGAAAAAATAGAAATAACTATTAATAGAATATATAATAGAGATATAAATATGAAACAATTTAATAATGTTAACATAGATTTAAAATAAAAACTACTCGTGGTAAAAATCTTATCCAACTGAGATATTACCTCCCAAAATTTACGTCACGGTATCGTTTTTATATTATAGATAGTTTACAGTATATTTTCATATACACACTGCATTTATTAAATTAAATACTAAAATTTTAAATTCATATAAAATAGTTTTGAAATTAATTATTGTACTTTTTATATAATACTTCTTATATTTTCAAATTAAAACATGTAATACCTTATTACATGTTTTAATTTATAAAATATATTATTTAAATTTTAAAATACAATTTTCAAGTTAAAGTAAAGTAGTCTATTCATAAACTTACAGATATGCCAATTCCCTAAGACTTTCCCATTTAATACTTAATAAAATAATTCAATACATTATATTTACTATTTATAACTTCTATAAATAATTCTTAATTTGCAAAGTGTTGGAAAATACTGTCTTTCCATAGGTTTATGGAAAAATTGAGTCTAATTAGAAATATAGAAAGTTAGGGATCAAGTAGCAAATTTCAAGAAAGTGCACTTCACGCGCAGTATATATAAGGATCCTTTTTTTCATTTCATTTATTTTTCATTTTAAATTCCATAAATTCTCTCTTCTTCTTCGTCCATATTCTTCTTCTTCGTGAGGGTTTTCCGATCGCGATTTCCACCAAAATTTCACCGTGCGTTTTGCTGAATCAGTGTTCCTTTGTGTTCGCCATAGGTTATGTTCTACTTTTGAGCCAATTTATTGTTTCATTTTAGGTTTTCAAGTTTGTTATTGCAGTGGAATGGTGAAAAGGAAGGAAGTTTCCGTCGATAGTGTTCAGAATGAACATGGAGATGTTTATTTCTCGATATTTGCTCTTATTGTATATTTTTGTTGTCAAATGTTGAATGCTTTACTTTCTGTTACCTTTTAACCGGTTTTTTATTATATTTGTGAGATGATTTTAGTGTTTTTTTAAAATGTTTCCCCAATTTACTAGGTTTAGGGTTTAGAAAACTTGTTAATAGCTTTGGTGTATACATGAAGATTTTGTTTATAGCTTTGGTGTTTACATGAATTTGTAAAGGTTACTGTAATTTTGTTGAAAAGTATCCCTTCATAGTCAGCATGAAGCTATACTTTGCATAACTATTCTCATTTTCGCTGGCTTAGCTACTCGTACTGTTGCCTTCCTCGGCATTCTGGCTTTCCAAAGGAAGTGATTCAAGTAAATTCTTATTTTAAATAGAAGCAGCATCTTACAATTTTGACTAAATCTTATGAAGCGTGGAAACTTGTTTTGTTACCTAGCTAATGGTCACTGGATCAATCGTTGTATATACTCGGAGTATACATTTGCACTGTATAGTTGATTTAGTTGCTAGCTTAGTTGGTTTAGTATACATTTGCACTGTATACATTTGAGCTTGTCTTCTTGCTTTGTGGATATTTCTTGGTTTTGGGCAGCTTTTCCAGAGCATTCTCTATATTTAATTTTCCAAAGTTTTTTTTACTAGAGTATGGGGATTCATGTTCTTTGATTTCCTCTTTTGAAACACCTCAAAAATAATTTAAGTCTATTTTCATGATTTCAGAACACCTTGTTGCTGTTTCTTTTCCCTTTTTTCCCCTTCAAGAGTGATAAGTAAATTCTAAGAATATGGATTCTCTGCTACTAAAGGAATTCCTTCCACACTGATAGTGCACAATGTACATAAGGACTGAAAGTCTGAAAGTATAGAAATGCATAATGAATGTTTCAACTTTCAACTGTGAAGGTTTACTGTATTAGATATATTTGCTTTTATTGAACAGAGTTTTACATTAAAAGTCCTTGTTGGTTGACTGCATTGAGTGCCTTTCAAGTCATTGGCTTGCATAATGTACTCATGGCTTCTCTGATGTTTCTCTTTTCTAGAACGTTACTGTCTCCCTTCAATGTTAGATGCTTGTTTTGGTGATTACATTATTTTTTGTAAAGGTTGCTGATGCAATGTAGTCCCTGGTTTTCATAGGAATCTTCTGGAGTTGATTCATGATTTGCATTCGTGTGCTTTTGAGACTAAGAACTGACTTAGGTTTCTGTTTTCTCTTTGTGTTTAAACTCATATGAGGCTCGGGTTTTTGTATTTTAAAAGGTTGTTACATTAGTACATTATATTATCAATTTATCTTATAAGGTTCATTATTATATCTGTAATATTGCTATTTTATTATTTTTACTGATCAGTTTGGTTTTGTACGAATAGGATTGCGCAAATCATCGCGCATTAGGAATTTATCGATTGTTCCATTGAATCTTCCCAATAAGGGGAGTAATGCTATTAATGTGGTCATTGAGGATGTAGAAACTGCTCATCTCTGCACTTTTAAGAAGGTTACAAAAAGGCACACGGTTAGAACTGGGGCTATGGATGCTGGGGGTGCTGACTTTGCTGGTGCTGGTGCTAATGATTATGATTTTATTGTGTATCTTGTCCTTAGTGAGTGACCTAAGAAGGTCACGTTTGGTGTGAGGAAAAGAGTTAGTAGTGGAAAGTCAGCACCAACAACTGAGAAGAAAGCAATTGAAGCTGAGAAGAACAAGGTTATTCAAGCTGAGAAAGATAAGGATGATTGTGATGCGAAGAAGAAGGCAATTGAAGTTGATAAGAACATGGCTCTTCAAGCTAAGAAAGACAAGGCTGATCGTGTTGCGAAGAAGAAGGCAATGAAGCTGCGAAGAACAAGGCTCTTCAACCTGAGAAAGACAAGGCTGATGGTGATGCAAGGAAAAAGGTTGTTGAGAAGACAACAAAGAAGAAGGTTGATGGTGATGCGAAGAAGGCGGATGTTGAGAAGACAACAAAAAAGAAGGCTGGTGGTGATGCAAGTGTCAAGAAAAGAGATCGGGAGGTTCAACAAGTTGTGACACTGGTGGGCAGCGATGGAGTAAAGTAAGTTTTTCATTTTTCAACATGATTTTTTAATGGTGAAACATGTGATTTTTGTCTTGAACATTTTCTGTTTTAGTTTTCTAAATATGTGTCATAGTTTAGTTTAAAGGGTTTACTGTTTCCTTGTTGACATTCTGTGATTGTGATGCATTATTGAAAGGCTTTCGTTTCTTGTTGATGCAGTGATAATTGTATGATTGAAAAATTGCTAAAAATTATGAACTAAAAATAGTTCCATTGAATGATCATTTAAGAACCTAACTTATATGTATTTTTCAACATGATATTTTTAGGGTGAAACATGTGATTTTTGTCTTGAACAATTTTCGTTTTAGTTTTAAAAATACGTGTCATAGTTTAGTTTAAAGGTTTTACTGATTATATTAAAGTACTTGCTGTTTATTCGTGACGTGATTATCTGTTGCTTTTAGTGAGTTAAGTTATTATTCTATAAAGCACTGTACCTTTTTTTTTAAAAAAAATAAGGTTAATTTTTTAGTTATAATATATCATTTTATTGATGTGTTGTTATTTGCAATTGTAGAGTTGAGAAGGTTTAAGTCTTCTTGAGGACCAGACTTGATTAAGGAGTTGAATGGCTTATTGTCTGAGTGTCAAGTGGCTAATATTCTCTCTCTTGGTTTTGGTAGTTTGTTGGAGATTAGTATCCATAAGTTGCCCCTAAAATTTTTTTCCTTTTCTGGTTCAAAATTTTGATCCGGCCTTTTGTGTGCAATATATTGGTGATGATAAGTATACCATGTGTCTAGATGATGTTTTTTATGTGCTTGGATTGCCTATTTCTGATGAAGAAGTTGTTGAGATTAGTCATTCGGGCAAGGGTGAAAAGCGAGATTTTGAATTAAGGGGACGGTGGAAGGAAATATTTAAGATTGGAGAGAAAGATGAGATTCCTTTAGAGCTGGATTTTGATTATATGATTGGGTTGAAGGAAGGAGGTGATGACTTTCAGCGTTGTTTTATCTTGTATTGTGTTGGGCACTTAGGAGCAAGGGTAGTGATATGAAGCTCTTAAGAGTTGTTGAAGATGTCAGTAGAATTAAGAAGCTGAATTGGTGTGGATATGTTCTTAAGAAATTGTGTGGGGTGTGGAGAAATTTAAGAAGGTTCCTTCTTATAAGGCTGTGAGTGGTTGTGTTTACTTTCTCTTGATTCAGTTTTTGCAGTGTGTACCTTATCACGGTATGAAGGATTATTTGGTTGTACCCCTTCTTCAGTGTTGGACTGAAGAAAAGATGAAAAAAAGGTGTGAGTGGCTGAAGAAATGTGGGTATGAGCGAGTTGTGCTACCGAAGGAAGTGTATCCTTTGACTGAGTGAGGTAGATTGAGAGTTGGTGGGTCAAAAGGTAGTACGAGTGAGTCTCTTAAAGTTGCTGCTTCTGACAATCGGGTTCTTCATTTTGATATTCCTCCTAGGGTTCTAATAGATTTAGATATTGCAGCCCTTAAATGAATGTGAGTATGGTGTTTCATTTGTTTTTTTTTATGTTGGTTTATTTGTATTTTAGTTTAATTATTTGTTGTTTTACAAGCTGCTAGTTAGGCATTTTCCTTGTTTCAGAGGGACATGGAAGTGGTTAGTGCCAAATTATCACAGCGTTTGTTGAAAGCTGCACAACCAGTGGCCCCTCGGGATATCCCGATACTAATTCTGACCAGCAACTTGGCTCTCAAGATTTTTTTGAAGATCCTGCAATCTTGAAGCAGATTGATGATTTGTGCGATGGTTTTAAGAAGAAAGTTGTTGATTCCATGCCTAGTTTTGACCTTCACATTGATGATTGACCTTCACATTGTTTTGAAAATATTTTGTAATGGGCTATGGTGGATTTAGATGGGGCCTGAAATTGAATCTTTTGGATGAAAACATATTATCTTTTGGATGAAAGCAAAATTTGAACTTTAGTTATGACATGTTCTCTGACTTTAAGCATGAAAAGGTGGATGTTTTATGTTAAAATAGTGATGGTTTATTGTGATACACACTCACTTTAAAATGTTCATTTCAAAAGTTTATTTTGTTTAGTGATTTCTCTTAAAATTTCAAAGTTACATGCTTATTTGTCTACCGAGTTGGATTTTAGGTTAAAACATTGCATGTTTGTAGTGATACATCTTCACTATAACTTGCATTAGTCAAAAGTTTAGCCTGCTATCAACCCTATTTTAATTTTGGCAGATTTGATATTTAGGTTTATAGTGATAGATGCTCATTATCAAATGCATAATTCATAAGTTTACTATTTTAGCTATGATTTTTGAAAGATTACTTCTTGTAATGAATGCAGTCTATAATGTCAATTATACGATTGTAATGAAGGCTTTATCAAAAAACATTAATACTTTAGAATAAACTTTGTAATGAATGTAGTCTATAATGTCACTTAAAAGGAACATTCAGTTTCTGAATTACACTTGAAATAAGTTGCTGACGTGCTTAAAATGATATGTTGTTTTGGTGTTTTGGTACTAAACTTATTTGTAGATCGTTTGCCTTTCTCTAATGCTTACTTGATTCTTGCACGCCTTCCTTTTGTCTTTGCATACTTTGGATCGAGTATGTTTGTTGTGACTGAACTTGATGCACTGATAGTGTGGCGCTTGATTTTGTACACAAGATTTGCTGAATTTCGATTGTTTGTTTACCTAGTGCATCTTCGAGAGCTCCTCTAGCATTTACACTGCCTTCACTCTTCAAGATCGGGTTGTAGAGTTTCCTTACCATTTCATTGATGCCATGGAATGGTGTCCTTCAATTTCTTTGTTGTCGGGTCTATGTCTTGCTTGAGGTATTTATCCCAGACCCGTTTCTTCACATTATTTGTCCATCTTGTAGAAATGTACTGTGGGGGTATTCTGGAGATGGAATAGAGGTGCAAAACTCTAATACAATGAAAGCACAACATACCTATTTCAAGCAGTGAAGGGTGTACAATTTATGTAAAACAATAATTGTTTATACTAAAACGTAATTGTTTATAAGAAGAATTGTTGATCAGCTACATACCTATTTCTTCAAACGCCTTGCAAGAATAGTTGAGCTCAACTGATTCTTGTGTTTTATTGAACATTACTAATTCTATTACCATTGGGTGATTCTCCCAACTTACTTCAAACAGTTTGAAATTGCCACCGTTGTAGCTTTTCGCTATTGTTGTTGCCATTACGATGTCGAATTCCTTCTTGAAGTCATTATATAGTTCCAAAGTGTAGACCTCGCCTGCATGTTTTAGAAGCCCAACATGTCAATCATGTGCTGATTTTGGGATGGATCAAGCACAGTTGTGTTTGGCTGTGCTTTATATGTTTCTCTATTTCTTGAAAGCTTTCCCAAATATCTTCAAGAATTGAGTGAGAGATGTTATTTTACTAGCATTGAACATGATGGCACTGTTGGTACTCTCACTCCTTTGTGATGCTAGAATTTCGGCTAAGGAAAAAAATCCTTGTTCAAAGCTGGGCACCATTTATTGCGGATATTATATAGATGCTAAAACCAAGTGTGGTCTTCCAAACCATATGTCGTGATCATGGCCTGCCAACTATCTCAAATTCTTCATGATTGAAGAATGGACCGTCTTTCTTCAATTCTTCATAGTGCGTACAAGCATTTTGCTGAAGGTGCCATATACATAGTCGGTGGCTTGTTGTTGGTAATACCTGTTCCAGTATGTAATGTTGAAACACATTAGTCATATATTAAAACAGTAATTGTTTATAAAGAAACCTCAATTATTTATGAAAAGATCAGGATTTGTAAGCTGAACAGTACTTTTCTATTGTAGTTGCCATTACTTGGTCTTGATCAGTGAATATGGTTATGGGTTTTTTCCCTCCCAAGCATTTTATGAAGGTTTCAAGCAACCATTCAAACGTTGGTGCCTTTTTACTAGATATGAAAGCACAAGCAAATATGACGTTCTTCCAATGGTTGTTAATGCCCACAATGAAGCACATATTAGGTTGTATTTGTTTGTTCTAAAGGTTGTGTCGAACACCAACACATCTCCAAACAATGTGTAATCCTCCTTCATCATCAAGTCTCTCCAAAATAATTCGGATAACCTGCTTTCATCATCCATCTTCACTTGAAAGAAAAAATCTACATCTTCTTCATTCTTTTGTTGAAGCTGCTCTATAACAGTTTGTGCATCCCCACCTTAAATCACCTTCATTCTCAGCCTTCCAACGTAGTTTATATGGTCCCTCATGGTATGCCCTAAATTTTCTTCACCTCCAGTTTCATGGACCAAGTAATTGAAGCCAATTGATGGCTTCAATTCAGCGGCTTCCATCCCCTCTATGATCTTGGCCTTCTCTGCTGTGATTTTTCTCTCACTACATTGTAGATATTGTCAAGCTGGTCTTTTAAAGTCATGGTTGTGCTGAAAGATATGGTGCTTCACTTTGTAAAGGTTGTCCACCAACTTGATTCGTATTTCAGCCTTACAATCTGTTCTGGTTATAGAAAACTCAAGATTGATTCGTTCGATCCATCACAGATTGGCATTGGTGGGGTTGATGTTGCTTTTTTCTCTTGAGTTTTCCCTTGACATGAGTATGAAAAGCACTTTGTTCTTCACAATAATGACTCCTTCATTGTTTTTCCTTTTCATGGTTTTTTTGTAGCTGAATCCTAATTTGTTAGCATACTGTTTGTAGAGGTCCTCCAATTCTTAGAGCGTTCTTGCTTGAAGCCTATCAAAGCATTCAGTCACGTCAATTTCAGCTAAGTTTGGTAGATGGGCATACAATGCAGTAATTTCAAATAAAACATTAGAGTTTCAGACTGAAACACTTGATATATAATTTAAATCATATAGGTTTTATGTATTAAAAATATAGAGCTACTCATTCGTAATTTCAGTTAACTTTTCTTTTTGGTTTTTCTTCTCTGATCCAAGACTCTTAAATATGTTCAGTATAAACACTAAACCTTTATATTGAAACTTGGACTTTAAGTCTTAAAACAATAATGAAATTGGGATTCATCTAACAACAATATGTTAGCAGCAACAACAAGAGATGTTCTTTGATTTCATGAACATAAGAACTTCATATTTGTTAAACAAAAAAAATACTACTTATGATTTAAAAGCTATCATTGTGTATGTGCAACATTCAGTTTGTAATGAATATAATTCTATATGGATTAAAAGGGAGACATTCACTCAATAGGCATAATAGCGGAAACAAGAAGTTGTTCTTCGATTGCATGAACAGAAGAACTTCATATTTGTTAAACAATAACAAACTACTTATTATTTAAAAGGTATCATTGTGTATGTGCAACATTCAGTTTTTAATGAATCTAATTTTGTATGGATTGAAAGGGAGGCATACACTCAGTACGCATAATAGCAGCAACAACAAGATGTTCTTCGATTTCTTCTTCAGTTTCGATCATCTAAAGAGTAAGATTCAATCAAATTAATAAAATATTACGATTATATTACACTTCAAAACTTAAATCGCAAACAAAAACCATACAATTCTGGTCATAAAAATGTGTACAATTACCTTGCCTGAATTCATGAGGCAAATCGGCAACGTTTTATGAATCGACAAATCACCTGAATTTATGAGGCAAATCGGCGATCTATGAGTCAAATCGGCAACGTTTTCCAGTGAGATATGCAACGTTTTAAGATTTGAAAGGTAGAATCTGAGATCGGCAGAATTGGATCTCGATTTGACGTGATGTAGAGTGGAGCTGGGGTTTGGGGAAAAATTGCGAGCAGAGCAGAGCAAGGATTTGGGGAATAATGGAAGGATGGGTTTTAGCTTATATAGGCGTGTGAATTGTTATGACCCAAATTCGACCCGATTATGCCATCTTGTGACCCACGAATATTTCCTTGCCAATTGTCCTAAAATTGCAATGTAGTCCGTCTTTCAAGAGACGGACTCTTCTTAATTAAAGTAACTCTCAAAAAATATTTTTAAATTTTATTTTCATTCCAAAATAATTCTCTTAAGAAAAGGATAGATAAAAATTAATAAAATACAAACATATTTAATTTTTAGAATAAGTATAGTTTATCGATCATTATACTTTTTAATTGACATGGTAATCAACTCACGTTTGGATTACTTTTTCCTGTACAATAACTTTTTTTTTTAATTAAAACCATCATGAGATGGGGGGAATATATTGGCTCCCCAGACCAATAATTCAGACCAAAAATCAGCCTGTAAATCGTAAAGTGCGAAGCAATTACAAAAGATCATCCTGTAAGATGAATCCAACACTAAGTATATCCCTATAGCAGATGTTCCCAGAAGCTAGTTAACCATCCAGGGATCCTATGAATAACCTCTAACAGGACATATCGCGAACAGGGCGAAGAAACGTAAAAAACGGAACTTCTATTTGTCAACGATGTGTCCGTATAGAAGGTGGTTATCTCCCATCTGTAGTTATCTCCCATCTCTGATGTATCTATCAAGTGTCAGCTACACGTATTCCTTTCATTCCTTTCTTGATGAGATGCTCCTTACCTGCATAAAATATGAAGAAGACCAGCAGTATCCATTGCAGACAATAAAGAACCGGAAATTACAACAGGTAGAATCAACCATTAGTACAGGAAGTTGCACGGATTCCTTTCATTCCAATTTTATCCAACAAAATGAGACCTTTGAAAAATGGTGGAGCCGTGTCCATGTTTATATCACCATTCAGATTATTTCCAGTAGCATATTTTGCCAAAAAATCAGCTGCAGCATTAGTTTCCCTTGGGATGAATGTAATTGGATTAACTTTATGCAACTCATTCAAAGAACTACAAATAGAAAAAACTGACCAAGGACTGACCATAGGAGCCTGAATTCCTTTTACAGCTGATAGGCAATCAGATTCAATCACACAACCTTGTAAATTAAGTTCAGTACATAACTGATATGCCTGTTGAATACCTACAAGTTCTGCATGCAATGGGGATTCTGAGTAAAAAGCATGAGTTCTAAGTTTAATCACTTCACCATTCATATCCCTCACTATCACAGCAGAGGAAGACAGACCTCCAGTTTTCCATGTAGCATCGGTGTTAAGTTTCACACCAAAAACCGGCTTTTCCCATCCTACCACTGAAATTGATCTTCTCTGTTTTTGTAGTATATCAGATAAGAGGCCTGCTTGGATTAGTTCTTTGTGTTTTTCTTTTTTGCCTCTCAAAGGGTTTGCAATAAAAATTAGCTTGATCAGGTCCTTAATATGATGGAAGCATGAATCTACCGAGAAAGCCTGATTCTCAAATATACACTTATTCCTATGTATCCACAGGGACCATGATGTAACTAAGAGGACTGCAATGTTCATGCTAGAGGATATCTTAGAATCTGATCTTTTGGATAAATAAAATTCTACCCTGTTTCTAAAGCTTCCTAAAACTGGATAGTGAAGATGAATGAGTGTGTTAATTCTGTTCCAGATTTCAAGTGAAGCGGGGCAGGAGTTAAACAGGTGATCTAGAGTATCCGAATGATTCCTACACAAGGGGCATTTGGAGGCTAGGGAATATCCATATTTGCATATTATGTTATCAAATGGTAGAATTCCATTAAGCGCTCTCCAAAGAAGAATTGACATTTTGGAAGGAATAAAAGAGGACCAAATTTTATGAAGGTGTCTGATTTGTGTACCTTTTTGTCTTAGATTCTTGTAAGCTGAGCTAGTGGAGAAATTGCCATCCACTGTAGGGGTCCAGATCAGTCTATCAGCATGTGTGTTTGTGATTACCACCTCCTGCAAAATTAGATTGGTTGTGGTAGCCAAATGAGGCTCCAATATTGGAAGATAGTGGTTTTTGTTAGCAACAAAGGAGCTCAAATATATATCAGGAAATGGAATTTCCATACCTTCAGGCCATTCATAAAACAAAGCCCCACTACCTTTCCAGTTAGCATTCCAAAAAGAACAAGAACCAGTTCCATAAATAACTCTTGTTAAACTATTTGAAACTTCTGTTACCTTACAAATCCTTTGCCATGTGTGAGAATTCTTGTATGATTCTGGGAGAGACCACAAATGTTGGGTCCATTGAGATTTATTGAGCTGCAGTTTCCACCAGAGCTTGCAAGAGAAGGCATCCACTGATGCGTGAATATCTCTAAAGCCTATACCATTCTCTGTACAATAACTTTTAAATATAACTAGCAGGAGTCCCACAGCGTATTGCTTTTTCTTGATTAAAAATATTTAATTTAATTAATATATAATATTTAAATGTCACATTTGAATTGAAATAAATAAATAAATTATAAGTATATTCATCTAAGAATAACTATCTAAATTGTAAAATAAATAATAAATTTTGTTGGAATTTATTAAATAATCAATAAGATAAAAATATTATTTTTATAACCTTTCAAGAAATAAGATATTGCAAGTACATGAAGTAAGTAAAATATAAAAAAGAAACGTTGAACTTGTGGAAAAACAAGGAACAATGTGTATATGTGAACTAAACAATGAATTTGGTGGCATAAATACAGATAAGTTTTTGTCACAATCATTGCCTATATGTTTATTTTGGAGAATTGTTGTCTATATACCAATATAATCTTATATACTTGCGAAAGTGCCGAAATAACCTTCAATCGTTTGAAAGTTAGAAAAAAAAACTACCTAATTAATGAAAGTGCCAATATAATCCTCTAGTAGACTTTCCGGCGTTGACCTTGCTTTTCGAACTATTGACCCATCTTAAAATGACAATAATGCCATCAGACCAAAAGTTGAATTTGGGTGGACAATTATAACCTTACCCAAAGCCATCGAACCATTGTCGTCGCTGCCGTAACAGTTATGGTTATATCAGGACATTATGAATTTGATAGGGTTCGGGTGGTACTGGGTTCGAGTGGATAGGTTCGAGTGGTACTGGGTTCGAGTGGTACTGGGCTCGAGTAGTACTGGGTTCGAGTGGAGAGGGTTCGAGTAGTACTAGGTTAGAGTGGAGAGGTTCGAGTAGTACTGGGTTCGAGTGAAGAGGGTTCAGGTGGTGAGGGTTCGAGTGGAGAGAGTTTGAGTCGAGATTCAAGTAGAGAGGTTCGAGTGGTACTGGGTTAGAGTAGAGAGGGTTTGAGTTGTACTAGGTTCGAGTGGAGAGGGTTCGAGTGGTACTGAGTTCGAGTAGAGATGGTTTGAGTGGTACTGGGTTCGAGTGAAGAGGTTCGGGTGGTGAGGGTGGAGAGAGTTCGGGTGGAGAGAGTTCGGGTGGTGAGGGTTCGGGTGGAGAGAGTTCGGGTGGTGAGGGTTCGGGTGGAGAGAGTTCGGGTGGTGAGGGTTCGAGTGGAGAGAGTTTGGGTGGTGAGGTTCGAGTGGTACTGGGTTTGAGTAGAGAGGGTTCGAGTGGTACTAGGTTTGAGTGAAGAGGTTCGGGTGGTGAGGGTTCGAGTGAAGAGAGTTCAGGTGGTGAGGTTCGAGTGGAGAGAGTTCGAGTCGAGATTCGAGTAGTACTGGGTTCGAGTAGAAAGGGTTCAAGTGGAGAGGGTTCGAGTGGTACTGGGTTCAAGTGGAGAGGTTCGAGTGGTACTGGGTTCGTGTGGACTAGGTTTGAGTGGTACTGTGTTCGAGCGGAGAGGTTCGAGTGGTACTGGGTTCGAGTGGAGAGGTTTAAGTCAAGGTGGATGGTTTGAGTGGTGGTGAGGCGGATGGTTGATGGATCGAGGGGTGATGCCTCGAGGAGGATGGTTGATGGTTCCAAGACCTCAAGGGTTGATGAATCGATAGAGAGATCCGAGTGGTAATGGGTTCGAAATAGGTTCGAGTGGTACTGGGATCGGGTGGAAAGGGTTCGAATGGAGAGGGTTCGAGTTGAGAGGGTTCTCGAATGAAGAGGGTTCGAATGGAGAGGTTCGAGTGGAGATGGTTTGAGGCGAGCGCTTCGAGTGATACTATGTTCGAGTGGTACTGGGTCCATGTGGAAAGAGTTCGAGTAGAGGAGGTTCGAAGGCTCGAGTGGAAAGGTCCGAGTGGAGAAGTTCGAGTGGTGAGGGTACCACTAGAGAGAGTACTATCCACCCCTCGAGAGGGGTATACCATCCACCACTAGAGAGAGTATTATCTACTCCTCAAGAAATTTGTCAACCACCCTTCGAGGGTATACCATCTACCTCTCGAGAGGGTCAACCATCCACCACTGGAGAGAGTACACCTTACACCCCTCGAGGGTATGCCATTAACGTCTCGAGAGAGGTGTACCAGCCCTCGATGGGAGAGGTTCGAGCGGAGAGGTTCCAGTGGTGAGGTTCGAGTGGAGAGGTTCGAGTGGAGAGGTTCGAGTGGAGAGGGTTCGAGTAGAAAGGTTCGAGTGGAGAGGGTTCGAGTAGAGAGGTTCGAGTGGAGAGGGTTCGAGTGATTCTATGTTCGAGTGGTACTGGGTTCGTGTGGTAAGGGTTCGAGTAGAGGAGGTTCGGGGGTCCGAGTGGAAAGGCTCCGAGTATAAGGTTAGAGTGGAGAGGGTCCCAGTGGAGAATTTTGAGTGATGAGGTTCGAGTTGTGAGGGTTCGAGTGGTGAGGGTACCATCCACCACCGGAGAGAGTACCATCCACCCCTCGAGAGGGGTATACCATCCACCCCTCAAGAAGTTTGTCAACCACCCTTCGAGGGTATTCCATCCACCACTGGAGAGAGTACACCTTCCACCCTCGAGGGTACGCCATGTACGTCTCGAGAGGAGTGTACCACCCCTCGAGAGGTCACACACCCTCGAGGGTACACCATCCACCACTGGATCGAGTACACCTTCCACCCATCGAGGGTGTCCCATCTACATCTCGAGAGAGGTGTACCAGCCCTCGAGGGTACGCCACCCCTCGAGAGGTTACACATCCACCCCTTTGGAGTTCACCAGCCCTCGAGGGTACATCACCCCTCGAGAGAGTATACCACTGAGAGCGCCGAACCAACCACATTAGCTCCCGAACCATGATCCACTCGAGGCATATACCCCTCGAACCATCCACGACACCACCATTCGAACCACCTATCCCTCGAACACCAACCATCCATTCCTGGAACCATCACCCCTCGAACCATCAGTTCTTGAACATCCACCACGCCACCACTCGAACCATCCACCTCTCGAACATTAACACCTCGAGAGGTCACACATCAACCCCTCGAGGGTCACACATCAACCCCTCGAGGGTACACCACCCACCACTGGAGAGGTGTACCAGCCCTCGAGGGTGTACCAGCCCTCGAGAGGTCACACATCCATCCCTCAAGGGTACACCATCCACCACTGGAGAGAGTACGCCTTCCACCCCTCGAGGGTACACCATTTACATCTCGAGAGAGGTGTACCAGCCCTTGAGGGTGTACCACCCCTCGAGAGGTCACACATCCACCCCTCGAGGGTACACCACTCACCACTGGAGAGGTGGTGTACTTTGAATTATCTCCTAAAAATAAACGTACAATTACCTCAATTCAATCAATGTTCCAAATAAACTATAAAAATAAACAATTACCTCAATTTAATCCATTCCAAAAATAAACTGTAAAAACTTACCAGAACTCCTCGAAAGCATAAATGGTAGGATCAATTCTCGGAATGACAACTGGAAGCCTCTTTGAAAGAGTACGACGGTAACAATTTAAACATTGACGAATTTAAAGCACGAAAATTCAAACGTATTGATAAAGCACATTCCACACATTGTCATTATTGGTAGCATTCTGCATAAGATAGGTCATCATCTAACTCTAAATAAGTTGCACCTAAGTTATTCTACACATAACCAACCCCTAAAAATCTCTTTCAACCTTTCAGTTGCATCCTCCAAGTATGGCAGAGCTTGTCCAACCTTCCCCGTAAGAAGTAAAAACCATCCAATTCTTGCAAAAACACTTCCCGCATAGTGCTGCTCAGCCTGCTCCTCTGCAATCCTCTTGAGCATTCTCGGTCTCATACTACATATTAGCAGTTTCATCTTGAGCATTCTCACTCTCATACGCTTTCTTCAACAACAAGATAGCAGTTTCAACTCACTCATGGTCTCATACTGCATCGATATATCCATGTACACATCAGCAACCACCACAGGTGAGGTCACTTATTTCTTGCCAAGAATATATGTGGCTATAACAAGACACTTCTTCGACTCAGGAAACTTTTCCTAATTACACAGCGCTTTTGCCATGGAAACAAATATCATAGCTCGGTCCTCATTATCCTTCGGAGTCAGATTCATGACACCCTTCAGAGTCTCAATCGCCACATTATACCTTCCTGGTGCAATCTGCATATGAGCAGCGTCAATCTCAGCCCAAAGCAACTCAACATTCCTTCCCCAGCTCTGGAACACCCTCTGAGACAATTGATTCTGATCCAACGCCTTCCCATAATCCTCCAACCCCGTATATATAACACCAAGAAGCGACATATCATGCACCACTTCTAACAAATTCAGTCTCACCTTCCCCACCGCATTAACTAAATCCCAACATTCATCATATCATCAATTTTCCCCAGTTGCAAGCCTACCAGAACCCCCAGAGCAAATTCTGCAAAAATTTATGACAAAAATAAGATAAACATCAATATGATAGCAAACAACTACTGAGGCATGATGTTCCAATAGTTTAGGCTAGCTGGAAGAAACAAATTGAAATAGCATTGCAATAAACAGATTTTCTTCTGATTCCTAATGAGCACAAGTTACAAGAACTTGTCCATGTTTGTTTTGAACAAAGGTCGTCAAAGTACCTGAATGATGCAATCACGCTCGTCAACGTGTACAACAATACCATATTTTTCTTCCAAAACCTATGAAGCAAAAGGTCACATTAATATGAAATCTACAGACAAGTAAACCACAAACAAAACAAAAATATTATCCATGCTTTGTACTGAATTAGAACCAGAAAGGAATAAAAATCAATATTTCACAATTCAAAGGGGCGTACGTAAAATAATGGACATGGAAGGTGTAATTCTACAGCAAAAAGTGTCATTCATATGCTTCAATGAAGATGAAATCCAACAAATACTGATGATCATGAAGCTATTAAGGAGCATGAATGAGGTGCATATTATTCTGATGATACAAAGTTAAGCTCAAAAAGTTATCTTGTTCCGAAAGCATTACAAGGAACAATACTAATCATAAGTACTACATTTATGGATATTTTTACAGGTTATGGACTACATCCTCAGCAGCGGCAGTGTGGGGAGTTCTTGCTTTGCAAGGCTCCCTTGTGCGCACCGAGGCAATGTCAAGCCCATGGGTCCTGGTGCTGGGCTACCGTGATTTACCTCTCATATGATGGCCTGGGTGTGGGCTGGTATGGGCCGCTGAGGGCGAGCGGATGATCGCCTAATTTAGATAAATAAAATATTCATGGATGCATCAGGATATATACTGACATGTAATGTATCTTAATGCATTCCCTGTTACAGATATAACTTGATGTTGTATCACTTTAAACCCAGATAGATTCAACCTAAGTGTTGCTAAGCTGCAATAATTCCATAAGTAGTCTAAAGCCTTTAAATTTTCCAGTCCACATTATACTGATTATTTACCAGACTGGGTTCTACACAAAGTCTTACAAAGTTATCAAGAATCCAACTTGTCTTCACTGAATACAGACACAGATACATATCTCAAAAGTCATCACACCCACATGTCTGCTTTATATTAGAAATTAAACTTTAATGTTTGAGCAAAACTAAATGTTCAGTCATCCAGGCGATTATAAGTTGCATATCAATGCTTGTCATGCTATTTACATGCCTTTTACTTAGAAAAGAATGGGCAACCACACTACCTGAAATTTAATGTGTCTCGGATTCTGCACATACTTCTCCAGATAAACACCATCATTTCTGAAAGCAGCAACTGCCTCATTCTTTGCTTGTTGTAAAAACAAGAGCAATCCAAGCTCACAGGAGGACTATCACCAAATCATTTGAGCCAGCAGATTCATTGGCATTAAGTGATCAACAAATGCAACATACTTAGAATTTTAGTGCCCTAGAACTACGGGCAAATTGTGTGACAGTTATAGAGTTGTTCAAATTGTAGTGTTCAGAACTCTAGCTGACTGTAATAAACTAAAAATCTTGCACACGGACATGTATGTTTTAAGCGAGGACACTCCAAGAAGGTACCTGTAACAACTCATTACATACACTCTTAGATCATGGGACTGCATCCAGTTCAACTATATACTCATGGACTGCAGATCTTCATTAGTACCCTATCAAGAGATCATCCAAATAGTTACCCTCTTTCTGTCCACAATTAAACTATTAGAGTCAGCTTTTGTTCAATGACACGAAATAATATAGTTCCAGCAGGTTTTAACAGCAATTTAAGAAACCTTAAATCAAACGCATACCACCGAAACAATACCTCGGACATATAAAAACAAGAATCAGTAAAATGATGCAGAAAGATGGCAGGCTTTCATTGAACATTCTGAAATTCCAATTGAGCATAACACATAATTGAACTAAAAATAAACTTAAACAAATGTAAGAACATGGTGGAAATCAAATTTTCTTCGGTCAATATAAGCAACATCAAATTAATTAATCACAAAACACTGATTACAATACCACAAATGCTAGTACACACACCTAGCATTTTCATTACACTAAAAATCCAAACCTTTACACAAAATAGCAAAATCTACATACCAAAAACACTTACGATTGCAAGTGACGTGATTTGAAGGGGTAGAAGCGATTGTTGTGTCTGATCTCAATGCCTTGAACTCGCAAGAACTGAGACGCCTAAAGATGAAGGCAGTGTGGCTTGAATGAATCATATGTGTCCCATACGCGCTGACAGACTACCTGGAAGAATTAAGAAACGAAGATAAGTTGATGAAGACCCAAAATGGTGAAACCAAGGTCGATAATTGGAGAAGGAGAAGTATTGGAAAACTGAAGACTGGATCAGTATTCGGTAACAACTAGAGGCAACACCGATTGGGGAAGAAGAAGCACTGGTTGGAGAGTCGAGATCCACTCATACAAGAAGATGAACAAACAGTAAGTTAGAAGTTGGCAAAACGGTGTCGTTTTTGCATGGTAAGGAAGTCAAATAATTACTCAAATCCCGGTTGACAGACAAAAAATAAACAATACCTATTATAGGGTGCTTGGGAATTATAAAAGAAGAAAAAAACATTAATTTTAAAACTTAAAAGATAATCCTTATAAACAAACAAAAAAAATTGCTATAATACCAAACATATTTTAAGATATTAATATTAACGAAATTGGATATTCGTAGGGTAATTGTCGTTAAATGAATGTCGTCACGGAGTTGGTCCATATACATGGAGGAAACCTTTTGTTGCTTCAAATCTTAATTTCTTGGAGATGTGACTGTACGGAAATTATTGTTTATTTGTCTTTTTTATGAATTTTTAGAGATAATTATGTAACACATTCAGCTCCCAAAATCCCCCCTTAAGTATTGGCACTTGGCAGCCTAAAATCATACTTAAAATAGTGAATTCATTCGACAAGCCATTAAACTCGGATAGAGCCACAATCGAAAGGTGAAAATGAAAATTGCTGAGAAAATCTCTGAGATGTTGATGTTAATTAATGAGAAGAAAGTCATAATGCAGCAATTGGCAAGTTTCGAGTGGAAGCAGTAAATGTGGGGGTGTATGGCCATCAGGAAAATAGATGCATAGTGTTGGGAAATGAGAAAAAAAACAAACCATGTACACATTCCAGTTGGCATGAGGAAAGAGTTGGATAATGAGGAAATGCTAAGTTATACATTCCGGTCGGCTTGAGGAAAGAGCATGATACCGTAGGAATTTTTATAAGGCGGGTAAGCTTAGAGAAAGATGGGAAATGCCAGGTAATACAACATGGGAAGTAGGGTAGAGTAATGGAGTAATGGAGGAAATGAGAAATGAAGAGAAAGGGTGGATAATCTGGAAAAAGGAAGAATGGAATAATCACCAGATGACATCTAACATATCCGCATGGAATGTGAGGTCAAAATAAAGGAGAGAACTGAATCACGTTAGAAGATTTTGTCTGTGAAAAACCAGGTGGTATTTTTGGGCTTACTTGAAACCAAAATCAAAAAAGAAAAAGAAGAAGAAACGTGGAGGAAAATAGGGTTGGGCTGGGACCAAGTAACAAACAGTGACAGAGTAAGAGGAGGGACAATCTGGATAGCTTGGAAGAAAGATTACTACGAGCTGGTTGTCAAAGATATAGGAAAACGGTGGCTGGACTTTGAATGCTAGATAGAGAGCAGGATGTAAGATTATCCTGCACAGTTGTCTATGGCTCTCACACAGCAGACAAAAGAATTGAAATGTGGCAGTGTCTGGAAAACAGAGGAAAGATGGATAAAGCATGGATAGTATTAGGTTACTTCAATTCACCTCTTAATGTTGAAGACAAACAAGGTGGAAACTCAGGTGCTGAAAAAGAAGTCTGGGATTTTCAAAATACAGTAGAAATGCTTGAACTGATGGAAATCAAGACAATTGGGGCAAAATATACATGGAGTACAAGGATTAAAGAAGGGGAGGAGATCATGAGCATAATTGATACTGATACGAATTAGAATTTCTTAATTTATTATTAATTCAGTATTTCTAGGAGGGTAACACCATACTCTTTTTTTCACTAGGTTTTTTAATGAGGTGTTGTGATCATTTTTGTTTATTTTTATGAATAAAGCCATAAACATGGCCATGTAATGTTGGCTTATAAGAGTTTTGGCTATACTTTAATTAGGGTTTAGAATAATCAGTTTTGATTTGATTAGAATCAGATATGGCGAGTTTAGATATGTCAGATTCATTCAACCAATATTTGGATTGATTTACTTGGATGAATACGGTCATCATTTATATTTAAATTAGGTATTTTAGTTTAAAATGGTTTAATCTTCTTAAAGTTGTCATAAGTTTTTTCCATTTTTGACAGGAATTACCAAATCCTGTTTTCTTTCTGATTCAGGTTGGTCGAACTATACCCTATAAATAGGGAGACCATCCACTAATTTTACACACCTTTTGTATCAATCATATATTCAAAATTTAAGTTATTACTCTTTGCTTGCGAGCGACCCATTGTTGCTTAATCCCGTGGGTTAGTTAAGTTAGCAATACCTTTCAAATATGTGAGCTAATCACGCGGGTTAGTTAGTGAGCCATTTGTGCAGCTGTGATTAGGGTGTGCGAAACTACCTTCCAAGAAATCATCAAACTTCCGCAATCCAGAGTCATCGCAAGGAGATTCATATCACATAGTTATGGTAAATAAAGAATGGGTTGAAGAAATCGAATATGCAGTTTGTGAGATACATGAGGAGTTAATGTCAGACCATATGCCACTGGTATTTTGGCTAAATCAGAAAACTGGAAGCATGGGAAGACCATTTAGATATTTCAACATGTGGTCCCAGTCACCAATGTATAAAGGCACAATGCGGTAAGTTTGAACTAAACAAAAGATAGAAAATATCGATGATCTAGCTAAAGCTTTAAAACAGCTAGAAGGGCCATTGAAAAAGCTACAAAGAAAAAGGAGAATTTGGATGTATAAGGGAGAAGGTAGAAATAGCAAAGGAGGCGTGGAGGGTAGCACAGCAGGAGTTAGATGAAGAGGCTGGTTCAGAAGTAAAGTAGAAAAGGGAATACGAAACAAGAATAGAAGCTGAAAAGCTACAGGATGTAGAATAAAAATTCTGGGAACATAATGCAAAAGTAGAGTGGCGAAGGGATGGAGATAGACCAACAAAACTGTTTTATGCATCACTGAGAAGGGGAAAGTATCATAATCATATTGTAGCCTTGGAGAAAGAGGGACAACTAGATATGGATCAAAAGGAAATAGAAGGGGAACTGATAAGACACTTCAAAAAATAGTTTGGGCTTGAAGTAAAAACAGAGTAAATATATCCAGATTTGGTGAAATATGGAGAAGTACTCTGCATGAAGAGAAAGGTTGAAATGATAAGGGAGGTGGGCCCGGTGGAAACCCACAAAGATTTTAATAAAAAGTATACACTCAATAGAGAGTCCAGGCAAGAATGACAAGTCAAGCCATTTCTTCAACGAAAACATGGATTTACTAGGAGAAAATGTTGTAGCATATGTGAAAGGATTCTTTGAAGGTGATAGAATTCCAAAGAAGCTAAGAAGTGTAGGGATAAACCTAATCCCCAAGGTGTCACGACCTCAGGTACCAGCTGAATTCACACTTATAACACGCTGTTCAATTATTTACAAAACAATCACTAAGGTGTTGAGTAATAAACTAGAAGATGTTTTACATGAAATAATAAGAACAATCAAAGTGCATTTTTGAATATTTTTTTGAATATGTTGTTTTTGAAATAATAAGTAACAATGAAACTAGAAGATGTTTTTGAATAAGTAACACGCTTCTCATAATATGTTGTCTGTAGAACTTTTGCATAGATACAAAGTGGAAAACAAGAAATCAAGTTGTGTGGCTCAGGTAAGTTAAGCATTTGATAGTATAACTAGGGGTTCCTACTAGAATGGCTGGTTGAGCTAAAGTTCTCTGAACAAATTATTATGTGGATAAAAGAGAGCACAATGAAATTAGAGCTGTGTCTTCCTTTGAATGAGAGGTATACAAAAATCTTTTGAAGCAATGAGAGGGGTAAAGCAGGGGGATCCCATACCCCCCCCCCTACCTTTTTTTGTCTGTATGCTCTTTGTTGTTTGTGTGGAATACTTAACAAGGATGAGAAAAAGGGAGTACAAAACTGGTAAGGTAGAATACCACTAGAGGTGCAAGACGGCAGATAACCTTTTGTTATTTTGTGGAGCTAACAGGAATCAGTGGAGGGGATGAGAAATTGTTTGGACAAGTTTATGGAAGGGACCGGCCTAGCTGTAAATGAAAAGAAATCAAAGCTTTACTACTCAAAGATGGATGTAGAGGAGCAGTTCCTGTTAGCATCAGTGCTGAGAGTGGTGAAAAGAGACCATCCTGTGTAGTATTTGGGGATGCCTTTATCCACAGTGAAATGGGGGAAATATGATTATGAAATGCTGATTGAAAAAGTCAGAGATAGGATAAGGGGTTAGTCAGCAAAAAGCCTCTCATATGCAGGAAAGTTACAACTTACAAACAGTGTACTTTTAAGCATAAATGTCTACTGGGCAAGTGTGATGAAGATCCCGGAAATTGTGCACAAGAGGATTATGCAAATCTGCACTAGCTACTTATAGAGAATGGAAGAAGGCAGTAAAGGCCTTAATGCAGCTACATGGAGCTTAACGTGTAGAAGCAAAGGAAGGGGATGAATGGGACCGAGGGAACCTTCAGGGTAGAACAAAGTTGCCCGATATAAACACATATGGGATATATCTCAAAAGAAAGATGTATTGTGGGTGAAATGGATCCAGGAGTACTATCTTAAAAGAGTAGAGGTAGGATAATACAAGCATTTGATTACTCTAAGCTAGCCTTGGAAAGTGTTGCCGAACTTGAAAAACAACCACTACACAATGCTCAAAAGTTGTGTGAGCAAAAAATGAAAGCTTATAGGTGCATATTATGACACGATATGAGAGGGGAATTTACCAAGAATAAGAGCGGGATAATATGGCACAAGCAGGTACTCCCCAAACATTAATTCTGCTCGTGGCTCTTTATAAACGGTAAATTTGCAATAACAAATAGACAACAACGTTTCAACTTACTGCAGGGGGTGAATGAAGGCAAGATGTGTGGATTAGAACAAGAAACCAAAAAGCAGGTATCTATTGACTACAGATATACAAAAGAGTTGTTTGTAATGTTGAAGGGTCCATAATACAAAAGTTTGAGAGAACTAAAAAAGAGATTTTAATGTTGATCGGAAGGAAGAAAGCAAGGAAAATGCAAGTGGTGGTGGTTGGACTATATAGTCTGTGGCAGGAAAGGAATAAAAGAGTCTTTGCTAATCATGATAAAGCCTAAAACTTTGGCATTTGAGATATTGAAAATTGGAATGGAAGAGAAAGAGATGAAAAAGAGGAGGGCTAGAAGAAAGGGAAGCGAAACTAGAACGGACATGGAAAGAAAAGAAGAAGAAGGCTACAACTAAAGCGAAGTAGACTTGCATGAATTTTTTTGTAATGTTGAAAATAGTAAAGAAGGAGAAAATGTAAAGGGCTTGATTGACAAATGATAGAATTTAAAACTCACAAATAATTGTGGTTGTGTGTATTCATGTATAAAGTGAGTACAAAGGGTATATAAAGCCTAAAAAAATATGGAACAGGATATATACAAAACCAATCTGAAAGGGTATTCATTTCTTATCTCGATTCTAAATGATTTATATCTCTATTACCCCCCCCCTCCCCCCCCCCCCCTTACGTGAAGCGTAGAACTGGTCGCAACGCAAAGCTTGGAACGTAAGAACTCAAACTGTAGGAACATGAACAACTTTGAGCTTGCCAGAAGACACCATCTCACGCACAAAATGATAATTAATATCAATGTGCTTGGCTCTCTTGTGAAAAGCTGGATTTGCTAGGAAGAGAGCACTATTGTTATCACATAGCAAAACAGGAGGCGCACGAGGCGATACACATAAATCCCGAAGAAGATTCATCAACCAAGCTCACTCAGCAGCAGTATCTTCCATAGCACAATACTCTGATTCTGAACTAGAATGAGAAACTGTAGGTTGCTTCTTAGTACTCCAAGACACCAGGTTATCACACAAAAAATGGCATAACCATATGTAGACTTACGAGTTTCAATGCAACGAGCCCAATCAGCATTAGAATGACCCATAACTGGTAAAGTGGATGAATTTACGCAAAACTGAAGACCATAGTGGAGAGTATCACGAACATAGAGCAAAATTTGAGTGACGGCTTGGAAATGGTCATCAGAGCCTGCATGTAATGACTAACCGTGTTCACAACATAAGACAAACCAAGACGTGTAATCGATAAATACTAGTGCACCAACCAGAGATCGATAAAGAGTGGGATTTCCAAATGGCTTACCGGAAGAGCTAAAGAGCTGCGAAAAAGGAATGGCAACAGGCAAAGAATCTTGCATTTTGGCACGCAGCAAAATGTCCTTGGTGTATCTGGCATGACCAAGGAACAAGGCGTCAGATGCACGAATAACCTTCAAACCCAAAAAAATACCGCAGAGTGCCAAGATCGGTATTCTTAAATTCCTGATTAACCCGATCAATAAACTTTTGAATGAGATGACCATCATTCCTAGTAGGAATAATGTCATCAACATAAACCAACAAGTAGATCATAGAGGTACCCGAGAAAAGACATATAAAGATGTATCGGACGAACTGTGTACAAAACCCAGGCCAACTAAAAAAGAGCTGAAACGTTGAAACCAAGCTCGAGGATCTTGCTTTAAACCATAAATGGCTTTGCGTAGATGACAAACAAAATTAGGACGCATCGGGTCTTTATATCCAGCAGGCTGCTATATATAGATAGGTGAATCAAGAATACTATTTAAAAATGTATTCTTTACATCCAACTGTCGTAAGGGCCAATTACGAGTAACAGCCAGAGATAAAACAGTACGAACAGTAGAATCCTTCACCACAAGACTAAATGTGTGATCATAATCAAACCTAGGTAATTGAGGAAAAACCCTGAGCAACTAACATGGCTTTGTGCTTATAAAGAGAGTCATCGGCTTTGTATTTTAAACGATAAACCCATTTTGATCCAACAACAATGACATGTGGAGGATGCAGAACCAAGTCTCACGTCTATTGAGTGTGAAGAGCATCCATCTCGGAGTCCATAGCAGCAACCCATTCAGGATCTTTGACCGCCGAGCGATGACTACGAGGCTTGGTCTTAGCAAATAGAGCATTCAACAAGCCATAAATGTCATAATCTGAAAAATTCTTGCATTGAAGCGAACCAGTGCGCGATCGAGTAGCCATCGGATAACAAGAAGAGAAACCCACAACCGGAGATGGCACGAATCCTGAGGTGGCCAGCGGTGGCCGAGCATGAGATGCTGATAATGATGGTGGTGCTGGTGAAGCTGGGGTCTCAGAGGCAGATGGCGGACCGGATGGAGTCGTCTGTGGTGGCACTGTCGTACATACGCCGCCGGGGTGACATGCACGTGGATCGACAGTTCCTGTGCTGAGGCTGTGCTGGCGGCGTGTGCGGCTGGCCGTCATACGGTTGGGCACCCTGTGGTGAAAAAAATAGAATTTTCTAAAGAACCCTAAGCTTCCAGTACATGATGAAAGTTATAATTTTCCAAAATAATGGGTGATATGGTTGAAGAGGATGGCTCAAACACCTGGGTGATATGGTTGAAGAGGATGGCTCAAACACCTATGACGAAAATGACAAAGGCTTCAAAAAAGCAGAATCATCCAATGATGATAAGTCTGTAACAGAACCAGTACAGGTAGCCGAAAAAAACAACTCATTAAAATGAGCATAGCGAGTGATGTACTCCTTCTTTGTGAGAGGATTAAGGCATCGATAACCCTTGTACTGTGAACTGTAACCCTAAAATATATAAGACATACTCCGGGGTACTAATTTATACGCAGCATAGGGCCTCAAATACGGAAAAACTCAGCAACCAAATGGGTGAGACCTGGAGTAGTCGGGCGTGTCACCAAAAATAGCATGGTGAAGACTGCTGTCGAAAAAGCATCATACCAAAAGGAGTGATGAATGTCAAAATGAAAGAGCATCGATAAGTCTGTCTCTGTAATTGGACGATACTTCTTCTCTGCACGACCATTTTGCTTTGGAGTGTAAGGACATGAAAGCTGATGATGAATGCCCATTGATGCAAAATGAGTTCGCATGCGATGATTCACAAACTCGGTTCCACCATCACTCTGAAATACTTTAATGGTAGTAGAAAACTGGTTCTCAACAAAAGCTTCAAATTACATGTAAGCCTCTACAAAATTTAACTTTCTTCATAGAGGATATAACCAATTAACTGAGAAATATCATCAACAAAAATGACATAATAGGAGTAGCCAGCTCGAGAGACAACATGTGAGGGTTCCCAAAGATCACAATGAACCAAATAAAGTATGTGTGGTGGGAATTTTAAATTATTAGTAAAAGAAAGATGCTTGTCTTTAGTCATCTCACAAGAGGGACATAAATGAGGCTTATGGCAAACTAGTAACTGACAAACATCCAAACTTACTCAAAGACGAAATGATGTTGTGAGGCACATGACCCAATCTACTATGCCAAAGTTCAAAAGATGCTTTCGAAGCACTCGATGCAACAAAAGCAGATAAAACAACACCACTATAATCCAAAACATATAAGCCACTATCACAATGGTCTTTGTCAATAACATCTTTACTAAACTTGTTCGAAATAGTGAAAGAAGAATCATAAAAACAAATAACAATATTCATATCCCGAGTCAACTTGCTAATAGACCGCAAATTTTTAGTAATTTGCAGAACTACCAAAACATCAGACAAGGATAATGAATCAGAGACTCGAGAATGACCAATATGGGTAATGTTAAGAGTAGAACCATTACCAACAATAACATGATTGTTATCAGAATAAGGAGTCACGCGTTCAAAAGCGGACTGAGAAGAAGTCATGTGGTTTGTCGCGCCAGAATCAGCTATCTGGCGAATATGTGGAGAAGCATGTGGTGGAGAAGCAACAGATGAGGTTGAAGAGACCAAATGACAACAAATAGAAGCAGCATGACCAAATTGCTTACACCACTGACACTGCAACTTGTACCATTCACCGTGCAATTTAGAACAAGAAGAAGCAACAAGGCCCGGACCACAACACCAGTGACACCATGGTTGTGTGCTCAATTAGTTCCTTGCTGGATACAATAAGTTTTACCAAATTCTATAGACCAGCCAACAATTATTGAGATAAAAATCATTTTAATACCTTTTATTGTTAAATTGATATTTTTTGAAAGTTTCTTTTCTTTCAATGATTGCCAACCTTTTACGTGACCACTTTATCCATCCCAGAATAAATTTCTTATATGTTTTTCACTCAATCTTTTATACATACGTCAACATTTTTTGATGTAAAAAAATAAGCTTTTGTAAACTTTTGTATGAGTGATATCATGAATAGTGTTAAAATGTAGTACAAATAGTAAATTTGGCGGTTTAAAAGAGGGTAAATTCAGTAGATTGAATGAATATGTACCCCTCTATCCCGGATTAACTTACACACTTTGACTTTTATCAGTTGATTCAAAATACGTTTGGCCATTAATATCTTTAACTATGTACAATTAAAAGTTATAAAAAATTAATATTCATAAAATACACACTAAGACAAATGTAACACTATGCCACATGATTATATCCTTACTTAAATATCAATAGAATTTTATGGTTAAATTTAGTCAATTTTTACTAAATAAATAGTACAATAACAAGTTAGAGAGGTAGTATGAAAGATTTATAAATAGGAAGTTATTTATGAAACGAACTAAAATAGAAAGTTATCTGTGGAACGAATTAAAAAGGAAAGTAAACTATTTATTAGGGGACGAATGGAGTAGATCATATTTTACACATCACCAATCAACCATACTAATAATCTTTTCCATCGATCCAACTTTTCCTTTCCTATATTCCCTACTTGCATTCTTATAGTACCACAATCATCATTCGAAATGTTAACATAATATCAGTGTTCTAAACGGCGGCGCCTAGGCGGTCCTAGGCGGCGCCTAGGCGGTCCTAGGCGCCACCAAAACGCCCGGATTAGGGCCTGTTCGGCGACATTAGGCGTTTTCGCCTCTGGGCGGCGCCCAGACCCGCCCAGACCCGCCTAATCGGGTCTAGGCGCTAATCGGTCGGATCAGTTTATTCGGTTTTTTTTCTTAAAAGTTGAAAACCGAAACCGACCGAAACCATTTAAATTATTATCCAAGTTATCCGAACCGAATTTAAAATTCGGATTCGGTTTAAAACCGAATTTAACCAAATAACCAGAATTAATTTCAATTTTTATCAAATTGAATTCAATTAAATTAGTTTTGGACCATACCAAAAAACCCATAAACACACTAAAATTTTAACTTCAAATAGGTAATTTCAGCCCAAATATTAAGGCCAAATCCCTTGCCATTAAAGGCCCAATTGGCATTTGCAAGCTATGCTTGCTTTGCCTTAAAGAGAAGGGTGGAGTTGTTCTCTATTTATAGAAGGAATTGAAGCCAATGCTTCAAGGCACTTCCGATGTGGGATTCCAAGATTGTAGTAAGGCTGAAGCTCCTTCCATGCGTCCAGCTTTGGCATTTTTTCCAATTTTCCAAACTTTTCATGAGGCTTTAATTTCATTCCATTTCCACCTTTTCTTCCATTATTTTTTTAATTGTATTTATTATGAGTCTGTCTCTTGAAATACGGTCTTTCCATATATCATAGAAATATTATGGTTTAAAATGTAAATTAGAAGAAATGAAGATAAAATTTATGGGTTGAATGAATCAGGTTATAAACTTTATAACTACTACACGTTGCATAATAAAATTTTAATATTGCAACTAAGACATTTTACTTTGTATTATTATAATTAAACTCTATCTTTCCATAAGATAATATTTCGGCAATATATATATATATATAATATATTCATTTGTGTCGTTTATCATGAAATTTTCGTTCTTGTATTGTATCATTTGTATGTAATATAAGTTATTGTGACTTGGGAAATAGGTTTTTATTTTATTTTTAAATATAATTTGTATTATTTTATTAATTATATATAAAAAATAATTAAATAATACAAATCCGCCTAGACCGATTAATCCCCGATTAATCCCCTAGGCGCTAGGCCCCAGCAAACCGCCCGACTAGCGCCTAGCGATTTTTAGACCACTGCATAATATTAAATCATTATAACCAAGTAATTGTTTGTAGGAACTAATTGAGAATGTATCATAATATGCATGGCAAAAGGAATTCATTGAACCTAAACTATTGACATCGTTCACCTTTGACCCTCAATTTTATTTTTGAACACTCTTGACCCTTAAATTAACAAAAGTGTTAAATCGTGCCACTTCCGTATAATCAAACCGTTAAATTCATCTTTACACTTAGAGGGATAAAAATGTCTTTACCTGTTCAACCCTATAATTCTTTACAGTTCAGAAAAAATGTCTGAATAGAAAAAGATAATTTTGCCTCTCAAAATGTCAGCAGAAGTTAAACTAACGGCTTGACTAGACGGAAGTGATACGACTTACATTTCTGTTAGTTAAGGGGTCAAGAATGTTAAAAAATAAAATAAATGCACAAAGGTGAGCGGTGACAATAATTTAGTGGTCACATGAGTCGTTTGCCCTAATATATATTTCAATTTTAAAAATAATTTAACCTAAAAATAGTACTCCCAAAATGTCATTTCCTCGATCAATAAAATGAAAGGAAGGTGGCACCCGTCTGAAGACCGGAGCGAACCAAATCATTAGTTTAATCTCATTCCTGATTCTCATATGTTCAGAAAAATTCCAGTTATATTGTTATAATATAAATAATATTACTTTCATAGCTTTCTCCGCTCAATCTCTTCCTCGCGGGTTTATTCTGTTCCATATCTCCACGGAATTCCAGCAAATTATCTGAATTACTTGCAGCACTCTTGGTTCATCAAGCATGTCCGGTACTTACGAATCTCTCACCACTTCAATTTATAGTTCCTTTTGATTGTTTCTTGCAAAGAGTAGTATGCTATCTGATTGAATTGTTTACATTGACAAAAATCGAATGAATGAATAGTTTCAGTTTCAGTATACTATGGCACGGTTGGTAGTTTGATTGCAAAGTATGTGCTTTCTTTTCGTTTGTAATTTGCATTGTTTGGTGCTTTTCTCGTTGGAACTGGGAAGTTTTTAACCGTTTTCTCTTCTTCGTTTTATGCATGTTGTTATATCAGTTTCTGTGGTAGCTTTCTTGTGTTCTTTTCTTGTCTATTTCTGCTGCTCTTAGGTTTCATTGAATCTCTTCTTCAGAAAAATGAAGAAAAAGAAAAAAAGAAAAAGGTTTCATTGAGTATGGAAAAATGGCTTATCTAGGTTGTGCTCTGTAGTTTGTAAAAGAAGGGATGCATGTAAGTTGTGTGGCCAGAAGCAATTGTGTTGTATAAGTCTAGGTTGCTCAGTGTTGTAAGTTAATACGATCCGGGGTAAACTTGAGTATTTCCACTCTAGTGAGATAACCCTCATTCGGTGGGATAATAAAGCGTTTATTTCTACCTCGATTCTCATGGATAAGTAAATAATTCATCGAATATAGTATAAGAATGGGTGGAGGTGATTAGGCTTTGGTGAAAATTTTGATCTCAAAGACACATAAAATTTTAAAGTTGTCCATTTTCATCGTAAGGTCTAATAGTAATCCGAATTTCTTAATTTTCATGCAGCATTATCAGGGAAGATTGTCCAACATGTTCTGGTAGCAAAAGGCTGCCAGCAGAATAGGCATCTCAGCACCCTATATCGACCAGACTGTTGTAACTTTAATAGCCGCAACTTGCCTCCGTATGTAGGAGGCAATTTGGCATGGAGTGGGATCTCCGCCAATAAGTTGTGTGGATTTCCAAAATTTAGTCGAGGAATTGTTTATTGCAACGGTCTGTTCTAGACTCTTGATTACTCAGGTCAACATCAAATTCATTTGTGCACATAAGAGAACCTTCAAATACTAAAACCATCTAAGATATTTATCCTGGACTCATAACCATTGCTTTAGGTGCTAATTTTGGCCATTGGTCCCCCTCCCCACACCCCCCCCCCCCCCCCCCCCCCCCCCCGATGCATATTGTGCTTAATCAGGTTTATTAGTCTAAGATAAAATTTGATCTTATTGTATTAAAACATATAAATGAGCTTTCTTGCAGCTGCACCAGCTTCTGCCTCTGTTTCATCTTTTGAGAAAACTGATTTTCTTAAGCTTCAGAATGGGAGGTATTTTTACAAGCTCCTTCCTTTTCATTATGTTTTTCTGTTGTATTCATTATTATAGAACAGATATACCAATGCATAAAAGCTTCTATAGTCAAATACAAAAATTTCTTTGGGTTTAAGTATTCGTATTTTTCTGCCTATTTACACAGTGATATTCGAGGTGTGGCTGTAGCTGGCATTGAGGGTGAACCTGTTACACTCACCGAACTAGTCACAGAAGCAATAGCTGCTGCCTTCTGTGCATGGTTACAGGAAAGAAAGAAGCCTACAGCTTCTAGACGATTGAGGGTATCCATCGGTCATGATTCTCGGGTGTCTGCAAAGAAGTTACAGGTATAATTCTATAAGAATTTGTGTTCGGATAACTGTGAATTTCATCTCTATAGTTGTTCATTAGGATTTGGTATGTAAGCTTTCTATGTTGACAAATTATGAAATCTAAGTGTAAATGGTAACAAACAGCTGCAAAATAATTATAGCATTGCTGATTGGAAATTTTGTTTACAGTGCTAAACTTCTGAGTATTTAATTCCAGGATGCAGTTTCTCGAGGAATTGCTCGTGCTGGTCTTGATGTCGTTCGATATGGGTGGGTGATACCTATTTCTTGTTTTTATTATCTTGGATTTAGATACTGAATTTCATTTTCCTGTAGGTTTGAACTTGGTAATGTGCAGTCATGAAATATTGAGTTAAGGCTTGGCTTTTCCAAAATTTTGTCTTTTTTTCTCTTCTATTGCATTACTGACATGTAAAATGTTTTACGAGCTGGTATTGCAAAAACACAATATTCGGTATTCAATAACTGGATATGTATTCTTTAATACAACCGTATCTGAAAAAAGAAGGGAAATTCTGAGGCCTGGATATTAAAAGTAATCAGGTCTGCAAGATTTCAAGTCCTCCATGATGGGAAGGCTTGATTCCTGTTCCTTATGGAAGTGAACTTGCCTGAGGGTTGGGTGATTTAAGAGCCTTTGCCTAGAATGTGAAGAGCAATATTTTTTATTACTGAATAGCATGGGACTTATACCAATGAATGGAATATACATATTGGGATTTGACAAGAATATTAATTTTCCTTTGAAACATACATAGTAGGTTTTCAGTAAGCTGGATTTAAGACTCAGTTTCCTGATGATTAACATTTGCTTGGTAGACTGGCATCCACACCAGCGATGTTCAATTCCACGCTCACTGAAAATGAGGATTTTCTTTGTCCAGCAGATGGTGCAATAATGATAACTGGTAAATGCATTTTCCTGATTGACTTTTAGCATTGGGTCTTATTATCTGATGTAGCATGCTCAGATGGGGTTATTCACTGTGAATTTGACTGCATGCAGCAAGCCATCTCCCATACAATCGCAATGGGTTTAAGTTTTTTACTGATGCTGGAGGACTTGGGAAGCCTGATATAAAAAACATACTGGAGCTTGCTGCAAATGTATACAAAACTATTACTGATGAAGACTTGAAAGATGCAGAAAGAAAAGTTTCTCAGTCAGTAAAAAACGTGGAATACATGGACATATATACATCTAACCTTGTACAAGCTGTTCGTGAAGCTGCTGGAAATATTGGTAAGTTTTTTGTTCATTTGGACTTAGCAGATCAGTGTAGTAAAGTCTACTTTCAAAAGGATAGGGAGTAGCAAGTTGATTAATTTCACCTATCTTTCTGCTGTTGCAAATAGGCAAACTAGGGTTCTTTTCTATTGAATCCCAACAGTAGTAGTATTCATCTTCTAGATTCTTCTCCAGATTTTTACAAAATTGAGAGTTATATCTATGATCTTTCTCGTATTTGAGGTCAAATCATGCTTCTTTATATTGTCATTATACTTTCAGAAAAGCCACTGGAGGGGTTCCACATAGTTGTTGATGCAGGAAATGGAGCAGGAGGTTTCTTTGCAGTTAAGTATCCTTATAGCTGTATGCTCTCTCCTCCTACCTTCTCATTGTACCAATTAAAGTATGGGAATTCATGAATTGAATGATATAGTGATACCACACTTTTGAAAGTTTGAGATCTTTTGATATTTGAAGAATAAATTTCACATTCCACTTGATCAGAAAAGAGTTTATGTAGTTGCAAACAAGCCTTGCTACATTCTTGGCGGGTTCACTCCGTTCGTACTTTATCTTATGCCACTAATTTGTTGAGTTGACTTTATTAGCTGAACGCATCATTTCTTGGTCTTTCTGTTTAAAGGATTTGGCTCCTGAAGCTTTGGAATTATGAGATAAACATGTAGATTTTCTACTTTTAAGTTGACATTGCATTATTTGATCGTTTGTCAGGGAAAGGTACTCGAGCCTCTGGGAGCAATTACTTCTGGCAGTCAGTTCCTAGAGCCAGATGGTAGTATTTTTACTCAAATTCTCATAGATTACTTGTTATATTTTTCGCTTATTGTAGGATTCTAATTTCAGGTATGTTCCCTAATCATATTCCTAATCCGGAGGATAAGGCAGCAATGCAAGCAATTACTAAAGCTGTCCTTGATAATAAAGCTGATTTGGGCATCATATTTGACACTGATGTTGACAGGTATTGTTATTTACTGTAAAAATCTGCGGGCATGATATTGTTTCCATCATCTAATTGCCAAATGCTTTTGGCAGATCTGCTGCTGTAGATTCCTCTGGTCATGAGCTTAATAGAAACCGCCTGATTGCTTTGATGTCTGCAATTGTCTTGGAGGAGGTAAATTTGTTTTCATGTTTGCAGAACCATTTCATTTGCCTCATACTGAGTTGGTGCCTTTCTATGTCTTGGCATGTTAGCACCCTGGAACAACTATTGTGACTGACAGTGTGACTTCAGATGGGTTGACCACATTTATTGAAGAGAAATTGAGTGAGTCAGTTGATAAATTTCCTATGATTTCTTCTCAAAATGAAGGTGCTCATTTGGTTTTTCCTCAGGAGGAAAGCACCACCGGTTCAAAAGAGGTTACAAAAATGTCATTGATGAAGCTATTCGCCTGGTATTGATGGGATTTTAAATTTTTGAGACATATATGACATTTCCAATTTGCAAAAGGCCCTGCAGTTTTTCCAAATTCTTGAGCATGTTGACTGTACTGACACTTAGAAGCAGGTCTTTGTTTATCACACGCTCCATTTTGACCATAAGGATGAAAAAAATATCTACTCCCTCTGTCCCTTTACTTCACTATTTATCAATAAAGTTGATGTTGTTTGGATTGTAAAAATATACAGATATGTAAATGTGAAACATTCATTGTAACACATATTTTTGGTATCTAATTTTTAAAATTTATTGTTATACATAGTTTAAGATATTAAAATTATCATTGAATAGTGGAAAAAAAGGAAGTAAGACGCAATTAGAGGGAAGGAGGGAGTATATAACTCTGTTATAGATTTAGACGGAATCCTCTATGCTTATTTTCATCTCTCATCACTATCATCTTCAGAAACATATGAGATCCACGTAGTTGAAGGTTTTGTGTGCTATACCGATAGTAAAGCTTGTGAATATATCGAGAGGGGGAGGGGGAGAGGCTAGAATATTGTTTTTTAAGTAGCTCTGAAATATTCTGCTTTACAGGCTGTCTTCTTGACATCCATTTTCATTCTATTTTTCTATGTTCCATTTTTCTCCATATTCTGCTTCCATTTTTTTTCACAGAATTCTGTTGGCGAGGAGTCACATTTAGCTATTGAAACTAGTGGTCATGGAGCTCTGAAGGAGAATCACTGGCTCGATGATGGTGCATACCTCATGGTATGTAACATAAACAAGTTGTAGAATTTCGATTGTATCGTCCAAATATGCATACATTTGTATGCTTTCATGAAAAATATGGGTCATGGGGAAAAAATAACTTCATTGTGCAGTTTGTAATAAAGAATTGGGGAAAAAATAACTTCATTGTGCAGTTTGTAATAAAGAATTTGTAACCAAACACTTCTCCTTGTTAAGTTACTTTCCTGATGGACGTGTATTCTTATAATTTTCTTACGTGAAGGTTAAGCTTTTGAACAAGCTTGCATCAGCTAAATCTTCTGGACTTGTTGGTGGCAGCAAAGTTTTGACTGGCTTGGTTGATGGTCTTGAGGAACCAGCTTTTGCTACTGAATTGAGACTGAAGATTGATCAGAGCCATGCAGATCTTAAAGGAGGGTACGTATGGTACCACGTCATTCAATTGAACCCTGTTTTATCAGGAGTGCTGATTTGTTTTCCCACTCAGGTCATTCCGGGAATATGGAGAGGCTGTTATAAAACATTTGGAGAACATAACTGATTCCAACCCAAAACTGCAAAAAGCCCCTGTTAATTACGAAGGAGTAAGTTCTATTGATTTTTGTCACCGTCATTACATGAACTTTATGTGGTTTTGATCTACTTGTCGATGCATAACTTGCAAGTTTTATGATACATGGGTAGATTGGTTAATCAACTATTCCCTTCTTAAGCCCAACCTATTCGATGGATGTATCAAAATGTTCACAACCACCTCAACAATGTATTATTTGGGGAAACATATGAAACCAGAAACATTGCTGCTGAAATGGATTTTGTTTGTTCACATCTATGAAATGGCAAACTGCAATCTACTGTTATTTGTGATGACAGTTTTACTAAATATGATGGGTTACAACTTACAACGGAATGGACTTGGCAACTGACATTTCCGAAGCGGGATTTACAGCTCATATCTTGAACTTTACCTCTTAAGTAGTTCTCTGCCTAATTGCTATACTTGCATTCCGTATTTTTTTAGAAAAATTGCATACTCAAATGGTAGCATAGATATTGTAGATAGTGGTTGACTTTGGAAGACGGGCTTATGTTGTACTGGTTGACTTTGCTGTTCTAATAGGTGAGAGTTTCCGGCTTCGGTGGGTGGTTTCTTCTGAGACTTTCACTTCATGACCCTGTTCTGCCGCTTAACATAGAGGTATTCAATCCACCGCTGTTTCATTTGCACGTAATTCTTTTCCAAGCATGAACAAGTTCCAATCCCAGATGTTGAAATTTTGTAGGCATCGAGCAAGGAAGATGCTAAAAACCTTGGTCATGCCGTGCTGTCTGCAGTGAATGAGTTTCCAGCTCTTGATACAACTGCATTGAACAAATTTGTGCAAGCTTAACCGATTTGCAGGTGGAAGCATCCATTTTTCTGTTTGTTGTCCGGGGTATCGGAACACTGTATGGTCCAGTATCGTAGAAGCTTGTGTGAGAAATGTCTACAAATGTTATTTTATGGAGAAGCTGCAATTATTTACTAACTTATACTGTATGAGTTTTTGGTTTTGCTATCTGCACCATATCCCTTGATATGAAAATTTTATTTTGGTGCAAGAATATGCCTGTGAAGACAGACAAGTAGCCATGTTTTTGTGTCCCGATGTTTGCCTCTTTGTACAATGGGAGGGGATTTTATGGGCTTCTTCCCCACCTCGGCGGCCCTTCTGGAATATGTGTCTAAAGCACATCCAGTCTAAAGCACATCTAGTGTGATTTTCCTTTTTCAGTCCATTCCTAAAATATATCCCCACTCCAAGCACAGTCACGTTGTCCAATGAATATCATTTGTGGTCGATTGTAGCCACGATAGCCTCGTGGTGGCTGTAATGGAGAGATGACGTGAATGTGGTCAACTTTGTCAGTAATGGTGATAGGTTGCAGGCAACAATTAAAATATGTCATCCCGTGCTGGTTACACAGTTTGCCCATTGAGCAATAGAAAAATGGCAACAATTAAAATATGTCATCCCGTGCTGGTTACACAGTTTGCCCATTGAGCAATAGGAAAATGGGTCTTTCTACAGTAGCCTGTATTCGTCGCACGGAGTTTCTGACATACAACGAAGCTCCCACCAGCATGTAGCACCACATCTGCGGCGGGTTTGGAGGGCAATGTTCCCTAGGCGATACCACTTTTGAGTTATAGAAGATTTGCGATGTAGATGGACTTCCTTAGACAAAAGCATGGTTTAGGTTAATCTTGATTTTAGTTTTTTTTAATGTTTTTATTTTCCAAGTGTGTTGTTGGTGTTCTCACGATTCTGGTGAGATTTGTGATCTTCCCTGCCGCTGATTTGAGAATTCAACGACAACTTCTGAAACAGATCTCAATAATAAAACTACGGAGTTGTGGCAATCCAATGAGGATTAACCTGGTTAGCTATGAAGAAATATGGAGCCACGCAATACCATGCTACTTCAAATCAAAACGGATCCGCCTCCAAAACTCCTCCAACAAGCACTTTCGACTGCTGATTGGAGAAATCCAGCACCAGCCTCTCTAAAACTATAGAGTTTATGCAACACGGTGAAGGCGAAGATTAAATGCGTGAGTCGAGTAGCAGACCGCCGTGTGTGAGTCAGATGATGTGTTCAAGTTTAGAAAGATTAAAAATATTAATTATAGTTTTAACCTAGAGTTTGTACGACCTAAACTTGGTACAAAGATGTAACAATCTTAGATTAATGAGAATGAGAATGATATTTTTTAAAAAAAAGAAAAGAAAGAAAAAAAAAAAGATAGACATGAGTAAGGTTTATAATACAATCTGAAATTCTCTAGAAAGTATTGTAAAGCATATGAATTTCCCCTAATAATTTATTAATGGATTTTTTTTCAAAAAGGAAAAAAAAGAATAATAGATCAAATTGATCATGGAGTGTGATATGGAGTACCTTATTCAAATTCAATGGAAATACTCCTATTACTTCCAATTAAAGCATGTCTTAGGAAAGGTTGCATGTTGGCTGTCGTTTCTCTTTTTGTCTATCACGTGCCAAGAACCATTCTAGTCCAATGCAAGTTTCAGACAATTTTCAAATGTTATCATGGAATATTATGTGTCAAATTCAAAGTTCAAATGTTCAACAAACTGCAGGAGAAAATGAAGGATAAAATAGTATCATGAAGAACCACAAAAGTATCTTTTATAGTAAAAATTACACTTGGCGAACATGTTCTCTCAACTACGAAATAATACACCTTCGACACCTTTAAGATCCTAATGAGGAGTTAGACCAACACCTTGTTGGGCCGCAAGCCCAACCTAAGAGGCCCATAAAAACCAACTTATTGGGCCTTACACTAAGGGAAAGACTTAAGGATTAGGTGACCACAATTATGGTTCAAAAGGTATAAATAGGAAGGTATGTTGTTATTTTTTTACTAAGTTTTATGGGTTAATCAAACAGCCGCATATTGATTTTACCATCAGAGCTTTTTCCCCAGGAATACTCCGGGGTCTATTTTGCAGGTTGTTGATTGCTGCCAATAGATCGAAGGTGGGCTCCTAGATCGGGTTCAGAGTCGCATCAAGTTGGCACACCCAGTGGGACCCGAGAGAAGTCAGATCTAGATCTGTTGGCGGATGTCCACTTCCATGGCTACTACTAGAAGAAGTGAACGATTGAAAAGTAAGGGCACATATGCTGGGGACAAAGCACAATCGGGCCCCCAAAGTGCGAAGACATCCATGGCAACACAAAATATAGGGACGGATCCGATAGAGGTATCGGTGAATCCTAACCCGGTGGTCCCCATGGAGGAATCCCTCGCCAGGGTGGGGGCCTCCAAGAATTTGGAAGTTACTATCAAACCGGCAGTTGGATCGTAGCCCCCGAAATCCCTACCTGGGTGTCAAGGGGTGTTAATGGTCACCTTACTGAATGTTCTGGTGATTCTCAAATCGAAGGTTATGAAATGAGAGTTTGAGAGAACAGAAGTGTTTCAGAAGTGGCTACGAATCACCAATTGGGTTTGGAGAAGATCTCTCAAGGTCATCAGGTCATCTCCCCCATTGATAGGACCAGGATCATCAGGGGTTGTAGCACCATCGATAACTTGGAAGCAGGTGCAAGCTTTGCCACTTGTGAGCCAAATGATAGGGGTGCCTTAATTTGGGCACCAGGAAGCCTCCCAACGAAAGCCACAACCCTCATTCCAGGAGGGGATGTTGGTACACTACTCGATGCCAGGTGAACCTGTGTATGTAGGAAATGAGCCAAGGACATTGATGGTCTCGTTTCCAGGGAGTGAAGGTTGAGCGGGTCCTGTAGTGGGTCATAGGGGGTATGCTTGCTACAACCAGAGACCTGTATCTATGAGATATCCCAGCTACGCTGGAGGAAGGCCATACCCGGAGCATGTCATGGAACCTCGGGTGCATGGTTTTCCACACAAAAACCCTCGACGAAGCCAGAACCAGTTAACTGGAGAAACTGGGGATATGCTTGGACGAGAGCTTGACAGGTTAATATGGTCGATGGGACAATCCACCGGGTCTCCCTTTGACGTGACAGTGACCGCGTGTCAATGGTCTGCTAACATGAAGCCTCCAGAAGACCTGTCTTATGCAGGAGATTCAGATCCTTGAGAGTTTATCCAGACTTTCCTAAGCATGATGAATTCACACGACATCGAGGAGAAGATAGTATGTAAGCTGGTAGGTAGCTACCTTCAAGGGAAGGCACATGAATGGTTCAACAAGCTACCAAGGGGATCCCTACGGCCATATCAAGATTTTAGTCGAGTGCTGCTGAGTCAATATTGCCAAAATAAAAAATTTACAAAGACGTTGACCGAGCTGTACCAGACGAAACAAAGGCCTGGAGAGTACACGATGATGTTTTACCACAAATATGTCGATAAAAGCTTGGGGGTGGTTGAAGGGACAGAAAACAAAGTGATATAGAGATATTTGTTGGGAATGGAAGATTTGGAGTTATATAGGAAGTTAACGGCAAAAAATCCAAAGAATCTTCAATAGCATCTGGAAGTAGTGGAGCAACATTCAAAGTGGAGCAGGTGACTAAGAAAAAAAGAAAAGGTATGATGGCTAAGAAGATAAAGATTGGAGATAGGGGTAAGGGACCAATGGATCCATCAAGAGAAAGGTTTGACAAGTACACGCCCTTTCAACGTACTCCAGCAAAAAGTATCCACGGGGGGGGGGGGGGGGGGGGGGGGGGCACCTCTGCCACTCAACAGATCAGAGGCGTTCGTGGTTGGAAGGAGATCCACGAACGATTCGGCGAACACCAAGGGAACTTTAGTCACTATACGAATGACTGTGGCCATCTTTGAATTGAGATCGAGAGATGTGAAAATGAGGGACTTCTTCGAGGCCCAAATTCTCGTTCACCCTTTTGAGATGGTCCAAGGCAGAGGAACGATCGAGAGGGTCGACCACATTTCAAAAGGAATTTCCCTCCTCCCAAAGTTAACCCTCCCCCCCCGATTGGGGGATAAGAGCATTGACAAGAGCCATTCGCAATAAGCCAATATGAAATTAGCATGTCTAGAATGAGAAGAATCCAATTATTCATAAGGTAGTGAACGTTATTAATGGATTCACTGGGGAAGGATCCTCAAATACCGTGATGAAAGCAGACTCAAGACATGTTCCTGCCGGTGAGCCATCTTATGAAAGGTTTTGGCCGGATGAAACAATAATGTTTTTAGAAGCAGACATAGTTCCTATCAGACCCCTTATGCAGATCCAATGATAATATCAGTGGTAATCGGAACTTCGTTGGTTAAAAGGATCTTTATCGATGATGGAAGTGGGGTGGAGATTATGTTCGTTAGCTATTTTGACCAGTTGGATATCGAACGAGGTAATTTGAAGAATTCGTTATGCCCTTTGTCAGGATTCATAGGAAAAATGATGAACCCTCTTCGCGAAGCTACTCTACCGTTCAGAGTGGCAGATGAAGAAAAAAGGGTGATGATAGTTACAACTTTGCGGTTATCGATGCTTACTCCCCTTATAATGTGATTATTGGAAGACCTTGGATGGGCCAGACTCGAGTAGTATGGTTGTCGTACAATTTAATGATGAAATTCCCAACAAAAAAGGGGATAACTTGCATTTGAGGTGATCAGGTGGTAGCAAAACAATGTAATTTGACAGTTATAAAGGGAGCAAAGAAAGGGGATATAGCATTGATCCATGGGAATGTCGGACTGGCGGACACAGAGAAAATCCATGTTCAAGATTGGGGGGAAATCACAGTTGGTAAGATGATGCCAGAGGTGGTAAGGAATGAAGTGCAGATCTTGCTCGATCATTACTCTGATGTGTTCTCTTGGGGTACTGAAAATGTGGCCGGGGTGCCCGCGGAGCTAGCTGTTCACAAACAGAATGTCGACCCTTTGATAAGACCCATCAAGAAGAAAAGGAGAATGTTTGCTCCAGAAAGAGCTGAGGCTATAAGAGCGGAAGTGGAGAAACTCCCCCAGGTAGATGTAATCAAGAGGTTCTTTATCCAGAGTGAATCGCTAACCCAATAATGGTCCCAAAGCATGACAGTGCTTGGCGTATGCGTATTGACTTCACCGATTTGAAAATATGTTGTCCAAAAGATAGTTGTCCCCTTTCTTTGATCAACAAGCTCATAGAGGCAATAGCCGGATAGTAGGTCCTGTCCTTCTTCGATGCACACAAGGGCTACCTCAGATACTAATGGCAGAGGAAGATAAGGCAAAAACCTCGTTCATAATGGAGATTGGCACCTTTTGTTACAAGAATATGTCGTTTGGCTAAAATAATGATGGAGCAACTTACCAGAGGCTGGTTGACAAGTTGTTTAAAAACCAAACTGGGAGGAACCTAGAGGTTTATGTGGATAATATGGTAATAAAGAGAAAGAACTATGGTCATTTTTTGGAAGACCTAGGGTAAATATTCAACGACCTACGAAAAGCGAATTTGAAGCTAAATCCAGCCAAATGTGTTATTGGAGTAGGGGCAGGCAAGTGAGGCTGTCGAGTGAGCCAAGTGAGGTAGGTAGAGACTCAAGGGTCTATGATACCTCCAGACGAGAGATATGAGGTGGTGCTCTAAGGAATGTGTTGCAGGAGGAGGACCCCAATTGGGGCAAACTTGTCAGCAACATGACCTCAGATGCAACACCTTCCAAATCCAATGAAACCCTCCAAAACAAAATCAAGTGTTCTCCTAGCAAATGTGTTATCCGGGATAGTGGGACTTGGCGGCCATGTATAGTAGCGTACTTCCCTCAAGTGCTCCAATGGAATGTGCCACAAGTACGCCCCTAGTTCCACTCTAGTGAAGTAGGTCTGTCCAAGTGCTCGGTTCCTCCAAAGTGTGGGTCCAATCTGCGATTGCTGTCCAACTGAAATCTCCAAGGTGGTACTACCACTGCAGGTAGTCTCATCTACTACTCCACTCTAGGAAGTATAAATCCTGCTCCATGTGAGGGTATACTTGTCCATCAAATACCACCGTGGTAGTTCTGTAACTGCCCTCCCCACTTTTGGTAAGTGGGAAATCATCACTGAATTTGTTGAACCTGTGCACCACCGTTGAGGTACTCAGGATGGAATTAATGATACGATACTGCTACCGACATAGAACTAAAGTCGGGCAACTTTGTCGCGTGCCCTACGCAACAGTCTGAGCTGTCCACCCTACTATTTATAAGTAGGCAACCATAACTGGGTTTAGGGATACTGAGAACCCCTGGTAAGTTACCCATGCCGAGATTTATGGTACGATAGTGCCAACGCCATGGCTCTAAAGTTGGGTGACTTTTCCGTGTGCCCTGCATAACAGTCTGAACTCTCCTCCCAACTATTGGTAAGTAGTCAACTATAACCGGGTTTTTGGATACTAAGCACCACCCGTGAAGTACCCAAGCCAGAATTTGTGTGCGATAGTACCACTAGAATGGTACTAAAGTGGAGCAACATGACTGCGTACTCCTGCGTAACAGTCTATACTGTCATCCCTGCTTTTGGTAAGCAAGCAACCCTAACCGGATTTAGTGATACTGTGTGCCACCGGTAGGAGGCACGGGTCGGGATATGGGATATGATAGTGCCACCAATATGGGACTAAAGAGAAACGACTTGACCACGCACTTCAACATAATAGTCTGTACCGTCAACCCCACTTTGAGCAAGTGGGAAGCTTCTCGGTGATTTGGCCTAAGCCACTAGGGATCCTGGACGGCTGGTGTTGGGGGGGATCTCCCCCGGGAATAGACTGTAGAGCACTGTGTAAATCTGAGTAAATATCGAATGCCTCATACTCTCACTGGATAGTGCAAGCCCCTCTTTAACCAAACTGTTTCTAGCCTTCCATATATAGTACACCGTCGTAAGCAAGGCTAGCATACCAATCTTGGTGGTCTTCTTCGCACCATGAGCCTCTATAGTAATCCAGCAGGCTGCTCCCCTAATAGTATAACATCTTCTCCTCAGACGGATCCATTCCTTCACTAAGTCCCAGATATCCCTGGAGAACTCACATGTGAAGAACAAGTGTGGGGCACTCTCCTGTGTACGCTTGCAGAAAGGACACCATCTTTCTCCATCATAATTCCTCAGCCTATCCCTGGTATCCAGCCTCTTTCTTACTGCTCTCCATGCAATAAATGAGTACTTGGGAGGGTATGAACCCTTCTATATAAGTCAATAAATGTGTTGAGCTAGTAGCTTCTCCGACAACATCTCATACACCCTTGGTGAGTCAAAGTCCCTCGATGATGCCCAACTAGAGAGTTGAGAAATGGTCGGGCCACTCGCGCCAAGGAGGACAACAATATGTCCTGTCATTAGATGTCTAATGAGTGCTAAGGAATTTTACTTGGAGGGTGTCCAGTTCTAGAGGTCTGCTCCTTTTATGTAAAACGAGTGAACCCACTTGCCCACAAAGAATTCTTTCTAATGTGGAAGTTCCATATCTGCTTCGATAAAAGAGCGTCATTCCATGCCACTCTAAATCAGGGTATCACGAAACATGTTAAAACACAGAAAGATGAAATTTTCCCTTACATCATACAGACACAATAACATGATACTACTAAAAAAGATGTGAAAGAAACCTTAGAACATCAACGAAACATAAAATTTATCATCTTGAGATTGATCCAGAATGTATGTTCCATAAATCAATACATGCGAATGAAGGAGTTTGCAAATCTCTTTTTGATAGGACTATTTCACAAACACATTTTTTTAAAGATTTTATTTTAATATTGGACCGATTCTCATTATGATGGACTGAAGATGTTATAGTTGTTTACAGATTGGCCTAAGTGAGCCTTGTTCACTAGCAATCTATCAACTTTAACGATTTCTAGTCTAGAAAATATTATTCCTATAATCTGGATTCTCTAACTAGTAGTCTGACATCCGGTGGGATATCCAGGTAGTTTTTTTATTAATCGCAACACATTGCCACAATTCGTATTGCTTTCCAGGTGAGTTATCATCCAGAAGCATATCTCTTTCATAGCCTTTAATATTGCTAGTAGCTCTATTTGTGTTGCTGATAATGCTCTAATACTCTTTGTTCCTTGCCACTTAGTTTGTTTCCTTGGATGAATACACACTAAGTTGTCGCCCCTCCCCTTTTTCTTCACAGTACGCAGCGTATGTCTTTATCAGTGTCCAGCCATTCTAAGGGTGGTTGTTTGTGGTTCCATTTCCTTTCCATTTTAGTTCGATGTCTCCAGTCATTTGTGCCTTCTGGATTGGTTCTTTCCATGTTAGGACATGGTGGCGTCTCATGTTTGGCACTGTCTCAACGTTTAAGGTATCTGTTTCGTTTGCAACTGCATATGTCAAGTTCCCCGATAGTTGCATGTTATTGTGGTCAATGTCTCTTCTACAGACAAAGATTCATGTTCCAATGTCGCTTTGTTCTTTGCCCACCAACTGACCCATATGATTACACATCAAGTTCCTTGTCTTCCTTTTCTCGGGGTATTTTGGATCACAACGCTTTGTTCCTTCCTCACCAAACTACTTTTTTCAAATTTGTTAGGTTGTATAAAAATAATTGTAATCTTCTAAGAATTCACTTCAACTTCAGGTGTTTTGAGAATTTTAATTCAATTTTTGATTATATAAAAGAGTGAATTCTATTTTGATCACAATACTTTTACGAAGTTTAACTTCTAGTCCCCATATTCAAAAAAAAAAAAAATTTAGGCACTATACTAATGAAAATGCACAATTTTAATCTCTCTATTATTCATTGTCATTAAATCTCTAATGATCAACAATAAATCCTCTTTTCAAGGACACTTTTGATATTACACTCAATCCGAATTATTTATGTTCTTTTCTCTCATAGTTATTTTTTCTCCTCTTTCGTTTCCCTCTTTGGTAAAATTATGGGAAAACCCATTAGATTATGCAACCATTAGATTAGTAGGCGGTATTTTCCCTCGGTTTAATTAGAATAATAAAAATGTGAAAACTTTTAATTGTGATATAAACATTTATTATATAACGTGCAGTAATTATAAAGTTTATAACTAGATTAATGCAACCCAAACATTTTATCTTCATTTCTTCTAATTTATAGTTTAAACTCTGATCTTTCCATGATCTATGAAACCAGATTAATGCAACCCAAAAATTTTATCTTCATTTCTTCTAATTTATAGTTTAAACTCTGATCTTTCCATAATCTATAAAAAAACCGTCTTTTAAGAAACGGACTCTCTCAGCCAAGAATCTCATCCACCTTTCCGCCCCAACCACCCCGTTTGAAACGTCTCCTACTGATAATTGTGGAATCTACTAAATGAACCCCTATATTTTACTATAACATATTCTAATACGCATCATATCATATACATGTAATATTTTAAATTTAAATTATAATAAATAAATTAAATTAAATTCCCAATCTTCTCCCATACATCATCACCTGCCAATACAGTGGCACCAGAGGCGGAACCAATGGTACGCGAGGTAGGGCTCCAGCCCTACCTAGATCGCCGGCCGAAGGTAGAAGGAGTCGGTCCGGTCGTTGAGCGCGTCTTCCAGCGGAGCTTGGCGCGTCTCCGGCGACTGGTACACCTTTGCTCGGAGAAGAAGGCCGCATCGCGGCCTTCTCTTTTTTTATGCCTAAGTAATAAAACGCCAGTGGACCCGACGTCGTTTCCACGCCAGTGGACCCGACGTCGTTTCCACGCCAGTGGAAACGACGTCGTTTCATTTGTAATAAGAAAAATAAATAAATAAAAATGAAATGGAGAAATGGATTGGGCCAAAACTGAACCCAATCCAATAATCCACTTCAGCAAAATATTAGAACGAGAGCAGCAGGAGCAGAGCATCCTCCCTCAGTCCCTCAGCCGAGAGCCATCCGCCACCGCCGTCAAATCCGCCACCAGGTCTCCACCGCCAGATCCACCACCAGGTCTTCGCCGCGGCGCTGCAGGAAGCTGCCTCGTCCCGCCGCCTCTGCACGCCGGGCGTCGCCTCTCCAAACCACTGGTAGACTACTTCTATTTATGCTAAGATTTATTAATTTTAGGGTTTATTCTCTTTTTTATTTTTTGCTTCAAAACTTAAATTTATGTGAACATGATTTTTAGATTGGATGTCGAATTGAAGTTATATAGTTGTATGATTGTTGAAATTTAGTTGAATTGCACATTTGAATTTAGTTGAATTGCATATTTAGTCGAATTTAGTTGAAATTTAGTTGAAATTATAATTGTTTGATTTATTTTGTATAATTGTATGTGAAAATGAAATTGTCATAATCGGTTTATGGAATTATCAATTAGGGATATTTGTTAAATTGAATTTAGATGAATATGATTTTATAAATTTTTTGTTATCTCAATTTGTTATTGTTTCGTAACTCTTTTAGATTTTTTAAAAATAAATCAATTTACATATTTTCCCTATTTGATATTTAATAGGTTATGGATAAATTTTTAATTCGAAGTAGCGGATCTCCATCTTTAAAGAGATCGAATGAATCTAATGAACAAAGGCACAATGAAGAGGGTAGTAGTACAAAACAATCTCGTGTAGAATTCGATCAGAATGATGTTATAAGTGATCCCAGGCTACGTAAACCTATTGAAGAGATTGATTTTTTTAATAAGAACACCCGAAGGTGAGGGATATGTATTGGGTTCCCCAGGCCCTGTAAACCGATCAGAACAATTTACATCCAGAGTATTATGGTTTCCTGAAACCATTGTGGCAACAAGGCTGCCTCCCAAAAGTCCTAACACTACCTATAATGAGTCTCTATATAGACAGCTTATACAAAAGTGACTTGATCTGTAATGAAGTTGCGATCCAAAGAGAGAATCTCCACGCCTCGTGTTAATTCTCTCCTTTGGCCAGGCAACTTCAATAACAGATGGTCTATGATCAGCACAATCATCAAAATATCCAGAAGTAGGAGTGGAAAGTGTGAGGTGCCCAAGATTTGGCAGCAGCAGTTGGATTTCCAGGATGCTGGAAAGAAGACTGAGCAGCCAGGGGACAGCAGCTCCTATGATCTCAGTATGCGTGCAAGTATTCCATGAGTTGCTAAGATCTGCACAGAGAAAATATCTACTATCAGCAGTGTCACACCCTGGTGAGGCCATGTTGGTGAATTCGAACATGAGGGAAATGATTCCTATCTAAGGTAATGAGACCTGTAATATGATCAGGCAGATTATGCAAGTTTAAAGGCTGGTTATGAATAGCATGATGTTTCGCAATTGCATCAGCCACCGAGTTACTTTCTCTATAAACATGCTTAAGAGTAGCTTCACCAAGTAAACTCTTCACCCTATAGGCCAAATTGAAAAGATTCCAGTGAGCAGAATATGGTTTTTCAATCATAGTAATGGCTAGGATAGAATCTGATTCAATGATTGAGGGGATGTCTGCATGGGAGAAAGACTGACAAGCAGCCAATATAGCTAAAATTTCAGCATGGAGAGGAGAAATTACCTCAATAGAGGTTGAAGAAATGTGAAGTGGCATGCCTAAACTATCCCTCACTATAACCCCAACAGCAACTGTATGAGGGAACCAGGAAGCATCCGTATTGATTTTTATCGAGTTCATGATTGGCTTTTCCCACCAGACTGATCTAAAAATTGGTTTAGGAGGTGGCCTAAGAAAAGGGTGTAGGTGCTTCAAAGAAAGAGGTAATGCAGAGGTAGGACTCATCTTTGGAGGACAGGAGTTTAAAGTTAATCTGATGAGCTCCAGTATCTCTTTACATATCAGTTCAGAAGATAAAGGAGCCTGGTCATAGATATATCTATTTCGAGCCTTCCAAAGACTCCAACATATTAGAGGTGGAAGTATTTTGCACAATAACTGAAGACTTTTGGTTAGATCAGAACAGTTCCAGAAGGAGAAAAATCTTTGGGAGAGGGATTGATCTTCAATTATATTGAAATCTATCAAAGAGGCCATTCTGCTCCATATCAATTTTGCCAGTGAGCAAGTTATAAAGAAATGATCTATTGAATCCAAGAAACAGCACACAGGACATTTAGAAGCCAAACTAAAACCACAAGTTATAAGGACATCATCAAAGGGAAGAAATGAATGAAGCATTCTCCAAGTAAAAATCGAAATCTTTTTCTGCAGCAGTACATTCCATACAAATTTTGAGGTAGGGAAATTACCTGTGAAGTTTGTGATGGTATGGTATGCAGTTTTAAAGGAGAAATTACCCGAAATATTAGGCTTCCATATGATTCTATCCTCCCTATCTTCCACCAGTATTGCTTCCTGTAGAAAAACCCGAGTATCATTTTCCAGATAAGCTGATATCTGAGAAAGAATCACAGATTTATTTCTAATGAAGTCTGATACTGAATACAGTTGAAAAGTGTCCATGATATTACTTGGGACATTGTTGCTCAAAGGACCATGAGGACACCAATTAGAGGTCCAAGCATTACAAGTACCTTTCCCATGAATAACCAGAGAATTATCCTCAGCTATGGAATTAATAGAGCAAATTCTTTTCCATGTGACTGAAGATCTATGAGAAACAGGCAATGACCAAAGTAATTTAGACCATAAAGTTATGCCTAGTTGGCTTTTCCACCAAAGTTTAAGGGAACATGCATCAATTATTCCTTTAATAGATCTAAACCCCAGTCCATCAAAGGATGTTGGTTTGGCCAGACCTGACCATTTTTTCCATATCTTATGTCCTTTACCATCAGTTTCACCCCAGAAAAATTTAGCCAATTTTTTCTCAAATGCTCTAATAATATACTTTGGGGGGTTTGTCACAGCCCATGGATGCTGAGGTAGAGGGTATAAACAGCTGTTAATTAATACCAATTTCCCCCCAGAGCTCAACCATTTATTTTTCCAGTTTTTCAACTTATTATCTAACCTTTCCATTAGGGGTTGAAAGTATCTCTTTAAAGTACGACCCTTAAAAATAGGGCAACCGAGGTATTGGAAAGGAAAGGATCCCTGCTTCATTTTCAAAATGGACCTCATTTGGATTAACTTTAGATTTGAAGCTCTTCTGCTACGGAAAAAGTCTGATTTATGGAAATTGAACTTCTGCCCTGAAGTAAATTCAAAGATATCCAAGAAAGCCTTGATTTTGATTAAGTTAGATTTAGAGGCTTGCATGAAGATAATAGTATCATCGGCATACATTAGATGAGAAGTTGGTGAAATTGAAGATGGCATCTGATAATATGAGAGTTTCCCATTATGAAAAATAAAGGATAAACTTCAAGAAAATGCTTCAGAAAAAATGTTAAAGAGGAAGGGAGAGAGTGGATCACCTTGCTTAATTCCTCTAGTTGCCTGGAAGAAACCCACTGGATTTCCATATATTAAAACTGAAAAAAATGCTTGTGATAGATTGGATATTACAGCATTAAGAAAAGGACCATCAAATCCAAATTTCCTGAGTACAGATTTTAAGAAGTCCCAATTAACTCTATCAAAGGCCTTATGCAAATCCAGTTTAATAATGCAATTAGGGGGTTCTAGCCTTTTTGTCTAAAAATCTCACCAATTCCTGAAGATAGAGGATATTATCAGCAATATCTCTATGTTTCATAAATGCTGATTGATTTGGTGAAATCAAGATATCCATGTAAGGTCTCAGTCTTTCCATTAATACTTTAGAACAAATTTTATTAATAGTATTAGAAAGACTTATAGGTCTAAAGTCGTCAAATGAACTAGGGGTTGCTTTTTTAGGTATCAATGTGATCCATGTGCTAGCTATTCCTCTTGGAATGGGAGAGCCCCTAATGAAATCATTCACTACATCAACTAAGTCCTTTTTAATAATGTGCCAACATTTAGAATAGAATTTACAAGTAAATCCATCAGGGCCAGGACTACTGTTGCTACTCATTCCTTTTATTACTGCCTCCACCTCTGATTCAGAGGCAGGCTTAGCTAATTCAATGTTATTTTGAGCAGTACTCAAAGTGGGAATTTGATTCAGAAAGTGCACATAGTAAGTATGATTAGGATCCTGATTTGGTTCAGATAATAAGTCTGAGTAATATGCTATTGCCTCTTTCTGTATATCAAGTTGAGAATTTAGCCACTGACCATTTCTATCTTTAATTTTTGAGATCTGAAGTCTACAATTTTTTTCTTGTACAACCTTATGAAAGAGCTGTGTATTATTGTCCCCTAATTTATGTCATTTAAGTCTTGCCTTTTGTTTCCAAAACTTCTCTTTCTCTTTCTGAGCTCTCAGCAATAGAGCTTTTTTCTGATTTAAATTAACAAGTTCAGTTAGAGAAGGATTTAAATCATAGGCCAATTCCTGAATACGAAGAGATTCTTCAGCATTGATTAAATTTGTGTCAATATGACCAAAACATTCCTTATTCCAAATTTTTATTTCCCTTTTCAACCTAATACATTTCAGGAAGAATCCTATCAGTCCTCTTTCAACCATTTGTTTATCCCAACTATTCTGAATTAGAGTGTAGAAATCAGGACGGTTAAACCAAACATTAAGGAATCTGAAAGGTCTCGGATTGAGAGTAGACAGATTAGAAATATTCAATAACATAGGAGAGTGATATGAAGTCTGTCTATTCAAAATTTGGATAGAGGAAGAGGGGAATTTCTGGTTCCATGATATGGTGCTTAATCCTCTGTCTAACCTTTTGGATGTAGGGCTCCTAAGTCTAGAGTTACACCAAGTGAATAGGTTGTCTACTGTGGTAATTTCCTAAATTGCAGTTGTGCTTATCCAAGTATTAAAATCACTAATACTCCCTAGAGAGGGTGAACTAGGACCTCTATATTCAGTGATGGTAGTAATGGTATTAAAATCTCCAATGAAAATAGTGTCACCCTAATTAATTGTTTCTAAGTCCCTCCATAATGTCTTTCTACCTTCCCTATCTCTAAGAGCATAAATAAAAACAGCATCCATTTGTAGGGTTATAGATTTATGAGATATGTTTACATGCAGATACTGTTCATGGAATGAGAGGAGATTTACTGAAAAGTGAATAGACCACATCAACCAAAATTTTCCATTATATAGGGTTATTCCATCAGCAAATTTAAGTTTATCCATATAGGATGTAAATTTAGAGTTGTCATGCATTGGTTCTATGATACATAGAAATTGAATCTTTTTAATCATGACTAAGTTGATTAATCTCAGCATTGATGTTTCCATACCCCTGATATTCCAAACCAAGAAATTTATTGAAAGAGAACCTATCATTGTTCACTTGACTTATGACTTTTAGTTGATCTAAGCATCATTTTATTTATTTGACTGAAGTAATTTGTCTTTTTACCTTTTGCCTTACCTGAATGAAGGGGATGGTCCTGTAATGGGGTTGAGCTCGAACTAGCTTGATGGTTTAAAATATCCTCCTGATCTAGAACATTGTCATCAGAGTCCACCTGCAAAATAGAGAATCTGTTTCCCATTATGTTTAGGAGAGAGGGAGATGCCCCATTCATCCTATACATACTAGAAAGGGAGGTCCCTACTTGGATACCATCAGAGGCATAGGCAATTGGAGTATAATTGATTAAGGCAGTTCTATGTAACAGCTTAGATACAGAGTTATCTAATGGAATCTGAGAGGTAGGATTTGAGAGACTGACAGATGCATTGTCCTGAACCAGTACAGGATAATCAGAAGTCTGTAAGTGTAAGTTTGTCTCCAGATTAGGGTGAGTTGTATTTATGGTTTCAGGATGAAGTTGCTTAGTAAACTCAGCAGTTTCCAAGGTAGTTTGGTCTTCAGAGGACAGTAGTGGAGGGGTGTCAAATATTTTCCCGGTGGCTTGCCATTGAGGCTGAGCCAGAGGAGGGTCAGGCATATTAACATTTGCATTGGCATTAGCATTTGGTGGAAAGGCTCTACACTGAGATTTGAAGTGTCCTAATTTGGAGCAATGGTCACAGTATAGGGGTATATCCTCATACTCTACTTGGTATTTTCTATTGTTTGTTACAGAGCCTAGCCTGATGTGGTGGCTGATAGGTTTTAGAAGGTCAATTTCTATGCATAACTTAATGGCTGAAGGTCTTGTAAGCATATCAGTTGCAAGATCGGTTTTTATGAAACTACCAATGCTATTTCCAATTGATTCAATTGCAGCCGAGTTATAGTAATACAATGGAACTTCTCTAATTATACACCAAACAGGGACTATAGGTGATTCTTTGTGGATAGAGAAATCAGAAGTCCATTTAAGCATTTTAAGTAGTATTCCATTAAAATTCCAGATTCCTTTCATCCATGCTCGTTGATAATCGTTAAGCAATTCGAACCTAATGAGGATATGCTTATAATCAAGGGAACCAAGTTGATACTTACCCGTAAAACCTACCGTTTTGAAAAAGTGCTCCAGTTGCTCCATTGAGCATCTGCCCTTTGTGAATTTTCCGACCAAGGCATTAGCATAGTGGGAAGACAAAGTTGCGATCTGTTCGTCAGAATAAAGACAAGCTACATCTCCCAGATGTTGAGATTTAGGTACTAGCTCAGGATTATTTGGTAGCACTTTGGCTAAGGGAGGAGATTTATTTTTTACAGCAGCAACGAAGGTTAGTTGTGATGGCTGAATTGAGATAGGGTTAGGGATTTTCGGTGTGGGAACTGCCATGGTCGACAATGGCGCACTAGCCGTTATCGGCACCGTAGCCGTTATCGGCACAGAGCCGTTTCCGGCGAGTAAACCTAAACCCAACAATCTATAGGATACGGAGGGAAGAGAAGTGGTGATGAAGGAGGAAAGAAGTAGAATGAGATTCACAGATGAGATTTGGAAAATCGCACACAATCGCACACGGTCAGGAGTGAGAAGTAGTCATCCTAATGTATTGAAGAGATTGATGTTCCTATTAGAGATGAAGTGCTAAGAGAATATATATTAAGAGGTCCTTGCCAACCTAAGAATCATACTTTTCCCCAGACAATGTTCAATGATGAATTTAGAAGTTTTCAAAAGGGTTTCTTTGATGAATTTAATTGGTTGAAGTATAGTGTTTCAAAGGACGCGGCCTTTTGTTTTCCTTGCTATCTTTTTAAGAATTCAGCAAAGGGGACGGCATATACTGTGGATGGGGTGATGAATTGGAAGAATGCCCTTAAAGTATTTAGGAAACATGCTAGGAATGTGGATGGAATTCATCATGGTGCAGCAATCAAATTGAGAAATTTTAGCCTTCAAAAGCAAAGTATCTCACATTGTTTGGATGGTCATTTTACTGAAGCAAAAAAGGCATATCGCACACGTTTGAATACGATTTTGGATGTGACAAGATACTTGTTAAATCAAGGTTTGGCTTTTCGTGGTCATGATGAAGGTTGGGATTCCATCAACAAGGGTAATTATCTTGAATTGGTTGAATGGTATTGCAAGCGAAGTGAAGATGTTGCTAAGGTAATGAATGAAAATGCTCTCGAAAATTGCAAGTTGACATCCCCAGAGTTCAGAAACAGCTCTCAAGTGCTTGTGCTGGCGAGGTAACTGATGCTATTGTTAATGACATTGGAGATAGTGTATTTTTTATTCTTGTTGATGAGGCTAGAGATGCATCAATAAAAGAGAAAATGGGGGTTGTTTTGAGATATGTCAACAAACAAGGATGTATTCTTGAGCGTTTTCTTGCTCTTGTGCAATTTCCATTACTAAAGCTATTACTTGATGGAGGCTCTTAAGCAACTGTTTGTAGATAAGAAATTGTCCTTATCAAAGTTGAGAGGCCAAGGATATGATGGGGCTTCAAATATGTGAGGGGAGTTTAATGGATTGCAAGCTTTGATATTGAAATAAAACTCTTCTGCAAGGTATATTCATTGCTTCTCTCACCAACTTCAATTGGTTGTTGTTTCTATTGCATATAGTACTCTATCTGTGGGTGAATTTTTTGGGTATCTTGATAAACTGTGAATCTAGTTGGAGGTTCATGTGTTAGAAAAGAGATGCTTGTGCAATTAGAACATGCTAGACTTGTACAGGCATTGGAGAGTGGGGAGAATGTTAGTGGAAGAGGCAAAAATCAAGAAATGAGTTTGAGACGGCCTGGTGATACACGTTGGGGATCACATTACAGTACTATTCTTTGCTTTGAGGCCATGTGGTCTTCTATTATTCAAGTGATTCTTAATATCTGTGAGCATAGAAATTTAGATGAAAATGCCTCTACAGGAAAGGGTTTGATTGATAGAATAGAGAGCTATGAATTTGTATTTTGTATGTTTTTTATGAAGCATTTGTTGGGAGCTACAAGTCAATTGTCCCTTGCCTTGCAACAAAGAGATCAAAATATTTCGATGGCTGTGCGAATGATGAATAAAATGAAGACTGAATTGCAAGAATTCAGAGATTGTGGTTTTGATAAATTATTGGATGGAGTCAACACATTTTGTGTGAAGCATGAGATCACATTAGACGTGATGGAAGCACAACGGAAAATTCGTCACCGTTCTAGACGACGTGGAGAAATGTTAACCAATCATGATTTCTACCGTGTTGATATTTTTCTTCAGGTACTACTTTAATATTTACATAGTTTAATTTATTTTGTTTATAATATTTTGTATGTATTTTTTATCTTATTGTTATATTTTTTATTGTTTCAATACTAGACCGTTGACAGGATGATTCTTGAAATGAATCATCGATTTTGCGAAGCAAGCTCGGAATTACTCGTATTGCATGCCTTGATCTGAGAGAAATATTTGTCATGTTTGATGTTGGTAAGTTGCTTCGCCTTGCTGAACTCTATCTGGATGACTTCTCCCTTTTTTATTGTTTAGAACTTGAGCAACAACTTGATTTCTTCATTCATGATGTGAGAGATGATGATGCCTATTCAGTCATCAATGATCTTGGAAGTCTTGCTCAATATATGGTTCGATCACGTAGCATGGTACTCTTCCATTGGTATATCGTCTTATTGAGTTAGCACTAGTTCTACCAGTTGCAACTGCTTCAGTTGAGCGGGTTTTATCTGCCATGAAGAATATCAAGACCGATCTTCGTAATAGAATGGGAGATGAATGGTTGAACGATGTTATGACGGTTTATATTGAAAAGGATATTTTTGTTAAGATTGAGAATGAACCGATTATGCAACGTTATCAAACCATGGAGTCTCGTAGATATCTGTTGCCCCACCTTTTCCTAGTTCTACTTCTAATAATTCGAGCATTAGAAAGTAGTTATTTTAGTAGTTTGGTGAACTTGTAAAAATATTATTGTATGGTACTCGCTTTATTATATTATGTAGTATCTTTCATTATTGTTGAGTTGAATTTTTAAAATTTATATTTCATTAATATTTATCGGCCTCTCCTAAAAAAATTTTCTGGTTCCACCACTGAGTGGCACTGCTACTTGTCGAAAAATCCAACTTGCCAGAAAAACCATCCCCACCCAACCACCACTGCCATGCGAAAACCCAATCCCACCATCGTCTGAAAACTCAGCCATACGCACCACCACCACCCTAACCCCTCCCCCACCCAAGCCGAGCCCCGCCCGCTCGTTTGTATTAGCTTCATACCTATGGTGATTTAAAAGTTATTAATCCTAATTCTACCCATTTAATTGAACGGGCGGATCTGTCCATTTGACCCGCCACACTCATTAACCCTCCTAACCTACTCTAATTTACTTAACATGTTACAAAATGTCGGACAAAATCAGTGTAAATAAATTTGTTTGCCCTCTGCATTCCAATGAAAATGCTTGAATTATACAGTTGTTGCATCTGCAGATTTACAATGCAGTCAGTACAACGAATTACAGGGCTCAAGTTTATAATCAACACATGAACAACTCTACTTACAATTGGGGGTTCATTTGAGGCTATTTTACTTTAGAAGCTTCATCATGAAGTAGAACTCGACATCCGGTGCAGTCCTGGGTTGGGGCCAGTTTGCTCCTTCCGGTACTTTGACGCACTTGAAGCCTCGCCCTATGTACAACCTTGTAGCTGCAGCGTTGTTAAGGTCGCAGTGCAAGGCAATGGCTCTACAGCCCCAGCTTCTTGCCTTAGCCTCCGCATCAGCTACAAGCTTTTTCGCTATTCCCTTTCCGCGAAATCTTTCCCGAACAGCAACATTTGATATGTACGCGATACCCTTCCTGATAAGTTGTCACATAACAATCTATCATCTTCTAGGGGAAAGGATGCTTAGAAGATAACAAACGAACATCTACAAACTGAAAAGGAAAATTTGAACCAGCATAATGGGGATCATATTAACCACATAAACCTGACAAGTCACGTATATCTTAAGCAGCAAGAGACACAAAATTATCCATGGACTATTGCAAGTATAACAAGAATAGCAATTCAAAAAATAATGCAAAGCTAACAACTTCTTGAATAACTTCACTGGACATGAGAATGAATAATAACCACAAACACGTATCATTGTGACCACCTAAGAGCTTTGTAGTTAATATGTCAATGCATGCAATTATACCTTCAAGAATTGCACATTCCTTAAGTGAGTAAAGTAACGTAAGTATACCACCAAATTGGCTACTGTATGTTAAAGTTTCTAATCTTGGGATGGTAGGCTGGCATAGACTCCGAAGGTATAAGCAATCTTAAACTACCTTCTCTGTCGCAGAGGTCCTTTTCTGGGAAGAAAATCCGCCACAGAATCTACTGTCAATATCCCAGCCACGTATCCTCTATGTAAACTGAATTTTCCATTAAAGCCACCGATCTTGAAATCTTCATTCCATAAAAGGAGACCGCCTTCATCAGAGCTGCCAGTTACAGCAACCAAACAAGTCCTCTTGCATCCACTAGGTAATGAAAACCCAAATAGCATCCCGATCAGCCTGTCCATTCTCAATGCAAAATCTAGAGGGAACGAATATTGTGGAAAGAAGGAGCTACAATGAGTCTCAGCTACTTCCCAACAATCTTCCAATCTCGCCTCCCTAACAACGACGTCAGGCGACACGGCTGGAAACAGCTCAGCCAACTGACTGGCTCTACAAAGCCCTAGAGAACAAAAAAAAAAACCACTCAGTATTCAATGCAATCACATGTCGGCCGATACTCTATTTGAGGATATATGGAAATGCACCCAACCAAAGTATCACAGCATGTCATGCCTTTACTTAAATATTATAAAGGAAAAGAGTCCATGAGTACATGATAAATAAGGAAAAAAGGAGTAGACTTCTTAAGCAGAGTGACAGGGTAGTAACATTTTTTGGCAGGCCTTGTATGAGCTTAACCAACAAAGTGATTATTCTTATTATTTTCAACCCAGCCATCATCTCAAATTCAATGGTCATAACTTTTCGGGTTAGTCACAAATTACCCTCTTTTGGTTTCGGCAACTTACGTATAGCCTGCCGTGATTATCTAAGGAACTAAAATTAGACTTGCAAACCAACTAATCTGCTCAAGTAATGCGCCATTGATAAGGTGAAGTTCTACAGCATGAATAACCCTTTTTAAATTCTTTTTGCCAGATATGGAACCAGTTGATTGATTATTCCAAACATCTGGTATGAAGATATTGGACAGATACATTTCTCACATGGATATGACTTTGTTAAATACAACCCAATTTCACAAAAGAATAAAGAGCCAGTAATTGCAACTACTTCATCATTTTTACACCTAAATTTTTCGAAACCCACACATCCAGTGCACATACCTGGATTCTTACTACAACTATTTCTTTCCATACACAACTTATTATCTTGTAAACAAAACTTCAAGAAACATCCTTTAGGTAGAAATTCTCAAGCACCTTTTCCAGTTAAAAACCTTCCTGATCAACACTTCAAATACATTTATCAGGATCCTCAATATAACCACTTATTTCTATGCATAACCTCTCATGCAAACTTCAAGAAACACACTATAAGTAGAATCTCCATCAGTGATGTCCATGTTCTTTCTTTGATTCTGAAGATAGTGTAAAGACAGTAAATTTGAGTAACATTTAAGCCAAAAAAAAAAAAAATCAAATGGACAAGATTACTATAAATCCCTTTCACCATTTCAAAGGGTAGCTTGATCAAACTGCCAAAAGCAAACACAGGCACAAAGTCAAAACCTAGAACACACACCCTTTTCCCCAATTTTCTTCATCCACAACAAAAGGAACAAACTTGATTACACCAACCAACGAAAAATCAGCATAGCCCCATAAACATCTTATATTCAAAGCAAAAAAGAAATAAAAATAGGGAAAAAAAATTCAAAGGGATATTTTTTACCTGAAGTGTGTGGATGATGTGATTCATGGAGAGGGATCCTAGAAGAAAATAAAGGAAGGGGTGATTTATTAGATACGAAAAAGAGGGGATTTAGAGATGGGTTTGAGTTTACTGCAATGGAAGAAGTCCCAGACACTGTTAATGGCAATATGGTCTGCATTTCGGGGTTTTTTTCGATGAAGCAATCAACAAGCAAAATCAGAGCTCACAAATATGTGGTGGGGTTTACTAAAATTCTAACGTTGGTCTTCACACTTCTCTCTGCCAATATGAACATTTTCGACCTTAGCCGGCTCAGTGGAACTAAGGAAGCTGTTTCAATCGGCAAGGACAGGGATTTTGAGTGCAAGCCACAAGTATTAATTTTTTTTTCTTTTTTTTTAGCGTACTTTTTTATATTAAGATGGTGACTGTGTTACATAAAGTGGGGTGAGACTCATACATGGTTCACGCAAAGTGGGATGAATCTCCCACGTGCTTGCTTTAAGAGCATGTTCTACACTAATATAGTGCATGTGAAGACTTAGACCATAATAATGCAAACAAAAGAAAAAATAGAAATTGCACCTGATTGCAATTGGACGAGCACGGTGCTATAAATCATATTATGCAACAAAGTTTTAGTGTGCTTGAAAAGTCTTCGAAAGCTTGGCTGTTTCATTTCATTGTCTTCCTGGTCTTTTTCATAGATTTTATCCTCTAAAAACGATAAATATGAAGAGTTTTTTTCTTCTATATACATAAATAAGAACAAATAATATTCTATACCTTTTTTTGGAAAATAATTCAAAAATATCAAAAAAAAAGCCAAGACATCGATCAATAAGTGAAATTGACATCAAATCTAACTAGTCTTTAGCAATAACTGAATTCAACCAAACTAATCGTTTATACTATTACATATTAGAAATCCAATAAAAATTATAACATCACCTACAGTGATATTAACCCGCTTCCCACAAAAATCATGACCACTTGGCAGAAAGAAGCGTATCACACATCAAGATCGCCACGCCAAATATACCAAATGGGGATCTTTTCTATAAATGTAACACCACTCGATCCAACCACGAATTATGTTGTCCAAACTATAAACGCCTAGAAAAGCACAAATTTAACGGATCCAAATGAATGGAAACTCGAAGATAAAACCACATATCAAGAACAAGACATCAATGCGAACAACTAAATCGAATTATTATCATGAACACAACGATCTAATTGATCATGTCGAAGAACAAAACTAATGTACGAAGACAAATCTCACACTTATTCAATAACATAAACATCAATTAAAATAAACTATATTGCCGGGGAAAAGAAAATTGAAGAAAAGTAGGGTTTTTATTAGGAGAATGGATGCTATGACTTTTTTAGCATGGGTAAGGTACGTTCTCTCTCAAGTAATTTGTCACTGAAAGAAATTGACTAATCTAAAACTGAAATAAAAGTAGTGAAAATAAAAATAATACATAAGAACTAAACTAAATAGCAAAAATTTAAATTCTACTAAACTACTAAAATGAATTCAAGTTCAAATAAGCTATGGAAAATAAAGCCTAATTCATAAATATGTAAAATGCTTTAGGCATGTTATTTTGATCTAAAATCAAGTGCTAAAATGATCATATATTTAGGCTGAAAGTGTCAATAGAACCCCGCAAAAAGAGAAAGTGTCACCAATATAACCCTACAAAATGATAAAGTGCCAAAATAACTCTAACTTTATGATGTATGTGACATCTAACCCTGGGTGCCGTTGATTTCAATCGCAACGGAGATTTGGTTAGAATTTCAGGAAATGATAATTTTACCCCTGGATTAAAAAAAGAAAAGGATAAAAAAGTGAAAAGGGTATTTTTCAGCTCATGAGGGAAAATGTATATTCGTCATTTCAGGTCCGATCGACACCAAAATTGACGGGTCAGTGTCGAAACAGTGACAAAAGTTTATAACTGCACATTTTTTCATAACGTTTGGGTTATTTTGGCATTTTCACATTTTTGCAGGGTTATATTGACACCTTCAGCCTAAAGTTAGAGTTAGAAGAGTAAAAATCCCTTTTATCATCGAACAGAACATGACTGTAGAAGTGGATTCTTTATAACTTATAGTTTAAATTATTGAGAATATATATAAAGTACACAAATGACATAAAAGTAAATACTTTAATCTTCTATTCTAGCATCACAGAGAGCCGTATGAAAGTTATGGGGCTTAGTATGAGCAACTAGTGCTTCCAGAAAACCAGATACCTCATAATCGGAAAAGGACCGAGGGCACCAAGAACCATCCATCATCGTGCTGGTCATCTGGTACATGCAAGAAATTGGAGGCTAAGAGAACAGGATCGAGGCAGGAGAGGGTCGAGTCGAGGCCATATGAGTGTGTGCTGAGGCCAGAGAAGCTGGGTCTAAAGTCCAGGCTGAGGTAAGAGAAACTAGGGCTGAAGGAGAAAAACGTGCAGACATTACCAAAGTATCGGGATTGGAACACACCAAACAAAGTGGATTGGGAGATTATAGTTGGGAGTGAAGGGCCTGGAGGCGAGATGCCAGAAGAATTAGATTCAAGAATGTTGATACATCAAGAGAAGTAAAATCCGAGCCAGAAGAGTCAAAAGATGCAAACAAATAACATAGCTCATCAAAGCGAACATGTCGAGTGATGCAGACATAACCACTGAAGGAATCGAGACAACGAAACCCCTGGGAGTTGTAGCCAAGAAGCATACATGGAAGATTGTGAGGTGACAACTTGTGTTCGGCATAAGGGCAACAAAATGGGTAAACTCGACCACCGAGAGGATGAAAATTTGAATAGATTGTAGGACTAAAAAACCCACAAGGAGTCTCACCCTACAAGACTTGTGTAGGAAGCCGATTGATAGTATAAATATTTATGGCAAATGTATCATCTCAATAAGATACAGTTATATGAGACTCAAGAAGAATGGTTACCCCCATTTTGACTACATGTCGATGCTTTCGTTCGGCAAGCTTATTTTGCTCCAGAGTGTAGGGACAAGGCATTTGATGGAGGATACCCTTGGCAGAAAAATGGGACCTAAGTTGAGTATTAGTGAATTATGTGTCACCATCACACCGAAAAACCTTAATGTAAGTCAAGAACTGGTTCTCTATAAGCACCTCAAACTGCAAATAGACGCCGGCAAACTCAAATTTGAAATGAATGGGATAAAGACAAAAGATGTGCGAATAGTCATCAACAAACATGGCATAATAACTAAAAGCATTTCCACATAAAATACAAGATGACCCCACAAATCACAATGTACCAAATCAAGAACATGCACAACACATTTAGAGTTTTCAACAATATACTACCTCAAGCCTTTCGTCATAACACATGGGGCACAAGTACGAAGTTTAGGTTGTAAAGCGATTAGTGATAAAAGTCTAGAATTACTTAAACATGAAATAATACAATGTGGTACATGACTTAGATGTGCATGTCAAAGTTCAAAAGATGCACGACCCTTCTTATTCTTAATAAAAAGAAAGCAACATTGTATCTCCATGGGTCAACACATATAATCCATCCTCACAGTGACCCCTGCCCATGACTGCCTTAGTTACTTTATTGTGAATCACAAATTACCAATCATCAAGAGAAATCAGAATACCCAAATCCTGAGTTAACTTACTATTGGAGAGCAAGTTTTTAGTGACATTTAGGACGACCAATACATCAGATAATCTCAAGCTATGAGTAATTTGATAATCACCAATATGAGGTATAAAAATAGAATCACCATTGCCAGCAGAAATAGAGAAACTATCAATATATGAAGTGACACACCAGAGTAGAAACATAAGAACTTATGTGATTTGTGGCTCCTGAGTCAACGAAATAGTCAGAAGCTCGAGCATAGAGCTCCAACTACAAAGATTGGAGTGATTTTGCAAGGTAAGTGGAGTTTGACTTATGGGACAACAGAGCCAAAAGGAAGAGGGAGGAGGCAACATGTTCATATCGGCCTAACCATTGGAATTATCCATAAAAACACTATTCTTTGGAGATGCTCTTAAAATATTGGAGATGCTCTTATTTTTTAATCTGCTTGCAATATTCAAAATATTGTAGCAACTTCTTTCACCATTGTTGTACATGCCACACATGCTGACTAGAATCCAGATTCCGTAAAGGGAAAATGTTTTTAATCCAAATAGAACTACTTTCTTACGCGAATTAAATAATTACTATGATGTCTCTATTTTAATTTATTTTTCAAGTAAGATTGGAAAAATTAGGAAAATAAATTTTATAAACTAAGTATTGTATCATATACATATGGAATACATCATTCCTCCATCCCACCTTAAATTACATAGAATATTTTCCACGGTGTTGAAGAAATATGTTTGACCGTTAATATATTTAACTATGTATATAAACGGAAAATAAAAAAGTTACTTTTTAGAAACTACTTGCTACGACGAATCCAACAATATCACATACGATAATATTATTACTTATATATCTATTCAAATATGTGGTCAAAATTTGATAGAGAATATATAGTGCCAAATAGTAAGTGGACAATTTGATTCGGGACAGAGGGAGTATTAGTTTTATGTAATCATGGAATTTTTTTTAAACTCGTGTAAATAAATTATAAAATATAAAATATAAAATAATATAATCTAAGTTAATAATATAATTCATAAAAAACAATTGTAGCTGTATTAAATTCAATAAATATACAACTTGAAAATTAAAAACAATAATAATTTTGCCTTCAATAAATTATAATAAGAGTATAAACACAAATATAATGTTAATTTATTCATTATTGAGAAATAAAACTTTAACACACATTCTTGTTTTAGACTAACTAACTATTGGTCAGAATCATTTTACAAATAGTATGACACATGGCAACGTCTTGAGAAAGACCGTCTTTCCATAGGTATTCGAAAAGATGTGGTTGAATTCGAATATAGAAAGGTAAACATTTTTAGTTGCAATATTAAAATTTATTATACAACATGCAGTAGTTATAAGTTTATGACTTGGTTAATGCAACCTGAAAATTTTATCTTTTTCTTTTAATTTGTCGTTTAAACCTTGGGCTTTCCATAACTTATGGAAATACCATCTTTCAAGAGATTGACTCATGACACATAAGCTGATTTGATGTTTATTTTTATTTATTGCAATGGGGTATCTATAATTATGAAAACCTTTTAAAATGAATCTCAACATGTAAGTAATTATAATCCGACCTTAAAAATTATAAAAATGAGATTTTTATGATTAGTCTAACAATTAGTTGGTCTAACATAAAAGCTTCTCAAAATTTAATTCAACATACTTTTTGGTAAACATAAATTGAAATATGTGGGGCCTATCAAATTACAAAGGTAACAGATTATTATTGAGAAAATGACAGATTAGTCGCCAACTTTTAAGCGAAAATACAGATTTCATTCCTCTTTTTGAACCATGTACCTAAAAGGTTCCCAGATTATTATGAAATGTTCTCAATTTGTTCCTTTATCAGACGTAACACATTTTAATTAAGTTAACGGACCCATCAACAGTTATTAGGATTTTAAAAAATATAATTTAACAACTTTTGAGATTGAATTAATTTCTTAACATTTTGTCTTCTTCCATTTTGTTCTCCATTGCCTCCTCCTCTATGTTTTAAACACCACAAATATAACCATACTCACTGCTCTTCTATTGTCCTAGTTTTCCATGTTCCATGCTTCCCAATGGCGACACTATCACCACTAAAAAGTTCAACTCAATGTTGACTCACCTAAAATAACTAATAACATGTGGGAATAAATTGTGCACATTTCATTATAATGTGGGAACGTTTTTGGAACAATTTGTAAAAAAATGAACGAAACCTGTAGTTTCACCTAAAAGTGGGTACCGAATCTGTTATTTTCTCGATTATTATTTGATTTGCCAAGTTAGTTGCTTAAAATGTGGCATGGCAAGTCAATCTACAGTACATATATCTTACCATTGAAATTGTTGTAATTAGGGGGTGAATTCGGTACGGTTACCGTCACTTTTCACTAATACCACGTACCATACCAATAATGTCGGTATATAAATTTTAAAAATCAATACCATGCCAAATCCTTGGTATAACAATACATCTGTATATGGAAAAGTTGGTTGGTATCGGTATGGTACGGTATGGTAGAATATATATGCACCATCAAATTCAAAATATAATGGATTAATTTTTTTTTATAAAAAGCATAACAAATAATTGAATTTTCTATTGTATAATACTAATGTTAGAAGCTTAAATATTATTTAATCGTAATAATAAAGTGAGATAATATCAATTAATAATTATAATAAGTAAGTAATAAGAAATAGAAAAAATTTTGATTTTTACTTTTGTTTTTGTAAGGTTTAAAAAAATTATTAATTGTCAAAAATTGTAATTTAAGAAAAAATAATTTAAACTTTTACCAATATTCAACGTATTGGAACCAAAACATAAAACTACATAGTTAAATTATTATTGTTGGTTCTAATATTAATGAATGTGATACGAATTAGCTTTTATTTATTTTTATTAATTAGAGTTTTTAGAAAATAACATTATACTCTTTTTCCCACTGAGTTTTTTAATGAGGTAGTGTGCTCATTTATTTTATTTTAGAATAAGGCACATTAATTCAGCCATGTTGGCCTTGGAAGAATTAATGTTTTGGTCATGCATTTATTTTAGGGTTTAGAATATTCAACTTGATTTGAGTAGAATTAGATTTGAAAATATTAGAAAAGGCAAATTCTACATTAATTTTAGGTGGTCTAGTTAAATATGGTTTTAACTCCTTAAAACTGTCATAATCCTCTTCAGTTTCTTGTTTGTATTCTTGAATACCATACCTATGTACTATAAATATGGGTGATTTTCAACAGTTTTTTAACACAACACTTGTATCAATCAAATATACAACCTTTTGAGTTCATACTCTTATGAGCTATTCCATTGTTGCTTAACCTCGAGTGCTAGTTAAGTATCAATAAACCTTGTAATATGATCTCGAGGAAGAGTTAGAGAGCAAGCTGAGATTAGGTGTACCCGAGGGCTAGACACTTAAATTTCGTGCGAGATAATGAGGGTTTGCAGATCCCTTCACAAGATCAAAGATATTAATTCCGCAATCGTGAGTTTTCGCAAGGAGATTCATATCAATTGATATCAGAGCAAAGCGAAAGATTTCCTTGTGACCGAAAATTCAAAGGGATTTCAAATGTTGTTTGAATTTATTTTCAAAAAATCAAAAAATTTCCATCGCCAGATTCTACCACCCCACATCCTTTCCTCCAAGTATCAGAAATCCACTGCAGCCACTTCGTTCATCTTCAATAACCCCGCTGCCGCAACGTCGTCATTTTTCTTTGTTCCACCTCCAGAGCCCGTTGTTTGCCACCGTTTATCGTCACTTCCAATTGCCACCGTTGGTCCCTTCAATTCGCCGCCGTGGATTCATCGACCAGCCGGATCTTTGTCGCCGTTATCTTGGTTTTCTTTAGGTTCTCCAGAAGTGCCCGAGGAAGTAGTTTCCAAATCCGCACAACTCCAGCGAAAGGAAGTTTAGTCGACAGTTTAGCGAGGAAGAAGATCTGCACGTGGTCCTCCCCCGCGAAGGCAAACATTGACGCGTGGATCACACGCGCAGAACACTTGAAGCGCGTGTTTGTTACACATGCGAAATAACTATCCCTTTTCATCTCGTAATATTTTTCAATATCTCGCAATTTGATCCATTTTATCGCGAGTCAGTTTTAGTTTATCATCAATTTCTCTGTATCTCGCAAGGTGAAGCAGCCACTGTCTAGTCTGCGCACAGTCAACGCTTATTAGCAGAATTTTGCAGGGATAGCGTGGGACATTTATCTCCATTTATTTTTAAGACCGTTCACGTTTCGAGGATGAAACTTTTCGACCTCGGAGGGAATGATACGAATTGGGTTTTATTTATTAATTTGTATTAATTAGGGTTTTTTAGAAGATAACACCATACTCTTTTTTCTACTGATTTTTTTAATGAGTTAGTATGCTCATTTATTTTTATTTTAGAATATGGCTCATAATTCAGCCATGTTGGCCTTGGAAGAATTTTATTTTAGAATAGGGCTCATTAATTCTTTCAAGGCCAACATGGCTGAATTAATGTTTTGGTCATGCATGAATATTCAGTTTTGATTTGCTTAGAATTAGATTTGGAAAGATTAGATAAGGCAATATTCTACATTTATTTTAGGTAGTCTAGTCAAATATGGTTTTAGCTTCTTAAAACTGCCATAATCCTTTTCAGTTTATTGTTTGTATTCTTAAATACCATACCTATGTACTATAAATAAGGGTGGTTTTCAACATTATTTTTAACACAACACTTTTATCAATCAAATATACAACATTTTGAGTTAATACTTTTTGCTTACGAACTATTCCATTGTTGCTTAATCCCAAGGGTTAGTTAAGTATCAATAAACCTTTTAATCTGATCATGATGGCTAGTTAGAGAGCAAGTCGAGATTAGGCGTACGCCAAGGGCTAGACACATGAATTTCGTGCGAGATAATGAGGGTTTGCAGATCTCTTCACTAGATCAAAGATATTAATTCTGCAATCGTGAGTTTTCGCAAAGAGATTCATATCAGAATGACTATGTCTTAGCTAAATAAAACTAAAATTTTACATTGTATTAGCTATATCTTTAACATACACATGCATGGTATGGTACAATACTACTGTGGTACTATTTTCTCAACTACCATTACCATCCCATCACAGATACAAATCATGGTTCAGTTGATGAGCTTGTTGGTATGGTAATTTGGTTCAAAATGCCACTCCTACTGTAACAATCAAAACTACTCATTAATATCTTAAGAGTAGATTACTTTGATTAGTTAAACAACGGTACCCGTATCTTTAAAAACTATGACAACATTTGAGGTTCAAACTTCATTATCTTCCAATCTTGAAAAAAAAAACATATGACAAAATATTAATTAATAATCAAATCAATAACAACGTAACACAAGTGAAATAGAACATTCTTAATGACAAACCTATCAAACAACCTATACCTCAAAACAAAATTTACAAGGTTTGGGCAAAGTTGAAGGGCTGCACACAATGATTTCTAGCTCCCATCTGTATTTATGGTTTAATGAAATTGTACCTATGTATCTTTCCTGCAAGCTGGAAAAACCTAAGAATGTTTTTTAGCTAGAACTGGACAGGGAGACTAGTTAAGAAAGCTAAATTGTAGGGAGATGATGATTTCCCAAACTGCGAGCACCAAGGAGGGAGACTCGTGATAACGTCCTGCGCTTGAGGCGTCAATCTGTCAACGTCTGTCCTCAGTTTCAGTAGAGGAACCTTACTTGCCCCAACGTCTTTGCTTGTCAGATTCTTGTTTATCCAGAAAAGCATAAGATCGAACATGGTTGGTGATTTCTTCCCCCCTGAGAACTTAATGGTGTGCCACCCATTCACACTGCTCTTGCTGCCAACTGAAATCAAGTCTGAACCCTCTGCATCTGGCGAAAAGAAACACAGGAACAGTGAATGCAAGCAAGATTTCCACAAGGAGCACAAGTAAAATGCCTGAGAAAATAACAGGCAGCTAGGCAATGGATGAGTTATTCTCCTACTAAGATCTAGACCCTTTAAAATCATATATTTTGTTCCGCAGAAAATGCTTTCAAGTTAACGACCTTAACACTATGACGGTGGCGCCAATCTCATGTACTATACTACGTGGTAACTCATGTAGCAGAGATGCTCATCTCAAGCAAACATGCAGCTATCTTCACAGGATGATCAGTGATCGTGATTCCATGAAATGTGTAGTGTCTAGTCTACTAACGCCAGATTCTTTTCTAACTGAAAAAACCTGAAATTTTCATCACAACTCTGACCGTTGTAGCTGTAGTTCCCTACAAGCAATTTATATGTCCTCTGAAATTTTCCCAGCACTACTGAACTTGGTTTAAAATGATTTTAAAGTAACAATAGTGGCCACTACTAACAATCATGTTATCAACCCGTATGCTTTGCTTTTAAAGATTAACTAGAGAAGAAACTGGAGGATGAAAATTCTGAATATAATATTTTAAGATACATTGGCATTACCTTTCAGCAGGAAATCTTCAATTTCTTCCATATTAATTGCTAGAGACCATCTATGGGAAACTTTTGTATCCAATGAGACCTCGGTAATTCTGTTTTCATCCCTCGTATCATGTTCAACATGAAGTGAAGGTACATCAGATTCATCCCAACCTATTCTAGTATCATTCTCAATCCAACAGCTGTACTTGACCGAAAAAGTAACATAATCAGTCTGCTTTTCCGTGCCACAAACCATTCCTTTCCCAATTAATTCAGCCTCCTTTATCAAATTTCCAGGAGTCGGTGAAAACATGGAGAGATATGAGTTAACTTCTTCCCTTTCACCATATTTCCCTGTTGTCTCCACAACATGTACAACCTAGGACAGAAAAAACTATCAAAAAATGGCCCTAGTTCCATGGATGACAATTTATGTGCAGTCTCTCGAAGAAGCTATACAAACAGATTTTTGAAAAGCTTGCTAGAGCAAAATAGAATGAGCTCAACGTAGAAAAGGGGCAAAAGTTCTTAAGGGCTAGGGGTCAAGTTGCCTGCCTTTCTCCGATCAAGGTCAGTTAAAAGCACAAGTCAATAATGAAAATCAGTGGTGAATCAGTAGAGCCTATTGATTTCCGCAAACATAATATGCATTAAATTATCTCAGCTTCAGAAAGGAGCAAGGATAGAATCAGTGAGTCTATAGTATCTCTTATTGAGTACTAAATGAAAGGATCCATGCTCCTGAGATTAGGTGCAAGTTTTAGAGTTGTGAAATGAATTGATTTTCGGGACTGCTATTACTTACATTCACAGCTCTGGATGCATCTTCAGTATATGCTTGTACAAGACCTAAGGATATTGCGCCAACTGAGAGCAGAAAGATAATAAAGGTTGCGACTACAAGAGGGACTTTTGCACCTGCAAAGTAGAAGACAAAAACTGCATGTCATCTGGCTGCAACATCAAAACATTCTCTTCTGGGGAATACACAAACTCCAGTTAAACCAAACTTAAGAGCATCAATAATACTAACAGCACGACCAAGTAATACCCCAGAAAAAGTACTTAAGATGGGTGTTCATTTATTTACTATCTGCCACTTTCCAAGTGTTATTTTATTCACTATAAAAGATGTATAATTACAAGAATGTGAACAATGCACCAATGCTGATGTCCAAGACCAATATTATTTGCTGATTGCCAGTCCTTTTTAATTTGATTTACAGCAATCATGAAAAAGAATTCATGTTGGCTGTGTAATCAAAAGCAAAAACATAAGGCACAACCTGAGATGTGAATATAGGACAGAAGATACACCAATGTTAAGCACACGAATGCAGAAACAAGTATGGCAATTATAGCACTCGCCAACCATTCAGGGTTGCTTCCAGGGGTCCTGCATATAAAGAGAGATACAACTGTTACTCCTGCATTCCTTATCTGCATCGAGAGGCATGAATTTAACTTCTGAAACATAAAGACATGCAATTTAGACACTGCTGACACAGGTGAGCAATTAAGTTGAAAAGTCATCAGGAATATAAGCACAAAAAGGAATGGGTGATGGGGTGAGGGATAATAATCAGTAACATTTTGCCCATGAAACTAAATAAAAGGCTTAGCTCATAAACAGAAATTTCATTGATTCAAGGTATACAATTCTTAAACAGCACAAGCTCAAAGCCTGTGAAAGAATTGGTTTCACATGTCCCTGCATTAATACCTATCCTCAAACAATATAGGGTAAGAAATTCTTAGTTTTCCTTATAGTGCACATATGGCTACGATTTCAATAATTTAGATTGTGCTATGTCGTAAGGTTTGACAGAAACATACCAGTGTAGATGTCCAGCAGATACTGACACGAGCTTAAAAAACTAACCCAGAAAAGTTTCAGAGAGGAACTACTACATTTAAGGCAACAGACAAGATGATACTTTAGAAAGGGAATGGCAACCAGAAGTTAGATATGAGTATAAAGTGAATTAGAGATTGTCAGCATGAAACAAGGTCGTGCTTTACCATACTAATATCTATGACATTTAGAAGAGTGTCAAGTTTCAATACAAACGTGGAAATTGTAGTTACAGTAAGAATGTGTCAAGTTTCAATGAACATTCAGTTAACTGCATATGACAAATTGATGTACTTTGGAGAAAATATACAATTCCAAATATAAATCACCATTGACACAAGCAGACCCAAAGATAAAAATAGGAATCAAAGACTATTATAGGACTCTAGTCCATTCAAAAAAGTATTCTTCTTTGTCACACAAACCTCTCAAACCAAACTGTAGTTCCAATCATTGTGGATGTCAACCGAATGATCATGCCCGAGGATAAGAGAAACGGTACTAACAAGCCAATCAGCAGAGTTGAAGTTTTGAGTGGTTTAGGCAACCTAATTGGAGATAAAGTAGCTTCAAGCAACCCATCTGACATTTAAGATTATGTATTAGACAGAACAAAGTGTTGGGTAACATGACAATCATTAAACTTAAACATCAATATCTATCATACAGAAAATATGCGGTAAAGCCCAAGTGGAACCATAAGAATAACAGGAACCAATCCTTCATCCAACTAGTTGGAAGTAGCTTGAACTTACATGCAAACGCAGGGGATACCAGCCAAACAAGAGCTATATAAGTAGATCCAATCTTGTAATAGTTTCCTAGTACGAGGAGCAGAAGCCACTGCAATAAACCAGCCTTGTAGAGCCATCTTTCAGAATCTAACTTAGCAATATTGGCTTGAGCGGATGAAGAGAGGTTCTGAAATCTTTTCGAATATGCAGCTGACAAATATTTTGTAAGAGTTATATACCCCAAATGTTGGCCAGTGAATGCTCCCAAAAGAGCAGGCCCACCAAATAAACCTCCCACCAGCCACGGGCTTGAAATATATGGAATTGGTGAGGAAGATACAAGTGGAAGACCTAAGGCAACAAGAGCAGCAAAGCTAACCGAGCATATCCACATTAGTACAATACTCAAAAAAGACAATGCCAGTGCAATAACTCCTGAAGAACCGCCCATCATCACTGATGTGACCCATATTAAAAGCGACTGCATTATGGTAGAGTTGTAGAACATGTTGGCTAAACGCTGACGGAATGTAATCATGTATGTCCCCTGAGATATGTTAAGCAATATATATCAACTATTAAAGCATAGCAAATGCAAACATGAGTACTCTACAAGTGTTTAGGAGGTACCAAAACGTCAAAATATATAGCAGTGTCCCCATTATAAGGTCCATCTTGCTCCACTCCTTTGCCTACTGGAAAATCAGAAGCGGCAGCAGCTCTACGCAGAAAAGCAAGCATATTTTCACCCAGATGTTGAAGAGAACCAGGTTTCAAAAGCTTTAATTTGTCATTCTGCATGGAATCAGTATGTATTGGTATAGAAACTTATTAGTTGCAGTTAAACATCTAGGCCAGTAGCCCGTGAAAGATACAGAGCTTTGAGATTAAGAGTGATAACAAACACAGTGAATGCAGTCATTCACTGCAACAAGATTGATCAAATTTATTTTTCTACTATTTCAGGTATACATTATTGCAAGTCTTTAAATTTTTATATTCCTTTGACAGTATCTCAATGCTTGATATTTTAATGAGATACGATTTAAACCCCAAACTGAAATAAAATTTAAGAGCACTAAAGATCTGTTGGTACCTTTTTAAGATTATTAATATCACTGAATAGGTAATGTAATATGATTCATGACATGCAGATATCATTGCAAGGACATAATCAAGTTCATTGGCCTAAATAGGCTTTGTCAGCATAAAAACCCATTAGAACCTGATTATCCCTAAAGAAGAACTACACCACTACATACAGAATTAATCTGACTAACTTTAGAACCAGCAAAGTCCAGATATCTTACACAACAAGATGATGTATCATAAATCGCTGAAACATTCTTAAAAATGCTTCTGAGAAAAGACATACATTCAATATTTGGCAATATCACAAAAGAAAAGCATGTCTATACATTCTGCGGGTCACCTTCGTATGGTATACAGCAGAGTTGTCAACCCAGGCAAAGTCTAGCCCGGAGAGTCCAGCAACCTCTTTATATACTTGAAAATCAGTAGCTGACTTTATTGCCCCAGAATAAAAGAGATCCTGCAGTACTAAAGTTTATTAAATACTATAAGTTTCTCTCCTGATACAATGGCTAAGAAAACAGAGAAGAAAACTATATGAATCAATCTTCTTTTGTTCATATAAGACACCAACAGACCTGTGCTACAATCTGCGCAGATGGATACTTTGCTGCTGCTGCAAAGTTCTCAATTGCCCAGGGATGAGGACCAGCCTATAAAAATTTGTAGAAGTACATGAAAATGGAAAAAGAAATATGGTGTGACTACAATCCAGTTTAACTACCAGAGCACGGGTATACTGTTGGGAGGCAGAAGAAAAAGGAAATTCCATTAAGAAGAAAAAGTCAACTAGAATCAGAAACATTAAAAGGATAAGAATGAATGACAATTGACTATTAAGTTATAAGACATTATCAGCCTTAATTAATTTCGGGAAAAAGTACCCTCAGAGCAACCATATCAACCTAAATCCAGAACATTAAGCATTAAAGTAAGACTTCAAAGTCTATGTTGCTCTCTTAAAGACTACTGCAAAAGAAAATAAATTCAAAACACAAACACATAAAAGAATGGAAGCGGAGATATGAGAAAATGACTTGAATTTACATGTATACCTGAAAAATGGCAGACTTTCCACCAATTCCCATTGCCTCCAAATCAATAGCCACTCTCACGGAATCACTCCACGGGTGCTGCAAAGCAACAGAATGAGACCAAACACTTAATATTTAGTATCAACTGAGCTTCGGATCATTAACTATACATATCTAGTTTTCATAATTAAATTATGGCTTCAAAAGACATGTAATACCAACTTTTCCAAGACACTTTTATGCCCAAATTGAAATACATCATCAGTAATAACTCTTTTACCATTTTTTACATCCCATTAACCACCAAAGTTTGGATCCAGCGATAGTATGAATTTCTTTTTTTGTGTGCTCAAATTGGCCTAACTCACCTGATATGACTTCATTATCAAGAGAATAGAAAGTATCTCTCTCATCTATCTTTAAAAGTTTGTGATCAATCAAAAAACCTTTTTTTTTGCCCTTTTATCCTTTCTCGCTGATGTTTTATTACTTTATTTTAAAAAGCCTCGGACTTAGCCCCATCCATTACTTTTTTCACCTCACACTTAGTACATGAGAAACTTGCCTTTCATATGATTAAAAGTATAGCTATAACTGGTGTCAGTATATATGGTTAAATACCTGAGTTATGAAGCTATGAGCACCGTTCAGTCCTTCCTCTTCCCCGGTATTAAATAAGAAAATAACGGCGTGCTTGAATCCATGAGCCCATTGTGAAACCCCTCGTGCAAGCTCTAACATGACGGAGACACAAGAAGTGCAGTCTCCAGCTCCTTCCCTAGATTTCATAAGTGGTAAAGTCATTATAAAAGTAAAGGTAGAAAACAAAATGCGCTAGTAAATGAACTAAATTTGAGCAAATTCTATATAGCACTATAGATTGCATAGTGCGTGAAATTCTTCTGAAAACAAAACTAATTCTTTTATCAATAACAAGTCAAGATATGATATGAAGTAACATACGCTGAAAACACTGTATCAACATGAGATGAGACAAGAATAGCATTTTCTCCAGCTTGATCAGCATATTTCGGCAAGATCCTCATTACAACGTGATGCAAATCCGAATAAACATGAGTCCCGCCCTTAAAAAGGCCACTCGCCAGACCATTCGAACCATGACTGGTATGAAAATGTTCAACCTCCACAAAAACTTCCCAATGAGCATTCTTCTTAATAGACTCTGCTTCCGACCATACATACTGAAACAAAAACCACACATTCTAGTCAAAACAAACACTTCATTATTCATAATGTATTGAGAAGCATAACAAGATCAATCATATAGCCCAATTCAAACAAAGCAAACAAAACATGTGAAGAAAGTACCTTCAGAGCAGTATCAAGGGCGTCGGAACCAACAGTGTGAGGGCCCAAATTAGACAGCACCTTAACGTGCTTCAACGCCTCCGCCTCGGAAAACCCCCTCTTTCCGACCTGCGCGGCCGTAAGCGGCGGCGGAAGGCTGTCGAATTGGTAGCGGTAAACGCCCCAACTTCCATTCAAAACCAGCACGAATAGAGTGAGTATCACCCACGGTGACCTCTTCGCAACCACCGCCACCGCGGAGTTACTGATTGGTGGGACCGGTCTGTCGACGCCAGTCCCATCTCTGGTGGATTTTGCGGCGGAACTGGTTGGCCATTTTCTCATCTTCAGCAGTAGTGCAAAAAACGGAGTCACGTACGGGCCTGACACTTTGATGATGCTATTGACTGTCGGAACGAAAGTCAAAGAGGGTTTAATCCTTCTCAAGGTACATTTGTTTTACTCTTCATTCATCATTCATGACACGAGCAACACAAATAATTGGACAAATACAAATACAAATACACCCTGGTTCGTGCGCATAATATTTTCACTATCTCCGATGAAACTGTCAATATGTGAATATATGCAATTACATGTAATAATGTCACACTAAAAATAGATTTTATTCATATATTTATTCATATATGTGGTAAAGTATGACGACTTTGATTAAAAAAATATATTTTGAACAGATTTAATTGGAACAAAAATTTTAAATCTGAAACATTGTAGATTACAAATTAGATTAGGACATAGAGAAATATTTATATTCAAGGTGTTGTGACTTTCAATATTTTTCTTTTTTAAAGGAGAAGATTTATATTATATAATTTTTTGTTGGTTACAAAGTTTAAAGGTATACTCTACATTTATAAATGAGAGGGTCTTTTAACAAACGGTCAATCCATAAGTTTATAAATACTCCACTGTATTTTTTTACCTATACATTACATTTGTTAAAGTACATGTTAAATTTTAAATTTGATTATTTTAATATTATACTCCCACTGTTTTCTTAAGTTTGACACAGTTACCATATTTGTATATTTTTCTAAATTTGTCACATTTCCTTTTATGGTAAAAAATATATTATTCTCAACCACTCATTAAATTTTTACTCTCCTTACTCAATTTCCTCCATACATTTCAATTTTTTTTTAAAAAAAACAACACACAAACCTATGGTACCAAACATAGTGAAACGGAGGGAATATATTTTTATATTTTCACTTTAAAATACACATTATTTTTTTTTAACTTCTAATTACAATATTTAAATTTTTAAAAAATTACAATATTTAAGGTAAAAAGTACAGTGAACTGTCCATAAGCTTATGGACAGCCTGCCTTTCTTGAGACTTTCTTTTTATAATTAAGCATTGGGAACTCTCAATATTTATAAGTATAGAGTGTGATTTTTACTTAATTTTTTAAAAATACATTTTATTAGATGAAAATTGACTATTGTGGTTCTGATGGTAGTCTTGAGTTAATATTATTGTGGCTCCACTATGGCTATACAGTGGGAAACACTTATCTTTGCCTCTTTATTGTGCCATTCTCATTGTCACACATGCCTTCATTTAGTATTGTTATATTAAATAGTATCTTTGTGTACCTCTCTTTTAGCCACTAAGGCTTCAGATTGGAAAAATTGTAATATTTAGTTAACGTTTCAGTGTAAATGAGTTTGTCTCATATCATATGTTGTAATCGCATAATATGCAAATTTGAGTTTAATAGAAGGGATGGAAAAGACTTGATGATGGGATCGTCGATCTCTTCCTTAAAGATTGGGATGAGTCGATGGTTCTTCAAGATGATTTATATTTGCATAAACTTTAATACTCTCCCTTTATTATTTTATTTGATAAAAAAAGTTTTTTATGCGTGGTTAACTCCTATTTTTGGTGAAGCAACTCACCGGACCACCCATTTTTACCAAGTAATTCTAGTGAATTTTTTCTTCAATCTGTACTGGTATTTCTTTCCCTCTTATAACACAAACACAATAGGCAAAGGTAATTGGTGGGTTTTCCCATATGTGATGATAATTTAATTAAATTTGGATACGTAAAAGCACATTATTTAGTTGAATTTGTTTTGAGTTCTAATGATTTTTTAAGTTTTACTTGAAGTTATAAATCAGCAAATATGGTATTTGATAATAGGAAAATGTGTTTTTATAACCCTCAAATTTTCAAAATGCTAATATAATTATGGTCTCGTCTGAAATTTTAGTCAAGTATCAACGTCGCCGATTTAATATAAAAATACCAAATTACTCTTATAAATTAATAAAACAGAATAAAAAGTTTAATAAACTATGATTTCATGGAATTCCCAAAAAAAAAGACAAAACTTCATCTGACATGACCAACACTAAACAAAAAGACATGCATTAAAAAAAACAATCAGCAAATGGGAAATCTTCCCACACTCATTATTTCTTTCCTGCTAGAACTTGATAGCCCTAGCTTAAAGCACGAAGCTTAGCTTGTAGTTTCTCCAGCTTCTTCCTCAACTCCTCATTCTGCTCCAGCAGAGCCTTGTCCTCTGAAGCCACACACTCTCTAACTCCCAACACACAAACACCGCCATATACACTCGGGCCATACATATGAGTCAAAAGAAATGTCTGCCTCAATTCCCCCAATTTACATATTATTTTTACTATATGTTGAAAAAAACAACAAATATTACAAGCTTCAGCAAATGTTATCAATATTACGCACCCTAAATATTATAATGTGTGAGGTCTTTTCTTTTTATTTGCTCCAGGCCTCTAAGATGTTAGGGCCGACCTGTATAAACTAACTTATAACAACATGATCAAATCAAAAATGTATTGCACCTTCGGTTGCAAAACAAGGTCTGGATGTGGGCATCCGATGTGCCTTCACGGACCGGGTTTTCAGCCCTCGATTGCTGCATCTGGTCAGCTTACAGAGTTGGGGTCCGAGCGAAGGTTGTCTCCAGAACTTCGTGCTGTTCTTGAGGGCTGGCAACAATCTAGCAACTCAGGTATGTAGCCCATTTTAAGTGCTTATATTGATTTTTCATTCGGACATGAATGGTCCATTATAATGATATAATAACTTGTGTTGAAGCCCTTCTTTGGGCGGTTCTTTGGCGGCCCTTGTGATGCTACCTGGGCAGTTGGTAATGGTGGCTCTGGAGCTGAACCCTCTTCATCATATATTCCCCTATATGCTGGATCTCAATGCTTCCAATGAATGGGACGGTGCACTTGAATACCGGATTTTGCGACGGTGTTTGTAAAAAAAAATGAAGATTGAACTGGGGATGCCGACTAATTTGTAATTTTTATGTATTTCTTGGTACGGGTTGGTGCATTGGGCTAATGTGAGTCCAGTGTGAATCACGTATCTTGGTGGTAGGAACTTTATTTTGACCCACTTGGCTGGGCATGATGTTGTACTATCCAGCTGGGAAACGCTATTTTGTTAGTTGTTATTAAACCTGGGTTTAGGATGATTGTTTCCAATATGCATCTGATTCCTATTCATGCCTATAATTTTCCAGCTGTGAAAACAAATTTGTTGGGCCAAGGACACTGTAAATATTTTGATGGATTTATTTTGTAAGCGTGAAATTAAAATTGGTATCGTGAAATTGAAATCGGTGTCTACGTAAAATACATTCCTCATCTTCGATGTAGAGAAGGAATAATAGGTAATGGGGAAAAAATTAATAGCAGCAATCGCCTGTCCACTGAAATTGTCCCGGTTTGTTTACTGTTTTCAGCAGACTGACTGATAATGCAATCGACCCGATGAAGGCAAAACGTTGAACTCCACCAGCAGTCATCAGTAGTTGAAGTGGGTGGTTTTATTCGCACTCCCGTACCTGCTGTGATAAGGCTGGCTTTTAAGATCTTAACTATGATCCCTGCACATGGAAATGATGCGTTATGCAAGCGATAATGTGTCGCATTGAGTAAAGTTGATGCATACGTCTGTGGGAAGACCTTGGGGCTGTACTAAAATAAAAATCTACTAAATCGGTGGAGATACTTGAGGTCCGGTGGTTAATGTATGAGAACATCATTGCTTACTCGGAATCAGTTGGCATGGCCATTGGCAGCTGACATTGGGCCGGAGCCATCCTATGCGCCTTGCAAATCTTGGTTACATAGTTGAACACAATATGTAATCAATACAACACAACATTATCGATACTACTTGTTATAGAACCACATGTACGAAATTGGACATATTGATAGGTTGATATAAATACTTGTGGAAAAACATCAAACCTCCAGATGTAAAGTCGATGCTACCATATGGCTCCATACCTGAATTACCCGGTATTAGTTTATATGTATGCCAATATGTTCTGAAAACAACACCATTACCTTTCCAGTTTGAAAACATAAAAGTACTTTAAAAAGAAAATCACATTCATTCACAATGCTCAACTAACTAATTTGAAAAAATCCTACGTGTCTGGAACATAAAAACTAATTCCTTACACACCCGTAGTCCACTAGTAATAAATGCCATAGCCTATAACACTCAATCGAAACTCAGTTAGCTGTACTACATCATCTATAATAAACACAAATTTCAATTTACAATCTGAAGATGCATACTTGTACAATTATTTGATAATTGTGTCATGGACATGGACCCATAATGCATCCAACTAGGAAGGAGTTTAGGTGTGTGTCTAAGCAGTTGGCACCTAGGCACCAGAAAAAAGTAATGCTTTAAAATTATTAGGATGCCTCTAGAACCTACGGATATCACTGGTACACAAAATGAACCACGTACGTTCATAAAAAACAATCAAAATCTGGAAAGTAATGAGGCCGGAGGAGACGGTTTCTATGCCAGTAAACAAGGAGGGTCTAGATTAAGCTGCGTAAAGCAATTGTAAATGTTGGAGCAATTGTTTACCTCGATGAAAACCTCAATCCCTATGATTGTTCACCTTGATTCCGAGAATGCTGGTTTTAGCGGGGATATTCTGGGCGGTCTGTAGTCCACCGAAACAAGATTAAGTGCCGTATCCGATGGTGTTCAGTTCTGAAGTCAGATCTTGGTTATGGTGATGGGTTGAGGGTTGAGTTGAGTGTGGGAGGTCTTTTAGATCTGGAGTGGTGTTAGGGTTTATGGATGTCAAACGAATAAACCGTGGTTAAGTATATAGTCAGTATCTATATGACTAGATTTTTTTGTCTTGCTTTTATTGTTTCAATACTCTAATATGAATTTAAAATTACTCCATTCCCTTAACTAAGACGCAACGCACCCCAAGCCACATCTTGTACAATTTAAAAAATATTTCCTTCCCTTCCAAATAGTAGTGATGTCATTGTGGGTAATCGTGTTGGATTCGTGTTTGGTTAGTAACAGCTTATTTTAAAACTCATTCGGTTGACCAAATCTCATATTGAAATGGGTATTTTTTTTCTTCGGGTCGGGTCGTGTTGTGCGTGTTGGGTTATTTCCTCCATGTGTGGAAATTGTAGCCCAAGAAATTGTGGAAGTTGGCCCAAACTTAAAGAGGGGCATTCCGGTAATTTAGCATACCATGCTAGGGTATTTTTCCTAAGGGGCATGGCTGCAAATTTTAGGTGTGTAAAGAGTAGAGAACCAAGAAACAAAAAGTGTGAGAAGAAAGGGGATTTTCGAGCTCCATGTCGCAGCGTCGGTAGATCCACTCGTTCTCTCAATCCGACCGTTAACTTTGGCTGAGATTTTGGCAGGAGATTCCTGGGTCGTTGGGCTAAGTTCTGAACGGTGGAGATCTGTTTTGGAGTTCTGGAAGTAGGCCGTTCGTCATTCTGAAGTTTCAGGGCAGATTTGGTGACTTCTATTCTCTTCTTATTTAACTCTTCATTCTTGTAGTGGTTTTGAGATCCTATTCTTATTGGGAGCAACTTGAGCTTGTTGTGGCTAGTTGTAGGGGATCTTTGTAACACTCTTTGGTTGTTAATGAAGAATTAGAGGTGGGTCTATTGACCCCGTAGTTTTTACCCTTCGCATTGGAGGATTTTTCCACGTAAATCATCGTGTCTTATCTTCTTGGTGCTCTATTATTTCCGCTGCAATATTTGCTACTTTGTTTCCTCATAATTTGAAGCAAATTAGGGATTTTGGTTTTGACCATTTTTTCATCAAATTGGTATCAGAGCCTTGATTTCGTGTTCCTTGTTTTTCCTTGGATTTGGTGTGGTTGTTTTTGTTTGAAAGATGGATACAAATGTGGGCAAGATGATTTGTTTGAATGGAACCAACTACCACAAATGGAAAGGAAAGATGAAAGATCTTTTGTTTGTTAAGAAGATGCATTTACCCGTCTTTGGTAAAACTAAGCCCGAGGAGTATAGTGATGAAGAGTGGGAGTTTGAGCATCTTCAGGTTTGTGGTTATATTAGGCAATGGGTTGAAGATAATGTTCTTAACCATATTGCTAATGAGACACATGCTAAAACTTTGTGGGAGAAGTTGGAGACCTTGTATGCTTCCAAGACTGGCAATAATAAGTTGTACATGTTGAACCAAATGTGCAACTTGAAGTATAAGGAGGGCACTTCTGTTTCTGATCATGCGAATGATTTTCAGGGAATCTTTGATCAGTTGGATGGTCTAGGGATCAAATTCGAAGATGATGTGCGAGCTTTGTTTCTGCTTAATACTCTACCTGATTCTTGGGATACTTTGAAGGTATCCTTGGCTAATTCTGCTCCTGGAGGTAATATTACCTTTGACTACATTAAGAGTGGCATTTTGAATGAAGAGATGAGGAGGATATCTCAAGCTCCATCGTTGCGCTCTGAGATTATGTATGTTGAAGAGAGGGGTAGAAGCAAGAGCAAAGTTCAGGGGAAAGAGCGAGAGAAGATCAGAAGTAAGTCGAGATCACGCTACATGAATGTCACTTGTAACCATTGTGGTAAGCTTGGGCATATCAGGAAGAATTGCTTCAAGTGGAAGAATGAGAAGAAAGGTGGTGGTGGTGAATCAAAGGATGGGGTTAATGTTGTGTGTACCGTTCCTGCAATTGGTGATCTTCTTGTTGCTTGTGATGAGCATGTTATCAATCTTGTTCAGCAAGAGTCCAGTTGGGTTGTTGATAGTGGAGCCGTTGTTCATGTCACCTCGAGGAGATAATTATTTTCATCTTATACTGCCGATGATTTCGGGGTATTGAAGATGGGAAATGACAATTTTATCAGTGTGGTTGGCATTGGTACTGTCTGTTTGCAAAGCAAGGTTAGATCGGAGTTGGTACTTCATGATGTGAGGCATGCACCAGAGATTTCCTACAATCTCATGTCAGTTGGTTGTCTTGATGATGATGGTTGCTTCAATTCCATGGGTAATGGCAATTGGAAGCTCACTAAGGGTTCTTTGATTTTGGCTCGAGCAAAGAAGTACAACAACTTGTATATCATGGAGGCTTCAGTTTGTAGTATTCCGATCAATGTGGTTGGAAATGATGACTTGCAAGAGTTATGGCATCGCAGGCTTAGCCATATGAGCGAGAAGGGAATTGACTGTTTGGCCAAGAAGAATCTACTTTCAGGCATCAAAGGTGTGAAGCTGAAAAGTTGTGATCATTGTTTGGATGGGAAACAAAACAGGGTATCATTCAAGAGTCATCCGCCTTCAAGGAAGTCAGAGTTGTTGGAGCTTGTACATTCTGATGTTTGTGGCCCTTTCAAGGTACGATCTCATGGTGGTGCACTTTATTTTGTGACCTTTATTGATGATTGTTCCAGGAAGCTTTGGGTCTACACGTTGAAGTCTAAGGACCAGGTGCTTGAGAAATTCAAGGAGTTTCATGCATTAGTGGAGAGGCAGACTGGCAAGAAGTTGAAAGCCATTCATTCTGACAACGATGGTGAGTATTGTGGTCCATTTGATTCTTACTGTAAGAGTCATGGTATTCGTCATCAGAAAACTCCTCCCAAGACTCCTCAGTTGAATGGTTTGGCAGAGAGGATGAATAGAACCTTGGTTGAGAGAGTTAGATGTTTGCTTTCAGAGGCGAAGTTGCCTAATTCCTTTTGGGTTGAGGCCCTGAGTACAACTGCTTATGTGATTAAACTGTCTCCTGCTGTTGCTTTGGATGCTGATGTTCCTGACAGAGTATGGTTTGGTAGGGATGTTTCCTATAACCATCTTCGTGTTTTTGGCTGTAAGGCTTCTGTTCACATTCCAAAAGATGAAAGGTCCAAGTTGGATGTGAAGGCGAGACAGTGTATCTTTATTGGTTATGGACTTGATGACTTTGGCTACAGGCTTTATGACCCAGTTGAGAAGAAGCTAGTCAGGAGTCAGGATGTGGTATTCTTTGAAGACCAGACTATTGAAGATATTGGAAAGGCTGAAAAGGCAAGTTCTGAGAGCTCTGAGCAGTTGACTGATATTGATCCAGTGCCAGTGGATCGTGCAGTAGAACAGGTGGTTCATGATGTCCCTGATGATAATCCTGGAGATGAACAGGATGGTGGAGATGATTCTCACTTGAATGATGGTGAAAATGTCGAGGAAGAGGTCTCTGTAGAGCCTACAGTTGAGCTTAGAAAGTCTACGCGAGAAAGAAGACCTTCATGTTGTTTATCTCAAAATGAGTATGTTCTCTTGACCGATGGGGGAGAACCTGAGTGCTATGAAGAAGCTGTGGAGAGTGATGATAAATCCAAGTGGATTGAAGCCATGAATGATGAGATGAAGTATCTCATGGAGAACCATATATATGATGTTGTTGAGTTGCCTAATGGCAAACGAGCTTTGAAGAATCGGTGGGTTTATAGATTGAAGCATGATGAGAAGTCTATGTTTTCAAGATATAAGGCTCGGTTGGTTGTTAAGGGCTTCGCTCAGAAGAAAGGGGTGGATTTTAATGAGATTTTCTCTCCAGTTGTGAAGATGACTTCCATCAGAGTTGTGTTGGGGTTAGCTGCAAGTCTTGACTTAGAGATTGAGCAGATGGATATGAAGACTGCATTTCTTCATGGTGACTTGAATGAGGAAATTTACATGGAGCCGCCTGAAGGCTTTAAGAAGCAAGGCAAGGAGAATTTTGTATGCAGGTTGAGGAAGAGTTTGTATGGCTTGAAGCAAGCGCCTCGACAGTGGTACAAGAAGTTTGAGTCCGTGGTGAAGAATTTTGGCTACAAGAAGACTAATTCTGACCATTGTGTTTTTGTGCAAAAATTCTCGGAGGATGATTTCATCATTTTATTGCTCTATGTGGATGATATGCTTATTGTTGGTCAGAATGCTTCCAGGATCAACAGTTTGAAGCAAGAGTTGAGTAAGTATTTCGCGATGAAGGATTTGGGTCCAGCGAGGCAAATACTTGGCATGGAAATTACTCGTGATCGAGTAGGTAGGAAGCTGTGGTTATCTCAGAAGAAGTATGTTGAGAAGGTGCTTCAAAGATTTCGAATGGATGGTGCTAAACCGGTAAGTACACCATTGGCTTCTCACTTTAAATTTGATACTAAGTCTTCTGATGATGTTAAAGGGAATGATGATATGAAGAATATTCCCTATGCCTCTGCTGTTGGTAGCTTGATGTACGCTATGGTGTGTACAAGGCCAGATTTAGCTCATGCAGTAAGTGTGGTCAGTCGTTATCTCTCTAATCCTAGGATGGTGCATTGGCATGCTGTGAAATGGATTTTGAGATACCTCCGTGGAACTACAGATTTGTCGCTTTGCTTTGGAAGCAGGGAGACTATTCTTGTGTGCTACTGTGATTCTGATTTGGCGGGTGATGGTTCTCGTAAGTCTACTTCGGGTTATTTGATTACTTTTGCAGGGGGAGCTGTGAGTTGGCAATCAAGATTGCAGAAGTGTATTTCTTTGTCTACCATGGAATCTGAGTATATTGCAGCCTGTGAAGCTGGCAAAGAGCTTGTGTGGATGAAGAGATTTCTTCGTGAACTCCACTTTAAGCAAGAGAGGTTTGTCTTGTTATGTGACAGTCAGTGTGCGATTGATCTTAGCAAGAACCCTTCATCTCATGATAGGGCAAAACATATTGACATTCAGTATCATTGGATACGAGATGCTTTGGAGTATAAGGTGTTTGCACTTGAAAAGGTTCACACGGATGACAATGCTTTAGACATGTTGACTAAGGTCTTATCAAGAGGCAAGTTTGAATTTTGCAAAGATGTTGCCGGTTTGGCAATTTCCTCCACATAGTCGGAAAGGGGGAGATTTGTTGGGTTATTTCCTCCATGTGTGGAAATTGTAGCCCAAGAAATTGTGGAAGTTGGCCCAAACTTAAAGAGGGGCATTCCGGTAATTTAGCGTACCATGCTAGGGTATTTTTCCTAAGGGGCATGGCTGCAAATTTTAGGTGTGTAAAGAGTAGAGAACCAAGAAACAAAAAGTGTGAGAAGAAAGGGGATTGTCGAGCTCCATGTCGCAGCGTCGGTAGATCCGCTCGTTCTCTCAATCCGACCGTTAACTTTGGCTGAGATTTTGGCAGGAGATTCCTGGGTCGTTGGGCTAAGTTCGAAACGGTGGAGATCTGTTTTGGAGTTCTGGAAGTAGGCCGTTCGTCATTCTGAAGTTTCAGGGCAGATTTGGTGACTTCTATTCTCTTCTTATTTAACTCTTCATTCTTGTAGTGGTTTTGAGATCCTATTCTTGTTGGGAGCAACTTGAGCTTGTTGTGGCTAGTTGTAGGGGATCTCTGTAACACTCTTTGGTTGTTAATGAAGAATTAGAGGTGGGTCTATTGACCCCGTGGTTTTTACCCTTCGCATTGGAGGGCTTTTCCACGTAAATCATCGTGTCTTATCTTCTTGGTGCTTTATTATTTCTGCTGCAATATTTGCTACTTTGTTTCCTCATAATTTGAAGCAAATTAGGGATTTTGGTTTTGACCATTTTTTCATCAGTGCGAGGTTATTATTGTGTCGGGTTATTGTTCGCAATATTTGTTCTCTCGGTTTAGATCAAGTCGGGTTGGATTGGATCGAGTTGTTTTTGGGATGGGTTAATGTCGGTCAACCCTTACATGACTTTCTATATGTAAACAGTAGTAAATTAGGATTGCATTTAATAGGACAACAGTCAACCTCTGCTTTGCTTTCTACATATAAACATTAATAACTAAGTTGACTTATAATAATCAATGGTCAACCCTTACTCGCCCTTTCCAATATAAAAATACGAATAACTAAGAGTAATGTAACTAATAACTAAGAAATGACTTTAACTCATCAACAATTTACTTTACTTAAATTTCTAAATAAACACTAATACACAAGCTGCCTTTAACTGTTACAACTAAGTTGACTGTACCTAATTAAGGTCAACTCTCACTTGACACTCTATATATAAGCACTAACAACGGTAGAACGAATGTAACCATGACATGTTCAACTGCTACTTAACCTTGTTCAGCTAACATTAATAACTACGTTGTTTTTTTTTATAGTCAATGGTCAATCCTGACTTGACTTAGTATACATAAACACTAATACATAAGCTGTCTTTAACTGTAACACGGTCAACAGTTAAACATCACCAACAAGTAAATAAATATCCAATTAAAATATCAATAACTCACGTCAAAATAGATAAAACATCAAATAAAATATAAAAATGTACATCAAACTATAATAATTACAAACTATATTAGAATTATTAAATATCAAATAAAAGCAAATACAAAATTTAAAACATCAAAGTATGCACTACATGTGACTACACGTCAAAATAGTTTAACATCAAATAAATAATAAAAATGTACATCAAATTATAATAATTAAAAATTATATTAGAATTATTAATTATCAAATAAAAGTGCATTAAAACATCAATGTATGCACAAAGTGTGACTATAATATCATTAAAGATAAACATTAATAATAAAAGTTTAAAAAACTAATTCATACAATTGAAACATCAAGTTTTACATAGTTACATGGAAAAAAAAATAAACATGAATTGTAAAACATCAAAGTGTGCACCATAATGTGACACTGACATCTGCAAAAATAAAACATCAATACCACCTCCGTCCCAACTAAAGTTGCACATGTTGACTGTAGCAAGTTGACCAAAATTATTTTTGTCCATTAATATCTTTACTTGTGAATATTTAAAAAGAATAGTTAAATTTATTTTATGAAAATGAATGTTACGACGATTCTAATAAGAGCTCACGTTCTAGTATATTACTTTATATATTACTCATTTTTTACATTCTAGTGCAATTTAAGTAGAAAACAAGTACTTTTGGTATAACATCATAAGGTTCAATTGAAACACCAAGTAATGGAAATGAAACATCAAGCATGGTATTAAAAACACTTGCATCGGGCGGAAATAAGGAAAAGAAATGATCCGTGGATTCTCTGATCCGAATTCTTGACTCATGTGATTTTTATGACGTGGAATCATTAATCCCCCAATTATGTATGGCTAGCATCCCCAAAAGGTGGTATTTTCACCTAGATGTTAAGATGAATCTAACCATGTATCATATGATATGTTTATTATGCATATATTAATTTATATTTAAGGTCAAAGTTACCAAGTTTGATTTTGAAAAAGTAATAGGACAATAATCTTGGGATGGAGGGAGTCTGTAATGAGCAAGTGTTGAGTGGCTGATGTTTACTTTAATCGTGTTATTATCTATGTATTTGAACAAGGAAATTCTTTATTGCTCAATTTGCTCTTTCGCCCATTATGGCGGGAAGTTTCCCGCTGATAATTCCAATGAACATTATTTCATCCACCTATATCTATAGGCCAATATTTCCCATCCAGAAGTTCTTATCCAACAATATCCCCTGCTCAATTTTTTGGTAGTTTTGTACAAAAAAAATAGGGCATTATGGATCCACTAATGTAGATAGCCAGGAACTACACATCCCAGAAACGCAAATCACCGGAACACATAAATTCACTGTATGCGGAAATTTCACCGAGCGCACGATGCACCCTGTTTGAGAGAATGAGTACACGGTACTATGGGTTGAAGGAGGAGGTTGAGGAGCTCTTTAGTAGAATTAAATTCGGTGGCGGTGGTTCCAATCTGAATCAATTCCTTGTCGGTGATCCACCACTTGTAATGCCCACGGACACGTACAACAGTAAGATTTTTGGAAAACATATTGCAGTTGTTAGAGGTCGAGCCTACGAGAAATTATGCTTGGAAACTCCTTCACCAGTTAGGTCGACAGTCGGGAAAGAATCCAATCTTGGTAAATCGCAATCTATTTAGTTTTCCTTGTCCGCTAAATTGTAGTCTATGAATGGAATAGAGGCAGCCTCTCTAGTTTCGGTTGTACTTCTTGTAATACAATTGGAATGAAGCAACTAATGTCATTTAATTATGATTAAATTTTGTCTGTTGTTAATTAAAATATTTTTGATTAAAAAACACCGATTTAGTTCCTCAGAGGAGTGCTGCCACATTGCTTTAATTTATTAGTTTTTCAATTTAATTTAGCGGCCAACAATTTTTATTCATTTCACTTGTTTACAAAAATATTATTGCTATGGATATAATAATAATATATATATATATATATACATAATAATATATATATATATATATATATATATATACATACACACAACATATTCATAAAATATAAAACATGGTATGAAAGAAAAAGAGAGAATGTGGGGACAATAATGACGTGGAATTGATTTTTGATTGTGGGGTAAAATTGGAGAGTAGAGTTTTGGTGATTATGATTGTTTTTGAAGACAGACAATGAGTATATTATTTAAAAATTAAAAAAGTGTGAGTTTTGTAGAGTTTTGGAAAGTGGCCATTGTAGATGCTCTAATGTGATGACACAGTGTTTGAGAGAATGATTTGCCGTAATTAATTGTATTATTGATATCTAAATATATAGAGAGTACAATAGAGGTATAACAAGGAAAGAACTCTAATCAGAATAAATCATAATCTAATCAGGAGTCTGATTTAGTCTAACACCCCCCCTCAAGCGAAGCGTCGGATGCTCGCCGACACACAGCTTGGACCTGAAGAACTCGAACAGCGGACAAGAGAGCCTCTTGGTGAAATGTCCGCAATCTGAAGAGAAGTCGGAACATGAGCAACGCGCAGCTTTCCGGATGTCACCAACTCACGAACAAAATGATAGTCGATGTCGATGTGCTTCACCCGCTTGTGCGCCACTGGATTCTGAGCCAAGAAGATAGCACTACTATTGTCGCATAACAACAGTGGAGAACCAGAAAGTGGAACCCGAAGATCATGAAGCAAATGAGTGAGCCAAACCACTTCCGAGGCAGTGTTGGCAAGAGCACGGTATTCAGACTCAGTGCTAGAGCGAGAAACAGTGGGCTGTTTCTTGGCACTCCAAGAAACCAGATTCCCACCAAGAAAAATTGCATAACCATAAATGGACCGACGAGTCTCCAGACAGCGAGCCCAATCAGTATCAGAGTATCCTAACACATCAGAAGTACTAGTAGAGCAAAACCGGAGACCAAAATGAAGAGTGCCACGGACATATTGCAAAATCCGAGTCACGACAGCAAAATGGTCATCTCTGGGATCCTGAAGATACTGATTCACCGTGTTGACCGAGAATGCCAAATCCGGGCGAGAGATGGTGAGATACTGGAGGGCACCAACAAGAGAACGATAAAGTGTAGGATCCTGAAATGGAGGACTGGTAGAGATGTGAAGCTAAGAACTAGCAACAAATGGAGTAGAAACTGGTGCCGCGTCAGACATACCGGCCCGATTCAAAATATCCCGAGCATACTTTGCTTGGCCAAGCAGTAATCCTGAAGAGGTAGGCGAAACTTCAAGACCAAGAAAGTAATGAAGAGCACCAAGATCCTTAATCGCAAACTCTCTGTGTGTCCGATCAATGAACTGGCGAAGAAGAGTCGAGTCATTGCCTGTAAGAATGATATCGTCCACATACACAAGTAGGTATAGTAATGACGACCCTCTCGAAAGGACAAACAAAGAAGTATCAGCTGAGCTACACCGAAAACCAAGCTGTGTTAGATAACTGCTGAAATGCTGGAACCAAGCTCGGGGAGCCTGCTTAAGACCATAAAGGGCCTTTTTCAAACGACAAACATAGTCTGGATGGACAGAATCCTGATAACCAAAGGGCTGCTTCATGCAGACATGAACATCAAGAACAATATTAAGGAAAGCGTTCTTGACATCCAACTGATGAAGTGGCCAGGAAAGCATGGTGGCTATAGCAAGAACCGTCCTAACAGTGGAGGCTTTGACCACAGGATTGAAAGTGTGGTCAAAATCAAAACTCGAAATCTGCGAGAAACCCTGCGCCACAAGTCTAGCTTTGTGACGCTCAATAGTACCATCTGGTCGATACTTGAGCCTATAGACCCATTTGGAGCCAACAATGTTGACATTCGAAGGTCGAGGCACCAAATCCCAAGTGTGCTGACCACGAAGAGCATTCATCTCATCATCCATGGCTGAAACCCAGGCTGAATCCTGAAGGGCAGTGCGATAATCAGTGGGCTCTGTCTGAGAGAGGAGTGCAGCAGTGAGACCATGAACAATAATATTCGAATAATCCCGCGGCTGAATGGCACCAGTAGAAGACCGAGTGGCCATCCGATGAGTACGAAGCTGGGGCGGCGAATCTGGAGGAGTCGAACCAGCTGATGACACGGAGGAAGATCGAGTTGTGCTGACCGGTGAGTGGCCGTCGAAAGTCACCGGAGAAAGAATAGCCGATACAGGCTGAGACATGGTGGCCGGTGGCTGAGGAGTGCTGGCCAGCGGCTGAGATATGGTGGGCGTTTGGCAAGGAGCTGGGTCCAGGTCGGCCGTCCAGATGGAAGATAGTGGTGAAGAAGGGGCAACTGGAACAGGCACAGACACAGGCGTGGTGGCCCCAATCGATGAAGTAACAATTCCATCAAAAAATGATGAAATCTCTAGACCTGAAATCGAACGACTGTCCGTGGAAGATGAGACATAAGGGAAGAAAGTTTCATCAAAAGAACATGGCGAGAGATATAGATGCCAGAAGTCTGGTTGAGACACTGGAAGCCTTTGTGACGAGGGCTATAGCCAATAAAAACACAGGGAATGGATTGGGGTGCAAACTTATCAGTAGTAGTGGTACGCAGACATGGAAATGCACGACAACCAAACGGGTGAAAGAGGGTATAGTCAGGCACATGACCAAAAACAACCTCAAAAGGTGATTTGCCACTCATAACTGAACTATGCAGACGATTAATAATGTAAACCGCAGAGGAGAAATCTTCCACCCAATAACAGTGCGGCACAAAAGAGTGAAAAAGCATGGCAAGACCAGTCTCTGTGATGTGACGATGCTTATGCTCGGCTCGGTCATTCTGAGTAGGTGTATAAGGCGAGGACATCTGATGATGAATGCCACATGATATGAGATGAGCCTGAAGTCAGTGATTAGTAAACTCGGTGCCACCATCGGTCTGAAAAATTTTAACCCTAGCAGGAAACTGATTCTCAACGAATTTCTGAAACTGGATAAAAGTGTCATAGAAATTCGACTTATGCAGCATTGGAAGCAACCATGTGAATCGCGAGAAATCATCAATGAAAATGGCATAATAAGAGAAACCACTGACAGATAAAATAGGAGCTGGCCCCCACAAATCACAATGTACTTTATCCAATAAACCAGTAGCGCGCTTGTCACTAGTGGAAAAGGGCAAGCGGCTACTCTTGGCCATCTGACAAGGAGAGCAACTGACAGATGAAGGCATAGCAGAAGTGACAGAAATAAGGCCCCGTCGATTCAATAACTGAACAGTATCATGAGACACATGACCGAGGCGAGAGTGCCACTGCTCAAAAGAAGCATGAAGCTTTGTAGAACGTAGTTCGCCTAAAAAACTCGAATCACCAGTCTCAAGAAAATAAAGACCAGACCTATGACGACCTTTACCAATTATCTCCCCTGTAAGCTTGTGCTCAATGGAAAATGCATCGGCATCAAATATAACACGGACAGGTAGATCACAAGTAAGCTTACTAATGGACAATAACTTCTAGTAATCTTAGGGACCACAAGGACATCATTAACAGAGAAACCAGATAAATGACATTGACCGATGTGAGAAATAGATAGTGATTCACCATTTCCAACAAGAATAGAATCAGAACCACGATAACGTTGTACCTGATCAAGATGACTTGTGTGAGCAGTGATATGAGATATAGCACCTGAATCAACAATCCACTGATTTGACGAAGAATGACAACTGAGACCATTCAAACTGGCCTGAAACAACACCTTGTCCGCAATCCAATTAGTGGAGCAATCTTCCCAAGATATAGGGCCCAAATGAACCATAGCGGAAGACCGGAAAATGGCACAGAAATTGACTGGATGCTGACGAGAATTTGAGAAACTCGTCGGAATGTGAGCAACTCGCGAGAAACAGCTTCAACTCGCGAGAATTTGATTCAACTCACGATAAATTGATCAACTCACGAGAATTTGAATCAACTCGCGAGAAACTCCCTTGCTGGCGAGACGACTCGCGCGTGGCTTCACGCATGGAATTTTCCTTCTTGCTGGCGAGTCGACTCGCGCGTGGCTTCACGCGTGGAATTTTTCTTCTTGCTGGCGAGACGACTCGCGCGTGGCTTCACGCTCGGACGAGAGGATTTCTTCTTCTCCGTGTCGCGATCGGCCTTTTCTTCTCCGTCTGGCTTCGCTTGGATTTCTTCTTCTCCGACGAAGGAGCCGCCGCTGGAGGACGCCGGAGGAGGAGGCCGCTGCTGGAGGAAGCCGGAGGAGGAGGTCGCCGCTGGAGGACGCCGGAGGGGGAGACCACCGCTGGAGGACGCCGGAGGAGGAGACCGCCGCTGGAGGATGCCGGAGGAGGAAGGCCGCCACTGGAGGAGGCCGCCGCTGGAGGAAGGCCGCCGCTGGAGTAGGCCGCCGATGGAGGAAGACTCCACTGAAAATGATGGAAATTTTCCCGGAAAATTGAGACTTGAGAGGATGTCGGAGGACGCCGGAATTTGACCGGAACTTCGCCGGAAAATAGAGAAGGGGGGAGGCGCTGAATTAAAATTTAGGGGTTAGGATCAGAACTTGCTCTGATACCATGAGAGAATGATTTGCCGTAATTAATTGTATTATTGATATCTAAATATATAGAGAGTACAATAGAGGTATAATAAGTAAAGAACTCTAATCAGAATAAATCATAATCTAATCAGGAGTCTGATTTAGTCTAACAGTGTTGCTGGACAATTCCTAAACTCCACTATGCCCTGACCCACACCTTGTATCTTCTGAACGCAACCTAAGTTACACAATTTAGAGGACATAACCTTTGAGACCAAATATCCATTTTTATGTCGTTTGGATCTGGAAACCATTGTCTATATGCCGTTCAAGTCTCCTGATCCAAGGTACATGTTTCAAACTTCTATCAACCCGTCCAGATAATAATACTACCTTCCTGCAAGTAGATCAGAGGTTGTTCTTTGTTATTTGCTCGGATTTCCAAATTCATTTTTTATTTACAATACTTGATTTAGGGAAAACATCAGGATATAGTCATCCACCACAAGTGATGCATGCATCTCGCTCGACCCGGTGATGTGCAAGCATTGTCCGCTGGAGACTTGTATCATGGTATCAAGGACGTTGAGGAACCCAGGATGCCTGTACCATGGTTGTCCACTTGACAAATTCCAGCAATGGGTGGCAATAGAGAGCTTGCATGGGGAAAGCAAAAGTTCAGCAACATCCCGTCAACCATGGAACGAGTTAAAAAGGAGAGAAACTGTCCGGGCGGTGGCAGGAAACCCAATTTTTCAACCAGAAGCTGTTTTTGCCAATCCAGTAAACTGCAACTGCAAGGGTGGATATACTGCATTCACGGTTCTCAATATGATGATGTTTGGTTATAATTTGCTTGGACTAATCATGTATCTCACAACTGGAAGCTGTTAGACAAAGAAATTTATAGATCGCCTATTTGTAACAATTCTGGGCAGCACTTATGCATACTTTTTAAGGCTATCTTGGATAGTCTGTTGTACTCTATGTTAATGTTATGATGCTTCATTTTGTAAGGTTTCTTGGTATTGGAAGTCCCTAACTACACATTTAGTAAATTACGAAAATGACCAAATTCTGCTCGCCCAACATGTTGAATGGAATAGATTCTCAATACATGGTTTATGTAATATGACAAACCATGTTTTCAAACATACATAGTTAAGGCAAATCAATTGACTAGATCAACACCACAATGAATTAGATCTGGAACGTTCATTAGAAGGATAACCAAAGAACAAATTGAAATAAGCAACATATATGAAGGCAATAAAACAAACAACCTAAATCATTGCCATACTCTTACATCAAAATGAAATTCACGTATGGACATCAATTACTACAACCCAAGCTAAACACAGCTTGATGCCCGTGCAACCATACTAGTAGCAAAACATACGTGGTTGCCGAAAGCCAGCTAGGGGGACTCAATCCACAATGTGGATGAACGGAACCTCCCCTGTCAAAGATGGGAAGTTGAGGTTCCATGTTGGTTGGACAATCCCATCCCGGCGGACAATTGTTACATCCGGAGATGCTGTAGAAATAATCAGATTACCAGCAGTGACTTGAGGTAGTTGGTCGAACTGACCATCAGCAACCCACATGGTATGCAACTCTTCTTTGTAGATTTTTTCGGCTGTCGGGATGGGAGATTTTATCCCTGCAAGAAAAAACGAGACAAAGGGCTCCTTCATCGTAGCTAACATTTCACAAATAACCAAACGAAACTGAACAAGGTCCCTAACATGATCTGAATGGACATATGGGCATGGCGGATCTAGGGGGCGAGGGGGTGTTGGCGCCCCCCCTAAGATTTAGTAGCGCGGAAGTTAGGTCTAGTCTCCACCGGAAAAATGGTTTCCACCCGTCCTTGGATGGCCAGCTTTGCCCCTGTTCGTCTTCTCGCTGAAGAAGACGACTGGCCTGCTTTTTTTTTCCCTTTCCCTTCAAACATCAAAACGACGTCGTTTTGATTAAAAGTCTGAAGGCAAAATATGGGTTAAAAACCAATTGGGCCGTTCAAACGAAGCCATGGGCCCACCGTCAAGTTTCTTAACCAAGTCTTTGAAGCCCACTGCTTTTATGGAAGTTAAAATAGTAATGCTAACAATAGTTTATTGTAACTTTATATTCGATAGTATAATTGTTTGTCATTTGTGATATTTGGTATTTTGCATTAAATATGATTTTGTTACTATAATTAATTAAGATGAGAGGATCATAAGAGATTCTTTGTCTCATTTTTAAATTAATGCTGATGAATATGGTGATTTTTTTAAATTAAGAAAATCACAATAAAGCTATATATTTTCAGTTGTAATTTTACCATGTTATTAAATTATTTAATTAATTTTAGACATAAATTGATTTCATTTAAGTATAAATTGATTTCATTTAGGTATAAACTGATTATACATGTGATTTGCTCACTAATTTTATTTTTATAATCTTATTTAAATTATTTTAACACATTAATTAACAAGATCGAATAATTGTAAGTGTGATTTATCATATTTGTAGAAATTGGATAATTTTATAAACACTTTATTATTGAAGCGGATTTTGTTTGAATATATCGACTTGTGTTCAGAAAAAAAAAATTCAGTGCAATTCAGCACCCAGAAAAAATTACCAATATAACATAGCGTTCGAAAAAAATTTTTGTCAGTATAAGTAAGCCCCCCTAAAATACTAGGCTGGTTCTGTCACTGCATATGGGATACAGTAATCAGGAGTAGGGGGAGCGAGGGGAGGACCGACTGGAATGGGTGCATGGTCTGCATTCTGGGCAATGACTTCAATTCCCAAAGGTGGTTGGTGTGCATTGTTAACAGGAAGAGCCATGTCGACAACCTCCTGATTGACTGGATGATGGGTGCTTTTCTTCTTGGCTTTGAAGCAGTTTGAAATCTGCCTAACTCATTTCTTTTTGCCAATAGCCTTTAGCTTGCCGACTTCGACGCACGCCGAGCAAGGTTTCTTGGATGGGGAACAAGTAGACTTTCTGGAGAAATAGTTATCCATGCTATAGAGATCGTGGCTTCATCATGTGACTTACATGCTTGATATGTCTTTGCAGGCTCTAGGTTTGGAAGGGAAATGAAGTGAATATTTGTCGTGGTTGGTTAGGTTTCCCCGCGGTTGGCTATATTTATAGGGATAACATATTCCTGCCAACTTCACTGTTGAAGAATTGGGTGCATATAATCCTTTTTTTTAGATATTCTAGTCCTTCTAGTTAGGAAGGGGTACTAATTTACTTCAACTGCAAATGAGATATTTATTAGTGAATTGCAAGGAGTCTCAAAACGATACCCACAATTCACTAGAGCATAATACCCAAAATAATACAGAATATTGGAATTCACCTACTGTATTTGTGATGTCTAATTTTTAATAGAACAATTTACTCTCACACCCTAAGTTTTATATTAGACTGTGTGTGCATTTTTAAAAATTATTAACTTGGTAGATAACCATTAATTTCATAGATGCTTTTCGAGGAATCCAATCTTTTAAACTTTGACCGTTAATATCTGTAGTTGCCTATAATAATGTACTAAAATAAAAAATTGATATTCAAAAATAATATATTAAGATGAATCTAACGATATCTCACTTAATATTTTTATTATATATAGATTAATTTATATTTATAGTCAAAGCTGACAATGTTTAACTCCAAAAAATAATTAATCAAATAATGGTGAAACCAAGGCAGTAAGTAATACATCATACAAGTGTCAAAGCTGTACTCAAACCTGAATAAGGTGGGTGGGTATATAGACGAAAGATATACAATATTACCCTTAATTAATAAATGTTATGTAATCCGGGCTTGATTAAGATTAAACTAATTCATGGTGACATATGGTAAATCCTTCAGTAAATTTCATTGTCAAATAGGCAACTTTCTATATGTGGCATAATTACAATACCGCTTAAAACACTAATTTCACCTTTTTCAAATTCAATTCAATTCACTTCACATACTCCGTACATAGTATTAAGTCTGTTTCCTGAAAGACGGTATTTCCATAAACTATGGAAAGACTAGGGATTAAAGTGCAAACTAGAAGAAATGAAAATAAAATTTTCGAGTTGCATGCATCGGGTTATGGCCTTTACATCACTACATGTTGGATAACAAATTTTTAATATTCTAACTAAAACCCTTGACCTATTATTATTTTAATTAGAATCGTCTTCTCATAACACTATGGAAAGACGGTCTTTCACAAGAATTTGTCAATAATTTTTCTCAAACATTTAACAGTAATTGGATTACCAAAATAAGTTGAACAGATGGAGTAGGATTAAGCAAATGCTGAAGAGGTTAAACTTACAAATAAAACAATGAATTATATTAGGAGAAGGTACTGATCACTTGTGACTAGGATGGTTATCATGCAACCAGGCCAACTAATACATCACACATTCATTCGATGCGGTTGCCGAATTTGGGTTAGAATAATTTACGACGTTGAATGTGTGAAGGGAGTAAGTGCATCTTCCGCCACGTTTCAATACGTGCCCAGCATTTTCAAGCGGAGTGCTTCAGTTTCGAACTTCAATAGCTCATCATGCGGGAAATAGATTTGACACGTCCCTGCCACACCATAGAATATAATCATTCCCCATGCACCCACCCGGTTGAACCTCTACCCGCCTCAGGGCATGGGCAGTGATGATCTCTTAAAATTAAAAGATCGCTCAAAAGATAAAAAATCACCACAATAGCGGTCTCTTGAGTGGCCTCTTAACAAAAAATCACTCAAGAGTCTTTTGGTAAGAGACCGGGTAAGATACCACATGACTGACAAACGCACATGGGCTTTGTTCGCTATTGTTTTTTTGACCGAGTGGGACACGTGTCGGCCCCTGAGTGGGCCACGTGTCCCACTCAGCCGCAACCTTTTTTTTGAAACTTTTGTTGCGGACACGTGTCACCCATGGATTGGGCCACGTGTCCGCAACGAATATTTTTTGGGTGGAGCTGAAGTTTAAATCCGGGGGACACGTGGTCCACTCAGGGGGCGACACATGTCCCCCCAACGGCTCTTAACGGATATTTTTTTGAATGAGACACGTGTCCCATTCTGGTGGCGACACGTGTCCCAGCCGTATTTTTTTAAAAAAATTTGGCAGTTTTTAAAATTTTTTTATAGTTTCTATTTTAATTTTTAAATTCCATCTTCCTACCCTTTTTTGCCTATAAATATAGAATATTTCAACTCATTTCATCACACTATTTCCAATTCCAATTCTTCTACCTCACTAATTCATCTTCTACATTGCAATCCATTTCTTGTGATGGATTCACGAAGAACGTCGAAAGGCAAAGATAAGGTAATTCCAAATTCTTTCAATGTGGACAATTTTTTGCAAAATCCAAATTATCGTCCTTTTCCAAATTCGGAATTTTGTGAAAATTCTCCAAACATCCCTCCCCACTTCTATATGAATTCTCAACATTCATACATGAATTTTCAAAATCAATGCTACTCTTCCCCAAATGCATACATGAACCCTCCTTAACAGAACCACTCCCAAAATGCGAACATTCAATCGCAAAATTCGCACCATAATTTATATGGTCAAAGCTTTCATTCTCCACATCTTGATGCTATAAACGAATCGGGAGCATTTTCAAGCCGAGGAGGTCGCGGTTCACCGGGTCAGAATTTTGGTGGTGAAGATGGGCGACAATATGGAAGTCACGATGTTACATACGGTAAGCCCGTAATTAATTTACATTGCCTTCATTGCCTTCATTTTCTAGTTTATAATAAATTTACATTGCCTTCATTTCCCTTTGTCATATTTTAAAATAAGTATATTTGAACATGCAAAATATATGTTGCTAGTATATGCATTTAGTATATGCATTTTAACATGCAATCTAGTGTATGCAATCTGGTGTGTGCAATCTAGTATATTATTTGAAGAATCCAGTGTATCATTTAATATGTTCATGTATTTTAAAATTTCATAAACATAGTTTAAAAATTAGTATATGTTTGACATTTGTTTTGGTTTGGAAAAATGATTTATTCGCTTAGAAAATGATGTAGGTGAAGAAAATGATGAAGTTGCAATGGTGTCCGGGAGTAAGGTTACAAAGAAGAAAGGTAGCCGGGACAAATGGAGTGTAGAGGATGATAAAACTCTATGTGGCGCATGGTTCGAGCATTCCACCGACTGTGTGGTGGGTACAGGTCAAAATGCTGGTGTGTTTTGGTCTAAAATTATGCGCGATGTGAATCATTATGCAAATTCCAACCGGTCAATGAAGTCGTGCAAGTGTCGTTGGTTAAAAATGGCGCACGATATTGGCAAATATGTGGGATCTGAAAGTAAAGTCGCGCGTCACTTCAGTCAGGGCGGGAGTGGCTCTAGCCAAGGAGACATAAAGGCATGGACCATGAACTTGTTTACAGATGAAAATGATGGGCAACAATTTTTATTCTTCCATTGTTATGACGATTGCAGAAAGAACCCTAAATTTATAGCACAATATGGCCCAAAGGACACTGATGGAGAAGAATATTCACCACGGGTGCCATCAACACCCCGTAGTGGCGATGATGCTCAAGCTATGCAATATCCATCCAGACCTATTGGTGTGAAAGCCGCTAAATGCAAGGCAAGGGGAAAAGGAAAGGCCAGGGGAAGAACAACAGCTGATGAACAATCAAAAGAATCCGCTAGAATGCAGTGTGCGGCCGCAATCGAAGCAGCTACAAAAAAGGCGGAAATATTTGCGGAGAATGAAAAAGCTAAAATGGAGTACAACATATCACAGCGGGAGGTCATTGAAAAACAATCAGAGCGGGATCGGTTGATAGCTAACACTAAACTCCTTGATACTTTGATTCAAAAGGGAGAGTTGTCGGCAGCAGAGGAAGCACTGCGAGATAAATTAATTGGGATAGTCTACAGTGGAAATTGATTGTAATAGGTTGTTGGTAATAATTGGTCAGACTAGACCATACATTTGTCATTGGTTTTTAGAATTTTAATTGGTTTTCATCATTTCATTTTAATCGGTTCAATTCACATGGGTTGAATTCATCATTTCAAAGCCACAAGACAAAAATAATGGAGTTGTCATGGACACATCCAATCCATTCACGTGAGTTGAATTCATCATTTCAAAGCCACAAGACAAAAATAATGGAGTTGTCATGGACACATCTCATCCATTCACATGGGTTGAATTCATCATTTCAAAGCCACAAGACAAAAATAATGGAGTTGTCATGGACACATCCCATCCATTCACATGGGTTGAATTCATCATTTCAAGGCCACAAGACAAAAATAATGGAGTTGTCATGGACACATCACATCCATTCACATGGGTTGAATTCATCATTTCAAAGCCACAAGACAATAATAATGGAGTTGTCATGGACACATCCCATCCATTCACATTTGATGGTTCTCTATATAAATAGGTTATTTGTTTACCTTTCATTCCAACCCTGAAATCCAATTCTTCTACCAATTTCTTTCCACTACACAACCATGTCTTCCTCTAATTCCCCTAACAACGATGATGAACTTCACTTTGGAGAATCATCAAACCCATCAACCTATGATATTCCCGGTTTCCTACCCGATACCGATCCTGAGACAATTAACTTTTTCTTGAATTTGCCAGAAATGGCTAAACAATGGCACGCAGCCATTGAGGACGACAGTGCTCAAACTTCTCCAACCTTACCAAAGAAAACCAGAAATCATATTAAAAGAGATCGTGTTCGAGCACAGGAAGTACTCCAGAGGTAATATTTTGCTCAACCTCCTGAAAGAATGTACGACGATCAACACTTTCGTCAAAGGTTTTGTATGCGGCGAAATGTATTCGAACATATACTGGAAGATGTCACCAACCACGATCCCTATTTCAGACAAAGGCCTGATGCAACTGGTAATCAAGGATTTTTGCCACTTCACAAGTGCACGGTGGCAATGCGTCATTTGGTATATGGTTGTGGATACGACCAACTGGATGAATGCTTACAGATGGGCAAAACGACGGTTAGAGAAATGATGTCTCATTTTCTGAATGCAATTATTGCCGTATACCGTCCAGCATACCTCAGACCAAAAAATCAGGAGGATATTGCTCGCCTGATGCATGTAGCTCGTGGACGTGGATTTCCAGGTATGCTTGGTAGTATTGATTGTGTGCATTGGGAATGGAAAAATTGTCATGTGGGTTAGAAGGGTCAATTTCAGGGTAGGAGTGGACGTGCCTCAATTATTTTGGAAGCAGTCGCCTCCTACGATACATGGATATGACATGCATTTTTTGGTATGGCAGGGTCAAATAATGATATCAACGTCCTAGATAAGTCACCATTGTTTGATGATGTATGTGAGGGGAAAGCTCCACGTTTTCCTTACGAAGTCAATGGTCGCAGCTACGATCAAGGGTTCTATCTTATAGATGGAATCTATCCTAAGTGGGCGACCTTCATGCCAGCATATACGGCTCCAAATGACCCCAAGAAACAACTCTTCACAAAGCGTCAAGAAAGTTACCGGAAAGATGTCGAACGTTCTTTCGGTATTTTACAAGCTAGGTTTTCCGTGATCCGCAACCTAGCCCGATACTGGAATGTCGAAACGTCGGGCAATATTATGATAGCTTGTATCATACTACACAACATGATAGTCGAAGATGAAAGAGACACATATGGGTTGCAATTTCAACCAAGTGATTATGACCAAATCGACGACTCTCCTTGGCATTATAACGCCGAGCGGCATGCTGATTTTCCGACTTTCAGGCAAATTGGAGGGATGTGCGCAATAGAGCTAAACATGACCAGTTGAAAAATGACCTTACGGAACATCTTTACCAGTATCTGGGTGGTCAAAATTAAGATGTCGATATAGTTTCGTCATCAATGTTTTTTTGATCAGACTAGATCAATATTTATTTTTTTCTATTTTTAATAATTGGTCACATTAGATCAATATTTTGATTTTTAAATTGTAGTATTTGGTTTGAGTAGATCAATATTTTATTTAGTATTTTCTGTAATTTTTATAGTTGTTATAATTGGTTTTCATACTTTTTATGTTTTTTTATATTATTTTATAAAAAAATGAATTCTCATAGTATTTATTTATTTAATTTCATTTTAATAGTTTCATAAAAAAATTGAAATTAATTTTATTTTTTTACACTAAAGCATGGTATTGACAAGAACGAGAAAAAAAATTATTTAACATATTTAAAAAAAACGAATTTATATTTAAATATTTAAACATTCTATTAAATTTTGCATTGGTGGACAAATTTATTTAAAATAATATTTAATGGTCAAATTAATGAGTAGGATAGAGAAAATCAAGTGGGTTCCATGAATAGTATATAGTGGTCTCTTAACCATTGTGGAGAAACAAAAGGATGGTCTCTTAAGTGGTCTCTTAAGCTGAGGTGGAAGAGAGAGAAAAAAAATATATTTAATTGGTAAGAGACTGCTAGCGATCTCTACCGCTGCCCACAGCCTCACGTCTTCTAACCGGGGCAAGTCATAGAGAATACTTAGAAAAGACAAAAAAATGGAGATATCCGAATATCCGGTTCAACCGCTAGTTTTCAGAGGTGACGTGAATGCCCACGAAAGTACTCGCGTGGGGCTAGAACTAAAAAGTGGCCGTCGTTCTGGGGATTAGGTGGCACAAGTCAATCACAGTATGTCACAAAATCGGGGATGGCGGATTCTGTTTCTTCCAAGGTAAAGGTTGCATATCTCCGGGAAGCTTCCTTGATACGCAAGTGCATAACTCCACTGAATGCAAACAAACTTATTATACTCCCCCTGGTCCACTTATATTGGCCTCAACTTTTTGACACTCTTTTTTTTAAAATGTCCTTTTTTTGAAAATGGAGAATGAAGTGATTGACAAATGCTAAATGGACACTTGATTAATCTCGAATTTCACAAAAGCAAGCCTCCAATTTGTGCTCAAACTTTCCCTCAAAAACAGCTCCAAATTCTGGAGGGAAAATTTGCTGTTCTCACAAATGTAGAGGGAAAATTTTTTGAAACTCAACAATATGGGATACAACAGCTCTATCTCATATTGTTTCCCAATGAGCATTATCCCTATAAATACCATTGCATCTGGTATACTCAAAACCTATTCATTTACAAACTAAAACAGTCCACTTAAAAACCCACTGAACCAGAGGTTTGCATTGCAGGAATTTTGAAGGTAAGATAATGGATGGTGCTGGGGATCTAGGTGATGTGGAGGGCATGGAGGAAGTAGAAGTCAGTCTACTGGCAAGGCGAAGGCTATGGGAGCTTGAGTGCACCCACATCAGTGTTTTCTTTGGGCAGAATGAGGAAAATGGTAAGCTCTCGTGGAAGAAGCGCATTGAGGCAGCAACTCGGTGGAACATTTCTACGAGGACAGTAACAAGGCTTGCTGGTCTGCAAAGAAAACAACAAAGATTAGGGCTGAAAGTAGATTTGCAGCCAAAAGCGAAAGGCAAAAGAGGGTGGCCATCAATTGAAATAGATAGAGAACAGGTTCTTGCCACTCCACTTCCCAAAAGAACAACAGAAAGATCATTTGCTGCAGCCATGGGTGTAAGTAAGTCAACAATGCATAGATGGATTCAAGAAAAGCAATTGAGAAGCCACTCGAATGCAATAAAACCACAAATCTCATAAGTTAATCAATTGAAAAGGGTACAATTTTGTGTTAGTCATTTGAAGCACAACAGTTTGAGTAAGAAAACAAGTTTCAAGGACATGCATCACATTATTCACATTGACGAGAAGTGGTTTTTATGACAAGGGTTGCTGAAAGATATTATTAACTGCCTGAAGAAATGGAGCCACATCGGACTATACAAAATAAGAGGTACATTACAAAAGTTATGTTTTTATGTGTTGTTTCAAGGCCTATGTACAACGAAGATAGTGACCTAATATTTGATGGCAAAATTGGCATTTGGCCGATGGTGACGAAGGAGGCTGCTAAAAACAGAAGCAAGAATCGCCCCGCTGGAACACTAATTACAGTCCCCGAAAAATTAGTAAATCATGAGGTAACTAAGAGGTACATGCTGGAAAAAGTAGTTCAACAGGACAATGCACGACCACATATTTGTGATGATGATGCTGATTTCAGAAAAGTGGCAAGAGCGGATGGTTTTGACATCAGATTGGGTTTCCAGCCACCTACTTCACCTGATCTAAATGTGTTGGACCTAGGTTTTTTAGGTATATTCAATCTTTGCAACACCAAACAACGTCAAAAACCGTTGACGACTTAATTTCAACAACTGAGCATGCATTTTTTTGAATTGAATGCAAGGACACTCGATAGTGTGTTCCTAACTCTACAAGGATGCATGGTGGAGATAATGAAATGTGGTGGTTCAAATGGATATAAGTTACCGCATATGAGCAAAGAGCGGTTTGCTAAAAGTGGTGCATTGCCTATGAACCTAGAGGTGGATGACGCATTGGTAAGAACTTGTGTTGCTTATTTGCAGCAAAGAAATGTAACGAGTGGGCTTCATAGGCTGATCCAAGACCTACAGGAAGGTGACATTCAACCAGCCTAGAAATGTTATTAATTTATTTTTCTACAGCTTTCATTAGGATGGTTGCAGTGATTTTCTAGAAATGGGTAAGATCATGTAAACATGCTCCTATATTTTGTGCAATAGCTTGTTTAAATGCAACCACATTGAATGAAAGCTAATGTTTTGGATACTTACTGTCCACTATCCCGATGCTTTTCCAGCGGGTGCATTCAACAATGCTTTTTGTCGCAAAATCTGGTCCCCAGCTTCCGTATCTTGAATTCTTTCTTCAAGCCTACGAAAGAAGCCAATATCAACTGAAATAAGCAACTATATTAAGGAACATGTTGCTGAAGGAAACACACATAACAAAAACAAAGAAATGCGACCTGAGCTTCTTTGTTTTCTGAAACTGTGAGTTGCAATATCTATTAAATTATGTGCAAGTAGGATAACTCACCTTCAGATGATCCATTGCTGCTAGGTTAAATCCAAGGGTATCTTTGCATTCCTGTACATTTCAAGAGACAGACACATTAAGTTCATAACATTCAAAACCCTTCCTGATAATGCCTACATAGAAAAAAATTTCCTGCCATCATAGTTACCTTGAATGTTGCATGGAGAATGTCCCTGAGATGGGTTACAACCGGCCTGGCAGAAATAGTTGAAATCAACTGGAAAGGATGAATTTGCAACAACACTGTTGCAACCCTGCATACAAGCTCAATCTGCCAAAAGAGTCGAAGCAATTTTAGAATTATATTAGGACTAAAAATTACTATCAGCTTAGTGTAATCAGTGAGGACAGAGTCAGCTCTGGTGTACATCAGCTTGCAGTATATGATCATCATTCATCAATAAAAATAGAGCTCTTTCTATATCATGCGGGAATAACAGAAGTAAGCTTTCTCATAGTTGCATTAGACACAACAAGTTTAACCAAAGGCCCAAGCAGTTTTAATTCACAACATCATTACTATGATTAGACAGTGATTCATCTAGATGAAAGTGCAAACCTTATCAGGGACATGAGCCCAGCCCTGCAAGTAAGACAATAGATTCAACGCATCTGAGAAAGGCAGTGCCTGCAAGGAGAACATGATATTAGAAAGAATCAGCATCCACCAGAAGAAAAAAAAGATATGCAAATGAAACCACTGCTGTACAGCCCAACCATGTTGAATGTTCTTCAATTCTGGAATGAGAGTTTTTCCCAGGGGTAGGGAAAGCCCCAACTCACAAAACCATGTTTTAAAAGATGCAATTTTAATTGAAATCTGTATTATCTAAGTTCAACTTATCATTTGACCAGGGGCAATGCAGATCTTTCTTTTTACATATATTTCATATCACGAGTTACGAGGAACATGTTCAATTCTAGGCACTTCTTGCTTAGTGATCAACATAATAAATGAGGCCTTTGAATACTTCGTACATATTTGGCTGCAGCGTAATTATAGAACACAATATGTCCATTTAGAAGTATGTTTTGTAAGTAGGAACACAATGATTACAACAAACCAGGACAAAAATTAAGTACTACAGAAGGAATAAATATATCAATTACCAGTAATGTCTGCTCCAGATCATTTGTACGAACATTAGAAACTGCATTACAAACGTATTTTGATGGAGAACGTCCAAGCATGATTATATTGGGGATAAAGTCTGCAGCTTTTCCCTTCAGCTTAGCCTCCTGAAAATGAAAATGCATTGACAAGAGTTTATAATACCCTATCCATGAATAAAATTGGAGTACTACAAATAATATTTGTATGCATAAAGGAGTTGAAAACTTGAGAACTACATTAGCAGGAGGAGTGTGTGCCTCACCTCTATATTTCAGTAATTAATAAACGTCGAAAAAATAGAGTATACCTCATGTTCAGTTAAACGCTTTTGTTCTTCATCAGCAACACCTAATGCATCAAGGATGGAATCGGTAGCTGTCAGAGTTTCACGAGTTTTCTTCCCTGCTAATGCTGTTGCCCCCTGCTCCGGAAGTTCTTCCCCGGGATCATATTTTTCCTTGAACGCATTGTCACCATCAGATTCAAACATCTCCTCCAACCTTCTTTCTTTTTCCTCCTGCAAATTTAGAAGCTCACAATCAATAAGTCCGACGATGAGGTCCTCTTTGTGGAGCATTTGCAATCCTCATGTTAGAGCTAGAATGCCTTAGCATCACACCTGAATGTGGAATTGCTCTTCAGTGCGATCCCAACGTCGTATGGATCGATGATGAGATCCACTTACAAAAGGCCTATAGAGAATGTTTGGATTATCCGAATATGCATAGCTCGTGTAACCTTCCCTGCAGAAAAAAGGTATCATCTATACAATGTCGCGATTCACAAACATAACTCAACAGAACAGTACACCTGAAACAAATGCCACATCATTAAAAATCAAGATCCAGCCTGAATCCATACCTAGCCAGCCAGCCAGCAGTTTTTGGCAAGACTTGGAGCATCCCATACGAAGTTTCTTTGGATTTCTTCGTATACTGCGTATACAGAAGCTGCCTATCACTATGAAGAGTGGCAGTGGCACAAAGAATGTCCTGCAAAACACGCAACAACAGTAGATGGCTCAGAAGAGAGTTGCACATCGAAAAACATTAAAGCAGATTTACCCTCCTTACCGAATCAATCTCTGGCAACTCCGGCGAGATCTGTGCAATCCCTGCAAATTAGAAATAAACACCACCAGACGTTTTCCAAGAACAGTTCACCACAGAAGCAATATTCTATTGCAACATACAGTAGTTTCACAATACATAAAAAACAACAGCCTCCAAACCAACAATTCACGAGAATTACAAACCAACAAACAATTATTTGCAGCAGCAGTTTCATAACAGTTATTATTACAACACATACTTTTCCAAACTCATTCTTTTTCACGTCTTGGATATAAATAAATCCAGCTGTTGATACGGGCCTCTGTCGGTGCTTCATTTCCAAGAAGCATTGGTACGAATTTTGGGTTTACCTTTTGAAGAAGCCGTCTCTTCTCCTCCGTCCACACCGATAATAACCTCTGTTGATTTCCTATCGACGGCTGCTCATGAAGTGAGGGGGCTGAATCACCTAGGAAAAAGGTACACTGGAAGTGTTCATAAAAATGCATAAACAAGCAGTGTAAAGAATCAGCACAAGGAAGCTGTAGAAACATGGAACACACCTAAGCTCAACGGCGACCATTCGCCCGTCTGAGAGTCTGAACTCACAAAAAGCACGGATGGCCACTGCGACTCCATGTAATCGCCTTCGATTATGCTGGCCGGAGGTGGTTTACAAGGGCGACCATCTTGCTTGATGCTCTGAGGCAGCTCGTCGGGAGTCTCCTCCACGTAGGAATTGTGGTCGACGGGAGAGGCCTGTCGAAACTGGTTCGGATCGGTGTCAGGCGGTAGAGAAAAGGTAGTAAAGTATGGATCTGAGGTGGAAGGTGGCGGTGATGGCATGGCGGAACCCTAATACGAGGGTGCGACTTTGCCGAGAGAAAATGGATTTCAGAGGAGTGGCGAGGGTAGAGGAGGTAGGAATGAAGAGTCTCTAGGGTTTCCAAACCTAATAAAGGTTTGGCGCATTGGGTTGAAGAATGGATTGGGTCTCTGGGAAATGATTTGGCAGAGAGACAAACTTGGGCTGGAGACCCAATTCGAAAAACTCAGGGAGTGATTAAGGATTTGGGTTTTATACCCAATTCCATAATAACATTTGGGTCAGCAAAATTAACCCTTGTAATGATGGATTAAAGGTTGTAAAATTATGGGAAGTGGAGGGGCAAAGATGGAAATCTGAACTTTGGTCCCTCCTAAAAATGGAAAGTGTGTAAGAGAGCCATTAAAAAAAATCCAGCCATTTTAAGAAAGTAGGCCAACATAAGTGGACCAGAGGGAGTAATACAATGGAGCAATTCATGGTACCATAGTACACATCGGGTACTATCCCCTTCCAATCGATAAATTCGTTCACCTGTAATGGATCCGGTTGAGGATGACGACACAGTACTCCCTCGGTCGATGCTGGATACTCCATGGAGACACCAGTGAACTCCACCGGAATGTCGCCGGGGGTGTCTACTGAAGCTGGATCACTAAATAGCAAGACAATTGCAGTTAATTGAGCGCCTAAACTTCTGGGTGGTGCCCACCTCCAGTTCTCCAAACCATGCATCCACAACTGGGAGTCGGCCTATACATCGCTCTCACCCTTGCTCTCAGCTTGCCAATGTCATTTCTTACGTAGTCAGAGCCCCGTTCCACAGCAACAATAGCTGGGACAACCTTTTCCCAGAAGTTAGTCTGCTACTTGACCTACAATTAAATATCTTCTCCATTACTGTTCATTGTACAACATTGATTTCAATATGATGCCAACTAACGTATTTTGTTTGACATTCTAATCTCATTATACGTTGTTGTCGATAAATTTTGACGATCATCTGTATGTAGCTGGCTTAGGCATGTTGTTGACATTTGGTTTGTATTATATTATAATCTGTATCGACTATTGGTATATACAATAGTGCTCGTTCATGTTCCCATAACATAGCCATGTCTTCAACACAAATTCAGTGTTCATAGGTCAATAGATTGGCCTATTAGTTAAATCTGAATTCTTTGAATGTGTTTGAAGGATATCAATTTTAAGATATTAAACTGTGTCTATGTCCAAGAGGATGAACGTCGAGTTGCAAAGAGCAAATATATTACGGGCCTTGTAAGTTCCAAGGTTGGCAGTCCGAGTTACTTTGAGATTTCACAACCATTCTGCGCAAACGACTGCATCGAAGAGTTCATCAACAACTTGCGTTACCTCAAGCACAATGTCCAGTTTGTGAATTGACCATCTACAACTACACACCAATTTGGTGGCATGGAACAAATTCCGGGTGCAAATCTGACACATAGTCTCAGACATCCGTATGAAGACGGACCTTTAGTGATATCATTTCCACCTAACCTCGAAGCAATTTACTACACCCTTCTTTGCTCACGTTTCTATTCCATGAAGAACCCGTTGATGATGGAAGAATTAGAGGTTGCAGACTTCTGCTTGGGAGCAGGGCAATTACGGAGCACATGTTAGGCTACAACACAGGTTCATAATAAAATTTTTAAAAAATATTCGTGGAGCACATTCAACTATAGTCCACAAAATTTTTGGCCGTTCACATTGTAAGGAAGGGTTGTTTGATGACGGGAGATGATTGCCAGAGCTTACAAAGTCAGAAATGATGACCTTCGATCCAGCTGTGAATTGATCCCCGTTGGCCATTTCGATATGGTGCTGTGTCCTAAACTACAAATGGGGAAGATGAGATATCCACTTTACAGCCCTTGACTTGATTGATACGGTAACTTCCTCGCCATTTAAGATATCAGAACATGAATTTCACAATTGATGTTCCACACTGTTTACTTGTTTTACACTCATAAATTTAACCTTTCGTATAAATTTACATTCCATGCAAAAGGACAATATGAAGACTACAGAGAACATAGTTATGCATTGGCAGAAATGCTTGCATCTCTACAAAGTCTGTATAGACCGATTCACACTGGTATGCATTAGTATTCAGTAAGGCGTTCATGCAAGTAATTTTTTGCACCTTTTCTTAACAAGTGTGCAATTCTGCTTGAACAACTTTTTGTTCCATTCAAAATGATAAAACACTACATACTTCTTGTTGTCGATTTCATCTCTAAAACTCTCCACTTCTTCGACAACTGCAAGCATGATGGCCAAGAAGAATGGGACACATATGCCAGAGTCATAGTAAATTTTAGCCAGTGAAGGGTAACACTATTTCATAAGGTTATTAGACTATTATTGGACTTCAGAGTGAAGGGTAACACTATTTCATAAGGTAGCATATCTGATAAGGACATCGTATATGTCTGTTTGTATGTGCACATCGTCTATGCAGCGTTCGTCTATTGACATAGTTGCTGGATACTTTTTAAAACAACATTTCAATTTATGCTCTCCTTTTCATATCCTTGTGCAGTTACTGAACTTAATGGTTCCATTCACAAACTGCACCAATCTCTCAACTGACAGGGCTCGTATGTGTGGTGCCTGCTACAAGGATTGAGTGACAATCGTGCAAATTCATTCATGGACTACTCGTACAAGAGAGTTCGTCCACACTGGTATACATCGGGATGCAGTACGAACTATGGTGTGGTGGTAATGAGCCTAATGGAGAACTTTGATGGAAGTACGAACATCTATCACAAACTAAATATAGACGATGTACGTATTACAAGAACAAAATTTAATGACGTCATACGAATTTGTTTCAGCATTTGGTTTATTAACTAAACACTTTCCACTATTACCACCAGACTAAAAACCAGGGTCACATATGTGTTTCGCATTACAACTTGCATGATGAACCTCCAACGCATAATTGTACTGATAAACACTACCCGCAACATCCTTAAGAAGGTAAACAACTCACCACCAGGAGTTTGAATTTCACAACGTTCAACAAGTGCAAACATGTATGCTGTCTCAAACGTTAAAATTTCTGATTAACTCTTGTAATATGTTTGAACACCTCTACGTCTGTGCTGATAAGTAAAACAATGGTTTCCTTTTGTACACTCCTCCCCCACTACATTTTCATGCGCTGTGGGAATGTAAGACTATATAAGTGCTGCGGTATCCCAAAAATTTTTGGGTATTATCATTTATGAATGCTCCGCTATCAATTTATATTCCCAGCCAATATATTCATACATTTCTAAGCTTAGCATAACCACCCTACTGCAAAGTACCACTACATTGCAATGCACCGAGTGGAAAATATATGGATAAACATTCTACTAATTGTTCTACATGAGTAAATGAATTTTTTATTCGGTATCGAACACTACGTCTCTAATAGATAGACAATAATACATTTATGGTTTGGACCTTTCACAATGTCATTACCAATTGCAGAAACAATTCATACCAGGATTTCAATCCTAATATTTATACAAACAATTGCACTGACTAACGTTGATTTCATAAACATTGAACCAACGTATTAAAATGATGATGGATAAAATCGAGGGCAACCAAAATGGTAGGTTTTGTTCAAAGATTTTCACTCACTAAGTGTAGTAAATGTTTTACAGACACGATTTAATTGTTTGTATTATCCCATTATTAGGGTGTTTGTTATTTAATATGTTAAAATGTGATTTATGTGCCCACGTTGATAATAGATTAGTGCATTTATGAAAATGGATCTGAAAGTAAGATTCCTATTCTAGTTTATAACCCCATGCATATATATACATTGAGGATACAAGTAAACAATTCATTAACATCTCCATCGGTCAGTAGCCTACCAAGTGAACATTCAAGGCCCAATTCCACCACCCAACTAGGGGTCACTTTGTTTAGGGCCCATACAAGATCTGTCGGCCCATCTATATGCCACAATTAGAGACGGGAAACCATGTTTTACCAGGTGATTGAGCACTGCATATGGAATTCAAATAAATGACCAATCTTTTCGACCAAGATAACTGTCAGGGAACACCAACTCCGTCCACCTTCTATATCAAAACAACAACAAAGCTCATGTTCAAGGAGATCCGATGTTAAATATTATTTTTAATCAAACACCGTCCTTCTATTCTTTGATCATGTCATCAAATGATAGACATCAAGTTTCTCTTGATAGTCAGGAAGGCTAATGCTAGGTTGTCTAAAGATTTCCTATACTAAACGCAACTAAAACTAATCCTATAGTATTTTTCTTAAACCACTAAGTCAATTCATTTTCCACAGCTGACAAGTATGTTTTACATCTACTATGAATCATTTCTAGTCTAGTTTGTTGGCTCCAACAGATGATTTCTTTAGTGCTTACGTTGCCATAGAATAAGACAAACAACTAAGGCCCCCCATATTCATTTTACTTCACTTTCCAACTTGACCTAACATGACTTTTAAGACATTCACCAACGGATGTTCCAAAGGAAGAAGGGAAAAGACAAGTAGGTTCTACAAATGCATTTTCATGGGATCGGGAGATGGTCCTGACAAATATATTAAGGATAACATATTCATATTGTCTAAATTAACAACAACTTGATCGTCCTTCAAACAATCTGCAACCTTTAACTACAACAAAGCAAACCTTAAGAACGAAGATCTAGGGCAATCAATAGAGTCATTTACAGCAATCAGTACCGTCAATTAGGCCTACTTTTGCAGCAACCATCACCTAATACATTTATATACTTCGACAAAGAACATACATCTAAGCACAACAACTGATGTCCTCAAATAAAAAAAATTAAATTCAACCGGTTACAAACATGCATCATCTTCAATTATTTGCTAACCTATCTATGCAGTCCAACTTTGGCTCAACCTCTCTTCATAATGAATCGATTCTAAGCTCCATTTTTCCTCTGACGAGTTCTGCGCCCTTGCCGTCCCAAGCATATTCTGGCCCGGTGACTCAACCCGCTGCTCCGTATTGGGGCTTCTATTACTCTTCCTGCAAATTATTAGATGTGCAAGAATTGGCCTTCATATCTTAGCGTTGGAGGTGTACTGGTCGTTGGTCACCCTACTTTGCAACGTAATTGCATTCGTCGCCGGATTTGGAGCATAAGCACAAGATTGGAGGATGAGAGATTCAAGTTGTGTGAGGCAGGGGAGAGAATGTGGTCAGCATGAAAATAACGCTTGGATAAGATTAAACAAGCGGTGTCCAGTGACCTCTCTCCACACCGTGCCAACGATGAATGGGAGACGGTCACGTCATAGGGGTTGATGACCCTAGGGGTATCTTTAGAAGTGCCCTTTCCGCATCTAAATCCAAACATCACAACAATACATTCCGTATGCAACCCATTTTTCATAACCATATCCATTCCATTAGTACATATTTGTCGTACTTCCTCTGTCCCAGTTCAAACTGCACACTTCATTTTATGTCATTATACACTGTTCAATTTTGACCACATATTTGAATAGGTATATATACAATAATATTATTATATGCTATATGGTTCGATTCATCGTAACAAATCGTTTCTAAATATCAAATTTTTATTTACCGTTATTATACATAGTTAAACTTATTAACGGTGAAACATATTTCTTGATAACTGTGAAAAGATTTCTTATAATTTGAGGTGAGATGGAGGGAGTAGCTCATTTGACTACGATGCATTGTTTAATCATTAGCTTGATGTCACTTTATTTGTTGGGTATGTCCTTCAAACATTTAATGAGTCTTTGTAATGTTTTTCCTTTTTGTTCTCTTATATCTCATTGAATATCATTTCAAAAATCGAGTTATAAAAGAAGCACTTACAAATTACATTTGAAGCACTTACAAGCAGTGGTTAAAGCGCCTACATTTTACATTTGAAGCACTTACAAGGAGTGGTTAAAGCACCTACATATTACATTTGAAACACTTAAATACAAGAAATGATCATTGGTCGAAGCGCCTACATGTAACATTTTAAGCACTTACAACCAATGGGTAAAGCACATACGAGTAGTATTCTAAGCACCAAATTATTTCAGTAGCACATGAAAGTTATAAAAGAGGCACCTACAAATTACAGTTTAATAACTTACAAGCGATAGTTGAAACACCTATGAGTTATACTCTAAGTACCAAATTATTTCCCATAGCACATACAAGCTATAAAAGAAGCACATATATATTACATTTGAAGCACTTACGAGCTTTAGCTGAAATACCTACGAGTTGTACTTTAAGCACCCACACACAAGTTATAAAAGAAGCACCTACATGTTCTATTTGAAGAATTTACAAGAGAGGATTGAAGCACTTACAAGAGGAGATTGAAGCACTTACGAGTTGTACTCTATGCACCAAATTTTTTCGTAGCACACACAAAAACACATACATATTATATTTGAAACATTCACAAGCGTGTGGAGATGATCATGAAGCAGTGGCCAAGAAACCTAGATCAGTTCTATAGTCTTCATCTCCAATCCTAGGTCTCATTTTAATGTTAATGTTAAATCTAAGGTATCTTGGACTTCCATCTTAAAACTAATTGGTACTAAGTGGAGGTGACCCAGGACCTTTTATATAAGTCATTATCTTTGTAAGAAACCGATGTGGGATATATCTTTCAACACGCCCCCTCACATGCCAACGTGGAAACACTCCACGACCCACATCGGGCCAAATTAAAGGGGATCCATACATCGGCCAAATAAACCCAACCTGGGGTCTGATACCATGTTAAATTTCAAGGTATCTTGATATTCCATCTTAAAACCAATTGGCACTATGTAGAGGTGACCTATGATCTTATATACAGAGTTATATGACTGTGCACAAACATTGACAGAAAGAGGGTTACTACTGGAAAATAGGTACATACGCACTGGTAAAAAATCATGAGCACAAGATACCAGTGCAAATGTACACAATAGCATCGGTAAAAATTATGTGAAAATCAATACCAGTGCTTTTGAATACAAATGCACAGGTATACTGTCAACTGGTGTAGATTTACCCTAATTGTGCACCGATAATGTATGTGTAGGTGGTTATGACCAGTGCGGTTGTTTACTATTATACTAGTACAGGATTACTGGTGTATACGAATTGCTTTTTTTAGTACTTTGGCACCAAAAGTAAAACAATATGCACCAGTAATATGAACTTACCGATGTAGAAGTTAAAAAATATGGGAAAAGGCTGAATTTGTACATCGGTGACTTTTTGTACCGGTGTAGGAATTATATACGAATCGGTATAATTATAATACCGGTGTATAAATTTGCATTAAATGCTCAGATACCACATTTTTTGCGGGTTAAAATTGAGATTTTTGGGAGAATGAGTTCATTAATGATGTTTTTTGGTTGATGAAGGCATAAATGATCCACAATGAAGACCCTTGAAGGTACCATTTTTTGAATTACATTAATGGATATTAATGATTTCATGTATGGTTTTGGTTGGTAGGGATATATATGTTATGGGTTTGATCATTTGATGGTGATTGAGGTAGAATTGTTTGTATTAGTTTGTGATTTGTTCTCAAGGTTGATGTAGTTATGATGCTATGGCTATTGATTTTTATTTTGTTGGACATGTTAAGAATTTTGTAATTGTAATGTGGAATATTGGTGTATGTCGTGCATTTATGATGTTACGTGATTAGGATGTTGTGATGAAATTCTATTGTGTTAAATGTGTTGAAGTTTGATTGTGGGACATTTATTGATATGTAGAGTTGTATCGTGCCATCGAGAGGCGTAAGCATGTGTATGCCAACGTTAGTAGGGGTTTTTTACTCTCCGGGCTTGTAAATTCCACCAGGGATGCAAATATTTCCGTCTGGTTCGATTATAATTAAATTTGGAGTTATAGGTGATTTTGTTTTGCACTTAGGTCCCTCGAAGAGTAAGGGAGACGTTAGATGTATGTAGACCATTTATTTTGATATCCTACATGTTCACATTATAGGCAATTCTTGCTCAGATTATTAATTCTACACACTTACGAAAAACCATTTGGGTTAGCAAAAGCATCTAGTATTACTCTCCTTGTTTAGTTAAAGAAGTTTACAGGTTAAATGGAGAGTGACCTGATTTTTAGTAGAGGTGTTTTAAATGTCTCAATTTTAGGGATTTTTTTGTTATGAATGAAACTTAATGTTTACCAAAAGTTAGTGTGGTTGGCATATCTCTCGAGAAATGTCAAGGTTGATACTTCATACTAATACTGATTTGAGTTGGAGCACTAACTTTCAGCCGGTAGATTTTGATAGGTGAGCTCGGGTCGAGCAAGCCAGACAATCCCACAGTAGATGACCATTATCTCATCTTATAGACTACTCATATTGTCACAGAGGATTTGGATCTGTAATTTTATAGTATAGTGTCTTCTGTGTATATGTTCTTCTGAAGATCACATATGCTTGTAATAACATTTTGTGCAAATTTAGCTTAACAAAGCAGGGATGGGAACCCTATAAACTCTTATCCTAGTGATGATTTTAATTTTTTAAGAAGCAAAATCCAATTAATAACCGAATGTGGACAACAAGCATGTCTACGTTCAAAATTTTAAGAATTGGGTTATATAAACAAATTATAAGTAAAATGCGTGAATACATGCTACAAATTTGACTGATATTTAGAATTGCATGAATTTTAGCATCAGATTTCATTATTCTTAGCTGTTCCAATATCAAAACAATGAGTCACACTATGTCGTTTACTCACAACTGCTTATAAGAACCTAAATTCCAATTAACTAAACAATCTGTATGAAATTAAACAATATAATTAAGTAAATGAAGAGGGAGCAGAAAAATTAAACCGAATGATGTAAATGGTTAAATCGATGCAGAGGCAAGATTAATATCTTTGTCCTTAATTCTAAAACTCCCCGTAGTGTTTGCCGGTTTGATGACATTCCAAATCCTAGGATACAACTGCTAGAAATCGGTGAACCAATTTGGTGCTTTACTCTCAACTCGATGAACGAACATGAAGAACAGAGGAAGGAGAGGAGACAAGGATATGTTGTTTGTGTGTTTTAGAATGAGGCTAGTGGCAGCCTTTTATAGTCAGAAGGGCACTAACAACGAGGAGCCATTCGTGGAGTAATCCACATCTCTTGAATTTTGAAGGGAGAATTCCACGCCCTATAATGAAAAAGGATGAAGACAAGGAACAATTTATGCCTTTGTAAATATGAGGGTTGACCGGTTTAAAAATCAAAGTCCAAAATAACCTACTCGAACTGAACATTCCCAAGAACCCGACCTGACCCAACCCATCCCGATTCAAACCGAACAGAGTGAATTTGGTCTTGAGTTGAGGTCTCCTAAACTACTAGTTGATATTCGTAATGTTTTCGTTCTAGCCTTTATACTACACATATTTCTTTCCTATTTATAATGTGATGTTTCTAAAATACCACAAACCCAAAATATTACTCTTTAAGTAATCAATTTTGAGGTCTCATTTCACATTCAAATGGAACCCAAATTTAACGTAAGAGTATACTAAGATATAATACTTGTGGAGACAAATCCAACACTCCCTTATTCCGGTGGAAACGGTGGCCGAAGCTTACCTGAATATTGCCCAAAAATTTGGTTCCAACAATCCCACACATGAATAGAAATGACTTCTATTACACATGCATGTTCTAAACGCACGAACTTTTGAGAGTAAGAGTGAACAATCACTGTATTTGAAATGGTAGTGTTTCTCAGCCTTGAACCACCCATAGGGAATAATTATTGTATTTACTCAAACAGATAGTGAACATGATGTCTTGAATCACCCAAGCTTTTGCATAAATCTAGAAAATAACTGTCACACAATTTCATCATCTTACAGTACTTGGTTCTATGACTGTGTTCATTTTGGCCTTGAACATTCCTGGTTATTCATGAGTGAACTTGAAGAATTCAGCCTCTCTTAATTCTCCTAGAATCGGCCCCATTTCACACTAATAATGTGATTGACCATAAAGGGTATCATGCCATACCCCACTTTTATTCAAAGCTATGGAATTATTAAAAGACAAGCTTAACCTTAACTTGCATAGGTAGCACTTTTTCCTGTCATCATAGGAACTGGGAAGAGATTGAAATCTCGAAGTGATTTCATTCATTAAACTTAATTTTGTTTGCCCCTTGAACCTATTTCTTGGGATATCCAATCATTTAGGTAGGGTTACTATCAAGCACCCTCTGTAGTCATAGGATTTAAACCCATTCCTCTAGATAACTTAACAACTTGATCTCATGACACACCTTTAGTAAATGGATCTGCTAGGATATCAGTGGATTTTATGCAATCCATTGAGATTACACCTATTGAGATCAATCGTCTTATGGTTTTATGTCATCTCTTATGTGACGAGATTTACCATTGTATATGGAACTCAATACTGAAGTATAGTCAATTGACTATCACTTTGTACACTTAATGATGGCACTGGTTTCTCCCATAATGGAATATCCTCCATTAAGTTCTAAAGCCATTCTGCTTCTTCAACAGCTTTATCTTAAGTAATGAACTCAAATTCCATTGTAGATCTGGCAAACATCATTTGTTTAGAGGATTTCCATGATACAACTGCACCACGAAGCGTAAATACATACCCACTTGGGGATTTTGACTTTTTTGAATCCGATATCTAGTTAGCATTGCTATAGCCTTCAAGAAGGGCAGGATATTGTCCATAGTGCAGCCCGTAACTTCGAGTATGTCTCAAAAAGTTCAAAACTTTAACTATTCATTTCCAATGACTATGTCCTAAATTGCTTGTATAACGACTCAGTACATTAACATTGTGTGCTAAATTAGGTCTTGTACAATTTGTCAAATACATAAGACTCCCGATCATTCAGGCATACTCCAATTGTAATATCCCATTACCTGAGGTTTTCATCATCTTGAGATGAGGGTCCTGGGGACTTTTATCTATCCCACCTGAATAGATCTTGAATCTATCAAATACTTTCTTGGCGTAATATTATTGTGACTAAATTATTCCTTCAGAGTTTCTAGATATTTTTATCCTAAAAATCACATTTGCTAGTCCTAAGTCTTTCATATCAAACTTTCCTTTAAGCAAAGTCTTGGTTTGTTTGATCATGTCTTTACTTCTACCTATGATGAGCATGCCATCCACATGTAGGCACAACAAATGTATCCATTTGGAGTATCTTTGACATAGATGCACTTGTCACATTCGTTTATTTTGAAACCATTTGACATCATTACATTGTCAATTTTTTCATGCCATTGTTTAGGTACTTTTTTAAACCTATATAGGGAGTTCCAAAATTCTACACATCTTGTGTTCTTGTCCAAGGACGACATTACCCTCAGGTTGTTTCATATAAATTTCCTCTTCAAGCTCTCCATTTAGAAAAACCATTTTTACATCCATTTGATGTATTTCTAGATTGTGTATAGTTGCGATTGCTATTAGCATTCTACTTGAAGTTATTCTTGTAACCGGAGAATAGGTGTTAAGGAAATCCAAGCCTTTTTTGCCTAAATCCTTGCACCACAAGCCTAGCCTTGTACTTCTCTATTAAGCTATCTGTTTTGTATTTTCTTTTGAAAATCCACTTTCTCCCCAGAGCTTTTGAACCTTATGGAAAATCTGTCAACTCCATGTATGATTTTGCATAATGGAGTCAATTTCATTATTCACCACTTCCTTCCACGAAGGTGCATTTGGTGTAGACATGACTTCCTTATATGTTCAAGGATCATTTTCTAATAGATATGCCATTTCAAAATCAGGACCAAATGATTTCTCCTTTCTAGCTCCCTTGCTATGTCCAGGTTCATCATTTCCCTCTTCTGTTTGTTGGCCAGAAGTATGTGTTTTTCCTTCTTCATGAGCATGTTTATGAATTTCTTTGTCTTTACACAGGAACACATTTTTTAAGAAGGATGAATTTCTTGATTCAATTACTGTATTTGCATGTATATATGGTACATCAGACTTGTACACCAAGAATAAATGAGCACTACCATTGTGTGCATACCCGATGAAAATACAGTCAACGGTTTTAGGTCCAATTGTAACCGTTGTGTGATTTACTATTCATTTTGATAAGTCCATCCTTCACATACCCATTTCCCACATACACCCCATTCGTAGTGATGACTAACTTGTCAGACACAAGCTTGATCATAAACTCATTCTTCGAGAGGAGAGTGCCCGATCAGATTCTGGCGAATGTCTGGCACATGTATGACATTGTTAAGTATCAACTCATTTTTGGAAGTCATATTTAGCACAACCTTCCCTTGACTTTCAACAGTTGAAGTTGTGGAGTTTCCCATGAAGATTTTCTCTTCAGTCTTGCTCTTCTAATATGTTGTGAACATACCCCTATCTGAGCAAATGTGTCTGATGGCACTGTTTCATGCCATCACTCCTTTGAATTGCTCCCAACCATGTTAACTTTAGTCATCACAGTTCACAGATATGAATCCGAGAGCTAGCCTTCAAGTTTAGTTGGCTACATCATTTCCTTTCCGTAGGTTGACCATGCTGTGACATTCATCCGCTTTGTGCCCAATCTTATAAAACTTGTGGCATTCCCCATTGAACTTCTTGGAGGGTTGTTTCTTGAAGTTGCTCAAGTTTTGGTGTTTAAAATTTCTTTTCTTCCCCTTATGCTATGACAGATTTACTTTCTGCTCAGGCTGCACCATATTGGCCTTTAGTTGGTTAACTTAAATTGAATCTTGACAATCGAGTCCGTGACTTTCATTGCCTTCTATTTGTGCAACAGATAGTGCTTGCATTTCTCCCACTTTGGAGGAAGCTTCTCAATGAAGGCACCTATTAGAAAGATTTCACAGATGTTCATGTCTTCAGCTATGACCTTATGGGTGATAAGTTGCAACTCTTCAACATGCTCCATGATTGGATTTGAGTATACCATTTTGTAGTTTAGAAACCTTGACACTACATGCTTCTTTGTACCCGTATCTTCAGACTTATATTTCTTGTGCAAGGCCTACCACAAATCTTTATTCATTTTTTCAGTGGTGTACACATTGTACAACTAGTCAATCATTCGTGCTGTTATGTAGCCCTTGCTCATATAATCCCCTTGAATTCAATTGTCAAAGCTTTCCTGGGCGTACACATCAGTGTTATCCGGAGAGTAGATAGGTTTGTCCTCCTCGGGATGCTTGTCCAGACTTACAGGGGCAAAGAAGAAGGGAATCTTTTGATTCTACGTCTCCTGTTCCATCAAACTTGTCGGGAAAAATTCCCCCCTATTGAGCATTTGGCAATGATGGCATGATATGCCTGATTTGATAAACATCTTTCTCCACCATAGGTCTGACAAACTTAGGTTGAACTACTGGGGGGTTGGCACACTGGCAAATCCACTGGTGGTAGGCCACTCCCAAACTGAATTTGGGGCGTTGACTCACCAAAGTTTCCTGTATTAACATTTTCATTTGCCATTTTTCACAAATATGTTTTTCAAACAATTAAACAAATTATTAATGACTTTAGAACAGATTTAAAACACTTTATAAAATTTCCTCAAAATTTCCAGGAAAAGCTTGTGGAGGGACACAACGTCTCCTTAAAATCGCCAGCTTCAGACATAATTTTTGTTGGTTATTCACTAAAAGTTGCTTTTAAGTCTTATTCAAAAAAATTTCCTCAATTTTGAAATTCAAATATTAAATTTCCAATTTTGAATTTCAAATGTTCAAATATCCATTTCCAATTATCCAGATTGTAAATTTCTGTAATCTAGCAATAATTAATTGTAATTATTGTCCTTAATTCAAAAACTGCTACAAAATTCAGAAATAATTTAAATTTTAAGTTTCAAATTTCAATTTTAAGATTTAAAATTAATTAGAAGGTTACAAATGAATCTGAATTATTAGTCCCTTAATTAGAATTGTAATTAATCGGTTTATTTTGAAAAAAAAAGGGACCAAATTTACTGTCATTCAGAGAAAGAATGTTATGAAATTTAGAGATTTTTAGAATTAAATAATTCTATAAGTACATACAATAAATTTTTAAAATTTTCTTTTCTTTCCAAATCTCTAACCAAAGTTTAAACAATCATTTACTAAACAATTTAACCTGAATGGAAATGATGAATTTCAGCAACCTAACAGTTTAAACAAATTTAGAACAACTTAGATAAATTGTTACTACTAATTCTATTATGAACTTCACAATACTCGATTATTAGTTGTGAGGATTATAATTTTTTTTAAAATTAAGATTGTAAGAACCTAAATTCCAATTAACTAAACAATCAGTATGAAAGTAAATAACAGAATTACGTAAATGAAAAGGGGGCATCTAACTGTAGAGAGAATCAGAAGGTTGGAATTTGAATCGATGCAGAGGCAAGATTAATATATTTGTTCTTAATTCTGAAAACGCACTGTAGTGTGTGACGGTTTGATGGCGTTCCAAATCCCAGGATACAAATACCACACTTTTTTACTCAGCACAACTCATCACTAGAAAATAGCAAACCAATTCAGTGCCTTACTCTTAGACTCGATGAACGAACACGAAGAACACGAAGAACAAAGGAAGGAGATAAGAGAATGATATATTGCTTGTGTGTTTTAGAATGAGCCTAGAGGAAACCTTTTATAGGTAGAAAGGCACTAACGGCTAGGAGCCATTTGTGGAGTAATCCACGCCTCTTCAATTTCGAAGGGAGGATTTCATACCCTGTAATGAGAAGGGAGGAAGACCAGGAGCGATTTATGCCTCTGCAATTAGGAGGGTTGACCGGTTCAAAAATCAAAGTCCAAAATGACCTACATGAACCGATCATTCCCTAGAACCCAAGGCCCGACCCATCCCATCCCATCCCTCCAGAACCAAACCACACGTGCGTGGTCTTGGGCTGAGGTCTCCAAAACTAATAGTTGATATTCATAGTGTTTTCATTCCAGCCTTTACACTAGACATATTTCCTTTCCATTTCCAAAGTGGTATTTCTAATATACCAGAAACCCAAAATATTACTCTTTAAGTAATCAATTTTGACTCTCATTTATCATTCAAACAAAACTCGAATTTAACGTATGAGTATACTACGATATAGTCTTGCCCAAAATTCAGTTCCAACACTGCCATCAATTAAACCATTCAACAACAAGTTAAAATCTAACCATCATTTTTTTCACATGTAAGATAGCGATTCTACGATTAACTATTGTTTAACATTTGCACGCGGCCATCTTTTAGTCTTCTTCAGTTCGAAAAAGGTTCCGATATTGGAACATGTAATCGACAGCGGTTCTGCACCGCTTTATAGAAAATGCCACACATTGGAATCATTAATGGATCTTTGTACACTAGTGATGGGATTAAAAAAGTCAAGTGTATTTGGTACAATTTACGCGGTGAATATTTTATTAAACAAGGCTATCAAAATGACATAGTCCGCACTTGTGTATTCATATATTGATCGGGATCAAAGTTTATTATTTTTCATTATGTGTTGTTGACATGAATATGATTTCTTAAAGAAATACAAAAGTTTTTTAAACATTTGAAAATGGTATTATGAAATGAAGGACCTTTTGGAGGAGAAATTTTTATTGGACTGCATATTGAATATCTAGAAGTAGGTAATTTTCTACCTTTTCCTCTTATACCTCTAAAGTGCTAAAGAGATTTTATATGGGAGGGTTCACAAGTATCCATGTACCAATTGTTGTGTCATGGAGAGGATTCACAAGGGTCAATGTACCAACTGTTGTGTTATATTATCATTGACATGTTGTTGATTAATGCCTACTGAACCCATGATATATATGTTGTTGCATGAACATGGGCACGAGAATTTGTTTGTAGGAGATAATTGAAAGGGGGCCTAGGAAAAGGTTCAAGAATACCATGACCTCTAGCATTCAAGTTTGGGTTGTAGTATATTATTTTGAGATATTGTAATGCAGCGGCATCTTAGGGTTAGGGTTAGGGCCATTTACGAGTTCCTATAATTTTTGGCTAGGGTTGTTTATTTTAATTTCCTTATTTCAGTTGGTTTTGGTTAGTCTATCTTAGTTAGGTTAGGATTACTCTTTCGATTATGATTGTGATTAGGATTGAGAGTTCTATTTATAGCTCTATTCTTTAGCTTTGTAATTCAGATTTGATAAATAAGAAAACTAAGATATTTTTCTCTCCCTTGAGCTGATTTGATTAAATTCATCGTATCAAGAAGCAGGTCTCTAGAGATTCATTCGAATCCCTAGATTGAGTTGAAACACTGTTCGTACACTGTACTGGGTTGGTATCAGAGCAAAACTCTTTCACCATGGCAAGACCTCGACGTGATTCGCCGCAATCTGAAGAGGAAATTACACAACGAATCTTCTCTCGTATCCAAGACTAGATTCAACAACTCTCTGCAGGAATGCAAGCTTTCAAAATGCAACAAGCACCACTACCACTGCCGGAACATCAGGATGAGCATCACAATCACACTGATGAGGGCGTGAATTCCTTCCCAGGAGAGGGCATAACCCTATTGTGCCTTGGGAAGAAGAGTGGCATTGGGAGCAAGGTTTCAGGTTCAAAATCCCCAAATTCCATAGTGGTCCAACCACCGAGGAGCTGATCGATTGGATAGTTACAGTTGAAGAGATCATGGAATTCAATTCGTTCCAGTGGAGTGTTGTGTCCGCGTTAATGCAATGCATTTTCACAATAGAGCTGGAGAAAATTCTATGTTTGTGGCTACTGTAGCCACAAACGGAAGAGAATAGAGAGGACGCATGTAGAAAATGTGTCCTCTTCTACCCCTTTTTTTTTATTTTTCCATTTGATTTTTCCAGGAAAAATGCCAGCCTTTTTTATTTTTCGTGCATGGTGGCAGGCTGATGTGGCTTGGAGGACGCATTTTGTTTATGCGTCCTCTCGGTCCGGTCAAACTGGCCGTGGCAGGAGCTGCAGGGTGGCAGGCTGATGTGGCTTGGAGGACGCATTTTGTTTATGCGTCCTCTCGATCCGATCAAACTGGCCGTGGCAGGCGCAGCAGGATGGCAGACGGCAGGTGCAGCAGGAGGACGCATTTTGTATGTGCGTCCTCCGATTCCATTTCCCAGCCTATTTATCGACCTCTGCTCCTCTTTCTTTTTTTATCTCTTCCCTATTTGGCCGAAAATTTTCTGCATTTCTTCCATCTTCCTTCCCGAGATTTCACCAGCACTCTCGTCCGCCATTGCGCCGGTTGTTCTACTCCATTCCGCTTGTTCACGTTATCGGTAATGTATTTTTATTGTTTGGAAAATCCTACATTTTGCTCTTGTTTGATTTTGTTAAGGTTTTGTATGAGTAAAATTTGTAATGGATTTGTGGTTGTAGGGATCACAAACAGCCTGAAGTTCGTGCCGTTGACCATCCTTGACCCGTCGCTGACCCGCTGTTGACCGTCCTTGACCCATCGCTGACCCGCTATTGACCTCCGTTGATTTCCACATTTGTCACCTTGTCTGTGAGTGTCAGACTGCCACCATTTTTTTCCCATTTTCTTGATGTTAATTGAACCCTAAATAATTTTACGAATGTGTTCCACGATTATGTGTGAGTTGTCGTAGAAAGTTTGTTGATTTTTTTGTTAAATTATAAGTTGCGGAGATCTGGAAATATTTTAGTTAATTCGGATGTGTTGTATGATTGTGTGTGGGTTTAGTGATTAAGTTTGGTCCGATGCTTTGATAGCGTTTAATGCTCACGCGTGACTAAATGAAGTAATTAAGTGAATTGTTGACTGATAAATGTATTTAGTTTGTAGCAATAGTAATGACTTTTGAGGATACTACGGAAAGGAATGTCGGGTGAGAGTAAAATAGAAGTGATGTCTTTGCATAATCGTTTACTTATTAATGTATTATGTTTGTGTTAATAGTGCTGTTAATGTGGTCGAGTGGAGTACATGTACATATTTGAGGATACAATGAAAATGAATGTAGAATGAAAATGAATTAAAAGTTATGTATTCGTGTATTGCAGTTGTACGATGTTTTTGACTGTGTATATGTATAGAGGCGGTCAGATCAAGTTTGATTTGACCGTGGGCGTGTATTATGATCCTCCAATATCGGAGCGAGTTTTGACTCTTGAGAGGATGTTGAACCACTCAGAATTAGTTGATGTAATTGTCACGAGGCTTGGCATTGCGAGTGAGGGGTATATGTTGAAAATATATTACCGATGTCCTGAACTGATTGGTTCGGCTGTATATTATCGGTGTTATAATGTGGAAGATGATGACTCAACGACGTTCTTCTTCAACATTGTTGATCGATTGTCGTTGTCGTCTGCGGATTTTTACATTGTTATGGAACAGTTGGCAAGCACTAATGATTGGGCACGACCAATGACGTTCATGTCGTTGTTGAGCAACATCCAGAACTTTGCCGATGCACCATGCGTACCACCACACGTTCATAGCCAGGGTTTAGAAATTGGTGAGTCCAGCCAACCTTGTGGGTATGCTCCCGTGGATTGTGCTCAGCCGTCCACAAGTGGTGGTATGTATGGTATGGACCATGACGAGTAGAATGTCTTGGATGATGATTATGTGGGACACGTTAGCGACCTTGTTGTTCGGGATGACGGTGGCAAAGACGATGATGATGAAGGTGAACTTGACGGTGGAAGTGAGGATGATTGTTCCTTATCAACTGATTCGAATCCTGGGGACGAGAAAGAACAGGTGGTGTGCACGAACAATGTACCCCGTCGTTTCATATTCTGGCGAATCCGGATACACAGGCCTACTATAGGGATTATGGTGGCCCTGATGAGGATAGCTATGACCCAACTCATTTTGGGTCCGGAGTTTCTACTTACGATCGAGAGACTGGTGTAGTGGATGTGCGTATGCGATTCCAGACGAAGGCCCAATTGGTTAAAGCTATCTCTAGGTGGAGTTCCATGATGAACAGGGAACACAGAGTCGTGGAGAGCACATCATGCACATGGTATGCAAAATGCAAGGACGTTGTCGAAGGAACTGGGAATTTTGTTTGGGTTTCCAGAGCTTCCAAGAAGGCTTCACATGGCATGTGGGAGATCACCAGATGGGCAACTAGCCATGGGTGTGTTGGTGCTGGTTGGTCTATGGGTAACGTGAATCTGACGTCGGTGATGATCGCCCGTTCAATCCCCCACCACATTGATGTAAACCCTTCGTACACAGTCAAAGATGTACAAGCTCAAGTGAAGGAGGAGTTCAATGTCACCATTTCCTACAAGAAGGCGTGGTATGCTCGATAGAAGGCAATTGACATGGTGTTCGGAACTTGGGAGGATTCTTTTGAACAGCTTCCAACGTTTATGGATGAGCTAGTCAGGGCCAATCCGAGCACCGTTGTAAATTGGGCTGACGTACCTGACAGAATACACGGTCACGGGCATAGGAAATTTAAATTTGTGTTCTGGGTATTTGGTCAGGCAATTGAAGCCTTCCGCCACTGCAGGCCAGTCATAAGCGTGGATGGCACTCATTTGAAAGGGGTATATAAGTCCACAATGCTGGTCGTCGTGACGCACGATGCAAATAATTACATCCTCCCCATCGCTTACGCTATTGTTGACAAAGAAACGAATGAAAGCTGGAACTGGTTCATGGGGAGACTGCATCTTCACGTCGTTGGTGGTGATAGCATGCCAATCTGTATCATATCCGATAGGCATGCTGGACTTATAAATGCGATGACATATATGGAGGAGTGGATGGAGCCGGCTGGATACCATCAAATTTGCCTGCGGCATTTTCAATCCAACTTCCTATCATATGATTCCGGGAAGTTCAAGAATGCGCTTATGAAGACTCTGGTGTGGCATCTTGGTGGTGCCAGGCGAGAGAGCAAGTGGAGGGAGTACAAGGAGGAGCTGGAGAGTATAGATCCATCTGCTTGGGTTTGGCTGGAACGGCAAGTTAGGAGTAAGTGGTGTCTTGCATTCGATGAGGGTGATCGACATTGGGGAATTCTCACGATGAATTTGTCTGAGAGTTTCAACAACTGTTTACGCCGCGCACGCCATCTCCCGATCACAGCTTGTGTAAAAGCGACGTTCGAGCGAACAGTTGAAATGTTTGCCCAGAGGGTTATGGACGCCACGAATTGGAGGTACTTTGTCACTTACGTACCCTTTTTTATGTGTCCTTAGAGCAGTTTATGGATTCTAAAATCTTGTCCGTTTGTCCAGGTCCGTGTTTCCTAAGAGGAACTGGAAAAAGTTTCAGCAGCAGGATACATGGGCACAGGGACATATCGTAACCTTGTTCGGCCATGCGTCGCAGACTTATAGGGTTGTGACAAGGAACATCGATGGGAGCATTAGTGAACGACAGTACACGGTCAAATACCGAAGAAGAGAGTGTACTTGTCACGAGTGGAAAATATTCCGTTTCCCTTGTTCCCATGCCTTGGCCGTCTGTCGGCATAGACGTGACGATCCTGCTAGTCTATGTGACAGGGTGTATCACACGACCACATATGTGCAACAATATAGTCAGGGTTTCATGCCTGTACGAGATCCATCACTCTGGCAACGTGCCCGTTGGAGGTTGGTTCCTGATGGGGAAAAGTTTCGCAATCGGAGGCGTGGATAGTTTCCGGAGAGAAGGATAAGGAATCAGATGGATGAGCGGGTGCCGGGTGAATCCAGAGGCGGCCGTAGGCATGGCCGTACTTAGTGTCATGTTGTCGTATAGTGTCTGTAATATTACCTCGGTCATATGTTACTTGTACACGTACTTTCATTCATCGGAATATTTATCTCGTGATGTTATAGCTTCTATTTGCCAAATATGTTTGACATGGTAATTGCTTCAGTAATTAATTTTCATATGTTGTAATTGTAAACAGGGACAACACAATGTATCATTGTCATCCAGGACCCATGGAGGATGATTTGTTGTACCTTCACGAGGAGCATCGTGCCCGGGCATTGTACAATAGCCAGTTAGAGGATGAGGCACTGCAGGTCCGACGGTGCGATGGGGCATGCTGGACCGCAGGTATGCCTGACACAGTTATGAGCTACGTGCGTGACTTAGGATTCCAGGGACTCCTTGATTCCGCACCGATACGGATAGACCATTCACTCATCACTGCCCTAGTGGAGCGGTGGCGGCCCGAGACGCTTACATTTCACCTACCGATGGGAGAGGCTACAGTCACACTGCAGGATGTGGGGATGCTATGGGGTCTTCCGATCGATGGGATCCCAGTCACAGGAGTAGACACCAGTAGACGTACGGAGGAATGGATGGTAGTGTGCACAGACTACCTAGGTGCTACACCTGACCCCAGTGTTATCCGAGGGGGTCGCATTAAGGAAAGCTGGTTGGGAAATTTATTGAACAGTCCGTTCCCTACTCACCCTACTGAGGTCCAATGTCAACAGCGGGCGAGAGTTTTCATTCTACTGCTGGTTGGGGGAATGCTCATGTCAGACACATCTGGCTATCTAATTCCACTGATCTACTTGTCGGTACTGATGGACCTAGGTGCAGCACGTCACTACAATTGGGGGAGTGCCATTCTTGCACACTTGTACCGGTGCTTATGTGACGCTGCAATTCCACAAGTTAAATCCATTTCTGGCCCCCTTGTCCTGCTACAGGTAAATTAGTCTGTCACTCCACTCATTTGTACATAATGTCCACTATGTTACTTTGTATTACATTTAATTTAATTTGTGGAACAGTTGTGGGCATGGGAGCGCATACCATCCATCCGACCTGCAGGTGCTCTACCAATATCGGCGCCGATGAATGCTGTTGGGTCCCGGTAGGTGCCGAATAATTCTAGTTTTCAATTTTTAAAACCGTAGTCAATTCCATATACTTGCTAATATAATTCACTCATCACTGCTCGTAGGTGGAGAGCCCCTTACGATTTATCATACTCACCGATGCATGTTTTGAAAGTGTATCGCGATCAGATCACATCTCTTAGTCAGAATCAGGTATGGGCCAACTTGGATTACGTTCTTCTGATTTCGTGTGAAACATGGTTTTCAATACCTAACCGCAACACCATCATGTTCTTTCAGTTTATTTGGGAGCCATACACGGCGGATATCGTGGGGAAACTCCCGTGGTATTGTACAGCTGGTAGCAACAATTGGCTAGTTTGCGTCGACCTCATTTGCTGGCATGTCGTGGAGTTCCACCACGCACATCGGGTTCTCAGGCAGTTCGACCTAATCCAACCAATACCCACCCAACTGGTCAGTGGGGAAGAGTATAAACTGCTTCATGCTAGAGACCGTCGCGGCAGGTCTGGCATTGATTGGCGTGTCAAACTAAGAAGATGTCTCGTTGCTTGGGAGCAACGATCTGATCGACAAGTAAACCCACTTGGGTATGCAGATCCATATTGTCCCAGCCGTGAATACATGGAGTGGTACTTCCGCAAGACGGTGAGCATGATTGATCAGCCAGGACGGCCTCTAACGGCCATGGAGATGGTGCAACTGCGGAGTAATTGGTATTTCCTACAATCATAATATTGTCAAGAAATAATGCTACAGATTTCCCCTACATTGCATATCTAACATATTTATCTCGATTCTATAGTTGCAGATAATCACTGAGGTGCACATCAGGTCGAACATTAACTTGGATGGATGTCCCCCACAATTCACGGACGCTCTCAGCGGAATCAATGAAGTTGTCACACGGGGTCTACAACACGCGCATCAGGCCTCTAGACTGCAGTACTATCAGCCGTTTGTGCACTGTGAGGATCCTCCCCCTGGTGTGAGATATGCAGACCTCAGAAGCCACCGTCAGGCTCCACCAGCTCGACAGGGAAGTCGAAGGCGGCGTCCTAGGGGCCAAGTGGAACACGTTGGTCCATCACAAGCTGGCCCCTCACATGCGAGTCCACCGATTGGCGGACCATCACACGGTGAACCCTCACATTACGACATGACTCCATCGGAATACACTGCATATGTCACTCCAACAGCGAGTCATCAATTCATGTCGCCTGATGCTCCATCACATACGGGTAGTGTTCCACATGCCTATCGTGAGGATGCAGGAGACGAAATGGAGGACGAAATACCAGAGGGAGTTCCACATGAGGAAGTGCATGTACCTACACAGATGGCTGTTCCACGACGGACATCCAGGACCGTACGTCCTCCACCGTGTGGAACGGGCGGAAAGCTTTGTAGAGATCGTCATCGTCACTAGGACAGTGCATGCCAGTGAACACTGATTTGCATTACATTTCACACGTACTGTTCGGCTATTGTACATTTATGCTAATTCATACTCATTCTAACTATGCAATACTTCATTTCGACACCCTTATTCTGGACTAGTAACCAAACAGCAACTCACGCTTCCCTAATTTATCGTTTGACTAGTTCTCAACATATCATCAGACAAACACGAGTCTACTTATGCACAATCTTCACCGAAATCAATGGGATGACAAATAATAAGGTATACATTGCAACATTCAAGGATAATTTAATACTTAAATTCACGACTCGTTCTGAAAAATACACTTTTGTTGGATTCATGACACGATTTTATAATCGGAAAAAAACTGAGAAAAAATCGCTGCAATTAAAAAAACCCCGCATAACGGTCATCGGGAATAAGCATTTTGCCCAATAATTAAAATTCTCCAGCCGATGGCAATACCCGATCTACCGAACAATTAATTTTTCAAATGCGTCCTCCATGATTTAAAGCTAAAAAAAATACTATTAAATTACCGAAAATAAAATTAAAATTCCATTAAAATGCGTCCTCCATTATTCAAAGCTAAAAAAAATTACTGTTAAATTACCGAAAATAAAATTAAAATTCCATGAGGACGCATTTTTAAAATACGTCCTCCAATATTTAAAGCTAAAAAAAGTACTGTTAAATTACCGAAAAAAATAAAATTCCTTGAGGACGCATTTTGAAAATGCGTCCTCCAATATTTAATGTTAAAAAAATACTGTTAAATTACCGAAAAAAATAAAAATTCCTTGAGGACGCATTTTAAAAATGCGTCCTTTAATACTGTACAGCTAAAAAAAAGTTAACGAAAATTATTAAAAAATCCTTGAGGATGCATTTCAAAAATGCGTCCTCTAATTTTCTGGACCAAAAAAATTAAAATCTGCAACCTGAGGACGCATTACCCTAATGCGTCCTCCACCATGTTGGCCATTTTCCAGAACCACCGTATCGGAAGCCAAGATTCAAATTTTCACAACAGTAAAATCAAGAACTCATAGAGCTGCAGTTTGGTGGAACCAAACCAAGGCTTCACGTGTTCATTTGGGAAGTTTAAAATTATGTTGTGGGAAAAATTGAAGAAGCATCCACACAAAACCTTTCTCCCATTCAACTACGACCAAATTATGTTCCAATGGTTGCAAAATTTGTCACAAGGAAATTGGTCCATAGAAGAATAAGCCATTGAATGTTTTTTTGCTCCTCACTCGTATTGATCCTCTGGATTCAGAAATTCATGTGGCGACTATGTTCATCGGTGGTTCACGCCAACAAATTCAGCACATGCAGAATCTTTCCCACCCACTCACGGCTGCCGAATCACATTAGCAAGCATTGATGGTCGAAGTGCAAACTAAGGTCAATTTTTCACCCTGAAGTTCATTGCAACTACCACAGAATCCTCCCACAACAAGTACCCTTCTAGTTGGACATGAACCAACTCCTTCCATGCCCGAAACATCTATTGTCCATGCTGAACCTCCTTGTCCCAAATGACCATGTACTTTGCATTGTTTATTTTGCGGCAAACAAGGCCATCGATAATCCTCCTGCCCGACAGGCAACCGCATGGGTTTTCTACTTGATGCGTTAGGTTGTGATGTTTAACTTGAATATGGAGATGACCCCGACAAGTCACCGCAAGGATTAGATGCTGATGCGGGCGTATCATTAATGTTTCGAAGATCTTACCTCACTCCTTGCCCCCGTTGATTTTTTTTTCCAACACAATGCGCTGTTCCAATCCCATTGCACAATTGGAGGCAGAGTTTGCACATTTATCATAGAATTGAGTAGTTGTGATAATTTTATCGCATCAGAGGTGGTCGAAAAATTTTCACTCAAGGATGAAGAACACCCCAACCCATAAAAACTAGCATGGTTGCAGCAAAACAGTGAAGCGTGTCACGCGTGGTGCTTTGGTCGCATTTTCCATCAGGGATTCATATCGAGATCAAGTATATTGTGACGTAGCTCCCATGGATTCTTGTCACCTTCTTCTTGTTCGGCTGCAGGAATTTGATCGCAAGGTGAAACACGATGGTTTTCTCAACACGTATAGCTTCAAGTTCAACAATCGTAGTTTCTTGTTAAAGTCGCATGCACCGGTGCCGTCGTCCACAATGCTAAACCCTCTATTGCTACTGTAGAAAATGCCATTTGAAGTAGAAGTGCCTAAAGAAGGCATGGTATTTATACTATTCACAACGTCCAAAACTCCACCGATTGACAAGAATCTGAAACCAGAGTTTGCAGCCTTACTCGAAGAATTTTCTGATGATTTTTCTGAAGATCTCCCACATAGATTACCACCTTTGTGAGACATTCAACACCACATTGACTTTATTCCGGACGCTGCTCTTCCAGATCGACCACACTACTGCATGAGCCCTAGTGAAAAAGAAGAACTACGTAAACAAGTCGAGGAATTAGTGTCTAAGGGATTTTGCGTGAAAGTATGATCAGATCCATAAAAGGATTGTTCTTGGCGCATGTGCATTGATAGTCGAGCTATTAACAAAATCACCGTCTTTTATCATTTTCCCATTCCTCATTTGGATGACCTGCTCAATCAAATTGATTCGTCTTGTATTTTCTCTAAGCCTGATCTACGAAGCGGGAATCATAACTTTGTAACCGTCAAGGTGATGAGTGGAAAATGACTTTTAAAACTTGTGAATGCCTTTCTGATGTAGCGAAAGATTATCGGAAAGAAAGAAACACAAGAGGATACGACAATATCGTCAACTTTATTTCATTAATCACCACCCTCAAATACATCGATGCTCCAACCTTATAGTGGTCGAACAAATGAAAAAAGAATGGAAAGAGTTTGAAATTGGAAACAAACAACTCACTAAAATGAAAGTAAATAATGGAAATAAAGAAAGCAATTTCAGCAAATATATGCTGACGCCAAAATCTTCAATCAACCCAAAACAAAGCAAATCAAATCCCCTCTCAAAAATAGAATTTCCATGTATTGCATGAACTTTCCATGCAAACCATGCAATCCATATTGAACAAATATATGCGATCATGCAAACCATGCAAGCCGTAATCCTTTCCATGCAATCATCCAAAAATAATGCAAACCAAAATCCGCAGAATCATCGACACTAATCATTTCTTGGCGCGTCGATCCCATGCTTCCATGAATGCAAGACCTAACCCTATCGCGCCATCATTCTCTCGGGGGTCGGAAAAATCCGTCCCTGAATTTTCACCAATGCCATCTTCGGAGTTATCCCCTGTGTAAAGGCGGAGATGTTTGACATTAAACACATCTGCAGGGCGTATATGGCTTGGAAGCTTCAAACGATAGGCATTCGGATTGATCTTTTCAATGACTTCCACGGGACCAATAGTTTTTGGCTTAAGTTTATTGTACTCATGGGCGGGAATGCTATCCTTGGTGAGAACAACCCACACAAAATCACCGACTTCAAACTCAACCGGACGACGCTTGATATCGGCAGAGCGCTTATAGGATTTAGTAGTGGCTTGGAGATTCGCCACAGTTTGGCGATGTATATCTTGGAGCTGTTTGATAAAATCCGCAGCATGCCGTGAGGCCGAAGAGGTGTAGGAACGGGAGCAAGGTCTAAAGGACAACGCGGAACGATGCCATATACGACTCGGAATGGACTGAGACCAGTGCTCCGGTTGCTAGCATGGTTATGAGCAAACTCTGCCTGACAAAGTTTCAAATCCCAGGTGCGAACTGCCTCGCCGACAATGCAACGTAAAAGGTTACCAAGAGAACGGTTCACAACCTCGGTTTGGCCATCAGTTTGGGGGTGGTAGGCACTACTAAAATCGAGTCGGGTGTTCACCAAACGCTAGAGACTTCTCCAAAAATGTCTTAAGAAGCGGGTGTCGCGGTCTGACACAATGGATGATGGAAGACCGTGGATTCTATAAACCTCGCGGAAAAATAATCCCACGACATGGACAGCATCGGAAGTCTTCTTACAAGGGATAAAGTGAGCCATTTTGGAGAATCGATCCACAACGACAAAAATAGAATCATTACCCCGCACCGTGCGAGGAAGGACGAGGACCAAATCCATGCTAATATCAACCCAAGGTTGCGTCAGAATCGGCAAGGGCATATACATCCCAGCGTTTGAGGCTTTGTCCTTGGCAGTGTGACAAATACGGCACCTATCCACAAAACGGGCTACTTCCTTTCTCATGGAGGGCAAAAAATATGAAGACGCCACGAGATGGAGAGTGCGGTCATGCCCAACATGCCCCTCATTGTGAAGATCTCGAATGATTTTGAGTCGCAAGCTCCCCTCCGGAACGCATAGTTTGCCGCAAAAAAATAAAAAAAACCCTCTGACCAAGAGAAATCCAATTTTTCGCCCGCTTGGAGGCGTTCAATAATCCCAGCAAAGAAAGGGTCTGTAGTATAGTGCTCGGCCAACACATCAAAACCCGGAGTTTCGACTCGGAGCTCAGTGAGAAGAGCATGTCGCCGACTCAAGGCATCGGCCACGCGATTAAGAACCCCAGCCTTGTGCTAAATGGAAAATGTTAATTGTTGCAAAAATGCGACCCAAGAAGCATGCCGAGAAGATACCTTGTCTTGAGTCCCGAGGTGTTTGAGCGCATCGTGATCAGTGAAGAGCACAAATTCCTTATGGAAAAGGTAGTGACGCCAATGATGCATTGCCCGAACAATTGCGTAGAACTCCACGTTATAAGTGTTGTAGCGAGATTTTGGCCCAGTGAGTTTCTCGCTAAAATAAGCAACTGGTCGATGCCCTTGGCTAAGAACGGTGCCAATGCCGACTTTGGAAGCGTCACAGTGGAGAAGGAACGGTTGTGTGAAATCCGGAAACACCAGAATCGGTGCTGAAGTGAGCTTGGACTCGATCAATTCAAAAGCATCTGCGGCATGAGAAGACCAATAGAAACGGCTAGATTTAATGCACTCAATGATCGGCGCCATAATCGAGCTAAAGTGTGGAATAAAACGGCGGTAGAACGAGGCAAGACAATGGAAGCTCCGCACGTCGCTTATTGTGCGTGGGGTTGGCCAAGATGCCACGGCTTAGACCTTAGACTCTGCGACACTAAGCCCGTTAGCAGAGACGACATAACCAAGGAACTCGACTCGGTCGGTGAGAAAAACACACTTTGTCGAGGCGGCATAAAAGGCATGGCTGTGAAAAATGGTAAGAACCTCCCAGAGGTGTTGTATGTGATCCTCGGGGTTAGCACTATAAATCAAAACATCATCGAAGTAAACGACAACAAATTTACCGATAAATGGGCAGAGTGCTTGATTCATAACATTCATGAAGGTGCTTGGAGCATTGGAGAGTCCAAACGGCATAACAAGCCACTCGTAGAGGCCTTCGCGAGTCTTGAAAGCTGTCTTCCACTCGTCGCCGGGTCGAATACGAATTTGGTGGTACCCGCTTTTCAAATCCAACTTGCTAAAAATATGTGCTCCACTTAATTGGTCGAGGAGATCATCGAGCCGCGGAATAGGAAAGCGGTAGCGGACCGTGATCCTGGGCTCGGCTATCCACGCACATACGCCAAGTGCCATCTTTCTTCGGGGTGAGCAGTGTGGGAACTGCACACGGGCTGAGGCTCTCACGGATGTGGCCTCGGCGAAGGAGTTCCTCGACTTGGCACCGTAATTCTTCATGTTCAGCCGGGCTCATTCGATAGTGGGCTCGATTAGGCAAAACCCCGTCGGGCATAAGATCAATCCGATGTTGTATGTCCCGAAGTGGTGGGAGCGTGTCCGAAAGCTCGGAAGGGAAGACATCGCAAAATTCCTCAAGGAGTGGTCGGACCACGTCCGGAACCAAGGACATGTCCGAAGTTGGTTTGCCGAGGAGGATGTAAACAATGCCAGTATGTGTTATTTCTTCCTCAAATTCAGCCCGAGAGAGTAGTGTGGTAGCGGGTCGGCGACTCGAGATTGTTGAGGAATTGGACGGCAGTAGCACAATTTTCTTTTCGCCAAAGAGAAAGCTATAGGTATTGGTGAGACCATCGTGTAACGCATGCCGATCGAATTGCCACGGCCTACCAAGCAACAAATGACAAGCATCCATTGAAACTATATCACACATGATGTATCCTTGTATGTAGTTCCAATGGAAAAACTCACCAAGACCCGTTGTGAGACGGTGACGTCGGTACCGGTTTGGAGCCAAGCGAGCTTATAAGGCTTTGGGTGCTTCTCCGGAGTGAGTCCCAATTTAGCGACCACTTCCACGGCTACGACATTTTCACAACTCCCGGAATCGATGATAAAACGGCACACCTTGTCTCCAATGGTGCATGATGATTGGAAAATATTATTTTGGAGCCAACCCTCGTCGCGACTCGGGGAAGAGAGGAACTCCGTCGGGCCACTAGAGTGTAACCCCACATCTCCCACAACTTCCTCGACATTGTCATTAGGCTCAACATCGCCGTCATAAATCAGTTCACCAAATATTTCCTGTGCATCATCAGTGAGTAACCCAGGTCGGCTATTTTTTGGACAAGCATTGCGACGGTGTCCTGATTCACCACAACCAAAACATCGGATTCCACCCACAATGTTAGGTGGTGTTATCGTTGGAGCGCTGGGCAAGGGTGGATGTGCAGCAGGGTTTGCGCCGCGGTTCAATGGTGTGGGCAAATTAAACAGACGACGTGATTGTTGGCGTTCAATGGCAAGGGCCCGTTGGTGGGATTCGGCGACCGTGAGTGGATCAAACATATTCAAGACGTCTTGGATCACAACGTGCAATCCTCCGATGTAGCGAGAAACCGTTTGTTCTTCGGTTTCGCCTATGTCATTCCGAGCAAGAAGCATGAAAAATTCGGTCGAATAATCAAACACGGATTTTGTACCTTGCCGGAGATTTTGCAAACTCTGGAATAGTGTACGGCTGTAGTTGTAGGGAAGGAAGGCCATCTTCATATGCTTCTTCAATTTGTCCTATGATGCAATTTTTGCTTTCCCCATTCGAGCACATCGATTCTTTGTCTGTGCCCACAAAGCAAGTGTCGGGAACTGCTTTGAAGTCTAGCACTTCTTCCACAGCCACGATCCAATCTAAAAACTCCTCTGCATTCATGTTGCCATGAAATTCGGGAATTTCCATACGGAACACTGACTCCCAGCGTGTGTTGTCCTTGAATCGATCCGCATTTGGCCTTGGTCGGTGCGGAGCATCATCGAACGTCGCAAATGGGCTGTCGCCGTTGTTATTTCCATACTCACTATGACCAGCGGGGGTTGCTGGACGCTGTTGGAAAAGCTTCTCCATCGTCTCGGTGAGTGCGTCCAACCGCTGATGGATGCTGGCGAGTTCTTCACGTCGATAGACTTCATCCAAATTAGCCTCCGGAGCTCCTCCACGTCGATTTGTACGTGCCATGAGGGCATCAGACTGGTGCTCTGATACCAACTGATGTAGCGAAAGATTATCGGAAAGAAAGAAACGCAAGAGGATACGACAATATCGTCAACTTTATTTCATTAATCACCACCCTCAAATACATCGATGCTCCAACCTTATAGTGGTCGAACAAATGAAAAAAGAATGGAAAGAGTTTAAAACTGGAAACAAACAACTCACTAAAATGGAAGTAAATAATGGAAATAAAGAAAGCAATTTCAGCAAATATATGCTGACGCCAAAATCTTCAATCAACCCAAAATAAAGCAAATCAAATCCCCTCTCAAAAATAGAATTTCCATGTATTGCATGAACTTTCCATGCAAACCATGCAATCCATATTCAACAAATATGTGCGATCATGCAACCCATGCAATCCATATTCAACGAATATATGCGATCATGCAACCCATGCACACCATGCAAGCCGTAATCCTTTCCATGCAATCATCCAAAAATAATGCAAACTAAAATCCGCAGAACCATCGACACTAATCATTTCTTGGCGCGTCGATCCCATGCTTCCATGAATGCAAGACCTAACCCTATCGCGCCATCACTTTCTGAATGGTTGGTCATGGTGTTTGGTTGGTCTAATGCACCTAACACTTTCATGCGCGTTATGAGAGTGCTTGATTTTAGTAGGGTAATTATTTGAATGTTGGCTGCAGGTGTGGTGGTTGTGGGAAATGGAGGAAAGGGTGGAGGACGCATTAGGGTAATGCGTCCTCATGGCTGGGATTTATTATTTTTTTTAAAAAATTATTAGATGGCGCATTTTGTAAACGAGTCCTCATGGCTGGGCCATTTCCATTTTTTCCCAAAAATTAATTAGAGGACTCGTTTTAAAAATGAGTCCTTCTTTTAGGGCCAATTTTTTTTTTCCGAATTTTAATTAGAGGACTCGTTTTAAAAATGAGTCCTCATGTTAGGGCCATTTTTTCCCAAAAATTAATTAGAGGGCTCGTTTTAATGTTGGGGCCATTTTTTTCCGAAAATTAATTGGAGGACTCGTTTATGAAAACAAATCCTCATGGCAATTTTACTTTTTTCCCCAAAATTAAGTAGAGGCCGTTTAGAAAACGAGTCCCCATAGTTGGGCATTTTTTTGTTTTAGAAAAATTATTTAGAAGACCCATTTCAAAAACGAGCCCTCAAAGTCGGAATTTGTTTTTGGGAATATTATTTAGATGACTCATTTTTTAAACGAGTCCTCAGAAGGTGGGTATTCTTTTTTCCAGAATATTATTCCCGAATATTTTTTTGAACGAGTCCTCGAAGCTGACTTAATTATTTTTTTCGTAATGACAATTAATTATTCGGTAAATTTGGTAAAATAAGCTTTTGGGAAATTTTAATTATTTTGCAAAATGCTTATTCCCACTTACCGTTATGAGAATTTTTTTTTATTCCAGGTATTTTATCTCAGTTTAGTCCCGATTATAAAACCGTGTCCTGAATTCAACAAAAGTGTATTTTTCAGAATGAGTCGTGAATTTAAGTAATAAATTGTCCTTGAATGCTGCAATGTATAACATATTATTTGTTCATCCCATTGCTTTCGTTGAAGATTCTGCATAAGTAGCTTGTGTTTGTTTGATGATATTTTGAGAACTAGTCAAACGATAAATTAAGGTATATATATATTTATATTTATATATATACATTTATATTTATATATGTATATATTTATATTTATATATTTATATTTATATATATATATATATTTATATTTATATATATATGTATATATTTATATATATGTATATGTATATATTTATATATGGCAAAGTCTTGGGAAAGACGGTCTTTCCATAGGCTTATGGAAAGACGGGGTTTAATTCAAATAATAAAAGGTAAAAGGTCTTAGTTGCAACATTAAAAATTTAGTATGCAACATGTAGTAGTTATAAAATTTATAACCCGGTTCATGCAACCCGAAAATTTTATCTTAATTTCTTCTAATTTACACTTTAAACTTTGGTCTTTCCATGACTTATGGAAAGACCGTCTTTCAAGAGACGCACTCTTTATATATATGTATATATATTTATATTTAGGCAAAGTCTTGGGAAAGACGATCTTTCCATATACTTATGGAAAGACAGGGTTTAATTTGAATAATAAATGGTAAAAAGTCTTAGTTGCAACATTAAAAATTTAGTATGCAACATGTAGTAGTTATAAAATTTATAACTCGGTTCATGCAACCCGAAAATTTTATCTTCATTTCTTCTAATTTACATTTTAAACCTCGGTCTTTCCATTACTTATGGAAAGACCGTCTTTCAAGAGACGCACTCTTATATTTATATTTATATTTGTATTTGTATTTGTATTTATATTTATATACGTATATATATATATATATATTTATATATATTTATATTTATATATATATTTATATATATGTATATATTTATATTATATATATATATATATTTATATGTATATATTTATATACATATATTTATTTATATTTATATTTATATTTATATATGTATATATATTTATATTTATATTTATATATGTATATATATTTATATTTATATTTATATATTTATATTATATATATATATATATATATATTTATATGTATATATTTATATACATATATTTATTTATATTTATATTTATATTTATATATGTATATATATTTATATTTATATTTATATATGTATATATATTTATATTTATATTTATATATGTATATATATATATATTTATATTTATATTTTTATATATATGTATATATTTATATTTATATATATATTTATATTTATATATATATGTATATATTTATATTTATATATATATTTATATTTATATATATATGTATATATTTATATTTATATATATATTTATATTTATATATGTATATATTTATATATATATATATATGTATATATTTATATATATATATATTTATATTTATATATATTTATATTTATATATATATGTATATATATGTTGGAATTAAAGGGGATGAGAGGACGCATGTAAGAAATGCGTCCTCTCCACGTGTTGCTTCCCCTACCATCCGCGCCTGACTCCTCCTGAAGCCGCCTGACGCCGTTGACCAGATCAGAGGATGCATATTCAAAATGCGTACTCGCCACGTCACCCACAGAAACTCCAAAAAATGATTTTAAAAAAAAAGAGAAGGAGAAGACGCATTTCCTACATGCGTCCTTCCTATTCTCTGCTGTTTGTGACTACTGTAGCCACAAACATAGAACTTTACAGTGTTATGAATCAAGCCTTGCGACCTTTTATTGGGAAGTTTGTTTTTGTGTACTTCGATGGCATTTTAATCTTCAGTTTTCACTCGAAGAACATTTGCGTTATGAATCAAGCCTTGCGACCTTTTATTGGGAAGTTTGTCATTGTGCACTTCGATGGCATTTTAATCTTCAGTTTTCACTCGAAGAACATTTGCGTCATTCGCATGAGGTTCTTGTTGTGTAAAGGCATGAAAAGCTATTTGCAACAATGAAGAAATGTTCCTTTGGTTCCTTCCAGGTCCACTTCTTGGGTTATATAGTCTCAACTAATGGTCTCGCTGTCGACCCCGACAAAACCAATGACTATTTCCAAAGCTTGCAGTTTTCATGGTTTGGCATCTTTATACCTATGTTTCATTCCGCATTTTAGTGCTATTATGGCCCCTTTTCATGGACTGCATTTGCAATGGAAAGTTTTTTTGGACACCGGTCACAACGACCTCATTCAAAATCATCAAAGAGAAGCTAGCTCTGCCCTGATCTTAGCTCATTTTAATTTGGTCTTCGAGCTGCATTGTGATGCCTCCAAGATGGGTATTGGTGTTGTACTAAGCCAACGCAATTGTCCTATTGCATTCTTTAGTGAAAAGATTTTAGGGGCCCATTTTCAGTACCTACGACATTGAGTTCTATACCATCGTGCATGCCATTAAGCATTGAAGACATTACTTATTTCATAAAGAATTTTTCTTGTATACGGATCATGATGCCCTCAAATATCTTGACAACCAGGATAAAGTTCTGTCTTGCTACGCGTCTTGGATTTCTTAATCCCATCAATTCACTTTCATCATCAAGCACACCTAAAGGACTAGTAATCATGTTTCCGACGCTTTGAGTAGGTGTCTCTCCTTGCTCGCAGTTCTTCACGTATCAGCTCCTGGGTTTAGTTCGTTTACGGATCTCTACTCCACCAATCCATTTTTTGGTCCTATTTGGGAAGTAGTGATGAATGGTTCTGCGGTTCCATATGCTATTCACAAGGGGCTCCTTTTCCGCGATAACCATTTATGTATCCCTGACTGCACCCTTCGTTTGCAACTCATATCCAAGCTTCATAAGGAGGGACATGTTTGGTTGTGTTCGTACTTTACACTTGGTTTCTTCCGCATATTTTTGGCCTTCGCTTCGTCGTGACGTGGAACATTTTGTTGGGCATTGTGTCACTTGTCAGACTTCTAAAGGTTAAGCATTGAATGCGGTTTTGTATATTCTTTTGCCTATTCCGACTCAACCTTGGACCGATGTTAGTATGGATTTTGTGATGAGACTTTCACGTACTTAGAAAGGACACAAATCCATATTTGTGGTGGTCGGTCATTTTTCCAAGATGGTGCATTTCATTCCCTATACTCAGAACTGACATTGTCCAGGTTGCTTCTTTATTTTTAAGAGAGATTTATCATCTACATGGTCTTCCGTTGTCCATCCTTACAGATCGAGATTCACGTTTCCTTAAGACATTTTTGGTGATACTTGTGAAAGCTCCTTGATACGAGTCTTGATATGAGTTCTGCGTATCACCCTCAGACAGATGGGCAAACTGAGGTTACTAGTCTTCTTTAGGAAATCTATTGTGGTGTTCGGTTGGCTCGTCTATTAAATCGTGGGATTCTAAGCTTCCACAAGTGGAATTTCCTCACAATTATGCGCTCAACTGAAGCACTGAGATTAGTCCATTTATAGTTATCTATGGAATTATTCCTCGAGGTTTGCCTGGTTTTTCTTCACTTCTAGATCGTTTGCATATGCATCGGGGTGCTGAGAATTTTGTGGATAATATTTTGGATACCCACGCCATATGCTAAAGCAAAATTGGACATTTCCATGGCGAAGTATAAACATGTTGCTGATGTTCATCGTTGTTGTTTTGTCTTTGAAGTTGTTGATCTTTTTTGGGTTATCCTTACTCGTGATCGTGTGCTTTCTCATGTTTATGAAAGATGTCAACCAAAAAGATTGGTCCGTTGGAAGTTCTTGAACGCATTAATGACAATGCCTATTGTCTTCACTTTCCTTCAGATGTCAACACTTCTGACGTGTTCAATGTCAAGTACCTTTCCCGTTTTCTTCATCCTGTTCCAGTTTCTGTTTCGAGGACGAATCATTCTCACCCGGGGGGGTCCTAATGCATTGGCATCTTAGGGTTAGGGTTAGCACCATTTTCGAGTTCCTATAATTTAGGGTTAGGGTTCTTTATTTTAATTTACTTATTCTAGTTGGTTTTGGTTAAGTCTAATTTCTATTCCGATTGTGATTAAGATTGAGAGTTCTATTTATAGCTCTATTTTTTAGCTTTGTAATTCAGATTTGATAAATAAGAAAACTGAGATATACTTCTCTTCTGGTCCTTGAGTCAATTTGATTAAATTCATCATATCAAGAAGCAGGTCTCTAGAGATTCGTCCAAATCTCTAAATTGAGCCAAAACACCGTCCGTATAGTACGCCAAATTGTCTAAAATGGTACCCGCTTTTAATTGAAACTCATTATTTGGTACACAATTTTGAATTTGTCCTTTGAAATGTACCAACTTTTTCATTTATGTTTTAAAATGGTACCATTCAGTAAAAAAATGGGTATCAATTTGGATCAAAACTATGCCATAATGGTACCCCTTTTAACTTAAAAAAAAAAAAAAACTATTTTGGTACATTACTAGAAAAATGGGTACCTCTTAAGAACATTTAAAAAAAATAAAGTATGAATTTATTTCACCTAAAAATGGGCGGTGGACATTTTCTCATATTCTTTACATTGTGGGAAATATCTGATTCAAGTTGTTGGGACCATTTCTTGAACTGTGCCCACATCCACGACCATGTCCATGTCCTCTGTATTAGGAGGGACTAATGGTCGGTCGGAGAAGACATGGAAGCGAGCGCAGTCGGTGGTGTGGGCGCGGCGAGATTCTTCAAGGACCAGAAAGTTTCTTGTTGCTTGGAAAGTAGGGAATGGTTTTCGAAGAAGAAGTATATCAGCCATGATTGAAAAACTATCATTTGAGACCCCTTACGGTTTGGAGGACAGGGGTCTTGTCGGAAACTTGTGTCTTAAAATTTGTAGTACCATCAGCAAGTTCATCCAGTTTTTTTTTTTACAATATTCAGTGGCTGTGAGGGGTCCTTCGGTTAAACCTTAAAATTCGGTTTTGATTTGGATTGCCTGAGAGCATCTCTAAGCCCCACTTGGCATATTTTAATAGGACGTCAGTATGACTTAACAATATAGAATGAGTCTAATTATCTTCTGAAAATTATGTTCTCCAATATGCAACCAACAGTATTAATGGATCTCTCTTCAAACCTCCCTTTCATACCTATGCACATGACTATAGCATCCTATAAAGTAAGAATCTAAATTCCGACTTAGAACATGAATTCAGTATTTTATTTTTGGTCCTACTGCTTCTACAAGAATTTTAATGTTGTTATTTTTGTTCCTACTGCTGCAACAATTTTTGGTGAACCCAAAAACAAGAAAGTTCCATAAGACACCTGTTGTGTGGAATGGAGAAAGAAAAGAAAATATGAACGAAAATAACAAGACACAAGATTTACGTGGTTCACCAATTTGGCTACATCCACGGGAGACGGATTCCACTATATCAGAATTAGAGTTGGTTTACAGAGAGAAGAGAGACACTTTATATGCTGTCTCCACTAAACCCTAACAAACTGGGCCAAAAACACAATTCGGCCCAAATCAACAGCAGTCCAATAAAGAGACAAGCTATATCGTCGGGCCGGGGGCGACTCCGCCCCCCGGACCCCCCAGGCCAGGGTGCGCTCCGCCCCCCTGGACCCCCCGACTCGCTGACCGGGCAGCGAGACCCCCATTTGTTTCCCGGGGGCGACTGCCGCCCCCCCGGACCCCCAGGCCAGGGTCGCAGAAGCGGCTATTATAGTATTCAAGGCATACCAACAAATCTCCACCTTGACTTGAATCCTCAAAGTAGAAATCTCCAGATGCACCATTACAGTGCCAGATGAGTAGACTTCGCCCTCCACTCCCGGAACTGCCCATAGAGCACCTAATCAGCTCTGATGTTCAGCAAGTCCAAACAATATTGAAACTTGCTATGTGGAACAGATTTGGTGAACATATCAGCGGGGTTATCTGCAGTTCCCACTTTCTTCACCCTGATTCTCCTCTCACTCCTCAAGAAATGATATCTGACATCAATATGCTTGGTCCTCTCATGATGGACATGATCCTTGGCTAGGCAGATTGCACTCAAGCTGTCACAGTACACAGTTGCCTGATCATGATGTAGACCAAGATCACTAACCAGCCCTTTCAGCCATATTCCCTCCTTTGCAGCCTCTGTCAGAGCCATGTACTCTGCTTCCGTAGTAGACAACGTCACTGTAGGTTGCAAAGTCGCCTTCCAGCTAACTATAGAACCTCCCAAAGTGAATACATAACCAGTCATCGATCTCCTCGTGTCAACATCACCAGCATAATCAGAATCAGAGTAGCCTGTAACTAAGCACTCGGTATCACCTCCATAAATGAGACCCACATCAGACGTACCTCTAAGATACCTGAAAATCCTCTTCACAGCTTGCCAATGTTCCTTTCCCGGTTGCCCCATGAACCTGCTCACAACACTGACTGCCTGTGCTAAATCTGGCCTCGTGCAAACCATAGCATACATCAAGCTCCCTACCGCGCTGGCATAAGGAACCCGAGACATATACTCCTTCTCCTCGTCTGACTGAGGAGCAAACATAGTGGTGAGATGAATATTTGCAGCACTAGGAGTGTCTATAGGCTTGGCTGTAGACATGCCAAACCTAGCCAACACTTTCTGAATGTAGCCTTTCTGTGACAAGAAAAGCTTCCGCTGACTTCGATCCCTAAGAATCTCCATTCCTAGTATCTTCCGAGCTACACCCAGATCCTTCATCTCAAACTCAGCACTAAGAAGTCCTTTCAACTTCTGAACCTCGTGCTTACTCTTTGCGGCTACCAGCATATCATCTACATAAAGCACCAGATAGATGAATGACCCATCTCTCAACCTGCTGTAGTAGACACAACAGTCATAAGCACACCTCGTATATTCCAGCTGAAGCATGTAACTGTCAAACTTCTTGTACCACTTCCTCGGAGACTGCTTAAGTCCATACAAAGACTTCTTCAACTTGCAAACATACTTTTCCTTGCCAGGAACCTGGAAACCATCTGGCTGAGTCATGTACAACTCTTCCTCCAACTCTCCATGTAGAAAAGCGGTCTTCACATCAAGTTGCTTGAGCTCCAAATCCTGATGTGTCACCAAGGCTAGCAGCACTCTGATGGAAGTGTGTCTGACCACTAGTGAGAAAATCTCATTATAGTCTACCCCCTCCCTTTGACTGAAACCTCTTGCAACAACTCTTGCCTTGTACTTGACTCCCTCTGCAGGTGATATTCCTTTCTTCTTCTTGAAAACCCATTTGCAACTGATTACCTTTCTCCCTTGAGGCTGTTTGACCAATTCCCATGTCTGATTCTTCTGAAGAGACTCCATCTCATCTCCCATTGCAGCAAGCCATTTATCAGCATCAGTACATGAAGTAGCCTCTCTGTAGGTGGATGGCTCATGAGTATCCACCTCCTCAGCAACCTGTAGTGCATAATCCACCATATCCTCAAACCCATATCTCTTTGGCGCCCCAACTCCAACCCTCCTGGGTCGGTCCTGAGCTAAACTGCGGACTGTAGCTCCTGATGGTTGAGGATCTGGTGGTGGAGATTCCGGTATGTCAGATTCTGTCTGTGGCTCTTGATCCACCTCAAATTGTTCCAATCTATTTTCACCTTGAGTGACTTCAAGCTCCACCTGTTTATCAACTCCACTAGTTTCTGGCACAACTGTGGGCTTCACCATATATCTAAGCAAAGAATTTTCATCAAAGACAACGTCCCTGCTCAGAATAACCCTCTTCTCAGATGGAGACCATATCCTGGAGCCTTTAACTCCATCTCCATAACCCACAAAGACACCCTTCTTGGCTCGGGGCTCTAACTTACCATCACTAACATGATAATAAGATGTACAACCAAAAACTTTTAACTTGGAGTAATCAACAACTTTACCTGACCACAACTCCATAGGTATTTTGCACTCTATACCCGTGTGAGGCCCGCGGTTGATCAAGTAACAAGCTGTACTCACCGCCTCTGCCCAGAATCTCATTTCCATACCAGCATTAGAGAGCATGCACCTCGCTCTCGCCAGCAATGTCTGATTCATCCGCTCAGCTACGCCATTCTGCTGTGGCGTATTCCTGACTGTATGATGACGAGCAATCCCTTCATCCCTACAAAACTGATCAAACTCAGACGAGCAGAATTCCAGCCCATTATCAGTTCGAAGCCTCTTGATCTTCTTCCCGGTCTGATTCTCCACCAAAACTTTCCACTCCTTGAACTTCGAGAAAGCTTCACTCTTATGTTTCATCATGATAACCCAAGTCATCCTTGATTAATCATCAATCAGAGAAACAAAGTACCTGTGACCTCCCAGTGACTCAACTCGGGAAGGTCCCCAACAATCAGAATGGATGTAATCCAATGTGCCCTTTGTTCTATGAATCGCCTTAGGAAACTTGCTGCGGTGATGCTTCCCAAAAATGCAATGCTCACAGAAGTCCAAGCTCTTGATCTTGTGGCCACCAAGAAGATCATACTTCGACAGAATCTGCATCCCTCTTTCACCCATGTGACCAAGCCTCATATGCCATAACTTAGTCATATCATCCTGGTGAATCTCCGAAGATGCAACATTAACAGAATCCATAACCGTGGAACCTTGTAGAAAATACAAAGTACCATGCAGAACACCTTTCAGAACCAGCCTAGAACCTTTGCAGACACACAGAACTCCATCACTCCCTGAGTAGACGAAACCCTTTCTATCCAACGTAGGAAGAGAAATCAGATTCTTTGTCATCGATGGAACATGCCTGACATCGTTCAAAGTACAGAAACTACCATCATGCGTCCTGATCTTGATTGAACCAATCCCAACTACCTTGCACGCAACACCATTTGCCGTAGTAATGATGCCCTCAGCTTGCTCATAAGTTGAGAAATAATCTCTCCTTGGGCATATATGGTAAGATGCCCCAGAATCAAGAAACCACGCATAAGAATGATTATTTTGCCCAGTAACAGCTAGAGCAAAATCATCTTCAGAACTGAAATCCCCTTCAGCCACAGCAGCAGTACCAGATGTACTCCCAGATTTACTAGCCTTCTTCGGACACTCATTTTTCCAATGCCCCTTCTCCTTACAGTAGTTACAAACATCATTGGCCTTGGGACCCTTTGAAGATGACTTCTTGCCCTTCTTCTTATTGCCGGTTTCCTTGCCTTTTGTGTTTCCATCACTAGCAAACAAGCCAGTGGCCTGACTTTCTGTACCTGTACTGTTTGCCTTATGTCGCAACTCTCTACTATGGAGAGAGGATCTTACTTCCTCCAGAGACACAGAATCTTTACCAACAATAAATAACTGAACAAAATTCTCATACGAAAGTGGTAAAGAAACTAGCAAAATCAAAGCAGCATCTTCATTTTCAATTTTCACATCTATATTTCGCAATTCTAATAACAAAGTATTCAATTGCTCTAGATGGTCTCTGAGTTGCGTACCTTCCTGCATTCGGAGACCGAAGAGGCGTTGTTTCAGAAGCAACTTGTTGGTTAGAGATTTCGTCATATACAAACTCTCCAACTTCAGCCACAGTTGTGCAGCAGTCTCCTGATCTGAGACCTCAGTGATGATTTCGTCCGCGAGACACAGCATAATCGTCGAGTGTGCCTTTTCTTCCAGACCCACCACATCGCCAGAACTGCTCGCGAAATCCTTCGTCAGCGGAGTCCACAAACCTTGCTGTTTCAGCAAAGCTCGCATCTTGATCTGCCATAAACTGAAACTGTTTCTCCCAGTAAACTTGTCGATCTTCACGTTCAACCCAGACATCTTTCTCCCCGATCAACCCCCATCTGATGAGCCCAGCCCACTACAGATATCACCGGAAAAAGAAACCGCCCTGATACCAGTTTGTTGTGCGGAATGGAGAAAGAACAGAAAATATGAACGAAAATAACAAGACACAAGATTTACGTGGTTCACCAATTTGGCTACATCCACAGCGAGACCCCCGTTTGTTTCCCGGGGATGACTGCCGCCCCCCCGGACCCCCAGGCCAGGGTCGCAGAAGCGGCTATTACAGTATTCAAGGCATACCAACAACACCAAATAAAAAGAGTCGCTTAACTCATTTGCTAGAAAACCAAAGAAAGTGGCTTTCTTGAACAAATAAACACTTAGATTCAATAGTTGAAGCAGTATGTTGATGCTTTCAAATCAAATATTGAACAAACAATGCAAATAAATCCCAAAATGCAACTAGCTTACTTAACCTAATCTACTAGTACATAGACTCAACTAAATCATCATCTCACTGTGCTTTTCTTAACATCTTCTTCTTCTTCTTCCCGAATTTTACAAATTCTTATATACATTTGCAAAATTTTGCTCTGAAAACTTCTTCTTCAGACTATCGTGGACTTTGGCTGCCAACGTGTTGCGAATTTTTACAACTTCATTGCAGAGAAAGCGCGAAAAAATCACGAAAAATGTGACACTTTGCTTAAGACCATTATCATCTCAGCTGCAAGCAGCCTCGACTGAGAGTTTCTTCATCACACTCGAGCATGAATCACCTCCAAAAAGCTCGGGTGCAACAGTAACCTAGCATGCTTCTTGTCCGATGTAGTACTGCAAGATTAAAAAAATCAAGAAAATTTTAGGCCAAGAACTCAAGATTATGGTAGCATAAATCTTACATAAAGAATCTTATTGGTATGCCTTGAATATGTATTAGCCGCTTCGACAGGTTGGTACGGGGTCTCGCTGCCCGGTCAGCGAGTCGGGGGGTCCAGGGGGCGGAGCGCACCCTGGCCTGGGGGTCCCGGGGGACGAAGACGCCCCCGGCCCGATGGTATAACATGTCATCTGTTTGGGCTGTTATTGGCATTTTGTCTCATGTTCTGGTTTGGGCCAGATTGTTTCTGGGCCCAAAGCCGTTAGGGTTTAAGGTGGAGAGGACTATATATAGGGCCTCGTCTTTTATTGTAACCCGCAAGAGATAGGATTGGTAGAGAGTAGGAAATCTGTAATTCTGGCCTTTCTCTCTAGTGGAATCCGATCTTGGTCGACCGTGGATGTAGCCAATTGGTGAACCATGTAAAATCTCGGTGTCTTGTTTTTCGTTTTATTTTCTTTGCTTGTTCTTTCTCCGGTATTCCGCACAACAAATCTAGTCCTAACAGAATGTAACTTGAAAACCATGTTAGCTTTATTACCTTTCCAAATGCACCATACGAGTGATAAGCGTGACAATGTAGTTCACATAAGACCTTTCGGAAGTTCCAAAGCTAGCAAATGTTATGGCTGATATCTCAGCTCACCAATCAACCATGGCTTTAGGCTGTATAACAACGGAGGAATTTCATCATTTTGAGATGAAAACTCGTTATCTTTGCACGCTATATATGCGATCGTGTCAAGGCACCGTCCAACGAGTTTCACATCTTCTTCTAATGGAAGAAAAACTTTAGCAGAATGTAAAATGACACTGCTCGTGAGGTTTTTGAGTGCCACTTCATTTAGGAAAGCCTCAGTTCTGCTCAATAAGTTTCCAACTGGATATTCCTCTGTCATATTGAGACTCTTTGCCACACATCTAAGCATGGCTATATTTTCTATGCTCACCTCGAAGTTGATTCCATAGAAAAAAATTGTCAAGTTCGAATGGCTTTGCTCTACCAGAGGATTTTAGAAAATTCAATTATAGCAACATAAAAATCATTGGATTCAGGCACCAGTTTTCTTATGTATCCTCACTTTGACACCAGTGGAAACTAGAAAATGTAAGACACGTAATAACAAGTTCATCAATCTCAGAGACATAATGTTCAGAGTTATAGAAATGAAACCATGAAATTCAATGATACCTTGTGCAAAGAAAAGAGAGTATAACAAGGATGTTGCTTCCCGCGTTCACTAGCTACTGTAATTGCAGGACAAATCTATCTAATCACCTGTGAAGCTAAAAGAAGCCGGTATTTCTTTCTCAATGGAGTTAATGCCAATGAGGTGGAATGGCTATAAGAATCATCTAAGCTGCAAATTCATACTCATGCTTAGCTTAAATGTTGGAAGAACTCAGGAGGTATGGTGGCGGGGCAATGTTTCTTCACAAATTTATAGTTATGTTGGCTATATTTCTCTCTTACAGCAGGTAAACTCAAATTGTAACTATTGCAGTATAGGTTATGCAGTGCCATAACACAAGCACGCAAATTAGGGGCTTCATTTGTGCAAAATTTGGATGACCTGGACAAGTGACGGCTTCAAAGAGGGCCTCAAGAAATGGAGGGTGAAATTGACGGTGATTGACAAAATTTGTGTCACATCATAATGAAATTCTACATTGACACTTACATTGGAGGCTATATTTTGGGCTAGGGGTCTATTTTGATTACGTGGCTTTTGACACCCACCTAATTGATGCCTGGGTTGGAGATGCTCTTAGCTATACTGTTATCTTTGAAGAGATATTCAAGGTGTTTTCTAATAGTTACACTACAAGAAAACACACTTTTTAATTCACATCTTTTACCTTGGATTTCAGAAAAAAAAAGAAGACAGAATACTAAGGTAAAAGGTTCTTAAGAAAAGTGTTTTAATAAACGTACTTACTTCACATAACACTACTGCAAAACAGGTACTATAGCACCGGTATGTGCCATGGAGACCCTCCAAATCAGTGTTGATTTCATGTTTGGCACTGGTATTACAACAGAATTGGTGTTGAAATTTATTTCCAGCACCATTTTTTCAAAACTGGTGCCTTAAAATGGCATCACACATAATAAATAGCGCCGGTATCGTATATGGGTGTACACATAACCAGTGCTTGAACTGGACAACCACTAAGAAAAAGTTTATTTGGCGCAAAACAAAGGAGAGAAACTAAAAGCAAAACCGGTGCTGAAAATATTAATGTTCGTGGGTCATGTTGAAGGTTGAAAAACAGAGTATGTGCTCTGTTGTTTTTACGGCACCGGTTATTGTATATCATCACCGGTTAAACCACTGGTGCTATGTACTTAGACAAAATTTCTTGGATTATCTCTCGGGTTGAGAAAAGGATTTTACAAAATCAATCAAGGCAGCCATAAGTTGCTGCTTGTTTTTTATGGCGGCACTGGTTTTGATAACTATCAACACCAATTTTAATACATGTGCATGCCCCTTATAATTTATTTTGCAAGTATGTTCTCGAGTTGGGATAAAAGATGGAAAAAGTAATTCAACGTAGCCTCAAGCAGGTGCGTTTAATAGTTTTAGCACCGGTTTATGGGCTCGACACCGGTGCTAGTAAATTTAAGTTCTAAAATTTGTACAGATCCACGATGGGCTACTATTCATTTTAAAATTTTGGAGAGAAAATCTAACCCGTCCTTCCCATCAGTTCAGACTCCCAATCTCTCCAAAGGATTGATGTGAGTTCTCTTTCAAACATTGCTCTTATATTCTACTACATTATTAATCATGAACCCAAAGTTTTTGGAAAAATAACAATTTTTGTCAATGTTGGTTCACTTCTAACATTGTTCCATATTGTAATCATGTACATAGCATTAATGTGTGATAACTACATCTATGTATATACATTGGATTTGATTGACTCGCATGAGGGTTTGTTTATGTTCATGAAAACAAGTATTCTATAGGTTTTTTTAGTTGCATGGTAGGTGTTGGTTGAAATGCCTCATTTGACATTGTAGGATTTGACACCAAAAACTCCCTACAAGAGGACACACGATGCATCCCCTTCCTCTCTGGAGGTGCAATATAATATTGAACAACATGAGAAGAGGTTCATATCGGGGTAGGCAAAATTAATTGCACAAACGTACAAAACAAGGTGACATTTTCCAGAGAGAACAATCGAAAATGCTCCCCCCCTTATTTGAAGAAACTATCCGGGCACTTGGGTGGGAGAAATTGTGTGACACACCACCAATGTTCAACCTCAAAAAAGTGAGTGAGTTCTATTCTAATTTTCAATGTGGTGGAAGGTGGACTAAGGCATTCTATCGTGGGAAAATGGTAAAATTAACTATAAAATCCATAAACGAGTTGTACGGTTTACCAAATGTTCCCCCCGAGGAGGAGGAATTTCTTGCATTCCACTAATATACCGATGAGGGTTGGGATTTTGACAATCCCACAAGATGGGAGATCGTGATGGCGGTAACTAGGGAGGGAACCGATGTTGAGTCTATTGTGAACCAGGCTGGAAAAAGATGCCAAAGAGGCTACTCACTCTCGAGATGAATGGATGGTACCACTTTGTATCATCAAGAATTGACCCCGTCACAGTGTACACTGAGGTTCACAATACAAAGCTAAGACATCTGTATGCCATTAAAAAAAACTCCGATGGAATTTGGGTAAGCAAATAGTGAATGAGTTGAGACATGCTATAGAGAGAATGGGTAGTTACGGTTTCTCTAGCCTAATCTCTGAATAGTGCACAAAAGCAGGTGTCCCCCACTATCTGCACAACATATACGGGCATCTAATGGATAAGATTACAACAGAATCTTTCTTCAAATTCCCTCAGGACAATGTGGGTCTTACTTTGGAATCTAGAGTCATGGCGTTCGAGGTGGGTGTACAAAGTCTGCTGATGGAATCACAATATTAACGGTCCTAGTGCGATCACATGTGAAAGGTATTTCAATACCAGTTCCCGGACACAATAAAAGTAGCTGGACCTTTCCCTACATATCCAGGCCCAGGCGTTGGGCAGAGCAACATTGGGACCAGGTCAAAAGATGCACAGATGTTGGATGAAGAGCCGCTTGCTAGATATTATTCATGAATTTCGATCCTCGTTGTCCTTATAATAATATCATTTTTAGTGATTATATTTTGGATTACGGCTTGAAACAATTCTATGTTATGTTGCAGACGAAATATAGTTATTATCCATTACTTCAAGGATTATCATTCTTTTACATTAATCGTATGTATCAAGAAATATGATTTTCCGTTTTATATTTCCAAACCCTTTTGCACAATTTAGTCTAAGACATGTATTACTGCTTTGAAATTTTTACATTAAAAAATTCCATTATTTAGAACTCATATATTTAGGAAGTAAAAATAAGAATCAAGTGTTTCAAATCAATGTTCAAGGGGAAACATAGTTTTGGGCAACACTGCAATTTATGTAAATGTAGCACTTGTTATCTATGATCATTTTAAATGATGTTCCATTCACCCAATCAAGTCATAATCGCGTAGTTATGATCATACAATACTCAATTTCAGTATTGAATCACCAATTTTGGGTTTAAAAATTTTCAAAATTTTTGGAGGGACCTAAGTGCAAAAAGTAAAAACTTCACTCGGAACTCCAAATTCAATTTCGCTCAGATGCAATTCTACATTGTTGGACCCAAAAGTGAATTTCTAGAACGAATCAAATTTTTTTCAACGTTTCGTGTAAATAAATAACAAAAGAAAACTTCCCGTTTGAACTTCCTAACTTCTAAATTATCTATAGTTAGATGCTCTAGCACATATACTGGTGCTTTATCAAATTCTAATAAAACATGGCATTTTTTTAAACATATATATTAACAAAAGAATACACAATGTGTTGTTATTTGGCCAGAAATGAGGAGTTGTATATAAGTTTTGGGCAACTCCGTTATTTTAACAAAGTTCTGATCGGAGGGTTTGCGGGTATCCATTGGACACAATTTTGAAACACGAGCTCTATTGAGTTTTGAATGGAATATTTTTTGGCCCAATTGGATATAAAATATAATGGAAAAACTATCCCCCTTGAGAGGAACTTCAAATGAATATTACGAAATAATTGTACCAAAACCAACTATGATTAGGAGTGTTGATTAACTGATGCTAAGATTTTTGGATGTATCAGATAAAAAAATTGGTCAATACGTGGGTGGGAAATTCAAAATTCCGTATTTTAATTTTCAACATCGGTTCGTCTATTTCGTCAGCTCCGGTATCAAAACACGATGCTAGTATTCTACTGCGCGTCGGGATTAAGCACATCCATGCAGCTGTTTTAACCATATTTTATCACTGGTCTTCAACTTTAGCGCCGGCGTAACAACCGGTGCTCCATAGTTACACAAAAAATTATATGTCTACTCTCGGGTTGTAAAACACATTAATACCCACGCATCATCAAGCAGCTGTTTGAACAAAAAGTTAACATCGATTTAAGGAATACATAGCACCGGTCAGAGTTATTAATGAAGATACCATTTAGGTTTAATCTGAACCCTTCAAAATTTGTCTATATAAAGTAAAATTGAAACCCTAAAGCTACTAACTCCCTCATTGTCCTCTTATCCTCTGGTAGAGGTCCCTAACCTTGAATCCATCAAAGCTGAGAACAAGAACACAAGTCTTCTTTTTGGGTAGATAAATCTACCTCTTTTTGTTCTTTTCATTTCTTAAATAGGAAACAAGTAAAGGTGGAGTCATGGACTCCTTACAAAATGGGAACGTTGGGAAAATGGAGAACTGTTTCCACAAACAAGGGAAGAAACTAGTTCAGTTATTGAATAAGTAAAACAAGAAAACTAAAAAAAGTAAACAAGAAAATAATGACTTATTCAAACTGCATATTTCTGATTTGACTTCCTTTGCCCTGTTGACCTCCTTATTTCTACCTCAGAATCATCCCCCCAATTGGTATCCTATCAATACTCCGGCGCTCCGAAAGAACCTTGTCCTCAAGGTTCATGGGAAACTGTGAAAAACTAGCATGAATTTGCTCGTGACCCTCCCAAGTATCTTCATCGATCGAAAACTTCGCCCATTTAATCAATACTTCCGTGAACCACTTGTTCCCTCTGTGCACTCATCGCACCGACAAGATCTGGTGGCAGTTGCAATAACCCGTTCTCTCTCAATGGCGGCAGTTCCATGATTTGAGGTTCAACTTCACCGACATGTTTCTTAAGTAAAGAAACATGGAACACCGGATGTATACGCGAACCTTATGGAAACTTGAGATGATATGCAACTTGGCCGATACGACGTTCAACCTGAAAGGGCCCGTAAAACTGGTTTTCCAGCTTCTGTGAAGAACGCCGAAATACCGATTGTTGGCGGTATAGCTGAAGCCTAAGAAAGACCCAATCACCAACTGAAAATTCAACCTCCCGATGATGCAAGTCTGCTCTCTGTTTCATTATGTTGCTAGCTGCCTGAAGGTGAGGTTTTGATTCACCCAACGACTAATCTCTCTCCTGCAACTGAGCATCCATTTCATCAACTAATGAAGACCCAATTTCATACCTTGGCATCAGTGGTCACATGAAACGTTTTATTGTGCCAATACTCAGCCCACGGCAAGAGCCCACTCCATTCCTTTGACATGTTGTGCACAAAAGATCACAGAAACTATTCGATACATTGATTCACGATTTCGGTTAGGCCGTCGGTCTGCGGGTGATATGCCGATGACATGCCAAGTGTAGTACCAGAGAGCTTCCAAAATTCTCGCCAAAAATTGCTGAGAAATATGGGATCACGATCATTAAGAATAGACTGAGGCATACCGTGAATTTTGACGACGGCTTTGACGAACTTGGAAGCTACCACTGCAGCTGTGTAAGGATGAGTCGGTTGGACATATATTGATTTTATCATGCGAAAATTAAATAATAAAAATTGAACAAGTAATTTTCATATGCAAATAATAAACTTTTATTAATTATTCAGGCATGCAATCAGAAAGATTAAATTACGAATAATCAAAGCAATACATGGGAGAAATAAATCACGTTTCAATCAATAACAATTTGATGGAGTCACGATTAAACTCGTTGTTCTTGAAACGAATAAGTCCGATATCGTTCCATAGGGTAAAACCATAGAAGGTAACAATTAACACGTAAGAGTTACCTCGGATTCACGCAAGGCCCGAAGGACTATCACCTCGACAGAGCAACGGATGAAAACTTCGAGAAGACTCAAGTTTAGAATATGGAGGAACTTGAGAAAATTGTGCAACTTTCCAGACTGACTTAGAGGCTCTATTTATACTGCTCTAAGAGACCCTAATCATGGAAACATGATATTCTGATTTTCTGTAATTAGAGTAGAATATTCTCCAATCACCAACTTACCAAATCCGAGACATTCCATGAATACTTGAATCAAATCTGCTGGAAATAGAAGAAATATTTGCACAAATATTCTTCAGCGTATTAAACATGGTAAACCGCGTATTCATTTAAAACAAGATATCTCACAAAATATAAAAATATTTCGTTCTTATCTCTTAAGAATTACACACAAGCAATTCCATATATACTACGCGGTAGAGCCTTCCAGAGACTTCCACCCGGTCTATTCGTATTTTGGACAGTCTAGAGAAAAATTAATATGGGTTAATTACTGCCTAATTTTTCTCTTTCAAGAGTGACATTTCAAACATCATATCTCATTCACCCTTGATCCGTTTTGAGAGTTTAAACAGTCGATTTTATAGTACTCGTAGAGGAGAACCCAAAAATGACATCCATCGACCCAAAATCCGTTCGAGTCCCACTCAAAACGATGCCCAAAAGTTGACAAATTTCAACCTTTTAACATCATTTTCCAAGAATCCTCCACATGAATAGATATTGATGTAGGAATCAAAACAATCACGTCAGACACAGAGTTTGACTTGGTGATAGATTCATTTCGATAGCATAAATGCTGCATAGGATAAGTAGGTGTCACCCTTTGAACTTTCCTTAAGATAGTACACTTAGCCCACTGATTAGGAAGTAGACACCACATCCTTGAACTTCCCCTACCGCATGTGTGAACAACAATGCACTTCCCACAAACATCTTTCCTAGCCATTACGCTTTCCTCGGTTGTTCCCATTAATCAGGCAATGGCACACGCCTAGTTCTGTAAGGTTTCTAAAGAATTGTGTCCCAACAATTCCGTTTCGAAGCGGCCACACTTCTCGCTTACATAGGTGATTCTTGGCGTAAGAACAGTTTCGTAAACTATTGCGCTCTTTCCAATACTACACACTCAATGCCTTGAATCATTAAAAAATATTTAATGCTTAACCTCCATTCACATCACTGTTTCTTCATCATAGGAATAAGACAGGAGGTATGAAACCCCCACAGTGATCGCGATGGGTCTTTGTAGTTTAGTTGTCCCTTTAAACCTAGATCTTGAGATCTCCAGTCACGTAGGTTGGGTGTCCACGTACGTAACCCCCATTTATTGGACTTAGCCATATTCCTTCGATGAGTTCTTAACTAACTATCGATTCAATTTCTTCGTCAAGAAATCGATTCAATCCTTTCGTCAAAGAATCACAACTCTTATCATATTAATCTTACGTAATCAACATCGATAATTCTCGTAGAGAGTAGTCATCCAATGGTAAAGTGTCTTTGTCGAGACACACCATCATCGATATGGCTTTATGCTACACCAATAAGCATACAAGTGCTTTGGTCATCCTAGGGTATATCTTTCCCAATTTTTGTCCAACACAATGGAGTTAGATTCCTCTATGAATCTAGCAAGAGGGAACCACTTCTCTACACAACTCAAGCCATATCCACGAGTCTCACACACAACTTGTTTCTAGTGATCATTTATGGATTACTCGTGTATCATCTTACTAATGTGCATTTTAATAAGTACTTCAGAATATCAACGACTCTTGAGTTATCTTCTTAAGAGACACCTCACATTTACAAAAGTTAACTCACAATGTTTAGAGTCATTCCATTGAATACGACATATCTTCAAGAGACTCGATCATCGTATCAATTTTACTATCAATGAGAAAATCATCAATATTCAAAGACATAAATGACATAGTCATTTTCCGTGTCCCTTAGCATATCCACCTTCATCAAACTCATTGATTCAATATCACTGGCTAAACAACAATTAGTTTGGTCACATGATGGGTCATTTAGGAGCATTGAGCTTTTCATTTTGCTCTATTCATATTTTAATATCTAAATCTCCAAATAACCATTTAGGTCCATTAGATGTACTTCTAGCTTTCACAAAGCCTTGATAGCAAGTACCATCACCCTTGGACTCATTCTCACTTCTAGTGAACACCAATCAAGTGCACAAATATACTTACTAATTGTTTAAATCTATTAGTACTCTTGTGATTTGCACTCATGGTAGATCAATATCTCTATTGATCACCATTTTCCACAAAAAATATTTCATGGAATCTTGTTTCCTTCGTTGGTTTATCCCTGATCCTTAATGATTTCATCTATTGACTCTTAAGTCCATTTAAGATAAATCAGGATCTCTAACAGAAACTTCAAAAAAATACATTCCATTAAGATGTATTTCTAGTTTCCATATATGATTTATTGTGAATTTCAAGAAATTGATAGCACTTCAACATTGTGCATATCTAGTAATGATACTGTTTAAGTATTACTTTTACTACGTTCGCAATACACTGACCACACATTCAAAAGAACTTGTAGGATGACTCTATGAGGAGTTTTATTTTCCTCATTGGGTCATCTTATTCAAAAGATCGCCAGCCAATGTAAAGGCTCTTCCACATCACTTTGATCATTTCTAGCGATTTAGTTCAACCACCATATGACCTTGCAAATTTTTTAACATTGTAAATCACATTCACCAAAGGATTATGTGTTTTCACATCATGGTCACATATAACCTCATATGACTTCTATGCATTATGTAAGTGGTTTCGTTAATTTACAAATCCCACTTACTAAATATCTCATGTGTTCAATAACGAATCAAACACTAGGTTCTTACCCATAAAATTTCTTTTAAGGCTAGATCATTTTAACAATCAAAACACCTTCATGTATTGATCTTTTATCACAGAAGTCTCTCTTATTCCTTCAACTCCCTTGGAATTAGAGATAACTAAACTTCCTGATCTCAATTAATCGTTCTTCCTCGCAAGACCAAAACCATAACCAATGTAGTATCAATCAATAGAGGATTCGATTAACTCTCACTAGGGCGCAGTGTGAGTTTACCAACTCCACACAAATTTAATGCTCATTTTAAAAGCCAAGTTTCAGTACAACTGGACTTTACTTTCAGACTACTCAAATTAAACTTGAGTACCTTTATGCTCAAAACACATTCAAGTCCATTGTTCGACTCAAGTTTGAGTGCACTGCTCAACTCAATTTTGAGTTTACCCTTTTGGTTCGAGTTAAAGTCCTCCCGGCTTGATCAACTTGATTAAAATCTTTCATGACGACTTTTCATCTCAAGGACCTATCAAAATTCATATGGTCGTTGAATTTTTAGGTTTTCGTCTACCCCCCACATTGGGCTGGTTTTATTTAACATCCCCACACATATTAGGTTTCTCAAAGCATCGTGTCTTAGGGTTCCTAGACCAAATGTCTTAGGATTCTCATCTCAGAATTCTAAGGTTTTTCAACCAAAAATCTAGAGATTTGACCAAATGTCTTGGGATTCACAATCTCATGATTCTTTGATCTTTCAACTACAAATCAAGAGATTTGACCAAAAGTATTGGGATTCCCAATCTCGTGATTCTTAAGTTTCTCAACTAAATTCTTGAGATTTTCCCAGAATTATAGCATAGTCATGATAACTCATGCTTTAGGGTTTATACCATGGTTCACAAGAATCAATACCCTAGACATAGTCGTAAAATAATGTCTTCACGTTCACATTTTCTAGGTCATACAAAATAACCAGATATGTCGAATGTCGAGCCCATATGCTCTATTTGTGCAATCTAACAATCGTCACTCATGAGCCATATGCTTGTAAGCGATCAATCAAGATAGCCAATTATTAGGAATAGTCTTGTCAAACCTTTGAATGTATCAAAAGACACTCTCCCAAACAATTAATATAATCATAGCATATAAAAGCATAACCCAATTTTAGACACAACATAGATTTAAAATTTTTGTATATGCAGCTAAATCAAGTCCCTAAATGAATGAGAATACATCATGGATCAAGTAACCCAATGTCACATACTTCATTCATGCATGAATATATTACACTCTTGCTGAGAGATGTCATGTTTAGGTGCAAATGAAGTTTACAGAAGTTTACCTATAAGGTTTTAATTTGAAAGGTTGAGAATCAGGCTTCAAATTAATCAGGTGATCAATCTTCCTCTCTGGAGGTAATGTCTTAGGAATCATAAAAACATCAGAGAAGTTGATTAGAACTTGCTTAATGGCACTTGGAATTGCTAAAGGGTTAAGTTGTTGGAAAATTCTGTCATGCTCCTGCTCTCTTCCTGTTATCCCAGTATAAGGTTGCTTAACCTTCTGACCAGGTTCAAAATCAGCTGGCTCTTGGTAATCTTTCCTTTTCTTAATCCCTTTGTCTCCCATTATTGTATGCATTCTGAAATCCTCCTCTGCAAACTCCAAATGTTCCCTCTGATCAGCTACATAGTGGCCTGCATGATGTTTCTTCCTCAGTTTTTCCCTATGTAACAGCCAGTGGTACCCATTGCTATAAAAAGAGATATGCTAAGCTTTGAAATCTAAAGTTAGGGGACTGTAACAAGTTATCCAATCAACACCCAATATCATGTCAACTCCTCCTAATTTCATCAACCTGAGATCAGACCTAAACGATAACTGTCTTACACTCCATTCTACTTTAGGGCATTTATATGAACCATAAATTCTACTACCATCAACTATTGTTCCCACAAAAGGTTTAGTATTGACAACCCTGAGATCAGTTGATGTGCCCATTTTATATGGTTATATTAGGACTTTTAGGATTCACTTTTGTACACTTTTGTGCTCTAAATGTGACATTTTGCCTTGAAATTTTCTAAGGAGGGTTAAAAGTGACTTTTACGCTTTTATTACTTTTCTAGAGAATTTTGTGTGACAAGGTAATTTGTTTGAAGACTTTGAAGAATACCTTTGAAGATTTGAAGATTTGAAGACTTTTATTTGAGCTTTTGAAGACTTGAAGAATTGAAGTAAAGTGAAGAGAAGAGGAGAACATGAAACAAGAAAAAGAAAGAAATCAAAATGCCGGAACTAGGCACCGTCGCGACTCACGATGGACGAATGACCTGAAATTCTTCTCGCTTTTTGTAGTATAAATACTCACCTTATCATTTCCTCTTAAGAGGACGAATCCATACTCTTCTTTCTGCATTGTTCTGGGTTCAAACCCTAGTTTTTCTTTCTTTATTTTCTTAGTTTTTGTAGGTTAATCATGTCTTTTAATTATCTAGCATTGTTTTATCTTGGGAGAAATGGATTGAAGCTTCCATATCTATGTAGTAAGAACCATGCTCTTTCTATTTACTACTTTTGCTATTGTGCATTTATTGAGCTTTGAATGTGAATTGTTAATGTCATTGGTGTTGTTGGAAGCTTGAGTATATGAATTGCTTGCATGATTACTTGTTAGGGTTGGGAGAAAGTAGCTAATTCTCCCCTCTTTTAATGTGGAATCCAAGAGCATGAGTTAGAGTTTCTTAATGATGTTGGTGTGTTGATAATTGCTAGATGAATGTGATGATGTCGAACTCGTTACCATGTTTGTTTTAGGTAGCAAATGAGAGAAATCTATGAATGTCGATCGTTCTTGACTAATCTTGTGTAAATACATGAATTGGTTAAATGCTTAGACACGGTGTAGTGTTTATAAGTGTTTCCAAGCTTGTTGGTTCTTCGTGCTCAATGCCATCAATGGGATACTTTTAGTCGTGTTTCGGCTAAGAGAGTCATTGGTGAGGTTTGACAATAGATGTTGAATTCACTCTTGCAAACTACTATCTAAGAAGGATGGAAGATTTATCTTCACAATAAGTAGTCAAAGTAGTGAATGGATTTTTCACTCTTTCTTGAAGCCTTTGTTATTTAGCATTCATATGTTCTTAATGCTATGTTTTACTTTGTTTATGCCATGGGTTGTTTGGGAATAGGAAGTTTTTTCATGATTGAAGTGTTAGGGTGTTAGGAACGTGACGAATTCCTTAGCTCCTTTGCATGAAAATCTAAGAACATGAACTTAGAACTTCTTGTGCATAATGTGTTGTGATTCTTACTAGATAAGTATGTTAATATGGATTGTTCTCATATTTATCCTATAAATGCAATGAAAGGTTGAACTTTGAATGTGGTTTGTTTTAGGTTTTGCCTAATGAATGCTATGTTTAGTTAAATGGCTAGGTCTTTGGTAGAAGGCTTGTTGTTGTCAAATCTATGGTCCTTCGTCCATAGGTAACAATTGTGATAGGATGAGTGAATGGTTCAATGATCTACATTTGGTTTGGAAGTGGATATCAATTGCCCCCAAGGCTTTGTTTTTGTAATTTTAATACCCATTTCCTTAGTTTGTTTGATGATTAGCATAGTTACTTGACTTTGCTAGTTAGTTTGCCTTTTATTTTCATAACTTAGGACAACCAGCCAACAAATCCCCCCCATTTACATGCTTTTATATGTGTATATATATCTACTCCTAGCCTAATATCAACCTTTTGTGTCTAAACACTTAAGAAAATTCCCCTTCTTCGTGGATGACCCCGACTTGCCGCTATCTACTTAGTTGTAGATAGTAAGCATTTAGGGCTTCTAAATATTAACTTTGAGAGGTACGGTGACGGCCTCCCATCAGCCTCTTCCAATAGTTTTAGATCCAGGAAACTATGAGTAGAACCTGTGTCCAATAAGATACAGAAGACATTGGGAGTCAAAGTCCAGGACCAAGAATTGAATGAAAAGCTGATGATATACTGAGGAATTAATAACTGACAAAGCTGCTGCTGATAAGAGCTTCTTCTTCACCAACTTCAGATCAATTTGTAGCAAAATCATGCACCTTATCCCAATTTCAATCATCATCAGCTTGGTGCCAGAGTGAAGCACTTCAGGGGAAATGTTTTGCTAGGAGCCAATACAGAAGGCTATCACTTTATGTCAACACGGGGTGTGGAGGCATAAAAATGGTAGGCTGTAGTGGACTTCGAAACGGGTTTCTTAGGCCGAATCTTTGTTTACATGGGGATGTGAACAAGAGATTCAAAAAATCTTAATGTAAATAGCTTTCCACGAGTTTATCTCTTTTGTATAACTCAGTGAGCTCATGAAGCTTTGTTTATTCAAGGTTTTGGGGAGCCTAATATATACCCCCTCACTACGGTGAGTTTATGATTAAAAAAAAGTAGTTCAAAGTAATAGAAGTCCCACTCAATTTTATTAAAAAAACCCGTGTCCAATAAGATGTGAATTCTTCTGCTCTGTAATGTGCCATAAATCTCTATATCATCAGTTCTATCCTGAGCTCCAATAGCTTGCAGAGACAACTCTTCCTGTTCTTGATCAACTTCAGGCACATCATCTTATTTTTCTTTAACAAAAATCTCACTAGGTTCTAGGTGTTCTAAAGCTGATATATGGTTCACTTGTCTGAATTTACACCTATGTCCAGGCACAAACTTATCCCCACACTTGTAACATAAGTTGTTTTCCCTCCTATACTGAGTCTCTTGTGGTAAAATCTTCTTAAACCTATCAGAGTCAAACTTCTTTTCCCCATAATTAGCTCTCCAATTAGGATATGTTTCTGTTACAGGTTTAAGATCAGAAATCGATGGCCTAGGATTAGCTGTATTAGGAATAGTATTCACTGAACCTCTACCCTTCTCATTCATTACTTCTAAGTTCGTCTCCTATAAAATAGCAATTTCTATAGTATCATGAAGAGTCTCAGGCTTGAAAAGCTTCACCGTAGGTCTTAATTCTTCTTTAATCCACTAACAAATCTGGACACAAAATACTGCTAAGATAAATTTGGATGTTTACTAATAATCCTTGATCTCAGTTCTCAAAACTCTCATGATAAGAATGGATGTTACCAGCTTGATACAACTTGTTAAACTCTTCTATCTCATCCCTACCACCAATCTCTGAAAACCTTCTAACCATAGCTTCACATAAATCATTCCACAAACTCAAGTTCTTCACCTCTCTCTCACTTTTATACCAAATCTCCGCCCTACCTTCCAGATAAATCTCAAAAGCCTCTACTCTTTGAGGATCCCCTATCTGATAGTAGTTAAAGAACCTGTTACACTTCCTTACCCATTCCCTAGGTCTCTTACCTGAGAAATTAGTCAATTCTACCCGAGGTTGGTTTATTTTCTCCCTCCAATCCTCAACATTATTATTCCTGATCCTAGGGTTATTTATGATCGGTGCAGATCCTCCGTGAACATTATTAATAGCAGGAAAATCTATCATAGGCTGAGTTTGAGAATTACCTCTGTTGGAGTTATCATTTTCAGCTATCCTCTGTACCTCCCTCTTCATATCGTTCATTATCCTCATCATTGATTCAAATTTTGTATTCAAATCTTCCTTCACTTCCTGCATTGATGCCTCCAATTCCTCATGTTTCTTCTGACCTAATTCAACTCGCTGCCTCAATTCCAACCCCAATTACTTCGAGTCCTGGGCTGAATTCGTCACCCTTGCATCGATGTTTTTCAATTGACTGTCCCAGATCTTCAAACGAGTGCTCTACGACATACTTTGTCAAGGAAATACTCGCTCTAATACCAAATTTCATGAACAAAGGAATTAATAGAAAATTCACCAGCGTAACCTTGAGTTAGAAGAGAAAAGAAATGGAACTTCTCGGTTCCAAGAACCAAAAACAATAATGATCAATTCCGATAACTAACTCCTATTGTTAGGCTACCTTTATACTCAGCTAATCTAACTGTAAGATTCAACAAACTTGTGAGAAATTACAACCGTTTTCCTCACAAATGAAGCTCTCCGGTTAGCTCATAGCTTAGCTCCTAGCTAAGGTTGAAATCTACTTCCGTTGCCGAGTTATGGACAATTGCCCAGTAGAATTACTCTTGTAACCCTCCAGCTATGATAGGTCCCTCCTTGACACTCTATTTTCATCATTTGGGCTTGCCAGTCGCATAGTACTGGGCCGAGAATTTGTAACCATTTCACTCCCAACACTAGGTCCAGACCCACTAGTGGTAGAGTGTGCAGACTCTTCTTAAAGGTGGCATCCCCAATCTGAATTGCAACACCGTCAAATCTTCCATGACACTGCGATGGGACACCGTTAGCAACGTGAACTAGGAACATTGTAGTTGGCGTGACTTGCAATCGAAGGCATTGTGCTGCCCTCTCGCTAATGAAATTGTGGGATGAGCTACTATCCACCAATGCCAATAGTTGTTGATGTTCGATCGTGGTGCGGAGGTAAATCATCGTCGGAGCATCCCATCGAGAGTGCATGGAGTGTGATCTTCAGTGGTTACTCAACATCTTCATGAAATTTTCTATTATCGAATGCCTCATCTTGCTTGCTCTCCATGATGAACAATTGTGGTTGTTTGCAGTGGCGGAACTAGGATTTTTTTCAGGTGGGTCTGGAGGAGGGACAGACCAAACGGTGGTGGGGCGGCGTCCGGAGTCTCCAACCGATGGTGGGATGATGGCAGCGGCACCTGGGGCTAGAGGCTGGACTGCTGGAGCAATGCTGAGGCGGAGACGAAACACATTTTTGGGTTTTGGCAAAATTTGGGTCTTGAGTTTTTGGTCCAAAACAAATACGCAAATTTTGAATTTTGATTTTATTTATTTTTTCTTCTATACTAATCAAAACGCCGTCTTTTTGACGAATTATGGGCAAAAAAAAAGAAGTCCTTCAGCGGCATTCTTCTCTGATTGCTTCTGGCTGGAAAAATGAAAATCGCCAGAAAAGCGGAGCTTCCGCTGCAGAGCGCAATTGATCACTACTACCATGGCGCTAGAATCTAAGGTAGAGCTGGAGCCCTACCACGCGACATGGTAGTTCTGCCCCTGGTTGTTTGCACTTGTTACCGGGAGTGTAACGCTCGTCACAGCCGAAGCAGAGCCCCAACACTCTCTTCCTATTCAATTCATCCCAACTTAGCTTCCTTGGTGTTTGTGTCTTATTTTCCTTAGGCTGGGTGAATCTAGCTAAAAATGAGGGTCGTGGAGTTGATGATGTTCGTGCCATTGAGAAGTTTCCTTTTTTCTAATTCTACAACTGATGATCCCGAAATCTTGTTAAATCAATGATCTCCTTCAAGGTCTTTGGACGAAACATTATGATATTGTCAGCGATTTATGTCTTCAATCCTCCCATATAAGTACTAATAAGAGCTTTCTCCAACCAGCCCTCCACCCTATTTTGCAATCTCTAGAACCACCGCTGGTAATCATGCTATGAGCCCAGTTGCTGGATCTTTGACAATGCTTCGTCAATGTCGTCTCCCTCAGCAGGTCCAAATCTAGCCCACAACTCTTCCTCAAAGATTTTCCAGGTGATTGGAAAATTGCTCCCACGCAGAGCCTTTAAAATGGCTTGCCACCACTCATTTGCTTCTTACTCAAGATGGTACGATGAAAATGAAACACGCTGCTCGAGAGGTAAATCATAGTGGTCGAAATACTGCTTCACCTTGCAAATCCACGCCGTCGGATCCCCACTCTGAAACTTTGGAAACTCCACCTTCACCGAACGATGGGGTGGAGCAGCGAACGGATTCTTCGGGGTGTCACCCCTGTTCACCGAATTTCCTTGCTGTCCATGGGTACGTCCTCATTGGGAAGCACTCCCGCTATTTAGGCCCGTCAAATGGGTTGGGTGACCCGTTGGATAACCGTTACCCATATACTATTTTCACTTATTGGATAATGACTCATTGGGTTAATGGATATAATTGGGTTGTAGTTATTGGATTTAGTTGGGTTGGATAATGGATTATCCGTTGGATAATTTTGGGTGGGTCGAGTTGGGTTGGGTAATGGGTGACCTGTGGATAATTTCATATCATAAGATAACAAAATTTTCACAAGTTTGATTACGAATAATTTAATTTTTCCCTAACACATATAATCATTTTAGAAACGATCAAATTCTCGATTCATCATATTTATCGATTTCGGTTTATGTCTTAATCAATTTTAATTTGAACCAATTAAAAATTGACAAAAGATCTTGACGAAAGAAGTAGAAGTAGTATTTAAGAAACTTTTACTAAATTTGAAAAATCTCCTCCATGAAATATGAAGATTTTTAAAAATATTTTCTTTTATTGAACATAAGAAAATAATAAATGAAATCCCCATATTTAGCCACTCGAATAAATATTTCCTCTTTTGTAGTTATGTACACGATTCAGCCTATATCAAAAAATTGATTAAAGTTAATCGTAAATTTTCACTCCAAGTAAAATGTTACGTGACTTATCCATTTAAAGTTTAAATGGTTGAAAACACCAATTATCTATTAAGTATATACTTAATTATCCATTGGGTATATACTAATTATCCATTGGGTCTATACTAATTATGCATTGGGTCGAACTAAATAATCCATTAGGTACAGGTCATTGATTTGGGTGAAACGTGAATTACCCATCAAGTCCGTGTTCTTTCTCAGTTCTCAGTTCTCACTTCCCAGTCTGCATTTTATTTCATCAGTCCGCGTTTTGTTCATCAATCGGTCTGCATTTTGTTCATCAATCGGTCTGCGTTTTGTTCATCAATCGGTCTGCATTTTGTTCATCAATCGGTTTGCGTTTTGTTCACATTCGAGTTCATATTATTATATTATGTAATATAATATTATGTACATTATATTTAATAAAAATAAAAAATATATAATATGTTGGCTTTGTAAACTCAACGAAACTAACGAACAATATTACTTGGGATCGAGCTCGAGCTCAAATACTGTACGAACTCGAATATTGTACGAACTCAAATACTGTACGAGTTGAGCTCGAATACTGTACAAACTCGAATACTGTACGAGATTGAGCTCGAATACTGTACGAGATTGAGCTCGAATACTGTATGAACTCGAATACTGTATGAGATTGAGCTCGAATACTGTATGAACTCGAATACTGTATGAACTAGAATACTATATGAACTCGAACACTGTACGAGATTGAACTCGAATACTGTACGAGATTGAGTGCATATTTTGTACAAACTCGAATGCTGTACGAGATTGAGTTCAAATACTGTACGAGATCGAATACTGTACGAACTTGAATATTGTACGAGATTGAGCTTGAATAATTTGTGAACTATAATTTTTATAATTTGTTAATTATAGTGAATATTTATGTTAAATATTACACATGCATTTAATTGGGTAATTTTGGATATTTATTGGGTATTTGTTACGTTCTCATTGAGTTAACATAATATGGGACCTATGGAGATCAAAATTTCCCATTAACACAATTATTCTCATCCCGCTCAATCTCAAAAACTAATGAGTATTTAATACCCGATCCCATTGGATAATGACAACTTGTAACCCAAATCAAAAGAAAATATTGAATGATAACTTATTGGGTTAATTATATAATGACTTATTGGATAATGACTTATTGGATAATATCTTATTCGATAATATATTTTAACCCATTGGGTCATATGAATATCTCATGGGTTATCCAATGGGTTATCCATTTAATGACCCAACCCATTTATGACTTAACCCATTATGACCCATTAATAAATGGGTTAATTGGATAATGACCCATTGGATAAACACTCATTGGGTTTGGATAATGAGTTTATCCAATTAACCCATTTGACGGGCCTAACTGCTATCTCAGAAGCTGCTTATGGTCTCCGACAAATGATTCACTGTATCTTCAAAATGTTGCAATTTATCCGCCATGCCGACAGACAATTGCTGTAAGTTATCCTGAAGCAACCCAACATTCACTTCCAGGTCGTCCATTTTTTCTTTGTTGCCTATGCTTGAAAAACTTACAAGTATGAGAACTCAGAACGAGCTCTGGTACCAAATGGTAGAGGTCCCGAACTTTGAATCTCTCAAAGCTGAGAGCAAGAACACAAGTCTTCTTTTTGGGTAGATAAGTCTACCTCCTTTTGTTCTTTTCATTGCTTAAATAGGAAACAAGGAAAGGAGGAGTCATGGACTCCTTACAAAACAGGAACATTGGGAAAGTGGATAACTGTTTCCCACAAACAAGGGAAGAAACTAGTTCAGTTATTGAATAAGTAAAACAAGAAAACCAAAACAAGTACTCCCTCCGTCCCAGCTCAAACTGTAAACTTTTCATTTAAGGGTGTCCCATCTCAAATTGTAATTTCTGATTTTTGCCAAAAATAGTCAAGTTGACTTGACTTAAAATTCCATTTGTACCCCTTATATTAGATAAAATGGCATTGGGCTTGGGCATATAATTAGGGTTTAAGGAAATAAATTTGAGTGGCTCCATTTTTTCTCTCTAAATCCTCCCTCTCTCTCTAATGTTCCCTGCTTCCTCTTCCCCTGCTCTCTTCTCTTTTTCCTCTCCCTCTTCCTCTTCCTCTCCCTCTCTCTCGAATCTTCCCTGCTCTCCCTTCCTCTTCCTCTCCCTCTTCCTCTTCCTCTCCCTCTTCCTCTTCCTCTCCCTCTCCCTCTCTCGAATCTTCCGTGCTCTCTCTTCCTCTTCCTCTTCCTCTCCCTCTCTCTCGAATCTTCCCTGCTCTCTCTTCCTCTTCCTCTTCCTCTCCCTCTCTCTCGAATCTTCCCTGCTCTTCCTTCATCTTCCTCTCCGCTCAATCTTTTCATTTTCTCTGCTTTTTTTTGTTCTCTACGAATCCTCTCATTCACCCACAAGTAGCCGCGACCTCGCGAATGAACGGCGGTGGCTTCATGTTTTTGCCTTCAAATTTGTAAGTTTTTAATTGTGTTTTTCGAAAATCTTGGTTAAATGTTCATCCCTCTTGAGTTCATAATGATTTTTTACTTATTTTTTGGGTTGAGTTTTGTTAATATGGGCAAAATGGTTATGGTCTCTCAGATCTGGTTGTTTGAAGGTGGTTTTAATGTTTATAACGGTTTGAATGTTGAAGAATTTGTGTTATTTGGTAATATTATTGCTTCAATTTGAGCATGTTTGATACTTTTCGAGCTTTTAAGTTGAGAATTTTGCTCTGTTTTTGCTCCGTTTGCTCTGAAGTTGGGGCTTTTTGCTTTGTTTGCTCTAAAGTTGGATTTTTTTGCTTCGTTTTTGCTCTGTTTTTGCTTCATCTGCTGTTTAAGTCGGGTTTTTGCTCTGTTTGTTTGGATCTGATATTTTGCTCTGTTTTTATTTTCAGATCTCGGCTGAAGAAGATGAACGAGAGGTTTAGAAACCATTAGCTAATTAGCTAAACAATGCAGCTTTTTAAATTTGGTTTGTAACAGATTAGTGGATAGTTTTGTAAATTTGAATAGCAATATTAATGTGTAATTTTGTAATTGACATTTAGCACTCATTATTATCCACCTATTTTTTGTCACTTCAAGTCAGCTTTTCTGACTTTTGTCACTGTAGATAAATACCCCCTCTGTTTCTCTCTCTACAAATTGAGCTGGGACAGAGGGAGTAAAACAAGAAAACAATGACTTGTACAAACTCCATGTTTCTGATTTGACTTCCTCTGCCTTGTTGACCTCCTTATTTCTACCTCGGAGTCATCCTCCCCAGCTGGTATCCTATCATCCTCCTACTCTACCACTTCTCAATTACCGCCGCCACCTCCTAAACATCCAACCATTACCGCCGTTGCCTCGCCCCTCCTCCCTCTATAACTACCTTCTTCCTCCTCCCACCTCTCCATTCATGTTTTTCTAGATTAATTTTTTCTGTTGGTCATTCTTTTTTTTCTTTTTTTTTTCTTTTTTTTCTTTTTTTTGGGTGTGTTGGATTTTTTATCATGCTTTCTTTCAAGGAGTATGTGAGATTTTTTCCATTTTGGTAGTTCTTGGGTTGTGCAAAATTTTGTGCATTTTGTGATTAAATTGAAAGTGTATTACACACACACACACATATATATATGTGTGTGTGTGTATAGTTCCTTGTGTATGGTTTGATGTTTTGGTTTTTTCGTCTGAAATAATTTTTGTTCCCCTGTGATATAGATAATTGTGTCATGTTTAGGGGTTTGTCATAATTAAAATTTTGTATCATGTTGAACGTTCTTGTACATTGTGATATAAACTATTCTATAACCTGTAGAATTTGTACTATGTGATATAAACTATAGAATTTGTACCATGTGATATAAACTGTGATTTTCTATTTAAATATGTATGATGTTGAAGGTTTTTTTGTAATTAATTTAATATAGTTTATTGTGGGATGTTGGTGTGTTTATGTTTTAGTTTTAAATGCATCGAACAACTACAATGTTTTGAATGAATGACGAACTAGATTAAGGTTGACCCATCATTTTCCGTGTTTTGATTATTTCTAGTTGATGTTTAAACTGTTAAGATATTACAGTCTATCAGTACCAGGGAAACGTAGCATTTTTGACATGGTTTGTTTATACACTCCATGTTTCCTTGGTACAGTAAAACTGCTTTAATTTTACCTTTTAAATGGTTTTCTGTGCCAAATTGTGTTGTGCACTTTCATAATGGAATAAGCATTAGCTAAAGGACACTGCATTGGATCCTTTCTATTCATGTATTTCCCTCTAACTGAGTAAATGCTTCTTCCATTACGAAAAGTGTTGTAACACTTGTAGACATGGTGTGAAATTTAAATTGTGGAGATTTTATAGCGTATGAGCACCAAGTAGACATGGTGTGTTTATCCGTTCAACATGGTGTGTTTAACATTAAATCATTGTTAATGTTAAATACAAAGTTCAAACATTGTTATACACACCATGTTTCCTCGGTGCTTAAATGCTGCATCATTTCGACATTTTAAATCATTTTCTATGACAAATTGTACTATGCACAAGCTTAGCGGAAGAAGCATTAGCACCATTTTACATGTATTTTTGTTTGTTTTGTTGATTTCAAATTGATGTTTAAACTGTTGAGATATGATAGGTTATCAGTGCCAAGTAAAAACTACGTGTTTGACATGGTTTGTTTATACAAGCCATGTTTCCTTGTGATGTAAAACTGCTTCATTTCGACATTTTAAATGGTTTTGTATGCCAAATCATGTTTTGCATTTTCGTAATGGAAGAAGAATTAGTTAAAGGGCACTGCATTGGTTGCTTTCTATTCATGTAGTGCCCTCTAACTAAGTAATGCTTCTTCCATTATGAAACAGTGCTATAACATTTGTAAATCTCCACCATTTCAAATGTGGAGATTTTATAGTGTATGTGCACCAAGTCTTCTTTTATCCTCGGTGTTTAAATGTTGCATGGTTTAAATGCTGCATGGTGTGAAATTTAAATTTTACACCAAGTCTACAAATGTTACAACACTTTAAATGTAAACTCGCCCTCCTCGATTTTATAGTTATACACACTATGTTTTCTCGGTGTTTAAATGCTGCATCATTTCAAAATTTTGAATTATTTTTTTCAAAAAATCGCAGTGTGCACAAACTGAATGGAACAACTAAGGTTGAACAATACATCACCAAATATTATTCTGTAGGTTAGTTGACATATTAAAAATTAAATGTTCCTTATTCTCACAATGTAGATTACTTTCACGTTATTAATCATTGATTTATTTTGTGCACAATAGATATTTCTCTCGGCAAGAGGAGCTTACAATGGCAAGGAGATAATAGATACGTCACGGACACAAGGTGTGAAGCTTGGATGAACGTGTCTTCCAACTAGTCTATGACATCAGTGGACCTAGTCTATTTAAGTTTGTATTAGATTGGGACACAACTTTGCATTTTCTCTAAAGTTATATCATATTGATGGATTATTTTTTTTCCACTAAAGATTCTTACATTTTCAAATGTTCTTATTTACCATTTATTTAATTTTTATATTGTGTTCTTGTCTCGTCTAAGCTCCTTCTATGAGTTTTCCCCGGGTTTCCATTCTGGGAGGGCCAAGAAAATTCAAAAATGAAATTGCAAATTTAAAAAAATCAGCACTATTTTTACAAACAATACTACCAATGCTTAACATCCATCTCTAAAGCTGGAGCACTGGAAAATCAATAACAAATCAGTGCTTGTATTTGTAATCTATTCAGTTTTAGGTGTTGATTTATGTTCGTATACCGGTGCTACGTAAAACCGGTGATCATTAAGAAGGATTCCGAAGTTAACACTGGTACCTTAAATACCGGTGCTGTAATAAAAAAATTAGCACCGATTTTTATAATTGGCGCCGTATAAACTACATTTCAGCACCACCCTACTTAGGCACTGGTCGACTGGAGGCACGAAATACCAGTGCCATAGCCCCTTGCGACCGGTGCCCTAGGGAGGGTCCCTGTAGTAGTGTAAGTGTCAATATAATATTTTGATAATTGAAAGTGCAAATATAACTCTAGATAGTTAGTGTAAGTGCAAACATACACATTATAGAAATTTTAAGCTGGAATAGGGTGAAAATTTGATTTTACACCTCTGAATTTTTTAAAAAATAAAAAAAATTAAGAAATTACAAATATACTTGAAAACCCTATTCTTCTTCTTCTTTATTCTTTCTTCTATTCTTTTTCTTCCACTTCTGCTGCAGCTTTTTTCTTCTTTTCTCTAGTGGTCTCCGACGGTCTCCTGTGGGGCATGGGGGAGATGTAATCTCTCCCTAGAGGGTTTTGGTCTTCAGAGGAGCTCTAGCATTGCTGCGAGGAGCTTTAGGTAGGGTTGATTACATCGGCCGGTGCTAGGGTTTTGGTTTTCAAAGGAGCTCTGACACAATAGAAAGGAGCGTCGGGTATGGGTGATTACATCAGCCGACGCTAGGGTATCGATGATGTGCGTGTCCTCGGTTCTTTGGTGAATGTTTAGTTAATTTGGCTAGTTTCGCTCTGTTAGCACCGAGCAGCTGAGATTTGGAGTTGGTTGAAATGCAGGTGGGCTGTGGGATGAGGGTAGTATTGGGGTTCACTGGACTTGGTGGTGATGGCTAGTGGGACAAGGAGGAGGAACAGCGGGGCTGGTGGAGGTGGTGTTAGGGGTTGGGTGGCTAGAGCTCGGGGCGATGGCTGGAGAGGGTGGTTGTGGTGGTCGGGTGGAGGTGGGAGGGGTGGTGGTGGCGGCCAGGGGGTGGCAGGGCGGTAGTGGTGGTTGGCTGGAGGGGAGTAGTGGTGGTGGCCTGACGGTGAAGGTGGTGGTTTGAGGGCAAAATTGTCCTAACACTTATTATTTTTAGGTCTACGGGAATTTTAGTTATTTTATGTGTGGTCAATGTTGGTCAACACAAGAAATGAGGTATGAGGGTTATATTGGTACTTTCATCAAGTAGTTAGGGTTTTTTTTGCACCAAAAGTTATCTAAGGGTTATACTGACACATACTCAAGTAAGTAGAGTTATATTGGTACATATCACAAAGTTCTTTTACATTGGTCGGACAAAAATCGAGATCAAAAGTTGACCTTTTGCCTTAGTTTTGTGAGAACCAAGGTAAAAAGACCCAACTACTGATATCAGTGTGGTTTCGGTATCTTTTAGGTGGAACCAAGACATAAGCGATGTTGAATCATAGTCTTCAGGGTGGTTCAATGCCACTAAGTCATCCTGGTCTGTGACGTCAATCATATGTCTGATATTGATCAAAATTGCTACAAACTCATGGGCGATGTCCGTTGGTTTTGTGACCAATCATATTGAAGCTAACGCGTGCAACTGATGTCGCCATCATGTCATTTCTAACCAATCTAATTCAACAATATTCCTGATTTCGATGAATTTTGATTACTTCCTCTGTTTCATTGGATTTGTCACAATTTCATTTTTTTTATTGTTATTCTAGATTTGGCACACTTTTCATCTACGAAAATATTCCTTCGATTTCATCTACTCATTCTACCTTTTCCTTTCTAAATTCATTTTCTTCCACTCATTTCATTCACCTAAATCCAAATACTTAAATTTATGGTGCCTCATCCAACGAAACGAAAGTAGTATAACCTACGTCGGTTATATGTCAAACAAATTTAGGTCCAATATATTTGTACCAGAAATTTGTCTGATGGGTTTAAACGTACAAATCTGGTTAGTTCATTTTTAAGAAAAGTGCAGATATAACCCTATATAATGGACGAAAATGTAGATATAACCCCGCACTACTTGAAAATGCAAATATAACCATATATATTTAGGTTATGTGCAAATATAACCTTTTCAAACAGTTGGAAGCTGGAATACAATGAAAAGACTATTTTGCCCCTATGTAAAAAAATTAAAATTAAAAAATATTGAAATTACATTCCTAACCCTAAAGACCCATTCTTCATTTTTCTCTTCTTCTCATCTTTTCCCAGACCCTTTTCTTTTCTATTTTTCTTCTTCTCATCTGTTTCGTCTTTCTCTTCTTTCTCAATCTATTCAAAAATCCAAAAACACAAACCCCACACTTCAAGAAAAAGCCACCCAACTGAAATAACTGCCCACTGGTACTCCTTGAAGTTCCATTGGCCGGAGTCATCGACGGACTGATGCCACTTTCAGAGGATCCGACTGCTGGTGCCGGCGCCGGAGCGGAAGTTTTACGGCCCTTCACAACCTCCAAAACTACTTAGGCATTCGAATTCTCCAACCCAAAATATGCTTAGTCCAAACCCCGTTCTTCATGGAAGATCCTACCTGCCAGATGTAGTTCATCGACGTCATCCACATCGGGAACACCAGCTTCATGAAGATCCTCATCACGACGCCAAAGAAATCAGCCTTCTTCTCCAGCACCTCGAAAGAGAGCTTCAATTCGAAGATGGAATTGTAGCCGCCAATGCTGAGAGTCTTCACTACGATGGGAGAGCGCGGCGTGACGGAGAAGGTAACGGGAAAGCTGGAGTTGGTCTGGTCATTGGACTGGTGGCGTTGTGGTATCATCGATTTTTTGGAGCTTGGCTGAGTGGCGCCAGAAATGGTGGTGGTGGTGGTGTGAGGGTGGTGGTGGTGGTGGTGTGAGGGTGGTGGCGGCAGCCGGAGCTAAGGTTTAGGTGGAGGTGGCGTCGATTAGTGGCGTGGACTGAATCTCCACGGTGAAGGCGGTGGTGAGTTCGGTAAAAGGAGAGGTACAGTGAAGGCGAGCGCGGGTTTGGATTCCAAGATCGGGTGGTTATCGTCGTCGGAGTAGCAGCAGGTGGTGTTGGTGGTCTTGCGGTTGCGGTGATGGTTCTCAATATTATGAATTTTTCTAGCTTTAATAAGGGCATAATTGTCCTTCCACTTTAAGGCTTGGATCATAAGGGTATTTTAGTCTTTGTAAGTGGGTTTATGGCTGGAATTTGTTGGGCAACATCGGAATCATGGTCGAAGGGTTATATTTGCAATTTCATTCAATAATCAAGGTTATATTTGCACTAAAAAATAATTGAGGGTTATATTTGCACTTTCTTCAACATATAGAGTTATATTTGCATATTACCGAAAATGAACACACAATCAGATGTCGTATTGGTTTAGTCTATCTAGGAATAGCCAATCGGTAATCCCAACCCATTTTTGGAGACCATTATCTCTAATAAACTATCACTTTGCATAAATTCAACCAATTTAGCACTACATAAAATCACTTAAGACAGATCGCTTAATTTTTCTTGAGATAAATTCACACCTTTTTACTTCACATCTTTTACCTGAGATTTTTTTTTTTAAAAGGCTGAAAACCTAGATTAAAATTTCTTTTACCTTGATTTTCTTGAAATCAGAGTAAATTTTTTTTACCCTTATCTTACAAAAATTGAGGTTAAAAGTTGACCTTTTGCTCCAGCTTTGTGAGAAACAAGGTAAAAAGACACCCAACTACAGAAATTGGTGTGGTGTCGATATCGTTTAGGTGGAATCAAGCTGTAACCGATGTCGAATCACCTTCTGAAGGATTCAGTGCCACTAAGTCTTGTTTTTTTTTGGCTCCCCGAACCGAAAGAACATAAAAAGAAGTGGCCTCGACGGCATAGTTCAGTACACATAAGATCATCTGAATTGATGATTCAAGAACCCTAAGAAGCTCTTGAAGTAAAATAGCACTTGCTTTCAAAAGTGGCCACTAAGTCATCCTGGTCTCCGATGTCAGTCATAAATCTGATACGGATCAAAACCGCTACAGACACATGGCCGATGTCAGTCGGTTTCGTGAACAATCAGAGTGAAGCCGACGTTTGCAACTCATGTTGCCATCATGTAATTTCTAACAAATCATATTCGACAATATTCCCAATTTTGATGAATTTTTATTATAGCCGACATTGATTATATGTTAAAAAAACTTAAGTTCAACTGATTTGTACCGAAAATGTGTCTGATGTTGGTTTTAAACGTACCAAATTGGTTGGTTTAGTTTTAATGTAAACATGCGCGATCAGATTCTGTATTGGTTTAGTGTGTTTTCAACCAATCACTAGTGTAGGAATGAGGGATTAAATGTGGTTTTATCGAACCAGAGAATACACCTTCAAGGTGTGCCTTCTATGGTATTGCCTTTGATCGAATCCAAAAGAAAGGCCGCTGGAAACCTAGGTTTCCAGTGGCAGAAAAAGCAATTCTTACAAATATGCAGAGAAGTATTTCTAACCTCACTAAAACATAAAACAAACTTTAGATCTGTGAATAATAAACAATGAACTTAAGATTTAGACATCACACTTGGTACCAAATCGAGGCGGTGGAAATCCCTAATTAGATTTGCTAATAGCGGTGGAGGAGATGCGTCCAGCGGCCGCAAAGGGGAAGGCTTATCGCCGAAGGGGGCTTCGTTACAAGGGTAAACATCTTGGTGGGGGGAGGCTCCGGCGGAGGGGACGACGCAACAGAGGCGGGGCTGAGAGGGAGGGAGACGGGCTGGGTGAGACGAGGGTGAGAGGCTGGTTAGATAAAGATGAGGGAGAGAGGCTGTGGTGGGAGAGATGGACCAAGTCAGAGAGGAGATGAGAGAGTGAACAAAAAGAGAGAAAACAAAGGCTAATGCATGGAAATTAGGGTTTGTGTTTACATAGTGACTCATAAAGACACCCCATTAAAGACAGTTCTACAATAGAACCACCTTTAACTAATGTCCATTAAGAGCCATTTTTAATCAATTTTGAACCGACATTAATCGGATCTAAAAGCACTTTTGACTTCGGAACCTCATTTGGATCTCAATCAAAGACAGTTCCTCAATAACCGCCTTTTATTGGTGCATTTAATCAAGACCTTTCCACTAGTGAATTTAGCTTTATGTAAAATCACTTAAGATAAATCGGTTAATTTTGCCCCATCCCGGTAAAAATGACACATTTTAACTTTTGAAAGTTAAATTGAGCCAACTTTGACCCTTAAATTCTATAATTACATATGCAAGACTATTATTGCATTATATGTTAGTGGATTCATCATAATATATATTTTTAAATTATTATTTTTAAATTTTTTTTACACGCATAAATAAAGATAGGGAAAAGAGATTAAAAGAGAAATGTGCTAGATTGATGTTAGAATTCAAACGGGGATAGAAAAGGTGATAAGAGAGCTAGATCCTTGAATTGCTTATGTATGAACACTTTTTTGGTAATGAAAGTAACCATTATTCCAAAAAAAAAAGGAAAAAGTGAAAAAATTACCCCCTCAAACTAAGATAGTGCAGGAATGATCTTGTAAAATCTGAAAGTGCAGAAGTAACTCTATCTTTTAGTCAAAATGTGCAGTTTTACTCATTTGGCAAATTTCTGGCATTGACCGATGTAAGTCAACTGTGGACCAATAACAAAAAGGCATAAATACCCCTGGACTGAAAATAGACTTTTTTCATGACAATACTACCCCCCGCGCCTTGCTTCTTAACAAAACCCTTAATCAAACACACACACACCTGTTCCAGTGTTGGACCTCCGCTGCCGGAACTCTGCTGCTCCGCCGTCGGAACTCTGCCCATCTGCCTTCGGACCTCCGGCCACCAACTTCTGCTAATCCGCCGCCACCTGCTCCCACCACTTCCGCCACCCGGAACCACCAACCTTGCCACTTGGAAGCCCTAGCCACTACCTCCCCCAACCCCCACATGTCCCCCCACTCAACCCCACCCCTCATCACCACCGCTCTGCCGCTACAACTCTCATCGTCGTCCGCTCTGCCGCTCGGAATCGGAATCATAGTCCCTATCCTCACTAGCCTGGAACCACAACCCCACCCCCAACAGCCTCTGCAACCATAACCCTCGCTGCACCACCCCCGCCCTTAACCCTTCCCTTCAAATCAAATCCAAGAATCAAGAACTAAACTCTTACCCGTTCGATTGTGATTGAAGAACAAGGCGGAGGCTCGATGGAAATAACAATGTCGATTGTGATTTTGATTATAGAACAGTGTCGGAGTACCAGCCGCCATAGATGATAAAGGGGAAGAGATGGCTGAGAGGAGAAGGGGACCGATTGTGATGGAAGAACGAGGCGGAGGCTCGGTGGAAAGAACATCACCGAATGTACCAGTCGATTGTAATATTCAAAGAAAGGAAAACGGGAGAAGTGCAAAATGGAAGTGTGAATTTCAGTCGATTGAAAGAGACGAAAATGGGTGAGAAAGGGCATTAATGTCTTTTGTTTGTTTTTGTTTCTTAAAATTTTTGACAGAAGGGTAAGGCAATCATTTCACTGTTTTCCAGTCATTTCTACAGTTGACATTTCGGTCAACGATTTAAAGAGTTATCTTTGCACTTTCGAATTTTGCAAGGTCATTTCTGCACTTTTGCCCAAAACATAGAGTTAAAAACGTAATTTTCTTATAAAGATATTAGTATTTGAAAATTTATTCATTTGACTTCCAAAAGTGAAAATGCATAAACATTTATAAAGCTTGAAAAAATTTCAAAATATTGTAATTGCTCCGCACTCAATTAAATTGGTCAAAAAAATTATTTTCAGTCAAAATTTGTACCGTACAGTTAGTTAATATATAAAGAAAAAGTGTTTTTATAACCCTACCTAGTTGACATAAGTACCAATATAACCTTTTAGTATTTGAAAGTGCTAATATAACCCTATCTAGTTGTTGAAAGTGCCAATATAACCCTCTCCGGCAACTTTTAACCGGAATTTATTAAAATTACATGTTTGCCCTTTTGAAAAAAATTAACATACAAAAAAATAGGAAATGACGTTACTGCCCTTAGACCGCCGCCAATTTTACCAGCACATTATGAAATCTTATTTGGTCATATCAGAACATTCATAATGTTTGTAGAGTTATATCAGCACATTTTAATGTTTGTAGGGTTATATCAGCAAATTCTTAAAACTTATAGGGTTATATTAGCACATATTATAAATATTTAGTGTGTGGTACTCGGCTGGCCTTAACGGGCGACCACATCATCATATACACCATTATAACATCATAACAATATCATATACAACATAAAATTTGACATCATGACAACATAATTAATATTAAACACCATTATCACATATCATAGCCTCATTTCAAAACTTATCAACATTAAAAACCCTAGGTCGAAGAACACGGTAAAATAACAATCACACACAACACCAAAGGTCATCAAATCATCAATTCAGACTAAACATAACAAAATAAACAAAATATCATTAAAACCCTATATTCTACATTATGTGCTGATATGACCCTATATTTTTTTTACTAATGTGCTAATATAACCCTATGAATTTTAGGAATGTGCTGATTTAACACTACCAGTTTTCATAATGTGCTGATATAACTATGAGCGTAAAATTGTCCACATAATTTCAGAGTTACCCCAAAGGGTATTTTGGTCAATTTACATAGAGTCAATGCCGAAAAACGGAGGTCAATGTTAGAAATGGGGTCTGAGGGTTATATTGCCACTTTCATTAACTAGATAGGGTTATATTTGCACTAAAAATTATCACAGGGTTATATTGGCACTTACTCAAGTAGATAGGGTTATATTGACACTATTAAAATTAGAGTACATCTCATGAAAGACGGTCTTTCCATAAGCCAAGGAAAGACGGATGTTTAAAGGGAAAATTAGAATAAATAAAGATAAAATTTTTGGGTTGCACGAATCGGGTTATAAACTTTTAAAATAATTTTTAATATTGCAACTAAGACATTTTACCTTTTATTATTTTAATTAAACTCCATATTTCCAAAAATTTATGAAAAGACGGTCTTTCCCAAAATTTTACCTTCAAATTATCATGTTATTAATATCTAGACCATATAATGCAGAATATCAATTTTCTAATACGTTCTTAATTATAAATAATTTAAAAATTATAATGGTCATATATATTTATGGAAAATTTTAATAAAACGATTTTATGCATTTACATACATATACAGGAAAAGATTAGAAGAGATAACAAGAGAGTGAATGATATAAACATGGTCAGATCTTCCTTTCTAAGCCTAAAACACACAAAAAAAAATATAAACATGGTCAGAATCTCTTTATCAATCAATTCAACTCAAGTCTAAAATCAAACTAACGTAGGGCTAGGCAAATAATCTTATACCAAAAAAAAAAAATTAAGAAAGCCCTAATTTTGCAGTGCAACAAAATCAATCAATTCAGTCCGCAATTCTGAATCCATCGACCAAATGTATAGACACAGAAAAGAAATCCCAGGGAATGGAAACATACCGATTTGGAGCAGGAGATTTCAAGGGAATCAGATGAATTAGAATTGATGGCGGCGGCATAACCATCATGCTCGTCATAATTAGAGGAAGGTGAGAGAGTATAAACGAAAGAGAGAGGCGAAAAACGAGGAAAACCTATGAATTGGAGGCAAAACCCTAACCTCTGCCCCGACCAACCACCAATACCTCTGTTTTCTCCAACAAAACAACAGTGGTTTGACCCTGGAAAAGATAAATTGGAGTGAGGGTGAATTTGTTGGTGAATTTGTTGGTGAATTTGTTGAGTACTGCAGGGAACAAACGAAGGAGAAGAAGAGGTGGAGGGATAATGGGATAAACGAGGTTGGGAAATCGTTGTTCGTGAGGTAAAATTAATGGGATAAACTGAGTTTGGCACTAATTCATAATGGGATAAAGAGGTAAATTTTTCACCAAGTAAACTACCTCCTGCGGGCCAAATTCATAATGGGATAAAGAGGTAAAATTTGCAAAGATAATGGGGTATAAATGTCCTTTCACTTGTTATGTTTTTCTATTTTTTAAACAGGGGATATAATCGCCATTTCAGGTTTTTTCCAGGCAAATTCAGGCCTCCAGGATTATATTAGTACATTTAAGCAAATCATAGGGTTATAATAGCACTTTCTCATCTTACATGGTCATATTAACACATATGACCAAAACATAGGGTCATATGGACACTTAACTCTACACCAAATCACTGTAATCTTATTCGTTAGTTTGTAATCTCTTTCAATCCCTTTAATTTCCAACTTCCACAAGTATACATGTTTGTAATCTCTTTGTATTGTCTTGTAATCTCATGTTATTCTCAGTTAACCATTTTTCAGATTACGACAGTCTTATAAATTCGGAAGACCAGAGGAGATCCGATCTCCAAATTAACTACTGTAGTAGCCCAGAAAATGGTAACAACACAAGAGATGGTTTCGTTAAGCTCGTCGAGATAATCGCGACAACATAATATATATTAATACTCGCTCCATCCCACTATTTTCCAAGTCAAACCCGATAAACTTTGAGCCTAATTCCACAACCGACCATGCCACCCTCAACCGACCATGCATGTAAATTTGTAATATCTATGGTAATTAATGTCTTGTAATCTCATGAACTGGCCGTTTTTCAGATTACAGAAGTGTTATAAATACAGGAGACCAAAGGGTCGAGATCCATCTCCAAATTAACTACCAGAAAAATGGCATCACATGTGGAGATAACATCACAAGAGATGGTGAAACCATCATCTCCAACGCCCCCTCACCTTAGCAACTACAAATTATCCCACCTCGACCAAATTGCCCAGCCAATCCACATACCTCTCATCTTTTTCTACCAAGTTAACCATCTCGACCTCCCTCAGCTAAAGCAATCGCTATCAAATGTCCTTACTCAATTTTATCCTTTGGCCGGGAGGTTTTCTAGAGAGGATACTTTCACCATCGACTGTAATGATTCAGGCGCTTTGTTCATTGAAGCTAAAGTTGACATGAATCTCTCGGAGGTTATCAAAGATCCAACCATGGAGGAGCTGGAAAAGTATCTCCCACTTGGGCCTCTGGGCAGCAACCGCCCAGTGGCCGAGGCTGACACCAATCTTCTTGCTATACAACTCAACCTCTTTTCCTGCGGTGGAATTGCAATCGCCGTCCAAATGCACCATAAGTTATCTGATGGAACCTCGTGCGTTAGTTTCATGAATGCTTGGGCCGCAGCCTCCCGTGGCCTTGATTTTTTTCCTCCCAAATTAGACATGGCAAACTTATTCCCTCCAAAAGATATATCAAGTTTCAGTTCACAAATTTCTGCTGGCACAGTTGCAACAGAAAAGATCTTCACCAAACGCTTAGTGTTCGGCAAGAAAGACCTGGAAAAACTCAAACTAGAGTCATCCAACGTGATCAAGGATCCTACCCGAGTGGAAGCAGTTTCTGCGTTTTTACTGAAGCATTTCAGAGAAGCTGCCGGGGCTAAACCCTTGGGGTCATCCCTCGCGGTGAACTTGAGGCCTAGAAGGAATCCACCTCTTCCCGATCACGCCCTTGGAAACATAACCGGGGCAGCGGTAGCAATACCGATACCTATGGATGATAATGAAGGTGACGTTGTCGGTGCATTGAGATCTGCAATAAGGAAGGTTGATGGGGATTATGGAGGGGATGAACATTTGAATTTGATGAAGAACATCAGAGATGTATATGTTAAGGGGGAGATGGAGATTGTTGTTTTCAGTAGCTGGTCAAGGTTTCCTGTGTATGACGTTGACTATGGCTGGGGAAGGCCTGTATGGGTGACAACTACAACAATTCCTTTGAAAAATCTTGTGATCTTGATGAGTACTAGCTGTGGAGAGGGCATGGAAGCATGGGTCAACGTGCTTGAGAAAAATGCTGCCTCCATGGACTTCATTTCACCAATTAATTAGGTCAAAATTCCCAAAATCAGCTTCATATGCAGATAAGCATTGCAATAACGTGGTCAAGCAATGAGGGGCCGGTTTAATGTAATTTAAGACGCTGGGCCAAAAATTTATTTTGGGTCCCTGCACAAATGGATTTTCTGAAAAATTGGGACCTTACAAATTTTGAATTAATAATTAAATGGTCCAACCAAAGAAATTCTAGTCTTGAAGTGGACTAAATATAAATTCAGAGGACAAATTAAATATAAAACTAATATATATAATGAGTTTTTTTTTTTTTAAAAAGGCCCTAAAAATTTTGGGCCCTGTGCGGGCGCATAGCCTGCCCTACCCTTGGTTTGGCTAAGCATGCAATAATTATTTTTGAGAAAAATAATCTATTTCTATACATTTCTAAGAAAATAAAATCATGAAACCGTATTTTTTGCAAAGTTAACATATCTTCACCATAAAAAATTTATATGTTAGTAAATGTTTTATGTTAAGATGTTTGGCAAATCAGATTTTGCCACGTGTTCTATAAATTCTATATTTAGTAACGTGAGATGTTTTTTTAGAAAGCAATGAGTGATTTGTGAAACACGTAGAAAAATCTGATTTGTCCAATATCTTGTGCTTATACATAATAATCAAGAATTTAACTCACCTTATATATGAAGCATGTATTTGCTACCTTTCGATAGAAAGTATTTTTCGTAATGAATCTAATATTACTAATGACAATAAATAGAGTACAAAAAGAAGGCTAGTACTAGTATAACTCTATTCTAGTCAGCAACTTTATCTAAAACCAATTAAATCTGATCAATAACTTGACTTATTCTAACCACCCCCTCAAGCTAAGCAACGGATGCTCAACGACGCAAAGCTTGGATATGAAGAACTCAAATATCAGACGAGAAAGCCCTTTGGTGAAGATGTCTGAAATCTGAAGCGCAGTAGGAACATGAGCATCATGCAGCTTGCCAGAAGCAACAAAATGTCAAACAAAGATAGTCGATATCAATGTGCTTTTCCTGTTTGTGAGCAACTAGATTATGAGCCAAGAAAATAGCGCTACTGTTGTCGCATAACATCGGCGGAGAACCAGAAAGTGGGACACGAAGATCACGAAGAAGATGAGTCAGCCAAACAATCTCTGAGGCGGTGTTGGCAAGAGCCCAATACTCAGACTCTGTGCTCGATCGAGAGACATTAGGTTGTTTTGCGGCACTCTAGAATACAAGGTTTCCACCAAGGAAAACAACATAACCATATATAGATCGTTGTGTATGAAGATAGCGGGCCCAATCATCATCAGAATAACCCAGCACCTCAGGAGAACATGCTGACCAAAAAGCAAGGCCAAATTGCAAAGTACCTCGAACGTATCGAAGAATCCGAGTAACTGCAGCAAAATAATTGTCACGAGGGTCCTAAAGATATTGACTGACTATGTTGACCAGAAAGGTCAAGTCATCAGGTATTGGAGAGGCCCAACAAGAGAGAGGTAAAAAGTCAGATTTCGAAATGGAGGGTTGGTGGAGCCGTTAAGTTACGAGCCTAGCACGAAAGGAGTAGAGACTGGGGCAGCATCAGACATCCAGGCACTAGTGAGAATATCCCTGGCATACTTTGCTTGGCCGAAAAGTAAACCCGATGAAGAGGGTGTAACTTCCAAACCAAGAAAGTAGTGATGAGTGCCCAAATCCTTGATGGAAAACTTGCATTTTATCAATGAACTATCGAAGAAGAGTTGAGTCGTTGCCTGTAAGAATGATGGCATCGACATAAACTAACAGGTATAGTAACGACGAGCTCTGAGACATAACAAAAAGGGAAGTGTTAGCTGAACTGCATGGAAACCCAAGCTGGATCATATAAGTGCTGAATTGTTGAAACCATACCTGTGGAGCTTCCTTAAGACCATTAATGGCCTTACGCAAGTGACAAACACAATCCGAATAAAACAGGTCCTTGTAACCAACGGGTTGTGCCATACAGACTGGAGTATCGAGGATGCCATTGAGGAAGCATTCTTAACATCCAGCCGATGAAGAGGTTGGGAGTGCATCGTAGCAATAGCAAGAACAATATGAACCGTGGAGGCTTTGACCAATGGACTGAAAGTGTGATCAAAGTTAAATATTGGATGCAAAAAACCATGTGTAACAAGCCTAGCCTAATGACCTCAACAGTTCCATCTGGACAATACTTGAGTCAATAAACCCATTTGGAGCAAACAATGTTGACATCAGATATGCGTGGCACCAAATCCCAGGTGCACTGTTCACGAAGAGCTGCTATCTCATCATCCATAGCAGAAACCCAAGATGAATCCTGAAGAGCACTGCAATAATCCATGGGCTCAGACTGAGCAAGTAAAGCAGTAATAAGACCATTGATATGTCTATTTTATGTGCATAATTTAGTACTATTTATGGGTCACTTTTGTGCTCTTTTATTATCAAGAGCTTGTGTTTTACCTTGAAATTCTATTAGGAGGGATAAGAGAAACTTTACGCTCTTTTACCTCTTCTAAGTGGATTTTGTGTGATGAGGGAAGAACATGGAGGCATGAAGACCGGAGGCCACTAAAGATCACATTTTCGAAGAATTTTGAAGACTTGCTTCGACAACATGAAGACCGGAGGCCATTGAAGACCATTTTTGGAGACATTGAAGACTTGAAAAATGGGAGGAATTGTTATGAAGATGAATGTGTACCACAAGAAGAAGAAAAGAATACAGGACAAAATCCTGGCACCCGTCGCGAGTCGCGACCAACGGGTGGCCAAAATTTCACCTTATCCTTTTTGTACTATAAATAGCACTCTCTTTCCTCTCATTCACATCTTCTTCATCTGCATTTTTGTTACTGTTTAGAACCATATTTTCTTCCATTTTCATCTTTGAATTCTCTTGTATTATGTTTGGTTGTTTAGCACTAACTAGTATGAACTATTGTAGCTAAATCTAGTTCTTGGAAGCAATTGATTGAAGCTTCCAAGCTTATGTAGTAAAATTCTATGTTTGCTTATTTATGAACATTTATTGGAGAGCATTTATTATGCCATTAATGTTGTGTTTTACCTCATTTATACCATGGTTTGTTTGGGTATATGAAATGTTTGTAAGATTGAAATGTTAGGGTGTTAGGAAAGTTGCAAATTTCTTAACTCATTTGATATGGAAATCCAAAATCACGGATTTAGAACTTCTTGTGTATAATGTGGGGGTATTTCTTGCTAGATGAGTATGTTAATGTGGTTTGTTCTCATATTTGTCATATAGATGCAAAGAAAGGTTGAACCTTGATTGTTGTTTGTTCTAAGTTTAATCTAATGAATGTTTTTTTCGGTTAAATAACTATGTCTTTGGTAGAAGGCTTGTTATTATCAAACCTATGGTCCTTTTGGTGAAATGCCATTGATGAAACACCCCTATGATGTTGTTTGTCTAGGGTGATCATCAATGAGGTTTGCAAATGATCTTTGTTTGTCTTTACAAACTAATCTTAAGGAGGAATGAATGTTGATCTTTGAATGAGAAGTGATAACATTCCCCATAGACAATAAATGTAATTGAACGAGTAAATGAATCAATGAGCTATATGAAGTTTGGAAGTGGAAATCGATTTTCCCCAAGGCTCTGTTAATTATCATTTACATAATATCTTTAGTTGTATTGCATGATTAGTATAGTTCTCTTGCTTTGCTAGTTGTTGTATTTCAATTTGATAACTTAGGATCAAACAAACCAAAAACCCCCCTTGTTTACATGCTTATATATATGTATGTATGTATATACCTAGTATATCTTCTCCTATATATGGTTAAACACTTGAAAATATCCCTCTTCTCGTGGACGACCCCGACTTGCCATTATCTACTTTATTGTAGATAGGAAGCGTTAAGGCTTAAAAGTATTAACTTCAAGAGGTACGCCGACGACCTCCCAAATTTTGGTGCCGCTATCGGGGAAGAGGCATTTATTTTTAAGTGTTTGGGCATATTATGTACGATTATATGCTAATTGTAAATATTTGTTAGTTTGCTTTTATTTTGATTTTTTTAGTTGATTTTCCATTTTCCCTTGGCTTGGAGACGTATTGTTCGAGTTCTTGGTGTATGGTTCGTACGCGATCCTCTTCACAAGAACCCTTATACTACGACCCCGAGTTAGAGTTGAATTTGAGACGGGCTAGGAGGCTTTCTTTGGAAAGTGTGAATAACACCCCTTCTAGTGACCATTTTGTGGATACATCTTTCTCTATGGAACATCAAATTCAGCACAAAGTTGAGCATCCTCCTCTCCAAGGGCGAGCTCTTCCTCTCCACCAAAGAGAGATTCCTTTGGGGCAAGCTTTGTTAAGAGACATCATGGCTCCCAACCTTGATCAACAACCAATGTGTATCGAGTATCCCGTAGTTGGACCGAACGTGCACTTTGAGCTAAAGACTGGGTTTATCAACATGATACCCATCTTCCTTGGTAGGCAAGGGGAGAATGCCAACAAACACCTCACCGAATTTCACTTCTTGTGTGGTGGTACGGTCCCCCCATGGAGTGGATGAAGATTTCTATAAATTGAAGGCATTCCCGTTCACACTAAGGGATGGTGCAAGAGATTGGCTCCACTACCTACTGCCCAAGAGCATTAAGAGTTGGCTTGGTATGAAAACAAAGTTTCTAGCCAAATACTTTCTGGCCTCTAGATCCGCCGCCTTGAAGAAGGACATAAGCAACATCCTCCAATGGCATGAAGAATCTCTCATCGACTATTGGGAGAGGTTCAAGAAGCTTCTTACAAGTTGCCCTTATCACGGTTATTCGAAGGAGGATTTAGTTTATTACTTCTACAATGAGCTTCTTGATGAAGATCAAAGGTTGGTAAAGAGTTATTGTGGTGGCACCCTTGGAAACAAAACATCCTCCGAAGCTATGAAATTGTATGAAGAGCTAGCAGAAGAATTGAGAAACTGTAGCTCAAAGGCCGATTTGAGAAGGAGAAATCCAATACCCGCAAGTGATTCTTCAAATAGTGGAAAGCTCGAGGATCAAGTCTCGGCCCTTGCATATATGGTCAAATCATTGATGGCGAAGCCCGGGAATGCGCCATATGTTAAATCATGTGAAATTTATTACTTGACGCATCCTACGGACACTAGCCCCACTTTGCAAGAGGATTATGTTGAAGAGGTAAGTGCCATGGGATATCAAGGAAACCAAGGCTACCAAGGAAACCAAGGATATCAAGGTGGGCAAGGCTACCAAGGTTATCAAGGGTACCAAAACCGGCCGTACAATTCGAGAAATCGTGGTAACCCGAATCTACAGTATGGAAACCCTCAAGGAAGCCAAAACCCTTAACCATATCGGCCTCCTCAATAACAATATAGGCCACATCAACAATAATTTCAAAGGCTCCAAGACAAACCCCGAGACCAAGGGGAGAGCTCGGGGCTAACAAAGGATTAGGTGATGTAAGCCATTCACCGGTTGGGCATGTGCGCTGAAAAAAGTGAGAAATTCTAAGATGAAGCCAAGGCGAGTATCAAGAACTTGGAAACTCAAGTGAGCCAAATAGCTCAAGTTGTGAATCGGATGGAAGCCAGGGAAAAGGGTAAGCTACCCTCCCTTCCGGAGATCAACCCTCGACAAAATGCAAGTGCTATCACTTTGAGAAGTGGTAAAGATGTTGAATTTCCCATGGTTGGTGAAGTTGTTGAGGAAAAACCTAGGAAGCTTGAAAAGCTTGAGAAAGAAGGGAAAGAGGAGAACGAAGAGGAGGACAAGGAGCAAGCAAGGAAGGGAAAGGGTAAGGAAGAAGAGATCACCGTTGAGAAATCAACCTTCATTTTTGAACCTTCATCCCCCTCACAAGAAGGCAAGAGTAACAGAGATTCCTCCATATGTGCCGAAGCCACCGTTCCCGGAAGCTCTAACAGACAAAAGGGGAGAGGCAAAAATAGGACGCAACCCTACTACTGTTCACCGTAGCTAATTTTCGTCAGGTTTCTCTTCCTCGGCTTTTCTCCTCCAGTGAGGGACTCGACACTTTTGTTGGGCTCCTCGCCGAGAATCTTTTGATATATGGTTTGTATCTCAATCGGAAGCTATGTCCCAGATCTGGGTTTCTTTTTGAAACTCCGAAGTCAGTGAGTACGTCACGATTTGGAAGAAGATCTCACTTCTGATCTTAAAATATGAAAACCCATGCCTCCATTAAGGGTTCTTTTGAAGGAGAGAACGCTTCTGACCTTGAAGCGTGGAAGTTTTTAGAAGAGGAGTAGCGCGTATCACGGGTCCAGTGGAATCCCGTCGAACATGGGTTTAGGGGGGAGAACTTGCTTCCCTAAACTTGGAGGAGGAAAATTTGTGCGGATTGCAGTTCAGACCAAGACCCAAGCATGAATCTAACGCAACTTTGGGTTGACCACAATCTGGGTTGCCAATGAATAGTGTTCGACGAATGTCTATCACAGTACAGGTAATTCTAAATTATTGAATTAGTGCGGATTAGTGAGAACTTGTGCGGATTGCTGTGGGAATTACTCTGCTTTTGTGTGGATTTTGTGTGGATTCTGTGTAGAAAGTGGACTGGTACTCTGTTCCTGCTCTGTTTAGATGGATGGTTTAGTTAACTTTGTGCGGAATGTGAGTTGGCTGTAGAACAAGGTTCTGCTTAGACTAGAATGGTGTGGATCTTAGTTTATGGTATGTGTGAATTGCTGTGAAAAGAGATGAATTACTTTGCATACATATCTATGTGGAACCGTGTGTGGTGTTCATGTTGTATTTTACCTATTATATCTGGGATGTGGATAGACGAAGATGCTTATAAACAGTTTGTGTTCGATTCGTATGAAAAATTCTATAGGCTCGGGACAAGTTTAATGAAATTCATGGGGGATTAAGTTTAAGGATGGTTTTAAGGCATAGAGAGTGTTAGTATTTGGGAGAACTCTTATTCGATTTAAGTAAACTTGTGTGCAAATCCCGGGTAACCGGCCGGCCTAGCCTGTGTTCAAACCCCGGACCGCCCATCCGACCATGCTTGTGCTCAGTACCCCGGCCTTGCATGTGCTCAGATCTCGGACATTACACGGCCCTGTTTACTTGACCTGATTAGTATTCAAACCAATAGGCTATGTTTTATGCCATAAAATCAGACTTGCCTCATTTTCTCATGAAAGTTCATATGGAATTTATGTGGGAGTGGGATTACAGCTAGGCTTCATGCATAAAGAGTGTTAGTATTTGGATGAGTTCTTCATCGATCCAGTAAACTTGTGCTCAAACCCCGGGTAGGACTCCAACCCCAGTCACTGCCCGGCCAGGTTTACTTGAATTAATTGGAATTTAGACCAATAGGCTATGTTTTATGCCATGATCTCAGAATTAATCTTACACACTCATGAAAATTGCCACGGATTTGGGATATTAGAAGGGTATTGCTGGATGAGACATATGCTTTGGGGTCAGTCAGATTCAAAATGGATATCAGGAGAAGTTTTGCTGTGTGTTGGTTGGAATTAGCCAATTGATGCCTGGCGGCCGGCCATGGCAGACTGTGCTTACCGGAATCACTAACGATTGTACACCCAAGTGTTGTCTTTATTCTTCAATCTCATGAGAATACCCAAGTCAGGATGAAAGGAGGAGCAAACTGTTAAAAAATAGGCATTATCTGGACTTTTACCCAGTTTCCGGCGACTAACTTAAGGAAGATGTTAAGTATGGAGGACCTTCGAATGCTCGAGGTGGCTGTAGAAGTTCGAGTGCTCGAGGAGATCATCGACAGTAATTGATCTTCGAGAGACTCGGGAGGTTTTCGAGAATGGGAGATCTTCGAGAAATACAAGAGGCTTTCGACAGTAATTGGTGTCCTCTTCGAGAGCACTAGCCGAGTGCTCGAGGGGGACTGGCGTTGCCGAGAAAGAGGAGTCTGAGTGATCGAAGAGGCATTCGAGACATGGAGGTGTTCGAGTACTCGAGATGAGCATCCAACAGTCGGAGGTCTTCGAGCACTTCAGAAGGCCTTTGAGAGTGAATGAAGAGGCATTCGAGACATGGAGATGTTCGACTGCTCGAGAGGAGCATTCGAGAGTTGGAGGTCTTCAAGCACTTCAGAAGGCCTTCGAGAGCGAACGAAGAGGCATTCGAGACATGGAGGTGTTCGAGTGCTCGAGAGGAGCATTCGAGAGTTGGAGGTCTTAGAGCACTTCAGAAGGCCTTCGACATCTCGAAGAGGTTTTCGAGAGTAGGAGGAGTTCGAGTGCTCGATGAGGCATCCGAAGGTATTCGTGTGCTCGAAGAGCATCAGCATGAGACGCTTGAGAACCCGATCTTTGGCACGGTTCAGGTGCTCGGTTTCCATGGTGAGGCAAGAAGTTTAAGAGAAAGGCCTTTGTTACTGTTGCTCTTTCTCCTAAGCTTAGTTTTTACTCATGATTTGACGGTTATTTACGCGCTCTTTTCCCGCGCTGCACTCCGTGCTAAATCGGCACAAAGCTGTCCATTTGCTCAAAATGAAGAGGGTGATTACATAATCGCCACGCCTGATGCACGCGGTATAAGTGTATCCATTCTCTCATCTTCAGGAGATTGATTTAGATGGGATTCCCAAGGATATGAGGCACGGCCTCAGCACATCCTTGCCCACTTTATTGTTCTCGGTGCCCTCAAGAGAATGTTTGAAGGCCACATCCCTCTTTCTCCACTTTAGGGGTGTATATGGTAGAAGCAGATATCCACCGTGCCAGATTGGTGCAACATTGGGCATCAGCTTCACACTTTTTGGGACATCCAAGACCCGAGACACTCTCGGCTGCACAAGGAATTTCAAATTATTTGTTCTTGGACTCTTGTACCTTCACCAACATTATGGTAGCTCAACTTGTTCAAGACCCGAGATTCACAATACTCGGCTGCTTTATGGAATGGAAATGAAGAAGGCCCCGTTTCTTAGGGGTTGAATCGGTTCACTTATTTATGGGTAGTGAGTTTGTTCTCACCCCACTTATCTAGTATTTCTTAGCCTGTCTTTATTTCAGGTTGTTGTTTTCGGTCCCATTATCGGTGGGACTTGTTTTCTTTCCCTTTGCTAGACTTATATTGCTAAGGGTTGTTAGTTTTTATTTAGAAAATGGGGGGGAGGGGGAGGGGGAGGGGGGGGGAGGGGTGCTCTTAGAGTTTCATTCCCCCCCTCTCTCCTCTCTCTCTTAGATTTTGCTCCCTAGGTTCATCTAGTAACCTAGGGTTGGACTGGTTTTGTATTTGGTAGGGCTCTTTCAGGGCTCTACCGTGGGTTCCACCGTATATACTATTTACCTGTTTACCTCTAAAAGACAAAAGGAGGAAGGAATCTAACAAGGACATCTACGAAGTCTTTCATAGGTGTGAGGTAAATATCACTCTTGTGAATGCGATTGAACAAATTCCTAGCTATGCAAAATTTTTGAAAGAATTATGTGTAGTAAATAGGAAACAAAGAACGAAGAACCAGCTTTAAAATGGGAGAAGTGAATGTCTCCGCTTTGTGCCAAAGGGAGTTACCCCTTAAATGTAGCGATCCCAGCATGTTCACGATCCCTTGCATGATAGGAAATACACATTTTGAAAAAGTAATGCTTGACTTAGGTGCATCGATAAATGTGATTGCTTATTCTTTGTATGAAAGCCTAAATCTTGGTACTTTGCACAAAACTGGGGCGGTGATCCAACTAGCCGATCATTCTAGTGCGTACCCTAAGGGTATCATCGAGGATGTGTTGGTTAGGGTGGATTTCTTAATATTCCCCACAGATTTTTATATCCTAGACATGGAGTATGTTAAACATGCCGCCCCAATCTTATTGGGGAGGCCATTTTTGAAGACCTCTAGGACCATCATTGATGTGCATAACGGTACCCTCACCATGGAATTTGATGGGATTAAAGTAGAGTTTAGCATAAATGACTCTATGAAGTATCCTCTTGAAGAGTATTCTTGCCATTCTATTGATTTTGTTGACAATGTGGTGCAAGATGTTTTTGAATTGAGTGGTGATGATTCCTTGTTAGTTTCTTTAGAAAATGATGTTGAAAATGCATGTCTTGTGTATTCCATGAGTACTAAATTGAAAGAAAGCATTGAGGAATTAAGCATTCTTGAGGAAGTGGTGCAAAGTCCCGGCCCTCTAGTCTTAGAGGAACCCAAAGAACCGGAATTCCTCCCATCACTTTTGAAGGCTCCGGTGATTGAGCTTAAACCGTTGCCAAGTGACCTCAAGTATGCATTTCTTGGGAAAGGGGAGATGCTTCCGGTCATCATTTCAAGCAAGATCACCAAGGAGCAAGAAGAAAAGTTGATGGTGGTGTTGCAGGAGAACAAGGAAGCAATTGGATGAACTATTGCCGACATCAAAGGCATAAGTCCATCCACTTGCATGCATAGAATCTTGTTGGAAGAAGATTCAAGACCCGTTCGGCAACCCCAACACCATTTAAACCCACCGATGATGGAGGTGGTGAAGGCAGAAATCCTCAAGTTACTCCAAGCGAGCATGATCTATCCAATCTCAGATAGCAAGTGGGTGAGTTCAACTCAAGTGGTACCTAAGATGAGTGGGGTGACGGTGGTAAAAAATGAGAAGGGAGAAATGGTGCCCACCCGAGTTCAAAACGGGTGGCGCATTTGCATTGACTACTGGAGGCTAAATGCGGAAACCCGAAAGGATCACTTCCTGTTGCCATTCATAGATCAAATTCTTGAGAGGTTAGCAATCCACCCCTTCTATTGCTTTTTGGATGGCTACTCGGGGAATTTTCAAGTGGCTATCGCTCTGGAAGACCAAGAAAATAGCACCTTCAAGTGCCCCTTTGGTACGTTTGCTTACCGGCACATGCCTTTCGGGTTATGTAACGCCCCTACAACTTTCTAAAGGTATATGGTAAGCCTTTTCTCAGAATTTGTTGAAAATTTTGTCAAGGTATTCATGGATGATTTCACCATTCATGGTAATTCTTTTGACAACTGTTTAGCAAATTTAACACAAGTTCTTAAACGTTGCATTGATACTAATCTTGTGTTAGATTCTGAGAAGTGTCATTTTATGGTAGATCAAGGCATTTTTTTAGGCCATGTTGTCTCCTTAAGGGTATTGAGGTTAACAAGGCAAAGATAGACATAATTCAAACTTTCCCTTATCCTACTAATGTGCACGAAGTTCGCTCCTTTCTTGGCCATGCAGGATTCTATCGCCGATTCATCAAGGATTTCTCGAAGATAGCATCTCCTTTATACAAGCTGTTGCAAAAAGAGGCAGAATTTGTGATGGAAGAGGGTTGTAAAGGGGCATTTGATACATTGAAAGAAAGGTTAGTTTCGCTCCCTATTATACAACCCCCGGATTGGTCATTGTCATTTGAGATTATATGCGATGCGAGTGATTACACCGTTGGAGCGGTGCTTGGTCTAAGGGTGGGGAGAGCGCCTTACGCTATTTACTATGCATCCATGTCTCTCAATGAAGCCGAAAGAAACTATTCCACCACCGAAAAAGAGTTGCTAGCATTGGTATTTTCTTTGGAAAAATTCGATCTTACTTGCTTGGTACAAAGGTTATTGTGTACACTGACCATGCATCACTTCATCATTTAATGATGAAGAAAGAGGCCAAGCCAAGATTGATTAGGTGGATCCTGCTCCAGAGTGAATTTAAGTTAGAGGTGCAAGACAAGAAAGGTGCGGAGAACATCGTGGCTGATCACCTAAGCCGGTTGGCACCCTGCCAAGATAGTGAGGTAAATCTATTAATGAAGGAGCAATTACGGGAGGAGTTCCCCGATGAACAATTGTTCGCTATCAGGAACCTCTAACCATGGTATACCGACATTGTGAACTTTCTTGTCTCTGGTAAATTTCCTCCCCACTTTTATAAAGCATTGAAATATAAGCTAAAGAGCGATGCTAAATATTATGTGTGGGATGATCCCTTTTTGTGGAAGCATTGTGTAGACCAAGTTATTAGGAGATGCATCCACGATAATGAAGTGCATTCAATTCTCACCTTTTGTCATTCTCATGCATGCGGGGGTCATTTTGGAGCTAAAAAGACAGCTAGGAAAGTCTTGGAAAGTGGTTTTTATTGGCCTACTTTGAATAAGCATGCATATATATTTTGTAAGGCTTGTGACAAGTGTCAAAGAGTAGGAAATATCTCATCTAGAAATGAGATACCCCAAAAAGCTATGCTATATTGTGAAATCTTTGATGTTTGGGGTATTGACTTCATGGGACCTTTCCCTAGTTCTTATGGCTTTACATACATTCTTTTTTCCGTTGATTATGTGTCAAAGTGGGTTGAACCAAAACCCACTACGACTGACGATTCTAAAGTGGTTGCAGAATTCCTGAAAGATAATATCTTTTCTAGGTTTGGGGTACCCCGAGCCTTGATTAGTGACCGTGGCACCCATTTTTGCAATCGGACCATAGCAGCACTCTTGAAGAAGTATGGTGTCACTCACAAGACATCCACCTCCTATCACCTGCAGACCAACGGGCAAGCCAAAGTTTCTAATCAGGAAATCAAGTCCATCCTTCAAAAGTTGGTTAACCCTAACTGGGAGGATTGAAGTTCTCGGTTGAATGATGCCTTGTGGGCGTATAAGACTGCTTACAAGATACCAATCGGTATGTCACCATATCAGTTAGTGTTTGGTAAGCCATGTCATTTACCGGTGGAAATTCAACATAAGGCTTACTGGGCGGTCAAAGAATTCAATCTTGATATAGATGAGGTCGGCTTGCATAGGAAGTTATAATTTGATGAACTGGATGAGATCCGGATAGAGTCCTATGAGAATGCTAAAATCTATAAAGAGAAGACAAAGGTGTGGCACAACAAGATTTTGGCGTTGGTCAAAAGGCTCTCCTATTCCAATCATTCCTTCGCCTATTCCCAGGTAAGTTGAGGCCCCGATGGATCAGTCCTTTTGAGGTGGTTAAGGTATTACCGCATGGCGCAATGGATATTCTAGATCGAGCTAAGTCCAATACATTCAAGGTTAATGGAAAACGTTTGAAACCTTACCAGTAGAATTTTGTGCTAGAAAAATGAGAGGTCGTTGATCTCCTCGATCCGATTTGTGAGTAAAACCTAAGAAAATGAGTAAGTCATACCGATGACGTTAAATAAACTTGGTTTTGATCATCTGGATTGTCAATCGTGACTTTCCGTTGATGTTGTTTGGTTTTGGATTTTGTCATTAAGTTTCATTGTTTTGCTTTATGCTTTTCATGGGTTGTTTTTTTTCCCATGATTTTGTTGCAATTTGGAAGACAAGGCATTGGACTTTTGAAGGGAGAAAGGCTTGGAGTCAAGAAGGAAAGACTTGGAAAGAGAAGGAATCAGAAAAAGTTTCTAAGTACCAGGTTAGAAGTAGTCACAAGTCGCGATGGCCTCGCAATGGTGATCATGCCATTGATGAAACACCCATATGATGTTGTTTGTCTAGGGTGATCATCAATGAGGTTTGCAAATGGTCGTTGTTTGTCTTTGCAAACTACTCTTAAGGAGGAATGAATGCTGATCTTTGAATGAGAAGTGATAACATTCCCCATAGACAATAAATATAATTGAATGAGTAGATGAATCAATGAACTATACTATGTTTGGAAGTGGAAATTGATTGTCCCCAAGGCTCCATTAATTATGATTTACATCGTATCTTTAGTTGTATTGCATAATTATCATAGTTATCTTGCTTTGCTAGTTGTTGTATTTCAATTTATTAACTTAGGATCAAACCAACCAAAAACCCCCCTTGTTTACATACTTATATATAATATATATCTATATCTATGTATGTATATGCCTAGTATGTCTTCTCCTATATATGTTTAAACACTTGAAAAGATCCCTCTTCTTGTGAATAACCCCGACTTACCAATATCTACTTTATTGTAGATAGGAAGCATTAGTGCTTAATAGTATTAACTTTGAGAGGTACGACGACGACCCCCCAACCATGAGAAACTATATTGGAATAATCTCTACGCTGAATAGCCCCAGTTACCTATTAAGTAGCCATCTGATGAGTGCAAGACCGAGGTGGAGGGACCAGGGGAGCAGTCGTGGCCATAGAAGTGGCCGGTGAGGTGGTCGATGAAGGGCTAGTGAGTTACTCAGTGAACTAGGTGGTTTGGTCGGTGAACCAGGTGAGCTGGTCGATGGCGAGATGGGCAGAGCAGGATGCATCAGAGCGGCCTTTGGATGTTTTGAATCGATAGAGCAGATAGAACATAGCGATGTAGTCGGTGAGGACAATAGCATCGATGAGCCAGAAGGGCTAGCAAGTGAAGTGAGAAGCTGAGCAGGAGGAGATGCCACCGTGGAAGAACCAGGACTATCACCTGATGCGTTAGCGAGATCCAAAAAAAGTAGAGACATTCAAAGAGAATGAGGAGACTGAAGTAGAACCATTGGCATAAGGGAATAGAGTGTCGTCAAAATGAGCATGTCTGGTGACATATATCTTTCCTGGTGTAGGATCGAAACATCAATATCCCTTGTACTGGGAGTTGTACCTAAGAAAGACACATGGTAAACTGCGAGATGGGAATAGAATTAGGGCTTTAGATTTTATTTATATAGCAATAAGTTTTAATGGCTGAAATACAATAAATAAAAGAAATTAATAGTTCAGATGAAACTAATATTATATTTTTTTAGAAACTAATATAATAGATTTAAGAACCTTCTAAGTATAGAGCACTGGTAACAGAACTAGTGCCTATGGTGATCATACTGGTGCCTATGTATTTCCAACATAGCTATGTAACATTGCTTTAAATGGGTGTTTTAGTTTTTTTTTCACCCGAGAACAAAGAGAAGAAAAACATTTCAAGTACCCATCACTGATAGTTTAACCGGTGTCTATGATAGTGCTATCAGTACTTATAATTAAAATTTCCCTTTTTAAAAAATATTCATTTTCCCTCCAGATGTGCAACCTCCACATCATAAGAACATAGCCCTAGTATGATGATATTATACAACTGGTGCTCACATTTGTTTAAGGTTTTAAGAAGAAAACTTAAAAAACTTGTGCAATTAGGCCCCTCTAAGAAAGTGTAGGCATCAAATCGTAAAATTGGCAACACAAAAATACAATTCACCAAGACACGATCTCGACATGGTGACTTGGGCTTGAACGGGTGAACGGAGGGGCCTCGAATCAAAATAATGATTATTTGTACACAATTTTTATAAATTACACTGTGGCCCCAAAAATTTTTATAAGCACACCCTTCAACCTTTTCTTCCACATCCCATTGGGACCTTAGTTGTCATGTTGTACACGGTCAACCCGTGAATGTTAATTACTGTATGTATGTCATCTACATTTGCTATTGCAATTAGCTCTTTCTTATATGCGATTGGGTTGAGGCATTTTTCATTTCTCCGAATTACGCAAATTTTCATATTCTTGCCTAATTGTGAAATTAAAAATAAATCATTTTCATTGATGAAATGTGGATAAGCGCTAGTATATGTAAAGATTAAATTATAGTTGATTACTTAGAAGTACCAAAGTAAAATCAGAATCATCCATGGATTTGTTTGTGTGCACGACCCCTCATAGATTTTCCAGTTCGGACTTTGAAAATACATTTGGGATGTATTGAGTACTCTCACGTTCGATCGGATTTGAATTTTGAGTTACGAGTAAATTTTTACTTCTTGCACTTAGGTCTCTCCAAGTAAATTGGAGGCGTCGAATAAAAAATTGGTGACACCAAAATGAAATTCACCAAAAGATGATTACAACTTGCCAATTTGGGCATGAATGGATAAATGAATTTTTTTTGTAAATTAGTGGTACGCATTTTTTTGTAAATTACACTATGACACTCAAATTTTACAAACACACCCTGCAACCTTTTTTCCCGCATTCGGTTGGGACCTTAGTTGACATCGTACTCCACAGTGTGTACGGTTAACCCGTCATGAATGTTAATTATGTTCCATTGGCCATCTACATTTTTTTTATTACAATTAGATCCTTTTTAAGTATGATAGGGTTAAGACACTTTCCATCGCTCTAAAACACACGAATTTTCATTAAAATAAAAATTAAATATTTTTTGTTGAAGGAATGTGGAAAAGAGCTAGTATATGTTTTAGAGTAAATTATAGTTGATTACTTTGAAGCAACAAAGTGAAAACGGAATCACTTATGGATTTGTTTGTGTGCCCAACCCCTCATAATTAATCTAGTATGGACTATGAAAATACACCGGGGATGTACCGAGTACCCTTCCTTCAAGCGGATTTGAATTTTGAGTTACGAGTATACTTTTTAATTTTGCATTTAGGTCCCTCCAAGAAAGTTGGAGTGGTCGAATAAAAAAATTGGTAGCACCAAAATGCAATTCGCCAAGAAACAATCGCGACTTGCCGATTTGGGCCTAAACAGGTGAACGAAGGGGTCTCGAATAAAAAATGAATACTTCTATACATTCTTTGTAAATTACACGGTGGCCCCCAAATTTTACATACACGCTCTTATACAAATTAATTAATGAACTATCTCTACCGAAAATTCACTTTTTACCTGACAAAAAAAGGGTAGGGTAGCATTAAAAGCATTTCTAGCACTAGTATATTATCCCAAATACCAGTGCTAGATATTTTCTCACCAAATTTTACCCGCCAAAATTACTATTCCAGGTCACATGCACCAGTAATAGCACCGATATATGTCATTTATCCCAATTACTGATGCTGAAAAATTATCCAACCAGACACTTTTTCTTTTCAGGCACCGATATATGGCACTGGTAATCTGAGAGCTGGTGTTGGAGTTATTCATAGGCACCGGTATTTTGGTTTATTAGCCCCATAGCCGGTGTATATTATATTCCTAGCATTGGTATTGCCCTGCTAGCAATGGCATATCGATGTCTATCTACATGTCTTTCAGTATTGTCAGTCGTATCAAACGTATCAAGCTTGGATCATGATTTCATCAACTATATCATCAACGAGAAAGTAGAGCATGCTCATAAGAAATGCCAAAATCCAATTTTCCATCCCGTGGAAATTGGCTGGACACAGTCGAGCCAGCTAGTCGACACGATGCAATGGGAAAGCCACTACAAGAAACAACACTTTTTACCTCAGTTCTGTAGGTTTTTTTTACCTCAGCTTACTGAGGTAAGAAGAGGTGCAGTAAAAATAATATGTTTACCTTGGTTCACAACCGAGGTAGAAAGGATTTTTTACCTCGGTTTTTTACTGAAAATAACTTAGGTAAAAAGTTTTGATCTACATTGATTGCCAATAGATAACCGATGTCGTTCCTTGTGGCATATGACCAATAGGAAGGTGATTGGCCATTCTTGTTAGCCACCGAGTGCAATCGATGTCAATCTCAACGAAGTGCACTACTCATATCAGTTGAACCAAGATAGGTCCGTCAAATGGGTTAATTGGATAACCCCATTATCCAAACCCAATGGATCATTATCCAATGGACCATTATCCAATTAACCCGTTTATTAAATGAGTCATAATGGGTTGGGTCATAAATGTGTTGGGTCATTAAATGGATAACCCATTGGATAACCCATGAGATATTCATATGACCCAATGGGTTAAAATATATTATCCAATAAATCATTATATAATTAACCCAATAAGTTATCATTAAACATTTTATATCGATCTGGGTTACAAGTTGTCATTATCTAATGGAATCAGGTATTAAATGCTCATTATATTTTAGGATTTGGGATGAGAATAATTATGTTAATGGGAAATTTTGATCTCAATGGATCCCATATTATGTTAACTCAATGGGAACATAACAAATACCCAATAAATATCCAAAATTATCCAATTAAATGCATGTGTAATATTTAACATAAATATTCACTATAATTCACAAATTATACAAATTATTATTCACAAATTATTCGAGTTCAATCTCATACAATATTCAAGTTCGTACAGTATTTGAATTCAATCTCGTACACTATTCGAGTTCGTACAAAATTCGCACTCAATCTCGTATAGCATCTGAGTTCGTACAATATTTGAGTTCAATATCATACAGTATTCGAGCTCAATCTCGTACAGTATTCGAGTTCATACAATATTCGAGTTCAATCTCGTACAGTATTCGAGTTCGTACAATATTCAAGCTCAATCTCATACAGTATTTGAGTTCGTACAATATTCGAGCTCAATCTCATACAGTATTTAAGTTCGTACAGTATTCGAGTTCAATCTCGTACAGTATTCGAGTTCGTACAGTATTCGAGCTCAATCTTGTACAGTATTCGAGTTCAATCTCTTACAATATTCGAGTTCATAAAGTATTCGAGTTTGTACAATATTCGAGTTCAATCTCGTACAATATTCGAGTTTGTACAGTATTCGAGCTCAATCTCATACAGTATTCGAGTTTGTACAGTATTCGAGCTCAATCTCATACAGTATTCGAGTTCGTACAATATCCGAGCTCAATCTCGTACAACATTCAAGTTCGTACAATATCCGAGCTCAATCTCGTACAATATTTGAGTTCGTACAGTATTCGAGTTCAATCTCGTACAATATTTGAGTTCGTACAGTATTCGAGCTCAATCTTGTACAGTATTCGAGTTCAATCTCGTACAATATTCGAGTTCGTACAATATTCGAGTTCAATCTCATATAGTATTCGAGTTTGTACAGTATTCGAGCTCAATCTCGTACAGTATTCGAGTTCGTACAATATTCGAGTTCGTACAATATTCGAGTTCGTACAGTATTTGAGCTCGAGCTCGATCCCAAGTAATATTGTTCGTTAGTTTCCTCGAGTTTACAAAGCCAACATATTATATAATTTTTAATTTTATTAAATATAATATAATGTACATAATATTACATTACATAATATAATATTATGAACTTGAATATGAACAAAACATTCGAGTTCGTACAGTATTTGAGTTCATACAATATTCGAGCTCAATCTCGTACAGTATTCAAGTTCGCACAGTATTTGAGTTCGTACAGTATTCGAGTTCGTACAGTATTCGAGTTCAATCTCGTACAGTATCCGAGCTCAATCTTGTACAGTAGTTGATTTCGTACAATATTCGAATTCAATCTCGTACAGTATTCGAGTTCGTACAATATTCGAGCTCAATCTCGTACACTATTTAAGTTCGTACAGTATTCGAGTTCAGTCTCGTACAGTATTCGAGTTCGTACAGTATTTGAGTTCAATCTCGTACAATATTCGAGCTCAATCTCGTACAGTATTCAAGTTCGTACAATATTCGAGTTCGTACAGTATTTGAGCTCGAGCTCGATCCCAAGTAATATTGTTCGTTAGTTTCGTCGAGTTTACAAAGCCAATATATTATATATTTTTTATTTTTATTAAATATAATATAATATAATGTACACAATATTATATTACATAATATAATATTATGAACTCGAATATGAACAAAATGCAGACCGATTGATGAACAAAACGCAGACCGATTGATGAACAAAATGCAGACCGATTGATGAACAAAATGCGGACTGATGAAACAAAACGCAGACTGGGAAGTGAGAAGTGAGAAAAAACACGGACTTGATGGGTATTTCACGTTTCACTCAAATAAATGACCTATACCCAATGGGTCATTTAATTCGACCCAATGGATAATTAGTATGGACCCGATGGATAATTAGTATATACCCAATGGATAATTCAGTATATACTTAATGGATAATTGGTGTTTTCAACCATTTAAACTTTAAATGGATACATCACGAAACATTTTACTTGGAGTGAAAAATTACGATTAACTCTAATAATTTTTTGATAGAGGCTGAATCGTGTACATAACTACAAAAGAGGAAATATTTATTCGAGTGGTTAAATGTGGGGATTTCATTTATTATATTCTTATGTTCAATAAAAGAAATTTTTTTAAAAAATCTTCATATTTCATGGAGGAGATTTTTCAAATTTAGTAAAAGTTTCTTAAATACTACTTCTACTTCTTTCGTCAAGATCTTTTATCAATTTTTAATTGGTTCAAATTAAAATTGATTAAGACATGAACCAAAATCGATAAATATGATGAATCGAGAATTTGATCGTTTCTAAAATGATTATATGTGTTAGGGAAAAATTAAATTATTCGTAATCAAACTTGTGAAAATTTTGTTATCTTATGATATGAAATTATCCACGGGTCACCCGTTACCCAACCCAACTCGACTCACCCAAAATTATCCAAGGGATAATCCATTATCCAATCCAACTAAACCCAATAACTACAACCCAATTATATCCATTAAACCAATGGGTCATTATCCAATAAATCTTATCCAGTAAGTAAAAATAGTATATGGATAACGGTTATCCAATGGGTTACCCGACCCATTTGACGGGCCTAAACCAAGAGCACAATAGACATTTGTCATGAAATGGTGGGCGAGTTTTGTTAATGCCAGTTTAGTTATAGAGTTGACCGACATTGGTTGAATTGGCATTTTTGTGCTATTTTCTACCAATGGCAAAGTCGATGTTGCTTCTTCGATTTCGGTTGAACCGATGATGAATCAACATATGACCAAAATCAAACAATAATATGATTATGTCGGTCAACTCGAGTGAAATGGAAACCCTTCACACAACCGTTAGTACAATAATATTTTAAATCATATAATAACTACAAAAGAAATATTAAAGTACTCTCGAAATTAAGTCTACAACTGAAACTCATTCTCCATTACATTAATTTTATATATATATATATATATATATATATATATATATATATATATATTAAGACATCACAATATATACAAAAGAAAAATTCTCATGATATTCGATTTCGGTTAAACTCATTCTCATGATATTTGATTGAAAAATTCTATGCAACTGCTTTATCATCATATAAACAGTCAATTGTGATGAACTTCTTCCAAGAGTGCGTTGAAAGTCCATTGATAATTATCTTCACTCTACTACTCCAATTTCACACACCAAAAAAGAAGAAGATGTTCTTAGAAATAGGTAATAGGCCCTTGTACAATACTAGTACTAAGTTGTCGTTGCTAAACGTTAATGTCGTCAACTAATGTCGATTAAATGGAAGTTGTAGATGAATCTCATTTTTCTTGCATTTTTTCTATTGTTCATACAAGTTCCCATTTGTGAGGTGTGACGATTTTCATTTCATTGGGTCATGGACTAGTTAATTTCAAATATCCTCCTAAAAAAATGGCATGATTAAGCGACGTTGGTAACATGTCGATCATGTTTTCGAATGGGACAATAGCTGGTGGACGACGTTAGTCATTCATGCTATTTTCTAGCAAAAACATCATCTATGCCTAGAAGGAACATCATCTGGACAAACCAAATAAGCCAATTTGAATTCGGAATTTGGTTTGAAACCGAACTGAAACCAAATAAACCGAGTTCCTGGAGAAATATTTTATACAATTTCTTAATTGAAACATTTGTAAAAATATGTAATTTAATTTCTACACCATCGAAATCAAGTCTTTAAAATAAAAGTTCTACCAGTACGATACAAATTAAACCATATAATAATTATAGGATGACATTTGAGATCTTTGATCAATAGTTCATTTTAAAATTAATCTTCAAAGCCCGCACCTGCAATGAAGACTAAAGAACGAGTAACAATGGCTCTGCTACAATATTTTTCAAAATTTGGGTTTTGAGTTTTGGGAATAAAATTTAAAATTTATAAACTGGCCCTCGAGTTAATTTATATCTATTTCTATATTTATTTTAAAGTTTTAAAATTATATTAATTATATATATAAATATATATTTAATTCAATTATTTTTTAATTAAACTTTGGTATTCGGGTCGAGTTTCGGATTGAGTTTCAATATCCCAAACAAAACTAAAAATCAAATTTAAAGATATTCAATTTTTTCCTCCATCGCTACTTTTGGCCCATCTTGAATTTAATAATAAGGGTCATAAATCCATATTCATTTTATTTTAAAATATTTCGTCTCTTGAAAGACGGTCTTTCCATAAGTCATGGAAATATTAAGGTTTAAAGTGTAAATTAGAAGAAATGAAGATAAAATTTTTGGGTTGCATGAATCGGGTTATAAACTTTATTACTACTACATGTTGCATAATTAATTTTAAATATTGCAACTTAAACTTTTTACCTTTTATAATTCTAATTAAACCCCATCTTTCCAAGACTTTGCCATTTTAAAAGGAGGGAAATTTTCACAGATTTTCTGAAGTATATGTCATTAATGTTATATATTGTTAAAAGTATAAAAAAAAACTCTGATTTATTTTTTCTATTATGAGAATGGAGCATACTTCTAGCTGGTTCCAAGATATAGTCAATCTTAATTTGGTGATGGAATTAGATATGAAATACCGCATTTTAAAATTGCAATTAAGTAAGTCAATACGTTATACAAATAAGTGATTTATTTTTTCCAACTGCAGATAAAAATAGTTTGACTAGGACATAGACTTACTACCATACTTGTATTTCATTCTCTTGCATCCGTATTCTTATCATCTATTTTACACATCAGGGAAAGGGGATTGTTTTCCTTTTAATTGTCAGATAATCTCTTTACATTTTTGTTTTTGCTTGGGAATGTTTTTCACTGTGTATCAACATATATGTATAAAGCTGTGTAAAAGTTGTAGGCAGGGAAAAGTGATTCCGCTGTACTTTTCTGCCAATTGTTATATTATCTTGGAACCAGCTACGGGAAACGTTACTAGATTTCCAGTTTAATATAAAATAATCAGATTTTCTTTCAATTTTCAAGTGTGGACACAATTTTGATGTTATACTTTTAATTAATACCAGATACCCGGAAAAATCTGGTGTTAATTATCCTTGTATTCTTATTAATAGTAATTTTCTTTCAATGAACCTCTGGTCCAAATATGTAGCCTCGGCCAGCCTAAAATAAATTCCCCCCTTTTCCCCCCTTTTTTGCCGAGTTTTAGAATAAAAATAGAGTAATCCAGATGTACAAAGTTTGATTTTTTGTCCAAGACATTCTTTTTAGATTAATCGGTTATGCTTTACCTTTGGGGTTTTTAGTTGCAAATGAGAAACTTACACATGAAAACAGAAAATTTGACCCAAATGAAACAAGCAACTTTATAAAAGAAGCATGAAACTGAAAAAGACATGCAGAAGCCCAAGCTCAACCTCACACTTTAACCTGAACTACTAGAGGAAAAATTCCTCCTTAGTTTAATTGACAGAAAAACAAAATATCTCATAACAATGAACATTTAATCACCGTAATCATCCTCATCTTCGTCCTCATCATCAGACTCACTGGAGCCGGGCTCGGCGGCAAGCAGACAGTCATCGCACAGAGCCTCTACAATCATGTTTGGTTCCAACATGTTTCTCTCCTTTTTCAGCGAATCGAGCAGTTGCCTAAGCTGTGCATTTTCCACCATCAGCCGGGTGGTCTCCGAGACCAGCCACTCCTGGAAATCCTCCTCGCTACACGCAGAGACAAGGTCACCGAAAAAAATAAATTCTAAAACACAATTGAAGATTTTGTCGAGTTAATATTTCAGTACCTGCGGGAAATAAACCATGCTTCAATCTGAGCGTACTCCACGTCATCAAAGATCCGGCAGTGACGCTTCAGCTGCCGCATCACTGAAGATGACGGAGCTCCACCAACTGCCTCGAAGGTTGCCTCGAGAATGTGGAGCTGTTCGTCGCTGAAATCGATAGCGGGAGGGGGGGAGGCGGCCATGTTTTTGGTTCCAATTTGTTTGGGACTGAAGAAGTTGGGAGTGCATGAACGTGTTGATTTAGGGGGTATATGTAGGGAGAGGGCAGGGTTAACGATCATATATCAGATTACGATTACGTACACTCCTACGGATATGAAAAATTTGTATGTATGCTGGATTTTGGCGTATTCAGATTCAGTGTATTTTGCAGAAACATTAGTGTTATTCCCTAAATCTGAAACCATTAAGATTCGGTGTGTTAAATGTTAAAATTCATCCAGAAATATTTGGATTCACCAAATATAGCTATCTACATCAGATTTCAACCTCTAGATTTGGGGCGAAATTAAGTTTCAAAATGCAAGCACTGACATTTATTTCCATGAATTCTTTTGACTTTTGAGTATTTTATATGTTTTTAATGTTTTTCTTAAAATTTACAGTTTTTTATTATCTGTTTCTAGTATATAAAACAATCGACAATTATATAGTATGAAATCTCATCAAACTCATTTAAACTTATTAAATTACACTAGTGTGCAAGAGGAGCCTATGTTAAAGGCAATTTTTTCGCTCCTGCTGTCCCTGTCAGAGCGGTTTTACCCCGTCATAAAAGCAGTTCTGAGTTCGGAACGTCTTTCCAAGATTAAACAAAAGAAAGCTGTGAAAGCTTTCCAACACATGAATTCCGGCCGGAACACCATCAATAACCAAGAAACTTACGGCTCAAAACCATCATCAACTAATACCCCAAAACAACCATTAAACCCAAAATTAATCAACAAACACAACCATAAACATCGCCAAGACTCCATAAGACTAGTTTCATTAAAATCAATCATGAAGTAGAGTGATTCATTATCAAAATCGTTAACATCACTATCAGATCTAAAGCTATATCCCTATTGGACTTATATAACCCACTTAAAATTGGGTAAGTTGAACCTTCAAATCTTCATTGGCTGGAACTATAGCGGGAAGCTGGGTTTGGAGAACGATGAATGAACCCTGAAATCTTCACTAGCAGACTTGAAGAAGGGAGAAAATTTGAGAAATGAGAGGGAAATTTGGTTTTACATAATCAATTCAATTAATTATCACTACTGTGTTCCAACATAACATATCTAACCAAGTATGCAATAAAGTAAAGAATAAAGATACAAGACTTGGTTACGCAGTTTGGTGAAATTCACCTACATCTGCGGGGCATAACCCAGTTCGGAAGGAAATCCACTAATCAGAAAGATACAATATAAAGTACACCATACAATTATACTTATCTTATCTAATTATAACACGTGAATCCTGCAAGCTCTCATTGCTACCGATCCGCCTTGATCAGACACTATCTGACCTCGAAACTCGTCGATGCTGGATCTCCTCCTCCCGAGGAATTAAGGTATATGATTCTGAACTTGATCAATATGTTATGTATGTTGGAACATATGAATTCTGGCTCTCATAGTACTATCGAAAGATATAAAATCTATATGCAGATTTTTTCAATTAAGTCTGTGAGTTAAGGCAGCCGCCATGTCCTCTTTATATAGTCCATTGAGCATATTGGAATTACCATGACTATCTCCATAGTATTCCCATTCATTATCTTCTTCTGAACATATCCAAATCCCATGAATAAAAGGATTTTCCTTATCTCAAATATCCCATAAATCCTTTTCCATAATTATAGAGATTTTTCATAAACCCAATATGCTTCTACCACACGCCTAAAGCAATATTTCCAAATATACATTCTTCCATAAATCAATATCATTACAATATTCTGTCATCAGTTAAATCCTTTTAGTCTTCAACTTTTCGCATGTTACAACATAGACAGTCTTCGTACGAATGAAGTTTATTCCATCTCCAATTCTGATACGCATGAAGTCACGTGCAAATATAATTCCTTCTCCACATAATATTCTGATTTTAATCAAATCTCTTTGAGATAGGAATTATCAAATCTAATCCCTTAAAGAAAGGAATTAATATATTTAGTCCAAATCCTTTCCACAAAGGATATTTATCAAATCAATTCCATTTTCATAAATCCAATCTAATCTCATAAATATAGGAATGGATACATTCTGAACTTAAAACCATGGATGAAATATCTCATCTGATTTCTTCATGTCATTCCATAAAACTCCAAATATTCCTTATTTGATGTTTCAATACAACAATTCCATATTTGCATAACTTCCACAAATTGCCAACTAGATAAATCTAGACTTTACAATCTCTTCCTTTGGCATTTTCTGGACCAGCCACCTTTTGGCATTTCATCACAAGAGCTTATGCAAATACGAACATCAATCTTTGAAAACCACTTTGGATGTTGGAACATAACGTTCCCCCCCTGAATTCCAGATATCCAGGAATAATAAGCACGTTGGAACATTAACATAATGAAGCCAATAAATTCATCCAAGAAATCCAAAATGTCTCCCCCTTAGGCCTTAAACATGCCAAAGACAATAGACACCGATAACTAAGAAATTTAGCTCCCCCTGAAACAAATATTTGACATGTGTTGGAACATAGCCACAAAAGAACCTTCAAACCTCTTCAAGAGCAGCTATACATGACTATAAATATGCCTTCTCCTCATTAACATCAGAGGTTGTAGCCTCGGGATTCCATCATTCACATGTCTTAGATCAAATGTCTTCTTGTTTGGTCATTTCTTGAGTAAGAGCTGTAGTATTTCAAGAGAGAATCCAACAATTACATCAATCTGGAATAGACAAAAATACTTGATAGTCAAGCTAAATGTAGTAGCGTTCCCTTGAGTGGTCACTGAGACTGAAATCCTCCAGTAATTTTTGATAGAATCTAATCATCTTGCCTCTGATGTAAACTATGTTGTACCACTCAAAATTTGAACCAATGTTGCCTCCCATTAAGTTTGAATAAGATTCTTCTACAATTTCTCCGTTGTACTCCTTGTAGATTGAGGCAACAGTCTTGAAACCCAAATAGTCCATGTAGGCAGTAAATACACACTTCTCATATGAACCCATATCAGTTGTCATCTCAGCTAAAATCCTCCCCTGACATAAAGTATCATATCTCTCATAGCAGTCTGATCTGTAATGCTTTCAATAATTTGCTCAACCTATGTTTGAACATCAGTCACTTATATTGGAACATAGTAGCTCTCAGCTTCACCCACTTTCTCTGATGTTGGAACCTCTTATCCTTTCATCACTACAGAATCAACACCCTTAGTCTGTATCGGTGTTGGAATATCACCATGCTCGGCTTCCTTCACTTCATCGGTACTTTCTCCCCCTATCTCCATGTCTGGTGTGGAACATAGACTTGTTCACCACCCAGATCATGATCTTCTCCAGCCTTATTTACTAATTTTTGAACATCAGAATCTCTAATCACACCAGGCTCATCTATTTACATTCCCACATCTTTTCTACCTGTCTTCATACTCTGTGTTTTTTGTTCACTTTTTCTTCTTTCTATTTTTTGAGTTTTTCTAATTTTCTGTAATCATAAATAAATAAATAAAATACAACTAAATCAAAGCTTAAAGAAATACCTCAAATCTGACAAACACCTAAGTGTTATCCAAGGAGCTCAAACGTGGCAGTATCCAACGACTTTGTGAAAATATCCGCATATTGCTCAGATGTTGGAACATAGTCAATTTCCACTTCTTTCATCTCAACCAGATCTGAAATAAAATGATGTCTTATATCAATGAGCCTTGTCCGAGAATGATGTCCTGGATTCTTTGAGATGTCAATAGCACTTTTGCTGTTACATAACTTCGTTAGAAGCCCTTCTTTAATTCCATAATCACTAAACATTTGATTCATCCATAAGAATTGTGCACAACAACTTCCACCAATAAAGAAACATCCACCTGTGGTGCTTTTACGATCATCTGAATTAACGCCCCAATCAAAATCACTATAACCAACCGGATGAGAATTTTGATTCTTAGAATACCAGATTGCATACTCAAAAGTCCCACTAATGTATTGAAATATCCTTTTGGCTTCAGTTATGTGAAATTCCTTCGGATTAGCCTAAAATTTTGCAAATACTCCCACCGTACTTATCTAATTCAGCTTGCCTCAAATTCACAAAATCTTGTACCAAGGATTCACGAAAAACAAGCAAGATGCAATCTACTCCCCCCCCCCCGGACGATAACCTTTCTAAATATGAAAGGTAGTGAGTCGCTCATAGGATTCCATTGGTGCATGTTTTGATCCATACAAAACCTTCGTAACCATAAAATTAAGGAAGGCACTCTTTACAACTATTTGGTACAACGTAAAATTCCTAGTGCAAGTCATAGCAAAGAGAATGTGAATAGATTCTAACCTGGTATATGCTGTGAATGTCTCATCAAAATCAACTCCTTCAACCTTAATGCAGTCCTGAGCAACTAACCTTGCTTTATTATCATTGCGTTCAAATTTCCCAAGTTCTTCTTGCATTGCCGCAATCCAATACTCATCAAGTAGAGCCTCTTTGTAATTCTTAGGTTCAATGAGGGAGAGAAAACATTGTAGACTAGCAAGTTCCCTATAATTAACCCGAGACATCGATCGATTCCTTGTTCTGATTGATTTAGCCCGCACTGATGTTGGAGCATGAGAGAGTTCTGGAGAGGACGGTGTTCCAACATTGTTGAAGTTATAAAAGTCATCAGCTTCATCTGTAAGATCTACCTCATCTGATGTTCCAACATCATTACGTCCTTGAGTGAGAAATCATCCGATATTGGAGCATGGTCACCCGTAAGATCTACCTCATCATATTCAATAGTCAAGAAGTCCACTTCTTGTTCCAACAAGTAACATTTGTCCGATGACCGAATACCAGTAAGCACTTTGTTGTTGCCATGTTTCACTATGCACTTCTTCTTATGGAATTCCATGGTTATATTATCATCACACAACTGGCTGATACTTAGGAGATCAGCCTTTAGATCTTCCACCAATAGAACACTAGTAAAGGTTAAAAATCCCTTCATAGATAGCTCATCCTTTCTTTCCATCGCCAAATATAACAAATCTACCATCATAGGGTTTGACATTCTTTAGGTACCCTTGTGATCCAGTCATATGTTGAGAGTATCCACTATCAAGGTGCCATGAATCTTTAGAATGTACAATAAGGGAAGTATGAGCAATAAGATAAGTACTAGTGCGTTTAATGACCCATACCTTTCTGACCATCCTTGATTATTGGACATCGTTTATGTTGGAACATGTAGATAATTGACGTCCAGCCATGATATCCCTGAGCAATTTCAGGCCTTGTTCCTCAGTATGGCCTTGATACATACAGTAACTACAGATGAGAGGTTTGCGTTGACGAGTCTTGATCGCCTTTTTCTTTATTTCTCGAATCTCCTTCTTGACATCAACTGTGTTACCAGGTGAGTTGTCATACCCACTTCCTTATCGATCTCCAAAGTTCTTTCCCATGGTCAGAATATCATCAAGTTTTTCCTTGACAATGTTCAACTTGGTAATTGATGCTTCGGCCATCTCTGCTCTCTTAGTTGTTGAGCTTAGATTCAAATTTAACTCTTAAATATCTCTTTTGAGTTCAACAACTAGAGCTCACAGCTCCTTATCCTTCTCATCCAGATGAATTTTCTCTTCCTTCAAAGATTTTTTTGTGTCAACAACTTTAAGCCACATGTCATACTTTTTTTCATATGCAGTGCAGATCTATTCATCACTCACAACTTGTCCTTCATCATCACCGGAAGTATCATCGAAACCTGTGTTGGAACATACATCCTCGTTTTTCTTTGACATGTTAGAACATACATCATCATCTAATCCACCATGAACGTTTGCTCCATATGTCATATAATTGCTTGTAAGTTCCTTTTTGTTATTTTCTTCATCTTCACTTCATGAGGTGATGTATGATTTTCCTTGCTTCTTTAGGGTATTAGCACATTTAGCATGGGTGTGTCTGTATCCTTCACATTCTCTACATTGAATTCTTCCAGACTCATTTGCTTTACCACCTTGATTTCTAGCGAACTACTGATTTCCTTGTTGCAATTGTATTCCATGAATATTACCAAGGTCTTGTGCTCGAGGTCTATTTCCACCAAATATTTCTTGTGATTTCTTTTTTACCACATTCTTCAGCATTCTTGAGGATTGTTTTAGTGATAAGAGCAAGTTCTTTTATTCTATCATCACTATCTGATTCATTGATGACCCTTGATGAAGAGGTTTTGAAGGTTGTTGCCTTGTTATCTCATAGGTCTGTAGTGATCCCATTAATTCATCTAAGGTCATGGTGACTACATCTCTTGCTAACTTTCCCAAGTTGTTACACCATATTGGGGATGTCTATGAGTTTCCCATTGAATATAGCAGTAGTATCATCCTCCACCATCTTCAATTTCTCAAACTTTGTAGCCAACATCTGTAGTTTGGATTCACGTACACGACGTTGGTAGACTCTCTCAAACTTTGAATAAAAGGATTTTCCTTATCTCAAATATCACATAAATCCTTTTCCATAATTATAGGAATTTTCCATAAACCCAGTATGCTTCTACCACATGCCTAAATCAATATTTCCAAACGTACATCGTTCCATAAATCAATATCATTACAGCATTCTGTCATCAGTTAAATCCTTTTAGGCTTCAACTTTCCGTATGTTACAACATAGACTGTCTTCGTACGCAAGAAGTTTATTCCATCTCCAATTTTGATACGCATGAAGTCACGTGCAAATATAATTTCTTCTTCACGTAATATTCTGATTACAATTGAGTACTCCGCATGTAAGGAAATTGAGTGTTGGGAGTACTTCACATGTAAGGAAATTGAGCAAAGGAAGGAAAGTTAGAGCAAGAGAAGGAAAGGGGATAAATGTGAGTTGATAAATTTTCTCTGCATGTAAGGAAAGAGAGCAGCGTGAGGAAATATATTAATTCCGAGGAAGGATATAAATATATATATATATATACACACATATATTAATGAAATGGTCATTACACAGAGGTTAAATTTCCATATAATCGGTAATTACATGGATCTTCAATTTTAAATCGCCGTCCTTCCAAATTTTACATCTGAAATGAAGGGTTCCGAGTTCAATACTTACATTAGAATGCAGTTCCAGTGGAACCTCCGTCTAACGGAGCTGTACAATGTGTTATTGTACGATAGTTCACTTTTGAACCTCCGTCCTTCAAATTTAACATCCAAAATGAACGGTCTCGAGTTCAGATGCTACATTAGAAGGTGGTTCTAGTGATTTCATGCAGAACCACCATCTTACAGGGCTATTAACTACCACTCTTCCACAAGTGTTAGAATGAAATTCTTTCCACTACTGTCTCTTTTTACCTCCATTATTTCCAACAAAATAACCAAGTTAAAAGCCCTCCAAAACCGAGGTAAAAAGGTCTTGCACTTCTACGACCGAGTTCAGATATTTTTGGAAAGCTTTAAAATAAACTCTTCTTTAAACATTACAAAAAAAATCCTTTTGAATATATAAAATTAGTCTACCACTTTTCTATTCACCTCCCATTTGATTACACAAACACTACTAGAAAATAGGTACATCTACGCTAGTAACCACATATACATCAGTAAAAGCATAGAAAATTTTGGATGCCGGTACATATGTGGGAATTTAGCACCGGTAGTACAAGTACTAGTGCAGTAGACCGGTGCTTAAGTAAAAATTAGGATGAAAATGAAATTATTCAGCATTGGTAAGGTTTCTACCGGTGCTCAATGTCGGTGGTAGTGTGAAATTTATGCAGGAAACATTTTTTTTCCAGCACTGGTACTTTTTTTGTTACCGGTGCCGTTGCAAAAAAGAGGCACAAAATGATATTTTCCTGCGTAGGTTGGTTTTTATAGATAGCATCGGTACTAATACCGATGCCAATGTGAAAAGAAAGTATAGCACCGGTATGCAATAACTTATACTAGTGCTATTGGTGATTTTAATGCTCACCTACCGGTAATCGTACCGGTGCTCGATACATAGAAAATTTTCTAACATTTAAAATGAAGCTATAATAGGAAAAAAAAGTTTTGAAAAATGGGTTTATGGTATGAGTTACTTTAGAACATGTACTAGCGCTTTCCAACATTTCACCAAAAAATCATTTATTCAATATTTTTTATTTAGGCAAGAATAACAAAAATCATGTATTTTGGAGCAATGGATAATAGGATAACATAATTTTAGGCCATAGTGTAATTTTTCAAGATTGTGTAGAAGTAATCATTATTGACTTTCGAGGCCCTTTCGTTCATGCATAGATGCCCATATCACAAAGTCACAATCGTATATTACGGAATCGCATTTTGGTGTCGCCAATTTCGTGATCCGACAACTCCAACTTTCTTGGAGGGACCTAAGTGCAAAAAGTAAAAACTTTACTTGTAACTCCAAATTGGAATCCGCTCAAACGTGATTCTACCCTACACACCCTCATTGTATTTTCTAAGTCTGCAATGGAATATTTATCAATAATTTGGAACAAGAACATATCCATAATCTATTCCGATTTCCCTTTCTTATTTCAAGGTAACCAATTCTAAGTTACTTTAGAACATGTACTAGCGTTTTCCAATATTTAACCAAAATTTTTTAATTTTTTTAATAACCATATATTTAGGTAAGAATAATAAAAATCATCTATTTTGGAGCAACGGATAATAGGGTAACACAATTTTGGGCCATAGTGTAATTTTTTAAGAATGTGTAGAAGTAATCATTGTTGACTTGCAAGGTCATTCCATTCACCCATACATTCTCAAATCGCAAAGTCGCAATCATATATTATTGAATTGCATTTAGGTGTCACCAATTTCGTGATTTGACAACTCCAATTTTGTTGGAGGGACCTAAGTTCAAAAAGTAAAAATTTTACTCGTAACTCCAAATTGAAATCCGCTCAAACTGATTCTACCCTATACACCCCCATTGTATTTTTCAAGTCCGTAACGAAATATTTATCGACAATCGGGCACAAGAACATACCTACACTCCTTTCTGATTTCACTTTCTCACTTCTAAGTAATCAACTCTAAGTTACTCCAGAACATGTGCTTGCGATTTCCAAAAATTCACCACAAAAAAATCATTTATTTTCTATTCTATATTTATGCAAGAATAACAAAAATCATATATTTTGGAGGGAAGGATAATGTTGTTACAAATTTTTGGGCCATAAATTAATTTCCCATAAATATGTTAGAGGCACTTTCGTTCACCCAATGTAGCCCAAATTTTGAACACACAATCATCTCTTATTTAATTGCATTGAGGTGTCTTCAATTTTGTGATTCGCCGCCTCCAAATTTCTTCGATGGACCTATTAGTAAAAATTAAAAAGTTAACTTAGAGATCAAATAATACTAGCACCGACATTTGTTTTCATTCATGTCGATGTTATGTTGTGGTGGAAAAATGAATTTTATAAAATTTCATTCAAAATTGGAGGGATTATTTAAAATTTTGAAATATTGGACTTAGCACTGGTATCAGTTACATAGGCACCGATATGTTTGCTCGTGCTCCATACTTAGAAATATTTTCCCAGATTTGTTCTCGAGTCCAAAAAATAATAAATTTACCCCATTTAAAGTAGCCATAAGCAGATGTTTTTCATATAAATAGGACCCGGTATGAGCCATTTGGGCACCGGTATTTGTACCGGTGCTCCATACTTAGAAAAATAATTTTGGGTTTGCTCTCAGGTTCAATATTTTTAAGAAACCATTTAAAGCAGCCTTAAGCAGCTGCATTTCATATACATATGCACCAGTATGAAAAATTTGGGTATCGGTACCGGTGCTCCATGCTTAAAAAAAGTCTAACTTGGCCCAAGTTAGAGCACCCAAACCCTAATTAATATAAAACCCTCCTCTCCTAATAACCCTCACTTCCTCCTCTCTAATAATCCACAGCAGCTCCTCCAGATTCTCCACCACTATCACTTATGCTTCTCCTCCATCACTGATCTCTAGTCATACACCTTTGAGCACGATGTCTCCGCCGCTTCACCTTCGAGCCCTTCTTCTTTTCTATCCATGCGCCGTTCTCTGGTCGTTGTGTCCGCTGCCGCAGCGCACCAGCCCCGGTGCCATCTCTCGGACCAGCCCCGACATCATCTCGCCGCACTCTGGTCACTGGTCAGAGTCGCGAGCTTCACCAAAAAATGCCGGGTTTAGCTCAGATGCAATGCGCCTCAACTCTTAGCGCCACCCCTGTGTTCAACCATGCCTTAGCCCCTGCGTCCGACCTCACTATTTAGTTAATGTTATTTAGGATTTATGGAGATTAAAATATAGTTTTATGATAATTAATGTTGTTAATTAATGTTTGGGTCTAGTTTGTTTCATGAATTGTGGGTTGTTATGCATTTTCAGATATATGTAATGAACTCCGTAGTTGTGGCTATGAATTTTCCAATTTTTTTTACATGAATTTCAATTTTTTTGTGTTTTGTTTGTCCTATTGTTCTATATGAATTTATGAATTTCAAATTCTGGCCAGTGAGTCTATTCTCACTGGCTGGATTGTTTTTCTTGATCACTTATTTTAAACGAGCACATGCACCGGTATTTCAATCCCATGAAATACTGGTGCCTAAGTAGGGTGGTGCTGGAATATAGATTTGTAGCACCGTTAGTGCATGCCAGTGCTGGAATGTAGATTTGTAGCACAGGTACCACTTACCGGTGCCTATGAAACTACGTTTTAGAACTGGGTCACTTAGGCACCGGTATTTCAAGGGCTCGAAATACCGATGCCTATGGGGGTATTTTCCAGTAGTGAAATCTGAAAATTTCATTGAAAGAAATTGTTTCCACTAAATAAGTTGCAATCACAGAAATCAATACCAACTTAATAACTATATATCTGATAGAATATAAAACTCTCAAATAATTGTGGTTGTGTGTATTGATATATATATGTATGTATATATATATGTATGTATATATATGTATATATGTATGTATGTATATATATAGTGAGTACAAAGGGTATAAAAAGCCTAAACAAATATGGAACGAGATAGGTTCAAAACCAATTAGAAAGGGTATTCCTTTCTTATCCTAATTCTAATTGATTAATATCTCTATTACCGCCCCCTCAAGTGAAGCATATGACTGGTCCTAATGCAAAGCATGGAGCTTAAGAACTCAAACTGAGGACGAGGTAACCCCTTTGTAAAAATGTCATCCAGCTGCAAGTCCATAGGAACATGAGCAACCTTGAGCTTGCCAGGAGACACCATCTCACGCACAAAATGATAGTCAATAACAATATGATTGGCTCTCTTGTGCAAAATTGGATTCTGAGCCAGAAAAAGAGAAATATTGATATCACACAGTAAAAAAAGAGGCAAATGAGTAGATAAACATAAATCCCGAAGAAGATTCATCAACCAAGCCAACTTCGCAGTAGTATTTGCCATAGTACGGTATTCTAATTCTAAACTAGAACGAGAAACTTTAGGTTGTTTCTTAGCACTCCAAGACACTAGGTTACCACCAAGGAAAATGGCATAACCCTATATAGACCTACAAGTCTCAATGCAACAAGCCCAATCAGAATAAAAATAACCCAGAGATGGTAAAGCAGAAGAATTTGCGTGAAACTGAAGACCATAGTGGAGAGTACCACACACATAGCGCAAAATTTGAGAGACAAATTGGAAATGGTCATCAGTAGGAGCCTGCATATACTCACTGACCGTGTTCACATCATAAGATAAATTGAGACACGTAATCAACAAATACTGAAGTGTACCAACCAGAGACCAATAAAGTGTGTGATTTCTGAACGGCCTACTGGAAAATCTAGAAAGCTATGATAGAGCCACAAAAGGAATGTCAACAGGCGAAAGATCTTGCATTTTTACGCACATTAAAATGTCCTTGGCATATAGTAGATGTTTCGACCAAGGAACAAGTCGTCAGATGTACGAACAACAACCAAACCCAAAAAAAACTATAGAGTGCTAAAATCAGTAATCTTGAATTCCTGATTAACCCAATCAATAAACTTCGGAATGAGACGACCATCACTACTAGTAAGACTAATGTCATCAACATAAAACAGAAAGAGAAAAGAGGCACCCTCAGAAAAAACAAACAGAGATGTATCAGAGGACCTGCATACAAAACCTAGGGCAATAAAAAAAATGAGCTAAAACATTGAAACCAAGCACGGGGATCCTGTTTTAAACTATAGATGGACTTGCATAGATGACAAACAAAATCAAGATGCATCAGGTCTTTGTACCTAGTAGGCTGCTCCATAAACCGGTGAGTCAAGAACACTATTCAAAAATGCATTCTTGACATCCAGCTGTCGTAAGAGCCAATTACGAGTGACAACCAGAGATAAAACAGTACTAACAGCAGACGCCTTCGCCATTAGTCTCACACTTCAAATGAAAAACCCACTTTGAACCAACAACATTGGCATGGGATGGACGTGGAACTAAATCCCACGCATACTGAGTGCGAAAAGCATCCATCTTTGAGTCAATGATATCAACCTATTCAAGATCCTTGACACTCAAGCTATGTGAACGAGGCTTGGTTTTAGCAAATAAAGCAGTCGGTAAACTAGCAATTTCATACTTAGAAAAATCCTTGTACCGGAGAGAGCTAGTGTGCGGCGTTTCCCACCACCATGCCTAACCGCCGATTTCTGACATTTCCCACCCTGGTCGATACCTTTTTTTCCCAGCCAAATGCCTTTTTCCATTCATCTCCACACGCGTCGTTGCGTTCAACCAACACACTCCTGCTGTGTTGTTAATGCACCGATCCAGATCTGCGGGCTGCTGCTCCTATCTTTTTCCAAGCACGAAAGTTAGATCAGCCTTCCATTTTCATGCACAAGCTTGTTGTGTGCTTGGTGCGATTTGATTTTTCTTTTGTGTTTGGATTTGTTCCTGCTTTTTGTTGATGATGTCAATTTTGCTTCCTTCGTTGATCAACTGCATCACAATCAAGCTTGATGATTCAAATTTCTCCCACTGGCGTACTCAGGTTTCTTCTATTTTGTGTGCTACAAAGTTAATTGGTTTTGTTGATGGATCGAATAAATGTTCAAATCTACCACATGATTCAGCCTCTAAGGGATCTACTGACAAGAATTTCGACGATGCTGAATCCTCAAAAGCTATCACAAAAGCTTATGATGCTTGGATCCAATAAGATCACCTAGTCCAAGCAGCTCTTTTTTCATCCCTTACTCCGTCTGCGATGTCAGTAGTTGATGGTATGATCAATGTTGCTCAGGTATGTGATGCTCTGTCTACTAAATATCAAAATAGTTCTCATGCTCATCGTCTTCATCTCTGTGATTGTCCGTATAGGTATACTCGTGGAAGCTAGAGACTACAGGAGGTTGAATGGGATTACAAGGTAATAAATATGAGAACACCAAATTACCAGGGCCGGTCCAATATATTTTTGGACCCCAAACGAGAATTTTAATTTAGGTCCCTGTATAAAAAAAATCAATGATGCAATTTATATATATATATATATATATATATATATATATATATATATATATATATGTGTGTGTGTGTGTGTGTGTGTGTGTGTGTGTGTGTGTGAGTGTATGTATATAAAATACATGATACAATTATATTTATTGGGGATTAAAGTGCTTTCTATTGATTAATTTTTCATTCCTTAAATATTGGCAAATTAAAATATGATAAACCATCTGTTGTTATTATCATTAGAATTTATTTTTTAAAAAAATTAAGATCAATTTCAATAAGAAAAAATATATATTTTTAATATAAATCATCATACAATCTAAGATCATAAATGTTCAAAGATGATAACGAATTTAGAAAATTTATTCGATCAATTATTTCTTAATTGCTTTCACAAATCTCTTTTTTTAAAGGAAATAGAATATTCTTTAAATAAAGAAAATTAAAAATATTTTTGTTTGAATTAAATTAAAAGAAAGCAAAAAAAAGAAATACACAATCTTGTCGAGCAAATTAAATCAAAGGAAAAAAGAAAGATGAAGTTAATATATATTGTTCTAATAGGCCCAGCCCATGGAATTAAATCAGAAAAGAAAACGTAAAAACTTTATAAGAGTGATGATAAGGAGACTGAAAAATTATAGTGAATAGAATAGTGAATGATGTGAAACTTAACAAATTACCGAATCACTTACTATCACCTCCATTGAAAGGAGCAACCAACCAGTAATATGTTTGTCTTTTCATTAATACCACATCAGTCACTATATAATTTCACTATAATTTTCACAATGTTTATCATTACTCAAATTTTAATATCAATTCCTGTTTGATAGGGCCCAAAAAAATAAATCAAAGGGAATATTAAAGATAAAAGGTAAAGCATAAAAAATACTAAACATTATTTCGGGTCCCTGTAAAATTTGGACTCAATGCGAACGCACAGTCTGCATTTTCCCTGGTCAGTGGTCAAGCCTCCAAATTACTGTAATATGGTGTAACCATTTGTAATCTCTTTCAATCCATTATAATATTTGTACGCATATATAAACTTGGAAATATTTAAAATATTGTACTTGCATTGCGCTCAATTAAATTGCACAAAATATTTCTTGGTAAAGAATTTTGATTAGTATTTTTTAAATTAAAATATTCACTTAAGTGAGAGGTATATATTATGCTCCCCAGACCATAAAAGATAGCAAGAGTACATAATTGGGAATTCTGGATGTATAGCTTGGTAAGCTAACGTGGACAAGTTAAATACAATAAGCTTTGTTCCATATCCTTCATCTCTAACCCCTAACTCGATGAAGAATATGGCCCTAATCCCATGTCGAGATCTATAATGGCCTTCCACTTTTTTGCCTCTACTCTCTTGTGTCGACAAAAAGAGGTGGTTTTCCATAATAGTCCCTTGCAAATCTCTTCCCCAGAAGAGATTTACTCTTGATTCTTCAAGAAAGAATAAGTGACCATCATCTCCATGTTTCCATGTTTGGTTCAGCTTCCAATTCCAAAATTGATGCAGCATTTGTGATTTTCCCTCAAGCTTCACCATCTGGTTCAGATTCAAAACTGATGCATTATGTGAAGTGCATCCAGAAGTGTTGGCGGAAGCTTTTCCATGCTTCCAAAGAGGAGTTGTATCTGTCAAAACAAACCAAACAAGTAGTAACTTGTTCTACAAAAGATAGTATTAACTCTAATGCCATAAGTTAGTTTAAACTATAAAAAACCAGCCTATCTATTTCTGGTATAAAGGAAGATTAATTTCATAAAGTCTAATCCGTCCTTGAATGTCTTGAAGAAGACATGCAAAATTAAAAATCTGGTTTACCTGTTTAAAAGTAGAAAGTTTCGCTAGAGAATCTGCTACTTTGTTTCCTTCCCTTGGAATGTGAGTGATGATGCACTCTATCTTGTCCATTAACCTCTATTTCCTTCGTTCTATTGTCAAGCATCTCCAAGGAATCTTCCACTCTCTTCTTAGCACCTTGATAGCTATCATTGAATCTGATTCAATATGCAAGGACTTGATGCTTTGCATTTCTTCCATTTGGAGCCCTTGAAGAACTACTATCTTCCAGGCTCCAAAATGGTGCACTGGGGGATGATCTTTGAAGCAGACCTAATGTGTTTTCCTTACTGGTCTCTAATAATCCAACCAATGCAAGCTGTGTTATTCATTAAAACTGAACCATCCACATTAACTTTAATTTTGTTTGATAGGGACCAGAAAACAGCCACTAGTCCCCTTTTACTTTTTATTGATCTGCAAATGTGTAGAGCAAGGTATACAACAGACAAGTTCTAAATAGCATTTATTCTGTGTACTAGTAGTATGTCATTCAACAAGTTCATGATGTATATAGATATTGATTTCAGATTGGGTTCAGTACCCTAAAAAATGACCTTGTTTCCAGCACACCATGAAGACCAAGAAACAATGCATGGTATGGATCTAACAATGTCAATATAATGCTTATCTTATACATCTAATGTCCAGTAGAATAAGAATTTGTTCCAGAGTATATCATGAGCAGTATGTTGTATTTTAAAAACTTTGTTTACCAGCTTCCATACTTTGTCTAAAAATGCATAAGAACTAAAGATATGATGCAAGTCATCTAAGCTGTTTTTACAGAAGCATCACTTAGATGGTAGATTTAGATTGAAATCTTGCCAGGCATTGGAATCAATCTATTTAGAAGTTTCTAGTTCCATAAGCTTATTTTATGAGGCATGGGGGATGAACATAGAAATTTAAAGGATGAAACTTTAATTTTTCTATGCCCTCAAAGCTCATAAGCAGAACTGAGTGTAAAGTTTCCATTTTCTGTCTTTGTCCAAATCAGTGCATCTTTTTGTTCAGGGAACAAATGGTATTCGGCTTTAAGATAGATGAGAGCTGGAATGGGGAGAAAGCTTTGAAAAATGGAAACATAAGAGTCTTGTTAGCTCAGAAAGTATGCAATGGATAAGTCTGGGAGAAGAAGATCAGTTTTTGTGGGCCAATATTTTGTTAAGGGTCCTAATTTTGTCCAATTTGCATGCTAGAAGGATGATTCACCATTGCCAATTTGGAAAAAAAAAGGAGTAGTTAATTTCTAAGTCTTGAACCTCTATGATTCTTTTCCATGATTTAGATGTCTTCTTGTTATTAAGTGTTGACCACATAAACTGGGACTAGAGGAATTTTTGTTGTTGAAGCTTCCACCATAGCTTTAAGGAAAAACTTTTTGTCATTGTGTTTAAGTCCTTTAGGTTTATACCATTATCATCTTTTGGAAAAGTTAATTTAGTATAGCTTCTCCAAATTTTCCTTTTATTACTTATTGTGTATTGATGATACCATAGAAATTTAGCAAACACTTTGTGAAGCTTATCAATGGTATGTTGTGTAGGCTTCAAAACTGTAAGAATATGCAATGGTATTTTAGCAAGAACATGTTTTATTAGAGTTAATCTTCCAGCTTGGTTAAGATTTTTATTCTGCCATGAATTAATTTTACGGTTGATAGAGTCCAATAGGCCCTGATAGTAGATGTTTTTATTTCTTCCGATAAAAATTGTACACCTCAACTATTTAAAAGGCATAGAACCTGGCATCATGTTTGTTTCTGCTTTAATTATTGATTTAATTCTTGGGTGAGCATGCTTTGATATACAGAAAGATGATTTTTCAAAGTTAATTTTTTGTCAGAAGCTTTTTGGTAGATTTTTAAAAAACACATTAACTTTTTTATTCCTTGTTTAGAGTATTTTAAAAATATTGCAGTATCATCTGCAAATGAAAGATGTGTTATTGGTTTCATTAAGCCCGGAAGTTTGTAAAATCCAATGTTGGCATATTGGAATAGGAAATATATGCTTCTTGAGAAGGCTCTGCCATAAGGATAAAAAGTAAAGGAAAAAGTGGATCTCCTTGCTTTAGTCCTCTGGAAGATTGAAAGAAACCAAAATGTTCTCCATTGATTAGGATAGAGAAATATGGTGCTCTTAGCTTTCCTATAATTACCTTGTTAAGGTTGTCAGAAAAACCAATTTTTTTAAAGAGTTTTGAAAGAAAATCATAGGAAACCCTATCAAATGCCTTCATCATGTCAAGTTCGATAATTATATTGAATCCAGGTTGCTTGAAATTAATATAATTTTTCATTTCCGGCATGAGAAGTACATTATCTGCTAGTTCTCTGTCAGCAACAAAAGTTGTTTGTTCTTGTGATATCAGAACATGTAGGTTAGGTTTTAGTCTTGTGCTATAAGCTTAGTAAGGATTTTGTTTATGAAATTGCATAAACTTATTAGTCTGAAAGCTTTAAAAGAGGCACATACTTCTTCTTTAGGGATCGGTGTGATTAAAGTAGCTGAGATGACTTTGGGAATAGGTTTTAATCTGAGAAAGCCATTTATTGCTTCCATTAAATCATTTTTTTTATTATGGACCAGCAGTGTTTATAGAATGCACCGGGGAAACCATCTGGTCCTGTAGTAAAGTATCCATGTCTTTTAATATGATTGAGATTTCTTCAAGAGAGGTGGGTTTAATTAGCTCTTTATAAGTGTTTTTGGTAAAAAGTGTGGGTACATTTCTAGCATTACTGTTGTGTTTATACCATAGGGGTCTTGATGATCATCTGTTAGAAGATCTGAGTAAAATCTTACTGTTTAAGCTCCAATAGAGTTATGATCATACAACCAGTCTCCAGTATCATTTTTGATTGATGAGATAGCTTGTCTTTTGTGTTTTGATTTAACTTGTCGATGAAAAATTTTAGTATTTAAACCCCCATCTTTTAGCCATTTAACCCTTGACTTTTGTTTCCAAAAATGTTTCTTGGTTTTTTAAAGCTAAAGTCAATTCTGATTTAGCTTTATTATATTTGGTTAGGGTTTCAGAATCTTCTTTTTGTTTCATATTTTCTTCTGCTGACTTTACCTTATATAAAATGTTCCCAAAAACATTTTTATTCCACGGTTTTAAAGCCTGTTTTGTGTTTTTCAGTTTATTGGTGAACTTATGCATTCCCGGAAGATTTGAATGAATGTTCCATGAATTTTCAATTAGGTTCAAGAACTATGGATGAGAGAGACAATGGTTTTGAAACCTTAATGGTTTTGGTTTTGTTATGATCTCTTAGTGAGATAGGTTGAGAATGATATGAGAATGGTCAGACGGGTCCCTTGCCAAGGTTTGAGCATAGGTTATGGGAAAAGAAGAATCCCATAATTGGTTTGTTAGAGCTCTATCTAACATTTTCCAAACCCTACCTTTTGGTCACATACTAGTCCAGGTAAAGAGGTTTCCTGAGGTATTGACTGTGGTAAGTTTAACCTCAAAAGTGAAATTTTGGAAGTTTTTCATACCTCTTTGATTACGGATTGAGAGGCCAATACATTCTTCTTGTTTTTAAATTATGTTAATGTAACCAATTAGACATAAAGGCCTGTGATTTACATTCAAAACTGAATTCCACAGAACCTTTCTTTGTGTAATTGTGTATTTATAATAGATAAATCCTATTAGACGACTCTGGGTCAGAGAGTTATGGTTAATTTCACAGAGTATGATTTGTTCTTTACATTTGGTAATGTTTAGGTTTATAGATTCCTACGAAAAAATCCAGATTTTGTTTAAAGGCTTATTGTAATAACACTTAAATCCAATAGCAATTTCCTGTACGGCATCATTTTGTAACATAGGTTTCATAATTGCTATTATGTCAGTTTTATATCTCTTTTTAATGTCTTTTAATCTTATTTGTGTAGGATTATTTCAAATTCCCCTAGCATTCCATGATAACATATAAAGATTAATCATTTAAATTAGCCTGTCAGAGTTCAATGTGGACTTGTGGAGATGGTCTTTGGAGTTGAAGTATTATCTTTTTTTATTATAGTTCTTAGGCTTCGTATTTGTCGCGGGATGTTCTTGGGTGGCCAAGGGTTCTTCATTCTGAGAGCTGGACAATGAACTTTCCAAAGTTTTTGTGGTTTTTAGAATGGAATCTAGTCTTTTTTGAGATTCCATAATATTTTCTTTAATCTTTATAAAGCTTGAAGAGTTAGTGCAGATTTGTGATTAGGATTTTGGATTTGTTCATTATTTAGCCACTTAAGACTTTACGTTTTGGACTTATTAGAGGTGAGAAGGGGGGAGTCCCCTACATTGATCTCAATGAAGTCATTAGAGTTGTCATCTATTTTATCCGAGTTATCCTTTTCATCCGTTGATCAGTTTTGGTTAAGAGTTTCGAGTCTTCTGTATTGTCAATTTTCTGCAATATGTCAAACTGATTAGAGCTAAAAGTTGGAGAAAATATAGCTTTTAGTTTGTCATTTGCATCAATTAGTTTGTTAATGGTTAGTTTAGTAACAAACGTGTCAGGAATAGTATTGACATCTTGATTAGATACAGGCTAAGGCATAGATTTAAGAGAGGAGGTTATAATTGGGACTGAGTTTAGAACCTGGAATCCCTGATCAAGGACTATAACTTAAACTTGTGCCGTTGGCTTCAATTGGATCCTGTTTGTTTGATTTTTGGGTTTTGGAGCTGTCATCTAACAGTTTTCCCTGGTTAGGAACAACTAAAGAAGAGTTATTAGTAACAACTTGTTGAGAAGAGTTATTAGCAATAGCAGGATTGCTTTTTTATATTTCAAAACTAGAATGCAGGCTTTCTTTTTTGATAAAACACTAGAAGAAATGGCAACCACATTACCTTTCCCAGTAGCTTGTTCACCGTTGTGGGTGGTCTTCTTACCCATGTTGATGTTTTGTTTTGGCCTCCATGTTGTGAATTTTACCTTGTTGGGATCAATCGTGCATTCGGAAGCTAAGTGCCCTAGTTTAGGCAGTTAGAGCAATAGTGTGGGCGACCCTCATATTCTATGTATTGCCAAAACCCAATGTTTCTAAAACTTAACTATAGTCTTTCTTGAAGAGGTTTAGACACATCAATCTCAACACAAACCAGGGTAACATAAGGCCTAGTCCTATTCAAGGTAGCCTTATCTACTCCCATTGGAGTTCCAATCAGATTACCAATCTAAATCATATCAGAATAGTCAAAATATTGCTGGGGTAAACCATATAGGGCTAACCAAACTGGAACAATTAGGGATTTAGCATTTGGTATAAGATTAGCCATCCATTTGGTCATCCTAATAGAGTAGGATCCAAAGTTCTATATTTTCTGTAACCAACATTTGTAATAATCATCTTGAATTGCAAAATGAATAAGAACCTATTTGTTGTCCAACAAGTTGATTTCGATATGCCCTTTAAACCCTTATGTCTGAAAATCATTTATGAGTTTCTCCATTTGAGGGCGGCTTTGAGAAAACTTCCCAACGAGCGTCCATCTCAATGGTTCTTCCAGCCTTTCACATTCTTTGTCATTGAAGTGCAATCCCGGCTCCCCTAAGTGTTCAATTTTTAGTTTTGGACTGGAGGGGGCTATGAGAGTTTGGGAATCTGTTTGAACGGGCAAGGCTTTCCGATTATCTTTGTTGAGAGCTTAGGCGTAGGAGATTTAGGGATTAGGTCCGGTATCAGCCGCCGCCACATTGGCATCGCTGGATTGAGATCGGAGGTGAGTAATCAGAGAAGGAAGGATGGAGTTGGCCGGAGATACTATTTTTCAGGAATTGCCTCGGAGCATCAAAAAAAAGGTTCAAACCTTTTGATTAGTATATAAATAAAAATATTAACATAATAATCTTACTATTTAATTTCAGAATATCAATATTTTTATTTCAGTTGTTATAGATATTTAGAGATATTTATAGTCAACTAAAAAGTAGTTCAAGAATTTACATGTACAAGAAAATTCATGAAGCCTTGTACAAACTGGGTACGTAGAACAACATTCTATTTAGGAATAGCAGTTGAGTGGGTTTTGGTGGAGTTCGGCCCTGCATACGCCCAATGATGCAGGTATCACTACCACAGAGACCCCCCTCTAGCATCGATTTTAAAAACCGGTGCCCAAATTGTGTTAGCACCGGTTTTTTATTATTTTAACACAGGTCTTTAAAACCGGTGTAAGTTTAACACCATTTTTTAAAAACCGGTGTTAAAATTTTAAAAAAACACGGTGTTGATCTAACATTTTTTTTAAAAAAACTAGTGTTAAAATAATAACAGGTGTTAAATTAACACCAGTTTTTTAAAAACCGGTGCCAAAACCAGTGTTGGAAAAAAATAGCACTGATTTTCAAAAACCGGTGCTAAAATACTTAAAAATTCAATCTTTCAACCAAAAATATCAAAACTTTGCCAAAAATTTTTTAAAATTCAATCTTACCTCCAAAAATTTCAAAATAAAACACCAAAAATTTAATAATTTCAATCTTCTTGCAAAAAATTTCAAAAACAATTTTAAAAAAATTCAATCTTCTCACCAAAAATTTCGAAAAATGTTGCTAGAAATTTCATGGGCTGGGCGCAGCTGCGCGGGACTGCTCTAATCTTAATTCTTTTTTTCTTAACTTTCAAAATCGTTCACTTCTTTTGTTGACATTAATTAATAACTAAATTGACTTAAATTAATCTACGATCAACCTTGGTTGCAGTTTAAACTTCCTCCACAAATCCCAGTGTTGATTTCTGACTGTTGCTCACTGTCGCCGAAGGTGTACTTTCCGTCACCGCCGAGATGGCAGGGCCAAACGCTGATGAATCTCAACCCCTGTTCTACGCCCAAATCACATAGAATGTTCTCAAGTTTCCTCAATCCCAGAACAACATGAACCCTATGAACACAGTTTCTTCACAACCTCATAGAGGTCCCTTCATTCCAAAACCCTGAATTGATCATCTAGGGGGAACCTGGGATCCATTTCAATTATGAAGAGTGTGAAAAAATTGAAGCTCCATTGAGATGACTCTCGTAAAAAAATTCCAGATCTCACCCCCAATTGGAAAGCTGTGCAGGGATTTCTAAACCGCTGGATTTAAGGGACATCACGACATTTTCTTGTTAGATAACCGCAAAGTACTAATCCATTTTACTCTGCCCTATTATTATTACAAGTGTTGGATGCTCAAGGTTTGGAACTTTGGGGAATATTCAATCCAGATCACAAAATGGAGCCCTCAATTCGATCCAAATTCTAACTTGCCAGTAGTGCCGGAATTAATAGCAACGTATGGCCTTTTTCAACAAATTTTTGATGATTATGTCATGCTTTCATTAGGTAATCTTGTTGGCTTTCCCGTTAAGGTCGATCAAGGAACTATCAATAAAACCAGGCCTCATGTAGCGAAAGTGTGTTGAATTAGATGTCACTAAGCCTTTATTGGAACATATCTGGATAAGTTATGGTGATTTTGGTTTCTGGAAATACTTAGAATATGAAGGAGTCCTAGACTATTGCTCCAAATGTTTTAAACTAGGTCACTTAAGGTCTAACTGCAAAGCTGATTTGGCTTCTAACAATAAATTTATTTTCTAGAGTCTAACTAACAGTGAAACAAAAATCTTTGAACCAGAGAAAAAAAGCTAAACCATCCTCCTCTAGTCTTTCTTTGAGGGAAAAAAAATCAGATTCATACTAATGTTACTAATGGTACTACTAAGAATGCCACCTTGGAAAAGAATTGCTCTGTTGCTAATGCAGGTTTTCACAAGAAAATTTGGGTCGAAAAACAACCTCAGTTGGAGGCCAGCCTTGGCAAAGATACTAGTAAAGATAAGCTCATGAACCTGCATAACAAGTCTCAACCTGAAGGATCTCAAAAAAAGGTTTTGACCCTGCCAAAATCTCAGATAATACCACCTATGATTCATGTTCTTTCCATAAATTCCCCTAATTTAAATGATGCAAATGCCACTGTATCAGTAGAGATTAATAACACAAAATCTGATTCACTACATGTTACACTTACTGAAATGTTCATTAAGAAAGATTACACTGCTACTCCAAAAACGGTGGTAACATGTTCTTCCTTGACTTCTAATCCTTGATTTTTCAATGATAGGCCTAAACTGTTGTGTTTGGAATGTTAGAGGAATTGGTAATAATGCATATAAGAATAGAGTTAGGGACATTAAGCAAAGACATAACATTAGTCTCACAGCTCTAATTGAACCAATAATCAATAATCAACAGCTAATGGCCACTGCTTCTTATTTGGGATATAAACAGACCTTTGCTGCTCTTAACTACAAAATTTAGCTTATGTGGGATGATAACTTATCTGTTGATATTCTGTTAACGCATGATCAATACATTTTGGCCAACATTAAGCCTCCTAATTTGACTAACGGTTGTCTGATTGCTTTCATTTATGCCAAACACTCTAACAAAGCTAAGAGCATCTTGTGGAAATCCCTGAAAACTCTGAAAGCTAAACTTGTTCTTTTGATTGGGGATTTCAATGTCATTGATAATCTTGCTGAATATCTTGGCCCTTCTACTTCTGAACCCACTGGCATTACAGATTTTAATACCTTCACACAGGCCTGTAAACTTTCATCACTTCCCACCTCATGCATCTTCTTTACTTGGACAGGAATGAGACCTAAAGGTCGTGTATGGAAAATACTAGATAGGGTTCTAGCTAATAACCTTTGGTCTAATAAATTTCCTTCATCCTCTATAAAAAGTCATTTCTAGAGAGAAATCAGATCACTCAGATCACTCTCCCCTAATCTTTAGCATTTAGCCAAGCAGTACAGAATCTGGTCCTAAGCCCTTTAGGTTTCAAAACTGCTGGATTAGTCATCTTTCTTTCTCCAAACTTGTCTCTGATGCATGGAATTTAGAGACTAATCTTACTGGCATGAGGATATTTTCTTTTACGCTAACGAATCTAAAATTAGCTCTAAAATTGTTGAACAAGAACGTTTTTGGGAATATTTTTGATAGAGTAAATTCAGCCGAAGAAATTTTTTTAAAAGCTGAAAAGGATCTTGAAGTGCTTGATAATCCCACTAATCTAACAGCCTATAACCTTGCTAAGGAAGAATTAACTTTAGCCTTATCCCAGCAAGTAATTTTTTAGAAGCAGAAATCACATGTTAAATGGCTTAAGGAAGGTGACAATAACCCTAAATGTTTTCATAACACCATGAAGGCAAAGAATAATAGACATTACATAACTTCAATAAGGGACTCCCAGGACAATTGGATAGAGAATCACAGTGAAATCGGAAAGGAAGCGGTTAAGTTCTACTCTTCTTTGTTTACTGATGAATTTATTGATCCTACTGGGGTGAATGCAGCTATTCTTTTGGAAAATGTTCCAATTTCAGTAACTGAAGAAATGAACGCAGCATTGGTGGAACCAGCCACGAGCTTGGATTTATTCAACATAATCTCCTCGATGGACAGTGAGTCTGCTCTGGGCCCTGATGGTTTTCCTGGTTCATTCTTTAAACACTGCTGGGAAATTATTGATGATTTATTGCTTGTTGTAAATGACTTCTTAAGGGGTAACACCATCCCCAAAGCAATTGCCTCTGCTTTAATTTTTCTAATTCCTAAAAAGGAGGTTGTTTCATCTTTTAAAGATTTCTGACCTATCATCTTGTGTAATTTTGTAAATAAATATTTTTCTAAAATCATTACACAGATTTCAGCCCACAATGTCAGCTATAATTTCTCCTGAAAAATCAGCATTTGTTCAAGGAAGAGAATTGGCGAATAATGTTCTGCTCATGCAGGAACTAACTTCTTTTTTAAATAACAAAAATAGGGGTTTTAATGTGATTTTCAAACTAGACATGATGAAGGCTTTTGATAGATTCTTTTGGATGTTTTTACCAAAACTTCTCTTGAAAATTGGTTTTTAAACTTCACTGGTAGATGTTATTATGGGCAACATTAAGGTAGCCAATTTTTCTATACTTGTGAACGGAAAATCTCATGGTTTCTCTCAATCATCAATAGGACTCAAGCAAGGAGACCCTTTATCTCCTTTATTGTTTATCCTAATGGCTGAAGCCTTCTTGAAAAACCTGAATTTTCTCTTTCATATGCAAATATGGTGTTTTACAAGCTGCCACATTCCATGACTAAAGTTACTCATCTTTCATTTGCTGACAACACAACAATCTTTATGAATTTTTCAAAGGCTGGTTTAAAAACTCTCATATATTTTCTTAAGACCTTTGAAAAAACCACAAGTCAAAAGGTGAACTTTGAGAAATCCTTTTTCCACATCTCTAAATTTGCACCACCCAGCATTAGGACATTTGTAGCAAATGAAACAAGCATTACACCTGGAAGTTTTCCTTTCAAATATCTAGGTTGTCCCGTGTTCACTGAAAGGTGCAAAAACACCTATTTTCAAAGCCTAATTGACTCTGTGTCATCTAAAATCCTATCTTGGAAAAACAACTTCCTAAGTCAAGCCGGTAGGATGGTTCTAATCAAACACGTCCTTTCAACCATTCCTTTGTACTTAATCATGGTTATAAAACCTACAAAGAAGTGATTGATAGATTGAACATACTCTTTGCAAGATTCTTTTGGAGGATCTATGGTAATAATGAAGGACATAAAATTTTTTGGAGATCCGGCCCTAAGTTATGCTTTCCAAAATTGGAGAATGGTCTCGAATTTAAAAATATGCATACAATGACTGAAAGCTTTTCACATAAACTCTAGTGGAAGCTTAAAAAAAGTCTTTATGGTCTAATGTTATATGGTCAATGCTAGATTATCTGAAAATCTCTAGAACCTGGAGAAGAATCAAAGAAGTTTAAGATATTGTTGTATCTAACTCTTTCTTATCGGTTGGAAAATGAGAGGTCTCTTTTTGGATCTCTAACTGGACACATTTTGGTTTTCTCATTGATGCCTGAAACACTGATATGAATATACCTTTTCCAGATTACTCTATTGCTGCTTTATGTTCTAATAAGAGTCATTTTATTAATCTGATTAATGCTGGTCTACCTGAAAATATTTTATGTCACCTTGAGCATGTAATAGTCTTATATCCGAATTATGACAACACTTTAATCTGGAAACTAACTGAAAATGGTGATTTTTCTCTAAAGTCAACATATGCTTTCCTTTGACAAACAAAAGATGAAGTCTCTTCCTTTAAGCATTTATGGTCAAATATGTTGCCTAGGAAGATATGTCTTTAATTGGAAGCTCCTGAATAGGTTGATTGCGATGCCATATATTTTCAAATATGTCTTTCAATCTATCTACTAAGTGTATCTTCTGGGAACATGCTACAAAGAATATTCACCACTCATTTAACTCATGTAAAGTTATACAGAATATATGGACACACATAGACTAAATCTTTAACCTACCAAACCATACATTTGACTATCTCTGGGATAGGTTTTATTTCTATGGGTCCATTGAAGTTAAGAACTCTGAATTTTCTCAACTGATTTGTATAATCCCATGTGCAGTAACTTGGTTTATATGGTGTGCTAGAAATATATTTATACATGAATCCATAAAGCCTAATGTTATGCATATACTCAAGAAGATTATGACGCAATATCAGGACATTTTTCATGTGCATAAATTAAATCTAAAATGGACTATGGTTGGAAACTTTCCTATTTTAGTGAAACTGTCTAATAGGTCACAGAAGAAGGGCATAAAAAGAGGGATCATACACTGGGAACTCCCCGAGAAAATCAAACTTAACACTGATGGATCTGCCCTTAGAAATGGTGATGTAGGAGCTGCCTTTATTATTAGGGATCAGCAGGGACAAGTCTAGCTGGCAATGGCCACGTATCTCTGACAAGGTAATACTATTTTGGCTGAAAGCAAAGCCTTGGAACAGGGACTAGAGTTGTTTTTGCAAAAAAGATACTCTCAGTTACAAATCGACGCGACTCCTAATCTTGGTTAAGATGGTGAGAAGGGAGTTCATATTACATGGTGCTACATGACACACATTAGGAAAATCTGGAAACTATTGAGCAATATTGATTATTCCATAAATCATATCTACAGGGAGGCAAATAGTGTGGCTGACTCTTTAGCAAAACTAGCAAGCACTTCCAAGGTACACTACTCCTTTTCCAATCTTGCTAGCATGCCTAAAAATACCAGAGGTCTAATATACTTAGATGTATTATACTTCCCATATGTTAGAGTTTCCAAGTTTCTCCTTTGGAAAGTTATCTGTTGTTTGCTCTTATTTTGACAGGAAAGCGCAAATCATGGACCATTACAAGATCTCGTTCACGTACACAACAAGGAGGTTCTTTAGCACGACAAGGAGACAAAGCATCAGACTAGTTGCAGGTTCAAAATGGAGGCTTTGCTTAGGAAAAAGGAAAGCTGGGATTGTTTTGACCAGATCTCTTTGTTACACTTCTCAGAGATATGCAAGGCATGTAGTGCTGATCTGCCCATTTCTACTAATTCTCCACACTCATAAGGTCTTGGAAAATAGAATACTTGAAGTAAATTGCTTATGGAGGGGCTAATACGGGAGGCCAACTCTTTCTGCCAACAATGGGTATTGGAGGCAAAAACGTGGTAGGCCATATTAGACATCGACTGAGGATTAGGCCATCTCTATTTGTTAACACTAGGGCAGAGACAATAGAGATGGAATCATACAAGCGATAGGCTATACACTTCTATCTAGAGAGTTCACTTACATCATCTTGTACATTTCCACAAGTATTATTTTGATGTTCCACGAACTGAGTGTTTTACGTATCATTTTTTAGGGCCTGGGGAGCCTAATACAAACCCCCTCACCATGGTGAGTTTGTAATTAAAAGAAATCAACGATCAACCTTTATTGACCTAATATATACAAATACGAATAAAAATGGTTTACATTAACTAATTAACGTTCGACCCTTAATTGACTGAAGTATATATAAATACAAATAAAAATGTTTGACTATCATTAATCAATGGTTAACCCCTATTTTACTTTCTACATGTAAAAACTAATAACAAAGTTGACTTTAACTAATCGACAGTCAACCCTTACTTGACTTTCAATATATAAACACCTTAGTTAAGTTGACTTTAACTAATCCCTGATATATACAAACACTAATAACTAAGTTGACTTTAACTAATTCATGATAAATCCTTACTTGGCTTTCTACATAAAAACACTAATAACTAAGCTGACTTTAACTAATCGACGGTAAACCCTACTTTGCTTTCTATATACAAACACTAATAACTAAGCTGACTTTAACTAATTGATGGTAAACCCTACTTTGCTTTCTATATACAAACACTAATAACTAAGTTGACTTTAACTAATCGACGGTCAACCCTTACTTGACTTTCTATATATAAACACCTTAGTTAAGTTGACTTCAACTAATCCACAATATATACAAACACTAATAACTAAGTTGACTTTAACTAATCAACAGTCAACCCTTACTTGACTTTCTATATACAAACACTAATAACTAAGTTGACTTTAACTAATCCATGGTCAACCCTTGGCTTTCTTCATACACACACTAATATCTAAATTGACTTTAACCAATCGACAGTCAACCCTTACTTTGCTTTCTATATATAAACACTAATAACTAAGTTAACTGTAACTAACTCATGGTCAACATTTACTTGACTTTCTATATATAAACACCTTAGTTAAGTTGACTTCAACTAATCCATGATCAACCCTTACTTTGTTTTCTATATACAAAGTCTAATAACTAAGTTGACTTTAACTACTCAACGGCCAAACCTTACTTGACTTTCTATATACAAACACTAATAACTAAGTTGACTTTAACTAATCAATGGTCAACCCTTACTTGAATTTCTATATACAAACACTAATAGCTAAGTTGCTGTCAATCTTTACTTTGCTTTCTATATAAAAACACTAGTAACTAAGTTGACTTTAACTAATCGATGGTCAACCCTTACTTGAATTTCTATATATAAACACCTTAGTTAAGTTGACTTTAACCAATCCACGATCAACCCTTACTTGGCTTCTATATACAAACACTAATAACTAAGTTAACTTAAACCAATCAACGGTTAACCCTTACTTGACTTCTTATATATAAACACTAACAGCTTAGTTGACTTTAACAAATCAACGGTCAATCAATCTTTACTTGACTTTCTACATATATATAATAATAACAAAGTTGACTTTAACTAATTAATGGTAAACTATTATTTGACTTTCTGTACATAAACGATTCGACTCCCTCTGTCCCAGCCAATTCTGCACACTTTCTTTTTTGGGTTGTTTAGGGAAATTCTGTAAACTATCCATTTAAAGAAAATTTTAACATATTGAAAGACATATTTACCCTTAAAAGATTAATATTTTCACACTTAACCAATTTTTTCCCAGATTCATTACTAATAAGATTTTTCCACCCTCACCAGCAAACCCTCCATTATAAGATCTGCCCCAAAATCCTTACCACCAAACCCTTTTCATACCTCGCTATCCTCCTCTGATTCCTGCTATTAATGAAGATGAGGGCCACTCCCCCTCACAGATGGCCATCAATTTTTCACCCTCACCGACGACGGTGTCCATCCTCACCAACGACCACCACTCCTTCTCCAACGACAAATCTGACGCCTCCTCAGATGGTCCCCGACCTCAGCTCTTTGTCGATACAGTCGGAGCTCAATGACCTATACTTTCCTTGCGCAGTTCAACCCCCAGCCGTAACCGTCTTTGTAACGCCAGTCGCTCCTCCTCAAGCTCCTCTCTCGTAATGCCGTCATCTTTTTAGGTTCGCTTACAAAGTCACCTCTTATAATTTAAAGTGATAACTTTATTTTTATGCTTTTCTAGTTACTCATTTGAAAATATGCTTTTCCAGTTATACTTGTATGGGTTTAAAAGATGAGTGATGGGATATCTCTGTTCTTAGATCAAGCATTTGTATGTCTTGAAGCTTGGTTCAAATGGTTCAACACCACACAATCAGGTAAATAGATTTTTTTACCCTTACATTCCCTCATCACTGGCTCTGATTCATGATGCTGGCTAATCAATGAATCAATCTTGGAGGCATTAGATGTCACATAGAAATTTTCTCAAGATTTATTCATCCTTTTTGTGATTTATTGGATTGTTTCTTTCAGCAAAAAAGTGGTTTGAGTCTTACCTTTTAGATTATGATCCATGCTCTAATTATGGTAACTAGAGACACATATGGTGCTGGTATTTGGTTTTTCGTCTTGTGATTAGTTTTTCATGTAGGTGGAACACAATTTAAGATCACTATAACAACTGTTTTATTATTTGTGTGCATAAAGATGATTCACTAGCAGATTCAGTTACATTTATGTAAAAAAATCTCTGATTATGGATAAAATTATGTTATCATCAGCTTCGTGCAAAGTTCAGAGAGTATTAGTGATTTGGTAGCATGTCCAGGTAACTTCTTATTGGTTCACTTGTTTAAATTCCTTTACCTACAAATTCAGCCCCATAATTGATTTTGGAAGAGCACCTCCGGTGATCAAGTCAGTCCTCTCTTCAAGAAATGGAATTTCTCTCTATAGTAGCGCTTACCTTAACTCCTAAAGAACATGTTGTATTTATAGGCTAATTTCCTTTGAAGTTCCCCTTCTTTGGAGCTCAAGATTGTGGCTAAACCACTCCTGCCACGTTCCTTAATCGTGGTCTTTTTGTTTGCTTCATGTCCAATCTTTGGCAGTCCACGTTCTCTGCCACAATCCGCGATCCCTATGTTCGTTGCGTCTACACGCTCCTTGCTTTGGGTCGACACTGGATAGGATAATGTTGGGCTGGTCCTAGCTACTCCCAGCCCTTTTATCACTAGGTTACACCTACACCATAAGCCCCCCTCTTAGCAATGAAGACTATTGATAAATGAAGCGATGGTGTTGTTTGTAGCTTGAGTCTGAACTGATGTGAGCTTTGTACAGGATGTTTGCGATGAAAAGCTATGTTTTTTATCCTTGCAAAGTGATGTAGTCTTGTTAGCTGCCTCTTCCTCTTCCGTCACTCTTGAAATTTTGATTTTTTTTAATTTTGAGCTCCTCATAACAAGTTCGTATTTGTGGTGGTTTGTTTTTTAAGTCCGTGATTTGCTCCCATTTATTCGGTATTCCAGCCCACAATTCTCTGACGTTTGTTATTGCTCTACCTCTTAAATGGAGAATTTAAAAAGAAGAATTTAATATGGCTCTTAAACATTTTGCTATCTTTTCGTATATTGCCGCCGTCTCGATATAAGTAAAACGGTACTTTGATTTTTGTCATATACTCATTATTACACCTTCCTCCTCGATTGTTCCTTTTATTGTTTATATTCAAGTGTTTTTCTTCACTTTTAATTTTAGTTTCTCTTCTCTTCTATCCAGGGTTTTTTGTTCCTCGGCCAATCCTAATTTTTCTGCATGTAATCCACCTTCAGCTCTTTCAAGAGTAAGTTTTAAAATATCTTTTGTAGTAGTTTCTCTGATTTTGGTTGTCTGTGTGATTTGTTTCTGATTGTCTTCTCTAGTGTGATTTTTGTAAATCCTTTTTTGCACAAGATCTGTTTCTGTTGAAGTTGATCTTGACTAAGATTTCTACCTCCCTATTTTAGGACCTCCATATTTTCTTCTAGCCTTGGTAAGTCCCCTATAGAGGATGTTGCTTTCGACGGGAATTTCAAACATGTTGCCGGATCTCCCGCTATTCCCAGTATCTTGACCATCTCCTATGTAAATAACTTGAAGAATTTCGTTCCTTATCTGTCTGCTTATAAGCTTCGTTCTTCTTCCAAATGTGAGTGTGTTCGTAACCCTCCTCCTGGCTATATTTCTTTTTATCTAGCATATCTTAACTTTGGCCTCTATTTTCCACTTTCCGAACACATGATTGCATTGCTTCGTTCATATAAAATTGCATTGTCCCAATTTCATCCTATCGGCATCACAATTATAATGGGATTTCTTCATGTGTGTGAAAATGCGAACATACCCTCCACAATTGACTTATTCCGCAATTTCTACCACCTTCCAAAAGTGAAAAATACTGTAGATGAATTTACCCTATATCCTATGATTTCTGGGGTTGAGCTTGTGAGTGGCTTCCCAAGTAACGTTGGCGATTGGTGTAGGAGATATTTTTTTTATCAAAGCCAAACAAATTCCCGAGTCTAATGTACATTCATGGAACTACAAAGTTCCTAAGTCTAAGCTTCCTAACTTGAGTGTTTGCTATGCCGGGGGGATACCGATTGTGGCTAAGCTTTGCGTACATACCCAACATCTTCGCCACGCTGACTCTGAATCTAAAGGTGTCTTGTTCACCTATATTATATTGTATTTTACCGTGTACTCTTTTTTATAGTTTGTTGTACCATTATTTTTCTTTCTTGCGTGAGTTCATTTTGACACGTGCTGTTTCTTATTGTGACAGATTTGGATCTCACAAAAGGTGACATTGATTCTTCAATCTTCAATGATGAAGAAGTAAATATGGCTGTCATTCAGACTAACCATGCTTGTGGAGATAACATTGTGCCTCCGCTACCGAACATTACAAGCCTTGGGGAGAAGCAAAATGAGGGTGAACAAACTAGCCATTGTCGAGCCCTGAACCCGCAGAGGGAGAAGAAAAATAAGAGGGATCAAAGCAGTGGTCATTTGGGACATTATGTTCCTCCTCTTAAAAAAGGGCGTGGTAACCAAATTGGTTCACAAATTACAGAGCAAACTGAGGACTTTCTGGATGAGGGGGTAATTTTTGATATTTTTTCCAGCCTTTCACTACTCGACACACTAGCTGCAGTAAGGCTGCAAATTTCCTTAAGTAACTTTTCTTATGTAGTAATCACATATTTGTAATGTAGTGAATAACTTCATTCCCTATGTTGATTACTTATAAGGTTGGTGAGGCCCTGAAGATTGCGAGTGAGCAATTGTCCAAGCATTCTACCGCTTATGATTCACTGGTGGAGAAATAAAAATCTCTGGAAACTAAGTGTTCGTTATTGGGGAGTTCGTTGAAAGTTGCTGAGAAAAAAGTGAAGGCTACTGAAGAGAAGGTGAAAGCTTGCGAAGAAGAGGCGATTGCTGCTAAGGAGAGTGAAAGGCTCGCGGGGGTAGAAGCTTTTGAGCTTCGTTTTTTGTTGGATAAGATGCGAACCAATGGGTCTGCTTCCCCTTAATACCCTCAAGTGTTGGTGGATCCTCTATGAAAAAAAAGTTGTTTTATAAGTTTTTTGAATATATCTCCAAGGCTGCTCGAATTGTCAGGTATTTTGAGGCCGTAAAGAATGTACGACAGTGGAATCCTGGATGCGATTGCAAAAGTGTGCCTACTCTGTTAAAGTGTAGTGAAACCCTAGAAAGCAAGAGAGCCAATTTGAATCAAGCCATCATCGATAAGATCGCTGACGAGGGGCATTCTTACTCTTTTCTTTCACATCTCGCTAGTCTCTCTAGTCTCCCTTCAGTGGCTGAGCTGAAAGAGTGTGGGGTGGATTATTATGAAGAACTTCCATTTAAGCACATCGCTGATGTTGCGACTCTTAATCCAGAAGCTAATGTGGCTAATGCAAGTACTTAAACTCCTCTCCTTCAAGCCGAAAATAGTGATTCTACTCAGTGGCCTAACCAAGATGTCTCTGCAATCGTTGCACTAAATTCGCCTAACCGTAACCCCAAAGTTAGTTAGTTTTTAGTATTTCTTCATATGTATTGGGTTGTTGGGTTGTACTCTTAAAACAATATTTTAGTGTTTGTGTGTGCTATCTGCACAACTTTATATATAAGAGTTGATATGCTTGTTGTCCCACATTTTCTTATCAACTCGTGTGCAGGGTTCAACATCATGATTGAAAATCAATTTCTAAAAAGCTTTGATTTTATGGGACGTAATAACCCTCCCTTTGAACCCATCAGTTTGCTTCGTGCTACTCGATTGTTCATTGAAGACTGTGAAGTGGTCACTTCCTCTGATCTTTTTACACGAATGGAATCACTTCCCCTGTGTATTGGGTGGAAACTTCCTTTTCCTTCTGTGCCTTCTTCTTCATCTGTGAGTTTCCATTGTATCAAGCTTATTACCGATGGATACAATGTTGAATTTCTTGGGAAGGAAATTGTTCGTGGTTTAGTCGATGTTGAGTCTAGTGGCACATATATTCGATCGCTTAACCTACATGTTCATGTTCAAGAGTCGGCTCTTTGTTTGGGCATCCATTTCAAGTATATGCTCCTGGGTATCGATGATCTTGAAAATAAATGGGGTACAACCATGAAGGAAACTCAGGAGGCTTTGCGAGTTCTGCTCAGAATCCTGAGGAAACAAAATGATCTTATTTACCGTCAGTAACTGAACCTTACGTAGATGCTCTATCAATAAATGGATGCTAGGGAGTGTATCGCAAGCAAGACTAGTGAAGCCCATCAGAAGACGCTAATTATTGATAAGCAATGTGCCCATATTGATGACCTGCTGGAAAAGCTTAAGAAGAAACAGGCTGAATGCGACCACTTCCTGACCTCTGGTGTTGGATTGAAAAATAAGTTTGATGAACAAGTTACCATAAACACACAATTACGAGAAGAAAATGAAGATCTTCGTGTTGAATGAAATTGTCTTGATTCATCTATTTTTCAGTTGAAATAAGCTTGCACTGACTACAGGAATCAACTTCAAGTTCCCCCTTCATCATCACGCCGTACCTTATGCTATGGTGATTTGACTGTTGGTGGTGGCGATTAAAGAATAAGATTGTTAGATGCTGTCCAATCTCATATTCGTTGTCTTGAAGAGGAAGTTCAAATTTTAAGGATGAGAATAGAACAATACGAGGAAATGGTGAATGTTATGAGTATGCAGTTGAATTACAAAGAGTTTGGTCTTATAACTGACTTTAATGCTTATTATGCCAAACATCTTAATCGTATGGGAAGAAGAGGTATGACCCACCATCCAGCATAGTTACATATGCAATGGAAATATGATTACTTAAATAGCGAGGAGCGTGAGGCGGAAGAAAGTCACCGCCGAGCTGAGCAACGTTATATGGTGGTGAATGATCTTCTCATGAAACTGAGTGCCCTCCTTATGAGGCTGAACTTAATCGTCGTCTTGTTTGTTCCTCTTCTTCTGGACCATTACGCTCTTGAAGGCATAAATAGTGTGTTTTCTTTGTTGATATAGATGATATGATCGTCTGTATGTTTTGTAGTTGTTGGGGTCTATGACTCGTATTGTACTGATAACGATTATTTCCTATCTTTTTTGTTGCCATGTTTTTCTATCAAGATCGATCTTCTACGATCTTGTGCTTTGTGGGCATATCTACTTTGTAGCTAAATATATTGTTTGCTTTGTCGATGTTACGATGTAGCAAGATCTATTACTTGTTTTTATCACTATGTTTTAAAGGCTAGTTTGCCAATGAGCAAGATCTATAGCTTGAATTCGTTAGAATTGTGGAGTTGCAAAATCTATAGTTTTCAATCAATTGTATATGCGCAAAATCCGTAGCTTGCTTTTGTTTGTCATGGAGAGTTGCAAGATCTAAAGCTTGCAACCCCTTATTATTATGCAAGGTCTATAGCTTGTATTTTATTTGATTAGTGAAGCTACGAGATCTAAAGCTTACATGAATCGATGTTTGTGTGAGATCCATAGCTTGCAAAGTGTTAGATTTGCAAGATCAAAAGCTTGTGTTCGCTGGAAGATATGCGGGATCTACTACCCGCTGTTAAATTGTCCAAGTAACCTGATCGTAAAGAATGAGAATCGCGAATATTGTCCAGCAAAGTGGATTTTATATTAATATATACTATGGTGATCATATCGCGGTGGAACAGTGATACTAAAGGAAAACAAGAATAGTGTCCTTGTGTATATACAGGTGGTCGTTCATTATTTTTATTTTAGACATAAAACTTCCTTAAGTTAGTAATATGCCACGTGTTCAGGACTGCGGTGCCATCCATTCTTTCTAACTCATAGTTGTTGGACTTGTGAGCCTTCGTGACTTTGTATGGTCCTTCCCCTTTGGGCATAGCTTTCCCTGTTCTTTATCCAGGCTATCATCGGTTTTTCCTCAGCACCAGATCACCAATCTGAAATCTCTTTTCCTTCACTTTCTGATTGTAAGCTCTTACCACTCTTTCCTTGTGTTTGGCTTTTGTGATATTTTCCAAGTTTCTTTGCTCCTCAAATTCGTCTAGTTCTAACTTCAACACATATTGATTGTCTATCTCCTTATAATTGCTTATCTTGAGACTTGAATTTCCAATTTCTATGAGTATGACTGCTTTGTGACCATACACCAAAGATTATGGCATCTTCCCCATTGGCTGTTGGATGGTTGCTCTATACGACCATAGCATGTTCGCTAACTCATTCACCCATCATGTTCGCTTTCCTTCTAATCACTTATGTATCCTCTGAACTATGGTCCTGTTTGTCACTTCCACTTGGCTATTAGCTTGAGGATGTGCCATGGAGTTAAACTTGTGAATAATCCCAAGCTTCAAACACCAGTTGGTGAACACCACACTGTGAATTGTGTGCCGTTATCCGTGACAATGGTATGCAGCACTCTGAAGCAGCATACAATGTTTTTCCATACAAATTTCCCAGTGGCTTTGGCTGTGACACATTCTAATGGCTTAACTTTGACCCACTTTGTAAAGTAATCGACCGCTAAAATGAGGAACTTAGCGTTGTGTTCTCCTCTTGGGAATGGTCCCACTAAATCTATCCCCCCTTGTCAAATGGACAGGCTCCGTAGATTCCTGTCAAAGTTGATTGCGGCTAATGCTACAGAAAATCATTAATTTGGAAACTCTTACACTTGAGGATGAAGTTGTGTGCATCATTGAATATAGTCAGCTAGTAGTACCATGCTCTGATTATTTTTCTAGCTATCATTCTAGCTCCCTTATGCATTCCACATAAGCCTTCACGAATCTTTTTTAAGATTTCAGTTACCTTTGACCCTACACATTTTATCCATAGGGACAAGAATCCTTTTTTTTACAATGCACATCTTCGTAGGCGTAATTAGTGGAATGCAATTCAAACATTCTAGCATTCACCTTATCTTCTGGAAACATACCTTTTGCGAAGAAATCTATTAGCGGAGTCATCCATCTTGCCTCATCTTTTTGGATTGTTAGCACAACCGTTGGTATGGTGCTTCTAACTAGGATAACCTCCATGATGACATCCCTCTGCTGAGTAAGGGAATCAAATCCTGTAGTCGCTAGTTTTCTTAATGCATCTGCATGTGTGTTTTCGCAGTGCGGGACGTGTTTTATGTCAAAATATTCAAGTTCAGCTATGAGCTGTCACACCTTCGCCATATATTTCATCAACTGGTATTTTCGCACCTCATAGTTACCTTGCACTTGTTGGACCATAATTAGTGAATCATTGGATACCCGGACACTCCTTACTTTCATTCTGACAGCGAGATCTAATCCATAAATTAGAGCTCCGTATTCTGTTTCATTGTTGGTAAGAAAGAAGTTGAATCGTAATGAGTGTCTGTGTTCGCCCCTATTTGGAACTGCTTTTTTCTACTAAAAGCAATCCTGCTCCGCATCCTTCCTTGATTGATGCGCCATCAACGAACAACATCCAAGCCACCTGTTCCCATTTTGTCTTACCCTTGTCAATTGTGAAACTCTGATGGATGCTCGCTCTTCGTGTCCCTTCGCTTGTCATCTTTGGAATGAAGTCTGCCAGTGCTTGAGCTTTGATTGTTGTTCTAGGTCGAAATGGTATTTCAAATTGACCTAGTTCTAGAGCTCACTTTGCCAATCTGCCTGAAGACTCCAACTTAGAGAGGATGTTCTTGATTGGAAACCCTGTGTAAACTAATATGTTGTGGCTATGGAAGTATGTTCTCAATCTTTGCACTGAATAGACCAAAGCCAAGGTTAACTTTTCTACAGGAATGTAAGCTATCTCCACCTTTTGCAGGATTCTGCTGATGTAATAAACTGGAACCTGTCTCCTCCCTTCTAAGCGAACTAACACAGAGCTGATAGTGTTTTGTGAGATTTCTAAGTACAAGTACAATGTTTCTCCAGATACGGGCAATTTTAGCATTGGCAATATTTGAAGCTGGTTTTTTAACCCCTTATATGCTCTCTGACAGTCTTCGCTCCAGCTGAATTTTCTTGCCTTTCTTAGCACTTCAAAGAGTGAAAAATGCTTTTCTGCAGCCTTTGATACAAAATGAATAAGCACTGCCAAATGATCCCATTAAGATTTGTACTTCTTTAACTGTTCCCGATTGGGGAAGATTCACTATGGCTTGGATCTTGTCTGGGTTAGTTTCTACACCCTTTGAGGAAACATTGTAGCCCAAGAGGTTTCCAGCCCCACTCTAATTACACACTTTTTAGGGTTGAGTTTCATCCCTATGGCCTTTAAAGTGTCCAAAGTTTCTTTCAAGCCTTCAACGAAGTTACCTACCTATCACCATATCATCGTCGCACGCTACAATGTTTCTCCCTATTTGGCTTCTGAACGCCTGGTCAATCACCCTCTGGTATGTCGCTCCCGCTTTTTTGAGGCCAAATGACATATTCACATAACAAAATATTTTGAAGCTTGTTATGAAGGATGTTTTCTCTGCATCGTCTTGGTTCATTGATATTTGGTGATATCCTTTGTATGCATCCAAGAATGACAAGACTTTGTGTTCCAAGATCGCTTCCACCAGTTGATCAATCTTTGGAAAAGGATAAGAATCGTTTGGACATGCTTTGTTCAAATTTGTGAAATCTGTGCACATCCTTCAAGCATCGGTTGACTTCTTCACCATGACTGGGTTTGCTAACCACGTTGGGTATATAACTTCCATTATTATGTCGGTTTGTAACAGTGATGTAACCTTTTCTTTGATTGCTTTTAGTCTATCGCTAGCAAAGCAACGCTGTTTCTGCTTAACCGATTTAACTGAGCTGCTAATATTCAACGAATGGGTAGCAATGTCTGGGCTTAATCCTCTCATGTTTTGTACGCCCCATGCAAACGTATCCCTATGGCTTTGCTTGAATTACCTTCGCCTTTTTTCATGCTAGAAGATGTTTTCCAACCTTTACGCATTTGGAGTCATCTTTGGCATCTAGGTTTATTAACTCTATTTCTTCACCTAGGTCGACTGATTCGTTTGAATGTTCTAGTAAACTTTCTCCTGAAATAGTGTTCACAAGTTTTTCCTTTTCTCCTGTCTCTCCAACCTTCATCGTTATAACCATGCATTGCCTGGCTGCTTGGTTTCTCCTAATTGTTGCTACTCCGGCTGGGGTTGGGAATTTCATTACCAGGTGATAAGGGGACCAGATTGACTTAGCTCTGTTCATCCATGGTATTCCAATTGTGGCATTAAATGTACTTCTGGCATCCATAACAACGAAGTCGCACGTGATTGTGCAATTTTTCTTGCTTTCCCCTATCGTGACAGGAAATTGTATATTTCCTAGAGGCATTTCTGCTTACCCTGTGAATCTGACCAACAAAGATGTAGAATTTTGTAGATCCATTCTCTTGAAGCCCAACCTGTCAAAAATATCAACAAATAGTATCTTGACCGCACTACCGTCATCCACAAAAACTCTGTTGACAGTTGAATTTTCAATTTTTACTATCATAACCATGGGGTCGTTGTGTGGTGAGTCGTTGGGTACTGCATCCTCTTTGCTAAAGGTAATTGCTTTGTTTGGGAAAAACCTTTTATCAACTGGCTCTTGTGGAGGAGAATACCTTGCCTTGGCCTTCCACACGTTGTTAGAAAGCGACTCCATTGATCCATGTATAGAGAAGATAATTATCTCTGGTGCTTCGCTATCCAAGCTGTCATTATACTCTACAGTGCCGTCATTTTTTTTAGCCATTTTTGTCGTAATACCTTGGTTTCGTGGAGACGGGTTCAGTTTCTTGCTTGCCTCCCCAAACTAACTTGTTGCTTCTTTTCTATATTGGCCCAAGTTGCCATTGCTCATATTTTCTTAAACCTGTCTTCTTAGGTCCTTGCAATACTCGGTGTCATGGCCATGATCTTTGTAAAAATCAAAATAAAACTCCAGTGATCTTTTTTATGGTGGTGCGATCATTGGTGTTGGTTCTCGGAATAGATCTTTTTTTGCTAGCCATATTTCTTTCCTTGTCTTTGTTAGAGATGCATCTTGAAATGGCAAACCCTGTGAGTTTGGCTCTCCTCTTCTGAAAGTGGATTTTACTTTTCCTTTTTTAGGCCAGTTCTTTTGTGAATACTCCAATGTTCTCTTTTCACCCTATTTCTTTTCTATCTTTCGGTTGTTTGCCTCCTCTGTTCGCACATATTATTTAGTCATTTTCTGTATTTCCCTTGGGTTTTCCAGCATATTCTTTGTCAGTTCCTTGTAGAATTATCCGGATCTCATGCCCCCCTGAAAAACTACCCAATAATGATTGAAATGAAAAATCTTGAACTTGTAGGCTCTCCGTGATGAATTAGATAAGATTTTCCGCAAGCTTTCATCACTTCACTGTGCTATATTGTTGAGATATGGAATCGTTCTAGTGAATGTTTTCTTTTGGTAGAAACATCCCAAAAATAAATCTAACAACTGTGCCCAAGACTTAATAATTTCGTGTGGAAGATGTTTGTACCACGTAATCCCAGTGCCTGATAGAAAGATGGTAAACGCTTTGCATACTAGTTTTATGTTCGCATCCCAGAATCTCATATTGTTTCTATATGAATGCAAGAGCTCTTTTGGATCTGTGGTACCATCATAGACTTTAACATGTAGAGAAAGTTTGAATTCTTTAGGCATCCTGAAATCTCGTAAATGTGGTGTGTGGGGCGACTTATCCGCATCATCTTATGCGACGATGTTATGCAGCTCTTATTCATAGTAGAGATGTTCGCATTCTAGATTTTCCCTTTTCTCTGGCTTTGGGGTTTTGGCCTCAGAGTCTTTAAGAATTGATCATACAGGTCTTCCCTGTTCGCTTCTAGGAATGCTGCAAATGCCCATTTTTCCTTGTTACAATTGTTGTTTGGAGATTCTGCCTCTTCTTTTTCCTCCTTTGTTTCTTCTTTACTGAACCGTTTCTCTTTACTAGGTGTATGATGTTGCTGGAGGTGTGTTCCCTCATTTTTCCCAACGTTTGCTCTTGTGTCTGATGGTTGTGGTTTTTTGTGCTTCTAGTGAATGTCATTGCTTACTCGAGCAGCCTGAAAGTGAAAAGAAAATAAATTCCGTTCCTCACAGATGGTGCCAAATGATGTGGTAGTCTTATCCAGGTAACCTCTTCTTAGTTCACTTGTTTAAACTCCTACCTCCAAATGCAGCCCCGGAAGTGATTCCGGGAGAGCACCTCTGACGATCAAGCCAGTGCTCTCTTCAAGAAATAGAATTTCTCTCTATAGTAGCACTTACCTTAGCTCCTACAGAGCTTGTTGTACTTATAGGATAATTTCCTTTGCAGTTCCTCATTCTTAGGAACTCAAGATCGTGGGTAAGTCACTCTTACCACGTTCCTCGGTCGTGGTCTTTGTGTTCGCTGCATGTCCCACCTTTGGCGGTCCACGTTCTCTGCCTGTTGGGGTATATGTTGTAATAATACATTCCAATGGAACTTGAAATCACACTTGGATGATTGTGATAAAACTTTCTTGGACATCGATTTGAGTTGTGTTACGTATGCTTTCCTTAAAGAGTAATTTGACCCTATTACAGCTTTGGGTTACATGAATTCCCTTTGAGGATAAAACAATTGAGAATCTCTCTTGTTCTAAGCTTGATTTAGGAGAATACTTTTGAGTATAGCCTGTGTTTTGTGTTGCTATGTATATCTGGAAAAATCTTGTGTTTTTCCCAGGTCATGTTTGTGTTTTCTTTGTTTGTATACATCTCACTTATTTTTTGTGTGCATGTGTATGCCCTATATATATAAGAAACAATTTTCCGAGAGGATGTAAAAATTCATTGTCTAACACAATACACACAACTATCAGAATTATAAATTCTAAAACAATGTATCCTTCCACGATACATCTTTCCACAAATGAAATAGCCGGGTTGCACTACCACATTCAATGTATCGTCCTTAATCTAATATCATCCTTATCCTTTCAATAAAGAGAAGTTAGGTAATACGCACCACCAAATAAGAATTATAATAAACTCTGAAAGAATACATCTTTCTACACTCGAGGACAAGCAATATTAGTCATCACCAACACAATTAATCCTTAACCTATAAATCTGTAAAGTCTTACATAGTTTATACAAATGTGCACTCCGCACCACCAAATTTCTTTAGACGTCCCGAGTTCACAACTACTCGAATCCAACTATACTTAAATAGTTTTGTGTTTCATAAAACACCAGCAATCCTCCCCCCATTTAAGTATTAACCATGATTAGAAAAATCCAACAACTAAACCAAACAAGTGCATAAAGGAAAATGTCTTGAAGATTGAATTTTACCCTTAGTGAACTACACATTCCAAATATTCGAGAATCGGGGTGTCTCTAAAGATTGAACCATTCAACCCATATGAACACTTGAAGATAATCCACACACAAATTCAAATAAAACTAAAAAGCTTAAACCTGACACTATATAAGCCATGTGTCCCTATCCGTTCATGAGTGCATACAAAGCCAAGCCTGAGCTTATTGAAGCGGATACACTTCACACTTCATATAGGTGAATCTCTTTTACTGTACACCTGCAAATGTACTTTGTCAAAGGATCCATTAAGAAGTTAAACTTCAACCTAACTTACATGCAGGTCCAAACATATTACCTCCGGGATATGAAATCATATGTTTCAATCTCAAACAATAGGCCATCCACATTTAATTTTATTCTAATGTCATACAGAGCAAAATTGGGTTTCCCATTATCAAAGCTTTACATAGGCTTTAAACCCATCCCGATCACCGACTTGTTTATCAAGTCCCTAACTAGTCACTTCATCAAGTTTTCCGCTAGATTGTGTTGATATCTTACAAAATCAGCTGAAATCACATCATGAGTTATTAACTCACGATTCATGCTATACCTAGCGCCCAAGTGTCTAAATTTTCATTATACACTTCACTATAAGCCTTAGTCATCTACCGGCTTAAGCCATAACAGAATTTCATATACCAAATTCTGTAACCATTCTGCTCTTTACCAGCAATTTACATGACCTTTTATTTCATCCTACAATTTTCTGATTTCTTGTTCTATGCATTTACAAGAACCTTTAACATTCAAACATCACTCATGCATGAACACTATTTTTGTTTTATAGATATCATAAAGCATATCATCATGCAACATGCCATTCACGATTCAATAAATTAAAATTAAAACTTACAATTATTAGTATTTATCTCTTTCATATCTCTTGAATATTCTTCATCACAAATATCGTCATTTGTCCTACACCAATATAAATTCATATTCTTTGAATTCATACTAAAATGTGATTCATAAACTAAACTCTTACAGGATTTCCTATCACAAGTTAATCCACTTTCCATGTTCAGATTACCAACACACATGTGTGGCTTGCAATCCCCAATCTTGATGGATTGCAGCCCCAACCTCAATTTTGAATCCATGTGAAGGCAACTGGCATGTAAATTTGAAACTCGCGTCAGCTTTTAGCACCACCTGGAAATGCGTTTCTCTAATATGATGCTTCATATCTCATTAACAGAATATTTTCTCAAATTCAAAATTTTATTCCCGAGAATTTCAAACTTTTCTCATAATCACAATTCTTTTCCAGAACTAATAGTTCCTTCTTCTAAAAGTTTTGTAACTCGTGCTTTAGAGTTGATAACATTAATCAAATATGTTTCACTTTCAAATCATATGCTCAATTTGTGTAAATATAAAATATAACCAATCATATTATGCATAGGCTGAGCCGCCCTATCTGTATCATGCATACATATATTGCATGTTAAAAATAAACATACACATGAGCGAATACGTGTCTATATTATAGATATGTGTATAACTAAAATGCCTTAACACGTCCCATGTGGTTGCTTGTCGAAGAATAAACATTTTGCAACAATTATATAATACATGTTTTAGGTTTACTCTACCCAAATCCTACCAGCCAAACATAGACCATAAATAGATATTGTGATGGGGTTAGGATATTTGAGTGGTGTAGACCATATTAGAAATTTACATGAATCCCTCATTTTCTAGCCAAAATAGTTATGGCATTTATTATTACTTTTCTCAATGTTTCTAACTATTTTGCATATGAAATTAATTTCCTATTTCATTACATGCGTACTACTCTATTATAAAAGAAGAACAATAACATACCTTGTGACTAGTGCACCATTTCCATACTGTAGTCATCATTTTCCCATATGTTCCATATGTTGCTACGATGTAGTTCCTTCATGCTTAATCTAATCTATACTGCGCATCCTTTCAGCTGCATGCCACACGTTGCATGTTGCACCATAGCATCGCTCATCCAATACCTAATTCATCCATGCGCCAAATGTAACACCAAAATCATCATCCAATGCGTTCAAATAATTACTCTTTAAGATTGTTGGGGTAGATGTTGTAATAATACATTCTAATGGAACGTGAAATCACACTTGGATGATTGTGATAAAACTTTCTTGGATATCGATTTGAGTCGCGTTATGTACGCTTTCCTTAAAGAGTAATTCGACCCTATTACAACCTTGGGTTACACGAATTCCCTTCGAGGATAAAATAATTGAGAACCCTTTTGTTCTAGGCTTGAATCAGAAGAATACTTTTGAGTATAACCTGTGTTTTTGGTTGCTATGTATATCTGGGAAATTTTTGTCTTTTTCCCCGGTCATGTTTATGTTTTCTCGGTTTGTATACATCCCACTTTTTTATGGCCATGCGTACGCCCTATATATATGTATATATATATATATATATATATGAAACAATTGTTCGAGCTGATGCAACAGTTCATTGTCTAACACAATACACACAACTATCAGAATTATAAATTCTGAAATGATGTATCATTCCACGATACTTCTTTCCACAAATGAGATATGCATGTTGCACCACCACATTCAATGTATCATCCTTAATCTAATATCATCCTTATCCTTTCAATCAAGAGAAGTTAGGTAATATGCACCACCAAATAAGAATTATAATAAACTCTGAAATGATACATCTTTCCACACTCGAGGACAAGCCATCACTACCACAGAGACCCCCCTCTAGCACCAGTTTTTTAGCACCAGTTTTAAAAACCGGTGCAAATAATGTAATAGCAACGGTTTTTATTTTTTTGGCACCGGTTCTAAAACTGGTGTTAATTTAGCACCTGTTATAATTATGTTAGCACCGTTTATTTTTATAATAACGGTAGAATTGATGAAAACCAGTGTTAAACTAACACCGGTCAAAAAACCGGTGCTAAAAATAACAAAAACCGGTTTTACATTAGCACCGGTTCGAAAACCGGTGCTAAAAATCCGCATAACCAGTGAATTGAAAATTTTGGCACCGGTTAAAATTTTCAAAAACCAGTGCTAAATTTGAACCGGTTTGAAAACCGGTGCTAGAAATTAAAGAAAACCGGTTTAAAGTATATATTTGGCACCGGTTTTAGAATCCGGTGCTAAAAAATTAAAGAAATCAGTGCTAAAAGAATTCCAGAAAAAAAGCGGGAAAAATGGCACCATTTGATTTTGCACCGGTTAAAAACCGGTGATAATAGAAAAAATGGCACCGGTTTTACGTAATATTCACAAAAACTGGTGCTAAATTGAGCATTTAATGCTCCGAACTACCACTCTAAAATTAGGTCTGAACTTGTAGTTTCCTTTTCTCTTCATTGATGGAAGATTTTTTGGATGGTGAGCAATAACTCAAAGCAATGAAAACCAATGGATGTAAGTTTTCATCAACTTCTTGGAATTTCAATCAAATAGCTAGTAGTTATAACAACCATACATACATGCTTGGAGAGAGTTTATTCGTATGTATTAATGGTTTCTATATGCTTTATGTTGGTTTAGTATCATGTTGTGAGAGTGTAAATGAGTGTGGATGTAGACATCGTTGTGTTTATTTTGGGAGATGGTATATATACATATATATACATATATGTATCCCAAAGAAAAGCTAGTTGATCGATTCACATACATATACGCATACATGACACCTTTAGTATTGTGTAGCAAATTGATTGTGTTTATTTTTATTATGCTTGAACAATGAAAATTTGTGTAATTGTTTATTATGTGTTGTTTACATACAATGGACTGAGAGTCAATGTTTGCATGGAGGGAAAAAATGGTTAGCTATCCAAGTGTGGCTAGAGGGGGTGGTGAACATATTGCATTTATTGATTCATTTCTTGATTATGCCTTCGGTAGGGAGGAGAGGATACTTTGTCCATGCAAAAGATGCTTGTGTCGTGAACGGTTAGATGATCGTGGACTTGTTAGATTTCACTTGTTGAAGAACGGATTTGACGGAGGTTACATTGTATGGACATTTCATGGAGAGGTTGAGCAAGGACATAACGGTGGTTTTGACAAGGTAGATGGAAACAAATGTACCGTTGATGCTATGTTCGATGACATTGTATGAGATTTTGAGGGGAAGGCTAAAATGTTGAGTGCTTTGCTCGACGAAAAAGAGAAGCCATTGTATCCAGGATGTAAAAGTAAGGATACCATAATCTCTTTTTTTATGGAGGTTTTCAATTTGAAAGCTACAAGTTCTTGGAGTGATGCAAGTGTGAATTCACTTCTAAAGCTTCTAAAGGATAAGTTTCTAGAAGGGAATGGAATACCGAAAAACTTTTACGAGGCCAAGAAAATATTGTGTCCACTCGGTTTGGAATACAAGAAAATACATGCATGTCCAAATGATTGTGTGTTGTATGACGGTGATTTGAAAGATGCGGTTCAATGTCCTGTGTGCAAACATTCAAGATATAAGGGTGTGAGGAATGATGATGATGGGTGATTGGGTAAGAAGAAGAAGAAGGTCTCATTGAAGTGTATGTGGTATCTTCCTTTATTTCCTAGGTTAAAGAGGTTATTCACAAATTCAAAAGATGCAAAGAACTTGCAATGGTATGGAGAGCGGGAAAGACCAAGCGACGACAAGATAAGACATCGGCAGACGGTGAACAACGGAGAAATTTTGACAATCGATATCCTTCATTTGGTTCGGAGGTTAGAAATTTACGCCTTGCATTGTGTACTGATGGGATGAATCCATTTGGTAATATGTCATCAAAGCAAAGTTCTTGGCACGTGATGTTGGTTATATATAATTTTCCCCCTTATTTGTGCATGAAACATAAATATGTTATGATGACTTTGTTAATCTCAGGTCGTAGGCAACCTGGGAATGAGGTTGATTTGTATTTGAGACCATTTATCGATGATTTGAAGATATTGTGGGAAGAAAAAGGGGTGTTGGTATTTGATGCACATATGAATGTGGAGTTTCAATTGTGTGCCATGCTTTTTTGCACGATCAATGATTTTCCAGCCTATGGAAATTTGTCAGGCTATGTTGTGAAGGGGCACAAAGCATGTCATATTTGTGAGGAGGAGACAAAATTCAAACAGCTAAGACATGTAAGAAAGACAGTGTATCTTGGCCATAGAAAATGTCTGCAAGGAAACCATAAATACCGGGATGATGTGGTCAATTTTGTTGGTGGGAAAGAACGAAGGAAATCCTCTACACCACTAACTGGTGTGCAGATTCACAATAAGATTAAGAAATTGAGAGTGGTGTTGGGAAAGTATAAAGGCAAGGACAAAATACATTGTGATGGTCCATGGAAGAAAAGATCAATATTTTTTGATCTACCGTACTGGGAGCATCTTGAGGTTAGGCATTTCCTAGACGTTATGTATATTGAGAAATTTTTTTGTGAAAGTTTGATAGGCACCCTCTTGAATATTCCCTGGAAGATGAAATATAGTTTGAATGCTCGGTTGGACTTGGTTGATTTGGGAATCAGAAATGACCTCGCCCCAGAAGTGATGGGTAAGAGGACTTACTTGCCCCCTGCACCTTGTACATTGTCAAAGGAGGAGAGAATCTCAGTTTGTGATAGTTTGAAATCAGTGAAGGTCTGAATTGGTTATTCATCGAATGTGAGTCGGTTAGTTACGACGGATTGTCGGATGACCGGGTTGAAATCTCATGATTGTCATGTTTTGATGCAACAACTGTTATCTATTGCTATTCGTGGGGCAATGGAGGCTGACGTAAGGTACTCAATCACTAGAATTTTTATTTTTTGCTTCCATATGCCGGAAGTCTATTGATCGGGACCATTTGGATGTCCTACAAAAAGAGGTTGTTGTTGTGCTATGCAAGTTGGAAATGTATTTCCCTCCCTCTTTGTTTTGATATAATGGTTCACTTGGTTGTTCATTTAGTGCAGGAGGTAAAGATATGTGGTCCGGTTGGTATGCGTTGGATGTATCCTTTCGAGCTTCACGTGAAAGTCTTTAAGGGATATGTGAAATGTATGAGTCAGATGGATGCTAGTGTTGTTGAGAGGTATGTTACCGAAGAAGTAATTGAATTTTTCTCTAGCTATTTGGAGGAACATAGAAATTTTGAGGTGCCCCAGAATCGATATGTTGGAAGGAAGGTGGGAAAACCGAGGTCAAGTGGAATTTTATTTACTCCATTGAATAGTGATCTGATGTCAGTTCATTTGTATGTGTTGAGGAATTGTATGGAGACTACTGCTTATATGACCAAGCACCTTAATTCGATCACAGAGTATCATCCCACGTGGCCCCCTAATAAAGTTCAGTTGGAGCACAATGACAAGTTTATGAATTGGTTATATGATCGATGCAATGTAGGAGATTACGACCCTAAAATTAAGGCATTTGCAAGGAAACCTACCTGCACAGTGTTGAGGTATTCTGGATATGACATGAATGGTTTATGTTTTTCTACTAGGGACCAAGATTTAAAGAGCACAACACAAAATAGTGGGGTATACATTGAGTCGGAGACTATGTGGCAAGCAAGTAAGAAAGACAATAAACCAGTCCTAGCTGTGATGTCGTTTTATGGTGTTATTGATGAGATTTGGGAGCTTAATTACAGAGAATTCAAGATTCCGGTTTTCAAGTGACAGTGGTTTGATAACACAACTGGAGTTCGAACTGATGACACAATGGGATTTACCCTTGTTGACTAGACTCGTGAAGCATATGAAAATGATCAGTTTATTTTGGCCGAACAAGCAAGACAAGTTTTATACGTAAATGACCCATGCAATGTAGGTTGGTCTGTTGTGTTATAAGGTATGGAATTCTCTTTCCGTGATGAAATTGATTTTGAAGTTACAAGTGAAAGGTTAGAGTTCCCCTCTATTTCCCCTCTACTTAATAACAACGGGATTGAGGTGGGAGCAATGCGGAGGAAACACAGAGATGACATTTGGGTAGATGAAGATGGCCAGGAAATTCGAAACGTTCAATCCAAGAAGAGGAAGATGGTTGAAGACTTGCGGGGGTCGATCAATGAATTCGAGATAAAATTTATGTATTTTTGTAGTTTGTTGTGTTTTGTACCACTGTTAAATATTCTACAACTATGTTCCAATTGGTCCCCATTTTAAGCAGCTCTGTGAGCTGCAGCGCGCTGCCGCTGTTTTGGTAAAGCCTTAGACAAAATTACCTTCATTTTCCTATGGTAGGTGCTGCCAGCTGCAGAGCACTGCAACTCTTTTGGTTCAGCGCGCTGCAGTTTTTTCACACACACATTACCTGTTTTGAGTTGCTCGTTCAGTTCCTCTAAGACAAGAACATGAAGAAGTTACGAGACTAGAAATGTCAAATTCCAAAATCACATCCAAAGAGTAGCAACACAGTAGCAATATTTGTTTTGCAAATAAAAAATCTACGAATCCAAGTTCCATATTAACCTAGCAAAAGAAACAACCTAAGAAAATGAAGATGTGAGCTCAATGTAGGTAGTCAATCTTTGCGCGAGCTGTTCTCCCCAGTGTTGGACGTTAGCGAATCTAAGGTAGGGATTGGACCCAATTCCTTGATCCTCTCGCCACACATGGCAGTGAGGATCTTTCTAACATACGATGTTCATCGCACCAAGTGATCCACCTTTAGTTGCAATGCTGCCATGTCCCCATCCGAGTTCTCCTTAGATGATTTACTTGTTGCAACCCTAGATGACTCAGCAACGCTCTTCTTCTTCGAGAATATTAGTGGGTTTGTGGGAAGCTTTGGCATCATTGTGACATCATCATCTTTGAATCGGCAACCTGCTTCCATGCATATGGCTGTGATGAGTGAAGAGAAGCCTATGCAATTATAGGCATTGACACAATCCCAGATGCACGCCATTATCGTACCCCCAACATCAATGCTCATGTTTTTCTTGATCATTTAGAGCAGCAACATACGGGACCTATGAACCTCACTATTCATTTTCACCAGGAGAAGCCGGGAAGCTATGAAACTATACCACACGTTCATGTCTTCAGTCAAGTATTTCTTCTCAATGCTGGATCATTCTTGTGGCAGATTCCGGATAACTTCATCGCTATCATCACAAATTTCTTTTTTGATGTCTTCCCATGAAGCTTGTTGAACAGCTTTCTCAACGGCTTCGTACAAACTTAAGGGCTTCGGTGGGATCTTGTATCCGCTGTAAGCTCAATGAACTGACCACAGAGAAAAACATCTGGACAATTCTTGTACTTCATGAGCGACAAGAACTCACATGCCATGGTCTGGTTTGCACGAGGTGGTTGTGAGATGAAGCCTACCCAGCTGTGCTTGTTCACGTAGTCCTTGTAAGGTTTTTCTAGTCTCAACCCTCTCTCTAGTATGAGGCCCATGCTAATAAATTCTGTGTACACAGTTATTGCCTCATGACAGTCCGCTTCTGCGGTTGGTATTGGATTGTTCGAGGGGACAATCTAAGACCCGTGCTGACGCTCATTCTTCTCGCCGACTCTGGTTGTTTTCCTTGAGTTTTGGGTGTTGGTCTTCTGCTTGGGTGCACTCTTTTTGGGGGCCATACCTGGTAAAGTAAATGTGTTATGGTACTTAATGCGCCAGCAAAATGTGAACACAAGCCAGAATATTAACGGGTGGTCAGAATATTATCGAAAAATTAGAAAACTGGGTGGTCAGAATATTAACGAAAGCAGGAAAAAATTCAAAAACATAAATAACCTTACATGAAAATTTTCTATCAGGAATACACAATCAGCTTTCCGAATACAGAATACAGAATCAGGTTTTTTCACAGATTCATGTTTTCTCACATACAGAATATAGAATCCGGATTTTTTAGAATTACTCCCGCATTTCGAAAATAAAAGCACAAGCAAAATAAGAAAACTAGCTGGAAAGAATATCAACACTACCACGAATAAATTCTCCATCCAGAATAACCTCAAATGAGCATTTTTGGGGGGTTATACAATAAGTTATTTTCCAGAATCATTCTTTTTCATATTCAGAATAAACAATCAGGTTTGTACACAATTACTCACGCATTTACAAAACAAAAGCACAATAAGGTTCATCACAATTAGGGCTTTTCATGAAATCAAACCTAAAGCATACAAAAATGGTAGACAATCCCTAGGAAACCAAACACGAGTGTGTATCCGCTTACCTAATTCGGACTATGGTTTGTTGAGGAAAGGTGTTTGGAGTTCAGACGGTGGTTGGCGGACAGAGCTTTGCCGATGGAGCTTGGCAGACGGAGCTTCGCGGACGGTAGCTTGGTGGAAGGTGTGTGGTGGAAGGGACGGAGCTCGGCGGAGGTGGTGTTGAGCGGGGACGATGGAGGGAGCAGGGAGGGTGGAGGGAGCAGGGAGGGCAGAGGGAGCGGGGTTGGCAAAGGGAGTAAAGATGGTGGAGGGAGCGGAGACAAAGTTTACCGGTGGAAGGAGAGGGGGATGTGGAGGGAGCTTGGGAGAGGAAAGGTGTTAGGGTATTGGCCGAGTTGAGTGACCAATTTCACAAACACATTGCACTAAGTCTACAAACAAATGGGCTGAATTTTACACACAATTAGGTTGAATTTTACAAAGACATGGGTTGAAAAATGTTAACTGTTTTAAGAGGCACGGATCAAGGGGTTGAGGGGTTCGAGGTCTCGAGAGGTGAATGGGTTCGAGGAGTCGAAGGGGACAAGGAGTCGAGGGGTGGTAGGTTCGAGGGGTCGAGGGGTCGATGGGTTCGAAGGTTCGAGGGGTACGAGGGGTCGATGGGTCTCGAGAGGTGGATGGGTTTGAGGGGTCGAGGGGTCGAGGGGTTCAAGGTCTCGAGAGGTGGATAGGTTCGAGGAGTCTAGGGGGACGACGGTCGAGGGGTGGATGGGTTCGAGGGGTGGATGGGTTCGAGGGGTACGAAGGGTCGAGGAGTACGAGGGGTCGAGGGGTGAATGGGTTTGAGTGGTCGATGGGTTGTAAGGGTTCGAGATCAAAGAGGTTTGAGGGGTCGAGAAGTTTGAGGTTAGAGGGGTTCGAGGGGTGGATGAGGTTCGAGGGGTCGAGGGGTTCGAGGGGTCGAGGGGTTGAGGGTCGAGGGGTCGAGGGTTTTGAGGTTCGACAAGTCAAGGGGTTTGAGGGGTCGGGAGGTTCAAGGGCTCGAGGGGTTTGAGGGGTTGAGGGGTACGACGGGTCGAGGGGTACGAGGAGGGGTTCGAGAGCTGGAGGGGTTTGAGATTAGAGGGTTTTGAGAGGTGGAGGCCTTCGAGGGGTGGAGGGCTTCAAGGGTGGAGGGCTTCAAGGGTGGAGGGCTTCGAGGAGTGGATGGCTTCGAGGGCTCGACAGGTTCGAGAGCTCGAGGGGTGGAGGGGCTCGAGGGGTGGAGGGACTCGAGAGCTCGAGGGTGTTATAGTAAATCAGGATTGATTTTAATGATTCTGAAGAAGTGATGTTGACTAGGACAGAGTGTTAGTAGGACTATACTCCCTTTTGTATTCTATTTATTTCTGTCAACAATAGATCATTTTCTAATATTGTTATACGAATGTTAGAGTAAATGGTTACTAAGCTAGAGTTCTACTCATATTATGTTTCCTTATTGTACTCTATATATTTTTGTAAGCAATACAATAATTGGTTACGGCGACTCAAATACAGTCTTCCTGTCGTCCCTTACTTACAGAGGCGACTCAAATACAGCCTTCCTCAAGTGCAACTAAGTGAGACTACTACCAAGCGAGACACTTAAACATGTTTGTATTGACTCAGACTAATTCCTGGTTAGACTCTAACTCTCTAGCCATTCTATGTGTACAAGTAATAGTATAAAATAGTAAATACACAATTCTTGATACGAGCGATTTTCACGAAGTAGTATACAAAGTACTGAACCTAACTCAAGTCATGATAATGACCAATTTGGCCAACAAAGGCAGCAAGAATGGTATAATTAAACTCTAAGTACACTTCCGCTCTAAGTAGACTTTTGCTATAAGTAGACTTTCGCTCGAACATCATGCCTTAAGCCCTCGAGCCTCATGCCTTTAGCCCTCGAGCCTCATTCCTCTAGCCGTATCCCTCGAGCCCTTGAACCTCCTGCCTCTAGCCCTCGAACCTCCTGCCTCCTGACATTTTTTTATTTCTTAAAACTTAGGGGTATAATGGTAATTTTACATATTTTGACCAATTTTACCATTGACTTTCCCTGAAAACCACCTCTGGGGACCAAAACATATCATTTTGAATTTTTTGGGTACCATCTAAGGGTTTTTTTGCAAATGGGGACAAAAAGATAGTAAAAGATACTTTGTAGGGGACAAAAAAAATAATTTAGTCTAATGTTTTTATAAAAAAAACATTTGAAAGTATAAAACACTAAAATAACCCAACAAAGCATCATTTTCCTTCCCTCCCAAATTTTCCCTATTCCTTCCATAACCTTAACCCCAAATTTTCGTACCCCTCCCACCCCAACACCTCTACCGATTTCCCTCTTCCCTCTATAACCTTAACCCCAAATTTTCCCTCTTTCCTCAAACCCTGTTTTGACCCCCATACAATATGTTCTCGGTAGGTTGTTATTGGAAATTCGTCTTCGGATGTGTTGTATTAAGATTTCCTTATGTTTGATTGACTTATACAAGAGATTGAATGACGAAGGCGAGGAAGAAATTGTTTGACTCCGGTGGTACAAAAGCCGTTGAAGAGAATTGTGTTACCCCTCCAAAAGCTGACAACTGTGATGACAATAATGAGGAAGTGGATGATGCACCCAAATATTGCTCGGGATCTGAAAAGTTGGGGGAAGAAGAAGAAACTATGTTAAAAGATGACATGAGTGGGAGCTTCGACAAGTTTGAGATTAAAGAATATTGCAAGCATAGAGGCACAGCCACGTGCAAGTCCGTGTTGCTAGCGAAGCAAAACAAGGCACTTAAAATATTTTTCAATGATGACTTCGAACCCCTAGTTATGCACAGTCGATGGTCGATGTATTTTGGCTATGCCTTCCGACGAAGAATCCGCTTTGGGATATGGCATAATTGGAAATCAGTCCCAGACCATGTAAAGGAAGATGCATAGGAAGACATTCTCGTAAGTGTGTTCTAATCCTCCATTTTCATTAGTTCATGTCAACTTCATTACATTTTTCATTAACAAGTTGTATCTTTGTCCACTAGATTAGCTAGTAATACAAACCAAAATGACGTTAAATGAGATGAATAAGTTTCGAATAAATGGACAATTTAGGCCGGAGAAAAGTGGAGGAATTGGAAGACTAAGGTGGCTCACAAGTACATCGTGCAAAAAAACCTGGTTCTTGTGCATGGAGAGATTATCGCTGGATGGACAAAAATGAGTGGGAGCTATTTGTGAAACACAGATCAACCCCTGAATTCAAGGTAATTCCTTGAAAATTATTAATCTCTATTCATTACTTTGTGAGCATTTTACAAATTGATGGCCAAATAGGCATTAAGTGATGCAGCAAAAGTAAGCGCCTCACAGAAGGAGTACATCCATCACACTGGCAGTGGAGGGAATCGTAGGCTTGCAATAGAACTCGAGAAGAGGAAAATAAAGGCTAAAATTGACGAGCTTTTTGATAAAGGTCAGAGCATAGAAGAAGTAGAGGCTTTAGTTCAAATCATGGATTTCAAACCGGACCGCTCGGAGGTGTTCCTTAAAGCTAACTGGGACAAGAAATTATCAACCTACACCAACGACTTCATTAAAAAAGCAGCCCTGGAGGCCATGTGTTCCTGCCAGGATCTTTGGTTTCTGGATTCTTCAAGTAAGTTTGCTACGTCGACCTCCAATGCAGCAACTCTGGATTCAATAGTAGCGAAAGACGTGTCAGTTTTCTGTCTATAGAAAGAGTCCATGCAAATCTTACCCATTGGTTGGCCATAAATGTCATGTACATGGGCACTAACTCCCGCTCTTGAACAAAGTGTAGAGATGATACTACAATAGGCATAAGATCCCATCTGATCTCATTCCCTTTGCAACATAGGACAAATTTGATGACCAACATTCTATCAAAGCTCCCTCTTTATTACATACAAGAAGGTGAGGGGAAGTTTGTGAACTTTTTTGTTAACAGTTACTAGATAGATTCTAGACGCCACAAAGTGGTACCACGCGTTCATTTCTGGAGTTAGAGTTTTCTTAGGTATATTTCTCCAACCTGGTTTGACCAACTCGTCTATGTCTGTACCTGCCCTAGTTATTGTCCCAATGATCTCCTTCTCAATTTTTTGTTGTAGAATTTAGTCGCCATCACCTAGAAAATGTAGTGCAAGAAACTCGTCTTCATCGTTTGGAGCATTGGGTAACCAAAACAAGCCATTAATAGATTTTGATGTCACAGGGATAGTTTTACCTCTATAATACATGTGATTATAACACAACCCCGCACTTCAAGTTTGCATAGAACTCACTTACAATGGTAAGGTTGAATGGTTGTGGAGTCTCGCAAAATTTTTCCCACCCAAGCTTCCGGATAGTTTGTTCGAATGGGAGAGATGCTTCAATTCCTCTCTCTATGTGATGATGCCATCCTTTGTAAGATTCATGGACCAACCTAGCCTCCTTGGACACGAAGGTACCATCCGGGTAAGTGTACGGTGATACTTTCGGCAATGATGGGACGTTGAATAGCGTATCCTTTTTAAATTGGATTTTGGAGGCATTTCCAAAGAAACACATTGAGGCATTACATCAAACACCTTACATGCAAGTCAAGCTATACAAGATGTCACATTCTCAATGATTCTATTTCAAATGCAATTGCTAATTAATCATACAATAGAGGTATTACAGTGGCTTACCTGATTATATTCCAACCTACATAGGATTTCACCAAAGATGGGTAGTGATTGAGATGGTATGGTGTGAGAGATATAAATTCTAAGTACCGTGAAAATGGGGTGCGTTTTTTATACACTGGTGTTATACATAAACTGCTGTAAAACAAGGCCTAAAGCAGCTACTTTAGGCTGCTTTAAACAAAAAACATTTATCTAATCCGAGCCGAGAGTAAATTTTACAAATTGTTTCTAAGTACCCAGCACCAGTACAATTACCGGTGCAGATGTTACAAAAAGCAGCTACTTTACGCTGCTTTAAATGCCAAAATATTGATATTGTCGGACCCGGGAGAAAAAAGACCAAAACATTTTCTAAGTATTGTGCACCGGTAGGAGTACCAGTGCGTAAGTACAAAATAGAGTCCCTCCCCTATTTTTCTACACCTGTAATTTCATCTTTACCGGTGTAAAAAATCAACACCTACTAGAAAATTTATTCTCAATTTAAACACATTTTCACCCGTTCAATTCATAAATACCCCATTGAAATCACGGATCATACCAACCAATTCTTAAAAGATTATCAATTAAATACATTGCACGCTAAATCGCTAGCTGAATGATCATACGATTTTTCACAAAACAAGGATACAAAAACAACGATCGAGAATGACCGATCTATCGCTTCCACTTCAAGAGATTATATCCACCTACTATTTCACCTCTCTCATCAACCCACAACCCATCGCCGTGAGAATGCCTTCCAACAATGGGTCCCCCAACATCTTCCAAACCGGGAAATACCAATGGAAATTCAAGACTATCAGTTATGGCGAGCTGATCAATCTCCTCATCAAAGTAAAACTTCTTCCCATGTAACACCACATGATACTTCTCATTCGAAGGGTCCTTGATGTAAAAAAACTTGTCGTGCATGGGTAGCTAAGATGAACTTGTCATCTTCATATCCTACACGATTCAAGTCGACCAACGTGAACCCTATGGGATTTTTAACAACACCAAAACCGTGTTCCGCCTACCGACACTTGAAGACAACAACCTTGAATTCTACATAATCCAACTCCCAAATTTCCTCAATCGCCCCATAGAAAGGCATCACAGCAACAACCGGATGTTTATCTCTCTTGCTTGCCTGCCATATGGATTCAGATTCAATATATACACCACTATTTTGAGTGGGGCTCTTCTCGTCCTTCGCCAATATTGAGAAAATGAAGCCATTAATGCCATAACCAAGGTATCATCTAACGGTGCAGTTCGGCTTCCTTGCAAATGCCCGTAGGTTACTGGGCATCCCATCGACATTACAACGATTGTAAAACCAGTTAACAAATCTAGAAGAATGCTCGACCTAAATTTTATTCGGGGGCCAGTCTGGATGAATCTCTTCCAACAAGGATACATGCTCTTCAACATATGTTACAGTCTCACTACTATTACGCAATACATACAGGTGAACAATCATCAACTCCGCATGATAGGGTGTATGAAGTGTACCCTTGGAACGTGGAATCTCATTCTGCCTTCCACATGGGGTCCTCCAGGAACACCAACACACTCTTCTTCCAACCAAGTTCGATGTACAATACTCGATGATCTCCTCAGTGTTGTACCTTTAAAAACTTGAGGCATTGGGTGGACTATGATTATGAACATAACCCTTACAAACAACCATGTCACGCTTAAAGGGGTACATCCAATGCATTCCGATAGGCCCGCACATACGTATCTCTCTAACCAAGTGTACCACTAAGGGCACCATGATGTCAAAGAAAGACGGGGAAAATACTTCTCCGAATGGCATTATTCAACAACAGCCTCTGGATCCAGTTCATCAAGTTGTTGCCTACTAATATTTTTTGGCATATCGAGTTGAAGAAGAAACACAAGCGCATAAAAGAAAATCTAACTTCCCCTTCCAAACACCCACGTATTGCTTTGGGCAAAAGTTGTTGCATAAAGACATGACAATCGTGTGATTTCAAAGCATTAAGACGCAACTCATCATTCACAAACCGATTAACATTAGAGGAGTAACCGAAAGGTACCTTGATTCCTTGGATGCTCTTACACACCGATCTTCTCTCAGTAACTGATAGATTGTAAGGAGTGGGGGCGGGTACGTTCGCTTCCCTCTTATCTCTGGTGCCAGATCCAACCGTATACCAAGGTCAGCTAAATCTTTCCTCGCATTCATGATATCCTTAGTCTTCCCAAGAATGTTTAGAAGTGTCCCAATTAGACTCTCACAAGCGTTCTTTTCGATATGCATGACATCTAAACAATGGCAAACATCCAAATCTTCCCAGTGCCAAAAATTGAAGAAAATGGACCGTTTCTTCCACGGTCCGTCTACAGCCCCACCACCCTTTGATAACTTCTTACCTAGAAATACATTCAATTTATTCACCTTGTTTTGAATAGCTACACCGGTCAAAGGTTTGTGCACCTTTCTCCTCTCCTTTCCCCCAACGAATGCCCGCGTTCTCCCACAACTTGTGACCTACAGGTAGGAATTTACGGTGACCCAAATAAAAATTCTTCCTCCCATTCCTCAACTGATGGTAATCTGTCCCATTCTCGCAAACTGGGCAAGCCTTGTGACTTTTGACCACTTACCCAGAAAGGTTACCATATGCCGGGATATCATTTATGGTACAAAAAAGCATCGCCCTCAATGTAAACTCTTCACCACTACAACCATCAAACAGTAAGGCACCTTCCAACCCAAGCACCTTCAAATCTCCTATCAAAGGGGCAAGATAGTGTCTATGTCATTTCCAGGTTGTTTCAGGCCTGAAATCATTATGGCCATCAACACATATTTTCTCCTCATGCACAAGTATGGGGGAAGATTGTAAATGGCAAGCATAACCGGCCACGAACTGTGTTTCGAGGACATATTTTCAAATGGGTTCATACCATCATTATAGAAAGAAAATCTCAAATTCCTAGGTTTGGATGCAAAGTGTGGATACATCCTGTCAAATTTCTTCCACTGGTCCGCATATGTCGGGTGTTGAATTATATTGTCATCTTTACAACCTCCCCTATCAAAGCACCATGTCAATTTCTTTGCATCCTTTTCATTCTTAAACAACCTTCTCTGCCTCGGAATAATGGGAAGATAACACATACATTTGGCGGGCACCCGCTTCCTCGCCGACACAACATGCTCTCCACCGACAGCCGCATTTCTCTTCTTCTTATAATGCGACACATTACATACAGGGCAAAAAATCTTATCCTTAAGGTCACCCCTATATAGGACACAATCGTTCGGACAAGCATGTATCTTTTCATACTCCAATCACATCGGACACATAATTCTCTTAGCTTCATAAAGGTTATCAAGAACCCCGTTACCGGGTGCAAGCTTTTCATTCAAAAACTTAAACAATTTATTCATGCTAGTATCACTCAATAACCCGACACCTTTCAAATTAAACAAGTCCATCAAACACGACATGACCATGTCTTTCTTCTTGCAACCGGGATACAATGGTGTATCCTTCTCACCAAGGAAGTAAGCCAAAACCTCGGGCCTCCCTTTAAACTCATTAATAACCTCCTCACACATGTCACCCAACTTAGCATCCCCAATACACTCTCCCTCACTACTAACTCTCACTTCTGGTGGTGATTTTTCCTCATGACAAGTCCACACAACTTAATCTTTCGCAAACCACCGGCTATACAAATGGAGTTTCAGGGTGTCCTTATTAGTACGAATTTGATTTCCACAATCATGACAAGGAAATAATATTCGCTTTTCTCAACTAAAAGTCCAAGAACTCATCCATGAACATAATATATTCATCGCTCACCCTACTAAAATTGGCATACACATGCTTACACCTCTCGATGGTGCGATACAACTCTACATATCAATAAATTTCCAACCATACTTCAATACATTTAATACAATAGAATTTTTCATTATGAATTCCTAATCATGCAACATCATAAATGCACAATATACACCAACATTACAATTACAACATTCTTAACATGTCCAACACCATAGGAATCAAAAGACATAACCTTATAACTACAACAACCTTGAGAACAAATCACAAACTAATATCTAAATTTCTACCTCAGTCACCATCAAATGATCAAACACAAAATGTAAATATCTCTACTAACTAAAACCATACATGAAATCCTTAATATCCATAAATGTAATTTAAAAAAAAAACCTTCAAGGGTCTTGATTGTGGAGAATTCAATGCCTTCATCAACCAAAAAACACCATTAATGAACCTCTTCTTCCAAAAAACCCATTTTTAACCCGCTAAAAAAAGGGGTAGTTGAGCATTTAATGCTATTTTCTACACCGGTATTTAGACTTTACCGGTGCATTTGATACACCGATAAAATTCGTTACCAGTGTAGATTTTCAGTCAAAAGGAGCATATTTTCCTGTCATGCACCAGTACAATCACAGTACCGGTGCAAAAACTAATAGTTTTGGCACCAAAATTCAAGAATAAGAATTTATTTTTGCACCAGTATTAAGAAAATATCGGTGCATGATCAATTCCTACACCGATGCTAATTGTAACCGGTGTACAAATGCAAATTTTTCCCACTTTTTAAAATTTCTGCACGGGTAATTTCCCATTACCGGTTTAAAAATTTTACCTCATCACACCAAATTAATAAAAAAAGGTAAATAAGTACACACCGGTATTCCTGTATCGGTGCGCATGTTAGCAATTGCACCGGTACAAATACTTATTCGAATAATATCGGTGCAATATATTTGACATTGGTACACCGGTAGAACCAACACTGGTGGGAAAATAGGTGAACTTTACACCGGTTGACATGATACCGGTGGGTATGTACTTATTTGCACCGGTAATGATATTAACATGATAAATACCGGTGCAATTGGTTACATACGTACCAGTATACCTGTACTCATTAATTTATATTGGTGCGTATGTACCTGTTTTCCATGAATATACTTTTACTTAACGACATCGCACCCGCTATCAGTTCTAAGAAACAATGTAACACTTCTTCGATCGGTCAATTAAAACGACGATGTTCATTGCGTTCGCTGCGTCATTGCCCGGCCAACGTCGGGAAGCTAGAGTGAGCGATGTCGGCCATACGCAAGGTCCGACACATATCATATTTCTTACCGACATCACTACAAAATAAGCAATATCAACTGTGGTATCAGTTTCTACTGACAACGCTAATATCTTAGCATGTCAGTCGTTACCACTAATAGTCAGTCGATGTATAAATAACAATATATAGTTTATATAATAATCTTACTCCCTCCGTCCCAGCATTAACTGTACAGGATCTTTTTCAGTAATTAATGTTGATGCTGCATGGTGTTGTCACTCTAACATGTGTGGAATTGGTATGATTATTAGAGATAGTAGAGGTTGTTTTATTGCAGCTTATACTGAATATACACATGCCAATTCCCCTCTGGAAGCTGAACTGCTTGCTATTCGGTTTGCATTAACTAAGTGTGTGGGATACTCTGTTACTGTTTATATGGAATCAGATTGTCTAAATGCAGTACATTTTGTGCTTGATCTTTTTCTTGCACACTGGAAACTGTTCCAATTATCTGATGACATTCACCAACTTATGCATGATATTAGCTTAGTGCATATTCATAGACAAGCTAATCTAGTGGCTGATTTGCTTGCTAAAACTTGTCTCAAAGCTCGGACTGGTTCCTCCATTTATAGATTTGGCATGCTCTCTAATACTATTCAAGGTTTAGTTAGACTGGATCAGATAGGTACACCATCACTAAGGATGGTACATTGAATGGATGCTACTCATTTGTACTGGTTTGTGCAGGTTGAATCGGCATCAATGAATGACTATATTGGTTGCCATTCGGATTCAGAGATTCTACTTGCAGCATCATAGGGATCACTAACCCCTGCAGCAACTGACGGATTCAAGGCTTCTTTCTTCGGCTGGAGAATAAGGGTTTCTAGCTTCACTATTTCAGGAGGATGACACATCAAATCCCTGGTACAACTGATATACATGCACACGGATGGAGTGTCCTCATTGCCTAATAGTATCCTTTGCTGGATCACTTTCTTTTGATTTCTAGCTTAGTAGAGGACAAGCTTTTTAGATTGTTTGGGGTGAATATGACTAACTTGTGTTTCGTTAATTCGATTCACTAATAAGTTCGACGATCTTCCAATATAGTCTAAGAGTTTTTGTAATCCTCTAACTTTTAGCGACATATCTTATTTCATTTTGGAAGCAACAATGGTTGCTTCATGAGCTTATGGCTCACTCATGTAAATATCAACTAAGCTATGGCTTCACTTTATCTTTATGTTTTATGTTTCTTGTCTATTATACGGCTTGGGAAGGCCTAATATAATTTCCCCCATCCTCGGATGGTTTTAACTAAAAAAAAAGGATCATTTTCAGGGTGTTCAAGAAACATACTTGACCATTAATATGTTTACTATGTATAATAACGGCATATAAAAGGCCAATATTTAGAAACTATTTATTACAGCGAGTCCAACAATATCACATATGATAATTTTATTGTTTATATATATATTCAAATATGTGGTCAAAATTTGACAATGTAAACTGTCAAATGGTAAGTGTGCAGCTTTTGTTGGTACAGAGAAAGTATTACATTTTCCATAACATATAATTTCATAATGTCAATTTTCTTATGTCTGTTATTTAGATAAGAACCCGTCTCTTGAAAGACGGTCTTTTCATAAGTCACGGAAAGACTAAAGTTTAAACTGTAAATTAGAAGAAGTGAAGATAAAATTTTTGGGTTGCAATAACCAGGTCATAAACGTTATAGCTACTACAGGTTACATAATAAATTTTTAATATTGCAACTAAAATCTTTTACTTTTCTATTATTCTAATTAAATCCCGTATTTGCATAAGGTTATGAAAATACGGTATTTCTCAAGAATTTGGCTTTCGATAATTAGAGATATTAATGGTGAATTAAAAGACGGTACAAGGAATGCTATATGTACGCTTGTGGGAGATTACAGAAGATTGAATGGGATTACAGACTGCTACAACATTAATTCCACAACCGACCATGCCATCCTCAACCGACCATATGCATGTAATCCATTGTAGTTAATGTCTTGTAAATCCATTTTTCAGATTACAGGAGTACTCTTATAAATACAGAAGACAGCGAGATCCATCCCCAAATTAACCACCGTAGTAGCCCAGAAAATGGCATCAGAAGTAGAGATAACATCACAAGAGATGGTGAAACCATCGCCTCCAACACCCCCTCACCTTATCAACTACAAACTGTCCCACCTCGACCAACTTGCGGAGCCAATCTACATGCCTCTCATCTTTTTCTACCAGCCTCACCAACTCGACCTCCCTCGGCTAAAGCAATCGCTATCAGATGTCCTTGCTCAATTTCATCCTTTGGCCGGAAGGTTTTCTAGAGAGGATACTTTCACCATCGACTGTAATGATTCAGGCGCTTTGTTCGTTGAAGCTAAAGTTGACATGAATCTCTCGGAGGTTATCAAAGATCCAACCATGGAGGAGCTGGAAAAGTATCTGCCGCTTGGGCCTATGGGCAGCAACCACCCAACTGCCGAGGACACCATTCTTCTTGCTGTGCAAACCAACCTCTTTGCCTGCGGTGGAATTGCAATCGCCGTCCAAATGCACCATAAGTTATCTGATGGAACCTCTTTCGTGAATTTCATGAATGCTTGGGGTGCAGCCTCTCGAGGCCATGCTTCTCTTCCTCCCAAACTAGACCAGACAAACTTATTCCCTCCAAAAGATATACCAGCTTTCGGTCCAGACCTTTCCGCTGGCACAGTTACGATGGAAAAGATCGTCACCAAACGATTAGTGCTCGACAAGAAAGAGCTGGAAAAACTGAAGGAGCTGGAATCATCCGATGCAGTCAAGGATCCAACCCGAGTGGAAGCAGTTTCCTCATTTATATTGAAGCGTTTCAGAGAAGCTGCCAGAGCTAAGGGATCCAAGAAACCGCTGGGGGCAGCCCACGCGGTGAACTTGAGGCCTAGAATGGATCCACCTCTTCCTGATCACGCATTTGGAAACATATCTGGGGGAGCGGCAGCAATACCGATACCCGTGGATGACGATGAAGGGGACTTCGACGTTGTTGGTGCATTGAGATCTAAAATAAGGATGGTCGGTGGTGATTATGGAGGGGACGAACATATGAATGGCATACAGAAGATGATGGAAATATGTATGAAAGGGGAGATAGAGATTATCTTGTTTAGTAGCTGGTCAAGGTTTCCTGTGTACGATGTTGACTATGGTTGGGGAAGGCCTGTATGGGTGACAACTACTACTACTCCTCTCAAAAACTGTGTGATCCTGATGGGTACTAGCTGTGGAGAGGGCATGGAAGCTTGGGTCAACGTGCTTGAAAAAGACGCTGCCTCCATGGATTTCAATTTCACCAGTTAATTAGGTCAAAATTCCCAAAATAAGTTTGATATGCTTATAGATAAGCATTTCAAAAAGGTTACATGGCCAAGACCAATATATTGGCGTGTTATTTTCCCAACCACCATATAATAGATATAGGAGTACCAGTGCGTAAGTACAAAATAGAGTCCCTTCCCTATTTTTCTACACCTGTAATTTCATCTTTACCGGTGTAAAAAATCAACACCTACTAGAAAATTTATTCTCAATTTAAACACATTTTCACCCGTTCAATTCATAAATACCCCATTGAAATCACGGATCATACCAACCAATTCTTAAAAGATTATCAATTAAATACATTGCACGCTAAATCGCTAGCTGAATGATCATACGATTTTTCACAAAACAAGGATACAAAAACAACGATCGAGAATGACCGATCTATCGCTTCCACTTCAAGAGATTATATCCACCTACTATTTCACCTCTCTCATCAACCCACAACCCATCGCCGTGAGAATGCCTTCCAACAATGGGTCCCCCAACATCTTCCAAACCGGGAAATACCAATGGAAATTCAAGACTATCAGTTATGGCGAGCTGATCAATCTCCTCATCAAAGTAAAACTTCTTCCCATGTAACACCACATGATACTTCTCATTCGAAGGGTCCTTGATGTAAAAAAACTTGTCGTGCATGGGTAGCTAAGATGAACTTGTCATCTTCATATCCTACGCGATTCAAGTCGACCAACGTGAACCCTATGGGATTTTTAACAACACCAAAATCGTGTTCCGCCTACCGACACTTGAAGACAACAACCTTGAATTCTACATAATCCAACTCCCAAATTTCCTCAATCGCCCCATAGAAAGGCATCACAGCAACAACCGGATGTTTATCTCTCTTGCTTGCCTGCCATATGGATTCAGATTCAATATATACACCACTATTTTGAGTGGTGCTCTTCTCGTCCTTCGCCAATATTGAGAAAATGAAGCCATTAATGCCATAACCAAGGTATCATCTAACGGTGCAGTTCGGCTTCCTTGCAAATGCCCATAGGTTACTGGGCATCCCATCGACATTACAACGATTGTAAAACCAGTTAACAAATCTAGAAGAATGCTCGACCTAAATTTTATTCGGGGGCCAGTCTGGATGAATCTCTTCCAACAAGGATACATGCTCTTCAACATATGTTACAGTCTCACTACTATTACGCAATACATACAGGTGAACAATCATCAACTCCGCATGATAGGGTGTATGAAGTGTACCCTTGGAACGTGGAATCTCATTCTGCCTTCCACATGGGGTCCTCCAGGAACACCAACACACTCTTCTTCCAACCAAGTTCGATGTACAATACTCGATGATCTCCTCAGTGATGTACCTTTAAAAACTTGAGGCATTGGGTGGACTATGATTATGAACATAACCCTTACAAACAACCATGTCACGCTTAAAGGGGTACATCCAATGCATTCCGATAGGCCCGCACATACGTATCTCTCTAACCAAGTGTACCACTAAGGGCACCATGATGTCAAAGAAAGACGGGGAAAATACTTCTCCGAATGGCATTATTCAACAACAGCCTCTGGATCCAGTTCATCAAGTTGTTGCCTACTAATATTTTTTGGCATATCGAGTTGAAGAAGAAACACAAGCGCATAAAAGAAAATCTAACTTCCCCTTCCAAACACCCACGTATTGCTTTGGGCAAAAGTTGTTGCATAAAGACATGACAATCGTGTGATTTCAAAGCATTAAGACGCAACTCATCATTCACAAACCGATTAACATTAGAGGAGTAACCGAAAGGTACCTTGATTCCTTGGATGCTCTTACACACCGATCTTCTCTCAGTAACTGATAGATTGTAAGGAGTGGGGGCGGGTACGTTCGCTTCCCTCTTATCTCTGGTGCCAGATCCAACCGTATACCAAGGTCAGCTAAATCTTTCCTCGCATTCATGATATCCTTAGTCTTCCCAAGAATGTTTAGAAGTGTCCCAATTAGACTCTCACAAGCGTTCTTTTCGATATGCATGACATCTAAACAATGGCAAACATCCAAATCTTCCCAGTGCCAAAAATTGAAGAAAATGGACCGTTTCTTCCACGGTCCGTCTACAGCCCCACCACCCTTTGATAACTTCTTACCTAGAAATACATTCAATTTATTCACCTTGTTTTGAATAGCTACACCGGTCAAAGGTTTGTGCACCTTTCTCCTCTCCTTTCCCCCAACGAATGCCCGCGTTCTCCCACAACTTGTGACCTACAGGTAGGAATTTACGGTGACCCAAATAAAAATTCTTCCTCCCATTCCTCAACTGATGGTAATCTGTCCCATTCTCGCAAACTGGGCAAGCCTTGTGACTTTTGACCACTTACCCAGAAAGGTTACCATATGCCGGGATATCATTTATGGTACAAAAAAGCATCGCCCTCAATGTAAACTCTTCACCACTACAACCATCAAACAGTAAGGCACCTTCCAACCCAAGCACCTTCAAATCTCCTATCAAAGGGGCAAGATAGTGTCTATGTCATTTCCAGGTTGTTTCAGGCCTGAAATCATTATGGCCATCAACACATATTTTCTCCTCATGCACAAGTATGGGGGAAGATTGTAAATGGCAAGCATAACCGGCCACGAACTGTGTTTCGAGGACATATTTTCAAATGGGTTCATACCATCATTATAGAAAGAAAATCTCAAATTCCTAGGTTTGGATGCAAAGTGTGGATACATCCTGTCAAATTTCTTCCACTGGTCCGCATATGTCGGGTGTTGAATTATATTGTCATCTTTACAACCTCCCCTATCAAAGCACCATGTCAATTTCTTTGCATCCTTTTCATTCTTAAACAACCTTCTCTGCCTCGGAATAATGGGAAGATAACACATACATTTGGCGGGCACCCGCTTCCTCGCCGACACAACATGCTCTCCACCGACAGCCGCATTTCTCTTCTTCTTATAATGCGACACATTACATACAGGGCAAAAAATCTTATCCTTAAGGTCACCCCTATATAGGACACAATCGTTCGGACAAGCATGTATCTTTTCATACTCCAATCACATCGGACACATAATTCTCTTAGCTTCATAAAGGTTATCAAGAACCCCGTTACCGGGTGCAAGCTTTTCATTCAAAAACTTAAACAATTTATTCATGCTAGTATCACTCAATAACCCGACACCTTTCAAATTAAACAAGTCCATCAAACACGACATGACCATGTCTTTCTTCTTGCAACCGGGATACAATGGTGTATCCTTCTCACCAAGGAAGTAAGCCAAAACCTCGGGCCTCCCTTTAAACTCATTAATAACCTCCTCACACATGTCACCCAACTTAGCATCCCCAATACACTCTCCCTCACTACTAACTCTCACTTCTGGTGGTGATTTTTCCTCATGACAAGTCCACACAACTTAATCTTTCGCAAACCACCGGCTATACAAATGGAGTTTCAGGGTGTCCTTATTAGTACGAATTTGATTTCCACAATCATGACAAGGAAATAATATTCGCTTTTCTCAACTAAAAGTCCAAGAACTCATCCACGAACATAATATATTCATCGCTCACCCTACTAAAATTGGCATACACATGCTTACACCTCTCGATGGTGCGATACAACTCTACATATCAATAAATTTCCAACCATACTTCAATACATTTAATACAATAGAATTTTTCATTATGAATTCCTAATCATGCAACATCATAAATGCACAATATACACCAACATTACAATTACAACATTCTTAACATGTCCAACACCATAGGAATCAAAAGACATAACCTTATAACTACAACAACCTTGAGAACAAATCACAAACTAATATCTAAATTTCTACCTCAGTCACCATCAAATGATCAAACACAAAATGTAAATATCTCTACTAACTAAAACCATACATGAAATCCTTAATATCCATAAATGTAATTTAAAAAAAAAAACCTTCAAGGGTCTTGATTGTGGAGAATTCAATGCCTTCATCAACCAAAAAACACCATTAATGAACCTCTTCTTCCAAAAAACCCATTTTTAACCCGCTAAAAAAAGGGGTAGTTGAGCATTTAATGCTATTTTCTACACCGGTATTTAGACTTTACCGGTGCATTTGATACACCGATAAAATTCGTTACCAGTGTAGATTTTCAGTCAAAAGGAGCATATTTTCCTGTCATGCACCAGTACAATCACAGTACCGGTGCAAAAACTAATAGTTTTGGCACCAAAATTCAAGAATAAGAATTTATTTTTGCACCAGTATTAAGAAAATATCGGTGCATGATCAATTCCTACACCGATGCTAATTGTAACCGGTGTACAAATGCAAATTTTTCCCACTTTTTAAAATTTCTGCACGGGTAATTTCCCATTACCGGTTTAAAAATTTTACCTCATCACACCAAATTAATAAAAAAAGGTAAATAAGTACACACCGGTATTCCTGTATCGGTGCGCATGTTAGCAATTGCACCGGTACAAATACCTATTCGAATAATATCGGTGCAATATATTTGACATTGGTACACCGGTAGAACCAACACTGGTGGGAAAATAGGTGAACTTTACACCGGTTGACATGATACTGGTGGGTATGTACTTATTTGCACCGGTAATGATATTAACATGATAAATACCGGTGCAATTGGTTACATACGTACCAGTATACCTGTACTCATTAATTTATATTGGTGCGTATGTACCTGTTTTCCATGAATATACTTTTACTTAACGACATCGCACCCGCTATCAGTTCTAAGAAACAATGTAACACTTCTTCGATCGGTCAATTAAAACGATGATGTTCATTGCGTTCGCTGCGTCATTGCCCGGCCAACGTCGGGAAGCTAGAGTGAGCGATGTCGGCCATACGCAAGGTCCGACGCATATCATATTTCTTACCGACATCACTACAAAATAAGCAATATCAACTGTGGTATCAGTTTCTACTGACAACGCTAATATCTTAGCATGTCAGTCGTTACCACTAATAGTCAGTCGATGTATAAATAACAATATATAGTTTATATAATAATCTTACTCCCTCCGTCCCAGCATTAACTGTACAGGATCTTTTTCAGTAATTAATGTTGATGCTGCATGGTGTTGTCACTCTAACATGTGTGGAATTGGTATGATTATTAGAGATAGTAGAGGTTGTTTTATTGCAGCTTATACTGAATATACACATGCCAATTCCCCTCTGGAAGCTGAACTGCTTGCTATTCGGTTTGCATTAACTAAGTGTGTGGGATACTCTGTTACTGTTTATATGGAATCGGATTGTCTAAATGCAGTACATTTTGTGCTTGATCTTTTTCTTGCACACTGGAAACTGTTCCAATTATCTGATGACATTCACCAACTTATGCATGATATTAGCTTAGTGCATATTCATAGACAAGCTAATCTAGTGGCTGATTTGCTTGCTAAAACTTGTCTCAAAGCTCGGACTGGTTCCTCCATTTATAGATTTGGCATGCTCTCTAATACTATTCAAGGTTTAGTTAGACTGGATCAGATAGGTACACCATCACTAAGGATGGTACATTGAATGGATGCTACTCATTTGTACTGGTTTGTGCAGGTTGAATCGGCATCAATGAATGACTATATTGGTTGCCATTCGGATTCAGAGATTCTACTTGCAGCATCATAGGGATCACTAACCCCTGCAGCAACTGACGGATTCAAGGCTTCTTTCTTCGGCTGGAGAATAAGGGTTTCTAGCTTCACTATTTCAGGAGGATGACACATCAAATCCCTGGTACAACTGATATACATGCACACGGATGGAGTGTCCTCATTGCCTAATAGTATCCTTTGCTGGATCACTTTCTTTTGATTTCTAGCTTAGTAGAGGACAAGCTTTTTAGATTGTTTGGGGTGAATATGACTAACTTGTGTTTCGTTAATTCGATTCACTAATAAGTTCGACGATCTTCCAATATAGTCTAAGAGTTTTTGTAATCCTCTAACTTTTAGCGACATATCTTATTTCATTTTGGAAGCAACAATGGTTGCTTCATGAGCTTATGGCTCACTCATGTAAATATCAACTAAGCTATGGCTTCACTTTATCTTTATGTTTTATGTTTCTTGTCTATTATACGGCTTGGGAAGGCCTAATATAATTTCCCCCATCCTCGGATGGTTTTAACTAAAAAAAAAGGATCATTTTCAGGGTGTTCAAGAAACATACTTGACCATTAATATGTTTACTATGTATAATAACGGCATATAAAAGGCCAATATTTAGAAACTATTTATTACAGCGAGTCCAACAATATCACATATGATAATTTTATTGTTTATATATATATTCAAATATGTGGTCAAAATTTGACAATGTAAACTGTCAAATGGTAAGTGTGCAGCTTTTGTTGGTACAGAGAAAGTATTACATTTTCCATAACATATAATTTCATAATGTCAATTTTCTTATGTCTGTTATTTAGATAAGAACCCGTCTCTTGAAAGACGGTCTTTTCATAAGTCACGGAAAGACTAAAGTTTAAACTGTAAATTAGAAGAAGTGAAGATAAAATTTTTGGGTTGCAATAACCAGGTCATAAACGTTATAGCTACTACAGGTTACATAATAAATTTTTAATATTGCAACTAAAATCTTTTACTTTTCTATTATTCTAATTAAATCCCGTATTTGCATAAGGTTATGAAAATACGGTATTTCTCAAGAATTTGGCTTTCGATAATTAGAGATATTAATGGTGAATTAAAAGACGGTACAAGGAATGCTATATGTACGCTTGTGGGAGATTACAGAAGATTGAATGGGATTACAGACTGCTACAACATTAATTCCACAACCGACCATGCCATCCTCAACCGACCATATGCATGTAATCCATTGTAGTTAATGTCTTGTAAATCCATTTTTCAGATTACAGGAGTACTCTTATAAATACAGAAGACAGCGAGATCCATCCCCAAATTAACCACCGTAGTAGCCCAGAAAATGGCATCAGAAGTAGAGATAACATCACAAGAGATGGTGAAACCATCGCCTCCAACACCCCCTCACCTTATCAACTACAAACTGTCCCACCTCGACCAACTTGCGGAGCCAATCTACATGCCTCTCATCTTTTTCTACCAGCCTCACCAACTCGACCTCCCTCGGCTAAAGCAATCGCTATCAGATGTCCTTGCTCAATTTCATCCTTTGGCCGGAAGGTTTTCTAGAGAGGATACTTTCACCATCGACTGTAATGATTCAGGCGCTTTGTTCGTTGAAGCTAAAGTTGACATGAATCTCTCGGAGGTTATCAAAGATCCAACCATGGAGGAGCTGGAAAAGTATCTGCCGCTTGGGCCTATGGGCAGCAACCACCCAACTGCCGAGGACACCATTCTTCTTGCTGTGCAAACCAACCTCTTTGCCTGCGGTGGAATTGCAATCGCCGTCCAAATGCACCATAAGTTATCTGATGGAACCTCTTTCGTGAATTTCATGAATGCTTGGGGTGCAGCCTCTCGAGGCCATGCTTCTTTTCCTCCCAAACTAGACCAGACAAACTTATTCCCTCCAAAAGATATACCAGCTTTCGGTCCAGACCTTTCCGCTGGCACAGTTACGATGGAAAAGATCGTCACCAAACGATTAGTGCTCGACAAGAAAGAGCTGGAAAAACTGAAGGAGCTGGAATCATCCGATGCAGTCAAGGATCCAACCCGAGTGGAAGCAGTTTCCTCATTTATATTGAAGCGTTTCGGAGAAGCTGCCAGAGCTAAGGGATCCAAGAAACCGCTGGGGGCAGCCCACGCGGTGAACTTGAGGCCTAGAATGGATCCACCTCTTCCTGATCACGCATTTGGAAACATATCTGGGGGAGCGGCAGCAATACCGATACCCGTGGATGACGATGAAGGGGACTTCGACGTTGTTGGTGCATTGAGATCTAAAATAAGGATGGTCGGTGGTGATTATGGAGGGGACGAACATATGAATGGCATACAAAAGATGATGGAAATATGTATGAAAGGGGAGATAGAGATTATCTTGTTTAGTAGCTGGTCAAGGTTTCCTGTGTACGATGTTGACTATGGTTGGGGAAGGCCTGTATGGGTGACAACTACTACTACTCCTCTCAAAAACTGTGTGATCCTGATGGGTACTAGCTGTGGAGAGGGCATGGAAGCTTGGGTCAACGTGCTTGAAAAAGACGCTGCCTCCATGGATTTCAATTTCACCAGTTAATTAGGTCAAAATTCCCAAAATAAGTTTGATATGCTTATAGATAAGCATTTCAAAAAGGTTACATGGCCAAGACCAATATATTGGCGTGTTATTTTCCCAACCACCATATAATAGATATAGGAGTACCAGTGCGTAAGTACAAAATAGAGTCCCTCCCCTATTTTTCTACACCTGTAATTTCATCTTTACCGGTGTAAAAAATCAACACCTACTAGAAAATTTATTCTCAATTTAAACACATTTTCACCCGTTCAATTCATAAATACCCCATTGAAATCACGGATCATACCAACCAATTCTTAAAAGATTATCAATTAAATACATTGCACGCTAAATCGCTAGCTGAATGATCATACGATTTTTCACAAAACAAGGATACAAAAACAACGATCGAGAATGACCGATCTATCGCTTCCACTTCAAGAGATTATATCCACCTACTATTTCACCTCTCTCATCAACCCACAACCCATCGCCGTGAGAATGCCTTCCAACAATGGGTCCCCCAACATCTTCCAAACCGGGAAATACCAATGGAAATTCAAGACTATCAGTTATGGCGAGCTGATCAATCTCCTCATCAAAGTAAAACTTCTTCCCATGTAACACCACATGATACTTCTCATTCGAAGGGTCCTTGATGTAAAAAAACTTGTCGTGCATGGGTAGCTAAGATGAACTTGTCATCTTCATATCCTACGCGATTCAAGTCGACCAACGTGAACCCTATGGGATTTTTAACAACACCAAAATCGTGTTCCGCCTACCGACACTTGAAGACAACAACCTTGAATTCTACATAATCCAACTCCCAAATTTCCTCAATCGCCCCATAGAAAGGCATCACAGCAACAACCGGATGTTTATCTCTCTTGCTTGCCTGCCATATGGATTCAGATTCAATATATACACCACTATTTTGAGTGGTGCTCTTCTCGTCCTTCGCCAATATTGAGAAAATGAAGCCATTAATGCCATAACCAAGGTATCATCTAACGGTGCAGTTCGGCTTCCTTGCAAATGCCCATAGGTTACTGGGCATCCCATCGACATTACAACGATTGTAAAACCAGTTAACAAATCTAGAAGAATGCTCGACCTAAATTTTATTCGGGGGCCAGTCTGGATGAATCTCTTCCAACAAGGATACATGCTCTTCAACATATGTTACAGTCTCACTACTATTACGCAATACATACAGGTGAACAATCATCAACTCCGCATGATAGGGTGTATGAAGTGTACCCTTGGAACGTGGAATCTCATTCTGCCTTCCACATGGGGTCCTCCAGGAACACCAACACACTCTTCTTCCAACCAAGTTCGATGTACAATACTCGATGATCTCCTCAGTGATGTACCTTTAAAAACTTGAGGCATTGGGTGGACTATGATTATGAACATAACCCTTACAAACAACCATGTCACGCTTAAAGGGGTACATCCAATGCATTCCGATAGGCCCGCACATACGTATCTCTCTAACCAAGTGTACCACTAAGGGCACCATGATGTCAAAGAAAGACGGGGAAAATACTTCTCCGAATGGCATTATTCAACAACAGCCTCTGGATCCAGTTCATCAAGTTGTTGCCTACTAATATTTTTTGGCATATCGAGTTGAAGAAGAAACACAAGCGCATAAAAGAAAATCTAACTTCCCCTTCCAAACACCCACGTATTGCTTTGGGCAAAAGTTGTTGCATAAAGACATGACAATCGTGTGATTTCAAAGCATTAAGACGCAACTCATCATTCACAAACCGATTAACATTAGAGGAGTAACCGAAAGGTACCTTGATTCCTTGGATGCTCTTACACACCGATCTTCTCTCAGTAACTGATAGATTGTAAGGAGTGGGGGCGGGTACGTTCGCTTCCCTCTTATCTCTGGTGCCAGATCCAACCGTATACCAAGGTCAGCTAAATCTTTCCTCGCATTCATGATATCCTTAGTCTTCCCAAGAATGTTTAGAAGTGTCCCAATTAGACTCTCACAAGCGTTCTTTTCGATATGCATGACATCTAAACAATGGCAAACATCCAAATCTTCCCAGTGCCAAAAATTGAAGAAAATGGACCGTTTCTTCCACGGTCTGTCTACAGCCCCACCACCCTTTGATAACTTCTTACCTAGAAATACATTCAATTTATTCACCTTGTTTTGAATAGCTACACCGGTCAAAGGTTTGTGCACCTTTCTCCTCTCCTTTCCCCCAACGAATGCCCGCGTTCTCCCACAACTTGTGACCTACAGGTAGGAATTTACGGTGACCCAAATAAAAATTCTTCCTCCCATTCCTCAACTGATGGTAATCTGTCCCATTCTCGCAAACTGGGCAAGCCTTGTGACTTTTGACCACTTACCCAGAAAGGTTACCATATGCCGGGATATCATTTATGGTACAAAAAAGCATCGCCCTCAATGTAAACTCTTCACCACTACAACCATCAAACAGTAAGGCACCTTCCAACCCAAGCACCTTCAAATCTCCTATCAAAGGGGCAAGATAGTGTCTATGTCATTTCCAGGTTGTTTCAGGCCTGAAATCATTATGGCCATCAACACATATTTTCTCCTCATGCACAAGTATGGGGGAAGATTGTAAATGGCAAGCATAACCGGCCACGAACTGTGTTTCGAGGACATATTTTCAAATGGGTTCATACCATCATTATAGAAAGAAAATCTCAAATTCCTAGGTTTGGATGCAAAGTGTGGATACATCCTGTCAAATTTCTTCCACTGGTCCGCATATGTCGGGTGTTGAATTATATTGTCATCTTTACAACCTCCCCTATCAAAGCACCATGTCAATTTCTTTGCATCCTTTTCATTCTTAAACAACCTTCTCTGCCTCGGAATAATGGGAAGATAACACATACATTTGGCGGGCACCCGCTTCCTCGCCGACACAACATGCTCTCCACCGACAGCCGCATTTCTCTTCTTCTTATAATGCGACACATTACATACTGGGCAAAAAATCTTATCCTTAAGGTCACCCCTATATAGGACACAATCGTTCGGACAAGCATGTATCTTTTCATACTCCAATCACATCGGACACATAATTCTCTTAGCTTCATAAAGGTTATCAAGAACCCCGTTACCGGGTGCAAGCTTTTCATTCAAAAACTTAAACAATTTATTCATGCTAGTATCACTCAATAACCCGACACCTTTCAAATTAAACAAGTCCATCAAACACGACATGACCATGTCTTTCTTCTTGCAACCGGGATACAATGGTGTATCCTTCTCACCAAGGAAGTAAGCCAAAACCTCGGGCCTCCCTTTAAACTCATTAATAACCTCCTCACACATGTCACCCAACTTAGCATCCCCAATACACTCTCCCTCACTACTAACTCTCACTTCTGGTGGTGATTTTTCCTCATGACAAGTCCACACAACTTAATCTTTCGCAAACCACCGGCTATACAAATGGAGTTTCAGGGTGTCCTTATTAGTACGAATTTGATTTCCACAATCATGACAAGGAAATAATATTCGCTTTTCTCAACTAAAAGTCCAAGAACTCATCCACGAACATAATATATTCATCGCTCACCCTACTAAAATTGGCATACACATGCTTACACCTCTCGATGGTGCGATACAACTCTACATATCAATAAATTTCCAACCATACTTCAATACATTTAATACAATAGAATTTTTCATTATGAATTCCTAATCATGCAACATCATAAATGCACAATATACACCAACATTACAATTACAACATTCTTAACATGTCCAACACCATAGGAATCAAAAGACATAACCTTATAACTACAACAACCTTGAGAACAAATCACAAACTAATATCTAAATTTCTACCTCAGTCACCATCAAATGATCAAACACAAAATGTAAATATCTCTACTAACTAAAACCATACATGAAATCCTTAATATCCATAAATGTAATTTAAAAAAAAAACCTTCAAGGGTCTTGATTGTGGAGAATTCAATGCCTTCATCAACCAAAAAACACCATTAATGAACCTCTTCTTCCAAAAAACCCATTTTTAACCCGCTAAAAAAAGGGGTAGTTGAGCATTTAATGCTATTTTCTACACCGGTATTTAGACTTTACCGGTGCATTTGATACACCGATAAAATTCGTTACCAGTGTAGATTTTCAGTCAAAAGGAGCATATTTTCCTGTCATGCACCGGTACAATCACAGTACCGGTGCAAAAACTAATAGTTTTGGCACCAAAATTCAAGAATAAGAATTTATTTTTGCACCAGTATTAAGAAAATATCGGTGCATGATCAATTCCTACACCGATGCTAATTGTAACCGGTGTACAAATGCAAATTTTTCCCACTTTTTAAAATTTCTGCACGGGTAATTTCCCATTACCGGTTTAAAAATTTTACCTCATCACACCAAATTAATAAAAAAAGGTAAATAAGTACACACCGGTATTCCTGTATCGGTGCGCATGTTAGCAATTGCACCGGTACAAATACCTATTCGAATAATATCGGTGCAATATATTTGACATTGGTACACCGGTAGAACCAACACTGGTGGGAAAATAGGTGAACTTTACACCGGTTGACATGATACCGGTGGGTATGTACTTATTTGCACCGGTAATGATATTAACATGATAAATACCGGTGCAATTGGTTACATACGTACCAGTATACCTGTACTCATTAATTTATATTGGTGCGTATGTACCTGTTTTCCATGAATATACTTTTACTTAACGACATCGCACCCGCTATCAGTTCTAAGAAACAATGTAACACTTCTTCGATCGGTCAATTAAAACGACGATGTTCATTGCGTTCGCTGCGTCATTGCCCGGCCAACGTCGGGAAGCTAGAGTGAGCGATGTCGGCCATACGCAAGGTCCGACGCATATCATATTTCTTACCGACATCACTACAAAATAAGCAATATCAACTGTGGTATCAGTTTCTACTGACAACGCTAATATCTTAGCATGTCAGTCGTTACCACTAATAGTCAGTCGATGTATAAATAACAATATATAGTTTATATAATAATCTTACTCCCTCCGTCCCAGCATTAACTGTACAGGATCTTTTTCAGTAATTAATGTTGATGCTGCATGGTGTTGTCACTCTAACATGTGTGGAATTGGTATGATTATTAGAGATAGTAGAGGTTGTTTTATTGCAGCTTATACTGAATATACACATGCCAATTCCCCTCTGGAAGCTGAACTGCTTGCTATTCGGTTTGCATTAACTAAGTGTGTGGGATACTCTGTTACTGTTTATATGGAATCGGATTGTCTAAATGCAGTACATTTTGTGCTTGATCTTTTTCTTGCACACTGGAAACTGTTCCAATTATCTGATGACATTCACCAACTTATGCATGATATTAGCTTAGTGCATATTCATAGACAAGCTAATCTAGTGGCTGATTTGCTTGCTAAAACTTGTCTCAAAGCTCGGACTGGTTCCTCCATTTATAGATTTGGCATGCTCTCTAATACTATTCAAGGTTTAGTTAGACTGGATCAGATAGGTACACCATCACTAAGGATGGTACATTGAATGGATGCTACTCATTTGTACTGGTTTGTGCAGGTTGAATCGGCATCAATGAATGACTATATTGGTTGCCATTCGGATTCAGAGATTCTACTTGCAGCATCATAGGGATCACTAACCCCTGCAGCAACTGACGGATTCAAGGCTTCTTTCTTCGGCTGGAGAATAAGGGTTTCTAGCTTCACTATTTCAGGAGGATGACACATCAAATCCCTGGTACAACTGATATACATGCACACGGATGGAGTGTCCTCATTGCCTAATAGTATCCTTTGCTGGATCACTTTCTTTTGATTTCTAGCTTAGTAGAGGACAAGCTTTTTAGATTGTTTGGGGTGAATATGACTAACTTGTGTTTCGTTAATTCGATTCACTAATAAGTTCGACGATCTTCCAATATAGTCTAAGAGTTTTTGTAATCCTCTAACTTTTAGCGACATATCTTATTTCATTTTGGAAGCAACAATGGTTGCTTCATGAGCTTATGGCTCACTCATGTAAATATCAACTAAGCTATGGCTTCACTTTATCTTTATGTTTTATGTTTCTTGTCTATTATACGGCTTGGGAAGGCCTAATATAATTTCCCCCATCCTCGGATGGTTTTAACTAAAAAAAAAGGATCATTTTCAGGGTGTTCAAGAAACATACTTGACCATTAATATGTTTACTATGTATAATAACGGCATATAAAAGGCCAATATTTAGAAACTATTTATTACAGCGAGTCCAACAATATCACATATGATAATTTTATTGTTTATATATATATTCAAATATGTGGTCAAAATTTGACAATGTAAACTGTCAAATGGTAAGTGTGCAGCTTTTGTTGGTACAGAGAAAGTATTACATTTTCCATAACATATAATTTCATAATGTCAATTTTCTTATGTCTGTTATTTAGATAAGAACCCGTCTCTTGAAAGACGGTCTTTTCATAAGTCACGGAAAGACTAAAGTTTAAACTGTAAATTAGAAGAAGTGAAGATAAAATTTTTGGGTTGCAATAACCAGGTCATAAACGTTATAGCTACTACAGGTTACATAATAAATTTTTAATATTGCAACTAAAATCTTTTACTTTTCTATTATTCTAATTAAATCCCGTATTTGCATAAGGTTATGAAAATACGGTATTTCTCAAGAATTTGGCTTTCGATAATTAGAGATATTAATGGTGAATTAAAAGACGGTACAAGGAATGCTATATGTACGCTTGTGGGAGATTACAGAAGATTGAATGGGATTACAGACTGCTACAACATTAATTCCACAACCGACCATGCCATCCTCAACCGACCATATGCATGTAATCCATTGTAGTTAATGTCTTGTAAATCCATTTTTCAGATTACAGGAGTACTCTTATAAATACAGAAGACAGCGAGATCCATCCCCAAATTAACCACCGTAGTAGCCCAGAAAATGGCATCAGAAGTAGAGATAACATCACAAGAGATGGTGAAACCATCGCCTCCAACACCCCCTCACCTTATCAACTACAAACTGTCCCACCTCGACCAACTTGCGGAGCCAATCTACATGCCTCTCATCTTTTTCTACCAGCCTCACCAACTCGACCTCCCTCGGCTAAAGCAATCGCTATCAGATGTCCTTGCTCAATTTCATCCTTTGGCCGGAAGGTTTTCTAGAGAGGATACTTTCACCATCGACTGTAATGATTCAGGCGCTTTGTTCGTTGAAGCTAAAGTTGACATGAATCTCTCGGAGGTTATCAAAGATCCAACCATGGAGGAGCTGGAAAAGTATCTGCCGCTTGGGCCTATGGGCAGCAACCACCCAACTGCCGAGGACACCATTCTTCTTGCTGTGCAAACCAACCTCTTTGCCTGCGGTGGAATTGCAATCGCCGTCCAAATGCACCATAAGTTATCTGATGGAACCTCTTTCGTGAATTTCATGAATGCTTGGGGTGCAGCCTCTCGAGGCCATGCTTCTCTTCCTCCCAAACTAGACCAGACAAACTTATTCCCTCCAAAAGATATACCAGCTTTCGGTCCAGACCTTTCCGCTGGCACAGTTACGATGGAAAAGATCGTCACCAAACGATTAGTGCTCGACAAGAAAGAGCTGGAAAAACTGAAGGAGCTGGAATCATCCGATGCAGTCAAGGATCCAACCCGAGTGGAAGCAGTTTCCTCATTTATATTGAAGCGTTTCTGAGAAGCTGCCAGAGCTAAGGGATCCAAGAAACCGCTGGGGGCAGCCCACGCGGTGAACTTGAGGCCTAGAATGGATCCACCTCTTCCTGATCACGCATTTGGAAACATATCTGGGGGAGCGGCAGCAATACCGATACCCGTGGATGACGATGAAGGGGACTTCGACGTTGTTGGTGCATTGAGATCTAAAATAAGGATGGTCGGTGGTGATTATGGAGGGGACGAACATATGAATGGCATACAAAAGATGATGGAAATATGTATGAAAGGGGAGATAGAGATTATCTTGTTTAGTAGCTGGTCAAGGTTTCCTGTGTACGATGTTGACTATGGTTGGGGAAGGCCTGTATGGGTGACAACTACTACTACTCCTATCAAAAACTGTGTGATCCTGATGGGTACTAGCTGTGGAGAGGGCATGGAAGCTTGGGTCAACGTGCTTGAAAAAGACGCTGCCTCCATGGATTTCAATTTCACCAGTTAATTAGGTCAAAATTCCCAAAATAAGTTTGATATGCTTATAGATAAGCATTTCAAAAAGGTTACATGGCCAAGACCAATATATTGGCGTGTTATTTTCCCAACCACCATATAATAGATATAGGAGTACCAGTGCGTAAGTACAAAATAGAGTCCCTCCCCTATTTTTCTACACCTGTAATTTCATCTTTACCGGTGTAAAAAATCAACACCTACTAGAAAATTTATTCTCAATTTAAACACATTTTCACCCGTTCAATTCATAAATACCCCATTGAAATCACGGATCATACCAACCAATTCTTAAAAGAGTATCAATTAAATACATTGCACGCTAAATCGCTAGCTGAATGATCATACGATTTTTCACAAAACAAGGATACAAAAACAACGATCGAGAATGACCGATCTATCGCTTCCACTTCAAGAGATTATATCCACCTACTATTTCACCTCTCTCATCAACCCACAACCCATCGCCGTGAGAATGCCTTCCAACAATGGGTCCCCCAACATCTTCCAAACCGGGAAATACCAATGGAAATTCAAGACTATCAGTTATGGCGAGCTGATCAATCTCCTCATCAAAGTAAAACTTCTTCCCATGTAACACCACATGATACTTCTCATTCGAAGGGTCCTTGATGTAAAAAAACTTGTCGTGCATGGGTAGCTAAGATGAACTTGTCATCTTCATATCCTACACGATTCAAGTCGACCAACGTGAACCCTATGGGATTTTTAACAACACCAAAACCGTGTTCCGCCTACCGACACTTGAAGACAACAACCTTGAATTCTACATAATCCAACTCCCAAATTTCCTCAATCGCCCCATAGAAAGGCATCACAGCAACAACCGGATGTTTATCTCTCTTGCTTGCCTGCCATATGGATTCAGATTCAATATATACACCACTATTTTGAGTGGTGCTCTTCTCGTCCTTCGCCAATATTGAGAAAATGAAGCCATTAATGCCATAACCAAGGTATCATCTAACGGTGCAGTTCGGCTTCCTTGCAAATGCCCGTAGGTTACTGGGCATCCCATCGACATTACAACGATTGTAAAACCAGTTAACAAATCTAGAAGAATGCTCTACCTAAATTTTATTCGGGGGCCAGTCTGGATGAATCTCTTCCAACAAGGATACATGCTCTTCAACATATGTTACAGTCTCACTACTATTACGCAATACATACAGGTGAACAATCATCAACTCCGCATGATAGGGTGTATGAAGTGTACCCTTGGAACGTGGAATCTCATTCTGCCTTCCACATGGGGTCCTCCAGGAACACCAACACACTCTTCTTCCAACCAAGTTCGATGTACAATACTCGATGATCTCCTCAGTGATGTACCTTTAAAAACTTGAGGCATTGGGTGGACTATGATTATGAACATAACCCTTACAAACAACCATGTCACGCTTAAAGGGGTACATCCAATGCATTCCGATAGGCCCGCACATACGTATCTCTCTAACCAAGTGTACCACTAAGGGCACCATGATGTCAAAGAAAGACGGGGAAAATACTTCTCTGAATGGCATTATTCAACAACAGCCTCTGGATCCAGTTCATCAAGTTGTTGCCTACTAATAATTTTTGGCATATCGAGTTGAAGAAGAAACACAAGCGCATAAAAGAAAATCTAACTTCCCCTTCCAAACACCCACGTATTGCTTTGGGCAAAAGTTGTTGCATAAAGACATGACAATCGTGTGATTTCAAAGCATTAAGACGCAACTCATCATTCACAAACCGATTAACATTAGAGGAGTAACCGAAAGGTACCTTGATTCCTTGGATGCTCTTACACACCGATCTTCTCTCAGTAACTGATAGATTGTAAGGAGTGGGGGCGGGTACGTTCGCTTCCCTCTTATCTCTGGTGCCAGATCCAACCGTATACCAAGGTCTGCTAAATCTTTCCTCGCATTCATGATATCCTTAGTCTTCCCAAGAATGTTTAGAAGTGTCCCAATTAGACTCTCACAAGCGTTCTTTTCGATATGCATGACATCTAAACAATGGCAAACATCCAAATCTTCCCAGTGCCAAAAATTGAAGAAAATGGACCGTTTCTTCCACGGTCCGTCTACAGCCCCACCACCCTTTGATAACTTCTTACCTAGAAATACATTCAATTTATTCACCTTGTTTTGAATAGCTACACCGGTCAAAGGTTTGTGCACCTTTCTCCTCTCCTTTCCCCCGACGAATGCCCGCGTTCTCCCACAACTTGTGACCTACAGGTAGAAATTTACGGTGACCCAAATAAAAATTCTTCCTCCCATTCCTCAACTGATGGTAATCTGTCCCATTCTCGCAAACTGGGAAAGCCTTGTGACTTTTGACCACTTACCCAGAAAGGTTACCATATGCCGGGATATCATTTATGGTACAAAAAAAGCATCGCCCTCAATGTAAACTCTTCACCACTACAACCATCAAACAGTAAGGCACCTTCCAACCCAAGCACCTTCAAATCTCCTATCAAAGGGGCAAGATAGTGTCTATGTCATTTCCAGGTTGTTTCAGGCCTGAAATCATTATGGCCATCAACACATATTTTCTCCTCATGCACAAGTATGGGGAAAGATTGTAAATGGCAAGCATAACCGGCCACGAACTGTGTTTCGAGGACATATTTTCAAATGGGTTCATACCATCATTATAGAAAGAAAATCTCAAATTCCTAGGTTTGGATGCAAAGTGTGGATACATCCTGTCAAATTTCTTCCACTGGTCCGCATATGTCGGGTGTTGAATTATATTGTCATCTTTACAACCTCCCCTATCAAAGCACCATGTCAATTTCTTTGCATCCTTTTCATTCTTAAACAACCTTCTCTGCCTCGGAATAATGGGAAGATAACACATACATTTGGCGGGCACCCGCTTCCTCGCCGACACAACATGCTCTCCACCGACAGCCGCATTTCTCTTCTTCTTATAATGCGACACATTACATACTGGGCAAAAAATCTTATCCTTAAGGTCACCCCTATATAGGACACAATCGTTCGGACAAGCATGTATCTTTTCATACTCCAATCACATCGGACACGTAATTCTCTTAGCTTCATAAAGGTTATCAAGAACCCCGTTACCGGGTGCAAGCTTTTCATTCAAAAACTTAAACAATTTATTCATGCTAGTATCACTCAATAACCCGACACCTTTCAAATTAAACAAGTCCATCAAACACGACATGACCATGTCTTTCTTCTTGCAACCGGGATACAATGGTGTATCCTTCTCACCAAGGAAGTAAGCCAAAACCTCGGGCCTCCCTTTAAACTCATTAATAACCTCCTCACACATGTCACCCAACTTAGCATCCCCAATACACTCTCCCTCACTACTAACTCTCACTTCTGGTGGTGATTTTTCCTCATGACAAGTCCACACAACTTAATCTTTCGCAAACCACCGGCTATACAAATGGAGTTTCAGGGTGTCCTTATTAGTACGAATTTGATTTCCACAATCATGACAAGGAAATAATATTCGCTTTTCTCAACTAAAAGTCCAAGAACTCATCCACGAACATAATATATTCATCGCTCACCCTACTAAAATTGGCATACACATGCTTACACCTCTCGATGGTGCGATACAACTCTACATATCAATAAATTTCCAACCATACTTCAATACATTTAATACAATAGAATTTTTCATTATGAATTCCTAATCATGCAACATCATAAATGCACAATATACACCAACATTACAATTACAACATTCTTAACATGTCCAACACCATAGGAATCAAAAGACATAACCTTATAACTACAACAACCTTGAGAACAAATCACAAACTAATATCTAAATTTCTACCTCAATCACCATCAAATGATCAAACACAAAATGTAAATATCTCTACTAACTAAAACCATACATGAAATCCTTAATATCCATAAATGTAATTTAAAAAAAAAACCTTCAAGGGTCTTGATTGTGGAGAATTCAATGCCTTCATCAACCAAAAAACACCATTAATGAACCTCTTCTTCCAAAAAACCCATTTTTAACCCGCTAAAAAAAGGGGTAGTTGAGCATTTAATGCTATTTTCTACACCGGTATTTAGACTTTACCGGTGCATTTGATACACCGATAAAATTCGTTACCAGTGTAGATTTTCAGTCAAAAGGAGCATATTTTCCTGTCATGCACCGGTACAATCACAGTACCGGTGCAAAAACTAATAGTTTTGGCACCAAAATTCAAGAATAAGAATTTATTTTTGCACCAGTATTAAGAAAATATCGGTGCATGATCAATTCCTACACCGATGCTAATTGTAACCGGTGTACAAATGCAAATTTTTCCCACTTTTTAAAATTTCTGCACGGGTAATTTCCCATTACCGGTTTAAAAATTTTACCTCATCGCACCAAATTAATAAAAAAAGGTAAATAAGTACACACCGGTATTCCTGTATCGGTGCGCATGTTAGCAATTGCACTGGTACAAATACCTATTCGAATAATATCGGTGCAATATATTTGACATTGGTACACCGGTAGAACCAACACTGGTGGGAAAATAGGTGAACTTTACACCGGTTGACATGATACCAGTGGGTATGTACTTATTTGCACCGGTAATGATATTAACATGATAAATACCGGTGCAATTGGTTACATACGTACCAGTATACCTGTACTCATTAATTTATATTGGTGCGTATGTACCTGTTTTCCATGAATATACTTTTACTTAACGACATCGCACCCGCTATCAGTTCTAAGAAACAATGTAACACTTCTTCGATCGGTCAATTAAAACGACGATGTTCATTGCGTTCGCTGCGTCATTGCCCGGCCAACGTCGGGAAGCTAGAGTGAGCGATGTCGGCCATACGCAAGGTCCGACGCATATCATATTTCTTACCGACATCACTACAAAATAAGCAATATCAACTGTGGTATCAGTTTCTACTGACAACGCTAATATCTTAGCATGTCAGTCGTTACCACTAATAGTCAGTCGATGTATAAATAACAATATATAGTTTATATAATAATCTTACTCCCTCCGTCCCAGCATTAACTGTACAGGATCTTTTTTAGTAATTAATGTTGATGCTGCATGGTGTTGTCACTCTAACATGTGTGGAATTGGTATGATTATTAGAGATAGTAGAGGTTGTTTTATTGCAGCTTATACTGAATATACACATGCCAATTCCCCTCTGGAAGCTGAGCTGCTTGCTATTCGGTTTGCATTAACTAAGTGTGTGGGATACTCTGTTACTGTTTATATGGAATCGGATTGTCTAAATGCAGTACATTTTGTGCTTGATCTTTTTCTTGCACACTAGAAACTGTTCCAATTATCTGATGACATTCACCAACTTATGCATGATATTAGCTTAGTGCATATTCATAGACAAGCTAATCTAGTGGCTGATTTGCTTGCTAAAACTTGTCTCAAAGCTCGGACTGGTTCCTCCATTTATAGATTTGGCATGCTCTCTAATACTATTCAAGGTTTAGTTAGACTGGATCAGATAGGTACACCATCACTAAGGATGGTACATTGAATGGATGCTACTCATTTGTACTGGTTTGTGCAGGTTGAATCGGCATCAATGAATGACTATATTGGTTGCCATTCGGATTCAGAGATTCTACTTGCAGCATCATAGGGATCACTACCCCTGCAGTAACTGACGGATTCAAGGCTTCTTTCTTCGGCTGGAGAATAAGGGTTTCTAGCTTCACTATTTCAGGAGGATGACACATCAAATCCCTGGTACAACTGATATACATGCACACGGATGGAGTGTCCTCATTGCCTAATAGTATCCTTTGCTGGATCACTTTCTTTTGATTTCTAGCTTAGTAGAGGACAAGCTTTTTAGATTGTTTGGGGTGAATATGACTAACTTGTGTTTCGTTAATTCGATTCACTAATAAGTTCGACGATCTTCCAATATAGTCTAAGAGTTTTTGTAATCCTCTAACTTTTAGCGACATATCTTATTTCATTTTGGAAGCAACAATGGTTGCTTCATGAGCTTATGGCTCACTCATGTAAATATCAACTAAGCTATGGCTTCACTTTATCTTTATGTTTTATGTTTCTTGTCTATTATACGGCTTGGGAAGGCCTAATATAATTTCCCCCATCCTCGGATGGTTTTAACTAAAAAAAAAGGATCTTTTTCAGGGTGTTCAAGAAACATACTTGACCATTAATATGTTTACTATGTATAATAACGGCATATAAAAGGCCAATATTTAGAAACTATTTATTACAGCGAGTCCAACAATATCACATATGATAATTTTATTGTTTATATATATATTCAAATATGTGGTCAAAATTTGACAATGTAAACTGTCAAATGGTAAGTGTGCAGCTTTTGTTGGTACAGAGAAAGTATTACATTTTCCATAACATATAATTTCATAATGTCAATTTTCTTATGTCTGTTATTTAGATAAGAACCCGTCTCTTGAAAGACGGTCTTTTCATAAGTCACGGAAAGACTAAAGTTTAAACTGTAAATTAGAAGAAGTGAAGATAAAATTTTTGGGTTGCAATAACCAGGTCATAAACGTTATAGCTACTACAGGTTACATAATAAATTTTTAATATTGCAACTAAAATCTTTTACTTTTCTATTATTCTAATTAAATCCCGTATTTGCATAAGGTTATGAAAATACGGTATTTCTCAAGAATTTGGCTTTCGATAATTAGAGATATTAATGGTGAATTAAAAGACGGTACAAGGAATGCTATATGTACGCTTGTGGGAGATTACAGAAGATTGAATGGGATTACAGACTGCTACAACATTAATTCCACAACCGACCATGCCATCCTCAACCGACCATATGCATGTAATCCATTGTAGTTAATGTCTTGTAAATCCATTTTTCAGATTACAGGAGTACTCTTATAAATACAGAAGACAGCGAGATCCATCCCCAAATTAACCACCGTAGTAGCCCAGAAAATGGCATCAGAAGTAGAGATAACATCACAAGAGATGGTGAAACCATCGCCTCCAACACCCCCTCACCTTATCAACTACAAACTGTCCCACCTCGACCAACTTGCGGAGCCAATCTACATGCCTCTCATCTTTTTCTACCAGCCTCACCAACTCGACCTCCCTCGGCTAAAGCAATCGCTATCAGATGTCCTTGCTCAATTTCATCCTTTGGCCGGAAGGTTTTCTAGAGAGGATACTTTCACCATCGACTGTAATGATTCAGGCGCTTTGTTCGTTGAAGCTAAAGTTGACATGAATCTCTCGGAGGTTATCAAAGATCCAACCATGGAGGAGCTGGAAAAGTATCTGCCGCTTGGGCCTATGGGCAGCAACCACCCAACTGCCGAGGACACCATTCTTCTTGCTGTGCAAACCAACCTCTTTGCCTGCGGTGGAATTGCAATCGCCGTCCAAATGCACCATAAGTTATCTGATGGAACCTCTTTCGTGAATTTCATGAATGCTTGGGGTGCAGCCTCTCGAGGCCATGCTTCTCTTCCTCCCAAACTAGACCAGACAAACTTATTCCCTCCAAAAGATATACCAGCTTTCGGTCCAGACCTTTCCGCTGGCACAGTTACGATGGAAAAGATCGTCACCAAACGATTAGTGCTCGACAAGAAAGAGCTGGAAAAACTGAAGGAGCTGGAATCATCCGATGCAGTCAAGGATCCAACCCGAGTGGAAGCAGTTTCCTCATTTATATTGAAGCGTTTCAGAGAAGCTGCCAGAGCTAAGGGATCCAAGAAACCGCTGGGGGCAGCCCACGCGGTGAACTTGAGGCCTAGAATGGATCCACCTCTTCCTGATCACGCATTTGGAAACATATCTGGGGGAGCGGCAGCAATACCGATACCCGTGGATGACGATGAAGGGGACTTCGACGTTGTTGGTGCATTGAGATCTAAAATAAGGATGGTCGGTGGTGATTATGGAGGGGACGAACATATGAATGGCATACAAAAGATGATGGAAATATGTATGAAAGGGGAGATAGAGATTATCTTGTTTAGTAGCTGGTCAAGGTTTCCTGTGTACGATGTTGACTATGGTTGGGGAAGGCCTGTATGGGTGACAACTACTACTACTCCTATCAAAAACTGTGTGATCCTGATGGGTACTAGCTGTGGAGAGGGCATGGAAGCTTGGGTCAACGTGCTTGAAAAAGACGCTGCCTCCATGGATTTCAATTTCACCAGTTAATTAGGTCAAAATTCCCAAAATAAGTTTGATATGCTTATAGATAAGCATTTCAAAAAGGTTACATGGCCAAGACCAATATATTGGCGTGTTATTTTCCCAACCACCATATAATAGATATAGGAGTACCAGTGCGTAAGTACAAAATAGAGTCCCTCCCCTATTTTTCTACACCTGTAATTTCATCTTTACCGGTGTAAAAAATCAACACCTACTAGAAAATTTATTCTCAATTTAAACACATTTTCACCCGTTCAATTCATAAATACCCCATTGAAATCACGGATCATACCAACCAATTCTTAAAAGAGTATCAATTAAATACATTGCACGCTAAATCGCTAGCTGAATGATCATACGATTTTTCACAAAACAAGGATACAAAAACAACGATCGAGAATGACCGATCTATCGCTTCCACTTCAAGAGATTATATCCACCTACTATTTCACCTCTCTCATCAACCCACAACCCATCGCCGTGAGAATGCCTTCCAACAATGGGTCCCCCAACATCTTCCAAACCGGGAAATACCAATGGAAATTCAAGACTATCAGTTATGGCGAGCTGATCAATCTCCTCATCAAAGTAAAACTTCTTCCCATGTAACACCACATGATACTTCTCATTCGAAGGGTCCTTGATGTAAAAAAACTTGTCGTGCATGGGTAGCTAAGATGAACTTGTCATCTTCATATCCTACACGATTCAAGTCGACCAACGTGAACCCTATGGGATTTTTAACAACACCAAAACCGTGTTCCGCCTACCGACACTTGAAGACAACAACCTTGAATTCTACATAATCCAACTCCCAAATTTCCTCAATCGCCCCATAGAAAGGCATCACAGCAACAACCGGATGTTTATCTCTCTTGCTTGCCTGCCATATGGATTCAGATTCAATATATACACCACTATTTTGAGTGGTGCTCTTCTCGTCCTTCGCCAATATTGAGAAAATGAAGCCATTAATGCCATAACCAAGGTATCATCTAACGGTGCAGTTCGGCTTCCTTGCAAATGCCCGTAGGTTACTGGGCATCCCATCGACATTACAACGATTGTAAAACCAGTTAACAAATCTAGAAGAATGCTCTACCTAAATTTTATTCGGGGGCCAGTCTGGATGAATCTCTTCCAACAAGGATACATGCTCTTCAACATATGTTACAGTCTCACTACTATTACGCAATACATACAGGTGAACAATCATCAACTCCGCATGATAGGGTGTATGAAGTGTACCCTTGGAACGTGGAATCTCATTCTGCCTTCCACATGGGGTCCTCCAGGAACACCAACACACTCTTCTTCCAACCAAGTTCGATGTACAATACTCGATGATCTCCTCAGTGATGTACCTTTAAAAACTTGAGGCATTGGGTGGACTATGATTATGAACATAACCCTTACAAACAACCATGTCACGCTTAAAGGGGTACATCCAATGCATTCCGATAGGCCCGCACATACGTATCTCTCTAACCAAGTGTACCACTAAGGGCACCATGATGTCAAAGAAAGACGGGGAAAATACTTCTCCGAATGGCATTATTCAACAACAGCCTCTGGATCCAGTTCATCAAGTTGTTGCCTACTAATATTTTTTGGCATATCGAGTTGAAGAAGAAACACAAGCGCATAAAAGAAAATCTAACTTCCCCTTCCAAACACCCACGTATTGCTTTGGGCAAAAGTTGTTGCATAAAGACATGACAATCGTGTGATTTCAAAGCATTAAGACGCAACTCATCATTCACAAACCGATTAACATTAGAGGAGTAACCGAAAGGTACCTTGATTCCTTGGATGCTCTTACACACCGATCTTCTCTCAGTAACTGATAGATTGTAAGGAGTGGGGGCGGGTACGTTCGCTTCCCTCTTATCTCTGGTGCCAGATCCAACCGTATACCAAGGTCAGCTAAATCTTTCCTCGCATTCATGATATCCTTAGTCTTCCCAAGAATGTTTAGAAGTGTCCCAATTAGACTCTCACAAGCGTTCTTTTCGATATGCATGACATCTAAACAATGGCAAACATCCAAATCTTCCCAGTGCCAAAAATTGAAGAAAATGGACCGTTTCTTCCACGGTTCGTCTACAGCCCCACCACCCTTTGATAACTTCTTACCTAGAAATACATTCAATTTATTCACCTTGTTTTGAATAGCTACACCGGTCAAAGGTTTGTGCACCTTTCTCCTCTCCTTTCCCCCAACGAATGCCCGCGTTCTCCCACAACTTGTGACCTACAGGTAGAAATTTACGGTGACCCAAATAAAAATTCTTCCTCCCATTCCTCAACTGATGGTAATCTGTCCCATTCTCGCAAACTGGGCAAGCCTTGTGACTTTTGACCACTTACCCAGAAAGGTTACCATATGCCGGGATATCATTTATGGTACAAAAAAAGCATCGCCCTCAATGTAAACTCTTCACCACTACAACCATCAAACAGTAAGGCACCTTCCAACCCAAGCACCTTCAAATCTCCTATCAAAGGGGCAAGATAGTGTCTATGTCATTTCCAGGTTGTTTCAGGCCTGAAATCATTATGGCCATCAACACATATTTTCTCCTCATGCACAAGTATGGGGGAAGATTGTAAATGGCAAGCATAACCGGCCACGAACTGTGTTTCGAGGACATATTTTCAAATGGGTTCATACCATCATTATAGAAAGAAAATCTCAAATTCCTAGGTTTGGATGCAAAGTGTGGATACATCCTGTCAAATTTCTTCCACTGGTCCGCATATGTCGGGTGTTGAATTATATTGTCATCTTTACAACCTCCCCTATCAAAGCACCATGTCAATTTCTTTGCATCCTTTTCATTCTTAAACAACCTTCTCTGCCTCGGAATAATGGGAAGATAACACATACATTTGGCGGGCACCCGCTTCCTCGCCGACACAACATGCTCTCCACCGACAGCCGCATTTCTCTTCTTCTTATAATGCGACACATTACATACTGGGCAAAAAATCTTATCCTTAAGGTCACCCCTATATAGGACACAATCGTTCGGACAAGCATGTATCTTTTCATACTCCAATCACATCGGACACATAATTCTCTCAGCTTCATAAAGGTTATCAAGAACCCCGTTACCGGGTGCAAGCTTTTCATTCAAAAACTTAAACAATTTATTCATGCTAGTATCACTCAATAACCCGACACCTTTCAAATTAAACAAGTCCATCAAACACGACATGACCATGTCTTTCTTCTTGCAACCGGGATACAATGGTGTATCCTTCTCACCAAGGAAGTAAGCCAAAACCTCGGGCCTCCCTTTAAACTCATTAATAACCTCCTCACACATGTCACCCAACTTAGCATCCCCAATACACTCTCCCTCACTACTAACTCTCACTTCTGGTGGTGATTTTTCCTCATGACAAGTCCACACAACTTAATCTTTCGCAAACCACCGGCTATACAAATGGAGTTTTAGGGTGTCCTTATTAGTACGAATTTGATTTCCACAATCATGACAAGGAAATAATATTCGCTTTTCTCAACTAAAAGTCCAAGAACTCATCCACGAACATAATATATTCATCGCTCACCCTACTAAAATTGGCATACACATGCTTACACCTCTCGATGGTGCGATACAACTCTACATATCAATAAATTTCCAACCATACTTCAATACATTTAATACAATAGAATTTTTCATTATGAATTCCTAATCATGCAACATCATAAATGCACAATATACACCAACATTACAATTACAACATTCTTAACATGTCCAACACCATAGGAATCAAAAGACATAACCTTATAACTACAACAACCTTGAGAACAAATCACAAACTAATATCTAAATTTCTACCTCAATCACCATCAAATGATCAAACACAAAATGTAAATATCTCTACTAACTAAAACCATACATGAAATCCTTAATATCCATAAATGTAATTTAAAAAAAAAACCTTCAAGGGTCTTGATTGTGGAGAATTCAATGCCTTCATCAACCAAAAAACACCATTAATGAACCTCTTCTTCCAAAAAACCCATTTTTAACCCGCTAAAAAAAGGGGTAGTTGAGCATTTAATGCTATTTTCTACACCGGTATTTAGACTTTACCGGTGCATTTGATACACCGATAAAATTCGTTACCAGTGTAGATTTTCAGTCAAAAGGAGCATATTTTCCTGTCATGCACCGGTACAATCACAGTACCGGTGCAAAAACTAATAGTTTTGGCACCAAAATTCAAGAATAAGAATTTATTTTTGCACCAGTATTAAGAAAATATCGGTGCATGATCAATTCCTACACCGATGCTAATTGTAACCGGTGTACAAATGCAAATTTTTCCCACTTTTTAAAATTTCTGCACGGGTAATTTCCCATTACCGGTTTAAAAATTTTACCTCATCGCACCAAATTAATAAAAAAAGGTAAATAAGTACACACCGGTATTCCTGTATCGGTGCGCATGTTAGCAATTGCACTGGTACAAATACCTATTCGAATAATATCGGTGCAATATATTTGACATTGGTACACTGGTAGAACCAACACTGGTGGGAAAATAGGTCAACTTTACACCGGTTGACAGGATAACGGTGGGTATGTACTTATTTGCACCGGTAATGATATTAACATGATAAATACCGGTGCAATTGGTTACATACGTACCAGTATACCTGTACTCATTAATTTATATTGGTGCGTATGTACCTGTTTTCCATTAATATACTTTTACTTAACGACATCGCACCCGCTATCAGTTCTAAGAAACAATGTAACACTTCTTCGATCGGTCAATTAAAACGACGATGTTCATTGCGTTCGCTGCGTCATTGCCCGGCCAACGTCGGGAAGCTAGAGTGAGCGATGTCGGCCATACGCAAGGTCCGACGCATATCATATTTCTTACCGACATCACTACAAAATAAGCAATATCAACTGTGGTATCAGTTTCTACTGACAACGCTAATATCTTAGCATGTCAGTCGTTACCACTAATAGTCAGTCGATGTATAAATAACAATATATAGTTTATATAATAATCTTACTCCCTCCGTCCCAGCATTAACTGTACAGGATCTTTTTTAGTAATTAATGTTGATGCTGCATGGTGTTGTCACTCTAACATGTGTGGAATTGGTATGATTATTAGAGATAGTAGAGGTTGTTTTATTGCAGCTTATACTGAATATACACATGCCAATTCCCCTCTGGAAGCTGAGCTGCTTGCTATTCGGTTTGCATTAACTAAGTGTGTGGGATACTCTGTTACTGTTTATATGGAATCGGATTGTCTAAATGCAGTACATTTTGTGCTTGATCTTTTTCTTGCACACTAGAAACTGTTCCAATTATCTGATGACATTCACCAACTTATGCATGATATTAGCTTAGTGCATATTCATAGACAAGCTAATCTAGTGGCTGATTTGCTTGCTAAAACTTGTCTCAAAGCTCGGACTGGTTCCTCCATTTATAGATTTGGCATGCTCTCTAATACTATTCAAGGTTTAGTTAGACTGGATCAGATAGGTACACCATCACTAAGGATGGTACATTGAATGGATGCTACTCATTTGTACTGGTTTGTGCAGGTTGAATCGGCATCAATGAATGACTATATTGGTTGCCATTCGGATTCAGAGATTCTACTTGCAGCATCATAGGGATCACTAACCCCTGCAGCAACTGACGGATTCAAGGCTTCTTTCTTCGGCTGGAGAATAAGGGTTTCTAGCTTCACTATTTCAGGAGGATGACACATCAAATCCCTGGTACAACTGATATACATGCACACGGATGGAGTGTCCTCATTGCCTAATAGTATCCTTTGCTGGATCACTTTCTTTTGATTTCTAGCTTAGTAGAGGACAAGCTTTTTAGATTGTTTGGGGTGAATATGACTAACTTGTGTTTCGTTAATTCGATTCACTAATAAGTTCGACGATCTTCCAATATAGTCTAAGAGTTTTTGTAATCCTCTAACTTTTAGCGACATATCTTATTTCATTTTGGAAGCAACAATGGTTGCTTCATGAGCTTATGGCTCACTCATGTAAATATCAACTAAGCTATGGCTTCACTTTATCTTTATGTTTTATGTTTCTTGTCTATTATACGGCTTGGGAAGGCCTAATATAATTTCCCCCATCCTCGGATGGTTTTAACTAAAAAAAAAGGATCTTTTTCAGGGTGTTCAAGAAACATACTTGACCATTAATATGTTTACTATGTATAATAACGGCATATAAAAGGCCAATATTTAGAAACTATTTATTACAGCGAGTCCAACAATATCACATATGATAATTTTATTGTTTATATATATATTCAAATATGTGGTCAAAATTTGACAATGTAAACTGTCAAATGGTAAGTGTGCAGCTTTTGTTGGTACAGAGAAAGTATTACATTTTCCATAACATATAATTTCATAATGTCAATTTTCTTATGTCTGTTATTTAGATAAGAACCCGTCTCTTGAAAGACGGTCTTTTCATAAGTCACGGAAAGACTAAAGTTTAAACTGTAAATTAGAAGAAGTGAAGATAAAATTTTTGGGTTGCAATAACCAGGTCATAAACGTTATAGCTACTACAGGTTACATAATAAATTTTTAATATTGCAACTAAAATCTTTTACTTTTCTATTATTCTAATTAAATCCCGTATTTGCATAAGGTTATGAAAATACGGTATTTCTCAAGAATTTGGCTTTCGATAATTAGAGATATTAATGGTGAATTAAAAGACGGTACAAGGAATGCTATATGTACGCTTGTGGGAGATTACAGAAGATTGAATGGGATTACAGACTGCTACAACATTAATTCCACAACCGACCATGCCATCCTCAACCGACCATATGCATGTAATCCATTGTAGTTAATGTCTTGTAAATCCATTTTTCAGATTACAGGAGTACTCTTATAAATACAGAAGACAGCGAGATCCATCCCCAAATTAACCACCGTAGTAGCCCAGAAAATGGCATCAGAAGTAGAGATAACATCACAAGAGATGGTGAAACCATCGCCTCCAACACCCCCTCACCTTATCAACTACAAACTGTCCCACCTCGACCAACTTGCGGAGCCAATCTACATGCCTCTCATCTTTTTCTACCAGCCTCACCAACTCGACCTCCCTCGGCTAAAGCAATCGCTATCAGATGTCCTTGCTCAATTTCATCCTTTGGCCGGAAGGTTTTCTAGAGAGGATACTTTCACCATCGACTGTAATGATTCAGGCGCTTTGTTCGTTGAAGCTAAAGTTGACATGAATCTCTCGGAGGTTATCAAAGATCCAACCATGGAGGAGCTGGAAAAGTATCTGCCGCTTGGGCCTATGGGCAGCAACCACCCAACTGCCGAGGACACCATTCTTCTTGCTGTGCAAACCAACCTCTTTGCCTGCGGTGGAATTGCAATCGCCGTCCAAATGCACCATAAGTTATCTGATGGAACCTCTTTCGTGAATTTCATGAATGCTTGGGGTGCAGCCTCTCGAGGCCATGCTTCTCTTCCTCCCAAACTAGACCAGACAAACTTATTCCCTCCAAAAGATATACCAGCTTTCGGTCCAGACCTTTCCGCTGGCACAGTTACGATGGAAAAGATCGTCACCAAACGATTAGTGCTCGACAAGAAAGAGCTGGAAAAACTGAAGGAGCTGGAATCATCCGATGCAGTCAAGGATCCAACCCGAGTGGAAGCAGTTTCCTCATTTATATTGAAGCGTTTCAGAGAAGCTGCCAGAGCTAAGGGATCCAAGAAACCGCTGGGGGCAGCCCACGCGGTGAACTTGAGGCCTAGAATGGATCCACCTCTTCCTGATCACGCATTTGGAAACATATCTGGGGGAGCGGCAGCAATACCGATACCCGTGGATGACGATGAAGGGGACTTCGACGTTGTTGGTGCATTGAGATCTAAAATAAGGATGGTCGGTGGTGATTATGGAGGGGACGAACATATGAATGGCATACAGAAGATGATGGAAATATGTATGAAAGGGGAGATAGAGATTATCTTGTTTAGTAGCTGGTCAAGGTTTCCTGTGTACGATGTTGACTATGGTTGGGGAAGGCCTGTATGGGTGACAACTACTACTACTCCTCTCAAAAACTGTGTGATCCTGATGGGTACTAGCTGTGGAGAGGGCATGGAAGCTTGGGTCAGCGTGCTTGAAAAAGACGCTGCCTCCATGGATTTCAATTTCACCAGTTAATTAGGTCAAAATTCCCAAAATAAGTTTGATATGCTTATAGATAAGCATTTCAAAAAGGTTACATGGCCAAGACCAATATATTGGCGTGTTATTTTCCCAACCACCATATAATAGATATAGGAGTACCAGTGCGTAAGTACAAAATAGAGTCCCTCCCCTATTTTTCTACACCTGTAATTTCATCTTTACCGGTGTAAAAAATCAACACCTACTAGAAAATTTATTCTCAATTTAAACACATTTTCACCCGTTCAATTCATAAATACCCCATTGAAATCACGGATCATACCAACCAATTCTTAAAAGATTATCAATTAAATACATTGCACGCTAAATCGCTAGCTGAATGATCATACGATTTTTCACAAAACAAGGATACAAAAACAACGATCGAGAATGACCGATCTATCGCTTCCACTTCAAGAGATTATATCCACCTACTATTTCACCTCTCTCATCAACCCACAACCCATCGCCGTGAGAATGCCTTCCAACAATGGGTCCCCCAACATCTTCCAAACCGGGAAATACCAATGGAAATTCAAGACTATCAGTTATGGCGAGCTGATCAATCTCCTCATCAAAGTAAAACTTCTTCCCATGTAACACCACATGATACTTCTCATTCGAAGGGTCCTTGATGTAAAAAAACTTGTCGTGCATGGGTAGCTAAGATGAACTTGTCATCTTCATATCCTACGCGATTCAAGTCGACCAACGTGAACCCTATGGGATTTTTAACAACACCAAAATCGTGTTCCGCCTACCGACACTTGAAGACAACAACCTTGAATTCTACATAATCCAACTCCCAAATTTCCTCAATCGCCCCATAGAAAGGCATCACAGCAACAACCGGATGTTTATCTCTCTTGCTTGCCTGCCATATGGATTCAGATTCAATATATACACCACTATTTTGAGTGGTGCTCTTCTCGTCCTTCGCCAATATTGAGAAAATGAAGCCATTAATGCCATAACCAAGGTATCATCTAACGGTGCAGTTCGGCTTCCTTGCAAATGCCCATAGGTTACTGGGCATCCCATCGACATTACAACGATTGTAAAACCAGTTAACAAATCTAGAAGAATGCTCGACCTAAATTTTATTCGGGGGCCAGTCTGGATGAATCTCTTCCAACAAGGATACATGCTCTTCAACATATGTTACAGTCTCACTATTATTACGCAATACATACAGGTGAACAATCATCAACTCCGCATGATAGGGTGTATGAAGTGTACCCTTGGAACGTGGAATCTCATTCTGCCTTCCACATGGGGTCCTCCAGGAACACCAACACACTCTTCTTCCAACCAAGTTCGATGTACAATACTCGATGATCTCCTCAGTGATGTACCTTTAAAAACTTGAGGCATTGGGTGGACTATGATTATGAACATAACCCTTACAAACAACCATGTCACGCTTAAAGGGGTACATCCAATGCATTCCGATAGGCCCGCACATACGTATCTCTCTAACCAAGTGTACCACTAAGGGCACCATGATGTCAAAGAAAGACGGGGAAAATACTTCTCCGAATGGCATTATTCAACAACAGCCTCAGGATCCAGTTCATCAAGTTGTTGCCTACTAATATTTTTTGGCATATCGAGTTGAAGAAGAAACACAAGCGCATAAAAGAAAATCTAACTTCCCCTTCCAAACACCCACGTATTGCTTTGGGCAAATGTTGTTGCATAAAGACATGACAATCGTGTGATTTCAAAGCATTAAGACGCAACTCATCATTCACAAACCGATTAACATTAGAGGAGTAACCGAAAGGTACCTTGATTCCTTGGATGCTCTTACACACCGATCTTCTCTCAGTAACTGATAGATTGTAAGGAGTGGGGGCGGGTACGTTCGCTTCCCTCTTATCTCTGGTGCCAGATCCAACCGTATACCAAGGTCAGCTAAATCTTTCCTCGCATTCATGATATCCTTAGTCTTCCCAAGAATGTTTAGAAGTGTCCCAATTAGACTCTCACAAGCGTTCTTTTCGATATGCATGACATCCAAACAATGGCAAACATCCAAATCTTCCCAGTGCCAAAAATTGAAGAAAATGGACCGTTTCTTCCACGGTCCGTCTACAGCCCCACCACCCTTTGATAACTTCTTACCTAGAAATACATTCAATTTATTCACCTTGTTTTGAATAGCTACACCGGTCAAAGGTTTGTGCACCTTTCTCCTCTCCTTTCCCCCAACGAATGCCCGCGTTCTCCCACAACTTGTGACCTACAGGTAGGAATTTACGGTGACCCAAATAAAAATTCTTCCTCCCATTCCTCAACTGATGGTAATCTGTCCCATTCTCGCAAACTGGGCAAGCCTTGTGACTTTTGACCACTTACCCAGAAAGGTTACCATATGCCGGGATATCATTTATGGTACAAAAAAGCATCGCCCTCAATGTAAACTCTTTACCACTACAACCATCAAACAGTAAGGGACCTTCCAACCCAAGCACCTTCAAATCTCCTATCAAAGGGGCAAGATAGTGTCTATGTCATTTCCAGGTTGTTTCAGGCCTGAAATCATTATGGCCATCAACACATATTTTCTCCTCATGCACAAGTATGGGGGAAGATTGTAAATGGCAAGCATAACCGGCCACGAACTGTGTTTCGAGGACATATTTTCAAATGGGTTCATACCATCATTATAGAAAGAAAATCTCAAATTCCTAGGTTTGGATGCAAAGTGTGGATACATCCTGTCAAATTTCTTCCACTGGTCCGCATATGTCGGGTGTTGAATTATATTGTCATCTTTACAACCTCCCCTATCAAAGCACCATGTCAATTTCTTTGCATCCTTTTCATTCTTAAACAACCTTCTCTGCCTCGGAATAATGGGAAGATAACACATACATTTGGCGGGCACCCGCTTCCTCGCCGACACAACATGCTCTCCACCGACAGCCGCATTTCTCTTCTTCTTATAATGCGACACATTACATACTGGGCAAAAAATCTTATCCTTAAGGTCACTCCTATATAGGACACAATCGTTCGGACAAGCATGTATCTTTTCATACTCCAATCACATCGGACACATAATTCTCTTAGCTTCATAAAGGTTATCAAGAACCCCGTTACCGGGTGCAAGCTTTTCATTCAAAAACTTAAACAATTTATTCATGCTAGTATCACTCAATAACCCGACACCTTTCAAATTAAACAAGTCCATCAAACACGACATGACCATGTCTTTCTTCTTGCAACCGGGATACAATGGTGTATCCTTCTCACCAAGGAAGTAAGCCAAAACCTCGGGCCTCCCTTTAAACTCATTAATAACCTCCTCACACATGTCACCCAACTTAGCATCCCCAATACACTCTCCCTCACTACTAACTCTCACTTCTGGTGGTGATTTTTCCTCATGACAAGTCCACACAACTTAATCTTTCACAAACCACCGGCTATACAAATGGAGTTTCAGGGTGTCCTTATTAGTACGAATTTGATTTCCACAATCATGACAAGGAAATAATATTCGCTTTTCTCAACTAAAAGTCCAAGAACTCATCCACGAACATAATATATTCATCGCTCACCCTACTAAAATTGGCATACACATGCTTACACCTCTCGATGGTGCGATACAACTCTACATATCAATAAATTTCCAACCATACTTCAATACATTTAATACAATAGAATTTTTCATTATGAATTCCTAATCATGCAACATCATAAATGCACAATATACACCAACATTACAATTACAACATTCTTAACATGTCCAACACCATAGGAATCAAAAGACATAACCTTATAACTACAACAACCTTGAGAACAAATCACAAACTAATATCTAAATTTCTACCTCAGTCACCATCAAATGATCAAACACAAAATGTAAATATCTCTACTAACTAAAACCATACATGAAATCCTTAATATCCATAAATGTAATTTAAAAAAAAAACCTTCAAGGGTCTTGATTGTGGAGAATTCAATGCCTTCATCAACCAAAAAACACCATTAATGAACCTTTTCTTCCAAAAAACCCATTTTTAACCCGCTAAAAAAAGGGGTAGTTGAGCATTTAATGCTATTTTCTACACCGGTATTTAGACTTTACCGGTGCATTTGATACACCGATAAAATTCGTTACCAGTGTAGATTTTCAGTCAAAAGGAGCATATTTTCCTGTCATGCACCGGTACAATCACAGTACCGGTGCAAAAACTAATAGTTTTGGCACCAAAATTCAAGAATAAGAATTTATTTTTGCACCAGTATTAAGAAAATATCGGTGCATGATCAATTCCTACACCGATGCTAATTGTAACCGGTGTACAAATGCAAATTTTTCCCACTTTTTAAAATTTCTGCACGGGTAATTTCCCATTACCGGTTTATAAAATTTTACCTCATCACACCAAATTAATAAAAAAAGGTAAATAAGTACACACCGGTATTCCTGTATCGGTGCGCATGTTAGCAATTGCACCGGTACAAATACTTATTCGAATAATATCGGTGCAATATATTTGACATTGGTACACCGGTAGAACCAACACTGGTGGGAAAATAGGTGAACTTTACACCGGTTGACATGATACCGGTGGGTATGTACTTATTTGCACCGGTAATGATATTAACATGATAAATACCGGTGCAATTGGTTACATACGTACCAGTATACCTGTACTCATTAATTTATATTGGTGCGTATGTACCTGTTTTCCATGAATATACTTTTACTTAACGACATCGCACCCGCTATCAGTTCTAAGAAACAATGTAACACTTCTTCGATCGGTCAATTAAAATGACGATGTTCATTGCGTTCGCTGCGTCATTGCCCGGCCAACGTCGGGAAGCTAGAGTGAGCGATGTCGGCCATACGCAAGGTCCGACGCATATCATATTTCTTACCGACATCACTACAAAATAAGCAATATCAACTGTGGTATCAGTTTCTACTGACAACGCTAATATCTTAGCATGTCAGTCGTTACCACTAATAGTCAGTCGATGTATAAATAACAATATATAGTTTATATAATAATCTTACTCCCTCCGTCCCAGCATTAACTGTACAGGATCTTTTTCAGTAATTAATGTTGATGCTGCATGGTGTTGTCACTCTAACATGTGTGGAATTGGTATGATTATTAGAGATAGTAGAGGTTGTTTTATTGCAGCTTATACTGAATATACACATGCCAATTCCCCTCTGGAAGCTGAACTGCTTGCTATTCGGTTTGCATTAACTAAGTGTGTGGGATACTCTGTTACTGTTTATATGGAATCGGATTGTCTAAATGCAGTACATTTTGTGCTTGATCTTTTTCTTGCACACTGGAAACTGTTCCAATTATCTGATGACATTCACCAACTTATGCATGATATTAGCTTAGTGCATATTCATAGACAAGCTAATCTAGTGGCTGATTTGCTTGCTAAAACTTGTCTCAAAGCTCGGACTGGTTCCTCCATTTATAGATTTGGCATGCTCTCTAATACTATTCAAGGTTTAGTTAGACTGGATCAGATAGGTACACCATCACTAAGGATGGTACATTGAATTGATGCTACTCATTTGTACTGGTTTGTGCAGGTTGAATCGGCATCAATGAATGACTATATTGGTTGCCATTCGGATTCAGAGATTCTACTTGCAGCATCATAGGGATCACTAACCCCTGCAGCAACTGACGGATTCAAGGCTTCTTTCTTCGGCTGGAGAATAAGGGTTTCTAGCTTCACTATTTCAGGAGGATGACACATCAAATCCCTGGTACAACTGATATACATGCACACGGATGGAGTGTCCTCATTGCCTAATAGTATCCTTTGCTGGATCACTTTCTTTTGATTTCTAGCTTAGTAGAGGACAAGCTTTTTAGATTGTTTGGGGTGAATATGACTAACTTGTGTTTCGTTAATTCGATTCACTAATAAGTTCGACGATCTTCCAATATAGTCTAAGAGTTTTTGTAATCCTCTAACTTTTAGCGACATATCTTATTTCATTTTGGAAGCAACAATGGTTGCTTCATGAGCTTATGGCTCACTCATGTAAATATCAACTAAGCTATGGCTTCACTTTATCTTTATGTTTTATGTTTCTTGTCTATTATACGGCTTGGGAAGGCCTAATATAATTTCCCCCATCCTCGGATGGTTTTAACTAAAAAAAAGGGATCTTTTTCAGGGTGTTCAAGAAACATACTTGACCATTAATATGTTTACTATGTATAATAACGGCATATAAAAGGCCAATATTTAGAAACTATTTATTACAGCGAGTCCAACAATATCACATATGATAATTTTATTGTTTATATATATATTCAAATATGTGGTCAAAATTTGACAATGTAAACTGTCAAATGGTAAGTGTGCAGCTTTTGTTGGTACAGAGAAAGTATTACATTTTCCATAACATATAATTTCATAATGTCAATTTTCTTATGTCTGTTATTTAGATAAGAACCCGTCTCTTGAAAGACGGTCTTTTCATAAGTCACGGAAAGACTAAAGTTTAAACTGTAAATTAGAAGAAGTGAAGATAAAATTTTTGGGTTGCAATAACCAGGTCATAAACGTTATAGCTACTACAGGTTACATAATAAATTTTTAATATTGCAACTAAAATCTTTTACTTTTCTATTATTCTAATTAAATCCCGTATTTGCATAAGGTTATGAAAATACGGTATTTCTCAAGAATTTGGCTTTCGATAATTAGAGATATTAATGGTGAATTAAAAGACGGTACAAGGAATGCTATATGTACGCTTGTGGGAGATTACAGAAGATTGAATGGGATTACAGACTGCTACAACATTAATTCCACAACCGACCATGCCATCCTCAACCGACCATATGCATGTAATCCATTGTAGTTAATGTCTTGTAAATCCATTTTTCAGATTACAGGAGTACTCTTATAAATACAGAAGACAGCGAGATCCATCCCCAAATTAACCACCGTAGTAGCCCAGAAAATGGCATCAGAAGTAGAGATAACATCACAAGAGATGGTGAAACCATCGCCTCCAACACCCCCTCACCTTATCAACTACAAACTGTCCCACCTCGACCAACTTGCGGAGCCAATCTACATGCCTCTCATCTTTTTCTACCAGCCTCACCAACTCGACCTCCCTCGGCTAAAGCAATCGCTATCAGATGTCCTTGCTCAATTTCATCCTTTGGCCGGAAGGTTTTCTAGAGAGGATACTTTCACCATCGACTGTAATGATTCAGGCGCTTTGTTCGTTGAAGCTAAAGTTGACATGAATCTCTCGGAGGTTATCAAAGATCCAACCATGGAGGAGCTGGAAAAGTATCTGCCGCTTGGGCCTATGGGCAGCAACCACCCAACTGCCGAGGACACCATTCTTCTTGCTGTGCAAACCAACCTCTTTGCCTGCGGTGGAATTGCAATCGCCGTCCAAATGCACCATAAGTTATCTGATGGAACCTCTTTCGTGAATTTCATGAATGCTTGGGGTGCAGCCTCTCGAGGCCATGCTTCTTTTCCTCCCAAACTAGACCAGACAAACTTATTCCCTCCAAAAGATATACCAGCTTTCGGTCCAGACCTTTCCGCTGGCACAGTTACGATGGAAAAGATCGTCACCAAACGATTAGTGCTCGACAAGAAAGAGCTGGAAAAACTGAAGGAGCTGGAATCATCCGATGCAGTCAAGGATCCAACCCGAGTGGAAGCAGTTTCCTCATTTATATTGAAGCGTTTCGGAGAAGCTGCCAGAGCTAAGGGATCCAAGAAACCGCTGGGGGCAGCCCACGCGGTGAACTTGAGGCCTAGAATGGATCCACCTCTTCCTGATCACGCATTTGGAAACATATCTGGGGGAGCGGCAGCAATACCGATACCCGTGGATGACGATGAAGGGGACTTCGACGTTGTTGGTGCATTGAGATCTAAAATAAGGATGGTCGGTGGTGATTATGGAGGGGACGAACATATGAATGGCATACAAAAGATGATGGAAATATGTATGAAAGGGGAGATAGAGATTATCTTGTTTAGTAGCTGGTCAAGGTTTCCTGTGTACGATGTTGACTATGGTTGGGGAAGGCCTGTATGGGTGACAACTACTACTACTCCTCTCAAAAACTGTGTGATCCTGATGGGTACTAGCTGTGGAGAGGGCATGGAAGCTTGGGTCAACGTGCTTGAAAAAGACGCTGCCTCCATGGATTTCAATTTCACCAGTTAATTAGGTCAAAATTCCCAAAATAAGTTTGATATGCTTATAGATAAGCATTTCAAAAAGGTTACATGGCCAAGACCAATATATTGGCGTGTTATTTTCCCAACCACCATATAATAGATATAGGAGTACCAGTGCGTAAGTACAAAATAGAGTCCCTCCCCTATTTTTCTACACCTGTAATTTCATCTTTACCGGTGTAAAAAATCAACACCTACTAGAAAATTTATTCTCAATTTAAACACATTTTCACCCGTTCAATTCATAAATACCCCATTGAAATCACGGATCATACCAACCAATTCTTAAAAGATTATCAATTAAATACATTGCACGCTAAATCGCTAGCTGAATGATCATACGATTTTTCACAAAACAAGGATACAAAAACAACGATCGAGAATGACCGATCTATCGCTTCCACTTCAAGAGATTATATCCACCTACTATTTCACCTCTCTCATCAACCTACAACCCATCGCCGTGAGAATGCCTTCCAACAATGGGTCCCCCAACATCTTCCAAACCGGGAAATACCAATGGAAATTCAAGACTATCAGTTATGGCGAGCTGATCAATCTCCTCATCAAAGTAAAACTTCTTCCCATGTAACACCACATGATACTTCTCATTCGAAGGGTCCTTGATGTAAAAAAACTTGTCGTGCATGGGTAGCTAAGATGAACTTGTCATCTTCATATCCTACGCGATTCAAGTCGACCAACGTGAACCCTATGGGATTTTTAACAACACCAAAATCGTGTTCCGCCTACCGACACTTGAAGACAACAACCTTGAATTCTACATAATCCAACTCCCAAATTTCCTCAATCGCCCCATAGAAAGGCATCACAGCAACAACCGGATGTTTATCTCTCTTGCTTGCCTGCCATATGGATTCAGATTCAATATATACACCACTATTTTGAGTGGTGCTCTTCTCGTCCTTCGCCAATATTGAGAAAATGAAGCCATTAATGCCATAACCAAGGTATCATCTAACGGTGCAGTTCGGCTTCCTTGCAAATGCCCATAGGTTACTGGGCATCCCATCGACATTACAACGATTGTAAAACCAGTTAACAAATCTAGAAGAATGCTCGACCTAAATTTTATTCGGGGGCCAGTCTGGATGAATCTCTTCCAACAAGGATACATGCTCTTCAACATATGTTACAGTCTCACTATTATTACGCAATACATACAGGTGAACAATCATCAACTCCGCATGATAGGGTGTATGAAGTGTACCCTTGGAACGTGGAATCTCATTCTGCCTTCCACATGGGGTCCTCCAGGAACACCAACACACTCTTCTTCCAACCAAGTTCGATGTACAATACTCGATGATCTCCTCAGTGATGTACCTTTAAAAACTTGAGGCATTGGGTGGACTATGATTATGAACATAACCCTTACAAACAACCATGTCACGCTTAAAGGGGTACATCCAATGCATTCCGATAGGCCCGCACATACGTATCTCTCTAACCAAGTGTACCACTAAGGGCACCATGATGTCAAAGAAAGACGGGGAAAATACTTCTCCGAATGGCATTATTCAACAACAGCCTCTGGATCCAGTTCATCAAGTTGTTGCCTACTAATATTTTTTGGCATATCGAGTTGAAGAAGAAACACAAGCGCATAAAAGAAAATCTAACTTCCCCTTCCAAACACCCACGTATTGCTTTGGGCAAAAGTTGTTGCATAAAGACATGACAATCGTGTGATTTCAAAGCATTAAGACGCAACTCATCATTCACAAACCGATTAACATTAGAGGAGTAACCGAAAGGCACCTTGATTCCTTGGATGCTCTTACACACCGATCTTCTCTCAGTAACTGATAGATTGTAAGGAGTGGGGGCGGGTACGTTTGCTTCCCTCTTATCTCTGGTGCAAGATCCAACCGTATACCAAGGTCAGCTAAATCTTTCCTCGCATTCATGATATCCTTAGTCTTCCCGAATGTTTAGAAGTGTCCCAATTAGACTCTCACAAGCGTTCTTTTCGATATGCATGACATCTAAACAATGGCAAACATCCAAATCTTCCCAGTGCCAAAAATTGAAGAAAATGGACCGTTTCTTCCACGGTCCGTCTACAGCCCCACCACCCTTTGATAACTTCTTACCTAGAAATACATTCAATTTATTCACCTTGTTTTGAATAGCTACACCGGTCAAAGGTTTGTGCACCTTTCTCCTCTCCTTTCCCCCAACGAATGCCCGCGTTCTCCCACAACTTGTGACCTACAGGTAGGAATTTACGGTGACCCAATAAAAATTCTTCCTCCCATTCCTCAACTGATGGTAATCTGTCCCATTCTCGCAAACTGGGCAAGCCTTGTGACTTTTGACCACTTACCCAGAAAGGTTACCATATGCCGGGATATCATTTATGGTACAAAAAAGCATCGCCCTCAATGTAAACTCTTCACCACTACAACCATCAAACAGTAAGGCACCTTCCAACCCAAGCACCTTCAAATCTCCTATCAAAGGGGCAAGATAGTGTCTATGTCATTTCCAGGTTGTTTCAGGCCTGAAATCATTATGGCCATCAACACATATTTTCTCCTCATGCACAAGTATGGGGGAAGATTGTAAATGGCAAGCATAACCGGCCACGAACTGTGTTTCGAGGACATATTTTCAAATGGGTTCATACCATCATTATAGAAAGAAAATCTCAAATTCCTAGGTTTGGATGCAAAGTGTGGATACATCCTGTCAAATTTCTTCCACTGGTCCGCATATGTCGGGTGTTGAATTATATTGTCATCTTTACAACCTCCCCTATCAAAGCACCATGTCAATTTCTTTGCATCCTTTTCATTCTTAAACAACCTTCTCTGCCTCGGAATAATGGGAAGATAACACATACATTTGGCGGGCACCCGCTTCCTCGCCGACACAACATGCTCTCCACCGACAGCCGCATTTCTCTTCTTCTTATAATGCGACACATTACATACTGGGCAAAAAATCTTATCCTTAAGGTCACTCCTATATAGGACACAATCGTTCGGACAAGCATGTATCTTTTCATACTCCAATCACATCGAACACATAATTCTCTTAGCTTCATAAAGGTTATCAAGAACCCCGTTACCGGGTGCAAGCTTTTCATTCAAAAACTTAAACAATTTATTCATGCTAGTATCACTCAATAACCCGACACCTTTCAAATTAAACAAGTCCATCAAACACGACATGACCATGTCTTTCTTCTTGCAACCGGGATACAATGGTGTATCCTTCTCACCAAGGAAGTAAGCCAAAACCTCGGGCCTCCCTTTAAACTCATTAATAACCTCCTCACACATGTCACCCAACTTAGCATCCCCAATACACTCTCCCTCACTACTAACTCTCACTTCTGGTGGTGATTTTTCCTCATGACAAGTCCACACAACTTAATCTTTCGCAAACCACCGGCTATACAAATGGAGTTTCAGGGTGTCCTTATTAGTACGAATTTGATTTCCACAATCATGACAAGGAAATAATATTCGCTTTTCTCAACTAAAAGTCCAAGAACTCATCCACGAACATAATATATTCATCGCTCACCCTACTAAAATTGGCATACACATGCTTACACCTCTCGATGGTGCGATACAACTCTACATATCAATAAATTTCCAACCATACTTCAATACATTTAATACAATAGAATTTTTCATTATGAATTCCTAATCATGCAACATCATAAATGCACAATATACACCAACATTACAATTACAACATTCTTAACATGTCCAACACCATAGGAATCAAAAGACATAACCTTATAACTACAACAACCTTGAGAACAAATCACAAACTAATATCTAAATTTCTACCTCAGTCACCATCAAATGATCAAACACAAAATGTAAATATCTCTACTAACTAAAACCATACATGAAATCCTTAATATCCATAAATGTAATTTAAAAAAAAAAACCTTCAAGGGTCTTGATTGTGGAGAATTCAATGCCTTCATCAACCAAAAAACACCATTAATGAACCTCTTCTTCCAAAAAACCCATTTTTAACCCGCTAAAAAAAGGGGTAGTTGAGCATTTAATGCTATTTTCTACACCGGTATTTAGACTTTACCGGTGCATTTGATACACCGATAAAATTCGTTACCAGTGTAGATTTTCAGTCAAAAGGAGCATATTTTCCTGTCATGCACCGGTACAATCACAGTACCGGTGCAAAAACTAATAGTTTTGGCACCAAAATTCAAGAATAAGAATTTATTTTTGCACCAGTATTAAGAAAATATCGGTGCATGATCAATTCCTACACCGATGCTAATTGTAACCGGTGTACAAATGCAAATTTTTCCCACTTTTTAAAATTTCTGCACGGGTAATTTCCCATTACCGGTTTAAAAATTTTACCTCATCACACCAAATTAATAAAAAAAAGGTAAATAAGTACACACCGGTATTCCTGTATCGGTGCGCATGTTAGCAATTGCACCGGTACAAATACTTATTCGAATAATATCGGTGCAATATATTTGACATTGGTACACCGGTAGAACCAACACTGGTGGAAAAATAGGTGAACTTTACACCGGTTGACATGATACCGGTGGGTATGTACTTATTTGCACCGGTAATGATATTAACATGATAAATACCGGTGCAATTGGTTACATACGTACCAGTATACCTGTACTCATTAATTTATATTGGTGCGTATGTATCTGTTTTCCATGAATATACTTTTACTTAACGACATCGCACCCGCTATCAGTTCTAAGAAACAATGTAACACTTCTTCGATCGGTCAATTAAAACGACGATGTTCATTGCGTTCGCTGCGTCATTGCCCGGCCAACGTCGGGAAGCTAGAGTGAGCGATGTCGGCCATACGCAAGGTCCGACGCATATCATATTTCTTACCGACATCACTACAAAATAAGCAATATCAACTGTGGTATCAGTTTCTACTGACAACGCTAATATCTTAGCATGTCAGTCGTTACCACTAATAGTCAGTCGATGTATAAATAACAATATATAGTTTATATAATAATCTTACTCCCTCCGTCCCAGCATTAACTGTACAGGATCTTTTTCAGTAATTAATGTTGATGCTGCATGGTGTTGTCACTCTAACATGTGTGGAATTGGTATGATTATTAGAGATAGTAGAGGTTGTTTTATTGCAGCTTATACTGAATATACACATGCCAATTCCCCTCTGGAAGCTGAACTGCTTGCTATTCGGTTTGCATTAACTAAGTGTGTGGGATACTCTGTTATTGTTTATATGGAATCGGATTGTCTAAATGCAGTACATTTTGTGCTTGATCTTTTTCTTGCACACTGGAAACTGTTCCAATTATCTGATGACATTCACCAACTTATGCATGATATTAGCTTAGTGCATATTCATAGACAAGCTAATCTAGTGGCTGATTTGCTTGCTAAAACTTGTCTCAAAGCTCGGACTGGTTCCTCCATTTATAGATTTGGCATGCTCTCTAATAATATTCAAGGTTTAGTTAGAGTGGATCAGATAGGTACACCATCACTAAGGATGGTACATTGAATGGATGCTACTCATTTGTACTGGTTTGTAGGTTGAATCGGCATCAATGAATGACTATATTGGTTGCCATTCGGATTCAGAGATTCTACTTGCAGCGTCATAGGGATCACTAACCCCTGCAGCAACTGACGGATTCAAGGCTTCTTTCTTCGGCTGGAGAATAAGGGTTTCTAGCTTCACTATTTCAGGAGGATGACACATCAAATCCCTGGTACAACTGATATACATGCACACGGATGGAGTGTCCTCATTGCCTAATAGTATCCTTTGCTGGATCACTTTCTTTTGATTTCTAGCTTAGTAGAGGACAAGCTTTTGAGATTGTTTGGGGTGAATATGACTAACTTGTGTTTCGTTAATTCGATTCACTAATAAGTTCGACGATCTTCCAATATAGTCTAAGAGTTTTTGTAATCCTCTAACTTTTACCGACATATCTTATTTCATTTTGGAAGCAACAATGGTTGCTTCATGAGCTTATGGCTCACTCATGTAAATATCAACTAAGCTATGGCTTCACTTTATCTTTATGTTTTATGTTTCTTGTCTATTATACGGCTTGGGAAGGCCTAATATAATTTCCCCCATCCTCGGATGGTTTTAACTAAAAAAAAAGGATCTTTTTCAGGGTGTTCAAGAAACATACTTGACCATTAATATGTTTACTATGTATAATAACGGCATATAAAAGGCCAATATTTAGAAACTATTTATTACAGCGAGTCCAACAATATCACATATGATAATTTTATTGTTTATATATATATTCAAATATGTGGTCAAAATTTGACAATGTAAACTGTCAAATGGTAAGTGTGCAGCTTTTGTTGGTACAGAGAAAGTATTACATTTTCCATAACATATAATTTCATAATGTCAATTTTCTTATGTCTGTTATTTAGATAAGAACCCGTCTCTTGAAAGACGGTCTTTTCATAAGTCACGGAAAGACTAAAGTTTAAACTGTAAATTAGAAGAAGTGAAGATAAAATTTTTGGGTTGCAATAACCAGGTCATAAACGTTATAGCTACTACAGGTTACATAATAAATTTTTAATATTGCAACTAAAATCTTTTACTTTTCTATTATTCTAATTAAATCCCGTATTTGCATAAGGTTATGAAAATACGGTATTTCTCAAGAATTTGGCTTTCGATAATTAGAGATATTAATGGTGAATTAAAAGACGGTACAAGGAATGCTATATGTACGCTTGTGGGAGATTACAGAAGATTGAATGGGATTAAAGACTGCTACAACATTAATTCCACAACCGACCATGCCATCCTCAACCGACATATGCATGTAATCCATTGTAGTTAATGTCTTGTAAATCCATTTTTCAGATTACAGGAGTACTCTTATAAATACAGAAGACAGCGAGATCCATCCCCAAATTAACCACCGTAGTAGCCCAGAAAATGGCATCAGAAGTAGAGATAACATCACAAGAGATGGTGAAACCATCGCCTCCAACACCCCCTCACCTTATCAACTACAAACTGTCCCACCTCGACCAACTTGCGGAGCCAATCTACATGCCTCTCATCTTTTTCTACCAGCCTCACCAACTCGACCTCCCTCGGCTAAAGCAATCGCTATCAGATGTCCTTGCTCAATTTCATCCTTTGGCCGGAAGGTTTTCTAGAGAGGATACTTTCACCATCGACTGTAATGATTCAGGCGCTTTGTTCGTTGAAGCTAAAGTTGACATGAATCTCTCGGAGGTTATCAAAGATCCAACCATGGAGGAGCTGGAAAAGTATCTGCCGCTTGGGCCTATGGGCAGCAACCACCCAACTGCCGAGGACACCATTCTTCTTGCTGTGCAAACCAACCTCTTTGCCTGCGGTGGAATTGCAATCGCCGTCCAAATGCACCATAAGTTATCTGATGGAACCTCTTTCGTGAATTTCATGAATGCTTGGGGTGCATGAAGAAACCAGCAAGATACAGAAAGAAAAATAAGAAAAACAGAGATAGAAGAAGAAGAAGGATTTCTGATTCAAGTTTTGGTTTACAAAAGGCACACAAACCGTGTGTTGCCTGTTCTCTGGTTTTATATTCGGCCAGCAAAACAAACAGATTACAACCATCAATCACTACAAGCCACGTGGGCAAAGTTAAACAGAAAATGGAATGAAAACAAAACGACAACAGCTCCTGCGTTTAATTAAGTCTTCAAACGTTCTTGGCGCTAGATTTGAAAATCTATTGCCTCCTCGCCAAAATCCAACTGAAGCCAACAGAAGCTTCATCTTCATCTTTTTCCTCCAAACTCAGCTGCTCAACAGAGGCTTTACATCAATGGTTTCTTCACCCCCTCCTCAAGCTCAGCTGGGGAAGCCCGAAAGCTGAGATTGAAGAGATTAGTAAAGAATGAAGCTACAGGAAGAGACTTTGTGAAAATGTCTGCCAACTGAAAACGAGAAGAGACAAAAGATGGCAGCAAGAATCCTTCCAAATAATAATCTCGCACCAGATGGCAATCAATTTCAAGGTGTTTAGTCCTTTCATGGAACACGGGATTAGCAGTGAGATGCAGAGCTGCTTGATTATCACAAAAAAGTGGAATGGGAAAAGAAATATGAAGGTGAAGATCCCTGATCAAGTAGCTGATCCATTTGAGCTCACAGGCAGTCATGGAAAGACTCCTATACTCTGCTTCTGCTGAGGACTTAGAGACTGTGGATTGTTTCTTAGACTTCCAAGAGATCAAGGCTGAACCCAAAAAAACAGCATAACCTGTAACTGATCTCCTAGACACCTTGCAAGAAGCCCAATCTGCATCACAATAGGAATGGAGTTGAAGATCATTCTGAGCAGGATAGAACAATCCAAAAGGAAGATGATGATGCAGATATTTCACAATGTGGAGAGCACCAGAGAGATGATGATGAGTTGGTGCTTGAACAAACTGACTGAGTTGATGAACTACAAAAGTAACATCAGGCCTAGTATAATTGAGGTAGAGAAGTCTTCCAATGAGTCTTCTGAATTGACTTGGATCAGGAAGCAGTGGTGAGGATTCATCATGCACAAGCCAGGAAGAAGGAAGAGGAGTTGCAGTAGGCTTACAGTTCAGTAATCCACAATCTGAAACAATATCAGCAATGTACTTGGATTGCAAGAGATGAAGGCCAGAATCTGTTCTGTGAAGTTCCAAACCAAGGAAATAGTTAGCTTCCCCTAAGTCCTTAATAGTAAACTTCTGATGCAAAGAATGTTTAACAGCCACAATAGCATCAAGTGAAGTTCCCATAACTAAGACATCATCCACATAGACTACTAAAGCCAGCATGTACTGAGAAGTGAACTTCAGAAACAAACAGTGATCATGATGAGATTGATCAAAACCAAGGCTGAGTAAATGTTGTGTAAACTCCTTATTCCACTGCCTTGAGGCTTGCTTTAAACCATACAAGCTTTTTGTAAGTCTGCAAACCAACTGAGAATCAGGAACTACATATCCATCAGGCAGTTTCATATAAACCTCTTCATCAAGATGCCCATGTAGAAATGCATTGTTAATGTCAAGCTGATGCATATGCCAGCCTGATGCAGCTCCAGTAGCAAGAAGTAATCTGATAGTAACAGCCTTAGCAACAGGAGAAAAAACTTCAGAAAAATCTATACCTTCTATCTGATTAAACCCCTTTGCAACCAGTCTAGCCTTATGCTTTGCTAGAGAACCATCTGCATTATATTTGGTTTTGTACACCCATTTTGATCCTATGGCCTTCTTTCCTGGTGGTAGTTTAACCAAGTCCCAAGTATGATTCTGCTCAAGGGCTGCCAATTCCTCATTCATAGCCTAGATCCACTCAGTAAAATGCTTAGCCTGATGATAGTTGGATGGTTCAGGAACCTGTGAAGAAGAAACCACACATGCAGGGATAATGGACTGAGGCTCAGAAGGTAAGAGAACTGAGGAAGAAACAAAATCCTTTGTCCATATAGGTGCCCTGATGACCCTAGTACTATGCCTTAAAGAATTTTCAGCAGGTGGTGAAGGTGTGACTGGAAGAGGTTCAAGGAATTGAGGAGTAGGAAGAGATGGCTGATGATCATGTAAAAAAGACTCTGAAAAAGGAAGTGAAAAAGAAAAAAGACTAGGATCAGAATATGGAAAAATAGTCTCATGAAACATGACATCCCTTGAAATGATGACTTTATGATGTTGCAGATCAAAAAGCTTGTATGCTTTCTGACCTAAGGGATATCCAATAAAGACACAAGGAAATGCTCTCTCAGATAGCTTGTCTTTGTGTGGTGTGGTGTTAGTAGCATAAACTAAACACCCAAAGACTCTGAGTGACTGGAAATCTGGGAGTTTGTTGAACAAAAGCTCATAGGGAGAGTGCCATGAAAGGACTGATGTAGGCAATCTATTGATAATGTATGTTGCTGTTAGAATGGCCTCACCCCAGAAATCTTTTGGAAGGTGAGATTGGAAAAGTAAGGCTCTAGTAACTTGAAGAATATGCTGATGCTTCCTTTCCACTACCCCATTTTGTTAGGGAGTGTAAGGACAAGATTTTTGATGAAGAATACCTAGATCAGAAAATAACATCTCACAATCTTGGTTGACAAATTCACTGCCATTGTCTGATCTAAAAGACTGTACCATGGTGTGAAACTGAGTCTTCACCATATTGAAGAAAGTTCTGAGTAAATGAGAGATTTGATCTTTTGATTTAACTAGATAAGTCCAAGTACTTCTAGAAAAATCATCCACAATGGTTAAGAAATACTTGCAGCCAGATATTGAAGGTATTTTGTAAGGCCCCCACAGATCAACATGAATAAGCTCAAACAACTTTGTTGTAAAAGATGAACTAGAATGAAAGGGCAATCTGTGTTGCTTAGCAACAGGACATACAGTACAGAAAGTATCCATTTCAGCAGAGAATTTAAGTACATTGAGATGCTTCATGACATCACTAGAAGGATGCCCTAGTATACAATGCCAAGAATGCAAAGGAACATCAATATTCTGCCTAACAGTGTTCACTACAGTATCTGTGAAGATTTTATTCTGGAAACTTGACTGAATTCTTTTCTTGATTTCATCTGGCTTGAAAGATTGCTGATCTAAAATGTATAATCCATTCTCTTCTCTTACTGCTGCAAGGACTTTTCTAGTCTTGTGGTCCTGCAGCAAGCAGAGATTGGATGTAAAACTGAAAAAGATTGGCATAGTTTTAGAGAGTTTACTCACTGACAAGAGATTATATTTGAAATCAGGAACTAGGAGGCAGTTTTGTAAAATGACTGAGGGAGTAAGAGCAACTTCTCCTATGGCTTGAACAAACTTTGTTGTGTGATCAGGCATGTAAACAGGTGTAGGTGTGTTGACTGATGAAAAAGATCTAAAAACTGACATATCACTGCACATATGACTTGATGCTCCACTGTCCACAATCCAACTATTATTAGACAATGCAAAAACACTGAGTGAAAGATTTGTGATCACACTACCTGAGTAATCATGATAGTGACTGTAATCAATTGGTCCACCATAATCCTTTATCACCTCTTTCTCCTTCTGCTTCTTTTCAAACTGCATCTCAACCATCTTGGCAATCATTGCATGTAGCTTTGTATCTGTGTCATTAACTGGTGTATCTTCTTCCTCTGCTACTGCATGAGCAGCATGCCTGTGGAATCCTTGCTGATACTGCTGTACTCTTGTAGCATTTGGTGAAGGATATTGTGGCCTCTGAGGTCCACTAGGTAAGTACTGCTGCCTCATAACTTGCTGTTGAAGAGGTGGTTGTGATCTTGTTCCCATGTCTCCTCTATTTCCTTCCCACCAATCAGGATATCCTTTTATCTTGAAACAAATATCCTTGGTGTGGCCTAATTTCCCACAATGCTCACATTTTAAATCAGGCCTTCTTACAGTTCTCATCCTCATTGCATCATTTTGCTGATCAGTCATTGCATCTCTATATTGATATGGAACCTTGCTGTCTCTGTACACTCTCACAGCCATGGCTGAGTTATGATGATTATCCTGATAACCTTGATGAACAGCCTTCTGTCTTTCCACTTTTGAAATCATAGAACATGCCTTATTGACAGTTGGTGCAGGATCCATAAGCAATATTTGATGACTAATAGCCCCATATTCATCATTTAGTCCCATCAAAAACTGACTCAATTTGTCCTCCTCTTCTTCAGCAGGAAGACAATCATAATTAACACATCCTGCACTACACCTTCTTCTAGGTCTCAAACATCTAAATTCATCCCACAGACTTTTAAGTTGTGTATAGTAAACAGATACAGATTCATTTCCTTGCTTCAATTCTGCAATATCTCTCCTAAGTTTATGCAACAAAGGACCATTACTTTCTCCAAAACTCTCCTTAATCTCATTCCACAGTGTAAACACATCCTCATAAAACATAAAACCTCTTGCTAGTTTAACAGTTATCGAATTCAAAATCCAAGAAAGTACAGTAGAATTCACCTTATCCCATTGATCATAAATCTCATCCTCTGGATCTGGAGGTCTGATCTCTCCTGTAAGAAACTTCAGCTTCCCTTTGGATCTGATAGCTCGAACCATAGCCTTGCTCCATGTAATGTAGTTGTATTCATTCAGAGGCTCAGCAACTAGTACAAGACTATTGTTCTCACCACTTTCAAGCTTATATGGATCATTTCTCTCTTGTTTCCTTCGCTGATTATGGCCAGATCCAGCAAAGGATCGTGCCACAGAATTGACTGAATCATCGTCAGAAGACATGTCTGATGGATCTTAAAACAAAGAAGATTTCAAGAGGAATTCAAATCTGCATTCTCATTGCACGGATCGAATGCTCTGATACCATGAAGAAACCAGCAAGATACAGAAAGAAAAATAAGAAAAACAGAGATAGAAGAAGAAGAAGGATTTCTGATTCAAGTTTTGGTTTACAAAAGGCACACAAACCGTGTGTTGCCTGTTCTCTGGTTTTATATTCGGCCAGCAAAACAAACAGATTACAACCATCAATCACTACAAGCCACGTGGGCAAAGTTAAACAGAAAATGGAATGAAAACAAAACGACAACAGCTCCTGCGTTTAATTAAGTCTTCAAACGTTCTTGGCGCCAGATTTGAAAATCTGTTGCCTCCTCGCCAAAATCCAACTGAAGCCAACAGAAGCTTCATCTTCATCTTCTTCCTCCAAACTCAGCTGCTCAACAGAGGCTTTACATCAATGGTTTCTTCAGTGCAGCCTCTCGAGGCCATGCTTCTCTTCCTCCCAAACTAGACCAGACAAACTTATTCCCTCCAAAAGATATACCAGCTTTCGGTCCAGACCTTTCCGCTGGCACAGTTACGATGGAAAAGATCGTCACCAAACGATTAGTGCTCGACAAGAAAGAGCTGGAAAAACTGAAGGAGCTGGAATCATCCGATGCAGTCAAGGATCCAACCCGAGTGGAAGCAGTTTCCTCATTTATATTGAAGCGTTTCGGAGAAGCTGCCAGAGCTAAGGGATCCAAGAAACCGCTGGGGGTAGCCCACGCGGTGAACTTGAGGCCTAGAATGGATCCACCTCTTCCTGATCACGCATTTGGAAACATATCTGGGGGAGCGGCAGCAATACCGATACCCGTGGATGACGATGAAGGGGACTTCGACGTTGTTGGTGCATTGAGATCTAAAATAAGGATGGTCGGTGGTGATTATGGAGGGGACGAACATATGAATGGCATACAAAAGATGATGGAAATATGTATGAAAGGGGAGATAGAGATTATCTTGTTTAGTAGCTGGTCAAGGTTTCCTGTGTACGATGTTGACTATGGTTGGGGAAGGCCTGTATGGGTGACAACTACTACTACTCCTCTCAAAAACTGTGTGATCCTGATGGGTACTAGCTGTGGAGAGGGCATGGAAGCTTGGGTCAACGTGCTTGAAAAAGACGCTGCCTCCATGGATTTCAATTTCACCAGTTAATTAGGTCAAAATTCCCAAAATAAGTTTGATATGCTTATAGATAAGCATTTCAAAAAGGTTACATGGCCAAGACCAATATATTGACGTGTTATTTTCCCAACCACCATATAATAGATATAGGAGTACCAGTGCGTAATTACAAAATAGAGTCCCTCCCCTATTTTTCTACACCTGTAATTTCATCTTTACCGGTGTAAAAAATCAACACCTACTAGAAAATTTATTCTCAATTTAAACACATTTTCACCCATTCAATTCATAAATACCCCATTGAAATCACGGATCATACCAACCAATTCTTAAAAGAGTATCAATTAAATACATTGCACGCTAAATCGCTAGCTGAATGATCATACGATTTTTCACAAAACAAGGATACAAAAACAACGATCGAGAATGACCGATCTATCGCTTCCACTTCAAGAGATTATATCCACCTACTATTTCACCTCTCTCATCAACCCACAACCCATCGCCGTGAGAATGCCTTCCAACAATGGGTCCCCCAACATCTTCCAAACCGGGAAATACCAATGGAAATTCAAGACTATCAGTTATGGCGAGCTGATCAATCTCCTCATCAAAGTAAAACTTCTTCCCATGTAACACCACATGATACTTCTCATTCGAAGGGTCCTTGATGTAAAAAAACTTGTCGTGCATGGGTAGCTAAGATGAACTTGTCATCTTCATATCCTACACGATTCAAGTCGACCAACGTGAACCCTATGGGATTTTTAACAACACCAAAACCGTGTTCCGCCTACCGACACTTGAAGACAACAACCTTGAATTCTACATAATCCAACTCCCAAATTTCCTCAATCGCCCCATAGAAAGGCATCACAGCAACAACCGGATGTTTATCTCTCTTGCTTGCCTGCCATATGGATTCAGATTCAATATATACACCACTATTTTGAGTGGTGCTCTTCTCGTCCTTCGCCAATATTGAGAAAATGAAGCCATTAATGCCATAACCAAGGTATCATCTAACGGTGCAGTTCGGCTTCCTTGCAAATGCCCGTAGGTTACTGGGCATCCCATCGACATTACAACGATTGTAAAACCAGTTAACAAATCTAGAAGAATGCTCGACCTAAATTTTATTCGGGGGCCAGTCTGGATGAATCTCTTCCAACAAGGATACATGCTCTTCAACATATGTTACAGTCTCACTACTATTACGCAATACATACAAGTGAACAATCATCAACTTCGCATGATAGGGTGCATGAAGTGTACCCTTGGAACGTGGAATCTCATTCTGCCTTCCACATGGGGTCCTCCAGGAACACCAACACACTCTTCTTCCAACCAAGTTCGATGTACAATACTCGATGATCTCCTCAGTGATGTACCTTTAAAAACTTGAGGCATTGGGTGGACTATGATTATGAACATAACCCTTACAAACAACCATGTCACGCTTAAAGGGGTACATCCAATGCATTCCGATAGGCCCGCACATACGTATCTCTCTAACCAAGTGTACCACTAAGGGCACCATGATGTCAAAGAAAGACGGGGAAAATACTTCTCCGAATGGCATTATTCAACAACAGCCTCTGGATCCAGTTCATCAAGTTGTTGCCTACTAATATTTTTTGGCATATCGAGTTGAAGAAGAAACACAAGCGCATAAAAGAAAATCTAACTTCCCCTTCCAAACACCCACGTATTGCTTTGGGCAAAAGTTGTTGCATAAAGACATGACAATCGTGTGATTTCAAAGCATTAAGACGCAACTCATCATTCACAAACCGATTAACATTAGAGGAGTAACCGAAAGGTACCTTGATTCCTTGGATGCTCTTACACACCGATCTTCTCTCAGTAACTGATAGATTGTAAGGAGTGGGGGCGGGTACGTTCGCTTCCCTCTTATCTCTGGTGCCAGATCCAACCGTATACCAAGGTCAGCTAAATCTTTCCTCGCATTCATGATATCCTTAGTCTTCCCAAGAATGTTTAGAAGTGTCCCAATTAGACTCTCACAAGCGTTCTTTTCGATATGCATGACATCCAAACAATGGCAAACATCCAAATCTTCCCAGTGCCAAAAATTGAAGAAAATGAACCGTTTCTTCCACGGTCCGTCTACAGCCCCACCACCCTTTGATAACTTCTTACCTAGAAATACATTCAATTTATTCACCTTGTTTTGAATAGCTACACCGGTCAAAGGTTTGTGCACCTTTCTCCTCTCCTTTCCCCCAACGAATGCCCGCGTTCTCCCACAACTTGTGACCTACAAGTAGGAATTTACGGTGACCCAAATAAAAATTCTTCCTCCCATTCCTCAACTGATGGTAATCTGTCCCATTCTTGCAAACTGGGCAAGCCTTGTGACTTTTGACCACTTACCCAGAAAGGTTACCATATGCCGGGATATCATTTATGGTACAAAAAAAGCATCGCCCTCAATGTAAACTCTTCACCACTACAACCATCAAACAGTAAGGCACCTTCCAACCCAAGCACCTTCAAATCTCCAATCAAAGGGGCAAGATAGTGTCTATGTCATTTCCAGGTTGTTTCAGGCCTGAAATCATTATGGCCATCAACGCATATTTTCTCCTCATGCACAAGTATGGGGGAAGATTGTAAATGGCAAGCATAACCGGCCACGAACTGTGTTTCGAGGACATATTTTCAAATGGGTTCATACCATCATTATAGAAAGAAAATCTCAAATTCCTAGGTTTGGATGCAAAGTGTGGATACATCCTGTCAAATTTCTTCCACTGGTCCGCATATGTCGGGTGTTGAATTATATTGTCATCTTTACAACCTCCCCTATCAAAGCACCATGTCAATTTCTTTGCATCCTTTTCATTCTTATACAACCTTCTCTGCCTCGGAATAATGGGAAGATAACACATACATTTGGCAGGCACCCGCTTCCTCGCCGACACAACATGCTCTCCACCGACAGCCGCATTTCTCTTCTTCTTATAATGCGACACATTACATACTGGGCAAAAAATCTTATCCTTAAGGTCACTCCTATATAGGACACAATCGTTCGGACAAGCATGTATCTTTTCATACTCCAATCACATCGGACACATAATTCTCTTAGCTTCATAAAGGTTATCAAGAACCCCGTTACCGGGTGCAAGCTTTTCATTCAAAAACTTAAACAATTTATTCATGCTAGTATCACTCAATAACCCGACACCTTTCAAATTAAACAAGTCCATCAAACACGACATGACCATGTCTTTCTTCTTGCAACCGGGATACAATGGTGTATCCTTCTCACCAAGGAAGTAAGCCAAAACCTCGGGCCTCCCTTTAAACTCATTAATAACCTCCTCACACATATCACCCAACTTAGCATCCCCAATACACTCTCCCTCACTACTAACTCTCACTTCTGGTGGTGATTTTTCCTCATGACAAGTCCACACAACTTAATCTTTCGCAAACCACCGGCTATACAAATGGAGTTTCAGGGTGTCCTTATTAGTACGAATTTGATTTCCACAATCATGACAAGGAAATAATATTCGCTTTTCTCAACTAAAAGTCCAAGAACTCATCCACGAACATAATATATTCATCGCTCACCCTACTAAAATTGGCATACACATGCTTACACCTCTCGATGGTGCGATACAACTCTACATATCAATAAATTTCCAACCATACTTCAATACATTTAATACAATAGAATTTTTCATTATGAATTCCTAATCATGCAACATCATAAATGCACAATATACACCAACATTACAATTACAACATTCTTAACATGTCCAACACCATAGGAATCAAAAGACATAACCTTATAACTACAACAACCTTGAGAACAAATCACAAACTAATATCTAAATTTCTACCTCAATCACCATCAAATGATCAAACACAAAATGTAAATATCTCTACTAACTAAAACCATACATGAAATCCTTAATATCCATAAATGTAATTTTAAAAAAAAAACCTTCAAGGGTCTTGATTGCGGAGAATTCAATGCCTTCATCAACCAAAAAATACCATTAATGAACCTCTTCTTCCAAAAAAACCCATTTTTAACCCGCTAAAAAAGGGGTAGTTGAGCATTTAATGCTATTTTCTACACCGGTATTTAGACTTTACCGGTGCATTTGATACACCGATAAAATTCGTTACCAGTGTAGATTTTCAGTCAAAAGGAGCATATTTTCCTGTCATGCACCGGTACAATCACAGTACCGGTGCAAAAACTAATAGTTTTGGCACCAAAATTCAAGAATAAGAATTTATTTTTGCACCAGTATTAAGAAAATATCGGTGCATGATCAATTCCTACACCGATGCTAATTGTAACCGGTGTACAAATGCAAATTTTTCCCACTTTTTAAAATTTCTGCACGGGTAATTTCCCATTACCGGTTTAAAAATTTTACCTCATCGCACCAAATTAATAAAAAAAGGTAAATAAGTACACACCGGTATTCCTGTATCGGTGCGCATGTTAGCAATTGCACTGGTACAAATACCTATTTGAATAATATCGGTGCAATATATTTGACATTGGTACACCGGTAGAACCAACACTGGTGGGAAAATAGGTGAACTTTACACCGGTTGACAGGATACCGGTGGGTATGTACTTATTTGCACCGGTAATGATATTAACATGATAAATACCGGTGCAATTGGTTACATACGTACCAGTATACCTGTACTCATTAATTTATATTGGTGCGTATGTACCTGTTTTCCATTAATATACTTTTACTTAACGACATCGCACCCGCTATCAGTTCTAAGAAACAATGTAACACTTCTTCGATCGGTCAATTAAAACGACGATGTTCATTGCGTTCGCTGCGTCATTGCCCGGCCAACGTCGGGAAGCTAGAGTGAGCGATGTCGGCCATACGCAAGGTCCGACGCATATCATATTTCTTACCGACATCACTACAAAATAAGCAATATCAACTGTGGTATCAGTTTCTACTGACAACGCTAATATCTTAGCATGTCAGTCGTTACCACTAATAGTCAGTCGATGTATAAATAACAATATATAGTTTATATAATAATCTTACTCCCTCCGTCCCAGCATTAACTGTACAGGATCTTTTTTAGTAATTAATGTTGATGCTGCATGGTGTTGTCACTCTAACATGTGTGGAATTGGTATGATTATTAGAGATAGTAGAGGTTGTTTTATTGCAGCTTATACTGAATATACACATGCCAATTCCCCTCTGGAAGCTGAGCTGCTTGCTATTCGGTTTGCATTAACTAAGTGTGTGGGATACTCTGTTACTGTTTATATGGAATCGGATTGTCTAAATGCAGTACATTTTGTGCTTGATCTTTTTCTTGCACACTAGAAACTGTTCCAATTATCTGATGACATTCACCAACTTATGCATGATATTAGCTTAGTGCATATTCATAGACAAGCTAATCTAGTGGCTGATTTGCTTGCTAAAACTTGTCTCAAAGCTCAGACTGGTTCCTCCATTTATAGATTTGGCATGCTCTCTAATACTATTCAAGGTTTAGTTAGACTGGATCAGATAGGTACACCATCACTAAGGATGGTACATTGAATGGATGCTACTCATTTGTACTGGTTTGTGCAGGTTGAATCGGCATCAATGAATGACTATATTGGTTGCCATTCGGATTCAGAGATTCTACTTGCAGCATCATAGGGATCACTAACCCCTGCAGCAACTGACGGATTCAAGGCTTCTTTCTTCGGCTGCAGAATAAGGGTTTCTAGCTTCACTATTTCAGGAGGATGACACATCAAATCCCTGGTACAACTGATATACATGCACACGGATGGAGTGTCCTCATTGCCTAATAGTATCCTTTGCTGGATCACTTTCTTTTGATTTCTAGCTTAGTAGAGGACAATCTTTTTAGATTGTTTGGGGTGAATATGACTAACTTGTGTTTCGTTAATTCGATTCACTAATAAGTTCGACGATCTTCCAATATAGTCTAAGATTTTTTGTAATCCTCTAACTTTTACCGACATATCTTATTTCATTTTGGAAGCAACAATGGTTGCTTCATGAGCTTATGGCTCACTCATGTAAATATCAACTAAGCTATGGCTTCACTTTATCTTTATGTTTTATGTTTCTTGTCTATTATACGGCTTGGGAAGGCCTAATATAATTTCCCCCATCCTCAGATGGTTTTAACTAAAAAAGAAGGATCTTTTTCAGGGTGTTCAAGAAACATACTTGACCATTAATATGTATACTATGTATAATAACGGCATATAAAAGGCCAATATTTAGAAACTATTTATTACAGCGAGTCCAACAATATCACATATGATAATTTTATTGTTTATATATATATTCAAATATGTGGTCAAAATTTGACAATGTAAACTGTCAAATGGTAAGTGTGCAGCTTTTGTTGGTACAGAGAAAGTATTACATTTTCCATAACATATAATTTCATAATGTCAATTTTCTTATGTCTGTTATTTAGATAAGAACCCGTCTCTTGAAAGACGGTCTTTTCATAAGTCACGGAAAGACTAAAGTTTAAACTGTAAATTAGAAGAAGTGAAGATAAAATTTTTGGGTTGCAATAACCAGGTCATAAACGTTATAGCTACTACAGGTTACATAATAAATTTTTAATATTGCAACTAAAATCTTTTACTTTTCTATTATTCTAATTAAATCCCGTATTTGCATAAGGTTATGAAAATACGGTATTTCTCAAGAATTTGGCTTTCGATAATTAGAGATATTAATGGTGAATTAAAAGACGGTACAAGGAATGCTATATGTACGCTTGTGGGAGATTACAGAAGATTGAATGGGATTACAGACTGCTACAACATTAATTCCACAACCGACCATGCCATCCTCAACCGACCATATGCATGTAATCCATTGTAGTTAATGTCTTGTAAATCCATTTTTCAGATTACAGGAGTACTCTTATAAATACAGAAGACAGCGAGATCCATCCCCAAATTAACCACCGTAGTAGCCCAGAAAATGGCATCAGAAGTAGAGATAACATCACAAGAGATGGTGAAACCATCGCCTCCAACACCCCCTCACCTTATCAACTACAAACTGTCCCACCTCGACCAACTTGCGGAGCCAATCTACATGCCTCTCATCTTTTTCTACCAGCCTCACCAACTCGACCTCCCTCGGCTAAAGCAATCGCTATCAGATGTCCTTGCTCAATTTCATCCTTTGGCCGGAAGGTTTTCTAGAGAGGATACTTTCACCATCGACTGTAATGATTCAGGCGCTTTGTTCGTTGAAGCTAAAGTTGACATGAATCTCTCGGAGGTTATCAAAGATCCAACCATGGAGGAGCTGGAAAAGTATCTGCCGCTTGGGCCTATGGGCAGCAACCACCCAACTGCCGAGGACACCATTCTTCTTGCTGTGCAAACCAACCTCTTTGCCTGCGGTGGAATTGCAATCGCCGTCCAAATGCACCATAAGTTATCTGATGGAACCTCTTTCGTGAATTTCATGAATGCTTGGGGTGCAGCCTCTCGAGGCCATGCTTCTCTTCCTCCCAAACTAGACCAGACAAACTTATTCCCTCCAAAAGATATACCAGCTTTCGGTCCAGACCTTTCCGCTGGCACAGTTACGATGGAAAAGATCGTCACCAAACGATTAGTGCTCGACAAGAAAGAGCTGGAAAAACTGAAGGAGCTGGAATCATCCGATGCAGTCAAGGATCCAACCCGAGTGGAAGCAGTTTCCTCATTTATATTGAAGCGTTTCAGAGAAGCTGCCAGAGCTAAGGGATCCAAGAAACCGCTGGGGGCAGCCCACGCGGTGAACTTGAGGCCTAGAATGGATCCACCTCTTCCTGATCACGCATTTGGAAACATATCTGGGGGAGCGGCAGCAATACCGATACCCGTGGATGACGATGAAGGGGACTTCGACGTTGTTGGTGCATTGAGATCTAAAATAAGGATGGTCGGTGGTGATTATGGAGGGGACGAACATATGAATGGCATACAGAAGATGATGGAAATATGTATGAAAGGGGAGATAGAGATTATCTTGTTTAGTAGCTGGTCAAGGTTTCCTGTGTACGATGTTGACTATGGTTGGGGAAGGCCTTTATGGGTGACAACTACTACTACTCCTCTCAAAAACTGTGAGATCCTGATGGGTACTAGCTGTGGAGAGGGCATGGAAGCTTGGGTCAACGTGCTTGAAAAAGACGCTGCCTCCATGGATTTCAATTTCACCAGTTAATTAGGTCAAAATTCCCAAAATAAGTTTGATATGCTTATAGATAAGCATTTCAAAAAGGTTACATGGCCAAGACCAATATATTGGCGTGTTATTTTCCCAACCACCATATAATAGATATAGGAGTACCAGTGCGTAAGTACAAAATAGAGTCCCTTCCCTATTTTTCTACACCTGTAATTTCATCTTTACCGGTGTAAAAAATCAACACCTACTAGAAAATTTATTCTCAATTTAAACACATTTTCACCCGTTCAATTCATAAATACCCCATTGAAATCACGGATCATACCAACCAATTCTTAAAAGATTATCAATTAAATACATTGCACGCTAAATCGCTAGCTGAATGATCATACGATTTTTCACAAAACAAGGATACAAAAACAACGATCGAGAATGACCGATCTATCGCTTCCACTTCAAGAGATTATATCCACCTACTATTTCACCTCTCTCATCAACCCACAACCCATCGCCGTGAGAATGCCTTCCAACAATGGGTCCCCCAACATCTTCCAAACCGGGAAATACCAATGGAAATTCAAGACTATCAGTTATGGCGAGCTGATCAATCTCCTCATCAAAGTAAAACTTCTTCCCATGTAACACCACATGATACTTCTCATTCGAAGGGTCCTTGATGTAAAAAAACTTGTCGTGCATGGGTAGCTAAGATGAACTTGTCATCTTCATATCCTACGCGATTCAAGTCGACCAACGTGAACCCTATGGGATTTTTAACAACACCAAAATCGTGTTCCGCCTACCGACACTTGAAGACAACAACCTTGAATTCTATATAATCCAACTCCCAAATTTCCTCAATCGCCCCATAGAAAGGCATCACAGCAACAACCGGATGTTTATCTCTCTTGCTTGCCTGCCATATGGATTCAGATTCAATATATACACCACTATTTTGAGTGGTGCTCTTCTCGTCCTTCGCCAATATTGAGAAAATGAAGCCATTAATGCCATAACCAAGGTATCATCTAACGGTGCAGTTCGGCTTCCTTGCAAATGCCCATAGGTTACTGGGCATCCCATCGACATTACAACGATTGTAAAACCAGTTAACAAATCTAGAAGAATGCTCGACCTAAATTTTATTCGGGGGCCAGTCTGGATGAATCTCTTCCAACAAGGATACATGCTCTTCAACATATGTTACAGTCTCACTACTATTACGCAATACATACAGGTGAACAATCATCAACTCCGCATGATAGGGTGTATGAAGTGTACCCTTGGAACGCGGAATCTCATTCTGCCTTCCACATGGGGTCCTCCAGGAACACCAACACACTCTTCTTCCAACCAAGTTCGATGTACAATACTCGATGATCTCCTCAGTGATGTACCTTTAAAAACTTGAGGCATTGGGTGGACTATGATTATGAACATAACCCTTACAAACAACCATGTCACGCTTAAAGGGGTACATCCAATGCATTCCGATAGGCCCGCACATACGTATCTCTCTAACCAAGTGTACCACTAAGGGCACCATGATGTCAAAGAAAGACGGGGAAAATACTTCTCCGAATGGCATTATTCAACAACAGCCTCTGGATCCAGTTCATCAAGTTGTTGCCTACTAATATTTTTTGGCATATCGAGTTGAAGAAGAAACACAAGCGCATAAAAGAAAATCTAACTTCCCCTTCCAAACACCCACGTATTGCTTTGGGCAAAAGTTGTTGCATAAAGACATGACAATCGTGTGATTTCAAAGCATTAAGACGCAACTCATCATTCACAAACCGATTAACATTAGAGGAGTAACCGAAAGGTACCTTGATTCCTTGGATGCTCTTACACACCGATCTTCTCTCAGTAACTGATAGATTGTAAGGAGTGGGGGCGGGTACGTTCGCTTCCCTCTTATCTCTGGTGCCAGATCCAACCGTATACCAAGGTCAGCTAAATCTTTCCTCGCATTCATGATATCCTTAGTCTTCCCAAGAATGTTTAGAAGTGTCCCAATTAGACTCTCACAAGCGTTCTTTTCGATATGCATGACATCTAAACAATGGCAAACATCCAAATCTTCCCAGTGCCAAAAATTGAAGAAAATGGACCGTTTCTTCCACGGTCCGTCTACAGCCCCACCACCCTTTGATAACTTCTTACCTAGAAATACATTCAATTTATTCACCTTGTTTTGAATAGCTACACCGGTCAAAGTTTTGTGCACCTTTCTCCTCTCCTTTCCCCCAACGAATGCCCGCGTTCTCCCACAACTTGTGACCTACAGGTAGGAATTTACGGTGACCCAAATAAAAATTCTTCCTCCCATTCCTCAACTGATGGTAATCTGTCCCATTCTTGCAAACTGGGCAAGCCTTGTGACTTTTGACCACTTACCCAAAAAGGTTACCATATGCCGGGATATCATTTATGGTACAAAAAAAGCATCGCCCTCAATGTAAACTCTTCACCACTACAACCATCAAACAGTAAGGCACCTTCCAACCCAAGCACCTTCAAATCTCCTATCAAAGGGGCAAGATAGTGTCTATGTCATTTCCAGGTTGTTTCAGGCCTGAAATCATTATGGCCATCAACGCATATTTTCTCCTCATGCACAAGTATGGGGGAAGATTGTAAATGGCAAGCATAACCGGCCACGAACTGTGTTTCGAGGACATATTTTCAAATGGGTTCATACCATCATTATAGAAAGAAAATCTCAAATTCCTAGGTTTGGATGCAAAGTGTGGATACATCCTGTCAAATTTCTTCCACTGGTCCGCATATGTCGGGTGTTGAATTATATTGTCATCTTTACAACCTCCCCTATCAAAGCACCATGTCAATTTGTTTGCATCCTTTTCATTCTTAAACAACCTTCTCTGCCTCGGAATAATGGGAAGATAACACATACATTTGGCGGGCACCCGCTTCCTCGCCGACACAACATGCTCTCCACCGACAGCCGCATTTCTCTTCTTCTTATAATGCGACACATTACATACTGGGCAAAAAATCTTATCCTTAAGGTCACCCCTATATAGGACACAATCGTTCGGACAAGCATGTATCTTTTCATACTCCAATCACATCGGACACATAATTCTCTTAGCTTCATAAAGGTTATCAAGAACCCCGTTACCGGGTGCAAGCTTTTCATTCAAAAACTTAAACAATTTATTCATGCTAGTATCACTCAATAACCCGACACCTTTCAAATTAAACAAGTCCATCAAACACGACATGACCATGTCTTTCTTCTTGCAACCGGGATACAATGGTGTATCCTTCTCACCAAGGAAGTAAGCCAAAACCTCGGGCCTCCCTTTAAACTCATTAATAACCTCCTCACACATGTCACCCAACTTAGCATCCCCAATACACTCTCCCTCACTACTAACTCTCACTTCTGGTGGTGATTTTTCCTCATGACAAGTCCACACAACTTAATCTTTCGCAAACCACCGGCTATACAAATGGAGTTTCAGGGTGTCCTTATTAGTACGAATTTGATTTCCACAATCATGACAAGGAAATAATATTCGCTTTTCTCAACTAAAAGTCCAAGAACTCAACCACGAACATAATATATTCATCGCTCACCCTACTAAAATTGGCATACACATGCTTACACCTCTCGATGGTGCGATACAACTCTACATATCAATAAATTTCCAACCATACTTCAATACATTTAATACAATAGAATTTTTCATTATGAATTCCTAATCATGCAACATCATAAATGCACAATATACACCAACATTACAATTACAACATTCTTAACATGTCCAACACCATAGGAATCAAAAGACATAACCTTATAACTACAACAACCTTGAGAACAAATCACAAACTAATATCTAAATTTCTACCTCAGTCACCATCAAATGATCAAACACAAAATGTAAATATCTCTACTAACTAAAACCATACATGAAATCCTTAATATCCATAAATGTAATTTAAAAAAAAAACCTTCAAGGGTCTTGATTGTGGAGAATTCAATGCCTTCATCAACCAAAAAATACCATTAATGAACCTCTTCTTCCAAAAAAACCCATTTTTAACCCGCTAAAAAAAGGGGTAGTTGAGCATTTAATGCTATTTTCTACACCGGTATTTAGACTTTACCGGTGCATTTGATACACCGATAAAATTCGTTACCAGTGTAGATTTTCAGTCAAAAGGAGCATATTTTCCTGTCATGCACCGGTACAATCACGGTACCGGTGCAAAAACTAATAGTTTTGGCACCAAAATTCAAGAATAAGAATTTATTTTTGCACCAGTATTAAGAAAATATCGGTGCATGATCAATTCCTACACCGATGCTAATTGTAACCGGTGTACAAATGCAAATTTTTCCCACTTTTTAAAATTTCTGCACAGGTAATTTCCCATTACCGGTTTAAAAATTTTACCTCATCACACCAAATTAATAAAAAAAGGTAAATAAGTACACACCGGTATTCCTGTATCGGTGCGCATGTTAGCAATTGCACCGGTACAAATACCTATTCGAATAATATCGGTGCAATATATTTGACATTGGTACACCGGTAGAACCAACACTGGTGGGAAAATAGGTGAACTTTACACCGGTTGACATGATACCGGTGGGTATGTACTTATTTGCACCGGTAATGATATTAACATGATAAATACCGGTGCAATTGGTTACATACGTACCAGTATACCTGTACTCATTAATTTATATTGGTGCGTATGTACCTGTTTTCCATGAATATACTTTTACTTAACGACATCGCACCCGCTATCAGTTCTAAGAAACAATGTAACACTTCTTCGATCGGTCAATTAAAACGACGATGTTCATTGCGTTCGCTGCGTCATTGCCCGGCCAACGTCGGGAAGCTAGAGTGAGCGATGTCGGCCATACGCAAGGTCCGACGCATATCATATTTCTTACCGACATCACTACAAAATAAGCAATATCAACTGTGGTATCAGTTTCTACTGACAACGCTAATATCTTAGCATGTCAGTCGTTACCACTAATAGTCAGTCGATGTATAAATAACAATATATAGTTTATATAATAATCTTACTCCCTCCGTCCCAGCATTAACTGTACAGGATCTTTTTTAGTAATTAATGTTGATGCTGCATGGTGTTGTCACTCTAACATGTGTGGAATTGGTATGATTATTAGAGATAGTAGAGGTTGTTTTATTGCAGCTTATACTGAATATACACATGCCAATTCCCCTCTGGAAGCTGAGCTGCTTGCTATTCGGTTTGCATTAACTAAGTGTGTGGGATACTCTGTTACTGTTTATATGGAATCGGATTGTCTAAATGCAGTACATTTTGTGCTTGATCTTTTTCTTGCACACTAGAAACTGTTCCAATTATCTGATGACATTCACCAACTTATGCATGATATTAGCTTAGTGCATATTCATAGACAAGCTAATCTAGTGGCTGATTTGCTTGCTAAAACTTGTCTCAAAGCTCGGACTGGTTCCTCCATTTATAGATTTGGCATGCTCTCTAATACTATTCAAGGTTTAGTTAGACTGGATCAGATAGGTACACCATCACTAAGGATGGTACATTGAATGGATGCTACTCATTTGTACTGGTTTGTGCAGGTTGAATCGGCATCAATGAATGACTATATTGGTTGCCATTCGGATTCAGAGATTCTACTTGCAGCATCATAGGGATCACTAACCCCTGCAGCAACTGACGGATTCAAGGCTTCTTTCTTCGGCTGGAGAATAAGGGTTTCTAGCTTCACTATTTCAGGAGGATGACACATCAAATCCCTGGTACAACTGATATACATGCACACGGTTGGAGTGTCCTCATTGCCTAATAGTATCCTTTGCTGGATCACTTTCTTTTGATTTCTAGCTTAGTAGAGGACAAGCTTTTTAGATTGTTTGGGGTGAATATGACTAACTTGTGTTTCGTTAATTCGATTCACTAATAAGTTCGACGATCTTCCAATATAGTCTAAGAGTTTTTGTAATCCTCTAACTTTTACCGACATATCTTATTTCATTTTGGAAGCAACAATGGTTGCTTCATGAGCTTATGGCTCACTCATGTAAATATCAACTAAGCTATGGCTTCACTTTATCTTTATGTTTTATGTTTCTTGTCTATTATACGGCTTGGGAAGGCCTAATATAATTTCCCCCATCCTCGGATGGTTTTAACTAAAAAAAAAGGATCTTTTTCAGGGTGTTCAAGAAACATACTTGACCATTAATATGTTTACTATGTATAATAACGGCATATAAAAGGCCAATATTTAGAAACTATTTATTACAGCGAGTCCAACAATATCACATATGATAATTTTATTGTTTATATATATATTCAAATATGTGGTCAAAATTTGACAATGTAAACTGTCAAATGGTAAGTGTGCAGCTTTTGTTGGTACAGAGAAAGTATTACATTTTCCATAATATATAATTTCATAATGTCAATTTTCTTATGTCTGTTATTTAGATAAGAACCCGTCTCTTGAAAGACGGTCTTTTCATAAGTCACGGAAAGACTAAAGTTTAAACTGTAAATTAGAAGAAGTGAAGATAAAATTTTTGGGTTGCAATAACCAGGTCATAAACGTTATAGCTACTACAGGTTACATAATAAATTTTTAATATTGCAACTAAAATCTTTTACTTTTCTATTATTCTAATTAAATCCCGTATTTGCATAAGGTTATGAAAATACGGTATTTCTAAAGAATTTGGCTTTCGATAATTAGAGATATTAATGGTGAATTAAAAGACGGTACAAGGAATGCTATATGTACGCTTGTGGGAGATTACAGAAGATTGAATGGGATTACAGACTGCTACAACATTAATTCCACAACCGACCATGCCATCCTCAACCGACCATATGCATGTAATCCATTGTAGTTAATGTCTTGTAAATCCATTTTTCAGATTACAGGAGTACTCTTATAAATACAGAAGACAGCGAGATCCATCCCCAAATTAACCACCGTAGTAGCCCAGAAAATGGCATCAGAAGTAGAGATAACATCACAAGAGATGGTGAAACCATCGCCTCCAACACCCCCTCACCTTATCAACTACAAACTGTCCCACCTCGACCAACTTGCGGAGCCAATCTACATGCCTCTCATCTTTTTCTACCAGCCTCACCAACTCGACCTCCCTCGGCTAAAGCAATCGCTATCAGATGTCCTTGCTCAATTTCATCCTTTGGCCGGAAGGTTTTCTAGAGAGGATACTTTCACCATCGACTGTAATGATTCAGGCGCTTTGTTCGTTGAAGCTAAAGTTGACATGAATCTCTCGGAGGTTATCAAAGATCCAACCATGGAGGAGCTGGAAAAGTATCTGCCGCTTGGGCCTATGGGCAGCAACCACCCAACTGCCGAGGACACCATTCTTCTTGCTGTGCAAACCAACCTCTTTGCCTGCGGTGGAATTGCAATCGCCGTCCAAATGCACCATAAGTTATCTGATGGAACCTCTTTCGTGAATTTCATGAATGCTTGGGGTGCAGCCTCTCGAGGCCATGCTTCTCTTCCTCCCAAACTAGACCAGACAAACTTATTCCCTCCAAAAGATATACCAGCTTTCGGTCCAGACCTTTCCGCTGGCACAGTTACGATGGAAAAGATCGTCACCAAACGATTAGTGCTCGACAAGAAAGAGCTGGAAAAACTGAAGGAGCTGGAATCATCCGATGCAGTCAAGGATCCAACCCGAGTGGAAGCAGTTTCCTCATTTATATTGAAGCGTTTCAGAGAAGCTGCCAGAGCTAAGGGATCCAAGAAACCGCTGGGGGCAGCCCACGCGGTGAACTTGAGGCCTAGAATGGATCCACCTCTTCCTGATCACGCATTTGGAAACATATCTGGGGGAGCGGCAGCAATACCGATACCCGTGGATGACGATGAAGGGGACTTCGACGTTGTTGGTGCATTGAGATCTAAAATAAGAATGGTCGGTGGTGATTATGGAGGGGACGAACATATGAATGGCATACAAAAGATGATGGAAATATGTATGAAAGGGGAGATAGAGATTATCTTGTTTAGTAGCTGGTCAAGGTTTCCTGTGTACGATGTTGACTATGGTTGGGGAAGGCCTGTATGGGTGACAACTACTACTACTCCTCTCAAAAACTGTGTGATCCTGATGGGTACTAGCTGTGGAGAGGGCATGGAAGCTTGGGTCAACGTGCTTGAAAAAGACGCTGCCTCCATGGATTTCAATTTCACCAGTTAATTAGGTCAAAATTCCCAAAATAAGTTTGATATGCTTATAGATAAGCATTTCAAAAAGGTTACATGGCCAAGACCAATATATTGGCGTGTTATTTTCCCAACCACCATATAATAGATATAGGAGTACCAGTGCGTAAGTACAAAATAGAGTCCCTTCCCTATTTTTCTACACCTGTAATTTCATCTTTACCGGTGTAAAAAATCAACACCTACTAGAAAATTTATTCTCAATTTAAACACATTTTCACCCGTTCAATTCATAAATACCCCATTGAAATCACGGATCATACCAACCAATTCTTAAAAGATTATCAATTAAATACATTGCACGCTAAATCGCTAGCTGAATGATCATACGATTTTTCACAAAACAAGGATACAAAAACAACGATCGAGAATGACCGATCTATCGCTTCCACTTCAAGAGATTATATCCACCTACTATTTCACCTCTCTCATCAACCCACAACCCATCGCCGTGAGAATGCCTTCCAACAATGGGTCCCCCAACATCTTCCAAACCGGGAAATACCAATGGAAATTCAAGACTATCAGTTATGGCGAGCTGATCAATCTCCTCATCAAAGTAAAACTTCTTCCCATGTAACACCACATGATACTTCTCATTCGAAGGGTCCTTGATGTAAAAAAACTTGTCGTGCATGGGTAGCTAAGATGAACTTGTCATCTTCATATCCTACGCGATTCAAGTCGACCAACGTGAACCCTATGGGATTTTTAACAACACCAAAATCGTGTTCCGCCTACCGACACTTGAAGACAACAACCTTGAATTCTACATAATCCAACTCCCAAATTTCCTCAATCGCCCCATAGAAAGGCATCACAGCAACAACCGGATGTTTATCTCTCTTGCTTGCCTGCCATATGGATTCAGATTCAATATATACACCACTATTTTGAGTGGTGCTCTTCTCGTCCTTCGCCAATATTGAGAAAATGAAGCCATTAATGCCATAACCAAGGTATCATCTAACGGTGCAGTTCGGCTTCCTTGCAAATGCCCGTAGGTTACTGGGCATCCCATCGACATTACAACGATTGTAAAACCAGTTAACAAATCTAGAAGAATGCTCGACCTAAATTTTATTTGGGGGCCAGTCTGGATGAATCTCTTCCAACAAGGATACATGCTCTTCAACATATGTTACAGTCTCACTACTATTACGCAATACATACAGGTGAACAATCATCAACTCCGCATGATAGGGTGTATGAAGTGTACCCTTGGAACGTGGAATCTCATTCTGCCTTCCACATGGGGTCCTCCAGGAACACCAACACACTCTTCTTCCAACCAAGTTCGATGTACAATACTCGATGATCTCCTCAGTGATGTACCTTTAAAAACTTGAGGCATTGGGTGAACTATGATTATGAACATAACCCTTACAAACAACCATGTCACGCTTAAAGGGGTACATCCAATGCATTCCGATAGGCCCGCACATACGTATCTCTCTAACCAAGTGTACCACTAAGGGCACCATGATGTCAAAGAAAGACGGGGAAAATACTTCTCCGAATGGCATTATTCAACAACAGCCTCTGGATCCAGTTCATCAAGTTGTTGCCTACTAATATTTTTTGGCATATCGAGTTGAAGAAGAAACACAAGCGCATAAAAGAAAATCTAACTTCCCCTTCCAAACACCCACGTATTGCTTTGGGCAAAAGTTGTTGCATAAAGACATGACAATCGTGTGATTTCAAAGCATTAAGACGCAACTCATCATTCACAAACCGATTAACATTAGAGGAGTAACCGAAAGGTACCTTGATTCCTTGGATGCTCTTACACACCGATCTTCTCTCAGTAACTGATAGATTGTAAGGAGTGGGGGCGGGTACGTTCGCTTCCCTCTTATCTCTGGTGCCAGATCCAACCGTATACCAAGGTCAGCTAAATCTTTCCTCGCATTCATGATATCCTTAGTCTTCCCAAGAATGTTTAGAAGTGTCCCAATTAGACTCTCACAAGCGTTCTTTTCGATATGCATGACATCTAAACAATGGCAAACATCCAAATCTTCCCAGTGCCAAAAATTGAAGAAAATGGACCGTTTCTTCCACGGTCCGTCTACAGCCCCACCACCCTTTGATAACTTCTTACCTAGAAATACATTCAATTTATTCACCTTGTTTTGAATAGCTACACCGGTCAAAGTTTTGTGCACCTTTCTCCTCTCCTTTCCCCCAACGAATGCCCGCGTTCTCCCACAACTTGTGACCTACAGGTAGGAATTTACGGTGACCCAAATAAAAATTCTTCCTCCCATTCCTCAACTGATGGTAATCTGTCCCATTCTTGCAAACTGGGCAAGCCTTGTGACTTTTGACCACTTACCCAAAAAGGTTACCATATGCCGGGATATCATTTATGGTACAAAAAAAGCATCGCCCTCAATGTAAACTCTTCACCACTACAACCATCAAACAGTAAGGCACCTTCCAACCCAAGCACCTTCAAATCTCCTATCAAAGGGGCAAGATAGTGTCTATGTCATTTCCAGGTTGTTTCAGGCCTGAAATCATTATGGCCATCAACGCATATTTTCTCCTCATGCACAAGTATGGGGGAAGATTGTAAATGGCAAGCATAACCGGCCACGAACTGTGTTTCGAGGACATATTTTCAAATGGGTTCATACCATCATTATAGAAAGAAAATCTCAAATTCCTAGGTTTGGATGCAAAGTGTGGATACATCCTGTCAAATTTCTTCCACTGGTCCGCATATGTCGGGTGTTGAATTATATTGTCATCTTTACAACCTCCCCTATCAAAGCACCATGTCAATTTCTTTGCATCCTTTTCATTCTTAAACAACCTTCTCTGCCTCGGAATAATGGGAAGATAACACATACATTTGGCGGGCACCCGCTTCCTCGCCGACACAACATGCTCTCCACCGACAGCCGCATTTCTCTTCTTCTTATAATGCGACACATTACATACTGGGCAAAAAATCTTATCCTTAAGGTCACCCCTATATAGGACACAATCGTTCGGACAAGCATGTATCTTTTCATACTCCAATCACATCGGACACATAATTCTCTTAGCTTCATAAAGGTTATCAAGAACCCCGTTACCGGGTGCAAGCTTTTCATTCAAAAACTTAAACAATTTATTCATGCTAGTATCACTCAATAACCCGACACCTTTCAAATTAAACAAGTCCATCAAACACGACATGACCATGTCTTTCTTCTTGCAACCGGGATACAATGGTGTATCCTTCTCACCAAGGAAGTAAGCCAAAACCTCGGGCCTCCCTTTAAACTCATTAATAACCTCCTCACACATGTCACCCAACTTAGCATCCCCAATACACTCTCCCTCACTACTAACTCTCACTTCTGGTGGTGATTTTTCCTCATGACAAGTCCACACAACTTAATCTTTCGCAAACCACCGGCTATACAAATGGAGTTTCAGGGTGTCCTTATTAGTACGAATTTGATTTCCACAATCATGACAAGGAAATAATATTCGCTTTTCTCAACTAAAAGTCCAAGAACTCATCCACGAACATAATATATTCATCGCTCACCCTACTAAAATTGGCATACACATGCTTACACCTCTCGATGGTGCGATACAACTCTACATATCAATAAATTTCCAACCATACTTCAATACATTTAATACAATAGAATTTTTCATTATGAATTCCTAATCATGCAACATCATAAATGCACAATATACACCAACATTACAATTACAACATTCTTAACATGTCCAACACCATAGGAATCAAAAGACATAACCTTATAACTACAACAACCTTGAGAACAAATCACAAACTAATATCTAAATTTCTACCTCAGTCACCATCAAATGATCAAACACAAAATGTAAATATCTCTACTAACTAAAACCATACATGAAATCCTTAATATCCATAAATGTAATTTAAAAAAAAAACCTTCAAGGGTCTTGATTGTGGAGAATTCAATGCCTTCATCAACCAAAAAATACCATTAATGAACCTCTTCTTCCAAAAAACCCATTTTTAACCCGCTAAAAAAAGGGGTAGTTGAGCATTTAATGCTATTTTCTACACCGGTATTTAGACTTTACCGGTGCATTTGATACACCGATAAAATTCGTTACCAGTGTAGATTTTCAGTCAAAAGGAGCATATTTTCCTGTCATGCACCGGTACAATCACAGTACCGGTGCAAAAACTAATAGTTTTGGCACCAAAATTCAAGAATAAGAATTTATTTTTGCACCAGTATTAAGAAAATATCGGTGCATGATCAATTCCTACACCGATGCTAATTGTAACCGGTGTACAAATGCAAATTTTTCCCACTTTTTAAAATTTCTGCACGGGTAATTTCCCATTACCGGTTTAAAAATTTTACCTCATCACACCAAATTAATAAAAAAAGGTAAATAAGTACACACCGGTATTCCTGTATCGGTGCGCATGTTAGCAATTGCACCGGTACAAATACCTATTCGAATAATATCGGTGCAATATATTTGACATTGGTACACCGGTAGAACCAACACTGGTGGGAAAATAGGTGAACTTTACACCGGTTGACATGATACCGGTGGGTATGTACTTATTTGCACCGGTAATGATATTAACATGATAAATACCGGTGCAATTGGTTACATACGTACCAGTATACCTGTACTCATTAATTTATATTGGTGCGTATGTACCTGTTTTCCATGAATATACTTTTACTTAACGACATCGCACCCGCTATCAGTTCTAAGAAACAATGTAACACTTCTTCGATCGGTCAATTAAAACGACGATGTTCATTGCGTTCGCTGCGTCATTGCCCGGCCAACGTCGGGAAGCTAGAGTGAGCGATGTCGGCCATACGCAAGGTCCGACGCATATCATATTTCTTACCGACATCACTACAAAATAAGCAATATCAACTGTGGTATCAGTTTCTACTGACAACGCTAATATCTTAGCATGTCAGTCGTTACCACTAATAGTCAGTCGATGTATAAATAACAATATATAGTTTATATAATAATCTTACTCCCTCCGTCCCAGCATTAACTGTACAGGATCTTTTTTAGTAATTAATGTTGATGTTGCATGGTGTTGTCACTCTAACATGTGTGGAATTGGTATGATTATTAGAGATAGTAGAGGTTGTTTTATTGCAGCTTATACTGAATATACACATGCCAATTCCCCTCTGGAAGCTGAGCTGCTTGCTATTCGGTTTGCATTAACTAAGTGTGTGGGATACTCTGTTACTGTTTATATGGAATCGGATTGTCTAAATGCAGTACATTTTGTGCTTGATCTTTTTCTTGCACACTAGAAACTGTTCCAATTATCTGATGACATTCACCAACTTATGCATGATATTAGCTTAGTGCATATTCATAGACAAGCTAATCTAGTGGCTGATTTGCTTGCTAAAACTTGTCTCAAAGCTCGGACTGGTTCCTCCATTTATAGATTTGGCATGCTCTCTAATACTATTCAAGGTTTAGTTAGACTGGATCAGATAGGTACACCATCACTAAGGATGGTACATTGAATGGATGCTACTCATTTGTACTGGTTTGTGCAGGTTGAATCGGCATCAATGAATGACTATATTGGTTGCCATTCGGATTCAGAGATTCTACTTGCAGCATCATAGGGATCACTACCCCTGCAGTAACTGACGGATTCAAGGCTTCTTTCTTCGGCTGGAGAATAAGGGTTTCTAGCTTCACTATTTCAGGAGGATGACACATCAAATCCCTGGTACAACTGATATACATGCACACGGATGGAGTGTCCTCATTGCCTAATAGTATCCTTTGCTGGATCACTTTCTTTTGATTTCTAGCTTAGTAGAGGACAAGCTTTTTAGATTGTTTGGGGTGAATATGACTAACTTGTGTTTCGTTAATTCGATTCACTAATAAGTTCGACGATCTTCCAATATAGTCTAAGAGTTTTTGTAATCCTCTAACTTTTACCGACATATCTTATTTCATTTTGGAAGCAACAATGGTTGCTTCATGAGCTTATGGCTCACTCATGTAAATATCAACTAAGCTATGGCTTCACTTTATCTTTATGTTTTATGTTTCTTGTCTATTATACGGCTTGGGAAGGCCTAATATAATTTCCCCCATCCTCGGATGGTTTTAACTAAAAAAAAAGGATCTTTTTCAGGGTGTTCAAGAAACATACTTGACCATTAATATGTTTACTATGTATAATAACGGCATATAAAAGGCCAATATTTAGAAACTATTTATTACAGCGAGTCCAACAATATCACATATGATAATTTTATTGTTTATATATATATTCAAATATGTGGTCAAAATTTGACAATGTAAACTGTCAAATGGTAAGTGTGCAGCTTTTGTTGGTACAGAGAAAGTATTACATTTTCCATAACATATAATTTCATAATGTCAATTTTCTTATGTCTGTTATTTAGATAAGAACCCGTCTCTTGAAAGACGGTCTTTTCATAAGTCACGGAAAGACTAAAGTTTAAACTGTAAATTAGAAGAAGTGAAGATAAAATTTTTGGGTTGCAATAACCAGGTCATAAACGTTATAGCTACTACAGGTTACATAATAAATTTTTAATATTGCAACTAAAATCTTTTACTTTTCTATTATTCTAATTAAATCCCGTATTTGCATAAGGTTATGAAAATACGGTATTTCTCAAGAATTTGGCTTTCGATAATTAGAGATATTAATGGTGAATTAAAAGACGGTACAAGGAATGCTATATGTACGCTTGTGGGAGATTACAGAAGATTGAATGGGATTACAGACTGCTACAACATTAATTCCACAACCGACCATGCCATCCTCAACCGACCATATGCATGTAATCCATTGTAGTTAATGTCTTGTAAATCCATTTTTCAGATTACAGGAGTACTCTTATAAATACAGAAGACAGCGAGATCCATCCCCAAATTAACCACCGTAGTAGCCCAGAAAATGGCATCAGAAGTAGAGATAACATCACAAGAGATGGTGAAACCATCGCCTCCAACACCCCCTCACCTTATCAACTACAAACTGTCCCACCTCGACCAACTTGCGGAGCCAATCTACATGCCTCTCATCTTTTTCTACCAGCCTCACCAACTCGACCTCCCTCGGCTAAAGCAATCGCTATCAGATGTCCTTGCTCAATTTCATCCTTTGGCCGGAAGGTTTTCTAGAGAGGATACTTTCACCATCGACTGTAATGATTCAGGCGCTTTGTTCGTTGAAGCTAAAGTTGACATGAATCTCTCGGAGGTTATCAAAGATCCAACCATGGAGGAGCTGGAAAAGTATCTGCCGCTTGGGCCTATGGGCAGCAACCACCCAACTGCCGAGGACACCATTCTTCTTGCTGTGCAAACCAACCTCTTTGCCTGCGGTGGAATTGCAATCGCCGTCCAAATGCACCATAAGTTATCTGATGGAACCTCTTTCGTGAATTTCATGAATGCTTGGGGTGCAGCCTCTCGAGGCCATGCTTCTCTTCCTCCCAAACTAGACCAGACAAACTTATTCCCTCCAAAAGATATACCAGCTTTCGGTCCAGACCTTTCCGCTGGCACAGTTACGATGGAAAAGATCGTCACCAAACGATTAGTGCTCGACAAGAAAGAGCTGGAAAAACTGAAGGAGCTGGAATCATCCGATGCAGTCAAGGATCCAACCCGAGTGGAAGCAGTTTCCTCATTTATATTGAAGCGTTTCAGAGAAGCTGCCAGAGCTAAGGGATCCAAGAAACCGCTGGGGGCAGCCCACGCGGTGAACTTGAGGCCTAGAATGGATCCACCTCTTCCTGATCACGCATTTGGAAACATATCTGGGGGAGCGGCAGCAATACCGATACCCGTGGATGACGATGAAGGGGACTTCGACGTTGTTGGTGCATTGAGATCTAAAATAAGGATGGTCGGTGGTGATTATGGAGGGGACGAACATATGAATGGCATACAAAAGATGATGGAAATATGTATGAAAGGGGAGATAGAGATTATCTTGTTTAGTAGCTGGTCAAGGTTTCCTGTGTACGATGTTGACTATGGTTGGGGAAGGCCTGTATGGGTGACAACTACTACTACTCCTCTCAAAAACTGTGTGATCCTGATGGGTACTAGCTGTGGAGAGGGCATGGAAGCTTGGGTCAACATGCTTGAAAAAGACGCTGCCTCCATGGATTTCAATTTCACCAGTTAATTAGGTCAAAATTCCCAAAATAAGTTTGATATGCTTATAGATAAGCATTTCAAAAAGGTTACATGGCCAAGACCAATATATTGGCGTGTTATTTTCCCAACCACCATATAATAGATATAGGAGTACCAGTGCGTAAGTACAAAATAGAGTCCCTCCCCTATTTTTCTACACCTGTAATTTCATCTTTACCGGTGTAAAAAATCAACACCTACTAGAAAATTTATTCTCAATTTAAACACATTTTCACCCGTTCAATTCATAAATACCCCATTGAAATCACGGATCATACCAACCAATTCTTAAAAGAGTATCAATTAAATACATTGCACGCTAAATCGCTAGCTGAATGATCATACGATTTTTCACAAAACAAGGATACAAAAACAACGATCGAGAATGACCGATCTATCGCTTCCACTTCAAGAGATTATATCCACCTACTATTTCACCTCTCTCATCAACCCACAACCCATCGCCGTGAGAATGCCTTCCAACAATGGGTCCCCCAACATCTTCCAAACCGGGAAATACCAATGGAAATTCAAGACTATCAGTTATGGCGAGCTGATCAATCTCCTCATCAAAGTAAAACTTCTTCCCATGTAACACCACATGATACTTCTCATTCGAAGGGTCCTTGATGTAAAAAAACTTGTCGTGCATGGGTAGCTAAGATGAACTTGTCATCTTCATATCCTACACGATTCAAGTCGACCAACGTGAACCCTATGGGATTTTTAACAACACCAAAACCGTGTTCCGCCTACCGACACTTGAAGACAACAACCTTGAATTCTACATAATCCAACACCCAAATTTCCTCAATCGCCCCATAGAAAGGCATCACAGCAACAACCGGATGTTTATCTCTCTTGCTTGCCTGCCATATGGATTCAGATTCAATATATACACCACTATTTTGAGTGGTGCTCTTCTCGTCCTTCGCCAATATTGAGAAAATGAAGCCATTAATGCCATAACCAAGGTATCATCTAACGGTGCAGTTCGGCTTCCTTGCAAATGCCCGTAGGTTACTGGGCATCCCATCGACATTACAACGATTGTAAAACCAGTTAACAAATCTAGAAGAATGCTCTACCTAAATTTTATTCGGGGGCCAGTCTGGATGAATCTCTTCCAACAAGGATACATGCTCTTCAACATATGTTACAGTCTCACTACTATTACGCAATACATACTGGTGAACAATCATCAACTCCGCATGATAGGGTGTATGAAGTGTACCCTTGGAACGTGGAATCTCATTCTGCCTTCCACATGGGGTCCTCCAGGAACACCAACACACTCTTCTTCCAACCAAGTTCGATGTACAATACTCGATGATCTCCTCAGTGATGTACCTTTAAAAACTTGAGGCATTGGGTGGACTATGATTATGAACATAACCCTTACAAACAACCATGTCACGCTTAAAGGGGTACATCCAATGCATTCCGATAGGCCCGCACATACGTATCTCTCTAACCAAGTGTACCACTAAGGGCACCATGATGTCAAAGAAAGACGGGGAAAATACTTCTCCGAATGGCATTATTCAACAACAGCCTCTGGATCCAGTTCATCAAGTTGTTGCCTACTAATATTTTTTGGCATATCGAGTTGAAGAAGAAACACAAGCGCATAAAAGAAAATCTAACTTCCCCTTCCAAACACCCACGTATTGCTTTGGGCAAAAGTTGTTGCATAAAGACATGACAATCGTGTGATTTCAAAGCATTAAGACGCAACTCATCATTCACAAACCGATTAACATTAGAGGAGTAACCGAAAGGTACCTTGATTCCTTGGATGCTCTTACACACCGATCTTCTCTCAGTAACTGATAGATTGTAAGGAGTGGGGGCGGGTACGTTCGCTTCCCTCTTATCTCTGGTGCCAGATCCAACCGTATACCAAGGTCAGCTAAATCTTTCCTCGCATTCATGATATCCTTAGTCTTCCCAAGAATGTTTAGAAGTGTCCCAATTAGACTCTCACAAGCGTTCTTTTCGATATGCATGACATCTAAACAATGGCAAACATCCAAATCTTCCCAGTGCCAAAAATTGAAGAAAATGGACCGTTTCTTCCACGGTCCGTCTACAGCCCCACCACCCTTTGATAACTTCTTACCTAGAAATACATTCAATTTATTCACCTTGTTTTGAATAGCTACACCGGTCAAAGTTTTGTGCACCTTTCTCCTCTCCTTTCCCCCAACGAATGCCCGCGTTCTCCCACAACTTGTGACCTACAGGTAGGAATTTACGGTGACCCAAATAAAAATTCTTCCTCCCATTCCTCAACTGATGGTAATCTGTCCCATTCTTGCAAACTGGGCAAGCCTTGTGACTTTTGACCACTTACCCAAAAAGGTTACCATATGCCGGGATATCATTTATGGTACAAAAAAAGCATCGCCCTCAATGTAAACTCTTCACCACTACAACCATCAAACAGTAAGGCACCTTCCAACCCAAGCACCTTCAAATCTCCTATCAAAGGGGCAAGATAGTGTCTATGTCATTTCCAGGTTGTTTCAGGCCTGAAATCATTATGGCCATCAACGCATATTTTCTCCTCATGCACAAGTATGGGGGAAGATTGTAAATGGCAAGCATAACCGGCCACGAACTGTGTTTCGAGGACATATTTTCAAATGGGTTCATACCATCATTATAGAAAGAAAATCTCAAATTCCTAGGTTTGGATGCAAAGTGTGGATACATCCTGTCAAATTTCTTCCACTGGTCCGCATATGTCGGGTGTTGAATTATATTGTCATCTTTACAACCTCCCCTATCAAAGCACCATGTCAATTTGTTTGCATCCTTTTCATTCTTAAACAACCTTCTCTGCCTCGGAATAATGGGAAGATAACACATACATTTGGCGGGCACCCGCTTCCTCGCCGACACAACATGCTCTCCACCGACAGCCGCATTTCTCTTCTTCTTATAATGCGACACATTACATACTGGGCAAAAAATCTTATCCTTAAGGTCACCCCTATATAGGACACAATCGTTCGGACAAGCATGTATCTTTTCATACTCCAATCACATCGGACACATAATTCTCTTAGCTTCATAAAGGTTATCAAGAACCCCGTTACCGGGTGCAAGCTTTTCATTCAAAAACTTAAACAATTTATTCATGCTAGTATCACTCAATAACCCGACACCTTTCAAATTAAACAAGTCCATCAAACACGACATGACCATGTCTTTCTTCTTGCAACCGGGATACAATGGTGTATCCTTCTCACCAAGGAAGTAAGCCAAAACCTCGGGCCTCCCTTTAAACTCATTAATAACCTCCTCACACATGTCACCCAACTTAGCATCCCCAATACACTCTCCCTCACTACTAACTCTCACTTCTGGTGGTGATTTTTCCTCATGACAAGTCCACACAACTTAATCTTTCGCAAACCACCGGCTATACAAATGGAGTTTCAGGGTGTCCTTATTAGTACGAATTTGATTTCCACAATCATGACAAGGAAATAATATTCGCTTTTCTCAACTAAAAGTCCAAGAACTCAACCACGAACATAATATATTCATCGCTCACCCTACTAAAATTGGCATACACATGCTTACACCTCTCGATGGTGCGATACAACTCTACATATCAATAAATTTCCAACCATACTTCAATACATTTAATACAATAGAATTTTTCATTATGAATTCCTAATCATGCAACATCATAAATGCACAATATACACCAACATTACAATTACAACATTCTTAACATGTCCAACACCATAGGAATCAAAAGACATAACCTTATAACTACAACAACCTTGAGAACAAATCACAAACTAATATCTAAATTTCTACCTCAGTCACCATCAAATGATCAAACACAAAATGTAAATATCTCTACTAACTAAAACCATACATGAAATCCTTAATATCCATAAATGTAATTTTAAAAAAAAAACCTTCAAGGGTCTTGATTGCGGAGAATTCAATGCCTTCATCAACCAAAAAATACCATTAATGAACCTCTTCTTCCAAAAAAACCCATTTTTAACCCGCTAAAAAAGGGGGTAGTTGAGCATTTAATGCTATTTTCTACACCGGTATTTAGACTTTACCGGTGCATTTGATACACCGATAAAATTCGTTACCAGTGTAGATTTTCAGTCAAAAGGAGCATATTTTCCTGTCATGCACCGGTACAATCACAGTACCGGTGCAAAAACTAATAGTTTTGGCACCAAAATTCAAGAATAAGAATTTATTTTTGCACCAGTATTAAGAAAATATCGGTGCATGATCAATTCCTACACCGATGCTAATTGTAACCGGTGTACAAATGCAAATTTTTCCCACTTTTTAAAATTTCTGCACGGGTAATTTCCCATTACCGGTTTAAAAATTTTACCTCATCGCACCAAATTAATAAAAAAAGGTAAATAAGTACACACCGGTATTCCTGTATCGGTGCGCATGTTAGCAATTGCACTGGTACAAATACCTATTTGAATAATATCGGTGCAATATATTTGACATTGGTACACCGGTAGAACCAACACTGGTGGGAAAATAGGTGAACTTTACACCGGTTGACAGGATACCGGTGGGTATGTACTTATTTGCACCGGTAATGATATTAACATGATAAATACCGGTGCAATTGGTTACATACGTACCAGTATACCTGTACTCATTAATTTATATTGGTGCGTATGTACCTGTTTTCCATTAATATACTTTTACTTAACGACATCGCACCCGCTATCAGTTCTAAGAAACAATGTAACACTTCTTCGATCGGTCAATTAAAACGACGATGTTCATTGCGTTCGCTGCGTCATTGCCCGGCCAACGTCGGGAAGCTAGAGTGAGCGATGTCGGCCATACGCAAGGTCCGACGCATATCATATTTCTTACCGACATCACTACAAAATAAGCAATATCAACTGTGGTATCAGTTTCTACTGACAACGCTAATATCTTAGCATGTCAGTCGTTACCACTAATAGTCAGTCGATGTATAAATAACAATATATAGTTTATATAATAATCTTACTCCCTCCGTCCCAGCATTAACTGTACAGGATCTTTTTTAGTAATTAATGTTGATGCTGCATGGTGTTGTCACTCTAACATGTGTGGAATTGGTATGATTATTAGAGATAGTAGAGGTTGTTTTATTGCAGCTTATACTGAATATACACATGCCAATTCCCCTCTGGAAGCTGAGCTGCTTGCTATTCGGTTTGCATTAACTAAGTGTGTGGGATACTCTGTTACTGTTTATATGGAATCGGATTGTCTAAATGCAGTACATTTTGTGCTTGATCTTTTTCTTGCACACTAGAAACTGTTCCAATTATCTGATGACATTCACCAACTTATGCATGATATTAGCTTAGTGCATATTCATAGACAAGCTAATCTAGTGGCTGATTTGCTTGCTAAAACTTGTCTCAAAGCTCAGACTGGTTCCTCCATTTATAGATTTGGCATGCTCTCTAATACTATTCAAGGTTTAGTTAGACTGGATCAGATAGGTACACCATCACTAAGGATGGTACATTGAATGGATGCTACTCATTTGTACTGGTTTGTGCAGGTTGAATCGGCATCAATGAATGACTATATTGGTTGCCATTCGGATTCAGAGATTCTACTTGCAGCATCATAGGGATCACTAACCCCTGCAGCAACTGACGGATTCAAGGCTTCTTTCTTCGGCTGGAGAATAAGGGTTTCTAGCTTCACTATTTCAGGAGGATGACACATCAAATCCCTGGTACAACTGATATACATGCACACGGATGGAGTGTCCTCATTGCCTAATAGTATCCTTTGCTGGATCACTTTCTTTTGATTTCTAGCTTAGTAGAGGACAAGCTTTTTAGATTGTTTGGGGTGAATATGACTAACTTGTGTTTCGTTAATTCGATTCACTAATAAGTTCGACGATCTTCCAATATAGTCTAAGATTTTTTGTAATCCTCTAACTTTTACCGACATATCTTATTTCATTTTGGAAGCAACAATGGTTGCTTCATGAGCTTATGGCTCACTCATGTAAATATCAACTAAGCTATGGCTTCACTTTATCTTTATGTTTTATGTTTCTTGTCTATTATACGGCTTGGGAAGGCCTAATATAATTTCCCCCATCCTCAGATGGTTTTAACTAAAAAAGAAGGATCTTTTTCAGGGTGTTCAAGAAACATACTTGACCATTAATATGTATACTATGTATAATAACGGCATATAAAAGGCCAATATTTAGAAACTATTTATTACAGCGAGTCCAACAATATCACATATGATAATTTTATTGTTTATATATATATTCAAATATGTGGTCAAAATTTGACAATGTAAACTGTCAAATGGTAAGTGTGCAGCTTTTGTTGGTACAGAGAAAGTATTACATTTTCCATAACATATAATTTCATAATGTCAATTTTCTTATGTCTGTTATTTAGATAAGAACCCGTCTCTTGAAAGACGGTCTTTTCATAAGTCACGGAAAGACTAAAGTTTAAACTGTAAATTAGAAGAAGTGAAGATAAAATTTTTGGGTTGCAATAACCAGGTCATAAACGTTATAGCTACTACAGGTTACATAATAAATTTTTAATATTGCAACTAAAATCTTTTACTTTTCTATTATTCTAATTAAATCCCGTATTTGCATAAGGTTATGAAAATACGGTATTTCTCAAGAATTTGGCTTTCGATAATTAGAGATATTAATGGTGAATTAAAAGACGGTACAAGGAATGCTATATGTACGCTTGTGGGAGATTACAGAAGATTGAATGGGATTACAGACTGCTACAACATTAATTCCACAACCGACCATGCCATCCTCAACCGACCATATGCATGTAATCCATTGTAGTTAATGTCTTGTAAATCCATTTTTCAGATTACAGGAGTACTCTTATAAATACAGAAGACAGCGAGATCCATCCCCAAATTAACCACCGTAGTAGCCCAGAAAATGGCATCAGAAGTAGAGATAACATCACAAGAGATGGTGAAACCATCGCCTCCAACACCCCCTCACCTTATCAACTACAAACTGTCCCACCTCGACCAACTTGCGGAGCCAATCTACATGCCTCTCATCTTTTTCTACCAGCCTCACCAACTCGACCTCCCTCGGCTAAAGCAATCGCTATCAGATGTCCTTGCTCAATTTCATCCTTTGGCCGGAAGGTTTTCTAGAGAGGATACTTTCACCATCGACTGTAATGATTCAGGCGCTTTGTTCGTTGAAGCTAAAGTTGACATGAATCTCTCGGAGGTTATCAAAGATCCAACCATGGAGGAGCTGGAAAAGTATCTGCCGCTTGGGCCTATGGGCAGCAACCACCCAACTGCCGAGGACACCATTCTTCTTGCTGTGCAAACCAACCTCTTTGCCTGCGGTGGAATTGCAATCGCCGTCCAAATGCACCATAAGTTATCTGATGGAACCTCTTTCGTGAATTTCATGAATGCTTGGGGTGCAGCCTCTCGAGGCCATGCTTCTCTTCCTCCCAAACTAGACCAGACAAACTTATTCCCTCCAAAAGATATACCAGCTTTCGGTCCAGACCTTTCCGCTGGCACAGTTACGATGGAAAAGATCGTCACCAAACGATTAGTGCTCGACAAGAAAGAGCTGGAAAAACTGAAGGAGCTGGAATCATCCGATGCAGTCAAGGATCCAACCCGAGTGGAAGCAGTTTCCTCATTTATATTGAAGCGTTTCAGAGAAGCTGCCAGAGCTAAGGGATCCAAGAAACCGCTGGGGGCAGCCCACGCGGTGAACTTGAGGCCTAGAATGGATCCACCTCTTCCTGATCACGCATTTGGAAACATATCTGGGGGAGCGGCAGCAATACCGATACCCGTGGATGACGATGAAGGGGACTTCGACGTTGTTGGTGCATTGAGATCTAAAATAAGGATGGTCGGTGGTGATTATGGAGGGGACGAACATATGAATGGCATACAGAAGATGATGGAAATATGTATGAAAGGGGAGATAGAGATTATCTTGTTTAGTAGCTGGTCAAGGTTTCCTGTGTACGATGTTGACTATGGTTGGGGAAGGCCTTTATGGGTGACAACTACTACTACTCCTCTCAAAAACTGTGAGATCCTGATGGGTACTAGCTGTGGAGAGGGCATGGAAGCTTGGGTCAACGTGCTTGAAAAAGACGCTGCCTCCATGGATTTCAATTTCACCAGTTAATTAGGTCAAAATTCCCAAAATAAGTTTGATATGCTTATAGATAAGCATTTCAAAAAGGTTACATGGCCAAGACCAATATATTGGCGTGTTATTTTCCCAACCACCATATAATAGATATAGGAGTACCAGTGCGTAAGTACAAAATAGAGTCCCTTCCCTATTTTTCTACACCTGTAATTTCATCTTTACCGGTGTAAAAAATCAACACCTACTAGAAAATTTATTCTCAATTTAAACACATTTTCACCCGTTCAATTCATAAATACCCCATTGAAATCACGGATCATACCAACCAATTCTTAAAAGATTATCAATTAAATACATTGCACGCTAAATCGCTAGCTGAATGATCATACGATTTTTCACAAAACAAGGATACAAAAACAACGATCGAGAATGACCGATCTATCGCTTCCACTTCAAGAGATTATATCCACCTACTATTTCACCTCTCTCATCAACCCACAACCCATCGCCGTGAGAATGCCTTCCAACAATGGGTCCCCCAACATCTTCCAAACCGGGAAATACCAATGGAAATTCAAGACTATCAGTTATGGCGAGCTGATCAATCTCCTCATCAAAGTAAAACTTCTTCCCATGTAACACCACATGATACTTCTCATTCGAAGGGTCCTTGATGTAAAAAAACTTGTCGTGCATGGGTAGCTAAGATGAACTTGTCATCTTCATATCCTACGCGATTCAAGTCGACCAACGTGAACCCTATGGGATTTTTAACAACACCAAAATCGTGTTCCGCCTACCGACACTTGAAGACAACAACCTTGAATTCTATATAATCCAACTCCCAAATTTCCTCAATCGCCCCATAGAAAGGCATCACAGCAACAACCGGATGTTTATCTCTCTTGCTTGCCTGCCATATGGATTCAGATTCAATATATACACCACTATTTTGAGTGGTGCTCTTCTCGTCCTTCGCCAATATTGAGAAAATGAAGCCATTAATGCCATAACCAAGGTATCATCTAACGGTGCAGTTCGGCTTCCTTGCAAATGCCCATAGGTTACTGGGCATCCCATCGACATTACAACGATTGTAAAACCAGTTAACAAATCTAGAAGAATGCTCGACCTAAATTTTATTCGGGGGCCAGTCTGGATGAATCTCTTCCAACAAGGATACATGCTCTTCAACATATGTTACAGTCTCACTACTATTACGCAATACATACAGGTGAACAATCATCAACTCCGCATGATAGGGTGTATGAAGTGTACCCTTGGAACGTGGAATCTCATTCTGCCTTCCACATGGGGTCCTCCAGGAACACCAACACACTCTTCTTCCAACCAAGTTCGATGTACAATACTCGATGATCTCCTCAGTGATGTACCTTTAAAAACTTGAGGCATTGGGTGGACTATGATTATGAACATAACCCTTACAAACAACCATGTCACGCTTAAAGGGGTACATCCAATGCATTCCGATAGGCCCGCACATACGTATCTCTCTAACCAAGTGTACCACTAAGGGCACCATGATGTCAAAGAAAGACGGGGAAAATACTTCTCCGAATGGCATTATTCAACAACAGCCTCTGGATCCAGTTCATCAAGTTGTTGCCTACTAATATTTTTTGGCATATCGAGTTGAAGAAGAAACACAAGCGCATAAAAGAAAATCTAACTTCCCCTTCCAAACACCCACGTATTGCTTTGGGCAAAAGTTGTTGCATAAAGACATGACAATCGTGTGATTTCAAAGCATTAAGACGCAACTCATCATTCACAAACCGATTAACATTAGAGGAGTAACCGAAAGGTACCTTGATTCCTTGGATGCTCTTACACACCGATCTTCTCTCAGTAACTGATAGATTGTAAGGAGTGGGGGCGGGTACGTTCGCTTCCCTCTTATCTCTGGTGCCAGATCCAACCGTATACCAAGGTCAGCTAAATCTTTCCTCGCATTCATGATATCCTTAGTCTTCCCAAGAATGTTTAGAAGTGTCCCAATTAGACTCTCACAAGCGTTCTTTTCGATATGCATGACATCTAAACAATGGCAAACATCCAAATCTTCCCAGTGCCAAAAATTGAAGAAAATGGACCGTTTCTTCCACGGTCCGTCTACAGCCCCACCACCCTTTGATAACTTCTTACCTAGAAATACATTCAATTTATTCACCTTGTTTTGAATAGCTACACCGGTCAAAGGTTTGTGCACCTTTCTCCTCTCCTTTCCCCCAACGAATGCCCGCGTTCTCCCCCAACTTGTGACCTACAGGTAGAAATTTACGGTGACCCAAATAAAAATTCTTCCTCCCATTCCTCAACTAATGGTAATCTGTCCCATTCTCGCAAACTGGGCAAGCCTTGTGACTTTTGACCACTTACCCAGAAAGGTTACCATATGCCGGGATATCATTTATGGTACAAAAAAAGCATCGCCCTCAATGTAAACTCTTCACCACTACAACCATCAAACAGTAAGGCACCTTCCAACCCAAGCACCTTCAAATCTCCTATCAAAGGGGCAAGATAGTGTCTATGTCATTTCCAGGTTGTTTCAGGCCTGAAATCATTATGGCCATCAACACATATTTTCTCCTCATGCACAAGTATGGGGGAAGATTGTAAATGGCAAGCATAACCGGCCACGAACTGTGTTTCGAGGACATATTTTCAAATGGGTTCATACCATCATTATAGAAAGAAAATCTCAAATTCCTAGGTTTGGATGCAAAGTGTGGATACATCCTGTCAAATTTCTTCCACTGGTCCGCATATGTCGGGTGTTGAATTATATTGTCATCTTTACAACCTCCCCTATCAAAGCACCATGTCAATTTCTTTGCATCCTTTTCATTCTTAAACAACCTTCTCTGCCTCGGAATAATGGGAAGATAACACATACATTTGGCGGGCACCCGCTTCCTCGCCGACACAACATGCTCTCCACCGACAGCCGCATTTCTCTTCTTCTTATAATGCGACACATTACATACTGGGCAAAAAATCTTATCCTTAAGGTCACCCCTATATAGGACACAATCGTTCGGACAAGCATGTATCTTTTCATACTCCAATCACATCGGACACATAATTCTCTTAGCTTCATAAAGGTTATCAAGAACCCCGTTACCGGGTGCAAGCTTTTCATTCAAAAACTTAAACAATTTATTCATGCTAGTATCACTCAATAACCCGACACCTTTCAAATTAAACAAGTCCATCAAACACGACATGACCATGTCTTTCTTCTTGCAACCGGGATACAATGGTGTATCCTTCTCACCAAGGAAGTAAGCCAAAACCTCGGGCCTCCCTTTAAACTCATTAATAACCTCCTCACACATGTCACCCAACTTAGCATCCCCAATACACTCTCCCTCACTACTAACTCTCACTTCTGGTGGTGATTTTTCCTCATGACAAGTCCACACAACTTAATCTTTCGCAAACCACCGGCTATACAAATGGAGTTTCAGGGTGTCCTTATTAGTACGAATTTGATTTCCACAATCATGACAAGGAAATAATATTCGCTTTTCTCAACTAAAAGTCCAAGAACTCATCCACGAACATAATATATTCATCGCTCACCCTACTAAAATTGGCATACACATGCTTACACCTCTCGATGGTGCGATACAACTCTACATATCAATAAATTTCCAACCATACTTCAATACATTTAATACAATAGAATTTTTCATTATGAATTCCTAATCATGCAACATCATAAATGCACAATATACACCAACATTACAATTACAACATTCTTAACATGTCCAACACCATAGGAATCAAAAGACATAACCTTATAACTACAACAACCTTGAGAACAAATCACAAACTAATATCTAAATTTCTACCTCAATCACCATCAAATGATCAAACACAAAATGTAAATATCTCTACTAACTAAAACCATACATGAAATCCTTAATATCCATAAATGTAATTAAAAAAAAACCTTCAAGGGTCTTGATTGTGGAGAATTCAATGCCTTCATCAACCAAAAAACACCATTAATGAACCTCTTCTTCCAAAAAACCCATTTTTAACCCGCTAAAAAAAGGGGTAGTTGAGCATTTAATGCTATTTTCTACACCGGTATTTAGACTTTACCGGTGCATTTGATACACCGATAAAATTCGTTACCAGTGTAGATTTTCAGTCAAAAGGAGCATATTTTCCTGTCATGCACCGGTACAATCACAGTACCGGTGCAAAAACTAATAGTTTTGGCACCAAAATTCAAGAATAAGAATTTATTTTTGCACCAGTATTAAGAAAATATCGGTGCATGATCAATTCATACACCGATGCTAATTGTAACCGGTGTACAAATGCAAATTTTTCCCACTTTTTAAAATTTCTGCACGGGTAATTTCCCATTACCGGTTTAAAAATTTTACCTCATCGCACCAAATTAATAAAAAAAGGTAAATAAGTACACACCGGTATTCCTGTATCGGTGCGCATGTTAGCAATTGCACTGGTACAAATACCTATTCGAATAATATCGGTGCAATATATTTGACATTGGTACACTGGTAGAACCAACACTGGTGGGAAAATAGGTGAACTTTACACCGGTTGACAGGATACCGGTGGGTATGTACTTATTTGCACCGGTAATGATATTAACATGATAAATACCGGTGCAATTGGTTACATACGTACCAGTATACCTGTACTCATTAATTTATATTGGTGCGTATGTACCTGTTTTCCATTAATATACTTTTACTTAACGACATCGCACCCGCTATCAGTTCTAAGAAACAATGTAACACTTCTTCGATCGGTCAATTAAAACGACGATGTTCATTGCGTTCGCTGCGTCATTGCCCGGCCAACGTCGGGAAGCTAGAGTGAGCGATGTCGGCCATACGCAAGGTCCGACGCATATCATATTTCTTACCGACATCACTACAAAATAAGCAATATCAACTGTGGTATCAGTTTCTACTGACAACGCTAATATCTTAGCATGTCAGTCGTTACCACTAATAGTCAGTCGATGTATAAATAACAATATATAGTTTATATAATAATCTTACTCCCTCCGTCCCAGCATTAACTGTACAGGATCTTTTTTAGTAATTAATGTTGATGCTGCATGGTGTTGTCACTCTAACATGTGTGGAATTGGTATGATTATTAGAGATAGTAGAGGTTGTTTTATTGCAGCTTATACTGAATATACACATGCCAATTCCCCTCTGGAAGCTGAGCTGCTTGCTATTCGGTTTGCATTAACTAAGTGTGTGGGATACTCTGTTACTGTTTATATGGAATCGGATTGTCTAAATGCAGTACATTTTGTGCTTGATCTTTTTCTTGCACACTAGAAACTGTTCCAATTATCTGATGACATTCACCAACTTATGCATGATATTAGCTTAGTGCATATTCATAGACAAGCTAATCTAGTGGCTGATTTGCTTGCTAAAACTTGTCTCAAAGCTCGGACTGGTTCCTCCATTTATAGATTTGGCATGCTCTCTAATACTATTCAAGGTTTAGTTAGACTGGATCAGATAGGTACACCATCACTAAGGATGGTACATTGAATGGATGCTACTCATTTGTACTGGTTTGTGCAGGTTGAATCGGCATCAATGAATGACTATATTAGTTGCCATTCGGATTCAGAGATTCTACTTGCAGCATCATAGGGATCACTAACCCCTGCAGCAACTGACGGATTCAAGGCTTCTTTCTTCGGCTGGAGAATAAGGGTTTCTAGCTTCACTATTTCAGGAGGATGACACATCAAATCCCTGGTACAACTGATATACATGCACACGGATGGAGTGTCCTCATTGCCTAATAGTATCCTTTGCTGGATCACTTTCTTTTGATTTCTAGCTTAGTAGAGGACAAGCTTTTTAGATTGTTTGGGGTGAATATGACTAACTTGTGTTTCGTTAATTCGATTCACTAATAAGTTCGACGATCTTCCAATATAGTCTAAGAGTTTTTGTAATCCTCTAACTTTTAGCGACATATCTTATTTCATTTTGGAAGCAACAATGGTTGCTTCATGAGCTTATGGCTCACTCATGTAAATATCAACTAAGCTATGGCTTCACTTTATCTTTATGTTTTATGTTTCTTGTCTATTATAGGGCTTGGGAAGGCCTAATATAATTTCCCCCATCCTCGGATGGTTTTAACTAAAAAAAAAGGATCTTTTTCAGGGTGTTCAAGAAACATACTTGACCATTAATATGTTTACTATGTATAATAACGGCATATAAAAGGCCAATATTTAGAAACTATTTATTACAGCGAGTCCAACAATATCACATATGATAATTTTATTGTTTATATATATATTCAAATATGTGGTCAAAATTTGACAATGTAAACTGTCAAATGGTAAGTGTGCAGCTTTTGTTGGTACAGAGAAAGTATTACATTTTCCATAACATATAATTTCATAATGTCAATTTTCTTATGTCTGTTATTTAGATAAGAACCCGTCTCTTGAAAGACGGTCTTTTCATAAGTCACGGAAAGACTAAAGTTTAAACTGTAAATTAGAAGAAGTGAAGATAAAATTTTTGGGTTGCAATAACCAGGTCATAAACGTTATAGCTACTACAGGTTACATAATAAATTTTTAATATTGCAACTAAAATCTTTTACTTTTCTATTATTCTAATTAAATCCCGTATTTGCATAAGGTTATGAAAATACGGTATTTCTCAAGAATTTGGCTTTCGATAATTAGAGATATTAATGGTGAATTAAAAGACGGTACAAGGAATGCTATATGTACGCTTGTGGGAGATTACAGAAGATTGAATGGGATTACAGACTGCTACAACATTAATTCCACAACCGACCATGCCATCCTCAACCGACCATATGCATGTAATCCATTGTAGTTAATGTCTTGTAAATCCATTTTTCAGATTACAGGAGTACTCTTATAAATACAGAAGACAGCGAGATCCATCCCCAAATTAACCACCGTAGTAGCCCAGAAAATGGCATCAGAAGTAGAGATAACATCACAAGAGATGGTGAAACCATCGCCTCCAACACCCCCTCACCTTATCAACTACAAACTGTCCCACCTCGACCAACTTGCGGAGCCAATCTACATGCCTCTCATCTTTTTCTACCAGCCTCACCAACTCGACCTCCCTCGGCTAAAGCAATCGCTATCAGATGTCCTTGCTCAATTTCATCCTTTGGCCGGAAGGTTTTCTAGAGAGGATACTTTCACCATCGACTGTAATGATTCAGGCGCTTTGTTCGTTGAAGCTAAAGTTGACATGAATCTCTCGGAGGTTATCAAAGATCCAACCATGGAGGAGCTGGAAAAGTATCTGCCGCTTGGGCCTATGGGCAGCAACCACCCAACTGCCGAGGACACCATTCTTCTTGCTGTGCAAACCAACCTCTTTGCCTGCGGTGGAATTGCAATCGCCGTCCAAATGCACCATAAGTTATCTGATGGAACCTCTTTCGTGAATTTCATGAATGCTTGGGGTGCAGCCTCTCGAGGCCATGCTTCTCTTCCTCCCAAACTAGACCAGACAAACTTATTCCCTCCAAAAGATATACCAGCTTTCGGTCCAGACCTTTCCGCTGGCACAGTTACGATGGAAAAGATCGTCACCAAACGATTAGTGCTCGACAAGAAAGAGCTGGAAAAACTGAAGGAGCTGGAATCATCCGATGCAGTCAAGGATCCAACCCGAGTGGAAGCAGTTTCCTCATTTATATTGAAGCGTTTCAGAGAAGCTGCCAGAGCTAAGGGATCCAAGAAACCGCTGGGGGCAGCCCACGCGGTGAACTTGAGGCCTAGAATGGATCCACCTCTTCCTGATCACGCATTTGGAAACATATCTGGGGGAGCGGCAGCAATACCGATACCCGTGGATGACGATGAAGGGGACTTCGACGTTGTTGGTGCATTGAGATCTAAAATAAGGATGGTCGGTGGTGATTATGGAGGGGACGAACATATGAATGGCATACAAAAGATGATGGAAATATGTATGAAAGGGGAGATAGAGATTATCTTGTTTAGTAGCTGGTCAAGGTTTCCTGTGTACGATGTTGACTATGGTTGGGGAAGGCCTGTATGGGTGACAACTACTACTACTCCTCTCAAAAACTGTGAGATCCTGATGGGTACTAGCTGTGGAGAGGGCATGGAAGCTTGGGTCAACGTGCTTGAAAAAGACGCTGCCTCCATGGATTTCAATTTCACCAGTTAATTAGGTCAAAATTCCCAAAATAAGTTTGATATGCTTATAGATAAGCATTTCAAAAAGGTTACATGGCCAAGACCAATATATTGGCGTGTTATTTTCCCAACCACCATATAATAGATATAGGAGTACCAGTGCGTAAGTACAAAATAGAGTCCCTCCCCTATTTTTCTACACCTGTAATTTCATCTTTACCGGTGTAAAAAATCAACACCTACTAGAAAATTTATTCTCAATTTAAACACATTTTCACCCGTTCAATTCATAAATACCCCATTGAAATCACGGATCATACCAACCAATTCTTAAAAGAGTATCAATTAAATACATTGCACGCTAAATCGCTAGCTGAATGATCATACAATTTTTCACAAAACAAGGATACAAAAACAACGATCGAGAATGACCGATCTATCGCTTCCACTTCAAGAGATTATATCCACCTACTATTTCACCTCTCTCATCAACCCACAACCCATCGCCGTGAGAATGCCTTCCAACAATGGGTCCCCCAACATCTTCCAAACCGGGAAATACCAATGGAAATTCAAGACTATCAGTTATGGCGAGCTGATCAATCTCCTCATCAAAGTAAAACTTCTTCCCATGTAACACCACATGATACTTCTCATTCGAAGGGTCCTTGATGTAAAAAAACTTGTCGTGCATGGGTAGCTAAGATGAACTTGTCATCTTCATATCCTACACGATTCAAGTCGACCAACGTGAACCCTATGGGATTTTTAACAACACCAAAACCGTGTTCCGCCTACCGACACTTGAAGACAACAACCTTGAATTCTACATAATCCAACTCCCAAATTTCCTCAATCGCCCCATAGAAAGGCATCACAGCAACAACCGGATGTTTATCTCTCTTGCTTGCCTGCCATATGGATTCAGATTCAATATATACACCACTATTTTGAGTGGTGCTCTTCTCGTCCTTCGCCAATATTGAGAAAATGAAGCCATTAATGCCATAACCAAGGTATCATCTAACGGTGCAGTTCGGCTTCCTTGCAAATGCCCGTAGGTTACTGGGCATCCCATCGACATTACAACGATTGTAAAACCAGTTAACAAATCTAGAAGAATGCTCTACCTAAATTTTATTCGGGGGCCAGTCTGGATGAATCTCTTCCAACAAGGATACATGCTCTTCAACATATGTTACAGTCTCACTACTATTACGCAATACATACTGGTGAACAATCATCAACTCCGCATGATAGGGTGTATGAAGTGTACCCTTGGAACGTGGAATCTCATTCTGCCTTCCACATGGGGTCCTCCAGGAACACCAACACACTCTTCTTCCAACCAAGTTCGATGTACAATACTCGATGATCTCCTCAGTGATGTACCTTTAAAAACTTGAGGCATTGGGTGGACTATGATTATGAACATAACCCTTACAAACAACCATGTCACGCTTAAAGGGGTACATCCAATGCATTCCGATAGGCCCGCACATACGTATCTCTCTAACCAAGTGTACCACTAAGGGCACCATGATGTCAAAGAAAGACGGGGAAAATACTTCTCCGAATGGCATTATTCAACAACAGCCTCTGGATCCAGTTCATCAAGTTGTTGCCTACTAATATTTTTTGGCATATCGAGTTGAAGAAGAAACACAAGCGCATAAAAGAAAATCTAACTTCCCCTTCCAAACACCCACGTATTGCTTTGGGCAAAAGTTGTTGCATAAAGACATGACAATCGTGTGATTTCAAAGCATTAAGACGCAACTCATCATTCACAAACCGATTAACATTAGAGGAGTAACCGAAAGGTACCTTGATTCCTTGGATGCTCTTACACACCGATCTTCTCTCAGTAACTGATAGATTGTAAGGAGTGGGGGCGGGTACGTTCGCTTCCCTCTTATCTCTGGTGCCAGATCCAACCGTATACCAAGGTCAGCTAAATCTTTCCTCGCATTCATGATATCCTTAGTCTTCCCAAGAATGTTTAGAAGTGTCCCAATTAGACTCTCACAAGCGTTCTTTTCGATATGCATGACATCTAAACAATGGCAAACATCCAAATCTTCCCAGTGCCAAAAATTGAAGAAAATGGACCGTTTCTTCCACGGTCCGTCTACAGCCCCACCACCCTTTGATAACTTCTTACCTAGAAATACATTCAATTTATTCACCTTGTTTTGAATAGCTACACCGGTCAAAGGTTTGTGCACCTTTCTCCTCTCCTTTCCCCCGACGAATGCCCGCGTTCTCCCACAACTTGTGACCTACAGGTAGAAATTTACGGTGACCCAAATAAAAATTCTTCCTCCCATTCCTCAACTGATGGTAATCTGTCCCATTCTCGCAAACTGGGAAAGCCTTGTGACTTTTGACCACTTACCCAGAAAGGTTACCATATGCCGGGATATCATTTATGGTACAAAAAAAGCATCGCCCTCAATGTAAACTCTTCACCACTACAACCATCAAACAGTAAGGCACCTTCCAACCCAAGCACCTTCAAATCTCCTATCAAAGGGGCAAGATAGTGTCTATGTCATTTCCAGGTTGTTTCAGGCCTGAAATCATTATGGCCATCAACACATATTTTCTCCTCATGCACAAGTATGGGGGAAGATTGTAAATGGCAAGCATAACCGGCCACGAACTGTGTTTCGAGGACATATTTTCAAATGGGTTCATACCATCATTATAGAAAGAAAATCTCAAATTCCTAGGTTTGGATGCAAAGTGTGGATACATCCTGTCAAATTTCTTCCACTGGTCCGCATATGTCGGGTGTTGAATTATATTGTCATCTTTACAACCTCCCCTATCAAAGCACCATGTCAATTTCTTTGCATCCTTTTCATTCTTAAACAACCTTCTCTGCCTCGGAATAATGGGAAGATAACACATACATTTGGCGGGCACCCGCTTCCTCGCCGACACAACATGCTCTCCACCGACAGCCGCATTTCTCTTCTTCTTATAATGCGACACATTACATACTGGGCAAAAAATCTTATCCTTAAGGTCACCCCTATATAGGACACAATCGTTCGGACAAGCATGTATCTTTTCATACTCCAATCACATCGGACACATAATTCTCTTAGCTTCATAAAGGTTATCAAGAACCCCGTTACCGGGTGCAAGCTTTTCATTCAAAAACTTAAACAATTTATTCATGCTAGTATCACTCAATAACCCGACACCTTTCAAATTAAACAAGTCCATCAAACACGACATGACCATGTCTTTCTTCTTGCAACCGGGATACAATGGTGTATCCTTCTCACCAAGGAAGTAAGCCAAAACCTCGGGCCTCCCTTTAAACTCATTAATAACCTCCTCACACATGTCACCCAACTTAGCATCCCCAATACACTCTCCCTCACTACTAACTCTCACTTCTGGTGGTGATTTTTCCTCATGACAAGTCCACACAACTTAATCTTTCGCAAACCACCGGCTATACAAATGGAGTTTCAGGGTGTCCTTATTAGTACGAATTTGATTTCCACAATCATGACAAGGAAATAATATTCGCTTTTCTCAACTAAAAGTCCAAGAACTCATCCACGAACATAATATATTCATCGCTCACCCTACTAAAATTGGCATACACATGCTTACACCTCTCGATGGTGCGATACAACTCTACATATCAATAAATTTCCAACCATACTTCAATACATTTAATACAATAGAATTTTTCATTATGAATTCCTAATCATGCAACATCATAAATGCACAATATACACCAACATTACAATTACAACATTCTTAACATGTCCAACACCATAGGAATCAAAAGACATAACCTTATAACTACAACAACCTTGAGAACAAATCACAAACTAATATCTAAATTTCTACCTCAATCACCATCAAATGATCAAACACAAAATGTAAATATCTCTACTAACTAAAACCATACATGAAATCCTTAATATCCATAAATGTAATTAAAAAAAAACCTTCAAGGGTCTTGATTGTGGAGAATTCAATGCCTTCATCAACCAAAAAACACCATTAATGAACCTCTTCTTCCAAAAAACCCATTTTTAACCCGCTAAAAAAAGGGGTAGTTGAGCATTTAATGCTATTTTCTACACCGGTATTTAGACTTTACCGGTGCATTTGATACACCGATAAAATTCGTTACCAGTGTAGATTTTCAGTCAAAAGGAGCATATTTTCCTGTCATGCACCGGTACAATCACAGTACCGGTGCAAAAACTAATAGTTTTGGCACCAAAATTCAAGAATAAGAATTTATTTTTGCACCAGTATTAAGAAAATATCGGTGCATGATCAATTCATACACCGATGCTAATTGTAACCGGTGTACAAATGCAAATTTTTCCCACTTTATAAAATTTCTGCACGGGTAATTTCCCATTACCGGTTTAAAAATTTTACCTCATCGCACCAAATTAATAAAAAAAGGTAAATAAGTACACACCGGTATTCCTGTATCGGTGCGCATGTTAGCAATTGCACTGGTACAAATACCTATTCGAATAATATCGGTGCAATATATTTGACATTGGTACACTGGTAGAACCAACACTGGTGGGAAAATAGGTGAACTTTACACCGGTTGACAGGATACCGGTGGGTATGTACTTATTTGCACCGGTAATGATATTAACATGATAAATACCGGTGCAATTGGTTACATACGTACCAGTATACCTGTACTCATTAATTTATATTGGTGCGTATGTACCTGTTTTCCATTAATATACTTTTACTTAACGACATCGCACCCGCTATCAGTTCTAAGAAACAATGTAACACTTCTTCGATCGGTCAATTAAAACGACGATGTTCATTGCGTTCGCTGCGTCATTGCCCGGCCAACGTCGGGAAGCTAGAGTGAGCGATGTCGGCCATACGCAAGGTCCGACGCATATCATATTTCTTACCGACATCACTACAAAATAAGCAATATCAACTGTGGTATCAGTTTCTACTGACAACGCTAATATCTTAGCATGTCAGTCGTTACCACTAATAGTCAGTCGATGTATAAATAACAATATATAGTTTATATAATAATCTTACTCCCTCCGTCCCAGCATTAACTGTACAGGATCTTTTTTAGTAATTAATGTTGATGCTGCATGGTGTTGTCACTCTAACATGTGTGGAATTGGTATGATTATTAGAGATAGTAGAGGTTGTTTTATTGCAGCTTATACTGAATATACACATGCCAATTCCCCTCTGGAAGCTGAGCTGCTTGCTATTCGGTTTGCATTAACTAAGTGTGTGGGATACTCTGTTACTGTTTATATGGAATCGGATTGTCTAAATGCAGTACATTTTGTGCTTGATCTTTTTCTTGCACACTAGAAACTGTTCCAATTATCTGATGACATTCACCAACTTATGCATGATATTAGCTTAGTGCATATTCATAGACAAGCTAATCTAGTGGCTGATTTGCTTGCTAAAACTTGTCTCAAAGCTCGGACTGGTTCCTCCATTTATAGATTTGGCATGCTCTCTAATACTATTCAAGGTTTAGTTAGACTGGATCAGATAGGTACACCATCACTAAGGATGGTACATTGAATGGATGCTACTCATTTGTACTGGTTTGTGCAGGTTGAATCGGCATCAATGAATGACTATATTGGTTGCCATTCGGATTCAGAGATTCTACTTGCAGCATCATAGGGATCACTAACCCCTGCAGCAACTGACGGATTCAAGGCTTCTTTCTTCGGCTGGAGAATAAGGGTTTCTAGCTTCACTATTTCAGGAGGATGACACATCAAATCCCTGGTACAACTGATATACATGCACACGGATGGAGTGTCCTCATTGCCTAATAGTATCCTTTGCTGGATCACTTTCTTTTGATTTCTAGCTTAGTAGAGGACAAGCTTTTTAGATTGTTTGGGGTGAATATGACTAACTTGTGTTTCGTTAATTCGATTCACTAATAAGTTCGACGATCTTCCAATATAGTCTAAGAGTTTTTGTAATCCTCTAACTTTTAGCGACATATCTTATTTCATTTTGGAAGCAACAATGGTTGCTTCATGAGCTTATGGCTCACTCATGTAAATATCAACTAAGCTATGGCTTCACTTTATCTTTATGTTTTATGTTTCTTGTCTATTATAGGGCTTGGGAAGGCCTAATATAATTTCCCCCATCCTCGGATGGTTTTAACTAAAAAAAAAGGATCTTTTTCAGGGTGTTCAAGAAACATACTTGACCATTAATATGTTTACTATGTATAATAACGGCATATAAAAGGCCAATATTTAGAAACTATTTATTACAGCGAGTCCAACAATATCACATATGATAATTTTATTGTTTATATATATATTCAAATATGTGGTCAAAATTTGACAATGTAAACTGTCAAATGGTAAGTGTGCAGCTTTTGTTGGTACAGAGAAAGTATTACATTTTCCATAACATATAATTTCATAATGTCAATTTTCTTATGTCTGTTATTTAGATAAGAACCCGTCTCTTGAAAGACGGTCTTTTCATAAGTCACGGAAAGACTAAAGTTTAAACTGTAAATTAGAAGAAGTGAAGATAAAATTTTTGGGTTGCAATAACCAGGTCATAAACGTTATAGCTACTACAGGTTACATAATAAATTTTTAATATTGCAACTAAAATCTTTTACTTTTCTATTATTCTAATTAAATCCCGTATTTGCATAAGGTTATGAAAATACGGTATTTCTCAAGAATTTGGCTTTCGATAATTAGAGATATTAATGGTGAATTAAAAGACGGTACAAGGAATGCTATATGTACGCTTGTGGGAGATTACAGAAGATTGAATGGGATTACAGACTGCTACAACATTAATTCCACAACCGACCATGCCATCCTCAACCGACCATATGCATGTAATCCATTGTAGTTAATGTCTTGTAAATCCATTTTTCAGATTACAGGAGTACTCTTATAAATACAGAAGACAGCGAGATCCATCCCCAAATTAACCACCGTAGTAGCCCAGAAAATGGCATCAGAAGTAGAGATAACATCACAAGAGATGGTGAAACCATCGCCTCCAACACCCCCTCACCTTATCAACTACAAACTGTCCCACCTCGACCAACTTGCGGAGCCAATCTACATGCCTCTCATCTTTTTCTACCAGCCTCACCAACTCGACCTCCCTCGGCTAAAGCAATCGCTATCAGATGTCCTTGCTCAATTTCATCCTTTGGCCGGAAGGTTTTCTAGAGAGGATACTTTCACCATCGACTGTAATGATTCAGGCGCTTTGTTCGTTGAAGCTAAAGTTGACATGAATCTCTCGGAGGTTATCAAAGATCCAACCATGGAGGAGCTGGAAAAGTATCTGCCGCTTGGGCCTATGGGCAGCAACCACCCAACTGCCGAGGACACCATTCTTCTTGCTGTGCAAACCAACCTCTTTGCCTGCGGTGGAATTGCAATCGCCGTCCAAATGCACCATAAGTTATCTGATGGAACCTCTTTCGTGAATTTCATGAATGCTTGGGGTGCAGCCTCTCGAGGCCATGCTTCTCTTCCTCCCAAACTAGACCAGACAAACTTATTCCCTCCAAAAGATATACCAGCTTTCGGTCCAGACCTTTCCGCTGGCACAGTTACGATGGAAAAGATCGTCACCAAACGATTAGTGCTCGACAAGAAAGAGCTGGAAAAACTGAAGGAGCTGGAATCATCCGATGCAGTCAAGGATCCAACCCGAGTGGAAGCAGTTTCCTCATTTATATTGAAGCGTTTCTGAGAAGCTGCCAGAGCTAAGGGATCCAAGAAACCGCTGGGGGCAGCCCACGCGGTGAACTTGAGGCCTAGAATGGATCCACCTCTTCCTGATCACGCATTTGGAAACATATCTGGGGGAGCGGCAGCAATACCGATACCCGTGGATGACGATGAAGGGGACTTCGACGTTGTTGGTGCATTGAGATCTAAAATAAGGATGGTCGGTGGTGATTATGGAGGGGACGAACATATGAATGGCATACAAAAGATGATGGAAATATGTATGAAAGGGGAGATAGAGATTATCTTGTTTAGTAGCTGGTCAAGGTTTCCTGTGTACGATGTTGACTATGGTTGGGGAAGGCCTGTATGGGTGACAACTACTACTACTCCTCTCAAAAACTGTGTGATCCTGATGGGTACTAGCTGTGGAGAGGGCATGGAAGCTTGGGTCAACGTGCTTGAAAAAGACGTTGCCTCCATGGATTTCAATTTCACCAGTTAATTAGGTCAAAATTCCCAAAATAAGTTTGATATGCTTATAGATAAGCATTTCAAAAAGGTTACATGGCCAAGACCAATATATTGGCGTGTTATTTTCCCAACCACCATATAATAGATATTGTTTGTTTTTTGTCCGTTAATTGGGGGTATTTGAGTAATTATTTGAATTCCGTACCTTGCAAAAACGACACCGTTTTGCCAACTTCTAACTTACTGTTTCTTCATCTTCTTCATCGCACAATTCTTTCCTCTTCTTTTGCACAATTCTTTCCTCCACTTCTTGCGCCTTACCGTTTCAACCTCTCCACCGCATTCCCTCGTGCCTGTACAGTTTTGCTCAATCACGTGGCCGTACCATTTTGCTCAATCACATCTACGTCGATCGGCCATTCCCCTTATCTCCTCCACACCCAAGGCCGACCTTTGTTTCCTCCACGGCTATTCCCATTGTCTCCTCCTCACCCAACGTCGACCTCTCTGCAATTGTCTTCTCCACTGCCATTGCCATTTTTTTATACAGAATTTTTTTGGTTCGAATACTAGTTTTATTTGTATGTTTTACTTCTCGAATTTACATTAATTATCTCAATGAGTGGATCGGTTGGGTGGGTGATAATTTTGAAGTTGGTCGTGCAGACTAATCTTCCTGAGTATCAAGGTCCGGAGAAGATTGTTATCAGAAGATACAGTTATTTTCTCTGGTTACGGGATCAAATTTTCCAGAAGTATAAGGGGGTTTTCATCCCTCCTCTTCCAAAAAAGAATACAGTAGGTATATTTTGACTCTCTGCCCTGTGCTCATAATTGCTACTACAAGAAGCGGACTTAGATGTCACAGGTGAGGAATTTTTTTTCCATTATTTCAAAATTTCCTTTCGTATGTTTTATTCATTAATTCTTGTAATTTCATATGCGGCGATAAGAAGATGGCTGTCATTTTAGATGATCCTTTCACCCGATTTTTGGAGCCTGAAAAGTTCAAGAGATTGAGGGTATGTTTTGTTTGCTTCTTGGCCATTTTGCTATTGCAACCTCATATGTGAATAAACACTAAACAATTGATGGGATTACTTTTTGTTATTTAACATCATCAGGTTGCTTGACTCAAAACTGTGTTGTTTACTCGTGTTTTCCAGGTTTACAAGTTGCCTAAAGATATAAAGGCCAAGGGCAATATACTCAAAATATCTATGAATTGAATCTACATCTGTTACTAAAGTTCATACATGATGATTTTGTTTTCTACTTGTATTTGGACCACTGAACCTCATCAAGGGTCCCTCGTATGTTGAGCATGGGACCATTTTGAATTGCTCATGTTATTTTTTCAACTTCAGTTAAGGTTTGCTGGTTTCAAACTTGAATTGACCTTGGCATTTAGCTCTGTTTCTAGCAAGTAAATATACAATGGTTGCATTTTTTTTATATATTTTCAACCTGGACCCGTGAGAGGTGGTTCGGCCATCATAGCTTTTGCTGAGAATCCTGACGGCTATCTCTTTGAGCTCAGTCAACGCCAATCTACTCCTGAACCACTCTGCCAAGTTATGTTATGTGTGGGTGATCTAGATCGCTTTGTTAAGTTCTATGAGAAAGTATTTGTGACGTAATGTGCCACTTCTTAATTAGCTAATAGCTAAATTTGTTGGTTGGACTGCATGTAGCATTCTGAAATGTTCTGTGTTTTATTTGAATTGAATGGTAAAGTCATGAAAACGATGTAGGATGAGAATGTAGGTTGGCTTATTTCTGGAATGCTAAGATTTGGGCTAATTTTCTTAAGATAGTATACCACTATGTAGCTGAGCCTTGATAGCGAGCTCTGTTAGGTAGTGGAATGCTTTATTGGAGGAGTCTCATTTCATTCAAGAAAAGTGTGCCTTATGAAGGCCAAATCTGATGTGAAAAGAGGTATTTAAGTTTTGGCTGGTATATTGGAAAATGGAGGGAGTCATGAAAGTAGCAATAGGGGGAGGAAAAGGACAGGGTTCGAGTGTAGAGTTTGAGTAGAGAAGGTTCGAGTGGAGAGTTTCAAGTGGAAATGGTTCGAGGGGTACTAGGTTCGAATGGTGCCAGGTTCAAGTAGAGAGGGTTCGAGTGGTACTGGGTTCGAGTGGACTGGGTTCGAGTGCTATTGGGTTTGGGCGGAGAGGTTTGAGTGGTAATGGTTTGAGTTGAGGTGGATGGTTGATGATCGAGGGGTGGATGGGTAAGTGGTGGCAAGGCGGATAGTTGATGGATCGAGGGGTGATGCCTCTAGGAGGATGGTTGATGGTTCCAGGACCTCGAGGGTTAATGAATCGATGGAGAGTCTAAGTGGTACTGGATTTGAGTAAAGAGGTTTGAGTGGTACTGGGTTTGAGTGGACAAGGTTCGAGTGTAGAGGGTTTGAGTGGTGAGGGGTCGAGTGGTGAGCGTTCGAGTGGAGAGGGTTTGAATGGAAAGTGTTCGAGTGGTACTGGTTCGAGTGGTGAGGTTCGAGTAGAGGTTAGAGTGAAGAGGTTTGAGTCGAGGGTGATGCCTCGAGGGGGGTGGTTGATGGTTCCAGGGCCTCAAGGGTTAATGAATCGAGTGGAGATGCCTCGAATCAACACCCCTCATAGCGATGGTTGATGTTCCAAGGGTTGATGGTTCCAGTGATAGGGAGGCCTCGAGGCGAATGGTTGATGTTCGAGAGGTGGATGGTTCTAGTGGTGGTGTGGTGGATGTTCAAGAACTGATAGTTCGAGGGGTGATGGTTCTAGGAATGCATGGTTGGTGTTCGAGGGATAGGTGGTTCGAATGGTGGTGTCGTGGATGGTGGATGGTTTGAGGGGGTATATGCCTCGAGTGGGTTATGGTTCGAGAGCTAATGTTGATGGTTCGACGCTCTCAGTGATATACTCTCTCGAGGGGTAGTGCACCCTCGAGGGTAGGTGTACTCTAAAGGGGTGGATGTGTGACCTCTCGAGGGGTGGTGTACCCTCGAGGGCTGGTACACCTCTCTCGAGACGTTGATGGTGTACCCTCAAGGGGTGGAACGTGTACTCTCTCCAATGGTGGATGGTTTACCCTCTCGAGAGTTAGATGGTGTACCCTCGAAGGGTTGTTGACAAACTTCTTGAGGGGTGGATAATACTCTCTCCAGTGGTGGATGGTATACCCCTCTCGAGGGGTGGATAGTACTCACTCCATTGGTGGATGGTACTTTGTGTTATTTAACGGCATCATAACAATTAGTTTTTAGCCCTCTAGAGTACACCATCCACCCTTTTAGAGTACACCAGTCCTCGATGGCGCACCCCTCAAGAGAGTATACCACTGAGAGCGTTGAACCATCCACATTAGCTCTCGAGCCATCCACATTAGCTCTCGAACCATGACCCACTCGAGGTATATACCCCTCGAACCATCCACCATCCACGACACCACCATTCGAACCACCTATCCCTCAAACACCAGCCATCCATTCCTGGAACCATAACCCCTCGAACCATCAGTTCTTGAACATCCACCACGCACCCACTCGAACCATCCACCTCTAGAACATCAACCATTTGCCTCGAGACCTTCCTACCACTCGAACCATCCACCCTTTGAACATCAACCATCCACCTTGAGAGGTGTTGATCTGAGGCATCTCCACTTGATTCACTAACCCTCAAGGCCTTGGAACCATCAACAATCCCCCTCGACTCAAACCTCTTCACTCTAACCTCTACTCGAACCCTCACCACTCGAACCGGTACCACTCGAACCCTTTCCATTCAAATCCTCTATTCGAACTCTCTCCACTCGACCCTCACCACTCGAACCTTCGCCACTCGAACTCAGTACCACTTGAACCTCTTTACTCGATCCCATTACCACTCGAACCTAGTACCACTCGGACCTCTCCATCGATTCATTAACCCTCAAGGTCCTGGAATTATCAACTATCCTCCTCGATCCATCAACCATCTGCCTCACCACCACTCAAACAATCCACCCCTTGAACATCAACCATCCGCCTCGACTCAAACCTCTTCACTCGAACCTCTCTGCTCGAACCCAGTACCACTCGAACCCAGTCCACTCTAACCCAGTAGCACTCGAACCCAGTACCACTCGAACCCTCTCCACTCGAAACTCTCCACTCAAACCCTCTCTACTTAAACCCAGTACCACTCGAATCTCGACTCGAAATCTCTCCACTCGAACCCTCACAACCCGAACACTCTCCACTCGAACCATCACCACCCAAACCTCTCCACTTGAACCTAGTACCACTCAAACCTCTCCACTCGAACCCAGTACCACTCAAATCCAGTACTACCCGAACCCTCTCCACTTGAATCAAGTACTACTCCAACCCTCTCCACTCAAACTCTCAGCAGTCGGACCAGTACCACTCGAACCAGTACCACTCGAACCAGTAACACTCGAACCCTCTCCACTCAAACCCATTACCACTCGAACCCTCTCCACTCGAACCTCTCCACTCACGTAATAATTACTTTACTTCATGAGCTATTGTTTTTTGTATGATTTCATAAACGTAAATTGATTGATTAATGTTAGTTGGATTTATAAAGGTAAATTCTTAAACCAATATGTTATACAAATTTATTTTTAATAAGCTAATAGTTTATTTCTTTATTGTTACGTAGTCAAAAACTCAAGAGGAAGATATAGAAAGGTCCAACTTAATTTGATGTCAAGCCTTGAAAGTGAAGATGAACTTGAAACTAAAGATGAAGAGCAACCAAACTCAAAGACAAGAAGGATGACATAGGTTTCAAAATTTATCCATTATCGAGGATAATCCTTATTCAATTATATTTCTCTATTTCATATTTCTCTATTCCTTTTTAGTTTATTGTTTTGATTTTAATTTGAATCATATTTGTCTTTTTAATTTTAGTTTCCTTTTTTTAAATAAATAATGATATACATATTTTTTACTAACAGAATGAGGATATATGTACTGATTGCATTAATTAGAGAATAAATTTCCCCTTAATTACTATAATGCTTACCTTTTTTTATCATTCTTTTAACTTAATCAAGTACTACTTGATTTATTTGAGAAATTTATACATGGATTATTATAATGAAAATAAAAGATAATATTTCATATTAGGCTGACAAACAAAGTTTATTTATTCTAATTTGCACTTTGAACCTTGGTCTTTCCAGAGATGGACTCATTATATTTAGAATTCAATTTTAGTTTATACTTAATCTCTTAAATCTAAAAATAAATTTTATTCAAATCAAAAAAATTTATCAAAAATACCGCGCAACGCAAGGTGGGACGCAAGCTAGTCTTTTTAAATAAAAATCCAGGGTTATCATTTGACTCATTAACAATTTTATATATATATATATATGATAAACTACACTCCACGTTCCAGCAGTAATGACATATTTACTTTTTCAAAGTCGTGGTTGATAAACTTTGACCTTAAATATAAATTAATATTTATAATAATAAATATATCATGTGAGATATTATTGAATTTATCTTAACATGTTTTTTAAATCTCAATTTTTTATGCGGAATTGGTATATATAGCAAGAGATATTTACAGTCAAACATGATCATTGAATACCGTGAAAAAATAAATATGTCATTAATGCTGGGATGGAATATTAGATACATACACGAGTCATGAAGACTCCACCTTCCTTTTGAGAAGACTCCACCCAACTTTGTTCTTCACTTCATAATTACATTCTAGTCACCCTATTCCAAATAGAGCGTTAGTACCACGTCATTTAGAACCCTTAACGACATAAGGTAAGTTCGACAGATCGATGTCGACTTCATACAGTCTCCTCTTTTTATATCAGCTAACTAGAAACCATATATGAATCTGATATCGAGTGCTTGTTCATATAAACAACCGATTGTTATCCAACACGAACCCGATATTGGCAGTATGTTCATTTGAATGATTATGCCATTTCTTCTCCAAATCATTCACAGAAGCAACTGGAAAATGATCAAGATCAGCTCCAAGTGTTGGAGCCAAATTCAATTTAAGGAAGTACTCAAAGTTTTAACTTTCTAATCACACTTCTTGTACAGTTGTACAGCTTTTGGTTTGTTTTCTGTTCAGTTAGTTAGATCACTAGCCTAGCTCTTTAGTTAGTTAGTTGATTAGTTAAATGGTTAGCTCTTGATCTACTGTATATAAAAACCATGTAATTCATTCATTCTCTAAGTTAATCAGAAAATTCAGTCTTCTTCCTTTTTCCCCTGATCAAACCCGATCTCATTTCTTTGATTCTGAAGCTCTTTTGAGCTTGATTCTGGAAATCAATCTTGATTTCTTCATGGTATCAAAGCTCTTATGCTCTCGATCCACTAATCTTCAATCAATTTCTTGAAAACCTGATCCCAGTTATGAGTATTGGTTCAGTAGATGGCAATGGAGGAAATGATCCTCCTATTACTGATGCAGATGGATTTGTGAGAATCAAACCTGATGATCTGCTGATACTTGGATCCTCTGATCATGAAAGCCTTGTAATCGTTTCAGATCTTTCGACTGAATAGAATTATGTGATTTGGAGAGAGGCTATGATCACAGCTCTCTCAGCAAGGGGGAAAGTGCAATTCATCACTGGAGATTTGCCTAAGCCTGCTGCTAATTCTCCGAAGTTGCAAATCTGGATGAAAGCTAATTCTATAATAGTCTCGTGGATTAGAAACTCGATTAGGAAGAATATTTCTAGACGCTTTTCTTTCCAAGATAATGCCAATAAACTATGGGATAAAGTCGAAGAGAGGTACACTAAGTCATGGACTACCAGTTAATGACAAATCTGAATGCAATTAAACAAGGTACTGATTCAATTGCTCAGTATTTTTCAAATCTGAAAGAAATTTAGGATGAGATTGATGTGATTAAGCCTAGACTCAAATGCACTTGCTGTCATTGTGAGTGTAGTTGTAGTTTTTTCTGAGAACTAGAAAGACAGGCTAATCAGGATAGGATGCAACAGTTCTTATCTAGATTGAATGATGAATTTAATGCTCTTAGATATCAGATTATGGTAATGGATCATCTGCCAACTGTTGGAAAAACATATTCTCTACTCAGTAAGCAAGAACAACAGAGAAGAGTTCTAAATAACCTGATGAAAGGCATGAGTCAGTCAGCTGCAATAATGGTGAAAATTGGTTCAGGTCAGGCTGTTGTAGGGAAGTTTAATCAGAGGAAGACAGATGCAGAAGGAAAGAAACTGCTGAAATGTGACTATTGCCTTAGATATGGTAATCTGAAGGAGGCATGCTTTGACTACATGGATATCCTGATTGGTGGCCAGATCCTAGTAAAGTAAAGAACGTGCCTTATGCAAATGATGTTAATACTTCAGGATTTGGGGATGAGAAGGATCAATCAGCTGGGCCAGGAGCATCCACTGATGTTGGTGAGCAGAAGAACATAGGAAATACGCAGGCTATGATTACTAGTATGATCCAGATAGAATTTGGAAAGCTGACGAAAGGAAAGGGAAATGAGCAAGGTGCAGAATCAGGAGATTTGATCAATTTTGCACATGTGGATTTCTCAGGTATCCTCATTACTCATTTTGTTAATGCTTCTACTCATTCCAGCACCTGATCATTCAAAGGTGTTCATAGATGCCATAGGTTCTGTCAAGTTAAATAATCAACTTAAATTGATGAACTGTTTGTTTATTAAGAGTTTCGAATTCAATCTTCTTTCAGTTCAGAAATTAACACAAGACTCTAAGGTCTATCTCACATATTATCCACATATATGTGTCATACAGGACCACATGATTAACACAGTGCTAGGGGTTGCTACTGAGAGCAATGACCTATACATTTTAAACAAGAAATCTTTTCAGCTTGAAGTCATCAAGAGATGCTTAGCTTCACTTGATTTAGGTATTTTACATATCCATTATGCACTCATTTTTGTACATAATCTTTCTGATAATGACTTAGAAGTCTTGCACAATAAACTAGACCATCCATCTGAAATTATAATGAAACATATGCATCTTCCATACATGAATAAATTTTGCAATATTTGTCCCATTGCTAAACAAACTAGATTACCTTTTCCAGACAAGGCTGATCATAGTTCTATTCCATTTCACATGCTCCGTATGGATTTATGGGGACCTTTTAGAGTCAAAACTAGTAATGGGGTTCAGTCTTTTCTTAACATTGTGGATAATTTCAGTGGATCCCCTTGGACCTTTCTGATCAGAACCAGAGATCAAGTTCCTTTCATAATAAAAGATTTCATTCATATGATTCAAACTCAATATGATTCCAAGATCAGAAAAGGTATGACTGACAATGGCACTGAGTTTATAAACAAATTTTTTTCTCATTTCTTTGCCTCTTTAGGAATTGTGCACAAAAAATCATGCTCATACTCGCCACAGCAGAATGGTGTAATTGAGAGAAAAAACATAACCATCCTTCACATAGCCAGGTCTATCATGCATCAATCAAACCTACCTTTGTATCTATGTGGAGAATTATTCTCACTGCTATCTATATCATGAATAGACTACCATCCTCAATTTTATAGTGAAAATCCCCATATGAAATATTATTCCAAAAACCACCCGATATATCCCAAATGCAAGTCTTTGGTTTCATTTGTTATGTGACAAATCTCAGTCCAAATAAACATAAATTCAGTCCTAGGTCTATTCCTGCATATTCTTAGGATATTCTGCTACAGAAAAGGGCTACAAGCTTTATAATCTTCTGACTAAAGCAATTTTTGTGGCCAGGGATGTTGTTTTCTATAATAATCTCTTTCCCTATAAAACCTCTGATGCTCTCTGATCACAACAAAATAATGTTTCTTATACCTCCTTCTAATCCTATTCCCGATGTGTTATATCAGAAAATTTTCTTCTAATTCTCCTTCTGATTCTCATCATCCTAAATCATGTATTGATCATTCCCTTCCAAATTCCCCTTCTCCTTTCTCACCTAATCATGCACCATCATCTCCTAGAATTAGTGTGAGTTCTGTTAAACACAATACATACATTCATACTGCCCCCAACCACACTAGACAAAGTGCTAGAATTAGATCAAGATATTTCTGGATGAATGACTTTGTGGTCAATAGCATTCATGATTATGATATTTATTTTCCTACCTATTCTTATGAACATATGAGTTTCTTATCTTAGCTATCAAGGATTCATGAAAAACAATCATATAGTCAAGCTAGTAGCAACCAACATTGGGTAAATGCCATGAAGGATGAGCTGGATGCCCTTGAATCTAACCATACTTGGGATCTAGTTGATTTACCTATAGGATAGAGAACCATTGGCAGAAAATGGGTTTATAGTATTAAATGCAAGGAAGACGGATCAGTTGAAAGATATAAGGTCAGGCTGGTGGCAAAAGGGTTTTTCTCAAATAGAGGGTGTTGACTATTTTGATTCATTCTCTCCTGTGGCTAAGTAGGTTACAGTCATGTTATTATTGGCCATAACATCTTTACAGTGCTGGCTCTTACATTAGATGGATATCAACAATGCTTAATTGCATGGTTATATCAGTGAAGAACTTTATATGAAATCACCACAGGGTTATGATACGGCCTTGCATGGTCAGTTTTGCAGGCTGGGGAGGTCTTTATATGGCCTCAAGCAGGCATCTAGAGAATGGAATGCAGAGTTTACTAAACACCTGGTCATAAATGGTTTTCAGCAATCAAGACATGATCATTCCTAGTTCATAAAAAAGACTGATCAGTACACCATAGTGTTACTAATTTATATTGATGATGTCCTGATAGCAGGAGATTCAAAGAATCAAATACAGGCTTTCTAGGCTTATCTTCACAGTCTCTTTACCATTAAGGATTTGGGATATGCTAAGTACTTTCTAGGTATTGAGATTGCCGGACTTGAAGCATGCATTTTCCTGAGTCAATCTAAATACATAACTGATTTGATCAGTGATCTTCACCTTACTGATTGCGATGCTGTTTCTACCCCTCTTTCAGACTCTTGGAAAATTTAAGAAAGTTGTGCTCTTCTTCTCCATGATCCAGGTCATTTCAGAAGGCTTATTGGCAGGCTTTTGTATCTTTCATACACTAGACCTGATATCACATTTTCAGTCCACCAATTAAGTCAATTTGTTCAACAACATACTGATCATCATTGAAAGGTTTCCCTCCATATTTCTAAGTACCTCAAGGGCTGTTATACTGAAGGACTATTCTGTCCTTCAATATATCTCAGTCCCTTTCAGCCTTTTGTGATGCAGGTTGGAATACTTGCAGACTTACCGGGAGATCTGTGACTGGTTATTGTGTTTTCTTGGGTGATTCTTTAATCTCCGGGAAATCTAAGAAACAGAATACTATTAGCAAGTCTTCAGCTGAGTCTGAGTACAGAGCCAGATCCATGACAATTTCTTAGCAGAAGTGGATCACCTTTCTTCTCACTAATTTGCAGCATCCATTCATTCTTCCCATTCCATTGACGTGTGACGATACTGCTTCTCTACACATCACTCAAAACCCTATCTTCCATGAAAGAACCAAAAATATTAAGATAAAATTCCATTATGTCAGGGATCCTTTAAATTCAGGGTTTATTGATCCACTTCATGTGTTCTCTACCTCTTAGTTAGCTGATGGCTTGACCAAACTTCTTCCATCCTCCTACTGCTCAACTTCTCCTTTCCAATATGGGATTTTGTTACTGACAGAATCCTCATCTTGAAGGGGGGTGAAGGATTATGTAATTTCTTCTCCAAAACCTTCACAGGAGCAGCTGGAAAGTGATCAAGATCAGGTCCAAGTTTTGGCGCCAAATTCAGTTTAAAGCGGTGCTTAAAGTTTCAACTTTCTAATCACACTTCTTTTACAGTTTGTATAGTTTTTGGTTGGTTTTCTGTTCAGTTAGTTAGATCACTAGCTTAGCTATTTAGTTAGTTACTTAGCCTATCTAGTTAGAGGGTTAGGTCTTGATATACTGTATATAAACACCATGTAATTCATTCATTCTCTAAGTTAATCAGAAAATTCAGTGTTCTTCCTTTTTCCCCTGATCAAACCTGATCTCATTTCTCTTATTCTAAAGCTCTTTTGAGCTTGATTATGGAAATCAATCTTGATTTCTTCATCATTTAACCAATCAAATTCAATTCCAATATGTAGCCGAGATCGTCTATATTGAAACGAGGAAGACTGGGATATTTTGGAAATAATGATCTTATTGATATTGACTGAATTATGGGAATATATACCCAAATGTACAGGATATGACTAAGGTATCTACGTAAACTACGTAACCTATTATAACGCAAACACTTTAACTCTATTACTCCCCTTCAAGTTGGAGCATGAAGGTCGAGAATGCCCAACTTGAAACTTAGACAAAAAAAGTTGTCTATCCTAACGCCTTTGTGAGAAAATGATGATGAGCTCTCAAACCTGTACACCACACTCCTCTGGTAAACATTGTTGATCACACTGCTAGCAACACTCGACGATAACTTTTAACCACCTGTCCTTCCTCCCAGTGGCCATTCTGACTCTCGATGTTACCTTATCCCCTGAAGAGAAAGAAGTCCATTCCAACTCTCAACTCCTTCGATGTGGCGACTCTTTCTCCACCCACCCTGCCGTCCTCTTCCCATTTGCTGACCACCTCCAGAATCTCTCCGATGGGAAAGCCTTCATTGGCCTCAATGTCCAACCCTGATTCTGCCTCTTACTGCCGCAACATCTACATCGTCCTCCTCACCAAGACCCTTCGGTGATGGCGTCTATTATCATGGAATAGGTCGATATGAAGGAACATGCTTGGTTTTGAATTCTTAGTCAGACGGGGTATTATCATAGCCCTCTTATGATAGAGCCGCCATAGTATCAGTACAATGCCATTGGGAGGGTGGTGCGGTTGGCCAAGGAAAAAGGTGCTGGGGAGGTGTTGCGGCTGAGTTGTAATTAAAAAATATATAAAGGGGGATTGGGTTTGTAATTAAAATAGATAGGGATTGAGGTGTAATTAGAATAAGATGCAAGGGGTTGGGTTTGTAAATAAAAAAGATAAAAAGTTATTTTTACCCTTAATTAAATGAAGATACTTTACACTTAACCCTCCAACCTGACAGAATGGCCATAATTCAGCAGTTTTGTGAGTTGAGGGGCCAAAAGTATTGAAAAAAAGAGATAAGGGTCAAAGGTAAACAATCGTGATAGTTCAATGCTTACAGAAGTCATTTGCTCATACACATATTTAAACATTAACGACTAGGGTTTGACTTTAAGTAATCGACCGTGAACCCTTAATCTACAATATATTCTATATATAAACAATAATAACTAGGGTTCAACTTTATGTAATGAATCAACCGTCAACCCGTATTGACCCTACATATAAATACTTACAACTAGTGTTTGAGTTTAACAAATCAACGATAAACCCTGAATAAACCATATATAAGCACTAATAATAATGTTTGACTTTATGTAATCAGCAGCCAACCCTTAACCTGCCCATATTCTATACGAAAAACATTAATAACTAGGGTTTGATGTAAAGTAATCAACGGTCAACCCTTAAATGACCCTATATATAAACACAAATAAGTAGGGTTTGACTTTAAAAAATCAACGATCAACCCTTAATTGGCCATATATATAAACACTAATAACTAGATTTTGACTTTAAGTAATCAACGATCAACCCTTAATCGACCGTACATATATACAAAATACCAATAACTATAGGGTTGGACTTGAAGTAATTCACGATTAACTTTAATTTTCCTTGTATACTAGTATATATTTAAACACTAACAATTAGGGTTTAACTTTAATTAATTAACAGCCAACCCTAAATATGCCCTATATTCTGAATATATATGTGTGTATATAAACGATAATAACTATGGTTTGATTTTAAGTAATCAATAATCAAGCCATATTTGTCATTCTATATTCAAACACTAATAATTAGGGTTTAACTTTAAGTAATCAACAGTCAACCCTTAATATGCCATATATTCTACTCCCTCCGTCCCAAGATTATTGGCCTATTTATTTTTCAAAGTCAAATTTGGTAAAATTTGACCCTAATATAAATTTATATATAATAGTAATAATATCATGTGAGATAATGATAGATTCATTTTAACATGTATTTTCTAAACGTCATTTTGTTATGTGAAAATATTATATGTAGCTAAAGATATTGATGGTCAAACATGATCACTGAAGACTGTGAAAAAAGTAAATAGGTCAATAATTATGAGACATAGGGAATATATATATAAACACTAATAATTAGGGTTCGACTTTAATTAATGGATCAAAGGTTAACCCTTAATCTTCCCTATATTTAATGCACCCACATATATATATATATAAACGATAAAAAAATATGGCTTGATTTAAGTAATCAAGAGTCAACCCGTAATTGGCCTTCTATATTCAAACACTATATACATATATAGGGCAAATTAAGGGTTGATCGTTGACTCATTACTTAAAGTCAAACACTAGTTGTTGTTTATATAAATATGGTCAATTAAGGGTTGACCATTGATTCATTACTTAAAGTTGAACACTAGTTATTAGTGTTCATATAGAGAAATTCTATTATGGGTATATATATACAAGAGTAAATGACTTTGGTGTCCCTTGAACTATCACAATCATTCACCTTTGGCCCGTTATCTCTTTTCTTAAACACTTTTGACCCCGTAATTTACAGAATTGCTAAATCATGACCCTTATATCAAGTCAAAGCGTTAAGTTCAATCAAACATGTCAATTGAAGGCCAAAATAGTCATTTCCCTTTTTTCCTATTTCTTTTTCATTTTTATTTTCCCTTTCCCTCCTCCACTTCCCCTTTTCCTTTCCCGCTCCCCACTCTATTGCCCCACCACTTCACCATCTCCTCTTCATTCACAAAACTCCCAACCGCCACCCTCTCAATATCTCCTACACTCGTGCCACCCCTACCCACCACCTTACATCCATCTCACCACCTTACTTCGCCAAGGGTTTGTCATAGTTGGGCTGGAATTTAGGTTCTGTTTGATAGAACTATGTTTACAAGCAAAATTGACTTATTTTGACAGTTGGGGGAGCCCTGCTTATGTTTTTCCTCCAAAAATAGCTTTTCCTTTCAAAATAAGCTGTTTTTTAGAGTTTTACAAAACACTAAAAGTGTTTTTCTAAGAAGCACAGCTACTTACAAGCTCTGCCAAACAAAGTCTTAGTCCTCCTAAGGGTGGCCAAAAAGGCAGTGGTGGTGGTAGAGATTCATTGGAAGGGGGATTAAGGAGATGTTGGTGAATTGTTGTTGCTGGTGCTGCTTAGGCTGCTGGGATCAGGGAAAGCCGCTGAAGATTGGAAGCAAGACTCATCATCTTTTGAGTATTTATTGTTACTGGATTTATGGGCGGTGTGCCTAAAAAGGTTGATTCCCAGTACTAGTCCAGTCACTATGAGTGCTGTGACTATAAAGATGAAGATCTTGGTTGCTTTTCCAACATAACACATCATCTCTTTTTATCCTGCACTAAGTACTATTCACTTGCTCAGAAATAGGCTCAGAAGCTCACAGGGTTGGTGGTTAAATAATGGCTAGGATGAATTGATTGTTGTTTCTCAGGGGTACACGTAAAACACGTGCATTATGGATAAATAATCGTTTACTCCTATTATATAATAATTTAGTGTGTACATCGCGGGTATATACTAATATCCATGTTCGATCCATTATTCATGGCGGATACCATATTCATACCCATATCCGTCCCACCCCCACTAAAACTACCTCCCAGCCAACTGGGGTGGATGCGGGGCGGACCTCCACCAAAATCCACCCCACTGTCATCCCTAGAGTGAGGAATGGGAAAGGGAAAAGAAAAATAGAAAAAGAAAATATAAATAGGAAAAAAGAAAATTGGAAAATGACTGTTTTGCCCAAAAAATTGACAATTTTGACTGGACTTGATGCTTTGACCTGAAAGAATAGCCACGGCTAAGCAGTTATATAAGTTGAGGGAGTCAAAAGTGTTCAAAAAAATATAATGGGCCAAAGGTGAACAATTTTGATAGTTTAAGGGCCACCAAGTCATTTGCTTTATAAACAATAATAACTATGGTTTGATTTAAAGTGATCACCGATCAACCCGTAATTGGCCTTGTATATATGTCGGGGGTGTGCTCACAGAACTGACTAGGGTTTCATTTTAAGTAATCAACAATGAGCTTTAAATAGGATTTCTCTATGTAAACATTAGATTAAATCCATTTATAATCATGACTTTTAGATGAAAGTGACAATATAATTCTGCAATCTCAGAAAGCGCCAAAAAACCCTAACTAATTATTGTACATGCCAATCTACCCATATTACCTAATTCTGACATTGACCCGTGACATTCCGGCATTGACAAAAAACTAAAAGAGTTAAGTGCCCATATAACCCTATGTTTTAGTCATATGTGCGAATATGACCCTACAAGATCAGAAAGTGTTATTACAACCCTATGATTTACTTAAATGTGCTAATATAACCCTGGAGGCCTATATTAGGCAAAAACAAATATGAAATGATGATTATATTCTTTTAATAAATATATTAAAAATTCAGCAAAATTGTAAAGACGTTTATACCCTCATCAAGTTTGCTTTATTCCTTTAGAACCCAGTTGACTTTATAAATGATGATTATTCCTTTATTCCATTTTACCCATCGACGAGGTTATAGATTGAACAGTGGGAATCCAAAAATAGGCCTCAAATTTCCAATTTCATTCTAAATGGGTACCAGTTCGAGCAGGGCTGAGCAGGATTATAGATTGAACAACGGAAATCCGACTCTGTTCTAAAGGGATAAAAAGGAGAACCTAGTTGACTTTATATGCCTCAGTGCTCCGTTCTCCAAAGCAAAGGTCTCCATTTTTTGGCGCTGCCATTTTCCCACGCTTGGCTGAGTGGCACCGAAAATGGTGGGGATTGATGGTGGTGTGGGGCTGTAAGAGTACAGTACAATATGGATGGTGGCTGATCCGGTTGACGGAGCGCTGAGGTGGTGTGTTCTCTCCTCCACTGGCTATCGTCGGTCTAGCGGTGGTGGTGCCTTCAACTCGTTGGTCTCAAGGGTGGCAGATTTGAGAGGGATTTGGAGGAGGCGTCGATCTAGCGGGTGGCAAAGGTTGGGAGGGATCTTGAATCTTCTTCTCTCACCTATTTCTCGCTACTAAGTTCGAGATCCTCGGGAGCACCAACTCGAAATCGGTCTACAATTCAAAAGGTTAGATTGCTCTCGGTTTCTGGGTCTGGATTATCTTTGGGCTGGATGGGTCGGAATCGTGATTATGGAATCCGACGAAAACATCTTGGTCAGATTTTTTGTGGGATCATTGTTGTGGAAGCATCTTGGTCGGATTCATGGATTCGGAAGAAGCACGATTTTGGATCTCCTCGATTTGGGGTGGCACTTGGGGGATGAACGATGGAACGGAATTCATAGACTCCATGGATTTATGACGGAGCAAATTCCGACGAAGTTTTTCCGGCAATAGAAGGTCAAAAACACCAACTCCGGCGGAGCGGCGGCGGAACGGCAGTAGCTATGGTTATAGAGAGAAGAAGAACATAGGCATTTTTGTCTTTACATTTTTAGTTTTAAAACTAGGGTTATTGTATCTTTTTACTTCTGGTCAATGTTGGAAATTACAAAGTCAATGTCATAATAGTACCAAAAGGTTATATCGGCACTTCTGAAGCAAAAAGTTAAGGTTATAATCGCACTTTCTGATATTGCAGGGTCATATTGACACATATAACCAAAATATAAGGTCATATCTATATTTTGCCCGAAATGAAATGACCAAAATACCCTCTAACCCAAAGCTGAAAATTTAATACCTATTTTACCTTATTTTCTTTCACCTTGAACCCCACATCCGCCTGCCTCCTTCTACCTCTACCTCCACCTCCGTACATAATCCGGCGGTCGTAATTGAATAATAAAATCTGCCGCCGGACTATCACCTCCTTAAAAACAGAGTACCAGACACCCAAACCTATATCGCAGTATAAACCAAAACTCAAACCTATATAAGATTAGTTACCCAAAAATAAGCAGCGTTAAATAAATCAACGCTGCAATAATTCCAGCCTAAGCTGGTGCAAACTTGCTACAACTACAATAGAGCCACAGCGGCGCTGCCTCTTCTCCCTGACCCAATAACAGTAACAATAATAATCCCAACACCATTTAAAATTTCATCTCACTAGTCTGAAAATCCTAGTACTGGGCTCCCTCAATTCTCAAAGGTCTGTCCAAACTGCCAGTTCGCCGGTGCAACACCGTTGCTAGTATTCGTAGAAGTCGTTGATTATCTTCGTAGAAGCCTTCGGCGGCGGAAGATTGATGGAATTCTTGGACGATGTGCGCTTCTGGTACGATGAGCTGAAGATCGCAGCCGCTGCCGGGTGGCGCAGCTCCAGTCCCACCACCACACAATCACCCCCACCACCTTCCGCCGCCCTAGCCCCACCTCACCCCGCCCTAGCCTCCCACCTCCCGCCGCCTCTCCACCCTAGCCTCACCTCCCGCCGCCCTAGCCCCACCTCCCCCAGCCCTAGAGAGGAAAGAAGAGAATTCGGATCTGGAGAGGAAAGAAGAGGAAAGAAGATTAAGAGATTAAGAAAGGAGTGGAAATCTGGAGAGGAAAGCATTTTCATTTTTTAATCTGGAGAGGAAAACGTTTTAATCCGGAGAAGATTAACAACCAAGCCTCGATTTACAGAAACTGAAGAAGAAGACGACGGCGGAGCACTTTCTCAATTAAGCCTTTTTTTCTTTTTTTTTTTGTTATTTAAGGTAGAGTCTGTCTCTTGAAAGACGATCTTTCCATAAGTTATGGAAAGACCAAGGTTTAAAGTGTAAATTAGAAGAAATTATGATAAAATTTTCGGGTTGCATGAACCGGATTATAAATTTTATAACTACTACATGTTTCATACTAAAACTTTAATATTGCAACTAAGACCTTTTACCTTTTATTATTCTAATCAAACCCGTCTTTTCATAAGCATATGGAAAGACCGTCTTTCCCAAGACTTTGCCTTTAAGGTAAGGGTAAAATTGTTTATTCATCAAAATTCAGCCAGAAAAAAGTTGACTAAAAAGTCAATGGAGCCTAAGGTTATTTTTGCACTTTCTGAGATTATAAGGTTATATGGGCACTGTCAGCATAAACTCAATGGCATTTTATCACTTTGCTCTAACCATTAATAACCAGGTTTTGACTTCAACGTATTAATGCTCAGCCCTAAATATTCATAGTATTATGCATATGTTCTTATAAAAGCATATAATAATAAGGCAAAGCCTTGGGAAAGACGGTATTTTCATATACTTATGGAAAATGGGGTTAATTATAATAATAAAATGTAAAAGGCCTTAGTTGCAATGTTAAAAATTTAGTATCCAACATTTGTAGGTATAAAATTTAGAGTAAAGTGCTCATATAACCATATGTTTTGTGGGTTTATGCTAATATGACCCTGTGTAGTTGGAAAGTGCTATTGTAACCCTGTGTTTTGCTAGAATGTGCTAATATAACCCTGGAGGCCTGAATTTGGTCGGAAATACATGAAATAACTATTATACCCCTATTTTTAAAAAAATAAAAATAAAAAATGTAAAAGGACAATTAAGCCCTCAATTTTCTTCTCTTTCCACGATTTTCTTCTTCCTCGATTTTCTTCTTTCTCCTTCTCCTTCCCCGATTCCATTTTCTTCTCCCCTCCTTCCCCTTCTTCCATTTTCTTCTCCTTCCTCGATTTTCTTCTCCTTCTCCTTCCCCGATTCCATTTTCTTTTCCTTCCCCGATTCCATTTTCTTCTTATCTTTTCTTCTACTTCCTTGATTCCTTTGGCGGGGCTTGGGTCTGGCCCGGTGAGGACGAGTGATGTGCGGTGGCGGGATGGGCTCGTTGGCCGATGGGGCTAGGGTTTAATCGGTGGTTGGGGAAGAGCTGTGGGCTAGGGTTTCCATCGATTCGTAGTGGTGGTGGTGGAGCGGTGGTGGTGGTGGCGGTGGCGGTGAGGGAGCGATGACGGAGTCTTCGTCCGATGTGCCCTTAGTTTTTCAATCTGTGTTTATGAGTTTTTCAATTTGTGTTTCTTTGTCCGATTTTCTGTGTTTTTTTGAGTTTTGATTTGTGATTCTTTGTTTGGAGGCCATAGGGTTATAAATTTATAACCCTATGGTTGTGATTCTTCATTTCTCCAGTTACATTTCTCCAGAAATGAAGATGTTTTGGAGACCGATGTGCCCTTAGGTCCGAGCTTTGGGGTGAGTAGATATATGTCAGAGACATGTAACTGGCGTCGGCGACAACCAGTCAAGTAACACATATAGGTTTTCAGTTTCGTGATTTATTCGTTATTACTGAACGATTTATTGGCTAGATTTCTTTGTTTTCTATTAGGCCGTAGTGAAGAAGCATTGGTTTGAAGACATCTTCAGCATTTTGCTGTTGAATTCGAAGTAGTATTTGGGTTTAGAGTTAGTATACACTGCGCAAATTGGTAGTTTGATTCATGTTAGTGTTAGTTAATAGGATTCAATTAGTACTCTTTTGTAACAAAGGTAGCAAAATTAGGAATTTTGTTGTTGGTTTTTGTTCAATATAATCTGGGATAAAAATTTGAAAGCATAACTGACAGAATGATTTGCCGTATGAATTGTATTATTGATATCTGAATATATAGAGAGTACAATAGAGGTGTAATAAGGAAAAAACTCTAATCAGAATAAATCATTATCTAATCAGGAGTCTAATATATTCTAACAGCCCCCCCAAGCGAAGCGTCGGATGCTCGTCGACGCATAGCTTGGACCTGAAGAACTCGAACAGCGGACGAGAGAGCCCCTTGGTGAAAATGTCTGCAATCTGAAGAGAAGTCGGAACATGAGCAACACGCAGCTTTCCAGATGTCACCAACTCACGAACAAAATGGTAATCGATGTCGATGTGCTTCGCCCACTTGTGCGCCACCAGATTCTGAGCCAAGAAGATAGCACTACTATTGTCGCATAACAACAGTGGTGAACCAGAAAGTGGAACCCGAAGATCACGAAGCAAATGAGTGAGCCAAACCACTTCCGAGGCAGTGTTGGCGAGAGCACGGCATTCAGACTCAGTGCTAGAGCGAGAAACAGTGGGCTGTTTCTTAGCACTCAAAGAAACCAGATTCCCACCAAGAAAAATCGCATAACCATAAGTGGACCGACGAGTCTCCAGATAGCAAGCCCAATCAGCATCAGAGTACCCTAACACATCAGGAGTACTAGCTGAACAAAACCTGAGACCAAAATGAAGAGTGCCACGAACATTCCGCAAAATCCGAGTCACAACAGCAAAATGGTCATCTCTGGGATCCTGAAGATACTGACTCACCGTGTTGACCAAGAATGCCAAATCCGAGCGAGAGATGGTGAGATACTGCAGAGCACCAACAAGAGAACGATTAAGTGTAGGATCCCAAAATGGTGGACTGGTAGAGCTATAAAGCTGAGAACCAGCGACAAATGGAGTAGAAACAGGTGCCGCGTCAGACATATCGGCCCAATTCAAAATATCAAGGCATACTTTGCTTGGCCAAGCAGTAGCCTTGAGGAGGTAGGCGAAACTTCAAGACCAAGAAAGTAATGAAGAGCACCAAAATCCTTGATCGCAAACTCTCTGTGTGTCTGATCAATGAACTGGCGAAGAAGAGTCGAGTCATTGCCTGTAAGAATGATATCGTCCACATACACAAGTAGATACAGTAACGAAGACCCTCTCAAAAGAACAAATAAAGAAGTATCAGCTGAGCTGCACTGAAAACCAAGCTGTGTCAGATAACTGCTGAAACGCAGGAACCAAGCCTGGGGAGCCTGCTTAAGACCATAAATGGCCTTTCGCAAGCGAAAAACATAGTCTGGATGGATAGAATCCTGATAACCTACGGGTTGTTTCATATAGACTGGAACATCAAGAACACCATTAAGGAAAGCGTTCTTGACATCCAACTGATGAAGTGGCCAGGAACACATGGTGGCTATGGCGAGAACCGTCCTAACAGTGGAGGCTTTTACCACAGGACTGAAAGTGTGGTCAAAATCAAAACACGGAATCTGTGAGAAACCCTGCGCCACAAGTCTAGCTTTGTAAAGCTCAATAGTTCCATCTGGTCGATACTTGAGCCTATAGACCCATTTGGAGCCAACAATGTTGACATTAGTAGGTCGAGGCACCAAATCCCAAGTGTGCTGACCACGAAGAGCGGTCATCTCATCATCCATGGCTGAAACCCAGGATGAATCCTGAAGGGCAGAGCGATAATCAGTGGGCTCTGTCTGAGAGAGGAGTGCGGCAGTGAGACCATGAGCAATAATATCCAAATAATCCCGGCACTGAATAGTAGAAGACCGAGTGGTCATCCGATGGGTACGAAGCTGAGGCGGCAAAGCTGGAGGAATCGATCCAGCTGACGACGAGGAAGATCGAGCTGCACTGACCGGAGAGTGGCCGTCAGAAGTCGCCGGAGAAAGGATGACTGATACTGGCTGAGACATGGTGGTCGGTCGCTGAGGAGTGATGGGCGGTAGCTGAAGTGTGGTGGCCATTGGCCGAGGAGCTGGGTCTGGGTCGGCCATCCAGATAGAAGATGGTGGTGAAGGAGGGGCGGCTAGAACAGGCATGGGCATGGTGGGCCCAATCGATGAAGTAACAGCTCTATCAAAAAATGATGAAATCTCCATGTCTAAAATAGAGTGACTGTCCGCGGAAGATAAGACATAAGGGAATAAAGTTTCATCAAAGCGAACGTGGCGAGAAACATAGATACACCTAGAAGTGGGGTCGAGACACTGGAAGCCCTTGTGACGAGAGATGTAGCCAATAAAAACACACGGAATGGATCGTGGTGCAAACTTATCAGTAGCAGTGACACGCAGACATGGAAAAGCACGGCAGCCAAATGGGTGAAAGAGGGTATAATCAGGCACATGACCAAAAACAACCTCAAAAGGTGATTTTCCACCAAGAACTGAACTTGGCAGAAGGTTAATGATGTAAACCGCGAAGGAGAAAGCTTCCACCCAATAACAGTGTGGCACGGAAGAGTGAAAAAGCATGGCAAGGCCGGTCTCTGTGATGTGACGGTGCTTCCACTCAGCTCGGCCATTCTAAGCAGGTGTATAGGGTGATGACATCTGATGATGAATGCCATATGATATGAAGTGAGCCTGAAGTCGATGATTAGTAAACTCTGTGCCACCATCGGTCTGAAAAATTTTAACCCTAGTAGAAACCTGGGTCTAACCGAATTTCTGAAACTGGATAAATGTGTCATAGAAGTCTAACTTATACTGCATCGGGAGAAACCATGTGAATCGCGAAAAGTCATCGATGAAAATGGCATAATAAGATAAACCACCTGCCGATAAGATAGGGGCTGGTCCCCACAAATCACAATGCACCTTGTCCAACAACCCAGTAGCACGCATGTTACTAGTGGAAAAAGGTAAACGACTACTCTTGGCCATCTGACAAGGAGAGCAACTAACAGATGCCGGCATAGCGGAAGTGACAGTAATATGGCCACGCCGTCTTAACAGCTGAATAGTATCATGAGACATATGACCGAGGCGAGAGTGCCACTGCTCAAAAGAAGCCTGGAGCTTTCCAGAGTGTAATTTGCCTAAAAAGCTGGAATCACCAGTCTCAAGAAAATAAAGACCTGAACTATGACGGCCTTTACCAATTATCTTCCCTATATGCTTGTGCTCAATGGAAAATGTGTTGGCATCAAATATAACACGAACATGTAAATCACGAGTAAGCTTACTAATAGACAATAAACTTATAATAATCTTACGGACCACAAGGACATCATTAACAGAGAAACCAGAGAAATGACATTAGCCGATGTGAGAAATAGATAATGATTCACCATTTCCAACAAGAATAGAATCAGAACCACAATAACAATGTACCATATCAAGGTGACTGGTGCGAGCAGTGATATGAGATGTAGCACCTGAATCAATGATCCACTGATTCGACGAAGAATGACGGTTGGGACCATTCAAACTGGCCTGAAACAACACCTTATCCGCAATCCAATTAGTGGAGCAATCTTCCTGAGATATAAGACCCAAATAAACCATAGCAAAGGACCAAAAATTGCACAAAAATTGACTAGTTACAGACGAGAATTTGAGCAACTCGTGAGAAAGTGCTTCAACTCGCGAGAAACGGCTTCAACTCGTAAGAACAGGTTCAACTCGTGAGAACAGGATCAACTCGCGAGAAATAGGTTCAGCTCGCGAGAACTTGAAAGGCGCAAGAAAATCACTTGATGCGCGAGTCAAATCGCACGTGTCTTCACGCGCTGAGTTTTCTTCTTCAGCCGAGCTGGCGCATGACTTCACACGCTGGAAGATGGTGCGTGGATCTCGCGCTGGTGCTGGAAAACAAGACGCGCTGGTGAAGAATCCGATGTCGTACATGCACTCCAACATCGCCAGACTGGTGAATCTTCTTGAAGCCTGCAAAGCCGCCAACGAAGCCGGACGTCGCCGGGTGTCGGTTGTACCAATATTGGCCAAACGATGTTCTACGGGTTCAATCATCTCAACAACCGACATAGATCACATGTCATTTCCATGTTAGTTAGACTATTAACCTAGAAATTTCTTGAAAAAAATGAGGTAGAAAGTCATTTTTTACCTCGGTTTACCTCAGATATGAACCAAGGTAAAATAATACTTTTTACTGGTGCGGTATTTATCTTGGATTTTTAGGGATGAATAACTGAGGTAAAAGCCCTTGAAAAATCAAGGTGTATGGTCCTTTAACCAAGGTATAATGTCACTTTGTTCCCAGTTTGGAACTACTTCTTGTCTGCCCCTTCCCTTTTAAAGGAAGTTATTTTCACAACAAAGGTCCTATATCTTGTAGTTTTTGAAGAACTGCCTTTGGAAGGAGGTTCCGAGTTCAAAACTACTTCATGCCTACCATCTCCCTTGATGAAATGCCTTTAATTAATACAATTTCAAGGCGGTTCTGCCTTCAATCTTGTTGAACCGCCATTAATTAAAAACAAGCAAACATGGTTCTTGAATAGCCTTAGTTTTGATGTCAAAATGCACACCTGATAGTTGTTCTAAATTTGGAACCCGTTTTAGCCCTGTTTTCAAATACCCAATTCAATTTCCGAAAGCCAAAGTTAGAAATAGATACTCTTCGGAAATTGAAAATCTAAACAGATACAGTTCCAAATTCAGAACTGTTTCTTTTCCATTTCTTCATTTTATTTGCCTACACTGGAGGTGGGATTGAGTTCCAAATTCAGAAGAGTTTCGGTTCTTTATTTTCATGGATAACTAGGTAGTTCCGGTCTCAAAACCTTCTCTTAGCTTGGTTCCAAAATCGAAAGTCCTTCCCGCGTTAGATTTATTAAAACACATTAAAGTTGTTCAAATTGATTTGCACCTCCCCCTATTTTTAACCATCCAAATTCTCTCCCAAATCATTTTCTCTCTTCAAAAAAAATAAATTGCTCCCATAATTCACACTTAGGGTTCATAAATCATCAAACCTCCAATTTTAGGGGGTTCATCTTCAAATCATCAAGAAGGTCAAATTGAAATGGAAGCCATAAAGTTGTGATTAATGTCCTAAGCTTCTATTCGGGTTGAAGAGGTAAAACAATCATGCTTGTATATGAAATATCTAGTCATGATTTATAATATTTAGAGAATTAATCCCTAACCCTAGTTTGATATGATGGTAATTAGTTGTTATGATTTTTACAATTTGGAGAGATATGTTGATGTAGGTTTTTGACATAGATGCTTCATTAGGGTTTGTGTTGTAGGTTTTGTTAAATTAACATGTGCTTAGGTGTGTTAAGATTGTTACATACATATATTTTTTATGGTATATAATCCTCATCACCTTAGATATATTACTAATTGATCCGAGTTGACTTTATAATGTGATTATAGATACGTGTATGTCATAAATAAGGTATTGGTGGATGAGGGTGATGAAGGGGATGGGTCCGAAGAGGTGGGAATTGCAAGGAAAATATACAGGGTATTACGAAGGAGAATGATTAGTAAGGAATTAAATTTGTTGGTTTTTGGCAAAGTGTGCCATTGCTTGTCGAAATAATGAGCTAAATGGTTGAATTAGATTGGGAAAATGGGTAGAACAAGGTTGACATCAGGTAAGACAATTGGCATGAAGTTCCTAAAGATTAGAAGGATTGTACTATATGGACGGAATGCAAGTTATCGTATTGGGAATGGGAAAAAATTTTCTTTAAGAACCCATTTTTAAGTTAGAACCCATTTAGTAACAATCCGTTTTTGAAATTAATGACATCTTTATTTTCCTACTAGAGACCCTTCCATATCGATGCCTATAACATGGATAATTTAAGGAAGAAGGCAATGAATATGCATGTTATCGAAGAGTTGGCAGGAACACAAGTATACATTTCCCAGAGATTATATCTTTTCCAATTAGAAAGACGATTGTCCATGGCTAACCTACGCACACATTCAACCAAAGAGTTGGGGGTTCCAAAAGAGGATAACTTTGGAGAATGAGGAAAACATAAAGTTATTTTTCCATTCCTCATCATGTCTTCAATTTTTCATCATTATGTGATGGTGATATGAATCTCCTTGTGATGGTGATGGGGATGGTGATATGAATCTCCTTGTGAAGACTTTGGATTGCAGAATTATAATCTTTGACCTAATGAAGGGATCTACAAACCCTCACCAAGTCGCATAATATTCAAGAATCCCTCAGGATGCTCTTAATCTTGACTTACTCTCTAACTAGCCTGTAGGATGAGATCAAGGTTATTGGTACTTAACTAACCCTCGAGATTAAGCAACAATGAAAATACCTCGCAAACAAAGAGTATGAAATCAAAAGGTTGTATATTTTATTGATAAAAGTGTATAAATTTGTGGACGGCCTCCCATATTTATAGGGTATATTCGGCTAGTACAAATAGAAACTGGAATGACTTATGGCAGTTTTAAGAAACTAAAACCATATCTGACTAGAATACCTAAACAAATTACTATATTCTTCAAGATAAATCTTGAATGAATACTTCCTTATCTAATCTTACCAAATCTAATTCTAATCGAATTAGAACTGAATATTCTAAACACTAAAATAAAGTATAGCCAAAATTAATTGCATTTCATCTGCCTTCCCTATCTAATCTGCCTTCCCTGAGTGGATGTTAATTGCATTTCATTTTAGGTGATTGACTATGGATAGAATTGAATTAATTGGTATAGATTTGAGAAAATTACCCTATTACATCCCCTTGGTTGAATATTTTATTGTGGTTGCCTTTGAACATGCTTCGAAGAATTGTTTTGTGAGGACATGTTTTCCATATAAGGATTGTAAGAGCAATGTATATTTGGGAAGGAAGAAGATACGTGAACATCTCATCATTCGAGGGTTTCAAACTAGCTATACATCTTGGGTGTGGCACAGAGAGGTTGTTACACCTAGTGTTGAAGAAGTTAGCTGTGAAGAGGTTGATAATTTAGATGCTAACAATGCATTTGACGAGATGGTGGAGGATGTTGCTATAGAAATCCATGGTACACCAGAAGTTCTTGAAGCTTTTCAAAATGGCAAGAAAACTCCATTGTAGACTGGTTCTAAGCATTCAATCTTGAGTGCCACCTTGCGAATGATGAATTTGAAAGCAAAGTTTGGATGGACTGATAAAGGCATGACAGAGACACTTGAACTAGTTAGGGGTTTGCTACCTAAAGGCAATCTTCTTCCTGACGGATTGTACGCCGCGAAAAGAGTTCTTTGTCTACTGAGAATGGAATTGAAAAAAATCCATGCTTGCCCAAACAATTGTTTGTTGTTTAGAGGACCAGAAGACGAGGTCTTGGATAGATGCTAGGTGTGTGGTGAGTCTCTCTACAAGTTAAAGAGAGGAGGCATTCCGGTTAGGGTGAATTCAGATTTGGTTTCGAAGAAAAGAACACCCGCTTTATAGTATCCACCTATCATTCCACGGTTGAAGAATTTGTTTTTCTTGCAAAGAAGATGCTAAGTTGTTGCGTTGGCATTCTGAGAGTGACCGACCTATAGATGACGTGGTTAGACATACGTCTGACTGTGAGCAATGGAAGAAGATTGATGCGTTGTACCCTAATTTTGGTTTCGAGACTCGTAATTAAGACTTGGTCTTTCCACCGACTGTATGAATCCATTTGGTAATATGAGCAGCACGCATAGCTCATGGCCAGTTATGTTAGTCATATACAATCTCCCGTCATAGTTGGCAATGAAACGGAAGTACATTTTATTATCGATGATGATATCGGGCCCCAGGCAACCTAGTAATAATATAGATGTGTACATCGCTCCTTTGGTGGATGATTTGATGATGTTGTTCACCGATGGCATCCTGACTTATGATGCTTTTGAAGGAGTGGGTTTACATTGAAGGCGTTGTTCTGTACGATAAATTATTTTCCCGCATATGGAAATTTGTCATGGTACTCAGTGAAAAGACACTATACTTGTCCAGTGTGTGAGAAACAAACCTCATTTTGTCAATTGAAGCATGATTGTAAAACCATTTATCAAGGTCATCGGAGATTTCTTCCAGATGGTCACCCATGGAGATCGGCAAAAAAAGGTTTAATGGAGAAGTTGAGGAGAGACTGGCCCCGGTACCGCTCACTGGTGTTGAGGTTTATGAGAAAGTTAAGGATTTTCATAATGATTTTGGGAAGAAAAAGCGTAAAGTAGCAAATGAAAGAAGTTGGAAGAAATGCTCCACTTTTTAGACTCCCTTATTGGAAGGATATGGATGTACGACATTGTCTCGATGTAATGCACATTGAGAAGAATGTGTGTGATTCATTAATTGGAACACTGCCAAATACCCCAGGTAAAACAAAGAATGGTTTGAAGGCTCGGATTGACTTGGTTGATATGGGAATCAAGAGAAGTTTGGCATCGGTCATGAGCGAAGATGATTCTTATCTTCCACCCACTTTCTATTCAATGTTTCTTTCAGAGAAGAAATCATACTATGAGACACTGAGTAGTGTGAAGGTGCCTGGTACTTACTCGTCTATTATAAGTTCATGTATGTTTATGGATGAGTGTAAGTTTGTTGGACTTAAATCACATGATTGCTACAGCCTAATGCAAGAACTGAATGTCGTAGCCATTAGGATGACCTTGCCTGATAACGTGCAATTGTGCATTACAAAACTTTGTCTGTTCTTCAAGTTAATTTATTCGAAAATCATTAGTCATCAAAAGCTTGACCATTTGCAATCGATGATAGTAGAAGTTATGTGTTGGATGGAGATGTACTTCCCCCATTATTCTTTGACATAATGGTCGATTTGATCATACTTTTGGTTAGTGAGATCAAGTTGTATGGTCCGGTATTTCTGACGTGGATGTATCATTTCGAGAGTTATATGAAAATCTTTAAAAATTTTGTGAAGAACTGTTACAGACCTGATGTAAGCATTGTTAAGCGTTACGTTGTAGAGGAGGTCATTGAGTTTTATACAAATTATATAAATGAAGTTGATTCCGTTGGCCTCCTAAAAACAAGACATGATGGGCGGTTGCAGGGTGTTGGTGTACGGTAGGGCAAACTAGTTAGCCCTAGTGCGGAAGATTTGTGTTCAGCTTACCTATATGCTCTTTGCAATCATAATGATGGTGTGCCCTATATAGAGATTCACATGGATGAGATAAGGCCACACATCCTTTGTACAACGAAGTACGTGTTCTCCAAACACACGCTACTGATTTTGCTTCATGGCTACGATCTCATATCACGAAGGGTGATCATCCACGTTTGGTTAAATGGTTTTCAAGGTGTCCATTGGGTACAGTTACACCCTATTCTGCTTACGAAATTAATGGATTCACTTTTGGCACCAAATCAAGTGATGACAAAGGTGTATCACAGAACAGTGGTGTGACACTAGTGTTTGAGGCATTACATGTTGGAAGTGCAAGTGACATCCACCAATGTATGCCCATTCCTACTACTTTGGAACTATAATAGAGATATGGGAGCTCAATTATGTGACAATCAAAATTCATGTGTTTAAATGCCAATGGGTAGATGTGAACACCGGGCACAAAATCAAAGATATGCGATTCACCCTAGTTGATCGTAGTAGAGTTGGTTGGAGAGAAGATCCATTCATTTTGGCATCATAAGCTCATCAAGTCTTCTATATCAGAGATCTTATAGATCCTCGGTAAGAGGTTTTTATCGAATGGAAAAGGGATTTTAGCGAGGAAAATGCGATAGAAGATGTAATTGGCTTTGGTCAAAATTTCCTAAATGAATCTAATTTGGAAGACACTTTTCTATTGGATGATGCAAGTTTATATGGTTTCTTAGGCCGAATTGACCACGATGAGGGAACATGGGTTGATGGATATGGGAAGATTAATAAAAGGAGAAGAAAACAAAAGAAGATTGGGAAGAGGAAGAAAAAGAAGAAGTAGGTGTTCAGTTTATATTGGGGTCTAAGTTAATTTTCTTGTATTGGCTTGACCGCCCGATGTACTTCCGGTTCCGAAAGTTGTTCGGCTGAAATGGTAAAACTATTATAAGGCATCATTCCCCCTACTTTGAGCCAGTAAACCAAACATAACTTGAAATCAAAATCCAAGAAAATGGAAGAGCTAATAATTATAAGTAATCCAGAGAAAATATCATAGCATACATGCGAACATTTAAGCTACATAAGGTCAAACTTGGAGAAATTAAGTGAGACCAAGTTAATTACATTTCATACTTGGAACTTGATATGCAAAATCAAATAGAAGAGCTTAGCCTAGGACGTGTTGTAGACTTAGAGGACAAGTGATGCTTGTAAGCACGCTGAAGTTGTTCCAACTTCCATATACGCTCCCTCATTTGCACTAGTTCCCCATGTACCCATTTGTAGCATGCCTTGAACCCTTTCATGAAAGTTGGAGAAGATTCATCTATATAGTAAACATAAGTTGTTATTATAGCATGACATCTTTTAAAAATAATGAATCTGCTGGAAAAAAATGTGTTTTATACCTTGCTCGATTCTCGGACTCTTGTTCGGTTCTTCATCTGGCTTGTGGGCCCACTTGCGGTCAACAAAGATCCACTTCTTCCTTGTGTAGTGTTGCTTGTCTAACCACTTGCATTGCTTCTCCTCACCATGTATTTCTATCCAAGGTACGTTCTTCAGGATAAATGTGATCAGATTACCATTTGGTAGGCTATTGATATTTTTTTCGATGTTGCAACCCAAAACATGTGATTGGAAGCGCCTTTCTTGGCTTGAAAATTACCCCCATTATCTCCTTATTGCGATAAGGACATTATATGAGCAAGGAAATATGAAGTTGAGGAAATTTTGGATCGATTCCGGCGCCGGAAGTAGTAGAATTTTGGAAGCTAGGGTTTGCAATCAAACGAATTCGGGGATTTTGCCCATTTTTATATAGTAACCCTATTTCCGAGCTCGGAAGTAGGTCAACAATAAAATATTAAAAAGATGAAAACATTCTTCTAAACGATGAACCAAAAAAATATGCATTTTAAATGTTGAACTATATGATCAGGTTTACATCTGAAATGGTGGCTGAAATTGGAAGTATGCTTTCGAATGAGGAAGTATTGTCGCATATTTTCATAAAATCAAGGATTTTTTGTCAATTTTTTTTGCAAGGGGTGAGATGGATAGCAGGTTTGGAACGGATAGGACAGCTGATCTCGGAATGATGCTTCCGAGTTCAGAAGCAAAATCATGTGATCAAAATAAGTATAGGACATTTTTGTGAAATATCTTGGTTGTAGTGCCTGTCCATCAGGTACGTAAATGGCACCTGATCTCAGAAGTAATGCTTTCAACCCCGGAATGGCGTCAGATCTATTGTTTTCCATCCATTGTATGCTATGCCATTAGGTCCGACCAGGTTCCAAAGTAGTAAATCATTCATGACCATAATTTTACATTAGCATGAATACCTTCTGAATACGGAAGTACGTCATGGCCTAGTGTCATTAAGCTTATTCGTCGAGGTCTTAGAATGTCTAACACCAACCTAAACTAGCCAAAGTAAACATTGATAGTTAGAATATGTTTGATTCAACATATTTGAAAACTAATATCAAGTTTCAACAGCCTTAACGACAATAAGAACTTAGAATGTTATTCAAATAAAAAGGTTTGAAATGTCTAGGTTTTAAATCAAAGTTCATGAATGTTTAACTAATCGCCCTAAAAATTACGACAAACTATGCATTAATTTCTTCATCATTAGAGGCTTTATCAGTGGGGTCACTCTCGGAGAATACTGGTGTGAAGTTTGACGTTGGTTCATCGTCAGGTAGTTCTAACAGCACCCTATCGCCCTGGATGAACTTGGTAAGATGGGCTTCAATGCACGCCAGCTCTTTATTTTCCTTGCTAACATCACCTCGGATGCACGCTATGTACCTCGATACGTGGCTCTTCCAGTCAACTCAGCCACCTACAATGACAAATTTTAGGTAAAGATGTGTCAACAGAGAGTGCAATCGAACAAAGTGTTGTACAGAAAATGAAATAAACTCACGTGATGCCTCGGCACGCTCCATATCAACATCTCCATAACCTTGTGATGCCACTCCAAATCGCCCACTTCCAATTGCTTGTGCGCAAACCAGATTTCATCGTAAAAATCTAACCTAAGTGGCCTATATATATGTACGACCCCAAAATGCTTCAACAATGCAGTGATCAATCGGGAGATCTTTCTTTTTCATAGCCGCAGCCTTCTATATATAGTTAATGATGAAAAATATAGGATTAATTAGAATTACCTCTATCATATAATAGAACAACATTAGATTGCCTATAGTTGGCTCTCAATTGTGCCCTCGCGACGGCAAAACATTCGAGCAAATCCACTCTTAGACTAGCCTCTACTCGATTGTTAGTTAACCCACATCATAAGTATCAGCCCTACCCGACGTATCCTTTACCATGTGAAAGTATTTCTTCCCCATCTCAACTGGCCATAACGGTGTCAAGTCAGTAACACTAGACCACTGTTGTGTATGGTAGATTTCTAAGGGTCCATTGGGATTATCAAGCTTTAGTTTAGAGGGGTTAGTATACTCATTGCCTAGAAAAGAAATAATGGTGTACTTGGTGACCATAACATTAACTTTATTCACCATAGTCAAGTCATTATTCAAAGATTTCTGACCTAAATTCGCATAAAATTGGACAACCTCATCTGGGTGCACACTATCCTCCAACGTCATCAATCTCTGTATTCCTTGATTTTTAAAGTACCTTAAAACATAACCTAGCGATAAGTATTGTATTGAAGAACTCAACACTACCTTAGGATTACATAATTTCCATTTTTTCAAGAAATCAACATACCTCTCTTTTGCCCATGTTGAAAATTTTGTTAGAATGCCCAGGCTCATTAAATGGATCGTGGCTCCGACTCAAAGTATTGCCGTGACTGCTTTTCCTTCCCATTCCCCTCATCCTCGACATTATTCCCCTTACAAATTGATGGTTTCCTTGGGTCCAAATTCAGAAGGAGAGATTAGGGTTTGGGAATTGGGGGCAATAATGATAAAACATGACCGAAACAAAAAAACTATACTGACACTACTAGAAAACATAATATAGGCACCAGTACAACTGTACCGGTGCCAAAATACCAGTGCTAAAAATATATTTAGCACCGATATAAACATCTAAACAAAGAAGTACTGTTGCATGTTTTACTTATAGCACCGATATACAAAATTTTGAGCACCAGTAAAGCACGTACCGGTGCATATAATCTATTATATAGAAATAATCATGCAACAAGTAGGAAAATTTTTAGCACCAGTTTGATTTTTCGTTGTAGCGCCGGTAAGGAACCAGTGCTATAAGTACAAAATTTGGGCAATAGTGCAATTTCAACATTTTGCTGTACAAGAATTCTGTTTTCAATTTCGGGGATGTTCCATCCATCCAATCGTGTCCAAATTGCATAGTTGTGAACTTGAATTATGAAATTTCAATATGGAATTGCCAATTTTGGCTTTTGATAATTCCAAGATTCTCGGAGGGGCCTAAGTGCAAAAGGAAAAAAGTTCACTCGAACATCCGAATTAAAATCCGCTCAAATGTAGTGCTACATTTTGAATCCATAAAGTATATGCCAAGACTTAATCAAAAAATTTATTAATATGTTTTTAGAAAACATTACAAATAATCCTCCCTGATAGAACTTCCTAACTTCTTAGTCATCTATAGTAAGATACTATAACGCATGTACTAGCGCTTTATAAATTTTCACTAAAAGTTACTTTTCTATTTCTAAACTTCAATTAACCCAATAATACTGAATATGAAATAAATTTGATTAAAAAACGACGATGTAATGCAATTTTGGGCAAAAGTTCAATTTTAGTAAAGTTGCATACGAATCAATTTCAGGGACCTAACATACACAATTTCTGTACACGGGAAGGACAAAATGTACAATTGATTACTTATCTATCAAATTACTTAAATACATAAACCGAAAAAACTATCCAACATTACTGGTTAGTGGATAAAAGTGTGGGGTGAAATTATGAATTTTAGAAAGTTTTAAACTAACACCGGTATGAAAGATACCGGTGCTACAGACTTAGATATATGTTCAGGCAGCTGCGTTAACGTGTATTAGCACCGACTTGAATGATTGTAGCACCAGTTTTGGTTCCGGTGCTTGGTACTTAGAAAACTTTTTTCTCCTTTCCTCTTTGTTTCTAAAAAAAATTTTGAAAGCAGTCTCAGGCAGCTGCAATAACGTATATTAACATCGGTTGTGTTTATTTTAGCACCAGTTTCCTTGCCAGTGCTTGGTACTTAGAAACATTTCATTCAGCTTTGCTCTCGGGTTCCAAAAACTATGAAAAAATTCCATTCAAAACAGCTCGGAGAAGCTGCGTTAAATACCATAGGCACCGGTATTGTGCATTCATTACCGATGCTAATGTGACGACTATATCTGAACCATTCATATTTCTCCTTCATCAAGCATCAACCGTTAAAATTTATTGCTACCTATAAAAACACTGAAACCCTTTCTTTCCCATCCTGAAACCCTCTCTTTCCCATCCTGAAACCCTCTTCATCCTTCCCACACTTCTCTGAAACCATCGCCCATTTCCCCTCCTCCTTATCTCCACCGCCCATTTCCCCACCTCTTTATCTGCTCAATTCCAATTCCCAATGACCTGATGCACAGGCCAACGACATCACCGCCTGTAAGGCCGACGACCTGGCGCAATCGTTGATAGGGAGCAATTGCTCGTCGACATCTTGTGCTGGTAAAAATTTTGTGCTTCTGAAACCCACCATTTTTTCATTGTGATTACATTGGGGTTTTTGTAATAAGCTACTCTTGTTTCTTTTTGGGTTGTGTGATTTTTTTTGCTTGCAGTATATGTTTTTTGCTTGTTGTATATGTTTTTTGCTTGTTGTGATGAAATTGAAAGTGTATTAGTATATATACACACACACAAATATAGTTGGGAGGTCATCGCATAACCTCTCAAATTTAATATTTATAAGCCTTAAATGCTTACTAACTACAATTAAGTAGATAGCGGCAAATCGGGGTCGTCCACGAAGAAGGGGATTTTCTTAAGTGTTTAACATAAAAGGGTGATATTCTGCTAGAAGTAAGTATATATATATATATACATATAAAAGCATGTAAAAAGGGGGGGTTGGTTGGTTGGTTGGTTGGTTTTTCCTAAGTTATAAAATTAAAAGACAATATAATTAGCAAAGTCAAGTAACTATGCTAATCATCAAACAAACTAAGAAAATGGGGTTTAAAACTACAAAAGACAAAGCCTTGGGGAATTTGACATCCACTTCCAAACCAAATGTAAATCATTGAACCATTCACTCATTCTATCACATTCGTTACCTATGGGGAATGCCAATGGGAGATCAACATTCATTCCTTCTTAATAGTAATTTTCAAAGACAAACAACGATCATTTGCAAACCTTGTTGACAATCACTCTAGGCAAACCACACCATAGAGGTATTTCATCAATGGTATTATACATGAAGGACCATAGATTTGATAACAACAAGCCTTCTACCAAAGACATAGCCATTTAACCAAACATAGCATTCATTAGGCTAAACCTAGAACAAACCACATTCAAGGTCCAACCTTTCATTGCATCTATAGGATAAATATGAGAACAATCCACATTAACATACTTATCTAGCAAGAATCACAACACATTATGCACACGAAATTCTAAGTTCATGTCCTTATATTTTCATGCAAAGGAGCTAAGTAATTCGTCACTTTCCTAACTCCCTAACACTTAATTCATACAAACACTTCATATTCTCAAACAACACATGGCATAAATGAAGTAAAATATAGAATTAAGAACACATGAATGCTAAATAGCAAAGGCTTCAAGAATGAATGGCAAAATCTATTCACTACTTCCACTACTTGTTGTGAAGATAAATCTTCTATCCTTCTTAGATATTAGTTTGCAAGAGTGAATTCGACATCTCTTGTAAAGCCTCACCAATGACTCCCTTAGTTGAAACACAACTAAGAGTATCCCATTGGTGGCATTGAGCATGAAGAATCAACAAGCTTGGCTACATTTATAAACACTACACAGTGTCTAAGCATTTAACCAATTCATGCATTTACACAATATTAGCCAAGAATGATCGACATTCATTGACTGCTCTCATTTTCTACCTAAAAAAAACATGACAACGAATTCAACACCATCACATTCATCTAGCAATTATCAACACATCAACATCATTAAGAAGTTCTAACTCGTGCTCTTGGATTCCACATTAAAAGAGGAGAGAATTAGCTACTTTCTCCCAACCCTAACAAGTAATCATACAATAAATTCATATACGCAAGCTTCCAACAACATTAATGCCATTAATAATTCGCATTCAAAGCTCAATAAATGCACAATAGCAAAAACACTAAATAGATAGATATGATTCTCAAGACATAGATATGGAAGCTTCAATCAATTTCTCCCAAGATTAAACTAACCTAGATAATTAAAAGACATGATTAACCTACAAAAACTAAGAAAAGAAATAAAGAAAAACTAGGGTTTTGAACCCAGAAAAATCGCAGGAAGAAGAAGGGTGTGAAGAGGAGAGGATAAGGTTTAGTACTTATAGTACAAACAATTAAGAAAGTTTCTGGCCATACGTCTGTTGCGAGTCGCGATGGGTTCGTTGCGAGTCACGACCGAGCAATTTCAGCATCTTAATTTCTTTCTTCTTCTTGTTTCAAGTCCTCCTCTTCACTTCACTTATCTTCAATTATTCAAGTCTTCAAAAGCTCAAATACAAGTCTTCAAGTCTTTAAATCTTCAAAGGTATTTTTCAAAGTTTTTCAAAGTCTTCAAACAAATTGTCTTGTCACACAAAATCCTCTAGAAAAGTAATAAAAGCGTAAAATTCACTTTTAACTCTTCTTAGAGAATTTCAAGGTAAAATACCACATCTAGAGCACAAAAGTGTACAAAAGTGAGCCTCAAAAGTCCTAATATAACTATATAAAAATGGGCACATCAATAGTTCCTTGTGTATGGTTTGATTGTGGGATTTTTTTTTGGCTTTGAAATATTTCTGATATATATATATATATATATGATTGTGTCATGTTTAGGGGTTTGTAATAATTAGATGTTAAATTGTAGATTGGTATTATGTGATTTTAAACTGTAGAATCTATATCCTTTGGTATATAAACTGTAGATTGGTACTATGTGATTTTAAATTGTATAATATGTACCATGTGGTATAAACTGTAATTTTCTATGTAACTAATGTTTGAACTAGATTAAGGTTTTGTTAGATTAAGTTTTATTCTGCATTTGATTTGATGATTTCTAGTTGAAGTTTAAAATGCTGAGATGTTGTGGCCTAACAGCGCCGAGGAAACCTGAAGTGTTTGACCTGGTTTGTTTATATAAACGCTCCATGTTTCCTCGGTCCTGTAAAGCTGCTTCATTTCGACATTTTTAATGAATAGCATTAGTTATAGGGCACTGCATTGGTTGCCTATGCATTGCCCTATGACTATGTATTGCTTCTTTCTTTACAAAAAGTGTTCTAACATTTGTACCCTTTGATTTAATTAGTTATAATTAATGTTTAAACTGTTGAGATACTGCAGTCTACTGGGGCCACCAAAACTCGGAGTGTTTAAAATGGTTTGTTTAAACAGTCATTGCTTCTGTGACCCCAAGAAACTGTTTCATTTTGACATTTTTAATTAGTAAGCATTACTTAATTAAAGGTCACTGCATAGGTTGCCTTCAATTAATGTATGGCCTTGTAATTGTGTCATGCTTATAACATGTGTAGAACTCTGTAACTCTATAACATTGTGTGTTTAACATTAAATCATTGTTGATGTTAAATACAATGTTAAAGCATAGTTATACACATCAAGTTTCCTTGGTGCTCAAAAGCTACTTCAATTCGACATTTTAAATGATTTTCTATTGTAATTGTTATTGTGAACAAGTTTGACGGTGGAAGAATTAGTTTAAGGACACTACATGTGTTTCTTTCTATTCATGTGCCCTTAACTAAGTAATAATTCTTCCATTATGAGAATGGTGCTACAACTTTTATAGCACTCCACAATTTTAAATGTGGAGATTTTGTAGTGTATGCGCATTAGGGAGGCATTGGTGTGTTTAATGTTAAACAATGTTGATGTTAAATACATTGTTAAAACATATGTATACACACCATGCCTCACTCAGTGTGCTCAAGTGCTGCATCTTTTCGATATTTAAAATTGTTTTGTTCGACAGAGTAAATGGAAAGTGCCGCAACATTTGCAGAAATCTGAGATTTAAATTGTGGATATTTTGCAGTTTATAAGCACCGTTGAAACATGGTGTGTTAGTGTTTAACATGGTGTGTTTAACATTAACACATAGTTAATGTTAAATACATTGTTGAAACATAGTTATACACACCAATCTGGGATTTCTGGAAATTAGGTTCTAGTTTTTAGGATGATTGTGTTGTTAATCTATGTTTAGGTATAGCTTGTTTCATGAATTGAGAGGTGTTATGTCTTTTAAATTATATGTACTGCAGCTCTGGGTTGTGGTATGAATTTTCCAGTTTCTTACTTGAGCTTCTTTTTTTTTGTGTTTTATTCATTCTGGGTTTCACATTACAGCCGGTGAGTTTATTCTCACAGGCCAGGTTTCATGCATTGGCACCGGTATGAAAATTGTCAAAATACTGGTGTATGGGGTGAAAATACCAGTGCCTATGGGGGGTTCTCCCAGTAGTGAGAAAAGAACTTCCAAGTGAGGAAGCTTGTCAGCTCTTATGAAATTGAAAGGTGGAGTTACTTCCAAAACCGGAAGTAACTCATGCATGGGAAAAAATATTCCATGACAAGCTTCCTGAATCAGAAGTAATATTCACGGGAAAGCCCTAAAAGACATTAAAGCCAATTCAAAGTGATATTTTAATCACTATTCACCCATTTTTTCTGAACATTTTCCCTCAAAAACCCACCAAAACTAAATTCTCCCACCTTCTTCCATCAAATCTTTGCATAGATCCTTCCCTGATGTTGATAAACTAAAATCCTACACTAGGTGCTAAATATTAAACATATGTGGAGTGATTTGAGGCAAGGAATGGAAATCTACAAGGGCTTTGAAGGTTATATTATGAGGTAAACAAAAATCATCTAAAACATAGACTATAGGTGGGTTTTTCATTCTCAAAAACAAATGTGTCATCTTTTATACAATTCTTCAATACTGTGTCAATGTTCAAGGCTTATCCATATTGAAATATTGTGTTGTAAAAAAACTATGTGTTTTGTTGTTAGTATATATGATATGATGCACGATTGATTAATTATTTATTTATTACGTGTTAAATTATTAGGGTTTGTCATGCTAGTTCAAGTGATCAATTAGTGGATTTTAAATTTTGGAAGTTCGATAATGGCTAAGAAATGGAGTCTTGAAGAACATGATTTTTCTGGTGGTGGGAAAACCAAAACAATGGTAGATAATGATAAGGAAGATGAGGAAACCATAGTTGTAGGAATTGTGAAAACACACCGTAGAACACTAGAGCAGGGGATTGCAAGAAAGGAATTGACCCATTTGGTTTTCAACGCTAATGGTATTTGCTTGTCAGTAGAGCATGCAAAATGGTCTAGTTGGCATGATGTGCCAAAGGATTACAAAGCCACCCTTTGGATGGAATGCAAGGTACATCTATGTACGTGATTGCATTTCCTTTCTAGCAAATCCCTTGTTTTACAATAACAAAATTCTAAAAACCCATAGTGACTTAGAATTATCCTAGCACCATAGAGACCATTTGAAATTGAAGAGCCTAACATGGACGACCTAAGGAAGAGGACGATGAGCATGTTATCAAAAAGCTGGCGAGAACACAAGTACACGTTATCAAGAGATTATGTCTACTCAACGGAAAAAGGTGACCGTCCATGGCTTACATACACACATATTCAACAAGAGAGTTGGGAAATCCATATAAGAGGAGCATTAGAAAATGCAAAAAAATTTTGTACACTAAAAATCACGTGATTGTATTATGGTTTTTTAGTGTAAATGTCACATGGCTTCCCATGTTTCTCGTAGGGTACAAGAGATGAGAAACAAATATTTGCGGCAATAAACATAACTCCCCATCGGAAGGGCTGCAGTGGTTATGCCTTGGTAGCGCTAGAGATCATAAAGGAAAAATATGAACAAGTTGTTTTATTGGTGATGGAGGGGGGATGGACGAGGAGGAAGCTCGGCAATCGGTTGTACCATTGGAAGTCGAACACATACATCGGTGTGATCTATTCCTATGTGAAGGAAGAGGCAATTCAAATTGCGGAAAAAGTGGTAAGACTTTTTTTTAACTTGTTCAATTTTAAACTCGCTATTTATTTTAGAGGAAGAAGATAGAGTCTCGTTGTTTACTACCCCATTTATTATTTTGAATTAAACTAGGCTAAATTGAAATATGATGAAAAAGATGGTACATTCATTCCAATCGGAAAGCATGATATTTTGTGCAAGGCCACCGAAAAATCCGATCACCCGAGACGCGCACGAGGGGTTGGTGCTTTCGTGACTCAAAGAGAGGCTTTTGGCATTGTACGTTCATATCATAAGGCGAAACCTTCAAGTTTTTACACTTTGCAAAAAATAGGCAATTATGAGGGACAAGAAATTTGAACAACAAGAAATCTTAATTTTGCAAATTAGTGATGCACATCAGACTACAATTGCCCGACAACCTGAATGACCTGAATAGCGATTGGGAACTGCCTTCTAGAGGATCTCACCACTCTCCAGGTGAAGTAGATGTGAACTATAACGTATTGCAACAAATACCAAGGATTGAAGTTACTCCGGATCAAAACATCCTTCCCCCCCCAAAAGGTTAAATTGATTATTTTAATAATTTTTTACTGCTTTTTGTGACAATGTTAATTTATTCGTTAACTAAATAATGTAAGGTTCCCAATTATATGTGTTTTTATAGAGGTGGGTTAGAGTGCAAACCCACTCCATGTTACGGATGGTATTTTCTACGAGTCTATGAAAAACCACCATTCAATTCCAATCCCCAATAGAATGGCAAGGGTGACGGTGGATAAAGCCTATGTGCAAAATGCAAGCTTACCAGTGCCAGAAAAAAAGTATAAGAAGGTAGGAACCGCTCAAGGGATTTTCATCATATGGCCTCGACGTCTAGTATACGTCGATCCTACAAAAGACGGTCATTTGAAGGTTAGCCAGCCACAGACAAACAAAACAATTCCAAAGATTATGAATGTCAAGAAGCATGCTATAGCAAAGCCACAAGTCCAGAAGGGCTCCTCGGCGTTCATCCTGGTTTTGTGCAATTTGCTCAACGCGCACCATCATAACTCCACCTACACATTTTCGGGAAATTAAGGTGTTTTTGGAAGAAATCAAGACATAATTGCATTGAGGAGGGATCGGGAGGAGTTATGCAAGTGTGACCAAGTGAACCAAACAATTATGTCCCTATTCCTATAGTAAGTGTGTTGATTAATTTCCAAAAAAAATCCAATCGTGTACTATTTGTGTTTCAATTTAATTCTTGTTTAATCTTCAACAAGCTATGGCTAAGGTACATGTATTTCTTTTGCTAATAAAAGAGGAAAGGATTGGGTAGGATACTTGTGTCCATTGATGACATAGGGGATTGGGTGTTCGAAGCAAGACTAGATTGGTTACGTTCGAAAATGCATTGCACGCAAGAATTCAAAATTATTCATTGCACCTTACATTGAGAGGTGGTGTTTTCAGTGTTTTCAATTTTATATTGTCCTACATGTCTTTCTATTCTAGGGCTTGAGTACATATTTTAATTAAGTACTTGTTTGATTGTAGTGATCATTGGAGATTAATTTTGATTGTTCCGGAGAAGAAGCTTGTGTACTTGATGGATCCGTTGCACTTTCAACCTTCAAAATCTATTCTCGATATCTTGGAGAGTGCATTCGATGGGTTGAATGTGACAACTCCTTACGTGTAATACAACTCAAGGTATGAAATTCAATATACATTTACAATTAAATTAAAGTTGCTAGTTATTATACAGTAGTAATTTTCTCTAACTATCAGTACAAGAAACAAGCACAGACATGGGAGTGTGGGTACTACGTAATGTTATATGCAGCAGAGTGTGTCAAAGAAATACGATTGGATTTCCTTGAAATTGATAAAGTGAGTACTTTTTCAAGAGTTGCCTATTGATCTTCATCTAAAAAGTACCACATAACAACTAATATTGTTTACCATTTGCACAGATGTTCCCCAAGGATTCTAAGTCGTATTCACAAGATGACATCAATAATGAAAGAAATTGTTTGGCAAGACATCTAGTTCATGTACGATCGGCGACTCTTAGAGCTTCGAATGTGGTACCTTAGCAAATTTGCCAGCGCTCGTGACATGTATTTTGAGGAATATAATTTGCATGTTTTCTATTCCTATATATAAATAGTTGCTTGATTAGGCTTATCCATAGACTTTTGTTAAAACTCGATCAAGTTTTTAACTGTTAAGTTGCATTAGGCGTTGACATGTCATTTGTGGACTAGATATGTAGGTGAAATCTATTCCTACATATAGATACTTACTTGTTTCGCATTATTAATACGTTTTTGTAAGCCCATACAATGTGTATGATCACTAATTGGAATTGTATTATGCTGGATCCAAATTAATTGGGTTATAGAAATGAATACAAAATTTTAACCATTGCTGCTGAGTTTGTTTCCGGATTCGGAAGTTGTTCATGTGCATTATCCATATTTTTCCGAAGACATGATTATAGATTTCGAACTTGGAAGGTTCATGAACGACACAACTTCCGAACTCGGAAGATTATTACAATAAAAATAAGAAATACAATTAAAAAAATGCATATTAGGACCGGAAGTGACACCTGATGTAGGAAGCATATAGCACTTCCAGTACCAGAAGTACCAGACCATCCGACAAGCTTCAGTCGGTTCTGAGTTCATAAATAGGCACTGATCTGGCACCCGATGCATGAACCTTAAAATAGTGTTTGATCGCCCTACATGTACCGGAAGCAGCATACACTTCTGGTGCCAAAAATTATTAATCACACGAGGGACTTATGTTACTCCCGAGTTCAGAAGCCGATTAAAGGCAGTTCGGCCAGCCTGATAATGGTGGAAATTAACCGCCTTCTATGGTTACCAACAAAGGCGGTTCTCGGAACCGCCTTCTCTGGTCCAATAAAACCGTCTTTAATCCCCCCACCCTACACTAGTGTTATGTGGTGCAAGGATAAGTGATCTTATATAAGAGCATGTCCAACAGAATCTCCAAAAGTTTCTTTGAAATAGAGAGTGAAAACTCATATTCTTTAAAAAAAATTTAGGTTCTCCATTTTGCATAACTTTGTATTTAATAAAATAATAATGATCACTTTTTATTACACAACAATAAATAATTTTATCAATAAATGTATATATATATATATTGAGAGATTAAAATAATGTCTAATTCTTTAACGATAAATTTTCAAGAAGATATTTTCCAGACAATAATCACATCTCATCAGGAATCAAAGAAAACTTGTAAATAAATGAATGTTTTACCATTATCACTCATACAATATTTTTATGAAACTAAAAATGAGCAGGAAAAAAAATGAATGGGAAATCTGACATAAACTCTGTTGCAAATGAGAGGTGGTTCAATATTGGTTCGACGATTTCTGAATTTTGAATGTACACGGTATTGAAAGTTTTAAACATAAGTAAGGAAATTTTTTATTAATTAAAGATGATTGATATGATTAACATTAAATTTTATGTTCTCCAAATATTTCATTCTATCTCTACCAATATAAATAATGAAATACTCTCTTTCCTCTCATTCTCTATTTTGGAGAACGATATGGAACATCTGTTGAAAATGAAAAATGTGTTAAATCTCCAAATTTTGCTAAACCTCTACTTTGTAGACCTTGTTGGACTTGCTCTAACCAGTTGATTTAGATTTGGCATCTAAATAAGCACTAGAAGAGGCTGTCGTATCATTAAACGTTGCGTTCTATGCTTGAATACTTCTCTAACTTTGAGGCCTATAATGTCCCTAGTTGTCAACGTGCTTTAAGTCCAAACAAATGTACAAGGTGTGTTGTCTGATCCATAGTTATAAGCAGTCCAACCCTCTATGGGTGTATTTGACAGAGTTGTGTTTAAAAGCAAAGTTGGATTATTTAAAGCATGGGGAGACTGGCTTATATTTTTCCTCCAAAAATAGCTTCTGCTTTCAAAATAAGCTATTTTTTATCACTTTACCACACTAAAAAATATTTTGCTTATAAGTAAAGAAGCTTACACTAGTGGAGAAAAGACCACTAAATGCAATTTTATCGGACCAGAGAAGACACTTTAAGTCATGCCTTTATTTGAGGACGATTAAAAATGGTTCAAAAAACTGCCTTTAACAGAATCCGAAATAGATTATGAACTCAAAACCTATTTCTAACCTTCCAAAAAATAGCTGATTTCCATCAGCAAAACAACAAATCTGCATCAGCCTAGCGGAGTTCCATAAAGGAAACCCAGAAAGGAAACAAAACAAAAAAAATATCAACAAGAAAGAAAGGAAACAAAACAAGTCGATGCCAGGACTAAACAAAACAAATATCAAAGAAAGGAAACCCAGCAGCCAGTCGAGCGGCGTTCCAGCTGGAAATTGGAGCGACGGACGGAGGAAGAGCAATACCAGCGGTGGAATTGGGGGTCTTCAGCGGCGCGGTGGCGATGGCGATGGCCTTCACCGGTGGAGCATCCGACGGAGTGTAAGGTGGCTGTGATGTGAGGCGGCCGTGGAGGGATGACCGATTGAGAAGGAAGGGAATGGCCGATTGAGAAGGAAGGAGATAAACGGCGCTGGTTTGGTAAAATGAAGTGTAAAACCTAAGAATAAGACTAAGGAGATCTTTGGCCAAAGGGTTCTTGGGTCAGTTTAATGGCGGTTCCATATAGAACCGCCTTTAAAATAAAGAAAAAAGTGTTTTTATAATTCTACCTAATTGGCATAAGTGCTAATATAACCTTTCAATATTTGAAAGTGTCAATATAACCATATATAATTAGTGAAAGTACCAATATAACCCTATAAGTTTTAAGGATGTGCTGATATAACCCTACAAACATTAGAAGTGTGCTGATATAATCATACAAACATTAATAATGTGCTGATATAACCCAATAAGATTGCATAATGTGCTGATATAACCCTACCTAATTTTAGCGAACTATGGCGATCTGGCAAACTATGAGGGTAAAATTGTCCACCTAATTTCAGAATTAGCCCAAAGGGTATTTTGCTCAATTTACATAGACTCAACGCTGAAAAATTGAGGTCAATGCCGGAAATGGGGTCTGAGGGTTATATTGGCACTTTCATTAACTAGTTAGGGTTATATTTGCACTAAAAATTATCATATGGTTATATTGTCACTTACTCAAGTAGATAGGGTTATACTAACACTTATTCCTAAAATAAAAAAGTGACTTGCATAGCAATTCCGGACTCAAAACTACTTTCGACCCTTCAAAAAAAGTGATTTTAAAGCCTAGACCGTCTTTAATCAATCACCAATAAAGGCGATTCCGCCTTTAATAAATTATAACTTTAAAATGGCCTTGGTGGCACTTCCGAGCTCGAAACTCTTTTTGGATCTCAATTAAATACGGTTCTTTAATAAAGTATCTCTACTAGTGTTATAAGCACGGGCGAATCCGGGGGGGCGAGGGGGTGATGGCGCCCCCCCTAAGATCCAGTAGCGCAGAAATTAGGTCTAGCCTCCATCTGAAAAATGGTTTTCGCCCCCCATTGGATGGCCAGCTCCTCCCCCTGTTCGTCTTCTCGCCGAAGAAGACGACTGGCCTGTCTTTTTTTTTTTTGCCTTCAGACATCAAAACGCGTCGTTTTGATTAAAAGTCTAAAGGCAAAATATGGGTTAAAAACTAATTGGGCCGTTCAAACGAAGCCATGGGCCCGCTGTCAAGTTTCTTAGCCAAGTCTTTAAAGCCCACTGCTTTTATGGAAGTTAAAATAGTACTGCAAACAATAGTTTACTGTAACTTTATATTCGTATAATTGTTTGTCATTTGTGATATTTGGTATTTTGCATTAAATATGATTTTTTTACTATAATTAATTAAGATGAGAGGATCATAAGAGATTCTTTATCTCATTTTTAAATTAATGTTGATGAATATGGTATTTTTTTAAATTAAGAAAATCACAATAGAGCTATATATTTTCAGTTGTAATTTTACCAAGTTATTAATCACAATAGAGCTATATCACAATAGTTAATGAAAGTGCCAATATAACCCTCAAACCCCATTTCCGGCATTGACCTCAATTTTTCAGCGTTGACTCTATGTAAATTGACCAAAATACCCTTTGGGCTAACTCTGAAATTGGGTGGACAATTTTACCTTCATAGTTCGGCGGACCGCCATAGTTCGCTGAAATTAGGTAGGGTTATATCAGCACTTAATGCAATCTTATTGGGTTATATCAGCACATTCCTAATGTTTGTATGGTTATATCAGTACATTTCTAATGTTTGTAGGGTTATATCAGCACATCCTTAAAACTTATAGGATTATATTGGCATTTTTACTAATTATATAGGGTTATATTGACACTTTTGAATATTGAAAGGTTATATTAACACTTATGTCAACTAGGTAGGGTTATAAAAGCACTTTTTCTTAATATATTAATAGAATGTTCTTGAATTTAAAGTTCAAGTGCATATTTAAATTTATTGGAACCAAATTCGGGCATCTTGCACTTACTTGCACAGAATGCTACGAAACATGCACAGTGACAACTTTGTGCAAGCAATTGGTTGGAACACATTTTTCTTTGGGGTTTGATTATTTGTAATATGACATTTGTTTTGTTTTTTTTTATTGGTTACTTTAGTTGATTTAAATTTAGGGTGTCATAACTATAGAATATTATTTTTCTTTATATTGCAATGCACGTCAACCACACGAACCCGCCTCCTACTCTTGTTATGGTTTTTGGTAGGGGTGGGCGTCGGGTCGGTTTATTCGGATTTCGGTTTATTCAATTCGATTTATTCGGTTTTTTTCTTAAAAGGCCAAAAACCGAAACCAACCCAATTAACCGAATAACCTAAATAAAACCGAACCGAATTTCAAATTCGGTTTCAGTTAGAATTCGGTTTAAACCCAAATAAACCGACTATTTCGGTTAGATTATTTGATTTTTTCTCAAAAATCAAAAACCAATCAAATAATTCAAATTACCCAAAAATTTAAAATTCAAATTCTTGAAACCAAATTCAAGTTTCAACTAAATAAACCGAATAAATTCCAATTTTTTTCAAATTGAATTTGATTTAATTGATTATGGACCATATTAAAAAAGTCCATAAACATACTAAAATTTTAATTTCAAATGAATAATTACAGCCCAAAAATTAGGGCCAAGTAATTAGCCATTAAAGGCCCATTTGGCATTTGCTTCAATTGCTTTGTTTCAGGTAAGGGATGAAGTTCCCTACTTTTATAGGGAAATTGGAAGGCAACATATGCTCTTCCTTCCGATGTGGGAATAAATCCCCTTTGCCTTTGGCAAGGCAGCCGCATGACATTTTTTTGCCTTGCCTTGCCTTTGGCCATGAAGAATCCATTGCGGAATATAGGTGTACTTTTATTTTATGCACCTATATTATTATGCACCTATATTATTATGGCATTGCCTTGCTGTTCTTTTTTTTTTTCAATCAAAATAAAAGTTTTATAACTACTACATGTTGCATAATAAAATTTTAATATTCCAACTAAGACATTTTACTTTGTATTATTATAATTAAACTCTATCTTTTCATAAGCCTACGGAATAATGGAAACACGGTATTTTCCAAAATTTTTCCATTTATTATTACATTATTTAATTTGAGGAGTATTTTGTGACTGAGGATTATTTAATACCGTTTGATCTCAAATCCTTTTTATTATTATTGCCCTATTAATTCGACTTATGTTTTTACCTTTTTCATACATGATGAATGTGTTTATAATATATTTTGGCAAAGTCTTGGGAAAGACGGTCTTTCTATAGGTTTATGGAAAGACGGGATTTAATTAGAATAATAAAAGGTAAAAGGTCTTAGTTGCCATATTAAAATTTTAGTATGCAACATATAGTAGTTATAAATTTATAACCCGGTTCATGCAACCCAGAAATTTTATCTTCATTTTTTCTAATTTATAGTTTAAACCTTGGTCTTTCCATAACTTATGGAAAGACCGTTTTTCAAGAGACAGACTCATATATTTTTATGATTTCTTTCTCTTCTATTTATATAAGTAATTTAAATACATTTAGAGGGTGATACAAAAATTCCACTATTAAATCAACACAACGTCTTGTTTTAGACTGACAAATCATTATACAATATTATTTTATAATTGATATAACTAATAAGCTGATTTGATATTTGTTTTTATCTATTGCAACAAATTTCTTATAACTTTTAAAATGTATGGTAATGTATAAATAATTATAATTTGACCCTAATAGTTATTGAAACGAGATTTTTCATGATTAGTCTAACATTTAGATGGTCTAATAGGAGACGCTCTCCTAAATTAACTATGATATTTATATATTACTGTCTTCATCTCTTCACCAAGTAATCTCACCGTCTTCATCTCTTCACCAAATAATCTCTTCTGAGTCCATTGTAGTTTGTTAATTTTTTAGAGCAGAGGGAAATGTCCATTGTTTGAGGAATGCTTTAGTGTAGTGAAAGTTTACTGTTGAAGAATCAATTATTCGTGCACCTTATCACTGTGATTACTAAGAGCACTGTAGTTTAGATATGGATATTTATTGATTATAGTTAATGCTTTCCATTTACGTTCATGCCAAAAAGAATTTATAAGAATATATATACTTATATTTAAAATTTATAAGAAATTTAAACGAACTAATTTATTAAACTTGTTTATAATGAATATGGATTATAAAATACTTGAATATCAGTCTTTTGTCTATTTGATCCATTTAATGTTAAGATGTTTGGGGTAATTTTTTAAAATTTATAGATTAGTCCTCCCACTTATATTTACTTATAAATTTAGTTTTGTATTTTTAAATTTTATTTATTATTATATATATTTAATTTATTTATTTATTTACAATTCGGTATTCGGGTCGGTTTTCGGTTTGAGTTTCAATATCCAAAACCAAACCAAAAACCATATTCAAAATTCGGTTTATTCAATTCGGTTATCCAAAAACCGTATTTTAAATTCGGTTCGGGTTATTCGGATTCGGATATTTCGGTTTTTGGTTCGGTTTTCGGTTTTTGGTTTTTTTGCCCACCCCCAGTTTTTGGGGCTCCTACACCTTCTTGTTTGATCTCCAAACTATGTAGGATCGCCTTATTTTATTAGGACGTTCCCTATGGCGGAACCAGAGGAAAAAATAAGGGGGATTGCATGTAATTGGAATTTTGTTTTTTGGTACATGGTTAAATTTGTTTTTATTTAAATCTTTTTTTTTAATGAAAAACACCTGAGGGTGGGGGAAGGTATATTAGAGGTTCGCCAAGCCTCCATCAAAATAAGTAAGATTTACAGATAGAACAAATTGGCCTTAGTTCGTGATAGGCAACATGGTTGCACCCAAAAGTCCTACCAATGCTAAATGAAGTACTTGTGTAACAACTATCCTAGCAAAAGGATAGATGATGAAGTTGCGATCCGAAGGCGGGAATCTCCACCCCTTGTGTTAATTCTCGCCTCCAGCCAGGCAACTTCAATTACAAGCAGTGATATTATAAAGTTAAAAACTTCCTGAAACTGAAGTCCCCAAAAGCAGTTTAAGATCCAGATCAAATATGTGCAAAGCTTGAGTTTTGAGAGTCCAGAAGAGTGTAACTGAAGGAAATCAATATCACAACCCTCGCCCGAACCATTGTATCAGACGAGTTTCCACCATGAATACCAGCAGTAGGTTTCCAGTAGGTAAAGGATGTGCATGGTCAGCAGAGAAAAGAAACCCCGAGCTTCGGTGAACTGGCAGAAGATGATAGGTAACAGGCATAAGATCAGAACTTGAACCTGCACGAAAAAGTCTTGATTAGCAGTATCAATCCTTATGCAGAGCATGTTAGTGCATTCTCACTTGAGGTATATGTGCCCTATCTAATGCAATCAGACCCTTAATGTGATGGGGAATGTTATTAAGATGAAGACATTGAAGATGGCAGTTATGATGCTTTGCAATTGCATTAGCTACAGAGTTACCCTCTCTGAAAACATGATTAAGATGAGCACAACCTAATATAGCTTTAACTCTATAAGCCAAATCAAAAAGATTCCAGTTTGCAGAATAAGGGTCATTGATCATGTTAATCGCCAACTTACAGTCGGTTTCAAAAATGCAATTTTGCCCTACATCAAACAAATTATCGCATGCAAAAAGCAGTGCCTTAATTTCGGCTTCCAGGGGTGAAGCAGCAGAGATAGAGGCAGAAGCTATATTAATCAAAGCACCCGAGCTATCTCGAACAATTATACCAGCAGCTGCCTTATTTGGAAACCAAGAGGCATCTATGTTAATTTTGATTGACCCCGATGGAGGTCTCTCCCAAAGAACAGTAGCTATGTTAGGCTTCGGAGGAGGTCTAATAAAAGGAATCCAATGACTAAAATGTGATGCAATAGCAGAATGTGAGAAATAAGTCCTTGGGGTATGTAGAAAAGCTAGCTTAATTAAGTCATGTACTTCCTTGGAAATTAGCTCCGAAGAGAATGGCTTATTATCAAATATGAACCTATTTCTAGCTTTCCAAAGCGACCAGCAGGTAAGAGATGGTATGATTTTACAGACGAAGTGTTTCCAGCCAGCTAAATCATGTGTATTCCAGAAAGTGAAAAATCTTTCAGTAAGGGAATGATTAGAATTTAGATGGAAGTGGACTAAAGATGCTATGTTACTCCAGACAGCATAAGCAATAGGGCATGAAATAAAGAAATGCTGAATTGAGTCTGTGCTAGAACAAGCCGGGCACTTAGAGCTAGACTGAAACCACATGTAATAAGCACATCATCAAAGGGAAGAAAGGATTGCAGCATTTTCCAGGTATAAATTGAAATCTTTTTTTGTAAAGCATTATTCCAAATGAATTTGCAAGCAGGAAAATTACCTATTCCATGAGTAAGAGCCCTATAAGTTGACTTAGATGTGTAGTTACCCGATGCTTCAGCTTTCCAAAGCAGTCTGTCTTCTCTCTCTATAGTCAGTTCTGAATCCTGAAGAAAAGACAAAGTATCATGTTCCGTAAAAGAACCAATCTGAGTTAATATAATGGCCTTGTTACTAATGAAATCTGCCACTGACAAATATGGCATTGCAGCTACTATATGCTCAGGGATGAGATTACACAGAGGACCCCGAGGACACCAATTAGCAGACCAGAAACTGCAGGTACCTTTTCCATGAATAATTACTGAGTTATGCTCTGCAAAAGAATTAATGGAGAGAATTCTCTTCCAAGTTACAGATTTCCTATGAGACAAAGGAAGAGCCCAGAGGAGCCTAGACCAGAGAGTGATTCCTAATTGAATCTTCCACCAAAGTTTAGCTGAACAGGTATCAATTATAGCCTTAATCGATCTAAACCCAAGTCCATTGAAATCGGTTGAAATCGAAATGGCAGACCATCTTTTCCAGATTTTATTATTTTTACCATCTGATTCCCTCCAAAAGAATCTTGCTAATCTTTTTTCAAATGTTTGAATTATTATTTTAGGGGGATTAGTAACTGCCCATAGATGCTGTGGCAAAGAATATAGGCAATGTTTAATTAAAACCAGCTTGCCCCCAGCACTTAGCCACCTATTCTTCCAACTTTGAAGCTTAGTATCCAGGTTTGCCATTAATGGTTGGAAATACCTTTTAAGAGTTCTTCCCTGAAAAATGGGACAGCCAAGGTACTTAAATGGAAATGAGCCTTTTTTCATTTTCAAAATGGACTTAACCTGAATATTCTTTAAAATTGAGGCCCTTTTGCTAAGATAAAAATCAGATTTATAGAAATTAAACTTCTGTCCCGAAGTAACCTCAAATACATCTAGGAAGGCTTTTATTCTTATGAGATTAGCCTTAGATGCTTGCATAAAGATAATGGTGTCATCTGCGTACATTAAGTGTGAAACAGCAGGGATTGAGGCAGGTAATTAGAAACGAGTAAGACTATTATTTGAAAATATAAAGGATAGACTTCTAGAGAAAGCTTCAGTAAAAATATTAAAAAGAAAAGGAGAGAGTGGATCACCTTGTTTAATCCCTCTAGTAGCTTTGAAAAAGCCTACTGGATTCCCATTAACAAGAACAGAAAAATGTGCCTGAGATAAATTACTCATAACCGCAGTTAAAAAGGTCCCATTAAAACCAAATTTAGTTAGAATCTTCCTAAGAAACTGCCAGTTGACTCTATCAAAAGCTTTCATTAAATCTAATTTCATAATACAATTAGGGGATCTGTTCCTCTTATTTAGAAACCTGACCATTTCCTGTAGATACAGAATGTTGTCAGAGATGTCTCTCTTCTTCAAGAATGAAGATTGGTTAGGAGAGATCAGGGTGTCCATATAAGGCCTTAGCCTTTCCATTAGAACCTTAGAACAGATTTTATTTAGGACATTAGATAAGCTGATAGGTCTGAAATCCCCAAAAGAGCAAGGTGTTGCTTTCTTGGGAATTAGTGTAATCCATGTACTAGAAATTCCTTTCGGGATGTTAGAACCTAAGATGAAGTCATTGACAACCTCCATTAGATCTTGTTTAATAACAGACCAGCATTTGCTATAGAATTTAGGTGTGAAACCGTCTGGCCCTGGGCTACTGTTACTGTTTAAGCTTTTAATAACAGCTTCTAACTCAGATTCTGTCACAGGAGCAGCTAAAGTTTGATTATCCGTGTCATTTATTATTTTGGGGATTTGACTAAGAAAGTGAGAGCAGTATGTATCCGCAGTATTTTGTTCAGGCTCAGTTAATAGATCAGAAAAAAAAAGCAATTGCCTCATTCTGAATATCAGTTTGTGTGTTCAACCATTGACCTGCTGGATTTTTAATTTTATTAATCTGCATCTTACAATTCTTTTCCTGAACTACTTTATGAAAAAATTGAGTATTATTATCCCCCAATTTATGCCATTTAAGTCTCGCTTTCTGTTTCCAAAACTTTTCTTTCTCCTTCAAAGCCCTAAGCAATAAAGCTTTTTTCTGGTTTAGCTTAACAAGTTCAGGCAGAGTTGGACTTAAATCAAAAGCAAGTTCCTGGATTCTTAGGGCTTCCTCAGCTATTGTTACATTAGAATCAATATTGCCAAAAGACTCTCTGTTCCATGTTTTAATCACTCTTTTAAGCCTAATTAATTTTAAATAGAATCTGATCATGCCTTTATCTTGAATTGGCTTTTCCCAATTTTCCTGAACTAAACCAAGAAACTCTGTCCTTTGGAACCAGGCATTAATAAATCTGAAAGGCTTTGGATATGAGGGCACTAAGTTGGACAATTGGAGGAGGAGAGGAGAGTGGTCTGACGTATGCCTATTAAGAATCTGGATGGATGAAGAAGGAAATTTAGAGCTCCATGATAGGGTACAAAGGCCTCTATCTAATCTTTTAGAGGTAGGGTTTCTCAGCCTAGAGTTACACCAAGTAAACAGATTACCTACAGTATTAATTTCCTGAATACCAGTGGAATTAATCCAGGTATTAAAATCTCTAATGCTTCCTAGAGACGGGTTAGAAGGACCTCTATATTCAGACACATTTGTAATTGTATTGAAATCCCCTATGAAAATAGTGTCACCCTTAGAAATCAGCTTTAAATCTTTCCATAGAGCCTTTCTACCTTCTCTATTTCTTAAAGCATAAATGAAAACAGCCTCCATACAAAGATTTAAAGATTGGTGAGATATGTCAACATGCATAAATTGTTCATGAGAAGTCAGTAGTGAAACAGAAATGATATTGGGCCACATTAGCCATATTTTCCCATTGGGAAGGAACAGAGAGTTGGAGAAATTTAGAGCAGTCATATAGGAATGAAGTTTTGAGTTGTCGTGCATAGGTTCAATTATACATAACAACTGGATTTTCTTGAGTTTAAGTAGATTAGACAGTCTAAGCATAGATGTTTCCATACCACGTAGATTCCAAACCAGGAAATAATGTTAACAGTAGCTGTCATATTTCACCTGATTTATTACCTTTTGTGGCCGATCTTAAAAGCATCTTATTCAGTTGGCTAAGATAGGTATTCTTTTTATTTTTAGCCTTACCTTGGTGGTCAAACTTACCCGGGGGCTCTGAAGCAGGAGCAGCATTCAGAATTTGTTGCTCAGAGGTGTCAAGTTCCAGGGTACCTTCCAAGTTCTCATATATAGTTCCACTGATTCCATCTTGATCCTGAATGTGAAGACCTTCTTCCTGCAAAACAGAAAATCTGTTTGACATCTTTCCATCTAGGGAAAATGTAGGGTTAGAAATAGAGTCCTTCATAGGAAAATGAAGTAAACCAATTTGCAGGTCATCTTTAGCATAAGATATCAGTGCTGGTTTTGAGTTTTCAGTTGCCTTTAATAACCTAGTGATAGAATTATCCGGGCTCTCTATGAGGTGGTTTTCTGATGCCTAAAATCTGCCACTACCAGGAGCTCTAGGAGCCTCAATTGGAGTATTAAATTGAGAATGGAAGTCAGGGCTCCTTCCAGCCTTATCAGTGACAGAGGTGAAAGGAGCATTAGGAGAATCAGAGATCAGAGGTGGTAGATCAAATTTTTTTTTCGGTTGCCTGCCACTGTGGGTTAGATTGAACCTGAATTGTGTTGGTTTCCTCAATTCTATCATTAGTATTTTGGGAGATAGCTTTACATTGTCCTAAAGAATGACCTAGTTTAGCACAATGGCCACAATAGAGAGGAATATCTTCAAACTCAATTCGATACTTCCTATTATTCTAAATTGAACCAAGCCTAATATAGTGACACAGAGGTTTCAGTAAATCAATTTCGGCACAGAATTTGATGGCAGAGGGCCTAGTAAGCATTTCAGTAGCAAAATCATTTTTTATAAAGTCACCAATACTATTGCCAATTGCCTCTATAGAAGCAGAATTATAGTAATACAAAGGCACTTCCCTGATAGTACACCAAATCGGAACGATTGGAGATTCTTTTTGAGTGGAAAAGTCCGGTGTCCACTTAAGCATCTTAAGCAGTATGCCATTGAAGTTCCATATGCCCTTCATCCAACATCGTTGATAGTCGTTAACCTGCTCAAATCTGATTAGTATGTGTTTATAATCCAAAGATCCTAATTGATACTTACCTTCGAACCCAATTGTTCTGAGGGCTACCTCCATCTGATCCATAGAAAACCTGCCTTTAGTAAACTTACCGACCAAAGCATTGGAATAGTGAGCCGAAAGCGTAGCAATTTGCTCATCAGAGTATAAGCAGGCAGGGTCCCCAAGATGAGTAGACATTGGAATTAGCTCAGGATTATTAGGGAGCTGTGTTGAAAGGGGGGGATTTGGTTTGAAGAACTGCAGCAAAGGTTTTTGGAGGTGGAGGATGATTGACCGTAGTAGCCGCCATATCGGCCGGCGAGATTAAAGCTCCGCCAAGAGGCGAAGCGGCCAGAAGCAGCCGGCCCAGAGACCGTTGCCGGCAAATAACAAATAGAAAAGAGGGGTTAGGGTAGAAGAAAGGGAATCGCACACAATATCGCACCAACAATCGCACACAGATGAACAGTTTCTTTAACAACAAACGTGATGGAATCTACAAAGTCTACTCATCTGGACATGCTATCAACAACTTATGATTAATTAATTGAATTAGAAAAATGTGAACATAAATATTAGATTTTGATCCAAAACTATCGATCTAAATTAATCATCATATTAAAATAAAAAAATTTATACATTTTTAAAATGTTATACTTTAAAATTAGCAATTATAGAATTTGAGATAGAAAATTTTTGTGATAATCTAAATTTCATATTTATATTAAAATAAAATATACCTTGATACATTAATTGTTGAGTCCGTCTCTTGAAGACGGTCTTTCCATAAGTCATGGAAAGACCGATGTTTAAAGTGTAAATTAAAAGAAATGAAAATAAAAGTCTTGGGTTGCATGAATCGGGCTATAAACTTTATAACTAATACACGTTGCATAGTAAAGTTTTAATATTGCTATTAAGACCTTTTAACCTTTTATTAAGTCTCAGGAAAGGCGGCATGTCCATAAGCTTATGGACAGGCCAGAGACTGATATGCAAAATGGGGTTCATATTATAATTATTTTTAAAATGGGGTACCTAATAATTAATTAAAGCTGATTGTCTGTTTTTAATTTTCATCCATGCTTAATTTTCCTTTTGTCACCAGTTTTGAGCAGTTAAATTTTTGGAAATTGTAATCATTTATCTTGCATGTTTAGAAGTCTCCTCATTATTCATGCGTGTTTTGCGCTCTCTTCTCCTCTCTTCATTCTTCAATTCCTCTGTACTCCAATTTTTGTTTTTTCAATTTCGCTCTTCGGAATCGCATTGTTCAACTTTGCGCCAGAATCGCCTGAATTTGATAAGATTGATATTCTAGGTTTAGAAATTTTGTTGCTGTTCTTTTCCATTTTTACTTTATAGTTGAACACAATTCTAATGTGAGGTTTTTTTGTGTATTTGACCTAGTCATGGGTAGGGCGAAGGGGAAAGCTATTCTTCCTAAAGCTGAGAAGTTGTCTCAGCCTTCTTCTTCTCCTGGTTCGTATTCTTCCTGTTTTCCGTTTTGAATATTTGGAGTTTCGCATTTTTTTTGGTTCTTGTTGTGTGTGTATGTGTTTTTCCAGTCTTATTGATGTTGACTTTTTTTAGAATTTTATTCGTAAGTCGGATCTGCATATGAGTTGTTGTTGTTGACTTTTTTGTTAATCAGATCTGCATGTTTTGAGTCTTTTTTATAACATGCATTTGATTTTTTAGAAGTTGCATTTGTTATTGTAAGATATGCACTAGTTAGTTGCTCTGTTTTTTCCCAGCACGTTATCAGTTCAGTTATAATGTGCATTTATTTTCTTAGGAGTTGCATATGTTAGGTTAACAACTGTATTAGCTAGTCATCCTATTTTTCCTGATTTGTATGTCAGATCCACATGTTTTGACTCTGTTTTATTATGTGCATTTGTTTTCTTATGATTTGCATATGTTAGGCTACCATTTGTCTAAGTTAGTTACTTTGTTTTTTAAGTTACCTATTTTGTTGTTGACTGATTGTTATATTGTGTACTTGTTTTCTTAGAATCTTCATATGTTAATATAACTTATGTATTAGTTACTTAGTCTATGTTTGAGTTTCACTGATTGTTAGTTTGTTATTGTTATTCTTTCTGATTTGCTAGTATGTATTTTTTTTCATTACAAGTTGCTTATGTTAGTTTACTATATGCATAAGTTAGTTATAATGTGTATGTCAGATTATGTTGCTTACTGGCTGCTAGACTATGTATGCATTTATTTCATTACAAGTTGCATCTATCAGTATAGCATATGCATTAGTTAGTTATACTGTTGTTTTCCTTGATTAGGTTGCTTATTGGCTGTCAGAGTATGCATGCATTTTTTTGTATGCTTTATGTATTAGTTTCTTACTGTGTGGTACATGATTATTTTTAGATGTTCCTGAAGGAGGTGAAGATACTATTCAACGTCAAGAACCTGAGATAGAAGAAGGTGATTGTAATTTTTCTTTATATTTATTTACTTATTTGCTTATACATTTACTTATTCAAATATGTTATGTTGTTTAGCTTCTAAGAAGGTGGTTAGAAAATCTAGAAAGAAAGATGGATCTTCTCTTCAAGATGAGCTGAAGAAGGTTCAACAGTCTTATGCTTCTGGAGGTTTTTTTATTTACATGTTGCATTTTATTTGTGTGATTATGTTTTTATTGTTTCTATCGTTCCTAAGCCGGGAAATAAGAAACGGATGAATGTGGGTGTTAAACAGCTAAAAGATGGTGAAGGTACATCATTACACCTGATGATGTGTTTGATATATTTTGTATTCTTAGGATTCCAGGTTGTGCCGTTGGTTTGGTTAGGAACAGTGGGAGGGGTTTGTCAAGAGATGTGGACATTAGAAATAAATGGAGAGATGAGTTGGGTGCCGATAAATATGGTAATATTTCTCATGTTAATCTTTTTGAGGAGCTGGGTAGACTAAGTTATGGTGGTGAGCACTTTAAGAGATTTTTTGTTATACATGTCATGTGTACTTTTTTGGCGCCAACTACCAGAAACTTGGTTGTTTTTAAGCTGGTTAGTGCTTTAGAAAATGTAGGGACCATTAAGAGTCTTGATTGGTGTGGCTTAGTGCTTGATCGTTTCTGTGAGGGTGTTAGGAGCTTCAAATCTGATTCAAGTAAAAGAGACGTGTCTTGTGTTGGTGGTTGTGTGTTTGTATTGCTGCTGGCTTATATTTATAGGTTTCCTTTTAGAGGTCAACCTGACCCTACTAGACTTCTCTTATGCATGCATTGGTCGAAAAAATCTTTGCTCGACAGGGCTCATCATCTGGAAAAAATAGGTTATGATAAGAGGGTTATGGTAGTGGTTGGTTTTCCTTTGACAAAGGATGGGAGGGTTAAAGATAACATAAGTAGCCAGTAGCAATCTAAGGGAACTCGTAATGAGAATATTGGCCACGAGGGGCTTCATACACCTATTGCTGCATGTGATGGTATTGCTTAGGAGCCAGGATTTATTTCTTATTGAATACCTAACGGCGTGATGAGCAATGAAGACATTGACAAAACTACCATCAATGTAAGTAATTTTTTTCTTTTTTATATAGTTTGTAAAAATTAGGGCATGTTATTTTAAAACTAATACAGATGTTAGTTAATCTAATGCAGTTTATAGTTCATATTTCCTTTTTAGACCGTTCTGATTTTTTATTGGACTGATATTTGTTCTTCTCTGTCAGCCTCTGAATAGGGTTTGCCTCATTTTCAAATGAGACATGGAGGTCATTACACGTGTGTTGGTTCAAAACCTTGATAGGGAAAATGCTAGCCCGAATGTGCGACCACAACCGCAGCTGCAGCCACAATCAAAACCTCAGGAAGAAGGAACAACCACAACAAATGAGGATGTTGTTCATGTGAAGACAACACAAGAAATTATGGAAGACCCAGCCACACATGAGTGGGTTGATAAGATAGTTAAAGAATACATGAGGAAAGCTCGTTCTATGATTCCTTCATTCTCCCTTGGGATTGAAGGACTTGAAGATTTGTAGCTTTGGCATCTTTGAATTGTTTTTGGATGATTTGTAGTTAGCTTATTTTGTGACTGACTGGTTTGTTGATGGTATGTTAAGCGCAATTGAGACGCTGCTTTAGGAGTTGTTTTTAAGGTTCAAGGTGTATTTAGATGATTTGTGACTGACTGTTTTGTGGGTGATATGTTGGGCGTATTTGAAACGCTGTTTTAGGATTTGTTTGTAAGGTTGCAGGTTTTATGAAACAAATGCATGTCTAGTTTGAAGAAGTACTATTTGTATGCTTTTAATTCCAAGTTGATTTTTGAATTATTTGATGGGGTTAATTGTGTTGATTTTCTGAGCTTATAGGAAAACAAATGCAATTGGTAGGTTAATAAACTACATGTGTGAGCTAAGTAGTTATACATGTATTCAGTGGTTTCATATCACTAAAATTATGTAAAATATAATACAAGTCCCTTTTAGGGAAACAAGTGCATGTTGAATGTTAGAAGTAATATTTGTATGCTTATTAGTACCAAGTTACATTTTAGTAATGTTATGTGGTTTATTGTGTTGAGCTTATAGGAAAACAAATGCAATTCATAGGTTAATAAATTACAGTTGTAAGCTAAGTAATCACATATTAGTTAGTTTGCAGTCAGTGTTTCCATATCAACAACATTTTATGAAACAAAGGTTGGTACTTGGGCAAGCAAAACAAATGCAATATTAGGCACACAGTATGATCTTGAAAAACAAATACAATATATAGGTAAACAAATGGAACTTGTATCCTAAACAATGCTACTCTTTACAGTGTCTTCACATTTGGTATTTTTGTGCCGAATTCAGTAGTTTTCTTCCTTGGTTTTTTCTTTTCCATGCCTGATTTTAGCCTTTTCCCTCTTCCTTTTGTCTTCACTTGGGCTGGATCCTGTATCTTAGGTGCACTTGTTATGGTTTAGTTGCTTTGGCTACTTGTGTTGATTGTTCAATGGCATTTGTTTTTTATGTCAACAAATCTTCTATTCTTACTAAGCAGGTGTCAAACATCTCTTGAAGAGCGCTTCTAGCTTCTGAGTTTCCTTCACTCTTTAGAACCAGATTGTAGAATTTGCTGGACATATGGTTACTCCATGAAAGCATGCCATTGATGCTTTCCAATTGTTGTTTTTCTTGGCCAAGAATCCTGTCCCAAACTTCTGTTTTGGCCTTTTTTTGTCCACCTTTTGAGGATGTACTTTGCAAGTATTTCTGTGATGGAATGAAGGTGCAATATCCTGAGAGTGTGAAAGCACAGTATACCTGACACCTCGAAGGACTTGCATGTGCATTGTACTTCAACCACCGCATCTTCATTTTTGTACTCAACTGTCTTGTATTTGGATTCATCCTGTTCTAGGCTGACCTCGTATTTTTTGTCGATGGTTTTGAGAAAATTTCTTGACCTTAGTTGTTATTGCTAGGGAAAATTCCTTTTTGAATCCTTTGTACAAAGCAAGTGTGTAAATCTGAGCAGCATATTTAACCAAACCTGTACAAGCCCAGTAGTGAGAAATAAATGCATACTACAAGTTAACAAATTCATGTTCTAGACTAAGTAATACATATTTTTAAATGTGAACATACCTGCTTTGTTTTGATAATTTGGCTTTGCTTTTGTACATTCATTTTCCTTTTCTGCTTCATCTCTCCTCCACTTTCTAATTGTTTGGTTGAAGAGCTCATAGAAGTGTGTCAGTGCTGTTGTTTTGTTTGCATTGAAGCATAGTGCGTGGTTGGTGCTTTCACTTCGCTGTGATGATAAGATGCCTGCTGAGAAAACATCCTTGCTGAATGCCGTGCTCCATTTTTCATGGATGTCGTACGGGCGTTGAAACCATGTGCTAGTTTTGAGCTTGTATGTGGCGATCATGGAGGTCCATTTTTCTTCAAATTCTGTTGGATTACGACGTCTTTTCATACAATAGTCTAGATGGCTTTTGAAGGATTCATCTTTCTTTAATCTCCCATAATGTTGTATTGCATTTTGTTTTATGTGCTACGAGCACAATCTGTGTTTGGTGTTTTGGAAGACCTTGAAGTTGCAACAAGAAATGAATGTTGATCAGTATACATATTGTAAGCTCACACGTGCAGAAGCTAACATTCCCTACTCAATTTTAGGTCTAAGAAATGGAATTTCTATAGCTGCATCATTTTCAGGAAACCTGATTTACAAAGTAACAAGTGCAGCTTATAAGATAGGTAATGCATACGGTAAGGTAAGAGGTGCAATGTCTAACAGTGCATATCCAATGCTCAGAACTGTAAATTATAAATTTTCACAACATACCTCATTTATTGCTTTGCTCATTGCAGGATCTTGATCTGTGAATATTGTGACAGGTTCCCTTCCTTCCATTGATTTCTTGAAAGTGTTGAGGAGCCACACAAAAGTATCAGCCAACTCATTTTCTATAAAAGCACAAGCAAACATCGTTATGTTCCAGTGATTGTTGATTCCAAATATTGGCGCACAAATCAAGTTATACTTGTTTGTTCTGTATGTAGTGTCAAATATGGTGACATCTCCGTAGAGCTTGTAGTCTTCCAGCATCATTGAATCTCTCCAAAACACTGCTGATAGTTTTGTTTCCTCGTCGAACTTGATTTTGAAGAAGAAATATTTACCCTTGTCATTGATTTCCATGAGCGTGTCAACAAGTTTATAAGCATCTCCACTTTCTATTTATTTCATCTGAAGTTGACACACAAAGTTGAGGTGATCTTTCATCGTATGCCCTAGATTTTCTTCTCCACTAGCTTCAAAAGACATGTATTTATATCATACAGTAGGTCTTAAACCTACTTGTTCCATTGTTCTGATGGCTTTTTCTTTGTCTTTTGTAATCCTCCGTTCACTCCTACTGAGATACTGCCAAGCTGGTCTTGTTAACTCATGATTGTGTACGGTATTGTGGTGTGCTACGATGTAATAATTCTGCTATAGATTTACTCTAATTTCAGCTAGGAATCCTGTTTTTGTAATCAGGTCCTTTCTCTTCCTCTTCTTCTTCTGTTCAGAATGGTTTTCATTATCCATGCAAGGAGCAGGGCTGGTTTTTAATCTTTTCAATTGGCCTTCAGCACTTGTAGTACTTTTCACGAATTTGGCCTTTACTGTTTCGACGTTGGCAGTCTTTCCTGTAGCTGAAACCAATAGCATTTGCATGTTTCTTGTACAGGGAATGAAGTGCTTCCAATGTTTTTGCTTTTACGCTAGTAAGATTTTCAGTGGCATCAATTTCATTTAAATTTGGAAAATTTGTACATGTAATAATAAAGAATACAATTTCTAATGTAAGCTCTGTTCTGATAAGCATAACAAATACTACTTGTAATGTTACATATGCAAAGTGTAGTGTATTTTGTACATGTTATAATCTGAACAACGCACAAGTTTGTCAAAAGTTGGAATTGACAAATGCATTTTCTGTGTTTTGTTCATTTTAATCTAATACATGTTTATTTGTAACCTATACGTGATTTAAGTTAACAAATGCATAAATTATACTAAATTTATGTGCAGCATGTAGTTTATATTGCTGATGTTCCCACATGTGAACATGTTCATTTCACTCGAATTTCAGTGTCCAGAAGTTTAAAAAATAACTATATTCATATCGATTGCATTTGAACACTAGAATTTCAGTTTGATGAGAGAAAATCATACCTTCAAAGGAATTGAGTAGTATTTCAGCTTCTTGCAACTAAATTTCATCTGCTTGAAGTTGAATCCTGGCATTTAGAATCGTGTTTTCTCTTGCAGATTCCGATTCGACAGCAGTAGTTTTTACGATTAAAGCAGCTGAAATTTCATCTGCTTCAATAGGATCTAGCGATAGATTTGGTTGTTCAATTCCGTCAGAATCACAGCAGTTGTTGTCGGAGGACATTGGAAAGGCGCCGTGAACGGATTGGATGAGAGGAATTGAAAACACGCCGGTGGACTGGTGACAAAGGATTGATCGGCGTTCAGAGGATTCCGGAGAACAAAAAGAGTCGGAATCGCGCTGGTTGTTGTCGTCGAAGTACATCGAAAAGGCGTCATTGATGAGAAGATAAAAAACGTGCCGGCAAGAAGATCGAAAAATGCGGGGTTTAACTAGAATAATAAAAAGGTAAAATGTTTTAGTTGCAATATTAAAATCTTATTATGCAATGTGCAGTAGTTATAAAGTTTATGACTCAATTATTACAATCTGAATATTTTATTTTCATTTAATCTAATTTACCGTTTAAACCTTTATGTTTCCATAACTAATGCAAAAATCGTGTTTCAAGAGACGGATTTTTTATATGAACTAGAATTTGCTACTACCTCCGTCCCAGCCGAATCTGCACACTTTTTGGTCAACTTTCTCAAGGCATGTTTGACCATAGTTTTCAACTAGTATATAGACACTAATATCATCATGTGAGATATTGCTGGATACCCTGCATGATGTATTTTCTAAATATCAAATTTTAACATACCGTTAATATATGTAACTAAAGTTATCGTTGGTCAAACATGACCTGACAAACATGACCAAAAAGTGTGCACATTCGGCTGGGACAGAGTAATATCTTTTTAACCGACAAAAATATAATATAATCGCATAATAAATACAAACAAAATCTACAAAATATTAAACAGGCCACGTAGGATAACTATATTAAGTAGGAGCCATTAATGTAAAAAACAATCCCACAAAATCTGGATGAGAAATGAAAGGATGGGATAGGCAGTAGGATAATTATTAACTAGGGGAAACCGCTCTTAAAGCTAATCTTAAACAAGGTAAGCTCCCCTGCCTTCGCCTTTATTCTAGTGGATCACTATATCTCGCCCTGTATTTTACTATCCTCGCCCTAATACGTATACAGTATATATTTTTAATTTAATTTGAATAACTAAATTAAACTATATTATAGTTTTAAAATTTTAATTTTTAAAAAAACTAAAATCTGGGGGAAAAAAAAAATTTTTGCGCCGCCGCCGGACCACCGGGCGCCGCCGCCGGACCACCGGGCGCCGCCGCCGGACCACCGGGCGCCGCCGCCGGACCACCGGGCGCCGCCGCCGGACCACCGGGCGCCGCCGCCGGACCACCGGGCGCCGCCGCCGGACCCGGTTCGCCACCGCCTGGGCGCGAGGCGCCACCGGTCGGCTCGCCACGGCTTGGGCGCGAGCCGTGGCGCGGCTCCGCTCGCCGAGGTCTGGGCCGTGGTCCGATCGCCACCGCCCGGCCGAGAGTCACCGGCGGTCCGGTCGCCGCGGCATGGCCGCGTGCCGCCGGCGGTCCGGTCGCCACCGCGGGACGGCGAGCCGCCGCTGGTCCGCTCGCCACGGACAGGCCGCGTGCCGCCGGCGGACCGCTCGCCACGGTCCGGCCGCGAGCCGGACCGGCGCCGCTCGCCTTGGCCTGCGCGCGAGCCACCGCTCGCCGTTCCTTCGCCGCGAGCCGGACGCGGTCCGCTCGCCAGGCCGTGGGTGCGAGCCGGACGCGGCTCGGCTCGCCAGGCCGTGGGCGCGAGCCGTGCCAGGCTTTTTTTTTTTTTTTTTTTCAAAAATTTGACTTCTATAAATGTGCTCGGATTCCATTCTTTCCAATGGCACTTGAATTTTTTTGCAGTCCGAGACGAGGAAAAAAAACTCCAAAAAGGGTGTTACAAATTCCATGTCTTCGGAGGTAATTTTACTAATTAGTTTTCTGTCCGTAAGTAGTTGTTAAATTTAATAATTTTTGCTGTAGAAATTTGTGCTCGTCTTTGTGTTTTAATTTGTTAACAGTTACGTAGAAATTATTGCACATTTATCTCCTTTGAATTTAGCTCCTATCAGTTGCAGTAACGTTAATTTTGTTGTTAATTTAGCTACATAATGCTGTTTTGAATTTATCTACAGTAATTCATGGCCTATTAATTATTGTAACGTTAATTTTGTTGTTCCGTTAAAATTCTTAAGCATTGTTGTAGAAATTTATGCCCGTCTTTGTGTTTTAATTTGTTAACTGTTACGTAGAAATTATTGCACATTTATCTCCTACGAGTTTATCTCCCATTAATTGCAGTACCGTTAATTTTGTTCTTAATTGAGCTACGTAATGCAGTTTTGAATTTATGTACAGTAATTTATGTCCTTTTAATTATTGTAGCGTTGCTTTTGTTATTCTGTTAAAATTGTTAATTATTGCCGTAGAAATTTGTGCTACTCTTTGTGTTTTAATTTGTTAACTGTTATGTAGAAATTATTGCGCATTTATCTCCTATGAATTTATCTCCTACTAGTTGCAGTAACGTTAATTTTGTTGTTAATTTAGCTACATAATGCTGTTTTGAATTTATCTACAGTAATTCATGGCCTATTAATTATTGTAACGTTAATTTTGTTGTTCCGTTAAAATTCTTAAGCATTGCTGTAGAAATTTATGCCCGTCTTTGTGTTTTAATTTGTTAACTGTTACGTAGAAATTATTGCACATTTATCTCCTACGAGTTTATCTCCCATTAATTGCAGTACCGTTAATTTTGTTCTTAATTGAGCTACGTAATGCAGTTTTGAATTTATGTACAGTAATTTATGTCCTTTTAATTATTGTAGCGTTGCTTTTGTTATTCTGTTAAAATTGTTAATTATTGCCGTAGAAATTTGTGCTACTCTTTGTGTTTTAATTTGTTAACTGTTATGTAGAAATTATTGCGCATTTATCTCCTATGAATTTATCTCCTACTAGTTGCAGTAACGTTAATTTTGTTGTTAATTTAGCTACATAATGCTGTTTTGAATTTATCTACAGTAATTCATGGCCTATTAATTATTGTAACGTTAATTTTGTTGTTCCGTTAAAATTCTTAAGCATTGCTGTAGAAATTTATGCCCGTCTTTGTGTTTTAATTTGTTAACTGTTACGTAGAAATTATTGCACATTTATCTCCTACGAGTTTATCTCCCATTAATTGCAGTACCGTTAATTTTGTTCTTAATTGAGCTACGTAATGCAGTTTTGAATTTATGTACAGTAATTTATGTCCTTTTAATTATTGTAGCGTTGCTTTTGTTATTCTGTTAAAATTGTTAATTATTGCCGTAGAAATTTGTGCTACTCTTTGTGTTTTAATTTGTTAACTGTTATGTAGAAATTATTGCGCATTTATCTCCTATGAATTTATCTCCTACTAGTTGCAGTAACGTTAATTTTGTTGTTAATTTAGCTACATAATGCTGTTTTGAATTTATCTACAGTAATTCATGGCCTATTAATTATTGTAACGTTAATTTTGTTGTTCCGTTAAAATTCTTAAGCATTGCTGTAGAAATTTATGCCCGTCTTTGTGTTTTAATTTGTTAACTGTTACGTAGAAATTATTGCACATTTATCTCCTACGAGTTTATCTCCCATTAATTGCAGTACCGTTAATTTTGTTCTTAATTGAGCTACGTAATGCAGTTTTGAATTTATGTACAGTAATTTATGTCCTTTTAATTATTGTAGCGTTGCTTTTGTTATTCTGTTAAAATTGTTAATTATTGCCGTAGAAATTTGTGCTACTCTTTGTGTTTTAATTTGTTAACTGTTATGTAGAAATTATTGCGCATTTATCTCCTATGAATTTATCTCCTACTAGTTGCAGTAACGTTAATTTTGTTGTTAATTTAGCTACATAATGCTGTTTTGAATTTATCTACAGTAATTCATGGCCTATTAATTATTGTAACGTTAATTTTGTTGTTCCGTTAAAATTCTGATTGGATGGAAAATACTATGTTAATTTAACTACGTAATGCTGTTTTGAATTTGTGTACAATAATTTATGTCCGATTAATTACTGTAGCGTTGATTTTGTTGTCCTACTAATTACCTGATGTTTATTGTTGTTTCAGGATGACAGTCAGTCATGTGAAGCTACTGCAGGGCGGAATGGATACTCTCCATTTGCCACCTCAGCTGTGTTCCCAGATGTTGACGAGGCTTATTCGTACCTGCAACGGATTGCTCTGCAGGTGGGATTTGAACTTGTGACGGGGTCCTACAAACAGAACAGGAATGGTCCGCTGAGGTTATATTGCATTTGCAATCGGGGCCGGAAGGATAAGGCTGTAGATACGAGCGAATCTGATGTAGTCCGACGGAGTAGCAGCTCGACCAGAAGTTGTGAATGCCCATTCGCGATTGTCTTGAAACAGGGAATCACGGGGAATGGTTGGAATGTAGTGCCGTGTAAGGATCCTAGACGAGGGACGCACAACCACTCTTTCTCAGTGTACCCCGAGGGTCACAGACAGAGCTCCAAGCTCCATGCGGACGCGAAGCAGATGATCAGAGATTTGACAGACTCAGAAACAGCTCCAAGGCATATCAATGCCAGCCTCAGTAATTCGTTTCCGGACCTGCATCAGAACATTAGGCAGGTGTACAATGAGAGATCGGCATATGTAACGGAAAGGCGAGGCGGGCGCAACACGGCGGAGAATTGTTTGCATCTGGCCACCGCGAAAGGGTATGTAGTTAGTCACCGCTCAGCAGGTGATGGCACTCTGACTCATTTATTCATGGCCAATCCCGATGCTGTTGTGGCATTTCGCACGTTTCCGTGGGTTGTGGCCATCGACTCAACATACAAGACCAATCGGTACGGCATGCCATTCATTGAGATGGTTGGGATGTCCCCTTGCAACACAAACTTCTTGATCGCCTACGCAATTGTTGTTGACGAAACAGCAGACACCTATGAGTGGGTGCTGAACGCTCTGAAGAACTTGCTTGTGGATGGACCGTTCCCTGAGGTTGTGGTCACCGATCGGGAGATGGGACTGATTAGGCCACTTCTGACTGTGTTTCCAGAATCGAAACATCTGCTCTGCACCTGGCATATCAACAAGGATGTGGAGGCACGTGTCACCGTGCTTACGGGGAGTAAGAGGAACGGGTCAGGGTTCAAGAACGGTGCATGGTTCCGGATTTGCAATGCGTCCACCGTTACAGAGTACGAAACCGCCTTGGTTGATATGAGGGCTGCATGGTCTTGGAGCGTGGCTGTTATTAGCTACGCTGAGACGACGTGGCTCACACCCCATAAGGAGAAATTTGTGAGGGCATGGACGAACAGATTTCTGCATTTCGGGAACACAACTACGTGCAGGGTCGAGAGTGCACACTCGTCACTGAAAGGGTGGTTACAAACGTCGACTGGTTCACTGGACACGGTATGGAGGCGTGTCGACCTGCAGATAGCCCAGCAGATTACTATGATCAAGACCGGTCTCGAGAAGTCAAGAACGTGTATCGGAAGATTGCACCGTATGGCCGTTTTCAGCAACTTGATCAACAATGTGTCCAAATTCTGCCTGGATAAATTGAGGGTCGAGTACCGCAGGATTGATGCACTGGGAGCACAGGTATATGCTTACTGCGGCTGTGTGCTGCGCTCGACATACGGAATACCGTGTGCATGCGTCATGGCCGCGGCAGTTGCTGAAGGAATCCCCTTGTACTTGGACGACATTCATCCGCTGTTTAAGAGCCTGGCATTGGGTGATCACTCGCAGAGCACGGAGAACAGCTCGAGGGCCGAACAGGATCAGTCGCGGTTCGACACTCTGTTGGAGGAGTTGGCACGCAGCGACCCTTCGGTCCGACGACGAGTTGCATCCTACGTAGATGCGCAGTTGCATCCGGAGGAGAGCGGCATTGGCGAGCCGGACATCTGTACCAGTGCACGTGGGAGACCAAGCGAGCAGGTCCCCCGATCAAGATCAACCCGACGTTCACCGAGCTACCACGAGCACGTGAACAGGCGATACGGGAGTAGTTCAAGGTCCCCGGGGCGTGCTTCAGGGAGCGGTCGCCGCCACGGTAAGTACAACATGTTTATCTTATTGTTTATCTAAATGTATATCGCCGCCTGCACAAGATATTTATGTTAATGTGTTGTCCTGCAGCGACATTCCCGTTCCTCGAAAGTGTCCCCCACATTGTCAGGCGTTACATCGAAGGCTGGAACGATGTCGTGAGTGATGGTAACTGTGGCTTCAGATGCGTTGCTGATGCGTTCCACGTAGACGGTGAAGGTGAATGGTCCACAGCGCGTCGGGCAGTATTTAACGAGATATCAACTCATTGGCCTGACTACGTTCCCATTTACGGTTCGCAAAATGACGTTGAACTCGCCAGAGCCCGTATACACCACACCAGCGGTCCATGTGGTCCAGAGCATTGGTTCACGGTCATTGCGGACATGTTTCCCATCGCCACCTACTACAACACGGTCGTGGTTTTATATTACATTTTAGAGAACGGGTCGGCGGACCATTGCTGTACAGTCCTTCCACTGAGGGCAGGTGGGGGCGAGGCTGGAACAAGTAGGGAGCTGCACATTGTATACGTTCGCAGTGCAAGCCATTTCGTCCGGGTAAACATGAAGGAAAACTGTCCCATGCCCCCCGTGGTTAATCTGTGGACCACGCTAAGGAAGCCTGATGTCGTAGGTTGGGAGTTACCCTTTCGTAGGAGGCTAAGCGCTTGGAGAAGAGCATACTCCCAGAGTAATTAACTGTTGTTATTAACTCGGCATGTACGCAACCGTTACAGTTATTGCCTACGCGTCGCGTAATTAATTTTGAAAGCGTTGTCGATGCAAAAATGAATGACGCATAAATGTGATATGCAAAAACATAGCCGATTACATAAATGAGCAGAATATGGCACAACTGTGAGCTCACACATAAACAAACATTCGACTAAGGAATGGGTCCATAACCGAGCCTCCGATACTCATCGCGATGACCGAGCAGAGTCGTCATCAACTCCCTCATGCTGGGGTCGCCGAGTCCATCAACGGTCGCCAAGCCAAACGGATCCAGTGCGCTCATCACGTCACTCAGCATCTGTTACACAGGAAACAGAGTTTACAATAACGAGACAACAAAATGTAATATAATTACTCGAAGCAAACAGTTAGTGAAAACTTACCGATAACTGATGATGTGTCTTGTCCGGGCCACTCGCGGCAGCATGTTCAGGATTTGCGATCACTGGGTGCGAATGAGTCGCGTACCAGTCCTCGTAATCCATGGTACACTCTGATTGGGGCGTGGCTACCGGGAACGCCGCAAGCCGTTCGTTGTGCCAAGTGTGTGCCATCTCCCATAGGGTCAACTGCAGCCTCCCTGGGTAGGTCACTGAATAGCCGGCTGGATCAGCCGGGCGGAAACAAGGCTCCGGCGCAATAGCAAGACCCCGCGGTATACCCTGTAGGAGACCGAACTGCCGCACAACGCGATCTGGCATGTACGCCTCCATTGCGTCGAGGTATCGGATCACGCCGCGGTAGTGAGTCCTCCCCCCCGCAGCCCTAACCACGTCCACTCCATATGGCAACCAATCCACCTGCAAAAAGTTTCACAGACATGTTACGTTTCTATGGAATCCGATCTATCTACTACTGTCAGAATAAGAGTAAAAGCATGGAATTCATACCTGGTCGGGCTGTAAGGCATCCAACTGTCGCCTGATGGCACCGAGCCTCCCCGTACCCCTCCCCGATCTAACCCCTGTGTGCCACCGACTGGCGCGACCCGGAAGAGCTGGCAACGTACTCGGTCCCGGCCGAAACATCGGAAAGTACTCGTATATCCATGCTTGAAGCAGCGTGCAACATCCGCATAGGCCGCGCGCCTTGGACCGGGACGCAATTCCCAACTGCAGATACAAACTGGCCAACGTCGCCGAGCCCCACGACAACTGCGACAACTGCGAATCAAGCAGGGGTAGAAGGTTGGCTCTAACCTTATTCCCAGTTTTATCCACAAAAAGCGTGGATGAAAACAGGGTCAGCATGTAGCACATAAATTGGAAGTTCTGGCTCTGCCCCGCCGCTACACACCTCGCCATCAAAGATTGGGCATCTATGTTACCCCCGTTCCAGTCTTCCGCGAGAAAGGACTCCACGTCTTTCCCAAACAGTTCGGCGCACGCTTCCTCAATAGTCTCCGCCGAAATGGTACTCGCAACAGCGCCACCATCGATGGGAATGCCAAGAATCATCTCAACGTCATGCATCAAGATGGTCATCTCCCCAAACGGCATGTGAAACGTGTTCGTGTCCGGCTGCCACCTCTCGACAAAAGCGGATATCAGTGCCATGTCAAGGAACTGGAACATAATCGCAGGCAGGTGGCCCAACCCGGTCGCATGTATCCGGGCCTGTGCAACATCGCTCAGTTCGGGGAGCGTGTCGACTAGCTGCTTGCATAGCGGCGACCGAGCATGGCATCTCAACACACCTCGCTCTATACCATTCCAAACGTCAAGCGCGACGTGTCCTCCGAAGCTTGGTATGACGAGGTCATCCTGCGGGCCACCAGCCACTGGTCCCCGCACTAGCCACGTCTCATCGGCGGCGGGTCGCTTCCTCCTATTCCTCGGTGCCATTCCGGTGCTAGGCTCACTGGCATTGCACAATCCACCAGAAGACTGTGCGAATTGACCAGCTCTGTTCCTCACGGTGTGCCTGGCTCCAGCTTCAGCATAACGTTCGATCCCGGCATCCAATGGAACACTCGAACCAGGTTGGCCCACCGGGGGGACATCTGCGGGCAGGTCATAATTCATCTGCCAATCACTTTCATGACGGATACCACCGGGCGCGAGGATGTTAATCTCCGGACCGTCCCATGTCGGCATGGGATCGAATGCACGAACGCTCGGTGGAGAAGGCTGCTCCGCTCCTACATCAAACTCCCGCGGGTGAGGCGACGGTTCATCCTCGACCACGCGGCCTCTAGCCTGTCTCGCCGAGGCACTAACACATCTTCGTCGTATGGAACGACCATGACCGTCAGGTTGACCACCAGTGCTCATCTACGACACAAGATATGTAATTAGTATAACAACAAGTGAATCAAACTGATATGATAAGATAAATTAACATACATTTCAACAACGTGTGAACTGATTTTTCGAACAGTGCATCAACGAACTGGAACATTTTTTCTAGTTACAAATTGGAGATTACATAAATAAATAATCTTATTTTCTTACCACATCGCACTATTATTAACATTCAAGGAAACAATAGTTAAAACATATCGTAACAGTTTACTACACAATTGTTTACATCGGATTACTAAAGTTTGTTTACATAGAACTATATTCTATTATGTCACATAACTAAATAATTTCCAAAAAACACAATTCCTAATCAATAATTTCTGAATAATTTCTATTACGTCACATAACTAAATAATTACTAAATTACCCAATTTCTAAAAAATACAATTTCTAAAACAATATGTCCAAATTTAAACTAAGTAATTTCTACGAAACACAATTTCTTCGTTTTAATTCCAATTACGCCACATACCTAAATAATTTCTAAATTGACCAATTTCTACAAAATACAATTTCTAAACCATTATGTCCACATTGAAACTAAGTAATTTCTACAAAACACAATTTCTTCGTTTCAATTCCAATTACGTCACATAACTAAATAATTTCTAAATAACCCAATATCTAAAAAATACAATTTCTGAAATATTATGTCCGAATTTAAACTAAGTAATTTCTACAAAACACAATTTCTTCGTTTTAATTCCGATTATGTCACATAACTAAATAATTTCTAAATAACCCAATATCTAAAAAATACAATTTCTAAATAAATTCTATTATGTCACATAACTAAATAATTTCTAAATAACCCAATTTCTAAAAAAAACAATTCCTAAAATATTATGTCCAAATTTAAACTAAGTAATTTACACAGAACACAATTTCTTCGTTTTAATTCCAACTATGTCACATACCTAAATAATTTAGAACAACACAAATTCTAAACAAATAATTCCTAAGTAATTTCTATTATGTCACATAACTACATAATTTCTAAAAAATCCAACTTCTAAAAAATACAATTTCTAAAATATTATGGCCAAATTTAAACTAAATAATTACTAAAAAACACAATAAGCTTCCAATTATGTCATCATGTCCAATTATGTCATTAATTCCGACAAGCTCAACAAAATTCTAACAATTCCGACAAGTTCAACAAAATTCGAATAGATCGGGCAACGATTCCCACGAAAAGAAAAAAAAAATTTCTCAAAAACTTACATTTTCCGGCGAGATTCCGGCGGGATTCCGGCGAAATTCCGGCGAGATTCCGGCGCCGGGCGGCGGGCTGCAGGCGGAAATGGAAGGGAAGGGGGAGAGGGAAGGGGGAGAGGGAAGGGGGAGAGGGAAGTGGGAGAGGGAAGGAATGGGAGAGGGAAGGAATGGGAGAGGGAAGGAGAGAGGGAGGGGGAGAGGGGTATTTATAGTTTTTTTGTAGGGTTTTTAATATTTTTTATTTCTTTTTTCTGTTTTCTTAAAATTAAAAATTATTTTATTTTAATTCAAAATACGTGTATTTATACGTATTAGGGCGAGAATAGTAAAATACAGGGCGAGATATAGTAATGCCCTTATTCTATTAACACGGGTATACGCCTTTATTCTATTAACACGGATATACGCCTTTATTCTATTAACACGGGTATAGGAAATGCCCTGCCTACAACACTAATATGTTTCATTAAAACAGGATTCAACATATAATTGGGCAAAAAAATCAAAAATTGAAAATCGAACCAAAAATTGAATTATCTGAATTCGAATAACCCGAATCAAATTTAATATACGGCTTTTGAATATCCGAATTGAATAAACCGATTTCTAAATACGGTTTTTGGTTTGGTTTTGGATATTAAAACTCAAACCGAAACCCGAACTGAATACCGAATTGTAATTAATTAAATCAATTAAATATATATAATAATAAATAAATTTTAAAACTACAAAACTAAATTTATAAGTAAATATAAGTGGGAGGACTAATCTATAAATTTTAAAAATTACCCCAAACATCTTAACATTAATTGGATCCAATAGACAAAAGACTGATATTCAAGTGTTTTACAATCCATATTCATTATAAACAAGTTTAATAAATTAGTTTATTTAAATTTCTTATAAATTTTAAAAACAAGTATATATATTCTTATAAATTCTTATTGGCATGAACGTAAACGGAAAACATTAACTATAATCAATAAATATTCATATCTAAACTACAGTGCTCTTAGTAATCACAGTGATAAGGTGCACAAATAATTGATTCTTCAACAATAATCTTTCACTAGAATAAAGCATTCCTCAAACAATGGACATTTTCCTCTGCTCTAAAAAATTAACAAACTACAATGGACTCAGAAGAGATTACTTGGTGAAGAGATGAAGACAGTGATTAGCCAACCAAGAAGCATAAACAAGTGAGGATGTGGATCGCTGCGTAATGGTTATGCTTCCGGTAGCATGAAAGTGAGCCTATTTCAATCTGATTCGTAATCTCCAGTCTCCACTTCCCATATTCACTGAAGAAGAAAATATGTCAATTCAAAGTCAAAGCCAACGTTTAAATCTACTCGTAGAGAACCTAAAGCAACTAGCCTGGTACAGCCCTTATCTAACCGCAGACAGTGGCAGAACCAGAACTGATTTTAAGGAGGGTCGGGATGATAATAGTAAAATAATTTAACATAATACACGATCTAGAATGTATAAAATATCATTTTTTACATAAACATAAAGATGTAAGAGATAAAATTTATGATAATTTAGATTTTATATTTGAACTAAAATATAATACATTTTAATACATTAACTCTTAGTACAATTCCTAATAATTTTAATGAATACATCTACTAAAATATGTAATTTTTAACTTTAAAAAAACCTAAGAACTATAATATATAAATATCATAGTTAATTTAAGAGAAAGTTTCCTATTAGACAATCTAAATGTTAGACTAATCATGAAAAGTCTCGTTCAATAACTATTAAAGTCAAATTATAATTATTTATACATTACTATACAAATAAAACAAATATCAAATCAACTTATTAGTTATATCAGTTATAAAATAACCTCGTATAATGATTTGTCAGTGTAAAACAAGACGTTGTGTTAATTTAATAGTGGAATTTTTGTTTCACCCTCTAAATGTATTTAAATTACTTATATAAATAGAAGAGAAAGAAAACATAATATATATTATAAGCACATTCATCATGTATGGAAACGGTAATACATAAGTCAAATTAATAGGGTAATAATAATAAAAAGGATTTGAGATCAAATGGTATTAAATACTCCTCAGTCACAAAATACTCCTCAAATTAAATAATGTAATAATAAATGGCAAAATTTTGGGAAAGACCGTCGTTGATCTTTCCATAGGCTTATGGAAAGACGGGGTTTAATTATAATAATACAAAGTAAAAGGTCTTAGTTGCAATATTAAAAATTTATTATGCAACGTGTAGTAGTTATAAAGTTTATAACCCGATTCATTCAACTCAAAAATTTTATCTTCATTTCTTCACCATCTTTCAAGAGACTGACTCATAATAAATTCAACTAAGAAAAATGTAATAATAATTGAAGGAAAAGTTGGAAAAGTTGGAAAAGGAGTATGGAAAATGGAAAATGGAAAATGGAACCTCATCCACTCCACGTAGCAAGCAATAGCAAGGCTTTAAAAGGATGGAAGAAGGCTTAACATTAGTCCCACGTCGAAGGATTGTGGAGACTCTTAGGTAGATATCAACTATAAATAGATGAGTATCACTCAATCTTTTCTTCAAAGCATCAAATGAAGTTGGGCCTTAAGTGACTAATCAATTGGCCTTGGACTTGAGTCTGAAAGTGGTTAATTTTAAGTTTAAATTTTGACATGCTTATGAATTTTTTTGGTTTGGCCCACACTTGTTGTGGGGAAAAAATCGGATGAAATGAATTCAAATAGATAAGGGTTGGATCAATTTGGTTTATTTGGGTTAAATTTGGTTTCAAATCGAAACCGAATTTTGAATTTGGTTCGGATATTTTGGGTTATTTGGTTTATTTGGGTCGATTTTTAGGAGAAAAACCAAATAACCCGAATTGAATAAATTGAAAATCGAATAAACCGAACCGATGTCCACCCCTACCTATAATAACTTAGCAAACATGGTTGATAGCTAAGAGCTTGCTCGAGTTTTTTCCATTATGAAACTAGGATGACCCTTCCACTACATGGACTCCTAGATCAATGGAAGGATCTATACTGTTGGGGAATTAGTTATTTACCGACGTCCTGCAGAACGACGGAGTTCACACTCATATATCAATGATTGCCTGTCAGCTTTCGTTGTTGCTATTTTTGTACCAACGTTAACTCAAATTGCCAAATTTATTTTATTACACTCTTCTACTTTGTTTTGCACCATCGCGTTGAAGTTTCCATTCTCTTCACTTTTCTCCAGGAATTTTATTTTAAGCCTTGCAATACAGACTTCAATAAATTTAATCTTGTTATCATTTTGAGCTTCACACATGTGGCCGTATTGAACATTCATACCAAAGTTGTTCATATCCATACTAGTGTAAGATGCAATATTTCCATAAGAGTGGTCGACAATAATAAAGTCCTGCAACACAAACCCTTCCAGTAGACGTTTTCCTCATATTCTCCCTTTTCTAAAAAAAAAACTTCTTCATTCTTGTAGCACGGCGACTTTCCTATTTTCCTAGCATTTCATCTAAAAACCAACGCCAACCTTTTCATTAATTCCACCTGCTTGTAGCGGTGGATCAATGTTTCCGGCACCTCTTTCCAAGTGTTCGAATGCATTCTGGCACTCCTCATTAGAGAAACAGTCAGATGATTACTCTTTTTCACCTCCTTGTCATGAACTATCTGAGAGAACCATTCAATAGAAGCAACAGAATCGACTTCCCTTTAATTATTGTCCCTGACACAACTGAAATCAACTTCTTGGTAGTCGACTTGACCACCATACATATACACAAGTTATAATCAGCTAAAGGTATTGAGGCTTTTATCTAGTTTTTTCTTATGAAATTGATGCAACATGTGTATTTGACATTGGTTCATTAATCTTCTATTATAATGTGTTCTTAAATTTAGAGTTTAAATTTATTTTTATGGAAAACAAATTCAATGTCGGGTACAATACTTGCACAAATTACTACTATACATGCACAGTGAAAACTTTGTGCAAGCCAATTTATTATTATTCGATTTTATCCATTTAAATACGAGATATGCATCTACATTCTTTGTGATTTCTATGGATTTGCATCTATAGTAAAACACTTTTGAATTATAAATTTGATTATTAACATTATTGCCTTTTTTTGCATCATATCTTGACTAAGCCTTTTTGTTGCAACAGAGAGATGATATGTTAGAAGTAGTTAATCTTGATTTGGCATCTGAATGTGTGCCAAAAGAGGCAACCATACAACTAAACATGGCGCTTTTGTGCACAAACGATTCCCCAACTTTGAGCCCTATAATGTCCCAAGTTGAGAACCTGAAGGCCAAACAAATGTACAAGACATGTTGTCTGATCTAGAGTTCTCAATGGCGGCATCAAAGTTGAGTACCACAAGACGAGGCAGACATACTAATATGGAATCTTTGACTAAGCCTTTTTGTTACATCAAAGAGATGATATGTTAGAATTAGTTAATCTAGTTTTGACATCTAAATATGTGCCAGAAAAGGCCGACATACTACTAAGCATGGCGCTTGTGTGCACGAACGATTCCCTAACTTTGAAGTGTTGCGTGGAATGGAGAAAGAACAGAAAATATGAACGAAAATAACAAGACACAAGATTTACGTGGTTCACCAATTTGGCTACATCCACGGGAGACGAATTCACTAATTTTATGCGGAACAGAATTAGAGTTGGTTTACAGAGAGAAGAGAGACACTTTATATGCTGTCTCCACTAAACCCTAACAAACTGGGCCAAAAACACAATTCAGCCCAAATCAACAGCAGTCCAATAAAGAGACAAGCTATACCGTCGGACCGGGGGCGACTCCGCCCCCCCGGACCCCCAGGCCAGGGTGCGCTTCGCCCCCCTGGACCCCCCGACTCGCTGACCGGGCAGCGAGACCCCCGTTTGTTTCCCAGGGGCGACTGCCGCCCCCCCGGACCCTCAGGCCAGGGTCGCAGAAGCGGCTATTACAGTATTCAAGGCATACCAACATGAAGCCTATAATGTCCCAAGTTGTGAGTTTGAAGGCCAAACAAATGTACAAGACCTGCTGTCTAATCCAGAGTTGTCAATGGTGGTTTCAAAATTGAGTACCACAAGAAGTCATTTTTGGGAGATCCCCTCTTCCATCCTAATTCACAACATGTCCACAACTGTCCCAAACTCCAAAATTGTCCCATAATTCACAATTATCCCATAATATATTTATATATCATTAGTTTATTAATATTTTATTTTAAAAAATTTAAATTTAAAGATTAGCGCAGATATGAATTTATTAAAAAACAATTTGGTCGTCTAGCACAAGACTTGCATGAAATACTACAAAACATACATAGTGACAACTTTGTGCATGAAATCGGCTGCCACATATTAAGAGGAATTAACTGTGATTTTCCTTCCCAAAGTTTTAACAGTTGTCTCTCACAAACCTTCTTGGTAGTCGACTTGACCACCATAAAAATACAAGAAGATACTAATCAGCTAAAGGTGTCGGGGGCTTTTATCAAGTTATGAAATTGATGCAACATGTGTCTTTGGAATTGGTTTAATAATCTTCCATTATAATATTCTTAAATTTAAATTTTAGTTTTTTATTTATTTAAAAAAATCGGTTGCACAAATTACTACTATAAATGCACAGTAAAAACTTTGTGCAAGAAATTGGCTAGCACATATTATTATTAGGTTTTATCCATTTAAATACGAGATTTGCATCTACGTTCTTTGTGATTTTCTATGGATTTGCATCTACAGTCAAACACTTTTGAATTATGGATTTTGAAATTTGGTTTTACCGAATTTTTCTCACTCTTATTAGTATGTTCCAACATGACCTATCTAACCAAGTATGCAATAAATTAAAGCATTAATGGCACAAGACTTGGTTATGTAGTTCGGTGAAATCCACCTACATATGTGGGGCCCAGTTCAGAATGAATCCGCCAATTAGAAAGATACAGTACAAAGTACATCATACAAAATACTTATCTTTACTAACTATAACGTGTGAATTTTGCAAGCTCCCCTTGCTACCGATCCGCCTTCATCAGACTCCCTCTGACCTTGAAACTCGTTGACACTAGATCTACTCCTCCCGAGGAATTAAGGTATATGATTCTGTACTTTGAACAACATGTCAAGTATGTTGGAACATAGAATTCTGGCTCTTTGCAATTCTCTCGAAAGATTGAAAATCCGTGTGCAGATTTTTCTCTATTAATTCCGCAATCAATGCAGCCGTGGTTGTCCCCTTTTATAGCCATGAGTAGATTGAAATTCTCCATGATTATCTCCATAATATTCCTATTCCATATCTGCTTCTTGAAGCATATCCAAATCCCATAATTAAAGGGATTTTCCTTATCACAATATATCTCATATATTCGATAATATCAACTCCATATTTGTAGGGATTTTCCATAAATCAACTATGCTTCCATACACCTAATATATAGTAGAATATTCAGATTTCCATAACTCACAAATACCATAATATTCTATCTTCTTTTTCCGTAAATCTTCTTGGAGTAAATATGTTGTTTCGCATGTTCCAACATGGAAAGTTTTTCGTTTCCAAATATGTTCACAAAAACTGCCAATTAAGTATTCAATGCATATCACTTGACTTTACAATCTCCCCCTTTGGCATTTTGTGGACCCAAAAATTTTTGGCCGTTAATCACACAACGAAAAACTTGTCATCATACACATAGGTCTTCTCAACTCCACCTATGTTGGAACATATGCACAATACTGAATCTGAACAAAAATTGAATACCAGAATTCCATCAAAACATGAATACCAAAATTCGAATACTAGAAATCCATAAATTCCATCAAGAATAAACTTCAGATTAAAGCTAAATTCAATCCAAAATAAAAAATTCTCCCCCTGGGACTAGAAACATGCCAAAGGCAATTAATATTAAAAAAATATATAAGCAGCAAGTAGGTTCCCCCTGACTTTGACATCTATGTTGGAACATAGAGAAGAAATCCCATTTAGAAGCAGGCTTCCAACCATGCTTTCTCTTCCTCCAGGTTTACCTTTTCTGCCTCTAGCGCTGCCATTTGAATGGCTATTGCACCCAGTCTCTCATTCAGAACCACCAGTTTAGCCTTCTTTTCAGCCAATGAAGAAGTAGACCCAGAAGGACTATATGGTAGATCATGCACATGCCTCAATCCGAATGTCTTCTTGTTTAGCCTTAGGAATTCCGTGTCAATAACCATGTCTTTAGCCTTCCCCTTTACCTTGGCGCTCTTAGCCAGTGCTGAAATCAAACCAGGATAGACAATGACATTTTTTGCTTTGGGAGTTATGGCGTGCGTTACTAGGTTCTGCTAAATAAATAGTCCAAAATTGACTGGCTTCCGTGTTCCAACATAGAACAGTAGTTTGGCCATTTCTCTCATCAGAGCAGTCGTGTTCAAAGATGGCATCCAGCTGTTAACTGCTATCTGGTACTGGCCAAAGAACCTTAATGACAAGCATGAAACTTGTGAATACCCTGCTTCAGGGCACTTAGCTTTGTACCCTCCTGAGATTGTCTCCAGTATTTGATCATCTAACACCCCTAAATTCTCGGGAAACACCCATTCAAACTATGGTGTTTACAGCCCCAAAACCTTATTTATCCTTGCAGCTGAGAGATCCATAATCTTTCCTCACACGTACACTCTTCTAAACCAGGGAGATTCAACTTCCAGATTTTCAGCCATCAAGTTGGCATACCCCTCGATAACAACTTGCCTATTATACTGCAGCTGGACAGTGGCTGCCCTCTTCATCCCTATTAAATTTAGAAAATTCAAAAAACCACTCTTCCCGTATGCCTCAAGATCTATATGTCTCTCAGGAATAAACTTCCTCTCAGCAAAAATTTCTCCCATTTCTTCACATTTTAAATCAAAATATGAGAAAGAAAGTGCATCGCTTACAGGGAGGGGAAGCAGTACTTTCCTCTTGATAGATTCCCGACTCTTCTTGGCCCTTTTTGTTGGTGGAGAATCTTCTGGTGAAGCCATCTTCCTCTTTCCCTTGACTGACTGTAAAAATACATCCAGCACTTCATCACTTGAATAATTCATCTCAGAGTATTCCTGTGTTGGAACATACTGAGTTTCCTATACTTCTTCAGTTTCAGCAGTCTGTGTTGGAACATACTGCACTTCTTCTGATTCACTTGATTCTGCTACTGGTTCTTCAATGTGAGTTCCTTCCTTGTCATCATATGCATCACCAGTTATATTAACCTGGTCTTCTCCTCCCATATCATTATCAACATCCATCTCTTCACTGTTTTCATCCCCAACCTGCTGTGTTGGAACATAGGCACCATGTTTCTCTTCCTCACTGTCAGAGAGGTTAATAATTATTGGTTTCCTCATCTCTTCCATTCTCTGAGCTGCCCTCAAATCACAAAATCCTACAGGCAATATGTCAGTAGACCGAATCACTTCTAGTCCTGTAGCATCCCCATCACTGATTTCTCTAATAACAACACAGCTCGAACGAGGAATCGAAGAATAAATATGAAATTTATCCTTCCCTCTGTACTCATCATATCTCCCCATCAGGAACTTCACCTTGTAATTTTCTACATTTCACAGCTCTCCAATATTCCCAGTCACAAATTCCTTGACCTTGACACTCAGAAATTCACCCTTTACACTTTTAATCTTTGTCAAGTCTACTGTCAATCTATTAGCTTCTAACCATTCAAATATATCATCCATAGTCTTGAATTCCATCCCGTGGATTTTAATAGTTGGAGGATCAGGTTTAATTACCTTTTGAAATTGACCCTTGCCTTTGGTACTGGGAAGTCCATCCTGATCTCCATCACCCGAACCAGAGTCATGACCTTCTTCATTCTGCTCAATACCAATCTCAGCCTCAACATTCTCTTCACATTGACTGTTATCTTTGGGCAAAACTTCCTCAACATTATCCTCCATTAGTTCCTTGGTTGCATCTGCCCGATGTTGCAGAGATTCTTAATTTTTAGATTCGGCCGAGGGAGAGTTTGTGGTTGAAGACATTTTTGGCACGAAGCTTTTGCGAGAGAAGGATCGTGGGGAGAGTTTGCAGCAATACTTCGAAGAATGCCAAGATGAATGAGAAAGTGGCCGAAAAGAGAGGGATTCGAAATGATGTGGACAATTTTGAATCCAACACAAACTCTTCAACTCTTTTGCCATGAAACCCTTTTTGGTTTTCCAAGATGAGTAATGATAACTCGTTTCCCTCTTGTCAACTTGAGAAATCACATTAAAAACAACTTCCAACATATCATAACTTCTAATTTTCCAACTATTCTGCTTCCATTTTTACACACCTTTTCTTCTTTTCATATATATATATATATATATATTTTTTTTTGACAGAAAATAATCAAACAAAATAAAATATTTACATTTGACTAAAGGCAAGGATTACCTCAAATTTGACAAACACCTAAGTGTTGCCTGAGACTTTCAAAAGTGGCAGTGTGCAACGGCTTGGTAAAGATATCAGTAAATTTCTTGTGTGTTAGAACATAGACTACCTCCACTTCCTTCCTTTCAACAAGATCTCTAATAAAGTGATGCCTTACGTCAATATGTTTGGTTCTCGAGTGCTGGACTAGATTTTTTGAGATATCAATAGCACTTGTGTTGTCACATAAAATCTTCAAAGGGCCTTGATGAATTCCATAGTCATTCATCATTTGTTTCATCCATAATAATTGTGCACAACAACTTCCAGCAGCAAGATATTCAGCTTCTGCGATAGATAAGGAGATTGAATTCTATTTCTTACTATACCAAGCAACCACATTCGTGCCAATAAAGAAACAACCACCTGTAGTGCTTTTTCTATCATCGGCATTACCAGCCCAATCAGAATCACTATACCCAATCAACTCAGAATCTTGATTCTTAGAATACCAGACATTATATTCAGAAGTCCCACTTACATATCGAATAACTTTTTTGACTTCTATGAGATATGACTATTTTGGATCAGCCTGAAATCTTGCACATATCCCAACGCTGAGACATATATCTAGTCTACTTGTTAAACACAATAGACTCCCAATCATTCCCCTGTATAACTTTTGATCAACTGCAACTCCTTTCTCATCCTTGACAAGTTTGTCAGAATCTCCCATAGATGTTCGAACTGCTCGGGCATTGCTTAACCCAAATTTCTTCACGAGATTCAATGCATACTTGCTTTGATTTATGAACAATCCATGTTTTCCTTACTTAACTTGCAGTCCTAGAAAGTATGTGAGCTCTTCAACCACGCTCATTTCAAACTCAGCCTGATAACTGTGACAAACTTTTGTACCATAGATGGTGAAGTTGAACCGAATACTATATTATCCACTTAAATTTAAGCAATCAGAATTTTGGATGACTTATCAAGCACAAATAAAGTACGATCTACTTCCCCTCGACGATAACCTTTCTTAAGAAGAAAGTTAGTAAGTCATTCATATCATGCCCTGGGTGCTTGCTTTAAACCATATAAGGCCTTCTTGAGGCGATATACATGATGAGGGTAATAAGGATCCTCAAATCCTTTAGGTTGTTCAACATAAACTTCTTCATTTACCACACCATTTAGAAACGCACTCTTGACATCCATTTGATACAGTGTAAAATTCATAGAGCAGGCAATAGCAAGTAAAATTTGAATTGACTCTAACCTGGAAACTGGTGCGAACGTCTCATCAAAGTTAGTACCTTCAACTTGTGTATATCCTTGGGCAACCAGTTTAGCTTTTTTTTTAGTAACATGGTTGTCAGCATCAGATTTATTCTTGAGAATCCATTTTGTGCCAATGACATTAACACCTTTAGGATGAGGAGTGAGATACCATACATCGTTTCTCGCAAACTGACCTAGTTCTTCTTGCATTGCAGCAATCCAGTATTCATCTAGTAATGCCTCCTTGTAATTCTTAGGTTCAATGAGGGAGATGAAGCATTGTAATCCAGCTAACTTCCTGTAATCCACCCGAAGAACTGGTCGAGTACTTCTTGCCACTGATTCAGGTTGATCCTGTGTTGGAACATAGGATACAGAAGTGGGGGACGATGTTCCAACATGCTCAGTATCAACTGGTTCATCAACAGTCTGCTCAGATGTTCCAACATGTAATGAATCTTCCTTATCAGGTTGACGAGGCTGTGTTGGAACATGAGTGTTACTAGGTTCTTCTTCTCCGACATCTGAGTTTTGTCCTTCTTCGAAATCATCCACAATAACATTGATAGACTCCATAAGTGTGTTGGTCCGATTGTTATAGACACGATAAGCACGACTATTGACAAAATACCCAAGAAAAATTCCAGTATCACTACGATTATCAAATTTTTCCAATTGCTCTCTGTCTCTGAGGATATAACACTTGCTTTCGAACACATGAAAGTATGAGACATTTGGTTTCCTACCCTTCCAAATCTCATAAGAAGTTTTACTGGTGAATGGATGCAGATATACTCGATCAATCATATAGCAAGCTATGTTAATAGCTTCTTCCCACTATTTTTTATGAATTTCTTTCTTGGCTAACATCACTTAAGCCATCTCCTATAAGGTTATGTTTTTCCTTTCTACAACACCATTCTGCTGAGGGGTTATTGGTGCAGAAAACTCATGCTGAATACCAAGCTCATCACAGAAATCATTAAATTGAGAATTTTAAAATTCCCTACCACGATCACTACGAATTCGAATAATCTTTCGGTCTGTAACTTTATCACTAGACTTCTGAATACTTTCACCATATCAGATTTTTCTTTAAGAAACACTACCCAAGTATATCTGGAGAAATCATCAACACATACAAAGATATATTTCTCCCCACCTATACTAGGTGTATTATTTGGACCCATCAAATCCATATGCAACAATTCCAGATTTCTTGAGGTGTTATATATTGAATTGACTAATGGGGAGATCGAATTTGTTTACCTTGTTGACATGGTCCGCACACAATTCTGTCTTGCTTGTTAAGGAAGGCATACCTCGTACAGCTTTTGCATTTGCAATTTTCACCAAGGTTTTTTAATTGATGTGAACGAGCTTCCTGTGCCACAGAAATCCTTCATCTTGCTTCGAGATCATACATCATACTTCTTGTTCCAGAAGATAGCAATTATCTGATGATCGTATGCCTGAAAGAACCTTGACTTCTCCATGTTTCACTAGGCATTTATCTTTCTGAAATTCCACAATCATATTATCATCACACAATTGACTTATGCTCAGTAGATTGGCCTTCAAGTCTTCCACGAACAGTACACTAGTGAATATTGGAAATCCTTCAATCTGTAGCTCACCTTTTCCAACAACTCGACTCTTCTTTCCATCACCAACGTAACATAACCACCATCGAAAGGTGTGATATTTGTAAGAAATTCTTAAGTTCCAGTCATATGGCGAGAGCATCCACTATCAAAGTACCAAAAATCTCTGGAATATAATATAAGTGACGTATGTGGAACAAGACATGTACCAGTTCTTTTGACAACCTATACCTTCCCGACCGTTCTAGTTTTCTGGATTTCGCCTATGTTGGCATACATCGAGTTGACGTCCTGCCATTTGATCTCTGAATAGTTTTTGACATCTATCCTCGGAGTGACCTTGGTATGAACAGTAGCTGCAGATGAGAGGTTTCCTTTGATAGGGCTTGCCGAACATTCTCCTTACCTCTCGAAGCTTTGTCTTGAGATTCGCTGGATTCTAGAGTAACTCGTGTGCCTCAGACTTGAGTGTGCTTGTATTATACCCAATTCTGGGTTGATCTCCAAAATTCTTTACCATGTCCAGAATATCATCAAGCTTAGCTTTTCCAGAATTTAGTTTAGAAATTACTGCTTCAGAAGTCTCAGCTCTCTTGGTTCTAAGATTAGCTTTTCATTTAATTCTTCGATTTCCTTTCTGAGTTCAACAACTTTTACATAATTTCTTTTTCTGTTTCAATCAACTGCACTTTTTCTTCCTTCAATTCTCACATAGTGTACGTCTTTTCATAAGTGCTGTAGATTTCTTCATCACTAATAGCAAGTTCATCATCTTCATCACTGGATGTTTCATATGGATAGATGTTAGAACATACAGCTTCAACTTTATTCAGTGTGTTGGAACATCCATTCTCTGATGCATCATAAGTTTTTGCTCCAAATGCCACATAGTTGCTTACAAGTGCCTCTTCGTCTTTCTCTTCTTCTTCTCCATCTTCGCTCCACGAGGTGACATAAGATTTTCCCTGTTTCTTTTGAGTGTTAGCACATTCAGCCCGAATATGACCATATCCTTCACATTCTCTGCATTGAATTCGTCCAGGCTATTTTGGTTCGCTACTTTGATTTCTGAAGAACTGCCAATTTCTTTGCTCAAATCTTGTTCCACGATTATTACCAGTATCTTGTGGCCTTGGTTTATTTCCTCCTAACCTCTCCTGAGATTTCTTGTTTACTACATTCTTCAGCATTCTTGAGAAATTCTTCGTGATAAGTGCAAGCTTTTCAAATTCATCATCACTGTCAGAATTGTGATTGCCTTTTGATGAAGATGTTCTGAATGTCAACTCTTTTTGAACCCTTTTTGTAGCTGGTTGAAACATCACCTCATATGTCTACAATGATCCCATTAGCTCATCTAAGCTTATGGTGGCTATATATCTTGCTTCTTCTATTACAGCAACCTTCATCGCAAACCTTTTTGGAAGTGATCTCGAGGTCTATTTCACCAGCTTCGCCTCTTTGTAGACCTTTCCAAGTTGGTATACCATATTGGAGATGTCCCTGAGTTTTCCATTGAATATAGCGGTGGTGTCATCCTCCTCCATCTAGAATTCCTCAAACTTAGTAGCCAACATTTGTAGTTTAGATTCTCGAACTCGACTGGTTCCTTCATGAACAGTTTATAGAATATCCCATACTTTCTTGGCTTGATGACATGTAGAGATGAGTTTGAACTGATTTTCATCAACCGCAGTGAAGATTGCATTCAGTGCCTTTGAATTCGCCAGAGATGCCTTGAGGTCATCAGGAGTCCAACTAGCTTTGTCTTTGAGTTTCTACTCCCTTTGACTTGACTCTCATTCTTTCACTTTAGAGCTTGTATCAGCATCTTCAGTAGGGTGATTCCACTCATTCTCAACATAGAACCATGCAAGTTCATCCAGTGAGTTGATGAAAACTCTCATGCGTGCCTTCCAATAATTGTAGTTGTTGCCTTCTAGTAGAGTGGCCGAAACACCGAAGCTCCTTCTTTCGTTGCCATGGTAAAACTGGATCACACTTTCCTTGACACAACCAAGGGAAAAATAAGTGACCAAGCTCTGATACCAAATGAAATTTGGTTTTACCAAAATTTTCTAATTCTTATTAGTGTGTTCCAACATGACCTATCTAACCAAGTATGTAATAAATTAAAGCATTAACGACACAAGACTTGGTTACTCAGTTCGGTGAAATCTATCTACATCTGTGGGACCTGGCCCAGTTCAGAATGAATCCACTAATTAGAAAGATACAGACATAGTACATCATACAAAATACTTATCTTCACTAACTATAATATTCAGATTTCCATAACTCACAAATACCATAATATTCTGTCTTCTTTTTTCGTAAATCTTCTTGGTGTAAATATGCTATTTTGCATATTCCAACATGGAAAGTTTTTTGTTTCCAAATATGTTCACAAAAACTGCCAATTACGTATTCAATGCATATCACTTGACTTTACAGATTTGATAACTAACATTATTGCATTTTTTTTGCATCATATCTTGACTAAGCCCTTTTGTTGCAACAAAGAGATGATATGTTAGAATTAGTTAATCCAAATTTGGCATCTGAATATGTGCCATACGAGGCAACCATACTACTAAACATGGCACTTCTGGGCACGAACAATTCCCTAACTTTGAGGCCTATAATGTCCCAAGTTGTAAGCTTGAAGGCCAAACAAATGTACAAGACTTGCTATCTGATCCAGGGTTATCAGTGGTGGCTTTAAAGTTGAGTACCACAGGAAGTGATTTCCGAGAGGACCCCTCTTCCATCCAAACTCACAACATGTCCACAATTGTCCCATAATATGTTTATATATCATTAGTTTATTAATATCTTACTAGAATGTTTTTTAAATTTATATTTCAGAGGAAAATATGAATTTATTAAAAACAAATTTGGTCGACCAGCACAATACTTGCACGAAATGCTACAAAACATACAAAGTGATAACTTTATGCGAGAAATCGTTTGGCACATATTTTTTCCCTTCGGATTTAATCCTATTAAATATGAAAAAAGTCTTAATAGCTGTCTCTCAAAAACATGAAATAATCTTCTAGGTAGTCGACTTGACTACCTTAAAAATACAACAAGATACTAATCAGCTAAAGGTGCCAGAAGCTTTTTCAAGTTTTTTCTTATGAAATTGATGCAACATGTGTATTTCCAATTGGTTTAATAATCTTCAATTATAACATTCTTAAATTTAAAATTTATATTTATATTTATTTAAAACCAAATCTGTGCCAGGTACAATACTTGCACAGTTCACTACTATACATGCCCAGTGAAAACATTGTGTGAGCAAGTGGCTAGCTCATATTATTATCATTCAGTTTTATCCATTTAAATGCGAGATTTGCATCTACGTTCTTTGTGATTTTCTATGTATTTGCATCTACAGTCAAACACTTTCGAACTATGGATTTGATAATTAACATTATTGCTTTTTTTTCATCATATCTTGACTAACCCTCTTTTTTTTTGCAACAGAGATGATATGCTAGAACTAGCTAATCTATATTTGACATTAGAATATGTGCAGACGAAGCAGCCATACTACTAAATATGACGCCTATGTGCATGAACGATTCCTCAACTTTGAGGCGTATAATGTCCCAAGTTGTGAGCTTGAAGGCCAAACAAATGCACAAGACATGTTGTCTGATCCAGAGTTGTCAATGGCGGCTTCAAAGTTGAGTACCACAAGAAGTCATTTCTAGGAGGTCCCTTCTTCAATCCAAACTCACAACATGTCAACAATTGTCCCATACTCCACAATTGTCAAAAAATATGTTTATATGTCATTAGTTTATTAATATTTTACAGGAATATTTTTTAAATTTAAAGTTTAGAGGAAAATATGAATTTATTAAAAATAAATTCGATCGTCTAGCACAATACTTGCACAAAATGCTACAAAACATATAAAGTGACAACTTTGTGCGAGAAATCGGTTGGCACATATTTTTTTCCATTTTAATCCTATTTAATATGAAAAAATCCTTAATAGTTGTCTTTCAAGAACCTTAAATAATATTCTTGGTAATCGACTTGACCACGATAAAAATACAACAAAATACTAATCATGCTGAAGGTGTCAGAGGCTTTTATCGAGTTTTTCCTTATGAAGTTGATGCAACACGTGTATTTGGAATTGGTTTAATAATCTTCTATTATAGTGTTCTTAAAATTTAAAATCCGGATTTTTATTTATTTAAAACAAAATCGGCTGCACGGATTACTACTATACATGCACAGTGAAAAGTTCGTGCGAGCAGTTGGCTAGCACATTTTATTATTATTTGGTTTTATCCATTTAAATACGAGATTTGCATCTACGTTCTTTGTGATTTTCTATGGATTTGCATCTACAGCCAAACACTTTTGAATTATGAATTTGATAATTAACATTATTGCATTTTTTTGCATCATATCTTGACTAAGCCCTTTTATTGCAACAGAGAGATGATAGTTAGAATTAGTTAATCCAGATTTGGCATCTGAATATTTGATAGACGAGGCAGCCATATTACTAAACATGGCGCCTCTGTGCACGATTGGTTCCCCAACTTTGAGGCCTATAATGTCACAAGTTGTGAGCATGAAGGCCAAACAAAGATACAAGACAAGCTATCCGATCCAGAGTTGTCAATGGCGGCTTTAAAGTTGAGTACCACAAGAAGTGATTTCTGGGAGCTCCCCTCTTCCTTCCAAACTCACAACATGTTCACAATTGTCCCATACTTCACAATTGTCCCATAATATGTTTATATATCATTAGTTTATTAATATTTTACAGAAATATTTTTTTTTTAATTTAAGTTCAGAGGCAAAAATGAATTTATTAAAAGCAAATTTTGTCGTCTAGCACAATACTTGCACGAAATGATACAAACCATACAAAGTGACAAATTTGTTCGAGAAATCGGTTGGCACATATTTTTTTCCTTAGGGTGTAATCCTATTAAATATGAAAAAAATCTTAATAGCTCTCTCAGAAACCTGAAATAATCTTCTTGGTAGTCGACTTGACCACCATAAAAATACAACAAGATACTAATTAGCTAAAGGTGCAAGAGGCTATTTACGAGTTTTTTCTTATGAAATTGATGCAACATGTGTATTTAGAATTGGTTTAATAATATCAATTTTAAAGTCCTTGAATTTTAAATTTAGATTTATATTTATTTAAAACCAAATCGGTGTCTGGTACAATACTTGCACAATTTACTACTATACATGCATATTGAAAACTTTGTGTACTAGCTCATATTATTAGATTTGGTTTTATCCATTTAAATATGAGATTTGCATCTACATTCTTTGTGATTTTCTATGTATTTGCATCTACAGTCAAACACTTTTGAACTATGGATTTGATAATTAACGTTATTGCTTTTTTTTTTTTTGCATCATATCTTGACTAAGCCTTTTTGTTGCAATAGGAAGATGATATCTTAGAACTAGTTAATCTAGATTTGGAATTTGAATATGTGCTATACGAAGCAGCCATACTACTAAACATGGAGCTTCTGTGCACGAACGATTCCCCAACTTTGAGGCCTATAATGTCCCTAGTTATGAGCTTGAAGGCCAAACAAATGTACAAGACCTGTTGTCTGATAGAGAGTTCTCAATGGCGGCTTCAAAGTTGAGTACCACAAGAAGTTATTTCTGGGAGTTCCCCTCTTCCACTCTAACTCACAACATATCCACAATTGTCCCATACTCCACAATTCACTCACAACTGTCCCATAATATGTTTATATATCATTAGTTCATTAATATTTTATTGGAATGTTTTTTTAAATTTAAAGACCATAGGCAGATATGAATTTATTTAAAACAAATTTGGTCATCTAGCACAACACTAAAAACGAGCAGTTCTCGTAAGATTTGCACGAAATGCTACAAAACATACATAGTGACAACTTTGTGCGAGAAATTGGTTGGCACATTTTTTTTCCCTTAGGGTTTAATCCTCTTAAATATGCACACATCCTTGATAGCTATCCCTCACAAACCTGAAATCAACTTCTTGGTAGTCGATTTGACCACTATAAAAATACAACAAGATACTAATCAACTAAAGGCGCTGGAGGATTTTATCGAGTTTTTTCTTATGAAATTAATGCTACTCCCTTCGTTTCTTTAATAGTGACACACTTTCTAATTTGAGATGTTTCTTTTATATTGACACTTTCTATTTATGGCAAGTTTAAGGTTATTACATCCACTCATTTTACTTTTTCTTCTTTCAATTCAATTTCATCCACTCATTTAGCATCTCCCAAATTCTAACACAAAAAATGATGTGCAACTATTAGAGAAACAGAGGGAGTACATGTGTATTTGGCATTAATTTATTAATCATCTATTATAATGTTCTTAGTTTAGATTTATTTTTATTTAAAATAAATTTGGTGTCTGGTACAATACTTGCATAGATCACTACTATACATGCACAATGAAAACTTTGTGCGAGCCATTGGCTAGCAGATATATTATTATTCAGTTTTATCCATTTAAATATGAGATTTGCATCTTTGTTCTTTGTGATTTTTTTATGGATTTGCATCTACAGTTGAACACTTTTGAACTATGAATTTTGATACGAATATCAAATGCTTTGATGCTGTTTTAAATGTTTTGATTGATCAACTTTATGATGAAGAATTGAAGAAGGAATCATCATCGACATCTTAGATTTATTGTTCAAGATTGTCGAAGAATTGAAGACATCATGAAGAACACTATAATCTTTTTTTCTCACCAGGTTTTTAATGAGGTAGTGTGATCACTGTAAACTATTGTAAAATTATTTCATTTTGGGTCTTGGACTGAAGAGCTCGGCCATGTGGCCTTTGAAAAGCTGAATTTCGATTTACAGTCCATTAGGGTTTAGAATATTTAGTTTTCTTATTAGACTTAGATTTGGTAAGATTAGATAAGACAATATTCATCCAAGGTGTGTCTATTATTCGGCCATATGTGTCTATTATTCGGCCACATGTGTCTATTATTCGGTCACATGTGTATTTTAGGAGCATCCCTAGGGCTAGGTTCTTGAATTTTGTGCGACTTGTGAGGGTTTGCACATCCCTTCATTTAGTCAAAGATTTTGATTCCGTAATCCAGAGTTTTCGCGAGGAGATTCATATCAGATTTAATGATAAACATTATTGCATTTTTTGCATCATATCTTGTCTAAGCCTTTTTGTTGCAATAGAGAGATAATATGTTAGAACTATTTAATCCGGATTTGGAATCTAAATATGTGCCAGAAGAGGAAGCCATACTACTAAACATGGTGCTTCTGTGCACGAAAGATTTCCCAACTTTGAGGCCTATTATGTCCTAAGTTGTGAGTTTGAAGGCCAAACAAATGTACAAGACCAGCTGTCTGATCTAGAGTTGTCATTTCTGGGAGGTCCCCTCTTCCATCCTAACTCACAACATAGCCACAATTGTCCCATACTCCACAATTATCCCATAATTCACAATTGTCCCATAATATGTTTATATATATATTAGTTTATTGATATATTATTGGAATGTTTTTTTAAAAAATTTAAAGATTAGAGGCAGATATGAATTTATTAAAAATAAATTTGGCCGTCTAGCACAATACTTGCACGAAATGCTTCAAAACACACATAGTGACAACTTTGTGCGAGAAATCGGTTGGCATGGGTTTAATCCTCTTAAATATACACAAAGTCTTGATAGTTGTCCCTCACAAACCTTAATTAAACTTCTTGGTACTTGACTTGGCCACCATAAAAACACAACAAGATATTAATCAGCTAAAGGTGTCGGAGGCTTTTATTGAGTTTTTTCTTATGATATTGATGCAACATATGCATTTAGAATTGGTTTATTAATCTTCTATTATAATGTTCTTAAATTTAAAGTTTAGATTTTATATTTATTTAAAACATATTTGATGTCTGGTACAATACTTACACATATTAATACAATACATGCATGGTGAAAATTTTGTGCGAGCAATTGGCTAGCACATATTATTATTATTTGGTTTTATCCATTTAAATACGATATTTTCATCTACATTCATTGTGATTTTCTATAGATTCACATCTATAGTCAAACACTTTTGAACTATGGATTTGATAATTAACATTATTGTTTTTTTTCATTTAAAGTTTAGATTTATATTTATTTAAAACATATTTGATGTCTGGTACAATACTTACACATATTAATACAATACATGCATGGTGAAAATTTTGTGCGAGCAATTGGCTAGCACATATTATTATTATTTGGTTTTATCCATTTAAATATGATATTTTCATCTACATTCTTTGTGATTTTCTATAGATTCGCATCTGCAGTCAAACACTTTTGAACTATGGATTTGATCATTAACATTATTGTATTTTTTTTGCATTATATCTTGACTAAGCCTTTTTGTTGCAACAGAGAGATTGTAATTTGGTTTTACCAAATTTTGACTAATCCTTATTAATATGTTCCAACGTAACCTATTTAACCAAGTACGTAATAATTTAAAGCACAAATGACACACGACTTGGTTATGCAGTTCCGTGAAATCCACCTACATCTGCGGGGCCTGACCCAGTTCAGAATGAATCCACTAATTAGAAAGATACAATATAATATTACAAAAGACTTATCTTTACTAAAATCATGAAGAATTCCAAACTGATCATGGATATAAAAGGGGACAAACACGGCTGCGTTCTGTACGGATTTAATAGAGCAAAAATCTGCATACAGATTTTTGAGACTTTCGAGAATTGCTAAGAGCCAGATTCCTATGTTCCAACATACCTGACCTGCTGTTCAAAGTTCAGAATCGCATACCTTAATTCCTCGGGAGGAGGAGATCCAGCGTCGAGAGTTTTGAGGTCAGAGGGAGTCTGATCAAGGCGGATCGGTAGCTAGAGGAATCTACCTCCATGTGGTTTTCATATTTAAACTGCTGTGTTGGAACATGCACAACATTGTCTTCCTCATCACTATCCGATAACTCGATTAACACTGGCTTCCTAAGTTCTTCCATCCTCTAAGAAGCATTTAAATCAAAGAAGCCAACCTGTAATCTGTCTCCATACTTCACAACCTCCCTTCTAGTAGATTCTTCCTCATTAATCTCCCTTAAAACTACATAGCTTGGAAAGGGAATATGGAAATACACGTGAAATTTATCCTTTTCTCTGTACTCAGCATACTGACCCTTCAGAAATTGCACATTCCAATTCTCAATTCTCCTTATATCACCTATATTACCCCTCACAAGCTCTTTGACCTGAATAGTCAGGTATTCACCCTCTATACTTTTGATTTTAGTTAAATCAACAGCTACTCTGTTTGCCTCTAGCCATTTAAAAATTTCATCTACACTCTTAAACTCCATGCCCATCAGTTTTAAAGGAGGAGGGTCAGGGCCAGTTACCCTTCCATATCGGCCCTTCCTCTTGGCACTAGTGAGATTTTCTTGTTCATCGTGTCCAATTCCAGAGCCACCAGCCTCTTTACTCCCATCTGATGCCTCTTCCTCTACAACATGCTCTTCATCTTACCTAAGATTTTCGTCAGGAAGTGCTTCGGCCCCAACTTGCTCCGACTGTTGTTCTTCTTCGACAGAGTTTTCTTGACATTGATCTTGTATTTCTTCAAGTAGCGGGTTGGCCCCAGCTTGGTTTGCACAATGCCCATTCCCTTTGGAAAATACCATCTCTATATTGACCGACAACCGTTCCTCCTCCATGACTTCTAAGGATTGGGAAGATCCTGGAAGTTCTTCTTCTTGTGTGGGAATAGTAGGGATGGAAGCTATTAGTTCGACAAGGATTTGAAGAGTGGTAGATTTGAAGATGATTTCCAAAATGAATTCGAGAGGAAATCGAAAACAGCCGAAAAGAGGGGATTTGGAATGATTTTGGACAATCATAGAAACCCAAACCAACTCTTCAACTCACCTCCTCTTTTCCCGCGAAACTCCCCTTTTTTTATTTCCAAGGCTTATAATGATGACCCTTTTTCCTCTTGTCAATTCAAGATGTCACATCAAAAATAACTTCCAACATACAATACAATCCATCTTCTATTTTTGTACATTTTTCTTCGTTCTATTTTTGTACATTTTTGTTCTTTCTATTTTTGTACATTTTTCTTCTTTCTATTTTTTTTGTTCTTTTTCAATTTTCTAAACAAAAATAAACAGAATATTTACAGTAAACTTAAGGTAGGAATTACCTCAAATTTGGCAAACACCTAAGTGTTGTCGAAGGCTTTCAAAAGTGGTGGAATCCAACGGCTTTGTAAAGATATCCGCAAATTGATCGTGTGTTGGAACATAGACTACTTCCACCTCCTTTCTTTCAACCCAATCTCTAATAAAGTGATGCCTTATATCAATATGTTTGGTTCTCGATTGCTAGACTGGATTTTTCGAGATATTAATTGCACTTGTGTTGTCACATAAAATTTTCAAGGGGCCTTGATGAATTCCATAATCTTTCAACATTTGTTTCATCCACAACAATTGTGCACAATAGCTTCTTGCTGCAAGATACTCAGCTTCTGCAGTAAACAAGGAGATCGAATTATGTTTCTTACTATACCAAGATACTAAGTTCGTACCAATAAAGAAACATCCACCTGGGGTACTTTTTCGATCATCAGCATTACCAGCCCAATCAGAATCACTGTACCCAATCAATTCAGAATCTTGACTCTTAGAATACCAGACACCATATTCAGAAGTCCCACTTACATATCGAATAACTCATTTAACTGCAGTGAGATGCGACTCTTTTGGATCAGCCTGAAATCTTGCACAAATCCCAACACTGAAACATATATCTGGTCTACTAGCTGTTAAATACAGTAAACTTCCAATCATGCCTCTGTATAATTTCTGATCAACTGCAACTCCTTTCTCATCCTTTACGAGTTTTTCAAAAACACCCATAGGAGTTTGAATAGCTCGAGCATTACTTAGGCCGAACCTCTTTACTAGATTTAGAGCATACTTACTCTGATTTATGAACAGACCATTCCTTCCTTGCTTGACTTGCAATCCCAGAAAGTAAGTGAGTTCTCCAACCATGCTCATCTCAAATTCAAATTGCATGATGGTGACAAAATCGTGTACCATAGTGGACGAATTAGAGCCAAATACAATATCATCAACATAAATTTGAGCAATTAGAAACTTTGAAGCCTTTTCGAGCACAAATAAAGTGCGATCTACTCCCCCTCGATGATAACCTTTCTTTAGAAGAAAGTTAGTAAGTCGTTCATACCATGCTCTGGGTGCTTGCTTTAGATTGTATAGAGCCTTCTTGAGACGATACATATGATGTGGATAATGAGGATCCTTAAAGCCTTTAAGTTGTTCAACATAAGCCTTTTCATTCACCACTCCATTTAAAAATGCACTCTTAACATCCATTTGATATAACATAAAGTTCATAGAGCAGGCAATAGCAAGTAATATTTGAATGGACTCTAACCTAGCAACTGGAGCGAATGTCTCATCAAAATCGACACCTTCCACTTGTGTATATCCTTGAGCTACTAGTCTAGCCTTATTTCGAGTAACCTGGCCCTCAACATCAGATTTATTCTTGAAAATCCACTTCGTACCAATGACATTAATACCTTTGGGGTGAGAGGTAAGATACCAGACATCGTTTCGTGCAAACTGGCTTAGTTCTTCCTGCATGGCAGCAATCTAATATTCATCCAGCAAGGCTTCTTTGTAGTTCTTAGGTTCAATGTGAGATACAAAATAATGCAATCCAGCTAGCCTTCGATAATCCACTCAAGGAACCGATCGAGTACTTCTCATGGTAGATTCAACTTGATCATATGTTGGAACATGGGGTTCAGTAGTGGGGGACAATGTTCCAACATGATCAGTTGTGACAGTTTCAGAACTACCCAGCTCAGTTGTTCCAACATGTTGATGAGGTTCAGCTTCAACTGATGAATATTCCTTTCCAGGTTGACGCAAGTGTGTTGGAACATAAGTGTTGCCGAGTTCTTCTTCTACTACATCTGACTGTCGTTCTTCCTCTGAATAATCCACAATAACATTTATAGATTCCACGAGAGTGTTGGTTCGATGATTAAAACTCTATAGACACGACTGTTGATAGAATACCCGAGAAAAATTCCTGTATCACTCCGATTGTCAAATTTTGTTAACTGCTCTCTGTCTCTGAGAATGTAGCACTTGCTTCCGAACACATGAAAATATGAGACATTTGGTTTCCTGCCCTTCCAAATCTCATAGGATATTTTGCTGGTGAATGGTCGCATACACTCGATTAATTGTGTAACAAGCTGTATTAATCGCTTCTGCCCTCCATTTCTTGTGAATTTCTTTCTCAACTAACATAACACGAGCCATCTCCTGCAAGGTTCTATTTTTCCGTTCTACAATACCATTCTGCTGAGGGGTGATAGGTGCCAAAAATTCATGTTGAATTCCAAGCTCGTCACAGAAATACTGAATTGAGAGTTCTCAAACTCTCTACCATGATCACTATGAATTCGAACAATCTTCCCAACTAGACTTCCCTTTGTTTGTTTGTAACTTTATAACCAGACTTCTAAATACTTCCAACATATCAGATTTATCTTTTAGAAAAGCTACCCACGTAAATCTGGAAAAATCATCAACACATACAAAGATATATTTCTTTCCACCTATACTTGGCGTATTGACTGGACCCATCAAATCCATATGCAGCAATTCCAAATTTCTAGAGGTGGTTATCTACTGAACTGAAGAGTGGGGAGATCGAATTTGTTTACCTTGTTGACATGGTCCACATACAATTCCATCCTTGCTGGTTAAGATAGGCATCCCTCGTACAACTTTCACATTTGCGATTTTCACCAATGTTTTATAATTGATGTGACCGAGCTTTCTGTGCCACAGAACTCTTTCATTTTGCTTTGAAATCATGCATCATACTTCTTGCTCTAGCAGATAGCAATTGTCTGATGATCTTATACCTGAAAGAACCTTGGTTTCTCCGTGTTTCACAACACCTTTGTCCTTATGAAATTCCACTATCATATTGTCATCACACAACTGACTTATGCTTAACAAATTTGCCTTCAGATCTTCAACATACAGTACACTGGTGAACACTGGAAAACCTTCAATCCTCAATTCACCCTTTCCAATCACTCTGCTCTTCTTTCCATCACCAAAAGTCACATATCCACCATCGTATGGAGTGATGTTCGTGAGAAATTCTGAAGTGCTAGTCATGTGGCGAGAACAACCACTATCAAAGTACCACGAATCTCTGGAATAGGATATGAGCGAAGTGTGTGCCACCAGACAGGTGCTAGATCATTTGACAACCCAGACCTTTCTGATCAGTTTTATTTTCTGGACTTTGCCTATGATTTGTTATCCTGACATTTGGTCTCTGATCAGTTTCCTGCATTGTTCTTCTGAGTGACCTTGATATGTGCAGGAGCTACAGATGAGTGGTTTTCATTGATAAGGCATGCTAAACTTTCGTTTCACTTCTCGAATCTTGGTCTTGAGAGTTACTGGATTCTTGTGTGCTTCAGTCTTATGTGTGTTGTTGTACCCAATACCGTGTCGATCACCAAAGTTCCTCCCATGTCAACAATATCGTCAAGCTTTGATTTTCCAGCATTTAGCTTAGAGATTGTTGCTCTAGACGTCTCAGCTCTCTTGATTGCGAATATCAGTTTCCCATTTATTTCTTCATTCTTCTTTTCAAGTTCAGCAACTTTTACTCGTAAATCTCTTTCTTTTTCCATCAAATTCCTTTTTTCTTCTTTCAACTCTTTGTTTGTGTCAACTACTTGAACCCACATAGTGTACATCTTTTCATAAGTGCTGTAGATTTCTTCATCACTTACAGAAAGTTCATCATTTTCATCACTGGGTGCTTCATACAGATCTATGTTGGAACATACATAGTTTTCATCAGCTTTGGCTTTATTCAGTATGTTGGACATCCATCCTCCACTGTATTATGGAATTTTACTCCGAACGCAACATAGTTACTGGTAAGTTCCTCTTCGTCTTTGTCCTCTTCTTCGTCTTTACTCTATAAGGTGACATATGATTTTCCTTGTTTCTTCCGGGTATTTGCACATTCAGCCTGAATATGTTCATATCCTTCACACTCTATGCATTGAATTCGTCCAGACTGTTTTGGTTCATTGCTTTGATTTCTGAAGAACTGTTGATTTCCCTGCTCAACCCTCATTCCACGATTATTTCCAGAATCTTGTGGTTTTGGTCTATTTCCGCCAAACCTTTCTTGTTAACAACCTTCTTCAGCATCCTTGAAAAGTTCTTTGTGATATGTGCAAGTTTCTCAAACTCATCATCACTCTTAGACTCGTGATTATCTTTTGATGAAGATGTTTTGAATGCCAACTCCATAGGGACTCTTTTTGTAGCTTGTTGGAAAGTCATCTCATATATCTGTAATGATCCCATTAGTTCATCTAGACTCATGGTGGCTACGTCTCTTTCTTCTTTTATCGCCGCAACCTTCATTGCAAATATCTTAGGAAGTGATCTCAAGGTCTTTTTCACCAACTTCATTTCTTTGTAAACCTTTCCAAGTTGGTATGCCATGTTGGAGATGTCCCTGAGTTTCCCGTTGAATATAGCAATAGTGTCATCCTCCTCCATCTTGAGTTCTTCGAACTTTGTAACCAACATCTGCAGTTTAGACTCACGAACTCGACTCGTTCCCTCATGAACTGTTTGAAGAATATCCCATGATTTCTTGGCTTGATGACATGTAGAGATGAGTTTGAACTGGTTTTCATCAACTACAGTGAAGATTGCATTCAGTGCCTTTGAATTCGCTAGAGATGCTTTGAGGTCATCAGTTGTCCAACTCGCTTTGTCTCTGAGTTTCTGCTCCCTTTGACTTGACTCTCCTTCTATTGCCTCAGCATCTTCAGCAGGGTGATTCCACTCATTCTCAACATAAAACCATGTAAGTTCATCCAACGAGTTGATGAAATCTCTCATGCGTGCCTTCCAATAGTTGTAGTTGTTGCCTTCTAGTAAGGGTGGCCGAGACACCGAAGCTCTTTCTTTAGTCGCCATGGTAAAAACGAATCACACTTTCCTTGACACAACTAATGGAATAATAAGTGACCGAGCTCTGATACCAAATGTAATTTGGTTTTACCAAATTTTGACTAATCCTTATTAATATGTTCCAACGTAACCTATTTAACCAAGTACGTAATAATTTAAAGCACAAACGACACACGACTTGGTTACGCAGTTTGGTGAAATCCACCTACAACTTCGGGGCCTGGCCCAGTTCAGAATGAATCCACTAATTAGAAAGATAAAGTACAATATTACAAAGACTTATCTTTACTAACTATGATGTGTGAATTCCGCTAGCTCCCCTAGCTACCGATCAGCCTTAATCAGACTCCCTTTGACCTCGAAACTTGTTGACGCTGGATCTCCTCCTCCCGAGGAATTAAGGTATGTGATTCCAAACTTTGAACAGCAGGTCAGGTATGTTGGAACATAGGAATCTGGATCTTAGCAATTCTCGAAAGTCTCAAAAATCTGTATGCAGATTTTTGCTCTATTAAATCCGTACAGAACGCAGCCGTGTTTGTCCCCTTTTATATCCATGAGCAGTTTGGAATTCTTCATGATTATCTCCACAATATTCCTATTCCAAATTTGCTTCTTGAAGCATATCTAAATCCCACAAATAAAGGGATTTTCCTTATCACAATCTATCCCATATATTTGCAAATAACCACTCCATATATGTAGGGATTTTCCCTAAATCAACTATGCTTCACACGCCTCATTCATAGAAGAATATTCAGATTTCCATAAATCATAAATACCATAATATTCTATCTCCCTTTTTTCGTAAAATCATCTTGGCGTGAATCAGCTAATTCCGAGTGTTCCAACATGGAAAGTTTTTCGTTTCCACATATGTTCACAAAAACTGCCAATTAAATATTCAATGCAAATCTCTGACTTTACAGAGATGATATGTTAGAACTAGTTAATCCAAATTTGGCATATGAATATGTGCTAGAAAAGGCAACCAATACTAAACATGACACCTCTTTGCATGAACTATTCCCCAACTTTGAGGCTTATAATGTCCTAAGTTGTGACCTTGAAGGCCAAACAAATGTACAAGACCTGCTGTCTGATCCAGAGTTGTTAATGACGGCTTTAAAGTTGAGTACCACAAGAAGTCATTTGTGGGAGGTCCTCTCTTCCATCCTAACTCACAACATGTCCAAAATTGTCCCATACTCCATAATTGTACCACAATTCACAACTGTCCCACAATATGTTTAGGTAGCATTAGTTTATTAATATTTTATTGGAATAATTTTTATTTAAATTTCAGAGCCAAAATGATTTTTATTAAAAATGAATTCGGCCGTCTGGCACAATACTTGCACGAAATGCTACAAAACATACACAGTGACAAATATGTGTGAGAAATTGGTTGGCACATTTTTTTCCTTAGGGCTTAATCTTAAATATGCACAAAGTCTTGATCTAGACTGTCTAACTTGACAAGTAATTATTGAAATTTTTTTGAATAAGTAATTTGTAGTTTGTACACTTTTGATATATGAATATGATCATTAACATTGTTTCCTTTTTGCATCACATCTCAACTAGGCTTATGTGTTGCAAGAGACAGGTGGACTTTTAGAACTAGTTGATTCACATTCTACATTTGAGTATGTGCCAGAAGAGGCGACTGTACTACTAAACATTGTGCTTCTGTGCACAAATGCTTCCCTGACTTTGAGGCCTATAATGTCCCTAGTTGTCAACATGCTTTAAGGTTAGAAAAATGTACAATACATGTTGTCTAATCACTAGTTATTTGTAGCCCAACCCTTTATATATAACCCATTAATCCACCATGTTATGCGCGCCCAACTTAGGCCTATTCTTTCCTCCCATATAACCCGTAACCTTGCCAGTAATGTTGGAACAAAAACGCTAGCTTCCTCCCCCTTTCTCTTCATTAGATTTGGACAAGTGTCAAAATTTAAGCATGTTAAATATTCATAACTTCTTGCATTAGATTTATCCACATTAACTAATTCACGGTGTTTTTTTATTTTTGAGAAACTAACAGAGTATGTTAATTTAATATTTTATTAAAATATTCTTGAATTTAAGGTTCAACTGCATATTTGAATTACTGAATGCAAATTCGATGTCTGGCACAATACTTGCACAGAATGCTACCAAACACACATAGTGACAACTTTGTGTGAGCAATTGGTTGGAATTGTTTTTTTCTTTAGGGTTTAAGCCTCTTTAATATGCACAAAGTCTTGCGGTTAGACGAGGTGATGTAATTAATATAAGTTCAGATTGGGATGTTTTTTTCATAATATAAAGAAAATGTAGGGGACTCAACAAGTAATTATTGAGAATCTTTGAAATAAAACATAAAATTTGATTGTGTCTTCTTCTTCCTACCACGTTGATGACATTTCACTCTCCTCTTCATGAACCCACTTTTAGGTGTTTACTAAAGAAAAAAAAAGTGACAAAAGTAAGAAGATTGGGGGAGTAGACTATAAACTTAAACAATCTAATCATAAACCGCACCTAGTTTCACATGTTTCATTACTGAAGAAACATGTTGGTCCTATCCCTCATACTACAATTAATAATCATGATCTTGAGGTAAACAATATTCCTGTGTTTCAACCTTCAGCTATCCTACAATGTCGGTTCATCATAAAAATTGAAGCATTTGTCGTACAGTAGTTGATAGATTGGTCTGATCTACCTAGGGAAAAGTTTTTGTGGGATGACGCTGCTTACATTAGAAATTAGTTCCTAAAGTTCAAAGCTTGAGGTCAAACTTTAAAATAAGGGGAATGAAGTGTTACGAGGCCAGGGTAAAAAGGGAAAATTCCCTTACTAACTAACGGTCAGAAGGAAGCATAACAATAGCTTAACTACTAACGGTCAGAAGGAAGCATAGCAATAGCTTAACTACTAACGGTCAGAAGGAAGCATAGCAATAGCTTAACTACTACCGAAGAAGAAGTTTTGAGTTGGAAAGTGATCAACAATTTCAAACCGTTTTTCTGTTAGAGTGGGTATCCTGACAGGTGATCTGTATATAAGCTTATGAACATGCCAATGACCTATTTTCAATTAACAAAAACTATAAAAATTCACGGGCCGAGCCGAGTTATAACAATTAAGCTCAGTCTTTCTCTTCTCTTTTTTCAAATAAATTTGCTTCTCTCCTCCTTCTTCAAACCCTTCTTTTCCTTCTTCTTCCTTTTGCGAACCAACCAGCAATTCCTTATTCCTCCTTCTTCTTCGATCGATCTGCAAACATTCCTCATTCTTTGATTAATAAGTTTCTCAAACATTCCTTCTTCTTCATCTCCAAACTTCCTAGCGACCAAATTCTTCTCCGATTGATTCGTTTTTTTTTCTGATAAGCTCTTCAAGCGAACGGTTACTGTCTGGAAAAATATGCGATGAGCTCTTCACCCTGCAACAAGATTTACATCATCAAATTTCAGTTTTAAACGAATGATATTCAGTTTCAAGAGGGTGAAATTTCTCCTAATGGTGTCCAATAATGAATTATCACATTCGAATGAGTTTATGTTGTTAAATTGCCTTCGATGTAAATGACATTGTTGTTGATACTTTTGTTGCTATGAATTCTGATGCTATGAACATGTAAAAAATATGTGTCAAATATTCATAAAATGAACTGAATGCTGCAAAAAAATTCCATATGTACTATACACTTGTTACTCTACGATACATATCGTTTGTATTAAAACATGCACATGTTTTAAAAGCTCTAAATATGAATTATGAAACTTTGCTAGGAGGTAATGTATAAGTTAAGTTATAAATAGTTTGTGTTTTGTTGAAATATGCACATGCTATCATGCAACTAGTATATGTTATATTTTACCCATAACAAAGGAGGCTAAAATTTGAAAAATTTAACCACTTGGGTTTCTCCAAGTGGCCAGAGCACTGCGCTCGGCCAGGTGCAACCAGGGTTCGATTTCTCCTTCCCCCCTTGGTTTGCATAATTATGGTCCTAAATCTCCAAATGCAATATGTTGGTGTAGAGCATGCTTTAGAGCACGTGGAAGGCTCACCCCCACTATGTGTGAGCCATGTGGGAGTCTCACCCCACTGCGTGTGAGACACATTTGTCTTCTTAATGAGAAGGAACCCACTATTTAATAAAAAAATTGACAATTTAAATTTGTCATATTAACTTTGCATCAATACTTTACAACATGTATTGTTTAAATAAAAACACACATATGATTTTAAATTGTCAATTCTTTTTTATGAATAGAAAAACTTTGCCATGAGGTAGTGCATAAGTTACCTTATGAATCATTTTTGTTTTGTTAAAACATGCATATGTTAGCTTACTACTAGTATTTCTTATATTATACATAATAGAGGCCACATAATTTTATAGCTTTTCCATTTTTTATATGTACTGCATTTAATGACTTACATATATTGATTACATTAAAACACGTATTTATTTTAAAAAAACACGAGCATATTTCCCCGATTTAAATCAAAGAGAGGTCACCGAAAGTCTTGCCGGTGTGAAAGAAGCACATGTAAAGCATTGCATACTTTGTAACAAAAACATACAAATTATGTCAATTTTAAACACGAGAGAGACCCTCAACATCCAAACAAGATGGAAGTTAAAGTGCTTGAGGCAGAATTCTTCCATTAGGGCTATTACAATACAAAAATGCTCCTATCTAGATTAACTAATTAACAATATCTTGTACAATGAATCAATTATTAATCTTCAAAAGGGGGTTCATCTTCGAATCTTTAAGTTTAGTGTCATCTTCATTTGAATCCTCCTCGTGTTGAAACGTCTTGTTGAGTCTAATGTTTACTATTGTCCGATTCCTTAAACGTTATAACCACTTCAAGTTTAGATCCACCCCTGCAAAAAGTTGTACACATTGGATATTAATAGTTGTAGCATATAAGCAAACACGTCTAGTTTCTAATTCAAAACGAACAATAATCAACAGTGAAAATAAAAGTCAAACACAATGAAAGTAACAAGTACATACTGGATACTAATAGATGTAACATTTAAGTAAACATGTACGATTTCTAATTCAAACCGGGAAATCAACAACAAATGAAATAAGGCATACACAGTACAACTAACAAGTACACATTTAATACTAACGGATGCAATATATAAGTAAACAGATGCACCTCGTAATTTAAAACGAACAATCTACAATGAATGGTAAAAAGTCATTCATGGTACAACTAACAGGTACACGCTGGATAATAACAGCTGCACCATACTCCTTCCGTCCCAGCTCATTTTGCTTAATTTAATTTTTGGCAGTTGACTTTCTAAATTTTTAAATATTAATATCTTTATTTATATGTGTAAAAGAATTATGAAAAAATAACAACTTAAAAATATACGTTACGATGAATCTAACAACATATAACATGATAATAGTTTTACCCATACAATAATAGAATTTAATGGTCGAAGTTGGTTAAGTTTGACTGTCAAAAGTCAAATTAAGCAAAATGAGCTAGGACAGAGGGAGTATAAGCCAACTAATGCGCCTCGTAATTCAGTATGAACAATCAGTAAAAAAGAAAAAAAGGTCATTCACAGTACAACTAACAGGTACACGCTGGATAATAACAACTGCAACATATAGTAAACAAATGCAACTCGTAATTCAAGACGAACAATCAACAAGTTTGTTATAACAACGAGAGGACAATTCAAGATCAAATCACAAGAAAACACACAAATCAACTCAAAACTCAGAATACGATGCCTAACACCCAACACAACAAAGAACATACCAAATCTGAACAACAAAACAAAAATTGAGCACTAATACATTTAGAAACAAATCCTAAACATACGACATAACTCATCTGGCGAATAATGCAACAATCGATGAAGAAACAAACTGGTAACGACACCAGAAAATAATCAGGGAAACAAGCAGACAGAAAACCATGAAGAAGTCAAGAAATGCAGAGAAGTGGCGGAGAAACGAGCGGCGACGGAGAAACGAAGAAGAGGCAGAGAAGAGGTTGATAACAACGCAAAGAGAAGAGAATTATGAAACTGCTAGAGAGAAATCACTGGAGAGAGAAAGAAGAGAAGTGGTAGAAGAATGAGGAATTAGATATTTAAATTTTTTATTAATTACAAAAAAAAACCCTATTTTACAAAATAGATTTTTACTTGTTCATAAACTTTTTGACAGATCGCATTTCCTGATAGTTTCTCTTTCTATTAACTATATGCAGTTAATTAGTTGGATGGAAGCTCTCCGATCTATACGTAGAACTGAAGAAGAGGATTAGAGGTATCTTTAGAATAGTAAAATCATAAATGATTTTGTATCATTGAATCTCAATTTCTTTCTCCTAATCTTCAAGGGATTTTTGTGTAATTTTGTTAGATCCAAGCTGGATCATAACATTCACGTCACGAACACGAACATAAGAAACAAAGGGCCGAGTCCAAAGCCCGCTCCGAAACAAAGGGCCGAGTCCAAACCACCCCCCTTGCTCCTCTCTTCTCCACAGTCCCTTCGTCTGCTCTGATTCTCTGGATCCGAATTCAGAAATGTCGGGAGCGCTTCACCGATCCTCCAGCGCTCCTTCCAAAAACGCCCTCCCGCCTCAAGAACTCCTCGACGATCTCTGCAGGTAATCTTACTCTTTCTCGATTTCATCGAATAACTGAAATTGGGACGATTTACATTGTCGAGAAGTAAGTGTTTAGCATGATTTTGATCGCAGCCGGTTTGTTCTGAATGTGCCGAAAGAAGACCAGCAGTCATTTGAGAGAATTTTGTTTCTGGTGGAATATGCTCACTGGTTCTACGAGGACAATGCTGTTGAGAAGAATCCTTCTTTAAAATCATTCACTCTCAAGGAGTTTACTTCTCTCATGTTCAATAGCTGTGATGTGCTGAGGCCTTACGTAGCGCACATTGATGACATATTCAAGGACTTCACCTCCTACAAAGTTCGAGTTCCGGTCACTGGGGCCATCATCTTGGATGAATCTTTTCAGAGGGTGAGCAGTTAGCTCTTTTTCTGCTACTTTTTGATGTATGGAACTCGTTCATTTAAAATCTTATTAGGAGATCCATCGTTGTTTGTACCTCAAAAAGATACAACTTTGAGGAAGAATTGGTTAAGAGAATGAAATGAACTCCTATGTCCTGCGGTGCCATTTGGTTTGTCGAAGAAATTTTTAAACCATTTTTACAATTCCTTCCTGCCCTTTTGATCTTTATGGCCCTACTCCATCACTGAATAATTTCATAATAATTTTGTGGCTTGGTGTATATTATACATGTACATATATGCAAAAGGCGTGCTTATATTACATATCTCAAGGCCAAAGCTATGCACGAGTGACCTGAGACTTGTATCTTAGTAATTTTTGGTTCACTGGGTGTGCATCCTCCACTGACCTGAGAATATGGTGTTTTGCAGTGCTTGCTAGTGAAGGGATGGAAAGGTACAAGCTGGAGCTTTCCTCGTGGCAAAAAGAGCAAAGATGAGGAAGACCATAAGTGTGCTGTTAGAGAAGTATGTTTCCTTTTCTTCCTTATCTCATTGCATGCTTGCGGTCAATTTCCTTTCATATTTATCTTTAGGTTCCTTGTAATGGAGATCGCCCTCCATGTTACATGCTCTTATGCATTAGAGATGTTTTCTATGCATGATAAATGTCATAATGAACAGTCTCTACATTTTAATGGAATTTTGGCCATACCAGTGTAGGAAGTTAGGGACATCTTAACGGTCTTCTACTGATCTGGTTTTATTATCATTAAAGTCAGTTTATAGTCAGTAGTGCTAGATAATCATATGCATTTCTTTTGTCAAGTTATTGTCACCTCGACATAATATTTTTACATTCATCTATCAAATTACATAGAACTAGAGATACATGCTTGGATCTATATATCTTTGTATTTTTACTTTCATCTCCGTTCCATTAGCCGTGGAGTGCATGCTTTACTTGATGTTTATTCAGCAGTGTCCTGACCTTTTTTAATTCCACTTTGGATACAGGTGCTTGAGGAAACAGGTTTTGATGTCTCGGAATTTCTTAACCAAGATGAATTTATTGAAATAATATTTGGACAACAGAGAGTGCGGCTATATATAGTTGTTGGGGTAAAAGATGATGCAGCTTTTGCCCCTCTTACTAAAAAGGAGATCAGTGTATGTCTTCTGCCACGTGGATTTTGGACCTCCTAATCTTTTGAATAATTTGTCATATATTTGATTGCCTATAAATATAAAACTGGTCCCGAATATTTTATTTTTAGGCTTGTTTGTTTAGTACTTGATATCTTGTTGACAAACTTGACATTTTGTCATAACCTGAAAATTAGAAGTTAACGGAGAGAAGAAATACATAAATTGTTGTGTCCTGTTGGTCTGACTCTACTTAATCATATACCTAGGACTGAGTTTTGTTTTTGTTAATATCAGCAAATAATGACAATATATTTCCTTGAAGAAAAGGGTTTGTTGGTTCCAGCCATTGTAAATCCCTACTTGAAAAATATGTGAGCATTATTAGTTTTAGTAATTACGTTGTTATGTGCCTCACACTAAGCAGTATTAGATAATGTATTTATTATAGGGATAGGGATGCTATTCCACTGCAATTTTAGAGATGATATTTGGCTCTTGATGATATGACACTTTGGAAACCTTGGAAACGTGTTTGTCTGATATTAAAAGGATGCATAGAACAATCTATATACGGCCACGAAAGAATGTCCACATGAAATGAATGAAATTACATTAAAATTGTTAATTTTGACAAATTATGGTGAAATTGTTTATTGCTGTTCCTCCTGGAAGGAAATAGCGTGGCATCGACTTGATGACCTTCTCCCAGCAAATAATGATGTCATATCCCGGAGCATCACAGGTCTGAAGCTATACATGGTCGCTCCATTTTTGGCGTAAGTGCATTCTGAACCTTATCATGGGAGAATTCCTTCGTATAGCTCAGTGTGCATGCAGATACTAATAAAAATACCTTCTTATTCAGATCTCTGAGAACATGGATTTCAACGCATCAGTCTCCATTCCCACTCAGATCAGATAGGCCCGTAAAAGGTTCTCCCATTCTCATTGTGTCTGTTTCTAGGATTCCAGTTTCATTCTTGCTTACAGTTGTCTAAGTAGTTCGGAGTTCATTTTGGAACTTTAATTGTTAATTGCTGGTAAATTTATGTTGGGATGGAAGGTATCTCTATGTGGAAGGCAAAAAACAGTTCTACAGGCAGCAGCAGTATGTTGGCAGAGAATCAAGTCAGCAAGCCGCCACCCATGGCTGATGGCCCTGGAAAGAGCTTGCCACCCACCTCAGATGGTCCTGGAAGGAGCTTAAAAAACTTTCGGTTTGAAACAATCTCAATATTCCGTGCAATGGAAGCTGGCTTCTCTAATTGAACAGTGCCTATTATCCAAGAACATTGGAGTCACGGTGGCAATCTACAGGGGCCATGGCTCCTCCACTCTGACTACTGTATATTTTGCATGTGCAGATTGGTGCTACAAGTACAAAGTAGAGGTTGTGCATATGGCGTCATGTTTATTCTGTTTTCTTTTGGTAGGAATCTAGCTTGACCTACTTCTTAATCAGGAAACTAGAGTTGTTCGAGTAAATCAGGAATTTGAATATGTGTGTTTATGTGAGATAACCTGAAGGTTCTCACGACTTTGTTAACTCTGCGCAGTTATGTTCGGCGGACATTTTGGCATTTCGTTATAATTACATTAAACTTATAAACTTACATCCTCAATGATAGATAGAAGTAGAAGCCTGAGGAGAAAAACTTCACCTTCTTCTTACCCTAAAAACCTAACTGCTCTGCCGCCCAATTCCCCTAATTTGGTGAATTTCTTCTCTGGAAGGGGGGACTCCCTCCTCTCTACGCTGACTGATTCTTAGGATGGATGGAACATCATAAACTTTACGAAACAATTGCTGTGTATATGTATATATGGATGGATCATCATAAACTTTACGAAACAATTGCTGTATTATTTATATATATATATATATATATATATATATATATATATATATATTTTTTTTTTTTTAACTCAAAACACTCATCATCGATGAGCGGGGAATTTTTTTTTATATCAAGGGTTCCCACACCCTAATAGAGAGCAAAAGGATTGTTAATTTACAAAGCAATCCAAAAAAGGATCCTATATCAATGTTTGAACCTCCTGTTGATTGAAATCCCTTGACTGTGTTTCCTTCTATAAACCCTCCACTCCCGTGTTAAGTTCATGAAGGCCAGACTATCAAGAGATTTCAAACAACTTGGTTCCTGTGATATGAATAGAGCCTAGCTAGTGAAGTGGTGTTTCCATCTGAATTGAGGGAATAAGGTTTCCCTACGGTTGAGAAATAAGAATCTCTGTGATGCATGAATTTCTTCAAAACAAGTGGTGTATCCTCTTCTAACAGCTAATTTTGCTAGAAAATCAGGATATTGGTTTCCTTCTCTGTGAATATGGCTAAAGCGCATTTTGAAATGTTTAGGTTGCTGATTTAATTTGGTCCAGGAGCTGCTTCAGAGGCCAGGGGCATGACTGACCATGTATGATTTCTTTCGCCGAAGAGCAATCCGATTCAATTTGCACTTGATCAGTCCTTCCTCTAGCAGCTTCTAATCTTGTGAAGATAGACATCATTTCAGCCCTTAAAACTACAAGGTGAGGCAATAAAGAGTTATCAGTCACTTGCATACAACATGATACAACATGTATTACCTGTTTATTGGTATCTCTAACGACACACCCTAAACCTAACATATTCCCTTCTATAGCTGCATCACAGTTAACCTTAAGGCCTTGGTCAGGAGGGTACCATTTTATTAGATTGAGCCTTTTTTGCCTTTTCCTTTTGGAAGGTGGCATTAGTCCCTTATTAACCAGATTACATTGTGTATGACAAGAAACTTGAGGATGAACTGAGTAGATCATGAAGCTAAGGTTAGAGATGTTTTTCCATTGAGACTGAACATGGCTCTTCTTGTTTTCATGGATCAGTTTATTTCTTGTTTTACATAACTCCCAACATATTAAACAGGGGAGAACGATAAATATAGAGTGATGAGCAGATGAAGGAGGTTTCAGAGACCAGTAATATTTCAATCTATCCCTGATGGTATTAAAGAATCTAGCTAGTATATTGAGAGATTCATGCATTCTATTCCATAAAGACATAGCTGTGGCACATGAATTAAAATAATGTGATAATGAGTTTGTGTTCTCACATTCTGTGCATTTGGAAGGTAAGTTAAAACCCGTTTTCATGAGAATATCAGCAAAAGGTAAAGCATGCAGTAGCATTTTCCACATGAAGAAACTGACTTTTTTTTGGCAAAGTCTGGTTCCAAACTTTTGAAAAATATCAGAGTAAGGTTTTTTAGGTCTGAGAACCTGATATGCTGATTTGATTGAAAAAGAACCATAAGTATCAGGTTTCCATATCATATAATCCTGCTGGTCTGTTAATGTCACATCCTTCAAAAGCTCTGAGTTTATAGTAGAATTGAATAGATTGGAGAATTGAGGGATGTGCATACCTTTGTTTATCTGAAATTCAGATACTGTAAGGAAAGGAAATGGGACTTGTACCTGGGAGTCTTCCACTTGATTTATAAGAGAATCCGAACCTAACCAATTAGCTATCCAAAAATTAGAGGATCCCTTCTCTATGATAACCTGTGAGTGTGATTCATCCTTTTCATTTACTTCCTTAAACCTAGTCCAAGTTTCAGATTTTCTAGCATGGGAAGGTAGTGACCACATGAGTTTTGACCAAGATGATTGTCCTAATTGGAGTTTCCACCAGATTTTAGTTGAGAAAGAGTTTATTATGGATTGAATATCCCTTATACCTAAACCTAGTTCTTTCTGTGGGTATGAGATTCTTTCCCAAGAGATCCAGTGCTTGTTTTGTCCATGTTCTGTTTTCCCCCACATGAAGTTACTAAAAATGGAATTAAGTTTTTGAAGTGTGTGCTTAGTTGGTGCTGTAACAGCCCATGTGTGCTGGTGTATAGAAGTTAAGACATGATTTATCAAAATTATCTTACCCCCTCCTAAAAGCCATTGATTTTTCCAGTTAGAAATTTTGTTATTAACCGAGTCTATTAGAGTTTTGAAATGGAGATTTAGTTTTCTTCCTTTAAAAACTGTAACACCTAGGTAAGAGAAAGGAAGTGTTCCTTGGGTCATGTTAGTTATGTCCTTAATCTTTTTTTTCTTTTTTGCACTTAACTTCCCTGAGTAAAAGGCACTTTTATGAAAGTTAACTTTCTGACCCGTAGCTTTTTGATAAATCTCCATAAATTTCATTATGTTTTTCAGGGATTTTGTTGTCCCCTTTAGATACACCACCGTGTCATCAACAAAGGATAGCTGATTTATTGTGTTTGCTGGTCCTGATGTTTGGAATTGTTTAATGTTTCCATTTAAAAATTGGATCCTAAGGTTTCTAGTTAAAAGTTCTGTCAAGATGTTAAAGAGGAAAGGTGATAATGGATCACCTTGTTTTAAACCTCTAGTAGGTTTAAAAAAACCACAAGGTGATCCATTTATCAGAACTGAAAACCATTATAGTTGATGTTGTTCATTATGATTTTTACTAGATGGCCATAAAAACCCAATTTTAAGAGTAGAGTGTTAATGGTTGACCAAGAAACTCGGTCAAATGCCTTCATCATATCTAGTTTAAGAATTAGGTTTAAAGATTCATTTTTCTTATCAAGCAGTCTGACTGCCTCCTTCATCATTAGGATATTATCCGCAATGTCCCTATCTTTTAAGAATGCTGACTGTTCCTCTAAAATTAGGGAGTTCATGAATGGTTTGATCCTTTCTACCATAATCTTTGACATGAGTTTATTGATGAAATTGGAGAGGCTTATGGGACTGAATTCACTAAAGGCTTTAGGAGTTTTTGTTTTTGGTATTAGTGCAATCAGTGTGCTTGCCACTGATTTTGGTATGGGAATACCATCTTGGTATTCCATCACTGCAGTTAGAACATCCTTTTTGATTATCTCCCATGTTTTCCTATAAAAAAATCCTGGGAATCCATCTGGCCCTGAGGCTGCAGTTGGAGATAGATAAAAAACTGCTGATTTGATCTCATCCATGTTTATAGGTTTTAGCAATTGAATGTTATCCTGATCAGAAATAGAAGGATGGATTTCCTTCATTAGGAATGAGAGACATTGGCCTGAGGGATCATCATTTTCATCAGAGAGAAGTGTTTTGAAAAAATTGACTGTAGCATCACATATTTGTGGCTGGGAGTTCAACCAGTTTCCTTCCTGGTCTTGTATCTTCATTACCGATAGTCTTGCATGCTTTTCAGAGATGGACTTATGAAAGTATTTAGAATTTAAATCTCCATCTTTAAGCCACTTCATCCCGGTCTTTTGTGTTAGGAAAATATTTTGTTCAACTAGGTGTCTGGTTAATTTAGCCTTAGCCATGTTAAGATTGATTCTGTCAGAAACTAAATGTGATATATCATAGAGGGTTTCCAGGTTAGCAACTTCAGTTTCTGATGTTGTAATGTTATCATAAACATTACCAAAGACCAATTTATTCCATGTTTTAATTTCATTTTAAAGTCTTTTTAGTTTTGAGGAGAAGCCTAGTAAGCCCTGATCCTGAATAGGTTGGGACCAGTTATTGGAGATTAGGTCCATGAAATCATTTCTATTGAACCACATTTCCTGAAACCTGAAGGGTTTAGGGGATGTGATGTCTGAGTTTGAAATGTCCAGTAACATGGGAGAGTGATCAGATGATGTTATGCTTAGGATTTGGATAGAGGAGTGGTTAAATAAGTTAAAGAAACTGTTATTTCTCATTACCCTATCTAGTCTCTTGGAGGTGGGGTTTACAGATATGTAATTGCTCCATGTTAGATGGTTTCCTACTGTGTTCAGATATGATATCTGGACATCATTTATAAAGGTATCAAAATCTGAGATAGAGTTCAGATTTGGGGAGCTAGGACCGGAGTATTCATCCATTGACCTTATGACATTGAAATCACCTCCAATTAGGATTGGGGAATTGTCAAAGCTAGTAGGCAAATCACTGTAAACCTGAAGTCTATCGTCCCTATTGTGTGGAGCATAAATAAAGAAGGCCTTAATTTTTTTATCCATAATTTTAATGTGTATTTCCACATGTATGTAATGATTATGGATAGCTATCAGGTTTAGGTCAATCCTATCAGAGTACATGATCCATATTTTATTATGAATCATACCTAAATGATGTCAAAAGCAAAACATCTTTTTGTACATGTCTAGCTGATTTAAATGGCCTTTAGGTTCAATAATAACTAGTAAATCAAGTTTGTGTTTCCTAGACATGTGTTTTAGCCTAGCCTGAGAAGTTGATAAACCTCTGACATTCCAAATTATGCATTTATCTATCATTGGAAACCTTATTTTTTTAAAGCTAACCTAGAACTCCTTTTAGGGAGATTAACCTGAATTGAAGTTAGCAGGTCAGATGATTATGACGGTGGGGCCATGGGATTTTGCTCTTGCTGTAAAGCCTTGATGTTTGCATCCTTGATGTCCTTAAGATTGTTGATGTGTTTGTGCTTTTCCTTTACCCGAGGAGAGTCAATATCTGAAATAATTTTCTTGTTAGGGGTTCAGGAAAAATGATCAGAAAGGAAGATGTTAGAATTTATTGGAGATTTGAGTTTATCACATAATGTATCATCAGTAAAGGAAGTTAAAAGGATATTATTCTTTTGTGGAGATGATGGAGCTGTGTTGTAGCCTCTGGATTCATAGCCTCCATCTAAGAAATCATCACGTGAGTTACCTTCTTAGGTATTTCCTTCAATCTCTAAGATTTGTTCAGTCTCAAGGATTTGTAGGTTGTGGATCAATTCTTGTGAGGAATGATTTTCATCTGAATGATCCACATGAAGGTTAACCTTATTTGTCGTCATCAGGGGTTTTGAGGTAGGGGCTTTGTGCTGATGATCACTATTCTCTGTCTCCTTAGCCTTGCTGTCATCAGGGGTTTTGAGGTAGGGGCTTTGTGCTGATGATCACTATTCTCTGTCTACTTAGCCTTGCTTTCTTTGGGAGAAATTTTTTGTTGATCATAGGTTTGTAAGGCTTTAGCAGTCTAATCATCAGGATTTAATTCCTCCAGGATATCAAATCTATTTTCAGAAGTGGAAGCTGTGGTCTTAACACTTTGGGGGGGGGGGGGGAACTATAGGAAGTGGGGTGGAGGTTTTTTTTTGTTGATTTTGGTTAGGCTTAGGTTGGTAGACCTTGTTGATGGTTTGGTTCCTTTCCTTGGTATTAATTGGTAAGGCTCTGATTTCCCCTGACTTTTCTGCCAAAGGATGTTTAGGATCAGCTCCCTTATTTGTGTTTTGAACTCTTATACCGTAAGTTTCTATTTGGTTAACATTTATCACCACTTGGTCCCTTTTACAGTGAGATTCACTATGTCCAAGCTTAAGACGCTTTCTACAATATTGGGGGAAATCCTCATAGGTTATAGCATAAGATTTGTTATGGGCTATAGAGCCTAGCCTAATCTTATTTGGTTTAGGCTTAGAAACATCCATTTCTACACATAATTGAATTGTGGATGGACTAGTCAAGTTCTTAGTGGGAGCATCAGCAAACAGTAGTTCTCCTAAGGAGTTCCCCAAATCAGTAATAGCTTCAGGGTGGAAGAAATATACCGGAGGAAATTCCTCTGTAAGCCACACCAGAGCTAGAGCTGATTCTTCATCATAATCGAAGCTTTTCGTCCATTTGATGATGCACATGATGGATCCTCCCATGGACCAGGTCCGTTTTAGCCAGCAACGATGGTAATCCTTGTCTAAATCGAACGTGATTCTGATATGCCTTGAGTCCATTGCCGATAGCTGAGCTTCGCCCTTGAAGCCTATGGTCTTGATTTGTTTTCTGAGAAATTCCATTGTTGGGCGACCTCTGCTGAATTTGCCGATAAGGGCTTTTGAGAATGGAGCAGCTAATAGGTCAATTTCATCCTCCGAATATATGACATCGAGTTCCCCTCTGTAATTGAAATGGGGACGGAGATCTGGCATAGGTGGGGTAGAGGAGGGAGGGTTTCAGAGTTTGGGCAAAGGATGAGTTTAACGTATTCCATGGCATCACCGCCATGGCTGGAAGTGGAAGTGAAGGAGTCATTATACAGTAATAATCGCCTTTTTCAGAGAGAAGAAGAAGAAGGTATATTTTTAAAAAAATGCAAGAAGTCAACACCTTTGAGATCACGATAATAGCTATATATTTTTAATTAAATACTATATTTTAAACTAATCACATAATTTAAGTTTAAAAGTACATTATTTAAGTTAAAAAGTACAATGACTGCTTCATAACTTAAATAAGGCGGATGTTCAAAAGATTGTCTCTACTATGTTATTCTTCTTGCTTTTATTTTTTCTTTGTTGAGAAATGTGCGAAAATGACCTATGTTGTTTTAAGGTGCCAAATGAATCCCAAGTTCTTCGAAAGCACCAAGATGACTATGAACTCATTGAAAAAATAATCCCAGAATGACTCTGAAATTGCCGATCTTCGCCGAAATTGCTAAAAATGACCGAAATACCCCTCTTATTATAACAAAAAAATCTAGAATGTCTGCTTTGACCCTCCCCAAATATCCAAACCCTAAATCCATTTTACCTTCTCTGATTTGCGTTTTCGTCTCCCCCGTTACATTCTTCTTCGTCTTTCCTATTCTCAGTTCCTCCAAACTCACTATCGACGCCACCGACACGAAGTTTCCACTGGAATGCCATAGCTGATGTTCGTTCCTCCACTGGAATGATTTGAATAAAATTGAAGTATAGTGGTGAATAAATGATCAAGGAGAATTAGCAATTTTGATTTAATACATATGTTATGATCTTATATTTTTTTGCAATTTAACTTTAAGAACTAATAATGCACGAATTATGCAGACTATTTCTTGCCAAATTGATCAAATGTCAATGTTTCAATTGTGAAGTGGGTAAAATTGCAAAAGAAGTTTCATTTTCGATCGTGCACAGAGTACAAAAACGTAATCAATCATTCATAGACCGACTAAAACTATAAATTTCTTCCACAAACTATCTCGTTGAACTATCTGCACCATTCTCCACAAAGTTTGCATGTAATTTTTTCTTTGATTGTAAATTTGAATCAAAATTAAATTTATATCAAAATAAGATCAGAACATATAAGTGCATGAATATACAAAGTGATTTCAAAGCCAATACAAATAATTAACTTGGAAAATTGGAAAAAAGATTATTCGAAGGGAAGGTTTTCCTTTTTTTTTTAAAAAATGTTAGAAGTAAAGTGAGAACCAACATTGATTTTTTTGTTAGAAGTAAATTGGAAATATAGATTTTAACTTTTGTGATCCATCATATCAGTAATAACCCTGTGCTCTGGCACACAATAATTTTCCATTCAAATATTGAAAGATTACTTGATCTTTGTCAGAGAAATTTAATAAAAGAGAAATGTGCATATTATACACAATATTGGATTGGTAACTGAAGATGATTGATCATATAAATCCAAAGAACAGAGAATCAATGTCTTCATCTTCTTGCTGCTGGCTTGTGTTGGAATTATTCTGAGTTGGAGCATCTTCGACGGGTGTTGAAGCATCTTCGACAGGTGCTGGAGCATCTTCAACAGGTGCTGGAGCATCTTCAACAGGTGTTGGAGCATTTTCAACGGGTCCTGGAGTTTGGCTCTGATGACTGTCTGAAAATATTTACCGCATCATGAACCTCCCTCGGCATTGTTGTCACTTTATATGACACTTCCGGCAAGTTTAATGCTGATTTCCCCTTATGCAAGAGGTCAACGTTAAATGATGATGGTCAAATGTTATGTGCATGATTCTTCATTTTAAATTCAAATAACGGGCAATATACGTGCATGTCATGCGAATAAAATTGTGGTAATTAGATAAAAACGATTTGAATAAAATTGAAGTGAAGTGGTGGATAAATGATCAAGGAGACTTAGAAATTTTGGTTTCATCAATATTATTGATCTTGTTATTTTTTGCAATTTTAGAACAAATAATGCACGAATTACGCAGGCTAGTTTTTGCCCACCTGATTAAATGTCAATGTTTCAGTTTTGAAGTTGGTAAAATTGCAAATTAAATTTTATCTTCGACTGTGCATAAAGTACAAAAATAGAATAAATCATTTCATTGACTGATCGAGACTGTAAATTTCTTGCACAAATTATCTCACTGAACCATCTGCACAAAGTTTTCACATAATATATATGTTTTTAAATCATAAATTTGAAACAAAATAAAATTTATTTATTTCAAAATAAGAGAACAAATAAGTGCATGAATGTACAAAGTGATTTTAAATCGAATACGAGTATTTAACTTGAAAAATTGGTAAATGGTTATTCGAAGTTAAATGATGATCGCACAAGAGACTTAAACAAAGTCATAAAAGGAAAACAATTAATCTAATATGTACAGAAGTAATATTCACAAAATATACATATTACTTAACAACCAATTTTCAGAATATTTGACTAGATGAACCCTAAATGCTCCGGCATGAACCATGTCTATTTCCACTAGTGGAGATGCCTCATTTAAGGCAGCATTAGAAGGCGGTGTCACGAGAATTTGTTAAAATCGCCTTCTAGAAGAGGTTTCAGATGCTCTGTGAATCGGACCGCCTAATTTTTTAAGGCAGTTTAATTAGGACCGCCTTTGAATGTAGGAGATGGAAGGCGGTTCTATCAAAGTGACTTTGAATGCGCCTTGTTCCGAATTCGGAACAATGATCCGATTGGTGTTCCAAGTCCGGAACTGGTAGGTTTACGTCATAATTAAAACAACAATTTGCCTTCCGAGCTCATAAGCTCTGTCGTTTTCATGTTCTGTATCCAGAACAATATCAGACTAGCTTTGTCCGGACATTATTAAGGTTCGATTGAAGTTCCAAACTCGAAACTCATAAAAACTAGCAATAAATGCATATGACCAGTCCCATTTTCATTTGGAGAAATAAGCTGAAAATTTAGGGCACTGTTTGGAAGTAAAAGGTAAGGTAATTCTACATATACAAATATTCTTACCTAATTGGACTAATGGTTTTATTATTGAATTATATTTTGTAATGTTTTGAATTATTTGATTTGAAATCTTTCTCATTAGAATCGTGCTGCATATATGATTGGATGCGTGCTGATGTAATTTTCATGTAGTTGATGGATAGAATCAGACTCATCAAGAGCGACCTTAGGACATCACCCGATTATATTCGTTTAGTAGATTCATTTATTGTGGTGGCTTTTGAACATGCAGCCAAAAATAGGGCCGTGTGTGCATGGTGCCCATGCAAGGATTGCAGGAATGATGCTTATTTAGGGAGGAAGAAGTTGCATGAACACCTCATAATTCAAGGTTTCCAAACAAGTTACACTTGTTGGATATGACACGGGGATGTACCGACGAATATAGATGGAGATATTGGAATCAAGGAAGGGGTTGAATTAGATTGTGATGATCGATTTGATGAGATGGTGAAGGATGTTGCTAGAGAATTCCAAGATAAACCCAAGGTCCTAGAGTCCTTGCTTAATGACAAGAATTGCCCATTATACGTGGGGTCAAAACATACAGTTTTGAGCGTGGCATTGAAAATCATGAACTTGAAGGCCAAATTTGGTTGGACTGAAAAAATGATGAGTGAAACTCTGGAATTGGTTTGGGAATTGCTTCTCGAAGGAAATCGAATGCCTGAGAAATCGAATGCTACAAAAGGAGTTCTTTGTCCCATGGGTTTAGAATTAGAAAAAATCCATGCATATCCGAATGATTGCATGCTGTTTAGGGGGAAGGGGACAAAAAATTTGAAACATGCTGGGTATGCAGTTATACTCGGTACAAGCTAAAGCGCAGTGAAATTGGTGTGTGCGGAGGTGGGGACCGTTTCGAAGAAGAAGACACCCGCTAAGGTTTTATGGTATCTTCCGATAATTCCACGGTTGCAAAAATTGTTCGCTTCCAAAGAAGATGCAAAGTTACTATGATGGCATGGAAAAAGAGATCGTCCCACGGATGGTGTCATAAGGCATACATCCGATGGTCAGCAATGGAAAAAGCTGAACGGCATATACTCGGAGTTTGGATCGGATTCCTGGCATTTAAGGTTAGGACTGTCTACCAATGGAATGAATCCAGTTGGCAACAAGAGCAACTCATATATTTTTTGGCCCATAATGATGGTGATATACGATTTACCATCTTGGCTGATAATGAAAAGAAAATATGTTCTCTTGTCCATGATGATTTCAGGCCCCAAGCAACCAGGCAATGACATTGATGTATATCTTGTGCCCCTAGTGGATGATTTGTTGACGTTGTCCAAACATGGAGTCTGTAACTATGATGTTGTTGTGGATGATATTTTCACGATGAAGTCCCTTTTTTTGCACCATAAGCTTATGGAAAATTTTTGGGATATTCTGTGAAAGGCCACTATGCATATCCAGTTTGTGAGAAAGATACCTCATTTTGTCAACTTAAGCATGGTTCTAAAGCTGTCTACCAGGGACATCGACGTTTTCTCCCTGGGGGTCATCTGTGGAGCTTTGCCAATAAGTGGTTCAATGGCAAGACAGAGTTGCGAGGTGTCCTTTACTGTTAACTGGCACCGAGGTATTTGAAAAAGTTAAAGGATTGCCTAACAGTTTTGGTAAGGGGAAGCGGAAGTTTGCAATTGAAGGTAGTTGGAAGAAATGCTCAATCTTCTTTCAACTCCCCTATTGGGAGGATTTGGATGTCAGACATTGTCTTGATGTAATGCACATACAGAAAAATGTATGCGATGCTTTGATTGGAACACTTTTGAAGACTCTCGATAAAACCAAAGATGGATTGAAGTCTCGACTTGATTAGGTTGAAATGGGTACTAGGGAATATGTTGGTCCTATTACTGATGGAGATACTTGTTATCTCTCTCCCGCTTGCTATTCAATGTCTTAGATAGAGAAGAACTCGTACTGTGAGACGCTCAGTAGTGTGAAAAATGGCTGGAGCTTATTCTTCAGATACCAGCGCTTGTGTACCGCTAACAGAGTTGAAGTTGGTTGGATTGAAACCGCATGATAGCCACAACTTGATGCAGGAATTTAATGCCATTGCAATTCGGTCGTCGCTTCCGTCACATGTACGATTGTGTATTACTAAGCTATGTATGTTCTTCAAATCTATATGTTCAAAAACCATCGGTGTTGCAAAGTTTGATCGATTGCAAGCTATGATTGTAGAATTATTGTGCCAAATGGAGATGTACTTTCCACCTTCATTTTGACATAATGGTCCATTTGATAACTCAATTAGTTTGGGAGATTAAGTTATGTGGTCTTGTATTTTTATGATGGATGTATCCCTTTCAGCGGTACATGAAAATTTTCAAGCATTTTGTGAAGAATAAGTATAGGCCTGATGCAACTATTGTGAAATGGTATTGTGCTGAGGAAGTTATTGAATTCTGTACTGATTATACTAAGGAGATTGAATCTGTGGGGGGCATGAATGGCGGTTGGATGGTGGGGGTTTGATAGGGTAAGATATTTAGCCCATGTGCTGAGGATTTGTGCACTCCACATTTGTATGTTCTTTAGAATCATTAGGATGTCATCGTATACATTGAGATTCACATGGATGAAATCTGAGGGTTGAATCCCACTTTCAGCGAAGGACAAGTTCTTCAACAACACACTAGAACTTTTGCTTCTTGGCTACAATCTCATGTTGTGACTAGTTTGCATCTAGAAATAGTCAAAAGGTTGTCTCGGAGACCATTGGGTACAGTTCTATCTTTTGGGGGTTATGACATCAACGGTTTTACGTTTTCTAAAAATTCAATGGATGATAAAGGAGTCTCTCATAATAGTGGAGTTTCACTCATTTCCGAAGCACTGCATGTTTGTAGTATAACCGACAACAATCAAATTACCCATACGTGCTACTTTGGTACCATTACGGAAATATGTGAGCTTGATTATGTTACAATGAAAGTGCCAATTTTTAAATGCGAGTAATTTTAACAATGGGAATAGAACGAAAGATTTGGATTCACACTGGTGGACTGAAGTCAGTTCGGTTGGAGAGAAGATCCACTCATATTGGCCCGACAAGGTCATCAAGTTTTCTACTTAAAAGAACCCATTAATCCCCGGTGGGAGATTGTGGTTGAGGGAAAAAGTGGTATGAATCTCCATGCGAATACTCACGATTGCTATCTCAACTGCCTCCCACTGCCGCACTTCCATTAGATGATATGCTTAGATGATATGCTTAGATGATATGCTTGAATGATGGAGATGCCAAGATGACTACCACCATAAATGAAGACATTCCAGGACTTGATAAAAAATTTAAAGGATATGTTTGGGATCCTCTAAGTGACATGACATGACCTATGGCTAGGTCAAAGACTAAGCTTAGAGATGCTGCTTTAAATGCTTTGATTGATCACCTTTATGATGAATAATTGAAGAAGGAGTCACCATCGACATCTTGGATTCATTATTCAATGTTGTCGACGAACTGAGGACAACTTGAAGAACAATACACTCTTTTTTCCCACCGGGTTTTTAATGAGGTAGTATGATCACTGTAAAATATTGTAAAATTATTTCATTTTGGGTTTATTGGACTGATAGCTCGGCCATGTTGGCTTTGAAGAGCTGAATTTCAAAAATATAGTCAGGTAGGGTTTAGTATATTCAGTTTTATTCTAATTAAAATTGGATTTGGTAAGATTACATAAGGTAATATTCTTCAAGGTTACTTCTTGAAGAATTTGACCAGATTACCTTAGATTATCATTTATTTTAGATATTTTAGTTAGATATTGTTTTTAGCTTCTTAAAGCTGCCATAAGTCAATTCAGTTTCCAGTTATGATTAGGGTTTATGGCCAAAATCTACCCTATAAATAGGGAGGCCTTATGGAGGAATTTGACACCACTTTTATCAATCAAATATGCAACCTTTTGAGTTCATACTCTTTGCTTGCGAGCTATTCCATTGTTGCTAAACCCCCAAGGGCTAGTTAAGTATCAATAAACCTTGTAATATGATCCTGAGGGCTAGTTAGAGATCAAGTCGAGATTAGGCATACCCCTAGGGCTACCCACCTGAATTTCGTGCGAGATAGTGAGTGAAGGTTTGCAGATCCCTTCCCTAGATCGAAGATATTAATTATGCAATCGTGAGTCTTTGCAAGGAGATTCATATCAAAAAGGGATTTCAGGGAGGATTTAGAACAAGAGGATTTGATTGGTTTTGGTACAAACACTGGGCTTGGATCAAATGAAGAAGATTTTCTCCTCAAACATGATGATGCTAGTTTGCATGAGTTTGTTGGTAGCACGGACCACAACTAAGTCGTATAGGTCAACAAGCACAGAAAAATGACCAAGCGGCGGAAGACACCAAAAGGGAAGATGAAAAAAAGAGAAGAAGGGTAAGGTAAACATTTAGCTCTATTTTGAGTTTTTTTCTAGTTGACCATTGTCAAAGAGACACTTCCGAGCTCGGAAGCTCGTCTGGAGATGTGGTCATATGTGTTTTTACCAACCTTCACTAGCCAAGTAACATTTTCATTACATTGCCATTCTAACCATATCTCTAGGAATTAGAAAACATTAAAACTGCAAGCCGATACAATTTAAAAACAAATCCAAATATTTGAATGTCAACAGAATTAGGAATCAAAACATAAGAGTTCAAAAATTCAGCATCCAAATCCCGGATCTAGAGTTGGAAAAAATTCAACAACCAAATTAAGAGAATCTAGAGTATGTATATAGTAATTGGACATTACGAGGAATGTCATCTCTTAAGGGGCGGTTTCTTGGATTCTTTCAGAGCTCTCTCGTAAGCTCTATGCTTCAACTCAATTGGCACACATCATCGCGAACCCATTTTTAAACACTCTTCATTCCCTTCATAAATTTAGGCCCGAACTCATCTACAAAAAAGGGTAATTTATTAAGAATACATAACTAATAAAGACATAGTTGTTTTTTAAAGATTGTAATGGAATTATATTACCTTCCTAAGTTCTACGCCTCTTGCTTGGTTCCACCACTTCCAGTGTCTTATGATGCCACTTGTTATTGAGTAATACCCACATTTTCTTCATGAAGTACTGTTTGTTGAAGTACTTGCAAGGTTTCTCCTCCCCACTTAACTCCAATCCCTCCACTGTCTTCAAAATAGATGTAATCAAGTTCCCATATGAGAGACTCTTGATTACCTTCTTCTAGGTAGCAATCAACAACATATGTGTCAAAATAGCCGACCCGAGATTAATTCTACGGCCCTCCATTACGTAGTAGAACATCATCAGTGTAGCATAGGTAGGTTCGGTGATGTGGCCAGACTTGGGAATGATTGGCCTAGCTATGAAGTCCCACACAATATGATCATCCAGAACAAGGTGATCCAAATAATATGATTTGGGCCTTCCTAGATCATGCGCATTTCATTGAAAATACCACACACTACAATCCACAGGGTTTATCCTAAGATGCTCATCGTTAAGAGGCCACTCTCCCCTATGGTAAACATCATCTAAATGACCATTCTCTTTTTGTAGATATACATCTCCAGGGCCTTTATGGGGATAATCAATGATTTTATTTAAAATCCAAGAGCTAAGCTCTACGTTGAAACCATTCACCTTAGTCCAATATGCACCCCTCCCTCAATCTCATGCAAGTTGCTATAAAATTGGAAAAATTTGTCAAAATAGGATGGCTCATTCATCGCCAATAGTTTAAGGACATGTTGGCCTTCTAATTTTTTGCAAGGGGCCGGCTAGCTCTATGGTATGGTGAACATTCAAGTCTATGACAAAACCACTACTGCAGGACAGGGGCAATAGCACCGGTAATATACCCCAATAGCACCGGTAATTTGGCCCCCAAAAATACCAGTGCGTAAGTATAACGGTGTAAAAATGTAACTTATTTGCACCGGTAATATCTACCGGTGTAAAAATGTTGTATGCACCACTATTTGCAATCAGTGTAGAATTTTTGAAAAAGTGGGGGGGGGGGGCACATAGTATTTACACTGGTAGGTTGACAAGGTGTTTTACCAGTGCAATTGCCCCTGGTGATCAATTAAAAAAATGAGCACCGGTTTTACCGGTGCTAACTTTTAATTAAAAATTTAGAAATCAAAATATTTATTAGAATACAAAAAATGCACTAAAATATATTTAAAAAAACGTAAATTGAATTAAATGAATACTCAACATTACTTTTCAACTAAGGTAGCTAAAATTAACTAGTATCAATCTACACTAATATAAAAAAGTGCTTATAACCAAGGTAGCTACATCGATTACAAAAAGTAAATTGCTTCGTAGCAAGCAATATTCGAGAAAGTCAGAGACTTGCTTTTGTCTTGATCTCCATATCCACCCTACTTACTGAAAAGGCCAACACTCTATGTTCATTAAAAACTTGCTTGACAAAATTTAATGGAGTAACACCTTGATATAAAATTAAGAGAAGTTGGTCGAAATCCCCACACAAAAAATATATCCAGACTACAAACATAATTACATAAATGCCGGTTACAAACTTATAAATGAATGACCTGATAAAAAAAGGAGTGCTTATAAGAAGATAGTATTCATTATATATCAACAACTCAGATGCATATTATTTACTATTTAGGCTCAAACGTACGAGACAACATTCAGTTGCAAATGCCACCGTATTCTATAGCTTCTCAGCTAAGTAATTAGAACAACAAACTAGCATAACAATTTTAACACACACAGAAAACATGCGCAAGCTTAGGGGTTAGGATACCTTAAGAGAAGACCAGGTGATATTGAGGAGAGCAGCGAACCAGAGGAGAACATAATACGTAATCATGACGTACGGCTTTCCGTTCCTAAGCTTCTTCACATTACGTGTATCCTTGCAAACCCAATTCTTCTAGAAGAATGGCAAGACCAGAATCGGTTATAGATAAGCATCCTTGTAAACCCAATTCTTCTAGGTTAGTGCAGTTTAAAGAGAGAGCCTTTAACAGAGTATCTAAAACAAATCTACAGCCAGCAAGATGCGAGATCCTTAGGTCAAGACACCCTTGAGCAACAGCAGACAACCCCTTGTTGGTTAACTTCCTGCAGTATGATGCATCTAGTGTCTAGAGATAGAGCAGGCTACCGCCTATGACTTTCATACCTGCATCACCCAATGGGAAAAAACATTGGGATTATGAAAATTTTGCAATATTTCCTGCTCAATTCTAGGAGTACTTTATAATTCAAATTTACAGAGAATGCACTTTTCCATTTGTCTAAAATTCATAATATGCCAGATCTTTACCAATTCTCACATTTCCTTGAGAGAATTCATAATAGATTCAAAACTTTACAAATACTGATTAATCTTAAGCATAGCCATCACTTTTCCTTATTGCATCATTACCATTCATGTGACTAACTAGGACTACGTATATTAATTAGTAACTTTACTCATTGCAAAACCTTATGGTAGTTCAAAGACCTATACTAGAAACTTTTAACTGAAAAGAACCCAAACTATCCTGCACAGATCAATCACAATCCAAACTGAAAAGAAGAAATTTTATAACACACAAAATGTCATCACACTCAAGCCAATCATCGTCCGAACAATTAACACTAAGCTGGCTAAAAATATTTCAGAGGAATTGCATAGTATACATTTTGGGAAAATCTCCACATAAAAACCAGAATCCTCAAGTAAACCATCTCATTATTCAAAAAAAGAAGAAGCTTTTCTCAGCCACTTATCTTCCACTCAAATTGTTCAATTCTCAAAAAATGCGATCGCTTAGGGTTTTCAAGGATGCTCATTCTTGTGCCGGAGAAGCAGGTGGGAAGGGCTGCTTGAAGAACTTCCTCACGGGAGTTGACCTAGCCGGAGATGGCGAAACCCCAGAGGGTGGAGGTCGCCGGGGGTGGAGGTTTCCAGTGTTGTATAAAAGGTTGTCGTCAGGGGCATGGTGGTGGAGGCGGAGAGAATGTATGGTGGTGAAGGGATGGATGGATGATGAGATTGGAATAGAATTAGTGTTTCAGATTATATATATATCAATAAGTTTTAATGGTTGAGAATAAATCAATAAAAAAAATTGAATGGTTCAAATGAAACTAAGTTGGATTTTCCCCTTTTTTAGGTACCTTATTTGCACCGGTATGAATTGGATAATACCGGTGTAAATGTATACGTAAAGCAGCTGGTTAGGCTGCTTTAAATGCCTTTTTTCCCCTTTCTTTTTGGAACTCGAGTGAAAATCCGCGAGATTTTTTCTAAGTATCTAGCACCAGTACAAAAGGGTTTCAGCCTGCAGTCGCTTTAAATGAAAAATATCTTAATCAAAGCAGTTATCAAACCACTTTCCATATCTTAATCAAAGCGGTTATCAAACCACAATATGGAAGATCTTTCTTCTTTCCCTTCAGCCACCTTAAACATGTACATCAGAATTGTATACCCAGGATTTAATTTTACCCCCTCTACGATATAGTAGAATAACATCAAGTTGCCTATGGTCAGCTCACACACATGCCTACCCAAAGGGAGGATATTCTAGCAAATTCACTCATAAGCTGGCCTGTGCTCAACACTCAAAACCCCCACATCATACTCGTTAGCTTGCCCTAGCACCACCCCCGTATGGCCAAAATATTTTTGAGCCATTTCAACTGGGCATAGAGGGGTGAGTTCCCTAACAGGAGGCCAACTTTGTTGGTGAAATATCTCAATGGGACCTAGACTCCGATCAACTAGAGTAAGTTTGCTAGCATCAGTGTACTCGCAACCTAGGGCTTCATTTATGCTAAATTTTGTAACAGGAATCGTTACGCCATTTACCATTTTGAGGTCTCTATTATTTCTACTTTTACCTAAATTAGCGTAGAATTGCACCACCTCGTCATAATGGACTGGTTATTCTAATTGCACTAACTTATCGAAATGGGAAGGTTTAAAAAATTCAATCAAATATCCTAGGCATAATAGCTCAATGTCTAAACTATCAATTACTTTAGGATTATAGTATTTTCTACGTTGAAATTAAATGTACCTAGGTTCGACATCGGTTTTGAAGAACAGCTCCGATTGCCCCGATTCTCGACATGGTTGATGACTTCTTGATGACTCATCACCAAATCCACCGTCGGCATCTCGATCTCTATACCTTGGCATGCTTGATTTTGGATTTTGAATTGAAGAAATGTTGGTTATGGGTGTTTGGAAGAAGAGGAATTTTCTCCTTGGGAAAATCAAAATGATCTGCCCATTGAAATTTTTTTTATATGAAGATTGAGTTCCAAGTCAAGAACTTGGTCTTTGCCACACAACGAAGGTCAGAACAGGTTCCGAGTGAGTAACTTAGTTTCGAGCTCAGAACTAATTATCAGCCACATCGTTAAAATGCATTAAGGGCGATTTTCAAATGGGCATTTAATATGTATTTGATAAAACCGTGAATTCCCTCCCTTTTCTCCCTCAAAACCCTCCCCCCTTCTTCCATCTTTCCTTCATCCAAAATTTCTTCACCCAATCTTCATCTATGTATATAACTACATTAAACCCTACTAAAATTTTGATCTACACACCCAATGGCCAAGAATTTGTACAAAAGCAAAGGTAATCCATGGGTTAGGGTTTTCATGGCTCATGAGTGTTCTAGGGTGGTCAACAAAAAATTCTCTTGTCTACTTTGAATTGTTTGGATGAAAAGGTGAAAATTTCACCATCTCCTTTGTTCTACTATTAGAATTTTACCCAGGGTTATTATACCTTGATATGTTAATGGTGTTAGTGTATTTATTCTAATCGAAAGATCCTTCTTTGCTTCTCCTAAGGTACATATATATATATATATTATAAGTATCAAATATAGTCTTGCATTTGTTAAAAATAAAATCCTAGATTACCTATATTAGTTTTTTTTATAAATAAATTAAAGGAATATTGACTTTCATGGCTAAAAACATTAGCCCAATAGAATCCAATTTCAAGTTGAGCTTCGTATAGGCTCAAGTTCAGGACAAGCAAAACATCTCTACATTTTTTGCTGCAAAGTACCAGTACCAGAATCAATCCTAAGATAATACTTTGCCATACAAAACAGGCAACAGTCAAAATCTCGGCATCATCCATTACCAAGAACATATTATTTTCAGACTTAAACTACTCCAGAAATTCGCCCCCAACCGAGAAAACAAAAGATTGTACGAAAAGATTCCAAGGATAACACAAAATATAAGTCTTGGACAGAGGTCTCCATTGCACTCCAACAGTATACTGCAATCGAGCACATGTACATCATATAAATTAGCGCAGCCAACATTTTAGCTGCCTAGAAGAACTCGTCGAGGATCAAGCTGGCCGCTGCAATAACTCGAAGGTACAGCAGAAATTTCTTGCCTTCCTCTCCACTCTTCACCAGGTTTTAGAGTGATAGGCTTCTCAACAGCAGCTGCCTCCACACATAACATGTGCTTGTAATCTTCATCACCCAAATCAGCTATTGCCTTTGCTCTCTTCTCCCAAGGGTTCCACACCACAGCATCAGGGAGTCCATCTTTACGAAGGACAAATGTTCTCTTCTTTTCATGATCCAGAATAGCAATTTTCGTAGGTGTGCCAAGATAAATTTTGTCCACTTCAGATTCAAATGTAATAGCATCCCCTTGTTCAGCGAATCGCTCCTTATTCTGCAAGTTATCCAGGTAATCCAAAGTCTCCAATCCCCCAACACGAACTTCACTGATATCTGAAACTGAGAAGTAAGTATGATAAGCGAACGTAAATGTGAATGGTTTTCCATCCGAGTTGGTGTTTCTGATGCGGGATGTTAACATCAAATCGCCGGCAGGCGACAAACTGATTCTCACGCTGAATTCAAAGCTGAGAGGCCAAATCTTCAAGTCTTCTTCAGTGGGCTTGAGAATCAAATCAACAAAAGCCTTGGGAGAGGTGCTTGATGGAAATGGAGGGGGGTCAGAATCAATGCTCCAGATTTGTTGTGCGGAATGGAGAAAGAACAGAAAATATGAATGAAAATAACAAGACACAAGATTTACGTGGTTCACCAATTTGGCTACATCCACGGGAGACAGATTCACTATATCAGAATTAATGTTTACAGAGAGAAGAGAGACACTTTATATGCTGTCTCCACTAAACCCTAACAAACTGGGCCAAAACACAATTCGGCCCAAATCAACAGCAGTCCAATAAAGAGACAAGCTATACCGTCGGACCGGGGGCGACTCCACCCCCCTGGACCTCCAGGCCAGGGTGCGCTCTGCCCCCCTGGACCCCCCGACTCGCTGACCGGGCAGCGAGACCCCCGTACCAACCTGTCGAAGTGGCTAATACATATTCAAGGCATACAAACAAATCTCCGCCTTGACTTGGATCCTCAAAGCAGAAACTCCAGACGCACCATTACAGTGCCAGATGAGCAGACTTATCCCTCCACTCCCGAGACTGCCCATAGAGCACCTAATCAACTCTGATGTTCAGCAAGTCCAAACAATGTTGAAACTTGCTATGTGAAACAGGTTTGGTGAACATATCAGCGGGGTTGTCAGCAGTTCCCACTTTCTTCACCTGGATTCTCCTCTCACTCCTCAGGAAATGATATCTGACATCAATATGCTTGGTCCTCTCATGATGGACCTGATCCTTGGCTAGGAAGATTGCACTCAAGCTGTCACAGTACACAGTAGCCTGATTATGATGTAGACCAAGATCACTAACCAGCCCTTTCAGCCATATTCCCTCCTTTGCAGCCTCTGTCAGAGCCATGTACTCTGCTTCCGTAGTAGACAACGTCACTGTAGGTTGCAAAGTCGCCTTTCAACTAACCACAGAACCTCCCAAAGTGAATACATAACCAGTCATCGATCTCCTCGTGTCAACATCACCAGCATAATCAGAATCAGAGTAGCCTGTAACTAAGCACTCGGTATCACCTCCATAAATGAGACCCACATCAGACGTACCTCTAAGATACCTGAAAATCCTCTTCACAGCTTGCCAATGTTCCTTTCCCGGTTGCCCCATGAACCTGCTCACAACACTGACTGCCTGTGCTAAATCTGGCCTCGTGCAAACCATAGCATACATCAAACTCCCCACCGCGCTGGCATAAGGAACCCGAGACATATACTCCTTCTCCTCGTCTGACTGAGGAGCAAACATGGTGGTGAGATGAATATTTGCAGCACTAGGAGTGTCTATAGGCTTGGCTGTAGATATGCCAAACCTAGCCAACACTTTTTGAATGTAGCCTTTCTGTGACAAGAAAAGCTTCCACTGACTTCGATCCCTAAGAATCTCCATTCCTAGTATCTTCTGAGCTGCACCCAGATCCTTCATCTCAAACTCAGCACTAAGAAGTCCTTTCAACTTCTGAACCTCATGCTTACTCTTTGAGGCTATCAACATGTCATCTACATAAAGCACCAGATAAATGAATGACTCATCTCTCAACTTGCTGTAGTAGACACAACAATCATATGAACTCCTTGTGTAGCCCAACTCAAGCATGTAGCTGTCAAATCTCTTGTACCACTGCCTCGGAGACTGCTTAAGCCCATATAAGGACTTCTTCAACTTGCAAACATATTTTTCCTTGCCAGGAACTTGGAAATCATCTGGCTGAGTCATGTATATCTCTTCCTCCAACTCTCCATGTAGAAAAGCGGTCTTCACATCAAGTTGTTCAAGCTCCAAATCCTGACGTGTCACTATAACTAGCAACACCCTGATGGAAGTGTGTCTGACCACTGGTGAGAAAATCTCATTGTAATCTACTCCCTCTCTCTGACTGAAACCTCTAGCAACAACTCTAGCCTTGTACTTGACTCCCTCTGTAGGTGATATCCCTTCCTTTTTCTTGAAAACCCATTTGCAAGTGATAACCTTTCTCCCTTGAGGCTGTTGAACCAAATCCCATGTCTGATTCTTCTGGAGGGACTCCATCTCATCTCCCATTGCTACAAACCATTTGTCAGCATCAGTACCTGAAACAGCTTCTCTGTAGGTGGATGGCTCATGAGTATCCACCTCCTCAGCAACCTGTAGTGCATAACCCACCATATCCTCAAACCCATATCTCTTGGGCGCCCCAACTCCAACCCTCCTTGGTCGGTCCCGAGCTAAACTGCAGACTGTAGCTCCTGATGGTTGAGGATCTGGTGGTGGAGATTCCGGTATCTCAGATTCTGTCTGTGGCTCTTGATCCACCTTAAATTGTTCCAATCTATTTTCACCTTGAGTGACTTCAAGCTCCACTTGTTTATCAACTCCACTAGTTTCTGGCACAACTGTGGGCTTCACCATAGATCTAAGCAAAGAATTTTCATCAAAGACAATGTCCCTGCTCAGAATAACCCTCTTCTCAGATGGAGACCATATCCTGGAGCCTTTAACTCCATCTCCATAACCCACAAAGATACCCTTCTTGGCTCGGGGCTCTAACTTACCATCACTAACATGATAATAAGATGTACAACCAAAAACTTTTAACTTGGAGTAATCAACAACTTTACCTGACCATAACTCCATAGGTATTTTGCACTCTACACCTGTGTGAGGCCCGCGGTTGATCAAGTAACAAGCTGTACTCACCGCCTCTGCCCAGAATCTCCTTTCCAAACCAGCATTAGAGAGCATGCACCTCGCTCTCGCCAGCAATGTCTGATTCATCCGCTCAGCTACGCCATTCTGCTGTGGCGTATTCCTGACTGTATGATGACGAGCAATCCCTTCATCCCTACAAAACTGATCAAACTCAGACAAGCAGAATTCCAGCCCATTATCAGTTTGAAGCCTCTTGATCTTCTTCCCGGTCTGATTCTCCACCAAAGCTTTCCACTCCTTGAACTTCGAGAAAGCTTCACTCTTATGTTTCATCATGATAACCCAAGTCATCCTTGAGTAATCATCAATCAGAGAAACAAAGTACCTGTGACCTCCCAGTGACTCAACTCGGGAAGGTCCCCAACAATCAGAATGGATGTAATCCACTGTGCCCTTTGTTCTATGAATCGCTTTAGGAAACTTGCTGCGGTGATGCTTCCCAAAAACACAATGCTCACAGAAGTCCAAGCTCTTGACCTTGTGGCCACCAAGAAGATCATATTTCGACAGAATCTGCATCCCTCTTTCACCCATGTGACCAAGCCTCATATGCCATAACTTAGTCATATCATCCTGGTGAACCTCCGAAGATGCAACATTAACAGAATCCATAACCGTGGAACCTTGTAGAAAATACAAAGTACCATGCAGAACACCTTTCAGAGCCAACCTAGAACCTTTGCAGACACACAGAACTCCATCACTCCCTGAGTAGATGAAACCCATTCTATCCAACGTAGGAAGAGAAATCAGATTCTTTGTCATCGATGGAACATGCCTGACATCATTCAAAGTACAGAAACTACCATCATGCGTCCTGATCTTGATTGAACCAATCCCAACTACCTTGTACGCAACACCATTTGCCGTAGTAATGATGCCCTCAGCTTGCTCATAAGTTGAGAAATAATCTCTCCTTGGGCATATATGGTAAGATGCCCCAGAATCAAGAAACCACGCATTAGGATGATTATTTTGCCCAGTAGTAGCTAGAGCAAAATCATCTTCAGAACTGAAATCCCCTTCAGCCACAGCAGCAGTACCAGATGTACTCCCAGATTTACTAGCCTTCTTCGGACACTCCTTTTTCCAATGCCCCTTCTCCTTACAGTAGTTACAAACATAATTGGCCTTGGGACCCTTTGAAGATGCCTTCTTGCCCTTCTTCTTACTACCGATTCCCTTGCCCTTTGTGTTTCCGTCACTAGCAAACAAGCCAGAGGCCTGACTTTCTTTACCTGTACCGTTTGCCTTATGTCATAACTCTCTACTATGGAAAGAGGATCTAACTTCCTCCAGAGACACGGAATCTTTACCAACAATAAATGACTGAACAAAATTCACTTACGAAAGCGGTAAAGACACTAGCAAAATCAAAGCAGCATCTTCATCTTCAATTTTCACATCTATATTTTGCAATTCTAATAACAAAGTATTCAATTGCTCTAGATGGTCTCTGAGTTGCGTACCTTCCTGCATTCGGAGACCGAAGAGGCGTTGTTTCAGAAGCAGCTTGTTGGTTAGAGATTTCGTCATATACAAACTCTCAAACTTTAGTCACAGTTGTGCAGCAGTCTCCTGATCTGAGACCTCAGTGATGATTTCGTCTGCGAGACACAGCATAATCGTCGGGTGTGCCTTTTCTTCCAGGCCCACCACATCGCCAAAACTGCTTGCGAAATCCTTCGTCAGCGGAGTCCACAAACCTTGCTGTTTCAGCAAAGCTCGCATCTTGATCTACCATAAACTGAAACTGTTTCTCCCACTAAACTTGTCGATCTTCACGTTCAACCCAGGCATCTTTCTCCCTGATCAGCCCCACTCTGATACCAGTTTGTTGTGCGGAATGGAGAAAGAACAGTAAATATGAATGAAAATAACAAGACACAAGATTTACGTGGTTCACCAATTTGGCTACATCCACGGGAGACGGATTCACTATATCAGAATTAATGTTTACAGAGAGAAGAGAGACACTTTATATGCTGTCTCCACTAAACCCTAACAAACTGGGCTAAAACACAATTCGGCCCAAATCAACAGCAGTCCAATAAAGAGACAAGCTATACCGTCGGCAGCGAGATCCCCGTACTAACCTTTCAAAGCGGCTAATACATATTCAAGGCATACCAACAAGATTTTATCCCGAGCAAATCCATGTGCCTCCAGAGATCCATGATTTGAGAACTGAGGAAAGCATATAGGAATGCCTCCACGGATAGCCTTCGGAGGTTTGAAAATGGCCTTGCTGCTGAGAAAAAGCAACTCCTCTCCATAATCATTTTTCCAAGATGTCACATGACCTCCATACAGATACACCTTGACGGAACTACCGTGGACTTCCCGAAGAACGATTTTGTCGAGGCCATTGATGCCCTTGCACACCTCCACCGGGAGCCGCTCCCGTCCGCTCCCACTCGCCGGAGTTACAGCCGCCGACGCTGCCGCCGCCAATGGTGTGGGCGTCAGTTGTGACATGATTGGGATGGATCTTTGACAATGAGGTTGTGATCAAATGCTTGAATTTCCAGAGGGTTTTCGGATGTGTTGATTCTGGGGGGAATTAGGGGCGGGTACAGTACAAGCCTCTGACTGCAACACACAAGGGATTTACCTATATTAGTTTTTGATTGTGATGTATGTTGTTAGATAGTATAATGTCCCGGAACAGGACTCGTGATGAACATGTGCATCCAATAAGTGGAAATTCACAAAACCTAGGCATTGATGACGATGAGGAGGAAGGGTCGGAGGTGGGAGGCTTTGCTAGAACACATTGTAAAACATTATAAAGGAGAATGGCTAGAAAAGAAAAGGGGTTATTCGAAGGGAAGGGTTTCCTCTTCTTTTTTCCCGTAGAAGTAAAGAGAGAACCAATGTTTATTTTTCATATATGAATATATTATCATGAAAATATTTGGAAATATATATTTTAACTTTTCTGATCCATCTTATCAGTAGTAAACCTAGGCTCTGAAAGATTACTTGAACCTTTGTGAAAGAAATATAATAAAAGAGACACATGCATATTACGCACGATATTGGATTGGTAACTGAAGAAGATTGATCAGATCAATCCAAAGAAGGAGGTTGTTTCCATAAGTACTCTAACAGAGAATCAATGTCTTCATCTGCTTCCATTTGATAAGGTTAAGGAGCTAGCTATTGGCTTGTGTTGGAATTATTCTGAGATAAAGCATCGTCGACGGGTGCTGAAGCATCTTCAACGGGCGCAGGAGCATTTTCAGTAGGTTCAAGAGTTTGGTTCTGATGAGCGGTGGAGATATTTATCGCATCACGAGCTTTTGCCTAGTGCTGCTATATATGTAAGGATAATACAATCCTTTAAGATTTAATTTTTATAAAACTTTAATTTGCATACCTTTTCTTCTTAACACCAAAAAGCGGGCAATATCCGTGCATGTCTTATGAACAAATTTGTGGTAATTTTAAAACAATGATTTAAATAAAATTGAAGTGAAGTGGTGGATAAAGAATCAAGGAGAATTATCGCTTTTGGTTTCATATATTATGATCTTATGATTTTTTTTTTTGCAAATTTAGAACAAATAATGCACACTATTTCTCATCAAGCTGATCAAATGTCAACGTTTCAATTGTGAGGTAGGTAAAATAGCAAATTCAATTCCTTCTTCAAAGTTGCATAAAGTACACAAATTGAATCATCATTCATGGACTGATCGAAACTGCTATTTGTTTGTACAAAATATCTCATTAACTATCTACCATTCTACACAAAGTTTGCACATAATTATTTTAATATAATATATCTGAATCATAATAAACTTTTTATTTTCAAAATAAGAGAACATGTAAGTGCATGAATATACAAAGTGATTTCAAAGGCAATACGAGTAATTAACTTGGAAAATTGGAAAAAAAGGGTTATTCGAAAGGAAGGTGTTCCTCTTTTCCTTTTTTCTTAGAAGAAAAGAAATAACCAATTTTGCTTTTCATAGGTGATTATATTATCATAAAAGGATTTGGAAATATAGATTTTAATTATTCTGATCTATCTTATCAGTAATAAACCTGGGCCATGAAGGATTACTTGAGCCATTGTCATAGAAATTTAATAAAGGAGAAACATGCATATTACACGCAATACTAGATTGGTATTTGAAGAGGATCAGTCATATCAATCCAAAGAAGGAGGTTGTTTCTAGAAGTTCTCTAACAGAGAATCAATGTCTTCATCTGCTTCCACTTGAGAGGGTTGAGGAACTAGTTGTTGGCTTGTGTTGGAAATATTCTGAGATGGAGCATCTTCGATGAGTGCTGGAGCATTTTCAATGGATGCTAGAGCATTTTCAATGGGTTCAAGAGTTTGGTTCTGATTAGCGTCAGAGATATTTACTGCATCATGAGATTTTGCCTAGTGCTGCTATATATATAACACTACAGCAAACTACACCTATTACCTTGGGTTTTCAGGCTTTTTAACCTTCGTTTTCAGCCCCTAAAAAACCGAGGTAAATGTGGGTGTAGTAAAAAGCATACTTTTTACCTCGGTTTAAAAATGAGGTAAATAGTCCCTTTTACCTCGGTTTTAAATTGACATCGACATGAATTGAGACCGGCGTCGCACCATGGTGGAAGGCCGGTGTTATGAAACCCTGGCTGTGGCATCATTGGAAACGATGTTGACATTATGAAATATGAAACCTTGATGAAAGGAATGTAGCAGCCGATGGTAGAGGAAGTGCGTCGATGTCGCACTAGATGATGTAGTTCATAATACGAGCGATGCTGGAGTCGCAAAGAAGTGATATTGTACATAGTGAGGGACCCACATCATGTCCCTAGTGCTGTGGATCACCGAAAAAATGATGTCATTTTGTTTATCCAAAGTTGCAAAAAAAAGTGATGGCGGTCTATGCGACATCGTTTATATGTCATTTTGAAGCTAGTTAATGCGATGTCGCGGTTTAGTCGATTAGCTCTCATTTCTCGTAAAATATTGTAATAAAAAATATTCGATGCAGCAAATAATTGGTCTTCAATAGCCATTACATGTTACAAATAATATGATAAATCGAGTAATGGTTGAACATCATACACACCCAGTTGTTCTTCAATTATTGTGGTAATCATTAACTGAAATGGTCATTTAAACCGACAAAATTATGACATACTAGTATATTACAAATAAATGTAATAATAAATTAAAATACATAAAGTTGTTATAAAATTGAAACAATAATTTAATTTAACCTCCATTTTCTACTTTGTACGGCGTTCATATTTCTAGGGTGACCGGTGAGAAGCCAACTAAATCCATCTGATATGCTAGAATATTCCACTGATAACTCTATTTGATCCCATTACAACCAATACACATGAAACAAAAATTATGTTATAGTTGGGCAATACCAAAAAATGCACCTAATATATTCATATGTAGACGACATTATTTGCAATATGGCAATAGTAACTGATCAGTACCAAAGCGACGTCAGACTCATAGTTACCGAGGTTGCAGAGATCGAGTTAAAACCAAATTCGAATATTCATGTATATTAATGCTAAACTTAACAATTCCTCACCTCTGCAACGTCGATTCTAACTCAGTGTCATATCGTACCGAGCGAGTAATGACCGACGTCGCACATTCATATTGTGTACATCCAAATCTAAGCCATTTTCTCACTTTTTACAAACATGCCATCTTATTGGTAACAAACACAACATAAGTACATAACATATGACACAATGATCACCCTTCATGAATTTTTTTGATCTTCCATGAATGACAAAAAACAATATAAAAGGTATCGATGGTAAGAAATTTGGTAAAGTAACATATAAAAGATGGAAAAGTACCACAATAAATTTGAACATAGATGCTCTATTCCTTGGATACTTCTTGTTGATTGAAGTAATCCATCTGAATGAGCCCTTTCATTATGGTGCAAATGGATAAGGTGGGTTTGTGGGATATGTATTGGAGATGGAATTGAGTCTTAATGGTGATAGTAATGAAAAATAGGTTTTGGGGGGGGGGGGGAGATTTATTTCAAATTTTCATCTGAAACTTTTGGTTCCTACTAGAAATTTCAAAATGATCGATGTCGCTAGCTGCTCGGTATATCTATCGAACAATGCCACATGTGTGCGACACCGTATATGTGGTCACAGTGTAATAATCAAAATTTGTCATAAAAATCTCCGTTTAAAGGTTCCGGGTGCTTCTGGCGACCTTTTTATGCCCTAATCGAGACAACATTATCGTCAAAATTTGAATAAAATAATGATATATCCAATTTTTCATTTCGACATCTCTCAGTCTCTTGGAGGGACCTAATTGCAAAAAAAAAAGAGAGACAGTGTGTGGTCTCAAACTCGATTCCGATTGTCCTGAATAGCTACGGTGTCATCCATATATAGTCGAACTTATAATAACCGATATTAATGTTATATTTCCCCATAGACTTCCACAAGATCATACGACCGACAGTTGTATACTTTTAAGTAATCATATATAATTTACTCTAGACCACGTACTGGTGCTTTGTAAAAATTGAAGGACATAATTTGATTACTATTATATTTCCAAAAAAAACCTAGAATATGAAATTTCATGTGATTCTATACATTTGGCAGAAATGTTCGTTCCCATAACACTTATCGCTACGGTATTAATGGAATTCTATAAAAAAAACCCGGAAGATTACCCAGGTTCGCGTGTCTGTATAATAGTACACATAATTTCCATATGAAACATTTGTCATTTTTTTCTAGGTGAATGTCTCTTAACACACAGTAACAACCATGGAAGTTTGGGCCGTAGTGTAATTTTTCTTGAATTTTTTAATTCCCTGGCCGTGAATAATTTCGGCCCGTTCCGATGATGGGTACATGGAAAAATTCAAACATGGTCATTGTGACAGTGTAAATGACATAAGAGTATATACAATTTTGTATTTTGACATCTCCCAGTCTTTTGGAGGGATCTAAGTGCAAAAAATAGACAACGTGTGGTCCCAAACTCGATTCCGATTGTTCATTGCAAAGAAGCAGTGTCATCCATATATAGTCGAACTTATAATAAACGATAGTAATGTTATATTTCCCCACAGACTTCCACAAGATCATACGACCGACAATGGTATACTTTTTAGTAATCATCTACAATTTACTCTAGACCACGTACTGGCGCTTTGTAAAAATTGAAGGACGGAATTTTTTTACTATTATATTTCCAAAAAAACCTAGAATATGAAATTTCATGTGATTTTATACATTTGGCGGAAATGTTCATTCCCATAATGCTTATCGCTACGGTATTAATGGAATTCTGTAAAAAAAACTTGGATGATTACCCAGGTTCGTGTGTCTGTAAGACAGTACGCATAATTTCCATATAAAATATCTGTCATTTTGTTAAGGTGAATATCTCTTAACATATAGTAACAACCATGGATGTTTTGGTCGTACTGTAATTTTTCCAGATTTTTTAATGCCTTGTCCGTGAATAGTTTTGGCCTGTTACGATGATGGGTCCGAATTTGAACATGGTGGTTGAAATTTGATGGATGTAATTTTATTAATTTTATATTTCATGAGAAACGTAGACTATGCAATTTGGTGTATTCTGCCCGGAATCCATTAATGCAACTTCGGTCTAGAGTCGGTATATGCTCAGTGGCGAAGACATTGAAGTGACATCGGGCCATAGTTATTCTTGGATTGGGCTGCTATCTAATATGGCTAAGTGTTTATTATATGCGATATTGGAATGGCTTCAGTTTAATCTCTTATAGAGCAATTATTATCGTGATATCACTGTATATTGATCCGTTTATGCCTTGTAGTCCAGGCCCAATCCAAAAATTGTTTGGCCCTTATGTTGGGCCCAAACCTACGATCTGCGACGCACACAACAACCCATTGCTTATTTGTCATATGCGACACACTTGCGAAGTCGCACGAAACAACAGTGTTTCACTGTTGGTATATAAATACCCGACCACCCTACCCCTTTGCATTCCGAACCGATGACATCACACCAAAACCTCCCACCTGAAAAAAAAAATGATCGGAAACATTCTAATCCCAGAATTTTGGACATGGTGCATTGGCAAAAATCTCCAAATTTGAAGAGCAACAAACCCTAACAAGGTAAGGATGTTCTGATGAAGTTTGATGTTGGTTTTTTGGTTGTCATATACTTCTTTGGTTGTCCATTGCTTGGTTATTCTATCGCGGCATGTTAGTTGTTTACTTTGTGATGTTTTAGTTGAGATTATAGGTGTTTTAGGACCATTCATGCTCTAGTCGCATGCTCTTTCGACTTAGCCGATTAAACTATGATGCCACATATTCAAGCACATGAATGTGTGACATCATACATGTCACGTCGGTCTAGAAAAAGTGTCTCTGACATGAATCCAAACTCAGCTAAAACACATTAACATCTTTGAGTTATTCACTTTTGCACTGACTGTTCTACGTCCCTTTGATTCTTAGATGGCTAGAATGAAGCAGACAGGTAGGAGGAAAATGGAAAACAACATGGGGGAAACTCTATCGTGGACAAAGAAGGCAAAGACAAAGCCTTCATCCCCAACATGGGAAAAATTAAGCTTTGTCAAGGAGAAGGAAGCAAAGCATTTCAAAAAGATCCAAGGCCGAAGAGTAAAAGAGATCAGGGTTATGAAGCCCAAGGATGTGGAACGAACTACACCTCGATGCTTTCATCTAACCCTTCAAACTGTCACGAATGGAGGGTTTAACATACTTGGATAAACCAATGTATAATACAGAGGTCAAGGAATTCTACGCCAATTACAGAATGGAAACGATGACCTCCTTTAAAACAAGAGTAAATGGGATGGACATGGAGATATCGAAAGAGCTCATCAATAAGGTGATTGGCTGCATAATCAAAAGAGAGGATTTGTAGGAAGTTATGCCTCCAGCTGTACTTCCGAGACAATTGGCCTCCATGGGTCGATGGGAATGACCCATCCAGGGTGCTTGACCCCAACCGAATGGTGGATAAGTACTTCAAAATTAAATTGGAGAATGGAATCATCCTAATAAAGCAGATCAAGCTTGGTGTTCTCATCATTTAGGAGAGAATGACGTTCAATATAATTGTACAAGTACTTATCCCGACCAGACATCTTACTGACACTACCACAGAGACCCCTCTCTGGCACCGGTTTTTTAACACCGGTTATGAAAACCGATGCAAATCATGTTTTAGCAACGTTTTTTTTGTGTTAGCACCGGTTGTAAAACCAGTGTTATTGTTGCAACGGTTAAAAATTTTTTACACCAGTTATTTAAATAAAAACCGGTGTTATTTTTACACCGGTCGGGAAACCGCTGCTAGAATTTGTGGAAACCATTGAGAGTTTAGCACCGGTCAAGAAACCGGTGCTAAGAACAACGATAATCGCTGTTATATTCATACCAGTTTTAAGGCAGGTGCAAAGAATCCTAGAAAACTGGCGCGATGTATGTTTTTAGCACCTGTTATAGGAACCGAGTTATGGAAATGTAGAAACCGGTGCTGAATGAATTCGTGGAAAAAGGCGGGAAAAATGGCACTGATTTTGTGTACTATTGACAAAAACCGGTGCTAAATCGAGCATTTAATGCTCCGAACTTACCCTCTTAAATTAGTTCTGAACTTGAACCTTATCCATTATTAGATGGTAGATTTCTTGGGAAGGTGTGCAATAAATCAAACAAATGAAGACTCATGGAAGTAAGTATTCATTAATTTTTGGAAATTTCAATCAACTAGAACCATAAATGCATGATTGGAGGTAGTTTTTTTCGTATTTATTATTGGTTTCTCTATGCCTAGCTTATGTTGGTTGAGTATCAATCATGTTGTGAGAGTGTAAATTAATGAGTGTTGATGTGAACATTTTTGTGTTTCTTTTGGTAGATGGTATATATATTTATATGTTTCCCGAGATCGCATACTTATACACGGACATGACACGTTTAGTATTGTGTAGCAAAAAGATCATGTTCATTTTTCGTATTGTTGACTAATGAAAATATGTGTAATGGTGTGTTTTGTCTTGTTTAGATACAACGGACCGAGAATCAATGTTTGCGTGGAGGGAAAAAATGGTTAACTGTCCAAGTGTAGCTAGAGAGAGTGGTGAACATATTGCATTTATTGATTTGTTTCTAGATTATGCCTTTGGTCGGGAGGAGAGGATACTTTGTCCATGCAAAAGATGCTTGTGTCGTGAACGGTTTGATGATCGTGGGGTTGTTAGATTTCACTTGTTGAAGAACGGACTTGATGGAGGTTACATTGTATGGACATTTCATGGAGAGGTTGAGCAAGGACATGACGGTGGGTTTGACAAGGTAGATGGAGACAAATGTACAGTTGATGGTATGTTCGATGACATTTTGAGAGGTTTTGAGGGGAAGCCTACGCTGTTGAGTGCTTGCTCGACGAGAAAGAGACGCCATTGTATCCGGGATGTAAAAGTAAGGATACCGTAATCTCTTTTTTGATGGAGGTTTTCAATTTGAAAGCTACAAGTTCTTGGAGTGATACAAGTGTGAATTCACTACTAAAGATTCTGAAGGATAAGTTTCCGGAAGGGAATGGAATTCCAAAAAACTATTACGAGGCCAAGAAAATATTGTGTCCACTTGGTTTGGAATACAAGAAAATACACTCATGTCCAAATGATTGTGTTTTGTATAACGGTGATTTGATAGATGCTGTTGAATGTCCCCTGTGCCAAAATGCAAGATATAAGGGTGTGACGAATGATGATGATGGGTGTTTGGCTAAGAAGAAGAAGAAGGTCCCATTGAAGTGTATGTGGTATCTTCCTATAATTCCTAGGTTGAAGAAGTTATTCGCGATTTCAGAAGATGCGAAGAACTTGCGATGGCATGGAGAGCGGGAAAGACTACATGACGACAAGATAAGACATCCGGCGGACGGTGAACAATGGAGAAATTTTGACAAGCGATATCCTTCCTTTGCTTCGGAGGTTAGAAATCTCCGCCTTGCATTGTGTACTGATGGGATGAATCCATTTGGTAATATGTCATCGAAGTATAGTTCGTGGCCCGTGATGTTGGTTATATACAATTTGCCCCCATATTTGTGCATGAAACGTAAATATGTTATGATGCCTATGTTAATCTCAGGTCCTAGACAACCTGGGAATGAGGTTGATGTGTATTTGAGACCATTGATCGATGATTTGAAGATATTGTGGGAAGATAAAGGGGTGTTGGTATTTGATGGCTATATGAATGAGGAGTTTCAACTTCGTGCCATGCTTTTTTGCACGATCAATGATTTTCCAGCCTATGGAAATTTTTCGGGGTACATTGTGAAGGGGCACAAAGCATGTCCCATTTGTGAGGAGAAGACTGAATTTAAATAGCTAAGACATGGAAGAAAGACAGTGTATCTTGGCCATAGAAAATGGCTCCACAGAAACCATAAATATCGGGATGATGTGGTTAATTTTGTTGGCAGGAAAGAACGGAGGAAATCCCCTACACCACTAACTGGTGTGCAGATTCACAGTAAGGTTAAGAAATTGAGAGTGGTGTTGGGGAAGTACAAAGGAAAGGACAAAATACATTGTGGTGGGACATGGAAGAAAAGGTCAATATTTTTTTATCTACCATACTGGGAGCATCTTAAGGTTAGGTATTGCCTAGACGTGATGCATATTAAGAAAAATGTTTGTGAAAGTTTGATAGGCACCCTCTTGAATATTCCTTGGAAGACGAAAGATTGTTTGAATGCCCGGTTGGACTTGGTTGATTTGGGAATCAGAAATGACCTCGCCCCAAAAGTGAAGGGTAAGAGGACGTACTTGCCCCCTGCACCTTGTACCTTGTCTAAGGAGGAGAGAATCTCGGTTTGTGATAGTTTGAAATCAGTGAAGGTCCCCATTGGTTATTCATCGAACGTGAGTCGGGTAGTTACGAAGGATTGTCGGATGACGGGGTTGAAATCTCATGATTGTCATGTTTTGATGCAACAACTTTTACCTATTGCTATTCGTGGGGTAATGGAGGCCGACGTAAGGTACTCAATCATTAGACTTTGTATATTTTTTGCCTCCATATGCTGGAAGTCTATTGACCGGGACCATCTGGATGTCCTACAAAAAGAGGTTGTTGTTGTGCTCTGTAAGTTGGAAATGTATTTCCCTCCATCCTTTTTTGATATAATGGTTCACTTGGTCGTCCATCTAGTGTGGGAGGTAAAGATATGCGGTCCAGTTGGCATGCGTTGGATGTATCCATTCGAGCGTCACATGAAAGTCTTTAAGAGGTACGTGAAATGTATGAGTCGGCCGGAAGCTAGTATTGTTGAGAGGTATGTTACCGAAGAAGTGATTGAATTTTTCTCTTGCTATTTGTAGGGACACGGAAAATTTGGGGTGCCCCTGAATCGACATGTTGGGAGGAAGGGGGGCATGCCGAGGTCGAGGGGAACGTTATTTACTCCATTGAATAGTGATTTGATGTCAGTTCATTTGTATGTGTTAAGGAATTGTTTGGAGACTACTGCTTATGTGACCGAGCACCTTAATTCGATAACAGAGTGTCATCCCACATGGCCCCCTAATAAAGTTCAGTTGGAGCACAATGACAAGTTTGTGAATTGGTTATATGATCGATGGAATGTTGCTGATTACGACCCAAAAATTAGGGCATTTGCGAGGAAGCCTAACTGCACGGTTTTGAGGTATTCTGGATATGACATTAACGGTTTTTCCTTCGCTACTAGGGACCAAGATTTGAAGAGCACGACACAAAATAGTGGGGTATACATTGAGTCGGAGACTATGTGGCAAGCAAGTAAGAAAGAAAAAAAACCAGTCCTAGCTGTGATGTCGTTCTATGGTGTTATTGATCAGATTTGGGAGCTTGACTATTTAGAATTCAAGATTCCGGTATTCAAGTGCCAATGGTTTGATAACACAACTGGGGTTCGAAATGATGATCCAATGGGATTTACCCTTGTTGACCAGACTCGTGTGGCATATGAAAATGATCAGTTTATTTTGGCCGAACAAGCAAGACAAGTTTTCTACGTAAATGACCTGTGCAATGTAGGTTGGCTTGTTGTGGTACAATGTAGGAAATTCTCTTTCCGCGATGAACTTGATTTTGAGGTTACTAGCGAAAGGTTATAGTTCCCCTCTATTTCCCCTCTACCTAGTGACAATGGGATTGAGGCGGGAGCCATATAGAGGAAACACAAAGATGGCATTTGGATAGATGACGATGGCTGAGAACTTTGAGACAGTCAATCCAAGAAGATGAAGTTGGTTGTAGACTGGGGGGGTCGAACAATGATGTCGAAGTTAAAATTTATTTACTTTTTGTACTTTGTTGGGTTTTGTTGCCCCTGGAAACTATTGTACAACTATCTCCCAATTTGTTGCCATTTCGAGCAGTTCTGTCCGCTGCAGCGTACTCCAGCGCTTTTGGTAAAGACTGGTAAAAAAATTGGCTTTCTATTCCTATGGTAGGTTCTGGCAGCTACAACACGCTGCAGCTCTACTGGTTCGGTGCGCTGCACCAATTTTACACACACATGAACCTGAAACTAATTGCTCATACAGTTTGTTTAAGACAATATCACAAATACGTTATGTGGCTTGAAAGCTAACATTCCAAAATCACATCCAAATAGTACCAACAAAGGAGCAATGTATGTTTTGAAAGCAAAAAAAGTACGAGTCAGACATCCAAATTAAACTAGCAAATGAAACAACCTGATAATACGAAGATGTGAGCTCAATGTGGACAGTCATTTCCTGCGTGCCCTCTTCTCCACCGTGTTGGGCCTTGGCGAATCAAAGGTAGGGATCAGACCCAATTCATTGATTCTCTCACCACACATGGCTGTGAGGATCTTCCCAACCTACGATGTCCAGCGCACCAAATGATCCACCTTCAGTTGTAATGCTGCCAAGTCCCCATCCGAGTTCTCATTCAATGATTTACTTGTTGTCGCCCTAGATGACTCAGCAACGTTCTTCTTCTTCAAGAATATGAGAGGGTTTATGGGGAGCTTTGGCATCATTGTGACATCATCATCTTTGTATTTGCAACCTGCTTCCACGCATATTGCAGTGATGAGTGAGGACAAGCCTATGCAGTTATGGGCATTGACACAATCCCAGATGTATGCCATTATTGTACTCCCAACATCGATGTATACGAGACCGATGAACCTCGCTTTTCAATTTCACGGGGAGTAGCCGGGCAGCTATGAAACTGTACCACACGTTCATGTCTTCATTCAAGTACTTTTTCTCTATGCTGGACCATTCTTGTGGTAGATTCCGAATTATTGCGTCGTTGTCATTACAAATATCTGTGATGATGTCTTCCCATGAAGCTTGTTCAACTGCGGTGTCAGCGGCTTCGTACAAGCTTGAGGGCTTTGGTGGGATCATGTAGAACTTGTTGATCAAATCCAAAGACAACTCGACCAAATGACCCCGGAGGAAAACAGTTGCAGAATTCTTGTACTTCATGAGCGACAGGTATTCACACGCCATGGTCTGGTTTGCATGCGTCAGTTGTGCGATGAAGCCTTCCTAGCCATGCTCCTTCACATAGTTCTTGAAGGGCTTTTCCAGCCTCAACCCTCTCTCAAGGATGAGGCCCTTTGAGATGAAGTCCTTGTACACAGTAATTTGTTTAGCACAGTCCGCCTCTGCGGCTGGTATGGGCTCAGTCGACGGAACAATCCGAGTCCCGTGCTCGACATCCTCCCCCTCCACCACTCTAGCCTTTTTACTTGGGTTTTGGGTGTTGTTCTTTTGCTTGGTTGCACCTTTTTTGGGGGCTATGTCTGTTAAACTAAATGTGTTAACAGAATCCAGAATGCAAAACGGTAAATAATACACAATCAGAAAGGTAAATAATACATAATCAACTTATTCTAAATTAAGCATTTTTCTCATAGGCTGAATATGGAATAATGTTTATTCACAGTTAATCCCAATTTCAGATAATATTAACAGAAGTAAAATAATGAAACTAGATGGACATTCTATAAAACCTGGGACGAATCAATGGGCCACCCAAAATCACATGTCATGAACAATCAGGGTAAGGACAAAATTATTCACCAATGCCGAAAACAAGAGCACAGTGAGGGCATTGACACAATGAGGCATTATCATGAAATCAACCCTTGAGCAAGAAAAAATCTCAAAGAACAATCAGGTTATGCACAAAACTATCATATTATATCAGAGCATGGGTTATGCCATCCAGAATCACATATCATGAACAATCAGGTTATGCACAAAATTATTCACCAATGCCGAAAACAATAGCACAATGAGGGCATTGACACAATGAGGCATTATCATGAAATCAACCCTTGAGGAAGAAAAAATTTCTTGGCACAAACCTTAGGAAAATAATCCCCTTACCTAATTCGGAGTACGGGTTGTTGACGAGTGGAGTTTGGTGTAGAGTCGATGATGGTCAGACAGAGCTTGGCTGATGAAGGGGCGTGGTTGGAGAAGTGGACGGCGGAGGGAGCCGGGATGGCGGAGGGAGCAGGGCACAGTGGAGGTGGCAGGGGATGGCTATGTGAGAGTAGAGGACGGCGGAGGAAGGGGCTTGGGAACGGCGGAGGATGGGGCTTGGGAACGATGGAGGAATGGCCTTGGAAGAGCAGAGGTTATGGGGCAAAGACTAATACACAAACACCTTATACTAATTTGGCTGAAGTTTACATTTTTTTTGGGCTGAATGTTAGACCAATTCAATATTAAGTTTTACACTCGAGGGGTTGATGGTCAAATGCTTGATGGCTTGAGGTCTCGAGGGGTCGAGGCTCGATGGTTCGAGGGCTCGAGTGCTCGATGGTTCGAGGGCCTGATGGTTCGAGGGCGGCAGGGCTTGAGAGCTTTAGTGCTTGTGGGATCCAGGGCTCGAGGCCTCCTAGCCTCGAGGGCTCGAGAGCTTGAGTGTTCGAGGTATCTAGTGCTCGAGGGCTCAAAGGCTCGAGGGCTCCAAGGCTTGAGTGGTCGAGGACTCTAGGGCTCGAGGTCTCGAGGGGTCGAGGCTCGATGGTTCGAGGGCTCGAGTGCTTGTGTGCTCGATGGTTTGAGTGCCTGATGGCTCGAGTGCGGCAGGGCTCGAGGGCTTGAGTGCTCGAGGGGTCCAGGGCTTGAGGCCTCCTAGGCTCGAGGGCTCAAGAGCTTGAGTTTTGAGGTATCCAGTGCTCGAGGGCTCCAAGGCTTGAGTGGTTGAGGACTCCAGGGCTCAAGGTCTCGAGGGGTTAAGGCTCGATCCTCCTAGGGATCGAGTACTTGAGTGCTCGATAGTTCGAGTGCCTGATGGCTGGAGGGCGGCAGGGCTCGAGACCTTGAGTGCTCGAGGGGTCCAGGGCTCGAGGCCTCCTAGGCTTAAGGGCTCAAGAGCTTGAGTTTCGAGGTATCCAGTGCTCGAGGGCTCCAAGGCTTGAGTGGTCGAGGACTCCAGGGCTCGAGGTCTTGAGGGGTCATGGCTCGATCCTCCTAGGGCTCGAGTGCTTGAGTGCTCGATGGTTCGAGTGCCTGATGGCTCAAGGGCAGCAGGGTTCAAGAGCTTGAGTGCTCGAGGGATCCAGGGCTCGAGGCCTCTTAGGCTCGAGGGCTCGAGAGCTTGAGTTTCGAGGTATCCAGTGCTCGAGGGCTCCAAAGCTCGATGTCTCCAAGGCTTGAGTGGTCTAGGACTCCAGGGCTCGAGGTCTCGAGGGGTTGACGCTCGATGGTTCAAGGGCTCGAGTGCTTGGGTGCTCGATGGTTCGAGTGCCCGATGGCTCAAGGGTGGCAGGGCTCGAGAGCTTGAGTGCTCGAGGAATCCAGGGCTCGAGGCCTCCTCGGCTCGAGGGCTCGAGAGCTTGAGTGTTCGAGGTATCCAGAGCTCGAGGGCTCCGAGGCTCGAGGGCTCCAAGGCTTGAGTGTTCGAGGGCTCCAACGCTTGAGTGTTCGAGGTATCCAGTGCTCGAGGGCTCCAGGCTCGAGTGCTTGATGGTTTCAATGCATCAAATGGGAAAACTTGAAACGATTCCAAAGATCAGTTGCCAAAACTGGACTATTGCTTCCATTGGTAAAAAATGTGTGCTTGAGGGTAGCATGGGATAAAAGAATGTGAACTTGAAAAACTAGAAGGTATAGGGTCCAAGTGGAAACTGAAGGATCATTAATCATATTTACTGCCTGTAGCGAGTCAGATTCAATAATGAGGTTGGGATATCTGTCCAGACAGATCTGACAGGCCATAAGAATTTCCTTAACTTCAACTTCCAGTGGAGATGTGGCTGTTATGGTTTCTGATATAATAAGGATTGGTAAACCTTAGTGATTGCGAGCAATTAAGCCAATTGAAACAGAGGAATTAGACCAAGATGCATCCACGTTAACCTTGATGAAACTGTGATCTAGAGATTCCCACTATACTGTGGAAATAGTTGGCTTTGGTGGTGGTTTGGGGGGAAACATCAGAGAACGGAACTGAAAACTTAGGTTAGGAAATATAGTTGGGAAGCAGGGAGAGGAGGTAATGGAAAGGTAGAGAGTATCTGTAACTTCCTTGCTCGATGGTTTCAACGCATTAGCGGTTAGACAGGTTTGTTTATGAACGTGGAAGTCTCTCGCACACCATTTATTTTGGGACGGAGGGAGAATAAGATTTTAAAGATTTTACGATCTTTTTCAGGTCCTGGGGAATATAATACATATCCCTCCCATTCATATGGATTATTGTTTTTAAATTAAAGCATTTAAAATTATAAGACACCAAAATGTGCCAACAAAGCTTCGTTTTCATTCCCTCAAAAATTTTCCCTTTTCCCTCCATATCCTTAACCCTCGGTTTCCGTACCCTTCCCTCCCCACCACATTGAACCGAGTTGTTTCCACTCATCACATCTCTAATCCCAAGTTCCGCCTCTTCCCACCATAACCCCGTGCAGATTTCCCCCAAAAACAGTGTCCCTCCCTTCACCATTTATGTAGGGCTTCAACCTCCCAATCCTGGTCGCCAACCAAATACACCAATTTTGTCGACATTCAACTCCACAAACATGATATGTGTGCTTGTTATGTCATAATTTTTGCCTACCCATGTGCCCCCTATACGAATTTGTTGAACTCGGTTGTTTTTCGTGAAAATTTGCAAAGGGCTGTGTTGGATTAATGTTTTTCTTGTGTTTCATTTACTCATATAAGAGATTCAATGGCGCCACCGATGAAGAAATTGTTTGACTTCGGTGGTAGACAAACTGTTGTCGATAAATATTTTACCCCTCCAAAGGATGCCAACTGTGATGACAATAGCGAGGAAGGGGCTGATGCACGGAAATATTGCTCGGGATCAGAGAATTCGGGAGAAGAAGAAGAAACTATGGTAAAAGAAGACATGAGTGGGAGCTTCGACAATTTTTGAGATTGGAGAGTATTGCAAGCGCAGAGGTACAACCACGTGCAAGTCCGTGTTGCTTGCGAAACAAAAGAAGCCTCTGAAAATATTCTTCGATGATGACTTCAAACCCCTAGCTAGTTATGCACAGCCGATGGTCGATGTATGTTGGCTATGTCTTTCGGCGAAAAATCCGCTTCGGGACGTGGCATAATTGGATATCAGTCCTAGACTATGTGAAGAAGGATGCATGGGAAGACATTCTTGCAAGTGTCTTCTAATCCTCCATTGTTCATGTCAACTTTGTTACATGTTGCACTAACAACATGTCTCCTTATCCTCTAGATTAGCTGGGATATACAAACGAAAATGACTTTCAATGAGATGAATAAGTTCCGAAATAAATGGACAATTTATGCAGGAGAAAAGTGGAGGAATTAGAAGACTAAGGTGGCGAACAAGTACATTGTACAAAAAAAATGGGATCTTGTGCATGGAGAGACTACACTGGATGGACAAAAATGAGTGGGAGCTGTTTGTGAAACACAGATCAACCCCTGAATTCAAGGTAATTCCTTCAATATTATTTTTCTCTAGTCTTCACGATGAGAGTAGTTTACAAACTGATTTCCAAACAGGCGGCAAGTGACGCAGCAAAATTAAGCGCCTCACAGAAGGACTACATCCATCACATGGGGAGTGGCGGGAACCGTAGGGTTGCAGTAGAACTCGAGAAGAGGAAAAGAAACGCTAAAATTGAGGTGCTTCTGGATGAAGGTCAGAGTGTAGAAGAAATAGAGGCTTTAGTTCAAAGCATGGATTTAAAACTGGACCGCTCGGAAGTGTTCCTTGCCGCTAACTGGGACAACAAATTATCAGCCTACACCAACGACTCCGTCCGAAGAGCAGCCCCCACTATTGTGAGCATAATTCATAATTGAATCTATCTCTATTGATATTCTTTGATGTTATCCCAATCAAATGGCTTATATTTGCTTTGTTTCTTAGAAAAACCTTTTGGATAAGAAGCAAAAGGGATATTTGGTTATACATGGAAAAAAAGATATTCTAGTTCAAGCAACGGGTAGGAAGGATCACGGGGGTCGTTAGAGAGGTTGCTCCGCAACCTCTAAGGTTAACGAGGCCCTACCACATATGACTGTCACCCGTTAGGCATCTAGTCGATGTGGGAGCACAAACATGAAACCATTAGAGGAAATTTCAAATTCAAACAAACAACCAACAGATGTCATCGAGCTCAGGGAAACATTTGTTGCTTTACTTGAGGCCTAAACAAATTGGCTAGCTGGGAAATTGGGTAAAGCTATTCCCCCACACTTGGATGCCTATAATTTCCTTGCTACATCTTCCACCCCCACGAACAAGGAAAACCGAGTATTCATTCCTTCAGCATCAGGATGTAGTGACCCACAAGGAACTGCAGTGGATGACAAGGTAGTCCAAACCGTGAACTGCAATCGTATTTGTTCCTTTCTTGCTATGTGATTTGTAGTATATGGATTTCCATTTCCTGATTTGGATTGATATTTTGGGGATACAGTTCGTTGCTGATGAATGATGGAAGTTGCAGCGCGCTGTAGCTCTCAGTCTCAGCTGGGCACTGAAAGCTGCAGCGCGCTGCAGCCTTCAGCAGCTACATGTACAATTCATTACTTCTTATAATCTATTGCTTGCACTTCCGACTTTATCCGTTTTCCTTCAATAGAGAATACTTAGTTATTTCCCGACTGATGTATTTACCCAATCTCTAAGTTCATCTCTCAGAGAGGAAAAAATGCTGCCTATATGTTTTGAACCATCATGGAGAAAGGGAGGTAGCTGTATTCGGTATATTCTTTCCAAAGGAAGCGGAAACTGACTGAACCATTAAGTAGGAGTGAGTAAATCTAAAAGAACCTGTGATCATACCAAAGGCACATTTGCCGATTGAACACAAGAATTTGAGTTTGTCACTCAGGTCATTGGATATAACATTCTATGGCCGGGGAAGCTGATAAGTGTCATAGAGCAACAGGATGATGAGGTGTGATAATTGTATTCTTCTTCTCATCGGTGCTCATATATATCTTTCTTGCTAATACAATAACATGATATGTTATTCATCTACAAACGTAGGAGAACGAGCAGCAACCGCCTCCGCAAGAAATAGTGGTCGACGAAATTGGAAGTCCTCAAACAAACCTCACACCAGTGACTAAGGAAGATACTCCTCGTGGAGAGGTGGCCGCTCGATCGGTAAAAGAAGAGGTACACACCCCCATACTATTTCATTCTGACTGATTTTCTCCTACGCATCACTAACATTTTACCCATTAGCAACTACCAAAAGAAAAAACTACACCAGAGAATGGGCAACCAAATCCTCCCTCGTCGATTTCTCCCCAATACATATTTGTGAGAACTCATTTCAGCCTTTAGATTATCATCCACTACTGAATTACATACAAATACTATTCATCTAAAATTATTAGATTCTAAATGTAATGATTAGGGAGCCACGGAAAACCAAGAATGCATCGCTGCTGTTCACCAGATTAATGATGCTTTACGGCTATCTTCACAAATATGTGGACCAGACAAAGTATTCCGCATCAATTTCAGCGCAAAGGTGTTCGGATCAGAAGAAGTCTACACAACCATATTTACTGACAAGATACGACTGTTCATGAACAGCTTGGACGCAGATGATGAAATGGAGTGGATTAGTGGGTGCCAACTTGATATATGGGAATCGTAAGAAGTGCATGCTTTCATTATTCATAGATACAAGTATCATTATATTTGCTTCACTAACCATATTAATTTGCAAGATACCTCTGCGATGGGGTGGTACGTGGAGGCCACGTCCAGTTTATTCCTGCCTCTTCGAACTCAATGGCTCAGAAGGCAAATCAAAGGGTGGAATTGACTGCGGACGAGGTTTCGGCTGTTATGTGCCGCACTGAAGCGAGGATGTACATCTTCCCATACAATCGAGAGTAAGTTCCATTCGTTTTTCGAGTAGCTAGACCCGCCCACATGGAAGCGAAAGCAACTGTGTGCTGTGATTTTATTTTAAGAATCTTAAGTACTTTTGTTTTTCCCCTTTTCCCATAGGGACCATTGGTTTTTGCTTGTCTTCGTACTAGAAATTGATAGAGTATATTGCATTGACTCAATGACTGGGGGAATTTCCAAACGAAATAGATCATGCCTTAAAATGATTCATTTGTAAGTGGAACACATTCGTTTCTTTCCTTCAGCTTCGATGTTTTTGAAAAATGGTTGTTACCATAATTGTGTTCTTGTACGTTTCGCACTCTCTTGGCTAAATTATTTACAATCATTGTTACTCAGTATGTTATCATATATTGTGTGAACCCCAATTTCTGAAAATAATATTCCTCATGTTGATAAAAATAGGTTTCCATCTATTGTAGGATTGCAACAAAATATCGACGGTCCAATTCCAAACAAAATAGATCCTACCCTTCCAACTACACTTGGGATGTCATAAACATCAGTGTACATATCATCTCATACTTTCATATTTCACGTGTCATTTTCATGTTCGTAACCGGTTCAACAAATTATCTTTTCCATCATCAGCACAAGATACAAAGTAGTACTTGGGAGTGCAGATACCATTGCATGTATTACATGGAAAAAATTGTTAGGCACGTAATTGACATTGACATTATTCCGGTACGTTTTCCTACAATTCTTCTATGTATTTGTTATCCTCACATATACATCCTTCTCTTAACATGTCATTTAATGCATTGTTTCAGCAATTCCCGAAAGATTACACTCCACTGGGAAGCGATGAACTGCGGAGTATTGCTTTGAAATGGGTTTGTATTTTTGCAAAAAAATACTCAGCCAAAATGCATAGCTCAATTGAATATCATACAAGGACTTGCACAAATCGTCAGATAGTGGTTAGTATTATCTGTTACGAGAAAGGCAATTGACCATCTCTTCTGATACTCATCAAATTCGACGATGAGAGGGGTTTTAGTATCTTAGGACACTACGAAACATGTCATGCTCTTCTTTTGCTAGTCATAAATTATACTTCATCGGATTCGATGCTTTCTTCAACCTACTTTCTTGTCTATGCATCATTGTGGCTTGGAATTTGTTCAATTTGTCTTCGTGCACCATTCTGTTACTACGCAGAACAAATAATGGGTACCATGCCTGAAAAAAAAAGGAACTGGTTGTGAGAAGATGAACGCTGGAAGCTGCAGCACGCCACAGCTTACAGTGACCACAATAGTTACTCACACTTTTAACACCGGTTTCTTTCGATTAGAGAAGTAGTGCTAATATTAAACGGTGCAAAATTAACGCTTATAGCACCGCTTTCAAAACCACTACAAAAAAGGTGCGATCATAACCGGTGCTATATTTACTTCATTGCATCAATTTTCAAACGGATGCAAAATTTAATCAGTGCAACAAATAAACAACTCTAGCACCGGTTTTTTTACCGGTGCTAACATATAACCGGTGCAATAAAACTATTTTTTATCACCGGTTCCCAAACCGTTGCTAAACTATAACCGGTGCAATTTATTTTTCTGTCACCGGTTAAAAAATCGGTGCTACCTACAAACCGGTGTTAGATATAAAGATTTAACACCGGCTCGATAACCGGTGCTAACAAATCCGGTGCGACAAAATTTTATTTATCACCGGTGTTATAACCGGTGCAAGAATGACAAAATTTCCACCGGTTTTTTCTAGCACCGGTTACAAAAATCTGGTGCTAATATGGTACATTATAGCACCGGTAACTTAAACCGGTGCAAAATATAACCGGTACTAATAAAAGAAATTAAGCACCGGTTTTGCTTCAACCGGTGATAATGTATCATCACTTACCTAGGCACCAGTTTTTTAGCCACTAAAAAACCAGTGCTAGGAACCAAAACAACCAGTGCTAAAGGTGTCTTCGCGTGGTAGCGTGAGTGCACGATTAATGGGACCTTCATGTACTACCACCTTGCAGAGAAGAAGGTAGTCGACCCCAGGTACACCATCATCCAGGAGATGCATCAAGTCACCCTCTCCACAAAGAGTCAGACACTCCCCTACGGCAACGTCATCACTGTCATTCTAGAGAAGAAGAAGGTTCCCATGTAATTGAAAGCAAAGATCCATCCTAAGTTCTACGATGCACACTACTTCAGGCTAAAGCATTGGGTTTGGGATGAGAGGTCGTGGATTGATCGCAATGTCCCTAAAGGGGATATGGATGTGCCTTCCACACACAGGCTCGAGATGACTCCACTGAATTCCAAAACTATGGACATTCACCCAACCATTATTCACGCACCCCTAATGTGTAATTTTTAGTTTTTTGGTTTATTCCTAATTATCATTAATTAAAATTTTAACATTTCATTTAATGTAACAAATTTCTTATCCCACGAGACCTAAATAGAAGTCCTAGGGCATCCTCCTGAAGGACATGGTCGAGACCAAGGTAATGGCGCTGGACATAAAACATGCCATGCGTAATCTTATAGAAGAAATGAGGGTGCTGAAGTCTATGATTTCCAATGCGATTGATAAACCTGTGGGGGATGAGCGATTAATGAGGATGGGCTAGATACCATAGATGATGAAGGAGTGTCAAGCACCAGCGCTAGTAAGTCTTCCACCAAAGAGTCAAAGACTAATTCTCAAGAAAATGGAAGCAGTTCGTTGGCAGACGATGTTATCCCCCCGGTGTCACCACCTCATTGATTGCTAGCTGGATCATATGTTTGTTTTGTCCCAGAGCATGAAGAATGTTTGTTTGGAATTTATTAGGATTCTATGTCTTTTGTTTCATTTTCATTTTGCTGGGATGTACATGTGGTACATAAAATTATGTGTTTTAGATATATATATACATACATACGTACATAAGTAGCTTTAGTCTCACAGATGTAACTTGATGAAATCTGAGACTGGCTGTGGTGAACTTTGGAATGAAACCTTTACATGGTGCATTCCAAGTTCTGGCTGTATTGGTTAAGTATCCTTAATTTATTAGATATAATAGATATATGCAGCCTCGTGCTACATTCGCACAACATTATTTTGCCTTAACTGACATAACACTGATGGTGGTTCGACATCGCATAAATTAGTTAATTAGAAAGGATTTTAGGTACATGTTTGGGCCAAGGAGCACGTGTGACTTCATCGAGTGGAAAAATTGACGTCGTTGGTTACGTAGAATAGAAGTTGATCAAATCGGTTGATGATGCAAAGTCGATCTTGTCATCAATGACAGTTACTGCTAGGTTGTACCCTTACTGCCGATTTTGCACATACGTCGATATAACCTTTTACTTCGATTTTATAGCCTATTTACTCCAGTTATTGTAGATATGCGGTAAAAATCCTATTATTCACCATGGTTTTTTAAAACCAAGGTAAGTAATATGATTTACTTAAAAAAAAGAGGTAAAAGAACTTTTTACCTAGTTTTTTGAGCGAAGCCAAAAAACCAAGGTAAATAGGGCGATGTAATAGGTTCAATTTCTTGTAGTGTAAGGATAATACAATCCGTTAATATATATATATATATATATATATATATATATATATATATATATATATATTTAACTTTTATTTGCATAATTCTTCTTTTTAAAACCAAATAGCGGACAATATACGTGCATGTCCTATGAACAAAATTGTGGTAATTAAAAAAACAGTGATTTAAATTTTTTTTAAAGTGGTGGATAAAGAATCAAGGAGAATTATCAATTTTGGTTTCATCAATATATTGTGATCTTATGATCTTTTGCAATTTTAGAACGAATAATGCACGAATTATGCACGCTATTTCTTGTCAAACTGATCAAATGTCAATGTTTCAGTTCTGAGGGAGGTAAAATTACAAATACAATTCTATCTTGGAAAGTGTATAAAGTACACAAATAGAATCATCATTCATTAACCGACCGAAACTGTAAATTTCTTGCAAAAAATATCCCATTAAGCTAGTTGTTGTCTTTTGTTCGAAATATTCTGAAATAGAGCATCTTACGGGTGCTGGAGCATTTTGAACGGGTTCAAGAGTTTGGTTCTGATGAGCGTCGGAGATATTTGTCGCATCATTAGCTTTCGCCAAGTGCTGCTATATGTAAGGTTAATACAATCCTTTAATATTTGATTTTTTAAACAACTTTTATTTGCATAATTCTTCTTTTTAAAACCAAATAGCAGGCAATATACGTGCATGTCCTATGAACAAAATTATGGTAATTAAAACCAATGATTTAAATAAAATTTAAGTGAAGTGGTGGATAAAGAATCAGGGAGAATTATCAATTTTGATTTCATCAATATATTATAATCTTATGATTTTTTGCAATTTTAGGAAAAATAATGCACAAATTATGCACGCTATTTCCTTTCTAGTTGATCAAATGTCAATCTTTCAATTGTGAGGTAGGTAAAATAGCAAATTTAATTCCATCTTGGAAAGTGCATAAAGTACACAAATAGAATAATCATTCACGGACCTACCAAAAGTGTAAATTCTTGCACAAAATATCTCATTGAACTATTTGCACCATTCTACACAAATTGCACATAAATTTTTTTAAATCATAAATTTGTATCAATATTAACATTTTTTTCAAAATAAGAGAACATTTTTTTATAAGTGCATGAATATACAAAGTGATTTAAAAAACAATACGAGTAATGAACATGGTAAACTGGAAAAAGGGTTATTTCGAATGGAAGGTTTTCCTCTTTTCTTTTCTTCTTAAAAGAAAAGAGAGAACCAATTTTCATTTTCTTAGATGATTATATTATCATAAAAGGACTTGGAAATTTGGATTTTAACTTTTCTGATCCATCTTATCAGTAATAAACTTAGGGTCTGAAAGATTAGTTAAGCCTTTGTCAAAGAAATTTAATAAAGGAGAAACATTCATGTTACACACGATACTAGTTTGGTAACTGAAAAATATCGATGATATCAATACAAAAAAGGAGGTTGGTTCAAGAAGTTCTTTAACAGAGAATCAATGTCTTCATCTGGTTTTATCTGATGGGGTTCAGGAGCTAGTTGTTGGCCTACGTTGGAATTATTCTGAGATTGAGCATCTTCAATGGGTGATGGAGAATCTTCAACGGGCGTTGGAGAATTTTCAGTGGGTTCAAGTGTTTGGTTCTGATGAGCGTCGGAGATATTTACCGCATCATGAGCTTTTTCCAAGTGCTGCTATATATGTAAGGTTAATTTAATCCATTAATAAACTTTTTTTAACAACCCTTTTTTGCATAAGTCTTCTTTTTTTTTTAAAAAAAAGCAGGCAATATACGTGCATGTCCTATGAACAAAATTGTGGTAATTAAAAAACAATGATTTAAATAAAATTGAAGTGAAGTGGTGGATAAAGAATCAAGGAGAATTATCAATCTTGTAGGTGATAATGAGTGAAATGGGAATACCTCAGAAATTTGTGGAGTGGGTTATGTTATATGTATCCACAGTCAGCTACAGATACAACATAAATGGCGCTGGCCAATTTTATTACTGCTGAAAGAGGTTTGAGGCAGGGAGATCCAATCTCCCCACTGCTGTTTGTGCTGGTAATGGAGTAGATGTGCAGGTGCCTCCAAGCAGTGGAAGGAAGGAAGGAGTTTATATACCACCCACACTTTCAGGAAATCAGATTGATTAACCTCAGTTTTGCTAATGATGTACTCTTACTGTCAAGAGGGGTCCCTGAATCAGTGACAGCCCTGATGCAAGCTTACAAGAAGTTTGAGAAGTCCACTGGATTGAGAGTGAATGATGAAAATGTAATGTATACTTCGGATCAGTGGATGAGACACAAAAGCATGAGATATTAGCCATAACTGGCTTTGAAGAAGGTATGCTTCCTTTCAAGTACTTAGGTGTTCCATTGCCTAGTAAAATATTGACAGTGCTGGTATGTACGCCATTGGTAGATAGGATGATTGAAAAAATGAGGCACTGGAGTCCTAGATTGCTTAGCTATGCAGGTAGATTGCAGTTGGTGAAAAGCGTTCTATTTTTCGTGGTTAACTACTGGCTGCAGTGCTTTCTAGTACCTAAAACTATGATCCAGCGTGTGGAATAAATTTTTAGATCATTCTTGTGGAGTGGAGGTGACAACATTACCAAGAAAGCACATGTGGCCTAGGAGAAGGTATGTGACTCGAAAAAGGCTGGAGGACAGAATATCATAGCTTTCCAGGAATGGAGCACTGCAACTCAGAGTAAGAATCTCTGGAATTTGTGCAGAAAATCGGATAGGCTATGGATAAGATGGGTTCATACTATATACATAAAAGGAAGAGAGGTGATGGAGGTGGAGTTCCCAGCTTCAGCTTCCTGGATGCTGAAGAGCCAAAGCAAGTGCAGAAGCCAAGTAAAAATGATAGATTCCTAGAAAAAGCAACTGGACAAGGACAGATTCAGTACCAGGGAGGTGTACAAAGAGCTAAAGGGAGAACAAATGAGAGTAGAATGGAGTAAAATCTTCTGTGGTAACTTAGCTAGACCAAGGGCACAATTTACACTGTGGTTGGCATGTCATGGAAGACTACCAACAAAACAAAGGCTAAAAAAGTTTAGATTGCTGGCTGAGGACAAGTGTGGCATGTGTGGTGAAGTAGAAAACATACAACACCTTCTTTTTAATTGTGTAAAAATAAGGAAAATTTGGGCTGGTGTGTTTCAATGGGCGCAAATCTGGAGGAGGCCGCAACAATGGGATGAGAAGCTGAAGTGGCTTATTTGCAGGTGCAAGGGGAAAGAATGGCGAGCTACCCTAATGAAGACACTGATTGCTGAGACGGTGTATGAAGTGTGGAGGGTAAGAAATGTGGTATGTTTCCGGCATAGTGAGATTGTAAATGTAATAGTGGTGACAAAAACAATTTTGGATAGTGTGGTGTATAGAACATGGATGAATCCTAAAGTTAGGTAGCACCGTGCACAACTTATAGTAGCAGATTTGTCGGTTTGAAGAAAGATGTAAAGTTGGTTTACTCAAGATGAAATGAAAGTTGGTTTATTCCAAAAAAAAAATATACTAAGATATTTCAAAGACAATATGAGTAATTAACTTGAAAAATTGGAAAAAGGGTTATTCGAAGGGAAGAATTTCCTCATTTCTTTTTGTCTTAGAATAAAAGAGAGAACCAATTTTCATTTTCTATCATAAAAGGATTTGGAAATTTGGATTTTAACTTTTCTGATCCAACTTATAAGTAATAAACCTAGGGTCCGATAGATTACTTGAGCCTTTGTCAAAGAAATTTAATAAAGGAGAAACATGCAGTGTAACACACGATACTGGATTGGTATCTGAAGAATAACGATGATATCAATCCAAAGAAGGAGGTTGGTTCCAGAAGTTCTCGAACAATCAATGCGTTCATCTGCTTCCATCTAAGAGGGTTGAGAAGCTAGTTGTTGGCCTGTGTTGAAATTATTCTGAGATTGAGCATCTTTGACAAGTGATGGAAAATCTTCAACTGGTGTTGGAGAATTTTCAATAGATTCAAGAGTTTGGTTCTGATGAGCGTCATAGATATTTACCACATCAGTAGCTTTTGCCAAGTTGCTGCTATATAGGTAAGGTTAATTCAATACATTAATATTTAATTTTTTAAACAACTTTTATTTGCATGAGTCTTCTTTTTAAAAACAAATTGTGGGCAATATACTTGCATGTCCTATGAACAAAATTGTGGTAATTAAAAACAATGATTTAAATAAAATTTAAGTTAAGTGGTGGATAAAGAATCAAGGATGATTATCAATTTTGGTTTCCTCAATATATTATGATCTTACAATTTTTTGAAATTTTAGAACAAATAATGCATGAATTATTCAAGCTATTTCTTGTCATGCTGATCAAATGTTAATGTTTCAGTTTTGAGGTAGTTAAATTGCAAATTCAATTCCATCTTCAAAAGTGCATAAAGTACACAAATAGAATCATCATTCATGGACCAACCGAAACTGTAAATTTCTTGCACAAAATATCTCATTGAACTATATACACCATTCTACACAAAGCTTGCACATAATTTTTTTAAAATCATAAATTTAAATCAAAATTAACTTTTTGTTTTCAAAACAAGAGAACATATAAGTGCATGATTATACAAAGTGTTTTCAAAGAAAATACGAGTAATTAACTTGGAAAATTGGAAAGAGGGTTATTCGAAGGGAAGGTTTTTCCCTTTTCTTTTTTTTTTCTTAGAAGAAAAGAGAGAACTAAATTTCAATTTCATAGATGATTATATTATCATAAAAGGATTTGGAAATTTAGATTTTAACTTTTTAGATCCATCTTATATGTAATAAACCTAGGGTCCAAAGATTACCTAAGCCTTTGTCAGAGAAATTTAATAAAGGAAAAACATGCATACTACGCACGATACTGGATTCGTATCTGAAGAAGATCGATCATATCAACCCAAAGGAGGTCGGTTCCAAAAGTTCTCTAATAGAGGGTTGAGGAGCTAGTTGATGGCCTGTGTTGGAATTATTCTGAGAATGAGCATCTTCAACGGGTGCTGGAGCATTTTCAACGGGTGCTGGAGCATTTTCAAAGGGTTCAAGAGTTTGGTTCTGATGAGCATTGGAGATATTTAACACATCATGAGCTTTTTCCAAGTGCTGCTATATATGTAAGGTTAATACAATCCTTTCATATTTAATTTTTACAAAACTTTTATTTGCATACCTTTTCTTTTAAAACCAAAAAGCAGGCAATATACGTGCATGTCATATGAACAAAATTGCGGTAATTAAAAACCAATGTTTTAAATAAAATTGAAGTAAATTGGTGGATAAAGAATCAAGGGGAATACAAAGACTTGGGTGAGACCGTCTCACCCAAGCTTATGGTGAGACCAAGGGTCTCACCATAAATTACATATTTTCAGGGGCATGGAAGATATTTTAGTTAGTTGTCAATTTTCCGTATTTAAATTGAACCGCCAACTAAACCCTCCCTCTGTTTCTCTTTCTCACATTAACCCCTCCGTTTCAATTTCTCCGCATTAACCCTTTCTCAAATCTCTGAAAACCGCTGCCAGAAATTCCCGATTCGACTGCTCAAATCCGTTTAAATTTGCAATTTCTGAGTTGCATTACATTGTCTTCTTCATTCCGTTTCTATAGAGGTTAGAATTTCTTATTTTCACTGTATTTGGGGTTTATATTTAGGGTTTTTTGTTTTTCTTCTTCGTCTGCTATGATTTCTATATCATTCCGGCGCTTATCTCTGTAGATCCGGTTGTGCATGTTATTTTTATTAATATATTGTGGTTTTCTGAGTATTGTTTTGGCTGTTTGTAGATATGACGAAGTCGAAAGCAGATTTTATGGATGTTGTTGATGAATCGCAAGGTTTGTTCTATTTTTTTGTTAATTTTTGTATTATTAGGGTTTTTTGTTCGGTGTCTTTGATTTGATGTGATGTTCGTTGTTATTGAATTTGCTCTGTTTTGCGTTGGTTGCTCTGTTTTATATATGAAAATAACAAATTATTTAAGATGTTTATGTGTTTAGTTAGGCAGTTCATGTGTTTAGTTAGGAACTTAGGATGTTCATGTGGTTGGTTCGAGCTTTGTTGTGACTCTTTTGTGGTTTATTTAATGCTCTGTTTACTTTGTATGTTTTCTGTTTGGATTGTCTTTATATTAGGATATTAATGTGTTTAGTTTTCATGTTTATGTGTTTAGTTTAGTCTCTGTTTAGTTTGCATTATCTTTCTGTTAGGTTGTTCATGTGTTTAATTAGGTTGTTTGTATGTTTAGTTAGGCTATTTATGTATTTAGTTCAGGCTTTGTTGTAGATCTGTTGTGGTTTAGTTTAGAATCTATTTTAGTTTGCATGTTAGTTGTTTTCACTTTTTTTAGTTAGCCTATTTTTGTGTTTAGGTCGCATGTTTATGTGTTTTCTGTTTTTACTGCCTTTGTGTATGTGTATATACACAGTTATATTGGTTTGTGTACTTTAGGTGTTTCAGTTTATACCTTAAATTTTTATGTGATTACTTTTCAAATGTAGGTGATGGAAACTGCTTGAGAAAATCAAGTAGATTGCAGGCAAAGCTGCCAGATGGTATGTATATTGTAGTTTGTAAAAAAAAATTAATCTTAATGTTTTTATTTAATTGATTGTGTAATTGTCAGGTTCTAAACCTCCTTTGATTAAAAAGAAAAAAAATCAGAAGAAAACTGCTAGCACAGGTATTTAAATATGATTGAAGTTTATTCAAATTTTTTGTTGTTTTTTAATTTATTGGTTTATGTGTTGCTGATAATTGCTTTTTGTTTATAGCTGATATTGTGAGGAGATTGCATAAAAGTGCTAGTAAATCTGATGTGGATAGGTCACATAGAGTTGCTGGTTTGAATTCTAATTTTCTTTGTTTTACTTTGAATGTTTAGTGGTTTTTTTATGTGTTTAGTGTGTTCCCTTTGGTATTTCTGCATTTTGTTTCGTTATTGTGCATGTGATGCATGTGATGTGATTAGCATGCATTAACACATCATTTGTCCTATTACTTCAACTAATATTGAACATATTGGTTAGCATTTGAATTATTAGTTCATATTTATAGTTGTTTAGTTTTGTTATTAAACTCATTAGTTTTTGTATGTTTTTTGCATCAGAGCCTGGAAATATTTCTATTGAAAGAAATGTTGAGGGTATGTTAAAATATATTTGTTATCATGTATCTTTCATTACTTTATGTTTTATTTGGAATCTTTTAATTTTTAAAATTTGTAGGTTCTACTTGTGTGCCTGCAAGTCCCATAAGTGCCCAGATAAATGTTGTTATTGAAGGTTTGAGATGTGAAACCAAATCTGGTATGTATTGATTTCTCTGCTTCTACTTTTGTGTTTTTGATTTATTATTTATTTTTCATTTGTGTGATGTAGATCAGAAAATGTGTCAAAAGAAAGGTGTTAGGAAGAAGGTTAAAGTGAAAAGAATTATTAGTGATGAAGATTATATGGAAGATGATGATTTTATTGATCTGCCTCCTGCTGTTGTGAATGCAAATGAAGAGGGAAAACAAAAGGTTTGTGAAGGGAAAGGAAATGAGCCAGTTGTGAAGAAGGCGGCTCCAAAAAAGCCGGTTGCAAATGAGTCGTCTGTGAACGAGTCTGCTGCGAAGGAGCCAGTTGTGAAAGAGCCGGCTGTGAAGCCTGCAGCGAAGAAGCCCACTCCAAAGAAGTCTGCAACAAATGAGTTGACTGTGAAGGAAGCTGCTGCAAAGGAGGCAGTTGTGAAAGAGCCTGCAGCAAAGAAGCCTGCTCCAAAGAAGCCTGCTCCAACGAAGCCTGCTGCAAAGGAGGCAGTTGTGAAAGAGCCGGTTGTGAAGCCTGCAACTAAGAATCCCTCTCCAAAGAAGCCTGCTGCAAAGGAGGCAGTTGTGAAAGAGCCGGTTGTGAAGCCTGCAACTAAGAATCCCTCTCCAAAGAAGCCTGCTGCAGTGGAGCCAGTTGTGAAGCCCACAACGAAGAATCCTGCAGCGAAGAAGCTCGCTCCAAAGAAGCCTGCTGCAAACGAAGCGGCTGTGAACCAGCCTGCTGCAAACGAGCCAGTCGTGAAGGGGCCGACTGTGAAGGCTGCAGCTAAGAAGCCTGCAGTGAAGAAGGCTGCATTGAAGGTGTCTGCAGTGAGGAATCCTGTTGAGAATAAGTCATTTGGAAGCAATAATGAGGATGTTGTTGCAGATGGGAGTGGGCCATCAAAGAATTCTTCTACTGCGAGAAAGCGCAAGCTTGATGAAGATGGTGTTTCTGGACCTGCCTCAAAGAAAACTAATGATGGCACGGAAGTGACACGGCAAATTAAACAAGTCTGTGAAATTCAGCTTCCTGATGGTTCTAGGTACGTTTTATTACTTTAAGTATTTTTTTATTTTACTTTATGTATGTATATATACTTTGAATATTTCACTTTTAATATTTTTGCATAATAACTTGAATGATTTAGAGTTTATTAGTTTAGGTATGTTGTCGTTCTTTGTTTTTTCAGTGTTTTGTTTCACTATACTTTTGATTGTTTATGTGTAGAGTTACAGTATAAATAGTTTATGTACTTGTTGATTTTATTTATGTGTTTACATGTTTAGTTTTTATTATTAATTTCATATTGATTTTTGCTGTTTATTAATTGAATTTTCTTTTTAAAATTACTGTATGTTTACTTGATGTGTTTTATCTCTTAGTTTGGGTGTTTTTATGCACAGTTGTTATATATACTAAGTTGTGTTATATTGTTTTATAGGTTTTTAAAGAAGTTTATGCCTGGAAGCCAGCATGTAAAAATCACAGATCTGTGTGCTGATCTCAGTGCTAAGCAGAAGGCTGATGTTGAAGCCATTGGTTTTGGGGGCATTTTGAATCTAAGATTGGAGATTGCACTTCCCTCGGGTATTGTGCCTTGGTTGGTGAGTAATTTTAACCCTGGTACATGTGTTCAGCTGGTTGGGGTAGATAGATACTTTGTTACCGCCGATGATGTTTATGATGTTTTGTGCTTGCCTCGAAACCCTGGTAGGGAAGTTGTGGAGAAGAGAAATTCTGGTATGCAATTGAAGGATAGTTACAAGGCTAGGTTTGGTAGGGAGAATGAACATGATATACCCCTTCACTTGATTTTAGATAGGATAAATGAACTTAAGGAGGGAGGGGATGAGTTCAAGAGACTTTTTGTGATCTATTGTTCTTCATACTTTTTAGCTCCTATAGCTACTGGGAAGGTAGATATGAAAATCCTTGAGGCTATTGAAAATGTTGACGAGATTAAGAATCTCGACTGGTGTACTTTTGTGTTAGACAAAATGGCTTCAATGATTAGGAGGTATAAGAACAATGTAGAATACCAAACTTGTAGTGCTTGTGTCCTTATCCTTTTGATTCTATATTTGCACCGATTTCCTGTCCGTGGTGTGTTGGAGCCAACGTGCCTTCCTCTAGTCCAGCATTGGACTGATGCGAAGTTGAGGGAGAAAGTGAAGATGTTGTACATTGGAGGAGGTTTTGACAGGACAATCATGGTGAAGGGTTATCCAATCAGTTGTGCCGGAAAAGTGAAAGACGGTCATAGAGGTAAGAGTGATATTGGAGCTCAACCTGAGATTGGAGCTGATTCAGTTCCTGAAGGTGATGAAGTGCTGCAGTTCAAAATCCCACGCGGAGTTTTGACTGACTCCAAGATTAAAAGTCTTGCTAAGAATGTAAGCGTTTAACATTTTACCTGCTGTATTTGCTTTGTTAGTTATGTGGTTAGCATGATTTTTTATGTGTTTCAGTATCTTAAATTTTCATGTGCATATTAAATTTATGTATAAACTTATAGATTTTTTTTCTTGTGTAGGCTTATGATGAGGCCTTAATGATCGTGAAGCGTAACTTTGAAGTTGTTACCGCTGATATGTATCAGAGGTTGGAGATGGTGAAGGCTGATGTTGGGAATGAATCATTGCAAGACTTTCCACCTATTGTTGGGACGAGTGCAGAACTTCCGAATCAGCAAGATGACTCGCCGCCAATTGAAGAATCACCAATCGAATGGAATGACAAGTTGATTGCTATGGTTGATGAAGCATGCAACCTATGGATGAGAAGGAAACAGTACCAGGCTCAGAACGAGCCTCTTCCGTCTTTTAACTTGTTTAAAGATGGTGAATTGGATGGCATGGGATGAATGTCCAGAAACAACGTAGACTTGAATTGATTTGAATGCTGTGATTTGGATTTGTTATGTAGTGATTTGAATGTTTGAATTTGTTGAAATGATGTTTTGGATGATTTTGAATGGTCCATTTGCTAGGTTGTTGGATTGATTGTTTCTGAATGATGTTTTTCAGAAGATTTTCGAATGGACTGGAACTTTCAATTTTTTTATGATGATTCCAGTATGAGTTTAGTTCTTATGTTTATCTATTTAGTTGCATTGTTTATCTCGTTTGTTTCTGTTATAGTTTAACAGTTTGTCTAGTAATTATATTTCATATGCTCAAAGCCATGTGTCCTTTAGGTAAATTGTTAAGTTATTTGGGTATATAGTTCGGTTTATAGTCCTCCTGCCTCGAGCCCTCGATCCCTCGAACCTCATACCTCGAGCTCTCGAACATTTGAGTCTTCAATTTTTGTCATATTTTTATTTACTTTTTATATCATTAGTTCATGTATATTTCACTTTAGCTCATTTGTTAGAATCATTAGTTTCAGACATAGTTTACTTGGTGAATATATTTTTGTTTAATTAAACAGCATTCGTTAGTTCATGTGTTTCAAGCATTTGGAGGGCAATTTAAGTGATTTGCTCATGTACATAATGTTAATATAAATAAATCTCAAATTCGAAGTCATAGGTCTAGAATTGTTGCTTTGGTGTCTTGGTACCAAACTCCTTTGTTTTTGGTTTCTTTCTATGCTTCCATCCTTCAATTCTCTTGCTTCTTCCTTTTGTCTTTGTGGGAGATGGATCTTGGATTGTTGGCGGTTTAGTGATTGAAGATTCTGCTATGCTGCTTGAATTTTCATGTTCTTTTGTACTTTTTGAGACAAGAATTTGGTCTACCTTTTCATTGTATTTCTTGAAGCTTTCTTCAAGAATCTTCCGGGTTTCTATGTCACCTTCACATTTTAGTACCAAATTGTAGTAGTTTCTTGCCATTTGGTGTCGCCATGGAACTTTGTCTTTGGTTTTGTCTACTTCTTGTTTTTCTTGTACTGCTTTCAGTTTGTCCCATACTTGCATTTTAGCAAGCTTTGTCCATCGCTTCAGAATGTATTGTGATGGTATCTCGCTGATTGAGTTGATGTGCAATATACGGATACAGTGAAAGCAAAGCATTCCTAGCATAAAAAGATAACCATGCATATATTCAAGTTAATTATATAAACATCCAAACCCTAAAGCATATAATGTCATGCAGATTAATGTTAACTATGCGAATGAAGAACTAATGACATATATATAAGAACTAAACATATTAACATATAAGGTAACATACCTGTTTCTTCAAAAGTTTTGCAGGAGCAGTTAACTTCCACCATTCCACTTTGTTGTGTGAAGGTGACAATTTCAACTTTTGTATCATCTTCTTCTGGACTTACTTCATACTTTGTTGCCGATCCTAGGGTGAAAACTCTACATGATTTTGTTGCTTGTGCAATCTTGTATTCCTTCTCAAACTTATAGTACATTGATAATGTGTACTCTTGAGCTGCATGTTTGAGTAGTTTTGATCCATGTATAGCTGACTTTGGCACTGATTTTGAGCATTGATTTTCCTTCGCTATTTCCTTTGCCCTCCACCGATCAATAGTCTCATTAAAGATGGTTAAGAACCTGCTTAGTGTTGTCATTTTGCTGGCATTGAATGACAAAGCTTTGTTTGTGCTCTCACTTCGTTGTGATGAAAGAGTTCCCGCGGAGAAAAAGTCCTTGCTCATTGCAGGGCACCACTTATCTCTAATAGAATATAGCCTCTTGAACCATTCCTTGTCTTCAAGCTGAAAATTCTTGATCATATTGTTCCACGCCATTTCAAATTCTTCTTCTTTTTTACAGTATTTTAAACAATGCTCAAATGCTTCCTTGAAGGGACCATCCTTTTTTAATTCACCAAAATGACTGATGGCATTTTGTGTAATGTGCCACAAGCACAATCTATGCCTCGTGTTTGTGAAAACCTGTAAAATTTCAAAACAAGTTCATGTACAAACTTATGATCTAAAAGCAATTAAACACGAACTAAAATGTAAACTTTAAATGTAATTGTTCCTTATTTTTTCCCCAATTATCAGTTTTTTTTATATTGACAATGATTACTGAAATTACATTAGATGTTGTGAACATATATAAGAACTATTAAATTAAATACTAATTGTAAGTATATAAACATATCAACCAATTATATACCAGATCAATCAAATTAAAGAATGGTTACCATTTCGATTGCTTTGGCCATGGCTGGATCTTGGTCTGTAAATATTGTTACTGGCTCTTTACCACCCATTGATTTTTTGAAAACATTCAGAAGCCATTCAAAAGTTGAAGCTTTTTCGTCAGCAATGAAAGCACATCCAAACATCACTATATTGCCGTGGTTGTTGATTCCGACTATTGGAGCACATATCAAGTTGTATTTGTTGGTCCTGTATGTTGACATATCACTTAACAAAGTTAGATCATGTTAACTCATTTCAGACTTTTGTGAATTATCAAGTTGAATTATATTACTTTTATTCATGTTTTTATACAGTAATGAATCTACATCGTGTGTATAACATACTACTTAATGTGTTCCAGATGTTACTTCATGTGTTTATATGTATTTTACAAAATATAAATCATACCTGTATGTGGTGTCAAATACCATTAGATCGCCAAAGAGGGAGTAGTCTTCCTTCATCATTGAGTCCCTCCAAAATAATGTTGTCAGCCTACCATTATCATCTAATTTAACTCTAAAGAAGAAATCTTCCTCTTCGGTACACTTCTGTGAGAGTCTTTCAATTACTTGTTGAGCATCGCCTCCTTCAATCTCCTTCATGCGCAACCTGTTCACGTAGTTTAGATGATCCTTGATCGTGTGTCCTAGATTCTGAATACCACCAGCTTCAAAAGCCATAAACTTGAATCCATGACTTGGTTTTAATCCTGCACCTTCCATTCCTTCTATAGTTTTCCCTTTTTCTTCGGTAATTCTCCTTTCACTTCTCTGCAAATACTGCCATTCGACTCGAGTGAAAGGATGATTGTGAGATGTCACATGATGCAAAACTTCATAGGCACCATTGATAAATTTAACCCGAATTCCAGCCTTGCATCCAGTTCTCGTAACCACATTTTTCTTTGTTTTTCTTCTTTTCTTCTCAGAGCCCTCTTCAATGACATTGTTATTGGAAGGTGTGTCGGGTGTTCCATTCTTCAATTTTGTGTTTCCCTGATTTGAGCAAACAAAATACTTCTCTAGGATGGTTCCGTCTTTTCTACTTCTTTGTGTTGAACATCGCACCCCAAATCCCAATGAATTTGACTGTTTTCTGTATAAATCATAGAACTCTGACAGTGTATTTGCTCTCAAACCTTTGAAGCAATCTGTGACATCAACTTTCGATAGGTCGCTTAAATTGGGGACAGAATCTGATCCTGTTGCAAAATTGCATTATTTGTTCATACAGGTACATCCAATGTTCATCATATTACCTCATGTGTTTTAGAAAATTGTAAAACACCTACAGTTTCTTAAAAAAATATCAGAATAACATCACGATACTTCATGTGTTTATGCAGCTACATAATTTGTTCATCATATTACCTCATATATTTTAGAAAATTTAAAAACATCAACATCTTCCCAACAATTTGTCTACAACCAAATTTCAGCCCTTGGGGAATTGTTTATTAGAATATGATTGCGTTACTTCATGTGTTCATGCAATTACATCCAATGTGTATTATATTACCTAATATGTTTCAGAAAATTGTAAAACACCAGCGTTTCTTCAGTACATGCACATAACTGAATACCATATCTGTCACAATAAAATTCAGAACAAATAAACATTACTTCATGTTTTCATGCAACTACTTCATGCGTTTAACTGTATATACGAAATCAAAACCTAACCTGGATGTAAACTAGTTGAATTTTCAGATTGAACGTAATCGTTGGTTTCTCCTTCATACAGAACAGTGCCACTGCGTTGAATTGTTTCGTCTTCCATACTGTATACCAGCAACACCTTAGATTGTAGATTTCAACCGTTAAAACAAAGATTTTAAACTGTAAAACTAAGATCTTAAAATTCCAGATCTCACCTTCTTTGATGTAGGAGATGTAGAAGATTTCTTTGATGTTTTCGTCGCAAAGTTGTCTGTGAATACGATTCCGGCGCAAATCCGAAGCAAATCCGATGTAAATCTGTCGCAAAATTGCAGACCTGATTTTGGAGATCGGAAGCTTCAACCTGAACTCAATCCGTTGTGAATTTGAAGCAAATCCGATGCGGACCTAAAAGCCTAAGGACAATCCGTTGATTTCAGAGGATTGATTGGCGATTTGCGACATTAACCAGATTTTATCGGATTGAATTGCATAGGGATTCAGATTCCTTGATTTGGGGATTTTGTTTCCAAAATGTGGCAGTTGGTTATGAACCTGGTTACCCGTTTCCCTTATAACCCGACTTTAGACCCATTTTCTTCAGCCCTCATTTTCTATATATTTGCAATCTGATCCCATTTTTTGGTTCCTCTCTTATTTATTGCAATTTGATCCCCGGTCTCACCATTTCCTACGGTGAGACGGTCTCACCGGAGTTTCTCTCCAAGGGGAATTATCAATTTGGATTGCATCAATATATTATGATCTTATGATTATTTAAAATTTTAGAACAAACAATGCACGGCTTATGCACACTATTTCTTATCAAGCTGATCAAATGTCAATGTTTCAGTTGTAAGGTAGGTAATGTTGCAAATTCAATTCCATCATCGAAAGAGAATGAAGTACACAAAAAAGAATCATCATTCGTGGACCGACTGAAACTCTAAATTTCTTGCACAAAATATCTCATTGAACTATCTGCACCATTGTACACAAAGTTTGCACATAATTTTCCTAATATCATAAATATGAATTAAAATTAAATTTTATTTTTTCAAAATAAGATAACATATAGGTGCATGAATATACAAAGTGATTCCAAAGACAATAGGAGTAATTAACTTGGAAAATTGGAAAAAAAGGGTTATTCAAAGGGAAGGTTTTCCACTTTTATTTTTTCTTAGAAGAAAATAGAGAACCAATTTTAATTTTAATAGATGATTATATTATAATAAAAGGATTTGGAAATTTAGATTTTAACTTATATATTCATCTAATCAGTAATAAACCTAGGGTTCGAAAGATTACTTGAGCCTTTGTTTGAGAAATTTAATAAAGGAGAAACATGCATATTACGCACGATATTGGATTTGTATCTGATGAAGATCGATCATATCAACCCAAAGAAGGAGGTTGGTTTTAGAAGTTCTCTAACAGAGAATCAATGTCTTCATCTGCTTCCATCTGAGAGGGTTGAGGAGCTAGTTAGCCTGTGTTGGAATTATTCTGGGATTGAGTATCTTCGACGGGTGCTGGAGCATCTTCAACGGGCATCAGGTTGAAGAGTTTAGTTCTGATGACCGTCAGAGATATTTACCGCATCTTGGGCTTTTGCCAAGTGCTGCAATATATGTAAGGATAATACAATCCTTTAAATTTCTTGCATGAAAGATCTCATTGAAATATATGCACCGTTTTACACAAAGTTTGCACATACTTTTTTAAAATCTTAAATTTGAATAAAAATTAACATTTTTTCAAAAAGAGAGAACATATAAGGGCATGAATATACAAAGTGTTTTTTCAAAGACAATACAGAGTAATTAACTTGGAAAATTGGAAAAAGGGTTATTCGAAGGGAAGGTTTTCCTCCTTTCGTATTTTCTTGAAAGAAAAGAGAGCCAATTTTAATTTTTTATAGATGATTATATTATCATAAAAGGATTAGGAAATTTAGACTTTAACTTTTCAGATCCATCTTATCAGTAATAAACCTAGGGTCCTAAAGATTACTTGAGCCTTTGTCAGAGAAATTTATTAAAGGAGAAACATGCATATTACGCACGATACTGGATTGGTATCTGAAGAATATCGATCATATCAAACCAAAGAAGGATATTGGTTTTAGAAGTTCTCTAACCGAGAATTAATATATTCATATGCTTCCATCTGAAAGGGTTGAGGAGCTAGTTGTTGGCCTGTGTTGGAATTATTTTGAGATTGAGCATCTTCGAAGAGTGCTGGAGCATTTTCAACGAGTTCAAGAGTTTGGTTCTGATGAGCGTCAGAGATATTTATCGCATCATTAGCTTTTGCTGAGTGCTGCCATATATTAAGGCTAATATAATCCTTAATATTTAATTTTTTAAACGGCTTGTTTTTGCATAATTTTTCTTTCTAAAACCAAATAGCGAAGATATACGTGCATGTCCTATGAACAAAATTGTGGTAGGTATACTTGTCAAATGGCGGGCAATATACTTGTCAAGCTTATCAAATGTAAATGTTTCAGTCGTGAGTTAGGTAAAATTGCATATTAAATTCAATCTTCGAAAGTGCATAAAGTACACAAATAGAATCATCATTCATGGATCGATCAAAACTTTAAATTTCTTACACAAAATATCTTTTTTTTTGCATTTGTACCATTATACACAAAGTTTGCACATAATTTTTTTAAAAATCATAAATTGGAATCAAAATTAACTTTTGTTATTCTCAATAATAGAACTTATAAGTGCATGAATATACAAAAGTGATTTAAACAATACGAGTAATGAACATGGGAAATTGTAAAAAAGGTTATTCGAACGGAAGGTTTTCCTCTTTTCTTTAATTTTAGAAAAAGAGAGAGAAACAATTTTCATTTTTGACTATAATATAATAAAAGGATTAGATTTTAACTTATTAGATTCATCTGATCCGTCTTAAACCTATGGTCCAAATGATTGCTTGATCCTTTGTCAGAGAAATTTAATAAAGGAAAAATATGCATATTACGCACGATACTGGATTGGTATCTGAAGAAGATTGATCATATCAATCCAAAGGAGGTTGGTTCGAGAAGTTCTCTAGTGAATAAATGTCTTCACCTGCTTCCATTTGAGAGAGTTGAGGAGCTAGTTGTTGGCTTGTGTTGGAATTATTTTGGATTGGGCATCTTCGTTGGGTGCTGGAGCATTTTAAACAGGTTCAAGAGTTTGGTTCTGATGAGTGTCGGAGACATTTACCGCATCATTAGCTTTTGCCAAATGCTGCTATATATGTAAGGTTAATACAATCCTTTAATATTTAGTTTATTAAGAAACTTTTATTTGCATAATTGTTCTTTTAAAACCATATACCGGGTAATATACATAAACGTCCTATGAACAAACTTTTGGTAATTAAAAAAATGATTTAAATTAAATTAAAGTGAAGTGGTGGATAAAGAATCACGGAGAATTATAAATTTTGGTTTCCTCAACATAATATAATCATATGAATTTTTGCAATTTTAGAAAAAATAAAGCACAAATTATGCACGCTATTTCTTGTCAAGAGGATTAAATGTAAATGTTTCAGTTGTGAGGTATGTAAAATTGCAAATTCAATTCCATCTTCGAAAGTGCATAAAATACACAAATAATATAAACATTAATGGACTGAATGAAACTGTAAATTTCTTGTACAAAATATCTTTTGAACTATCTACACCATTCTATACAATGTTTGCACATAATTTTTTATAAATAATAAATTTAAATAAAAAATAACTTATTTTTCCAATATAAGAGAACATATAAGTGCATGAATATACAAAGTGATTTCAAAGACAATACGAATAATTAACTTGAAAAATTGGAAAAATGAGTTATTCAAAGGGAAGTTTTTCCTCTTTTCTTTTTTCAATTTTCATTTTCATATATGATTATATTATAATAAACGGATTTGAAAATATAGATTTTAACTATTCAGATCCATCTTATCAGTAATAAACCTAGGGTCCAAAAGATTACTTGAGCCTTTGTCAGAGAAATTTAATAAGGAGAAACATGCATATTAAACACGATACTAGATTGGTATTTGAAGAAGATCGATCTTGTCAACCAAAAGAAGGAGGTTGGTTTAAGAAGTTCTCTAACAGAGAATCAATGTATTCATCTGGTTCCATTTGAGAGGGTTGAAGAGCTAGTTGTTGGTCTGTGTTGGAATCATTCTGAGATTGACCATCTTTGACGGGTGCTGGAGCATCTTTAACGGGTGCTAGAGCATTTTCAATGGGCTCAAGAGTTCGGTTCTAATGAGCATCAGAGATAATTACCGCATCATTAGCTTTTGCCAAGTGCGGCTATATATGAAAGGTTAATACAATCCTTTAATATTTAATTTTTGAAACACCTTTTTTTGGATAATTATTATTTTTAAAACCAAATAGCAGGAAATATATGTGCATGTCCTATGAACAAAATATTGGTGATTAAAAAATAATGATTTAAATAAAATTGAAGTAAATTGGTGGATAAGGAATCAAGGAGAATAATCAATTTTGGTTTCATCATTTTATGATCTTATGATTTTTCTCAATTTTAGAAAACATAATGCACGTATTATGCACGCTATTTCTTGTCATGCTTATCAAATGTAAATGTTTTCAGTTGTGAGGTAGGTAAAATTTCAAATTCAATTCAATCTTAGAAAGTGCATAAAGTACACAAATAGAATCATCATTCATCGACCGACCGAAACTGTGAATTATTTGCACAAAATATTTCATTGAACTATCTGCACCATTTTACACATAATTTGCACATAATTTTTTTGAAATCATAAATTTAAATCATAACTATTTTCTTTTCAAAATAAGAGAACAAAGAGGTGCATGAATATACAAAGTGATTTCAAAGACAATACGAGTAATTAACATGAAAAATTGGAAAATGGGAAATTCGAAGGGAAGGTTTTCCTCTTTTCTTTTGTTTTTATCTTAGAAGAAAAGAGAGAAACAATTTTCATTTTCATAGATGATTATATTATAATAAAAGGATTTTGATATTTAGATTTTAACTTTTCTGATCCATCTTATCAGTAATAAACCTAGGGTCCGAATGAATACTTTAGCCTTTGTCAGAGAAATTTAATAAAGGAGAAACATGCATATTACGCACGATACTAGATTGGTATCTGAAGAAGACCGATCATATCAATCCAAAGAAGGAGGTTGGTTCCATAAGTTCTCTAATAGAGAATAAATGTCTTCACCTGCTTCCATCTAAGAGGGTGGAGGAGCTAGATGTGGGCTTGTGTTGGGATTATTTTGAGATTGAGCATCTTCGTCTGGTGCTAGAGCATCTTTAATGGGCTTCGTCTGGTGCTAGAGCATCTTTAATGGGTGCTGGAGCATTTTCAATGGGTTCAAGGGTTTGGTTCTGATGAGTGTCGGAGATATTTACCGCATTATTACCTTTTTCCAAGTGCTGCTATATATGTAAGGTTAATACAATCCTTTAATATTAAATTTCTTAAACAAATTTTATTTGCATAATTGTTCTTTTTAAAACCATATAGCGAGTAATGTACGTGCATGTCCTATGAAAAAAATTAGGGTAATTAAAAAATAATGTTTTAAATTAAATTGAATTGAAGTGGTGAATAAAGAAACATGGAGAATTATAAATTTTGGTTTCCTCAATATAATATGATCATATTTTTTTTTGAATTTTTAGAACAAATAATGCACGAATTATGCACGCTATTTCTTGTCAACATGATCAAATGTAAGTGTTTCAGCTGTGAGGTTGGTAAAGTTGAAAATTCAATTCCGTCTTCGAAAGTTCATAAAATACAAAAATAAAACAATCATTCATGGACTGAACGAAACTGTAAATTTCTTGTACAAAATATCTTCTTGAACTATCTGCACCATTCTACACAAAGCTTACACATAATATTTTTTTAAATAATCAATTTTAATAGAAAATAACTCCTTTTTTTTCCAAACAAGAGAGCATAAAAGTGCATGTATATACAAAGTGATTTCAAACAGATTACGAGTAATTAACTTGGAATATTAGAAAAAGGGTTATTCGAAGGGAAGTCTTTCTTTTTTTATTTATTTTTTTCTTAGAAGAAAAGAGAGAACAATTTTCCTTTTCATAGATGATTGTATTACAATAAAAGGATTTTGATATTTAGATTTTAATTTAATAGATCCATCTTATCAGTAATAAACCTAGGGTTCGAATGATTACTTGATCTTTGTTGGAGAAATTTAATAAAGGAGAAATAGGCATATTATGCACGATACTGGATTGGTATATGAAAAAGATCGATCATATCAATCCTAAGAAGGAGGTTGGTTCCAGAAGTTCTCTAAAAGAGAATAAATGTCTTTCACCTGCTTCCATCTGAGAGAGTTGAGGAGCTATTTGTTGGCTTATTTGGAATTATTTTTAGATTGGGCATTTTCGTTGGGTTCTGGAGCATCTTCAACGGGTGCTTGAGCATTTTCAATTGGTTCAAGAGTTTGGTTCTGATAAGCATCAGAGACATTTACCGCATCATTAGCTTTTGCCAAGTGCTGCTATATGTAAGGTTAATACAATCCTTCAATATTTAATTTTTTAAGCAACTTTTATTTGCATAATTGTTCTTTTTAAAACCATATTGCGTGTAATATACGTCCATGTCCTATGAAAAAAATTGTTGTAATTAAAAAACTATGATTTAAATTAAATTGAAGTGAAGTGGTGGATAAAGAATCACGGAGAAATATAAATTTTTGTTTCCTCAACATAACATGATCATATGATTTTTTTTTTTTGCAATTTTAGAACAAATAATGCACGAATTATGCACGCTATTTCTTATCAAGATGATCAAATGTAAATGTTTCAGCCGTGAGGTAGGTAAAATTGCAAATTCAATTCCGTCTTCTAAAGTTCTTAAAAAAACAAATAGAATAATCTTTCATGGGGTGACAAATCTATAAATTTCTTGTACAAAATATCTTCTTGAACTATCTACACCATTCTACACAAAGTTTGCACACAATCTTTTTAAAGTAATAAATTTGAATAAAAAATAAGTTATTTTCTTTCAAAATAAGAGAACATGTAATTGATTGAATATACAAAGTGATTTCAAACACAATACGAGTAATTAACATGGAAAATTGGAAAACAAATAAACAAAGGGAAGGTTTTTATTTTTCTTTTTTTCTTAGAAGAAAAAAGATAACCAATTTTATTTTTCATAGATGATTGTATTACAATAAAAGGATTTTGATATTTAGATTTTAACTTAGTAGATCCATCTTATCAGTAATAAACTTAGGGCCCGAATGACTACTTGAGCCTTTGTCAGAGAAATTCAATAAAGGAAAAACATGCATGTTATGCGCGATACTGGATTAGTATGTGAAGAAGATCGATCATATCAATCTAAAGAAAGAGGCTGGTTCCAGAAGTTCTCTAATAGAGAATAAATGTCTTCACCTGCTTCCCTCTAAGAGAGTTGATGAGCTAGTTGTTAGCTTGTGGTTGAATTATTTTTATATTGATCACCTTCGTCAGTTGCTGGAGCATCGTTAACGGCTCCTGGTGCATTTTAGACGGGTTCAAGAGTTTGGTTTTGATGAGCGTCGGAGACATTTACCGCATCACTAGCTTTTGCCAAGTGCTGCTATATATGTAAGGTTTATAGAATCCTTTAATATTTAACTTTTTAAGCAACTTTTATTTGCATAATTGTTCTTTTTAAAACTATATTGCGGGTAATATATGTGCATGTCCTATGAAATTTTTTTTTGTAATTAAAAAACAATGATTTATATTAAATTGAAGTGAAGTGGTGGATTAAGAATCACTGAGAATTATAAATTTTGGTTTCCTCAACTTAATATATCATATGATTTTTTTCCAATTTTAGAACAAATAATGCACGAATGATGCACACTATTTCTTGTAAAGATGATCAAATGTAAATGTTTTAGTTGTGATGTAGGTAATATTGAAAATTCAATTCCGTTTCGAAAGTGCATAAAATACACAAATAGAATAATCATTAATGGACTGAGCGAAACTGTAAATTTCTTGTACAAAATATCTTCTTGAACTATCTGCACCATTCTACACAATGTTTGCACATAATAATTTTTAAATAATAAATTTGAATAAAAAAAACTTTTTTAAAAAAAGAGAACATATAAGTGCATGAATATACAAAGTGATTTTAAAGACAGCGAGTAGTTAACTTGGAAAATTGGAAAAAAAGGTTATTCAAAGGGATGGTTTTCCTTTTTTTTTTCTTAGAAGAAAACAGAGAACCAATTTTCATTTTTATAAATGATTATATTATCATAAAAGGATTTGAAAATATAGATTTCAACTTTTCTGATCCATCTTATCGGTAATAAACCTGGGGTCCGAAAGATTACTTGACCCTTTGTTAGAGAATTTTAATAAAAGAGAAACATGCATATTACGCACGATACTAGATTGGTATTTGAAGAAGATCAATCATATCAACCCAAAGAAGGAGGTTGATTTTAGAAGTTCTCTAACAGAGAATTAATGTCTTCATCTGCTTCCATCTGAGAGGGTTGAGCAGCTAGTTGTTGGCCTGTTTTGGAAATATTCTGAGATTAAGTATCTTCGATGGGTGCTGGAGCATTTTCAACGGGTGTTGAAGCATTTTGAATGGCCTCAAGAGATTGGTCCTACGAGCGTCGTAGATAATTACCGCATCATTAGCTTTTGCCAAGTGCTTCTATATATGTAATGTTAATACAATCATTTAATATATAATATTTAAATAACATTATTTTTGCATAATTATTATTTTTAAAACAATATAGCGGGCAATATATGTGCATATACTATTAAAAGAATTGTGGTAATGAAAAACAATGATTAAATAAAATTGAAATATAGTGGTTGATAAAGAATCAAGGAGAATTATAGATTTTGGTTTCATCATATTATGATCTTATGATTTTTCTGAATTTAAGAACAAATAATGCATGTATTATGCATGCTAGTTCTTGTCATGCTTATCAAATGTAAATGTTTCAGTCGTGAGGTAGGTAAAATTGCAAATTCAATTCAATCATCAATGTGCATAAAGTACACAAATAGAATTATTATTCATCGACTGACCGAAACTATAAATTTCTTGCACAAAATATCTCTTTGAACTATCTGCACCATTCTACACAAAGGATACACATAATTTTTTTAAAATAAAAAAATTTGAATAAAAAATAACTTTTTTTTTTCAAAATAAGAGAACATATAAGTGCATGAATATACAAAGTGATTTCAAAGACAATGCAACTAATTAACTTGGAAAATTGGAAAAAAGGTTATTCGAAGGGAATGTTTTTCTCTTTTCTTTTTTCCTTAGAAGAAAAGAGAGAACCAATTTTCATTTTCATAGATGATTATATTATCATAAAAGGATTTGGAAATATAGATTTTAACTTTTCTGATCAATATTATCAGTTATAAACTTAGGGTCCGAAAGATTACTTGAGCCTTTGTCAGAGAAATTTAATAAAGGAGGAACATACATATCACGAACGATATTGGATTGGTATCTGAAGAAGATCAATCATATCAACCCAAAGAAGGAGGTTGGTTTCAGAAGTTTTCTAACAGAGAATCAATGTCTTCATCAGCTTGCATTTGAGAGGGTTGAGGAGCTAGTTGTTGGCCTTTGTTTGAATTATTATCAGATTGAGCATCTTCGACTGAGATTGAGCATCGTCGACAGGTGTTGGAGCATCATTAACGGGTGCTGGAGCATTTTCATCGGGTTCAAGAGTTTGGTTCTGATGAGCATCAAAGATATTTACCGCATCATTTGCTTTTGCCAAGTGCTGCTATATATGTAAGGTTAATACAATCCTTTAATATTTAATTTTTTTAACAACTTTTATTTGCACAATTGTTTATTTTAAAATCATATAGCGGGTTATATACGTGCACATTCTTTGAACAAAATTGTGGTAATTAAAAAACAATGATTTAAATTAAATTGAAGTGAAGTGGTGGATAAAGAATCACGAAGAATTATAAATATGATTTTTTTTGCAATTTAAGAACAAATAATGCACGCTATTTTTTGTCAAGATGATCAAAATGTAAATGATTCAGTTGTGGGGTAGGTAAAATTTCTTTTTTTTTTTTACAAAAAGATCCTGCATATGATGATCTATTGCTAAAAGGAACGTGAATCAATAAGGCCTTTGCTTCCAAAAGCGATGGTAACACCCTAAAAGTTATGGACATATCTAGAAGAAGCTCTAAGTAGTATCTATCACACTAGTACATCGCGAGCAGGTCGGAGAAGCGAGATCGAGACTCCTGTTTGCCAACGAAGTAGTAGCCGATAGAGTACTTCAGAATGTGAGCAGCAGGTGATGACCGTGAAATGCTCAGAGTAGAACCTCCTATACTTTAGTGGTGTACTGGATAGCTTCTTCAAGGAAAGCATAAATACTAAGAAGGAATTTTTACACTCCTCTTAATCACCGCATAGCTGTGTCCAGTTATGGTTGAAAGAAAGAAATCCCTCACCATTTTGCTTGCCCCCGGGAATCCCTGAAAAAGAGAGAAAGGAGAAGCAGCAGTATGTGTAACACTTAAGAGTAATATACAAGCACAAAAGTAGTACCAAATGTTATCTATCCGATTATGTAGCTTCATAATAGCTACTGATGTTTGGTTCCCTAGATGAATCAACTCGAATTGCTGGGAAACTCATGCAATCAAGTGCTAGTAAACCTTTAAGGAATAGTGGTATAGAAACGAGCTCAATAACCCCATTAAGGTGGTTTTCCCTTGCATATTTAGCCAGGAAATCAGTGGCCGAGTTAGCTTCACGTGGTATGTGTTGCAATGTGATGGAGCCTTGTGCTAAGTTAAGAGCATTGCACATAGAAAAAACTCTCCAGGGAGAAGAGAGAGGGTTTAGAATACCCCTTACAGCGGATAAACAGTCTGATTCAATGATAACATTTTCAAGATTAAGTTCAGAGATGACATGAAAGCCGCTTCGAATAGCAATTAGTTCTGCATGTAAGGGAGATGGACAATAAAACGTACTGACAATCATTTTTACTACATTTCCAAGTCTATCCCTTATGATAACAGCCGAAGATGACAAACCTCCTGGGATCCAAGATGCATCAGTGTTGACTTTGTAGCCTACAGTAGGTTTCTCCCATTGGACCTTAGAGAGAGCATTTTTCTATTTTTGAATTATGTGTGGAACAATGTTATCCTGTGTCCAAAACCTATTCTTTTCCTTATTACCTATTAGGCTATGTTCCGTGAATATTTGATAAATAGAATCCTTTATTTCAGCAAAACAAACCTCATGTGAGTATGATCTATTATCAAAAAAGAATCTGTTCCTATGATTCCATAATGTCCATATTGTAACCACTAGAGCTGCATTGATAATGTTTCCATGAATTTTAGATTCAGCTCTGAATGATAAGAGGAAGTGCACTCTACTTTTTAAATCTCTGAAATTAGAACCGGGTAACCTTAACATGAAAAAAACACTGTTCCACACTGCAGTTGAAAAATTGCAAGAATTGAAGAAATGATCCAAACTATCTCCACTGTTCTTGCATATGGAACACATTGAGGCAACTGAGAAGCCAATTCTTTTTAATATGTTATCAAAAGGTAGTATATTATTAAGGACCCTCCAAAGTAAGATAGACATCTTTCTTGGTATGAATGGGGACCATACCTTTTTGAAATGTTGGATATGAGATCCCCTCTGTCTCAGGGCATTGTGAGCCGAGCTGACAGAGAAATTTCCATCAACAGTGAGTATCCACACCAATTTATCTTCATGGCTATACTCCAACCTTGTCTCCTGCAGAATTGTAATAATGTTAGTAGCCAAATGTGGCTCCAGGATTGGAATGAGTGCTGATTTGTTAGATAAAAAATCCCTAAGGGAGATGCACTCGAAGGGAATGTCAATGTCAGCCGGCCAGATGTAGCACAGTGCTCCCTCCCCACTCCAATTGGCACTCTAGAATGAACAGTGACCCCTACCAAAGAGGACTCTGGAGAAACTGTTTGCCAAAGCTATAATTTTGGTGATTCTTGCCCATATGTGAGAGTGTTTATATGAAACTGGCAAAGTCCACAAGAGGTTTGCCCACTGAGCATTATTGATTTGTAACTTCCACCATAATTTACAAGAATAAGCATCTAAAGTATCACTTAATTCCCTAAAACCTAAACCATTTTCTTCCAATGGATAGCACATTCTTTTCCAAGACCTCCACCTTCTTTTTTCAGTTAAATCAGAATTTCCCCAGAAAAAATTAGATGCCAATTTTCCCATTATTTTTAGAACTGTTTTTGGGGGGTGTAAAACTCCAAATATGTGCGTTGGAATTGAAAGCATCACTGAATTTATCAAAATTATTTTACCCGCTGGACTCAACCACCTATTTTTCCAATTATTTATCTGTTTCTCCATTCTTTCAATTACTGGTAAATAGTACACCTTCAGATTTCGACCAGTAAAAATTGGAACACCAAGGTATTTAAAAGGAAAAGATCCCTTCATCATCCCTAATGTTCTCCTAGCAGTTTGAGAACACTGAGGAGGAGCCTTATGTGAGACATAAAATTCAGATTTTGAGAAGTTAACTTTTTGTCCCGAAGTCTCTTCATATGCATTAAGGAATAGTTTAAAACGCTTTAAATTTTTAGTGTCCGTATTAAAAAAAATTGCAGTGTCATCTGCATACATCAGGTGAGTGAGGGGTGTACAAGCTTTAGGTAGGCTGAAATATGTTAAGTATCTAGTGGAGAAGAGTTTTTTTAAGCCCCTTGAGAAGGCCTCAGATAAAATGTTTTATAGAAAAGGAGATAAAGGGTCTCCTTGCTTGATCCCCCTGGTAGAGCAAAAAAACCCTGCTGTGACCCCATTAATTAGCACAGAGAAATTTGCTGTCATTATGTTGTGCATAATTAATCTCACAAATTTTCCATGGAACCCAAAACAAAGTAGTATAGAATTTAGAAAGGACCAAGAAACTCTGTCAAAGGCCTTTTGCATATCAAGTTTAACTATTAGATTCAGAACCTTTGTTTTTCTAGACAGTAATCTAGTCATTTGCTGCATTAAAATGACATTGTCCGAAATATCCTTCCCTTTCATGAATGCACTTTGTTCTGGTGATATCAAGAGCTGCATTAACGGTTTAATCCTTTCCATTAGAAGTTTTGAGAAAACTTTGTTTACAAAGTTAGATAAACTTATTGGCCTAAAGTCAGCAAATGTGTTCGGGATAGATTTCTTTGGGATTAGAGTGAGCCAAGTACTAGAAATGGCTTTTGGGATTATTCCATTATTTAAAAAGTCATTTGCAGCTTCTAGTAAATCTGCTTTAATGGTTTCCCAGAAATGTGTAAAAAAGCAACCAGAGTATCCATCAGGGCCTGGTGCACTTGTTTTGTTAAGATCATATACTGCACTGTGCAACTCCTGAGAAGTGAAAGGAGATAGCAGAAAACTGTTCTGCTCTTCAGAGATGACAGTTGGAATTTTAGTCAAAAAATCTTTAAAATGAATTCCCTTCTGTTTTGAGGCTTCCTCTGTTAATAATTCCTGAAAAAATCTAACACCCTCCTCTCTAATTAAATTAGGATCAGTTAACCATGTTCCATTACCATATTTTATTTTACCTATTCTGGCCCTTGCCTTTTTTTCTCTAATTGTGTGATGGAAATACTTAGTGTTTGCATCTCCATGCTTTAACCAGTTTAACCTAGCCTTTTGCTTCAAAAAAATGTTATGTTCCTTTTGTGCTCTAAGTAAAAGGTCTTTAGCTTGCAGCAGTTCCGAAAGCACTGACTCATCATGTGTTTGCTGAAACTTTATTTCCAAATCAGTAACTTTTAATTCATACTGAGCCAAATTATTCTTAACATTGCCAAAAGTGTGTTTGTTCCATTCCTTAATAACTACCTTAAGTCTTTTTAATTTGTGCACAAACCTTGTCATTCCAGAAAGTGGGGAGAAAAGATTCCAGTTTGTTTCCACTAAATCTTTGAATTCATTCCTGTTTATCCACATTTCCTGGAATCTAAAAGGTCTTGGAGCCATCTCAATTGCAGATTGGATAGACAGCAATAGAGGAGAATGGTCAGAAGTCATCCTGTTAAGGACATGTACTGTACTGTTTGGGAATTTATCTAGCCACTCTAAATTACTAACACCTCTGTCTAATCTTTGAAATTGCAAGTCCTTACATTTGTCTCTAAATCTGTTATTGCTCCAAGTGAAAGTATTACCAACAGTTGGGATATCATGCAGATCCATATTATTTAGAAAGTCATTAAACTGATTCATACTTTTCCTAGGGGTTGACTTTCTACCCTTGTATTCAGAGATTGATGAAACAGTATTGAAATCGCCTATGTAAATAGAAGGGTCAGGTGTTACAGCTTTTAGGTCAGACCATAAAAACTCCCTCATCTGTCTATGTACACTTGCATAGATAAAGAAAATATTCCAGTTAACAGCAGAGGCTAAGTCAGTGACTTTAGTTTGAATATACTGATCAGATTCCTTTACAATATCTAAGTTGAAAACATGATTCCAAAGAATCCAAATTTTAGCCTGTTGAGCATGAATAGCATTACTGTAGCCAAGTTGATGCTTCAGAGAGATTATATTATGCTTATCATGCCATGGCTCAATTAAACAAAGCAAGTCAATCTTGTGTTTCAGTTTAAGTGCCTTTAACCTATCCATAGAAGAACCATAACCCCTAACATTCCACACTAAAATAGTTCCTATTTTTGTGTACTGAATCATTTAAAACTAGGGGGGTCGCTTTTTGTGATGACCTTAGTTTCCTTTGTTTTGAAAAGGTGACAGTACTGTTTTTTCCTCTTTTGTCTTCACTTTTCCTAGCAAAATCTATTGAGAGAGGACTTACCTTCGAGGGATTTACCTGTTCTGCAGTGCCTCTGTTATCCCCAAGATAAAATTGGTCTTGGCTATGAAGTGTAGAATCAGTTGCTGCAATTGAAGTCTTTGCTGCCTCATTTACAATATCTTCTGGGACCTGATGATCTGCTTCAGGATTTTTTAAAGTTTGCGCCATATTACCTTCTGAGATCCCCTGATCTACCTGAGGACTGAAACTGTTCTCTTTGGTTGCAATCTTTTCTGTATCACTCTATGGAGTCATAGTATCTTGTGATTCCACAGACTCATGGTAGATTTCCCCTGAATCATCCTCTTGGATAGCAGTGTCCTCTTCCTGTAGATCAATTAGAGAGTGGAAGGCATTTGATATAGAAACCATATTACTTTTTGTTATCCCTTCCTGGATGGGGTGGAGGTCATTGAATTGGGTTTTTTTTCTCCAGAAAAAATTGGTGATAGGTTTAGAAATATCATCCAGAGAGTAAAAAGGTCTTCTTTTAGACTGACTATGAGTATGGGAAATAGTATTATTTTGCTGCAGGGAAACTGACTTCAGATTCTGACTTTGGAAATCTGTTTCTTTCTGTGATACTGATAAGTTAGATTTCCCTTCCAGTTCTACTGTAGCCTGAGGTCTAATCAATCTATGTTCCTGCTCATCTACCCTTTGATTCTCTTCCAGAGCCTCAGATTGTCTTCCCCTGTTAGACTTATGTTCAGCCTGATTTTTTCCAACTCTCCTAAGTTCAGGGTGTAAAAAATTGCAATTTGTCTGGTTATGTCCGATGATTCTACAGTGAGTGCAGTACATTGGGAGCTGTTCATATTCAATTGGGTAATCCGAAACCTTATTACCAATGCCTACTACTATTGACTTTGGGAGCTGAGCTAAAAGGTCAACTTCTACACAGACCTTAATTGCCGAAGGCCTAGTTAGAGCATTAGTAGCCGCATCCATTTTAAGAAATTTTCCTATTTGGCTACTGATGCCTATTATTGCAGAAGTATTATAAAAATGTAATGGCAATTGATGTAAAGTTACCCAAGCTGGAACCACTGATGATTCGGCAGTCGGCGAGAATTCGGGCATCCATTTCTGGACCCTCATTGCTGTTCCATTTAGCATCCATTGGCCTTTCATCCAGCACCTTTGGTAATCTTCATTATCCTGAAAACGAATTAGTACATGTTGGTAGTCAATGGAACCCAATTGAAAATTTGACTTAAAACCTATCGATTTGAAGGCAGACAACAGTTTCTCCATTGGAGGTTTGCCTCTGTTAAATTTCCCGACTAAAGCTTTTTGATAATGTGAAGCCAAGAGCTCGCCTTCCTCTGGAGGGAGGATGTAGGCTAGCTTGCCCTTATATTCGGTGATAGGATGTAAGTCGGGCGTGTCTGGGAGGGATGATAGGAGAGGAGCAGGTTTAGTATTCAAAGCTTGTAGGAAGCTCATATGCGTGGAAGGGTGAGTATCGAAAGGTTGGTTAGGCGTCGGAGACGCCATGGCCGAGGACCAGTTCAGAGAGAGCCGAGAACCAGTACGGAGAGAGCCGTTAAGAGACAAAATAAAGATAAAAGGAGAAGAAAGTAAAGAAGACGAGGGAGTAGTATTCAGTGCGTGTTTCGCACCAGCAAATCGCACGCAGTAGGTGACAATTCCGTCTTCAAAAATGCAAAAGAATACAAAAATAGAATATTTATTCATGGACTGATTGTAATTGTAAATTTCTTGTACAAAATATCTTCTTGAACTATATGCATCATTCTACACAAAGTTTGTACATAATATTTTTTAAATAATAAATTTGAATAAAAAATATTTTCTTTTCAAAATAAGTGAAGATATAAATGCATGAATATACAAAGTGATTTCAAAGACAATACGAGTAATTAACATGGAAAATTGGAAAAAAAGGTTATTTGAAGGGAAGGTTTTCGTCTTTTGTATTTTTCTTAGAAGAAAAGAGAGAACCAATTTCATTTTTAGAGATGATTATATTATCATAAAAGGATTCGAAAATATAGTGATATGCATCTCCTTGCAAAGACTCACGATTTTCGGAATTAATATCTTTGATCTAGTGAAGGGATCTGCAAACCCGCACTATCTCGCACGAAATTCAGGAGTCTAGCTCTCGGGGTACACCTAACTTTGACTTGCTCTCTAACTAGCCCTCAGGATCAGATTACAAGGTTTATTGATGCTTAACTAGCCCTCGGGGTTAAACAACAATGGAATAGCTCGCAAGCAAAGAGTATGAACTCAAAATGTTGTATATTTGATTGATAAAAGTGTAAGGTAAAAATAATGTTGAATACCACCCCTATTTATAGTGCATAGGTATGGTCTTCAAAAAATATAAATATGAAACTGAAAAGGATTATGGCAGCTTTAAGAAGCTAAAACCATATTTAACTAGACTACCTAAAATAAATGACTATATTCTTCGAGATAAATTATGAATGAATATTGTCTTATCTAATCTTACCAAATCTAATTATAATCAAATCAGAACTGAATATTCTAACACCTAAAATAAATGCATGACCGAAACATTAATTCTTCCAAGGCCAACATGACTAAATTAATGGGTCTTATTCAAAAATAAAATAAATGATCACACTACCTCGTTAAAAAACCCAATGGGAAAATGGGTATAGTGTTATCTTCTAAAAATCCTAATAAATAAAATAAATAAAGAAACCTAATTCGTATCATTCCCTCCGAGGTCAAAAAGTTTCATTCTCGAAATGTGAACGATCTTTAAAAATAAATGTAGATCAATGTCCCAAGCCATCCCTGTGAAGAACTGCTAATAAAGCGGCGACAAAACACTGACTAGGCAGTGACGAGATGCTGATGTGGCTTCAACTCACGATAAAAGGTTGCTGCTGAGAAAAACAATCAACCCACAAGAAATTGAAAATCTCACGATATCATGATCAGATTGTGAGAAGAAGAGATGACTGGTTGTTTCATGTGTGTCACACACGCTCCTTCAATGGGACTCGCGCGTGAAGCTCACGCGCCCCTATTGCTGCTCATGCGTGCGTTCCACACACCAAGCTGTTTGTCTTCTCAGCTAGAAATTCTCCATGCAGATTGCTTTTCAACCGGAGTTGTGCTTAATCCTGTAGCAGCAAACGAAAATAACTAAAAAGGATTATGGCAACTTTAAGAAGCTAAAACTATATTTAACTAGACTATCTAAAATAAATAACTATATTCTTCAAGATAAATCTTGAATGAATATTGCCTTATCTAATCTTACCAAATCTAATTCTAATCAAATAAAAACTGAATATTCTAACACCTAAAATAAATGTATGACCGAAACATTAATTCTTCCAAGGCCAACATGGCTGAATTAATTGGTCTTATTCTAAAATAAATGATCACACTACCTCATTAAAAAATCCAATGGAAAAAAGAGTATAGTGTTATCTTCTAAAAATCCTAATAAATAAAAATAAATAAAGAAACCTAATTCGTATCATGTTCAAATGTAAATGTTTCAGTCGTGAGGAAGGTAAAGTTGCAAATTCAGTTCAATCTTCGAAAGTGCATAAAGTACACAGATAGAATCATATAATTCATGGACCGACAGAAACTATAAATTTCGTGCACAAAATATCTCTTTGAACTATCTGCACCATTCTACACAAAGTTTGCACATAATTTTTTTAAAATCTTAAATTTGAAACAATTATTTTTTCAAAATAAGAGAACATATAAGTGCATTAATATACAAAGTGATTTCAAAGACAATACGAGTAATTAAGATGGAAAATTTTAAAAAGGGTTATTCTAAGGGAAGGTTTTCCTGTTTTCTTTTTTATCTTAGAAGAAAAGAGAAAACCAATTTTCATTTTCATAGATTATTATATTAAAATATAAGTATTTTGAAATTTAGATTTTAACTTTTCTGATCCATCTTATCAGTAATAAACCCAGGGTCCAAATGGTTACTTAACCCTTTGTTAGAGAAATTTAATAAAGGAGAAACATGCATATTACACATGATACTGGATTGGTATCTGAAGAAGATCGACCATATCAATCCAAAGAAGGAGGTTGGTTAAGAAGTTATCGAATAGAGAATAAATGTCTTCACCTTCTTCCATCTGAGAGGGTTGAGGAGCTAATTGCTGTCTTGTGTTGGAATTATTTTGAGATTGAACATCTTCATTGGGTGCTAGTGCATCTTCAATGGGTGTTGGAGCATTTTCAACGGGTTCACGAGTTTTGTTCTAATGAGCAATGGAGATATTTACCGCATCATTAGCTTTTGCCAAGTGCTGCTATATATGTAAGGTTAATACAATCCTTTAGTATTTAATTTTTTAAGCAACTTTTATTTGCATAATTGTTCTTTTTAAAAACCATATAGCGGGTAATATATGTGCATGTCCTTTAAACAAAATTGTGGTAATTAAAAAAATTAAGAATTAAATTTAATTGAAGTGAAGTGATGTCCTCAATATATTATTGACTGAAAGAAACAGTAAATTTCTTATACAAAATATCTTCTTGAACTATCTGCACCATTCCACACAAAGTTTGCACATAAATTTTTTGAAATAATAAATTTTAATAGAAAATAAATTTGTTTTTCAAAATAAGAGAACATATAAGTGCATGAATATAAAAGGAAATTTCAAAGACAATAAAAGTAATTAACTTGGAAAATTGGAAAAAAGGGTTATTTGAAGGGAAGGTTTTCCTCTTTTCTTTTTTCTTAGAAGAAAAGAGAGAACCAAATTTCAATTTCATAGATGATTATATTATCATAAAAGGATTTGGAAATATATATTTTAACTTTTCTGATCCATCTTATCAAACCTAGGGTCCTAAAAATTACTTGAGCCTTTGTCAGAGAAATTTAGTATAGGAGAAACATGCATATTACGTACAATACTGGATTGGTTTTTGAACAAGATCGATCGTATCAACCCAAAGAAGGAGGTTGGTTTCAGAAGTTCCCTAACAGAGAATCAATGTCTTCATCTGATTCCATCTAAGAGGGTTGAGGAGCTAGTTGTTGGTCTGTGTTGAAATTATTCTGAGATTGACCATCTTCGACGGGTACTGGAGCATCTTCAAGGGGTGCTAGAGCATTTTCAAGAGGTGCTGGAGCATCTTCAAGAGGTGCTGGAGCATCTTCAAGAGGTGCTAGAGCATGTTCAATGGGTTCAAGAGTTTGGTTTTTATGAGCATATGAGATATTTACCACATCATTAGCTTTTGCCAAGTGCTGCTATATAAGAGCAGGTTAATACAATCCTTTAATATTTAATTTTTTAAACAACTTATTTTTGCATATTATTCTTTTTTAGACCAAAAGGCGAGAAATATACGTGCATGTCCTATAAAAAATTGTGGTAATTAAAAAGTGATTTATATAAAATAGAAGTAAAGTGGTGATAAAGAATCAAGGAGAATTATCAATTTTGGTTTCATCAATATATTATGATCTTATTATTTTTCTCAATTTTAGAACAAATAATGCACAAATTATGCACACTATTTTTTGTCAAGATTATCAAATGTAAATGTTTCAGTCGTGAGGTAGGTAAAGTTGAAATATACAATTAAATCTTCGAAAGTGCATAGAGTTTACAAATAGAATCATCATTCATGGACCGACAGAAACAACAAATTTCTTGCACAAATTATCTCTTTGAACTATTGGGAGGTCGTCGCCGTACCTCTCAAAGTTAATATTTTTAAGCCCTTAATGCGTCCTATCCACAATAATGTAAATAGTGGCAAGATGGGGTCGTCCACAGGAAAAGGGATTTTTCTAAGTACTTAAACACCTATATGAGAAAACATACTAAGCATATACATACTGAGATATATATATATATATATAAAAACATGTAAACAAGGGGGGGGGGAAGTTGGTTGGATGGTTCCTAAATTAGCAAGTTGAAATACAACAATTAACAAATCAAGAGGATGATGCTAATCATGTAAGCGCAAATAGAGATGTGATGAAAATACAATTACGGAGCCTTGGGCGCAATCGACTTTCACTTCCAAACCTTGTTTCCATCATTGAACATGTGACTTATTTACTACTTTCACTACTTGCTGTGAAGACTAAACTTCTATCCTTCTTAGATAGTAGTTTGCAAGAGTGAGTTCAACATCTCTTGTCAAACCTCACCAATGACTCCCGAGTCGCGACCACGACTCAAGGTATCCCATTAATGGCATTTAGCACGAAGGATCAACAAACTCGGCAACACTTATAACCACTACACCGTGACTAAGCATTTAACCGACCTATGCATTTACACGGGATTGATCAAGAGCGACCACTCATAGACCTCTCCCATTTGCTACAATTGATAAACATGGCAAAGAGTTCAACATTGCATATTTATCTAGCAATCATCAATTCATCAACATAATCAAAAGCTCTAAATCATACTTATAGATCCCTAACAAGAACAGGGGGAAATTTAACCCAATTTCCCCAAACCCTAGCTAGCAATTAATACAAGCATTTCATATACTCAAGCTTTCAACCACTATGATGAAATCAACAAACACATTAAATTCCCACAAATGCATAATAGCAAGAGTAATAAACAAGCTACAAAGTGTTCTTAGGACATAGGTTTGGAAGCTTAGGTCAATTGCTCCCAAGAGATGAGATTAGCTAATAGAGTTCATGCTAATCTATCTAAAACAACAAATCAAAACACAAGATGAATCAAAGATGAAAGAAATGAAAAATAAGGGTTTAGAGTAGTACAACAGCCGCAGGAATCAGAATGAATCACAGAGGAGGAGAAAATATAGTATTTATAGTGAGAAGAAATAAAGTTAGGATTCTGGTCAGTCGCCGTCGCGACTCGCGACCTGTTCGTCGTGACTCGCGACGGCTGTTGGTCGCGACTCGCGACGTGTCCGTCGCGACTCGCGACGGTGACCAGAATTTTTGCATTAACTTTCTTCTTCTTCTTGTGGCATGTAGTCATCTCCATAGTCACTCCTCTCAACTTCTAAGTCTTCAACTGGTTCAAAAGGGATCTTCAATGGCCTCCGGTCTTCACGTCTTCGAAACAAGTCTTCAAAATCTTCGAGAGTGTAGTCTTCAACGGCCTCCGGTCTTCATTACTTTGTTCACACAAAAATCTACTTAAAAGAGGTAAAAGAGCGCAAAGTCGCTCTTACCCCTCCTAAGAGGATTTCATGGTAAAATACAGTCTGTTGGTAATGAAAGAGCACAAAATGGATCCTAAAAAGTTCTAAAATAAGTATATAAAGTGGACGCATCAAACCTCCCCACACTTGAACCTTACTCGCCCTCGAGTAAGAAAAATCCAAGTATGTGGAGAGAATGATACCTCCACATCCTACTACTAATCCCCCAATTCACTACCTCACAAAATTCTCAATATCGCACATCCCAAGGTTAAAATCAAATGAGAATTTTCCCACAACCCCTATTCCTAAATCTACCTAACCCATATCACCCCGTCAATTCATTACTTTCCCTCAGACATCTCCTAATCCAAAACTGACAGTCCCAAATCTACTGATAAAAGATGAAACCAAAAGTATGCATCAAGTTCAAAGCACATGCTTCATTCTATATCAATATATCAACCCAAAAACGAAGTCTATTAATGATCAAGAATTTCATAACTTACTCCGTCTCTTCCCGCTAATTTGTTCATTCCCAAATGTTCCTCAAAAAGTGAAGCTACCCGATCCATCCGTGTGGTCACCGCAACCTTATGACTCCATCGCCGGCAAATGAGTAAACATATCATATTTCTCTCGCTTTCTCTCATTTTGCCTAGGATCCCTTTCAGGTTTTCATCCTAGCCACACAATCATTTTTCTTTTAGCTCACACCTCACCTTTTTCCACACATTTGGCCTCTCATTTTTACCTAGGCCGCCCTTTAAGGGTTTTCGACCTATCCGGGCTCCAATGTTGCCTAAGTTGCCCTTTCAGGTTTTCAACTTAGCGGGATTGATCTATTTTTTTTTTTTTTAAATTTTTTTTTTTGATTTTTTTTTTCATATATCTATAGCGAATAACTGAGTAAAAATATCCAAATCAACATGAAATATCCAAAGGAAAACAAAGTATCCAAAAGAGAGCACTAATGGAAGTCGTAACGACAATAGAAACCCCTCCCCACACTTAGAAAGCTACATTGCCCTCAATGTAGAGTAGGGCAGAATCATACGAAGCCAAGTATGGGAAAAGGGGGGAAAGCATGAAGCTCACTCGATCAGGGCTGTGAAGATGAAGGCTCGCCGCTGGAGTAACGCTGCTGATACCGGACTAGCCACTCCTCGTTCCGCTGCCTCCGAGCCCTCCGCTGCTCTGCTCTCGGATCGGGGCCCGACTGGGACTGCATCTCATGGATGCGAGCTGACAGGTGGTCAATCTCCTCATCCATGTCGATCAAAGCCTGGGAGACAAACCTGTTGTGCTCGTCCTGACGGTGGAAGCCCTCCTGTATGGTCTGCAGCATACGCTCATAAAAATCAGGCGGAGGTTGAGAATATTGAGGCGCAGCCTGATCCTCCTGCATGGGATCCGTCTGAGGTGGAGGCTGTGGAGAGGGTTGCTGGTACTGATGATGCTGATGAGGAGGTAGGGTGCTATCGTCTGGCAGGACTGGAGCTGGGCCAAGGTCGTGAAGCGCGCGCTGGAATTCAGCTGAACATGAAGAATCAGGGAAGATCGCCAAATCTCCCAATGGTGTGTCGAATTCCAGTCGGGTCCTGTTGTGCTGAGGGAGCGCCATGAAAGTGACCTTTCTTGCACCGTACAACCAATGATAGAGCCCAGTGGTCCTGGTGACACTGAGCATCTCAAATTTGACCAGTCGATCAACGGTGATGAGATAGGAAGTCCGCTTCCCAAGGCGTGGAAAGTTGGTCGGAGGAACTAATCCCAAGTACTGGGCTAGAATGCTGATCAATCCTCCTATCATGATTTTCCCTTTCTTCTTTCCTGCCAACTCGACCACTCTTTTCATCCAGAGTTCTGCCCACAACCCGTACCCTTGCCCCGCACTTGTTAAGTGCCACAGAAAATGAATGTCATTGTCTGGCACATTCGTCGGCTCCGCGGAGCAGAAGACTGTGCCAGCCAAGAGTCTGTGCACGTAACGGAGCGCGGGGTGAACTATGGAGCTGCTCTTATCATGGGAGTTTTTGGCCCTCATGTTGATGACATTCCAAAATAGCATGTCATCTTCGATGGTTCGCTCCGGGGCCGCAGGATCCAGCCTGCTCCGTATCTCAGCAGTGGCCCAACCGAAGGCCTCCTCCACCTGAGAGACTGTCAGCTGGTACGAATTGTCATCCAAGTGAAAGGCTAGGTACCTCTCACAAGGTTCATCGCCCCTCATACTGCTGATACGGACGGTAGAGAGAAACTCCATTGTGTACCGTCTGTATGTCGGTGCGCTCTTCGTTAAAAATCCCTCCAGTCCCCCCTTGGCGAGGAGGACTCTGATAGGCTGCAAGAGACCCAGGAGATCCAATGTGGGTATGTCAACAAAGCTCGTCTCCTTTAAGAGGCGCCCCTGTAAGCCCTCCCATCGTTCCGCATAAGACCCGGTGATCCGGGTCAAACCCATGTACCTCTCCGCAAGGGGTGGTACAGGGTCTGACTCCGGAGCCGGTTGCGGAGGTGGAGTGGCAGTGTGGTCGGCGGGCTGGGTAGGCCTATACCTCCTCTTTGGGGCCATATCTGTCAATCACCAGCAGAAAGAGCAAACAGGTCAAACGAGTAGAAAATATGTATATGCAATATGACAAGTCAGTGACCACTGTCAAACTAGTTTAGCATCACAGGCTGAAACGAAAGCAGTCTAACTAGTTCAATCCGTAGTTACCATGGCATATACAATGTACATGATGTCGAAGAAGTCCATACCATTGAATCCACGAAATACTCAAAAAGTCTAAATGCTATATTTCAAAATTACAGTTATGTTCCAGTAATGTAGCCATCACTAGCATAGTGACAATGTGACCCTCTTCGTTCCATGGCTAAATTACCGTAAACTTATATAGCATTCGAAGCACACTAAACCACACCGAAACAGCGTATCTAAATAACAACGGGTTAACATGCCAATAATGCATAATCACCACCTACTCCTTAGCCAAAACAACACGAATGCATACATTATAAGATCGAGTAACAACATGGGGGAAATCAACCCACTTCCCCGAAATTATAACAATAAAATATGCACCCGATACCCATGGAATCAAATTAAAAGCATAGCATTTTCAACAAAATCCCCACAACAAAAATAAGAATATAAACCCCAAACAGCATTCACACAATATACACAATATCAAATAAATAGCACATAAATTCGAAATCACAATTAGGGCTCAAAAGAGGGTGGAGGTGTACCACTATGATGCTTAGGAATGGTAAAAACAGGAGCCCACGATCGAATTACCTACAGCTTCAAAATCCCCCGAAATCTAGGGTTTCGGATTTTTTTGTTTTTTCGAAAGTGAGATGTGAGTGGAGTGTGGAGAGTGTGGGAAAGGGTGGTGTGAGTGGGGGGAATAGTGGTGGTGCGGCGGCGGAGATGAGGAGACGACGGAGGGGTGGCGGCGGGGAAAGTGAATCGGCGAGTGGAGAGGAAGGGGAAGAAGAAAAAAAAACAAAGGAAAAATTAAAGGGGAAACTAATGTTCATCGGATTTTATAAAATTTTTTTCGTTCACCCGAGCGTCGCGACTCGCGACCTGTCCGTCGCGACTCGCGACGGACGTCGCGAGGTCGTCGCGAGTCGCCAAAAGGTGAATCTGAAAGGCCAAAATTTCCTGATCCCATCGCGACACGCGACCAGTTCGTCGCGACTCGCGACGGGCGTCGCGAGGGTGTCACGAGTCGCGGAAAGTGAAGGCTGAGAAGCCAAAATTTTTCAAAAGTGCCTGATTCCGTCGCGACTCGCGACGAGTCTCCTCGCGCCTCGCGACGGACGTCGCGAGGGTGTCGCGAGTCGCGGAAAGTGAAGTCTGGGAAGCCAAAAAAAAATTTCAAAACTGCCTGATTCCGTCGCGAATCGCGACGAATCTCGTCGCGACTCGCGACGGACGTCGCGAGGGTGTCGCGAGTCGCGGAAAGTAGAATCCGAGAGGGCAAAATTCACTGAGCCCGTCGCGACTCGCGACGAGGCTGCTAACCTGGACTTAGAAAATTTTTCTGCTTCTTTCTCTGGTCCAAGTTCCTCCTCCTCGAATTCAAGGCTTTTCCCCTTCCAAAATCCAATGCCCGAGCTTCAAAATTGCTGCAAAATCATGGAGAAAACAACCCGTGAAAAACATAAAACAAAACAATGAATCTTAATGATAAAAGCTCAAAAATAAACAACATCAACAGAAAGTCTAAAGTGACGATCCGGATGATCAAAACCCAGTATATTTAACGTCGTCGGCACGACTCACTTCCCTCTACGGGGTTCAATCACAACTCGGATCGAGGAGATGCACGTCTTCCCCTTTGTCCGGTACAAAAGTCTCGTGGTAAGGTTTCAAACGTTGTCCATTAACCTTGAAGGTAGTGGACTTAGCTCGATTTAAAATTTCCACCGCACCATGCGGGAAGACCTTGACCACCTCAAAAGGACCGATCCACCGGGACCGTAACTTACCTGGGAAAAGGCGAAGGCGAGATTGGAATAGGAGGACCTTTTGACCAACGTCAAAATCCTTCCTGATGATCATCTTGTCGTGCCATGCCTTTGTCTTCTCTTTGTAGATCTCTGCATTCTCATAGGACTCCCTCCGGATTTCATCCAGTTCCTCCAATTGCAACTTTCTATGCAAACCGACTTCATCAATATCAAGATTAAACTGTTTGACCGCCCAATAAGCCTTGTGCTGAATTTCTACCGGTAGGTGACAGGGCTTACCAAACACTAACCGGTATGGGGACATACCGATTGGTGTCTTGTAAGCCGTCCTATACGCCCACAGGGCATCATTCAACCGAGAACTCCAATCCTTCCGGTTAGGGTTAACCGTTTTTTGAAGGATGGACTTGATTTCCCGATTGGAAACTTCGGCTTGCCCGTTGGTTTATGGATGATAGGCGGTAGATGTCTTGTGAGTGACCCCATATTTCTTCAAAAGTGCTGCTATGGTCCGATTGCAAAAATGTGTGCCACGGTCGCTAATCAATGCTCGGGGTACCCCAAACCTAGAGAAGATGTTATTTTTCAAGAAATCTGCAACCATTTTAGAATCGTCAGTCCTGGTGGGTTTTGCTTCAACCCACTTCGACACATAATCAACAGCAAGAAGAATGTACGTAAAACCATAAGAACTAGGGAAAGGTCCTATAAAGTCAATACCCCAAACATCGAAGATTTCACAATACAAAAGAGGTTTTTGGGGCATTTCATTCCTAGTGGAGATATTTCCTACCCTCTGGCATTCATCACAAGATTTGCAAAAAGTGTATGCATGTTTATTCATCGTAGGCCAATAAAACCCACTCTCTAAAACTTTCCTAGCGGTTCTCTTGGCTCCAAAATGACCGCCACATGCATGAGAATGACAAAATTCAAGTATTGAGTGTATTTCACTATCAGGGATGCATCTCCTAACAACTTGATCCGCACAATGTCTCCACAAAAAGGGATCATCCCACACATAATATTTTGCATCACTCCTTAACTTATCCTTTTGGGCTGTGGAAAAATGATGAGGAAATTTACCAGTGACGAGAAAGTTGACAATGTCGGCATACCACGGTTGGAGATCCCTAATGCGATTAATGGTGAACAATTGTTCATCAGGGAATTCCTCCCGTAGTTGCTCCTTCATTGCTGGGCTTACCTCAATGTCTGCCCCCGGAGTCAACCGGCTCAAATGATCGGCCACCAGGTTTTCAGCGCCCTTCTTATCCCGCACCTCCAAATTGAATTCGCTCAAAAGCAAGATCCACCTAATCAACCTCGGCTTGGATTCTTTCTTCGCCATTAAATGACGAAGTGCTGCATGATCAGTGTATACAATAACTTTAGTACCAAGCAAATAAGATCTAAATTTTTCTAAAGAGAATACCACTGCTAGCAACTCCTTTTCAGTGGTGGAGTAGTTCCTTTGGGCTTCATTTAGGGACATGGATGCGTAATAGATGGCGTGAGGTACTCTTCCCACCCTTTGACCAAGCACTGCTCCAACGGCGTAGTCACTCGCATCGCACATTATCTCAAAAGGCAACGCCCAATCTGGGGGTTGTATGATAGGGGCCGAGACCAACCTTCCCTTCAATGTATCGAAGGCCCCTTGACATCTCTCATCCACTACAAATTCCACCTCCTTTTGCAACAATTTGCATAGAGGAGATGCTATCTTTGAGAAGTCCTTGATGAACCGGCGATAGAATCCTGCATGGCCAAGGAAAGAACGCACTTCGCGCACATTAGTAGGATAAGGCAGAGTTTGAATCGTGTCTATCTTGGCCTTGTCAACCTCAATACCCTTAGAGGAGACAACATGGCCTAAGACAATACCTCTCTCAACCATAAAGTGACATTTCTCAGAATTTAGCACCAGATTAGTTTCAATACAACGGTTAAGGACTTGTGCTAAATTTGCTAAACAATTATCAAAGGAATTACCATGAACGGTGAAATCATCCATAAATACCTCGACAAAATTTTCAACAAATTCTGAGAAAATGCTTACCATACACCTTTGGAAGGTCGCGGGGGCGTTACATAGCCCGAAAGGCATGCGTCGGTAAGCAAATGTACCGAAAGGGCATGTGAAGGTGGTCTTCTCTTGGTCTTCTGGAGCGATAGCCACTTGAAAATATCCCGAGTATCCATCCAAGAAACAATAGTAGGGGTGACTTGCTAACCTCTCAAGCATTTGATCAATGAACGGTAAGGGAAAGTGATCCTTCCGGGTTTCTGCATTCAATCTCCGGTAATCAATGCAAACTCGCCACCCATTTTGAACTCGGGTGGGCACCATTTCACCCTTCCCATTTTCAACGACTGTCATTCCACTCTTCTTTGGTACCACCTGAGTTGGGCTCACCCACTTGCTATCCGAGATTGGGTAAATCATGCCCGCTTGAAGCAATTTGAGGATCTCCGCCTTCACCACATCCATCATAGGCGGGTTCAAACGGCGTTGGGGTTGTCGGACGGGTCTCGCACCTTCTTCCAACAAGATTCTGTGCATACAAGTGGATGGACTTATGCCTTTGATGTCGGCAATAGTCCATCCAATTGCTTCCTTGTTCTCCCGCAACACCACCATCAACTTTTCTTCTTGCTCCTTGGTGAGCTTGCTCGAAATAATAACTGGAAGCGTCTCGCTTTCCCCAAGAAATGCATACTTAAGATCACCTGGCAAAGGTTTAAGGTCAAGCACCGGGGCTTTCACAAGCGAGGGGAGGAATTCCGGTTCCTCGAGTTCCTCTAAGAGTAGAGGAGAAGGTGTTGAGACACTCGGTGTCATCTTTTCAAGCAAGTTCAAATCTTCAAAGCTGCCTTTCAAGTTAGTGCTCATAGAATATACATTGTGGGCATCATCAACATCACATTGCAAAGCAACCAATAAAGAATCCTCACCATTTAGTTCAAAAACATCTTGCACAACTTCTTCAACAATATCTACGGCATGGCAAGAATGTTCTTCACTAGGATATTTCATAGAATCATTTATGTTAAACTCTACTTTCATTCCATCAAATTCCATGGTGAGGGTACCTTTATGCACATCAATCATCGTCCTAGATGTTTTCAAAAATGGCCTCCCCAACAAAATTGGGGCGGCATGTTTATCATGCTCCATGTCAAGGACATAAAAATCTGCGGGGAAAATTAAGGAATCCACCTTAACCAACACATCCTCGACAATACCCTTAGGGTATGCACTAGAACGATCGGCCAATTGGATTACCACCCCGGTTTTATGCAATGTTCCCAAGTTGAGATTTTCAAACAAAGAATAAGGAAGAACATTTATGGATGCACCTAAATCAAGCATAGCTTTTTCAAAACGAGTATTTCCTATTATGCACGGGATTGTGAACATACCGGGATCGATACATTTAGGGGGTAGCTCTTTTTGACACAATGCAGAAACATGCTCACTTTTTCCACTTTTCAATTTATTTTTGGCCCTTTGTTTCCTATTCACAACACATAATTCTTTGAGAAATTTGGCATATCTAGGGATTTGTTCAATTGCATTCAAGAGAGGAATGTTTACCTCACACCTACGAAAGACTTCGTATATGTCTTTGTTATCCTCCATCCTCATCCTGTCTTTCAAGGCCTCTGGAAATGGGGGTTCCGGAACATATGGGGGGCTCTCCACCATCTTTGCTTTCTTGTGTGGAGGAGAGGATGGTTCCGGGGTGGAGGTTAACTCCGGTTTTGGTGGCAATGTCTCCAACTTGATTTCTTCCTCCTTATCTTTGTTGGCTAGCTCCTTGGTCACCTTCTCATGGATTGCCTCTTCCTCAACTCCCTTCTCAAACTCTTCAATTCTCGTTGGCTCCTTCTCATGGATTGCCTCTTCCTCAACTCCTTTCACAAACTCTCCAATTCTCGTTGGCTCCTTCTCATGGATTACCTCTTCCTCAACTCCCTTCTCAAACTCTTCAGTTCTCGTTGGCCCCTTCTCAACATTTTCAGCCTCCGGTGAAGCACCGACCTCTCTACCACTTCTCAAAGCAATAGCACTTGCATTTTGCCTCGGGTTGATCTCTGGTTGGGCAGGTAGTTTACCCTTTTCACGGGCTTCCATCCGGTTCACCATTTGAGCTATTTGGCCCACTTGAGTTTCCAAGTTTTTGATACTTGCTTTAGCTTCATCTTGGAATTGTTCGCCCTTTTCAGCATTCATGCCTAATCGGTGAATAGCTTGCATTACCTCATCTTTGGATAGCCCCGAACCTTCCCCTTGGTTTCGGGATTTGTCTTCAAATCTTTGGAACTGTTGTTGAGGTGGCCGGTATTGTTGAGGGGGTAGCCTGTATGGTTGAGAGTTCTGGCCTCCTTGAGGGTTTCCATACCGGAGGTTCGGTTGATCACGATTTCCCGAATTATATGGCCGGCTTTGGTATCCTGGGTATCTTTGGTATCCTTGGTTACCTTGGTAGCCTTGGTTACCTTGGTAGCCTTGGTTACCTTGGTAGCCTTGGTTACCTTGGTAGCCTTGGTTACCTTGGTAGCCTTGACCACCTTGATACCCATAGGTACCTTGGTATCCTTGATTTCCCTGATACCCCATAGCACTTACTTCCTCAACGTAATCCTCTTGTAGAGTGGGGCATGTGTCCGTAGGGTGCGCCAAATAGCAGATTTCACATGACTTAACATGTGGCGCACTTCCTCCGGGGTTGGTCATCAAGGTCTTCACCATGGATGTGAGGGTCGTGACTTGATCCTCCAATTTCCCACTGTTGGCAAAATCACTTACAGGCCTTTGGTTTCTCCTCCTCAAATCAGCCCTTGAGCTAAAATTCCTCGACTCTTCCGCTAGCTCTTCATATAGTTGCATGGCTTCAGCAGATGTTTTGTTTCCGAGGGTGCCACCACAAGAACTTCTAACCAGCCTTTGGTCTTCATCTAGAAGGCCATTATAAAAGTAATACACCAAATCTCCCTCCGAATAACCATGGTAGGGACAACTTGCGAGGAGCATCTTAAATCTCTCCCAATACTCGAAGAGAGACTCTTCATGCCACTGCAGAATGTTGCTTATATCCTTCTTCAAAGCAGCGGACCTCGAGGCCGGGAAATATTTGGCGAGAAATTTTGTCTTCAAATCAAGCCAACTCTTTATGCTCCTTGGTGGTAGGTAATGGAGCCAATCTCTAGCACCATCCTTAAGAGTGAAAGGGAATGCCTTCAACTTGTAAAAATCTTCATCCACTCCGTGAGGAACCGTTCCGCTACACAAGAAGTGAAACTCGGTGAGATGCTTGTTGGCATTCTCCCCTTGCCTTCCAAGGAATGCGGGTAGCATATTGATGAACCCGGTTTTCAGCTCGAAATGCTTATTTGGTCCAACCACTGGGTATTCAATGCACATCGGTTGTTGCTCCAGATTGGGCGCCATGATTTCTCTCAACAAGGGCTGTCCCAAAGGGATCCCTCTTTGGTGGGGATGGGGATTGTAGGCTTCTTCTTCCCTTTGCTCATCTTCAATCTCAATTCGGGGGTCCATTGAAGAAGATGTGTTCACAAAATGGTCACTAGGAGGGGTGTTATTCACACTTTCTAAAGAAAGCCTCCTAGCCCGTCTCAAATTCAACTCCAACTCGGGGTCGTAGTGTAAGGGCTCTCGTGAAGAGGATCGCGTGCGAACCATACACCAAGAACACAAACAATACGTCTCCAAGCCAAGCGAAAATGGCAAATCTACTAAGAAATCAAAATAAGATAAAATCAAACTAACAAATATTCACAAGTAGCATATAATCACACACAATATGCTAAAGCACTTAAAAATGAACGCCTCTTCCCCGGCAACGGCGCCAAAATTTGGGAGGTCGTCGCCGTACCTCTCAAAGTTAATATTTTTAAGCCCTTAATGCGTCCTATCCACAATAATGTAAATAGTGGCAAGATGGGGTCGTCCACAGGAAAAGGGATTTTTCTAAGTACTTAAACACCTATATGAGAAAACATACTAAGCATATACATACTGAGATATATATATATATATATAAAAACATGTAAACAAGGGGGGGGAAGTTGGTTGGATGGTTCCTAAATTAGCAAGTTGAAATACAACAATTAACAAATCAAGAGGATGATGCTAATCATGTAAGCGCAAATAGAGATGTGATGAAAATACAATTACGGAGCCTTGGGCGCAATCGACTTTCACTTCCAAACCTTGTTTCCATCATTGAACATGTGACTTATTTACTACTTTCACTACTTGCTGTGAAGACTAAACTTCTATCCTTCTTAGATAGTAGTTTGCAAGAGTGAGTTCAACATCTCTTGTCAAACCTCACCAATGACTCCCGAGTCGCGACCACGACTCAAGGTATCCCATTAATGGCATTTAGCACGAAGGATCAACAAACTCGGCAACACTTATAACCACTACACCGTGACTAAGCATTTAACCGACCTATGCATTTACACGGGATTGATCAAGAGCGACCACTCATAGACCTCTCCCATTTGCTACAATTGATAAACATGGCAAAGAGTTCAACATTGCATATTTATCTAGCAATCATCAATTCATCAACATAATCAAAAGCTCTAAATCATACTTATAGATCCCTAACAAGAACAGGGGGAAATTTAACCCAATTTCCCCAAACCCTAGCTAGCAATTAATACAAGCATTTCATATACTCAAGCTTTCAACCACTATGATGAAATCAACAAACACATTAAATTCCCACAAATGCATAATAGCAAGAGTAATAAACAAGCTACAAAGTGTTCTTAGGACATAGGTTTGGAAGCTTAGGTCAATTGCTCCCAAGAGATGAGATTAGCTAATAGAGTTCATGCTAATCTATCTAAAACAACAAATCAAAACACAAGATGAATCAAAGATGAAAGAAATGAAAAATAAGGGTTTAGAGTAGTACAGCAGCCGCAGGAATCAGAATGAATCACAGAGGAGGAGAAAATATAGTATTTATAGTGAGAAGAAATAAAGTTAGGATTCTGGTCAGTCGCCGTCGCGACTCGCGACCTGTTCGTCGTGACTCGCGACGGCTGTTGGTCGCGACTCGCGACGTGTCCGTCGCGACTCGCGACGGTGACCAGAATTTTTGCATTAACTTTCTTCTTCTTCTTGTGGCATGTAGTCATCTCCATAGTCACTCCTCTCAACTTCTAAGTCTTCAACTGGTTCAAAAGGGATCTTCAATGGCCTCCGGTCTTCACGTCTTCGAAACAAGTCTTCAAAATCTTCGAGAGTGTAGTCTTCAACGGCCTCCGGTCTTCATTACTTTGTTCACACAAAAATCTACTTAAAAGAGGTAAAAGAGCGCAAAGTCGCTCTTACCCCTCCTAAGAGGATTTCATGGTAAAATACAGTCTGTTGGTAATGAAAGAGCACAAAATGGATCCTAAAAAGTTCTAAAATAAGTATATAAAGTGGACGCATCAACTATCTGCACCATTCTACACAAAGTTTGCATATAAAGTTTTTAAAATCATATATTTGAATCGAAATCAACTTTTGTTTTACAAAATAAGAGAACATATAAGTGCATGAATATACAAAGTGATTTAAAAGAAAATACGAGAAATTAACATGGAAAATTGGAAAAAGGGTTATTCGAGGGGAAGGTTTTCCTCTTTTCTTTTTTTCTTAGAAGAAAAAAGAGAACCAATTTTCATAGATGATTATATTATAGCAAAAGTATTTTGAAATTTAGATTTTAATTTTTCTGATCCATCTTATAAGTAATAAACCCAGGGTCCAAATGAGTACTTAAGCCTTTGTCAGAGAAATTTAAAAAGGAGAAACATGCATATTACGCACGATTCTGGATTGGTATCCAGGAGAATTATCAATTTTGGTTTCATCAATGTATTATGATCTTATGATTTTTCTCAATATTAAAACAAATAATGCACAAATTAAGCACACTATTTCCTGCCAAGCTTATTAAATGTAAATGTTTAAGTTGTGAGGTAGATAAAATTGTAAATTCAATTCAATCTTCGAAAGAGCATAAAGTACACAAAGAGAATCATCATTCATGGACAGGCAGGAATTGTAAATTTACTGCACAAAATATCTCTTTGAACTATCAGCACCATTCTACACAAAGTTTGCACATAATTCTTTTAAAATCATAAATTTGAATCAAAATTTACTCTGTTTTTTTCAAAATAAGAGAACATATTTGCGCATGAATATACAAAGTGATTTCAAAGACAATACGAGTAATTAACATTGGAAAAAGGGTTATTCGAAGGGAAGGTTTTCCTCTTTTCTATTTTTCTTAGAAGAAAAGAGGGAACCAATTTTCATTTTCATAGATGATTATATTACAATAAAAGGATTTTGAAATTTAGATTTTAACTGTTTAGATCCATTTTATCAGTAATAAACCTAGGGTCCAAATAATTACTTGAGCCTTTGTTAGAGAAATTAAATAAAGGAGCAACTTGCGTATTATGCACAATACTGGATTGGTATCTGAAGAAGATCGATCATATCAACCCAAAGAAGGAGGTTGGTTTCAGAAGTTCTCCAATAGGGAATCAATGTCTTAATCTGCTTCCATCTGAGAGGGTTGAGGAGCTGGTTCTTGGCCTGTGTTGGAAGTAATCTGAGATTGAGCATCTTTGACGGGTACTGGAGCATCTTTAATGGATGATGGAGCATTTTCAACTAGTTCCAGAGTTAATTTCTGATGAGTGTCAAAGATATTTACCACATCATTAGCTTTTGTCAAGTGCTGCTATATATATAAGGTTAATACAACCCTTTAATATTTAATTTTTAAACAACTTTTATTTGCATAAGTATTCTTTTTAAAACAAAATAGCGGGAAATGTATGTACATGTCCTATGAAAAAAATTGTGGTATTTCAAAAACAATGATTTAAATTAATTTGATTTGAAGTGGTGCATAATGAATCACAGAGAATGTTAAATTTTGGTTTCCTCAATATATTATGATCATATGATTGTTTGCAATTTTAGAACAAATAATACATTAATTATGCACGCTATTTCATGTCAAGATGATCAAATGTAAATGTTTCAGTAGGTAAAATTGAAAATTTAATTCAATCTTTGAAAGTGCACAAAGTATACAAATGGAATCATCATTCATGGACCGACCGAAATAGTAAATTTCTTGCACAAAATATCTCTTTGAACTATCTGCACCATTCTACACAAAGTTTGCACATATTTTTTATAAATCATAAATTTGAATCAAATTTGTTTTTTCAAAATAAGAGAACATATAAGGGCATGAATATACAAAATGATTTCGAAGAAGATACGAGTAATTAACTTGGAAAATTTGAAAAAGGGTTATTCAAAAGGAATTGCTTTCCTTTTTTTTTCTTAGAATAAAAGAGAGAACCAATTTTCATTTTCATAGATGATTATATTATAATAAAGTATTTTTTAAATTTAGATTTTACCTTTTATGATCCATCTTATCAATAATAAATCCGGGGTCAAAATGATTACTTAAACTTTTGTCACATTAATTTAATAAAGGAGAAACATGCATATTACCACGATACTGGATTGGTATATGAAGAAGATCGATCATATATATCCAAAGAAGTAGGTTGGTTTCAGAAGTTATCAAATAGAGAATAAATGTCTTCACCTGCTTCCATCTGAGAGGGTTGAGAAGCTAGTTGTTGGCTTGTGTTGGAATTATTTGAGATTGAGCATCTTCATCGGGTGCTGGAGCATCTTCAACGGGTGCTGGAGCATCTTCAACGGGTGCTGGAGCATTTTCAACAGGTTCAAGAGTTTGGTTCTGATGAACGTCAGAGATATTTACCGCATCATTAGCTTTTGCCATGTGCTGCTATATATGTAAGGTTAATACAATCCTTTAATGTTTAATTTTTAAAAAAAACATTTATTTTCATAATTAGCCTTTTTAAAACCATATAGTGGGTAATAAACGTGCATGTCCTATGAACAAAATTGTAGTAATTGAAAAACAATGAATTAAATAAAATTAAGTCAAGTGGTGGATAAAGAATCACAGAGAATTATAAATTTCGGTTTCCTCAATTTATTATTGACTGACCAAAATAGTAAATTTCTTATACAAAATATCTTCTTGAACTATCTGCACCATTGTACAAAAAATAACTTTTTTTTTCAAAATTAGAGAATATATAATTGCATGAAAATACAAAGTGATTTCAAAGACAATACGAGTAATTAACTTGAAAAATTGAAAAAAAGGGGTTATTCTAAGGGATGATTTTCCTCTTTTATTTTACTTTTTTAAAGGAAAAGAGAGAACCAATTTTCAATTTCATAGATGATTATATTATCATAAAAGGATTTGGAAATATCGATTTTAACTTTTCTAATCCATCTTATCAGTAATAAAACTAGGGTCTGAAAGATTACTTGAGCATTTGTTAGTGAAATTTAATAAAGGAGAAACATGCATATTACACACGATACTGGATTGGTATTTCAAAAAGATCGATCATATCAACCCAAAGAAGGTAGTTGGTTTCAGAAGTTCTCTAATAGAGAACCAATGTCTTTATCTGCTTCCATCTGAGAGGGCTGAGGAGCTAGTTGTTGGCCTATGTTGAAATTATTTTGAGATTGAGCATCTTTGACGGGTGCTGGAGCATCTTCAATGGGTGTTGGTGCATTTTCAATGAGTTTAAGATGTTGGTACTTATGTGCGTCGGAAATATTTACTGCATCATTGGATTTTGCCAAGGGCTGCGATATATGTAAGGTTAGTACAATCCTTTAATATTTAATTTTTTAAACAACTCTTTCTGCACAATTATTCTTTTTAAAACAAAATAGCAGGCAATATACGTGCATATACTATGAACTAAATTGGGTTGATTAAAAAACAATGATTTATATCAAATTGAAATAAAGTGGTGGATAAAGAATCATGGAGAATTATCAATTTTGGTTTCATCAATATATTATGATCTTATTATTTTTGTAAATTTTAGAACATATATTGCACGAATTATGCACACTATTTCTTTTCAAGCTTATCAAATGTAAAATGTTCAGCCGTGAGGTAGGTAAAATTGCAAATTCAATTAAATCTTCGAAAGTTCATAAAGTACACAAATAGAATCATCATTGATCAACTGACGGAAACTGTAAATTTCTTCAACAAATTATCTCTTTGAACTTTCTGCACCAATCTACACAAAGTTTGCACATATATTTTTTTTTAAATCATATATTTGAATTGAATTTAAAATTTTTTTTTATCAAAATAAGAGAACATATAAGTGCATGAATATACAAAGTGATTTCAAAGAATTTACGAGTAATTACCATGGAAAATTGGAATAAGGGTTATTCGAAGAAAAGGTTCTTCTCTTTTCATTTTTTGTTTGAAGAAAATAGAGAACCAATTTTCATTTTTAAGGATGATTATATTATAACAAAAGGATTTTTAAATTTAGATTTTAACTTTTCTGATCCATCTTATCAGTAATAAACCTAGGGTCTGAAAGATTACTTGAGCCTTTGTCAGAGTAATTTAACAAAGGTGAAACATGCATATTACTCACGATACTGGATTGGTATCTGAAAAGATCAATCACGTCAACCCAAAGGAGGCTAGTTTCAGAACTTCCCTAACAGAGAATCAATGTCTTCATATGCTTCCATCTGAGAGGGTTGAGGAGCTAGTTGTTGGCCCGTGTTGGAATTATTATGAGATTGAGCATCTTTAAAGGGTGCTAGAGCATCTTCAACAGGTGCTGGAGCATTCTAAATGGGTTCAAGAGTTTGGTTTTGATGAGCGTCAGAGATATTTACAACATCACTAGCTTTTGCCAAGTGCTGCTATATATGTAAGGTTAATACAATCCTTTAATATTTAATTTTTAAACAACTTTTATTTATATAATTGTTCTTTTTAAAACCATGTAGCGGGTAATATACGTGCATGACCTATGAACAAAATTGTAGTAATTAAAAAAAATTATTTAAATTAAATTGATGTGAAGTGGTGGATATAGAATCACGAAAAATTATAAATTTTGGTTTCCTCAATATATTGTGATCATATGTTTTTTTTTCAATTTGAGAACAAATAATGCACGCTATTTCTTGTCAAGATGATCAAATGTAAATGTTTTAGTTGTGATGTAGGTAAACTTGCAAATTCAATTCCATCTACTTTTTTTTTTTAAATTAAACCATCCTTAGATGGGGGAAATTATATTAGCCTTCCCAAGCTGATAAAGTGAAAACAAAACCGACATAAGTAGCAATTTTGAAGCCGAAGCTTAGTATCTTTACAGATTGAGCATATTGCTCTCGAAGCAACCCTTGTTGCTTCCAAAAGAATGTACTAGATTGTTGTGACATCCAGAGGATTACAAATACTAATGACTAGGTAATCGGCTCTCGAACTTCTTAGTGAGTCGAGTAAACGAAACACAAGTCAGTCAGAGAAGACCTTTACCTAAATCATAAGCTTATCCTCAGATAAGAAAAGCAAATCCATTAGCATTCGGGAACCATTGTATAGAGTTCAGTTGGGGAGAAACCAATCCATTTTGAAATCACTTTAGCTGAGCTAGTCCGTGCTTGATGATTGCAAATTGATATGTGCAGTCCCTGCGAAAGGGTGAAACCAGAAAACAACTCAGTAGCATCCATTCAGTGTGAAATTCTAATAGAAGGAGTGCCAATCAAATCCAACTTAATAAGACCCAAGCAAATAGGGGGAAGCATTTGTGAACTACTATAAAAAGTAGTAGTCTGAACATTTAAACAGTCCTTAGCCAACACATCCGCTACCAAATTAGCCTGTCTATGTATATGGAAGATAGTGATATCTCCCAAAATCTTATTAATCTCATCAGCTAGTTCAAACAATTTCCAATTTGCTTTGCAAGGGTCATGAACATAAGTAATAGCACTTAGACAATCCGATTCTATGGTAATAGGTGGCCGAAATCCTACACATAAATGCACTGCCAAGAGGATTGCCTTTAGCTCAGCCTCTAAGGGAGAGCAAGCCTGAGTAAATTTCGATTGAGCTGAGATGAAATTACCATTGGGATCCCTACGAAAGTGCAAATTCAATTCCATCTACGAAAGTGCATAAAATACACAAGTAGAATAATTTTTCATGGAGTGACCGGAACTATAAATTTCTTGTACATAATATATTTTTGAACTATCAGCACCATTCTTCACAAAATTTGAACATAAAGTTTTTAAAATATTAAATTTGAATCAAAATAAAAAAAATTTTCAAAATAAGAGAACATATACATGCATGAAAATACAAAGTGATTTCAAAGACAATAAGAGTAATCAACTTGGAAAATTGGAAAAAAGGTTATTCTACCGGAATGTTTTCCTTTTTTCTTTTTTTGTTTGAAGAAAATAGAGAACAAATTTTCAATTTCATAGATGTTTATATTATCATAAAAGGATTTGGAAATATAGATTTTAACTTTTCGGATCCATCTTATCATTAATAAACCTAGGGTCTGAAAGATTACTTGAGCCATTGTCAGAGAAATTTAATAAAGGAGAAACATACATATTACGCACGATACTGGATTGGTATCTAAAGAAGATCGATCATATCAACCCAAAGAAGGAGGTTGGTTTCAGAAGTTCCCTAACAGAGAATCATCGTGTTCATCCGCTTCCATCTTAGAGGGTTCAAGAGCTAGTTGTTGACCTGTGTTGGAATTTTTATGAGATTGACCATCTTCAATGGGTGCTAGAAAAAAAGGTTATTCTACGGGAAGGTTTTCCTCTTTTCTTTTTTTGTTTGAAGATAATAGAGAACCAATTTTCAATTTCATAGATGATTATTTTATCATAAAAGGATTTGGAAATATAGATTTTAACTTTACTGATCCATCTTATCAACAATAAACCTAGGGTCTGAAAGATTATTTGAGCCTTTGTCAGAGAAATTTAATAAAGGTGAAACATGCATATTACGCACGATACTGGATTGGTATCTAAAGAAGATCGATCATATCAACCCAAAGAAGGAGGCTGGTTTCAGAAGTTCCCTAACAGAGAATAAATATCTTCATTTGCTTCCATCTGAAAGGGTTGAGGAGTTAGTTGTTGGCCTGTGTTGGAATTATTATGAGATTGAGCATTTTTGAAGGGTGCTAGAGCATCTTCAACAGGTGCTGGAGCATTTTAAACGGGTTCAAGAGTTTGGTACTGATGAGTGTTAGAGATATTTACAACATCATTAGTTTTTGCCAAGTGCTGCTATATATGTAAGATTAATACAATCCTTTAATATTTAATTTTGAAACAACATTTATTTGCATAATTGATCTTTTTAAAACCATATAGCAGGTAATACACATGCATGACCTGATAACAAATTGTGGTGATTAAAATTTTTTTTAATTAAATTGATGTGAAGTGGTGGATAAAGAATCACTGAAAATTATAAATTTTGGTTTCCTCACCATATTATGATCATATGTTTTTTTGGAAATTTGAGAACAAATAATGCACGAATTATGCACGCTATTTATTGTCAAGATAATAAAATGTAAATGTTTCAGTTGTAACGTAGGTAAACTTGCAAATTCAATTCCGTCTTTGAAAGTGCATAAAATACACAAATAGAATAATAAATTATTGACTGATCAAAACTATAAACTTCTTGTACAAAATATCTTCTTGAAGTATCTGCACCATTCTACACAAAATTTTAACATAATTTTTTTAAGATAACTTTGAATCGAAATAACTTCTTTTTTTTTACAAAATAAGAGAAAATATAAGTGCATGAAAATACAAAGTGATTTCAAAGGCAATAAGAGTAATTAACTAGGAAAATTTGAAAAAAAGGGTTATTTTACGGGAAGGTTTTCCTCTTTTCATTTTTTGTTTGAAGATAATAGAGAACCTATTTTCAATTTCATAAATGATTATATTATCATAAAAGGATTTGGTAATATAGATTTTAACTTTTCTGACCCATCTTATCAGTAATAAACCTAGGGTCTGAAAGATTACTTGAGCATTTGTCAGAGAAATTTAATAAAGGTGAAACATGCATATTACGCACGATACTGGATTGGTATCTGAAGATGATCGATCATATCAACCCAAAGAAGGAGGCTGGTTTCAAAAGTTCTCTAACAGAGAATAAATGTCTTCACTTGCTTCCATCTGAATGGTTTGAGGATCTAGTTGTTGGCCTATGTTGGAATTATTATGAGATTGAGCATCTTAGAAGGGTGCTAGAGCATCTTCAACCGGTGCTGGAGCATTCTAAATGGATTCAAGAGTTTGGTTATGATGAGTGTCAGAGATATTTACAACATCATTAGCTTTTGCCAAGTGCTGCTATATAAGTAAGGTTAATACAATCCTTTAATATTTAATTTTTAAACAACTTTTATTTGTATAATTGTTCTTTTTAAAACCATATAGTGGGTAATATACGTGCATGACCTATGAACAAAATTGTGGTAATTAAAAAACAATTATTTAAATTAAATTGATGGGTAGTGGTGGACGAATCTCGGAAAATTATAAATTTTGGTTTCCTTAATATATTATGATCATATTTCTTTTTCAAATTGAGAACAAATAATGCACGAATTTAGCACGCTATTTCTTGTCAAGATGATCAAATGTGAATGTTTCAGTTGTGACGTAGGTAAACTTGCAAATTCAATTCCGTCTTCGAAAGTTCATAAAATACACAAATAGAATAATCATTCATGGAGTGACCAAAACTATAAATTTGTACATAATATCTTTTTGAACTATCTGCACTATTCTTCACAAAATTTGAACATAAATTTTTTTAAATATTAAATTTGAATCAAAATAACTTTTGTTTTTCAAAATAAGAGAACATATATGTGCATGAAAACACAAAGTGATTTCAAAGACAATAAGAGTAATTAACTTGGAAAATTGGAAAAAAAAAGGTTATTCTACGGGAAGGTTTTCCTCTTTTCTTTTTTGTTTAAAGACAATAGAGAACCAATTTTCAATTTCATAGATGATTATATTATCATAAAAGGATTTGGAAATATAGATTTTAACTTTTCAGATCCATCTTATCAGTATTAAACCTACGGTCTGAAAGATTACTTGAGCCATTGTCAGAGATATTTAATAAAGGTGAAACATGCATATTACGCACGATACTGGATTGGTATCTGAAGATGATCGATCATATCAACCCAAAGAAGGAGGCTAGTTTCATAAGTTCCCTAATAGAGAATGAATGTCTTCATTTGCTTCCATCTGAAAGGGTTGAGGAGCTAGTTGTTGGCATCTGTTGGATTTATTATGAGATTGAGCATCTTCATAGGGTGCCAGAGCATCTTCAATGGGTGCTAGAGCATTTTAAACGGGTTCAAGAGTTTGGTTCTGATGAGCGTCAGAGATATTTACAACATCATTAGCTTTTGCCAAGTGCTGCTATATATGTAAGGTTAATACAATCCTTTAACATTTAATTTTTAAACATCTTTTATTTGCATAATTGTTCTTTTGAAAACCATATAGCGGGTAATATACGTGCATGACCCATGAACAAAATTGTGATAATTAAAAAATAATTATTTAAATTAAATTGACGTGAAGTGGTGGATAAAGAATCACGGAAAATTATAAATTTTGGTTTCATCAATATATCATAATCATATGTTTTTTTTCAATTTGAGAACAAATAATGCATGAATTATGCACGCTATTTCTTGTCAAGATGATCAAATGTAAATGTTTCAACTTTGACGTAGGTAATTTTGCAAATTCAATTCCGTCTTTGAAAGTGCATAAAATTCACAAATAGAATAATCAATCATGGATTGACCAAAACTATCATTTTCTTGTACAAAATATGTTCTTGAACCATCTGCACCATTCTACACAAAATTTGAACATAATTTTTTTAAAATTATAAATTTGAATCGAAATAACTTTTTGTTTTCCAAAATAAGAGAACATATAAGTGCATGAAAATACAAGGCAATTTCAAGGACAATAAGAGTAATTAACTACTCCCCCATACGATTATGTCTCGGGCTTCCACCACGAATGCACAACTTCCCCCGGGTCTTATCAACTAGGCCCAAGGGTCGTTGGCTCCGTATCTATGATCTAGGGTCTCTCACACCCTAGTTTGCTACTTTTCAACTATCTCTACCTGCAACCTATTGGAAAAATTTACGTAATCAGCTGAGACCAGAGCGATGACAAATAAGTAAGAGTATGATTCAGGTCTTCCATGCACACACTCATGCAGATGCAATGTATTCCCTTACCCATTCTAACATTCATATTTCCCTTCCCAATGAGACATCAATAAATATACCATACACAAATACAACACAAAGTGTGTGCCGGTATTTGGTGTAATATTCATGTATTTAGAACATTCAAGAACAATCATAATAATATCATGAACACAAATAGTAGGATGAATCTAATGAATCTTATAAAAATTAGTGTTAAACATGCCCTATAATTATCCCCGAATTATAAATCTACTCTAGAAAAGATAGATCAATGGAAAATATTGAATTAAATGCCATTGATCTAAGAAAATAAGATGAAAAAAAGAAAAGAAAAAGATAAGATAAGGAAACAGAAGAACTCTAGAGAGAAAGAGAGAGCTCTCCTCTTCCTTTCTACCTACATTTTATCTACTTTGGATTTACTATAATACTAAGGCTCTTATACATAGTACTAGAGAATGGGCCTAAAGATAGGCCCAAAATAGGCCCAAATTAAGCCAAAACCTTGTCACCATTTTCCTCTTGTAGCTGAATCTTTCTCGAATAAACTGCTCAAATATGTAAACCTTCTGCTATGAATCTCCTTGCGAATACTCACGATTTACAGAATTAATATCTTTGATCTAGTGAAGGGATCTGCAAACCCGCACTATCTTGCACGAAATTCAGGAGTCTAGCCCTCGGGGTACGCCTAACTTCGACTTGCTCTCTAACTAGCCCTCAGGATCAGATTACAAGGTTTATTGATACTTAACTAGCCCTCGGGGTTAAGCAACAATGGAATAGATCGCAAGCAAAGAGTATAAACTCAAAAGGTTGTATTTTGATTGGTAAAAATGGTGTGAAATTCATCCATAAGGCCTCCATATTTATAGGGTTACAATCTTGCCCCAAACCCTAATCATAACTGGAAATTGAATTGACTTATGGAAGCTTTAAGAAGCTAAAACAAAATCTAATTAAAATACCTAAAATAAGTGGTAATCTAAGGCAATCTAGTTGAATTCTTCAAGAAGTAACCTTGAAGAATATTACCTTATCTAATATTACCAAATCTAATCTAATCAGACTAAAACTGAATATACTAAACTCTCATTGACTGTATTTTTGAAATTTAACTCTTCAAAGCCCACATGGTCAAGCTATCAGTCCAATAAACCCAACAATGAAATAATTTTAAAATATTTTACATTGATCACACAACCTCATTAAAAAACCAAGTGGGAAAAAGAGAATAGTGTTCTTCATGACGTCTTCAGTTGGTCGACAATCTTGAATAATGAATCCAAGATGTTGATGGTGACTCCTTCTTCAATTCTTCATCATAAAAACAATCAATAAAATCATTTAAAGCACATCAAAGAATTTTATATTTGTATCATTCCCTCCAGGATCGAAAAGTTTCATCCTCGAAATGGGAAGCATATAACCTATAAAGACATCCTTGAATTCCTACAACTTAACAAACCGTGAAAGCATATCTACAGGAATATCTTCATTGGCATAGTAACTTTCTCTAAAGGACATGATAAGAACAAAAGAATGATTAGTCAAAGATTGATTCACATCTCTTATTGAAGCATAAAATGATTTACCAGAGTCAGTAGATAGTTCATGCTTCATCATATAAATAGAAAGTAAAGGACTAAGATGTGAAGACAAGACTTTATGCAACTTTTCATAATCATTTAGTGACTTACATGTCTTACCTACCTTAGGGTCGACCTGGAATTTGTCTACGGTGACATTTACTGTCATTTTGGCGGAATTGACACTATTTTGGTCGAAATTACTTGCTCCTTGTGGGGGAGTAATTTCGGAAACATCTGTGGAATACACCTCAAAAACATCTTGTGTTTCAGGACCTTGCTCACCTCTGTCAACAATGATGATTTTATCATCTATTTGTTCTTCTTCGGTGTTATACCGTGCAGCCACATCAACTTCTTCCTCCTCCTCCATTGTTGTTATAATTCTTTCAAGGGGACAATTATTGTGAACATGTCCTTGTTCATTACAATGAAAAAATGTATGAGTGTTAGAAGAAACTGTATTTGACGAAGTAGAAATTGAGTTACCTGTATTTTGTCTAGGAGACTGGATGGTTGCCATCATTCTTCGATCAATGGGTTGAAATGGTGGATTTGAGTAGGTTTTGGTCAAAGTAGGGTTTCCTTGGCCACCCATGTTTGAATTGCTACAACCCCTAGTCGAATTTGGGCTTCTGAAATCAGAGAATTGCCTTTGACTGTCATAGCCAAAATTAGAGCTTCCACTGGGCCTTAATGTCGATTCAACCAACCTAGCCTTGAACAATAAATCTTGCATGGAAACATAATGCTGAAGCTTAACTGGAACTTGGATATTTTCTCTTAGGCCTTCAATAAACTGATTCTTTATAAAAGCATCATTTTCTCTCATGCCAACTCTTCTCATAGCAGACTCAAGATCTTACCAGTATTCATCTACACTACAGTTGCCTTGCTCCATAGTGTTGAGATACGCATGTTACTCCATCAAATATGTTCGTGGAACATGATGTAATCGAAGCTTGGTTTTCAATCTCTCCCAGGTGGAGATAGGTCTTTTACTAGCAAGCTGTCTTAATTCTTTTAAATCCTCCCACCATTCTGCAGTATAATAGGTGAAAGAATATTGTGCAATCTTGATCTTCTCTTTCTCACAGTAGTTGTAATGATCAAATAGGTTCTCAATCTCCCTCTCCCAATCCAAGTATTTCACAGGATTGTGTCGACCTTCAAATCTAGGAATGCCATCCTTGAAACCTTTGATGTCATAAGCAGATTCAACTTGTCTTGCAGAACGAGGTGTTGTTGGATTTGATAACTCATCTACTTTCCTATTCAATCTTTGAACCTCTCTCATTATGGAATTTATGACATTCGTGGAATTAATTTTAGGTTTATTGTTGGGATTGCCAACAAATGGCGAGACGAATGGATCGTCCGCCATCCCTGATAAGAAGAAACAAACCATCACGAATAAATGTCCCCCCTTACCCTTTGTTTAGTAAGGTCAATCACCAAGTGTATAACACTCACAACTCACAAGGCGAAGGCTAATGCGAGGCAACTAATTAATTCACCGCAATTCAAAGCAGGCTATGGAAATTATTACTGCAGAACTTATTTCGAAATTTTAAAATATATAAACTCAAAATTTGGCTCTACTATCTAGAATTAAAAATTATAAAAATAATAAGGAACACAACACAATTTGAATAGCACGAATCGGAGCCGTATTGAATGAACTATGACCAAAATAAGATTGCTTTATATAGGCGACAAATAGGTTCCGAAAATTCAAGAAACTTTTCCGAAAACAAATTGGAATAGTACTCAAATCCAAATCCCTTGTGGTAAAGGATTTTAATGACTTACTTGTCCCCCAAGTCAAAAATTCAGATCAAAACCCCTCTCTCAACTGGCTTTTATTTCCTTTTTTTCTCTTCCGATTAGGATGTTGACTTTTCTTTTCCTTTTTCAAACCGGATTTCCTTTTTCTTTCCTTTTTTTTCAGCCACAAATAATTTTTTTGTACTATAAAACTCACAACCAGAATGTTATTCCCCAAGAAAAGTTTCCGGTCACAATTACCAATTTTTTTGGAAATTGCAAATCTGCCCCAAATTTCAGATTTCAAATCCTAAATTCCAATTTTGAAACCCAAAAATATGTTACCTTTTGGTTTTTTTTCCAAAAAGTTTAGGAACAAAAATCACCTATACAAAACATAGAATAAGAAAACTGCGACAACTTCCTCTTGATTAAAATGATCTTCGAGGTATTCATGATCGTAACGATCAAGAATATGATACTATATATATGGAAAATGACAAAAGACTCTTTTTTTAATAAGGTTTAATCAAGAATCAAGGAACAATTCAAGATCACGGAATCAAAAAATGATAAAGAAAACAGATAGGATTATGAGCATGCAATAATTTTCAGAAGAGTTGACGAAAATATCACAAGCACGTAAACTGTTTAATCTACCTAAAAACTACGAAAATGACCAGGAGGTGAAGGTGGATAATACTTGTTAACGCTCAGACCCTTCGATGTCCTCCTGACTCGATTGATGAAGGTGAAAGCAGATAGTAATACCTATGTATTCTAACTCTCGGACCCTTCAACGTCCTTCGAATCTAGATTAAATCCTCATGGTAAGAAAGATCAAACAAACACAGTTAAAATACAACACGAAAGAGTTTATAAAATTTTTAAAAAATCAAAAATAAATGCTACAAAACTCGAAACCTTTTTTTTGTTTTTTTTTGGCCTCAGTAGATCTTTCGCTTTGCTCTGATACCAACTGATATGAATCTCCTTGCGAAAACTCACAATTTACAGAATTAATATCTTTGATCTAGTGAAGGGATATGCAAACCCGCACTATCTCGCACGAAATTCAGGAGTCTAGCCCTCGGGGTATTCCTAACTTTGACTTGCTCTCTAACTAGCCCTCAGAATAAGATTACAAGGTTTATTAATACTTAACTAGCCCTCGGGGTTAAGTAACAATGGAATAGCTCGCAAGCAAAGAGTATGAATTCAAAAGGTTGTATTTTGATTGGTAAAAATGGTGTGAAATTCGTCCATAAGGCCTCCCTATTTATAGGGTTACAATCTTTCCCCAAACCCTAATCACAACTGGAAACTGAATTGACTTATGGCAGCTTTAAGAAGCTAAAACCAAATCTAACTAAAATACCTAAAATAAATGGTAATCTAAGGTAATCTAGTTGAATTCTTCAAGAAGTAACCTTGAAGAATATTACCTTATCTAATATTACCAAATCTAATTCTAATCAGAATAAAACTAAATATACTAAGCTCTAATGGACTGTATTTTTGAAATCCAGCCCTTCAAAGCCCACATGGTCAAGTTATCAGTCCAATAAACCCAACAATGAAATAAGTTAAAAATATTTTACATTGATCACACAACATCATTAAAAAACCCAGTGGGAAAAAGAGTATAGTGTTCTTCATGATATCTTCAGTTCGTTGACAATCTTGAATAATGAATCCAAGATGTTGATGTTGACTCCTTCTTCAATTCTTCATCATAAAGGCGATAAATCAAAGCATTTAAAGCACATCAAAGCATTTTATATTCTTATCACCTTCTGGAGCTGAGAGTTATGCTTTGGATAGAGCTTGGAAAGATGAATCTTTTTATATATGGTAGAGGGAAGTCGGATGGAAATTGAGAGAGTTATGGCTAAAATAGTGAGAGGGGGAGTGGCTGCGCAGACTGTGAATAGTAGCACGGACCATGAATAGTGCCTCACGCAAAATCCTTTTGTACCAACCTTAACCTTGCACCGAATCATTTGAAATGAATTGATGAACAATAGGTATGGATGGGTGAATAGTGCATGGCCTGTTTCGGCCTTTTGGCACGGGACGCGTCGTTTGGCGGCGTCCGTCATCTGGAAGGGCATTTTGGTTAGAACTTTGATGCGGCCCATCAATTTTAGCATGGGGAACTAAATGGATGCTCATTTTGGAGTTTATGATCTGCGCTCGTTGCCATTGGCACGGACCGTTGGTGCCATCCATGAACGGCTTGCGCCGACCCATTTGTACCTCGGCCGGCTGAACTTGTTTCCTTCGCCACAGGTGAACTATTAGTCCAATTTGAGAGTTCTAGTAGTCTATTTTATAGAGCTCAAGAAGATAAATCTAATGGAATAAACCTTGAAGGGTAATTCTTCTCGGATCCTTCTCAGACTTTAGCGCAACTCATCGGACCACGATTCACTGTTTCTCCCTTGGCCGTTTTGAAATCCAATGCCACATATCCTTGGCTCCATCCTTCTACTACCACAATTTGATGTCCGTGGCCTTCATCTTCTACCATTCTAATGTGAATAACCTTCTATCTTTTCTAGCTTCCTTGCAAACGGCCTTCAATATCTTCTACCGTTTTTACGAACGGCATTCACATAGAATGTAACCAAAAAGTACCCACATGCTACCCACTAAAAGTGATCAAATTGAAGATCTAGGAGCCCATGGATACAAGATGTCCATTAGTACTAATTAAGACATACAAAATGCAGGATTTAGACAATAAAACCAAACATGGCCGTCTAGATCCCTTGTCACGTAAACTCAACTAATACTAGCAATCCGCCATACAAAATATACCAAAAACTATGCTGGATGCAACGGTTAACCCATGCAAAATGAAGCACATCATATGTACCCATATGCAATTGGCAACCAATAAAATTTATTTAAAAATATTTACGAAAGTTGGTATTTTCCCAAAGTTCAGCTGCTTCAAAGTGCAGTTGAAACATGGGTTATCAGTAGCCATCAAATGATATTCAATGTCAAAGAAAAAAAGCCCAGGGTGGCTCCGTTGTGCGGTAAACTGTACAAAATTCAAAAAGTATTAGTGGTTATGAAGTGTGAAGTTGTGTTAGTAAATATATGTGTCAATAGGTGAAAAAAGGGCTGATTAGATGATCCTTTACCAGCCATTAGTCCTGCATCAAAAGTGACAATGTTAACTGCGAACCAACCTTGTTGAATGCAAGATACGACATCGGCAAAGTCGTCGCAAGTGTAAGTCTTTCCAAACCGGTGGGTTGGTCAATAAGTACTTGCGACTTCACCAACATGTCAGTCTAATCAAACAATAGACCGACACAAATCTGAGGTTGCAAATGCAAATCCAAAGTAAACTTAGAAGCCATAATGCGACGTCGGTAATATTTCGAGTATATAGAAGGTCAGACTGAGATACATGCGACGTCAAAAATTGAAGAATAAACTACTGGAAATAAAAATATGCGGCATTGCACTATTGTCGAATGAACCAATACGTGTCAGACAGAATACCGATGTCACAAATATGAGAGGAAGCTACAGGAAGAAACACATCAAAGTGGAAAAAATGAGGCTTTATCAACATCAAATTAAACAAAAACCCTTTGGAGACATACCAAAACGTTGTACCAGCATTCAAAGTCAAGGAAAGTTCACTCTCTCATAAATTAGAAACAAATGATAGATAACCAAAAAAACAAAAAAGGTTGACAGACCACATATATAACATTGTAAAGTAATAATTACAAAACTTCGGTGTTAGGAGATTAGAAAAATCATACCTTTTTTCCAAGATAGAAGAGAAGGGAGGAAGCTGGAGACCGTTGGAATTTGCGGGAAACTTGTGAAGAGAAGTTTGAATTCTCTGTTAGGGTTACCATATTTATACATGTTTCAGAAAGACATCATTCTGGCCACAATGTGAAGTCTATCTTGTATTGTGCAACGTCGCACGTATGTTGGTTAATACAAAAATGTATCGATCCATGTCCGACAACGCATGTGTATGTGGCCCGAACAATTTTAGCCCACCACCCAGCCGATCAAAAATTCCAATTTATTAAAAAAAAATTGGAAGCAGCAAATATTTGCTAGTTGTAAAATAATTGGAAGAAATTATTTAGTACACACAAGTGCTTTATAGTTTCCTGAATGATCGTTAAATTAAAACTCTATTCATATGTTAGGTCAAATATTAAACATTCAATATCATTAAAACAACAATAAACAACTACATTTAAAATTTAAATATTTTAGATATAAAATATGTCCGAATAAATATTCTTCCAAATACGAACCAATTAATTTAAAATAAATGGTCATACGAAGTCTAAGCTCAACATCTAATGTCTGCGGGGAAGGATGAAAACATGAAAAACTACTGGCCCATCACCATTTAGTAGCTCAAAGTCGAGGGTGTCTCCAACCTCGAGTTCCTCTGCGGCAAGAAACTGGCCAAACCCCTTCGGGGTCAGGGTCTTGAGCCTCCTGCTCCCCGAGTAGTGCATATAATATTCCCTCCCTTTGCACCTGATTACAACTTCCAACTTTTACGGCGGTAGGAGTTCAACAATTTGGCTAGGGACATTCTAAATTATAAAAAAAACCTTTGTTAGTACATATTAAAGTAATCTATAGAAAAAGTTAATTGAAAATAAAATACATTTGAAATAGGGAGGACTTACCAGAATTGGAATTGACTTGAAGTTCGTCTGGGTCAGAGTATGTACGAAATGCGGATATCTGCAGTTGAATGTATCCCACAGACTTTATGTACGAAATGCGGATATCTGCAGTTGAATGTATCCCACGGACTTTCATCATATGAATCAGTACAAATCTATATTGGTTAATAAAATTATTAAAAATTCAATTAGAATATTAGTAATGAAATAGAAGGAATATTTAAGACGAAATGAAAAATCGCTCACCTCAATCGGGTCACGGTTGGAACTAACATTGTTAGCTATGATTATTGTAATTTATATTGTCACGAATGTTAAAAGTTATGGAAGAAAGAAAATGGTTAATAAATACAAATAATCTGTTTAGTTAACCAAGTCAAAGTGATGTCGGTCAACCTTTGGTATAACCGATTGGTTAACCGAAAAGGGTGCGGAGTCAAATTGACTTGGCCAAATACAGAAAACATGACATGCGATCCCACATAAGGATCGGTAAAACATAAGGAAGATCAATGTGCCAGTGGCGTCGCATTCAAGTAGAAAGCGATACTATAACACCAACAAAAACTTCACCCTAAAACCATATTCTTGCCCCCCATCCGTATTCTAACACCCTAAAACAATATTCTAGCACCCCAATCCATAGAAACTTCAAAACTTACAATAATTAACACATTCACACCCTAATCCATATATAACGTTTCAAATACAAATACAAAAACAAAAGTAATGTAACGACATGTGTAAACCATACCTTTTAGAAGATGGGCAGGGGAGACTGTTAAAATTTGAAGGAATGGTGAAAGTTTGAAGTGATGTACGAAAGGTGGGCTCTATTTATATATTTGTTACGAAGAGTTGTGGCTTCCGCCTAGGGCTGTGCAATGTCGGATGTCAGTCAAAGTTACCGGTAAGTTTATTTATATAATTTAGTAAAGGTTACATTGCCGAGTATATAAAATGGAATACCCTCACTATAACTAGTAATCTAGTTTGCGACTACTGGTGAACCTTTCAAATTTTCCATTTAGGTTCTTCCAAGAAAGTGGGAGATGTTGAAATGCAAAATTGGAGATAACATTTTTTTATTCACATTTACAAGACAATGTTGTTCCTATTTGGCATGAACGGGTCGTCAAAAGGGGTTGTAATCTTGACATGGAGTATTTTACGACACTTTTTAAAAACTAGACTTTGGCCCCACATGTACAACTTCGCAAAAACTAGTCGCATGAAACGAACCAGGGACCGACAACCTAGTGACGTCACATTAACTGAAATTTCCAGCAGGAAATGAAAGTTTGTGCCAAAATTTTGAACAAAAAATTTCCCTTTCATTCATCTCATTACAATAATATCCAGTTTCAACACCCATTTCCCATCTCTAACACATTTCCTCCTAACACAACTCCACACCATCCTTTCCATTAGCACAATTACAAACACTAAAGAGCTCAATCTAATTTCTTCTATCAAATATAAAAAAAATATCCTAGGATGGATCATCCTTGGGTTTAAATTAATTGAGATGGTTCATTTTAGCATCTCCTTAATTGTATATGTTTTTTTCCTCATTGAACAATCATTGAATATATTCATGGAGTATGATGTTACATGTTTTATAATGTACAATGTTTGTCTTTCCAAAATAATGTCTTGTTTGTAAGGAGTGAGGAAAAAAAACATAGATTATGGCTGATTGTGGACAATAATCAAATTTTGCTATGAACACAGGTTGAATGTGTGACATCGCACTCTGTTCATCGCTCCATACAATATGGTACCGAATGTTGAGTGACTTCACATTGTCTAGGAAATGACAACATTATCTTGTATGTCCGATGTCGCTCTTTTGTCGGTGTCGGCGACAAGCGACATCTCTTTCAATCGGTACATGTACTTTTTCTTATGTGTACATCATTCGGGGACTGCCGAATTCTGACATAAATTTTGTTTCATGTGTATTTGTTTTAATAGGAAAAAGAGAGTTATGGATGGACTCTTAGCAGGAAGTAATTATTTCCCTAGTCCCCCTAATAGTTTTAATGTCGTACAACGTAGGCAAGGGATGTTCAATACAAAACCTTTATTGTTCAATACAATTAGTCTTTACATCAACATTATGTATTTGAATATATTATGATATTTAATGGTAATTTATGTTCAAGGTTTTTTGTGTCATCAAATAGTCAACAATATAGTTTTTTACGAGAACCAATTTCTCTACGATTCATACCGCGGCGTTGCACGAACCAGTAAAGATAAGACACCTAACCGATGTCGCCTAAATTGGCGGCATTTTTTTTTGCAACGTCGCCTATTCAAAATGAAGTCGTATTAGTTAGCCTCCCACGCCAGCAAGCACGAGATGAGGGTGCCCTAATCATGCAATCTCGCATACAATCATGAGCAACATCGCTTTAATTATTCTGCAACTTTGTTCTTTTCGATGTCGCGGAGTATCTAGTGCCCTCGATTAACTTCTTACTGTGATCGATGTTGCTTCTTATGAACGCTAATTTTGATGGAAACGATGTCGCGGCTACGGTGTATTATAGTCGGCCTACTTCCTTGGACCAACATCGGTCCCAGAAGCTGACGACGTCGGTCCAAAATTGAGGTAAAAAAGTACTTTTTACGACACCTACATTTACCTCAGTTTTTTAGGGCTGAAAACTGAGATAAAAACCTCTGTATAACATAGGTAATATGTATTGTTCGTTGTAGTGATAAAGGCTAGTTTTATCAGCGAGTTTCGAAAAGTAACAAACTACTATATTTTTAGAAATTTGAAATTAACGGCCAGTTTTTAACGGCTGGTTGGCTCCACTCTACACATAAATAGAGCCACTTACGTTCACATTCTTATTTACACCCCTTTAAATTTTCTTATTTTACATTTTATTTTATGGCTCATCGTTTTTACAGTAATATGCACATATATGATGTAGATGACGTTGATGAAGAATATGAAGAAATTTTGCGTCTTCACATAAAAGAAGAAGAATCTCCTGAAAAAAGTACAAGGAAACAATTCGGTTATAGGCCATGATATTATTTAAAGGGAGTTAAGGAAGGTCATGAGAGACTTTGTCATGACTATTTTGTTGATTGTATATAGTATGGAGCTCGTTACTTTCGTACGAGGTTAAGAATGAAGCAAGATATTTTTTTTCGAATTCATGATGTTTTGGTGGAACATGATAGTTGTTTTGTTTATAAAAGGAATGCCGCTAGCCAACCCAGTTTATCATCACTTCAGAGGGTTACAACCACTTTCAGAATGCTTGCATATGGTGTGGCTGTTGATTACATAGAGTATGTTCAAATTGGTAAAAGCACGACCATAGAAAGTTTAGACACTTCATCAAAGCTGTTGTTGAAGTCTTTGGCGATGAATACTTAAGATCACGAAATCATGATGACCTTACTAGATTGCTAGCTAAGGGCATAGAGCGTGGTTTTCCGAGGAGGCTTGGAAGCATTGATTGCATGCATTGGACGTGGAAAATTTTTCCAACTGCTTGGCATGGTATGTATACTGGCCATACTCGTGAACCAACTATAATATTAGAAGTTGTGGCCTCGTATGATCTTTGGATATGACATGTTTTTTGGGTTTCCTGGGTCTCTTAGTGACATCAATGTGTTAAAGCGCTCAAACTTTATCAATGTGATCAATGGAAGAACATATAATATAGGATATTATCTACCATATATCCATCATGTGCTAATTTAGTAAAAACTATTCCGACTCCACGGGGAAATAAGAACAAGCATTTTGGTAAGGAACAAGAAATGGCAAGGAAGGACGTGGAGCATGGCATTTGGAGTGTTGCAACAACATTTTGCGATTGTCCATGATTCTGCAAGATTTTGGGATAAAGATACTCTAAATTATATGAACGCAATGAGCCACGACAAAGAAAAAAAAATCAAGCAAGTGACTTTGAGAAAGAATACGAGCAAGTTGATGAAGTTCCAAACATATGACTTTCACGTGAGCGTGCCCCAACCTTGATGGAGTTCATTGAAAACCATCGCCAGATCAAAAACAAACAAGTGCATACTTAACTCCAAGAAGACCTCATCAAGCACTTATATATGGATATTACATGGAGGACACTAATAGTTTGTATTATTTTTATCATCTTATTTTTCATCTAATGTATTTGTTATTTCTTTAATTAAGAGATCTTATTTCATTACAGAACTGTTGAACTAGAAATCCTAACATATTTCTCTCCCTTGCTTTGGTTCGTATTATGCTAATATACAAAAATGGTCTGTTTTATATAAAGCAAGCCCAAGAAAGCATTTTCCAATCCCATCAATTGGACAAGATTCTCCATTACTATAAAAGGCTAACGTATACTCTATCTATCCAGTTGGCAGTTCAAAACACATTTAAAAAGATCCGCACATTGCAGCATCTCTATAGATTTCAGACAACGTTAGAGTCATTGCGAAGATATCACACAGACAAAATTGCAGGAGTTATGTTATAGTTGGGATTCTTGAGAATGCTGTATAGCAAACAACCTGCAAAACATTAATAAGAAAATGGGCGTGACTGCAAAACAAGATTTGCACTTAGCTATCATGTGAGCCATTGTACATGCACAGAAATGATTTAAAAAAGGACATATCTCGTTCAAAATTCAGGCATTAAAAAAAAGTTTAGTTTTCAATATAGTGTTGTACATGGCTAGTCGAGTCCTTGAATGAACAGTATCCATTTTTATCCAAGATGATGTCACAAACAAAAAAGAATGTTTTCTTGCATGCAACATAAACCAAACTGTTCAAAACATCTTCCATGCTCTGTATGACTGTATTCCATTTGCAAGATGCAACTGTCTCGTCATCTGAGAAATATCAGATATTCACCATATCTGGGAGCCATAAATGTTGACAATGACAAACATCTTTTGATCACTAATAAACCAAACATTCAGAATGCTAGAGTAGTGATTAAACTAATGCTATAAACTCAAAATTTGATAGATAAGAATCTTCTCCTTGAGGGAACGACACAAACAAACATCAGCACAAGCACAACATCCCAAGTTCATAACTACCACTCCATAAACCTTGATATAAAAACTATTATTTCAGAAAGAAAATTATCAAAATCAGTACAAAGTATCAATTAAACGTATAGCCTAACAAGAGTAGTGTACAAGAAGGAGGGGAGAATTTAATGTTTAGAATTTGACTATTAAACTCCAATTGGAATTCACACTAAAATAATCCTTACTAAAAGTTTTTTCATATTGTATTTGTAGAAGCTGCAGAAGAACTAGTTCTCCTGCAAGAAATGGACAAGCTTACCCAGCCCTGGGATCCGGAAGCAAAGATGAACTAAGCAAAGATGAACAATTTGTTGGAAAATGATGGTTAAAAGGTTGAAATTCGTCAACTTTTTGGGCTTCGTTTAGAGTGGGACCCAAATGGATTTTGGGTCAATGGATGTCGTTTTTGGGTTCTCCTCCGCGAGTACTATAAAATCGACTATTTAAACTCTCAAAACGGATCAAGGGTGAATGAGATATGAATGTTTTAATTTCACTCTTGAAAGAGAAAAAAAAATGGGCGAAAATTGGCCCAGGTAATTTTCTCTGGACTGTCCAAAATGCGTATGGACCGCATGGAAGTCTCTGGAAGGCCCAACCGTATAGTATATATGGAATTGCTTGTGTGTAATTCTTAAGAGATAAGAACAAAATACTTCCATATTTTGTGAGATATCTTGTCTTAAATAAATCTGCGGTTTACCATGTTTAATATGATGAAGAATATTTGTACAAATATTTCTTCCTTTTCCAGCATATTTGATTCGAGTATTCATGGAATGTCTCGGATTTGATGAGTTGGTGATTGGAGAATATTCTTCTCTAATTACAGAAAAATCAGAATATCATGTTTCCATGATTAGGGTCTCTTAGAGTAGTATAAATAGAGCCTCTAAGTCAGTCAGAAAACTCGCACCATTCTCAAGTTCCTCATTTATTCTAAACTTGAGTCTCACTTCTTTCTGTCTCTGTCGGTGATAGTCCTTCGGGCCTTGCGTGAATCCCAGGTAACTCTTAAATGTTAATTGTTGCCTGCGATGGTTTTATCCTAGGGAACGATGTCCACGACGGGACTCATTCGTTTCAAGGGCAGCGAGTGTTACTCGTGACTCCATCAATTTGTGATTACTTGAAACGTGATTCATGCTTTGATTATTTGTAATTTAAGCTTTTCAATTGTATGCTTGAATAATTAATAAAATTGTATTATTCTTGCATATATTAATTGCTCGTTCAAATTTTTATTATTTGATTTTCGCATGATATAATCAATATATGTCCAACAGTCTTGAAACGAATGATATTTGTTGATTTATATTGATTTGGTCAAAAGAGTAAATGCATGCGGAAGGATATATATATTAATTAGTATGCATGCGTGAATAATCATTAGTCAAATTCTCCATGCAATCAGGAAGTATGCATGAATAATGTTGTAGTCAAAAAAAATCATGCTGGGGAGAATGCTTGCATACCATATTTATGCATGTATGGTAATATTGCATTAGAATGAAGTTACCATATTTGTTTGGAAACAATTACGTGTGAAAAGGAGTATATCAATTACGTGTGAAAAGGAAACAATTACTTGCTCGAGTTGCATGCCATATTTATTTATATGCATATCATTGTTTGTCCGAAAATATGCATAGGTAATTGCATGCTTTATGAAAATATGCATGCTAATGGTTTTGGTTATTTATAAAAAAATTAAATTGAGCAATTTGTTATGTATAATTGTTTAAAAATATTATATGCCATGTGTACTTATATTTAATGGTGAATAATTTTGTATGTACACATTGGTGAATCCCAGAACCATGTCGAGCAATGATGCTGCGAAGACTACCCCTGGGGCGATGCCTTTTGTGGCTGTGTCTCATGCTGAGAAACCCGAGAAGTTCAATAATGGTATGAACTTCAAGATGTGGCAACAGAAGATGCTCTTCTACTTGTCCACTATGGGTTTGGAACGTTACGTTCACGAAGATCGTCCCGTTGCGGATGAGAATAGCGCTAAGGAAGTTCAAGATGCTGCGGTGGCGTGGAACTCTAAGGAGTATATCTGCCGCAACATCCTGTTGAATAGCCTTCACGATGCCATTTGGAATGTGTATTCGGTGAAGGAGCCTTCTAAGGTGTTGTGGGAAACTCTTGACCAAGAGTACAGGGGTGAGGAAATTGGATCCAAGAAGTGGGTCGTCGGCAAGTTCCTCGACTACAAGATGGTTGATGCCAAGTCTGTGGTCAGTCAAGCTCAAGAGCTTCAAATGATGATCAATGAGCTGATAGCCGAGAAGATGACAATGTGCGAGACTCTCCAAGTCTATTGCATCATTGAGAAGCTGCCTCCAAGTTGGAAGGACTTCAAGAGTTATCTGAAACACAAGCGAAAGGTGATGACCATGAGGGATCTGATCCAAAAGCTTCGTGTTGAGGAGGATAACCGCATCTCTGAAAAGAGGATGAATGGATCTGTGCCTGTGGCAAGGGCCAATCTCGTGGAGGTTGGTGGGAGCTCCAAGTCAAAGAAGCCAAAGGCAAAGAAGGGATCCAAGTTGGGAGCTAAGGGTGGAGTTTCGAAGAAGTCGAAGTTCACTGGCAAGTGCTATAATTGCAACCTCGTTGGCCACAAGTCCTCCGAGTGTAAGAAGCCAAAGAATGCCAAGAATGAGGCAAACATGGTTGAAAATCTTTCACGAGATGTGAATAACATCGATCTGTGTGCTGTGATTTCTGAAGTCAGCATGGTGGACTCAAATCCAAAGGAATGGTGGATTGACACTGGTGCTACGAAGCACATATGCTCTGTCAAGGAAGTGTTCTCAAACTTCAAGGCAATTGAAGATGGAGAGACCATCTACATGGGCAACTCTGCAACTTCCATGGTGAAAGGTCGTGGCACTGTGGTACTGAAGATGACGTCTGGGAAGGAGTTGACTTTGAAGAATGTTTTGTATGTGCCAGACATTCGTAAGAACCTTGTGTCCGGTTCTATGTTGATCAAGCATGGCTTTAAGCTAGTGTTTGAGTCTGATAAGTTAGTCTTGTCAAAGCAAGGTATGTTTGTAGGCAAAGGTTATGAGCTAGATGGTATGTTCAAGTTGAACACCATGGTTGTACCTCCTAAGAAAGATGAAATGAATGCTTCTTCTTCTGCTTACATGATTGAGTCTTCCAATTTATGGCATGGTAGACTAGGACACGTTAATTATGATTCGATAAGAAGATTAATTAAAATGGAGAACATACCTAACATGGAAATTGATGCAAATCATAAGTGTGAAACTTGTGTTGAAGCTAAGATGACTCGAACGTCTTTCAAACAAGTTAAACGAAGCACGAGACCTCTTGAGTTGATACATACCGATATCTGTGATCTCAAGTTCGTGCAAACAAGAGGAGGTAACAAGTATTTCATCACTTTCTTGGATAATTGTACGAAATACTGCTATGTGTACTTGCTGAAAAGCAAAGATGAGGCAATTGAGAAATTTGTTCTCTACAAAACGGAAGTTGAAAATCAACTTGATAAGAAGATCAAGGTGATTAGAAGTGACCGTGGAGGTGAATATGTAGAGCCATTTAGGGACTATTGTTCTGAACATGGCATTATTCACGAGGTCACTGCCCCCTACTCGCCTCAATCTAATGGTGTGGCTGAACGTAAAAATCGTACTCTTAAAGAAATGATGAATGCGATGTTGATAAGTTCTGGGTTGCCACAAAGCATGTGGGGGGAGGCTATTTTGACGGCCAACTATCTTTTGAATAAGATACCCCGTAAGGATGAGAAAGCAACTCCTCATGAGTTGTGGAAAGGCACGAAGCCATCCTTTACGTACTTGCGAATGTGGGGGTGCCTTGCGAAGGTATTAATCCCAACCCCAAAGAAGTTAAAGATCGGACCTAAAACGGTTGACTGTATCTTTATAGGATATGCACATGAGAGTAGTGCTTATCGCTTCCTTGTACATGAATCTCATCATCCCGAGATTCACAAGAACACGATCATGGAATCAAGAAATGCAAATTTCTTTGAGGATGTGTTCCCTGCCAAGGAAAGGGTCGAATCGTCAAAAAGGACCATTGAGTCATTAGACGAAGGCATAGTAATTCCTGACGATCTCGAGGATCAAGAGGAAGAAGTGGATGAACCTAGACGAAGTAAACGGATTAGGACGGAAAAAACATTTGGTCCTGATTATCTAACGTTTATGCTTGAAAGTGAGCCACAAAGCTATAAAGAAGCGGTGAATTCGTCTGAGGGGCCTATGTGGAAAGAAGCGATTAAAAGCGAAATCGACTCGATTCTACACAATCATACTTGGGAGCTAGTGGACTTACCTCCGAGGTGTAAACCACTGGGCTACAAATGGATCTTCAAGAAGAAGATGAGAGCAGATGGCTCGATTGACAAGTATAAAGCTAGACTTGTAATCAAAGGTTATAGACAAAAGGAGGGTCTTGACTACTTTGATACTTATTCTCCAGTCACGAGAATAAGCTCCATTAGAATGATACTTGCTATCGCCGCATTGCGTAAGCTTGAGGTTCATCAAATGGATGTGAAGACTGCCTTCTTGAATGGAGATTTAGAGGAAGAAATCTACATGGAGCAACCTGAGGGGTTTATGGCTCCCGGTCAAGGAGGAAAAGTCTGCAAGTTGGTGAAATCATTGTATGGTCTCAAACAAGCGCCAAAGCAATGGCATGAGAAGTTTGACCATGTCGTCCTTGCCAATGGTTTCAAAATCAATGAGTGTGATAAGTGCATCTATGTGAAAGACACTGAAAATGGATATGTAATCCTATGTTTATATGTAGATGACTTGCTCATTGTGGGTAGTAATGAAAAGATGATCAAATCTACCAAAGACATGTTGAATTCTCGTTTTGACATGAAGGATATGGGACTGGTGGATGTGATCTTGGGGATAAAGATCATCCGAAGCTCTGATGGTATCACCTTAACCCAGTCTCACTATGTAGAAAAAATCCTTGAGAAATTCAACAAGAATGACTCAGAGGTGGCGATGACTCTAATAGATCCGAATTTGCATCTACGAAAGAACAAATTGGAGGCTATTAATCAGGTGGAGTACTCGAGAGTCATTGGGAGTCTGATGTACTTGATGAGTTGTACTAGACCAGACATTGCCTACACTGTAAGTAGGTTGAGTAGATACACGAGTAACCCCAGTATGACTCACTGGAAAGCAATAACTAGAATATTGAGATATCTACGTTATACTCGTGATTATGGTCTACATTATTCGAGTTATCCAGCTGTAGTTGAAGGATACAGTGATGCAAACTGGATACACGATATAAAGGATCTGAAATCCACTAGTGGGTATGTATTTACACTAGGTGGAGGAGCAGTTTCGTGGAAGTCCTCTAAACAAACGGTTATTACTCGATCCACGATGGAATCTGAGTTTGTTGCCTTAGACAAGGCGGGTGAGGAGGCCGAATGGCTCCTTCAATTCGTAGAGGACATTCCTAGATGGCCGAAGCCTGTGCCAGCCATATGTATACATTGTGATAGTGTATCTGCTATTGGAAAGGCTCAGAATATGCTCTATAATGGGAAGTCTCGTCATATTCGACGGAGACATAGTTCCATAAGACAACTTCTCTCAACTGGAGTGATCACAATTGACTATGTAAGGTCGAAGGACAACATAGCCGATCCCTTGACTAAAGGGTTGAATCGAGAGATAGTTGAAACATCATCGAGAGGAATGGGACTGAAGTCCATTAAATGATGGGTTACGTACGTGGACACCCAACCTATGTGACTGGAGATCCCAAGATCTAGGTTCAAAGGGACAACTAAACTGCAAAGACCCATTGCGATCACTGTGGGGGTTTCATACCTCCTGTCCTATTCCTATGATGAAGAAACAGTGATGTGAATGGAGGTTAAGCATTAGGTTGCTTTTAATGGTTCATGGCATCAAGTGTGTAGTACTTGAAAGAGCGCATAGTTTCTGGAACTGCTCTTACGCCAAGAATCACCTATGTAAGCGAGAAGTGTGGCCGCTTCGAAAGGGAATTGTTGGGACGCAATTCTTTAGAAACCTTACAGAACTAGGCGTGTGCCATGGCCTGATTAATGGACACAACCGAGGAAAGCGCAAGGGCTAGGAAAGATGTCTGTGGGAAGTGCATTGTCGTTCACACAAGCGGTTGGGGAAGTTCAAGGACATCGCGTCTACTTCCTAACCAGTGGGCTAAGTGTACTCTCTCAAGGGAAAGTTCAAAGGGTAACACCTACTTATCCTATGCAGCATCTATGCCGTCGAAATGAATCTATCACCAAGTCAAACTCTGTGTCTGATGTGATTGTTCTGATTCCTACATCAATATCTATTCATGTGGGGGATTGTTGGAAAATGATGGTTAAAAGGTTGAAATTCGTCAACTTTTTGGGCTTCGTTTAGAGTGGGACCCAAATGGATTTTGGGTCAATGGATGTCGTTTTTGGGTTCTCCTCCGCGAGTACTATAAAATCGACTATTTAAACTCTCAAAACGGATCAAGGGTGAATGAGATATGAATGTTTTAATTTCACTCTTGAAAGAGAAAAAAAAATGGGCGAAAATTGGCCCAGGTAATTTTCTCTGGACTGTCCAAAATGCGTATGGACCGCATGGAAGTCTCTGGAAGGCCCAACCGTATAGTATATATGGAATTGCTTGTGTGTAATTCTTAAGAGATAAGAACAAAATACTTCCATATTTTGTGAGATATCTTGTCTTAAATAAATCTGCGGTTTACCATGTTTAATATGATGAAGAATATTTGTACAAATATTTCTTCCTTTTCCAGCATATTTGATTCGAGTATTCATGGAATGTCTCGGATTTGATGAGTTGGTGATTGGAGAATATTCTTCTCTAATTACAGAAAAATCAGAATATCATGTTTCCATGATTAGGGTCTCTTAGAGTAGTATAAATAGAGCCTCTAAGTCAGTCAGAAAACTCGCACCATTCTCAAGTTCCTCATTTATTCTAAACTTGAGTCTCACTTCTTTCTGTCTCTGTCGGTGATAGTCCTTCGGGCCTTGCGTGAATCCCAGGTAACTCTTAAATGTTAATTGTTGCCTGCGATGGTTTTATCCTAGGGAACGATGTCCACGACGGGACTCATTCGTTTCAAGGGCAGCGAGTGTTACTCGTGACTCCATCAATTTGTGATTACTTGAAACGTGATTCATGCTTTGATTATTTGTAATTTAAGCTTTTCAATTGTATGCTTGAATAATTAATAAAATTGTATTATTCTTGCATATATTAATTGCTCATTCAAATTTTTATTATTTGATTTTCGCATGATATAATCAATATATGTCCAACACAATTATGATTTAAAGTAAGCAAAGATGAACAGTTCTGATTCAAAACAACACAATCATCCTAGCAGCAGTGTAACTAAACATCAGAACAATATCAAAGAAACACATACGTCTGAAATTACATACTTATATGTCTTAAACATCAAAGAAAGAACATATGTCTGAAATTACAACTTGTACTATATGTCACAAGAGCGAGCTCTTTTAGCCAAGATTTCCTTTCGACAGCTAGTGAAGTACTCTGTTTGAATCGGACACATCCCACTAGTATCTAAAGCTATGATTTTAGCATCCACACTTAGAGTTTGAATTTCAATTTTTTTTTCTTTCAAAGTAACTTGCTTTTGTTCAGTAGCAAGAAGCAACTCAAATCGTTCATTTCTTTTAGGCTCATTTACTAATTGTTTGACCTTCAACTCTTCCAACAACTGAAGACTTGTAGAGGTTGCTTCATTTTCACTATTTTTCTCTTTGAATTTTGCTTTCTTTATTACTTCGTTTGCAACCTTTCTTCCTATTGGTCTCTCTGCACTTGTAAGTCCTAGAACTTCTTCATTGTGATCTTCCAAATTACTGAACAGTTTCAACTTCCTTTTGGTCTCCATTTTTCTGCTTTCCCATTCATCTTTGTTGGAATTTAAAAATAATCAAACAATGATCGAGTATGAATGGACGCTTCATCTTTGCCTTGAACTTTTGTTTTGCCTTTATTACCTAAAATACAAATACACAAATGAAAATATAAATCAATAAAATATCAACATGTCAAACCATATCAAGATTTTCTCATCACCAAACCTTTTCTTCTTCAGTGCTTCCACTCTTCCGTAAATGAGTAATCGCCAGATAGTGCAGAGCCCCAACAAGAGAGCGATATAGCATCGGATTCCAAAATGTAGAACTGGTGGAGTTGTGGAGCTGCAATCCTGGCACAAACGGAGTGGAGACTGGGTAGCATCTGACATCCTGACACGAGTAAGAATATCCCTGGCATACTTAGCTTGGCCAAGAAGTAAACCCGAGGCTGAGGGCGTAACTTCCAAGACAATAAAGTAGTGAAGGGTGCCCAAATCCTTGATGGAAAACTCCTGATGCATCCGATCGATGAACTGTCATAGCAAAGTCTGGTCATTAACTGTAAGGATGATATCATTTACATAGACCAGCAGTTACAGAAGGGACAATCCCTGAGATAGAACAAAGAGAGAAATATCAGCAGAATTGCAGTTAAATCCGATTTGAACCAAATAAGTATTGAATTGCTGGAACTAGGTCTGCAGAGCTTGCTTAAGACCATAAATGGCCTTCCACAAGCGACAAACATACTCTAGGTGAAGCAGATCCTTGTAACCAATGAGTTGCGCCATATAGACAGGAGCATCAAGATTACCATTTAGAAAGACATTCTTGACGTCCAGCTGATGAAGAGGCCAGGAGCGCAACATAGCAATAGCTGAAACAATACTAATTGTGGATGCTTTGACCACTGGACTAAAAGTGTGGTCAAAATCAAAACCCATAATCTGAGAAAAATCTTGCACCACAAGTCTAGCCTTATAACACTCAATAGTGTCATCTGGTCGATACTTCAGTCGGTAAACCCATTTGGAGCAAATAATATTTGCATCCGAAGGGCGAGGATCCAAATCCCAAGTACGTTGTCCACGAAGAGCTGCCATCTTGTCATCCATAGCAGAAACCCAAGCTGGATCCTGAAGAGCAATACGATAATCTGTGGGCTCAGACTGAGCAAGTAAAACAGCAGTAAGACCGTGAGCAACGATATCAGAATAATCTTTGCGCTGAATTGTCCTAATCACCGATTGAGTAGTGGGCTGTCGCCGTGCCTCTCAAAGATAGTATTATAGGCCCAAATTATGGCTAACTATTTGATAATAGCTAGTGGTAAGATGGGGTCATCCACGAGGAAAAATGGGTTTTATCGAGTGTTAAAGCATAGTTAAAAAGCACACGAAGAAGCCACTCTACGTGTGTGGTGACAAATTTGGAGGGGGGGTTTGGTTTTGGAAAAGACTACGACTGCTTTAAGCAACTAAATTAATAAACTATTGAAAAGAACGATGCAAATACGATCACAAATAGCACTAATGATGTAAATAAGATTATAGCAAGTCTTGGGCTCATTTGGTTTACATTCCTAGTCATCCTTTGATCATCGATTAATTATCCAATATTTATGCACTAACCACATATTGTGAAGAACTTATCAGCACCTTTCGAGTGTTGATACTTCTCACCGCTCCTCGGTTATAGTTAGAGTAGGCAATTAGCGCCACATAATAAACCTTATCCTCGGGTCACTCTAGAATATCGGCGTCATAGACTTTCAAGGATAGCAATACACATGTAGACCCAACACAACTACCACAATGTTCTACAAGCGAAAAATAAATAGATAACTCAAGTATATTTACTAATAACGACTATGAGGATCAGCCTTCATGCTAATCGCTATTACTGAAACATGTTGATAATTAGTCAAACACATTCAAATTCATCCTAAGTCTAAGAAATTTCATCAATAAACAATCATAATGAGTTGTCACTCCTAATTATAACATAGCATTGACCAAAAATAATCACATTGACAAAAAGTCAAAGTCTTTCGGGTTTGACCAAAAACCTAGCAAATAATTAACCCACAATCATCAACTAGTTAATCATCCTAGTCTAATCATTCATTAATCACACAAGATGTTGTGCAGAATACTCGAGAAAGAACAAGCAAAAAAAATAAAGCGTAAAACAAGACACCGAGATTTTTACGTGGTTCACTAATTGGCTACATCCACGGCCGACCAAGATCGGATTCCACTAGAGAGAAAGGCCAGAATTACAGCGAGACCCCCGTACCAACCTGTCGAAGTGGCTAATACATATTCAAGGCATACCAACACAAGAAAATACAAAACATACTTGATAATCAATTCACAAAATAGGATAAACCAAATCTCACAAATTCATACTAGAAATGCTTACTAATTGCTCCCAAGAGTATATTTAGACTAGATTAACATAACCCATAACATAGAACACAAATCCACAAAGAAACAGGGAAGAAATTGAAAGATAAAAGTGAAAAATAGGGTTTTGGAAGCCCCCTAGCCGGGCTTAGAGAAGTGGGGAAGAAGGGGGGCTATTTATAGTCTAATTTAGTCAATAAAAAGTCAAAAAAGAAGCAAAGGTTTGCGGCCGCACACCCGAGTGCGCTGGCTGCACGTTTGACTCTTGAGGGCTGTTTTGCACCTTCATTTTGGGTGCGTGGCGCGCGCCCGTTGGTCCATTTTTTCTTCAACTTCTTTGCATTGCTACGAGTGAACCGCTGATCCGATTTAGGAGTTCTTGTAGTCGATTTTATATTTCTCAAGAAGACGAATCCAATGGTATCATCTTTGGAGGCTGGTTCTCCTCGGATCATTATAAGAACATGGTTCAAACTTCAGGGTCACAATTCATCCGCTTCTTTGTCTTCCTTCTTCGACCCTTCTATCTTCTACCACATTTTGACTCGTGCCCTTCAATCTTCTACCATTCTTGAAAATGACCTTTACTAAACCAATCTGAAGTGCTTATGAGCAATCTACAAATTATGCTTACAAAAAGGAATCTAGACGCTCGTAAAGACTAAAAATCCGTTATTATAAATATGTTACAAAATGAAGGATTTAGATATGAAAACAAAAAATGGTCATCTAAACCCCTTTTGATGTAAACCTACCTAATCTAGCAATCTTCCAACAATTAGATGACAAACAAAATGTTAAATGCTTTGGAAAATACATGCATTTGACGTCTTATCAAGTAGCCATCCGATGAGTTCAATGTCGAGGTGGAGAGACTGGAGGAGCAGCCGCGGCCGCCGAATCAAGTAGGCTAGTCAATGAACCAGGTGAGCTGGTCGATGGGCAAAGCAGAATGCATCAGAGCGGTCACTGGATGGTCTGAATCGTCACAAAAACTTAACATGGTGCCGGAGTCGAGGAGGACAATAACATCAATGAACTAGGAGGGCTGACAATCGAAGTGATAAGCCGAGCTGGAGGATGTGCCACAGTTGAAGAAACAGGAATATTGGTTGATGCATCAGTGGGATCCAAAAAGTGAGACATCCAGTGAGAATGCATATACTGAAGTAGAATATCAATATAAGAGAAGGAAGTGTCATCAAACCGAGCATGTCAGGTGACATATATCTTTTCGGACGTAGGATCCAAAGATCGATATCCCTTATGCCGGGAGCTGTACCCAAGAAAAACACAGGGCAAACTGCAAGGAGCAAGTTCGTGAGTTGCATATGGATGGAGATAAGGTTACACACGACAATCAAATCATGAAAGTTCATGTATATGGGAACCCCGACCATTAATAACTTCATATGGTGATCATCCACCAAGAACATGACTGGGCAACCAATTTATGGTATAAGCGGATGCGGCAAAAGCGTGAGTCCAATGAGAGAGGGGGCATGAGAGTGGTATAACATAGACAAGCCTATCTTAGCAATGTTGCGGTGCTTGCACTTAGCCCGACCATTCTACTCAGGAGTATACGGGAAAGAAATCTGATGGTGAATGCCCTTTGTCTGAAAGTGAGAGCGTAAGCGACCATTTACAAACCCAGTCCCCCCATCACTCTGAAACACCTTGATGGTGGAAGAGAACTAATTTTCCATAAAAGCCACAAACTGGCGATAAACATCCCAAAAAACAAATTTGTGGCGCAGTGGGTAAAACCACGAGAGTCGGGAATGATCATTGAGGAAAATAGCACAGTAGGAAAAACCATCAGCAGATAAAATAGGAGAGGACTCCCCATAAGTCACAATGAACTAGATCAAGTACCCTAGCAGCACGGTAATTGTCAATTAGCAAAAAATTTCGAGTTAATTTGCTAATTGAAAGAAAAGTTTTTGTAATGTCATGCACAATAAATGAACATCATACGGAGACAAAGATTTAGAAATCCGAGAATTACCGACATAAATAATTGGATTAAGAACCATTATCATCATAAGATGTCACGTGATCAAGACCACTAAGGAACGAGGCCATATACTTTTAGGCTCCGGAGTCAACAATCCACTTGAAAACATAGTTCCCGTAACCTGAGTTGCCGCTAAAGTGTGACATAATGCAACATAATTGTTGTTGCAAGAAAATTCTGGAAACCTGGCCCGTGTGAAACAAACGCACAAAAAAAATTCTGCTATTTGGGCTGCGCGTGATGTATACCTGCTGAAGACTGGTGTGTGCGTGTATACAACGCGCTGAAGGTTGAATCGCAAGGATAGCGCACGCGTGTAGACGACACGCTGAACATGATGCGCTGAGCCTGCCGAGCGCGTGGATCTGACTCGCTGAGGTGGGATGATATGCGACCTGACGGGAGCCTTCTTCGCTGCTAAATCAACCTTGACTTCCTCGCCGGAGAATGAGGATCGGTTGCTGGAACACGCGGAGAATACCGGACTTGAGAGCAGCGGAGAAGGAAAATGCATGCGACTGTGACGCCTCCGGAGACGTTCTAAAGAGGATGAGAACGATCGGCAATAAAGCTGAAGCCGCCGGAGAGGGCCAAAAAAGAGCTGACTTGAGAGAGCAGTGCCGCTGCAATGAATCTAGAAAACCGCTGGAAAGGATGATGCTGAAAATTTGACTGAAAAATGTTTGCCGGAAATCTGGAAAGGAGCCGAAAGTAAGCCAGAAATGAGCCGGAAATTTGGAAATTGGCTCGGTTCGCCGGAAAAAGATGGAGGGATGGCAGCCGAAATTGGAGAAAACTTATGGTTTTAGGTTTAGGACAAGAATTTTTTCTGATACCATTAAAGAGTGATTTTCCGTAACGAATAATATAATACTGTTCAGAATAAATAGGGTATAAAAGGAATTTTAGTATTAGTATGACAACAACTCAATCCATAACAAATCAAATCAAATCAGATGTTTGACTTATTCTAATAGCTAAATCCACCCATAAGCTTAATGACCCATTCCATGAGAGTAATATACTCGTGGTGGTATTTGCTTGTTTTACCAAACGCGGACCGGACATTGATACTGTAAGTGAGTGAATAAATTATCCGACTCATGTTGATGACCGATCCTTTCTTGGAATTGATTGCCTTCACCACATTCATGACTTCCTCCTCCCTGATGGGGCAGAAGGATTGGACCATCTTCGCATTGAGGATTTCCATGGTGCATATCTTTCTGAGCTGTCTCCGAGAGCTATTGTTGAGGGGGCAATATCCTGGCAGTTGTAGTAGAGAATGTGGCTGAAGAGGAAATATGGCCTGTTTGCGAAGATGATATCGTGTTCGTTCATCACCTTCTTTGCAATATCTATGGAGGAGACAATAACCGTCGGCACTTCTCCCATGTGGAGGTGTAGGAGAGGGCCGTATTTCTTTTCCAAATCGGAAAGGCTACGATGCGGGAGAGTGCCATTGAGCAGGTGAAGGTTTTCGATGATTGGGAGGGGTGGAGAAAGCTTAACAACTTAGGGTTTAAATACTAACTTGGCTACCATGAATAAGAAGAGCACGAAAACTGAGAGGGAAATGTAGAATTTCTCCATGCTTAACTAGTGCTTTTTGAGAGAAGAAGGTATTGATTAACTTTAGTTGGTAATTTTGCAGAGATGAGGGTTTCTACAGTAGGTTGTTGACTGTGGTGGCTGAATATGTTATTCAACTAAGTAGGAAAATTGGGCGATCAAATTAGTTTAACTGATCAGTGGCCACACTTAATTTGACTATAAGCAACCTCTTGTATAAATACATGTTGATATCTTGAATGAATACAAGTCAGTTTTGCACAATATCTATACAGTTTTACACGGTATCAGCCTAACCCCGATCCTCTCTCCAATTTTCAAAAACTCTACTTGCCACCGGTTTAAATTTTTCGTAGCTGCCACCTATATTATCCGATCGATCAGCCACTCCTATCACTATTTTCCTATCGGCCTACTACCATTTACCATAGGTTTTGATATATGTTCTCTGATAATTTCAGTCCTCTCCTCACTGCCACCTCTGATCAAACCCCAATCATCAAGCTCCCTGCTCTTCAATTGAGTCTTGATCGCAAGAATTATTCTCTATGGCGTCATTCAGTCAAATCTGCTCTAGTCGCTTGTAATCTTGATTTGTTTCATTTCCCGAAATTGGCCCCGGTTGAATTTATTGAAACCGCTTCAGACTCATCCAAGCCACCATCTCCCTTGAAAGTCAACCCTGATTTTGTTACTTGGAGGAAGAAAGATCGATTGGTGCTACTCTTGATTCAATAAAAAAATTCTTGAGAATGTAGCTGAAGAGGAAATACGGCCTGTTTGCGTAGATGGTATCGTTTTTGTTCACCCCCTTCTTTGAAATCTCCGCGGAGGAGACAATAACCGTCGGCACTTCTCCCATGCGGAGGTGTAGGGGAGGGTCGTATTTCTTTCCCAAATCGGAAAGGATATGATGCAGGAGAATGCCATTGAGCTGGTGAAGGTTTCCGATGATTGGGAGGGCCTTTGGCCAGCTTAACAACTTTGGGTTTATATACTAACTTGGCTAGCATGAATAAGAAGAGCACGAAAATGGAGAGGGAAATGTAGAAGTTCTCCATGCTAAATTTGTGCTTTTTGAGAGAATAATGTATTGATTTACTTGAGTTGGTAATTTTGCAGAAATGGGGGTTTCTATTTATAGTAGGTTGTTGACTGTGGCGGCTGAATATGTTATTCAACAAAGTAGGGAATTTGGGGGATCAAATTAGTTCAACTGATCAGTGGCCACACTTAATTTGACTCTAAGCAACATCTTGTATAAATACCTGTTGATATCTTGAATGAATACAAGTCAGTTTTACACAATCTCTATACAATTTTACATGGTATCAGCCTAACCCCGATCCTCTCTCCAATTTTCAAAAGCTCTAGCCGCTTCAGACTCATCCAAGCCACCATCTCCCTTGAAGGTCAACCCTGATTTTGTTACTTGGAGGAAGAAAGTTTGCTTGATGCTACTCTTGATTCAATCAACAATTTCTTCTTTCCTGCTCGCTCATGTCGTTCGTGCAATATCTACCTCCGAATTACTGAATAGTGGATTAACACTTGACATCACATGTTTAGTAGGTGCAGTGACTGCCGAATTATGAATAGGCATAGAAGATAAAATGTGTTTGATGAGGATTATTCTAACCCTAGTAGACAACCATGAATTCTTCTATTTATTTAATTTGGATTAAATCTTATCTATAAGGGGGTTAAAATTGGAATTATTTTTCCTTCCTTTATAGATGGTTATTCCTAAATAATGAAAAGGAAAGTTGCCCTTGCCAATCCTTGTGATTGATTTTATTTCCCTTTAAAAAAAAGTTAACTTAGTTTATTACCAAAAAAGAAGGAACCTTTTGCAAAATTAATCCTATGTCCTGTTGCATTTTGATAAACTTGAAAGAAGCTCATCATATTTTGATGAGATTGTTTTTGTTCCTTTAATAAACATGGTTGTATCATAAAAAAAAAGACAACTGAGATATGTGATTAGTTCTAGAGGGTGTCCTGAAGTAATCAAGGTTTCTAATTAAAGAGAGGTTCCTGAGATTCCTAGTGAGGAGTCATGTAATGAAATAGAAGAGGAAAGGGGACAATGTGTCCCCTTATTTAAAACCCCTAAAGGGTTTAAAGAATCCTCTTAGTGTGCCATTTATCAGTACTGAGAACCAGGCTGCATTCAGGTTGTTCATCAGTAATTTCATTATGTGTCCATGGAAACCTAACTTAAGAATCAAGGAATTGAGAGTCGACCAGCGAATCCGGTCAAAAACCTTCATCATCACTACTACAAATTATAGCTATCATAACACTTTCCTTGCAACACTTCTTAAATATGTTACAATTACTTATAAAGTGTTAGTTAAAACTTTGAAAAGTGTTACATAAATATTGAAAAGTGTTACCTAAATTTTTATAAAATGCTACGTTAGATCTAATGCAACATCATGTAAGGTAATACTTGTAAAAATATTACTTTAGGTGCTAATAATACTAAGTTGAATCTATTGCAACACTTTTACAAGTATTACCTTAGATGGTGTTGCATTAGATCTCATGTAACACTTTTTAAAATAAAGGTAACACTTTTCAAATGTTTAAGTAACACTTTATAAGCTGTTATAAAATTTTTAAGAGTAATGATACTCTCAGTGAAAATTCAGAGTGAAACATCAAAGTGATTGATGTGTCATTAGTGAAAAGACCAAATCACTAATTACCTTCCTTAAAAAAATGTAATTAACTCTGGATATATTAGTCATTTTTCAAATGACAAATCATTCACTTTCATTTTTCACTACGAAGTTTCAATGATGATATCATTTTTAATAAGTGTAGCAAGGAAAGTGTTGCATTAGCCTTAGTTTGTAGCTAGTGATATCCAATTTAAGGCTAAGATTGAGGGATTTAGAGGGTATGGCAAGTAATAAGGTAGCCTATTTCATTAGTAGAGAGTTATCTGCTATATCCCTATTGGAGAGAAAAACATGTTACTCCTTTGATCTTAGTGATGATGGCATTCAAGGTTCATCCTTTCTACAAGTATTTTATACCTTATCTTATTAAAAAAAAGATTTTTACACTTCTAACCCTAACTTTTGACTTAAAGTGCCAATATAACATGCAAAATAAAAAAGTGTCAAAATAACCCAAACTTTCTGACAAAATGTATAGTTATAACCTTTTGGCCTATTTCCGGCATTGACTAAAGGAATTAGGCATTGATGAATATGAAAGGACAAAAATACCCTTACCTTTAAGGGGAATATTTATCTTCCATTTACCCCCTTTCTTCTTCCAACCTCTCCTTTAACCTAGCCACCACTGTGCCACCACCACAACCACCACCTCTCACCACCAGCCACCACCTAACGTTGCCAGCTCTATTCCCTCATCACTGAAATTCCCCGTTGTATCGAAACGCCTACATGTGTAGTTCTGTTAATTTCTTGTCTTCAACAATTTCCCACAAACGCACTATATATAACCTAATAACAACCCTACTTCAATATATACATCCTCCATTGAACCCAAAGCTTCGATACTTCAAACAAATTCTTCAAAAGCGTCTAAAAAATGGCCCGTTTTCTTCTTCCTTCTTATTTTCTCATTTTGATAGATAATTTGATGATTGTAGCAGAAGAAAATGGCATAGTTTCTTCGGCTACTCCAGTCCGGAAGACCAGAAAGTGCCACGGTAAAGTCGTGATTTCTCTGGCGGTTTCACCAAGCTCGAGCCCATCTGAAGTGCAGCATTCCAAAGAAGTTCTTGGGGCACATGCCCTTAGTATGAACACTCGAAAGAAGTTCTTCCTCATCTGCACCACCGCCACTCTATTAAGATCAGTTTTGGCTGATGGTGTGATTCTTGGGCAGCAGAGGGAGGGAGGATTGTTGGAGTGAAGGATCGGGTGTGTGTAAGAACAATGCATTTTCAACAATGAGAAGCATTGAACCTTACCCTTATTTTTTTACTTTTTCTTTTTCTAATCCAGGGGATACATGATCATTTTATTATATTCCAGCCAAAATTCCCATTGACAATCAAACGCAACGACGCCCATGGTTAGATTGGCTCATACATCTCAAAGTTAGGGTTATTTTGGTACTTTCTCATTTTGCAGGATTAAGATTGACACTTTCGACCTAAAATTAGAGTATGTTAGCACTTTACTCTATTAAAAAAATTAGAGAGATGGATAGGCCTGAATTCTAGAAAAGTAGCTGGGCTTTGTGATTTAGGAATGATTGAAGTAATTTTCCATATCTCTAGGGATTGGGACCCCTGAGTCGAACTCTTTCATTGCTTGGAGAACATCGGTGATCACTATATGCCAGGTGTGTTTAAAAAAGACTCGTGTGAACCCATCTGGTTCAGGAGCACTTATTGGACCACGACTAAGTATAGTTTCTTCATCCTATTTCATGGTGATTAGTTTCAGAAGCTGTGTGTTATCATTATCTGTGAGGATTGGGTGAATATTTCTCCAAAGGTATGACAAATATTGTCCAGAGATGTCATCCTTCAGTAATTTACTGGAAAAACTAACCGCTTCTTGACCTATTAACTCTTCACCTTCTAACCACTTATCCTCGGAGTTTTTAATTTTTCTTATGGAAAGTCTTGAGAGCTTCTCAGAGACTGATCTATAGAAGAACTTAAATTTTTTATCACCATCAGTTAACCATCTGGTCTTACTCCTTTGTTTCTAGAATAGCGGATGTACTGATAATGCTCATTCAAATTCAGAATGGTTACTTCCCTTGAGTGGAAAATCCATATTTTCTGGTGTTGTGAATTTGTTATGTTAAAAAAACCAAAATGTTTCCTATAATCTCCCCTCGTGTGTGTTTGGCTCTTAGGTTCTATGACTACAATCTCAGAGTAGTTTTGCCTAAGTTTTTTATTCCAAACGAGCACATTCATTTCAAAAGTTGGGGTTTTGACAGCTAACATGGTCATTACTGTGTTATGAGTGTTGAAGAAAGTTCTCCTATTTTCCAGCTGCTTATCATCCTCTTTTTCATGTATCTGATAAAATTCATGACCAGCATCGTCAATGGTCTGAATGTGGTTCAGCTCACTTTTTTCCTGAAGTTGAGCATCGTCCTCACTGTGTGGCCTTCATCCTACAAGATTATAGGGATATTATCATTTGAGAAAGTTGAGGAAATTGGTAAATAAGAGTTAGTATATAAATGAGATTGAATATTTGAGATTTTAGAAGGAGGATTGTGTGAGTCATCTTTGGTTCGGGAATCCTCCTGTTGGTATGCCTTGAATATGTATTAGCCGCTTCAACAGGTTGGTACGGGGGTCTCGCTGCCTGGTCAGCGAGTCGGGGGGTCCAGGGGGGTGGAGCGCACCCTGGCCTGGGGGTCCGGGGGGCGGAGTTGCCCCCGGTCCGACGGTATAGCCTGTCTCTTTATTGGACTGCTGTTGATTTGGGCTGAATTGTGTTTTGGCCCAGTTTGTTAGGGTTCATATAAAGTGTCGCTCTTCTCTCTGTAAACATTAATTCTGATATAGTGAATCCGTCTCCCGTGGATGTAGCCAAAATTTGGTGAACCACGTAAATTTTGTGTCTTGTTATTTTCGTTCATATTTTCTGTTCTTTCTCCATTCCGCACAACAAACTGGTATTAGAGCGGTTTCTTTTTCCGGTGAGATCCATAGTGGGTGTATCGGATTCTGGGCTCATCAGATCGGGGCTGATCGGGGAGAAAGATGTCTGGGTTGAACGTGAAGATCTACAAGTTTACTGGGAGAAACAGTTTCAGTTTATGGCAGATCAAGATGTGAGCTTTGTTGAAATAGCAAGGTTTTGGACTCCACTGACGAAGGATTTCGCGAGCAGTTCTGGCGATGTGGTGGGTCTGGAAGAAAAGGCACACTCGACGATTATGCTGTGTCTAGCGGACGAAATCATCACTGAGGTCTCAGATCAGGAGACTGCTGCAAAACTGTGGCTGAAGTTGGAGAGTTTGTATATGACGAAATCTCTAACCAACAAGCTGCTTCTGAAACAATGCCTCTTCGGTCTCCGAATGCAGGAAGGTACGCAACTCAGAGACCATCTAGAGCAATTGAATACTTTGTTATTAGAATTGCGAAATATATATGTGAAAATTAAAGACGAAGATGCTGCTTTGATTTTGCTAGTGTCTTTACCGCTTTCGTATGAGAATTTTGTTCAGTCATTTATTGTTGGTAAAGATTCCGTGTCTCTGGAGTAATTTAGATCCTCTCTCCATAGTAGAGAGTTGCGACATAAGGAAAATGGTACAGGTACAGAAAGTCAGGCCTCTGGCTTGTTTGCTAGTGACGGAAACACAAAGGGCAAGGGAACCGGCAGTAAGAAGAAGGGCAAGAAGTTATCTTCAAAGGGTCCCAAGGACAATGATGTTTGTAACTACTGTAACGAGAAGGGGCATTGGAAAAAGGAGTGTCCGAAGAAGGCTAGTAAATCTGGGAGTACATCTGGTACTGCTGCTGTGGCTGAAGGGGATTTCAGTTCTGAAGATGATTTTGCTCTAGCTGCTACTGGGCAAAATAATCATCCTAATGCGTGGTTTCTTGATTCTGGGGCATCTTACCATATATGCCCAAGGAGAGATTATTTCTCAACTTATGAGCAAGCTGAGGGCATCATTACTACGGCAAATGGTGTTGCGTGCAAGGTAGTTGGGATTGGTTCAATCAAGATCAGGACGCATGATGGTAGTTTCTGTACTTTGAATGATGTCAGGCATGTTCCATCGATGACAAAGAATATGATTTCTCTTCCTACGTTGGATAGAAAGGGTTTCGTCTACTCTGGGAGTGATGGAGTTCTGTGTGTCTACAAAGGTTCTAGTCTAGCTCTGAAAGGTGTTCTGCATGGTACTTTGTATTTTCTACAAGGTTCCACGGTTATGGATTCTGTTAATGTTGCATCTTCGGAGGTTCACCAGGATGATATGACTAAGTTATGGCATATGAGGCTTGGTCACATGGGTGAAATAGGGATGCAGATTCTGTCGAAATATGATCTTCTTGGTGGCCACAAGGTCAAGAGTTTGGACTTCTGTGAGCATTGCATTTTTGGGAAGCATCACCGCAGCAAGTTTCCTAAGGCGATTCATAGAACAAAGGGCACATTGGATTACATCCATTCTGATTGTTGGGGACCTTCCCGAGTTGAGTCACTGAGAGGTCACAAGTACTTTGTTTCTCTGATTGATGATTACTCAAGGATGACTTGGGTTATCATGATGAAACATAAGAGTGAAGCTTTCTCGAAGTTCAAGGAGTGGAAAGCTTTGGTGGAGAATCAGACCGGGAAGAAGATCAAGAGGCTTCGAAGTGATAATGGGCTGGAATTCTGCTCGTCTGAGTTTGATCAGTTTTGTAGAGATGAAGGGATTGCTCATCATCATACAGTCAGGAATACGCCACAGCAGAATGGCGTAGCTGAGCGGATGAATCAGACATTGCTGGCGAGAGAGAGGTGCATGCTCTATAATGCTGGTTTGGAAAGGAAATTCTGGGCAGAGGCGGTGAGTACAGCTTGTTACTTGATCAACCGTGGGCCTCACATGGGTATAGAGTGCAAAATACCTATGGAGTTGTGGTCAGGTAAAGTTGTTGATTACTCCAAGTTAAAAGTTTTTGGTTGTACATCTTATTATCATGTTAGTGATGGTAAGTTAGAGCCCTGAGCCAAGAAGGGTGTCTTTGTGGGTTATGGAGATGAAGTTAAAGGCTCCAGGATATGGTCTCCATCTGAGAAGAGGGTAATTCTAAGCAGGGACGTTGTCTTTGATGAAAATTCTTTGCTTAGATCTATGGTGAAGCCCACAGTTGTGCCAGAAACTAGTGGAGTTGATAAACAGGTGGATCTTGAAGTCACTCAAGGTGAAAATAGATTGGAACAATTTGAGGTAGATCAAGAGCCACAGATAGAATCTGAGATACCGGAATCTCCACCACCAGATCCTCAACCATCAGGAGCTACAGTCCGCATTTTAGCTCGGGACCGACCCAGGTGGGTTGGAGTTGGGGCGCCCAAGAGATATGGGTTTGAGGATATGGTGGGTTATGCACTATAGGTTGCTGAGGAGGTGGATACTCATGAGCCATCCACCTACAGAGAAGCTGTTTCAGGTACTGATGTTGACAAATGGTTTGTAGCAATGGGAGATGAGATGGAGTCCCTCTTGAAGAATCAGACATGGGATTTGGTTCAACAGCCTCAAGGGAGAAAGGTTATCACTTACAAATGGGTTTTCAAGAAAAAGGAAGGGATATCACCTACAGAGGGAGTCAAGTACAAGGCTAGAGTTGTTGCTAGAGGTTCAGTCAGAGAGAGGGAGTAGATTACGATGAGATTTTCTCACCAGTGGTCAGACACACTTCCATCAGGGTGTTGCTAGTTATAGTGACACATCAGGATTTGGAGCTTGAACAACTTGATGTGAAGACCGCTTTTCTACATGGAGAGTTGGAGAAAGAGATATACATGGCTCAGCCAGATGGTTTCCAAGTTCCTGGCAAGGAAAAATATGTTTGCAAGTTGAAGAAGTCCTTATATGGGCTTAAGCAGTCTCCGAGGCAGTGGTACAAGAGATTTGACAGCTACATGCTTGAGTTGGGCTATACAAGGAGTTTATATGATTGTTGTGTCTACTACAGCAAGTTGAGAGATGAGTCATTCATTTATCTAGTGCTTTATGTAGATGACATGTTGATAGCCTCAAAGAGTAAGCATGAGGTTCAGAAGTTGAAAGAACTTCTTAGTGCCGAGTTTGAGATGAAGGATCTGGGTGTAGCTCGGAAGATACTAGGAATGGAGATTCTTAGGGATCGAAGTCAGCGGAAGCTTTTCTTGTCACAGAAAGGCTACATTAAGAAAGTGTTGGCTAGGTTTGGCATGTCTACAGCGAAGCCTATAGACACTCCTAGTGCTGCAAATATCCATCTCACCACCATGTTTGCTCCTCAGTCAGACAAGGAGATGGAGTATATGTCTCGGGTTCCTTATGCCAGCGCGGTGGGGAGTTTGATGTATGCTATGGTTTGTACGAGGCTAGATTTAGCACAGGCAGTCAGTGTTGTGAGCAGGTTCATGGGGCAACCGGGAAAGGAACATTGGCAAGCTGTGAAGAGGATTTTCAGGTATCTTAGAGGTACGTCTGATGTGGGTCTCATTTATGGAGGTGATACCGAGTGCTTAGTTACAGGCTACTCTGATTCTGATTATGCTGGTGATGTTGACATGAGGAGATCGATGACTGGTTATGTATTCACTTTGGGAGGTTCTGTGGTTAGGTTGAAGGCGACTTTGCACCCTACAGTGACATTGTCTACTATGGAAGCAGAGTACATGGCTCTGACAGAGGCTGCAAAGGAGGGAATATGGCTTAAAGGGCTGGTTAGTGATCTTGGTCTACATCATGATCAGACTACTGTGTATTGTGACAGCTTGAGTGCAATCTGCCTAGCCAAGGATCAGGTCCATCATGAGAGGACTAAGCATATTGATGTCAGATATCATTTCCTGAGGAGTGAGAGGAGAATCAGGGTGAAGAAAGTGGGAACTGCTGACAACCCCGCTGATATGTTCACCAAACCTGTTCCACATAGCAAGTTTCAACATTGTTTGGACTTGCTGAACATCAGAGCTGATTAGGTGCTCTATGGGCAGTCCCGGGAGTGGAGGGATAAGTTTGCTCATCTGGCACTGTAATGGTGTGTCTGGAGTTTCTGCTTTGAGGATTCAAGTCAAGGTGGAGATTTGTTGGTATGCCTTGAATATGTATTAGCCGCTTCGACAGGTTGGTACAGGGGTCTCGCTGCCCGGTCAGCGAGTTGGGGGATCCAGGGGGGCGGAGTGCACCCTAGCCTGGAGGTCCGGGGGGGTGGCGGAGTCGCCCCCGGTCCGACGGTATAGCTTGTCTCTTTATTGGACTGCTGTTGATTTTGGCCGAATTGTGTTTTGGCCCAGTTTGTTAAGGTTTAGTGGAGACAGCATATAAAGTGTCTCCCTTCTCTCTGTAAACATTAATTCTGATATAGTGAATCCGTCTCCCATGGATGTAGCCAAAATTTGGTGAACCACGTAAATCTTGTGTCTTGTTATTTTCGTTCATATTTTCTGTTCTTTCTCCATTCCGCACAACACCTCCAATGTTTTTTGTGGGCAGGAAAGAGTTGCATTAAATCCTGTTATGAACTCAATGTTACCCTCTATGTTGATCTTGTTATTCCAGTGAGGTTGAGCTTCCTGATCATCTAGCTTAGTATTGAGCTAATCATTCCCCTCTTTAGTTTGATCCCGTTGAATCTATTTGAGAGCCTAGGGGTGTTAACATCCATTTCACTACCATCCTGTGATATTGTCTTCCCCATATTTTCTCAGTCAGATTGATTGTTGTGTTGAGTTAATGTTGTTCAGATTTTGGAAGGTTAGCTTCAAAATCTCTTCGACTAGGTATAGACATGGGTATGGTGGATTGTTTGTCATATGTGAATGGTTGGGTTTGATCCATATGGTCAACTTGGTGATTATATTAAGGATTGGGATTCTTTGTTAGTATAATTTTAGAGAGAAAAGGCTTACATACATCCATCTCTACGCATAATTCAGTGGTGGATAGTCAAGTAAGGATTTGGGTGGGAGGGTCAGAATAGAGCAATTCTTCTAATGGTTTACCTATATCATTTAAGACCTCTAGATGAAAAAAGTAAGTTGGGGGAAATGCCACACTGATCCATACAGGGGCATAAGATGATTCCTCTTAGTAATACAAATCCTTAGTCCACTCAACGATTCCCATGACATTACTTCCAAGAGACCAGAACCTCTTGAGCCAACATTGATGAAGATCCTCTTTAAGTTCAAATGTTATCCTTATGTGCCTATCGTCCATAGATGCCAAGTAGACATTTCCTTTGAATCCGATGGTCTAAATCTCTTTGCGTGTGTAATTCATTTTTTGCCTCCCCCTGCCAAACATCCTGACGAGTGCCCTAGAGTAGGTGACAGCGAGAAGATCAATTTCTTCATTTGGCTAGAGGACAACCAATTCTCCTTTGAAATTAAAGGCCAAATGGAGCTTTGGTATAGCTAGGGATATTAGTTTAGGGTATCAAAGCTTATCAACAAAGGAAGGCTGCTCTGGCCATGGCAGAGCTGCCATTTCTAGTAGTAAACTGTGGAAAAGTGTCAGTTATACAGTGTAAAGAGTAAAGTAAGGCCTTGTTCAGTTCAACTTATTTTAGCTCCAATCAATTCAAATCAACTTTTCTCAATTCTTCTCAAATCTTCTCAGTTTTTCTCAAATCTTCTCAGTTTTTCTCTCCTTTTCTTAGCTCCAATAAATTCATCTCAACTCTTCTCAGCTATTCTCAACTCATCTAAGCTCTTCTCAACCCACCTCTTCTCAGCTCCAATCAGCTCAGCTCAGCTCAACTTTAATAATTTCAGTTCATGTACTTTCAACTCCATTCAAATATTGTTAATTTAGAAAGTTCTTTAATTTATTTTGAATACAAAACTTATAGTAAATGTTATTTATATTTGAGTGTATGAATTATTATAATTATTGTGATTATGAAAAGCATACACATTATGCAGTTTAACTTTAGTTCTACTAAATCATTTCATTTCAGGTATTTCAACCTCGTTAAGTTAAGTTTAATTTAGTTTAGTTCAATTCAGTTGTATGTAGCTTAGTTCAATTCAGTTTAGTAAAACTAATTTCATAAAGATGCGCTCATTTAGGTCGATTATTAATGTTTTCACTATGTTAATTGTAGCCTAGTTCAATCTATTCCTTCCATTGGTATACCAAGGATTGGGTATGGTATTGGTTTTTAAAAATAATACACCGACATTCTTGGTATGGTACGTGGTATTAGTAAAAAGTAACGGTAACCGTATTGAATCCACTCCTAATTAAAATAGGGTTTTAAAGGTAAGAAATTTGTGTATTCAATGGAAGAGAGAGAGGGGTATTTATAGTGTAGGAATCAAAGGATAAAAGTAACATACGTGGGTTGCTGGCCCAAGTGTCGAGGACCGTACAAATATGTCACGTCACGTCCGTGACATATTTGCACTGTCTGTGACACCTGGGCCTGCAACCCATTTATGTTGTACATGACAAGCATTTTGGCCAGCTTCTACCAATTTCAAGAATAATTGACCTTCTCTTTAGAATCCCGCCGCCTCTACAATCTTGAACTCTTCAAACGGGAACTCTTCTATAGAAGTCTTCAAAATGATCTTCAAAACACTTCATAAATTAAAGAATTAGGACATAGAACATGTGATATCATCCTAACCCTCTAATTCATAGAATGTCAATTTACTTCAAATTAAATCCCTAATCTATTACAAAATTAGACTTCGAATGTGCAAAAAATAGGATATATATTGAGCACATCAAACATAGTATCAGAGTTTATATTGGGTTATTGTATTGATATTGGGACTTAATTGGGCCAAATATTGAGTCGTGGAATGTTTTCACGTATACACGTGAAGGGGCGTATTGAAGGAAACATCAGATGATATTTGTTTGAGGTTTTTTGCTAAAAATAAGAAAAAAACAGATCTAAATGATTTTTAAACATAACCTGTCCTTTTTTAAAATCATTTTTAGCCGCTATCTTATTTTAATTATTTTTTGTTCAATTAAGTTTTATTCAATTCATTTTAGTTTGATTCAGTTTGGTTAAGTTTGATTCAGCTCGATTCACCTTGATTCTGTCCACTTCAGTTTCATTCAGTTCGGTTCAATGTGATTCATTTTTTAAAAATTTATTCAATTCATCTTATTTTGGTTCAGTTTAGTTCATTTTGGTTCATTTTGATTCAGCTCGGTTTAGTTTAATTCAGTCAGTTTGATTAATTTTTGTTCAATTTGACTTAGTTCAGTCCAATTAGATTTGGTTGAGTTCATTTTGATACAGGTTACTTCATTTTTATTTAGTTTATTTCAACGAAAATTAATTCAGTTTCCAATCAGTGCAGCTCAACTCCAATTAGCCAAGCTCTAATAAATTCAGTTCAACTCCAATCAACTTAACTCGGCTCTTATCAACTTTTCTCAACTCCAATAAATTCATCTCAACTCAACTCAGCTTTGTTTCAACTGAACTAGAAAGGGTCTAAGTTGAGAGTATTTTTCGGGGGAGGGGGAAATCTTGGTTACACTGTAAAAAGAGTAAAGTAATTTGATAGCGTTTTGGAGAGGGGAAATCTTGTTCTAGAGAGAGGATTGTAGATGGTAAACCAAAGTGAAAGTTTGAAATTATGCTTGATTGGCGACTCTAGGTAAAAAAAATCACAATGCCTAAGACCAAGTCCAACAGATTATGCAAAATGGAGATTTTAGTTATATGGTTCTCTAAAATGTTGCATGTGGTTCTCTAAAATGGATAATGTGAGGAAAGAGAAGGTTTCATTCTCTATACTGGTAGAGAGATAATGAAATATTTTGAGAATTATAAATTTAATGATATTAATTTCAATCACTTTTAATTTAAATTTAATTAAATATTTTGAAAATTAGAAATTTTATTTATTGTTCACTAAAATGGAGAATAGGAGGAAAGAGAAGGTTTTATTCTCCATCTTGGTAGAGAGAGAATGAAATATTTTGAGAATTAGAAATTTAATGCTACTAATTTCAATCACCTTTAATTTAAATGCAATTTCCTTATTTATGCAAATAATTTTATATCTAGCCTTCATGTTTACCGTGACATTCATACGTAGGAACAAACATTGACTGACGTCATTCACTAAAAATTAGTCGCCACTTACATTTTTTTAAATAGGTATATATTCATTAAATTTTAAAATAGTCGTTATTTAGATTTATTTTTGAATAAATATAATTATTTACCTATATTTTATTTTATAGCACAAAATCTTATTAGACCGATTAACCGTTAGACATGATCCTTTTATAATTGACATAACTAGTGGTATGATTTAGTGTTTGTTTTAATATATTTTAACGAAATTTCTATAACTTTTAAGAACTTTTAAAATGTATCGTAATGCATAAATTGTGTATTCCTAGCCCAAAGGCTAGGCCGCAAGCCCAAAATTGCAAATGAGCCCAAAAATAACCCGCAATGCTAGTAGAGAAAGAGGCAACTCACGAACTGTGAAAAGCGAAGATCATGGTCCGGCGCCGACCACGAGCCATCCTTCTCGGAGCCACTATCAAGCACGCGATGAAAAACCCGAGAAAAGCGGAGCCACATTCAGAACAGTCTATAAAAGGAATGGAGAGGACACATATACAAGTGAGGGAAACTAGACTAGAGAATCTTGATTCTGAAAAGAAAGTACTGACTTGAGCGTCGAAGCCTTTTACCCAGATTGCGAGTATCCCTCCTTTTTTCTCCCACAAAACCCACAAACAAAAAATCATCACTTTCTTCTCATCTCAATCTTCACACCATCAAATATGGAGCATCCCTTGCTCTCATTTGTGCTAGCTAGGGTTTGGTGTTGGTGAAAATCAAGGAGAATTTTGGTTTCAAATGCTACTACAAACTAGGGTTTCTGGTAAACTGTTACACTATCTTTTGTGTATGCAATAATGTTCTATAAATTAATACTCTCCATTTGTGATCAATCTTTATTTTTGGCTTAATGTTGATGATTGTGTGTATATTTATGTACATTACTATATCATGTTGCTATTTGTTTTACTATTTTTAGGGTTTGTGACATTGTAGCATAAAAGATTGACAAGAGTTGTTTTGCATTGGGTGGTTGTAGTATAATGTCGAGAAGAAATGTCGAGATGATGCATTAGATTCTAATAACAGAAAAACCGAAACAACAATTGATGAGGAGGACGATGAAGAATGGAACATATATGCGGGAATTACAAAAATGCATTGTAGAACATTGGAAAGGAGAATGGCTAGGATGGAACTGACCTCGTTGGTTTTCAACAAAATGGAACTGTGTTTGTCGGAAGATCGTGCAAAGTGGTCAAGCTAGGTAGGTAAAGTTGTCCGTACTCGGGTTGACATCCGTTACGATTCCTGGCACGATGTGGCAAAGGAATTTAAAGCCACCCTATGGATGGAAGGCAAGGTACCCCTTCATAGTTATAAAATTTTTGTTCTATTCCTATTAGTCTAATTTAAGTTATTGGGGAAGTCAATTGTTTCTAACTATTATTTATACTTCACAATAAATAGAGACCCTTTGAAATCGAAGCCCCCGACATGGACGAGTTAAGAAAGATAGCCATGAAGATGTTATCAAAAAGTTGACGAGAGCACAAGTACAACCTTTTTAGAGATTTCATTTTCTCAAATAGAAAAGGGGATCGTCCGTGGCTAACTTACACACATATTCAACCAGAGAGTTGGGAGATCCACAAAAGAAGAACATTAGAGGATGAAAAAAATGTTGGTACAAACCAAACAAAAATGGTTTACATTGCTTTTTGTCAATGTTGATGTTCCATTGCTTTTATCTTTTCCCGTAGAGCATGAGGGAAAGAAAACACACAATGTTATGTTGAACATAACTTTGCATCACAAGATTCGTGGAGGTTATGGATTTGTGGCACTCGAGATGGTGTGAGAACAATTAAAACAAGAAGTTTTACCAGCAATTCAAAGGGGAATGTCTGAGGAAAAGGCTAGGGCTTAGGTCATTCCTGTTGATGTAGAAAAAATAGATCGTTGTGATCTATTTGTCAATGCTCGAAAAAACAAGGAAGGTGGGTTTGACAAAGTTGAGGACAGTGAACTTGTGGTTAATGTTGTACGTGTTTTATTAGCTTTTACTCTAATTCTTGAACTTATTTTCTTGCACATATTTCCCCCACTTTGGCTGGGTATCAATGAAATTTTTCGTTTGCGGTGTTGTAGGCTAAATTAAAACAAGATCAAATGGATGGTCAATTCATTCCCACCGGCGAGCATGTCATCTTGTGTGAGGTAACTAGAAAAAAAGATCAATTGGGTCGCACTAGGGGGTTGGTGCATTCGTGACACAAAATGAGGCTTTAGGAATTGTCCATTCATTTGAGATGGCTAAGCCATCAAGAATATACTTGTTGTAAATGTAAGCAATTCTCAGGGACAAAAGATTACATCAATAGGAAGTTTTGATCCGACAGTTAGTGAACCACACCATTCTTGTTGTACCCAAAAATCTCGGCGATCTAAATAGCGACTGGGAACCCCAATCGAGAGGCTCTCACCACTCTCCCGGTGACATTGAGGTGAACAAAAATTTATTGAAAGCGGGACCTAAAATTGATGCATTTCTAGACAAGCCAATCCTATCATCGCCATAAAAAAGGTTCGCACTTATCAACAATAAATGACACCATATAAGAACGGTGTGAACAAATTATTTTTTATTTGATGTAGGGTTCCCAAATGTGCGAGATTTACATAGAGGCTGGTGAAAACAATAGACCGCTACATATAAGCGATGGTATTTTTTATGAGTTGATGAGAAATCATCACTCCAAACCAATCGAGGATGGAATTGTGAGGGTATCCATGGAGAAATCGTTTGTGCACAATGTAATGTTTCCTATTCTCGATGGAGATTACAAGAAGGTAAGCCTGGCCCAAGGAATATTTCTTCTTTGGCCTCGGAGATTTGTTTATGTCGATCCCGTAAAGGACGTCATTTGAAGTTGAAGTTGAACCCCCTGATGACCACGAAAACTATTGCATTGGTGACAAAAAACACCAAACCTCAAACGACAACAGAACACCACCTTTTGTCCGAGTATTGTCCGATTTCATCTCAGCACACCAACATAACTCAACATACACTTTTTTCCAAAAATGAGTGTGTTTTTAGAAGAAGCCGAGAAATTATTGCATTATGGAGTGACTTTGAAGATTGTGACCAAGTCAACCAAACTATCATGTCCCCCTTTCTATTGTAAGTGCGATTTTTATTTTTTATACTTCTCTTTTTAGGATAAAATATTACATATTGATACCTAACAATCTAAATTTGATGTGTAAGGTACATGTATTACTTTGCTATCCAAAGAAAAAATGGTTGGGTAGGCTATTTGTGTCTGTTAATGACTCAAGGGATTGGGTGTTCAAAGCAAGAACAAATAGAATACATATGCTAATGCATATCACGGAAGCATAAAAAATTCTACATTGCAGCATACATTGAGAAGTAATGATTTATATTTGAAAACTATTATGCATAAACATGCATACTTACATATTCATCCATAATAATATAAAAGTTTGATGTATGGATAATTGGAGATTGATTTCCATTGTTCCGGACAAAAAGCGTGTGTATTGGATGGATCCATTGCACTTTAAACCTTCCCAAGGATTTGTAGATATTCTGGAGAGTGCATTCAAGTAGCCTAATCGTCAAAATGACTTGCACATAGTAGAAATCAAGTTTCGAATTAGTACAGTTCAGAAATAGATATTTAATTCAATTGCTTTTTAATTACTTCATCTCATGCACATAATTAGTATAAGAAGCAAGCAAACATGGGAGTGTGGGTACTATGTGATGTTATATACGGTGGAGTGCATTAAAGATGTCTGGTTGGATTACCTAGAAATTGATAAGGTATGCTCGGCATAAAATTCTTTTTTGGCTTATTTAGTTATATACTACTAACCTACTCGAACTAATATATTAAATTTTAATGTGCATAGATTTTTCCAAAGGAATACAAGCCGTATTCATAGGACGACATAAATGTGGCAAGAAATTGTGTGGCAAAACATCTAATAAATGTCCGATCCGCAACTCTTGGAAGACCAAATGTGGTATTATGAAAAATATCTTAACAATAGTTACATGTATTTTGCGGAATAGAATTGTATAATTTTCTATTCCTATCTATAAATAGTTGCTTGATTAGCATTGTCTATAGATTCTTGTTGAAACTACTATCATGCTGTGTAGTGTTAGATAGTTATAAACAATAGATGTTATGTGCAGAATAGAATCTAGGTGATTTTTATTCCTATGTATAGATAATTGCTAATTTAGAGATGTCTAAACATTTTTTTAAACCCAGAAATTGTATTCGAAATTTATTGGAAATAGTAATGGAGATTTGAGGCTACTTTATGCCAAGTTTTGCAAAAATTAAAATTTTTGCAATTGGAGCTAGTAGTATTTCCGAACTCGGAACAGTTCCCAGAATTCCAAAGGCACGATTTCTACCTTCCGATTTCAGAAACAGAGAACCCAGAATTATTTACGAACTCGTGACAAAAAAATGCAAATAACTAATTCTCGCCCAAAAAGCATGTTTGGAAAGGAAACTGGAAACGATCTAGGAATGTGCACTAGCTTCCGATCCCGAAACTGATAACCAGAGCCGATGGATTTCATACTCTTCCGAACTAAGAACAATATTGATGCGAATAAATAATTCCCAATGGAAAACTCAGTTTTGAATAGAAATTGGACCCGATGGAGTAAACTGTGCATCTAACTCAAGACCAGTTCAGGTACCTGAACCTGAAGTAACTTCCAAGTCTGAAAGTGACAACCACAGCCGATGGAACCATAACTCTTCGAATTCAGAAGCCAATTCAAGGCGGTTCCATCGGTTAGAGGAAGGCAGGAAATAACTACCTTTGATTGCGAAGTTTAAAGGCGGTTCTAAGAACTGCCTTTGATTGAGAAGGATCAAAGGCACTCCAAGAGAAGACACCAATATGGTGCCTCCTCTGGTTCGATAGAACCTCCTTTAATCCCTCAATCCTCCACTAGTGTATGGAAAAAGCGGTAAAGAAAATATGCCCTTATAAAGCCCCGAGCCCTAACGGTATGAGTCATTTTTCCCCCAATAATTCGGGCATATCGTTAAGGCAGATTGGTGAGCATCGTTTCACTCGCCAAATAACCTGCAAATTTAGATTAATACTTATTAGTACAATGATAAGTAGGGTCGATCCCACAGGGAGTAAAAGCAATAATCAATAATTATTTTTTTCCTACTAATTTTGAAAACCTTTTTGGTGATGCCACCACGCCTTAAATATAGTGATTTTACTAACTCTAAAAATGCAAATGACGACTCTAAAAATATGAGAAATAAATATATAAATGAATGATATCGGCTAAGAATAACTCATGCTAGTTAATATCGATCATAAGCGCAATAATGAATCAATTCCTACACATCTACCGGTTATGGGGAAGTAGGTACGCGTAACACCCCCCCCCCCCCCCCAATTCTTTCTTACTTTATCGACAGTAAACTAATTATGATTAATTAACTGTTTCCCTTACCAAAATGTTCCCAGAAAGTATTCGCTAAACCAGCACACATTTTGATAGCATTAAGTAGTAAAAGACCCGATATAGCAATTACCAACATAAAAGCAAATAGTAACGCACGCTCAATTATTCCCTATCTTGCTATTACAGTCTTAGCTAGTTAGCTGTTTTTCACAAGACTGTGCTACTTACTAATCCCATCCAACAATTACGTATTGGCGGAAATTAGATAGCATTATTCTAAAAACACTTAAGTTGTTCAGGGTTAAGCATATTTGAAATAAATTCAACCAAGAACAATCAAGAACATGCAAGAATGAATTATAATGAAATTAGGCCTCATGATTAATAAACTAACATTTGTTATTCTCTGCCGATATATGAATTAGCTACTCATAATAATTAAACTAATTAAATTACTAATATGACGAAACATGATTATTGAATTAACTAATTTAATAATAACAAAAGGTATAAAATTACTACTGCAATGCAGCAAAAACAAACAATAGTAAAAGTGATTAATTCAGCACACGGAAACCAATGCCAACTGATTAATTCGCCACAAAATTCCAATCAAACAAGACTTACAAAAATGCTGCGCACGGAAATCCTTTAACCAAAACTAATAACTTCTCTTTTGCCTAATAAAACAAAAACCAAGATCACAATTCCAATTTGGTGAACTAGCGTCAAAACCAAAAAGAAAGACACTTCCAGTCTGGTTTCATGCAAATAATATATACACGCTGCAATTACAAAAATCATGTCTATATTGGACTCTTCCAAATAAAATAAAATTCCTTCTAAATTTAAATTCTGATTTGAAGAGATAAAATTAAATCTCTAAATTATCTTCAAATATCTCCAAATATCTTCAAGGCTATCTCCACAAATATCTTCTTAAAAGCCCAAATCAACTCCAAATATCTGTTCTCCATTTGATTGCTTCATTTGCAATAATTTCCCAATACTCCTTACTCTCCTCCAAATTCCTCTTAAGCCCGAAAACTGTGATATGTTACAAATAAAACATTTAAAGTGCACATTAATCATGTAAAATCACAGCTAATCCCAATAAAATAAACAACATAAATAACACACATCAAATATCTTCACACTTGAGTCATGCTTTCCCTCAAGTATGAAATGAGAATCAAATCATGTTGTTTATTACAAAGTTTCAAGTATCCCCAGCCGACTCTAAGAACAACTCAAAAGAAAAATAACAAAAAGACACTAACTAGAACTCATCAAACATTTAAACTCAGCATACCAGTTCTTGATTTCTTGATTCATAGACAAACTTTACCTTACTAATAACAAAGGCTCATGTATAAAACCCTTGACACTCTCACACCTTTCAAATGACATTGGTAAACTCATCCTCAAATTAATGCAAACCAGCCCTCAACTTGGCCAAAACCAGACAAGCATAAAACATTTCTCACGGTTCACACATTCGCTCTAGATGTAAGAGACAGTCACTCAATATATGAATATCACATGACAATACTCAAATCATTCAATGCAAATCAGAAAGGTCTTTATTCAAGGTTGTAATAGGGCTAGGGGGAATAAAAATGAGGTAAGGTCCTAAGGGTTCTAAGCTTAAAAATATAAATATACATGTATGCTCTTTTCAGCTCAAAAATTCCTCAATCAAAAAGATAATTTTCAGCCATCATAAAGTGGAAAAATCTGCTCAGAATTGCCTGTAATTACTAAGTGTTGGTGCTGGATTTATTTTTATTTTTTTCTTTTTTCTCTTTTTTTCATTTTTTTCTGATTTTTCTGATTTTTTTCTTCTTTTTTCAGGGCACATCAGCCCTCTTTTTTCTGAATTTCCAGCACCAAATCACTCATTTTATTATCATTTTACTGTACTTTTGAATTTAGTACTGCATGGTCACTTCATACATCAAAATCAAGGTACTCACTGATAAATCAGCAGCAAATAATCTGAGAAATCTATCATAATCACAAGCATGCATATATAAGGGACAAAAAAGAGGGGAATAAAAATAGGCTTTTGTTTCATTTTTTCTGTGGCCTAAACAAAGAAACAGGTCAAGGCTTCAAAGGGTTTACTAAGGGTGATGTATGGTAAGCCATATAAGCTGTGGGGTTAAATCCTAATGCCTTTCATCATTTTCAGACCAAATAATTCAAGTAATGCCATGACTCTCAGAAAAAAAGATTGATGTAGAGACTGCTCTACTCTAGCTCAAACTCACATTTACTGGACTAAAATGTTCAATTACTTGTCTTTTTTTCGTCATCCCAAGTATCATCTAGGCCAATTACACCAATTCTACTAGACTAATTTACCAAGCAATTTTAGAGGTGTATCCAGTAACCAAACATATCACACAAGAGCTTTATCACTAGCAAGTTCAGTCCATCAAGGAACAATAATAGCAAGAATAGTATGCTGAATTTTACTCGACTCAAAAAAAATCAAAAAATATTTTTGTATTTTTATTAAATGACACTAACACGTAAACACATAAACACATAATCCTTCTTACACTTAAACCTCGCTTGCCCTCAAGCAAGCTCAATAAAAATGTAACAAAGAACAAAATCACCTAAAAGAACTTTAAAAAATTCTAAAGAAAAAAGAAATTAATACAAAAAAAAATCAGTGATGGGGGAACTTATTGGGAGGGGTTTGGAGGAAATCCCAACAAGAAGAGAGTGTTGTATCTGAATCAGGTTCTATCGCAGACCTCTAGTTTGGCCAAACGGAACCCTGCGAATCCCAGCTCTCTGAAGGTGTGAATTCTCCATGATGCAAATTCAAGTACTTCAACTCTGTAGATCAAGAATTGAGGGCAAATGAGAAATTGAAATTCCTAAAAGATTTAAAAAAAAACTAAAAGGAAAAAAAACTAAGAAAATTGGGTTGCTTCCCAATTAGTGCCTTTGTTTATAGTCTTGGGCCAGATTGTAGATGCCATCAATTTGGCTGGGTGGTGTGTAGAGAAATTTATTCCTCACACTTGAGCATCTCCATATCGATTGGAAAAGTATCATCATCATACTTCAGATCGGGTGGTAACGGCTTCAACTCCCAATTTGAGGCTTTCACATCAAGTGAGACTAGTCTGGCGGACGGGTCCGATTTGGCCAAACTGGACCCAGTGCGCCCTTCAGAATTTTTCCAAACATTTAACATTGATTGAGTGGGGCTGGGCCCTCCGTGGTTTACTTCAGTTCTGGGCACCACTTTCTGAGAGTAAACTGAACACAACAATTTACGGATTTCCTTATCACGTAAGACTTGAACATCTACCTCTTCTGGAATTTTCATCATATCCTGCAGAATTTTAGTCTCAAGAGAATCTTGGACAAGAGGGTCAGTATGATTGATGGAAAACATATTCTCAGCATCTATAGGTTTCTTCATGGGTTTATCAATGTTGAATGTGTACTTATCACCAAAATAATCAAGAGAAATAGTTCCATCACCAACATTAATAATGGTGTTTGCTGTTTTCAAGAATAGACAATCCAACAATACCCCTGGTGTTCCCTTATCATTAGTATGATTCATTTTTACCACATAAAAATCTGCAGGGTACACAAAGTTATTGACTCGCACAAGCACATTTTCCAACAACCCTTCAGGACATACACAAGATTTATCTGCCAATTGAATTACCACTCTAATGTCTACCATTTCAACTCCATTCAAAGTTTGATACACAGATAATGGCATAACATTAATCGAAGCTTCTAAATCACACATGGCAGCATCAATCTCATTATTTCCTATGTAACATGGTAAGGAAAATATACCTGGGTCCTTGCACTTTTGAGACATTTTCTTTTGGATCACAGCTGACACAGATTCACTCATTATGATCTTGCTTGAATCCTTTGGCTTTCCTGCAATAAAATATTTCAAGAACTTGCTTATTGGTGGTAACCTTATTGCTTGCAAGAATGGAAGTTTAATCTCCATTTTTCCAAAAATTGATACAAAATCCATAGGCTCTTCCTTTTTCTTTTCTAATCTACGAGGAAAATGAGGCAAAATTTTAAGTGAAGGATCATGTAAACTCAACCTCTTACTTACCTCAGCTGGTACCTTGGATTTACCTTTATCTCTAGTCTCAGTATGCTCAGGATTCTCAGATTTTATGGTGGTTTCATCGCCTTTTTCCTCCGTTACTTGATTATGAATTTCTGCTGCAGGGTTCGGTTTGGCCGAACCAGACCCTCCGTCAGTGAGCTGGTTCGCTTCTTTGTTCACGGGTTTCAATGGCAGTGCACCAACTATCTTTCCACTTCTGAGCGTGACCTGATTTACCATCTCATGAGGGTTCAGTTGGGCCTAAGAAGGCAATCCAAGCTGCTTCATCCTAAGTTCATTAAGAGAATTCGACAGATGGGCAATTTGTCGTGCATGATCCTCCAAGGTTGATTCGGTCTTCTTGGATTGCTTCACCATCATGTCCATCAACATATCCATATTTTCATTCAGAGATTTCTCTTGACCTCTTTGCCGGGGATGGGGAAAAACCGGAGCTTCTCGTTGAATTGGTGGAACATAGGGTCGTTGGTAATGCTGGGGCTGCTGTGGCGAGGGACCTTGTTCTCTCGACTGGAAGTTAGGGTGATCCCTATACCTTAGATTGAAAGTTTGGGGATATGGTCCACCTTTTTGCTGCCTCTCGTTAAAATTTCCCATAGCATTTGCTTGGACATGTATCTCTCCCATAGTAAGAATGCATTGTGACGTCGTATGGTTGAATGCTCCACACGTATCGCAAGGCCCTTCTTGTACAGACGCAACCTTATCAACGACATTGGATAGCATTTTCTCCATTCTTTCCATCCTTTCCTTGATCTGATCTTTTTTGGAAGTGGATGTTTGTGCCACCTTCTTCAAGATTCGTACCTCCTGTTGATCATACTCCTTCTTAGAGTCCACCAACCTTTTGATGATTTCTCTAGCTTCATTCACTCGAAGGTGAGAAAATCCACCACTACCGGAAGAGTTCACCAAGTCTTTGTTGTTGGATGTCATCCCTTGATAGAAACATTGAAGCAACTGGCTTTCCGTCATTCGGTGATTAGGGCAACTGTCTACCAACTTCCTGAACCTCAGCCAAAACATACTCAATGGCTCATCATATTCTTGCTTGATGCTTGTGATCTCCTTCTTCAAGGCATCCGTCCTTGTGGCTGGAAAGTAGTTCTCCAAGAACAATAGCTTCAATTCTTCCCATGTTGCAATGGAGTTGGGGGCAAGCTCGAGAACCACTGGTTTGCTGCTCCTATCAAACTGAATGGGAATGCCACCAATTTGAATTGATCTTCTGTCACGGTGGATGACCTCTTCTGAACCTTACAAATCTTGATAAATTCGCTCAGAAAATTATAAGGGTCTTCAGTGCTTCTCCCGTGGAACTTGGGAAGTACGTTTAGGAATTCCAGTTTGATTTCAATATGATTTTCGGTCTCTGGCAACTGAATGGGAGTGGGGGGGGTCATCTTCACTATGACCAGTAAGTTCCCACATGTATGGGTTGTTTGGGTTCTGCCCAAGATTCATATTTTGGTATGCTCCGTCAATCTCGATGTCCGTTCCCAAATAAGTAGTTGCTGAAATCGCGATGGGTTCGGTTTGGCCAAACCGAAGGGTCTCGGCAGAAATTGCTTTTTGGGCTTTTGTTCGCTTTCTGTTCTGCTTGGCTGTCTTCTCAACTTTCGGATCGAATATTAAATTCGGCTTGGATGATCTGCTCATAAACCAAGCACACTAACACACGGATTAGTAGAGAAAAAAAATTTAAAAAAATTAACTTACTGCTCCCCGGCAGTGGCGCCAATTTTGGTGAGCGTCGTTTCACTCGCCAAATAACCTGCAAATTCAGATTAATACTAATTAGTACAATGATAAGCAGGGTCGATCCCACAGGGAGCAAAAGCAATAATCAATAATTATTTTTTTCCTACTAATTTTGAAAACCTTTTTGGTGATGCCACCACGCCTTAAATATAGTGATTTTACAAACTCTAAAAATGCAAATGACGACTCTAAAAATATGAGAAAAAAAATAAATGAATGATATCGGCTAAGAATAACTCATGCTAGTTAATATCGATCATAGGCACAATAATGAATCGATTCCTACACATCTACCGGTTATAGGGAAGTGGATGTGCTTAACCCCCAATTCTTTCTTACTTTATCGACAATCAATTAATTATGATTAATTAACTGTTTCCCTTACCAAAATGTTCCCAGAAAGTATTTGCTAAACCATAACACATTTTGATAGCATTAAGTATTAAAAGAACCCGATATAGCAATTACCAAAGTAAAAGCAAATAGTAATGCACTCTCAATTATTCCCCATCTTGCTATTATAGTCTTAGCTAGTTAGCTGTTTTTCACAAGACTGTGCTACTTACTAATCCCATCCAACAATTACGTATTGAAGGAAATTAGATAGCAGTATTCTAAAAACACTTAAGTTGATCAGGCTTAAACATATTAGAAATAAATTCAACCAAGAGCAATCGAGAACATGCAAGAATAAATTATAATGTAATTAGGCCTCACGATTTATAAACTAACATTTGTTATTCTCTGCCGATATATGAATTAGCTACTCATAATGATTAAACTAATTAAATTACTAATATGAAGAAACATGATTATTGAATTAACTAATTTAATAACAGAAGGTATAAAATTACTACTGCAATGCAGCAAAAACAAACAATATTAAAAGTGATTAATTCAGCGCACGGAAACCAATGGCAACTGATTAATTCGCCACAAAATTCCAATCAAACAAGACTTGCAAAAATGCTGCGCACAGAAATTCTTCAACCAAAAGTAATTACTTCTCTTTTGCCTAATAAAACAAAAACCAAGATCACAATTCCAATTTGGTGAACTAGCGTCAAAACAAAAAAGAAAGACACTTCCGGTCTGGTTTCATACGTATAATATATATACGCTCCCATTACAAAAATCATGTTCATATTGGACTCTTTTAAATAAAATAAAATTCCTGCCAAATTTAAATTTTGATTCGAAGAGATAAAATCAAATTTCCAAATTATCTTCAAATATCTCCAAATATCTTCAAGGCTATCTCCACAAATATCTTCTTAAAAGCCCAAATCAGCTCCAAATATCTGCTCTCCATTTGATTTCTTTATTTGCAATAATTGCCCAATACTCCTTACTCCTCCAAATTCCTCTTAAGCCCAAAAACTGTGATCTGTTACAAATAAAACATTTAAAGTGCACATTAATCACGTAAAATCACAGCTAATTCCAATAAAATAAATAACATAATTAACACACATGACAGATGTTACTACTTTTTTTCTTAATTTTCTGAATCATGGAGTGTTTGAGCGGACTATGAATTATACCTACATTGTGCTGATCCCAAAGACGAGTGCATGATTTTTCTGTGGCGGAAAACTTGAAGTTGGGAGAGAATGTGGAACTTTTTTATTTTGGATGCAGAGGGGGGAGGACGCATTATGGTAATGCGTCCTCAATGTCCCAGTTTTTTTTCCCAGTTTTTTTTCCGCAGCACTTGAAGAGGACGCATTTCGATAATGCGTCCTCTAGGGCTCTAGGTGCATTTTTTTCCAGAATTTAAATAGAGGACTCCTTTTTTATATTTATATCTCTATATTTATATTTATATTTATATTTATATATATATATGTATATATATTTATTTATATATGGATTTATTTATATTTATATCTATCTTGATATTTATATTTATATATATGTATATATTTGTATTTATATATTTATATTTATATTTATGTATATATTTATATTTGTCGGGAAATAATTTAGCAAAATGAGTCCTCAAAGCCGAAGAAATTTTATTTTTTTCTGGAAATTATTTAGAGGACTCTATTTTGAAACATAAATATATACATATATATATAAATATAAATAAATATAAATAAATATAAAAAAAATATATAAAAATATATACATATACGGATAAATATATATATATATACATATACAAATATATACATAAATATGAATAAATATATATATATATATATATATAAATATATACATACATGTAAATGTGTGGATGTACATACATGTAAATGTGTGGATGTACATATATGTAAATGTGTGGATATACATACATGTAAATGTGTGGATGTACATACATGTAAATGTGTGGATGTACATACATGTAAATGTGTGGATGTACATACATAAATATAAATAAATAAATATATATAAATATAAATAAATACATATATAAATATAAATATATACATATATATAAATATAAATATATACACATATATAAATATAAATAAAGATATATATAAATATAAATATAAATATAAATGAAGATATATATATATGTATATAAATATATATAAATATAAAAAAATATATAAATATAAAAATATACATAAATATAAATATAAATATAAATAAAGATATATATACAAATATAAATAAATATATATAAATATATTCACATATATATAAATATATATATATATACATATATATATATATATACATATATATATGTAAATATAAATAAATATATATAAAAATAAATATAAATATAAAAATTAATATAAATATAAATATAAATATAAATATAAATATAAATATAAATATAAATATAAATATAAAAATGATATAAATATAAATATAAATAAGGATATATATAAATATAAATATATACATATATATAAATATAAATAAAGATATATAAAAATATAAATGAAGATATATATATAAATATATATATATATATATATATATAAATATACATATATAAATAAATAAATATATATAAATATAAATAAAGATATATATAAATATAAATATATACATATATATAAATTTAAAAATAAATATAAATAAAGATAAATATATATATAAATATATATATATATATATATATAAATATATATATATATATATTTATATAAATATATAAATATATAAATAAAATTAAAAAAATAGAGTCTGTCTCTTGAAAGACGGTCTTTCCATAAGTTATGGAAAGACCAAGGTTTAAAGTGTAAATTAGAAAAAATTAAGATAAAATTTTCGGGTTGCATGAACCGGGTTATAAATTTTATAACTACTACATGTTTCATACTAAAACTTTAATATTGCAACTAAGACCTTTTCCCTTTTATTATTCTAATCAAACCCCGTCTTTCCATAAGCCTATGGAAAGACCGTCTTTCCCAAGACTTTGCCAAAAAAATAAAAGCCACATTTTTAGTTTGACCAGATTTTTAAAAAAAAGCCATGTGGCATCACCCCTCTCCGCTACGTGGCATCATATCCATCAATGCATTTTCACCTGATTTTTTAGGGAGGACGCATGATGGTAATGCGTCCTCCATATGCAAATGCTGTTTGTGGCCACTGTAGCCACAAATATGTCATTTTCTCTCCCAAAGACTCAAAAGCCAGAGTTGATTACACTTTTTCGCCCTATCATACCAAAAGTTATCTCTGATTCCCAATCGTCCTTTATTCCGGGAATGTTGATCACGGATAATATCCTCATAGCCCATGAGTTCCATTACACCATGAAAGGTAGTAGTACAGGAGCCTTAAGTCATATGAGTATCAAGCTCGATATGAGTAAGGCGTTCGACAGGATTGAATGTAATTTTGTGTGCTCCACCCTACAAGCTATATATGGGCTTTCAGGAGACTTTTATAGGTTTGATACGCCAATGTTTGTCGACGGTATCGTTTTATTTTATTCTTAATGGTGGAGAAATGGGACTACAGCAACCGAAGCGAGGACTGAGACCATGAGACCCTCTCTCACCTTACCTCTTTATCATTTGTTCTTACGTCTTCTCGGGACTCTTGACAGACTTGATGTGTTTGGAAACAGAATGTGTTGAATACTGTAATAGCCGCTTCTGCGACCCTGGCCTGGAATACAACTACATCTACAATTATGATAAGAATATAATTCCAATTCCAATTTGGACTGATGTTGATTTGGGCCGAATTGTGTTTTGTTCCAATCCAGTTTGTTAGGGTTTAGTGGAGACAATATATAAAGTGTCTCTCTTCTCTCTGTAAACATTAATTCTGTTCTGCACTTAGATAGGTAGAAATCTGGCCAATTTCTTGGCGTCTGTAACCTGCTACCTATTATAGTGAATCCGTCTCCCGTTGATGTAGCCAAATTGGTGAACCACGTAAATCTTGTGTCTTGTTATTTTCGTTCATATTTTCTGTTCTTTCTCCATTCCGCACAACAAACTGGTATCAGAGCGGTTTCTTTTTCCGGCGATATCCGTAGTGGGTATATCGGATTCTGGGCTCATCAGATCGGAGCTGATCGGGGAGAAAGATGTCTGGGTTGAACGTGAAGATCGACAAGTTTACCGGGAGAAACAGTTTCAGTTTATGGCAGATCAAGATGCGAGCTTTGCTGAAACAGCAAGGTTTGTGGACTCCGCTGACGAAGGATTTCGCGAGTAGTTCTGGCGATGTTGTGAGTCTGGAAGAAAAGGCACACTCGACGATTATGCTTTGTCTCGCGGACGAAATCATCACTGAGGTCTCAGATCAGGAGACTGCTGCACAACTGTGGCTGAAGTTGGAGAGTTTGTATATGACGAAATCTCTAACCAACAAGTTGCTTCTGAAACAACGCCTCTTCGGTCTCCGAATGCAGGAAGTAAGATCCTCTCTCCATAGTAGAGAGTTGCGACATAAGGCAAACAGTACAGGTACAGAAAGTCAGGCCACTGGCTTGTTTGCTAGTGACGGAAACACAAAAGGCAAGGAAACCGGCAATAAGAAGAAGGGCAAGAAGTCATCTTCAAAGGGTCCTAAGGCCAATGATGTTTGTAACTACTGTAAGGAGAAAGGGCATTGGAAAAAGGAGTGTCCGAAGAAGGCTAGTAAATCTGGGAGTACATCTGGTACTGCTGCTGTGGCTGAAGGGGATTTCAGTTCTGAAGATGATTTTGCTCTAGCTGTTACTGGGCAAAATAATCATTCTAATGCGTGGTTTCTTGATTCTGGGGCATCCTACCATATATGCCCAAGGAGAGATTATTTCTCAACTTATGAGCAAGCTGAGGGCATCATTACTACGGTAAATGGTGTTGCGTGCAAGGTAGTTGGGATTGGTTCAATCAAGATCAGGACGCATGATGGTAGTTTCTGTACTTTGAACGATGTCAGGCATGTTCCATCGATGACAAAGAATCTGATTTCTCTTCCTACGTTGGATAGAAAGGGTTTCGTCTACTCAGGGAGTGATGGAGTTTTGTGTGTCTTCAAAGGTTCTAGGCTGGTTCTGAAAGGTGTTCTGCATGGTACTTTGTATTTTCTACAAGGTTCCACGGTTATGGATTCTGTTAATGTTGCATCTTCGGAGGTTCACCAGGATGATATGACTAAGTTATGGCATATGAGGCTTGGTCACATGGGTGAAAGAGGGATGCAGATTCTGTCGAAGTATGATCTTCTTGGTGGCTACAAGATCAAGAGCTTGGACTTCTGTGAGCATTGCGTCTTTGGGAAGCATCACCGCAGCAAGTTTCCTAAGGCGATTCATGGAACAAAGGGCACATTGGATTACATCCATTCTGATTGTTGGGGACCTTCCCGAGTTGAGTCACTGGGAGGTCACAGGTACTTTGTTTCTCTGATTGATGATTACTCAAGGATGACTTGGGTTATCATGATGAAACATAAGAGTGAAGCTTTCTCGAAGTTCAAGGAGTGGAAAGCTTTGGTGGAGAATCAGACCGGGAAGAAGATCAAGAGGCTTCGAACTGATAATGGGCTGGAATTCTGCTCGTCTGAGTTTGATCAGTTTTGTAGGGATGAAGGGATTGCTCGTCATCATATAGTCAGGAATACGCCACAGCAGAATGGCGTAGCTGAGCGGATGAATCAGACATTGCTGGCGAGAGCGAGGTGCATGCTCTCCAATGCTAGTTTGGAAAGGAGATTCTGGGTAGAGGCGGTGAGTACAGTTTGTTACTTGATCAACCGCGGGCCTCACACAGGCATAGAGTGCAAAATACCTATGGAGTTGTGGTCAGGTAAAGTTGTTGATTACTCCAAGTTAAAAGTTTTTGGTTGTACATCTTATTATCATGTTAGTGATGGTAAGTTGGAGCCCCGAGCCAAGAAGGGTGTCTTTGTGGGTTATGGAGATGGAGTTAAAGGCTCCAGGATATGGTCTCCATCTGAGAAGAAGGTTATTCTGAGCAGGGACGTTGTCTTTGATGAAAATTCTTTGCTTAGATCTATGGTGAAGCCCACAGTTGTGCCAGAAACTAGTGGAGTTGATAAACAGGTGGAGCTTGAAGTCACTCAAGGTGAAAATAGATTGGAACAATTTGAGGTGAATCAAGAGCCACAGACAGAATCTGAGATACCGGAATCTCCACCACCAGATCCCCAACCATCAGGAGCTACAGTCCGTAGTTTAGCTCAGGACCGACCCAGGAGGGTTGGAGTTGGGGCGCCCAAGAGATATGGGTTTGAGGATATGGTGGGTTATGCACTATAGGTTGCTGAGGAGGTGGATACTCATGAGCCATCCACCTACAGAGAAGCTGTTTCAGGTACTGATGCTGACAAATGGCTTGCTGCAATGGGAGATGAGATGGAGTCTCTTCAGAAGAATCAGACATGGGAATTGGTCAAACAGCCTCAAGGGAGAAAGGTAATCAGTTGCAAATGGATTTTCAAGAAGAAGGAAGGAATATCACCTGCAGAGGGAGTCGAGTACAAGGCAAGAGTTGTTGCAAGAGGTTTCAGTCAAAGGGAGGGGGTAGACTATAATGAGATTTTCTCACCAGTGGTCAGACACACTTCCATCAGAGTGTTGCTAGCCTTGGTAACACATCAGGATTTGGAGCTCGAGCAACTTGATGTGAATACCGCTTTTCTACATGGAGAGTTGGAGAAAGAGTTGTACATGACTCAGCCAGATGGTTTCCAGGTTCCTGGAAAGGAAAAGTATGTTTGCAAGTTGAAGAAGTCTTTGTATGGACTTAAGCAGTCTCCGAGGCAGTGGTACAAGAAGTTTGACAGTTACATGCTTCAGCTGGGATATACGAGGTGTGCTTATGATTGTTGTGTCTACTACAGCAGGTTGAGAGATGGGTCATTCATCTATCTGGTGCTTTATGTAGATACCGAGTGCTTAGTTACAGGCTACTCGGATTCTGATTATGCTGGTGATGTTGACACGAGGAGATCGATGACTGGTTATGTATTCACTTTGGGAGGTTCTGTGGTTAGTTGGAAGGCGACTTTGCAACCTACAGTGACGTTGTCTACTACGGAAGCAGAGTACATGGCTCTGACAGAGGCTGCAAAGGAGGGAATATGGCTGAAAGGGCTGGTTAGTGATCTTGGTCTACATCATGATCAGGCTACTGTATATTGTGACAGTTTGAGTGCAATCTGCCTAGCCAAGGATCAGGTCCATCATGAGAGGACCAAGCATATTGATGTCAGATATCATTTCCTGAGGAGTGAGAGGAGAATCAGGGTGAAGAAAGTGGGAACTGCTGACAACCCCGCTGATATGTTCACCAAACCTGTTCCACATAGCAAGTTTCAACATTGTTTGGACTTGCTGAACATCAGAGCTGATTAGGTGCTCTATGGGCAGTCCCGGGAGTGGAGGGCGAAGTCTACTCATCTGGCACTGTAATGGTGCATCTGGAGTTTTCTACTTTGAGGATTCAAGTCAAGGTGGAGATTTGTTGGTATGTCTTGAATACTGTAATAGCCGCTTCTGCGACCCTGGCCTGGAATACAACTACATCTACAATTATGATAAGAATATAATTCCAATTCCAATTTGGACTGATGTTGATTTGGGCCGAATTGTGTTTTGTTCCAATCCCAGTTTGTTAGGGTTTAGTGGAGACAATATATAAAGTGTCTTTCTTCTCTCTGTAAACATTAATTCTGTTATGCACTTAGATAGGTAGAAACTGGCCAATTTCTTGGCGTCTGTAACCTGCTACCTATTATAGTGAATCTGTCTCCCGTGGATGTAGCCAAATTGGTGAACCACGTAAATCTTGTGTCTTGTTATTTTCGTTCATATTTTCTGTTCTTTCTCCATTCCGCACAACAAGTATCAAGCTCGATATGAGTAAGGCGTTCGACAGGATTGAATGTAATTTTGTGTGCTCCACCCTACAAGCTATATATGGGCTTTCAGGAGACCTTTATAGGTTTGATACGCCAATGTTTGTTGACCGTATCGTTTTATTTTATTCTTAATGGTGGAGAAATGGGACTACTGCAACCGAAGCGAGGACTGAGACCATGAGACCCTCTCTCACCTTACCTCTTTATCATTTGTTCTTACGTCTTCTCGGGACTCTTGACAGACTTGATGTGTTTGGAAACAGAAGGTGTTTCGGAAAGATAAAGAGGAATAAGTGCGTCCAGGTTTGGCCCTAGAATATCCCATTAATTCTTTACGGATGATACACTTCTCTTTGCCGCCTTGAATAAACTTTTACTCAAATTAATAGAAAGAGTACGCTTTTACACATAGCTCATGACTGTAACCTACTTAGCCAGGACTGAAAGAGGATATACACTGACCGGGATCAAGTCCAGATCATTTTTGGGGCCAACGGTCAACCCAAAAATCTCAGACAGATCCAGTTCTTCAGGTGTCATGTTACCAGGCAGCACCCAATCGAAGTGGTACAGAAGCTGAGCAATTGGGAGCTCCATATTCGGTAGTGCAAATGAAATTCCAGGGCAGATTCTCCGCCCAGCTCCGAAGGGGATGTAGGCGTAATTCTTTCCCTGGTAATCAATGTCTGAATTAAGGAAACGATCAGGGTTAAAATTGTCGGGATCTTCCCAGTGATTTGGATCTCTGCCGATGGCGAAAGCGTTTACGATGACTCTAGTCTTTTCCCGGATTTCATAGCCATTGATTTCACATCGGTCGGTGCTTTCTCTGGGCAGCAACAGCGGGGCGGATGGGCGGAATCTCATGGTTTCTTTGATGACAGCTTGAATGTACTTGAGCTCACCAAGTCGGGATTCATCTACGTTTCCTAGATCACCGTAGACTCTCCTGACCTCGTCTTGTGCCTTTTTGAAAACTTCTGGTTTCTTCATCATTTCGAACATTGCCCACACTACGGTCTTTGATGATGTCTCTCCTCCGGCGCTGAAAACATCCTGAATTTCATTCATTTTGTAAAGTCGAGAGTCAGTTAATCACATGAAATGTTCAATTTAGATAATGAGTTTAGTAGTTATATGTTCTTACATAAATTGCTCCTTTGACGTTGTTGTCAGACAGTGAATACTCTCCTGAACTCTGAATGTTGACAAGCACGTCAACCAAATCTGCTCTCTCATCTGCACTCTTCACTCTCTTAAGCTTATGCTCAGCAATAATGTTCTCAAGCACAGCATCAACTTGCTTCTGAATATTCTGAAGCTTAAACTTCAAACCAGTAACGGTCTCAAGAATCTTAACAGAAGGGTACAAATCCACAATGCTGAAACCGCCCATAAGCTTGATGATCCTGTCCATGAGAGCAATATACTCGTCATGGTACTTGCTTCTTTTACCAAAAGCGGACCGGGCAATGATACTGTAAGTGAGTGAATAAATCATCCGGCTCACGTTGATGACCGATCCTTTCTTGGAATTGATGGCCTCAACCACATTCATCACTTCCTCCTCCCTGATGGGGCGGAAGGATTGGACCCTCTTTGCGTTGAGGAGTTCCATGGTGCATATCTTTCTGAGTTGTCTCCAGGAGCTATTGTTGGGGGAGAAGGCAATATCCTGGCAATTGTAGTTGAGAATGTAGCTGAAGAGGAAATATGGCCTGTTTGCGAAGATGGTATCGTGTTCGTTCATCACCTTCTTTGCAATCTCCGCGGAGGAGACAATAACTGTCGGCACTTCTCCCATCCGGAGGTGTAGGAGAGGGCCGTATTTCTTTGCCAAATCGGAAAGGATACGATGCGGGAGAGGGCCGTTGAGCTGGTGAAGGTTTCCGATGATTGGGAGGGGCTTTGGCCCTGGAGGAAGCTTAACAGCTTTGGGTTTGAATACTAAATTGGCTACCATGAATAAGAAGAGAACGAAAACGGAGAGGGAAATGTAGAGGTTCTCCATGCTTAACTAGCTACCTTTCTTGCTTTTTGAGAGAAGTATCGGTATTGATTTGTTTGAGTTGGTACTTTTGCTGAAATTAATGAGGGTGTCTATTTATAGTAAGTTGTAGACTGTGGCGGCTGAATATGTTATTCAAAGAAGTAAGAAACTGGTGGGATCAAATTAGTTAAACTGATCAGTTGCCACACTTAATTTGACCTGAAATAATTAGCTCGGTAGTTCTTTCTTGGCGGCAATTTTTTATGGTTTGTACCACATGGGTGCGTGTTTTAAATATGTTAACCAGAGTTGAATCTTTATTACAAATCAGTGGGAATCCCATCGTGCAATTTTTTATTAAATAATTTAATTTATTTAGCATTTAATATTTGCATCTTCTATATAAATTGAAAGCTGAAATTAAATTATAAAGTTTGCCATCATTTGAGAATAACCATATGAATTACAAAGTGAAAAAAATCAATTTAGTTAGAATTTATTAAATAATGAAAGAAATTAATATATTTCACAAAGTCTTATTTCAAATATACTACCCATTAGACAGGGTAATTTTATAATTGATGTAATTAATGGGGTACTTTGATATTGATCGTGACTGTTTATCTGCCAATTCCTAGTTTCTCCGACGGCTCCTTTTGTTCGGTTAAACTTTATTGGCTTCTGATCTGTTTCATATGTCGGTAAGGAGAAATCCAAGTCATAGTAGTTTAAGTACTTACTTTTGGTAAGTACTTACTTTTGGTGAGTCCTTACGTATTGTAGGCCGTATGAGTTGGAAATCGTTGATTCTCTAGCTTGGTTCGTGTTGGATAATTTTTCAAATGCCTATGATACAGTGAAAACGATCCAGAAAACCTCTTACTTGCTCAGAGTGGAGACTACATAATGTTTAATGAGGCTGACCGGAAAGTGCTCACTGTGTTACAGTGTTAGTCCAATGTTGCGCACAACTGTAGCCAACTAGTTTGAGCCGAATTATTTGGAAGTGCTGTTGGTTTTCGGCCATTATGCTCTCTGTTTTCCCCTTTTTTTAGTCTTAGTTTAGATATTTGTCAGCCGCTCTGGCTGTTAGCACTTGCAGCTTCAGATATAGAGAATGATTAGTATTGTCATAGATATAGAATATTCTTTATAATCTTACAAATCGACTCCTCTTTTGGAGATATGTTGTATTTTTATTTTCGATTGGGAGCAACAATAAAAAAAAACAAATATTTTTAAAAGATATTGCAATGTATAAATAATTATAGTTTGATCCTAAAAGGTAGTGCAATGTAAAAAGAATGGGTTTCCTGACAGGCAGTCTGTCCATAATCTTATGATCAGACCATTTATTTTTTACCTTATACACATCATTTGTTAAATTACATAGAAAGAATTTAAAATTTTTGAAATTATTTTTTATATCATATATTTTATATTTTCACACACAAATACATATTATTATTGGTTTTAACTTATAAAATACAAGATTTTAATTTTATAAAAAATTACAATATTTAAGTTAAAAGCCCACGTGGACTGTCCCATAAGATTATTAAAATGTCTGCTTTCCTGAGACTTTTTTCATATATAAATACCTTGGGTCTCGTCCCATTTCAAATTAATTTTACTTACCCCGTCCATCTCTCCAAAAATTACTAAATTTTTGCTTTAAGACAATAATTTTAACATTAGAAATTTAATAATTATTTACATGACAATATTATAGGTAATATATGTACATTATTGATAAATAATACTCCCTCCGTCCCACTTTAAAATTCCTAAATGCTTTTCACGGTCTTCAAGGAGCATGTTTGACCGTAAATATCTCTAGTTACCTATAATAATACTGCATAAAAAAATTGATATTTAGAAAATAGATGTTAAGTATCTAACAGTAACTCATATGATATTTTTATTATATATAGATTAATTTATATTTACAGTCAAATTTTACAAAGTTTGACTTCAAAAAAAGCAATTAGGAAGTTTAAAGCGGGACATAGGGAGTAGTTTATTATTTATTGTGTCACTAGTGGAGGCAGTTTGATTAAAGACAACCCACAAAGGCGGTTTCACCATTTTTTTGTTGAACCGCCTTCCCTGACATGTTCTGAAATCGGAACCCATGAAAATTGGGAGGAAAAATTGATGGAAGACGGTTCAACTGACAAAAAAGCGGTTTTCAAAGAACCGCCTTCTATAGATCACATTAGAAGATGGTTCATTATTGAACCGCCTTTGATTGGGTACGATAGAAGGCGGGTCTTCCAAACCGCCTTCAATCGTTACCAGTTCCGAATGAGGAACATGTATTTTTTCAAGACACCCTATTTAGTGGAACAAATTTAGAGATTGGGCATCATGACGATCTAGCAATTTATAAGTTTGGCATTGGCAAGGTAAGAACTTTGAATTAGGCTTGTTTTAGGAGATTGAATTTAGGTTGAAATTATTTGAGACTTATTTAGAAATAATTCATGATGTGAATGGTTAAATGTGAATGTTTGTTGCTTATATGGTAATGTTTGTTGTTGTTCCTTTTTAATAGGCTTGTTAATTCAAATACAAATATAGGTAATCGATTATGGATCGAATTGAATTGATTAGTAGGGACTTGAGAAAATCACCCGATTACGTCCCGTTGATAGAATTGTTTCTTGTGGTTACCTTTGAATACGCTTCCAAGAATGGCATGGTGCGAACCCGCTACCCATGTAAGGATTGTAGAAACGATGTATATTTTGTTAGGAAGAAGTTACGTGAACATCTCATCATGCGAGATTTTCATACTAGTTACATTTCTTGGGTGTGGCACAGGGAGGATGAAACGGGTATGGAGGAAGACCCAATTTGTAAGGAATCAGATGATCCCTTTATGAATGAAGGATTCGAGGAGATGGTGGAGGATGTGGCTAGAGATTTTCATGGAAAACCCGAGGTCCTTGAAGTTTTACATAACGATAAGAAGACGCTCTTATACAAAGGTTCAAGACATTCGGTTTTGAGCGCCACATTGCAATTTATGAATTTGAAAGCGAAATATGGTTGGACTAAAAATGAGATGACTGGGACTCTTGAATTGCTTCGTGATTTGCTACCAAACGGAAATCTACAAATTGAGAAAATGTCAAAGTTTACACAAACAAAAATACCTTCCGTTCAATACATAAAACAAAATAGAGTAACTTGAATCTCAAAAGTAATACAAAAGTCAAACATCATAAAACATGCCTAGTCATCACCGGTAAACATTGCAGAAAATTCTGGATCACTTTCTTCCATATGGGCTCTTTGTGGACATCATTTTCAGCATCACTGTCGGAAAATCAAGATCAAAGTTGGGCATTGTATCATCATCGCTAAGCTCCAATTGCAATTCAATTGATTTTATGAACTATTCATGGTGTGCCTCCATCGCCTCTATTTCTTTTGCCTTTCTAACATCGGCACTGATGCATTGCGTGTAACGAGTGACAACACTCTTCCTATCACGTCCACAACCTACAAAAAATGTGATGGCTATTATAAATATTTTTTTTATCGTAGTACTGGCACAGAAAATGTTAACAACATATATAATGTACAACTCACGGGGTCTAGAGGACCCAGTCATATCCATTTTAGCTTCCCTTGCTCTCTTCACCGTAGCCGCCGCTGCTGCCGGACTAGTGAATACCTGTGATGCCACTTGTTGTTGTCTCCCAGTTTTAGTTTCTCGTGGATGAACCAACTCTCATCACAGTAATCTATACGCAGTGGTCAGTCTACTGGCGTCACTCCAAACTTCCTAAGTAATGCAGCTATCAGTCCCTCATAGGGGAGATCCTTCTTCTTCTCTGCCGAAGCCTTCAACATGTAGTTTATAATAGTGTAGCCCGGGTTAATGGGAATTCCCTCCATGATGTAATAAAAAAGCACGAGTTTTCCTATTTTTGGCTCACATGTGTGTCCACCTGATGGCAACACATTCATACATATCCATTTGAATATTATCCGCTGCTCAATTGTCAGATTCCCTACATCATAACTATCTACCCTACCCGCCCCTGGCTCATCCCTATGGAAGTACTTCTGGGCCATTTCTAAAGGGTTTAGCGGTGTATACTCCATAACCGCCAGGCAACTCTGCTGGTGAAAGATCTCAAGCGGATCATCAGGGGTATTGGGACGAAGCTTCGTGGGGTCAGTGTAAGGGCATGCTAAAATAGAATTGATGGTATATTTCATGACTGTCACATTAATTCCATTAACCTGGCAAAGTCCTTATTGTAAACATTCTTTCCTAGGTTTGCATAAAACTAAACCACCTCATCGGTATGAACCTTATCCTCCAATGTCAATAATTTTTCCATATGTTGGCTAAGGAAATAGCCTACTAGGTAGCCCAAACAAAACTCCTCAAATCTATCACCGGGAACTACCTTAGGATTTGTACACTTACAAACAAGGAGGAATACGTACCTCTGTTCAGCTCCCTGTGTAGAATACTTTTTGACTCGGCTCTAGCTCAGTGATCGGTTCATCGCTACTTGTTGATGCATTTCCACGGTTGCTTATCCTCTTACCACCTCGGCTTCTTGTCATTGTTGAATTGGATGATGGATGAATAGGATTTTATGACTTTGGAATGGGGAGGGATGGTTTGGGTTCTTATGCGATTTGGGGATGATTCCCTCCTTTTGTTTCTTTCAATTTCCGAGCTCGGAAGTAGTTCGACATCAACTAAGGCAAAAAGTCAAAGAAGTTCTGATTGAGGAAGTGACTCACTTTATTGAATTGTGAAGACCTTATCAACTCCTGAGATCAAAACTTATCCTGGAAGGCTTATTATCAAAAGCATTTTCAAAGGGGGATAATTAATGCCCAACATAGGTAGGAGTTCCCTCCTTTTCTGATGAAAAAAATGCAAAGCCCTCCCTCTTTGTAAATCCATCTCAAATCTTCACCCAATCCCATCTTCAATTTCCATCTACACCAAACTCTAGTCTCACAACTCTTGGGGGATCATCAATCCAACATGAAGTTGGAAAAAGAGTTTTTGGGTCTAGGTTTTGTGTAAGGCCAAAAGTCTTTATTTGAGGTATTCATTACACTTACAAGATGGGATTGAGTTTTGGGTCTAGATTTTGTAAGGCACAAACCCTTGAAGCTCCATTTCTCAATCATTTGTATGTCTTCTTCTCAAATGGTTGAATGAGTAAAATTTAGTTTCTTCCTTGTTCATGCCATCATAATATTTTAATGATTTAGTTAATTTAAGTTTTTCCTAATATATACTCTATTTGTTTAGATTGAGTTATTATTTTCTTACCCTCCCATTTGTTAAGATACTATTGTTGTTGCTAGGTTTTAAAATGTCAAAAAATTGAAGAGATTATGGTTGGAGTGCAAGGTAACCCTAATGTTTTGTTCAAAATCGTGGTTTGTATTAATTAATTTAATGACAATGAAATGGTCAATATTTGTATTGATTTTTAAATTTATGTCCCATTAGAGACTCTTTGGAATCAATGCCCCAGACATGGACGGTTTGAAGAAGAGGGCAATGAATACGTTATCCAAGAGTCTTTGTTTCTAATGTAAGTGCTTGTTTAGTTTTATTTGTTCACTATCTATTTAATAAACTACAAATATATTGAGGCGTAATCTACAAACTTCGTTATGTAAGGTACATGTACTTCTTTGCCAATTATAGGGGAAAATGATGGGTGAGCTATTTGTGTCCCTTGAAGATTCGAGGAATTGGATGTACGGACCAAGACCGGATCGAATACATACTCAAATAGTTAAACCGAAAGGATATAAAGTTCTACATTGCACCATACATAGAGAGGTGATGTTTTTAATTTTACAGTTAATAAACATGTTGTTACATTCTAAAATTCACAAATGCTTTGAGTAAAAAATTCATTCCAATGTAGAGGTCATTGGTCTTCCATATTGATTGTCCCGGAAGCTAAGCGTATGTATTGGATGGATCCATTGCACTTTGAACCATCGCAAGAATTTCTACCTATTTTGAAGATTGCATTCGATGAACCAAATGTTCAAAACAAATTACAAGTATTCCAAATCAAGGTTTGAATTTCGTGAATTTATAGTCCTAATTTTTTAATGTAATTTTCTATCCACTAATTTACATTCTAACATAATTGTACAAGAAATAAGCAACAACATGGGCATGTGGCAATTACGTAATGTTATATGCGGCCGAGTGTGTTAAGGATGTGCGGTTGGATTACCTAGAAATTGAAAAGGTATAACTTTAACTTCATAGGTGTGTCAATTATTTGTAATTATCGATAATCTACTAATCTACAAGGCCAATGCTCTTGTATTCTAATGTCAACAGATTTTTCCAAAGGAACAAAAGCCGTATTCACAAGATGACATCAATGTGGCAAGAAATTGTGTGGTGAGACATCTAATATATGTTTGATCACAAACTATTGAAAGACCAAAGATGGTGGTATAACAAACATCTTATCACTAGTGACATGTATTTTGCGGAATAGAAATTCCTTATTTTCTATTTCAATGTATAGATTGTTGCTTGATTAAATACGTATATAGATTTTTGGTGAAACTACAATCACGTAGTGTAGTATTACGTTGGCTAATATAGTTAGGCGTTCTGAGCTGAAAAGAATTTAGTTGAATTCTATTCCTATGTATAGATAATTTCTAGCTTAGGGCTATTAATACATTTTTGAAACATTGAACAATTTTAGACACATTTATTGCAAGAGAAATTTGTGATTTACGATAAATTTTGGTCAGCTATAAAAATTTTGAATTTTTACCATTCCTCCCATATGTTCTTCCGATTTTGGAAGTGGTTTCCCAAGATATACTAGCCTGCCTCCACCCGTGGTCGTTAATTATAGCAAACAAACTCAAGCGGAGGCACTGAGGTCAAAGGGTTAAAATTTAATATTTATAGTTCTGCATCAGTTCTCACTGCTACGCTACCAATAAGGTAGTAATGGTAAGCCCTGGATCTGTCCACAGAGATGCTAGGGTCTAAAAGTCAATGAAAACACAACCTCGTACGGGTCTTCAATCCATACAAGTGAAAGGAATAGCTAGTAAATGCAAACAAAATGGGGGGGGGTTTCAAATTAACAACTACAACGCATAAAAATTTTAACAAAACACAAGTAATCTACATAGCTAAGCACTTGGGGAACCATTGTGAGACATGGATGATTTAATGCTTAGATCCTCGATTCATTCACAAGTAAGATTTACTAAACAACGTAATAGAGTGTTCACAACATTTGGGGTGGGCGATGGCGTACACTTTCCCGTACTTGTCAAATCGGGTGCGCTCGCAACCCCTCCATCAACACTACCATCGTAATTAGGGGAGTACAACAAGGTCCGACCATTGTTGTAGGTCTGTTTCTCCCCCGTACGATTACGTCCCCGGCTTCCACCACGAATGCAAAACTTCCCCCGGTCCTATCAACTAGGCCCAAGGGTCGTTGGCACCTTATCTATGATCTAGGGTCTCTCACACCCTAGGTTTATACTTTTCAACTATCTCTACCCACAACCTATTGGAAAATTTTACGTAATCAGCTAAGACTGGTACGATGGTAAATAAGTCAGAGCAATACTCAGGTCTCCCGTGCACACACTCATGCAGATGCAATGTACTCCCTTACCTATTCTAACATCCAGGTTTCCTTCCCAAAGAGGCATCAATATTTGCAACATACATGAATGTAGCCCAAAGTGCGTGCTTAATGTGGTGTACTATTCATGCAATTAAAACATTCAAGAATAGTCACAATAATATCATGAACACAAATACTAAGATGAATCTAATGAATCTCACATATGCATAAATTAAACATGCCTACAATTTATCCCCAAACTATGGAAACTACTCAATAAATAAGGAATTCAAATATGAATTTGAATTCCACATCCTAGGATCAACACAAAAACAAAAGGAAGGGAAAAAAAGAGTGTTTCTTTTTCTAAAGTTGTCTCCTAATATCCTAAGAATGAAAATAAAGCTATCTACTCTCTATTCAACTTTTTATAGAAAAGAAAAGAAAAGGAAAGGAAAAGAGGAGAAGAACTCTAGAGATATAATTCCCCTCTTCCTTCTATCTAACTAGAAAGAGAAAAAATATACATTATGCCTGCCTTTTTTAACCTAGTAGACTAAGGCTATATTTATAGGAGAAGGGGATTGGGCCTACAAATAGGCTCAAAATAGGCCAAAAATGACTAAACCTAGTTCAGCCGCCTCCCGCCACTGGCCACCGCGGATGACGCGGTCCGCACCTTGTATTTGTCACGGGGCGCAGGATCTGGCATGGGCCGTGTCATCGTCTTGGCCTGGGGTGCTGTATCTGGCGCGGTCTACTCCAACGCCTTTGGCATAAACCGTGGCTTTTGGCGCAGACCATCGTCTAGAAGACATGTTTTTGATTCCTGATCGTTTGGGACGCAGCCCTTAGAGCAGACCGTGGTCTGGAAGGTTGATCTGCTCAGAAACTTGGTACAAACCATATTCTGAAAGGCTGGTATCAACACATTGGACTTGGAACGGTGTGGGTCGTCATAAATGGGATAGTCTGTGCCAATACTTAGCCGGATTTGTGTGAAGTTCTGAACTCATGTGCGCGGCCTGTGAGATTTGGCGCGGTCTGTGCCATAGCCTCGTGGTGAGCGTGATGTTAAACACTATTTGCATGGGCCAACTCCACTGGCACGGGCCGTTGGTGCCAACCATGAACGGCCTTCACTGACCCATGGTACCTTGGCTGGTTGAACTTGTTTCTTTCGCTATGGGTGAACCGTTAGTTCAATTTGAGAGTTTTATTAGTCAATTTTATAGAGTCCGAGAAGAGGAATCCAATGGAATCATCATTGAAGTCTAGTTCTTCTCGGATTGTTTTCAGAATTTGGCACAACTCATCGGACCACGATTCTTTGTTTCTTCATTGGCCGCTTTGATCTCCTTTGCGGCCTATCTTTGAATCAATCTCCTTCTACCATGAATTGATGTTTATAGCCTTCATCTACTACCATTCTAGAGGTGAATGACCTTTGGTCTCTTCTACCTTTCTTACAAATGACCTTCAATAGTTTCTACCGCCCTTACAAACGTCCTTCACATAGAATGTAACCAAAAAGTACACATGGGCGACCTACTAAAGATGATCACATGGAAGATCTAGGACCCCATGGATACAAGATTTCCATTAGTACTAATAAAGTTTACAAAATGTGGGATTTAGACAAGAAAACCAAACACATCCGTCTAAACCCCTTGTCACGTAAACTCAACTAATACTATTAATCCGCCAAACAAAACATGCTAAAAAATATGCTGAATGCAACGGTTAACCTATGCAAAATGAAGCACAACAGGCTCCCCACACTTAACCATTTACTCGTCCTCGAGTAAATAAAGACAAGAAAAGAATTAAGCAAAATGTAGCGTGCAAGCATAAGTTGACTGAGGCATTCAACTTATTCCTAGATTACCATGTTTCCCCTAAAAGAGTAAGCATCTCACAACTCTCACACTCCCCGAAGAATATAAGCAGTCTAACAACTCAAAAGTAAAATGTGAAAAAAGGTAAGCCAAGAAGATAAGTGTAAAACTAGCTTACTTTTCCCAAAATGATCCCCAAAGAAATCAAAGAGTCGTCTCCAAAAAACTATCCACCAAGGAAATCCAAGAGCCATCAACTTGGTTGTAACATAGGGATAATTTGTGATTCACAACCTAGTTACAGCCAAGGAGTAAAGTGTATCATCAACCTAGTTTTTTATTTTCTCTCAATTTCTCTCATTTTGCCTAAGAGCCATTTCGGGTTTTCATCCTAGCTTTAACACACAAAGGGTACTCACTTCTCACCTTTTTCCACACGGCCTCTCATTTTTTCCTAGGCTCATAAGTGTAACCGGGCCTAGCCTCTCAATTTTACTGAGGCCTTTTGACCTATTCGGGCTTTTCCCAATATTACCCAAGTTGTCCTTTTGGGTTTTCAACTTTTCCGGGTTTTTTCCCCTTTTTTTAAATGCTCTTAGAAGAGCTATTAGCTACATAGAAACAACTAAAAATCATAATTATCTAATCCCCTTTGACTCCCCACACTTAAAGCTTGCATTGTCCTCAATGCATATAAAAAATCGAATAACATATGTCAAGGGAAAGAAATAGGAAAGCACTAATAGTGAAAACTGAACACTAAAATCTACCCTTGATGGCATAATCGTGAAATGTAATGAAAAAACTACCATCACTCCAATATACTACCCCTAACCTCTAATCAAGAAAGTTCAATCTAAACACTATCATGCACCCCAAATCGAATAAAGAATTGAATCACAATAGAGGGTTACCTCTTAGGTCATGATGTATGTTTCAAGGGTTTTGAGGGTAAGTGGGTTTGGGTGGTACTTTGGTGATAGTAGGGAATAAATGGTGATTAGGGTGTAGGAAAGTATGTGAGCTTCATGGGTCATGCACTTCTACACACCCCATCAATTTGGGGTTTGGTATCCTCCTTGTCCACCATTTTGAGCATCACGAACCATGTACGTCTACATGATCCATGAGTTGGACTCCCCATTTTCTCACCTTCCTACAAGAACCATATGCTTCCTACAAAACAAACATGCACACAAAGTGTAATAGTGTCCCTACAAATAGGAAAACACACCAAAAATACCAAACTAATATAATTTTTTCAAAGCTCGGGTTGCCTCTCGAGAAGCTCCATATTTTTAAGATCGTCGGCACGACCCTAATGTTATCCATATGGTGCAGGTTTTGTACCCCATCACCTCGGACAACCAATAATGGAGAGGTGGGAGTAAGAATCTTCCAAGAGGAAGATATAGTAGAGGAGGAGTTAACCTTAGAGGGAATAGGCGGTTTGGAAGCTTAGCATATTCAATTAAATTTCCTATGGTTTCCTCTAAGGGTTCCAAAAATGTGGGAGTGGGTTCTATAGGTGGAGGTAGGGGTGGACATAGGCAATACGGAAAATTACGTATAATCACCCCTTCCTTCAATCTCAACAAACCATTTCCCATCGCCTTTAGATTCATCTATCAAAATTACACATTCAACTAGGGATGGTTCATTTTTGGATTATTGGGTTCCGAGTTGGCACACTCTTTCCATCAAATAAAGCAATTGCCCTTCAACTTTCTCAATGCTTGAGAATAGTTGAGTTCCCAAATTGCTAATTTCACTAAGCATTTGTGATTGGAGTAAGTCACTACTCTTGGTCACATTTGCTATAGCTTGCAGAATTTTATATAATCCAATTCGGGAGCCAATCCTAGGGATTGGTTTTGGGGCATTGGGTAAGTTGGTGAAATCCAACTATCTAACCCAAAGTATTAGTTTCCCGATACATCTCTATACCACAAATTTGAGTTACCACTAAACCTCGAATTTGGAGCATCGCGGCATGGGTACCAATTTTGTTCCCATAGGCCTTGAGAACCAACAATTCCTACCTCACTCTCATTTTCGCTCATCAAGAACAAGACTCCGTAGGGTGGTTGCAATGATATATCCAACAAAATCTCACTCGTTGAGCCATTCTTCTCCCAAAGCCACTCAACCTTGGGCAACACTCTGTAGGTTGATCATAATGACACGCCCTACAAAGTGCTATCCCACATTTTTGTTGTTTTTTATATTAAACACAAACAAAGTAAACACACAAAATTAGGAATCATAGGGCAAGGGTCCTCGGTTTGCACCAAAAAATAAGCAATACCTACTCCGAAAAACAACAAACAAAAGAAAAATACTAGCTACCCAACTAGCATGTTATGCTAATTGACACTTAAGCTGAATAGCATCCCCGGCATTGGAGCCAAAATTTGACCCACCTCCACCCGGGGTCTTTAATTGTAGAAAATTAACCGGAGCAGAGGCACCAAAGTCAAAGGGGTTCAAATTTAATATTTCTCACTGCTATGCTACCATTAAGGTAGTTAGGGGTAAGCCCTGGGTTTGCCCACAGAGATGCTAGGGTCTAAGAGTCAATGAAAACTCAACCTCGTACGGGTCGTCAATCCGTACAAGTGAAAGAAATAGCTAGTACATGTAAACAAAAAGGTGTGGGGGAGGGGGTTAGGTTTTTCAAATTAACAACTATAAAGCAAAAAAATAAATAAAAAGAAGATACAAGTAATCTATATAGCTAAGCATGTGGGGACCCATTGTGAGACATGAATGATTTAATGCTTAGATCCTTGATTTATTCACATGTAAGATTTACTAAGAAACCTAATAGAGTATTCAAAACATGTGGTGTGGCCGATGACATACACTTCCCGATACCTGTCACGTCGGGTGCACTCGGAACCCTCCATCGACACTGTCATCGTAAATAGGGGGTACAACAAGGTCCGGCCATTGTTGTAGGCCTATTTATCCCTTGTGCAATTACATTCCGGGTTTCCACCTTGAATGCACTACTTCCCAATCACCTATCAATTAGGCCAAGGGGTCGTTGGCATCTTATCTATAACACCAGGGCCTCTTACAACCCTAGCTTGCTACTATGCATTATCTCTACCCGCAACCTCTTAGACTACTTTACGTAATCAGCTAAGACTAGTGTGATGGAAAATATGTCAGAGCAATACTCGGGTCTCCCATGCACACACTCACGCAGACACAATATACTCCCTCACCCATTCTAACATCCAGGTTTCCCTTCCAAATGGGGCATTAATATTTGCACCATACATGAATACATCCCAAAGTGTGTGCTTAATGTGGTGTACTATTCATGCAATTCAATCGCTCAAGAATAGTCACAATAATATCATGACCACAAATACTAATATGAATCTAATGAATCTCACATAAGCATTAATCAAACATGCTTACAATTTATCCCCAAGCTATGGAAACTACTCCATATATATTGAACTCAAACTTGAATTTGAATTCCACATCCTAGGTTCAACACAAAAACAAAAGAAAAGAAAAGAAAATGAGAGTGTTTCTCTCTCTAAAAGTTGCTCTCCTAATAGCCTAAGAATGAAAATAAAACTTTCTACTCTCTATTTACGTTTTATAGAAAAGAAAAGAAAAGAGAAGGAAAAGAGGAGAAGAACTCTAGAGAGAGAATTCTTCTCTTTTCTTTCTATCTAACTGGAAAGAGAAAAAATCTACAATATGCCTACCTTTTTTTAACCTAGTAGACTAAGGCTATATTTATAGGAGAAAGGGATTGAGCGTAAAAATAAGCCCAAAATAGGCCAAAAATAACTTAAACCTAGTTAAGCAACCGCCGACGTGGGCCATCGCGGATGGTGCGGGCCATGCCGTGTACTTGTCATAGGGGGCGGGATCTGGTGTGGACCTTGTCATCGCCTTGGCAAAGGGAACTGCATTTGGCACGGTCTGCGCCAACGCCTTTGGCACGCACTGTGGATTTTAGCTCGGGCCGTCATTTGGAGGGCATGTCTTGGATTCCTGATCATGCAGGACGAGGCCTGTAGCACGGACGGTGGTCTGGAAGGTTAATACACTCATAAAATTGGCATGGGCGGTGTCATTCTCCACACCCCGCCGACTAGTCTTGACATTTTGGACTTGGAATGGCACTGGCCATCGTGAATGAGACGGTCTGTATCCATACTTAGCCGGATTTGAGTGAAGTTCTGAACTCGTATGCGCAACCCATGAGATTTGGCACTGTCCGTGCCATATCCTCGTGCTCAACATTGTTGGCACATGCCAACTCCATTGGCGTGGGCCGTTAGTGCCAACCTGGTGCCAACCCATGGTTGGCACGCCGACCCATGGTACACCGACCCATGGTACATTGGCTGGCTGAACTTGTTTCCTTTGCTACGGGTGAACCGTTAGTCCGATTTGAGAGTTTTAGTAGTCGATTTTATTGCACTCAAGAAGAAGAATGCAAAGGAATCAGCCTTGAATGCTAATTCTTCTCGGATCATTCTCAAACTTTGGTTCAACTCATAGGACAACGATTCCCCATTTCTTCATTGGCCACTTTGATCTTCGTTGCCCCATATTTTTGACTCAAATCTCCTTCTACCATGCATTGATGTCATGGCCTTTGTCTATTACCATTCTAGAGGTGAATGACCTTTGATCTCTTCTATCGTCATTGAGAACAGCCTTCAATATTTTCTATTGCCCTTACGAATGACCTTCACATAGAATGTAACCAAAACGTACCCACGGACGACCTAATAAAGATGATCACATGGAAGATCTAGAAGCCCATGGATACAAGATGTCCATTAGTACTAATAAAGTTTACAAAATGCGGGATTTAGACAAGAAAACCAAACATGACCGTCTAAACTCCTTGTCACATAAACTCGACTAATACTATCAATCCGCCAAAAAAACATGCTAAAAACTATGCCAAATACAATGTTTAATGCAAGAAAAATGAAGCACATCATATACGTTAAAATCAGTAAGAGATGACTTTCAGTTCCTCAATCGGAACCACTTATAAGGTTTCAGTTCCTCAATCGGAAATAAATTCTACATTCAAGTGAATTCAAGATTCAAAAACCAGGTTGGCTCCGGGTTTGACACACAAATCAGTAACATAAATAGCACCTCTGACACAAGTCCAAGTGTTAGAACAGAATTATTGTTCCAAATGAGGAACTCTACCAAGCAGCAGAGGATGATGATTATGTTTCAAGCTTGGAACTTACTTAAAGGCGGTTCCTCTGCCGTGCTAAAGACAACAAAGAATAGCCTTTAATCAGGCCATTTAAAGGTGGTTCTAGGAACCATCTTTGATTGTCGACGATCAAAGTCCAAAGTGACTTCTCTGGTCCAAAATAACCATCTTTAATCACCCACCCTCCACTAGTGTGTGTACATAGTGGGTCTAGTGGGGCAAGGTGGGCTTAGTGTGTATACATAGCGGGTTTAGTGTGTACATAGTGGGTGGAATAGAATATTTTTAAAGTAACTAGTTTTTCTATATACAGTTTGTTTTGTATTTTGCTTTTTAAAAATAAAATGACTTCAATATCTCCGGGTGTAGATCTAGACCAACACATATAGAAAAGATTTTATTATATTGTTTTTGGATGATGATATATTAATGGTGACCCTAATAAGATCTCTCGATCTAGTGTAGGAAGAGGGTATTAAAGGCGGTTCCCTTGGACCAAAGAAGTCACTTTTGGGGGTGACTTCTCTGGCCCCACCTTTGATCGACATCAACTAAATGTAGTTTTGGGAACCTCCTTAAGGTGGAACCGCCTTTGATCGGTTCCGAGTTTGGACTCTAGTCTTGGTCCTTAGACACTTTGACTAGTTACAAGCTCGTAACCTTTTTACAAACTCATAACTAGAAAAAGGTTATGAGCTCGGAACAAGTATCAAACCTGCCAAAAGAGTTTCACACTCAGTCGTCTAATCCGGACGTACACTGTAATTCGACACTTGAAATGATTTATTTATGAAATTATTGTTCCGAGGTCGGCAGTTATATCAGATTAGTGCTTCCAACTTTGGAACTCATGTTTGGCCATTTGAGAAAAAATGGTAGGGGGATATTAGTTCTAAATTCGGAACTGTAATATGACACTGACAAATACTGGCTTTTTCAATGAACCTGGCTTGAATAAAGCCACGTATAACAAATCCAGTTAGTTCAAAATACATAACATTATCACACTAGCTATAAAAAATCTATATACTTACTGGTGAATCAACAATCTATAGATAGGAACAGTACAAGAAACATCACCTGTTACCTCGGTTCTGCAGGACTTCTTACCTCGGTTTTTAGTCCATAAAAAATAGAGGTAAATACAACTGGAGTAAAAAGTAAATTTTTTACCTCGGTTGAAAACTGAGGTAAAAAATGTCTTTTGCCTAAGTTTTCAACTGACGTCTGTAGGTATTATCAGCAACGTCGGTTACAGAAAGAAGGTCGACGATTGGAGAACATATGTACGACCTTGTTTGAATTGACATCGGCTTCCACTTGTATGCGAGGTCGTCTAATGCAAGAAAGCAGACAATGGGGGTTGGCATGCTGCAACGTCGTTTGAACTGACAAAAATTGACACAATGTTCGATATTGCACAACGAAAGTCACTCATGTTGTGTGCCTGCTGACGTGGAACACTTAGAAAAATGATGTCGTTTTGATGGGCTGATGTTGCAAAAAAATGCTAATAACTGTGACATCGGTCACGTGTCATCTGGGCACTAGTCTGCACGACGTCGCCAACCCAGTCGATCAGACTTCGTTTTTCATACAATATTATAATATTTAATATTTGATGATTAAATGATTAAGTGTCATACCACATTCAATTGTTTTCAATTAATTTGGGAAAGAATGACATGTTCAAACCAACAAAACTATAACATATAATACAAATACATGTCACAACATATTGAAATACATAAGGTTAATTTGAAATTAACTAATTATTTCTATTGAACCACCACTTTCTACGTTGCACGCCATTAAAACTGTCAAGATGGGTAGTGAAATGACAAGTCAACCCACCTACATGCTGAAGGTCTATTGATGACTCCCCTTGGTCCTATTAATATCATTGTATACGAAACAAAATTTATGTTAGAATTAGGAAGTCCTTAAATGAAATACACATAATGTAGTAAAACGTAGATGACATTAAATCCAAGATGGTAAAAGTAACAAAACTGGTTTCATGCGACGTCACAGATATGAAATGAAGATGTCACAAAGACCAACTAGTAAGTGAGGTTGAACATTCATTGACATGACAATAATATGAATTTCTTTGCAAAGTCGGTATTGGTTTGGTAATATTTTGCATTGGCCCATGAATGTGACCGAGGTTGCAGATTCAAACTATGTTCATAGAAATCTTGGCATCTTTCTTTATAATCAAAACAAACATGGCACTATCTTGGAAATAATAACAAAAAAAAGTATAACATGTAAGTCAAGCATCATACCTCATGAAATGTAAGAATCGTTGATCAATTATTGATTAAAAAAACCTATAGCAAGATCATCACATAATTGGTAATTGAACATGGAATAGATGTAAAAACTACCTCAATTAATTAGGATTATAAGATGCTCCATCCTCGGACAGTTGTTGATGTTTGAGAGAAGCAACTTGATTAGATCTTTAAATGTTGTAAGGTTGTGAGTGAAATGGATGGTGTGGATTTTGGGTTGTAAGATTCGTGTTGGAAATGGGAAATGGGTGCTAGTGCTGAGATTTAGTGGATTGAAACAGGGTGGGGGGAAATTTTGGGTTCAAAATTTTGGCTGAAAATTTCAGTTCCAGATTGAAATTTTAGAGTGACCGATATCGTTCTATCTTTGTTTTAGTGTCGTATCAATTGACACAAGTACGATGTCATAGATTATTTAAATTCCGGGGGTAATATACACCGTATCAAGATTGAATCCCGTCCATTGACCCATTCATGCCAAAAGCTGAACTTTTTTGTTGTAAAAAAAAATTAAAAAAATATTATCTCCAATTTTTCATTTTGGAAAGGGTAATAAAGGAATACTAGCAGAAATGACTAATGGTTAAAATTTGATGGACGAACTTTTATTTTCTTTTAATTCATAAAAAAACTAGATTATATAATTTCATGCGATTCTATGTGGTGTAAATTATCATGCTCATAACGCTTATTGTATGGGTAATAATGGAATACTAACACAAATGATGGACGGTTACACCGGTTCGCGGACGAGACACTTGCAATCCCAAGTCAAACTCTTTATCACCGTAAGTGATAAAGAAACAGACATGATCCCATAGAGAGTTCCACAAGTTCTTTATGAATGACCTGTCTATACTTATAAGTAATAATCTACAATTTACTCTAGACAATGTAGTTGCACTTTTTAATTTTGATGGACAGATTTTATTAGCTTTTAATTTCATAAAAAACATAGAATATATAATTTCATGCGATTATATGTGGTGCAAATTATCGTCCTTCTCCACCATATTTCAGGGACCCGAGTGTAAAAATGGAAAAGTTCATCAGTTAGGTTAAAATTGATTCCGATCATACCAGACGCTAATAAAATCTGGTAACAGTTATACGTTTAAAATAGCAGTGTCTAATATACACTTACCTATTAATAAGGTCAATTTTTTCATCTTGGTCAAATGCGGACCTAGTTGATATGCTATTGGGTAGAAATGTTGAGGCTCAATTCTAGATAAGCCAACTTTGGTCTTCTATCAGTAAGATGTTAGTGAAACATAATTAGTATGCGGTGTCGCACAAGCATAGGTACAACGTAGGCCCTTCCCATGCCAGCGGGCTGAAATGGTGAGGTCCACACTCCTAATAGCCGACATTGCCTGCCTTTCGCTGTGACACTCGGTATATATGACTGTAATGGAACGTCGCAACTACCCTAGGTGGAAGCTCATCGATAACGAATATACAAATGGAGCCCATCTTTCATATATCACTTCAACGTTGCACATTTCCCTCAAATTTTAACAGTGCCCCTGCCAATCTTGTCAAAGGTATGGTTTCCACATGTGGTTACATTACTTTTGTTATTCTATTCATCATAGAAATTTTTATCTATATGGATTATGGTTTGAATGTGTTAATTTTTAAAATTTTTGAAGTTTCTATGAATTGGGGTGGTAAGATATGGGTTTAGGGTGTTAGTATTTGGTTTCTAAGTCTTCTAGCTATAGAGTGGTTCAATTGTCTGGTTTAGAACCAAAATTTTTCCTAGTTTTCTATTGTTGTTACTATTATCCATCTACTATAATGTGACATTGGTCGCTAGCCGAACACTGTTCTGTTTTACTGATAAACATGCGACGTCGCGAATAATGTTTTCTTTATAAAATTGGTCAGTGTGACGTCGCAAGCCTCTCGGTTAACCATTTGGTTATACCGAAGGTTAGGCGATTTTGCCTTGACTTGTTCAACTTACCAAATAATTTGTGTTCATTATACAATTTCTATCTACTACAACATTTAACACCCCTGACAATATGAATTACTGTAATCATGTCTAACAATTATGGTTCCAGCCGTGACCCGATCGAGGTATCAGAGTTTTGGTTATTTTTTAAAAATATTCCTTCTATTATATTAATAATATTATAAATGAATTGTTAATAATTTCATTGACCAATATAGATCTGTAATACTTTAAATGATGACAGTCTGTGATGCATATTCTAAGGCAGATATTTACATTTTGTACATATTTTGACCCAGACAAACTTTGGGTCAGTTTCAATTATGGTAAGTCCTCCCTGTCTAAAACAAATTTAATTTCCAATTAACTTTTTCTATAGATTACTTTCATCTGTACGGGTGTATGTGTGGCCCAGCAATCAAAGGGCCGAGAGTCGCTAGGCCCAACCCAACATTATCCTGCCAAGCTTCGGTCCAAAAAAAGGAACAGGTAGATGGAGTTTTTTTCTTCTGTGGGGGATGGAATTTTTTCTCCTTTCATTTTCAGGCTGCTCAGGTAAGCAATGATATTCACTAGGAGTGCAAAAGGACACAACCATCAGTCACTAGAGCAAATGCTGGAAATAAAATGAGGGAGCACACCACGAGCAACATCATACACCTAGTAAAGAGCAAGGGTTCAGTAAATAAGAAAAATAGGAGAAAGAAGAAGATGTATAATCTCCAAACAGTGATAAGGAGAAACGGGCGTTCGCAACATTCTTATAAGTGAACATAGAGGATATGTACGATCAATTCTTGAAGTTTCGGAGGCAAAAACTCCCAAGGCCAGAGAAAAGGGAAAATCAAGAATGCAAATATCTCTGCCATGAAGAAGAGCTGCGTGACATTGTCGCAGAAGATGATGCAGATAAGTCTCTTTTCGCACCACACTTACGAGACTTCATGATGCCTAAAGATTTCAAGCTTTCTCTACACCTTAAAGTCTATGATGGTACCACAGATCATGTAGGTATCCTCGCCATCACCATTATCCCCCTATCTGAGATGAATGCCATAAGCCGATTGCTGGCGACGGAGATTCAGCGGTGCCAACTGCCCAAAAAATAGGGCTTCGCCAAAAATGGTAAGAACTCAGAATTTTTCCCTTGATCCTGTCTCATTTTTGCTCTCGGGTTTTGTGTATTTAGTTTCTCTTATTCCCTCTTTAAGATTTATGGGTAAAATCTGGGTTTAAGGTGTGATTTTCCCATAGGGTTTTATACTTTTTAAAAAATTTCCTCGTTTTCTTGTGATTTCTGGGGAGTTGGAGATGCTAGGCTATTTTCCATTTGCTTGTGTAAAGGTTGTGTGGTGTTACGTTGTTTTTGACTATAAAATCCTAAAATGGTAGTGCTAGGGTTTTCTTATGCTTGCTCTCCAAGTGTTTGATGTTTTGTCTGATAGAGAAAAAAATGCTTGAATTACAGGGGAAGAAGAAGATGAATGTTGGGATGTTGAACCAGAAATATTGTGGCATCTTGGGGATCAATGGATCAAAGAAAATGCTTCTGAGTGACACGAAGTCTGACATCACCAAATATCGTTACACTTTAATTCAAGCAGTGCATTTTCATATAAATATTTAACGTAAATGTCGATGATATGGTCAAGTGTGTTTCTTCATGATGTATTTAAATGGCTTTAGAAAGTCATGCACTTACCTTAAAACTGATTGGTATTAGGCGCACTAATTTGTCTCAATAGAGAGAGCTCCAAAGAGAGAGTGGAGAAGAAGCTGGCCTTGAGAAGTTTGTTCAACACGTGCATTGGAAAGATTACATTCCAAACACAGTTTTGGTCGATTGTACATCAAATTATTTTATTGCTAGTCGTTATTATGAATTGTTGTAGAGAGGAATGCATGTCATTACACCAAAAAATAAGGCCAATTCTGGACCACTTGATCAGGTAAGTTCCATAATATTTATATCTCCTTCAAAATAATATGTTTTAGTCAACTAAGAAGCTCAACTTTCACTTGTTAAAAACCGTTTTATATAGATATTTTTCCGAGCAACTTGGTTGCAACATCTCAAATGGTAGTGTCTTTTCTCTCACTTACCATTGGTACTTTAGATGAATCTTGTCATTCTTAATGCACCAACTTGGTTCCATATGGCTCGAGATTTCAAGTCATAGTTTCTGAAAAGTCTTCAAGTCATTATTTTGATAAATTAGCGTGGTTTGATCTGGCTTCAGATTTCTAAAAGCATTTGTTTGATATTCAGTAGCTTGGTTCTGTACCATCTAGCTTGAGATTTTAAAATAAATATCCTTGAAAGCTCTTCTGAATCTCTGATGTTATAAATATGATTTAAAATGCACTACTTGAAGTTGAGAGCCCTTCAACGATGATCCTATACTCACTACTTCTACGAAGAAACGGTTGGGGTTGGTTTACTGATCATAAACACCTTGCAAGGTCTACTTGAAACCAGGGATAAAATATTACGCATTGAAGGCATTTTCAGGTTAGTCAGGCCTGTGCTAATTTCTTCATGTAGTTGTCTCTACCAACTTATAAACAAGAAAGAAGTGAAAAATCTGTACCATCCTACGTAAAATAAATGTGGGTCCTATAATAACACCAGAATTCATATCTTGTTTGCTGATACTATATCTTGAATTTTGACTGCAGTGGGACTTTGAGTTATATATTTAACAACTTCAAAGGCATGTGACTTTTCATTTTACCAAGTATAGTCTACATGCAGAACAAATATAATTGTTGCATTTTTTACACTGTGGACTTAGTATTCTAGTTGCTGGCAGGAGTTTCGGTTGTGGTGAACTATTTCTCAGGTGCGCTATCATTTAGTGGTGCTCTTATGTGATTATGTTTTTGTTATCTAGAATAAGAGGGAAAATAGAGAGTTAGGATTTTACCTGGGTTTATTTTTTAGTTTCATTACTTGCGAATTGCATCTAATTGGAGCTTCTTCTCTATTGGTTACATGTGTAGTCTGATGAAGAATGTGAGTACTTGATCGAGCTTGCGAAGCCTAAAATGGTGAAGTCAACTGTGGTTGATAGTGATACTGGCTAAACTAAAGATAGCAGGTTAATATTCTGAATTCTTTTACTCATTTTGTATGTAGAGTCTTTTTGTGATTTTCTCATGTATGTAGAGTCTTAATCGCTAACTATTGGTTTGCTCCTATGCCGGGGTGAGAGTGTCGTGTCGGTGGTGGTGAGATTGATTCCTCTCTAAGGTCTCCGCCGCAATGTTTAGTCCCATTGATTATTGATTTTGTATCATAACATTTTTTTGGTTTTATTTCTATATTATAAAAAATTGTGAAGTTAATTTTATTATTAAATTAATGTCCTACTAAATTGTTAACTTGATTCTTTTCCCTTCCTCTGAAAGCGGCAGCTCAGAGGAAGGGATTTTTTTAGTCATCATAAATATTTTAGCACCGATTTAACAAAACATCCGGTGCTAAAATTAACACCAGTTGAAAAACTGGTGCTAACAAAAAAACCGACGCTAACGAAAAAACCGGTGCTAAAATTAGTGCAAACCAGTGCTAACAAAAAAATTGGTGCTATCGTGGTACATATTAGCACCGGTTTAAAAACTGGTGCTAAAAGTAGGGATTTAGCACCAATTTTTTTTCCAACCGGTGAAATAATTTCATTGGTTAATTAGGCACCGGTTTTTTTTACGAAAAAACCGGTGCTAGAACAAAAAAAATCAGTGCTAAAAGGGGGTTCCTGTGATAGTGTGAAGTCGACGACTGACTAATGTTAGAAAATTTAATCCTTGTGAATGACAAAACTTGCATAGCCCTAAATTATATAAATAGAAACAGCATAGTAGAAGCCACTAGCGGTGAATAACATATAAAAGGTGGAGTTCAAAGGCGGTTCCGAGAATGAGATAAGCAAGGAGCATCCTTACTTCAACGAAACTCTTGTTCTCGAACAACACTAGAACATTTGCATCTTGACTTTGTGGTCACATTAGCAGGGGTAGACACCTTGAAATGGTTAGATGGCTAGCATGTAGACCTCTTGGTGTGGTCCTTTCATATTGAGGGTATGACATTAGTGCTTCATTTGTTTGATCCAGAGCTTGGAAGTATATGCGTTTAGACATTTTGGGCTATAAAATATGCACTAATTCCACACTACACATAAAAATATAAGACACAATTAGACAATTATAATGAGGTTCATACGAATTCAATCAATGTAGTACACTATTTATTACAATAAGGGTCACAGTGAAAACAAATCCAACGAAAACCATAAATCATGTTACATAGATGAGCATTGTTTCAAGTTAGACGTTTTTGACTCTTTGAAGGCTCTCTCATAAGCACACTACTTCTTCTATAGCTTCCATATACTCTTCCTTAGTTGGCACACTTTGTCGGGCACCTATTTGTAGCAGGTCTTCATGCTCTTAATAAATTCTGGGCCAAACTCTTCTGCATATACATTTTTTAAATAACAATTAATAAAAGTACTTCTATAAACTCATATATATCTATGAAATATTAAATGTACCTTCTTCAACCCTTGCTCTCTTGTGAGGCTCGGCCGCATCAAGAGGTTTGTGATGCCACTTGTTCTCTTGTAGTATCCACGGTTTTCTTGAAAAAATACCGCTTTTCAAAGTACTTGCAAGCTTTTTAATCACCATGAAAAGCCAACCCCTCTACACCTCTCAATATAAATGTAATCAAGTTTCTATAGGGTAGATTCTTGATAATTCTCTTTGTTATAGCTACATACACCATGTTCTTAAAAATGGTGGTCCTGGGATTAACTATGACCCCTCAATCACATAATAGAACATTATAATAATTGAGTAATTTGGCTAAGTGAGGTGACCGGGAGTGGGTACAATCGACCTAGCTATTATCTCATAGACAATTCATTGGCTAGACTCTAGTTTCTTGAAATTAAAAGATTCATGGCTACCTAGGTTATGAGGATCTAGTTTGAAGTACTTCACACTACACGCAATTTGGTCAATGCTAGGATAGTTATCATTAAGCGGCCATTCCCCCCTATGATAAACAACATCTAGAGGGCCATCCTCCACTTGAGGGTAAACATCTTCTGGACCCTTATAGGGGCATTCAATTAGTTGATTGATAATCCATGGGTTAATTTCAACATTAAACCCATTCACCCTAGTCCAATAATTACCTGAACCCTCTATCTCATGAATATTGGCATAAATTTGACAAATCTCATCAAAATAAGACGCTTCTTCAAACTAAGAAGTTTGAGAAGATGTTGTTCCTCGAAAAACCTCTAACTCTATGCTCTTGTACATATTCAAGTTTATAACATAGGTATCCAATACTTTTCCATCATCTCTTAAAGCATTAAACCTATTTTGAGATTAAATGGAAAGAAACCTTGCTTCGTAGCCCAGATTCTTCGGTCAGCTCCCTCTCATGGATTTGGAATGACGTTTGGTAATGGGTGCATTTGGATTTGATGACGACATGATGTGAGGAGGTGATTCCTGTGTGTGTTAGGATTTGAATTTAAGTGGGGGTTTGGGTTCTTCAGTCGGAAATGAGGCTAGGGATTTTAGAGTGAATCTCAATTTTTTTTATATATAAGTATATTAGTTCCAAGTGCGGAACTAAGTCGTGTCCATTTATCAAATGCCCGATTTGTAGTTCCTCACTTGGAACTCTGCCAAACAATGAGATTGTACTGACAAGAATAATTGTTCCGAGTCTGGAACATTTTCTTTCCAAGAATTACAATTTACCTTTAAAAGAATGCAAAGAGACACATTTGGGAAGGTTAGTTCCAAAATATACGTCAGAAGTCGGAACTGGAGTTCCGAGATTGTAACCTCAATTTTTGTGCTATCATATTAGCCATAGGACCCTATTCCGAGATCGTAAAGAATCCTCTGCTAAAAAAGCCATAAAACATAAATTTATTGAAAACACCGAGTTAGTTACTGAAAATGCATCAGAGCTCGGAATTTTATTTCCGAGATCATAACTTTATTAATCGTGTTTTCATTAGTAGAATCAGATCATGTTACGAACTCTTAAATTATATTCTAGTAATTAAGCTTTAAAATAATTTTTTTTACGAAGACTAGGTTAGTTCCAGAAATTACATTAGAGCTTGGAACTAAGGTTTCGAGCTCGTAACTTACTTTTTGTGCTTTCATTAGTAGAATCAGCTCCAGCTACAAACTCGTAAAGTCTATTTTACTTATTCAGCTTAAAAACAAAAAAAAATTAAACAAGACCAGGTTAGTTCCAAAAATGACATCAGAGCTCGGAACTACAATTACGAACTTGTAACTTAATTACTCATGATTTTATTAAAATAGTCAGATAATGTTACGAGATTGTAAAGTATACTCTTACACAGGGTTCCAAGTTCTGAACGTCTTCTGGGAAGATGTTCGTACTGAAAAGAAAGAGTTTCACTATTGGAACTCTGTCATGAAGTGTGGTAAATTTACAATAATGTGACATTGAGTTTTTCCTTTGAATGACGAAAATAAACAAATAAGGGGAGACATGATATCTAAAACCTAGTACTCATATTAGAAAAGGTCTAAGACAAATAAAAACAAGGTACTCATATTATGAAAGTTATAAGACAAATTGAAAGTGTTTTCATCTGAAAATATCCTAAAAATCCCTAATTATTACAATTGAACAAAGTGTTTTCAATTCCATGCATCATCAACCCAACATTTCTTCAATCTCGGAGTCGGTCTTCTCCTGATCCGCATCTCTGTCCTCACCATCCTCATCCTCGATCTCATCATCCTTAGAATAATTGGGATTAAAGTTTGTCATACCCTCATCGTCACTAAGCACAATCTGGAGTCCAATGGATTCTATGAATTTTTCATCCTTGGCTTTGGCCGCAGCTAGCTCTGCACTAGCAGTAATAACTTTGGTTCAGAGATAATTCATTTACCTTTTGAAGGTACTCATCCATGAACTTTGGCTTCCTACAAAATATAAGAAATATTTAAGAAATGGTTATTACCAATAATTAAATAAGGGAATATACTTGAGTTAAAAAAATTTCAATACTTACGAGATGAAGATGCCCCTGCCCTCACCACTTCTCTAGCTCTCTACGCTGCCCTAGCATTAATCCCAAGAATTGTGTGTTGGACATATACATCCTTAGAGTTCAATAAAAAATGCTTGTGGTCGAACCAAGCCTTATAATAGTACTCTAACATAGTGATTTGTCAACGGAGATAACCTTCCACTTCTTAACCAATGTCGTGATCAAGCCACCATAATGAAGATCTTTCTTTTTACCCCCTGTGGCCTTCGACATATACATCAAAATTGTATAGCCTGGGTTAAGGCTCACACCCTCATTCACGTAATAAAATAGCATGAGGTTCCCAATTGTAGGCTCGCATGCATGGCCCCCCAATGGTAGAAAATTTTGACATATCCATTCATATATTAACCTATCCTCAATGTACAACACCCCCACATCAAAGCTCTCTGCCTGCCCTGGTCCCACTCCCGACCTATTGAAATACTTTTAGCCATTGCAATTGGGCACAATGGGGTTACCTCTATAACCCTAGGCCAGTTGTGTTGATGGAAATTTTCAATAAGTCCACCCTCATCAACAGGTTTCAACTAAGACGAATCAGTGTACTCGCACCTGAGGGCATCTTTAATTGACAACTTTGTACTGGGTATTCTCACACCATTGATAATGGTTTGGTCCTTATTATTACTACCTTGTCCTAAATTAGCATAAAATTGTAGGACTTCATCATAATGGATGGGGTGATCTAATAGTAATAATCTTTCAAAACTAGAGGGCTTCAATTTCTCAATCAAATTCCCTAGACCTAGTGGCACTACATCAGAGGTATGAATAATCTTTGGATTAGTGCATTTCCTACAATGGATGGCCATATACCTTTGTTCAGCACCACCATTGTAGAATCAGTCAGAACCGCCGGGGAGCTCTTACGTTGGACGATGACTACAGGTTTAAGCATTCCCAGCACCACCGCCCATTTTAGCACCGCGATACCTAGGACCCATTGGTTTATCGGTGAGTGGAAGTTGAACGGAGGTTATGAGGTCGTAAATTTGATGAAAAAAATTTGGGATTTAGGGGAAGATTGGGGATTTATTGTTATGCTATGACAACCTGCCTCTCTTTTATATATATATAGTAAGAGCCAGTTCCGAACTCGGAACTAGTCTATCATATTCCACGAAAATGAGATGTAGTTCCTCACTTGGAATAGCTTTGACTGACAACTCTTTTGAACTCGAAACTACTTTGTGTGCCTCAAGAAAAACAAGGCATTAAAGGCGGTTTTCAAATGGGTAATTAATGCCCATTTTCAAAAGCGATAATTCCCTCCATTTTTCTCCCTCAAAACCCTCCCAAAACCTTCTTCCACAAAAATCTTCACAAATCACCATAAAAATCACACTTCCTTCACAAAATGTTCCAAAATCCTACATTTCTCCAACTATATCACATTTTCTTAAGAATCAACACTATAGAGCTTGGATTTTGGTTAGGGTTTTTACACGGTGAGGATTGTAGTCTAACTAGATCATTTGAACATCTAATCCCCACCTATTGTTGAAAAGGTAAATGTTTATGTGTTGGTGTTGTGTTCATGTGATAAGTATATCAATTCCTTTTTCATGTGTTCTTCATAAGATATTTGTAAATGGTGTTTGCAATTATGATCTCTTTTTTTTTTCTATTTATGTAGTGTCCCTGGATTTTGGTTACGGTTTTAATTTATTAAAACCCCATAGGTTGTTATGGATTTTGTTTAGGGTTATTTTGGTTTTTTTTCCTAAGATATTTGTAGATTTTGTGTGCTATTTCATGCGAAAATATTAATGTTAATTTTTATTTATGTAAAGGTATTGTATATTGGTTAGGGTTAGTATTAATTAAATTATTCCATAGGTACTTTCATGTCATGGAAAAGGACTCCAGAAGAACCAACAGTTTCACTCGAAGGACATTCCAATAATTGGTGATGAAGATGATAAAGAAGAAGGGTTGAAGGAGGTCATCATAGCTAGAATACATTGTAGAGCTTTAGAACACAGAATTGCAAGGAAGGAGTTAACTTTCGTTGTATTCAACCAATTCAAAAAATGTTTGCTCAATGAGTGTGCCAAGTGGTCGAGTTGGGTAGGAAAAGAGGGTAGTACAAGGGTGGACATCAAATACAATAATTGGCATGAGGTACCTAAAGAATACAAAGAGGTCCTTTGGATGAAATGCAAGGTACCCAGTAGCATTTCTTTCTTTGTTCATGCTTTTACCATTTTCCATTCATCTAGAGTAGAAATAAATTGAGGTTGATGTATTTGATCATGATTCCATATAGTAATTGTAGAGGCCCTTCAAGGTCGATTGTTCGGATTTGGATGATTTGAAGAAGAAATGTATGGCTATGATGTCAAGATGTTGGAGAGAGCACAAGTACACCTTGTCTAGGGATTACATATTCTCTAGTGAAAAAGGTGCTTGTCCATGGTAGACCTATATACATATTCAACTGGATAGTTAGGAAATTCATAAGAGAAGAACATTGGAAAATAATGAAAATGTAAGTGATTTTTTATTTTGAATATCTATCTACATATTACATTCATTTCTGTTTTAACAATGATTGTCATATCCCAAACTAGGGTACGAACGCAGAAAAAATATTGCTATGAAAAACAAAACACATTAGAAGAGCCGGGGTGGATATGAATTAGCGGCCCTCCACTACTGGAAATCGTGTATATAGGCACCAGTACATATGTACAAGGGCTGATGTACCGGTGCTATTAAACACCTATTGCACTGGTATAACTGTCTGTGTATGAAAAATGGGTGCCTAAGAGGTAATGGAACCAGTAAAAAATATACCGGTGCTCAGATCCAGTACCTATGAATAGGATTTGGATATTTTGGCTAATTTGGAGCACTGGTATATTTGATACTGGTTATGGAAAGTGGTGCTATTAAAATTTACGAGGGAATTCGTATAAATCACACCGGTAAATGTTCTAGTACCGGTACATTTTGGGAAGAAATAGCAGGAATAATTTGAGAATCGATATAATGATCAGCACTGGTCTGTTTGTCCCATTGCTAAAATTTATAAAGTGCATGAAATATTAGAGCACTGGTTACTTGTACTGGTGCATTTGAGTGAAGATCAGTAAAAATGTAGGAAGTGGGAAGTTTTTAAGCACCGGTTCTTTCATTTATTTTTAGCACCGGTATAAATATCAGTGCTATTGCTTTAGTTGCATCAATAGCACCGGTATTATATGTTTTGACCGGTGCTATTGATGCATTAAATGCTCACCTACCACCATTTTGATTGGGTAAAAAAAGAAAGGAAGCGAGTTTTGGATGTCATTAATGGAAATTTGGGGTTGGAGAAGACATTGAATGCTCATCAATCAATTCCCTTGAAGGTACTTCAATTTTTTAAAATTTGACATTTAAGGTGGAATATGTGTGGAATGATATGTTTCTACAAATATCCTGTGAGTTTAAACATTGTAATGTTTCTTGACACTCTTGATGAATATGTTTGTTTGCAAATGTTGTAGATGTAATGTATGCCATTGATTGCATGTGATTTAAAGTATAGGGTGTGGTAGGATTGTAGTATTGTGTGATCATGCATGTTGCATGCTTATAGGGTGTGTTATTAATGAGCTTATTGTTTATGGTGTAATTGTATATTGGTTTGGATGTTTAAATGTTGCAAATTGATTACATTGTAGACATACAGTGTGCCATTGAGACGCATAATCATGTTTATCACAATGTTAGCTTGGTGAGTGATGAATTTATTGCTTTTGTTCAAGACTTCTTGGACTATGCTTTTAGTTGTGAAAAGTGCATCATATGCCCATGTCATGATTGTAAGAACTGTAAGCGAACTAATTGTTGAGATTTGTTGCAACTTCATTTGTACATGAGAGGGTTCTCAAAGGATTATTTGGTTTGGACTTTTGATGGGGAGAAACCACCGCCGGACATGGTTGTAGGTACCAAGGGGAAATATTTTGGGGATTTGAAATTGGATGACATGTGTAAGAAGGTGGTGGATGAATTTAGGGAGAGGTCTGAGGTTCTGTCAAAATTTCTTGAAGAGAAGAACATACAGTTGTATTCTGGTTGCAAGGAGAAAGACATTGTGATGTCACGTTTGATGGAGTTGTTCAACTTGAAAGGCGTTGGTTCGTGGAGTGATACTAGCATGGATAAGTTGTTGAAGTTTTTGAGTGAGAAGCTCCCTCCTGGAAATGGTTTACCGGACAACTTGTACGGTGTAAAGAGAATTTTGTGCCCAATAGGAATGGAGTATAAAAAGATACATGCATGCCCCAATGATTGTGTTTTGTATAAAGATGTGTTGGAAAAAGTGGTCGCTTGCTCTGTATGCAAGGTATCTCGTTATAAGCAAAGAAGAAATGATGTTGTTGATGAAGAGGTCGTTATGTAGGAAAGGAAACAGGTCACCGTGAAATGCCTATGGTACCTTCCTATTGTCCCCAAGCTGAAGAGGTTGTTCAAGAACGTCGTGGATACAAAAACAAAACATGGTACAAGGATAGGAGTTGTGTTGATGATGATATCATTAGTCACCCAGTGGATGGGATCAGTGGAAAAATATTAACAGCAGGTATCTTAAGTTTGCTGAAGAACCTAGGAATTTGAGAATGGCTCTATGTACTGATGGTATGAATCCCTTTGGTAATATGTCATCGAAACATAGATCAAGGCATGTTATTCTTTTAGATTTACAATATGTCTCCTTGTCTATACCTGAAGAGGAAATATGTTTTGATGCCATTAATGATTTCCGGTCCGAGGCAACCCAAAAAAGACATTGATACTTATCTAGCCCCACTCATTGAAGATTTGAAGTTGTTGTGGTAGGATGGTGTCGAGGTGTTCGATGGTCATCATGGGACAAAGTTCACTCTGAAAGTGATGTTGTTCATTAATGATTTTCCAGCATATGGAAATATTTCAGGTTACGTTGTTAAGGGTCACAAAGCATGTCTTGTGTTTGAGGAAGCCAGTGATTTTATGCAGCTAAAAAATGGTCGAAAGACTGTCTATCTCGGTCATAGGAAATTCCTCCCAACGAAGCACGAGTTACAAAAAGATGAGATTCATTTTATTGGGGATGGAGAGGAGAAATGCACCAAGAATATTGAGTGGGTTTGCCAACCATAGCAAGGTGAGAAAGCTCAATGTTGTTCTAGGAAAGAAGATATCAAAAGTGGTTGCCTTAAATGATGGACCTTGGAAGAAAAGATCGACATTCTTCAATTTTCCATTTTGGGAGACTCTGGAGGTTCGCCATTGTTTGGATGTGATGCATATAGAGAAGAATTTGTGTGAGAGTTTAATTGGTAATCTACAAAACATTTCAGGTAAGACGAAGGACAACTTGAATGCACGGAATAACCTAGTTGGGCTTGGTATAAGAGTTAATTTAGCTCCTGAGGTGAAAGGTAAAATGACGTACCTACCACCAGCCCCTTACAATCTTTCTATCAGTGAGAGGAGGTCGGTTTATGAGTGCATTGGGGGAGTCAAGGTACCATCTAGCTACTCTTCCATTGAAAGTCAATTTGTGAATACAAATTGCATCTTAATGCGCTGAAATCCCATGATTTTTACATGTTGATGCAACAAATCTTGCCCAAGGCTATCTATGGGGCCATGGAGGAAGAGGTGAGATTTTGCATCATGCACATGTGTTTCTTTATCAACTCCATTTGTTGTAAGAATATTAGCAAAAAACAGCTAGATAAGTAGGAGCGCGAGGGAATACTTGTGCTTTGTTTGTTTGAGAACTATTTTCCCTCGGCATTCTTTGATGGTACATCTTGTAGTCCATGTTTTCAAGGAAATTAGAATTTCTGGTCCCGTTAGGATGCATTGGATGTACCTGTTTGAGCATCACATTAGGGTCTTCAAAGGTTATCTACACAATCGAAGCCGACCCGATGCTAGCATTGTCTAGAGATATGTCACAGAGGAGATCATTGAGTATTGCACTTTCAATTTTCCTCAGAAAATGGTAGTTGGAGTTCCCCAGCATGTCCATAGTGGCAGGAAGAATGGTATCCACGTTTGAAAGGTATGCTATACACACCATCTAATGCAGAGTTAATGAAACTCCAACTTTATGTTTTTCGTAACAGTAGTGAGACTGCTATTTATGTTGATGAGCACATGTCAATGTTGGAAGAACACTATCCCAAATGGTCATCGAACCAGTTGCAACTTGGGCATTATGAAATTTTTGTTAATTAGTTTTATAATCGTTGTAATGTGGAGGAGATGTCCTTTGCAAGGGCACCAGGTTGCACGGTTAAGAGATACTAGGGCTATAATATCTACGGATATAGTTTTTTTACTGTTTCCAAGGATAGGAAAAGCATAACTTAGAATAGCGGGGTTTTTTTGGAAGCTGAATCAATGTGGGAGTCGAGCAAGAGAGACAAAAAACCAATCGTTTCCATTATTGCATTTTATGGGTTCATCGAGGAGATTTGGGTGTTGGATTATTTGGTGTTTAAAGTGGTAGTGTTCAAGTGTCTTTGGGTTGAAAATTGTGTCGGGGTACGTACCGAGATGCCCATGGGTTTTACGCTAGTTGACTTGAATCATGTGGGATATGAGAATGACAAGTTCATCTTAACGGCTCAAGCTCGCTAGGTGTTTTACATCAGAGACCCAAGTAATGATAAGTGGCATGTTGTACTCCATGGTAAGAAATACGTTTTTGATGATGAAATTGGAATTGATGTCAAATATGATATTGCAAGGTTTTTGTCTACTTTCCCTAGTTTGGAGGACATTGGTGGACCATCTGTAATTAGGGAATCACATGGGGATGGACTGTGGGTGGATGAGAATGGAAATATTGTGGGTGGTGATGTTGCCTTGAAGAGAAAGATATAGAGTGTTCCATTTGTATTCTGATCACTTTTGTACCCTTTAGGACAAATTTTTGTTTCCCTGGAGAGTATTTTTAGTGGAATTACGTACCTATGTTTGAAAATTGTAGGTTACTCGACTAATGTTTATCAAAAAGTGAAATGTATGATTATTCATAACACGGAAAAAAAGTTTAATACATGTGCTACTGACTTAGAAACATGCTCTGTTTCTAGGCAGAGTACATGAAAACAGAGTTTGAGCACCAGTTTTTATGCACCGGATAATGTACCGGTGCTCAATAGTTAGATAGAATAAATAAAATGATGTTTAAGCAGCTGTGTATGGCTGCTTTAATAGCAAGCACCGGTATAGGGTAACTATGACAACGACACATGGGGTCATCCTATGACACAAATTATTGTAGAATCAATCTACAAGAATGTTACTTCTACCTCCGGTACGTCGATTGAATCTCAGGTCACCGCACTTGAGAGTGCGGTTGAAACTTTGTGGGTGGATTGCCAATTCAAGAATAGATTGGGTGACCACAATAAGAAAGTGATGAGCTACCAGTTTCCTGAAGCTGTGAAGGCAATCAGTACTTTCTCGTCATTTTATAGGGACAATGCAGCTGGCAGCGAGGAAGTGGAACCATTCTCCCTTTGTTATTCATGAAATGTCCTATTTAGAAATATCGTAACTTGACATTTAAATTTGGTGTTGTACTAAGACTGTGATTGATAGACACATGGATAATGATGATTTCTATATTGATTTCGGTTAGTTCTTCAAAAGTAGGAGTTGTAAAATTATGGCGGCGCAGCGCAGCCATATGCAGCTGCCTTATAAGTCTTTAGCACCGGTACATTACCTTAAAGGCACTGGTATGTAAGATTTGAGCACCATCTTATCACGAAATGTAATACAACGCCATCTTATATTAACGTAAAAAATGAAAGAAGATTTGTCACATAAAAAACCATATAAAATTTGAATACCAAGATTTACATGTTTTGGAGTTATGGGAACACTTCAAACAACAATTGGGGCCATTTCGTAATTTTACAAGACTATTCTCATCTCGTAAAAGACGTCCTTCCGTTCACTCAGATAGTTCCAATTTGCAAAAGTACACTCCCCCTAAAATTGAATTTCGTTTCTTCATTCCCAATTTTGTATTTCGACAATTTCAATTTTCTTCGAGGGACTAAAATGAAAAAGAAAAAAGTTTGCTCATAACTCTAAATTTAAATCTGTTCGAACATTATTGTACATTTACACTCCCTGATGTGTTTCACAATTAGAAATCTAATTCTATGCCACTCAGAGGATCGTAATAAGTTTCCATAAAAGTTCTTGAATTCTCAAAGTTAACACTAGCTAAGCACCTCTTGCTAAGCCTACAATATACACTAGCGCTTTTGGTCATGTACCATCAATGTAACAATTATTTTAATCATTCGCTTTTATCCAATGGAATGAAGTATTATTGGTGTACTGTGTGGGTAAGTTAGCATAATTAGGGAGTTTAGTTGGAGGACCTTTTTGTAAACAAATTAAAATTTACCATCGTAACTACAATTAGGTAAAATTAATCATCTGTTACAATTCCCAGGCATGTCATAAACCTAATTGATACTCATCAACGAGGACTACGTGGTCATAAATGTTTAAAAAAATCTTTGGGCATTAATGTAATTTTACTATAGTATATTATCCGTTGTCGCTGGAATGACAAATTTACATGTACACCATCACACTCATGGTTTTAAAATGTGAATTAAAGATATATTTGGTCAATGTTTTTTAAAAAACTAATCCTAAAAAGGATAGGTGTAGAAAACCTAATAAATCAAAGTTTGTAGGAATTGTTAGAATCGGTACGCTATGTTTCTTACCGGTGCTGAAGTTTATGCAGGAAATGAAACTAATTTGAAAATTTCAAACTGGCTAGGTAGGGAAATTGGTTTTTTTGAGCACCGGGGCAAGGATTTTAGGGCACCAGTTTCATATACCGGTGCTCAACACTTAAAAAAAGTACAAGCCATTTCCCCTCTGTCCAACATGTAAGAATTAAAATAATTGAAAAGCAGCTACGCACAACTGCGTTATGTGGATGTGAGCACTGGTATGCTCAACCAGTGCTCAATACTTAGAATATATCTACTCAAAAATGAGTACATATCGGTCTCTGTCCAGTTCAAGGAATAAAACAATCAGGCAAAGCAGCTGCGCGCAGCTGTGTTTTGTAAGCTATAGCACCGATTTTATTTACCACTGCTCAAGACTTAAAATATTTCTACTCAACTTGCTCTCAGCCCAAATGTGTATTGTATAAAATAAATACATAGCAGTTGCGCACAGCTGTGTTTAGTGCTTATAGGCACCGGTATTTGTTTGGTACCGATGCTACCAGATAGCATATAAAAGGAGGACGCTTCCACTCCCACTCTTCCATCCCTACTCTTCAACCATCTCCTTCATCCATCACCATCTCCCTTGCCGCTCAGTTTTTAAGCCCACCACCACCGCTCGTCAAGCAACCTGGCCAACACCCCACCACCATCGGCCATAAATCCCCACCACCGGTTGACCAAACCGGCCATCGATCCCCTCCACCATCGCTCCTTCGCCCTCGAGCACCTCTGCAGGTTGTTCCTCCGCAACCTTCGCCGCCTTGTCGGTCCACCACCTCCGTCCGTAAATTAAGGCCAGTCACCACCGTCATGAAGTTAAGGCCTTATGTATGGATTTTTATGTTAAATGTGATATGGATGCATATTTTGGATTGTTGAGAATGTCGTTGAGAATGTCATTGTGTACCCAAAAAATCTAATGTGATTGATATGTTTAAACAGTTTAGTTTTGGTTATTTAGATGTGATTGTTCTTGGGAATTCCCAACTCGACAGTTATATTTGTATTTACTATGTTTGATTAGTTGAGTTGTGGTTGATGAGTTGTGGTAGTTGAGTTGTGACTTCCATTTTTTATTCCCCTTTCGGCACTTAGATTTTGAATGGAATGTCTGAATTGGTAGAGTTCTGGTTGTAGATATGTGACTGAATTTTGTGATTGTTGGTTTGACACTTACATTGTGAATGTCAAAAATGATTGCGAGGTTTGAATAGTTGAGCACTGGTTCCTGAGTTGTGATTGTGCTTTGGATGTTTGATTCGTTCTGTTAAGTTGTGGTTGTGAATAGGATATCGCCAACTGTGGTTACTCTTTTTTAAATATAGGTTTATGATTCTTGCTTCATTACACTAAATCTCTAACATTCAATTTTAGTGGCCTACACTAGATGCCTCCCAAGGGTAAAACAATAGCTACAAGAGGGAGGAAGAGAAAGAGGGTACATGCTATAGTGGGAAAGGCTGTGGACGAAGAAGACAAAATGATGCCCCTCCTAGACGACACTAAGACCACAGTTACACTACTATTAAAGGTCGAGGAGCTCGATGCCACAGTTGAAGAGCATCCTTACAATGAACAGCCCCAGCCTCCAATGTTGACGAAGAGTCTCCATTCGCTGAACCAGGGACCTCAAATCAGGACGGGACAGATGATGTTTCTGAGGGTGGGGGAAGCATGGAAAAACCTTTGATAGGTTTTAAATAAAAGATTCATGAAAGAAATATGGTACAACCACATGCCAGTCGGTAATGCTTGCCAACGAGAATAATGTCCCGGTCCCAGTCAGGTTCAAACTTTCTGACATGTCCTGCACAAAAAATTGGATGGCGTGGACAGCATACATACACTATGCATTCTGGCGGCGAATAAAGTTTGGGACACACAGGCATTGGAAAAACTTCCCCGATGACACCAAGGGGGAGGCTTGGAAAGAAAGTTTGGTAAGAGAATTCCACAATTCATATATGTTGATTTTATTAATTTAGTAGGTAAGATAAATTCCTTTTTTTACATGAATACAAGCCAACATCAGTTTGCTACATTTCCAAAAGGCAGGTGAGCTTTAAGTTCGATCAAAAGTTGACCAAATCACTACTTCAAAAGTTGAAACAGAATGTATACGTTGCAGCCGGCAATGCCCACCATAATTTGAAATCAAAAGTGGCGAAGAAATTCATTCATCAAGTGGAAAAAACCAAGAAAAAGTTACCATACGAACCGTGGGACAGGTACAAATGGATGGACGAAGAGGAGTGGTACAAGTTTGTGAAGATAAGAACAACACCTGAATTTAAGGTAAACTTTATATCAACATTCAGCCAAAATCTACATGTGTCTCATTTCTTTTTACTTCTAAATTTCATTATTTTAACTTCCATTTGTTTCCTATGGATAGAAAATAAGTCAGACTAACAAAGATTACTCAAATAAAAAGGTTTACACACATCGGACATGGAGGAGTGGACACCGGGTCACTCGAAAAAAAATAATCGAGAAAAAGAAGGAAGATGGGTGAGTGAAACTGGCTGCTCAGGACTTGACGGAGGAGGAGATCGATACTGAGCTCAAGACCAAGGAGTTCAGTGTGGACATTTCCCTAGTGTACCTCGAGTCCATCAAGCAGGCAGAAAAAGACAAATACACTGATTCTGCGAACATAGCCATCGCAGAGAACATTGTAAGTTTTTCCACATTAATTGATAATTAAAATGTTTAGTAATTCCACTTTGAATAATCTTGACATTTTTTTGAATTCAATTCATTTTTTATACTTTACGCCTACCCACAAATCAAAATGAATGAGGAGGCCGCTAAGGGCACATTAGTTCTCAAACCGGTGCAGGAAATACTGATAGCGGCGACCGGCAAGCCAGATCACCCAGGGAGGTATAGGGGTACTCCATCAAGCCTCCGTAAAGAGATTTTTGTACCCCATCTATTAAGAAAATTTAGAAGCAAATGCGGTAGCAGCTCGTCACCCACTCCAGTAGTCTAACAAAAGAAAACAAAGGACCAACCAGTGGTGAAGACAATGGTGTCATACCTCTCCAAGCTCGTCAAGGGGATCGCATTAGCGGGAGGGTCCAAATACCACCTGGCCTGGGTGATCCCAAGTCTTTCATAGAAAAGGCATTGGCCATAGTAAACGCGGCCCAAACCAAATCAGATGGTCCTCCTAGCAATTAGGATGACGACGAGGAGGTAAAAAAATGGGATACCATTCTTTGTCCTTTCTTTCATCACTTGGTTCATTACAAAGTACATTTCATATATTTCATTATTAACAAAGTTCCACGGTTAATGACAGGATGGGGAGAGGGTGAGTTTTTTCGTGAAGCAATTTGACCGGTCATGGGCTCTAGTGGCGAAGGGATTTCTCCAAAGAAAGCGCCATGGTCTTACATCATCAAGTGGAATCGCTCCTGTCCGGGTGATTGATCTATTCTTCCATGCCAAAGCAGGATTTCCCACTGCCAGCCACACATTCGTCGATGTGGAAGAGGCTATCAGACATGTCCTTTACTTGCTGATGTCTTTGATCGGCCATGATTTAGACACCCCTGCTAAAAAATAGAAGGACTAGCCTATCAAAGAATCTAAAGAAAATATTTGTGACTTCCTTGAGGTCACCGACGATGAGGTATATCGGATTAACTATTACTAATATATTCTTAATTAATAACATATTTTAAGTATTTAAATGTATGTTATTTCAAATTAAAATCCATCTTCTTTGTCAGCACAACTTGAGGATTCGACCATGAGTTGCATGCCACGGAAAAAAATGCACAAGGCAGAGATCTCGCCCCTGAGATTTGTAATTCTATTATAGCTCGTGACTAAATCATCCACACGTATTTGAAAATTTTACTTATCACTTAACACATGTTTTTTTAACAATTACGTGCAGACTGAAAACAGGCGCTCCTTAAAGGAGCATTCAATTATGAACGAGTTCATCAACCATTGCAACGAGAAGGCAATTGAAATGAATTCTAACATGAAGGTTATATTTTTCAACCAGTTTCTTGTATCCACATTTGCCAAGCCAAGCAAATCTGGCCTTTGCATCAAACAACTATTGGATTCTGAGACAAGCTCGGGAATTGTCGTGGGATGACATGGATCTCAAATGCACAAATAGATTTGTGGATAGGGTAAGTTCCACATGATTAAATTCATGTATCTTTTTCTTTAACATATTCATGACAAATAATAACTTCTGCTCTGACAAGCACTTGTGGAGTAAAATAGAGGCCACGAACAATGGCACAATCCAATTCTGTGTTTCCAACACTGGAAGAAATGACAACTTGCTTCAGGAGGAAGACATAACTTCCTGGGTTCACCTCATCTGGGACTCGATGATTAGACACTGCCATGTATTTGGTGCCATACTTCAGGAGGTCAAAAATTTTATATTTTAAATTTGATTGATATCTATTTTGTAAAATTCAACATAGATTAACTTTAAAATTATCAACTCAATTCACATTGGTTCCTCATCCTCATTTGTCCCCGAATAAACCATGTCTACACATTGGACACACTCACCAAAGGTATTCAGCCTGAGGATTACATAGAGACACAAGTTATTTCCAAGTAATAATCTTAGCACCATTAGCCCTACTTTTTCCAATAATATTATTTTCAGAGGTAGTAACTCAAACATGTCATAGGGTTGCATGAGAGGTTGAAAAGGAAGAATGAACCCTCACCAGATTTCAGCTAGAGGATAACAAACATCAAGGTAAGTAGGAAGCATAAATAGTTAAACATACTTCGTACGTTTTCTTACGTATGTACAATAATTTCATTATCTATTCTTTCATTCTATCATAGCACTGATGACAAGGAATTAGCTGGGAATCTGGCTACTATTTCATGCGATTCCATGAGAAGCTCGCACTCGAGACAACTTCAAACAATCCTATCGACGTAAGCATCAAAACTCTAACAAAAATAACATAATATGTGTATGGCTCATATTGCAAGAACCCTGTCATACAAACTAAATTTTAATCTAATTGAAATGCAGATTTATCCAGAGAAGCAAGGCCCGTACAATGCCCTTCAAACTTCAAGAGGTGGCAGCCAAATGTTGCGCATGGGTTAATATTTATGCAACGGTGGCCAAGATTGATCCAGACAAATTTGTTGACTGATGTTTGTGGATGGGTGATGGGAATTTTTTGTTTATGGATTGATATGGCATGATGGTATATTGACATTGATTTCATTAATTCTTTTGTTGTACAATTTGTTCATTGTTATTTACACCATTAGTTTCCTAGTAATTTTTCCAACTAGTTGAAGGGATTATTGATAATCCCTTTTCCCCTTGGTTGATCCGGGATGGCACAACAATTTTAAAAATTGCCCATGGAATGTTTTTTCTAAAATCAGCATTGGTTGCTAATTCAGAACATGTGCTATCAATTAAAACTAGCCAAGGATACCGGTGCCTAAATCATCACTGCTACCAGTGCTATTGTTGAAGTACTAGTTCTATAAATCATACTTATATACACCAGAAAACTTTCCTTACCGATGCTATAATATGATCACCGGTACATATACTTACTACCAGTGCTCAAAAACTGTACCCAACATGTTGATTTGTGCACCAGCATATTAATTTTTGAGCATCAATTTGTAACATACTGGGGTTCAACTTTAGCACCAGTACTTATTCTTACTATCGGTGCTCGAAAACTATATCTGGCCGGCAGATTTGTGCACCAGTATCAAAATGTTTTACCACCAGTACATAACTTGCAGATTTTAATGTTTAGCTCTGGTATGTCTTACCAGTGCTAGTACCTCAACCTCTTGCACCGGGTCACTTACGCACCAATATCCCAGCAGGCAAAAAACTGGTGCCTATGATGGGTTTCTACCAGTGCCTATAGGGGGTCCTCCCAATAGTGCTTGAATCATTTTAAAATGGATGTTAAGAGTGTCATTGATTGGGGGGTGAGCGAGGTGGCAAGGTTTTTTGTCAAACCAATCGATGTGGAAGAGATCGATAGGTGTGGTCTCTTCTTGAAGAGTCAGCAGAACAAAAAGGGTGGATACGATAAACCTCCCATTATTGAATTCACGAAACGAGTGGTAAGATTTTATATTAATTATAATTTCAATGTGGCTAATTATTTCCGTTCATTACTTTTCATGGCACTATATTACATTTCTAGGAAAAGTTAAAGCAAGACCAGTTAGAGGGTCTATTCATTCCATCGGGTAAGTAGGATATCCTTCGTGAGGCTATGGATAAACCCGATCACCCGGGTCGTGCAAGAGGGGTGGGATCATTTTTGTCCCAAAGAGAGACATTTGGGATAGTTTAATCCTACCATCAGGCTAAACCATCGAGACTCCATGTGTTGCAATAGGAAGCACTCGATAGAGACAAGCGGATAGAGCAACAAGAACTGTTGATTGGGAAGTTTGTCGAACACACAGGGCTACCAATACCTAAGAATTTGGATGATTTGACACCTGGTTGGATGGCACCATCTAGAAGATCACACCACTCGCCAGGAGAAGTTGAGATGAACCACCAACCGATTCTTGATCTGACAACAAATGAAGAAAATAACATTGCCAAAGCCATTGTGTTGCCCAAAAACATGGTTAGTTGAATTAACTTATTTCATTATTATTAAATTTGGCTACATATTTATTTTACTATATTTCTATTCTTCCTCACAATCTAAACATAACATTTGTGTGAGCGATATATTGATCAAAGTGAAAAGGGTGGGCCACTTCATGTTGCCGACAAAATTCTACATGAGTCGATGCGACATCATTATTCTGTTCCAATTGGTAATGGAATTCGTAGAGTTTCAATGGAGAACTCAAAGGGAACTCGAAGGTCCTCAAAGAACTATTACCATTTCCGGAAGGTGAGTACAAAAGAGTGGGATCCGCACATGGAATGTTTCTTTTATGGCCCCGTTGCCTCATTTACGCAGACCCGATCAAAGATTGTCATTTGAAGGAGACACCAACGACCACATCTAAGCCCATCATTGAGGCGGAAAAAATTGCAAAACCCCCTATCACCCAGGTACAAGTAATTAAGGAGTCATTGCATTTCGTGAGGGTCTTGTATGATTTCATGGTCAAACAGAAATGGAACTCAACCTACCTATTCTCTGGGAATGAGCGTGTATTCGGTCAAAAGTGAGAAATCATTGCATCGTGGATTGACTTCGAAGACCTGTGGAGGTGTGACCAAGTGAACCAGACGATAATGTCCCAGTACTTAGTGAAAGTTATATAGAATTTCCATACATGCACATTTTTAATATTTGCTGCACATATTGTCATTAATGGCATCCAATTTCATTTTGAAGGTACATGTATCATTTTTCTAACCAAAAGGACATGCGTTGCATAGGGTATTTGTGCCCGGTGTTTACTCATGACATCGGATATACTGTTCAGGAGAAGGTTGACTACATTCGTAAAAATGTTGGACGGAAGGATAAAAGTTTTTTTTACTGTATATTGAAATGTGGTTGATACACACTCGTGTCATTTAAGCTAATCAAATAATACAATATTTTAAAATATTTTCAGCAATGGTGTAAAGACCATTGGAGATTAATATTTATTATCCCCAACAAGAAGCACATTTACTGGATGGACTCTTTTGAAGGTTTGGGGAAGCATGGTAATGACAGTTTGGACGTAAAACAAAACAAGGTGTGATTCTCTTTTCATGTCTCGAAATTCTATTTCCATATCACTTACTGTAATTATATATTACTAATTTAACTTTTATTTATTAGTACAAGAAACAATCGAATATGTGGAATTGCAGTCATTACGTAATGCTTTACGCTGCGAAGTGTGTCCTACATGTACGTAAGAATTACCTAGAAATTGAAGAAGTGAGTACTAAGATGATTCTTTCGAGAATTTTTTAAAGCAACGTAACATGTCGTACCAATTATTGTATTGTTACTTTGTTTGTTTCACAAATGTTTCCAAAGGTTCTCAAGCTGTATTCACAAGATGATATCAGTAGTGCAAGAAATTGCTTGGCTAGGTATCTTGTGTACTCCCGCTCCTCTTCAATTGGGCATCCCAATGGGTAATTGTGAGAGACTCTTATTTGATGACATAATTGTGTGGAATAGATTTTTGGTGACTAAATTGGAAAAAAGGGTTATTTTACAAGATGGTTTTCCAATTTTCTTTTTTTGTTTAAAGAAAATAGAAAACCGGTTTTCAATATCATAGATGATTATGTTATCCTAAAAGGATTAAGAAATATAGCTTTTAACTTTTCTGATAATCTTATCAGTAATAAACCTAGGGCCTGAAAGATTACTTGAGTCTTTGTCAAAGAAATTTAATAACGGTGAAACATGCATATTACACACGATACTGGATTGGTGTCTGAAGAAGATCGATCATATCAACCCAAAGAAGAAGGCTGGTTTCCGAAGTTCCTTAACAGAGAATCAATGTCTTCATTTGCTTCCATCTGAAAGGGTTGAGGAGCTAGTTGTTGGCATGTGTTGGAATTATTATGAGATTGAGCATCTTTGAAGGGTGTTGAGCATCTTCAACGGGTGCTATAGCATTTTAAACGGGTTCAAGAGTTTGGTTTTGATGAGCATCAGAGATATTCACAACATCATTAGCTTTTGCCAAGTACTGCTACATATGTAAGGTTAATACAATCCTTTAATGTTTAATTCTTAAACAACTTTTATTTGCATAATTATTCTTTTTACAACAATATAGCGGGTAATATACGTGCATGACCTATGAACAAAATTGTGGTAATTAAAAAACAAATATTTAAATAAAATTGATGTGAAGTGGTGGATAAAGAATCACGGAAAATTATAAATTTTGGTTTCCTCAATATATTGTGATCCTATGTTTGTCTTTTGCAATTTGAGAACAAATCAGGCACGAATTATGCACGCTATTTCTTGTCAAGATGATCAAATGTAAATGTTTCAGTTGTGACATAAGTAAACTTGCAAATTTAATTCCATCATTGAAAGTGCTTAAAATACACAAATAGAATAATCAATCATGGATTGACCAAAACTATAAATTTCTTGTGCAAAATATCTTCTTGAACTATCTGCAACATTCAACACAAATTTTGAACATAAATCTTTTAAAATAATAAATTTGAATCAAAATAACTTTTTTTTTTAAAAATAAGAGAACACATGCGTGCATGAAAATACAAAGTGATTTCAAAGACAATAATAGTAATTAACTTGGAAAATTTTAAAAAAATGTTTATTCTATGGGAAGGTTTTCCTGTTTTCTTTTTTTGTTAGAAGAAATTAGAGAACCAATTTCAAATTTCATAGATTATTATATTATCATAAAAGGATTTGGAAATATAGATTTTAACTTTTCTGATCCATCTTATCAGTAATAAACCTAGGGTCTGAAAGATTACTTGAGCCTTTGTCAGAGAAATTTAATAAATGTGAAACATGCATATCACGCACGATACTGGATTGGTATCTGAAGAAGATCGATCATATCAACCCAAATGAGGAGGCTGGTTTCAGAAGTTCCCTAATAGAAAATCAATGTCTTCATTTGCTTCCATCTGAAAGGGTTAAGGTGCTAGTTGTTGGCATGTGTTGGAATTATTATGAGATTGAGCATCTCGAAGTGTGCTAGAGCATCTTCAACGGGTGCTGGAGCATTTTAAATGGGTTCAAGAGTATGGTTTTGATGAGCGTCAGAGATATTTAAAACATCATTAGCTTTTGCAGAGTGCTGCTATATATGTAAGGTTAATACAATCCTTTAATATTTAATTTTTAAACAACTTTTATTTGCATAATTGTTCTTTTTAAAACCTTATAGCGGGTAATATACGTGCATGACCTTTGAACGAGATTGTGGTAATTAAAAAAAATATTTAAACTAAATTGATGTGATGTGGTAGATAACGAATCACAAAAAATTATAAATTTTTCATTCCTCAATATATTATAATCATATATTTTTTTGCAATTTAAGAACAAACAATGCACGAATTATGCACGCTATTTTTTGTCAAGATGTTCAAATGTAAATGTTTCAGTTGTGACGTAGCTAATTTTGCAAATTCAATTCCGTCTTTGAAGGTGCATAAAATACACAAATAGATAATCAATCTTGGATTGACCAAAACTATAAATTTCTTGTACAAAATATCTTTTTGAACTATCTGCACCATTCCACAAAACATTTGAACATAAATCATTTAAAATAATAAATTTGAATCAAAATAACTTTTTTTTTTCAAAATAAGAGAACACATGCGTGCATGAAAATACAAAGTGATTTCAAAGACAATAATAGTAATTAACTTGGAAAATTGAAAAAAATGGTTATTCTACGGGAAGGTTTTCCTGTTTTCTTTTTTTGTTTGAAGAAAATAGAGAACCAGTTTTCCATTTCAACGATTATTATATTATCATAAAAGGATTTGAATATATTGATTTTAACTTTTCTAATCCATCTTATCAGTAATAAACCTAGGGTCTGAAAGATTACTTGAGCCTTTGTCCGAGAAATTTAATAAAGGTGAAACATGCATATCACGCACGATACTGGATTGGTATCTGAAGAAGATCGATCATATCAACCCGAATGAGGAGGCTAGTTTCAGAAGTTCCCTAATAGAGAATCAATGTCTTCATTTGCTTCCATCTGAAAGGGTTAAGGTGCTAGTTGTTGGCCCGTGTTGGAATTATTATGGGATTGAGCATATCGAAGGGTGCTAGAGCATCTTCAGCGGGTGCTGGAGCATTTTAAATGGGTTCAAGAGTATGGTTCTGATGAGCGTCAGAGATATTTAAAACATCATTAGCTTTTGCAGAGTGCTGCTATATATGTAAGGTTAATACAATCCTTTAATATTTAATTTTTAAACAACTTTTATTTGCATAATTGTTCTTTTTAAAACCTTATAGCGGGTAATATACGTGCATTACCTTTGAACGAGATTGTGGTAATTAAAAAAAATATTTAAACTAAATTGATGTGATGTGGTAGATAACGAATCACAAAAAATTATAAATTTTTCATTCCTCAATATATTATAATCATATATTGTTTTGCAATTTAAGAACAAACAATGCACGAATTATGCACGCTATTTTTTGTCATGATGTTCAAATGTAAATGTTTCAGTTGTGACGTAGCTAATTTTGCAAATTCAATTCCGTCTTTGAAGGTGCATAAAATACACAAATAGATAATCAATCTTGGATTGACCAAAACTATAAATTTCTTGTACAAAATATCTTTTTGAACTATCTGCACCATTCCACAAAACATTTGAACATAAATCATTTAAAATAATAAATTTGAATCAAAATAACTTTTTTTTTTCAAAATAAGAGAACACATGCGTGCATGAAAATACAAAGTGATTTCAAAGACAATAATAGTAATTAACTTGGAAAATTGAAAAAAATGGTTATTCTACGGGAAGGTTTTCCTGTTTTCTTTTTTTGTTTGAAGAAAATAGAGAACCAATTTTCCATTTCAACGATTATTATATTATCATAAAAGGATTTGAAAATATTGATTTTAACTTTTCTAATCCATCTTATCAGTAATAAACCTAGGGTCTGAAAGATTACTTGAGCCTTTGTCCGAGAAATTTAATAAAGGTGAAACATGCATATCACGCACGATACTGGATTGGTATCTGAAGAAGATCGATCATATCAACCCGAATGAGGAGGCTAGTTTCAGAAGTTCCCTAATAGAGAATCAATGTCTTCATTTGCTTCCATCTGAAAGGGTTAAGGTGCTAGTTGTTGGCCTGTGTTGGAATTATTATGAGATTGAGCATCTCGAAGGGTGCTAGAGCATCTTCAGCGGGTGCTGGAGCGTTTTAAATGGGTTCAAGAGTATGGTTATGATGAGCATCAGAGATATTTAAAACATCATTAGCTTTTGCAGAGTGCTGCTATATATGTAAGGTTAATACAATCCTTTAATATTTAATTTTTAAACAACTTTTATTTGCATAATTGTTCTTTTTAAAACTATATAGCGGGTAATATACGTGCATGACCTTTGAAGGAGAGTGGTAATTAAAAAAAATATTCAAACTAAATTGATGTGATGTGGTAGACAAAGAATCACAGAAAATTATAAATTTTGGTTTCCTCAATATATTATAATCATATATTTTTTTGCAATTTAAGAACAAACAATGCATGAATTATGCACGCTATTTGTTGTCAAGATGATCAAATGTAAATGTTTCAGTTGTGACGTAGGTAATTTTGCAAATTCAATTCCGTCTTTGAAAGTGCATAAAATACACAAATAGATTAATCAATCATGGATTGACCAAAACTATAAATTTCTTGTACAAAATATCTTTTTAAACTATCTGCACCATTCTACAAAAAAATTGAACATAAATCTTTTAAAATAATAAATTTGAATCAAAATAACTTTTTTTTTTCAAAATAAGAGAACATATGCGTGCATGAAAATACAAAGTGATTTCAAAGACAATAACGGTAATTAACTTGGAAAAGTGAAAAAAATGGTTATTCTACGGGAAGGTTTTCCTGTTTTCTTTTTTTGTTTGAAGAAAATAGAGAACCAATTTTCTATTTCAATGATTATTATATTATCATAAAAGGATTTGAAAATATTGATTTTAACTTTTCTGATCCATCTTATCAGTAAAAAACCTAGGGTCTTAAAGATTAATTGAGCCTTTGTCCGAGTAATTTAATATAGGTAAAACATGCATATTACGCATGATACTGGATAGGTATCTGAAGAAGATCGATAATATCAACCCAAATGAGGAGGCTGGTTTCAGAAGTTCCCTAATAGAGAATCAATGTCTTCATTTGCTTCCACCTGAAAGGGTTGAGGAGCTAGTTGCTGGTATGTGTTGGAATTATTATGAGATTTAGCATCATCGAAGGGTGCTTGAGCATCTTCAATGGGTGCTGGAGCATTTTAAACGAGTTCAAGAGTTTGGTTCTAATGAGCATCAGAGATATTTACAACATCATTAACTTTTTCCAAATGCTGCTATATATATACGGTTAAAACAATCCTTTAATATTAAATTTTTAAACAACTTTTAATTGCATAATTGTTCTTTTAAAAACCATATAACAGGTAATATACAGGCATGACCTATAAACAAAATTGTGGTAATTAAAAAAATATTTAAATTAAATTGATGTGATGTGGTAGATAAAGAATCACGAAAAATTTTAAATTTTGGTCTCCTCAATTTATTATAATCATATTTTTTTTTGAAATTTGAGAACAAATAATGCATGAATTATGCACGCTATTTCTTGTCAAGATGATCAAATGTAAATGTTTCAGTTGTGACGTAGGTAATTTTGCAAATTCAATTCAGTCATTGAAAGTTCATAAATACAAAAATAGAATAATGAATCATGGATTGACCAAAACTATAAATTTTGTGTACAAAATATCTTCTTGAACTATATGCACCATTCTACACAACATTTTAACATAAATCTTTTAAAATAATAAATTTGAATCAAAACAATTTTTTTTTCCAAAATAAGAGAACATATGCGTGCATGAAAATACAAAGTGATTTCAAAGACAATAATAGTAATTAACTTGGAAATTTTTTAAAAAAAGGTTATTCTACGAGAAGGTTTTCCTCTTTTCTTTTTTTGTTTGAAGAAAATAGAGAACCAATTTCCAATTTCATAGATTATTATATTATCGTAAATGGATTTGGAAATATAGATTTTAACTTTTCTAATCCATCTTATCAGTAATAAACCTAGGGTCTGAAGGATTACTTGAGCCTTTGTCAGAGAAATTTAATAAAGGAGTAACATGCGTATCACGCACAATACTAGATTGGTATATGAAGAAGATCAATCATATCAACCCAAATGAGGAGGCTGGTTTCAGAAGTTCCCTAATAGAGAATCAATGCCTTCATTTGCTTCAATCTGAAAGGGTTGAGGAGCTAGTTGTTAGTATGTGTTGGAATCATTATGAGATCGAGCATCTTCGAAGGGTGCTAGAGCATCTTCAATGGGTGATGGAGCATTTTAAAAGGGTTCAAGAGTTTGGTTCATATGAGCGTCCGTCCGAGATATTTACAACATTATTATCTTTTACCAAGTGTCGCTATATATCTAAGGTTAATACAATCATTTAATATTTAACTTTTAAACAACTTTTATTTGCATGATTGTTCTTTTAAAATCCATATAGCGGGTAGTATACGTGAATGGCCTATGAACAAAACTGTGGTAATTAAAACAAAATTATTTAAATTAAATTGATGTGATGCGGTAGATAAAGAATCACGGAAAATTATAAATTTTGCTTTCCAAAATGTATTATAATAATACTTTTTTTTTTGCAATTTGTGAACAAGTAATGCACGAATTATGCACGCTATTTCTTGTTAAGATGGCCAAATGTAAATGTTTCAGTTGTGACGTAGGTAATTTTGCAAATTCAATTCCGTCTTTGAAAGTTCATAAAATGAACAAATAGAATAATCAATCATGGATTGACCAAAACTAAAAATTTCTTGTACAAAATATCTTCTTGAACTATCTGCACCATTCTACACAAAATTTGAACATAAATCTTTAAAAATAATAAATGTGAATCAAAATAACTTCTTTTTTTTTCAAAATAAGAGAACATATGCGTGCATAAAAATACAAAGTGATTTCAAAGACAATAATAGTAATTAATTTGGAATTGTTTTTTAAAAAAGGGTTATTCTACGGGAATGTTTTCCTCTTTTCATTTTTTTGAAGAAAATACAGAACCAATTTCCAATTTCATAGATTATTATATTATCGTAAAATGATTTGAAAATATAGATTTTAACTTTTCTGATCCATATTATCAGTAATAAACCTAGGGTCTGAATGATTACTTGAGCCTTTGTCAGAGAAATTTAATAAAGGTGAAACATGCATATCACGCACGATACTAGATTGGTATATGAAGAAGATCGATCATATCAACCCAAATGAGGAGGCTGGTTTCAGAAGTTCCCTAATAGAGAATCAATGTCTTCATTTGCTTCCATCTGAAAGGGTTAAGGTGCTAGCTGTTGGCCTGGGTTGGAATTATTATGAGATTGAGCATCTCGAAGGGTGCTAGAGCATCTTCAACGGGTGCTGGAGCATTTTAAACGGGTTCAAGAGTATGGTTCTGATGAGCGTGAGAGATATTTGAAACATCATTAGCTTTTGCAGAGTGCTGCTATATATGTAAGGTTAATACAATCCTTTAATATTTAATTTTTAAACAACTTTTATTTGCATAATTGTTCTTTTTAAAACCATATAGCGGGTAATATACGTGCATGACCTTTGAACGAAATTGTGGTAATTAGAAAAAAATATTTAAACTAAATTGATGTGATGTGGTAGATAAAGAATCACAGAAAATTATAAATTTTGGTTTCCTCAATATATTATAATCATTTTTTTTTTGCAATTTAAGAACAAACAATGCATGAATTATGCACGCTATTTGTTGTCAAGATGATCAAATGTAAATGTTTCAGTTGAGACGTAGGTAATTTTGCAAATTCAATTCCGTCTTTGAAAGTGCATAAAATACACAAATAGATTAATCAATCATGGATTGACCAAAACTATAAATTTCTTGTAAAAAAATATCTTTTTGAACTATCTACACCATTCTACAAAAACTTTTAACATAAATCTTTTAAAATAATAAATTTGAATCAAAATAACTTCTTTTTTCAAAATAAGAGAACATATGCGTGCATGAAAATACAAAGTGATTTCAAAGACAATAAGAGTAATTAACTTGGAAAATTGAAAAAAATGGTTATTCTACGGGAAGGTTTTCCTCTTTTCATTTTTTGTTTGAAGAAAATAGAGAACCAATTTTCTATTTCAAAGATTATTATATTATCGTAAAAGGATTTGAAAATATTGATTTTAACTTTTCTGATCCATCTTATCAGTAAAAAAACCTAGGGTCTTAAAGATTACTTGAGCCTTTGTCCGAGAAATTTAATAAAGGTGAAACATGCATATTACGCATGATACTGGATAGGTATCTGAAGAAGATTGATAATAACAACCCAAATGAGGAGGCTGGTTTCAGAAGTTCCCTAATAGAGAATCAATGTCTTCATTTGCTTCCACCTGAAAGGGTTGAGGAGCTAGTTGTTGGCATGTGTTGGAATTATTATGAGATTGAGCATCTTCGAAGGGTGCTAGAGCATCTTCAATGGGTGCTGGAGCATTTTAAATGAGTTCAAGAGTTTGGTTCTGATGAGCATCAGAGATATTTACAACATCATTAACTTTTGCCAAATGCTGCTATATATATACGGTTAAAACAATCCTTTAATATTAAATTTTTAAACAACTTTTATTTGCATAATTGTTCTTTTAAAAACCATATAACAGGTAATATACATGCATGACCTATAAACAAAATTGTGGTAACTAAAAAAAATATTTAAATTAAATTGATGTGATGTGGTAGACAAACAATCACAAAAGATTATAAATTTTGGTCTCCTCAATTTATTATAATCATATGTTTTTTTTGCAATTTGAGAACAAATAATGCATGAATTATGCACGCTATTTCTTGTCAAGATGATCAAATGTAAATGTTTCAGTTGTGACGTAGGTAATTTTGCAAATTCAATTTAGTCATTGAAAGTGCATAAATACAAAAATAGAATAATCAATCATGGATTGACCAAAACTATATATTTTGTGTACAAAATATCTTCTTGAACTATCTGCACCATAAACGCCTTCTTTAGACCTAAATGAAAAGGTCCATACCCCCCCCCCCCCCGCCTGTTTTCGGCTCGATTTCTGAAAGAACTCTCTAAGTGAACTGTAAAACGCAATTTCTGATTTCTCTTCTCCCCCCCTTCGCCGGTAACGGCTCTTTCGCCGGTAACGGCTCTTCCGCCGGCAACGGCTAGTGATCGGTTTGGTACAACTTCGGGGTACCAAATGGTGGTACCAACTGAGATGGCGCTCCCTCCGGCCACTCAATTCCCCACCAAAACTTTCGCCACAGTACTTCAGGCCAAAGCTCCTCCTCTATCGAAAACCTTACCAAACAACCCAGAGCTCATTCCCAAATCCCAGCACTTAGGGGAGCCCTCGTGCTTGTATTCAGATGATCAGATTGCAACCCTCTCTGCCCATTATGCGAATGCTTTGGTTGGAAAGTTCACAAGGGGCAGGCTTACAATGGAACAATTGGAACTGGCATTTAAAACTGTGGGCTTTGAAGGTAAGTACCAACTTGGTTCCCTTGATTACAAACATGTTTTGATTCGGTTTGAACATATAAATGACTATCAGAGATGCTGGATGAAATGTGTTTGGAATTTCAATGGGATCTCCCTGAAAATGCTAAAATGGACCCCTGAATTCTCTACTCGTAAAGAATCACCAATAGTTCCTATCTGGTGTACTATTAAGGAGCCCCCCTTATATTACTATAATTCAGCTTCGATTGAAGCTATTGGGAATAGCATAGGCTGTTTCATTAAAAATGATCAAGCAACTGAGATGTTAACAAGACCATCTGCAATAAAATTCTGCGTTGAAATTGATCTTCAAAAACCCCTGAGTAGTTTCATAAGGCTGGGTTCTGTGACCAATAATAAGAAATATCCGATTGAATATGAGGACATTCCCCTTTACTGTGATCATTGTTCGAAATTAGGCCATTCTCTGGCTCAGTGTAAAGCTAACTTACAGAATAATAATGTCAGAACTCAGGATCCAAATTTGAACCATAGTTTACCTCAGTACCTATGGCAGGCAACGGGTAAGAAATTTGATAAACCACCACTATTGGAAGATCAAGCTCTCTCTGAGAATGATTATGTTATTATGATGGAATCCCCTAAAAATTTGAACAATACAGCTCTCCCTGTGGTGGTAAATCTAGAAAAATTGGGTACTTCTTGCAATAACAATCAATCTTTGGCTTTTCCTGATAACACTATTTTGAGGATGATTGAGGATACTTCACTTGCTAAGCCAACAATTACTGCTTATGCTAAAGATGATATGCAAGTTGGCTCTAGTTCATTATCCATATACAGCCCTTACCACAAAAACTCTTTCACCCAACCTGGGAAAACGGGGAATAGATTTTCAGTTTTGCAGGTCGCTGACAGCTCTAAGGAAAAGGAATTGCAAACTGGGACATCTGAACCTCTGGAGGAGATCATATCTACACATCAAGAAACCTCCTGTTCTTCCCTTCCAGGTAATATCCAAGGTAAGAATAAGCCTAAGAAAAACAATTACCTAAGTCAATTAAATAAGATGATGCTTAGGTCATCTACAAAAAGTTCTAAATCAAGTGAACAATGATGACACACCTTAATGTTAATTTTCTAGTGTGGAATCTAAGAGGAATGGACACTTCAATGCTTAGGCTAACTAATCTGTGTAGGATCAAGAAAATTCAACTGTTGTGTATTATTGAGCCTATGCATAATAATTCCCAATGTGAAGATTACATGAAAAAACTTTCATTCACTCATAATTTGCCACTGCAGAAGGGAAGATTTGGCTTATGTGGTCTAATTTGCTAGCTATCTCTCTGATTTCCTTTCATGATCAGTTTATGCATGTTACTATTTTGCATCATTCTGTGAATCTGTATATGGAGGCAGTTTTTATATATGCCTCAAGAGATAGAGATGGTAGGAAGGTCCTCTGGTCTGAACTTCAATCAATTCCTAAGGGTGACACTATCTTCATAGGTGATTTTAACTCAATAACTTCTTTAGAAGAATATAGAGGGCCATGTTCTCCTGCCTTAGGTAGTATAAGAGATTTTAACTCCTGGATCTCATCTAATGGAATCCAAGAAATTAATACGGTAGGAAATATGTTTACTTGGTGTAATTCTAGGCTGAGGAATCCTACTTCGAAAAGACTAGATAGAGGCCTATGCTCAATCTCTTGGATCTCTAAGTTTCCATCTTCTTCAATTCAGATTTTAAATAGACAAACATCGGATCATGCACCTCTTCTCCTACAGGTTTCAAATTTGACCTCTTCAAATCCTAAGCCATTTCGATTCATAGATGCTTGGTTTCTAAGAGATGATTTTATGAATGTGATAAGAGACAGTTGGGAATCACCTTTGGCAGGAACGGGTATGATAAAGTTCTACCTTAAGCTTATCAGACTTAAAAAAGTTTTAAAATCATGGAATAGGGATAAATTTGGAAACATTGATTTAAATGTGACAAAGGCTGAGGAAGACTTAAGAATTCAGGAAGCTAATTATGATTTGAACCCTTCAACCTCTGAGCGAATTAAACTCAATGAAAAAAATGCTCTGCTGCTAAAAGTCTTAAAGGAAAAAGAGAAATACTGGAAACAAAAAGCAAGATTGAAGTGGCATAAGCTAGGTGATAATAACACTTCTTTTTTTCACAAGGTTGTGCAAGAAAGAAATTGTAAACTCCACATAACCAAAATAAAAAATAGATCAGGTCAATGGATTAATTCTCAGTTAGACATACAAAAGGAAGCTGTAGAATATTTTACTGATTTGCTGAGTGAACCTGATTTAGTTTTGGATGATACTTTTGACACTCATTTTCTAAGTCAGATTCCTGATATCATAACTGATAATGATAATCATGAACTAGCTATGCCAGTATCTGAGGTAGAACTAGAAAAGGTAATTAAGAGCTTAAACAAGATTAGTAGCCCTGGACCAGATGGATTCTCTCCTAAGTTTTACATCAAATGTTGGCAGATTATCAAACAAGACTTGATAGAAGCGGTTAATGAGTTTATTTCTGGTGCTGAAATCCCTAGGGGGATTTCCAGTACCTGGATTACTCTGATACCAAAAAAAGCAACACCAAGTTCATTTGATGACTTTAGACCTATTAGTTTATCTAATGTGCTGAATAAGATTTGTTCTAAAGTCCTTATGGAGAGAATGAAGCCTCATATGGAAAATCTGATATCCATGAACCAAACAGTATTTATGAAACATAGGGATATATCTGATAATATTCTATATTTACAAGAGATGATTAGATTCTTGGATAAGAAACATAGAATCCCTAACTGCATCCTCAAGCTTGATCTTAGGAAAGCTTTTGATAGAGTTAGATGGAGTTTTCTCAAACAGATTTTGTCTAAGTTTGGTTTCAGTGGGAACTTTTTAACAGCTATTATGAATAATTTGTCTCAAGCCTACTTTTCAGTCATTATCAATAGAAATCCAGTAGGATTTTTCAATGCAACAAGAGGAATCAAACAAGGTGACCCTCTATCCCCCTCTCTTTTTAATCTATTCTCAGAAGCATTCTCTAGGAGTTTAACTTTTATTTTCTTGAATAAATGTTTAGCCTCATACCAGATTCCTGGTTCAATTCCTGTAGCTTCTCATTTGATGTATGCGGATGATACCATAATATTTATCCAAGCTTCTAAACCTAACCTAATTAAGATCAAAGCCTTTCTTGAAATCTTTGAACAATGCTCAGGTTAAAAGTTTAATTTTGAGAAATCAGACTTTTATCTAAGTAGAAAGGCAACAGTGGCTAGAATGATTCAGGTGAAAGCAATTTTAAAAATGAAAAAAGGGACTTTTCCATTTAAATACTTAGGGTGCCCTATTTTTAGAGGAAGAACTTTGAATAGATATTTTTTCCACTGCTGGTCAATGTAGATGCTAAGCTACAAAATTGGAAAAACAACTGGTTAAGTTCAGGGGGGAAAATGATCCTCATTAAATCAGTTCTGTACTCAATTCCTCAGCATACATGGATGGTTACCAATCCCCCAAAAGGTATAGTCAAAACATTTGAGAAAAAACAGGCTCAATTTTTTTGGGGAAAGACTGAAGGAAAACAGAATAAGATTTGGAAAAAATGGGCAAACATTGCAATACCTACTAACATGGATGGATTGGGTTTTAGATCAGTAAAAGCCATTGTTGATTCTTGTTCGGCCAAACTATGGTGGAAGAGCCAATTGGGGACTTCTTTGTGGTCTAAACTGCTATGGTCTCTTCCACCATCATACAGGAAATCAGTTACTTGGAGGAGAATTTGTTACATTAATGATTTTGCTGTCAACAATTCTTCAATTATACATGGAAATGGAAAGTGTAATTTTCTGAATGCCAACTGGTGTCCTCAGGGACCTCTGCTTTCCAAAATTCCTGCTAACATTGCCTCTACAATAGATGATATCTCAGTGGCAGATTTCATAGCCAACAGAAATTCTATTTTGAATCAAATTGCACCTTTTCTCGAACATGATACGGTTCTTTTTCTCCAGGGTGCAGTACTTACATATGCTAGGGAGGACAGAATCATCTGGAAGCCGGAACCGTCGGGTAAATTTACATTCAAGTCGGCCTATAGATCTCTAGTTGAATCAAGAGGTAACTCTTCTATCTCTAAGTTTTTATGGAATCCACTGTTACTGAAAAATATTTCGATCTTCATCTGGAAACTACTACATGCTTTTCTCCCCTTTGATGATGTTCTTATTACATGCGGTTTTAGCATAGCTTCCAAGTGCCCTGCATGTTGTCAATCTGATTCTATCCAACACTACTTTATCTCTTGTCCCCTGGCTCATTCAGTCTGGTTGAAACTGACTCCTTCTACACATTTTAATATTCATACTCTACATTCCATACCTCAAAGATTTTATCTGTTTTGGAACTGTCAAGATCTACCTAAGTTTTATCAGATATATCGCATGATTCTCCCATCAGTGGTGTGCTGGAGTCTATGGAAAGCTAGAAATAACTATCTATATGATCACAAGCCTTTTTCCATGAATTTTATCTGCACTGAGGTGGATGATTTGATTAAATTGACACTTAGTGTTTGTCCTCCGACGATATTATCTACTGTCTCAGTACCAACATCTTTCCAGCATCTCATTCCTTTGCTAAGGCCTCCACCTAAACCTAACTTAAGGACAGTTATGTGGGAAAGGCCTAAACATGGAGTCATAAAAATCAATGTAGATGCAGCTTGGTGTTCTAACAATCAATGTCTTTATCTGCTTCCTTCTAAGAGGGTTAAGTAGCTAGTTGTTGGCATGTGCTGGAGCAAATTCGACGGATGCTGGATCATTTTCAATGGGTTGAAGAGTTTGGTTCTGATGATTGTCAAAGATATTTACCGCATCATGAGTCTTTTCCAATTGTTGCTATATATGTATGGACAATACAATCCATTAATATTTAATTTCTAAAAAACTTTTATTTGCATACTTTTCCATTTTAAAACATAATAGAATCATCACTCCTGGACCGACCGAAATTGTAAATTTCTTGCACAAAATAATTCATCGAACAATTTAAACCATTCTACACAAATTTTGCACATAAAGTTTTTAATATCATACGTGAATCAAAATTAACATTTTTTTTTTCAAAACAAGACAACACATAAGTGCATGAATATACAAAGTAATTTCAAAGACAATGCGAGTAATTAGCATGAAAAATTGTAAAAATGGTTATTCGAGGGGAAGGTTTTCCTGTTTTCATTTTTTCTTAGAAGAAAAGAGAGGGGCAATTTCCATTTTCATGGATGATTATATTATCATAAAATGATTTGGATATAGAGATTTAACATTTATGATCCATCTTATCAGTAATAAACCTATGCTCTGAAAGATCACTTGATCCTTTGTTAAACAAATTTACTAAAGGAGAAACATGCATACTACGTACGACACTGGATTGGTATCTGAAGAAGGAGGTTGATTCTAGAAGTTCTCTAATAGAGAATCAATGTCTTCATCTGCTTCCATCTAAGAGGGTTGAGGAGCTAGTTGTTGGCTTGTGTTGGAATTATTCTGAGATTGAGCATCTTCGATGGATGCTGGAGCATATTTAATGTTTACTGGAGCATTTTCAACGGCTTCAAAAGTTTAGTACTGATGAGCGTCGCAGATATTTACCGCATCATTAGCTTTTGCCAAGTGGTGCTATATATGTAAGGTTAACACAATCCTTTAATATGAAATTTTTAAACAACTTTGATTTGCATAATTAATCTTTTTAAAACCAAATAGCAGGCAATATACATGTATGTCCTATTATCAAAACTGTGGTAGTTAAAAAACAATTATTTAAATAAAATTGAGGTAAAGTGGTGGATAAGGAATCAAGGAGAATTATCAATTTTGGTTTAATCAATATATTATTATCTTGTGATTTTTTTTTTCTATTTTGGAACAAATAATGCACGAATTATGCACCCTATTTCTTGTCTAGCTTATCAAATGTAAATGTTTCAGTCATGACGTAGGTAAAATTGCAAATTAAATTCAATCTTCAAAAATGCATAAAGTACACAAATAGAATCATCATTTATGGACCAACCGAAACTTTAAATTTCTTGCACAAAATATTTCATTGAACTATCAGAACCATTCTACACAAATTTTGCACATAATTTTTTTAAAATCATATATTTGAATCAAAATTAACTTCATTTTTTAAAAATAAAAGAACATATAAGTGCATCAATATACAAAGTGATTTCAAACACAATACGAGTAATTAAATTGGAAGAAAAGGGTTATTCGAAGGGAAGGTTTTTCTCTTTTCTTTTTTTCTTTGAATAAAAGAGAGAACCAATTTTTATTTTCATAGATGATTATATTATCATAAAAGTATTTTTTATCCATCTTATCAGAAATAAACCTAGGGTCCGAATGATTACTTGTGCCTTTCTAACAGAAATTTAATAAAGGAGAAACATGCATATTACGCATGATACTAGATTGGTACTAGAAGAAGATCGATCATATCAATCAAAAGAAAGAGGTCGGTTCCATAATTTCCCTAACAGAGAATCAACGTCTTTATCGGCTTCCATCTAAGAAGGTTAAGGAGCTAGTTTTTGGCCTGTGCTGGAATTATTATGAAATAGAGCATCTTCGACGGGTGCAGGAGCATCTTCAATGGGTGCTGGAGCATCTTCAATGGGTGCTGGAGCATTTTCAACGGGTTCAAGAGTTTGGTTCTGATGAGCGTCAGAGATATACACTGCATAATAAGCCTTTGCGAAGTGCTACTATACAAGTATGGACAATACAATCCTCTAATATTTAATTTCTAAAAACAAATTTGAACAATTTTTATTTTTAAAACATAATAGCGGGCAATATACGTGCATGTCCTATGAACAAAATTGCGGTAAATAAAAAACTCTGATTTAAATTATATGGAAGTGAATTGGTAGATAAAGAATCAAGGAGAATTATCATTTTCTGTTTAATATATATATTATGATCTTATAACTTTTTTCAAGAAAAATAATGCACAAATTAGGGACGCTATTTTTTGTCAAGCTGATCCAATGTCAATGTTTCAGTTGTGAGGTAGGTAAATTGCAAATTAAATTCCATTTTTTAAAATGCGTAAAGTACACAAATATAATCATCATTCATGGACCGACTGAAACTGTAAATTTCATTCACAAAATATCTAATTAACCTATCTGCACCATTCTTCACAAAGTTAGCACATAATGTTTTTTTATATCATAAATTTGAATAAAAATTTAAAAAAAAATCAAAATAAGAGAACATATAAGGGCATGAATATACAAAGTAACTTCAAAGACAATGCGAGTAATTAGCTTGAAAAATTGTAAAAAGGGTTATTCGAAGGGAAGGTTTTCCACTTTTCTATCTTTATTAGAAGAAAAGATAGAGGAAATTTTCATTTTCATACATGATTATATTATCATAAAAGGATTTGGATATAGAGATTTAACATTTATGATCCATCTTATCAGTAATAAACCTACACTCTGAAAGATCACTTGAGCCTTTGTCAAAGAAATTTAATAAAGGAGAAACATGCATATTACGTACGATACTGGATTGGTATCTGAAGAAGATCGATCATATCACTCCAAAGAAGAAGGTTGATTCCAGAAGTTCTCTAATAGAGAATCAATGTCTTCATCTGCTTCCATCTGCGAGAGTTGAGGAGCTAGTTGTTCGCTTGTGTTGGAATTATTCTTAGATTGAGCAACTTCGATGGGTGCCGGAGTATCTTTAATGGTTGCTAGAGCATTTTCAACTGGTTCAAGAGTTTGGTTCTGATGAGCATCACAGATATTTACCGCATCATTAGCTTTTGCCAAGTGCTGCTATATATGTGAGGTTAATACAATCCTTTAATATGTAATTTTTTAAACAACTTTGATTTGCATAATTATTCTTTTTAAAACCAAATAGCAGGCAATATACATGTATGTCCTATGAACAAAATTCGGGTAGTTAAAACATGATTATTTAAATAAAATTGAAGTAAAATGGTGGATAAAGAATGAAGGAGAATTATCAATTTTGGTTTAATCAATATATTATGATCTTATGTTTTTTTTTCTATTTTAGAACAAATAATGCTCGAATTATGCACCCTATTTCTTGTCTAGCTTATCAAATGTAAATGTTTCAGTCATGACGTAGGTAAAATTGCAAGTTCAATTCAATCTTCGAAAATGCATAAAGTACACAAATAGAATCATCATTCATGGACCGACCGAAGATGTAAATTTCTTGCACAAAATATTTCATTGAACTATCAGAACCATTTTTCACAAATTTTGCACACAATTTTTTTAAAATCATATCTTTGAGTCAAAATTAACTTATTTGTTTTTCAAAATAAAAGAACATATAAGTGCATGAATATACAAAGTGATTTCAAACACGATACGAGTAATTAACTTGGAAAATTCGAAGGGAAGGTTTTTCTCTTTCCTTTTTTTCTTTGAAAAAAAGAGAGAACCAATTTTTATTTTCATAGATGATTATATTATCATAAAAGGATTTGAATATATAGATTTAACATTTTTTATCCATCTTATCAGTAATAAACCTAGAGTCTAAATGATTACTCGTGCCTTTCTCAGAGAAATTTAATAAAGGAGAAACATGCATATTGCACACGATACTATATTGGTATAAGAAGAAAATCAATCAAATCAATCCAAAGAAAGAGGTTGGTTCTAGAAGTTTTCTAACAGAGAATCAATGTCTTTATCTGCTTCCATCTGAGAAGGTTAAGGAGCTAGTTGTTGGCTTGTGCTGGAATTATTCTTAAATTGAGCATCTTTGACGGGTGCTAGAACATCTTCAATGGGTGCTGGAGCATTTTCAACGGGTTCAAGAGTTTGGTTCTGATGAACGTCGGAGATATACACCGCATCATTAGCCTTTGCGAAATGCTGCTATATATGTATGGACAATGCAATCCTTTAATATTAAATTTCTAAAAAACTTTTATTTGCTTACTTTTTTTTTTTTAAAACATAATAGCGGGCAATATACATGCATGTCCTATGAAAAAAATTGGGGTAGTTAAAAAACATTGATTTAAATAAAATTGAAGTGAAGTGGTGGATAAAGAATCAAGGAGAATTATCAATTATGGTTTCATCAATATATCATGATCTTATAATTTTTGAAAATTTAGAAAAATAATGCACACATTATGCACGCTATTTCTTGTCAAACTGATCAAATGTTAATGTTTCAGTTGAGAGGTAGGTAAAATTGCAAATTCAATTTCATCTTCAAAAGTGCGTAAAGTACATAAATAGAATCAACATTCATGGACCAACCAAAACTGTAAATTACTTACACAAAGTATCTAATTGATTTACCAGCACCATTCTTCACAAAGTTAGCACAAAAAAATTTTAAATCATAAATTTGAATCAAAATTAACATTTTTTTAATCAAAATAAGAGGACATATAAGTGCATGAATACTTACACAAAGTATCTGATTGATTACACAAAGTAAATTGCTTACATAAATAGAATCAACATTCATGGACCAACCAAAACTGTAAATTACTTACACAAAGTATCTAATTGATTTATCAGCACCATTCTTCACAAAGTTAGCACAAAAAATTTTTAAATCATAAATTTGAATCAAAATTAACATTTTTTTTATCAAAATAAGAGGACATATAAGTGCATGAATATACAAAATGATTTCAAAGACAGTTGAGTAATTAACATGGAAAATTGTAAAAAGGGTTACTCGAAAGGAAAGTTATCCTCTTTTCGTTTTTTCTTTGATTAGAAGAGAGAGCCAATTTTCATTTTCATGGATAATCATATTATCATAAAAGAATTTGGATGTATAGATTTAACATTTCTGATCCATCTTATCATTAATAAACCTATGCTCTACAAGATCACTTGAGCATTTGTCAAAGAACTTTAACATGCATATTATGTATGATACTAGATCGGTATCTGAAGAAGATCGATCCTATCAATCCAAAGAAGGAGGTTGTTTCCAGAAGTTCCTTAACAGAGAATCAATGTCTTCGTCTGCTTCTATCTGAAATGGTTGAGGAGCTAGTTGTTGGCTTGTGTTGGAATTATTCTGATATCGAACATCTTCGACGGGTGCTGGAACATCTTTAATGGATGCTGGAGATTTTTCAATGGGTTCAAGAGTTTGGTTCTGATGAGCGTCGGAGATATTTACCGCATTATTAGCTTTTATATGCAAGGTTAATACAATCCTTTAATATGTAATTTTGTAAACAACTTTGATTTGCATAATTATTCTATTTAAAACCAAATAGCAGACAATATACATGTATGTCCTATGAACAAAATTGTAATAGTTAAAAAACAATTATTTAAATGAAATTGATGTAAACTGATGGATAATGAATCGAGGAGAATTATCAATTTTGGTTTAACCAATATATTATGATCTTATGATTTTTTGCTATTTTAGAACAAATAATGCACGAATTATGCACCCTATTTCTTGTCAACCTTATCAAATGTAAATTTTTCAGCCATGAGGTAGGTAAAATTGCAAATTCAATTCAATCTTTTAAAGTGCGTAAAGTACACAAATAGAATCATCATTCATGGACCGACTGCAACTGTAAATTTCTTGCACAAAATATTTCATTGAACTATCAGAACCATTCTACACAAAGTTTGCACATAAAATTTTTTAAAATCATATCTTTGAATCTAAATTAATTCCTTATTTTTTCAAAATAAAAGAATATATAAGTGCATGAATATACAAAGTTATTTCAAACACAATACGAGTAATTAACTTGAAATTTTTTTTAAAAAAAGGTTATTCGAAGGGATGGTTTTCCTCTTTTCTTTTTTTTCTTAGAAAAAAAGTGAGAACCAATTTTAATTTTCATAGATGATTATATTATCATAAAAGGATTTGGATATATAGATTTAACATTTTTTATCAATTTTATCAATAATAAACCTAGGGTCCGAATGATTACTCGAGCGTTTGTCAAAGAAATTTAATAAAGAAACATGCATATTAAGCATGATACTAGATTGGTATTAGAAGAAGATCGATCATATCAATCCAAAGAAAGAGGTTGGTTCTAGAAGTTCTCTAACTGAAAATCAATGTCTTCATATGCTTCCATCTGAGAGGGTTAAGGAGCAAGTTTTTGGCTAGTGCAGGAATTATTCTGAAATTGAGCATCTTCGTAGGTGCTGGAGCATCTTCGCAGGTGCTGGAGCATCTTCAACGGGTGTTGGAGCATTTTCAACGTGTTCAAGAGTATGGTTCTGATCAGCGTCAGAGATATGTACCGCATTATGAGCCTTTTTCAAGTTCTTCTATATATGTATGGACAATACAATCCTTTAATATTTAATTTATAAAAAAAGTTATTTTCATACTTTTTCTTTTTAAAACTATATAGCGGGCAATATATGTGCATATCATATGAACGAAATTACGGTAATTAAAAAACATTAATTTAAATAAAATTGAAGTGAAGTGCTGGATAAATAATCAAGGAGAATTATCAATTTTGGTTTCATCAATATATTATGATCTCATAATTTTTTGCAACTTTAGAAAAATAATGCACACAATATGCACGCTATTTATTGTCAAGCTGATCAAATGTCAATGTTTCAGTTGTGATGTAGGTAAAATTTCAAATTCAATTCCATCTTCGAAAGTGCGTAAAGTACAGAAATAGAATCATCATTCATGGACCAACCGAAACTGCAAATTACTTACACAAAGTATCTAATTGAACTATCTTCACCATTCTTCACAAAGTTAGCACAATTTTTTTAAAATCATAAATTTGAATCAAAATTTACTTCTTTTTAAAAAAAATAAGAGGACACATAGGTGCATGAATTTACAAATTGATTTCAAAGAAAATACGAGTAATTGTTTTTTTGGGACAATTTTACTTTCATTAATACCTCTTCAAAACATTTCAGTACAATCCTCCAAAACCCCTAGTCACCTGACATAAACATAGCACATTTCTCCCTTAGTTTCATTTTTTCCCAAGCTCTATAGACTATACACTCAATAATGCTATCAAAAATATTTCTCCCATTCTCTTCCTTTCCTAAACTTCTATCATTTCTCCAGCTCCATAAGGCATACAGCGTTTCCGCAATCGCTATTTTTAGGAGTTGAGCCCTGCTTCCCTTACCTTTACAGTTCATTTCCAGTCATTGATTTTCTTCTTCCAACCCTGTTGGAACATGCCTCCATTTCATTCAGTTGTGGACTTTGCACTAGATGTCCTTGAATGTTTCTTCTTGTGTACAAAATATGCATCCACCATCAACTTTCATGCAAAATTTCTTCAACCTCTCTTTGGTCGGTAGCCTGTTATGACAGCACATCCATAACATAAAAATAGCCCTTAGCCGTGCCTGATTAGCAGTGTAGATGTCTCTCCAAAATACAACCTCACGTTCACCTCTTAATGCTTTGTTGATGTCTCTAGTACAGAAGCATTTTTCCCGTTCCATCTCCTTCCATATCTCCATACCATGAAGGACATTTTTGCACTTACCCACTCATTTCAAAATCCACGAACTATCATTCGGGAACTTCACAGTCATGATATCAACAACCTTTATGTAGTAGGAGTGAATCCACTTAATCCACGTTCAATCCATTTTCTTGCACAGATTCCACAATGTTTTCATCAAGTTTTCCTCATTCCATTCTACAAGTGCAATCATATTCAATGATCATGTTTTCACCGGCGTACAATTTTTTCCCATGAGACTAGTGACTTTCTTGTAATGAAGTCAGTACCACTCCATAAGTATGATCGACAGATTGCTTCCATGTGTTTCAAGAGAGCTTTCGGTAGGGGAAATAACTGCAACCAAAAGTTACCATTCACAAAGAGAACGCTCTTGATTAGCTGCAAATGTCCTGCATAGTTAAGTAACTGATTGCTCCAATGCTTTATTCTGTAGATCATCTTTTCAATAAGTTGTTGTCATTGTTATACTGTGACTTTTTTGCTCGTAAGTGGCACACCCAGATATTTGAAGGGCATTGTTCCTTCCTCAAAACTAGTGAACGCTAGTACTTCCTTTTTCAGCTCCTCTCCACATCCCCCAAATAATACTTTGCATTTAGATCGATTCACCCTTATGCCTGTGGAATCAGTATACTTGTGGAAAGCTTTCATTAGTGCATGGACAGATTTAACATCAGCCGTTGTCATCAAGAGCAGGTTATCTGCAAAGCTTAAGTTGATTATCTTCAAGCCATCACACCTGAAATGATATTGATACTCATAGTTTTTGTAAACATCGATAACTGTATTCCATTATCAACACAAAAAGTAGGGGGGCAAAGGGTCACCCTGTTTAAGCCTTCGCTTTGCTCGAATGAACTTAGTGGGAAAGCAATTAATCATGTATTTATATCTAACAGTCATCACACATTTCATAACCCATCTAATGAAAATACCTGGAAAACTTAGCTCTCTCAGGATGGTCTCCAGTGCCGTCCACTCCACTGTGTCATAGGATTTTTGAAGATCAATTTGAAGCAAACATCTCGGTCCACTAGCCATCCTGTTGTAGCCTCGGATAAGCTCATATGCAATCATCACATGGTCATGAATACTGCGTTCTAGGCCAAAAGCTGCCTGACTCTTATGAAAAATATCCCCTATTACACCACTCAACCTTGTTGTAAAAATATTTGATATAATCTTATAGAGCGTTGTACAGCATGAGATAGGTCTCAAATCACCTACTTTTTTTGCTTCTTGATGTTTTGGTATCAGCATCACCACTGTACTATTCACCACCTTATACATCTTACCTTCATTAAAAAATTCCATCATAGCCCCTATAACATCCTCTTTAATTACTCTCTAGTTGGCCTTAAAACATTTAGAACTAAATCCGCCAATTCCTGGGGCTTTCTGATCCCCAATGCCCTTCAAAGCCATCCAAATCTCCTTTTCTGTTACCCTGCCAATCAGTTGTTTTCGAGTGTCACTGGTCAGAGTACATCTAGCTCTTATCGCTTCAACATCAATACCCACCATTCTCTCAGCTTTTTTTCCAATCAATTGTTCATAAAAATTCAAGACTTCAGCTTCTATGCCACCCTGATCAGTGATCTCAGTACCATCCTTCCTTTCCATTTTCATAATCCTTAACATGTTGTTCTTTACTTAATTGATGCATGGAAGTATGTGTTTTTTCCGTCCCCCAATTTGAGCCAATCCACCTTTGCTTTTTTCCTTGCTATTTTCTGGTCAATCTCATTCCACTTCATTAGCTCCTATATACACTTCACGACCTTCAATATCCTCTCCTTATCCATTCTATTCGAGATGAGCTTTTGTTGTGCCATTGAAAGCTCCTGCCTTACTGTTTCCAGTTTGTTTTGCACTCCTAATTGCTTTTTTGTGTGTACTCCTAGCACATGTTGAAGCCTTAAAAGTTTCCTCCATACCACAAACACAGGCCTTCCTTTCAGGTCCTCTTTCCAGCTCTCTTGAATCACCCTTAAAACTTCATCATTCTCAAGCAAACAATTGAAGAACTTAAACTTTTTTCTCTGTTTAGCCTTTCCTTCATATACTTTGATACGGAGCATGGCGTGGTTTGAAACACTAGGTTCTAAGATCTCCACCTTGCAATCCAGATACGATTGAAACCACTCTAGGTTTCCAATCGCTTTATCAATTCTCGAGTAAATAACCCATATGCTTGCCTATTCCATCAAGTGAAATAATCCCCCAAGCTATCACATTCAAAAAAGCCCGTCTGATTCATCATCTGTTCAAGATCCCAATACACATTGATCTATACATCATTACCACCTATCTGATCATTTACAGACAGTACATTGTTGAAATCCCTCATTGCAAGCCAAGCACTTCCCTTAGTTTCCCTCTACAACTTTTCAATATCTTTCCAAAGTACTTTCCTATCTTTCAATTGGTTAGCATCATATATAGTTGTAAACCAGTGGATTAGCACATCATTAAGTCCATAAACCCCCGCATGAATCACCTGGTCAATCGATTTAACATGTTTCAAACTGACCCTTGACTTATCCCACATGACCCACAATACTTTCTACAATCTGCTCAACAATAATTTCTACAGGCTGCTTACCCCTATTCTTTGATCCACAACCTTCCATTTGGTTGACAGATCTTTTTGTTCCTCCCTCTGTGGTGCACCAGCCTTGCTTTCCACTTTCTTCTCATTGTTCCTGTGCCATTTCTGAACTGTTTTCTTTACAGTCCTTAGGCATTGATGCCCACCCACCTGGCATACCTCACTGAACATAGGCTTCCATTCCAACTCTATATCCTGTTTTAGCTTTTTCCCATCAATATCTTTTTTTACTGACACTCTCAGGCACTTTCTCTAATACATTAATTTCAATCAGTAGTTGAGCATATGATACCCACAGTTTCTTCGCCTTGCATTCATCAGTGCACAACGATTTGCCCAGGGCACTCCCAAGTTTTCCCAAACTTCCCGGACCCCAAATATAGAGTGGAAAATTTGGGAATTTTACCCATATAGGAACTATTCGTGCCATGTCTTCCTTCATCGAGAAATCCTTCTTCCAGATATGCAAAAAGATCGCCCTGTTATAGATTGTGTATGGGCCTTTGCTTAGAAATTCATCTCTATCTTCTCTACTCTTGAACCTCATGATAAAATACCCATCGTCATTATACAGTAATTTAGGTAAGGCAACAAACGACCAATAATTCATCATAAACCTTTTAACTGCATTCATCGTCAGCTCCCCATCTATTACATACATAATCAAAGAATTTTCCCAATACTTGAGCTCAGATTTAACATCCTCCAGTTCTATCTCCACTTCGATTTCACCATCAATTATAGCAGGGGCAAAAAAAATCAATTTTCATACCATTAGAATAAACCCTATTCCCATTTATGACATCAACCTAGAGCTTCTTCTCAATTAGATCATCATCTTTAGGGGTAGGGTTTTCTAGTGTTACCTCTTGGTGCTCCAGTTGCTCTCTCTCAGATCCACCATCTGGCACTTCCAATGGTTCCTCCACCTCATCATCGTCTTAACTGATAGCCTCTGTGATCCCATCCTCAATCACAGCTCTATTCAAATCTGTCGAGGCCAAGGTCACCCATTGTTTTAGCCTACCTCTCCTCGCTTTCAGGGTCACCGGCGAACACCGCTACTGCGTGTTAATCGCCCGCACAGTCATAGCATTCTACCATTTTATTGTTGAACAAAATTATTTTATTTGACAATACGAGTAATTAATATGGAAAATTGTAAAAAGGGTTATTCAAAGGGAAGGTTTTCCTCTTTTCATTTTTTCTTAGATGAAAAGAGAGCGCCAATTTTCATTTTCATTGATAATTATATTATCATAAAAGGATTTGGATATATAGATTTAAAATTTCTGATCCATCTTATCGGTAATAAACCTAGGCTCTGAAACATCACTTGAGCCTTTGTCAAAGAAATTTAATAAAGGAGAAACATGCATATTGCGTACGATACTGGATTGGTATCAGAAGAAGATCAATCATATCAATCCAAAGAAGGTGGTTGATTCCAAAAGTTCTCTAACAGAGAATCAATGTCTTTATCTGCTTCCATCTGAGGCCGTTGAAGAGCTAGTTGTTGGCTTGTGTTGGAATTATTCTGAGATTGAGCATCTTTGATGGGTGCTAGAGCATCTTTAATGGTTGTTGGAGAATTTTCAACGGGTTCAAGAGTTTGGTTATGATGAGCGTCGGAGATCTTTACTGCATCATTAGATTTTTCCAAGTGCTTCTATATAGGTAAGGTTAATGCAATCCTTTAATAAGTATTTTTTTAAACAACTTTGATTTGCATGATTATTCTTTTAAAAACCAAATAGCGGGCAATGTACATGTATGTCCTATGAACAAAATTGTGGCAGTTTAAAAAATTAAATAAAATTTAAGTAATGTGGTGGATAAAGAATCTAGGAGAATTATCAAGTTTGGTATAATCAATATATTATGATCTTATGATTTTTTTCTACTTTGGAACAAATAATTCACGAATTATGCACCCTATTTCTTGTCAAGCTTATCAAATGTAAATGTTTCAGTCATGAGGTAGGTAAAATTGCAAATTCAATTTAATCTTTGAAAGTGCATAGAGTACACAAATATAATCATCATTCATGGACCGACTAAAACTGTAAATTTCTGCACAAAATATTTCATTGAACTATCTGAACCATTCTACACAAATTTTGCACATAAATTTTTTAAAATTATATCTTTGAATCAAAATTAACATGAAAAATTGGAAAAAAGGGTTATTCGAAGGGATGTTTTCCTCTCTTTTTTTGTTAGAAAAAAAGAGAGAACCAATTTGTTTTTTCATATATGATTATATTATCATAAAAGGATTTGGATGTATAGATTTAACTTTTTTGATCCATCTTATCAGTAATAAACCAAGGGTCAGAATGATTACTTGAGGCTTTGTCTGAGAAATTTAATAAAGGAGAAACATGCATATTACGCACGATACTAGATTGGTATCAGAAAAAGATCTATCATATAAATCCAAAGAAAGAGGTTGGTTCCAGAAGTTCTCTAACAGAGAATCAATGTCTTCGTCTGCTTCCATCTGAGAGGATTAAGGAGCTAGTTGTTGGCCTGTGCTAGAATTATTCTGAAATTGAGCACTTATATTTAGTGTTTCATATTATTATTTTTATAAATAGAATGCCTAGAGAATTAAGGTTTAACCATCAATTAGTACAAGTTAAGTTAAACATATATGTGTTGACTATGAATATAATGCTGACTGGAACAGTTGCACTGTACGATTGTATTTGCATTGACGATTAAGTAAGGGACGACATTCGTTAACTTATTGGTTTACTAAGTTATGGATATGTTAAAGTAGGTGCACATATATGTAGACTAGGGTTTAACCAACCCTTGTATTGTACGATTGTACATAATTATTGTATATAAATTGCCAATTAACTTATAGTCGATCAACCATTGTATATAGAACGCTAACTAACTACGGTCGAATTTAGACAACTTTATGGTTTACTAAGTTTTGGATATGTTAAAGTAGGTGCACGTGTATGTTGACTAGGATTTGACCAACCCTTAGTTGTATAGAACACGATTATATATAGTTAACTAGTGTATATAGAATACTAATATGTAAAATAATTTCCTAAATTTTGAATATATTACACATATATTTTTTGGAAAATAAAATTTATGTATGGTAATCATATTTATTAAAGTAATATTTATGTGAGAAGATACATATATTAATTTTCTTAATTAAAGTAATATTCTTTATTACATTTCAGACCATTGGCCCAAATGACTTCAACAACATAACATATGTTTCTTTTTTCTTTACCCTTCACTTAGCAAAACCCTTCCATTCCACCAAGCCAAACTCAGTTCACGCCATCCACGCTCCGTCAATCTGCTGTCCACCGTCCATCCATGCTCACTCCGCCATCTATCCACCAAGCCACGCTCCGTCCACCGTCCATCCACGCTCTCTCCGCCATCCCTCCACCAAGCCACGCTCTGTCCATCTTCTGTCTGCCTTCTGCCATGTGTCAGCCTTCTGTCCACCATCCATCCAGGCTCCGTCTGCCTTCCCTCCACCAAGGTGTCTCTCTGTCTACTGTCCGTCCATGCTCCGTCCACCGTCGATCTAGGTATTTTAACCATCTCTATTTTCGTTTCACTGTTCTTAGTGTGAATGTGAAATTTACGATGGTTTAATTTTGTTTGTGTTTGCATTTTGTAAACCTGTATAGTTGGAATCGAAATGACAATAGTTGCATTTTTTTTAGTCGTAAATTTTTTATAGTTGCATTTTGTAAATTTTCTTATCTGTATAGTTTGACAATTAAGGGATGAACTAAATCTGTATAATTTTTTTGTGTTTGTATTAAATTTTCTAATCTTTATAGTTTGACTTTAAAGAGATGAACTAAATATGTATAGTTTGACAATAAAAGGATGAACTGAATATGTATAGTTTGTTTGTGTTTGCATTAAAAAAATTGTATCATGTTCAAGTTCAAGTTTTATAAAGGGATGAACTGAATGGAAGACCTGAGACATTGAATCCTGCATCCAAGTGTAAAAAGTCAATGAATCTGCTTTTCTATGTGATTTAAATAGCATATCAAAAATTCCTTTGTAGTTGATTTTCTGTTAGTTATGCCTATCTGACTCTATTTGTGGATATAATTCCTTTGTAGTTGATATATGTTTTGAAGATATAAGGTAAAGTTTACCTTATTTCAACTTTAGCAATAAAGATATAATCTTGAAATCATATATGTTCGTTAGTTCATGTTTCATTTGCTGCACCCTTTAGTTGCATTAAGCATTTATTTTACATGTGTTTACATCTTGATCCAAATTTGAATTGATCAGATTCTAATTTCAATATGCATCTTTACAAATATAGTCCATCTACATGTAGCCCATACAGAGTAAGCTTTATTGAGCCTTTTCCCAGATATGGCACCAAACAAAAATGCAGCCAAGGGTAACCCCGACACCAGACGGACTCGAAAATCACAAAAGAAGCATAGAGTTGGCGATGTTAAGGTGCAACACAGTAGTCCTTATATCCAAGCAAGAGACCCACAAATTCCATTGACATTAGCTAAGTGTTCCGAAGCTAAGAATATACACAAAGAATTCATTAGCCAGGGCCAAATACTAGAGATAGGTTTCAAAACCAAAAAGTACGTTAACCAACATGGATGGTTGCACTTCATCACACAACCAGATCATGCTAATAAGATGTTGAAATGTGAGGTCTTGTCCATCATGAAGTAAAAGAATCCTGCTGAGATTTACTTTTGTGTGCACTACGTTGTGCTTTCAACAGATGAGATCAACAAGTTCTATAAAATCATGCTGAAGCCAGCAAGTGTGTACCAGGCCATAGAAAAGGCAGTTGAAAAAGCTTCTAGGGAACAATTTATCAAATAAATTTGTGATGAAAGTGATGAAGTTATCAAGAGCCTGCCTCCAAAATTGTCTAGCATTGAGAATAAGTATTTGACAGACAAGATGAATGAGTGGTACAGCTTCATTGCTACTCGCCTACTGCCGGTGAGAATGAAAAGTTAAGTGCATCATTCACGCATGTTGCTACTTTACAAGATCAAGAAAAATGTGAGCATCGATGTTGGGGGCACGATTATGGAATATATCTGGGATTGTATCAATGCGGACAACTGTATAGGTTTCTCCTCCCTGATTTTTGCCTTGTGTGTGGAAGATGGTTGCAAATATAATGATGATGATTTTACACTAATTCGAAAGATTCCAATCAACCCTCAAATATATTTGAAGAAGAATAAAATTGCTATGTCATCAATGCCGGCAAGAAGTAATTTGTCTACGAAGGATGGGCGCATGGCAGCATTGGAAGTGAAGGTGGATCACTGGGTGCGATGGACTGAGCATGTTGGGAAGATCCTAATAGCCATGGGTGGTGAGAGCATCAAGGCAATGAATCCAATACCTACATTAGATTCGCCATCTAGCGACATTGGGGAGGACACCTCGCATAGGGATTGAATACACTCATTTAGATCCCGTGGATCTTGAATTTCTCTAGATGTAGATTTTGCATGTTTATTATGGATTTTCATTTTTTTTAGATGTTGATTTATATGTTGTTAGTTGCTTCTTTGTGGATGTGGATTGTTAGTTTATGAATGTTGATTTTGGATGCTATTAGTTGTGGGCATATATTTGGTCCGATTTAGGATGTTGGTGAGCGTGTATTAGCTTCATGTTTCTGTCTCAGTTGAACTAAATGAGCAGTTGGGCACAGCTGCTCTCAGTGGCAGTATAGTTAATTTAGGCTTAGTTTATCCCAGCTGAACCAAAAGAGTGGCAGCGCAGTGCTGCTGTCAGGCGCAAAAAAGTAAATTGAAGGTTATTTTGTCCCAGTTGTACCAAAAGAGCGGCAGCGCACTGCTGCTTTCAGCGCGCTGCTCCATATAAGTACCAATTACAACATAGTTTTAGAGTAGTTAACAGTCATAAAAAATCCAACATACTACAAAAATACATAATTTTCTTAGAGAATTCAATGCTTGTAAGCCACTAGTCTTCAACCATCTTTCTCTTTTTTTATTGAATGTCTCCAATTTCTTGGTCATTTTCATCTATCCAAATGTTATCTCTGTGTTTCCTCCGTATTGCTCCCACCTCACTCCCATTGTTAATCAGTAGGGGGAAAATATAGGGGAACTCTAACTTTTCACTTGTAACTTCAAAATCAATTTCATCACTGAAAGAGTATTTCTTACCTTGTAAGATAACATACCAACCTACATTGCACGGATCATGAACGTAGAAAACTTGTCTTGCTTGTTCGGCCAAATTAAACTGATCGTTTTCATATGCTTCACGACTCTTGTCAACAAGGGTAAAACCCATTGCATCATCAGTTCAAACTCCAATTGTGTTATCAAACCATTTGCACTTGAAAACCAGAATCTTGAATTCTCCATTGTCAAGCTCCCAAATCTCATCAATAACACCATAAAATGACATCACAGCTAGGACTGGTTTATTGTCTTTCTTATTTGCTTACCACTTTGTCTCCAACTCAATATAAACCCCATTATTTTGTGTTGTGCTCTTTGAATCTTGGTCCATAGTAGCAAAAGAAAAACAGTTCATGTCATATCTGGAATACCTCAATAACGTGCAATTAGGCTTCCTTGCAAATACTCTAATTTTTAGGTCGTAATCACCTACATTGCATCGATCATAAAACCAATTCACAAACGTGTCATTGTGCTCCAACTGAAATTTATTATGGGGCATGTAGGATGAAACTCTGTGATCCAATTAAGGTGCTCAGTCACATAAGCTGCAGTCTCCCTACAATTCCTCAAGACATACAAATGAACTGACATCACATCACTATTCAATGGAGTAAATAACATTCCCCTTGACCTCGGTTTGCCCACCTTCCTTCCCACATGTTGATTCTTGGGCACCCCAAAATTACTATGTTCCTCAAATAGCTAGAGAAAAATTGAATTACTTCTTCAGTAACATACCTCTCAACAATACTAGCATCTGACTAACTCATACATTTCACATATCCCTTGAATGCTTTCATGTGATGCTCAAAAGGATACATCTGATGCATACCAACTGGACCACATATCTTTATCTCACATGCTAAATGAACAACCAAATGAACCATTATATAAAAAAATGCTGGAGGGAAATACATTTCCAACTTGCATAGCACAACAACAACCGCTTTTTGTAGGACATCCAAATGGTCTCGGTAAATACACTTCCAGCATATGGAACGAAAAAAGAAAAAAAAGTCTACTGATTGAGTACCTTACATCTGCCTCCATTACTCCACGAATAGCAACATGTAACTGTTATTGCATCAAAACATGACAATCATGAGATTTCAACCCAATCATCCTAGAATCCTTCGTAACTGCCCGACTAACATTCGACGAATAACCAATTGGGACCTTCAATGATTTCAAACAATCAAAAACTGAGATTCTCTCCTCCTTTGACAATGTATAAGGTGCGGGGGGTAAGTAAGTCCTCTTACCTTACCTTTAACTTCTGGAGCGAGGTCATTTTTTATTCCCAAATCTACCAAGTCCATCAGGGCATTCAAACTATCTTTCATCTTCCACTAGATATTCAAGAGGGTGCCTATCAAACTTTCACAATGCCTAACCTGAAGATGCTCCCAGTACGATAGATAAAAAAATATTAACCTTTACTTCCATGGACCATCACAATGTATTATGCCCTTTCAAAATGCATTATGCCCTTGCCTTTATGCTTTCCCAATACCACTCTCAATTTTTTAACCTTCTTGTGAATCTGCACACCACTTAGTGGTGTAGGAGATTTCCTACGTTCTTTCCCCCCCCCCCCAAAAAAATTGACCACATCATCCTGGTATTTATGATTTCCTTGCAACCATTTTCTATGGCCAAGATACACAGTCTTTCTTCCATGGCATAGCTGTTTGAATTCTGTCTTCTCCTCACAAATAGGACATTATTTGTGCCCCTTCACAACATACCCTGAAAATTTTCCATAAGTCGAAAAATCATTAATCATGCAAAAAAGAAGGGCACGCAATTAAAACTCTACATTCATAAGGGAATCAAATACCATCACCCCCTTTTCTTCCCACAATATTTTCAAATCACCAATCAATGTCTCAAATACACATCAATGTCGTTTCCAGGTTGTCTAGTACCTGAGATTAATAGAGGCATCATAACATATTTCAGTTTCATGCACAAATAAGGGGGAAATTTATAGACAACCAACATCACGGGCCAAGAACTATGTTTCGATGACATATTCCAAATATATTCATCCCATCAGTACAAAAAGAAAGGCGTAAATTTCTAGCTTCTGAACCAAATGTAGAAGTCAAAAATTTTCCATTGTTCACCGTCTGCCAGATGTCTTATCTTGTCGTCACTTGGTCTTTCCTGCTCTCCATGCCATCGCAAGTTCTTTGCATCCTTTGAATTCACAAATAACCTCTTCAACCTTGGAATTAAAGGAAGATACCAAATACACTTCAACAGGACCTTCTTCTTCTTCTTAGCCAAACACCCATCAATATCATTCCTTACACCCTTATATCTTAAATGTTTGCATACAGGACATTCAACACATCTTTAAAATCATTGTCATACAACACACAATCATTAGGATATGTATGTATTTTCTTGTATTCCAAACCAAGTGGACACAATATTTTCTTGGCCTCGTAAAAGTTTTTTGGTATTCCATTCCCTTTTGGAAACTTATCATTTAGAATCTTTAGGAGTGAATTCACACTTATATCACTCCAAGAACTTGTAGCTTTCAAATTGAAAACATCAATAAAAAAGGAGATTATGGTATCTTTACTTTTACATCCCGGTTACAATGGCTTCTCTTCTTCGTCTAGCAAAGCACTCAAAATTTTGGGCTTCCCATGAAAATCTCTTACAATGTCATCGAACATAGCATCAATGGTACAATTGTTTCCATCTATCTTGTCAAACCCACCACCCTTATGTTGATTCTCTACCTCTCAATGAAATTCCCAAATAATGTAACCTCTGTCAAATCTATACCTAAGCAAGTGAAATCAAACAAGCCCACGTTCATCAAACCGTTCATGTCACAAGCATCTTTTGCATTGACAAAGTATCCTCTCCTCCCGACCATAGGCATAATCAAGAAATGAATCTATAAATGCAATATATTCACAACTCCCTCTAGTTGCACTTGGATAACTAACCATTTTTGTTCTCCATAAAAGAATCGATTCTCGGTCCATTGTATCCAAAAATAATAATGCAAACAATTAAAAAAATATTCATTAATCAAACATAATAAAAATAAACACAATCAATTTGCTACACAATACTAAAAAAGTCATGTGTATGTGTATATGTATATGTATCAACATGTTCTTGGGAGATATATATATATATATATATATATATATATATATATACATATGTATGTACATATGTATGTACATATGTGTATATATATACATACATACATATACATATATATATATATGTATATATATATATGTATACATACATATATATACATACATATATATATACTTATATATATACATATATAAATATATGTGTGTGTGTTTATGTGTACCATCTACCAAAATAAACACAATCATGTTTACATTCATTATCATTTACACTCACACAACATGATAATAAACCATCTTAAGGCATAGAAACCATATATAAATACAAATAAACTCTCTCCATGCATGCATTAATGGTTATTATCACTACTATTTGTTTGAAATTCACAAAAGAAAATGAAAACTTACATTCATGGGTCTTCATGGCTTTGGATTGATGCTCACCTTCCAAAAATATCCTCCATCAATGAAGAGAGAGGGGGATTAAAAAAGTTTAGATCTAATTTTTGAGTGGTAGTTTGGAGCATTTAATGCTAAATTTAGAACTGGTTTTTGTGAATAGTGACTAAAAATCGGTGCCAACTTCTCAATAGCACCGATTTTAAACCGGTGCTAAATAAACTTGTGCCATTTTTTCCAACTATTTTTTAGTGATTTATTTCAACCCCAGTTTTTTAAACCAGTGCCAAAATTGTAATAGCACTGGTTTTTGTTATTTTTGCACTGGTTTTTAAACCGGTGTTAATTTAACACCATTTTTTGTTATTTTTAGTACTAGTTTTTCAACCAATGTTAATTCTATACCTGTTATTAGAAACAATTGGTGTTAAAAATAACAAAAGCTGCTGCTATTATAATTTTGGCACCGGTTTTAAAAACTAGTGCTAAAATTCGGTGCTAAAAGGGGGGGGGGGTCTCCGAAATACTGCAGCAACTTGACAATTCAATCTCTAAATCTCTAAACTGCAATAACATTCTGATATGAATCCCCTTGAGAAGAATCTGGATTGCAAAATTAAGATTTTTGACAAAACAAGGGAACTCTCAAACCCTTCAATATCGCACGAAATTCATGGTCTAGTCCTCGGGGTACACTCAATTTTGACTTGCTCTCTAACTAGCCCTCGGGATTAGATTACAAGCTTTATTGATACCTAACTATCTCTCAGGGTTAAGAAACAATGGAATAGATCACAAGAAAAGAGTATGAACTCAAAAGGTTGTATTTTGATTGATAAAAGTGTGTGAAATTCGTCCAAAGGCCTACCCTATTTATAGGGTTACAATCTCTCCACAAACCCTAATCACAAATGGAAACTAAATTGACTTATGGCAGCTTTAAGAAGCTAAAACCATATCTAACTGAAATACCTAAAATAAATGGTAATCTAAGGTAATCTGGTCAAATTCTTCAAGAAGTAACCTTGAAGAATATTATCTTATCGAATCTTACCAAATCTAATTCTAATAAGAATAACTGAATATACTAAACCCTAATGAGCTGTATTTTTGAAATTCATCTCTTCAAAGCCCACATAGTAGAACTATTAATCCATAAACCCAAAATGAAATAATTTTACAATATTTTACAATGATCACACTACCTCATCAACAACCCAATGGGAAAAATAGTATAGTGTTCTTCATGATGTCTTCAGTTCGTCAACAATCTTGAATAATGAATCCTAGATGTTAATGGTGACTCCTTCAATTCTTAATCATAAAGTTGATCCATCAAAGCATTTAAAGCACATCAAATCATTTGATATTCATATCATTCCCTCCCGGATCAAAATTTTTCATCCTCGAAATGGGAAGCATATAACCTATAAAGACATCCTTGAATTCCTGTAACTACTTAACAAACCATGAAAACATATCCGCAGGAATATCTTCTTTGGAATAATAACTTTATTTAAAGGACATTATAAGAACAAAAGAATGATTAGTCAATGATCGATTCACATCTCTTATTGAAGCATAAAACGATTTACCAGAGTCAGTAGATACTTCATGCCTAATCATATAAATAGAAAGTAAAAAACTAAGATGTGAAGATAAGACTTTATGTGACTTTTCATAATCATTCTGCAACTTACCTGTCTTACCTACCTTAGGATCGACCTGGAACTTGTCTATGGTGACATTTACTATCATTTTGGCGGAATTGAAACTATTTTGATCGAAATTACTTGCTTCTTGTGAAGGAGTAATTTTGGTAACATCTGTGGAATACGCCTAAAAAATATCTTGTGTTTCAGGACCTTTCTCACCTCTATCAACAATGATGATTTCATCATCTATTTGTTCTTCTTTGGCGTCATACCATGCAAGCATATCATCATCTTCTTCCTCCTCTAATTTGGTTTTAATTCATTCATGGGGACAGGTATTGTGAACATGTCCTCGTTCATTACGATGAAAACATGTATGAGTGTTAGAAGAAACTGTATCTGACAAAGTAGAAATTGATTTTCCTGTATCTTGGCTAAGAGACTGATTGCTTGCGATCATTCTTTGATCAGTGGGTTCCAATGGTGGATTTGAGTATGTTTTGGTAGAATTAGGGTCTCCTCGGCCACCCATGTTCGAATTGCTACAACCCTTGGTCGAATTTGAGCTTTTCTGAATCAGAGAATTGTATTTGACTGGCATAGCCAAAATTAGAGCTTCCACTGGGCCTTAATGTCGACTCAACCAACCTGGCCTTGAACAATAAATCTTGCATTGAAACGGAATATTGAAGCTTAACCGGAACTTGCATATTTTCTCTTAAACCTTCAATAAACTAATTCTTTATAAAGGCATCATTTTCTCTCATGCCAACTCTTCTCACAGTTAATTCAAGATCTTGCCAATATTCATCTACACCATGGTTTCCTTGCTTCATATTGCTGAGATAAGAATTTTGCTCCATCAAATATGTTCGTGGAACATGATGTAATTGAAGGTTGGTTCTCAATCTCTCCCAGATGGAGATTTTAACAGCAAGCTGTCTTGATTCTTTCAAATCCTCCCACCATTCATGGCATAATAGGTGAAAGAATACTGTGCGATCTTGAACTTATCTTTCTCACAGTAGTTGTAAAGATCAAATAAGTTCTCGATATGCCTCTCCCAATCCAAGTATTTTGCAGGATTGTGTCGACCATCAAATCTAGGAATATCATACTTCAAACCTTGGATGTCACGAGCAGATTCAACTTGTCTTGCAGAACGAGGTGTCGCTGGGTTTGATAACTCATCTACCTTCCTAGAAAAACTTTGAACCTCGCTCATTATGGAATTTATGACATTCATGGAATTAATTTTAGGTTTATTGTTGGGATTGCCAACAAATGGCGGGACAAATGGATTGTCCGCCATCCCTGCTAAGAAGAAACAAACCGTCCGAAATAAATGTCCCCCCTTCCCCTTTGTTTATTAAGGTCACTCACCAAGTGTATAACACTCACAACTCACAAGGTGAAGGCTAATGCAAGGGCAATTGATCAATTCACAGCAGTTTAAAAGCAAAATATGGAGATGAGTACTGCAGAACTTATTTCGAAATTTTAAAATATATAAACTCAAAATTTGGCTCTATAATCTGGAATTCAAATTTATAAAAAGAATAAGGAACAATATGCAATTTGAATTTCAAGAATTGGAGCTATATTGAATGTATTATGACCAAAACAAGATTGTTTTATATAGGCGACAAATAGGTTCCGAAAGTTTAAGAAACTTTTCCGAAAATAAATTGGAATAGGAACTCAAATCGAAATCCTTTGTGGTAAATGATTTTAATCACTTACTTGTCCCCCAAGTCAAAAATTTAGATCAAAACCCCTCTCTCAATTGGCTCTTATTTCATTTTCCTCTTCCGATTAGGATGTTAAATTTTCTTATCCTTTTTCAAATCGGATTTCCTTTTTATTTCCTTCTTTTTTCAGCCAAAATTCGTTTTTTTTTGTATTATAAAACACACAACCAAAATCTCATTCCCCAGGAAAAATATTTTGTAAAAATTCCCAAATTGTTTGAAAATTGCAAATCTGCCCCCAAACTTTTTGAAAATTGCAAATCTGCCCCAAATTTCAGATTTCAAATCCTAATTCTGATTTTGAAACCAAAAAATCTGTTAGATTTTTTTTTTGATTTTTTGAAAAGTTGTGGGAAAAAAATCTCCTATACAAAACTTGGAATAAGAAACCTGTGACAACTTCCTCTTGATTCAAATGAAGGTATTCAAGATTGTAAGGATCAAGAATATGACACTATATATATGGAAAACGATTCAAGAATCTTTTTTTAAAATAAGGTGTAATCAAGAATCGAAGAACAATTCAAGATCACGGAATCAAAGAACGATAAAGAAAACAAATAGGATTATGAGCATGCAATAATTTTCAGAAGAGTTGACGAAAAATATCACAAGCACATAAACTGTTTAAGCTACTTAAAAACTACGAAATTGGCCGGGAGGTGAAGGCGGATAATACATGTTCACGCTCAGACCCTTCGACATCCTCCTGATTCGATTGATGAAGGTGAAGGCAGATAGTAATACCGAAGTATTTTAACTCTTGGACCCTTCGATGTCCTTCAACTCTAGATTCAATCCTCCTGGTAAGAAAGATCAAACAAACATAGTTAAAACACGGCACAAAACATAAATTGAAAAATTGAAAATAAATTTAACAAAAACTCGAAACCCCTTTTTTTGTTATTTTTTTGGCCTCAGTAGATCTTTCGCTTTGCTCTAATACCAACTGATATGAATCCCCTTGCGAAGAATTTGGATTGCAGAATTAAGATCTTTGACAAAACAAGGGAACTCGCAAACCCTTCAATGCCACACGAAATTTAAGGTCTAGCCCTCGGGGTACACTCAATTTCGACTTGCTCTCTAACTAGCCCTCGGGATCATATTACAAGGTTTATTGATACTTAACTATCCCTTGGGGTTAAGCAACAATGGAATAGCTCGCAAGCAGAGAGTATGAACTCAAAAGGTTGTATTTTGATTGATAAAAGTGTGTTAAATTCATCCAAAGGCCTCCCCTACTGGGAAACACATTGGAATGGTTGTGCTTCCACCTGTAACTTCAAACTTGTTACTTAAGAATAATCACTCTAATCAAGAAGCCTCAATTCCCAAGACTTCTGTGTTAATCAATTCGTAAAATTTGGTTGTTATCCCTGATCTTTTTTATGAATCTATCTACTAGTTCAGAGTTGTTAAGAGGGAATAAGCAAACTTATAAAGAATCAAGTAATACTATAGCTGCTATCTTAGAAAATACTCATGTTGATAACTTAATAAATACACAAGTTGATGTATCTAATAGTGTCAACTTAGAAACAGCATCAGATAGTAAGCTGGAGGAAATCTCTGATGGGATAGATAAAAATGCTTCTTTAGCTTTGAATCATACTACTCTCCCCCGTTTTGATCCAAAGGAAAATCAGCTCAGGAATGATTCACTAGTTGACCCAATGAAGAACAAAAAGTTGATTAATTCAGAATCACATGAAGGTTTTATAGAGATTAATGGAGGAGACTCCCTTCCATCATCTTCAAGCTAGAAAAATATTAAAAATCTAGACTGGCTTAACGCACAAACTTCCAAAAGGCAGAAAGAGAAAAAATTTAACCAAGAAAAACTGAATTTTGAAGAACTAAAATCCAACTTAACTGTTTCTCAGATAAAATTTAATGCTTTAATTAAAAAGAATTACCAGCACAGAAAAGCCTTCTAATTCAGAACTTCAAAACAAACAGGAGTAAGAAGGACTATTCCTCTACTCCTAAAACGGTTTTTACCCGTTAATCTTTGAATATTTCCAAAACACATTTACGATAGGTCTAAAAATATGTGTATGGAATATAAGAGGAGTAGGCAATAAACCAACTCTAATTAGATTAAAAAATATTGAAAGACGTAATGCAATCAAAATGTGTGCCTTAATTGAACCGATGCTAAACCGTGACCAAGATCAAACCATATCAAGAGAACTTGGATTCAGTAATTCCTTTGCTATTTCAAATTGTAAAATTTGGATTCTATGGGATGATGAAATATCAGTGGATATTATCTCCACTGATGAATAAATTCTTCTAACCAAGATCAGAACACATGATCTCTCAACAGAGTGCAGGTGGGCTTTATATATGCTAAACACACTATCAAAGAGAGAAATAAGATGTGGAAAATCTTAGCACAGCAGAACAAGGAACCTCTGTATCTAATAGGATATTTAAATGTAATCTCAAAGAATGAGGAGTATTTAGGCCAATCCATACCTTACCAGGAAAGTATTAGGAATTTCAACAAGTTTCTAAATGATCAAAATATGATAGAAATACCTACTTCTAGAAACCTATTTACCTGGACTGGAATGAGGCCAAAAGGTAGGGTTTGGAAAAGATTGGATAGAGGATCTAACAATCTTAGGTGGTCATTGTTTCAAGATTCTAAGATTAAAACACTGAAAAGAGAGGAATGTGACCACACTCCATTAATATTCCACATTTCAGAAACATCTCCAAGATCTAATCCAAAACCATTAAAATTTCAAGAATGCTGGATCAATCATCCAACATTCATGAAGACTCTTGAAGATGCTTGGAATATTATACTAATAGAAAAGGAATGTACATATTACCGTGCCAACTTAAAATTTTAAAGAACACTCTAAAAGTCTGGAATAAGACCACATTTGGGAACATTTTTGACAATGTTCAAATTTGTGAAGATATGGTGTTAAAAGCTAAACAAGACTTGCAAGAATCAGAATCTAATGAGAATTTGCAAGCCATGAATTTTTCAAAAGCAAAATTAAAGAAAGCTTTAACTAATCAAAAGATTTTTTTGGAAACAAAATCAGGATTAAAATAGATGAAAGAAGGTGATGCCAATTCAAAATTCTTTCATAAATCAGTTCAAAAAAAATCATCTCTTCATTAAAAATAATGATGGTCAATGGCTACATCAAGCAGAAGAAGAAGAGAATGAAGCCATCAGTTATTTTTCTGAACTCCTAACTGAAGAACACCAGGATCCTTCAGGAGTAAATATTGCATGGATCCTGGATAACATTCAAAAAGTAGTAGTAACTAAAAGATATGAACTTAAAACTAATCAAACCAATAACAACGCAAGAATTGTCTGAAGTAATAAAATCCACAGACAGTCAATCAGCCCCTGGGCCTGATGGCTTCTCTCGGATATTTTTCCAAAAATGCTGGGATATAGTAAAAGCTGATGTATTGCTGGAAGTTCAAGAATTTATTGATGAAAAGGACATACCTAAAGCAATCACATTAGCTCTTATCATACTAATCCCAAAAAAAGATGTGTGTTCTACATTCAAAGACTATAGACCCATCAGTCTATGTAATTTTACAAACAAGATCTTTTTTAAAAATAATATCTTTGCATATTTCTTCTTTTTAAAACATATGTGCATGTCCTAGGAACAAAATTTAGGTAATTAAAAAAAATGATTTAAATAAAACTGAAGTGAAGTGGTGGATAAAGAATCCAGAAGAATTATCATTTTTGTTACATCAATATATTATGATTTTTTGCATTTTTAGAACAAATATTGTACGAATTATGCAGGCTATTTCTTGCCTAGCCTATTTAATTGTGAAGTAGGTGAAAATACAAATTCAATTTCTTCTTCGACAGTGCATAAAGTACAAAAATAGAATCATCATCCATGGACTGATTGGAATTGTAAATTTCTTGCACAAAATATCTCATTGAACTATCTGCACCATTCTACAAAAATTTTTCACATATTTTTTTAAATCATAAATTTGAATTAAAATTTTTTCCCTCAAAATAAGAGAATGTATAAGTGCATGAATATACAAAGTGATTTCAAAGCCAATAGAGCAAATGATGCACGAATTATGCAAGTTATTTCTTTCCAGATAATTGAATGTCAATGTTTTAATTGTGAGGTAAGTAATATTGCAAATTTAATTTCATCTTCGATAGCGCATAAAGCAAAAAAAAAAAATAGAATCATCATTCTTGGATTGACCAAAACTGTAAATTTCTTGCAAAAAATATCTAATCGAACTATCTGCACCATTATACACAAAGTTTGCACATAATTTTTTTAAAATCATAAATTTGAACCAAAATTAACTCTCTCTTTTTTTTCAAAATAGGAGAACATATAAGCGCATGAATATACAAAGTTATTTCAAAGCCATACGAGTAATTAACTTGGAAAAGGGTTATTCGAAGGGAAGGTTTTCCTCTTTTTCTTCTTCTTAAAATTAAAGAGAGAACCAATGTTGATTTTCATAGATGAATATATTATTGTAAAAGGATTTGGAAATATAGATTTTAACTTTTTTGATCAATCTTATCAGTAATAAACTTAGGTTTTGAAAGATTCCCTGAGTCGTTGTTAGAGAAATTTAATAAAAGAGAAATTTTAATATCATGCACGATATTGGGAGTTTTATCATATTAATAAAAAAAAGGAGGTTGGTTCCAAAAGTACTCTTCAATAGAGAATCAATGTCTTCATGGTATGACACCAAATAAAAATTTAGACAAGGAATAGTTTCAACTTGCACTTTTTTAGACTAAAAAGGATGAGTAGTTTTAACATAATCCTTGATTAAATACAAATTATTTTTGAGTAGGTCTCCTAACAGGCGGCATGTCCGTAAGTTAATGGACAGACCACTTATTTCTTACCTTATATATTGTATTTGATAAATTACATACAAAATTTTAAAAAATTGAAAATATTTTTTTATATCATATATTTTTATATTTTCCCCTTTAAATACATATTATTACTTGTTTTGACTTATAAAATTTAATATTTAAATTTTATAAAAAATTTACAACGTTTAATGTTATTGTCCCTGTGGACTGTCCATAAGTTTATGAAAGACCGTCTTTTCTGAGACTTTCCCATTATTTTTTATATCCTTTATGCCTGCAAATTCTTTTCAAAATTTTAAAACAAAAAATACACAATAGGCTATGTGTTACGAAGAAAACTGTCGTAATTTAAATAATTGTTGGAACAATTTTGAAGTGAACTGTAGAGAAAGGATTGGGAACAAATTGGTTCATTAATATCTTATGATTTTGTTATGTTTTTGCAATTTCACTTAAACCAAATAGTGTTCGAATTTTGTAGGTTTTCTTGTCAAACTAACCAAATGTAAATTTAAATTAAAGTAGGTGAAAGTGCAAACAAAATTTCATTTTCCATAATATAGTACAAAAAATGGAAAAAAATCACGGACCGAAACTGCAAGGTTTCGTGTACAAATTATCTCACTGAACTATGTACAGCATTTTACACAAAGATTGCAAGTAAAAAAATTTTAAAAACATAATTATAAACCTAAATTAATAGTAACTATTTTTTTTCCCAAAATAATAGACCATATAAATGGAGGAATAAAAAGTGACTTTCAATCTAACCCAATAATGTTTGACTCAGACAACTACTGCCAATTAACTTTTATACTTTTTCGTTGAGAAATTTGCTTTGTTCTCGCTCCTAAAAATCACTCTATTTATGACAACTGTAACATTCATTTTCAGCCGGTAACCACAACAACCATGGCGGAGCCACCTCCTCCGGGAGGTACCAAAATTTTCCTTGCTGCCATTACAACCCGCTCACCCCCACTGGCTCCCCGTTTACCTAATAACCCAAACCTTGTAACAAAAAACTATCATATAGGTAAGCTCTCTTGTTTATATACTTAAGAAGGAATCCAGCAACTAGCAGCCCACTACTCCAACTCTTTCTTGGCCAATTATCCAAAAAATACCCAATGGCCGTCGTCATGCCTCTCAAAGAAACAATTTATAAAGCCTTTATGTGGCTAACTACTAGAGAGTAGCTAGTGGCAAGTTCCACAGAGAAAAGAGAGTCAATCAAGTAGTAAGTGTACCTAAAAAATAAACAAAGATGTCGCTCAATGTGCGTATAGTAACAAATTGAGAGGGGGGGGGGGGGGGGAGGGGGGTTGGAAAACAACACAATCTTTATTCAACTAAATTTAAAAGCAACTAGCACAAAGGATGTAGATAAGATTATAATGAGTCTTGGGCGCAATTGGTTTTTACATTTCTTGATATCCAATGATCATTGATTAATTATGCTATTATAATGCATTGACCATATATCGTGGAGAGCTTGTCAGCACCTTTCAAATAAAGACATCTCTCACCTCTCTTCCACTATAGCTAGAATGGATGATCGGCCCCACTCCATAGCCCTTACACCCAGGTCACTCTAAACAATCGGAATCATAGAATACCTTGATAATAGCAATAAACATGGATACACAATACAACTAACACAATGTCCTAGAAGCGAGAAGCATAGAAATTGCCAATTATGTTTTCTAATAACAATTATGTGGAATTGGCCTGCATGCTAGAAGTTATTTGTGAGCTACATCAATAATTAGGCAAACTCATTTAAACCCATCCCAAACATAACCAATTTAATTAATAGACATTTATAAATACTTCTCACCCCTAATTACAACTTAACATCAATATATGATAATCACATCGACAAAGAGACAATGTCTTCGGGGTTTAACCTAGAATCTAGAAAATAATCAATTCACAACTATAAACTAATCTCACAATATCATACTACAAATGGTTACCAATTTCTCCTAATAGTATATTTAGCCTAGATAAGCAAAACCCATAACAAAGAACATAAATCCACGAAGAAACATGGACGAAATTGAAAGAGAAATGGAAAAACTAGGGTTTTTGAGGCTCCCAGTCGGGCTCACCTCAAATGGGGAAGAAGGGGCCATTGACAGTCTAAAAACAAAGAGCAGAAAAGACCAAAAAGTGAAATTCTAGGTGAATTTTGCGGATTGCGACATATTTCGTGGTGCGCAAAGGAACTACTGCCATCTTCTTATTTCCATGGCTACATCCTACAGGTGCACCTCCAATCCCTTTTTGGGAGTTCTTGTAGTTAATTTTATAATTACTCACGGAGAGAAATCCACAAATGCTACCCATGAACACCAATTCATATCGGATTATGCACCGAAATGAGCTTCAAAACTCAGCTCAATCTTTTGTCTTTATCTTCAACTCCTTCTTCCACCACTTTTTGCAAATGGATTTCTTCCAATATCTAGTATCACTTTGAATCCAATCTTCAATCCTCGAACCGATCATTGAAGGCTCCAAATAAACATTAAACACTTCACATACCAAGGAGTTAGGATACAAAGTGATGAAACGTGTTCCTAGCCCTCTAATTCGTAAAACATCCAATTATCTAAAGTAAAACCTACAGTCTATTACAGTTATGAGTATCAAATGTGCTAAAAATAGAGTATAAAATGAGTTCATCACCCAACCATGGAGCAACTTGAATCTTCTTTCAAAAAGTCCACTTTCAATGAAGGATATCAATCTGGGATAATATACAATAAGCATGTACTTATCAGTTCAATGAGTCTAAGAATTTCGAGAGTTGCTGGCTAAAGAGTATTTGAATGATATTTCTTGGATACACATCATATTTTCAACCCCAGTGTAAAATTCTCAATCGTTGTAATATTTGTGATGAAGGGAAGAAGAGGAATTTACAAATGATGGGAGGCCGTGTATATCTTTTGACTTCTCCCTATGAATAACCTCTGTTCTCTTTATAGTAACAAAACCCTAATCGTTCTTTCGTTGGGGGGGGCACTGGAAAACATCACCTTGTGGCCTCCCCACCCCAATCCCACCCTCCTCTAAATCATTACCCCCCCTTTCTTTAACCTCCCTGATGGCATAAACCAGCAGAGACAGAGATTGAGCATAGTTTTGTAGGTTTTTCGGCAAAGATATGGTGTTAGCTGCTCCAGATCTAATCAGTCAGAGATAGCGACATGTGTTTTCAAGCTCTCAGCTTGATGAAGGATCAGCACATCCCAGAGAAGAATTATTCCGAGTTCTGGCGGTCCCAGCATTTCCCGGTGGTCTTGGGTCACTGTGTCAGACTTCTCGGGTTTTATTGAGTCTGACGAGCTCGGTTCAAGAACCGAGCCAACTTGGGCTGAACCAACTCGGATTTGACTCGGGTGGAAGTTTCAAATGTGGACTCAGAGAAACTCGTGTAAGCTTTTTTTTAATCTAGTTTTAACTTGACACAACCCAGATGAATAGAGCTTGACTCTAGTTAAATCGGTTCAACTCGGTTGTGAACATCAAACTCGCGATGGCGAGCGGAAGTTTCCATGGTTTTTTAATGGTGTGACAATGTCATTTCCAAAAAATTCACCTTCTAGATGATAGCGGCAAAGAGGATATGGAATTTTACAGGTCTGGTCAATAGAAGTTCCCGACGTGGTTACTAGTTTAAGAAAGTCTTCCGACGAGATACTGGTGAATGATTTGGCATTCTCTTTTATTTATTTTTGTTTTTCTATGCCATTTTTTCCTTTCGCGGTGAAAGGCCTTTATTTCTGTATTTTTGCTTTTATTTCGTTTAGTTTCTTTTTTCCTATTTTTCCTCCTTTTCATATTATAAATGGGTGCTTTTCAAAATTGTTTTTTGAATTTTAGTGTCAAGAAGGAATTAACTATGTCTGATGTTTTCTACGGTAACCCATTTCTAGTAGATTTTATTGACTTCATATCTGTATTAAAAGTTTCAAAGAAGGCAAGGAGAAATCAAAGTCAAAGTTGCTAGAAAACAAACTTTAGGCAATTCCGTCCTTTCTGAGGATACCATTTATTTTGTATTATTTTTGGAGTCAAGTTAGAGTTAATTGTGTACATTATAAATGTTCCTATACACCAATTTTAAAAGTATTTTTGGCAATTAAAATGACCTGTTTTAGTCTCCTAGTGTAGGAAAGGATCTGAACGGGTTAAATGGAGACAGACTGGATCTTTAGTTAGTGATCATCATTTTTTCTTTGTTTTGATTGACTCTATATTTGATAAGAAGTGTGGATGAAATATTTCACATGCATTTCTCTTGATGTTTCACTGTGATCGATTTTCTTTAGTGGTTTGGATCGGTACCATTAGATAGCCTAATAGAGTAATTAATGCTTGTGTGCCCATCTTATCTCCACACTGGCCTTTGGTTAGAATATTAATATCGACTAGTGCCTTTGTGTATTTCTCTTATATTTTGTAGCCTTAGTTCTAAACTGTAATAGGTAGTTAGCGCTTCAGTCTAAATGGATTTATCCCATAACATTATTTGCTTGTAATTGCACTTTGTGTAAAATGGATCTTAATAGAAAATGGATGGTAACTCTATAAACCCAAACACTAGGGGAAGCTTGTGATTTAAGGCACCATTCAAATGAGGTTATAAAATTTTGGGAAGGAACCGCCTTCCCTAGAAATTTCTGACCTCGGAAGTAGTGGTTTTCTGCCCCCTCCCCCCTTATTTACGTTTTCAAGGCAGTTATATTTTAACAGCCTTTGATTGTAACCAAACAAAGGCAGTATATGTAATAACACCTTTGTACCATTCAATTCAAAGGTGGTTTATGTAATAACACCTTTGTACCATTCAATTCAAAGGCGGTTCTGCCAAACCGCTTTTAAATCTTGTAGTTTCCGAGTTCGGAACCAAGGCCCGAGCAGCTTCCAAAGGATGAACTGATTGAATTTAGCATGGCTGAAGAGCTAAAATCATTCACAAAATCAGAAAAGAAATCATGTCCTAATTCCGAACTAGGAATTTATTCAGAGGTTTATGTAGATGTTAGGCTCATAACTTCTGAACTCGGAAGTAGTCTTGTTCTTTTAAAAAAATGTTTTTTTCTTCAATGAGGACAGGAATTTCATTTTTGTGTGGTAAGAGAGGGTGTTTGAACCCAAACAAGAAGTAATATTTCTTCCCATGAGCATTGGACAAGGTATGTATAGTGTACAATTGAATCATTAGGTATTGAGTTGAATTCAAGTGTTGTATGATGTTGGTTTTTGCATTGAATTAACTTTGATACTTCAGCGCAATTGATGGTTGTTTTTATGAATTTTACATGCTTAGTGGATGTTAATTGTGTTCCATTTTACGTGATTGACTATGGATAGAATTGAATTAATTGTCAGACATTTGAGAAAATCACCCGATTACATCCCTTGGTTGAATCTTTTATTGTGGTTGCCTTTGAGCATGCTTCAAAGAATGATTTTGAGGGCACTTTGTCCATGTAAGGATTGTAAGAAAGATGTATATTTTGGAAGGAAGAAGATACGTGAATATCTCATCATTCCTCTTGGGTGTGGCACGGAGAGGTTCTTACGCCTAGTGTCGAAGAAGTTAGCCGTGAAGAGGTTGCTAATTTAGATGTGAACGATGCATTTGACAAGATGGAGGAGGATGTTGCTAGAGAATTCCACGGTAAACCAGAAGTTCTTGAAGCTTTGCAAAATGACGAGAAGACGCCATTGTACATTGGTTCTAAGCATTCAATCTTGAGTGCCACTTTGCGAATGATGAATTTGAAAGAAAATTTTGAATGGACTGATAAAGGAATGACAGAGATGCTTGACCTAGTTATGGATTTACTACCTGAAGGCAATATTCTTATTGACAGATTGTACGCTGCAAAAAGAGTTCTTTGTCCTCTTGGAATGGAATTGAAAAAAATCCATGCTTGCCTGAACGATTGTATGTTGTTTAGAGGACTAGACGATGAGGTCATAAATAGATGCCAGGTGTGTGGTGAGTCTCATTACAAGTTAAAGAGAGGAGGCATTGCGGCTGGGGCGGATGCAAATTTGGTTTCAAAGAAAAAAGCACCTGCTAAAGTATTATGGTATCTACCTATCATTCCCTGGTTGAATAAGTTGTTTTCTTACAGAGAAGATGTTGAGTTGTTGCATTGGCATTCTGAGAGAGACCGACCTGTGGATGATGTGATTAGACATACGTCTGATGGTGAGCTATGAAAGAAGGTTGATGCGTTGGTTTCGAGCCTCGTAGCTTAAGACTTGGTCTTTCCACCAATGGTATGAATCCATTCAGTAATATGAACAGCACACACAGCTCGTGGCTAGTTATGTTAGTCATATACAATCTCCATCATGGTTAACAATGAAACAGAAGTACATCTTATTATCGATAATGATATCGAGCCCCAGACAACCTGGTAATGATATAGACATGTACCTTGCTCCTTTGATGGATGATTTGATGACGTTGTTCAACGATGGCATCCTGACTTATGATGCTTTTGAAGGAGTGGATTTTATATTTAAGGCGTTGTTGTTTTGTATTATAAATGACTTTCCTGCATATGGAAATTTGTCAGGGTACTCAGTGAAAGGGCACTACACTTGTCCAGTGTGTGAGAAACAAACCTCATTTTTTTCAATTGAAGCATGGATGTAAAACCATTTATCAAGGCCATCGGAGGTTTCTTCGGGATGGTCACCCGTGGAGATCGGAAAAAAATGGTTTAATGGAGAAGTTGAAGAGAGACTAGCCTTGGTACCACTCACTGGTGTTGAAGTTTATGAGAAATTTAAGGATTTTCATAATGATTTCAAGAAGAAAAAGTTTAAAGTAGAAAATGAAGGAAGTTGTAAGAAATTGTCCATTTTTTTAGACTCCCTTATTGGAAGGATTGGGATGTACGACATTGTCTCGATGTAATGCACATTAAAAAGAATGTACGTGGTTTATTAATTGGAACACTTTTGAATACCCCCGGTAAAACAAATGATGGTTTGAAGGCTCTGCTTCACTTGGTTGAAATGGGAATTAAGAGCAGTTTTGCACCGGTCACGAGCGGAGATCATTCTTATTTTCCACCCGCTTGCTATTCAATGTCTTTTTCAGAGAAGAAATCATATTGTTAGACACTGAGTAGTGTGAAAGTGCTTGGTGCTTAATTACTCATCTAACATATGTTCGCGTGTATCTGTGGATGAGTGTAAGTTGGTTGGACTTAAATCCCAGGATTGCCACATCCTGATGCAAGAACTGAATGGCATAGCCATTAGGGAAACCTTGCCTGCTCACGTGTGATTGTGCATTACAAAAATTTATCTGTTCTTCAAGTCAATTTTTTCAAAAACCATTAGTCATCGAAAGCTTGGCCATTTACAATCGATGATAGTAGAAGTTCTATGTCAGATGGAGATGTACTCCCCACTGTCATTCTTTGACATAATGATTTGGTGTAGGGCAAGGAAAACTAGTTAGCCCTAGTGCGGAAGGTTTATTTTCAGCTCACATGTATGTTCTTTGAAATCATGATGATGATGTGCCTTATATAGAGATTCACATGGATTAGATACGGGTCACACATCCTTCGTACAACAAAGTACATGTTCTCCAAAAACACACTGGTGATTTCGCTTCATAGCTACAATCTCATATCATGAAGGGTGATCATCCACTTTCGGTTAAATGATTGGTGCGGCATCCATTGGGTATAGTTACATCCTATTTTGGTTAGGACATTAATGGATTCACTTTTGACAGCAAATCAAGTGATGACAGATATGTATTACTGAACAGTGGTGTGACACTAGTGTCTGAGGCATTACATGTTGGGAGTGCAAGTGATGGAAAACCAATGTATGCCCAGGCCTACTACTTCAGAACTATAATCCAGACATGCAAGCTTTATTATTTGACAATGAAAATTCCTATGTTTAAATTTCAATGGGTAGATGTGAACACCAGGCACAAAATCGATGATATGGGATTCACCGTAGTTGATCGTAGTCGAGTTGGTTGGACAGAAGATACATTCATTTTGGCATCACAAGCTCATCAAGTTTTCCATATCAAAGATCCTATGGATCCTTGGTGGGAGGTTGTTGTCTAAGAGAAAAGGGCTTTTAGAAAGAAAAATGCGACAGAAGATGTAATTGGCTTTTGGTCAAAATTCCCTAAATGAATCTAATTTGGAAGAAACTTTTCCATTGGATGATGATGCAAGTTTATATGGTTTCTTAGGCTGAACTGACCACGATGAGGGACTGTGGGTTGATGGACATGGGAAGATTAATAAAAGAAGAAGGAAAGAAAAGACGGTTGGGAAGGGGAAGAAGAAGCAGAAGTAGGTGTTCAGTTTATATTGGGGTCTAAGTTGATTTTCTCATATTGGCTTGACCACCTGATGTACTTCCGGTTCCAGAAGTTGTTCAGCTGAAATTGTAAAACTGTTATAAGGAATCCTTTCCCCCTACTTTTAGTTAGTAAACCAAACATAACTTAAATTCAAAATCAGAGAAAATGGAATAGCTAATAATTATAAGTAATCCAGGGAAAATACCATAGCATACATTCGAATATTTAAGCTACATAAGGTCAAATTTGGAGAAATTCAGTGAAAGCAAGTCATTACATTTGATACTTGGAAATTGATATACAAAATCAAATAGAAGAGCTTGGTCTAGGATGTGATGTAGACTTAGAGGACAAGTAACGCTCGTAAACTCGCTGACGCCGTTCTAACTTCCATATACACTTCCTCATTTGCGCCAGTTTCCCACATACCCATTTGTAACATGCCCTGAACCCTTTCATGAAAGTTGGAGAAGATTTTTCTACATAGTAAACATAAGCTATTATTATAGCATGACATATTTTAAAAATAATGAATCTACTTAAAAACATGTTTTTTATACCTTGCTCAATTCTCGACCTCTTGTTTGGCTCTTCATTTGGCTTGTGAGCCCACTTGTGGTCAACTAAGATCCACTTCTTCCTTGTGTAGTGTTTCTTGAAAAACCACTTGCATTGCTTCTCCTCACCGTGTATTGCCATCCCGGGTACGCTCTTCAGGATAAATGTGATCAGATTACCATATGGTAAGCTCTTGATTTTTTTTTTGATGTTACAACCCAAAACATGTGATTGAAGATCGCAACACCTAGATTGATCTTCCTACCCTCAATGATGTAATAGAAAATCATGAGAGTTGCATAACAAGGCTCGGTTAGGTGGCCAGTTATGGGTACAATACCTCTTGCTACCATTTCTTACACTATGAACTGGTCTATGGTCAGCTTACAAGTGTCATAACTCTTTGGCTTCCCTAAACATAAGGCTTGTCAACATAAGGCTCGTCAACCAAAATACCTTTCACTCCAGGATACGAGGTGAACGTAAGGGTCCTCAACCTATGGTGGAAAAACCTCTCCATGGTAAACATCGTTCAAAGGTCCCATGACGTCATTGGGAAACACATTTTTTGGACCATTGTACGAATACTCAATGGATTCATTAACTATCCACGGATTCAGGTAAATAGTGTACCCATTAACCTTATTTGCATACTCACCATCCTCATTTTGAAGGAAATTGATACAAAACTGACACAATGCATCAATGTGAGAAACTTCATTCATAGTCATCAATTTCTCCACGTATTTCTCCAAAAAGAATTGAACAGGATCAGCTAGGCCTATTCTACAGTATTCATTAAAGTCTAGCACGCAGCAATCTAGCAATTTACCATAGGAGCGCAAGTCGTTGTTGGAAAATGATGGTTAAAAGGTTGAAATTTGTCATCTTTTGGGCATCATTTTGAGTGGGACTCGAATAGATTTTGGGTCAGTGGATGTCATTTTTGGGTTCTCCTCCGCGAGTATTATAAAATCGGCTATTTAAACTCTCAAAACGGATCAAGGGTGAATGAGATATGGATGTTTGAAATGTCACTCTTGAAAGAGAAAAATTAGGTGGAAATTGGCCCAGATTAATTTTCTCTAGACTGTCCAAAATGCATATGGACCGTGTGGATGTCTCTGGAAGACTTAACCGCATAGTATAATATGGAATTGCTTGTGTGTAATTCTTAAGAGATAGGAACAAAATATTTCCATATTTTGTGAAATATCTTGTTTTAAATGAATACGCGGTTTACCATGTTTAATAAACTGAAGAATATTGTGCACATATTTCATCCATTTCCAGCAGATTTAATTCGAGTATTCATGGAATGTCTCGGATTTGATGAGTTGGTGATTGGAGAATATTCTTCTCTAATTATAGAAAATCAGAATATCACGTTTCTATGATTAGGGTCTCTTGGAACAGTATAAATAGAGCCTCTAAGTCATTTAGGAAACTGGCACCATTTCTCAAGTCCCTCTATATTCTAAACCTGAGTCTTCTTTCTGTTTTTCTCAAAGCTTTCATCTGTTGCTCTATCGGTGATAGTCCTTCGGGCCTTGCATGAATCCGAGGTAACTATTACATGTTAATTGTTACCTTCGATGGTTTTACCCTAGGGAACGATGTCCACGATATGACTCATTCGTTTCAAGGGCAGCGAGTTTACTCGTGATTCCATCACTTTGGTTTTGCTTGAAATGTGATTTATTTATTGTTAATATATCACATGCATGTATGCTTTAATTATTCATAATTTAAGTTTTCCAACTGTATGCCTGAATAATTAATAAAAGTTTATTATTCTTGCATATGTAAATTGCTCGTTCAATTTTTGTTATTTGATTTTGCATGATATAGTCAATATAGTTCCAACAGTCTTGAAACGAATGACATTTTGTTGAACTATATTGATTCGGAAATTTCATGTCGAATGCTTGATGTTGCGAACAAAATTGCATTATGTTCGAATTTAGATATTACTCTACATACCTTAAATTTGAGTAAATTGTGCATGGAAAATATATATTCTAAATATGCATTAAGTAAATTTCATGTTTATGCATGCCGAAATATTTAAATATTGCATGTGGCCTCCATTTTCAGAAATTGCATACCAAAATTTCCTAATGTAATGTATACAAAAATTCAATGTCTTATGTCCAAAATTGCATGCGTAATTGGTGTACAAAATTGCCTGGTATTCAAATTCGGTTTGAATTTTGTGTATGAATTCTATGTGAAATTTTGTTTCAAAATTTTGTTAAGATTTCGAATATTCATCGGTTTGGCAGTGTGTAATGGAACCACCTCGAGAAATTTGTTATTTGTAGTGATTTAAAAATATTATACTACGATATTAGATTTGTATTTATATTTAATGATGAATGATTTTTTGTATGTACACATTGGTGAATTTGAGTAGACACGGTTGTATCTGTTGGAAAAAAAACTTGGAATGGAAATACAGTAGGATTTGCTTGACAACATGAAAGAGTCAGGAGTTGTAACCACAGTTTTGCAAACTATGGTACGTATACACGTTATTTAAAGTGAATCATGGCATATGCTATGTATACATATATTGCTTGGATTATATTTGATAACCATTAGCGTGAATCTGGAGGTATATGTCCAATACAGCAGGACGTGAACATCACTTTGTTACAAAGAGAGTTATGTGAATTATATTTGCACATATATGTCCAATACACTAAGGCTATCAAATTTGAGGGAATTGGTTATATTAATCCCTTAATTATGTGGAAAAATGGGTTGAGCATACAATGTATGTTAAATTACATGGAGTAATTATCGAAATATGCTAATTCCGTAATATTCATGCTTATGAGATTAAATGTTGATATGGTAAGAAATCATATATGATTTTTTACATGAAAGATTGGATTAAATCTAGGAGAAAAAAATTCCATGAGTTTAGAATATGGGATCCGACATTATTATTCAATTACATGAAAGCAGTGCATATGGTTGGAAATTATGAGACATGTTTAATTTCCTAAGCCCTTGAAATGTTAGAGTATTTTCTTAAATACTTGATCAAATTTAGAAATACTTATTTTGCATGGTATAATAATTTGGTTGTGTGGGTTGCTCATGTTGGTTAAAGATTTTAAACCATATTTTTGTGCGGATGTGCTGCTAGTTCATGCAATAAAATGATAAACTTCATTTGCACTTAATCATGAAATCTCTCGGCAAGAGTTTATTATATTTGTGCATGAATGAAGTATGTGACATTGGGTTTTTTGATCCATGATGTATTCCCGTAGATTTAGGGACTTGGTTTAGCTGCATATACAAAAATTTAAGATCTATGATGTGTCCAAAATTGTGTTATGCTTTTATATGCTATGATTATATTAATTGTTTGGGAAAGTGCCTTTTTCATGCAATGAAAGGTTTGACAAGACTATTCCCAATAATTGGCTATCTTGATTGATTGCCTATGAGCATACAACTCAGGAGTGGCAATTTTTAGATTGCACGGATAGAGCATATGGGCTCAACATTCAACATATCTGGTTATCTTGTATGACCTAGAAAATGTGAACGTGAAGACATTAGTTTACGACTATGTCTAGGGTATTGGCTCTTGTGAACAATGGTATAAACCCTAAAGCATGAGTTATCATGACTATGCTATAATTCTGGGAAAATCTCAAGAATTTGGTTGAGAAACCTAAGAATCACGAGATTGGGAATTACAAGACTTTTGGTCAAATCTATTGATTCATAGAGGAATCTAAGTCCATTGTGTTGGACAAAAATTAGGAAAGATATACCCTAGGATGACCAAAGCAATTGTATGCGTATTGGTGTAACCTAAAGCCATATCGATGATGGTGTGTCTCGACGAAGACACTATGCCAATTAGACGACTAATCTCTACGATAATTATTGATGTTGACTACGTAAGGTAAATATGATAGGAGTTGTGGGGGTTTAAAGGGACAACTAAACTGCAAAGACCCATCGCAGTCAGTGTGGGGGTTTCATACCTCCTGTCTTGTTCCTATGATGAAGAAACAGTGATGTGAATGGAGGTTAAGCATTAAATTGCTTTTAATTATTCAAGGCATTAAGTGTTTAGTACTCGAAAGAGCGCAATAGTTTATGGAACTGCTCTTATGACAAGAATCACCTATGTAGTGAGAAGTGTGGCTGCTTCGAACAGGAATTGTTGGGACTCAATTCTTTAGAAACCTTACAGAACTAGGCGTGTGCTATGGCCTGATTAATGGACAAAACCGAGGAAAGCAAGAGCTAGGAAAGATGTCTGTGGGAAGTGCATTTTCGTTCACACAAGTGTAGGGGAAGTTCAAGGACATCATGTCTACTTCTTAACCAGTGGGCTAAGTGTACTCTCTCAAGGGAAAGTTCAAAGGGTGACACCTACTTATCCTATGCAGCATCTATGCCGTCCAAATGAATCTATCACCAAGTCAAACTCCGTGTCTGACGTGAGTTTTCTGATTCCTACATCAATATCTATTCATGTGGGGGATTGTTGGAAAATGATGGTTAAAAGGTTGAAATTCGTCAACTTTTGGGCATCGTATTGAGTGGGACCCAAATGGATTTTGGGTCGGCGGATGTCATTTTTGGGTTCTCCTCCGTGAGTACTATAAAATTGGCTATTTAAACTCTCAAAATGGATCAAGGGTGCATGAGATATGGATGTTTGAAACGTCACTCTTGAAAGAAAAATTAGGTGGAAATTGGCCCCAATTAATTTTTCTCCGGACTGTCCAAAATGCGTATGGACCGCGTGGAAGTCTCTGGAAGGCTCAACCGCATAGTATATATGGAATTGCTTGTGTGTAATTCTTAAGAGATAAGAACAAAATATTTTCATATTTTGTGAGATATCTTGTTTTAAATGAATACGCAGTTTACCATGTTTATTACGATGAAGAATATTGTACAAATATTTCTTCCATTTCCAGCAGATTTAATTCGAGTATTCATGGAATGTCTTTGATTTGATGAGTTAGTGATTGGAGAACATTCTTCTCTAATTACAGAAAATCAGAATATCATGTTTCCATGATTAGGGTCTCTTAGAACAATATAAACAGAGCCTCTTAGTCAGTCAGGAAACTGGCACCATTTCTCAAGTCCCTCCATATTCTAAACTTGAGTCTTGTTTCTGTCTTTCTCGAATTTTCCATCTGTTTCTTTGTCGGTGATAATCTTTCGGGCCTTGTGTGAATCCGAGGTAACTCTTACATGTTAATTTTTACCTTCGATTGTTTTACCCTAGGGAATGATGTCCATGACGGGATTCATTCATTTCAAGGGCAGCGATTTTACTCGTTACTCCATCACTTTGGTTTTGCTTGAAACGTGATTTATTTATTGTTAATATATCACATGCATGTATGCTTTAATTATTCGTGATTTAAGCTTTCCAACTGTATTCCTGAATAATTAATAAAATTTTATTATTCTTGCATATGTAAATTGCTCGTTCAATTTTTTTTTTATTTTTTGCATGATATAATCAATATAGTTCCAACAGTTCTACCTCGATTTGGCCTAACGTGATACAAACCTAGCGCATTGAGCAGTAGTTGCCTTAGCCTTTTGGAAGCGCCTTTCTTAGTTCGAACCTTACCCCCATTATCTCCTTGTTGTGATGAGGCCATTGTATGAGCAATGAAATATGAAGTTCAGGAAATTTTGGGCTTGCAATTGAACTAATTTCGGGATTTTTGCCCTTTTTTTTATATAGTAACCCTACTTCTGAGCTCAGAAGTACGTCAACTATAAAATATTAAAAAGCTAAAAACATGATTCCGAATGATGAACCAAAAAAATACGCATTTTAAATATTGAACTGTATGATCAGGTTTATACCTTAAATGGCAGCTGAAATTAGAAGTATGCTTCCGAATGAGAAAGTATTGTCATGTGTTTTGCATAAAATATAGGATATTTTGTCAAATTTTTTGCAAGGGGTGAGATGGATAGCATGTTTGGAACGGATAGGACACCTTATCTCGGAAAGATGCTTTCGAGTTCGGAAGCTAAATCAGGTGATCAAAATAAGTATAGGACATTTTTGTGAAATTTACTTAGTTGTAGTGCCTATCCATCAGGTTCATAACGGAAATGGCACCTGATCTCGAAAGTAATGTTTCCAATTCTGGAATAGCATCGGATATATTGTTTTCCATCCACTGTATACTATGCCATTGTGTCAGACCAACTTCCGAATTAGTAAATCATTCATGACCATAATTTACATTGGCATGAAACCTTCTGAAGACAGAAGTACGCCGTGGCCTATTGTTATTCAGCTTATTCGTCAGGTTCTTGGGATGTCTTACATCAACCTAAACTATCCAAAGTAAACATATATAAATAGAAAATGTTTGATTCAACAGATTTAAAAACTAATCTCAAGTTTCAACATCCTTAAGGACAATAACTACTTAGAATGTTATTCAAATAACAAGGTTTGAAATGTCTAGGTTTTAAATCAATATTCATTAATGTTTATCATATCGTCCTAAAATATTGCGAAAAACTCTGCATTAATTTCTTCATCATTTGAAGTTTCGTCATTGGGGTCACTCTCGGAGAATTCTGGTGCAAAGTTTGGCATTGGTTCGTCGTCAGGTAGATCCAACTGCACCCCAGCGGCCTGGATGAACTTGACGTTACATGCTTCAATGCACCCAAGCTCTTCATTTTCCTTACCAACATCACCTCAGATGCACGCTATGTACCTCAAAACGTGACACTTCCAGTCAACTCGGCCACCTACAATGACAAAATTTAGGGAAAGATGTGTCAACAAAGAGTGCAATTGAACAAAGTGTTGTACTGAAAATGAAATGAACCCACGTGATGCCTCGGAATACTCCATATCTGTATCTCTAGCTCTCTTCATGGCTTTAGCGGCTACCTCGGGTGCCCCAAGTTTCTCCATAACCTTGTGACGCCACTTCAAATTGTCACCCACTTCCAATTGCTTGTGCACAAACCATTTTTCATCGTAAAAATATAACCTAAGTGGCCTATCTATATGTACGACCCCAAACTGCTTCAGCAATGTAGTGATCAATCCCCCGTATGGGAGATCTTTCTTTTTTGTAGCCGCAACCTTCAACATATAGTTAATGATGACAAAGCCAGGATTAATTGGAATGCCCTCCATCATATAATAGAACAACATTAGATTACCTATAATTGGCTCGAGAGTGCCCTCCGCATGGCAAAACATTCGAGCAAATCCACTTATAGACTAGCCTTTGCTTGACTGTTAGTTGACCCACATTAAAAGTATCAACCCTACCTGGTGTATCCTCTATCCTGTGAAAGTACTTCTTCCCCATTTCAGCTGGGCATAACGGTGTCAAGTCAGTAACACCAGGGCACTGCTGTGTATGGTAGATTTCTAAGGGTCCTTTGGGATTGTCGGGCCTTAGTTTAGAGGGGTTGGTATACTCATTTCCTAGAACAACATTGATGGTGTACTTGGTAACCGTAGCATTAACTTTATTCACCTTAGTCACGTTACTATTAAAAAAAATTCTGACCTATATTTGCATAAAATTGAACAACCTTGTCCAGGTGCACACTATCCTCCAACGTCATCAATTTGTCTATTCCTTAATTTTTAAAGTACCTTAAAACATAACCTAGCAACAAGTCTTGTATTGTAGAACTAAGCACTACCTTAGGATTACAACATTTCTATTTTTTCAAGAAATCGGCATACCACTCTTCTGGCCCCGTGTTGAAATTTTTGTCAGGGCGCCCAGGCTCATCAAGTAAATCGTGGCTCTAGATTGAAGCATTGCCTCGCCGCTTTTCCTTCACGTTTCCCTCATCCTAGAAATTATTCCCCTTACAAATTTATGATTTCCTTGGGTCCAAATTTGGAAGGAGAGATTAGGGTTTGGAATTGGGGGAAATGATGTTAGAACAAAACTAAAACATAAAAAACATTTATACTAAAATAACTTCCGAGTGAGGAATCTTGTCAGCTCTTATGAAATTGAAAGGTGAAGTTACTTCCAAAACCGAAAGTAACTCGTGTATAGGAAAAAAAGCCACGGCAAGTCTCCTAAAATGAAAGTAATATTCACGGTAAAGCCGAAAAAGGCATTAAAGCCAATTTGAAGTGATATTTTAATCACTATTCACCCACGTTTTTCCAAACATTTTCCCTCAAAAACCCACCAAACTCAATTCTCCCATCTTCTTCCATCAAATCTTTGCATCGATCCATCCATGATGTTGATAAACTAAAACCCTACACTAGGTGCTCAATATTCAACAGATGTGGAGTGGTTTGAGGCAAGGAATGGAAATCTACAAGGTCTTTGAAGATTAGAGTATAAGGTAAACAAAAATCATATAAAACATAGACTATAGGTGGGATTTTCATTCTCAACAACAAATGTGTCATCTTATACACAATTCTTCAATATTGTGCTAATGGTCAAGTCTTATCCATATTGAGATATTGTGTTGTAAAATAACTAGGTGTTTTGTTGTTAGTATATTTGATATGATGCACAATTTATTAATCATTTATTTATTATGTGTTAAATTGTTAGGGTTTGTCCTGCAAGTTGAAGTGATCAATTATTGGATTTCAGATTTTGGAAGTTCGATAATGGCTAAGAAATGGAGTCGTGAAGAAATGATTTTTCTGGAGGTGGTAACACTGAAACAATGTTAGATGATGATGAGGAAGATGAGGGACCCGTAGTTGTAGGAATTGTGAAAACACATTGTAGAACGCTAAAGCGGAGGATGGCAAGAAAGGAACTGACCCCCTTGGTTTTCAATGAAATTGGTATTTGCTTGTAAGAGGAGCGTGCAAAGTGGTCTAGTTGGGTTGGGAAGGTGGGAAGGACTAGAGTTGACTTACGTTATGATAGTTGGCACGATGTGCCAAAAGATTACAAAGCCACCCTTTGGATGGAATGCAAGGTACATCTATGTACATGATTGCATTCCCTTTCTAGAAAATCCCTTGTTTTACAATAACAAAATTATATAAACACATAGTGACTTAGAATTCTCCTAACACCATAGAGACCATTTGAAATCGAAGCACCAGACATGGACGACCTAAGGAAGAGGACGATGAGCATGCTATCAAAAAGCTGGTGAGAACACAAGTACACATTATCAAGAGATTATGTCTACTCAACGGAAAAAGGCGACCGTCCATGGCTTACATACACGCATATTTAATAAGAGTGTTGAGTAATCCACAAAATAAGAGCATTAGAAAATGTAAAAAAATGTTTGTACACTAAAAATCACGTGATTGTATTATGGTTTTTTTAGTGTAAATGTCACATAGCTTCCCACATTTCTCATAGAGTACGAGAGATGAGAAAACAATATTCACGGCAATGAACATAACTCCCTATCGGAAGAGCCGCGGTGGATATGCCTTGGCAGTGCTAGAGATCATAAAGGAAAATTATGAACAAGATGTTTTATCGGCGATGGAGGGGGGGTGGACGAGGAGGAAGCTCGGTAATCGATTGTACCACGAAAGACGAACAAATAGATCATTGTGCTCTATTCCTGAGAGCTCAAACAAACAACAAGGGTTAATATGCAAAGGAAGAGGCAATTAAAATCGTGGAAAAAGTGGTAAGACTTTTTTCAACTTGTTCTATTTTAAACTCGCTATTTATTTTAGAGGAAGAAGATAGAGTCTTGATATTTACTCCAACATTTATTATATTGAATTAAACCAGGATAAATTGAAACATGATGAAAAAGATGGTACATTTATTCCAACTGGAAAGCATGATATTTTGTGTGAGGCCACCGGAAAATCCGATCACCAGGGACTCGCGCGAGGGGTTGGCGCTTTCGTGACTTAAAGAGAGGCTTTTGGCATTGTACGTTCATATCATAAGGCGAAACCTTTGTGACTTTACACATAGAAAAAAGAGGCAATTATGAGGGACAAGAAATTTGAACAACAAGAAATCTTAATTTGAAAATTGGTGAAGCACACCGGACTTAAGTTGCCTGATAACATTAATTCGCAAATTAAATTGATTATTTTAATCATTTTTTACTGCTTTTCGTGATGATGTTAATTTATTTGTTAACTAAATGATATAAGGTTCTCAATTATGTGAGCTCTTCATAGAGGTGGGTGAGAGTACAAAGCCACTCCATGTTGCGGATGGTATTTTCTACGAGTCTATGAAAAATCACCATTCAATTCTAATCCCCGATTGAATGGCAAGGGTGATGGTGGACAAAGCCTATGTGCAAAATGCAAGCTTACTAGTGCCAGAAAAAAAAGTATAAAAAGGTAGTAATTGGTCATGGGATTTTTGTTCTATGGTCGACGTCAGCATACGTTAATCCTACAAAATATGGTCATTTGAAGGTTAGCCGGCCACAGACAAAAAAAAATTCCAAATTCTATGAACGTCAAGAAGCCCACTATAGCAAAGCCACAAGTTCAGAAGGGTTTCCCGGCGTTCATCCAGGTTTTGTGGAATTTTCTCAACGCACACCATCACAACTCCACCTACACATTTTTGGGAAATTAAGGTGTTTTTGGAAGAAATCGAGACATAATTGCACTGAGGAGTGATATGGAGGAATTATACAAGTGTGACCAAGTGAACCAAACAATCATGTTCCTATTACTATTGTAAGTGCGTTGATTAATTTCCAAAATTTTCCAATCGTGTACTGTTTGTATTTCAATTTAATTCTAGTCTAATCTTCATCATGTTATGGCTAAGGTACATATATTTATTTGCTAATCAAAGAGGAAAGGGTTGGGTAGGATACTTGTGTCAATTGATGACACATGGAATTGTGTGCTCGAAGTAAGACCGAATTGGTTACGTTCGAAAATGCATTGCACGCAAGGATAAAAGATTATTCGTTGCACCTTAAGGTGATGTTTTCAATTTTATATGGTCCTACATGCCCTCTATTCTAGGGTTTGAGTACATATTTTAATTAAGTACTTGTTCGGTTGTACTGATCATAGGAGATTAATTTTGATTGTTCCGGAGAAGAAGCTTGTGTACTGGATGGATCCGTTGCACTTTCAACCTTCAAAATCTATTCTCGATATCTTGAAGAGTGGATTCGATGGGTTGAATGTGACAATGGCCTTAAGTGTAAGCCAAATCAAGGTATGAAATGCAATATACATTTACAATTAAATTAAAGTTTCTAGTTATTATATAGTAATCATTTTCTCTAACTATCAGTACAAGAAACAAGCACAAACCTGGGAGTGTGGGTACTACGTAATGTTATATGAAGTCAAGTCTCTCAAAGAAATATGATTGAATTTCCTTGAAATTGACAAAGTGAGTATATTTTTCAAGACTTGCCTACTGATCTTCATCTAAAAAAGTACCACATAACAACTAATATTGTTTAACATTTGCACAGATGTTCCCAAAGGATTCAAAGCCGTATTCACAAGATGACATCAATAATGCAAGAAATTGTTTGGCAAGGCATCTAGTTCATGTACAATCCGCGACTCTTGGAGCTCTGAATGTGGTACTTTAGCAAATTTTCCAACGCTCGTGACAAGTATTTTGAGGGATAGAATTTGCATGTTTTCTATTCCTAATTATAGATAGTTGATTGATTAGCCTTATCTATAGATTTTTATTGAAACTCTTATCGAGTTGTTTAGTGTTGAGTAGCATTAGACATTGACATGTCATTTGTGGAATAGATATGCATGTGAAATCTATTCCTACGTATAGATGCTTGCTTATTTAAAGTTATCTATACGTTTTTGTAAGCCTGTAAAAATGTGTACAATCATTAATCAAAATTGTATTGTGCTGGATCCAAATTAATTGGGTCGTAGCAATGAATGAAATATTTTACCGTTGCAGCTGAGTTTGCTTCTGGATTTAGAAGTTGTTCATGTGCACTATCCATATTTTTCCGAAGACATGATTCTAGATTCCAAACTCGGAAGGCTCATGAAAGACACAACTTCCAAACTCGGAAGCTTATTACAATAAAAACAAGAAATTCAAAAAAAAATGCATATTAGGATCGAAAGAGACACCTGATGTAGGAAGCCTATAGCACATCCGGTACCAGTAGTACCAGACCATCTGACAAGCTTCGGTTGGTTGCGAGTTCGTAAATGGGAACTGACTTGACACCCGATGCAGGAATCTCAAAATAGTGCCCGATTGCCTTTCAGGTACCGGAAATGTATTAATCACACGAGGGACTCACGTTACTTCCGATTTTGGAAGTCAAATAAAGGCAGTTGAGTCAGCCTGATAAAGGCAGTTGAGTTAGCCTGATAAAGGCGGAAATTAACCGCCTTCTATGGTTACCAACAAAGGCAGTTCTCGGAACCGCCTTTGATCAATGAGGATCAAAGGCAGTACCAGAGAAGGCACTGGTCCAATAAAACGATCTTTATTCCCCCCAGCCTACACTAGTGAAATTATTAAAAATATTTTTTTTAAAAGGCTACGGGGACTTGGGGTAACAGAGGGAACTAAGTTTTCAAAACGCAAGGCTAGTCTACTTCCACATATATATGTAAGGATATTGGCAAAATGCAAAAATGATATTGCTGCCTCAGCACTGGAAGCAGAGATTGAAAGCAATCTTATTAGGTGCCACAATCATGTTAGAAATGGGGATTTCATCATCTTATTAGGTACCACAATCATTTTAGAAATGGGGGTTTCATCATCTATTAAATCAGATTCTTTGTTGACTGTTTCGATTATAAACGAGCCCCATCAGGCAAAGTTGGAACTCTTTAATTTGGCTGACGCGTTAAACTTAACTCTTCATGGTATTTCTCTTGTTCATATTCCTAGACAAGCGAACCAGGTGGCGAATTCCATTGGTCGATCATCGAGAATCTCTGAAATCAGCAAAAATCTTAGCCTTCAGGACATACCACCTGGGGATTACCGTCCCTGGACAAAATGGAACTTCCAAAAATTAGGATCTATGAATAAATTGGGCTGTATGCTGCTAATATTTTATGCTTTATGTAGGTTATAGATTATGGATGAACTTATAAAGTGGCGAACCACTTACCGAAGATAAGCAACAAAAGAAAATTTTCAATTACACGAACTCAGATACCTCAGCGGTCCACTCCTTTTTGTACAGAAACATGGATATAAATGCCACATCACCGCCGACTTCCGAGCGACTGATATTCAGCTTCTCTGGAATTTTTTTGATATGGTTTTGTCGGAACCAATCCTTTTGGAAACTATACGTAAAAATATTAGAACAATTTGTTTATGTTGATAATCTTTCATAACTTTAGACTTAAAACTTTCTTTCACTCTGGCCAACCTTATTTCCACACGGGATGAAGGAGTAAGAGTAGAAATACTAGAAAACCACTGAAACATTAGATCAATATCATCAACATAGACCAGGAGATAGAGTAAGGACGAGCCTCAAGAGAGAACAAATAGGGAAGTGTGGGCAGAACTGCACCGAAACCCGAGCTGAGATAAATAGGTGTTGAACCGCTGGAACCATGCTCGATGTGCTTGCTTAAGACCATAAATGGTCTTTTGCAAGTGACAGACATAATCAGGATGAAGAGAATCCTTGTAACCAACCGATTTCTCCATATAGACCGGAGTATCAAGAATACCGTTCAAGAAGGCATTCTTGACATCCAACTGATGAAGAGGCCAGGACCGCATAGTGGCAATGGCAAGTACGTTCAGATAGTGGAAGCCTTGACAACCAGACTAAACGTATGATCAAAATCAAAATTTGGAATCTGAGAGAACCCTTGCACAATAAAGCGAGCTTTGTGACGATCAACTGTACCATCATGATGATACTTCAGCCAGTAAACCCATTTGGAGCCAACAACGTTGACACCAGAAGGACGTGGAACAAGGTCCCAAGTATGCTGTCCTCGTAAGGCAACAATCTCCTTATTCATCGCAGCAACCCAAGATGGGTCCTTCAATGCCGAACGATAATCTGTGGGCTTGGACTGAGCGAGAAGGGCACCAAGTAGGCCATGAGCCACAAGACTAGAATAGTCTTGACGTGGAACAGCCCCAGTGGAAGATCAAGTGGCCATGGGATGAGTACGATGCCACGAAGACGAAGCCGGAGAAGAAGAAACCAGAGAGGGCGCTAGGGACTGAATATCAGAGGTGACCGAAGATGATGCAGCAGAGGGAGGAGAGCTGGCCACCGGTCACTGGGATGGAGTGGACAGGTCAACAGTCGACGGAATAGATTCCATCGAGCAAATAGAGTCGGGCATAGGAGACGGCTGATCAGAAGTTGAGAGGGGCAGACCAGAGCTGCCATCAGCGTTCAGAAAAATAGCAACATCCAAAGTCGAGAGAGCAGAGCCAGTGGCCAAGGTCGAAGATGAGGCAGAAAAAACCTTCATCAAAGCGTGCATGACGAGTGACAAAAATCTTGCCAGTGGCAGGATCAAGGCAATGGAAGCCCTTATAATGACAGTTGTAACCGATGAAAACATAAGGAATGCTTTGTAGAGATAACTTGTGACGGGCCATAGGACGAACATAAGGAAATACCTGACAACCAAAGGGATGGAAGTTTAAGTAGGTCGGATCACGATGATAAAGAAGTCCATACGGAGAAGTCCCTTGCAAGACCGGAGTGGGAAGCCGATTTATTGTGTAAACCGCAGTAGCAAAAGCATCATCCCATCTTGACAGGGGAAGATGGGAATGAAAGAGCATAGTAAGTCCCATTTCGGCAACATGTCTGTGCTTATGCTCGGCCCGACCATTTTTCTGTGGGGTGTAAGGACACGAAACTTGATGATGAATGCCTTTAAAGGCAAAATGGGAGCGTAAGCGCATATTTAAGAGCTCAGTGCCACTGTCACTCTGAAAAACCTTAATTTTGGACGTAAATTGATTCTCAACTAAGGCCTCGAACTGTTAGTAAGTGTCGACAAACTCAAATTTTCAACGCAAGGGAAAAAACCATGTAAAGCAAGAATAATCATCCACAAAAAAGGCATAATAAGAAAAACCATTTGAAGACAAAACATGGAAAGTTTTCCCACAAATCACAATGAATCAAATCCAGAATGTGCGCAGCATGCTTATTATTCTCAACAAAATCTAACCGCTGCCCCTTTACCATAACACATAGATCGCAAGTATGCGGTTTGGGTAATAAAGAAGAAACTAACAAGAGACCAAACTTCTATAAGCCAGAGATGATAGAGGCTGGAACATGCCCCACCCGAGCATGCCAAAGCTCAAAGGATGCCCGTCCATTATTGTGCTGCAAGAAGGAAACGAGTGTTGCGCCACCTTTGTCCAAAATGTACAGGCCGTCTTCACTATAGCCCTTGTCCACGAATTCCTTAGAAACTTTGTTCTGAATCACAAAGTTTCAATTATCAAAAGTAACAAAGACATTTAAATCCCTGGTTAGTTTACTAATGGACAGTAAATTCTAAGTGATGACAGGTACAATCAGAACATTAGACAGTGTCAAAGAATCAGAAATCTGAGAATCACCAATATGAGAAATTGGAACATAAGCACCATTACCAATAGAAACATAGGAATTACCAGAGTAAGGTGCGACACTGTCAAGTCCAGATGCAGAAGACGTCATATGACTAGTGGCACCAGAATCAACGTACCAGTCGGATGCGCGAGAGTGTTGCTCTATCTGTAGTGAAGCCTGAAAATTTTCATCCAGGTGCTAGGGATCAAAACGATGTGTCTGTGCTAACATCTTGTAATAGGTAGCCACATAATGGCCCAGACGACCACACCAGGTACAATGGGGATGACCACGTCCAGAATTGGCCCCAGTCATGAACTGACCAGGACTAGCGCCAAACCGACCGCCTCTGCGACCACCAGAACGACCACCTCGAGGGGCACGGGAACCCTATGCACTGCCGCCCCTTGCTGGCGCGTGATCCCAAAAATGCCTGGCATAAGGTTGTTCACCGACAGAGAATTCCATTGGACCAGAAGCAAGTATCGAATTGCCTTGAAGATTTTTCAAAAATGCCTCATGATTCTTGGCACGAGACAAAACATCAGCATAAAGCAGGGTAGGAGAAGAACTAATCAGATAAGCAGAAAAATCCTTTAACTTAGACCTGAGAGCAGTTAGAAACCAGATGATTTGATCATCATTAGAAACAGGAGAACCCATAAGGGATAATTGCTCAAAAATGTCTTTAAATTGTAAGTGAAGTTCATGAATAGAGCCACTCTTACGTATACCATGGGCATCGGCTCGAAGACAAAGAATGGTGGAAGTGCTGCTAGTCTGAAAAGTGGCGCAAAAACTGTCCCAGATATCCTTGGCAGTCACACACGAGGCCGGAAGTTTGGAGAGGGCCTCAAGAGAAAGAGAGAAGAACAGTAAGCTACAGACCCCCTGGTATTCATCCATCCAGAGATCATAAGCATCCTTGGCCATATTGTAAACTGCATGAGTAGCCACACAATCAGGAGGAGGAGCGCGGAAGGCGATGGCAAAGGAGGAAGACGTTGAACCAACCGTCAGTAGAGTGGGCAGAGGAGGACGTGGAATCGACCCATCGACATATCTGAAAAGCCTCTGAGGGCGAAGAACGTATTCAATCTGGCGTTTCCAGAGAAGAAAATTGGTTTTATTGAGTTTAATTTGCAGCATCTGGAGAAAAGTATTAAATAATAATTTTTCACTGGCCATGATGAGAATGGAAGAAGGAGTTCGGCCGCTAGAGGAAAAAGAAGGAGAAGAGGCGGACGGAAAAAATTTAGGTTTAAGCGGGTAAATCAGAACACTGCTCTGATACCATGGTAAGATGTATTTTGCGTAAGTAATCTTGTATTGCTGACAGGAATATATAGAGTACAATAAGGTGATATAATATGAGTATAACTCTAGCTTAGTCAACATGACTTATCTAGAATCAATTATAATCTAATCAGAAATATGATTTACTCTAACACTTCATGCCAGCGTATACAGTTCCAAATGATCCCAAGAAACAACTGTTCACAAAGTGCCAAGAGAGTTATAGGAAAGACGTCGAGCGTGCTTTTGGTATTTTACAAGCCCGGATCTCCGTGATCCGCAGCTCAGCCAGGTACTGGAATATAAAAGCGTTGGGTGAAACTATGATAGCTTGTATCATACTGCTCAACATGATATTCAAAGATGAAAGAGATACCTATGGGTTGCGGGTTCAACCAGGTGATTATGACCAAATCGATGACTCTCCTTGGTATTACAACGCAGAGCGGCACGCTGACCTACCAACTTTTAGACAAAATTGGAGGGAAGCACACAACAGAGCTAAACATGACCAATTGAAAAACGGCCTAACTAAACATCTGTACCAATATTTGGGTGGTCAAAATTAGCATGTCGGTATGGTTCTGTCATCCATGTTTTTTGCTCTTTAATGTTTACCTTGTTTTGTATTAGTAATAATTGGTCAGACTAGATCAATATTTCAGTTTCATATTTGTAATTATTGGTCAGACTAGATCATTATTTCTATTTTCAATTTGTAATAATTGGTCGGACTAGATCAAATATGTTATTATTTAAGTATTTATTGTAATTTGTCTTCTCGTTATAATTGGCCTTTCTAATGTCATATTTTAAATTTATTTTTATAAAATCAATATATCTTATTGTTTATTATAGATAACAAAATATTTAACAATTTCATGACAAAAAAAAGAAATTTCATTTCATTTTTTGAATAATAAAACACGAAAATTATTTTTAAAAAGTTAATTATTTTATACTTTTTTAAATAAAGAGAAATTCTATTAATAAAAATTATAACGTATTATAAAATTTCACATTCAACTTATTTTGAGTGAACAAATTAAATTAAATGTTAATGGTAAAATTAATGAGTAGGATAGAGAAAATCAAGTGAGGTCAATGAATAGTCAAAAGTGATTTCTTACCATTGTGGGAATAAAAATAATTGTTTCTTAAGTGGTTTATTAAGATTAGGTGGGAGAGAGAGAATGAAAGAAATAATATATTTAATTGGTAAGAAACCGGCAGCGATTTCTACCACTGCACTTGGTCTTACTTCCTTATTTGTATCTCTTCTATTTTTAAAGGTTTAGGGCTCCTATAAACTCGCTACATCTATATGAGATGTCTTCATTTATATATATATATATATATATATATATATATATATGTGTGTGTGTGTGTGTGTGTGTGTGTAAGAAATCGGTAGTGGTTTCTACCACTGCACTTGGTCTTACTTCCTTATTTGTATATCTTCAATTTTTAAAGGTTTAGGGTTCCTATAAACTACCCACATCTCTATGAGATGTCTTCATTTATATAAATAAATAAATAAATAAATATATATATATATATATATATATATATATATATATATATATATAAAAGGATAACACATACAATTCATTAATACTCTCTATTCATAAAATATTTTTCATATGTTATATGCATACTTACTTCTTCTTTTTAATACAAACTGCATATCCTAGGAACAAAATTCTGGTAATTAAAAAAAATGATTTGAATAAAATTGAAATGGAGTTGTGAATAAAGGATCGAGGTGAATGAGCAATTTTGGTTCCATCAGTGTACTAAAATCATGTTATTTTGGCAATTTTAGAGCAAATAATTCATGAATTATGAAGGCTATTTCTTTCCTAGCTGATCAAATGCCAATGTTTCAATTCTTAAGTAGGTAAAATCGCAAATTTAATTTCATCTTCGACAGTGCATAAAGTACAAAAATAGGATCATCATTCATGGACCGACCGAAACTGTAAATTTCTTGCACAAATTATCTCATTGAACTATCTACACCATTATGCACAAAGTTTGCACATAATTTTTTTATCATAAATTTGAATCAAAATTAACTTTAGTTTAAAATAAGAGAATATATGAGTGCATGAATATATAAATTGATTTCAAAGCCAATACGAGTAATTAACTTGGAAAATTGGAAAAATGGTTATTCAAAGGGAAGGTTTTCCTTCTTTTCTTTTAGAAGTAAAGAGAGAACCAACGTTGATTTTCATAGATGAATATATTCATATAATCACAGAAGGATTTGGAAATATAGAGTGTAACTTTTCTGATCTATCCTAACAAAAATAAACCTAGGCTCTGGCACATAATATTTTTCCATTCAAATACTAAAAGATTTTACACGAGCCTGTGTCAGAGAAATTTAATAAATGGGAAACATGCATATTACGCACAATATTGAATTGGTAACTGAAGAAGATGGATCATATCAATCCAAAGAAGGAGGTTGGTTCTAGAAGTTCTCTAACAAAGAATCAATGTCTTCATCGAGTTCCATTTGAGAGGACTGAGGAGCTAGCTACTGGCTTGTGTGGAATTATTCTGAGATGAAGCGTCTTCGACGGGTGCTAGAGCGTTTTCAACGGGTGCTGGGTGCTGAGCATCTTCGATGGGTGCTCAATCGTTTTCAACGAGCGTTTTCAACGAGTGCTCAAGCGTTGTACCAATCATCTCATTAATTGAACTATCTGCACCATTTTACACGAAGTTTCCACTAAAAGTTTCTTAAACATCATAATCACATGCTAGAAATTTTTTTAAAAAACATAAGATCTAACGTTAAACTGCAGGAATATAATGTTATTTTCATTCTAATATTTAACTCAGGCGTGATAAAATGGCTCATTGTAAATTGGAAAGGACGATATCTTATGCATACTGCCATTGAGGGGAATGAGAACCATAAGATTGAAGCTTTTTTTTTAAAAGAAAATATATACTACGATTATGGACTTTCTTCTTATCCATGCAATGCAAACACCTATATATTGTTCGTATAGATTCTGGACTTCCGCAACGTTTGAGGTTTCCGCAATGCGGTGATTGATGATTGACACATAAACAAGGAATAATTTCAACTTGCACTTTTTTAGACTAAAAAGGAGAGATTGTAGTTTCAACATATTCCTTGATTAAATAGAAATTATATTTTATATTCTGCATGCAAACTCCTTTTTTTAAAAAAAAATTTAAAAAAAACACAATGGTCAATATGCGTGAATGTGTTACGAAGAAAACTATAGTAATTTTTAAAATGGTTAGAACACTTTTGATTTGAATAGTACAAAAAAGATCAGTAACAAATTCACTACAAGAAACAACACCTATTATTTTTCCCCTTTTACCTCGATTTTTTCCTTAACAGCAAAAATAATTTTTCCGAAGTAAAAATATTTTTTACCTCGGTTAAACAAAACCAAGGTAAATAATTGATTTTTTACCTCAGTTGCATGGAAATCGAGGTAAATAATGTTCATAATCGAAGTAAAAAGAATAACTGACGTGTGTGCGGCGTCGGTTGGCTTGGTCTAAACATGTAGTATTACTAGATAGTGACATAACCGACCTCGCCATTAATATTGTTTTGAACGACTTGTAGTCGAAGACCTACAACGAGGTCGCATACGACCGGACTTAGTCAATTTTTCATTGACCAAACTCAATCATTTAATACCCCAAACTTTTCTCCCCATTCCAAGTTCCCACTCTGAAATTCAAATGGACGTTCTTGAAGATGGCCAATAGGGTTGTTGATTGTGCTCAATTACCAAGTAATTTTTATAATATCACAAATTTGTAGTTTCATCTTCAAATTAGGTTATAGGTTAGTTTATTTCATATGAGAGGATGTGATTAGGTATCAGTTGATTGAAATTAGGCATTTCGTCATTGTATATATAGGTTTCAGTTTATATATATATGTATGCTAATAAAATAAATGTTTTTGTTAACATTGATATATGTATATATGATTTCTGTGTGCACGTCATGAATTGAATGAATGTAAGTGGATGTATTTTTTGCCAAGATAGGTTCATAAAAAGTGTGTACCTATTGTTGTATTGTAGGAATGTATATGGGTAAAATGCATTGTTTCGATGAAGATCGAACAAGCGATGGGTATCAATCTTTTGTAGCCAAATTCATTGAATGTGCATTTGTGAATGCCACGAAGGAGAATTTTTCTTATGTATATTGTCCTTGCAAGAAGTGTCAAAACATAACTATTCATGAACAAGCAATTTCTTTGAAGGAAGACTTATTTATAAACGGTTTTGATCCGACATACAAAATTTGGTTTTATAAACGGTTTTGATCCGACATACAAAATTTGGTTTTGGCATAGTGAGAGAGTGGATGAGCATATAGGGAATGAAGGAGAGGCCGAGAAGGATGTCAGGATGGATGTGTTGGTCGAGAAGATCGTTAAGAATTATAGTGGAATTCCAAAAAGAATTTCAGACCTCCATGGGCATAAAGACACACTTCTATACGATGGATGCCGCAAAGGAATGATTGTATTGAAGGCTACGTTATAGTTGATGAATGTGAAAGCTATGTATTCCTATAGTGATGTCGGTTTCTCTTCTTTGTTGAAAGTGTTGAAAGAAATGCTTCCGGTTGGCAATAGACTACCTGAAACGGTATATGAGTTGAAGAAGGTACTATGCCTGATGGGCTTGGATTATGAAAAGATACATGTTTGTCAGGATGATTGTATCTTGTATAGGGAATATAACTTGTGTGCAGAGGCATGCCCTAAATGCAATGCTCCAAGGTTCAAATTGAAGGAGATCGATGTTGATGGAGAAATTGTAAATTGGCGGATGAAAAAGGTTCCTATCAAGGCTGTTTGGTATCTGTATATTATTCCTCATCTGAGAATATTGTTTGAAAATATTGATGATGCTAAGAATCTGAGTTGGCATGCAGATAGGATAGTGGTTGATAATGAAGTGATTTTTCATCTGCCTGATGGTGATCAGTGGAAGAAAATATATGCGGCCTTTCCGGACTTTGGGAACGAGCCATATAACTTGAGGCTTGGTTTGTGCACCGATGGAATAAACCCATTTGATAATATGAGCAGCAATCATAGTTCTTGGCCGGTGATGGTAATGATCTACAACTTTCCCCATGGGTTGTGCATGAAAAGGAAGTACATAATGTTATCTCTAATGATCTCCGGTCCAAGACAACCGGGCAACGATATAGATGTTTACGTAGCCCCCATGGTGGTTGACTTGAAAAAGTTGTGGCATCCTGGTATTAGGATGTATGATGGGTTTTGGAAGGAGGAGTTTGATTTCAGAGCCATGTTATTTTTGCACTGTTAATGACATTCCCGCGTATGGGAACCTTTTTGGCTATTCCGTAAAAGGACACAAGGCATGCCCAATTTTTTTAGACAGCACAGATTATTGTCAGTTGAGGAATGGAAGCAAGACTATGAACCTTGGTCACCGGAGATGGCTTCTAACCACTTATCGGTAGAGGAATAAACGTGATGAATTCAATGGAAAGGTAGAGTTGTGCCCTCTCCTCCTGTACTAACAGGTGCTTTAATCTTGTATATGTTTTGATATTTTTGTAATGACTTTGGGAAGAGGATAAGGAAACCAAATGTATCCAGTAGTTGGAGGAAGCGTTCCATATTTTTTGAACTACCATACTAGAAGAAATTTGACGTCATACACTATTTAGACGTGATGCATATTGAAAAGAATGTTTGTGACAGTTTGGTTGGTGCTTTGATGAATATCCCATGTAAGACAAAGGGTGGCGTGAAGTCAAGGAAGGATATGGTCGACATAGGAATCAGGCCTAATGTGGCCCCATAAGTGTGGGGGATGAAGACATACTTGCCAGTAGCTTGTTACACACTTTCAAAAGCAGAGAAAGAGTTTATATGTTCTAGTCTTAAAGGAATGGATGTCCCGACGGGCTACTCATCACGGATAAACAATCTAGTGTCCAATGAGGGATTGAGATTGGGGAGAATGAAATCTCACGATTCACTTTGTTTGACTCAAGAACTTCTCCCAGTTGTTATTAGATCCATCTTGCCAACTCACATGAGGAAGTGGATTACCCGATTGTGTCACTTCTTTAAAGAAATTTGTTGTAAAGATATCAAGTGTGAGAGGAACTGCAAGAGGAAATAGTTATCGTGTTGTTTGAGATGGAGATGGATCCCCCCTCATTCTTTGACATAATGGTGCACTTTTTGGTTCATGTTGTACGAGAAATTTTGATTTGTGTTCATGTTTACCTTCGATGGATGTATCCTTTTGAGATATGTATGAAAATATTCAAGGGCTATCTGAAAAATCATTTTCACCCGGATGCCAGTATAGTCCAGAGGAATGTGACCGAGGAGATGGTAGAATACTGCATGGAATTCTTCACGAATAAAGAATCGGTTAGTGTACCAAAACTGCGCCATGGCAATAGAGTGGGGGTAAAGGTTTGCAAAAAGGAACAACCCGGGTACTAACCCTTAACGAGTTGGAGAAAGTACAGCTATGTGTCTTGCATAATTTAGATGTGGTTTGCCCCTACATGGATATGCACATGGTCTCCATAAAAAATGGAACCCCGGTTGGTTAGAGAAGCAAGTACTTGCTGAACATAATATCACCTTCATTGATTGGTTACGGAAAACTGTAGTAGGATAAAGTCACGGTGAAACCTTGAATTGGTTAGCCGCCATGCCTTTCCCTATTGCGATTTCTTTTACTGGCTATGACATGAATGACTTTACCTTCTCAACTCTTGAATGGGACAAACACACATCAACACAAAATAGTGGCGTTAGCATAGTTGCCAGAGCATTACATGTCAGTAGGTCAAAGGATAAGAAACTAGTGTACGAGAACATGGCAAACTATGGTGTGATTGAAGAAATTTGAGAGCTTGTCTATACAAGTTTCAGGGTCCCAATTTTCAAATGCATATAGGTTGACAACAATGCTGGCGTATTGATTTATGAGCTAGGTTTTAGAGTCGTCGACTTGAGCAAGACATGTTCTACTGGCAATCCATACATCCTTGCATCACAGGCTTTGCAAGTGTTCTATGTAAATGATCCCTACAATCCTAGTAAATCAGTGGTCATTGAAGGGAAAAGCCAATTTCTGGGGGAGGTTAGTCCATCCTCATTGTCAGAGACAATCCCACATATACCACCAATTGGCAATGATGTCAGCCATGAAGAGATAATTGGTGCTAACCTAGCATTGAGGAGAGACCATGAGGAGGGTTTATAGATTGAGCAGCATTTAAAATCAAAGAAGAAGAGGCAAAAGAAGACATAAATTTGTACCCATCATGTATGTTGTAATTAACTTTGCATTATCTCACAATCTATTGATTATTAATTCACGAGGGATATAATAATGATTTATAATTGGTAACCATTTGGCATACACATTTTGAATCAAATCACATTTGAATTGGTTTTGAGGAAGTAGTTGCCAACATCGCACTACTTATCGTTAGATGAATTAGTATGGACGAACACTTTTGTGCGACCTCGTATAAGGGCTGTAGTGGTTATGAAAAGTGGAGTTTGCAATGTCAGTTACATTGTCGGTAAAATAGTCGATTGAAGACAGTGCCTAAATCCACAAAATCCATTAATTCATGCGACCTCGCAGTCATGTCTATAAGACTTTGTGTTAACCGAGTAGTGTTTTAAGGCATGTTTGCAATGTCGCACGCTAAAAAACTTTGATTCATGAATTCAAAGCTAAAATATTCTATCCGGAACTCGGAATGTAAAACCTACAAGTAAAACACTCCAAGTTCACAAAATCATAGTCAATAACAGTCAGTAGCAAAAATATATATCACAAAAGAAACAAGATACATTAATTTATTGTACCATACTCAAAATGATAACATAATAACATTCCAGCGTTCAATCGCTGCTATAAAAATTCTCCAAAATATTACTCACCAATAATAAAATTCAATTCATCGTTCAACAAACCATAAAATCACACCAAATCTTGTGGATTATCGGGCATAATGGGTACCTGTTATTCATTAGTCCAAGTCTCACTACCACTACTAGAAAATAGGTACATTTGCACTGGTATAAATTCATGAGTACAGGTATACCGGTGTGTATGTTACCAATTGCACCGATAATTATCATGCTACCACCAATACCAGTGCAAATAAGTATATATGTATCGTTATCCTGTCAACCGGTGTAAAGTTCACCTATTTTTGCACTGGTGTTGGTACTATCGGTGTACCAATTTGAAAGCTATTGCACTGGTATTATTCGAATAGTTAATTTTACCGGTGTAATTGCTAACATGTGCATCGGTACAGGATTACCGGTGTGTACTTATTTACCCTTTTTATTAATTTGGCGTGAATAGGTAAAAAAAATTAACCGGTAATGGAAAACTACCAGTGCTGAAATGAAAAATAGGAGGAAAAATTAGCAATTGTACACCGGTTACAATTAGCATTGGTGTAGGAATTGATCACACACCGGTATTTCTTAATGCCGGTGCAAAAATAAATACTTATTCTGATGTTTGGAGCCAAAACTATTAGTTTTTGCACCGGTATTGTGATTGTACCGGTGCAGGACGGGAAAATATACTCAATTTTGCTGTAAATGTACACAAGTAACGGATTTTATCGGTGTAAAATGCTTCAAATGCACTGGTAAAGTCTAAATACCGGTGTAGAAAATAGCATTAAATGCTTACCTACCCCCTTTTTTTAGTGGGTTAAAAATGGGATTTTTGGAAGAAGAGGTTCATTAATGATCTTTTTTGGTTGATGAAGGCATTGAATTCTCCACAATGGAGCCCCTTGAAGGTATCTTTTTTTTAATTACATTTATGGATATTAAGGATTTCATGTATGGTTTTGGTTAGTAGAGATATTTACATTTTGTGTTTGATCATTTGATGGTGATTGAGGTAGAATTTTACATATTAGTTTGTGATTTATTCTCAAGGTTGTTGTAGTTATAAGGCTATGGATTTTGATTCCTATAGTGTTGGACATGTTAAGGATGTTGTAATTGTGATGTAGAATATTGGTGTATATTGTGCATTTATGATGTTGTATGATTAGGAATTCATCATAAAAAATTCTATTGTACTAAATGTGTTGAAGTTTGATTGTTGGACATTTATTGATATGTAGAGTTGTATCGCATCATCAAGAGGCGTAAGAATGTGTATGGAAATGTTAGTAGGGTGAGTGATGAATATATTATGTTCGTGGATGAGTTCTCGGAGCATGTTTTTAGTCGAGAGAATCAAATATTATGTCCCTGTCGTGATTGTGGAAATCAAATTCGTACTAATGAGATGGACATCCTGAAACTCCATTTGTATGGTCGGGTATTTGTGAAAGATTATGTTGTGTGGACCATTCATGGGGAAAAATCACCACTGGAAGTGAGAAGTATCATGTGGTGTTGCATGGGAAGAAGTTTTACTTTGATGAGGAGATTGATCAGCCTACCATAACTGATTGTCCGGAGTTACCATCGGTATTTCCCGATTTGGAAGATGTTGGGAGACCCATTGTTGGAAGGCGTTCTTACGGCGATGGGTTGTGGGTTGATGAGAGAGGTGAAATAGTAGGTGGGGACAATGTCTTGAAGCAGAAGCGATAGATCGATCGTTCCCGGCCGTTGTTTTTGTGACCTTATTCTGTGAAAAATTGTATTATACATTACCGATTTATCGTGTAGTTTATTTAGTTGATACTCTTTTATGAATTGGTTGGCATGATGTGTGATTTCAATGGAGTGTTTATGAATTGTATTGGTGAAAATGTGTTTAAATTGGGATTAAAGTTTCTACTAGGGTTTCAATTTTTACACCGGTAAAAATAAAATTATCAGTGTGGGAAAACATGGGAGGGACTCTGTTTTATACATACGCACCGGTACACCTACCGGTGCACAGTACTTAAAAATTGTTTGGGTCTTTTTGCTCTCGGGTCCGACAGTGTTAATTTTGTGGCATTAAAAGCATTGTAACGCAACTGCTTTTTATAACATTTGCACCAGTTAATGTACCAGTGGTGGGTACTTAGAAAAGAATTTTGAAATTTTCTCTCAGGTCATATTAGTTAACCAAAAAATATTTAAAGCAGGCTAAAGCAACTGCTTTAGGCATATTTTTACACCGATATATATATAATACCAGTGCAAAAAAAAATTCCAATTTAAAAAAACCCAATTAGCACCCCATTTCCACAATACTTAGAATTTATATATCTTACACCATACCATCTCCATCACTACCCATCTTTGGTGAAATCCTACGTAGGTTGGCATATAATCAGGTAAACCATTGCAATGCCTCTATTGTATGATTAATTAGCAATTGCATTTGAAATAAAATCATTGAGATTGTGACATAATGAATAGCTTGACTTGCATGTAAGGTGTTTGATGAAATGCCACAATGTGTTTCTTAGGAAATGCATCCAAAATCCAATTCTAAAAGGATATGCCATTCACCGTTCTCATCATTGCTGAAAGTATCACCACACACTTACCCAGATGGAACCTTCGTGTCCAGGAGGCTAGGTTGGTCAATGAATCTTACAAAGGACGGAGGCATCACATAGAGAGAGGAATTGAAGCATCTCCCCCATTCGAAAAAACTATCTTCAAGCTTAGGTGGGAAAACTTCTGCGAGACTCTGCAACCATTCAACCTGACCATTGTATGTGAGTTCTATGCTAACTTCAAGTGTGGACCAAACTACGATCACGTGTATTGTAGAGGTAAAACTATCCCTGTGACACTAGAATCTATCAATAGTTGTTTGGGTAGCCCAATGTTCTAGACGATGAAGATGAGTTCCTCGCACTACATTTTCTAGGTGATGACGGCTATATTCTACAACAACCGATTGAGAAGGAGATCATTGGGATAGTTACTAGGGCAGGTACAAATGTAGAAAAGTTGGTAAAAACCGGTTGGAGAAAAATACCTAAGAAAACTCTAACTCCGGAAATGAATGGGTGGTACCACTTCGTGGCGTCTAGAATCCATCTGGTAACTGTTAACACAAAAGTTCACAAACTTCGCCTTACCTTCTTGTATGCAATAAAGAGGGAGCTTTGATGGAATGTTGGTCATTGAATTTTTCCTATGTTGTAGAGGGAACAAGATCAGATGGGATCTTATGCCTATTGCAGTATCATCTCTGCGTTTTGTTCAAGAGCGGGAGTTAGTGCCCGTGCACATGACGTTTATGGCCAACCAATGGATGGCGATACTTAATGGAAATCTTTTTAATAGCACAAAAATCAATGCACATATGCCAAGTTTTATCTTTCTTAGGAACTAAAATGACAGGCACAACACAAGGAGATCAGGATTCTCGCACATAACCTTTTTGAAGTAACTCCTCGACTTGTCGTTGTAGTTCCTTTATCTCCTTAGGATTTTCTTTATACGCCGGACAGTTTGGGATAACTGAACCTGGAATCAAGTCAATCTGGTGTTCAATATCTTGCAAAGGTGGTAAACCCGCAGGTAAGGCTTCTGGAAAGACATCCTCAAATTCTTGTAACATTAGCAAACTGTGGAGGAACATGCATAGGAATATCATCACTGGAAAAGTAGCTCTCTTTAAAATGCATAATAAGCACATAAGCATGATTAGCAAAAGCACGATTCAGATCCCTAATCGATACAAAAATGATCTACCAGAATCATTAGGAATTTCAAATTTCATGTCTCATCATGTAAATTGATGGCAAAGAACTAAGATGAGAAGATAGGATTTTATGCGACTTATCAGAATCACTCTTAAACTTACCTGGCTTACCTAGGATGGCCATTTGCACCTAACAAATGGCCGATCTCCTTGTGGCCATTTGCCTCCATTTTTCACCTTGTGGCCGATCTCTTTCAAGCTGTGGCTAGGGTTTTAGTCGGCCATTTGCACATCAGTTGCAAACTTCTCTTTGTCGACTCTCATATGTCTCTGTGCCTCTAAAACTTCCACTGGAGATAATGGAACCAAAGTATACCTTGTTCTATCCTTAATCACAGTAATTTTGTTAGTGTAACCATCATGCGTGGATTTACATTCCAACTACCATGGTCTCCCTAACAAAATATGACTAACTTTCATAGGTATAACATCACATAAGATAGAATCATGGTATTTTCCAATCTTAAATTTAATCATGCATTGTTTGTTAACCCTAATTTAATCACTACCATTTAACCAAATAAGTTTATATGGTGATGGATGAATAGTCGCGGGCAAAGACAATGATTTAATAAGAAGATTAGACACAATATTAGCACAATAACCACCATCAATAATTAGTAAACAATTATTATCTTTCACAAGGCTACGAGTATGAAAAAAGTTAATCCTTTGTACCCGTGTTTCAGCCATTTGAGAGTTTAGAACTCTTAATGACACAAAGTTACCTTGTGTTTCTGGACCTTGTTCACCATGATCATTTATGATGATCTCTTCATCTACCTATTCTTCACCACTTTCATACAATGGTGGCATATCAGCATATTCATCTTCTTCATCTCCTTCCTCAAGTGTTGTTAGCACTCATGCATGAGGACAGTTATTGAGGACATGTCCGCTTTCTTTACAATGAAAACAAGTAGGATAGTTAATAGAAACCGAATTTGATGAAGAAGTAGTGGACATACTTGAAATTTTTGAAACATGTTGGGTTGGTGGTGCCGCCCTCCTCTCAGTAGGATTATAAGTCAGATTGAATAAGTCTGAACCGATCCTCGTCCTCCCATGGGGGTTCCCCTACTGCGGCTATAAGTAGGGTTTCCGGAGTCAAACCCTGGTCATAGACTTGGAAAACTGGATTATGGCTTCCTTGGTCACAGGGTACTCTTAACCAACCTTACCTTCACCAATAAATCATTCATAGATATGTGATGTTGAAGCTTGACATACATTTGAAGGTTTTCACTCAAGCCTTCAATGAATCGATATTTCATGAATGTGTCATCTTCTTACATTCCAATCCTTCTCATGGTAAACTCAAGATCTTGCCAGTATTCATCAACTTTGCGATTTCCTTGCTTCATGTTGGACAGATAAGAATGTTGTTCCATCAAGTAAGTAGGTGGAACATGATATTAGCGAAGCTCGGATCTCAATCTCTCCCATGTGGAGATAGGTTTCTTTCCTGCAAGATATCACGGCTCTTTTTTATTTTTCCACCATTCACCCACATAGTGAGTGAAAGAATACGGTGCCACTTTGACTTTCTTCTTCTCCCAATAGCAAATGTGGGGTGGAATTTTGAATTTTGTGAAAGTTTCAACATAGCACCGGTTTACACACTACCGCTGCTACAAACTTGGAAAACATTTCTTTGCTTTCCTCTCTACTTATGGAAAAGAAATTATAAAGCAGCCTCATACAGTTGCTTTTATTAATTTGAGCACCTATATAGATGTTTTAGCATTGGCATATGTACCAGTGCTAGGGACATAGAACAATTCTCTCGGGTTTGCTCTCGGGATCCAAAATTTACTTAAAAAATGAATTTTAAGTAGCCTAGAGCAGATGCGTTTAATACACATAGGCACCGGTATTATCCATTCCATACCGGTGCTATTTGTATGAGTAGATCTGAACCATTAATTTTTCTCTTTCATTTAATCTCAACCGTGAAAAGTGTTTGCTATGTATATAAACCCTGAAACCCTAAATCTATCCCCACCTTATCATCCCTCCCACACTTCACTTGTACACCCTCTCCATATAAATCCACACTGCTTCCTCTAAAATTTTATCGTGTTTGTCTATTTTTTCACACCCTGCTTTCACCTATACATGAACAACGCCGTCCGGTGGGGAGAGCCAAAAACTGGTGAGAAAACCTGAGAGAATCCGATGCCTAACGGAGAACACATTAACAGCTAGCGAACACTCCAATGACGAGCAGTCTTATAGCGACCGGCGAGCACTCCAACGGCTGGAGATAGAGGAATCTGGTCCGCTATCCGGCCTCTGGCGCCCGGCGAACAATCATATGGAGAGAAATCCCATGTCGACCATAAAAAAATCCAACGGTCGGAAGTGAAATCAGGTCCACCGTCCCAGATTCGTTGATTTTTCAAGGTTATATTCCAACAACGATCTAGACCACAAACCACCGACTTAAGGTATTCCTTTTCAATCATGTTTACTTCCTTTCCAATCGATTTATTTTTTCTTAGACAAACCAATAGCTCCGTAGTTTTCATTTTGATAACAAATGTTTCCATTACGTTAACAATTGTCTTTATTTTTAGATTTACATATTGGGGGAATCTCATTGAAGCATTATATTAGAGGTTAGTCTCAACTCTCTCTGTCTGTGTTGTTGAAAAATATTTTAGTGTGTGAATAACTTGTGTGATTTTTAATGTGAGAAATAACGTATTTGTAAGATAACTTACTTTGGACTATGTCACCAATTGTGCTAGCTTGAAAACAGGGTTGGATAGCTTGCTTTGGACTGTGTCATTGATGGTTTATTACAATTTTTTTGCCTCTTTTGATGATTTTAACTTTATCTTTATGCCTAGTTTGGGATGAATTTTGTTTTTTTTACCTACTATATTGGTTGCCCTATGCCCTGCCCTCTAACTAAGTAATGCTTCTGTTATGGAAAGTGCAGTGACATTTGCAGAACGCTGAAATTTAAAATGTGGAGATTTTGCAATATATGAGCACTAAGTAAACATGGTGTGTTAGTTTTTAATATTGTGTGTTTAACATTAACATATATTTAATGTTAATATTAAATACATAGTTAAAGCTTAGTCATACACACCATGTTTCCTTGGTGCTTAAACGCTGCATAAGTTCAACATTTTAAATAATTTTTTTCGCAGATTGTACTGTGCACAAACTTAATGGAAAGTGCAGTAACATATGCCAAACTTTAAAATATTAAATGTGGAGATTTTGGAGTATATGAGAACCAAGTAAACATGGTGTGTTTAATATTAAGTGTTTAACATGGTGTGTTTAAGATTAACACACAGTTAATGTTAAATACATAGTTAAAACATAGTTACACACCGTGCTTCCTTAGTGCTTAAACGCTGCATAATTTTGACATTTTAAATAGTTTCCTTCGACAAATCGTACTATGCACAAACTAAATGGAAGAAAGCAATAGTTAGAGCACCCTAACCCTACTAGAGCACCAAACCTGCATGTAACAGCTCAGATCGGCATGCCTCAGCTCTCAACGACACCGACCACCACGTTCGACTACGCCTCAACCCTTCTGTCCAACCTACCTTCATAGATCTAGGTTGTTCATATTATCTAGGGTTTATGAATATTAGCTTATATTTTTTATGATAATTGTTGTTATTTATCTATGTTTAGGTCTATTTTGTTTCATGAATGCAGGGTTATGTTTTTTCAAATGAATGTAATCAACTTCTTAGTTGTGGTTATAAATTTTCCAACTTTTAACATGAACGTACATTTTTTATTGTACTTTTGTACGGCCTATTGCTCATAATGAATCTCTGGTTTAATTTTCTAGTCAGTGAGTTTATAATCACTGGCCGGATTTTTTTATTGATCGCCTATTTATTAGCACCGGTATGTCACCACATAGGCACTGATATTTTGAAAATATTCAAACTGGTGCCTAAGTGAGTGTTGTAACATAGGAAACAGTAAGTGGTACCAGTGTTGGATTATATTTGTAGCACCAATACCGCTTACCGGTGCCTATGTAACTACATTTCTTGCACTGGGTCTCTTAGGCAACAGTGCTTAAATGCTAAAAACACTACAAGAGACAGCATATTTTTCCTCAATTCTGCATGGGTTTTTACCTCGGTTTAGCAGGGATTTTTACCTCAGTTTTTTTGTCGAGAAAAAATTGAGGTAAATACAGTCGGAGTAAAAAGTAGGTTTTTTACCTCGGTTGAAAACATAGGTAAAAAATATCTTTTACCTCAGTTTTCAACCGTCGTAAGTAGTAATAATCAGAAATGTCGATCATAGAATGAAGGCCGACGATTGAAGAACATATGTACAACCTCGTATGGAGCGACATCATCTTCCACTTATATGCGAGGTCATAGAATGCGCGTAGGTAGTCGAAGGTGGATGAAATGTAGCGACATCGTCTTGACCGACGACATTCCACACAACGTGTAATATTGCATGGAATGGATCAGTTACATCGTGTGCATACTGACGTGGAACGTTTACAAAAGTGACATTGTTTTGACTGGCCGAGGTTGCTAAAACAATATGTTGATAATTGTGACATCGGTCACGTGTCACCTGGGAACTTGTCCGCGCGACGTCTCATTAAGAGTTGGTCAGACTTCGTTTATCGTACAATATATAATATTTAATATTTAATGGTTAAATGATTAAATGTCATATCATATTCAATTGTTTTCAATTAATTTGGGATTGAATGATAGGTTCAAACCAACAAATATGATAACATATAATACAAATACATGACATCACATATTGAAATACATAAGGTTAAATTGAAATTGACTAATTATTTGTATTGAAACATCAATTTCTACGTTGCATGTCATTAAAACTTTCAGGACGATTAGTGAAATGACAAGTCATTCCATCTACATGATGAAGGTTCAACGATGGATCTCGTCGGGCCAATTAATACATTACATACCAAACAAAATTTATGTTATAATTGGGCAGTCCTCAAATGAAATACACATAATGTAGTAAAACGTAGACGACATTATATCATAGATGGTAAAAGTAAATAGAACTGGTTACGTGCGACGTTGCATATATGTAATGTTCAACATCCCAAAGACCGACAATAAGCAGCGTTGGACATTCATTGACATGACAACAATATGAAGTGCTTTGGAAGTCGGTATTAATTTGGTAACATTTTGCATGGGCCGATTGCATGTGACTGAGGTCACACATTCAGACTATGTTCACAGAAATCTCATAATCTTTCTTCATAATCAAAACATCCATGGCACTATCTTGGAAAGAATAACAACAAAAAAATATGATATGTAACTTAAGCATCATACCTCATGTAAAAGAATCTGTGATCAATTATTGTTAAAAAAAACATATAGTAGGATCATCACATAATTGGTAATTGAACAAGGAATAGATGGAAAAACTACCTCAATTAATTAGGAATCAGAGATGCTCCATCCTTGGACACTTGTTGATGTTTGAGAAAAGCAACCTGATTAGATATTTAAATGTTGTAAGGTTGTGAATGAAATGGATGGTGGGGGTTTGGGTTGTAAGATTGGTGTTGGAAATGGGAAATGGGAGTTAGTGCTGAGACTTATTGGATTGAAATAGGGTGGGGGGAAAATTTTGGTTCAAATTTTTGGTTGAAAATTTGAGTTCCCGCTTGAACTTTCAGAGTTACTGACATCGGTTCATATTCGTTTCAGTGTCGTATCAATCAACACAAGTGCGACCTCGCACTTAATTTAAAATCCGGGGTTAATATACACCATTTCAAGATAGCAGCCCGTCCATCGACTCGTTCATGCCAAAAGCTGAACTTTATTGCTATCAAAATTTGAATAAAAAATGTTATCTCCAATTTTGCATTTTGGGAAGGGCAATAATGAATACTAACACAATTAACGTTGGGCTTTTTAAAATTTGATGGATGGACTTTTATTAGCTTCTAATTTCATTAAAAACCCTAGAATATATAATTTCATGTGTTTCTATGTGGTGGATATTATCGTGTTAATAACTGACCTGCCTATCCCCGGGGTCGTTAAAAACCGTAGCTTAGAAGTTAACCCAGTTGGATGCAGTGAGGGTCAGAAGATAGAAATTTATAGTTCTGCACTATGTTCCTACAGCTACGCTACCTAGAGGGTAGTTAGTGGCAAGCCCTAGGTTTTTCCACAGAGATGATAGGTCTAATGTATCAACTTAAAACACAACCTCGTACGGGTCATCAACCTGTACGAGTGAAAGGAATATCTAGTAAAGCAAACATGAAAATAGGGGAAGGGTTGGTATTTTAATCTATAAACTACAAAACATGAAGAGTAAAAACACAACTACAAAATTAGCTTAGCACTTGGGGAAATCATTGAGCAACTTGGTCAATCTAATGCTTCTATCCTTGATTCATTCACATAGAGATCTAAGAAAACCAAATAGAGTGTCTATAACACGTGGTGTGGCCGATGGCATACACTTCCACATCCCTATTACGGCGGGTGCTCTCTCAACCCTCCATCGACACCGCCATCATAATTAGGGGAGTACAAAAAGGTCCGACCATTGTTGTAGGTACGATTCTCCCCCATGCGATTATGTCCTGGGCTTCCACTACAAATGAGCTACTCCCCTTAGGTCCTATCAATTAGGCCTAAGGGTCGTAGGCACCTTATCTATGTTACTAGGGTTTCTTGTAACCCTCTCTTGCTACTATTTAGGTATCTTTACCTGAAACCTCTTAAACAACTTTATGAAGTCAGCTAAGACTGGTGCGATGGTAAGTGAATTAGAGGGACCTCAAATCTCCCACACACACACTCACGCGGCCGCGTTCTCCTTCATCCATTCAAACAACCAGGTTTCTCTTCCCAATGGGGTATCGATATTTTTACCTAGCTTGAATACAGCCCAAAGTGTGTGTTATATATGTGGTGTACTATTCATGCATTCAGACTCAAAAGAAAATCACAATAATATTATGAACACAAAATTAGGATGAACTAGAGAACCTCAAAAAGTATATAGATTACCAAGTCATTACAATTTATCCCCAAGCTATGAATCTACTCTACAAAGGATGGATCCATGGAAAATATTAGGTTAGATTCCATAGATCTAAGAAAATAAGATGAAATAAAAAAATAAAACAAAAACAAAAAGAGAAGGAAGGAGAAGAAGAAGTACTCTCCTTTTCCTTCTCTCTAAACTAGAGAGAGGAAAAATCTACATAAAGACTAGATAGGGTTCACTAGAAGACTAAGGCTCCTATATATAGTATTAGATAATTGGGCCTAATGATAGGCCTAAAATAGGGCAAAGTTAGGTCAAAACCTTAGTCACCCTTTCCTTCTAGCAACTGAACCTTTCTTAAATAAACTGCTCAAATCTATGAATATTCTGGAGCTGGAATATAGTGCATTGGATAAATCTCATAATGACAAATATTTTGATATATGTTATAGGGAAATTGAATGAAAATTAAGAGAGTTATGACCAAAATGGTGAGAAACCACTCTTGGCGCTGGCCGTCATGGATGATGCAGCCCGTGGCATGCCCTTGGTGGCATGGGGCACGAGGTCTAGTGCATGGAGTGAATCCTCATATCGAGTGAGGCACAAGTTCTTCTGCTGGGCGTAGATCTTCATGTCGAGCGGGGCGTGAGCCCTGGCGCTGGCCGCATCTAATCCCTGGCATAGGCATACATCGTCTCATACGGGGACCGTTAGAGTGATGAAAGCTGAGGTTCTGATCCATGCCCGTGGCCGTTGGCATGGGCTGTGGTCAGGCAAGCTACTTGTTCAATAACTTTAGCGAGGGCCGTGTTATTTCCCATGCCCCACCGGCTGGTCTTGGCATATTGAGCTTGGAACAGCATGGGACGCCGAAAATGGAACGTCCCTCTCATATTCTTAGCTACGTGGAGGAATTCTTAGCTTGGTGCTGGTGGCCCGTTGCCTCTGGTGCGGATTGTGCTATAGCCTCACGGTGGTCTTCTTGCTCCGGAACAGCTTCTTTGGTGTGGGACATTGGTGCCAAACCATGCACGGCCCGCACTGACTCGTTGATAACTTGGCTGGCCGAAATAGTTTCCTTTGCTACGGGTCAACCGTTAGTGCTCAAGCAGAAAAATCCAATGGAATCAGCCTTGAAGGATGAGGCGCAACTCATTGGACCATGATTCACCATTTCTCCCTTGGCCGTGTTGAAATCCAATGCCGCCTATCTTTGGCTTCATCCTTTTACTACCACGATTTGATGTCTGTGGCCTTCATCTTCTACCATTCTAGTGGTGAATGGCCTTCGATCTTTTCTACCATCCTTGCGAACGGCCTTTAATATCTTCTACCACCCTTACGAATGGCCTTCACATAGAATGTAAACAAAAAGTACCCATGGGCAACCTACTAAAGATAATTACAAGGAACATCAAGAAGCCCATGGATACAAGATGTCCATTAGTACCAAATAAGTTTACAAAATGAGAGATTTAGACAAGAAAACCAAATATGGCCATCTAAACCCCTTGTCACGTAAACTCAACTAATCCTAGCAATCCACCAAATAAAGCTATCTAAAAAGTATGCCAAATGCATTGGTTAACGTACGCATAATGAAACAGATCAGACTCCTAACACTTAACCCTTTACTCGTCCTCGAGTAAATAGAAGACAAGACAAAGAATCAAGCAAAATGTAGCGTGCAAGAATAAGCTAACCGAGGCATTAAACATGTTCCAAGATAACCCTATTTTCCCCCAAAAGAGTAAGAATCTCACAACTCTCACACTCCCCGAAAAAAACATAAGCAATTTAACTACCCAAAACTAAAATGTTGAAAAAGATAAGCCAGAAAGATAAGTGTCAAGCTAGCTTGCTTTTCCCAAAATTATCCCAAAGCAATCAAAGAGTCATCTTAAAAAACAATCCACCACGGAAGCATGCATTCATTCTAGTTTTTTGTTTTCTCTCAATTTCTCTTATTTTGCCTAGGAGCCCTTTCAGGTTTTCATCCTAGCTTTAACACACGAAGGATACTTACTTCTCACCTTTTTTCACATGGTCTCTCATTTTTGTCTAGGTTCGTAAGCCTAGCTGGGCCTAGACTCTCCATTTTACCTAGGCTTTTCAACCTTTCTAGGCTTTTCACAATGTTACCCAAGTCGCCCTTTCGGGTTTTCAACTTGTCCAGGTTTTTTAAATCTTTTTTCATTTTTCAAAATTTTCAAAGTTCTCTTAGAAGAGCTAATAACTACATAGAGACAACTAAAAACCATAAGTGTTATCTGATACCCTTCCCCACACTTAAAGCTTGCATTATCCTCAATGCATATACAAAATCAAAGAACACATGTCGAGGGAAAGAATTAGGAAAGCACTTATAATGGAAAATTAACACTAAAATATACCCTTGATGTCACAATCATGGAATGTAAAGAACAAACTACCATCACCCCAATATACTACCCTAACCTCTAATCAAGAAAGTTCAATCTACCCACTATCATGCATAACAAATTGAATAAGGAATTGAATCATAAGGGTAGGTGAGTTTTGGGTGGTACTTTGGTGGTGTAGGAAAGTATGTGAGCTTCATGGGTCGTGCATGTCTACACACCCCATGAATTTGGGGTTTGGTTCTCCTTGTCCTCCATTTTGAGCATCACAAACCATGTGCGTCTACATGGTCCATGAGTTGGACTCCCCATTTGCCCACCTTCCTCCAACAACCATATGCTTGATACAAAAAAAACATGCACACCAAGTGTAATAGTTCCCCCAAAACAAAAATAAATTACAAATAGAAAAACACACCAAAAATGCTAAACTAATCTAAATTTTTTTAGCTTGGGTTGCCTCACGATAAGCTCCATATTTTTAAGGTCGTCGGCATGGCCCTAATTCTATCCATAAGGGCGGGTTTGTACCCCAACACCTTGGAAAACCAAACCTCAAGAGGTGGGGGTAAGAATCTTCCAAGAGGAAGATATAGTATAGGGGGAGTCAACCTTAGAGGGAATAGGTGGTATGGAAGGTTACCATATTCAATTGGCTTCCCTATAGTTTCCACTAAGGTTTTCGAAAATGTGGGAATTAGTTCCATAGGTGGAGGTCGGGGTGAAAATAGGTAATATGGAAAATTAGGTAAAATTACCCCTTCCTCAACTACTTCACTCTCAACAAACCATTCCCCATCCCCTTTAGATTCATCTATCAAAACTTCACATTCAACTAGGGATTGTTCATTTTTGGAATATTGGGTTTCTAGTTGGTTCACCATTCATCAAATCAAGAACTTCCCCTTCAACTTTCTCAATACTTGAGAATAGTTGAGTTCCCAAATTGCTAATCTCGCTAAGCACTTGTGATTGGAGTAAATCACTACTCTTGGTCACATTAGCTATAGCTTGCAAAATTTCTCCATAATCCAATTTGGGAACCAATCCTAGGGATTAGTTTTGGGGCATTTGATAAGTTGGTGAAATCCAACTATCTAACCCAAAGTGTTGGTTTCCCAATGCATCTCCATACCACGAATTCAAGTTACCACAAAAACTCAAATTCATAGAGTCATGGTATGGGTGAAAATCTTGATCCTATCAGCCTTGGGAACCTACAACTCCAACCTCTCTCTCATATTTTCTCATCAAAAAGCAAGACTTCATAGGGTGGTCGCAATGACATATCCTACAAAATCTCACTCGGTGAGCCTTTCTTCTCCACATTTATTTTATTTTCAATTAAACACTAACAAAGAAAACACACAAAATTCAGAATTCTAGGCAAAGAGTCCTTGGTTTGCACCAAGAACTCAAGCAATACCTACTCTGGAAAACAAAAAGTAAACAAAAGAACAATACTAGCTACTCTACTAACATGTTACGCCTGATTTGATACCTAGACTGATAGCATCCCCGACAATGGTGCCAAAATTCTAACCTTCCTCCCCCCAATATTGTTAAAAATCGTAGCTTAGAAGTTAATTCAGTTGGAGGCGGTAAGGGTAAGAAGATAGAAATTTATAGTTCTGCGCCATGTTCCTACTGCTATGCTACCTATAGGGTAGTTAGAGATAAGCCCTGGGTTTGTCCACAGAGATGATATGTCTAATGTATCAACTCAAAACACAACCGCATACGGGTCATCAATATGTACGAGTGAAAGGAATAGCTAGTAAAGAAAACATGCAAATTGGAGGGCGGGGTTGGTTTTTCAATCTGTAAATAATTACAAAACATGAAAAGTAAAAACACAACTACAATATTAGCTAAGCACTTTGAGAAATCATCAAGCAATATGGCCAATCTAATGCTTTTATCCTTGATTCATTCACATAGAGTTCTAACCAAACCTAATAGAGTGTCCATAACACGTGGTGTGACCGATGGCATACACTTCCCTGTTCCTATCACAGTGGGTGCTCTAGAAACCCTCCATCGACACTACCATCATAATTAGGGGTGTACAACAAGGTCTGTTCATTGTTGTAGGTCTAATTCTCCCTGGTGTGATTACGCCTCAGGCTTCCACCACAAATGTGCTACTCTCCTCAGGTCCTATCAATTAGGCACAAGGGTCGTAGGCACCTTATCTATGATACTAGGGTTTCTTGTAACCCTAGCTTGCTTCTATTTAACTATCTCTCCATGGAACCTCTCGAACAACTTTACGAAGTCAGCTAAGACTGGTGCGATGGTAAGTGGATAAGAATAACCTTGAATCTCCCATGCACACACTCACGGAGACGCATTCTCCTTCACCCATTAAAACAACCTGGTTTCTCTTCTCAAGGGGGCATCAATTTGCACCTAGCATGAATACAACCCAAAGTGTGTGCTAATATGTTGTGTAATATTCATGCATTCAAACTCAAATGCAAATCCAATAATGTTATGAACACAAAATTAGGATAAACTAGAGAACCTAAAAAAACATATAGATTACCAAGTCACTACAATCCATCCCCAAGCTATGAATCTACTCTAAAAAGGATAGTCCATGGGAAATATTAGGTTAGATTCCATGGATCTAAGAAAATAAGATGAAAGAAAAAAAATAAAAGAAAAAGAAAAAGAGAAGGAAGGAGAAGAAGTATTCTCCTCTTCCTTCTCTCTACACTTGAGAGGGACAAAATGTACAATGACTAGATAGGGTTTACTAGAAGACTAAGGATCCTATATATAGTAGTAGAGAATTGGGAATAAAGATAGGCTCAAAATAGGCCAAAGTCAGGTCAAAATCCTAGTCACCATTTCCCTCTAGCCACCGAATCTTTCTCTAAAAAACTGCTAAAATCCATGAATCTTCTGAAGCTAGAATTTAGTGTGTTGAATAGAGCTCAAAATACGAAGATTTCAATATATGGTATAGGTATATCGGATGAAAATTGAGAGAGTTAGGACCAAAACAGTGGGAAACCGCTGCTTGGCGCGGGCTGTCATGGATGATGCGGCCTATGGCGTGTCCTTGGTGGCGCGAGGCATGAGGTCTTGTGCATGGTGCAGATCTTCATATCGATCAGGGTGCAAGTTCTCCTGCGGGGTGTGGATCTTCATGTTGAGTGGGGCATGAGGCTTCACACGAGCCACGTCTAACCCCTGGTGCGGGCTACGTCGTCTACTGTGGGGCGTCTTCCGGGTGCTGAAAGCTAAGGTTCTGATCTGCGCCCATGCCCATTAGCATGGGCCGTGATTAGGTAGGCTGCTTACTCAAGAAACGTTTTGCGGGCTGTGTGATTTCCCACACCCCGCCAGCTGGTCTTGGCGTATTGTGCTTGAAACGGTACGGGAAGCCAAAAATGGAACGTCCTGCACCCATACTTAGCCGCATGGAGGGCTCTTAACTTAGTGTTGGCAGCCTGTGGCCTCTGGCACGGTTTGCGCCATAGCCTCACGCTGGTCTTCTTGGTGCGGGCCGTTGGTGCCAAACCATGTACAGCCCGCGGCGACCCATCGATGCCTCTACTAGCTGAATTAGTTTCCTTCGCTACGGGTGAACTGTTAGTACCATATGAGAGTTTTAGTAGTCAATTTTATAGTGCTTGAGAAGACGAATCCAATGGAATCTTTCTTAAAGGCTGATTCTTCTCTGATTGTTCTTTGACATTGATGCAACTCATCGGACCATGATTCACCATTCTGCCCTTGGCCGTTTTGAACTCCAATACTGCCTATCTTTGGCTTCATCCTTCGACTACCATGATTTGATGTCCATGGCCTTCATCTTCTACCATTCTAGAGGTGAATGGCCATCGATCTCTTCTACCATCCTTGCAAACGACCTTCAATATCTTCTACCGCCCTTACGAATGGCCTTCACATAGAATGTAAAAAAAAATTACCCATAGGTGACCTACTAAAGATGATCACAAGGAAGATCAAGGAGCCAGTGGATACAAGATGTTCATTAGTACCAATTAAGTCTAAAAAATGCGGGATTTAGACAAAAAAACCGAACATGGCCGTCTAAACCCCTTGTCACGTAAACTCAACTAATACTAACAATCCACCAGATAAAACTATCTAAAAATTATGCCAAATGCATCGGTTAATGCACGCATAATGAAGTAGATCAATAATGTGTATTGTAAGGGTAATAATGAAATACTAACACAAATGACAAACGGTTACCCCGGATCACAGACGGGACACCTGCAATCCCAAGTCAAACTCTTTACCACCGTAACTGATAAAAAAACTTGCGTAATCCTACAGAGAGTTCCACAAGTTCTTTACGAATGACCCTTGTATACTTATAAGTAATCATCTACGATTTACTTTGGACAATATACTTGCACTTTTTAAAATTTGATGGACATACTTTTATTAGTTTTTAATTTCATAAAAAACCTAGAATAATTAATTTCATGTGATTCTATGCGGTGGAAATTATTGTGTTCATAACGCTTATTGTAAGGGTAGTAATGAAATACTAACACAAATGATGGACGGTTACCCCTAATCGCGGACGGGACACTTGCAATCCCAAGTCAAACTCTTTACCATCGTAACTAGTAAACAAACTCGCATAATGCCACAAAGAGTTCCACAAGTTCTTTACAAATGACCCTAGTATACTTATATGTAATCATTTACAATTTACTCTGGACAATGTGCTTGCACTTTTAAAATTTGATGCATGGACTTTTATTAGCTTTTAATTTCATAAAAAACCTATAATATATAATTTCATGTGATTCTATGTGGTGGAAATAGTTTTAAAATTGATGGATGGACTTTTATTAGCTTTTAATTTAAAATTGATTCCAATCATACCGGACGCTAATAAAGTCCGGTAACAGTTAGAAGTTTAATGCAGTGTCTAATATAAAATTACCTGTTATTTAGGTCAAATTTTTCTGTCTTGGTCAAATGCGAAACTAGTTGATATGCTATTGGGCTGAAATGTTGAGGCCCAATTCTAGAAAGCTGACGTCGATCATCTGTCGGTAATATTTCAATGTACCAGAACTAATATGCGACGTAACACATACATAGGTACAACATAGGCCCTTCCCATACTACTGAGTTGAAATGGTGAGGCCCACACTCCTACTAGCTTAAGTCGCATACCTTTTTGTGCAACAATCTCTATATACGACTATCATGCAACGTCGCACACACCCTAGATGGAAGCATAATGAATATATAAATGGAGCCCACCTCGCATACATAACTTCAAAGTTTCACATTTCCCTCAAATTTTATCACTGCCCTTGCCAATATTGTTAAAGTTTCACATTTCCCTCGATTGTTATCAATTTGGATTAGGGTTTAATGTATTAATTGTTATTATTTTTGAAGTTTCTATGAATTGGGGTGGTAAGATATGGGTTTAGGGTGTTAGTATTTGGTTTCTAAGTCTTCTAGCTATATAGTGATTCAACTGCTTAGTTTAGAACCAATAATTATTCCCTGTTTTCTACTCTCTTTTAATCGATATGCTATCATGCGACATCGCTTGCATGTCAGTTGTGCCTCGGTTATATTGATATACGTGTGGCATCGCTTGGTGAGAGTGACTTCGTCAGCCTCTTGGTTAACAATTCGGTTATACCAAAGGTTAAGCGACATCTCGTCGACTTGGTCAACTTACCAAATAATTTGTGATTATTATCCAATTTCTATCTACTACAACATTTAACACCCATGACAATATGAATTGTATCAATCATGTCCAACAATGCTAGTTCTAGTCGTAACCCGATTGAGGTAACCAATTTTTGGTTATTTTTTAAAGATTCATTCTATTATATTAATAATATTATAAATGAAATGTTAATAATTTCTTTGACCAATATAGATCCGTACTGATTCTGATGATGACAGTATGCGACGCATACTCCCAGGCAGATATCCGCATTTTTTCCATATTCTGACCCAGACAAACTTTAGGTCAATTCCAATTATGGTAAGTTCTCCTTGTTTTAAACCAGTTGAATTTCCAACATTTTCTATGGATTGCTTTCATAAGTACTAACAAAGGTTTTTTTTTATAATTCAGTACATCTCTGATAAAATTGTAGAGCTCTTACCATCATACAAGGTGGATGATGTGATCAGGTGCAAAGGGAGGGAGTATCACATGCACTATTCAGGGAGCAGGGTGCTCAAGACCCTTACCCCAAAGGGGTTTTGCCTGTTTCTTGCCGCAGAGTAACTCATGGTTGGGGACACCCTATACTTTGAGCTCCTAAATGGTGATGGTCCAGTAATTTTCGGTGTTGTCATTCTTCCCCACGGACATGAACACATGCGACATCGGTCACTATTCAGGTGTAGTTTTGGATTAACCAACGTACATGAAATGTCTCACTCTATTGGGATGACAACACAATGTGGTCAAAACGACGTCATTTTAGAACGGTTATATATATGAGAACCCCGCATGCGAGTTCAAGCTTCTCTTCACAAGTTTGCCACAAATTCCAACGGTCTCTCACCTCCATTCACTTGTCCATTGGAAGAAAGGTAGGGTTTTCTAACCTTCAAACATGTAATGTTAGTAATTCCTACGTTGCATTGTCCGACTTGTGGTTTGCCAATGTTTTATGTTTTCTCTGTATTCTAGTTTATACTCACATTTTTTACATGGTGAACTTTCGTTGGATGCAGACTTAGGTACTACATTTTCGTAGGTCTCCTTAGGGTTTTTGTTTAATTGTATGCTGTTAAATCTTAGTTTTTTCCGGGGTTATGTATTTTTACCCGTAGCTTCCTCTGATATATGCAACCTCGGTAAAACGTATGTTACAGTTTGGTTGCAGCGATAATAAAGCAATGTCGCATATTTATATTTTTAGTAGCATATAATTTAGTATGAGAGGTCGCACGTATGTCGGTCGTCCCTTTGGTCTAACCAATGTATTCCTGACGTTATATCGACCTCGCTAGTATATTCCGTCCATGCAACTAGTTTGGACTGACACATACATGAGACGCGCAGGCGACGTCGAACGTTGCAATTCATGGGCTGCTTCCCTATTCACTTTTTCATTTCTTATTCAAGATTAATGGCTGGTAAAGGATCTTCAAGTTGTCCATTTTTCCAGGTCCTCAAACATTTTACAACACATAATTTGTAAAACACATCTTCACATTTTACCACAATATTTTGTTTTCATGCAGTTCTTCGCCCACGCTTCCACTGTACTTTGAAGCAACAAAACTTCGAGAAGAACCCAACTTTATTAAGGCATTTTAAATTAATATGCAATTTTAATTATTTCCACACACACACACACACATATATATATATATATATATATATATATATATATTTCTAATCAATTTTTTTCTGAAATAGTACATCCCGTGGGAGATTGTACCACTACTGCCGAGTGCGAAGACCCCCGTAGTGTTGAGGTGCTATGGGACAGAGTACCGTATGAACTACTCAGGGGGTGGGTAGATCAAGGACCTTTCCCCAAAGGGTTTTGGCGAATTCCTTAAGGGAAACAACCTATGCATCGAGGTCACCTTGTTCTTCGAGGTGATCAAATCTGGGGGGTCTAGTGTCTTCAAGGTCATCATTATCAGAGCTGCTTGAGTTTATTGTAAGCTCTATTATGTTTGAAATAAGACAAATATTATTCGAATTTAAGTACTGACTGTGAGAATTTTTTCACGACTACTATTTTTCTAGATATCAAACTATCTAATTTGAACATCATAAGATTGACTTTACGTGTTCGTACGTGTGTTTTTATATGATTTGAACATCATATGTGTGTTTCCATTTCCTTTTTTTATTCTTTTCGATCACCGTCAATTTCTTTACTTTAACTTATCTCTTTAAATATGTGTGACGTCGCTAAGTAATTCGCTAAATGTATCAGTAGAAACGACGTTAATGGCGAAATCGATTATGCTTCCAACACAACATATGCAACGTCGCACGCTACTCGGTAACATTATTTACTTCATTTTCTAATCTTTTACTTTGGTTATTTTATTAACCAAGCTTAAAAACCAATTATTTACTCCGATTTTTTTATAACCGAGGTAAAAGAATACCTTTTACTTCGAAAATAAATAACTGCGGTAAACGAACTTTTTACCTCGATTATTTTAGGTTAAGAAAAAAATTGAGGTAAAGGAACGATGTAAAAGATTAATTTTCTTGTAGCGAAATCTAAGTGCCTATGTGGTGAAAATACCAATGCCTAGGGGGTCCTCCCAGTAGTAATATACGTGCATATATGCGTTAAGAACAAAACTGCGGTAATAAAAAAATAATTTAGAATAAAATTGAAGTGATTAGGGACAACTAGGATATTTGCATGGTTTTCATCAAAGAGTGGGTTTCCTGACAGGCGGCCTGTCCATAAGCTTATGGACAGGCCACTTATTTCTTACCTTATACATTGCATTTTTTAAATTACATACAAAATTTAAAATTTTTGAAAACAATTTTTTATATCATATATTTTCATATTCAAATACATATTATTACTTGTTTTAACTTATCAAATGCAATATTTAAATTTTATAAAAAATTACAACATTTAAGGCAAATGCCCCTGAGAACTGTCCATAAGCTTATGGAAAGACCGTCTTTCCTGAGACTTTCCCTTCATCAAATATATGATCGATCTTGTTCAAATCTTTATAAAAAGTTTTACTTTGAACAAATAATGCATATATTTTTTGGCTATATCTTGGCATTGGTCAATTAAAGAAGGTAAAATTGCAAATTAAATTTCATCTTCATGTACAAAAATTAAAATCATTAGACTGAAATTGTAAATTTCTTGCACAAAGTCCGCACCATTTTACACAAAGTTTACACATTTTTCTTAGAGTCCGTCTCTTGAAAGACGGTCTTTCCATAAGTTATGGAAAGACCAAGGTTTAAAGTGTAAATTAGAAGAAATTAAGATAAAATTTTTGGGTTGCATGAACTAGGTTATAAATTTTATAACTACTACATGTTTCATATTAAAACTTTAATATTGCAACTAAGACCTTTTACCTTTTATTATTCTAATCAAACCACGTCTTTCCATAAGGCTATGGAAAGACCGTCTTTCCCAAGACTTTGCCTTTTTCTTAAATCATAAGCTAAAATCAAAAATAATTTATTTCAAAATAAGAGAACATACAAGTGAATGAATATTTAAAATTAATATTTTTTGTAGTGACAATTGCTAAAATTGTCCTTTTACTATTATTACACTGGACCCGCACAAATTTCATTTTTGTAGTAGAATTGTTTTCAAGAAATTCTTACTTTTTCTTTTTCTCAGTCTCGCAGAGGATGTCAATTATTTTTCAAACAATCTCCCTTCCTTCTATACATGAAAATCAGGAAAAACAAATTAGGAATTTCTAAAAAAAAGGATTAGAATATATTAAGGAATGTACATATTACTTGTAATTATAATTAAATTCTATTTCCTTTTCGTCGCTTGTACAAGTATTGTGTAGCACTATATAATGTACAATGAGATCATGAATACAATCACACACTATTACCCTTATTTTCTACATGGTATCAGAGCCTAAAATTGTGGAACCCTAAAGAAAATTATGTTGCCACTGTCGAGCTCCTGCCGCCGCGATCAGCCGCGCATCTTTCTCACACGCCGCCGGTGCCGCTTATCGTTTCCCCCACTCACCGACCACCACACCTTCGTCTGGTTTCCGAAATCCATCTGCCTACTTCCCACCTCAGATTTGTCCATGCATTGCCTCTCACGCAACGATTCCGAACCCCAAGCGCCATCGCTGTGCACACCACTCAACGTTGTGTCTTACTGATCCAATACATCATCGATCCACCTATTTGACGTTGATGTGTACTTGATTCCGCTCTATGTCTGCCTCTGGAGTTAATCCCAATGAACATGCTTGCATCGATGCTGAAACTGAGACCAACAAGTTGCAGAACATGAACGGCTATAAGGTAATTGCAACTTTACTAAAACAGTTGCAATTGCAATCTAGCCCTAAGTCATATTTGCCTTTTGGTCGTCTACCGAATGATCCTTAATTTATTGGCTCTTCTGATGGTCCTGGTTTGGTTATCGCACCCCCCATTTTAAAGGGCGAAGAGAACTACCTTGAATGGTCTAATGGAGTTTGCAATGGTATGTTTTCCAAGCACAAGATTGGGTTCATTGATGGATCCATCACCAAACCACGGATGATCATCCCGATGCTATTGATTGGCCTAAAGTTAATGCTACTCTTGTCTGCTGGATCTTACAGACTCCAGATCCGGCATTGCAATCTTCTACAAGCGTCTTTGCCACAGTTAAGGTATTAAGGGATTACCTGAGGCATGATTTACTCTTGGTGATGATATGAAAACTCTGCAGATGCGTGAAGGTATTCATAATTTTTGGCAGAATGGTCACACCATCGCCATTTATTTGTGCAAACTGAACAAGCTGTTTGGTGACTACAACTCCCTGCGGCCTCCTTTAGTTTGCTCCTGTGAAGCTTGCAAACCGTTGTGCACTTGTAACCTTGCAACCCGTGCCTTCCAAGATAGAGAAAAAGATATGATCTATCAATTTCTCTCTGGTCTTGATGAAGTCTATAATATGTTGCAATCCCATATCACGAGTCTTGATACATTGCCCCCAGTCATGCGCGTATATGTGCTTGTTGACCAGGAGGAGAATCACCAAGCTGTAATTCGGTCTCGCGAGCCTTCTTCTGACTCCATAGCATATGTCGCACGATGCCCACCACCTCGAGGTTCTTTGATATTTTTCCTCATTTCAGCTTATTGCAAGAATCTCGTATGTATGTGATGTGTGTCAATTATGTTGTTTATTTTATTGGGATTAACTGTGATTTTACGGGATTAATGTGCACTTTGATTGTTTTATTTGTAACAGATCACTGTTTTTGGGTTCAAGAGGAATTTGGAGGAGAGTACGGAGTATTGGGCAATTATTGCAAATGAAGCAGTGAAATAGAGAGCAGAAACCATAGTGGATATTTTGGAGCCGATTTGGGCTGATTTTGATGAGATTTGTGGAGATATCCTTGAAGATATTTGGAGATAATTTAAAGATTTAATTAGATTTTTATCTCTTCAAATCCGAATTTAAATTAGGAAAGAATTGTATTTTAATAGGGGAATGGAATTTTCGGAGAAGGAAGCTTTTGGAAGATTGAATTAGACTTGGTTTCTTTTTCCCGGAAGAACATGACATATAAAATCGGGACAGGAGTTAGGCAGAAGGAGGGAATTGTGATCTTGGTTAGTTTTTGTTTTATTAGGCACCAGAGATTAAGATTGTTTCTTTTTGGTTCCTGCGCAAAAGCAATATACCAACAATTATTTGGTTTCAATTGTTTCGGCGCCAGCATTCAACAAGAAGTTGTTGTTTCTTGTTATTTGATTCGTGAAGCATGTTTTGTTTTTATATTAGTTGTTTATTTAGTTTAATTATTATGAATAGCAAATTCATATATCGGCAGAGAATAAAAAAATGTTAGTTTATAAATCGTGAGGCCTAATTGCCTTATAATTGATTCTTGCATGTTCTAGATTGTTCTTGGTTGAATTTTATTTCTAATATGTTTAGGCCTGATCAACTTAAATGTTTTTTTGGAATAATGTTATCTAATTTCCTCCAATACGTAATTGTTGGATGTGATTAGTAAGTAGCACAGTCTTGTGAAAAATAGCTAACTAGCTAAGACTGTAATAGCAAGATAGGGAATAATTGAGCGTGCGTTAATATTTGCTTTTATTTTGGTAATTGCTATATCGGGTTCTTTTAATACTTAACGCTATCAAAATGTGTTCTGGTTTAGCGAATACTTTCTGGGAATATTTTGGTAAGGAAAACAGTTAATTAATCATAATTAGTTGATTGTTGATAAAGTAAGAAAGAATTGGGGGGGTTAAGCGTACCTACTTCCCCATAACTGGTAGATGTGTAGGAATTGATTCATTATTGCGCCTATGATTGATATTAACTAGCATGAGTTATTCTTAGCCGATATCATTCATTTATATATTTATTTCTCATATTTTTAAAGTCGTCATTTGCATTTTTAGAAGTTAGTAAAATCATTCTATTTGAGGCGTGGTGGCATCACCGAAAAGGTTTTCAAAATTAGTGGAAAAAAATAATAATTATTGATTGTTGCTTTTGCTCCTCGTGGGATCGACCCTGCTTACCATTGTACTAATTAGTATTAATCTAAATTTGCAGGTTCTTTGGCGAGTTAAACGACGCTCACCAAATTGGGATTATATATTTATGTGTTATGTGTTAATGTCATTTAATAAAAAAATACAAAAATATTTTTGATTTTTTTTTAGTCGAGTCAAATTCAGCATACTATTCTTGATATTATTGTTTCTTGACGGACTGAACTTACTTGTGAGAAAGCTCTTGTGTGACATATTGGGTTACTTATACACCTCTAAATTTACTTGGTAAATGTGTCCAATATAATTGAGGTAAATTGGCCTAGATGATACTTGGGATGATGAAAAAGGACAAGTAATTGAACATTTGAGCCCAGTAAAAGTAAGGTTTGAGCTAGAGTAGAGCAGTCTCTACATCAATCTTTTTTTTAGAGTCATGGCAGTACTTGAATTATTTGGTGTGAAAATGATGAAAGCCATAGGATTTAACCCCACAATTTATATTGCCTACCATACATCACCCTTAGTAAACCCCCCCCCCCCCCCCCCTTGAAGCCTTGACCATTATCTTTGTTTGAGCCATAGAAAAATGAAGCCAAAGCCTATTTTTATTCCCCTCTTCTGACTCCATAGCATATGTCGCACGATGCCCACCACCTCGAGGTTCTTTGAGATTTTTCCTCACTTCAGCTGATTGCAAGAATCTCGTCTATATGCATTGTAATCGCAAGGGTCACAACAAAGCTTTAGGTTTCCATCTCACATGCTATCCAGAATGGAACACGAAGATGAGGGAGAAAGCCAATGCCACCAAGAAGATGACATCAACTGCTTGGCCGATCGCCGCTGCCGGCCCTCGGGTTCCCACTACCGCTGCTTATTCAACTCTGCCGCCGTTCCCCGGCGCTGCCATGTTGCTTCCAAGGTTTGTATTTGCGGTCTCTAATGGCAGTTCCCCTACCCGATCTGATTTTGGCCATGCTCTGTTTGATGACCAATGGAGCATGACCATGCATTTATTTTATCAGTTTAATTCTCTATCTAACCATGGGTTAGGTAAGTCTACTTTGCCTTGGATTCTTGATGTGGGAGCCTCATATCACATGACTGGTGACAAGGATTCTCTTACTTATATTGCTACTATTATCGATACTGTGAATGTTATAATGCCTGATGGATCTGTGTCGTCTACTACACAATGTGGTTCTATCTTCTTTGGTGATGTCACCCGTAATCATGTGCTCTACATACCTACTTTGCAATGCAACTTACTATCATGCTCTAGATTGTTATCTGCCTTAAAAGGTCTAACTTTGTTTACTGGAAATTATTGCATTTTACAGAGAATCAGTACGAGGACTGCGATTGGCATGGGTGAACAGCAGGGGGGTTTATTGGCTTCATCTGCTGGATGCTCATGTTCGTCCTCCTATCCTGGAGTCTTTTCCAATAGTTACTTATGTGTCTTCTTCCTATTTATGGCATCCACGCCTTGGACATCTTTCCTCTATGGTGTTGTCTTCTGTTTATTCTATTGATTTTAGCACAAATAATACTTATGTTCCTTGCCCTGTGTGTTATAGAGCAAAATAGACTAGACATAGTTTTTCTTTGAATTCTTCAAATGCTAGTTCATTGTTTAAACTAATACATTGTAATGTTTAGGGTCCTTATAGAACACCATCTTCTAGTGGTGTATTTTATTTTTTAACAATAGTTGATTATTCCCGAGCTGTTTGGGTTTATTTATTAGTTGCTAAATCTGATGTAGCTTCTAGATTTATGGAATTTTGTGCTTTGGTTAAGAACCAGTTTTGCCGCTCAGTGCTTTGCATCCAAGATGATAATGGTACTGAATTTTTACCTTTGAGATCATACTTTGCTGAATAAGGGATAATTTTTTAGACATCTATGGTAGATACACCACAGAAGAATGGTCCTGTTGAACGCAACCATCGTTATTTGTTAAATATGACGCGTGACTTGCATTTCCAAGATGATCTGCCAGTTGATTTTTAGGGAGAATGTGTTCTTACTGCTACTTATTTGATTAACTGATCACCGAAGAAACATCTCAATGGTCGTACTCCATTTGAGATGCTTTATGGATGAGCTCCAAACTACCAGCCTTTTAGGGTTTTTGGATGCTTGTGTTTTGCTACTTACATTCCTAGATTCCATGACAAGTTTGTACCAAGAAGTTGTCAATGTTTGTTTCTTAGCTATCATTCCAGAAAGAAAGGCTATCGCCTTTATGAATTGGAATTCCACACTTTCTTCAACAGTCGAGATGCTGATTTTTTTTGAAGACCAGTTCCAGTATGCATCCATTCTAACATCGGCCTCAGTGAATCCCAGCGGTGCCACTGCCTCACCAGTGGTATCACCACCGCCGCTAGAGCCTAACTCGCCGGTTGCAGCTCTGCCTCTGCAGCCAGACCCGCCAACTAGCCCCGATTAACGACCACCACTTCTGTTGGTTCAGTTCGACGATGCCCAACCCTAGTTGATGTTGCCACATGCACCTCATGCACCGCCAGCTCCAGTTGGCCAAGTGCCTCACGTGCCGCCGAACCCGAATTTTATTTCTGATTTCTGCTCTGCCTCCTAACGTGGTGTCACAGGCACCAGACTCTGCCATCAGTTGTCACCTGATGCCCACTCCACCACCTACTTCGTCGGTTACTCGGTGCAGCCTCCACCCTAGTAGAGTTTCTGCAATCATCGCCCTCCTCCTTACTTGGATAATTGTGTCTGTGAAAATTTTTTGGCTTGTTACTACTGATGAAACCCACCCCTCCACTGTAACGATCACTCATGCGCCATCAATATCCTCAGTTGTTCTTTATTTTCTTACTAATTACGTAAATTATGATAATATTTCTAGTACGAATTCTAGATTTTTGGGTGCAGTAACTTCTAGTGCAGATCCAACCACTTATTATGAGGCGTGAAAGCATGCTAATTGGAGAGATGCTATGGCTGATGAGATTACTGCACTTGAGCTCAATCAAATATTGACAATGGTTCCTTTACCTCTGGATAAGACTATGATTGGTTGTAAATTTGTCTACCGTACCAAGTTCAAGTCTGATGATACCATCAATCGTTATATAAAGCTCACCTGATGATTCCTGGGAATCGTCAAATTGAAGTGAATGACTATACTTATACATTTGCTCATGTTGTGAAGATGAGTTTAGTTTGCCTATTTTTGTCTATTGCAGTTATTCATGGTTGGAAACTGCATCAAATGGATGTGCATAATCATTTTCTACATGGTGATCTACATGAAGAAGTCTTCATGCGACCTCCCCTAGCTATCCTGCGCCCCTAGAACATGTATGTCGCCTTTAGAAATCTCTTTATGGTATTCGCCAGGCTCCTTACAATTGGTTTGCCAAATTGGCTCAGGCTTTGCGTGCATTTGGGTTTGTTCAGACTAAAGCAGATTACTCTCCTTTTGCATTCTACTGTGGTCCAGTATCTTTGCATGTACTTGTTTATGTGGATGATTTGGTTATTACTGGTAGTTCTTCATCGCTTATGTCTGAATTCAAGAAATACTTGAGCTCTTGTTTTCACATGAAAGATCTTGGTTTGCTTAAGTATTTCTTGGGTATAGAGATTTCTAGAAGACCGGATGGGATGTTTCTTTCACAATAGAAATATGCCCTGGACATTTTATCTAACACAGGCTTATCTGCATCTAAACCGACTGATTTTCCGAGAGCAACAACACGATATGGCGTGTGTTGAAGGTCCCCTTTACCATGATCCTGAGCAATACCGGTATCTGGTAAGGCGCCTTATATACATCACTCTTACACGTCCTGGGCTCCATTATTCAGTTCAAACACTTGCCCAATTCATGAAGTCTCCTTATGTTCCTCACTGGGAAGATGCAGTTCACGTGTTAAACTATTTGAAGAGTCATCCTGGTCATGGTTTATTTCTCTCCTCTCGGAGTGCATTACAGTTGACTGCTTACTGTGATTCTTATCAAGCTGCATGCCCCATTAGTCGGCATTCTCTTTCCCGATAGTTTGTGATGGTTGGCGATTCTCATGTTCTTGGAAGACTAAGAAGCAACCTACGGTTTCTTGGTCTTCTGTTGAAATAGAGTATCGTGCTATGGTTGTTACCTGTTGTGAATTTTTTTTGGCTTAAGTCTTTGCTTAAAGATTTGGGGGTTGCGCATACTACTCCTATGCGTCTATTTTGTGACAGTCAATATGCTCTTAATATTGTGGCAAATCCAGTGTTCCATGAACGTACGAAGCATACCAAAGTTGAATGTCATTTTGTACGGGATCTTGTGCAGTCAGGTACTATTGTTACTCATCATATCCGCACTTCAGATCAGCCTACGGACTTGTTTACCAAAACTATCGGACGTAACCAATTTCATCCATTGCTTGGCAAGTTGGGCATCTATGATCCCAATGCTCCAACTTGAGGAGGAGCATTAAGGAATATAGATATTACTTGTAATTGTAATTAAATTCTATTTTCTTTTCCTAGCTTGTACATATATTTTGTATCAATATATAATGTACCCTGAGATCATGAGTACAATCACACATTATTACCCTTATTTTCTACATGATTGCTCACTTCAAGCAATGAAGCACCATAAAAAGCCTATCCCACTTCAAGCAATGAACTCCGCACCTCAGAATCCTGCTTCTTTGAGCCCAGAAAAACAAAAATGAAAAGAATAAAAATCTTTTCTCTTTACCTATAGCTTTATTTAGTTACCATAAATGCTTCCAACAATTCAAACATTCCCTAACATTGGTAATCACTAATGAATAGAAGGGTGTACTTCTTGGAGTAAACAGAAGAACCCATTTGCATCTAAACAAACGAAAAACTCAAACATTTTGTGCAATGCACAGTAACGTCACAGTAGCGCATTACACTATTTATTAATTTTTTCATTTCTCAAAATCTAAATTTTGAATGGCACAAAATATGAGTTGGGTATGAAAGTTTCCAATGCAGGAGTATAGATCAGAAATTTAACGTCACAGTAGTGCATTACACTATTTATTAATTTTTTTCATTTCTCAAAATCTAAGTTTTGAATGGCACAAAATATGAGTTGGGTATGAAAGTTTCCAATACAGGAGTATAGATCAGAAATTTAACGTCACAGTAGCGCATTACACTATTTATTAATTTTTTTATTTCTCAAAATCTAAGTTTTGAATGGCACAAAATATGAGTTGGGTATGAAAGTTTCCAATACAGGAGTATAGATCAGAAATGTAAAAGGCACAATAAACATAATTTGGTTCCATAGATAACACTAGTGTGTGTGTTTGTGTGTGTGTGTGGCGTCAAAGGCGGTTCTATTGGACCAACAAAAGCACTTTCACTGTGCCTTCTCTCTTTGCCATACATCGCACATCATTAGAAGGCGGTTACAAAATCGCCTTTTAAAATGCCAACGAAGGCGGTAAAAAACCACCTTCCAAATCGAGTGGGAACTGCCTTTAAATGTTTCCGATATCAGAACTTTGGCGACCGTGGTACTGTGGATATGTCTTTCCGAACTTGGAAACTATGTAATCGGCTCTTTGTCAATGACTTGCAAATTTCCGAGCTCCTGTGTACATTACGTCCCGATTCTCTCCAACCATTGCTACAATTTGTGTTAATGAAATATTGTTTACGAACTCGGAAGTATATTCGTGGGCATTATTTCCGATGCCGGAATATATAATCTTGACTATGTAAAAATGAAATGAAGTTTCCGAGTTCGGAAACCCGATCTGTTCATATGGTAATTGAGTTTTTCTACCAAATGTCTCTGGCTCTAAAAAAGGCCTTTATCCACAACAACTAACATAACGTAACACACGATAGTATCTTGTTTGATGACAAAAATCTATAGATAGCGCTAACCTAGCAACAATCTATATATATGAATAGAAAACAGTAGGAATCTATTCCAATACTTGTAAGGTTCATTATTTATCTAATTATATTACTTTAGCATTATTCGGATTCCCAAGAGTCCCAAACCGATTTAGTATCAGATGCCTCACCAAATAATTCCTCACACTATTGATTTCGACATTGGAGTAGGGCTTCGATTCATTCATGAAATTCTGTCATTACCTAGTTAGTAGAAAATACTAGAAAACGTAGTTCTATTAATTGGTTGCTAGAAACAATTGTACGGGCACCTTGTCAATTTGGATGTAGTCTTCTTTGACCTCTTGAATGTACTCAACCGCATTTAGCATGACGTAATAGCCGCACTCTCAAGTGTGTGCTTATTTTTTGTAGTGGTTAAAATAAAAACAAATTGCTTAATTACATTCTTATAATATCTAATTAAGTCTATAAACTGAATAAACAATGATCATAGCCCACCTTGACTTCGACCACCTCAAAATGATTTTTATTGTGGTCGCTACCGTCCTTCATTGTCAATTTCAAAATTTCAACAAATGCATCTGGAGGTTGGAAGTGTAGGGGATCCATGCCATAAACCCGATTTTGGGCAGGAACAATCAAAATCAATCTTCAATGGTCCCTAAATACAAAATTTTAAATTGTGCACGGAATGAGTGATTTGTGTAACTGTTTAGTAAAAAAACAACGTAGTACATAAATATATAACCTTTCTATGTATGGTGCAATGAATAGCTTGTTATCCTTCCGCCCTAGGCTTCTACGGATATAGTCAATCATCTCTTGTTTCGTACAACCAATTTATTGAATCAGCATCGGGCACATGTATTCAATCCATTTCTTGTTTTGATTATGTGTAAAGAACAAGTACCTATGGAATTTTATTTTTCTTTAGTACCTATGAAGTTTTAATTAAGTATATGCAGCTAAACTAGAATTTATAGAAATAACTCACAAGGCATAGATGGACATGATTGTTAGATTGACTTGCTCACATATCCATAGATTTTCAAAATCACTCCACATCGTAATTATTCAATGACTAACTTAGATTTGGTTGTCTCTAAAGTGAACCCTAGATTTTCATTTTAAACAATGACTAACCTTCTCCTCAATAAAAGATTATCATGGTGACTCCCTTGTAGCTTCATTTACAAGCATTCTTTGACAAGCCCTATCCATATGAAAACATTGAGTTTAGAAAATAGCAAAATAGAGGGTTTAGGTGAAAAACATGATAAACCCTACCTTGTAGTAGAAGAAGATGGAATCTTGAAGTGATAATGAGGTAGAACTGAGAGGGAGGGGGGGTGAGAGCTTGGGGGTTTTCAAATGGGCAGTAAATGCCACTTGGAAACCCTCTATGACGCATTTTTTTTTGCATGTAAAAGGGTTTCCGAACTCAGAAACCATGCCAGGGTCGTTTTTGAGTTTGGAAACATATATATATGTTCTTCGTAATTAAAGAACAGTTCTAGTTCCAAGTTCGGAAATAGATTTCATATATATATATATAGACAACGGATCCATATCCCCAAAATTTACAATTCAAACTCCTCATCTCCCATTACCCTGAATTCCCAAATTCAAACAATGACCAAGAAGAGCAAGGCTAGAAAGTCACTTGCGGGTGATAGGAGTCATCGCCCGAAGAGGGAGTTGGGTCAAACCTCAAAATTTTTCAAGGAAGAGGCTGATGCGAGGTATGTAGCTTTTTCGAAGATAAAAGTCATAAATTCAAAGGGTTTTGATGCTTCTAAGATTGGTGATTTAGGAGTAAATTTTTTGCTAGCCCGTTTTAGAATTCAACATCTAGAGAAGTTGCTTTGCATTGGTGAACTCGTTCATGTGGATGAGGTGATCCAATTTTATGCAAATTTTGGTCAAAGTCATAACAATCATGAATTAACTCGAGTGAATAGGAAGAATGTTATAGTGTCTAAGTATACCATAAAAGAAGCCCTAGAGTGCCCATACACGACCCCCAAAATATTAAGACCAGATGACCCCCATGGTCCCCTAGAGATCTACAATACTCATTGTTGGTCGGGGCTGAGTGAATTAACCCCCCCTTTGTCCAATGGACATGGCGTATAAATATTTTTCAGTGGTCGGGTAGTGATCCTGTGGACATGTCCCTGATAAACTGTTTTACAATCGTATTTCAATTGACAAAAGTTGGTATCCCTGTCACAATTGGGACAAGCTAAGTGCTCTTTCACAGAATATCCAGAAAAATTTACATATGCCGGGAAGTCATTAATGGTGAAAAATACCATAGCTTCCAGTCCAACCAAATTTTTCCTTCAAATTCATTACTTGCAACATCGCACTTAAAATCGATTGTTTAGAACCTTTGTACAAGGATGTCCCTTTGTTATTAATCAGTGCCTGCAATGACTCGAGTTTCCCTTTGAACTCCCTTGCAATATCTTCCACCATTTCATCAAATTCAACATTGTCATCTAATTCATCTCCCACATTCGTGTTCTCCACTTCAATAGTTTCGAAGGGATCTTCAATTAATTCCCCATGCCATACCCAACGAGGTAGATAGTTTGAAAACTCCTCCTTACGAAATGCTAAAACATATTCTTCCTCCCTAAATAAGCATCATTTCTACAATCCTCACACGGGCATCATGCTCGTACCCCTACCTTTTTTAGAAGCATCTTCAAACTCTAAAGAAATAAATGATTCTACCAAGGGCATGTACTCTGACAATTTTCTAAGATCATTACCAATGAGTTCATCTCTATCCATTTTCCTACAAGTCAATTACAGTGTAATCCATGACCATTCATTCGACAATTATCAATCCAATATCATTGAAATTATCGCAACCCTTGCTAATATTTGCAAGACTAAGTAAATATTTTGAAATGCATGACTAACCTATTCCAATGGAGTATGAAATCACCGCTTCCTCAATGGATAAGAAAATGTGAGCAAACCCTTCACAATTTTGAAAATGTGGGTATTAAATGAGAAGTGTGAAGAAATGTGTGGTCTTCACCTAATTGTCCATGAACATTCACTTCCTTGGAGGATAGCAAAGACAATCATTCAAAGCATTAAATTGCAACACTATTCTCATCTCATGCTTAGCAAGTTGAAGCATTATTTCTTTGACTATTGGGGTTCAACTATCATGGTTTTTTGGAAAGAACCATTTGGAAATAATGTTCACAACCCATGGTTGAAGCAAGAAGGAGGATTTCTTGGGATATTGGGATAAGTTTTGTTTGAGAGCTCTTCGCCATTGGTGAACTTGGAGTAGTATAAATAGGGGATGAACTTAGTAGTTCAAACACACTTCAAGCATAGCATTCCTTTGCTATTTGCTTTCTTCTCCCTTTAGCTCTCCTTTGTAGTTGTAGAAGCCAAAGCCCTCATCTTTATATTTTGCCACATAATTCCTTCATAGGTGGTAGGAAAAGTCTTGTAATACTTTCTCCACATATAGTGAAGCTTCTAGTCTCCTCCGGCTGTGAATATAGGTCAACTTGACCGAACCACGTAAATTCTTGTGTCCATTATTTCCTTTATTTTCTTTACGTTGTCTTTGTTATCCATCTTTTTGGGCTAATAGATATCTCGTGGGATTCGTATTCCTAACAAGAAGGGCACATTTTTTTATACTCCTGCAATTTCTGAACTCGGGAACTGATGATCATGAATGGCAAGGCACTAATACTTGGTTTCCGAACTCAGAAAAAAATTAGACGTAATTACGAGTTTGAAATTACCATCTTCTCTTTAGTACCATAGAAACTATAGTTTTTGAGTTTGGATTTGCTGTCGTTCATACTTTCCAAACTAGGAAAGTTGTATATTTAAAAGCGGTTAGTCATAACCGCCTTTAAAATGAGCCATTTAAAGGTGCTCCGGCCCTCAACCGCCTTCCATTGGCTACATTTAAAGGCGGTTATTACAAAACTGCCTTAAAATGTTTTTTTTAAATGCCTTCAAATTATAACCCAGGGTCCGATAGCAACTTTCTGACATCATAAATGCCTCTGGAAGTCTGTTTTAGGCAAATTTTTCAAAACCATCTTCCAATGCTGCCTTCAGTAGAAGCCTCTTCACTAGTGAGAGAAGCACAAGAATATAACATTCATTCCACCACGTCTCTTATTTTTGGTACCAGGTGCATTCTGTCTTTGTGATTCGTCACAATTATTTTTCCTACAATCGGAACAAAGTGGCTTGAGCTTTGCACATTCAAAAAGTCTCGTACGGCAGAGTGTATGGCGAAAATTCATTCATCGTGCATCAAGTGTAAAAATCAGAAATTGAAACAATATAGGAGTAAGTTAACAAAGAATGAACAAAGCTTAAATCCAAAAATGAAAAAAATATTCTTTAAAACTTGAAAAGCTCCGCAACTTATATGTTAAATCTTAATTTTCCTTTTTCAAAATCTCACAAAGGTGTACGACGAGAGGCTCTTTGGAAAAGTGGTAGGAAGGGTTTGGCAGCTCCGACAGGGATGGTATTTTTGCCGCCGCAGCAGCGAGTGCTGATGCTGAGTTTGGGTCCTGTGGTGATTAACAGGAAAGCTAGCTTTCCACTGGTTATGTATTAGGTGCCAGTTATCCAGATGCAAGTGCTTGTTGAAGAGTACAGGTCTATGGCGCAACAAAATTACAGAGACAATCAGGAGCTCCATAGCACACAATGGACTATTTCTTCAAGGAAGAGCCGGATCATTCCTACAGTGTGGATGATCGCATCATTTTCATCACCTTCTCCAAAGGTTAGCCAACCCTAGAGGCAGAAGTCTGGGATTTTTTCACCAGGTACATATATTATCGCTAGCATTGGTGATACAAATATCAAATGCTTTGATGTGCTTTAAATGCTTTGATGGATCAACTTTATGATGAAGAATTGAAGAAGGAGTCACCATCGACATCTTGGATTCATTATTCAAGATTGTCGACGAACTGAAGACATCATGAAGAACACTATACTCTTTTTTCCCACTGGGTTTTTAATGAGGTAGTGTGATCATTGTAAAATTATTTCATTTTGGGTTTATTGGACTGATAGCTCGGCCATATGGGCTTTGAAGAGCTAAATTTCAAAAATACAGTCCATTAAGGTTTAGTATATTCAGTTTTATTCTGATTAGAATTAGATTTGGTAAGATTAGATTTGGTAAGATTAGATAAGGTAATATTCTTCAAGGTTACTTCTTGAAGAATTCAGCCAGATTACCTTAGATTACCATTTATTTTAGGTATTTTAGTTAGATATGGTTCTAGCTTCTTAAAGCTGCCATAAGTCGATTCAGTTTCCATTTGTGATTAGGGTTTGAGGAAAGATTGTAACCCTATAAAAGGGGAGGCCTTATGGACGAATTTAACAAATTTTCATCAACCAAATATACAACCTTTTGAGTTCATACTCTTTGCTTGCGAGCTATTCCATTGTTGCTTAACCCCGAGGGCTAGTTAAGTATCAATAAACCTTGTAATCTTATCCTGAGGGCTAGTTAGAGAGCAAGTCGAAGTAAGGCGTACCCCGAGGGCTAGACTCCTGAATTTCGTGCGAGATAGTGCGGGTTTGCAGATCCCTTCACTAGATCAAAGATATTAATTCCTCAAATCGTGAGTCTTCGTAAGGAGATTCATATCAATTGGTTCTTTTGAAAACAAAATTTCTAGCTTTCATCCATTAATTTCATCAATTTTCCAAATTGTGCAAGTATGAAACAATTTGTTCATTTTTTTTCTAGTTATTCATGTACAAAAATCTAAAATGAGGAGTGAGTAGCTTCTTTGGCATCTTTTTCCAACTTGGTTTTACAATAGACTCGACATCGATTCTCTCCGTAGTTACCATCCTCATGATCTCCCGTCCTATGGGATCATCAAAATCCCAACCCTCATCGGTGTAGTAATGGAATGCAAGAAATTCATCCTCCTCAGAGGGAACATTTGGCAACCCATACAACTCATTTATGGATTCATTAGTCAATTTCATCATTTTCCCATGATAGAACGCCTCATCCCACCTTGCACCACACTATAAATTAGCATAGAACTCACTCACTATACTGAGTTTGAAGATCGGAGGCGTGTCACACAATTTCTCTCAAGTGCCCGGATAGTTTCTGGAAAGGGGGGAGCATTTTTTATTCCTCTCTCCGAAAAATGTCGCCTTGTTCTATACGTTTGTTCAATCAACTTTTCCTGCTCCGAAATGAACCTCTTCTCCTGTTGTTGAATGTTGGATTGCACCTCTAGAGAGAAAAGGGATGCATTGTGTGTCCACTTTGAGCTAGTTTTTGGTGGCATATTCTACAATGCCAAGTGAGCCATTCCAACAAACATCTTCCATGCAACCAAAAAAAACTATAGAATACTTTCTTTCATGAACATCAACAAACCCTCAATGCAAGTCAATCAAATCCAATGTATACATATATATACGTGTGTGTGTGAGAGAGAGAGTGTGTGTGTGTGTGTAGTTATTACACAGTAACATGATTGGAACATCGAATAAAGTTGGAGAACAAAGTTGGAGAGCAAAGTGAACCAACATTGAAAAAAGTTGCTATTTTTCCAAAAAACTTTGGATTCATGATTAATAATCTAGTAGAATATAAGAGTAATGTTAGAAAGAGAACTCACCTCAATCCTTTAGAGAGCTTGGGAGTCTGAATCAATGGGGAAGATAGGTTAGATTTGCTCTCCAAAATTTAGAAAATGAATAACAGCCCGCTGTGCATCTGTTTAGATTTTAGAACTTAAGTTTATTAGCACTGGTATGAAGCCCATAAACCAGTGCAAACTAGTAAAAATAGCTGCTTCATGCTGCGTTGAATTAATTTTTCATCATTTTCTCCCAACCAGAGAAGAAACTTGCAAAATAAATTTTAAGGGCCTAACATCGGTATTGAAACTAGTGTTGACATGTTCTAAAACCAGTTCCGCCAACAAAATAATAGCATCTTATGGCTTCCTAGAGTGAATTTTTAAAATCCTTTTCCCAAATCGAGAGCAAATATGAGAAACTTTGTCTAAGTACACAACACCGGTGCTGATAATACATAAACCGGTGCCTTAAATGCAACAGAGCACATCCTCTTTTTTTCAACCTTCAACAGTACCCGCAAACATTAAAATTATGAGTGCTAGTTTGTTGTTACAGATAAACTGCTGCTGAAATTTTATTAATACTGGTGCTAGTAGTTACCCATTTTTTTTGCACCAAATAAACTATTTATTAGCTGCTGTCTAGTTCAAGCACCAGGTATGTGCACACCCATATATGATACCGGTGCTATTTCTTATGTATGCCACCAAATTAGGGCACCGGTTTTGAAAATCAGGAGCTAGAAATAAATTTCAGCACCGGTTTTGTTGAAATATCGGTGCCATACATGAAGTCAACATGAAATTCCAGTAGTGTATTTATAAATCAGGTTTGAAGTGTTCTTATTCAATATAATTTTTGTAACTATTTAAAAAATACTTTTATTTAATAAAACATATATATATATATATATTTAAGCTAGAGCGAAGGACTTCAGGGGCCCTCAAACTCTTCACATCATTCACCTTTGCACCCCCCCCCCTTTTGAATATCTTTACCCCTGAACTAACAAACGGGTTGAATCATAACCCTTACATCCACTATTGAAGGAAGGCCTATTAAAGGCAACTATTTCGGACCGTAGAAGACACTTCAAAAGTGTCTTCTCTAGTCATGCCTTTGATTGATTATGATCAAAAGTGGTTCCAAGAACCGCCTTCTATTGGATCCGAATGTGTTTCAAATTCGGAACCTGTTTTTGGGGGGCAAAAAAAAGCAAGAACACGGATCTAGAAACTACTACAATGAAAAGACAAAAAATGAACACAAATTTGTAACCACGGTAACAACAAACAAAATTATTACAAATTTATAACCAGGAACAAAAAAAGAATAAAAAATAAACATTAAAAAAAGAAAAAAGTAACAAATCGGACCAGATTCTTGGCCTCGGATCTGGAAATACTAGGCTTGGTGAGGGCTTTTTACAGGAGAGGGCTTTGCAATAGAGGCCAGGTGCAACGGCGGTGAGGGCTCCGTTGGTGAGGGGACACGGCGGAGAGGCCAGGCGTGGTGGTAGTAATGGCTCCAGCGGTGTGGCTCCCGTGGTCTTGGTGAGGGCTACTACAGTAATGGCTCCGGCAAAGAGGAGGTTGTGGTGGTGAGGGAAACGGTGGAGAGGGAGAGATTGATCGGAGAGAGGTTGTGGTATTTTTTATCTGAGAGGAAATATAGAGAGGCTAATGAGAGAGGGACAAAGAGAGGCGTGAAATTGGTGAGGGAGTTAGAAAGTATTCTAAATGTGGGCTCATGAGGGTTTCTTTTTATATAAGGTCCAACAAAGACACCCAATTAAAGATAATTTTACACTAGAACCGCCTTCCATTGAGTCAATCAAAAGCGGTTCCTTAAGAATCATCTTTGATCATGTTTTAATAGCATTCTATTGGATCCGAAAGTAGTTCCAATGTCGGAACCTCGTATGACGCTGAACCAATGTTGGTTCTACAAAAAAAATACACAGAACCATCGTCCAACGTTGTCTTTAATGAGGTCTCCTTCACTAGTGAGCCGGTCAAAGCATCAAGTAATAGTCAAATGTCAATTTTAAGGGCAAAAGACTAATTTCTCATTTCCCTTTTTATTTTTGTTTCTTTATTTTTGTTTCTCCTTTCCTCCTTTTCTTTTCTTCTTTTCTCCTTTCTTCATTTCCACCCTTTCTCCCTTTCTCCTTCTCGAGCAGAGTCGCCTACTTCATTTTTCTCCACTGCCTGCTCTCCCGCCGCCTGCTTCTTTTCTCTGGCATCAATCTGATCCACATCAATCACAAGCCACTGGCAAACGCTATGAATTCCCTTCCATCTCGTCCAATTCCTCCTCCCCGTCTCTGAAACCTTCGGCATCACCATCGGGAGGCTGATTTCATCATTCATCGAACTCTGAAACCCTCTTTGTTTCTGAAACCCCCAGCATCACCATCAGCGTCATTATCTAAAACCCAATATCCATCGTTCACCTGAACAACTTTGGAGGCCATGACTTCACTTTCGGCATTGGTTTTTGGTGGGAAAAGCTGGTGAAGATAACGGTGTGGGTTCCCATTGCGGTGGGGAGGAGAGTACATGGTGGCGGTGAGGCGAATAGATGGTGGCAGAGGATTGATGGTGGTGTACTAGCTGGTGAGGTGGCAGAGAATCGATGGTGGTGGACTGGTTTGCAAGGTGGCAGAGATTAGATGGTGGTGGTGAGATTTTTCTAAGAATAGATGGTGGTGTTGGTGGTGGCAAGGTGGCAGAAATATGGTTTCCATAGGTGGTGAGGTGATGGAAGGCGGCGGAGAATAGCAGAGGGGACAAGGAAGACGACAGCGGGAGAAACTAAAAAGGTTTAAGGAAAATGAAAAGAAAAAGGGAGAAAAGAAAAAGGAGAAAGAAAAGGAAGTAAATAAGGAAAATATAAAAAGGAAAAATAAAAGGAGGAAAAAGGATAAAAGAAAATGAAAAAGGAGAAAAGGAAAAGAAAATTAAGAAATTACTATTTTACCCTCAAAATTGATGCTTTTGACCGAAGTTAACGCTTTGACTGGATGGAAAGGTTACGATTTAACACTTTTGTTAGTTCTGGGGGTGAAAGTATTTAAAAAACAAATGGGGTCCAAAGATGAACTATGGGAAGAGTTGTAGGGCCTATGAAGTCGTTCGCCCTTTAAGTTATTAAAATAAACTAATGATATGAAAGATAATGTATGTTAACTAATGATATTAAAAGATGAAGCAGTACTCTAAAAATAAATAAGGGTTTGGTGTCACTTTCATAAAATATCGAAAGTGCAGTTGATATACTATATCCAAAAGGCGATTAATCGGCTCGACCTCAGCCGCCCCTGCCACCCGACACCATAGACCTCACTGGAGAGGTAGTTGATATACTATATCATATCTATCTCAAGTAGAGAATAACTGTGCAGGTGCGGGACCTTTTGAGTGATCAAGAGTACAAAGATATTTGATTTGTACTCCCTCCGTCCCAACTATTTCTGCGGAGAGAGAAATTGAAAGTATTTTTAAGGATATATTATTTTATGCTTTTGAAGTGGGGTATCCAGAAATTGTTTTCTTTTTCCCTTTATTTTCAATCTGATTTAGCCCATAATTTGGGCCACTAATGCTTTTCGTTGGGCTTTAATTTCCAACGCCCAAACACAGTGAAAATTGAGGGAACTCCAAAAATTGTCTTGATTTCACATGAAAATTTTAAAAAATAGGGCTCCAAATATCAGAGCAAAGAACATGAACAGTAAAAAAACTTGAATTTGCAAACATCAAACCCCACACTTCTACCCCACTATATATACATTTACATGGTCCAAAACAATCCCACTAGCAAACATATCTGCTCTGAAATTGTTCATCCGCATTCACCTTTTCACTACCATTCAATTCCCTCTGTCATAATCCAACAAGAAGGCCTAGCAACAAAAATATGAGTCTTTTTTTCCTTACCCTCAGGTCAAATGTCAACATTCATCGAGCCCTACCAAGTCCTTGCGGACTGATTGCTCTCCTGCTGTCGGATCTTCCCTTCATCATTGGGTATTTGAGAAATATGAGGGGGAGAAGAATATGACAAACCACCAGAGGTAACATATTGCTGAATTTCTGTTGGATAACAGTAGAAATGGGAAGATACTCCAGGGGAAGAGAATCGAGGTAGTGACAAAGTTCAATTGCAGCCAAAGAACCATCAGTTACATCTAGTAAAAAATCAAGCTCCAACTTTCAATGGGTCAACCGCTGGAGATGAGAAACAGGATGTCGGACCATCTGGGCTACAACAAGAAGGAAATTGATCTTGAGGCCTTGAGAGAAATACCTGCAACCGAACGAAGAACAATCAGAGGGACAAGTACATGGATGGGGGTAGGGAAGAGCACAATACATTGAGCGGTGGCAGAAAAGGTCATCAAAAACCATACAAACAGTATTAAGCCCGCATTAACATTTCAACACAAGGTACAAAGGTTGAAATTCTGCATATCTAAATTGCAACCCAACTTTCAATTCCAGCCCATGGACAATGTAATTCATATAGATGAGAAGTGATTTTACCTGACTAAGCCAACACTTCGGTATTATTTGGCACCGGGTGAGCCTGAGCCCTTAAGAACCACCCAACACAAGTCTCACATTCCAAAACTTATGTTTATGTGTGTTGTGAGGAGGCCATTTATAGCCATGATGGTGTGTTAATTTTTGATGGGAAGTATGGTGTGTTCCCATTCACTGAGAGGGTTGAAACACAAAGAACCAGCATTAATCGTTCGAGGGGGACTATGGAAACTAAGCGTGTGGAGAAGATCACTAGACTTGTGACACGTGCAAAGATTATAGATGAAATCATACCAGTAAACAAAGCATTTTAGCCACCATTCATGAGCACGCACATATATATTCAACAAGATAATTACAAGGCACACATAAAGAATAGATCCTCAATTTTGGGCAGTAGCTGACTCTGACGGGTTTCACATCAACTGGGTATGTCAACCAACTAAATCACCTTATCTTAATGTACTAGACCTTGGTTTTTAAATTCTATACAGTCTCTACAACATGAAACCCCAAGCACAACACTAGATGGGTTACTTGCACTAGTGTACAATGCATATGACAAAGAAGATCCAGCAACACTGAATACAGTTTTCCTCACCCATCAAGCTTCAATGATAGAAATCATATGAGTCAAGGGATGCAACAATTATAAGTTGCCCCACATGTCAAAGGATGCGCTGATAAGGAGAGGAGAACTGCCTAGGATGCTAAGTTGTGATGAGGCAATACTTCGTGAAGGCCTAGAACACCTTATTACAATTCAGGAAACTCAAGGAATGAGGGACCTGATGCAAGCCATGGGATATCAACTGCAGCAGTAAGGGATTTCAATATTCTTATGGGGTTAGACTAGGGGGACATTTTGGAAACCTGAAAACTTGTTTCTTTTGGTGTGATAAACAAGTTTTTTTTTTGTAACCCAATTCAAACTAATGCAAGTTTTTACTATCATTTTTGTGTAATATCCTTTCATGCCATAGAGAGAACGGGAATGCACAGGTATCATGCACTTCGTGAAAGCCATTCAGGGCCAAAAGAACATTTAAGTAGAAAGCCAAACAAGAACAGGCACAAACAGTAAAACAACATCTAAGTCGAAAGTCAAACAAGAACACAATTTGTCAAAGAACAATCACAGAACAGGTGCTAGGGTGCAGCCACCAGCACAAACCATCACACAACAAGGATAAAAGATGCAAACATGAACCAATATACTCCCATTTTTTGTTGTTTACAAACATGTCCAAGGGGCTGTGAATGGGAGATCTCCATTTTCCTGGAACAAAGATTAAGCACATTCAACTAAACCAAAGCTGATCTCAGACAATTGTGGCTCTACAAGACAAAAAAAACAAGTAGCTAAAATAAGTAATTAAACATAGAAATCAAGAAAAATAGGCTATTTTATTAATCATAAACCGGTAATCATAGAAGCGCAAGTTTATTACATGAAGTTGAATCCCAGGACTCAACTTTTTATTCTTCCATTTCCCTATTCTAGCCGAGAAGCTCGCTCAGACCGGGTATTATCATCTCAGCCACACGAAAAGGTGCATCGATCCGATCCAAACTCAGAGGTTTCTTTTTCGGTATGTGGTCCAAGGGAGACCTGGGCTGTCTTGCATACCAGGGAAGTGCATGAATTGAAAGAATAGAAGAGAACTCTTCGTCGTCATTTCCAGAACCAGCAGTAGCCTCACAGTGACCGCGTTTCACCGCAGAAGGGATAACGCAGGGATCAACACTACACATTCCTTGGGGCACACAGCCACACAAAGTGAAAGGCTCGCTTGGTCTGGAAATAGAGGCCACAAGGCCAGGTTTTTGTTTCCCAGTGGTGGCGCCAATAACAGACCCACCGGGAGTTAGTTCTCCACACCGGCAGGTGGGCAGCGCTACCTTGAATTGGTTCCCTGAAATCAAAACAGAGGTCGCGTACGGCTTGATAGTGGTGGCGCCACCTACATACCCGCCAAATCTGCGGGTTTGAACACCACGCCGGCAGGTGAGCAGCGCCGCCTTGGATCCTTCTTCTCCGGCATCAGGGCCTTTCAAGGCCGGACCATCACCCGCCGGAGAGAAGCTATCAAATCGAGATAATAAACCTGATTCTGAGACATAACATTCCGAACAAAACCCACCACATTTAAACCCACAACCAACGAAATTGCCCCTTTCCATAACCCAGAAAAAATTTAAAAGGAGAGACAAGAAGAAGATCTGTAATGGGAAGGCCAATTTTGGAGAAGCTGAGAAGTTGAGAGGGAAGATAAATGGTGGGAAGAAATTATTGAGTGAGAAAACCCTGATGGCGTAAAGGGATAAGAAGGGAGACAAATTTTCAGAGAGTTGAAGAATCTCGATGCAGATGAAAACATTGGGAAGAAAACAGAATCACATGCGTCTCGATGCAGATGAAGATTTTGGGAAGAAAACAGAGTCACATGCGTGTTTAAAGGGAGAGGAAAGTAATGAAGGTGGTTGGGTAGTTGAAGAGATTTCAATTCGGTGGGAAGTGTTAGGTTAGTGGCATATTTGGTTAAAAATATATTAGGAAGGGTTATAGGATAACTTGGTCTAATAGTTATGGGTTGAAATTCAGAAGTTGAGCCCAAATTGAATAAACAAATAATAAAAGCAACCTATTTATGACAAGAAATGAAGTATTACAAAAACAGATGGGACGTCCCAAAAGGAAAAGAGTGCAAAAATAGTTGGGGCGGAGGGAGTATGTTATAGTATAGTGTCTTATGCGTAAATAATATTTTCAAGATTACAAATATATTGGAATTGTATTTATGAAAAATTACGCTTAATGGAGAAATCCTCTAATTTGTCGGACGGGAACATATCTGATTTCCTATTCCAACGAGTCTTAGTTTTGCGTACTCTCTCCCAGTTGATTTGAAGCCCCAAACTCCCCTGCAATCACATTAATTGAGAATCATAGAATTTTGAACTCGTACTCAGGAAGTTATAGGGAGCTAAAACCGCCGCCAACGCCAACCTCCCGTCTTTCTTCCGTATCTATACCCTGGCAACATTCATGATAGAATGTAAAAACCCATGATTATTGGGCTATGCGTGTAAATAGATTAGTGTGAGTAATTCTTATCCAAACACATTCTTAATATATTTTAAAGATTTTCTGTGATACTATAATTATGGATTCTTATTGAGCAAAATCAAATTCTTAACTGATTCAAAATCTTCGTATTAGTACAACGTCGATGATGCATTTTGTAGGAAATAAGGGTAATAATCTGTAGGTTTATTTATGAGTTCAGGATACATTATATAGTGGTACATGATACCTATCCCAGCTAGGAGAAGGTAACAGAATACAAGTACAACTATGGTAGGAATACAAATCCAATTCCAATACCAATACTAATTAACACTAATTCCATAACAACTATAATACTAATTCCTTAACACTCCTCCTCAAGTTGGAGCATGCGGATCAGAAATGCCCAACTTGGCAAGTAAGGAATGAAACTGGTTACGACCGAGAGCTTTAGTGAACAAATCTGCGGGTTGGTCGACCATACAAATATGTTGAGTAACAATAGCGCCAGATTGAACAAGATCTCGAACAAAATGACAATCAACTTCAATGTGCTTAGTACGTTAATGGAAAACCGGGTTGGCTGCTATGTGAATGGCTGATTGACTGTCACAAAACAATTTCATAGGAAGGGTGTACGAAACCCCTAAGTCTTTTAGCAAGGACCGAAGCCATAATAACTCACAGCAGGCAACTGCCATAGCACGATACTCTGCTTCAGCAGAAGACCGAGAAACAGTAGGTTGCTTCTTAGTCTTCCAGGAAACCGGGGAATCACCAATCATAACAAAATAACCGGATAAGGAACGCCTAGTAATAGGACAGGCGGCCCAATCCGAATCACAAGTCTGATTGCGCTCTAGGGTAGTGAGCTCTGCAACCATAGCGTCTCGCCAATAAGAATGACGGGAAGCCTCAGAGTAAGTAGTGAAATCTGCACTAGAAGTTACAGCACCCAAAAATCTAGTATGCAGACTAGAAAAATTATCACAATTTACATAATCAGTAAGAGGGTAGAGAACACCTGAGGATAGTGATGACGTATGGGGGAACGTAGTCGAAGAGGGGGGGTCTTCAGTAACAAGAGCACAAGTAGAATCATCACAATCATAATCAGCCAAATACGGTGGTGGACGTCGAGCACGAACACTCTGTCTGGTGGATGGTGGATTATTGGCAGCAGATGGAGGAGGACCAGCGTCGGGATGCGGTGGGATGCCGGCGGCGGCCGGAGTTAGTTGGACGCCATTGACTGGTGTTAACTCGCCGGTGGTGGCCGGTGTAGAACCGCAGGCGTTGACCGGTGCTGGCCCACCGACGTTGACCAGAGCTGATCCACCAGCGTTGACTCACCGGCGTTGATTCACCAGCATTGACCGGCCGGAGTTGACCGGCGTTGACCGGCCAGAGTTGACTGGCGTTGACCGGTCGAAGTTGACCAGCGTTGACCGGCGGAGTTGACCGGCGTTGACCGGCATTGACCGGCCAGCATTGACCGGAGCTGACCGGCCGGAGTTGTCCAGCGTTGACCGGTCGGTATTGACCGGCAGAAGGGCGGTTGATCAGAAAAGTCGTATGGTTCCGGTGAGTAGGAGAAGGAAACCGGCGGTGCAGTGGTGACGCCGCCAGGTTCATCTGTAGAAGTGGATTGCGGAGATGCAGAATACGGGAACTGGTCTTCAAAGAAATCTGCATCCCGAGTGTTAAAGATAACTCGAGAGTCCAAGTCGAGAAGACGATAACCTCTCTTTCCGGCAGGATAACCAAGGAACAAACACCGACGGCTTCTTGGTGCAAACTTGTCACGGTATCTTGGAACACGAGCAGCAAAACACAAGCATCCAAATACTCGTAAAAAAGAGTAATTTGGCGCCTGTCCATAAAGCAACTCAAAGGGAGTACGACCATTGAGAAGGTGTGTCGGTGTTCGGTTGATCAGGTAGGCAGCAGTAAGAACACATTCTCCCCAGAAGTCAATAGGAAGATTGGCTTGAAACCGTAAAGCTCGCGCTACATTGAGTAAATGACGATGCTTTCTTTCAACTCGACCATTCTGTTGCGGAGTATCAACCATACATATCTCAAAAATGATCCCCGATGCAGTAAAGTGAGATCGGAGAGGCAAGAATTCAGTGCCGTTATCAGCTCGAACTCGTTGGATTGTTTTTCCCCACTGGTTCTTGACTAAAGCACTAAATTCTAAAAATCTAGAAGCTACTTCAGATTTAGCTACTAACAAATAAACCCAAACAGCTCGGGAAAAATCATCTACTAATGTCAAGAAATAAAAGGCACCACTAGAAGAAGGCGTATTATAGGGTCCCCAAACATCACAATGAATTAATTGAAACAATGCAGTAGCATTAGTAGTACTTAAAGGAAAACTATGTCTAGGCTGTTTTGCTCTATAACATATAGAACAAGGCACAGAATGTTATTATTGCTAGGAGAAATAGAAGACAACACCGTGGAAGATGGATGACCAAAACGCTGATGCCATAAATCAGAAGAGGACAGTGAAGCAACTGTAGGAAGAGGCTGCAGGACAGGACTTCGATCACGAGCATCCAGCAGACGAAGCCAAAACACCCCCCTTTCTGTTCACCCACGCCAATCACTCTCCTCGTACTGATTGTTTGTAAAATGCAATAATTTTCAGTAAACAAAGCTAGACAGTTTAGGGTAGATAGCAATCTAGAGCAAGACAGTAAGTTGCAGCGCAGTGTAGGGATATATAACACGTGCGGCAGTTGAAAACCATCAAAACAAATGGTTCCAAATTGTGTAGCAGAGAACATCGAGCCATCGTGCAGAAAAATATTCACAGCATCAATAGTAGTAGTAAGATCAGAAAGAGAACCTTTGTCACCAGTCATATAATAGGAGGCTCCCGAATCAAGGATCCATGGTAAAGTATGCTTACCAGACTCATTACCAGGAGAGTGAAGCTGATTAAACAGGTTCATGGCTGTGTTCCATTGGTCATCAGACAGAGTAGGGCCAAAATCGGAGCGAGCAGGGACCGTAGAGGAGGCCGCCGCCACCAGGCTTGGTGGCGACAAGGCGGCTCCGGCAAACGGTGGCGGGAGCGAGAGATCGGTGGCGCCACCAGTTTGACCAGCATTGACTAATGGACGGTCAGGTGGTGCCGATTTCTGGCCCTTCTTGAACCACTCCGGGAAGCCGTGTATCTTAAAACAGGTGTCTTTGTCATGACCCTTGCGACGACAATGTGTGCAAATAAGATTCTTACGGTCGTCGGCAGAAAGAACTACTGGCGAACGTCGTGCAGCATATGCCATAAATGTAGAAGAAGAATCACGGGCTCGAATGATGGCTCTATGATTCTCCTCCTGAGTAACAAGGGCATACACCCTCATGACAGATGGCAGTGGCTCAATGATCAGGATATGGGATCTTAAGGTGTGAAAACCTTCGTCGAGACCAGAGATGAATTGGTAGATCAAATCCTTCTCCCTCTCTTAGAGGATTTTGGCTTGAAAATTGCACTGCCATAAGGCCTTGCAATTTTCACAGATACAGACCACGGGAGGTTGCATTCAGTGATAATCTGCAAACAACTTCTTCAGTGTGGCAAAATAGATGGCGATAGGCTGACCGTTCTGCCTGCAACCTTGAATGGCTTCTTGTGTTTGCATAAGCTTCATTCCATCAGCGAAAATAAAGCGTGCCTTAAGATCATCCCACAAATCCTTGACGGTAGAGAAAGAACTTGTTGAAGATCGTATCACTGGATCCAGGGTCTGTGAGATCCAGCAGACAAGAGTAGCATTAACCCCAGGCCAGACAGCAGCATCTGGATGATCATCCTGGGGTTTTGTGATGGATCCATTAAGGAACCCAATCTTATGTTTGGCCAAGAATGCGCAACGAATCGCATCAGACCATTCATTGTAGTTTTCTGGTCCTTTCAGCATGATTGGTACAAGTTGTAATCCTGGACCATCGCCGGAACCAATGTAGCAAGGATCAGTCGACACACGACCAATCGGTAGAGTAACATGAGAGCCAGATTGTGATTGCAGCTGTTTGAGCAAAGATGTAATCACATCACTAGCACTCAGATCCTGAAGTTTCGTACCCTCGGGAATCTCAAAACGAGGTTGTTCATCAGAACCCGACATATTGTAAAATCAGGGACGGATAAGAACACCGGTGGGCAGAGACTGGTGGCGCGTGGCGGACGGCGCGTGGCGTCGGTCGAAAGCTAACGGCAGCAGATCAAAACACTCGAGCAACGAACGTCGTTGACGGGCGTCGTCGGAAACCGGCGGACAGCGGTAGCACTGGTGCAGCGGCGGTGGCGCGTGGGCTCGGCGGCGGCGCGTGGCGTCGGACGGCGGCGGCTCGGGAAAGATCAGGGCAGCGAAAAATTTTATGTTTCAGGTTTCAGAATTTTATGCTCTGATACCATGTAGGAAATAAGGGTAATAATCTGTAGGTTTATTTATGAGTTCAGGATACATTTTATAGTGGTACATGATACCTATCCCAGCTAGGAGAAGGTAACAGAATACAAGTACAACTATGGTAGGAATACAAATCCAATTCCAATACCAATACTAATTAACACTAATTCCATAACAACTATAATACTAATTCCTTAGATTATTCAGTTAATAAATTTTGAAGTTTCATTATGAGATTGAGAGTAGCTTGACATATTTTAATATACTTGGTTGAGATACAATATTTTACTTTTCTATTTGAAAATATTTGACTTAATTTGTTGAAAACTTTTTTTTATAAAAAATCATCTGCATCATTTTACATTTGCACGTAAAATTTTCTTTAAATCCATACTTGTGAATCATAACTACAAGCTAGTAATTAGTTGGAAACGAGAATAAGCTTCATATTTTGCAATACACAATTATGTTAAAAGGTTAAAAGCGAGAATGAGTTTTTGGTCATGCACAATGTGCGCACCTTAAACCTTGTTCTGGATTTTTGTTTCACTATTCATCTCTCCAGCTACCTCTTCATCCACATATCAATCCCGACACGCGCAACCTGCATTTTGATGCAATTAATGAAACACACACACACACTCAGGACGTGACTTCATTTTCACATAATTCAAATTCGAAGAAATTCTTAATGATTATACGCACCGGATATTGATAATGTTGAGATTCACTAGCTCTTTCGGATTGATCTTCCCCTTCAAATCGAAAATCTCTAGAAAACACGTAAGAATAAAAGCATTCAAAGAGCAAAAACAATGGGCAATGTGCGTGCACGAGTGATACAAGAGAATTGTGGTAATTGAAGAAACAGTTAGAACAATTTTGAACTGATCCGTAGAGAAAGGATCTAAAACATTATGATAAGAGTTATGATTATAATGTTCTGATCCAACCCTCGGTTTTTAAAATAAGTTCTGATATAACCCTTATATTTTTTGTTTATGTTCAAATAGTGGGGCTCACTTTAGGTGTAAATTGGCAAAATTAAACAAAAATAGAATAGGGGTATTTCAGTTATTTTCAATCCGGTCAATGCTGGTTTCCAGCGAGAGGGTTATATTTACACTTTTGAAGTCGATTGTGGGTATAAGAGCACTTTAAAAAACTGGGGGTTAAATTAGCACTTATCAAAGAACTGACATCTAAGCATTTCTCCCTTTAAAATTTAATCTTAAGCGGCTTTTTTTGTTAGAAAATCTGAATTACTGCGACTATTCGACCATAACCCACCTGACCTGATAATTATTTTAAATTATTTATAATATGTAACATTATAGATAATTCCAAATAGAACGCCTCTCCCCATTATGCTCTCCACGGGAATATATTATATGTGAAACCAAATGATTGATCTAACTACGACCCGCACAATTCCTGCCCAATTCAAATGGACACCTTTATAAGCAAGTGCATAAATTTGTTACAACTCGCACAACTATGCCTCTGTTCGAAAATCCCGCCAACCGATGTACAAAATCCACCGACGTACCAACCACCGTAACAACAAATATACAAAATGTCAGGAAGTATTTATATACTTATTTAGAAATATTTTAGGAAAATTGGATGGATTGAGAGGTTACAACAGTGTTCCATGTTAGTTTTCGAAATGCTATATATTCAGATGAATTTATCATATGTGTAGATGTATAGTCTTTGAATGAATTCATGGTGTCAAGTAAATCTCTTGGCCATTTGGAACCAGGCAAGATAAATATCATATGTATATATTCAGATGAATTTATTATACTTTCTGAAACGTTTATCTACCTTCTGCTCAGCCCCTTTTAGTTGCGCTGGGCCAGATTACTCATGCTAATTTCCTGGGCCACACAGGGGCCGTGAGGACTATAATTATCATCATTTGCTCATGCTTTTGCTAAGTTTGTATATATGCAAAAGTTTAAATGCAATCCAAGTTCCAAGAGTTTTCTTGCTCAGGATGAAAACTAGGAACAAGTACTTTGGGGACGATGAAGCGGCAAAAGGTTTTTCATGGGCTTATTTGGAGGGCTTTTGAGATTTCCACAGCTACAAATCCTGTTTATTTTAAAGATGCATAGCCAAAAAGTCACGTTTCCATTTTACTAATACATAGTTTGAATGATCAGATGTTATTCTTTTTTTTAATATCATTATCTTTAAAAACAGTTTAAACAAATTCTTTAAAATGATTAACAAACATTCCAAACATATGAACTAATTATACTTGTACGTTTCTTAATTGTGAATTTTATCACTATCTTTTAAAAAATAAAATTCAAAACAAAGTCCTCAAAAACTATTAATAAACATTCTAAACATATGAACTAATTATACGTTTGTGTTAAATTTCAAGGTATATTGGGCTTCCATCTTAAAACTAATTGACACTAAGTGGAAGTGACCCAAAAACTTATATGTAAGTCATTTAGTTCTTAAGAAACCGTTGTGGGATAAATCTTTCAACACGCCCTCTCACGTGCCAACGTGGAAACACTCCACCATCCAGATCAGGCCAACGTGGAAACACTCCACCATCCAGATCGGGCCAAATTAAAGGGGATCCACACATCGGCCCAATAACCCAGCTTGGGCTCTGATACCATTTTAAATTTCAAGATATATTGGGCTTTCATCTTAAAACCAATTGTCAACAAGTGAAGGTTACTAAAGACCTTATATGTAAGTCATTTAGTTCTTAAGAAATCAATGTGGGATATTTCTTTCAACAGTTTATTAATTTTAAGTTCTACTATTATCTTAGAAAAAATCACAATCCAAACAAATTACTTTAAACAACAAATACTCTAAACATGTGAACTTGTTATAAGTTTATTAATCGTAAGTATTATTATCTTGGAAAAAAATAAAAGTTTAAATAAAGTCTCTAAAACAATTAAAAAACATTTTAAACATATGAACTAATTATATAATAATGATTAATTGTAAGTTCTATCGTTGTCTTTTTTAAAAATAAAAGTTTAAACAAAGTCTTAAAAATAATTTACCCACATCCTAAATATATGAACTAATTATGTATTTATTAATTTTACCGATTATTATCTTTGAAGTATTCAAAATTGCCAATCTGTTTGCCGATTTCCCCCTGACCTTTTTTTTTTAATTTGAACCATCCGATGGATGGGAGGAATTTATTAGGCTCCTCAAACCCAAAAGAAGTGCTACAAGTAGAGTTTTTACAAAAGATCATTCATGATGATCCGGGATCCAACGAAGGCCTCCAAGCAAAAAGAAGATTGCTTCCAAAAGCGCTATGAATAGCCAATCTAAGCTAACTATAAAAACGAAATTACAGATTGGTATTCTTATGTCCATCTGGCCTGAGTAACACGAACATGGTCAGGGAATCGAACAATCGAAACCCTTATTAGTCAATGTTATTCATGCCAAGAAAGACACAAGATCACATGAGTGTTCATTAATTGTTGCCATCCTCAAAATCTCCTATCTTCGAGCAGTACTTCCTCTCCTCTCCTATGAACTAGCTCCTCCCTTGCTTCAGGAAGTTCAGAAATTCTCCTGTGCTCTGACCGTGTTTCCTCTCTTGTGAGTCCTCATTTGCTTCTGATGTGTTTCCGAACCTGAGCCGAATATCTGCAGAAAAACTAAAGACAGCAGTCTCCATTCCACAACATTTATATACATTATATCCAAACCAACTACCAGCTTATATGTAATCTGAGTTCCCATTTGCAGTTGTTATTCTTATCCCCTGAACTCCCATTTTATCTAAATTAATCAAGCCTTTAAGGAAAGAAGGGGCATTGCTAATGTGAAAGACTCCATTTAGGGATTCCTCCCTTGCATATTTGGCCAAAAAATCAGCCACAGTATTAGCTTCCCTAGGAGCATATGTTATTGGATTGTCTACATGCAACAGATTCAGTTGACAATTAAGTGAAAAGAATCTCCAGGGACCAGTGTAAGGATCATGAATTGCTTTGACTGCAGGTTTACAATCTGTCTCTATAGTACTGCCCTTAAAATCAAGATCTAAGCATGTCTGATATGCAAATTGAATGCCTTCCATCTCTGCTAGTAGAGGAGATTCAGATTTAAAAGTTTTGACTCTCATATGTATAACCTCTCCCCTCCAGTCTCTAACTATTACTGCACAAGATGAGTCTCCTCCTGTTACCCATGAAGCATCAGTATTAATCTTGTAGTCACTTTTTGGTTTATCCCATCTAACTGCAGTAAGTGTGTGTCTCTTTTTATTTTTCTGATATATGTGGGGGATAGTGCCAGCCTGTGTAAGTTCCTTAATCTCATTCAAATTGCCTTTCAATGGGTTTGCAGTAAAAATTATGAAGATCAGATCCTTTATGTACTGGAAGCATGCATCTATTGAGAAAGTATGATTATCATATAATTTTTTGTTCCTAAAAACCCAAAGGGACCAGATTGTGGCAATGAATGCAGCAGTATACACCTGATGCAGAATCACAGTGCCTGCCCTTATGTTCAGATAGTATTCCACTAAATGACTAAAGCTCCTGAATTCAGGTGTGTTCAGATTAAGCATACAATTAACTTTATCCCATACTGCTGCAGCCTTAGAACAGGAATTAAAAAAATGGCTGATAGAATCTGAGTGATTAGAGCATATAGGGCATTTAGAGGCTAGTGAAAAACCTAACTTACACAAAACATTTTCAAATGGCAAAATTCCATTCAAAGCTCTCCAGATTAGCACTGACATTTTAACAGGTATGAATTTTGCCCATACCTTATGAAGATGTCTGATGGTTGTTCCCCCTGGCCTCAGAATCTTGTAAGCCGAGCTTACTGAAAATTTTCCATCCACTGAGGGTGTCCATATCAGTCTGTCCTCATGTGAGTTTCGAATGGCTACTTCCTGCAGAATTGACACTATATTGGTAGCCAAGTGTGGCTCCAGAGTAGAGAGATTAGAGTTTTTATTCAGAATGAAAGAGCTAAGTGTGATATCAGGGAATGGTATTTCAACATCATCAGGCCATTTGTAATATAGTGCTCCTTCCCCTGTCCAATTTGCATTCCAGAAAGAACATTTTCCTTTTCCATGAATAACTCTAGTCAAACCATTAGTTTTTTCAGTTATGTTACAAATTCTCTTCCATACCTGAGAATTTTTGTAAGAATCAGGTAAAGTCCAGAGGTGCTGAGCCCATTGTGTTGTATTCATTTGAAGCTTCCACCATAGCTTACAGGAAAAAGAATCAATTGTAGCTTGAATATCTCTTAAACCTATCCCATTCTCTTGTACTGGGATGCACATTTTTCTCCAGGCTCTCCATTTTTTTCTAGCCCCTGTACTGTCTGAGTCACCCCAAAACAGACCAGAAGCCATCCTCTCCATTTTTCTCACCACTAACTTTGGAGGCCTTAGTACAGCAAACAAGTGAATTGGGATAGAAAGCAAGCAATGGTTTATTAGGATTATTTTACCACCAGTACTCAGCCACTTGTTTTTCCAGTTATTAATGCATTTATCCATTCTCTCCAAAATAGGGTAGTAGTATCTCTGAGTGTTCCTCCCTGCAAATATTGGAATCCCTAGGTATTGAAAAGGAAACACTCCTCTAACCATCCCTAAATTCCTACTTAGGATCTGAGATCTTTCTACTGATGTGTTAGTAGATACATAGAAATTAGATTTGGAGAAATTTACTTTTTGTCCTGATGTTTGCTCAAATGCACAAAGAAATTTTTTAAATCTTTTCAGGTGTTTCTTGTTTCCACTAAGAAAAACTGCTGTATCATCAGCGTACATTAAATGGGTAATCTGTGGGCATGTCTTAGGTAACCTGAAACTTTGCAAATAGCCCATAGTAAACAGTTTTTTAAGTCCTCGTGAGAAAGCCTCAGATAAGATGTTAAACAATAATGGAGAAAGAGGATCTCCCTGTTTAATTCCTCTGTTTGAAGCAAAGAAACCTGATGCTACTCCATTAATTAGCACTGAAAAGTGGGCTGAAGCTATGTTCTGCATAACTCGGTTAACAAATATACCATGAAAACCAAATTTAAGGAGAATTGTGTTAAGAAAAGACCATGATACTCTATCAAAAGCTTTCTGCATATCTAATTTAATGATTAAGTTCTGCTTCTGTGATTTCCTGTTTAACATTCTGGTCATTTCTTGCATTAGAATTATGTTATCCGAAATATCCCTCCCTTTCATGAAAGCACTTTGTTCAGGAGATATTAGTTGAGACATAAATGGTTTAATCCTTTCCAACATCATCTTAGAGAATACCTTATTAACAAAATTTGAAAGGCTGATTGGCCTAAAATCAGAAAATGTAACAGGTATTGATTTTTTTGGTATTAGAGCCAGCCAAGTGCTTGAAATTGCCTTAGGGATGCTTCCACTTGTTAGGAAATCATTTGCAGCCTCCAGTAAATCAGTTTTAACAGTTTCCCAAAAAGTAGTATAGAAGAAACCAGAGTATCCATCAGGTCCGGGGGAGCTATGTTTGTTTAAATCAAAAACTGCAAACTGGAGCTCATTTAGCAGAAAAGGAGCCAACAATAAACTATTCTCTTGTTCAGTTATTAATCTTGGTATTTCAGCTAGAAAATAATTCATGTATGTTCCTTGTTTCTGAGGTTCTTCCATGTTAAACAAAGCTTTATAATATCCCACAGCCTCCTCTTTAATCTTTGTAGGATCAGAGGTCCAAATTCCTTGATCATCTCTTATCTTGCTAATTCTAGTTTTAGTCCTCCTTTCCCTAATTGAATGGTGAAAATAACTTGTATTCGCATCACCATATTTAATCCAGTTCAGCCTTGCTTTTTGCCTAAGAAATGTTATTTCCTCTTTTTGAGCCCTCATTAAAAGCTGTTTAGATTTATTCAATTCTGTCAAGATAGATTCAGAATGATTTTGTTGAAACAAGATCTCTAGGTCATTAACCTTATGCTCATATAATGACAGATTCTGTTCAACCTTACCAAACTGTGATGTGTTCCACTGCTTTATTTCCACCTTGAGTCTCTTCAATTTATTTATTAACCTATACATCCCTCTGTAGGGAGTGTCTAGATTCCAGTTAGTTTCCACCAGCCTTAGAAAATCCTGCCTACCAATCCACATCTCTTGAAACCTAAAAGGTCTGGGGGTTTGTTCCTCTGATGATTGTACTGATAAGAGAAGGGGAGCATGATCCGAAGACAGTCTATTAAGAACATGTATTGAGCTGTTAGGAAATTTTTCAAACCAATCTAATGTGCAAATACCCCTGTCTAACCTTTGGAAAATTAGATCTTTACACCTTTCTTTATACCTGTTATTGGACCATGTAAAAGAATTTCCTACCGTGGGTATATCATGCAAATCCAGGTCATTTAAAAATTTGTTAAACTGCATCATGCTCTTTTTTGGAGTTGACTTTCTCCCTTTATATTCTGAAACAGAAGCTACAGTGTTAAAGTCTCCAATATAAATGGAAGGAGGGAGATTAGCTACCAATAAATCACTCCACAATGTCTCTCTTAATTGTCTATGTACACTTGCATAGATAAAAACACAGTTCCAGCTCAGAGAAGATATAGAATCAGTAATATTAGCTTGTACATATTGATCAGTCTCACTTAGAACAGTGATGCTGAAAAACTGGTTCCAAAAAAGCCAGATTTTAGCATTGTGGGCACAGTAAGCATTGTGAAATCCTAAATCATTTTTAAATGTTGTTATCTTCTGATTTTCTTGCCATGGTTCTATTAGACACATTATGTCCAATTTGTGTTTAAGCTTCAGATTCTTAATTCTGTCAACTGAAGTACCAATTCCCCTAACATTCCAAACTAGTACATTCCCTATTATGGTGTGTTTTATCATTTAAAAATTTTTGGATTGGCCTTTTGTGATGATCTAAGTTTTCGACTAGCCTTTCCTGAATTTTTTCCTTTATCTCCTGAATTTCCATTACTATGGCCAATAATCCCAGATAAGTCTGAAGGACTTACCTTTACCTGCTCACCTTCTTTCTCCATCATGCTCAAGTCAGGGTTTGTAGTAGTTGTTTCTTTCATTCCTTCCTTGTTACTGGTACTATGCTCCTCAGGATTTGTTGTAGTTGTTTCTTTCATTTCTTCCTTGTTACTGGTACTATGCTCCTCAGGACCTGCTTGTGCTTGCTCTATAGTCTCCAGTTGTGCTGTATCTTCTTGGGCCACAGGAGAAATAAAGTTATTAGTAGAAACATCTGTAATCATGGCATTATGTGCTTCCTGTGATTCCATTGTTACTTGGAGGATTCCTCCAATCTCCCCTTCCTGCTCTTCCTCACTATCCACTAAGGATTGGAAGGCATTAGATATTGTTACAGTGCTTATGTTTGTTTCCTTTTCAGGTATAGATATTTGTTCAAGCTGATGATCCTTTTTTCTCCATATGGAAGTGGTTATTGGCTTAGATATATCATCTAATGAGTAAAAAGGGCCATTACGTTTTTTGTGACTGACCTTATAAAAGTTAATGTTACTATCATTTTGGAAACCAGTGTTTAAGTTTTGATTCTGTACATCTTTTTCCTTTTGAGAAACTGTGAGAGCAGATGTACCTTCTATGTTTATTTCCTCTGTTGGGTGAGAATCTGTCCTAAGTTTGTTCTTAATTGCAGGATTCTCTATCTTCTTGCTTGTTATTTTCCTTAAGTTGGGGTGCAGAAAATTACAGTTTGCATTGCTATGCCCAATTATTTTACAGTGAGAACAATATGTAGGCAAATCCTCATACTCTATTGGGTATTCTGCTACCTTGTTACCTATGCCTACCATAATTGATTTGGGAAGCTGGGCTAACAGATCAATTTCTAGGCAAACTTTAATAGCTGAAGGTCTGGATAATGCCATAGTTGCAGCATCCATCTTAAGAAACCTTCCTACCTGACTACTTATACCCATGATAGCAGAGCTGTTATAGAAATGGATTGGAAGTTTATGAAAAGTTACCCAAACCGGAACAATGGATGACTCCACTGATGGAGAGAAGTCTGCTGTCCATTTCTGCACTTTCATTGTGTAACCTTGAATTGACCACTGACCCTTCATCCAACACCTTTGGTAGTCCTCATTATCCTGAAACCGAATCAAAACATGTCGATAATCAATAGAGCCTAACTGAAATCTCGATTTAAAACCTATTGATTTGAAAGCCTGTTGTAGTGAGTCCATGTGTGGTTTCCCTCGGATGAACTTTCCGACGAGAGCGTTCTGATAGTGCGAAGCAAGGATTTCTCCTTCTTCAGGTGGGAGTATGTATGCAATTTTGCCCTTGAATTCTGTAATCGGATGAAGGTTTGGTGTATCTGGGAGGGACGCCAACAGAGGCGATTGTTTTGTATTGAGAGCTTGGGCGAAGCTTCGAGTAGCCAAGGGCTTCAGGAGAGAAGGGTCGGGGGCCGGATGTGGCGTCGGCGACGCCATGATCGGCGTTCCAGGTAATTACCCAGAAGAAATTGTGACCGTTACAGACAGAAATGAACGGTGAAGCTGGAGAAGAAATGTGATGTGTGTTAATCGCACCTAGACACAGTAAAAATCGCACCTAGACACAGTAAAATTTCGCTTTTTTAATAGATCAGTTGCTTTCACCGCTTTTGTTGATTTCCCCCTGACCTAATGCATTAAACTTGTGATCTAACCAATTAAAAGTATGAATTAAAAATTCATATTAAATGACATTTTTTTTCATTTATGAAAAAGGCAGTTTAATATAATAATGAATTAATACATTAAACTTGTGATTAAACTAGTTAAAACTATGAACAAAAATTTCGTTTTAATTGACGATTATTTTCACTTATAAAAAGACAGTTTAAATTGTAATCTTGCAAAAATTAAAAGTCTAACAAAGTTATTAAAACGATCAACCAACATTTAAAATGCACGAACTGATTTTTATATTTGTTAGCAGTAAGTTCTCTCATTATTAATATATTTGTTAGTTGGAGGTTCTATTATCATTTTTAAAATAACAAAAATATAAACCAAGTTAATACAATGATTAACAAACATTTTAAAAAGTCTTGGGAAACACTGTCTTTCCATAGGTTTATGGAAAGACTGTGTTATTTAGATTAATAAAAGGGTAAAAGATTTTAGTTGCAATATTAAAATTTTATTATACAACGTGCAGTAGTTATAAGTTTTATGACCCAATTAATATAACCCAAAAATGTTATCTTCATTACTTCTAATTTGCAGTCTAAACATTGGTCTTTCCATGACTTATGGAAAGACCGTTTTTCAATAGACGAACTCTTATTTGTTAGTTGTCGGTTCTATTATTATCTTAAATGAAATAAAAGTCTAAACTATGTATTTAAAATGATTAACAAACATTCTAAATACATAAAATAATTAATATACGAGTGGGTCTCCTGACAGACGGCATGTCCATAAGCTTTTAGACAGACCATTTATTCTTTACCTTATACACTGCATTTTTAAAATTACATACTAAATTTAGAAATTTAGAAATATTTTTTATATTATATTTTTATATTTTCACATTAAAATACATATTATTACTTATTTTAATTTTTAAAATAAAATATTTAAATTTTATAGAAAATTATAACATTTAAGGTAAAAGTCACTGTGTTCTGTTCATAAACTTATGGAAAGACTATTTTTTTTAGATACTTTCTCTTAATATATTAGTTAGTAGTAAATTAATATTGTTATATTTTAAAATATAAAAGTCTAAACTAAATTGTAAAACTATTAACAAAAATTCTAAACATGTAACCTAATTAATATTTGTACGAATTATTAACACGTACTAGTTGAATAATTTGCACAAGTATTAGAATATTTTATTTATGAGAAAGGCAAAGATCTTACTGGTTTTGTTTGTTAATGCTAGGCATATTCTATAGGAGGTCTCGAGTTTAAACACCCCACGAGCAATTCTTTTTTCAGCATTAAAAAGAGAAGAGACCCATTCCGACCCCCGACTATCAGACCCAACTTTATCTCTTTTAACCTGAATTTTACCACGAGATTTCACTAATGTTTTCTAAAATTATATATTCAACCCTTGCGTGTTTCTATTTTTATGTTATAAAATATTACACCTAAAACCTTGGTCTCACCATTAAATATGGTAAGACGGTCTCATTCAAGTATTTGTATTTCATCATTCAAGATTTTCACAGGATAAAATTATTTTACTATAGAAAACTGCTAAAATTCTCTTTTAGTATAAAATTCACTTTTGTAGCAGAATTTTGTTCAACAAATTCCTATTTTTTTAGAAGCTCGCAGAGGATGTTACTTATTTTTCTTACTATCTCCACCCGTTCTATACATGGAAATTAATCAAGAAAAAAATTAGGAGTTTACAGGTAATAGTTCCGGCAACAAAGTGGCTCGAGCTTTGCACATTCGTGTTGAGCGGGCAGCGTGAAAGGCGAAAAATCATTCATTGTGCATGAAGGGTAAAAATGATAAATTTGAAACACAAAAAGTTACGTAATAAAAAATTATTAGAAGTTAAAGGAACAACCAATCCAGTTCATTTTCGTTTAATGTATGTATATTGGTGACATATAAAAATGGATTTGGAGAAGTGAGTTTATATATGTATTTACTTCGCATTGATTCAAGGGGTAAAAACAGAGTTGCTTCAGAACATAATAACTTGGGATATGCAAGGGATGGAGAGCGGTAGGAGTTCGCGGCACCGGCTCCGGCGTTGTTTTTGTGCAGAATAACACTTATTCTGCCACGTCTCCTATTTTTGTTACCGGGTGTATTTTGTGATTGTGATCCATCACAATTTTTTTTCTTACAATCGCAACAAAGTGGCTCGAGTTTTGCACATTTAAAGAGTCTCGTGCATCAGCTGTATGGCAGAAATTCATTCACAAAGTTTGCACGTAAAATTTTCTGTAAAATCATACTTGTGAATCATAACCACAAGCGAGTAATTAGTTAGAAACGAGAATAAGCGTCATACATTGCAATACACAATTATGTAAAAAAGTTTGAAACGAGAATGAGTTTTTGGTCATGCACAATGTGCGCACCCCAAACCTTGTTCTTAAGAGCGTAAAACGAGAATGAGTTTTTGATGATGAAGAGGTGTATCATAAAATGCCAAAAAGGATGAAGCAAGATATAATTTGGAGAAGGCGCAATACTACGCGAGGGTGCAGACTCAGCCACTTCACCAGCAGCCTTTTCATCCACACTCCAATCCCGACATGCGCGCACTGATGCAGAAAAACACACTCACCCAGGACGTGACTTCATTTTTGCATAATTTAATTTCGAACAAATTCGTAATGATCATACGTACCAGATATTGATAAAGTTTCACCAGCTACTTCTGATTGATCTTCCCCTTCAAATAAAAAATCCCAAGAAAACACTTAAGAATAAAAGCATTCAAAGAGCAAAATCAGAGCCAAATACAGAAATCAAACAAGTAGGAATAATTCCCCAATAACTGCCTGGAGTAAAACATTTTGATCTCACTGCGTGTTTGTGTGATTTTAACAAGGAAGCGTTTCAACTTGCACATTTTTAGACTGAAAAAGGAGAAATGGTAAAGATAACATAACCCCCGATTAAATACAAATTCTTTTTGGTGTGCATTATGCGTGCAAACTCTTTTTTAAAATTTTAAAAAACACGCACACAACGGGCAATGTGCGTGCTTGTGTGTTACGAAGAAAACAGTGGTAATTGAAGAAATGGTTAGAACAATTTTTAACTGATCCGTAGAGAGAGGATCTGGAATATTATGATAAGAGATCTAATCATAATTTCAACATTATGATAAGTGGTATAATCATAATTTCAACTTTCGCAACAAGGAAAGTTTCAACTTGCACTTATTTTAGACTAAAAAAAAGGAGAGATTGTAGTTTCATATAATCCTTGATTAAAAACAAAATATTTTTTATATGCTTTATGCATGAAAACTCTTTTTAAAAACAAAAAACCCACAACAGGCAATATGCGTGCATGTGATAAGAAGAAAACCGTGGTAGTTAAAAAAATGGTTAGGACAATTTTGAAGTGAACAGTAGAGAAAGGATCAGCAACAAATTGGTTCATCAATATCTTATAATCTTGTTTTGTTTTTGTAATTTCACTTAGAAAGGATAGTGCACGAATGTTTTAGGTTTTCTTGTCCAACTAACCAAATGTAAAATTTTAATTGAAGTAGGTGAAAGTGCAACGAAACTTCATCTTCAATAATATAGTACAAAAAATGAAAAAAAAAAAAATTAGACCGCAACTGCAAAGTTTCTTGTACAAATCATCTCATTGGACCTTGTGCAACATTTTTACACAAAGATTGCACGTAAAAAATTCAAAAACTTAATTTTTAACCTAAATTATTAGTAACTATTTTTTCCAAAATAAGAGACCATATAAGTTGAGGAATAAAAGGTGACTTTGAATCCAATCCAATAATATTTGACTCAGACATCCAATCCACGAAGGCTATTTCTTGTCCAACTGATCAACTGCCAATGTTTTGATTGTAAAGAAAGTAGAATTGCAAAATCAATTGTATCTGCACCATTCTACATAAAGTTCGGGCGCAATGTATATGTTTTTAAATCATAAATTTTTAAAAAATAAAATTATTTCAAAACAAGAGAACATATCTGTGCATAAAAATACAAAGTGATTCAAAGCAAATACGAGTATTTGACTTGGAAAATTAGAAAATGGTTATTCAAAGTTAAATGATGATCATACAATATACCTAAACAAAGTAATAAAAGGAAAATGATTTTAATCTATACAGAAGATAAATTCTCAAAATATTTATATTTTTTAACAATCATTTTTCAGAAAATGCTCCGGCATGAACCATTTTTATTTCTGCCCTTGTTTCAAGCAGTGCTCGCCTCTCATCCGGCAACATTAGCTGCTCAATCATCAGCCTCGCCTGTGTTCAAAATTTCCCAAGACCTCTCTTGCGAGATATGTTCAAGGAATATTTCAACAATGACAATGTAGAAAATAAGGGTAATAATCCGTATCTTTATTCATGAATTCATAATACATTATATAGTAGTACAGGATACCTATAGAAGCTAGGAAAAGGTAATAGAATACAATTACATCTTCAGTTATGGAAAGAATACAAATCCAATTCCAATTCCTTAACACTCCTCCTCAAGTTGAAGCATGAGGATCGGAAATGCCCAACTTGCCAAGTAAAGAGTGGAACTGGTTACGTCCGAGAGCTTTAGTGAACAAATCTGCAGGTTGGTCTATCGTACGGATATGTTGAGTAACAATAGTGCCAGATTGTACAAGATCTCGGACAAAATGACAATCAACTTCAATGTGCTTCGTGCATTCATGAAAAATTGGGTTTGCCGCTATGTGGAAAGCAGATTGACTATCACAAAACAATTTCATAGGAAAAGAGTGTGAAACCCCTAAGTCCTTCAGTAAGGACCTAAGCCATAACAACTCATAGCAGGTAACTGCCATAGCACGATACTCTGCTTCAGCAGAAGACCGAGAAACAGTAGGTTGCTTCTTAGTCTTCCAGGAAACCGGGGAATCACCAAGCATAACAAAATAACCAGATAGAGAACGCCTAGTAATTGGGCAGGCGGCCCAATTCGAATCACAATAAGCAGTCAATTGTAGAGTACTATAGGAAGAAAGAAATAAACCTTGACCAGGATGACTCTTCAGGTAGTGCAATACACGAACCGCAGCTTGCCAGTGAGGGACACAAGGAGACTTCATGAATTGCGCAAGAGTATGAACTGAATAACTAAGTTCAGGACGAGTAATAGTCATATATATCAGACGCCCAACCAAACGATGATACTGCTCCGGGTCATGGTAGGCTGGACCTTCAACACGTGCCAAATCATGTTGTTGTTCCATCGGAAAATCAATTGGTTTAGAAGCAGATAAACCTGTATCAGATAGGATGTCCAAAGCATATTTCCTTTGCGAGAGAAACATCCCCTCCGGTCTTCTAGCAATCTCTATGCCCAAAAAATACTTAAGCAAACCAAGGTCCATCATGTGAAAACAAGAACCCCAGTATTTCTTGAACTCAGAGATGAGCGAAGAAGAACTACCAGCAATGACCAAGTCCCACATAAACCAGAACATGTAAAGACTGTGATCCACGGAAAAAGACAAATAAAGAGTAATCTGCCTTACTTTGAACAAAACCAAATGTCCATAAAGCCTGAGCCAGTTTAGCAAACCAATTTCGAGGAGCCTGGCGAAGACCATAAAAATATTTCTGAAGGCGACAAACCTGACCAGGTGGGACTGCATAGCCAGGCGGAGGACGCATGAACACCTCTTCATGTAAATCACCGTGCTGGAAGGCATTATGAACATCCATCTGATGCAGTTCCCAACCACGTATAACAGCAACATACAGGAACAATCGAACAGAACTCATCTTCGCAACCGGAGCAAAAGTCTCAGTGTAATCAATTCCTTCTACCTGGTGATTTCCAAGAACCACTAGACGTGCCTTGTGACGTTCAATAGTGCCATCTGAACGAAACTTTGTCTGGTAAACCCATTTGCATCCAATAGCCTTCTTATGCGCAGGCAAAGGAGACAAAATCATGTCTGATTTCGCTCCAGTACAGTAAGTTCCTCAACCATAGCATCTCGCCAATGAGAATGACGGGAAGCCTCAGAGTAAGTAGTGGGATCTGCACTAGAAGTTACAGCACCCAAAAATCTAGAATGCATACTAGAAAAATTATCACAATTTACATAATCAGTAAGAGGATAGAGAACACCTGAGGAAAGTGGCGACGCATGAGGGAACGTAGTCGAAAGGGGGGGGTCTTCAGTAGTAAGAGTACAAGCATAATCATCACAGTCGTAATCTGCCAAGTACGATGGAGGGCGACAAGATCGAACACTCTGTCTTGTAGGTGGCAACTCAGTACCAGAACTATCCGGTTCCAGAGAAGCTGGTAAAGTAGAGACCGAGAATGTAGCATTGTCAGCAATTGGCGGAGAATGACCAGCAGCGGACGATGAAGGTAGGCCGACGGCGGCCGGCATGGAGGTACCGACATCGGGCAGATGATAATGGCCGGTGGATGTTGGTGATGACCGGCCGGTGTTGATTGGTGTTGACTGGCTGGAGTTGACCGACGGTGAGTGGCCGGCAGTGGCCGGTGAGACAGCTGACGGCAGCAGATGGCCATCGACGGACGGTGGAAGGCCAACGGCGACCAGCGGCGGTGGATCGGCAGCGGAAGGCGGAACCAAAATTCCATGCAGCTCCGGCGAGAAGGAGGAGGAATCCGGCGGTGGTGTGGTGGTGCCGCCAGGTTCATCGGATAAAGTAGAAGCCGGAGTTGCAAAGTACGACAACTGGTTTTCAAAGAAATCAGCATCCCGACTGTTAAAGATCACTCGGGATTCCAAGTCAAACAGGCGATAGCCTTTCTTTCCGGCAGGGTAACCAAGAAACAGACACCGCCGACTTCGTGGTGCAAACTTGTCACGATATCTGGGAACATGAGCAGCAAAACACAAGTATCCAAAAACGCTTAAGGATGAATAATTTGGAGCTTGCCCATAAAGCAACTCAAAAGGAGTACGACCGTTGAGATGATGAGTCGGTGTTCGGTTGATCAGGTAGGCAGCAGTAAGAACACATTCTCCCCAAAATTCAATAGGAAGACTGGCTTGGAACCGTAAAGCACGCGCCACATTGAGTAAATGGCGATGCTTTCTTTCAACCCGACCATTTTGTTGTGGTGTGTCAACCATAGATGTCTCAAAGATGATCCCAGATGCAGCAAACTGAGATCGCAAAGGCAGAAATTCAGTCTCATTATCAGGCCGAACATGTTTTATGGTTCGGCCCCACTGGTTCTTCACTAAGGCACTAAATTCTAAAAATCTAGAGGCTACTTTAGACTTAGCGACTAATAAATAAACCTAAACAGCTCGGGAATAATCATCGACTATCGTCAAAAAATAAAATGCACCACTAGAGGATGGAGATCTATAAGGTCCCCAAACATCACAATGTACTAATTCAAATAATGTATTAGCATTTGTAGAACTCAATGGAAAACTATATCTAGTCTGTTTTGCTCTATAACATACAGAGCAAGGTATAGTAGTATTATTTGTGCTAAAATCAAGAGTTGGAATAGAAGACAACACCGTAGATGATGGATGACCAAAACGTTGATGCCATAAATCAGATGAAGAAACCGAAGCAACTGTCAGAATAGACTGCAGGATATGAGGACGAAGACGAGTATCCAATAGACGAAGCCAATAAACCCCCCCCCCTTTCTGTTCACCCACGCCAATCACAATCCCCGTACTGATTTTCTGTAAAATGCAATAATTTTTAGTAAACAAAGCTAGACATTTTAAGGCAGATAACAATCTAGAGCATGATAATAAATTGCATCGCAAAGTAGGTATGTAGAGCACATGAGTAAGGGTGACATCACCAAAACAAATAGACCCATATTGTGTAGCAGACGACACAGATCCATCAGGCAGTATGACATTCACAGTATTGGTAGCAGTAGTAATATCAGTAAGAGAACCTTTGTCACCAGTCATGTGATATGAGGCTCCCGAATCAAGAATCCAAGGTAAAGTAGACTTACCTGACCCATGGTCAGATAACGAATCAAACTGATTAAATAAATGTATGATCGTACTCCATTGGTCGTCAGACAGAGTGTGTAGGTAAGCCAGAGGAGGCGGCCACCGCAAATCCATGCGGCGACGTCATTGCTCTGGCGAAAAGAGCCATAACACAAATGGCAAGCACAATTAAAATAAGAGAAGAAAAATAACACTGAATCAAAGCCAAAAGGTCCAAGGATGTGCGGCTACTGTTGGCGCGTGAAAGGCACGTGCTATGAAGATGGAAGCGCACGTCTGTTGCACCTGCGCGTGGGCTTCACACGCTTCTGGAAGGTCGCGTACGTGAATCTCACGCGCGCCTCTTTCTGGTGGAAGCGAACGCCACCTGACGGAGCCGCTGCCAAGAACGACGCCACCGATGTCAAGATCGACACCACCGAACAGAGGGGTCCGGGATGGAAACCGGTCGGAGCGGGAGCGGGCCGGGATGGAGTCGGAGTGGGAGTGCCGGACGGAGCCGTTCCGGAACGAAGCGAGAGACGGGACTGACCGGAATGGGCCGGAACGAGCCGTGCTGGAGCAGACCGGACGGAGCCGGAGCTGAGCATACCGGGACGGAGCCGGAGCGGGAGAAAGCTGGAGCAGAGCAGACCGGGACGGAGTCGGTCGGACGGCGGCGGTGGTGAGCAAGGCGGATCGACGGCGGTGGTGGAGCAGAAACGGAAGAGGAAGGGCTTTTTTTTGGAAAGGTAGTCCGGATCGACGGCACGTGTAAGTCACGCACGGACGATGGCGAAAAATTTATGACGGTATTTTAGGTCTTAGGTTTCAGGATTTTAAGCTCTGATACCATGTAGGAAATAAGGGTAATAATCTGTATTTTTATTCATGAATTCAGAATACATTATATAGTAGTACACGATACCTATAGAAACTAAGAAAAGGTAATAGAATACAATTACCAATAGAATAAAATGGTAAGAATACAAATCCAATTCCAATTCCAATTCCAATTTCAATTCCTTAACAGGCAAACAATGCAGTAAAAAAAGGAATAATAAACAACATAACATAAATGTCATTGTTGCGCACTGTTTTCAGATAACTTTAGTTTGGACGGATGAATTTTGGTGTGTAAGGCAGTAGAGAAATTGCTATAATTGTTGCTACAGTAGCCACAAATGGCTACCCAATATAGAGGACGCATTTCCGAAATGCGTCCTCTCATTTTTCCTTTTTTTTTTCATTTTTTGGTCAAGACTTCATGGTCCAAAATGTCAGGCGCCACGTGGCCGAATGGGGACGCGCCACGTGGCAGAGGACGCATTATGGTAATGCGTCCTCACTGCCAGCGTTTTTTTTTTTGAAAATTTTGGTCCAAAATGTCAGGCGCCACGTGGCCGAATGGGGACGCGCCACGTGGCCCTGACCGAGTTTATTTTTTCTTCTTCTTGGTCCAAAATGTCAGGCGCCACGTGGCCGAATGGGGACGCGCCACGTGGCAGAGGACGCATTATTGTAATGCGTCCTCCCTGGCAGAGCATTTTTTTTTAAAAAAATTTTGGTCCAAAATATCAGGCGCCACGTGGCCGAATAGGGACGCGCCACGTGGCAGAGGACGCATTATGATAATGCATCCTCTAATCCGGAGATGCCACGTGTCAGTCATTTTTTTTAAACCCAGATCCGGCCCTTTCCTTTAAATCCCCAGGCCACGTGTCGGCCAGGGGAGTTGCCACGTGTCGCGGCTGCATGTGAACATTTTGGGTGGAATTTTCGGTCGAATGGCATGCTGCCACGTGGCGGAGGCGTCAGAAATTTTGAGTTTAAATCACCCGAATTGCTATTCTTCTTCTCCAGCCTTGTCCATCTTCTTCAGCCTTCCTTCCTCTCATTTCTCCCACCGAATTGCTCTTCTTCTCCAGCCTTGACCATCTTCTTCAGCCTTCCTTCCTCTCATTTCCCCCACTGTAAGTCACATTTTCGCCAGTGTTTTGGGTGCTTTCGCCTTTTTCAGCTGCACTCTTTCTCCGCTGCACTCGTTCTCCAGTATTGCTCTGCCGGTGTTCCTCCATTTTTATCTGCAGTTCGAGTTTTGTTCGGGATCCGGTATTTTCCTTTTTTCCGCTGAATATGTGTTTGTTTTTTTTGTTAATTGCTACTGATTTGTTAATTGGATTTCGGTTGCAGAGATCGTGTCGTTGACCCGTTTGTTGACCTGACGTTGACTGCGTTTCTTGACACCGTGGAACCACCGTTGGCCCGTTGACCCGCCGGTGACCCGCGTTCAACGACGTTGACCCGCATTGACCGCGTTGACCGTGTTGACCCCGTCGAACCGCCGTTGCCCCGTTGACCCACCGTTGACCCGCGTTGAACGACATTGACCCGCATTGACCGGTTGACCGACATTGATCGACGCTGACCCGTAAGTCTCAGAACCCCTCCCACTCTGTTATCCTTTATGTAGTAGGTATTTGCGGCCTATAGAATTATACGAACGTGTTCCGACATTATGTGAGTGTCGCACATTGCCGGTCGTCGGTCAGTTGTTGCCGTTTGGGTTGAATTATAATCTGTTGACATGCTGGAGTAATTTAGTTAATTTAATTGTATGTGTATGATTGTGTTGTCTGATTGTGTGTACATTTCATGATTGAGCTTGGTTCGTTGCGTTGTGAGTTATATGTTACGTGTTTGTGTGTTGCAGTTCTGCGATGTTTTTGGCAGTGTATATGTATAGAGGGGGCCAGATTAAGTTTGATTTGGGTGTGGGGGTTTATTATGATCCTCCAATGCCGGAGCGAGTTACGACTCTCGAGCGGAGGCTGAACTACTTGGAATTGTTTGATTTAATTGTAACGAGACTGGCCATTGTGAGGGAGAGTTGTTCGTTGAAAATGTATTACCGGTGTCCCGAGCTGATCGGTTCGGCGGTATACTATCGATGTTATCCTGTGGAAGATGATGCGTCCACCACGTTCTTCTTCAACGTTGTTGATCGAATGGCATTGTCCTCTGCGGATTTTTACATTATTACGGAACAGTTGCCAGTCGCTAATTACGGGGCGCGGGGAAGCACGTTCATGTCATTGCTGAGCAACGTGCAGAACTCCGCCGCTGTGCCCAGTATACCACCACCTGTTCATAGCTGGGGTCGTGAATTTGGTGAGTCCAGCCAACCTGGACAGTATGCCCACGTGGATTGTGCCGAGCCGTCCACAAGTGGTGGTAGAGCCGTGGTAGACTATGGCGAGCAGAATGTCTTCTGCAATGATTTTGTGGGTGCCGTTAGCAACCGCGATGCTCGGCATGATAGTAGCGAGGATGACGGCTCGGCACCTGGACTTGATAGTGGAACCGAGGATGATCGTTCCTTGTCAACCGATTCGAACCCCGGGGACGAGGAAGAGCAATTGGTGTGCACGAACAATGTACCGACGTCGTTTCATATTCTGGCAAACCCGGAGACACAGGCCTACTACAGAGATTATGGGGGCCCCGATGAGGATAGTTATGACCCTACCCATTTTGGGTCCGGCGTTTCTACCTATGTCCAGGAGACTGGTAAAGTGGACGTGGGTATGCGATTTCAGACAAAGCCGCAGTTGGTCGAAGCTATTTCTCGGTGGAGTTCTATGATGAACAGGGAACACAGGGTTGTGGAGAGCAGTTCTCGCACATGGTATGCGAAATGCAAGGACGTCGTCGAAGGAACTGGGAATTGTGTTTGGGTTTGCAGAGCTTCCAAAAAGGCTTCGCATGGTATGTGGCATATCACCAAATGGGGTAGTAGCCATGGGTGTGTCGGGGCTGGTCGATCCACGGGTAACGTGAATCTGACGTCGGTGATGATCGCCCGTTCAATCCGCCACCACATTGATGTTAACCCTTCGTACACGGTGAAAGATGTGCGAGCTCAAGTGAATGATGAGTTCAACGTCACGATCTCCTACAAGAAGGCCTGGTATGCTCGGCAGAAGGCAATTGACATGGTATTTGGAACGTGGGAGGATTCTTTTGAACAGCTCCCGACTTTTATGGATGAACTTGTAAGGGCTAATCCGACCACCGTTGTTGATTGGGCTGGCGTACCTGACAGAATACACGGTCCCGGGTGTATGAAATTTAAATTTGTGTTCTGGGCATTCGGTCAGGCAATTGCAGCCTTCCGGCACTGCAGGCCAGTGATCAGCGTCGACGGCACTCATTTGAGAGGTGCGTACAAGTCGACAATGCTGGTCGCCGTGACCCACGATGCAAATGATTACATCCTCCCTATCGCTTACGGAATTGTCGACGAGGAATCGAATGAAAGCTGGAACTGGTTCATGGGGAGATTGCGTCTTCACGTTGTTGGAGGTGATAGCAGACCAATCTGTGTCATATCAGATAGGCACGCAGGACTTGTAAATGCGATGACAAATATGGAGGAGTGGATGGAGCCAGCCGGATACCACCGGATTTGCTTGCGGCATTTTCAGTCAAACTTCTTATCACATGATCGCGGGAAGTTCAAGAATGCGCTCATGAAGTCTCTGGTGTGGCAGCTCGGTAGTGCCAGGCGCGAGAGCAGGTGGAGGGAGTACAAGGAGGAGCTGGAGAGTATGGATCCGTCAGCTTGGGCTTGGCTGGAACGGCAAGATAGGAGTAGGTGGTGTCTTGCCTTCGATGATGGTGATCGGCGGTGGGGAATTTTGACAACGAATCTGTCGGAGAGCTTCAACAACTGCTTACGGCGCGCACGCCACCTTCCAATAACAGCGTGTGTCAAAGCAACGTTCGAGCGAACGGTTGAAATGTTTGCACAGAGGCTTACGGACGCTACGGATTGGAGGTACGCTGTCAGTTAATTGCATTTTCAGATTTACCGGTATGCCGGTTCGATGCTTATGAGATATTGCCCGTCTGTCCAGGTCCGTGTTCCCGCAGAGGATCTGGAAAAAGTTCCAGAAGCAGGATACATTGGCACGGGGACATATCGTCACCCTGTTCGGGCACGCGTCGCAGACATACAGGGTTGTGGCGAGGAACATCGACGGAAGCATTAGTGAACGACAGTACACGATCAAATACCGTAGCAGGGAGTGCACTTGTCGCGAATGGCAAATATTTCGTTTCCCTTGTTCCCATGCCCTGGCCGTTTGTCGCCATAGGCGTGACGATCCTGCTAGTCTGTATGACCGGGTGTATCACACGACCACATATGTCCAACAATACAGTCAGGGGTTCATGCCCGTGCGAGATCCATCACTGTGGCAGTGTGCCAGTTGGAGGTTGATTCCGGATGTAGAAAAGTTTCGCAACAGGAGGCGTGGACAGTTTGCGGAGAGGCGGATAAGGAATCAGATGGATGACAGGGTGGCGGGTGAAACCAGGGGCAATCGTAGGCGTGGTCGTGCTTAGTATCGTGGTGTCATACGGTGTCTGTAATAGAACCTCCATCTTTCACTTGGTTTGCATTGTACATGCGTAGTCTGTCGTTCGTAGTCTGATGTAGTATTCCTTGTACTAAATGATATATGTGGCAGATTTTGTTGTATTACTTATGTTTGGCAAATATGTGTTACATTACGCAGTGTTACTTTTATCTGTGTTATTCTTCCAGAAAAAACATCTAACTTGGGTTGGTATTTGCGCACAGGTAACACCATGTACCATCCAGGACCGATTGAGGAGGACTTGTTGTACCTACACCAGGAGCACCGTGCTCGTGCCCTATACAACGGCACTCTAGATGACGAGGCACTGCAGGTGCATCGGTGCGATGGGGCATGCTGGACTGACCAACCGCCAGAACAGGTTATGCGGTATGTTCGTGACGCCGGATTTCAGGGACTCCTGGACTCTGCCGCAATACAGATTGACCACTCCCTCATCACCGCCCTAGTGGAGCGTTGGCGCCCAGAGACGCACACGTTTCACCTACCAATGGGGGAGGCCACAGTCACCTTGCAGGATATAGGGGTCCTGTGGGGTCTACCGATCGATGGCATCCCAGTAACAGGGGTTGACACCGTCAGGCGTCCGGAGGAGTGGCCGCTCATCTGCACAGACTACCTGGGAGCTACACCAGACCTCACTTGTATCAGGGGGGGCCGCATTAAGGCCAGGTGGTTGGGAACGCTACTACACAGTCCGTTCCCCGATGATGCCACTGATGTACAATGCCAACAGCGGGCTAGGGTTTTCCTTCTGCTGCTTCTTGGGGGAATGCTGATGTCCGATACGTCCGGCCACCTCATCCCGTTGCTCTACTTATCCGCACTTACGGATTTGGGTGCAGTCCATCGGTACAGTTGGGGGAGTTCGATTCTTGCATGCTTGTACAGGTCATTGTGTGACGCGGAAATTCCACAATCTAAATCCATATCCGGGCCACTTGTCTTGTTACAGGTAAAATTGTTGGTCAACATAGCCGTTCGTACATACCGTGCTTAACATTAACGGGCATTTCTATTGCATTTACTGGCAGCTGTGGGCATGGGAACGCATACCATCCATCCGTCCGGCTGGGGCACTGCCGGTGACAGTGACGATGAGTGCTCTTGGATCCCGGTACTTGTCTGATCCCTCAATATGCGGTATTCATAAGTCCACATGCAATTCCATAGTTCGGCTAATTTGTGTCACTCGGTTCCTCATAGGTGGAGGGCACGTTACGATTGTTCGCAATCGCCAATGCACGTTCTCAAAGTATACCGAGATCAACTGACGTCTCTCACCCATAATCAGGTATAGGAATAATTGGATTTTGATTTCTAGACTTCGCACGGAAATTGGTTTCCCATACCTAACGGCAACACTTGCATCTTGTCTCAGTTCATCTGGCAGCCATATGCGGAGGACGTCCTGCAGCAACTCCCGCAGTATTGTACGGATGGTAGAAACAATTGGCTGCTTTGCGTCGACCTCATCTGCTGGCATGCCGTGGAGTTCCATCATGCGCATCGTGTTCTCAGGCAGTTCGGCCTGATTCAGCCAATACCCACCCAGTTGGTCAGTCGGGATGAGTACAACTTGGTCCACACTAGAGACCGGCGCGGAAGGTCGGGCATGGATTGGCGCGTCGAGCTCAGAAGATATCTCGACACTTGGGAACATCGGTCCAACCGACAATTACCCCCACTGGAGAGTGCGGATCCATACCTACCCACCCGTGATTACTTGGAGTGGTACTTCCGCAAGACGGTGTCCCTCATTGATCAACCAGGGCGGCCTGTAACAGCTGCTGAGGGTTTCCACGGGGACGGTGCAACCACCGAGTACTTGGTATGTCCTAAATTTCAAATATTGTCAGGAAAGAATACAACAAAGCTCCTCAAAATTATATATCTGACATATTCATCTCGATTCCGTAGTTGCAGGGAATGACACAGTTGCATGGCATGTCAGACATTAATCTGGATAGTTGGCCCCCACATTGTGCGGACGTCATAAGGGGGATGCATCATGTTATCACACGTAGTCTACAACAAGCGCATCAGCCCTCCAGGCCGCAGCATTATCAACCGTTCGTGCACTGTGAGGAACCGCTCCCTGGTGTCAGATATACTGACCTCAGAACCCACCGTCAGGCCCCACCTGGTCGGCAAGGAGGTCGGAGGCCTCGTGCTAGGGGGCATGCGGAACACATTGGTCCATCACAAGCGGGCCCCTCACATGCGAGTCCACCCATTTGCGGACCATCAGCCGGGGAACCCTCACAGTACAACATGGATGCATCAGATTACAATACATATGTCACTCCGGCATCCAGTCATCAGTACATGTCCCATATCGATCCATCACATACAGGTACTATTCCATATGCCTACTGTGATTCCAACGAGGAAGCGGGATACGAAATGGAGGAGGACATACCAGCGGGAGCTCCACGTGAGGAAGAACATGTACCCGCACATACGGTTGTACCACGGCGAACATCCAGGACCATACGTCCTCCCCCGTGCGGAACGGGTGGAAAGCTTTGCAGAGACCATCGATAGGACGGTACATGCTATTCACCACTAATTGGCATTACATTTCACTCGTACTGTTCTACACTGTACATTCATACTAACTAGTATCCATTCTAACTATGCAACACTCCGTTCCTGCACCGACATTCAAGACTACTCAAAAAGATTCGAACAACGAGACCCAAAATCATCTTTTGACTATTTTCCAAATTTTCATCGAACAAACAAAAGTCTGCTTATGCGCAATCTTCATTTATATTTATATATGTATATATTTATATTTATATTATCTTTATTTATATTTATATACATAAAGTTACATATATATATGTATGTACATCCGCACATTCACGTGTGTGCATATTTATATATTTACATATATATATATATTTATATATTTGTATATTTAAATATTTGTATACATATCTTTATTTACATTCATATTTATATTTATGTATATTTATATATATATATTCATATATATATATATATATATATCTTTATTTATATTCATATTTATATATAATTTTATTTTTATATATATGTATGTATTTATGTATATATATTTATATATATATATATCTTTATTTATATTTATATTTATATTTGTATTTGTATTTATATATATGTACATATTTATATTTATTTTATATTTATAATTATATTTATAATTATATTTATATTTATATGTGTGTACATCCACACATTTATGCGTGTGTACATCCACACATTTACGCGTGTGTACATCCACACATTTACGCGTGTGTACATCCACACATTTACGCGTGTGTACATCCACACATTTACGCGTGCGTACATCCACACATTTACGCGTGCGTACATCCACACATTTACGCGTGCGTACATCCACACATTTACGCGTGCGTACATCCACACATTTACGGGTGTCTACATCCACACATTTACGCGTGTATACATATTTATATATATTTATATATTTATATATTTGTAATATATATATATATATATAATTATTTATATTTACGTATATATTTATACATATATCCGTATATATATATTTTTTATATATTTATCCGTATATTTAAATTCTTCAGTAAAAAACGATTCCTCCAAATACTTTCAAAAAAACAATTCGCCGGATCTGAGGAGTCGCTCCCCAGAACGAGTGCTAAATTGCGTTAAAAAATTTCGGAAGAAAAATTTCGGCAGAAGAAAAAATTCGGAAGAAGAAAAAAATTTCGGAAGCAGAACAAATTTCGGAAGAAGAAAAAATTTCGGTCAAAATAAAAAACAAATAGAAGGGGCCAGCACCGGGAAAAAACAAAAAGAGAAGGAAGGGGCCAGCACCGGGAAAAAACAAAAAGAGAAGGAGGTGGAAATTAAAAAAGGTAAGGACGCATTATGGAAATGCGTCCTCAACCTTTGCTTCCAAATCCATCGTGTACCATAATGTGGTCCAAATTTTCGTTTTCCACAACATCAAAATCAACAACTCTAAGGCAGTATGCATATAGCTTGTTTTAAACAAACTAAAAACTCAAATATTTTGTGCAATGCACAATAACGTCACAGTAGCGCATTACACTATTTATTACCTTTTTCAATTCTCAAAATCTAAGTTTTGAGTGGCACAAAATCGGAGTTGGGTATGAAGTTTCCAATGCAGGAGTATTAATCAGAATTTTAAAAAGCATCATAAACATATTTGGTTCCATGGATAGTTGAGAGAAGCACAGGAATATAACACTATTCCGCCACGTCTCTAATTTTTGGTACCAGGTGCATTATGTCTTTGTGATTCGTAACAATTATTGTGGAGATAATCAGGGAGTATTTTGATCTGCTCATGGATATAAAAGTAGATAATCACGGTTGCATTGTTCACGGATTCAATAGAGAAAAATCTGCACACAGATTTTTATACTTTCGAGAGAATTGCAAAGAGTCAGAATTTTTATATTCCAACATACTTGACCTGTTGTTCAAAGTTCATAATCATATGCCTTAATTCCTTGGGAGGAGGAGATCCAGCATTGACGAGTTTCGAGGTCAGAGGGAGTCTGATCAAGGTAGATCAGTAGCAAGGGGAGCTTGCAGAATTCACACGTTATAGTTAGTAAAGATAAGTATTTTGTATGATGTGCTTTGTATTGTATCTTTCTAATTAGAGAATTCATTCTGAACTGGATCAGACCCCACAGATGTAGGTGGATTTCACTGAACTGCGAAACCAAGTCTTGTGTCATTAATGCTTTAATTTATTGCATACTTGGTTAGACAGGTCATGTTGGAACATACTAATAAGGATTAGAAAAATTCGGTAAAACCTAATTTTCAGAATTATTATGATTTTATTGAGATATAATTTGCACTTTAAGGTATTTTTGGTGAAGGAATTCATGAATTGTGAAGAATTGAGAGGGAGCTATCACTACTGCAGGACAGGGGTATTTGCACCGATAATTTAGGGCAATGGTGCATATGTATAGGGGTGTAAAAATGTAACACATTTGCACCGGTAAAATGAACCGGTGTAGAAAATTATTTGAGCCGGCATTTTAGACCGGTGTATAAATTTTGAAAAGTTGGGGGCACAGAATATCTGCACCTATAATATTTTAACACCGGTGTAGATATTTTGCACCGGTATATAACATATGAACCAGTGTAAAACTGTGATTTATACACTGGTATTAAATATAACACCGATTTTCTTTAGTAATAGGAATATTGTTTTTTTCCATCGGAATACTTTGCACCGGTATGTTTTTTACACCAGTATTATTTTATGCATCGATATTATTTAAATAATTTAAAATAAATTATTAAAAATGTGATTTTTTACACCGGTACATTCATTTTCTACCGATGTATTATTTGGATAAAATTTGCAATGCCCAATTTGTTTTCCGATGATCCCTCTCGGATCATTTCCAGGGCAATGACAACTAGAGATACTTGTGAACTATTATAAATTGAAAACCTTTGAATCGGTAAGAAATTTGAAACAACCTATTACGAAAATATCGCTCGCAAAACTCGCGAACATTATTCAAACTATGAAATAGAAGAACTATCTTAAGCATGGATTGAAACAAAGTAAAAAATCACACAAGTTTAGTGTAACCAAACACCATCCATAGAATTCAAATATCATCAGCCATTCAATATTAACCATCAACCCATTATGTCGTTTTTATCATCCAGAAGTTGCAACGTAGTGTTCGCCTGCTGCTGGTAGTCTCCGAGCCAAGCCCCACACTATCTCTCTGCCACACCTTGAATTTCGTTCACATGGTACAGTCATTTGTCCTCTGAGAAAATCTGTTAATTTCAAACTTACACTGTTAGTCAATAATGGTGCACTTACTAGAGATTAATAATATCAAATTTTGAGATGCAAGGTTTACCTCCAAGATATTGTTTGTCTCTGGGTGATTAAAAAATTCTTCCATGAAGAGCATGATGGAGTACCCGCATTGCCACAAACCATTCTGGGTTCGGTACTGCACGAGAAAGGTAAATGTAATTACTAACCCTAAACATAAAATTTGATGGATGAAATGACAGAATGACTTACCATAATGTTGTTGATTTTCCAAGTGTAGTTGGGTTCTAGCTCCATCTTTCTCTTCTCCCTTTTGTATGCGCAAGCAAGCCTGTGAAAAAAGTAAATTTAAATGGTTACTTCTTCCCGTTTATTATGAAAATAGGATTTTTGATTTGATTGTTTGAAATACCTTGAAATGACCCTGAGTTCGACCAAGTTTGTTGGTTTGATACCCCCTGACAATGTGTCCACAGTGAAAACCTCCTCCGTTCGGGGACGGATAATGATGAGGTACCAATGATTGCTGCGGGAAAATTATGTTAACAGATTAATGAAACAGTAGTGGTTTGAAATGTGGATCTAATTATAAGGATGAAATACTTACATTCTCATGTAGGGTACGATGCAGAACTCAACATGTGTTGCCTTCATTGTTTCCGAAATTTGTTTGAAACGGTGTTCGACCTCCTGCTCGAAGTTGGTTAGGTTGCCACAGCTGGATAGATTCGTATATTTTCTCCCACAGGTGCCTGTAACGTTAATCGTACATGAAAATGAATTCTTGATAAATAAAAAAACATAAAGGCTGTAAGTTTTGAAACTCACCCCATCCACACATCGACCTGCACATTATTGATCCGAGTCATCGAACACATGTTTCCCAGTTTCTTCCCGAACTCGACCAGAACTTCTATTCCAACACCGCCGGTGTAATGGTATGCGAATGTCGATGGTCGGAACACTGGGAATAACATGCAATCCTTATTCTTTATCATTTTGAGGATAGCGACATTTGCTTCCTTTATGAATTGCACCATGATGGACCAATCTGTCAGGTCTCGTTTGTTGACAATCTGCAAACATAAAATGATATGAAATGCTAAATTGAGTATGTATTATTGAACTGTCGTTGTTAATGAATAATAATTGTACTCATTTTAGTGCATTACCTGTTTTGACAGCCTATTTAATCTTGGTCTTGTAGATGGCCGGAAATTAGCCATCGACTTGGATTTTTGCTTGCCAGTATCCTTTTACAAGGATTGATGAATGCGGATATGCAAAAGTACTTTGAGGAATTGAAAAATAATGTGTTACAAGAATGTACCTCATCGTCAGTGGTGAGAACCATAACCTCCTCATCATCGTCATTCGTATCACCTCTGGCATTGACATCATCGATGTCACTCGGTTGCTCATCTACTTTGCCTATTAAGGACACCAGACAATCCACGACGCTATTGAAGGCCTCTCCTACATTATTGAAGTGGTGGTCCACCGAAGGAAATCCCGCCCTAAGATGGAGGACTGGCTCACATACTCTCACATGAGCAACACTTCCTTGTTGGGCATCCAGACGATGAGATACCTGTCGCAACCCATGAGCGACCATTTTCTTCTTCCCGACAATGTCTTTAACGAAAAGAGTCACACGTTCTCCATCATATTCATATAATACTTTAGTGAATAGATAAAATGGTTATGGAGATATTTCAGATGTGTAATTCAATGTATAGGATATGCATACATTAATGAAGGTTTACCTCTTTATCTCCTTCTCCGTCGCTGGGCTCTTCAACGGACTTTGTAGCAGCTGTAGCAATGTCATCAATCACCTTCTCTATAAATTTCATGGGATCGCCAAGGCCTGGCGGAATGTGAACACCGCTTGCTGATGATAATCCTTCACCAATTGCTCCAGGTACGATACCATGGCTTTCGCGACCGGTTGATCATTAGATGGTTGATGGGGTTGATTTTACCATATATTTTGGACTGATTATTGAGTTGAATGGTTGATTAAATGCTTGGATATTTATGTTATTCGTAATGTTCTTGCAGTTTAAAGATTTAGATGCTGAGTTGGCAAGTTGGTGCAGTTTATGGTCATTTGTGCTTGGAGATGGACGAGGAAATAATAATGGAGATATTTGGTTCTGAATTATGGCAATTACAAATGTAGTTGGAGAAGAATCAGGATTGATTTGAATACTCCTAATTGTTAGGAGAGAATATTGTGATTATCTTTTAGAGTTCTAATTAGATAAGGAAAGACATATTTTTATTCCTTATCTATCTTTTGGTTGTAGTAATATTTTGGAGATTTTATTTTTTTACACATATAGACGTACGACCAAGGGAAGACATAACATAATTACGTACGCACAGTCCATTTGCGCAGGACAGTATTTTGCGATTTGGGGTTTTCAGTATTTTATTTAGACAATTTTCATCATTTATTTTTATGCTTTTGATTGTTAATTCAATTATGTATTCTAGCTAAATTATTCCTTTCCGGTAAAGATCAAGGAAGTACTGGCGTCGATTCTCGTGAGATCTAATTAGTTCTTATACTTTGATTCCATGCTTGCATCTGTTGTTCTTGATTATAATATTTATGATTGCTTTCATGTTATTGAGTAGTGTGCAATATTTGATAGCATGTTAGTTAATTTAATGCCAATTGAACCAATCATCCGTAATTGTGATTTCAGTTCAATCAGTGGTAGGGAACAACAGTCTTAATTTAACAATCCGGCATCCGAGTTCGTTGGTTATGAATTGGATCTTTCTCATTCTTAATGCTGCTAGCATATTAAATCTATAGAGCGTCTCTTAGGTTATATGTTAGTTAGAGAAATAGTTGGTGAGGCGTCCTCCTGATTATCGACAAGGTAAGGAAAGATTGGTTGCTTGCAACTATAACCAATTTGTGTGCATGCATTTAAAGCCAGTATGGAATTGATCGAAACCGGAATCTTCTCATTATATTTGAATTGTTTTGCAATCTGTAACAATTTCTCATTCTTGTTTTTACTCAATTTTTAGTTTCTCTTATTCACGACACTCATCTGGTTCCTTTGGTTACAAATTTGCAGAATAAAGATTAAAGAAAAGATCTTGCCAATCTCTTGGGAAACGAACTTGCTCGCAGCTATACTGGTCGGTATGCCCATACCGACCGCAGAATCCTGAACTAAAAATTCTGCTTAGAGCTTGATTTATTTTTGGTGTAAAATGACACACCAAATTTTGGCGCCGTTGCCGGGGATTGGTTTTAAGCAGTATTTTTTCTTTTAATTCTTTAGTTTATTTTCACTTTTTCTTGGTTTATGCCTCATTCTTCTCGTACAGGAGAATTAATCTTCACTCCAGAGATTGAGAAGCTTGCACGAAATCTAACGAAGCAGACAAAAGCCTTGAAAGGATCTTCCTCGTCTGAGTCAACCGCCACCGAAACCCATTTCAACATGGCTGATGAACAAAGACATGAGGAGGAACCACCAGCCCAGCGTATAAGAGACATGGGATGTTACAGACACAATCGTCCTTTGTGCATTGTCCTTCCCAACATCAACCGCAACTCCAAGATTAAACCAGGTTTCATACAAGTATTACCTAAATTTGGTGATATGCCAGGTGAGAGTGCTCATAACCATCTTGATGAATTTGACCTCGCCTGTGCAACTCTTCGACCACAAGGTTTTTCGGAGGATCATATTAAACTACTCATCTTTACACACACATTGCAGGGAAAAGCCCGTGAATGGCTTTTTGAACTCCCAAGTCTAGAGCAGCTAATTTTTACAAAAGTTTTTTCAAAAGCTAATTTTAGAAATTTTTACAAAAGCTAATTTTAGAAATTTTTACAAAAGTTTTTTCCCGAGTCTAGAGCAGCTAATTTTAGATCTACAATATGTGGTATTAGATAAAAGAAGGGAGAAAGTCTTGCGAGTTATTGGGATAGATTTAATCAATTGTGTCGCAAGTGTCCTAACCATGGTTTTACTGAGTATCAGCTCATCACTTATTATTTTTATGGTGGTATGTGCTCTATTGACAGGAAGATTTTTGATGCAGCTTGTGGAGGAAATGTGTTGAACAAAACCATGGATGAAGCAAAAGAGATCATCCTTGATATGGTCACTCATGAGTATGATGAAGATGATGATAGATCTAGACCAGTAAAGGTAGCCGGTAACTCATATTTGGATGAGAGGCTAGATGCTCTCACTTCAATTGTAAAAGATCTAGCCATGAAGAGTGCCAGAGGAGCCAAGTGCGAAATTTGCTCACAAATGGGACACTACACTGATGCCCGCCCTACTCTTCAAAATCCACAGATCGAACAAGCTTTCTTTGGATTTGAAGATATACCACAGAGGCCAAGGCGTAATGACCCATTTTTGGACACATACAATCCAGGATGGAGGAATCATCCGAACTTCAGATGGAATCAAAAGGGCCCTGGAATGTATACTCTGAAACAAGCACAAGTTAGTCGTGAAGCAAATCCAGCAGCAGACGATCAGAGAGTCACCATGAATGAAGTTCTTAAGACGATGGCCTAAAGCAGCGAAGTGGTGCAGAATTTAGCCAAAAACACAAATGCTTTCCAGTAAGAAACAAGGGCTGCTATAGGGAACATTGAGAACCAAATGACTCAACTGGCTGCGGAGGTAAACAAGTTGAAGTTCAACATTGGGAGGTTGCCATCCCATACGGAACTGAACCCTAGGGAGAATGCAAATGCAGTCACACTAAGAAATGGGAAGATATTGGACGATTCTGACCCTAAAGGAATTGATAAGGAGAAAGGCGATCATGAAGAAGCCAAGGAGAGTAAAAATGAGTCCTCAAAGGTAAACCCTGAACCTATGCCATTTATTTCTAACCCAAATGTCGCTCCACCTTTCCCATCCAGATTAGCTCGTAACAAGAAGGAAAATGATGAGAAGGAGATCTTGGAGATTTTCAAGAAGGTAGAGATAAATTTGCCCTTGATTGAAGCTGTAAAGCAGATTCCCAGGTACGCAAAATATCTTAAAGAGCTTTGTTCAAAGAAGATAAAGTATGGGAAAGATGCAAAAATTAGGGTGGGAGAAAATGTTTATGCTGTCATTCAACGTAAGTTGCCACAATAATGTATGGACCCGGGAATGTTTTCCATTCCATGCATAATTGGCACAAACATTGTTGAAAAAGCCATGTTAGATCTAGGTGCATCAATTAATGTCATGCCTCTATCTGTGTATAATGACTTGTAATTAGGACCATTGAAAGAAACTCGTGTGATAATCCAATTGGCTGATAGGTCTAATGCGTACCCTGAGGGAATGATAGAGGATGTACTTGTGAAAGTAAATGAATTGATGTTTCCTGTGGATTTCTACATTTTTGATATGGATGACTAATTCTCTACAAATATATCCTTAATTCTTCTAGGAAGACCATTCATGAAAACGGCGAAAGCCAAAATTGATGTTGATAAGGGAATCCTTAGTCTTGAGTTTGATGGAGATGTAGTTTCTTTCAATATTTTTGATGCTGTGAAACATGTAGATGATCCTGAATCCATGTTTACCCTTGATGTAATTGACCCGTTGGTTGATGATTATATAGAGAGATACTCCAGGGACGACAAGTTGGAACATGTAATCTTCAATGGATGGGTTGACAAGAATATAATGGAAGGTTTAGACGAAACATTTTGTGAAGTCATCATGCAGCTTTACTCCACCAAAGAATACAACTCCCAGCCACTTTCGAGCGGTATGCCCATACCGCCTATTTTCTGCTCAGAAATTCAGAAATACAGCTCCCAGCCACTTTCGAGTGGTGTGCCCATACCGCCCGTTTTCTGCTCAAAAATTCAAAAATACAGCTCCCAGCCACTTTCGGGTGGTATACCCATACCGCCCATCTTCTGCTTAGAAATTCATAAATATAGCTCCCAGCCACTTTCGGGCTGTATGCCCATACCGCCCGTTTTCTGCTCAGAAATTCAGAAATACAGCTCCCAGCCACTTTCGGGCAGTATGCCCATACCGCCCATATCCAGACCAGAAGTGCACCATATCTCACAGCCTACATCAGTCGGGATGATCATTCCACCAATTCCTGAATGCACCATTCCTTCGATTGAGAAAGCACCCAAGCTGGAGCTGAAGACTTTACCTGAACATCTCAAGTACGCATTCTTAGGGGAGAATGAGACTTTCCCAATAATCATCAGTAAGGACCTGAGCATGGAGCAAGAAGATAAACTGGTAAGACTTTTGAGGACACATAAATCTGCAATATGATGGATGCTAGCAGACATAAAAGGTATTAGCCCTTCTATCTGTATGCATTGCATATTACTTGAGCATGATAACAAACCTTCTAGAGATCCTCAGCGAAAGTTGAATCCAGTTATGAAAGAATTTGTGCATAAAGAAATCCTTAAATTGTTAGAATTAGGGATTATCTACCCTATATCTGATAGTGCATGGGTGAGTCTAGTGCATGTGGTACCTAAGAAGTCCGGGTTTCAATTGGTTAAAAATGATAACAATGAACTAATACCCATGAGACTTCAAACTGGTTGGCGTATGTGTATAGACTATCGAAAGTTGAATAACGCTACTAGGAAAGACCATTTTCCCTTGCCCTTTATTGATGAGATGCTTGAAAGATTAGTTGGGAAATTATATTTTTGTTTCCTTAATGGCTATTCTGGTTATTTTCAAATCTATGTGGCTCAGGAAGACCAATAAAAGACAACTTTTACATGTCCATTTGGAACTTTTGCTTATCGTCGCATGCCTTTTGGTCTTTGTAATGCTCCAGGAACATTTCAAAGGTGTATGATGAGTATTTTTTCTGACATGCTTGAAAGTTGTAATGAGATTTTCATGGATGATTTTACTGTACATGGTGATTCATATGATCAATGTCTTGATAATCTTGATAGAGTTTTGCAAAGATGCTCTGATACTAACCTTGTTTTGAACTATGAGAAACGTCACTTTATGGTCAGAGAAGGCATTGTACTTGGATATGTGATCTCCGAAAGGGGGATAGAGGTTGATAATGGTAAGCTTGATTCAATTGCGAAGATACCTTATCCTACTAATGTGAAAGAGATTTGTGCCTTCTTAGGGCATCCAGGTTTCTACAGGCGTTTCATCAAAGATTTTTCAAAGGTCTCTCAACCCCTAACAAGGTTGTTACATCAAGACGTGTTATTCAACTTTGATGACAAGTGCCAAGAAGCTTCGACCTCTTGAAGAAGAAGTTGACATCAACCCCCATAATACAACCACCAAAATGGGGAGAGCCATTTGAAATCATGTGTGATGCGAGCGACTTTGCTGTTGGAGCAGTGTTTGGGCAAAAGAATGGGAAAGAGAGTCATGTCATCTATTATAGCTCAAAAACTCTTAACCCTGCCCAATGCAACTACACAACAACTGAAAAAGAGCTTCTAGCTGTGGTTTTTGCTTGTGAAAAATTTTGATCATACTTAATTGGTTCTAAAGTTGTTTTTTAGTCTGATCATGCAGCACTCAAGTACTTACTCTCGAAGAAGGAATCTAAGCCTAGACTCATACTGTGGATCCTTCTACTACAAGAATTTGACCTGGAAATCAAAGATAAAAAGGGCACTGAAAATAATGTGGTGGATCACTTGAGTAGGCTGCAGTCGAACTCAGTCGGTATGCCCATACCGGACGAATTTCCAAATGAGCAATTGTTCACTTTTCAAGGTAAGACCCCATGGTATGCTGATTTAGTTAATTTCTTAACCGCTAGAATTTTTCCCAAAAGCATGGAGACAGCTCGAAAGAACAAATTAAGGAGTCAAGCCAAGTACTTTATATGGGATGATCCGTACCTATGGAAAATTTGTTCTGATCAAATTATTAGACGATGCATCCCTGAAGAGGAGGTTCACTCCATCTTTAAGTACTGTCATGCCCTTGCTTGTGGTGGCCATTTTGGACCTAGAAGGACAGCTAGAAAGGTTCTTGATACTGGTTTCTGCTGGGAAACCATTTTCAGGGATTCTTTTCAGTTTTGTAAGAATTGTGATCGTTGCCAACACACAGGTAATATTTCATCCCGGAATGAAATGCCCTAAACACCTATTCTGGTTTGTGAAATTTTTGATATATGGGGAATAGATTTTATGGGACCTTTCCCGAGCTCTTTTGGAAACCTATACATTATATTGACTGTTGATTATGTCTTGAAATGGGTAGAAGCAAAAGCTACCCGAACTAATGATTCTAAAGTGGTTGTAGGTTTTCTTAAGTCTAACATCTTCCATAGATTTGGCGTACCACGAGCCATTATCAGTGACCAGGGCTCTCATTTCATCAATAAGACCCTTGAGGCTTTTCTCAAGTAGTATGGGATGCATCATCGAGTGGCCACAGCTTATCATCCACAGTCAAATGGACAAGCCAAAGTTTCAAATCGAGAGATAAAGAACATTTTGGAGAAAATGGTGAATCCAAATAGGAAAGACTGGAGTTCACGACTGGATGATGCTCTATGGGCATATCACATAGCATACAAGGTTCCAATTGGAATGTCCCCGTATAGACTTATATTTGGTAAACAATGTCACCTTCCAGTGGAGTTAGCTCACAAGGCGTACTGGGTTGTCAAGCAAGTTTGCATGGATCCGAATGTTGTGGGACAAGAGAGAAAATATCAACTGCAAGAGTTAGAGGAAGCACGACTGGAATCCTATGATAGTGCTTGTTTCTACAAAGAGCATACTAAGTTTCTCCATGACAAACACATTAGAAGGAAGCATTTCGAAGTAGGACAAAAGGTGTTACTTTTCAATGCTAGGCTTAAGTTGATGCCTGGGAAGTTGAAGTCAAGATGGATGGGTCCTTATGTGGTCATCAATGTTAGTTCTCATGGGATGGTGGAAATTAGAAGTGTAGACACTCATAAGACATTCAAGGTGAATGGACAGTTATTGAAGCCATACCACGAGGGGATGGAGTTTCTCACAGTCGAGGGAATAACACTAGCATTGCCCACATCTGTCTGATCTGAGCAAGCCAGCTGAGTCTATCCTAAGACGTCAAATAAAGGCGCTGCTTGGGAGGCAACCCAAGAGTTTATTATTATTTATTTTATTATTTATTTGTTTTTCCCGAATTTTTTTTATTACAAAAAAAACATGTGATTTTTTTCTTTCCAACTATTTTTGACCTGTTTTGATGATTCTACATTGCAGGGTTGCAGAGAGAAAATTTTCAAACTGGAAGGAGGATTCGGAAAGCTTAAATTTCAGACTTGGGAGGAGATTTTCAAAGAAGAATAAAGGATGGAGGACTTTTGTGCAAATTCCTAAACTACTAAACCTACACCTATTCTAATTCATAATTTCTCCTTGTCCTTCTCTTCCCCTACCAGCCGTTCCCCTCCGTTCTCCATCAGCAATTTTCTGAAAAAAAATTTTCTCTCCCTTTTCTCTTTTCCAGCCGGTGCCACTAGCAGCTCCAAGGTTCCGCCAGACACCGATCTTCTCCAGCCGCTCGTCCGCCGGTGTTGAGCTGTGCCCACCGTCCACCACAAGCAGAGCTTCCAGCCGCTTGTCCACCGGAGTCCAGCCGTGCGCCACCAATTTCCAGTTCTCCCACCGTGCGTCGTACTTCCGTTGTGCTCCAGCCGTGCGCCACCAGCAAGTTCCGCTAGCGAAGTCTAGATTTCCACCGCTTGGCTGCTCTCCGTCTATGAGCCACCACGTGCCGGCAAGTTTGGGCCCTGCCGCTAGTCAACCACCTGTTTGCTGCCGAGACCTAATCTCCGACGACTAGCTCCGGTGAGTTTTGCCATCACCACAGCCATGAGTAAAAAATTTGTTTTGAAGTCCAGAGGCCCGAGCAAGATTCCCTCTCCAACAAAAGAAATGACAAAACGCCGACAACCTTCTCTGGAGCTAGAGCAGCCAACTCGGTGGAAAAATACAGCACCACCTTCCAAGTGTAAAAAGAAGATTTTGGAGCCCGAGAAATCTCCTACCCCAGAACCTGAGTCTGAAGGAGGCATTGGAGAGGATGTTGAAACTCCACAGCCCGGAAGTGCAGTTCCACTGGTTCAGCCATTATCCGACGATGAAAAGCGTCGCAGGTATTCTCTTCTCAAAAATAGACCTCTTGTGGAATGGTATGAATTTGATTGGCAGACTTTGCAAAAGTTAGAGGTTAAACTTGAAGTTGAGGCATTCTTTTCTAATATTGGTTGGAATGCATTGTTATGCGTTACTGATCCTGTTTGTCGGAAATTATGTTTAGAATTTTATAGCTCTTTCGTTTGCCAGGACTTAACGAAAACAGTTGATGTCATGAGCCCTAATTTTGTTAAATTTGATCTTGGGGACAGACTTGGACAAAATCAATTTCAGATCTAGTTGTTTTATTGGGTTTTGAAACCCCTGAGAGTATATCTGCTAATGTGTATCTTTCTTATGCAACTGTACCTAACCCTAAGTATGCTAAATCAGTGAACAATGAGTGGAGTATTCTTTCTTCTGAAACTACCCATATTAAAAACATGTCAAAGAGTATTTCGATAAAGGATGGTGCTTTAAAACTTTGTCATCGTTATTTGGCATATAACTTGTTTGGTAGGGTGGATGGTGCAAATGTTGTTACCCAAACTGAAGTTTCTTTGTTGTTCAAGATGTGGAGAGATCGGAAAGTGATCTTTGGTTATTGGCTCCTTAAACAGTTCAAATTTAATTGTACTCATATGAAAGGGAAGTTGGCCCTAGGAGTGTTAATAACCAAACTTGCTAAGCGTTTAGGTGTGTTTAATGAGTCTAGTCTTCTCTATGGGTTGCACCCTAGTCGGATTGACATGCCTGTTTTGGAAAGAATGAGATTAGTTTATCTTGACACTGCTTCTGGGAAGTATAAGTTGTTTAAGCCAGGGGTTTTACCCCCGAGCAGAGCCTCCACTTCTGTTGCAGGTACTTCATTTGCGAGTAGGATGCATAGTGGACTTGGGGCAGCACCACCGCAATGGGCGGTTAACCTGTCCAATCAAGTCAAAGACCTCCATGACCACTAGCAAAGACAGCTTCAAGAGCAACTACAGAACATTGATGAGAAAGTCCAAGGATTGGTGCAGAAAGTTTCAGCCCAAAGTAACCCAACATACCCACACTGACCAAGATTCACCGGTTGACCCCATGGCCAATTAGCCGCCCAGGGATCATTTTTTTTAAAAATTTTTGTTGAATTTTAACATTTGTAGAGTAAGTGCATAACATCATATTTTCTACATCATTCGCATATGTTACCTCTCTCTTACACAATGAGGACCTTGTGTCGTCTAAGTGTGGGGTGGAGGTGTAACATCACTAGTTTGTTTTTCATATAAAGTTCTATTTTTATTTGTCTTTCATTAAAAAAATTCAAAAAATTGTAGAAAAAAAATTGAAAAAAATTTCAGTTTTTTCATCATTTGAGTAAAAAAAACAGCAACCTTAAATTGGAAATTTGAATCGTTAGAGTTGGAATTTGGTTTGTTGTAAGATTGAATGTTGTTTCCCTTTGTGAAAGAAATCATGGATTCCTTATATGCGTTTTAGGATGATGAATGTGCAATAAGTCATTTTGCTCTAAAACTAGATATATTGTGAGGGGTTGAGCCTTAAAAGAGCAAAAGCCAGAAAAAATATAGGTATATAAAAAAAGATGATATTAAGTAGCTCTTTATCTCTTTGTTGAGTGATCATATTTTGATATTCATTGCTTAGTTTGTGCCATGATTTCAAGACTGTTTTTGATAATTGAGTATGAAAATGATAGAGACACTTAGGAATGAGCCCTACTTAGCTTCCACTATATATTTCCTTGCTTACATTGATCCCCTAGTTTGCCCCGTTGAAGCCAGAAAACTCTTTCTTTGGTATTCAGTCATTAAATATTTAGCCAAGAGCCTTAGCCTTTTCTTAACCCTCTGAGAATATGTTAGTGATTTGTTATTTCTTGTGATGTGGATTGGAATTGTATTGTGGGTTAGATATGGATGAGATTTTGCGCAAATACATGTGGAGCATAGAGTATTTTGGACTTATATTCATTGGGAAGGTGCATGTATAGTTTTTGCATGATATTATTGATCTTGTATGCCCAGAAAATGCTTGTAAGTGCTGCTGTCCAGAAAAAAAAAGGTGAAAATTTTTTTTTGAAAAAAAGTTTGAAAAAAATAAAAATAAAATCTGGTCAGTAGCATATTGGGCTGGGAATTTTTCGTAGCAATATGTGTATGGTTTAGTGTTTGGTGGTGGTGATTATACTTCGTTGTGTTTTAATGTTGTATATTCATTCGAAGTATGAACATAGAGGAGCATGAGGTGATAATGAATTGCTTGCATATTCTCAGATTTTTAGCCTCGTATTCCCTTTATCCTACCTCTTTGACCCTAGCCCCGTTACAACCTTGATAAAGACCTCATTGATTTGCTCTCAAGTGTTCAATTATTACGGTGGAGATAGTGGTATATACAAACCTGTTGTGATGAGTATTGAATATGATTTGTGTGATTGACCTGATTATGATTTTGAGAGATATTGAGTGATCTTGGTGAGATTGGATTTTATTGCATGTTTTTGACTAGAATGTGAGGATGATGTGATTTTATAAGCAAAGGGGAATGGTTTGTGGTATGAAGGTTGATTGTGTTTTGACTCTACTATGATGGTTTTTGATTTTAGGTCTGCTGCAGTTTTTTTAAAAATTTGAGTCTCACGTTTACATTTATGTTTTGCATTTGCATATGCTCGAGGGCTAGCATTATCTAAGTGTGGGGTATTTGGATGGGGTTGATTTTACCATATATTTTGGGCCAATTATTGAGTTGAATGGTTGATTAAATGCTTGGATATTTATGTTATTCGTAATGTTCTTGCAGTTTAAAGATTTAGATGCTGAACTGGCAAGTTGGTGCAGTTTATGGTCATTTGTGCTTGGAGATGGAAGAGGAAATAATAATGGAGATATTTAGTGCTGAATTATGGCAATTACAAATGTAGTTGGAGAAGAATCAGGATTGATTTGAATACTCCTAATTGTTAGGAGAGAATATTGTGATTATCTTTTAGAGTTCTAATTAGATAAGGAAAGACATATTTTATTCCTTATCTATCTTTTGGTTGTAGTAATATTTTGGAGACTTTATTTTTTTACACATATAGACGTACGACCAAGGGAAGACAGAACAGAATTACGTACGCACAGCGCAGAACAGTATTTTGCGATTTGGGGTTTTCAGTATTTTGCGATTTGGGGTTTTTAGTATTTTATTCAGACAATTTTCATCATTTATTTTTATGCTTTTGATTGTTAATTCAATTATGTATTCTAGCTAAATTATTCCTTTCCGGTAAAGATCAAGGAAGTACTGGCGTCGATTCTCGTGAGATCTAATTAGTTCTTATACTTTGATTGCATGCTTGCATCTGCTGTTCTTGATTATAATATTTATGATTGCTTTCATGTTATTGAGTAGTGCGTAATATTTGATAGCATGTTAGTTAATTTAATGCCAATTGAACCAATCATCCGTAATTGTGATTTCAGTTCAATTAGTGGTAGGGAACAACAGACTTAATTTAACAATCCGGCGGCCGAGTTCGTTGGTTATGAATTGGGTCTTTCTCATTCTTAATGCTGCTAGCATATTAAATCTATAGAGCGTCTCTTAGGTTATATGTTAGTTAGAGAAATAGTTGGTGAGGCGTCCTCCTGATTATCGACAAGGTAAGGAAAGATTGGTTGCTTGCAACTATAACCAATTTGTGTGCATGCATTTAAAGTCATCTTTGCATCAAGGATCGAGATAGAAAGCCAGTATGGAATTGATCGAAACCAGAATCTTCTCATCATATTTGAATTGTTTTGCAATCTGTAACATTTTCTCATTCTTGTTTTTACTCAATTTTTAGTTTCTCTTATTCACGACACTCATCTGGTTCTTTTGGTTACAAATTTACAGATTAAAGATTAAAGAAAAGATCTCGCCAATCTCTTGGGAAACGAACTTGCTCGCAGCTATACTGGTCGGTATGCCCATACCGACCGCAGAATCCTGAACTGAAAATTCAGCTTAGAGCTTGATTTATTTTTGGTGTAAAACGACACACCAATGGTCTCCTCTAGGCTGTCTCTTTTGTTGAGGAACTTCTACCGCACTTGGGGTGGGAAAGATGAGGAACAACCACCGCTGTGGGTAGACCCATGTGAGTTCCCCAGTACTTGGCCTGGTGATCCTTCTTCTTTGTCAGTTTTATGAGGATGTCTTCACCCAGCGGCAGTTCCAATGCTCCTCTTTACTTAAGTTCGTTCAATTTCAACTGAGAAACATATAGGAACGCAATTGTTTATATGAATAATGTGAAATACACTTAAAAATTAATTTAAATGGTCGATTTTGGCGTAACTTACAACGTACAGTGTAATCTTCTCAACCTCTTTCGATGTGTATAGCCCTTTCTTATCTTTTTTTTACTCAAGGTAGACAAGAGATCTATCAGGTTTGAAATCCGTTTGATTGAGTTTTTGCTCAATCTCCTTGTCAGTGAATCCCTCAGCGATTAACCTAATTCTCTCCTGCTCCTTCACCTCCTTAGTTAATTTTTCACGGATGTATCGATTACCCCTTCTGGCCATGTGGTGCATGTAATCTTTGCCCTTGTTGCGTTCAATATTTGTCTGCCTGAGCCTATGATATTGTTGTCATAAAAAAATTTTAGTTGAATAGAATTTGTGGGCAACATAGCTCTTAACAAGTTTTAATTTTTTCATCATACCTGAAAATAGGGATGCCGACACCTTTTTTCAAACAAGTGACATTCGTCTTCATCCACCCACTTGTACTTCTCCCGTACTGGTATTCCTATTTTATTGATACCTTTGTCCACATCGTGAATAAACCTGTTTTCCACCTTTGTCTTCCAATTCCTATGTGGTTTTTCACCCTCTCTGTAACCTCCTTCCTCAGTATTTCTAGTTGCTCGTCTATCACATGTGTTTCAATTGTGAAGCTCTCCTGGAACGAATCATATGAAAAGGCATGTCATTAATCATGTCTTCACTAAGACTTTAACATAAATTAAACTTTTAAATGACAATTTTTGAGAGTCTCACCAGAACATCCTTCCATGACTCTTCCTTAACATCTTCAAGAACATCACTTCAGTGTTCATATGCATCAAATCTGATGCGGCGCCAGAAATCGTAATTGCCATAAGCATGCCACACTGACCAATTCTTAATGCATACTTCTTGATTCCCATGGAACTCAAATGCAATAGGAGCTGGAGTGTTATTCTTTACCAACATCACAGACTAGCACGTGCTAGCTCCCCGCCTCCTCAAATAACTTTTTAGCTCAAACTTGTCCCATCCTTCTCCATTTTCCCTCTAGCTTTTGTCAAGTCGTTTCCCGCTTCATCAACAGTTGGCCTTTCTTTGATGGTGCTAGTTCCATTTCCCTTGTGAACTGGTGTTTTGGCCAACTGTTTACCAGTGTCTTCTCCTTCAACATCCCTTATAATAACATTACCATGTTTTGCGGTTTCTTCCTTCTCTTCACTAGTCGGGTAATTTGTTTGCGTTGCTTCTTCCTCAAATTATATCTTCAACGGGATCCTTTTTGGAGGAGGTTCTTGGTCTGCCACATCAACCTCCTCATCGACCACATTCTTCACCTCCTCTTCCTTCTTCATAGTTGGTCACTTCCTCTTTGTGTTTAATTTCCCCTTCTTCGGCGGCATCTAAAACAGTAGAATAGAAAATTATCAATCTAAACAGTAACGGTACTTAAAGATCAACATTGATAGAACGTGGTGTAGAACTTGAATAACAAATTCATAAAACTTTTGAGCAAAACATGGCATAGAAATTGAACAATTCCTACATAAAACTACATTATGTATTTATATAACATGGCATAGAACTTGAACGAACAAGGCATGGAACTTGATATAAAATGAAATGGAACCTTACAGAAGTTGATAGAAAATCATACCAACCTCTTTGGATTAAGAAAATAGGCCTACAACTGAGCAATTATCACTTCCCCCTAACGTGACTATCAACATTATCACCAACCGAAAAACTATAGTACTAAATCATCCATCCATAAAAAAATGCTAAAATTTTTAACTCCGTGATTGTATAAACATACCATTCAAGTTAACCCTTCCATTTTTTTTTTCAATTTATATGTTTTTGTTCATAGAGGCATTTAGTCGAACATGTGTTGTGTGTGAGGGTAGGAATGGTTTTTTGAAGAGAAATTGATATGGTAACCCATGGTAACATAAACACCAACACTTACCTTCACCAATGGAGCGTTTGTGTTGCTACTCCCTTTGGTTGAACTCGCCAAGAATGGAATGGGATGAACCTATGCAAGTACTTTCTTCTCTTGTGTTGTCAAGGGTTGATGAAGGGTTGCTTCTCTTGTGTTGCTCAACCCTTTATAGGATAGATGATGGGAGTTACAATGAATGATAAGGAGTTATAGTGGTTCAATTTAGTGCGAATTGAATGGTTGAAGTGGTGGAGGGCGGTTTTCAAAGAGAATTTGAAGGTGTTTGATGAAGAGAGGATGAGTTGTAGGAGTTATGTCCGTTTGAAACGGTTGAAAAATATGAAGCCATTTTTTACACCAGTAATATGTAGAGTACCGGTGTAATATTTGTGAAAACGGGTTTGAAAATTGGCTAACTGTTCAGTACCGGTAGGGTAATCGGTGTAGAAATGAAAAAAAGCAATTGCGTGCAGCTGCTTTAAATGATTTTTCACTGACCCGAGACCAGCAATTGAAAATTTTTGCTAACTGTTGTACACCCGTATTTATTACCGGCGTGGAAAATGTTGATACCGGTGTAAAATCACACAAAAAGCAGCTACATGCGGCTGTTTTAAATATTTTTTGGAAAAATAGGATGAACCCAAGAGGAACTTTAGAATTTTAGACTAAGAGTTCAGCACCGGTACATGTACCGGTGCAAAAACATGTACCGGTGTAAAACTTTTTGCTCCTTATTAAAAAATGAAGAAATTAAAATTTTTGAAATGCGCGCTAAAAAATTGAACACATACACCGGTAATTGCTTAATATTACAAGTGTAAATTTTATTTTATAAACTATTCAAATTCTCTCTCATTTCATTTACCTCCCGTGCATTTTTCCAACAACCCTATTTATTCAAATTGACATTTAATTATTGTGAATAGGCATTGTACCAGTTGTTTCATGCAAATATCGACACACGTGGGCCCCGTACATTGACGTTACTAAGCATTGTTTAATTTTATAAAATTTACATTTTTACCCCAAACATTTCGTTTCACCCCGTGAAGCACTTTTCCACCGGCCCAAATGGAATTTTAAGAGGCTCCATATTGTATAATTGACATTTCCGTACCTCAATGGTATAGAGATGCCCGCAAAATTGATTATATGTGTTTATTGCAATTCGGTCCCAAATTGTGCATGCGATTACGACATGTTAGGACCCTACATGAATTACCAAATTCAATATTTTGGGATTAAATCATAATTGGAATATATTTGTGTCCGGGTGGTGATTCGTCCTAAAGCGCTAGTAAGTGTTGTAGAGTAAACGACATAGGTTTACTTCATTATTTCTATGTGTAATCCAAACAGCTTCCAAACTAAGTATGGAGTTTGGACCCGCTCGTTTCCTCACATGTGGAATTTGGAAATACAAAAGGGTTATTTTTAGGACCATCTGGTTCGATCGAATTTCAATTTTGATTTACGAGTAAACTTTTACTTTTTGCAATTTAGTCCCTCCAATAATCTTGGAAGGATCGAAATATAAAATTGGCTCCACATATATGCAATTCAATACATTACAATCGTGTTATGCATTTTTAGACCCTATGGGTGGACGGAAGGCCCTGTAAAACCAACAGTGAATATTTGCACTATATTTCCCAAAATTATACTATTGCCCACAAATTTACTTGGGGAACCTCAACAGCTCCTAATGCTACAAATTTTTTAATTCTAACCATTCTTGGAATATAATGCACCAAATTTGGTGGTCCTGATGTAACCACTTAGCCCAACTACATTCGGCCTATCTTTTTTTATCTTCATGAGTGTATTTGTCCGACAAAAATTCAAATCATGTAGTGTACAAATTTTTTATTCGACCCATCATCGTGCATGTTTATCAAAATTAGAATTTTTAAACTTTTTAAGTGCAACACTGTCAATGTTTAGTACATAATCTACTCTTTCTAACTACATCTACAAGTTTTCTACGAATAATAACGAGAAAATGGTTCAACCCCGTCAGCAGATCATTTTGCATCACCATCACAGTTACTTATGCCAACATCCATGTCCTCGGCATCGCTTTTGCGAAAGGTAGGGAAGTTTCTGACTGCTTCCATGGCGTTAGGAAATTGATACATCATAACTTTGTCCATATGTTCGTTCTAGGATCTTTGATATTTTGATTCTTCTAGTAAGTTTGCTACACCGACCTCCAAGGTAGCAACTCTGGATTCAATAGTAGTGACATGCATGTCAGATGTCTGTCTGTAGAAAGAGTCCACACAAACCTTAGCCATTGATTGGCCATAAACACCATGTGCACGAGCACTAACTCCCGCTCTTGAACAAAGCCCATAGATGATACTGCAATAGGCATAAGATCCCATCTGATCCTGTTACCTCAACAACAGAGGACAAATTTGATGACCAACATTCCATCGAAGCTCCTTCTTTATTGCATACAAGAAGATGAGGCAATGTTTGTGGACTTCAGTGTTCACAGTTACTAGATGGAATCTAGACACCACGAAGTGGTACCACCCATTCATTTCCGGAGTTAGAGTTTTCTTAGGTATTTTTCTCTAACCTGATTTGACCAACACATCTATGTCCGTACATGCCCTAGTTACTGTCCTAATAATCTCCTTCTCAATTGGTTATTGTGGAATATGGCCGTCATCACCTAGAAAATAGAGTGCAGGAAACTCGACCTCATCGTTTGAAACATTGGGCAACCCAAACAAGTCATTGATAGATTCTAGTGTGATAGGGATAGTTTTACCTCTACAATACACGTGATCGTAGCACAGCCAGCATTTCAAGTTTGCATCGAACTCACTTACAATGGTCAGGTTTAATGGTTGCGGAGTCTCGCTGAATTGTTCCCACCCAAACTTCCAGATAGTTTGTTCGAATGCGGGAGATGCTTCAATTCCTCTCTCTATGTGATGACAACATCCTTTGTATGATTCATAGACCAACCTAGCCTCCTCGGACACGAAGGTACGAGTAATTGTGCTGTGATACTTTCGGCAATGATGGTGACGGTGAATGGCGTATCCTTTTCAAATTGGATTTGGAAGGCATTTCCTAAAAAATACATTGAAGCATTTCATCAAACACCTTACATGCAAGTCAAGCTATTCATGATGTCACATTCTCAATGATTCTATTTCATATGGAATTGCTAATTAATCACACTGATAAGGTATTGAAGTGGTTACCTGATTATATGACAACCTACGTGGGATTTCAACAAAGATGGGTAGTGATGTAGACGATATTGAGTGAGAGATATAAATTTGCTACAGTGTAAAATGCAGCCTAAAGTAGCTGCTTTAAGCTGCTTTAAATATATAAAAAATTCTATCTAATCCGACCCAAGAGTAAATTTCAAATTTTTTTCTAAGTACCCAGCTACATTTATCGGCGCAAATTGAACAAAAAGCAGCTACTTTAGGCTGCTTTAAATGCCAAAAAAAATTTGGTTCTTCAAAATAGATATGAATGGTTCATTTTTTTTTCTAAATATCCACCACCAGTACACTTACCGGTGCAACTTTTTTTAAAAAGTTGTTGCTTCAGCCTGCTTCAAATGCTAAAAAAATTAACATTGTCGGACCCAAGAGAAAAAAACTCTATAAATTCTAAGTATTGTGCACCGGTAAGAGTACCGGTGTGTAAGTGCAAAACAGAGTATCTCCTATGTTTCTCTACATCGGTAATTTACTCTTTACCGGTGTAACAAACCAGCACCTAGTAGAAATTTTAATTAAAATTAAAACACATTTTCACCGATTCAATTCATAGACACTCCATTGAAATCATGAATCATACCAACCAATTCATAAAAGAGTGTCAATTAAATACATTACATGCTAATTCGCTTAATGATCATACAATTTTTCACAAAACATGGTCACAAAAACAACGGCTAGGAACGACCAATCTATTGCTTCCGCTTCAAGACTTTGTCCCCACCTACTATTTCACCTTTATCATCAACCCATAGCTCATCACCATGAGAACGTCTTCCAACAACGGGTCCCCCAACATCTTTCAAACCAGGAAATACTGATGGAAACTCAGGACAATCAATTATGGCGGGCTGATCAATCTCCTCATCAAAGTAAAACTTTTTCCCATGCAACACCACATGATTTCTCATTTGAAGGGTCCTAATATAAAAAACATGTTGTGCCTAAGTAGCTAAGATGAACTTTTTATCTTCATATCCTACACGATTCAAGTTGACCAACGTGAACCCCATGGGCTTCTCAACTACAACACTGGAACCGTGGTCCACCCAACGATAGTGGAAGAAAACAATCTTGAACTCTACATAATCCAACTCCTAAATTTCCTCAATCGCCTCATAGAGAGGCATCACAACAACAACCAGATGTTTATCTCTCTTGCTTGCCTGCCACATGGATTCAGATTCAATATAAACACCATTGTTTTGAGTGGTGCTCTTCTCATCCTTCGCTAATGTTGAGAAACTAAAGCCATTAATGTCATAACCAAGGTATTTTCTAACGGTGCAGTTCGACTTCCTTCCAAACATCCGTAGTTTACTAGGTATCCCTTCGACATTACAACGATTGTAAAACCAGTTAACAAACCTTGAAGAATGCTTGACCTGAATTTTATTCAAGGGACAGTCTGGATGAATCTCTTCCAATAGGGAAATATGCTCTTTAACATATGTTATAGTATCGCTACTATGACATAATACATACAGGTGAACAACCATTAACTTGGCGTGATAGGGTGTATGAAGCGTACCCTTCGAACATGGAATCTCGTTCCGCCTTCCGCAGTGGGGTCCACCTAGAACACTAACCTCTCTTCTTCCAACCAAGTTTGCTGTACAATACTCGATGATCTCATCAGTGACGTACCTCTGAACAATGGAGGCATCAGGACGACTATGATTATGAACATAACGCTTGAAAACAGTCATCTGACGCTCAAAGGGGTACATCCAATGCATTCCAACAGGCCCTCACATACGTATCTCCCTAACAGAGCGTACCACTAGGTGCACCATGATGTCAAAGAATGACGGGGGAAAATACTTCTCCAAATGACATAGAACAATAACAGTCACTCGATCCAGTTCATCTAGTTGTTGCCTGCTAATATTTTTCCTGCATATCGAGTTGAAGAAGAAACACAAGCGCATAACTGAAAATCTAACTTCCTCTTCCAAACACCCACGGACTGCAACGGGCCAAAGGTGTTGCATAAGGACATGACAATCGTGTGATTTCAAAGCATTAAGATGCAACCATCATTCACAAACCGACTAACATTAGAGCAGTAACTGGATGGTACCTTCATTCCTTGGATACTCTCACACACCGATCCGCTCTCAGCAGCTGACAGATTGTAAGAAGCGAGGGGCGGGTATGTTCGCTTCCCTCTTACCTCGATGCCAAATCCAACCATATACCAAGGTCCACTAAACCTTTCTCGCATTCAAGCTATCCATAGTCTTCCCGGGAATGTTCGGAAGCATTCCAATTAAACTCTCACAAACGTTCTTTTCGATATGCATGACATCCAAACAATAGCGAACCTCCAAATTTTCCCAGTACGGCAAATTCAAGAAAATGGATCGTTTCTTCCACGTTCCGTTACAGCCCCCCCACCCTTTGATAACTTCTTACCAAGAAAAACATTCAATTTCTGCACCTTGTTATGAATAGTTACACCAGCCAAAGGTTTAGGTGCCTTTCTCCTCTCCTTCCTACCAACAAATACAACCGCATTATCTCTCAACTTGTGCTTCACTGACAGGAATTTACGGTGACCTAAATAAACAGTCTTATATCCATTTCTCAACTGATGGTAATCTGTCTCATCCTCACAAATTGGTAAAGCCTTGTGACCCTTGACCACACACCCGGAAAGGTTACCATATGCCGGGAAATCATTTATGGTACAAAAAAGCATTGCCCTCAATGTAAACTCTTCACCACTAAAACCATCAAATATTAAGGCGCCAACTGACCAAAACACCTTCAAATCTTCTATTAAAGGGGCAAGATAAATGTCTATGTCATTTCCAGGTTGTTTCGGACTTGAAATCATGATGGGCATCAACACATATTTTCTCTTCATGCACAAGTACGGTGGAAGATTTTAAATGGCAAGCATAACCGGCCACAAACTGTGTTTCGATGACATATTCCCAAATAGGTTCATACCATCAATACTCAAAGAAAATATCAAATTCCTAGGTTTGGATGCAAAGCGTGGATACATCTTATCCAATTTTTTCCACTGGTCCGCGTCAGCCGGGTGTCAAATTATATCATCATCTTTACAACCTCCCCTATCAACGTACATGTCAAGTTCTTTGCATCATTTCATTTTTAAACAACCTTCTCATCCTCGGAATAATTGGAAGATACCACATACATTTGGCGGGCACCCGCCTCCTCACCGGCACAACATGCTCTTCACTGACGGCCACATTTCTCTTCTTCTTAGAACGCGACACATTACATATTGGACAAACAATCTTATCCTTAAGGTCACCCGTATATTAGACACAATCGTTCGGACAAGCATGTAACTTTTCATACTCCAATCCCATCGGACACAATATTCTCTTAGCTTCATAAAGGTTATCAGGAATCCCTTTACCGGGTGGAAGCTTTTCATTCAAAAACTTAAGCAATTTATTCTTACTAGTATCACTCCATGATCCTACACCTTTCAAATTAAACAACTCCAACAAACACGACATGACCACGTCTTTCTTCTTGCAACCGGGATACAATGGTGTATCCTTCTCACCAAGGAAGTTAGCCAAAACCTTGGGTCTCTCTCTAAACTCATTAACAACCTCTTCACACATGTCATCTAACTTAACATCCCCAAAACACTCTCCCTCACTTACGGTGGTGATTTTCCCCCATGAAAGGTCCACACAGCATAATATTTCGCAAACCCTCGGCTAAACAAATGGAGTTTCAAGATGTCCTTTTTATCAGTATGAATTCGATTTCCACAATCACGACATGGACATAATATTCGCTTCTCTTGACTAAAAGTATGCTCCAAAAACTCATCCAAGAACATAATATATACATCGCTCACCCTACTAACATTGGATTACGCCTCTCGATGACGCGATACAACTCTACATATCAATAAATGTCAACAATCAAACTTCAACACATTTAATACAATCGAATTTTTCATGATGACTTCCTAATCATGCAACATCATAAATGCACAATATACACCAATATTCCGCATTATAATTACAACATTCTTAACATGTCTAACACTATAGGAATCAAAAGACATAGCATTATAACTACAACAACCTTGAGAACAAATCACAAACTAATATCAACAATTCTACCTCAATCACCATCAAATGATCAAACACAAAATGTAAATATCTCTACTAACCAAAACCATACACGAAATCCTTAATATCCATAAATGTAATTAAAAAAATGGTACCTTCAAGGGCTTTCATTGTGGAGAATTCAACGTCTTCATCAACAAAAAACACCATTAATGAACATCTTCTTCCAAAAATCCTATTTTTAACCCGCTAAAAATATGTGGTAGGTGAGCATTTAATGCAATTTTCTACACCGGTATTTAGACTTTACCGGTGCGTTCGTAACTAATTACACAGGTAAAACAGTAAACGATTTAGATATTTAGCCAAAACCCACATATTTTCTTCTTATGCACCGGTAAGATCATAGTACTGGTGCAAAAATTAATAGTTTTGGCGCCAAATTACTAAAAAAAGAAGAAATTTTCTATGCACCGGTAGTTCTAACAGTAACCGGTGTACAAATGCAATTTTTTTCTCCATTTTTTTTATTTCTGCACCGGTAATTTCCTGTTACCGATTTAAAAAGTTGTCCTCTTGTCGCCAATTAATAAGAAAGGGAAATATGTACACACCGGTAATTATTTACCGGTGCACATGTAAGCAAATGCACCGGTCATAACCACATATACAGGTAATACCGGTGCAAAATTTTGAATTTTAACACCAGTAGAACCAACACCGGTGCAAAATTAGGTGAACTGTACACCGGTTGACAGTATACCGGTGTGTATGTTTTCTTATTTGCACCGGTACTGGTGTTAACATGATAAATACTGGTGTAATTGGTTACATATGCACCAGTATACCTGTACTCATAAATTTACACCGGTGCGTATGTACCTATTTTCTAGTAGTGTAAACATTGTACTTGTTTTCCCTTAACCAACGGCTTTTTTTCCACTGGGTTTTCCAGGTTAAGGTTTTTAATGAGGCGATGTGCTCCAATGGAAAATGTTATTATTTTATAAGACATTTTTCAGAGATGAAAGAAGAGATGCAAAAGCAGAATTGCTGAAGTTATAAGGTGAAAAGTGAATTATTGAATAGATGTGGATTTAAAGAAAATAAATATATTCATTTTTTCATATTGATAAGGATTGTATTATCTCTTTCCAATTGAAATTCCTTAATTTTAGGAATTAGTTAATTAGAATTAGAATAAATTAGATTCTATTTTATTGTGGAAGATGAGTCCGAATTAGTTTAGGATTTGGAATATGCATGTGTATATATACGCATATACGCGCATAGGGTTTTTAAATATATATATATATATATACATACTGACAGAGGATATTTTCGGCGGCACAATTATTTGGTTTCATCAGCAACATTTGTGCACAGCATAAGTAATCGTTCCATTCATCTTTTCTCTCCCTCTCTACCTTTTCTCCCACTTCTCTCTAAAGAACCCTAATTCACATACTGTGGGGGAGCCGCTGTCGCCAGAAATTTCTGCCTCCGGTGGCTCCCCCTTCCCAATCCCACCCCCTCAACACCTCTACCACACATTTTCTTAGCAAGAACCAAAAAAACTTGGCCAGATTTGGCAAACGGAATTTTGAAAATTTTTGGAACACCGGAGTTTGCTACGATGATGTGTCACCCGGCGGCGGTACTCCTTGAGATGCGACAACGGTGCTCCGGTCATGCTCTCAGGGATGCGGCAGTGATACTCCCAGGGATGCAGCGACTGAGCTTGCTCTGGTGGTGCTTCCTTTTCCAGCGATGCTCCACGGGACGGAGGTCCTTCAAGCTGTTTGCTCCAAACCGGCATTTTTCAAGTGGCACTGGCGGTCTTAACTCATAAAAGCTTCTGGATCCGAGGTTTCCAGCACCGAGTCTTGTCGAGTCTACTCAGATCTGGGTCGGCCAACTCAGATCCAGTAGTGGCAACCTCGGTCTCGACTCAGGTATGGGGAACCCAACTTAGAACCAAGTCAACTGTGAGTCAACTCGGTCTCAACTAGGATTCATTGGTGAGTCAACTCAACCTGAACGACCATTTAGGTCAGTTGAATGCCTGGTTATATGTCGGAGATGGCAAAGTCAAATGGGGTTATTCTCCATTTTTAATTTATTTTTCAACATTTTATTTTTCTCTTTTCGGGTGGGAGGCCTTTAATTTATTTCAGTATTTTTTTATTTCATGTTTTCATCTTTTTCAGATTTTAGAATGGGTTGTTTTTAATAGGGTTTTTTTTTAACTTAAAGTGTTGGAAGGAATTTTTTTTGTCCATGTATAATTTTTCGGTAGCCTAAGTCGTGAAAATATCATTGATTTCAGATTTGATATCCATAGGAGACAGGGAGGAGAAATCAAGTCAAAGTTGTATTATACGAAGTTTTGGCGATATTGTTTTCTCTATGGAGGCATATCAGATTTGTAGACTTTGGTCCAAAAGGAGATTTAGGACATCTTTAAGTTGGTCCCTAATATCTTTTGGAGTCAAGTTAGGAAACATTCTACGTATTATAAGTGATTTCACTACACTGATGGAGGATATTCTTGGCAACTAAAATAATGGGTCTTAGTCTCCGACATTAGGGGGTGATGGAGGCGGACTTGATCTTTAGTTGGGGGACTTCATTTATTTTATTTTGATTGCTATAAGAATTTGATCAAAGGTGTTTTTGGCTCATTTTGGATGCGTATCTTGCAATACTTCACTATATTTGTTTCTGATGGTAGCCTTGGGTCTATTTATTGTGGCTACACTATTGTGACATGGTGGAAACCACTTACCTTACACGTGCCCTTATCATTGTCACATAGACTTTGCTCACTATTGTAATAGCGACTAGAGCCTATGTGTATAGTTTAGTTGATTTGCATTCCAATTTTCCACATGGTCTAGATTTTAATGTTTTATTTTGTGTGATCCTGTGTAAAAGATTCTAGTGATCTTCAAGTGTTCTGGTGTAAGCCTACGGGCATTGTAGCATGTAAGCCTTCGGGCAATATTTGACCTTTAATAGAAAAGGGTCTGGAATCATATAAACCCGTTTAACTTTTAAAAAAACAACTTGCATGCAAGCCAATATCCTGGTTTGTTTAGTTAATTTCGGTAGTTATTATTTTAATTATGTTTTTTTTATATAATTTAACTGTTTAGTTTCAGTATTATGAGTAGCTAATTTATATATCGACATGGAATAATAGGCGTTAGTTTATGAATCGTGAGGCCTAATTGTTATATAATTGATTCTTATGTGTTCTCGGTTTAATTTATTCTTGATGTTTTTAAGTCTGGCCAACTTGAATATTATTGGGATATTGCTATTTGATTCCACCAATACGTAATTGTTGGAAAGGGTTAGTAAGTAGCGAGTTCTTGTGAAAAATAGCTAACTAGGTAAGACTGTAATAGCAAGATAGGGAACCATTAAGTATGCATTACTATTTGCTTTTACTTTGATAATTGCTAGATCAGGTTCTTTTCATTCTTAATGCAATCAAAATGTGTATATTGTTTAGCGAGTACTTTTCGGAGATATTTATGTAAGGGAAACAATTGGTTAATTATAATTGGTCAATTGTCGATAAAGTAAGAAAGAATTGGGAGGGTTTAGCAAGCACTTGCCATCGAATAACTGATGGATGCATATGAATTGATTATCTTTGCGTCGATGATTGATGTATAACTAAAGTGAGTTATTTCGATCCAATTACCTTATTCATATATTTTATAGATTTTTATATCTGTTAGGTGCATTATTATTTCATATTTTATATTCGTTAGTTGCATTATTAGTTGTTAGATAAATCTGAAAATTAAGGCGCGGTGGCTACACCAAAAGTGTTCTATATTAGTAGGTATTTTATTATAGTTTTTCCTTTGTTCCTCATGGGATCGACTCTGCTTACTACTGTGCTAATTTCATCATTAGAGTTTGCAGATTATTTTAGAAGGTGAAACGACGTTCACCACTCTTCAAAACAATTTTTTTTAAAAAGGTACCAAACTATTAATTTCACTTAAAAGTGGGTTCTATTCGAGACACTTTCTCAAAAAGAAACTATCTACATCATTTTAGTTCAGTGATGGGAGGATTAGATTGACAATTATGTTTTATGCTTTAAGTATTTTTATTTGGATTTTTGTATTTTTTTATTGCGAACATTCTGTTTGAAAAGCTCTATGAGGTTTATCCAAGCCATTTTCCTCAGATTTGATCCAGGATGGGGCATGAATATTTAAAATTGAAATTTAATTGAAAACTAGCACTAGTACTAAACCATTCTAACCCACACCGGTGCTATATTTCAAAGCTGAAAGGAATTTTCCAATTTGATTTTCTATTACCGTTTACAAAGTAATATATAGGTGTTTGCATATGAATGATACAATGAATCTGGACTAGTTCTAAATTTAGACAAGATAAATCTTGATTAATTAGAAATTAATCAAGATCAATCACAATCAATCAATCACAATCAATCACGATCAATCACGATCTTCTATTGTCACACCCCCCCTCAAGCGAAGCGTCGGATTGACTGAGACGCAAAGCTTGGACCTGAAGAAGTCAAACAATGCACGATTAAGCACTTTGGTGAAAATGTCCGCAACTTGCAGCGAAGTGGAGACATGACCAACACGAAGTTTTCCAGCAGCCACCAATTCCTGTACAAAATGATAGTCAATATCAATATGCTTGGCCCATTTGTGAGCAACAGGATTCTCAGCAAGAAAGATAGCACAATTATTGTCACATAGAAGCAGAGGCAAGCCCTGCAGCGGAAACTGAAGATCGCGAAGAATATGCAACAACCAAACCACCTCCGAGGCTGTGTTAGCAAGAGCTCGATATTCGGATTCTGAGCTCGAGCGAGAGACTGTAGGTTGCTTCTTGGAACTCCACGAGACTAAGTTGCCACCAAGAAAGACCGCATAGCCATAGGTGGACCGACAGGTCTCCAAGCAACGCGCCCAATCAACATCCGAATAGGCAATAACCTCCGAAATGCCACCAACTCCAAAGGTTAGACCACAATGTAACGTGCCCCAAACATATCGTAGGATCCTAGTGACAGCAGAAAAATGATCATCACGTGGATCCTGAAGAAACTGACTCACTGAATTGACCGCAAAGGACAAGTCAGGCCGAGTAATGGTAAGGTACTGAAGGGCACGAACAAGTGAACGATACAACTTAGGGTTGTGAAATGGTTCACTCGTACTGCTATGAAGCTGGGACAGCGGCAAGAACGGAGTAGAGACCGGAGAAGAATCCAACATCCCAGCTCGCTGAAGAATATCCCTAGCATACTTGGCTTGGCCCAAGAATAGCCCTGAAGAGGTAGAGGTAACCTCTAAACCAAGAAAATAGCTGAGAGAAACCAAGTCCTTGACAGAAAATTCACAATCAGCACGGGCAATGAACTGCCGAATAGCAACACTGTTGTTCCCAGTGAGAATGATATCATCAACATAGACCAGAGGATAAAGAACAATAGTGCCCTGAGAGAAGACAAACAGTGAAGGATCTGAAAGACTGCCAACAAAACCCAACTGCCTGACGAACAAACTGAACCGGTCAAACCACGCCCTCGGTGCCTGTTTAAGTCCATAAATGGCCTTCCGTAAGTAACAGACATGATGAGGACGAGCAGGATCCTGATAACTAGCCGGCTGAGCCATGGAAACAGGAGTATCAAGAACACCATTAAGAAAGGCATTTTTGACGTCCAACTGATGTAAAGGCCACTTCCTCATGGTGGAATGGCAAGGACAGTACGAACAGTGGTAGCCTTAATCACCGGACTGAAAGTATGATCAAAGTCAAACCCCGGTATCTGAGAATATCCTTGGGCAACCAGACGGGCCTTATAACGATCAATAGAGCCATCCTGACGGTACTTTAGCTGATAAATCCACTTATAGCCAACAATATTAACATTCGGAGGACAAGGCACCAACTCCCACGTCTGCTGATGGTGAAGAGCATCTATTTCCTCATCCATAGCAGCAACCCATCTTAAATCTTTTGCCGCGGCTCGAAAATGACGTGGTTCCTTCTGCTCCAAAATTTCTGCAACCAATCCTGTTGCCACAAAATCTGGGCCAAGATTACGGGAAACACGTGTCCCATCCTGTAAATGAGTGGTCATGGGATGAGGACGGGGCACCTGAGGAGTCGGAGAAGCACTTCCAGAGGAACCGTCCGAGAAACTGGCCGATGCTGAACTAGAACTGATACTGGAGAGGACAGTCAAACCACTAGAGAGATCAGTCAGTGTGGTCAAAGAAACAGGAGATCGTGGTGGTGTAACAACCACATCCTCAGCAGGGGCAATCATTGGTGCTGCAGTCTCATATGTGGACGAGAAATCTGGACACACCGAACAAGGCAAAGTCGGTGAAGCCGAAGCAGGATCAGGGATGGTGATAGACAAGTCTGAATCAGTGGGGTCCAAAAAAAATGAAACATCCAGGGATGAAAACTGAACCTCCGAAGATACAGTGGAAAAGGGAAAGTGAGACTCATCAAATCAGGCATGTCGAGTCATGTAAGTATGTCCGGAGGTCGTATCCAAGCATTTGAACCCCTTATAATGTGCACTGTAGCCAATGAATACACATAGAAGACTGCGAGGGGCAAGTTTGTGAGCTGCAGTCGGTCGAACATATGGAAACACACGACACCCGAAAGGATGAAAGTTGGAGTATTCCGGGGGCCGACCAAATAGAACCTAAAAAGGAGAGATGTTATTAAGAACAGGAGTGGGTAGGTGGTTAATAGTGAAAACTGCAGCACTAAAGGCATCATCCCAGTATGAGATAGGTATGTGAGAGTGGAGAAGCATGGACAGCCCCATTTCCATTATGTGACGATGCTTCCGTTCAGCCCTACCATTCTGCTCTGGAGTGTATAGGCATGACACCTGATGATGAATGCCACGAGCCCCAAAGTGTGACTGCAACCTGTTATTGATAAACTCGGTGCCACCATCGCTTTGAAAAACTTTGATGCGGGATGAAAACTGATTCTCCACGAATGCTTCGAATTGAAAATAGATGTCAACAAAGTCTGATTTGCGACGAAGAGGATAAAACCAGGTAAATCATGAGTAATCATCCACAAACACAGCATAATAAGCAAAACCACTTCTAGATAAGGCTGGAGAAGGCCCCCATAAATCACAATGAATTAAGTCAAGAACATGAGCAGTGCGCTTAGAATTCTCAACAAAAGACAATTTCTGACCCTTTGCCATAGCACAAGACTCAAAAATACCAGGTTTAGGAAGCACAGAAGTAAGAGATAAATAACCATTCTTGTTCAACAAAGAAACAGTGCTAGAGGACACATGTCCTAATCGAGTATGCCAAATCTCAAAAGATGCTCTATTATTATTTTGTCTAACAAATGACAGAAGTGCTTCTTTACCACGGTCCAGCATATATAGGCCATCCTCAACGTGTGCCCGCCCCAGAATTTCTCTGGTGACCTTGTGCTGAATGACAAAACACTGATCATCAAAGGTAATAATAGCACACATATCACAAGTAAGCTTGCTAATTGATAAGAGATTCTTAGTAATTGCAGGCATAAGCAGTACATCAGATAAATGTAAGGTAGAACTAATACGAGCATTACCAATACCAGCAATAACAATAGACACACCATTACCAACAGAGACAAGAGTGTTACCATTGTACGGAGTGACACTCGATAGATTGGAAGCAGAAGAGCTCATATGATTAGTCGCTCCTGAATCCATATACCAGTCAGGGATCGATGAAGCAACACTCGGGGCAGAAGCAATAGATGGCTGAGTGGGATATGCTGAAGGAGCAGAATACTGAGGTGCTGCAAAACCTGGTGGTGTGGGAAGCGCCTGAAGCATCGGAGGAGCATACTGCGGATAGTGCTGAACAAGATGAGCCTGAACTGCCTGAGGAGCATGACCAACATAAGGCGAGTACTGCTGCTGAACATAAGGCTGAGGAACCGAAGCCATAGGGCGAGGATTGGCCGAAGGACACTGACTAGCAATGTGACTGAAACCCTCACAGGTATAGCACTGAATTGGAGACCCATATGCAGCAGATCTAGACCAGGACCCACGGCCAGAACCCTTCCAGGAGCCTCTGCCACCACGTCGGCCATTGGGACGGTCGTTTCCAGCCATGCGTGGGGCCCACGCGTCACTGCCACGCGCGGGTTTTGCCAGCGCGTGAGGCCACGCGCCGCCCATGGCTGGCTGCTGGTCTGAACCAGCTTCTCCCTGCTGCTGTACGGAAGCCACAAAAGCAATTGGACCAGAATTTACTTGCCCCTGGACACTATTCAACTGTGTTTTCTCCACATTAACAATAAAATATTCATATCCCTTAGCCTCATCAACCACATTCATATAATCAGAAAGAGGCTTATGGGCAGCAATAGGTGCACTAAAGTGCTTAAAGTCAGCCCCCAAAGCATTAAGAAACCAAATCAATTTCTCACGATTACTAGCTGGTTCTCCCATGACAGATAATTGATCAAAAATTTTCATGAAGGAAAGGTGAAGCTCATGAACAGTACCATTTTTCCGGATGATACCGGCCTGTTGGCAGAGACTGAAGGCTGCAATGGCAGTACTGTGTTGATATGTTGTGGCGAAGGCATCCCACATCTCCTTCGCGGTGGTGCACTGCGAAATTTCGTTCTTGGCATCGGAAGAGAGAGAAGAATAAAGCACACTGCAGACTCGTTGATCATTAGCAACCCAATCATCATAGACATCATTGGTCTTATCAAAGACCTCTCTAGCTTTGAGAAACGCAGCATCATCAGGCGGAGAAGAGGAGGAGGAAACCGGTGTCTGCATCACTGGGAAATTTGGGCAGGGACTAGAACCATCAAGATGACCATACAATCCCTACGGTCTAAACACATATTGAACCTGCTGTTTCCATTGCAGGTATGTGTTAGCATCCAACTTCGTATTGAGTAAATGGATCGTGGTGTTGAGGGACAACCTGTATGAATTCTTGTTGTCAGCCATGATCAAGAAAAAAAAATTCGATTGAAGAAGAAGAGGGGAGAGGGGCGGCCGAATGAAGAAGAAATAGGGGAGGACGAAAAAAAATTGAAACTGTAGGGAGAGAGGATCAGCAACGCTCTGATACCATGAAAGGAATTTTCCAACTTGATTTTCTATTACCATTTACAAAGTAATATATAGGTGTTTACATATGAATGATACAATGAATCTGGACTAGTTCTAAATATAGACAAGATAAATCTTGATTAATTAGAAATTAATTAAGATCAATCACAATCAATCACAATCAATCACAATCAATCACAATCAATCACAATCAATCAATCACAATCAATCACGATCAATCACGATCTTCTATTGTCACAAAAGCACCGGTTGATATTTACATGCCGATGCGATAAAACAATAAGCACCGGTATCATAATTGACATACATGTGCTGAAAAAAGGAGCATCAATTGCAGGCTTATTCTGGAATATCATAGGCACCGGTATGAGATTCAATACCGGTATTGAACATTTTGAGCACCGAGATACATGTTAATATACCGGTGCACAATTTTCACATCAGATGAATACACAATGCACAGGTATAATTCATAGCATACCAATGAAATAATTAGTGCACGGGTGATCAAATAACATGCACCGGTAAAAATTACCGGTGCATAAAATATTGAGCATCAGTATATCATTTACCAATGCTTCAAATTACATTTAGAAAGTAGAATCGGGTCACTTATCCCCGGTATTCTAAGGGCCTGAAATATTGGTGCCCTTGCAATGAATTAGCGGTGCTTATGACCTTGTTTTGCAGTAGTGTGATGTTTAAATCTTATTCAAAATTCAGTCATTTAACTAGCTCTAGATTTTGTACTATAGATGCATGCTATTGTCATCTTGTACAACTACTATCACCAGAAGTAGCATCCGAGCTCCAGTTTTTGGACTACAGAGCATTCTGCAACCTGGCTGTGAGGAGTTCTTGATTTTTATATGCAAGAAATTTGAAAATTGGATGCAGGTGTGGTTGGTGGTAAATTTGGATATGAGGATGGAGGACGCATTTGTGGAATGCGCCATCAATGTGGCTAATTGTTTTTTCTGAATATTGAGAGGACGCATTCCAGGAATGTGTCCTCAATTTTGTATTATTATTTTTTTGCTGAAAATGTAGAGGACGCATTCTACAAATGCGTCCTCAAATTTGTAAAAAACAAATTTGGTGAAAATTAAGAGGACGCATTCGTAGAATGCGTCCTCAATTTTGTGTTTTTTTGCTGCATATTGAGAGGACGCATTCTACGAATGCATCCTCATTTTGGTCTTTTTTTTAATTCTAGAAAATTTTTATTCTCGAAAACTTATTCCAGGAATTTTTTTTTATTCCAGGAAATTTATCTCAGATTGGTCTTTTTTTATTGCATGATTAAAATTTTTGTCCAGAAAATTTATTTTTTATTCCCAAAAATTTCAGATTATTTTTTGTCGAGTATAGTTGCGGTAAATGTTTGCTCTTGGACTTTTCGAAAAAAAATTCAGAAAATTATAATAACGTCTTGTTTGAAGAAAATTCCGCAATGCATCTGGTTTCGTTAGAGGAAGCGTCTTGATTTTTTAAAATAGTGTCCTGAATTCAACAAATACGTATTTTTCAAAATGAGTCGTGAATTTAAGTAATAAATTTTCTTTGAATGCAGCAATGTATAATTTATTAATTTTCATATACTTGTTTTCGGTGAAGATTGCGCATAAGTAGACTTGTGTTTGTTTGATGATATTTTTAAAATTAGTGTAACGATAAATTAGGATCGTGTGATTTGCAATTTTTAACTAGTCTTGAATATAGGAGTAGGAATGAATTATTGCATAGTTAGAATGAATACAAATTAGCAAAAATGTACAGTAGCTGAACAATACGTGTGAAACGTAATGCAAATGAGTGCTGAATGACATGTAATGTCCTAATGACGACCCCTGTAAAGCTTTCCACCTGTTCTACATGGGGGAGGTCGTATGGTCCAGGTTGTCCGTCGTGGAACAGCCATCTCAGTAGGTACATGTACTTCCTCACGTGGAGCTCCCTCTGGTATTTCCTCCTCCATTTCGTCTCCTGCCTCCTCATTCGAATCACAATGGACATGTGGAACACTACTTGTATCTAATGGAGCGGTAGGCGACATGTATGCATGACTAGCTGTGGGAGTGACATATGCAGTGAAATCAGCTGTAGTCGTGTCATGCTGGGAGGTTTTCCAATGTGACGGTTCGGCATGACTATTTGTGAGAGTACGAAATGCAGTGAAATCTGATGTAGTCATGTCATATTGTGGGGGTTCACGATGTGATGGTCCGCCAATCGCTGGACTCGCATGTGAGGGTCCGGCTTGTGATGAACCAATGTGTTTGTATGGCCCCGAGCACGCAGCCTCCGACCTCCCTGTTGACCAGGTGGAGCCAGACGATGGCTTCTGATGTCAGTATATCTCACACCAGGGGGAGGCTCCTCACAGTGCACATACGGCTGATAATACTGCAGTCTAGAGGGCTTATGCGCATATTGTAGACTACGTGTGACAACACCATGCATTCCCCTGATAACGTCCGTGAAACGTGGGGGACATTCATCCAAATTAATATCTGACATAATGCGCAACTCGGTCATTGCCTGCAACTACATAAACAAGATAAACATGTTAGATTTATAATATTGAGGAAATCTAGAGTATTATTTCTTAACAATATTAGAAATTCAGGAAATACCATACACTCCACAGTTGCACCGTCTCCACGGAAACCCTCTGTAGTTGTTAGAGGCCATCCTGGCAGATCAATTAGGGTCACCGTCCTACGACAGTACCACTCCATGTATTCATGACTGGGTATGTATGGATCCGCAAACCCAAGTGTGTTTACTTGTTGATCAGATCAATATTCCCAAGCATTGAGATATCTTCTCAATTCCACACGCCAATCCATGCCAGACCTTCCTCGACGGTCTCTGGTATGAAGCAGTTTATACTCATCTCTACTAACCAACTGGGTGGGCATTGGCTGGATTAGGCCAAACTGCCTAAGAACACGATGTGTATGATGATACTCTATGGCATGCCAGCAAATGAGGTCAGTGCAAAGTAGCCAATTGTTGCTACCAGCTGTACAGTACCACGAGAATTGTTCCACGACATCCTCCATGTATGGCTGCCAAATAAACTGAAACAACATGCAGGTGTTGCTATTAGGTAACTAAAACCATTTCCCCACCAAGTCAATGCATGGAAATCCGAATTGGCCTATACCTAATTGTCATTGAAAGATGTGAGGTGATCGCGGTACACTTTCAATATGTGTTGGTGATTGTGATAAATCGTACCAGGCTCTCCACTTATGAGGAACAGTGTGAATTATATTAGCCATTTGTTGGATTCGCATGTGGTTTAAAAAGAGTGTCTCTTGACTAATTCGACAAGTACCAGGACCCAAGAGCACTCATCGTCACTGTCACTGGTAGTGCACCGGCAGGTCGGATGGATGGTATGCACTTCCATGCCCACAACTGCCAATAAATAAAATAAAAATGTAATATAAAGTAATATTATGGACATTATATAAATATGGCTAGATTGGGCAACAATTTTACCTGTAGCAAGACAAGTGGCCCAGGAGTGCCAAAATGGCACTCCCCCAACTGTACTGATGTGTTGCACCTAGATCCATCAGTACCGATAAGTAGAGCAACGGGATAAGGTGGCCGAACATGCCTGACATGAGCATTCCCCCAACTAATAGTAGAATGAAAACCCTAGCCCGCTATTGACATTGTACCTCAGTGGGATCAATGGGGAACAGAGTGTGCAATAAGTTTCCCAACCAGCTGGCCCTAATACGACCCCCTCTGATAGCACTGGAGTCTGGTGTAGTACCCAGGTAGTCTGTGCACACTCTCTTCCAGTTCTCTATACGCCTACTAGTGTCTACACCTGTGACTGTGATGCAATCGATTGGAAGAGCCCATAGGATCCCTACATCCTACAAAGTGACATTAGCCTCCCCCATCGGCAGGTGAAATGTGTGCGTTTCTGGTCTCTAACGCTCCACTAGGGCAGTGATGAGGGAATGGTCAATGTGTATTGGTGCGGAATCCAGGAGTCCCTGGAATCCAGTTTCACGCACATAGTGCATAACTTGTACAGGCATTCGATCGGTCCAACATGCCCCATCGCACCGCCTCACCTGCAGTGCCTCATCCTCTAAATGTCCGGTGTACAATGCATGAGCATGATGCTCCTGATGAAGGTACAAAAAATCCTCCTCCATGGGTCCTGGATGATACATTGTTCATCTATGTTGACAATTATTAACACATGTCAAAATCAATTGTTCAAGAATAGCACAAATAAAAGTAATACTGCAGCATGTGATACATATTCCAAAAATAAAAGTAATACTACATCATGTGATACATATTCCACAAATAAAAGTAATACTACAGCATGTGATACACATTCGACAAAATGTAATACTACAGCATGTGATACATATTTCACAAATACAAGTAATACTACATTATCGGTCCAGCATATTCCACGAACGCCACACTACAAACAGAACACTAAGCACGACCTCTCCTACGGGTGCCTCTAGATTCACCCGACACTCGCTCACCCATCTGATTCCTTATCCTTATCTCTGCAAATTGACCACGCCTCCTATTGCGAAACTTTTCAACATCAGGAATCAACCTCCAACTGGCACATTGCCAAAACGATGGGTCTTGTACAGACATGAAACCCTGACTATATTGTTGCACATAGGTGGTAGTGTGATAAACCCTGTTACATAGACTAGCAGGATTTTCACGCCTATGCCAACAGACGGCCAAGGCGTGGGAACAAGAGAAACGGAATATTTGCCATTCACGACAAGTACACTCCTTTCTCTGGTATTTGATGGTGTACTATCTTTCACTAATGCTCCCATCAATGGTCCTCGTCACAACCCTATAAGTCTGCGACATATTACCAAACAAGGTGACGATATGTCCTTGTGCCCATGTGTCTTGCTTCTGAAACTTTTTCCAGTTCCTGTTAGGGAACACGGATCTAGACAAACAAACCAGAATTTAGAATCTAGAAATTGGTCTGCAAACACATAAAGAACTGTAATGAATAAAGAAAGTACCTCCAATTCATGGCGTTCAGTTCCCTTTGGGCAAACATTTCAACTGTGCGCTCGAACGTCGCCTTGACACACGCTGTTATCGGGAGATGACGTGTGCACCATAAACAGTTGTTGAAAATCTCTAAAAATTCATTGTGAGAATTCCCCAGCATCGATCACCCTCATCAAAGGCAAGGCACCACTTACTTCTATCTTGCTTTACCAACCAATCCCAAGCAGATGGATCTATACTCTCCAACTCCTGCTTGTACTCCCTCTACTTGCTCTCTCATCTGGCAGCACCAAGCTGCCAAACCAGAGTCTTCATAAGCACATTCTTGAACCTCCCCCTATCAGCAGTAAGGAAGTTGGACTGAAAATGATGCAAGCAAAATCGGTGATATCCAGCGGGCTCCATCCATTCCTCCATATGTTTCATTGCATTTATAATTCCATCGTGCCGACTGATATGATACAGATTGGCCTGCTATCACCACCAACCACGTATAGATGCAGTCTCTACATGAACCAGTTCTAACTCTCATTTGTTTCTGCATCAACAATTGTGTAAGCGATGGGGAGTATGTAGTCATTCGCATCGTGCGTCACGACAACTAGCATTGTGGCCTTGTATGCACCTCTCAAATGAGTGCCATCCACACTAATGACTGACCTAAAGTGGAGAAAGGCTTCAATCACCTGACCAAATGCCCAGAAAACAAATTTAAATTTCCTACACCCGTGCCCGTGTATTCTGTCAGGTACGTCAGCCCAATCAACAACGGTGCTCGAATTAGCCCTAACAAGCTCATCCATATACGTTGGCAGCTGTTCAAATGATTCCTCCCAAGTTTCGAATACCATGTCAATTGCCTTCTGTCGAGCATACCACGCCTCCTTATAGGAAAGGGTGACATTGAACTCCATCTTGACTTGAGCTTGTACATCTTTAACTGTGTATGAAGGGTTTAAATCAATGTGGTGGCAAATTGAACGGGCAATCATCACCGATGTGAGGTTAATGTTACCCGTAGATCGACCAGCACCAACACACGCATGCTTACTTGCCCATTTGGTGATCTCCCGCATGCCATGCCAAGCCTTTTTAGTTACTCTAGCAACCCAATGACAATTACCAGTTCCTTCAAAAACGTCCTTACATTTTTCATACCATGTGCGTGACCTACTCTCCACGACTCTGTGTTCCTTGTTCATCATTAAACTCCACCTAGAAATAGCTTCTACCAATTCCGGCTTCGTCCAGAATCGCATACCCAACTCCACTTCACTAGTCGCTTAAACATAACTAGAAACTCCTGCACCATAATGAGTTGGGTCATAGCTATCCTCATCAGGGCCCCCATAATCCCTATAGTAGGCCTGTGTATCAGGATTCGCCAGAATGTGAAACGACGAGGATACATTGTTCGTGCACACAACTTGTTCATCATCGTCCCCAGGATTCAAATCTGTTGATAAGGAACGATCATCTTCACTTCCTTCATCAAGTTCAACTTCCTTACCATCGTCTTTGCTACCAACATTACGAACGACATGGTCGGAAATGTCACCCACATAATTATCACCGAAGACATTCGGCTCGTTATGGTCCACACCATAGATACCACCACATGTGGACGGCTGAGCGCAATCCACGTGAACATATGCACCAGGTTGGCTGGACTCACCAATTTCAAAACCTCGACGATAAACAGGTGGTGGTAAACTTAGTACACTGGTAAAGCTCTGCATGTTTCTCAATAGCGACATGAACGTGCTCGGCCGTGCCCCGTCATTGGTGCTTGTCAACTTCTCCGTAATAATGTACAAATCCGCTAAGGACAACGACGATCGATCAACAATGTTGAAGAAGAATGCGGTTGACTCATCATCTTCCACATTATAACACTGATAGTATACGGCCGAACCAATCAGTTCAGGATAGCTGTAATATATTTTCAAGATATACTCCTCACTTGCAATGCCAAGTCTTGTGACGATTAAATCAACTAACTCGGAGTGGTTCAACCTCCTCTCGAGAGTCACGTTCCGCTCCGGTATTAGAGGATCATAATACACACCCACAGTCAAATCAAACTTAATCTGACCCCATTTATACATATACACGGTCAAAAATATCGTACAACTGCATTATACAAATACCTAACTTTTAATTCCTTTTCATTCGATATTCCTTTTCATTGTATCCTCACATATGTGCTCCACTCGGCCACACTAACAAAACTATTACTACAAACTTAATACATTAATCAGTAAACAATTCACATAATTAATTCACATAGTCACACATCAACATTAAACGTTATCATAGCATCATACCAAACATAATCATTCAAACTACACACAATCATACAACACATTCATATTAACAAAATTATTTTGGGTTCTTCACAAATTATAATGTAACACAAAATTCAACAACAAATTTTCTAGGACAACTCACACATAATCGTTGGACACATTCATAAATTCATGTAAGGTTCAATTAGCTTCAGGAATGAAAAATTGACTGGGCGGGTATCTGAGACTCACGGACAAGGTGACCAAAGCGGCGGTCTGGGGTGGTCAGCGGCGGTCAACAACGGTCAACTCCGGTCAACGATGACAAAATCTCAGCTCTTCAACGCCGGACGTGTTGGGCAACAACCAAAAAAACAATATCAATATTAGCAAAAAACAACCCACAACAACAGAAAATAGAAAATTGGAGGGCTATGAAAATCAACCAACCTTGCGGCGGCGCCGAGGTCAACTAGATGAGAACCGGCAAGGAAAATGGCGAAAGCAGGCGGAGAAGGATGGGAATGGTGGAGAAGTCGGGAAGGAGGTGGAATTGATCACTTACATGAACGGAGAGCGGAAAGGAGGCGGAGAAGGGCGTGGAATACCTGAGAAGCAGCGGCGAAATGGCGGAATGGCGGTGAAGGCTTCGGGAAGGAAAGGAAGAAAAAGATCTGAATGGCGAAGTGTTTTGGACATTTTAACAAAGATTGGAGAACGCATTCATTGAATGTGTCCTCGCCACGTGGCAACGTGGACTTCAACAATGCAGAAATTTAGAAATAAAAAAAATTAAAAAAATAACAAAGGACGCAGTAGGCAATAGCTTCCTCAAGAAAAGTAAAAAAAAACTTCATGCGTTCTCCACATTTGAACCTGCTGTAAGTTAGTGTAGCCACAGTACTAGAATTTTTTCGGCTGTGAGTTTAAAGCCAGTCTTCAGCACCCATATAATCTCACCAATCTCAATGCAGTAGGCGTACTATTCATTATAGAAGTACAGTTAAGCCTAGCAATATGATTTTTTATTATTATTATCTTTTTAGTTTCTACAGTTTTATTTATAACTAATAGTTCACGAATTTTATAGGCTATTTCTTTATAAGAATGTCATGGTTCACTTGAAACATGTAAAATTGAAGATTCAATTACATCTTCGGTCGAGCATAAATTACAAAAACGTAATCATCATTCTTTTTTTTTAAATAATATCACCCGAAGGTGGGGGTACTATATTAGAGGTTCCCCACTCCTCATCTGAAACACTTTTACATAGGTAAACCAAAGTTTGTGATGAGGCAACAAAATTGCCCTCCAAAAGTCCTACTAATCCTATACCGAGTTCTTATATTATAAACAAACTATCCTAGCAAAAGGATAGATGATGAAGTTGCGATCCGAAGGTGGAAATCTCCACCCCTCGTGTTAATTTACACCTCCGGCCAGGAAACCTCAGTACCCAAATTAGACTAGAGATATACAGTAATCCTAGATTATGCAAAAGTGAAATCAGTAACATGTCATCCTTCCAGCAGAAGGCCGGGAGAGCATCCAAGTGTTGAAGAAATTTTCCTTTGGTTCCGAAGACAGAACATCATCCTATTTCCAAGGAAGAGAAGAGGACAGTGCATCATTGCAAGACTGGAGGTGCAGAGGCTGAAGAAGACCAGTTTGAGATGGATCGTGATCTGCAAACAAACAGGAGAACTAATTAGCAGTATCAGTCTCTAAGTGAGAAACTAGTGAGCTCTAACATGGGGAACATGAGCCTTGTCCAGCACAATGAGGCCCTTGATATGATGGGGAATGTTATTAGGCTAGATACTTTGAAGATGACAAGTATGATACCTCGCAATCGCATTTGCTACAGAGTTACCCTCCCTAAGAACATGATTCAGCTTTGCTCCACACAACAGGACATTAATTTGAAAAGCTAAGTTAAAGAGGTTCCAATTTGCTGAGTAGGGGCAGTTTATCATATTAATAGCTTGCTTACAATCAGTTTCAAAAATGCAGTTCATATGAATATTAGACAATGATTCAATAGCAAATAGAATGGCTTTCATTTCAGCCTCGATTGGAGAAGCAGCAGAGATGGAGACTGAACATAAATTAATCAAATCACCACAGTAGTCCCGGACTACCATCCCAGCTGCAGCCTTATCAGTGTACCAAGAGGCATCAGTGTTTATTTTAAAAAACCCATCAGGGGGTCTCTCCCACAGAACAGTTGTTATGTTAGGCTTAGGTGGAGGTCTAATGAAAGGTATCCACTGATTCAAAGGTAAAGAGATAGAAGAATGAGTGAAATATGTCTTTGGAGTAGTTAGGAATGCCAGTTTTATTAAGTTGTGAATCTCCTTAGAGATCAGATCTGAGGAAAATGGCACATTATCATGTAATAATCTATTCCTAGCTTTCCAGAGTGACCAACAGGTTAGGGAAGGTATTATTTTGCAGATGAAGTGTTTCCAGTTAGCAAGATCTCTAGTATTCCAAAAAATAAAAAATCTTTCAGGAAGAGAATGAGTGTCCTGAAGATGAAAGTTCACAATGGAAGCCATGTTACCCCAAACAGCTTTAGCAATATGACATGAAATGAAAAAATGCTGTATAGAATCTGAGTTTGAGCAGGCAGGACATTTTGAAGCAAGGCTGAATCCACATTTAATGAGCACCTCATCAAAGGGCAGAAATGATTGCAGCATTTTCCATGTAAATATGGATATCTTTTTTTGCAATGCATTATTCCAAATGAATTTAGAGACAGGGAAATTACCTGGCATCTGAGTGAGCATTCTGTAGGTAGACTTAGAAGTGAAATTACCTGAAGCTTCAGGCTTCCAGACCAGTCTATCTTTTCTCCCTGGGACTAAGACCGCTTCCTGGAGGAAAGACACAGTATCAAGGTCCAAAAAAGAGACAATCTGAGGCAATATGATGGACTCATTATGAATGAAATTTGCTACAATTAAGTATGGCATGCCATCTACTATGTGCTCAGGGATAATAGTACCTAAAGGCCCCCTAAAACTCCAGTTAGCTACCCAAAAATTACAGGTACCCTCCCCATGAATAATTACTGAGTTTTGCTCTGCAAAAGAGTTAATGTGGATAATTCTCTTCCATGTTACAGATTTTCTATAGGATATAGGAAGAGACCAGATCAGTTTTGACCAAAGGGAATTACCTAATTGACTTTTCCACCAAAGTTTAGCTGAACAAGTATCAATTATAGCTTTGACTGATCTAAAACCAAGGCCATTCAAGTCAGTTGAAACTGCAATGTCTTTCCATTTTCTCTAGATTTTATTATTTTTTCCATTTGATTCACCCCAAAAGAATCTGGCTAATCTTTTCTCAAAGGTACGAATTATCATCTTTGGTGGTTTTGTAACAGCCCAAATATGCTGTGGGAGGGAGTAAAGACAGTGTTTTATTAAGACCAGCTTCCCCCTGCACTTAACCATCTATTCTTCCAACTTTGAAGTTTAGAATCCAGGTTAGCCATTAAAGGTTGGAAATACCTTTTTAGTGTTCTTCCCCTAAATATTGGACATCCAAGGTATGTAAATGGGAGTGCACCTTTTTTCATTTTTAGGATGGACTTAACCTGGGAGATCTTTATGTTTGAGGCTCTTTTACTCAGATGGAATTCTGACTTATCAAAATTAAATTTCTGTCCTGAAGTCACCTCGAAGACATCTAAAAAAGCCTTTATTCTTATGAGATTTAATTTAGATGCCTACATGAAAATTATGGTATCATCTGCATATAATAGATGAGATATGGCAGGTATTGAGGCAGGTAATTGAAAATGAGATAGCCTCCCGGTAGAGAAAACATATGAGAGACTCCTTGAAAAAGCTTCAGTAAAAATATTAAAGAGGAAAGGAGAGAGAGGATCACCTTGCTTAATACCTCTAGTAGCTGGAAAAAAACCAACAGGTTTTCCATTAATTAGAATTGAAAATTTTGCCTGTGTTAAATTCCTCATAACTGCATTCAGAAAAATTCCTTGAAAACCGAATTTAACTAAAATCTGCCTAAGAAATTGCCAGTTAACCCTGTCAAAGGCTTTCATTAAGTCCAGTTTCATTATACAGTTAGGAATTCTGTTTTTCTTATCCAAGAATCTAACCATTTCCTGTAAATATAATATATTATCAGAAATGTCTCTCTTCTTCAAAAAAGAAGATTGGTTAGGAGATATCAGAGAGTCCATATAAGGTTTTAATCTTTCCATAAGAACCTTGGAACAGATTTTATTAGATACATTAGATAAACTGATAGGTCTAAAATCCCCAAACTGACATGGGGTTATTTTATTAGGAATAAGTGTAATCCATGTGCTAGATATCCCATTAGGAATATTAGAACCTACAATAAAGTCATTTACTGCCTCTAAAAGATCATTCTTAATAAAAGGCCAGCATTTCTTATAAAACTTAGGTGTGAAGCCATCCGGACCAGGGCTACTGTTGCTACTTAAACTCTGAACAACAAATTTTAATTCAGGTTCCAGAATAGGAGACGCTAAAATATGATTATCAGAATCAGTTAAAATCACTGGAATTTGGCTCAGAAAATGAGAAGAGAAAGTATCATCAGTGCTTTGGTCAGGTTCGGTTAGTAGATCCGAGTAAAAAGAGATTGCCTCTTTCTGAATTTCAGATTCTGTGTTTAGCCATTGACCAGCAGAGTTTTTTATTTTATTAATCTGTATCCTGCAGTTCTTTTCTTGGACAACCTTATGAAAAAATTCAGTATTGTTGTCACCTAATTTATGCCATTTAAGTCCTGCTTTTTGTTTCCAAACTTTTATTTTTCTTTTAAGGCCCTCTGAAAACTAGCTTTTTTCTGATTAAGTTTAACCAGTTCAGTCAGGTTAGGATCATGATCAAAAACAGATTCCTGTAGTCTTAGGGCATCCTCAGCTTGTGAAACATTAGCATCAATATTACCAAAAGATTCTCTGTTCCATGTTTTGATGACTCTTTTAAGCCTAATCAGTTTCAGGTAAAATTTAATCATTCCTTTTTCATGTATAGGTTTATCCCAAGATTCCTGCATTAAACATATGAAATCTGACCTTTGGAACCAGGCATTGATGAATCTAAAAGGTTTGGGATATGAGGGAGTTAGATTAGATAACTGAAGGAGGAGAGGTGAGTGGCCTGAAGTGTGTCTATTGAGAATTTGGATGGAGGAAGATGGGAATTTGGAGCTCCAATAGTGTACAGAGCCCCCTATCTAACCTTTTGGAAGTGGGATTTCTTAGCCTAGAGTTACACCAGGTGAATAAATTGCCTACTGTGTTTATTTCCTGAATACCATTCGAATTAATCCATGTGTTAAAATCCCTAATGCTCCCCAGAGCTGGATTAGAGGGTCCTCTATATTCAGAAAGACTCCTAATAGTATTAAAATCCCCTATAAAAATAGTGTCACTGTTGGATAAAGGCTCTAAATCTTTCCATAAAGCTTTTCTACCATCTCTATCCCTTAAAGCATAAATGAAGGCAGCATTCATATTAAGGGCCAGAGAAAGATGAGATATGTTAACAAAAAGGAATTGGTCATGAGAAGTAATAAGTGAAACCGTGAGGAGATGAGTCCACATTAACCAAATTTTTCCATTAGGAAGGGCCAGACAGTTTGCAAAATGTAATGATGTCATATAGGTCTGTATTTTTGAGTTATCATGCATAGGTTCTATTATGCATAGCAATTGAATTTTCTTAGTTTTGATCAGATTAGATAGCCTAAGCAATGATGTTTCCATACCACGAAGATTCCAGATCAGAAAATTAATATTAACTGTTCCTATCATATTTCACCTGGTTGTGTACCTTTTGTAGCTGATCTTAATAACATTTTATTCAGCTGACTAAGATAGGTCACCTTTTTGTTTTTAGATTTACCTGGATGTTCAAACTTACCTGTATGCTCAGATCCCTCTTCCAGAATTTGTTGTTCATATGGGTCCAGATCCAAAGGTTGCTCCAGGTTCTTCTGTTTACTGCAACTGGTTTCTTCTTGTTCCTGAGAGTGAGTGTCTTCTCCCTGCAAAACAGAGAATCTATTCGACATCTTTCCACCTAAGGAAAGTGTAGGTTTAGCAATAGAATCAATCATAAGGGAATGATGTAAGCCAATGTGAAGATCATCTCTAGCATAAGCTTTCAGAACTGGTTTAGATTTAGCAGTAGCCTTTAATAACCTAGTGGTGGAGTTATCTGGACTCTCTATTGTCAGAAGACTACTAGAAACAGGGGTTGTGGGAGTTTGAGCAGGTTTCAGGAGGGGATCAGGGTTCCTAACTTCCTTATCATTAGAAGAAACATAAGGATCAGTAGGAGAATCAGAGAGCAGCGGTGGTAAATCAAATTTTTTTCCAGTTGCCTGCCACTGAGGGATAGGTTGAGTCTGAATTCTATTAGTTTCCTCAGTCCTTTCCTTTATGTTCTGAGGGTTAACCCCACATTGGCCTAAAGAATGCCCCAGTTTAGCACAATGTCCACAGTATAGGGGGATATCCTCGAACTCAATTGGATATTTCCTATTGTTTGTTATTGAACCAAGCCTAATGTAATGTGGCAGGGGCTTCAGTAGGTCAATTTCAACACAGAATTTTATGGCCGAAGGCCTGGTAAGCATCTCAGTAGCATAATCATTCTTTACAAAGTTACCAATACTATTACCAATAGCTTCAATAGATGAAGAGTTATAGTAATAGAGTGGTACCTCCCTAATTGTACACCAAATCGGGACAATGGGAGATTCTCTCTGGGTAGAGAACTCAGGAGTCCACTTAAGCATTTTCAGTGAAACGCCATTGAAATTCTATATGCCCTTCATCCAAAAGCGTTGGTAGTCGTTAACCTGTTCAAAACGAATTAGTATATGTTTATAATCAAGAGATCCCAACTGGTACTTACCTTCGAACCCAATAGTTTTAAGGGCAACCTCCATCTGATCCATTGAGATTCTACCTTTGGTAAACTTACCGACCAATGCATTGGAGTAATGAGCTGATAATGTAGCAATTTGCTCATCAGAGTATAAGCAGGCAAGATCACCTAGATGGGAGGATTTAGGGATTAGCTCGGGGTTATTTGGGAGTTGTGATGACAACGGAGGGGATTTTGTTTGAAGAGCAGCCGCGAACGTTTTAGGGGGTGGTGGCAGATTGGAGTTGGAGGTGGAAGCTGCCATCGATCGTCGGGAAGAAACCCCGCCAAGAGGCGGAGAAAGAAGTCGTTACCACTGGCAGTTACCGTTGCCGGCGAGTAACGGTCAGAAAAAAGGAAAAGAAAAGAAGGAGTAGATGAACAGTAGAGAACAGAGAAATAATCGCACACACTAACGCACATTCAATCGCACACAGTGGTTAGAATCGCATAAATGTGCTATTTGGAGACTAAAATAACGTAATCATCATTCATTAACCAAAACTGCAAAGTTCTTGCACGAATTATTTCATTGAACCATCTGTTGTACCATTTTACACAAAGTTTGCACGTAATGTGGTTTTTCAAATCATAAATTTGAACTAAAATTTTTAAAAAGAATTCAAAAAATAAGAAAACATATAAGTGCATGAATATACAAAGCGATTTCAAAGTCACTAGTATTTAACTCGAAAAATTAGCAAGAATTGTTGTATATAATAATGAGAATAATTATGGTTCTGAAATGGCACTCAAATTCTTAACTCAATCAAAATCTTCGTATTAATTAGTACGATGATGCACATTATGATTATTCAGTTAATGAATTTTGAAGTTTTATTTTGAGATTAAGAGTAGACATATTTTACTCTCTTTGGTTGAGATAGAACATTTTACTTTTCTAATTGAAAAAAATGACTTTGTTGAAAACATTAATAAATAAAAAAACTAGCAGCATCATTTTACACAAAGTTTGCACGTAAAATTTTCTTTAAAATCACACTTGCATCTGAATCATAACTACAAGCTAGCAATTAGTCAGAAACGAGAATGAGTTTCATACTATGCAATAAACAGTTATGCTAAAATTTTAGAACCGAGAATGAGTTTTTGGTCATGCACCCAGAAAATGATCACGCGTTTTCTTACGATGAACAATGCTCTTGATTTTAAGAGCATAGGACATTAAGACTTGATTATCAGACCTTGTTCTTTATTTTTCTTTCATTATACTTAGGCTGTTAGGCACTAACAATACTGATTCATGATGAATAAGTGTACTAAGAAAAGGCCACAAAGGATAAAGCAAGATACGATATCGAGAAGGCGCAAAATATGTTGCAGGAACAAAAAAATGAAAGCAAAGCTTGGAAACCAAATGATTTGTTGCAGAAACAAAAAAACTAAGGAAAGCGAAGGCAAAGACGTTTTGGTGTAGAAAATGTTTTCCACTGCTTTTCTCCTGGGTGAGGTATTATAAGTGAAAATGAGATTTTTGAACTGTGTGCGATTTTTACCTTCACTGTGTGCGATTTCCAAATCCCAATCAAAGATTACATTTCATCACTTCCTCCCTTCTTCATCACTACTCTTCGTCCCTCTGTAACTCCAATCCGTGTAGCTTTTAGGTTTAACCGCCGGTAACGGCTTCTGTGCCGATAACGGCTATTTCACCGTTGTCGACCATGGCGATTCCGAATCCAAAAATCCCTAATCCTAACCAAATTCTGCCACCACCCCTATCCTTCGCGGCTGCTGTACAGAAAAAATCTCCTCCCTTAGCCAAAATGTTACCAAATAACCCAGAGCTAGTTCCTAAATCTCAACATCTTGGTGATGTTGCCTGTCTTTATTCTGACGAACAGATTGCAACCTTGTCTTCCCACTATGCTAATGCCTTGGTCGGCAAATTCACAAAGGGGAGATGCTCAATGGAGCAACTGGAGCACTTTTTCAAAACGATAGGTTTCACAGGTAAGTATCAACTTGGCTCCCTCGATTATAAGCATGTGCTCATTAGGTTTGAATTGCTAAATGATTATCAACGAGCATGGATGAAGGGAATCTAGAACTTCAATGGAATACTCCTTAAAATGCTTAAATGGACTTTTGATTTCTCAACCCACAAAGAATCACCTATAGTCCCCGTTTGGTGTATAATTAGAGAAGTTCCATTGTATTACTATAACTCGGCTACAATTGAATCAATTGGTAATAGCATAGGTAGCTTCATTAAAACGGATCTTGCTACTGATTTGCTTACAAGACCTTCAGCTATTAAGTTATGCATAGAAATTGACCTTCAAAAACCTATCTGTAACTACATCAGGCTTGGTTCTGTAACAAATAATAGGAAATACCAAGTAGATTATGAGGATATACCTCTTTACGGTGATCATTGCTCCAAATTAGGGCACTCCAAATCCCAGTGTAGAGCCTTTCCCATAAATACTAATGTCAATATGCCTGAACTCACAAATCCTTAGTCACAACCTCAATGGCAAGCTACTGGAAAAAAATTTGAAACTTCTCCACTGCTCTCCTCAGATGACCAAACTACCTTGGAAATTCCTGTGATTACTGAGCAACTTAACCCTGAACCCATAAATACAGCTCCCCTTAATCTGGAAACTAACTCAGACCTAGAGACTTCTGAAAATCTGTACTGGTAAGGGATAATTCATCAGTCAGTCTCTCTAATCCTACTACTCAGGCTCCACTAGATAACTCTATATCTAAGCTGTTAGATAGAACTACTTTAATTAGTTTTACTCCAGTAACCTATGCCTCTGATGATATCCAAGTAGGGAGCTCTCTCTCTAGTCTGATTAGGAAGAATGGGGTATCCCCTTCTCTCCTAAACAGAATGGGAAACAGATTCTTTGTATTGCAGGTGGACTTAGATGACAATGCCCAAGATCAGGATGATATCCTACATCATCAAGCTAGCTCGAGCTCAACTCCATTACAGGGGCAGCCCCTTCATTCAGGTAAGGCAAAAGGTAAAAAGACAAATTACTTCAGTCAAATAAATAAAATGATGCTTAGATCATCAACTAAAAGTCACAAGTCCAGTGAACAATGATAGGTTCTCTCTCAATAAATTTCTTGGTTTGGAATATCAAGGGTATGGATACATCAATGCTTAGATTAATCAACTTAGTCAGGATTAAAAAGATTCAATTCTTATGCATCATTGAACCAATGCATGACAACTCTAAATTAAAATCCTATATGGATATACTTAAATTTGCTGATGGAATAACCCTAGATAATGGAAAAATATGGCTGATGTGGTCTAATCCCTTTTTAGTAAACCTTCTCTTATCCCATGAACAGTTTCTGCATGTGCATATATCTCATAAATCTATAATTCTTCAAATGGATGTTATTTTTATTTATGCTCTTAGGAATAGGGAGGGTAGGAAAACATTATGGAGGGACTTAGCAGCAATAAATCAAGGCGAAACTATTTTCATTGGAGATTTCAATACCATTACTTCCCTTACTGAATATAGAGGCCCTAGTTCACCCTCTCTAGGAAGTATCAGGGATTTTAATACTTGGATAAGCACTTCTGGAATTCAGGATATTACCACTGTTGGTAATCTATTCACTTGGTGTAACTCTAGACTCAGGAACCCCACTTCCAAAAGGTTAGATAGAGGATTAAGTACCATTTCATGGAACCAGAAATTCCCCTCTTCCTCTATCCAAATTTTGAATAGACAGACCTCAGACCATTCCCTCTGTTATTAAATATTTCTAATCTATCTACTCTTAATCCAAGACCTTTCAGATTCCTTAATGTTTGGTTTAACCGTAATGATTTCTACACTCTAATTCAGAATAGTTGGGATAAACAAATGGTTGAAAAAGGTCTGATAGGATTCTACCTGAAATTGATTAGGTTAAAGAAGGAAATAAAACTTTGGAATAGGGAATGTTTTGGTCATATAGATACCAATTTAATCAATGCTGAAGAGTCTCTTCGTAAGTAGGAATTGATCTATGATTTAAATCCCTCTCAATCTGAATTCATTAATTTAAATTAGAAAAAGCACTACTACTGAGAGCTCAGAAAGAGAAAGATAAGTTTTGGAAACAAAAGGCAAGACTGAAATGGCATAAATTAGGTGATAATAATACACAATTCTTTCATAAGGTTGTGCAAGAAAAAAATTGTAGACTACAGATCTCTAAAATCAAAGATAGAAATGGTCAGTGGTTAAATTCTCAACTTGATATTCAAAAAGAGGCCATATCATACTACTCGGACTTATTATCTGAACCTAATCAGGACCCAAATCAGACCTACTATGTGCATTTTCTGAGTCAAATTCCCACTTTGATTACTGCTCAAGATAATATGGAATTAGCCAGATCTGCCTCTGAATCAGAGGTGGAAGCAGTAATAAAAGGTTTGAGTAGCAACAGTAGTCCTGGCCCTGATGGATTTACTAGTAAATTCTATTCTAAATGCTGGCACATTATAAAAAAAGATCTTGTTGAGGCAGTTAATGATTTCATTAGAGGCTCTCCCATTCCAAAAGGAATAGCTAGTACATGGATCACATTGATACCTAAAAAAACAACCCCTAGTTCATTTGATGATTTTAGGCCTATTAGTCTTTCTAATACTATTAATAAAATCTGTTCCAAAGTATTAATGGAAAGACTAAGACCTTACATGGACAATTTGATCTCACAAAATCAATCAGCTTTTATGAAAAATAGAGACATTTATGATAATATCCTCTACCCTCAGGAATTAGTGAGATTTTTGGATAAAAAGGACAGAATACCTAATTGTATTATAAAACTGGATTTGCAAAAGGCCTTTGACAGAGTTAACTGGGACTTTCTAAAATGTGTTCTTAGGAAATTTGGTTTTGCTGGTCCTTTCCTTACTGCTGTAATGTCAAATCTATCACAAGCATATTTTTCAGTTCTAATAAATGGAAATCCAGTGGGTTTTTTCCAAGCCACTAGAGGAATTAAGCAAGGTGATCCACTCTCTCCTTTCCTCTTTAACATTTTTTCCGAAGCGTTTTCTAGAAGTTTATCATTCATTTTCAATAATGGTAAACTCTCATATTATCGGATGCCATCTTTAATTTCACCAATTTCTCATCTTATGTATGCCGATGATACCATTATCTTCATGCAAGCCTCCAAATCTAACTTAATCAAAATTAAGGCTTTCTTGGACATTTTTGAACTCACTTCGGGCCAAAAGTTTAACTTCCATAAATCTGATTTTTACATTAGTAGAAGAGCATCTAATATAAAGTTAATCCAGATGAGGTCGATCTTGAAAATGAAACAGGGATCCTTCCCTTTTCAATACCTCGGATGCCCTATTTTTAAGGGTCGAACTTTAAATAGACACTTTCAACCTCTAATGGAAAAACTAGATAACAAGCTGAAAAACTGGAAAAATAAATGGTTAAGCTCTGGGGGCAGATTAGTCTTAATTAAAAGCTGCTTGGACTCCCTTCCTCAGCATTTATGGGCTGTGACCAATCCCCCGAAGTATATTATCAGATCATTTGAGAAAAGATGGAAAAATTTTTCTGGGGAGAAACTGACGGGAAAGGAAATAAAATATGGAAAAAATGGTCAGATCTTGCCAAACCAATACTCCAAGATGGCTTGGGGTTTCGATCTATCAAAGGCATAGTTGATGCATGTTCCCTTAAACTTTGGTGGAAAAGCCAAATAGGCATAACTTTATGGTCTAAACTACTTTGGTCTTTGCCAGATTCCTATAGATCTTCAGTTACATGGAAACGAATTTGTTCTATCAATTCCATAGCTGAGAAAAATTCACTTGTTATCCATGGTAAAGGTACTTGTAATGCTTGGACCTCTAATTGGTGTCCTAATGGCCCTCTGAGCAATAACATCCCAAGTAATATCCTGGACACTTTTCAGCTGTATTCAGTTTCTGATTTCGTTAGGGATAAATCTGTGATTCTTTCTCAGATATCTCCTTATCTGGAAAATGATACTTTGGTTTTTTTGCAGGAAGCGATGGTGGTGGAAGATAGGGAGGACAGAATCATATGGAAGCCTGACATTTTAGGAAATTTCTCATTCAAAACTGCATACCATACCATCACAACCTTCACAGGTAATTTCCCTATCTCAAAACATGTATGGAATGTACTGCTGCAAAAAAAAGATTTCGATTTTTATATGGAAATTGCTTCATTCATTCCTTCCCTTCGATGATGTCCTGATAACTTGTGGCTTTAGTTTGGCTTCTAAATGCCCTGTGTGCTGCTTCTCAAATTCAATAGAGCATTTTTTTATAACTTGTACACTGGAAAAATCAATATGGAGTACTCTGATAGACTTTAGCTTATCTGAAGATCAATCCCTCTCTCAAAGATTTTTTGCCTTTTGGAACTGTTCAGACTTAACTTCAAGCATCCAGTTGTTGTGTAAAATACTTCCCCCTATAATCTGTTGGAATCTTTGGAAGGCTCGGAACAGATACTTCTATGACCAGGTCCCCTTTTCTGCTGAGCTTATATGTACAGAGACACTGGAGCTCATTACATTAGCATTATACTCCTGTCCCACAAAGATGAGTCCTACTTCTGCATTACCTCAAACTTTGAGACACCTACACCCTTTTCTTAGGCCACCTCCAAAACCAATCTTCAGATCAGTCCGGTGGGAAAATCCTGTCATTAACTCAATAAAAATCAATACGGATGCATCATGGTTGTCTCATACAGCTGCAGTTGGGATTATAGTGAGGGATAGCTCTGGCATGCCGCTTTACATTACTTCAACCACTATAGAGGTTGTATCTCCTCTTCATGCTGAAATCTTAGCTATTCTTGCTGCCTGTCAATCTTTCCCTCATGCTGACATTCCCTCAATCATTGAATTAGACTCTAGTTTAGCCATTAACATGATTGAAAACCCATATTCTGCTCACTGGAACCTTTTCAATTTGGCCTATAGGGTGAAAGGTTTACTGTGTGGAGCTACTCTAAAGCATGTTTATAGAGAATGCAACTCTGTGGCCAATGCAATAGCGAAATATCATGCTACTCATAACCAGCCATTAAACATGTATAATCTGCCTGATCATATTAGAGGTCTCATTACCTTAGATAGGAAGCAATTCCCTCATGTTCGAATCCACAAACATGGCCTCAACAGGATGTGATACTGCTGATGGTAATTATTTTTTATGCAGATCAATTGCTACGCATGGTATACTCGCACTGATACTGAGACCAGTGGAGCTGCTGTTCATCCCTTGATGGTCAATCTTGTGTTTCAACGCATATATACACATTACGGGTTTCCAACTATTCCTTCTGTTGCTGCCAAATTTTGTGCAACTAAAACTTTCCATACTTACTTTGGTTGCTGCAATTATCATACTTATCATGGACTATCTGTCTTCGAAGTTGCCTGGCCAAAGGAGAAAATTAACATGAGGGCTGGAGATTCTCTCTTTTGGATCGCAACTCACTACAGATCACGTCACTTTTGTATAGCTGTTTATATACCCTTAATATAGATAGTGTTAGGAATTTTTGGAGGCAACCAAGTTGCCTCAATGGTTGTAGGAAACCAAATACTCTGGATGTACTGATGTTTTGATTGGTTACAAGGCCTGGGGATCCTATATACATATCCCTCACCTACGGGTGTTTTCATTTAAAAAAAAGTGAAAATGAGAACTACAAGCATGCAACAATCAAACTACAATTATGCAACAACTATGAAACGTGCTACCTACAATTTTGGAACAACCATGCAACGTGTAAACTACATTCATGCAACTAACACCGTACTGACTAAGTCATGAAAAGTGAAGGCTGCAACAGTTTACTAAAAATAGATTAGATGCCACAGTAATGCTGCAGTAAAAATGGAGAAGGAGATTATCCAACAAATCACCCCCTTAAGCTTCTTCTTCATTCCGAATTTGAATAATTTCAAGCTTCTGTTGCATCTCGATGAACTTGATCCTTGGCAATGCTTTTGTTAAGATATCAGCTAGTTGCCCATTGGTGCCAACATGTCCGACATTCATCCTCCCGTTTCGATACACTCTCGAATGTAGTGAAACATGATGTCAATGTGCTTGCTCCTACTATGGTGCACCGGATTTTGAGTAAGAGCAATTGCAGATTTGTTATCAATCAAAAGCTTGAAACCAAGTTCTTCGTGCCCAACTAATTCGCTGATGAGTCGACTGAGCCAAACTCCTTGACATGCTGCACTTGCTGTTGCAACATACTCCACTTTGCAAGAAGACAAAGCAACAATCCTTTGCTTTTGTGAAGTCCACGAAACCATGTTGTTCCTAAGGAAGAAAGCTATCCTGGAAGTGCTTTTCCGGTCATCTATGTTACCGGCGAAGTCACTATCGCTGTAGCCAACTAGTTTAACATCGCCTCCACCTGACTTGTAGCAGCATCCATACCTTAGTGTACCTTGAATATACCTAAGTATTTGTTTAATTGCAGCCCAATGTTGAGCACTTGGAGCTTCCATGTATCGACTTGCAACGCCAATCGCATGAGCTAAGTCTGGTTGTGTATTCACCAAATAACGAAGGCTTCCAACAACAATCTGATACTTTGTTACATCCACATAACCGCTGCCATCTTGCTTGCCTAAACGAAGTCGATTTTCATTTGGATTATGACATGGATTACAACCATTCATATCTACAAACTCCACTATATTTTCCGCATAAGCTCCTTGGCAAACCGTGATTTCACCATCACCTTGACGCACCTCAATTCCCAGGTAATAACTAAGAAGATCGAGATTGCTCATCTTAAACACTTGCTGCATTTGGGTCTTAAACTCAACGATTTCTTCAACATTTGTCCCCGTAATAATTAAATGGGTAATATGCAAATATAACCCTATATGTTGGAGAAAATGCAAATATAACCCTGAGTTGTTTTTTAGTGTAAATATAACCCTAACTATTATACATATGTGCAAATATAACCCTAACTATTATACATGTGTGCAAATATAACCCTAAAGCCATTATTCCAGCATTGATTGACCAGGGTTATATTTGCACTTTCAATTATCGCAGGTTTATATCTGCACATTCATTATCACAGGGTTATATATGCACTTTCATCAATTATATAGGGTTATATATGCACTTTTCTCTAATTAAATCATCAACGTAAACTCCCACAAGCAGAAAATTTTGAGCAGTACCTCTCCGATAAACGGCATGCTCGAGCTGGCTTCTCGTGAACCCAAGTGCAGTGAGTGAGGCATCTAGTTTTGAGTTCCACGCATGCGACACTTGCCGAAGCCCATACAGAGCCTTACGTAGCTTAAGCACCTTCCCTTCAGTGGCGTTGTTGACAAAACTGGGTGGCTGCTTCACATAAACATCCTCCGCAAGGTCACCGTTCAAGAAGGCCGACTTAACATCCATGTGATGCACCTGCCATTTATTGTATGCTGCGAGTGCAAGCAATAATCGCACCATCTCCATTCTTGCGAATGGAGCAAACACCTCCTTGACGTCCGCCCCCTGTTGCTACGCATATCCCTTTTCGACGAGTCTCGCCTTGTGTTTAACAATGTTTCCAGCAGAGTCCTTCTTCACTTTAAAACCCCATTTGAGCATGATAGCATATTGGTTGGATGGAAGGGATACAAACTCCCATGTCTTATTGTCGACAATCGATTTCATCTCTTCCCTCATAGCGTTCCTCCAAAACACATCTAAGAATGCTTCTTCGATACTCGTCGGCTCCTCCGCTGCCAAGAAACAGTCACCTCCTTCTTTCACGTTGTTGATCTCATTTGTGGCATTATAAATGTCCACAATTTGCCGGTATCGCAGAGGTACTGAGTTGGGGCTTAAGTGTTCATCGTGTGTGGGTGGCGTTGCCCACTGAATCTACATCGGCATTGCTGCTAGTGTTCTTGGATCAGCTTCCGGTATGATAGGTTCAGGAGTTTGTTCCCATGGTGCTGATGAACTCAGCGAACTGGTCTCTTTGTTGTAGACTACAGTGAACATGGTTGGCGTTGTTGTTCCTATGCCACTTGACGTCTCCCTGCTCCAGCCGCAATGTTCTTCGAAAACAACAACCCTTGTTACGTATAGCTGCTTGTCTACCAGATCGTAAACCCGGTAAGCTTTTGCACCTTTCTCGTAACCCATGAACACTCCCAGCATCGAATGGTCTGCAAGCTTATCCATGCCTGGTCCAACCTTCTTGACCTGTGCGACACATCCAAAAGTTCTCAGATGGTGCACGCTCGGCTTCTTCTTATGCCATGCCTCGTAAGGCATCATGCCATCCAAACTTCTTGTTGGTACACGGTTGAGGATGTATACTGCAGCTTTCACCGCCTCTCCCCAAAACATCCCTTGCACAAGCATCGATTTCATGAGACTTAGATTTCATGAGACATCAAGCCATTTCGACCACTGTTTGATTGCGCCTTTCCACCACGCCATTTTGTTGTGGCGAGTAAGGTGCCGTAGTGTTATGCTTAATGGCATTTTGCTTGCAGAACTCCACAATCTCACTAGAGTTGAATTCACCGCCGCGATCAAAACGAAATACAAGCAATTTGTATTCACGTTCTGCTTTAGCCAGTGCCTTGATTTTCTTGAAGCACTGAAATGCCTCATCTTTCATCCTGAGCAACTCGATCCACATAAATCGACTAAAATCATCAACTATGAGTAGAATGTACCTTTTACCTCCTGTGGTTGTTGGTGTGATTGGGCCACACAAGTCGCTGTGCACCAACTCCAAAGGATGTTGTGTAGGAAATGTCGAGGCTTACAGAAATGGCATTCTATGCTGCTTCCCAAGTGCACATCTATCACACAGTTCCTCCACATGCTCTATGTATGGAATGCCCCGTACCATCTCAATCCGTGAAAGGTTGTGCAGAGCACGAAAATGTAGATGCCCAAAGCGAGCATGCCATAGCCAATCAATGCCATCCTTTTGCACCATCAAACTCACTGGTATCACAAGATTTAGGCTCAGAGTGTAGAGCCGGTTGCGTGTGCGTGATACCCATGCGAGCACTTTGCGTGTTCGATCAAGGATACAAAGCACCCCACCTTCTATAACAATCTTGCATCCATTTTCATTGAGTTGCCGAGTGAAATAATGTTGCTCTGCAAGCTTGGAATGTAGTATACGTCTGAAAGAATTCGATAGTTGCCGGTGAGACACTGGAACACCATTGAGCCCTTTCCACAAATATTCACCACCAAACCATCTCTGAATCGTACCGTCCCATGCACCGTTTCATCAAGTGTCCTGAATGCCTTCTTCTCTCCGGTCATGTGGCTACTGGCGCCGGTGTCGAGATACCAAGCGCCATTACCTGTATCTGCTGGCACCACCTTCTCTTCATTCAAGTATACTTTCTGAGCCGCATCATCCAACATCCCAATCTTCACCATGAGTAAGGCTGGTTCATCATCAACCTCCGCATCAGTTTGAGTGAGATTGGCCTGCTCTTGTTGGTCCAGATCACACCTTTTCTTGTGACACTCCTTAGCCCAATGTCCTGGAATGCCACAGTAGTTACACTTTCCTTTCTTGCGATCATTTTTGCTAGTGTTGCTTGACTTCGCCTTATCCCCGGATAAAGACTTTACTTTTACTGAAGCCTTGGTTTGCTTGCTACCGCGGCTGGATGAGCCATGTCGGCATTGTTGTTGTCGTGCTTACCACCCCTCCTCCGTGAGGAGTAAATGACCTACTCCAGGTGCAGGGTCATCAAGTTCACCATGCTCTTCCACTACTAGAAGTCGCCCTGTGAGCTCTTCGATGGACAAGGTTTTGAGATCCACGAGTGACTCCATAGCCATGGCCATCTTCTTGTATTTTTGTGGTACACTCTGAAGGAATTTTAGCACCGCTTTGTGCTCGTCCACCGGATCGCCTAACACCTCAAGATCATTCACAATTGCTGTGAGTCGAATCCCAAAAGTTTCCACTCCCTCACCATCATTGAATGTGAGATTCTCAAACTCCGTCCGATGAGTTTGTGCCTTGGATTCTCAAATGTGCTCAACGCCAACTCGCATAACCTTGAGTGTATCTCATTCCTCCTTGGCAGTTGTCTTGACTCCAAGGGTACGCACCAACTCCGGTGGGACTGCTCGAAGGAGTGCCAACATTGCCCGTCGATCATCACGTTGATTACCCAGACCATCCTCAATCACCTCCCACAAGCCTTGTGCTTGAAGTTGCACCTTCATGAAGATCACCCAATCGGCATAGTTGGTCCGTGTGAGAACCGAAAAGTGCACGGTACCATCACTCTCCCTTATAACCCGTTCTACTATGCATATCTCACTTCTTTCCCCCGTCTCATTGCCTCGACCAAGTTTGGCCATTCCGATGGTTGTGGTGTGGATGTTCCTCCTTTGTTTTTGTCACCAGCTGCTCCTACTCCTCGTCCTGCCATTTTGTCGAAGTGGATCGAACATCGAACGACTACAGAGTCTTGGATCAAACACCAACGCTCTGATACCACTTGTTGTTGCAGGAACAAAGAAACGAAAGCAAAGCTTGGAAACCAAATGATTAGTTGCAGAAACAAAAAAACCAGGGAAAGCAAAGGCAAAGACGTTTTGGTGTAGAAAATGTTTTCCACTGCTTTTCTCCTGGGTGAGGTATTATTTATAAGTGAAAATGAGAACTACAAGCATGCAACAATCTAACTACAATTATGCAACAACCATGAAATGTGCTACCACAATTTTGGAACAACCATGCAACGTGCAAACTGCATTCATGCAACTGACTGAGTCATGAAAAGTGAAGGCTGCAACAGTTTACTAAAAATAGAATAGATGCTGCAGTAAAAATGGAGAAGGAGATTATCCAACAAAATACTACCAAACAGCCACTTCTCTAGCTATCTCTTCATCCATATCGCTGATATTATGCACTGATGCAACCTCGTCTCATTCACATTGAGGTAGGAAACCGATGTGGAGCAAAGTCTGGGCGAGCCGTGCCTTGTGTTTAATCGGTGTGACGCATATCCATTCCGGTCCTTCGTGTTTAACCAAGCTGATTATGAAATTCACAAGCAACCTTGAGATTCCAGAATATCATAGGCATCGGTATGAGATTCATTACCGGCGCTGAACATTTTGAGCGCTGGGATAAATGTTAACATACCGGTGCACAACTTCTTGCTCCGGATGGCTACACCATGCACTAGTATAATTCATGGTGCAAGAATTTATGCACTGGTGGTCAAATAATGTGTACCTGCATCAATTACCAGTGCTTAATATGTTGAGCATCAGTATCATGTACCGGTTCTCAAAACTACGTCCTAGCACCGGGTCACTTAGGCACCAATATTCCAATGACTTGAAATATTGGTGCCCTTGCGATGAATTGCCCATGCCTTTGACCTTGTTATGTAGTAGTGTGATGTTTTAATTCTTACTGAAATTTAGTCATTTAACTAGCCTAGTTTCTCTACTACGGATGCATGCTGTTGTCATACTGTACAAAAACTATAATAGGAAGCATCACCCAGAGCTCCAGTTTTTGGACTACAGAGCATTCTGCAAGGTGGCAGTGAGTGGAAAGCCTGTCTCGAGCACCCATATGAATCTCACGAATCTCAGTGCAGTAGGCATAATATTCATTGTAGAAGTACAGTTACACCCAACAATATTACTTTCTGTGAAGAAATGTGTGGTCTTCACCCAATTGTTCATGAACATTCACTTCTTTGGAGGATAGCAAAGACAATCATTCAAAGCATTAAATTGCAACACTATTCTCATCCCATGCTTAGCAAGTTGAAGCATTATTTCTTTGACTATTGGGGTTCAACTATCATGGTTTTTTGGCAAGAACCATTTGGAAATAATGTTCACAACACATGCTTGAAGCAAGAAGGAGGATTCTTGGGATATTGGGATAAGTTTTGTTTGAGAGCTCTTGGCCATTGGTGAACTTGGAGTAGAATAAATAGGGGATGAACTTAGGAGTTCAAACATACTTCAAGCATAGCATTCCTTTGCTACTTGCTTTCTTCTCCCTTTGGCTCTCCTTTGTAGTTGTAGAAGCCAAAGCCCCCATCTTTATGTTTTTCCACATAATTCCTTCATAGGGGGTAGGCAAAGTCTTGTAATACTTTCTCCACATATAGTGAAGCTTCCGGTCTCCTCCGGCCGTGGATGTAGGTCAACTTGACCGAACCACGTAAATCCTTGTGTTCATTATTTCCTTTATTTTCTTCACGTTGTCTTTGTTATCCATCTTTTTGGGCTAATAGATATCTCTTGGGATTCATATTCCTAACAAATTGGTATCAGAGCCATATCTCATTTTTTATCTATTAGCCATCATGACGGTAACAAGGACTTTTATTGAAAAGTTTGACCGGAGTGTAAACTTCAGTATGTGGCAACTCAAGATGGAAGCCATCCTAATCCAAGATGGATGTGAGCTAGCCCTTGAAGGAGTGGAGGAAAGGCATGCGGACATGTCTCCGGAAGATTTTGGTGATCTAGACAAGAAGGCTAGATCGGCCACTATTTTAAATCTCTCTAACGAGATTTTGCAGGAAGTTGCTAGTGAGAGAACTGCCAAAGGTATGTGGGATCAGTTGAAATCTACATACATTAAGAAGACAATGGAGAATTGCCTCTATTTGAAATAAAAGTTGTACATGTTGAAAATGGCGGAAGGTACATCTATACTCTCACATCTTGATAAATTTGATTCCATCATTTTGGATTTGGAGAATGTAGATGCTAAAGTTGATGAAGAAGATCAAGCCATTTTATTGTTATGTTCCCTTCCCATGTCCTTTAAGTATTTTCGAGATACTATGATTTATGGGAAAGAGTCGGTCTCATACAATAGTATAAAATCTGCATTAAAATCTAAAGAGCAGATTGATAGGAACATTACAGGGGAATCGAGTGGAACTCATGCTAAGGGTTTATTTGTGAGGGGTAGAGGAGAAAATAGAGAGTCTGAAGGTGGTAGATCCAGAGGGAGGTCAAAGTCTAGATACAGAAATAAAATTTGCAACTATTGCAAGAAAAATGGGCACATCAAGGCTGACTGTTTTAAATTGAAAAATAAAGAAAAATATAAAAATGAGCAGAATAGCAGCAATGCTGGTGAAGCTAGTGTAGCAGAAGATAAGAGTGATGGAATCATATTTGTGGCCATGGATAATAAATCAAGGTCTTCTAGTGAGTGGCTCTTAGATTCGGGTTGTTCTTACCACATGAGTTATGATAGGGGGTGTTTTTCCACTTATGAAGAATGTGATGGTGGAATTGTTTTGATAGGTAATAATTCTCATTGTAAAGTTGTTGGTAGAGGAACAATTCAAATCAAAATGTACGATTGCATTATTAGGACACTCACTCATGTTAGGCATGTTCCTGACTTAAAGAAAAATCTCATCTCTCTTGGCACTCTTGATGCTCTCGAGTACAGATATTCAGGTGATGGTGGAATACTGAAAATCTGTAAAGGTGCTCTTGTGCTAATGAAGGCTTGCAGAGTTGGAACTTTGTATGTTTTGCAGGGATCTACAGTAACTGGGGCAGTGGCTGTCTCTACTTCCTCAGATGAAGACATCACCAAATTGTGGCATATGAGGTTGGGACATATGGGCGAGAAAGGCTTAACATTGAAAGCAAGAGAGGTCTACTTTGTGGTCAAAGTACTGGTAAGTTGGACGTTTGTGAACACTGTATTTTTGGAAAGCAGAAAAGAGTTAGCTTTCGTTCACTTGCAGTTCATAAAATGAAAGGTACTTTGGACTACATTCATTCTGATCTTTAGGGGCCCTCTCGTGTTCCTTCTAAGGGTGGTGCAAGATATATTCTTACTTTTATTGAGGACTATTCAAGAAAAGTTTGGGTATATTTTTTGAAGCTTAAAAGTGATGTTTTCCTGACATTTAAGCAATGGAAGACTTTGATTGAAAAACAGACAGGAAAACAAATTAAGCAACTAAGGACTGACAATGGGTTGAATTTTGTGGAAATAAATTCAATGAGTTCTGCAAAAATGAAGGAATAACTCGACATCGTACTGTTAGAATGATGCCTCAACAGAATGGTGAGGCAGAGCAGATTAATCGTACTCTTTTGGAAAGAGCTCGGTGCATGATCTCAAATGCCAAGTTGACATTAGACTTTTGGGCAGAAGCCATATCTACGGCTTGTCACATCGTCAACCGATCTCCATGTACACCTCTTGATTTCAAGACTCCGAAGGAAGTTTGGTCAGGTACTCCTGCTGATTACTCTAATTTAAGAATATTTGGGTGTCCGGCTTATATGCATGTTATCGAGGGAAAGCTAGAGCCTAGGGCTAAGAAATGTATTTTCCTCGGTTATGCCTCAGGGGTGAAAGGATATAGATTGTGGTATTCTGATCCCAAATTACCCAAATTTGTAATTAGTAGAGATGTTACATTTGATGAATCTTATATGTTACATCCTGGAAAAGAGTCTTGTAATCCTTGTGATTCAGAAAAAGAGGATAGTGCACAAAAGCAGGTGGAGTTAGAGATTGGTGGTTCTTCCGGGAGAAACCCAACCCAAGAAGTGGTTGAAGAATCTGATCATGAACATGCTGAAGATAAACCGGGAGATGAGGATTATTCCATTGCCAGAGATAGACCAAGACGTGATATTCGACCACCATTGATGTATGCAAATTTGGTTGCATATGCTTTATCAGTGGCACATGAAACAGGTGGAGACAAAGAACCTTCCACATATTTAGAGGCAGTTTCCGGTGCTAATTCAGACAAATGGTTGGTGGCTATGAATGAAGAGATGGAATCTTTACACAGGAATAGAACATGGGATCTTGTGGTGCCACCAAAAGGAAAGAAAATTGTTGGTTGCAAATGGGTTTTCAAGAGAAAGGAAGATACTTCGGGTGTTGATAATGCAATGTGCAAAGCACGATTGGTCACAAAGGGCTACAGTCAGGTACAAGGTGTAGATTTCAATGATGTTTTCTCACCTGTTGTGAAACATAGCTCTATTCGTGTATTGCTTGCTTTGGTTGCCATGTATGATCTGGAGTTAGAACAGCTGGATGTCAAGACAGCTTTCTTGCATGGTGAATTAGATGAACATATCTATATGAGTCAACCTGAAGGTTTTGAAGTTCAAGGTAAGGAAGACCGAGTTTTCTTGTTGAAGAAATCCTTGTATGGATTAAAGCAGTCTCCAAGACAATGGTGTAAGAGGTTTGATTCTTTTATGTTGGGTCATGGTTTCTCCAGGAGCATGTATGATAGTTGTGTTTACTTCCGGAAGTTACAAGATAACTCATTTGTTTATTTTCTATTATATGTTGATGACATGCTCATTGCGGCTGAGAATCTTGCAGAAATTCATGAGTTGAAGGCATTGTTGAATAGTGAATTTGAGATGAAAGATTTGGGTGCATCTAAGAAGATTCTTGGTATGGAGATAAGAAGAGATCGAGGAGTTGGAAAGTTGTACTTGACCCAGGAGAGTTATCTTAAGAAAGTTTTGGAGCGATTTGGCATGCATGATGCCAAGCCAGTTAGCACTCCTCTTGGTAGCCATTTCAGGCTATTTGCTGCCCAATTACCAAAAACAGAGGAAGAAGAAGATTATATGGCTAGAGTTCCTTATTCAAATGCAGTTGGGAGTATAATGTATGCAGTGGTTTGTACTCGCCCTGATATCTCACAAGCTGTTAGTGTTGTTAGCAGGTATATGGCCAATCCGGGAAAATCACATTGGCAAGCTGTGAAGTGGATTCTTAGATATTTAAAGGGTACTTTGAACATGTGTTTGGAGTTTGGTAGAACCAATAACACTCTGGTTGGTTTTGTAGATTCAGACTTTGCCGGTGATCTTGATAAGCGCAGGTCTCTTACAGGTTATGTATTTTGCATTGGAGGTTGTGCAATTAGTTGGAAAGCTACTTTACAACATGTAGTTGCTTTATCTACTACTGAGGTAGAATATATGGCAGTCACAGAGGCAATCAAAGAAGCTTTATGGTTGAGAGGTCTCTTCAGCGAATTTACTCTACAACAAAAGGTTACTACAATTCACTGTGATAGTCAAAGTGCAATTTACTTGACTAAAGATCAGATGTATCATGAGCGGACGAAGCATATTGATATTAAGTACCACTTCATTCGTGATATCATTGCACAAAAGAAGGTCTTTGTTCGGAAAATCAATACAAAGGATAATCCTGCTGATATGTTCACGAAGGCTCTTCCCTATTTCAAGTTCAAGCAGTGCTTGGACTTGATTGGTGTTCGTTGTTGGTGATTCGGCCCATTAGGGCCTTGCCGGAGAAGGGTGAGTAAGCTATTACTTTTGGGGTTCAGACCAAGGTGGAGATTTGTGAAGAAATGTGTGGTCTTCACCCAATTGTTCATGAACATTCACTTCTTTAGAGGATAACAAAGACAATCATTCAAAGCATTAAATTGCAACACTATTCTCATCCCATGCTTAGCAAGTTGAAGCATTATTTCTTTGACTATTGGGGTTCAACTATCACGGTTTTTTGGCAAGAACCATTTGGAAATAATGTTCACAACCCATGCTTGAAGCAAGAAGGAGGATTTCTTGGGATAAGTTTTATTTGAGAGCTCTTGGTCATTGGTGAACTTGGAGTAGTATAAATAGGGGATGAACTTAGGAGTTCAAACACACTTCAAGCATAGCATTCCTTTGCTACTTGCTTTCTTCTCCCTTTAGCTCTCCTTTGTAGTTGTAGAAGCCAAAGCTCTCATCTTTATATTTTGCCACATAATTCCTTCATAGGTGGTAGGCAAAGTCTTGTAATACTTTCTCCACATATAGTGAAGCTTCCGGTCTTCTCCGATCGTGGATGTTGGTCAACTTGACCGAACCACGTAAATCCCTGTGTCCATTATTTCCTTTATTTTCTTCACGTTGTCTTTGTTATCCATCTTTTTGGGCTAATAGATATCTCATGGGATTTGTATTCCTAACAAAATTGCACTAAATATTTTGTTTGGCCTCTTTGTACCATTTTACACAAAGTTGGAACATAATGTGCTTTTTTAAATCATAATTTGAACCAAAATTATTTACTTTTTCAAAATAAGAGTACATTTAAGTTCATGAGTATACAAAGTGATTTCAAAGTCACTAGTATTTTGCTCGAAAAATTGGCAAGAGATCATGTACCAAATAATGAGAATAATTGTGGCTTTGGAATGCTAGATGGTCACAAGAATGAAAAAGATGGGCCAAATGCAGGCTATAAGAGCTGTGATTGATAAACCAAAATGCTGGCAAAGAGTGGCTGTGATGCTATAATTATGGATTCATATTAAGCAAACTCAGATTCTTAACTGAATCAAAATCTTCGTATTAGTACGATGATGCATTTTAATTATTCAGTTATGAATTTTAGAGTTTTATTATAAGATTGAGAGTAGACATATTAGACTCCCTTTGGATGAGATACGACATTTGACTTTTCTATTTGAGAACATATGACTTTGTTGAACACTTTTTTAGAAAAGAAAAAACTACCCACATTCTTTTACCCCCCTTCATCCACACTCAATTCCCGACAGCGCAATGGAACTGGCCGACTCATAATCTCCTCACTGCAACAAAACACACACTTAGGAAGTGCCTTCATTTTCCCATAATTTCATTTCGAAGAAATTCATAATGATTATATGTACTAGATATTGATAATCATTTAAATCGAAAATCCCCAGAAAACACATAGGATTAAAAGCATTCAAAGACCAAAACATAGTTGAATACAGAAATTGAAAAGCTGTCTGGAGTAAAACACTTTGATCTCATTGTGATTTTTCCATCGCTAAAAACGATCGTTATATATAGCTTCAAATAGTGTGTGAGTGTGTGATTTGGGGAAATCGTTTTTAGTGCGATGATTGATGATGGACTTATTTTTAACAAGGAACAGTTTCAACTTGCACTTTTGTTATGTCTAAAAAAAGAGAGTTTGTAAGGATACAAATTCTTTTTGATGTGCTTTATGCATAAAAACTCTTTTTAAAAATTAAAGCAAAAGACATACAACGGCAATGTGCGTGCATGTGTGTTACGAAGAAAGCTGTGGTAATTTAAAAAAATGGTTAGAACCATTTTGAACTGAACCGTAGAGAAAGGATCACGAACAAATTGGTTCATAATTGTGACCTTATGAACTTGTTCAGTTTTTTCAATTTCACTTAAAACAAACAATGCACGAATTTGTAGGTTTTCTTCTCCAACTGACCAAATTTCAATTTTGAATTGATGTAGCCAGGTAGGTGAAATTAGCGCAAACAAAACTTTATCTTCAATTATAAAGTTAAAAAAACAAATCATAGATCGAAACTGCAAAATTTCTTGTACAAATCATCTCACTGAATTGTGTGCACCATTTTGCACAAAGATTGCACGTAAAAGTTTATAAAAACATAATTATAAACCTAAATTATTAGAAACGTTTCTTTCCAAAATAAGAGGACATATAAGCGGAGAAATACAAAGTGACTTTGAATCCATTCCAATAATATTTGACTCAGACATATGCTGGCAGTTTACTTTTATAGCTTTTTATTTTTGAGAAATTTTTTCCAATAATAGTATAGATCGCCACAAGGCTAGCCTAGTGGCTTAGAGGTTCTCTCAGTCTCCGGAATTTGACTTCGATCATACCTTCAGGCCCGTGATCAAAGCTTCTACATTTCAAAGTGTTCTTGCCATTGCCATTATGTGGTCTTAAGCAAGCTCCTCATGTTTGGTTTCAGCGGTTTTGCACATACTTATCTCAGCTTGGCTTTCAGTACAACTCTGTGGATTCTTCATTTTTTTTGCTCTCTCGAGGTTCATCACTGCTTTATCTTCTCATCTTTGTTGATGACATCATCCTCACTTGAAATGACTCGACTCTCATTTGATAGTTTATCGATGGTACCCCATCAGGTGTTTTCTATCAAAGACTTTAGTGTGCCATATTACTTTCTTGGCCTCGAAAGCTAATCCCTCGGGTCTATTTCTTGGTCAAGCAAAGTATGCTAGTAATATTCTTACTCACACCAGAATGTCTGATGCTATTTTGGTTTCCAATCCCTTTCCACGAACTTGCGGTTGCACAACAGTACCAGTCATCGGTTCTCAAATATGACTCTTTGTCGATCTCTGGTAAGGGCTCGTCAGTATATGACCATCACTCGCTGAGAAGTAGCCTTTGCGGTTACCTCTGTTAGTCAGTTCCTTCACGATTCTTGAGATGACCATTTTGCGGTTGTTACTCAAATTCTTCGATACGTCCGTGGTACTATTCACTTTGGCCACTCATTAGTTCCACATATAGGGATACAATCTTTCTTGGTTGATGTATTGTTTCTTAGAGTGCCATGAAGCAACCCATTGTCTCTTGCTCTAGCACTCAGTTAGTGTATCGAGCTTCAGGCAACAACGCTTCTAAGGTTGTTTTGCTGACACATCTCTTGCATGGTCGTTGTTCCCAATTCCTGGATCTCCATTTCTATTGTGTGATAATAGTAGTGCGATGTTCTTGGTCCAGAATCCAGTCGCTCACAAGTAGACCAAACACATTGATATTGACTATCATTTTGTTCGAGAATTGGTTGTTGCTGGCAAGCTACGAGTAAGTCATGTTCTCACTACACTTCAAACTGCAGACATATTCACCAAGGGTTCCTCTCGTCCGTTATTCGAGTTTTTTCGATTCAAGTATCTGAAAATCCAACACTTTGCTTAAGAGGGGAGGGGCCCAGGGTGTGAGTTAGAATAAGTCAAATTTGTAAGTAGCATTTCATTAGAAACGCATATGAACCTACTGATTTCCACTAGTACTTCCTCTGTGGAATAATGAAAAAAAAAGAGTTAAATATTGTTGGATAATCTTCTTCCCTTTCTTTTGTTGTAGCATTAATGCAACATGTTTTCTATTTTTAGTAAGAGTTTAAATGTTCAAATCAAGTCATGGTTAGTTTCTTGAAAATAGCTAGTTGGGTTAGAGGGATAGTGGCATGAAGATAGGAGTTTAGGTGGCCATGTTCTTCATCTTTGTAGGTTGTTTTTGGTTATAAATTGGGATCAAAAAATGCAGTAACATATCTGCACCAAAACATCTTTGCCTTTGCTTTCATTAGTTTTTCGTTCCTTAAACCAAAACATTTGTTTTTCAAGTTCTTCTTTCATTTCTTTGTTCCTATAACAACAAGTGGTATCAAAGCGTTGGTGTTTGATCCAAGACTCTGTAGTCATTCGGTGTTCGATCCGCTTCGACAAAAATGACAGGACGAGGAGCAGGAGCAGCTGGTGACAAAAACAAAGGAGGAGCATCCACACCACAACCATCGGAATGGCCAAAACTTGGTCGAGGCAATGAGACGGGCGAAGGAAGTGAGACACACATAGTAGAGCGGGTCATAAGGGAGAGCGATGGTGCCGCGCACTTTCCGGTTCTCACACGGACCAACTATGCAGATTGGGTGATCCTCATGAAGGTGCAACTTCAAGCACTGGGCTTGTGGGTTATGATCGAGGATGGTCCAGGTGATACACGTGATGATCGGCGGGCAATGTTGGCACTGCTCCGAGCAGTTCCGCTGGAATTGGTGTGCACCTTGGGAATCAAGGCAACAGCAAAGGAAGCCTGGGATACGCTTAAAATGATGCGAGTTGGGGTGGAGCATGTTCGAGAAGCGAAAGCACAAACGCGTTGGACGGAGTTTGAGACGCTGGCTTTCAAGGATGGAGAAGGGGTCGAGTCTTTTGGCATTCGACTCAGGCCATTATGAACGATCTGAAGTACTGGGAGATCCAGTATTGGAGCACAAGGCGGTGCTGAAATTCTTGCGTAGTGTGCCAAGAAAATACAAGCAGGTGACAATGGCAATAGAGTCACTTGTGGACTTGAAAACTTTGTCCATCGAGGAACTCACTTGTCGGCTGTTTGTGGTGGAAGAGCGCGGCGAACTCGAGGACTCCACACCAACTGGAGGACACTTACTACTCATGGAGGAGGAGTGGAAATCTCGGCAACGAGGGCAAGATTCTTCCGGTGGCAGGGACAAGAAGAACAAGTCTCCGGCCAAGCCAAAATCACCGGCTGGGAGCAAAGAAAAGCCATCAAGCAATGGTGGTGGTGACGAACGCAAGAAAGGGAATTGTCAATATTGTGGGATTCCAAGGCATTGGAAAAAGGAGTGTCGCAAGGCAAAACGCGACCGTGATCAGCAAGAACATGCAAATCTTACTCAAGTTGAGGTAGAAGGTGACGATGAACCAGCTCTACTCATGGTGCAGATTGAGGTGTTGGATAATGTGACTCAAGAAGTGTACTTGAATGAGGAGAAGGTGGTTCCTATAGATGTGGGAGATGGCAGTTGGTATCTTGACACCGGCGCTAGTAGCCACATGACCGGAGACAAGAAGGTTTTCAGAACCCTTGATGAAATGGTGCATAGGAAGGTTCGATTTGGCGACGGTTCGGTTGTGCATATTTGTGGCAGAGGTACAGTGATGTTCCAATGTCTCACCGGTGAGCATCGTATTCTCTCCGACGCTTACTACATCCCAAGCCTACGGAGCAACATAATCTCACTTGGGCAGCTTGATGAAAATGGTTGCAAAATTGTCATCGAATGAGGAGTTCTATGCATTCTTGATCGAGCTCGCAAGGTGTTGGCTCGGGTTAGGCGAACTCGAAACTGAATGTATACTTTGCAGCTGAATCTAGCGACTCCGGTGAGCTTATTGACGAAAAAGGATGATGAAGCTTGGTTGTGGCATGCACAGTTTGGTCATCTCCATTTTCGTGCTTTGCACAACCTGTCCCGAACTAAAATGGTGAAGGGTCTTCCTTATATCGAGCATGTGGAGGAGGTTTGTGATGGATTTTCACTGAGGAAGCAACACAGGACCCCGTTTCCTCAAGCTTCAAAGTTTTGTGCAAAGCGTCCATTGGAGTTAGTGCACAGTGACTTGTGTGGTCCTATAACTCCAACAACCGCGGGTGGCAAGAGGTATTTCTTACTCATAGTCGATGATTTTAGTCGATATATGTGGATTGAATTACTCAGGACCAAAGACGAGGTATTCCGGTGTTTTAAGAAAATCAAGGCTATGGCCGAAGCTAAACGTGAATGCAAATTTCTTGCATTTCATTCCGATCGTAGCGGAAAATTCAACTCTAGTGAATTTGTTTAGTTCTGCGAGGAGAATGGGATTAAGCACAACACCACATCACCTTATTTACCACAGCAAAACATTGTTGTAGAGAGGCAAAATCAAATTGTTGTTGAAATGGCTTGTTGTCTTATGAAGTCGATGGAGGTGCCCGGAATGTTTTGGGGAAAGGCAATGAAGACTGCTGTGTATCTTCTCAACCGCGTACCGACAAGGAGTCTTGATGGCATGACACCTTACGAAGCTTGGTACAAGAAGAAACCGAGTGTGCACCATCTCAAAACCTTTGGGTGCGTTCCTCATGTAAAGAAACTCGGACCGAGGTTGCACAAACTTGCAGATCGCTCGATGTTGGGAGTGTTTTTAGGTTACGAAGATGGTACAAAGGCTTATTGGGTCTACGACCCGGTAGAGAAGCGGTTGTATGTGACTAGAGATGTTGCCTTTGAGGAGGGTCGTGCTTGGAGTTGGGAGGCAGCAAGCATGGAGAAAGTAGTAGCTCCAACTTCATTCACGGTGGTTTACTTGACGGAAACCAACCAAGGAGTAAATGGTGCCTCACGTACGCTTGCTACAAAGGTGACCGTACCGGAAGTTGAGCCGAAAACACCCACACCTGTGGAGACCCATGTTCAGTTTGCTACGCCACCAACACATGATGACAATCTTGACTCAGATTCACGTCGTCCGCGATATCGATGGATCACAGATGTGTACAACACCACTGTTAAGGTGAACAATGTTGAAGAAAGTGGAAATTGCTTCTTCAAAGCGGAGGAGGCAATGAGCGTGCAAGAAGCACTTTCTGATCCATCTTGGAGGAGTGCTATGATGGACGAGTTGAAGTCGATCAACGACAATAAAATGTGGGAATTCGCATCACCTCTAGCAAGCTACAAAGCCATTGGTCTCAAATGGGTTTTTAAGGTGAAAAAGGATCCCGCCGGCAACATCGTGAAGCACAAAGCGAGACTTGTGGTGAAAGGCTATGCTCAACGTGAAGGGGTGGATTTTGAAGAAGTTTTCGCTCCGGTGGCGAGAATGGAAATGGTGCGGTTGTTGTTTGCATTAGCCGCACATCACAAATGGGACGTGCACCACATGGACCTGAAATCAGCGTTCTTGAATGGCGACTTGGTGGAGGATGTTTATGTGCAGCAACCACCGAGTTTTGAAGACAGTGCAAATGATGGAAAGGTGCTTAAGCTGCATAAGGCTTTGTACGGGCTTCGACAAGCACCGCGAGCATGGAATTCCAAGCTGGACGCTTCCCTCGCCTCACTTGGGTTCATGAAAACCAGCTTGAGCATGCAGCTTATCGGAGAGGTACTGTCTAAACTTTTCTGCTCGTAGGTGTTTACGTTGACGATTTAATTATTACGGGGACAAGTGTTGAAGAAATCATTGAGTTTAAGACTCAAATGCAGCAAGTGTTTAAGATGAGCGATCTCGGACTTCTTAGTTATTACCTGGGAATTGAGGTGTGTCAAGGTGATGGTGAAATCACGATTTTCCAAGGAGCTTATGCGGCAAAGATACTGGAGTTTGCTGGTATGAATGGTTGTAATCCATGTCATACTCCAATGGAAAATTGACTTCGTTTGAGCAAGCAAGATGGCAGCGGCTATGTGGATGCAACAAAGTATCGGAGTGTTGTTGGAAGCCTTCGTTATTTGGTGAATACGCAGCCAGACTTAGCTCATGCGGTTGGCGTCGCAAGTCGATACATGGAAGCTCCAAGTGCTCAACATTGGGTTGCAATTAAACAAATACTTAGGTACATTCATAGTACTCTAAGGTATGGATGCTGCTACAAGTTAGGTGGAGGCGATGTTAAACTAGTTGGCTACAGCGATAGTGACTTCGCCAGCGACATAGATGATCGGAAAAGCACTTCCGGGATAGCCTTCTTCCTTGGGAACAGCATGGTTTCATGGACTTCACAAAAGCAAAAGATTGTTGCTTTGTCTTCTTGCGAAGCGGAGTATGTTGCAGCGGCAAGTGCAGCATGTCAAGGCGTTTGGCTCAGTCGACTCATCGGCGAACTAGTTGGGCGTGAAAAACTTGGTTTCAAGCTTTTGATAGATAACAAATCTGCAATTGCTCTTACTCAGAATCCGGTTCACCATAGTAGGAGCAAGCACATTGACACCAAGTTTCACTACATTCGAGAGTGTATCGAAACCAGGAGGATGAATGTCGAACATGTTGGCATCAGCGAGCAACTAGATGATATCTTAACAAAATCATTGCTAAAGATCAAGTTCGTCGAGATGCGGCATAAGCTTGGAATCATTCAAGTTTGAAATGAAGAAGAAGCTTAAGGGGGTGATTTGTTGGATAATCTTCTTCCCTTTCTTTTGTTGCAGCATTACTGCAACATGTTTTCTATTTTTAGTAAGAGTTTAAATGTTCAAATCAAGTCATGGTTAGTTGCTTGAAAATAGCTAATTGGGTTAGAGGGATAGTGGCATGAAGATAGGTTGTTTTTGGTTATAAATTGGGATCAGAAAATGCAGTAACATATCTGCACCAAAACATCTTTGCCTTTGCTTTCATTAGTTTTTCGTTCCTTAAACCAAAACATTTGTTTTTCAAGTTCTTCTTTCGTTTCTTTGCTCCTGCAACAACAAATATTGCTTAAGAATAATTGTGTTTCGAAAATAATTTTCGTGCGGATTCCGTGTGAATAGTTAAAGAGATCTGTGGCAGGTGTCTATTAAAAAGTATTTGATTGTATTACTGTGAAAATCTTAAACAGTGATTTGAATGGTAAAATGAAAAATTATAGCACAAATTCCAAAATAAAGTTTTAGAAATCCGCGTAATACTTGATTGGGTGTGGGCATTCAGTGCGGGAAAATGGCAACATTTTCTGTAGGAAAATAAGTTCAAAGATTTAAGTCCACATATCTGAGTTAAGTCCGCTGTAGAATAGTATAGCCAAAAGTCCATTTTTTCAACAACTTTGACTTGAATTTCTTCTCACTGTCTTCATTGGATATCAAATTTGAAGTCAATCAAATTTTACCAACTCAGGCTGTTAGAAAAATATGCATTGACTACCACCCTTTTTCTAAAATAAAGATGAACAGAAAATCAGAAGAAATGACAAAAGTGCAGAATTAATAGCCTCCCACCCCGAAAAGGAGAAAAAATAAAGTAAAATAATAAATTAAAAAGAGAGAAATACCCCCCATGTCCGTGAGTTCACCGGAGAAAGTTCTCGCTAGCCACTGTAGTTGACGGATGCCATGAAAAACGTCCAACTTTCTCCTTACTGAGTTGACTCGTATTGACCCATTTCTGATTCGATTTGAACATAGTTGACACGACTCAGATCGTTGTTGACCCAACACGAGCTAGCTCGGTCATGTGCTGAGTCAAAAACCCTATCTAATTGTGACTCGGTTTGGACTTGGAAACCCATATACCGAGTCTTGACTTGCAAACCTGGAGCAAATATGGAGTTTCTGCCTGAGTAGGATCTCGACTCGGAAGTCCGGACCATACGCCGAACAACACCAACCCTTACCGCCGATATGAATAGACATACTTACCGCCGAGACGCGCTGAAACCACTGTGAATCGCCATTTGCAACCGGCGATGGCCTCACGGTAAGTCCGACGACAAAAGCTGGGACGAAACTGCATCCGCCGTGGAGTCCGGTGTGGGCAAGCTACTTCTAGACCTGCGTTTGCCGTCAGGATCAGTGGTATCCGGTGGATGCCGGAGGAGACCGGTGTAGACCTCGGGCTTCTACGATTTTAAATATAGTAAAGGCCATGGTTGGCTATTTTTGGTGGAGGCCAGTTTCCGGGAAGGCTGGTATGAGGGTTAGGAGGTTGGGGAGGGTGGGAATGGGTGTGGGGGAGCCGCCTGAGGTGATGGTCAGCAGCGGCGGCCCCCCAGTTGGTAGAGTTAGGGTTTAACGATGGGAAAGGGGAGAGTCCGTCTATAGAGAAAAAGGTAGCGCATGAGCATTCCGTCTTCTCTAAATAATATCATCATTCCTAGACTGAAACTGTAAATTTCTTGGACAAATTATCTCATTGAAATGTCTGTACCATTTTACACAAAGTTTGCACGTAAATATTATTTTTTAAATCATAAACTAAAACCAAATCAAATTTATTTCAAAATAAGAGAACGTATAAGCGGAAGAATTTTGTTTAAGCAATTCTTAGTTTTTATTTTTCAGAATCTCACAGAGGACATCAAGTATTTTTCCTAGAATCTCCACTCCTTGTACACATGGAAATCAGGGAAAACAAAAAATGGTGCACATAAGTTGAAGAAACTACGAACTCCGCGCCTTAGATTCCCGCTTCTTTCAGCCCAGAAAAACAAAATTGAAAAAAGAACAATAATCTTTTATCTTTATCTATAGTTTTATTTAGTTACCATAAATACTTCTTTCAATTCTAAACATCCCGAAACATACACACACAGGACGTGACTTCATTTTCACGTAATTTAAATTCGAAGAAATTCATAATGATTATATGTACCAGATATTCATAATGTTAAGTTTCACCTGCTCTTTCAGATTGATCTTCCCCTTCAAATTAGAAATCCCCAGAAAACACGTAATAATAAGAGCATTCAAAGAGCAAAAACAAAGTCGAATACAGAAATAGAACAAGTAGGGATAAATCACCAACAACTGCCTGGAGTAAAACATTTTGATTTCACTGTGTGTTTGTGTGATTTTAACAAGGAATAGTTTCAACTTGCACTTTTTTAGGCTAAAAAAAAGGAGAGTTTGTAAGGGTAACATAATTCTTGATTAAATACAAATTATTTTTGATGTGCATTATGCGTGCAAACTCTTTTTAAAAATTTAAAACAAAAAATAGACAAAGGGCCATGTGCGTGCATGTGTGATACGAAGAAAACTATGGTTATTGAGGAAATGGTTAGAACAATTTTGAACAGATCCGTAGAGAAAGGATGTAGAACATTATGATAAGAGTTTTGAGCATAATGTTCTGATTCGACCCTCCGTTTTTAAAATAAGTACTGATATAGCCCTTATTTTTTTTTTGTTTATGTTCTAACAGTAGGGCCCACTTTAAGGGTAAAGTTGACTAAAATTAAACTAAAAATAGAGCATGGGTATTTTGGTTATTTCCAATCCAGTCAACGCCAGTTTCCAGCGAGTGCGCTTTAGAAGCCGGTCGTGGGTATACGAGTACTTTGAAAATTTGCGGTTGTATTAGCACTTATCAAAGAATGGGTTCTCCCTTTAAAATTTAATCCTAAGCGGCATGTTTTGTTGGAAAATTTGAATTACTGCGACTATCCGACCATAACCCACCTGACCTAATAATTATTTTAAGTATATAACTACATTAGATGGATTCGACTGGTGGTGCTACATTAGATTTTGCCTCAGCAATATTTTTGGAAAATTGGATGGATTGAGAGCTTACACAGTGTTCCATGTTAGTTTCAGAAATACTATATATTCAGATGAATTTATCATACGTATAGATATATAGTCTTTGAATGAATTCATGGTGTCAAGTCAAACTAGATTTGTATCTTATTCTTGAAATCCGTTGGGCATTTGGACGACCTTTACCATTCTTGGTAGAAAAATATATATACTACATAAATAAATATATTAGGTTCAAAAGGTTTATCTATCTCAAAATTTAGGATCATCCAACAGATTCTCTCCCTTCTCTCTAAACTAATTACTATTCACGCAATTTTTGTACTTTTTCCGGTTGCTTTATTCCTTTGTATCCGTTTTGTCATTGTAACGGTTCCAAAATTCTACTGTTCTCCACCGCACCATGGCGGCGCCTCCGCTGAAACGCGGTGGCACCCATCCGGATAGGAGTTTCCTTCAAGCTCTAGCTAATCGACCTCCTCCTCTCTATGCCACTTTGCCATCAAACCCAGAAATCACACCAAAGACCACTTACAAGGGTGACATCGCATGTATTGTTACTCGAAAGGAAGCTGAGACTCTCGCCGGCCACTACAGCAACGCACTAGTGGGTAAATTCATAAGGGGAAAGCCGACTATGGAGAAACTTAATGAAGCTTTCAAGTCAGTTGGATTCAAAGGGAAATTTCAACTGGGTTCGATTGACTATCGTCATGTTTTGATTAGGTTTGACGAAAAGGAGGATTATCAGAGGATGTGGCTAAAGGGGCAATGGAGCTTTCTTGGGGCATCAATGAAGGTACTCAAGTGGTCTGTAAATTTCTCCCCTGATATCGAGTCATCTATTGTCCCGGTATGGATTACCATTAAAAACGTGCCTATTTTCTTCTATAACGAAACCATGATTCAGAGTATGGGCAACCAGATAGGACAATTTATTAAAATGGATGCTACAACGATAGGAGTTACTAGGCCATCTGCTGTGAAACTATGTGTAGAAGTGGACCTTAGGAAAAAACTCCCCGGTTTCATTAGGGTAGGTATTGAAGATAATGGAATTGAAAACAAGGTTCTAAAGCTCCCTATTGAGTTTGAAGACTTACCACTATACTGCGATCATTGTCAGTCCATTGGACATGATGACTCTACCTGTATTTATCTGCATCCTGAACTTAGAAGAAGTAGATATAAACCAGCTGGTCAGAAACTCAATCAGGAAGCTAAGGATACCAATCGTGGTGCAACCCCTGCAGTTGTTGTGGATTCTAGTATTATGGCTGGTTGTACTACTAATGAAGTGATAGGAAACACTGGCAATAGAACTGATGGGAAAGGCACAAGCTCTGGGGATCCAGTGATTATTCAGGAAGGGGCATCTGATTTGTCAACAGCGGAAAAGGCCAGGGTTTTTAAAACTCATCAGAAGAAAAGTTACTATGTTCCTAGGGGTAAGAGTGTGAAAGATATAACCTCCCCAGGTGCTGACCATTCTAACATCCTTAAAAATGCCCAATTCTCAACTGAGCTCCCCCTCATGACCTCAAACACCAAACACTCAACTGAGTTTCTCCATTTGACCTCGAATAATGATGATACAGGGGTCCAAAATGGTAGTAGGGATAGAGCTACCTCTCCTGCTCCTGAAATGATCTCCTTCAGACCCAACCCTGTCTATAGGATGAATTATTCCAAGGATGATCTCTGGACTGATAATAAGAAGATCGGCATGAGATCTTCTCCAGAAATGATTTCCCACTCCCAAGAAGGTCACAGAAATAACAGATTCTTCCCTCTACTTGATGACCTACAACAAGGGATAGATGGGGATGAGGAGGAGCAGGATGCAGAGTCTTCAGAAGTAAGTGCTGCTGCAAATATTGAGGAGCATACTGAAGAGCTCTTATCCTCCCAAGCCACTGATAAACAAAACACTAACAGTAATGAAAAGGTAGACACAGCAAAGGTATTTAGTCCTAAAAATACTCACAATATGCAAGATCTTAATGAGTCTAGGAAGAATAATTTTTTCACTCAGCTTAATAAGATAATGTCCCCTGGTAAACAATTTAGTCCCAACAAGATCATCACTAGATCTTCAAAAGGCTTTAAAAAAGGTTTTAAATGATTAGTACAACCATTAAAATCAACTTCATGGTCTGGAATATTAGAGGCATGAAAATATCACTCTGTAGATTACAAGATCTAGTTAAAAAACACAAAATTCAATTATTATGCCTTATCGAACCATGGCATAATAATGATAAATGTGGAAAATACATGAAAGATCTACACTTCACTAACTGCATGCAGGCTTCAAATGGTGAAATATGGTTAATGTGGAATGATCAAATTAATGTTACTCTGTTAGTCGATCATTTGCAATTTCTGTCAGTTAACATTCACAGTCATAAACTAAATACCTCAATGGAAGGAATTTTTGTTTATGCACTTAGAACAGTTGCTGGGAGAAAAATGCTGTGGAAAGATTTGAGTGACAGAAATATGAATGATACCCTACTCATTGGGGATTTTAACACAATATCTTCGTTCAATGAGTATAAAGGTCCCTCGTTTCCAAAAAAATCCAGCATGGTTGATTTTAATAGGTTCATTGATGATAATGCACTCTATAATATCAACATTGTTGGAAATAATTTTACTTGGTCAAATGGTAGACTTAAAAACCCTACCATTCAGAGGTTAGATAGGGGACTTTGGAGTGCAAAATTTCCTTCTTCTTCTATCCAAGTACTTAATAAAGGTGCCTCTGATCACTCCCCTCTTCTTCTTACTGTTGGCAGCTCTATTCCCTCATCTCCTAAATCATTTAGGTTTATCAATGCATGGTTTAACAGGCCTGGATTTTTATCACTGATAAAGAATGATTGGGAAACACCTCTGTCTAAAACTGGAATGCTTGGTTTTTTCTTAAAACTACAGAGGTTAAAAAACAAAATTAAGGTTTGGAACAAAACTATTTTTGGAAATATTCAGGATAATGTTACAAAGGCAGAGGAGGAGTTGAGAATTCAGGAAATTATTTATGACTTAAATAGTTCAGAAACTGAATTGATTAAGCTTAAAAAGGCTCAGGCTCAACTCCTACGGTCCCTAAAAGAACAGGAAAAATTCTGGAAACAAAAGTCCAGAATTAAATGGCTCAAAGATGGTGATGAGAACACTAAATTTTTCCATAACTCTGTTAAAGAAAGTAGGTCAAGACTCAGTATTTCTAAGATAAAAAACTCACATTGAGTCTGGATTGAGGATATTCAGGAAATTGAAACTGAGGCTATTAATTATTATTCAGATCTTCTTTCTGAACCGTTAACATATTCAAATGGTGAATTTTTCTCTCACTTTCTGAGTCAAATTCCTAAAATCGTTACTGATCAGGATAATGCTTTGCTTATTAGGCCTGCTACCTTAGAGGAGCTTAGATTGGTTGTCTTTGGTTTAAATAAAAATAGTAGTCCAGGGTCTGATGGTTTTTCATCAAAATTTTTCACAAAAAGTTGGGAAATAATATGCCAGGATCTGTTGATAGCTGTTAATGATTTTCTTTCTGGTTCTCCCATTCCTAGAGGAATTGCAGCAACATGGATCACTATAATTCCTAAAAAAGAATCTCCATCTTCTTTGATGATTACAGGCCTATTAGTTTGTCGAATTTCATTAACAAGATTTTTTTCAAAACTGTTAATGGAGAGGTTAAAACTGATTATGCCTAAACTCATATCCCCACATCAGTCAGCTTTTATGAGCCACAGGGATATCTCTGACAATGTCATTTATCTCAAAGAGATGCTGAGATTCTTGGATAGGAAGAATAGAGATCCAAATTGTGTCATTAAATTAGATTTAACAAAGGCATTTGATAGGGTTAGTTGGGCTTTTCTTAATAGTATTCTGTTAAAGTTCGGACTGCATGGTAAATTTGTTCACTATGTCATGAAAAACATCACCCAGGCTTGGTTTTTTGTGCTGATTAATGGTAAGCCGGTAGGTTTCTTCAAATCTTCTAGAGGTATTAAACAAGGTGATCCTCTATCCCCTTTTCCTTTTAATATCTTTACTGAGGCTTTCACAAGAAGCTTAGCTTATGTGTTTAATTCAGGTAAACTCAAATTTTTTTATCTTGGCAATCCCAATTTCTCATCTTAGTTATGCAGATGATACTGTAATCTTCTTGAAAGCTAGTAAATTGAACTTAATTAGGTTGAAAGCTTTCCTTGTGGTTTTTGAAAACACCACAGGGCAAAAAGTGAATTTCAAAAAAAGTGACTTTTACTTGGGTAAGGGGGCGACTGTGGCTAAAACGAGACAGGTAAAAGAGATTTTAGGAATGAAGCAGGGCAATTTTCCATTTAAATATTTGGGATGCCCCATTTTTAAAGGTAGGGTGCTTAATGTTCATTTTCAGCCCCTTTTAGAAATGGTTGACAGAAGGTTGCAAAACTGGAAAAATAGATGGCTAAGTACAGGGGGTAAAATGATTTCAATTAAATCTTGTATCTATTCTATCCCTCAGCACATTTGGACTGTTATGAAGCCTACAGTTCATGTTGTCAAAAGTTTGGAAAAAATGATGTCTAAGTTCTTCTGGGGTGAGACTGATCTGGGTCCAAAAAAGGTTGGAGGAGGTGGAGTAATTTGTGCTACCCATTGGACCAGAATGGTCTTGCATTCAGATCAATCCCCACAATTATAAGAGCATGTTCTCTTAAATTGTGGTGGAAATTTCAGCTTGGACAGGCACCATGGGCACAATTTATCTGGTCTTTACCACCTACTGCTAGGAAATCCCAAACATGGAACAGGATTCAATCAGTTAATTCTTTAGCTGAGAGAAATTCTATGGTTATTATTGGTGAGGGGATATGTAATTTCTGGACATCAAACTGGACAGACAAAGGTCCATTGATGGATCATTGCGCTCATGAACTTACCAACATTCCTTTTGACTGCACTGTGAGCCACTTCCTGATAAACAGGGCTAATTTTTCTGCCTCTATTTATCCACTGCTAAGTCCTGAAATTTGTCATGTTATGCAGGAAACCAAAATCTGGGAGGAGAGAGTGGATAGACTCATTTGGATGCCTGACATAGCAGGGAATTTCTCTTTCAAATCAGCTTAGAAGCTACTCCAATCCAACAGAGGTACCTCTGTTACTCTTAGTAAGTTATGGTTTCCAAGAGCTCAGAAAAAGATATCCATCTTTATGTGGAAACTTTTCAATGCATTTCTTCTTTTTGATGATGTCCTCAGAGTTTTTGGATTTCAGCTTCCTTCTAAATGCTTGTTCTGTAACAACACTAATGGCATCCAACACTTTTTTAATGACTGTTCTTTTGCTACTCCTATCTGGAATGAAATTCACCGCATTATAGGGATAACTCCTCCGCATTTTTCAACTCTCTGGAATAGATTATCATATTACCTCACAAATCCAGTTCAAACTACTTTGCATTCATGCCTACTTAGACTTTTACCTATGGTGGTATGCTGGTTCCTATGGAAAGCTAGGTGTGAAAAAAAGTTCGAGAATACAAACCCTAACATTCAACTTACGATAACAAGGATTAGGGAGTATATTTTCAACATCTTTTATGCTAGGCCATTGTTCACTAACTGTTATGATACCAGACTGTTGACACAGTCAGGCTTATTACCAAAATGACCAACAAAACCATCACCTCATCTAGCTATTGTTAAGTGGAACAAACCGGAAGTAGGATGTAAGCTAAATGTGGATGCAGCCTGGAAAACTGATAAGTCTACTGGTTTAGGTCTTGTTCTCAAAGATGAAAATGGTGGGGTAATTACTATGGCTACCTATTCGACAGAGGCACACAGTGCTGTAGAGGCTGAGATTGTGGCAATTCAAAAAGGAATCTATCTCTTACAGCTAGCCTCTCATAACAGTGCAATTGAATCTGATAGTTCACAAGCTATATTGCATATTATGGATCCATATAAAGCTCCATGGCCCTTGTTCGATTTATGTTATGAAACTAAATTGAGCCTTGGAAATATCAAGCTTGTGCATACACTTAGACAAGGTAATACAGTGGTAGATGCTCTGGCCAAAACAGCTATTCATAGGCAAAATGGTCAGTTTCAATTGGATTCAGTTTCTAATGAAATAAGGGGTTTGATTATACTGGATGTAGCTGGGATACCATGTATACGAATTAATGACTAGAATCGGTTGTTACTGATTTACCTAAACAAATAAGGGGCTTCATTCATCTTGATGCTTGCAGTTCTCCTTACATTAGATCCTGACATTCTCCCTATGTTAGCTATTGGAATAGACAACTGCTGCTATTTTTCTCTTATGGCAGGTACACGACGGCATCAGTCAAGTAATATGGAGCAATTTGCGTTCATCTCGAGGGGGCTTTGAGTCCTTGAGGTGGTTTCAACTCCTCGACGGGGCTTTCAGTCCTCGACGGGGCTCTGAATCCTCTAGGGTGATTCAAGTCCTCGACGGGGAAGTGTGTCCTAGAGGGGGTTTCGAGTCATCGAGGGGCTTTGAGTCCTCGAGATGGATCCGAGTCCGCGAGGGGGCTTCGTGTCCCCAAGGGGGCTTCGAGTTCTCGAGGGGGATTCGACTCCTCCAAGGGGCTTTGAGTCCTCAAGGGGGCTTCGAGTTCTCGAGGGGGATTCGACTCCTCCAAGGGGCTTTGAGTCCTCAAGGGGGCCTCGAGTCCTCGAGGGGGCTTCGGGTCCTCCAGGTGGCTTCGAGTCCTCGAGGGAGCTTCAAGTCCTGAGGGGGCATCGAGTCCTGAGGGGGCATCGAGTCCTGAGGGGGCATCGAGTCCTCGAGGGGGCTTCGAGTCCTCGAGGGGGCATCGAGTCCTCGAAGGGGTTTCGAGTCCTCGAGGGGGCTTCAAGTCCTCGAGGGGGCTTTGAGTCCTCGAGGGGGCTTTGAGTCCTCGAGGGGGCATCAAGTCCTCGACGGAGCATCGAGTCCTCGAAGGGGCTAAGAGTCCTCGAGGGGGCTCCGTGTCCTCGAGGGGGAATCGAGTCCTCGATGGGGCTCCGAGTCCTCGAGGAGGCTACGAGTACTCGAGGAGAGTTCGGGTACCAACGAAGCATTTAGAGTCCTGGAGGGTGCTTCGACTACTTGAGGATGCTTCCAGTCCTCGAGGCGTCTTCTAGTCCTCGATAGGGCGTCGACTCCACCTGCCGCTAAACATCACCAGTACGACACACTGAACAATGGATTTTGGAGCATTACTTGTTCTTTGGGACTTATAAACAAAGTCCCCTGCTGGATCATCGATGTACATTAAACACCACTTTTGGAAGCAAGTGCTATTTTGCTTCAAGAGCTTCTTAGGGTTCTTGAATCATCAATTCGGATGATCTTATGTGTACTGAACTATGCCTTCGAGGCCACTTTTTTTTTTTTTTATGTTCTTTCGGTTCGGGGAGCCTAATATATTCCCTCCATCCTTGGATGATTTCATTTAAAAAAAAAAGGTTTATCTACTTTTTGAAACATTTATCTACCTTATGTTCAGCCCCCTTTTAGTTTTACTTACTGCCCTAAGAGGAATTTTGAAACAAATGGAAGCTCCATCTGGCACGAATCCAAGAGCTGAAGTCGAAACCATTATGCCAAATTTATTAAATTTAAATCGCAACCAGCAATTGGCGTTGACTAAACCGCTGGATTGCGTCGCTGCTGAGAGATTGTGGAACCAATTTCATAGGGTTTTGAATTTGAATTAGGCCCGTCAAATGGGTCGGGTGACCCGTTGAATAACCGTTACCCATATACTATTTTCACTTATTGGATAAGACTTATTGGATAATGACCAATTGGGTTAATGGATATAATTGGGTTGTAGTTATTGGGTTTAGTTGGGTTGGATAATGGATTATCCGTTGGATAATTTTGGGTGGGTCGAGTTGGGTTGGGTAACGGGTGACCCGTGGATAATTTCAAAGATAACAAAATTTCCACAAGTTTGATTACGAATGATTTAATTTTTCCCTAACACATATAATCATTTTAGAAATGATCAAATTCTCGATTCATCATATTTATCGATTTCGGTTCATGTCTTAATCAATTTTAATTTGAACCAATTAAAAATTGATAAAAGATCTTGATGAAAGAAGTAGAAGTAGTATTTAAGAAACCTTACTAAATTTGAAAATCTCCTCCAAGAAATATGAAGATTTTTAAAAATATTTTCTTTTATTGAACATAAGAAAATAATAAATGAAATCCCCACATTTAGCCACTCGAATAAATATTTCCTCTTTTGTAGTTATGTACACGATTCAGCCTATATCAAAAAATGATTAGAGTTAATCGTAATTTTTTACTCCAAGTAAAATGTTACGTGACTTATTCATTTAAAGTTTAAATGGTTGAAAACATCAATTATCCATTAAGTATATACGGAATTATCCATTGGGTATATACTAATTATCCATTGGGTCTATACTAATTATTCATTGGGTCTATACTAATTATCCATTGGGTCGAACTAAATGACTCATTGGGTATAGGTCATTTATTTGGGGTGAAACGTGAATTACCCATCAAGTCTGTGTTCTTTCTCAGTTCTCACTTCTCACTTCTCAGTCTGCGTTTTGTTTCATCAGTCCGCATTTTGTTCATCAATCGGTCTGCGTTTTGTTCATTAATCGGTCTGCGTTTTGTTCATCAATCAGTCTGCATTTTGTTCATATTTGAGTTCATAATATTATATTATGTAATATAATATTATGTACATTATATTATATTTAATAAAAATATATAATATGTTGGCTTTGTAAACTCGACGAAACTAACGAACAATATTACTTGGGATCGATCTCGAGCTTAAATACTGTACGAACTCGAATATTGTACGAACTCGAATATTGTACGAACTCGAATACTGTACAAACTCGAATATTGTACGAGATTGAACTCGAATACTGTACGAACTCGAATACTGTACGAGATTGAACTCGAATACTGTACGAACTCGAATACTGTACGAGATTGAACTCGAATACTGTACGAACTTGAATACTGTACGAGATTGAGCTTGAATATTGTACGAACTCGAATACTGTACAAGATTGAACTCGAATATTGTACGAACTCGAATACTGTACGAGATTGAGATCGAATACTGTACGAGATTGATCTCGAATATTGTACGAACTCGAATGTTGTACGAGATTGAGCTCGAATATTGTACGAACTCGAATACTGTATGAGATTGAGCTCGAATATTGTACGAACTCGAATACTGTACAAGATTGAACTCGAATATTGTTTGAACTCGAATATTGTTTGAACTCGAATACTGTACGAGATTGAGCTCGAATACTGTACGAGATTGAGCTCGAATACTGTACGAGATTGAGCTCGAATACTGTACGAGATTGAACTCGAATATTGTACGAACTCAAATGCTGTACGAGATTGAGTGCAAATTTTGTACAAATTTGAATACTGTACGAGATTGAATTCGAATACTGTACGAGCTCGAATACTGTACGAACTCGAATATTGTATGAGATTGAACTCGAATATTGTATGAGATTGAACTCGAATATTGTATGAGATTGAACTCGAATAATTTGTGAATTATAAGTTGTACAATTTATGAATTATAGTGAATATTTATGTTAAATATTACACATGCATTTAATTGGGTAATTTTGGATATTTATTGGGTATTTGTTATGTTCCCATTGAGTTAACATAACATGAGACCCATTGAGATCAAAATTTCCCATTAACATAATTATTCTCTTCCTAAATCATAAAAAATAATGAGCATTTAATACTTGATCCCATTGGGTAATGGCAACTTGTAACCCAAATCGATAGAAAATGTTTAATGATAACTTATTGGGTTAATTATACAATGATTTATTGGATAATGACTTATTGGATTATATATTTTAACCCATTGGGTCATATGAATATCTCATGGGTTATCCAATGGGTTATCCATTTAATGACTCAATCCATTTATGACCCAACCCATTATGACCCATTTAATAAACGGGTTAATTGGATAATGACCCATTGGATAATCATCCATTGGGTTTGGATAATGGGTATATCCAATTAACCCATTTGACGGGCCTAATTTGAATCCAGGGAGCTAAAACCGCAACCAACGACGATCTCCTGTCTTTCTTCCGTATCTATACTCTGGCAACATTCATAATAGAATGTGAAACCTACAATTATTAGGGTTGTGGGTGTAATTGGATTAGTGTGAGCATGTAATTCTTAACCGATCACATTCTTAATATATTTTCTAGTAATTGTTAAGAATGCTTAAATTATATAAACTAATGCTCGTTATTCTATATGATATATAACTTATCTACGCATGATATGCAAGAATGAATTGCAATCAAAATAACTCACAAATATGGTGCCGAATAAAATATAAAGAGAGAAATTACTCCCAACTTCGTGTCTGTTTGGCATAGTTGAACCACCTACGAGACTAAAATTCTGGAAGGCAAAAATATCTCTCTGGATATCTACTAAGTTTCTCATAATAAAAATCACACTGAATGTCTAATATGACCTCTCTTAAATAAGGATCAAACGCGAAATACAAAAGATAAGAACCCCATGCTTATCGTTACAAAAGATAACAATCTATTCAGTCCATTCAGATTCTTCAAGACTAGTTTGACTATACGGCGCGTTGCGCGATGAGGCTGATAATAAATTATAGAAATTTTATAGGAAGAGTGAGTCTCCTGACAGGCGGCCTGTTCATAAGCTGATGGACAAGCCACTTATTTCTTACCTTATATACTGTATTTCTTAAATTACATACAAAATTTAAAATTTTTGAAAATAATTTTTTATTACTTGTTTTAACTTATAAAATGCAATATTTAAATTTTATAAAAAATTACAACATTTAATGCAAATGCCCCTGAGGACTGTCCATAAGCTTATGGAAATGCCGCCTTTCCTAAGACTTTCCCTTATAGGAATGTTAAAAGAGCTGTAATTTAAGCTATAAATGTACCAATTATACATGTAATTGAAGTGTGGAGATGGCGAGAGGTGAAGGGGCTGGTGGAGAGGGTTCAAGTAGAGGGGTTCGAGAGGTACAGATTCAAGATGTGAAGGTTGCAGTGGAAGTTTGAGAGTAGTTGGTTGGAGCGGAAGGTTCGGGAGGTACGGATTCGAGTGGTGAAGGTTCCATAGTAGGTTCGAGAAGTGGAATTCTTAATTTTGGGTGTTGGAATGTTATTGTTGGATGGGCCTCATGCTTTGGGGCTAGTCAGGTTCAAGACGGATGTTAGGAGATGTTTTGCTATGTGCTGGTTGAATTGAGTCGTTCGGCGGCCGACCATGGTGGTTTATGTTTTAAGCGAAATCATCAATGATGGTATACCCAATGTGTTGTCCTTGTTTTTCAATTTCATGAGAATGCTCAGATCAAGACGAATGGAGGAGCAGATTTTTTCATAATTGGTGGATTCTTTGAATTTTTCCTAGTTTTCGGCAACTCACCGGCGCCGAAAAAATGCGTTCTAGGCGAGGGCTCAAATCTGGGCGCTCGACCAGTTTTGGGGCACCGTCGGGCCATTCAACCCGAGAAAGAAGATACGGGGCAGAGGCTCCCTAGGGTTCCAACCTGGTTCAAGTCGACCGGGTACCCGTTAAAAGATAAGGCCAGGTCATGGGTCTTAAACCCTAGCAGCTTGAAACCTCGAATGGTAGTTCGAGGGGTGGAATGATGCCTTGAATGGTGTGGACGCAAGGTACAATTGCTCTCTAATGAATGTACTTGTGAGGTGTGGATGCTCTCTAAGTGGAAACTGTACCCATGACAAGTGAATCGTGCATAATGGATTCGAGAGAGAACATGCACTCTCCCGTTATGGATGATTACTGATTCGAGACACGAATGTCTGGAGAGGTACATGGCTCAAAATGATGGCGGGAATCTACACCCTCGAGGAGTGATTGGTGTGTTGATGTGCACTCGAGTGCTCTTGATTGCTGGATGTCTATCCTCTCGAGTGATGGATGTTTAACCCTCGAGGCCCCTCGAGGGGGGGTGGTTGTTTAACCCTTCGAGTGATGGATGTTTAACCCTCGAGGGGTGGTAGTTTAACCCTTCGAGTGCTGGATGTCTATCCTCTCGAGGGGTATCCCTTCGAGTGCTGGATGTCTATCCTCTCGAGGGGTATCCCTTCTAGTGCTGGAGGTATAACTTCTCGAGGGGTGGATGTTTAACTCCTCGAATGGTGGTTCGAAGATGACGTGGATGTAACCTCGACTGCTGGATTTCTAGATCCTTGAAGGGTGGTTCACTAACCCCTTCGATAGGTGGCATGAATAACATGGAATGCTCTAATGGGGTGGTAATTTTACCCTTCGAGGGATGGATGTGTAATCTCTCTAGGGGTGGATGCTTAATTCCTTGAGTGGTGGTCTGTGGACTGCTGGATGTCTAGCCCCTCGAAAATGACGTAATCTTGAATGCTGGATGTATAACCCCTCGAGGGGTGGTTCGTGGATTGCCCTCAAGGGTACTGCGGGTTCGAGTTGGTGGCAATGATTCGAGAGGTAGAAGGCTCGAGGGGTACATGTGAGATTCTCGAGGGGTGGTTACCCCGAGGATCGATTCGTGTGCCCCGCCGGGTGGGTACCTCCCGAGTGGGAACCTCTTGAATGGGAACCTCTTGAATAGCTACCTTTCAAACACATCTAATCGAACCCCTTCACCTGGAAGTTGACGTCTTGAATGGGTACCTCTCGAACCCATCCAATCGAACCCCTCCACCTGGAACTACACCTCTCGAATGGGTACATCTCGAATGGATCCAGCGGAAACCCTCCACCTAAAACTTCACCTCTGGAATGGGTACCTCTCGAAATCGTACCTCTCGAACCCATCCAATGGAACTCCTCCACCTGAAACTTCATATCTCGAAAGGGTACCTCTCGAATGGATCCAATGGAACCTCTCCATCTGAACCTTCACCTCTCGAATGGGTACCTCCTGAAAGGGTAACTCTCAGATGGTACCTCTCGAACCCATCCAATCGAACCCCTCCACCTGAAAGTTCACCTCTCGGAATGGTACCTCTCAAATCGGTACCTCTAGAATCCATCCAATGAAACCCCTCCACCAGAAAGTTCACCTCTCGGAATGGTACCTCTCGAATGCGTACCTCTCGAACCCATCATATTAAAACACTCCACCTGGAAGTTCACATCTCGAATGGGTGCCTCTCGAGTGGCACCTCTCGAACCCATCCAATCGAACCCCTCCAGCTGAAAATTCACCTCTAGAGTGTGTACCTCTCGAATGACCACCTCTCGAATGACCACCTCTCGAACCCATCCAGTCGAACCCCTCCACCTGAAAGTTCACATTTCGAATGGGTACATCTCGAATGGGTACCGCTCAAAACCATCCAATCGAACCCCTCCACCTGAACGTTCACCTCTCGGAATGGTACCTCTCAAACCCATCAGATCGAACCCCACCACCTGAAAATTCACCTCTCGAATGGATCCAATGGAATCTCTCCATCCGAACCTTCACTTCTTGAATGGGTACCTCCGGAGTGGGAACCTATCGAATGGCCACCTCTCGAACCCATCCTATCGAACCCCTCCACCTGAAAGTTCACATCTCGAGTAGGTACCTCTCGAACCCATCCAGTGGAACCCCTCCACCTGAAACTACACCTCTCGAATGGATCCAGGGAAACCCCTCCCCTTGAAACTTCACCTCTTGAATGGGTATCTCTCGAATGGATCCAATGGAACCTCTCCATCTGAACCTTCACCTCTCGAATGGTACCTCTCGAATGGGTACCTGTCGAGTGGGCAACTCTTGAATGGTACCTCTCGAACCCATCCAATCGAACCCCTCCATCTGAACCTTCACCTCTCGAAATGGTACCTTCACCTCTAGAGTGGGTACCTCTTGAATGGCCACCTCTCAAACCCATCCAGTTGAACCCCTCCACCTGAAAGTTCACATCTTGAATGGGTACCGCTCAAACCCATCCAATCAAACCCCTCCACCAGAAAGTTCACATATCAAATTGGTATATCTCAAATGGCAACCTCTCGAACCCATCCAGTCGAACCCCTCCACCTGAAAGTTCACATCTCGAATGGGTACCGCTTAAACCCATCCAATCGAACCCCTCCACCTGAAAGTTCACCTCTCAGAATGGTACATCTCGAATTGGAACCTCTCGAACCCATCCAATCGAACCCCTCCACCTGAAACTTCACCTCTCAAATGAATCCAATGGAATCTTTTCATCTGAACCTTCACCTCTCGAATGGGTACCTCTAGAGTGGGAACCTCTTAAATGGCCACCTCTCGAATGGGTACCTCTGTAGTGGGAACCTCTCAAATGGCCACCTCTCGAACCTCTCCGCCTGAAAGTTCACATCTAAAATGGGTACCTCTCGGGTGGGTACCTCTCGAACCCATCCAGTGGAACCCCTCCACCTTAAACTACATCTCTCGAATGGGGACATCTCGAATGGATACAGCGGAACCCCTCCACCTGAAACTTCACCTCTCGAATGGGTATCTCTCGAATGGATCCAATGGATCCTCTCCATCTAAACCTTCACCTCTCGAATGGTACCTCTCGAATAGGTACTTGTCGAGTGGGCACCTCTCGAATGGTACCTCTCGAACCTATCCAATCAAACCCCTCGATCTGAACCTTCACCTCTAGGAATTGTACCTCTCGAATGGGTACCTCTCGAGTGGGCACCTCTCAAATAGTCACCTCTCGAACACATACAGTCGAACCCCTCTACCTGAAAGTTCACATCTCGAATGGGTACATCTAGAATGGGTACCGCTTGAACCCCTCCAATCGAACCCCTCCAGCTGAAAGTTCACCTCTCTAAATGGTACCTCTCGAATGACTACCTCTTGAACCCATCCTATCGAACCCCTCCACCTGGAAGCTCACATCTCAAATGGCTACCTATCATGTGGTACCTCTCGAACCCCTCTATTTAAACCTTCACCTCTAGATTGTGTACCTCTCAAATGGCCACCTCTCGAACCCATCCAGTCGAACCCCTCAACCTAAAAGTTCACATCTCGAATGAGTACCGCTCGAACCCATCCATTCAAACCCCTCCACCTAAAAGTTCACATCTCAAATGCCTACATCTCGAATGGGTACCGCTCAAATCCCTTCCAATCGAACACCTCCACCTGAAAGTTCACCTCTCGGAATGGTACCTCTCGGAATGGTACCTCTCGAGTGGAAAGCTCTCAAATCGGTACCTCTAGAACTCATCAAATGGAACCCTTCTACCTGAAAGTTCACCTCTCGAAATGGTACCTCTCGAATGGGTACCTCTGGAACTCTAACCTCTCGAATCCCCCCTCGATCCTTCACATCTCGAATCCCCCTCGATCCTTCACATCTCGAATCCCCCTCGATCCTTCACATCTCGAATCCCCCCTCGATCCTTCACATCTCGAACCCCTACAGTTGAACCCTCTAAACTTCAACCTTCACCTCTCGAATTGCTACCTCCCGAACCCCTCCACTTGAACCCTCTATACCTGAACCTTCACCTCTCGAATAGGTACCTTTCGTGCCCCTCCAATGGAACCCCTCCACTTGAACCTCTTCAAGTGAACCTTCACCTCTCGAACCTCTTCACCTGAACCTTCAGCTCTCGAATCGGTAACTCTCGAACTATTACCTCTCGAACCACCCACTCGAATTCTCACCTCCCGAATCTTCATTGGAACCTTCACCTCTAGAATGGGTACCTCTTGAATGGGTACCTCTCGAACTCATATCCCTCCAATGGGTACCTAAAACGACATCATTTTCGGCAGCCACTAAGCAGCACATGTAGCAGCACATGTAGACGCACATGGCGGCACTGCAATGTTTGACAAAGGGGATGCACAAAAAAACAAAAATGTTGCCCAAAACGATGTTGTTTTGGGCAGCCACTTAAGAGCACATGCAGGGGAACTCGTTCGGCTTGCCTGTAAAATGACCAATATACCCCTGACAACGGTTGACACAAGCGTGTGGTTTCGGAGTATTTCTTTTTATATAGTAATCAGATAACTCCAACTTAATTTCTCCAACAAATCTGATCTCAAAGTCAAATGTTAAAGTCCACACACAAACTCCTTTTCCAATGTTTTCTACGCGGACTTCATTTTTACTTAAAATCTTCATATATTCCACCATTATCTAAGTATGCTCATAGTCCTCAATCTCTACCAAAAATTGCAGTTAAAGTGCACATTGTTAAATTTCAATCTATCTTGGTCTTCCATCTTAAAATTAATTGGTACTAAGTGGAGGTGACCCAAGACCTTATATATAAGTTATTATCCTTGTAAGGGACCGATGTGGGATATATATTTCAACATGCCCTCTCACGTGCCAACGTGGAAACACTCCATGACCCATATCATGCCAAAGTAAAGGAGATCTACACATCGGCCCACTAAACCTAACTTGGCTCTGATACCATGTAAAATATGAACGTGTGTTTTCATTGATGGTACAAGGGTACAATATATAGACAACATTGATAGAGTCAAGTAAGGAAAATGATTCTATCTAAGGTAGAATTCTATCTAAGGAATTCTATCTAAGGTATAATAATATTGTAGAAGATATTCACAAAATATCTCCTACACTCCTCCTCAAGTTGGAGCACGTGGATCTCGAATGCCTAACTTGCCAAACAAAGTCTGAAATATCTATTGACCAAGTGCCTTCGTAAAAAAAATCTGCTGGTTGGCTAGAAGTCTGAATATAATAAGTAACCACAACACCAGACTGTATCAAATCACGAACAAAGTAACAATCAATCTCATTATGCTTCGTCCTCTCATGAAAAAACTGGATTGGTGGCAATATGAAGAGTAGTCTGACTATCGCAGTACAAACACATCGGAGTAGGATATGCCACTCCCAACGAACGAAGAAATGACTTGAGCCACAATAATTCACAACATGCGACTGCCATAGCTTGGTATTCTGCTTCAGCTGAAGACTAATAAATAGTGGGTTGTTTCTTTGTCTACCAAGAAATTGGAGATTCACAAATCATCACAAAATATCCAGTCAAAGATCTCCTAGTGATTGGGCAAGCGGCCCAATCGGAATCACAAAATGTTGTAAGCTGAAGAGAACTCTTAGCAGATAGAAATAAATCATCTTGACCAGTATGACTCTTCAAGTAATGCAGAACACATAAGTTGCATGCCAATGTACTAAACATGGTTTCTCCAAGAACTGGGCCAAGGTATGGACTGAATAGCAAAGCTTGATACGAGTGATGGTAAGGTAAATGAGCTTCCCAACAAGTCTTTGATATTGCGCAGAATCATTAAACAAAGGACCATCATCTTATGCCAAATTGTGTTGTTCCATGGGAAAATCGGTGGGCTTAGCTGCCAATAAGCCAGTATCAGACAAAAATATCCAAGGTATATTTCCACTAAGAAAGAAACATCTCATCAGACCGACGAGCTATCTCAATGCCTAAGAAATACTTTAGAGCACCAAGATCCTTCATATGAAAATAAGAGCACAAATAAACTTTGAACTTGGCCATTATCTCAGGAGAGGAACCATCAATGATTAGATCATCGACATAAACCCATACATGAAGAGAAAATCCATCCTTCATGTAAGAAAACAAGGAGTAATCCGCCTTACTCTGAACAAACCAAAAGTGACGGAGAGCCGCTGGAAGTTTAGCAAACCAATTCCGCGGAGCCTGGCATAAACTGTAAAGAGATTTGCATAGCTTGCAAACTAACCCAGGTGTCGAAAGTGTACAACTAGGAGGCGGGCGCATGTACACCCCCTCCTCAAGATCACCATGCAAAAATGCATTGTGAACGTCCATCTGATGAAGATCCCAACCATGAATAGCAACAACAACCAAGAAAAGACGAACAAAACTCATCTTGGCAACAGGAGCAAATGTCCCAGTAAAGTCAGTTCCCTCAATCTGACAGTTACCAAGAACAACCAAACGAGCCTTGTAACGCTCAATGGAACCATCGGACTTAAACTTAGTCTGATAAACCCACTTACAACCAATAGCCTTCTTGCTAGGAGGAAGGGGAACAAGAACCCATATATTATTATGCTCTAGAGCATTAATTTTGTCAGACATAGGCCCACGTCAATGAGCATGTCAATAAGAATCAGAAAAAGTAATGGGATTAGCACCATTTGTCACTACAGCCAAATATCTAGAATGCAAAACCAAAAAAATTCTACAAGAAACATAATCAGTGATAGGGTAACGCGTACCTGAGGACAGTGAATCCAAGGATGCGGGATTAAAAGAGGGGGGTTTTATGGAGCGAGTAGAAGTGCTGATGTAGTCTTTAAATTTAGCCGGAGGCTACCAAAGTCGAGTGATGGGAGGACGTACAGCAGATGGAGTAGCTGGAGGTGAAGCAGGCACTGTCTCGCCAGGAGCGGCCAAGGACAGCTGCGACTGGAGCTCAAGAAGAACTAGCTGCGGGTCTGAGCGAGCGACCACGGACGACCATGACTGGTGGTCTGGCTGCCGTTCCTGGCAAGCGGCCACGGACGGACGCAGTTGGAGAGTTGGTCGTGGTTCCGGGCAAGAAGCCACAGACGGCTGTGGGGGAAGGACAACCTCGATTAGCCCCTGGTCCAAGGAGACCAGCCTCGATCGGCCCCGATCCATGGCGAGCGGCCTCGGTCAGCCCTGGTCCATGGCGAGAGCCTTGGTCGGCCCTTTTTGATGGGCCTCGGTCGAGCTCGGCTTTGTAGGTTAAATCGCACCGGGACTAGGTGACTCCTCCAGGTTGAACAGCTCAGACGCAGAGTCGTAGAAGCTGGTAAGTGACGGAGATCAATCCGTTGATGGCAAGCTCGCAGAAGTAGGTGCAAATGGGAAACCTTCTTCATAAAGAATTATGTCTCGGGTGTCAAACACAATTTGAGACTCTGAGTCGTAAACACACCGTGCTTTCTTATCAACAGGGTAGCTAAGAAATATGCACTTCCAACTTCTAGATGCAACCTTATCACGCGGCCGGGGAAGCTGAGATGTAAAGCACAATGAACCGAACACACGGAGATGGTTGTAATCTGGTCCACGACCGTACACGAAGTGGTGAGGCGTTCATCCATCTAACACGGGTGTTGGCATGCGATTAATGAGGTAAGCCACTGTAAGAAGGCATTCTCCCCAAAAGTCGATAGGCAAATGAGCTTGAAAACGAAGAGTATGAGAAACATTAAGGATATGTATGTGTTTCCGTTCCACACGCCCATTTTACTGAGGTATGTAGACCGTAGAGGTCTCAAAACGAACACCTTTCTCCAGAAAAAATGATTTGAGAGGAAGGAATTAGGTTTCGTTGTCTGCCTGAACTGTGTCTGAACAAACGCAAAGAACTCCTTCATCTTCAATGGTACTTGAGACTTGGAACTAATAAATAAACCCAAACAGCTTGGGAATAGTCATCAACTATGGTCAAATATTAAAATGCTCCACTAAAAAAGGGTGAACCATAAGGCCACCAAATATCACAAAGAATAAGTTCAAACAAATGACTAGCCTTAGCAGAACTAACATGGAAACTATTTGTATACTGTTTTACACGATGACATACCGAGCAGGGACTATATTTATTATCATGTAAAGAAATGTCTAGGATAGAAAAAAACACCGACGAGGATGGATGCCCAAAACACTGATGCCATAAAGCAGACGAAGACACCAAAGCAGCACGGACAAGGACGACTGTGTAGACTCAGAAACTCCCAATCTGCTCAACCAATAAACCCCTCCTCGCTGTTCACACGTGCCAATCACTGTCCTTGTGCTGATATCCTGTAGTACACATAATTTTTCGGTAAGCAAAACTAGATATTTTAAAGCAGTAGTTAACCTGGCAAACGATAGAAAATTGCATCGTAACGCTGGAAACAAAAGAACTCGATTAACAACAATATTTTCGAAACAAATCTTTCCATGTTCAATAGCAGTTGAAATAAAACCATCAGGGAGGATAACATCAACATTTGCAGCATGCTCAATATCATGAAGAAGATCCATGTCGTCCGTCATATGATACGATGCACCGATATAAAAAATCCAAGGTAAAGTAGTCTTACTTGAAAGATTTTTAGAAGAATTTAACTTAGAGAACATGTTTAAAACCGTACTCCATTTCTCCTTGGACAATGTTGGGCCAAAGGCGGATCGATCAGAGTCGGATACTATGGCAGCGGAAGTGCCGGCATGAGGAGGACTGGCAGTAACTAGATTAATCGGATCCATTCAGACACATGCGGCGACAGCGCATAGAGGCGCATAGAGGCGGCGTGCGGTGGAATGGAGTGGCAGTTCGAGGAGGCCCAGAGTGGTCTGGAATCAAAAAATATCAGAGTGGATAGAGCATGGAGCGGTGGTCTGGAACCACAGGTGAGCAGAGAACCAGAGTGGTCTGTGGCTCGCCGTGGTCCGGAGCGGGAGAGTGGAGAGGCTCAGCGTCGGAGAGTGGCAGTCTGAAGCGGAAGGGAGTGGTAATCTAGAGTGGTGAGCGGCGGTCTGGAGCGGTGAGCGGCGGTCCGGAGCGGTGAGCGGCGGTCCGGAGCGGTGAGCGGCGGTCTGGAGCGGTGAGCGGCGGTCCGGAGCGGTGAGCGGCGGTCTAGATCGCTAAGTGGCAGTTCTGAGCGATGAGCGGTGGTTCAGAGCGGTGAGCGGCGGGATGGAGATAGAACGCGGCGGTGACGGTGACTAGCACAGCAGCGACAGACTTAGAAGGGAGAACGGCAGCGGCGATGGTCTCTTATGAGTAAGGACAATTTAGGGTCTCAGGATATAGGCTCTGATACCATGTAAAATTTCAAGGTCTCTTGGGCTTTCGTCTTAAAACTAATTTGTACTAAGTGGAGGTGACCCAAGACCTTATATATAAGTCATTATTCTTGTAAGAGACCGATGTGAGATATATCTTTCAACACACATTAATCCAATTAAAAGCACAATTGACACAAATGCCAAGACTACTAGCACTATAGATGATGATATGCCAAAGCTTTATCAGACATTCAAAGGATATGTTCGGGATCCTCTAAGTGACATGACAGATCCTATGACTAGGTCAAGAACGAAGCATAAAGATTTCGGGATCCTCTAAGTGACATGACATAATGACTAGGGTAAGAACGGAGCATAGAGATGTGGCTTTGAATGATTTGATGGATCAACTTCATGATGAAGAATTTAAGAATGAAGTCATCATCAACAACTTGGATTAATTGTTTAAGAGTGTCGAGGAACTGAAGACATCATGAAGAACACTATACTTTTTTTCCACTGGATTTTTAATGAGGTAGTGTGATCACTGTAAACTATTGTAAAATTATTTCATTTTGAATTTTGGAGTTAAGCTTCGGCCATATGAGCTTTGAAGAGGCTTAATTATGAAATTAATCCATAGGGTTTAAGAATATTCAGTTTTATTCTGACTAGAATTAGATTTGGTAAGATTAGATAAGACAATATTCATTCAAGAGAATGTCTTGAAGAATTTCAGCCATATCTCTTGATATTTTAGGAATTCTAATTAGATATGGTTTTAGCTTCTTAAAACTTTCATAAGTTGATTCTGTTTCTATTTGTGATTAGGGTTTTAGGCCAAAATCAAACCCTATAAATAGGGGACTTGGCCGAGAGTTTTAGTACACTTTCATCAATCATATATTCAGACCTTTTGATTTCATACTTTTTGCTTGCGAGCATTCTTCATTATTTCTTAATCATATGGGCTAATTAGTGAGAAAATTTTGAATTGAGAGTAATCCTGAGGGCAAGTTACTGATCAGCTCGTGCAACTATACTAGGGTTTGCGAAATCCCTCGTTTAGTCAGAGATTTAAAATTCCACAATTCAGAGTCTTAGCAAGGAGATTCATATCAACAATAAACCCAACAAATAAACAAAAAAATCCATTCAGTTAGTGAAGAACTTATTGCCAGTGAAGAGCTTATTGCCTCGATCGATTCTCTCCTAGCTAGGCTGGAACGCCTTTGATGTAGGTTGGTTCTCTATAGTACTTTTTATTTTACCACCTACAAATCATCATGATAAAGTCTCCTGTTAGACCGTCCCAGCCTAACTTACAGTGAGATGAGGGACTTGAATGCAATTTTGAGTAATGTGAGGAAATTTTGTGGGTGATGGATAGAGCAAAACCAGGTCATAACATTATTTTCGGGTCACCCAATTTTCAAAGGGGAACTCCCTAAATTTAAGATCTATACACCCGCGGCCTCTAGAGAAATCCCCAAATTTGGGATCTATGCACCGGCGGCCTTTAGAGGAGAAATCCTCAGCATTCTTCTTTTGATTGATGCGCAATGCTGTGATGTATGTTGGCGCTTCTTGGGCTATATATGGATTCAAGAATCGAGCATTATGCATTGTCGCTCGATTTGATGTCGATATGTACAATGCATTGTTCCCGTTCTTCATGAAGGTACAGCAAACCGGAGTATATCTTTTTAAGTTAAAAATTGCTGGGCCATATTACTCTTGCTAATTTCCTCGGCTACCCAGGGGCTGTGAGGACTATAATTACATCATTTGCTCATGCTTTTGCTAATTTTGTATATATGATTACATGCAATTCAAGTTCCAAGAATTTTCTTTCTCAGGATGAAAACTGGGAAGAGGTACTTTGGGGGAGATGAAGCGGTAAAGGTCTTTCAAGGGCTTATTTGGAGAGTTTTTGAGATTTCAACAGCTACAAATCCTGTTTATTTTATCCCTTTTTGGGATGCATAACCAAAGAGTGGAGATATTAAGCATACCAATTGGGGGCATTCTTGCAAGGTTTGGTTGAAGAAAAGCAACGGCAGAGCCCCTTCCCCAGTTCTGTTTCCATTTTACTAATATATAGTTTGAATCATCAGATGTTAATCTTTTTATTATTTTCATTACACTACAAAAAAATAGGTGTCACATTTTCTTTACATCTCAACTGTCACTTAATTTCTAGTGATATTTACACATGTGACTAAATAAATTCTGACATCAATTCATGTCATACATTTTATGACACTTTTAGATATCATATAAATTGCTACATTTTATAGTACCACTACATTTTAGTGACAGGTGCACATATCGCTAAATAAAATTGTGACATCATTTTATGACGCTTCTAAATATCATAAAAATTGCTGCATCGTATGGTATCAATAAATTTGTGAAGTCTTAAGATGTCACAAATTAAAGTATTCTTTTAATTTCTTCTACAATAAAACTAGAGTGTAAAAAATTGATTTCTTAATAAAAAAGCAATAACGTAAATCATTGCCTGTTTGTTATAAAAAGGGCTTTTGTGCAAATAATCAAAAGAGACTTTTTTTTCCTGTTTTTTCCTATTGGCTTTGGCAAAATCTTGGGAAAGACAGTCTTTCCATAGGCTTATGGAAAGACGGGGTTTGATTAGAATAATAAAAGGTAAAAGGTCTTAGTTGCAATATTAAAGTTTTAGTATGAAACATGTAGTAGTTATAAAATTTATAACCCGGTTCATGCAACCCAAAAATTTTATCTTAATTTCTTCTAATTTACACTTTAAACCTTGGTCTTTCCATAACTTATGGAAAGACCGCCTTTCAAGAGACGGGCTCATTGGCTTTTTCCTAAATTATTCAATTGTTTGGAAAAGAGCGGTTCGTTCCAACTAATTATGTATCTGTTAATTTTACTGATTATTATCTTTGAGGTATTTCAAACTGCCAATCTGTTTGCCAATTTCCCTCCGACCTAATGCATTAAATTTGTGATCTAACCGATTAAAACTATGAACTAAAAATTTCATATTAAATGACAATTTCTTTCATTTATGAAAAAGGAAATTTAATATAATAGTGAATTAATGCATTAAACTTGTGATTAAACTAGTTAAAACTGTGAAATGAAATTTCATATTAATTGATGATTTCTTTCTTTTATGAAAAGACGATTTAGTATAATAAATGACCAAAAATTGTCACCTAATCACTTAAAGTATTATCTTGAAAAAAAAAATTTAAAAGTCTTACAAAGTTATTAAAACGATCGACCAACATTTTAAATGTACGAACTGATTTTTATATTTGTTAGAAGTAGGTTCTCATTGTTACTATATTTGTTAGTTGTAGGCTCTATTATCATTTTTAAAATAGCAAAAATCTAAGCCAAGTTATTAAAATGATTAGCAAACATTTTAAAAAGTCTTGGGAACGATCGTCTTTCCATAGATTTATGGAAATAAGGGGTTAATTAGATTAATAAAAAGGTAAAATGTTTTTGTTGCAATATTAAATTTTTTTATTATATAACGCGCAGTAGTTATAAGTTTTATGACCCAATTAATGCAACCCAAAATTTTTATCTTCATTTCTTCTCATTTGCAGTCTAAACTTTGGTTTTTTTATGACTTATGAAAATACCATCTTTCAAGAGACGAACTCTTATTTGTTAGTTGTCAGTTCTATTATTATCTTAAATGAAATAATAGTCTAAACTAAGTTTTAAAATGATTAAAAAAACATTCTAAATACATAAACTAATTAATATATGAGTGGGTCTCCAGACAGGCATCCTATCCATAAGCTTATACACAGGTCATTTATTTTTTACCTTATACACTGCATTTGTTAAATTACATACTAAATTTAGAAATTTTAAATATATTTTTAAATTTTTAAATTCAAATACATATTATTGCTTGTTTAACTTTTAAAATATAATATTTAAATTTTATAAAAAAATTATAACATTTAAGGTAAAAGTCACTGTGTACTGCCCATAAACTTATGGAAATACCACTTTTCCCGAGACTTTCTTTTAATGTATTAGTTAGTAGTAATTTAATATTATTACATTTTAAAATATAAAAGTCTAAACTAATTTAACGAAATTTCTAAAAATGTAACCTAATTAATATTTGCAAGAACTATTAACACGTACGAGTTGAATAATTTGCACAAAGTACTAGAATATTTTATTTATGAGAATGACAAGAAGATCTTACTAGTTTTGTTTGTTAATGATAGGCATATTCTCCAGAGGTCTCGAGTTTAAACACCCCACGAGCAATTCCTTTTTCAGCATTAAAGAGAAGAGACCCATTCCGACCCGCGACAACTACAGATGCAAATCAGACCCGAATTTATCTTTTTTTACCCGAATTTGACCCGCGAATTTTCATTATTTTTTTTAAAAGCCCCTGCGTTTTTCTATTTATGCTTTAAAAAATTAAACTTAAGGCCTGGTCTCCGCATCACCCAAGTCTTTGTAAATCATCATTCAAGAATTTCACACAACAAAATGATTTAACTATAGATAATTGCTAAAATTCTCTTTTAGTATTATCACATTGAACCCGCGCACAATTTTCACTTTTGTAGTAGAATTTTGTTCAACCAATTCCTAATTTTTTTAGAAGCTCGCAGAGGACGTTACTTATTTTTCTTACTATCTCCACCCCTTCTATACATGGAAATCAAGAAAAAAATTAGGAGTTTACAGGAAATAGCTCCTGCAGCAAAGCAGCTCGAGCTTTGCACATTCATACAGTCTTGAACGGGCAGCAGCGTACAAGGCGAAAAATCATTCATCGTGCATGAAGTGTAAAAATGATAAATTTGAAACAAAAAAAAGTTACGTAACAAAGAATGAATAGAAGTTAAAGGAAAATAACAGATCCAGCTCATTTTCGTTTAATGTGTGCATATTGGTGACATACAGAAATGGATTTGGAGAAGTGAGTTTTGGAGATGTGAGTTTATATATAGATTTACTTGGCATTGATTTAAGGGTAAAAATAGAGTTGCTTCAGAACATAATAACTTGGGATATGGAAGGGATGGAGAGCGGTAGGAGTCCCTCGCACCGGCTCCGGCGTTGTTTTTGTGCAGAATAACACTTATTCTGCCACGTCTCTTATTTTTGTTACCAGGTGCATTTTGTCTTTGTGATCCATCACAATATTTTCCCTACAATCGCAACGAAGTGGCTCGAGGTTTGCACATTTAAAGAGTCTCGTGCATCAGCTGTATGGCAAAAATTCATTCACAAAGTTTGCACGTAAAATTTTCTGTAAAATCATACTTGTGAATCATAATCACAAGCTAGTAATTAGTTAGAAACGAGAATAAGCTCCATACATTGCAATACACAATTATGTTAAAAAGTTTGAAACGAGAATGAGTTTTTGGTCATGCACAATGTGCGCACCCCAAACCTTGTTCTTAAGAGCGTAAAACGAGATCGAGTTTTTGATGATGAAGAGGTGTATCATAAAATGCCAAGAAGGATAAAGCAAGTTATGATTTGGAGAAGGCGCAAAACTACGCAAGGCTGCAGACTCAGCCACTTCTCCAGCTACCTCTTCATCCACACTCCAATCCCGGCATGCGCGCGCTGATGCAACAAAACACACACACTCAGGACGTGACTTCATTTTTGCATAATTTAATTTCGAACAAATTCGAAATGATTATACGTACCAGATATTGATAAAGCTTCACCAGCTCCTTCTGATTGATCTTCCCCTTCAAATCAAAATTCCCCAGAAAACACTTGAGAATAAAAGTATTCAAAGAGCAAAATCAGAGCTAAATACAGAAATCAAACAAGTCGGAATAATTCACCAATAACTGCCTGGAGTAAAACATTTTGATCTCACTGTGTGTTTGTGTGATTTTAACAAGGAAGCGTTTCAACTTGCACATTTTTAGACTAAAAAGGGAGAAATCGTAAAGATAACATAACCCCTGATTAAATACAAATTCTTTTTGGTGTGCATTATGCGTGCAAACTCTTTTTTAAAATCTAAACAACACACACACAATGGGCAATGTGTGTGCTTGTGTGTTACGAAGAAAACAGTGGTAATTGAAGAAATGGTTAGAACAATTTGGAACGGATCCGTAGAGAAGGATCTGGAACATTATGATAAGAGTTTCGACCATGATGTTCTGATCCGATCCTCAGTTTTTAAAAGAAGTATTGATGTAACCCTTATATTTTTGTTTATGTTCTAACAGTGGGGCACACTTTACGGATAAAACTGACCAAAATTAAATTAAAAACAGAATGGTCATTTTCAATCCGGTCAACGCTAGTTTCCGGCAAGAGGATTATATTTGCACTTTGAAGCCGGTAGTGGGTATAAGAGCACTTTTGAAAAACTAGGGGTTATATTAGCACTTATCAAAGATCGGTCATCCAAGCATTTCTCCCTTTCAAATTTAATCCTAAGCGGCTGGTTTTGTTAGAAAATCTGAATCATTATGACAATCCAACCATAACTCCAAATCGAGCGGCTCTCCACATTAAGATGTCCGCAGGAAAATCTTATATGTGAAATAAAATGATTGATATGAATACAACCCACACAATATAATGCGTACAAAGGGTGCCCATTCTCGAGTGAAGAAGGGAAGAAGAGGAATTTGCAGTTGGTGGAGGCCGCGAACTTGGGGTAACGAGGGAACTAAGTTTTCAAACGCGAGGTCTACTGCTATATATGTAAGGATAATACAATCCCTTAATATTTAATTTTTTTAATATGTTATGTGCATACTTATTCTTTTTTAAACCAAATAATGAGCAATACACGTGCATGTCCTACGAACAAAATTGTGGCAATTAGAAAAAAATTATATTGATAAAATTGAAGTGAAGTGGTGGATAAACGATCAAGGAGAATTAGCAGTTTTGGGTTCATCAATATATTATGATCTTGTTATTTTTTTGCAATTTTAGAACAAATAATGCACAAATTTCGCAGGTTGTTTCTTGCCCAACTAATCAACGGTCATTAATTTTGAAGTAGGTAGAATTGCAAAATTAATTTCATTATCGACTGTACATAAAGTACAAAAATAGAATCAATCATTTCATGCATGGATCAAGGAGAAGTGGTGGAGGTGAGCACTGCTTGAAACGTAATTGTAAATTTCTTGCACAAATTATCCCATTGAACTATCTGCACCATTCTACACAAAGTTTGCACATAATTCTTTGAAAATCATAAATTTGAATCAAAATTAACTTTATTCCAAAATAAGAGGACATACAAGTGCATGAATATACAAAGTGATTTCAAAGCGAATACGAGTATTTAGCTTGGAAAGTTGTAAAATGGTTATTCGAAGTTAAATGATGATCATACAAGAGACCTAACCAAAGTCATAAAAGGAAAAAGATTATAATCTGTATAGAAGTAATATTCACAAATCATTCATATTTCTTAACAACCGCTTTTCAGAATATTTGACTAGATGAACCCTAAATACTCTGGCATGAACCTTGTCTATTTCTAACCTCGTTTCAAGCAGTGCTCGCCTCTCCTCCTGCAACAGCAACTCCTCCGTTCGAAATTCCTCAAAAGCTCATCACTATGTGCTCATGGAATATTTCAACAATGATAAACAATTCAGTAAAAAAATGGGATAACAAACAACGTAAAATTAAATCAGGCAAGTGAAGTTTTAAAGCACAATTCTTAAGTGCAGCAGCATGTAGGGAAGCCATGTGGTCTTTGAAAGGAGGAAGGAGGAAGGAGGAAGAAGGGAAGAGAAATGATGAAAAACAAATCTACAATGAACAATCACATTCTTTGAAGAGTTCGTCTCTTGTGAGACCGCCTCATGGTGAGACCAAGGACTAAAGGCAAAATAGGAAAAGAGCAAACTAAATTCGGGGGCAAAAAATTAACAGAACTGGATTAAATTGCAAATTATCACAATTGCACATTAAATCCCTGAACTTTTAAAACATTAATATGAAACCCCATATTGAAATCTTTGCAATTCAATCCTCGGTCTCACTGTGAGACGGTCTTATACAAGACTTTGTCTTTTTCTCCATGCACGCTGCTTGCACAAGACTTTTTGAACGTGCAAAGCTCGAGTTAATTTGTTACGGAAGGGGCGAAAATTGTAGGAAAGATAGTTAACCACGGTGGTGCAATGCAAATAAAAGTTTAACATACACATGGCATACTCCTGTAATAAATATGTAGGGGGAGTTCTCATTTCTGATTTCCTTACATGTATGACTAGAAAAATTGAAAACATTAATGGAACAAAGTTTTTCATACATGCACAGTTAGAAAAATTGAACGGAACAAAGCTAGAAATTAATACATGTACCTAGTGAAAAAACCCCAAACTTTTGTTTCTGAAATGATGTATCCTTTGGAGAAGGCGATGAAAATGGTGCGATTTTAGGAGAACTTTATCCATATAAGGATGGTCAACGGAAAGAGGATGCATTTGTGCATGTTGATATATATGGATGCAAATATGGAGGACGCATTTACAGAATGAGTCTTCACTGTTTTTTATTTTTTTTCCAGCATGGTAATTAGAGGACGCATTCCATGAATGCGTCCTCATTTTTTATATTATTTTTTAAAAGAATTTAATTAGAGGACGCATTCCATGAATGCGTCCTCATTTTTTATATATATTTAATAATTAGAGGATGCATTCCATGAATGCATCCTCATTTTTTTAAATATTTTTTTAAATAAATATAATTAGAGGATACATTCCATGAATGCATCCTCAGATTTTATTTAATTTTTTTTAATATTTTGGTTTAAAAACATTTTTACAATTTTAACAATTTATTTAACAATTTATGTAACAATTTATTTTAGAATTTTTGTGTCGAATTGTTAAATTTGTTAGAAAATAACATATTCATCTCCATTTTGCATTTCAAACCAGTATTGAATTTGACAAAATAATACATTTCGCATTCCGGTTAATATACCTGTTTTGCAATCAAAAATAGTATACTTTTTTTAAATCAGTGTTATTAAAAACAGGCATTGTATTTTACATGTATATTTGTACTGTACATAAATTTTTTTTAGGCCCACATGTTATTAGTGAAATATATAAATTATAATTTTAATCAGGGTTTTTTTTAAACCATCCAAAGATGGGGGAAATTATATTAGGCCTTCCCAAACCGTGTAAATAAGCAGAAACTTAAAACAGGAAGAAAAAGATGAAGCTATGGCTTAGTTGAGATATACAAGAGTGAGCCATAAGCTCTTGAAGCAACAATTGTTGCTTCCAAAATAATGTAGGGTAAGTAGTTAATAGTTAGAGGATTACAATAATTTTAATCAGTGAAATATATAATTTGTAAATTATTATTTATATTTGTTTTTGGGTGAATATAGTGCATTGGTAGAATCTGTCCTCAATTTTGTGGAAATTTTTTGAAATAAACGAATGTATTTAATTTTCATTTTTAATTTTTTTGAAATACTGTTTGAATTATACCTGTTTTAAATCAGTGTTATTAAAAACGGGTATTGAATTTGACATGTATTTTATTATCGTACACAATTTATTTTCAGTCCCACATTTTATTAGAAAAATATATAAATTGTAATTATAAGCAGTAAAATATCTAATTTGTAAATTATTCTTTATATTTTTATGTTATTCTAAAAATTACAGTAATATATAGTAGGAATGAATATAATTAAACATAAATGTACAATATGTGGAGGAGACCTATGAAACGTAAATAAATTAGTGCTAAATGTCATCATGTTATCTACTAACGACGGCCTCTGCAAAGCTTTCCACCTGTTCCACATGGTGGAGGACGTATGGTGCGGGATGTGCGTCTTGGGACGACCATCTCAGGAGAAAAATGGATGGCATCATCTGGCACTCCCTCTGTACAATCCTCCTGCATATCATCTTCCGTGTTCTGCCATGAACCCTGCTGGACATGTGCAACACCACCAGTATCTAATGGAGCAGCATGCGACATGTATTGATGACTCGTACTGGGAGTAGCATATGACGTGAAATCTGTTGCAGCCATATCGAATTGTGAGGATCCACCATGTGACGGTCCGGCATGACTAGGAAGGGGTGTAAGATATGCATTGAAATCAGCCGCAGTAGTGTCATACTGTGACGGTCCACCGTGTGATGCTCCAGCGTCTGTCGGACATGCATTTGAAGTTCCAGCTTGTGATGAACCAATGCGGTCTGTATGGGCACGAGCACGCGATCGCCGACCACCCTGTCGACCAGGTGGAGCTGGACGGTGGCTTCTAATGCTAATGTAACTCACACCCGGTGGAGGTTCGTCACAGTGCACAAATGGCTGGTGGAACTGCAGTCTGGAGGGTTCGTGTGCATACTGTAGAGTACGGGTGGCAACATCACGTACCTTCCTGATCATGTTCGTGATACGTGGGGGACAATCGTCCAAATTTGTATCCAACATGATTCTCATCTGAGACATTGCTTGCAACTACAACAATGAGGTGAATATGGTAGTTAAATAATGTTGAGGAAACATATAGTATTAATTGTGAAAACTAGAGGAAATGAAGGAAATACCATATACTCTAAAGTAGCCCCATCTCCATGAAAACCCTCCGCAATTGTTTCGGCCCGGCCTGGCTGATCAACCAGGGTCACTGTTCTCCAAAAATACCATTCCATGTATTCTCGAGTGGGTGTGTACGGATCTGCTAGCCCTTGCACATAAACTTGTCGTTGTCCTCGATGTTCCCAAACATCGATATATCTTCTCAGTTCCACCCGCCAGTCCAATCCTGACCTCCCGCGACGGTCTCTAGTATGAAGTAGTTTTTGTTCATCCTTACTGACCAACTGGATGGGTATTGGCTGGATGAGGCCAAACTGCGTGAGAACACGATGTACGTGATGGTACTCTACGACATGCCAACTAATGAGGTCAACAGACAATAGCCAGTTGTGGCTACCAGCTGTACAATACTGTGGGAGTTGTTGCACGACATCCTCTGTGTACGGCTGCCAAATAAACTGCAATGACAAGTAGGTCTTGTGGTTAGCTCTGAGAATCCCTTATAACCATTAGTCCAAGTTCAGGAAATTCGAATGTCAATATACCTGTCTATCACGAAGAGATGTTAGCTGATCGCGGTACACTTTAAGTACATGCATAGGTGATTGGGATAAATCGTGTCGCGCTCTCCACCTGTTAGGAACATAGTGAATACTATAAGTCATTCCTAGTAATTACCTTGCAGTTAAAAGAGTAACTCCCGACGAATTCAATACGTACCTGGAACCAACAGCACTCATTGTGGCGATCACCGGTAGTCGTCCGGCCGGACGGATGCATGTGATTCGCTCCCATGCCCACAACTGACAAAAAATGAAATAAAATTTAATATAATATATGAGGTCACGATCGACAGTATATACAACTGACAAAATTAACCAACAATGTTACCTGTAGCAAGACTAGCGGTCCTGATATGGATTTCACTTGTGGGATGGCAGCGTCACATAAACACCTGTACAAGTGTGCCAAAATGGCACTACCCCAACTGTATTGATGTGCTGCACCGAGGTCCATCAGTGAAGACAAATACAACAAAGGAATAAGGTGTCCGGATGTGTCTGACAATAGCATTCCACCAACCAGCAGTAGAATGAAAACCCTCGCCTGTTGTTGACAATCTACCTCAGTAGCATCAACAGGGAATGGACTATGTAACAATTCTCCCAACCAGCTGGCCTTTATACGACCTTCTCTGATAACACTCGAGTTCGGTGTAGCCCCTAGGTAGTCTCCGCATATTGTCTGCTAGTCCTCCATGCGTCGGCTAGTGTCCACTCCAGTAAACGGCATGCCATCAATTGGTAGACCCCATAACATGCCCACATCCTGCAAAGTTATCGTAGCCTCCCCAATTGGTAGGTGAAACGTGTGAGTCTCAGGTCTCCAGCGCTCCACTAAGGCTGTGACCAGAGAATGATCAATGAGAATTGGAGCAGAATCCAAAAGTCCTTGGAATCCAGCTTCACGCACGTAGCGCATGACTGGATCAGGGATTTGAGCAGTCCAACAAGCCCCATCGCACCGCCTCACCTGCAGTGCCTGATTCTCTAATTGACCATTGTACAGAGCACGTGCACGGTGCTCCTGGTGCAGGTACAGTAATGTGTCGTCAATGGGACCCGGATGATACATGGTGTCTACCTGCTGATAATCACAATCACCTGGCAAATAAGCAGAATCAAGCTCTCCAAATAAGTAACAAAATTACAGGTCCACTGATATTCAAACCAAAGTTTGCAGTAGCTTCAATTTAAACAAGTACACATAATCGTAAATATTCAAATGCGCCTAAAACACACAAATACCCAAACACAAGCAAACAACTGACACTAGTCACGCCCTCTCCTACGTCGGCCTCTGGAATCACCCGGCACCCGCTCATCCATTTGATTCTTTCTCCTTCTCTCTGCATACTGCCCACGCCGCCTGTTGCGGAACGTTTCAATATCGGGAATCAGTCTCCAACTAGCACATTGCCACAATGATGGATCTCGTAAGGGCATGAAACCCAGACTATATTGCTGCAAGTAGGTAGTCGTGTGATATACCTTGTCCCATAGAGTAGCTGGGTCGTCACGCCTATGCCTACAGACAGCTAACACATGTGAACATGGGAAGCGAAAAATTTTCCATTCACGACAAGTACACAACTTTCTCCGGTATTTGACCGTGTACTGGCTCTCACCGATGCTGCCATCAATGATCCTTCTCACAACCCTATAAGTCTGTGATGCAATCCCAAAAACAGTGACAATATGTCCCTGTGCCAACGTGTCTTGCTTCTGAAATTTTTTCCAAATCCTTGAAGGGAACACAGACCTAAACATTTGAACATCATTTCAGAGCCAAGAAACTAGGACAACAATCCATAAAGAACTGTAATGAATCTAGAAAGTACCTCCAATTCGTGGCATCCATTACCCTTTGAGCAAACATTTCAACTGTTCGCTCGAAGGTCGCTTTGACACACGCAGTTATCGGGAGATGTCGTGCACGCCTTAAACAGTTGTTGAAGCTCTCTGACAAATTGGTTGTTAGAATTCCCCAACGTCGATCACCCTCATCAAATGCAAGGCACCACTTACTGGTATCATGTTTTACCAACCATTCCCAGGCAGACGGTTCGATGCTCTCCAACTCCTCCTTGTACCCCCTCCACATGCTCTCTCGTTTGGCACCACCAAGCTTCTAAACTAGAGTCTTCATAGGCGTATTCTTAAACTTCCCACTGTCAGCACTAAGGAAGCTTGATTGAAAATGATGCAAACAAAACCGGTGGTATCCAGCTGGCTCCCTCCATTCGTCTGTCTGTCTTATTGCATTTAAAATTCCATCATGGCGATCAGATATAATACAGATTGGCCTATTATCACCACCTACCACGTGGATACGTAGTCTCCGCATGAACCAGTCCCAACTCTCATTGGTTTCACCGTCAACAATGGCATAAGCAATGGGGAGTATGTAGTCGTTCGAGTCATGTGTCACGACAACTAGCATTGTGGCCTTGTATGCACCTCTCAAATGAGTGCCATCCACGCTAATCACCGGCCTGCAATGGCGAAATGCATCGATAGCCTGACCAAATGCCCAGAAGACGAACTTGAATTTCCGGCAACCACGCCCATGTATTCTATCGGGTACATCTGCCCACTCAACAACGGTGCTCGGATTTGCCCTAACTAGCTCATCCATATATGTGGGCAACTGTTCGAAGGATTCCTCCCAAGTTCCGAACACCAAATCAATAGCCTTCTGTCGAGCATACCACACCTTTTTATAGGAAAGGGTCACATTGAAATCCGTCTTCACATGCGCTTGTACATCTTTCACCGTGTAAGAAGGGTTAACGTCAATGTGGTGGCAAATTGCACGGGCGATCATCAACGATGTCAGGTTAGTGTTACCCGTCGATCGCCCAGCCCCAACACAAGAATGACTGCTTGCCCATTTGGTGATCTCCCACATGCCATGCGAAGCCTTTTTGCTGGCTCTAGCAACCCATTGACAATTTCCGGTTCCTTCAACCACATCCTTACATTTCACATACCATGTGCGTGACCGACTCTCCACGACTCGGTGTTCCCTATTCATCATGGAACTCCACCTCGAAATAGCTTCTACCAATTCCAGCTTCACCCGGAATCGCATACCGACATCCAATTCGCCAGTCGCTTGAACATAACGAGTAAATTCATCTCCACAATTTGTTGGGTCATAGCCATCCTCATCAGGGCCCCCATAATCCCTAAAGTAGCCCGCCGTTTCAGGATTCGCCAAATTACGAAACGACGGAGGTACAATGTCCATGCACACCACTTTTTCATCTTCGTCCCCTGGATTCGAATCAGTTGACAAGGAACGATCATCTTCACTGCCTTGTCCAAGTTCCCCTTCATCACCATCCTCATCGCTCCCAACATGACCGACAGCATACTCACTAATTTCGCCCACGTAATCATCATCGAACTCATTCAGGTCTACTTGATGGCCACGGTATATACCACCACTTGTGGACGGTTGGGCGCAATCGACGTGAACATACGCATTGGGTTGGCTGGACTCACCATCGACAAAACCTTGGCAATCAACAGGGGATGGTAAGGTTGGCAAAGGTGTACAGTTCTGCATGTTCCTCAACAATGACACGAAAGTGACCGAACTAATATCACCCGCATGGTCAGTAGTGCTTCTCACATTATCCAGAACCATGTACAACTCTGCTGAGGACAAGGACATTCGCTTAACAATGTTGAACAATGTCGCGGTTGACTCGTCATCCGCCACATTGTAACACCGATAGTATATGCCCAAACAAATCAGCTCCGGACAACGGTAATATAATTTCAACTGAAACCCCCCACTCGCAATACCAAGCCTTGTAAAAATTAAATTAACTAGCTCCGAGTGGCTTAACCTCCATTCTAGAGTCACGTTCCACTCAGGTATAGGCGGGTCATAATACACACCCACAGTGGGGTCAAACTTAATTTGACCCCCTCTATACAGGTACACAAGCAAAACCATCGAGCTACTGCATTATACAAATAAATAACATGTAACTCGATATTTATAACGACAGTACACTATTCAGCTTTTTCCATTTTCCAAACAGTAGTACCACACTAATTAAACTATTACTACAACTTTAATGCAAACAGTAGTAAACAAATCACACATAATCAATAAACGCATACTCACTCTCTTTCAACAATTTAGTACAATCAAGATACATAATCAGTCAAACAACGTACAATCTTTAAAAACATTATCATCAATAAGAACTTTACAAGTACATCATAAATAATAATTTCACGCCTAATTCGATCGAAAAAATGGGACACCAAATCGCACATAATCAATAAACACATTCGTACGATAACGAATTTTTTAAATACCTTTACAAGCTAACAAAAATTCGCAACGGGGACAACAACAGTTAATGGCGGTCACCGGCGATCAACGACGATCAACGGCGGTCAACGGCGGTCAACGGTGGATCGAGAATGCTCGGGCTGCGAAGTTTGAAAACAAATCACGATAAATAAAAAAACATACAACCAAACAACAATAGGGAAGCTAGAACAATTACCCGACAACTTTGGAAACGAAGGATGGCGACAAAACTCGACCAGTGACGGAGCAAGATGCCGAAACAGGTTTGGATTGCAGACGACGAAAATGGTTTGAATTGCAAATGAAGAAAAGGGTTTGAATTGCATATGAAGAAGGATGAAACAGAGGAGTAAATAGCTGAAGGAGAAATGGATGGAGAGCATTATATAGAAAAGGCACGGGTTCTACAGTTGATAAACGCATGCATCGGCCAAATTTCGCATGCAATGGTGATAATGCATGCAATTGTCAAATCATTGGCATGCCTTCAATTAATTCGTATCCAATATTTGACCAAGAAAGAGATTGCATGCAGTGATTCACATGCAATGCCCCATGAGATTGCATGTATATGCAATTGTCAAATCAGGTAAATCATGCGTATTGCCCATATGCAGAAATTGCATGCATATGCAATAGTCAAATCAAATAATGCATGCATATGCAATAGTCAAATCAAGTAAACCATGCGCATGCAAAATTTTGGCCAAAGAGGACGCATGAGGACAATGCGTCCTCATGCCAAGTCAAATACTTCAGGCTGGACCAAACTTTTCAGGGAGGATGCATTAGCAAAATGCGTCCTCATCCAACGTGGATTTCCAAAAACAAAATTAAATTGAGGACGCATTCCGGTAATGCGTCCTCTTCTTGCCAGAGTGGGAAAAAATTTAAATGCATTGAGGACGCATTTGCCAAATGTGTCCTCAGGGAAAAAATGGAAAATATAGAGGACGCATTTTGAAAATGCGTCCTGTACAATTGTATCCATGGCCATGCACTGTAGCCATGGATATAGAATTTTGCCCGATTTTAGGAATTATCCGACTCCTCCTTGAACAAATAGTCCATTGTGTGGCCGAGCCCTAATCCTAATGTGAACCCTAACCCTAAACCTAGCCCTAACCCTAACTATGGCCCTCTACCTGACATCCTCCTCCCGTCACAACTGGAATCCTGTATCATCCCCACTGAATTGCAGATTGCTTACGATGATGCTTGGCAGGTCTGTCATCCCGACTTCAAACTGAATTCTTTTCCTTGGACGACGCTTTCGAGAGGCATTCCGTATTACTGATTGTGGAAATGAAATTTAATTTTATATTTTTTTTTCTGGAAACACGCAGCTTACTTGTAGGAAATAAGGGTAATAATCTGTGTTCTATTCATGAATTCAGGATACATTATATAGAGGTACAGGAGACCTATCCTAGCTAGGAGAAGGTAACAGAATACAAGTACAACTATGGTAGGAATACAAATCCAATTCCAATACCAATACTAATTAACACTAATTCCATAACAACAATATTACTAATTCCTAATTCCGTAACACTCCTCCTCAAGTTGGAGCATGCGGATCAGAAATGCCCAACTTGCCAAGTAAGGAATGAAACTGGTTACGGCCGAGAGCTTTAGTGAACAAATCCGTGGGTTGGTCAACCGTACGAATATGTTGAGTAACAATAGCGCCAGATTGAACAAGATCTCGAATAAAATGACAATCAACTTCAATGTGCTTAGTACGTTCATGGAAAACCGGGTTGGCTGCTATGTGAATGGCTGATTGACTGTCACAAAAAAATTTCATAGGAAAAGTGTGCGAAACCCCTAAGTCTTTCAACAGGGACCGAAGCCATAATAACTCACAGCAGGCAACTGCCATAGCACGATACTCTGCTTCAGCAGAAGACCAAGAAACAGTATGTTGCTTCTTAGTCTTCCAGGAAACCGGGGAATCACCAATCATAACAAAATAACCGGATAAGGAACGCGTAGTAATCGTACAGGCGGCCCAATCCGAAACACAATAAGCAGTCAATTGGAGAGGACTACGAGAAGAAAGAAATAAACCTTGACCAGGATGACTCTTCAGATAGTGCAAAACACGAACCGCAGCTTGCCAGTGAGGAACACAAGGCGACTTCATGAATTGCGCAAGAGTATGAACTGAATAACTAAGTTCAGGATGAGTAATTGTTAGATATATCAGACGCCCAACCAAGCGGCGATACTGCTCCGGGTCATGGTAGGCTGGACCTTCAACACGTGCCAAATCATGTTGTTGCTCCATTGGAAAATCAATTGGTTTAGAAGCAGATAAACCTGTATCAGATAGAATGTCCAAAGCATATTTCCTTTGCGAGAGAAACATCCCCTCCGGTCTTCTAGCAATCTCTATGCCCAAGAAATACTTAAGCAAACCAAGGTCCTTCATGTGAAAACAAAAACCCAAGTATGTCTTGAACGCAGAGATGAGCGAAGAATAACTACCAGCAATGACCAAATCATCCACATAAACCAGAACATGTAAAGACTGTGAACCATTGGAAAAGACAAATAAAGAGTAATCTGCCTTACTTTGAATAAAACCAAATGTCCGTAAAGCCTACGCCAGTTTAGTAAACCAATTCCTGGGAGCTTGACGAAGACCATAAAGAGATTTCTGTAGGCAACAAACCTGGCCAGGCGGAACCACATAGCCAGGTGGGGGACGCATGAACACCTCTTCATGTAAATCACCATGCAGGAATGCATTATGAACATCCATTTGATGCAATTCCCAACCACGTATAACAGCAACTGACAGGAACAAGCGAACGGAACTCATCTTTGCGACTGGAGCAAAAGTCTATGTGTAATCAATTCCTTCAATCTGGCGGTTTCCGAGAACCACGAGACGAGCTTTGTAACGTTCAATGGTACCATCAGAGCGAAACTTCGTTCGATAAACCCATTTACAACTAATGGCCTTTTTGTGCGTAGGCAAAGGAGACAAAGTCCAAGTCTGATTGCGCTCTAGGGCAGTGAGCTCCGCAACCATAGCATCTTGCCAGTAAGGATGACGGGAAGCTTCAGAATAAGTAGTGGGATCTGCACTAGAAGTTACAGCACCCAAAAATCTAGTATGCATACTAGAAAAATTATCGCAATTTACATAATCAGTAAGAGGGTAGAGAACACCTGAGGATAGTGATGACGTATGGGGGAACGTAGTCGAAGAGGGGGGGTTCTTCAGTAACAAGAGCACAAGTAGAATCATCACAATCATAATCAGCCAAATATGGCGGTGGACGTCGAGCACAAACACTGCGTCTGGTGGATGGTAGATTATCGACAGCAACCGGAGGAAGACCGACGGCGGTAGGCCGTGGGGAGCCAGCGGTGGCCGGAGTTGATTGGACGCCGTTGACCGGCGTTGATCCACCGGCGGTGACCGGAGCTGACCCACCGGCGTTGATCGCGTTGACTCGCTGGAGTTGACCGGAATTGACTCGTCGGTGGTGTCCGGTGTTGACCAGGCGAGGTGGACCGGAGCTGACCCACCGGCGTTGACCGGCATTGACCGGCCGGGTTGACCGGCGTTGACCGTCCGGGGTTGATCGACATTGACCGGTCAGCGTTGACCGGCCGGGGTTGACCGGCATTGACCGGTCAGCGTTGACCGGTGGAAGGGCGGCCGGCGGTTGATCGGAAAAGCCGTATGGTTCCGGTGAGTAGGAGGAGGAAACCGGCGGTGTAGTGGTGGCGCCGCCAGGTTCATCAGTAGAAGCAGTTTGCGGAGATGCAGAATACGAGAACTGGTCTTCAAAGAAATCAGCATCCCGAGTGTTAAAGATAACTCGAGAGTCTAAGTCAAGAAGACGATAACCTTTCTTTCCGGCAGGATAACCAAGGAACAAACACCGACGGCTTCTTGGTGCAAACTTGTCACGGTATCTTGGAACACGGGCAGCAAAACACAAGCATCCAAATACTAGCAAAGAAAAGTAATTTGGCGCCTGTCCATAGAGTAATTCAAAGGGAGTACGACCTTTGAGAAGCTGTGTTGGTGTTCGGTTGATCAGGTAGGCAGCAGTAAGAACACATTCTCCCCAGAAGTCAATAGGAAGATTGGCTTGAAACCGTAAAGCTCGCGCTACATTGAGTAAATGACGATGCTTTCTTTCGACTCGACCATTCTGTCGCGGAGTATCAACCATAGATGTCTCAAAAACGATCCCTGATGCAGTAAAGTGAGATCGGAGAGGTAAGAATTCAGTGCCATTATCAGCTCGAACACGTTGGATTGTTTTTCCCCACTGGTTCTTGACTAAAGCACTAAATTCTAAAAATCTAGAAGCTACCTCAGATTTAGCTACTAACAAATAAACCCAAACAGCTCGGGAAAAATCATCTACTATTGTCAAGAAATAAAAAGCACCACTAGAAGATGGTGTATGATAGGGTCCCCAAACATCACAATGAATTAACTGAAATAATGCAGTAGCATTAGTAGTACTTAAAGGAAAACTATGTCCAGGTTGTTTTGCTCTATAACATATAGAACAAGGCACAGAATGTTTATTATTGCTAGGAGAAATAGAAGACAACACCGTGGAGGATGGATGACCAAAACGCTGATGCCATAAATCAGAAGAGGACAGTGAAGCAACTGTAGGAAGAGGCTACAGGACAGGACTTCGAACACGAGCATCCAGCAGACGAAGCCAAAACACCCCCCCTCTCTGTTCACCCACGCCAATTACTCTCCTCGTACTGATTGTCTGTAAAATGCAATAATTTTCAGTAAACAAAGCTAGACAGTTTAGGGTAGATAACAATCTAGAGCAAGACAGTAAGTTGCAGCGCAATGTAGGAATATATAACACGTGTGGCAGAGTAAAACCATCAAAACAGATGGATCCAAATTGTGTAGCAGAGAACATCGAGCCATCGGGCAGAAAAATATTCACAGCATCGGTAGTAGTAGTAAGATCAGAAAGAGAACCTTTGTCACCAGTCATATGATAGGAGGCTTTCGAATCAAGGATCCATGGTAAAGTATGCTTACCAGACTCATCACCATGAGAGTGAAGCTGATTAAACAGGTTCATGGTCGTGTTCCATTGGTCATCAGACAAAGCAGGGCCAAAATCGGAGCGAGCAGGGACCGCAGAGGAGGCTGCCGCCGCCAGGCTTGGTGGCGACAAGGTGGCTCCGGCGAACGGCGGTGGAAGCAAGAGATCGGTGGCGCCACCAGTGTGACCGGCGTTGACTAATGGCCGATCAGGTGGTGCCGATTTCTTGCCCTTCTTGAACCACTCCGGGAAGCCATGTATCTTAAAACAGGTGTCTTTATCATGGCCCTTGCGGCGACAATGCGTGCAAACAAGATTCTTACGGTCGTCGGCAGAAAGAACCACTGGCGAACATCGTGCAGCATATGCCATAGATGTAGAAGAAGAATCACGAGCACGAATGACAGCTCTATGGTTCTCCTCCTGAGTAACAAGGGCATACACCCTCATGACAGATGGCAGTGGCTCAATGCTCAAGATATGAGATCGCAAAGTGTGAAAACCTTCGTCGAGACCAGAGATGAATTGGTAAATCAAATCCTTCTCTCTTTCCTGGAGGATTTTCGCCTGAAAATTGCACTGGCATAAGGCTTTGCAATCTTCACAGGTACAGACCACAGGAGGTCGCATACAGTGATAATCTGCAAACAACTTCTTGAGGGTGGCAAAGTAGATGGCGATGGGCTGACCGTTCTACCGGCAACTTTGAATGGCTTCTTGTGTCTGCATAATCTTCATCCCATCGGCGAAAATAAAGCGTGCCTTAAGATCATCCCACAAATACTTGACGGTAGAAAAAGAACTTGTTGAAGATCGGATCACTGGATCTAGAGTCTGTGAGATCCAGCAAACAAGAGTAGCATTAACGCCAGGCCAGACAGCAGCATCAGGATGATCATCGTGGGGTTTTGTAATGGATCCATCAAGGAATCCAATCTTATGTTTGGCCAAGAATGCGCAACGGATCGCATCCGACCATTCACTGTAGTTTTCTGGGCCTTTCAGCATGATTGGTACAAGTTGTAATCCTGGACCATCACCGGGACCAATGTAGTAAGGATCAGTCGACACACGACTAATTGGTAAAGTAACATAAGGGCCAGATTGTGATTGCAACTGTTTGAGTAAAGCTGCAATTACATCACTAGCACTCAGATCCTGAAGTTTCGTACCCTCAGGAATCTCGAACGAGGTTGTTCATCAGAACCTGAAATGTTGTAAAATCAGGGACGGATAAGAACACCGGTGGGTAGTTGGCGACGGCGCGTGGAGAAGACCGGCAGCGCGTGGCAGTGTCGTCAACGTACGACGACGGAATAAACACGAGCAGCGGACGTTGTTTCAACGGGAATCGTTGGGCTCCGGCGAACAGCGGCGGCACTGGTGCAGCGGCGGTGGCGCATGGGCTCGGCGACGGTGCGTGGCGGCAGACGGTGGCTCGGGAAAAAAAATTAGGGCAGCGGAAAATTTTATGTTTCAGGTTTCAGAATTTTAGGCTCTGATACCATGTAGGAAATAAGGGTAATAATCTGTGTTCTATTCATGAATTCAAGATACATTATATAGAGGTACAGGAGACCTATCCTAGCTAGGAGAAGGTAACAGAATACAAGTACAACTATGGTAGGAATACAAATCCAATTCCAATACCAATACTAATTAACACTAATTCCATAACAACTATATTACTAATTCCTAATTCCGTAACATTACTATATCATTCTATCCTATCATGCACTGTAGTTGCACATTTCTTCTTGGATCTAGTGATAATTGTTTTTAAAAAGCGCGCTTAAGCGCAACAGAGTACCAGAACTAGAGCTGTCAATCTCTGACCCGAACCGAGAATCCGACCTGGACCAAAACGAACGAATCAACCCGAAATCCGATCTGATCCGAGAAATATTGACCCGAACCCGACCTAACACGACCACACTCAACCCGAAACCCAATTTTGACCCGAGAAATATTGACCTGTACCCGAACCCGACACGACCGAATTCAACCCAAAACCTGAATATGGCCCAATAATCTGGACCCAAACCCGACCTGAATATGACCCGATAATCTGGACCTGAACCCGACCTGAATACGAACCCGAATATGACCCGATAATCTGGACCCAAACTCGACCTGAATACGAACCCGAGATCAACCCGAACCCAATTTAACACGAACCTAATTCAACCCGATAAATCAACTATATAACCCTGCATGTAATCAACCCAAAACAGCTGCAGTTATAAAGTCAATTAACATTTAATATGGAACCAAGTCAAGTTGGTTGTGCGTCAAACTAATAACAAATGAGGTTTTTAGCCATATGATTACTAGTACGTAAAGTCAATTCATAACAAATGTGAATACACAATGCTAAGTTAAAAATGCACACGACTAAATATATAAATTTAATGAATAATAGTCAAATAAAAAGAGATGTCTCATTAATACCGTCTTTCCATTATTCCATAGGCTTATGGAAAGACAGGGTTTAATTATAATAATACAAAGTAAAAGGTATTAGTTGCAATATTAAAATTTTATTATGCAACGTGTAGTAGTTATAAAGTTTATAACCCGATTCATTCAACCCAAAAAAAATATCTTCATTTCTTCTAATTTGTATTTTAAACCATAATATTTCCATGACTTATGAAAAGACCGTCTTTCAAGAGACAGACTCATAATAAATTCAACAAAAAAAGTAATAAAATTGAAAATTTTGAAATGAATTTTGCATGTGAAGGCGTGATTGTGAAGCCGTGAATGTTGAAGGAAGAGCCAAGTAGGGGTGGGCAAAAAAACCGAAAACCAAACCAAAAATCGAATTTTCCGAATTTGAATAACCCGAACCGAATTTAATATACGGTTTTTGGATATCCGAATTGAATAAACCGATTTCTGAATACGGTTTTTGGTTTCGTTTTGGATATTAAAACTCAAACCAAAACCCGAACCGAATGCCGAATTGTAATTAATTAAATTAATTAAATATATATAATAATAAATAAAATTTAAAAATACAAAACTAAATTTATAAGTAAATATAAGTGGGAGGACTAATCTATAAATTTAAAAAAATTACCCCTAACATCTTAACATGAAAATTTGAAATGGATCAAATAGACAATAGACTGATATTCAAGTGTTTTACAATCCATATTCATTATAAAAAAAGTTTAATAAATTAGTTCGTTTAAATTTCTTATAAATTTAAAAACAAGTATATATATATTCTTTTAAATTCTTATGGGAATGAACGTAAACGGAAAGTATTATCTGTAATCAATAAATATCCATATCTAAACTACAGTGATCTTATTAATCACAGTGATAAGGTGCACGAATAATTAATTCTTCAACAGTAATCTTTCACTAGACTAAAGCATTCCTCAAACAATGGACATTTTCATCTGCTCTAAAAAATTAACAAACTACAATGGACTCATAAGAAATTACTTGGTGAAGAGATGAAAACAGTGATTAGCCAACCGAGAAGCATAAACAAGTGAGGATGTGGATCGTTGTGTAATGGTTATGCTTCCGGTAGCATGAAAATGAGCCTATTTCAATCTGATTCGTAATCTCCAGTCTCCAGTCTCCAATCTGATTCCGGTAGCATGAAAATTATAATTATTTATACATTACTGTATATTTTAAAAGTTATAAGAAATTTATTGCAATAAATAAAAACAAATATCAAATCAACTTATTCGTTATATCAGTTATAAAATAACCTCGTATAATGATTTGTCAGTCTAAAACAAGACGTTGTGTTAATTTAATAGTGGAATTTTTGTTTCACCCTCTAAATGTATTTAAATTACTTATATAAATAGAAGAGAAAGAAATCATAAAATATATTATAAACACATTCATCATGTATGGAAATGGTAAAAACATAAGTCAAATTAACAGGGTAATAATAATAAAAAGGATTTGAGATCAAACAGTATTAAATAATCTTCAGTCACAAAATACTCCTCAAATTAAATAATGTAATAATAAATGGCAAAATCTTGGAAAATACCGTCTTTCCATTATTCCATAGGTTTATGGAAAGACAGAGTTTAATTATAATAATACAAAGTAAAAAATATTAGCTGCAATATTAAAATTTTATTATGCAACGTGTAGTGGTTATAAAGTTTATAACCCGATTCATTCAACCCAAAAAATTGATCTTCATTTTTTCTAATTTGTATTTTAAACCTTAATATTTCCATGACTTATGGAAATACCCTCTTTAAAGAGATAGACTCATAATAAATTCAACAACAAAAAAAAAGTAATAAAGTTGAAATTTTGAAATTAATGTTGCAGGTGAAGGCTGTGAAGTGAAGCCGTGAAGGAAGCCAAGGAAAAGCAGTGAAAGCACTACACTCATTTAGTCCCACATCGGAAAACTCTTGGAGACTTAGCCTATCTTGCCATTATAAATACTAGACTCACTCCTCCTTATTCTCACAGCTAAGCATCAGCTTTTAGATGCAATTGGTAATTGCCAATTGGGCCTCAAGTGATAAATTATTTGGCCTTAAATTATTGGTTTGGCCCATAATTGTTGTGGGTAAAAAATTTGATTGAATTTAATTTGATTTGAAAAAAATTAGAATAAATTTGGTTTATTCGGATGAATTTGGTTTTAAACCGAAATCGAATTTTGCATTTGGTTAGGATAATTCGGATTATTTAACTTGTTTGGGTCGGATTCGGTTTTTAATTTTTAGGGGAAAAACCGAATAATCCGAATCGAATAGACCAAAAACTGAATAAACCGATCCGATGCCCATCCCTAGAGCCAAGGCAATGGCAATTGGCAAAGGCTGCAAAGCATTAGTATTACTACACATTTAGTCCCACATCGGCAAAAGGAAGGAGACTTGGCCTATCTTGCAATTATAAATACTAGACTCACTCCACCTCTTTTTCATAGCAAAGCATCAGCCTTTAGATGCAATTGTCAATTGGGCCTTAAATGATAAATCATTTGGCTTTGAATTATTGAGTTGTAATTATTATAAAATTTTGGTCCATAATTATTGTGGGTAAAAACTTCGATTGAAGAATAAATTCGGTTTATTCGGATGAATTTGGTTTTAAACCGAAACCGAATTTTGAATTCGGTTTGGATTATTTGACTTGTTTGGGTCGGATTCGGTTCTTAATTTCTAAGGGAAAAACCGTATAATCCGAACCGAATAGGTTGAAAACCGAATAAACTGATCTGATGCTCACCCCTAGTTGTAACAATATTATTATTGAAATATAACCTAAATCAACCCAAATTTAATTGGATGACATAAAACCCGGTCTAAAATGAACCAACCCAAAATATATCTAAATTCAATGTGAAACATTATAAAAAATAGTTGAAATAATCAGATCCGAACAAAACTCCAGTACAAAAAATGACACGACAATAACCCGATCCAATCCAACCCGACAATATTCTAACCCGACACGATCTAATCCGAGTATAAAAATTACACGACACTAACCCGACCCAATATTTACTCAACCCGACACTAACCCGACCCGACATTAACTCAACCCGACACGACCCAATCCGAGAAAAAAGCTGACACGTTTTCAATCCGACACGATAAGTACCAAATCTAACCCGACTCGACACGATAAATGAAATCAACACGATTCAACCCGACATGTTTCAACACGACACGTTTCTAACCCGATACGATAAATGAAATCAACACGATTCAACCCGACATGTTGCAACACGACACGTTTCAAACCCGATATGAATGTGACACGATAACCCGAATTGACACCACTAATCAGAACTGCATGTTTTTTGTGCTTTTGTCGAAGCGTGTTTTAAAGAAAATAAGATGCTCCGTGTACTTATCCTCTTTTTTTCTCAACACTCCAACTGTCCAACATATTTTCCAATGTTTTAAAGTATTCTTCTCAAAAATTTAATGTAAAACTTATCTTCTCCTACATATTCTTTGCAGCGGATCTAGGTTTATATCGACGATGATCCGCTGTAATGATTTATCCGACCTAGATGGCACGATTTCTTTTTTTTTCATTCATTCCCATCCAATCCAAAAAAGGGTTTTTTGTAAAAAGTCCAGAGAACAATTTGAAATGGAAATAAAGAAACAATTTTTTATCATAAAAACAGAAACACATGAATTGCCTTTTTTTGATTTTATTATTCTTTTTGACCATTTGAGTGTCTTTGAGTAACATTAAATAACAATTTTTATAAAATGAGTCCAAAGCTCTCTTCTTCTTATCTCATTATGACTTGGTTGTTCGGAAGATATATTATATTGATCAGAATAGTGGAATGGAAAGATCTCCATTTATCTGCCTCATCTCGCTCTTCCTTTCTATTTGTGAAAGTCATTGCCCGACTGGTTTACTAATACGAAACCTGGAACTTGAACACATGGAAAAAAATCATTGGCTTATCATTCAAAGAAGACAAAGTCTTGTATAAGACCGTCTCACAGTGAGACCGGGAATTAAATTGCAAAGATTTCAATATGGGGTTTCATGTTAATGTTTTAAAAGTTCAGGGATTTAATGTGCAATTGTGATAATTTGCAATTTAGTCCAGTTCTGTTCATTTTTTGCCCCCGATTTAGTTTGCTCTTTTCCTATTTTGCCTTTAGTCCTTGGTCTCACCATGAGACGGTTTCACAAGATACGGACTCGGAGAAAAATCATTCATCGTGCATGAAGTTTCAAAATCATAAATTTGAAACAAAATAAGTTTTTTTTTTAATTAAAAACCATCATGAGATGGGGGGTATATATTGGCTCCCCAAACCAATAGAAACAAAATAAGTTAATAAAGAATGAGATGGGGGGTATTTTTCTTTTCGGAATTAACTTCTATTCATTCTTTATTATTTTAAAGAGAAAGTCTCCCGTCAAACCGACTAACAGTTAGTCCAGGGATTAAAAAATAAATAATACAAGGAGGTGGTCGAGTAGACATGAGTACTTTTTATAATTATTTTATTTTTGGGGTCTGTGTTCAAAAGTTAACAAAATTATGTGGACCTATCAGCTAAAAAAAGTTTATAAACATAATGAACACTCCATCTCCTACCTTCTCTAATTCCTATCTGGACGCAAGAAGACTCCCAACATAATTCATATAAATATCGACTCAAAACACATAAGCATCAACAAGAAAGCAGAAGCATAACTTTTACATTAAAATTTTTGAAAATTCAAAGGATCTGATAGAGATATTATTAAACGCTCATCAAAATACATGTAATTCTTGAGTCAAGAAAAATTAACATTATCATAATAGCATTTAATTCAAAACTATAACAAATCTTTCTAAATGCACCAATATCAAACAATCCAATCCTTGTAATCTTGACATTTCTCATCCCTTGAACTTCATCCAACATTAGTTTGACTCGGGCTTAGAAGATCAAATTAATGATGAAAATCTAAAATCTCATCATTATCAGTTATAAAATGCCCTAATTATAAAATTCCCCCATGTAATAGTTACTCGGTCTAGAACAACACTTTGCGATGTATATATATGTATAGACACACACATATATACATATTTCTATCAAAAGCGCACTTTAGTTGTATAAAAAAATTGGACCTTTTGTTATTTCCAATTTTGCCCAACTGATTAAATGTCAATGTTCAATTGCGAAGTACGTAAAATTGCAAATTCAATTAGATCTTCGCCCGTGCTTAAATGCACAAAAATAAAATTATCATTCATGGACCTATCAAAACTGTAAATTTCTTGCACAAATTATCTCATTGAACTATCCGCACCATTCTACACAAAGTTTGCACATAAATAAAATTTTAAATTCGAATCAAAATTAACTTTATTTCAAATTAAGAAAACATATAAGTGCATGAATATATAAAGTGATTTTCAGAGCCAATGCGAGTAAATAACTTGGAAATTGGAAAAAAGGGTCAATGGGAAGGTTTTCCTCTTTGTTTTTTTTTCGGTAGTAAAGAGAGAACTAAAGTTGATTTTCATAGATGAATATATAGATTTTAACTTTTCTAATTCATCCTATCACTAATAAACCTAGGTTCTGGCACATAATATTTTTTCATTCAAATACTGAAAGATTACTTGAGCCTTTGTCGGAGAAATTTAATAAAAGAGAAACATGCATATTACGCACGATATTGGATTGGTAAGTGAAGAAGATCGATCATATCAATTTAAAGAAGGAGGCTGGTTCAAGAATTTCTCTAACAGAGAATCAATATCTTCTAATAGAAGTTCGTGACTGGCTTGTGTTGGAATTATTCGGAGATGGAGCATCTTCAACAAGTGCTGGAGTATCTTCAACGGGTGCTGGATCATCTTTAATGAGTTCTGGAGTTTGATTATGATGAGCGTCAGAGATATTTACGCATCATGAACCTCTCGTCATTTTTGTCACGTGTCTTCATTGTGGGATTGTATGCAAGTATTCTCCGTCATTTTTCATATTTTCCAATTTGTTATTTTCTCCATTTTCACTTGGCTTTATTTAGTTTTTTGTTTAGAAATTTATTGTATCTGTTATACTTGTATTCATGTGACAAATCAAAATCCACATTTTCTATGGGTGAATGCAGATTTTGAAGGAATAGTTCTCATGACAGGCGGTCTGTCCATAAACTTATGGAAAGATCACTTATTTCTTACCTTATATACTGTATTTGTTAAATTACATACAAAATTTAAAATTTTTTAAAATATTTTTTATATTATATATTTTTATATTTTCACCTTCAAATACATATTATTACTTTTTTTAACTTATAAAATACAATAATTAAATTTTATAAAAATTATAACATTTAAAGTAAAGGCCCGTATGGACTGGCCATAAGGTTATTGAAAGACCTTCTTTACTGAGACTGTTCCATTTTAAATGTAATTTTTGTACCATCTTTGCAAACAACAGTGCATGATAGGAAAGAATATATAGTATGCTACGTATTTCCGGAAAAACACATAAAATTAAATTCCATTTTCCACAATTAGTAATAAGAAATACCTCTTGCAAGCGTCTTCTAAGGAAGAAAATGGACGTTTGAAGACGGGATGCAGACCTTCCTAACATCATCGTAAGCCATCTGCAATTCAGCGGGCATTCCTCTCGGCTAACTCTTTACTGAGAGTTGGGAGAAGAGGAGCTAGTGGTGATGATACTGGTGGGTGCAGTTCCGGCGACATGATTCTGGTTTCGACTCGGGGAGGATGCACTAGTGGAGGAAGGGGCCATTAAAGGTGTATCTATCTGACTAGAGAAGGCACTTTAAAAGTGTCTTCTCTGGTCGTGTCTTTAATCGCAATTGATTAAAGGCGGTTCCGAGAACCGTCTTTAAAATCAGCAGTTAAAGGCTATTATGAACCGCCTTGAAAAGGCCGGTGGAACCGCATTTAATACGTTCCGAGATCATAAACTACATCGTTTCCCTCGGCCTTGTCAAGGGTTAGAACTCGAAACTACAATAATGTTAAACCGCCTTGTTATGTTCCTCATTCAGAACGGGGGAATCTGGTTGAACGTTCCGAGTTTGGAACTGAATCACCTTTAATTTGTTCCTCACTTGAAAGTAAAAATTGGGTCCGTTTGAAGATATGGTTCCTTGTTTGGGTCCAATTTTTGGCCCGCATCTGTAATTTTCCTGGCTTTTTTTTGTTGGTATTATTTTACTTCCGAGTTCGTAAATGTATTCAACCCTTTGATTAAAGAAGGCCCGATTATCCTTACGAGTTCAAAACTCAAGTCGGCACCAATGGCACAAAACCATTTTCATTCAATTCCCAGCTCAAAGCGACCTCTTTCAATAGCCACAAATGTAATTCAATACACGAAATCATTCTACGAGCTAAAAAAATCTATAGAAAATGCTAACTTAGCAATAATCTATAGATAGGAATAGAAATTAATCAAATTTTATTCCAAAGCTTTATCTAAATTGTGTTACTCCACCAAGTTAGGGTTCACAAGAAGATGTGAGCTGTTGAGAATGAGATGCCTAGCCAAACAGTTCCTAGCGGTGTTGATATCTTGTTTCGAATACGACATTGTTGTTTTTGGGAAAACCTATTTTCATTGCGAGCAAGTTGGAAATATTATTATTCATATATAGACACTACTAATGTATATTACAACCAAATGTACAATTACCTTGTCAATCTCAAGTAAATACAAGTTCACGGCCTCTACGTACTCTATTGCGTACAATATTACGTAATAGCCGCACTTCCATGTCTGCACTTGTTTCTTATACTGTTTTAAAAAATATATAATTGGTAATTTATAGAAAAACATAATGTTATCTCCCTGGAAAAATGAAGCAATTTATTCATATTATACCTTGATTTCGACCACGTGAAATTTGTTTTCATCATCTGCATTATTGTCCTCCATAGCGGACTCCAAAATCTTGACAAATGAGACCCTTGGTTGGAAGTGCAACGGATCCATCAAATACACACACTTTGTTTCCGGAACAATGATGATCAATCTCCAATTATCCTTGTACAAAAATAGAGTGTAAATTTTTTAAAGTGCATAAATGATGTGGTCGAACATAGTGGAGATTTTAAATATAACCTTTCAATGTAGGGCGTAATGAATAATTTCTTATCTTTTCTCCCAAGATTTTTGCAAATGTAGTCGACCTTCTCTTGGTTTGTACAGCTGATCTCTTGAGTCATCACTGGGCACATGTATCCGACCCATTCCTTCTTTTGATTGTACATATAATACATGTACCTTGAAATCATGATATGTTTCATGTTAGTTGTAAACAATTACAGAAAATGAAATAGTAAACATGAATTTAATGTGTAAAGATAAAATTTACCCACAAGATGTATATGGACATGATCGTCTGATTAACTTGCTCACAATTCCAAAGGTCCTCGAAATCACTCCACATCGCAATGATGTCTCTCTTGGCACCAAATACGTCATTGTATCCCACGAATGAGTAAGTTGAGTTGTGTTGATGCGGTTGAAGCCAGGTGCATAGCACTCTTACGAAGTGAGGGGCATCATTCAGGAGTAGTGGCCTTGGAAGCGATTGTCTCATCTTGTCCGGTGTTGTTTGAACTGGTTTTGTTTCCCTTTGGACCGGTTTGGGTGTAGTGTGGATGGATTTAGGTGAAGTCTTGACCGCCTTCGGTGTACATTGGACCGCTTTCGACATTGTCAGTCATTTGACTTTCAAATGGCGATCCTTTGTAGGATCAACATGTAGTATTCAACGCTGCCACAACATATATTATTCAACATATAGTATTCAACCCAATCCTTTATGGGTTTGGGCAGCTTTTGTATTGGGCTGAAATAAGCCCTTAAAATTTATATTTATAAATTTTTGAAAATAAATTCTGCATTTAAATTTTATTTTATAATTTTGAATTTTTTTAAAAATAAGTGAATAATAAAATTTAAAAAAATATTATTATTACATATGTATATATACATATTGAAATATTTCATTAGTTTTCATACACGGAAAGTCAATTAAGAGTTGACAGCTCATTAGTTTAGGTCATACATTTGCTTTAGCGTTTATACATGGAACGTCAAGTAAAGGTTAATCGATGATTATTTAAAATCAAAGAATGTCATTATGTCATTTTAAATTAAATATTTATGTTAAGTCAACTCATAAGTCAAGTTAAGTGCAATGTCCCAAACAAATCTTTCTTGAATGTTGAGTAGTTAAGATAAACCTTAGTTATCAATCTTTATATGTGGAAAGTCAAATAAGGGTTAATCCGTTGATTATGTAAGGGTTAAACGTTGTTTCCTCAAGGTCAAACCTTTTCATTATTGTTTATGTATGGAAAGTCAAGTAAGGGTTGACCGTTGATTAGTTAAGTTCCAACCATTTAATTAGTGTTTATGTATGGAAAGTTAATTAAGGTTTGACGGTTGATTAGTTAAGTTATAACATTTTCATTAGTCTTTATGTATGGAAAGTCAATTAAGGGTTGACCATTGATTAGTTAAGTTGTAACATTTTCATTAGTGTTTATGTATGTAAAGTCAAGTAAGGGTTGACCGTTAATTAGTTAAGTTCTAACCATTTCATTAGTGTTTATGTATGGAAAGTCAATTAAGGATTGACCGTTGATTAGTTAAGTTGTAACATTTTCATTAGTCTTTATGTATGTAAAGTTAAGTAAGGCTTGACCGTTAATTAGTTAAGTTCTAACCATTTCATTAGTGTTTATGTATGGAAATTTAATTAAGGTTTGATCATTAATTAGTTAAGTTATAACATTTTCATTAGTGTTTATGTATGGAAAGTCAATTAAGGGTTGACTGTTGATTAGTTAGGTTGTAAGCTTTTCATTAGTGTTTATGCATGTAAAGTCAAGTAAAGGTTGACAGTTGTTTAGCTAAGTTCTATCCATTTCATTATTGTTTATGTATGGAAATTTAATTAAGGTTTGACCATTGATTAGTTAAGTTATAACATTTTCATTAGTGTTTATGTATGCAAAGCCAGTTAAGGATTGAGCGTCGATTAGTTAAGTTGTAATCTTTTCATTAGTGTTTATGTATGTAAAGTCAAGTAAGGATTGACCATTAATCAGTTAAGTTTTAACCATAGCATTAGTGTTTATGTATGAAAATTTAATTAAGGTTTGACCGTTGATTAGTTAAGTTATAACATTTTCATTACTGTTTATGTATGGAAAGTAAATTAAGGGTTGAACGTTGATTAGTTACGTTGTAACCTTTCATTAGTGTTTGTATAGGTAAAGTCAAGTAAGGGTTAACCGTTAATTAGTTGAGTTATAACATTTTCATTAATGTTTATGTATGGAATGTCAATTAAGGGTTGGCCGTTGATTAGTTAATTCTAAACATTTCATTAGTGTTTATGTATGAAAAATCAATTAAGGGTTGACCATTTGTTAGTTAAGTTCTAAACATTTCATTAGTGTTTATATAATTATTAATAAGTAATATATAATTAGTGTTTATATAATACTCTACTCTGGTTTCTTTTGGCTTGGGGTACCATATATATCAACCCCCACCTTCGGGTGCTATTTCATTCAAAAAAAAAGTAATATATAAAATTTTATTCGGTGAAAAAATATAATTTTTTTATTGATATTCAACTTCAATCACATATTACTCGAACTCTACGTTTGATTTATTTCATTCATGTCTGCGAGAGTGACTTGCGATGTCGGTCCTAAACACAACCGAAGTCGGTAAGCCAGACATGCATGCGACATCGGTAATGGCAGGCTTTTACCTCAGATTTAAATAAAACCAAGGTAAAGAATATTTTTTACTTAGAAAAAAAAAGAACCGAGGTAAAAAAACTTTTTACCTCGATTATTTGTCTTTAACCAAAAAACTGAGAAAAATGTGACTCTCAAATGGAGGTTAAGCCACTCCGAATTAGTTGAATTAATTTTCAGATGGCTTAGCATTGTAAGTGAGGGGTTTCTGTTGAAAATCTATTATCATTGTTATGAGCTGATTGGTTCGTCTATATACTATCGATGTCATAACATGGAAGATGACGAGTCCACCCCAACCTTCTTCAACATTATTGATAGAATGTCCTTGTCCTCAACTGATCTTTACATTAATATGGAAAAGATGCCAAACACCATTGACCGTGTGGGTGATGTTAGCTTGGGCACGTTCATGTCGTTGTTGAGCAATGTTCAAAATATACATCTTTGCCAACCTTCCCACCCCCCTGTACATTGCCAAGGTTTAGGAGAACCTTCTTTCATTGGTGATTCGAGTCAACTCAGTGTGTATGTCCATCATGATTGCACCCAGCTGTTCACAAGTGCTGGTATAAATGGTGTGCATCATGAAAAGCTGATTGTCTTCGATGGTGATTATGTAGGTGAAATTGGATTTGGTGATGGTGAGCATATTGTTAGCGATGATGAAGGCGAGGAAAGGGAACTTGAAGAAGAAAGCGAAGATGGTCGATCCTAATCAACTGATTCGAATCCAGAGGATGATGATGAACAAGTGGTGTACAAGAGCAATGTATCCATGACGTTCCACCTTATGGCAAATCCTAATATGGATGCCTACTTTAGGGATTATGGAGGGACCTGATGAGGATGGGTATGACCCAATTGATTGTGGCGAAAAACTTCCTAGTTATTTTCAAGCGACCGGTGAAGTTGACTTGTGTATGCGATTCTGGAGTAAGCCAGAATTGGTAGAAGCTATTTCCAGGTGGAGTTCGATGATGAATAGGAAACACCGGTTCGTGGAGTGCATGTCGCATACATGGTATGCAAAATATAAGGACGTTGTTGAAGGAAGTGCCAATTCTTATTGGATTGTCAGAGCTAGCAAGAAGACTGGCCATGTGATGTGGGAGATCACCAAATGGGCAAGTAGTCATAGTTGTATTGGTGCTGGTCGATCAAATGGTAACACTAACTTGACATCGTTGATGATTGCTCGTTACATTCACCAGCAGATTGATGCGAACCCTTCCTTCACGGTGAAGGATGTCCAAGCACATGTGAAGAAAGAGTTAAATGTGACTCTTTCCTACAAGAAGGTGTGGTATGCTCGCCAGAAGCTATTGATTTGGTATTCACAACTGATGAGCGTCGTTTTACTCGCCAAATAACCTGCAAATTCAGATTAATACTAATTAGTACAATGATAAGCAGGGTCGATCCCATAGGGAGCAAAAGCAATAATCAATAATTATTTTTCCTACTAAATTCTTTTTTGAAACCTTTTTGGTGATGCCACCACGCCTTAAGTGTAATGATTTTACTAACTCTAAAAATGCAAATGAAGACTTAAACCTATGAGAAATAAATATATGAATGAATGATATCGGCTAAGAATAACTCATGCTAGTTAATATCGATCATAGGCGCAATAATGAATCAATTCCTACACATTTACCGGTTATAGGGAAGTAGGTACGCTTAACCCCCCCAATTCTTTCTTACTTTATCGACAGTTAACTAATTATGATTAATTAACTGTTTCCCTTACCAAAATGTTCCCAGAAAGTATTCGCTAAACCAGAACACATTTTGATAGCATTAAGTATTAAAAGAACCCGATATAGCAATTACCAAAGTAAAAGCAAATAGTAATGCGCACTCAATTATCCCCTATCTTGCTATTACAGTCTTAGCTAGTTAGCTGTTTTTCACAAGACTGTGCTACTTACTAATCCCATCCAACAATTACGTATTGGCGGAAATTAGCTAGCAGTATTCTAAAAACATTTAAGTTGATCAAGCCTAAACATATTAGAAATAAATTCAACCAAGGACAATCAAGAACATGCAAGAATAAATTATAATGCAATTAGGCCTCACGATTTATAAACTAACATTTGTTATTCTCTGCCGATATATGAATTAGCTACTCATGATAACTAAACTAAACAAATATATATAATAATATATGAACATGATTAAAATGAATAGGAAACAAGCAAGGTAAACAAGATATAAGCTTGCGCCCAGTACTGTATCCTCGTCTGGGAAAGTGACAAAACAGAGAGAAGAAAAAAAACAAAGGAGAAAAAATTCTAACTCTTTTCCTTCCAAAAACCCAAGGAGAAAAAGATCCCGTTCTCTGTCTTCATGCGTACAATTTATAGCCATTACAAAATCATGTCCATGTTGGACTCTTCCAAATAAAATAGAATTCTTACCAAAATTAAATTCTGATTTTGAAGAGATAAAATCCAATCTTCAAATTATCTCCAAATATCTTCAAGAATATTTCCAAGAATATCAATCCAATCTGCTCCAAATTAACTGCTATGATTCTGCTCTACATTTGATTGCCTCATTTGCGATAATTGCCCAATCCTCCCTACTCTCCTCCAAATTCCTCTCGAGCCCAAAAACTGTGATCTGTTACAAATAAAACATTTAAAGTGCACATTAATCACGTAAAATCACAGTTAATCTCAATAAAACAAACAACATAATTATCACACATCAAATATCCTCACACTTGAGTCATGCTTGCCCTCAAGTATGAAATGAGAATCCAATCATGTTGTTTACTACAAGGTTCCAAGTATCCCCTACCGACTCTAAGAAAGACTTAAAAGAAAAATAACAACACGACACTAACTACAACCCAACAAACAATCAAACTCAGCATACCAATCCTTAATTTCTTGATTCATAGACAAAATTTACCTTACTAATAAATAATGCTCATGTATAACACACTTGACACTCTCACACCCTTCAAATGACATTGGTAAATTTATCCTCAAATCAAAGCAAACCAGCCCTCAACTTGGTAAAAAATCAGACAAGCATCCAACAATTCTCACGTTTCACACATTCGCTCTAGATGTAAGGGACAGTCACTCAATATATGAATTTCACATGGCAATACTCAAATCATTCAATGCAAATCAGAAAGGTATTTATTCAAGGTTGTAACGGGGCTCGGGGGAATAAAAACGAGGTAAGGTCCTAAGGGTTCTAAGCTTAAGAATATAAGTATACATGCATGCTCTTTTCAGCCCAACAATTCCTCAATCAAAAAGATAATTTTCAGCCTCCATAAAGTGAAAAAAAACTGCTCTGAACTAGCTGTAATTACCAAGTGTTGGTGCTGGATTTTTATTTTCTTTTTTTTTCATTTCTTTCTGATTTTTCTGATTTTTTTCTGGGCACATCAGCCCTATTTTTTTCTGAATTTCCAGCACCAAATCACTCATTTTATTATCATTCTACTGCACCTTTAAACTCAGTACCACATGGTCACTTCATACATCAAAATCAAGGTACTCACTGATATTATTTAAAGCACATCAGCAGCAAATAAACTGAGAAACCTCTCATAATCACAAGCATGCATGTATAAGGGACACAAAAGAGGGGATAAAAATAGGTTTTGGCTTCAATTTTCTGTGGCTCAAACAAAGAAAAAGGTCAAGGCTTCAAAAGGGTTTACTAAGGGTGATGTATGGTAGGCCATATAAGCTGTGGGTTTAAATCCTAATGCCTTTCATCATTTTCACACCAAATAATTCTAGTAATGCCATGACTCTCAGAAAAAAGATTGATGTAGAGACTGCTCTACTATAGCTCAAACCTCACATTTACTGGACTAAAATGTTCAATTACTTGTCTTTTTCGTCATCCCAAGTATCATCTAGGCCAAGTTACACCAATTATATTAGACTCATTTACCAAGTAATTTTAGAGGTGTATCAAGTAACCAAATATGTCACACAAGAGCTTTCTCACAAGCAAGTTCAGTCCGTCAAGAAACAATAATATCAAGAATAGTATGCTGAATTTGACTCGACTCAAAAAAAATCAAAAATATTTTTGTATATTTTTTAAAATGACACTAACACATAACACATAAACATATAATCCTCCTCACACTTAAACCTTGCTTGCCCTCAAGCAAGTTCAGTAAAAATGTATGAAGGAACAAAACCACCTAAAAACGAGACTCAACTAATACAATAAAAAAATTTAGGGATAGGGGAACTTATTGGGAGGGGCCAGCCACATTCCGGAGGGCTAGAAGGATCAGCTCATTCTGCTCTATGATTCGATCCACCTTCTGTTGGAAGCTTTTGAGGTCCTCATTGATGGAGACAAGAGAGATGTGACCTATAGGAGTAGAAGAGCTCGGGCTAGGATTTCCCAGCGGAGGAAACAGGGGGCACTTGTTAGCATCCAAATAGATCAAATTAGATTCAACCATAGCATTCAAATTAAGAAGAGAAGGCGCTTTCACTAATTCCAGCTGAGGTAAGCCATCAAAAATCACATTGTTCTCAAGAAACATGGCAAGAATATGGCACAACGTGACATGACGAGTAGTGTGTGTAGCAATGTCAAGCAAAGCCTCAGCCAACCAGTACCCTAAGTTCAGTTTTTTGTTGGTGTGCATACACCACAAAATGAAAAGGGTTGGTTGGCTCACCTTAGCCCAAGAAGTGGTACGACCAAACACATTCCTCACAAGTATAAGATGGCAAAGCCGCAAAGCAGGATAAAAAATCCAATGCACAGTAGACATAGTGGGCTCATAAATATCAGGGCATGAGGGAGCAAGTAATTTCCAAGCAGCATTGGGATTAAATCCCGGATAAGTCACGTAAGGACCACAAAAAGCAGACTCATATTCTTCTGAAAATAATTGCTCCCTAGAAGCTAAACCCAAGGATAAATTCCACTCATCTACAGATAAATGCACCATATTCAGACCAATACGCAAAAATATGCTAGGCTCAGATGATGTCATGTCATTGGATTTCTCAAAATGAAAACTCGTAATAAATTCTTCAGCAAGCTCTTCATACATAGGCAGAACATGACAATTCAGCAAAGTAGCCCAACCAATCGCAGTAAAATAATGAGAAACTCTATCAGCAATATTTGCAGCTCGTAAGGTAGGAACACTCACCTCCCAACCTGCTTCGTATTTTTTACCTTTGCGTTTCTGTAAGGCCTCCCTGAGCTTAGGTTCCTCGAATTCCCCAAATACGGCTGGATCATCGACTTGCACATGAAGGGGAAAATCACCGTAGGTGTGGACTCTGGACCTTGATGTGGAAGCATTATCGACCCCGGAACTGGCTGCTGCGGATTTAGCCCTCTTGGTGGTTGAAGGTGGGCAGTCCAAATCTGGTGCGCTCCTTGTTGCATGAGCGTTCTTCTGGTTGCCTGGCTTTTGTGGTGAGTATCGTTTCATCACCTTTCGTGGAACCGCAGAAGGAACCCCATCAGCAGGAGTAGGAGAGGTCACTGGTTTATGGGCTCGCTTCTTGGCCACTGATTTTCGGCGCATCGGATGACCGGAGGTTGAAGATGCTGGAGCTGGAACTGGAGGTGGGGAAGGCTCGGTAGAATGGTTATCTACAGGAGGAGCGGCAGGTGTAGGCGGTGCGTGGTCGGCGTGTGGAAGCGCGTGGGCAGCGCGTGGGAGCTCATAGGAGCTACGACTCAGCTTGTGGAGGTGAGTCGGCCTCTGCTGACGATGGATCTGCAACCGCAACTCCTGTGGACTTCGATTCTGGCATCGGCAATGGCGGTCGAACGGGCTCCATTGGAAAGGACGTGACCGGAGGTGCTGGTGGATGACCACGGTTGCTCCGATGAGGCTTCTCGGTGGGCGAGGCAGCGGAGAGTGGGGGCGGAAGCTCGGCTGGTGTCGGCGAAGCGGCGGAAGAAGGAGGCTCTGCCACGACCACGACGTCCGTAGGAGGTGGTGGGTTCGGCAGCGAGGAGTGTCCGTCGGATATGGGTGGTGGAGCTCTTCGTCGTTGGCGTCCCATGGCAGTGTGGGTGGAGGTTATCGGGCAGTGGGAACTTACCGGAATGTGGCTTAGGTGCGGCGGCGAGAGAAGGTGGGGGAGGTGCTAAGGCGGCGGTTAGAGGTGGCTTTAAGGTGATGAGGAATGAGAAAGAATGGTAAGTTAAGGAAGAAGAAAAAAAAGGTATGCAGCCTATTTCATATGTTACATAAGTCCCTAAAACCTTGGTTATCTCCTTTGAGCCCCCATGACTTCTCAAGCTCTCCCTTAGCCGAAAATGGGCCTATTCCTGAGCCCAAAAGCCTTTTATTCAACCTATTTGCCTTCCTTCATGAAGAACTAGCTCATATTTTTCTCCAACTACAAGAAAAAATATGAAAAACACAACTTAGAACCAAAAATGCACACAAAGAACCATAATAATATTTATTGTTATTATTTTTTTGTTTATTTTTTTGATTTTTTTTAAATAAAATAAATTTTAAAAAAATCAAATCAAATCAAGACAAAGAAACAACTGGGCTGCCTCCCAGTAGCACCATCATTTATAGTCTTGGGCCAGACTGTAGAATCCGGTTAATTTTGCTGGGTGGTGTTTAGTGGAATTTCATCCACCATTTCCACCTGAGAGGAATCATGATACGGCTTGAGGCGATGACCATTGACCAGGAAAACTTTATCTGTCTCCAAACTTTTAATCTCGACTGTTCCGTTTGGCCAAACCGAAGACACCACGAACGGGCCTATCCATTTTGATTTAATTTTTCCGGGCATTAACCGGAGCTTGGACTGAAAAAGTAGGACTCTTTTCCCAACCACGAACTCCTTGTTTCTCAGATTCTTGTCATGCCACATTTTTGTTCGATCCTTGTACCACATAGGATGATCAAATGCCTCTAAACGGAGTTCCTCTAGTTCCTGAAGTTGAAATTTTCTCTCCTCCTCACACTTAAGGGATTCCATATTCTCTTGCTTTACAGCCCAAAATGCCCTATGCTCAAGCTCGACTGGTAGGTGGCACATTTTTCCGAGTACAAGGCGATATGGCGACATCCCTATAGGTGTCTTGAACGCAGTACGGTATGCCCAAAGCGCATCCTCCAACCGCTTGCTCCAATCCTTTCTGAAGGATTTACTGTCTTCTCTAGGATTTGCATAATTTCCCTGTTTGACACCTCTGCTTGGCCATTGGATTGAGGGTGGTAGGTAGTGGCGAATCGATGGTGCACTCCATACTTTTTCATAATAGCTTCAATGGTCCGATTCTTGAAGTGAGTTCCCTGATCACTAATGATTGCTCGTGGTACTCCAAACCAGCAGAATATAGTTGATTTCAAAAATCCTGCAACAACTTGAGCATCATTAGTATGGGTGGCTTTAGCTTCCACCCATTTTGACACATAATCAACTGCTAATAAGATGTAAATATTGCCGAAAGAACTCGGAAAAGGACCCATAAAGTCCATGCCCCACACATCAAATATTTCACAAACAAGTACAGGCATTTGTGGCAATTCATCACGTTGAGAAATATTTCCAGTCATTTGGCATCTATCACAATTCTTACAAAATGAATAAGTATCTTTATGCAAGGTCAGCTAAAAGAACCCACAATCAAATACTTTACGAGCAGTACGTTTAGGCCCAAAATGTCCACCACATGCATATGAGTGACAATGTAAAATAATACTACCTTGCTCATCATCAGGGATGCAACGCCGAATAATCTGGTCAGAACCAATCCTCCAAAGATACGGTTCATCCCAAATGTAATGCTTGCAATCACTTTTTAATTTTAATTTTTGGGCACGACTCAGTGCATGTGGAATATCTCCAGTGGTCATAAAATTTATGATATCCGCATACCAAGGATCCGTGTCCAACTTACCTGAATTCAGTTCTGGAAGGGGGTTCCGTTTGGCCAAACGGAACCCTGTCGCAGTGTACAAATGTTCTTCGGGAAATGCCTCGGGAATGGGAATATCATCCTCAGGCCTGAGTAAACGGCTCAAATGATCAGCAACATAATTTTTTGCACCCTTCTTGTCTCTGATCTCAAAGTCAAATTCCTGCAACAATAAAACCCAACGGATTAATCGAGGTTTAGAATCCTTTTTAGTAAACAAGTATTTTAGTGCAGAATGATCAGTATAAATAATAATTTTAGAACCAAGTAAGTAAGATCTGAATTTATCCAAAGCAAAGACAATGGCCAGCAACTCCTTCTCAGTGGTAGTGTAATTGCTTTGGGCAGGATTCAAAGTCTTTGATGCGTAATGAATCACATGGCTCTCCTTCCCTGCTTTTTGTCCCAAGACTGCACCAACCGCATAATCGATTGCATCGCACATCAACTCAAATGGAAGATCCCATTTGGGTGGTTGCATGATTGGTGCTGAGATTAACTTGTTCTGCAATAAGTCATAAGAAGTCTTGCGCTCTTCATTCATCTCAAAAGGGACATCATCTTGGAGAAGTTTCGTCAAAGGTTGAGCAATCTTTGCAAAATCTTTGATGAATCTCCGATAAAATCTCGCATGACCCAAAAAACCACGAACCTCACGAACATTAGAAGGATATGGGAGCTGTTCTATGGTCTCCACCTTGGCCTTGTCCACTTGAATTCCCTTCTCAGAGATCACATGTCCCAAGACTATGCCATCCTTCACCATGAAGTGACACTTCTCAAAATTAAGAACAAGGTTCCTCTTCACACAACGAATAAGACTTGTTCAAGGCGATTTAAACACACGTCATATGAGTCACCATAGAGGCTAAAATCATCCATAAACACCTCGATGCTCGTCTCAATCAAATCAGAGAAAATACTCATCATACAACGCTGGAATGTGCCTGGGGCGTTGCATAAACCAAAGGGCATTCTTCTGTAAGCATAAGTGCCGAAGGGACAAGTAAATGTGGTCTTCTCCTGGTCATCAGGGTTCACACAAATATGAAAATAGCCGCTGTACTCATCCAAAAAATAGAAGAAACTATTTCCCGCAAGTCTTTCCAACATCTGATCGATCATACTCCTTTTTAGAATTGACCAACCTTTTGATGATCTCTCTAGCTTCATTCACTCGAAGGTGAGAAAATCCACCACTACTGGAAGAGTTCACCAAGTCTTTGTTGCTGGATGTTATCCCTTGATAGAAACATTGAAGCAACTAGCCTTCTGTCATTCTGTGATTAGGGCAACTGTCTACCAACTTCCTGAACCTCAGCCAAAACATGCTCAATGGCTCATCATATTCTTGCTTGATGCTTGTGATCTCCTTCTTCAAAGCATCCTTCCTTGTGGTTGGAAAGTAGTTTTCCAAGAACAATATCTTCAATTCTGTCCATGTCGCAATGGAGTTGGGGGGCTAGCTCGAGAACCACTGGTTTGCTGCTCCTGTCAAACTGAATGGGAATGCCACCAATTTGAATTGATCTTCCGTCACGGAGGATGGCCTCTTCTGAACCTTACAAATCTTGATAAATTCGCTCAGAAAATTATAAGGGTCTTCAGTGCTTCTCCCGTGGAACTTGGGAAGTACATTCAAGAACGCCAGCTTGATTTCAATCTGATTTTCGGTCTCTGGCAACTGAATGGGAGTGGGGGGGTCATCTTCACTATGACCGGTAAGTTCCCACATGTATGGGTTGTTTGGGTTCTGCCCAGGATTCAGATTTTGGTCAGCTCCGTCCATCTCGATGTCCGTTCCCAAATCAGAAGTAGTTGCTGAAATTGCGATGGGTTCGATTTGGCCAAACCGAAGGGTCTCGGCAGAAATTTTTTCTCTCTCTTTCGTTCGCTTTCTGTTCTGCTTGGCTGTCTTTTCGACTTCCGGATCGAATATTAAATTCGGCCTGGATGATCTGCTCATAAACCAAGCACACTAACACACGGATTAGTAGAAAAAAAATTAATTAAAAAAATTGACTTACTGATCCCCGGCAGCGGCGCCAATTTGATGAGCGTCATTTTACTCGCCAAATAACCTGCAAATTCAAATTAATACTAATTAGTACAATGATAAGCAGGGTCGATCCCATAGGGAGCAAAAGCAATAATCAATAATTATTTTTCCTACTAAATTCTTTTTTGAAACCTTTTTGGTGATGCCACCACGCCTTAAGTGTAATGATTTTACTAACTCTAAAAATGCAAATGAAGACTTAAACCTATGAGAAATAAATATATGAATGAATGATATCGGCTAAGAATAACTCATGCTAGTTAATATCGATCATAGGCGCAATAATGAATCAATTCCTACACATCTACCGGTTATAGGGAAGTAGGTACGCTTAACCCCCCCAATTCTTTCTTACTTTATCGACAGTTAACTAATTATGATTAATTAACTGTTTCCCTTACCAAAGTGTTCCCAGAAAGTATTCGCTAAACCAGAACACATTTTGATAGCATTAAGTATTAAAAGAACCCGATATAGCAATTACCAAAGTAAAAGAAAATAGTAATGCACACTCAATTATCCCCTATCTTGCTATTACAGTCTTAGCTAGTTAGCTGTTTTTCACAAGACTGTGCTACTTACTAATCCCATCCAACAATTACGTATTGGCGGAAATTAGATAGCAGTATTCTAAAAACATTTAAGTTGATCAAGCCTAAACATATTAGAAATAAATTCAACCAAGGACAATCAAGAACATGCAAGAATCAATTATAATGCAATTAGGCCTCACGATTTATAAACTAACATTTGTTATTCTCTGCCGATATATGAATTAGCTACTCATGATAACTAAACAAAACAAATATATATAATAATATATGAACATGATTAAAATGAATAGGAAACAAGCAAGGCAAACAAGATATAAGCTTGCGCCCAGTACTGTATCCTCGTCTGGGAAAGTGACAAAGCAGAGAGAAGAAAAAAAACAAAGGAGAAAAAATTCTAACTCTTTTCCGTCCAAAAACCCAAGGAGAAAAAGATCTCGTTCTCTGTCTTCATGCGTACAATTTATAGCCATTACAAAATCATGTCCATATTGGACTCTTCCAATTAAAATAGAATTCTTACCAAAATTAAATTCTGATTTTGAAGAGATAAAATCCAATCTTCAAATTATCTGCAAATATCTTCAAGAATATTTCCAAGAATATCAGTCCAATCTGCTCCAAATTAACTGCTACGATTCTGCTCTACATTTGATTGCTTCATTTGCGATAATTGCCCAATCCTCCCTACTCTCCTCCAAATTCCTCTCGAGCCCAAAAAATGTGATCTGTTACAAATAAAACATTTAAAGTGCACATTAATCACGTAAAATCACAGTTAATCTCAATAAAATAAACAACATAATTATCACACATCAACAACTTGGGAGGAATCCTTTGCAATGTTGCCAACATTTATGGATGAGCTAGTCAGGGCCAATCCTAGCACAGTTGTTGATTGGGAAGACATACTTGATAGAATACACGGTCATGGGTGTAGGAAATGTAAGTTTATGTTATGGTCATTTGGTCAGGCTATCAAAGCTTTTTGCCACTGCAAGCCAGTGATTAGTGTGGATGGGACGCATTTGAGAGGCGCATACAATGCCGCAATGCTAGTTTTTATGACACATGATGCGGATGATTACATAGTGCCCATTGCTTATGCAATAGTTGATGCTGAGACTATTGAGAGCTAGAATTGGTTCATGCTCAAACTGCGACCATATGTGGTAGGTGGTGATACTAGGCCAATCTGTATTCTATCGGATCGTCTTGAAGGGATTTTGAATGCAATGAGATATATGGATGGAGCCAACAGGATACCACCGGTTTTGCTTGAGGTATTTTCAGTCCAACTTCCTTAGTGCGAAGCATGGGAAGTTCAAAAATGCGCATTTGAAGACTCTGGTTTGGCAGCTTGGTCGTGTCGGACAAGAAAGTAGGTTGGGAGAGTACAAGAAGGAGTTAGAAAGTCTCAAACCATCTGCTTGGGATTGGTTGAAACGTTATGATAGCAGTAAGTGGTGCCTTACTTTTGATGAGGGAGATCGTCGATGGGGAATTTTTACAACTAATTTGTCAGAGAGTTACAAAAAAATTTTAAGGCGCATAAGACATCTCCCGATAACAACATGCGTTAAAGCCACTTTTGAACAAACTGTTGAAATGTTTGCACAAAGGCTAATGGATGCAAAAAATTGGAGGTACTTTTTTATACATTATATTTCATTATGTGTTTTTGGATTAGGTAAACTATTCATAATTGATGTAGAATTGTGTAGGTCTGAGTTCCTAAGCGGAATTTGGAAAAAGTTTCAAAAGCAAAACACTTGGGGACATGGACATAGTGTGACTGTGTATGGTCAGGCATTGCAGACTTATAAGGTTGAGATAAGAACCATTGATAATAGCATTGGTGATAGCCAATACACTATGAAATACCAGAGAAAGAAGTGTAGTTGTCGCGAATGGCAAATTTTCTGTTTCTCCCGTTCCCATGCATTGGCTGTTTGTAGGTATAGGCATGACGATTCGTCTACTCTTTATGATAAGGTATATCACACGACCACCTTTGTGGATCAATATAGTGAGGGTTTTGTGCCTCTCTGAGATCCATCTCTATGGCAACCCGCCAACTAGAGATTGATTCCTGATATTGAAAATTTTCATAACTGGAAGCGTGGTCAGTTTGTGGAGAGAAAGATAAGGAATCAAATGGACGAGAGATTGCCGGGTGATTGCAGAGGCGTCTGTGGGTGAATACATGCTTAGGGTCTTGTTTGTAGTATGTAGATTCTAAAGATCCTTATGTTTTGTTAAGACCACTATGTATTATATGATATTATTTAGTTATCATGTATGTTATATTAAATTCACTCGTTATTTAATTAATCTTTGTGTGGATTTTTCTTATGTGTATTGTTTAAATTGAAGCTAATGTTTGATTTGGTTTGAATATTTATTACATGTAATTGTATTGATTTTCAATGTGATTTTGATTTTCACCAAGGATACACCATGTATCATCCGGGATCCATTGATGAGGAATTGCTTTATCTTCACCAGGAGCATTGTGCACGTGCTCTATACACTGGTCAATTAGAGGATGAGGCTTTGTGGGTGAGACAGTGTAATGAGGCTTGTTGGATTTGAGGGATACCTGATCGAATAATGCGCTATGTGCGTGAGGCTGGATTCCGGGGACTATTAGATTCCGCACCAATTCACATCAACCATTTGCTTATCACTGTGTTAGTCAGGCGTTGGAGACCAGAGATGCACATGTTTCATCTTTCGAGGTGGGAGGCTACCGTCACGTTGCAGGATGTGGGTATCCTTTGGCATCTACCGATGGATGGCATTCCAGTCATCGGTGTTGACACAAGCAGGTGCATGAATGAGTGGCAGAGATTATGCACCAACTACTTAGGGGCTACACTAGACACGAGTGACATCAAAGGGAGACGCATAAGAACCACCTGGTTGGGAAACTTGTTGCGCAGTCCATTTCATATCGATGCTACTGAGGTAGATTGTCAGCAGCGGGCAAGGGTATTCATTCTACTATTGGTTGGAGGATTGCTCATTCCTGACACATCAGGGCACCTAATCCCTCTGTTCTATTTGTCGATACTTATGGACTTAGATGCAGCACATCAGTGCAGTTGAGGGAGTGCAATTTTGGCACACTTGTACATGAGCTTGTGTGACGTTGCAATTCCACAAGTAAATTCATATCTGGGCCACTAGTCCTACTACAGGTAACATTGTTGGTTAAACTTGTTAGTTGGACACGGGTTCATAACGACCTCTTAAGTTATATATATATTTTAATATTTATTGTCAGTTATGGGCATGGGAGCGAATACCAACCATCCGTCCTGCTGGACGACTTCCAGTGACCGTCACCATGAGTGTTGTTGGGTCCAGGTTTGTATTCAATTAGTAAGGACACAATTTTTAAACCTTTTTCATTACTAGGAATAGCTAATATTATTCATTTTGTTGCTCACAGGTGGAGAGCCCGGTATGATTTATCACAATCACCCATGCATGTACTAAAAGTGTACCATGATCAATTGACATCTCTCAATGACAGTCAGGTATAAAATAATTTGATTTTCCTTTTTTTCAACTGAAAGAAAAAAAATGTGTTTCTTTTCTAATCACAAAACTTGTCTGTTATGTCAGTTTATTTGGCAGTCATACACTGAAGATGTCATGCAATATCTTCTACAATATTGTACAGTTGGTAGCAACAACTGGCTATTGTGTGTTAACCTTATTTGTTGGCACGTCGTGGAGTATCATCATGTTCATTGTGTTCTCAAGCAATTTGGCCTTATCCAAACAATACCCACGCATTTGGTAAATAAGGATGAACACAAACTGCTTCATACTAGAGACTGTCGGGAGAGTTCAGACATGGATTAGCGTGTTGAACTGAGTAGATATCTTAATGTGTGGGAATATCGAGCAGAGCACCAAATTAATGTTCTTGGGCTAGTAGATTCATATACACCCAATTGAGAATACATTGTGGTATTTTTGTAGGACAGTGACCCTGATTGATCAGCCAGGACGACGCCAAACGGTTACAAAGGGGTTTCATGAAGTTGGAGCGACTTTGGAGTATATTGTATTTACTAGATTTCTCATAGTATCAATAAATAATACTTCATATTCCCACATTTTTTAATATCTAACATATTTATCTCATTTATATAGTTGCGGGCAATGTCCGAGATATGCCTTATGTTAGATATTAATTTGGCGAATGCTCCCCACGTTTCGCAAATGTTATAAGAGGGGTACATAGTGTTGTCACACGTACTCTAGAATATGCACATGAGCCCTCCAGACTGTAGTATTATTAGTCACATGTGCACACCGAGGGACCTCTCACTGGTGTCACATACAATGAAATTAGAAGCCACCGTACAGCTCCTCCTGGTCAATAGGGTGGTCGATGACCGTGCGTCCGGACCTACAACACACATTGGTTCCTCTCAAGCTGAACCTTCACATGCGAGTTCAACCCACGAAGGACCATCAAATGATGGACCCTCACATGCGAGTCCAACCCACGAAGGACCATCATATGGTGGACCCTCACACTATAACACTACTCCAACTGATTCTACTGCATACTGTACTCCCACTGCTAGTCATGTGTATACATCGTCTACTGCTCCTTTACAAACAAGTAGCATTTCTCACATCCAATATGACTTAAATGAGAACACAGGGGACGATATGGAGGAGGATTTTACAAAGGGAGTTCGGCTTGACGACGTACATGTTTCTACTCATATGACTGTTCCTCGACCCACATCCCGCACCATACGTCTGCCCCTCCCCCCATGTGGAATAGGTGGAAAGCTTTGTGGAGGGCGTCATTAGTACCTACATGCCGTTGGGCATTCATTTCATTACGTTTCTACTTATCTATTTGGCACGTGTTATTCGAATATTGTATCACTGAATCAATTCATATTTTTGTTACTCCATTTCATGTTTATTTTGTTTTCATTATCGTCCTCAAATTTCATAAAAATTAAATGCGTCTACTCTTGTATTTTTGTTTATTTAAATTAGTTAGTGGAAAAAGAAGAAAATTTTAAAAATTTGCATACAACTCTAATTTATTTAAATTTTAAAAAATCAAAATTTTAAAATTAAAAATTAATACTTTCTAAACATCCGATATATTTTATAATTCATTCATTTTCTATATTTTGGAATATTTTTAAAAAATGAAAAACGGACGTTCAAAATTAGAGGAAATATGACATTCAAAATTTATTCTCATAAATTTTAGAGAGTCCGTCTCTTGAAAGGCGGTCTTTCCATAAGTCATGGAAAGACGAAGGTTTAAAGTGTAAATTAGAATAAATGAAGATAAAATTTCTGGGTTGCATGAACCGGGTTATAAATTTTATAACTACTCCATGCTGCATACTAAAATTTTAATATTGCAACTGAGACCTTTTACCTTTAATTATTCTAATTAAACTCCGTCTTTCCATAAGCCTATGGAAAGACCGTCTTTCCCAAAACTTTGCCAATTTTAGATAGCTAGTTCAAAATTTTCCTATAACTTTATTCTAGTAAATAGGATGTTCAAATTTTGTTATCATAGATTTCAAAGAGGACTTTCAAATTCTTCCAATGCATTTATTCAGTAAATATGAAGTCAAAACAAAAATTAGAGGACGCATTCAACAAAAGCGTACTCTTCATTCTTGTTTTTTTAAATGGCCATAAATCAGAGGGCACATTCATCAAATGCGTCTTCTTCATTTCCTTTTATTTTTAACTCTTCTTCCATTTTTTAAAGTAAATATCACGATGAATGTTTTTTTTAAAAATTAAGCAGTTAGAGGATGCATTCTCTGAATGCATCCTCTTCACGCGCTTAAAAAAGATAAATTAAATAGTGTGCACATTCGTACTCTTGATGCGCTAAATAAAAAAAGAGAAATTAAATACAGGACGATGAAAATTAAGAGGAAAAAAAGCAGTTAGAGAACGCATTCTCTCTTCATTTGATTAAAAAAAGATAAATTAAACAGAGAACGTATTCACATAATGCACCCTCTTGATGCTCTAAATAAAAAAAAGAAATTAAATAGTGGACGTGTCATCTAAATGCGTCATCCATAAATGTGTCCGGGTTCAAAAATCTGCATGCTTGCAGCTGGGTCGCATTGGATCTGCACCATAAAAGAAAGCACTCCTCATATGACTTACGCGGAGGATTGGGTAATTCCTGTGGCTGCCGACTCATGTTTCGAGATGATTGGTGAAGGAATATCTACAACTCCTTCATCTGATCAGGATCAGTTTGCAATTAGGATCAGTAACTGATGCAACTGATCCTGAATTGCAATTGGTTCACCTTCCTTCTGCAAATCTATTGAAGCTGAGCTTTCTACTACTTGATGATCCATCTAGAAGCATTTGGAAGGCAGCACAACAACATCCAGAAGCAGTAGCAATCAACAGCTTCCAGCTTCCAAGAGTTAGTTAGTTAGTTAGTTAGTTTCAACTTCAAGTTTTCAGTTTTTCAGTTAGCATTCAAATTAGTTAGAAGTTCGTTGTTGATTAGTTTGTTAGCTAATTTGATAGCACTATAAATGTACAGATTGTAAACCATTTTGTGTAAGTTAACCAAGCAATATACTGAAGTATTTTCCCTCCCAAAACTTGAAATCAGTTGCTTGATCAGTTTTTCAGTTTTTTATCGTTCTTGCAGCTTTACTGATTCCTTTTATGTTCTTGCTGGAAATCCTTACGGATTTCTTCATGGTATCAGAGCTTTAGGCTCTTGATTGAATCAAATATCTCTTCTAGAAACTCTGCTTTTGAACACCATAATTCTCTGAAATGGCCAATTATGTTGCTGATGATGATGGTTATGTGAGGATCAGGCCTAATGATCCTCTATTCTTGCCGGCTTCTGATCATGCTAGCCGTACTATAGTTTTGAAATTATTGACTGAAAGAAACTATGTCATTTGGAGCCAGGCAATGATCACTGCCTTTTCTGCAAGAGGAAAGTTGCAGTTCATCACCACTGGAGTTCCAAAACCAGATCCTGACTCTCCTGTCCGTGATCAGTGGATGAAAGTTAACTCCACACTTATTTCATGGATCCAAAGCTCAATCAGCAAGGAGTTGGCTAGGAGCTTTCATTTCCACACAGATGTGAAGATACTTTGGGAAGAAATCAAAGAGAGATTCTCTGTGAGTCAAGGACCTTTGTTCTATGAACTAATGAGAACATTAGGTGAATTGAAGCAAGGATCAAACTCAGTCACTCAATATTTCTCAAATATGAAGAGCATTTGGGATGAGATTGACATTATCAGGCCACGGTTAAGATGCACATGTTGCAACTGTGATTGCAGATGTGGATTTCATGAGAAGGTAGAGATGCAGGCTAATCAGGATAGACTGCAGCAGTTCATGATTGGACTCAATAATGAATTTGATGCCCTGAAGGATCAACTCTTATTTATGGATCCTTTACCAACTGTTGGAAAGGCTTACTCACTGTTTTGAAAGAAAGAGCAACAGAGAGGAATGCATGACATTTTTGGTAACCTTGCTGAGAATGTTGTAATCATGGTGAAGCAGGCATCAGCTCAGTTCAACATCAACAGATTCAATCAGAAAAGGAAGGAGGGAGATAACAAAAAGTTTTTGAAGTGTGAATACTGTTAGAGATCTGGACATCTGAGAGAGAATTGTTTCAAGTTGAATGGTTATCCATATTGGTGGCCTGATTCAACTAAAGTCAAGGCAAAACCATATGCTAATGCAGTAATTACAGAAACTGAAGAGAAGGAGTAGATCAGTAACACTCCTTTGGATGCAGAAGATGGACATCGGTTTGAAAATGTGCAGTCAATGATTGCAAACATGATGTACAGTGAATTTAGCAAATTTGTAAAAGGGAAAGCAAAGGAATCAGGTTCAGAGATGGGAGACAAGATCAACTTTGCACACTTTGGAGAATACTCAGGTAACCTGCATTCCAATGCTATTATTACTGCCTGTTGTTTTAAGTTTTGTGAATGGATTCTTGATAGTGGAGTATCATCTCACATTTGTGGCAATCTGTCTATGTTTGAAACTCTCAGATCAATTGATCACAAAATGCCTATCACTCTACCTAATCATTCTAGTGTACTAGCTGATTCCATTGGATCAGTTAAACTTACTGATTCAATCACTTTACATAATTGTCTCTATGTGAAGTCTTTTAAGTTCAATCTTTTATCAGTAAACAAGTTATCACAACAATCTCATCTGTGCTTTGTCTTCTATCCTAATGCTTGTGCTATACAGGACCTCAAGACTAATTCCATCATTGGGGTAGCCACTGAAAACAATGGACTATATCTACTGAATCAAAAATCCTTTCTTCCATTAGTAATAAAGAACTTCCTCATCAGTCAAGAATCAAGTGAGAAAATAAAGCATAAAGCCTTGTATTATGCTAGAAAACTTTCAGATGCAAAATCTCTTAAAATGCTTTACAGATTAGGTCATCCATCAAGAATTGTAATGCAGCATTTAAATCTTCCTACTCTGAATAACATTTGTACAATTTTCCCTTTAGCAAAGAAAGTTAGAAATTCTTTTCCAGATTCAGTATCTCATAGTTCTACTATCTTTGATTTGATTCACATGGATGTATGGGGGCTTTTTAGGGTTAAAATCACTGCTGGAGCACAATACTTATTGACCATAGTTGATGATCATAGTAGAGCCACTTGGACTTTTATGCTAAAATCTAAGGTCTTAGTACATTGTCTACTAAAATCCTTCATACTTATGGTTCAAACTCAGTTTAATAAGACCATTAAAGTCATCATAAGTGACAATGGTACAGAATATACGAATCAAAGCTGTCAGTCTTTGTTTGCCTCTCTGGGAATTGTTCATAAAAAATATTGTCCATACACTCCTCAACAAAATGGTGTTATGGAAAGAAAACATAGACATATTATTTAAATGGCAATAACTTTCATGTTTCAGTCAAATTTGCCTCTTCATTTTTGGGGAGATTCAGTTCTAGCAGCTACATACACTATATACAGACTGCCTTCTTCCATTCTTGGCTGGAAATCACCATATGAAATCTTCTATGTCTCTAATCTCAGTCCACTCAAACACAAATTCAGTCCTAGATCACAGCCATGCATATTCATAGGATATCCTTGTGATCAGAAAGGATATAGGGTGTATGATTTAGTATATAAAAGGATTCTAGTCACCAGAGACATACTCTTTCATGAACACATTTATCCTTTTAAAACCAACAATCAATATAACAAACTTGTCATACCTGATCCCACTGATCAGGTTTCACAGTCACAGGCTATAGTTAACACTGAGCCTGACATTCTCTATCATACTTCTCCATCTCAGGAACCTAATCACAATTCAGATCAATATCATAATCATGATAGCCATGCCTCTCCTTCTCACAAGTCACACACCCCATGCAAATCCCCTCATTGATAATTCTATCTCTAACACAGATAATCCACCAGTTCTTAGGCAAAGCACTAGGATTAGAAATAAGCCTTGTTGGATGCAGGACTTTATGGTCAATTGTGCTTCCTCTGAAGTCTTCATACCAACCTTTTCTGCAACTCATAGTGCTTTTGTTGCAAAATTGTCAAAAATTCATGAACCTCACACTTATAAACAAGCATTTAGTGATGAACATTAGGTACAGGCTATGGGAACTGAGATTGATGCACTGGAAAGTAATCACACTTGGGACTTAGTTTCTCTACCTGCAGGAAAGAGGCCAATAGGATGCAAGTGGGTGTTTAAAGTGAAATGCAAAGATGATGGTTCAGTGGAAAGGTACAAGGCTAGGCTGGTAGCTAAGGGGTGGATTATTTTGATTCTTTGTCACCTGTGGCTAAGCAGGTTACAGTCAGATTGCTTATAGCCATCACAGCATCCTACAACTGGCATTTACATCAAATAGATGTGAACAATGCATTTCTGCATGGTCATATCACTGAAGAGTTGTTTATGATACCTCCACAAGGTTACAAGAAGGCCCTTCCTCATCAGGTCTGCAAAATTAAGAAATCCCTTTATGGCCTAAAACAAGTATCCAGAGAGTGGAATGTTGAATTCTCCAAACAGTTAATCAGATTTGGATTGCATAGGTCTAAACATGATCATTGCCTATTCTCTAGGCACAGTGCTCAGTCATCTCTCATTCTCCTCATTTATGTAGATGATGTCTGGATCACTGGCTCTTATGATACTGAGATAGCAGAGCTCAAATCCCATCTTCACAAACTGTTTTCCATCAAAGATTTGGGACCTGCCAAATTCTTTCTGGGAATAAAGATAGCTAGATCTGACGCTGGCATTTTTCTGAATCAGAACAAATATGTTACTAATATTATACATGATCTGCACTTGACTGATTGCACAGCTCTATCTTCTCCTCTTCCTGCTTCATGGCATGTTGAAGACAAGGTTGCTCCACTGCTCACTGATCCAGGGCCTTATAGAAGATTAATTGGAAGATTGTTGTACTTATCTTTCACCAGACTTGATATAACATTCTCTGTCCATCAGCTTAATCAGTTTGTTCAAACACCATCAGAACATCACTGGAAAGCTGCTATCCATATTGTCAGATATTTAAAAGGATGTTCATCTCATGGTCTGTTCTATCTTTCCAAATCAGAAGTCTCCCACTCTATCAGCCTATTGTGATGCAGATTGGTATACTTGAAAAATCACAAGAAGGTATGTCACAGGTTATTGCATCTTCCTTGGCCAGTCTCTCATCTCCTGGAAGTCAAAGAAGCAACACACTATGAGCAAATCATCAGCTGAATATGAATATAGAGCCATGTCCATGACAGTTTCTGAACTGAAATGGATCACTTATCTGCTCTCAGACTACACATTCCAGTTCCTCTTCCTATATCTGTGAAGTGTGACAATATAGCTGCCCTCCATATCACTCAAAATCCAGTATTCATGAGCGTACTAAACATATTGAGATAGATTGTCATTATGTTCGAGATGCTTATACTGATGGTTTTATTGATCCTCTTCATGTATATTCTCATGATCAACTTGCTGATGGTTTTACCAAGTTACTTCCTCCCGTTTCAGCAGTTAATCTTCTGTCCAAGATGGGATCTTGTGCTTCACAATATGCCTCATCTTGAGGGGGGTGAAGGAATATCTGCAACTCCTTCATCTGATCAGGATCAGTATGCAATCATGATCAGTAACTGATGCAACTGATCCTGAATTGCAACTGGTTCACCTTCCTTCTGCAAATCTATTGAAGCTGAGCTTTCTACTACTTGATGATCCGTCTAGAAGCATCTGGAAGGCAGCACAACAACATCCAGAAGCAGCAGCAATCAACAGCTTCCAGCTTCCAAGAGTTAGTTAGGTAGTTAGTTAGTTTCAACTTCAAGTTTTCAGTTTTTCAGTTAGCATTCAAATTAGTTAGAAGTTTGTTGTTGATTAGTTTGTTAGCTGATTTGATAGCACTATAAATGTACATATTGTAAACCATTTTGTGTAAGTTAACCAAGCAATATACTGAAGTATTTTCCCTCCCAAAACGTGAAATCAGTTGCTTGATCAGTTTTTCAGTTTTTGATCATTCATGCAGCTTTACTGATTCCTTTTGTGTTCTTGCTGGAAATCCTTTAGGATTTATTCAATTGGGATTACAACCTTCACCTGTTATGTCGCAGTGATGGAATTCTGTGTTTCTTCCAGTGGCGCCACTGCAGCCTTACAAACTAGTATCTTTCTCGTGAACTGATTATATGGTTGTGCAATCCGGCTTTAAACCAAGTTAGGGCTCTTCTCGTTTTGGAGTTTGAAGGCGGCGAGTTCTTAATGGTTTTTCCGCAGTTGACACTGCACAGAAGAAATGTGTGCTTTGTGTGTGACCCCGTGACTCGTGACTACAAAGTTGTAGTAATTGGAGATGTTGAAATCTTCATCTACAGCCTCTCAAGGATGATACTTAGACAAGTATAAATGGATCCAGGTTTCCATAATGCGAACCTCATTGTTCACAATGAATCCTCTCACCGGCTCTCTCTCCGACAAGAAACTGTTGTGAATGTACTGGACATGACCCAAGGAACAATAGGAGAAATCAGAGTTCCCGCCGTCCTAATGATCATGATCCTATATGGGATTCTGACCGTGATCCAACTCTTCATCTGGAATGAGCAGGGTTAAGCAAGTTATTAGGATGGGTGTTCCTCGGTGGATCTACCATGATGAGAATTACAGGTACGGAACATCATGGGCGACCACGAGCTGGACATACATGATCACCAATTTTGGTGCAGATGAGAGTACTGTGATGCGGAGGATGTAGGATTGGAACCGGAAGATTGGGTCCATGTACATTTGATGATGCCCAATTTTATGATTATGTCGCCAGTTTTGTTTTTGTTATGCCTCCCGACGCCCGTGATCATGGACAATATACTAGCGATTTCCAGAGACCATTGAATGAAGCATTGGGCAGCTAGCCATCGGAGGAGCTGAGTACTGCTTCCAGTATCTCATTTTTAATTTTTTTGTGGTGAGTTTCAGAATTGGATACTTGATTTTTAAATTATGGTGGTATTCTATTCCCCGGGACGTATCTTTAAGCAGCAATAAGATGCTTATTTCAACAGTGCCCCTTCTCCTCTAGCCGGCTGACTTTCTGGCCAAATTAGCAACAAGACAAGGCAGCAGCACTTCTTTTCAAGACATTAAACTAGCACTGAGATTTCTTTTCCTCAACCGAGGAGAAGTCTTATTCCCACAGCTTAGATGGAAATCTCATTTGTCTAGTTAGATATGACTTATTTAGGTGATCCAAATCTCTTTATTGTCTAGCCTTCATGAGTGTAATTTGTTTTTACCGAATTCTCTTAATTATTACTAGTATGTTCCAACATAACATATCTAACCAAGTATGCAATAAAGTAAAGTATTAAAGACACAATACTTGTATACGCAGTTCGGTGAAATCCACCTACATCTGCAGGGTCTGGCCCAGTTTAGAATAAATCCACTAATCAGAAAGATACAGTACAAAATACACCTTACAAAATACTTATCTTTACTAATAAAACGTGTGAATTCAGCTAGCTCTCCTATCTACCGATCCGCCTTGATCAGACTCCCTCTGACCTCGAAACTCGTCGATGCTGGATCTCCTCCTCCCGAGGAATTAAGGCATACGATATCGAACTTTGAACGGAAGGTTACGTATGTTGGCATATAGAATTCTGGCTCTTTGCAATTCTCTCAAAAAAATGAAAATTTGTGTGCATATTTTCTCTGTTAAATCCGTGTATTAATTGTAGCCGTGGTGTCCCCTTTTAAAGTCATGAGCAGATCGGAACTCTCCATGATTATCTCCATAATATTCCTATTCCTTATCTGATTCTTGAAGCATATCCAAATCCCATAAATAAAGGGATTTTTCCTTATCACAATATCTCTCATATATTCGATAATATCAATACCATATTTGTAGGATTTTTCCATAAACCAATTATGCTTCTTCCAACACCTGTCATATGGCAGAATATTCAGATTTCCATAATTACAAATACCATAATATTCTGTCTTTTTTCTCGTAAGATTTGCTTGGCATATTTATAGCTCATCCGCATGTTCCAACATGGAAAGATTTTTGTTTCCAAATCTGTTCACAAAATTGCCAATTAAAATATTCAATGAACACCACTTATCTTTACAATCTCCCAATTTGGCATTTTGTGGACCCAGCCATTTTGGACAGTAGAATCACATTTGAAAAACTTTTAATCAAACACATAAGTCTTCCCAAACTCCATCTATGTTGGAACATATGAAAACTACTGAATCTGGTATAAAATAATACCAACCGAATACCAGAATTTCAGAATGCCATCAAAATAATAATCATATTACAGTCATTCAAATCACCAAAATATTCCCCACCTAAGTCAATGAATATGCCAAAGGCAAATAAACCAAAAATTTTGAAAGAAACAGAAAACAGGCTCCCTCTGAATATGACACTAAATCTATTTTGGAACATAGATACATCAGAAAATTAACCCCATTCTGGAGTAGCATTCTAGGCCTCCAGGTGAGCTTTCTCCCCCTCAAGTTTGGCCTTCTCCGCTTCTAATGCCGCCATTTGGATGGCTATCGCCCCAACCTTGCATTCAGTATCACTAATTTGACCTTCTTTTCAGCAGCTGCAGAAGTAGAGCCTTCAAGGTTCCAAGGAAGATCATGAACGTGTTTCATGCCAAAGGTCTTCTTGTTAGGCCGTAGGAACTCCGTATCGATGATCACATCTTTCGCCTTCCCATTTACCTTAGCACTCTTAGCCAATGCAGAAATTAAGCAGGGATACACAAGAGCATGTTTCGCCTTTAGAGCAGTAGCTTGCCTCACTAGACTCTGCTGTATGAACAACCCTGGGTTAACTGATTTCTGTGTTCCAACACAGTACAAATATTTAGCCATTTCTAATTTGACCTTCTTTTCAGCAGCTGCAGAAGTAGAGCCTTCAGGGTTCCAAGGAAGATCATGAATGTGTTTCATGCCAAAGGTCTTCTTGTTAGGCCGTAGGAATTCCGTATCGATGATCACATCTTTCGCCTTCCCATTTACCTTGGCACTCTTAGCCAATGCAGAAATTAAGCAGGGATACACAAGAGCATGTTTTGCCTTTTGGGAAGTAGCTTTCTTCACTAGACTCTGCTGTATGAACAACCCCGGGTTAACTGGTTTCTGTGTTCCAACACAGTACAACTATTTAGCCATTTCTCTAGTCAAGGAAGTAGTGTTGGAGGATGGCATCCAGCAGTTCACCGCTACCTGATATAGACCAAAGAATCTAGAAGACATACAGGAAGCTTGTGAATATCCAGTCTCGTGCCATTTGGTCTTGTACCCTCCTGAGATTGCCTCCAAAATCTGATCATCCGACACTCCTAGATCATCTGGAAACACTCCCTCAAATTCTGGAGTATGTAGCCCCAAAATCCTGTTTATCCTAACAGTTGAGAAGTCAATAATCTTCCCACTTACGTAAACCCTTTCAAACCAAGGGGAATCAGCCTCCAAATTTTCAGACATCAAATTGGAATACACTTCAATGACCACCTGTCTATTGTACTGAAGTTGAACAGTGGTAGCCTTTTTCATTCCAATTAATTCCAAAAAACCAGAAAACCCACTAGCCCTATATTCAACTAGGTCTACGGGTCTCTTAGAGATCACTTTCCTCTATGCAAACACTTCTCCCATCTCTTCACAGTTTATATCAAAGTAAGAAAATAATAGTGCTTCACTTACAGAAAGAGGTGGCAGTACTTTCTGCTTGGGAGCAGCTTAAGCTTTCTTGGCCTTTTTGGTTGGTGGAGAGTCCTCAGAAAAAGTCATATTTCTCTTACCCCTAGCAGTTTGTAAGAACTCATCTAATACCTCATCACTGGAGTAGTTCAACTCAGGTTGCACCTGTGTTGAAACATACTCAGTATCTCTAGCCATTCTTCTTCAGCAGTCTCTGTCCTACTCTGTTCCAACATACTGATCCTTATCTGGTTCTTCTTGTCTCGAATTAGATCCTCCAGTCTAATTTTCGTCCACATCAATATCAGCATCACCAGTTACATCAAGCTGGTCATCACCTCCCATGTCTTCATCATCAATCTCCATCTCCTCAAAATTTTCACAATCTGCATTCTGTGTTGGAACATAGCCAACATTGTCTTCTTCTTCACTGTCGGAAACTTCTATTATTACTGGTTTTCTCGATTCCTTTATTCTCTTAGCAGCCTTAGAATCATAGAATCCTAACGGCATCCTGTCCGTAAACTTAACCACTGCCAGTCCTTCTGCCTCATCATCACTTATCTCCTTAATTCTAACATGGCTCGGGCAAGGAATAGATGAATAAACATGAAATCTATCCTTCCCTCTGTAAACTTCATATCTCCCCTTCAGAAATTTAACTTCATAATTTTCAATATCCCATAGGTTACCAATATCACCAGATATTAGTTCCTTAACATTCACATTATAAAATTCTCCCTCTATACTCTTAAGTTTACGTAATTCCACAGTACTTCTATTGGCTTCAAGCCATTCAAAAATAACTTCTACAATATTAAATTCCATTCTAAGAACTTGGAGAGTAGGAGGATCAGGACTCGTTACCTTCTGGTAGGGACCCTCCCCTTTGCCTCTGGGATGTTTATTCTGTCTGTCACCACCAGCCTCTACATTCTCTTCCCTTTGCTCAACATTGTCATCCTCCGGAGATTGAGGAGTTTCTTGAAATTTTTTTTACCATGGGAGAATTGGGGCTTGAAGACATTTTTTTGGTAGAGATTTGTTGCGAAGGAGAAAATCTTAGAAGAATTTGGCAACAAGAATCCGAAAGAAACCAAGAGGAGTGGGAGAGTGGCCGAAAAGAGAGGGACTTGGAGAGATTGAGACAACTTTGAAATCGACACAAACTCTTCACTTCACTTCCTCGTTTTCCACAAAAAAAAATTTCTTTTTCGAAGATGTGCAATGATTCTTCTTTCTCTCTTGTCAACTCAAGACATCAACTCAAGACATATCAACTTCCAACATACCACAAACTATGCAGCTTCTATTTTTGTAGAAATTTTTCTTCTTTCTATTTTTTTTTGTTTTTCTGATTTTCTGAACAGAAACAAAATATTTACAGCTAAATAAAGGAAGAATTACCTCAAATTTGACAAACACCTAAGTGTTTTCTAAGACTATCAAAAGTGGCGGTGTCCAATGGCTTTGTAAAAATATCAGCAAATTGCTCAGATGTTGGAACATAGACTACCAAAACTTCCTTCCTTTCAATAGATCTCTAATAAAATGATGCCTTATGTCAATATACTTAGTCCTAGAGTGTTGGGCTGGATTTTTTGAAATATCAATAGCACTTGTGTTGTCACATAAAATCTTCAAAAGGCCCTGATGAATTCCATGGTCGTTCATCATTTGCTTCATCCATAACAATTGTGCACAATAGCTTCCAGCAGCAAGATATTTAGCTTCTGCAGTAGATAGGGAGATCGAATTTTGTTTCTTACTATACCAAGACATTAAGTTCGTACCAATAAAGAAACATCCACCCGTAGTACTCTTTCGATCATCAGCATTACCAACCCAATCAAAATCACTATATCCAATTAAATCATTATCTTGATTTTTAGAATACCAGACACCATACTCAGAAGTCCCACTTACATATCAAATAACTCTTTTGACTGCAGTTAGATGAGACTCCTTTGGATCAGCCTGAAATCTTACACATATCCTTACGCTGAGACATATATCTAGTCTACTTGTTGTTAAATACAATAGACTCCCAATAATTTCCCTCTATAACTTTTGATCAACTGTGACTCCTTTCTTATCCTTGACCATTTTTTCACAAACCCCCATAGGTGTTCGAACTGCTTGGTCATTGCTTAAACCAAATCTTTTTACTAAATTCAGGGCATACTTACTCTGATTTATGAATAGGCCATGTTTTCTTTGCTTAACTTGCAGTCCTAGAAAGTATGTGAGCTCTCCAACCATATTCATTTCAAATTCAGCCTGCATAACTGTGACAAAATCATGTACCATAGATGTTGAAGTAGAGTCGAATACTATATCATCAACATAAATTTGAGCTATCAGAATTTTTGATGACATTTCAAGCACAAATAAAGTGTGATCTACTCCCCCTCGACGATTACCTTTCTTAAGAAGAAAGTTAGTAAGTCGTCCATACCATGCCTTGGGTATTTACTTTAAGCCATATAAAGCCTTCTTGAGGCAATACGCATGATGAGGGTAATGAGGATTCTCAAATCCTTTAGGTTGTTCCATATATACTTCTTCATTTACCACACCATTTAGAAATTCACTATTGACATCCATTTGATACAGAAAAAAGTTCATAGAGCAGGCAATAGCAAGTAAAATTCGAATTGACTCTAACTTGGCAACTGGTGCGAATGTCTCATCAAAGTCAACTCCTCGACTTGTGTACATCCTTGAGCTACCAGTTTGGCCTTGTTTCGAGTAATATGTCTATCAACCTCAGATTTATTCTTGAAGATCCACTTTGTGCCGATGACATTTACACCATTAGGACAAGGAGTGAGATACCATACATCATTTCTTGCAAACTGACCTAGTTCTTCTTGCATTGCAGCAATCCAGTATTCGTCCAGTAATGCCTCCTTGTAATTCTTTGGTTCAATGAGAGAGATGGAGCATTGTAATCCTGCCAACTTCCTGTAATTCACTAGAGGAGTTAATCGAGTACTTTGTGTCATTGATTCAGGTTGATCCTGTGTTGGAACATAGGATACGGAAGTGGGGGATGATGTTCCAACATGCTCATTTTCAACTGGTTCAGGATCAATCTGTTCAGATGTTCCAACATGCGATAGATCTGTCTTGTCAGGTTGACGAGGCTGTGTTGGAATATGAGTATTACTAGGTTCATCTTCTACAACATCTGATTTTTGTCCTTCTGAATCATTCACAATAACATTTATTGATTCCAAGAGTGTGCTTGTCCGATGGTTATAAACACGATAAGCCTGACTGTTCACAGAATAACCAAGAAAGATTCCAGTATCACTCCGATAATAAAATTTTTCCAGTTGCTCTCTGTCTCTGAGGATGTAGCACTTGCTTCCAAATACATGAAAGTATGAGACATTGTGTTTCCTACCTTTCCAAATCTCTTAGGATGTTTTGCTAGTGAATGGATGCAAATATACTCGATTAATTGTATAGCATGTTGTGTTAATAGCCTCTGCCCATCATTTTTTGTGAATTTCTTTCTCAGCCAACATAACTCAAGCCATCTCCTGCAAGGTTCTGTTTTTCCGTTCTACAACACCATTCTGCTGAGGAGTGATTGGTGCAGAAAAATCGTGTTGAATCCCAAGCTCATCACAAAAGTGACTGAATTGAGAATTTTTAAACTCTCTACCATGATCACTACGAATTCGAACAATCTTCCCAACTGGACTTCCTTTTTTAGTCTGTAACTTTATCACCAGACTTCCAAATACTTCCATTGTATCTGATTTTTCTTTTAGAAAAGCTACCCATGTAAATCTGGAGAAATCATTAACACATACAAAGATATAATTATTTCCACCTATACTAGGTGTATTGACCGGGCTCATCAAATACATATGCAATAATTCCATATTTCTTGAGGTGGTTATATATTGAACTGAAGAGTGGGGAGATCGAATTTGTTTACCTTGTTGACAAGGTCTGCACACAATTCTGCCCTTGCTTGTTAAGGTAGGCATACCTCATACAGCCTCTGCATTTGCAATTTTCACCAAGATTTTGTAATTGATGTGACCGAGCTTCCTATGCCATAGAAATCCTTCATCCCATTTTGAGATCATACACCGTACTTCCTGTTCCAGCAAATAGCAATTATCTGATGATCGTATGCCTGAAAGAACCTTGGCTTCTCCCTGTTTCACTATGCATTTGTCTTTCTAAAATTCCACAGTCATGTTGTCATCACACAATTGACTTATGCTCAGTATATTGGCCTTCAATTCTTTAACAAACAGCACACTAGTGAATACTGCAAATCCTTCAATCTGTAAGTCACCTTTTCCAACCACTCTACTCTTTTTTCCATCACCAAACGTAACATAACCGCCATTTTATGGTGTGATATTTGTGAGAAATTCTTGAGTTCCAATCATGTGGTGAGAGCATCCACTATCAAAGTACCACGAATCTTTGGAATATGATATAAGCGAAGTATGTGCAACAAAGGATGTACCAGCACGTTTGACAACCCATACCTTTGTAACCATTTTTGTTTTCTGGACTTCAACTATGTTGGAACATACCAAGAATTGACGTCCTACCATTAGGTCTCTGAGCAGTTTCTGGCATTGTTCCTCTGAGTGATCTTGACATGAACAGTAGCTGCAGATGAGAGGATTCCTTTAATAAGGCTTTCCAAAATTTCTCCTTACCTCTCAAATCTTTGTCTTGAGAGTTACTAGACTCTTAAGTATCACCTGTGTCTCAAGCTTGAGTGTGATTGTATTATAGAGTGGGTTGTAATACCCAATCCCGTGTCGATCTCCAAAGTTCTTTCCCATGTCCAGAATATCGTCAAGTTTTTCTTTTCCATAGTTCAGCTTAGAAATTACTACTTCAGAAGTCTCAGCTCTCGTGGTTGCTAACATTAGATTTTCATTCAAATTTTCATTCTCCTTTTTAAGTTCAACAACTTCTACACGCGATTCTTTTTCTATTTTCGTCAACTGCGTTTTTTCTTCCTTCAGTTCTTTGTTTGTGTCAACTACTTGGAGCCACATAGCATACATCTTTTCATAAGTGTTATAGGTTTCTTCATCACTTACAGCAAGTTCATCATCTTCATCATTGGATACTTTATACGAGTCTATGTTGGAACAAAAGGCTTCATTTTTGTCTGATGTGTTAGAACATCCATCATCTGATGCACTCTGAATTTTTGCTCCAAACGCCACATAGTTACTTGTGAGTTCCTCTTCATCTTAGTCTTCATCTTCATATTCACTCCATGAGGTGACATATGATTTTCCTTGCTTTTTCTGGGTATTTTCACATTCAGCCTGAATATGACCATATTATTCACATTCTCTGCATTGTATTCGTTCATGATGTTTTGGTTCACCACTTTTATTCCTAGAGAACTGCTGATTTCCTTGTTCAAATATCGTCCCCCGATTGTTTCCAAATTCTTGTAGCCTTGATCTATTTCCACCATACCTATCTTGAGATTTCTTGTTTACTACTTTCTTCAGCATTCTTGAGAAGTTTTTCGTGATAAGTGCAAGTTTGTCAAGCTCATCATCACTGTCAGATTCGTGATTATCCTTTGATGAGGAAGTTTTAAATGCCAACTCCTTTTGAACCCTTTTTTTTAGCCTACTGGAATGTCATTTCATACGTCTGTAATGATCCCATTAATTCATCTAGGCTCATGGTGGCTACATCTCTTGCTTCTTCTATTTCTTTGACCTTCATTGCAAACCTTTAGGGGAGTGATCTCAATGTCTTTTTCACCAATTCAGCCTCTTTGTAGACTTTTCCAAGTTGATACGCCATATTGGAGATGTCCCTGAGTTTTTCGTTGAATATTGAAATAATGTCATCTTCTTCCATCTTGAGTTCCTCGAACTTAGTAGCTAACATCTGTAGTTTAGATTCTCGAACTCGACTAGTTCCTTCATGAACAGTTTGCAGAATATCCCATGCTTTCTTGGCTTGATGACATATAGAGATGAATTTGAACTGGTTTTCATCAACAGCAGTGAAGATAGCATTTAGTGCTTTTGAATTCGCCAGAGACGCCTTGAGGTCATCGGGAGTCCAAGTATATTTGTCTTTGAGTTTCTACTTCCTTTGACTTGACTCTCCTTCTTTCACCTTAGAGCTTGTATCAGCATCTTCAGTAGGGTGATTCCACTCATTTTCAACATAGTACCATGCAACATCCAGTGAGTTGATGAAAACTCTCATGCGTGCCTTCCAATAATTGTAGTTGTTGCCTTCCAGCAGAGGTGGCCGAGACACCGAAGCTCCTTCTTTGATTACCATGGTAAAACCGGATCACACTTTCATTGCCACAAGCAAGGGAAAAAATAAGTGACCAAGCTCTGATACCAAATGTAATTTGGTTTTACCGAATTCTCTTAATTATTACTAGTATGTTCCAACATAACCTATCTAACCAAGTATGCAATAAAGTAAAACATTAAAGACACAACACTTGGTTACGCAGTTTGGTGAAATCCACCTACATCTGCGGGGCCTGACCCAGTTCAGAATAAATTCACTAATCAGAAAGATACAGTATAAAGTACACCATACAAAATACTTATCTTTACTAATCAAACATGTCAATTCTGCTAGCTCCCCTAGCTACCGATCTTCCTTGATCAGACTCCCTCTAACCTCGAAACTCATCGACGCTGGATCTCCTCCTCCCGAGGAATTAAGGCATATGATTCTGAACTTTGAACGATAGGTCACGTATGTTGGAACATACAATTCTGGCTCTTTGCAATTCTCTCGAAAGAATGAAAATCGGTGTGCAAATTTTCTCTGTTAAATTAGTGTATTGAATGAAGCTGTGGTGTCCCCTTTTAAAGTCATGAGCAGATCGGAACTCTCCATGATTATCTCCATAATATTCCTATTCCTTATCTGCTTCTTGAAGCATATCCAAATCCCATAAATAAAGGAATTTTCCTTATCACAATATCTCTCATATATTCGATAATCTCAATACCATATTTATAGGAATTTTCCATAAACCAACTATATTTCTTCCAACACCTATCATATAGCAAAATATTCAGATTACCATAATCACAAATACCATAATATTATGTCCTTTTTCTCGTAAGATTTGCTTGGCGTATTTACAGCTCATCCGCATGTTCCAACAAGGAAATATTTCCGTTTCCAAATATGTTCACAAAATTTTCAATTAAAATATTCAATGAACACCCTTTGTCTTTACAATGAGCTTAACATGGGGTGGAGGGTTCAGAGGAGAAAACACAATTAAGGGATTCCGATCATGACACCACAAATTCAGCTCTACATCTCTGACCAACATATCTTAATAATTTTGTAAGGACAACTACTCCCTCCGTCCCACCAGTAATTGCTTAATTGCTTTCTGCGGAGTCCAACTTTGACCGCAAATATAAACTAATCTATACAGTATATAATAAAAATATCATGTGAAGTATTGTTAGATTCATTTTAACATCTATTTTCAAATATTAAATTTTTATGCGGTATTATTATACGCAACTATAAATATTTACAATAAAAGTTTAAAAAGTTAGGCTCATAAAAAAAGTAATTAAGAAATTACTGGTAAAACGGCGAGAGTATATTTTTGGGGAGCCTTAATGGATATCCCTCACCCATGATAATTAAATGGGTGTTTTCTGTTTAAAAAAATAATCCTCTAGCCGGCAAATCAAATGGATGGCAGGTGCACGCCCTCACCACCCCCAGTAGTACACATCATTATACTTTCAAGTATACATACAGTGCATTTATACTCCGTGCACATACCAACATGCATTTTATTAGAAATTCTCAAACAAAAACCACTCTACATCACAGGCCATTATATTACATTGACACAAGAAATCTTGATAAAAAGCTGAAAAGCAAGCAACTTAGAATAGCTTCCAATTACAGCCAAGGAACAAGCTTGATCGGAGCTGTGATTTAATACTTATATATCTGATTAATTATAATATCTGCATTGACAGACGCCCAATAGAAAATGGCCACATCTACCGTAGTCATATTTGCGTCTTTTGCACCATTTATCTTCTAAAGGCGATCAATTCAGCTCGCCCTCATTCACCCCATCCCCAGCCCCAGCCCCAGCCGCACCAAAGAGAATGGACGTTTGTACCTGAAGGCATGCTTCTAATTAAAAGGATGTACTATGCATAAAATCTGGTAAAGGGAAGGTAAGATTATCGCTAGTGGTCTCTTACTGATTAAATATAGTATTTTTTTTTCTCTCTTTTTTCCACCTCATTCTAAAAGACCATTTAAGAGATCATCTTTTTTTCCCACAATAGTAAGAGACCACTCTCAACTATTCATGGAGCTCACTTAAATAAATTTGTCCACCCAAAATAAATTGAATGTGAAATTTAATAATACATTTTCATTTTCAAAATTTATTTTAATTTTTTAACAAAATTCAGATTTTACAAAAAACAAATAATCAAATTTTACAAAAAAAATCTGATTTAAAAAAAATAGATTCTACATAAATTTCAAATTTTACAAAAATTTAATTTGAAAAAATCAAATTTAAGAGACCTTATGGACCTTGTGCAGTCTCTTGGGTGGTCTCCTGGTGAGAGACCATGGAGGAGTCTCTTATTAAGATACCGCTCTAGAAACTACCATTGCACATGTTCTAATTTTATTTGAGGCATCTAATTCACTAATTGGTAAAAGGTACTACTCCTTCCATCCTAGTTAAATTTGCACATAATTTTTCCATCATATTCAATAAACATGTTTGACTGTAAATATAGGAAACTACGTATAATAATAGCACATAAAAAGTTAATATTTAGAAATTACATATTTCGATGAATCTAACAATGTCTTAAACAATAATATTATTGTTTATATATATATATATTCAAATATATGGTCGAAGTGCATTAACATTAACTGGAAAAAAAATTTATGTGCAGATTTTGATTGGGACGTAGTAAAAGACTTAGGTGAGAAGTCTCATGATTTCACCCATTTTTATGGTGAGATGAAAGATCTAAAGAGTACTTTAATTTTTAGGGATAAGTGTCATTATAACCCTATCTACTTGAGTAAGTGTCAATATACCCTATGATAATTTTTAGTGGAAATATAACCCTAACTAGTTAATGAAAACCCTCAGACCCCATTTCCGACACTGATCTCAATTTTCCGGCGTTGACTCTATGTAAATTGACCAAAATACCCATTGGGCTAACTCTGAAATTAGGTGGACAATTTTACCCTCATAGTTCACCGGACCACCGTCGGACCACCGCCAGACCACTGTCGAACCGCCGTCGGAAGAGGTAGGGTTATATTAGCACATTATGAAATCTTATTGGTTTTATATCAGCACATTCCTAATGTTTGTAGGGTTATATCAGCACATTTCTAATGTTTGTAGGGTTATATCAGCACATTCTTAAAACTTATAGGGTTATATCAGCACATATTATAAATATTAAGTGTGTGGTACTCTGCTAGCCTTAACGGGTGACCACATCATCATATACATCGCTATAACATCATAACAATATCTTATACAACATAAAATTTGACCACACGACACCATCATTAATACTAGACACCATTATCACATATCATAGCCTCATTTCAAAACTTATCAACATTAAAAACCCTAGGTCAAAGAACACAGCAAAATAACAATCACACACAACACCAAACGTCATCCAATCGTCAATCCGGACTAAACACAACAAAATAAATAAAATATCATTAAAACCCTTATAATCTATAGTATGTGCTGATATGATCCTACATTTTTTACTAATGTGCTGAAATAACCCTATAAATTTTAGAAATATGCTGATTTAACCCTACCAGTTTTCATAATGTGCTGATATAACCCTACCTAACCCGGTGGTGGTCCGGTAATAACGTCATTTCCTTTTTTTTGTATTTTAATTTTTTTTCAGAAGGGTAAACATGTAATTTTATAACATTCCGGCTAAAAGTTGTCGGAGAGGGTTATATTGGCACTTTCACTAACTAGATAGGGTTATACTGACACTTTCAAATATTAAAAGATTATATTAGCAGTTATATCAACTAGGTAAGATTATAAAAGTATTTTTCCCATTAATTTATAAAAACATTACTTTATTGTTACCGTTGATCTCTTCGTGAGAATCATGTGTGTAGCAGCTAGCCTCCTTATGTAGGCATCATCTGGACTAACTCCCCCATTAATATCGTCGGTTCGATCAATTATTGAGGCTACCTGTGATTATTTAATGAAACATATAAGAAGACTTAACTAATAGGAGTTTTTATGTACAGCTAACCATTTCAGGTGTCCATAATTATCAGTTTAATAATCATTTAAATCTGTAAGCTTGATAGCTAAGTTAACGGAAGGATAAACTTTGGGAATTAATCCATTTTCTTTTTCAACTTTGGAAATTAAGTCATTTTCTTTTCATCTGAGATGAATTAAATTGAAATGAACTTAATTTTAATATAACAATAATATAATTAAATTAAATTTTATTGAATTGAGCTAAAAATAAAACAAGTTAATTGAATCAAAATGAATGGAATTGAACTCATATTAATTAAGTTGAATAAAACATGGACATTAATTAATAAATCATTGATAAATCTTTTGAACGGACAAAATTACCAGAGACCATACCTCCAAAGGTCAAACAAGTTGCATTTGAAATTTAACTACTCCATCTGTCCATTGTTTATGGTCTTCTTACTTACTAAAAATGACGGGGGGGGGGGCAAGGCTCAGACCATCTTGCTTTTATTCATCCACTTGATTATTTTTTAAGTTGACCCAAACAACAACTAAAGTTGATTATGGAATTGGGTATAAAACTCAAATCTTTAATGATTCCCTCACATTTTTGAATTGGGTCTCTTAGCCCAATTCAAACTTTTACACTCTCTCTCCATATTCATTCCACACCACACCAACCCAATCCAACAACCCATAATATTATTCCCATCTCTTATTCTACCCTCACGCATATGTAACTAGAAACCCTAAACATTCCATCATTCCCATCTCTTAGTCTACCCTCACTCATTTGTTTCACTCCTCTAAAATCCCTAACCTCGTCGACGCACCCTCGTTTTAGGGTTTAGGCATGTATTCTCCACCACCTTTCACCGCAGATCTAGACATTCATACTTTATCTCTACCACTTGACACCGATCTGGACCAATTTCGATCGGCCTCTCCCATCGAATACAATTCATATATGGAGGAGGCTCCCGTAGAGCTGCCTGAAAGGATCAAGCAAGATGGTCACACTTTTCATGGACTCAACAACTACAAATGAGGAACAAGTTCTAGCCCACCTTCAAAACCATCACCGGCCAGCATCATTGAAGGCAATTACATGGAATCAAAGTCGCCATCTGTGCTTTTTAAGAGTTCTGACTCCCAGACGCCTTCAACCTGGGGGACTGGTGAATGGACTACTGAGGTTGCCAAAGGTGAGCCCTTTGTGCCATCGTTGACTCTAGGTGTGATCTCTGTTCATGCATGTTATTGGGGTGGGGTAAATACTTCTTCTTTATGATGTACATTGTACACCTTTTGTGGAACCCTTTCGTAGGTGATTCAGTCATCTCTTCGGGGAAGGGAAAATCGAAGAATCGAGGGAAGAAGAAGCTGTTGGAATTTCTCAGTATGGTGCTGTTGAAATCTCACCAGCCTCCCAGTACACAGCCTGCTTAAGGGAAGCTTCTGTCACAGAGCTCTCAGGTTTGCTATCCATTTCTAATTGTTCTCTTTAGCTAGGAATTGCCAAGTTGGAATCTTGGGAGGGTAGATTATGTGCTTCCTATTGACACTGAGCTAAATGTTCAATTTGTATGAAAATATCAGGGCAAATTACTACCTCCACCCCAGCAGAAGCTAACTTGACAATTTTAACCATTAAATAGCACTAATTTTTGTATAAGGTTATAATGTGGGATCTAGCTAGATTTGTTGTTACTTACAATTTCAAAAATATAACTTGTCATGGTACTTTGTTTTTTACTTGAACGAAACTTTTCATGGTTTTTGGTTATATATAAAATGGGTATATTAATGTTGGAATATCTAAAATTTTAAGTCATGGGGTGTTTTTATCTCCACTGTAAAGCATGCTTCTGTATCCTTCACCTTACTTTTGAAAATTATGTGTATTAAGTTGCACCTGGAGAAAAGAGAATTGGTTAACCTGGAGTAAAATTATGTGTAAAATTAGTTTCCAACAATGCTTGTGAATCGGTATCTATTCCTGCATTAAGGTTTCTCTCTGTCTTAAATTTACAGTAATTGATAAAAGAAAAGTTTTGTTACTTCTTAACATAAGATTAGATTTTCCAGCAGCTTAATAATGACAATGCATCTCGTTCCGGGGTTCTGCCGCCGTCAGCTTATTAGAATCCCACAATGAAAAACCGATGATGGTGAACCAACTGAGGTCGTCGCCAGTGTGGACGGAGGAGAAGAGACAGCTTCTTCAAAAGGTAAACTCGAAGTTCATACCTATGCTTCTTGGAAAATGTGGGAATGAAGCACTGACTGAGACCCGTATCAACTATTGGATTTATTTATGTCTGAGACATGAAAATGAATGAGTTTGTCAATGTATGTGTTGTAATAATATAAGTTATGAAACTCCTGCTTAAATTGTTGTTTGTGGGGTTGTAATTCTCGTGACGTTGTTGGTTTGGAGGCTGTAATTGTTATGTATTGTGCAATTAATGAATTTTGTTGTAGAACATTATAGTGTCGGGCTATTTTTGGGATACGTCTGGTTTTTTTATTTTTAATTTGCAAGAAATGAATGACAAAATTATCGTGATATATAAGCTCTGAATGATATGAATCCCCTTGCGAAGAATCTGGATTGCGGAATTAAGATCTTTGACAAAACAAGGGAACTCGTAAACCCTTCAATGCCGCAAAAAATTCAAGGTCTAGCCCTCGGGGTACACTCAATTTCGAATCGCTCTCTAACTAGCCCCCAGGATCAGATTACAAGGTTTATTGACACTTAACTAGCCCTCGGGGTTAAGCAACAATGGAATAGATCACAAGCAAAGAGTATGAACTAAAAAGGTTGTATATTTGATTGATGAAAAGTGTTCAATTTCGTCCATAAGGCCTCCCTTTTTATTGGGTTACAATCTTGCCTCAAACCCTAATCACAAATGGAAATTGAATCAACTTATGGCAGCTTTAAGAAGCTAAAACCATATCTAACTAAAATACCTAAAATAAATGGTAATCAAAGGTAATCTGGTTGAATTCTTCAAGAAGTAACCTTGAAGAATATTACCTTATCTAATCTTACCAAATATAATTCTAATCAGAATAAAACTGAATATACTAAACCTTAATGGACTGTATTTTCGAAATTTAGCTCTTCAAAGCCCACATGGCCGGGCTATCAGTCCAATAAACCCAAAATAAAATAATTTTACAATATTTTATAATGATCACACTACCTCATTAAAAACCCAGTGGGAAAAAAAAGTATAGTGTTCTTCATGATGTCTTCAGTTCGTCGACAATCTTGAATAATGAATCCAAGATGTTGATGGTGACTCCTTCTTCAATTCTTCATCATAAAGGCGATCAAACAAAGCATTTAAAGCAGCATCCCTAAGCTTTGTCCTTGACCTAGTCATAAGTCCCACCATGTCACTTAGAGGATCTCGAACATATCCTTTAAATGTTTGATCAAGTCGTGGAATGTCTTCATTTATGGTGGTAGTCGTCTTGGCATCTCCATCACTGAAGGAACAAGAGGAAATGACATGTAAGCTTCTTCAATAGTTAGGGGTTCTAGCACAGGAGGCTAAACAATCAGGTACTGCATATTGTTACTCATGCAGCTTGTATTTTAAGTTAAAATTTTTGCTTGATGTATGATTACTTTGGTTATAAGAACCTTATATTCAATTACTTTGATGTATGATTACTTTGGGTACCTTATATTCAATTCACCATGCCTATAAATGTGGCCATGTATGGATTCCCTTACCACTTAATGTCGTTTATGATTTCAATTGGCTCTTTCTAGGTATCTTTAATGGGAAGTTAATAGTTTGTGATCATTTATGTGGTCATTTACGAAATCCCTTACCACTAATGATGGTGGTCCTTGTGTAACTATAATAAGTACTCCTGCTTTGGTTGGTCTTTGTGTTTTGCATCAATGTTGAAATTTGTTAACTAATGGGTATTTGTTGAATTTATGCATCTCATTTTTATGTGCCTGCTACTTGTGTGCATGATTCTTATATGGTTAGAACCCAAGAAAGTTTTATGGAATAATATTAGCTTTCATTCAATATGGTTGCATTTAAACATGCTATTACAAACAATATAGCAGCATGTTTACATAATCTTGCCCATTTTTAGAAAATCACTGCAACCCAACTAATGAAAAATGAAGAAAAATACATTGCTAACATTTCAAGGTTGGTTGAATGTCGGCTTCCTGTAGATCTTGGATCAGCCTATGAAGCCCACTCGTTGCATTTCTTTGTTGTAAATAAGCAACAAAAGTTCTTACCAATGCGTCATCCACCTCTAGGTCCATAGGCAATGCACCACTTCTAGCTAAACGTTCTTTGCTCATGTGTGGCAACTTGTATCTATTTGAACTACCACATTTCATTATCTCCACCATGCATCCTTGTAGAGTTAGGAACACACTATCGAGTGTCCTTGCATTCAATTCAAAAAATGCATGCTCGGTTGCTGAAATTAAGTCGTCAATACACTATCACAAGAACCCTCCTTTAGCACCGATTTTTTTTATGTTCTAGCACTGTTTTTATTTTGCAAAAAAAACCGGTGCCTAAGTAACCGATGCTAATTTAGCACCGGTTGGGAAAAAACCGGTGCTAAATCCCAACTTTTAGCACCGGTTTTTTAGTTAGCACCAGTTTTTAAACCGGTGCAAAAATCTACCGATATAGCACGGGTTTTTCTTGTTAGCACCATTTTTAAAACCGGTGCTAATATATAGGGGTGAGCATCGGTTCGATTTATTCGGTTTTCATTCTATTCAGTTCGGGTTATTCGGTTTTTTCACTTAAAATAATTCGGATAATCCGACCCAAAAAAATCATAAATATGTCAAAATTTTAAAATAATTACGACCTAATAATTCAGAGCCAAGTGATTTGTCACTTGAAGCCCAATTGGCAATTGCCAATTGCATCTAAAGGCTGATACTTTGCTGTGAAAATATGGAGGAGTGAGTCTAGTATTTATAGTTGCTAGATATGCTAAGTCTCCTACATTTTCCGATGTGGGACTAAATGACTAATGCTAACTTGCTAAGTCTTCTTTCAAGTTTCAAAGCATTGCCTCTTGGCTCTTCCTTCACCTGCTGCGGATTCATTTCCAATTTTACAACTTATTACCTTTTCTGTTGAATTTATTATGAGTCTATCTCTTGAAAGACAGTCTTTCCTTAAGTCATGGAAATATTATGGTTTAAAATACAAATTAGAAGAAATGAAGATAAATTTTTTGGGTTGAATGAATTGGGTTATAAACTTTATAACTACTACACGGTGCATAATAAAATTTTATTATTGCAACTAATACCTTTTACTTTGTATTATTATAATTTATTATTATATATATTTAATTAATTTAATTAATTACAATTCGGTATTCGGTTCGGATTTCGGTTTGAGTTTTAATATCCAAAACCAAACCAAAAACCGTATTCAGAAATTGGTTTATTCAATTCGGATATCCAAAAACCGTATATTAAATTTGGTTCGGGTTATTCGAATTCGGATAATTCAGTTTTTGGTTCGGTTTTCGGTTTTTTTGCCCACCCCTACTAATATATTTACGACGAATAAAAAAATCCCTTCCTTTAAAAGCGGCAGCGCGCTGCAGCTTTCGGAGGAAGGGAAAAAGACCTAAAACTAGGGGTGGGCGTCAGTTTGGTTTGTTCGGTTTTTGGTTTGTTCGGTTTTTGGTTTGTTCGGTTCGGTTTGTTCGTTTTTTCTCTAAAAAATCAAAAACCGAACCCGGCCTAAATTATTCAAATAGCCCAAATTTTAGCACCGCTCCATGTTCCATTTTCCACCTTTTCAAAAAAAAAATTTGTTAATTAGTTAAAGTCAACTTAGTTATTAGTGTTCATCTACTGAAAGTCATGTAAGGGTTGACCGTTGATTAGACAAAGTCAAACATTTTTATTAGTAAATATTATTATATACTAATTCAATTATAAGTTTGACCGTTAAATTGTTAAAATCAACTTTGTTATTAGTGTATATATATATTGAAAGTCAAGTAAGAGTTGACCGTGGATTAGTTAAAGTCAACTTTGTTATTTGTATTTGTATGTAGAAAGTCAAGTAGGGGTTGACGGTGGATTAGTTAAAGCCAACTTTGTTATTTGTATTTTTATGTAAAAAGACAAGTAAGAGTTGACCATGGATTAGTTAAAGTGAACTTAGTTATTAGTGTTTATATATTGAAAGTCAAGTCAAGTTTGACCGTTGATTAGACAAAGTCAACCTAGTTATTAGTGTTTATATATTGAAAGCCGAGTAAAGTTTGACCGTTGATTAGTTTTTATATATAGAAAGTAAACTAGGGTTTGACTGTGGATTAGACAAAGTCAAAGATTTTTTATTACTATTTATCATATACTAATTCAAATAAAGTTTGACCGTTGATTAGTTAAAGTCAACTTTGTTATTAGTGTTTATATATTGAAAGTCAAGTAAAGTTTGACCGTTAATTAGACAAAGTCAACCTAGTTATAGTGTTTATATATGGAAAGTCAAGTAAAGTTTGACCGTTGATTAGTATTTATACATAGAAAGTTAACTAAGGTTTGACTGTTGATTAGACAAAGTCAAACATTTTTTATTAGTATTTATCATATACTAATTCAAATAAAGTTTGACCGTTGATTAGTTAAAGTCAACTTTGTTATTAGTGTTTATATATTGAAAGTCAAGTAAAGTTTGACAGTTAAATAGACAAAGTCAACCTAGTTATAGTGTTTATATATGGAAAGTCGAGTAAAATTTGACCATTGATTAGTATTTATATATAGAAAGTCAACTAAGGTTTGCCTGTTGATTAGACAGTCAAAACATTTTTTATTAGTATTTATCATATACTAATTCAAATAAAGTTTGACCGTTAATTAGTTAAAGTCAACTTTGTTTTTAATGTTTATATATTGAAAGTCAAGTATAGGTTGACCTTGATTAGTCAAAGTCGGCCTAGTTATCAGTGTTTATATATTGAAAGTAAAGTAAAATTTCACCGTTAACTTGTTAAAGTTGTATTTATGTATAATAAATCAATTAAGGGTTGAACGTTAATTAGTTAATGTAAAAAACTTTTATTCTTATTTGTATATATGAGGTCAGTGAAGGTTGATCGTTGATTAATTTAACTTAACTTAGTCATCAGTTAATGTCAACAAAAGAAGTGAACGATTTTGAAAGTTAAAAAAAAACTTAGAGCGGCTGCACAGCTGCTCCCAGCTCATGAAATTTTTGGAAAGATTATTTGAAATTGCTAGCGAATTTTTTGAATTCTTTAACAGAAATAATGAAATTTAAAAAATTTTGAAAAATATTTAGAAGTTTTTGGCGATTTCTTTGGGGGGGGGAATTCTTTTGGCGGGAAAAATTTAAAAATTTTTAGCACCGGTTTAAACCGGTGCTATTTTCTTCCAAAACCGATGCTGTTTTACAAAATTTTTGCAATTTCTCTGGCGGGAAACTTTTTTTGGCGATTTCTTTGGCGGGAAAATTTAAAACTGGTGCTATTTTCTTTCAAAACCAATGCTAATTTTTCCAAAACCGGTGCTATTTTAAAATTTTGGGCTATTTCTTTGGCGGAAAAATGAGTATAGAAAATTTTTAGCATCAGTTTTTAAAAACCGGTGCTATTTATTAAAAAAATGGTGCTATTTTTTAAATTTTAGCACCGGTTTTTAAAACCGGTGCTATTTTTTAAATTTTAGCACCGGTTTTTAAAACCGGTGCTAAATTTTACAAAAAACTGATGCTAAGTTTTAGCTGGTGCTATTCTTTGCAAAAATCGGTGCTATTCCTTAATTTTTAGCACCAGTTTTTAAAACCGGTGCTATTTAGAATTTGTTTGCGGGAAGATAGAATTTTACAAATATTTAGCACCGGTTTTTCAAAACCGGTGCTAATATTTTCAAAACCGGTGCTATTTAAAAAAATTTTGCTATTTCTTTGGCGGGAAATGAGCCTCGAAAATTTTTAGCACCGGTTTTTAAAAACTGGTGCTATTTTTTTGCAAAAACCGGTGCTATTGTGTAATTTTAGCACCAGTTTTTAAAACCAGTGTTATTTTTACTAAAACCGGTGCTATTTTGAGTTTTTTTGGCAGGAAGATAGAATTTTACAAATATTTAGCACCGATTTTAAAAACCAGTGCTAATATCTTCAAAACCGATGCTATTTAAAAAATTTTGGCTATTTCTTTGGCGGGAAAAATAAAATTTTCAAATTTTTAGCTAATCGTTTCCAAAATCGGTGCTATTGTAAAATTTGGCACCGGTTTTTAAAAAATCAGTGTTAAAATTAGAAAACCGGTGTTAAATTAACACCGATTTTTAAAACCGGTGTTTAAAATTAAAAAACCGATGCTATTAGATTTTTAGCACCGATTTTAAAAACCAGTGCTAAAAATCGGTGCTAGATGGGGGTCTCTGTGGTAGTGATAGTACGTTGTTTGGTGTTGCAAAGATTGAATAGACCTAAAAAAACCCAGATCCAACACATTTAGATCAGGTGAAGTAAGAGGCTGAAAACCAAGTCTGATGTCAAAACCATCTGCTCGGGCTATTTTTCTGAAATCAACATCATTATCACAAATATGTGGTCGTGCATTGTCTTGTTGAATTAAAATGTTTGTGCTAGCAAGTAAGGGCCATTTTTTCTTGATTGCTGGAACTAATTTTTCCAACATGTACCTCTTTGTGACCTCTTGATTTACAGATTTTTCGGGGAATGTAATAAGTGTTCCAGCAGTACAATTCTTGCTTCTTCTTTTTCCTCCTTTGTCACAATTAGCCAAATGCCAATTTTACCATCAAATATTAGGTCTCCTTCTTCGCTGTACATAGGCCTTGAAACAGCACATAAAAACATAACTTTTGTAATGTACCTCTTATTTTGTACAGTCCATTGTGGCTCCATTTCTTCAGGCAAGAGATAATATCTTTCAGAAACCCTTATAAAAAAAACACTTCTCGTCAATGTGAATAATGTGATGCATGTCCTTGAAACTAGTTTTATACTCAATGTGTTGTCCTTCAAATGACTAACACAAAATTGTAGTCTTTTCAATTGATTGACTTCTGAGATTTGTGGTTTGATTGCATTTGAGTGGCTCCTCAATTGCTTTTCATGAATCCATCTGTGAATTATTGATTTTCTTACTCTCATGCCTGTAGCAAACGATCTTTCTGTTGTTCTTTTTGGTAGAGGAGTGGCAAGAACCATTTCTCTGTCTATTTCAGTTGATGTTCTCCCCTTTTTGCCTTTCATTTTTGTATTCAAATCTACTTTCGGCCCTAATCTTTGTTGGTTACACTGCAAACCAGTAAGCCTTGTTACTGTCCTCGTAGAAATGTTCCACCGGATTGCTGCCTCGATGCGCTTCTTCCATGAGAGCTTACTGTTTTCCTCATTTTGCACAAAGAAAACACTAGTGCGGGTGCGCTCTAGCTCCGATAGCCTATGCCTCACCGATTGACTGAGTTTTGGTTGCTACACCAACTATGTCACTTATATCCTCAACAACATCTATTACCTTGGCTTGGAAATTTCTTCAATGCAAACCTCTAGTTCAGAGGGTTTTTATATGGACTCTTTTAGTTTGTAAATGAACAGGTTTGTAGAATACCAGGTACAATGGTATTTATAGGGGAGTATTATCTTTTGAAAGTCTGCATGAAAGGACTGCTTTATCCCATTATTTTGAATTTCAATTTTTATTTTCCATCTAAAATGTGTTGGATGAGCAGGTTTTACCTCTAAAATTGTGAGAAAAACAGGTTTTCCCTCTTAAACTAGGCTGAAGTCCATCTGACCTTGTTTTTTTGGAGGGAAATTTTAAGGGAAAATTTTTGAGGCTTACTTTTGTGAATAACGAAGTTAATCAAGTGTCAATTAAAGCACTTGTCAATCAGTCAATTCCCAAGTTTCGAAAAAAAAAGACATTTAAAAAAATGGGCCAAAATGCTAAGGCCATAAATAGTTAACCAGAGGAGTATATCTCTATATACTAAAAGCGAGAATCCCAGATTCTACAATATCTTCGTCGTCATATTTTTAAATATTTTTCTGTTCCACGTGTCTGTCCTCAGTTGCATATTTTCCACACGTCAGCACCATAGTTTCGCTCTGTCCAAATAACTCCATTACCATCTTCGTATTTTCAAGCATGTTCTCTTCGTATCTTTTGCAAATTCTTCCATTTCTTCCACCTTTCTATCAAATTCGACTCGATTACGCTGGTACAAGAAATTGATATCCATGAATTGAGATTGATGTTAGCTTAGAATGAGATTTATCGAACAAGATTTGATTTCATTTACTTCTTACTTTCTTCTTTCAGTTTTCATTTTTGTGCTTATGATTTACTTGGCTCGGAATTTTTACATTTTTTGTGATTGTTTGTGTTAGACTAAATCAGACTCCTGATTAAATTATGATTTATTCTGATTAGAGTTATTTCCTTATTATACCTCTGTTGTACTCTCTATATATTTAGATATCAATAATACAATTAATTACGGCAAATCATTCTCTCATGGTATCAGAGCAAGTTCTGATCCTAACCCCTAAATTTTAATTCAGCGCCTCCCTCCTTCTCTCTTTTCCGGCGAAGTTTCGGTCAAATTCCGGCGTCCTCTCAAGTCTCAATTTCCCGAGAAAATTTCCATCTTTTTCCAGCGGAGTCTTCCTCCATCGGCGGCCTCCTCCAGCGGCGGCCTTCCTCCTCCGGAATCCTCCAGCGGCGGTCTCCTCCTCCGGCATCCTCCAGCGGCGGTCTCCTCCTCCGGCGTTCTCCAGCAGCGGCCTCCTCCTCCGGCGTCCTCCAGCGGCGGCCTCCTCCTCCTCCAGCGTCCTCTAGCGGTGACTCCTTCGTCGGAGAAGAAGAAATCCAAGCGAAGCCAGACGGAGAAGAAAAGGTCGATCGCAACACGGAGAAGAAGAAATCCTCTCATCCGCACGTGAAGCCACGCGCGAGTTGTCTCGCCAACAAGAAGAAAAATTCCGCGCGTGAAGCCACGCGCGAGTCGACTCGCCAACAAGAAGGAAAATTCCGCGCGTGAAGCCACGCGCGAGTCGTCTCGCCAGCAAGGGAGTTTCTCGCGAGTTGATTCAAATTCTCGCGAGTTGATCAATTTATCGTGAGTTGAATCAAATTCTCGTGAGTTGAAGCTGTTTCTCGCGAGTTGCTCACATTCCAACGAGTTTCTCAAATTCTCGTCAGCATCTAGTCAATTTTTGTGCCATTTTCCGGTCTTTCGCTATGGTTCATTTGGGCCCTATATCTCGGGAAGATTGCTCCACTAATTGGATTGCGGACAAGGTGTTGTTTCAGGCCAGTTTGAATGGTCTCAACTGTCATTCTTCGTCAAATCAATGGATTGTTAATTCAGGTGCTACATCTCATATCACTGCTCACACCAGTCATCTTGATCAGGTACAACGTTATCGTGGTTCTGATTCTATTCTTGTTGGAAATGGTGAATCATTATCTATTTCTCACATCGGCCAATGCCATTTATCTGGTTTCTCTGTTAATGATGTCCTTGTGGTCCCTAAGATTACTAGAAGTTTATTGTCCATTAGTAAGCTTACTTGTGATCTACCTGTCCGTGTTATATTCGATGCCGATGCATTTTCCATTGAGCACAAGCTTACTGGGGCAATAATTGGTAAAGGTCGTCATAGGTCTGGTCTTTATTTTCTTGAGACTGGTGATTCCAGTTTTTTAGGCGAACTACGCTCTACAAAGCTTCATGCTTCTTTTGAGCAGTGGCATTCTCTCCTCGGTCATGTGTCTCATGATACTGTTCAGTTATTGAATCGACGGGGCCTTATTTCTGTCACTTCTGCTATGTCTGCATCTGTCAGTTGCTCTCTTTGTCAGATAGCCAAGAGTAACTGCTTGCCCTTTTCCACTAGTGACAAGCGCGCTACTGGTTTATTGGATAAAGTACATTGTGATTTATGGGGACCAGCTCCTATTTTATCTGTCGGTGGTTTCTCTTATTATGCCGTTTTCATTGATGATTTCTCGCGATTCACATGGTTTCTTCCAATGCGGCATAAGTCAGATTTCTATGACACTTTTATCCAGTTTTAGAAATTCGTTGAGAATCAATTTTCTGCTAGGGTTACAATTTTTCAGACCGATGGTGGCATCGAGTTTACTAATCACCGACTTCAGGCTCATCTCATATCATGTGGCATTCATCATCAGATGTCCTCGCCTTATACACCTGCTCAGAATGGTCGGGCCGAGCGGAAGCATAGTCACATCATAGAGACTGGTCTTGCCATGCTTTTTCACTCTTCTGTGCCGCACTGTTATTGGGTGGAAGCTTTCTCCTCTGCGGTTTACATTATTAACCGTCTGCCTAGTTCAGTTTTGAGTGGAAAATCACCTTTTGAGGTTGTTTTTGGTCATGTGCCTGACTATACCCTCTTTCACCCGTTTGGTTGTCGTGCATTTCCATGTCTGCGTGCCACTGCTACTGATAAGTTTGCACCCCGATCTATTCCCTTTGTTTTTATTGGCTATAGCCCTCGTCACAAGGGCTTCCAGTGTCTCGGCCAGATGTCTGGGCGCATCTATATTTCTCGTCATGTTCGTTTTGATGAAATTTTCTTCCCTTATGTATCATCTTCCACGGACAGTTGTTCAATTTCAGATCTGGAGATTTCATCATTTTTTTATGGAACTATTACTTCATCGATTGGGGCCACCACGCCTGTGTCAGTGCCTGTTCTAGCTGCCCCTCCTTCACCACCATTTTCCATCTTGACGACCGACCTGGACCCGGCTCCTCGCCAAATGCCCACCATATCTCAGCCGCTGGCCAGCACTCCTCAGCCACCGTCTCAGCCACTGGCCACCATGTCTCAGCCTGTATCGGCTATTCTTTCTCCGGTGCCTTTCGAAGGCCACTCTCCAGTCAGCACAGCTCGATCTTCCTCCGTGTCATCAGCTGGTTCGACTCCTTCAGATTCGGTGCCCCAGCTTCGTACTCATCGGATAGCCACTCGGTCTTCTACTGGTACCATTCCGCAGCGGGATTATTCGGATATTATTGCTCATGGTCTCACTGCTGCACTCCTCTCTCAGACAGAGCCCACTGATTATCGCACTGCCCTTCAGGATCCAGCCTGGGTTTCAGCCATGGATGATGAGATGGATGCTCTTCGTGGTCAGCACACTTGGGATTTGGTGTCTCGACCTTCGAATGTCAACATTGTTGGCTCCAAATGGGTCTATAGGCTCAAGTATCGACCAGATGGCACTATTGAGCGTCACAAAGCTAGACTTGTGACACGGGGTTTCTCGCAGATTGCGGGTTTTGATTTTGACCACACTTTCAGTCCTGTGGTCAAAGCCTTCACTGTTAGGATGGTTCTTGCCATAGCCACCATGCGTTCCTGGCCACTTCATCAGTTGGATGTCAAGAACGCTTTCCTTAATGGTGTTCTAGATGTTCCTGTCTACATAAAGCAGCCCGTTGGTTATCAAGATTCTGTCCTTCCAGACTATGTTTGTCGTTTGAAAAAGGCCATTTATGGTCTTCAGCAGGCTCCCCGGGCTTGGTTCTAGTGTTTCATCAGTTATCTAACACAGCTTGATTTTCGGTGCAACTCAGCTGATACTTCTTTGTTTGTCTTTTCGAGAGGGTCGTCATTACTGTACCTACTTGTGTATGTGGACGATATCATTCTTACAGGCAATGACTTGACTCTTCTTCGCCAGTTCATTGATCGGACACACAGAGAGTTTGCGATCAAGGATCTTGGTGCTCTTCATTACTTTCTTGGTCTTGAAGTTTCGCCTACCTCCTCAGGATTACTGCTTGGCCAAGCAAAGTATGCTCGGGATATTTTGAATCGGGCCAGTATGTCTTATGCGGCACCAGTTTCTACTCCATTTGTTGCTGGTTCTCAGATTCACAGCTCTACCAGTCCTCCATTTCGGGATCCTACACTTTATCGTTCTCTTGTTGGTGCCCTCCAGTTTCTCACCATCTCTCGCCCGGATTTGGCATTCTCGGTCAACACGGTGAGTCAGTATCTTCAGGATCCCAGAGATGACCATTTTGCTGCTGTGACTCGAATTTTGCGATATGTTCGTGGCACTCTTCATTTTGGTCTCCGGTTTTGCTCTGCTAGTACTTCTGATGTGTTAGGATACTCTGATGCTGATTGGGCTCGCTGTCTAGAGACTCGTCGGTCCACTTATGGTTATGCGGTTTTTCTTGGTGGGAATCTAGTTTCTTGGAGTGCCACGAAACAGCCCACTATTTCTCGCTCTAGCACTGAGTCTGAATACCGTGCTCTCGCCAACACTGCCTCGGGAGTGGTTTGGCTCACTCATTTGCTTCGTGATATTCGGGTTCCACTTTCTGGTTCTTCACTGTTGTTATGCGACAATAGTAGTGCTATCTTCTTGGCTCAGAATCCAGTGGCGCACAAGCGGGCGAAGCACATTGACATCGACTATCATTTTGTTCGTGAGTTGGTGACATCCGGAAAGCTGCGCGTTGCTCATGTTCTGACTTCTCTTCAGATTGCGGACATTTTCACCAAGGGGCTCTCTCGTCCGCTGTTCGAGTTCTTCAGGTCCAAGCTGTGCATCGGCGAGCATCCGACGCTTCGCTTGAGGGGGGTGTTAGACTAAATCAGACTCCTGATTAGATTATGATTTATTCTGATTAGAGTTCTTTCCTTATTATACCTCTATTGTACTCTCTATATATTTAGATATCAATAATACAATTAATTACAGCAAATCATTCTCTCAGTTTGTCCAGGAGTTCATTATTTTTACTTGCGTGTACACGATTAGAAATAAATTTGTGATGTTTTTTTTGTTGTTGCATGTCATATGTTCGGTTTTTATTCTCAAAGAGGGGTTGGGGTGATTTACCTGGAACTATTTGATAATTGGCATTCTTGCATTCCCGAGATGCTCTGACTTGTTGCTATGATGGCCTTACTTAATGTCGTTCATGAATGCAGAGGGGTGAAATGATCTGCTCGCATAGCAGGCAGTGGTGGCGGCGGCTTCCGTCGATTAGCTACAAATAAATTCAACTCGGCAAGGTATTTCCTCGATTTTCTCCTAATAAATTTGACTCAAGCAATGTTGAATTCACGAGTGATAGAAGTAGAAGAAGAAGAGAGTGCATCAGCCGCAGGGGAGTGTGCCCAGTAGGGTTCTTCGATCCCTTGCCTTTTGAGAAACGTTGATGATGAAAGAGCTATTACTTCAAGTTCTAAAAGGTGCATCAGAGGATCAGATTAAACGAGCCTACAGGAAGCTTGCGTTGAAGTATTGTCCCAAAAAAACCAAGGCTATGAAGAAGCTGATAAGAAATTTGCTGAAATTATCTACAGTAAGTATTGCAATCTGCTTCATATGATTGAAACTGGAATTTCTGTGTTTTGTTTCATCTGTTTATTCATTTTTTGCGTAAATTTAAACCTATTTATGGCGTGCTTTCAGTTAGTGAGAAGAGAAGTATGTATGATAGGTATAGTGACGATGGGCTTAAACAGTATGCGCCAGTGGGGCTAGAGGTCTGAGGACGAACATTCAAGATATTTTTGTCAGTAAGTTGATGATGTCTGTTATACTTTGCATGTATCACTCGATCATTAGCTTTTTTGGTTTATATTGCGTACACACAGTTACACTTTTTAAACATATTGATTAGATAGAAGTGAAAGCTAGGTACCATGTTGATGAATTGTGATTGATGGAAGCTCATCTCTTTGTATTTAACAACTGAGATAATCGCAACTAGGAATAATAAAATCACACATGGATCCTGTTTATCAAACTGATATTGGCAGTTGTTGGTTCCTGTATACAATTTGTATCCAGTTCATTAGAGAAGGTAGCATTGATATGCTGGAACATTGTTGAGATAGATGTGTCGCTTATGCCGGTCTTGTAGAGTGTATTTGAAGGCCATTGTTTGTTTTGCATTATTGTTAATTTTGTCTTGAATCTTGGCACATATTGTTAGCTAAACGTGGGATTAGAACCTTTCATTTAAACTACAAATCATTAAAGTTTTTCGAAAGATTTTCTAAAACTGTTAAGCTTTTTGGTGATGTAAACATTGATATGGACACATCATTGGATGATCTTTGAAGGTAATCTATTTATTAAGTAATTGTTGTGCTTATTGATGTTAAATGACTTATGGAAATTTGCACCTAAGCTTTATTTTTGAACTCCTTACTCCAAAGTTTCACTTTCATGGTTATTGTTTTATATTTATATGAGGAAGTTGGTTCAAGGAAATTTTTTGGTGGTATTAGTAGAGCACTTAAATTAACTATTTGATGCTTCTGCCTTTCAGATTTAGTGGTCCTATGTTTAGTACAATTGGTTATAGAGAATTTATCAGTCCATTAGTTTTCTCCATGTTCTAAATAAAATGTTCTGGTATAAGCTTCTGGCCTAGTTTCCAGTGATCTATTGAATAAGCTTCTGGAAATCCTATTAGCGCACTTAACAATTTATTTTTTTGGTGTATTGGACAAATTATAGTTTCCAAATTGGTAAATTTCTTAACTCAGATGCATGATCATTTAGTAGGTTATGGCGTTCAGGGCTCGTGACTTATGTGCGGCTTTTGAATCTGTACACATTTATAAAACAAAGTGATGCAAATGGTTAGTTAATCATCAGCTAATTACTAAATTCTCATCAAACCAAGATTCGTACTGATTATTTTAAACTTTTTCATCTTTAATGTTGACAGTTTAAGTAGTGTAGGAAAGTTCAGATGTTACAGCCAGGAAAATAAGGCGTCCAAAGTCTCTTCCTCTGACCATGGTGCAGAAAAAGAAACTGAAAGCTCATTTAGATGTAGAGGAGGAATATTCTAGAAATGACAGTGATGAGGTTTGCTTCAAAAGTTCTGGAGAGCTCTAAGTTGTTAGTGGAAGCTTCCCGTTTCAGGGACCTCAAAAGCTTCCAGGACTTCCACGCCACATTGAATGGGGTTTGGAATATGGATCAATCCTAAACACATCAGAAGCCAAAGTGTTTAGAAAAATGGGTACTCATATAGAGGCGCTTTCTCCCTGGCCTTCATTGTAAGCTACCTGCAGGTCTAAAAGCTTAATTATGGTGGTGTACTTTTTATTGTCATGAAATTAGCTTTAACTGTTAAATTTCTGGGGCTATTTCACATTCTCTTAGTGTAGCAAACTGAACTGTAGAAGAAAATGAGTTGTGGTGAGCTAGGCAGAAGGAGCTAGAGTTTGATGATTGATTGAAAGGAAAATCACGTGATAGAAGTAGCTTTGATAGGAGGTACAGGAGTAATAGTGACCCTGGGGAACAAGTAGAAAGCATTTTGATAGTGAAACAGATAAGAGTATGAGTATGTCATGCTCATCTAGGAAAAGGGTAGGAAAAGGTTGGAAAGATGATGAAGTCAAACAATTTCTACATTCAACTATTCAAGGTTTAAGCCTTTTATATTACATATAGAGTTAATCACTGACTAAATGTTACTTTCATGGCAGAACCAAGAGGGGAAAAGGTTTCATTGGTTCACAAATGAATGAAATTGCTCTGTATCTTCCTTCTCACTCGAATACTTAGGAAAGCAATCAACTTTACCAGATGTGGACTACAGTGAAGATGTTGTACATCGTACAATTGTTGGCCCAAAAAATATGTTTTCGTTTCCAGGCTCTGAATCTTCCAAGGATGAGTCTTCTCTTGAACAAAAATGAGAAGAAGGAAAGGTTTGAGCAAGCATTGTTATCAGAAGCACAGATCAAAAGACAAGTCGAGGGATAAAGAGAAGAAGAAGAAGAGCAAGGAGAAGAGGCATAAACATAACAAATGAATGTCAATAACACTGAAGGTACCAAACAAACATTTATGTTCCTTTTCTTCTCAACAAGGCATAGAAGCATCATCAAGAACAAATCAGATTGTAGCCACAAACAACTTTGATGATCAATAACTTATTCATTCTGGGCGCTGGTTTAGAATGTACAAAGGTTCCTCTGAGGTGTTGGATGTCTTTTTCCATCTTAGGCAGGCAGCTGTAGTGAATTCCACTGGCAGGTTTCGGGTGAGACGACGGTGAGGAAGAAGTATACAGTAAGCAGTTTTGGAAGATGTAATATTGCTAGCGCGGGTAGGCAAACCTAATATAATAGTATATGTTTTCTAGATGGCAACCGGTAACCTATTATGGTTATGGGTAAGGTGTCACTAATTATCAATAGAGTCTGCTTCTTGCAAGACCGTCTTGCCGTAAAATCAGGGACTAGAGAGAAAATAGCAAAAGGGGAAACTAAATTCGGGGGTTAGTTTAGAAATAATTATGGCTTGGGGTATATATTATAATAAGTCCTAAAAGTTGGGGACTAATATACAATTTTAGAAAGTAAAACATTTTTCCCTCTTCTGTAAACCCTAGCCTCCGCCCTCGGCATTTCTCTTCCGCCTCCACCGTCTGCCCCCACCGTCTGCCCCCACCGTCTGCCCCCACCGTCCGCCTCTTTCCTTCCCACATTCTCTGGCAGCGTCCGACGGTAGGAGATCAAGAGTTTCCATTGGAGAAGCCTCACCGGCAGCGGAACCAGTCGTTGAGGAGATGGGTGTCTGGTTGCAAAAGATCTCAATGTCAGCGTCACTCATCGGAGCACCGGCGTTCTTGAACCGATGACATCAGCAACCTCAACGGCTGCCATTCAATGACTGGTTCTCGAACGCAGACAGACATGAGCAATGTTCAATGATTCTGTACCGATAATCGAATTTTGTACCAACGACAGGGAAGCGAATGATCGACGAACATGAATAGAATGATCGGCGGCATAGGAAAGAAGGATCGACGATTGCAGTCGGCGGTTGCAAAATGATATCTGAACTTGGATCTGAATGACGGTTGTGCCGTTCTCGTCATTGACAATTATCTCCGCCGAACTCAGATTTGGTATTGAGACTTGGGGATTGGGCTGAATTTGCATTTGGGCCTAATTTCTAAAACTCAAATTTAAATTAAAAATCATAATATAATTAAAATATATAACAATCAAATGAAAATGGTAAGAGATCAAATAATTAATGTCAAACATCAAAATGAAAATCTGAATATGCAATAAAATTAATATTTAAATATCATATATAAAGAATCAAATTAAATTATTTAAACATCATACTCCCTCCGTCTCAGCCTATTATGCACAGAATTTTTTTTTGGTAAAAAATGTCAAACTTTGACCACATATTTAAATATGTGTATGAAAAATAATTTTATCATATGAGATATGGTTAGATTCATCGTAACATGTAGTTTCAAAATATCAAAAATAGTATCAATATTGTCCGTAGCTACACATATTTACAGTCAAACATGTTTATTGGATACCATAAAAATGTTTTGTGCAGAATAGGGTGGGATAGAGGGAGTACAAAAATACTAAAAATCAAATAATTAAAATTAATTTTAAATCACATAAATATTTATAATAAAAAATTCAATATTAAATAAAAATATTTAAACAAAAAACATCAAATATAAAGCATCAAATTAAATTATTCAAATATCATACAAAAATACTAAAAAATTAAACTAAAGTTGAAAATATACATTCCACTGTTAATACCATTTGAAAAAACTATTTTGACGTTCCACTTCTGTCCACTGATCTTATTTTTTTACGTGATAATTTACATATGTGAAACGATACGTATCACTTTATGTATATTACGAATGAACAGAACATAGAACAGCATACACTGACAATTCAAAATCAAAGGAATTCATTGAATCATCACTGGCACTACAAATACATATAAAATTAGCATATAAAAATGTCAGTCGCCATAACTATCAAACCATTAAACATTATTTTGTACCAAAGTGTTCAAATTCCCTAAAAACCACTAACATAAAAATTGAAAAAATCCAAAGCAACCTAAAACATCAACAACAATCTAATGTGTTGGCTCTAACTATTAAACCAATATTTATAAAACATCATTCTCACACAATACATCCCAAACAACCAAAAAAAATTTTCAACTTGTTTTCATTCGTTGCTCGCTTATCAGACTTGCTTTCTATCCTGCTGGTTTCGAAGAGGATGACTCTTCTACTCCATCAACACAATGATCAAAGGTTTATTTTTGGTCCTCTGTTCAAGGGAACACCTTCGGGAGCATGATTCCTCATAGTTTTTTTTTAATATCTCATCAATGATACCATAGGGCTCTGTCTTGGAAAGTATTCCTGTGAAATAATATAAAATATCACATACAGTAATTAAAACATCAATATATGTAATTAAAACATCACAATAGCACTGATAACATCACTGGCAACTAGATTGAGAAAAATCAAATATAGTATTTAAAACGTCAATCTCAAAATTAAAAATATCAAATAGTACACACTAAAATATCAAAAGAACAAAATTGAAAAATCAGTTCCATACTTAAATATGAAAACACCTCAATCATCAAACATTGAAATTAAAAACATTACACCAACACACATAACAATACTTATAGCTCAAACATAAAAGCTCAAAGATAGAACCTATAATATGAACAACAGTATCTAAAGCATCACAACTAAAAAAAGAAAACTTACAGCTCCTACTTCATTCTCGAAGGCAGCAATAGTGGGAAAGTGCTCTTAGACATCTAAGAAACAGTGACAACACAAAACTTAGCATAAATAGTAACAAAGCCCTACTATATCACACACACACAATCAAAACAATAAAATTGAGCATCAATTGCACACTTAAAATACTACAAGCATTGATAATGAAATTAAATCATCACACCAACACATATAACAATACTTAAAACCTAAACATGAAAGAACAAACATAAAACCTGAAAGATCAGCAACAGTATTTAAAACATCACATCTGCAAAATAACAAAATTTACAGATCATCTTTCATTCTCAATTGCAGCAACAGTGGGCATGCATTCTTACACATCTAAGAAACAACAACAACACAAAAATTAGCACAAATTGTAGCAAAGCCCTAAGATATCACACACAATCAAAAAAATAAAACTGAATATCAATTGCACACTTAAAACACTACAAGCATCAAATATTGAAATTAAATCATCACACCAACACAGATAACAATACTTAAAACCTAAACATGAAAGATCAAACATGAAACCTGAATGATCAACAACAGTATTTAAAACATCACATCTACACAAAATAACAAAATTTACAGATCATCTTTCCTTGTCGATTGCAGCAACAATGGGCAAGCATTCTTAGACATATAAAATACCATAACAACAACACAAAAATTAGCACAAATCATGACAAAACCCTAAGATATCACAAACAATCAAAACTCAACATCAATTGCACACTTAAGCATGAAAACACCACAAGTATCAAATGCTGAAATCAAAACATCACACCAACACAGATTATAGTACTTAAAGCCTAAAATCCAAAACATCACACTGAAAATGAGAAACATCAATACTTGTACCTAAAACATCACAGCCGAAAATTAAGAAGACTTACAAATCCTCATTCATTCTCAATTGCAGCAGCAGTGATGCAAATCTTCTTAGACATCTAACAAACATCAGCAACAACACAAATATTAGCACAAATTCGTAAGAACAACTCACAAACACAAAAAAAAAATCCTCAAATATTAACACATTGAACAACATAAACCCTAGAAAATCACATGAACCAAAAAAAGAAAACAAAAAAAAACAACTAAATATGCATAACAAATCTTAGCAAAGACATTACCTTCGAAGATAAACACGAAAGGAATGTTGTATTGTGTTAGGCCGTTGGAAACCGAAGCTATAATTGGAAAATTTGCCAGAAAATGAAGCGAATCTTCCTTGAGTCACTGAGTTCTTCCTTGCGCAAGAAATATGGAAGAAAACGGACAAAATGAACGGTTGAATTGAAGGGAATGGAAGAGAAATAGAGAGGAGAGAGAATAAGGAGGAGGTTGCGCGGGAGTAGAAAGGAGAGGAGAGAGAATGTGTGAGAAAATAATGGGAGAAGAAAAGGAAAGATTGATATTTATACTTAAACTTAAATGTAAATTAATGAAATTACACATCCAACCCTTGAACTTTTAAAACTTCATTTAAATTTCCATGTTACATTCTTAAAAATTTAATCTCTGGTCTCACTACGATACCGTCTCGCACAAGACTTTGTCATATCAATAAGAAAGATAAAGGGAAAAAAAGTAAGTGTACATTTATTGTTGTTAACTTTGAAATTCGTTTGATACTTTCAATTTTTTTTAATCAAACACACATTTCTACTATTAAATAGATTTAATCATAAACTAAGCCATTAGACTGAAAATGCATGCCAATTTGTAGGGCATCTTGTATCTCCGAGTTTTTGATAGAATTCTCCAAATTAGGAACTGAAAACACGTTTTGAGAGACCCACTCAATGCCTTAAGTGGTTATGTGTTGTGGTTGCATTCTTCATGGGGAGGGGTTCAAATTTTGGCAGGCGCAATGTGGAGTATCCTTCTTTGGAGGTGCTTCTTGTGGCCACCGAGTACATTCAAGGACCGCGTGCCGAACCCTTGGGAGCAGTGATTTACCTCCTTGGTTATGGACGTTGTGTCGTTGCGGCCAGGGCCCTGGGGGCGAGGGTATCGCCTTAAGGAAAACATGTTTTGAGCCTTACCATCCATCCTACTCCCTACGCCCCACGATAAACTTCCTCTTTTTTTGGGACGTCTCACTATAAATTTTCTAATTCTAAACTTTTTACATTTAACCATAAATATGTGATGATAACTTTTCCTTTTATTTGATTTATGTAGGCATACTATCATCACCTAATAAAAAGATGCCTGATTTTAAAGTTTATGAAAAAAACAATTAGAAATTTTAAAGCAGAAGGAGTACAATTTTTTCCACAGTTTTGATTAAAATGATTCTGCCTTCCTTGAGGATGAGGAACTTTGAGTTTAACTGACATGTGACTTTCCTAGTTTCCTTGTATTCTAGCTTTACCAAGTACTCTCCAGAATATATGGAGACCATATCAATCTATCCTCTTGATCTGGATCTACATAACTGGGAACCCTAATTTGGAGGATTTTTGTTGCCACTTTGGGAGAGGGAGGAGATAGTTGTCATTGGAGTCCATCTCTTGAAAGACATTCTTTACATAAGTCATGAAAAGATCAAGGTTTAAATTATAAATTAGAAGAAATGAAGAAAAAAATTCGGATTCCATTAATTGGGTTATAAACTTGAGTCCATCTCTTGTGAGACCATCTCATGAGACCAAGGACTAGAGGCAAAATAGGATAAGAGCAAATAGAATTCGGGGGCAAAAAACTAATAGAATGGACTAAATTGCAAATTATCACAATTACACATTAAATCCCTGAACTTTTAAAACATCAATATGAAACCCTATTTTGAAATCTTTGCAATTTAATCCATGGTCTCACCATGAGACGGTCTTATACAAGACTTTATCTATAAACTTATAACTACTACACATTCCATAATAAAATTTTAATATTGCAACTCAAATATTTTACCTTTTTATTATTCTAATTAAACATCATCTTTTCATAAGTTTACGAAAGTTTTTTGTCGTTATTGTGATACTTCAAGTATAATTTGTCCAGCTGAAGTTTATTTACAAGTGGATTCTGAATCCCAAGTATCCACTCCTTGTTATGCTGTATCTATTTGGTTTCCCTGATTTTATCTGCCATGTGAACTTTCTCCTCAGTAAACCTGCTCCCCCGTGGATCTATTCCCATCCCTGTGATGCACCATATTTTATCTTTGGTTCTGATAAGCTCAAAATTTATACTTATATGAAATGGCTTTACTAATTAATGATATTTACTTTTTCACAATTTTCAATGGTCATGTTTGACCATCAATAACTCTAAATATATATAATAGTTTCACATAAAAAATACATATTTAAAAAATAAATATTAAAATAAATCTCACAATATTTCATTTGATTTTTTTTATATAAATATATTAACCTATATTTAGGGAAAATACATTAACTTATCTAATTCCCTTGTTAAGGAAAAAAATGTTCAAACTGTTTTCCATTCACGGAGACTACATGCAAGATTGTAATTACACGTTGTAGGATCATATCAACCCAGCTATCCGGAAATTCCATCATCTGTTAAAAAAAAACCCAGAAACTCTTTGACATGCTTAATTCGTATTTAACTTAATGCATGATAAAGATGCATGTTAAGGAAATAGAAGTGTTTTTCCTTGTGCGAAAGGTTATGGAAAATAATTTCCTTATAAGCTTTAGAAATAAGATTTGGTTAATTGGTTATTTGTGGTAATTTTATAAATATGGTATTATTGTGTTCACTACAACACAAACAAGCCATTGGATGCCAAATGTGTTCCAATAGGTCTATATTGGGACGCTTCCATTGATAGGACGCTTTTGAAAAGCTTCCCATAAGCGACTTGTTATCTCGAGTCCCTTTAGATCATGAGTTGCTATATTAAGCGACCTATAGATAAGATATAGGGTTGTTTCTATGCGTCCTATTATATTCTTTTGGGTCACTTTTTTGTGATACATAATAGTATATTGGGTCTCTTTTTTGCATCCTAATATATACATATTGGGATGCTTTTTTACATCCTAAAATTAAAATATTGGAATTTTTTTTTGTGATTTATAATTATGTATCAGGTCGCTTTTATGTATACTAAATTTAACTAAAGGGTCATTTTTTTTGTTATTTATAATTCACTACAAAAAAAATATGTTGCGACGCTTTTTTTGAGCATTCGCGACGCATAAAAGCGTCACTAAAATATTTTGATACGATGTTGTGTTGTAATTTTTGTGACGCTTTAAATGCAGCTCATCTAAGCGACGTGCAAGAGCGTCGTAAAAAACGTGCTACATCTGGAAGCGTCGCAAAATATATGTAGAGAATTAAAAAAGAAATTTCACTAGTCACAATTCAACCACAAAATATTTCATCATTTACAATTCAACCACAAAATATTTCATTATTTACAATTCAGTACACAATATTTGCAATTCAGGACACATACTTTCAATAACTACTAATAGATTCACACAACCATTACAATCCCCTATAATGGAAGACTAGTCATGTCTTTTACTACAATGATAGTCGAGTACATGGACACCAGTTTTACTATTGCACAATGCACAAAAGCACAAATTCTGATATCAGGAGGCAAAAATCAAACCTTTTTTTTTAACCCACTGAAACAGGCTCCCAGGTTTCTAACAAATGCACCAAGTTATCATCACGCATATCAGAGGGAGCATTATGCTTTCGCTGCCCTTCAAAATAAGCAGCTTTTAACTTCTGGTATCTCAACAAGCAGCTATAGAACTGGAGCGAAAAGTTTCAGAATACAGATGCTCCATAATAGTTGCGAATTCCATCCCGAACAAAGAGAGGAAATTAAACATAAGCACACAATATGTGTAAAGCTCAGATGCATCATTTTCACCCTTAAATGACCAAATAGCTCTTATTAATAAGTCAAGTAAAATATCAAAAAGTAACTGTAGGGGTCGTCACTTACAGCTTCCATGAGAACTGAAGATCGGGTTCTGGCATTTGGTGCCCAAGCTTATTCAATCCAGCTCCACAACTTATTCTACTCCCACCATTCTACACTTCATTTAATAAACCACTTCATTTTCACAGGTATTTGGGATTAATAACTTCATTTTCACAGGATTTCATTCAATTTTATAAATCAAGCACCATAGAAATTTTTCCGACAGAAGAAGCTTACGTAGTCTTTAGACCTTTCTTATTTCCTATGTAGTCTGGGATGCGACTTTTGATGGATCAGTTTCTCAACATTCTGCAATAATCATGTACAAAAAACAAACACTTGCATCGGACTATAATGAAAAAAACACAAGTACTATTATTGTTGAAACTCATAGAGATGTCCTACTTACAGAAACTGCCAACTGTTGGCACCTTCTAAATTGGGAAACTCATTGCTTGAACCACCCACCAAATCAGATACCCGACTGAAATCATGAAATACAAGAAATGTTATACTATGAAAAGCACCCCATACTCAAGAGAAACGCAAAAGAAGATGAGCGAAGTTAAAGGCAGAAATCTCGTCTCACATCGTCTCACATGTGTTGCAGGTTTACGAGCAGAGAAAGCGTCCCTGCATTTTTGTGCCTTGCATATCTCTACAACCAATTTGTTCATCAAAACGCAAAGAGGATAACTGCGAGCTAACATTTCATAAGGCATACTTACAGTCTTGTAATGTTTGTCCAGATTCCAATAAAATCAGGTATCTTTCCAGTAATCGGACTGCCATCTGTCCGACTGCAAAAGAAACGATTTAGGGTACTCATTTGCAGGACAAAAAGAAGAAGAAGATATTTATTGAAATGATTAAGCCTAACAAGTCTGTGAGAATGGGGGTATAGAATAAGCTTATAAGAATGTCATTATGTCATGAAAACAATCAACAAAAGAAGTGGCCTCTATGTCCAACCAAATGAAGATTCACAAACATACTTTGAGTCGGAATGACTCATTTTCATTTTCATTGAATAGTAAGGTTCTATCTATGCAAGATGATGCCTCGGCTTTGTTGCTGAAATTTGGTTTTACCTAATTAATTCAATTATCACTACTGTGTTCCAACATAACTTATCTAACCAAGTATGCAATAAAGTAAAGCATAAAGACACACGACTTGATTACGCAGTTCGGTGAAATCCACCTACATCTGCTGGGCCTGGCTCAGTTCAGAATGAATCCACTAATTAGAAATATACAGTACAAACTACATCATACAAAATACTTATCTTTACTAACTATAACGTGTGAATTATGCAAGCTCCCCTAATTACCGATCCGCCTTAATCAGACTCCCTCTGACCTCGAAACTCGTCGACGCTGGATCTCCTCCTCCCGAGGAATTAAGGCATATGATTCTGAACTTTGAACAGCAGGTCAAGTATGTTGGAACATAGAATTCTGGCTATTTGCAATTCTCTCGAAAGATTGAAAATCTGTGTGCAGATCTTTCTCTGTTAAATCCATAAATAATGCAGCCGTGGTTGTCCCCTTTTATAGCCATGAGCATATCGGAATACTCCCTGATTATTTCCACAATATTCCTATTCCAAATCTGCTTCTTGAAACATATTCAAATCCCATAAATAAAGGAATTTTTCTTATCACAATATATCTCATATATTCGATATATGTAGGGATTTTCCATATATGTAGGGATTTTTCATAAATCAACTATGCTTCTATACGCCTAATATGTAGCAGAATATTCAGATTCCATAATTCACAAATACCATAATATTCTGTCTTTTTTTTCCTTAAATCTTCCTGGCGTAAATATGTTGTCTTAGCTTTCCATGTGTTTCAACATGGAAAGTCTTCTTACGCATGCAGTCTTATACAAATGTAATTCCTTCTCCACATAATATTCTGATTACAATCAAATCTCTTGGAGATAAGAATTACCTAATCTAATCCCTTTAAGTAAGGAATTAGAATGTCTCATCTATATCCTAACCATAACTGAATATTCCAATTCCATAACATTAATCTAATCTCATATATATAGGAACTGATATATTCTCCAACTCAAATACAACTTGGACGAGATGTATCCTTCTCGGATTCAGTCTTTTAAACTTTCCTTATTTCACCAAAATTTCTTCTTTGATGTTGCAACTCAATAATACCATATTTGCATAATTTTCATAAATTACCAACTAGATAAATTTAGACTTTACAGTTACTCATGCTCCTCCCAGGCCTTTATCAAGAGATCAATAGTCTCTTAATTATAGTACTTAATTTTGGGTAAGGAACAAGTGACTACTGTTAAGTGCTTCACACACAAATATATAAGCGTCCTAATATGCATTTATTAGGACATTTTTTATCAAAGCGTCCCTATATAAGCATCTTAATAGCCCTTTTTTGTTGTAGTGGTTGTAACATCAAAGAAGGATTTCGTGATATATGGAATGTTATCCGAGAAGAAGTAATCTCGTCCAAGTCGGTTTTAATTTGATTTGAAAAATATATCAATTCTTATATTTGTGGGATTGGATTAGATTTGTAAAGTTGAAATTGATATGAAGTTCGACTATGGTATGGATGAGGACGAGATATTCTAATTCCTATCTACAAGGGATTAGATTTGGTAAATCCTATATCCAAGGGATTTGATTGTTATCAGAATATTTTGTGGAGATGGGATTCTAGTCGCACAAGAAACTGCAGACGTGCGACCATGCTATATATTGTGAACATTCTGGCTAATCTACTCACGGATTTATTTTGAGAAAATTTGCATCTAGGTTTTCATTATTCAGAATTAGTGTGGAGCTATACATTTTTGTTCCAACATGATCAAAACCTTTTGATCTCAAAGTTCAAAATGTAAGCCTTAATTCCTCGAGAGGAGGAGATCCGACGTCAACAAGTTTCAAGATTAGAGGGAGTCTGATTTAGGCAAAACGGTAACTAGGGAGGCAAGTATAATTCATGTGATTAATTAGAAAAGATAAGTATCTTGTATGGTGTACTTTGTACTATCTTTCTGATTAGTGGATTCATTCTGAACTGAGCCAGGCCCCACAGATGTAGGTGACATTCACCGAATTGCGTAACCAAGTCGTGTGTCTTTGACTGCTTACTTTATTATGTACTTGGTTGATTAGTTTATGTTGGAACACGGTAATCACAATTGAAGTAATTAGGTAAAACCAAATTTTAATTGGTATCAGAGCTAAGTCACTTATTCTTACCTTGGTTGTGTCAAGGAAAGCATTGATCCAATTTTACCATTGCGGCCAAAGAAGGAGATTCGGTGTCTCGCCCTCCACTGCTAGAAGGAACAAATTATAACTATTGGAAGGTGCAAATGTGAGTATTTATTAGCTCACTTGATGAACTTGTCTAGTATTTCGTTCAAACTGAATGGAATCATCATATGGAAGATGTTGAATCCAGCTCAAAGAAGAAGGAAGGAGAAACCAGTGCAAAGAAGCGGAGACTTAAAGATAAGTCAACTACGAGTTCAACTATGAGCTGAAGATAAGTCAACTATGAGTTAAAGGCCTCAATGGAAACACCAAAGCTTTGAATGATATCTTCACATTAGTGGATGAAAATCAATTCAAACTTATATCAAATTGACACCAAGAAAAGAAAGCATGGGATATACTACAAACAATGCACGAAGGAACAAGTCGAGTACGTGACTTATAGTTACAAATGTTGGCTACAAATGTTGGCTACAAAAGTTGAAGAGTTGAAGATGGAAGAAGGTGAAACTGTTGCTACATTCAACAGCAAACTAAGAGATATCTCCAATATGGCGTATTAATTGGGGAAAACCTACAGGGAAGAAAAATTGGGGAAGAAAACACTTAGATCTCTCCCCAAATGATTCTCTATGAAGGTTGCTGCCATTGAAGAAACAAGAGACGTGGCAAGCATTACACTAGATGAGTTGATGAGATCATTGTAGACATATGAGATGACTCTTGAACAACCATCAAAGAAAATGCACAAGGAGTTAGCGTTCAAAGCCTCAGCCTCAAGGAATGATCATGAAGGTGACAGTGGAAGTGAAGGCGAGGAAGTTTCCCTTATAACCAAGAACGTTTAAAAAAATACTGAAAAAAGTAGTGAATAGAAAATCACAAGACATATCTAGTGGAAGTAGACCTCGTTCACGGGAGTTTGGTAACTCTCGAGAACCCCAAATGGAACAAAATAATCAGCAGCTTATGAGAAATCAGAACAGTGAATCAAATCAACCAGGAAGGATTCAATGCAGAGAATGTGAAGGTTTTGGTCACATCCTATCTGAATGTGCTAACACTTGAAAGAAGCAAGGGAGATCGTATGTCACTTCATGAAGATGAGGAAGATGTGGGAGAATAAGAACCCACAAGCAACTATGTGGCATTCAGAGCAAAGATTACTGAATCTGACATTGCATGTTCCAACACAGAGAATACTGAGAAGTCGGGATGTTCCAACACAGAGATACAGAGTGGAAACTCTTTAGGAGATGATAGTTAAGAAGTGAATGATGATGAAATCTACCAGGAGTATGAGAATATGTATGCAATGTGGCTCAAAGTTGTTGAGGCAAATAAAATTCTTAAGTCTGAAAAACATAAGCTTGTGGAAAGAAAGACGAAGTTGATAGATCTAGTTGAAAAGTTGGAAAACGAGATTGATGTACTAAAAAAAAATATAAAATCAACAACTGTCAGAGCTGAGATGGCTGAAGCTACAATCACAAAGTTGAACACTGGAAAGGCAAAGCTTGGTGATATACTGGGGATGGAAAGAATGCTGGAGATAGACAAGGAATTGGATATAACAAGGTTGAAAAATGTCTGAATGATTTCAAAATAGAGGTACAAGCTATGAAGAAAAGGATAATGAAGACACGTCGGCGCAAGCCTACTCTATGCCAATATTGTTCATATCAAGGCCATGAACAAGACCAATGTCTCAAGCTACTCAGAGACATTATGAATGGGCGACAAATTCCTGCATGTTCCAACATGAACAATCCTCAACGGGCTAGATTGGTCAGAAGGTATGGATCCCTAAACAAAGTACAAAGTGTTTTGTTGCTCACGCATCTCTTATTGCACATTCTAAAGATTCGTGATACTTTGATAGTGGTTGCTCTAGACATATGACTGGAACTCAAGAATACTTAAACAACATCAAACCATATAAAGGTGGCTTCGGGGTGGGCATCGTTTCACTCACCAAAATAATCTGCAAACTCTTAGGATGAAATTAGCACAGTAGTAAGCGGAGTCGATCCCACGAGGAACAGAGCAAAAACTATAATAAAATACCTACTAATATAGAACATTTTTAGTGTAGCCACCACGCCTTAATTTTCATATTTATCTAACAACTAATAATGCAACTAACTAATATAAAATAATAATGCAACTAACAGATATAAAAATCTATAGAATATATGAATAAGGTAATCGGCTCGGAATAACTCACATTAGTTAAACATCAATCATAGGCGAAAAGATAAATCAATTCATATGCATCTATCAGTTATAGGAAAGTAGGTATGTTTAACCTCCCCAATTCTTTCGTACTTTATCGACAATTAACAAATTGTAATTAATTAACTATTTTCCTTACCAAAATGTTCCTAGAAAGTATTCGTTAAACCAGAACACATTTTGATAGTATTAAGTATTAAAAGAACCTGATATAGCAATTATCAAAGTAAAAGCAAATAGTAACACACACTCAATTATTCCCTATCTTGCAATTACAGTCTTAGCTAGTTAGCTGTTTTTCACAAGAACTCGCTACTTACTAATCCTTCCCAACGATTATGTATTGGTGGAATTAGATAGCATTATCCCAATAATATTCAAGTTGGCCAGACTTAAACACATTAAGAATAAATTAAACCAAGAACAATCAAGAACATATAAGAATCAATTATAAAACAATTAGGCCTCATGATTCATAAACTAATGCTTGTTATTCCATGCCCATTTATAAATTAGCTACTCATGATAATGAAACTGAATAAACTAAGAATATAATAATAAAACACAATAGAATTAATTAGCTAATAAAAACCAAACTGTGATATTGCTCCAGTAGTTTGGTTCCATCGTCAAAATCCTAATAAACTAAAACCTAAGGAGCAAATATGATGTGCTACCAAAAAGTGATGTCTATACTCTGTATGAATATTGTGTGTCCCCTCTCCTTCCATTACAATTGTAATATGGCCGTAAATATACTTACGCCGCAAAACCAAAACCAAATCCAAATCAACTTTCAATTCCTTTTCTTCTGGAAGAAATAAGTAAATAAAATAATATCTATTCTAACTCTAAATAACTAATTCCTACAATTAAGGAATTTCAAATGGAATGAGATAATACAATCCTTATCATATGGGAAGTGAATATTTTAAATTTCTTCAAATCCACATCTCTTCAATAATTCACTTTTTACCCCATAACTTTGGCAATTCTGCTTTTGTCTTTCTTCCTTCATCCCTGGAAAAGTGTCTTATAAAATAAGAACATTTTCCATAGGAGCACATTGCCTCATTAAAAACCTTAACCTGGAAAACCCAGTGGGAAAAAACCGTTAGTTTAGGGGAAAAGAGTACAATGTATAGCTCCCTCTCAATTCTTCACAATCCATGAATTCCTGCACCAAAAAAACCTAAAAGTGCAAATTATATCTCAATAAAATTATAATAATTCCACAAAATATGAACACAATCTAACACACATCACTTCATTACTTTTGGTAACAGAAAGAAGAGTCGTGTTATTGGGAAAAGAGAACTACATATTGAGGGATTTCCCTGTTTTATAAGTGTTCTGCTAGTAGAACATCTGAAAGCCAATCTATTGAGCATCAGTCAATTGTGTGATGACAATATGACTGTTGAGTTTCAAATAGACAAATGGTTTGTGAAGCATGGAGAAAATAAAGTATTTTCCGGGGTTCGTTCTTCAGACAACTGTTATTTGCTAGAACAATAAGTGAGATGTACAAGCTCTAAAGAGGATGAATGAACCATGCGGCACAGAAAGCTTGGTCACATCAACTACAAGACGTTGGTGAATATTGCAAATGCTAAAGCAGTTCGAGGTATGCCCACCCTCACTAACAAAAAGGGAATTGTGTGTGAACCATGCCAACAAGGTAAATAGATTTGATATCCTTATTCATATATTCAATATATTGCCACTTAAAGAAATCTTGAATTACATCATATGGATTTAATGGGTCCGGTTAATACTCCTAGTATGACTGGAAAAAAGTATATTTTTGTCTGTATTGATGACTATTCCAGATACACTTGGGCGGCTTTTCTCAAAGAGAAATTAGATACAGTGGATATATTCAGAAGTTTGGTGGTCAAGTTACGGACAGATTAGGGGAGTCCTATTTGAGAGGTTGTGAGAATCCATAGTGATCATGGCATAGAATTCAAAAACTCTCAATTCAGTGATTTCTATGATGAACTTGGCATCTAGCATGGATTTTCTGCTCCCATTACTCCCTAGCTAAATGGGACCGTCGAAAGGAACAATAGGATCTTGCAGGAAATGGCTAGAGTTATGTTGACAGAAAAAGGAATTCACAAACAAATGGTGGGCAGAAGCAAGCAACATAGAATGTTATACTATAAACATGGTGTATCTACGTCCATTCACAAGAAAGACCTCTTATGAAATATGGAAGGGAAGAAAGCCAAATGTTTCATATTTTCATGTGTTTGGAAGCAATTGCTACATTCTCAGGGATAGACAATAGTTGGGAAAGTTTGACAACCGCAGTGATGAGGAAATTTTTTTGGGTTATTCTGTGAACAGTGCATACATAGTGTTTAATCTCCATACTAAAACTGCCATGGAGTCAATCAATGTGATTTTTTATGATTCAGATGACAAGCAAGTATCAGGAAAAGAAGACGATGAACCAGCTCCCGATCATGTTCCAACATAAAATACTTCGACCAGCCAGCAAGCCAATGTTGGAATACCAAAACCTTCTGAGAAACCTGATGACCCTGATGATATCAATGTTGGAACATCGACCCCCGGTTCTCCACCCTATGTTCCAACACAAGATGAACCAGAACCAAGTGTGAAGAGCACTCGAACTCTACCATGGGTTAATTACAGGGAACTTACAGGATTATAGTGTTTCATTTCACTGATTGAACCAAAGAATTACAAAGAAACCCTCCTTGATGAGTACTGGATTGCGGCAATACAGGAAAAAAACTTGGACAGTTTGAATGGAACGATGTGTGATATCTCACTCCTCGTCCCAAAGGGGTAAATTTTATTGACACCAAGTGGATCTTCAAAAACAAGTCAGATGTTGATGGACAGATTACTCAAAATAAAATCAAGGTTGGTGGTGCAAGGGTACACTCAAGTAGAAAGAGTTTATTTTGATAAGACATTTTCACCAGCTGCCAAGTTAGAGTTGATTTGAATTTTACATGCTATTTCGTGTACAATGAACTTTACATTGTACCAGACGGACGTAAAAGTGTTTTTCTAAATGGAGTGGTGAATAAAGAAGTCTATGTTGAATGGCCAAAAGGATTTGAAGATCCTCACTACCTACATCAAAAAGGCACTGTATGGGTTGAAACAGGCGCCAGAGGCGTGGTATGAGCGACTTACTAACTTTTTTATTAAGAAAGATTATAGTTGAGGGGGAGTAGATCGCACTTTATTTATGCTAAATAGGATTTTGTAAATATCATACAGGATGAGCTTGAGATGAGTATGGTTTGAGAACTTACTTATTTTCTATGACTTCAGGTAAAGCAGCAAAAGAATGTCTTGTTTATAAATCAGAGTAAGTATGCTATGAATCTAGTGAAACGATTTGGCTTGAATAACTCTCGATCATTTTGAACTTCTATGGGGGGCACAAACAAGTTTGTGAAGGATGAGAAAGGTATTTCAGTTGATCAGAAATTGTAAATAAGTATGATTGGTAGTCTTCTATATCTTACATCCAGTCGACCAGATATATGTTTTAGTGTTGAGGTATGTGCAAGATTTCAGGCTAATCTGAAGGAAACTCACTTGACTGTAGTAAAATGGATTTCGTTATGTTAGTGGGACTTCTGAGCATGGTATATGGTATTCTAAAAATCAAGACTCGGATCTATTAGGCTATAGTGATTCTGATTGGGCTGGTAATACAGATGATCAAAAAAATACTACTGGTGGTTATTTCTTTATTGGTACGAATTTGGTATCTTGGTATAGCAAGAAGCAAAATTCTCTTTTTATCATCTGCTGAAGCTGAATATCTTGCTTCTATAAGTTGTTGTGCACAATTATTATGGATGAAACAAATGCTGAAAACTATGGAATTCATCAAGGGACTCTAAAGATCTTATGTGACAACAAAAGTGCTATAAACATATCCAAGAATCCAGTCCAGCATTCTCGAACGAAGCACATTGAGATAAGGCATCACTTTATTCAAGATCTTGTTGGGAGAAAAGAAGTCATAGTGGCCTATGTTCCAACATCAGAGCAATTTGCTGATATTTTCACAAAACCACTGGATTCAGCTACATTTGAGCTCCTCTGATAACACATAGGTGTGTGTCACATTTGAGGTATTTTTGTCGAGCATTTATATTAGCTGTAGATTTTTTTTCTCTGTTTTTGCACAGAAAATTGAAAAACACAAAAAAAAAGGGAGAAAAAGAAAAATTGGAAATGTGATAGGCATGTTGGAATATGGAATGAGAATCAATTAGAAGAAAGAGAATGGCCTATTGAATTTTGGTGGCTTGGAGTAATTATGGCATTGGAAAGAGATAAAGTGGTTCAGGTATTGAGGAAAAGAAAGAAAATATTTTCAAATTTTTAGCTTTCTATCTTCTTCCCACCTTGCCTTTTTCATGCAACATCTCTACCTTCCTGATATTCTTGCCATTTTCTGGTTTTTGTGTGGGATTGTGCTCAAATTTTTCATAAAAATCTTCGGCAAGAAGGAAGAAATAAATCTGGTGTCTCAAGAAATTGTCCTCGGACTTCAATCAATTCAAACCTGCATGAAGAAGAGAAAAACTTTTAAGAAGTTGTTTGGGGAGACGGAACAAATCTTCAATATATCACAGAGCAACATGTTTGAAGTTTGGGATGGCATACTTGAACCAGTGATTGAAGTGATACTGCCACCAGTTCAACCAGAACAAGACCCCTCAGTGCAGGTCAAAATAAAGGTATTTCAAGAAAAATCTTTTACCTTTAATGGACAAACTTTCAAGTCTTTGGAGGATTCCATGAACTATTATATGAAGCACAATAAGAGGGTGGATTTAAGAATATACAAATCCATGTCTGGGAAGATCCATGAGTATGACTTAAGCCATTTATTGAAAGGGGTTATTGGAGGTATTAGATATATGGAAGATTGAAACCCTAGGTTGATAGAACTGGCATGAATAGATTATGAGGGAATGAAGCTGATGTGTGTATACAAGGGCTTTTGGGCCAATAAAACTTAGACTGAGAAGAATTAATGAGTGGCCTGAGGAGTTGAGTGTGCTGAGTTCTGCAAGTTATAAGGCCATTCAGGTGTATGATGCTAGTGTGGGAGAGAACTTGAAAAATCTTAGGGAATTATCCACTGCTATTATTGAGATTAGTGATTCTGATGTGGAGGAGTTGGGAGTCAGGGATGCTACTCCAGCCGAGAATGAGGATGCAAGGGAAGAGGATGTTGATATGGAGATTGTGGATGACTATGATCTGGGAGGAGGCCATGCCCCAGAAAATCAAGAGGATAACAATGAAAATTTTGTGATTCTTACCTCAGAGATGGAAATAAGGGGAGAAGAACCTGAGATTGACGAGTGTGGCCTTGATGATGTTCCAACATCATGCCAACCCGAGATGGAAGATGTTGAGGAAGAAGGTGATGTTCTAACACAGGAACACACTGAAACTAATGAATAGGCTAGAACTGATGTTCCAACACAAGAAATGCCTCTAGAGGATATAGCCTACACCAGTGATGAGGTACTGAATGAATTTGTTCAGACCATAAGATCTAAGAGGAAGAAAACTAAAACTGAATAAAGGGTGGTTCAACTAGATAAGAAGAAGAAGAAACTGAAGAAAGAGATTGGGCAGGGTTCAAGAAAGGCGACATCTTCCAGGAATGCTCTAAATGCATATTTTTGTAATTAAGATTGCTAAGATGGCTGGGATCTCATAAATGAGAGGAATATTATTTCAGAAAGGTCACTGGATATGGAGACCTACAGAACTTGTGGCTTTGCGGCCCTCTTGGAGGATTTGGGGTATGTCACTGCTGTTATTGTTTATGAGGAATACAATAAGGAGATGGTTTTGGATTTTTATGCCAATGTTATGACAGAAAACTTGGACATTGAATCTTACTGGTATGGATGTGCTTATCTACGGGGAAAGATGATTAAGTTCTATGCTAGTAAAATAAATGAGATTCTTAGGTTGCCCACTCCTGAGTTTGATGCACCGTATGCAGAAGATCTGGAGTTGACAAATGACCAGATTGTAAATGAGATCTTAGGAGGGTTTGTATCACATTGGCTAGCTTAAGGGAATGTTGTCATGTCAAACTTAACCAGCAAATACTTCTGCATGTCCCAGATAGCTATCAACTATTGGATTCCCTCAACCAATACCTCAGCCTTAACCAAGGAGATGGCCAAGCTGCTATACTGCGTTGGCATGAAGATTCCAGTAAACTTGGGCAGAAATATCCAAGAAAACATTGTGGCTCAGGCTGTCTCATCCAGAAAGAAGAACTCCTTGCCACACCCATGTATGATTACTGCATTGGCTAGAGCAGGTAAGGCGAAGGTTCACGATGATGATGAGATTGTAATACCCAAGGTGGTCAAGGAAAACTCCAGGACTTTCTCCACAAGAAAAATAAATGATCTCTCCAGGACTAAGTCTGAGATAGGAACTTAATCTTTAGTAGTGGGTGCAAAGAAGGCCAAAGAAGCCAAGAAGTTGAATCTACGGGCCAAGATTGCAGCACTTCAGGTTCAAATTGCTGCACTTGAAGAGGAGTTGAAGAAGTTAGATGATGCAGATGAAGATCTTGAGGATGCTACTGATGCTGCCTGAATTTCTATATATTCTAAAATTTTCTAAAAAAAAATTTTCTATGTTTGGGGGAGTACTTTTGGAATTTAGAATGTTTGGGATTTTATTCTTGGATTTCTGGAATTCTGGATATTATGTTTGAACCCAACTGGAAGCTATGAGCCTGATGGATATTCTGGTGTTTGTTTATTATTCTCGAATTTCTAATACTTATATGTTGTGTGTTAGTCATGTGTTCCAACATGGTTTTCAGGGTAGTTAAGTATTGATTGTGAATTTGATATTCCAACATGGATGTTGAGGTCTTGATGATTTGGAGTTGTGGTATTTAGGGGGAGCTAAAATTATTTAAGCTCATGTTCCAACATCCATACTGGTGTTAACTTGATAGCTTTTTTGCATAGTTATTGCGTTGAAAGTCCAAAAGATAGATGGGTCCAAACAAACCAAAGGGAGAGATCGTAAAGTCTGGATTTGGTTAATTGACAATTTGTGGTAATTTTGCAAATATGGTATTATTGTATTGTAACATCAAAGAATGATATCGTGATATATGGAATGTAATCTGAGAATAAGTAATCCCATCCAAGTCGGTTTTGATTTGATTTGAAGAATATATCAATTCTTATATTTATGGGATTGGATTAGATTTGTGGAGTTGGAATTAATATAGAGCTTGACTATGGTATGGATGAGGATGAGATATTCTAATTCCTATCTCTAAGGGATTAGATTTGGTAAGTCCTATCTCCAAGGAATTTGATTGTTATCATAATATTTGTGGAGATAGGATTCCAGTCGCACAAGGAACTGCAGACGTGCAACCATGCTATATATTGTGGATATTCTGGCTAAGTTACTCATGGATTTATTTTGAGAAAATATACATCCATGTTTTCGTTATTCAGAAGTATCGTAAAGCTATACGATTGTGTTCCAACATGATCAAAACCTTTTGATATTAAAGTTCAGAATGTAAGCCTTAATTCCTCGGGAGGAGGAGATCCAATGTCGACAAGTTTTGAGGTTAGAGGGAGTCTGATCAAGGCAGATCGGCAACTAGGGGAGCTAGTAAAATTCACGTGTTTAATTAGAAAAGATAAGTATCTTGTATGGTGTACTTTGTACTACCTTTCTTATTAGAAGATTCATTCTGAATTGGGTCATGCCCCGCAGATGTAGGTTAAATTCACCGAAGTAAGTAACAAAGTCGTGTCTTTGAATACTTACTTTATTACGTACTTGGTTAATTAGTTTATGTTGGAACACGGTAATCCCAAATGAAGTAATTAGGTAAAACCAAATTTTAATATTCCTGTTAGACTTTGGTTTGTTGAAGCCCTTTATATTGTAATACTCATGATTGATAAGAAGTATTATTGATGTGATATCAATGCACCATTATAAAGTCTTTTATATTTGATCATGGTATCTTAGTCTAACATCTGAAAGACCGGAGTCGACGTCCTTCTCGTCGCTGCATGCTGCTATCTGTTGTTGTAGCCCACTAAAGATTTACGTCATCGACACCTTAATTTTGTGCAGATAGCGGTGGGCAGCGGCAAGAGGGAGTAGTTTCATTCCATTCTCCATTCATCACTTGTCTTTGTTGGAAATATAAAACACAGTCTAAGAGTGCATTTTTAATGTTGGCCCAATGGTTTTGATAGAAGCTAAGGGAGAAACCATTAGAGCATGGTAATAACTATGCTGTCCTACGTTTATGGCTTCCCACAATTCCTGTTCTATGAAAGATTTTCCAAGCGCATCTTTCTAATTTTGTGAAAGCGTGTATAAGATGAAATCCATTAGTTATCTCTTTAAACAATGATGTTGGTGTTTTATGAAACACAAGCTATTTAAGTATGATTAGATTCGAGTAGTTGTGGGTTTGGGATGTTAAAACAAGTTTGATGGTGTGGAGTGCACACTTGTATAAACTATCTACGAGCTTACAGTTTTAGGATAAGTATTAAACTTGTGTTGGTCAGAATATGATGACTAACATGTTTTATCCTGGTGTGGAAAGATGTCTCATTCTGATGTATCATTTCAGTATTTATTATAAATCTGATATGGTGGTACGTATTGCCTAACTTCTTTTTTATGGAAAGGATAAGGATGATATCGGATTAAGGACGATACATTGAATGTGGTAGTGTAATGTGGAAAGATGTATCGTGTGGAAAGATGCTTCATTTCAGAATTTATAATTATAATGACCACATGGTTTAGTGTGGAATGATGAAGTCTTGTGTTTTTTCACAACATTTGTTTCCTATAAATACGTGCATATACAAGCATGGTAAGAACATAGAATACACACGGGAAAACTTGGAATTTTCTCAGATATGCGCAGCAACCAAAAACACAGTTACTCAAAGTATTCTTCTGATTCAAGCCTAGAACATGAGGGATTCTCGATTGTTTTATCCTCAAAGGGAATTCGTGTAACCTAAGGTTGTAATAGGGTCGAATTACTCTTTAAGGAAAGCGTACGTAATGCAACTCAAATCGATATCCAAGAAATTTTTACCACTCATCCAAGCGTGATTTTATCGTTCCATTGGAATGTAGTATTAATTACAGCAATCTACTCCAACAGTCTTAAAGAGTAATTTTTAACATATTGGATGATGAGTTTGGTGGTGCATGTGACGCATGCATGAATTGGATATTAGACGAAGGATCTAATCCATTTAACATAACTTTGGATTCACGTGAAACACTTATTGATCGCCAAAAAGATTCGAATATCAATCCAACTGTAACTTAATTTATGTCCATCAACTATATGTTTAAGTATATGCATACACAAGATTGATGAGTGTTGGGTCTTAATTTGGATATAACTCACTAAATTTTGATACAATGCATGAATATTGACATTGATACAGCATTGCATGTAGTGTATTGTCATGGATATGTATATATTTGAAGCCATCCTTAGTGCATGATTGAGATTATGGATTATTTTTATCAATCTATAGTGATAAATGCTTTCATTTTGTCTGACTACATGTGTATGAGATGCGTATAGTCCAAACTAATAAATCAAGTGGCTAACTTTCCTATAATTAATTTTATCTAATTTAAAATTTTGGATAATTGTGAGGAGTATAGTCCAGTGATCCATATATTTTCTGAAAGCCTAATAATTTGAATGGTTTTGTATTTGCCATATAATAGTTCTGGATTCATTGAAAGTTCTGAGTCTCTTTTTCTATTTTCTTTAATTATGATATCAATGTTGGAATTAAAACATTTTGGAGTTTTAACACTGATATATAATGTTGGGCTGCTTACGAGGATGTAGCTTTGATAATATGGCAATAGAATATTTGGAAGATGTATGTTGCAGTTAACAATTTTACTTGTATGGTTGGTAAATTGGAATGGCCAAAGCTTGTATGTATGGTGTTGAGATTATGTGATTAATCTATGGAATTTTCCAAATATATTTGCATTAATATTGTTTGCTTGAAATTATTTGGTATATAAAATTCATGCTTGGCAATTTTTCTTTTAATTGCTTAAATGTATGCATACTCTGACTATTGCAAAATTTTCATTGTGTGAAAATCTCAAAATATTAAATATGTTTTATGTTATTGGTGTATAACCTGAAAAAATGTAGATGAATTTGATTCTATTAATCATGATGATAAAAGCATGAGTTGTAAGTCTGGAAAAATGAACTGTTAATTCTTCGGAATAGAATTATGAATTTTGAGAAAATTCTGTCAAAATATAAAAGGTTCATGAAAACTTGTGATCCTAGGAAATCCTAGAAGTGTTTGGTTTATAAACCATACTTGAATTGTGAGTGTTTAAAATCCTCTTAATTCAAAGAATATGAACTTTAATTGGTATAACTTAAATGACGATATTTATGGAGAAGAGGAATCAAGGGACATGAAAGAGATAAGTAATTTTAATTCTAAGTTTAATGTGAACTTTGAAGGATATGATGCATGGTGCCTTATTTGTACTATATCTATAAAAGAGAAATATTGTTCATGCATGGTTTATGTTTGAATGTTAAAGGTTCTTATGTAAACTGCTAGTAAAGAGTTAGAATGGTTATGGAATTTGGTATATGAAATGTTATTATGGCCTAAGCCGGTAGGTGGCTAAAGCTTATAGTGAAGTGTATAATTCAAACTTAGACACTTGGGCGCTAAGCATAGCGTGAATCATGAGTAAATAATTCATGGTGTGATTTTAGTTGATTTTGTAAGATATCAATGCAAACTAGTGGAACACTTAACAGAGTGACTAGCTAGGGACTTGATAAACAAGTCGGTGATCGGGATGGATTTAAAGCCTATTTAAATCGTTGATAATGGGTTACCCAATTTTTCTCTAATACGATGTTAGAGTAAAATTCAATGTGGAAGGCTTATTGTTTGAGATTGAAACATATGCTATAATATCCCAAAAGTAATATGTTTGGACTTGTATGGAAGTTAGGTTGAAGTTTTAACTTCATAATGGATCATTTGACAAAGTACATTTATAAGTGTACGATAAAAGAGATTCACCTACATGAAGTGAGAAGTGTAACCGCTTCAATAAGCTCAGACTGTCTTTGTATGCACTCATGAATGGATATAGGGACACATGGCTTGTATAGTTGTATTTGAACTTGTGTGTGGATTATCTTCAAGTGTTCAAATAGGTTGAAGGGTTCAATCTTTAGAGACCCCCGATTCTCGAATATTTGGAATGTGTAATTCACTAAGATGAAAATTCAGTCTTCAAGATATTTTCATTTATGCACTTGTTTGGTTAAAGGATTTTTTGAATCAAGGAAAATACTTAAATGGGGGAGGATTGTTGGTGTTTTAAGAAACACAAGCTATTTAAGTATGATTGGATTCGAGTAGCTGTGGGCTTAGGATGTTAAAAAATGTTTGGTGGTGTAAAGGGCACACTTGTATAAACTATCAACAAGCTTATAGTGCACACTTGTATAAACTATCAACAAGCTTATAGTTTTAGGATAAGTATTAAGCTTGTGTTGGTCGGAATATGATAACTAACATGTTTTATCCTGGTGTGAAAAGATGTCTTATTCTGATGTATCATTTCAGAGTTTATCACAAATCTGATATGATGGTTTGTATTGCCTAACTTCTTTTTTATGGAAAGGATAAGGATGGTATCAGATTAAGGGTGACACATTGAATGCGGTGGTGTAATGTGGAATGATGTATCGTGTGGAAAGATGCATCATTTCAGAATTTATAATTCTGATGGCTACATGGTTTAGTGTGGAATGATGAAGTGTTATGTCTTTTCACAACATTTGTTTCCTATAAATACATGTGTACACAAGCATGGTAAGAACATAGAATACACTCGGGAAAACTTAGAATTTTCTCAGACATACGCAAAAACCAAAAACACAGTTACTCAAAAGTATTTTCTTGATTCAAGCCTAGAACAGGAGGGATTCTCGATTGTTTTATCCTCAAAGGGAATTCGTGTAACCCAAGGTTGTAATAGGGGTCGAATTACTCTTTAAGGAAAGCATACGTAACGCGACTCAAATCGACATCCAAGAAATTTTTACCACAATCATCCAAGCATGATTTTACCATTCTGTTGGAATGCAATATTAATTACAACAATCTACTCCAACAAATGATACTTAGGCATACGAGGATAAGCATATTGTTATACATAGATGGATCTTAGGTAATTAGCAATTCTGTATGAATCTATTGAGTAGGTGCTAGCCAATTGTTGTTTTTGTCCTAAGCTTCACTATATGTTTTGCCAATGATTTCTTAGTTGCCGATTTATGAAAAAAATTAGGAGTTAGAACACTACTAGAAATTAGGGGCATAGGCACTGGTACACATGTACCGGTGCTGATAAATTGGTGCTATAAATCACGTATTGCACCGGTATAAATGTCTGTGTATTAAAAACAGGTGCCCAAGAGGTAATAGAACCGGTAAAAAACATACCAGTGCTTAGGTCTGATGCTTATCAGTAGAATGTAGATGAATATGGCTAATTTTGAGCACCGGTATTACCGGTACCGGTGATGATAAGTGATGCTCTAAAGAATTTATGCTAGAATTCGTATCAATAGCACCGGTAACTGTTCCTGTACTGGTGCATTTTAGGAAGAAATGGCGGGATAACATGTAGCCCCGGTATACAATCAGCACCAGTTTATTTGTCCCATTGCAGAAATTTGTAAAACGCGGGAAATATTTGAGCACCGGTAATATGTACCGGTGCATTTGAGTGAAGATATGAAAAAATGCAGGAAAAGTGAAAATTATGAGCACCGGTAATTTCATTTATTTTTAGCACCGGTATTTATTCTTTGGCTGCATCAATAGTACCGGTAATATATGCTTAGACCAGAGAGGAGGATTTTGGATGTCATTAATGGAAATTTGGGGTTGGAGAAGACATTGAATGCTCATCAATGAATTCCCTTGAAGGTATTTCTTTTTTTTAAATCATCATTTAAGGTGGAATATGTGTGGAATGATATGTTTCTATAAATATCTTGTGAGTTTGAACATTGTAATGTTTCTTGACACTCTTGATGAATAGGTTTTGTTTGCAAATGTTGTTGGTGTAATGTATGGCTTTGATTGCATGTGATTTGAAGTATGGTGTGTGGTAAGATTGTAATTGTGTGATCATGCATGTTGTATGTTTATAGGGTGTGTTATGAATGAGCTTATAGTTTTTGGTGTAATTGTATATTCCTTTAGATGTTTAAATGTTTCAAATTGATTACATTGTAGACATACACCATGCCATTATGAGGCGTAAGCATGTTTATCACAATGTTAGCTTGGTGAGTGATGAATTTGTTGCTTTTGTTTGTGACTTCTTGGACTATGCTTTTAGTCATGAAAAGCACATCCTATGTCCTTGTCGTGATTGTAAGAACCGTAAGCGTACTGATGATCGAGATTTGTTACAACTCCATTTGTACATGAGAGGGTTCTCGAAGGATTATTTGGTTTGGACTTTTCATGGGGAGAAACCACCACCGGACGTGGTTGTAGGTAGTAAGGGGGAATATTTTGGGGATTTGAAATTGGATGACATGTGTGAAGAGGTGGTGGATGAATTTAGGGGGAGGCCTGAGGTTTTGTCAGGACTACATGTACAATGCAAAGATAATTGTGTGCCCAATGGGAATGAAGTATAAAAAGATACATGCATGCCCCAATGATTGTGTTTTTTATAAGGATGCGTTGGAAAAAATAGTGGTTTGCCCCGTATTCAAGGTATCTCATTATAAGCAGAGAAGAAATGATGATGTTGATGAAGAGGTCGGTGTGAAGGTGAGGAAACGGGTCCCTGCAAAATGCCTATGGCACCTTCCTATTGTCCCCAGACTGAAGAGGTTGTTCAAGAATGTCGTGGATGCAAAAAACATGACATGGTACAAGGATAGGGGTCGTGTAAATGATGATATTATTAATCACCCGGCGGAGATTCTCTAGAAGAAATACGGGGTTCTGCTTCTGGCGGCATAAGAGACTTGCTCCCATGTAGCGAAGAAAACCTAAGGGGGCCTTATGAAAGGTGGTGGTAAATCTTCGTAGCTGATTCCTCCGTGCTTATCCCCTAATGTGTCGTCCTCCATGAATGTGGCACCTGTCTTGAAGAGGGTGATGAAAAACCATTAAATTAAGGCTCACTCCCATTTTACTAGTTTAAACTAACAATCAGTCTGTGCTGGGGAAGAGCTCCCCTGAGACCTAGATTAGCGAGAAAAGGAGGATCTCCCGTTGGTTGGGAGCTAAGTTCAAGATAGAGAAAAGCCCCTTGCCTTGATTGAATTTGGCTTCGTGGAAGAATTTTGACAAAAGGTATCCTAAGTTTGCTGAAGAACCCAAGAATTTGTGAATGGCTTTGTGTACAGATGGTATGAATCCCTTTGGTAATATGTCATCAAAACATAGCTCATGGTCTGTTATTCTTTGTATTTACAATATGCCTCATTATCTATGCATGAAGAGGAAATATGTTTTGATGCCATTAATAATTTCCGGTCTGAGGTAACCCGGAAATGACATTGATACTTACCTAGCCCCACTCATTGAATATTTGAAGCTACTGTGGTCGGATGGTGTCGAGGTGTTCGATGGTCATCGTGGGACAAAGTTCACTCTGAAGGTGATGTTGTTCTGCACTATTAATGATTTTCCTGCATATGGTAATCTTTTGGGTTACGTTGTTAAGGGCCACAAGGCATGTCCCGTGTGTGAGGAAGCAGGTGACTTTACGCAGTTGAAAAATGGTTTATAAACTGTCTATCTCGGTCATAGGAAATTCCTCCCAGCGAAGCATAAGTTACAAGATAATGAGATTCATTTTGTTGGGGGGAAGGAGAGGAGGAAGGCGCCAAGAATATTGAGTGGGTTTTACATCCACAACAAGGTGAAAAAACTCAATGTTGGTCTAGGAAAGAAGATATCAAAAGTGGTTGCCTTAAATGATTGACCTTGGAAGAAAAGATTGATATCCTTCGATTTGCTATATTGGGAGACTCTGGAGGTTCACCATTGTTTGGATGTGATGCATATAGAGAAGAATGTGTGTGAGAGTCTAATTGGAACTCTGTTTAACATTTCTGGTAAGATGAATGACAGCTTGAATGCACGGAATGACCTAGTTGAGCTTGGTATAAGAGTTGATTTAGCTCCTGAGGTGAAAGGTAAACAGACATAACTACCACCAGCCTCTTACAATCTTTCTATCAGTGAGAGGAGGTCAGTTTTTGAGTGCATTGGGAGAGTCAAGGTACCATCTAGCTACTCTTCCAATGTAAGTCGGTTTGTGAATGATGAATTACGTCTTAATGCGTTGAAATCGCATGATTGTCATGTGTTGATGCAACAAATCTTGCCCGTGGCTATCTATGGGGTCCTGGAGGAAGAGGTGAGATTCTACACCATGCGCATGTGTTTCTTTTTCAACTCCATTTGCTTCAAGAATCTTAGTAGAAAACAACTAGATGAGTTGGAGCGTGAGGGGACACTTGTTCTTTGTTTGTTTGAGAAGTACTTTCCCCCGACATTCTTTGACATTATGGTCCATCTTGTATTCCATGTTGTAAGGGAATTATAATATGTGGTCCCATTGGTATGTATTGGATGTACCTGTTTGAGCGTCATATGGGGGTCTTCAAGGTTTATGTACACAATCGATGCCGACTAGATACTAGCATTGTCTATAGGTATGTCATGGAGGAGAACATTGAGTATTGCACATCAAATTTTCCTGGGAAAACGGCAGTTAGAGTTCCTAGGCATGTCCACAGTGGCAGGAAGAATGGTATCCCATGTTCAAAAGGTAAGCTATACACACCATTGAATGCTGAGTTGATGAAAGTCCATCTTTATGTTTTGATTAATAGTAGTGAGACTGTTATTTATGTTGATGAGCACATGTCAATGTTGGAAGAACTGTATCCCGAATAGCCTTCGAACTAGTTGCAACTTGAGCATTTTGTAACGTTTTTTAAATAGTTTTATAATCGATGTAATGTGGAGGGGATGCCGTCAAAACTTTGTGCATTTGCAAGAACACTGGGTTGCACGGTTAAAAGATACCAAGGATATGATATCAATGGATACAATTTTTTGACTGCTTCCATGGATAGCAAAAGCACAACTCAAAATAGCGGGGGTTTTTGGAATCTGAATCCATGTGGCAGTCGAGGAAGAGAGACAAAAAACCAACCATTGCCGTGATGGCATTTTATGGGGTCATCGGGGAGATTTGGGAGTTGGATTATGTGGAGTTTAAAGTGGTAGTGTTCAAGTGCCGTTGGGTTGAAAATGATGTCGGGGTACGTACCGAGATGCCCATGGGTTTTATGTTAGTTGACTTGAATCGTGTGGGATATGAGAATGACAAGTTCATCTTAGCGGCTCAAGCTTTCCAGGTGCTCTACATCAAAGACCCAGGCAATGAGAAGTGGCACGTTGTACTCCACGGTAAGAAGTACTTTTTTGATGATGAAATTGAAATTAATGTCAAATCAAATATTGCAAAGTTTTCGTCTACTTTCCCTAGTTTGGATGACATTGGTGAACCATCTCTAATTAGGCGATCACATGGGGATGGACTATGGGGGAAGAGAATGGAAAAATTGTGGGTGGTGATGTTGTCTTGAAGAGCAAGAGGTAGGGTGGGGGTGCCCCATCTATATTTTTCTCACTTTTGTACCCGTCAGGAACGTTTTATTTGGCCTAGAGAGTAGTTTTAGTGGAATTATTTACCTATGATTTAAAATAGTATTTTCCTCAAGTAATTTTTAGAAAAAATCAAAATGTATGGATATTCATAGCACTGGAAAAATGTTAAATACCGGTGCTATTGACTTAGGAACCTGCTCTGTTTTGAGGCAGAGTACTTAAAACAGAGTTTGAGCACCGGTTTTCAAGCACCGGTAAGGTACCAGTGCTAATCACTTAATCTAAAATTTTGTCAGTTGCTCTCTGGTCCCATTCTGAATAACAAAAGTAAATTCCCACGCAGTTGAATGGGGTTGCATTGATATTTAGCACCAGAAGTTTTTAGTACTGGTGCTAGCAAATTCTACTATAATCAAATTACCCGGTCAATATTTTACCTTACATTCATAACCACCTCTTCACGTCTTCTTTGAGAAAACCCTATATCCTTTCCAAAAGGCGAAAGAGCTTCAAAAAAGTATTGTTCTCTCACTCAAACCACTGCAGTGAAGTGGAAATCTATTACTTATGTGAATGAATCCTTATTTTATCTAAGTTTTATTTCAAGATTGTGGAAATTCTGAAAACAATGATCATTTAGGATTGTTATGTATGAAATCATTTTTTGCAATTACTTTTATTATATAATCAATGTGATGTTGTCCTTGTTGTTGCCATTACAAATGATCAACTTCGTAATTAGATTATTATTGAAATTGAGGAAAATTGAAAATGCAAACAAAGTGTTTGATAGAATGCCTCTATGACAATGTACCAGATGGCCCCCAAATCCAAGACAAAAGGGCCTAGGAAAGAAGGGTGTTATTCACCTGCAGAAGATTTGAACATGAGGGTGGAGGTGGAAAGATTTGTGTCAAACAAGGCAAGACTGCGGGCCCAGAGTTACAGAACAAGGAAGCATTATCCGGAACATGGAATTGAAGTAAATCCACCCTTTCAAGACACTATTCAGAAATTAGGTTGGGAAACACTTTTCACTACACCTCCTGCATTCAACTTGACCATAGTTGCAGAGTTCTACGAAAATTTGAGGTGTGGATTAGGCACGGAAAAAGTTTTGCGTCGTGGCAAATATGTCACCCTCACCCCCCAAACCATCAATGAACTGTATGGATTGCCCAATGTAGAAGATGATGAGGATGAGATTTTGGCGCAAATCAATGAGGATAATGATTTGAATGATGATGTATGGAAGACATTGGTTAAGTGCATTACAATTGAAGGAACCAATGTGGATACTCTCGTATTTCCTTGGTGGACAAAAATTCATAAGAAAACACAAACTCCAAAAATGAATGTGTGGTATTACTTTGTGGCCTCGCGTATCAACCCAGTCAAGGTTAACACTGAAGTGCACAAGATGAGGATAATCAAGTTGTATGCCATAAAAAAACTTAATTGGAATGTAGGAGAGGGAATACAACGGCATCTTTTATTAATGTTAAAAATAATCTAAATTTTGACACATAACTAAATACCATATATAATTGTGATTACCAAGATTTACATGTTTTGAAGTTGTGGGAACACAATAAACAGCATTTGGGGTCATTTCGTACTTTTACAAGACTATTCTTATCTCGTAAAAGACGTCCTGCTATTCAGTAAAATGGGCCCAATTTGCAAAAGTACATTCCCCAACATTGAATTTCGTTTATTCATCACCAATTTTTTATTCCGACAATTGCAACTTTCTTGGAGGGACTAAATTGCAAAAGGCAAAAAGTTTACTCATAACTCCAAAATGAAATCTGCTCGAACACCATCGTACATCTACACTCCATGGTGTGTTCTACAATCACTTATGTAATTCAATGTAAGTTAGAGGATTGTAACAAGTCTCCATAAAAGCTCCCGAATTCTCAAAGAAAACACTAGTTAAGCACATCTGGCTAACTCTACATCATACACTAGCGCTTTCTGTCATGTGCCAGTGGTGTAACAATTATTTTAATCATTCATTTTTATCCAATGAAATGAAATATCATGGGTGTACGAGGCGGGCAAGTTAGAATAATTGGGCGTTCAGTTGAAGGGCCTTTTTGCAAACAAATTAAAATTCACCCTCGGGACTACAATCGGTGATGAGGTATCTTTTGTACCTACTCGCAGGCATGTCATAAACCTATTTGATACTCTCAACATGGATTACGTGGTAATTAGGGTTTCAAAAAATGTTTGGGCGCTATTGTAATTTTACTATAGTATATAATCCGCTATCGCTAGAATCTTAAATTCACATGTACACCATCAAATTCATGGTTTTACAATCTTAATTAACATAAATTTGGTCAATTTAAAAAAGTAACTTATTCTAAAAAGGGTTGGGGGTATAAAACATAAATAATCAAAAGTTGTAGGTTTTTTGTAGAACCGATAAGACCATACTTTACCGGTGCTCAATTTTTGCGGAATATGATAATATATTTGAAAATTTCAAACTAGGTAGGTGGGAAACTTGAATTTTTGTGAGCACCGATACGATGATGTTTAGGCACCGGTTTCATATACTGACGCTCAACACTTGAACATTTTCAGGTCATTTCCCTACTGTCCAACCGTATAAATTAAAATAATTGACAAGCAGTTGCGTGCATTAGAGCACCGGTATCTAGGTACCGGTGCTCAACACTTAGAAATAAGTTTGGGTCATTTCCCCACTGTCCACCTGTACGAATTAAAATAAATGACAAGCAGATGCGTGCAGCTGCGTTTGGTGGATTAGAGCACCGGTATATCGTTACCAGTGTTTAACACTTAGAAAAAAATTTGGGTCGTTTCCTCACTGTCCACCCATATGAATTAAAATAATTGATAAGCAGTTGCGTGCAACTGCATTTGGTGGACTAGAGCACCGGTATCTAGGTACCGGTGCTCAACACTTAAAAACATTTTGGGTCATTTCCCCACTGTCCGACTATATAAATAAAAATAAATAACAAGTACCTGCTTACAGCTGCATTGCATGGTTATAAGCATCTGTATTAGGTTTGCTACCGGTGCTAACAGGTAGCATATAAAAGGCGAACGCTTCCACTCCCACTCTTCCACCATATCCAAACTTAGCTCAACTCCCCCACCACCATCTCTCCAATTTTAAGCCCTACGTTATCGTACCCTATTCCTCCTCCAACGCCCAGTACTCCCCATCACCTCCGCTCTGTCAAACCGGAATCATTGTTCCTCCGAACCTCTGTTGCCCCCTATTCCTCTGCACCACCGTTGAATTTCCGGTCTGCCACCTCCGCCAAAATTCCGGTCCTCCACCACTGCCTGTACATCAAGGTTAGTTTCCTTCGTCGTGAACCTAGGGTATTTTCTATGGATTGCACTTTGGATTGTTGATTTTGTCGTTGAGAAAGTAGTTGTGTATCAAATAGTGTATTACAATTGGGGTTTTTTAATCATGATTTTTAATAGCTATGTCAAAACCTTATCGATTTTGTTCATGTTTTATGCATTTTGATGATCGGAGCTTGATTATGGAAAAAGGGTTCAGCTTGATTCTTGATATAGTTTCATATTAGTGGTTTTGATTAGGGTAGAGGAAGTTTATTTGTTGGTTATTAGTTATGTTCATGCTTGGGAATGGATTATGGGACTCAGTTGCTCTCTGAAAGTTTTGAACTTAGTTTGCACTTTCTCCATTTTGATCATCAGTGCTTGATTGTGTCAATAGGGTTCAGCTTGATTCTTGGTATAGTTTCTTATTAGTGGTTTTGATAAGATTAATGGGAGTTATTTTGGTCGAAAGTTTTGAACTTTGTTTGTATTTTCTAATTTTCTATGCTTGATGGATTCAAAAAGGTTCAGCTTGATTCCTGAATTTGGGTCTGATCTAGTGGTTTTGATTATGTTAGTGCATTTTGATCACTGGTGCTTGATTATGTCCAAAGGGTTCTACTTGATTATTTATGTAGTCCGTGGCAAATTGATTTTGATTAGTTAATGGAAGTTAATTTTGTCAAAAGTTTTGAACTTTGTTTATATTTACTGCATTTTGATCATCAGTGCTTGAATGTGTCAAAAGGGTTCAGATTCATTCTGGATACAGTTTTTGATTAGTGATTTTGATTAGGTTAATGGAAGTTAATTTTGTCAAAAGTTTTGAACTTTGTTTATATTTTCTGCATTAGATGCCTACCAAGGATAAGAAAATGGCTACAATAGGGAGCAAGAGAAAGAAGGGACAATCAGTCATGGAAAATGTTGTGGACGAGGAAGAGCCAACCACACCCCACCCCCCACCCTGCTGCCCTGGATGAGACTGAGACCACTGTTCCAGTACTATTATAGATCCAGAAGCCCGGTGCCACAGTCGAAGAGAATTCCCACAACAAACAGCCCCCGGCATTGACTGGTGATGAAGAACAGACTCCATCCTCCGAACCGGGGACATCTAATAAGTAGGGGATAGATGATATTTCCAAGGCAGTGGGGAAGCATGGAAAAGCCTTTGACAAGTTTGAAATAAAAAAGTGTTGCAAGACACGTGGTACAGCCACGTGCTAGTCGGTAATGCTGTCCAAGGAGAATAATGTCTCAGTCCCCGTCCGGTTCAAACTTTTGGGCATGCCCTGTACAAAATATTGGACGGCGTGGATAGCATACACACATTACGTATTCTGGTAGTGAATAAAGTTTTGGACACACAGGCATTGGAAAAACGTCCCCCATGACACCAAGGAGGAGGCATGGAAAGATATTTTGGTAAGAGGATTTCACAACTCATATATGTTTACGTTATTGAATTTAATTTATTAGCTAATATAAATTCACAATTTTCTTTGCATAAACTAACATCAGTTTCTATGCATATGAGCTTCAGGTTCGAACAAAATTTAACTGCAGGAAAACTTGGTAAGTTGAAAGAGTTTGCGTACGTTGCAGCCGGCAATGCCCACCATAACTGGAAATCAAAAGTGGCGAAGAAATTCATTCACCAAGTGGAAAAAATAGGGCAAAAGTTACCATGCAAACCTTGGGACAAATACAAATAGATGGAGGAAGAGGAGTGGTACAAGTTTGTGAAAATGAGAACAACACCAGAGTTTAAGGTAAACTTTACATCAACATTTAGCCAAATTTAACATGTGTGTCATTTCGGTTCATTTTTAAATTTCATTATTTTCACTTCCATTTTTTTCTTATAGATATTAAATAAGTAAGATTAATAGCGAGCACTCAAAGGAAAAGGTTTACACACATTGGACTGGAAGGAGCGGACACCAGGTCACACGGGAAAAATTAATTGAGAAAAAAAGGAAGAGGAGCGAATGAAGCTGGCTGCTCAGGGCTTGATGGAGGAGGAGATTGAGACTGAGCTCGAGACCAAGGAGTTCAGTGTGGACAGGTCCCTAGTCTACCTCGAGTCCATCAAGCTGGCAGAAAAAGACAAATACACTGATCCGGCCGACGTAGCCATTGCAGAGAACATTGTAAGTATTTCCACACTAATTGATCATTAAATAAAAAAATTTAGTAATTCCACTCTGACTAATCTTGACAGTTTTTGAAATTAAGTTCATCTTTTATACTTTACGCCTGGCCACATATCAAAATGAATGAGGATGCCGCTAAGGGCACATTGGTACTCAAACCGGGGGGGAGGACATATTGATAGCGGCGACCGGCAAGCTGGATCACTCGGAGAGGTATAGGGGTACTCCATTAAGCCTCCATAAAGAGGTTGTCGTACCCCATCTGTCAAGAAAATGCAGAAGCAAATGCGGTAGCAGCTCGTCCCCTGCTCCAGCAGTCCTACAGAAGAAAGCAAAGAACCAACCAGTGGTGAAGACAATAGTGTCATACCTCTCTGAGCTCATCAAGGGGATTGCTTCAGTGGGCAGGGTCCAAATACTACCTAGCCTGGAGGATCACAAGTCTTTCATAAAGAAGGCATTGGCCGAAGTGAGCACAACCCAGACAAAATCAAATGGTAATCCTAGCGATAAGGAGGTAAAAAAATGGGATATCATTCGTTGTTGTGTTTTTCATCACTTGGTCTATTATAGAATACATTTGATATATTTAAAATTATTAACAAAGTTACACGAATAATGATAGGATGGGGAGAGGATCAGTTTGTTCTTGAAGTAATTGGATGGGTCAAAGGCGCCAGTGGCAAAGGGATTGCTCCAAAGAAACTTCCACTGTTGTACATCAACTAGTGCATTCGCTCGTGTTCAGGTGATTGATCCAGTCTTCCATGCCAAAGAAGGATTTCCCTCTGCCAACCACACCTTCGTTGATGTGGGAGAGGCTCTCAGACACGTCATTGACTGGCCGAAGTCTTTGATCGACTATGATGTAGACACCCCCGCTAAAAAATAGGACGAGGCTATTAAAGAATCTGAGGAAAAAATTTGTAACTTCCTCGACGTCACTGATGACAAGGTAAATTTGTGACTTTAAGTAATAGCATATTATAAGTGTTTAAATGTATTTTTTTCAAATTAAAAACTGACTACTTTATCAACACAACTTGAGGATTAGACCACGAGTTGCAAGCGGGTGAAAAAAAATGGCCACGATGGAGATCTCCCCCTAAGATTGGTAAAGTTGTCATATCCCGTGACTAAATCATCCGTACATATTTGGAAATTTTATTTATCACTTAACACATGTTTTGTTTACAACTACGTGCAGATTGTAAATAGGCGCGCCTTAAAGGAGCATCCAATTACGAGGGAGTTCATCAACCATTTAAACGAGAAGGCAACGGAAATGAACTGTAATGGGAAGGAAATATTTTACAACCAGTTCCCTGTATCCACATTTTCCAAACCGTGCAAATCTGGCCTTTGCACCCAGCAACTTTTGGAATTTGGAGACAAGCTCAGGAATTGTCATGGGATGGCATGGATCTCAAATGCACAAATGGATTTGTGGATGGTGAGTTCCAAAAACTTTGATACATGTATCTTGTTCTCTAACATATTCGTGACACCGAATAACTTTTGTTGTGACAGGCACCTGTGGAGTACAATGGCAGAATCTAGTTTTGTGTCTCCAACACCGGAAGAAACAACAACTTGCTTCAGGAGGAAGACATAACTTCCCGGGTTCGCCTCATCTGGGACTCGATGATGAACTCAAACGCTGCCATGTATTTGGTGACATACCTCAGGAGGTTGGAAATTTTACATTATAATTTAGATTGATATCTATTTTGTAAAATTCAACAAATATATTGACTTTAAAATTATAACACAGTTCACATTGGTTCCTCATCCTCATTTGTCTCGGAAAGAACCATGTCTACACATTGGACACACTCACCAATGGTATTTAGCCTAAGGATTACATAGAGACACAAGTTATTTCTAGGTAATAATTTTAGCACCATTAACCCTGCTTCTTCCAATTATAGTTTTTTCAAAGGTAGTAACTGAAACATGTCACAGGGCTCCATGTCAATATGAGAGGTTGAAGAGGAACAATGAACCCTCACCGAATTTCAGCTGGAAGATAACAAGCATCAATGTAAGTAGTATGCATACATAGTTTAACATACTTAGTAAGTTTTATTCTTAACGTACACTAATTTAATTATCAATTCTTTTATTCTATCTTAGCACCGACGACAAGGAAGTTGCTGGGAATGTGGCTACTATGTCATGCGATTCCTTGAGGAGCTCGCCCTCGAGATAACTTCCGACAATCATATCGACGTAAGTATCGAAACTCCAACACAAATGATATAATATGTGTATGGCTTACATTGCATTAACCCCGTCATACAAACTAACTTTCAATCTGATCGAAATGCTGATTTTTCCAGAGGAGCAAGGCCCATACAAAGCCTACGAACTTCAGGAGGTAGCGGCCAAGTGGTGTGAGGCATGGGTTAACATTTATGCAACGGTGGCCAGAAATGATCCAGACCAATTTCTTGAGTGATGTCCGTGGAAGGGTGATGGGAATTTGGCGTACATGAAGTGATATGGCATGATTTCATATTGACATTGATTTCATTTATTCTTTTCAAGTACAATTTGGCCATTGTTATTTACTTCTTTAGTTGCCGAGTAAATTTTCCAAGTAAGGGATTATTTATAATAAATTTCTCCACGTGGTCTATCTGGGATAGCACGACAATTTTAAAATTGACCCACGCAAATTTTTCATACATTGAGCACTGCTTGACAATTAAGAACCAATGCTAAATGGTAACTGGTGCTTCAAATTTGGAACCGGTGACACCGGTGCCTAAATCATCACTACAACCGGTGCTATTTTAAAATTACCGGTGCTATAAATCATCAATATTACCGGTGCTATTTTTAAAAGTACTGGTGCTATAAATGATACTTAGAAACAACGGAAAACTTTCTTTACCGGTGCTAGAATATGATCACCGGTACATATATATACTACCGGTGATCAAAAACTGTACTAGGCATGTCGATTTTTTTCACCAGTAATTTAATTTTTCAGCACCAGTTCATAACATATTGGTACTCAACTTTTAGCACCGGTACTAGTTCTAACTATCGGTGCTAAAAATTATACCTAGCCGACATATTTGTGCACTGGTATCTGAAATTTTTATCACCAGTACGCAAGTTATCGGTGCTAATTATTAGCACAGGTATGTCTTACCGGTGCTACTATGACAACTTTTTAGCACCGGTCACATACGCACCGGTATCCCAGAGGGCACATAACCGGTGCCTATGGTGGGCTTCTACCAGTGCCTAAGGGCGGAACTACCATGGCGTGTGGTAGGGCTCCAGCCCTACCTGAGATTCCGGCGCCATGGTAGTAGTGGTTAAAAGCGTTTCCCAGTGGCTGAGCAGAGCTTTTCCGGCGTTTTTCATTTTTCCGGCATAAGCAATCGGGGAAGAAGGTTCTAAAGACCTTCTTTTTTTTAGCCTATAATACATCAAAATGGCGTCGTTTTGGCTCAAGTCAAACAACGTCATTTTTATTAGTGCTATAGAAAAAAAAAATTTAAATTTGGGTATTTGTATTTGGCCAAAATCCAAAAATGGATGACCCGAATTTTGCCACAAAACACTCTCAGCGTTCCAAATTTTGCCACAAACCCAAATTTTTGCTTGTGCCCAGCATTCCAACATCCAGCTCATGTCGCCGCCACTGGCCGAGACTTCGGACGCCGCCCCACCACCGTTATTCAGTCCAGCCCTCTGTTTTCCTCTTCATCTAGGCTCCTCTTTGTGTTTATGACTTGAAAGAGGTAATTTAATTTTAGGGTTTATTGTTTATATTATTTTTTCCTTCAAAATTTAATTTACATGAATATTATTTTTAGATTGGATGTAGAATTGAAGTTATATGGTTGTATCAATTGAATTTCACATGTATAATTATAAATTATAATTGTTTGATTTATTATTTATGTGAAATTGACAGATTATGGAATTAGGGATATTTGTTAAATTGAATTTACATGAATATGATTTTATAAATTATTTGTTATTATAATTTATTATTGTTTCATAATGCTCTTGGATTTTATAAGAATGAATTCAATTTACATATTTTCCCTATTTGATATTTAATAGGTTATGGACAAATTTTTAATTCGAAGTAGAGGATTTCCATCTTCTCAGAGATCGAATGAACCTAATGAACAAAGGCACAATGAAGAGGGAGAGGATAGTAGCATAAAACAATCTTGCGTAGAATTCAATCGGAATGATATTATAAGGATCCCGGGCTACGTAAACCTATTGAAGAGATTGATGTTTCTATTAGAGGTGAAGTGCTTAGAGAATATATATTAAGAGGTCTTTGCCAACCTAAGAATCATACTTTTCCCAAGACATTGTTCAATTTTGAATTTAGAAGTTTTCAAAAGGGTTAGTTTGATGAATTTGATTGGTTTGAGTATAATGTTTCAAAGGATGCTGCCTTTTGTTTTCCTTGATATCTTTTTAAGAATTCAGCAAAAGAGATGGCATATACTGTGGATGGGATAAAAAATTGGAAGAATACCCTTCAATTATTTAGGAAACATGCTACGAATGTGGATGGAAGTCATCATGGTGCAGCAATCAAATTGAGAAATTTTAGCCTTCAAAAGCAAAGTATCTTACATTGTTTCGACGCTCATGTTACTGAAGCAGAGAAGGCATACCGCACACATTTGACTACGGTATTGGATGTGACAAGATACTTGTTAAAACAAGGTTTGGCTTTTCTTGGTCATGATGAGGGTTGGGATTCCATCAACAAGGGTAATTATCTTGAATTGGTTGACTGGTATTGCAAGCGAAGTGAAGATGTTGCTAAGGTAATGAATGAAAATGCTCCCGAAAATTGCAAGTTGACATCCCCTAAAGTTCATAAACAGCTCTCAAGTGCTTGTGTTGGTAAGGTAACTGATGCTATTGTTAATGACATTGGAGATAGTGTATTTTCTCTTCTTGTTGATGAGATGCATCAATAAAAGAGCAAATGAGGTTGTTTTGAGATATGTCAACAAGCAAGGATGCATTGTTGAGCGTTTTCTTGCTCTTGTGCACGTTTCCAATACTAAAGCTATTACTTTGATGGAGGTTCTTAAGCAACTGTTTGTAGATAAGAAATTGTCCTTGTCAAAGTTGAGAGGTCAAGGATATAATTGGGCTTCAAATATGCGAGGTGAGTTTAATGGATTGCAAGCTTTGATATTGAAAGAAAACTCTTCTGCAAGGTATATTCATTGCTTCTCTCGCCAAATTCAATTGGTTGTTGTTTCTGTTGCATATAGTACTCTATCTGTGAGTGAATTTTTCAGGTATCTTGTTAAAACTGTGAATCTAGTTGGAGGTTCATGTGTTAGAAAAGAGATACTTGTGTAATTAGAACATGCTAGACTTGTAGAGGCATTGGAGAGTGGGGAGAATGTTAGTGGAAGAGGTAAAAATCAGGAAATGAGTTTGAGACGGCCTGGTGATACCCGTTGGGGATCACATTACACTACTATTCTTCATTTTGAGGCTATGTGGTCTTCTATTATTCAAGTGCTTCTTAATATCTGTGAGCATAGCAATTTAGATGAAAATAACTCTACAGCAAAGGGTTTGATTGATAGAATGGACAGTTATGAATTTGTATTTTGTATGTTTTTTATGAAGCATTTGTTGGGAGCTACAAGTCAATTGTCCCTTACCTTGCAACAAAGAGATCTAAATATTTCGATGGCAGTGCGAATGATGAATAGAATGAAGGCTGAATTGCAAGAATTCAGAGATGGTGGTTTTGATAAATTATTGAATGGGGCCAACACATTCTGTGTGAAGCATGGGATCACATTAGACATGATGGAAGCACAACGGAAAATTCGTCACCGTTGTAGGCGGCGTGGAGAAATGTTGACCAATCATGATTTCTACCGTGTTGATAATTTTCTTCAGGTACTACTTTCATATTTACATACTTTAATTTATTTTGTTTATATTATTTTATATGTATTTTTTATCTTATTGTTTTATTTTTTATTATTTCAATACTATACCGTTGACAGGATGATTCTAGAAATGAATCATCGATTTTCCGAAGCAAGCTCGGAGTTACTCACTTGTAATCATGCCTTGATCCGAGAGAAAGATTTTCCACGTTTGATGTTGGTAAGTTGCTTCGCCTTGCTGAACTCTATCCGGATGATTTCTCCCTAATTGATCGTGTTGAACTTGAGCAACAACTTAATTACTTCCTTAATGATGTGAGAGATAATGATGCCTATTCAGGCATCAATGATCTTGGAAGTGTTGCTCAACATATGGTTCGATCATGTAGCAATGTACCCATTGGTATATCGTCTTATTGAGTTAGCATTAGTTCTACCAGTTGCAACAGCTTCAGTTGAGCGAGTTTTTTCTGTCATGGAGAATATGAAAACCGATCTTCGTAATAGAATGGGAGATTAATGGTTGAATGATGTTATGACGGTGTATATTGAGAAAGATATTTTTATTAAGATCGAGAATGAATCGATTATTCAACGTTATCAAGGCATGGAGTCTCGTGGGTATTTGTTGCCCTCACTTGTTCCTAGTTCTACTTCTAGTAATTCGAGCATTAGAAAGTAGTTATTTTAGCAGTTTAGTGAACTTGTGAAAACTTTATTGTATTGTACTCGATTTATTAAATTATGTACTATTTTAAATTATTTTTGAGTTAATTTTTAAAATTTAAATTTGAGTAGTATTGACCAGCCCCACCTGAAAAAAATCCTGGTTCAGCCACTGCCGATGCCTATGGGGGTTCCTCCCAATAGTGGAATATCCAAACTTTCCCCAATATATCCTTACTCTTTGTTGCCAATAATCAGATAGGAACTTGGCTAGTTTTAGCAGTTCTTTTCTCAATTGAGGTTTTGTCCATGTCTGCTTTGTAATGTTTGTTTTCCGACAGCGCAACTGGTAATTCTTTCTCCATTTCTTTGATCTGATGGTCTAGATTTTCATAAGAGGTTTTGGAACTTTATTGAGTACTGTTAATTCTCTTGCCCAGCACGCTTCGTACCTTTTGGACTAGAACATCCTTCCCCTCGGTATCAAAGATTAATGGCATATGTTCAGACACGGTAATAGGTAAATTAGAACGGTGGCTTTAGTAAAGATTGTGTTCTAATCCTTGGATGCGCGAGCCCTATATAATTTTTCCGGAATCATTTTCTCCTCATTCCTACCATTTGTCTAGTTAAACCAGGACCCTAACTATTTTGGCTCATGTAGATTGAAGTTGTTTAAGTTTGGTTAGAGCTACTGTGTCCTCCATGTTGATATCCAGTCCACCAAACTTATCAATATTTTGCTCGTTAATTTGGTTCCACTCACCTGAACAAACTAGAGGGCACCTACCTTTGTTTTTATAAGGGTGTTGCTAAATCACGCTTTGTATTTTACTATCACATGCCCTAATACGTATATACATATATTTAATTTGAAATTTCAAAAAATAAAATTTAAAAAACAAAATTAAAAATCTAGATTTTCTTCTTCCTCCTTCCTTCACCACTCACTAGCTGCCACCACCTCACCGTCATCACCGCCGGTAACCCCACCTCCCCGCTTGAAAACCCATATCCCCCACCTCCACCGCAGAACCAAGTCGGTGTCGGGAACATCCCCGTCGTGCTCGAAAACCCAGCCCCGCCATCACCCCAACATCTCCCCCACCCAGACCGCCAGTGATGAGCTCATTCCTCCTCATTTTTCCGGTGATATTAGAGGTAGATGAATGGTCTAAGAAATATTAGAGGTAGATGAATGGTCTAAAGTCCATAAATGGGTTTAACTAGAGTTCATTGTATTTTGTCTATTTATTCTTCATAATACATTCTCATGAATAGAGAGGTTTCACTTTAACATGGTATCAGCCAGAACGTCTTAGACGTCCTTTCCTCTCCTTGGCAGCTGCTTCTGTCTCCTTCTCTTCCTTTCTGTCCAAATTCTTCCATTTCCTTCTTTGATTTTCTTCTTTTGCTTCCTTCTTGTTCTTTACAAAATGGCCACCGATGATAAACTCACCTACAGCAATATGATTCACCTTCTCACCATAAAATTGAATGCTTCAAACTATATGATGTGGAGGAAGCAAGTACAACATCTTCTTCGCTCGCAGCGGCTTTTGGGACATATTGATGGATCGAATCCCTGCCCTACGGTTCCGTTGCCACCCTCTTTTGCTCAGGCTGCTGGTTCGTCCTCCCCTTCTGGTTCCTCCAAGGCGGTCTATGAGGAGCTCAAGGCGGCTTATGATCAGTGGATTATTGATGACGAGAAGCTTTGTTGTCTTCTTCTCTCTTCTGTCTCGGTTGAGGTAATGTCCGAGATTTCTTCCTGTGATACGGCTGCTCAGATATGGGATACTCTTGCTAGTGTTTTTCATAATCGTAGTAAGTCATCTATGTTGAGCCTTCGTGTGCAAATTATGAATCTTCGTAAGACTGGGTCAGTTCATGAGTTACACCTTCAATTTAAAGCTTTATTTGATAAACTTGCTGCCATGGATGCCCCTGCCACAAATGATGATATGGTTCTGTGGTTTTTACATGCTCTTGGTGCTGAATTTCGAGATTTTAGTGCCCCTTTGTTGTCTCGTTCTCCGACTCCGGCTTATGTCGATGTTGTGGCGGAGGCGGAAAATCAAGAGGCCTTTCTGAAAAATCTGCAGGGTTTTGGAGTATCCCAGACCGCTTCTGTGGCTTTTCTGGCCCAGAAAAATTTTTCCGGCCATGGTGGTGGCGCGTGGAGCCACGCGCCCGCGCGTGGGGGTGGCGCGTGGGGCTCACGCACCGGCAGAAATGGTCGCGGCGGCGGCCGCGGTCGTGCAGGTGGTCGTGGCAGTTCTCCTGGTGGTCAGGGAGGTGCTGGTTCGGGCAGAACTGTTGTGGAGTGCCGGTATTGCCATAAACTCGGTCACACCGCTCAAACGTGTTACAAGTTGTTCCCGCCGCGGCGTGAAGAAGCTGCTGTCCGTGATGATTCTGCCCTCTTGGCCCAGCAGTTCCGAAGTTCCTTGACCATGGAGCCTTCTCATACGGCATCGGATTGGTACATTGATTCCGGAGCAACCAATCATCTCACCTCTTCCGCCTCTGCTTTGGAGAGTGTGACTCCTTACTCTGGTATTTCTCGAATTTCTGTTGGTAATGGTGATTCCATTGGTATTCATTCTGTTGGTGATTGTCAACTTACTTCTGCCTTGCGGTTAACTGATGTTTTATATGCTCCGGATGTGTCTAAAAATCTTTTATCTATAAGTCGTCTTACTCGGGACCTTGATGCATTTGTGATTTTTGATGACCAAAATTTTGTTATTCAGCACAAAGTCACCAAGGCGATCATGGGCAGAGGTCGTAGTGTGCATGGTTTGTATGTGCTGGATAGAGGCGAGGCTGCTTTATTATCTTTTATATCTCAGAATAAAAATCGAGTATCATTTGATTTATGGCATGCTCGTCTTGGCCATGTGGCCCCTACTGTTATTTCTCATTTGATTAAGACTGGAGCTTTGTGTGCTTCCTCTTTATTACCTAAGCCGGGACTGTGTGCCCCCTGTGTGATGGCTAAAGGTCAAAAACAATCTTTTTCTGTTAACCCTAAACGGACTTTGAAGGTTTTGGATTTGGTGCATTGTGATTTATGGGGACCAGCCCCTGTTTTGTCAGAAAGTGGTTTTGCTTATTATGCTCTTTTTGTGGACGATTATTCTCGTTTTTCCTGGCTATATCCTCTCCGCAGAAAATCGGATTTTTTCGATGTTTTTTTGCAGTTTGAGGCTTTCGTACAAAACCAGTTTTCTTCCACCATCAAAACTTTTCAGAGTGATGGTGGGTCCGAATTTCTCAATAATCGTCTTCGCTCGCATTTTGCCTCGAAAGGCATTCATCACCAAGTCTCCTGTCCTTACACTCCGGAGCAGAACGGTCGCGCAGAACGAAAACACCGTCATGTGGCTGAAATGGGATTGTCTATGTTATTCCATTCTCACTTGCCTTTGTCTCACTGGGAAAATGCTTTTGCTGCTGCAGTATACACTATTAACAGGTTGCCTACTCCTGTTCTTGACGGTGCTTCTCCCTATGGTGTTCTATTTGGTCGGACTCCAGAATACTCGAATTTCAGACCCTTTGGCTGTAGGGTCTACCCTTTTGTTTGGCCATATGCTGATCACAAGCTGTCCCCTCATAGTATCCCATGCCTTTTTGTGGGTTACAGCTCTCACTATAAGGGGTTTCGTTGTCTGGATACTATTACTGGCCGGATTTACATCACTCGTCATGCTCGCTTTGATGAGACATGCTTTCCTTTGGCTACTGGAAGTACTGCGCAGGTGTTTTCTTCTTTGGATGTTCTATCTTTTATGGATCCCGAGTCCTCTGTTTCTGAACCAGCCTCATCTTCTCCGACAGCCTCTTATGGTCCTTGTACAGTCTGTGATGACTCACCATCTCCAGTTAACCCATCTCGATCCCTGCCAGATCCTCCGGTTACTTCTCATCCTGCTACTCCGCCATCTTCTCCACCTCTGATTCCTCCGCCATCTACTCCTTCGTTTGTTTCTCCATCTCCGAGAGCTCATCATATGGTTACCAGGAATCAGGATGGTACTCGTCGTATCAAATCTCATCCTGATTTTGTTCCCACTGGTCTTCTAGCTGCGGTTTTGGATCATTCTGAGCCTCGCGACTATCGTGCAGCTCGTCGGGACTCGAAATGGGTAGATGCCATGGATGAGGAGATGGATGCACTTAGAAGACAGCACACTTGGGAGTTGGTACCTCGTCCTTCGAATGCCAATATTGTTGGGTCGAAATGGGTCTATCGCTTGAAATACAGACCTGATGGCAGCATTGATCGTTACAAGGCTCGTCTGGTCGCTCAAGGTTACTCGCAGATTCCTGGCTTCGATTTCGATCACACGTTTAGTCCAGTAGTTAAAGCTGCCACAGTTCGGACTGTTCTTGCTATCGCTACTCTGCGACGGTGGCCCTTGCATCAGCTTGATGTCAAGAATGCGTTTCTCAATGGCGTTCTTGACACACTGGTCTATATGGCTCAGCCTGTCGGTTATCAGGATCCTGCTTGTCCTACTCATGTCTGCCGACTTCAGAAGGCTATTTATGGCCTGAAACAGGCTCCTCGAGCCTGGTTTGATAGATTCAGCTCTTTTTTGCGTCAGCTTGGTTTTGTTTGTAGCTCGTCGGATACATCTCTGTTTATTTTCTCTCGGGGTTCTACACTGCTGTATCTCTTGGTTTATGTTGATGACATCATTCTCACTGGCAATGATAAGGGTGCCATTCGCCAGTTCATCTCTCGGACTGATAAGGAGTTTTCCATCAAGGACTTAGGGTCTCTGACTTACTTCCTTGGTCTTGAGGTGTCCACTTCTCCTTCCGGTCTCTTTCTTGGGCAAGCCAAGTATGTTCGTGATATTTTTTCTCGAGCAGGCATGACTGACACTTCTCCGGTTACCACTCCGTTTGTTCCACTCTCACAGCTTCACAGCAGCTCCAGCGCTCCTTTTGGTAATCCGACCCTTTATCGCTCTCTGGTGGGTGCCCTTCAGTATCTGACTATCACCCGTCCAGATTTGTCTTTTGCTGTCAACTCTGTCAGTCAGTTCCTTCAGGATCCTCGGGAGGATCATTTTGCAGCTGTCACTCGGATTCTTCGGTATGTGGCTGGGACGCCCCACCTTGGTCTCACTTTTCGCACGGGGGGATCCTCTGATGTTTGTGCTTACTCTGATGCTGACTGGGCTCGCTGCTTGGAGACGCGTCGTTCGACCTATGGTTATGCTGTTTTCTTGGAAGACATCTTGGTGTCCTGGAGTGCCAAGAAGCAACCCACTGTCTCGCGCTCGAGCTCGGAGTCTGAATACCGCGCTCTTGCAAATACGGCTGCTGAAGTCATTTGGCTCTCCCACCTTCTGAAGGAGTTGCATTTTCCGCTGGATGGGTCGCCTCTTCTTTTGTGTGACAACAACAGCGCGATCTTCTTAGCTCAGAATCCTGTTGCTCATAAGCGGGCGAAGCACATTGACATCGACTACCATTTTGTTCGAGAGTTAGTTGCCTCTGGGAAGCTTCGAGTTAGTCATGTGCCCACTTCATTGCAGCTTGCGGATATTTTCACGAAAGGGCTTCCAAAGCCATTTTTTGAATTTTTCCGTTCCAAGCTTTGCGTTTCGGTTAACCCGACACTTCGCTTGAGGGGGGATATTAGAGGTAGATGAATGGTCTAAGAAATATTAGAGGTAGATGAATGGTCTAAAGTCCATAAATGGGTTTAACTAGAGTTCATTGTATTTTGTCTATTTATTCTTCATAATACATTCTCATGAATAGAGAGGTTTCACTTTAACAGGTGATAAGGTATTAGAATCATGGGCTTCTATCATAAAACCAATTGGTACTATGTAGAGGTGACTCATGATCTTATATACTAAGTTATATGAATGTCAACCACCAATATGGGGACTAACTCTAACACGCCCCCTCACGTGCAGCGGCATGAATCAGTGCGTAAACGTGACAGAATGGGGGTAACGGGCCAACCTTGGGCTCTGATACCATATTAAAATCATGGGCTTCTATCATAAAACCAATTGGTACTATGTAGAGGTGACCCATGATCTTATATACTGAGTTATATGAATGTCAACCACCAATGTGGGACTAACTCTAACATAAGGAAACCCTCTTGAGTGGTGGTTCTCACCGGTGGAAACAAGAGTGGTGGCTCTCGAGCGGTGGTGAGGTGGGGAAACGAGAACGGGGCAGTGAGGGGAAACGAGAACCAGGCGACAAAAGCCGGGTCGAGGCGGGGAAATGAAAATAAGGTGACAAGAACGGGGCAACGAGAAGGGCCGAGATGGGTGATGAGTTCAGGGCAGGGCGGCGCGACGGGAACCGAGGTGGGGATGGCGATGGGCAGGGAAGGAAATCGAGTCGGGGATGGCGATGGGCGAGAACGAGAACTTTAGTTCTGAAGCGCCGGCTCGCCGGGAACGCCAGGTGTTTTTTTTTAATAAATGTATATTGATATAAACTCCATTCCAAAAATTACACAGTTTGGGCTTTCACTCCCAGCCCTATACTCCTACGTCGGTGGACTGCAGGCTTAGTCTACGTCCTCCTTTTAAACAGACGTAAAGAGAGAATAAATCAAGAAGTTCAGTTTAGTAAAAACATTTCCTCTAGTCCTCCTCTAGTATCTCCTACATATCTTCTTCCAGCTTCCTTTTGACAAACTTGTGATCCCTCCAATTGCATTCTGTACCAATCTGAAATGCCAGTACCTCGGCCTTCAACTCTTTCTTCTCAAAAATTTTGCTGTTTCTTTCTCTCCAAACATAATACAATGCAGCAGTTAATAATTGCAGCTTCCTTCCATTTTTCTTTTTTGCCTGCTGGAACATCCATTTTTTCATCTCCCTGAGATTGCCAAAGGACCTCAACTCCAATCTTCTACAAATTTCCTTAATAAAACAGCATTCCCGAGAAGATGTATTTTGCGTCAGTAATCTTGTATTGCTGACAGGAATATATAGAGTACAATAAGGTGATAGAATATGAGTAGAACTCTAGCTTAGTCTACATGACTTATCTAGAATCAATTATAATCTAATCAGAAATATGATTTACTCTAACACCCCCCTCAAGCAAAGCGTCGGATGTTCAGCGACGCAAAGTTTGGACCGGAAGAACTCAAAGAGGGGACGAGAGAGTCCTTTGGTGAAGATGTCAGCAATTTGAAGACCAGTGGAGACATGTGCAACACGCAGCTTGCCAGATGCCACCAACTCATGAACAAAATGATAGTCGATATCAATATGTTTGGCCCGTTTATGAGCAACTGGATTTTGAGCCAAGAAAATGGCATTGTTGTCACATAGCAGGAATGGGGAGCTCGAAAGCGGAAGACGAATGTCGCGAGGCAAACGAGTCAACCAGACCATCTCCGAGGCAGTGTTGGCAAGGGCTCGATACTCATACTCAGTGCTGGATCGAGAAACGGTAGGTTGCTTCTTGGTACTCCAAGAAACTAGATTTCCACCAAGAAAGACTGCATATCTATACGTAGATCGGCGAGTCTCAAGATAACGAGCCCAATCAGCATCTGAATACTCCAAGACCTCGGGAGTACTAGCCGAGCGAAAAGTGAGGCCAAAATGAAGAGTGCCTCTGACGTAGCGAAGAATCCGAGTGAATGTGGCATAATGGTCAGTACGAGGATCCTGAAGAAACTGACTGACTGTGTTGACCGCAAATGCCAGATCAGAATGAGTAATCGTCAGATACTGGAGGGCACCAACAAGAGATCGATACAACGTCGAATTCTGAAATGGCGGACTGGTGGAGCTATGCAACTGCGAACCAGGAACAAAAGGGGTAGAGACCGGGACCGCATCGGACATACCTGCACAAGTGAGAATATCTCGAGCATACTTAGCTTGACCGAGAAGCAGACCCGAGGAAGTGGGTGATACTTCTAAGCCAAGAAAGTAATGGAGAGCACCCAAATCCTTAATAGCAAACTCCCAATGTGTCTGATCAATAAACTTTCAAAGAAGCTCAGAGTCATTGCCTGTGAGAATAATATCATCAACATACACCAGGAGATAGAGCAAGGACGAGCCGAGAGAGAGAGAGAACAAACAGGGAAGTATCGGCAGAACTGCACCGAAACCCGAGTTGAGATAAATAGGTGTTGAACCACCGGAACCATGCTCAAGGTGCTTGCTTAAGACCATAAATTGCCTTTCGCAAGCGGCAGACATAATCAGGATGAAGAGAGTCCTTATAACCAACGGTTGTGCCATATAGACCGGAGTATCAAGAATACCGTTCAAGAAGGTGTTCTTGACATCCAATTGATGAAGAGGCCAGGACCGTATAGTGGCAATGGTAAGAATGGTTCGGGCAGTGGAAGCCTTGACAACCGGACTAAAGGTATGATCAAAATCAAAACCCGAAATCTGAGAGAACCCTTGCACAACAATGCGAGCTTTGTGACGATCAACCGTACCATCAGGATGACACTTCAGCTGGTAAACCCATTTGGAGCCAACAACGTTGACACCAGAAGGACGTGGTGGAAGGTCCCAAGTATGCTGTCCTTGTAAGGCAAGAATCTCCTCATTCATCGCAGCAATCCAAGACGGGTCCTTCAACGTCGAACAATAATCTGTGGGCTCGGACTGAGTGAGAGGGAAGCAAGTAGGCCATAAGCCACAAGACCAGAATAGTCTCAATGCTAAACATCCCCAGTAGAAAATCGAGTGGCCATGGGATGAGTACGACGCCGCGAAGACGAAGCCAGAGGAGAAGAAACCGAAGAGGGCCCCAGAGACTGAATATCAGAGGTGGCCAAAGATGATGCAGCAGAGGGAGGAGAGCTAGCCACCAGTGACTAGGATGGGGTAGACAGGTCAACAGTCGATGAAACAGATTCCATCGAGCCTAAAGAATCGGGCATAGAAGACGGCTGATCAGAAGTCGAGAGGGGCAGACCAGAACTGCCATCAGCATCCAGAAAAATAGCAATGTCTAAAGTTGAGGGAGCAAAGCCAGTGGCCGAGGTGGAAGACGAGGCAAAAAGAAAACAGCATTCATCGAAGCGTGTATGGCGAGTGACAAAAATCTTACCAGTGGCAGGATCAAGGCAACGAAAGCCCTTATAATAACAGTTGTAACTGATGAAAACACAAGGAATGCTTCGTGGAGATAACTTGTGAAGGGCCACGGGACGAACATAAGGAAATACTCGACAACCAAAGGGATGGAAGTTCGAGTAGGTCAGATCACGATGAAAAAGAAGTCAATACGGAGAAGTTCCTTGTAACACCGGAGTTGGAAGCTGATTTATGGTGTAAACCGCAGTAGCAAAGGCAATATCCCATCTCAACGGGGGCAGATGGGAATGAAAGAGCATAGTAAGTCCCATTTCGGCAACATGTCTGTGCTTACGCTCGGCCCGACCATTTTGCTACGGGGTGTAAGGACACGAAACTTGATGATGAATGAGCGTAAGCGCGTATTTAAGAACTCTATGCCACCTTCACTCTGAAAAACCTTAATTTTGGACGTAAATTGATTCTCAACTAAGGCCTCGAACTGCAAGTAAGTGTCGATAAACTCGGATTTTTTACGCAAGGGAAAAAAACATGTAAAGCGAGAATAATCATCCACAAACAAGGCATAATAAGAGAAAAAAATTCAAGACAAAACTGGGGAAGGCCCCCACAAATCACAATGAATCAAATCCAGGATGTGCGCAGCACGCTTATTATTCTCAACAAAAGCTAACCGCTGCCCCTTTGCCATAACACATGGGGCGCAAGTATGCGGTTTGGGTAGTAAAGAAGAAACAGACAAGAGACCATACTTCTGTAAACTAGAGATGATAGAGGCTAGAACATACCCCGGCCGAGCATGGCAGAGCTCAAAAGATGCCCGTCCAGTATTCTGTTACAAGAAGGAAACGAGTGTTGCGCCACCCTTGTCCAAAACGTACAGGTCACCTTCACTGTGGCCCTTGCCCACGACTTCCTTGGAAACTTTGTTCTGAATCACAAAGTTTCGATCATCAAAAGTAACAAAAACATTTAAATCCCTGGTCAATTTACTAATGGATAGTAAATTCTTAGTGATGGCAGGTACCACCAGAACATCAGACAGTGTCAAAGAATCAGAAATCCAAGAATCACCAATATGAGAAATTGGAACAAAAGCACCATTACCAACAGAACATAGGAATTACCAGAGTAAGGTGCGACACTGTCAAGTCCAGACGCAGAAGATGCCATATGACTGGTGGCACCAGAATTAACGTACCAGTCGGATGTGCGAGAGTGTGGCTCTATTTGTAATGAAGCCTGAAAATTGTCAGCCAGGTGCGAGGAATCAGAACGACAAGTCTGTGCTAACATCTTGTAGCATGTAGCCGCATAATGGCCCGGACGACCACACCAGGTACATGGGGACGGCCGCATCCAGAACTGGCCCCAGTCGTGAACTAACCAGAGCCAACGCCAAACCGACCACCTCTGTGACTACCAGAACGACCGCCTCGAGGGGCACGGGAACCCCAAGCGCCGCCACCCCTGGCTGGCGTGTGATCCCAAGAACGCCCGGCAAAAGGCTGTTCGTCTGCAAAGAATGCCACTGGGCAAGAAGCAGGGATCGAATTGCCTTGAAGATTTTTCAAAAATGCCTCATGATTCTTGGCGCGAGACAAAAACATCAGCATAAAGTGGGGTAGGAGAAGAATTAATCAGAGGAGCAAAAAAATCCTTGAACTCAGACCCTAGAACAGTTAAAAACCAGATAATTTGATCATCATTAGAAACAGGAGAACCCATAAGGGATAACTGCTCAAAAATGTCTTTAAATTGTAAGTGAAGTTTATGAACAGAGCCTCTCTTACGTATACCATGGGCATCGGCTCGAAGACGAAGAATGGTGGAAGTGTTGTTGGTCTGAAAAGTGGCGCAAAAACTGTCCCAGATATCCTTGACAGTCACACACGAGGCCGCAAGTTCTGAGAGGACCTCAGGAGAAAGAGAGGAGAACAATAAGCTACAGAACCTCTGGTCTTCATCCATCCGGAGATCATAAGCATCCTTGGCCATATTGTAAACCGCCTGAGCAGCCGCACGATCAGGAGGATAAGCGCGGAGGGTGGTGGCAAAGGAGAAAGATGTTGAACCAACCATCGGCAGAGTGGGCAGAGGAGGACGTGGAATCAACCCATCGAGATATCTGAAAAGCTTCTGAGGGTGAAGAACATATTCAATCTAGTGTTTCCAGAGAAGAAAATTGGTCTTTTGAGTTTAATTTGTAGCATTTGGAGAAGAGTATTAAACGATAATTTTTCACTGGCCATGATGAGAATGGAAAAAGCAGTTCGGCCGCTAGAGGAAAAAGAAGGAGAAGAGGCAGCCAGAAAAACATTTAGGTTTTAGAAGGTAAATCAGAACATTGCTCTGATACCATGAGAAGATGTATTTTGCATCAATAATCTTGTATTGCTGACAGGAATATATAGAGTACAATAAGGTGATAGAATATGAGTAGAACCCTAGCTTAGTCAACATGACTTATCTAGAATCAATTATAATCTAATCAGAAATATGATTTACTCTAACAAATCCATAAAACGTTGACGAGAAGTTTCATTCTGATAATCTCAAAAACATCAAGATTGCTGACCACTAAGTATCCCAAACTATTGCAGCATGTCCACAGATGCAAGTTTCCCATTCAAAATCATCCAGATGAAAAATCTGTGTTTTGGATGGATCAATTTGTGCCAAACTATTTTTGATTTGGCTTTCACTTCATCTCTACCTTTGAGCAGGTTATACACTTCTCTGATCTGCAGTTTCCCCTTCTTATCACAGCATCTTTCCAGCTTACTTTTCATTTGCCTTCCTAGCCTGAGCAAAGTCTTCCATGCATGCCTAGCTTTGAGAGTCTGTGATTTTGAAGTAACTAAATTTCTTTCCCTTCATATAGTATGCCTGAAGTCATTGCACCCAGAGTATGTCTGCCTTTCTGTCAATATCCCACACATGTTGGCATAGTGCAGCAAGGTTCCAAGCTGTTGGATCTCTTACCCCCCCCCCCCCCCCCCCGTTCCTTCTCTTTTCTTCCCCAAATAGAATAGCATCCCAAAACACTGCATTGAATCCCCTTCACCTTCTTTTCTTCCCCATAAATAGCAGGTACATATTTTCACTATCCCGCTATTAACACTTTCAGGTATCTTCATGATTCCACCCCAGCAACCTGTGATACTGAGTAAAACTAAATTTATCAGTTGAATTTTTCAAGCATGTGATAGGTTCCTAAAACTCCATCTTTTAATTCTTTTCATGATCTTCTCCAGTGGATTTTCACAGTCTTCTTTGTCTCATTTAACTGTAGATAGTGGCAATTTGGTGAACGTCGTTTCACTCAGTAAAATAATCTACAACTCTTAAGATGAAATTAGCACAGTAGTAAGCAGATTCGATCCCATGAGGAACGGAGCAAAAACTATAATAAAATACCTACAAATATAGAATATTTTTGGTGTAGCCACCACGCCTTAATTTTCAGATTTAACTAACAATTAATAATGCAACTAACTAATAAATAATAATAATGCAACTAACAGATATAAAAATCTATAAAATATATGAATAAGGTAATTGGCTCAGAATAGCTCACATTAGTTAAACATTGATCATAGGTGCAAAGATAAATCAATTCATATGCATCTATTAGTTATAGGAAAGTAGGTACGCTTAACCTCCCAAATTCTTTCGTACTTTATTGACAATTAACCAATTATAATTAACTAATTGTTTCTCTTACCAATATGCCCCCGAAAAGTATTCGTTGAACCAGATACACACCTTGATAGCATTAAGAATGAAAAGAACCTGATATAGCAATTACCAAAGTAAAAGAAAATAGTAACGCACACTTAATTGTTCCCCGTATTGCTATTACAGTCTTAGCTAGTTAGTTGTTTTTCACAAGAACTCGATACTTACTAACCATTTCCAACGATTACGTATTGGTGGAATTAGATAGCAATATCCCAATAATATTCAAGTTGGCTAGACTTAAACACATTAAGAATAGATTAAACCAAGAACAATCAAGAACACATAAGAATCAATTATAAAATAATTAGGACTCACGATTCATAAACTAATGTTTGTTATTCCATGCCGATATATGAATTAGCTACTCATGATAATTAAACTAAACAAATGAATAATATAATATTTAAACATAACTAACTACGTAATATAATAATAATAATAATAATTAAACCAAACCGTGATAACGATGCAACGGTTTTGCGGTCCAATAATAATGATAATACTGAATCGGAAAGAACAATGGCATGCGCAACCCTCCTCTGTAGCCTTAGAAACCAAACTGACTAATGTATATAATTAACTCCAAAACTAAAACCTAAACTACTGCTTAAATAATGTATCAATGTCTGCAAACCCTTTACGCCAGTGTGTATATATATACACGCGTATTACAAGACTTAATTACAATCAGAATTTTCTTCCGAAAATAAATCAAAATCTATTCCAACTCTAATTAACTAATTCTAAAATTAAGGAATTTCAATTGGAATGAGATAATACAATCATTATCATATGTAAAGTGAATATCTTTATTTTCTTCAAATCCACATCTCTCAATAATTCACTTTTTACCCTATAACTTCAGCAATTCTGCTTTTCCCTCTCTTCCTTCATCCCTGGAAAAATGTCTTATAAAATAAGAACATTTTCCATTGGAGCACATCACCTCACTAAAAACCTTAACCTAGAAAACCCAGTGGGAAAAAAATGTTGGTTAAGGGAAAAATAGTACAATGTATAGCTTCCTCTCAATTCTTCACAATCAATGAATTCCTGCACCAAAAACACCTAAAATTGAAAATTATATCTCAATAAAATTATGATAATCCCACAAAATATGAACACAATATAACACACATCACAATCCTAAGTACTTCACTGGGAACTCACTCTTCATTACCTGCAATACAGATGCAAGTACTGCTTTCTCCCTTTCATCCATTTTTTAAAAAACCACTGTTGATTTCTTTGTGTTTACCTCTAAACCTACAGCTTCTTGGAACTGTTTCAGGCATTTTTTGACCCCCTCCACTGATTTTCGATTAGCCCCATAGAATAATAGTAAATCATCAGCAAATAATAATGAATGCACACCAGCTTTTCCACACCTCTGTTGGTAACTTATAAGCTTTCTATCAAAATCTCTCTTCAACAATCTTGATAGATATTCCATATTGATTACAAACAAGAAGGGAGACATTGGATCACCCTGCTTGACACCTTTCCCAGCCATGAAAGTATCGGTGTATCTACCATTTGAACTTAGGCAAAAGGAAACATTCATCACACACTTCTTAATCCAATCTACAAATAGCTCAAGAAACTTCAAATCTTTCAGCCACTCCATCATAAATTCCCAGCTAATATTATCAAATGCTTTACTTAAATCAAGTTGAAGGACACAGCTAGGCTTCATTGTTTCATTTTTATATCCAAGCAGTAACTCATGTGCTAGTAAGATATTATGAGCTATATGTCTTCCTTTTATGAAAGCACTTTGATTAGTGCTTATTATATCTGGCAAAACAAATCTCGTTCTATCACACATCACCTTGGTTATCAACTTATATATCACAGAGAAGTAAGCTGAGAGAATGATTTGCCGTAATTAATTGTATTATTGATATCTAAATATATAGAGAGTACAATAGAGGTATAATAAGGAAAGAACTCTAATCAGAATAAATCATAATCTAGTCAGGAGTCTGATTTAGTCTAACACCCCCCCCCTCAAGCGAAGCGTCGGATGCTCGCTGACGCACAGCTTAGACCTGAAGAACTCGAACAGCGGACAAGAGAGCCCTTTGGTGAAAATGTCCACAATCTAAAGAGAAGTCGGAATATGAGCAACGTGCAGCTTTTCAGATGTCACCAACTCACAAACAAAATGATAGTCGATGTCGATGTGCTTCGTCCGCTTGTGCGCCACTGGATTCTGAGCCAAGAAGATAGCACTACTGTTGTCGCATAACAACAGTGGAGAACCAGAAAGTGGAACCCGAAGATCACGAAGCAAATGAGTGAACCAAACCACTTCTGAGGCAGTGTTGGCGCGAGCACGGTATTCAGACTCAGTGCTAGAGCGAGAAACAGTGGGCTATCTCTTGGCACTCCAAGAAACCAGATTCCCACCAAGAAAAACCGTATAACCATAAGTTGACCGACAAGTCTCCAAACAGCGAGCCCAATCAGCATCAGAGTATCATAACACATCAGAAGTACTAGCAGAGCAAAACCGGAGACCAAAATGAAGAGTGCCACGAACATATCGCAAAATCCGAGTCACAACAGCAAAATGGTCATCTCTGGGATCCTGAAGATACTGACTCACCGTGTTGACCGAGAATGCCAAATCTGGGCGAGAGATGGTGAGATACTGGAGGGAACCAATAAGAGAACGATAAAGTGTAGGATCCCGAAATGGAGGACTAGTAGAGCTGTGAAGCTGAGAACCAGCAACAAATGGAGTAGAAACTGGTGCCGCGTCAGACATACCAGCCCGATTCAAAATATCCCGAGCATACTTTGCTTGGCCAAGCAGTAATCCTGGGGAGGTAGGCGAAACTTCAAGACCAAGAAAGTAATGAAGAGCACCAAGATCCTTGATCGCAAACTCGTTGTGTGTCTGATTAATGAACTGGCGAAGAAGAGTCGAGTCATTGCCTGTAAGAATGATATCGTCCACATACACAAGTAGGTACAGTAATGACGACCCTCTCGAAAGGACAAACAAAGAAGTATCAGCTGAGCTGCACCGAAAACCAAGTTGTGTCAGATAACTGCTGAAACGCTGGAACCAAGCCCAAGGAGCCTGCTTAAGACCATAAATGGCCTTTTTCAAACGACAAACATAGTCTGGATGGACAGAATTCTGATAACCAACGGGCTGCTTCATGTAGACAGGAACATCAAGAACACCATTAAGGAAAGCGTTCTTGACATCCAACTGATGAAGTGGCCAGGAACGCATGGTGGCTATGGCAAGAACCGTCCTAACAGTGGAGGCTTTGACCACAGGACTGAAAGTGTGGTCAAAATCAAAACCCAGAATCTGCGAGAAACCCTGCACTACAAGTCTAGCTTTGTGACGCTCAATAGTGCCATCTGGTCGATACTTGAGCCTATAGACCTATTTGGAGCCAACAATGTTGACATTCGAAGGTCGAGGCACCAAATCCCAAGTGTGCTGACCATGAAGAGCATCCATCTCATCATCCATGGCTGAAACCCAGGCTGGATCCTGAAGGGCAGTGCGATAATCAGTGGGCTCTGTCTGAGAGAGGAGTGCAGCAGTGAGACCATGAGCAATAATATCCGAATAATCCCACCACTGAATGGCACCAGTAGAAGACCGAGTGGCCATCCGATGAGTACGAAGCTGGGGTGGTGAATCTGAAGGAGTCGAACCAGCTGATGACATGGGGGAAGATCGAGCTATGCTGACCGGAGAGTGGCCGTCGGAAGTCACCGGAGAAAGAATAGCCGATACAGGCTGAGACGTGGTGGCCAGTGGCTGAGACGGTGGCTGAGGAGTGCTGGCCAACGGCTGAGATATGGTGGGCGTTTGGCGAGGAGCCAGGTCCAGGTCGGTCGTCCAGATGGAAGATGGTGGTGAAGGAGGGGCAGCTGGAACAGGCACAGACACAGGCGTGGTGGCCCCAATCGATGAAGTAACAGTTCCATCAAAAAATGACGAAATCTCCAGATCTGAAATCGAACGACTGTCCATGGAAGATGAGACATAAGGGAAGAAAGTTTCATCAAAACGAACATGGCGAGAGATATAGATGTGCCCAGAAGTCTGGTCGAGACACTGGAAGCCCTTGTGACGAGGGCTATAGCCAATAAAAACACAGGGAATGAATCAGGGTGCAAACTTATCAGTAGCAGTGGCACGCAGACATGGAAATGCACGACAACTAAACGGGTGAAAGAGGGTATAGTCAGGCACATGACCAAAAACAACCTCAAAAGGTGATTTGCCACTCATAACTGAACTAGGCAGACAGTTAATAATGTAAACCGCGGAGGAGAAAGCTTCCACCCAATAACAGTGCGGCACAGAAGAGTGAAAAAGCATGGCAAGACCAGTCTCTATGATGTGACGATGCTTCCGCTCGGCCCGGCCATTCTGAGCAGGTGTATAAGGCGAGAACATCTGATGATGAATGCCACATGATATGAGATGAGCCTGAAGTCGGTGATTAGTAAACTCGGTGCCACCATCGGTCTGAAACATTTTAACCCTAGTAGAAAACTGATTCTCAATGAATTTCTGAAATTGGATAAAAGTGTCATAGAAATCCGACTTATGCCGCATTGAAAGAAACCATGTGAATCGCGAGAAATCATAAATGAAAATGGCATAATGAGAGAAACCGCCGACAGATAAAATAGGAGCTAGTCCCCACAAATCACAATGTACTTTATCCAATAAACTAGTAGCGCGCTTGTCACTAGTGAAAAAGGGCAAGCGGCTACTCTTGGCCATCTGACACGGAGAGCAACTGACAGATGCAGGCATAGCAGAAGTGACAGAAATAAGACCCCTTCGATTCAATAACTGAACAGTATCATGAGACACATGACCGAGGTGAGAGTGTCACTGCTCAAAAGAAGCATGAAGCTTTGTAGAGCGTAGTTCGCCTAAAAAACTGGAATCACCAGTCTCATGAAAATAAAGACCAGACCTATGACGGCCTTTACCAATTATCGCCCCTGTAAGCTTGTGCTCAATGGAAAATGCATCGGCATCAAATATAACATGGACAGGTAGATCACGAGTAAGCTTACTAATGGACAATAAAATTCTAGTAATCTTAGGGACCACAAGGACATCATTAACAGAGAAATCAGATAAATGACATTGGCTGATGTGAGAAATAGATAATGATTCACCATTTCCAACAAGAATAGAATCAGAACCACGATAACGTTGTACCTGATCAAGATGACTGGTGTGAGCAGTGATATGAGATGTAGCACCTGAATCAACAATCCACTGATTTGACGAAGAATGACAGTTGGGACCATTCAAACTGGCCTGAAACAACACCTTGTCCGCAATCCAATTAGTGGAGCAATCTTCCCGAGATATAGGGCCCAAATGAACCATAGCGGAAGACCTAAAAATGGCACAGAAATTGACTAGATGCTGACGAGAATTTGAAAAACTCGTCGAAATGTGAGCAACTCGCGAGAAACAGCTTCAACTCACAAGAATTTGATTCAACTCACGATAAATTGATGAACTCACGAGAATTTGAATCAACTCACGAGAAACTCCCTTGCTGGCGAGACGACTCGCGCGTGGCTTCACGAGCGGAATTTCCTTCTTGCTGGCGAGTCGACTCTCGCGTGGCTTCACGTGCGGAATTTTTCTTCTTGCTGGCGAGATGACTCGCGCGTGGCTTCACGCGCGGACAAGAGGATTTCTTCTTCTTCTCCGTGTCGCGATCGGCTGTTTCTTCTCCGTCTGGCTTCGCGATCGGACGAGAGGATTTCTTCTTCTCCGGCAAAGGAGCCGCCACTGGAGGACGCCGGAGGAGGAGGCCGCTGCTGGAGGACGCTGGAGGACGCCGGAGGAGGAGGCCGCCGCTGGAGAACGCCGCCGCTGGAAGACGCCGGAGGAGGAGACAACCGCTGGAGAACGACGCCGCTGGAGGACGCCGGAGGAGGAGACCGCCGCTAGAGGATGCCGGAGGAGGAAGGCCGCCGCTGGAGGAGGCCGCCGATGGAGGAAGACTCCGCTGGAAAAAGATGGAAATTTTCCCGGAAAATTGAGACTTGAGAGGACGCCGGAGGATGCTGGAGGACGCCGGAATTTGACCGGAACTTCGCCGAAAAAGAGAGAAGGAGGGAGGCGCTGAATTAAAATTGAGGGGTTAGGATCAGAACTTGCTCTGATACCATGAGAGAATGATTTGCCGTAATTAATTGTATTATTGATATCTAAATATATATAGAGTACAATAGAGGTATAATAAGGAAAGAACTCTAATCAGAATAAATCATAATCTAATCAGGAGTCTGATTTAGTCTAACACAAGCTATATGTCTGTATTCTGAACATACCTGGGGTTCTCAACTTTGGGGATTAGACATATAACTGCATTGCTGAAACTCTCAAGGATTTCCTCTCCATCAAAGAAGCTGGTTACCACTTCCACCACATCCTTCCCTACTATGCTCCAAGCTTCTTTAAAAAAACTTACTTGTATACCCATCCCTGCCTGGGCTTTTTGTGGATTTTATGATTCTCAAAGCCTTCTCAATCTCCTTCAAAGTAACAGGCTGAATTAGATCCACCTGCTGGTGCACATTGAACACTTTCCCAAAACTGCCAATTTCTCTGTCAAGTTTTTTTGTAACTATCCTCCCTCCTAACTGATTTTTGAAATGCAAAAACAACTGTTGTTTAATTTCCATCTGATTTTACCATCTTATCACCAACCTTGTGTGTAACTATGAATTTTTTTTTCTCTGCTTTGCTTTAATTATTGTATGGAACATTTATGATGGTCTATCTCCTTCATGAAGCCACTGCATTTTCAGTTTTTGTTGTAGAAATCTTTGCTCAGCTTCCTGCAGTTTTTCCACTTTTTTTCTTACAACAAACTCCATATTCTGGGCTATCTTAGATAAGGGGTTCTCATTCAATGCCTCTTGAAGCCTTCTCCATTCCTCCAAACTCTCAGCCACCTTTCCTTCTATTGCCCCAAAATCCCTTTTATTTAACTTCTGCAGTGGTTTTTCTAGAGCCTTAAGCATCCTTGCTAACTCCTTCATATTGGTAATGCTTTTACTCCTCCATATTTGCCTGATAGCTCCCTGAAAGCAATCAGATAGAGAAAGCATATTGAAATACTTGAAAGGTTTCCTGAACGATTGTTCATCCACATCCATTCTGATCAACAGAGGCAAGTGGTCTGATTCTACCTCATTTTTTACCTCACGATAAGTTTTTCCCATGTTCTCCAGCTGTCCCTATCAATTCTGCTCATGACTTTATCTTCACCCATCATCCCGTTATTCCATGTATAAAAGCTTCTTGCTGTTTTCATGTTTAATATTTCTATCTCCTCTAGTACTCCCTGAAAGCCCTCGTACTCCTTTTCTTCCACAGTGTTTCCACCAACACTATCCCTAGCTTCTAGAGGTGAGTTGAAGTCACCAGCCATTAGCCAAGGGTTACTTATTTTCCCAGTACCTGATAAGAAACTCCACAATTCTTTCCTTTGTTGCCACAGTGTTATGTCCATATACTGTTGTACAGTTACATATTCTGCCTTTCTCCTTGATCATAATTTCCATGTCAATCCATTGCTCCCCTTTGCTCAGTGTTTTAACTTCAACAAAATTTCTCCTCCACAGTATCCATATATGTCCTCCCTTCACAATGTCATCATTAGTATCCATTTCCCAGCCTGCTCCCAAATTTCTTCTAACTTCCTCTTCTTTTTCTTTTTTGATTTATGTTTCAAACAAGCACATTAATCCAATTCTACTTTGATTACATAATTTTCTTACTGCACATAGTTACTTGTCTTATTCAGTCCCCTGGTGTTCTTTCCCATCTGGAGGCTTGTCTATCCCAGCTTCCCATTTCTCTTTTCTGATTGCACTCAGTACCATCTAATTTTCTTCCACACTGGCAGTTCTGCTTTCATTCTCCTTTCTACTTGTCCTAGGATTGCTTGTACTTTCACCATTTTCTTTAGTTTATGTGTCAGTCCTGATTGTTGTCTCCTCCATGTTGCTTTTCTGCCCAAGGTTTTTGATCCCTCTTTTACCTCTACATTCATTTCCTAAGTCTCCTCTGTCTGCTTCCCCTTTTTTTCATTTACCTTTACTGGCACACACACTCCAGTTTCTCCTTCCCTCCTCATCCTTCAGGTTTTCTTTCCTTCTGCATTCATCTCCACTATGCCCCCAATAGATTACAAACAGTGCATTTGATAGGTTTACATTCAAAGATCACTTTCTGTTGAACTATATAACTTTATGTTCATTCAGGAACATGATCTTATCAGGGACCTTATCTCCAATCTTCATTTCTATCTTTACCCTAGCATAGGATAATCTTTCTTTGTTCGAAGTTTCCTTGTCTAGACTCACTGGTTTCCCTAAAGGGATAACTATTTTACTGATTAGCCTAGGTTTCCAATAAGCAGTAGAAAGGTTGGGAAGTTGAATCCGTACTAGGATTAACTCAGACTCAGAAAGATCAGTATCAGCCGACCATGGTTTCATAATTAAAGGTTTTCCATCAAAGAAAACATTTCCATTTTCAATGATTTCATCTCTAGCAATCCTAGTTGAAAATTTAATCAGGAACATAACTCTTTCCATCATCCATATTTGAGTAATTTTCCGTCTCCAAATTCTATAGAAAAACCCTTCTGCAACCTTGAAGGGGGGATTATTCCCCAGAATTCTGCATACCATGGTACTCCCCCACTGTTTTGAGATGCTCTACACCTCTTCCAAAGTTATCTGCCCCATTTTCATTCTGTTTACCTCAATCGGATCATAAAACTGGACTTCACTCAGATCTTCATCAGACAACTCATTCCATTTCTTCTTTTCATCATTTTCTAATATCTCACCGTCTAAGGTACGTATCACCAGGCTTTGCTTTCTTGCATTTCTTTGTAAATCTAAGCTGATCTTTTCCTTCTATCATCTTTAGGCCACTAAATCTGCAACCACTGCTCTTGGCTCAACTTGCTTCTGCGGTAGAGTCTGATTTCATCCGGGCTTTAAATGCGTTGCTTTCACATCTGGAAGCTACTTATCTGGCTAAGATAGAGGCTGTAAGGATAGAAGATATTTGATTGATATTTGATTGATTATGATTAGTGTTAGTGATAAGATCATAGTTGTCATTGTGATAAGATCATAGTTGTACATTCCTTTTATAAATCTCATTGTACCCTATATATTGAGGGGTCGTTTGGTTCATGTGGGAATTCAATTCTGCGGTAATTTGTATTTCATGGGAAGTTGTTTCCGTGATCAAATTTCTAGTTTGGTTGCACATGCGGATTCTATATTTCCTATGAATTAATTTTCTGCATGTTGTTTGGTTGACTTCATTTGTTTCTTTGGAATCTAACGATTTTGTAACTACTTTTTCAAAAAATTCAAATTAACTCCAACACAACAGTCACTTATCATAATTTTCAAACATTCATGACAAAATAAATTTGAGCTTAATCATAACTCACTCGAATCTGGAAAAAAAAAATTTATTGCTGTCTTAAATAAAATTCAAAAATAAATCGAATTCAATAACAATTACCTATTCCACTCAAAGTCTAAAAAACAAAAAAACATATAAAAATTTAAACGCATCATCCTTTCCCTATTAATCTGAAAGTAACATACCCTGAACATAAGTGTATTTATAGTCTTCGGGGAGACTGAAGAAGAAATCAACTTCCAGGGGATTAAGATGGAGTATGGAAATAGATAGGCCAAAACGAGTTGCGATTATCAAACAGTTGGTGATAATAGATGGAGTATAGAATTCAAACTCTTTTAATACGTCAATTTTTTATGACGAACCTGTAATGGACAGTAATGGACAGACAAAAGAGTTTGGCGGAGATGGAAGTGCTGGTGCGAATGAAAATTTGGGTGGATTAAAAGTCTTTTATAGACACAAATGGGTATGCGAGAAGACGATGAAGTAGAAGGAAATGAAAATTTGCCGCGTGAAGGAGGGAAACCATAACGTTTTACGCGTCATAGTTAGGATAAAAGTGTAATATCACACAAAAGCATCGCAGAATTGCATTCGACCGAGGAGGTACTCGGTAACATATTTTCCACGTTATGTGGGAAATTTAATTTCCTCCGAATTACAACTTCCAATGTATTTACTACTTTCCGTCAACCAAACAGTTCTACCAATCCTAAAATACGCAGAATTTATAATCACCGTGTATGGTACGCATGCCAAACGACCTCTGAGATTAATACAGAGGCTAAATCATCAAGCCTTTCACACTTTCATGGTATCAGAGCTTTGATCCATCTCTCCTCTTCCTTTTTTTTTTCTTTCGCAGCACTGCTGCTCAACTTCCAAACAAGAGCTCATCCAAGCTTGTCAACTTCTCCTTCTCCTTTCATCACCATGTCAACTTTCGGCCAATCCAACCTTGTTGTTCCTGATGAAAAGCTACCATATAATACCCTAATCCACATGCTCAACATCAAACTATCCTCTGGGAATTTCATGCTTTGGAAAACCCAGGTTCGCCACATACTTCGATCACAAAATCTCTTTCGTTTTTTGGACGGATCCCATCCATGTCCGCCCGTGCCATCACCACCTTCTTCTGTCGCCTCTTCATCACCAGGTGATGTCACTGAAAAGGCAACCTATGATACTGCTATTGTTGCCCGTGCATCATGGATCAACGAAGACCAGAAGCTTTGCGGTCTTCTTTTCTCGTCTTTTTCCGAGGAAGCCATGGCGGAGGTCCTCGGCTGTGACACTTCCCAGCAAATATGGGATACTGTTTCCACAGTATATCAGAACAAGAGCAAGTCCAGCGTTCTCAAGCTTCGTGTTCAAGTCCTTAATCTCCGCCGCACCGGCTCGGTGCACGACCTGCATCTCAAATTCAAAGGTATCTTCGATCAACTCACCGCCATGGATGCTGCCCCTTCCAATGATGATCAGGTGTTGTGGTTCGTCACTGCTCTCGGCCCAGAATACAGAGATTTCAGCGCCCCCATTATGAATCTTTCGCCGACGCCGAATTATGTCGACGTTGTTTCCCGGGCCGAAAACCATGAAGTTTTTCTCTCCACTCTCTCAGGAGATGGCAACAATAGTGTTCAAACTCAATCTGCAGCTCAAACCACCATTTTTCTGGCGGCCAATCGTCCAGCCGGTGGCCGCGCATGGGACCACGCGCCGGTGCGTGGTGGCGGCACGTCTAGCATACGCGCCGCCCGTGGAGGCCATTTCGGTGGCCGTGGACGTGGTGGATGCTCTGGTGGTGATCGTGGACGTGGTGGAGGTCTGGTCTGTCAGTGGTGCAGGAAACCAGGTCATTCAGCAAATTCGTGTTATCGTTTGGTTCCTCGTCCCGTAGAATCTGCTCAGCTTGCCGAGTCCTCATTTGAACCAGCTGCTCGTGCCTCCGATTGGTACATCGACTCAGGTGCGACCAATCATATGGCATCCTCCTCCTCTGTTTTAGAAAGTGTCACTCCTTATACTGGTAATTCTCAAGTTCTTGTTGGAAACGGCTCTCATATTTCTATTACACATCATGGTGATTCTAAGCTTACACCGTCTTTGCGATTAACTGATGTGCTCGTTGTGCCCCATATTACCAAAAATTTACTGTCTATTAGCAAGTTAACCCGTGATCTTGGTGTTCTGATTACTTTTGATGACAAATCCTTTATTATTCATAACAAGGTAACCAGGTCAGTCGTGGGAAGGGGCCGCAGTGAGAATGGGCTCTACGTGCTGGATCGTGGAGAGGCTGCATTGATTACTTTTATTCAGAATACTAAAAGTCGGGCATCTTTTGAATTGTGGCATGCCCGCCTCGGACATGTGTCCCATAATATTATTTCCCTTTTAGATAAAGCTGGGGTATTATCTGTTTCTTCTGTGTTGCCTACTCCCCACACCTGCGCCCCTTGTGTTATGGCAAAAGGTCAAAGGCTTTCATTTGTTGAGAATAATAAAAGAGCTCTGCATGTGCTTGATTTAGTCCACTGTGACTTATGGAGACCTTCTCCTGTATTGTCTGGAAACGGTTTTGCCTATTATGCCATATTTGTTGATGATCACTCGCGCTTTACCTGGTTTTACCCTCTCCACCGCAAATCAGACTTTGTGGATATCTATCTCCAGTTTGAGGCCTTTGTAGAGAATCAACTCTCTGCTCGCATTAAGGTTTTTCAAAGTGATGGGGGAACGGAATTTATTAATAATCGCCTACGGGCTCATTTTGCTAAAAAGGGAATTCATCATCAAATCTCTTGTCCACATACACCTCAGCAGAACGGACGGGCTGAACGTAAACATCGACATGTCACTGAGATGGGGCTTACTATGCTATTCCATTCCCATTTACCACTATCTTATTGGGATGACGCTTTTGGAGCAGCAGTTCATACTATCAATCGACTGCCAACACCAGTCCTCGATAGGGCATCTCCGTATGAACTACTATATGATCGCAAACCAGTATACTCCAACTTTCACCCCTTTGGCTGCAGAGTTTATCCTTTTGTCCGTCCCTATGCAGAGCACAAGCTTTCTCCCCGAAGCATCCCTTGTGTTTTCATCGGCTATAGCTCTCAATACAAAGGTTTCCGGTGCCTGGATCAAGCCACCAGACGTATCTACATCACTCGCCATGCTAGGTTTGATGAGACTTGCTTCCCTCTTGCTCCAGCCGATCGTTCAGAATCATCTTTTTCTTATTTAGATGTTTCTGCTTTTGTTGATGCTGACTTACCAGTTGCTCAGTCTGTGGTTTCTCCAGCAGAGCCGACTGTGCCTACTCCTCCTTGTTTGCTGTGCTCTCCTGGTTCGACAACTCTCCCGCCTCCACCACCGGTTTTGAACACCATTTTGGATACTCCGCCTCAGTCTCCTACCACTCCGATGTTCTCTAGTTCATCGTCGTCTGACTCTGATTCTGATGATCTACAGTCTGCACAAACGCATCATATGGTCACTCGCCATCAAGATGGTACTCGTCGAACCAAAGACCTACCTCCAGATTTTGTTGCCACCGGTCTCCTTTCGGTCTTGCTTGCCCAAACAGAGCCTCGCGACTATCGAGCTGCACTTCGTGATCCACAATGGGTTGCTGCCATGAATGAGGAAATGACTGCCCTTCGTCAGCAAAATACATGGGAGTTAGTTCCTCGTCCACCCAGTGTCAATATTGTTGGATCGAAATGGGTGTTCCGTCTGAAGTACCGGCCTGACGGTATTGTTGATCGTCATAAAGCCCGCCTTGTTGCTAAGGGTTATTCGCAGGTTCCTGGATTCGATTTTGAGCACACCTTCAGTCATGTGATCAAGGCCGCATCAGTTCGCACCATCCTTGCCATTGCTACCATGCGTAGATGGCCTCTTCATCAGCTCGACGTTAAAAATGCCTTCCTAAATGGTGTTCTTGATACGCTAGTTTACATGGCTCAACCTGTTGGCTACAAAGATCCGACTCGTCCTGATTATGTTTGCCGCTTGCGAAAGGCCATCTATGGCCTCAAACAGGCTCCTCGTGCATGGTTTCAGCGCTTCAGTACCTATCTCTGTACTCTTGGCTTTCGGTGTAGTTTCGCTGACACGTCCTTATTTGTCTACTCCCAGGGTACCACCTTGCTTTACTTTCTGCTCTACGTTGATGATATTATCCTCACAGGCAATGATCCAACTCTCATCAGCCAGTTCATTGCCCGCACTAATCGGGAGTTTTCCATCAAGGATTTGGGCCATGCTCACTATTTCCTTGGCTTAGAGGTTTCTTCGTCACGGTCTGGCTTGTTCTTGAGTCAGGCCAAGTATGCTCGGGATATCCTGCGTCGAGCTGGTATGACTGATGTTGTTTCAGTTTCCATCCCTTTTCTGCCACAGTCTCAGCTTCATAGCAGTACCAGTGGGAAGTTTACCGATCCCACCTTATACCGCTCGCTCGTCGGTGCTCTTCAGTACCTAACCATCACTCGTCCTGACCTGACTTTTGCAGTTAATTCAGTTAGTCAGTTTCTTCAGGATCCCGGGGACGATCACTTTGCTGCTGTGATTCGCATCCTTCGTTATGTTCGTGGTACTATGCATCTTGGTCTCTCTTTCAGCTCTGTGTCATCTACTGAGGTGATGGGGTATTCAGACGTTGATTGGGCGCGTTGCCTCGAGACTCGGCGTTCTACTTATGGTTATGCAGTGTTTCTTGGTGGGAACCTTGTATCCTGGAGCGCCAAGAAACAACCTACAGTCTCACGGTCCAGTTTTGAATCGGAATATCGTGCCTTGGCCAACACTGCTGCAGAGGTTGTCTGGCTGACTCATCTATTGTGTGATCTCCGTTTTCCATTGTCTCGTGCGCCTCTTTTGTTATGTGACAACAATAGTGCAATATTTCTGGCTCAAAACCCTGTTGCTCACAAACGGGCGAAGCACATTGACATTGACTATCACTTTGTTTGGGAACTCGTTGCATCTGGAAAGCTTCGAGTTAGTCATGTGCCTACTTCGCTTCAGGTTGCTGATATCTTCACTAAGGGTCTCTCTCGATCGTTATTCGAGTTTTTCAGATCCAAGCTTGCCATCTCGGTTCATCCGACGCTTCGCTTGGGGGGGGTGTAAGGATAGAAGATATTTGATTGATATTTGATTGATTATGATTAGTGTTAGTGATAAGATCATAGTTGTCATTGTGATAAGATCATAGTTGTACATTCCTTTTATACACCTCATTGTACCCTATATATTGAGATTAATACAGAGGCTAAATCATCAAGCCTTTCACACTTTCAGAGGCCTTGGCGAAAAGGCTTAGGAAAATAATTTGAAGGTAGCCCAGTCTACCATCATCGCTCGGGAGGCTACCATTGAGGATCTCAAGTTCTTCACTGATGTGGGGAGTTAGAGGGATGTCATGCGAGTGTTTTTTTTACAAGGCTGTGAAGACCGTGGCCTTCAAGGCTTTCTTTCAACAACTTGCTGGTAAGGCAAAGAAGTTTGCCCAAAACAAGATAGTTATAGAACTTTCTTTTTTGCTTCTTGAGAAGATCAGGGAGGTTCCTATCCCTACATTTTGTTTGAAGTTGGATGTGCATTGGAGCATGCCTTGTGGGTATCCGTTGAAGATGGAGGGATCTTCCTCCATTACTAAGATCATCTATGAATACCATTTCAGCCTCTGACGGTTGACATTGTGCGATAGGTCACTTATAATGAGGACCTAGATCGGAGTAATTTTGCTCCCAACTCTTTGGCGGTTGTGCAGATTGAGCCCCAGATGCCAATTAGTCAAGATGGTTCTTTTTCAGTTGGAAGGCCCCTATGTTGAGAATCCTCATGTTGCTACTGCTAATGGCACCAACGCTAGAAATAAGGATGAGGAGACCCATGGAGCTACCTAAGAAGATGGGGCATGGTTCATTTTTATAGCAGATTATGTGCATGTGTTGTCTCTTGTGTTTGTGACGGATGTGTTGTGAACCTCTTGTGATGGGAACCTTGAAAGATAATATTAGGGAAAATAGTTCGGTAATTTACAATTTTCTTATAAATACAGAAGATATGTCCCTTAATTTTTTGAAAGTGGGGATATGCTTAAGATTGTTGTTGATTAAATATATAGTAATCGTCTCGTCGGAATACAACATTGACTTATTAATTTCTGACGTTAACCTAAGTTATGAAGACAAGAATATCCCTATCTAACTTTCAATTTTATCTTGGACACTTTCATCCCCACCCATCGGACCCTCTCGCCCGCCTCCTCCACTCCATCTCCACCCACCACCCTTCGCCGGCTAGCCCTATTTCTCCGGCCACGCCTTCACACCGTCTCCAGCCATCACCACCTCACATGGCGAAACTGAAACACCCAACCACCCAATACCACTGCGCCACACAACCGTCATCGCACCACCATCACATCACCACCTCACAATTCGAATCAAATTCAACAGAAAAAAAACACATTAATAACCAAATCCCAAAACTCAACAAAACGAAATTCAGATCAGGTGACCGGGTCAACCACTCCGGTCCACCATTACATTCGGCCCAGAGAGATCTACAAGCCAGAATGAGCAAAACTATGCTTCCATAAATACAGTTGTGAGCCAATTCAACAGGATTCGAATTTATAAAACAAGCTCAATCGTATTCGAATTCCAAGACCAAGCTCAGTCAAGCTCAGTCAACTTGAAATATTCGCAAACCACGTTCATATCCATACTATCAAATGCTCAGAAATTCATATTCAAATTTTTTGATTAGTTGAGGTCCAGAAGAGATGGTGTTGGAGGGAGGAAGCGGTCGCCGAAAGGAGCAATAATGGGATGTCTTCTCCGAATGAAGGTGGAGGCCGACTCGCTCAAAGAAGACAGAGAGTAAATGGTGAAATGGCGGCAAATGATAAAGGTCATCAGAAACAAAAGATACAATGGAAAAGATGATTTCTGAATTGAGATACAAAGGAAAAGACTAGTTTTGAACTTGGGTGCCAAAGAAGGGATACGGCGCAGAAGGGAATGACAACGAACAAATTTAAGAATCTGAGAATGGATAAAACAACTATTTTGCATTTCATTTATTTTCTAACTTTCTTGTATGAAACCCCGCACAAACCATTGTTGACCAACATTTTAAACAAGACCAGACCTATATCAACACTTAAAAAGGAGATTATATCTGTTCTTATAAGGGGAAGAAGAAGAACTAGAGTTATATACAGTACTTACTATTTTTCCATATAATTTGATTGAGTTTGTTTAAGATTCATGGTCCAGCGGTTTTATGGCTGGAGTATCATTAACCCGTATGTTATCTGCTTTTTCTAAGAAACTGCAAATTAAAGCATCAGTAATCTCTGCACCCATCCATCTGAAACCACAATACAACATATGACTCAACACTTACAATTTCGCACCAGATTAAAATCTGTTCCACAGGACAATGGCCAAATTGATCAACAAGTTCACTCTCAAGATTATTCGGAGTAGCTTTAAGCCATTAATAATTCAGGCGAACAGTAAATCCTACATAGCAGGAAATCAAGAACTAGAAATCCAAATCTACTTAACCCTTTAATATAATTTAATTTTCTGGATAATTTCTCCCAGGACTTGAAAGATATCTCAAACCTTCTGCCGACTTTTCTTGTTACCACTCACCACTAAGGGGCAGCTGAAGAGGTTGGGGGGACTGCTGAAATGTTTGGGACCCGCAAATCAGTTCGAATTTCCAACTTTGGAGGAGGATTGGAGATGGGAGGCAGAAACACTGGTATATTCCTGAGAGTAAGCTCCTCGAATGCTCTTCCTCCCAAGCTCCTTGATGGACTCTCTAGCTGAGCTTGGGGTTTAGAACCCACTGGTACATCGAACTTAGGAAGTCGAGGCATAGCAAATGGTGACTCATCAACTTGAATGGGAGAATCCAACAAGGATAGCTTCTCCAACTGAACTGGTGGTGCACGGTAAAGTGGCGTTACCGGTCTCATGCAAACAGGCAGGGGCACACTTGATGGTGGAGGAGCCCTCATTCGAGGAGATTGAGAAGGTGATGGAAGAGGAGGCGAAGAGAACACAGGAACTGCATTGCGAATCGTCACAGGTGGTGCAACTCTATGATGATGAGGACTGTAATGCCGGATGGGAATGTAGGGTGCTGCTCCAGCTGCGGGAAACTTTGGCCTGAACCTCTGGCTCTCTGTTGATAGTGATGAATGGTCATTAGTAGTACCTGTTGGCTGGATCGGGGTTGTCTTAGGACCAATCTGTGTCTCAGTTACAGTTGGCCTGATGGGTCTGTTTGTAGTCTGGGGGCGTACCAAACCAGCATTTTCGGATGAAAGGACAGGTCTATTGTTGCGAGCTTGTCTGTGACATATGAAGGGAAGAATTTTCGATGATGTAGCAGGAGGCTGTACTGGGCTTTGAAGTTTGGTAGTTTGAGTAGGGAATCTAATTGGGAATCTTTGTCTAGCCATCCTTGCCCGAGCAAGATACTTCTGCAGAGCCCTTGCGACAGTGACATGCTCTTGCTCATCGGTCTTCACCTTTTCTTGTGGTCCATTCTCTGATTGCTGCACCACTGGACAAAAACAAGAGGGATTTCAACCAGTTTTCAGAAACAGCTAGCTTAACAAATAGGAAAGACACACCTCAAGATACAGAAATTACAATATATAATGGTTTGATGAACTACAGACTACGCCAAGGAACAAGGCTAGTGGAGAACAAATGAGACTGGAGAATCAGAATAGACAATGGAATGAAATCTTAGATTTCAATTCTTCCAGATATAGAGGTTGAGTGAGATACTGTTTACTGGCAGGATGAGACATACAAACAAAACATGCAAAATTCAGAAAAGACTCCTCGAGAAACAAAGCATTTGTCGCCTAAATGATGATCATTGAAGTTGTAAGTTGTAACCAATAGCAGCGTTCCAAGAATAAAAAACACAAATCACATACACAACCAAGATGAAGATGCACGAATTGTGTCAAATCAAATTGTCTCAGACACATCTTAACCCACAGCTCAGGTAAAACTGATCACCCACTAAAAGCAAAGAAGTAGCCACTAACTAGCCCAGGGTCCCCAAACTTTTATATTTCAATGGATAAATAGGGTCTAAAGAACCATGATGTCTAAGTCTAAGATTTTAAGCAAGTAAGACTACATCAGAGATTGGGTATGCCAATTCTTCTTCTTTATATAGATAAATAAGTATTCGGTTTCAGGTTTTTCAAATTTTGTGATTTCCTTAACCAGGTATTCGGTTTCAGGTTTTTCAAATTTTGTGATTTCCTTAACCAGGTAGTTTGCTTATTATTGCCATAGTCAAATCTTAAGAAAACATTTATTTTCTTTTCCTTTAAGACTATTTGCTGCTTTTACCAACTAGGAGAGTATTTGTCAAGGGACACTCTTTCCACATACTGCCTCTGAATCCAAGAGAATCAAGGTGACCCAGTATCCTCTAAAAGTAAAAGTGAAACTTCCGCAAACATATCACATACAGTAAACACTAAATTGACTTAGCCAACTTACTCAATTTTAGAGAGGTCCAAGCAGCCATGGCTGCATTCTTTTCAGCTTGTTTCTTGTTTTTAGCTGGCTCACCAGTGAATATAACTCCTGCCAGCTCTACGGTGCAAGTGAACACAGGTAAGTGACCCAAGCCTGATCTAAGGGTTTCATACACTGGCAATGATGCTCCTACTCTTTGAGAAACCTCCTGTAAGAGGTTCTTATATACACCGGTCTCATCCTGCAAGTTGCAAAACAAAATAGAGTAAATATGTGCAAAAGAATCAGACAAGACATTAATGCGTACACGAAGACTAGTAACAAAACCTAATTTCCATGATACCGAACATTCATAACATCGATTTCTCTTACTTCTCTCCATATTGATAGCTTGGAAAATGCACTAGTCAACTGTGAGTTCAGAAATGGGAACTCCAAACAAAATGGCACTGATGACAATAGGTGGCCATATCTTACAAGTTATAAGTATGTCGCATAATTAAATCTGGTGTGTAATAGCAAGCATAAACTTCTATGCTCAACATAGGAGCTGACCAAGCCGCAAAATTATGATACATCTTGAATTTTTATGTAGTCAACCACTTACAAACTTCACCCCATCACCGCAGCCTAAAACAGATCCAGATAAAGAAAATCCTCAAGTATGTCTGTCATTACGGGGCCCAAATTTAAATTCAAGTTAATTAAGGAAGTTCTTGAAGTATAAAACCTTTTCACATCCAGTATATTCACTACAGTTTGATTGCATACAGGACTTTATAACAAGTGGCACCAATGGCCTTAATAACAAGTGACGTCATTGATGCCACTTAATTTAAAAGCAAATTGACTGTAAATAGATTCACAGAATCCTTCATTAATATCTTTCAACCAACGGCACCCTAACGAGAGTTAATGCACTATAATGGAATTCAAAAGTACACATTAAATGTCCCAGGCCAGTGACCAGAGATCAGGTGGCTTGCTAGCTATGGCAACTCAATATGTAGTCCTGTCGAGCCAACCGACAAATGCCCTGGAAATAATCGTGACTCGATTCTTTCGAAGTGGTACTTAAAAGGTATCTGCCTAGCTACATTCCAGGAAGATGGAAGAGGTTAACCCCACCAACAGAGAACTTATAATACGTGCACAAAATAGACGTTGGAGTTGCATGAAAAGGGCAGAATAATTTTCAAAATTATGCTAGAATTTACAATAAAATGCATTCTAATGGTAAGCAGGAAAGGTTTAACACCATCAGCAGGCTGTACAGGAAAATAAACAAAAAAATGTATGCTATGGAAGCATAGTTATTTGATTTAATTGGCATTTTTCTAGATGTTCGCATGAAAATTCATAATGTACAACAGCATTCAAGCAAAATGAACACGAAGCCCTCCTCTCTACTTCTCACAGTTTTACCAAAGCACAAACTTACTTCATAAAATCAGCATAGGTACAGTCACAGACTCACAGATACACGCACACAAAACAGAACCAAGTTGTTTGAGAACAATTAGATTATCTTTCTTACACTTTCTGATTTTCCAAACAAAGTTCCATGTGGCTTTAAAAAAAAGTGTCGCGTCCTTATGTATTGATAGAGAAAAGGTTGGTTTGGATGAGGAACAAAATACTTGACACAACAGCACAAATCAAACTGATAGATAGGGAGAATCTCCAAGAATCTCCTTTAAGATCATTAGCTTGTGCATTCAATCCTAAATAAATGGAAAGCATACATACACAACTTCCACAAGACTCAAATTGGCAAATACCCTACATTATATCGACAGTGCCCAACCTATTCCTCCAAACTCCACAATTAGAAAATAAACCAGTCACCTATGAAAACGGATATGGGAGATGACTCCAAACAAAATGATACTGATGACAAAAAGTAGCCCTAGCTATAAGTGTAGGCTTTAAGGCGTAGTATAATTGAATCTAATGCATAGTGGCCAACATAAAATTCTACTCTCAATACAGGAGTTGACAAGGCCACAAAAGTTATGCTATCTATAGTACAATTGAGTTTATATAAAGTCAACCACTTGCAACCTTCGCCCAATTTCAAACCACGGCCTAAAATACAATAAAATAATCAAAACCATCAAGTGTGTCTGTCCTTCAGGGGAACAAATGTGTTTCGAAATTAATTAAGGAAGCTTTTGAAATATAAACTTTAGACATTTGGTAAATTTCGTACTGTGAGGCATGCAGGACTTAATAACAAGTAACGCCATTGGCACCACTTAATTTAAAAGCAATTACCATGCATAGATTCATAAAATCCTTTAAAAGAAATATCACCATGTGTAGATTCGCAAAATCTTTTAGAAGCAATGTTACCATACTCCATGTAGATTCACAAAATCCTCCAGCATAATGTTATAACTGAGGTACTAGCTACTCGCTGGCACCTTAATCATTTAATAAGATGGTTCTATCAATTGATGGCACCCTCAGGATAATGCACGACTAAGATGGTATACAAAAGTAAGTAAACACATAATGGCCTAGGCCAGTGACCAAAGAACAGGTGGCTACCTAGCTATAGAAACTCTGCAATCAATAAGCAATGATATCGGGCAAACCAACAAATGCCTCAGAAACAATTGTGACTTAATTCTCGACCCACCAGGTGCCAAGTGGTGGAGGAGAGGTATTCACCCAACTATATTCTAGGAAGGACTAAAGTGTTAACAGGTCAACACCACCTATAGAGAACATACACATTCTATTTCACTAAGAGTATCCAATTACTTTTGGGCACTCTATTTTGTACCGTAATTTTATGGTGGAAACTGAAGGAAAACAATCAAATCAAAATGCCTTGGTGGGAATGGACCAATCATTGCCATGTTTGGAAATAGGACAATCTTAATAAAACATCCAAAAGACACTCGTAATGAAGCATCCGAAGAAGGTAAATAGGACACTCTCAATGAAACATCCAAAAAGGAAAATGGGAAACTCTCAACGAAATGGAGGGAGTATAGAGTCTTTGAATGACACCAGAACCACATGAACAAAAAAAAACACTAGAACTACATGGAAATGTGCAAATAAAACTTTTAAAACTGTTGCAGAACTTACGATAAAATGTATTCTAATTAATCAGGAAAGGCCACATTACCAATTTTTACACCATCAGGAGCAAGAAACAGAAAAGGGATGCTACCCAAGCACAATAATTTAATTCAATTAGACATATTTCTAGACATTAACATGAAGATTCACAATGTACAACATCATTAAAGCAAAATCAGCATAGCAACAATCACACATACACACACCGCACATAAAACACATAGCAAACCGAAACCCTAACAGCTTGGCAAAACAAACAGTAAAAAATCTACTCAAAAAAAAAAACGAAACCTCACCAGAATTCTAGCGGCTAGAGAGTTGGAAGGACCGCGGCCAGCAAGCGCATTGAGCGCCATCTCCGCAGCCGAGTGCTCCGCCTGGCGAAGAGTGGTGCAGTACTGAGGACTCTCAAACGTCTCGCCATTGAAGTTGACAGTGGCTTTGAAGCGCGGCGCGTGATCCGGACCTTCTCGTATGCACGCGTAGGACGGCAGATTGAAGCAGCTCCGCTGCGCCAGCTCCTGCAGCTGGTTCTTATACATCTCTACTCTACCAATTTCCCCCCGCAACCGTTCGAATTTGGTACAAAACCGCTCTCCGCGAGCTCAAACAGCAGGCGAGGCGAAATGACCGAGAATATGAGATCGAGCCGCAGCGGAGCTCCGGCGGAGCATACCTAGTGCGTGAGTGTGTGTTTTGGCGGTGGAGAAAACGAAGTAATGTGTAGAAGGAGAGAGTTTTTGTTCGAACTCGCTCGGTGACTCGGTGAGCTGGAGGAAAAATGTGAGAATGAGCAGTATTGTGCCACTTAAAAAACACCGAAACGTGGAGAAAACTACTGTGTATTTTGCTGGTATTATTTTAAATTGTGCGGGCGTAGGTACGAGACGGTTTAAAATCTACCGTTGGATGATTGATGTTCGTTTGCGAGATCGTACGTGGACGGTGGATGTCCGCGAATGCAGGGGGGTAAACGTGGGGAGAGGTGCAGGGAATGATTGTTTGGAGATTAGTCCGGGTTTAAAGAAGCTTCATGGAGACTTAAAGTGCGGGGTTTTTATGGGGAACTGAATTAAATTGGCAGATGGTGATCGTCACTTGTTATTATTATCTTGTTTTCATCTTCTTTTTTCTTCTCGTCCCTGTTTTATCATCATTGATTAATGGATAAGAATCACGCAAATTGCATTTCCTAAACACGACCAATTAGTATTTGAGAAAATTCCAGTGTATTGTATATTTATTTTGGAGGACGTCTCTTGAAAGACGGTCTTTCCATAAGTCATGGAAAGACCAAGGTTTAAGTGTAAATTTTATAACTACTACATGTTGCATACTAAATTTTTAATGTTGCAACTAAAACCTTTTACTTTTTATTATTCGAATTAAACCCGTCTTTCCATAAACCTATGGAAAGACCGTCTTTCCCAAGACTTTGCCTTTATTTTGAGTCCGCCTCTTAAAAAACAATATTTCTATATGCAAGGGAAAGATTAAAGTTTAAACTGCATATTAGAATAAATGAAAATAATTTTTTTGGATTTCATGAATTGAATTATAAACTTTATAACTATTACACGTTGTACGATAAATTTTTAATATTGCAACTAAGATATTTTACTTTTTCTTAATCTAATTAAATCCCGTCTTTCCATAAACCTACAGAAAGACAGTCTTTTTCAAGATTTTGCCTTTACTTTAGAGTTCGTCTCTCTTGAAATACAATATTTTCATAAGTTGTGAAAAAAAAGGTTTAAACTGCAAATTAGAAGAAATGAAGATAAAATTTTTGGGTTGCATTAATCGGGTCATAAACTTTATAACTACTACATGTTTCATAATAAATTTTTAATACTGCAACTAAAAGATTTTACTTTTTTATTATTCTAATTAAACCTCATTTTTCTATAAGTCTATTGAAAGACGGTCTTTTCCAAAACTTTGTCTTACTTTTATGGAAAGATTGCTTTATTTTTAATTTTTTAAAAAAAATTAAAAAAAAAGTCAGGAAAAACGGTCTTTCCATAAGGTTATAGACAGTCCACGGTTATTTTTACCATAAATATTTTAATTTTTTATAAAATTTAAATATTATGTTTTATAAGTTAGGCAAAGTCTTAGGAAAGACTATATTTCCATAGGTTTATGGAAAGACGAGGTTTAATTAAAAATATAAAAGGTAAAAGGCCTTAATTGCAATATTTAAAATTTATTATGCAACATGTAGTAGTTATAAAGTTTATAACCCGATTCATGCAACCCAAATTTTTTATCTTCATTTCTTCTAATTTACACTTTAAACCTTGGTCTTTCCATGACTTATGGAAAGACCGGCTTTCAAGAGACGGACTCTAGAAGTTAAAACAAGTAATAATATGTATTTGAATGTGAAAATATAAAATAACATATGATATAAAATAATATTTTCTGAATTTATAAATTTAGTATGTAATTTAACAAATGCAATGTACAGGGTAAAAAATAAGTGGTATGTCCATAAACTTATGGACAGACTGCTTGTCAGTAGACCTACTTTTTTTAAAATTTAAATGTATTTTATAAAGAGTCTGTCTCTTGTTCTTCCCATAAGGCATGAAAGACCAAAGTTTAAATTGCAAATAAGAAGAAATGAAGATAAAATTTTTGGTTGCATTAATCGGGTCATAAACTTTATGACTATTGCACGTTGCATAATAAATTTTTAATATTGTCACTAAAACATTTTACCGTTTTAATATCTAATTAAACCACGTTTTCCATAAGCCTATAGAAAGACGGTATTTTCCAAGACTTTGCCATTTATAAATTAAAATATAAAATTAATTTGAATGTGAAAATATAAGAATTATTATACTCACTTTGTTTCTCTATTATAGACACACTTTTTTTTGGGTTGCTTCTATTATATTGGCACACTTTCCATTTTAACTTTTCACATTCAATTTCATCCACTCATTTTCTTCACCTAAATCCAAATACCTACACCCATGGTGACACTAATAGTGGAATGGAGGGAGTATAAAAAGTACAAACAATGTTTTTGTTAGGATAAATCAGATTACTGATTAGATTATGATTTATTATTATTAGAGTTATTTCCTTATTACACCTCTATTGTATTCTCTATATATTCAGTCATCAATAAAACAATTCCTTACGGAAAATCCTTCTCTCATAGGATCAGAGTCTTTTCTTATCCAAAACCCAAAAAACTTGAAATTTTGTCGATGTCGTCGTTGATCGCCAACGGCTCCACTCCTCTTCCAGCGGCTCCATTCTCACGCGCCGCTCCGTGCTGCTTCGCTCCCCTCTGATGCCAGCAGCTCCACTCATCTCCTCTCCAGATAAGAAGGTGCGGATTCGCTCCGCTCCGTTGCTTTTCCTCCAGTCATGGCTCAAGAAAAACTCCCCTACAACACTTTGCTCCAGATGATGCTAATCAAACTCACTCTATCAAATTATCTTCTCTGGAAGTGTCAAGCAGGTTATGTCCTCCGTCCTCAAGGTTTCTACGGTTTCATTGATGACACTAGATCTCGTCCCACTCTCCCACCACTACCAACACAGCAGACCCTGTCTTTTGCTGCCACAGTCTCAACTCCTTTGGGTGGCAGCAAGGTCGATCTCTAGGAGGCTTATTTGAAAGCAAAAGAAGAGTATGATCAATGGGTTAATGAAGATCAACGTCTCTGCAGTCTCCTGTTTTCCTCTCTTACCGCTGAAGTTTTGGTGAAACTCCATAATTGTGCCACTTCCAAAGATATATGGGATAATTTTGCTCTCATCTATCAGAATAACAGTGCCTCCACCATTTCTCCGTCTTCGCGCAGATGTGCATGGTATTCGTAAGTCTAGTACTGTTCATGAACTTCATCTAAAATCTAAGAATATTTTTGAACAACTTTCTGTCATGGGTAATCCAATTTCAAATGTTGATCAAAATGTATGGTTCTTGACTGCTCTTGGTCCTGAGCATAAAGATTTTTCAGCTCCTTTTATTAATGATGTCCCAACCCCGCTTTATGCGGATGTTCTTGCCCGTGCCAAAAACCACGAGGCCTTTTTGATAAATTTACAAGGACACTCAGGACTAGCCGCAAGACAGGTCACATTACAAACCAACGATGCACCTCAAACCAGCCATGCATGGGATCACACGCCGACTCAAGGTGGCCGCGCATGGCCTTCTCGCGGTGGTCGCAGCGGTCGCTTCACTGGCAGGCGCGGCGGCCGGTAGTCCTTTTCTGGTTCTCAGGCGGCTGGTCAGGTCCCTAGTCGTGGTCGTCCTCACTGTTCCTGGTGTGGATGGCTCGGTCACTATGTTGCATCGTGTTACCAGATGCAGACACAGATTAGTCGTTCGCTAAGCACTCATTTGGCAGAAAATCACCACTCTTCTCAGCAGTCCAATACTTCTTCTCGTCTATCATATTAGTACCTTGATTCCGGCGCTATCAGTCATATGGAGGCTTCCACCTCAGGCCTAGACAGTTTCACTCCTTATACTGGAAAATCTTGTGTTCTTGTTGGTAATGGTGCTCCAATTATGATATCTCATATTGGTGATTCTAAAGTTTCTGAGAACTTGCATTTGTCTGGTGTTTTGGTTGTGCCTGATATTACTAAGAATTTACTGTCTATTAGTCGGTTAACCAGAGATATGGGTGTTCTAATTACATTTGATGACCAGAATTTTGTCATTCAGAACAAAGTAACCAGGGTCGTCATGGGTCGGGGGCACAATGAAGATGGATTGTACATTTTAGACCGGGAAGGTGCAGCATATGTTTTAGTTTTACAGCAAGATAAGAGTCGAGATTCATATGAGTTGTGGCATGCACGCCTAGACGTGTTCCTAGTGCAGTGATTACTAGTTTACATAAGTCTGGTTTACTTTCAGTTTCTTCTTTGTTGTCTAAACCGCATACCTGCGCCCCCTGTGTTATGGCGAAAGGTCAACGGTTGGCTTTTGTTGAGAACCCTAAACGTGCTGACAATGTTCTTGATTTAATACATTGTGATTTGTGGGGTCCCTCCCCAGTTTTATCTACAAATGGTTTTTTGTATTATGCATTATTTATGGATTATTTTTCGAGATTCACTTGGTTGTACCCCCTTCGTCACAAATCAGATTTTGTTGACACTTATTTGCAGTTTGAGGCACTTGTTGAGAATCAATTTTCTGCAAAAATTAAAGTTTTTCAAAGTGATGGTGGCACTGAATTTTTTAACACTAGACTCAGATCACACTTTGCGGAAAAAGGTATTCATCATCAGGTTTCTTGTCCGGCCATTACGGAACAGAATGGGCGCGCTGAACGCAAGCATCGTCATGTTGTTGAAATGGGTCTCACGATACTTTTTCACTCACATCTTCTGATTTCTCATTGGGATTATGCGTTCACCACTATTGTCTACATTATCGATCGTTTGCCTACTCCAGTTCTACAGGGATCGACACCTTATGGTCATCTTTATCAGCAAGATCCTATCTATGGTAACTTTCATCCTTTTGGTTGCTGGGTTTTTCCTTTTGTTCTTCCCTTTGCTGATCATAAGCTATCTCCCCGTAGCATTCCATGTATATTTATCGATTACAGCTTGCAATATAAGTTTCAGTGTCTTGACCCTACCACTGACAAGGTTCATGTTACTCATCATGTTCGATTTGATAAAGGCTTATTTTCCTCTGGCTCCGGCATCGGGAACTGGGTCCCCCTCTTCAGGTTTGGATGTCTCTGCCTTTACTGATCTGGATCATGGGACGGCACCGTCACCAGCCTTCAGCTCCATCCTCACCTTAATCCCAGTTTCCTGATAATGAGCCGTCTCAGCCTACTGCCCCACAAGCTGACCCATGTCCGTCGTCCCGTCTGGCATCCGATCATGGTGGCTCCTTGCCCGTGGCTAGCCGCGGTGGTTTCTCACCCGCACCTGGTCATCTCTCGTCTCCGCCCAGTCGTGGTGGCTCGCGCTCAGCAGCCACGGGCTCATGCGGCCACGGACGGCCACAAACCTCCTTCGCGCCTCAGCCGATGAAGGCCTCCTTCCTACCTCGGCCACGAACACAGACAGTTATGGCTCTACCATCTCGGCCATGTCCCAAATCTTGGGTTCTCCGTATCTAGTAGCTTCTCGCATGGTTACGCGCTCATCCACCGAAGTTATTCAGCGCCGAGATTATTTAGATATTCATGCTCGTGTTCTTCTTGCGGATCTTCTTGCTCAGAAAGAACCGACTAATTATTGTTCTACAAACCAAGATCCTTCTTGGGTTTTCACCATGGATGAGGATATGGCCGCTTTTCGTAGCCATCATACTTGGGATCTTGTTCTGCGCCTCCGGACGTCAACATTGTTGGGTCTAAATTGGTTTATCGACTGAAGTACAAAACTGATGGTTTGGTTAATCGTCATAAGGCATGTTTGGTAGCTCGGGGTTTCTCTCAGATTCCCAATTTTGACTTTGACCATACTTTCAGCCCTATGGTTAAAGCATCTACAATTCGAACCGCTCTTGCTATTGCTACTATGCGTGCTTGGTCTCTATATCAGTTGGATGTTAAGAATGCCTTTCTTAACAGTGTTCTTGATTCTCCGATTTTTATGGTGCAACCCGTTGGCTATAAGGATCCCACTCATCCGGACTATGTTTGTCGTCTACGGAAGGCCATTTATGGTCTGAAGCAGGCGCCTTGAGCATGGTTTCAGTGTTTCAATGCTTATCTTTTGCAGCTTGGATTTCGTTGCAGTTCTTCTAATACTTCATTATATGTGTTGTCTCGTGACTCGTCATTGTTGTATCTTTTGGTCTATGTTGATGATATCATTTTGACTGGCAATGATTATGCTCTTATTTGGCAGTTCATTGTTCGCACCCATCAGAAGTTTGCCATCAAAGATTTGGGTGCCTTACATTACTTTCTTGGCTTGGAGTTCATGCCCACTGCCTCGGGACTTCTTCTGGGACAGACGAAGTATGCTCGGGACATTCTTCTCAGGCTAGTATGTTAGATGAGGTGCCAGTCTTTACACCGTTTCTATCAAATTCTCAACTTCACAGCAGTACGAGTTCCCAGTTCAAGAATCTGGCGTTGTATCGCTCTTTGGTTGGTGCTCTCCAGTTTCTAACCATCACTCGTCCGGACTTAGCATTTGCAGTCATTTTATAGTTAGTATAATTAATAGGGTGGTTTGATATTATTTTTATTTATTACAATGAAATATCTATAATTATAAAAACTTTTGAAAACTGATCTTAATATATAAATGATTATAATCTAGCATTAAAAATTATAGAATAACATATTTTTATAATTGGTATAATCGTCAGTTGGTCTAACATGATAACTCACGTGCATGTAGTACTACACATTTATCATCAAAGGAAATCTTTGAAGATGTATCTCATCATACATATCTAAACATGGCAACTCGGCAATAGAGAAGATTGAAAGTCTCTAAAAGGCAGAGAAGTAAATGGATTTTATTGAAACATGGGAGCATTTTAAGGTACTGTGATACTGATTTGATGATCAAAAATTTTGCAATTATCGATTTCGTAATCATTTCAAAATGCCCTGGGTTTTAAGGGTATGGATAATGCACAGACAACATACTATCATAGTTAACAGTTTCAAATCATAAGAAAATTCGATTTTTTTATGTTTTTTTTGCATAATGGTCTACTTACCTTTGAAGGAGGCTTGCTTTGGCTGCAGAGGTGGGACGAAAGGCACTACATTGAAAGCCTTAAAATAACTGAGGTTTTGGTATGGATAAAATTATGGGATATTTCCATTTCTAACTCTAACTTTAGGATGAAGATGTCACCTTGCAAAATGAGAAAATTTTAAAATAACCCTAACTTTATGATGAATTGTGCCGATATAACCTTTTGGCCTAATTCCGACATTGACTCATCAATTTGGGTGTTGACTAGACCCGAATTGACAAAAATACCCTTGCCCCAAAAAACTGAATTATTTTTCCCATTTTACCCCTCCTTAAAAACAAAAAAAACCAACCCACTAGTCTTCTTCCTCCCTCCCCCTGCCACCACCACCCCAACCTGTTTCCCTAGCCACCCAGCCTGCCACCATCCCCATCCTCATCGCTCACTGTTCTTCTTCTTCTTGCCATGGTCACTCATGGCCACCACCCCAGAAACTCATCGCACAATCTAATCGTCCTCTTCACCAAACCCTCCCCGGCCTTGCCCTCTTCATCACCGCCTTCGCTTTCTGCGCGAACGATTGCCGCTTGAAACCCAACCGCCACATTGAATCGTCATTTTCACCAAACCCTCATTTGTCTTGCTCTCTTCGTCGCCACCTCCGCTTGCATTAACTAACTACGTGTGAGTTTGAGGACAATTCGGGTGCTCCAGAAAGGAAGAAAAGCAGAGAAGCGGTCAATAACATAAAAATTCAAACTAGAATATAGTAAACTTTCTCGAGCATAAATTGATCTTCAATCTCAATAACATGATCATGGGTGGAGGCGCGTGTCGCTATTCTCTATAATCACAAGAGAAAAGAAAATGCTTTTATTGTAGTGTGTTCAGTATGTGCTCAGGTGTTTTTGTAGAGTAAATGGGCGCAGGAGGGGACAAAGACAGAGAAAGGGTAAGGATGAACTCTGCGCGGTTGCCGCCTGAAACCCTACCGCCTGCAAGGTGAACCAGACAAGAAGAAGAGAAATCATGTGCTAATTCAGTCTAATAAGAAGAAGAAGAAGGGTGGGCATGGCATTTTCATCTATTTTTTACATTTTTCTTTTTTATCCAAGGTAAAATGGTCATTTTTGTTACATTCCGGCCAAAATTCCCGTTGACAATTAAAGTCAACGGCGCTCAAGGTTAGATTGACACATACATCTAAAAGTTTGGGTTATTTTGGCACTTTCTCATTTTGCATGGTCAGATTGGCACTTTCGACCTAAAGTTAAGGTTATTTGAGCACTTTACTTTTAAAAAAATTTAGGGTGTATTTGGTATAGTCGTGCTTACAAGCAAAGCTAACTTATTTTAAAAGTTGAGGGAGACCAGGTTCTACTTTTCCCCCAAAAACAGCTTATACTTTTAAAATAGGCAGTTTTTTAGAAGTTTACAGAACACTAAAAATGTAGCTTATAAGAAAAACACTTATAAACCTTGTCAAACACGCCCTTAATTTTCCTTCAGATCTGCTTAATCATTTGAGCGGTCAAAGCTTGGTGTATTTGATCAGAGAAGTGGAGAGGGTCACTACGGGATATCCACCTAACAAAAATGTCAAATATTTGAAGGAGATAATGTGTATCGGTCCTCATTAGCCTTCAATTCTGAGTTTCTTCCTTGAAGGTGAAACTAGTCACCACATATGGGTGTTATGTGGGTATGAGCATATTTTCAAAATATGCACTAGTGGTGGAATTATTGACCATCGAAGTTCAAGGTGTGATATTATAAATGAGGATAAGGTAGGGGAGTTTATCAATCAAACTAGACTACTCCCTCCGTCCATGAATAAACTGTATACTTTCTATTTTTGTTTGTCCCTGATTCAATAGCAAGCACTCAGAATGTGTCATTTTCAGCAAAGTTGACCACGTGCGAAAAGACCAAAATGCCCTTGTACTCCCTCATATTTATAGTCATGAAGGTTGATTAATTAGGGAAGTGGGACATTGTTTGGACACGCATCCAAACAATGGTGGTAGATGTTGGGATTACTTTTTAAACTCCCAACCCCATGCCAGTTCACATGCGTCTCATTTAGTCTTCCAATGCTCCAATATTGCTCTCCTAACGCTCCCATTTGGCTTCTGTAATTCTCTCTTCAACGCTCATTTATCTCCTCATTCCTCTCATTTATCACTCAAAACTCACAGCCTCTCCTCTCTTCTCTGTCAATTCTGAAAACCCTAACCACTTGTGCTTTTTTTTCGGCTTTGTTCTTTTCTAAAAACTTGTGTTATTTGTGTTGTTTTCGTTGATTATATCTGGTCTTATCACAACTTTTTGGCTTGGATCTAGGGTTTTTATGAGTTGGTTGGGGTTTTGAAAACAAATCAAATTCTTAACTTTTTCAATGTTAATCACAACTTTTTAAGCCTCGATTAAGGTTTTACTGGGTGCTTTATGGATTATTGAACAATAATTGAAGTTCTTTGTGTTATGGGTTCTGATCTACGATTTTTCTTGTATTGGATTTTTTATTTTAGCCACTGTTCTTCATTTTCATTGTTTAAAACCAAATCCATGTGTCCTATTTTAGATTTTCATGGTCATTTTCGAAGTAAATGCAGCCGGGTTTGTGATTCTTGAACATAAGTTAATGTTCTTTGTGGTTTGGGCTCGATCTAGGGTTTTTATTGTGTTGGATATGTGATATTAGCAACTGTACTTCATTTTTGTCATTTAAAACCGAATGCATGTGTCGTATTTTTAATTTAATAATAATTTTATAAGTCAATCATGTTGGGTTTGTGATTAATGTTATTGTTGTTCATTTATTGGCCTCGCTGATTTAGCCCATAGATGTTGATATTCTTTATTTAGGGTTTGACAAGTTCAGTTTGGGGTTTTTAAAAATTAATTGATTTTTTGGGGGGCTAGGGTTTGTGCTCTTCTACCCAAATATTAGAAACTGCTTGCATGTGCTAATTTTTTACTTGGTTCAGCAATTTATCTAAGAATTCATATTTGGGGTCCCACTGTTCTACCAGATGTGTAATATCCTGTCTTGTTCTTGCTGTTTTGATGTTAGATATGAACATAATTCACTTTTATCTTGTCTAGGTTTGTGTACTAATTATATTGTGTCCTTTTTGTCTTTGTATTAGCCACTGTTGCTTTGCATGTGTGTTGATTATCCTGTGGTGCTGTGTTTATGTTGATTATCCTTTTCTTTTGCTGAAACATGGGTTATAGTGATAAGATCATGGCTGGGCAGGATAAATCTGCCCCTTGCCAACCCTTGAATGATTCCCAATATAAGTCACAGTTTGAGTCCAACTTCGATCCCACACTGTTTACTGAGCTTAAAGATATTGACTCACAACTCATTCACATTGATGTCATCCAACCCCACCACCCTGTTCTTGACACCGACTCATTTGGATCCTTGGATACCCCTGTAGCCACACATTTTAGCCATGTACCTGAATCTGTCATATACCACATAGAATCAGATACTGATTCAGCTGAAACACTCCCCCTACTACTGATCATGATAAAATACAGCCCCCTAATACTGATACTGATTCTAATGCAACCCAACCTCCTAATTCTGATGAATCCCCACCCCCTGATACTGATCATGATAAAACATAGCCCCCTGATCCTGATACTAATTCTGATGCAACCTAACCCCCTGATTTCGATGAAACCCTACCCCCTGATACTGATCCTGATAAAACACAACCCCGTGACGCTGATACTAATATTGATTTTGATGCAACCCAGCCCCCTGATTCCGATGAAACCCAACCCCCTGGTTTTAATAAATCTGATTCATCTAAATCTTGGTGTGATCCACATCCTTCAGTGTACTTCAAGGGTAATGAGCTCCCTAAATATGGCGAGCCAGGTTTCTGGGAAACTGGGGCTTGTCTTTATCCTAGTAATTGGCCAAAATATGTGCCTAAAGTGATCATGATGCTGGAAAATAGTTTCATTACTCACATGTTTTTATTTTTGGCTTCTTTTCAGTTCTGATTTTACCTTCAAATTTCAAATTATTGAACATATACTAACAGTCTACCTCTTAGTACAAGATTGTTTATACAGTGTGGTTGTTGTTGCTTTTTATAGAAACTACTTCATTCTATGTTTGTCTGTGGTAGCCTGTATGCTACTTGTCTGTGATAGCACATGCGCTACTTGTTATATGCTGGGTTTTTGAACATGTGTGATGTTTATGTTCAAATGTACAACCACTCAAATTTTTACTCAGATTCAGTTGAAACCTTGGGTGGCTGTTCCCCATTTTTCAACTGAATATGAAGCAGAACCTGAGTCAGGCAAGGCATGTTTCAAATCAGGGGCAATAATTGGAGCAGTAAATTGTGATGCATGTTCATGTAGTTTATATATGCAGCCATGCAGTGTTAATCACTAGACTTATCTGATCTTGGCAAGGTATTTGTTTATTGATTTCATAGCTAATATGTGTACTAGTTGGGTATGTGCTATTGATCCCACAATTTATGATGTAGCTGTGATGAACGAATAAAGATGCAGCCATGCTTATTTGTTGCTAAACTGATCTAATCTTGCGGGGCATGATGTGATTACACCCAGCTCTGAAATTATTTGCTTAGTTGACCCTGTTGTAGTTGTTAGACACCTGTGTTGATACCTTGCATGAACACTTTGGTAGACAATTCTACAAGCGCTCTGGGGCGAAAAAAGAAGAAAAAAGGTACAGCCTTTCCTTCGTTCTTCGGAGCAGATCTCTTTAATTTCATTCTCTTTCCACCGATAGATCATGATTAAATTGATTCTCCTATGGATTCCACACACAATCATGTGAAATTTGTGAAAGGATTTTGATCTTATTTTCGTCTTGGAGTCAGGGTTTAATATAAGAGTTCACAGAGTTCTTATGAATCTTGATTAGTTTGGCGGAATTAACACTGTGGTTTGAAATCATAATTCTGGGGTTGCATATCTTGTGGACCCGATCTTGCATAGGATTTGGAGATTGTTTTGCTCACGGCCGAAATTGAGAGTGGTGAAGAATCAAGCAAAAAATCCAATCTTCTTTGGGTTTTGGCTTTGCGACAAGTGTATAGAAGGGTTTGATTAAATTTTTAGCACAAATTTAATCAAATCCTAGTGTTATTGATCAAACTTCTTGAAGAGGAGGTGCAGCAATAAAAATCTCCGTTCGTAGGGCTTGGAATTTCCTTGTGGTTTGCGGCACTTGGTGGATCACACGGCAGCTATTCAGGTTTTTCGTAAAACTTTACTAAACCATTATTTTCTAGCAATTTTTCTGGAATTTAGTGAGGCTAAAGTATAATTTTTATTTGTGTGGATTGTTTGTGTGTGGTGTGGGGAGACACGTTAGTCTCCCTATGTGCATCTGATACCTTAGTCAGATTGTTTCTTTGTGTTTCCTGTTTATTTTTTATTCATCATTATGAACGTCACTGGTGCATCATCTTCTACTGCCATGAATCGGAAGAAAAACCTAAACAAGAGGAAGAAGAAAGTTGTAGTTCAGGTTCAGGCCGAGGGTTCAGATAATGGCCAAGAGCAACACAACCTGAAACTACAACCTAGAAACTGGAATGATCCGTTATTGGAGAGAAGGAGACAGTGGGATGATCCGGATATACTCATGGAAAAATCAAATATTGAAGTTGTTGAAAATAGTGGAGATATCATTGATTTTGTTCTTACAGAAGAGGAGATTAATAAGGCCTATTACAAGCCATTTTATGGTTTTTAGGTGTATTCCCAGGTTTCTTTCCGGGGATGTATGCCATTCGGACACTTCTAGTGGCTAAATGGAATGTCACTTGGATAGTTCAGTTAAAGTTAAACGGCTATGTCATGTTCAAATTTAACAGTACAGAGGATAGATATGCAGTAATGAATGGGCCTGATCACTATCTACATGGAAATAAGCTATTCATAATGGAGATAACTGAGACGGGAAAGTATGATATGAGAATCCAGACCATTAAGCCAATATGGATATGGATAGAGCACTTACCAAAGAGCTATTGGCACAAAAAGGCATTGGAAAAGATAGCAACCTCTATTAGAGAGCCTATTCTCATGGACAATGGCACTTTGGAATTAAGAGGGTACTATGCCCGCCTCTTAATTTGGATAGATACATCTAAGGAGTTGAGAGAGAAGGTAAATTTTTGAGTATCAAGTGGAACTGTCCATACTCAAAAAATAGTCTATGATTATTATTGCCCTTGGTGTCTGAACTGTGGTGAAAACACTCATCTAATGGAAAGGTGTGAAGCATTCTGGAGAAATAGAGAGAAAGAAGGAGAAACTCATGATGGATTAAATGCAAAACATGGTGGGGAGGCACTGGAGAATAACAAGCAAAAAGTTGGAAGTAAGAGTTAGGTTTGGGTGAAGAAAATTCACAATCAGAATGTAGGAGATGACCCAAGCTCAGAATCGGTTCAAGGTGGTGGTGATACAAATATTGATGATAAATCCTCAGATAATGACAAAGCAGAAAGAGAAGAAAGGGGAAAGGCATTCTAACCATAGAGGAAGTGGATAAAAATGAAGGTTCAAAGGGAGTAAATCTTGAGGCTGAACATGTGATATATATAGCAGTCTGTGGCACTGGGTACCTGACGGGAGTCGTAAATAATGGCGCCAGGCAGCGTGCAAGCTCGGTAAACCGTGGTGCAAATAGGCAGCCAAAAGTGGAAAATCAAGGCGCTGGGTAGGAATAGACACCAGGACCCGTTAGGAAACACATCGTGGGCACAGTGCTGACCGTAACTCCTACACCAGGAAAAACTGTGGCTCAAAATCTGTGGACAACGCCCGTAAGCAAAACTGTGGCGCAGTTGTAAATATCATGGAAGAACCAGCATTTGGGGATGATGACAATCCTATCTCCGAAGCTGGGAAATTACCCACCCAAATGATCCATCTGGAGGCTAGGGGCTCCAAAATACCATGGTTGAATAGAAGTAAAAGTAGACCTCCGCCTAGCTCAGGTGCCACCACTAAAGCTCGAAGTAAAAGTCATTCGCATATTCTTAGCCCAGGAAGTACTGTTCAGAAACCATATCAATGAATACTAAGTGCCATAAGAAGTAACTCTGATAGTTCAGGCATCAAATCTGATGATGGCGGCGGTCTGAAGCCAAAGGAGACCTTTGTTCCTCAATGAATACAGCTTCAATCAACGTCAGGGGTTTGTCAGCCCCTGTAAGAAGGAGGTGGGTTAAAGGGATCATCTCCGAACATAATGTAGGCATTTGTGGCTTGTTTGAAACGGAATTACAGGAAAAAGCTTTGAGTATTTTCTTGAAGAGCTTCAAGGGATGGAAGCATACTCATAACTTTGAGGTATGGCCGAATTCAAGAATACTTATCATATGGGATCCGAAAGGTTATATGGTTGATGTACTTGGGAAGATGTCGCCGTGTATTTATCTAAAGATGCGCAACCTATCAACTGGTGTAGAGGTTTTATGCACTTTTGTTTATGGTCATAGTGAAACTAGGGCATCACGCCAACCACTATGGGGTTGAACTTAAGTCATTTGGCGAGAATTTGAGCACTCCTTGGATGGTCCTTGGCGATTTTAATGCAATTTTAAGTCTCAATGATCATCATGGTTCCACGGTTCCAAGTCTATACCCAATGAGGGAGTTTCAAGATGCCTTTACAAAATGTGGGTTGAGAGATGCACCTTCTATTGGAGAACATTTGACTTCCATAGTGCAGATTGGAAAACATGGAGGAAATTAGATCGTGTATTACTAAACCACGGCTGGGATGCAGATGCCCGTCGCACAACTTTTTTGCCTATATCTGTTCAATCTAATCACTGTCCAATGGTTATTAGTATGGCGCATGAAATAGATGGCAAGCTAATACCTTTCTAGTTTCAAAATATGTTGTTAAATCACCCAAACTTCAAGCAAATAGTGGATGATTTTAGGCAGCCGCAGGTTGAAGGTACAATGCAGTATTCGGTATGTAGAAAGCTATCAAGGTTAAAACGACCCTTGAAAGAGTTGGGAAAAACATTATAACCACATATCGGAAAAGGCAAAGAGAGGCGGATAGAGAATACAACGATGCCTTCAGCGATTTTGATGCGCTGAATGCCTCTGTCCAGAATATTGATGAGTTGAGAAATTTGAAGAAGAAGGCAATATTCTACTATTTAGTGGAATCATCTTTTCTCTCTCAGAAAGGCAAGATTAATCATATCACTATGGCGGACAAGGGATCATCATATTTTCATCGGATGGTTTTGGAAAGAAAGGGTGAAGGTATACCAAGTATTCTTGATGGAGACAACCATATTGTAACTTCCAATGTGCGAAAGGGTGATCTATTTGCAGATTTATACAAGGGTCTCTCTGGAATGGCTCAGGAAAGGGTCTCTATTGATCGGGAGGTAATCTGTTTGGGCCCTACATTTACAGATATGGATAGGGCGTTCTTGAGTTAGGCTATTGCGAGTAATGAAGTAAAATTGGCACTATTTGCAATGAATGATGACAAGGCACCAGGTCCGGATGGGTACACTGCAGGGTTCTTTAAAAATCAATGGGATATTATGGGAGCGGAAATAACAGGAGTGGATCTAGAATTCTTTGAGATGGACAACATATTGGCAAAGCTAAACCACACTTCGGTGGCACTAATACCAAAGAAAACAGACAATCTCAAGGTGGGTGATTTTAGACCAATAGCGTGCTGCAATATGGTCTATAAGATCATCACAAAAATTATTTCCAATAGACTGGAAGGTATATTACCCGGGATAATTGATTTGTGCCAAGGTGCCTTCGTGAAGGAAATGAACTTAATAGATAATGCCATGCTGGCACAAGAATTTGTCCGAGGGTATGGGAGAGTGAGAAATTCTCCAAGGTGTATGATCATGGTGGATTTGTAGAAAGCCTTTGATACAGTCTCCTGGGAATTCCTGGAAGAAGTTTTACTTGGACTGGGTTTTTCGGAAAGACTGAAGGACAGGATTATGTCGTGTGTGAGAACTTCCTCTTTCTTGATTGCAGTGAATGGAAAACTGTGCGATCATTTTAAGGGTCAAAGGGGTATATGGTAGGGAGATACCTTGTCCCCCTCTTTGTGATTAGTATAGAATATTTCTCGAGACTACTAAAGAAGAGGACCGAGTCTAGGCATTTCATCTACCATCAGAGATGTGATGTGCACAAAATTACCCACCTGACATTTGCAGACGATCTTATGCTCTTCTCTAAGGCCAACACGGGTTCAATCCATATACTCATGAACGCCTTGAATGATTTTGAATGCACATCTGGACTTGCTATCAATGCGGCAAAGTCCAAATTCTTTGGGGTTGGATTAAAGATAACTTAAGTTTTACTAGTATTCCATGGGCCACCTTCCCGGTAAGATATCTAGGGGTTCCTCTTGATTCTAGCAAGTTGAAGGTGACCCAATTTGGAACACTTCATGGAAAGGTGGATTCAGAGATTTCAAAATGGAAAGGCCATACTTTATCTTATGCTGGTGAATTGGAGCTCGTTAAGTCTATTGTGGGAGGTATTGCAGGGTTTTGGATTCAAAATTTTGTTATACAACATACGGTTATGGATGCATTGGAACAAAAGTGTAAGCACTTCTTATGGGGAGGAAAGTACAAGAGCAAGGTGTCGTGGAAGAAACTGTGCACTCCAAAGTTAATTGGAGGTCTCGGCCTTAGGGACTTAGCTACTTGGAATCGAGCTTCAATGACACAGAAGTTATGGGTATCCACACAAAGAAAGATAACTTGTGGGTTAAATGGATTCATTCGTTTTACTTGCAAGATAACAGGCTTTGAGGGATCAATCCTAGGCTTCAAAACAAAAGACTGGGTGAAAGATATTCAAGTTATTTTGGAGATTTATGCAAGTTGCGGAATGAATTGAGGAGTATGTTTAGTGGAAATTTCCTGGATGTGAGAAACTCTCTCACCACTTGGGCAAACTCGGAAAAGTTCACTAGTATGGCTTACTATTTTATGCATCAGAAAAAATACCCAGGATTGTATGAAGAACAAGGTAGGCTGCGAGAGAGGGTTTTCAACACCATTTGCCGTGGCTTTATCCCCCCCCCCCAAAATTCTCCTTTATTGCATGGCTGGCAACAATAGGGAGATTGCACACTAAAGACAAATACCATGTTGAAGAGGATGATATCACAAACAAGGTTTGTTCCCTATGCCATTTAGTAATGGAAACCAATGACCACTTGTTTTTTTAGATGTGAATTTTCAGAAGCAGTATGGGGACGAGTGAGGAACTAGATTGGATTAAGGCGAAGAACAAAAACAATAGCAAGCTCGGAGATTTGGGTGAAGAGACAAGTGAAGGGCTCAAAACTTTGGAACAAGCTTGGCCCTCTGGCTTTGATAACTATGATTTATCGTATCTAGAGAGAAAGGAGCAATGTAGTCATAGACAGTATTTGATCAAGTTTTGCCAGGGTATACAAGCTTATCATAATGGATTGCTATATGGTCATTAATCGTCTCTTCCCAGATGAATACTTGTACTAGAGAGTTTGATGCTGGAGGCTGGCCACGGACGCTAGTCGCTATGCACTGGTTATTGGCGCAATGAAATTGGCATTTGTACTGGAATGTTGGAATTGGTACTAGCGCTATGCACGGGGCGTCAGTGGCTAGAAGTGTGGCACTGGGCACTGGGAGCAATGGGCGTTAGTTGCTGGAAACTAATGGGCGTTGTCACTGTTTTGAGGGGTAGATGGTTCAAGGGGTGGCGGCTCGAGTGGTGGATGGTTCGGGGGATTGATGATTCGAGTGGTGGATGGTTAGAGGGGAGGAAGGTTTGAGTGTTTGATGGTTTGAGGGGTGGATTCGAGGGGTCGATGGTTCAAGAGGTGGATGGTTCGAGGGGTGGCGGCTCGAGAGATGGATGGTTCAAGAGGTGGGTTCGGGGGGTGGACGGTTCGAGAGGTTGATGGTTCGAGAGGTGAATGGTTCGACATGTGGGTTCGAGGGGTGGATGGTTCGAGCGGCAGTCGAATCCAACCAATACATGTGGCAGCTTGATATGTGAATGGTTCGAGGGGTGGTAACTCCAGAGGTGGATGGTTCGAGAGGTGGGGTTTAGGGTTTGAGAGGTGGTTCAAGGGGTGGCGGCTCGAGAGGTAAATGGTTCAAGAGGTGGATGGTTCAAGAGGTGGATGGTTAGAGAGGTGGGTTCGAGGGGTGGATGGTTTAAGCTGCAGTCGAATCCAACCAATAACTGTGGTTCGAGGGGTGGCAGCTCGAGAGGTGGATTGTTTGAGAGGTGGATGGTTAGAGGGGTGGATGGTTCGAGAGGTAGGTTTGGGATTTGAGAGATGGTTCGAGGGGTGGCGGCTCGACGGGTGGATGGTTCGAGAGGTGGATGGTTCGAGAGGTGGGCGGTTCAAGAGGTGGACGGTTCGAGAGATGGGTTCGAGAGGTGGATGGTTCGAGCAGCAGTCAAATCCAACCAACACATGTGGTAGCTCGAGAGGTGGATGCTTCGAAAGAGCTCTCAAGAATAAGCTCTCGAAGAGGGAGAGGCGAAAATAGGGTGCCGCCCTACTACTGTTCACCGTAGCCGATTTTTGCCAGGTTTCTCTTCCTCGGCTCTTCTCCTCCGGCGAGGGACCCGGCACTTTTGTTGGGCTTCTCGCTGGGAATCTTTTGATATATGGTTTGTATCTCAATCGGAAGCTATGTCCCAGATCTGGGTTTCTTTTCGAAACTCCGAAGTCAGTGAGTACTCACGATTTGGAAGAAGATCTCACTTCTGATCTTAAAATCTGAAAACCCATGCCTCCATTAAGGGTTCTTTTGAAGGAGAGAACGCTTCTGACCTTGAAGCGTGGAAATTTTTAGAAGAGGAGTAGCGCGTATCACGGGTCCAGTGGAATCCCGTCGAACATGGGTTTAGGAGGGGAGAACTTGCTTCCCTAAACTTGGAGGAGGAGGATTTGTGCGGATTGCAGTTCGGACCAAGACCCAAGCACGAATCTGACGCAACTTTGGGTTGACCACAATCTGGGTTGCCGATGAATAGTGTTCGGCGAATGTCTATCACAGTACAGGTAATTCTAAATTATTGAATTAGTGCGGTTTAGTGAGAACTTGTGTGGATTTCTGTGGGAATTACTCTGCTTTTGTGTGGATTTTGTGTGGATTCTGTGTAGAAAGTGGACTGGTACTCTGTTCCTGCTATGTTTCGATGGATGGTTTAGTTAACTTTGTGCGGAATGTGAGTTGGCTGTAGAACGCGGTTCTGCTTAGACTAGAATGGTGTGGATCTTAGTTTATGGTATGTGTGAATTGCTGTGTAAAGAGATGAATTACTTTGCATACATATCTATGTGGAACCGTGTGCGGTGTTCATGTTGTATTTTGCCTATTAAATCTGGGCTGTGGATAGACGAACATGCTTATAAACAGTTTGTGTTCGATTCGTATGAAAAATTCTATAGGCTCGGGACAGGTTTAATGAAATTCATGGGGGATTAAGTTTAAGGATGGCTTTAAGGCATAGAGAGTGTTAGTATTTGGGAGAACTCTTATTGGATTCAAGTAAACTTGTGTGCAAATCCCGGGTAACCGGCCGGCCTAGCCTGTGTTCAAACCCCAGACCGCCCCTCCGACCTTGCTAGTGCCCAGAACCTGGTCACCTTCCGACCATGCTTGTGCTCAGTACCCCGGCCTTGCATGTGCTCAGATCTCGGACATTACTCGGCCCTGTTTACTTGACCTGATTGGTATTCAAACCAATAGGCTATGTTTTATGCCATAAAATCAGACTTGCCTCATTTTCTCATGAAAGTTCATATGGAATTTATGTGAGAGTGGGATTACAGCTAGGCTTCATACATAAAGAGTGTTAGTATTTGGATGAGTTCTTCATTGATCCAGTAAACTTGTGCTCAAACCCCGGGTAGGACTCCAACCCCGGTCACTGCCCGGCCAGGTTTACTTGAATTAATTGGAATTTAGACCAATAGGCTATGTTTTATGCCATGATCTCAGTATTAATCTTACACACTCATGAAAATTGCCACGGATTTGGGATATTAGATGGGTATTGCTGGATGAGACATATGTTTTGGGGTCAGTCAGATTCAAAATGGATATCAGGAGAAGTTTTGCTGTGTGTTGGTTTGAATTAGCCAATTGATGCCTGGCGGCCGGCTATGGCAGACTGTGCTTACCGGAATCACTAACGATGGTACACCCAAGTGTTGTCTTCATTCTTCAATCTCATGAGAATACCCAGGTCAGGATGAAGAGAGGAGCAAACTGTTAAAAAATAGGCATTATCTGGACTTTTGCCTAGTTTTCGGTGACTAACTTAAGGAAGATGTTAAGTATGGAGGACCTTCGAATGCTCGAGATGGCTGTAGAAGTTCGAGTGCTCGAGGAGATCATCGACAGTAATTGATCTTCGAGAGCCTCGGGAGGTTTTCGAGAATGGGAGATCTTCGAGAAATACAAGAGGTTTTCAACAGTAATTGGTGTCCTCTTCGAGAGCACTAGCCAAGTACTCGAGGGGGCTGGCGTTGCCGAGAAAGAGGAGTCTGAGTGATCGAAGAGGCATCCGAGACATGGAGGTGTTCGAGTACTCGAGATGAGCATCCGACAGTCGGAGGTCTTCGAGCACTTCAGAAGACCTTTGAGAGTGAACGAAGAGGCATTCGAGACATGGAGATGTTCGACTGCTCGAGAGGAGCATTCGAGAGTTTGAGGTCTTCGAGCACTTCAGAAGGCCTTCGAGAGCAAATGAAAAGGCATTCGAGACATGGAGGTGTTCGAGTGCTCGAGAGGAGCATTCGAGAGTTGGAGGTCTTCGAGCACTTCAGAAGGCCTTCGACATCTCGAAGAGGTTTTCGAGAGTGGGAGGAGTTCGAGTGCTCGATGAGGCGTCTGAAGGTATTCGTGTGCTCGAAGAGCATCAGCATGAGATGCTCGAGATCCCGATCTTTGGCATGGTTCAGGTGCTCGGTTTCCACGGTGAGGCAAGAAGTCTAAGAGCAAGGCCTTTGTTACTGTTGCTCTTTCTCCTAAGCCTAGTTTTTACTTATGATTTGACAGTTATTTACGCGCTCTTTGCCTGCGCTGCACCCCATGCTAAATCGGCATAAAGCTGTCCATTTGCTCAAAATGGAGAGGGTGATTACATAATCGTCACGCCTGATGTACGCGGTATAAGTGTATCCATTCTCTCATCTTCAGGAGATTGATTTAGCTGGGATTCCCAAGGATATGAGGCATGGCCTCAGCACATCTTTGCCCACTTTATTACTCTCGGTGCCCTCAAGAGAATGTTTGAAGGCCAATAACATCCCTTTTATCCACTTTAGGGGTGTATATGGTAGAAGCAGATATCCACCGTGCTAGAAAGGTGCAACATTGGGCATCAGCTTCACACTTTTTGGGACATCCAAGACCCGAGACACTCTCGGCTGCACAAGGAATTTCAAACTATTTGTTCTTGGACTCTTGTACCTTCACCAACATTTCGGTAGCTCAACTTGCTCAAGACCCGACCCGAGATTCACAATACTCGGCTGCTTTATGGAGTGGAAATGAATAGCCCCGTTTCTCAGGGGTTGAATCGGTTCACTTATTTATGGGTAATGAGTTTGTTCTCACCTCATTTACCTAGTATATCTTAGCCTGTCTTCATTTCAAGTTGCTGTTTCGGTGTCATTATCGTTGGGACTTGTTTTGTTTCCCTTTGCTAGACTTATATTGCTAGGGGTTGTTAGTTTTATTTAGAAAATGGGGGGGAGGGGTGCTCTTAGAGTTTCATTCCTCCCCCCCTCTCTCTTGGATTTTGCTCCCTAGGTTCATCAGGTAACCTAGGGTTGGACTGGTTTTGTATTTGGTAGGGCTCTCTTAGGGCTCTACCGTGGGTTCCACTGTTTATACTATTTACCTGTTTACCTCGAGAGGTGGATGCTTCGAGGGATGGCAGCTCGAGAGGTGGATGGTTCGAGAGGTGGGTTTGAGGGGTGGATGGTTCGAGAGGTGGGTTCGAGGGGTGGATGGTTCGAGAGGTGGGTTTGAGGGGTGGATGGTTCGAGAGGTGGATTTGAGCAGCTGCTTGGGTTAATGGCGGATGCTGTACTCTCAAGTGATGGATGGTGTACTATCTCATGTACTCTCGACTAGTGGTTCGCGTACTATGGGTTCGAGTGGTGGATGATGTCCTCTCGACTAGTGGTTCGTGTACAATGGGTTTGAGTGGCGAGAAGTACTCTCGAGTGGTGGATGGTGTACTACGGGTTCGAGGGGAGGATGGTGTACTCTCTCGAGGGGAGGATGGTGTAATCCCTCGAGGGGTGGATGGTGTACTGTCTCGAGGGGTGGATAGTTTCCTATCTCGTGTACTCTCTACTGGTGGTTCGCGTACTATGGGTTCGAGTGGTGGATGATGTCCTCTCGACTGGTGGATGGTGTACTATCTCGTGTACTCTCGACTGGTGGTTCGCATACTATGGGTTCGAGTGGTGGATGTTGTCTTCTAGACTGGTGGTTCGCGTACAATGGGTTTGAGTGGTGGATGGTGTACTACGGGTTCAAGGGGCGGATGGTGTACTCTCTCGAGGGATGGATGGTGTAATCTCTCGAATGGTGGATGATGTACTCTTAAGTGGAAGATGGTGTACTATCTCGTGTACTCTCGACTGGTGATTCGTGTACTATGGGTTCGAGTGGTGGATGATGTCCTCTCGACTGGTGGTTCGCGTACAATGGGTTCAAGTGGCGAGAAGTACTCTCGAGTGGTGGATGGTGTACTACGGGTTTGAGGGGTGGGTATTCGTGTACTCCTGACTGTTGGCCCATGTTATGGGCCAAATTTGCTTCATATTTTGCCCTATTTGGAGGATTTTTGTTGGGTTTTGGCCTTCTCTTAGGGCTAAAATTGTATTGGGCGGATGTATGAGTTTTTTCCATGCTTTGATCACACATTTCCCCTTGGAAATACTCGTGCGCTATGACCGATAAGGGTGGGAGAGCAACATTTCTTCATTTGGTTGCACGACCATAGGAGTTGAGTAGTGGGTTAATTAATTAGCGTACGTAAAATTAATTAACCCACTGTTACTCGTTACTTAGATTTGACGTTTACCACGCGCTCTATGCTCACGCTACACTTTATGTTAAATTAGCATATAGTTGTCCATTTGCTTAAAATGGAGTGGACGATTATAGAATCGCTAGGCTTGACACACGCCGTATAAGTTGTGTCTGTTCTCTCCATCATTAGGGGGTTATTTTTTAAGGGATCTACAAGAGTTATTGGCACTGCTTACGAATACTCTTCAAGACCCGAGACCAAAGTCTTGGCTGCGATTAGGAGATCATATGAAGAGCCAGTACACATTTCTTGTTGCTATGTATAGGTTTAGATTCACACTTGTATTTGGACTTACATTTATTCCCCTAGGCTTAGTACCATCTAGCTTAGGGTTTGCATTACTCTTTGTATTTTTTAAGGGATCTACAAGAGTTATTGGCACTGCTTACGAATACTCTTGCCCTCTAAAATAGCCTCGGTTCACATCACGAGAACGTTTGAAGGCCAATAACACCTCTCTTGCTTCATCTTAGGGGTGTATATGGTATAAGCTGCTCCTCTATTGGCGGTCCTGGCTTCACTCAGATTCAGCACCACCAGCACACCATGGAAACCATTCAAGACCCGAGTACACTACACTCGGCTACGCTTTATGTCTACCACTGGCGGCTTCTTCATTAACTTTTCTTCAAGACCCGAGACCAAAGCCTTGGCTGCGATTAGGAGATCATATGAAGAGCCAGTACACATTTCTTGTTGCTATGTATAGGTCTATATTCACACTTGTATCTGGACTTACATTTATTCCCCTAGGCTTAGCACCATCTAGCTTAGGGTTAGCAAGGGTACCCCCCCCTGGCATCTCAGTTTTCCCTAGGGTTTCATCATTTAGCTTAGGGTTTGCATTACTCTTTGTATTTGGCGGGGTCGCCTGTACTTTCATAGCCCCGCCCCCCTGGATGTTCCACCGCATTTTCTATTTACCATATTTACCCTTGCATGAACACTTTGGCAGCAACCATATTTTTACAAACATTAGGATGACAACTTTAAAGAGTTTGTCCCTTCGTTGTTATATGTGTGCTTTCTATTCCTCCTGGTTTGAAGGGTTTATCATTCTGGACTAACCTGTTTTGCCTCATACTTAGAAACATGTTTTTAAACACAAGCTCATTTTAAAAAGCTTCAAACAAAAGGGAGTATAGCCCTCCCAGATTTTACAAGGTTTCCCTACAAACATACCTTATCAAAATAACTTGTATGTTTACCCTCGACCTGAATCTAGAAGTACAACCCTACAAATGTACACCAGTTGCATGTCTACACTAACTCCATCATGATTAGTATATCCTCTATGTACCTGGTTTTGCCAATAGACACCATGTGTTCCAAACAACCCCTTATTAACACAGAATCCACAATCAGATTATGGGGTAGCAAACCAAGTCTGCTTAGCATTTCCTTTCCCATATGTGGCAATTTGAACTCATTACCACCCCTGCATTTCATGAATTTTACCATAACACTTTGCAAGCTTAGGAATATTTTGTCTATGACCCTAGGATCCTCCCTCTCAAAAGCATCATACACATCTTGTAGTAGTCCATCTAGGTTTTGGCTAGGGTTTTGTTGTTGTAAACTTTGAATTGAGGCAAAAAAAAACCAAGTCCAGAATGTTTAAATTGGGTTATTTGGCTGGTTGGCACACTAACTGAATGTTTAATCCATCTATGGTGGCTGCAGCTAAAAAATAGAGTCATTTGCAAATATATGGGTAGGGATATTATCTTGCTGTATGAAGATGTTTTTGCTTGCCCAAACTGGCCATTTTTTCCTTGATAGCTGGTATGAGTTTATTGATAAGCTTGTGTCTAATGATATCTTGGGTTATGGATGTTATGGGATGTGACATCATGGTTCCCCTAGGTCTATTTACTGTTGTGTACTTGGCTGCTACATACTCAACATAAGGAAACACACTTATTTTTCCATCAAACATTACATTACCCTCTATGTCAAATATAAGTCTACACATAGCACATGAAAACATGAATTTTGGCATGTAATGCTTGCTGTGGGTGATTCTATAAGATTCTGGTTCATTGGGACCAAGAATGTACCTCGTTGTAGCCTTTGTGATGTAGAACCACTTTTTGTCGATGTGTATGATATTGTGCATGGTCTTGAACTGCATGTTGCACTTTATTTTGCTTAACACTATTCCAGCCTTGATTCTTTCTGGGCTGTTGTTAGGCATGGATGAACTGCATTTGTGTGGCTTCTTATCTTCTTGCTTGCTATTGCTCTACGTATATGCTACTTTTACCAACATGCAGTTTGGCGACTGTGCTTCGACATGTACACCTGAACTTTAGTAGCAAGGCCATTAAAGCTTCCAGGTCGACTGGTTTCTTGCTTCTTCCATAGTGTTTGTGTCTTCTCGAACAGGCGCACACAACCTCACCATTTTGAAGTTGCTGCCTAACTTGCACCCAGATTGTGCTGATGGTCCTAACTGAGCATGACCATCTTTCTGCTGCCTCCACTCTGTTGTTGTTCTCAAGCTACCCATTTTTTATGTGTTGAAGGAGAAAATGGGAAATCTCCTAACTTTGTTCATCAGTGAGGTTTCTCCCCACCATCACAGCTCTACTTTTGCTCGATGATGAAGATTAGAAAAAGTGCGAGTTAGGGTTTTCTAAATTTGGCCAGTTCTGGAAGAACTGGCCAAAAAGAATTATGAGGGCTTTGTTTTTTGGTTCTGTAGGGTGTGAATGTGTGCTGTAATAAATGTCTTTTTTATATATGAGAATTCTGATTTTTGGAGGTAATGAATAGTGAATGAAATAGTGTAAAATTGGCCCAAAACTAAAAATTTTGGAGCCAAATATTAACTTTTGGAGGGAATAATCAGTGCTTTGACATTATTTAGCACTATTTCCGAGTCAAATTGGGGGCATGTAAATGGCTGATTTTAATTTGTACTTTTTTTTTTGGACTGAAAAAGTGTCCTTTTGGCACAATTAAATTTTATTTCAAATTTTCTCTTTTTTAAAAATTATTCAGGGATGAAGAGAGTATATCATTTTGCTAGGGGGAGTGGATGTGGTTTGTGACAATAAGGGAGAGAGAGTTGGAATGAATAACGACGGGAAGGTGTTAACATTGCAGAAAGTGGCTATTTAGGGTCGAAATCAGAATAAAGCATATCTCCCCTAACTAGTTCACCGACCAATCTGTTAGTTGATAATCATGTTTGGTCAGTCAAACCTATAATGGGATCAAGTTATTAATACCAAGTAAAGTCCAGCGACCAACAAAGTGTAATTTCTTTTCTAATTAACTTGAAGAGATCCCTGGACATTAAAATTCCCAAATATTGACAGCAGTTATAGTTTCTTTTACTTGGGAAATAAAGAATAATTGAGGGTAGAAACTAGATATTGATATGATAAAATAAAGAAACAGAGAGATTAAAGGAAGATTATTCATATGATGTTGTTGAGTTAGATGTTAGTTTAAGTTGATGTTAAAATGGCTCTAGGAATTGATTGAGGGAATAACTCAATATTCAATCACCATATTGGCAAGACTACACTTTGAAACAAGACTTACTTTAGATATTGGAGGAAATGACTCATGTTTCTTTAACAATGCAATCAAAATTATAAAATTGGCTTTATAATAATACAAAGAAAAGAAAAGAAAATAATTGTAGAAAATTTGTTTAAGGAATTAGTACAAAATAAAAATAAACTAATGGTTATATTAACTATTGGATTCATAACTAACTTTTTTTTTCTCGACACGTACTTTAACATTATAGTTATAGATATTACGACCCTTTGTAATAATTGAGTTGGTTAGTTAGGTGAGTGTTATAAGTTTATTATACTTTAGTTTTAATTGAATTAAGAAATAAAGCTATGCACATGTGCATGCCTGGTTACTTGGACTATCTAGCTTTCGTAAATTTTCATTACATTTTCTTATTATCATGCGGCTGGCGCAGTACTTTATCCCACTGTATCATTCATGTTATGTTTGAGAACGTACATGAATGTAACTAGTGAAATGGTAGCATTAATAACTTGTGCTTATATTTCACGCGCTTGAATTTAATATCATGAAATGCAAATAGTTGTTGATATATATATATATATATATAATATCATGAAATGCAAATAGTTGTTGATATATATATATATATATATATATATATATATATATATTATCTTACATGACCAAATGATTGTGTGAACATCTTGTGCATGTGTGAACACCGCGTGCGTTAAAGGGTGACCCCTGATAATGTATAAATTCGTACTGGGTCCGAGTGCCTTGTCCAGTCGGCACAGGTTCTCTACCTTACCCCTTGGGTAATAACCTTTGGGCAGGCTCTGGAGAAGACTACTTGTATCACAAGCAAACAAAACAGTTTCCCTACTTGCTAACCTATATAAATGATAAAGGTAATCGTACAAACTCAACTATTCACTTCAAATTGAAAGACTATTTGTGACTTGATCGTCGGAGCCTCTTCCCCCCAGAAATTACCGGGGAACTTTGCATTGCAGATTTTGGCCACAACAGCGGTGCACACGGAGTCGTTATTTTGGGCGCATAAAGTTGGCATGCCTGGTGGGATCGTTAATCATATATGTGCATTTTTGCTATTTATGTCCACTTCTACAGCAAGCACTCTGCATAGAAGTGAACGGCTTAAATGCAAGACCTTAGGGGTCAGCGAGGAAGTACAATCTCCCTACCGGAGAAGGAAAAGACACAGGAGTAAGATGCAATCGGATCCTGCTCCTTCAAATGCCGGTAACATACTCCCATAAGTAGTCTGAGACTATATCCCAACAATAGGGGTACCAGAGGGGTTTCGGATTGAAGCTGCCACACCTCCGAGGTGGATGGAAGTTAGCGTTGACCACTGGGTAGGAGGCATCGGAACCCCTACGTCACAAAGCCAGGCGCGCTAGCAAAGGGAGGACGAGTCGCAGTTCATAAAAGCTACGACAGATTTGCAAGTGGAAGCCACTATAGGGACCGCTCAAGCAACAAAGGGCACGAACAATGAGTTTCCCCCGTCGCAGCAAGACCTAGCACGACTAGCTCAAACCCTTAGATCTGCTGGCTATCAAGTGGAGCCCCTAATGCTCTTTCAAATGATGGTCCAGCAACAGGTGGTGCCCCCACCTTCGATGTCCATGGCATTGCAACCAAGATTCCAATTACATGCCACCCCAAGGGCATCCTACTAGGCGAATATAAAGATAGAGGCTCAAGATCTGCCTCAACTGACGTTCACCAGCATGGACTAGGCGATGGCATATTCAGTACCCATCTTGGTACCTCACATTCCAAACCAAGCAATCCCTTACTCAATGGCCTGGCCAATGAGGCGTTACCCAGGTTACGAGAACCAGATGTATTCATGGTCTTGACTGGAAATCTCTTCATACGACCCTTATCACTAAAGGTCACAACAGTTGTACCACAACTCTGCTGTGGGAGGACCACAGCCTGGATACATGGCCTCGAACCAGAAACCCAAGATCGACTCTTTGTTCTTGCCAAATCAATATGGAAATCCCCAAATGGGAGGTGAGTCAAGCAATTCCCTCACAATGGAGCTGGACATGTTGATTGAGCCTTTGGATCAAGTCACAACCTCCCCTTTCAGTTCTTCAATCATAGCCACTCAATAGCCCAGTGATGTGAAGCCACCCGGGAGCCTCCCCACGTACAGTGGAGATACAACCCCTTAGAGTTCATACAAACCTTCCTCAGTCTTATGAATTTGAGGGACTTCAATGAGCAGCTGATGTGTAACCTGGTAGGGAGTTACCTCCGAGAAAAGGCTTAATAATGGTTTAACAAATTAGGCAAGGGGTCGTTGCATTCATACAAAGATTTTGGGAGGGCCCTGCTGGGCCAGTTTTTCCAAAAGAAAAGATTCACAAAAACACCGATCGAGCTCAATCAAAGCAATCAGAGACCTGGCCAATCAATGGGAAGCATTCTATCATCGATATGTGGATGAGAGCATCAGCGTAATCAATCACACTGAGGATGGGGCGATCAATGGCTACATAAATGGAATGTCCAACCTTGAATTGTACAAGAATTTGGTCTTGAAAAAGCTAGAAAACCTGCAAAAACTACATGAGATCGTGGAACAATATTCAAAAATTGAGGAAGCCATGAAGAGAAAATGAGAGGGGGACAGGTGGGGTGAAAAAGGCTCTAAGGTTTCGGAGTCAAGGCCAAAAAGGTCGAAAGCTTCGAACAATGGCTTCGAAGGCTATATTCCCCAAACCAAAACCTAGGTGGAAATACACTCCATCCACAATGGGCTATTTCGAGCTTCCTCTCCAAGAAAATACTACCCCAGAAAAATGAATCTCCCAAATTTTGTGACCATCATGAAGAGCGTGGCCATGATACAAATGACTGCACCCACCTAAAAAAGGAAATTGATAGATGTGCAAGAGAGGGTTTACTCTCGGACTGCGTCAAAAGACCAAGATGAGAAGGCTCCTCTAAGGGAAAAGGAAAGCGCCACTAGAAACACTACAAGTACGGGGGGGGTAATCGAGGTGGTAGAGATTAGCAAGAGAACAATGAGGAGGCAAGCTAGAAATCAAGCAAGAGAAATGGAAGACTTAACGCTGAAGTTTGGGCGAATAGGAACCGAGGGGATGAGGCTAACCGTGTTATCAATTTCATTAATGGGGTGGTGAATGACCAGTCCTCAAACACCATCATCAAAGCACAATCCCGGTATGTGCCCCTCCCCAGATAACACTGCCAAAAAATATTTAGAGTGGAGGAAGCAATAACTTTCTTAGAAGCAAGCGTGCTGAACCCCCCATACAGACCTGATGGTAATCCATGCAACTATCGGAGACTTCTGTGGCAAAAGGGTGTTCGTAGATGATGATAATGGAGTGGAAGTGATATTTGCCAATTGCTTCGACAAATTGGGGTTAGGGCATGAAATTTTTAGGAGAATGATCTCATCATTATCTGGTTTTAGTGGGAGAATGGTACTACCCTTAGGGGTTATAACCCTCCTAGTCAAAGTGGTCGATGAAGATAAAGAAGTCGCGACGATTGCAGCTTTGATGTGATTGACTCCATATCCCCCTATAATGTGATATTGGAAAGGCCAATGATGTGCCAGGCATGCGCCATATGATCTCGCTGCCACTTAATAATGAAATTCCCCACCAAAAAGGGGACAGTAGTCATAAGGGGGGATCTACCGGCGGCTAGGAGTTGTTTCACGATAGCCTTGAAAGAAGCTAAAAAAGAGGACATAGTGGCTTCGATAAATGGAGAAATTAAACCCACGGATATAGAGTCAATGGACATTCGAACAGAAGGAACGGTGGCCCTGGGAAAAATGATACCACTCGCAGCAAAAAAAAAGCTAAATGACTTCCTGGATAACTATGTGGACGTATTTTATTGGAGTACGTATGACCTCACAAGGGTACCTAAACAGTTAATGGTCCACTGATTGAATGTGGACCCCTCCCAAAAGCCAATTAAGTAGAAAAGGAGGTTGCCTGCCTCCAAGATAGTGGAGGCCATAAAGGAGAAAGTCCAAAAACTTCATCGAGCAGAGGTCATCGAAGAGGTATTTTACCCTGAATGGAAAGCGAATTGTAATGGTTCCCAGGCACGATAGGGGCTTGGCAAATGTGCATAGATTTCACGGACCTCAACAAAATATGCCCCAAAGATAGCTATCATTTACCTTCCATTGACGTGTTGGTCAAAGCGATAGCAGGATATGAGATACTAACCTTCTTCGATACCCATAAAGGCTACCACCAGATACTCATGGTAGAGAAGAATAAGTAGAAAACATCATTCATAACTGGCATAGGGATGTTTTGCTTCAAGAAAATGCCATTCGGCCTAAAGAATGTAGGAGCCACTTACCAAAGGCTGGATGACAAGCTCTTCAAAAATCATATCGGCAGAAACGTGGAAATATACATAGATGGTATGGTAGTCAAAAGCAAGGGCTACGATCAATTCCTGCTGGATCTCGAAGAAACCTTCCAGAGGCTCCGAGAAGCCAATTTAAAGCTGAACCCAGCTAAGAGCGTGATCGGAGTCAGAGTCGGAGCTAGAAAATTCCTAGGATTCATTGTCTCGGAGAGGGGGATCAATGTGAACCCAGAGAAAGTCGAAGCTTTAATGAGCATAAAGCCCTCTCCAACAGTCAAGGATGTTCAGAGGCTAACAGGATCGCTGGCTACACTCAATCGATTCCTTTCCAAAGGGGCCGAGAAATATTTGCCATTTTCCAAAGCGCTTCGAAAAGACAAAAAAATTGAATGAACAAAGAAGTGTGACCAAGCCTTCTGAGACTTAAAGGAACACTTACGAAGCTTGCCCACCTTGATGAAACTAGAGAAGGGGGGAGATTTATACCTATATATCTCGGCATCCCTCTTAGCAATAAGTGTGATTCTGGTAAAGGAAACGGAAAAAGCATAATACCTCATTTACTTCATTAGAAGGGAATTGTATGGTCCAGAGACTCGATACACCGACCTCGAGAAGTTAATATTGGCCCTAGTCTATGCAGCGAGGCAGCTCCAGCCATACTTTTAAAGCCACAAGAACATCTTGCTACCAGCCATCCAATCAGGTAGATGCTTCTTAAGCCGGAGGTCTCGGGGGTGAATGATGAAGTGGGTCATCAAACTGGGGGAGCACGACATCCAGTTCCACCCAAGAGCAGCCATCAAGGGCCTAGCCTTAACAGATTTCATCATGGAAACTACATAACAAGTAGTAGTCGATGATGAGGAAGATTTCGAGGAAATGTGGCAGCTATACGTAGATGGATCATCACACTCTGGAGGCAGTGGGGCCGGCGTCCTTCTCACAAGCCCCAATAAAAAAACTATCCCTATGCCCTGAACTTTGACTTCAAAGCCATGAACAACGAAGTGAAGTACGAAGCACTGATCAAAAGCCTTCAAATAGCCAAAGACTTGGGATTTCAAAGGTTGGAAATTTTTAGTGATTCCAAAATTATGGTCCTGCAAGTCGAGGGGGAATACAAGGCTAGGGAAAGTAGCTTGCATCGTTACTTTTCAGTGGTGAAGCCCCTCCTCAAACATTTTCACCATTACACCCTAATGCAAGTCCCTCAAGAAAAAAACCACAAGGCCAATGCCCTGAGAAAGTTGGATTTGTCAGACTTGGATTTACAATCCTAATGGCACTTAATGGTGGAAACACTGAGTAAACATATCTTCAAAGAAGAAACAATTGTGATAATGGTAGAGGAAGAAAATTCGTGGATAACGCCTATTATGAGCTACCTTCGGGATGGTACCCTTCCGGAAAATTCAACTAAAACAAGGAAAATTAGGCTGAAAGCACCCAAGTATGTGATCGACGAGGATGTGCTCTATTGGTGAGGTCATTTGTAGCTACTTCTTCGATGTGTAGCCCCCCCACGAAGCTGATTATCTGATCCACAAGACTCACGAAGGGGCGTGCGGAAGTCACCAAGGGGACTAGTCGATAGCTAAGAAACTTCTTCTGGCAGGGTATTATTGCCCAAAATGTTCGATGAGGTTAACAAGCACATACAAGTCTGCCATCAATGCCAAAGGCATGCACCAATCGCCCATGTTTCCCAAGAAGAAATAATGAACATAAATAGCTCCTAGCCATTTGACAAATGGGGGATCGATCTGGTGGGCCCTTTCCGAGAAGCCCCATGCCACTTCCAATACTTGATCGTGACTGTGGACTATTTTACAAAATGGATTGAGGCCAAAGCTTTAACCAACATACAAGGGAAAGCAGTGATCGGCTTCTGTTGGAAAAACATCAGCTGTCATTTTGGGATCACTTAAACCATCACAATTAACAATGGTGCTCAGTTTGTTAATGAATCATTCAAGAGCTGGTGTAAGGAATACAAAATCCACCAGAAGGTTACCAGCATTTACCACTCCCAAGCTAATGGGCGGGATAAGGTCATGAACTGAACCATAATCAATGACATTAGGTTGGGGTTCGAAGGGGCAGGAGGGAATAGGATCAACGAATTTCCCAGCATGCTTTGGTCATCTCGAATGATGGATGCCTCTGCCATAGGTGAAACCGCGTACGGGCTGGTCTACGATTCAGAGACAGTAATTCCCGCAGAGATAAGGGTGTCCACCGTCCAAATATTTTCTATGATCAATGAAAATAAAGAGGTCAATGATGAGAAGCGTCGTCTGGACTTGGACCTTCTCGAAGAAAAAAGAGAGAAGGTGCCCCTCAATGAAGCTAAGGTGAAGGAGAAGATCAAGCGGTATCATGACCGGAGGGTCCAAAAAATCCAATTTTCCCCAGGGTACCTCGTAATGAGGAGGGAAAAAATGAAGGAAGCCAGAAGGTAAACTGGAAGCAAACTGGGAAGGACCCTACCGAGTCATTGAAGCTTACCCCGGACGCAGCTACTCGCTGGAAACCCCCCAAGGTGAATCAGTTCCACACAGATGGAATGTCTCAAACCTTAGAAGGTACTATTATCCTAAATCTCAGTAGACTTGGTAAGGCCAGGAGATAGCTTTCCCTAAAGTAGCTATAGGCCGAGGGATACCTTCGACGGAATGTTTGCTATAAGTCGATAGGCTTTCCCTATTTTTGTTGACTATCTATTGAAGTGTTTTCTTTCAATTGTTCTTATTTCTTGTTAAGGACCAAAACACACCACAATTTGAGGGAATGAAAACCACTCACTCTCCTCAAATTGGAGCATTAAAAAATAGAAAGGCATTCATAGCCTATTAAGCGCTTGGGATCAAAATCCTCTCCAGAATACAAGCGCCAAGGATAAAAACCTTCTAAATAAATGAAGGGCCTCCATGGAATTTTGTGTGCTTTGGGTCAAAATTCCCTTAATACGTATAAGCACCAAGGATAAAAATACAGTAAATAAACGAGGGGCCTCCACGATATTTTGTGCGCTTTGGGGTCGAAATCCCCTAAATATATATAAGCGCCAAGGATAAAAACCTTGTAAATAAACAAAGGGCCTCCATGGCATTTCATGTGCTTTAGGGTCAAAATCCCCTTAATATGTATAGGCGTCAAGGATAAAAACCTTGTAATTGAACGAAGGGCCTCCGCAACATTTTGTGCGCTTTGGGGTCAAAATCTCCTTAATACGTATAAGTGCCAAGGATAAAAAAGCTTGCAAATTATAAAGGGCCCATACGGCCCATTGAGCGCATGGGGTCAAAATCCCCTTCTGCATGTATAAAAGCACCTCATGATCAAATCCTAGAAAGACCTATATGGCTCATCAAATATTATGGGAACCAAGTCCCTTAGAATGAAAGGGAAAGAAAATTTGGGACACTCAACTAAGCAGGAAGGATTAATCCCATGGCAAAGTATCCAATTGCTCAAAAAGTAAAGGGAAAAGAAATTTTATTTAGCTAAACAAAATGTCATAAGGGCTTACAAATAAAAAGATGAAATTACAATATACAACACCTATCTATACACAGTTAAGGGGAGGGAACCCCATCATAGGGAATGAGAGGGTCGTCTTTTAAGTCCCCAGCCTCTTGCTCCAGAACGGGGTTTGAAGGTCCACTGGATAAACCTCAAGATCTCATCAGTAAGGGAGCATCTTCACCCCAGCATTGGAAGAGGCCTCACAGCTTTTATTGCCAGCAATGCCGCCCCCTCTGTTAGAGGAAGGCCCCCCTCGACCGAGGCACAACTACCCTCCCCACGATTGGAGGTGGTGGCCTAATTTCCTATTTGATTAATCTTTGGATGAGGAGCCTCAAGCGCTGCAGATCAAGAGCTCGAGGTAGCTACTTGAGAAGGATCAGCTTGCTAAGCAGGGATGGTAGAAGGTTGACTCGAACAAGAGAAGATGGACCCACCCCTTGTGCAGGAGTTCCTAGGGGGATTACTTTCTACAGGGTCTGGATCCCCACTCCTTTTCGGAGTAACTCGGGAGCCCAAAGCCCCTATATTCTTCCTTTTTTTCCTTCCACATCTTGTTAAGCCACCTTTTAGCCTCCTTTTAGGTTTTGCTATACTTGGGGTCCTCCGTAATATGTATTATCTTCGTAATGCTAATGGTCTCTTGGAGATATGCTTCAAAATCTTCGATTAAAATCACCTCGATCGTCCCAAGTCAAAGGTCATATGCTCGAAGACTATCAACAGTAGCTGTAAAAGTTTGATATAATTCTTCATAGTCCCTCTCGTCTTTCTCCTTATCCTTATAGGCATTCATGCAAAACACTTCATTCTCCTTAACGATCTGCTCCAAAGTTGGCACTAAAGATCGATACCCCCGATTCCAGTCTTTCCACTCTTGTAGCTTGGCAGTGGCCATTCGAATGGACATGTAGACTTGATCCAAATTATTCTGATACATCTTGGCCTCACGATGATAATGCTTGATGGCTTTGGGGGGCTGAGAAGATGATGCCCCCCAAAATTCTCAAAGGCCTTGGCAGTAGCAATGCATTCATGGATCGAACTGAACCCAACTCTAATAGTGATCACCTCGAGGACCTCATTGTGCTGAGATTCAAGGAGGTGATAGTTCTCAAAGAGACCATCCTTAGCCACACCCAGGAGGTCTCTTTCCTCCCATGAACGGCTAAGTACGTCGAGAAGTTCTTTCTTCCTATCGTGCTGACCATTATGCCATAAGGTCAACTCATCATAAGTAGCTTGAAACTCTTATTCGAGTGGAACAGACTTATACCAGAGTTGAGAGGCCTCTATTTGGTGCTCTCACACCCACTCTTCATTTCTATGATACCATTTTTTCATCACTTGAAAAAAGAAGTCGAAGACGGTACCCTTTTGCAATTTGGGGAGGGGGGGTGTTAGGGCACCAAGTCTAGAATATACAAAGTGACAACAAAGTAAAAAATGCACAAGTAAAGAAAATAACTTTCATTCATAGAAGGGAAAAAAGAATACATTTGAAACCCTAATAAGTTCATACATTTTATTTTTCCCATACGTTATGCTCCGCGTAAGTAGATCTCGAAGAGGCCGTCTTTTGCTTGGTCTTTGGCCAAGTCTGGGGGTCTGACTAGCTCCACTCATTGTCTTCATCAACTTCAAGTCACGGATCTGCAGTGAAGAGTCGATCGGAGGTCTTCAAGTGTTCAAGAAGGGGGAACTCGACACCCCCAATTTGGATGAACTTCCACCAAAGGTAGTCCAACTGGGAAGGGTGGAAAATGTTCTTGCACATGTCTAACATGGTGGCGTATTCAGCAGGCAGATCCTTGCAGATTGAGTTGGCAAAGGCATTTTGAGTAACCCCCATGTAGAGTTTGGATAGGGAATAAAAGAAATCTTGAAACCCATTGGTCTTCACAAGCTTGTTGGTCTAAGCCTCGAGAATGGAGGCCTGCTTTTCGGCAGAGGAAAAACTGGCCAACCTAATGTTTTCGCTAGCCAGGGACTGAACAAAATTCTTTGCCTCCAACAACTTCTTTCGAAGCTCCTTCAACTCTTCCATATACTGGGGAAAAACCTCTAAAATGCCTCCTCATGTTGGGAGGCCACATTCTCAAACTCCTCCTTCTGATCAGAAGCATCATTCTTGAGCTTCTCTCGAAGCTCGTTCACTTTAACCTCATGGGCCTTCTCCAAGTCACCCATGTTGTTTGCCTCTTGAGCTTAGCTTGCCTTCTCCAAAAATTTTCAGAGAACAGATTTCAAGGCACTCATAGTGGTGGCCACCTCCAGAAGAGAATCAAGGTGGGATCAACCGCACCAGGAAGAATGAGGCAACCCTCCCCCAAAGTGAGTCTGAATCTAGAGCCGACCTTTGACTCAATGCAAATAGCTTTGTTAGTTCTTTACTTTATGGGGAAAGGGCTACGAGAAGAGGTTTCTTCACAAATCCTCTTATTGTTTACCAAGTGACCTTGGACCTCTGACTGGGGCTGCGGCTGGGTTTGAGGTTGGGGCTGAGGGGGGGATTGATGAGGGGGGGGACTGATGAGGTGGGCTAGCGATATGCTCCTGGTAGTGAGCTCCTCGACCTCCTCATCATCGAAGTTGAAAGAACTAGTAAAACCTACCGAAACACACAAAAGAAAAGAAAGTCAGTAAAGCGAAAAACAAAGTGGAATCAACTAAAGCAAAAATTAAGATGCCGCAAACACCTTTGTGAGGTGAGGGGTACTCTTAGAAAGGGCCCCCACGATGGTAGCAGGCTCTGGGGGCTTCCAAATAGTTTTTAAAGGCAACACCTTTGTGAGGTGAGGGGTACTCTTAGAAAGGGCCCCCACGATGGTAGCAGGCTCTAGGGGCTTCCAAATAGTTTTTAAAGGCCTCAAAATGGGCTCCGGTGGTTTCGAAGAACCAGTACATTTTGTCTTCTTTGGTTTTTTAACTGTCTCATCCTCGGCAGCTGAAGTGGCCTTCCTCTTAGTCTTCTTGGGCCCACTACCCTCACCATTTTTCTTCTTACCTTTCCTCTTCTTCGTAGAAAGGGATTTTGAGGGGTCAGCAGGAGGGGGCTTAATCAGAATAGGTTCCTGGTCGTAGACCTATCTATCATAAACTTATGATAACTACAATTCCTAGAAATATCTAGAGGTTGACTTAAAAGTTTGTCCATATCCACTACCACACTGTTTGGAGCAAAGTAATTATCAATGTTCTCAAACTTGGGCTTCGAATTCCACCCTGGGACTTAATAGCACTTGGTGACACCGTCGAAGGTGTAGATAGGGGGTTTGTACCAGTCTCAGCAATTCGAAGAAATCTGTATAAGATGGTTCAAAACCTATTGCTAAGAGTCAGAATCCCCTTAATTTTCATCTCTCTATGCTTAATGGCTCTGCTACAAGAAAGGTAGTAGAGGGACCTAAATAATTTGTAGGATGTGGGTGATGTCGAGGCTATTTCAATAGGTCATGAATGCCATAACATAAAGTATGGTGTTCGAATGGAGTTGGGCCACATTAATTTGGTGCTCCTTGAATAGACGAGAGGGGATAGGGTTAGAGGCAAACAAAGCTTAAACCTAAAATGGCGCTTGTAAACAGCTCACCTACCAAGCCTTAGATCTCTAGAGGTTTTGTCATCTCGAAGGACCTCCAACTTCAAGTCCTCCGGAACCCTAATTGTAGATGAGAGGGTAGACAGTAAATTGCTAAATTTCTTTGGGATTGGTCGGGGGATCTCGGGGACATGGGTTAAGATCTTTTCGAAAATGAAAGGTCACCCTCTTCATTCTTTTAGACCACGGCCTCCCTTAGAACCCTGGACCTCGAGGTGACCCTTTTTTGACAATAACCCCTAGGAGGCACCGAACAATTGGTAGAGCTCTCTCTATCTTTCATGTCAGAAGAGCTAGAATCGGTGACCGAGAAGGGAATGACACCGGAACCCTGAAGGTGGAAGCATTCACCGGAAGATGATATGTCTGGAAAATAGGCCGGAATCACTCCTTTCTCCCCCCCCCAAAGGTATTTGCGACATTTTAGTGAAAAACGAAAAAGGCTGACATGCATTAATGAGAGAAGTGGCGCATAGAATCCAGAGCGAACCTCGCTTTCTTGAAGGCATGAGTGAGAATCGTGCCCCTAATGACCTTTCCACTTCTCATGTCGGAGCCCTCTCGTGAATAAGAGAGTGCCCCCACTATTCCTTAATGTAGGGGCCCAAAAGCCCTGTGCAAATAAGTGGGGCCGAAGCCAGATTCCAGGCTCTGACACATATTAGAAAGCCGAGGGTCAAACCCTCAACAAACAAATCCATTCGTAGGACAAATTCGAAGACCACCTGGAGGATTTTGAATCGGCCATAAGAACGAACCCCTGACACATTGGAGGGGCTTGGAAATCGTACCCCATGCTCAACAACAAATTTTTGGTAACCATATTGAAGGGCGATTCAACAAACTCGTAGGGGTAGATCCTAGGTTAAACCCAAGGTCCTGGGGTGAATTTGTAGGCCGAACCCTCAACTTTCCAGAGGCTTATTGATAATGTGAAAATTAATTCTTGCTTGGCCCGAGTGCCTAGTCTAGCATCACAAGCAAATAAAATCCATGTTCTCTACCTTACCCCTTGGGTAATAACCTTTGGGCCGGCCCAAGGGAAGAGTACTTGCATCACAAGCAAATAAAATCGTTGCCCTACTTGCTAACCTATATAAAGGATAGAGGTAACCCTATAAGCTTAATTATTCACTTCTAATTGAAAAACTATTTCTGACTTGATTGTCGAAATATTTTCCCCTCGGAAACCTGTAGGGGCCTTGTATTGCAGATTCTGGCCACAATGGCAACGCACACGACATCGGCATTTTGGGGCACATCGGCCCACAACCTCACATAACTTTTCAAGACAAGTGAGTCAACATTGAGCTTGATTATTTTGCTAGATAACTGTGAAGGTCTTATTTTTTAATATCGAGATTTACCATTATGAATATGTGCTTGTTGGGAATTTTTTCCGACATTTCAATCCCACGTACAAGCTATAAGGGATTATTGTTATGTACGACCATAGTACTTTTTATCACTTAAGTCACTATGTATTGCACGTTTATTTGTTTACTTTATGGTTGTGTTATTATCACGAACTTTAGTGGGAATGATTTCTAAACGATGAAGCCTTATTAGGAATTGACTCATCCTAAACAATTCAGCCTTACATATATCCCGACCTATTAGAGAATTGAGCACTCGATCGAATATTTGACTTAATATTTGAATTTTGACTAGTGACATTCTAAGGTTGGTCCCATGAATTTAGACATGTTTATCCGTATAAGGTATCTTGGAAATAGTTTTCTTAAACGTAATTTTTATTCATAAATAACTAGAGTCCGTCTCTTGAAAGACGGTCTTTCCATAAGTCATGGAAAGACCAAGGTTTAAAGTGTAAATTAGAAGAAATGAAGATAAAATTTCTGGGTTGCATGAACGGGTTATAAATTTTATAACTACTACATGTGGCTTACTAAATTTTTAATATTGCAACTAAAACCTTTTACTTTTTATTATTACAATTAAACCTCGTCTTTCCATAAGCATATGGAAAGACCATCTTTCCCAAGACTTTGCCAAATAACTATGTTTTCGCTACTGGAATAATGTAATTTTTACTTTCCACGCTTGATTTCTAGTGTAAACTAGGTACGCACTCGGGCTATGGTCTCTTGACCAACCGTGAGGTCACAATATTATTGTTAAGTTATAGTCTAAATGAATATATTTTCATGCTTGTAATTGAAATATAAATATTATTTTTGCAATATTATTATGCACACAAATTGTAGTCAATATGATAATGAGACATGGCATTTATATTTGGTGTATATGGTCCAATGATCAAGAGACCGACGACCACTATGCCTAGCCTAATGTCATCCCACAACAAAGCGGACGTATTTCAGCCCGACACGAGGATCAGTTAAATGCAGAGCTTCGATTTGTGACAAAATACGTGAGTCAAAATATACGGAACAAGCAACTGGAAGGAAGGCCACGAACGCAGAACGTGGTGATCGTGGTATACCCACGATTTCAATCCCTAAAAGCAAGAAACCTCAACTGAGTTAACCTATAAATAAAGCAGGCCATGGAAGAGTTAAGGTAAGTGTAACCATCATAAGAAATTCCAGTTCTTCGGAGAGTGAATGACTTGATCGTCAGAGCATTTCTCTTGAAATCACTTATGGGCTTGACTTTGCAGGAAAGAAGGTTTGCGGGGTGAGCAACAAAGTTTCTACCTGACCAGACTACTAAATCAATTGGCGCCGACTGTGGGGATGGAATTTTTTTTCTATTTTCAGTTCAATGAGGTAAACAATGGTGTTCACTAGGAGTGAAAATAATCATAATTATCAGTCACGGGAAAAAGCACCAAGACATGATAGAGGAACGCATCACATTCAATGTCATACTCAAAATAGAGAAAAATAGAAGATGAATTAGAATCCCCTTTGCATAAGGAAAGGAGGGCATTCGCGACTTTCTTAGAAGCAAACAAAGAAGATATTTACGATCAGTTCTTGAGGACGCTTAAGCAAAAACCTCAAACCCAGAAAATAAGATAAGTTAGGAGCGTTAAGACCTCTAGTACGAAGAAGAATTGCACGACATTGTGGCAGAAGATAACGAGGATAGATCGCCCTTAGCACCGCATTTGCAGGATTTTAAAATGCCAAAATATTTCAAGCTCCCTTTGCATGTCAAAATTTATGATGGAACCACAGATCTGAAAGAGTTCCTACACTCATACAGGAACATCATCAGGTTTCGCGATGCGAACATCGAATTAGTGCGCAAAGCATTTCCCATATTCCTCTCGGGAACATCAATCACTTGGTACGAGGATTTTCCACAAGGGAGCATCAAATCTTGGGCGCAATTGTTCAATCTATTTCTGGGACATTTCTATCAGAAACAAAGATTTACAAAGACACTTGCAAATCTCAACAACAAATCATAGCGAAGTGATGAAAGTTTGGCAGAGTATCATAATCGGTTTGTTACGGAAAGTTAACAGGTTGGCAACTTGTCATTCAAATCATCATTAGAAGCATTCACATGGGGCATGCGTTCAGGTGATTTTTACAAAGAGCTAATGAAGAACATGCCAGAAAACCCAAGACAACTGCAGAAGATGATCAAGCAACATGTGCGAACATAAAGTGAACCAAAAAAATAGAACGGGAGCGAGGTAAGAAGCGAACAATGGAGGATTTTCAAAAGAGATTCATGAAGAAAGGAAGGTGAAACACCCCTCTCAAAGGAAGAGAAATGGGCTCGCAAAGTACCCCGTTCCAAGATACGCCCCTAAAAAAACAAGGAAAGAGATGTGGCAAGTGAACAAGGAACTGTTCCGAGAACCAACACCTATGTTAGCACCACCAGAAAAAAGATCAAGGGAGTATTATTGTGCCTTTCATTAGTACCATGGTAATGACATTGAGTATTGCAAGGACCTGAGAAGACAAGTCAAAGAAAATTTGAGAAATGGCTACTTAAGCCAGTATAAGAAAGAGGGGGGAGCCAGTATGGGATCACCACCAAAACAACGAGCCCCCCAGTAAGAAACCAAGGGACAATGAATGCACCGGGGAAAAATAGAAAAAAATAACTACGACAATAGAATACAACTACGATGCAGACAAGGAAGCCCCGAAAAAGGTTATCTTGTTCATACACTGTTCCACAGAATCACTGTCCAACAATGCTTGGAAGGCAAATGCAAGGTATTCTTCCCTGCAAGAACCTATGGACAAAATATTGCGCTCGAATGAAATGATCACTCTCAAGAAGACGCAGTGCCAAATGCTTCACCTCACAATGATCCCATGGTTATTATAGCAGAAATTGGAAATGGCACCGTGCATAGAGTGTTCGTGGGTGACGGAAGTGCAGTCGAGATAATATTTGTAGGTTGCTTCAATAGGTTAGGGTTCAAGCAAACTGACCTTAAGAAGTACACATCTGCTAGTATCACAGGACCGGCGGAGACACCTTTGGTTAATATACAACTACCGATCACCATTGGGGAAAATGGAAAAACTTGTACCATCTTGCGTAACTTTGTGGTCATGGATGCCCCAAGTACGTTCAACACCATCATAGAAAGACCATGGATGAACAGAGCAAAAGCAATATGGTCCCTTGGTCCCCTGACTTGATTGTCGAAGCCTCTTTCCCCCGAAAACCTCCGGAAGCTTTGCCTTGCAGATTCTGCCCACAACGGCGGCGTACACATCTGCGGCATTTTGGGGTGCATTGGCCCCCAACCTCATATAACTTTTCAAGACGAGTGAGTCAACATTGAGCTTGATTATTTCGCTGGATAAATGTGAAGGTCTTGTTTGGTAATATCGATATTTACCATCATGAATATGTGCTTGTTGGGAATTTTTGCCGACATTTCAATCCCACGAACAAGCTTATTGCTATGTACAACCGTAGTTCTTTTTATCACTTAAGTCACTGTGTATTGCATGTTTATTTGTTTACTTTATGTTTGTCTTATTATCACAAACTTTAGTGGGAATGATTTCTAAACGATGAAACCTTATTAGGAATCAGACTCATCCCAAACAATTCAGCCTTACATATATCTCGGCTTATTAGAGAATTGAGCACTCAATGTAATATTTGACTGAACATTTGAAGGTTTTGACTAGTGACATTTTAAGGTTGGTCCCATGAATTTAGACATGTTCATCGGTATAAGGTATCTTGGAAATAGTTATCTTAAACGTAATTCTTATTCATGAATAAATATGTTTTTGCTACTTGAATAATGTATTTTTTACTTTCCACACTTGATTTCTGGTGCAAACTAGGCACACACTCGGGCTATGGTCTCTTGACAAACCGTGAGGTTACAATATTAATGTTAAGTTATAGTCTAAATGAATAGATTTTCATGCTTGTAATTGAAATATAAATATTTTTTTACAATATTATTATGCACACAAATTGTAGTCAATATATAATGAGACATGACATTTATTTTTGGTGTATATATAGCCCAACGATCAAGAGGTTGACGACCACTATGCCTAGCTCAATGTCATCCCAGAACAAAGCGAACGTATTTCAGCCCAAGACGAGGATCGGTTAAATGCAGAGTTTCGGTTCGTGACAAAAAAAGTGAGCCATAATATACGGAACAAGCAACGGGCAGGAAGGCCACAAACGCAGAACGTGATGATTGTGGTATACCCACAATCTCAATCCCTAAAAGCAAGGAACCTCAACTGAGTTAGCCTATAAATACAACAAGCTATGGAAGAGTTAAGGTAAGTATAAATATCATAAGAAATTCTAGTTCTTCGGAGAGTGACTGACTTGATCGTCGGAGCATTCTCCCGAAATCACTTCTGGGCTTGACTTTGCGGGAAAGAAGGTTCGTGGGGTGAGCAACAAAGGTTCTACCTGACCAGACTACTACATCAATTTTGTTATATTAATTTATGTTAAAGTAAAGAAATAAATATTGAATAAGGTAAAAGAAAGAAGTATAATACTTCCTCATTATATATAATTAAATATCACATATCAATACTCATATCTATTTAAATATATTTTTATATGGGACCCTTTTATATATTATTTACATCTATATATATCACACATAGACCTTGTTATATTAATAGATTATTGTGAGTAATAAATACTCCATCCGTCCCAGAGAAATTGACACATTTTGACTTTTGAAAGTCAACTGAATCAATTTTCAACAACTAATGTCTTTATTTATGTGTATAAAAAATTTAGAAAAAATAAAATTTAAAAATACATGTTATAATGAATCCAATAACATATAACATGATAATAGTCTTACATATATAATAATATAATTTAATGGTCGAAGTTGGCTTAGTTTGACTTTCAAAAGTCAAAATGTGTCAATGCCTATGGGACAAAGGGAGTATTTTTTATAACAGGCTATCAATATGAGAATATATTTAGCGAGAGTGATTTCATAAACCTAACCTAGTCAACAAAAAAATCACGAATTGTGTTGTACGACATGAAAAGTTTTTGTTTGGTAAGTACGAGGTTTTTTTATTTTAACTATTTTGATTATTTCCATGGCTAAATCTTGCAAATCTACATTTCACCGTTCTCGATTTCACTGGGGAAAAAATACTTATCTTAGGTACTAGATGTCGAATTCATCTAAAGGTAAAAGGTCTTTGAGGTGTCAAAGAATGTAGTGTACACACGAGACATGTTCCCACTGAAGTTGCTCCAATTCCATAAAAATAAATGTGACCATATTTAATTTCAAAAGGAACTCTTGCCAGAAGATGGGGGATAAATCTTGATATAGTGACCTTGTAGGAGATTGTATTTCCTCTAGGGAGGAAGAGTAAATTTCGATGTGGTGGCTCTTCAAAAGCCCTACTCTTCCCTGTAAGAGAAGGGGGGATAAAAATGAAAAAATGACGGCAGTAAAGATGTTGATAATAAATGTCATCATTGTGGCATTTAGGGTCACTAGGTGCATGCCTGAATTAGGTTGAAATATCTAGTTAGTCTCTATTTAAAATTAATAAATAATAAATATAAAAGGGTAAATACCAATTATATTTGGGAAGATGTTAAGTGTAAACTTAAAAATAACTTTATTGGTTTTATTTACATGAATGTTGCATTTTTCCTTTTCAACCACCTTGGAGGTGGTTCAAGCAAAAATGACCAAGAATTAAATATTTTACTGCTATGATAAATTCTAAAATTTTATGATATTAATGAATTCTAAATGTATATTTCCTTTAACAAATTGAAAGAGTCACACTAATTCAAGTTGTCAAATGTTATTTAATTTGTTTTATTTAATTTCTTCACATAATATGGATATCTCTATATAATATGAAAAGTCTTAGATTTCAATTGTCTACACTTGTTTAATAGGTTAGCTATGCAATATGTACTAATACTTGTATTTGAAATTTTGTTGATCAGTAACTTTATTAATTTTATTGAATTTGTTCATTATTCTTAGTAGCACCCCCTCAATATTTGTTTGGGATCCACACTGGGTGAGGTAGATATTTGGGATTGAAGATTGACATAGGAGCAAGGAAAAGGGATATATTTCACAACCTAGTTATGAAGTTCAAACAGAAGTTTTGGCTCTTGGAACAAGACTCCTATCTCTACCTGGAAGAATAACGTTGGCAAGACATGTATTTTCTTCAGTGGCAATACATCCCCTTGGCATTTTCAGAATTCATAAAATCATTCTCCCGAAGCCGATAAGATGACTGCTCAATTCATTTGGGGAGGAGAAATGGAAGGAAGACCAGTTCACTGGAAATTGTGGAAAGCAGTTTGCAGGTCAAAAGAGAAAAATGGGCTAGGCTTAAGATCCATGGAGACATGAACAAGACCTTATTTGGGAAACATGATTGGGACCTCTTTAGGGGCACCAACACAAACTCCATGCTCGTAAAGGTTTACAATGCAAAGTATTTACGAAATAAGGATTCCAAGCAAGTTACACCAAGGGAAGGTGACTCATGGGGATGAACATCGATTCTTTAAGCTATCACTTGTTACAAATAACCTTAGTTGGCAAGTAGAGGGGGAAGAAATACAAGAATCATTGTGCATTGGATACCAACAATCAGAAATCCATTACCATCGTCTTCATAATTTCTGCATAGACAAATATTAAGGTTGTTGACCTAATTACAAGGGACAACAGATGGAGGATGCCTTTACTTAGAACATTTTTCATAGCAAAAGCAGTGCCACACATTATGGCCATACAACCATATATACATTCAAGGAGACCTGGCATTTCAATATGGAACCTGAATAGAGACAGGAAATATTTGGTGAAAAGACCATACCCACAAGTCCATGTAAGAATTATCATAACAAACTACACAAACACAACCACTTATACAAAAATTTTGGAAACTGCTTTGGTCTCTAAAAATTCCCATAGGCTGGCAGTTTTCACGGGGAGGATCATGAATGGAGCGTTACCAACGGTCAAGAATCTTAAAAAATAGGAAAGTTCTACAAATTGTGGTATGTGCAAGGTGTCATAATTTTGAAAAAGATAACACACACTTATTTCTAAATTGTGGATATTCAAAGAGATTCTAGAGAGCATCCTCCCTAGGATTTGATATTGTAAACTATCGGATTGGAAACTTTAAACATTGGTTCTTAAACTGAACACAAATAGCTCTAGATTAGGGGACAATATAGCATTAGTTGTGCATTCACTAGGAGATATGGAAACAAAGAAATAAAAAGTGCATGGAGGATTGGGATGTCAACCCAGTATAATGTTTGGAAGAAGCCAAGAAATCTGCCACACTGATACACCAATCCTTTATACTTCTAGAAATGTATAATCATGATATAGAAGAGTCTCTACAAAAATAAGATAACATAAATAGACTGGATCCCCATGGTCTCCTATGAAACAATGATAGCACAACTATTACCTTTGATGGGTCATTCCAAAAAAAAAGATTTCTTAGGACAAGTGGATAAACCATTATTAGCCCAGACAAGCCAGAAAGAAGGAACATTCAATCAAGATCTGATTTCTTTGTTGCGGTATCACCACAACAAGTAGAAGCTGAAATATGCCCTAGAGCAATCCAAGCGGCATTAGGGAATCATTGCCCTTGTCTGCACATATACACATATTCAACTGTTTTAGAAGCCTCAATCTGCGATCCCAAAAGGGCACCTTGGGAAATCAAAAAGAGTAGTCGCTCACACATTAAGTCTTTCTATCCAGTTTTGGTTCGTATTCAATTACTAAATTTTGTCGTAGTCAACAACATAAGGAGCATAGCATAGCTAATAAGTTAGAGCAATCTTTGTGTAATGTTCGTTTTCATTACTATATAGCGTGGTTTTCCCAAAAAAAGAAGAAGTAAGTCATGATTCCAAGGAAGATTGACAACCTTTCGGCGATAATGATTGGTAATTTATATTCCAACGACACCGATAACAAGTTCACTGGACAGATGTACCTCATTGTTCATTGACTTAATGTTATTAATGGGGAATTCATGAGTAGTATCATGAACAGAAGCAATAATATAAGTGTGTTAAGCATTACACACGATAAATAGGCTATACAATTATGAACCCTTCATCTAGAATGAGGAACAAGGACAAGATTAGGAATTAAATGAATCTGGAACCTATGATCATGTATGAAGTTGATTTGTGATAAATGTTAGATACACTGATTTTTATATTTTATTAAATCCTTTATTTTATTTTCCCATTTTCTTTAGTTTTTCTTAATAAACATTTTTAAAAAACTCATCTTCTATTTGTAGAGAGTTGGCCAAAAATATATAGCTAAATTAGGAATAAGATTGTATCTTGGGTTCGACTTCTTACTTGTTTGCTATATTATCATAATAATATTGTAGGTGGATAAGGGTTATTATTTAGTCTTGATATCATTTTAATTGTTTATTACCTTCTAAAATCGCTTTTCAATTAGTCTAACGGTTAAGTGGTCTAAAGGAGACACTCTCTTTGTCTTAGTATATTATTTTAATCCAAATATATAATAAAAAACACACACATATTATATACATATAAATATATGTTACACACGAACCTTGATAGATTGGTAGACAATTGTTACTAACAAATATTTTATGTGACAACAATTTCTATTTCTAGTTCAATTCTATATACCAATGTACAAAATACTTGATTTTAAATATAATTTTCATGAAAAACCCCAAACCTTCCCCTCTCACTTCCTGTCACTAGTCGTTGACTGCTGAAAAAGCCCTACCCAAAAAGTACACCATCTCCATCACCATCCCACCCCACCACCCTCCCATTGTCACCACCCAGATGTCGAAAAAACTCCTCGCCATCCCACAAGACACTACAAGAAAAAAACATCTTTTACTTCACCTCATTTACCTCGGTTTTTTTGTTAAGGGAAAATAACCGAGAAAAAAAGTTCTTTTAGCTCGGTTCTTTTTTTTCAAAATAAATAATATTTTTACATCGGTTAAAAAAGCTGAGGTGAAAAGTCAGTTTTAAAAAAAATTGAGGTGAAAACTAAAAAGTCTTATATGACCAATGTCGCACGTATGTCTGGTTTGCCGACGTCGGTTTTTTTTTGTGATCGACATCCATGTCACTCTCACTGAAATGAATGACCGACGTCACATGCATTTCTTGCTTACCGACGTCTCTTATTATTGTAACTGTGCACGTACCTCTCGCAGACATGAAATAACCAACGTTGTACGCATGTCTAACTTATCGACGTCGCACACATGTCTAACTAATCAATGCCGCACGCATATCTAGCTTACCAACATCACACGCATGTTTAGCTTACCGACGTCGGTTATTTTTCTGACTGACATTGCACGTCACTCTCGCGTACATGAATGGCCGATGTCACGTGCATTTCTCGCTTACCAACGTCGCACACATTTCTTGCTTACTGACGTCGCTTATTATTGTGACTGATGTCGCACGTACCTCTCGCATACATGAAATGACCAATGTTACACATATGTCAAGCTTACTGACGTCGATTGTTTTGGTTAACGACGTCCCACGTCACTCTCGCAGACATGACACTTATAAGTATATGAATAACCACCCTTGCAATGCATTATTTAAAATAATTGAATATATATATATTAATAATGTAAATTTTTTTAACAAAACAAAAATATAATTTTTAAAAATTTTTGCAACTCCATTTATTTTAAATTTTAAAAGATTTTATAACTATAATTTTAACTATGACTTTATGTTTATATTTTCAGATGAAATAAATTAAACGCAGAGTTCGAGTAACACATGATCAAGATTTTAATAATAAAATTTAACAGCAAATGTTTTCACTGTGGGCGATTATCACCTACTAAAGGTGAGATTGTCTAGATCCGGCCATGAAGCGGGGGCGGGGGCGGGGGCGGCCACGAAAGAATGCAGTGCTACCACTAGAGGAATGGAGCAGCTCAGGCAACGCAGGAAACATGGAGACTAGGAGCACACAGCAGATCGGGAACTTGGAGATCGAAGATAAGGATGAATCAGAAAAGGAAGCTGCAATTGAAATGGAGGTAATTGCTATTCCTAAACCTTCTGAAATGGGGGATGAATTGGTAGAAGCTATGCCTAAACCATGTATAGAGGTTATCAGTGGAAATCGATCTCAATTGAGGGGGATGAAAATCGAGTATGTTGTGCCAAAACTAGTAGATGGGAAAATGGAAATTGAAATTGAAATAGAGGATGTTCAGGATGAACTACCGTTCTGGGAGAATTCATTAATCATGTGTGTTTTTTGGGGTGATTTGAGTATGAATGTCGTGAGAAAGTTCATGGAGAAATCCGGGACGTTTGTTGTTGTGCCTGATTTATTCTATAATGAGGAGGGTTATTTCATAATGCAGTTTAAATTTAAGGATGATAGGGATACTGTATTAAGAAGGGGACCTTACACCAAATATAATATGATGATGTTCTTGCATATCTGGAAACATAGATTCTCCTTAAAAGATGATATGTCTAGAATACTTCCAATCTAGGTGAAACTGCCACAATTGTCATTGTATTTATGGGGACCCCGTAGTCTTGGCAAGATTGGTAGTGTACTTGGAAAGCCTATTTGTACTGATGAGTGTACAACTGCGAAATTGAGATTTTCATATGCTCGAATCCTTGTGGAGATAGATATTTCTCAAGATATTTCACAGTCTGTGCCTATAAAGGATATGGAGGGTAATGTCTTTGAGCAGGTACTGGAATTGGAGGGACGTCCGTTGTATTGTAGAAAATGTCAGATGGGAGGACACTTGTGCCCTGAGCAGAAGGAGAAAGATAAGCATGCACATAAATGGATGGTCTGGAAGAAAACAGATGCAGGGGATACTGGGCAAAAAGAGTCTGAGATTGATGCCAAGATTGAGAACGCTAATGTGGAGGGTAAACTGAGAGATGATGAGGAGCTTCTAAGTGGAAAACTACATGGAAAAAATGGTAAGAGCATGTGGAATGTGGTGTAGTCAGGACACAGGGGTAAGATGAAAATGGGGGATAGCTATGGGAATGAAAAATTTGTACCTGGAGTAAGCAGTGGGGAATGTAGTGATGAGAATTAACCCCTGGGGATTTGGCAGGATCCTTCGGGGGACTATGATGCCCCATGATATATGCCTTGAATGTACGGGGCTTGAATAACATTGCAAAGCAGAAGGAGGTTAGATCCCGTCTCTTAGTACAAAACTGTATGTTTGCTATCATTGTAGAAACAAGGGTAAAAAAAAAGCAAGCTGGGAGGATCAGGAAAGGCTTTGGGGAGAGATGGCAATATGTTGATAACTATGAGGAGCATCCCAATGGGAGACTCTGGGTGATGTGGGATAAACAAAGGGAAACTGTGCAAGTTCAGAAGACGACATATCAAATGATTTTGTGTCAAGTTTTGAAGGATGGAAATGTACTGTTCTAGCTAACTGCCATTTATGCCAGTAATCAGTTAAAGTCCAGGAAACAATTGTGGAAAGATGTGGAGCAAACTCAAAAGGTGATTCAGGGGGCTTGGGTTGTTTTGGGAGATTGGTGGGACAATCAGTTTTTATGGAAAATTGGTGGGACAAGAAGCAGTGAGAACAGAGAAGTTTAATGAAGGGATCATTAGAAATGGTGCTTGCCTGAATAATGAGAATAGAAGATTATTGATTTAGCCTGTCAGTAGAAGGGAGGTGGAGGAAGCTATTAAGGGTATTGGTAACTTAAAGGCCCCTGGTTATGATGGGTTTAATGCTAAGTTCTTCAAGCAGAATTGGGAGCTGGTGAATGAGGATGTTATGGGAGCAGTGGAGGAACTTTTTGAAAGGAGTAAACCTTACAAAACAGTAAATGGAACTCTTGTGACCCTTATTCCCAAGCATGAGGCAGCAGTGAAAGTGAAGGATCCCAGGCCAATCTCTTGTTGCATAATTGTGTACAAGATCATATCCAAGATTCTAAAACTCAGATTGAGCAAGGTAATATCTGAAGTGGTTAATTTAAATCAGACAGCTTTTGTACTTAAAAGGAGTATCCATGATCATATAATGATGGCTTATGAGCTAGTGAGGGGTTATAGCAGAAAAACAGGGGGACCCGGGTGTGTGATCCAAATGAACATCCAGAAGGCCTATAACACGGTGTCTAGGGACTGTTTGGAGGAAATTTTGATGTATATGGGGGTGCCTGAGCAGTTTTTTGGTTGGGTAATTGTGTGTGTGAGATCTGTATTTTTTAAGTATATGATTAATGGTTGTCCTACAGAGTTTTTACAGGCGAAGAGGGGTTGGAGACAGGGTGACCCTATCTCACCACTTCTCTTTGTTTTGGTTATGGAGTACATGTCTAGGTGTTTACAGGTGGCAGCAGATAACTTGGAGTTCAAGTTCCATCCACGGTGTGAAGGGCTGAGAAATTTGAACCTTAATTTTGCTGATGATGTTCTCATGTTTTCCAGTGGGGATCAGACTGTTGATACCGGCTTACAACAGGTTTGAAAACTCTACAGGCTTGAGAGTAAGTAAAGCTAAATGTAGGGTATATTATGGGGGAATGACTGAGGAGTTGAAAAACAATATGTTGAGTTTTACAGGTTTTGCAGAAGGGAGCTTGCCTTTCTGATACTTGGGCATACCATTGGCAAGCAGGAAACTGAATATTCCAACGTGCCAGCCCCTCATTGATAAGGTGGCAGCAAGAGTGAAGAATTGGATTGTGAAGTTACTGAGTTATGAAGGTAAGTTTCAACTGATCAAAAGCGTCCTTTTTGCTAACAAAATTCTGGATGCAACCATTGCCAATTCCAAAGGCGGTGCTAAAACACATTAAGGCTGTTTGTCTATCATACTTGTGGACTGGCAGCGAAATCATTTCCAGGAAATTACCCATATCATGGGAGAGAATCTGAGCCAAAGAAAATGGGAGGACTGAATGTTGTTAGCTTAACAGATTGGAGCTTTGCCAGTACGTGTAAAACTTTGTGGAATCTATGCCAGAAAATGGATGGATCGTTGATCAAGAGGGTCCATGAGATGTATATCAGGGACATAAATGGTATGGATGTAAAGTTCCCACATGACTGTTCTTGGGTGTTGAAGAGTGTCAGTAAATGTTGAGACAGAGTAAAGACAATGAAGGCGTGGCAAACTCAGATTTATGGAAGAAAGTTTAGCATCAGACACCTATATAATGAACTAAAAACCGAGAGCCTGGGAGTTAACTGGAGGACATTTTTTTATGGAAATTTTGCTCGACCAAGAGCAAAATTCACCTTCTAGATGCTATGTCATGGCCTCTTGCCAACGAAAAATAGGTTACTAAAGTTTGGTATACATGTTGATAGTTGTTGTATGTTGTGTGGTGAAGAGGAGACACTGGACCATTTGTTCTTTAGTTGTAGGAGAACTATGCAAATCTGGTAGGAGGCGTTGGCTTGGATACAAATTCAGAGGCAACCGGAGGTGTGGAGTGGAGAATTTGCGTGGATTTTGAGGCAATGTAAGGGCAAAGGGAAAGTTGTAAAGATCCTAAAAATGGCAATCACAGAGACAGACTACGAAGTCTGGCAATGGCGAAATGGAATGTGCTTTAATGGTGATTGACAGGTGGGTAAAATCTTGCCAAAAATTGTGGATACTATTGTATATAGGAGTTGGGAGTTACCTAAAATGAGAGAAAGTTGTGCTAAATTTATGATAGGAAAAGATAGGTTGATAGAATGAGTTGTAAAGGTGGACTATGATTTTATGATGAATGAAAAGTTTATACTGTCCCAATTTTTTTTAATGTTAAACAATACTAAAATATAATCCTGTAAATCTTTTATGCTGCTCCATTTATTTGAAAAGTTTAAAAGATTTTATAACTATAACTATGACTTTATGTTTATATTTTTCAAATTATATAAATTAAATGTAGAGTTCGAGTAATATTTGATCGAAGTCAAATATCAATAAATAAAATTGATTTTTTTTCACAAAAATAAGTAGTATATATAAAATAAGTAGTATGAAATTTGGTTGCTGGGTTAAATTTAGTTACGAAATATCTCATTACTCATGATACATTGCAAGTATGGCATATTAATATTTGCGAGGCAGGTGGTCCGTACCAATTTACTGATTAGATAGATATGTCACTACTGGAAAACAAACACATAGGCACCGGTAGAGTTACTCAAGAACATGCACTAGCGTTTTCCAACATTTCACCAAAAAAATATATTTTATAAAACTACATTTAGGCAAGAATAACAAAAAATGTATTTTGGAGCAATGGATAATGGCGTAACACAATTTTAGACCATAGTGTAATTTTTCAAAACTATGTAGAAGTAATCAATGTTGACTTTCGAGGCCCTTCCGTGTACCCATACATACCAAATTGCAAAGTTACGATATTATATTATTGAATTTCATTTTGGTGCCGCCAATTTCGTGATTCGACGACTTCAACTTTCTTGGAGGGACCTAAGTGCAAAATGTAAAAACTTTACTCGTAACTCCAAATTGAAATTTGTTCGAACATGATGCTACCATATACACCCTCATTGTATTTTCCAGGTCTGTAAGAGAATATTTATCAACAATTGGGCATAAGAACATATCTGCAATATTTTCTAATTTTCCTTTCTTACTTTTAAGTATTCAACTCTAAGTTACTCTAGAACACGTACTAGCACTTTCCAACATTTCACCAAAAAATAATTTTATATTTCTATATTTGGCAAGAATTTAAAAAATCATGTATTTTGGAGCAATGGATAATAGGGTAACACAAATTTGGCCCATAGTGTAATTTTTCAAGACTGTGTAGAAGTAACCAATATTGACTTTCGAGGCACTTTCGTTCACTCATACATGCCCAAATTGCAAAGTTACGATCTTATATTATTGACTTTCCATACATAAACACTAATGAAATTGTAAGAACTTAATTAATCAATGGTCAACACTTATTACTTGACTTTACATACATAAACACTAACGAAAACTAATAAACGGTCAAATCTTAATTGACTTTCCATACATTAACACTCATCCTTACTTGACTTTCCATGTATAAACATTTAATGAAAATGTTTGGATTAAACTAATCACCGGTCAACCATTACTTGACTTTCTGTATATAAACACTGATGATGAGAATGTTTGATTTCAACTAATAGACGGTTGAGTCTTTATTTGAGGATAAATTCAAATTTTTCTTCTCACGTTCCATTTCTTCTTAGTGAATATTATTACCATGTCTTCCTCTTCTATGATAAATATATATCGTAATTTTTTGTAAAATTTATTCAAGTTTAACTGCTAAACAAACACGATTTTATACCTTATTATTTTAGTTAACTAATCTGAATCACAAATGTAACATTATTAGTATTAAATACTACTATATGAATTTCTTTTAGAAAAATTATCACCAGTAGTAACTATATGAAAATATTAGGAAATCAAATATTTTATAATTATAAATAATAATATTTATTTTATTCAAATCCACAAAATTCATATTAAAATATGACAATATTAAATTACTCCAATATATAAGTTGTATGGATTTTTATAAAAATAATAATTTTATATAACTTAAAATATCCTTCAATATTCACATTAATTTCTTTATTTCTATTCATAAACTAATATCTAAGAAATCAGCCCAAAAACCTAAGTCATAAGCCCAAACACAACTAACCTATACTTTAGTATACATGTACAAGAAGTCTTCTCCTTCTCCTTCAACATAACACAAACATATATCTCACTTAACTCCCAACAGCCTTCTCCTCCTGCTCCTTCTCCGACGGCGACCGCCGCATTTCGCTATTGGCTGCCTCCTCCCCGCCGCTGATCATCGCCTCCTCATTGTTGACCATTGCCTCTATTGTCGTCCTGCCCTCTCCCGCCCAAGTCCAGCTCTCCGCCGCACCCTGCCCTCTTCTACCCAAGCCGCCTACTCAACCTCACCAAAAAACGTCATCTCCATCGTGCCGGAGTTTGCCTTCTCTGCCACTGCTCATATCTGCGTCATCTCTGTCGTGCCCGAGTCCGCCTACTCTTCCATTGCTCGGATCTGCGTCTGATCGACTCCAGCATCTCCGCTGCGCCACCCGCAACTTTAATTGTGCCACCAGCCTCTCTCCTCTATGACGTCGTAACTCTCATCTCTGGCGGCACCATTATATCACCAGCATCTCCGGCATCTTGAATTTTGTTGATTCATTATATTTTGTCGTGTATTTTGTCATATAATTAGTGTATTTTGTGGTGTATGATTCAATGTATTTCTATATGATTAGTGTATGGTATATATAAACCCGTATGGGTCTATATACTGGTTGAAATTCACAGGTTTACCCATATAGGTTGGTATGTAAACCCATGTGGGTTAATATATGGTGTGAAATATGGTGGCTTTGCCCATATGGGTTTATATGTGTTCATATATGAGTTGGAACCTCACGGGTTTACCCATTTTAACTCGCGAGTTAAATGATTTTCGACCCACTGGTTGAACGAGTTCTACCTGCCCTGTTTTTACTCGATCCATTTTTTGACCCGTCGTAAAATAGGCTAAAATGAGTCATACCCATATTTTTTAATTACCCATATTACCCAAGTCATATTCAACTTTTCCGTCCATTTATCACCCCTAGTGGCAGGGGAGGGTGATCGAGAATGGTGACATGGAAGGATAGTGGTCGTGGGTAGAGGCATCAAGGTTGGGCAAGGGTGGTGGTGATTGGGATACACAATGTGGAGGGAGATCCAACCATGAAGAAGGGTAGTGATAGGTTCCAGCAATGACGAGGGGGGGGGGGGGGCTGTGGGAATTAATAACAAATTAATTTTAATTTGAATTTGATTTTAAATAAAATTTAGGCAAAGTCTTGGAAAAAACTGTTTTTCCATGGGCATATGGAAAGATGTGATTGAATTAGAATTATAAAAAGGTAAAACATTTTATTTGCAACATAAAAAAATTATTATGCAACGTGCATTAGTTATAAGTTTGTGATCCGATTAATGCAACTCAAAAACTTTATCTTAATTTTTTTTCAATTACACTATCTTGGCTCTTCCATAACTTATAAAAATACTATCTTTCAAGAGACAGACTCTAAAATTAAGTAAATAACACATGTAATTACATATAAATATATGATGTATGATAGTAAAATACATGTCATGAAATTGCCATTCACGTAAAGAAAGAAGATATATATATATATATATATATATATATATATATATATATATATATATATATATAAGTGAGTCTCCTGACAGGTGGTCTGTCCATAAGACTATGGGCATGCCATTTTTTTTACATTATACGCTGCATTTGTTAAATTACATACTAAATTTAAAAATTTGAAAATAATTTTTTATATTATATTCTTATTTTTCACATTCAAATATGGCAAAGTCTTGGGAAAGACGGTCTTTCCATAGGCTTATGAAAAGACCGGGTTTAACTAGAATAATAAAAGGTAAAAGGTCTTAGTTGCAATATTAAACTTTTAGTATGCAACATGTAGTAGTTATAAAATTTATAACCCGGTTCATGCAACCCAAAAATTTTATCTTCATTTATTCTAATTTACACTTTAAACCTTGGTCTTTCCATAACTTATGGAAAGACCGTCTTTCAAGAGACAGACTCTTCAAATATATATTATTACTTGGGTTACCTTTAAAAATAAAATATTTAAATTTAATAAAAATTACAACATTCAAGGTAAGCTTATGAAAATTGTCCTTTGTCCCGATGTTGTTTTGCCACCATTGTCATTGCTCCACCACCTTCGCCGATGTGCCTCCGCCGCTACCGCTCCACCTCCACCACCTCTACTGCCACCTCCTCCGCCACTAGGGCTTCCACCACCACCAATCACCACTCCCGGCATCAGCCTTCCCCCGCCGTTAGGGCTCCAGCAACCACCAGTCACCCCCTCCTGCCGTCAGCCTTCCCCCACCTCTAGGGCTCTCACAGCCACCGGTCACCCCCTCCTGCCATTAACCTTCCCCTCGTCGCTAGGGCTCCCGCCACCACCAGCCACCCTTCCCGCTGCCAGCCGTACCTCTCACTAGTGAAAGTGATGATGTTATCAGACCCTAAACGTTGCACAAATAGATCTTCTTTCTTGCACCATCGCAGATCTACCATCCCTTTTTGGTTCAAAATATTCACGACCCTCACATATCGCAAAACCTAAATATTTACAGCAATTAACAGATCATAAGCTAGTAAATATTATTCACAAATCTGAATGGTGTGAAGTGGATTAACGAGCATTAGAGGAGAAACGACAGAGAAAAGAGAGAGGAAAAGAAAGAGACGGAAAAATTATTAAGGAAAATTAGTGGAGTAGCATTGTACGTTATTATTAATTAAAATATTTAAATTAAGTTTTATATAAAATTTTAAAGTTTAATCATTTAAAGAAAATTATATGAGTTATGCAATGAAATAATTGATTTAGTTGAAAACGTTAAATATTGAATACAATAAAAATTAATTAATTTATAATATTTCACTCAAATTATTTAAAAATTAATTATTTATATATTGACATTCATTTAGAAAGGTTATCATAATTTACGTATACATCAATGAATAAAAATAAATATCAAATGACCTTATTAGTCTCACTAATTATAAAATATCCTCATTTAACAGTTAGTTAGTCTAAAATAAGACTTGGCAAAATCTTGGGAAAGACGTGGTTATGGAAAGACGGGGTTTAATTCGAATAATAAAAGGTAAAAGGTCTTAGTTGCAACATTAAAATTTTAGTATGCAACATGTAGTAGTTATAAAATTTATAACCCGGTTCATGCAACCCGAAAATTTTATCTTAATTTCTTCTAATTTACACTTTAAACCTTGGTCTTTCCATGACTTATAGAAAGACCGTCTTTCAAGATACGCACTCATAAGACTTTGTCGTATATAAATAAATATACATATTTCTATCAAAAGTACTCTATCATTGTATAAAAAATCTGAACATTTTGTTATTTCAGATTATGTGTTTCTTTGGATTTTCTTCAATATATATAGTATGTCTCTTGAAAGATAGTCTTTTCATAAGTCATGGAAAGACCAAGGTTTAAAGTGTAAAATAGAAGAAATGAAAATAAAATTTTTGGGTTGCATAAATCGGATTATAAACTTTATAACTACTACACGCTGTACGATAAGTTTTTAATATTGCAAACTTAGACCTTTTATTATTATAATTAAACTCCATTTTTCCATTAACCTAAGGAAAGACAGTCTTTCTCAAGACCTATATTATAATAAGATATTTATGGTTTTAAATATATATTTAGAAGTTATACTCCTTCCGTCCCATAGAAAATGACACATTTACTTTTTGCAAGTCATACATTTTCTTATTTTTTTGATCTTCTTGTATTTGCAAACTTTGACCCTAAATATAAATTAATATATATATATATATATATAAAATAAAAATATCATGTGAGATATTGTTAGATTCGTCTTAACATCTATTTTCTAAATATTAAATTTTTATGTGAAATTGTTGTATGTAGCTATAGATATTGTTGGTCAAACATGGTCATTGAAAATCGTGAAAATTAAATGTGCCATTTTCTATGGGATGGAGGGGTATATTTTAACAAGTTATGATTGATTATATATAGTAAAGAATTAAAATCGGCAACATATTATAATATTTGCATGCTAATATGTTATGATTGATTATATATGGTAGAGAATTAATACCAGTAACATATTATAATTCTGATACATATGTTATTTTTAGACAACTTTTTGGGTTGAGGGTAGTTAAAATGACTCAAATACCCCCATTGACGGACAAAATACAAATAATATCTATTATAGGATGCTTGAGATTAGGGGTTTAGGGCATTATAGACATTTTATTTTTTTTCACAGGGGTAAAATAAATTTTTAACGGAATTTTGGTCCAAATCTATCGAAATGGATACATTTGCACTTAAAATTACTATCTAAGTTATATTTACACTTTTAGTTATCAAAAAATTATATTTGTACTTGTGTGAATTATCTAGGGAATTCTTTCTCAAGAAAGAAAGAAAGAAGGGAAATGTGAAAAACTATTGAAACTGTCGACTTTCAGTAGTGGACACTTGTGGGCTGCAAGTTTGGGCTTTCAAGCAGCGCACGATGTATCCAAACGAAGCTCTCTCACAATCCTTAGGGTTTAAGGCTTAAACCCTGAATAATCTCACAAGTCGAAAGCTTCAGAAACAGGATGGGGAAGCTAGGAAAGAAAGCGCGGAAATTCGCCAAGAAGAATCTGCAGTCGGTACTTCGTCAGAGGAGGAAAACTAAGGTCTTTTCAGCTAAGAGGAAACCATACTCCAGTAAAGTGTTCTTTCATTTTCAACCAATGAAATGTTAATGGGAAACAAATGCTTCATTTTTTTTTGCTAATTTTCTGATGATATTATGCAGAAAATGGCAAGGGCGGCGAGGAAGGGCAAGATGGTCGTACAGTGGAGCACTCTAGTGGAAGGTAAAAAGGTGAACTTGATTAACCACTTGTAGCTCAATTCTTGTCTGAGCAAAACCAAAATTGCAGCTTTTGTTTGAAATGCACCTTTTACATTTGTTGAGTTTGTTTGGCAGTGCTTTCATTTTGGGTTAAGAATGCTCGTGATTTGCTCTTGAGGGGTTTTTGATGTGCCTTGGAGTGATGCTTTAGATACTAGAAATTAGAGTTAATTTTAGAATCTCGAGTGTCTGAAGATTATTCAATTAATTAGGGTGGACTGATCTACACGGTGACCCCTCTGTAAAGGGATACAGATTCTCATTGGATACAAATTTATGCTTTCTATTCCCTTGGCATGCTGGTACATTAGGCTAATGTTAGAAACTCCAGATAACTTAGAATTTCAGGTCTCTGATGATTAGTTGATTGATTAGGGTGGACCACCCATTTTTTTGTTTAGCTATCGCAGATTCGCAAATGGGGTGTTATCCATATGGACGTCCCCTTTATTGGGTGTGTTTTCTTGTGTTTGGCACAGTTGTGCTTATAAGCAAAACAAGCTTATTTTGGCTTCTATTGAAAGCGGGGGGAGACCAGCTCCCACTTTTCTCCCAAAAATCGCTTATGCTTCTAAAATAAGCACTTTTTAGCCGTTTATCAATCACAAAAAACGCTTAGCTTATAAGCTTGTGAAACACCAGCGCCACACCTATAGTGAGATTAAGATTTTGTTGGTGTTTTAGCCTTTCTGAGTCTTTGTTTGGATGACTTTACCTGTACTCATGATTTTCTCTATGATTGTTAAACTTTTGCTCGTGACTATGTGTTTTGTTCGGGCATCACTTATCCTTATGCTGAATGCACCTTAGGCCGATTTCATGAGACTAGATAAGGAAAGAAGCTTGAAACCTTCAGGTTTTTTGGACAAAAAAAAATCCCTCATATTGTTTGTATGTCTATTTACATGATTTTAGCTGAAAGCTTCAGTTCATTCTTGCATGTGTTTCTGGAAGCCTTCATTCTTCTCTATTCATTCATTGCAGGCTGTGCAGATGTTGAGATATTGATTCACGAATTAATTTTTGTTTTTTTTCTCACTCTAACAGGCATACTGATTTTGGAGATGTTGGTAATACATCTCTTGATGCTGTATTCCAAAGAAATGATGCAGACGAGTTTGGAGATATCTCAGATAGTGATGGGTATCTCTCAGAGGTCATTTTTATCCATCTTGATCTTCAATCCACTTGCATTTATTTTCCTCACTAGATGCTGATCAACGTTGTTACCTTAAATTAGGACTCCAGCTGTCAACAAATTGTTGGAACCACAGATGTGTTAGAGGGTAAAGTGTTTTTTTAACTAAATATAAGCTCTTTGTTTATTTTTCCTTCTTCCCCACTACCATCACCTATTAATCACACATTTCACATTCTTCATTATCTTAACTACTTGGGTGTTTTTTCTCTTTCAATTCCCAGCTGCTGGAAGAGGAACCGGTGCATTATCAGTACAAAATAAAAAAATACACAAGGAGCTCACTGTTCAAAAGAAGAAACTGGACAAGTTACTGAAGAAGGTCAATGCTTGTTCAAATCTTTATGCATTTCCATTAATGTTCTTTTATTTAAGGCTGTTTTCGTACTTCGATACTAGGAAGAGAAAGGTGCCACATTGAACCGATCATAGCACTTGTGCCGATCAAATTTATACATTTTCTTTATCTGTTGTTTGCTCATTGCTTCTAAGTATTTGTTTACATTTTAATTTTGAGAGTATGCTGAGTTTATTGATATCACAATACCACCACACAAACACCCCGGTATTTGTTTACATTTTAATTTTGAGAGTATGCTGAGTTTATTGATATCACAATACCACCACACAAACACCCCGGTTCTTGAGTTGCAGAGAAGGATGAGAGTTACCCTCTAGTGGATTTGTTGGTAATACCTAACTTTAATACATCCTAGATTGAGTGGCCTAGTTGACCACATAGTCCGCTTCTAGTTTAAGAACAATTTCTGACACACCTGCTATCAAACAATATTTTCTTCCATCTGCATAAGGGTGGAGTTATCTCAATTTCTTGCCAAAGTAATAACAATGTTCACTCGTAAAATTTCAGGATCCCGATTTCAGTGAGTTCTTGCAAAATTACAAAGATTCAGAAAATACTCCGAAGGATGACAACATGGTAAGCTGTTGTTTTTGGTGGTTCATGTTATATCAGTGTTGTGAATGCTTTCTTACTGTACTTTGGGCACACTAATCATTTTGATCAGCTATGATCTTCTCAGCTTCCAATTTTGTATCTTCCTTATCTATTTTATCCCCTCCACCATATCTCCCATAAAAGGAGTCCACTTTGAAAACCTTTTTGTGACCCAAAAAACGTCCCCCCTTTTCTAAGTTTAATAATCTTATGTACCCTTACTGGTATAGGTATATGGCATTTTTTGTTGGTCCTGTGCCTTTTTAAAGCATCTTATTATTAATAAATGATAATGCAAGCAGAAAAATGGTGCATAAAAAGGTCAGCTTAGTGTTGTACATCACAGTCCATAAAAAGTTGTTTAGTCAAAGTAGAGTCCGCGGATTCTTTCTATTAGGAGGGTGGGAATTATTTACTCAACATCTAAGTAGCGGATATAGGATAAGTACTATTTCAGATAGTAATTATTTAAACTGAAGAATCTTGAAAAAGTACATCTTAAAAGGCAAAAGTTACTGGAATATAGATGTATCTACTTCTAGATGACATGCCCAATTTCTTAAACAATATTTTGCTTGGTTGCGGAACTGTGGTATCATTTCCCAGTAAAATACATGTTTGTTTGAATTGTCACATGAGAGACCAAGTGAAGCCTTAAGACCAAATAGTAATTATCTGTTTGGCCCCTTCTTAGATTTCATCGGGGTCCTAATTTTTACTAAAAATGGTAGTGAATCTGGGGAACTCCTACCCTTGCATAGTTGCATGTTATGTCATGTGTTTGAATGGACTTTCACGTAGAGAGAGGTAAAAAGTACATCACCTGATGGAAGTGAAAGTATTCTGTTGCTTGCACATTAGTATGAAGTAGGTTGGGCTCAGGTTGTTGGTATCATAGCTGATTGATATTCTTCTATTGGCTCTGTGCTATTAACTTACGAGGGTATTATGTTCATCTGCACAGCTCTCGGATGAAGATGAAATTGAAAATGATGCTGCTGAGAACAAGGTCAAGTTTCTTACTAGCACTGTCATCACTTCATGGTGCCATCTGGTCAAGGAAGAGAATAGTGTACCTGCTCTTACTTGTCTACTTAATGCTTATCGAGCAGCTTGCCACTATGGAGCTGAGTCATCAGGTCATCGATTTCAAGACAATGAGGCCTTCAGCACTGTACTTGTATTTGTTCTTTCTGAGGCTGATAATGTTTTTAAGAGCCAGCTGCAGATATCACCCACTAATTGCAAGAAGGAAGCTTTGAATCAGCTGAAGAATACTTCAAAATGGAAAAAGTTAAAGCCACTTGTCAAGTCTTACTTCAGGAGCACATTGTTTTTGTTGAATCAAGTGGTTGATTCTGACATTCTGGTGTTCGCTTTGAGCAGACTGAAAACTTCTCTGATATTCTTTACGCTTTTTCCATCGCTGCTTCATAGGCTAATTAAGGTGCTATTCTTAACCTAGGCTATGTATTTCATTGTTCATCTCTACGTCCATTCAATTTTTTGCATTGCTGTTGGAGTCCACGATGAAGGATTACTGTGTTCATTTTTTATTAGATGTTTTGTACTGCTTACCTTTTGTTTGTGCATGGATGAAGTATCTTCTTTCTCGCCTATTTCATTTCCATCCAATAACTGATAAATACATTAAAAGCAGGCTACAGTCATTTTATGGGCAACTGGTGGTGATGCTCTTTCCACAGCTGCCTTTCTTATCCTGAAGGATGTGGGTGCTGTATTTGGGGATTATTACCTTGACACATGCATAGCTAGAACTTTCGTGGCTTACCTTGCTCAGAGCAGAGTTTCTGAAATAGGTAATATGAGTCACATGGAGTTCATGTCAAATGGCATCGTTGAGATCTGCTCTCTGGATGTACCAAAATCATCTAGTAGGGTTGAAGCTTCTCTTTCTCAACTATTGAGGATACTGCAATGGGCCATGCGAACAAAGAAGAAGGTATGCAATGAGGTGGTTTATAATGTTTTTCTCTATTATGCCATTAAGCAGTCTGTAAAATCCACTTTCTCGGGAAATTGTAATGCAATTTCCCCCTCCAGCCCATTTTGTTCTTACATAGTATGGCTGTTCGCGTTCTACCTCGTAATTTTCTGCTCTCTATTTATTGCTCAGGAAGCACTCAAATTGGTATGCAGTTGGGAGTATGTGAATTGCATTGATCTTTGGGTTAAATTCATAAAGGTCAACATACAGGAGTATGGCCTTCAACCTCTTTTATTCAGAGCAATTCAACTTATAAATGGAATCGCCTGCATGTTTACTGGAGCAAGATACCTGCCTTTGAGAATCAAATGCATCCAGTGGCTAAATAATCTGTCAACTTCAAGTGGTGTATTTGTTCCTGTTGCATCATACGCTTTGGATTTATTAGAATATAAAATCACCAAAGAGGGTGGAAAGTCTGGAATTGGCACAGATTTCTCCACTGTCCTTAAGGTTGGTGGGGAATAAAATTATTGTTTACACTCATCACTCACTCTGCTGCACGTGTGGTTTTATTGGTATGCTTCATATTTGGTTACCTACTATCTGCATCTGATATATTATTGCTGATTGTGAGTATTTGTATGTGCAGTTATCAAAAAGTTGTTTAAGATCACAAGCTTTCCAAGTGGTATGCCTTTCATCAGCCATTGAGCAGCTTTCTGTTCACTTTGCTCAGTGGAGTTATCAAATCTCTTTCCCGGATTTAGCAACAGCACCCCTTATTCGGTTAAGAAAGTTTCAAGAGAGTACCTCTAATGAAGGGTTCCGACGTATGGTTAAGCGTTTGATTGACCAGGTAATGTTTTCTTGTTTTCATTTATCTATTTATCTTCACTACTTCCTGGTTTTGAGAATATCTTTCAGCCCAAAGTGCTGATCTCGTTTTCCTTGCACAAACTGAATTTGTAATTCTCATCATTGTTTTGGTTGGGCAACTCTTTTCTGGAGTTTTGGGGCCAAATTTTTGGTTCTTGATGATCGGTGCTTCCATTTTCTTTGTTCATTCTGAATTCTATGTATGCCTTATCCCGCCTCATTTATCTTTTCCTTTTTGGCCACGCTTTTCCTTTCTGCATTGAGTTGAGGCGTGCAGTCTAATTGACAAAAAAACTTAGGATTTCAGATTATAATCCTTTTGTTGTGTGACCTTTTTTACAAAGAGACAGGTTGTTATATGAGCTTTTCCTGTGTTCCGTCATCCTTGTTTTTAATTCTTATTATCTCCAACACTGCAGGTTGAGCATAATGTGGAGTTTGTTCAGAAAAGAAGAGATGAGGTTGTTTTTTCGCCCAGCGATCATCAAGCTGTTGAAATATTTCTCCAGGTTTGTTTTCCTTCTTTAGAAGTTATCAGTTTTTTTCCCCTTGATACTTTGAAAGACAATCTGAAATTCCTGGTCTTTCCACACTGTGGTGAAGACAAACCTTTCTTTTATTAAATGGTTATGGTTTGGTCAAATTTTAAAAATCCGTTGATTTGCAGCTTGAAAAGTCCGGAAAGGATGCTCCATTTGTTCAATATTATAGAAGCAACGTGGAGAAGGCACGTCTAAGTAATTCAAGCAAGGAAGGAAAGTTAAGGTGCCTGTTTCTTCTCAAATTCTTATACTTAGGACCAAAATTAATGTTTACTGAAGTACAATTAACTCTAGAGCATTTTTGTAGTTCTTTTTTCCTTTGTAGTTGTTAATCATGAGGGAATCATGTGGAGCTAACTGAGTTTTAGCTCTCTGTGAAAGAAATGGTGCTTATATTTCTAGGACATCTTGTTTGGCTGAAATATGACCCATGACTGAAGTATTCTGATTCCTAAATCATACCCGGAAGAAATGAATGCTTGGACTTGGATGGTCAACTAATGTTAATACTTAATGTACACCTAGAAGGATTTGGTTTTTGTTTCTGTGCATGGCACGCGTGTCATGTTATTTGGACTTGTTATCAGGTAACCCGACTTAATGCCAATCGGCAACTGAAACCTCAGATGATGTAGTAGTCCGATGTTAAATGACTAGGTTCAACTATTCCTTGTAAGTCTAGCATTTGGGCCATTTTCCAACTCTGTTTTCAACTTCAGCGCACTGAATACTGCTTTCCAGAAAAGAGTTAAATCTGTTGCCCGCACCAATTTTATATAGAGTAGGTTTCCTGAGAAGCGGCTTGTCCATAAGCTTATGGACAGACCACTTATTTCTTACGTTATATACTGCATTTGTTAAATTACATGCAAAATTTAGAATTTTTTTATATCATATATTTTTATATTTTCACCTTCAAATACATATTATTACTTATTTTAACTTATAAAATGCATTATTTAAACTTTATGAAAAATTATAACATTTAAGGTAAAAGTAGTCCATAAGCTTATGGAAAGGCTGTCTTTCCTGAGACTCTCTTTTTTATATATATGTTTGTTTCTGTTGCGCATATTTTTTTATTTCATCAAGCTTAGAATTGAATGACTGGTATCTGGTGGCGCTAATCGTCCTTCTTGTTGTCTATAATCCCGAGTCACTGACATAATCAACATGTTCCACTGCAGCATGGCGAAGCAGAAGCAGAAAATGCACTTAACAAAAGATGGTCCGGCAAATGGAAGTCTCGGCTCTGATCCAGCACCTAATGTGGTACCTAATGTGGTTGTCTACGGAACAAGGTCGGAAAGTAAACAAAAGCGTGCACGAAAACAGGTGTGAAGTTATAATGTTACCTTTTTAAATACTAGTTGAGGGGTTTGATATTGCTTGAAATGATTTCTTGAAAAAATTTGATCCGATCTTGAGCTGAAACTCGAAATAGCTTGTTTTCGCTGAATCCTTCAGCAGCCCTGGTAGGAAAATCCTTGTGCACAAAGTACTTCATTGGCGATCATGCCTTAATTTGAGGAGAAGTTGTAATTTTAAAAATGTTAACCATGGAATTATTTTATGCGTACGATATGCGGATAATTATGCCATGTTATGCAAAGTTTACAGATAACTTGGAGCATCTCAATGCATTGAAGGTTTTCCTTATTTAACGGGTACAAATGATAGAATCTGATTAGAACATCGATTTACCTTCTGTATGACGTGATATTAAAATGTTTCGACTGTGAGTCGTTTGAAATCATTCTCAAATCCAAAATTCAAATGAATAATTATTATACAACGTGGATATGCTACAAATTTCCAATTATTATGTGACCTGTATATATATAAGGCAAAGTCTTGGGAAAGACCGTCTTTCCATAGGCTTATGGAAAGACGGGGTTTGATTAGAATAATAAAAGGTAAAAGGTCTTAGTTGCAATATTAAAGTTTTAGTATGAAACATATAGTAGTTATAAAATTTATAACCCGGTTCATGCAACCCTGAAATTGTATTTTAATATTATATTTGATCTCAACAAATATTATATTGATACAATTAATTATATTTTGAACGCATCTAATTATTTGACAAGAGTAATGGTGGAGAATAAATAATTATATTGGTTCAATAAAATAGTTTTTATGAACTCGAGTATAACATTAATCGGCACTAACTTATTTTTAGTTCATGTTTAAAATAAAATTGATTCTATTCTAGAAATTAATTTGTTATTCTAATAAAGTTAACTAATTATTAAATAGACAATGAGTTAAGAAACTTTCTATTTTATGTCTCGATTTTACTTTTATGGATTTTATGGAGAAAGAGTAAAAAACAAAAATTAATTGAAATTAATTTTTATTTTTGTCAATCTATAATATATGCATCATTATTATTTATATATTATTAAATATAAATGAATATATTTAGCACTTAACATGTGAATTTTTCATTATTATTAAAATACATCATTCAATTATTTTATAACCTATAAATTCATAGTTACTTTTTAGAATTTGAAAAAAAATTAAATTCTAATGTTAATAGATTAATACTTATAATTTTTTGAGTATAAATTTTTATATATATATATATATTACCACATATATTGAAACTATTTTTAAATCTCTTTAAATTATTATTTTATTTTATATATATAAATAAATCAACATTTAAAATTAATTTTGCCATTTCATTTTCCAATGTAGTTTGGTTTATTTTTAGTGGTGTACAAAATTATGGTAAACGTGAATTTGAGAATTTTTCCAAACAAAACTACATCAAAACACCAAAGTATCTACCCTAATAAAAAAATTAAATAAGGCGCTTTTATTTTTTTTTATGGCTGATTTGGCAAAGTGCAACCTTCGATATCATCGTGGGAGAATAGAAGTCCATCTCGACGAGGTCACTTATATTTTTAGCCAATTAAAGATTATATTTAATAATAGGTGTTGATAAATCTTACGTGGCAATTAAAGTTTACTCTAACAAAACCTGCATCGAAGATCTCTTGCGATGGTACTGGACCATCCTCAAGTCAGACTTCTCTCACTAGTTGAGAGCTAACTTATTCAATATCTAATCCTTTATTCTCTCCTTATTCAATGTCTAATCCTTTATTCTCTTTTTTGTATTTCTTTCTCCTTCAAACTTTTGCGTTTTTTTCCCTTGTTTTTTCCCATCTACTCAATAATTTTTTTTAGAGAGTAGTGAATTCGGTGTTGGTCATGTCACTGATTTTCATTTTCAAATTTTAACTTGTCAAGTTCTTGTGTTATTTCCCTTGGAGCGCATTTACAATGGGGGTGGGAAGAGGGGGTTTTGGTTAGTGTTGGGCTACAAAGGGGGTTTTGGTGAATGTGGGTGGGAGAAATGGGAGGCACCCGAAGGGAGGGGAGGAGAGGCAAAATTACACTCTCCAAAACACTCTCCAATTCATTATGTGTGGTGGGTCTCCATTGGTGAGTTGAAAATTTTAATGAGATACTCTCTCCATCCTGGATAAAATTGCATAAGATCAAAGATTCAGTCAAACTAATCAAAATTTCACTATATATTTGAATAGATATATAAATAAAGATATTGTTGTATGTGATATCGTCGGATTCGTCATAGCAAATAGTTTCTATAAAGTAACTTTTTGTTTATCGATGTTGTACGTAATTAAATATATCAATGGTCAAACGTGTGTCGGAGACTGTAAACGATTCTGTGCAATTTAATCTGGGATAGAGGGAGTAAGTTATATACTCCATTTGTTCCCTACTAAGGTTCACACTTACTATTTGCAGTCAACACTATTAAACTTTGACCACATATTTGAATAGATGTATAGACGATGATATTATCGTATGTGATACCGTTGGATTCGTCGTAGTATGTAGCTTTTAAATATCAACTTTTTATTTTCCGTTATTAAATGTAGTTAAATATATTAAAGGTCAAACATGTTTATTGAAAATCGTAAAAAAGATTATGTGAAGTTTGGTTGAGACGAAGGGGGTATTCTAGTTCAATTGTGTTGTGCCATGTGTCTTCCTAATTTGTATTTTTGTTCCAACGGATTTAAATGTGCAAAACACAATTATCTTCAATTTTTTTTAAAAAAATTACACCAAAATTCCTTTAAAAATTTCTCTATAAATATAGACCAACATTGATACATTTCTCACATCTCTTTCAAATTCTATTTGTCTCCTTTATTCTTACGAAAAAAATCATACTCCTTCTGTCCTAGCCATACCTGTACACTTTTGGTTAACTTTCTCAAAACATGTTTGTTCACCGATAACTTTAGTTACATATACTAATGGTGTATTAAAATTTAATATTTAAAAAATACATTATGCAGAGAATCTAATGATATATCACATGAAGATATTGATGCCTATATACTAGTTGAAATTTATGGTCAAATGTGTTTTGTAAAAGTTGACCAAAAAAGTGTGCAAATATAACTGAGACATAGGGAGTAGTAAATATTATATTGTAGAAATATAGAATGTGTGAAAGAAACAGAAAATGATGTGGGGATAATAATGATGATGTGGAATTGAGTTTTGATTGTGGAGTTAAATTGGAGAAGAGAGTTTTGGTGAGTGTATCAGGAGAGAGTGATTATATTATTTAAAAATTGAAAATGTGGGAGTGTTGGTTAGATTTGGAGAGTTTTTGTGCATACACAATGGCCAATGGAGGAGTTTTGAGGAGTGGGAGAAAGAAGTTTGGTTAAGGGAAGGCTACAATGAGGGGATTTTGGTGAGTAAGGGTGAGAGAAATGAGAACACTCCAGGAAGGGAGTGTATATTTGCACTCTCCAAAACTTTCACACTTTCACATGGGGTGTGTTCCATTTGGTGAGTGGAATATTTTAATGAGATAAATTATATATTTTGGTTCAATGATATTGTGCTCATGTGTCTTTCTAATTTTTTTTTTGTTTCAATGGATAAAACACAATTTTTTTTATAAAAAAATTAAAAATGATAACAAAATTCTTTAATTTCTTTCCCTATAAAGAGAGACCAACTTTGAAATATTTTTCTCGGCAATATGTTGTTATGTTTTATAGATGTATGAGTTTATTATATGTATTATTTTCCTAATTTAATTATTTGACTACCAATTTTTTAAAATAATTTTTAGTGTTTACAAAAAATATATATATTTCTATGGATATATAAATAAATATATACATATATATAAACATATATATATATATACATCATCTCCAAAAATATATATGTGGGGACTGTATTTTTCGGATGTCTCCTCCACACACTCAAAACGGTGCAACAGGCACACAGTTGCAGGCGAACTCCTGCTGGAAAAATAAGAGATGAAAAAAGAAGATGACAAACAAGCAGATGAGCAGCAGAACGACCCTTCTGAATCTCAGCAAATAGTTTCCGATGATGATGAAATAGACTACTCAGTGGAGCCGGAGTTCTATGACCTGAAACTCGACAACAAAGATGAGTCGTGGGTTAAGAAGAAAAGAAAAGGCCCTAATTTCGATGCTACTCTCAGCTGCCCTGCTTGCTTCACAACCCTTTGTTTGGACAGCCAAAGGCATGAAAAATATGTGACCCAATATCGAGCAATTTTTGTGGTCAACTGTAAGATCATGTCTGGGCAAGTATCACAGCCGGGAAGTAAAAGGAAAAGGGGCAGAAGACCAAGAAACTCATTTGAATTTGAAGATGAATCTTCCCGGGGTGAAGCAGTTAAGCCTGTGGGTTGCACAGTGTGTTCTACAGAGGTAGGAGCTATCGATGAAGAAGAGGTGTATCACTTTTTTAATGTTCTTCCGAGCCAGTCTTGATCAGTGCTGGAATATTCATTATCTCGACTTGATACCAGAGACATGTTCATGGATTGTACTTCATTAGCTGACCAGATCTTGATAACAGAAATTGTAGTTATATAGATTATGCTACTTTTGTGTCTCCGGTTCCAACCAAAATCTCACAGCATTACCCTGCGTTTCTTAAAAAAAAATTAGATTGTAGAAATATAAAAATGTGTGAAAGAAAAAGAAAATGATGAGGGGACAATGAGTGTAGTTGATGAGAGAGAGTGATCATATTATTTAAAAAATTTAAAAGTGGGAGTGTTGATGAGTTTTGGTGAGTCCCCATTCTGCATGCTCTTACAATGGTGGAGTTTTTGTGAGTGGGGGTGGGAGAAAAGGGAAACACTCTAGAGGAGGGAGTCTCAATTTGCACTCTCCAAAATTCTCCCAATTCATCACATGAGTGGGTCTCATTTGGTGAGTGAAATTTTAACGAGATAAATTGTATATTTTAGTCCAATAGTATTGTGTCATATGTCTTCCCAATTTGTATTTTTGCTCCAATAGATTTAAGACTCCGTCTTTTGAAAGACGGTCTTTCCATAAGTCATGGAAAGATCAAGGTTTGAAGTGCAAATTAGAAGAAATGATGATAAAATGTTTGGGTTGCATGAATCAGGTTATAAGCATTATAACTACTAGACGTTGCATAATAAAATTTTAATATTGCAACTAAGACCGTTTACTTTTTATTATTTAAATTAAACAACATCTTTCCATAAGCATATGGAAAGATCATTTTTTCCAAGATTTTGCCTAGATTTAAATGGGTAAAACACAATTATCTTCAATAAAAATATAATTTTAAAAATGACACTCTGGCCCTTCTAATTAATTATGTTGTTTTTCGTTGCTTTAATTATGAATAATTTTTATCTCTAATTTAGTTTGTAGTTTGTTATGTTTTTTATGAGGTTATTACATGTATTATTTTTATTAAGGTTATTATTTTTCCAATTTAATTATTTGGCTACCAATTTTTTATAATTTTATATGTTTACAAAAATTATATTTATATGGATATATTAAAATAGTCCGTCTCTTGAAAGACGGTATTTCCATAAGTCATGGAAAGACCAAGGTTTAAAGTGCAAATATAAAGAAATGATGATAAAATTTTTGGGTTGCATGAATCGGGTTATAAACTTTATAACTACTATACGTTGCATAATAAATTTTTAATATTGCAACGAAAAACTTTTACCTTTTATTATTCTAATTAAACATCTTCTTTCCATAAACATATGGAAAGACGGTCTTTCCCAAGACTTATGCCAAAGTCTTGGGAGAGATCGTCTTTCCACAGGCTTATGGAAATACGAGGTTTAATCATAATAATAAAAGGTAAAATGTCTTAGTTGCAATAATAATAGTTTATTATGCAACATGTAGTAGTTATAAAGTTTATAACTCAATTCATGCAACCCAAAAATTTTATCTTCATTTCTTCTAGTTTACACTTTAAACCTTGGTCTTTCCATAAGTTATGAAAAGACCGTCTTTCAAGGGACGGACTCTTGCCATATTAAAATGGGATAAGTGCCAATATAACTATATCTACTTGAAAAAGTGCCAATATAACTCTATGATAATTTTGACTAAATTATTTTTTGGTCCCCTACAAAGTATCTTTTACTATCTTTTGGTCCCCATTTGCAAAACAACCCTCAGATGGTACCCTACAAATTCAAAACATTGTTTTTGGTCCCCAAACCCAGTTTTCGGCCAGATTTATGGTTTTCAGGCTCACGTGCCATTTTTTTCCGGTAAGCTCAGGGCTAGTTTGGTAATTTCACAAATTAAACACATTTATTTTATTTTTTTTTGCAAAATTAGGGGGCATTGAAATCAATCTCAAGATTTCTCCATACCTGAAACCATATATCCCCAAAAGATTAATCTTTTCAGAACGAAATCTCACAGTTGTTTAAACCACACAATGCATCAGATCATTTCCAGTATGAACATGTAGCGCAAGTCTATGGTGAAGAAAGTTGTACTAGCCCTCAGCTCTGGTAGTAGTTCTGTTCCGATGAGAAAAAGTAGTTGGTTTGGTACTAAATCAGTGAATTACGGGCTTCAAAGGATGAGCTCTCAGTTTGGATAAATCCAAGCTTCTTCAACCAACATTTTCTGAGGTTCGATTCCCCGCCGCCTGCTCGTTATCCTCGGCGGAGGCGCCGCCTTTGTGGCTGTTGTTATCCTCCTCCGCTACGGCATCGTCGTCCTCGATGTTGTCTATGTCGGTGCCCTTGTAATTGTTACGGGCCACGCCGCCGTCGCGGGAGGTCGGAGGGACATAGAGCCTCTGTAGAGCTTGCGACCACTCAAAGTTGTACGTTGGTTGACGATTGATGCCGAAACCTTCAAAGTTGAGCTTTCTCTTTGATATCTCTGAGGTTCGATTAGCCCTAATTTGAATTTGCTCTGATAAACCCTAGGCACGGAGGGGCGTAGAGCCTCTGCGGAGCTTGCGACCGCTCGAAGTTGTACGTTGGTTGACGATTGATGCCGAAACCTTCGAAGCTGGGCTTTCTCTTTGAATCTGCTGGGTTGAAGATTCGAATCTGCTGGGTTGAAGAAGAACATGGGTTGAAGAACTGCTGGGTCTTCTTCAACCTGCTGTCAAAGATTCGAATCTGCTGTCAAAGGTTATATTCGAATCTGCTGGGTTGAAGAAGAACATGGGTCGAAGGTTTCCTTAATTCGAATCTGCTGGGTTGAAGAAGAACATGGGCTGAATGTAATTTAATGTAGATAGGAACTTGATTGTGAAATTACCAAATTAAATGTGTTTAATTTGTGAAATTACCAAATTAGCCCTGAGCTTGCCGGAAAAAATGGCACGTGATTGGCACGTGAGCCTGAAAACCAGAAATCTGGCCAAAAACTGGGTTTAGGGACCAAAAACAATATTTTAAATTTGTAGGGTACCGTCTAAGGGTTGTTTTGCAACTGGGGACCAAAAGATAGTAAAAGATACGTTGTAGGGGACCAAAAAAATAATTTAGTCTAATTTTTAGTGTAAACATAACCCTATCTAGTTAATGAAAGTGCCAATATAATCGTCAGACTCCATTTCCGGTATTGACCTTAGTTTTCCGGCATTGACTCTATGTAAATTGACCAAAATACCCTTTGGGCTAACTCTGAAATTATGTGGACAATTTTCCTCTCATAGTTCACCGGACCGCCGCCAGATTAGGTAGGGTTATATCAGCACATTATGAAAACTGGTAGGGTTATATCAGAACATTAGTAAAAAATGTACGGTCATATCAGCACATACTGTAGAATATAGGGTTTTAATGATATTTTGTTTATTTTGTTGTGTTTAGTCCGGATTGATGATTCGATGACCTTTGTGTGTGACTGTTATTTTGATGTGTTCTTCGACCTAGGGTTTTTAATGTTGATAAGTTTTTGAAATGAGGCTATGATATGTGATAATGGTGTTTAATATTAATGATAGTGTCATGATGTCAAATTTTATGTTTTATATGATATTGTTATGATGTTATGATGTTATAATGGTTTATATGATGATGTGGTCGGCCGTTAAGGCTAGCCGAGTACTACACACTTAATATTTATAATATGTGCTGATATAACCCTATAAGTTTTAAGAATTTGCTGATATAACCCTACAAACATTAGAAATGTGCTGATATAACCCTACAAATATTAGGAATGTGCTGATATAACCCAATAAGATTTCATAATGTGTTGATATAACCCTACATGTTCCGGTGGCGGTCCGGCGGCGAGTCTAAGGGTAATAACGTCATTTCCTATTTTTTTGTATTTTAATTTTTTTCAGAGGGGCAAACATGTAATTTTATTAAATTCCGGCTAAAAGTTACCGGAGAGGGTTATATTGACACTTTCACTAACTAGATAGTGTTATATTGGCACTTTCAAATACTGAAAGGTTATATTGGCACTTATGTTAACTAGGTAGGGTTATAAAAACACTTTTTTCTATTAAAATATATGTTGTGGTAAGTATTAGATTGTAGAAAAACAAAGTGTTGGGAAAGACCGTATTTCCATAGGCTTATGGAAAGACAGTTTAATTAGAATAATAAAAGGTAAAAGATCTTAGTTGCAATATAAAAAAATTATGGGATAAGTACCAATATAACCCTATCTACTTGAGTAAGTGCCAATATAATCCTATGATAATTTTTAGTGCAAATATATCCCTAACTAGTTAATGAAAGTGCCAATATAACCCTCAGACCCCATTTCTGGCATTGACCTCAATTTTTCAGCGCTGACTCTATGTAAATTGACCAAAATACCCTTTGGGTTAATTCTGAAATTGGGTGGATAATTTCACCCTAATAGTTAGCCGAAACGCCATAGTTCGTTGAAATTAGGTAGGGTTATATCAGCACACTATGCAATCTTATTGGGTTATATCAGCACATTCCTAATGTTTGTAGGGTTATATCAGTGCATTTCTAATGTTTGTTGGGTTATATCAGCACATCCTTAAAACTTATAGGGTTATATTGGCACTTTCACTAACTATATATGGTTATATTGACTTTCGTACATTGAAATGTTATATTGGCACTTATGTCAACTAGGTAGGGTTATAAAAGCATTTTTTTTCAAAATTTATTGTGCAACATGTAGTAAATATAAAAGTTATAACCAGATTCAAGTAATCCGAAAATGTTATCTTCATTTCTTCTAATTTGCACTTTAAACTTTGGTCTTTCAATAACTTATGGAAAAACCATTTTTCAAGAGACGGACTCTTGTAGAAATATAAATGTGTGAAAAAAAATGATGTTGGGACAATGATGATGTGATGATGTGGAATTGAAGTATGATCGTGGAGTTAAATTGAATATGAGGGCTTTGGTAAATGTAGTTGATGAGAGCGAATGATTATATCATTTAAAAATTTAAAATGTGGGAGTGTTGGTGAGTTTTGGTGAGGGTAATATGCAAATATAACACTGTTGGGGAAATTGTAAATATAACCCTGAGTTATTTTTTAGTGCAAAATAACTCTGACTATTGAATGAAACAGCAAATATAACCCTATGACCATATTTCCAGCATTGACTGGCTATTTCCGGTCATTGACCAACTGAAAAGGACCAAAATGCCCTTTTGTTTAAAAGACTAAAATAGGCTTGCTCCACCACCTCCACCACCGTCCAGATCTGTTCGCCCTATCCCTCTACCATCTCTGTTGCTACCTCCTCCACCACCAGCTTGCCACGGCCTCACCACCACCACCACCCAGCCAGTCCCGCCCGTCCACCACCACCAACCATCCCACCACCACTGCCTAGCCCCACCATTGCCTTTCCAAAACGTCGCCAAAATTACTCAATTGATTCTACCCTCAAATATCAACAAAATTTGCAAAACTTCCAAGCAAAAAATCAGCATAAACACAGATTTGATGTAATCTTCATGGGTCGATGAAGGTTAGGTACGACCGACTCACCTCTTCTTCTTCTTCATTTTCCCAGATTCGCTACGCCGCCTCAATTCCACCTTCATTTTCAAATCTGGTCGTCTTCGCTGCTACCCACCCGTTTCCTTCGATGGCTGAGCTCTGATTATCGATCCATCTTCTCCGGTGGCCAAGCTCTGCTACCCGCCCGTCTTCTCCGACGTCGAGCTCTGATTATGCTAGTGGCCACGCTGAACACCACGCTTGAGACGAAGGGGCGGTTCTCCGGCAGCTCGCCGAGCAGAGGAGCGCATGCTCCGCCAGCCTCTCTCTTCTCCACCAGAGATGGGGGGAATGGAAAGCAATCTGAATTCCGGCTTGAATGTGTTTTCAATTATTTTAATGCCTTTTCAAATGTTTTAATGCCTTTCCAATATTTATTTTTTTACAAAGGGGCAAAATAGTCTTTTCACAAAATTTCGACCTTAAACTGCCGAAAAAGGATATATTTGCACATAACCTAAACATATAGGGTTATATTTGTACTTTTAATTATGAATTATATCTGTACTTTCGTCAATTATGTAGGATTATATATGCACTTTGCTCTTTTGGTGACTTAGTGAGTGTTGATTGTGTATGCTTTTAGGTGTCTCACGTAAGAGCTTGTTCTTTCCCTATCATTATTATCTTATTTTATTTTTGTAAAAAAACTGCCGTTTTGTATCTTCCTCTTTCATCAATATAAGAGCATCTCCAATGCATGGAGGATTTTTCTTATTTAACGGGTACACATGGTAGAATCTGATTGGAACATCAATTCACTTTCAATCTGACGTAATATTAAATGTTTCGACCGTGGGTCTCGTTTGAAATCATTCTCCAATCCAAACTTCAAATGAATAATTATTATGTAACGTGGATATGCTACAAACTCCCAATTATTATGTAAAGTGTATATATATATAATATTAAAATTGTATTTTAATATTATATTTGATCTCAACAAATATTATATTCATACAATTAATTATATTTTGGATGCATCTAATTATTTGACAAGAGTAATGATGGAGAATAAATAATTATATTGGTTCGATAAAATAGTTTTTATGAACTCGAGTATAACATTAATCGGCACTAACTTATTTTTAGTTCATGTTTAAAATAAAATTGATTCTATTCTAGAAATTAATTTTTTATTCTAATTAAGTTAACTAATTATTAAACAGACAATGAGTTAAGAAACTTTCTAATTTATGTCTCAGTTTTACTTTTATGGAGAAAGAGTAAAAAATAAAAATTAATTGAAATTAATTTTTATTTTTGCCAATCTATAATATATGCATCATTATTATTTATATATTATTAAATATAAATGACTATATTTAGCACTTAACATGTGGATTTTTCATTATTATTAAAATACATCATTCAATTGTTTTATAACATATAAATTCATAGTTACTTTTTAGAATTTGAAAAAAAAATTTTGAATTCTAATGTTAATAGACTAATACTTATAATTTTTTGAGTATAAATTTATATATATATATATATATTACCACATATATTGAAAATATTTTTAAATCTCTTTAAATTATTATTTTATTTTATATATATAAATAAATCAACGTTTAAAATTAATTTTGCCATTTCATTTTTCAATGTAGTTTGGTTTATTTTTAGTGGTGTACAAAATTATGGTAAACGTGAATTTGGGAATTTTTCAAAACAAAACTACATCAAACCACCAAAGTATCTACCCCAATAAAAAAAATTAAATAAGGTGCTTTTATTTTTTGTGTGTGGCTGATTTGGCAAAGCGCGGCATTCGAATATCATCCTCGGAGAATAGAAGTCCATTTCGACGGGGTCACTTATATTTTTAGCCACGTAATATCGACGTTCACCTCCGACTCCTGGATTGGAGATTAAATTTAATGATAGACGTTAGTAAATCTTACGTGATAATTAAAGTTTACTCTAACGAAACCTGCATTGGAGATGCTCTACGTGTCAAACATTAGGTGTCTCACGTAAGAGCTCGTTCTTTCCCTATTATTATTATTTTATTTTATTTTTGGAAAAAGCTGCCAATTTGTATCTTCCTCTTTCATCAATTTAAATTGTGTCAGACATTAGAACCCATTTTGCTTTCTGCAAAAGGTTTTGTAAAAGGGGATTCTCAAAATCTCTTAGGTCAATAGTTGTAGAGATATTTGTTGGATGAAAGAGAGTCAGAACTGGTGTTTTCTGAGGAATTCTTATTCTAGTATTTCTACCAATTGTCCGAATTTGCTACGCCACATTAAAAACTCTGAAGTTTCTCGATTGGGGAAGTGCAATGTAGTCTTGATGACAAACTATTGTAGATGGGTTTCAAGCATGATAGGCAGATATTGGGTCACACTGACAGGTCACCCTTCTTAGGGTTAACTGTGCAATTTAGCTGTAATTTATTGCAATGATTATTGCATATCTCCCATGTATGTTGCACTTAGTAAGATTGCTCTCACCACACAATTTTTTTTATAGGGACATGGACAAGTGCACAGCGGAACACACAAGTGTGTTTAGAATGGGAGCATGAAGAGATGATAAATGGGAGCATGAATTGACAACCGTAGTACAAGTGCAACACAATGCCCAGACAACTTGGGGGACAAATTAACTTTTTTTCAATTATTTTGCAAAGGTAACCGGATAATTCGGCATGTAAAACTAATTCTATTCTTGATTTTTAGCACTAAATTAGATTGTGTTCCGCATATGTGCCAAGCTATACTTTTCGGGCGACCTTTTTCTGAAAAGCATATTTGAATTCCAATATGTTCACGAACTAGGTTAAGAGAAAGGCAAAATCTTGAGAAATACCGTCTTTTCATAGGCTTATAGAAAGACGGAATTTTCTTGGAATAATAGAAAGGTAAAATATCCTAGTTGCAATATTATAAATTTATTGTATAACATGTAGTAGTTATAAAGTTTATAATCTGATTCATGCAACCTAAATTTTTTATCTTTATTTATTTTATTTTGCACTTTAAACTTTGGTCTTTCCATGGATTATGGAAAGACCGTCTTTTAAGAGACGGACCGAGGAGAAGTTGGAGTTACAAGTTTTTAAAACAACAAACTTTTAGCAACTCGAACTGTGGGATATTGGCAGATTCCAGCTAGTTAGGACATGGTAGTCCATCACGAGGCATGTTTAGAATCTCTTACAAATTTGATGCAATCTACTAAGTCTAGTTCGAGATGGGACGTCATCTAAGGTTGATGAACAAATCAAGCTGATGGATACGGGTTAAACTGTTCAGATGGTTTATAGTAGAGGACCGCCTACTACTTTATATATATTCTTCACTCTATTTTTCATTTTGCCACATAAAACAATATTTTAAAAAAAATGTAATGTTTTTAGTGTGTTTGTGTGTGTTTCGCCAGCACTGCCGCTTCCCAAAATTCATTCACTTTTTTATGGGTAGACATTATCAGTCGAAATCGGGTTCAGAAAAATGGGATGAAAATCGATTATGTAGCTTCCGCGGTTATAGAGGGGGAAATTGAGGTGGAGATTAAAATGGAGGATGTGAAGTACGAATTAGACTACTGGAAAAACTCTCTGATTATGTACGTTTTAGGTGGGAATTTGACGATGACTGCTGTGAAAAGGTATGTAATGAAGTTATGGTCGTTTGTCAGCGCACCAGAGATACTGTACAATGACGAGGGATACTTTATCCTTCGTCTAAAATTTGAGAAGGATAGGGATGGAATTTTGAGGAGGGGGTCATACACGATCTATAGCATAGCCATATTCCTGCTTTTATGGAAGCCCAATTTTTCACTGAAGAGTGACATGGTGCGAACCATTCCTGTCTGGGTGAAGCTACCGAACCTACCTATCCATCTTTGGGGACCCAAGAGCTTAGGGAAGATTGGAAGTGCGGTGGGAAAGCCCATGTTCACTGACGAATGCACTGCAAACAAGCTGCAGGTATCATATGCACGGATTCTGGTGGAAGTAGATATCTCCCAACAGATTAGGGAAGTTGTAACAATCAGAGATGTTGAAGGTAATAAAAACACAACAGCCAATTGAAATTGAAGGGAGGCCATTGTTCTATGACAAATGCCAAATGGGAGGGCATTGGTGTAACAATGAGGGAGAAAAGAATAAACGGGTCCAATTGTGGCAGGAAAAGAAAAGAACACCAGACAAAGGGAAGGTGAGTCAGGCTGAGGGTAAACAATAGGCAGTGATTAAGGCGGTGGCACAGCAGTCTGTGAGCAGTGTTCAAGGTAATGCCTGGAAGGTGGTGGCACCAAGGAACAATGGGAAACAAAAGGAGGGTGTGGTTCTCACACAAGGAGAATGTAGCAGAAAGGTTCGATGGGATTGGAGGTAGCTCTGGGACTTTTGACTGATTCTCCAGAGGGCTTCGACCACTTTCCATTATTATTTCATGGAATGTGAGGGGGTTAAATAATACAACGAAGCAGAGAAAGATTTACTCCCTCCTTTCTGGTGTGAAGTTTATCATTGTTGTTTTAGTAGAAACTAGAGTTAAAAGAGAAAACATGAATGAAGTCAGGAAATGTTTTAAAAACAGGTGGCAGTTTATGGATAACTATGAGGCTCATCCTAATGGTGGAATATGGTTGCTATGGGATGATAAAAAAGTTAGAGTACTGAAGAGGGAAGTGACTGATCAAATGCTATTGTGTGAAGTAACTGGTAGTAGTGGGGAATTGTTGTGTTGGTTGACTGCTATCTATGTTGGGAATCAGTTAAAGGTGAGAAAGGTTCTCTGGAAGGATATAGAAAAATCTCAGAAAATGGTTGCTGGACCTTGGTTTTTATTAGGGTATTTCAACAATGTCCTCGGTATAAATGATAGACTGTGAGGCAATGATGTGCAGGCTAGTGAGTACTGGGAACTTGAACAAATAATGATGACAGCTGGACTGAGTGAATGCAAATCAATGGGAGACTTCTACACTTGGTCGAATAGATAGGTGGGAGGTATCATTTATTCAAGAATTGATCGAGGAATGGGGAATTCACAATGGTTTCTGAGATTCCCCGAGTCTGTAGTAGAAATTATTGAGGCAGGGATCTCAAAACATACATTACTCAGGGTGAAGCTATTTGAAGACAAGGGGAAGAGACCTGGACAGTTTAAAATTTTAAACTGCCTGCTAGAAAGGGGGGACGTTCTGGAAACTATTAAGGAAAGTTGGGAGAAATCAGTAAATGGTAGGCATATATGCGTGGTATGGATGAAGTTACTAAGGCTCCAGCAAGACTTAAAACTGGTCATGAAACAGGTTGGTGGGGTGAAAAGAAAGCTAGAGCAGTCCAGGGATGAGTTAAATGAAGCACGGCGAAACTTGATGAATGATAGGCTGGATAAGGATAAAGTACTGAGGGTTATAAAATTTATAGAATAAGTTTACAAGTGGAGTGGAATAGATGAGAAGATAGCAAAATAGAAACGAAGATAGATTGGCTACACTTGGGTGATGGGAACAACTCATATTTCCATGCATCGGCGAAGTCAAAAAACAAGGCAGCATGTATTCTGAAAATTTAAAAAGAGGATGGAAGTGTGACCACTGAACAGAAGGAAATAGAAGCAGAGATACTCAGTTTGTATGAGAACCTGATTGGCAGGACAAGTACCCGATCAGAAGGCATTTATGTCGAGGTCATGAGGAATGGAAAAACACTGAATAATGAAGACAGAAGAAAGCTGATTGCAGAGGTTAATGAGAAGGAGATATATGCAGCCTTGAAAGGAATAGGCAACATGAAAGCATCGGGTAGTGACGGATTTAATGCGAGATTCTTCAAAGTAAACTGGGGAGTGGTGAAGGATGTTTTCGTTAAAGCAGTGATGGATTTCTTTGAATCAGGGAGGATATACAGAGCTGCAAATAGCACTTTAGTGACCCTCATTCTGAAAAGTCCCACCGCAAGCAAGGTGAAGGATTACATGCCCATATCTTGTGTTTCAACAATATACAAGGTGATCTCTAAAGTAATGACAAATTGGCTGAGCAAGGTAATTGGAGAAGTAGTGCAAATTAACCAGGATGCCTTTGTCCCTGGGAGAAGTATTCACGACCATATGAATTGTTCAGAGGTTACAACAGAAAATGAGGAACCCAAGATGTGTTATACAAATGGATATACAGAAAGCTTTCGACACTATCGAATGGGAAACACTTGAGGATATCATGAAGGAGATAGGAATACCTGAGAAATTTGTGAGATGGGCTATGGTGGGTGTGAAAACAGTGTCACATAGCTACAATGTCAATGGGCACACTACCAGGTTTCTTCAGGCAAAGCGGTGACTAAGGCAGGGAGACCCCCTCTCGCCACTGTTATTCGTACTCGTTATGGATTACATGACAAGGTGCTTACAGGATTGTAGCAAGAAGGCTAGGTTTAAGTTCCAACAGAACTGTGAGCTTCTGCAGCTGAATAGCATCAGTTTTGCGGATGATGTCCTGCTTCTATCAAAGGGAGAGACAGATTCTGTTAATGTTCTAACAAGGGCATACCAGAAATTCGAGAAATCCATTGGGCTCAGAGTCAGCAAGAACAAATGCAACGTGTACTTTGGCAATGTGGCACAGGACCAGAGAGGGAGGATACTGACAGGGTTCACAGAAGGGAAACTTCCATTCAAATATCTTGGCATCCCTTTAGCTAGTAGAAAGCTAACAATCCATATGTGTCATCCATTGATTAAGAAAATAATTGAACGAATTAAACACTGGAGTGCTAAGCTGTTGAGTTACTCGGGTAGACTACAGTTGATTAAAGGTGTGATCTTCTCCGTTGTTAATTACTGGCTGCAAGTGTTTCCTTTGCCGAAAGCAGTAGTTAAACACATAGAGGCCCTATGCCGTACCTACCTTTGGTGTGGAGGGGAGACGATTTCCAGAAAGTCACCAGTGGCTTGGGAAAAACTATGTGGCAGGAGGAAAGCTGGGGGACTAGGTTTAATCTCGTTGCAGGAATGGAGTATTGCAAGCGAGAGTAAAACCTTATGGAATGTTTGTAGAAAGGCAGATAGGCTATGGATACGATGGCTTCGTGCGTATTACATAAAGGAAAGGGATGGACTAAGTGTTAAGATCCCAGCCAATGCATCCTGGATTATCAAAAGTCTGGGTAAATGCAGGGACAGAGTATTGAACTTGGAGGCGTGGCAGAAACAAGAAGGGCTTAAAACGTTCAGTATCAAGCGTGTGTATGAGGAGCTGAAGCAAAGGCAACCAGAAATGGTTTGGAGAAAACTCCTTTACAACAACTATGCACGGCTACAGGCAAAATTTACTCTCTGGATGTGCTTTTTTTTAGAGATTGGCAACGAAAGACAGATTGGCCAAGTTCAGCATAGGCACAGATAGAAAGTGCAGTTTCTGCAGCAGGGAGGAAACGATACAGCATATGTTTTTTGCTTGCCCTAAAACGAAGAAAATCGGGAGGGACCTGCTGCGATGGCTGAAGATGGCGAGGAAACCTGATACGTGGGATGAGGAGATAGCATGGCTGGTGCAAAAATGTCGAGGCAAGAGAGGAAAAGTCCAGCTCTTGAAGATGGCAGTAGCAGAAACAATTTACTAGACGTGGAAGAGGAGAAATGAAGTGTGCTTCCATAAACAGGAGAGCAAAAATATTGCAAGTAAAATTATGGAGTGTGTAGTATACAGAGTTTGGGTTAAACCAAAGTTGAAAGCGTTATGTGCTCAGCTTATGGTAAATTTTGACTGATATAGGGCCTTTGTAACACGTGGTTTGTGCATATTTTGAAAAGAAATGGAGGTTTTACCGAGTTCCAAAAAACAATTCTGATATCTATTCAAATATATATATATATATATATATATATATATATATATATGAGTTTGTCTCTTGAAAGACGGCATTTCCATAAGTCATGGAAAGACAAAGTTTAAAGTGCAAATTAATAAAACTTTTGGATTGAATGAATTGGATTATAAACATTATAACTAATACACGTTGCATATTAACATTTTAATATTGCAACTAAGATTTTTTATCTTTTATTATTCTAATTAACTGGAAAGACGGTCTTTTTCAAGATTTTGCCATAACCTTTTCACAAATTTTAGTTACTCTCAATGAAAAATATTAAGGATTAAACTATTGAAAGTTAAAATGTCCAGTTTAAAATGGGGACACCGGGAATATAAAAATCAACGAGAATTTAGCAGTTCTGTAAATGATTACTAAATATAATATTTGCATGTAACGCATGCTTTGTTTAGAATTTTAGAGGCGTTGCAAGCTGTTCTAAAATGATTGTCTATCATAGCTCGTAGCCTACCTATATGCCATACTTTCGAACATACTGTATTCTTTTTCATGCATCCATCTAAAAGTCTAGGAATTAAAAATCTACATTTAAACGAAAGAGAACATTGAATTTGCTGGGAACAAGTATAAGTTGGAAGCTAAATGCTCCACACTCCACAGATGGTAATCGAACAGCTAAAATATATTCAATACACTATTATAACGATTATTAAGGTTATACAACCCTCAAATAAAGAGACCTAACAAAAGGTTTCTTACTATTCTTAAGGTATGCTATCATTTAACTGCAAAATTGTCTGCAAAAGTAGATTACCAGCAGTAGAGGTTAAATATCTAGGTTACCATGGTAGAATGCATACAAATTCTCCAAAGATCTTTTAGCACTAATGAAGTAACTGCCATCAAGATTTGCGTATGGCGAGGTCCATGTGCAGGTACGCGATGCTAGTCATGAAGATAAGGAAGAATGCAGAAACTAGCATCAATGGCTCAGCAAGCATGAAAATCGGATTGAACTTGTAATGGACCTGCATAACAAGACCCGTGACTTAAGAAAAAACATCTAGAATATGGATGTTGCTGTTTCTACAGAGGCACTTGGCACAAATGAGTTCAAAGTAAAGCTTGACAAAGTTAGATAGGCTATCGTGAATCCATACACTCGTGTCACTGAGTTTGTATTAGATGGGTTCGGTCCAACCGAAACAGAGAAAATGGAACACAACAGAAACTCTCATTGAATTAGAAATATGGTCAAAGACGAACATAGATTGAGAACTAAACAATGATATTGCTAGGTCATATCTCAGTCTCAAACTCCTGCAGCAAAGTATGAGTTTCAAGAGTATAGAGATTTTGCGTGGAAAATAGTAGAGCAGTAGAAATGGAATCACCTGGAAAGGTGTGTTATGATCGGGAACTACATTTCTCTTCTCCAGAACAACAACAGTCCTTCCAACGACATCAAGGTACGAGTACTTCTTCTGCAGCAGTTAACATATGAAGTTCATATCCAACCATATCATCAAGACAGGTTAAAACACGAGATCTGAAAAATAAAACACATCCACCAGTTTGACCTATTCCCTATTGAATCAGTTCCCAATTACACAATCATGGCCAGTAGTGTTTCACACTAGTGCTGCTATCCTGTTGGTTGGCTGAGTTTGATTTTATGTGTCACTGTAATATCTCAAATCAAAATTTCCATAATATAAACTAATCCACACTTTATCTAATGAATAAAAGGCCTACAGTACCTCCAGGCTTTGTTCTACTTGGAATGGAATCACCACAGAAGGGTCTTCTGATCCCTCCGGCAGTACCACCTACATAACCATACAAGTAATTGCACGAATTAGCAAAACAATAAAAAATCAAGCAAATGCCTCATCTAACCACATGGAATTCAACCGAGATACACACTTTTACTATTAACTTGTCTACAATTGTCTCAGCAAGGGGGCACCCAAAACTTATATTCAGGAAACGTGCTCCGGCAGTTGACTCGAACAGAAAATCTTGTAATGGCGCCCCATATCCAATAACAAAGGTAGCTTTCCAGCCCCCAACCAAAGGGTATCGTGGCTCTATTAACAGCTCTGACTGCAAAACAAATGCAAGTCAAACACTAGGTTTTTGTAAATAATACATACTGCATTTATTTGATGATGTACATGACTATTTAAACTTACTACAATTACTCACGTGATGGTGTACATTTGTGGGATGAGCACCTCATACATAAGTGTGAGATTCAATAAACCATGAATGTGTATTTGAAGCATACACCACAACTCACAAGTCACTTACTAAGTTATAATACACATTTTCACATGTTGAAAACCCTGCTTCTGAAAATAACAATGGTAGCATTCATCTATGCTACTTAGACTGGGATGAAGTGTCCACTCGGATTCAAGTTTCGGGTGTTTGGGTGCTGGACTAGGCCATTTCATAGATAAAAATGACAAGTTTTTACTCTGACAGGTACACGAGGGAATTAGGAGAGAAACATATGCTCTAATTGCTGCAGAGGCAAGCTATCTCTAGTAACCAGGTAATTCTCTGTAGGGGTGTTCATGGGTCAGGGCGGGTCAGCTGACCCGGCCCAAATTGACCCTAAATTTAGGGTCAAATGGGTCGGGTTGGGTCAAAATTCACATAGTTTCGGGTCAGGTCTGGTCACGGGTCGACCCAAATCAACCCAGATTGACCAAAATCATATAAAAATAGTAAACTTATTTAAAAAATATATATTTTTTTAGCTTTATAAATATTTTTTTTTCAAGAATGTTAAACTTGTTTTTGAAGTAAATTAACGTAGGATAAATTGTATTAAACTAATTGTTTTTTATAATTTTTTTCTATGAAAATGGGGCAAAATTGCAAACGGTTCAGTAACGTAGGATAAATTGTACTAAACTAATTATTTTTTAATAATTTTTTTCTAAGAAAATGGGGCAAAATTGCAAACGGGTCAAAATCTGACCCGACCCGTTTTGACCCATATGGGTCATTGACCCGACCCAACCCAAATGAGCAGGGTCCAAACGAGTGTGTCGGGTCGGGCAATATGAACACCCCTTTCTCTGTAGAGCAAAGGAAGGAATCGATTCAGACCTATTGTACTAAAGTCCCAAACAGTGTTCTTCAATGCCAACAAGACACATAATTTACAGTATTCTCTTGATTTCCTATACCTGATAAAAGATCTGCAGTATTCCGAACTAGAATACTCCTATCATCATCCTCAAATTCATTATTCATAGGCACATGGCAAATTGTACCAAAAGGTTGAATCTACTAAAATTTAAATTCATATCAAGACACTGGAAACATGGAACACAGCATAGATGCGAGTCGACCCTGTTGTACAGTTAATCAAATTTCAGACATTTTTATCTTTTTATCAAGGTGCGACTAAAAGGCCTGGAAAATGTCACCTTAAAAGCAAGCAAAGATCTGATTAACCTGTTAAGAAATGCCTCATATATTACAGGCTATTCCATACTCAGAACTGTAGGAAATAATGGTTATCATTCTCAGTTAACGAAATAGTATTGGATTAAGAGCCTACTTAGAAGAGATTTTGCATCTACGATATTCTTTGTATTGGCTTGAACAGTAAAAAACTTTCATTGGTGGTTGCATATCGCCATCTATTTTACTTAATATGCTAATAGTGAGATGGATTAAGACAACAAGAAAAGAATTACCTTCTTAGAACCTCTTCGTAAACGTGATGTTGAGATATTCCCAATGCTATCCCTATAGTAAACAGAATGAATTCTTGGGGGCAGTTCGGCAAGAAGATGCTTAAATGAAGATGTAACACCATTCATGGCTTGCCTTGATACATAATCAATCCTGCCAAAAATTCGCAGAAACATGAGAGTACAGACAAAGAGTGAATAACCATAGGGATCACGGATCACCAGCTTGTGTTCAAATGGGCCTTCTAGGATTCAATTCTAGGAAATACATAATACTGCACATTACTATTACAAATTAATCAGCAGCAAATGTTTGGCAAGGTGTAAAAATCAAAAGCCCCCTCAACAGAACCCCACCACCCAAACAGCACTTTGAATGCAAAAAAGTGGTTATATCTTATATGGACTCCAACTATATAAGGCATACAACAGATTTTTTTTAAGGACTGGTAACATTATGGCTTATGAGTTTGGCTACCTTGAACCATACTAAAGAAACTTCATTTACGTACAAGTAACTCATAGTCTCAAGTATATACAGCAGACTGATAAATAATAAATTGAACTATCCAATAATAACCAACCTTGAGAAACCATCTTTTTGTCTAGCCCCTCCATGGGTCAATTTGTAGTGCTCAGTGATCTGCAGATTACCCCAATGGGATATCTCGATTTCACGCACAAGTTCCTCGACAACAGCAAAAGGATTATTATTTTCAAAATGGATGAGTATGGGATCATACGAGTAAGAGGTATGGTCATCATACGGTCCATATTTCAATTCTGTACCCGAGCGATCAGTCGGATCAACTCTAGTGAAAGACTCAACCTTGCTAGTTGGAGTTCTGAAGGAAGTTTCCTGAGTTTTGATCAGGTAAGGTGACAGTACAAATGCACTATTGCGGTAATAGACCAATTGAGACTCTGACTGGCTTTTCTCTTTGGGGAAAGGCTCAAGAGAGTGAGTGAGTACATAAAGTACTTCTAGTGTCACAGATTCACCACTCCCTATCTTATTAACCAAAGTTACAGAGTAGTGTTTAGTTCCACTCGGACCATCGGCAAGGGGTACATTGCTAGGTTTTACACTAAGTGGGACAAATGTCTTCTTCTTCTTCTTCCCAGTAACAGCTCCAGCGTGAATCCATGCTAAGTGATCAAGTTCCTCGGGCGCGAACGCAAGGAGAACTTCAGAAGCTGGAGATGTGCCAATGTTCTCAACCTACAGGGTTTTGCAAAATATATATATATTGGTAAATTATCACTACAAAAGTATACAAACAATTTTTATTTTTATTGGAAATTTGAATCTGTAAGATGCAATCAATTATTATAAAGCAAGAGATCACCTTTAGACTGAGAGCAACCCTAACAATATGCGAGCTCAAGTCAACCTGCACCGATCAATCAATCAATAAAAAAACACATTTCTCAAACAAGCAGCTCATGATTTTTCAAAGACATTAAATCATTAATCAAATCTGCTCCAATGTGAAAACATGAAAAATCAAATAATGACGATCGGAAACCTACTCGGCGCTCTGCCTTGCGAATTTGAAGCTCCGGCGCCGGCGAAGATCTGACGTTATCGAGGAAGCAACCTGAGAAGAACACGGAGAAGATGAAGCAGAGGCGAAGAGTGGTCCCCACACTCTCCATTGTCAGTATAGCAGAGTATCGAGTCCACGCCAACGAAAACCGGCAGTTGGTGAAGACGAAGAAGAAAGAAGCGGGTCTAATGGATCATGGATGGACTTCTGGTGGGCCTTTTCTTATTAGGCTCAAAACTTTTTAGTGGGCTTAAAATTAAACCCCTCGCCTCAACTCGAAACAACTCGAAACTACCAATTTTCTTCTCTTCGGCTGTTAATCGACGGCGGCTGTGTCCACGAGAATTCAGATTGCGCTAATTCGTTCGTTGAATTGACCGATTGGCATTGTTAGCTGGAAAAAATTGAGGTATTTCATTCCTTTTTTTCCAATTTTGTTTTCGAGTAACTGGAATTACTATGGAACTGTAAAATCGACAGACTATTGAAAATGTAGGGTTTTGGCTTTACGTCTATAGTTTATGCCAGAAAATATGGAAATGATTGTTTTGGGTATCGAAATTCTGTCGTAAATCTGATTGGTGATTACTGGAGTTGTGGAAGATCTCATGCATTTAGTCATTTTTTTCTGATATAAAGGCGATGTGTGACAGTTTCTACTTTCAATGTTTTCGTAATGTATCAGCTGAAGGAATGAGTAGTATTGAAGCGGCTATGGATGAAGCTAAGAAAGGCGGTGGTTTTGCTGCAGCTTCGAGGTTTAAGCGGATGGGAAGGAGATCACCGTTCATTCGATATGGTCTTCCTATGATCTCACTCACTGTTCTTGGGACGGTGGGTCTCGGCCATATGTTGCAAGGCAGGTTAGTGCAATTGGTGTTAATATTTCATGTGACTTAGCTCCCAAGAATAATGCATGATCGTCCTATATTGAGTATGGTGCCCCAAGGAAGTCCTTCAATGGAAATTGCAGATATTAGGAGATATGCTGATGAATTTGTTGAAGGGCCCTTTATTCTTTCTACTTCGAATTGAAGTACTCCCTCCACCCAACTGTTTATCTCACATGTTGGTGCTATTACCTGCAGTATATATTAATTGAGTTTTGTGGTCAAGCCAGTCTCCAAAATCATAACCAAAAAATGGGAAGTAAACATTGGAATGGAGGGAGTATGAAGGTTCGTTGATACATTTTCTTTTTTCCCTTTCTAGGTTTAGTTTAATGCCTTCTACAGGGTATGCGTTTGATGATGTAATGATAGAAAGTTGTTTGCTTGAGTTGAATATAACAGTTTCCTGGTTCGGAATAATGTATGAAAGAAATAGCCTACCACTATATCGATAGCTATCATAACACCTGCTATTTATTTAAAGAGATGTATCATGTAGGGTTGGCATCCTAAGAATTTTGAGTTAATGGGACAGTTGATGACGGTTGTGACTTGCTGCAAGGACCGTTTCTCTCTCGTGCAAATGTTACAAAGTTCATGCTACAACCACCTGATTTATTTGAATTATTTAATAGCCCAAATTTGACTTTGATTAACCTGTTTGTGGACGTTGTTTGATGGTGTTCGTGAATGCATTTCATCATTCAGCAAGGATATTGCCAAAGTGAAAGACGATCAAGAATGGGAGATCATTGAGACAAGGAAAGCGCTATCAAGAACAGGTCCAGTGGGAGCATACAACCCTAAGAAGACCTCACTGGAAGAAGAACTGAAGGTACGTAAAGCTTTATAAACAAACTAGTTACATGTGTATGTGAATCTTTCATTTGATATATTTCTTCATATCACAGGTTCTGCAATCAAAGGTTGACATCGACAACTACGAGTATAAAAAGATCCCTAAACCTGTGGAAACCGAATGAGTTCTATATAAAACCGAATGAGTTAGAGTATGTAGAGTTATTCTAACATTTTGGTCTATAATAAGCTCTTTCTGCACCATTTTGGTCTATAATAAGCTCTTTCTGCACCATTTTGGTCTATAATAAGCTCTTTCTGCACCATTTTGGCCACAATTATAACACTTGTAAGGTCATATGTAACGGGTAGGCACACGGATCTTCTGTAACATGATTACTCTCTTAATGGTTTGACGGGCATACGATTGTGGCATTCTTAAGAGTAATGCAGAAGATATGATAAAATTTGTAGTTTGATGTACATTCCATGTTCAAGTACTTGCAAGCAGAAGATTCGAAGGGAAATTTTTTGAATTGCTTGTTGATTATTGAAACATTTGACTCTTGTTGCTTTCAATGCTGGCACAGATAAAAGCATCTCTCTACAAAGACGAAACGAGAAAAGGTAACACAAGTCAAAAAGCTATTGTAATTTGAACCTGTTGTTGTTTGAAGCTTTTTATGTTAAGGACCACCCCTTGTGACAAAAGATGAATACAGAAAGTCACTGGAAATTGTTCTTTTTGAAAATCATTCAAATTCTCAGATTATTTGTTTATTTTCAGGTATTAACTTTTTGCATTAAGTTTTGCTTTTTTTAAAGTCAACTGTAGCGAGAAGTAAAACTATTCAATGACATCTGACAAACAGACCTTTAGTGAAAAGAATCACATTGTTAACTTACAATAGATGCACAGTTCACATAGGAAGGACATCTCCAAGTTATAAAAATTACAAACTTATACCCCCCATCTTCTCTCTAATACTGAAAGAACCCACAATTATATACATCACCCCCAATGATACCACAAGTGGAACAAAAACAACAAACTCAATACTCAAAAACTCCTAACTTTCACCAATTTTATTGCTTTACATGATCACCACCCAAAACTGTTATGTTGCCTGAACTAAACTTTACCCCCACCCAAACAAAATATATGTAATAACAAGCTCAAAAGATCAATATCCTCTGTGATCATCCATCACCTTGGTCGGACCAGCCTCTGTGCTGAAGGGCTGCCCAATAGGGAGGCCTGAGAGCGAGTAAGCATCTCGGTCATTGATGGGGTCTGGTACGCATGGACAAGACTTGAGCCCTCGGTTGAGTCACCACGTGCGGTTGCTCTCTGCCACGAGTGTGAACTGAGCCCGGAAAGAATATACGCCCGCCCGGATGCCTCGTATACATGTCTGCTGGCTAGTCTCTCCTGCATTTCCTTGAGCTCAGCATCGAGTGCAATGCATAGCCGGTCATGGGACTTGGCTGATGCAGTTTCTGACAGCTCTTTACGACAGTTTTCAAGGATGGATGCTGCACCAGAAAGGTCTCCGTTCTCAGCTGCTGTTCGAGCGAGGACCATTGCCTCAGCTGCTTGTAGCCTGTTCTGCTGCCTTTCCACTTCAATGGATACATTTTGTTGTTCGGCTACTTCAGAAGGCCTCGTGATCCTGACAACTTTGCTTTCAACTGTCACGGATTCTTTTGTCAAAGGATCGCTGTAAGCGCATCTCACCTTCAACAATGCAGTTTCACTTCTTGAAATTTCAGCGGGAACATTCACTGTAACCAGAAAATCCCTCTCCTCATCAGCATACAGATCTCCAACATCAATTAGCCCGGAGCGCCCCTCGGACATTACTTGATTGGAATAGCTCCCGGCTTTTAAAGACTTAAGACTGACTCTTGAATCAACACATTCGATATTCACCTGCAGCTCTTTCACCACGACACTCAATAGGCCACCAATGCACTGAGCAAAAGCATCCTGGATCACACTTTCTGTCTCGATGAAAGAGAATGTTCCTCCAGATATCTCAGAAATCGAGTGCATTGATGAGGCATCATGATCTGCCCCAAATCCAAAAGCATGCACCGGAATCTTGAAATTAGAACTCTTTTCATTGTAGATTGACAGCGGAAGAAGAAGCTGATAGTTTGGCTTATGTTGGCTACCCGATGTGTTACTGACGGTATATGTATCTTGCCCATCAGATAACAATATGATACTCGCCACAGGGTTCTTGTGTCTCCGATCTTCCATCACCTTTGCTCCTTTCCGCAGGCCTTCAGCTATGTTTGTCCCTCCATTTGCAACTAGATAGTTAACAGCTTGCAGTGCTTGTTGCCGTCCTGTTTCAGACATCCTCCGAAGTGGAAAAAGACGCCGCGCTGTTGAAGAGAAGGCAATGACTGAGAGCCGGTCATTGGGGCCGAGATTCTGAATAACAAAACCCATAGCCCTCTTTAACAATGCAAGCTTGGTACCAGCCATGCTGCCACTCACATCAAGAACGGTAACAAGATCAACAGGTACACGAGATGCTTGGGAAACTTGAGGTGAGCTTCCCTGGTCTCTGCCAACACCGGAATTTGGAGCAGGAGCTCTAAGATTAACCAACACTTTGAAGTTATCCAAGGTGCTGAACTTCGAAACAGCTGGAACTTCAGTATATGTTTTCACTATCATGTTTCTTGGTTCATTTTCAGTAAAACCATTGTTTGCAGAGTTCATCTCTGAAGAGTCAGATTGATGATCCATAGATTCATCATCATCAAATGTAGCCGGCTCAGGAACCTGAAAAGGCATGGCATGATGGCGATGAGTAGGCCGAGGTGGAGGTAACCTACGGATCACAGTCATTGAAGCATTCTGCTGGGGCCAATCCACCGGGTTGACTCTGGCCCGACCTGACGGAGGATCCAAGCTGGGAAGCTGCTGGGGAATCTCAGACCATTTCGCCCTGCAAACTGGACAGGCTTGGTTCCCATGTTTCACGCTCGAAGCAATACAATGGAAATGGAAGGAGTGAGAGCATTCTGCAGTGAAGATGGCCTGACCATCGCCGCGTCTCATTGCAGATAAACAGATAGAGCAGGTCTTCTGTTTGTCAATAACAAGACAAATTAGACAACCAAGAAATCAAGTGATAATGATAACATAACATCAACATATTAACAGTATCCCCGTCATTTGCCAAGATGCAGAAAAAGAAACCATTGGACCAGATCCATACAATTTTCTGCACACCAAAATTTGCCAAAACAATCCAAATACAGCATTCAAGCATGCAGTTGCTTGCATAAAAAAAATTGAGAACAGCCAAATAGAAGATTTAAACTGTAGAATTTGGCCGTCAGTGGGAATAAATATTGACAGAAAAACATCCAATTTACAAAAATCCAATTGGCTATTCTGTGGTGGAAAAGGGCTTTTTGACTATTCCATGAAGCCAGATAAAACTAAAATTATACAACTCTTTTATCCCCCCTCTAATAATTGTGCTCATAAACAGAACCCCACATTCAAGAAAACACACTGCTCATACAAAGAGGAGATCCAAACCTTGGAAGAGCGGCTCAGGCTCTTGGACCACTTGAGCCCGGGCCCAGAAGCGGACGCCGGCGCCGTGGGAAAAGGCTCGCCGACCGGAGACAGCAGTGCGGCGTCGGAAAGGCGCTCGGACGGCGGAGGGGAGTCATCCGCCTCCTCATTCCTCCAACTCCGGGGAGCAAAATTACAGAGATTCGTCCCCAGCGCCGCCTTCACTTTCCACCATTTGCTAACCATCTTATTCTTCGAACTGGAACAGAGCTTGTCGAGATTCAGCGAAAAGGAGGGCCTTTTTGGAAGAGAAGATCCTCTACAGTGGGAAATTGGGGGAAGTTTTGAGGGGGAATGGCGTTACGGACGGAAATGGAGAATGGGTTGCTGAGAGAAGGGCGGAGTTTGCTGTTGGTTTATGTTGGCGGAGTGCGGCCATGAGCGAGTGAATGTGATAAAAGGAGGAGTTGAATGGTAGGAGAGAGGAAGAGTGCTCTCTGACTTTATTGCGTTGTTAAAATAGTTGAGATTTTGGACTTTTCATTTTTCCCTCCCTTTCTCACTATCCTCTTCTTTTCTTACAAAATCATTGAATCAAAATGAAGCAATTTAAGTTCAATTTCATTGCTTTTAATTACATTATATTTTGAGTGAACATAACTATAAACTAAACTTAATCAAATTCAATTGAAATAATATAAAGTATTTATTCTCTCGTAATGTTGTCTGTGTATTTGTCCTTATTTTTACTTGAATTTTTATGTTTACTCACATGAGCGTGTCTCCTTAAATACGGTTATGCAAAAATCAATATTTAAACTGCAAATCAGGATAAATCAAGATAAAATTTTTGGCTTGCATTAATCGGGTCATAAACTTATAAATACTGCACGTTGCGTAATCAATTTTTAATATTTTGAAACTAAAACCTTTTACCTCTCTATAATTCTAATTCAACCACGTATTTCCTTATACTTATGAAAAGGCGGTCAGCCCCAGGACTTTGCCTACTCTTATAGCATGGCTATTTTTATTTTAAAGGAAAATGTACATAAAGCAACACATTTTATAAAATAAATCATTGAAATACAAGACGTACACGACAAGTGGAGTTAAGTAACCGTAACAATTTCATTATTTTTATATTACAAATAAATATTACGATTCAAATTGTACAACTGATTGATGACGAACATTGCTATTTATCACGTTGTATTTGTTCGATAAAGTTTAAATATAATTTAAATGTGTGTATCAATTCACATTATATGCATACCTTCTTCCACCATCACCGCCTTCATACCACCACCCCACCACCAATCATGATTTTTGGTGATCATTCACTGAGACCACTACAATTATTTGTAATATCCACCCCCACCAATACCAACACTGACGCTGGAACAACACCAATATCAATGTGGGGTATAGCTCCCTCTGACGGAAGAAATTTCTGTGGCCACCCTGTGAGGATCAATTTTCTTGCTTAATTTCACCACGTAACAATAGAGATGATTAATTTGATTGTGTTTTAAAATGACATGTTCGGGTGTATTGTCAACTACATTTGTTATAATCGTTGGAGAACATTCGTTTTCCAATAAATTCTAAAAATATTTGATTTGATTTTTCTTAAAGTTATTCTTTGAACTGGGATACTCCATGCAACTAACAAAGGTAAGAAGAGTATTTAAGCATTAACTAGATCAACTGGGGATATTTTGTAAAAAGAAAAACAAATGTCTAATCAAGACATGCATGGTAATTAAATTAATTGAAAGTGGGTTAAAGGATAAATTGGGTAGGAGAGAAAGAATAGTGAAAACGGTGTACAGTCTGACTCAGGCCAAGCCGGACGGCAACCACTCCAATTGAGGCATGGAATTGAATAGTGGGTTTAAGGGTCAAAATGTTTGTATTTTTCTAATGATGCGTTTTACCACACGTGCACTCCTTACTTTTCCTTTTACTATACTAGTATACTGGTCTACTGCTCGTCCAACTTTATTTGCACCACAATCATTAATATGTTGGGCAAAGAACATGTCTGATCGTTAATGTATAATATTAATAAATAAAAAATTAATATTTAGTAACTATTTTTTATTATAAATTCAACAATATCATATACGATAATCTTTGTGTTCATATATCTATTAAACATGCGATGAAATTTTATAGAAAATTTTTTACGCTTTAAAATAATATTTTAATTTAGATGAATAAAATAAGTTTAAATTTTGAATTGAGAATTGAAAAGATAACATAAATAAATGAAATTGAAATAATTTTGTGAAAAATAAAGTGCAGTACTTTTAAAATGTATTGCGAATTAAGAAAGAGTGATATTATTTTTTAAAAAATTGAATGAAGTTGCTTTGGCGTTCACTCCGCCCCCAACGTTGTTGACTTTTGCACTTGCATTCTTATTTACGAATTTTCGGATTATTATTAATTTTACTTTCTGCCGTTTGAAACGGACATTGTTTTATATGGAAATTATTTCATCTAATCTTTGTTTATTTCTGTATAAACAAAAAATAATTCTTCATTCTCATCTTGTCGTCATGCTTTTACCAATATGTTTTGAAAGAGATGCATAATTGATTTGACTGCGCACGTAATTATGACAAATGTCAAGCTACAGAAAACTCTCAAAAATAAGGATTTTGTCAAGGGGGAAATATTCAAGAGATTAACATTCAAAAAAATACTCTTACAACTACCTTATTTTGATGGGAACATTACCAATTCTAAATCAACAATATTCTAGATGGGTTGGTTTCGTACACGTGTACCGTTCTCTGAAACCAAGATAAATTGAATTAAATTTATTGAAAAATGAAAATAAAAATAACATATATTCAAATTTTTACCGAATTAAAATAAATATCAATATAGACTCAATCTGTGCTCAAAAAATCAAAACTATAATACTAACTAAATATAATAGTATTAAATTGTTTTTACTAACTAACACGGCATGTAAAGACCAAAGATGGCTAACAACCAGATGTTGACCAATTAGCTTGCTCACAATTTCACGTGTCTGCATTATTCAAGTACTTGTTTCATTAATAGGGATACATTTTCTAGTTTTACATGTTTCTTTTATGTTAGTACTTCTAATTATGTCAATTTTAATGTTTTATATTTATTTATTTTACTTTTCTTTGTTCCAATTTAATTTCAACCACTTATTTAATATCTTCAAATTTCTAACACATAAAAAATAAAAATGGTGTGCCACTAATATAAGAAATAGAGGGAGCAGCATTTATTTGCTTCAGCTAAACGTGTTCTTCGTACAAATATAGAAAGGTCGGTTCAACTCAAATTACTCAATCGCATTAACAATTTGACAAAGTAGGGGTACAGTAGTTACATGTATGGAAGTATAGGTTTTAAGAGAAACAAATTAATTAAAGAATGTTACGGCCATCAATTTTTTAGCTAACAAAATTATTCTTATGCTAGAAAAATCACCCAATAGCGATTACAATATAGCGATCACAATAAAACAAGTCACGAGTCACAACTTATGGGAATGCAAGCCATGGATCAAAATCTGGAACAAAAGCAGGTAACATGTTCACGACAAAGGCGAGTCCTAGGTCGAAGTGAAAGCAGACCTTTTATGAATGCGAGGGGTCATAATCCAAACAAGTCAAAAACTCTCTTTGTGGTGGATATCAACGCGATCACAGTGAGTATTCTCGATTTTTAATGATGCGACGACATCGTTTCCACCAACATACCTTTTATGGTAACGACGTACTCAAGGAGTGCAAAAAGTTTTATCCGATCTGGTTACCGAAAATTATTTAACGAGGTCACAATGAACGAAGGGCTACGGTTTATTTTATTTTATTTTTATTTTTTGGGTGAGACCTTTTTTATTTCGGTATCTTTGGCATTTTACCTTCATTTAGTTTCCTTTTAATTCAAGTTTTTACCTATGATCGAACGAAAATGAGTCATTTTTGTCTGAAGTATTATAAGTGACTGTTTAATTATATCAATCTAGGTTTTAGGCGATCTTATATCTGAAAAAATATGTTTGACTTCTGATCTATTGTCCAATGGCGGTTTAGGAAAATTCCAAATTATTTAACCAACAGACTTTCGGCATTCCTGGCCTGAAGATTTTGGGTTGATTTGTATATATCAGCCCGTTTGGATGTTTTGGACTTGTGAGATCGACTTTTTGATTAAACGTGTCTTTAGACCGTAAATCCGGGTATCATACGGGTCAGATTATAGGCAGCACCTGCACAGATAAGTAATATAACACACTTGCGGAAAAAAAATTTGGCTACCAAAAATGACCAGACTAACTCTCCTAGTTTAGTTAAAAGAGTTTACGAGTTAAATGAAGGGTGATTGGATTTTTGGTAAATGTGCTTTAACCGTCTCAATTTTAGGAGTCTTTTTGTTAATAAGGAAGTGTATCTAGACCTAAATCTGCGTGGTTGGCTTATCTCTCGAGAAATACCAAGATTAATACTTCATACTGTGACAAGTTTGGGTCAGGGCACTAAGTTAAGCCGGTAGATTTAGCTCAGTGAGTTTGGGTCGAAATTGCTAGATGGTTACCAGTACACGACCATTATATCATGAAATAGACTACTTATATTGCCACAAAGACTTTTGATTTAAAATTTCATAGCATAGTAGTATCTTCTGTGTGAATGGTCTTTTTAAAATCCATATGGTTGTTATTATTGCATTTGTGCGAAATTGAGCTATATGGAATAAGGATGGGAATTCTATAAACCCTCATCCCAATTTGAATTAGAAAAAATAGAATTGATTTACTGATAGAGATATAGTTGATTTGAAATAAGTATAAGAAATGATTACCCTTTCTGATTGGTTTTGTATATATCATGTTCCATATTTGTTTAGGTCATGTATACCCCTTGTACTCACTATATATCAATACACACAGCCATGATTTTTTGTAGGTTTTACATTCTATCGTGACATTAGTCTGGTCTCTCTAAAAATTCCAGCCTTTTATCTCTGATTTCCCAAAATAACCAAATAAATTTCCATCCATTTTTCCGATTGGTTGTCGCTCACCTCCGTCGCCGTCCAGTCGGTCTTTTCTCATGCTCGTGGCGCCACCATCACCGCCTTCCTCCGCCGCCGTCCAATCGGTCTTCTCCCCTGCCCGTGGCTCTTACTGTTATTGCCCTTTTTTCTTGGTCTTTTGGTCGTGGTTCAAATTCAATCATTGGCTGCTTGTTCTGCTTCTCTTCACGTTCGATCAGTAGTCCTCTAGTCCATTTCTCGGTGATTTTGCACCATTTTCCAGTTGCTAGGCCGGTGATACTCCATTGTTCCCGGCAATTTCAACAGCTAGAGGGCGCGTGATCCACACTTGTCATCCCTTTTACCGTCCATGTATCTCCGCGGTTGTTCACATCCAAACGCGTGCCTCACATGCGCCTAAAAAACAAGGCATATTCTCGGGTCCTCAATTAATTGCAAGTTGACGATATATCGCGAGTTGAATCAGATTCTCACATTTTTCATCCCAATCAGCGTCTTGGTGAGTACCTAATCAGTGCTTCGTTAGCGCCCAGTCAGCAACGGTCCAAAAAAAATAGTCTGTTTACTCTTATAATATGCCTCCTTCTGATCAACCTCGGTGTCAATAGTGTTATGTTCAAGGTCATGTTGCTTCTTCTTCTTCTAAACTAAACGATGAATGGTACCAGTTGCAGTGTTAGTGGTGTAAGAAATGTGATCATACTGCCTCTATATGTTCTAATTTGATCTCTCAAACCTCATCTATTTCTTCTCCACCACATGCTCCTTCGCACATTCGCTGGATAGTTGATTCTGGCGCGACCAACCACATGACTTCTTCTCAGTCCGCTCTTGAATGTGTGACTCCTTACTCTAGTAATACTCATGTTATTGTTGGTAATGGTTCTGCTCTTCGCTATAAACTGGTAAATAGTATATACGGTGGAACCTGCGGTAGGCCCCGAAGGAGCTCTACCAAATACAAAACATGATCCAACCTTAGGTTACGTGGTGAACCTAAGGAGCAAATCCGCAAAACGGAGGGAGGTGGAGGAAGGAGGCTCTAGGAGCACCCCTCCCTCCCCCCCAATTTTCTAGATAAAACTAACAACCCTTAGCAATGTAAGTCTAGCGAAGGGAAACAAGACAAGTCCCAGCGCTAATGGGACCAAAAAATACTAGGTAAATGGGGTGAGAACAAACTCACTGCCCAAGAACAAGTGTACCGCTTCTACCCCTAACAAACGGGGCCCTCATAGCAACCAGAAATGTGTGCTGGCTCTTCATAAAGAATCGTCGTCGCAGTCGAGACATGGGTCTCGAGTCTTGAAGAGAATGATGAAGAGGACGCCAGTAGTGAACAGGAAACGCAGCCGAGTCTTGTGCACACGGGTCTTGAATGGTTGTCATGGTGTGCTGGTGTTGCTACATCCGAATGAAGCTAGGACCGCCAACGGGTGGAGCAGCTTCTACCATATACACCCCTAAGGTGAGGAAAGAGGGGTGTTATTGGCCTTCAAACGTTCTCGTGGTATGGACCGGGGCTAATTTAGAGGGCAAGAGTGCAGTAGGCAGTGCCAATGGCTCTTGTGAATCCCTCTAAAAATAACCCTCCTAAGGATGGAGAGAACGGCGTGCGTCTAGCCTGGCGATTCTTTAATCGCCCACTCCATTTTGAGCAAATGGAGCGCAATCATAGAGCGCATAATAACCATCAGATACAAGTAACAGCTTGCAGTGAGTGAATTAACTTCGCGTGAGCTAATTAATTAACCCACTACTCAACTCATATGACCATGCAACCAAATGTAGCAAGGCTGCTCTTCCATCATCATCAATCACCAGATTAGATATATCAACAACAGTTTGAAGCTTACTTGGAACAATGACAGGTCTTCATCTAATCCGCTCGTTAACATATTCTGGATCCAAAGATCAAATCTTCTAGCTCAGGCATAGTACATACACCGAAAGATGCCCACTTTGAATCATAGGAGAGAAGCTGGAAGAAAATCGGCCCCTGAAGTTCCGGAGAAGGACTGCGTCCTTTTTTCTGTCCAGATATTATCTCTAACTATATTTTTGTGAGTTCTTTTGGCATAGTTTGAAAGTAGTGTACCTTGTCAGCTCAGAGCTTATTCTGAAATTTACTGTGCCCAAAGGAGATTGTATACGAACACCTTAAACCCTCGAGGGCCTCCCACCGAGCACTCGAAAGTCTCCAGTACTCGAATGGACTCCTCGAGGTCTCGAACACCTTCAGTACTCGAACACCTTCAGTACTCGAACACCTTGATACCCTCGAGGGCCTCCCAGTGAGCCGTCAGAGGCTTCCAGTACACGAATGGTCTCCTCGAGGTCTCGAACACCTCCAGCACTCGAAGTGCCATCTCGAGCACTTCACCTTCCCTTCCAGTACTCGAGGATAAAGCATTCGAATACCTTCAACCCTCGAATGCCTCCCACTTAGCAATCGAAGACCTCCAACTCTCGAATACTCCTCTCGAGCACTCGAACATCAACACCGATAACCTCCTTGAGCTCTCGAATGCCCCATGAAGTGCTGTAGGACCTCCAACTCTCGAAAACTACTCTCTAGCACTCGAACTCTGCTACGCTCGAGAACCTCCTCGAGCACTCGAAGGCCTTCTGAAGTGCTCGAAGACTTCCGACTCTCAAATACTCCTCTCGAGCACTCAAACCTCCGCGCTCGGTAACCTCCTCGAGCACTCGAATGCCTCATGAAGTGCTCGAAGACCTCCAACTCTCTAATGTTCTTCTCGAGCACTCGAACTCCTCCTACTCTCGAGAACCTCCTCGAGCACTCGAGGGCCTTTTGAAGTGCTCGAATACCTCCAATCCATCTGATGCGTTAGTCGAGGGCCTTCAGATATGCTCGAAGACCTCTAAATCTCGAATATCCTTCTCGACTGCTCGAACTCCTCCTACGCTCGAAGACCTCCTCGAGCTCTCGTTGGCCTCTTGAAGTGATCGAAGACCTCCTACTCTCTGATACCCATCTCGAGCACTCGGATTCCACTTACGCTCAAAAACCTCCTCGAGGTCTCGAAGGCCATTTTGAAGTGCTCAAATATCTCCATCTGTCGAATACTTCCATCAAGCACTCGAAATGACTCCATGTCTCGAATGCCTATTCGGACGCTCAGGCACTTCTGTCGCAGCAACGCCAGCCCCCTCGAGCACTCGAAGTACTACAGCCACCTCGAGCATTCAAAGGTCCTCCATACTGGGTAATCTCATGAGATTGAAGAATGAGGACAACACTTGGGAGTACCATCATTAGTGATTCCGGTAAGCACATTTTCCCATGCCCGGCCGCCAAGCAATGGCTAATTCCAACCAGCACACAGCAAAAATTCTCTTGACATCCATTTTTGAATCTGACTGTCCCCAAAGCATATGTCTCATCAAACAATAACCCACTAATTCCCCAAATCCGTGGTAGTTTTCATGAGTGTGTAAGATTAATTCTGAGATCATGGCATAATACACTCGAAAATCTCCTCAAGTTCTCGAACACCTCAGTCTGATTTGTCCGAAAACCATCTCGTGGTCACAACAGATAATGCCGATTTTTAAACAGCTTGCTCCTCCTTTCATCCTTACCTTGGAATTCTCATGGGAATGAAGAATGAAGACAACACTTGGGTGTACCATCGTTAATGATTCCGGTGAACACAATCTGCCATGGCCGAGTCATTACCCACGTTGGTCATTCTTGAGTATCTGATTCATTATCCTTGTCTAATGTTTTGGTGGTTCTGCAAATTAGTAAAAATTTGCTGTCTATTAGCGAGTTTACTCGGGATATGAATGTTGTTATTTGTTTTGATGATTATTCTTTCGCTATTTTGAACAAGCTTACTAGAGATGTTATGGGCAAGGGTCATCTTGACAGTGACTTATATGTTTTGGGTCATAGTGGTGTTGCTTTATCTGCTTTTGTTGCATCGAGTGCTTCTAAAGTATCTTTCGAACTTTGGCACAGTGGATTGGGTCATGTGCCTCACAACATCATTTCATCTCTGAGCAAGTCTGGATGTTTGTCAGTTGCCAATTTGATGCCTAAGCCTCATTTATGTCGCTTGTGAGATGGTGGGAGGTCATCGCCATACCTCTCAGAGTTAATATTTATAAGCCCTAAATGCTTACTATCTACAACTAAGTAGATAGCGGCAAGTCGGGATCGTCCACGAAGAAGAGGGATCTTCCTAAGCGTTTAGGCACAAAAGGTTGCTATTAGGCTAGAATTAGATATATGTACACATATAAAAGCGAATAAAAATGGGGGGTTTGGTTGTTAGGTGGTCCTAAGTTATGAAATTAAATAGGCAAGATAACTAGCAAAGCCAAGTAACTAGGCTAATCATCAAACAAAACCAAGAAAAAGAGTTTTAAAACTACAAAGAAAAAGCCTTGGGGGCGATTGATATCCACTTCCAAACCTAATGTAGATCATTGAACCATTCACTCATTCTATCACATTCATTACTTGACTTAACATTAACATACTTATCTAGCAAGGATCACAACACATTATGCACAAGAAGTTCCAAGTTCATGTTCATAGATTTTCATACAAAGGAGCTAAGGAATTCGTCACTTTCCTAACACCCGAACACTTCAATCATAAACACACTTCCTATTATCAAGCAACCCATGGCATAAATGAAATGAAACATAGCATCAAGAATACATAAATGCTAAATAATAAAGGCTTCAAGAACGAGTGAAACAATCTATTCGCTACTTCAACTACTTGTTGTGAAGATAAATCTTCTATCCTTCTTAGGTAGTAGTTTGCAAGAGTGAATTCGACATCTCTTGTCAAACCTCACCAATGTCTCCCTTAGGACTAAGAGTATCCCATTGATGGCATTTAGCACGAAGAATCAACAAGCTTGGCAACACTTATAAATACTACACCGTATCTAAGCATTTAGCCAATTCATGCATTTACACAAGATTAATCAAGAACGATCGACATTCATAGACTTCTCTCATTTGCTACCTAAAACAAACATGACAACGAGTTCGACATCATCACATTCATCTAGCAATTATCAACACACCAACATCATTTAAGAAGCTCTAACTCATGCTCTTGGATTCCACATTAAAAGAGGGGAGAATTAGCTACTTTCTCCCGACCCTAACAAGTAATCATACAAACAATTCATACACTCAAGCTTCCAACAACATCAATGCATTTAACAATTCACATTCAAATATCAATAAATGCACAATAGCAAAAGCACCAAATAGATAGATATAATGGCTCTTACTACATAGAAATGGAAGCTTCAATCCTTTGCTCCCAAGATAAAACTAAGCTAGAGAACCAAAAGACACAATTAATCTACAAAAACTAAGAAAAGAAAGAAGAGAAGACCTAGGGTTTTAACACCCAAAAATGCAGAAGAAAGAACTGGGCAAAAGCTGGTGAAGAGGAGAGGATAAGTGGAGTATTTATAGCACAAAAATCAAGAAGAAATGCAGACCACTCGTCCGTCGCGAGTCGCGACGTGCTCGTGACGTGCTCACGGCGTGCTCACGATGAACCATCGCGTGTCGCGACGGTCTCGCGACGGACACAAATTCCAGTATTATTTCTTCTTTCTCTTTTATATCTCATATCCTTCTCTTCTCTTCACTTCTTCAATTCTTCATATATTCAAAAAGCTCAAATCCAAGTTTTCAAATCTTCAAATCTTTAAATATATTCTTCAAAGTCTTCAAACAAATTACCTTGTCACACAAAATTCTCTAAAAAGTGATAAAAACGTAAAAGTCGCTTTTAACCCTTCTTAGATAATTTCAAGGAAAAATGTCACATTTAGAGCACAAAAGTGTACAAAAGTTAATCCCAAAAGTCCTAATATAACCGTATAAAATGGGCACATCAGATGGCTAAAGGAAAGCATCTTTCTTTTAGTGATAATTTAAAACGCGCATCACACATACTTGATTTAGTTCATTGTTATCATTGGGGACCCTCACATGTTATATCTCAAGCTGGCTACTCTTATTATGTCATTTTTGTTGATGATTTTTCTCGTTTCACCTGGTTATATCTTCTGTGATGAAAGTCTGATTTTGTGGAGGCTTATATGTATTTTGAGGCTCTTGTTGAGAACCAGTTGTCTACTACCATTAAAGTATTTCAGAGTGATAGTGGAACCGGGTTTCTGAATCATCGCATGCATCACATTTTGCTTCTAAGGGCATTCATCATCAGCTTTCTTGTCCTTACACTCTAGAGCAAAATGGTCGTGCAGAGCGGAAGCATCGTCACATCACTGAGACAGTATTGTCGATGCTCTTTAATTTCTGCCTTCATTATTCATTTTGGTATGATGCTTTTTCTAAAGCCTTCTACATCATCAATAGGCTACCAACGCCGGTTTTATCTTGTCAGTCTCTGCTCTTTGTTATTTTTGGTACGACTTCTGACTACTCCAATTTTCATCAATTTGGCTATCGAGTTTTTCCGTATTTACACCCTTATAGTGTACATAAGTTGGCACCTCGGAGTATATCCTATATAATTTTGTGTTATAGTTCGCAGTACAAAGGGTTATCGATGTCTTGATCCTCTCACGAAGAAGGAGTACATCACTCTCCATGCTCGGTTTGATGAGTCATTTTTCCTGCTACCCGTATTGGAACTGTAACAGATTTATCATCACTGGATGTTTCTGCTTTTTTAGAGCCTTCATCAGTTCCATCGGAGGTTTTTGAACCATCTTCTTCAGTACAGTCACCCACTATTTTGGAAATTTTAAATTTTCCACCGTACAGGAAGCTCAGGGTTCTTCAGAAAATTCTATTTATTTGCCACAGGGTGACCAACAGCATGATCGACTACAAACAGTGCCGCTGGCACACCTACCGCCATTGTCGACTCATGCGCCAGCCACCCCAGCCGTGCGTGTGCTCCATGCGCCACTCCACCAGCCGCCGGCATCTTCTCCGGAAGCCCCAACTGACCCTGCTCTTCCAGTTCTGCTATCGTCATCGTTCGCTAAGTTGCTACTGTCCGCCTCGGCATACATGTCATTCTTAGGATCCGCGCCTTTGCCGGTTGTGAGTCCCTCTTCCCAGCATCCGATAAATACTCGTTTGCGCACAGGTTCTCTACTGTACAAAGATTTTTCTGATTATGCTATTTCTGGTTTACTGTGCTTGACCGAGCCTTGGAGTCATAGTTCGGTTGTCAAGGATCCTGAATAGGTTGCTGCTATGAACTTAGAGATGGAGGTCTTAAGCACTTAACAGACGTGAGAGTTAGTCCATTATTCTTCAAATGAAAATATTGTTGGTTCAAAATGGGTTTACTGGTTGAAGTATAAATCTGATGGCTCCCTTGACTGACACAAAGCAAGGTTAGTTTCTTAGGGTATTTTGCAATTGCATGGCTTTGATTATGATCATACATTTAGTCCAGTGGTGAAGGCTTCTATTGTTCGTACTATTTTATCTATTATTGTTCATCGCAATTGGCCATTGCGACAATTGATGTCAAAAATGCATTTTTAAATGGCATTCTTAACTCTCTAGTTTACATGGACCAGCATGTTGGATACAAAGACCTAATGTGGCCTGATGATGTTTTTCGCCTACGCAATGCCATTTATGGTTTGAAATAAGCTCCTCGTGCTTGGTTTCAGCATTTCAGTTCTTTTTTTATTGGTCCGAGCTTTGTATGCAGTTCGTCTAATACCTCTTATTTGTTTTTTCATGGGGTTTCTCTTTGCTTTATTTGTTGGTTTATGTTGATGAAATTATTCTTACCTGAAATGATGGACATCTTATTCAGAAGTTTATTGATCTGGTTAATCAGGAATTTAAGATTACCGATCTTAGCACTCTACAGTTATTCGTACTTCCGATGACAAGGACCTTTTACCACGAGCTGGCATGCAGGATTCTATACCAGTTGCCATCTCATTTGTGACTTTTTTGCAACTGTCAAGCTCTTCCGGTAAGTTGTTTGGAATCCCCACTCTTTGTCGATCTTTGCTTGGTGCGCTACAGTATTTGTGGATTACACGTCCCGACTTGTCCTATGCTATGAATAAGGTCAATCAGTATATGCAAGCTTCTACTGATGACCACTACCAAGTTGTCACTCAGATTTTGTGCTATGTGCGTGGTACACTCCACTATGGGCTTCAGTTTTGTGCAAATTCGTCAGCTTTACCAGTTATGGGTTACTCTGATGTTGATTGGACTCATTGTATAGAGACTCGTAGGTCTACATATGGTTATGTCATTTTCTTTGGTGGCAACCTGGTTTCATGGACTACTAAGAAGCAACATACAATTTCTCGTTCTATTTCAGAATCAGAGTACCGTGCTATAGCTAATACTGCTGCGGAGCTAGCTTCGTTGATGAATCTTCTTTGGGATTTACGTGTGACGATGCACCCCCCGCATGTGTTGCTGTGTGATAATAATAGTGCTATATTCTTGGTTAAGAATCCAGTTTCTTATATGAGAGCCAAACACATTGATGTTGTCTATCATTTTGTGCATGAGATGGTGGCTTCTGGCAAGCTCAGGATTGCTCATATTTCTACAGACTTGCAGCTTGCTCACACTTTACGAAGGGTCTACCCCGCCTTCAATTTGAGTTTCTATGTTCCAAGCTTTGCATTGCGATCAGTCTTACGCTTTGCTTGAGGGGGAGGGGGGGGGGGAATAGAGATATCGTTGATTTAGAATCAGAATAAGAAGGGACTACCCTTTCTGATTTGTTTTGTATATATCATGTTCCATATTTGTTTAGGTATTGTATACCCTTGTACTTACTATATATATATATATATATATATATATATATATATATATATATATATATATATATATATATACACACATAGCCACAATCTTTTGTGAGTTTTACATTCTATCACTTACGATCCTAACTAGTCTTGAGCAATAATTAATTTATTATAAAATATTTAAATCATATGTCAATCAGACTGATCGTATATGTTATTATAGATTTAAGATTCAATCAAAATTTAACATTGCTTCCAAATTTTGTGTAGCAACTGGATATGGTAACGGAAGCAGTTTAGTTTGATTATATTTTGACCTTTCAATAAAAATATTAATTTATTTTTGTATAAAAATATTCAACAATTAACAACTATTTACCAAAAGCATGCCTTATGAGTAATGTTTTTTAAAAAATTTTATGAAACAATCACTACTTAAGTTAAACATTATATTTTGAAATTTAAATATTTAGATACTCTAATAAATAATAAAATTAGATATGCTTAAGTGAAAGAATACCATAGTCGTCCTATAAATATAAAAGAATTAAGACTCAATCATTTATAAAACACTTTATAAAACTAAACAATGAACTTAAACAACTAATACAACCGTTTATCTTGAACCAATCAACAATTAACTGCTAGCGTCTATATATCAAACAACGTAAAAAGAAACACAGTTTAAGACATGAGATATGGGATATAATTCCGTGGTTAATCCATACTCTTTATAACAGAGAGGCCTCAGATTCAATCATACCTCTGTAAAAAACTTAGAATTTTAAAGCAATTTTTTTATAGGCATTACCCGGCGTTGTGAGTGTTGTGGAGATTCCCAACCTGCTAATGGTTGATGAAGGTGTGAACATGGTGGTTCCAATTTTGGTGGTGGTGGCTCGTTGATGGTGCAATGTTTGAGTGTTCTCAGGAGAGTGTTCCTAACTATTCAATAGATGTAATTTCATGCTTCAGTGGGTTTTAATAGATTCAAATGGTGATTTCTCTGTATCAGTGGTTCCCTCTATGATTTTCTATTAGAGTATAATATGTATTTTTGGTAAATCCGTATTTCTATATGATTAGTTTTCCATATATTTGCTTATTCTCTAAGCAAGCCCTTGTATAAGTACATGTTGATATGATGAAGGAAATTAGAACAGTTTTATAGAATCCTTATACAAATTTACATGGAATCAGCCTAACCGATCCCCCCTCTCTAAATTTTTTTTTGCAAACCCCACCCCCCATAAACCCTAAATCACTGCAGCCTCAACAATAGCCACCGCCGATGACAATTCTCGGCCTACTCCCATCGCCGATCCTTTGGATCATGCCGTCTCTGCCGCCACTCTATCTCTCAAGTTTCCTGCTCTCCAGTTTCTCCTTGATCTCCATAGTTATTCTATATGGCGCCAGTCCATCAAGTCTAATTGCTGATGATTTTGATTCTTTTCTACTCTCGGGCTCTACCCCGCTCGCAGTTTTCCAGCCTTCCACTGATCTTTCTAAGTTGCAATCGTTTTCCAGTCCCAATTCGGAGTTTGCCTCTTAGAAAAAGAAGGATCGTTTGGTTCTCTTATGGATTTAGTCAATAATTTTCATGCCGCTGCTTCCTCATGTTGTTCGTGCTGTCACCACATCTGACGTCTTGCTTATTTGGAACAGATGTTCCATGTGCAAACGCGCGCCAATTTGATGCATCTAAAGCATCAACTCCAGACCTTTGCGAAGGTATCTCTCTCCATCCTTGCATATGTGGGGAAAAAGCACTCATTCTCCGATTCCTTTTTCGAGTGCTCTCACTTTGTGTCCGATGAAGAATTTGTTGAATGCATTCTTCATGCCCTCGATGAGACGTATTATGCGTTTCACAATGCCTTTAATCTCCGTACATGGCGATCTCATCTCATCAGCTCCTGGGTATGTTATTAGAGGAGGAAGCCTGCATGCAAGACATGCACGACCAACATCCTTAGTTCGCGGCCAACACCGCTGCCTGATCTCCTGCTCTGGCATCCAACGAATCTTCCCAGACCATCTCCCGGTGTAAGATTTGTTGCAAATATGGTCACGAAGCTCTTGACTGCTGCCACCGTCTGAACACGGCTGAATTTCCGGTGACTCAACCCTATCCAAATCAATCAACTCAGTAACGGTGCCCTCGACAGCCGCTGGCAACCGCTTGTCAAGCATATGCCACCGCAAATCCGGCCCCTCCATCAGCACTGCATGATCCAGCTTGGTTCTTTGACTCTGGAGATACAAATCATGTCACCTATGACTTCTTCAATCTTTATGTCCATTCTAATTACACTGGTAATGATGGCCTACAAGTTGGCAATGGTAAGTCTCTTCCTATTATGTATTTGTGCTCATCAATTTTATGTTCTTTTAACAAGCCTGTTCATTTACTTAATATCCGTTTTGTTCCCGATATTTTCACAATTCTCTTTTCCCCTACCCATTGTTATGTGAAGGATCAACAAGGTCAAACACTTCTAATTGGAACCATTGAAAACGGTCTCTATCGCCTCAGCCAACCACCCCAGTCATCCAAAGCTCTCTCTGTTACTCTTCTTGGCGCACACACTGGCTTACAAACCTAGCATGAGTGTCTCGGTCATCCTCATGAGTCTTCTCGTCATCGTTTAAATACTCGTTTAAATCTTCTTGTGTCTTCAAATAATTAACAAAACCATTTTTAAGTCTTGTCAGCTCAGTAAGAGCTATAGATTACCTATATCGCATATTCATGAGTCTAGTAAGGCTTTTTTTTATCTTATTTATTTAGATGTTTGGGGTCTTGCCCCTGTTTCTTCATGACACGCCTCTACCCGGGGTAGTTAATTATAGCTAATTAACTTGGGCAGCGGGCTTATGAGTCAAAGATAGAGATTTATAATTCTGCACCCGTTCTCACTGCTAAGCTATTAAGGGGTAGTAAGCGGCAAGCCCAAGGTTTGTCCACGAGGATGCTAGGGCTCAAGTACAAGTAAAAAACACAAGCTTGTGCGGGCCGTCAATCCGCACGAGTGAAAGGAACATCTAGTAAAGCAAACATGCAAGAGGGGGGGTTGGTTTTTCAAACTGTCAACTACTAAACGTAAAAAGTAAATATGCAAGCAACTAATTAAACTACGAACTTGGAAATCATTTAGCAATATGGTAGTTCTAATACTTCAATCCTCGATTCATTCACATAAAGACTTAGAAAATACCTATCAGTATGTTCACAGCATGTGGTGTGGCCGATGACATACACTTCCCCATACCTGTCACGGTGGGTGCGCTCGCGACCCTCCATTGGCACAGCCATCGACACCACCATCATAATTAGAGGAGTACAACGACCTCTGACCATTGTTGTAGGTATGTTTCTCCCCCGTGCTATTACGTCCCGGGCTTCCACCATGCATGCAACTACTCCTCCCGGGTCCTATATACGCTAGGCCCGAGGATCGTAGGCACCTTATATGTGATACTAGGGTTTCAACACAACACCTAACTTGTTACTATTAGCTATCTCTACCCGCAACCTCTCGGACAACAGTTACAAAGTCAGCTAAGATTGATGCGATAACAAATAGGTCAGAGCATTCTCGAATCCCATATGCACACACCCACACAAACACGTTCTCCCCTACCTATTCTAACATCCAGGTTTCTCATCTCAATGAGGCTTCAATAATTGCACCATACATGAATATATCTCAAAGTGTGTGTTTATATGTGGTGTATTGTTCATGCATTTATAACATTCAATTACAATCACAATAATATCATAAACACGATGATAGGATGAATCTAATGAATCTCAATAAGCATTTAGAACATACCAAGTGTTAAAATGAATCCCAAGCTAAAAATCTACTCTAAAAAGGTTAGATCCATGGAAAATACTAGGTTAGATGCCATGGATCTAGAAAATAAGATGAAAGGAAAAAAGAAGACAAAAGAAAAAGAGAAGGAAGGAGAAGAAGTATTCTCCTATTCCTTCTCTCTAAACTAGAGAGAAACTAATCTACATTATGTCTACCTCTATTCTACTTCCTAATAGTTTAGTAGAAGACTAAGGCTCTTATATATAGTGGTAGGAGATTGGGCCTAAAAATAGGCCCAAAATAGAAAAACTCAAGGTCAGCGGCCAAGGTTCACGGACCGACATAGAAGTCACGGTATGTGAAGCATGCAAGCCCAGGGTGCCAGATCTGGCACAGTCCGTGAACATTCATCACCAAAATCTGTGAGATCTGGCGTGATCCGTGAAGCTGGGTTCATGCCACGGTCTGTGAAGATTGTCACGGACCGCGAACAGTACACGATTTTTGCTCAGAGTTTTATCAATGTCCGTGGAGGTTTTCCCGGACCACGAGTAGCTCATGGTCTCTGCTCAGAACTTTTGCCACGGCCCATGAAGGTTTACACGGACAGGCTCCATACTTAGCCAAATTCTTCAACTCTTCGTCTCCAAGCTCTACAGTCCGTGGTTTTTGTCACGACTCAGTGCCTTTGCCTCATGAAGGTCTTCACAAAACCCCCGGAACTCTTGTGTAGTGCGGGTCGTGTGCTTTGTCACGGGCCGCTGGTGCTTGACCATGGGTGGTCCGTGGGCCGCTGGTGCTTTGTTTCCTGAACTTCGTTTGCTTGCCACAGGTGAACCATTAGTCCGAATTGGGAGTTTTAGCAGTCGATTTTGTAGTAATCGAGAAGAAAAATCCAATGGAACCAGCATTAAAGGCAAATTCTTCCTAGATAGTTCTCTAACTAAGGCAACACTTCTTAGACCACAATTCACCATTTTCTACTTTGGTCGTCTTGAACTCTGAAGCCCCCTATCTTTGGCTTCAATCTCCTTCTACCACGCATTTGATGTTCGTGGCCTTTACCTTCTACGATTTTAATGTGAATGGCCTTTTGCCTCTTCTACCATCCTTGCGAATGACCTCCAATCTTCTACCACCCCTGCGAACGGTCTTCACATAGAATGTAACCCAAAAGTACCCACGGGCGACTTACTAAAGATAATCATAATGAAGACCAAGGAGTCCATAGATACATGATGTCCATTAGTACCAATTAAGTCTACAAAATGTGGAATTTAGACAAGAAAACCAAACATAGCCGTATAAACCGCTTGTCACAAAAACTCAACTAATACTAGCAATACACCAACTAAAACTAAACAAAAAGTATGCCAAATGCAACAGTTAACGCACGCAAAATGAAGCAGATCACTTCATTTGATGGAAATCGTTATTTTTTAATCATTGTTGATGATTGCAAAAAAAATTTTTGGATATATTCTCTTGCTAAAAAATCATACATTCTAAATCAATTCCAACTTTTTCAAAAAAATGGTTGAAACTCAATTTGACTCTAAAATTAAACAATTCCAATCAGACTGGGGGGGGGGGGTGAATTTCAATATGTGTCTTCTTATCTTCAAAGTCAAGGTATTTCTCATCGTGTTTCTTGTCCTCATACTCAGTCTCAAAATGGTGCCACTGAACGTCGTCATTGTAAGATTGTTGAGAATGGTCTCTCTTTTGTCACATGCAAGGCTTCCAGCTGTCTTGTGGGAGCACAACTTTCATAACTCTGTCTACCTTCATAATCGTACTCTTTATCCAACATTAAAAACAAGTCTCCATTTGAGTCTCTTTTTTTTAAAAAAACTTCCTAACTATGAATTTTTAAAAACATTTGGTTGTCCGTGTTATCCCTTTCTTCGTCCTTGTAGACTAACAAACTTTAGTATCATTCTTCTCCTTGTGTTTTTATTAGGTATAGTTCTCATCATAAAGGTTATCCTTGTTTGCATGTTCCTACTAATCGTGTTTAGATTGCAAGTCATGTCATTTTTTAGGAATCAACTTTCCATATCCTGACCATATTACTCATGTCTCATTCATTCCATCATCTAACACTAGTGGAGAGGCTTCTACTGAAGGCGGCAATGGAATGAGGTCTTAAAAAATTTGCCTAGAACTGCCTTTAATTGAGCTCAGAAGCTATTTATGAGTTTGGAAATAGCTCTTAGGCCACTTTTTTTCCTTTTAAAGGTAGTTCTAATTAATTAAAGGCGGTCTCACCTTTAATTGTGATCAATTAAAGGTTGTTCCTCCTTTAAAACCACCTTTAATTTAGGTACGAAAGCATTTCCGAATTTGGAAACTATTTCCTAGGTCGGCTATTAAATTTAAAGGCAGTTCTAATTAGAACCGCCTTTAATAGGCTTTGCTTTTTGTCCCAATATGAAACCAACACTTAGGAAATTCTTAAGCTCAATTCACTTAATTGGTGAAGCCTAGTTGACCCTTCCCTCTCCCACCCTCTACCAGCCTAATCTCTCCACCACCCAAATTTCACCGCCGTCGTCCTCACTTCGCCACCGCAGCCGTCCACGTTTCGCCACCACCGTCCTCACATTCTCAATCCATTAATGTCATCATCTCCTACCTCTATTGCTTTAAAGCTCTGATCCGGTTGGAAGCTCTGCCGTGAAGCTCCATCGGATTGGAAGCTCGCCTCCGATTGGAAGCTCCACCGTGAAGCTCGTCATTCACTGGAGATGATTGACACCGTCGCTCTCTAGAGATCGATTGACACCACCATTTGTGTGTCTATGCCATTTTCCGTGAAGGTTCGCGCGCCTCCGCCATTCGCCGTGAAGGTTTGCACGCCTCCACCGTGCGTCGTGAAGGTTCACGTTTCTCCTCTAGAGTTTGCTTCTTATTACTGTTCTTTTCTTTGTACTAGAAGAAAATTGGAATAGTTGTATTGATGATTATGTTCTGGGTTGCTGTTTAGGGTTGGTGTTCGGTGCCGGAAACCAATCAGTTTCTGGCAGTTTTATTTTGGAAGCTAAGACATAGTTTCCGAACGCGAAAACTATTTAAAAATGGTTTTCTCATCTTTTTAAAGGTGGTTTTTAACCTCATCTGTTTGTGATTTTTAAGGGTGGTTCTTGGAACCGCCTTGTGTTGATGAACATTGGAAGGCAAGGCCAGAGAAGGCATTATGAAAGTGCCTTTAATGGTTCGATAAAACCGCCTTTAGTGGGCCCCTCTTACACTAGTGTGATACAAATTATGTACATTTTTCCTTGCTTAAATTGGCTGCCTCTACCCCTTATTATTAATCCCGTCCCCCCCCTCTCCTTCCCGTGCTTCGCTCTACGTGCCACCAGCTCCAGTTCCCACATCTTCAGTCCGTCAGCCTGACGCGCTGCCCTCCCTTGCCTGTGCATTGCTGCGCGCACCACTGACTTTCTCTAATGCATCGAAGTCTACGCTATCTTTAGCGTCCAGTCAGACGCTTCCAGGCCCCATCGCTCAGCTAACCATCCTAGTTCCCTTGCCAGTGGATCATTCGTCCATGGTCAAGCCTACCACTATTCGACTTGTCTTGTCTATTGATTTTACGCTTGACTGGCCCTTGCATCAGGTTGACATTAATAATGCATTTTTGAATGGTGATCTTTCTGAGACGGTGTACATGTAGCAACCTCCTGGTTTTGTTGATGGTTCTAGACCCTCGCATGTGTGTCTTCTTCAGAAAGTGTTGTATGGTCTCAAGCAGGCTCCTCGAGCATAGTTCACTAAGCTTTGACAATTTCTTCAAGCTCATGGCTTTGCTCCTTGTAATTCTAATACTACTTTATTCATTCGAAAATATGGCACACATGTTTTGTATATTTTGGTGCATGTTGATAATCTTATTGTTAATGGTTCTTCTACTTCTCTCATTACATAGTTTATCAGTAAATTAAATGATGCTTTTAAACTCCGTGATCTTGGTCATTTACATTATTATTTGGGGATTGAACTCACTCGGTTCTAGTAAAGCATGGTTCTCTCTCAGCAGAAATACATTCGAGATCTCTTAGAGCGTAGAAAGATGGCGGATGTGAAGCCAATTGCTTCTTCGGCTGAGCCTGGATTGCGGCTCACACATGCTGGGGATCATATACGTGATCCTCACTTTTATCGGAGCATTGATGGAGCTTTGCAATATGCCACAATCACTCATCCTAAGATTTCTTATGCTGTTAATCGTGTCTACCAGTTTATGCAAAACCCGACAGAGTTGCACTGGTCTGCTATTAAACGCATTTTGCATTATCTGAAGGGGTGTATCGATTCTGGTCTTACTCTACGGCCTTGTACAGATCATCGTCCTGTAGCCTTTTCTGATGGTGGTTGGGCATCTGATGGTGATGAATGTCGTTCTCATCATGGTTTTGCTATTTATTATGGTGGTAATCTTATCAGTTGGTCATTTAAGAAGCAACATGTAGTTGCAAAATCAAGCTATGAGGCCGAATATAGGGCAATTGCTTTTTTCCTCTACTAAACTCATTTGGATTCAGACGCTGTTACTTGAGCTCCAGGCACCTTTATCTCCTTTTCCTATTCTTCATTATGACAATCCGAGTGCTACCTTTATGTCTACCAATTTGGTGTTTCATCAGAGGTTCAAGCATATCAAGATTTATTATCATTTTTTTCGTGGCCAGGTTGAGGATGGTTCTCTTGTTATTCGGCATGTTCGTTCTCTTGAACAGATTGTTGACATTTTTACCAAAGCTGTTGGTACTGCACAATTTGGTGCTCTTCGGTCCAAGCTTCATGTCGCTCCACCTCCATGAACTTGCAGGGGGGTTTTAGAGTATAATATGTGTTTTTGGTAAATTTGTATTTGTATATGAATAGGTTTCCATACCTTTGTTTATTCTCTAAGCAAGCCCTTGGATAAATACATGTTGATATGATGAATGAAAACAGAACAGTTTTATAGAACCCTTGTGCCATTTTACATTTTCCAATTGGTAGGTGGCTGAGAAATGTGTGATCGTGGTGGTTTCAATTTTGGTGATGGTGGCTTGTTGGTGGTGCAGCGTTTGAGTATTCTCAGAAAATGTACCTAATAACTATTCAATAGAAGGAGCTTCATATTCCACTGGATTTCAATATATTCAAATGATGGTGTCTTATAAAATAGTTCTAAATTAAAATATCTGTATATATTTTAGTTGTTTGTATGTAATATACAAGCCATTATTTTATTTCAGGTAGATATAATCCTATAAAAACTAGGGGAAAATGCAAAAAGGATCCTATTAAATAGAGAAAGTGCAGTTATACCCTTGTATAATTTGAAAATGCATAACTAACCCTATCTTTTGATCAAATTGTGCAGTTTTACTCAATTTACACTATTCTGGCATTGACCGAACAAATTCATTCATTCACCATTTATGAAAAGACAAATATATCCCTACTCTTAAAACAAGGCTTCAGTGGAAACGACCTAACGAGCCCGTCCCTTACAATAAATTGAATGGCAAAAACACTCCCTTCTTCATCATCTTCAAACCTAACACACCACCAGATCCGCCGCCTACCACCGTCGCGCCACCAGATCCACCGTCGCACCACCAGCGCCGCCGTCGTCCACAGTCGTTCGTCGTCGCCAGCTTCGCTGCCATGCATCTTTGCATCATTCCCGTCATTCACACCAGCCCTCCGCTGCTTGGAAGCCTGCCGCCCAGAAACCCTAGCCACCACCTCTCCCCGACCACCTCCTCTTCCCAGCCACCAAACCTTAGCCATTATCTCTCCTCCACCACCACCTCTCCCACCACTCAGCCCTACCCGCTCAACCCTAGCCACCACCTCTCCCCCGCCACCACTTCTATCCCCGCTCAGCTCAAACACCAGCCCCACCATCGTTACTACAGTTGGCGCCAACAAACACATCGCCACTCAAATTCCCTCTGCTGCCGTCCACTCAAATCCCTCGCCTCCGCTCAAATTCACTCAAATTCCCTCCCCCACTTTCATCACCACTTGTTTAGTAAGGCATGTCGAAAAAATAGGGGAATCAAACGGCGCCACTCCGGCATCATTAAGCACTCCAGCCTCCGTCGCCACACGTTTAGTACAACGGCATCGAACGACGCCACTCCGTTTAGCACTCCGGCCACTCCGATTAGCATGACCTCCGTTGCCACACTTTTAGCACTCTGGCATCGAACGACGCCACTCCGTTTCCGTTTAGCACTCAGGCCACTCCGATTAGCATGACCTCCGTTGCCACACTTTTAGCACTCCGGCATCGAATAGTGCCACTCCGCCACAGGTTTAGCACTCGGGCTGAGACGGCGAAAGATTGGCGGTCTGATTTGGTGTATTAGTCGGAGCGAAGGTAAGAAAATTGGTGCGGAGGTGAGGAAAGTTGGGAGCGAAGGTGAGGAAATCGGAGCGGAGGAGAGTTGGGAGTAGGGGTAAGGATGTATTTTCATATTTTTATTTATTTTTGAATTTTTAAATTTGGGGGTATTATGATCTTTTCATCAATTTTCAATCAAATTGGCTATTAACAATCTGGTCAACATTTTCCATGGTTAGTTTTATACTTTTAAATTTTATAAGCTCATTTCTACTTTTTCGCCCAAAACATAGGGTTAAGAAGTAACTTTATTGTAAAAACTAATACTAGGTGGAGAAAAAGGTCGTAGATTCTTTGTTCAGAATAAATGCCGCACTGGAGGGTTGAACAATTAAGAATAGGACGGGGTAGATTTTGACATGGAATGGAAGTGGCGTGGCCAATTTTATTTCTTTCCGGAGAATATTTGGTTCCATTATTGGATTTTCAAGCATATCCATCGATTTGCGAATATTGTATGAGGAGTGATGCCAAGCTTTTTCTAACCAATTGAATTCTAAATTTCATAGCGAATTAGGAAAAGAGGAAAAGAGTTTAACAAAATCCACTAGACGGTAACATTTATTTTCTTCCAAATTCTATTTACAATTGACATTGATTTTGAGTTTTGTGACAATTGTGTAAAAACCTAATTCTCATGCTTAGTATTAAAAGATTAGGTTATTCAATTACTAATGTCCATAAGTTATCAAAAGATCAGGGACTCAAATGCAATTTTAACACAGAAAGATAAAAGATTCGCGAGTTAAACCAATTAAAACCTGGGTCAAATTCGAATTAAAAACACTAGTGGAAAAATCTTCATTAAAGACTCTTTTTGAGGAATCGCCTTTAATAAGTATTCGAGGGAGTTCCGAGTTCGGAACTCACTCCCAATTCACCCCCAAAAATTTTAAGACATTTTTTATTTGATAAAGGCAGTTCTTGAAAACCGTCTTTAATGGTTGGCTTTGTTTTATTTTTGGGCCCAAATATAAATAACGAGATTATTAAAGACGGTTTTTGAGAAATCATCTTTGATGAGGATTTGAGTGAGTTCCGAGTTCGGAACTCACTCCCAAGTCACCCCCAAAAATTTAAAGACATTTTTTATTTGATTAAAGACGGTTATTTGAAAAACCGTCTTTAATAGCTGACTTTATTTTATTTTTGGGCCCAAATATAAATAACTAGGTTTTCCCTTAGAATATTTTCTCTCTTCAATTCCCTTAGAATATTTTTCTAACACCAAGCACGAATCTGTTGTCTCCATGCATTAGCCATTTATCCCTAACACAAAGCACCCACCCTCCACCGCCTCCCCTCTCCCTCCCGTCTCACGCCCTCACTCTCCCTCCCGTCTCCCACCGCGAAGCTTTTTCATCGATCCCAGGCTTACGCCGCATAGCCCCTTCTGCTGTGTGAAGCCCCCGCGCCGCATGAAGCTCCATGTGCCGAAGCTTCCACTGCCGCTCGAAGTCCCTTCTCCACTGTCGAGTTTACTCCATCGACTGATGTTATTTTGTTGGTGTTATGTTTTTGTGTGTGTTTCAGATCTGCATTGTCACTCCATTTCTTATGTTTTTCCATGCATTTTTCTTTGCTGCCAGAAACCTCTAGTTCCTGCCGAAAACCTGAGGTTTTCCGGTAGTTTTTTTTAATACCTCCGAAAGAAGTTTCAAATTCCTAACTGAATTCGGACCCCCAATCAAAGGCAGTTTTTAAAATGCCTTTGATTGTATCAATCAAAGATGGAACCAAAGACGACACTTTTGAATTGTCTTCTCTAGTCCAATATAACTACCTTTAATCACATTTTTTCCACTAGTGTCGAGTAAACTCAAATGCCTATTTGAGTTTGCATGATTAGAAACATTATATATTTATAGTAAAATATATTTAGAATAATGTTTCCAATCAAAACTCAAATGTTTCACTCGCATTTACTGCAAAGTTAAAACTCCTAATTTTATATTATTCTAATTAAACATCGTCTTTCTATATGCCTATTGAAAGGCGGTCTTTCTTAAAATTTTGTCTATTAACAGATATGAAAAAATATTTTAAAAATATTAAATTTAGGCATAACTTGAAGAATTCTTGATCACTACCAGCTAGTATTTTTCTTTACGATATTTACAATGTCGATTCAGAATAACTTTTATTTTTTAACTTCTAGGATTTACTCCCTCCGTCCCACCTATTTTTACATTTTTTTTGGAACGTCCCACCTATTTTTGCACTCTTCACTTTATATTCAATTTTGGTTAGATTTTATTCATTTTTTAATTGGGACAACCAAATTGTAATAAAAAATGCAAAAGGAAAATAAAATACAAATATCCCACCAGAACATAGGCCATGAATTATTAAATAATGAATTATTAAAAATCTCTTTTTCCTCTCCGCAAAAATAACTGGAACGGAGGAGGATATCTTAGTTCAAAATCACTCTTATTGAGACCAAGAATTAGTAAATCTACGCATAAAAGCGAAACCTCACACGGAAAATTAAAATACTCTGCATTTCACTTTCTCGATTTACTTTCATTTTTATCAATAACCAGTGCTCCTTGATAATTGAATACCATCAACATATACACTAATTCAAATACGAAACTAATTTACCACCGTTAAACCCCCACCTCTTTGTCACATGTCCTCCTTTCCCTGTCTTAAAAATTCTACTTGATTTTTTAATGAGTCTGTCTCCTATGAGACGGTCTCATGGTGAGACCAAGGGTTGGAGTGAAAATAGGTAAATGACAAATCAAATTCGGGGGTCAATTTATAAATTATTTGGACTCGGGGTATATTTCATAAAAGGTACTGAACCTCAGGGACTAGTAAGCAATTTCAGAAAATATAAAACATCCTTTGTCTCCCTCCCTCTTCTGCAAACCCTAGGCGGTTCCCCTTCCTCCACCGTCCGCCTCCCTCCTTCTCCGGCAGACGGCGAGCCTCCTCCCTTCGATTTTGCTCCGGCGAACCAGCGATGGATCGCTCCGGCAAGGTAGCGATGGATACGCCTCATCTGAGCAAATCAACCTCCTTCTCCGGCAGACGGCGCGCCTCCTCCCTTCGATTTCACTCCGGCAAACCAGTAATGGATGGCTCAGGCAAGGTAGCGATGGAAACGCCTCATCTGGGCAAATCAACTTGCTATTTCAATTTGATTATTTTGCTGCAAATTAACCTGCTGGCTTCAATTTAAAAATTTTCGGCGGAGAAGATGGTGAGTCGTGTCGAATACGATTGGCCGATGAAGCTGCGGGAGTCAGAAATGAAGTCTGAGAGAGAAGGAGTAATTAGCGTGGAACTCCTCCGGCGAAATCGCCCAGAATGGGCTCTTCCCTTCGCTCTGATTACTGGTTTTTCCGGCGACAAATTTTGGGTGCTGAAAGGTTCTGAAGTGATGTTAAATTCATCATAGTTTCAATTCTCAGGATTTTGAATCAGGAATTGTGATATTGTAAATGTCTTGTTGACAATGGTTGCTCAATCTTTCATTTTTATTGCTGATGGAGCATTTACCAGTTTCTTCATGGGAGAAGTCGCACAAAAACATGGGCGAATTCTTCGATATTTGGCAGGAGGCTCTTGCAAAAATTCATTTCCAGGTCATTTTGTGCATATTGAGCCTAACTTTTCATAATATGGTCTGTCAGATGAATACAGTTCGCAGCACACAGCTGCTCAGTATGCTAGAATTATGGCTCGGTTGATAGCCACTGTTCAATCAGCACAAGCAGCAGCTAGAAATTAGGCTAAAATGAAAATTCTTCTCTGCTTCTTATAATTCTGACTCGCAAGACATGGTTGTAAAGCTTTTAGGTATTGTAAAACATGATTTGTGCTACCTCTGAGCATGATCTGAAACTATTATAACATGATTTGTGCCACCTCTGGGTTGAAAAGTGAGTTTGGTAGGATTATACTAATGATTATTTGGTCTTTGTTTTGGATCTGGTCTAATTTCTAAAACATCACCTTAAAATAATAATTCGTCCTACTAAAATATTTAAACATCATGGTTAAATATAAAATTGCTTTGTTCATGTAAAATCAGGTTGTTGACAATTGATTAATATTTACTGTGATATTACATAGTTATGTTGTGATGGTTCAATTTTTTTGTTTGATGTTTTATAAAAGTATTGATGAAGATGTTGATTTAAACAAGATATTCATATGCTCCACTGCACTTATTCATTCCACTGTTGTTGCATTTGAAATAACTTGTTAAATGTTATTCATTACAAAAGGGTTCAAATGCCCTAAAATTTGCTAACTTAAAAACTTAAAAAAATTCAAATCAAGTTAAAACATCAATAACTATCAAGCGCCTCAACACTAACAATCAACAATTATAACTGAAAAATCAATGGCAAAAATACATCCAAAGCAATCAAATTCTAGTTTCCCCCAACTTATTTCCCTTCGTTGCTCGCTTGTACACAGACTTGCCTTCTCTCCTGCTGGTTTTGAAGCGGGTGACTTTTCTACTCCATCAACGCCAAGATTAAAGGCCGGCTCCGATCCTTTATTCAAGGGAACATATTCAGTAGCATGATTCCTCATAGTATTTTTTTAATATCTCATCAATGACATCGTAGAGCCCTACCTTGGAAAGTATTCCTGTGAATAAACATAAAACATCACATACAGTAATTAACATAAATATTTAAAATTAAAACATCACAATAGCACACATGACTGACAACTACATTGTGAAACATCAAATATTATTTAAAACATCAATATTAAAAATTTTAAACATCAATCAGTACACACTAAAATATCAAAAGAACGAAACTGAACATCAGTTGCATACTTAAATATGAAAACACCACGAGCATCAAATACTGAAATTAAAACATCACATCAACACAAATAACAGTACTTAAAGCCTAAAGCATGAAACATCACACAGAAAACCATAAACATCAACAACAGTACTTAAAATTACATCTGAAAAATAACAAAAAGTACAGATCCTACTTCCTTCTCGATTCCAACAACAATGGGCAAGCATTTTTAGACGTATAAGAAACAGCAACAACACAAAAATGTGCACAAATCACAACAAAACCCTAAGATATCACACACAATCAAAACTTAACATCAATTGCACACTTAAACATGAAAACACCACAAGCATTAAGCGTTGAAATTAAAACATCACACCAACACTGATAACAGTACTTAAAACCTGAAACATCACACTGAAAACGAGAAACATCGTTACCCGTACCTGAAACATCACTGCTGAAAATTAAGATAAATCCTTCTTCCTTCTCGATTGCAGCAGTAGTAATGCAAATTTTCTTAGACATCTAACAAACAGCAACAACAACACAAATATTAGCACAAATAGAAACAAAATCCTAAACACACACAATCAAAACAACAAAACTGAACATCAATTGCACACTTAAAACACTACAAACATCAAATACTTAAATTAAATCATCACACCAGCAAAGATAACAGTACTTGAACCCTAAACATGAAACATCACACAGAAAACATGAAACATCAACAACAGTATTTAAAACATCACATCAGCAAAATAATAAAATTTACAGATTCTCTTTCCTTCTCGATTACAACAACGGTGGCAAAAGCATTCTTAGTCATCTAAGGAACATCATCAACAACAACAAAATTAGCAAAAATCAAAACAAATGTATCACACACAATAAAAAACTAAACATCAATTGCACACTTAAACATGAAAACACCACAAGTATCAAGCGCTGAATTTAAAACATCACAACAACACTGATTACAGTATTTAAAGCCTAAAACCTGAAACATCACACTGAAAGCGAGAAACGTCATTAACCGCAACTGAAACATCACAGCAAAAAATTCAGAAAACTTACAAACGATTCTTCCTTCTCGATTAAAGTAGCAGTGATGCAAATCTCCTTACAAATCTAACAAATAACAGCAATAACACAAATATTAGCACAAATCCGCAAGAACAACTCACAAAACACAAAAAATAGAGAAATCCCCAAATATTAACACATTGAACAACATAAACCCTAGAAAATCACATGAACCGAAAAAAAGCAAACAAAAATTAAAAAAAAAAAACAAAATATGCATAAAAACACTGAGCAAAAACATTACCTCCAAAGATAAATATAAAATGAAGCTCTATTATGTCCGTCCGTCAAAAAATTTGTCGAAAAATTTGTCGAAAAACTCCAAAAATTGCGACGAATTACTATGCACAAGAAAGAGGAATAAAAACGAAGATGATGAGCAGTTGAATCGAAGAAATGGGCTAGAATTGAAGAAGATGGAAGAGAAATTGAGAGGATAGAGAAGAAGGAGATTTGAGTTGGAGAAAGAATAAGGAGGAGGAGGATACTCGCCGAAAAGGAAGAGAGAGGAGAGAGAAAATTTTAGAAAATATGAGAGAATAATGAGGTTGGGTTGATATTTATACATGGACTTAAATGTAAAATAGTGAAATTTCACACTCAGCCCCTAGATTTTTATAGCTTTAATTAAAAACCTCATTTGCAATTAAATTCCTGGTCTCACCATGAGACGGTCTTATACAAGACTTTGTCTTTTTTAATATTATTTCTCCCATCTTTCCATTATGGAGAAATGAGAAAATAAGATTTTTTTAATCGATATTCAGATGTTTATGCTATTATGTGTGAATTTATTTTCATGCATTTGTATTATTTTTCGACATGATAGATTAGATCATTGTGTTCATGATTATCACTCAATTTAGTTATTTGTTTTGAATTATTATGTATAAACTGGTTGTAAAAATTGTGTGTTCGTGGTTATGTTAGTGTTTTCGTATTTGGAGTCTTATTTATTTGGATGTGTCGATTTCGTATTTGGATGTGTCGATTTCGTATTTGGATGTGTCGATTTGGACGGAGTATTTTACAAGGTGTTTATAATTTAGACAACATAGACCGGACTTTGAATCAAGTGGTGTTACAGTTGTTGAAAATTCATGTTTTGTGTAGTGATATTGATGTGTGATATGTTCACCCCTGTTGATGGGTCATGATTTTCGTATGAAGAAAGTATCTATGTAGATGACAATATTACAGTTTTTATTTGATCTCTCTAATATGTGATTGTATAGATGATCAGTATGATTGACATGCGATGAGATCACTAGCGTCGTTGTAACTAGTGCACAAACACAGATAAGATTTATATGTTGCTGTCCTATTACTACCAGCTACTATAAAGTAGACAGTGGTAAGTCAAGGCTATCCATAGCGAAAAAAGGGTTTAAAAGATCGTTTCACATAGCAACCACACACACGGGCGTCACCAAGTGTATGCTCGTACACAAAGTGGGATTTGTTTTGAGTATTAAGTTATCGACTACGTACCTAGAAATAGAAACTAACTAGAATGAAAAACTATTAAACGAGTATAAATACAATGATAGGGAGACTTGGCAGAATTTGCTTCACATGTTTTGCAATTGAATTCAATCATCAATTCCTACTCACATAATACATGTATATCCTATTCTAATGCTCGATCACACATTGTGGGGAGTTTGAATCCCGGGGAACTACCACCAAGCTGCCACTTCAGCGGGTCTGCCCTATCATCATCTCTCACCCTCTCCCAGTTTAGTTAGAAGGTGCACATATGTGGTCACGGCATAACCCTTACTTCCAACATTAATACACCCGACATTCGTGATAACATTGATTAAGGCCGAGAGTATCATAACACCATGGGACCCAACATGAATACCCATTCTAAATACATCTTTGTGCCACTTAGAATATTAGCACCCCACTACTACCTTCTAGGAGTTTATCCGACCTAGTAGCCACAAACTTGATATATAACCTTCGAGACTAATTTACAACCTCAACATGATTCAATCAGAAGATGATTGTTGGCTCAATCGCCTATAACTCACGTGTATTAGTTATAGAATACTCCAATCCCATATTTAATTATAAGTAAACTCAAACCAATAATCATGTGTAGTCGTTAATTGGCCATGACATGATTAATTGCTTGGCTCGTGAATGAACCCAAAAGATTTCATCTTTTTATCGGTATTATCATTGATTGATGTGAAAATGTTGATTAGAAGTAATAGATAGTAATGGTTTTTTTCTTAACTGATTAGATTAGGCTTGAGGATGGTATTTATTTAGTCTTAATTAATCAGTGTGAGGTTGCGGCCATGAGTGACAACTATTTAGTGATTATATTTAGAACTGAATTGCATCGAGGTTAATGACTAATTTCAAAGAATCTTTCTTCGTGTTGTATAGCCATTAAGACCACTAGGTCGAGTGCAAAGTTTAGAGGGCATAATTGAGACATTGATGTTTAAGAAGGAAGAAGTTTTTGCTAGGATGGGTGTTCATGTTGGGTCACACTGTTTAGTGCTATCATCAGGATTATCTATGGCGAGTCTACACGTAGATTAATCTTGGGGGTAAGGGTTAGTTATGTGGAGGGTCTATGCGCATGCTAGCTATACTGGAGGGAGGTGAGTGATGATGAGGGGAGCTTTCTCTGTGATTCAAGCTCCCCACAATGTGTGATCAAAGAAATAGGGTAGAGCATACTTTAAGGATTGGAACATAAATCAAGGATCAATGAATAGTCTAAACATGTGAGCCGAATGCCCCCAAGTCTAGTTAGTATCATATTCTACATCTTGTGGGACTTTCCACATACATGAGACACTTGACGTGCCTTATTTAGGGTAGTTAAGGAAATAGATAACCATATTAAAGGTCGAACCTTCGGCTCTCTCTGAGGCTATTGATAAGGGTTAGAGTCAAAGCTCCCACTCTGGTCGAAGGCCATGCCATTATCCATTTGGGGTCAGAGGTCATATCACTAGTACTGTTGGGCCGAAGCCCAATGCTAAATGGAAGATCTCCAAATTTGATTCTACCTTCAAAATACATCTCTTTTCCATGTACAATTATGGTACATTGAACATATACTCCCTCCGTCCCAGCCGAATCTGCACACTTTTTGATCAACTTTCTCAAGCACATTTGACCATAAATTTCAACTAATATATAGATACCAATATCATCATGTGAGATATTGTTGGATTCTCTGCATGCTGTATTTTCTAAATATCAAATTTTAACACACCGTTAATATACGTAACTAAAGTTATCGTTGGTCAAACATGACCTGAGAAAGTTGACCAAAAAGTGTGCACATTCGGCTGGGACGGAGTAATAGATATTTTATGATGGAAAGACACTCTATCATACATGGAAAGTATATACTTATCCCAGCATGATTGGGAGAACTCTCGGGATCAATCCCTATAAATACCAAAGTATTCATTCATTCTATTCATTCAAATCTTAATACTCATATCGATTTTTTTTGTCTGACTTTGACATCAGAGTTTCTTTCCTCAACCACCCCGAGAAGTAGTCTATTTTGTAGATTCCGCCCATTGAAACAAGGTTCAAATATCATATTGCGGTTCAACACGCATCATCACTGCAAATGCGCTTTTGGAATTGTATTGAGATCATCTTCCATTTGATGAAATGTCTCTAAACCAAATAAGGTTAGACTAGCCCAATCTAATCACTAGGCTGAACGGTTTGAACCGGCCGAGCCTACAAACCTCGCTCGAATTCAATTTTGGCCGGAATCTTCACAAATATCGGTGTTTGAGTGACTTTTGTCTCGAATTTCTCCCACACAATCTATGAAGATCGGATTTGAAGCCATAAAGATAGGATTTCTCCTACCGTGAAGCTATTGCAGGACCGACGGAAAATCTAATGCTTAAAAATGGAAATGACATCTTTTAAAATGAAAATAGAAAATAGAAAATGTAAAATTTGAGTTAATGTATATTCACTTTTGGTCAGACCACCTGATTATATTTGATTTCAATTTCACTAATTGTAATTGATGTTGAGAGTATTTGAGATAATTTGAATAGATTTGTATTGATATTTTATATAAAAAAATGAACCTAATCTTATTTTTTTCATTTACTAATTCAAACATAATAATAATATGACAATCTGACTTGTTGCCAAAGGAGGTCGAACCTTATTGTGAGTTCACAAGTATCATCTTCTAGGGTTTAAAGGATTATACTATGCTTGAGACATACTCCCTCCGTTCGAACTCTATTTGCACGGCAATCAATATCACAAATGATAATATTATTATTTATATATTTATTTTAAATATGTGATTAAAGTTTGATAAAGAATAAAAAAAGAATAGAAGTGGAAATTGAGGTGGACGGAGAGGAGAGAGTATAACCAAGAATGCATGCATCATCATATATTTCTTTCATCATCATTATTATAGACTAAAATACTAATTAGTGTAATATCTGGCCATCATGGATCATTATCAGCATTTAGCTATATACCCTATAACTAAGTTGACCTTTAGTTGAGTGGGTAGCAACATCTTCAAATTTCCACTAATTCATCATATCTAGGAGACATATCATGATTCACCTTCGTGCATGCAGTGAGACTGTATGGAAGAATATTATTATTGTTCAAGCTTCCAAGGCATCTCACACACACTGACACTTTTTTTAATGTCACCTTCTAATCTCCCAATCAAAGCTCTTCTTAAAATATTTTACCAAATAAAACATGCATTTCCTTCGTTCCGGTTTAAATTACTCACTTATTTTTTTAAGCACTATATTCTATTAAAGTTTGACCACTCATTTAAATAGATATATGAACAACAGTATTATCATATTATTGAATTCACCGTAGCAAGTATTTTCTTAATACTAACTTTTTATTTATCATTATTATACCTAGATAAACATATTAGCGGTCGAACCTGTTTGCGAGACAGGTGATGCAATTTGAAGCGGGAGAATGAAGTTCGTATTAAAAATGAATGGAGTATTTTGGGGAAACATGTGGAGCGATGTAGTAATATATTTGGAGAATGAACAAACTAAAGAATATTTGAATGTGATATATTGTTTCCAGGGGAGTATGGTTTCTGTTGAGTTGAACAGCAGAGACAGTATGAGTGGAGTTGTGTATTATTTGGCCCCCGACTTTACACACTCTCCTCAAAAGACAACCTTTTAGAAAGGAAAAATGCCCATCTTTTTTAAGCTGAAAAATAAAAGTTATTCCTTTTCCCCACTAAAAACATCAACTAGTAACCAAGAAAGTGACCCTTTTCATTTCATTCCACCTTTTGAGACCACACATGCCTACCAACAAATTATTTCTCATAATCGCAATTGCAAACATTAATCGATCTTAGTAGAATATTTTAGATTGTAGATTAATCGGTCAAACATGCGATTTCAATCTATGAATTTTGAGTGTAGCAAGGTGTGGGCTTAATTAGGAAACGCAGCATTTTCATCAATTATGATATAACTATTATACAATGTATCATTTATCAACTAGTGAAAAAGCACTGGGTAAACTAAAAATTATTATGATCATTGTATTATACGTGAAAAGCGTGTATAGTCGCTACAATGTCGGATGTGTAACTAAAAAAACAAAAAAAAACGTAATGAATTTGAGGAATAATTCTCATTGGAATGAATAAAGATGAAGATCCACTAAGAAATAAGAATAGTTGGAACTCAACTATCATATGAATTGGGGATAGGATTCCCTTTTCCATCTAATCTCTCCTTTAGTAAACATTTTTTGTCCTAAATTTGACGGGCTTTTTTGGGGTAAGTCAACTCCAAAGGGGACCTTTTATAAGCTGCTTTGAATTAGTTAAGTGTTATGTGTAGTGTCCGAAAACTGTGGCTCTCAATTGTGCCACCCACTGGGTCGATCATCACGTTTGGGGAACCGATGTGATGTTTGTTTGCCTTATTAGGGCGATCAATTTGCATGGCACCATTGCTAATAACTATGATTATAGATGGCTACTGTTTTGTCCTGACTAGGTAGATTAATTTGATCAAAGGATGAATTCAGGATGTTCTCTCTCTTTTTGGGTTAGGAAACTCAACCCTTTAATTTATCTTAAAGAATTATTTAGGCAATGGAGAAAACGTCTAATAACAATTACACGGAATAGAATTGACATCTAATTCAACTAATATCTAACAATAACTAATCTATTGCATATGAACGGATTGCCTATACTTTTAGATTAGAGATTCAACAAAAACTATAATATCACCGTTGGGATATTAACTTGCTTCCCACGAAAATCATGACCACTTGATAGAGAGGAGCATATTGAACATCAATCACTTCGTTAATCGAGGATATTCAAGAACTGCAACACCACTTCAACCAAAATGCGATCTATGTCTTCTAAAATGTAAACACCTTGGAAAACACATATCTGACGCATCCAAATTAAGGGAAACCCCAATGCAAAAACGCAAACAATATTACGAAAATATGAATTGTACAACAAGATCAAGAACAAAAATTTGACGCAAACAACTAAATTGAGTGATCGTCATGAACACAACAATCTAATTTATCAGGTCGAAAAAAATACTAATGTATGGAGAAAAAATCCATACTTATTCAATAACATAAACCTTCAAAGAATGTCATCAATTTAAAAAGAGTAAAGTGCCAAAATAACCCTCACTTTAGATTGAAAGGGCCGATATAACCCTGTAAAATCAAAAAGTGCCAAAATAACCCTAACTTTATGAAGTATGTGCCAATTTAACCCTGGGAGGCGTTGAATCCATTTGTCAATGCCAGAATTGGCCGATTTTAAAGTAAATGATGATCCCGCTCTGTTAAAAAGACAAAATCCCCATCTGCTCCGCCCCTCCCCCGAGTCGATCTCGCTCCGTAAAACCCAGCGCCCATCTCCCCAGTCGCGGTTCTTTGCCCCTTCTCTGCTCTAAATCCCCGCCTAGCCTCTTTCTGCTCATCGATTTGCTCTGTCGCGACTCACACATCATCCGTTGGGGCCTCAATTTGCTCCGCCCCCAATCAGCTTGTGCAAGAACTGCGCTGCGGAGGCTCGGCATGCAGCGGAGGAACGCCCTGAAGCCTTACTTTTTTTTTGGAATGAGGTGATTTGGAGCGCAATGATCTGCGGGCGGTGGTGGTGGAGACCTCGCTGAAGAATCAGGTGGTGGAGGCGGCGCTGGGTCAGCGGGCGGAGGGAGTGAGGTACCAGGGGGAAGGTGGAAACCCTAGCGGTGGATCAGGTGGTGGAGGCGAAGGTAATAGCGGCAGGGGGGTTAGGCGGCGGTGGAAGAAGCCATGGTGGGTAGCGGGGATGTTGGGGTGGTTGGGCGGAAAGTGGTGGTGAGTGTTGGGAGGTGATGGCTGGCAACCTCCCCACTGGATAGGCTTTACTGTGACAATGAGAGTAAGCAGAGAAAAAAATTATAGAGAGAAACGACATGAATATTTTTTCCAAGATCAGTGTTAGAACGAACTTGCCAAATTTTATATGTTTCCATTTTTTAATTGTGCATGTGCCAAATTAAGAAAGGAAAAATTGTAATTTTTTATGATAAAGTATAAGAAAATGTTCTCTTTGTTCTATTTTAAAATGCACACTTTGACTTTCAACTATTGATTTGGAAAACAGTTCGTCTTTTGAAAGACGGTATTTCCATAAGTTATGGAAAGACCAAGGTTTAAAAAGTGCAAACTAGAAGAAATGAAAATAAAGCTTTCGGGTTGCATGAATTGGGTTATATACTTTATAGCTAATACACGTTGCATAATAAAATTTTAATGTTGCAACATAGATCCTTTACCTTTTATTATATTAATTAAACCCAGTATTTCCGTAAGCCTATGGAAAGACGGTCTTTCCCGGGAATTTGCCTTTGGAAAATGTTTGATTCTTAGAGCATTCAACAGCACTAGTTAAAAGTTAGTAAAATGTTTAAATGACTCTAACTTTAGTCTAAAAGAGCCAATTGCAAAAATGAGAAAGTGTTAAATAACCATAACTTTATTATGTATGTGCGAATCTAACCCTGGGCATTGTTGACTTCAGTTGTCAACGGGAAGTTTGGTCGAAATTGAATGAATAACCATTTTGCCCCTGAATTAAAGAAAGAAAAAAAAAAATGCCCTTCTTTCTTCTTTCTTCTTCTCCGCAAATCATGTCCCCTGTTTGAGCGCCAACAATGCCTCTGATACCAAAGCGTCGGCAGGAACCAACTTGAGCTTGGACTTTCCTAGGTAAAGGTCTGATGCCTCTCGATTACTCAGGAAACACACTGCCATACAATACAAAACAAAAGCTCGGAGAAGACCACAAGCTAATTGATAATAATATGGGGTTTTCAAAGAATCAGAATCTGATTCTTTAGGTTTTACAAATCAGAACAAGAGGGATTTTTTAAAGGGAAATCAAAGAGAGGAAATTGTGAGAATACAGCCTCCTTCTAGGAGATGTTACGGATACAACTGCCTTTTTTTTATAGAGACTAGATCCGTTGGGGATTTTGACAACCGCGACCCCGAGATGAAGACGAAGCTGGGATGATTTGGTGGTTGGTGGTGAAGTCGAGAGTCAAGGTGGCGAGCGGCAAAACTAGGGCTTCTAATTTAGTGGCAGGCGGTGTCGGGATGGTGGCTAGTAGAAAGAAGGGGGAGGAGAGATGGTGGGGGGTGGGGGTAAAATGGTGACAGGGTGGCGGCGGTGGGAAGTGGCGGCGGGTGGGGGTTAAATGGGTAAAAAGTTCTACTTAATGGGTGGGGTTTTTTTTAGACTTTTCAGCTTTGGTCAACGCCTATTTCTCCTATCAACCTGAAATTAGGACAAAATGTTATAACTGCACAATTCATCATAAATTTAATTTAATTTTAACACATTTTCATTTTGCAGGGTTATATTGACACTTTCAGTCTAAAGTTAGAGTTAGAAGCATGAGAAAGTTGATTAAGTATTATGAAAATGTTATAACTAATCTAACAAAGTATAAAAAAAATAGTGTTTATACTTACACACCAATTCAAATTTATAATCAAAGTTAATTTTTTTGACTAAATAAATAATTAAATTGCAGTTTAAAATGGGATAGAGGGTGCATGAAATAAATAAATTAAGAATAAAAAAAATCAATTAATCGATTATCTTTTATTTTTGTGGGAATTTTTCCTTATAGTCCATCAATTTCTCTCAATATAGCAAAATACCAATATAACCTCATATAATTGTCAATATAACCCTCAAGTTTTTAAAAAGTAAATAACAACCCTAAATATGTAATTAAAGTGTCAATATAACCGTTTGGTGGCACTTCTAGCGTTGACCTTGGCATGGACGCCATTGACTGCACTTAAAATGACAAAAATGCCACTCAACTGAAATATGAGTTTCTAAGGACTATTTTACCCTTACCAACATTGCCGCTGCTCCGCCTCCGTCGTCGCCACCACCACCACTGAAATCGCTAGACTCTGACACCAAAATCCAAACCACCATAGCGCTCCCACCACATGATTCCGATCCCAAAACCCCAACCACTCGTCGCGCCCCCACCGCTTGAACCGCAGCTCGACTCCAAACCCTAATACCTAAACCACCCTCCGCCTAAGTCTCACTGCCTCTTCCCCCTCAGGCCTCAGCCCAAATCAAGCTGTGCTGAGAGGTGATGAAGCTCTGGTGGTGGGTTTAGGAGAAGAAGAGAGCGAAAAAAAAGAGTGAAGGGGAAGAGAATAAGAGGGTCGGCGGCCGGGAGAGATAAAGAAGAGGACTGGCAATTGGGTTTAAAAGAAGAAGAGAAAATTATGGGGCATGATAGTCATTTCCCATTTTGCAAATTTCCTATTTTAGAGGGGTAAAAGAGTCATTTCATAAAATATTGGCAAAAAATTGCCGGAATGATTAGTTTTGCAGTTTTACTAATTATCTAGGGTTATATAGACACTTTCGAAAACTAGAGTTCTATTTGACACTTATGTCATATACTCCCTCCATTTTTCTATTCATGACACTATATGTTTAGGTGCTTGAATTTATGTGAAAAAATGAGTGGATGAAATTGAATGGGAAAAGTAAAAAGTAGATAGTGTGGATGAATTTAAATGAATCTTGCCAAATGAAAAATGTGTCAAATAAAAAAAATATATTTATATTAAGTGTGTTATAAATAACAAAACATAGGAGTTTGTAGAATTAGATTAGCAATTTTCTCAAAATAATAATTTCTTCAATTTTATGGGCTTCACCCAATCATTCAAACAACTTTACTACGTTGCAATAGCTTATACGATATATGGTTATCTAATTGAGAGCATTATATCAATGTTTAAGTTGATGGTATACAAAATGATTAGTAACTGGGCACGCATTCTGAACGAGAATTTAAAATATAACATAATTTATAATTTAAATAAGTATTACTTTATGGTTATATATATATATATATATGAAAATTATACATGGTGCTGAATTTATAATAAATTAATAGCTAATATTATAATGCATTGAATGAAAGAAAATCGACTGGATCCTTGTTGGCACGTGTATTTTTTACGTAAAAAATAACTGTTGTATAAAAATATTTACGTTGTAAAAATTATAGTAATAAAAATAAGAAATGTCAGTCGATAATGAATGAATAATTATTTAATTGTCTCTTTTAAAAGGAAGTACAAATAACATGCAAGGATATGATCTCAAAGAAAAATAAATTATAATTTTATAAACTATTTAAATTATACTATTCCCCTCGTCCCAACTTTATTTGCACTGCAATTATTATCACACTGATTAAGAAACATGGTTGACTATTATTATGTTTATCTAAGTATAATAATGAAAAATAAAAAGTTATATTTAGAAACTGTTTATTACAACGGATTCACCAATATCATATATGATAATATTATTGTTACATATCTATTTAAATACGATATCAGACTTTCATAGTGAATAAGATCAAAAAAGGAATATATACCAATATAACCATATCTACTTGAGTAAGTGCTAATATAATCCTCGGATAATTTTTATTGCAAACATAACTGCCAATATAACTCTAAAACACTATTTCTGGCATTGACCGACATTGACCGCACATAAAATGACTAAAATACCTTTTAACCTAAAATTTAAATGTGTTAGGACAATTTGTCCTTATTCCACCACCACCGCCAGTTTGCCGCCGCTCGATCACCACCCCCACCTAACCAGCTAGGCCACCACCACCTCCCACCCTGCCACTACCACCAACCAGCCCCACCAACCAGCCCCATCAACGGCCACCGTCCACCCCGCCACCACTACCAGCCAATCCCACCACCAGCAATCCTCCACTCGTCACCACCGCCACCACTACCACCCCCTCCATCCAGACCTACTGCGAGATCCACTGTCGAAGCAACCACTGAGAGCCCGCTCGAGACCCACCGCTGCCAAGAGCCTCCTTCTCCACCATCGTCGAACTCGAGAACCTTCTTCACAGCTGAGAACCTCCTTCTCCACCACCATTGAATTCCACCCCCTTCCCTGGTCGACGTTCCCGCTCGAGACCTACCGCCTCTTCCTTGCTTGAGACCAATTGCCGACTTCGATTTCCTTCAATCTCTTCTCCCAACGGCTTTGGATGAAGGAGAAAAAATGGGTCGGGGAGAAGAAAGAAATGGGCCGGGTATTTTATTTCTAAATGTAAATGGAGGATCTAAATGTAATTTTCTCCTTTCTTTTTATTATTTTTTATTTTCTCAGAGGGTGTAAAATAGCCTTTTTATCTAATTCCAGACAAAATTCGTCGGAATGGGTACAATTGCACTTACCCTTACTATCTAGGATTATATTTGCACTTTCAATTATCAAAAGTTATATTAACACTTATGTGAATCAGGTAGGGTTATAAAAACACTTTTTCATAAAAAAAATTAAGAGTGCAAATAAAGTTGGGAGTACATATTCATATTGTTCGAATAAATAATTCTTATACATAAGACTAAATATTACATAATAATATGGGTAAATTAGTTTTTTCTGAATTGGTATTCGGGTTAATAGTTTGAATTATTAGATAATTAGATATGATATTAAACATGATTTATAGGTTAAATTTAGTTAATAGATTAAGTTTGCTTAAGAATGATCTTATATTTATGATATATAATGCATGCATTACAGATAAATATTTGTGAGAAAGTAGATTAGCCGTAACAAATTAGTGATATATAAATTAAAAAATAAACATGAAATAAATTAAGAAATGAAGATAAATATGAAAGTGGAAAGCTGACATGATAAACTTACATGGCAAGGTGTGGCTTTGCCAAAACTTACTACTCCCCGTCCCAACCTATTCTGTACAGAAATTTTTTTTTGGTTAAAGATATCAAACTTTGACCACATATTTAAATAGGTATATGAACAATAATTTTATCGTATGAGATATGGTTAGATTCGTCGTAACATGTAGTTTCTAAATATCAAATTTTTGTGTGTTATTATTGTCCATAGCTATACAAATTTACAGTCAAACATATTTATTGAATATCGTAAAAAGATTCTATGCAAAATAGGTCGGGCCATGTGAGTATTTTATAGTTATTATTATAGAATTATAGATTTCTTATCATTCTGGAAGTTACAATTCATCTCGTGCCAAATGGAAGTTCCTTTTCCAAATCAGGTGGCCGCCCGCAATTGTACCTGCGTATCCGGTTTACAGTTCTTTGACTGTGTTTTAGTACCACAGTACTACTTTTCTTGTCAACTGTCTCTTTGTATTTTTCCTTAAATGTATGTCATAAAATAGGACATTCGATATGATCATATATTAAATGCCTTATTTTTTAAAAGAACAATTTAGTTGCAGTTTAATTTAAGGTTAATTTTTTAAAAGGACATTACAAACAAGGGAAAGTCTCAGGAAATGCGGCATTTTCATAAGTTTATGGACAGTTCTTAGAAGCATTTGCCTTAAATGTTGTAATTTTTTTATTAAATTTAAATATTGCATTTTATAAGTTAAAACAAGTAATAATATGTATTTGAAGATGAAAATATAAAAATATATGATATAAAAAAATATTTTCAAAATTTTTAAATTTTGTATATAATTTAAGAAATGTAGTGTATAAAATAAGAAATAAGTGGTATGTTCATAAGCTTATGGACATGCCGTATGCCAGGAGACTCACTCTACAAACAATTTATCAAATTACATTACATGCAAGCATTATACTTATAGAATAACTTTTTTAAAAAAAAACTTATAGAATCAAATTAGGAGACATCACCAAATCCGTTGAAACTAAGTGAAGTCTAAAATTCAATTTGAATAGTTCAGAACGCTCTCTAAAAAAGATCTTAACTCTATCTCAATTTAAGTATATTTTGTAAGAGAGATTACAAACAATCAATTAAATTACATTATACAGACATCACCCCCTTCAAAGAGCACCACACTTTATTTCTATTTAAAATTCCCAATTCTTGACAAGAATGCAATTTAAATATTGAACCTCTTTATTATAGAAAAGAAAAGATGGGTTAGTCACTAACCAAAATCCGATCAACTCAATTTAGGTTAATTGAAATCAATTGTAACATGCTATTATTCAGTCCGGCTAGTTTTATCTTTGTTCAAACCAGGCAAAAAGTATATGATCTAGATCTTCTTAGAAATGATCAAACTTAATTGTGAGCTTTTTCTTCAACTTTTATCAATATTAATTTGTGAGATGGCATAATATGGTCGTCTATCCGAATTAGAAATTTTCCAATTGACATGCCTTGCAATTCCAAATGTCACACCGCACACGTTCTCGGCAAACGGTAACCACAAACTCAACAAGACCACCACCACAATGTCGGCCTTGTATCCATTTTGACCTAACCTATTAAAACAACCCAAAAGTCATTGAACGGCTAATTATGACCAAACAATAAACTTGTTCCCAAGGGATGTGAGGAATGAAGCAAAGTTCTGTTCACAACATTTATGTGTGATGTCAATGCATAGGTGCCAATTCACAGCATTAATGTTTTCCAACTAGTACAACTTGCATGAAAACATCACCATTCGCCGCAAAAATGTGAAGACTATATGGTAATTAACTCCTTCACTGACTTTTCATTACAATGTACAGATTAACCACCATCATCAGTTCAAAATTTGGCCTTCGGACGACTGCATCGGTCAATCTCAGCTCCTTTGATCAAGCAATGGCGCAGAGGGAGATTTGTACAACAACAGTGATGTCTGCCGTAACATGATGGGAAGCTGATACGCAGGTAAATAAACGCTAGCTCTCATCTGGACAGAGCACAAAAACACACTAATATAAACGGTCAGGATTGTCCAATATGGAATGTTAAACAATTGGGCAGCTTCACAAACTCTAAACAAAACAGAAAAGGTTTAGAAGGATGCAAAGAATACATGTAAGATAAGTAAACTGTAGAGAGTCGTGTAATGATAAAAAACAATAAGATGATTTAGGATCAGAGAGGAAAAAGGCATGAATCGAGATATGAGGCCTTACCAATTAGTTGCCGAGAAGAGCAAATATCTATTTCCAGACAATCTCACCAAGAAATTGAAGAGCTGGGACACCTCTGATTTCTACATCAACGAGGGGTGCTTCCACCACTATCAAGTTGGAAAGTTCCGGATCACTTTTAATCGTGTTTAGAGAACGTGTTTGATCCTGTATATATTAATCAGTCGATCAAATGAGTAGAAGAGGAGGATCGGAAGAACCAATATATGATGTAGAAAGCAAGCCACTAAAGAAGAACTGCCATGTTACAAACAGGACAGCTTCAAACGTAAATGGCGTAGCTCAAGTTCAAGGAATTTGCAACTAATAACAGTCACAATAGTGATTGTGCAGCAGAGGAATATGCAGAATTTAGCTTTCATATCATGAAAATTGCTAGTCTTTTCAAGTCTGAATCCACCTGTCGGGGTCCACTAACTTAGCATCATTCTAATAATCCAAGGTAGAGAGGATTATAGTCAGAGCATAACACCAGTGTAGCCTGCATATTTGGTAAATGACTTTTTTCTTTCTTCCAGATTATCAGTAGTAGAACTGTGATAGTTAAAGACTAATTCATCAACAGAAGTGGATAGGAGAACACAAGGTTCATTTGCATTGTTAGTTGCATTATCAAATGATACGATAGCAAAGACAGCAGCTCAAAAGCATAGTTGAAATGCTTAGCTTAATATATCAAATGCAGTGTATTTGAATGATTTTAAGCATAACAGCAGACAAAAGTCTCTCTGGTGAATGATTGCAGAGTTCACGTACCTTCCTTCTCATTGCACAGAATTTGCAGTCTGATGCAGATGGTGGAAGAATTTGGTTAACAATTAGCCTCTTAACAGGAACCATTTCCTTCTTCAATGAGGCACACAATCTAGATGATTCGCTAATTGCCATAACCTAATTGTTTAGAAAATTAATACGACAATAATTTAGTTTGTGAATAACTTCGTATCTGCACTAACAGTCATCTTACTAAAATATTTCTCTGATACTGTAAAAAGACTACTAACAGTTTTAAATATCGAGCAAACAAAAATAAAGCATATTAATCCAGACATGGAAACAGGTATACCAAGGACTATGAGTTAGAACATTTATCATGCGAGCATAATACATAATTGCACAGAAGACAATCAAATAGAACCATAACTAAGACTAATACCGTGGGTATTGTTACTATGACAAATTCTGTTGAGCTTGTATCACGGAAAAGCTCCCTCACTTTAATCATTCTCTCCCTTAAGCGTTCCAATTTGTCAGCCTACATGAGGGGAAGGGAGGAAAAACGAGCATGTCAGGAGTCACAAGGACAGAACTGTTAATAGATAGTGAGTATAAAAAACAATGGCCTTACAGCATCTGCTTGTTGGTTTTCACCTTGTCCGAATACAGATTTTATGGCCGATGTAGCTGAAGATATCTTTTGCCGTAGCTGTGGAAGTGCAGGATATGATAAGGACCAAGCAAAAGACAAGCACTAAAATCCAGTGTATTTGTCTCTATGCAGGTGGCAACATTGGAGATGCAATCAAATGGTCAATGATGCAGAATATGTGTGGGTATGTGATGATACAAGAAGCAAGGTCTATGTGAACTTTAAAGAACGAGGAAACATAATCTAGCAATTGATTTACAAGTTATTATAAGTGCTGAATCAAATGCGAAACTTCATCAATAAGGTTGGATCACATGGAGCAGGAAATGTAAAAACCTCGTCCGTAGCCTTGACCGAACTTCTGAACATGAGTTATATCCAAAACAATGAATAATTTGGAAACAATTCAGCTTCACGAGCTCCCAATTAGATGCTTATAGTGAGCTCAACAACATAGCCAGCATGTCCATGATTAGTATATAAACAAACAATAAAAGTCCGAAAAAAGTCTGCCACATCTTTATTGTGTGACCAGTCGTTTAAGCCAGAAATTTCAGTCATAATTATAAACATTGTTCATATATTACCTTTAATATCTTCCCTATTGATGCATCCAAGAAATCGGGCAAGGATAAAAGTCGCAATGTATGACCCTGTAATAAATGTTCAAAATGAACCCCATTAGTTAGAAGAGGTAGACAATAATAAATTTAAATGTTCATCTTTACTCTCCTCACCGTAGGTGCTGTATCGAACACTATGCGCGTGAACATGTTATACTCTGGTGATTCTAGGAATTGAATAACCTGCCAATAAATTCAATATCAGGGAATATTGAGACTCTTCTCAACTCAAGAATGGGTGAAAATGGGAGCAGATTTATGTGATAATATCATCTAGAACATGCCTTTGAAATGGCAATAGCTTCATCCAAACCCGGAGGAGGTGTGTCTAGTAACTCTCCCAGCTTGAGTTCCCCTAGCTGTAACAAGCAGTGTATGCTTGGTTAGGGGACTGCTCAGGTAACTAAACTGTTATACTCATAAGTTCACTTCTGAAACAACTGATGAGAATTTTATTAACTGTGGCCTTATATCCAAAAGGTTTAATAACTTGGATATTGATCTAGCAAAGCCCGAAACAAAATATTCATTTATCATGCCTGCCTAATCATTGCAATCTTGAACTGAATAATGATATATCAGCTTCTTGATTTGTATAATTCATATATTTCTTATGCCTGCCTAGCCATTATCTTCATTCGAAAATTTCCATTCAAGGAAATAGTTGAGGGCATCCAAGGAAATAACTTCACCTGATCTGCTATCACTCCAAGTCCCATGCCATCCATGAAATCCTTGATTCCAGTTCCTCCACTTTTCTGACTGGCACTACGGAATTCTTCCCTGGCTTTTTCGGGATTTATCTGCAGCAGAGGTCTAAAACAATTCACGGTACCATTCCACATCACTTCATTAAAATATGATAAACTAAAAACCGAAAAACACGGGGGTATGAAATTAATTTGGCCACACCTCAAGAGCAAACAATGGAGATTCAGGTCCTTCAACGGGTACTAGTGCTCCTCCAGTCAAATCCTAGCATGATAGGAATATTTAACTACCCATAAAATTTCTACAAACATTTAAAATACTCCCTCCGGTTTTCTAACTGGCTCCGATTGACTGCAAAAATTTTCAAGGCATGTTTGACCATCAATAACTTTAATTGCACACAAAATGGACGTCATATGAGGTGTCTTTGAATTCTCCGGAACATGTAGTTTCTAAAAAGTAAAATTTTACCGTCCGTTATTGTACGAAATTAAAGTTATCGGTGGTCAAACATGCGTTGAATTTTTTTTTAGAAAAAAGGGAGGCATTGTTAAGAGAGCAGAGGGAGTATCAAACATTAATCTAGTTGAGGGGAATGAAATGTATGTCAAACCTGGGCGAAAGAATCACTCAGCGAATGTGCAGGATCAGTTGAAACCACAAGAGTGGGATGGCCACTATTTGCAAATTTCACAGCAAGAGATGCAGCGCAGCTAGTTTTCCCAACACCTCCTTTTCCACCTAACATATAGTACTTACGCTGCGTTGCAGAAACCATCTCATCAAACCCCGAAGTGACTTCAGCAGCAGCAGCAGTAACTGATCTCACTGCAGCAGTAGCACAAAAGAAAGAATGTGACAATCCAAAAGGTGCCCCTTGCCAATAGCACATACTCCACCCCTTCCACATGAAAAGTCTTGTTTCGCTTATGTACAAATGCGATCATTTTTGCACTTAAAACAATAATCATAGATTCAAAACTAAAGTTAAGAAACATAAAAGGTTTTGCCCGTTTAATCATCACATTTCCTGTTCAAACAGAACTCTTGTGTGTGGGAATGGAAAAAAACGAAGTTGAGAAACAAGTCTTCGCTTAATATCCAGGTTTCAGATAATTGAACAAATAAAGCACACAGTAACAATCAAAATTAAATTCCAGTTCAGCTCGAAAAATTACTCCATGCAATGTAAAAACATCAAAGATGAAACACAGAGATAGTGAACCAACCGATGAATGATTTTGTGGGGAGCTTTCTAGTGACTGGAAAAGACACGAATCCGCAGGTAAAGGTGGGCCCCAATTTGAGAGGTGGCGCGCGGGGTTTGAGTAGGCGGCACTGATATGCCGTCACGGCGGCCATCGGAATTAGCAGCGGACGGAGAAGATGAAGGTTTTGGGAGAGGAGTGTGGTCACGTGTCCACCTTCTTCTGCTTCTTTCCGGAACTAATCTAATCTTTCTTCCGTGCCGTTGAAGCACTTCTGGAAGAAAAATATTTCGTGGATTTCACCAGTGAAATGTGTGTAAGAAATGTATTTTACACGGTGGTAAATATTTATTATGCAATTTAGAGTAGTGATAAGTTTATAACTCAATTATGCAATTCAAAAATTTTATCTTGATTTTTTCTAATTTACTAATTAAGTTTTTGTATTTTCATAACTTATTCAAGGGACAGAAGTTGGCATGATCTTGCAGTCAACCTAGATCAACATCAGTTAATGATAAATGATCAAAATACCCTCGAATTTAATCTAATAAAAAAATGTTCTTGCAACTTCAAGTTTCTTCATACGTGACAATATAGTCGTGATTTTCTGAAAGTGTCAAAATACCCTCAAATTGAACCAAACTCACAGTTAATTAACCTTGATTAAGGTCACTCAATATTAAATAGACCTAAAAGTTCTCGAATTGAATTTGTTATTTTTAAATGAAAAAAATCTTCAATTCTCTTCTGAATATCTACGTTGGAGCACTCGCTAATCCCTGCTCCATATAGTTGAGTTCAAATTGTCTATCACTTTGAAAATTTTCCAAGAGAAAGCTTAATTAGTCAACATATATGAATTCAAAAGAGAAAGGGGCACATAATCGACCGCACAGAACGCGAACAATCACATTATCTATAAGGCATCAAAATCTTCATCATCATCCTTCGAGACCTCAGTGTCAACATTGCACCATCTCTTGAGGAACTATCCTAGAAGATCAGTGCGGTGTTGAAGGATACGATGAGGAATTCGACCTCATATATTGATGTCATTCTAAACTAGGGGAATTTCCAATTCCTCTCGCAACATTTGAAGTAAGAAAACTATCTTCAAAGCAATGATGGTGGTGACTGTAATTTAATGTGTACGAATCCCAAATTATGGTGGTTATGGTGTAGGGGGTGGAAGGTGAAGAAAAAGAAGACTCTGAACGCTGGTGCACGATTGTATGCATGTGGTATTTGTTAGGGACTCTTGAAATATTTAGTAAGATGCAGAGGGGAAGTGGATCGACGATAGTGAGGAGAGGGGAGGGGGATCGACGATGGTGAGGAGAGGGGAGGGGGATCGACGATGGTGAGGAGAGAGGAAGGGGATCGACTGGGGAAGGGAAGGTTGTGTGGTGGTATTGAAATTAATGGTGATGGTGGTGAAATGAGATGCTACAAAGCTATTGCCGAGATGGATGACGTCAGTGAGTGGAGGTGGAAGACACAGTGTTGTGGTAACATCGGTGGTGTTGAAATCAATGAATTAGAGTTGCCAAACAAACAAGATTAATTTTGACATTTGATTTTGGGTAAAATACAGATATGACACTATGTTTTGGTTAAAAGTGCCAATATAACCATGTAAAGTTCGAAAGTGCGATTATAACCCTATCTTTTGCATCATAAGTGCCAATATAACCTTTTGGAACTATTTCGACAGTGGCGGGGTATTTTTCGGCATTGACCAAATAAAAAAAAGACTAAACTACCCCTATTATAATAACTAAAAATTTAATGGCATAACTACCCTGGGGTTCTTCATCATCATCTTCTAATTCCATCAACACCACCCCCGCCGCCGGATCTTTGTCACGCCGCCGCACCGCCGCTGCACTGTCGCTCTATTGATCCTGCCCTAAGGGCCTTTAATCGTAATAGCATATTCACCCGTCTCTACAATACCACACAATGGAAATCCGAAGCAAATTCACGGATCGCATTAATAATTCTGATGCAAACAGATAAAGTAGACAATCACAAACCCCAATTCCAAGACGAACCTTGATTATCTCAGAAAAGCCAAACTCAAGAAGAAAAAACATGAATAATCACACACATAGGCATAAAGACAAGCATCAAACAACTTACATGCATTAACAAATTTGATGTCGGATTAAGAGGAATAACATACCAGGTTTTGAGGAGATCGCCATCTATGTTATACTTAAGGAATGTCAGAGGCCTCTCGTGCCCCTTCATCAGAATCGGCCTCATTCTTCTTGATTTTCAATTGCAAACACTAAAACTCGGGAGATCAGTTTCCTTTTCGATTCCAAACACCAAAACTCATAGCTCAATTTTTGGAATCTCGAGAATGTTGGTCAATAGTTAAACCCTAGCTGTGTTGTGGGGATTAAACAAAAGGCTCATAAACCTAGTAAACTAAGCCCACCCCACCAACCTGAACCTAGGCTGCCTGGTAAAACCCACGGCCACCCACCAACCAACACCATAAGAAGAAGCAAACGAGGAGAAGAAGAAGCAATGGTAGCAAGGTGGAGGCGATGGCGGCGAGAAGAAGCAAACGAAGAAGAAAAAGAAGCAATGGCGGCCTGATTTGAGAAGAAGTCCCAAGAAGAAGAAAAATTAATTTTCCTTTAGATTCACGATTGCAACCTCATATGAGAAGAAGACCCAGATATGACCCGGTCTGAGAAATAAGAAGGAAAAAAAAGGTATACGTGTCCTTTCATTTTTCATTCATTTTATTTTTTAAGCAGGGGTATGATAGTCAATTTATAGAATTTCGGCCAAATTAAGGTTTTCAGGGTTAGATTGGCACTTTCGAGTAAATAATAGGGTTATAATCGCACTTTCAAACTTTACAAGATTATATTAGCACTTTTGACCAAAACATAGGGTCATATGAGCACTTAACTCTTTGTTTTTTTTAACCTGAAAAACAGTAAGGAGTGGTTAAGTTATAAACTTCTACGCTGGTTAATGCTCATACTAACACTTTGTAGTAACTTATATATGTCAAAGGTTAAATGACTCCTTTTGGAGATCCAGGGATCTTATTTTTCATTTAGAAAATTTTAGTTAAACTATCAAGCGTATTTATAGCATTTACATTGACTATCAAATATCATAGGGATGAAATTATTCAAGTTAATACCAATCAAGAATTGTATGAGCATTTTCAGTTAACTTAAGATTATATTACCATATGGAGTAGACAAGAATGGGGATCACCTTGAGTTTAATCTATTTCAATTAACTCAAGGTGTGGGAATAGGGGCGGAACCACATGGGGGCCAGAGTGCCGATATGAAAATTACAGTAATTTATTGAATCAAATTTTGAATTTTTTTTTACCTGCCCCATCTGACCCATCTGATACAGGAAAGATAATGAAATTTTGTTTTTTGCCTTACCAACCTGGCCATATACATTTCCTGCCCCTGCCCTAGTGTGAGAATGTAAAATAAATGTATCATTTGGAATTCAATTCTAAAATGTGTATTATACATGGAATTCAATTCTCGCCGTAAATTATATTTTACCGGAGGTTATTTCCTTGATCAAATTCCTATGATGTACATAAAATGTATTTTATTGCACCCGAATAAATTTGTATTTCATAAGATTTATTTACCGGTAGTTGTTTGGTTTACTTCATCTACGGGTAACAACAATTAGGGCCCCTACGTCATTTTGTGTATGCTAGTAACGGTGCCCCTCGTTTTATGCCTTCTTCAATTTGAAATTTACTTTTACCTTTTATATAATTTGCAAGCAAATTCGATTTTATCCTTTTTATCTCTCCATTTTATTTCAATATTAATTGTTTTCCAACCAGAATGTCAAAATAAAAATATTCTTTTATTAGGGTGTATATCTAAAATTTTAAAATTTAAAATTTCACTCTATTACATTTTTGTGAATTAATAATACCAGTATACATTAATGTTGCTGTGAGAAATTCTTTATTGTCCCTCATAAAATTAATAAAATATAAGTATATCATTTTATGTATTAAAATATAATAGATTCCTTTCTTCCATTTTAAGACGAAGGATTTGAATCCCAGGATAATACAACACAACGCCAACTCCAATGGCAGACATGCGTATCGATTAGATGGACAGCTCATTCGCTAAACGGACAAGTATTACTAAGTAACCCGTACTAGCCAAAACAAAACTCCTATAGCCTTGGACTGAACATATATGTTCTTATATCTGCATTGTACTTTTGACAAACCTGAAACTGTGTCACACGCATCATAGGCTCCGCTGGAAGTCAATTCTGTGATAGCACACTGTTACCTTAAAAGTCTACCATGAAGGAACCGAAACCCCTTCAGACATCGATTTTGTTCTTCCCAGCAAGATCATCAAGGGTGAGACTCAAGGTGTCAGCAGATCCCTTTTTAATTTCCTCTCCTCGTTCAGCTAGGAATTCCTCAACGCTCCCCGGCTCCCCAAACCAGCCTAGCCTATCAGCAATGAGGTGTACGTTGTTGCATCCGCCACATCTAGCCAACACCACGCCTTTCTCGTACGACACTTTAGAGAGTGTCTTCACAGACCTGGTTTCGCAGACTTTGCATGTGAAAACCAAGGCAAGATCGTGTGTTGAGGACTGCCTCAGCTTTGATGTCACCTTGTGACCCCCCATTGAGACATCACTGGCAACGGGGTTTGAAATAGCGGCACTAGTACAGCTAGGAGAATCTGAATTCAACTCATTGCTGCTTTCTTCGACAGATAGTTTGCTGGCTTCTGCAATCGTCTGAAGCCCCCTCTTGCAAAATCCATCTGTGTGAAAGATTGAATTTGCGACTGGAAGTATTTGAGAGATGGGTTCTGCGACAGTAATCCACAATAGAACCAGAGTTAGAATTTGTTGGCCAACATACAGAATGACAATGCCTTCATCATAAAAACTGTTCCGATACATGATCAGTGATTGATCAAATCAGTTGCCACTTCATCTTTCACCATCCTTAACAAAAACTATGTCTTCATCCCAGTATGCGGGGTAGACTAGATCATATCCCGACATCCTTTACTAGAAACAAAACAAAGGCATAAAGCGTTCTTCATAACAATTTTAGCAAGACAACATAACATCTTAAGCCTGAACAATATCCTTCACTTAATATTTGTGTTAATACTTCAGGTTTTGGACAATGTCATACGATTCATAACCAAGTATGCCAAGTTCAATATCAATGGAGCTTTGAGCAGTCACTAATGCGTGACAAACAAAATACCAAGAGAAAGGTCAAGTCGACGTTACACAAAGAGAGTCCTTTCGATTCTCGACAACAAAGTTGCCTCAGCACCACTAATATACGAAACTCATTTCACAAGCACAAACAGACCGTTTACATGAATCCAAAAACTAATAAAACATGGGCATGTTGATTCAGCCCAAAACAGAGACAAAATTTCATCTCTAGACGGGCTCATACAACTAACTAGAACCAAAAGTTTCCTCCTCACAGTACATAATCGTTCTCTAAAAAGCAAATTTTAGGTTTCAATTCTATAATGAAGGGATATCATATAAATAAACCAGAAACCAACATACAAAAACACATGAAGAAAAGTGAGGTACCTCTGCGAGATAATACGCGAGGTGAAACTGAAGGCTGACAGGGGATAAGGAAGGAGAGAATTCTTCGAGGTAGCTGGCGAGCCGCCATTCTGATTTCTTCTGACTATGATTGAAACCCTAACGGCAATATACGGCGGTGGACTGTCGGTTGTCGGAGAGGGCTAAGTGCTGAATTTGCGTTTTGCTCTTTCAAGTTTTGGGAAACCCAAATCATACCGTATGTTTCTTGGGAAGAATTGTAGTACTCCGCTTTTTATTATTTTTAACAAGACCGCTCTCTATAGACATATCAAGGGTTAAAGTGTAAATTAAAATAAATAAAAATAAAATTTTTGGGCTGTATGAATCGAGTTATAAACTTTATATATAATAAATTTTTAATATTGCAACTAATATCTTTTACCTTTTATTATTCTATTTAAACTTCGTCTTAATAATAGACTTATGAAAAGACGATGCTTCCCAAAACTTTACCATTTTTAACAATGTTTTTCTATTCATAAAAATAAAATTATAAAAGGGCTCTATGACTCAATATTTTAATAAGTGTATACATATTTCTAGTTTTCTTAGAGCAGGCCCATGAATTTTTTTTATACTAGGAGTTTTACTATGCTAAGGTTAATGTGAAGGATTCGTAAGAAGTTGCCAAGTGTACAATTCCTTCGTATCTAGAACTGGTCTTGCCCAATAGTTCTTTCAAAGACGGCAGTAAATTGCGCAACGTTAATGTTGATTCCTCAAATGGAGATGACATGGATGATAATAATTCAATACCTTATATTTAAGGTGATTGCTCGTGTTGCACTATTTCAGCCCGGACCTGATCCGATGAATATATTTGATAGAGAAATGACTATTATTCTGTCAATTTTTTTAACAAATTAAATTCAATAGCTTATTAGATCATTTTAACATTGTATGACATTGATCGACAATGATTCCAAGTTCAAGTCAACCTAGGAGTATTTCGATACTTTAAAAAGTACTGACTGTATTATCACATATGAAGGAAATAAGGATTACGTGAACATATTTTTTTTCTCTTTTTTTATTAAATTAAATTCGAGAGCATTTTAGTCAATTCACTATTGACCAACATTCAACAACACTGATTACAATTTCAGACCAACTTAGGCTCTGTTTGGTAGAGCTGTGCTTATAAGTAAAACTGACTTATTTTGAAAGTAGGGGGATATCGGTTTCTCTTTTTCCCCGAAAAATAGCTTCAGCATTCAAAATATGTTGTTTTTTAACACCATATAATAAGGATTGTTTGCTATAGATATCAACCGGGAGTATTTTCATAATTATTTTTGACTTTCCTACTCCGGGAGCAGTACTTTGAGAAAACGACACTGTTGTGCCTCTTCTTCTCTTATTCTCTATTCTTCTTCTGTTATTTCCCTACCAATCTAAACGTCGTCATGAAAATCGTGGTTCCCAGTTCTTGGTTAATTGCTTTTGTGCCATTATTCATCTCCAATTTCCTATTTTCGTCCCCAATTCTTCGTTGATTGCTTTCATGCCATTCTTCGTCCCTAATTCCCAATTTTTCGTCGTTTGCTTTGTTCCCAATCCCATGCTCCTGCACAGAATTTCCCTGAACTTCCATTGAAATCGCTTTTGTGTTGGGGAAAGAGAGGTGTACTGAGCTCGAGGTAAGATCGCAACCCTTATGATCACATCTTTTTCAGTCAATCATCAAACTATAATTTGACGATGTCTGAGTCTCTGTCTGCGTGCTACTGTTCGAATAAAGCAAGTTGATGATTAGATATAATTTTTTTCTTGATGACTAGGCTAGAGTTGTGTTTAGACTAGTCTACTTGGTACTCTATTTATACTCTTCTTAATCAATCAGAATCATTATGGGAAATCACTCTCTCAAGGTATCAGAGCAAGTTCTGATCCTAAACCCTAATTATTTCCTTTAATTTTCAGCCTCCCTCATTCTTCTTCTTTTTTTCGCCCGATCAACCTCCATCAGAAATCGGCAAAATTCCGGCTAAGTCCCTGTCAAGTTCTGGCATCTTCTCTCAGATCTCTGGTGCCTTCGGGTCAGCAGCGGTTCCTTCCAGCGGCTTCAGTTCTGGCCACTTGCCCAACATTATCTCCACCGACAATTTCGGCGTCAGATTCATCTTTGTCGGCAGCGGTTCTGCCTCCAGTGGCTATCCTCGTCATCTCCTCAGAATTGATTCTTCGTCCGCCATACTTTTCCAGTGGCAATTCTTCGGTTGCAGACTCCGGTCTTCTCTATTTTTATCGGCGTGTATTTTGTCTTCTCTAGCGTAATCTTCGGCGACCACCTCCAAACTTTTTTGGCACCTCTCTACTTGCCTTTTCGGATCCCTCTACAGTTGTCCTTCTCCGTTCGAGGCGAAGCTCAGTTCAACCAGTCGCCGAAAATGGTTTATAGAGGTGGCAGTGAGTCCTCCAGGCGCGTGCTCTCAACCACGCAAGACCTCCAGACACGTGAACCCACTCGCACGTGCCCTTCACGCGCCAGCAGAGCCAGGCGCGTGAACCCACTTGCGCGTGCTCTCCACGCGCCAACAACCTTTCCTTTGGCCAGTGCCTTGCGCGCCATTTTATTCCTCACCACTTTACTACTTTGCAGTATGGCTCCTTTTGTTGGTATATTAGAATTTAGACACTTTGGCAATTGGTGGATTGTAGATTCTGGCACTACAAAGCACATGGCATCATCTCCTTCTACTGTTGATTATGTGAGACCTTACCATGGCTCTTCCCACATCTATGTTGGTAATGGTTCTCAACTCCCTATTACTCATGTTGGTGAATCTCGGATTCTAAGTCTTTGCCTATTTATGATGTGCTTATTGTTCCTAATATCACTAAAAATTTGCTTTCTATTAGCAAATTAACTCGAGATTTAAATGTTGTTGTCTGCCTTGATGATCGTTCTTTTATTATTCGACATAAAATCACAAGGGAAATCGTGGGTCACGGTTATATTGAGGATAGTCTTTATGTTTTAGACTATGATGCATCTGCTTTAATGTCTACTATGGAGTCAAATAAGTCGCATGCATCCTTTGAAATCTGGCATGCTAGACTTGGTCATGTTCCGCATTCCGTTATTTCTGGTTTGTGTGCTTCTGGATCCTTAGCTGTCTTGTCGGTTTTGCCTAAACCCACAATTTGTGAAGCGTGTGAAAAACTAAAGGGAAACATTTATCTTTTTATACAAATGATAAACGTGCTCCTAGGGTACTTGATATAGTTCATTGTGATTTATGGGGGCCCTCTCCTATTATATCTGCCGATGGTTTCTCTTACTATGCCATTTTCCTTGATGATCATTCCCGACTCTCGTGGTTTTACCCATTTCATCGTAAATCTAATTTTTAGGATGTTTACCGCTAGTTTGAGGCTTTTGTGGAGAACCAGTTTTCTTCCACCATTAAAGTGTTTCAGAGTGATGGGGGGACTGAGTTTGTAAATGGTCGCTTACGCTCTCACTTTTAGAAAAAAGGAATTCATCATCAGATTTCTTGTCCGTATACTCCTGAGCAGAAAGGTTGGGTTGAGCACAAGCACCGCCACATTACTGAGATGGGCTTGTCTATGTTGTACCACTCTCATGTTCCTCTCTCCCACTGGCCACACACCTTTGCTGCAACTGCTTATACCATAAATCGGTTGCCCACTTCGGTTCTTGGCGGACGATCACCATTTGAAGTTGTCAATGGTCGGGTTCCCATATATATGAACTTTCATGCATTAGTTGTCGTGTGTACTCTTATCTTTGTCCACATGCAGCTCACAAACTCGCTCATCGCAGTTTGCTCTGTATCTTTCTTGGGTACGACTCCAAGTACGATGTTTGGATCCTACGTCTGGAAAGGTATATGTCACCAGACATGCTCGGTTTGATGATACTTTCTTCCCTTATGCCGATTGTTCTACTCGGTATCTCCGTTTTCTTTGGATGTCTCTACTTTTTTGGATCCTGCTGATCCATTAGTTGATACTCATACTTCTTCCAAGGTGGCATCTCCTCCTGCTCGGTCTGCCACTTTGGTTGCCAGCCCTCCTGGTTCATCGATGCTATCGTCCTCACCGACTACAACACCATGTTCTAACTGCTCTGACGATTCGGACCATCCAGTGGCCTCTCGGACTCATCCTGCTCCGCCCATCCCTCCATCGACCTGCTCACCTAGTCCACTGACCAGCCCATCCGATTCTTTGGCCATCTCACTGGCTCCTTCGCTAGTCACCTCACCGGCCCTTTTGCATGCTGCGAATGCTCCTTCAGTTTCTCCTCATAGGCTTTGCACTCATCGTATGGTTACTCGATCGTCGACTAGAACTATTCAGCGTAGAGATTATTCTGATATCATTGCTCATGGTCTTACTGCCACCTTACTTGCTCAGTCAGAGCCCACAGATTGCCACACTGCTCTTCAGGATCCGGCTTGGGTTTCTGCCATGGATGACGAAATGGTAGCTCTTCGCATACAGCACAGTTGGGATTTGGTGCCTCGTCCATCGAACGTTTATATTGTTGGCTCCAAATGGGTTTATAGACTGAAGTATCGATCATATGACACTATTGAGCATCATAAAGCTAGGCTTGTGGCACATGATTTCTCATAAATTTAGGGTTTTGACTATGACCACACTTTCAGTCCAGTGGTCAAAGCCTCCAATGTTCGGACAGTCCTCGCCATAGCCATCATGAGTTCCTTGCCACTTCATCAGTTGGACGTCAAGAACGCTTTTCTTAATGGTGTTCTTAATTCTCCAGTCTATGTGAAGCAGCCTATTGGTTATCAGGATTCTGCTTATCCAGACTATGGTTGTTGCTTGCGGATGGCCATTTATGGTCTTAAGCAGGCTCCTTGGGCTTGGTTCCAGTGCTTCAGTGGTTATCTGACACAGCTTGGTTTTCAGTGCAGCTTAGCCGATATTTCTTTATTTGTTCTCTCGAGAGGGTTATCATTACTGTATCTACTTGTGTGTGTGGATGATATCATTCATACAGGCAAAAACTCGACTCTTCTTCGCCAGTTCATTGATCGGACACACAGAGAGTTTGCGATCAAGGATCTTGGTGCTCTCCATTACTTTCTTGGTCTTGAAGTTTCGCCTACCTCCTCAGGGTTACTTCTTGGGCAAGCAAAGTATGCTCGGAATATTTTAACTCGGGTCGGTATGTCTGGCGCGACCCTTGTTTCTACGCCATTTATCGCCGGTTCTCAGCTTCACAACTCTACCAGTCCTCCATTCTGGGATCCTACACTTTATCGTTCCCTTGTTGGTGCCTTACAATATCTCACCATCCCTCATCCCAATTTGGCTTTCTCGGTTAACACAGTGAGCCAGTATTTTCAGGATCCCAGAGATGACCATTTCGCTGCAGTGACACAAATTTTGCGGTATGTTCGTGGCACCCTTCATTTTGGTCTTAGTTTTCATTCTGCTAGTACTCCTGAGATGTTAGGGCACTCTGATGCTGACTGGGCCCGCTGTCTAGAGACTCAACGGTCCACTTATGGTTATGCATTTTATCTTGGTGGAAATATGGTTTCTTGGATTGCCAAGAAACAACCAATTGTTTCTCGCTCAAGCACTTAGTCTGAATACCGTGTGCTCTCGCCAACACTGCTTCAGAGATGGTTTGGCTCACTCATTTTCTTCGTAATCTTAGGGTTCCACTTTCCGGTGCTCCATTGCTATTATGCGACAACAACAGTGCTATCTTTTTGGCTCAGAATCCGGTGACGCACAAGCGGGCGAAGCACATCGACATTAACTATCATTTTGTTCGTGAGTTGGTGATATCTGGCAAGCTGTGTGTTGCTCATGTCCCGACTTCTCTTCAGATTGCAGACATCTTCACCAAAGGACTCTCTCGTCCACTGTTCGAGTTCTTCAAGTCCAAGTTGTGCGTCGGCGAGCATCCAACGCTTCGCTTAAGGGGGGTTGTTAGAATAAAGGAAGTTGATGATTAGATAAGATTTTATTCTTGATAACTATGTTAGAGTTATGTTTAGACCGGTCTACTTGGTACTCTATTTATACTCTTCTTAATAAATCAGAATCATTATAGGAAATCACTTTCTCAGCTACACTGTAAGTTTCTGTTAATTTCAGTATTTCTCTTCTTCTTTTTTCTTGTGTGTGAGGTGAAGGACTGAAGGAGAAGAAGCTATGGCTGGCTGCGTTGGCGGCTACTTGAGAACAGGTGGCTCTTTTATAGTTCTCGTGATTGTCTTGTTTGGTATGCTTTTATGTTGCTTTTGTTTGGTTATGATTTGCGTGTGATGTGGATTTAAATGGTCTTATTCATTGAATCATTCACACAGCCAGCATTGTTGCGTTTATTCTTGATGTTCCCTTTGATTTTTGTATTTTCTGCTCTCCGTTGAAATCTGATAGAACACATTTTTTTCTTGTCACCGCACTTGCTCAACAGAACAGTCACTCGCCAGGAGTTACATACAAGGCTTCTTCTGGCATTGAACAAACCGCTATTGCTAGCAATGAACAACTTCCTCGCATTGATATTCTGTCACGCAAACTCTCAGAATGCCAAAGTTCAAATTAACTCTACTCTGGAAAACGATGACTGCTGCTTTATTCAGTTCACTTTATTTGCTTGATCAGAGTTATATTACTAATTGGTTTTACCAATTTTACAATGGGGAGTTATGGATGATTAATATAGTCTACAAATAGTCTTTCTTGAGTTAGAAGACCGGGTTTATAGAGAATGCCAGTATAGTATGTAGCTTATTTTCATCAAAGGCTGAGGGGGCCAAGAGAACTTGAATTGAAAATAACTTGAGGGCAACCTGATTGTAAGCAACTTCACTCGTTGCCAGTAATTGTCACGTATGATGGAGTGGTTGGATTGCCATGGTCGTTATGATATCAACTCCACCATTTTTTCACAGGACTAGGTTGTGCCGAGGTCAATTCCAATGGGTGGACTGGCAGCACCATTTCGAGTTGCACTCATTTTGATGGTGAAAAAATGGACACAGAAATATCTGGTCAGTCGAAAATAAAATAATATGCTGTGACGAATATAGAAGGTAATATGTGTTAACACCTACACTGCACAACTTGAAGTATATAATGTATGAGTTTTCGTTGTCTTGGCCAGGGAAGTTGTATTTGTCAACTGGTTTTGATGTTCATCCAAAACTAGACGAAATTTACCAACAATATTGTTCAGTTTTTCGCAGTGATATCATATGCAAAGTCAAGTATTTGTTTTAAGATATTATTTAACTATCAATCCAACTCCAAAATAACTCTTTTAATGGAGAGTCTCATATTAGATTAGACCGACTAACATTTAGATCAATTATGAAAAACTTCATTTCAATAACTTTTATGATTAAATTATAGCTAGTTATACATAGCGAAACATTTTAAAAGTTTTTTTTAAAGTTATAGGAACTCCATTACATTAAATAAAAACAAACATCAACTTACCCCATTAGATACATCAATTATAAAATAGTCTCGTTTAATGATTAGTCGATCAAGACACGACTTTGTGCTCTTTTAATCTAATTAAATTGATTGTTTCACTTCAATAATTCTAATGATTTTTCTTAAATAGCTAAATTTCAAATCTGTTGCATTTATTGTCAATCTAAATATGAGATGTAAAATGTAGTCTAAAATTTCTAATCAATAAAACCGCACAATGCACGGTGGCATCACGCTAGTACAGAAAAATTCATAATCACATTATCACACAATAAAAAATTGGAGTTAAAAAGGAACACTTTTTTCAAGGAAAACTTCATTTTTTTTCGTAAAATGTTGTGTGGTCACGCTGAGTTAATATGAGCCCACTCTCCTAATCCATCTATTCTATTCATACTTAAATTCTTTGAGATATTATGATTAGTGTGTGTGGGACACTTTTGGTCCTGACAAAGTTCTTCATATCAATCTGCCAACCACCTCCCCAGACTAAATAGGGAGGGAAGTCGTAGATCATAGCACAAATAGTTCAATGCAGATTGAAGGTACAACACAGGTAGCAAGAATAGATCAAAATTTCCCTTCATAACCATGAGGGAAAAAGGCAGGTAGAATCCTGGCCCTTATGAACTCATGCATATCAGTCATTGTGGTTGCTACATAGTCCAATTGCCGGATACATCAAAACCTCCGCTAATAGTACCTGGCTCCGGACAAATTAATGTAAGAGATGAGGTTAACCATCGTTGAACAAACACGGCAGGATATTTTAGGCCGGGATGTATGACTCCAGAATCAGTTGCTGTCGGGAGGGAGATGTAATCTCAACAATCAGATACATAAACTTCCACTCTCCGTCCTCTTTGTCTTTGAACATCTCTGTGAAGACTTTCCCAGCTCCATGTGGGCCGCGAATGTAGAAATTAACCTGAAGTTGAAGTCACAAACTCAGGTCATGAATCCAAATTCTAATAGTTTGAACCCAGTTCAGGTAGAAGTTCAAAGATGACATCAATTTCTCTTTTTTTCACCCTTATTAAGTTTTGGATAAGTTGAAATCTGGGTTTTAAAAAGAGCGAAGCGCTCGTTTTTCGGAAAAAAACGCTTGCAAAACATGTACTAGGATTATTTCATTAAAGACACAACATATTACTTAGAATAATAACACAATATCGTAAAAGACAAATAAAACTTCCAGCACAATACCAAATTCAAAGTGTTAAGGGTGGTAAGAAGAACTAAACAACTAAGATCGAAAGATTCTTAAATTATTATGAAATCATTTAAGGCTCTAATCTCTAGTCATCAAAAAAATCATCATCATCTTCACCAAAAGTATCCCTATGGACCTCATCTCCATCCCTAAACTCCATATCATCTTCCATATAATTTCCCATATCTCCCTTGATCTCTTCTTCATCCTCATCAACAATGTTCATTCTTCGAGGTATTGAATTAGAAGAGGGCTTAAAAAGACTCTTCCCTTTGTCCTTTCTCAAGGTTCTAGCTCTTGTTGCATATCCAGGCTTCGCTGCATTTGTGGATGTACTTTCCCCACAATGTGATGAGCGAAGCGCTAGCAGTAAAATTTACCGAAGCTCATCAGAGTCTGAGTCGATTTTTTTTTGTTTGTTTAATTTCCTAACTCATTCTAACCCTAATACTATTCTATTTCAGCCCAAAGTCTTTTCAGCCCAAAGTCTTTTCAGCCCAAACTCATTTCATTATTAAAAGGAAAATAAAATAAAAGGGCCCATTTCAGCCTTTAACGAAAAGCGCGCTTTTCTTAGCTCTTCGCGCTTCGCCGAAAGCGCTAAAAAGCACTCAAAAGCGCGCGCTTTCAGTCAGCATCAGCGCTTCTCAATACAAAACGCTCAGGGGAGCGCCTAGCGCTTTTTAGCGCTTTAAGCGCGCTTTTTAAATCCCAGGTCGAAATAAACATTACCTCGATATGCTCAACTTTATCTTCATCAACCCATGTCCTGTTGGGAACACGCTGACGAGCAGCCCGGTTCCTGCTTTCTGATCCGTAGCCTGTAATTGGGGATCCAATCCTCACTCTAACCTGTACATAGCAAAATGATTCACTCAACTTGGAATAAGCAATTGATACACCATGAAAGGCTATTGTAAGCTAGGTGTTGATGCCTAAACCTACGACCACTATACCTAATAGAGATGATGGCTCGTCGGCTACAACAGAAATAGTCTGTTTCTTCAGTCATTGTCATGTTATTAAATGCCGTCTATAATAAATACACAAAAACAACTTTATCCACAACTTGAGCTCAAAAAACGTACAGCTATAGTAGTACCTCCCCATTTAGTACCAATATTCCAACTTCTTTTTCAAAAAATTTCCTTCAGTTAGAAAACTGATTAGCTGCAGTTGCACAGTGGAAACCAATTCATATCAACATTATTATTGCTAATTGTGAATCTTTCAGTGTCAAAGAATTCAGGCCATAATGAGTTCAGCCAAGGTTAGTGAATATAGATAAGCAAAGGATGTCCAACCACGTGTTTTGAACTGTATCATAAACCTTAGTAGAAGGCAGTTTACTTGTCAAACTATGAAACTATGGGCAACCCAATTAAGGCAATCTAATTTAAGATTTAACTTCAAGAAGTTAAATCCTAAATGGTATATCATGAAACAAGTCTTTTCAATGTATAGGTAAAATGTAATCCATAAATTATGTTTGACAAACTGCAAAAATATGAACGAAGATTCCTGGTAAGGACATACCTGACCGTCATCTTGAATCCTCTTGAGAGCTTTATTAAATATCTTGTATCTGTGAAAGAAAATATGTACCATAAATTAATTTATGGCTGGATGTTGAGAATATTGGTGAAACAGATCCAGATAGCAATCCAAGCTCCTTACTCTTTTGGTTGAAAGATAAGTTCACTAAAAACAGCATAAGCAGCGGCAGCAGCAACTCCAAGCCCTGCGAGGATTATTAAAGAGTACGAAGCGCCTTCTGTAAATGTCACTGGCTTCTCTGGGATGATATCTGTTGGGGCATCAAAGGGATCTTCAAAAGCAGATATATCTTTGCGAGTCTGTCAAAAAGGAAAGAAGGAAAATCAGTAAAAACAATTACTTGGGCTGCAAACATGTTTTTGAGATGCAAATTGAAGATGAACCAAAATGGAGCTATTCATGAAGCTAGAACAACACCTTGCTTCTCAGGTTCAAACATTATTCAAAAGAGATATTTTTCAACAAATCACAAAAAAAATCATGAAAAGGTCACAGCATCTTGCGACAATTTATATTTGTCACTTCCAGCATGCATGCAATATGCAATTTTGACATAAAAGCACCATAGGACTAAGCTCATGAAAAGGAAATTATCAATTGCTAGATTAATCATTCTGGTTACTATATTTAAAGGCAAACCTCAGATTTGCTTTGTTTCGTTGATTCTGATGTTTTTGATGCGAAGGATCTAGCAGAGAAAGGCACTTGAGAAGTGTTTATATCACTTATCCTGGTAGGTTCAAATAGGGACCTGGAGCACGCAAAAGTCGGCCTGCTCCTTGACTTATTGGGTGGCAATATACCTGCTGATATCAAATACAGACAGTAAGAAGAACACATAAGAACATACATTAGGACAGAACATAAATCTCTCCCTTTATCACGCACAGCTAGAACAAATTAATTTTCACCATCGTTTGTTGAGGACTGCTTCAGCTTTGATGTCACCTTGTGACCCCCCATCGAGACATCACTGGCAGCAGGGTTTGAGATAGCAGCACTAGCACAGCTGGGAGTATTTGAATTCAACTTAATGCTGCTTTCTTCGGCAGATTGTTTGCTGGCTTCTGCAATCATTTGAAGCCCCCTCTTGCAGAGTCCATCTCTGGGAAAGATTGAATTCGCGACTGGAAGTATTTGAGAGATGGGTTCTGCGGTAGCAATCCACAATAGAACAAGAGTTAGGATTTGTCGGCCAACATAATGAATTACAAAGAACAAAACATCAGTGATTTCAAATTCTCAATTTGAGCGATCAAATCAGTTGCCACTCCATCTATCACCATCCTTAACAAAAACTATGCCTTCATCCCAGTATGCGGGGTAGACTAGATCATATCTCGACGTCCTTTACCAGAAACAAAACAACGGCAAAGGGAGTTCTCCATAACTCAATAATTTCTAACAAGAAAACATAACATCCTAAGCCTGAATAATATCCTTCACTTAATATTTAAGTTGACACTTCCAGCTTTGGGCAATGTCATGATTCATAACCCCAAGTTCAATACCAATGGAGCTAAGAGCTGCCACTGATGCATGAGAAACCAAATAACTAGAGAAAGGTCAAGTTAGAGTTACACAAAGAAAGTCATTTCAATTCTCGACACCAAAGTTGGCCCAGCACCACCATTATCCGAGTTCCGTTAGCACTCTCCGCCAAGTAAACTACAGACATGCTCATTTTCTCAGCACAAACAGACCGATTACATGCATCGAGAAACTAATAAAACATGGACATGTTTATTCACCCCATAACAGAGACAAAATTTCATCTCATCCTTTTTTTCTTCAACAGGAACGGGCACATACATGATACAACTAACTAGAACCAAAAGTTTCCTTCTTCCATTACATAAACGTTCTCTAAAAAGCAAATTTTAGGTTTCAATTCTATAATGAGGGGATATAAATAAGCCATAAACCAACGTACATAAACACAGGAAGAGAAGTGAGGTACCTCTGCGAAATAATACGCGAGGCGAAGCAGAAGGCTGATTGGGGATGAGGAAAGAGAGAATTCGTCGAGGTAATTGGCGAGCCGCCATTCTGACCTTTTCTTCTGATTATGATTGAAACCCTAACGGCAATCTACGGCGGTGGACCGTCGGATGTCGGAGAGAGCTATGAGCATATAAGTGCTGAATTTGCGTTCTGCTCCTTCAAGTTTTGGAAAGAAGATGGATTGACAGAGGGGTTTAAACCCAGGAGGGGTTTTAAAGTCGTACGAGTCTATTACCCGGTCAGACCATGGACTAATTATAGGATAAAATATGTAGAAGAATAGTGTTTTAAATTCGGGGTCAATTTTAAATAACTCTAGATTCGGGGTATTTTTTTCAAAGAAGAGCACAGCTCTAGGGACTAATTTGAAAATCTGGTAAAAATAGAAACCCCTCCGCCGGTCTCCTTCTCCGGCTGAAAATTCCAACCAGTGGTTGCGCAGCGATCAGACCAGGTGGATGATGTCGTTTTTCGTCGCTAGAAAACCGGTTGGAGCAGACAATGGATATGATGATTCGACGGCAAGTTATTAATTTGCCTATTCAGGGAAAAACAATGGCGAAATCAAAGTCGAAGGAAATCGGATACTGAAGATAATCGATGGCGGAGTTTTCGACGGAAACCATGGGCTGATTGAAGAAAGTATCAGCGGGAATTTTCCGGCGAACAAAATTGAAACGTCCAGTTTTTCTTCTTCTAGATGGGTCAAAAGCAGGGCAAATTCGGGTTTAAATTGGCCCAGTTATTTGAGCTTCTTGTAGCTGCACTTTTATTTGGGTTTTGTGTTTAGAAATCGAAACTAAATAATTAAGCATGACCTTAAAGTCAAATTCTTTGGAAATACGGTATTTTTAAAAGGTTATCAAAAAATAGAGTTTAATTAGAATAGTAAAAGGTAAAATGTATAAGTTGCAATATTAAAAATTATTATGCAATGTGTAGTTGTATTAAAGTTTATAACATGATTTATGCAACCCGGAAATTTTATCTAAATTTCTTCTAATTTAAATTTTAAACATTGGTATTTCCATGACTTATGGAAAGATCGTCTTTCAAGAGACGGAGTCTCAAATTAAAAACATTAGAAATCAAATGAAAATTTTATATCATCAAATAAAAAATGCTAAAAATTAAAATTAAAATACTTAAAGTTCTTAGAGTTGATTTTAAAACATCAAAGTGTGCAACAAAATGTGACATTGACATAGGAAAAATAAAGCATTAATATTAGAACATCAAGAATAAATTAGATAAATATCTAATATTAAAAAAAAGTTTGTCTCTTGAAAGACGGTTTTTCCTTTTTTTTAAAAAAAAAAATTGGGTAATAACTCAAATGAGCCCCCAATAAAATCTCTCCCCTCCCCTTGCCCTGGTGGGAATTGAACCCATGACCTCATGGTAGTAGCCTCCCCTTGCCCTGGTGGGAATTGAACCCATGACCTCATGGTAGTAGCCTCCCCTTGCCCTGGTGGGAATTGAACCCATGACCTCATGGTAGTAGCACTAGACTTCAACCGCTAGGCTAACATTCAATTCCAGAAAGACGGTCTTTCCATAAGTCATGGAAAGACCAACATTTAAACTGCAAATTAGAAGAAATTAAGATAAAACTCTCATGTTACAGTAATCGGGTCATAAAACTTATAATTGTTGCAGTTATTAATAAATTTTTAATATTGCAACTAGTACCTTCTACCTTTTAATTATTTTAATTAAATCACATCTTTTAATAATCTTATGGAAATACGGTCTTTCCTAAAACTATGCCAAAAAAGAAACATCAATATTGAAAGACGATTTTTCCATAAGTCATGGAAAGATCAAGGTTTAAAGTGCAAATTAGAAAAAATAAAGATAAAATTTTCGGGTTGCAGGAATCGAATTATAAACTCTATAACTACTACACGTTGCATAATAAATTTTTAATATTGCAACTAAGACCTTTTACCTTTTATTATTCTAATTAAACACCGTCTTTTCATAAGTTTATGGAAAAACGGTCTTTCCCAAGACTTTACCCACCAAGAATACATTACATAAAAATCTAATATTAAAAAATATGAAATATCAATATTAAATTTTAAAAAATCAAATCACACTATCGAACTATGAAGAACATATTAAATAAAAATCTAATAAAAAAATAAGTAACATGAATCTTAAAATTTTAAAAGTCACTATTGAAACATAAGAATAAATAAACTTGGCAAAGTCTTGGGAAAGACGGTCTTTCCATATGCTTATGGAAAGATGGAGTTTAATTAGAATAATAAAAGGTAAAAAGTTTCAGTTGCAATATTAAAAATTTAGTATGCAACATGTAGTAGTTATAAAATTTATAACCCGGTTCATGCAACCAGAAAATTTTATTTTCATTTCTTCTAATTTACACTTTAAACCTTGGTTTTTCCATGTCTTATGGAAAGACCGTCTTTCAAGAAACATACTCAATAAACTTCATGTATAAAACAAATAAAACCACTATAAAAAATACTATGACAGTAATAGAGTCAAACATCACATATAATACTAAAAATACACATCAAATTACAATAGTTAAACATCAAATAAAAGTACTAAAATGCACATAAATTATAATAGATAAACATCAAATTAAAAACACTATAATACACATCAAATTAGAATAGATAAACATCAAACCATTACACTAAAGCATGTAAAGAAAACTTAAATACACATAAAGTATAAAACATCAAGTGTCACATCGAAATGTGACACAAATATCAGAGAATATAAAACATCAGTATTAAAATTTAGAAAACTAAATCGCACCGTTGAAACATCAAATGGTGAACAAACTAGTGTGAAAGTGAAAAAAGATAATAAAACATTAAATTTAAAACACTATAATACACATCAATCAAAATGAAAGTATAAATTTAAAATAACAAAATATCACTAATTCGTGCAATCAACATATATAAAGTGTCAAAATTTTAACATTTAAACACAATATTTGCAATAAGAGATCAAATTTTAACATTAAAACACGTGATTTTCATGACAAAAAAGAGTTATGAAAAACATCATAGGGTTTGGTTAAAACATCAAGTACTGAATATGAAACATCAAGTCTAGTGATTAAAACTCGCGCATTGCGCGGAAATGAGGAAAAAATTGATTCGTGAATTTTCCGACCCAGATTCTTGACCTGCGAGATTCTTATGACCCGGAATCATTATTTCTCCAATTATTTATACCAAACACCTCCCAAAAGTGGTATTTACACCTAGATCCCTCATTCATCTCTCAAACCTTCTTAAATTGTATTTGGAGCCCTATGTCTAATTAAACTTGATAATATTGCATGTTAATCCTTGGTCTCGTGAGACCTCGAATGGCGTGAGCCGCATGCGGGGAGACCCGCACGTATGGTTTTTAGGGGGATCTGGTCGAAAGACCGGCCGACGCCCACCCGACTAGAGGGACTGAGAAAAGCAGCCTTTATAAAATAAAGAAATAGTAGCATGGATGCTAGGAATGAAGCCTGCCAATGCCCCTTACAAGAATATCATTAGTAGAAGAGCCACATCCACGATCATTAGTTCGATTTAATGTATATGCAGTAGAAAAATTACGTCAATCTATTGAAATCTGGTATGCTACAAGTGAATATTTGCGACAGGAGATGAATCCAAATTTTAGGATGACTGACCCCTTATACATCATTATTGTACACCCTTTCACATATATAACGCAACCCAATTTACCTTATATTTTTTTTAGTCGGACGGTCTCGCACAAGACTTTGTCTTATTCAATTACCCTCCCAAATGTAGCTTTCTATTTTCCTTTTTAATTCGTCTTACGAATAACTTTATTTATAAAAATTTTCACAAGTAACAAATTAAATGTGTTATATCAAACATCCAATTTTTTCATCATTTAGTAAATTTTGACATTATTCATGTAAAAACTTACTAAAATTGATTTTAACGTTATTTGGACCACTTATGGTCCTGGCAAAATTCTTGTTATTAATCTGCCAACCACCTCCCCAAACCAAATTGGGAGGAAAGTCTTCGATCATAGCACGAATAGTTCATTGCAATTGAAGGTGACAAGATGTATTTGCCGTAAAGAAATGATCTAGGAATAAATAGAATATAAAAGAAAATAAAGTCCTACTAAGATTCTGGCTTAGTAATCAAGACTTATCCAGAATCAATCAAATCAATGAAATAAAATCAATCCTTATTTACACTAACACCCCCCTCAATCGAAGCGTCGGATGCTCGACGATGCAAAGCTTAGACCTGAAGAATTCGAACAGAGGACGTGAAAGTCCCTTGGTGAATATGTCAGCAATTTGAAGACTAGTGGAAACATGGGCAATGCGAAGCTTGCCAGAGGAGACCAACTCACGAACAAAATGATAATCGATGTCGATGTGCTTTGCCCTCTTGTGTGCAACGGGATTTTGAGCCAAAAAATGGCATTGTTGTTGTCACATAACAACAGTGGAGAACTGGAAAGCGGGACACGAAGATCGCGAAGCAAATGAGACAGCCAAACTACCTTTGAAGAAGTGTTGGCAAGGGCCAAATACTCTGATTCAGTACTAGAGCGAGAGACAGTGGGTTGCTTCTTCGCGCTCCAGGAGACCAAATTACCGCCGAGAAAGACTGCATAACCATACGTGGAGCGCCGGGTTTCCAGACAGCAAGCCATTCAGCATATGAATAACCCAAGACCTCCGGAGTGTTGGCAGAGCTAAAAGTAAGACCAAAATGTAGCGTGCCACAAACATATCGAAGAATCTGAGTGACCACAGAAAAGTGATCAACACGAGGGTCCCGAAGAAACTAACTAACGATGTTAACCGAAAAAGCCAAGTTTGGTCGAGTGATCGTCAAGTACTGGAGAGCACCAACCAGGGATCGGTAACGAGTCGGATTCTGAAAATGAGAACCGGTGGAGCTGTGTAACTGTGAACCATGAACAAAAGGAGCAGTGACCGGAACAGTATCAGACATGTCGGCCCGAGTAAGAATATCCCAAGCAAACTTACCTTGTCCAAGAAGTAAGCCCAGTGAAGTGGGTGAAACCTCTAGGCTAAGAAAGTAATGCAGAGCGCCAAGATCCTTAATAGCGAACTCCCAATGTGTCCTATCAATGAACTAGCGGAGGAGCATGGAATCATTGCCAGTGAGGATGATGCCATCAACATGTACCAGGAGATAAAGCAAAGACGTCCCTCTAGATAAAAAAAATAAGGAAGTGTCAGCCGAACTGCACTGAAAACTGAGCTGTAAGAGATAAGTACTGAACCTCTAAAACCAGGCCTTAGCAACCTGCTTAAGACATTAAATGGCCTTTTTAGGCTGCAGACGTAATCTGGATGAAGTGGGTCCTTATAGCCAACAGGTTGTGCCATGTAGACTGGAGTATCAAGAACACCGTTCAGAAAAGCATTCTTGACGTCGTAGAAATGGCAAGGACAGTTCGTACAGTGGAAGCTTTGACCACATGATTGAAAGTGTGATCAAAGTCAAAACCCGGAATCTACGAGAACCCCTGAGCAACAAGTTGGGCTTTGTGACGATCAACTGTGCCATCCGGGCGATACTTCAGCCGATAGACCCATTTGGAGACAATAATGTTGACATTCGATGGGCGAGGAACTAAATCCCAAGTGTGTTGTCCTTTAAGGGCAGGGATCTCTTCATCCATAGCAGCTGTCCAAGAAGGATCCTTAAGAGCTGAACAGTAATCGGAAGGCTCAGACTAAGTAAGAAGAGCAGCAAGAAGACCATGTGCAACAATATCCGAGTAATCCCGTTGCTGTATAGCACTAGTGGCCTTCCGAGTAACCATCCTCTGGGGATTCGGTCGAGATTGAGAAGGTGGAGGCGTTGGTCGGGGATAGAGTGGCGGCAGTGGCAGGAGAAGGCACGAGAGGAGAAGGCACGACCGAGGATGGTGAGCTGGCCAGCGGGGACTAAGGAGGAAGCCGTCGTACATGTGTGAACTCATCATAATTGGATAAGTAAACCAGACTGGAATTCATCAACTGGAGGCAAGAAAGAGCCGAAATCACCATCATCGTCTAAAAAAGTAGAGACATCCAAAGTTGAGAGAGAGGACGCCGAAGCGGAGGAGGCGAAGGGAAAACAACTCTCGTCAAACCGCGCATGACGGGTGACATATATTTTTCCAATGGTAGTGTCAAGACAATGGAAACCCATATAATGGCAGTTGTATCCGATGAAAACACAAGGAACGCTCTGTGGAGATAGCTTGTGATCGGTCATAGGGCGAACAAAAGGGAATACTCGACAACCGAAAGGATGGAGGTTTGAGTGAATAGGATCCTGTTGATAGAGAAGACCATAGGGAGAGGCACCCTATAAAACCAAAGTAGGTAACCGATTAATGGTATAAACCGCAGTGGCAAAAGCATCAACCCAACTAGAAAGCAGAAGATGCGAATGGAATAGCATTACAAGCCCTATTTCAGCAACATGCCGATGTTTTCGCTCTGCTCGTCCATTTGGCTGAGGAGTATACGTTCATGACACTTGATGGTGAATGCTTTTAAGGCAAAATGAGACCGCGAACGCGTGTTCAAAAACTCAGTGCCCCCATCACTCTAAAAAACCTTAATGGTGGAAGAAAATTGATTTTCAACCAAAGCCTCAAACTATAAGTATCAAAAAACTCGGATTTGCGATGAAGCGGGAAAAACCAAGTAAAACGAGAGTGATCATAAAAAAATAAGGCATAATAAGAAAAACCAGTCTTAGATAAAACTGGGGAAGGACCCCACAAATCATAGTGTACTAAATCCAGAACGCGCGCAACACGTTTAGTGTTTTCAACAAAAGATAACCATTGCCCCTTGGCCATAACACACAGAGTACAAGTATGCAGTTTAGGTAATAAAGAGGAAATAGAAAGGAAACCAGACTTCTGCAACCCGAAAATAACTGCAGTTGGCACATGTCCTAGGCGAGCATGCCAAAGCTTGAAGGATGCCCGTCCTTTATTCTGCTGCAAAAAGAAACCAGTGCTGCGTCACCTTTGTCTAACACGTACAGACCTCCATTACTGTGGCCCCTGCCCACAACTGCCCTGGATACTTTGTTCTGAATAACAAAGTTCCGATCATCAAAGGTAACAGACACATTCAAATCTCTGGTCAGTTTACTAATAGACAGTAAATTCTTAGTAATCTCAGGAACAACCAGAACATCATACAGTGTCAAATGCTTAGAAATATGAGAGTCACCAACATGCAAAATCTGAATAGAAGCACAATTACCAACATAAACTTGAGAATTGCCGGAATAGGGAGAAGCATTGTCCAGGCTGGAGGCTGAAGATGCCATGTGACTGGTTACGCCGAAATCAAGATATAGTCTGAAGTGCTCGCAGAGGGGTTCAGCTGCATAGACGCCTGGAAGTTTTCTGCCAAGTGAGTCGAGTCTGTACGACGAGTCTGAGCTAATATCTTATAGCAAGTAGCAGCAAAATGACCGAGCCGTCCACACCAAGTGCAGTGCAACCGACCACGATCAGTACCTGAGCCTAAGGCGGGCGGCTGAGCATAACCAGTAGACCGGCCACTACAGCGTCCACCAAAGCGACCGCCCCTGGCGGCGCATAGACCGAACGCGCCTTCGCCCCTCACCGGCGTGTGATCCCACGCGCAGCAGGCTGAGGGATTTTCTCCCACCGCGAAAGCAATCGGCCTGGACACCGGAGCAGAATTCCCCTGTAAATTTTTTAAGAACGCCTCGTGGTTCTTGGCACGAGATAATACATCGGCATATAAGGGTGTAGGGGAAGAATTAATCAACGGGGCAGAAAAATCTTTGAACTCAGACCCGAGAGTAGTTAAAAACCAAATTATCTGATCATCGTTAGAAACGGGAGAACCCATTAGGGATAACTGCTCAAAAATATCTTTAAATTGTAAATGGAGTTCATGAATGATACCGCTCTTACGTATACCGTTGGCATCTGCATAAAGGCGTCGGATAGTGGATGTGCTGTTGTTTTGAAAAGTGGCACAAAAGCTGTCCCAGATGTCCTTAGCAGTCACACACGAAGTTGGGAGTTCGAAAAGGGCCTCAGGAGAGAGAGAGGAGAACAGCAGACTGCAGACCCTCTGGTCTTCACCAATCCAGAGGTCAAAAACTTCCTTGGCCAATTTGTAAGCTGCCCGAGCCACCGCATGGTCAGTCATGGAGCCGGCAGGAGGAAAGCGGAGGGCGGCGACAAATGAGGAAGACGGTGAGCCGGCCGGCGGCAGAGTGGGGAGAGGTGGGCATTTAGTCGACCTATCGAGATAACAAAAAAACTTATGAAGTCTGAGGACGTATTCAATCTGACGTTTCCAAAGAAGAAAGTTGGACTTATTGAGCTTGATTTGCATCATTTGGAGAAGGGTATTGAACGATAATTTTTTACTGGCCATGATGAGAGTGGCGTTGGAATTTTTTTCTCGAAATGTAGAGGGGAAGGAGAGGTTCGGCCACTGGAAGGAGAAGAAGGATGACAGATGAAAAAAAACCCTAAGTTTGGAAGGTGAATCAGAACACTGCTCTGATACCATGACAAGATGTATTTGCCATAAAGAAATGATTTATTGCTGACAGGAATAAATAGAATACAAAGGGAAATAAAGTCCTACTAAAACTCTGGATTAGACAAAAAAGTTATCCAGAATCAAATAAATCAATCAAATAAAATCAATCATGATTTACTGTAACCCAAGGTACAACACAGGTAGCAAGAATAGATCAAAATTTCCCTTCATAACCATCCGGGCCCTTATGAACTCGAGAAACCTTTCCGAGATCATTGTGGTTACTACATACTCCAATTGCCGGAAGCATCAAAACCTCCCATTAGAGTACCTGGCTCCGGACAAATTAGTGTAACAGATGAGGTAAACCATAGCTGAACAAGCATGGCAGGATCTTTCAGGCCAGAATGTATGACTCCAGAATCAGTTGCTGCCGGGAGAGAGTTGTAATCTCAACAATCAGATACGTAAACTTCTACTCTGTCTTTGAACATCTCTGCGAAGACTTTCTCGCCTCCATGTAGGCCGCGGATGTAGATATTAACCTGAAGTTGAAGTCACAAACTCATGGCATGAATCCAAATTCTTATAGGTTGAGCCCGGTTCAGGTACAAGTTCAAAAATGACATCAAATTATCTTTTTTTTCTTTTCGCCCTTGTTAACTTTCGGATTAAGTTACCTCGATATGCTCAACTTTATCTTCATCAACCCATGTCCTGTTGGGAGCACGTTGGCAAGCAGCACAGTTCACTAAAAATAGCATAAGCGGCGGCAACTGAGTATGAAGCACCTTCTGCAAATGTCACTAGCTTCTCTGGGATGATATCTGTTGGGGCATCAAATGGATCTTCGAAAGCAGATAATTCCTTGCAAGTCTGCTGAAAGGAAGGACGTAAAAACAGCCAAAACAATTACTCGTGCTACAAACAAGCATTTTGAGATGCAAATTGAAGGAAGAACCAAAATGGAGCTATTCATGAAACAGGACAATGCCTTGCTTCTCAGGTTCAAACAGTATCCGGAAGAGATGCTTTTCAACGAATCACAAAAATTATGAAAATGACATATATTTATCACTTCCAGCACTTCTACAAAATGCAACTTTGACGTGAAAGCCCCGGAGAAATTTCTATAAATGTGGCTACAATAACCTGCAGCGGAAGCAGGTGTGGAGGACGCATTTGTCAAATGCACCCTTTTAATTTTTGCATTTTTTTGTTCTGATTTTCTAAGGACGCATTTGCCAAATGCGTTCTCGTTGATTTTTTGTTTTTTTTGGTCTGGGATTGAAGAAGACGCATTCGGGGAATCTGTATTATATCTGATCGCCATGATGGAATTTTAAATGTAATGAGACGTGCGGAGGAATGGATGGAGCCAGCTGGATACCACCGATTTTTCTTGCGTCATTTTCAATCAAACTTCCTTAGTGCTGAGAGTGGGAAGTTTAAGAATGTGCTTCTGAAGACTCTAGTTTTCCATTTTTTTGAATGTCTGTTTTACTGAATGCGTCCTCCTATCCACCCGTGCTGCCGCGTCCTCGAGGACGCATTCGTGAAATGCATCCTCCAATCCGCTGATTTCCGCCGCTGCACGTCCTCGAGGATGCATTCATGAAATGCGTCCTCCTATCCACCCGTGCTGCCACGTTCTCGAGGATGCATTCGTGAAATGCGTCCTCCAATCCTAGAGGACCTCCTATCCACCCCGCCCTGCCACGTCCTCGAGGACGCATTCGTGAAATGCGTCCTCCAATCCGCTGATTTCCCTGTGCCACGTCCTCGAGTACGCATTCATTGAATGCGTCCTCCATTTCTGCATCTAGCACCGAAACCCAGATTTTTTTCACTTCACTTTCTTTTTGTAATTTGGTTTGTCCTCGTGCTCGAATTCTCTCTCCTCGCTGCTTTCCTCGGCCGACTGTTCCCCGCTCTCCGTTTCCCGTATTGTCTTCGCAAGTTGTCCTTCTCAAAGTTGTCCGGTGATTTTTCTTGCTCTCCGTTTGTTGCTTCAGTTGTTTGTTTTTATATTTTTACTGAAATTCATGTCCACCTCGCAGCCGGAGGCTTCTCCTGCTATTGTGTGGTAGATTTCACCCTCGGAGACTTCCGTTGACCGCCGCGCACCATCGCCGTTGACAGTCATTGACCGCCACATTGACCGCCATCTCCTCCACGAGTTTGAGCCACACGCGTAGCAAATTTTTGAATTTTTTAACGGTATTTAAAGAATTCATTATTATACGAATGTGTTGATTGATTTTGTGCGATTTGTTCTCTAATAATTTTTTATTGAATTAGGTGTAACATTGTTATTTCTGAAGTACTTGAAAAGATCTTGTCGATAAGAATGTGTTTAATGATTGTGTGTAGTTTGAGTGATTATGTTTCTTGATTCTATGAAATTGTTGAATGAGAGGATTCGTGAATATGTGTGAATTGATTATGTGTGATTTGTTTACTATTGTTTGTATTAAAGTTGTAGTAATAGTTTAATTAATGTGGCGTAAGTGAGCACACATTTTAGGATAGTGTAATAGTTTGAAAATTGATAATAGTGTAATAGTTTGAAAATCGATAATAGCATAATAGTGTATTGTCATTCTGAATATCGAATTAAATGTTACATATTTGTACAATGCAGTAGTTCGATGTTTTTGACTATGTACCTGTATAAAGAGGGTCAAATTAAGTTTGATTTAACTGTGGGTGTGTATTATGACCCTCTCATACCGGAGAGGAACGTGACTCTCGAAAGGAGGTTAAGCCACTCCGAGTTAGTTCATTTAATTTTCAGAAGGCTTGGTATTGCAAGCGTGAGGTTTCAGTTGAAAATATATTACCATTGTCCTGAGCTGATTGGTTCGGCCGTATACTATCAGTGTTATAATGTGAAAGATGACGAGTCTACCACGACATTCTTCGACATTGTTCATCGAATGTCCTTGTTCTCAACAGATTTGTACATTATTGTGGAGAAGATGTCAAGAACCATTGACTGTGCCGGTGATCATAGTTCGGGCACGTTCGTGTCGTTGTTGAGGAACATGCAGAACTGTACACCTTTGCCAACCTTACCACCCCCTGTTGATTGCCAACGTTTTGCCGTTGGTGAGTCTAGACAACCTAGTGCATATGTTCACGTCGACTGCGCTCAGCTGTCCACAAGTGGTGGTATATATGGTGGCATCATGGTGGGCATCATGAGGACCTGAATGAGTTTAATGGTGATTATGTGGGTGAAATTGACGAGTATATTGTTGGTCATGTTGGGAGCGATGAGGATGGTGAGGAAGGGGAACTTGGTGAAGACAGTGAAGATGATCGTTCCTTATCAACTGATTTGTCCAGGGAACGAAGATGAAGTAGTGGTGTGCACGAATAGTGTAGCCACGTCGTTCCATATTTTGGAAAATCCTGATACGGAGGCCTACTTTAGGGATTATGAGGGCCCTGATGAGAATGACTATGGCCCAATGAATTGTGGTGATGGAGTTACTCATTATGTTCAAGCGACTGGTGAAGTGGCATTGGGTATGTGATTTCGGACGAAGCCAGAATTGGTAGAAGTTATTTCGAGGTGAAGTTCCATGATGAATAGGGAACACAGGGTCGTGGAGAGCAGGTCACACACATGGTATGCAAAATACAAGGACGTTGTTGTAGGAACCAGTAATTGTCATTGGGTTGCTAGAGGCAGCAAAAAGGCTTTGCATGGTATGTGGGAGATCACCAAATGGGCAAGTAGTCATGCTTGTGTTGGTGCTGGTCGATCAATGGGTAACACTAACCTAATATCGTTGATGATTGCCCGTGCAATTCACCACCACATTGACGTTAACCCTTCTTACATGGTGAAAGATGTACAAGCGCATGTGAAGGCGGAGTTAAATGTGATCCTTTCCCATAAAAAGACGTGGTATGCTCAACAAAAGGCAATTGACATGGTGTTTGGAACTTGGGAGGAATCCTTTGAACAGTTGCCTACATATATGGATGAGCTAGTCAGGGAAAATCTGAGCACCGTTGTTGAGTGGGCAGATGTACCTGATAGAATACATGGGCATGGGTGTAGGAAATTTAAGTTCATTTTCTGGGCATTTGGTCAGGTTATCGATGCATTTCGCCACAGTAGGCCAATGATTAGTGTGGATGGCACTCATTTGAGAGGTGCATACAAGGCCACAATGCTAGTTGCTGTGACGTATGACGCAAACGACTACATACTCCCCATTGCTTATGCCATTGTTGACGGTGAAACTAACGAGAGTTGGAACTGGTTCATGCAGAGACTGCGTATCCATGTGGTTGGTGGTGATAGTAGGCCAATCTGTATTATATCTGATCGCCATGATGGAATTTTAAATGTAATGAGACGTACGGAGGAATGGATGGAGCTAGCTGGATACCACCGATTTTGCTTGCATCATTTTCAATCAAACTTCCTAAGTACTGAGAGTGGGAAGTTTAAGAATGCGTTTCTGAAGACTCTAGTTTGGCAGCTTGGTGGTGCCAGATGAGAGAATATGGGGAGGGAGTACAAAGAGGAGTTGGAGAGCATCGAACCATTTGCTTGGGAATGGTTGATACAACATGATGCCAGTAAGTGGTGCCTTGCCTTTGATGAAGGTGATCGACGTTGGGGAATTCTAACAACCAATTTTTCAGAGAGTTACAACAACTGTTTAAGGCGCACATGACATCTCTCAATAATTGCGTGTGTCAAAGCGACATTTGAGCGAACAGTTGAAATGTTTGCTAAAAGGGTAATAGATGCCACAAATTGGAGGTACTTTCTAGATTCATTACAATTCTTTATGTGTTTATGGACTAGATTCTTGACTCTAAATTGATGTTGAAATGTTTAGGTTTGCGTTCCATTCTAGGATTTGGAAAAAATTTCAGATACAAGACACTTGACCACAGGGACATATTGTCACTGTTTTTGGGCATGCGTCACAAACTTATGTGACAAGGACCATTGATGGCAGCATTGGTGAGAGCTAGTACATGGTCAAATACCGGAGAAAGAAGTGTACTTGTTGTGAATGGAAAATTTTCCGATTCCCATGTTCGCATGCATTGGCTGTCTGTTGGCAAAGGCGTGACAATCCGACTACTCTTTGTGACAGGGTATATCACACGACCACCTATGTGCAAAAATATAGTTAGGGTTTCATGCCTGTACGAGATCCATCACTATGGCAATGTGCTAGTTGGAGGCTGATTCCCGATATTGAAAAGTTCCGCAATAGGAGACGTGGACAGTTTGCAGAGAGAAGGATAAGGAATCAAATGGATGAAAGGGTGCCGGGTGATTCTAGAGACTTCCATAGGTGAGGGCGTGATTAGAGTTGTGTATGTAATATGCAAATTGACACTATTATTTTATGTACCTAGTAATCTTGCTATGTCTAAGGGTTTTCAACAACGGGCTAGGTTTTCATTCTACTGCTGGTTGATGGAATACTGATGTCAGACACATCCGGATACCTTATCCCTTTGCTTTATTTGTCGATATTGATGGACCTCGGGGCAGCACATCAGTACAGTTGGGGTAGTGCCATTTTGGCACCCTTGTACAGGTGCTTATGTGACGCTGTCATCCCACAAGCTAAATCCATATATGGACCACTTGTCTTACTACAGGTAACAATGTTGGTTAATCTTGTCAATTGTACATATTGTCGATAGTGACCTCTTATATTATACTAATATTTATTTTATTTTTTGTCAGCTGTGGGCATGGAAGCGAATACCTTCCATCCGTCCGACCGGATGACTGAATGTGACCGTTATGATAAGTGTTGTTGGATCCAGGTACGTATTGAATTAGTCAGGAGTCAATTTTTAAACTACAAGGAAATTGCTAGGAATGACTAATAATATTCATTTTGTTCCTGACAGGTGGAGAGCCCGGTACGATTGATCACAATCACCTATGCATGTATTTAAAGTTTACCGTGATTAGTTGACATCTCTCCATGACAGACAAGTATATTGAAATTTGAATTTCCTATAATTGAACTAATGGAAATAAAGGTTTTCCTCACCTAGCGACAACACCTATAGGTTATTGCAGTTCATTTGGCAGCCGTACACGGAGGATGTCGTGCAACAATTCCCACATTACTGTACGGCCGGTAGCAATAACTAGCTATTGTCTGTTGACCTCATTAGCTGGCATGTCGTGGAGTACCATCACGTACATCGTGTTCTTAGGCAGTTTGGCCTCATCCAGCCAATACCCAACCAGTTGGTCACTAAGGATGAACATAAACTTATTCATGCTAGAGACCGTCGTGAGAGGTCAGGAATGGATGGCCGTGTAGAACTGAGAAGATATCTCGATGCTTGGGAACATTGAGGAGAGCAACATGTTTATGTGCGAGGGTCAACGGGTCTGTGCACACCCAGTCGAGAATACATGGAGTGGTATTTTCGAAGAACAGTGACCCTAATTGATTAACCAGGCCGAGCCAAAATAATTACGGAGGGTTATCATGGAGACGGGGCTACTATGGAGTATATGGTATTTCCTAAATCTCTAATAGTTTTCACAATTAATACTATACGTTTCCTCAAAATTAAGTATCTGAAATATTTACCTCATTCGTGTAGTTGCAAGAAATGTCTCAGATGAGAATTATGTTGGATATAAATTTGGACGATTGTCCCCCACGTATCGTAAACATGATCAGGGAGGTACACGATGTTGCCACACGTACTCTACAGTAAGCGCATGACCCCTCAAGACTGCAGTTTCATCAGCCATTTGTGCACTGTGAGAAACCTCCACCTGGTGTGAGATACAATGACATTAGAAGCCACCGTCTACCTCCACTTGGTCGACAGGGTGCTCTGCGACTGCGTGCTGGGGCCCATACAGACCACCTTGGTTCATCGCAAGCTAGACCCTCATATGCGTGTCCGACAGACCCTGGAGCATCACATGGTGGACCATCACATTATGACACTACTACGGCTGATTTCACTGCATATCATACTGTCGCATACTGCTCGATTAGATACCGGTGGTTTTCCACATGTCCAGCATGGTTCATGTTAGGACACAGGAGACGATATGGAGGAGGATATTCCAGAGGGAGCTCCAGATCACGCCATACATGTTTCTTCTGAGATGATCGTTCCATGACGCACATCCCACACCATACGCCCTCCACCATGTGGAACATGTGGAAAGCTTTGCTGACGCCGTCATTAGTACATTACATGACATTGATCACTCATTTCATTACGTGTGACACGTCTTCTTCGGATATTGTACATTTATGTTTAATTACATTCATTCCTACTATATATTACTGCAATTTTTAGAATAACATAAAACAAACACAAGTCTACTTATGTGCTATATTCACCCGAAACAAAAACATAAAGAACAATAACTTATAAGTTATATAATTTGCTGATTAAAATCCCGTACTTTATATTGAGGACGCATTCATAAAATGTGGGATTATAAAAAAATCATATGTTAAATTCAGTACCCATTTTTTAACACGCGAGTCAAAAAATATATAAACAATGAGGACACATTAAAAAATCTGTGAAAAATAATTTATTACAAAATAATTTATTGAATGCGTCCTCTAAATAGAATTTTAAAAAAATTAAACATTGAGGACGCATTCATAGAATGCGTCCTCAAAGTCTGCTAAAAAAATATTAAAAAATAATTTAAAGATTGAGTGCGTCCTCAAAGTCTGCTAAAAAAACAATATCAACAATGTATGAATGCGTCCTCTTCACAGATTTTTTTATAAAAAATATATACATACCGAGGACACATTCTATGAATGCGTCCTCTAAACAGATTTTATAAAAAATATATATACATATTGAGGACGCATTCTAAACATATATTTTTTAAAAAATTAAGAATGCGGACGCGTTCTCTGGTTTGCGGAAAAACACACTTTGAGGATGCATTATCTAAATACGTCCTCCACCAATGTTTCCAACTTCAGCAGTATGCACAATTGCATCCTAAATTTTTGGATCAAGCACCCAAAAATCAACCACTCGAAAGCACCATATGACTAAACTCATGAAAAGGAAATTATCATTTGGTAGATTAATCATTTTGGAAACTCATGTTTAAAGGAAAACCTCAGATTTGCTTTGTTTCATTAATGATTATGATGCTTTTGACGCGAAGGATCTAGCAGAGAAAGACACTTCAGAAGATTTTATTTCACTTATCCTAGTAGGATGATGAAATAGGGACCTGGAGCATGTAAAAATCGACCTGTTCCCTGACTCTCTGAGTGGCATATACCTGTTGATATCAGGTACAGATAGTAAGAACATATAAGAACATACATTAGGGACAGAACAAAAATATTTCCCTTTACCACATACAGTTAGAACAAATTAATTTTCACCATCTGGGAATCAGTCCCAAATGCACACACTGAAGCTAAACCACATGTACACAAGTGAGCAGGTTGCTGATGCACCCCAATTTACCATCGTTTCTGCGCCGTCGGAGATGATCGGAATATGCAAAGACAAAGCCCCCGGAGGTTTCCGGGGGGAAGACTCTGACGGCCAAGTCAGTAAACATGCAATAGGAGTGTAATGAAGAATGAATATTTGAGTTGTATAGGGTTACCTTTGGCCTTTATATAGGTAGGCAAGTAGGGCAACCGTTTTGTTTGCTTGTGGAGCAAGTACTCTCACCTTGGGCCAACCCAAAAGGCTTTACCCAAAAGGCAAAGTTATGGGCTTAAGGTCGGCCACATGGGTATTTAGGCCCATACAGATTTACACATTATCAACATGTCCCTGGAAAGCCGAGGGTTCGGCCTTCGAATTCATCCCAGGATCATGGGCTTGAATATGTGCTTGATTCTACAGATTTGTCACGATTCCCCTTTGACGGGGGTGCTTGGAACTGATGTCTGAGCGGGGGGTTTACCCTCCAAAATCCTTTAACACTTCCAGGGGTACGATGTTAGTGCCCCTAATGATGCGTCGAAGGTTTGTCCCAAGTTGAGGCTTTAAACTTGCCGTTCGAGTTGATTAATGTGTCAGGAGTTCGACCCTTGGCTTTCTAGTCTGTGTTAGAGCTCAAGGGCCTAAATCCCGCCTCTTTTATTTCTCCAGGGGCCTTCGTGCCCCTGATAATACTTTCCAAGGGATCCAGTCTTTGGGTCTTCTAATTTGTGTTAGAGACGAATGGACCTTCGAGCCCCGTGAATAGAAGCGTAAAGTTTGATTTTCTTCCTTCTAATATGAATTAGAAGACATGGGCCTTCGAATTCTGTCGTATTTAGGAAATGATAAGATGTATTAGAATCTCAGGCTCATAATCTGTGCTAGAGCCCTATATCATAATCCATGGCTCCTAATCTGTGCTGGAGCCCAAGATCATGCAAGTCTCAGTATTTTACCCCTAGAGGGTACGACCTCTAGGCTTCTAATTCTGTGTTAGAGCCCCTGGTTGTTCAAATTCTTAGAGATCTGGATGGGGGATTCAGATGTTAACCTTCCAGTCTGTGCTAGAAGTTTAGTGCGTTCGAATCTAAACTTCCGGTTGTATAAGGTTTGAATTTCCATCTTCTAAACTGCGCCAAAATCCAAGGAATTTATGTCACACGTATAGTGCATTCTTTCTTCAAGCATCGGGCCTGTGCTAGGGTTCGAAGGGTTCGAATTCCTGTGTTTAAGCATAAAGGCTCCGGGCTTCTAGGGTTCTAATCCGCGTTAGAATCCCAGGAGCTCGAATTCGCCCATTTAAGCACAGAAGACTTTTGGCTTCCGGGATTCTAATCTTTACTAGAATCCTTGGGGCTTGAATCTCTTTATGAAAAGATGAGGTGTTCGATCTTCAGCCTCCTAATTGGTGTCAGAAACCAAAGAGTTTGAATTTAGAACGGGAAGTGAAAAAATCGTGTGGGGACAACTTGATTTTCAGAGTTCAAATTCATGGTGGGAAGTGGGAAGGTCGAGAGCGTGATGTTATCTCTCTACTTTCGGGGCTCGTGAAGCCCCTGTTGAGTTCCACGCGTGCCGTTTTCCCCCAAAATGCCTTGGGTTTCTCTCCCACGTGGCCCATTTATCTACACACTTACTTTTTACGTGGTGGCCCGAGGTAATGATTACCCTTTAAAGCCCTCTATATGAAGCAGGCCTTTTGACGCTCTCACTTCACTTTTTTCTCCAAATCGCTTCCAAATATGAAAAACCCTCTTTTCTGTCAGAGCATTTTTCCGAATCTTTCTCAGAGAACTCAAATATTTTTCCAGCCAATCCACCAGTAAGTCCCCTATCCCTTAACCTCTCATTTCCGTTTGGTAATGTCGCAAACATCATCGTCGGGGAAGAACTCCATTTCAGCCTATTTCCTGGCCTTTTCTGCCACCGGTGGCATAGAAGATTCCCACCTCTAGGATTCCGACATTTTTCCTTCTTTAGCGGGTTGAAGGTTGGGGAAAGCTCCAGTAGTTGCTCTGCACCACCACCGGGGTTTCGATGGAAATGGGCCTTGTCATGGTCTAAAGTGCCGAGTTGGGTAAAGGTTCAGGAGGACAAAGAGGGCCGGACCTACTTCTTTGAGAAGATCCTAACTCTAGTACTCAAAAGACCTCCACATCTCGTGGATCCGAAAGTCACCGATCTGTTAAAAATGCTGCCTCTGTGGGTTCAGCTTTCAAAGGATTTACGATTGGAGGTTCTTCGAGATGATGAAAATCCAAGGGATACCAGGCTCGGTCGGTGCGCAGTTTACAAATGTCACCTCCAGTTCAGACTATGCTTCCCCTTACCCCCCCATCCTCTCTCATCTTCTCGAGGAGCACCGAGTAAATCTGTCCCAAGTGCATTCAAACGTCATTCTCCTTGTTATGACATTTCTGACTCGATGCAATAGCTTGGGCATCACTCCTTGGTATGAATTGTTCCGATCTTTTTACTACATTTCTAGCAGTAAACCTGTTGTGCATACAGCCGGGGGCCGGGATACGAAGCTCGGGGGGATCATGACCTTATGCAATAGGTTTTCAAACCACCTCGTGAAGATTTCATAGAACTGTAAAGGGTGGCACCAACCTCCCATTTATACATTCGAGAAGAAGGCCGAGGAATACTATGTTCCTGATTGGAATCCAAGGCTGAGGTGCGAGAATCCTTCCTCCTATGTTGCTCTAAAAGGTGTGATGGTCGGTCGAGATCGGCTGTTAAGCGATCCTGTTGATATTTTGAGGAATTTTGACTTCGTCTGGCCAGAGGAGGTGTACGATTGGATTTTTTGCCAAAAACCAGAATTGATAGAACCCCTTCCTTCAAAGGGTCTATGAACTCTCCTTCTGGCAAGGGGAAAGAAAAGAAAAAGAAGGGTTCAAAAGAGAATAAAAGGGAAGGAGATGAGGGCGACCAACCCAAGAAAGCTAAGGTAAAGAGAAATACCTCTTCTATTGGTGACGAAGAAGCTTCGAAAAAGCCAAAGAAGCAAAAAAAAACTAAGGCTTACAGTTCAAACCCCTCCGAGCATACCTTGAAGCCTGTTAAAGCAGAGTCAGAGCTTGCCAGAGTGAATAATTTCAGAGAGGAAACTATTAGGATTTCTTCCTCGCCCCCTGAAGGTGTTTGCGGAATCTTAGTTTATGCTTTAATTTTTACCTAGTCTTTCTTTTCTCTCTTCTATTTATTTACTAATACCAGTTTTTTTGTGTAGTGGACTTTGCGACTACTCTGGGTTTTGAAAATGAAGCAGAGACTGAGACAGTGTTCAAGGAAGCCTATCATGAGGCCTCCCACGAGCATCTGATTTCAAGCCCCGTCCTACCGGAAGCTCAGCTCGAGGTTCAGGCGGAGCTCGAAGATGAATCTACTAGGAGCAAATAGGGTTGGAATGGCACTTCTCCGCCCCATCCTTCTCCTCAGAGGCCGAGAACTGATATGCCCATGTCACTTCCTAACCACCCCCTTTAGCCGGAAACTGTTCATTCCAAGCACGTTGGATTGGAGGCGGGCCACCTCTTGGGGAAGAACAACTTTCCCCCTCCGGGTGGCAAGGTTCGCTTTTTGACTCTTGTTACGGAGGCACTTTTCTCAATTTCTCCGGACTCTCTTGTCCAGGATGACATGGCCAAGGTCCAAGAGGCTAAATTGGCTATTGGTAAATCTCGGGAGCTCGAAGGGGAGTTGCAGGAGGCTACTTCCCGTTATAAGGAGGATTTGGAAAAGGTGGCCTCTAATTATGAGGCCAAGCATGCTAAGGCTGCCCTCACCCACAAAAAAGAGATGGAGAAGCAAGCCCTTATCCATAATGAGGAGATCGAGAAGCAGGCCCTTGAGAAAAACCCTCACTTGCAGGAGCTTGAGACAAAACTTTCGGAGAGGCAGGCAGAGAATGCTAAGCTTGCCAAGCTTACCACCCTTTGTTCCTCTGAAGAACAAGATTCCGTGCTCGAGGCCTACACTAATAGGCTAGTAAAGACCCAGGGGTTCTGAGACTTTTTCTCGGACCTCTCCACAACTCTGGTAGGGCTTACCCTGAACAACTTGGCTCGTTCCATCTCCAAGGATCTCCCTGCCAAGTATGCAACCATGCTAGACGTTTACAAGAAGACCTTGGAGTCAAAACAGCTGAGCTATCTATGGTGGAAGTCCATCCAAGATGGGGGCATTAAACTCCCCATGCTCGACCATTTGAAGGCTTCCGGAAAGTACTTCTTGGCGGAAGAAATTTGTAACCTGGAGGCGGATGAAGACATAGAGTGGAAGGAGCCGGACCCCCTTATTACTCCGAGATCTTGGTGCAGGCTTGCTTCCCCAAGTTCTTCTTAGGCGACTTATAGCATAGGAAAAGTAGTATGAAACTTTCCCCCTTAGGGCTCCTGATGTACTCTTTTTTACTTATTAATGAAGACTTCCCTTTATCGTACTTATGTCTTTCTTACTTTGTTTTTTTGTCATTTGTAGACTCTAGATCTAGTACCCTATCCCCCCTCCCATCAGCAAAGTGGTACTTCCTTCGGCTTTTTCTTTCAAGTCATGAAAGTGTGGTATCACTGGATCGAGGAATGATCTTGGGAGCATCTTGGGAGCATCGGATCGAGGCATCCTAGCTTTGGTATAGGTTCGTCCGGCTTGAAGAGGAGCTTCAAGTAGCGCATGAAGAAATAGGCTCATGTCGCAATGGACTTCACGAGAGGCAAAGAGAACTCCTCGACGCACTGAGTCACTTGAGAGAGGAAGAGATTCCTTAGCTGCTGCAAAGGATAAAATTTTGGGAGACTTCCGTTCTCTCGAAGCCCAGCATAATGAAGTTTTCAAAGAGATAACTATTAAAGCCGGGTTAACCTCAATCGCGAATGCCTTACAACCGCTAGGGCCTATAAAGCTGCTGGGGGCATCGTCTTCTCGGCCCAACAAGTCCATCGAAGGTTACTGTCGTGAGGCTCAAGTGGCTCGAGAGAATGTAGAGGTGGCTTAAGCGGCCCTGATAACTGCTACCGCTAAACTCAGGCAATGGAAAGAAGAACTTGTGAAATATCAGTGAGATCTTGTCCTTGCATCAACGAACCATTAAGGAGAATCACTCATCAGGGTTGTCCATAAGGACGATGAGAAAGTTGACAAGGAACATTCCAAATTGTAAAAAACATACGAGGCAGCTTCCAACAGACTTCGAGCATACATGCTCTGACTTGGGATGGTTGAACCTCCATTGGTTAAGGATTTTAAAGTCTTTCTTCAAGATACTATAAATATCATGGAGCAGAAGCACATTACTCGGAACCCTAAGTATTGTGAAGCGTATGAGAAGGCTTGAAGATGGCTGGATAGAGTGTAAAGAATGAAAACAGGGACTTCGAGTTCCCGTACTGCTCCTAGAACAGGTGAGACTTCGGGATCTGGTGAGGCCTCTCCTCCCGCGGATCCGACTCGAAGGGCTAACCCAGGGGACAACCCAATTGGTTCCACTAGCTGAGGGAGGGGTTCTTCATTCGGTAGGGGAGTGAATACTGCTGGTCGAAGCCAAGCATGGCCCTTTGACAATAAGGAAGAACCTTTAGTTAGGAGACCAAGACGTTAAGCCTTAGTGCCCCCGTATTTTGTCCAGAGGCCGCTGGTGCAGTTCTCTTTGAAGTTTTCCTAGTTGTAGAATAGCTGTAACTTATTTTTGTTGTACCTGTGAGCTGTTAGCTATTTCCCTCCACCTTGTACTAAATTTCTTAGCTCATTTTTTTCTGTTGACTTTGTTGTTTGGAAAATTGTGTCAATTTTTTGTCAAAGGGGTTTTTGATAGCCCCTTGAGTAGTTCCCAAGGTCTGTGCCTTGAGTGATTAGTGCTCTTTGAGTAGCCTTTCGAATATCAATTACTCCATTTTTAGGAGGATGATTTGTAATGTGTGTTCAAGTTCTTTTGAATCTGAAATAGACTGTGTTTCATTAAAATTTTCAAAACCAAGAGGAAACCTATCGAACCGTAGGGCTATTTGCTCGAGGTATCCTCCAACCCATAATAGCCTAGAGGCAGGACTCATTTCAACCCTCCTCCCGAGCGTATTGGGATTTTGGTGAATAATACCTTCTAAGGTTGGAAATGTTCCATCTATGTGGAATCAGTCCACCTTGGGTGGAGGGGGGTTGTAAAACACAACTTCCTCCCTGTAACACCTCCAAACCCCAATGTAAGTATCGGGTCAGGTTTTGAGCGTGCTACCGAAAGGGCTGATATTAACGAGCAATTAAAGTTTATGCGGAAGCGTTTTAAGTAATGTAAAAACCTACTTTACTATTACAGTGAAAAGTATTTATTACAAATGTCAAATAAAAGTTTCTCTTAAATGTTACAACATCAAAGTTCACATTAAAATTCAAGTAGCCAGGATCTTTCTCAAAGAATTAAAGACATTAAGCACTTTTCTCTTATGGTTCTTCTTCACCTAAAAAAAGGTTGTTTAACTAGGGTAAGCCCCTTGCTTAGTGAGGTTCCATCGCCGGTATTTACCCAGTTGAGTTTTAGTGATCACAGAATAACAATTAACAATTAACAACTAGCCACGTATGTCCTAGCACATAGTAAAAGGATACATGTGGTTAATGTCGAGTTGCTGCTAAGTGCCTATATGGAAACTGTGACTAACATACACGACATAACCCAGTCAGTGATGCCCGAAAGCTATCAGCTCAGAATTCACTTTCCCATTCATGCTGGTGTTCAGTTACGAGCTCGTATCAGTCAGGTGGTTATACTAGAATACCAAACTCCACGTGTAGCCGGTCTAATCAGATGGTCCAGTCAGTACCGTTTCCCACCGACTTCGACCAAACTACAATCGCGTCGGGGCCCCCGAAATTCACAAACAGGTAATCAGGTAGCAGGTAATTCAAGATTGACACATCAAAATAAAGTAAAAGCCGGTCATCGGAGCAGTATATGATTCAAGTTTAACACGGCAAGATAAAGTACAAGCCGGTCTTTCACAGAAAATATCAGAGCAGTTCAGGAGTTCAGATTCATGATAATCTAGTACAGTATGATAAAATACACACTGAAGTAAGTAAATACCATCATTTGAGTGTAACCATCATATCTCTCTCTCATAGCTAGAGTATCGAGTAAAAGGTTCGAGTATTAGAGGTTCGAGTATTAGTGGTTCGAGTACTTACAGTTCGAGTAGTTGGGTAGGAGGTTCGAGCGTTCAGGTTCTAGTGGAACTAGTTCGAGAGGTAAAGGTTTTAGTAGTACTAGTTCGAGGGGTAAGGTTTTAGTAGTACTAGTTCGAGGGGTAAGGTTCGAGGGATACAGTTCGAGAGGTAAAAGTTTCAGTAGTACTAGTTCGAGGGGTGAGGTTCGAGGGGTACAATTCGAGAGGTAAAGGTTTTGGTGGTACTAGTTTGAGGGGTGAGGTTTGAGAGGTACAGTTTGAGAGGTAAAGGTTTCGGTGATACCAGTTCGAGGGGTAAGGTTCGAGGGGTACAGTTCAAGAGTTAAAGGTTTCGGGGATACTAGTTCGAGGGGTAAGGTTTGAGGGGTACAGTTCGAGAGATAAAGTTTTCAGTGGTACTAGTTTGAGGGGTGAGGTTCGAGAGGTAAAGGTTTCAGTGGTACTAGTTCGAGGGGTAAGGTTCGAGAGGTAAAGGTTGCAGCGGTACTAGTTTGAGGGTAAGGTTCGAGAGGTGAGGTTCGAGAGGTAAAGGTTTCATTGGTACTAGTTTGAGGGGTGAGGTTCGAGAGGTAAATTTTTCGGTGATACTAGTTCGAGGGGTAAGGTTCGAGAGGTGAGGTTCGAGAGGTAAAGGTTTCAGTGGTACTAGTTCAAGGGATAAGTTCGAGAGGTAAAGATTTCAGTTGTACATATTCGAGGGGTAAGGTTCGAGAGGTACATTTCGAGAGGTAAAGGTTTCAATAATACTAGTTCGAGGGGTAAGGTTCGAGTGGTAGAGTTGTGGCAGGGGTTCGAGAGGTAGAGTTGTGGCAGGGGTTCGAGAGGTAGAGTTGTGGTAGGGGTTTGAGAGGTAGAGTTGTGGCCGGGGTTCGAGAGGTAAAGTTGTGGCAGGGGTTCGAGATGTAGAGTTGTGGCAGGGGTTCGAGAGGTAGAGTGGTGGCAGGGTTCGAGAGGTAGAGTTGTGGTAGGGGTTCGAGAGGTAGAGTTGTGGCAGGGTTCGAGAGGTAGAGTTGTGGCAGGGGTTCAAGGGTAGTAGTATGGCAGGGGTTCGAGAGGTAGTACTTTGGCAGGGGTTCGAGAGGTGGAGTTGCAGCAGGGGTTCGAGAGGTGGAGAGTTTAGCTCAAGAGAGTCAGGTTCTGATGGTATTATATATATATATATATGTGTGTGTGTGTGTGTGTGTGTGTGTTTGTGTAAACATAAACTCAGATTTGAACTCAATTCATGCTAGAGCGATACAACACTCACCTTAGTTAAACTTGGCTGGCAATCTTCCGCCTATACTTCACTGCTTAACCACTAAAGAATTTTCTTAAGGCTGTGAGTTTTGGGGAGGATATCACTGGTATTTATACTAGGTAAAAATATAGGCTCTACCACCCTACCTACTAGAATTTTATCCTTTTAACACTCAAGTGCCTATGTCCACTTGCCAAAAATTCTTTTGGATAAATTTTCTTAAGCCCGCCGTCTTTTCTTTCTTCTCAATAATTCCACTTGCCCAAAAGTGAGCTTTGAAATCCGCCGTCCCAATTTGTCCAAAATTTACTTTGAATCCGTCGGTTTTTCTTCTTCTTCTTCCCAGATTATTTCACTGTCCCAAAATTTGACTCTTCCAAAAATTACTTTGAATAATTTTTCTCAGGTCTGCTGCCAGCTCTTTTGTATGTGTTTGTTCAATTTCTTATTTATTATTTACTTCTTTATTTATTTATTACTAGTAATACTATTATTATTATTTTAATCATTATTTTATTTTCTTTTGTATCCCAAATATTTTCTTATGACACCACATCCCAACGTACTATTCATTTTCCTTTGTTTAAAAATTTGTTTGACTACTTATTGTCTCATTTTACTTTTTTTCGTTCCTTTCTTTTAATTCTTCATTTACTGGCTTTTCTTCCTTTTAATTTACAATACTTATAATCAATTATATATATATATATATAATACAATTATTTCCCTTGAAATCAAAACAATGTTAGAAGTGAAAATTATTATTATATAAAATTGTGATAAGTATAAAAAATATATTAGGAAGTTATGAAATTAGTGTTCCTCAATAAATTAGAGGAATATTCGTTTTAGAGGAAGCTACAAGGTAAACTATTGGAGATGTTTCTAGACATTTTTTGACAACTCAATTTATCATTTATTACTTTACTCCTTTTAAAATGTGCAATTTGTATATCCCGTTTCCGTACTATTATTTCCCTCCTCTTTCTTAAGTGAAACTCATAGTAAATGTCAATAGTTTATCATCGTTTGATGTATATATATATATATATATATATTCCAATAATTAAGATTATTAATTCAAATTTACTTCGTCCGAGATTAATATCCTTAATAAATAAATTTATTTATTTATATTTTTTCTAATTAGAGTGGTATTGAAGGGTTAAATTCAGATGACGTGATTTGTATCGGAGGTACATTTTATTTATTAATCTAATTGGGTTCGGGGTTTCACAATCTCCCCCCTCCCCCTTAATGAGCTTCGTCCCCGAAGTTTTACTGTAGTTTTACCCAAAATAGAGAGGGTACTTTCAATGATCTTGATCAAACCATGGTTCTCATCACTCTCTATGGCGTAAAGTCGTGCATGCACATTTGGCCCACCACTTCCACCAGCTCCACCCTTCAGAGCCAAATTGGTCACGGATGACCGTGACCAAGTGGTTGGAATGAGGGCTTCGTCCGACTTCATTATTCTGTGCTCAAAATTCCCATATTACAACATCGCAAACATTTATTTTCTCAGCAATCCTATTCTTTATGTCTTTCTTCCCCACCATACACCAAGGGACTCGAGGTGATACTTGGACCACATCGTATGGTCCAAGTTTGGGTTGCATCTCTTCTAATTTGAATGTAGACAATTCACTCACCTCACCTATTTATCCTAGGGTTAAAGGTTTGAATTATTGTTTTCACCAAAATTTTGATTATTTTGTCAATTAATCCAACGTTGATCTTTGACTTCTCCCTGATCTATCATTGAGTTCTCAACCCTAGCTTGAATGATAAAAAAAGTGTAAATTCCTGAGAACTGACAGTACTTTTACAAAAGTTATATACCACTACTTTAGCCTCTCTAGATTCTATTTTAACCAACCCTAAATCATTTAGTGGAGTCACATTCATTATCCCGTTCTGTACCATGGGAGGTCCATTCCTAAGGTCAATCTGAGGTGCATAAATTCTTGGATTAATTATCACTAAAATTTTATCTATGTGACTCCAACATTCTCTCAGGGTCCCCGTACGAGTTCTGCTATCTGCGCATGTAGCCTATTCAGGACTCGGATGCCACCTTGAGTCTGAGTCAACTTTTGCATTCTATATCATGCAGTTCTAAGTCCTGTGTTTTGGTATTCCTTATTTGATCGGGTTCTATGTTAATTGCATCAGTTCTAACCTCATTTTCGTCAGCATATCTGTTACTGATTTTCTATGATAAAGATTTTGGGGATTAAGGTCTCTCATTCCCTAACCAGGATCTACCTCGTCCAATTAGGGTAGAATACTCGTTTGATATTTTAGTTAAGTTTCATTTGGGTTTAGCTTAAGGGCCTAATCTTACTGTATCTGTTATGAAGATTCATGTGATAACTAGTGCTTTATTATCCATTTTGGGGTCTAAAATTTTATTATTATTATTTAGGGACCTTTCAATTTAAAATGAGAACCTGATTCAAACTCTGGGCTTGCCATCCCCAAGTGATTCAAAGGTTTTCTCAAGTTAAATGGAAAGGATTATATATATATATATATATATAAAATTTTTATTTTTAAAAATATTTTTAACACCTTCTTTGATAACCTTAAACTCTTAGCCTTTAACTACAATTAGTCAATATGTGTCTAGTGTTAATATACCGGCTATAAACGGCTATATTCCTAACGGTAATATAACAGTCATAAACGGCTATTTTTTATAGTATAAATACAAATTTATCCAACAATTCAAAACCACATTTTCTCTTCTACCTCATATCCTTCTCACCATATCTTCTCTCAATTTACCAATACTATGTCGAGACTAATGTCAGTCTTTGCTGCCGTAATTATCATTGTACTACATGTTAGTATTCTCACCGGAGATATTATGCTGGAAGAATTTTGTTACTCTTCAGTAAAGGTTAGATTCATTTATTACCTTTTATTTTTCACAATCCTCATAGACTTCTGTATTTCCAATTACATTTAATAAATTATTTTATTTCCCTATAGTGACATCAATAAATCGTTAGTTTTGTAGACAAGGTTCAACCATGTCTCAAATCTAATATCTTTAAGTTTTAAGTAACTGTGAATTTTTTTTATTGAGTTAAGTTTTGATTTGCCTTTACTTGATTTGAGGAATGCTCTGATACCACATCTGTAACACCCCCAAACCCAAACGTAAGTATCGGGTCAGGTTTTGAGCGTGCTACCGAAAGGGCTAATATTAACGAGCAATTAAAGTTTATACGGAAGCGTTTTAAGTAATGTAAAAACCTACTTTACTATTACAGTGAAAAGTATTTATTACAAATGTCAAATAAAAGTTTCTCTTAAACGTTACAACATCAAAGTTCACATTAAAATTCAAGTAGCCAGGATCTTTCTCATAGAATTAAAGACATCAAGCACTTTTCTCTTATGGTTCTTCTTCACCTGAAAAAGGGTTGTTTAACTAGGGTAAGATCCTTGTAGTGAGGTTCCATTGCCGGTATTTACCCAATTGAGTTTTAGTGATCACAAAATAACAATTAGAAATTAACAACTAGCCACGTATGTCCTAGCACATAGTACAAGAATACGAGTGGTTAATGCCGAGTTGCTGCCAAGTGCCTATATGGTAATTGTGACTAACATACACGACATAACCCAGTCAGTGATGCCCGGAGGCTATAAGTTTACAAATCACTTTCCCATTCACGTCGGTGTTCAGTTACGAGCTCGTATCAGTCAGGTGGTTATGCTAGCATACCAAACTTCACGTGTAGCCAATCTAATCAGACGGTCTGGTCAGTACCGTTCCCCGTCGACTTCGACCAAACTATAATTGCATCGGGGCTCCCAAAATTCACAGACAGGAAATCAGGTAGCAGGTAATTCAAGTTTGACACGGAAAGATAAAGTATAAGCCGGTCATCGGAGCAGTATATGATTCAAGTTTAACACGACAAGATAAAGTTCAAGCCGGTCTTTCATAGAAAATATCAGAGCAGTTCAGAAGTTCAGATTCACTATAATCTAGTACAGTATGATAAAATACACACTGAAGTAAGTAAATACCATCATTTGAGTGTAACCGTCATATCTCTCTCTCATGGCTAGAGTATCGAGTAAAAGGTTCGAGTATTAGGGGTTCGAGTACTTACAGTTCGAGTAGTTGGGTAGGAGGTTCAAGCGTTAAGGTTCTAGTGGCACTAGTTCGAGAGGTAAAGGTTTTTAATAGTACTAGTTCGAGATGTAAGGTTCTAGGGATATAGTTCGAGAGGTAAAGGTTTCAGTAGTACTAGTTCGAGGGGTAAAGTTTGAGAGGTAAAGGTTTCGGTGGTACTAGTTCGAGGGGTGAGATTCAAGAGGTACAGTTCGAGAGGTAAAGGTTTTGGTGATACTAGTTCGAGGGGTAAGGTTAAGGTTTCGGGGATACTAGTTCGAGGGGTAAGGTTCGAGGGGTACAATTCGAGAGGTAAAGGTTTCAGTGGTACTAGTTCGAGGGGTGAGGTTCGAGAGGTAAAGTTTTCAATGGTACTAGTTTGAGGGTAAGGTTCGAGAGGTAAAGGATTCAGCGGTACTAGTTCAAGGGTGAAGCTCGAGAGGTGAGGTTCGAGAGGTGGTTTCATTGGTACTAGTTCGAGGGGTGAGGTTCAAGAGGTAAAGGTTTCAGTGATACTAGTTCGAGGGGTAAGGTTCGAGAGGTGAGGTTCGAGAGGTAAAGTTTTCAGTGGTACTATTTCGAGGGATAATTTCGAGAGGTAAATTTTTCAGCAGTACATATTCAAGGGGTAAGGTTCGAGGGGTACAGTTCGAAAGGTAAATGTTTCGGTGATACTAGTTCGAGGGGTAAGGTTCGATAGGTACAATTCGAGAGGTAAAGGTTTGAATGATACTAGTTCGAAGGATAAGGTTCGAGGGGTAGAGTTGTGCCAGGGATTCGAGAGGTAGAGTTGTGGCAGGGGTTCGAGAGGTAGAGTTGTGGCAGGGGTTCGGGAGTTAGAGTTGTGGCAGGGTTTCGAGAGGTAGAGTTGTGGTAAGTATCTAGAGGTAGAGTTTTGGCAGGGGGTTCGAGAGGTAGTACTTTGGCAGGGGTTCGAGAGGTAGTATTTTGATAGGGGTTCGAGAGGTGGAGAGCAGCAGGGGTTCGAGAGGTAGTATTTTGGCAGGGGATCGAGAGGTGGAGTTGCAGCAGGGGTTCGAGAGGTGGAGAATTTAGCTCAAGAGAGTCAGGTTCTGATGGTATTATATATATATATATGTGTGTGTGTGTGTGTAAACATAAACTCAGATTTTAACTCAATTCGTGCTAGGGCGATACAACACTCACCTTAGTTAAACTTGGCTGGCAATCTTCCGCCTCTACTTCACTGCTTAACCACTATTCTTTGGTAAGAATTTTTCTTAAGGCTGTGAGTTTTGGGGAGGATATCACTGGTATTTATACTAGGCAAAAATATAGGCTCTACCACCCTACCTACCTAAAATTTTATCCTTTTAACACTCAAGTGCCTATGTCCACTTGCCAAAAATACTTTTGGATAAATTTTCTTAAGTCCACCGTCTTATTCTTTCTTCTCAATAATTCCACTTGCCCAAAAGTGAGCTTTGAAATCCGCCGTCCCAATTTGTCCAAAATTTACTTTGAATCCGCCATTTTTTTTTCTTCTTCTTCCCAGATTATTTCACTGTCCCAAAATTTGACTCTTCCAAAAATTACTTTGAATAATTTTTCTCAAGTTTGCTGCTAGCTCTTTTGCATGTGTTTGTTCAATTGCTTATTTATTTATTTACATCTTTATTTATTTATTTATTAATAGTAATACTATTATTATTATTTTAATCATTATTTTGTTTTCTTTTGTACCCCAAATATTTTCTTATGATACCACATCCCAGCGTACTATTCATTTTCCTTTTTGTTTTTTTTCAAAATTTGTTTGACTATTTATTGTCTCATTTTACCTTTTTCCGTTCCTTTCTTTTAATTCTTTATTTACTGGTTTTTGTTCCTTTTAATTTACAATACTTATAATTAATTATATATATAATGCAATTATTTCCCTTGAAATCAAAACAATGTTAGAAGTGAAAATTATTATTATATAAAATTGTGATAGGAATGAAAAATATATTAGGAAGTTATGAAATTAGTGTTCCTCAATAAATTAGAGGAATATTCATTTTAGAGGAAGATACAAGGTAAACTATTGGAGATGTTTCTAGACATTTTTTGACAACTCAATTTATCATTTATTACTTTAATCCTTTTAAAATGTGCAATTTGTAAATCTCATTTCCGTGCTATTATTTCCCTCCTCTTTCTTAAGTGAAACTCATACTAAATGTCAATACTTTATCATCGTTTGATATATATATATATATATATATATATATATATATATATATATATATTCCAATAATTAAGATTATTAATTCAAATTACTTCATCCGAGATTAATATCCTTAATAAATGATTTATTTATTTATATTTTTCCATTTAGAGTGGTATTGAAGGGTTAAATTCAGATGACGTGATTTGTATCGGAAGTATATTTTATTTATTTATCTAATTGGATTCGGGGTTTCACACTCCCGGGCCGGCTTCGACGGCTTGGTAGGGTCCCTCCCAGTTTGCTGGCAGCTTCCTCTCTGGCTCTATATGATACAAACCTCGGAAACTTTTCACCAATTTGATGCTCGTACAAAAAAAGTAATGCTAATTTAGTCATCCTCAATAAGGTAGTTTTTACTTACTTACTTGTTAGAGTAAAGGGAATCAACTACTTTTCTTATCGTTAAGGTACCTTCCTCCTGAGTTCAAGATATCCCTTTCCGCTTCTCATTTAGCAACTTCCCTCATTGGGATTGGTCAAGCTCTTTCACCTATTGGGATATCACTTTTTCTCCCCAACATAAAGTAGCTTTCCCAGGTAAACTCACTCTGATTAAAGGTTTTTTAGGTCCTTATTGAAGTATGGGAGGGAAGATTACTCTACAAATGAAGACGGAGAGGGGATACCCAGTGAAGGGGAAAGACATTAAGTTGCCAGTTCTGCTTCAAGGAATAGGGACAAGCTTGACCAACTAATCAGTATTGGGGAGAACATAATAGTACACTCCATGTATCCTATTTTTAATAGTGCTTCCTGCCCGGGATGAGGAAGAAAGAAATTAACCGAGTGGTAAGCCACATACCTCTATATTCCACCTATCAGATTGTTGGACTGGCCATCCCGATGAAAAGCTTATAAGACAAGTGGATAAAAAGTTGTACCGTATTACAAGCGAACAAAATGCCCTAGCCGAAAAGGCTATTGAAAAAGGTTCATTTTTCGAGATGGGGTTGCCAGGCTCGCCGGCGGAATAAAGAAAGAGTATCTCCTTAATCTTAGAAAACCACATGGATACTCTGGACATTGATAAGCGCTTACGCCAAATACGAAAATGGAGTAAGGAAGAAGAATTGGGTTCCCCCAAGAGCTCATTTTGGCTAATGGTAGTAGAAGAGATCACAAAATGTTAAAACTAGATTTTTTAGACCCTCCAGTTGTGATACCTCTTAACCCTCTTTTTGACTCTGGCCTCACGGAGGTTTGCCATTTCTCTTTTTTCTTCAAGAAGGTCCAAATCCAAGCGGCGCTACTCATAATTTTCTTCTTGTCGCCCATTGATGATAGCAAACCTTTGAAAGGTAAGCAACCTTATCTCTGCTGGAAGGACCGCCTCCGAGCCGTGCACCAGGTCGTAGGTTGTTTCACCCATAGCAGATGATTCCATTGTTCAGAATGACTAAAGCATGTTGGGTAATTCATTGATCTGGTTTCCACCTGCCCCTTCAGCCTCGATTAAATGCCGTTGACAATGGTTTGATTGGTGACCTACACCTGCCCATTGGCTTAGGTGTGGTAAACGTCGGTGACCCTTTGGCGGATCTTGTATTCCTTGCACTAGCTTCTAAAGGGTTCATTGACAAATTAAGTGACACTGTCACTTATGATCGTTCGAGGGATCCCAAATTGGCATATGATATTTTTACAGCAAAATTCAATCACCGCCTTTCCCTTTAAGTCGATCAGAGCTTCGGCCTCGACCCACTTCTTAAAGTTGTCTGTGGCCACAATCAGGTACCGAAAGTGGCTTGCGGCCTCTGGGAGAGGTCCAACCAGGTCGATCCCCCATTTGTCAAATGGCCAAGAGCTGCTAATGTTCATCATTTCCTCTTGGGGGACGTGGGTGATTGGTGCATACCTTTGGCATTGGTGGCATGCCTAGATATGTTTGTTTACATCTTCGAACATCGTTGGCCAATAATATCCAGCCAGGAGAAGCTTTTTAGCTACCGATCAAGCCCCTTGATGACTTCCGCAGGCCCCCTCATGGGTTTCTCAAATCAAGTAATCAGCTTCATGGGGGGGCTACACATTGAAGGAGTGGTTGGAGATTGCCTCGGCAATATAGGAAGTCTTTGTGGATCACATATTTAGGTGCCTTTAGCCTGACCTTACTTGATTCGATGGGGTCCTCGAAGAGAGTCTCATCTTGAACGTAGCTCATAATAGGTATCATCCACAATTTCCATTCTTTGACCACCATTACCGCTGCTTCCTACTCGAAACTATGCCTACTCAGTGTCTCCATCATTAAGTGCCCCTGAGATTGTAAGTCCAGGTCCGACGAGGCCAATTTTCTTAGGGCATCAGCCTTGTGATTCTTCTCTCGAGGGGCTTGAGTGAGGGTATAATGGTGGAAATATTCGAGGAGGGGCTTAACCACTTCCAAGTAGCATTGCAAACTTCTTTCCCTGGCCTCGTATTCCCCCTTGACTTGAAGGACCACGATTTGGAAATTATTAAAAATGTCTAGACTTTGAACTCCCAAATATTTGGCAATTTGAAGGCCTGTGATTAGTGCCTCATACACCACCTCATTGTTCATGGCCTTGAAATCAAAGTGTAGAGCGCAGGGGTAATCTTCTGATCGGGGCTTATGAGTAAGACTCCGGCCCCACTACCTTTAGAGTGAGAGGACATGTCCATGTATAACTGCCATGTCTCTTGGGGTTCATTATCATCTTCAATTTCTATCAATTCAGTGGTTTCAACAATGAACTTTTCTAATGATTGGCCCTTGATAGTTGTCCTTGGGCGGAAATGGATGTCATGTTCACCCAGTTTGATTGCCCATTTCATCATTCTTCCTGAGGCCTCCGGCTTTAGAAGCACCTGCCTGATTAGATGGTTGTTCAACAAGATTATCTCGTGGCTTTGAAAATACGGTCGGAAGCATCTTACAGCAAGGACAAGGGCCAATATTAGCCTTTTGAGGGCAGTGTAATGGGTCTCCGAGCCATGTAACGCCTTGCTTACGAAGTATATTGGATGCTGAGTTTTGTCCTTTTCCTTTACCAAGACAGCGCTTATCGCTAGGGAGGATGCCGAGATATATAAATATAGATCTCCCCCCATTGTCTACTTTCATAAGGGTGGGAAGACTTCGTATGTGCTCTTTCAACTCTCGAAAAACCTTATCACAGTCCTCCATTCATTCAAATTCCTTTGATTTTTTAAGCACATCAAAGAATGGCAGGTGCTTCTCACCACCCTTTGAGAGGAATCAGCTGAGTGCTGCTAACGATCCTGTGAGCCTCTAGACATATTTGATTGTTTTGGGGGGTTTTATGTTAATCATTGCTTCAATTTTCTCAGGATTGACATCGATCCCCCTCTCCGAGGCCATAAATTCCAGAAATTTACCTGCTCCGACCCCAATTACACATTTGGATAGGTTTAGTTTTAAATTGGCTTCTTGGAGTGTCTGGAAGGTCTCTTCGAAGTCCAGTAAAAACGGGTCGAAGCCCCAGCTTTTAACCACCATGTCATCGACATATATTTCAATGTTCTTTCCAATTTTCTTTTGGAAGAGTTTATCGACCGGCCTTTGATAGGTAACCCATGCGTTCTTCAACCCCTGATGACATTTTCTTGTAATAGAATGTTCCCTTGACGGTTATTATCCTCTTCTGCCATGAGTATCTGGTGATACCCCTTGTGGGCATCAAAGAAAGCCAAAACCTCAAATCCTCTTATGGCTTCGACCAATATGTCAATGGAGGGAAGGTGATAGTTATCCTTGGGGCAACATTTGTTGAGATTTGTGAAGTCAATACACAATCTCCAAGCCACATCATGCTTGGGAACCATCACCAGATTTTCTATCAACTTAGGGTAGAACACCTCTTCGATAACTTCAACTTGAAGAAACTTTGAACTTCTTCCTTTTTGGCCTTGGCTCTTTCGGGGGCAAACGATCTGCGCTTCTGTTTGTAGACCATCAACTATTTAGGTACCCATGTAAGGTCAAAAGTGTCCCACGAAAACACATAGACAAAATCATCTAGGAGGTTCTTTAGTTGTTCCTTTGTTTCGAGTGGTATCATCTTTCCTACGGGCACCGTTCTCTTATTTGAACGGCTATTGGCTCAATGTCTGTGGGTTTGGTGTCTTCGTTGATCGAAGCCACCTTATCCTTCTTTCTATCCTCTTTAAGAGCTACAACCAAACAGCTTCTGGCCGCCGGTTAATCCCCTTTGATAACTGCTATTCCCCTTTTCGAGGGGAACTACATGGTCGAATGGTAAGAGGACCATACTGCTTGTGCCTGGCACATCCCAGGCCTTCCAAGGATTACATTGTATGGAGACACGACATCAACCACTACGAAGCTACAATTAATTGTGATTTCCTTGTCTTCATCAGCTACTTTGACTAGGAGGGTAACTACCCCTAGGGGTAGAACCATTTTCCCGGTGAAGCTAGACGAGGGAGAGGTTGTTCTCCTTAGACTTTTATGTCCGAGTCCTAACTGGTAGAAACAGTTAGCGAACATTACTTCGATCCCATTGCCATCGTCTACAAACACCCTTTTGACGTAACATTCTCCAATGGTTGTATGGATTACCAATGGGTCTATGTGAGAGGTTTGGCTCAGTACCGGGTCAGCCTCTAAGAAGGTTATTACTTCCTCGGGTCGGAAATGCTTTTGATAGGGTTTTCCGGGGGGGCACATATTGGGACTGGGCTTTGATGATTGTGTTCGAAACTTGGTCAGTTACAACTCCGTTGATGAAGCTAATCACCCGATTCACCACATCCCTCCGATTTTTGCCCGATTGAGCCTCGGCTTCAGTTTGGACCCCTGCTTGGTTTCCGGCTTGGTCTTCGTCATTCGCCTGCTATTCTATAGCACTTCGATTGGATGTCTTTTTTCCTTTCCAATGGCATTTTGACCATTCCTTTTAAGAGGATTCTCCTCTTGGACCCTCGATGCAGTCGGGGAGCAAATCCTATTTCCACTTCTTGCAATCATTTGTGTCATAGCCCCATTCTTTATGATGCTCATAAAACTTGGGTGAATATCTTTTTCCATGGTAGTTCCTTTCGAGAGGGGGGCTCTGAAACATCCATTTATGGATAGAGTGTATCTCCATCAGGGACTTGGTCATGAGGATGTATCTCTCGAACCCCTTCTTCAGAGGGTCAGGTTTTTTTCGATCATGCCTCAGAGTTCTTGGGACCCCTTTCAACCCATCTATCCCCTCTTGTTTCCTCTTTGTGGCTTCTTCAATTTTCGAATACTGTTTCACAATTTCCTGTACTGTTGTAGGGTCTCCGGCTTTTTCGAGACCAGTTTCTTGTACAGGTCGAGGTTGGTCATCCCATTCATATATCTGAGGATCACCCCATCCTCCGTTCGATTGATCACGATAAATCTCTCATCTACATATCGATGGTAGAAGGCCTCTGTTGATTTGCCTGGCCTCTGCTTACACTAGTAGAGCTCGATCAAGGTTTTCATAAACCTTTTCTTTTGGAAGAACTGTCCCAAAAGGGCTATTCCAAAATCTCTATATGAACATAGTGACCCCCTGCCCAGCTTATTAAACTATTCTTACACTTTGCCTCGGAGGTAGCTTCCGACCAGCTTGCATGTTAGTTGTTCATTGAAATCCCTTGAATTCATCAAACTAAGGAATGTTTGTATAAACTCCCGAGGGTCCGAGTATCCACTATATGTGGGGAGCCCTTCGGGTGGTTTTACATTGCTAGCCCATTGAGTGGCCACTATCGCAGGACTAAAGGGAGAGGTTGCAGCTTGTCTCGAAGGCCTAATCAAGCTATCGAGTTCTCTCATCAAGGCGTCACTCGATCATCCTCCTATCTGTGGATCTCTATACGGACTTGGCCAGAATGGAGTATCGAAACTTGGGGTCGGGTTTGAAGCCATGTATCCCGAGCGCGATCCCCCAACTGCTGAGGTTTAATACAACTCTGGTCGGTGAAGATCGTAAGGGGGAACCTCCAGTCGGGGTCCTGAGTACATCTGGCTTTCGAAGCCTGGAAATAACTCTATCGACCCAGCTATCGTATAAGGAATGCTCTGGCTCGAAGCTGGAGGAATCGATATGGGCACGGAATATACCATCGCTTAGGACATGTTCAGGAGCGTTGGTTGGAACAGTGTGAGGGCTCCAACGTCCGCTTGATATGACATTCCTAGAGGGTGGGCAATTGGAATCTGGGTGCCATCAGGGGCATTAAAGGTGGGAACCCCATCTGCTGTCGGATCACCCTTTTGTAGAGCATTGGGAGCTCCACCTAGTAGCCAGCGGATCTGAGGGCCTGGGCCCACATTGCTAGATTCTGCTGTGATGGGGGCCCACTTTGTTCATACCTCTTGCTACTCAAGCACCTCCTCGCATAACTTCTTCTATTTGCAAATTCACTATAGCCTCCGTGAACTGCGACTCGTTCTCCCTTGTAGTCGCGCCTGACTTTGCAACATAGGGGTTTCAGCACCTCCTACCCAAGGCTCAACGATAATCTCCATGGTTCTTGGAGGTAGGTCAGCTTCTATACGGGAAGCTTTCAGATCCCTCACCTTTGGGATCTGGTCTTGGCCTGCTTCCAGAGGCTTGTTACCGGAACTGGTAGGAGTGGGGTCCGATTGCATATTGGACCTATACCCTCTCCTTTTTAAGTACGGGGATTGTACTTCTTTTTCGGTGCCTAAAGCTTTTCCTTTTAGCCATTCATTCCTACGAAAAGTGCTTGTCGTAGATGTGGACATAAACAACAATCTTGAACGTGGATCTGACTGACAGTCCCACCCGGTGTGCCAACTTAATGCGCCTCAATAACTCCATTACACCATCAAAGTTCAAAACTTTCTCCAGACTCCAATTATCACCAGAGTATAAAATTTATAAGAGAAAAGTGCATATATAACCCTATATAATTGATGAAAGTGCAAATATAACCCTGCAATAATGAAAGTGCAGATATAACCCTGCGATAATTGAAAGTGCAGATATAACCCTGCGATAATTGAAAGTGTAAATATAACACTGGTCAGTCAATGCCAGAAATAATGGCTTAAGGGTTATATTTGCACATATGTATAATAGTTAGGGTTATATTTGCACATATGTATAATAGTTAGGGTTATATTTGCACTAAAAAACAACTCAGGGTTATATTTGCACTTTCTCCAACATATAGGGTTATATTTGCATATTACCCAATTTATAAACCAAGTTTCAAACAATAGATATACAAATTTGGCACCAAATTAATTGGCTAAACCAACAAAGTGAACTTTTCAAAAAAATTCAAAAGAAAATAAATACTTTGACATATCCTTTTCGAAGAAGTACCAATTTCTGCCTCCCCAAATGAAAAGGGAGCAAAACCCAAGTCGGGTTTTCATTTAGAAGGAAAGAAATCAAACGCATTGTATGATTTTAGAGTACTTAACACCTAATAATGTATGGGTTTAAAGCTCATATTCCTATTTACCAGGCCCATCACCCAACCCAAGCAAAATCAAATCCTACAACTATAAAATAAGGAGAAATTCATTAAAAAAAGGTATGTTTGACGACAGCCCCCATGACACTATATCATCACCATCTTCACATTCCCTTTATCATATCTGACTTGAGCATCAGAGCGGGCACGACCACGCACCACCATGCAACCCCCTGAATGACTCATGTTCTTTTACAGGTACTCATCTACGCTATAATCATGTCGGATGGAGTCCCGAACAGAGGCCATATCAGAGCTCTTATAATAGCTTCGACAGGCTTAAGACAATCAGCTCTAGGACGGCCAATGATAAATTTTGGCATTAACACAAGCATCGTCTGTGGGGACCCGACATCAAGGCCTTCACGTATCTCTAACAGATGCTGCTCTAATGAACTTTCACAACAGCCAGGACAAATGCATTTGCACAACTAAGCAAATCTATTGTTCATACAATCAATTGTTTTTCATTTTTTAAGGGGAAGAACATACCCATTCCCAGACTCAAATGTTCATCTATTTTATGAGAAAGGGGAAAAAAGAGTCAGCAGACCAACTCAGCCGAATGGAAAAAGGGAAGCAAAGTGGAGAGTCGACTCAACAAATAAGGAAGGAGAGCAGACCCAGCCCGGCCCAGCGAGCAGACTCAGTCCATCCATCGAGTCAACCCAGCTAGTCCTTGAAAGCAAGCTGACTCGGTTAGTCCAACGAGGCAAGCCAACTCACCGAGCCGTCTCGGCCCAACTCGTTGAGTTGACTCAGTGACTAGGTCGGATGAATTAACCTAGTCAACCTAGTCCACCGAGTCCTATCAAGAAACTCATCGGCAACGAGCATCTAAGTCAACGATCTCGCAACGAGCGTTATTTGAAGAAACTGCCTAGTATTACAAAATACGTTATGTATATACGCTAGTAAGCAAATTAATTCAAGAAATTATGCATGTGATTGTCATCTAAAACTAAAGACACTATGCATGATTACTTAAAGATAAAAAGGATTCATGCAGTGCTAGTTATATTCTGCATTCCTCTGCCATTTATGTTTATACATGATAGCATGGTTAATAAAGTCAACTCTTGTTACGGTTGTTTATTGAAGAAACTGAAAATAAATAGTTGATAAATTATACCATTTGTTGGATTGATGCATAGTAGCGTGGCCAGTTTAAATTGAGACACGTTAGCATGGAATGTGTAGTTGTACAGGTCGGACAGTAAAATAACATGCAAAGAAAGCTTAGCCATCAGCCTGTCCAACAGCCTATCACACAGGGCGTTGATCGAATCTCAGCCTGCGGAGGCAGAGCAGTGATAACCCCTATGCCTGCGCGAACAAGGCAATGCTTCGATGGACAGATAAAACTCACCCCTTTTACCTGTTCAGGCAGGGCCAAGACATAACAGCCTCAAGAAAAGGTGGTATGATCGTACATATTATTTTGATTGCTCTTTGTATGTGAATGCAACTTACATATGCATACCTTGTGTGGGTAAACAATAACACTCATTATGAAATTGAAGAACCGGTGTATTATGTTGATTATGAGACTGATGCGTGTTACCAATGCCCGCCAAGGCAGCACTTGTTAGCATGAAATGCTTGATTTTGCAGGCCTTATAGCAAAAGCGATAAGCAAGGCACCCTCATCCCCATGAAAGGAAGGGTCATGACCTAATACGCCGCAACAAAGGAAGTTCAGTCTTCATCCTGTTCAGGCCAGGAAACGACAAAACCTTAGCCTATTTGGACAAGGCAATAAAAACCATTCGGTCTATTCAAGCAGGGCAATGAAATAACCTCATTAAAGAAAAAGAGGAGAAGAAAGTAAAGGAACGGTATTTCTATAAATGTCGCTTTTATTCCCTTGAGAATGCGAGAATTGTTTTACGTTTACATGCCTTTATAATTTATTTAATACATGTTAAATATTATGAGCAAGAGTTGATGTATTACGTTGTCATCTAAACTAGCACATGTTGTCGTTATTCACGTAAACATGAAATATATAGTTTTACATGTTCGAAAACACAACATCCAGCAGCTCCGGCACAACCATAGCTGTCGAGTAATGAGTCTGGCCCATGCCAAAATTGAAATCCTGGCTCCAACAGCCAGCCGATTGCATGCTAGGTACAAATAGGCAAAGAAAAGAACTCCGACCACAACCATAGCCGTCGAGAAATGAGCCTGACCCGGGTTAAAGTTGTAATCCTGGCTCCAACAGCCAGCAGATTGTAGGCCAGGTCTAAACAGGCAAAGAAAAGATTTTCGGCCACAACCATAGCCGTTGAGTTATGAGCTTGACCAAGGCCAAATTGCAATGAGCCACAACCATAGCCATCGAGCAATGAGCCTAACCTAGGCCAAAATTTCAACCCTTACTTAAACAACCAGCAGATTGCAGACCAGGTCCAAACAGGAAAAGGAAAGAACTAGGGCCACAACCATAGCCATCGAGCAATGAGCCTGACACATGCCAAAATTGCAATCCTGACTCCAACAGCCAGCAGATTGCAGGCCAGGTCTAAACAGGCAAAGAAAAGAACCCTGGTCACAACCATAGCAGTCGAGCAATGCATCTGACCCTGGCCAAAATTGTAATCATGACTCCAACATCTAGTAGATTGCAGACCAAGTCTAGATAAGTAAAGAAACAAGCTCCAGCTACAGTCATAGCTAACGAGCAACGAGCCAGACCCAGGCCAAAATTGCAATCCTGGCTCCAACAGCTAGCAGATCGCAGGCTGGGTCTAAATAGGCAAAGAAAAGAGCTCTGACACAACCATAGCCACAGAGCGCTAGGCCAGATTGCTAAGCCACAATAAACAGCTCCGACTCACGACAACCAGCAAACTGCAGGCCGGATCCTAAGTGCTCAAAATTAACAACTCCAACTCACGCTAGTCACAGAGTGCAAGGCTAGATTGTCAAACTGCAACAAGCACCTCTGGCTCACGACATCCAACAAATTGTAGGCTGGATCACGATGTTGTAGCACAGCGAGAATGCAAAGCATAAGCACACGATGAAAAAACTACTTGACAAGGGAGGCTACATCATCAACCACCAAGGTCAGAAACATACAATTGTTCACTTGCGTGATATGACCATAAATGTTATTTGTGTACTAGTGGGAAAATAAATTCGGGCTAGTACATATGCAATCGTCGTTATGAAATCTAAAAATAAAGGCACTACAAATGATAGCTCGAAAGAAGAATTCATACAAGTGTCAACTACATTTTCATGCCTTTTGTCACTTAAATTGATGCATGACAGCATGGTAGATAAGTTGACTTGGGTAAGGAAATTTTAGCCACGACATGTTCAACCCTCTTCCTGAAATAGCAAGGCAATAATCACCCTTTAGCATGTTCACGCAGGGCGCTGATCAACTTTTTGCCTATTCAGGGGGGGGAGAGAGAGAGAGAAAGATCGTATTATTGGCAAAGAATTGATGCATCATGGTGCCATCTAAACTAACACATATTAGTGTTATCTACCAAGTTGGAACACGATAGTATGAAATGTTGTGTCTTACAAGGCAGCCTTGATGTGTCTATTTTATATGCATAATTTAGTACTATTTAGGGTCACTTTTGTGCTCTTTTATTATCAAGAGCTTGTGTTTTACCTTGAAATTCTCTTAGGAGGGGTAAGAGCAACTTTACGCTCTTTTACCTCTTCTAAGTGGATTTTGTGTGACAAGGGAAGAACGCGGAGGCAATGAAGACTGGAGGCCATTGAAGACTACACTTTCGAAGACTTTTGAAGACTACACTTTCGAAGACTTTTGAAGACTTGCTTCGAAGACATGAGGACCGGAGGCCATTGAAGACCATTTTTGGAGCCGTTGAAGACTTGGAGATTGAGAGGGATGACTATGAAGATGACTGCATGCCACAAGAAGAAGAAAAAGACACAATGCGAAATTCTGGCACCCGTCGCGAGTCGCGACCGATGGGTGGCCAGAATTTCACCTTATCTTCTTTGTACTATAAATACCACTCTCTTTCCTCTCATTCATACCTTTTTCTCAGCTGCAATTTCTGTACTGTTTGAAACCCTTTTTCTTCCATTTTTCATCCTTGATTTCTCTTGTTTTTATGATTAGTTGTTTAGCATTGATTAGCATGAACTCTTTTAGCTAATCTATCTCTTGGGAGCAATTGACTAAGGCTTCCAAACCCATGTCTTAAGAACAATTTGTAGCTTATTTATTGCTCTTACTATTATGCATTTATGGAGCATTGAATGTGTTTGATGATATCATTAATGTTTTTGAAACCTTGAGTATATGAAATACTTGTATGAATTGCTTGCTAGGGTTTGGGAAAGTGGGTTGATTTCCCCCCTTTTTCTTGTTAGGAATCTATGAGTATGATTTAGAGCTTTTGATTGTGTTGATGGATTGATGATTGCTAGGTGGATATGATAATGTTGAACTCTTTGTCATGTTTGTCGTTTGTAGCAAACGAGAGAAGTCTATGAATGTCGATCGTTCTTGACCAATCTTGTGTAAATGCATAAATCGGTTAAATGCTTAGACACGGTGTAGTGTTTATAAGTGTTGCCGAGCTTGTTGATTCTTCATGCTAAATGCCATCAATGGGATACCTTGAGTCGTGTTTCGACTATGGGAGTCATTGGTGAGGTTTGACAAGAGATGTCAAATTCATTCTTGCAAACTACTATCTAAGAAGGATAGAAGTTTAACCTTCACAACAAGTAGTGAAAGTAGTAAATAAGTTGCATGTTCAATGATGGATAAGAGGTTTGGAAGTGGAAGTCAATTGCACCCAAGGTTCCGCAAATTGTTATTTTCATCTTACCTTTAGTTGTATTGCATGATTAGCATCGTTCTATTGCTTTGCTAGTTGTTGTACTTTAATTTGTTAACTTAGGATCAAACCAACCTAACCCCCCCCAATTGTTTACATGCTTTTATATGTATCTACGTATGTATGTGCTTAGTATGTTTTCTCCTATATATGCTTAAAATACTTAAAAAGATCCCTTTTCTCGTGGACGACCCCGACTTGCCATTATCTACTTAATTGTAGATAGGAAGCATTTAGGGCTTAAAAGTATTAACTTTGAGAGGTACGGTGACGACCTCTCAAATTTTGGCGCCGCTGCCGGGGAAGAGGCGTTTATTTTTAAGTGTTTAGGCATATTATGTGTGATTATGTGCTATTTGTAAATTTTGTTAGTTTGGTTTTATTTTGATTTCTTAGTTGATTTTCCTTTTTCGCTTGGCTTGGAGACGTATTGTTTGAGTTCTTGGTGTATGGTTCGCACGTGATTCTCTTCACAAGAACCCTTACACTACGACCTCGAGTTGGAGTTGAATTTGAGATGGGCTAGGAGGCTTTCTTTGGAAAGTGTGAATAACACCCCTCCTAGTGACCATTTTGTGGATACATCTTCATCAATGGAACATCAAATCGAGCACGAAGAGAAGCATCCAAGAGGGGAACCTCGCCATCCTCCTTTCCCCCAAAGAGAGATCCCCTTGGGGCAACCCTTGTTGAGAGACGTCATGGCTCCCAACCTCGATCAACAACCGATGTGTATTGAGTACCCCGTGGTTGGACCAAATGGGAATTTTGAGCTAAAGACCAGGTTCATCAACATGCTACCCGTCTTTCTTGGTAGGCAAGGGGAGAATGCTAACAAGCACCTCACCGAGTTTCACTTCTTGTGTGGTGGTACGGTCCCCCATGGAGTGGATGAATATTTTTATAAATTTAAGGCATTCCCTTTCACACTGAGGGATGGTGCAAGAGATTGGCTCCACTACCTACCGCCCAAGAGCATCAAGAGTTGGCTTGATATGAAAACAAAGTTTCTAGCCAAGTACTTCCCGGCCTCGAGGTCCGCTGCCTTAAAGAAGGACATAAGCAACATCCTTCATTGGCATGAAGAGTCTCTTTTCGACTATTGGGAGAGGTTCACTAAGCTTCTTGCAAGTTGCCCTTACCATGGTTATTCGGAGGGAGATTTGGTGTATTACTTCTATAATGGCCTTCTTGATGAGGACCAAAGGTTGGCTAGAAGTTCTTGTGGTGGCACCCTCGGCAACAAAACTTCCTCTGAGGCTATGCAATTGTATGAAGAGCTAGCAGAAGAGTCGAGAAACTTTAGCTCAAGGGCCAATTTGAGAAGGAGAAACCCAATGCCCGCGAGTGACTTTTCCAATAGTAGGAATCTAGAGGATCAAGTTTCGGCCCTCACATCCATGGTGAAAACTTTGATGACAAAGCCCGAAGGAAATGCGCCACATGTTAAATCATGTGAAATTTGCTACTTGGTGCATCCTGCGGACACTTGTCTCACTTTGCAAGAGGACTATGTTGAAGAGGTGAGTGCCATGGGGTATCACAGGAATCAAGGATACCAAGGCAACCAAGGGTATCAAGGTGGTCAAGGCTACCAAGGTCACCAAGGCTACCAAGGGTATCAAGGGTACCAAAACCGGCCATACAATATAAGGAATCGTGATAACCCAAACCTCCGGTATGGAAACGCTCAAGGAAGCCAAAACTCTCAACCATACCGGCCTCCTCAACAATAATATAGGTCACCTCAACAACAATTCCAAAGGCTCCAAGACAAACCCCGAGACCAAGGGGAGGGCTCGAGGCTATCCAAGGATGAGGTGTTGCAAGCCTTCACCGGTTGGGCATGAGCGCGGAAAAGAGCGAGAAATTCCAAGATGAGGCCAAGGCAAGCATCAAGAACTTGTAAACCCAAGTGAGCCAAATAGCCCAAGTGGTGAGCCGGATGGAAGCCCAGGAAAAGGGTAAACTACCCTCCCAACCAGAAATCAATCCTAGGCAAAATACAAGTGCCATCGCTTTGAGAAGTGGTAGAGAGGTCGGGGCTTCACCGGATAATGAAATTGTTGAAGAGGAGCCCAAGAGAATTGAGGTGTTTGAAAAAGGAGTTGAGAAGGAGGAAGTCCATGAGAAGAAGACCGAAGAGTTAGCCAACAAGGGCAAGGAAGAAGAAATCAAGTTGGAGACATTGCCACCAAGACCGAAGTCAACCTCCATCCTGGAACCCTCATCGCCTCCACACAAAAGAGCAAAGATGGTGGAGATCCCTCCCCATTTCCGGAAGCCTTGAAGGACAAAAGGAGGAAGGAGGACAACAAGGACATCTACAAAGTCTTTCGTAGATGTGAGGTAAACATTCCACTCTTGAATGCCATTGCACAAATTCGTAGATATGCTAAATTTCTTAAGGAATTGTGTGTTGTGAATAGAAAACAAAGGGCCAAGAATGAGTTGAAAAATGGAAAAAGTGAGCATGTTTCCGCCTTGTGTAAAAAAGAGCTACCTTCTAAATGTAGTGATCCCGGCATGTTCACGATCCCGTGCATAATAGGAAATACACATTTTGAAAAAACTATGCTTGATTTAGGTGCATCAATAAATGTGATTCCTTACTCTCTGTATGAAAATCTCAACTTGGGTACATTGCACAAAACCAGGGTGGTAATCCAATTGGCCGATCGTTCTAGTGCATACCCTAAGGGTATTGTCGAGGATGTGTTGGTTAAGGTGGATTCCTTAGTTTTCCCCACAGATTTTTATGTCCTTGACATGGAGCATGATAAACATGCCGCCCTGATTTTGTTGGGGAGGCCATTTTTGAAAACATCTAGGACAATGATTGATGTGCATAAAGGTACCCTCACCATGGAGTTTGATGGAATAAAAGTAGAGTTTAACATAAATGACTCTATGAAGTATCCTAGTGAAGAACATGCTTGCCATGCCCTAGATGTTGTTGAAGAAGTTGTGCAAGATGTTTTTGAACTAAGTGGCGAAGATTCTTTGTTAGTTGCTTTGCAATGTGATGTTAATGATGCCCACAATGTATACTCTATAAGCACTAACTTGAAGGAAAGCTTTGAGGATTTGAACCTGCTTGAAGAAATGAGACTGAGTGTCTTAAAACCTCCTCCTCTACTCTTAGAGGAACCTGAGGAACCGGAATTCCTCCCCTCACTTGTGAAAGCCCTGGTGCTTGACCTTAAACCTTTGCCAAATGACCTCAAGTATGCATTTCTTGGGGAAGGGGAGATGCTTCCGGTTATCATTTCGAGCAAGCTCACCAAGGAGCAAGAAGAAAAGTTGATGGTGGTGTTGCGGGAGAACAAGGAAGCAATTGGATGGACTATTGCCGACATCAAAGGCATAAGCCCATCCACTTGTATGCATAGAATCTTATTGGAAGAAGATGCGAGACCCGTCCGACAACCCCAACGCCATTTCAACCCACCTATGATGGATGTGGTGAAGGCAGAAATCCTCAAGTTGCTTCAAGCGGGCATGATATCCAATCTCGGATAGTAAGTGGGTGAGCCCAACTCAAGTGGTACCCAAGAAGAGCGGGATGCCGGTAGTCGAAAATGAGAAGGGTGAAATGGTGCCCACCCAAATTCAAAACGGGTGGCGCGTTTGCATTGACTATCAGAGATTGAATGCGGAAACCCGGAAGGATCACTTCCCGTTGCCATTCATTGATCAAATGCTTGAGAGGTTAGCGAGGCACCCCTTCTATTGCTTTTTAGATAGGTACTTGGGGTATTTTCAAGTGGCTATCACCCCGGAAGACCAAGAAAAGACCACCTTCATGTGCACGTTTGCTTACCGACGCATGCCTTTTGGGTTATGTAATGCCCCCGCAACTTTCCAAAGGTGTATGGTAAGCATTTTCTCAGAATTTGTTAAAAATTTTGTCGAGGTGTTTATGGATGATTTCACCACTCATGGTAATTCCTTTGACAACTATTTAGCAAATTTAGCGCAAGTTCTTAAACGTTACATTGATACTAATCTTGTGCTAAATTATGAGAAATGTCATTTTATGGTAGAAAGAGGCATTGTCTTAGGCCATGTTGTCTCCTCTAAGGGTATTGAGGTTGACAAGGCAAAGATAGACACAATTCAAACTTTGCCTTATCCTACTAATGTGCGTGAAGTGCGCTCTTTTCTTGGCCATACAGGATTCTATTGCCGGTTCATCAAGGACTTCTCGAAGATAGCATTTCCTCTATGCAAATTGTTGTAAAAGGAAGTGGAATTTGTGATGGATGAGAGGTGTAAAGGGGCCTTCGATACATTGAAGGGAAGGTTAGTCTCGGCCCCTATCATACAACCCCCGGATTGGTCGTTGCCCTTTGAGATTATGTGTGATGCTAGTGATTACACCGTTGGAGCGGTTCTTGGTCAAAGGGTAGGAAGAGCGCCTCACGCCATCTACTATGCATCAATGTCTCTCAATGAGGCCCAGAGAAACTATTCCACCACCGAGAAGGATTTGCCCGCAGTGGTATTTTCTTTAGAAAAATTTTGATCTTACTTGCTTGGTACAAAAGTTATTGTATACACTGACCATGCAGCGCTTCGTCATCTGATGACGAAGAAAGATGCCAAGCCGAGATTGATTAGGTGGATCCTGCTTTTGAGCGAATTTGAGTTGGATGTGCGAGACAAAAAGGGTGCGGAAAACCTTGTGGCCGATTATTTGAGCCGGTTGACTCCATGCGAAGATAATGAGGTAAGTCCCGCAGTGAAGGAGCAACTACGAGAGGAATTCCTTGATGAACAATTGTTCACCATTAGGGATCTCCAACCGTGGTATGCCGACATTGTAAATTTTCTTGTTGCCGGTAGATTGCCTCCTCATTTTTTCTAAGGCCCAAAAGGATAAATTAAACAATGATGCTAAGTATTGTGTGTGGGATGATCCCTTTTGTGGAGACATTGTGCAGATCAAGTTGTTAGGAGATGTATCCCTGATAGTGAAGTACACTCAATTCTTGAATTTTGTCATGCTCATGCATGTGGTGGTAATTTTGGAGCAAAGAGAACCGCTAGGAAAGTTTTAGAGAGTGGGTTTTATTGGCCTACATTGAATAAGCATGCATACACCTTTTGCAAATCTTGTGATGAATGCCAGAGAGTAGGAAATATCTCCACTAGGAATGAAATGCCCCAAAGAGCTATTTTGTATTGTGAAATCTTTGATGTTTGGGGTATTGACTTTATGGGGCCTTTCCCTAGTTCTAATGGCTTTATGTACATTCTTCTTACTATTGATTATGTGTCAAAGTGGGTTGAAGCAAAACCCACTAGGACTGACGATTCTAAAGTGGTTGCAGAATTCTTGAAAGATAATATCTTTTCTAGGTTTGGGGTACCCCGAGCCTTGATTAGTTACCGTGGCACCAATTTTTGCAATCGGACCATAGTGGCACTCTTGAAGAAGTATGTCGTCACTCACAAGACATCCACTGCCTATCACCCAAAAACCAATGGGCAAACCGGAGTTTCCAATCGGGGAATCAAGTCCATCCTTCAAAAAACAGTTAACCCTAGCCGGAAGGATTGGAGTTCTCGGTTGAATGAGCCTTGTGGGCGTATAGGACGGCTTACAAGACACCAATCGGTATGTCCCCATACCGGTTAGTGTTTGGTAAGCCATGCCATCTACCGGTGGAAATTCAGCACAAGGCTTACTGGGTGGTCAAAGAGTTTAATCTTGATGTAGATGAAGCCGGCTTGCATAGGAAGTTACAATTGGATGAACTGGATGAGATCCGGAGGGAGTCCTATGAGAATGCCAAAATCTATAAAGAAAAGACAAAGGCGTGGCACGACAAGATGATCATCAGGAAGGACTTTGACGTTGGTCAAAAGGTCCTCCTATTTCAATCCCGCCTTCGCCTATTCCCAGGTAAGTTAAGGTCCCGATGGATCGGTCCTTTTGAGGTGGTTAAGGTATTCCCGCATGGTGCGGTGGAGATTCTAGATCGAGCTAAGTCCAATACCTTCAAGGTTAATGGACAACGTTTGAAGCCTTACCACGAGACTTTTGTACCGAAAAAAGGAGAGGACGTTAATCTCCTCGATCCGATTTGTGAGTAAGCTCTAAGGAGGGAAGTGAGTCGTGCTGACGACGTTAAATAAACTTGGTTTTGATCATCCGAATTGTCATTCGTGACTTTCTGTTGATGTTGTTTAGTTTTGATCTTTTATCCTCAAGCTCATTGTTTTGCTTTATGCTTTTCACGGGTTGTTTTCTTCATGATTTTGTAGCAATTTTGAAGCCAAGGAATTGGATTTTGGAAGGGGGAAATACTTAGATTCGAGAAGGAAGGACTTGGACAAGAGAAGGAAGCAGAAAATAATCTAAGTACCAGGTAAGTGGCCCGTCGCGAGTCGCAACCTCAGAAATTGTTGGGCAAAAATTGGACCCTCAGATCCAACTTTCCGCGAGTCGCGATGACATCGCGACGAACACGTCTTGGGCAAAAATCAGCCCTCGGATCCAACTTTTCATGAGTCGCGAGGACATCACGAGGCCTCGTCGCGAGTCGCGACGGGCTCAGAAAAAGTTGGGCAAAAAATCAGCCCTCGGATCTAACTTTCCGCGAGTCGCGATGACCTCGCGACGGACACGTTGCAAGTCGTGATGACCTCGCGACGCTCCGTCGCGAGTCGCGACTAACACATCTCGAGTCGCGACGGTCGTGCAGATCAGATTTAAAAAATGGGCTGAACAGTTTTTTCCTTTCTCTCCCCATTTCTGGCCCTTCATTTTTTTTTCTTTCATTCCTTCCCATCCACTCTTCCATATTCCCTCTACCCCTGCCGCCGCCGCACCACCGTGCCGCCGCCAATACCCATCATTCCTTCCCATCTCTCCACCCACTAAATCGCCATCACCATTGTGAAGAACCCAAACCCTAGAATTTTGGGGGGTTTGTAGGTTTGGGAAATTCGAATCCGAATTGATAATGGGCTTCCATTTTTCTTCGTCCTAAGTGTCTTAGTGGTACACTTCTTCACTCTATTGAGTCTTAATCGTGATTATGAACATATATTCTACTTATTGGATATTGTGTAGATTGTGTGTTATTTTTGGAATGGGAATCATTGAATCTTGGTTGATTGTGGTGAATATGTTATGCTTGCAATTTTATTTGATGGGTACTGTGTGCATATTTTGCAATTGCGGTGTATACTGTATATTTTCTAGTGCGATTTTGACTGTAGCATGCCTGCTTGGTTTTGGAATGTGTGCATTCGTGTTACTTTAGCTGATAGTAGATGGTGACTTATACTGAAGTTGAGGCATGTTAGCCATTGATTAAACATAGTTGTTATTGGGATAAAGTGTTATTGTACTTTGTAATGTTATATTGTTTCGAGTAGTTTGGCCATGGACGTAGATGTTGACATTGTGAATGTACTAATGATGGATAAACTAGTTGAGCATAACTGTGATTTTGAAATATAGCATATTCATTTCAACTATGTGAGAACTTCATGGATTTTATGATATGGGCCTGTTGGGCATAATGTAGATTGTATATGCAATTGCGAGTAAGACTTGAACTAGTTGAGTTGATTTTGATTTGGCCTGTGATGATGAACTAGTTTAAGATTGGTTATAGATTTTCCACATTGCATATACATATATTCCTTTGCGTTTGACTTGTTTGCTGCGATTGATAGATATGGCCCCCAAGAAGAGATCTAGGGCTCCCCCACGAGATGAGCGCACCGCCGCTCCACCTCCACCTCTTTCACCGGCTTCGGAATCGGGCCCTATACCTTCCCCTTCGGATAGGTACATGGGTTTGACCCAGATTACCGGGTCCTATGCAGAGAGATGGGAGGCCCTAGAGAAGCGCCTACTTAAAGAGACCAGCTTTGTTGATGTGCCTACATTGGATGTCCTCGGCCTCACGCAGCCTGTGAGGTGCATCCTCGCCAAAGGGGGCATGGAGAGATTTATGAGCAAGAGCGCGCCCTCCTACCGGAGGTACACGTTGGAGTTCTTGTCCACAGTCCGTATGAGCAGCATGAGGGGTGATCAACCCTGTGAGAGGTACATTGCCTTTCACCTAGATGGCCTATCTTGGCAACTGACCATCTCATAGATTGAGGAGGCCTTTGGTTTTGACACCGCTGAGATACGGAACAAACTGGACCCACAGGCCAAAGAGCGGTCAATTGAGGATGACATGCAGTTTTGGAATGTCATCAATATGAGGCCGAAGAACTCCCACGACAAGAGTAGCGCCCTCATCCACCCTGTGCTCCGCTATGTGCACCGACTCTTGGCTGGCACAGTCTTTTGCTCTGTGGAACCGACGAATGTGCCAGACAACGACATTCACTTCCTATGGCACTTGACGAATGAGGGGCCGGGATATGGACTGTGGGCAGAGCTGTGGATGAAGAGGATTGTGCAAGTGGCAGGAAAGGCCAAGGGGAAGATCATGGTCGGAGGGATGATAGGCCTTCTAGCAGAGTACTTGGGATTAGTCCCTCCGACCAACTTTCCATGTTTAGGGAAGCGGACGTCTTATCTGGTCACCATTGAGCGGCTAGTTCGATTTGAGATGCTCAGTGTCATACGGACCACTGGGCTCTTCCATTAGTTATACAGTGCGAGGAAGGTCACTTCCTCAGCAGAGCAAGACGAAGCTGGAGTTCGACACACCTCGGGGAGATTTGGCGATCTCCCCAGACTCCTCATGTATAGCTGAGTTCCAGCACGAGCTCCGTAACCTCGGGCGAGCCCCTGTCTAGCGTGACGATAGCACCCTACCTTCCTTGGAGCAGCAGCAGCAGAACTACTCTACACAGCCTCCACCACCAGAAGAGGAACCCATGCAGGAGGATGACGCTCCACCTCATTATTCCCAGCCTCCGCCAGATTTCTATGAGCGGATGATGCAGACCATGCATGTTGGTTTCCACCAACAGGAGAGCATGATTTTGGAGCACAATGTGTTTGTCTCCCAGGCTTTGATCGATATGGATGAGGAGATTGACCACCTGTCAGCTCGCATCCATGAGTTGCAGTCCCAGTCGGGTGGTGCATTAGGCCCCAATCTGAGAGCAGAGAGGTGGAGAGTGAGGAGGCAGAGGAGCACAGAGTGGCTAGCACAGTACCAGCATCGCTACTTCGGCGGTAGCCCGTCCTCATCACATCATTGATTGTGTGAGCACCACATTTTTACCCTTTCCATACTTCGCTTTGTACGATTATGCCCTAGTCTACATTGAGGGCAATGTAGTGTTCTAAGTATGGGTAGGGGTATCTACTATTGTTAGGCGATTAGAGTTGGAGATATTTTTGCACAAACTTGGTTGTTTTGTTTTGGATATTGTTTTGCTTTTGCTGTACTTGGATATTGTTGGTTTTGATACTTTTCTTAACCTTCACATTTGGAAAGCAATTTGCTACTTTTTGTATTGAAGACACATAGAAAAAAAGGAGAATCCCGCTAAGTTGAAAACCCGAGAGGGTAACTTAGGCAACATTGGGGGCCCGGATAGGTCGAAAACCCGAAAGGGCGGCCTAGGAAAAAATGAGAGGCTAAATGTGCGGAAAAAGGTGAGATGTGAGCCAAAGAAATATGATGTGTGGATAGGATGAAAACCCGAAAGGGCTCCTAGGAAAAATGAGAGAAAGCGAGAGAAATTTAAAAAAAGAAAACATAAGTGTTTACTCATTTGCCGGCGATGGACTCATAAGGTTGCAGTAACCACACGGATGGATCGGGTAGCTTCACATCGAGGACCTTTTGGGAATGGAAAATTTAGCGGGAAGAGACGGAGTAAGTTATGAAATTCTTGATCATTAATATGCTTCATTTTTAGGTTGATGTATTGATGTAAAGTGGAGCATGTGTTTTGAACTTTATACATACTTTTGGCTTCATCTTTTATCATTGGATTTGGGATTATCAATTCGAGATTTGGAGATGTCTTAGGGAAATTAATGAATTGATGGGATGATATGGTTTGGGTAGATTTAGGAATAGGGGTTGTGGGAAACTTCTCATTTGACTTTAACATTGGGATGTGTGATATTTAGAGTTGTGTGAGGTATTGATTTGGGGGATTAGTAGTTAGGATGTGGATATATCATTTCCTTCGTATTCTTGGATCTTTTCTTACTCGAGGGCGAGTAAGGTTCAAGTGTGGGGAGGCTTGATGTGTCCATTTTATATGCATAATTTAGTACTATTTAGGGCACTTTTGTGCGCTTTTATTATCAAGAGCTTGTGTTTTACCTTGAAATTCTCTTAGGAGGGGTAAGAGCAACTTTACGCTCTTTTACCTCTTCTAAGTGGATTTTGTGTGACAAGGGAAGAACACAGAGGCAATGAAGACCAGAGGCCATTGAAGACTACACTTTCGAAGACTTTTGAAGACTTGCTTCGAAGACATGAAGACCGGAGGCCATTGAAGACCATTTTTTGAGCCGTTGAAGACTTGGATATTGAGAGGAATGACTGTGAAGATGACTGCATGCCACAAGAAGAAGAAAAAGACACAATGCAAAATTCAAGCACCCATCGCGAGTCGCGATGGCCTCGTCGCGAGTCGCGATGGCCTCGTCGCGAGTCGTGACGAGCCATCGCGAGTTACGACCGACGGGTGACCAGAATTTCACCTTATCTTCTTTGTACTATAAATACCACTCTCTTTCCTCTCATTCATACCTTTTTCTCAGCTGCGATTTCTGTACTGTTTGAAACCCTTTTTCTTCCATTTTTCATCCTTGATTTCTCTTGTTTTTATGATTAGTTGTTTAGCATTGATTAGCATGAACTCTTGTAGCTAATCTATCTCTTGGGAGCAATTGACTAAGGCTTCCAAACCCATGTCTTAAGAACAATTTGTAGCTTATTTATTTCTCTTACTATTATGCATTTATGGAGCATTGAATGTGTTTTTTGATATCATTAATGTTGTTGAAAGCTTGAGTATATGAAATACTTGTATGAATTGCTTGCTAGGGTTTGGGGGAAGTGGGTTGATTTCCCCCATTTTTCTTGTTAGGAATCTATGAGTATGATTTAGAGCTTTTGATTGTGTTGATGGATTGATGATTGCTAGGTGGATATGATAATGTTGAACTCTTTGTCATGTTTATCGTTTGTAGCAAACGAGAGAAGTCTATGAATGTCGATCGTTCTTGACCAATCTTGTGTAAATGCATAAATCGGTTAAATGCTTAGACGCGGTGTAGTGTTTATAAGTGTTTCCAAGCTTGTTGATTCTTCGTGCTAAATGCCATCAATGGGATACCTTGAGTCATGTTTCGACTACGGGAGTTATTGGTGTGGTTTGACAAGAGATGTCAAATTCACTCTTGCAAACTACTATCTAAGAAGGATAGAAGTTTAACCTTCACAACAAGTAGTGAAAGTAGTAAATAAGTTGCATGTTCAATGATGGATAAGAGGTTTGGAAGTGGAAGTTAATTGCATTCCGTAAATTGTTATTTTCATCTTACCTTTAGTTGTATTACATGATTAGCATCGTTCTATTGCTTTGCTAGTTGTTGTACTTTAATTTGTTAACTTAGGATCAAACCAACCAAAACCCCCCCTTGTTTACATGCTTTTATATGTATCTATGTATGTATGTGCTTAGTATGTTTTCTCCTATATATGCTTAAAACACTTAAAAAGATCCCTTTTCTCGTGGACGACCCCGACTTGCCATTATCTACTTAATTGTATATAGGAAGCATTTAGGGCTTAAAATTATTAACTTTGAGAGGTACGGTGATGACCTCCCAAGCCTCATAAGACCAAAGTACACCCAGCCCACGCAGACAGGGAGATGTATGAAAGTACACCTAGCCCACGAAGGCAGGGAGACGCAGGATAGCACATCTGACCCACGCAGGCAGGGAAATACAAAAAGCACACCTCTCGCATTCCAGGTGATAATGTATAATTAGGGTTCTAGAATATTCTTTGTACATTCTAGAACACACTTGTAAATATCTTTAAATAGCTAATACAATGAGAGGGAAACTCAACCATTAACCAAGCACCCATGCGCATGGATTTCACGCACCGTTGTGTGGCGCGTGGAATCTCATGCGCGGCCGTGGCGGTGGTCGGCACTCCGGTAGGCCTTCATCTGACTGGTCTAGTCCTGCGGCTTCTTCCTATGGTGGTCGTGGACGTCAGTGTAATCCCAAATGTCAATGATGTAATAAATTTGGTCATACTGCCGCAAATTGTCACAAGTTCTCCTCTATAAATCGATCCATTGATTCTGCTCATCTGGCTGGTGCTTTTCACTCTTCCATGACACTCGAGGAGCCTCGCACCCCCTCCTCAGACTGGACTTTGGGGCCACTAGTCACCTCACTGCATCCACTTATGGGCTAGACAATGTCGCTCCTTATTCTGGCAATAATTATGTTACTATTGGAAATGGTGATTCTTTGTTTATTACTCACACTGGGCTTGCCGCTTTAATAAATCTTTATTTTTATCTGATATTTTGGTGGTCCTGACTATCACGAAAAAACTCCTTTCCATTAGTAAACTGACAAAGGAATTAAATGCTATTATTTTCTTTGATGAAAATCTTTTGTGATCTAGAATCGGTCCACAAGGGAGATCGTGGGCCACGGTCGATGTGAGCATGGTTATTATTTTCTTGACAGAGGAGGTGTTGCTCTTGTTACTTATTTTCGGTCACGAAAGAAGAGAGCTTCTTTTGAACTCTGGCGTGCTCGATTGGACCATTGTTCTCATTATGTTATTTCACTTTGGAACAAACATGGTTTACTTTATGTCACTTCTTTACTACCAAAACCTACATTATGTGATTCTTGTGAAAAGGCTAAAAGTAAACGCCTTTCTTGTGCGGACAATCATAAATGAGCAGATTCTTTATTACCTTTGATTCACTGTGATTTGTGGGGACCGACCCCAATTACTGCTAAATCTGGTTTTTCTTATTATGCCGTGTTTATTGATGACTTTTCTCATTTTACCCGGTACTACCCGTTACGACGTTAGTCGTATTTCTTTGATGTGTTTGTTGCATTTCAGAGCGAGTGGAGAATCAATTTTCTTGCTCTATTAAAGCTGTTCAGAGCGATGGAGGCACCGAGTTCACTAACTCACGACTCCGGTCTCATTTTTCTACTTATGACATACATCACCAGATCTCATGTTCATTCACTCCTAAACAAAATGGTCAGGCTAAATGGAAACATCAACACGTTGTTGGGATAGCCCCATCTAGGGGTGGGCGTCGGGTCGGATTATTTGGTTTTTGGGTTATTCGATTTTGCCTCTAAATGCCCAAAATCAAATCCGACCCAAATAAACCAAATAACCCAAACCAAATTTGGAATTCGATTTTGGTTTGAATTCGAATCTAATCCAAATAAACCGAATTGGAACTGAATATTTTTTAAAAATATTAAAAATACATAACTTAATTCCCAATTAAAAAAAATTATTGAATATGTAATTTAAGTTCTACATCACCAAAATCAATTCTTCAAAATTAAAATCCCACTAATATAATACAAATTCAACCATAAAAATTTTAGGATTACACTTAATATTAAGGATCAATAATTTGTTTTAGTATTTATCTTCAAAACCTTCACCTTTCTTCAAGAATTGAAACAATTCACATTCACCCTGAAAATACAAAGAAATGAGAAGATTAAAATATCAATTCGCGCATGTAATGAAAAGAACCGTGTAGAGAATTTTGATAATTGGACCATTATTGCATTGCAGCTAGAACTCCAACTATTAGCAATTCACTTAGGATTTTTTTTGAAAAATGATTATTCTAACAATTAAGAACATATCATATGAATGCATGAGTACAACTTTAAAGACATTAGTGGATACTCATCATCAGAAAGATCAGCGCCCTCTAGTGTGGAATTTCTGAAATTGACTATCCCACCAAAGACCTGTACACCGATGGAGCAGTAAATACATATTACACAGAATATGGTACCCAGATATGGCATCAAACTTGGTATCAGGGTCAAAACAGTTGCAACAAATGCTCGATACTGTTGTGCATGCATGAGGAGCCTAATTAATCGTAACATTCTTACAATGAGAAGATAACGGATCCACTCCCCATTGGAAAGAAAAGTCTTGGAGTCACTAACATTTTTGTTTCTCCAATAACTATGACCAAAGTGACAATACAATCAAACCAATTTTGACCATCCCTCCAGTAGTTTTCAGGACCATATGCATACATTTTCAGCAGCATCTCCAGGACATAAAGCCACCGAACGACAAATTCAACCTCATGCATGTAGGACTTAAGGCATCTAGAAATATAAATCACAAGTGGAAATGGATTGTAAGGATTATGAGATAAGGTTACGACACTACAACCAACTTCACTCTAGCATCATTAGCATAACAGACTTAAGATGGAATCACACACACGCTAAATTTCTGAGCTCTCATCTTTAAAAGAGACACTCTTGAAATCCATGATTTAGATCAGGTCTATACAACATCAAAAGCAAAAGATGAAGAAATTACCTTCAAAATTCAAAAGCAAAGCAGGGGATAAACATCCACAAGGTTGACTTGTTGGATTTCTGCAATAAAAAACACACACATTCATGTAGAGCATCTCACAATCACCTATTTACAATAAGGGAATTATAAAGGTCGTTTAAAGCCCAATCTCTTAGTAACAAACACAAAAAATTGGAATTGCTGCCGTAACAAACCTCAAACAAAGCTCAATGACAACAGAGTATAGATACAAATTCTAGAAGCATCCAGATGCTAAAGAAAATATTCATATAGAGGGCAAGAAAATATAACAGATTCAAAAGCCAATAGCTTCAAACCAAAGATACCAATATTATCTTAGGGTACTTATTAAAAGAAATCCTGCCAACCGCATGGTTGACACAAACCATCGTCAGGGGTATAATGGTAAATTCACATGCACCTGTTCACGCACATGGCTGACTAACCATGTAGGTCCTATCAAGTGGCTGCCCAAAACGACATTGTTTTGAGCATTCATCAGGGGTAGAATGGTAAATTCACATGCACCTGTTCACACACGTGGCTACCTAACCATGTAGGTCCTGTCAAGTGGCTGCCCAAAACGACATTTTGGGCATTTTTTAAAAAAAAATGATGCCTAACCATGTGCGTCTACAGGTGTTGTACTATTGGACGGTTCGAGAGGTTGTGGGTTCGAGTGGTACTGGTTCGAGAGGTGAAGGTTCCATTGGATAATTCGAGATGTGAAGGTTCCATTGGACAATTCGAGAGGTGAAGGTTAGGGGTTCCATTGGGAGAGGTACCCATTCGAGAGGGGAAGGTTAGGGGTTCCATTGGAGGGGTTTGAGAGGTACCCATTCGAGAGGTAGCGGGTTCGAGTGGTACCGGTTTGAGAGGTACGGGTTCGAGAGGTGAAGGTTAGGGGTTCCATTGGAGGGGTTTGAGAGGTACCGATTCGAGAGGTGGAGGTTCAGGTGGAGAGGGTGGAGAGGTGAAGGTTCTATTGGAGGTTCGAGAGGTAATTGTTTGAGAGGTGAAGGTTCGAGAGGTAGTGGGTTTGAGTGGTACTGGTTCGAGAGGTATGGGTTCAAGAGGTGAAGGTTAGGGGTTCCATTGGCGGGGTTCGAGAGGTATCAAGTGGTAAGGGTTCGAGTGGTAAGGGATCGAGAGGTGAAAAGTTTGAGTGGTAAGGGTTCGAGAGGTGAAAGGTTAGGGGTTCCATTGGATGGGTTCAAGAGGTATTGAGTGGTAAGAGTTTGAGAGGTGAAAAGTTTGAGTGGTAAGGGTTCGAGAGGTGAAAGGTTCGAGTGGTACTGGTTCGAGAGGTACGGGTTCGAGAGGTGAATGTCAGAGGTTCTATTGGAGGGGTTCAAGGGGTCCCGATTCGAGAGGTGAAGGTTCGGGTGGAGGGGTTCGAGAGGTGGAGGTTCTATTGGAGGTTCGAGAGGTGAATGTTCCAGTGGAGGGTTCGAGAGGTAGTGGGTTCCAGCGGAGGGTTCGAGAGGCACGGATTCGAGTGGTGAAGTTTGAGGGATCCATTTGAGGGGTTTGAGAGGTACCCATTCGAGAGGTGACAATTCGAGAGGTGAAGGTCCAGGTGGAGAGGGTTCAAGTGGACGGGTTCGAGAGGTGAAGGTTCTATTGGAAGTTTGAGAGGTGAAGGTTCCAGTGAAGTGAAGGGTTCGAGAGGTGAAGGTTTTATTGGAGGCTTGAGAGGTGAAGGTTCCAGTGGAGGTTCGAGAGGTAGTGGGTTACAGTGGAGGTTCGAGAGGTACGGATTCGAGTGGTGAAGTTTGAGGTGCAGAGGGTTCAAGTGGAGGGGTTCCCTTGGAGGTTTGAGAGGTACCAATTCGAGAGGTGAAGGTTGAGGTACAGAAGGTTCAAGTGGCAAGGTCCATTTGAGGGGTTAGAGAGGTGACGGTTCGAGAGGTAATTGTTCGAGAGGTGAAGGTTCGAGAGGTAGTGGGTTCGAGCGGTACTGGTTCGAGAGGTACGGGTTTGAGAGGTGAAGGTTCCATTGGACAATTCGAGTGGAGGGATTCGAGAGGTGAAGGTTCTATTGGAGGTTTGAGAGGTGAAGGTTCCGGTGGAGGGTTCGAGAGGTGAAGGTTCTATTGGAGGTTTGAGAGGTCAAGGTTCCAGTGGAGGTTCGAGAGGTAGTGGGTTCCAACGGAGGTTTGAGAGGTATGGATTCGAGTGGTGAAGTTTGAGGTGCAGAGGGTTCAAGTGGAGGGGTTCCCTTGGAGGTTCGAGAGGTACCGATTCGACAGGTGGAGGTTGAGGTACAAAGGGTTCAAGTGACGGGGTTCATTGGAGGGGTTTGAGAGGTACCCATTTGAGAGGTGATGGTTCGAGAGGTTAAGGTTCTATTAGAGGTTCGAGAGGTGAAGGTTCTATTGAAGGTTCGAGAGGTGAATGTTCTACTGGACGTTCGAGAGGTGAAGGTTCCAATGAAGGGTTCGAAAGGTACGGATTTGAGTGGTGAAGGTTCCTTTGGAGGTTTGAGGGGGGAAGGTTTCAGTGCAGATTCAAGAGGTGAGGGTTCGAGTAGGGGTTCGGGAGGTAATGGTTCGAGAGGTGAAGGTTCCATTGGAAAATTCGAGAGGTGGAGGTTAGGGGTTCCATTGGAGGGGTTTGAGAGGTTCCCATTCGAGAGGTGAAAGTTGAGGTGCAGAGGTTTCAAGTGGGGGGGTTCGAGAGGTGAAGGTTCAGGTGGAGAGGGTCCAGGTGGAGGGGTTCGAGAGGTATCGATTCGAGAGGTGAAGGTTGAGGTACAGAGGGTTCAAGTCTAGGGGTTCCAGTAGAGGGATTCGAGAAGTATGGATTCGAGTGGTGAAGGTTCCATTGGAGGGGTTCGAGAGGTGAATGTTCAGGTGGAGAGGGTTCAAGTGGAGGGGTTCCACTGGAGAGATTCGAGAGGTACCGATTCGAGAGGTGAAGGTTGAGGTATAGAGGGTTCAAGTCTAAGGATTCCAGTAGAGGGGCTCCAGAGGTACGGATTTTAGTGGTGAAGGTTCCATTGGAGGTTCGAAAGGTGAAGGTTCCAGTGGAGATTCGAGAGGTGAGAGTTTCAGTCGGGGGTTCGAGAGGTGAAGGTTCTATTGGACAATTCGAGATGTAGTAGGTTTGAGAGGTAGTGGGTTTGAGAGGTACTGGTTTGAGAGGTACGTGTCGAGAGGTGAAGGTTCCATTGGACAATTCGAGGAGTGAAGCTTAGGGGTTCCATTGGAGAGGTTCGAGAGGTACCGATTCTAGACGTGAAGGTTGAGGTACAAAGGATCCAAGTGGAGGGGTACCATTGGAGGGATTCGAGAGGTATCAATTTGAGGAGTGAAGAGGGTTCAACTGGAATGCTCATCTCTTGAACCCTCCAATGGAAACTTCACCTCTCGAATCTGTACCTCTCGAACCTCCTCTCAAACTCTCACATGTCCAAGCTTCTACTGGAACCTTCACCTCTCCAATCGTTCAAAGGAACCTTCACCTCTCAAATCAGTACCTCTCAAACCCCTCCACTTTAACCCTCTTCACCTGAACTTCACCTCTCGAATCGGTTCCTCTCGAACCCCTCCACTGGAACCCTCTCCACCTCAACTTTCACCTCTCAAATCAGTAGCTCTCATACCCCTCTACTTCAACCTCTGCACCTGAACCTTCACCTCTCGAATCACTACCCCCCCCCCCCCCCGAAACTGAACCTTCATCTCTCGAATTATTTCCTCTCGAACCTCTCCACTTGAACCCTCTCCACCTGATCCTTCACCTCTCAAATTCGTACATTGTTCGAGACCTAGTTCAAGATTAGGGTTCGAGAGGTACTGGCTCGAGAGGTGCAGGTTCTAGTGGCCGATTCGACAGAAGGTTCCAGTGAAGTGTTCCAGAGGTGAGAGTTCGAATGGAGGTTCAAGTCGTACATTGCTTTACTTGATAGCTTGAGTTAATTATGAGCTTCAATTACATGTAAAATTGGTACATTTGCAACTTCAATTACAGATCTTTTCACATTCTTATATTGTAGCAACATTCCTACAGTATTTCTAAAATTTATTATCAAGCTCACCGTGTAACGAGCTGTGTTACCAACCTAGTATCAAAGAATTTGTAAGAACCACCAGTCAACAAATCAAAGGAAAACTCACATGTTCTTCTTTCCACTTTGATGGGCTCATGGGGTCACTCCAAAAATTGACCTTTGCTGGTCCATAATGATCTGAAAATTCATTTCAAATGGAAACATATAAATAAACGTCAAACAAAGCTGTATCAATAATGTCACAAGGCGGTGGAAACAAGTCCCAGGCAGTGGACTACAGATGGCCACTGGCGGTGGAACACATTTAAGGAAGGGTATTCGACTAATCTAAGACGGAAAAACTGTGAAGAATAATATTGATCTTAAACATGCTAAAGTGGTAATACAAAATCAAGAGGAATACAACATTACTAGACTATGAAAATGTTTCATACTTTTTGAGCAGCAAAACAAAAAATTAGGATTTGAGTAAGCATGTTAATTAAAAAATAATATTGCAAAAAATCTATTTTCGTGGCAAAGGTAGGGCGCATGGAACAACAGAGGTTTACCTTGTTCTAGATGACATTTTTGAGAATGGATGTGATACGAGATTTCACTCACATGTGTGAGATGAGCAACATTTCTATCCTCCTACAATGATAAAAAAAAAAATTGTGAGACTCCAAAAAAAGGGACATGATGAAATAAAAAGAGAACGAGAGGAACCTTGCATGTGTAGAATAAAGAGTTTTTACTTTTCGTCCTTGAAGCTCGACTTGCAAATCTATGATCTTCCTTTGATCAGTGGTCAGCTCTCTCAAAACTCTGATCAAATAATCACCCTTCACAATTGAGGAAAGGGTTTGGATGTTTCCTATTGGAATGTGATTCAGAAATCAAAGCGGACGAGATGAAGATGTAAGAATAATAAGAGAGATAAGACCTGAGAAGATGGAGGGGCGACGGAGAAGCCTAGATCAGCAGTGATGGAGAGTGCATCACACATTCTTGCGGTGGTGAGTATTGGTGGTGAGGATGAAGAAAAACTAAAGAAGGATGGAGAAAACGAAAAAGGCGCAGCTAGGGTTTAAGTGAAATGAAGCGCAACTTTGAGGTTTGGGTGAAATGAGGTGCAACCTTTTATAATCTTAGTTTATTAGGGTTTGTGAAATTTCTGGGTTTGTTCCTATATGGGCTTTGTAAAGAATACATTTATTCAAATGGCCCAAGTCTTTTTAATTAATATTTCTCCTTTATTCATATCTTATTATTAGCATTATATTATATTAATATATAAAAGTTATATTTAATTAATTACAATTTGATATTCAGTTTCGATTTTGGTTTGAGTTTTAATATCCAAAACCGATCTAAAAACCATATTTAGAATTTGGTTTATTAAATTCGGATATTCAAAAATAATTTCGGTTTGGGCTATTCGAATTCGGATAATTCAATTTTTGGTTCGGTTTTCGTATTCATTTTTTTGCCCACCCCTAGCCCTATCCATGTTATTTCACTCACACCATTCTTTGTCTTATTGGAACGATGCATTTTCCATAGCGGTCTACACCGTTAACCACCTTCCCACTCCGGTGATCGATGGACATTCCCCATTCTCTCTCGTTTTTAGGCAACATCCAGACCACTCTAATTTTCATCAATTTCGGTGTCGTGTTTATCCATTCCCTTGGCCATTCTCAGATCACAAATCCCCCCCCTGAAGGGTTCTCCTTGTGTCTTTTTGGGCTACAACTCTCAATTCAAGGGTTTTAGATAGCTGGATCCTTCTACTAAGAAGATTTACATCGCAAGGTGATGAGTGCTTGTTCCCTTATGCCGGTAGGACTCCTACGTCTTCCTCTTTGTTAGATATCTCTGTATTTTGGACCTTGACACTCCTAAGGAACCCTCGATTCCCACTCCCTCTACTGATCGTACCACTTGCTGCCTATGCCCCTTACCAAATTTAATCCCATCTTCTCCTGATCTAACTCTGCCTCCTTCTCCTGATTCTACTCTGCCTACCTCTCTCAATCCTACCCCACCCTCTTCTCAAGTCCCGCAACCATCAAATTCCTCTGCACCTTTGACCACATCCTCACTTTCTCGTCCCACTCATCATATGGAAACCCACTCCCATATCGGCCATGTCAAGCGGTGCACTTTTCCAGATTATGTGCTCACTGGTTCTCTTACAGAACTTATGGTTGAAACCAAACCCTGTAGATATCGTTCTACTCTTGAGGACCCTAGGTGGGTCACAACCATGGATGACGAAATGTCCGCTCTTCGCCAGCAGCACACTTGGGATCTTATACCTCGTCCTACTGGTGTTAATGTGGTTGGATCCAAATGGGTCTAATGTATCAAGCATCATTTTGATTACTCCGTCGACTGCTACAAAGCTTGTCTTGTGGCCCAGGGTTACTCCCAGTTACCAGGTTTTGACTTCACTCACACCTTCAGCCCCGTGGTCAAGGTATCTACTGTCTGTATCATCTTGGCTGTTACTACCATCTATCGGTGACCCCTTCGTCAATTGGATGTCATAAATGCCTTTCTCGATGGCCTCCTTGATGACGCTATTTATATGGAGCAACCTTCTGGGTATCAAGATCCTACTCATCCAGACTATGTTGTTGCCTTTGAAAGGCTATATATAGGCTTAAGAAGGCCCCTGGAGCCTGGTTCCAGCATTTTAGCTCCTATGTGAAGGGCCTTGGTTTTTCTTGCAGCAATGTTGATACCCCTCTCTTCACTTTTGTTTGCGGCCACAAGATTCTTTATCTCCTTGTCTATGTTGACGACATCATCCTCACTGGCAATGACCCCTCGCTTATTCAATAGTTCATCTCCCTTACCAATCAAGAATTTTCCATCAAGGATCTCGGCTCTCTTCACTACTTTCTTGGCCTCGAGGTATCTCGGTCTCGAGGTATCTCGGTCTAACTCTGGTCTTTGCCTTAGTCAAGCTAAGTATGCCATGGAAATTCTTAAGCGTGCTAGAATGACTGATGCTTCCCCTGTTTCTACTCATTTCCTTTATGGCAGTCAGTTACTCAGCTCTGATGGTGAACTCTTCCCCAACCCCCAAGCTTTATCGCTCCCTCGTTGGTACTTTTTAGCACCTGACCATCACTTGTCCAGATATTTCCTATGCATTCAACTCAATCAGTAATTTTCTCTAATCTTCGCATGATGTTCACTATCAGTCTGTTACTCGTATTCTTCGTGATATCAGTGGCACTCTTCATTAAGGTTTGCACTTTTGGCTCCTTGTCGGCCCACTTCGAGTCACTGGGTACTCTGACACTGATTGGGCTCGATGTTTAGAGACTCGCCGCACAACCTATGGTTATGCTATTTTTCTCAGCGGCAACCTTGTCTCGTAGAGTGCTTAAAAGCAACCTACTACCTCTCACTCCAGTTGTGAGTCATAGTATCATGCTATGGACAATACCGCTAGCGAGCTTGCTTGGATATGCAACTTATTAAAGGATCTTTGTATTCCTTTGCTCTCGTCACCTCTAATTTTTTGTGACAATAAAAATGCCATATTTTTTACCCAGAATCTGATTGCGCATAAGAGAGCAAAGCATATCAACATTGATTATCAATTTGTTCACGAGCTTATCTCCTCCGATAAATTGATCACTCGCCATGTTCCTTCATCACTACAGATTGCGGACATCTTCACCAAGGGATCGTCTCGCCCTCTTTTTTATTTCTTTTGATCCAAGCTCTGTGTGACTTCACTTCCCACGCTTAGCTTGAGAGGGGTGATAATGAATAGTTAAGGCTCTAGAATATTCTTTCCACATTCTAAAATACAATTTTAACTATCTTTAAATAGCTAATACAATGAGAGGGGAACTCAAACATTAACTAACATTAATACCAGGGTAAGCACCATTGGCTTCTAATAGCCAGAGGTCCGTAAGTTAGAACTAACAAGCCAAAATAAGCATCCTTAGCTTACGACAGCCAGATATGCAGGCCAAGAACAATAAGCAAACATAAGCAGCTCTGGGCTTACAACAGTCAGGGACCTGAAGGCAACTCTTAAGGCTGATGAAAAACACCCCTGACCCACACAACCAAGGAGATATTAGCCAGCCTCCTTAGGCTGATACAAAGTAAAGAAAACAAGCAAGTAAGAGCAATCAAAAGTTATGCCAGGAAGATGCCCTTACTACCAGCATATTCGTGAAAAAAAGGAGATGATAAAGGTAAAATCCAGAAAAGGATGGAATACATTCCACCTTAGAACATTAAATAAAAAGAAGATGATAAGTGTCCCTGACTGCCGACGGCCAGAGAGGTACAAGTCCCAGCAAGATTCTCTAGGAAGAACCATGCATAGCTGCAATGCAGAGTCTAGGTTGATGCAGTAGGCAGCAAAATATGATTATGCCAGAAGAATTAATGAGGCTGAAGCAAGAAAGTTTGGTCATGATTTAGAAGTCCCTGATGCAAAGGCTAGGCCGACGCCAACAACTCAGGCAGAATTTTACGGAGTTGCCATGCGGAGTTCAAGTTGACGCACCAGACAGCAAAATATGGTTATGCCTGAAGAATTAATGAGGCCAAAGTAATAAAGTTTGGTCTTGATTTAGAAGGCCCGAACGCAGAGCCCATGCCGACACCAGAAGGGTTACCATGCTTGACCTAGGCAGAATTTTACGTAGCTGTCATGCAGAGTCCGGGTTGACACAGCAGGCAACAAAATATGATTCTACCTGAAGAATTTATGAGGCCAGAGCAAGAGAGTTTGGTCATGATTTAGAAGGCCCAAACGTAGAGCCCAGGCCGATGCCAGAAGGGTTTCCATGCACGACCTAGGCAGAATTTTACGAAGCTGCCAAGCAGAGTCCAGGTTGACGCAGCAGGTAGCAAAATATGATTCTGGCTGAAGAATTAACAAAGCCAAAGCAAGATATTTTGGTCATGATTTAGAAGGCTTCGACATAGAGCCCAAGTCGGTGCTAGAAGGGTCGCTATGAACGACTCAGGCAGAATTTTATGTAGCTGCCATGCAGAGACTAGGTTGACGCAGTAAGTAGCAAAATATGATTTTTCCTGAAGAATTAACGAGACCAAAGCAAGGGAGTTCGGTCATGATTTAGAAGGAACGAACGCAGATCCCAGGCCGATGCCAGAAGGGTCGCCATGCATGACCCAGGCAAAATTTTATGGAGTTGTCATGCATACACAGTCCAAGTTGATGCAACATGGAGCAAAATATGGTTCTACCTAAAGAATTAATGGGGATGAAGTAAGAGAGTCATGGCATGATTTAGAAGACCAGGACGAAGATCCTGGGTCAATGCCAGAAGGGTCTCCATGCGCGACCTAGGCAGAATTTTGTGGAGCTGTCATGCAGAATCTAGATCGAAGCAGCAGGCAGTAAAACATGGTTCTGCCTGAAGAATTAATAAGGTCAAAATGAGAGAGTTCGGTCATGATTTAGAAGGCCCGGACGCAGAGCCCAGGCCGACGTCAACAGGGCCATAAAGCGCGACCCTGAAAGAAAATTTACCGAGTTGCAATAATCCATAATGACAGCAGCAGGGCCGCGACACATATCAATGACCACGAGAGACAAAATCAAGATGCAGAGTTCCACCTTGATGAACATGGACGTCCGCCACCAATGACATTCCAACAAGCGTCCACAACTTTCAGACATGTATTATCCCAATGTCCTGTGCTATTCAGCGACGCGACATCGGGCAAGGAGAACTTGATAATGTGTGGATTTAAGACCCATATACCTATTTACCAGGCCCAAAGGTCCAACATCTAACCCTAGCATGACCAAACCCTACAACTACAAAATGAGGAGAAAGTTACCAGAAAGGGTAAGTTTTATAACAGCCCACATGACACTGTAGCATCACCATCTTTACATTCCTTTTATCATATCTGACTTGGGCATCAGAGCGGGTGCAGCCACGCGTCACCCCGCTCTGAGTGACCCGTGTTCTTTTACAGGTACCCTCTTGCGCAGGAATCATGCCGGGAAGAGACTCGAACAGAGGTCATATCAGAGCTCTCATAATAGCTCCGACAGCCGACAGGCCCAAGACAAACAGCTCAGGCCAGGCTAATAACAAATTTTGGCATTAACAACAACCTATTCTTCAAAAAAATCCCAGTTTCCCTTGTGTGCTGCTTCATCTTGGATTAAATTTGGGGACTTCTTATTTTTGGATTAAATTAGACTGGACGGAAAGAGGATCAAGAAGAACTTTAGAAAAGTAGAGTATGGAAAAGTGTATTTAGGTGGGAAATCGAAAAGAGTGAATTGGCCAAGTCCTTAGATTCAACGGGTTTCGGAAAGAATATGGATTCAGGTAACTTTCTATTTCCCCTTTTAATCCATCTCACAGATAACTTCTCATTTATAATTTTTTCATAAGTAACAAGTTAAATTTACTATATTAAACTTCCAATTTTTTCATTATTTAATGTCAAAATATACTGCGCATTAGCTTGTAAAATAAATTTATTCAAAAGTAACTAAGAGTTAATTGTGGAATGGGAGAAGTATGTACATTAAGTGAACGGGGGTTACACGGTACATTAACTAACAAATATTGTCAATCTATAATTAATAAAACTATAATTAATAATACTAACGAGATGGTTTGATTGATATATATATATATATATATATATATATATATATATATATATATATATATATATTCAAATCATTGAAGATGCTGGCAAAGGCATAGCTAGCTTTGTGCAAGATGGGGCAGTTGCCATACTTTTTTTCTTTAAAAAAAATATTTTAATTTTTTAGTTAATTATCAGGTAAAGTCTTAGAAAAGAGTGTCTTTCCATAGGATTATATAACATGTAGTAATAATAAAGTTTATGACCCGATTAATGCAACCCAAAAATTCTATCTTCATTTCTTCTAATTTGTAGCTTAACATTGGTCTTTTCATGGCTTATGGAAAGACCGTATTTCAAGAGACAGACTCTAATTATTATACAATTTTTTATTATTGCTCTAGTTTATTTTTAATTTTAGACCTACTATAGTCTTTTACATTTTAAAATTTCTTAAAATTCAAATATTACCATCAGAGACATTTTTTTTAATGAGAACACCCGAGGGTGGGGGAGAGTATACTAGAGGTTCCCCAAGCCTTCTTCAATGGTGAATACGATTTACAAAGAGTGCCGTTTGATCATAATACATGATGAAGCAACATAGTTGCCTCCAAAAGTCTTACCAATTCTAAATCTAGTACTTATGTAGCAACTATCCTAGCAAAAAACAGGATAGATGATGAAGTTGCGATCCGAAGGAGAGAATCTCCACCCCCTGTGTTAATTCTCACCGCCGGCCAGGCAACTTCAATCACTGGAAGTAATAGCCTAAAGTTAAGAGTTTCAGAAACTGAAGTACCCTAAATACAGTATCAGTTCCCGATCAAAAGTGTGTAAAACTTGAGTTGTGGGAGACCTTTGGAATGTAACTGAACTGAGTGGAAGATCGAACACTTCATCCAGAGCCAAAAGCATAAAGCCAGGTACTGGAAGTATCATACATGTTATCGTTGGAGAAGGTCAGCAGTCGACGACCGCTGCAGTGAATACTTCAGTGAACGCAAAATCGGATATCCAGGAGGTATGACTTCAGCTTGATCAGAAGAATAGGAATCTCTGAGCTTCCTAGATGTTGCAGTAGGTGATTGATAGCAACCTTAAGGGAAGTGTCTGAACCTGCATGAAAAAATTGGATTAGCAGTATCAATCCTTAGCCAAAGCCTGTTTATGCATTCTAATATGCGGAATATGTAACCTATCAACGACATCAGACCCTTGATGTGCTGGGGGATATTATGAAGGTTAAGGCTCTAATTATAGCTAGAATGATATTTAGCAATTGCATTTGCCACAGAATTACCCTCTCTAAAAACATGTTTAAGATGAGCACAACCTAGTAGGGCTTTAACTTTATAGGCCAAATCAAAAAGATTCCAGTGTGCAGAGTAGGGATCATTGATCATCTGAACAGCCCTCTTACAATCTATTTCAAGAATGCAATTTTGACCTAAACCATGAAAATTATTACAAGCAAATAACAGAGCCTTAATTTTGGCTTCCAGGGGGGAAGCAGCAGAAATAAAATCAGAAGCTATTTTAATCGGAGCACCAGAGCTATCTCTAGCTATCATTCCAGCAACTTCCTTATTTGGAAACCATGATGCATCAATATTAATTTTGATTGATCCAAATGGAGGCCTATCCCACTGTACAGTTGTTATATTAGGCTTCGGAGGCGGTCTAATGAAAGGAATCCAGTGACTAAGAGGAGATGCCATAGCAGAATGAGAGAAATATATCCGAGGAGTAGTAAATAAAGACATTTTTATTAGCTCATGTACTTCGTTACTAATTAGCTCTGAGGAGAAAGGCATATTATCAAAAATAAACCTATTCCAAGCTTTCCAAAGCGACCAACATGTGAGAGATGGAAGGATTTTACAGATAAAGTGCTTCCAGCTAGATAGATCATGGCTATTCCAGAAGATAAAAAATCTTTCAGAAAGGGAATGATTCGTATTTAGATGAAACTAAACTATAGATGCTATGTTACTCCAGACAGCTTGAGCAATAGGACATGATATAAGAAAATGCTGGATTGTATCAGTACTACAACAAGCAGGACACTTAGATGCTAGATTGAATCCACAGGTAATAAGAACATCATCAAATGGAAGAAAAGATTGCAACATTTTCCATGTAAAAATTGAGATCTTCTTCTGTAACGCATTGTTCCAAATAAATTTGCAAGCAGGAAAGTTACCTGATCCATAAGTTAGAGCCCTATATGTTGACTTTGATGAGAAATTACCAGAGGCTTCTGCTTTCCATATCAGTCTATCTTCCCTCTCTATAGTAAGCTCAGAATCCTGAAGAAAGGAACGAGTATCATGTTCCAGAAAAGAACCAATCTGCGCTAAAATAGTGGGTTTATTACTAATGAAATCTGCCACAAAAAAATATGGCATAGCAGAAACTATGTGCACAGGGATATAGTTAATCAGGGGACCCGTAGGACACCAATTAGCAGACCAGAAACTGCAGGTACCTTTGCCATGAATGACAGCTGAGTTATTTTCTGCAAAGGAGTTAATGAAAAGAATTCTTTTCCAAGTAACTGATTTCCTATGAGTAAAAGGAAGAGACCATAGCAATTTAGACCATAGAGTGGTTCCTAGTTGGCTCTTCCACCATAATTTAGCTGAACAGGTATCTATAATAGCCTTAATAGATCTAAAACCAAGTCCATTAAGATTAATAGATATTGAAATGTCAGACCATCTTTTCCAGATTTTATTCTTTTTCCCATCTGATTCTCCCCAAAAGAACCGTGCTAATCTTTTCTCAAATGTTCGAATTATAATTTTGGGGGGATTAGTAACTGCCCATAAATGTTGTGGCAAAGAATATAAGCAGTGTTTAATTAGAACCATCTTACCCCCCGCACTAAGCCACTTATTCTTCCAACTTTGTAGCTTATTATCAAGGTTTGCCATTAATGGTTGGAAGTATCTTTTAAGAGTTCTACCTTGAAAAATGGGACAGCCAAGGTATTTAAATAGAAAGGAGCCTTTTTTCATTTTTAGGATTGCCCTAACCTGGTTAATCTTTAAATTCGAGGCCCTTTTACTCAGATAAAAATCGGATTTATCAAAATTGAACTTCTGTCCCGAGGTAACTTCAAAGATATCTAAGAAGGCTTTAATTCTAAAAAGATTAGACTTAGATGCTTGCATAAAGATAATCGTGTCATCTGCATACATTAAATGGGATACTGCAGGGATTGAGGCAGGTAATTGGAAACGAGTAAGACTATTATTAGAGAATATAAAGTCTAAACTCCTCGAAAAAGCTTCAGAGAAAATATTAAAAAGAAAAGGAGAGAGTGGATCACCTTGTTTAATGCCTCTAATAGCTTTGAAAAAGCCTACTGGATTCCCATTTACAAGAACAGAGAAGTAAGCCTGTGATAAATTACTCATAACCGCAGTTAAAAAATTCCCATTAAAACCAAATCTAATTAGAATCTTCTTAAGAAATTGCCAGTTTACTCTATCAAATGCTGTCATTAGGTCTAATTTCAGTATACAAATAGGTGATCTGTTCTTTTTATCTAGAAACCTGATCATTTCCTGTAAATACAAGATGTTATCAGAAATATCTCTTTTCTTCATAAAAGAAGATTGGTTAGGAGAGATCAGGATATCCATATAAGGTCTCAGCCTTTCCATTAGAACCTTAGAACAGATTTTATTAAGGACATTTGATAAGCTGATAGGTCTAAAATCCCCAAAAGAGCAAGGTGTTGTTTTTTTCGGAATTAGGGTAATCCAAGTACTAGATATTCCCTTTGGGATTTCAGATCCTGAGATAAAGTCATTGACAGCCTCCATAAGATCCTGTTTAATAAAAGACCAGCATTTTCTATAGAATTTAGGTGTGAAACCGTCTGGCCCTGGACTGCTGTTACTATTTAAATTTTTAATCACAGCTTCTAACTCAGATTCTAAAACTGGAGCAGCTAAAGTTTGATTATCCATGTGATTAATTATTGTGGGGATTTGACTAAGGAAGTGAGAGCAGTAGGTATTAGCATTGTTTTGGGTAGGTTCAGTTAACAAACCTGAAAAATAAGCAATTGCTTCCCTCTGAATATCAGTTTGTGTATTTAACCACTGACCTGCTTGATTTTTAATTTTGCTGATTTGCAACTTACACTTCTTTTTCTGCACTACCTTATGGTAAAATTGAGTATTATTATCCCCCAACTTATGTCATTTAAGTCTCGCTTTCTGCTTCCAAAACTTATCTTTCTCCTTTAAAGCCCTAAGGAGTAATGCTTTTTTCTGATTTAGTTTAACACGTTCAGACAGTGTTGGATTCAAATCAAAAACAGATTCCTGGATTCTTAAAGCTTCCTCAGCTTGTGTTACATTTGAATCTATATTTCCAAAACACTCTCTATTCCAGGTTTTTATCACTTTTTTAAGCCTAATCAATTTTAAGTAGAATCTGATCATGCCTTTGTCCAGGATAGGTTTTTCCCAATTTTCCTGAATTAAACCTAAAAATTCTGTCCTTTGGAACCAAGCATTAATAAATCTGAAAGGCTTTGTGTATGAAGGTAATAAGTTGGACAGTTGGAGGAGGAGAGGTGAGTGGTCTGAAGTTTGTCTATTAAGAATCTGGATTGAGGAAGAAGGGAATTTAGAGCTCCATGATAGGGTACAAAGACCTCTGTCTAATCTTTTGGAGGTAGGGTTTCTCAGCCTAGAGTTACACCAAGTAAAAAGGTTACCCACAGTATTAATTTCCTGTATTCCATTGGTGTTAATCCAGGTGTTAAAATCTCTAATACTTCCTAGAGCAGGATTCGATGGACCTCTATATTCAGACACTGAAGTAATTGTATTAAAGTCACCTATGAATATAGTATCTCCCTTAGATATCGGCTGTAGATCTTTCCATAGTGCCTTTCTACCATCTCTATTCCTTAATGCATAAATAAAGACAACTTCCATGCAAATATTTAAAGATTGATGGGATATATCAATATGCATAAATTGTTCATGAGAAGAAAGGAGTGAAACAGATAAGAGATTAGACCACAGAAGCTAGATTTTCCCATTTGGAAGAAACAGATTATTGGAGAAATTAAGTGCAGTCATATAGGAATTAATTTTTTTATTGTCATGCATGGGTTCAATTATACATAACAACTGGATTTTCTTAAGTTTAAGTAGATTAATCAGTCTAAGCATTGATGTTTCCATACCACGTAGATTCCAAACCAGGAAATTAACATTGACAGTAGATGTCATATTTCCCCTGATTTATTACCTTTTGTAGCCGATCTTAGTAACATCTTATTCAGTTGACTAAGATAGGTAATCTTTTTATTTTTGGCCTTACCTTGGTGATAAAACTTACCTGAGGGCTCCAAGGTAGAAGATGCATTGAGATTTTGTTTGTCAGTAGTGTCCAGAACCGGAGTAATGTCCAGATCCTCAGATGTTGGCTCACTTATTCCGTCCTGACCTTGCAAGCAGATATCTTCATCCTGCAAAACAGAAAATCTGTTTGACATCTTTCCATCTAGGGAAAGTGTAGGGTTGTTAATAGAATCCTTCCGTGGAGACCGAAGTAAACCAATTTGAAGATCATCTTTAGCATAAGACATCAGTGCAGGTTTGGAAGTTTCAGTTTCCTTCAGTAATCTAGAGATAGAATTATCCGGGCTCTTTATGGATCGGTTTTCTGATGCCAGAGATCTGCCACTAACAAGGGCTCTGGGGACCTCTAATGGAGAATTATATTGAGGATGAAGTTCTGAGTTCCTAGGAGCCTTATCAGAGACAGAGGTAGAAGGATCATAAAGGGGATCAGTGATTAAAGGTGCAATATTAAATTTTTTACCAGTTGCCTGCCACTGTGATGGGATTGGATCTGAGGTATGTTAGTATCCTCAATTCTAACATCAGTAGATTGGGAGATAGCTCTTCATTGGATTAAAGAATGACCTAGTTTAGCACAGTGGTCGCAATAAAGAGGAATATCTTCAAACTCTATTCGATACTTCCTATTGTTCGAAACTGAGCCAAGCCTGATGTAATGACACAGAGGTTTTTGTGAATCAATTTCGACACGGAATTTGATTGCAGAGGGCCTAGTAAGCATTTCAGTAGCTAAATCATTTTTTATAAAGTTGCCTATACTATTGCCAATTGCCTCAATGGAAGCAGAATTATAATAGTACAAAGGCACTTCCCTGATAGTACACCAAATGGGAACAAGAGGAGATTCCTTTTGTGTTGAAAACTCAGGAGTCCACTTGAGCATCTTTAGAAGTATTCCATTGAAATTCCAGATGCCCTTCATCCAACATCGCTGATAATCGTTAACCTGCTCAAATCTGATTAGTACATGTTTATAGTCCAGGGATCCTAACTGGTACTTACCTTCGAATCCGATAGTTTTAAGAGCTACCTCCATCTGCTCCATAGAGAACCTTCCTTTGGTAAACTTACCAACCAAAGCATTAGAATAGTGGGCCGATAGCGTAGCAATTTGATCATCAGAATATAGGCAGGCAGGGTCTCCTAGATGAGTAGATTTTGGAATAAGCTCTAGGTTTTTGGGGGAGATTTATTTTGAAGAGCTGCAGCAAAGGTTTTTGGGGGAGGAGGTTGATTGACAGTACTAGCCGCCATATCGGCCGGCGAGACAAGGCTCCGCCGATGGCGTAATGGCCAGACGCCAAAACCGGCTCAGTGACCGTTACCGGCAAATAATGGATAGAAAGAAAGGGAAACAAGAAGAAGAAGAGAATCGCACACAATATCTCACTTTAATCGCACCTAGTAACAGTTCCCATCAGAGACATAGGTGCCAAATTAAAATTGTGACCCACCAATTTTTTTTTCTAAATATGCCCCTGGGTGCTAAGATAAGAGTGATGACAGGGAGAGTGAAAATTCATAGTGAAACTCATAGTGAATGATGTGGATGCTAGTATGACTAAGGCCCTATTTGGCAATCAGTTGTTGACTGTTTCATTTAACTGGTTTGACCAGTTGTTTATCCATTACCTATTCACAAAAGTGTATGACAAATTTGATTGTTGTCTACTAGCGATTTTATTCAGAATTACATTTAAGGACATGATGACCATTCATTATTTATAAACTTATTTTAAATAATTTATTATTTTTATTTTCATTAATATTAAAAATATATATAATTGATTTTGAATTGTTTAACATTGGGCTAATATTGAAACAATATATTTACTAATTTATTTTGAATAATTTTTTTACTATCATTCATTATGGGCATTAATATTAGAGAACAAAGATAAACTATATTACTTGACTTATTTTCAGCAGATATAAAAAATGTAATTATATTTAAAATTTAAAATTATAATATTATATGAATATTAAAGAAATATATGAAATAAAAACACACTTTAGTTTTCTAAATAACATAAAAAAAATATAAAAACTACCGAATTCTTAAGAATCTAAGATTATATTTATATTTTTTAATCTGGTCATTTATATTCTTTTTTCAAATCATCTAAATATTATGATATTCATATAAATATTCAATAAAAATGATCACAATCAACAAACTATTATAATTTAAGACAATAATAATTTTTATATTTATAGAAACAATGTAAAATACAATTGAAAGATTCATACTCTGAGGATGGAGTATTCTTTTTATTGTTATGAAACACTCATCGTTTCACCTTCATATTCAGGGATGTAGTGTTGTTTACTGTTAGGGAGCACTTATCCAGTGTTATGGAATACTTACTCGATTCCAACGGATAATCCCTTGTGCCTACATATGTAATAGTGGTATGTTAGTGATATGCAGCAGGAATTTGACATACCACTTATTTTTTATCTTATATAATGTATTTGTTAAATTACATATAAAATTTAGAATTTTTTAAATATTTTTTATATCATATATTTTTATGCTTTCACCTTCAAATACATATTATTACTTGTTTTAACTTATAAAATGTAATATTTAAATTTTATAAAAAAAACTACAACATTTAAGGTAAAAGCCCATGTGGACTGTCCATAAACTTATGAAAATGCCGCATTTCCTGAGACTTTCTCTAATTATAATATGACCTTAAAAGATGTAGAAATGACATTTTCCATGACTGATCTAGCAATCACTAGTGTAGGAGGGGGAAATTAAAGGCGGATCCTTTGGACCAGAGAAGTCACTTTCGGGGTGATTTATCTGGCCCCGCCTTTGATCGACGTCGATCAAAGGCGGTTCCAGGAACCACCTTTAGAATGTCACCACTAAAGGCGGTTATGAACTGCCTTTGATATATTTGGTGGAACCACCTTTGATCATTTCCGAGTTTGAAACCCTTTCAAGGTCCCCAGACGCTTGACCTAGTTTTGAACTTTAAACCGAAAAAGGTTACGAGCTCGGAACTAGTATTAGACCCGCTAAAAAGGTTCCAGCCTCGATCGTCCAATCCGAACATACACTATAATTTTATGCCTAAAATGATTTATTTGAAATTATTGTTCTGAGTCTAGAAGTTGTATCATATACACGCTTTCGACTTCGAAATTCATGTTCGGCCATTTGAAGAAAAAAAATATGGTAGGGGGGAATTAAGATCCAAATTTGGAATTGCAATATGACATCTTGGTAAATACTGGCTATTTCATTGGAACTCGACTTGAATAAAGCCTTGTATAACAATTCCAGTTAGTTCAATATACATGACATGATCACACTACATATAAAAAAAATTATAGACTGGGCTAGCAAAGCAACAATCTATATATATGAATAAAAATCACGCAAATTCTATTTCAGCAATGTCATTATATATTCTAGTTTGTTATACTACCACGTTGGGATTTCCACTAGAAGAGGAACGTGCATGCACTAGATACCTAGCCAAGCAATTCCTAGCAATGGTGATCTCATCTTGCGAATACGGCTTGTGGACCTTTGTAAAAATCTGTGAATTAGATCATATTAATAATGTGGATGGTAGAACGAGAAATTATGCCATAACAATGTGTATAAGAATTAACTTGATTCCTACATTGTTGATTTCAGGATAATCCATATGCACATGTTAGACACACTCCAGCGCTTATAGCATTATGTAATACCCGCACTCCATGTCGCTTGTATCTTGTACTAATTAATAACAACGGAACGAGTCATTATTAATTTGCATAATTGTGGAATTAATTGTATTGGCCAACATGAAAAAAAACCATGCCTTGATTTCGACTAGGTCCAAACCCGTACTACTAGCATCGCCCAAATCATTGATAGAGGCACCCAAAATCTTAGCAAATGACTCGGATGGTTGGAAGTGAAGATGATTCATCCTGTAAACGCGCTTCTTCTCCGGGACAATAAATATTATTCTCCAATGGTCCCTACAACATTTATATACATAAAAATAATGCATAAAAAGATTTTCGATAATGAAATGGGTATTTAACCATCACCTCTCAATATAAGGTGAAACGAATATTTTTCTATCCGTTTGTTCTAGACTTTTACAGATGTAGCCGGCACTCTCTTGGACAGTACAACCGACTTCTTGAGTTATCACCGGGCACAAATACCCTATCCACCCCTTCTCCTTTTGGTTTGCAAAATAATATATGTATCTTCCAAACAAAATAGGTAACAACAATTGTAAAAATCTTAGGTATAATTTTTTTTTTAATTTGAATACATAAATCTATATTAATCACAATCGGTTGAGGGACATTAGGGTTTGGTTGGCCACACCTCTATAGGTCATCAAAGTCAATCCATGGGGAAATGATTTCCCGCTTTTGGTCGAAAGTGCATTCATTTCCCGAGAATAAGTAGGTTGAGTTGTGTTGGTGGTCGACCATCACATCATACAAGACCCTAATGAATTGCGGTCTCTTAAATAATGTGTGCCCTTGTGACGAGAGGTTTAATCTTCTTTGCCGTTTCTACAACTGGTTTAGGTGTCGTAGAATGGTGTTCTTCAGGATATGCCACATTTCAGGATAGGCTATCTTCTGCTGGAACCTTTCCCAATTCTTCCTTAGAGGAGAGAAGACGCGGAGAAGAATGGAGAATGAATTGTAGAAAAGTCTCTGCCTAAATTTCAAACTCTTAAAACAAGACTATGTGATTATTGAAAGGCGTAATTGTTGATTTGGTATTTTGTTTGTGTTTATATCTCAAGGTTTACACTAATTTGGATATGTCTGATATGTATTTATATCTCAAGCTAGTTATTTTGTATTGAATTTTGCAATATTTCTCAATGTAGTCTAATAGATTAAAATGAGTATCATATTGCTGTAATTTCTTTGTATTCAGTTTGCATTTTTGGTTTCTAGATCCCAAAACCAAATATTATTTTACCGGCGAGTTTTAGCCGAGATATAGTTTTAATCATTTTGTGATAAAGCATGTTACCACGTATTTATCAATAATTCTATACGTGTGAGCCTAAGCGTTTTTTAGGTGTACCTAGATGTAAACGTTCCTTAGTTATGCCAAAGTAATTCCGCGATGTATTGATGTGGTGTAAGTGAACCCGGTTTGCTTCGCCACTTTTGTCCAATCCTGCTCGTTTGAGCCTTTCCAGTTTGTTTTATGGCTAGCTTCGTCAACTTTGTATTCTGTTGGTGGCCAAACATCATGATGTATTATTGTGGTATATTCTGGTTTTGTTTATCTTATTGCCCTTGTCTACTCCTACCTTATTGAGGTTTTCAAGCTTGTACTATAGTTAGCTCTACTGACTGTGTGTCTTATGGTAGCCAACTGTCATCTGTTAACTGCGGCTATGCATTATATTCCTTCTTACTAACAAGCTTAGGTGCTTCCGAGCATATTATTTTTCCTCTTTTTGCATGAAACTTGGCCTCCTCTAAATACCATGGCGTCACTGATACGGAGGATGAAACTCGTTCCGTTGTAACTAAATATACCATTGAATGACCATCTTCATTGAAAATCCTAAAACAATGACGGGGGAGCACGATTCAAAAGAAAAGAGACAGTGAGTTTTTGATTTTGACTATATACATCGCTGATTAGTGACATTTGTTGACTTCAAACTCCCCCAAATTCCAAATCATCTTCGGGGGGCTGCGATCACCCAGTGAAGCTCAAACAGAAGCACATCAACATTCTATAAACAATACAAATGAGTAAATGCTCCACTATCATTAACCCACTGCAACTCAATTTACACCATCAGATCATTCTATATATTGACAATCAAATTTCTATTCAGTATTCATGACTAACTTTTTTTGTTTTTACCATGCTCAAATTTTCTGGTCTCTGTAAAACAAAAATTAAAAGAAGACTTTCTTTTACACCTATTCCTAAACGACCTACTCAGGTCAGCGAGGCGCAAGAGAGAGGGAGAAATCGGTAGGAAATTCGCCCATCCTCTCCACCCATTTCTGCGACTCCAAATACAGCTGAGAGATCCGCCCCACGACCCGCCCCATATCCGGCCGCCGACCCGGATCCTCCACCACGCACTCCAGCCCCAGCCGCACCAGCCTCTCCGCCACCTCCACCGGGTACGAGTCCTTCACCCGCCCATCCACCCACTTCCTCACCCCTCCGCCGGCCTCCACCGCCTCCGCCGCCGTCTCAATCACCGACTCCCGCACGTACCCGCCCCACTCCTCGTCGAACCTGTACTTCATCGCCTCCCGCCCCGACAGCAGCTCCAGCAGCACCACGCCGAATGCGTACACGTCCGTCTTCTCCGACGGAGCCCCGGTTTGGGCAAACTCCGGCGCCATGTACCCGCGCGTCCCCTCCACTTTCATCTCCGTCTTCCCGGGATTCTCGTCGCTTAGCTGTATCTCCCCGCAGAGATCCGCGGTCCCGAAATGGCAGATCTTCGGATCTAAGCTCTCCGTGATGATGATGCTCGAGCTTTTTATGTGATTGTGCAGGAAATCCCTCCCCAGCCCGGTCGAATTGTGGATGTAATCGAGCCCGTGAGCGATTTCTTGCGCGATCTTGAGCCGTGACATCCAATTGGACAGAACGGTGAACTGCGGATTCTTCGCGTTTCTTAAGCATTCCCCCAAATTTCCTCCCTGTACGTATTCGTACACCAGGTATATATACTTACTGTTGTTCCCAATCGCCGCTCCCTTGAGCTTCACAAAGCTGGAATGGTGGCTCCGGCATATCAGCCCCAGCCGTTCCCCGAGCTCCGCCACGTTCATCTGGCGGCGCCGGAATTTCCGCTGGATGAGCATCACGTCCTGGCCGCGGATGGTGCACCGCCACGAGGTCGACGTCGACGAGGACGAGAAGGGCTTCAAGGAGAAAGTACTGGTGGCGGCGGAGATCTCGGCGACGCCGTAGATGTGGGGCTGCTCCGGGAGGTTATCCCGGAGTCTGGACAGAGGGATCTTGCCGGAGCCGGAGTTAGACGTGGTGGCCCATGAGTCCCGGAGGTAGTAGCTGGATCCCGTGCTGGGAATGGAATTGTAATTGCTGACGGAGGACGCTGGCTCCGTTGAGGAGGAGGATTTGTTGGACTTGTTCGGGGTTAACGAGGACGCTGATCTCCGAGGTTTGTTCGCCATGGTTGAAGGTGACGTCACGCCGTGGCTCAATCGGCTCTTCGATTTGCACATGAAAAAGGAGGAGGAGGAGGATAAGAATTGGGTTCCCTTTTCTCTCCGCCGCCTTTGAGGTGTGGGTGGGCGGTGGAGGTTGCTAAAATGCGCCGTGACAGGAGGCGTAACATAGCAGTCGTACTTTGTATGTGGAAGCGTGGAGATTGGGGTACTTATTGGCTGGAGGTATTCAGTGAAGTCATTTTCGTTTTTCATTTGTTTTCTCAGGTTTGATTAATGTTGAGATTTGTTTGACCTGAGTTTCTTATGGTGACTGCGAACCAAACAGAATGTGACACTTGAGTTTACTATTCTTAATTCAGTTGACACAAATAATTAAGGATAGTTTTATTGTATGTTTGTTTTCTCGTTTATTTTACGCTTCATAAGCAGTCATGTGCAATGGTTTGCAAGTTTTTTAATATTTAAAGTTTGCGGAAGCAGTAGGAAAAGTGGGCATTCGAATATTGTTAGAATGGCTGAGGGGCATGAATTCGAAGGTGTGGCAATTTTCATGTTTTGGTTTTGAATTACCTTAAAAGTGACTAAAGAATTAGCGGCGAAGCTTGGACTTTGTTGAGTTTTCACCCTGAGAGCCTCCATTAATACAAGCGGGAGATGATTCTTATTCCTTTTTTTTAAATAAAACTATGGTTTCATTCATTGAAAATGTGTTGTATAAAGTGTGGGATGTGCTCCCATTTAGAAATAGACTCTACAATGTTTTTAGCATGTTGAGCTAAAGAGTGTGCTACAGTGTTGTGCTGTCGTCTAACCCATAACGGTTCTGGGTGTATATGTCTATTTGCTAGGTTGACTACGTCATCAATAATTAGGCCGAAATTCGACAGATCTTCAGTATGATTCTTGACTGCCCTTATGACGACATGTGCATCACCTTGAATACGGCTGATCCGTATACCTCTTTGCAGAGCTATAAGCATCCCTGCTCTTAGAGACATACCTTCTACGTGTTTAACTGCATGCACTATTGGAATGTGTTGTGATTCCCCATAAATCCAGGTTCCAACTGGAGAACATATGTACCACCCAAGACATGTTCTGCTTTGGGATATGGCTGCATCAAAGTGGAGAGTGTTTCCATCGGTTAACGGTTGATTGCTTTAAACCCTCGTCTCCTGATTTGATTTACCGCCTCTTAATGTTTCAACTAGATTTGAGAGCAGTTTTGTGGTATATTTGACGCAATGCTGAGGCTGCAGGTCATGACTCTCACCATGGAGAAGCTTATATCTGTGATGTCATAGTTGTGATAATAGGGTTGCAACAAATGCCATATCCCTTGGCTCTAATTCCAATAATAGGAGATGTTTCTTATTCCTATTTGCATTCTTGTATTTTTTTATACTATTTTTATTAAATTTTAACCGCACATTTAAATAGATATATGAACAATAGTATCACTGTATATAATATTATTAAATTCGTTATAACAAGTAACTTTTAAATATCAACTTTTTAATCTGTCATTATTATACGAAAGTAAACTTATTAACGGTCAAACATGTTTTTTCAACAACGTGATAATGATTGTTGTACAAATAGAACTGAGACAGAGGGAGTAGTATGTTGGGAGAAAATATAGCCTACCTTCCATAAGACATCAAACATTTACTATAGTAGTACTTCTGGACCTTGTATAGTTCACCTATAAATAGAGGTTGAAGAAGAGTTCATCATTCATTCCCCCATCATATCCCATTCAAATCCACTTCCATTCTTTTGGGTATGAGTAATCTACTCTTAGAGTAAGAATTTGATAGAAGTTTTCATTCTCTCGATAATGAGTGTTCCTCCACAATGTAAAAATTCTTGAAATTTATTCAACTTGGAGAGATATTTGTAACTTACTATAAATATATATATATATATATATATATATATATATATATAAATGAACGTATTTTATCCACAAACTAAGAATTCATTTTTAGGGGCGGAACATTGGGGACTAGGGGTGCCTGGTCCCGCCAATATTTTTTTACCATTAGTATTTTATATTTTTCTTGCATTTTGTATGTTTTTTTATGGTAAAAAAGAGGCTTTGGTCCACCCATATAATATCTTTGTCATAGCACGGGAAAAAATGTAGTATTTTCTTTAAAAAAAATTATAGTTCAATAATAAATAGAATTTCTTTTTATCTAATTTTACCTTTAATATTTATTCAATTAAGATTTGATTTTTGGCTACTTACACGCAACAAAATTTTCATGTCCAAGTTAATAGTACGTGCATTATTAAGGCCCAAACCCAAAGGTAATTTTTATTATTATTATTTTGATTCCAATTATAACTATCAATCGGAAAATAATATTATTCCATTTTGTTATCGAATAAAGAATGTAAACGTATGCAAGTTTTATTTAATAGAATTATATGATTCCAATTAAGATTTGGTCCTTTTTAAATGTAACATGATTTAAAAAAAATATAAATTTTCAAATAAGATATCAAGGAGTAAGGCAAAGAAATCAACAAAATTGTGAAAACATGTTTTCACAATCGAATGGAAGATAATTTTCTGCAAAATTATTTGTTAGTCTATATCGAAAAAAATATTGCAGGGACATTTAATATCGATTCAATTATTGATACTTTCTATATGGTCAAACACAGGAGAGCACAAATTAAATAAAAACAAAGAGGTCATCCATTTCAAAATTATCAATTTCGCATTTTCTTTAGCACTAATTTATCTTTAATTATTTTTTGTCCTTTAAATAAAACAATTTACTATGATTTTTTATTTTATTGGTCGATTTGAAAAAGAAAATTACATAAGCTTGGTCCCCTTTGACAAAATTCCCGATTCCACCCCGATTCATTTTAGTGGCCCTATCTATAACTTTTTAAGTTTATTATATTAAAATTTTAATACAACTTGTACTCCCTTCGTTTTTTTAACATTGGCACACTCACTAAAAATGAGTATTTTTTTTAATTGGCACATTCTATTTATGGCAAGTTTAAGGTTATTACATCACTCATTTTACTTTCTCTTCTTTCAATTCAATTTCATCCACTCATTTAGCATCTCCTAAATTCTAACCCCAAAAGTGATGTGCCAATGTAAAAAACAGAACGGAGGGAGTAATTGAAATGATTTGTTTGCAAACAGTTCGAAGTTGCTGATGAGCACGAATTGATCAATGCTCTACTCGCCTATTCTATAAAAAAAAAAAAAGAGTTTGTCTCATTCGATGCCGCCATACTTAAAGATCATGGATTAGAGTGAAAATATATAAATGACAAATTAAATTTGAAGTCAAATTTATAATTATTTTAGGCTCAGGGTATTAGTTACAAGTTGTGAAAAAGTTGAAAGGCTAAACTGCAAATATGAAAAAATGGAACAAAGGTCCAGAAATTTCCCCATCTGCACTTGAGCTCCTCACCATGGACGACTTCTTCTCCAGCCCTCTCGCCAGCAATTCTCGAGAGGTGGTTGGATTGAAAGATGATTGGGTTTAGTGCCCATAACTTTACAACTAACTAATAAAACATCAAGCTAAAAATGTATAAAATCAAATAAAAAATTCATATCATCAAATTATAAAGTAATAAAATATACATCAAATTGAAGTAGTTTAACATCAAGTTAAAATAGTTAAACATCAAATAAGAATATTAAAATACACTAAATAAAAATGAAATAATAAATGTCAAACATCAAAATGAAAATCTGAAATGTGAAATAAAATTAAGATATTCAAATCAAATTTAAAGCATCAAATTAAATTATTGAAAAAGAGTCAGTCTCTTGAAAGACGGTCTTTCCATAAGTTATGGAAAGACCAAGGTTTAAAGTGTAAATTAGAAGAAATGAAGATAAAATTTTCGGGTTGCATGAAGCGGGTTATAAATTTTATAACTACTACATGTTGCATACTAAAATTTTAATATTGCAACTAGCACCTTTTACCTTTTATTATTCTAATTATACCCAATCTTTCCATAACCTTATGGAAAGACCGTATTTCCTAAGACTTTGCCGTTTAAAAATCATACAAAAATACTAAAAAATCAAATAATTTAAATTAATTTAAAATCACATAAATATTTTATAAAACAAATTCAATATCAAATCAAAATATTTAAACATCAAACATCAAATATAAAGTATTGAATTAAATTATTTAAATATCATACAAAAGTACTAAAAAATCAGACCAGTGTTGAAAATATACATTCCACTATTGTAGCATTTGAAAAAACTATTTTTGATGTTCCACTTCTATCAACTAATTTTTTTTTACATGATAATGTACAAATGTAAAATGATACGTATCACTTTATGTATATTACAGATGAACTAGACATAAAACATCATACACTGACAATTCAAATTCGAAGGGATTTGTTGAATCATTACTGGCACTACAAATACATATAAAATTAGCATACAAAAATGTCAATCGCCATAACTATCAAATCATTAAACACCATTCTTTACAAGATGGTTCAAATTTCCTAAAAACCACTAACATAAAAATTGGAAAAAAAATCAAAGCAGCCTAAAACATCAACAACAATCTAGTGTCTCGGCTCTAACAATTAAACCAATATTTTATAAAACATCATTCTCAGACAATACATCTCAAATTATATTTTCCCTCGACTTTTTTTCCTTCGTTGCTTGCTTATTCACAGACTTGCTTTCTCTCCTGCTGGTTTCGAAGATGATGATGACTCTTTTACTCCATCAACGCAATGATCAGTGGTCGATTTTCGGTCCTCTGTTCAAGGGAACACCTTCAGGAGCATGATTCCTCATATCATTTTTTTAATATCTCAGCAGTAATATCATAGAGATCTGCCTTGGAAAGTATTCTTGTGAAATAATATAAAAAATCACATACAATAATTAAAACATCAATATTTGTAATCAAAACAGCACAATAACACAGATAAACATCATTGGCAACTACATTAAGAAAAATTAAATACAATATTTAAAACATCAATCTCAAAATTTAAAAACATCAAACAATACACACTAAAATATCAAAAGAACAAAATTGAAATCAGTTGCATACTTAAATATGAAAACACGACAAATATCAAACACTGAAATTAAAAACATTACACCAACACACATAACAATACTTTGAGCTTAAACATGAAAGCTCAAAGATAGAACCTGAAATATCAACAACAGTATCTAAAAGATCACAACTAAAAAAAGAAAACTTACAGCTCCTACTTCATTCTCGAATGCATCAACAGTGGGTAAATGCTCTTAGACATCTAAGAAATAACGACAACAACACAAAAATTAGCACAAATAGTAACAACACCCTAAGATATCATACACACAATCAAAACAACAAAGCTGAACATCAATTGCACATTTAAAACACTACAAGCATCAAATATTGAAATTAAATCTTCACACCAACATTGATAACAGTACTTAAAACCTAAAACACCCACGGGTGTACCCCAGTGGTTGGGAGATGGGTGGGTAAGCCAATGATCCCAGGTTCGATACTCGGCAGCGGCAGTGTGGGGAGTTCTTGCTTTGCAAGGCTTCCTTGTGCGCACCGAGTCCATACCAAGCCCATTGGTCCTGGTGCTGGGCTACCGTGATTTACCTCTCATACGTTGGCCGGGGTGTCGGTTGGTATGGGCCGCTGAGGGCGAGCGGATCTTCGCCTTTTGCCAACTTAAAACCTAAACATGAAAGATCAAATATAAAACCTGAAAGATCAACAACAGTATTTAAAACATCACATCTGCAAAATAACAAAATTTACAGATCCGCTTTCCTTCTCAATTACAGCAACAGCGGGCATGCATTCTTACACATCTAAGAGACAGCAACAACACAAAAATTAGCACAAATCGTAACAGAACCCTAAGATATCACATACAATTTTTTTTTAAAAAAAAACTAAACATCAATTGCACACTTAAAACAATACAAGCATCAAATACTGAAATTAAATCATCACACCAACATAGATAACAATATTTAAAACCTAAACATGAAAGGTCAAACAAAAACTTGAAAAATCAACAACATTATTTAAAACATCACATCTGTAAAATAATAAATTTACATATCCTCTTTCCTTCTCGATTACAGCAACAGTTGGCAAACATTCTTGGACATGTAAGAAGCAGCAACAACAACACAAACATTAGCACAAATTGTAATAAAACCCTATGATATCACACACAATCAAAAATCAACATCAATTGCACACTTAAGCATGAAAACATCACAAGTACCAAACACTGACATTAAAACATCACACCAACACAGATCACGGTACTTAAAGACTAAAACCTGAAACTTCACACTGAAAACGAGAAACATTAATTCCTGTACCTAAAACATCACGAACGAAAATTAAGAAGACTTACAAATCCTTCTTCCTTCTCGATTGCAGCAGCAGTGATGCAAATCTCCTTAGACATCTAACAAACAACAACAGCAACACAAATATTAGCACAGATCCGTAAGAATAACTTACAAAACACAAAAATAGAGAAATTATCAAATATTAACACAATGAATAACATAAACCTTAGAAAATCACATGAACAAAAAAAACAACAAAAATAATAAATAATAAAATATGCATTAAAAATCTGAGCAAAGACATTACATTCGAAGATAAACACGAAAGGAATGTTGTATTGTGTTAGGCCGCTGGAAACTGAAGCTGTAGCCGGAAATTCGCCGAAGAATGAAGTGAATCTTCCTTGAGTTACTGCATTCTTCCATGCGCAAGAAACATGGAAGAAAACGGAGAAAATGAATGGTTGAATTGAAGGAATTAGAAAAGAAGAGAGAGAACAATGAGGAGGTTGCGTGCTGGAGATGAAAGAGAGGAGAGGGAATGCGTGAGAAAAAAAAAGAGAATAAGAGGAAATTGTGATATTTATACATGAATTTAAATGTAAATTAATGAAATTACACATTTAACCAGTGAACTTTTAAAACTTTAATTTGAAATCCATGATACATTGTTAACCATTTTAATCTTACACAAGATTTTGTCCAAACAAAAGCTCTACTCGCATTTGATTCGCTCGATAAGTATCTATACTATCATATCGTAAAAGAATAAGTACTGGATTTTTTTGATATTGTGGTTAGCCTTATGGCCCTTATATGATTTTCTTTCCATGTTTATCCCTTCCTTAATCGAGATGCTAATTTATCTTATTCAGAGTGTAATTATGTACCATTTTAACTTTTACATTCTTACTTTATTTGATTTTGTGAGTAACTAATACTAATGTACATCAATATTTTATACTATTAAAAATCAAATTAAGGGAGGATTAGAGGAGTGTGTCTTTTGTTAGACCTTCTAGCGGTTATATCAATTATAAAAAAAATATTTTTTATAATTTTTAAGGTTGGATTATAATTATTTACACAAAGTTTTATTTTACATCGACTATATGTTAGACGGGGTCATTTTAAAAATGATGTAACTAATGAGATGATTTGATGTTTGTTTTTAGAGAAAAGTGTTAAAATAATCATATCTTTTGACTGAAAGTGTTAATATAGCCCTGCAATTTGAGAAAGTGTCAATCTATTTGTAGACTTGGCTGACTTAAAGTGCAAAGGTTGTTTGGCCGGAATTGGGTGAAATGATGATTTTTCCCTTGATTAAAAAAAGGATAAATATGAAAATACTGAACTACCCTCCCATTTCCCCTGTTTCCATTGCTTTCTTTCCCATTTCACCTATTTTACATTTTCTTCACCGCTGTCTTTCTCTCGGCAGTGTCGGTCTCGAAAGTTCCAATGACTAGGGGTGATCATGATCCGATCCGAATTAGTAAAATGGATTGGACCGGACCGGAAATGTAAGGATTGGAATTGTATAAATGACATTCCGGTCCGGTCCTCGGTCCATGTCTTTTTCAGATTCAATGGTTCTGGTCCGGTCCAGTCCAAAATTGAATTTTTCTGGTCCAGCCCGGATGGACCGGCATTTTACATACATACATATATATATATATATATTTAAAAATACTAATGAACTAGTTTAACATACTAATTTAGATTTATTCGTGACAACTAGTATTCTTTTGTTATTTTGAGATGAATTTTTCTAATAACTTATATTTTACTATGTTTTAAATCAAAAGGTATTGATTTGATTTTTCATAGCTTAATTTAAAATTAAAAATAAAATAAAGTATACTAGAATCTGGTCCAACCGATCCTGACCGATCAATGATCGAAATTATTTCGGTTTGGTCCTGGTCCAAAATACCCATTAACCGGTCCGGTCTTCGGTCCAAGGTTTTTGGTGATTCCGGTTCTGGTCTGGTCCGGTCTTGGACCGATGAACACCCCTACCGATAATGGGTGGTTTTGTGTTTAAATAGTGCTAAGCGCAGCGGTATAGGGAGGGGAAAAGGGTGGGACTAGGGTGGCAGGGGCAGGGGAGAGAAGGTCAGGCTAAGGAGGTGGAGGCAGGGAGGGAAAGAGGGTCGACTTGGGTGGCAGGGGCAGGGGAGAGAAGGTCAGGCTAAGGAGGTGGAGGCAGGGAGGGAAAGAGGGTCGACTTGGGTAGCGGAGTCGGGTTAATGGGTTTGGTGTCCGAGGAAGAAGAGGTTGATAGTAGTGTGGGGAGGGATTTGAAGTGGGTGGCAAATGTTGGGGAGGGATTTGGAGCGAGTGGCGGATAATTATAGGAGGAAGAGGCGACAATAATGGGGTAAGGGTAAGATTTGGAGCGCTTGGCAGGTAGGTAGAGAAGGAAGAGGCGGCGAGTGGAGAGGATTTAGGGTGGCAAAGCTGGGAGGAGACGTTGAAGCATACATCTCCGGCGAGAAGCAAAGTTGCACCTTAAACAACCTGATCTGCTCCACCACCCTCAGCCGAGTCATCGATGGTGGCGGCTAGTTAGGGTGGTGTAGGTGGGGAGAGGTGGCGAGGTTAGGGTGGTGGCCAAGTTATCATCGCCGCCGCCAGGGTTAGGGTAGTGTTGGTGGGGAAAGTTGGTGGGGTTAGGGTAGTGGAGGTAGGGGGAGTTAGCGGGGTTAGGGTGGTGGAGGTGGGGGTTCGGGTTGGGGAGGGTGAAAAAGAACCAGGGTATTATAGGTAATAAATTTTCAACTTTGGCTCAGAGGGTATTTTGGTAATTTCAATTTCTAGTCAATGCTTGAATTTCTTGGATCAATGTCAGAATTAGGGGGGTTTGGTCATATTGGCCCAATTTGACTAACACTTAGGGTTAGATTGGCACAATTGATAATAATTAGGGTTAGATTGGTAATTTCCCATATTGTACGGTTATGTTGACACTTTCAGCTTAAAGTTAGGGTTATAAATGTATTTTGCCCTTGTTTTTATTTATTAGAGGAGCTTCCTAGCTATAACTTTGAAAAACTTTTAAAGTGTATTGTAATTTATAAACAATTATAATTTGACCCTAAAATTTATAAAAATTATAATTTGCTCCAAATATCAAATTATCCCATTAATTATATTATTATAAAATGATCTGTCTAATGGTATGTGTTTTGAAAAAAAAACTACTCCCTTCGTCCCTCTAATTGTGCCTTACTTCCATTTTTTCACTATTTATTGATGATTTTATAATTTTAATTGAGTCAATCTCTTGAAAAACGGTCTTTTCATAAGTCATGGAAAGACTTTTAAACTGCAAATTGAAGACATGAAGATAAAATTTATGGGTTGCGTTAATCGGGTCATTAACTTATAACTACTACACGTTGCATAATAAATTTTTAATATTGCAACTAAAGTCTTTTACCTTTTTATTATTCTATTAAACCTCATCTTTTCATAAATTTATGGAAAGACAGTCTTTCCCAATACTTTGCTATTTTAATATTGTAAAATACGTATAACAATAAATTATCAAAATATATATATGCTAAAAATATATATTACGATGAATTTAACAATATCTCACATGATAATTTTTATATTTTCATGTTTATAAATTTTTACAATCCAAACAACATCAATTTTATTGATGAATAGTGAATTAAGACACAATTAGAGGGACGAGAATACATGCTATTAGAGTGGTATTGTGCCCCAGCTATTACTCCCTCCATCCCATTTATTTTTGCACTTTTACTTTTTGCATACTATTCTCTATCAAAGTTTGAACGCATATTTATATAATATTGTTCAAATCGTCGTAATAAGTAATTTTTAAATATTAAATTTTTATTTACCTTTATTATATATAGGTAATGATATTAACGATGAAATATATATATTAAAAAACGTGTAAAAAGTAAAGGGGGAAGACCAAGCGAAAGGAGTACGAAAAATTGATAATCTAAATGAAACTTGCACAAGATATAAATGCAGACCGAGTAGGGGTTGGTGGATTTAGTTCGGATCCAGTTCGGATCCGGTCCCCAGATAATTTAGCGAAAAGTTCAAGTTTTTCCTAGCATTTACGTACAGTGACCGCTCAAAAACAAAAGAAAAAAAAAACACTTTAAGGAAGAAGTCAAATATCTACAACTATAACTAAACGAACAACTCTTTTTTTTTCAAGTGTCAGCCACAATTAACCAAATCAGCATTTAAAAATATTAATTTATTAAATAAATAAATAACTAGTATTTAGTTTCCAATATATTCTTGAAAAGTGTAAGATTATTTACCCATTATTAAATTTGTGGGTCATGCTTAAAAAAAACTATGAAAGATTAAATTAGATTCACACGTGAAAAGATTGAACAATTTAGACGATTTCTCCATCGTATTTAACAAGCAATTCGTTGATCAACAATAATACGCAGCCACACAGTGAGCTCAATACAAACTATTCTTTCGCCTTTTACTAACCAAAAATGGTGCACACACAAGTCAAAATGTTTGGTACCTTCGTTACTTTTGTTACTTCTTAAGTAATTATTTCGAGTTGAAATGCTTCAAGTGAATGCTAAATTAATGTATTTGTCAAAAAATGTTTTACTTCTTAAGCAACTATTTGGAGTTGCATACTTCTATGGAATGCTAAATTAGTGTTTGGATTTGGACAACGCTAAAAACAATTATTTCTTTTTCCAATTCAAACTACACTACATTTATTTTTCAAAGAATTATATGTATAAAATTAGAAGTCATAAATAAAGGATTATAATGAGTGCTCTTTTTGCAAAAAAAATAAAAATAAAATAGCAACTTTTTCATCAAGTGTCATCCCACACTTGGCTACATCAACATTTTAAAATATTAATTTATTAAATAACTGTTAGACTAGTTAGTTTTCAAAGTATTTCTTTAAAAGTGGAGTATTATTTACCCATCATTAAACTCCATTGGTCATGACTTTAAAAGAAATTATGAAAAATTAGACTAGATTCTCACATGGAAAGTGAACAATTTTGGAAATTTCTCCAACATATTTAACTAGCAATTCATTCATTAAAAATATTACGCAGTCACGTAGTGAGCTCAAAACTAAGTATTCTTTCTCCTTTTACTAAACAAGAATCGTGCGCACACAAGTCAAAACGACCGGTGCCTTCTTTACTTCTACTACTAGTCAAAATCTTTGTTACTTCTTGAACAATTATTTGGAGTTGAAATGTTTCAAGTGAACACTAAATCACAAGTGGAGAAGGCTTCATTAAAGACAGCATTGCAAGGCAGTTCCGTGTATTTTTTGCGGAACCGCCTTTGATTGAAGGTAAGACGGAGTTTCGACATCGGAACTACTTTCTGATCCAATAGAAGGCGGTTCAAAAATGATCAAAGGCAGTTCAAAAATGATCAAAGGCGGTTCAAAAATGATCAAAGGCAGTTCTTGAGGAACCGTCGTTGATTAACATCAATAGAAGGCGGATTCGACTTTAATGGGGTGACTTTGAAGTGTTTTTGAGCCCAAGTATAAATACCTCCTTTTACTCTCCTCTTTTCCCATAGAAAAATTTTCCCTCACTCTCTTATCTTCTTTTCACCTTAGTCTCGTCTCACCTCCTCTCCCTTGGCCTCCACAGTAAACCCTATCTTCCTGAATCCGGCCTCACCCTTCACCGCTGGCCTCCATCGTTCTCCTCTCCCTTTGCTGCTCACCCTCCACCGCCTTTCTCTCTCTACGCCACTCACCATCCACCGTCCTCCCATCGACGAAGCAGCCCCGCCTCCGACGCCGAAGGCCCTCCGTCTTTGTCGATTGGGATCCGTCGATGAAGCCCCTCCACCGATAGAAATCCTCCGTCCATAAAGCCCATCCTCCGTCGATTTGGATCCTCCGGTGAACGCCTCCACCTACGCCGCGTGAATCCCTCCACCGGCGACGGAGTTCCCATCCGCCGCTCGTCTCCACCGCTGAAGATCTCTGTCGTTGCCAGTGAACGCCTCCGCCTCCGCCTCCGCCTCCGCCACTGAAGATCTCCTCCGCGTAATCTTGGTAGGAATTCTTTTAAAATCCGCCGCTGAAGCTCTCTTCCACCACCTCTATTTGGGTTAAGTCCTGGTTTTTAGATCTGTTATGAAACCTGTTCATATGATTTTTAGATATGTTCATGTGAATTTATTAAAGCCATAGTCAATATGTTCTTAATGTTAGGCAATCTATTGTTCTTAATGTGTTCAGCCATTGCTCTTCCGCCAAAGAAGTTCAAGAGCTTCCGAAAATATAAGGTTTCCGGCAACCTTATTTTTAAAGGGTAAAAAATAGGTTCCGATATTGGAACCTCTCCTGATCCAATAGAAGGACGTTCCAACTCTCGTTAGAAGGCGGATTTGAACCGCCTTCCATTGTTACGTTAGAAGGCGGTACCGGAACCGCCTTTTATCCTGACCAATGGAAGACGTGTCCATAGAAGTCACCCACAAAGTGACTTCTATTGATCAAAGGAACCGCCTTTAATAGAGGCCTTTCCACTACTGAATTAGCGTATTAGTAAAAAAAATCTTTTTTTCTTAAGTAATTATTTGGAGTTACAATGTTTTAATGGAACGCCATATTAGCGTATTTGGAGTCGCGATGCTTCAATGGAATGCTAAATTAGCGTATTTGGATCGGTTTGTAATGTTTCAATAGAACATAGAACGCTAAATTAGCGTTTTGATTTGTAGAATCCGTGTCTAATATTAGTCAAGATCATTTTACTATATTGATTAATAATATAACTAGCGGGAGTCCCACCGCGCGTTGCACGGTGTTCTTGATTAAAAATATTTAATTTAATTAATATATAATATTTACATGTTACATTTGAATTAAAATAATAAATAAATTATAAGTATATTCATCTAAGAATAACTATCTAAATTGTAAAACAAATAATAAATTTTGTTATAATTTATTAAATAATCAATAAGATAAAAAATATTATTTTTATAAATTTTCAAGAAATAATATATTGCAAGTACATGAAGCAAGTAAAATATAAAAAAGAAACGTTGAACTTGTGGAAAAACAAGGAACTGTGTGTATATGTGAACTAAACAATGAATTGAGTGGCATAAATGCAGACAAGTTTTTGTCACAATCACTGTCTATATGTTTATTTTGGAGAATTGTTGTCTATATACCAATATATTCTTCTATACTTGCGAAAGTGCCGATATAACTTTCAATCGTTTGAAAGTTAGAAAAAAATACCTAATTAATGACAGTGTCAATATAATCCTCTAGTAGACTTTCCGGCATTGACCGTGCTTTTCCAACTGTTGACCCACCTTAAAATGACAATAATGTCGTCAGACCAAAAGCTGAATTTGGGTGGACAATTATAACCTTACCCACAACCATCGAACCATTGTCGCCGCTGCTGTAATAGGTAGGGTTATATCAGGACATTATGAATTTGATAGGGTTCGGGTGGTACTGGGTTCTAGTGGAGACGTTCGAGTGGTACTAGGTTCGAGTGGAGAGGTTTGAGTGGTACTGGGTTTGAGTGGAGAGGGTTCAAGTAGTATTGAGTTTGAGTGGAGAGGGTTCAAGTAGTACTGGGTTCAAGTGGTGAGGTTTCGAGTGGAGAGAGTTTGGGTGGTGAGGTTCGAGTAGAGAGAGTTCGAGTTGAGAGGTTCGAGTGGTACCGAGTTCGAGTAGAGAGGGTTCGAGTGGAGAGAGTTCGAGTCGAGATTTGAGTGGAGAGGTTCGAGTGCTACTGGGTTCGAGTAGAGAGGGTTCGAGTGGAGAGTTTCGAGTGGAGAGGGTTCGACAACCGACGAGGCCTGCCATGGCGATGCCTTCAAGTACATTCTTGGGATCATCCTTGTCGGCAGTCCTCTAGATCTCCGGATCAGCCAAGTTGAACTTAGGAAGAAGACGGATGTGACAAAGGAGGGATGAAGAACCCCTTAAATGAACGATGTCATTTTAGAAAACAAGGACAGTAAAAAATGATAAAAATACCCTCAGTTGACAGACAGAAAGCAAACAATATCTATTATAGGGTGTTTGGGATAAACTTTATTAATTCATTACAATTATTTTGCTATAAAATTAACAAATATATTAATTTATTATAAATTCTGCAGCATGTGTAATTTTCATATAGATATGACTACAACTCATTACCTATTTAAGTTATAAATTTTATTACATCTAAATTTTCATTCAATATCTGTGCATCGCCATCTTAAATTTTCATTCAATATATGTACATCGTCATGGGTGTTATCTAGTTAATGATCTAATTTATGCTCAAGTGGGCAACCCTAAACTCGCTAGTTATTGCCAGAATTCAAGGAAGGCTGGAGAGACCGCATTAATCTATCAATAGAGGCTTGTTCATGCACTCAAAAAAATCAAGCAAATAGCTCAAGCAAGCAAAATGGTAAGTAGCAGCAGCAGCACGCTTCTCCTCGTTGGTGGAGTTGTGGCGCTTGTAGCTTCAGCAGCCAACGCTCAAGGAGGTTTTCCTCCAGCACCTGCTAGTGGCGGCGGATCAATAGTCATTGTTATGAAGATGTTAAGTAATATAAATATTACTTGTAATTGTAATTATATTCTATTTTTTTTCTATCTTGTATAGGTATTTTGTACTACTATATAATGGACCTTGAGGTCATGAATAAATACACATCATTACCCTTATTTCCTTCATGGTATCAGAGCCTAAAGTTAAAACCTTAAAATTCCGTCCTAAATTTTTCACCGTCGTCCGTGCATAATCTTCACGCGCCGCCGATCCAAATTACCTTTCAGCATTAAAAAAACAATCAGTTGCTCGCCGCCGCCACGCTGGACCAAATATCCACCGTCGCTTGCTCGACGCTCGATAAGTTGCTCGACGCCAGAAATCCACAGCCACGTCCGACCAGAAATCCGATAAGTTGCTTGACGCCGCTTGGTTGTTTCGCCACCGCAGTAACTACTCCACCGCCACCGCCGCTTAGTTGTTTCGCCGTTGCAGTAACTATGCCACTGTCGCCGCTTGATTGCTTCGACACCAGATCGATAGCGCTGTCCCACCAGCGACAGACACTGCCATCCGGACACTACAACGCCGTTCGGACCTTGCTTTGACACCAGATCGATAGAGGGCTCCGACAGAGGCGCGCGTGATATTCATGCGTGCGCCATATCTGCAGCGCGTGTAACCATGTGCGGTTGTGCCAGACGCGCGCCTTCCCTCTAGCGAGCGTGTTTCCACGCGCCAGATGCATGCTTGATCCTCCACGCACCATTGCCTCTTTTGCAGTGGTTGTTGCAACAGTTTGTTTGCAATGTTTTGTTATATCCTTTTATTTTGATTGCACATCTACCGTTGGTTGCCATTTGTGTTATGGCTCTTCTTCTCGGTGCAGTGACATCGCCGCAATGGTTTGCGGCGGTCGCTTTCTCTGGTATTCCTACACGAACTGATTACGATCCTGCTCTATCTGATGATCAATGAAGTACGACCTTACATTTATTTAACCAATTTAATTCTTTATCTGACCATGGGTTCGGTAAGCCTACTTTACCTTGGATTCTTGATTCAGGGGCCTCATATCACATGACTGGTGACAAGGGTCTCTTACTGATATTACTACAGTTAACAATTCTGTGAATGTTATACTGCCTGATGGATTTGTGTTGTCTGCTACACAATATGGCTCTCTTTCCTTCGGTGATGTTACCCTTACTCATGTGCTCTACATACCTACTTTGCGATGCAATTTATTATCATGCTCTAGATTGTTATCTGCCTTAAAATGTCTAGCCTTGTTTACTGAAAACTATTGCATTTTACAGAAAATTAGTACGAGGGCTATGATTGTCATGGGTGAACATCAAGGGGGGGGGGGTTTATTGGCTTCGTCTCTTAAATACTCGCATTTGTCCTCATATCCTGCAGTCTATTCCGACAATTGCTTCGGTTTCTTTATCTGATTTATGGCATCAACGTTTTGGTCATCCATCATCTACGGTGTTGTCTTCTATTCCTACTCTTGATTTTAGCACAAATAATACTACTATACCCTGCTCTGTATGTTATAGAGCAAAACAGACTAGACATAGTTTTCCATTGAGTTCTACAAATGCTACTGCATTATTTGAATTAGTACATGGTGATGTTTGGGATCCTTATAGAACACCATCTTCTAGTGGTACATTTTATTTTTTTACAATAGTTGATGATTATTCCCGAGCTGTTTGGGTTTATTTATTAGTGTCTAAGTCAGAAGTAGCTTCTAGATTTTTGAAATTTTGTGCTCTGGTCAAGAATCAATGGGGTCGAACTATACTGTGTGTCCAGGCTGACAATGGAACTGAATTTTTGCGTATGAGATCTCATTTTGTTGCATCTGGGATCATTTTTGACACATCTATGGTTGATACACCACATCAGAGTGGTAGAGTTGAACGAAAGCATCGTCATGTACTCAATGTGGCACGTGCCTTCCGGTTTCAAGCTAGTCTTCCAATTGAGTTTTGGGGAGAATGTGTTCTTACTGTTGCTTATCTAATTGACCGGACACCGATAAAACATCTCAATGGTCGCACTCCCTTTGAGATGCTATATGGACAAGCTCCAAATTACTCATATTTAAAGGTATTTGGATGCTTGTGTTTTGCTACCCACGTTCCCAGATGCCGCGACAAGTTTGCACCAAGAAGTCGGCGATGTTTGTTTTTTGGTTATCCTGCTGGAAAGAGAGGCTATCGTCTTATTGACCTGGAATCCCACGTCATCTTTAACAGTTGGGATGTCAATTTTTTTGAAGACCAGTTCCCGTATGCAGCAACTCCACCATCATCCTCTTCCGTAGATCCCGGCGGCACCACCACCTCACCACCAGAATCACTTCCACCACCGCCGGAGTCACATGCCCAGATCACGGCACCACTGGTCCCGCCGACCACCGCCAACCTTTTGCTACCGGTTGCCGTTGCTTCTATCCCGCCGACCGTCGTTGTACCCTTACCGTTGGATGCCACTGCACCTATATCGTTGGCCGCTTCTCCAATTTTGGTGACCGACTTAGATCACTGGCAACCCTTGACAGCCCAGCCTGACGATGCACCACCTGGGACGCCATCGGCGATAGGCGCTCATGCGCCTCACACGCCGCCAGCTCCGGTGACTCCTTCTGCTTCTCCGCCCAATGCGGTGTCTCCGGCCCTGCTTAAACATGCTCACCGTTTGCCTCTGTCAGCTCCGCCACCTGTTTTACTGGTTGTTCCAACATCTCTTTCCACTGCTGAGTTGCTTCCTATCAGACAAAGTCTTCGCGCTCGTCGACCTTCTCCTTATTTGGAAGATTATGACTGTGATGAATACGGTTGTGCTCTTACTACTGAAGACCCCCCTTCTACTGCTACGTTCACTCATGCGCCATCACGATCCTCATGTGCTCTCTATCCTCTTACTGATTATGTAAATTGTGATAATTTTTCTAGTATGCATTCTAGATTTTTGGGTGCAGTAACGTCTAGTACAGATCCCACCACTTATTCTGAGGCATCACAGCATGCTCATTGGCGAGATGCTATGACTGAAGAGCTTACTGCACTTGAGCGCAACCAGACTTGGACGTTGGCCCCTCTACCTCTGGATAAGAAGGCGATTGGGATGAAGTTCAAGTTGGATGGTACTATTGAACGTCATAAGGCGCGCCTAGTGGTTCTCGGGAATTTCCAGGTTTAAGGGATTGATTATACTGAGACATTTGCTCCGGTTACAAAGATGAGTTTTGTTCGCCTATTATTATATGTTGCGGTTATTCATGGTTGGGAACTGCATCATATGGATGTCCATAATGCTTTCCTGCATGGTGATTTGCATGAAGAGGTTTTTATGCGACCCCCACCAGGCTATGCAGCGCCCTCTGCCCAGGTATGTTGCCTTAAAAAAGTTCTTTATGGTCTTCACCAGGTTCCTCAAAATTGGTTTGCCAAATTGGTTTAAGCTTTATGAGCATTTGATTTTGTTCAGAGTAAGGCATATTACTCTTTGTTTGTCTTTTCCTGCGGATCGGTTTCTTTGCATGTCCTAGTTTATGTGGATGATTTGGTCACTGCTGGAAGCTCTTCTGCGCTCATCTCTGAGTTCAAGAAATACTTGAGTTCTTGTTTCCATATGAAAGATCTTGGTTTACTTAATTATTTTTTGGGCGTAGAGATTGCTATAAGACCGGAAGTGATGTTTCTTTTGCAAAGGAAATATGCCTTGGACATTTTATCTGATACAGGTTTGTCTGCCTCTAAACCGACTTACTTTCCGATGGAGCAGCAACACGATCTGGCGCGTGTTGATAACCCTCTTTACCATAATCCTAAAGTACAGGCGACTGGTTGGGCGCCTGATATACCTTACCATCACACGTCTTGCGCTTAGTTATTCGGTTCACACACTTGCTCAATTCATGAAGTCTCATTGTGTTCCTCACTGGCAAGTTGTAGTTCGTGTGTTGCATTACTTGAAGAGCCATCCTTGAATGCTTACTGTGATTCTGATTGGGCTGCTTGCTTTATTACCCGACGGTCTCTTTCTAGTTACTTTTTGATGATTGGTGATTCTCCAGTTTCTTGGAAGACCAAGAAGCAACCTACAGTTTCTCGGTCTTCTGCTGAAGCAGAGTATCATGCTATGGTTGTTACCTGTTGTGAGTTGTTATGGCTTAGGTCTTTACTAAAAGAATTAGGGGTTGCGCATATTGCTCCTATGTGTTTGTTTTGTGACAGTCAATCTGCTCTTCATATTGCAGCAAATCCAATGTTCCATGAATGTACGGAGCATATTGAAGTTGATTGCCACTTTGTTCGGGTTCTTGTGCAGTCTGGTATTATAGTTACTCATCATATTCGCACTACAAATCAACCTGCAGACTTGTTTACCAAAGCTCTCGGGCGTAACCAGTTTCATTAATTACTTAGCAAGTTGGGCATTTCTGATCCCCATGCTCCAACTTGAGGGAGGGTGTTAAGGAATATAAATATGACTTGCAATTTTAATTAGATTCTATTTTCCTTTTCATAGCTTGTATAAGTATTTTGTACTACTATATAATGGACCTTGAGGTCATGAATAAATACACATCATTACCCTTATTTCCTTTGGGAGATATTTTATTATATTTTGTTTATATCTTGTATCCTAAATAGAATTTTTCTTCATTTATAATTTTGTACATGGTGCCTATATATATCACCCTTATATTATCGACCAAATCAACCGTGTTTGGTTTTGGACTAATACCAATAAAATTTTTGAGTAAATATTTATTGCTAAATGTTTGGGAACCTAAAAGTTCACACGTAATAGAATTTCTTATCGGATTGTAATGGATTAATGAGATATATTGAATCCCTAAGGGCTAATTGGAAATGATTTATTCATGGATTATTTGATAATCAAGATAAATGAGAACGAAGCATTGTTATTGGTAAGAGTTACCATTCCACGCAATCAGTATTGATTTGGACAATTAATGCTGACTTAATATTCCATCAATTAGCATTAATACATGATTAATGCGATTGATATGAATGGAATGTTAATAGCAACAACCGTCACATATATTGATATGAATATGGTATTAAATTATCCTTCTATTGCCTCTATAAATAGGCATGCAGTCAGATTCACAATATAGACAACAAATACTCTAGAAATAGTTTTCCAAGTGTTTTGGGTGAACGAAGTTGACATTTTAACTGTCCAATAGTCAAATTCGTGTGGAGACATTCAAATGTCGAACCCATTGTGCGATTAAGATCGACATCTCCAAGCAAAATATCACATTGACGATAATTTGGTAATTATATTTATGCATTATATATATCATATGATTCTAGCTTTCATAGTATCAGGTAAATACTTACCGCGGTATCAGAGCCTATATGATATACATGCTTTTATACGATTTATGCATGATTATAACTTCAAATTTAAGTGATTGTATTTATAAAATCCATGCTTGTGATTTGAATTGATTGGATTATAACTTTCATGGGATGAAATTTAATATATGATCTTCACAATGCTTAGGGGAAATTTAAAGAAGTCAATGTTGTTTATTTTTAATCAGCAATCTGGTTGGTGGAATTAAAGATAAGTGTTTGTTGATAAGATTAATTATTCCTTTATTATATCTCTACAAATTTTAATGATATATGATTTTCAAAAGATGTGAATTAATTCAGTTAGTTTTTGAATTTTTGTTTTGAAAATCACGATTTAATCAATTGGAATTATATTCAAAAGTTTTGATTTTATGGAATTATATTCTAAAATATGATTATATATGTGTGTGTATAAAAATATAATCAAAAGTTTTTTAAAAATGTGATTATGTCCGGAGTGGTTTTAGAACTTAAAATTTTGAATAAAGGTAAAATTGGATTTGATTCAATTGTTATCCACTCTTTCTCTATTTAAAATAAATATATAAATAAAATTTTGGAAAGTTATCATTAATTCCAAATATTTAGAATTTTCAAGAATGGTCAGAAGTGTTCTGATGGGGAAGGGAGTATAAGAGGAGAAAATAGATTTATTTTTTTAATCACATTTGGACATTATGTAGTGAAATAATTTAATTTTTTGAATTAATTAAAATAATTTAAAGATTTTAAATTTTATTCAAATTATTTGTGATTTGAGATATTATAATAAGATTATTATATGAGATTTGAAATAGATAAATGATGATAAAATGTTTATCTATTTATTTATTCAAATAATATTATGATACTATTACAATTAATGTGACTAATTGAGTTTTAATACAATTTAATGTGATTAAATATAATTTAATCTGATTAATGTGATTAAAATGATTAATTTGATTAATGTTGAATATGATAATTTTGTTTAAATTTATTTAAATAAATACATTTGCAATGTTAGGTCAATTAATGTGATTAATTGAGTTTTAATACAATTTAATGTGATTAAATGTAATTAATTTTGATTAATATGATTAAAATGATTAATATGATTAATGTTGAATATGAATAAATTTTGTTTAAATTTATTTATATAAATACGCTTGCAATGTTAGGTCAATTAATGTGAGTAATTTAGTTTTAATAAAATTTAATGTGATTAAATAGAAATCAAAAGATTATTATGTTAAATACAATTTTTAATGTGATTAATTCCATTTTCATATTTATTTAAAAATATTGCCAATTGTTGTTCTTACAGATATGATCCAATTAATATGATTAGTTTGATTAAATATAATTAGTCCAATTGGACTAGCATAATTTAATGCGATTAAAATTTTAATATAATTAATATTGATTGATCTAATTAGCATGATTCAATGTGATTCAATTTTATTTATATAATTATTAATACTCCATCTTTTTTGTTATTTATGGCACACTAACTATAAATTGATGTTTTCTTTTATGAGAAAGTCTCAGGAAATACGGCATTTTCATTAGCTTATCGATAGTTCTCAGGGGCTTTTACCTTAAATGTTGTATTTTTTAATTAAAATTAAAATATTGCATTGTAGAAGTTAAAACAATTAATAATATGTATTTGAATGTGAAAATCTAAAAATATATGATGTAAAAATATTTTCAAAAATTCTAAATTTTGTATGTAATTCAACAAATGCAGTGTACAAGGTAAAAAAAAAAGTGGTCTGTCTATAAGCTTATGGACATGCCGCTTGTCAGTTGATCCACTCTTCTTTTATTTGGTCTCCTTTCCATTTTTGCCAAGATTCCTTCAAATTCATTCACTCATTCTACTTTTTTATTTTCGTACATTCAATTCCATCCACTAATTTTCTTCATCTAAATCCAAATACCTAAATCTATGTACAATAAATTAAAAAAACGAAGGGAGTGTGATTTTTTTATTAAAAGTAATCAATTTTATTAACATAATTTAATGTGATTAAATTTCGATTATGTATTTAATATGATTAATGTGATTGAAAGTAATCAACTTGATTAGCGTGATTTAATGTGATTGAATTTCAGTTTTGTATTTAATATATTTAATATGATTGAAAGTAATTAATTTGATTGGCGTGTTTTAATGTGATTAAATTTCAGTTATGTATTCAGTATATTTAATATGATTGAAAGTAATCAACCTGATTAGCGTGATTTAATGTGATTATATTCAGGTATGGTTAATATGATTGATAGTAATCAACTTGATTAGAGTGATTTAATGTGATTAAATTTTGGTTATGTATTAAATATGATTAATATGATTGAAAGTAATCAATCTGATTAGCGTGATTTAGTGGGATTGAATATCATTTATGTATTTTATAATATTTTTAAATCAAAATCTCTCATAATATGAAGTCGTGAAATTGTTGCCTTCCATTATTGGTGGCATAGATACATTTTCTGTTAGAATGATTTGTTGGGCATGCCCAAGACTGTTCTACCAAAATCAAAATTTGTGTCATTAAATTTGATTTGTGAATAATGAGTTTGATTTAACAATGACTTTTGACTTGCTGGGTATACCCACGGTCGAAGGATTTTGAGGCAAGCATCTAGGAATTATAAAAATTTTGTCAAAATGGATGAGGTGTCATTTTGAATAAGATTTAAGAGTGACTTTTAGTAATGACCAATAAAAATTCTGTCTAAGGAGCCTATCGATTTTAAGTGGGACCATTTGTAACCCCTCCACAAACCTTTCCTTGGAATTTTGAGAAAATTATAAAAGTGTTTAAATCTATTGTTCGTGATTATGACATTATAATTAGAATATGGTGATGTCTAATTAGTTATAATTGGTAAAGAGTTACCTACCTATTAAGGTTATCTTGATTTGTTGGGCAGACATATGGTCACGATAACTAAAATAAGATCCTAGCCTAATATGAATTCACATTAGAATTCACAAAGTCAAACTTGAGGGATATTGACTTGGATAAAATAGTGGGAGCAAAACCAAAATTGAGTTATGTCATATACAATATATATTTTGGTTTTGTTAAGGTGCGTGATAATTTGTTTTTCTTTCAAGTTAATTATTATAGAATTGTCTGCCAATTTGAATATGTGTAAGGTACTTTTTAAGAGAATTTTCACTGGTTTGAATCTCATTTAATAGATCCAAAGTTTTAAAATTGTTTTAAGGCATGAGAAAATCGCTTATGTCCTTGATAACACTATCTCGATGCTCCTACCGATAAGGTTGATCAATCAGGCAAAGGTGTCTTTTAGAAGCATGTTAATGACTCTGAGAATGCTTGTTGTCTTATGTTAGCCTCAATGAGTATTGAGTTACAAAAGAAACACATGGACATGACTGATTATGGGATGTTTTATGCTTCTTAAGTCTTTAGTATCACAAAAAGGCTAGGATTGGGAGATATGATATCTCTCAGGAGATTTTTCGATATACGGTGTTTGGATGATCATCTGTTTCATTCTCATTTGTTGAAGATGATAAGCCTCATCGTGAAATTTAAAAGGTTGGAATTTTTATTGCTACATCAGTTAAGTGTTTACTTGATTTTGCAATCTCTTTCTACTAGTTTCTCCAACCTTGTGATGAACTTTAACATGAATGATGTTAAAGCTACCACTCTTACTCGATTGCTAAACAGCAGAGGAGTGTATTAAGAAGGACAAGGAAAATGTGTTATTGGTTGAACCTCCTTCCTATGATAAGGGGTCAAGAAAACTAAGGACAAAACGCTAAGGGCACTTGTTTCCACTGTGGTCAAGATGGACACATGAAAAGGAATTGCGGTCAATATCTTGATACGGTGAAAGAGAAGAAGCTTAAAGAAGTTTCTACTTTATGTATATGTGGGATTGAACAAATCTTTAAACTTCTATAAATTGGGTATTTGATGCCCATTATCATATTCTTTGAAATATGTAGGACCCATGGAAGAGTAAGAGATTGGGTAATGAATTAATGGACCTACAATAAAGCAATTGTTGCTGCTGACTGTAGGAACATTTAGTATTTCTTCGCCAAATGGATTTTTATGAATTCAACATTTATTGTTTATTCAAAACATTTATTTTGAAGAATGTTTTTCAATTTCATGTTGATTTGGATAAATTTCACAATAGGGAATAAATATTGTTCTCTGCACTGTGTTATTTAAGAATAAATTTTGCATTCTGGAGTTATATCGTATTTCAAAATGAACACAAAGAGATCCAAAGATAATATATTGAGAAAATTTTCCTACAAAATAGTAGACGGATAAACTAGAGTGTACGCAATTAAACCGCATAAGAAGCATGTTTTAAGTTAGGACTATGAATCATTAACAATGCATATATTGTTAATACAAGTAAAATGACCAAAACATCCTTCAAATGGGAGGGTATAAAGTCTACTAAATACTAGGTCTAATACATGTTGATGAATATAGACTAATGTAAAGTTGAGATGATTTTTCTGTACTTAAAAGTGGTATGATGTATTTATCGAAATACTTTTCCAAATTCTTTGAAATTTAGAAATACAATGATTTTCTTAATGAGCCATATGGATATTGTTTATTGAAAAATTAGCCGTGTGATTTTAATTTTAAAACCATTTTGTAAACACATTTTAATACTTTAACACTCGTTGTCTATTCCCATATGATTTTGAGCTTGTTCAAACTTACTAGAGGAAGTGTTTAAGCTCTTTATTAGCATTATAAATATGAATTATGGTAATTCTTATGCTTCCGCTGAATAGTTATATATTTTTTATAAATGTAAAAAGACATACATCTTTGATTTTTGGTATTATGAGTAACACTAATATTTTCAAGGATGCTCAAGTGTTTAGAAGTCTGAAACACTAATTCATTATGGTGACAATTAGTACCTGAGAAGTATTAGAGGATGATTGGGAATACTAGTGATATTATATTGCTTGATAAGTACAAGGAATGCATTTTGATTCATGAGATTAATTGGATTACGAGAATATGACTTTTTAAAAAAAATCTTTTATGCATCTATGATGTGACAATTTTGTTATTTTAATGTTATGTACTTGGCTACTATTAAAATGACAAAATCCTTAGGATAATATGTTTGTTATTCTTATATTTCTCTAGTCATAGTATTAACATATAATAAGGACATTGTTAATACGGATAGACTAGTTTGTATCGTGATACATGAGTGAATTATTGGAGAATAATTCATTGGAATGACCGTCTAGAAATTTCTATAGGGTTAAACTTTGTAGTGCTGATAGAAAATCTCTATATAATGGTAGTGTAAAGTAGTCCTTAGACTTGAAATTATAAAGAGTATATTTTGTGTGGAAAGTTGTGCTCTAACCCTTCTCGTCCTTGGTCGTAAATGACTCTGCGTACAGTTGGTGTTGGGTATGACAAGAAGCATAGATTGATATTTTATAATTAATATAGGATTCGCCACCCCTTAATGGGAGAGTATATCCTAGATATGGCAACTTGTTGGAATATCAGCTCAAAATGTTTGCAAATAATCTAATAAAGTTGGGAATGTTCTAATTTTAATATCAGGGAGTTTAATTTGGGAAGAAGAAATTATTAGTACATGAAAGAGTTGACACATAACCTTACTCTTGTATTGATAAAGGATATAGTATGGCAAAATGATATTTATTACATGGAATCTGATTCATGGTTAGGTGAAGTCGATCATTTGACTTATTCCTAAACACTTGGGTGGTCGTGATGCCTTGCTAGAGGCCAATCTTGATCTATAAATATAGTGATGAATTGAGCTATTAATTTGATCAATTTTTAGATACCATGACTAAATATTATCTTTAGTCCAAGTGGGAGTCTGTTGGGGGTTGGACTAATGCCAGTAGAATTTCTAAGTAAATATTTATTGTTAAATTTTTGGGAACCTGACAGGTCACACACAATAGAATTTGTTATTGGGATTGTAATGGATTAATGAGATATTGAATCCATAAGGGCTAATTGACAATTATTTGTTTATGGATTATTTGATAATCAAGATAAATTTGGCGTAGTATTGTAATTGGTAAGAGTTACCATTCCTCACAATCGGTATTGATTTGGACGATCAATGATGACTTAATATTCCATCAATTAGCATTAATACACTATTAATGCGATTGATATGAATGGAATGTTAATACCAACAACCGTCACATATATTGATATGAAATATGGTATTAAATTCTCCTTCAAGTGCCTCTATAAATAGGCTTGCAGTCAGGTTTACAATATAGACAACAAATACTCTAAAAATAGTTTTCTAAGTGTTTTAGGTAAACAGAGCTGGCACTTTAACTGACTGTCCAATAGCCAAATTCGTGTGGATACGTTCAAATGTCGGACCCACTGTGCGATTAAGATCAACATCTCCAAGCAAAATATCACATTAATGATAATTTGGTAATTATATTTATGCATTATATATATCATATGATTCTAACTTTTATAGTATTAGGTGAATACTTACAAACCGTTCATATTTTACAGTTGTAGCTGATAGAGATATAGATGGAATAAAATTCAGAGAAAAGAAATATCATTTTTAATTGGTTTTTGTTAATATCATGTTCTATATTTATTTTGTGCTTTGTATCTTTTTGTACTCACTATCTATGAATACACACATCCAATATAATTGTGAGTTTTACTTTCTATCATGGTATCGGAATGGACTTGTTGAGCACAAACACCGCTACACTACCGAGATGGGTTTGACTATGTTGTTTCACTCTCATCTTCCCTTATCGTATTGGGATGACACTTTTTCCACTGCGTTTTTACCATCACCTTCTTCCTACACTCGTGCTTGATGGTGGGACTCCTTCTAGGCTTCTTTTTGGTCATACTTTGTTTACTCCAACTTTTATCTATTTAGTTGTCAAGTATATCAGTTTGATCGACCTTTAACTAAGCATAAGCTGCCACCTTGCATTCTTCCTTATTCGTTTCTTGGTTATAGCTCCTAGTACAAGGTTTTTCGATGCTTGGATCATTCCACTAGTCGTATCTACATCTCTTGCCATGCTTGTTATGATTAAGCTTGATTTTCCTTTGCCGACTTTTCTAGTTTGGGCTTTCTATTTTCATCCTTGGACGTCTCAACTTCTATTGACCTGGATCTTTATGTTTCATCACCACCTCACATTTACTTATAGTTTCCTTCCTTGCATCCGTGTTCGGCATATCCTTTGGATCAGTCTCATATGGTTCGATCCCTCCCACCTCTGGCTCCGATCTTGGGCACCCAGCTCTGTTCCTCTCTTGTTTCTCCAAGACCTCCCTCTCATTGTTTGTCCTCCTTTGATTTTGATGATTTTGAGTTACCACCTACTCAAACTCTTTCCATGACCACTAGGACGTTAGATAGTGCAAGGAGATCGAAGAATTTTTCTGATTATGTTGTCACTAGTTTTGTTGTTATGCTATTGACCCTAACAAAACCTCATGATTATCATGCTACTCTTCGTGATCTACATTAGGTTACTGCTATGGATGAGGAGATTGTTGTTCTTCACCATCAACACACTTGGAAATTTGTGGCATGGCCGCCTGGTGTGAACATTGTTGGATCAAAATGGGTTTTTTGGTTGAAGCATCACCCCGATGGAAGTATTGATCACTTCAAGGCTGATCTGGTTGCGCAAAGGCTCTTTGATATTCCAGGTTTGAACTTTGATTACACTTTCAGTAATGTGGCCATTTCCACTATGAGGAAGTGGCCACTCCTCAATGGTGTTTTTATTCTCCAATCTATATTGTGCAACTTGTGGGTTATAAGGACCCTACTCGTCCTATTTTTCTTGTCGCTTGTGAAAGGCTAGCTATGGTCCTAAGCAAGCACCTCATGCTTACTTTCAGCGGTTTGATTCTTATCTTCAGGGTCTTGGCTTTCTTTGCAACTCTAATAACACCTATTCATTTACTTTCTCTCGTGGATCCACATTTTGTATCTTCTGGTGTACATTAATGATCTTATCAAAATTAGCAATGATGATGCCGCTGTTTACCAATTCATCACTAGCACGGATCAGGAGTTCTCCATTAAGAACTTGGGTTCCTTGCACTATTTTCTTGGCTTGGAAGTGTTTTCTTCTTTATATGGCATTTTCCTTGGTCACGCCAAGTATGCTCAAGATATTGCTTATTAGGTGAGCATGACCGACGTGCTACTATTTCCACCCCTTTTTTGTCGCAGTCTCAGCTCCATAGCAACATCGGTGGATCGTTTGAAAATTATGCTCTTTAATGGTCTTTGGTTGGAGCTCTGCAGTGTCTCAAGATTACTCACGTTGATTTAACTTTTTCATTGATCTCAACGAGTCAACTTCTTTAGGATTCTCGCGATGATCACTTTACTTGTGTGACTCGTATTCTTTGATACGTTTGTGGCACTATTAAGTACGGTTCATTTTCTTGAGCCACGTCGTTCGACCTATGGCTATGCTATCTTTCTTAGAAGTAACTTGATTCCTTGGAGTGCCAAGAAGTAACCCATTGTTTTCCCTCCAGTATAGTAACAAAGTATCGTGCCTTAACCAATACTGGTGTTGGAGTTATTTGGCTGTCTCACTTGCTTTGGATTTTTGGTTTCCTCTCTTTGGTTCCCCACTATTGCTTTGTGACAAAAATAATACAATTTTTCTGGCTCAAAATATGGTTACTCAAAAGCATGCGAGGCATATTACTATCATTTTCTTTGGAAGTTAGTTTCCTCTAACAAGCTCATGTTTGTCATGTTCCACCTCACTTTAGCTAGCTGATATTTTTACAAACAGGCTTTCTCCCCCATTGTTTAAGTTAGTTAGATTCAAGCTTTGCATTTCAGTTCACCCAACCCTTGGCTTGAGGGAAGGGGTGTGTCAACATAGATGAGTTGTAGTAGTATTCTACTAGGGGGTAGCCTTGTAAATATTATACCATAATAAAATAAACCCTCATTATTGAGGTTTCTTCCCTTTCAATTGAATGGATGTGCCACAGAGTATGTTATTTTCAAACGGAATTCCATGTCATGTCCAAGATTTATTTTCTTGTATTTTATGGCAGATTCCACGATATTGAATTGGTGGCGTCATCGTAGCAGAGATTTTGAATGGTGGCGGTGATCGAGCGGGGATTAGGAAACGAAAAAAACATAAATTAGAAGGAAGAAAAACATAAAAGTGGGAAAAGAAAACTAGAAAAGGGAAAGAAATAGAAAATTAAAAAAATGATAATATTAAGCATTTTTAAGATTAATATAAAATTTTAAATTCATAAGATGAAATAGTATTGGGATAGAAAAATTTAGGAATGAATTTACAATTTTAAAAGTAAATTATTTACCTCTAATGGTCAGTTTTTGACATAAATTCCCGAATGAGACGAAATTTGAAAGATGGATACTCGAAATAAATAAAAAATTAAATAGGTAGTCCTGAGAGACTTTCTCATTATATGAATGGCAAAATACAAATATAACCCTATTGCTTCTGAAAGTGTCAATCTAACCCTATAAAGTCTGAAAGTGTGATTCTAACCCTAAGTTTTTCAGCAATGTGCCAATGTAACATTTTCGCAGTATTCAAACATTGATTTGGTATTTTCCATCATCGACCAAACCAAAAAAGACTAAAATACCTTAAATCCTAAAACTAAAAATGTAATGACATAAATAACCTTACGGTCTTCCTCTTCATCTTCAAAACCATCCCAGCACCACCTCCACCCGCTCCGCCACCACCACCACCAGATCTCTGCTGCTCTACCGGCGGTGGGGGCATTCGGAATCTGATTTCACCACCCTCGATTCCCAGTGCCACCCTTGCCCCTCCGCTTACCCAACTAGCCCCATTCGCTCAAACCCTAAAATAGAGTGACGAAAAAACTAATCCACCTCCATCATCGATGGTAGAGATCTGGACCTTCAACAACGAGATGTTGCTGCCCGTGATGAGAAGGTATCTCCTCCGGTGATGAGCTGCTGCCCATGATGAGAAGGTATCTCCTCCGGTGATGAGCTGCTATCCGGTGACGAGAAGACGAGCTGCTACTTCTTCGAATTTCTCGCTGTATAATTGGCTAGAGCCCCATTTTTCATAGAATAAAGGGTGGGCATGGGTTTACAAGAAGAAGAGGTATGGGGTTTTTTTATGTCTTTCCTTTTAAAAAATAAATCAGGGGTATAATGGTCATTCTACCCATTCCCAATTAATTTCAGATTGCCAGGGTTAGAATGTCACTTTCAACCAAAACATAGGGTTATTTTAGCACTTAACTCTTATATATATATATATATATATATATATATATATATATGTATGTGTATATATATATATGTATGTATGTATTATTCAATTATCTCAAAATCTATACATCTTATTAAAAGAGCAACTCTTGACCACATGTGATCCCCACACTTAGCCATGTTAGTTTTTCCACGTGTCACCCTTAGAATTAGCCACATCAGCTTGGCATGTGTCACTCATAAAATGTACCCTATATAATGTTGTATCCATTCTCCTATTTACATTCCTTAATTAATGTACTTTTGAAGGAGGCATGATTTTTATAACTATGATTAAATTATTTTGATTCATTGAAATAAGCGATCTTTAATTTTGTTATCACTATATTTTTTTATAAAGTAAAGTGTTTTTAGATAACAATTAATTTTTTCTACATAAAATGCATATATGTCTACAAAGATCGTCCGCCAATATTCTTTTATTCAATATATTATAATATTATACAGAGACTTGGGTGAGACGGTCTCACCCAACCTTATGGTAAAACCAGGGGCCTTTTGAAATTTTAATAGTTTTAGGAACTTAGTTGCAATAGTATATAAGGTTAGTTATTAATACATTCAGTTTTCATATCCAAAATTTTCAACCGCTCACGATCGATCGTTCTTCTCTTCTCCGCTTCAATCATCCACCACTCCTCCGCTCCGATCATCCGTCACTCCTCTGCTCCGATTGTCCACCACATTCCGATCATCTGTCACTCTGTTCTGATCCTCTGCCGCTTTACTCCATTTTGATTTTCCCATCTCTGCTCTAAAACCCTAGGTTTGTACCTTTACTTAATTTTTTCTCGTTTTATATTTCAACAATCGATGATTTGCATTTACAACGTGGTTATTTAGGCATCTTCTCACTGTTAAATCAATTTTTTCATTACTCGCAAGTCCCATCTTCTTCTCTGGCACCCTAGCCTTGAAATTCGACATCGGCGAGCCACTAGATAAGTTCACGGTAATTTATTTCATTGTTGCTTAAATTACACTTTGTGTTGTTTTCTGATATTATTTTTTTAGTTTTTTATAGTTTGATGTTTTCATTACTACTGACATACTGGCTACTAAGGAGCAAAAAAATCTCCGTGTGTATGAATGACATTGTCTAGTTTCTCATTTCTATGTAGTTTTTCCTTTTTGTTTCTGATTTTGATGTTGGTTTATGTTGAATCATCTACTATGTAGCCTGAATAAAGTTGTGCATCAATATTGACCATAAACACTTGATTCCACCCCGTTTTTTATGTTTTTTGTGTGGTAGTAGCTCCTTAAATAGTTCTGCCAGGGTTTTAAAATTTGATTTGATGTGATATGAAAGGTAGGTAATCATATTCATATTGTTACTTTCTCGTGCCCTTTGCTTTGCTCTTGTGTGTTTTTGACCATGTAATGTATGTTTTTTGTGTGGCAGTAACTCCTTAAATAGTTCTGTTGGAGTTTGAGAATTCGATTTGAAGTGATATGAAAGGTTGGGAGTCATTTCCTTTGTTTCTTGTTTTGCCACTTTATGCAGTTCAATGAGATGTTTCTTAGTAGTTTATTGTTTTAACTGGTTTGTTCTTTGAACAGTGTTTCTTGTCCTTCCAACTTCATTTATTTTTTATCCAAAATGTTGAATTCCTCTTCTTTCTATATCTTTAGTTCTTCTATTTATGTCTTTAGTTTATGTATTAAATGTCTTTGCCTTTTCTGTTCTATAGGAAAATGAAATACAAATATTATGACTAATTCTAGTGATGATTTGACATCAAATAAGGAACATGTTAACCTTTCAAATCTTTTGTTTGTATTTATATTTATATCATTAGTTTAAGTATCTAATGTCTTTTATTTTTCTAATGTAAATATAAAAAGACTAAGTTATTTTTTTAGTCCCTTACATATTCAGTGATACCTTCTTTTGGTTCCCGAGTCCAAAATAGTGTTTAATCGCCTAGTAACATTCTGAAATTGAATCTTTTGATCCCTTGAGGTGGTTTTCAGGTAAGTTAACGGTACAATTAGTCAAAAATATGTAAAATAACCATTATGCCCCTGGGTTCAAAAAATTTCAAAAAAAAGAAAAGAAAATCATAAATGTGCTCCACGCCAGATTTTCTTTTGTGCCCAATTTTCTTCTCCATCTAGTTTTCCCTCTTCGTCCCCGTCGCCAAAAATGAATTCCTCCATGAGCTTCACGTTGGACTCTATCCAATTAGCTAAGCTCCACATCGATTCACTCTCCGATTTTGTCCATGAGCGAATCGGATATATTTATCTTATAAGCATAATCAAATTACTCCATGAACTCCATGCCGGAACCCTCACCAGGAACACCGCTACAATGAGCAGCGGGTTTCCACGCCGGAGCAAATCGGAACGCCAGAATCGACTCAACCTGATTTGGGAGTGAAGAGATGCAGGAGATTAAAAAAGGCTTTCTCTCGCTGATTGGTTAAAGAAGAGGCTCTCTGTTGCCGATTGAAGAGCAGTGGTGGCAACAACGGTAGTCGGCGGCGGCCGTGGTTTGAATGGGTAATGGATCGGCGAAGTTTTAAGGTTTCAAAGATAACCCTAAAAGAAAGCAAAATTAAAAGGAATACTAAAATTAAAGAAAAGAAAAAGAAAAAGAAAATATTTAAAACTAAAAAATTTAATTGAAAATATTTTTAATTAGTAAAATTACCAAAATACCCCTAGCTATATCGGAAAACCATTCCGATTTACCTGAAAACCGTCCCAGGGGACCAAAAGATTCAATTTCAGAATGTTACTAGGCGATTAAACGCAGTTTTGGACTCGGGAACCAAAAGAAGGTATTGGTGAATATGTAAAGAACTAAAAAACACTCCCTATGTTTCTTTAATATTGGCACACTTTCCTTTTTGGGTTGTTTCTTTTATATTGACACACTTTCCATTTTTTTGCAAGATTCCTTCAATTTCATCCACTCATTCTACTTTTTACTTTCTACCTTCAATTTCATCCACTCATTTTTTCCACCTAAATCCAAACACCTAAACCTATGGTGCCATAGTGAAACGGGGGGAGTTATTTAGTCATTTAAAAATTGAGAAGACCATTTTTTTCATTGGTTATTCATTGGAATTGTATAAGGAACGTTGTATCTGGTTCATAATTATGTTTTTTCTTCCTTTTATATCTTTAGTTAAGTCATTTAATGTCTTTGCTTATTTTTTGTTATGTATTCATCTTCCTTTGTTTTCCTCTTGTTTTGAAAGCAGTGATCTTGCAATCGGGGGGTGGATTGTGCATTGCGATTGCTTTTTTTTTGTATAGAGTGGGTTGTGCTGACCCTTGCATTTTTCCTCAAGTACTATGCTTACATAGATGGTGACGGTAACAACACCAGTTTGATGAGAAGTTAGTTTTTACCGAGTGAGAGCTAACAACTTAGCTGCAGCCTTAATAAAGAAAGAAGCATGGGAATAGCTAACAACTTTTATGGCTAAATGGGAAGGCTCGGAGATAGGCCAAGAGGTAGCAAGCTCAGGCTGAATTAGAGAAGACGTTGGCCTTGAAAGAGAAGGCCACAAAGCAAATTAATATCACCTTTTTGCATATCACTTGCCTCCTTTTTTTTCCTTTGGAACTGAAGTTATGGTATGATTGGACTTTATGTCTTCGAGAATCAGTGTACGGGCATGAAAGGTGTTATATTTTACCGATGTAATTAAAGGAAATGAATTGTATGTTGATGATGTTTATATTGTCGATTCAGCGTTTGGACAAGTTACATCCAGCAAATGTATAAGCTACTTTATATGTTTAGAATATTTGTCGATCAATTTAATGATATCAATTAGACATTTATTTTTTTCAAAGTTAATCAATTTAATGATATAATTTAATGTCTCCCAAATTTTAGAATGTTGTTTTTGTGTTACAAGTTATGATTGTGTTTTGTTTGATGGTTTTACACTTTAGTTTGGTTATCTAGTTCAAACCTTACAAATTTTTATACCCATGTGATAATTAGTTTAAATATACAGATTTTTGGGGTTTTCTAATTTGAACATTGTTTTACTTATTTGAACTTCAACCATTAGTTTATGTGTTTAAGGAATTAAAAGAGCAATTAAAATTATTAGTTTCAGAAATTTAAGTAAGGGTAACAATATAATAATCTAAATACAATATAAAATTGCATCTCATAAGTTTAGACCACTTGTTGATTTGAAAAAATCTCAATTAATGGTTGAGCATCCCCTCCTTCAATCTCCTTCATGTGCAACCTGTTGACGTATTCAGATGATCCTTTAGACTGGTGTCAAAATCGGTTCCTGCAAATATGTATCATTTGTAAACTACAATCAGTAACATATGCAAGCTCATTAGATCAACTGGTTATGCAATTAGTTCGTGTATGTGAGGGTTTAGTTTGGCTATTCTAACAAGTTATCAGGTCATTGATAAATATGTACACGTTTTCTTCCCGTGTTTAAGCATTTACATCGTGTATAAAACAAGTTAGTTCAGACATTTCAGCAAACATTAAGATATTAAACTCTTCATAAAACAACATTCATCTAACTAAATCAAGACTTTCATGTTTAATTTAGTTATAAATAAACATCCTAGTTTAGGTGTTTAAACAGTTTCATCGGGTATATAACATCCTATTTCACATGTTTCATAACAAATACATCTAATAAAATCTAGACCTTCATAATTCATTAATGTATAAACAAATCACTTCATGTGTTTATGCATTTTATTCGTGTATATATCATCTATTTTATATGTTTCAGCAAATATTAAAATATCATATTTTTTATAATAACATTCATTTTATGAAATATCACAGTCCTTGATGAATCAATCAAGCAATTTTTATATATGTTACTTCATATTTTCATGTAGTTAGATCATATATTCAACGTATTAAAAAATTTCAATACCAAGATATTTTGAAAAGAAATCCAATTATTCAAATTTCAGACCTTCAACATCACAATACATTATGTATTTATTGAGTTTCAACATGTATTTAATATATTACTTTTTGGGTTACAGTAAATTTAAAACTTCAAAACATTTTTAACAAAATGCATGCAATTGAATTCTAGATATTGATGAATTATCTAACAAAGTTCAATATTTTTACTTCATGTGTTAATGCAGTTACATCATTTATTTACTATGTTACTTTATACGTTTCAGAAAATTTAAAACACCTACATTTTTCCAACAAATTGTATATAGCAAATTTTGAGACCTTGGAGAATTATCCATCAGAATAATACCACGTTACTTCATGTGTTCATGCAGTTACATCCAGTGTTCATCATATTACTTCATACATTTAAGTAAATTTAAAATCACCTACATTTTCCCAACAAATTGCATATAGCCAAATTTCAGACCTTGGAGAATTATCCATCTGAATAATATCACATTACTTCATGTGTTCATACAGTTACATCCAATGTTCATCATATTACTTCATACTTTTCAGCAAATTTAAAAACATCAACATTTTCCCAACAAATTGCATATACTCAAATTTCAGACCTTGGGGAATTATTCATCAGAATAATATCACGTTATTTCATGTGTTCATGCAGTTACATACAGTGTTCATCATATTACTTCATACTTTTCAACAAATTAAAAAACACCTAAATTTCCTCAACAAATTGCATATATGCAAAATCCAGACCTTGCCAAATTAAACATCAGAATAATTCCACGTTACTTCATGTGTTCATCTAGTTATATCCAGTACTCATCATATTACTTCATATATTTCAGCAAATTTTAAAAAAAATACCAAAATTTTCTTCATAACATGCATATAACTGAATTATAGATCTAGCAAACAAAATTTTACAATATAAAAATGTTACTTCGTGTGCTCATGCAATTACTTCATGCGTTCAATTGTATATACACAATCAAAACCAAGGCTGGATGTAAACTTGTTGGATTTTCAGATTGAACATCTTCCTTGCTTTCTCCCTCATACAAAATAGTTCCATTGCCTTGAATTGCTTCATTTTCCATAGTTTATAACAGCAACACCTTAGATCGTAGATTTCAACTGTTAATTTCATAAATTGAGATTTCAACCATAAAATAAAGATTTTTCAACTGTAAAATTCATATTATCCCGATTATTTCACCTTCGCAGATCGTAGAAGCTTTCAAATCTGCTATCGTTTGATCTTTCCATTGCAAAATTTACTAGTTTCAAAGCTATAATTCGACATCTTCAGATTTACGACAAAATTTGCAGAAACTGATTTAGAGAGGGAAAAATGATTTCTGAGCTCGATCGCAAATCTGAACCACCGATATGCAGAGCTTGATTCACCAATTTGAAATCTTCAATCCGCTGTTTAGTATCTCTGATTCAGATTGAGTTTGAGGAGGAATGAAATTCCTTGATTTTTGGGAGGAAAGAGAATGTGACCGTTATTTTGGGAGTAGAGATAAATTCATATTTGACTCATTTTTGTTATAACTCGGATTTTGCCACATTTCCAAACTATTTTCCTATTTTGCAATCATGCCCTATTTTTCAGCTCCATTGTTATTAATTGCAGCATGTTCCTTCGTTCAACATTTGCTATTGAGAAACTGTCTCATAGGAATTTTTCTCATAGTATTAATATATTAATTTATTTAAACTAACACATCATAAATTATATTATATTTTTATTTTCATTTATAAATTCGTACATCAACACTAATATTATCTAGTCAAAATACTATTTTCCCGAGTTTCTACCAGTTAATGTTGATGAAGAGCTCAATCTTTAAGCTCAAGTTGGGCAGGGTGTGAAAAAACATACTGTAGCCTTTCCAGAAATTCAATAGTGGCTCAAGATCTTAATCTATAAATTAATGGAAGCTTTTCTCCTCAGCATCAAGCAAATTTAACATCCCAAAAATACAATGGTTAGGCGCAGCAGGATGTTTTTCCTCCTGGGAGCAGCACTGGTGCTTGTAGCCAACGCCCAAGGTCAGGGGTGGAACCAGTGGTATGCGAGGAATAGATTCAACCCTACCTAAATTGTCGGTCATAGGTAGTAGTGGTAGAAGGAAACGATTTCTGGCGAGATGCACGTCTTTCACCCCTGCTTTCGCGTCTTCCGGCGAGATGTGCTTATTTCGCGTCTTCATGTTAGTGAAACGACGCCATTTCATTTGTCATAAGGGCCAAAAAAATGAAAAAAATTGTGTTTAAGATGTATTGGATTGGGTCAATTCCCCAATCCAATTTCATTTCGCCCAAAATCCAATTACAGGAAGACTGAAGAGAGGAAGTGGCCAGTGGCCAAAAATCTCAGCAGCTCAGCTCCCTCCCGCCAGGACTCCGCCTCCTGACGTCGGACGCTGCCGCCGTCCCGCAGCCGCAGCTGCCGCCGATGCCACGGCTCACCACCGTCCAGTCCTCCACTCTCCACTAAACCACTAATTCTCTACTTCTCTTTATGCTAAGGCAATTTAATTTTAGGATTTATCATCTTTTTTATTTTTTCCTTCAAAACTTAAATTTATGTGAACATGATTTTTAGATTGGATGTTGAATTGAAGTTATATGGTTGTATGATTGTTGAAATTCACTTGAATTGCATATGTATAAATAATAAATTATAATTGCTTGATTTATTTTGTATGTGAAAATGAAATTGTCATAATCGATTTATGGAATTATCAATTAGGGATATTTGTTAAATTGAATTTTGATGAATATGATTTTATAAATTATTTGTTATCTCAATTTGTTATTGTTTCGTAACTCTTTTAGATTTTATAAGAATAAATCAATTTACATATTTTCCCTATTTTATATTTAATAGGTTATGGATAAATTTTTAGTTCGAAGTAGCGGATCTCCATCTTTAAAGAGATCGAATGAACCTAAGGAACAAAAGCACAATGAAGAGGGTAGTAGTACAAAACAATCTTGTGTAGAATTCATTCAGAACGATGCTATGAGTAATCCCATGCTACGTAAACATATTGAAGAGATTGATGTTTCTATTAGAGATGAAGTGCTAAGAGAATATATATTAAGAGGTCCTTGCCAACCTAAGAATCATATTTTTCCCAAGACAATGTTCAATGATGAATTTAGAAGTTTTCAAAATGGTTGGTTTGATGAATTTAATTGTTGGGGTATAGTGTTTCAAAGGATGCGGCCTTTTGTTTTCCTTGCTATCTTTTTAAGAATTTAGTAAAGGGGACGATATATACTGTGAATGGGGTGATAATTGGAAGAATGCCCTTAAAGTATTTAGGAACTATGCTAGGAATGTGGATGTAATTCATCATGGTGCAACAATCAAATTGAGAAATTTTAGCCTTCAAAAGCAAAGTATCTCACATTGTTTCGATGGTCATTTTACTGAAGCAAAAAAGGCACATTTTTTAATGCGGTTTTGGATGTGACAAGATACTTGTTAAATCAAGGTTTGGCTTTTCGTGGTCATGATGAAGGTTGAGATTCCACCAACAAGGGTAATTATCTTGAATTGGTTGACTGGTATTGCAAACGAAGTGAAGATGTTGCTAAGGTAATGAATGAAAATGCTCCCGGAAATTGCAAGCTGACATCCCCCAGAGTTCAGGAACAGCTCTCAAGTGCTTGTGATGGTGAGGTAACTGATGCTATTGTTAATGACATTGGAGATAGTATATTTTCTCTTCTTGTTGATGAGGCTAGAGATGCATCAATAAAAGAGAAAATGGGGGTTTTTTGAGATATGTCAACAAACAAGGATGTATTCTTGAGCGTTTTCTTGCTCTTGTGCATGTTTCCAATACTAAATCTATTACTTTGATGGAGGCCCTTAAGCAACTGCTTGTAGATAAGAAATTTTCCTTGTCAAAGTTGAGAGGCCAAGGATATGATGGGGCTTCAAATATGTGAGGGGATTTTAATGGATTGCAAGCTTTGATATTGAAAGAAAACTCTTCTGCAAGGTATATTCATTGCTCCTCTCACCAACTTCAATTAGTTGTTTTTGTTGCATATAGCACTCTATCCGTGGGGGAATTTTTTGGGTATCTTGTTAAAACTGTGAATCTAGTTGGAGGTTCATGTGTTAAAAAAGAGATGCTTGTGCAATTAGAACATGCTAGACTTGTAGAGGCATTGGAGAGTGGGGAGAATGTTAGTGGAAAAGGGAAAAAAAATTAGGAAATGAGTTTGAGACGGCCTGGTGATACCCATTGGGGATCGCATTACACTACTATTCTTCGTTTTGAAGCTATATGGTCTTCTATTATTCAAGTGCTTCTTAATATCCATGAGCATAGCAATTTAGATGAAAATGCCTCTACACCAAAGGGTTTGATTAATAATATGGAGAGCTATGAATTTGTATTTTGTATGTTTTTTATGAAGCATTGTTGGGAGCTACAAGTCAATTGTCCCTTGCCTTGCAACAAAGAGATCAAAATATTTTGATGGTTGTGCAAATGATGAACAGAATGAAGACTGAATTGCAAGAATTCAGAGATGGTGGTTTTGATAAATTATTGGATAGAGTCAACACATTTTGTGTGAAACATGAGGTCACATTAGATGTGATGGAAGCACAATGCAAAATTCGTCACCGTTCTAGACGACGTGGAGAAATATTGACCAATCATGATTTCTACTGTGTTGATATTTTTCTTCAGGTACTAATTTGATATTTACATAGTTTTATTTATTTTGTTTATATTATTTTATATGTATTTTTTATCTTATTGTTATTTATTTTTTATTATTTCAATACTAGACCATTGATAGGATGAATCTTGAAATAAATCATCGATTTTGCGAAGCAAGCTTGGAATTACTCACTTGTATTGCATGCCTTGATCCGAGAGAAAGATTTTCCATGTTTGATGTTGGTAATTTGCTTCTCCTTGCTGAACTCTATCCAGATGACTTCTCCCTGGTTGATTGTTTAGAACTTGAGCAACAACATGATTTCTTCATTCATGTTGTGAGAGATGATAATGCTTATTCAGTCATCAATGATCTTGGAAGTCTTGCTTAACATATGGTTCGATCACATAGCAATGTACTCTATCCATTGATATATTGCTTTATTGAGTTAGCATTAGTTCTACCAGTTGCAATTGCTTCAGTTGAGCAGGTTTTTTCTGCCATGAAGAATATCAAGACCGACCTTCGTAATAGAATGGGAGATGAATGGTTGAATGATGTTATGACGGTGTATATTGAAAAAGATATTTTTGTTAAGATTGAGAATGAACCGATTATGCAACGTTATCAAGCTATGGAGTCTCGTAGATATTTGTTGTCCCCACTTGTTCCTAGTCATACTTCTAATAATTCGAGCATTAGGAAGTAGTTATTTTAGTAGTTTAGTGAACTTGTAAAAACGCTATTGTATCGTACTCGATTTATTATATTACGTAGTATTTTCCAAATTTAAGTAATATTTATCAGCCTCCCCTAAAATATTTTTCTGGTTCCGCCACTGCTCCAGTGGGAGCTGGCATCACTGGTTTAAATGGAGCCTTTTACATATATGATGCTTCCATAACAGTTGTTATTGAAGGATTATATGGTGGATTCAGCAGGCATAGAGGTAGCATCCAAAGCCAGCCATCTACACTCAGGATCAGTTTTGGTGCCAAACCTAAGCCGGTGGATCAGCTTTTTGGTTCAACACTTTGTATAGCCTTTTAGAATAGTTTTTTTTTGGTTAGTTAGACAACTTGCTTAGCTCACTAGTTGTTAGTTTGTTAGACAATTAATGCATGCTTTGTGTATATAAACAAGTTGTAATCCTTTCATTTGGCTAAATTAATACAATCAGATATTTCCCTTCATTCTCTCTATGAACAACTGTTTAGCTTTTCTGATTTGCAGCTCCCACTGGGCTTGTTGCCAGATTTAATTATCTTTGATTTCTTTATGGTATCAGATCTCTGGGCTCTTGATCCACTACCTTTGAAAACTTTCTGAATCCTTGAATCTATTGCTCAAGAATAAGCATTGGATCAGTGAATGGTGAAAGAGGAAATTAAATGATCCTCATACTGCTGATGCTAATGCCTGTGTAAGAATCAAGCTGGATGATCCACTACTGCTCACGTCTTTACATAATGCGAGTCTTGTGATTTTCTCCGATCTGTTGACAGAGAAGAGCTATGCGATTTGGAGAGAAGAAATGATCCTGCACTCTCAGCTGGAGGAAAGCTGAAGTTCATCACCGGAGAAGTTCCAAAACCTGTGCAAATTCTCCAGTGCTTCAGATCTGGATAAAGGGTAATTTAATGATTGTTTTATGAATTAGGAACTCGATTAGCAAAGACACTGCGAGGAGCTTTGTCTTTCAAGCTGATGCGAAGAAGCTATGGGATGAGGTTGAAGAAAGGTATGCAGTCAGCCATGGACCTCTGTATTACCAATTGATGACTAATATAGCAGAAACTAAGAAAGGTACTGATTCAATTGCTCAGTGCTTCTCTATTTTGAAATAAATTTGGGATCAGATTGATGTGATTAGGCCAAGGCTAAAGTGCACTTGTTGTCACTGTGAGTGCAATTGTGGTTTTCTTGCTAAGTTAGAGATGCAGGCTAACCAAGACAAATTACAACAATTCATGTATGGATTAAATGAGTATGATGCTATAAGAGATCAGAAACTTATGATGGATCCTTTGTATACAGTTGGAAAGATGTATTCTATGTTCAGTAAGCAGGAGAAGTAAAGGAGTGTACAGAGCAATATGATCAAAAAATTGAATTAGTCAGCTGCTATGTTAGTAAGGTAAGGATCAGGTCAAAATCTTGCTGGAAAAATTGGCAAAAAGAAGAAGGATGCAGAGGCAAAGAAGCTGTTGAAATGTGAATATTGCCACAAAAATAGACACTTGAAAGATTCTTGCTTCAAGTTGAAGGGATATCCAGAATGGTGCCAGATGCAAGTAAGGTTAAAGGGAAGTCCTATGCAAATGCTGCTAATTCTTCAGGTTTTGAAGATGAAACTAAGCAGGCTGCACCTGGAGTTTTGTTTGAAAATGGAGAAAACAAAGGAGTGGGAAACATGCATGCTATGATAGCAAGCATGATCCAAATGGAGTTTGGCAAACTAATGAAAGGAAAGGTAAAGGAGCATGGAGGAGATTCAGGAGATATGATCAACTTTGCTCCTCTTGACTTTGCAGGTAGTCTTATAACTCATTATGCTAATACTGCTACTTGTTTTGAGATTGATGATTGGATTCTTGACAGTGATTCTACTTCACATATGTGTAGTAATCTCTCTTTATTTGATACTCTTCATTCATTCACTCATAAAACACCAATACTCTTGCCAAATCATTCAAAAGTCTCCATCGATGCCATAGGATCTGTCAAACTGAATAATCAATTGAAACTTTTGAACTGTTTATTTGTTAGAAGTTTCAAGTTTAATCTTCTTTCAGTGTAAAATATTTCCCAAGACTCTCAAGTTTATCTCACATTCTATCCTAATTTGTGCATTCTACAGGACCACGTGACTAATACAGTATTAAGCATTGCAACTCAAAGCAATGGTCTGTATATTCTAAACAAGAGGTCATTTCAAATTGAAGTCATGAAACAGTATCTATCTACACTCAAGCTAGATAGCTTAGTTGTTTACTCAGCATTAAACTCTGTACACTCTCTATCTGATAATAATATAGAAATCTTACAAAATAAGCTAGGACATCCCTCTGATGTTGTATTGAATCATTTGAATCTTCCAATCATGATAAATAAATGTTGTATCTGTCCAATTTCTAAGCAGACAAGATTGCCATTTCTTGAAAAATCCAAACATAATTCCATTCATTTTGATACTCTTCATATGGATCTTTGGGGGCCTTTTAAGGTTAAAACCAGCAACAATCATTTCTCACCATTGTAGATGACTTCAGTAGGGAAACTTGGACTTTTCTAATTAAAAGGAAAGATCAAGTACCTTTCATTATCAAATATTTTATTCTCATGTTACAAACTCAGTTTGATGCTAAAATTAAGAAGATAAGAAGTGACAATGGGAGTGAGTTTGTTAACAAAATTTGTTCACAATTCTTTGCTTCTTTAGGAATCCTACACCAAAGATCATGTCTATATTCACCACAATAGAATGGTGTGGCTGAAAGAAAGCACATATCTATTCTTCAAATAGCTAGAGCCCTTATGCATAAGTCTAATCTCACTTTGCATTTTTAGGGAGAATTAGTCCTTACAGCCACCTACATTTTGAACAGATTTCCTTCTTAAGTTTTAAATTGGAAATCACCTTATGAAATTCTCTTCCATAAACCACTTGACATCACCAAAATGCAGGTGTTTAGTTCTCTGTGTTATGAAACAAATCTTAGTCCACATAAACATAAATTCAATCCAAGATCAGTTCCATGTGTTTTCATAGGATATTCAGCTACTCATAAAGGATATAAATTGTTTGATCTTCTAAGTAAAAGGTTCTTTGTTGCTAGAGATGTTATCTTCTATAGAAATATATTTCCCTATAAAAAGTCCAATTCCACATCTCACCATTCCAGTCATGCTTCCTATCCCTCCATCTGAAACCGATACTTTCACAGATGTACTATATCAAAACTTATTTTCTGATCCAATCAGAATACTATTTCTCCTCATGATTATGATGATTCTACACACTCCAGTCCACATCCATCACATATTCCTGAAAATCCTTCTCCCAGTACTCATTTGAGTCATGTTAGGAATGATGCACACATTTATGTCCCTCCTAAACAAAGTGCTAGAATTAGATCAAGACCTGGTTGGATGAATGACTTTTTTATTAATAGTGCATTAACTTCTGATGTTTGTATTCCCATTTTCTCTTATGCACATATAAGTTTTATGTTACAACTGTTGTGAATTCATGAACCTCAATCCTATAAACAAGTATGCAGTTATCAGCATTGGGTGAAGGCTATGCAAGATGAACTAAATGCTCTTGAATCTAACCACACCTGAGATTTAGTTCAATTGCCTGCAGGAAAGAGACCTATTGGTTGTAAATGGGGTTTTAAGGTCAAATGCATAGCAAATGGATCTGTTGAAAGGTATAAATCCATATTAGTGGCAAAAGGTTTATCACAGATTAAAGAAATTGATTACTTTGATTCTTTCTCTCCAGTTGCTAAATAAGTTACAGTTAGATTGCTTTTGGCACTGACTTCTTTGAAGAGCTAGTCTTTGCATCAGATTGATATCAATAATGCCTTTCTACATGGCTATATTTGACTTAGGAATTATACATGACACCACCACAGGGTTATGACAAAGCTTTGCCAGGTCAAGTATGCAGGCTCAAAAGATCTTTATATGGTCTAAAGTAGGCTTCTAGAGAATGGAAAGCTGAGTTCACTAAGCATTTGATCTTGTATGAATTCAGGCAGCCAAATCATGATCATTGCCTATTCAGTAAGAAGAATGCTCAGGTTAGTATTATCCTATTGATCTATGTTGATGATGTTCTCATTGCTAGGGTTTCAGAGAATGAAATTCAGGTCTTTAAGAACTATTTGCATGATCTTTTCACGATTAAGGATCTTGGATATGCAAAGTACTTCTTAGGCATTGAAATACCAAGATCAGAAGCTGGAATTTTCATCAGTCAAGCCAAGTACATAACTAATCTAGTCACCGATCTTCATTTGAGTGACTGTAATGTAGTGGCTTCTCCATTGCTAGCTTCTTGGAAGTTTGAAGATAGTTCTTCCCCTTTGTTACCTGATCCAGGCCCTTATACGAGGCTAATGGGAAGACTTATCTATCTGTCCTACACTAGGCCAGACATCACCTAATATGTGCATCAGTTAAGTCAGTTTGTCCAAAAACCAATTGATCATCATTGGAAGTTACTCTTCATATAGCCAAATATCTAAAGGGATGCCCTAATCATGGTCTATTCTTCTCTGCTACATCCTCTCAGTCCTTCTTTTCTTATTGTGATGCAGATTGGAACACCTATAAACTGACCAGAAGATCTGTCATAGGTTATTGCATCTTTCTGGGAGATTCTTTGATTTATTGGATTAACCTAAAAGGTTTTGATCAGTTTTGGCGCCAAACCTAAGCCCGGTGGATCAGTTTTTTGGCTCAACACTTTGTATATCCTTTTAGAGTGGTTTTCTGTTTGGTTAGTTAGAAAACTTGCTTAGCTCATTAGTTGGTTAGTTTATTAGACAGTTAGTGCATGCTTTAGGAATATAAACAAGTTGTAATCCTTTCATTTGGCTAAGTTAATACAATAAAAAATTTCTCCTCATTCTCTCTATGAACAACTGTTTTTCTTTTTTAATTTGCAACTCCTACTGAGCCTGTTACCCGGTTTAATTGTCTCTGATTTCTTTAGTTATCCCCGGTCCAACTGGTTGTATCATCGAGGCTAGTCTTCTTGTCCCCGGATGCCCTAATCTACCTTTAACGAGGGTGCTTAGGGCTAATGCCACCGCAATGGGTCCTATCATCCCATGTGCTCTGGTGGTTGGCTGTCTTATGCCTGTTTGGTAATCAACTTACAGGGTTGTACTTTATTATTAGACTAAGAGGGCGAGAGGCATTACTATATGGTATGTACTGAAGTAGTATTATTTTCCTTCATTTTGAACTAATTTTATACAAATAAATCTTCCCCCATCTTACTATTTTGTTTCTAACTATAATTTTGCCATGAGTTTCAAGCTATAGTTAGTTACCGAGTACGAATTCAATGCGGGTACAGTAAAAAAATGTCTCCAATAAAGTTGGATTTTCTGGGTACGGTCATGAACAAATCAGTGATTTCACTGATTGAAAATTCAAAAATGGGAAGAACACAAAACACATAATGAAAGGTGTAAAATGGGTGAAAACTTTCTGTATTGATTAACTTACTAAAACGGTTTACAACCTCACACTTACAGAGGTATGAAATCTGCTAACAAACTAAAACTAACTTTACAACTAACTGAGGCTTAACTGATGTAACTACCTAATTGTCCTATTCTAGAAGCTGCTGATGAAGTATGATGCTGCTATATTGTTGCTGAAGTAGAAATCCACCCTCCCAAGATGAATCTATTGCAAAAATTGCAAAAGCGCATCTTGAGCAAACAGGAAAAAACTGAGTACTGGACAACATCTTGGTGAAAACATCAGCGAGTTGAGAAGAAGTACTAACATGTATGAGAGTAATAAACCTCTCCTTATATGCATCACAGTCACAGACTAGATGGTAATCTATCTCTATATGTTTAGTCCACTCATGAAAAACTGGGTTTTCAGTGATGTGAATTGCAGCCTTGTTATCACTAGACATGTATAGGAAGAGGGAGTTGTAACCTGAAATCCTTGAGAAGATAGACAAGTAATTTTAACTCACAAAGAGTCATGGCTAAACTACGATATTCAAAATCATCTGAGGAGCGAGACTCAATAGATTTATTCTTCAAATTCCACGAGATTAGGGAAGATCCTAGGAAAATTGAAAAACCAGTAACTGATTGTCTCATTTCTTTGCAAGTGCCCCATCAACATCGTAGTAGTTGTGTCACTGAGCTTCAATTGTGATGGATGGAACAAGTCAAAAGACTGATGATGTTTCAAATATTTAATAGCATTAAGAGCACCAAGCCAGTAAGGCTCGGTAGGATGATGGACAAACTGGCTTAGCTGATGCAAAGGTGATATATGGTTTGGTGAAGTTCTAGTAAAGCAAACTGCCAATAAGTCTCCGATAAGAACTAGGATCCAGCAATATAGGGGAGTTTTTATTAGTGAAAACCCAGTTCACCAGGAAGTGGAGAAGTAGCTGATCAAAATTCAGATCAGAAACCAAGGTAGAGATATACTTGTTTTGAGTGAGAACCATTCCACTTCTTGATCTAGCTACTTCAATTCATAATAAGTATTTAGCAGGGATAGGATCTTTAATTGTAAAGGCCTTATGCAAAGAATCTTTAACAGATTAGACAGCTATTTCTGAATTCCCAGTAATGAGAACATCATCCACATAAACCACAAGAGCTAAAATAATAGAACCAGTGAATCTGAGAAATAAACATGAATCATTATAAAATTGATGATATCCAAGATTCTTCAGGCTCTTTGTGAACTCATGATTCCACTGTCTCGAAGTTTACTTCAGGTCATATACTGGCTTTCGAAGTTTACAAACTATGCCCTCCTGTTTCAAATTATAACCAGCAGGTGGTAACATATATAACTATTCATCAATGAAGCCATGTAGGAAAGTGTTATTAACATTAAATTGATGTAGAAACTAGTTCTGAACAGCACCTAATGCAAGAAACAATCTCACAGTTGCAGTTTTAGTCCCTGGATAGAAACTCTCATAGAAATATTTTCCTTCAATTGGACTGTACCTTTAGCAACTAATCTGGCCTTATATCTGCTAACCAATCCATCTGGATTACACTTTATTTTTTACACCCATTTACACCTAATTGCTCATTTTCCAGGTGGCAAAGAAACCATTTCCTATGTCTGATTAGCCTCTAAAGCTTGCAACTCTTCATTCGTAGTAGTGATCCATTTAGGGTAAAGAATGATCTTTCTATATGATAATGGTTTTTGAATCTTGGATACAGCAGTAAGAAAAGAAATGTGTGTAGCAGAAAAAATTGGTGTACAAGAAGAATCATAGACTGGGTCAGTAACAAGATCTTTCAGCCAAACTAGTTTGGTTTTTAAGTCGGGTACCGTGTCTAGGATGATGTATTTGAGAAGAATCATGAGATGGAGAATGAATAGGAGAGAATGAAGATGCATTTGATTCATACTCAGAAATAATTTTTGAGTTTTCGGCGTTAGAGAACTGATGAGTATGAAACTCAGGTTCAAAATTATTGGTATCATCAGTATCAAAAGTTTGAAAAAGACCATTTTCAGGTGCATTATCAGAAGGTGTATACTAAACTGATGTATCAGGAATGTTGATATCATAAGTATCATAAGTATCATCAGTATGATACAAAATTAGAATCATTTTGGAATGATTTAGAGACATCAATCTCAGTGGGAGATTTATGAAATATATGATCAAAATTCATCTTGTGTGGAAATTTTTTCTTATGAAAAGAAACATCTCTAAATACAATCGTTTTATCATTCACTATATCAAAAGGTCTAAAGCCTTTCTGATTTGATAGATAACCTATGAATACACAAGGAAATTATCTTGGAGAAAATTTATCTCTATGTGGAGACATATTAGAAGCAAAAACAAGACAACCAAAAACTCTTAAATTGTGTAAATTTGGTTTTCTATTAAAAATAACCTCATATGGATATTTCCACCCTAATACTGGTGTAGGCAATTTGTTTATTATGTAAGTAGATGCTAGAATTGCATCTGCCCATAAATGTTTTGGCAAACCTGATTGAAACATAAAAACTCTTGTCATTTCTAGCAAATGTATGTGCTTCCTCTCAGCAACTCCATTTTGTTGAGGGGTATAAGCACATCTCTTTGATGTAGAATCCCTAGTTTATCAAACACATTATGACATTTAATGTTTACAAACTCTGTTCCATTATCTGTTCCATTATCTGTTTTAATCTTTTTTTTACAGATTTTTCAAATTATGTTTTAGTCATTATAAGAAAACTTTGTAAAACATCACAGACTCTATCTTTTGTTCTCGGAAGAATAATCCATGTAGATCTACTGAAGATGCTTCATGATTACATCGGATGCATGCCCTAGTTTAAAATGCCAAATATCCGTATCATTAACTGAAACTTTATTGCAACTACATATGCTTCTTTTCTTTAAAAAAAATGAAGAACTGGAAGTTGAACACAAGATGAGATAAACTTCTGATAAAATGATGTCGGTGTGATGAGACATAAACCCCTGGTAGCTTTAGCCGCCCCAATGACTTTATTGGTCTTGAGGTCCTGAATGAAACAAATAGATGGATAGAAGTTAAAATGGACATCTCCTGATTGTGCAAGTTTATTAACAGAGAGCAGGTTATATTTAAAACTGCCAACATATAAGCAATCATGCAGAATGAGTGATGGTGTGAGATAAACTGATCTTATGGCGGTAAAAATTGTGAAGTGCTGTTAGGTAAATAGACTGGTATAGGTATTGAATTTGGTGAGTAGATTCTGAAAAGAGATTTGTTACTACACACATGACTTGAATCACCACTGTCCTAAATCCATGTATCATCATCAAATTGAAATGACAAATTCACCATATGAGTTAGAACACTACCTAAAAAAATCAGAGAAGTGAGCTAGGTTGACAACCTCTATTGGTGATGGCTCTGCACCCTTTCCCGTCTGCTGCTTGTTCATTTCCATCATCTTCATGAATGATGCAAACATAGTCTGCATATTGTTCCCGTTCTTCATCTGAAACATCAAATAGAGCATCATCCTGGTCCTGTGCTAGGATCACATCAACAACAACATTTTTGGCCTAGGTTTTCCCTCTTGCCACCAATCAAAATAACCATGGATTTTGAAGCAGATATCCTTAACATGTCCGGTTTTATGGAAATGATCACAATTTTTTAGCTTCTTTTGTTGGATATCCTTCTTCTTAAAATTCCCCTTTCCAGCAGTTCCTCCATAATTGTGGCCTGAAACCTCAGCGTTTGATCTAACAAACATAGCAGAATGCTCGGTTAAGGAAACACAATTAATGATTGTGTGCTACTGACTCTTAGCCTTTGCAACAATAGAAAAAACCTTTCAACTGGAGGAGTAGGCTCCATTGTTAGGATCTTATCCCTAACAGCTTCAAATTCTTCATTCAAACTGACTAAAAACTATTGGACCTTGTTCTCATTTTCATTCTTTGTAATAGCTTCATCATATCCACATTTGCAAGCTTCCCGAGGACAAAGACATCTTTGCTTTGGCCTTAAACACTCAAGTCCATCCCAAAGACGCTTTAGATCTGAGAAGTATTGATTGATCAAACTCTGACCATGCCTGAATTCAACAATCATATTTCTAAGTTGATGTAGCATTGGTCCATTGCTCACAGAAAACCTTTCCTGATTTCATTCCAAAGTTTTCTAGCATTATCTGTAAAAGCAAAACTCCTAGCTATCTCTTCAGTCACATAGTTAATGATCCAAGAATCTAGGGTTGAATTCACTTTCTCCCATTGTTTGAAGACTGGAGAATCATGTTGAGGAACTTCAAACTCACATGTGATGAACACCAGGTTATCCTTCGATTTCAAAGCTCTGAGCATAACTCTGTTCCAGATCAGAAAATTCTTCTCATTGAGCATCTCTGCAAGGAGACACATATTCATATTGTCAGCAACATTTAGGTAGAGAGGATCCTTCACTACGATCTTGTCAAATCCTTCCTCATCCATAACATACTTCCGCTGTGGATTTCCATAATTTGAAGAAGAACTCATCATTAGAATCACAAAGCATGTTTAAGACGTAAAGAAAACGATTCACAGATCTTAGTGTAAGGTTTTGTAGTCTTGGTGCTCTGATACCATGAACAAATAAGTGATTTTCACTTATTGAAAAACCAAAAATGGGAAGAACACAAAACACACAATGAAAGGTGTAAAATGGGTGAAACTTTTCCGTATTGATTAACTTACTAAAACGGTTTACAACCTTACATTTATATAGGTATGAAATCAGTGAACAAACTAAAACTAACTTTACAACTAGACGAGGCTTAATTAATCTAACTAACTAGCTGTCCTATTCTAGAAGGTACTTCAAATATGATGATGAAGTATGCTACTGCTATCCTGCTGCTGAAGTAGAAATCTATCAGGTTGACTGGGTACGATACGGTCAAGGGTACAGTCAACATTCTTGGGTACGATTTTGGGTACATTGTATCCAATTAAATTTAAATAAAAAATTCTAATTTAAAATCCAAAATTAAAAAATAGATGAAAACCTCTCTGTCGATTGTCGACTCGTTCAATTCATTCATTCTCAATCAATGGAAGATGTTAGATTTTTAGAGTTTGCAAGCCTCTCACTTGATGAGCCGGACTTGGAGAATGAGTTTATTGTTGAAGATTGATGTTTTTTTTCATTCACCTTTTGTGCTTATTGTTTTGCTTTTCTTTGACATGGACAATGAATTGTATTTGGTGTTTTGCTTATTTTAGTGTTATTATTTAAGACGTCAAACTATGATTTTTTTATAGCCGGACCAAGAGCTATGTGAGTCATGCGCCTGCACATGGCCCAAAATTTTTAGGGGTCTATTTAAAAAAACTATTTATATGTTTTGATTTTATATTTAATTTTTCCTTTTAATTCTGGGCCAATTTATCACTAATTCCTTGGGTGACTTTTTTTAAATTCAAAATTTATAAGGGCCCAATTTTTTAAAACCCTTTGTACATGGCCCAAAATAAACTTTTCGCCCAGAACCTCAAACTACATTGGACTGGCCCTGATCTTGGTATGTTGTTTATTTGCTAGTTATTGTGATAAATATTAAGTTTGAACTACATTTGGATATTTCAATTACTTAAATTGTTTATGATATAAAATCACGAGTCTGTCTCTTGAAAGACGGTATTTCCACAAGTCAAGGAAAGACCACAACTCAAAGTGAAAACTAGAAGAAATGAAGATAATATTTTTTGGGTGCATGAATCGGGTTATAAACTTTAAAACTGCTACACATTGCATAATAAAATTTTAATATTGCAACTAAGACCTTTTGCCTTTCATTATTCTAGTTAAACCTCATCTTATCATAAATTATATGGAAAGACGGTCTTTTCCAAAAATTTTCCTAAAATCATATCATCATTGATTTAGAAATGATCAATTTTATTAGAATATATTGTTTTTATTTTTAATCGTACCCGTACCCCCTAATTTTTAATTTATAGTTTTTCATACACGTACCCGTACCCAAAATTGTACAAGTGCTACTTAGGTTTTAAGACATCATTAACAACACAGTGTTGTTTCAGATTGACTAGCTACTAAACACAATTATTTTATAATTTGTGTAATCAATTGATGTTTGCTTTTTTATTGTAATGATGTTCCCATAACTTTAAAAATCTTTTAAAATATATGGTTATGTATAAATAATTATAATTTAACATCAAAAGTTATTAAAATGAGATTTTTTGTGATTGGTCTAAGCCTTAATCGATCTAAAACTTTCTCGATTAACAATATTCGTTCTTTAATATAACTTTTATACTATGTAATTATGCGTAACCACAAAATAATAAATACTCACATGTGTCTTAGAAAATTATTTTAACATTACATCACTTTTTACCTCGGTTATGAAGTGAATTTTTGCTTTGATTTTTCCTGAAAAGAACCGAGGTAAATAGTGGCGATCAAAATCGAGGGAAAAAGTATTTTTTACCTTGATTTTTTCTGAAAAAATTTGACGTAAAAGGATTTTGACCGACGTCGGTCAAGATGGTGTTTAACCGATGATTATGTTATCAAGCAATGTCGAGCTTGCCAAAGGCATAACCGATGTTGCAGTGATCGGGTGTCATACTGTTGGTCGAACCAAATCTATGGCGGATGCTGCTGCTATCATTTATCGATGTCACTAAGTTATCGATCTAACCTGCATCACCGACGTGATCGTTTGGCATCGGCACATCCAACTTCAGTCGTGTTCGTGTGAGATCATGTCTATCATCTTTACATATTTGTTGTGATCTATCAACCACAATTATGTTGCATCATTTCATCTACGACATCATCATTTCCACTAATGTTAGTCATAGCATTTATTGCCTATTTAAAACGAACAAACAAGAGATCCCTTGCGAATGGCGACGTTGGTCATGGTTCCTTTTCTTATTGCACAGACCGATAGGATGGCCAACGTCGGACATTCAATCAATGTTCTAGCGAAAATAACATGTATTTTTATAATCAACCTTAGTCTATACCCAGTATTTCTCATTAGTTAAACATGGCACTATATGCATATAAACAACAATATACACTATATATCATATGAACACAATAATCAAATTTCATGAAAAAATTCAATATTTTATTTATAAAAAGAATTCACACCATTTTATCAAAAGAATTTGAAATTTTAACATGCATTGGATGGAAATAACCTCAAATTGCAGTTGTAGATGTTCCACTGTTTAGTAGTTGTAGTAGTTTGAAAGAAGCAATTGAGTGCATTTGATTGTACTCTTGTTCAATTTTTTATATGGCAAAAGGCGATCACCGCTCGCCCTCAGCGGCCCATACCAGCCCACACCCAAGCCATCGTATGAGAGGTAAATCACGATAGCCCAACACCAGGACCCATGGGCTTAGCCTTGCCTCGGTGTGCACAAGGGAGCCTTGCAAAGCAAGAACTCCCCACACTGCCGCTGCCGAGGATCGAACCTGGGGTTATTGGCTTTCCCACACATGTCCCAACCACTGGGGTACACCCGTGGGTGTTTCAATTTTTTATATGGTGTGAATGAAAGTTGGGAGAATGTGTTTTGTTGGGAGTGTGGGAGGAGATTGTAGGTAGAGGCATTTTTTGTTTGCCAATGCCTCCAAATAGGGTTTGTGAAAATTTGCCAAAATTTGTACGCCCAAAATTTTCGTTTCCCCGCTAAATTGTTTTGTTGACTAATGGGTACCCAATGTCGGCTGCATGTGAGTTAGCAATGCAGGTATTTGAGTGGCCCATGACAGCATAACATCGTACTATGGCCCAAGAACGTTATGTGTTCGATATCGATAAGTCATCGCACTAAGTATCGGTTATATCAACCAGACGTGCTATGTCATATTATCCACGATCCATGTTAAGGAATATAAATATTACTTGTAATTGTAATTAGATTATATTTTATTTTCCTATCTTGTATAGGTATTTTTTTACTACTATATAATATACCCTGAGGTCATGAATAAAGAAATATCATTACCATTATTTTCTACATGGTATCAGAAACTAAACCTAAAACCTTTCCATCCTAATTTTTTTTCACCGGCATCCGTGTGTGTTCTCCACGCGCCGCCGATCCAAACTACCTTTCTGCTGTTAAAAAGAAAAAAACTTAGCCTCTGCCCGCTGCCTCCTCAGAAGAGACTCGCCGCCGCCACCTCAGCTTCATTCCACTGCCGCCACACCTTGCTTCAATAGCTCGCCGCTGGTCCGATCTTGCTCACCATTGGTCTATCTTTTGCTCGTTGAGCTGGTCCAATTTGTTATCGCCAATGAAATTTTGCTCAGCAATCCAAGCTTGCTCCCCACCAGCCACCGGTCCATTTTTATGCTCGCACGGTTGTGCCGCTATCGACGCTGGTCCAAGCTTGCTCTCCGTCCGGATGACAACTCAGTCGACAGAGGTGCGTGTGAGATTCACGCGCGTGCCATACCAGCAGCACGTGAATCCACACGCGGTTGTCTCCAGACGATGCTCCTCTTCTTCAGCGCGTGTGTCTCCACACGGATCATTGCCTATCTCGTTTGTTTTTTGGATTGCCTCTTTCTCCAGCATCATTGGTTGCAAAGAATTTTTTTATTTTAATTATACATCTACCCTTGGTTGCCATTTGTGTTATGGCTCTTCTTGCCGGGGCAGTGATTTCGCCATAAGGGTTTGCTGCGGCCGCCTCCTCTGGCATCCCTACACAAACTGATTTCGGTCCTGCTCTGTTTGATGACCAATGGAGTACGACCATACATTTATTTAAAAATTTTACTTCTTTATCTGAACATGGGTTCGGTAAGTCTACTTTACCTTGGATTCTTGATTCGGAGCCCCATATCACATGACTAGTGACAAGGGTTCTCTTATTGATATTACTACTGCTACCAATTCTGTGAATGTTATACTGTCTGATAGATCTGTGTCGTCTGCTACACAATATGGTTGCTTTGGTGATGTCACCCTTACTCATGTGCTCTACATACCTACTTTCCGATGCAATTTATTATCATGCTCTAGATCGTTATCTGCCTTAAAATGTCTAGCTTTGTTTACTGAAAATTATTGCATTTTACAGAAAATCAGTACGAGGACTGTGATTGGCATGGGTGAACTGCACGGATGGGGGTGGGGGGTTATTGGCTTCGTCTGTTGGATTCTCACGTTCGTTCTCATACCCTACAGTTTATTCCGACTGTTGCTTCAGTTTCTTCATCTGATTTATGGCATCAACGTTTTGGTCATCAATCATCTACGGTGTTGTCTTCTATTCCTACTCTTGATTTTAGCACAAATAATACTACTATACCCTACTATGTATGTTACGGAGCAAAACAAACTAGACATAGTTTTCCATTGAGTTCTACTAATGCTACTGCATTATTTGAATTAATACCTTATGATGTTTGGGGTCCTTATAGAACCCCATCTTCTAGTGGTGCTTTTTTTTTTTACAATATTTGATGATTATTCCCGAGTTGTTTGGGTTTATTTATTAGTGGCTAAGTCAGAAGTAGCTTCTAGATTTTTGGAATTTTGTGCTTTGGTCAAGAATCAATTGGGCCGAACTATACTGCGTGTCCAGGCTAACAACGAGACTGGATTTTTGCCTTTAAGATCTCATTTTGCTGCAACTGGGATCATTTTTGAGATATCTATGGTTGATACACCATAGCAGAATGGTCAAGTTGAACAAAAGCATCGCCATATACTCAACGTGGCGCGTGCCTTACGGTTTCAAGCCAGTCTTCCAATTGAGTGTTGGGGAGAATGTGTTCACACTGTTGCTTATCTGATTAACCGGACACCGATGAAACATCTCAATGGTCGCACTCCCTTTGAGATGTTATATGGACAAGCTCCAAATTACTCATCTTTACAGGTATTTGGATGCCTGTGTTTTGCTGCTCATGCTCCTAGATACCGAGACAAGTGCACTAAAGAGTCGGGGTTGTTTGTTTCTTGGTTATCCTGTTGGAAGAGAGGCTATCACTTTTTTTTGACCTGGAATCCCGCATCATCTTTAACAGTCGGGGTGCCAATTTTTTTGAAGACCAGTTCCCGTATGCAGCAACTCCGACATCGGCCTCTTCCGTAGATCCTAGCGGCTTCACCACTTCACCGCCATCATCACTTCCACCGCCATCATCACTTCCACCGTTGCCGGAGTCATATGCCCAGACCGTGGCATCACCGATCCCACCGACCCTATGCCACCGGCTTCCGCCGCATGCCGCCGTGCCTATAGCGCCAGCCGCTTCTCCGGTTCTGGCGATCGCCCCAGATCACCGGCAACCCTTGTCGGTCTAGCCTGACGATGCATCACCAGGGACTCCACCGCCTCGCGCACCACCGGTGAACGACAATCATGTGTCGCCAGTTCCGGTGACTTCTTCTGCTCCACCGCCCAATGTGGTGTCTCCGACCTCGACTGTTTCCACTCGCCGTCTGTCTCTATCAGCTCCGCCGCCTGTTTCACCGGTTATTCCGACGTCTCCTCCCACCGCTGAGTTACCTCCTATTAGACAGAGTGTTCGCGCTCGCCGACCTCCTCCTTATTTGGATGCTTATGATTGTGATGATTATACATGTGCTCTTACTACTGAAACCCCTCCTACAGCTACGTTCACCCATGCGCCGTCACTATCCTCAGGTGTTCTCTATTCTCTTACTGATTATGTAAATTGTGATAATTATTTCTAGTATGCATTCTAGATTTTTGGGTGCAGTAACATCTAGTGCAGATCCCACCACTTATTCTGACGCATCACAGCATGCTCATTGGCGAGATGTTATGACTGAAGAGCTTACTGCGCTTGAGCGCAATCAGACTTGAACTTTGGCCCCTCTGTCTCTAGATAAAAAGGCGATTGATTGCAAATAGGTTTACCGGACGAAGTTTAAGTCGAGATGTTGCTATTGGACGTCATAAGGCCTGCCTAGTGGTTCTCGGGAATCGCCAAGTTGAAAGGATTGATTATACTGAGACATTTCCTCCGGTTGCGAAGATGAGTTTTGTTCACCTATTCTTATCTGTTGCGGTCATTCGTGGATGAGAACTGCATCAGATGAATGTCCATAATACTTTCCTGCACGGTGATTTGCATGAAGAGGTTTTTATGTGACCCCCACCAGGCTATGCCGCGCCCCATGGTCAGGTATGTCGCCTTCAGAAATCTCTTTATGGCCTTCGCCAGGCTCCTAGAAACTGGTTTGCCAAATTGGCTCAGGCTTTACGAGCTAGTTTTGTTCAGAGTAAGGCAGATTGCTCTTTGTTTGTCTTTTCCCGTGGATCAGTTTTTTTTTGCATGTTATGGTTTATGTGGATGATTTGGTCATTGCTGGTAGCTCTTATGCGCTCATCTCTGAGTTTAAGAAACACTTGAGTTCTTGTTTCCATATGAAAGATCTTGGTTTACTTAAGTATTTTTTGGGCATAGAGATTGCTAGAAGACCGGAGGGGATGTTTCTTTCGCAAAGAAATATGCCTTGGACATTTTATCTGACATAGGTTTATCTTCCTCTAAACCAACTTTTTGATGGAGCAGCAACACGATCTGGCGCGTGTTGATGGCCCACTTTACCATGATCCTGAGCAGTACAGGCGTCTGGTTGGGCGCCTGATATACCTTACCATCACACGTCCTGAGCTTAGTTATTCGGATCACACACTTACTCAATTCATGATGTCTCCTTGTGTTCCTCATTGGCAAGCTGCAGTTCGTGTGTTGTACTACTTAAAAAGTCATCCTGGTCAAGGTTTATTTCTCTCTTCCCATAGTGCATTATAGTTGACTGCTTACTGTGATTCTGATTGGGCTGCTTGCCCTATTACCTGACGTTCTCTTTCCGGTTACTCTGTGATGATTGGTGATACTTCGATTTCTTGGAAGACCAAGAAACAACCTACAGTTTCTCGGTCTTCTGCTGACGTGGAGTATCGTGCTAAGGCTGTTATCTGTTGTGAGTTGTTATGACTTAGGTCTTTACTGAAAGACTTAGGGGTTACGCATACTGCTCCTATGCGTTTGTTTTGTGATAGTCAATTTGTTCTTCATATTGCAGCAAATCTAGTGTTCAATGAACGTACGAAGCATATTGAAGTTGATTGTCATTTTATCCGAAATCTTGTGCAGTATGGTACTATAGAAAAAGGAAATATAATCTAATTACAATTACACGTAATATTTATATCCCCTAACAATCCAGCATAATTAGACCAAATTCAAGGTTAAAAGGTAAGAACTTTACTCGTATTAGGTCAACCGTGACTTAACTTCTTTATCATATATTTCAAATTATAAATAATTATAATATAATATTAAAAGTCATATAAACGAGTTTTGTTACAATTGATCCATGTGTTTGATGCGAGTAGGTTATACGATTGTTCTTCTTTATTCTTTACACGTATTACTTACTCTATATTAACTGAAATTTAACCGTTGTCTCAAAATCATCAAAATAGTCAACTAGGTGGTGCGGATATTTTCAAGTTCAGTTTTCCATTTCCCCGCCCTGAGGGTTTAGGGTTTAAGCTCTCCCCGTCTTCAACTGGACCGTAGGACAGGGAAATTGGAAGCGACGCCACGATGATGGCGGCGGAGAACGGCGGCGGCGGCGGCGGCCCAGTAACATTCGCTAACGACGCCAAGCTCATAGAGCTCCTCCGCAACCTAACTTCCACCCAATCAAAACTCAGTTCCGACGCTTCGAAGGAGTTCATAAAGATCCTTAAATCCGATTCCGCCCCCAAACTCATCACCTCCTACATCAAGGCGTCGTCGAAATGCACTGAGCTTCTCCAAGCCTGGGAGCTGCACAACGGCAAGCCAGGATTTCCCCTGTTTCTGAAGCTAGTTACCACCGTTCTCAGCCACCCTTTTGGGAATAGCAAGGATCTTTTGACAATTTCCGGTGCGTTGGATAAGTTTGCGCGTGTAATTGTTGAGGAGAAGATGGAGGGATTATGTAAGGAGTTGACTTGTAAGGATGGTAAGAGGCAGAAAGCTGTGCTGTTGCTGCTGGCCTCTGTTGTTCGGCGCGGGCCCGGTTTGGCATGGGAGGTGGGGAAGCGGTTTGATTTTAAAATGCAGGGTTTTTCGAAGCTCGCGGAGTGGAAGTTTAGGAGGAATGAGGATAAGAGGAAGGATAGGAGGTTTGAGGAGGAGAATAAGAAGTGGAGGTATGTGACTAGGGAGGAGTTTGTTGGATTCGCAATGTCGTTTTTGGAGGTCGGGGATCCGAGGTTGTTGAGGGAGATTCTGCAGCAGAAGGATATGTTCTCGAGGGTGCTTCGTGGTCTAGGGGATGATGATGATGATGTTGTGGTCTACGTTTTACTGACATTGCGCGATAGATTGCTTGTTGAGGATTCTTTGGTGCCGCCTTCACTCAGGAGTGTACTGTTTGGGAGTGCTACGTTAGAGCAGCTGGTGGACATTTCGGGGAGAGTGGATGGTGGTGTTGCTGCAGAGCTGGCGCACAGTGTGTTGTTGAGAGTGTGTACTGATCCTGCGAATGGTTTAATGCCGGATTCGAACAGAAAAGGGAATGTGAAACGGTTGTTGGATCTTTTAAAGAAACTGAAGGCCACAGAAGTTGAGTACCATAAACACCTGCTTTTGGCTGTTGTGAAAGGAAGGCCAGCCTTTGGCTCGGGATTCTTGGATGAGTTTCCTCATAATCTTGAAAATCACGCCTCACCTTACTGGTTAGACTTTTTCTTTCTTGAGAAATTTGGAATTTTTCTTTTGTTTTTTTTGTGCATTTACTGAATTACTTGCAGGTTTTCTGCAATTTCTCTGGCTGCAGAGGTATTATCATCAGTAGGTGATGGACTTACCTTCGAGTTTGTTAATTCTCAGTCTCAGGATCCCCTGCCATTTAATAGTCCGGTTGTTCAGTATATTTTGAAGTGCATAGCACCCCGACCGTTTACTCGATTAGTGATTAATAAAGGGTTGCTTCACTCTAAATCTATTGTGAAACATGCGACTTTGAGGTTTGTGTTGATGGAATTAGAGCTTCTTGATTCTCTCATTGGCGCTTTAAGTGGTCAAGCAATGCATAGGTGGGCATCTCTGAAGCAAGATATTCAGAATGCGGTCCAGATTGTGCTTCCTGATCCTCAAGTGCTACTGTCATTACTTTCCTCACTGAATGGCTTCTACAAGGGCCTTGAATCAAGAATGAAGAGGCCTGCGGATCAAAATGACGCGTTAGAAGTATATATGGTAGCGAGGAAGAAGTTAAAGACAAGTTCTGCTAGTGAGGACACTGACATGCTTATTAGTGGGGTTACTTCCACCCCAGTTAATGCTTTGTCTGGGGATGACGAAGTTTCAGTTGACAATGACAATACCAATCAATCGAACAGCCATGCTGGTTTCTTGGATCCTTTGCCAGAAATTTGGGGAATGCTTCAGTGCTCAACTGAGAGGATTGCTGTTCTAGATTTGGAATCATTGTTTTACTCGAAGTTGCTTGATGTTCTTAAAATCTATCATGTAAGACCTCTGCTTTTGATATGTCTGCAAGTGCTTTTGTCCCCTAACATTTTGTGACGAATATGAACTTCCAACAAAAGCTTTTGTGTGCTACATGTGAGGCTCTTAGTTTTCTGGCAGAAAATTAGTGATATATCTTAGTTCGACATTATTCCGCATCAAATGTGTGCTGGGTTATAAGCTGTTTGAGTTCCAATGCTGCTAGCATGCGTCATTTTGTTTACCTTTGCACTTTGCATGCCCTAATCCTCCGCAATCCTAAGTGTTTTATTAATAGCATGAATTTGCTTTTCTACTTAAAAGTAATTGAGAAAAGAATGGATTTGGTTTAGATTGGTTGCTAACTCTGGGCATTGTCATGCTCTCATACAGCGAACTTTGCCTACTGCGGTGGAGGGTTCATATGATTTCTTTAAACTTCTTCCGAGCAATCATCTGGTAATGCCAACAATTTTGCAGCAGTCTTTGCTGTCCCTCTTAAAAGAGCAAGTTATGGAGACACGACAGCGGGACCTTCCCATTAAAACTCAGCCACTGATGTACAAGTACTTGAATTTATTCATCAATATGTTTATATATTCGCCAATAAAAGAGATAAAGGATTGCGCCCAGATTTTAGCACAAGCAGCAATGTTCAGTACCGGTGCATTTGACACAAACCCAAGGGAGATTTGCACGTGGTTCTTGTTTATACCTGGACATAGTAGAGACATTAGTGTCGTAAAAGAAGAAATTGAGGTGTTTCAAAAGTTATCTTCAATTGTAACTTCTTTCCTATGTGATGCAGTTTCTACTATTGGAAATAACTTATTTAAGTATATGGATCTATTGAGGGGCTACACCTGCAAGTCAGACGTTTCATCAGGTATTTTACATTGACTTTGCAAAATGTTGTTTCTATGTATGTTGTTTAGGTTATCAAATTGGTTTCTGAATGCACAGCTTTCTCATTTCAGTTTCATGCTCACCTAGATGTCCTAGTTTGGAAGTGAGACAGACTAATCATTGACTACTAAGGAGAAATCATCTACGTGTCGTGTATGCCTAGCAGTTTATCTTGAAATTTGTCAGGAAGAAGTAACACCTGTGTTCATTCCACTCGGCATTTCTGTCTTCAAACTAGAACCTAAATTATAGTCTCAAGGGTTTACATTTTTCTTTTAAGGAAAATAATGGGCATAAGCAAGCTTTATTGGCTACTGTTTGTCTGTCTTTTAAACATTTAGAGTTGCTGCAAAGGAGTGTTTACGAAAAAAATGATATCATGGTTCCCAACTCATTTATGCCATTGTACTGCCATCTGAGAGGATTTTGATTGCATTCTGATGTTGATATGATACATCTTACAGATATTTCTCCAAATTTCAGCCCTTTAGTGGTTTGTGTCCTTGAGAAGTGTTTAAGGTTGCTCAGCGCAGAGTCGGGTTCCTTCACAGTACCTGAGAAGTCAATGATATCATTGTATGTTTCTACTACATTAAAGTATCTTTTGGAAACTCAGGTAATTATTCATGCTTATTAATTTTTACTTCCGAGACTTCATTGTTTATGCTTTTAGTTATGGCAAGTTTGAAGAAAGTTGTGCAGATATAATATATATTTTTATATATATATATATATATATATATATATATTTATACACACACACATTGAATAAGCTACTGATGTTTTTGATAGGTTGAAGCTAGACTTCTATCTTCCCTTATTAATCTTTTACTCTCTGAGAGACTGGAGAGCTCTTCAAACTCCAACCAGGGGGGCAGCGGTCTTTGTGAATGGAGGCCATTGAATTGCTTGTTATGCTTTGTGAGAAGCATTACGAGCCAAGAAGTTTTCGGTAGCTATGGGGCTGAGGGGAATTATATTTCATCTGGTGGTTCTTTTTCGGATGTTCTTCGTGAAGTTCAAAAAATGCTAATGAGTGAGAACCATTGTGAGCCAAATTGGATTACTATGGGATTTTCCTTTTCAATGATTTGTGCTACACCTGCTGAGATCTTACAGAATTTCCCATCCATAATGTCTATTTCCAGCAAACTAGTTGGGGTTCCTTTCTCCCTTTTGGTGCTAGTACTCTTTCTGGAACCAGGTCATCTTGTTGGTTTGTTTAAGTTATGGCCAAATGTATGCTATGCTGGATTGGAAGGTGTTGTTGCTGGAGTTAAAGGAGGAACAAATACTACTACTGATAATTTTGTTGATTGCCCAGAGTCTTCTTCCATTACATTCTCTTCATTTGTGAAGGCAGCACCTTTCCATATGCTCTTTCCTGCTATTTTTCTCACCGACTCACCATTAGTTGACCATTCAAGGTTGCAGAATTTGCTTCTTGACAAACTCCTTGCAATGAAGCCTGAACACTGTATATCTGCTCTTTGCCACGTGTTGTTCTACTTGCTTCAAGCGCGGATGTCCTATAGAGTCAAACCAATTGCTGAACTTGAGAAGCTTTGTGAATCAGCATATTTTCTCGCAGAGCACATCTTCAAACAGTTGTTGGCTGAACAAATGTCTGATTGCTCCCCATGTATATGGGCTCTTTCTTCAGCTTATCATATTCAAGAAGTGGCTAAAATTATGTATACCCATCCTTTAGTCACTACAGTATTGGAATTCCCGCTGCCAGCTGCCACTGGTATAAAAGATGATATTCTTACTCTGCAACATGAAGACTTTCTTCACTTTGCTCAAAAGGGCATTAGTAGAATGGATCATCTTGTTTTGAAATTGTTGAGGACTTCTGAGCTCTTAGTCAATTCACCATGTGACTCCACATTTGTATTGGAAGTTGATCATGCAAATAGAGAAATTGCAAAGTCTTCCAATTTGCTGGTGCAGAAATTAATTACTACATTTAAGGAGAGATTCACTGATTGTATGAAGAAGAGGAAACATTTCAACCATCTAATCCCTAATTTATATGCTTTAACCTATCTGAACGAATTCATACATCCCTCTATACTTCTTGAGTTGGTGACCTGGTTGTTCTCCAGGATTGATCAGAAAGATACTGCTGATATACTTCCTTTCCGAAGTTATGCGCTCTCTGTTGGTTTACAGGTTACTTCATGTGCTCTCAATTCGCTTAGATTTCTTATGTCAATGTCAGAAGTGAAAAAAATGCGATGGAATTCATTGCCTGGCGCTTGCAGCAATAGTTTTGATTTCAGCCTTTTTGAGAAAGTATGTCTCTCCCTATTTGAGATTGCCACTTACGTGGAACTTGATGTTGCGTATAAATGTTTACTGAAAGCTGTTAAATTTGTCAAATATCACAGACATATGGGGAAGACTAATCTCTCTTTAATTATGGCTGCTTCAAAACTATTACCAAGTATTCCATTAAGTTTTATTTCACACTGCATGCACAAGATAACTCAGACCAAGGCTGAATTGCTGTTTCTTCTGTCTGAAATGAGCTCCATGCATCTTTGTGAATTTGGGTACCTTGTTTCTGATGTATTGAGCGTATCTCAGCCTTGTAAAGTTAATATAAAGGGAGGAAACTGCAATTTGCCTCAGGATGTTGATGCGTTGTTTCTGCTTCTGCCCACGATCCTTTTGCACATTGATGCTAGTTTTCTGAAATTCGGTGGGAAACGTTATGAATATTTTGAAGATATAGCTTCTTTCTTTTGGAAGATGCTTGTGCAGGGTCTCTCTTGCTGGGCAAGCTTTTCTTTGAAGGATATATTTGAGATAGAACTTCTTGAGTGCTCCCCTTCATCTAAAGAAGAACTTGGTACCCTTTTCTCTTCTAGTCTTCTTGGAAAAGCTGTGCTTCTGATGGAACACCACCTTCATTTGAGTGGACATTTGGTGGAAATGAAAGAGAGACTAAGTCTATTTGATTCTGTTTGTCCGCAGAAATGTACATCTGCTGATTTTTTGAATTTTGATATCAGCAATCTTAGTTTGCTTTCACTTAAGCAACCTTTGAACTTTGCAAATAGAGTTGTCGCAAAAGTACGCTTTTGTAGGCTGCTGTTGTTCACAGTGACCAAGTTTGCTGATGGAAAGACAACGAGGGCTCATTCTGAATTAAGCTCTTCAAGGATCTGGTTTTTGGGTGTGTTGGTCAGTTCATGGCAGCATGTTGTTGAGAAGTTCCATACGAACTTTGATAACTCTGGACAGGAAGAGGACATGATTAAAGCAATCTTAAGATTTTTGGAGATCTTCATAGTCAAGAATATTTTGGACTCGATGGCAGAGATGCGGGATTGTTTGTGTATGTTTAACACTTTTCCTTTCATTGACCAACTGGCTAAATCTTCCCTTCTGCATAGATTTGAGGATCCTGAAACATTGAAGATGCTTCAAAATGTTCTCAGGTTGCTGCCATATGAGGGGAAGTTCTCATGCTTTTCAATTTTTCAACTGCTCATTGCCCACTCCCAATTTTCTCCCACCATTCTTTTTGACCATACATCATCTGGTTTTCTAATTTGTGGGAGATTTACGACTGGAACCAGCACTATGAGGCCATTTGTCTTGCCTTGTACTGAAGAAATTGATGAGAAAAGCACTCTTCAAACAGTTAGACCTTACATGAAGAAGTTGGAATTAGTTAGGTTGCTAAGATTACTTATTCGTATCATGGTTCAAGAGAAATTTGATTTTGGAACATGCAGTGACATAAATTTAAGAGAATTGGTCTCTTTGCTTTTGTTATCTTATGGTGCTACCATCAGTGAGATTGATGTTGAAATTTACAGTCTCATACATGATATTGAGACTGCGGATCAGTCACTTTCTGAAACTGTTGCTAAAATGGATTACCTATGGGGCTCTTCAGCTTTGAAAGTCCGAAAAGAAGTGGAACAGATCCGAAGTTCATCTTCACTCGGTTTACATGATATTGAGTTAGTTGAAGAACGGCGAAGAATTCGATTCAAAGAAAATCTTCCCATCGACTCCAAATTATGTTTGAGGACTGTTCACTGTTTTCCTTATGATAGATCTGCCAGTGTCTGCACAAGTAAACTTGTAGCAGACAATTTTGATCAGGTACTGAATCATTTACTTATAATTATAGTAGATGAGGGTGCTCCTGCTGTGTTAGAATTCAGATAATTTCATTTTTAGTAAATTCTTTTCATCTATCCTAGTTTTACTCAATTACATTTTAGGGGAAGTGCAGGATTTCGAGAATTGCAGTAGCTTTGTGTGCATAAACATACATGTGTGTGTACAGAAAAATTGTGTTATGGATATCTTTTCAAAATATCAAAAGTTTGTTTGTGAATGGTGACAAAAAAATTGTGCTTTCAGATTGGTTGCCATACAGCATCTGAATATCTATTGTATTTAATTTAATGCAGAGAAGCAGAGCAAGTCCTGGAAGGATGCTTGTATATGATCCAGTTTTCATTTTGCGTTTCTCAATACATGGTCTTACAATGGAGTTTATTGAGCCCTTGGAATTTGCTAGTTTGGGTTTGCTTGCAGTTGCACTTATGACTTTGTCTTCACCAGATGATGGTTTAAGGAAGTTGGGCTATGAAGCTGTTGTAAGATTCAAGAGTGCTCTTGAGGTACAAGGAGTTTTTTTGTTTTTGATTGCTTTTCTAATTTAAATTTTGATAATAGGAAAACATGTATTGTGAATTTGGGTGATGCAAGTATTGAATTATGCTCAATTGGGAACCAGCATCTTGAATACATGAATGAAACGAAGCTATTCATTTCTAAATTTGAAGGTTTTATAGGCTGAGCAAATAATATCTTAGGAAGGTAGTGGATGATTATTTAATGTTTGTATTGGAATTATGGAAATGGAACACAAAAGGATTGCAGTGAATCTAGAGCATGTTAGCACATCGTTGTTGAAGTTGGTATAATAGTTTGGAGGTGCGGTTAGTATTTAGCTTGTTCAAAGAACCAGAGAGGTCTATGATAAAGCCAAATAATAGCCTGTATCCGCTGCTAAGTTAAAATGGTCTTTGAAAATTTATAATGTCTGTGGCTTTAGATGAAAATACACGTGTAGAAAGCTTTCATGCCTTGGCGTTTTCATATCTGACATCTTATATATTGTGGATAATCTGACATCTTATATATTGTGGATACTCAAAATTATTTTATCATTTTACATCAATGAATGCAAAATCTGGACTTAATATTATAGGCAATGTGTATGATGTTGTGCAAAAATATACTTACCCTATTTTTCCTCCTTGGTTCTTTGGATAACTGAAATTTTTGGATGCAGAAATGTCGAAAGAAGGATGTGATGCGACTTCGCCTTTTATTGTCGTACTTGCAAAATGGTATAGAAGAGGAGGGCCAGAGGATTCCTTCCACCATTGCTGTATTTGTTGCGGAAGCTTCATTTGTTGTATTGGATGCTACTCATGATCATTATTCACCTATAAACAAAGCTCTCATGAAGTCATCAGGTGCTAATATGAAGGTATCCATCATTTTATGACTGATCCTTTCTTTGCTACACTGTGTATCAAACTACGTCAGTTAAATACTTTTGGAACAATCAATTGTTGCATGTGATATGAACTTTTGAAATATACACAAGGATTTCTCAGATTAGTTTGTTTTTTTGGGTGAAAGGGCATACCTCTATTCCAGGAATTCTTTTTGAGCTGTACTGCTAAATTCAAGTCTGAGAGGTTGTGGATGCTCCGCCTTCTGAACTCAGCTCTACATATGGATGATGATACACAAATACTTGTTAGATGCTCAATATTTGAGACCATTTTGAATTTCTATGCCTCTTCTCTCTCAGATGTAGAGTCAAAGGAACTAATTTTTCAGGTATTATTGCTACACCTTTCTGGTAAGCGGATCTTACAAAATATTTGAAGAGGTTGCTTGCTGCAGTAATTTACAATTTTTTTTTCTGTATCCAACTCAATAAGGCAATCATTTCCACTCCTGTATCTATTAGTTGCTTTCTTACTTCATCTCATGACTCTATGGAAGTCAAAGATCTTAACTTACTGCTTATACATTCATTATTTATTTCTTCCTCCAATACCCCTCTTTAACTGAGTTGCGATTTCCCCCATATACACCGAGGCCTTAGTCAGTTGGCTAGAAGGTGTTTTTCATCTTTGTCGCTGTCAAAACCATCCACCGCTTCTTCTAAATGAGTTAGAACGTCATCATACTTTTAGAAAAGTAATCTGGTATGTAGGAAATTTAGCAGCTGGAAACTTGATTTTTTAAATGAAACATACGAAGCTGTTAGGAGTAGATAATTATTTGGGTCTCTGCCCGAGACTTTCATGCTTTCTATCTTTAGTATTTGATACTTTACTTCAGTACAGCCAAATATTAATTATTTTGACCTCAGATGGTGAAGAACTCCGTGAGACTACCTAAACTGGGGTGGAACTTGGTAGTACACAGTGGCATTGTTCCTTGGTTGTCATCTCTTGTTGCATCTTTTGGTACTCTGCCAAACGACCAGATAAGTGAGCAGCTAGCTGTGGTGGTGGAGGTACATTCTTTTTCTACTTTGTTTGGTACTTTAACCAAAGTATTTCACTCTTGTATATATGTACGTGTGTAAGGAATTTGCAAAAGATTTAAAAAGAATAGGTTATCAGAATAATGTTAAAATCTTGCAGCTCTATTAACTATTGTTCCAATTTTATATGCATCCCCCATTTGTTTTATTTTGTTAATACTAGTATTTAACTCCTTACTCCTTTCGCAGCATCACTGTTCCTTTCCTCACAAGATGAAAGCAAATCAACATGGCAATAATCTGAAATCAATTCATGTTTTTGACTAGGTCACTCTGCAAAAGTCTTATCATTTCCCTTTGTTATAGAATCTAGTATTAATATTTGTTGAAATCTCCATAGAAAATGATGAATTGTTTTAAACTTTTTTCTGACGATTGAGCTCCGTGTGCCTCTGTTCAGGTGGCAAGTGATATTATTTCAGCTAGAAGTACTAGCAAGTGGTTGGGAGAGAATGGCTTTGAACAACTTGCTGAACTTGCATCCCATCTATACAGAATTTTAGTTGGTGGAACAGGATTTGCACGAAAGCAAACCAGAATTACTGACTTGATTCTGCAAGTATTGATGACAACACTGAAGATCTCTCAGAAGAGGAGAGTTTATCAGCCACACCTTTCCTTGTCTTTTGAAGATTTATATGAATTGTACAAAGCTATTGATGCATGTAATGGTGGGAACTTCTGCTCGACAACAGAGATTGGACTCAAAACTATACTCATGAGTATTCCTCCCGTAACAGTTTTTGACACGGTACTCCTTTCTTAGCATGGACACTTATTGAGTTTTTTAGTTAATTCTGGTACATGAATGAGCAATATTTTCTACACTAAGATTTTCACTCAAATTATTGGGAGCACCCATTAATTTAATTCTTCTTGAAATGTTGTTTGCAGGATGAACATAAGCTTTCTGAGTTTTTTAACTGGGCGATTTCAACTGCTATGCGGTCACACTTGACAAGAGAGGTCGAATCTGAAGCGCCATGGTGCAGCTCTTCAAATATATCAGAAGAACATGAAGAGGATCTTCTGTCAAAGCTTTTAAGATGGCTGGTTGCTGCAGTAATTAATGGAAGGCTTTCAAAGAAACTGAGAGACCTGGATTCCAATTCTCCAAGACCGGAATTCAATACACTGCAATCCCTATTGGATTTCGCTGAAAAGGGATCGGAAGCGCAAAAGGACATCAGCTGTGTGCAGATACTGTGTGAACCAATCTTTTACATACAGCAGCAATTAAGCACAAAGTGGAAGTTACTTCCATCTGTCGTTTCTGCACTTAGTCTTCTCCTCTTTTCTGGCTCATCTGCAGGTTTGCTCGTTAACACAAATCATTAGTTTTGCAATAAGCTTTGGTTTAAGCCTGCATTGGTTCCATTAGATGGCATAATAACTGCTTTGTGTTCTCTTTGCCTGTGTAACTTTGACGAGATGGAATTGAACTTGTTTTGTTGGAATCATATTGATGAAATGAATTGGATGTTTTTGTCAGAATTAGAGTCCGAGCTTGGTGAAGTGGCATCGCTCTTCCAGAAGATCAGCAGCCCGACCGAAGCTAATCCAGCCTGGAGATGGTACGTGTATTAAAGTTTGTCGATATTTTCTGCTACAGAACCATCAGCCATTTTGTAAAATCCTCATTGATGAATAAGTGACCCTCTAAAGCTGTGCAATATGTGTTACTAAAATTATGTGTGATATGGTACTTGATTCGAACTGCTTGCTGTTGCATAGGTCGTTTTATCAGCCATGGCGAGACCATTCGACGACATCGGAGCGCTGTGAATTGGAAAAGTTGGAAGAAATCCATGCTTGCCAAAAATTTCTAGTGGCTATCTCCAGGAAGCTGGGAGGACAGAAATCTCTATTCTCCCATTTTTTCTCTCTCCAGGATGTCGAAAATTCCCCAGTATTCAACTGGGAGAGAACTATAATTGACTCTGAACGATGATAGGTTTCTCTACATATTATGGTACAGTCATAGAACTTTACCAGCACAAGCTCTCTCACCCCAAATTGCAGCAAAATTAACTCAAACAAGAAGTAAAGCAACAGGAAGATAGCTATTAAAACTACATTAATCAATCCGAAGTTGAAACATTATAGAAATGCAAAATACATGAAATCATTAAAACCCTCCATTATTTCATTTCTTCGTAGAGCACCATGAAATGATCAGATGTTAAGACGACCAAAAGCCTCAAGAGCTTCACCGGTGAGCCGGCAAACCCTCCAGTCCGCCAGAATCTTGGCACCCATGAGCTCGTAGAAGCTTATGGCGTTGGCATTCCAATCCAGCACCACCCACTCCACCCTCCCGTACCCCATCCTCGTCGCCTGCGCAGCCACCGCCGAGAACAGCATCCGCCCGAACCCGTTCTTCCTGTACGCCTCCCGCACGAACAGGTCCTCAATGTAGAACCCCGGCTTCGCCAGAAACGTGGAGTAGTTAGGGAAGAACAGCACGAACCCTGCAACCACCGCGTCACCGCCACCGATCCCTGATCGGAACGTCTCCTTCTCGGCGTCTTCAAGGGGGAGCTCCAGGTGGAAGTTCTTGAGAATTGGCGGGAAATCGCGGTCCTGTTCCTGGGTGGTGGGTGAGAAAGGGGTGGCGGAGACTTCGAGGATGAAGACGGTGAAGGATGTGAAGGGCTTCGGCGGCGGGTTTGTGGAGGGGAAGAGGGTGGCGGCGAGGGAGGCTTCTGTGGCGGCGAACTGGTCGGCGAGGCGCTCGTAGACGGCCATTTGGTGGATGAGCTTGTGGATATGGGGGACGTCGAAGATGGTGGCGAGGCGAATGCGGGCGAAGAGGAGGTGGCGCGGTGGAGCGGTTTCCGGGACGATGGTGTCGGGTAGGGCGGCGGGGGATGGATTTGGCGGCGGTGCAGCGGCGGCGGCCATTTGGCTTTTACGTAATTACCGAGTGTTTCGAGAGAGTTCGGGAAATGGGAAAGGTGAAGGTCGGTGAAGAGTGAATGAGGGTTTCATCTGATAAGATTAGTTAAACTATATAAGCAGGTTAGTCGGTTTTGCCTTTTGGATTTCATTTTTCCTTTTTCATTAGGCTCTCACACTGTAACGTATTTGCAATTCAATTTAGTTCAACAACAATTTAATTGAAGTAATTTAGTTAATATAACCAGTCACATTTCTATTATTTTTTAATATATTTTTAATTCAGTTCAATTCAATTCAGTTCTATTTAGCGAAATTCAATTTAATTCATTTCAAAACTAATAATCTCTAGAGAATGGGGTTTGGTTTGGTCTCTTTTTGGATTTCAATTTCCCTTTTTCTTAGTTGATTAAAGAGTTGCTGAATATTTTTCAAAGTTTCTAATAAATATTTCATCTAATTCACTGGTATTGGATCACTTTAAAATGATATTCGGGTTTATGATATATATTTTTGGGGACTGATGTGAAATGTTGGTAATGGACAACCTTATTTTAAGTGAAAAAGGTTAGTTTTCAGTTTAGACCCATCCCTCTACAGAAATTGCATGAGTCATTCAATCCCAATTTTGGGAGTAGAATTTCTAGGTTTTTTTTAATAAAAAAAACAGTTGCATACACAAGTCAAAGGACGAAGTTCCGAAATCATTCTATTTAGGGATAAGCGTTAATATAACTCTATCTACTTGAGTAAGTGTCAATACAACCCTACGATAACTTTTAGTGCAAATATAACCCTAACTAGTTGATGAAAGTGCCAATATAACCCCCATACCCTATTTTCGGCATTAACCTCAAATTTTCAGCGTTGACTCTATGTAAATTGACCAAAATACCCTTTGGACTAACTCGAAAAATAGGTGGACAATTTTACCCTCATAGTTCGCCGGACCGCCGCCGGAACAGATAGGGTTATATCAGCACATTATGCAATCTTATTGGGTTATATCAACACATTCCTAATATTTGTAGGGTTATATCAGCACATTTCTAATGTTTGTAGGGTTATATCAGAACATCCTTAAAACTTATAGGGTTATATTGGCCCCTTCACTAACTAGATAGGGTTATATTGGCACTTTCGAATATTGAAAGGTTATATTGGCGCTTATGTCAACGTTATAAAAGCATTTTTTTCTTCTATTTAAAATGTCTAAAAAATTCGTAACCACGTAACTACACTTCTACATTTAGCTATAAATACAACCATCCAATCTGAGATGTAGTTTCAATAGTAAAAAAAATGAAAAGAACTATGGTTGCAGTGGAACAGGAAAAAAAAAAAGTACAAAAAAGAAATGGAAGGAGCTGTTGAAGAAAACGTCTTCCATTTTTCTCACAGAGTCACGTTCAAAGCACTGGCTGAGCAAGATTGAGGGGACATCTTAGCTCATTTTTGCAGCAACACGAGAGCGACATACAGGCTCCCTACAACATACACGAGGAAGCAGCCGCCTGGTGGCTAACGATCGCAAGGCTAGTTGCGCTACAAGAAAACAACAGAGGTTGGACATTCAAATCAATTTAAATGCCAACGTGAGACAAAAAGGGTCGTCCGCTCCCAACATAGATAAAGATAGGGTATGGTACCACTACAACACATGACTACACAACAATCATATGCTGTAGCAATGAAGCAAAAGTACATTAAGAGGATGGGCTCAAAGGAAACGGCTAAAGAACCATTCCAATGCTATTAGGCCTCAAATCTCAGATGCAGATCAACGCAAAAGGCTAAAATATTGTTTCATCGTGATGTGGTCCACATCGATGAGAAGTGGTTTTCCCTAAATCGAGTTGCCGAGAAACGCTACCTATTCCCCGAGGAAATGGACCTAGGCCCGTCAAACGGGTTGGGTCACCCGTTGGATAACCGTTACCCATATACTAATTTCACTTGTTGGATAAGACTTATTGGGTAATGACCCATTGGGTTAATGGATATAATTGGGTTGTAGTTATTGAGTTTAGTTGGGTTGGATAATTGGTTATCCGTTGGATAATTTTGGGTGGGTCGAGTTGGGTTGGATAACGGGTGACCCGTGGATAATTTCATATCATAAGATAACAAAATTTTCACAAATTTTATTACGAATAATTTAATTTTTCCCTAACACATATAATCAACTTATAAACGATCAAATTCTCGATTCATCATATTTGTCGATTTCGGTTCATGTTTTAATCAATTTTAATTTGAACCAATTAAAATTTGATAAATGATATTGACGAAAGAAATAGAAGTAGTATTTAAGAAACTTTTACTAAATTTGAAAAATCTCGAAATATGAAAATTTTTAAAAATATTTTCTTTTATTGAACATAAGAAAATAATAAATGAAATTCCCACATTTGGCCACTCGAATAAATATTTCTTTTTTTTTGTAGTTATGTACACGATTCAGCCTACATCAAAGAATGATTACGGTTAATCGTAATTTTTCACTCCAAGTAAAATGTTACGTGGCTTATCCATTTAAAGTTTAAATGGTTGAAAACACCAATTATCCATTGAGTATATAATGAATTATCCATTGAGTATATACTGAATTATCCATTGGGTATATACTAATTATCCAATGGGTCTATACTAATTATCCATTGGGTCTATACTAATTATCCATTGGGTCGAACTAAATGACCCATTAGGTATAGATGATTTATTTGGGTGAAACGTGAATTACCCATCAAGTTTGTGTTCTTTCTCAGTTCTCAGTTCTCAGTTCTCACTTCCCAGTCCGCGTTTTGTTCATCAATCGGTCCGCGTTTTGTTCATCAATCGGTCTACGTTCTATTCATCAATCGGTCTGCATTTTGTTCATATTCGAGTTCAGAATATTATATTATGTAATATAATATTATGTACATTATATTATATTATATTTAATAAATACATATATATATATATATACACATATATATATATATAATAGGTTGGCTTTGTAAACTCGACGAAACTAACGAACAATATTACTTGGGATCGAGCTCAAGCTCAAATACTGTACGAACTCGAATATTGTACGAACTCAAATATTGTACGAGATTGAACTCGAATACTGTACAAACTCGAATAGTGTACGAGATTGAGCTCGAATATTGTACGAGATTGAGCTCGAATACTGTACGAGATTGAGCTCGAATACTGTACGAGATTGAGCTCGAATACTGTACGAACTCGAATACTGTACGAGATTGAGCTTGAATACTGTATGAACTTGAACACTGTACGAGATTGAGCTCGAATACTGTATGAACTCGAATACTGTACGGGATTGAGCTCGAATATTGTACGAGATTGAGCTCGAATACTGTACGAGATTGAGCTCGAATACTGTACGAGATTGAGCTCGAATACTGTACGAGATTGAACTCGAATACGGTACGAGATTGAGCTCGAATACTGTACGAGCTCGAATACTCTACGAACTCGAATACTCTATGAACTCGAATACTGTATGAGATTAACCTTAAATACTGTATGAACTCAAATACTGTACGAGATTGAGCTCGAATATTGTACGAACTCGAATACTGTACGAGATTGAACTCGAATACTGTATGAACTCGAATACCGTACGAGATTGAACTCGAATATTGTACGAACTCGAATACTGTACGAAATTGAGTGCGAATTTTGTACGAACTCGAATACTGTACGAGATTGAGTTCGAATACTATACGAGATTGAGTTCGAATACTGTACGAGATCGAATACTGTACGAACTCGAATATTGTACGAGATTGAACTTGAATAATTTCTGAATTATAATTTGTATAATTTGTGAATTATAGTGAATATTTATGTTAAATATTACACATGCATTTAATTGGGTAATTTTGGATATTTATTGGGTATTTGTTACGTTCTTATTGGGTTAACATAATATGGGACTCATGGAGATCAAAATTTTCCATTAACACAATTATTTTCATCCCGCTCAATCCCAAAAACCAATGAGCATTTAATACCTGATCCCATTGGATAATGACAACTTGTAACCCAAATCGATAGAAAATGTTTAATGATAACTTATTGGATTAATTATATAATAACTTATTGGATAATGACTTATTGGTTAATATATTTTAACCCATTGGGTCATATGAATATCTCATGGGTTATCCATTTAATGATCCAACTCATTATGACTCATTTAATAAACAGGTTAATTGGATAATGACTCATTGGATAATGATCTATTGGGTTTGGATAATGAGTTTATCCAATTAACCCATTTGACGGGCCTATTATGGACCACACTGAACTGTACAAAATAAAAGGTACATCACCAAAGTCATGTTTTTATTTGCACTTTGTAGGCTTGTCCATAATGAAGACGGTGGAGAAATATTTGACGGCAAAACTGGAATGTGGCCCATTGTCCACAAATAGCCACCAAAGAAAAATAACAAAAATTGACCAGTTGGGACGTTAATAAAAGCATCAGAAAAACCAGTAAACAAAGAGGTCACAGAAAGATACACACTAGAGAAGGTACCACCACCAATCAAGCAAAATGGCCCTTAATGGCAAGCACACGTATTTTTGTTCAACATGACAACACAAGGCGTCACATTACAATTGGTGATTTGTAATGGAAGGTTGAGGCAAGTTCAAACGGTTTCAAATCTAACTTGGATTTCAGCCCCCAACTCCCGGGATTTGAATGTCCTAGACCTAAGGTTTTTCAGGCCTAAGAGTCCAACCTAGATGAGATGACAATGAAGAACTGAAAAAAGGATTCTCATCATATTAGGAAGGGAAGTCATCAAAAATTTCTCGGGCTTGTGAATCGCATTAACGATGGTGCATAATCCTGAAATATCACAACGTCTTTAAGAATATTACATACATGGTCAAATTTAAATCCCATTTTAAAATTTATCATCTAAGTTCAACATTTCTTTTGATCGATCTATCTAAGAAATGTTAGATGTTAGTAAGTATTGACTTGTTAGCAGAAAAAAAGAGTAGTATTATAATTCAAACTTACAATATCTTATTCAGAGGCATCACTTGGATTCAAATAGTTAATTTGGTGAACACATCCAATTATCTTTTGTATTGCCTTTTCCATGATAGGAAAAAACAAATTTAGGGATAAGTACATATTCACCAATTCTAGTTACTTTGTTATTGTAAATTTATTGCACATGGAACCAAAAAGTATAAAGAGACTGGTTGTTTCCTATGATATGATCTTGTGATACCTACAACTTATCTTTGTCAAAGTTGTAATTTGTGTTGGAGTTGCTTTGGAAGTCATTGAAATTTTGATAAGAGTTTATAGTTTCCAACTCAAATTTGTGAAAATATGTAGTAGTTTATCTTGAAACCAATGAATAATGGTCAAATATAAATATGGGAATATTGGGAAACATCCAAATGAACTCATCAAAGACTCACATGTGATATCCATGATCCATTATTTCAGAAAAGTGGATCACACCTAGTGGTCACATCAAGTAAAAAAGGACCAATATTGCATTATTCGTGTACATCACCAACACATTGGATGCCCAAGTAATAACTGGTCAACATTGCATTATTTGTGTACACTATCATCACACAGGAAGCTCAAACCCTAAAAAAATAGAAAGTAAACCACATTGAGTGGTCAAGTTAAGTAATAACGGATCAAGTTAGCATTTTTCATGTTCCCCACCATCACATGAGATATCCAAATTCCAATAATTTATGAAAAATAGACAACATTGAGTGGTCAAATCAAGCGAAACAAACCAAAATTATATTATTTGTGCACACCACTATCACAATGGATTCTTAAATCCCAAAAATTTATGAAAATTATACTCTCTCCGTTTATGTAATTGTGGCACCTCTTTTTGGCGCAATCTTTTTGAAGATGTTAATTGTGTGGATCAAATAGAAAGCAAAGAATAAAAAGTAAAAAGAGTGAGTAAAAATACCTTAAACTATATTATAGTTGGAAATTGCCAAAATAAAATAAGCACCTCAAAATGAAAAGTGTGCCACGAATAACTGAATTGGGGGGGGGGGGGGGGGGGGTTGTTACCACATTGAATAAAAACTACATTGATCATGTACAGGACTGTCATATCTAATGCGCAACACAATAAATAAATTCTAAAAAGTATATCGCATTGAATGACTACTACAAATTTGAAAAAAGACCAGACCGCAATACTTTCTCATGTTCCAGTTTCAATTTGGTTTGAGAGGAACATTAATATTCATAAATTATTAGCACCCAACCTACTTAAACAACCTAAAGGCCTTTCCCCGTCCCGTTTGTTAGATGTTAGTAAGTATTGACTTGTTAGCAGAAAAAAAGAGTAGTATTATAATTCAAACTTACAATATCTTATTCAGAGGCATCACTTGGATTCAAATAGTTAATTTGGTGAACACATCCAATTATCTTTTGTATTGCCTTTTCCATGATAGGAAAAAACAAATTTAGGGATAAGTACATATTCACCAATTCTAGTTACTCTGTTATTGTAAATTTATTGCACATGGAACCAAAAAGTATAAAGAGACTGGTTGTTTCCTATGATATGATCTTGTGATACCTACAACTTATCTTCGTCAAAGTTGTAATTTGTGTTGGAGTTGCTTTGGAAGTCATTGAAATTTTGATAAGAGTTTATAGTTTCAAACTCAAATTTGTGAAAATATGTAGTAGTTTATCTTGAAACCAATGAATAATGGTCAAATATAAATATGGGAATATTGGGAAACATCCAAATGAACTCATCAAAGACTCACATGTGATATCCATGATCCATTATTTCAGAAAAGTGGATCACACCTAATGGTCACATCAAGTAAAAAAGGACCAATATTGCATTATTCGTGTACATCACCAACACATTGGATGCCTGACGGGCCGGGCGGTCGTCGCGCCCGCCATGCAAAAGATAATTTATAAGCCCTAAATGCTTACTTTCTACAACTAGGTAGATAGTGGCAAATCGGGGTCGTCCAATGAGAAGAGGGATCTTCCTAAGCGTCTAAGCACAAAATGGTTGATATTAGGCTAGGAGTAAATATATATACACACACATAAAAGCAATGTAAATGGGGGGGGGGTTGGTTGGTTGGTTGGTTCCTAAGTTACGAAAGTAAAAAGACAAGATAACTAGCAACGTCAAGTGACTATGCTAATCATCAAACGAAACTAAAGAAAAGGGGTTTCAAACTACAAAGATAAAATGCCTTGGGGGCAACGGATATCCACTTCCACATCTAATGTAGTGCATCGAATCATTCACACATTCCATCATATAGCATTCATGACCCAAAGCTCACACACCCATCTAGCAAGTACCACAACACACACATCACAAGGAGTTCTAAGTTCATGCTCATAGATCTTCATGCAAAGGCGCTACGGAATTCGTCACGTTCCTACACCTAAGCAATTCAACCACACAAGCACTACCTATGCTCAAACCACTCATGGCACACATGCAGTGAAACACACCGTCAAGAATACATAAACGCTGAATAACAAATGCTTCAAGAATGAATTTAAATCATCTATTCAATACTTCAACTACTTGTCGTGGAGACTAAACTCCTATCCTTCTTAGTTCGTAGTTTACGAGAGTGAGTTCGACATCTCTCGTCAAACCTCACCAATGACTCCCGAGTCGCGACCACGACTCAAGGTGTCATTGGTGGCATTTAATCACGAAGGACCAACAAGCTTGGCAATGCCTATGACCACTACACCGTGACTAAGCATTAAACCAATTCATGCAATTACACGAGATTGGATGAACGTGCAACGCACATTCATCCACGAGCATATGACTCTCTCGTTTGCTACACAAACGAACATGACGAAGAGTTCGACATCAATCACATTCGTCTAGCACATTGTCAACACACTAACACAATCAAAAGCTCTAATTCACACTCTCACATTACTAACAAGAACAGGGGGAAATTAACCCAAATCCCCCAAACCCTAGCTAGCAATTGATCCAAGCATTCATATCATCAAGCTCTCAACAACATTAATAGAATCAACAATTAACATTCAAAGCACAATAAAAGCACAATAGCAAAAACATCAAATAGATAGATAGAAATGGTTCTCAATACATAGAAGTGGAAGCTTCAATCCATAGCTCCCAAGTACAAGAACTACTCTAGCACAACAAAAGACATAATTAAACTAAGAGAAAGCTAAGAAAAGAAAGAAGAGAAAAACCTAGAATTGTAGCCCTAAAATGCAGAGAAAACGCAGGCTGGGAAAGCTGGAGAAGAAGAGGAAAGAGAGGGTATTTATAGTGCAAAGAAAATAAGAATGATTTCTGGCCGCCCGTTGGTCGCGACTCGCGACGAGTTCGTCGCGACTCGCGACGGTGTTGGTCGCGACTCGCGATGGTGTCGCGACGGGGTCGCGACGGCAGCCACAGTTTTGCATTGTTTCTTTGTCTTCTTCATAGCCATCCCTCTCAATCTTCAAGTCTTCAACAGCTCCAAAATGGTCTTCAACGGCCTCCGGTCTTCATGTCTTCGAAGTGAGTATCCAAAAGTCTTCGAAAGTATAGTCTTCAATGTCTTCCGGTCTTCGTTGCTTCCGTGTTCTTCCCTTGTCACACAAAATCCACTTAAAAGAGGTAAAAGAGTACAAAGTTGCTTTTGCCTCTCCTAAGTGAATTTCAAGGTAAAACACAAGCTCTCGATAATAAAAGAGCACAAAAGTGATCCTAAATACTACTAAATAATGCGTCTAACATGGACACATCAAACCTCCCCACACTTAAACCTTACTCGTCCTCGAGTAAGAAAAGATTTAAGCATACGGAGGAAATGGCATATCCACATCCTAAAACCCCTAAAATAACCACACAAAATGGACATATCAAACCTCCCCACACTTAAACCTTACTCGCCCTCGAGTAAGAAAAGATCTAAGCACACGGAGTAAATGATATATCCCAAAACCTAAACTAATCCCCCAATCAAAGTCTCACAAAAACTCTCAATATCTAAAATCCCAAAATAAAAGCTCACATGAGAATTTTTTTTTCACACACATCCCCAATCCTAAATCTAACCAAACCTACCACTTATCAATTCACTACCCATAAAACATTTCAAAGCCCCGAATTGATATTCCCAGAATCTAATGACACAAAATGAAGCTAAAACCATAGAGGACGTTTTAAACACATGCTTCACTTAATGCCAATATATCAACCAAAAACGAAGTAGAAAGAGATAAGGAATTTCATAACCACACTTCATTTCCTAACCCACTAAGCTACCCAATCCCAAGAGGTCTAAAGATATTGAGCTATCCGATCCATCTGTGTGACAACCGTAACCTTATGACTCCAACGCCGGCAAATGAGTGAAATCATAGCATTTTTCAATTTCTCTCGCTTTCTCTCATTTTGCCTAGGAGCTCTTTCGAGTTTTCATCCTAGCCACACATCATGTTTCTTTAGCTCACATCTCACATTTTTCCGCACATTTTAGCCTCTCATTTTTGCCTAGGCCGCCTTTAAGTGTTTTCGACCTATCCGGGCCCCCAATGTTGCCTAAGTTGCCCTCTCGGGTTTTCAACTTAGCGGGTTTTCTTTTTCTTTTTTTTTCTTTTTCTTTTTCCAATTTTTTTCTTTTTGTTTTTCTATTTTTTTTTCTTTTTCTCATGTTTTTCCAATGAAAAGTAGCAAAAAGCATTCCAAAACAATCTAGCATGCATATGAGTCCTCTAACCCCTCCCCACACTTAGAACATTAGATTGCCCTCAATGTAAACACGTAAGGCAAGAACAATAAAAATCAAGGTAAGGGAGTTAGAGTGACACCCATTTCTCCGCAAATTCGCCGGTGATATGGCGATATCCAAGTACTTGGATGGTCCCGAGATAGGTTTCGGAACTGGAAGGGTGAGCAAAAATGCCGTAGAAGAACTCACCCCTCGAGAAAAGCATTGTCTCCATGGCGCCGTTTGATCAAGACTACACCACGAATAACACATTAAACTCACAAGTACATAAGGATATGTAATACTAGGTTTAGCATCAAGAGTTAATAACCATAGTATTGTCAAAGAACAACCAATCAACCCTCAATCACCACTATAAGATTATGCATGAAAAATATCCAACATATATTGACATGTATACAAGCATCATTATAGGATAAGAACTTACGGTCACAATGATGTAGTCGGCATACTACAATCAATAAATGTACTATAAAGGTTCAAGAATGTTCATATGCCAATATATGTAGGATGGTGGAAGAAATGAGAGGTATGTGATGTTCTTGGGAGTGTTGGGTGGAGAAGAAGGAAGGATCATGCAATGTTTAAAATCATTTGGAAACTTGGAAGCTTGGAAACTTGAAATCCGGGCTCAAAATTTTTTTTCAAAAGTTACTGAGCACGTCGCAACTCGCGACGGGGTTGGTCGCGACTCGCGACGAGCCTCGCGACGTCATCGCGACTCGCGGAAAGTAGAGTCCGGGAGCTCAAAAAGTTCTGAGCTCGTCGCGACTCGCGACGAAGGGTGTCGCGACTCGCGACGAGCCTCGCGAAGTCATCGCGACTCGCGGAAAGTGGAGTCCGGAAGCTCAAAATGTTCCGAGCTCGTCGCGACTCGCGACGAAGGGTGTCGCGACTCGCGAAGTCATCGCGACTCGCGGAAAGGTGAGTCCGAGAGCTCCAATTTTTCTGAGCTCGTCGCAACTCGCGATGAAGTAGGTCGTGACTCGTGACGAGCCTCGCGAAGTCATCGCGACTCGCGGAAAGTTGGCGCTGGGAGTGGATTTTGCTCCCCTGTTCGTCGCGACTCGCGACGAAGCCCATCGCGGCTCGCGACGGCAGGGTATCCCAGACTTAAAATTTTTTCTTCTTCTTACCAACTGTCCAAGCTTTCTTCCCTCATTCGTTGATCTCGTTCCTTCATCTCCTTCATTGCAATGCACTTCACTTTGCTACAAAATCACAGAAAAACAAGCCATAAAAATAACAAAAAAAAACAACAAAAACAAACTAAGAAACACAAACTAAGAAACAAAAACTAAAAGAAATGCCAAATTTATTTAACGTCGTCGGCACGACGAAGCTCCGTATTTTTAAGGTCGTCGGCACGACCCTAATGTTATCCGTATGGTGAAGGCTTGAAGCTCTTCACCATGAGCATCCAAAATAAGAGAGGTGGGGGCACAAAACTTCCAAGAGGAAAGTCTTGTGGAGGTGGAGATGGTTCAAAGGGAATTAAGTGGTTAGGGAGCTTAGGATAGTCTTTTGGCTCCTCTCTCGTTTCCCTCAAAACTTCCGAAAATATTAGAGTTGGTTCACTAGGTGGGAGAAGGGGTGACAATGCTAATGGATGATGTAGCACTATCACCTCTTCCTCCATTTTTCTATCCTCTACAACCAACTCCTCATCCCTTTCAAACTCAAAATCATTTTTATTGGTGACTTCACTCACCGAATCATCGAGTTCAAGTTGGGATGGTGTGTTTTCGGAATCACGAGCTTCCATTCGGGCCAATACCTCTAATATGTTCTTCACATGCCCCTCAATGGCCTCAACACTAGAGGAGAGCTGGGTATCCGGCTCCTCACTAGTAAAGGAGTTCAAGTTTGCTATGGTATTTAAGACATCCTCACGTGTCAAACTTGAACTTCCTTGTTGGGCTTGGTTTTGGGGTATGGTATAGGGTGGTGATGGCCAACTAGGTTGCTCGTAATATTGGTTTTCTGGCTCATTCTCATACCACAAATCCGGACTACCACTCCATTCCGGATTGTAAGAGTTGTGGTATGGATAGCATTCATGAGCATCTTGCCCTAGAAAACCAATATCTCCTACCTCTTGATAGCACTCTTCATAGTACCCATGGTTTTGGAAACCAAGGGTTCTTTCTCGGTCATCGTGCTGTTCCCACAACAAATGGCAAGATTCGGTAGGATGGTCGAAATGACACATCCTACAAAACCTTGCTTGTTGAGCCTCTCTTCTCATCATGAGTTCCCTCAAGGTGAGACGCTCCATTAAAATTTTTTTTTTTCAAAAGTTCGGAATCATAGTGCAGGGATTCTCAATAAAATAAATTACCAAGAACTCAAGCAATACCTACTCCGAACAAAAACAACCACCAAGTAGTGGAAAATAAAAACGACTAGCTAATACACAACCAAATACACCTAAATACTTAAGAATAAACGCCTCTTTCCCGGCAACGGCGCCATTTTGACGGGCCGGGCGGTCGTCGCGCCCGCCGTGCAAAAGATAATTTATAAGCCCTAAATGCTTACTTTCTACAACTAGGTAGATAGTGGCAAATCGGGGTCGTCCAATGAGAAGAGGGATCTTCCTAAGCGTCTAAGCACAAAATGGTTGATATTAGGCTAGGAGTAAATATATATACACACACATAAAAGCAATGTAAATGGGGGGGGGGGGTTGGTTGGTTGGTTGGTTCCTAAGTTACGAAAGTAAAAAGACAAGATAACTAGCAACGTCAAGTGACTATGCTAATCATCAAACGAAACTAAAGAAAAGGGGTTTTAAACTACAAAGATAAAATGCCTTGGGGGCAACGGATATCCACTTCCACATCTAATGTAGTGCATCGAATCATTCACACATTCCATCATATAGCATTCATGACCCAAAGCTCACACACCCATCTAGCAAGTACCACAACACACACATCACAAGGAGTTCTAAGTTCATGCTCATAGATCTTCATGCAAAGGCGCTATGGAATTCGTCACGTTCCTACACCTAAGCAATTCAACCACACAAGCACTACCTATGCTCAAACCACTCATGGCACACATGCAGTGAAACACACCGTCAAGAATACATAAACGCCGAATAACAAATGCTTCAAGAATGAATTTAAATCATCTATTCAATACTTCAACTACTTGTCGTGGAGACTAAACTCCTATCCTTCTTAGTTCGTAGTTTGCGAGAGTGAGTTCGACATCTCTCGTCAAACCTCACCAATGACTCCCGAGTCGCAACCATGACTCAAGGTGTCATTGGTGGCATTTAATCACGAAGGACCAACAAGCTTGGCAATGCCTATGACCACTACACCGTGACTAAGCATTAAACCAATTCATGCAATTACACGAGATTGGATGAACGTGCAACGCACATTCATCCACGAGCATATGACTCTCTCGTTTGCTACACAAACGAACATGACGAAGAGTTCGACATCAATCACATTCGTCTAGCACATTGTCAACACACTAACACAATCAAAAGCTCTAATTCACACTCTCACATTACTAACAAGAACAGGGGGGAAATTAACCCAAATCCCCCAAACCCTAGCTAGCAATTGATCCAAGCATTCATATCATCAAGCTCTCAACAACATTAATAGAATCAACAATTAACATTCAAAGCACAATAAAAGCACAATAGCAAAAACATCAAACAGATAGATAGAAATGGTTCTCAATACATAGAAGTGGAAGCTTCAATCCATAGCTCCCAAGTACAAGAACTACTCTAGCACAACAAAAGACATAATTAAACTAAGAGAAAGCTAAGAAAAGAAAGAAGAGAAAAACCTAGAATTGTAGCCCTAAAATGCAGAGAAAACGCGGGCTGGGAAAGCTGGAGAAGAAGAGGAAAGAGAGGGTATTTATAGTGCAAAGAAAATAAGAATGATTTCTGGCCGCCCGTTGGTCGCGACTCGCGACGAGTTCGTCGCGACTCGCGATGGTGTCGCGACGGGATCGCGACGGCAGCCACAGTTTTGCATTGTTTCTTTGTCTTCTTCATAGCCATCCCTCTCAATCTTCAAGTCTTCAACAGCTCCAAAATGGTCTTCAACGGCCTCCGGTCTTCATGTCTTCGAAGTGAGTATCCAAAAGTCTTCGAAAGTATAGTCTTCAATGTCTTCCGGTCTTCGTTGCTTCCGTGTTCTTCCCTTGTCACACAAAATCCACTTAAAAGAGGTAAAAGAGTACAAAGTTGCTTTTGCCTCTCCTAAGTGAATTTCAAGGTAAAACACAAGCTCTCGATAATAAAAGAGCACAAAAGTGATCCTAAATACTACTAAATAATGCGTCTAACATGGACACATCAATGCCCAAGTAATAACGGGTCAACATTGCATTATTTGTGTACACTATCATCACACAGGAAGCTCAAACCCTAAAAAAATAGAAAGTAAACCACATTGAGTGGTCAAGTTAAGTAATAACGGATCAAGTTCGCATTTTTCATGTTCCCCACCATCACATGAGATATCCAAATTCCAATAATTTATGAAAAATAAACAACATTGAGTGGTCAAATCAAGCGAAACAAACCAAAATTATATTATTTGTGCACACCACTATCACAATGGATTCTTAAATCCCAAAAATTTATGAAAATTATACTCTCTCCGTTTATGTAATTGTGGCACCTCTTTTTGGCGCAATCTTTTTGAAGATGTTAATTGTGTGGATCAAATAGAAAGCAAAGAATAAAAAGTAAAAAGAGTGAGTAAAAGTACCTTAAACTATATTATAGTTGGAAAGTGCCAAAATAAAATAAGCACCTCAAAATGAAAAGTGTACCACAAATAACTGAATTGGGGGGGGGGGGGTTGTTACCACATTGAATAAAAACTACATTGATCATGTACAGGACTGTCATATCTAATGCGCAACACAATAAATAAATTCTAAAAAGTATATCACATTGAATGACTACTACAAATTTGAAAAAAGACCAGACCGCAATACTTTCTCATGTTCCAGTTTCAATTTGGTTTGAGAGGAACATTAATATTCATAAATTATTAGCACCCAACCTACTTAAACAACCTAAAGGCCTTTCCCCGTCCCGTTTGTTAGATGTTAGTAAGTATTGACTTGTTAGTAGAAAAAAAGAGTAGTATTATAATTCAAACTTACAATATCTTATTCAGAGGCATCACTTGGATTCAAATAGTTAATTTGGTGAACACATCCAATTATCTTTTGTATTTCCTTTTCCATGATAGGAAAAAACAAATTTAAGGATAAGTACATATTCACCAATTCTAGTTACTCTGTTATTGTAAATTTATTGCACATGGAACCAAAAAGTATAAAGAGACTGGTTGTTTCCTATGATATGATCTTGTGATACCTACAACTTATCTTCGTCAAAGTTGTAATTTGTGTTGGAGTTGCTTTGGAAGTCATTGAAATTTTGATAAGAGTTTATAGTTTCAAACTCAAATTTGTGAAAATATGTAGTAGTTTATCTTGAAACCAATGAATAATGGTCAAATATAAACATGGGAATATTGGGAAACATCCAAATGAACTCATCAAAGACTCACATGTGATATCCATGATCCATTATTTCAGAAAAGTGGATCACACCTAGTGGTCACATCAAGTAAAAAAGGACCAATATTGCATTATTCGTGTACATCACCAACACATTGGATGCCCAAGTAATAACGGGTCAACATTGCATTATTTGTGTACACTATCATCACACAGGAAGCTCAAACCCTAAAAAAATAGAAAGTAAACCACATTGAGTGGTCAAGTTAAGTAATAACGGATCAAGTTCGCATTTTTCATGTTCCCCACCATCACATGAGATATCCAAATTCCAATAATTTATGAAAAATAGACAACATTGAGTGGTCAAATCAAGCGAAACAAACCAAAATTATATTATTTGTGCACACCACTATCACAATGGATTCTTAAATCCCAAAAATTTATGAAAATTATACTCTCTCCGTTTATGTAATTGTGGCACCTCTTTTTGGCGCAATCTTTTTGAAGATGTTAATTGTGTGGATCAAATAGAAAGCAAAGAATAAAAAGTAAAAAGAGTGAGTAAAAGTACCTTAAACTATATTATAGTTGGAAAGTGCCAAAATAAAATAAGCACCTCAAAATGAAAAGTGTGCCACAAATAACTGAATTGGGGGGGGGGGGGTTGTTACCACATTGAATAAAAACTACATTGATCATGTACAGGACTGTCATATCTAATGCGCAACACAATAAATAAATTCTAAAAAGTATATCGCATTGAATGACTACTACAAATTTGAAAAAAGACCAGACCGCAATACTTTCTCATGTTCCAGTCTCAATTTGGTTTGAGAGGAACATTAATATTCATAAATTATTAGCACCCAACCTACTTAAACAACCTAAAGGCCTTTCCCCGTCCCGTTTGTTAGATGTTAGTAAGTATTGACTTGTTAGCAGAAAAAAAGAGTAGTATTATAATTCAAACTTACAATATCTTATTCAGAGGCATCACTTGGATTCAAATAGTTAATTTGGTGAACACATCCAATTATCTTTTGTATTTCCTTTTCCATGATAGGAAAAAACAAATTTAGGGATAAGTACATATTCACCAATTCTAGTTACTCTGTTATTGTAAATTTATTGCACATGGAACCAAAAAGTATAAAGAGACTGGTTGTTTCCTATGATATGATCTTGTGATACCTACAACTTATCTTCGTCAAAGTTGTAATTTGTGTTGGAGTTGCTTTGGAAGTCATTGAAATTTTGATAAGAGTTTATAGTTTCAAACTCAAATTTGTGAAAATATGTAGTAGTTTATCTTGAAACCAATGAATAATGGTCAAATATAAACATGGGAATATTGGGAAACATCCAAATGAACTCATCAAAGACTCACATGTGATATCCATAATCCATTATTTCAGAAAAGTGGATCACACCTAGTGGTCACATCAAGTAAAAAAGGACCAATATTGCATTATTCGTGTACATCACCAGCACATTGGATGCCCAAGTAATAACGGGTCAACATTGCATTATTTGTGTACACTATCATCACACAGGAAGCTCAAACCCTAAAAAAATAGAAAGTAAACCACATTGAGTGGTCAAGTTAAGTAATAACGGATCAAGTTCACATTTTTCATGTTCCCCACCATCACATGAGATATCCAAATTCCAATAATTTATGAAAAATAGACAACATTGAGTGGTCAAATCAAGCGAAACAAACCAAAATTATACTCTCTCCGTTTATGTAATTGTGGCACCTCTTTTTGGCGCAATCTTTTTGAAGATGTTAATTGTGTGGATCAAATAGAAAGCAAAGAATAAAAAGTAAAAAGAGTGAGTAAAAGTACCTTAAACTATATTATAGTTGGAAAGTGCCAAAATAAAAAAAGCACCTCAAAATGAAAAGTGTGCCACAAATAACTGAATTGGGGGGGGGTTGTTACCACATTGAATAAAAACTACATTGATCATGTACAGGACTGTCATATCTAATGCACAACACAATAAATAAAATTCTAAAAAGTATATTGCATTGAATGACTACTACAAATTTGAAAAAAGACCAGACCGCAATACTTTCTCATGTTCCAGTTTCAATTTGGTTTGAGAGGAACATTAATAATCATAAATTATTAGTACTCCCTCACAAAAAACTCTTCTTTCCTGTCAACAAAGGAAAGCTTTAACCCAGAAATTTCTGGTCAACAAAACCGTACTTTGTCCAAATCCAAAACCTAAGTTACTCAATTATTAGAGCTACAAATCTGTTACTATGAATATTACGAATTAATTTCTTGTACGAGTTGGGGGTAAAGGGGTCAGTGGTTCCATTAGGGTTTCACATGGGGTAATGGTCTAGCTGAAGATAGGCGGCTTGGAGATCATGGGGAAGATCAACAACCTATTCTTGGTATTAGGTGACAGTGAAGACAGAAATTGTTCAACAGAAGAGGCAATGTGGAGTTAAGTTAATGATTAGCAAGGGAATCAAGGCACCTCAAAAATGAAAATCACTATTATACTAGTGGCAGCTCAAGACCATCATTACGACACAAATCAAGGCATTTAGCTTGTGATGATTCAATTAACCGAGGTAAAATTGCTCATCTTAATTCAAATAGGGATAATATAAATGGAGGAAGGTTACCAGCAGTCGGGCTCATCCAAGAGCACTCTTATAAACCAATTCAAAAGCATAGGGTTTAGTAGTGAGAGTTCAATAAATAAGCAACAACTGAATCAGATCTTAGATGCAGATTTAGAAGCTAGTCCCAAAGAGATGAATGAGAGAATATCGGATGGAGACTCCACCACTGCATTCATAGTCCCAGGCACGGAGTTCTCAGAAGAAAATCGAGAACTTGAGGCGCAGCCAGTCTTCTTTCCAGATATTTACCGGTATCAGAGAATGGGAGGGGAAATTCACATTATACAAGAGGAGATACATGAGGCTCTGTAATTTGAAGAGAACTGCGTGTTAGGATTCTAATTGGAAGACAGGAACTACAGTACGTGGGGGGTTGATCAGTACCTGCATGATCATTGTGGTTTTGAGGAAAAAGTGCAACACATGTTCAGAGACATTTATGTCATCAAATTGCCAAATGCAATGACTAAGATGAAGGTCTTGCACAACTCTCCCTTTGAATGGCAAGAGGCTTCTTTGGAGTCAGAAGATGGGATTCAACTGTGCCACTCAGCAGGGTTCAGGTAACTCGTGTAATGGTGACAATATGTTTGCATGGTGTCGCTTCTGTATGTTTCATTCTTGATTTGGTGCGACGGTTAGCTAATCATGTGGGTGAGGTTGTTGATGTGGAGTTGCACCAACAACCAGCGAGGAACCTCAGATATCTCAGTGCACGAATGATGGTACCCATTGAGGCGCCACTCATCCCAAGTTTTTCCATTAATATTCCGGATGGGAATCGGTATTGGGTGGAATGTCGTTATGAACGTGTTCAAATATTCTACCGGTGTTGTGGTAAGATTAGCCCCCCCTATCTCGTTGCCCGATAGATAACAATGTTCGATTGGTGCAATTCCTGGAGAAGGAATTTTTTCAACACAATCATGAGATGGGGACTGACAACACCAAATGGGTTCGAATATGCTAGAACATGCTTCATGGTCTAGATACATCCCCCATCATACTAGAATCTTCTTCCAATTTTACCAAAGGAAAATTCTAGAATTAGGGAGGAATACCCAACACAATCAGCGTTAGTGAACACAATTCTGATGGCTCAGTGGTAAGAAAAGAAGTTACCAGTCAAGAAGAGAAAAGTTGGAGGGAAGCTGAAGATATTCGACCTGGTCAAGGCTCGTGGAGAAATGGCAACAGGAGAATTCAAACAAAGGGGTTTTCGCCTGGCTGTCCCAAAACAGCCGGTCGGACAGCCATGACGACATTAGTGTGAAGCTGCAAGGGCCTTAATAACGCCCCTACGAGGAACTAGTTGAGAAAGCTGGTGAGAAAACATAAGCCCCATGTATTGTGTATGTTCGACACAAAGATAGCAAAGGAGAAAATGGCAAAATGGCAAGAATCGACTCTTTTTAGTGAAGGATGGTATGGCTCAGTAGTTGGCTCGGCTGGAGGTCTTTCAATAGTTTGGAATAGTAATATTAATCTAGAACTAGTTGTAAGAAGAAGTCATTTTGTCTCATCTAAATTTAAAACTAGTGGAGTAGTATGGTATCAGGCTTTTGTGCACGGTCACCCGGAAATGCTGAAACAGGTTGACATTTGGAACTCTATTGAAGCTCATATGCCTGTTCAGCAGCACCCACTGGTTTTGATTTGGTGATTTTAACCAAGTACTTTCGGTTAGGGACAAACGGGTGGGGGGGATAATTTTCAACCAACTGCAAGCTCTGATAGGTTAGAACAATTGTTAGGGAACCATAAGCTGAGAGAGTTGGATCACAGAGGTTGTTGGTTTACTTGGTGTAACAATAGAAAAGACCAACACCTCTTTTTCCAAAGACTTGATCGTGCATTTGTAAATGAGGCATGGTTGATGAAATTCATAAGGTCACAAGTATGGAATCTTCCACGGATTCAGCAGATCATCGCCCGTGTTTGTTACAATTGGAGGCTGCAAAAACACACACTCAAATATGAAGCTTTCTGGATTAAATGTAAAGAGGCAGATTGCATTGTGAAGAAGGTCTGGGTAGATGAAACGGAGCAAATGAGGATGCCACAACAGGAGAGGGGTACCTTCTCGGAGAAGTTACGGGCTGCGTTGCGACATCTTAAAAATTGGAGCAATAGAGTGTTTGGTAATATGGATAAAAGACTGAAAGAAAAGACAAACATGCTAATGGAGACACAGAAGCAGTCGTCCTCTGACAACTGGAGTGATAGTAGGATGCATCAAAGGGAACAATGCTTTAGATATGAGATTGAAGAACTGTTGTCACAACAATCAGATTACTTGCATCAACGTAATCCAGTGGGGAAGATTTGGAGACAGAATTACAAAAAAACTCCATCAGTGGGCAACAAAGAGAAGGGCCATAAATCAGATCACTCAATCGCAGAACGCACGAGGAGTGTAGATGCAAGATGGAGAGGATGTCAAAAATCTGTTAGTCACTCATTTACAAGACATTTATGTACAATCAGAAGTATATCCTACCTTGTTGGGATATGAATGTACATTGGATCAGGTGCTTCCAACAAATAGTAACAAGCTCAGAGAAGGACTGGTCAATCAGTTACTCAGGCCATTCTCTCAAGGAGAAATACAGCAGGCGATCAAGTCGATGAAACCATGGAAATCACCGGGCTAAGATGGTATACCGGCGGGATTCTATAAGAAGCATTGACAACATGTAGGAGGCCAGCTAACAAAGGAGATCATCAACATTCTAAACCATAGAAATATACCAGACGACTGGAACCGGACTAAGATCATACTCATCCCAAAGAAGAAGGATTCGGTGAGAGTGGAAGACTTCAGACCAATCTCGTTATGCAGTGTGAGGTATAAATTAGTGGCTAAAGTACTGGCACAAAGAATGCGAGATATCATGGGTGGTATTATCGATCAGGCTCAGGCAGGCTTTGTCAAAGTCAAAGGGAGGCATATCAGTGAAAATGTCCTTGCTGCTTATTAAATGCTACAAACACTAAAGAGGAAGACAAAATGGAAGGTAGGTTTGGCGGCAGTAAAAATAGACATGAGTAAGGCCTATGATCAAGTCTCATGGTCTTTCTTAATAGATGCACTAACACACATAGGCATGCCACAACTGTGGATTCGTTTGATACAAATGTGCACCAACATAGTGTCTATGTGTCTATGGCCATTCAAGTAAACCAGTGGAAGTCGGCCTTTTTTCAGGCCAATCAGAGGACCAAGGCAGGGATGTCCATTATCACCATACTTATTCATACTCTGCCAACAGTTCTTCTCAACCCTATTGAGACATTCCATAGAGTTTATTCCGTAGGCAGGATATAGCCCAGGCAGATGAGTACCAAAGATTTTGCATTTGATGCATGCAGACGATAGCATATTGTTTCTAGAGTTTACTCAGCCGGCAGTTAGGCAGTTGGCCAGAAGCTTGGATGACTTTGCACGGCATTCAGAACAGCGCTTCAACTTCAAAAAGTCTTCCATTATGGTCAGCATAATCACAACTCCACAGATGGAGAGTTTTATGGGGCATGCTCACAAAGTAGGAACTGGAGGAGGATACCTGGGAATGGAGATGCAGCTAATCCAATCCAGATGTGCAACATATCAGGCAATGGCAGACATGATCAAAGCTGAGTATGACAACTGGAAAACAGGATCGCTAAGCTTGGTTGGCAGAGTGACATGGGCAAAGCACGTAATTGCAGCTCTAAATCTATACCCCATGGCCATCTTCAAGATTCCAAAAACAGCATTGCAGGATATTGATACAATTACAACAAGGTTTATATGGAAAGGAGACTTAAGAGGACAGGGGGATTCACTGAAGAGGACATTCTTCTGGACTGGAACAAAGGACGGGATGTACATAGTTAAATCAGGGTGCAGGGTGCAGGTTGGCGGCTGGAATCAAGGCCATATTTGGGAGTGGAAGAAATTCTGGGCATTCCCAACATCTCGGAAGATACTCATCTTCACCTGGAGAATACACAGAATGCAGTACCGACGACGAAAAACCTGGTTCATAGAAATGTCATCCAACATCCGGCCTGCCAACGGTGTAGCTTAGGGATCGAAGAAAGCTGCACACACTTGTTTTTACGTTGTCCTCAGGCACAGTTCATGCGGCGATCATCGGTTCTAGGGTTTGACTTCCAGCAGGGAGTGATAGCGGACATTGGCACTTGGTTCTGGAACTGGTTCAAGCTAGCCCCGGACAAGGAAGCGACTGTACTGTCATTACAGATCATATGGCAAATTTGGATGCAGCGAAATCTAAAAGTTTTCCAGCAGCAAGAGAAGGAGCCAGGCATATGGATGCAATTAGCGTATAATGATACGCAGGTTGATATGAGCAGGGCTAGGCATTTAGATATTGAAGATCTGGTGGAAAACCCTCCTGTAATCACAGGCCAGGTAAGCGATGATTGGGATGAGCCACAGGTAATGCCAACGGTAAGGGTTGATGGGGCATTCTGGAGCCAAACGAGACACAGATCGTCGGCATGGGCGATTGTACAGTCTCTACAAAGTCGGGGCATTACTGAGCACTTGACCGCGCCGATGGCTTCGCCTTTGACAGCAGAGGCCACGACTTGCTAAATGGGACTTAAAAGAGCGTCGGAGTTGGGGCTGCACCATGTCCAGGTGTGGACTGGCTCGGCAACACTTGTGAAGTTACTGGAAAACGAGACAGAGAGACCACCAACCGACCTTAGGATATATTGTCAAGGTTTTCTGGCTTTTGGAGCAAGGAAAGTGCCAAGAATTGTGGTTGGCGAGGAGCTTATTAGTGCAAATCAATCTAATTGTCATGTGAACTGTTGTAATATGCCCATGATATTATAATAAAATTACTAAGGTTCCTCTAAATATACATATATGCCTGAGAGAGTTTGCGCTCTGCATGCAACTGAATGATCCTTCAAAAGTGAGAGAGATTGTTAGCTGTAATTATGTAGACCAAATTGAAATTGATTTCTCCAAAAAAAAAAATAATAAAGACCTCAATCATGGACTGTTTATTTCACAAGAACTTCACCGTCCACGAGCTAAACTGGTCAAGCAACAACGAACATTAGATTATACCAACAATATCTCACGTGTTGATATTGGTGTCTATATATTAATTGAAATTTATGGTCAAACATGTCTTGAGAAAATTGATCAAAAAGTGTGCAAATTCAACTGGGACAGAGGGAGTATAAAAAGTGCATCATGTAAGTTTAAAAAGGAAAATATAACTTAAAAAAGTAGAGCGTTTTAGTTGAATATTAAAATGGGCTCCAAAACATAAAAACACTGCTATTCAAGAAAGCTCAACTTCCAACTTGTTAGTTTCTAAAATGTTCATGACTTCTAAAAATGAAATGAATTGTCAACTACTCAAATCAATCATTTGGTCATCCAATGTATGTAACAAAGCATCCTACACTGGCTGAAGCTGAAGAATGACCAGAACATTCTGAATTACAGGTCCTCTTTGAACCCAAGATTTTCTCCAGAACTCTGGTATGTAAGGTGCCTAACTAGGTTATTATTGTCCTGGTTAGTTCACATAATGCCCAGTTTTCCTTTTATGCCTGCTGAAGTCTGATACAAATCTGAAAGTACGGCCACAATCATCAACCTCACACTTGTAGGGTCTCTCCCTTGTATGTACTCTAATATGTTCAGTCCTAGCCCAAGCCCACTTGAATGACATTGTGCACCCCTTCCACGGGCATTTCAACGGCCGATCATCAAAATGAACCCGCTGGTGGAGAACTGCATATTTGTGGGAGCTGAACTTCTTCCCACACCCTTGCACCGGGCACTGGTTCCGCTTGTGTAACCCTAGTTCTGTTTTGGTTTGGAAACTCATTTGACACCCCTCTGCACTGCACCTGTGAGGACCCTTCTGCTCTTTGTTACTCCCATTTTTGCTCATAGCTACGTCGTCCAAACGCTTGTTCGTCTGTTTTGCTTCCTTCCCATCCAACATGGGCAAATTGTCACGTCGCACAGGGTCACTACTCTTGGCCCTCGGCCTTAAGCCTTCACATGGACTTCTCATGAAGCTACCGAGTAAACTAGTTGGACTGCCAATTTGCAGATCCACTTTTTTCCGCTTGCTCCTGCTCTTTTCAGTAGGCTGGATTGGTGCTTCAGCAAAAATTGAATCATCTGTCTCTTTGCTCCCGATGGAAGATGAAGCCTGGCCAATATATTTTTGCTGCTTACGTTTATTAGGCATCTCTTCGGGTATTTCAGCTTCTTCTAATAACTGAGCATCACAAGAAACAGCTTTCTCCTCTGTTGCCTGAACTCCACTCAGCACTTCGCCATTGGCAGTTGAACGACTTGCCAATTTATCACTCGTCCTGCATTCATCGTCCACAACCCTAGCCTCTGAATTCTCATTCTCATAGGTGAGGCTAGGTACATCTACCATGCAAACATCTTTTCCTCCCTGGACATTACACTGCTTTGCAGTTTCATCTCTATCTACAAGGTTACCCTCAGAATTCTCATTATAGTCAGAAGAAGAGTGAAGTGAACTAGTAGAATTTCCATAATTAGTGGGGTCATTCTTTTCAGCAGCTTTCTCTACACCAGGAATTTCTGAAATTTGTTGGAAATCTTGCATAGTAGAATCACATTCTCCACTTACCTCAATATGTTTCTCTGAGCTGCTCTTTCCAGAATGATCACCCACAGTTGGAGCTTCCACCTTGTCATCGATAGCAGAATCTTCAAGTCTTGAAACAGAAGCATTCATATCAGACTGTGTCAGAGATTTCACATTAGAGACTGAAAAGTTTCCCGCATTTTCAACTCCAGCAAGATCATTGCCAAACATATCCCTGTCTTTCCCATCAGAATCCACTTTACTGACTCCTTCAAGGCCATGAGGCCTAGGCCTATATCTTTTCCTGTAGTACTGGATACAAACTCTACCTTGTTCTGAAGCCATTTCACCGCCCAACTTAACTGCTGCTTTTTCTACTTTTTCAATCTGAATGCTCGGAGATGGATTTTTTGCAGTTGAATCACGCTTTGAACGTGATTTCCTGGATTGCCACTTGATTTTATTGACACTATGAACTTCCTCAGGAAACAACCCATCTAAAGTGAGTGCATGATTCACTCTCAGTGATGGGAAACTTTTTCTTTTTCTCATATTTACACAATGGTGCATATTGACATTCAATTCTGAAGACCAATCTCTCCCACATTCATCTTTTTCTGGATTGTCAATTGCATGATCAATCAGGTACAGATCTTCCCGTGATGCAGTTCCGAGTGGAATCTCATTATAAGCAAAGGGCATACCTACTTCGTCTGCAACAACTGCACTGTGTGCTTTTATTTTCTGAAAGTCTACAAAGATGCAGGGAAAGAAACTACTTTATCAGGCTGAGAGCAATTGTCACATGCAAGTATAACACCATGAAGCTTAGGAAGCAGAATAGGGAACCAAAACTATGGAAGCCTTTCAATAGTAAAACAAAAAGGGGGGGAGAGCGAATAGGCTTACACGAGATAGAGGGATCATACATTTCAAGTGGATTAACATCAAGTGATTAAGTGACAAATCCTAGTGTCTGAGATTTACCTGAATGGCATATTCCAAGAACATTTGCCCCACCTTTCAGATGTAACAGCTCCACAGTTTGAATTGCATGCTCAAGGCAGAATAATCGTGGTCTACAAAATCCATCTGAAAGGTTCCAACTACTTTCTTGTTGGCCTCCTAAAGCAGATCTCCCAGACCCAGTATTCAGCTCCCAGGTTTCAGATCCCACAGGTTGGCAAACTCCAATTTGTGGGGGGAGAACCCGACACCCAGGTTGCAGATCTCTTGATGCTTGCTCTGTTGGTTGTACAACAGCCATAAAAGGAAATCCCAGAACGCCACAGCCTACGCAGAGTAATGGCCCAGAATCAACTTGATAATCACTACGTAAGTCATTGGCATCTTCCAAATCAAGATCAGATGCATTTTCCATGTACATGCTCATCTGTGCATAGAGGTCCACAACATTGTCACGCAGGCTGTTTTCTTCTGTTCTTGGCTCACAAATATCAGTTTGGCTACACAAGTAAGAGTCTTTATTTGGAGTTTGCAGCAAATCTAGATTCCATAGTACCACATGACAAGAAGGATTTTTCTCAAGAAGTATGGTCAAGAGATGATTTTCCTTTAAGATATCTTCTATAAATGATTTCTTCACTGCAAGCTCTCGCTTTTCCTTTTGACGGTCTTTAAGGCGGGAACTTCGGGCCCAAGGGAGTAGGGATCTTGGAACTCTGTCAACCAAATGGGTAAATGTATCAGACTGGTGACGTATCAGTGAGCAATTTGTTTGCTACATTAAGAGTTGTGAAGAATGAGAATCTGAGCATATCACAATCTGAGAAAATATATGAAGCTCTCACTCTCATTAATTTTCCAACTCCCGTGACACAACGGCTCAAAATGTAGGTATTGACTACCAAACACTTAGGCCACATCCGGGGCCCTATGAGAATATGACAAGTTATAAAACTTTAAAAATAAATTGAAAAATCTAGACATGCACAAATATGAATCTGATCGGATGACTATTAATTAAACAAAATTAATGAACACATTTTCTAAGAGAATAAAACACGACCTTGCTACAAAAGACATTGTCAGTAGATACAGCAGCTGCTGATGAGAAAGCATAGGCAGGTAATTCATAGCAGCTCTGCGTATGGCAGCTTCTTTAGCTACTGTAAGCCACTTAGGAGTGCTGAAGTTTGCTGCTTCTCCACAGTTAAAACCTAGAGCCAGAAATTAAACATAAAAGATCTTACCATAAAGCATATATAGAAATTGGTTTTGTTGTAAGCTACAGATCCTACTAATGTGACTTTTAGAAGGTTAATTCAGTTAAAAAAGACAGCAGTGATGGAGAACTTCCCCAAAATTTCCAGGGTGATCTTCAAAAAACATATTTTACAGGGCACGTGATGTGAAAACTTATATTTAATAAATTTAGGTGTACACCGTATTTGATTGACACATCCCAAGAGATTGTTCCAGTTGCATCATTGTTTTGTAATTCTACCTAGTCAGTAACATAGTTCTGATTCTAAGTGAATGGGCTCTGGCACAGAGTAGCTAATAGAAGCAAACAAGGTTCATTTTGGACCACGCTAAGCTCAGTCTGCTGTTACCTTCAAAGAAATAAACTTTAAAAAATGGGAAACTAGAAGAAAAGACAATAATAGTGTGACAGCAACTCAATCAATGCTACTACTCATCCAAAAGGTCTATTTATTCCATAATGTGAAAAGAGGGGAAACAGACTTCAATCATTGTTAGGAAACATGCTATATGGATTCAACTGTAATACATCAAATTTGCAAAGTGATCATACCATGGCTGAATCCAACATGATAAGCCCTTGGAAATGTGACAACAAATTCACCAGGATTCTGAACTAACCTAGCAAATATAAGGAAAATAGCGATAAGTAACTATTAGATACCATTGGTCCATAACTCTCCATTAATAACATGGTAAACTTGAAACTAAAGTTGTTATCCCAGACGTCTGGAAAAATAAAGTTGCATAACGGAGATGGAAATTGCTCGGAATGCATGAACTCACCTACAACATGGGATGCCAGAAGCAACAATAACTTCAGGTGATATAAGGGTAGTCTTTTCACCAAGATGAGTTAGTGCATCTGAAATTAAAAACAAGTCCAATTTAAGTTAAGATGAATACAACACATGTCACATAGTAACATTACATTTAAGGTTTCATTTTTTTATGAATATAATAATTCAAGTAGTGATCCTAGTGGATGCAAGATGCAACTGAATCAATCCCTAGATATAATCCCTGGATTTCCCAGCATAAAATTTACAATAAACTGTTAATGTTCTATCCATCCTGGTGCCAAAAATGAGAAATTATTCTTCAATTGTTTTACTTATATTCGGATGCCATATTTCAGTGGATCGAATATTGGAACAAGAACATTGCTTGTGGACTTTGCATGTAATTAACTGGTGGGTAAAGTGATTAAAAAATATGCCTCCTAACGAAAGCATCTTACAATCTAAACACTTCTGCTATCAAGGAGTTCAGCCGCTTTCAAGGCCGATAACCAACTTTCTGTCAATTAAGAATCCTTCCAAGACAATCAACTTTTTTTCTTTACAACAATCCAATATCCAAATCAAAGATAATGATAGTACACTCAATCAAGAAAATCAGCTGGCTTTCATTTCATTCTGGAAGAGGAACTGGGAGGTAAGCATGTTACATTGAATCCATATGTACCATGATAAGCAGCCAGAATTTCTACAAGGTTAATTGATCCATCAATAAAAATTTGGCCAAACAACAGTGTTTTCATAAGAAACACGTCAAGACTCACAAAAAAAAGAGTAAACATAATTCTGAGAAAGATAAAGAAGCTGAAGTCTACAAGAAGAAGTGATTTTCTATTGCACAAAAGCTTGAAGGTTCTTATATATATGAGATAGGCGAATGGCATCCTGAAAATAAAAAAGTCCCAAGAAGAGAGTCTAGGCAGTCTGGATATCTGATTCTTTCCCTATGTTGAGCAACTACCTCAATGACATCCAAAACATTTAGTTGCTATTAGTAAATCTTAGATTGAAAGCACACACATACCTACAGGATTGGTACTCCCACCATAAGCATGAACGCGAATTACCTCTTCGAAAGAGGATGCAAAATCTCCAGGCACTGAATACCACGTCTTTGGAGACCCCGTATGAAGAAAATTCAAACTGTGAAGTTCATGATCTTCAACATGCCAAGCAAACCAGCTGAATAACATTCCAATATAAACCATGGGTGAAGTGACACCTGGTATATCATCTGGCATAAAACGTGTCAGTGACCCAGGTGATCTTGCTATTACTTGCAAGTTCCACGAACTATTTGCAAGCTTCCATCCAGCAGTTCCTTGCATCTCAATGTTAGCACCTGAAGACTTTCCTTCAGAAAGGATTTCCCATGGCATTGATGATGACGTAGAATCGCCAACCCTAGATGTCTCTAAATCAAACTTATTTACATCTTCACCCCTATCCACAAAACTACTATTCACTACACTGCTACTATGATCTACAGGGTCACCCTGACTACAGGAATTCCCTTGGTTATTTCTGTCAAACGTCCCTCTCTTCCGCTGCCTCCTCCTTCGTCTATTAAAATATCTAAATGTGCCCTCCGGTTCTCCAAATCCAGACCCAGGAACATCATTTGCATACTCGATGTAGATAGGCTTCTCAGAAGCTGCTTTCCAAAACATTGTCTCGACAAACAATGGAGCAACCTCCTTCACCACGCCTAACTGAATCTTCGCAAAAAACTTCGACTTTGCTTCGAACTGCTCCAGTGTATAAACCTCCCCACTCTGCCATACTTGTCTCACCGCCCCCACAGACTGACTCCCTTCTACTGGCCCCTTCCCTTTCTTCCCACTAAGCCCCAACTCCTGCTGCCTCGTCGTAAAAACCGCCTTATTCCCATCACTGTGTTTCTTCACATCTACATCAGAACCTAATTCAGGACATTTCGAAAGCGTCTTATTCAAGTTATGCAGAACATATTTCTTCGAAGGCTTAGGCAACGGTGGAATCACCTTACATATACCGAAAGCACTAGCCTCTTTCTCAATTTTCGATATGTAAGCTATCGGGTCTGCGAATTCGGTATCTGTGGGGCGAAACTCAGGCGCCAACGGCAAGGCCTGGAGCCATTTGGGGGTTTCCACACCCCTCATTTAGAACCCTAGATCTTCCAAACCATAGCCACCCACACAGAACTGTATATAGAGCAGTTACACTTCCAACACAGTACGCACCGGAATCTAACACATTACCATTTCACACACTAAAACCCTAGATTGAGACTGTTTTCTGGCGCCAATTACACTCCACCAACTGCCAGCAAATAATGCAAATCAATGTAAACGGGAAGCAAATGCAGAAATTCACAAGCAAGCGATTCTGCAGAGAAAAATAGAGAACAAAAAACCTGCAATCCTGGGGTTTGGCGAGGAGCAACGGAAAAGGGGTTGAATTTTGTGATGGGCGTTTTTTTTTTTTTTTGTGAAATGGTTACAAGTTTAGAAAGTGTAATGACGCGCGTAAGTTAGCCAATTTGTATTGATTTTGTTAGCATGCGCCGGGTGCGAGATTAAAAACGTGAATTGTTTATTCACTTGCGAATCTTGATGCATTTATGGTACTAACTCGTATCTCTTGGGACAAGGGAGGAAGAAGAAGTATGAGAAAATTTTGTATACTAGGGAAATAAATAGGTGGGGGTGATGGTCCAATCATATTTGGATAAGTGTTAAATAAGTAAAGAAAATAAAAGATTGAAGAAATTAACAAAATAGAAACTATATTTAACTTTTCACTTCATTGTCACTTGTTAAAATATGATTGAATCATCACCCTATCATACTTATTTCTCTAATATACAAAATTTTCTGACCCAAAGTTAGCGCCAAATCTCTCCCCGCGTAGAATTCTTAAGCCCCTTCTTTAAAATTTATTTGCATTTTAATTTCGTTTAGTTCAATTTCATACACTAAAAAAATCGGTAAAGGTTTGCAAAAAAATCATCTTTCATAAGCTTATGGGAAAACGTGGTTTAATTAGAATAATAAAACGTAAAAGTCTAATTTGCAATATTAAAATTTTATTATGTAACGTGTAATAGTTATAAAGTTTATAGCCCGATTCATGCAACCCAAAAATTTTATCTTTATTTCTACTAATTTACACTTTAAACCTTGGTCTTTCCATGATTTATGGAAAAATCGTCTTTCAAGAGACGGGCTCCAAAAATTAAGTGATTGCAATTTAATTAATTTAATCATAATATTACTATTTTAAAAAATATTTCAGTTCAGTTCAATTCAATTTAACTCAAATCAATTTAATTTAATTCAATTCAATTCAGATCAAATAAACTCTAGAGAACATGTTTTTATATGAATACCCAATTAATATCCAATGGTTATACTTTCTCCATCCCAACTCAAATTACATACATACTATTTAATATTATTCTATATTAAATTTTAATAATATATTTGAGTAGATATATATAGGCATGTACCAGCTTAGAGGCAGCTGAGACCAAGTGCAGCGGTAAAAACCGCTATCGGTTTCTTACCAATTAAATATATTATTTTTCTCATTCTCTCTCTTCCACCTCACTTTAAGAAACCACTTAAGAAACCATAAATTTTCTTCTCCACAATGGTAAGAAACAACTTTTTACTATTTATGTACCCCACTTGATTTTCTCTATCCTACTCATTAATTTTATTATTAACATTTAATTTAAATAAATTTGTCTACCCAAAATAAGCTGAACGTAAAATTTAATAATACATTATAATTTTTAAAATTGAATTTCATTTTTTCAATAATTATTCCAAATTTTTTCAATAATTTTTTTCAATAATTTTCTCAAAAATCATTCCAAATTTTTATTCCAAATCATTCCATATTTTAATAAAAAAATTATTCTAGATTTTTAATTTTAAAATGTTTTAAAATTAAATTTTAGAAAAAAATTAAAAACAAAGGTAGGGACACGTGGCCCAACCAAATATTCGCATATAATCTCATATGGGTCAGTAAATGGGTTGACAACCCTTATATCGTACCCCTGGGGGTATCATGAATGTGCATCGTACACATATAGCATGTATATTTCAATGCTATTATTTGTGCATTGAATTTTTTTATAATAATTTTAAGAAAAAAGCATAATAATGCACAATCTCACATAAGAGAATGCACATACATACAATTTAAAATACACAAAATATCCCCATGGATACGAAACTCATGGTACTCCGGGATACCATATAATATGTGATGGTCGGGTTGAAACCTGCAGGTTTACCCATATGTGTTGGTATATAAATCTATATGAGTCAATATATGGGTTGAAATCCGCAGGTTTACCCATTTTTTATCCACGAGTTGGGTAATTTGTGACTTGCGGGATGAGCTAAAATGTGCTAAGGCCCAAAATTAGAATAACGCGCAATGTGTCATGCGATGCGAGGGCATCACGGTTCCGATGTGCTACCTATTTTATATTCAATATATATGCATATGCAAGGCAAGGTCAAATAATCAAATATAAAGTTAGATTCATAATAACTTCGACCAATTAGCAAACAACGAATTAACTACCAAGTAACAACAACAATACGAGAATAATATCAAGTTTCAAAACACCCAAGTCTCAACAAAAAAACACACTAAAAAACCAAAACGACACAAAAATAACATAATTAGTTCCTAAGAACTCTAAGTTTAGCCTTTAGACTTCAAAGTTCATCAAGAAAATCATCACGATCATCTTCATCATCATGAATGACCATCACATCATCTCCATCTCCCCCATCCTCTCCAATATCTTGTTCCTCCTCCTCATCATCTTCATAAGTCAAAGTGAACCTTCGTGATGTAGGGTTTGAACTAGATCCAACAACATTTCTCGTAGCTCTTATGTTGTAACTATGCTCACCTACTCCGGAAGCTCTTCTCACGGCACTCCAACTCAAATTATCATTTGCAAACATCAAATCATCACCAGAATCATCATTATCCATCACACCAAATAACCATTCATTACTTTCATCAACATCTTTAAAAAAAAAAGGATTATTCTTATCTTTGTGTTTGGCTCGTTGGCTTAAAGCCCGATTGGCCTTCACATAAACCAAATTGTTCAGCCTCTCTTGTCCCAATCTATTCCTCTTTGTGTGAAGGTAGGAAGAAAATCAAGAAATATTGCAAATTAATTTTCATTACTAAAAATGAAAACTAAAAGAGACAAATTCTTGTAAACAAGAAAAATAAAATTATAGATACTTACTTGATCAAATAAACTCCAATATCTCTCACAACTCGTAGCACTACATGAGAGACTAAGTATGCGTACTGCAAACTTTTGTAAATTTTTAGCACTTGCGCCATATTGTTCCCACCATAATGCTACAATATAAACAATTATTTAGAATTCCGAAAGCCAAATAAACAATAATAAATATGAATAAAAAAACTATTTAAAAAGCAAATGTTAGAATTAAATACCGGGATGTTTGCCTTTTGGTTCCTAATGGCAAATGGATTGCCAAAGAGTCCTTCGACATTCTTGTATTTCTCAATCTCTTCAATCAAAATAGAGTCTTGAATTTTAACATGCGGAACCAAGCAATACAAGCAAGAAATCCCATTTGAACTTCCTCACAAAGTGCATTTTCGGGATTATCATAGAAGAACTCTGAGTTTAAGAAATATCCTGCCGCATGGAAAGGGCGGTGAAGTTGACAATTCCACCTTATGATTCCGATCTCTCCATAAAAGACTTTGCAATTATTTCTTTTGCTATATCTATAGCCTCATAAATTTAGCTCATAGACGGCTTTACCTCTCCATCAACAATTCGAAAAACTTTAACAAGAGGAGATGTCAACTTAAGAACTTGCACTACATTCTTCCAATGAGAATCTTTTAACATAATTTGAGCAACCTTCCTTGCTTCTGATTCCTCTGCCCACTTGCTTTGTTGCCACTCTTCCGAAGTAATCATTTTTCTCAAATTACTCTTTTGTTGGTGAATTTGAGAAAGAGTAATAAATGAAGTGGCAAACCTCGTTTGAGCGGGTTCACACAAATTCCTTTGATCGGTAAAATTTCTCATCATATTCACATAGGCAACATGACTAACAATATAACCACTCATCAACATACTATCCTTCAAAGTAGTACGAACCGTGGGTAATTTTCCAATATCCTCTAACATGAGATCAATGCAATGGGCCACACAAGGAGTCCAATACAAGTGTTTTCTTCCGGCTTCCAAAAGTGTTCCTATGAATGTAAATTTTTTTAAGAAAGTTAGTAATTTTTCAATGTTACTTATGAAATTCTAAAAAAATAACTAGATTCAAAATATTAATCTTACCGGCCCTTTTATAAGCAGATGCATTATTGGTAATCACTTGAACCACATTTTCCTCGCCAATTTCCTTTACGTTGTCATTGAGAAGTTTGAACAAGAAGGTTGAATCCTTTGAGACTTCGGAAGTATCATGGGAATTGATAAAGACTGAGCCTTTTGGAGAGTTAACAAGAAAATTTATAATATCCTTTTGAACAGCCGAATCACGCCATCCATCGGATAAAATAGAGCATCCCTTTTGAGCCCACTCATTTTCATGCTCCTTCACCCGAGCTTTGGTTTCCTCCACCTCTTCCTTAAGTAGAGAAAATCTTAACTCATACATTGTAGGTGGTTTCAAATCGGGACCAAATTGTCCAATCATTTCAACTATATCTCCAAAATTTTCACGAGTAGCCGCATGGAATAGAATCCGTGCATCATAAAACCACTTTGCAAGTGCTTTACATGCTTTCTTCCTTAGCTCTTTCTTCACATATTCATTCATTGATGCTTGCTTCCCTTTATTTTCAACCGGAGCACAATACAAATCAATCGAAGCTTTGGTTTTTGGCCTCTTCAAAGGAAGATTGTTACCCTCTTTGACTTTTTCGATATCAAGTCTAACATTGGCATTAACGGTTGGTAGCCTACTAACCAAATGTTCCACTTTCATTTGCTCCTTCTTCTCTATATAAGTACGGACTTCCTCAATAACACGTGTCATAAACTTTAGACAAATAGTGGTATTCTTCTTCCCTCTCTGAAGGGCACCGATAAAATGTTCCTTCATTCGATAAGAACCCCCCTTTCAAATGCTTGTTACAAAACAAAATATGAACAAATTCCTATTTTTTGGATCTGTAATTGCATACTTTCTGCCTGGATCATCACTTCATGAGACACCCGTAGAATTAGAACTAGAGCCGCCAGTACTACTAGCTATGCTCTTCTTTACAAATTCAATCAAATATCAGGTAAAAAATTCTGATATCCGAATCAGGATTACAAATATCCAAACTACAAGAGCAGATAAAGATATTATTGCACAAACACTTTCGCTAGAGGATTACAAATAATGTATTGTACATGTCAATAATATAAACCACTTCAATAATTTAGCTATTCAATTATGTATTGTATATATGAAATCCGTTTTGAAGTTTATTATACATGCATATACTGTATTTTAAAATTAATACACATGTGCTTAGGTATATAAATACCTTAGGGTTTCGGCAAAGAGACATATGCATACAGAGACGCACAATTGGAGTTGAGAATTATTTTATTTGTTGTAGATTTTCTGGAATCAAAGAAAGCGGCCACTACAAATTGATAGCTGAACTAAAAATTGAGATGAAAAATTACCTCAACAAAGTCCCCGACGAGAGGAGAAGAGAAAACCAAAGCAGTGTCAAAGCAGAGTCGCTGGCAAGGAGAAGAAATGCAGTGCTGACGCAATGGAGAAGAGAGCGCCGACGCGAGGGAGAAGAAAGAGCCGAAGCAATTTGAGAAATCAGAAGGGTTTCCTTTCCTTTTCTTATTCCAGTGGGCTTTTTAAAACTTAATGGACTTTCCTTTCCTTTTCCAATTTCAGAGCCCAAATGCATCTTCTCCAAGATGCGCTCCGACGCGCTTCGCATCAGATGCGCTCATGCAAAAATAGTGCATCATGCCACCGGATGCGAGGAAGCTACGCATCGGAGTGCATCACACATTACACGGGCGCATCAGAGCGCATTTTAAAATCAAGCCCGTGGGTTAAGCATGTTTCAACTCAAGCCATTTTTTATCCGACCATTTTTTGTCTCGTTATAAAACGGGTCGAAATGAGTCATGCCCATATCTTTTTGGGATATATACAAATATAACCTTATATACTTGAGTAAGTGCAAATATAACACTCAGATAATTAACTACAAAAATAACCCTAACTAGTTGATGAAAGTGCAAATACAAACATTTGGTAAGAAATTCAACGTTGACCGTGCTTTTCCAGCGTTGATCCCCCAAATGAAAAAAAATTCCTTGGACCAAAAACTGAATTTGGGTGGAAAATTATACCCTTACCTGCCGTTGGACCACCACCGGACCGCCGCCGCTGTAACATTTAAGGTTATATCAGCACATTATGAAAATTGATAGAGTTATATCAGCACATTCCTAAAACTTATATGATTATATCAGCACATTCATAAAAAGTGTAGGGTTATGAGCACATATTATTAAAGAAAAGTGTAGGGTACTACACTCGGCCGGCCCTATCGGCGACCATATCATCATGTACACTATTATCACATCATAACTATATCATATACACCATTATCACATCATAAAAATATCATATACACCATAAAATTCGACATCATAACACTCTCATTCATATTAAACACCATTATCAAATATCCTAGACTCATTTCAAAACCTGTCAACATTAAGAATCTTAGGTCGAAGAACACAACAAACTACACACATAATACCAAAGGTTATCCAATCATCAATCTAGACTAAACAATACAAAATAAACAGAATATTACCAAAACCCCTATATTCTATACCATATTTACCGCATATCTCTATTTGTATGACAGAAAGCAAACGAAAATGACAAAATCAAACTCAATTTTGCATTAATCTAGTGAATTGAGGGGAATTTTGGATGAAGATACCATATTTTGAAAGGTTCTCGCACCTCCACTTCAATGTTTGTTGCGTCGACCTCGCCAAAGATCTTCCTTCACTGCTAGAATCACACTCTGGAATGCTGGCGATCAGTAGAAGAGGTTGAAATGGCAGTAGCGTGCAGTTGACATTATTTTGTACTAATATGACACTTTGTTTTTATAGTATGTGCTGATATAACCCTAAACTTTTTACGAATGTACTAATATAACCCTATAAGTTTTAGGAATGTGCTAACACTACAAGAAACTGAACCTTTTACTTTGCCCCTTTTACCTTGGTTTTTTTCTTAACCCCAAAAAATTGAGGTAAACAATTCTTTTACCTTGGTTGATTTTTTTCAAAGTAAAAGGTATTATTTACCTCGGTTAAAAAAACCGAGGTAAATAATTGGTTTTTTACCTCAGTTGTATGGAAACCGAGGTAAATCATTTTCAAAATTAAAGTAAATATAATAACTGATGTATGTGCGACGTCGGTTGGGGTGGTCAGATCATGCAGTATAACCTAATCGTGACATGACCGGCTTTGTTAGTAACATCATTTTGACCGACTTTTAATTGATATTCTGAAGCGATGTCGCATATGACGAGACTTAGTCAGTGACTTTGGTCCTATTGACCAAATTCAATCATATGATGCCCAAAAAATTTCTCCCCATTCTGAGTTCCCTCTTTGAAATTCAAATCCACATTCTTGGTGGTGGCCAATAGGGTTGTTGATTGTGTTCAATTACCAAGTAAGTTTTCCAATATCACAAAATTGTAGTTTCATCTTCACATTAGGTTCTAGGTTATTTTATTTCATATGAGATGATGTGCTTAAGTATGGGTTGATTGAAATTAGGCATTTCATCATTGGATATAAGTTAATGTTATATATGTGTATGCTAATATAATGAATGTTTTCGTTAACATTTATACATATGATTTCTGTGTGCATGTCATGAATTGAATGAATGTAAGTGGATGTATTTTCCGCTAAGATAGGTCCATAACGAGTGTGTACTTATTGTAATGTAGGAATGTCTATGGATAAAACCCATTGTTATGATGAAGATCGAATGTCTATGGGTATCAATCTTTTGTAGTCAACTTCATTGAATATGCATTTGCGAATGCCGCAAAGGAGAACTTTTCTTATGTATATTGTCCTTGCAAGAAGTGTCGGAACACAACTATTCATGAACAAGTAATTTCTTTGAAGGAAGACTTATTTATATACGGTTTTGATCCAACATACAAAATTTGGTTTTGGCACGGGGAGAATGTGGATGAGCATACTAGAAATGAAGGAGATGTTGATAAGAATGATAGGATGGATGAGTTGGTTGAGGAGATTGTCAAGAACTACAGTGGAAATCCTAAAATAATTTCAGACCTCCACAGATGTAAAGAGACACTTCTATACGATGGATGCCCCAAAGGACTGACCATTTTTAAGGCTATGTTACAGTTGATGAATGTCAAAGCTGTGTATTCCTATAGTGATGTCGATTTCTCTGCTTTGTTGGAAGTATTGAAAGAAATGGTTCCGGTTGGCATATGAGTTGAAGAAGGTACTATGTCCGATGAGAATGGATTATGAAAAGATACATGCTTATTGGAATGATTGTATCTTGTATAGGGGAGCTCACCGAATGTGAAGGAGTGCCCTGAATGCAATGCTCCAAAGTTCAAATTGAAGGAGGTCAATGTTGATGGAGAAATTGGAAATCAGTGGACGAAGAAGGTTCCTATCAAGGCTATTTGGTATCTACCAATTATTCCTCGTTTGAGAAGATTGTTTGAAAATCTTGAGGATGCTAAGAATTTGAGCTGGCATGCAGATCAGACAGTGGTTGATACTGAAGTGATTAGTCATTCGGCTGATAGTGATCAATAGAAGAAGATAAATGCGTCCTTTTTGGTCTTTGGGAATGAGCCAAGTAGCTTGAGGCTTGGTTTGTGCACCGATGGAATAAAGCCTTTTGGTAATATGAGCAGCAACCATATTTCTTGCCTGGTAATTGTAATGATTTACAATTTCCCCCCTTTGTTGTGCATGAAAAGGAAGTACATAATGTTATCTCTAATTATCTCCGGTTTGAGACAACTGGGCAACGATATCAATGTGTACCCAGCCCCCTTGGTGGATGACTTGCAAAAGTTGTGACATCTTGGAATTAGGATGTATGATGGGTTTCAGAATGAGGGGTTTGATTTTGAGCGATGTTGTTCTGCACTATTAATGACTTTGCCCTGTATGGAAACCTTTCTAGCTATTCCGTAAAAGGACACAAGGCATGCCTGAATTGTTTAAATGACACAGATTATTGTCAGGTAAGGCATGGAAGCAAGACTATGTACCTTGGTCACCGGAGATGGCTTTCAACAACTCATCCGTGGAGGAATAAATGTGATGAATTCGATGGAAAGGTAGAGTTGTTGCCCCCTCCTCCTGTATTAATAGGTGCATCATACTTGTACATGTTGCGAGATTTTTGTAATGACTTTGAGAAGAGGAAACCAAATGTAGCCAATAGTTGGAGGAAGCGTTCCATATTTTTTGAACTACCATATTGGGAGAAACTTGATGTCCGACACTGTTTAGACATGATGCATATTAAAAAGAATGTATGTGATAGTTAGGTTGGTACTTTGATGAATATCGTGGGTAAGACAAAGGATGGCGTGAAGTCAAGGAAGGATATGGCCGAAATGAGAATTAGCCTGATTTGGCCCCACATGTGCGGGGGACAAAGACATACTTGCTAGCACCTTGTTACACACTTTCAAAAGCAGATAAAGAGTTGATATGTTCTAGTCTGAAAGGAATGGATGTCTCGATGAGCTACTCATCCCGGGTAAGCAATCTAGTGTCCGATGAGGGATTGAGATTAGGGAGTATGAAATCTCATGATTCACTTTATTTGATTCAAGATTTTTTCCCAGTTGCAATTAGATCCATCTTGCTAACTCACGCTAGGAAGTGTATTACCCGGTTGTGTCGCTTCTTTAAGGATATTTGTCGTAAAAAGATCAAGCATGGGAAATTGGAGGAACTATATGAGGAATAGTTATCGTGTTGTACGAGTTGGAGATGTATTTTCCTCATTCATTCTTTGACATAATGGTGCATTTTTTGGTTCATGTTGTATGAGAAATATTCATTTGTGGTCCCATTTATGTTCAATGGATGTATCCTTTCGAGAGATATATGAAGATATTCAAGGGTTATTTGAAAAATCAGTTTCACCTAGATGCCAGTATGGTCTAGAGGTATGTGACCGAGGAGGTGATAGAATACTGCATGGAATTCTTGAAGAATGAAGAGTCAATTGGCATACCAAAATTGCGCCATGGTGATAGAGTGGGGGGCAAAGGTTTGCGAAAAGAAACAACTCGGGTATTAACCCATGACGAGTTGATGAAAGTACACTTATATGTCTTATGCAATTCAGATGTGGTTCGCACCTACGTGGACATGCACATGGTCTTTATCAAAGAGTGGCACCATGGTTTGTCAGATAAGCAAGTACTTGCCGAACACAATCACACCTTCATTGATTGGTTACGGCAAACTGTAGTTGGAGAAAGTCACGGTGATACCTTGAATTGGTTAGCCATCATGCCTTCTGCTATTGAAATTTCTTTCACTAGATATGACATGAATGGGTATACCTTCTCAACCCTTGAATGGAACACACACACCTCAACACAAAATAGTGGCATTACCATAGTTGTAGAAGCATTACATATCAGCAGCTCAAAGGATAAGAATCCAGTGTACGGGAACATGTCATACTTTGGTGTGATTGAAGAAATTTGGGAACTTGTCTATATAATTTTCAGGGTGTCCCAATTTTCAAATACAAATGGGTAGACAACAATGCTGGTGTATCGATTGATGAGCTAGTTTTTAGAGTCGTTGACTTGAGCAAGACACGTTCTACTAGCGATCCATACATCCTTGCATCACAAGCTATACATGTGTTTTATATAGATGATCCTTACGATTCTAGTAAATCAATGGTCATTGAAAAGAAAAGTTAATTTATGGGGGAGGTTAGTCCATTCTCATTGGAGAGATTATTCCACATACACCACCCATTGGTAGTGATGTCAATAAGGAAGAGATAATTGGTGTGGAGCAAGCATTAAGGAGAGACCACGAGGAGGGTGTTTGGATTGAGCGGCATCCAATATCGAAGAAGAAGAAGAAAAAGAAGACATAGATTTGTGCCCATGTTGTAGGTTTTAACGTTGCATTATGTCATGATCTGTTGATTATCAATTCGCTAAGGAGATACGAATGATGTATAATTGGTAACCATTTAGCATTCCTACATTGAATCGAATCACATAAGTAAAGGTTTTGGGGATGTAATAGCCGACTTTGCACAACTTGTCGTCAGACAAATCAGTATGATAGAGAAATCTTGTGCGACTTCGCACAAGAGCCACATGATCATTAAAAGTGGAGTTTGCGATGTCAGTTAAATTGTCGATAAGGTATTTGATTGAAACCTTGACCTAAATCCACAAAACCAATTAATTCTTGCGACCTCGTAGACAAGTCTGTAAGACTTCATTTCAACCGAGTAGTGTTTTAAGGCAAGCCTGCAACGTCACACATTATAAACATTGATTCATGAAGTGGGAGTTAAAAAATTCTACCCAGAACTCGGAATGTAAAACCTACAAGGAAAACATTCCGAGTTGACAATTGCCTAGTCCATAACAGCTTGAAGCGAAAATATAGAAACCACAATAAACATGATACATTAATTGTATTGTACCATATGCAAAATGATAACATAATTAAATTATAGCGTACACTCGCTACCATAATAAATATCCAAAACGTTACACACCATTAATATAATTCATTACATCATCCAACTAAACATAAAATCATATCAAACCTTGTCTGCGGGCATCTTGGGTACCTGATCCTCCCCCATCTTAGGCTCACTGTTGCCCTCATCATCCTTGCTAGACCCTGACCCAGAGCTGGAACCCGTCTCATTATCTTCAGTAGCCAGTGCGTCATCATTTGAGTTCTCGACCACCAATTCATCTTTATTTTCCTCTGGCCCCCCTCCTGCAATCCTAGGGTTAAGAAGAGCCCTCATCCCCACCAACTCCACGATCATCCTCTATTGGTTTCAATCCAAATGCAGCATACTAGCCTTCATCTCCTCCATGCCCTTCATGAGGATGCTTCAAATGGTGCGTTTCAGCCCTGATGCAACAAAAAAAAAGCCCAACACATTATAATGAGTTATTATGTTAAACTCCAGTTATGAAAGAAAAATAAATATGACCAATTTGCATATCGAAAGTGGATGGGATTTGATGCCGAACTTCAGTGGCTGATTGAGATCCCTCTTGCCCAGGGGTGGCTGTCAGATCAAAGATTTCCCGCCAAAGAAATCGCCCAAAAAAAAATTAAAAATCCAATCTTCCCGCCAAAGAATTCAAAACATTCACCAAAAAATTATTTAAAAATTTGCCAAAAATTTCAAATAATGTTTCCAAAAATTTCATCTAGGAGCAGCTGTGCGCAACCGCTCTAAGCTAATTTTTTTTAAAAAAAATCAAAATCGTTCACTTATTTTGTTGACTTCAACTAATAACTAAGTTAAGTTAAACTAATCAACGATCAACTTTTATTGACCTAATATATAAAAATGAGAATAAAATTTGTTTACATTAACTAATTAACGTTCAACTCTTAATTGATTTAGTATATATAAATACAACTTTAACTAGTCAACGGTTAATTCTTATTTGATTTTCAATATATAAACACTAATAACTAGGCTAACTTTGACTAATCAACGGGCAAACTGTACTTGACTTTCAATATATAAACACTAATAACTAAGTTGACTTTAACTAATATACGTTCAACCCTTACTTTCCTTTCTATATATGAACACCAATAACTAGGTTGACTTTGACTAATCAATGGTCGAACTTTACTTGACTTTCAACTAAACACTAATAACTAAGATGACTTTAGCTAATTAACAGTCAAATTGTACTTAACTTTCTACATGTAAACACTAGTGACTAAGCTGACTTTAACTAATCAACGGTCAAACTTTACTCGAATTTAAATATATAAACACTAATAACTAGGTAGACTTTGACTAATCAACAGTCAAACCTTACTTGACTTTCTATATATAAATACTAGTGACTAAGTTGACTTTAACTAATCAACGGTCAAACTTTACTTGACTCTCTCATATATAGAAATACTAGTGACTAAGCTGACTTTAACTAATCAACGGTCAAACTTTACTCGACTTTCAATATATAAACACTAATAACTAAGTTGACTTTAACTAATCAACGATCAAACTTTACTTGACTTTCTATATGTAAACACTAGTAATTGAGTTGACTTTAACTAATCGACGGTCAAACTTTACTTGACTTTCTATATATAAACACTAGTGGCTAAGTTGACTTTAACTAATCAACGACTAAACTTTACTCGACTTTTAATGTATAAACAATAATAACTACGTTGATTTTGACTAATCATTAGTTAAACCTTACTTGACTTTCAATATATAAACACTAATAACTAAGTTGGCTTTAACTAATCAACGACCAAACTTTACTCGACTTTCAATATATAAAAATTAATAGCTAGGTTGACTCTGACTAATCAATGGTCAAACCCTACTTGACTTTCAATACATAAACACTAATTACTAGGTTAACTTTGACTAATCAACGGTTAAACCTTACTTGACTTTATATATATAAATACTGGTGACTAAATTGACTTTAACTAATTAACGGTCAAACTTTACTTGACTCTCTCTCTATAGAAACACCAGTGACTAAGCTAACTTTAACTAATCAACAGTAAAACTTTACTCGACTTTCAATATACAAACACTAATAACTAGGTTGACTTTGTCTAATCATCGGTCAAACTTTACCTGACTTTCAATATATACACACTAATAACTAAGTTGACTTTAACTAATTAACGGTCAAACTTTATTTGATTTTAGCTAATGGAAACTTTAATGGGCTCATACCCATAATTGTTGTCCTATTTTCATATACTTAGCCCAAATTTACTAATTACTTCTCCCTTGCCCCAATTTCATTTGATCGAACCCTATTTTCAACTTTCCCACACCCACCGTCCCCCCGCCTCCTCTGGTTTTCTCCGTCGACCAGCCACCGACCACGCATCATCCGAGATAGCGTCGGTGCCGGTGAGGGCGACGATCAGCTTGCAAGTTGGCGGCATCTCGCAACATTCGTCGATGATTCGACAATCACGTTTGGCCAACAATTTTCCAGAAGCTCTTGTTGCTTAGGTCACCATAACTGCTTCTCGCTCCAATAGACGACTCGCTGCTTCCCTTGCACTCTCCAGTCTCTTCCAGGTTCTCGCTGTTTTCCGTTTCTTCTTCCAGTATACTAAGTTGATTTTCTTAGTTTACGGATAGTGAAAATGAAATTGGGAAATCTAATTGACGAATGAAATTGTTAACAACTATGTTCATCATAATTTGATATGGTGTTATTCATGTGCTTTCTCCGTCCAGAGTTGCTTCCACTTTTTAATCAACATTTTCGACACTGAATTTTAGCCCTTGTGGTTGTAGGGTTTCCTAATTTGTTTAGTTTGGAGTCCAGAGTAGATCTAACCGAGGTTTCTTTATTTATATTGTGGCTTTCTTTTTTAAGCCTTTTTGGGCAGTTTGGAGTAATTGCAATTTGCCCTGTGATAGGTCTATCTATATGTCTCACGGGAGAACGATTACATGAAGAGTTGCTGTTAATTTCCTCTAGAGAAAAGAATTTTTCACTTTCATTGACTTTATAGTTAGTTTTGTTTTAATTAAGGTGTTTTGGTTGTGTGTTCCTAGGTGCATAGTGTTAGCCTGGATTGAATCCGAATGCTATAACAAAGATGATCATGCCTTGTCCTCGAGGAGTACTCCTTCCGTATTTATAACCTATTGAATAATTTCAAGATGAATCTGAACTGCATATTGGCTTTGCAAGGCATTTTAAATGCTCAGCTCCCTGGCTGGTTCTGTCATACTAAAGAATTAAACATACGAAATGGTTCAGCCTTGAGCTCTGATTCTTCCATTGATGACTTTGAATGTGACCTTCTATTTGTAGATATATGTATTCAGATGGTGTTTTTTGCATACAACACGAATGGAATTGGGTGGTGTCAAGAGTGAATGTTATATATGTGTTGTTGCTAAGTGAGTGATCATGTGGCACAATGATAGTTCTTTTGGCTGCTATAACGTGTTGGTTGTTTCTTGAATAGTATTGAATTGGCAATGAAGTTGTTGTAATAGCATAAGAAATGGAGTTTTTCTTCAGGTTCCAAGGTTCGACTTTGAATCATCATTTCTCCAGAACCATGAATTTGCAATCGCAGTTTGTGGCTTCCATGAAGCAAGAGTGAGATGGTTGAGATGCATACTCACAAAATCATACCTGAATATGATCTCATTATAAAATAATGTCCTTTTTTTCTTGTATAGTGTTTTTACACACGTGGGTTATCTGAAAAATTCATGTAGTTTAATTTAACTAATGATTCCTTTTCCATACTTGCAGGTTGTGACTTCACCCATGACAAGTCTAAGTGCCATATGGCATATACAAAGTACATTCTTGTCTCCCTGATTCACTTTGGACAGGTCTTGCTCTTCATTGTAGATCTTATTTTTTTACCTTTAAAATGTTTCACTTTGTTTTGTGAGCTTTGTGTTGTGAAATCATATTAGTATTTTGCTATGCCCTACTTATGTCTTGAGAGTTTATATTTCTCACCCGCTTCTTTACATTGTGTGAATTGGAATATATAGCTTTATAGCACTTATTGCTTCTTTGTAGTGGAAAGGTTACCAGATGAGCAATGTTGATTGAATTATTATTGCAGGTGTGAACTGAAAAGAAATAGATGAGATGCTGGTTAGTTGCTCTTATAATATTAGATTTTCTTTGCTATTCTGCTAATGTTAGAAATGTATTGCAAGTGCAGCAGTGCCTAGAACTTTATTGCTGCTACAAATTGCCATAGTTGGAATACTCGGTTTGGTTGATTCTAATAGACTACAAACACTTAGGATCAATTATAGATTGTATAGTGGTGGTTGTGCTGTATTTTTCCGCTTTTAGTGTTATTTACTCTAGAACATATAGATAAGGACGTGTTTGTGAAATTGCAGACCTTGCTTGTGTACATATAGCTTATGATACCGGGGTGTGTTTTTGTAGTTGATTGAGGTTTTTGCTCACAATTTATTAATATTTTCAAAAGCTTTAGTTTACATGGAATCTGCTTGGTTTTTTTAGCTATTATTTTGTACACTGCTTATGGTGTTCTACTTTCTACATATTTATCCTTTTGGTTTGCTACACAAATTATGTTTTAAAGATAGTGGTAAGCCTTAATTAACTGGGATTACTTACTTTCTCAAGCAGAGGAGAGGTGGCTACATGCTCTATTGACCAGAATTCTGACCTCTTCAATGGTGATCTTGGCAGATTAGGACAATTCGATTGATCACTTGAGCCAGTTGTGTGGCTTAGGTTAGCATTTCTAAGGACCATATATTCAAGATTAGCTATGTGGCTTAACCTTGTTATTTGATGTGCATATGCCACATGATCCAATTTCTAGTTCAAGATAAAGTTATGTTTAGTCTTGTAGATAGTTATGTTTGGGATAGTTATGTTTAGTCCCATAGATTATTAATTTTGTATCATACATTTTTTTGTTTTATTTCTATATTATCAATTTTGTGAATCCCTTCCTCTGTGCGTAGCCGCTTTCAGAGGGAGGGATTTTTTTAAAAATTGTTGTAAAATTTTAGCATCGGTTAAAAACCGGTGCTAACGAAAAAACCGATGCTAACAAAAAAAACTGGTGCTAAAATTAGCACCGGTTTAAAAAACTAGTGCCAAAAAACAAATTGGTGCTTAAACTAGCAAAAAAAAACTGGTGTTAAAATTAGCACCTGTTTTTTAAAAATCTATGAAACCTGTTCACCGCGCACTTAGGCACCGGTTTTGGGGGGGGGGAACCGATGCTAGAACAAGAAAAAACCGGTGCTAGAGGGGGGTTCCTATGATAGTGACATCACCCGGCTTCATGCATCTCACCTCCTTTAGCCGCCTCTTGCAGATAAGATCAATGTAGCATTTCTTGCTTTCCTCCTCAAAAAAACGTTTATCAACAAAGGTTGGTGGCGGAGGGGCTTCCTTTTGGCTTTACTTTTGATTGGCATCTGATGGACAACATTTTAAACAATAATTAGTGATGTGATCATCTTTTTTGGACATGAATGATAAATAATGAACGAGCTCGCTTACATGTAGATAACAATTCGACTGACATGATTTACAACTGCGAGGTCGCACATTCAACAACAATTATCAACACTATGTGACATCAACATTATGGCGACATGCTTGCGACCTCGCATATTGCAGTGGCCGATTAAATTTTTTGGCCTACATTCATTTAAACACTAGCCTGAATGCCAGGCCCAGAGTTATTTTTCTTGAAATATTGATAAGATAATATCAAAAGAAAAAAATAAATGAGATCATTAATTTAATCTTGAAGGGTTGTTCATTAACCCTGAGTTGTTGTTGTCAGGGCCCATGATCGAAACTCGTACCAAAAACACTATCAAAGTAAGAGTGTTAATCGTCTAACATGGTACCAAATGTGATACGTTGTATAAAATCGTCTCACATGGTTCAATGAAAAATTGTACCATGTGTGATACATTGTACTGGATTACCCTTTATAATCGTGATACGTTGTACTGGACTACCCATTGTAATCTCGAAGACTTACAACTAATGCTTCTTTCTCAGACTGTTAATCCTTTAACATGGTTTAATGAACAATGGTACCAAATGTGATACGTTGCACTGGATTACCCTTTATAATTGTCTAACAAGTTTGTACAATTTTGTTAGTAATAATTTAGGTCCGTTCACCATGCATAATTGGATTACCCTTTATAATTGAGTACAACTAATATTTGCGTGTTTTGAATAACATTTTTTTGAAAGCCTCTTAATAATGTTAATCTTTTTATGTACACCTAGGGAAACATTATCGCCCAATAGTATTGAGTGTTCATGAGTAACATGGGAGAACCCATAGTAATTACTATAACAAACATATAGTAGTTTATTAAGACAAGAGCGGTTATGCCACACCCTACACAAATGCAATAAATGAAAAAATACTATCCAAAACATTAAACGTCTTCGAAGATTGAGTGTACCGTGGGGATAACTGATTCCCTGTTCAATAAGTATAACTAACATTACAGTCTTGTATAAAACAGACCGTAACAAGCCCTAAACACGTCCCACTGTATTGAACAAATAATATTACTCCTAATATGAGCGTAACTGGTTTAATGTTCTTTCTTACGGCCAGCTACAATAATTGACCACTGAGATGTATATGATGACGCCGGTGACAGAGTTCACTTTACTTGACGGCTAATTTTTTTTAAAATATCACTTAAATTCGTGAAAAATGCAGCTAAACTCCTCTAATAACATCGGGATGAGCGTTGAAGAAAAAAATATTAAGTTCTATATTATAACTAATTATGGATATGCTAGACATACCCTAGTTGTCGATGTCGCTGGCAACCTTGCATTTATCGAGGATAGGTCAAACGCAAAGCAATGTCAGTCATAATCGTGAAAGAGGCCATTTGGTCCACAAACAGGCCCTGCGTATGAATTCCAAACCACAAAGATGACGAGGTCGCTCACACGTTGTATAATTCAAGATTAGAATGAACATAGTGCGAAGTCGGACATTCATATTGGATGGGCATGTTGGGCTGCTTTTGACCCACTAGAAGACCTAAATTAAACGATTAATGGGTGTCGCACGAACCATGCGACACCGCAAGGATGGCAGGAGAATGCAAGTGTGCGCCATACTTAGCGAAAAAATCCCAAAATCTTTGAAAGAGAATTTATTGCCAAGAATGGCGCCCTCCATCCTCCAAGAACCAAATTTCATCTTCCTCAACTCCTTCCTTCTCCAAACTATCAACCACAACAAGAAATCACAGTCATCTCCCTATTAGATGCTAAATGGAAGTCACCAAAGTTGGGGATGTGGAGGTCACAAAAGTTGGGGATTCCATGAATCAAAATTCTGGTAAGGTTTAATCTTTCACACCATACAAACAAGATTATATGGTTCATTTTACATTCCTAGACATTGAATGTTGAATGAAGGTTTATTGTTTTTTTGTGTCTTATGTGTCATCCATTTCTCATATGACCAATACATGAAGAGTTATGTGTGGCTACTTTAAAGATTACATTTTTAAATGTGTATCATGTGTAGTACTTGTTGAAGTTTTCAATTGGTGCTTATTTGATATGGAAATGGCATGAAATGGGTAATTTTTTGCATTTCTTTAAATCATATGGAGATAATCTTCATAAAAAATGATCATAAAGTATCACTTAATGGATGATATGGTGTTGTTGTGGCAAAATCCTTGATTTAATAGCATTTTCTAATAATTATTTAGTGTGCATAATTTATTTCGGGTGTTGTGGATTACATAGTGTTGTGTGATTTATTGTCTTTCTTTTTAGGTTGTGGTGTGGTAATCCACGATAAGAGGAAATTACCCAAAGTAGGCAGAGAGCAAAATGGATTGAAAATACGTAAGCAAGGTTGGGATAGGGCTATTTGACCATATCGGAAATGCGATAGGCGAGGATAGAAATTGATGGTCTAGTTACCTAGGATTGATAGTTAGGAAAAAGGTTCATATTTTCTTGTACGAGTCTTGGCCTCGGGTCGATGCGACTTACAAGGAAAAACTATGGAAGACCCTTGAATTAGCATTTGAAATTGATTGTGAAGACATGGAAAAGTTGAAGACTGGAACCATACGCCGCTTTGGGGAGAGATGGAGAGATTTCAAAGCTAAATTGGCGAGGAATTATGTTTTCGTGAAGAAGAAACATTGCAACCCAAGGATTAAGCATCTGTTCATAAGTGACTCTAGCTGGAAGGGTTTTGTTGCAAGAAAACTGGTGGACAAAGCATCAGTAAGAAATTAACATTTATTATGATTTGAGATAGTGGATACATAGTTATATTTTTAAGCAAAGCCATTTTTTTTATGATCAGATGAACTTATGCATGACTTTATTGTGATTAAAACATCAGTTGTGTATGTGGTTTGTGACTATGAATGCATTATTATTGTATTGGTCCCCATTTTCCCTAAATATAAGTACTAGGAACTGGTTATGCAACATCGCATAGTACCCATCAGATTATTGTTCATCTGTACCGAGTAGTTTGCAACATCGTGTGACAATAAAGATTAGGTGCTGTCTTCGATCGATGATCATATTGATGTCGCACATTCGTAAGAGGTGAATTACCTGCCGAAGTGTGAACGATGTCACACAAAGGCAGGGGAATTGTGAAAACAATGTGACCTCATTAATTTTTTAATTCATTACATTAAGACAAGAGCTTGATTGGATGATTTTTGAGGGTCTTAGAGCTAAACATGTTGAGGTTGCGCAAGGAAACAAGATGTGACATACCATGAGTTGGGGTGGCTATGCGCTAGTCACAAGAATTATCATGAAGGAAATGTTCAAGGCAAAGTGTTTGATAAAGTAGAGCATGGGATGGAGGAGGATGAGGCGAGGATTTTGACGGAATATCCCACACCCTATGAGGTTCCCCAATTTGAAAAATGGTTTAAAAGATATAAAAAGTGATAAAAAGGAAGGTAAGTTCCACACCAAAGAAGCGGAGGTGGTTGCCCAACAAATTGTGAGTCTGCTAACATGTTCTTGGAATAAATGTATGTGAAATTGTTCAAGATTATTTTGACCTAATATATGAGTTTGATTATTGGTAATTTTTAGGAGGACTTAAAAAAAAGAGTCAGGCGATTTCACCGGGGTTGGAAAGAAGGACATACTAGGTGTAGCGATTAACAAGAAAGAACATTCAGGTAGGGTCCGGGGTGTCAGCACACTCGCTATACATAGGGACATCTTTGTTAAAACTCGACAACCAAAGGTTGATATTTTTGTCTAGTAGTCAACAAAGAGATATTGATGGTTTGAAATCCACATTAAGCCAACTAGTGACTTATGTCTTGCAAGAATCGAATGGGAGAAAAATTCCACTTGAATTGGAGAAAATCATTGCAAGTTCTAAATCAACAACCGCAACGACCCCTCGCGCTTCTTCTCCGGCAATCTCAACACATGAACACCCGGAGTGTCATAGTGCGCCTTCCCCATCTTCTCTAAATTCAACAACACGTCTTGCATTTGACCGATAAGAATGAAGTTAGTAGAGTCAACACAATGGAACATAGAGTTATAAGTGAATATATTACACTTTTCATATTAAAATGATTTTATACTTTGTTCTTAAATAGAAATTCATTTTTTGAAGGATAATTTCTTGTGCATTCTTCGTGCCGAACATGTTGATAGTGAGATCCATGTTGTGGCAGAAACAATTGCATCATCATAAGCCGACCGCGAAGGAGAATGTGGTGGTCAATGTCACAAAGAGCCTTGTTGATGGTATGTTCTTCCAATCCCTAAGGCTGAGGCAACTACAGTGGAGCAGGACATGGGAATATTTCTTGAATGGCCCTTTCGTTTGGTCTCTATTATGGACAAGATGCCCCCAAGAAGGTAAAAATAAATTTGGATGTAAGGCTATGGGCACATACACCAGTTATTTACATAACTTTTCTAATTTTTTAAATGTAGATCGAGGCAATCAATAGTAGCCCGGCCAAATCATCAAGTACATGTGGGGATCCAAAACCTACAAAAACCCGTGTCTCCAGAGTGAAGGCACCTCCATTCAATTCGTCGAAGGTTGGGTCTCTAAAGAAGATTTACACGATTGTGAAAACTCACCGTCCCTCATCTTCATATAAAATTACCTTGGATGAAGTTCGTATTTTGGGTTACAAGGTAAATCCAATCATCCGGAAGGAGGATTTCGTGGCATTATTCCATTTCAATAATGTTCCCCACCCATAATGAAACTACATTGCATGTAAGTATAAAATGAATCCATGAAACAAATGTCCAACTTTTTTTAATTATTGCATTTCCTCTCAATTTATCGAGACTAACTATGTATATAGGCTTTTGCATATGCAATCAAATTCCAAAATGAAAGGGTGGATATGGGTTCTTTGATGCAACATGAACATATTGCGATGGGAGATTGTTTGACCTTCTTGAGCTCTCGGTTGATGAAAAGGGACAATTCAATATATATCGCACCTTATTACGAGAGGTGAGTCAACTCTACTACCTTCGTAAAAAAACTAATGTTATGATTTTATTAGACATTAATGGATTATAATAACCTAATAACAATTTCATTTTTCTAGCAAACATTGGATGGTCGTCGTCTTCGTTATTCCCACAAGCACGGTGTACTGGTTCAATCCATTACTCAAATCCACACATTTAGTTTCAATAAACAATGGAATGGACTATGCTTAAACTTTGTATTGATTTTGTGATTACTCCGTCTTGTAGTATTTTCCTAAGGACAAATTACCATACGCAATGAGGCATTTGGAAAAAGTACGCGAAAGTTGGGCGATTTTCATGATGGTAAAAAATTTGAAGGATTTTCTTAACCCATCCACTATATGAGGAACTATTTGCAGGTTAAGTTTTTTTGTGCAAGCATCATTCTCTAAAATGCCCATTGATACTTTCCAAGGTTTATTTTGGACGCATTGATGTAGATCCCTATCTACTTATGAAGTATAAATGGTATAGTTCCTTTTGTGAGAATTTGATATCTATTTATGTGCACCGAAGGTGTATTATGTATCCTTTTTGTCTGTATGCATTATGCTTGGTGTAGCTACATGTCCTTTAAATGGTGTTTGAGGTTGAAAACACTTTTTTAATGAAATTTGTATTGTTGTTTGTATTAAATTTAACGATGTCGCTGGTGTAGAATAAACCATTATGTTCAAACGACTTCAAAACGACGTCGCCAACTGTCACCACAGATTAGTGACCGTACCATGATATGGGCGACGTCACTTAAAAAACCTCGCAAATACATTGTTCATCGTGTAACCGACACATTCATTGCACAAACGGAAGCAAGGTCGGTATGCTAAAACAACGTCATGGTATCAACATCCCACGACATCATTACACATGTGTCAACCAATCAAGGTCAATCATGACGACGTCGCATTATCCCACAGACGTCGCACTTTCTAGACGACATCACTCAATGGTCGGATGGTGGGTTCATAATCACATATTTACCCCAATTTTTGTCATAAAACCAAATTTAAGGGAAAAAAGTTACTGCAGTTTGTAACCGCAGCCAAAAGAAGATGACTATGCGACATCGATAACAGGAATGAGCAACTTAGTGTAGAGGAAGAGATGACTTCACACATGAAATTTGCGACATCGCTTTTGACGAAGCCGCAAGCTTATGGGTCTGTCGGCCACCTCAATCAGGTACCAACATCGCACGATAGTATCCCTGTCGACCATTGGAGTATTTACCTTGGTTATTTTTTAAAAAAATTGAGGTAAAAACTAAGTTTTACCTCGGTTTGAACTAAGGTAAAAAACTATCTTTTTACTCCGCCCACATTTACCTCAATTTTTTTGGGACGAAAAACCGAGGTAAAAACCCTGTAGAACCGAGGTAAAATGTGTTGTCTCTAGTAGTGTAAGTTAACCCGGACAGTTTTCATAATGTACTGATATAACCCTATCTGTTACGTCGGCATTGCACCAAGGTCCGACGGTGGTTTGATGGAAAATTTGGGGTATTAATGACACTAAGGGCAACAACGTCATTTCCTATTTTAAAAGTTTTTTTTTAAAAAAAATTATAAGGGCGAAATTATTTTTTCACAAACTTCCGGCAAAAAGTTTCCAGAAAAGGTTATATTTGCACTTTCACTTATGTGAATTATATAGATTTATATATGCATTTTTCTCTATTTTTTTTTACCCATATTATAGGACCCATAATCGACCCGCCGTCCACCATTCGCCACCTCTACTTGAGCATTTCCTTATATTTGATTAATTTGCATGCCCTTCCTGAGTGATGTCAATAGACACGTTCTTAGTGCAATGGCTTCTGATGTTGTTAAATTACTTCATTTCTTCCTTTGAAAGTTACACTTTCTTTTTCAATCACTATTCAATATGTGTATGCTATTGTTAATATACTAGCGGGAGTCCACCGTGCGTTGCGCAGTGTTCTTGATTAAAAATATTTAATTAATATATAATATTTACATGTCATTAGAATTGAAATAAACAAATTAATTATAAGTATATTCATCTAAGAATAACTATATAAATTGTAAAACAAATAATAAATTTTGTTGGAATTTATTAAATAATCAATAGGATAAAAAAATATTATTTTTATAACCTTTCAAGAAATAATATATTGCAAGTACATGAAGTAAGTAAAATATAAAAAAAGAAACGTTGAACTTGTGGAAAAACAAGGAACTGTGTGTATATGTGAACTAAACAATGAATTGGGTGGCATAAATGCAGACAAGTTTTTGTCACAATCATTGTCTCTATGTTTATTTTGGAGAATTGTTGTCTATATACCAATATAATCTTATATACTTGCGAAAGTGCCGATGTAACCTTCAACTGTTTGAAATTTAGAAAAAAAACTACCTAATTAATGAAAGTGCCAATATAATCCTCTGGTAGACTTTCCGGCATCGATGTTGCTTTTCCAACTGTTGACCCACCTTAAAATGACAATAATGCCATCCGACCAAAAGCTGAATTTGGGTGGACAATTATAACCTTACCCACAACCATCGAACCATTGTCGTCGTTGCCGTAACAGGTAGGGTTATATCAGGACATTATGAATTTGATAGGGTTCAGGTGGTACTGGGTTCGAGTGGAGAGGTTCGAGTGGAACTGGGTTCGAGTGGAGAGGTTCGTGTGGTATTGGATTTGAATGGAGAGGTTCAAGTAGTACTGGGTTCGAGTGGTATTGGGTTCGCGTGGAGAGAACTCAGGTGGTGAGGTTCGAGTGGAAAGAGTTCGAGTGGAGAGGTTTGAGTGGTACTGGGTTCGTGTAAAGATGGTTCGAGTGGAGAGTTTCGAGTGGTATTGGGTTCGAGTGGACAGGGTTCGAGTGGTACTGGATTCGAGTAGAGAGGGTTCGAGTGGTACTGGGTTCGAGTAAAGAGGTTCAGGTGGTGAGGGTTCGAGTGGAGAGAGTTCGGGTGGTGCGGTTCGAGTGGAGAGGTTCAAGTGATACTGGGTTCGAGTAGAGAGGGTTCGAGTAGAGAGTTTCGAGTGGAGAGGGTACTGGATTCGAGTGGAGAGGGTTCGAGTAGTACTGGATTCGAGTGGTACTGGGTTCGAGTGAAGAGGGTTCTAGTGGTACTGGCTTCGAGTGGAGAGGTTCGGGTGGTGAGGTTCGAGTGGAGAGAGTTCGGGTGCTGAGGTTCGAGTGGAGAGGTTCTAGTGGTACTGGATTCGAGTGGAGAGTTTCGAGTGGAAAGGGTTCGAGTGGAGAAGGTTCGAGTGGTACTGGGTTCGAGTGGTACTGGATTCAAGCGGAGAGGTTCGAGTGATACTGGGTTCAAGTGGAGAGGGTTCCAGTGATATTGGGTTCGAGTGGAGAGGGTTCGAGTGATACCGGGTTCGAATGGTGAGGTTCGAGTGATGAGAAATCGAGTAGAGAGGGTTCGAGTAGAGTGGTTCGAGTGATACTATGTTCGAGTGGTACTGGGTTCGTGTGGAAAGAGTTCGAGTAGAGGAGGTTTGAGGGTTCTAGTGGAGAAGTTCGAGTGGTGAGGTTCGAGTGGTGAGGGTACCATCCACCACTGGAGATAGTACTATCCACCCCTCGAGAGGGGTATGCCATCCACCACTGGAGAGAGTATTATTTACCTCTCAAGAAGTTTGTCAACCACCCTTTGAGGGTACACCATCTACCTCTCGAGCAGGATGGTTGATGATTCTAGGACCTCGAGGGTTAATGAATCGATGGAGAGGTCCGAGTGATACTGGGTTCGAGTGGTAATGGGTTTGAGTAAAGAGGTTCGAGTGGTAATGGGTTCGAGTAGAGAGGGTTCGAATAGAGGATTCGAATGGAAAGGGTTCGAGTGGTACTGGTTCGAGTGGTGAGGGTTTGAGTAGAGGTTAGAGTAAAGAGGTTTGAGTTGAGGGGTGATTCCTCGAGGGGGATGGTTGATGGTTCCAGGGCCTCGAGGGTTAATGAATTGAGTGGAGATGCCTCGAATCAACACCCCTCAAGGCAAAAGGTTGATGTTCAAAGGGTGGATGTTCGAGTGGTAGGGAGGCCTCGAGGCGAATGGTTGATGTTCGAGAGGTGGATGGTTCGAGTGGTGGCGTGATGGATTTTCAAGAACTGATGGTTCGAGGGGTGATGGTTCCCTGAATGGATGGTTGGTGTTCGAGAGATAAGTGGTTCGAATGGTGTTGTCGTGGATGTTCGAGGGGTATATGCCTCGAGTGGGTCATGGTTTGAGAGCTAATGTGGATGGTTCGACGCTCTCAGTGGTATACTCTCTCGAGGGGTGGGTGGTGTACCCTCAAGGGCTAGTGTACTCTAAAGGGTGGATGTGTGACCGCTTGAGGGGTGGTGTACCCTCGAGGGCCGGTACACCTCTCTCGAGACGTTGATGGCGTACCCTTGAGGGGTGGAAGGTGTACTCTCTCCAGTGGTGGATGGTTTACCCTCTCGAGAGGTAGATGGTGTACCCTCGAAGGGTGGTTGACAAACTTCTTGATTGGTGGATAATACTATCTTCAGTGCTGGATGGTATAACCCTCTCGAGGGGTGGATGCTACCCTCACCACTCGACTCTCACCACTCGAACTCTCACCACTTGAACTTCTCCACTCGAACTTCTCCACTCGGACCTTTCCACTCGAACCCTCGAACCTCCTCTACTCGAACTCTTTCCACACAAACTCAGTACCACTCGAACATAGTATCACTCAAACCTCTCTACTCGAACCATCTCCACTCGAACCTCTCAACTTGATTCCTCATTACTCGAACCTCACCACTGGAACCTCTTCGCTCGAACCTCTCCACTTGAACCCTCTCCACTCGAACCCAGTATCACTTGAACCCTCTTCACTCAAATCCAGTATCACTCGAACCTCTTTCGGACTCACTCTACTCGAACCCTCCACTCGAACCCTCCACTCGAACCCTCTCAACTCAAACCCTCTCCACTAAAACACAGTACCACTGCACCTTACATAATAACCTTTTAATATTGCAACTTGAACTTTTTACCTGTCTATAATTCTAATTCAGCAGTCACATGGAAAGACTATTTTTTCCAATAATTTGCCAAGATAAAATTATTAGTATTCGAGTCTATAACTTATTTTGTGTATTCTTCAATCTTCATGGTCTAATAACTAATTTAATCCGCCTTAGGACAATGACTAACAATTAGACTTACAGGGGTCGCAAAACCCTGCAACACATATCAGCTCAATTCATCATTACAATAACCACTTATAAACTACAACTTTGTTAAGTAAGTGCATTGTATGACAACGAGCAATTTTAAATCGCACTCTACCAAATAATTGAACCACCTAAAGCAAGAACAGAATCCACTTAGAATGAGGCAGACGACGCAGAAGACATTTGAACAAAAAATTACAAAACGAGCACAGAAAATGTAAACTTAGGAATGATTCACGTTCATATCCATTGCAGTATAAATTGAAAAGCAAACAGATGGCTCATGGGAGGGACTCCACACAACAACAATGTAGTAGGATTATGAACTCATACTATACTCGATGCACCAAAATATTGGTGAGCAAATGCAGTGTGGTAGCGAATTAAAAGTAAAATAGAACAAAAAAAAGCATCAGATGAGAATATCATTAAACACCAGTGTGGTAGACTTCATAACATATTTTTGAACGTGAAAATCCCATCGAGCGTAAATAAAAAAACATATGAAAGATACGATGCAGGGCTGCAACGTACTAAAAGCAAGCAAAGCGGCATTTACCGCAAGATCCTCATCGACTGAATCAGATCCTGCTTGTGAAGATGGAGTGGAAGCTCCTGATGCCTCCATATGTTTGTAAATAATGTAATTATATACCTTCATTAATCATGTGGGAAAAGCTAAAACATATAAAATTACGCCAGCTAAGTAACACATATGCAAGCCATATCCTTAAACCAAACCATGCTAAACCATTCCCATCCATCACAATTGAATCATCAAGTGCCATACACCCTAGGAACTAATCAAACTCTTACATCTAAAACAAAGCCAATAGTTAGCACTCAAGGAGCATCTCTCAAGTTTAAATTCCAAGTCCACTTCAATATGACGAACTACATGAGACTCATGCCACCAGTAAGAGAAATACAGATTTTTTAAAAAAAAATAATGAGCACAACATCATTAGAATTTATCTTGTTTAGTAAAATTCAGACTTTAAAGCACTATGAACTATGGTTTATTTTGTAAACTTGTTAGTCGTTTTGGTTCAGTGTAATTTTTTTTAAATAGTCACATCAAAAAAAGATTTGGAGTAAAAACTTTCTGTTAAAGCAAAAAAAAGTCTTAGCTCACCTTTGCTTTTATACCAAGTGCTAAAGAAGCTGCCGCAACAACCATAAGAAGTAGAGCACAGTCAACTCTCATAAGTTAGTATCCATACAATGTAAAGTAATCTTATGTAATAATAGAGAGAATCTTCCATTTCAAAACATTCCTTGGTTATTCTTCACCACTATCCCAAGTAAACATTTTAACTGGAGGACTACTTAGAAGGGATGTGTTACGAGCTAGTCAAAGAGAAGTAGAAGAATATGAATTTTACCTTATATATCCCATCTTCTAATTCATTTGGTGAGAAGACTATGAACCAAGCAACTTGTAACCTCTTTATCATTCAGCTGCCTCAGAAAAGGATGATCAAGTAACTTAGCTGTTGAAAGCCAGTCAGCAGGTCTTCGCGAAAAATACAGTTGCATGAACTCTTTTCCTTCAGGAGACAATGTATCTAGTATAAGCGGTAATTTTTTCAAAACTCTAAACATAGCTTGAACCTAGTACCAAACAAAATAGTATGAGACATAAAATGCTGCAAGAAGAAATAGATGCAGTTGATATACAAGCCTTCTCTATTATATTCACTCCAAGAAGGTTTTCTAGCGAACATTTGATAACTGTACAGCCTAAGCTCCATATTTTGACTCCAAAGTCATTGTGTGAAGTTGTATCATGTTGCATAGCAGCGTGCAAGACCTATAATACAGGAAAAACATCACAACTATAACCATTACAACCAAATTGGTAGTGAGAGCTTATTAGCAATTGTGGTGGGGCAGTGATACCTCTGGGCCATCCAATGTGGACTGCCTTTGAGAGAAAGATCGTTCTAAAACCATAAACTGTAACTTTATCATGTAATAATAGGCGTCCTGGTATGAGGGATCATGAACTGAGCACTGTTCACCTGAAACATCATCATTTTTAGACATGTAAATACGATGTAGCGACTTTTGCATTGTAGTATAAACATAGAATGGATTTGAACTACATACATAGACTTCAGCGTGCGCTTTAAGGCTATCGATCCAACTGTACTCTACGCCATCACTGAATTGTTCTTCCTGCCGGTACTGAATATGCTGCAAATGACACAAATGGATAAACCGGCTTTATTAGTGACTAACATTAACCATTAAATGAGATGAAACAAATAGAAAAAAGATCCATAGTTTTTAGACCTTTGGGAGATAAGGGTGTTCTTCATCATCAAAAGCCCTTCTGAGAATCCACTTCTCCATCCTTCCTTGCCCTGGTTTAATCTGAATTTTCAGAAATAAAAAATGACTTAAATCGTGAACGCAAACACCATCCAAAAAAGTATGACATTTTCCATTTGAATGAAGCTTTATACCATCTTCCCCTCAGGATCAATGCTTATTGCAACATTGATGAGTTCCATGTCCAAGAATGGGACACGAGCCTCTAAACCTCATGCAGAAGTAGACTTGTTTGCTCTCAGACAATGATCCTTGTGAAGAGCCTTAATCTGCACAAAAGTAAGAGCAAAACAATCAGTTTATGTCTGTTTCGAACCCTTTTAAACTGTCTTAAAGAGTATAAAGAATTCCTTTTGGCATGTCTCACAATGCAACTCTTCCTTGTTTGGTGATTTGTGGAAGGTACAAATAGCCTCCAAAGATCTCATTAGAGCCTTCACTCGCTACCACCATCTTAACCCCAAGAGACTTGATTTTTTGCGACATGAGGAACATAGGAGTGATGGCCCTGATGGTTGTGACATCATATGTCTCGACATGGTAGATCACATCCTCAATCGTATCAATACCATCCTATAATAACATAACATGAACTGAATCTGAATCTGAAAAAACACAAAACCAGAAGTTCTTGTATCCATACTTGGATAGTAAAAGTGAACTCATAAGGAATCATTCCCAAGTAGTCTGCAACTTCCTTTCCAGCCTTCAAATCGAGTGATCCCTCAAGACCAACGCAGAAGGAATGGAGCTGAGCTCCCCATTGCTTAGCAGCCCTCTTGCCGGCCAAATAACGAGCAGTGACAGAAGCAACCAACGATGAATCAAGCCCTCCAGAAAGAAACACCCCAAAAGGCACATCAGTCATCAACCTCTTGTCACAGCCTACATCAATCATAAAGCAAACAAAATGATGAAACATTCACTTATCCTTCGAACCAAAGCAAAAGATCGTGCGAAAAAAATATCTGAGAAAAAGTAAAAATATCAAATGACCCAGAATCGTTGGACAATCAGATAAAACAAAACTTGACTATCAGAGAAATAGGGCAATTTGAGTAAAAAATATTCGTACCTAAACACAAGCATATTTAACTGATCCAAACACAGTTAAACAAATCTCACACCTTCAATCTATATCTTTCCTCAGCTTACTCGTGGATAATGATCAACTCATTTCAAGCAAAAACACAATATATCTTATTGAATGAGGCTAAAAAACTATCTTCCCCCAATTAATCCACTCATAAAAGAAACAGAGAACAAGCACAAGACAAAATTAAACAAACTTTAAGATCGAATATGAAGTCACACTATTAAAAGTCTTATCAAAACTCCATACAGATTTTTCATTCATTTTGTACAATTGAATAATGGCATCATGACCATTCCTATCTAACAATTTGTGGATGAATCAAAAACTTCCCAAGTAAAAATTGAATTAGACATACTTCAAAGTGCTTAAGGTACAAATTTGTTATGTTAGCAGTCTCAATTTCATTCCATACATGCAAACAAACAGACACTAATCTAACATTCTTATAATTCTAATTCATAAAATAAAGTATCGTGTTAATAACCAGCATAATATATTCAACCAATCAAAATGATCTTGTTACTAAGCAATGAAATGGAAGTGACTATACTCTCTCGGCTAAAATGCGAGCTTTGTCGGGGGCACCAACACCTACAACAATTAGCTTCACTCAAGCAGCCTCGAATATCTCCTTCGATTCTTTAAGCACCGAAGCGAGCTCCTAGCTTTACGGTGCAAAAGAAGAAAACCGTCAAAACCACAACTACCTTTAATTAGATAGCAAACATATCAATATGATAGGCAAACAAAATAAATTGAAAAACAAACAATTTATACATTGTTTACCAGCAAGAGCATCCAAAATGTCTCAAAATGGCTAAAACTGCTATTCCCTGAAAGAAAACGCCAATAATTTCATTCATCAGGAAAAGAGCTTCAATGCTAGGCATTCCTATACTTTACATGAAACTACCTTATTAATTCAACTACTTTTAGTCTATTTCATTAAAAATTAAGATCTAAACAGTCTATCTATGGAAATCAATACCTGAGAAAGTAATACTTGTGTTCAATTTTCACAGTCAAATTATGAAGAATTCGAAAAGCAAAAATTAAGAATAATCAACGATGTTATGAGATATGACCTCGTTTTGATCCCAGAGGTCGTTGAACTTGACAGATTGACCAGAGGCGGTGATTATGCATTGGCGCACTTCTCGGCTTCCTCCTCATTCTTCTTGGAGGTGCGGGAATTGGCGCCCTCGGCTTTCCGCCAGTACTACTCCTCCTTCTCCCGCATCTCGCGATCCTTGCGGTTGGATTCCACATCTCGAGAACTTTTCCGATGGAACGACGTCGGGAGGAAAGATAGAACGACAAATAGTTGATCGACGTAGAAGGGAACAATATAGGTTGGCCAGTGATTGGGAAAAACAGTGTCGTTTTAGTTACTTAGGGTAGTCAAAATGACTCAAATACCCCTAGTTGACAGACAGAAAACAAACAATATCTATTATAAGGTGCTTGGCATATTAGCTTATTATGTATATTGTAGAAATATACATTTTTTAAAACAAATATACAACGACGACTAACAAGATTTCATATAATAGTGTTATTGATAGTGTATTAACAATATATTTAGTCAAATCTACCCAATGTTATATAATAAAGATAAAACCATGAACCTTTCATCGGGGCAATGAGTGCACGACCATTTAATGATAATGTTGATAAAATATGTTCAATTCAATAATACCTCAAATGATTTTGACAAAATTATATAGTTACTCACTATTTTTAATAGAAAATGTATAATATACAGTTGGATGCAATTGGAAACGTAATCGCATTCACACGAGCTAATTCAAGAACGATAATTGAGTTTGAAAGCAATGAACTCAAAATAAACTATGGAATCCAAAAAATCTGTCGGACATTTTTTGAATTGAATCAAAGATATGTGAAACCAGTCTTCCTATATCCGGCACTTTCATTTCCAAAGAACTCGACCTCGAGTTCTCTTATAGACAAATGGCCTCATCCAGTCGATACTCATAAATGCCAACCACGTTAAAAGTGTTGGAAATGTTCTTGGTATGTGGAAGAAGAAATGTCACTGCTCTTCCTCGGCACCTTAATTGGACCATACTTCTGGTATGCAACTTGTTGTATGTACATACTGGAAACCTATCCTCGCACAGGAACACCATTCATCACCCTTTTAGAAAAATTGACCCGCATCCGCCTGTCAGCAGAAGTTGTGCTCTTCTTTGCAGTAGCCTCTTTTCTATCCTAAATTTAGCCTTAATAAAACTCCTTAGTAGCTTCAATCTCCCAAGCCATATTTTAGCCATTGTACTAACTTCAGGCGCCCAAGAAACTCGACCAGATTAACCACGTGTTGTAGAATAGAGTTATAAACCAAAAAAAAGTGGAGATTCTCCATAATTGATATCGATTACATTGTTGTGAGAAAACTCGACATGGTGCAAATCTAAATCCCACTGCTCTATTTTTCACCACAAATACTCTAAATCATAGTCCTCAATGTTCATTTGGTTACCTTAGTTTGCCCATCTGTTTGCAAATAGGATGTAGAACTCCCGTTCAGCGTAACTTTAAACATCCGTCATAGAGTGATCCAAAAATGGCTGAAAAATTCGTGTCCATGTTTGAATTAATAGACTTAGGAAAAAATAGCTTCGCTACATTGGATGCATCAACAATCTTCTTGCAGGTTATAACATGCGTCAGTTTTAAAAAAAATGACAAGTACCATGAACACAAAATTCATGTATTGCTGCGTGCAAAGCAATCCCAAAACAAAATCCATAGCTAAGTTTTGCTAAGTATCGTAAGGGATATGCAAAGGCATATAAAGGCCAATACACTCAGAAACCTGACTAATATAAATAAAATATATAGTCATGATAGTACCCGTGTCTCTCCTCGTGTGTGGTCGATAATACCTCCCCTCTAAACTAGCAATGGTCATATCTCTTTCATGTGACTATTAAGACCACAAATATAGAGATGCCGGATAAACTTATCCTTCATTTAGGAGGAAGGGGTGCACATCTGGCCTCTTTTTAAAAAAAGACAGCTATCTCAAACATGAAATTTTATAGCATTAACATTAAACACGCTGCGCTTGGGCCATAAGTCCTTGCATTCATTATCATCTTTAATAACTCTTTCAAGCACTCAAAGCCTAGAACCTCTTGTGCCAAGGTGGTAAACAAGGATGCCCTCGTGCTCAAAGCATCTACCAGCTTGTTAAGAGTCCATGATTTATGTTGAACGGTGAAAGGAAATTTTTGTATACAACCAACCTATTGTGTATGCATCTTATTTATCACTTTCTAGTTGTGAAGGAATTTCAGAGATAGATTATTGGTGAGTTGAATGAACTCCCTCTCAATGCTCTAAATACTAAAGATGGATCCCCTTTGCGAGTCATACATTCAAGTCGACATGGGCTAGACTACGAGCCTAATACACATAAGCCCATTACATAAGATGGCTACCCAATGGATCTCGCCAAAAGCTTTTGAGCACATTACAAAGAATGATTCTCCTACAATTAATCTGGATCCCTTTTGCATATCTTAGGCTCAACTCGACATGGGTCAAACTATAAGCCCAATATACTCAAGCCCATTACATAAGGTAGCCACCCAATGGATATTGCTAGGAGCTTCTTAGCTTACTACAAGGAATAATTCTCCTACAATTAATCGGATTCCATGATTACAAAGGAGATTACCATAAGTAATATTATTTCATATTTAAAACAACTCATACCATACTTACATAATTGTCAAGTCTATAAATATTGGTCGAAGGTCTCATTCTAAGATACAAAATTAATGCCCAATTTACATACAATTATCTTCCAAAAACATTTACTAACTTAAGCATTCGAACTACAACAGGGGGCATCCCTACCTTTCCATAGGTCCCGAAAAACTAACACTTACAAACTAACTACGATGGAAAACCAAGATTCCACTGTGTGGAAAATAAGGGTAAATAATTGTGTGTGTATTCATGATCTCATGATACATTATATAGCAGTACATAATACTTATACAAGTTAGGAAAATGTAATAGAATATAATTACAATTACAAGTAATATTCTATTTCCTTAATACTCCTCCTCAAGTTAGAGCATGGGGATCAGAAATGCCCAACTTGCCAAGCAGAGAATGAAACTGGTTACGTCCGAGAGCCTTAGTGAACAAGTCTGCATGTTGGTCTGACGTGTGGATATGCTGAGTAACAATAGTGCCAGATTGAACAAGATCCCGAACAAAATGACAATCAACTTCAATGTACTTTGTGCATTTGTGGAACACTGGATTTTCCACAATATGAAGAGCAGATTGATTGTCACAAAATAGCCGCATAGGAGAAGTTTGCATAACCCCTAAGTCTTTCAATAAAGACTTAAGCAATAACAACTCACAATAGGTATGAGGTAACATGTATAGAATGATACTCCGCTTCAACGGAAAATCGAGAAACAGTAGGTTGCTTCTTAGTCTTCAAGAAATTGAATCACCAATCATCACAAAATATTCGAAAAGAGAATGTCGAGTAATCGGTCATGCATCCCAATATGAATCACAGTAAGCAATCAACTGTAATGCACTACTGGAAGAGAGAAATAAACCTTGACCAGGATGGCTCTTCAGATAGTGCAACACACGAACTGCAGTTTGCCAGTGAGGAACACAATGAGACTTCATGAATTGCGTAAGTATGAACCGAATAACTAAGCTCAAGATGAGTAATGGTCAGGTATATCAGGCTCCCAACCAGACACCTATAATGCTCCGGGTTATGGTAAGCCGGACCTTCAACACGTGTCAGATCATGTTGTTGCTCCATCGGAAAGTCAGTTGGTTTAGAAGCAGATAAACCTGTATTAGATAAAATGTCTAAAGCATATTTCCTTTGTGAAAGAAACATCCCCTCCAATCTTCTAGCAATCTATATGCCCAAAAAATACTTAAGCAAACCAAGGTCTTTCATATGGAAACAAGAACTCAAGTATTTCTTGAACTCAGAGATGAGCGCAGAAGAACTACCAGCAATGACCAAATCATCCACATAAACCAGAACATGCAAAGAAACTATTCCACGGGAAAAGACAAACAAAGAGTAATTTGCCTTACTCTGAACAAAACCAAATGCTCATAGAGCCTGAGCTAATTTGGAAAACCAATTTCTAGGATCCTGGCGAAGACTATAAAGAGATTTATGAAGGCAACATACCTGACAATGGGGTGCAGCATAGCCTGGTAGAGATTGCAGAAAGACCCTTCATGCAAATCACCATGAAGGAAAGCATCACAGATATCCATCTGATGCAGACTCCAACCAAAAATGACCGCAACAGATAAGAATAGGCGAACATAGCTCATCTTTGCAACCGGAGAAAATGTCTCAGTATAATCAATCCATTTAACCTGGCGATTCGCGAGAACCACTAGGTGTGCCTTATGACGTTCAATAGTACCATCTGACTTAAACTTTATCTGGTAAACCCATTTGCAACCAATCGCCTTCTTATCCAGAGGCAGAGGGGCCAAAGTCCAAGTCTGATAGCGCTCAAGCGTAGTAAGTTTGTTTGACATAGCATCTCACCAATGAGCATGCTTAGATACCTCAGAATACGTAGTAGGATTTGCACTAGATGTTACTGCACCCAAACATCTAGAATGCATACTAGAAAAATTATCACATTTTACATAATCAGCAGGAGGATAGAGAACGCCTGATGATAGTGACGGTGCATGAGTGAACGTAAACATAAGGGGGGGTTTAGTAGTAAGAGCACAAGCATAATCATCACAATCATAATCTTCTAAAAAAGGAGGAGGTCGGCGAGCACGAATACTCTGTCTGATAGGTGGAAACTCGGTGGTGGAACTATCTGGAGCTGGAGAGGCCGCGTAAGGAGGCTGGACATGTGGCACGTGAAGTGGGTGGGAATCCATCACCGGTGGCACATGAGGCGCGTGAAGTGGCAAATTTCCTGGCGATGCAATGTCTGGCCGAGCTTGGACGAGATCCGGTGATGGAACCTCATCCACTGGGAATGGTAGATGTGCACCGGTGGGTCAGCGCCGGTAGCGATCGATGTAGAAGAGCCAGCGACAGCCGGTGGCAAAAGACCAGCGACAGCCGATGGTGGAAGACCGGTGGCGGCTAGCGTCGGAGAACCGGCAGCGGCCGGTGGCGACTGGCATCGAAGATCCAGCATCAGTTACTGACCAGCAGAGAATGATCGGTGGCAGCCAGCGGCAGTAGGCCATTCGACTCCGGCAGCGGTGATGACAAGGCCGGCAGTGAGGTGGTGGCGCCATCGGGTTCTTCTGATGAGGTCGATGTCAGAGTTGCAAAATATGGGAACTGGCCTTCAAAAAAATTATCTTCCCGACTGGTAAAGATTTCGCGGGATTCCAAGTCAAAAAGACAATAGCCTTTCTTTCCGGCAGGTTAACCAAGAAACAAACAACGTCGACTTCTTGGTGCAAACTTGTCACAATATCTGGGATCATGAGCAGCAAAACACAAGCATCCAAAAACTCTTAAGGATGAGTAATTTGGAGCTTGCCCATAGAGCAACTCAAAGGGAGTACGACCATTGAGATGCTTTAATAGTTTCCGGTTAATCAGATAAGCAGCAGTAAGAACACATTCTCCCCGAAAATCAATTCGAAAACTGGCTTAAAACCATAAGGCACGCGCCACATTGAGTAAATGGCGATGCTTTCTTTCAACTCGACCATTCTGCTATGGTGTATTAACCATAGATGTCTGAAAGATGATCCCAGATGCAGTAAAATGAGATCTCAAAGGCAAAAATTCAGTCTCGTTATCAGCCTAAACACAGAGTATGGTTCGGCCCCACTGGTTCTTCACCAAGGCACAAAATTTCAAAAATCTAGAAGTTACTTCCGATTTAGCCACTAATAAATAAACCCAAACAGCTCGGGAATAACCATCAACTATAGTTAAAAAATAAAATGCACCACTAGAAGATTGTGTTCTATAAGCATTATAAACATCACAATGAATTAATTGAAATAGTGCAGTAGAATTTGTAGAACTCAATGAAAAGCTATGTCTAGTCTATTTTTCTCTATAACATATAGAGCAAGGAACAGAAGTCTTATTAGTGCTAAAATCAATAGAAGAAACAGAAGACAACACCATAGAGGAAGGATGTCCAAGACGCTGATGCCATAATTCAGAAAAAGACACAGAAGCAACTGCTAGAAGAGACTGTGGGATAGGAGGATGATCACGAGTATCCAGCAAATGAAGCCAAAACACCCCCCCCTTCTGTTCACCCACGCTAATCACTTTCCTCGTACTGATTTTCAGTAAAATGCAATAGTTTTCAGTAAACAAATCTAGACATTTTAAGGCAGATAACAATCTAGAACATGATATAAGTTGCACCGCAAAGTATGTATATATAGCACATGAGTAAGAGTGACAACACCAAAGCAAATAGAACCGTATTGGGTAGTAGATGACATAGATCCATCAGGCAGAACAACATTCACAGTGTCAATAACAATAGTAAGATCAGTAAGAGAACCCTTGTCACTAGTCATGTGATATGAGGCTCCCGAATCAAGTATCCATGGTAAAGTATACTTACCTGACCCATTGTTAGTAAGAGAATTGAACTGATTAAATAAATTCATGGTCATGCTCTAATGGTCATCAGACAGAGCAGGGCAAAAATTGGATTGGGTAGGGACACGACCAGAGAAAGCTTCCGCCACTAGGACAAGAAGCGACACGGCAGCACCGGCAAATAGCTGTGGGAGTGGAAGAGATGTGGCGGATCCTCCGTTCATAGTGGTGGCAGTCGGCCGAGAGGCTAGTACCGACCTCCTGGCGGCGCTGGATTTCTCCATCAACCCCTTAAACCATTCTGATACACCAATGATCTGGAAGCAGGAATCCTTATCATGACCCTTGCGGTGACAATGTGTACAAACAAGATTCTTGCTGTCAGATGCAGAAAGAACAACTGGCAAAGAACTTTTAGGTGGACCATGGAGTTAGAAGAAAGCTCACGAGATCGGATGATAGCTCGATGATTCTCCTCCTGGGCAACAAGGGCATATACTTTCATGACAGGCGGCATCAGATCTATGCTCATGATATGTGATCGCAAGGTATGAAAGCTTTCGCCGAGGCCAGAGACGAATTGGTAGATCAAATCCTTCTCCTTTCTCGGAAGACTCTTGCGGAAATATTGCAATGGCACAGTGCATTGCTCTCTTCACAGTCACAAACTAGAGGAGGCCGCATGTAGTGGTAGTCTACAAACAACTTCTTCAGTTTGCCAAATTAAATGTCGATGGGCTGACCGTTCTGCCTACAACTCTGAATAGCCTCTTGCACTTGTAAAACTTTCATACTATCGCAAAGAATAAATCGTGCCTTCAGGCCATCCCACAGTTCCTTAACTGTGGCAAACGAGCTTGTAGAAGATCTCAACACTGGATCCAGGGTTTGCAAGATCCAGCAGACAAGAGTAGCACTAACCCCAGGCTAATCAGCAGCATCAGGATGACCATCCTGGGGTTTGGTAATGGATCCATCAATTAACCCAATCTTGTTCTTAGCAAGCAAGGCACGACACATCACGTCAGACCATTCAATGTAATTTTCTTGACCTTTCAGTATGTTTGGTATAATTTGTAAACTTGGACCATTGCCAGAGCCAATAAAGTAAGGATCATTCGACACATGACCAATAGGTACAGCAGTCCGAGGGCCAGATTGCAACTGCAACTACTTCAGTAAAGTCCCAATCACATCATAACCATTCGTATCCTGAAACTTCGGAACCTCATGTGCAACATCAGCACGAGCCTGTTCTTTGGGATTGCTTCCGGAGCCAGACATAGTATAAATTCAGGTACAAATCAGCAGTGAATACAATAATCAGCAGCGGATCGGATGTGCAAGATGCGGCGGCGCGTGGCATTGACGATGACGGCATGTGGGACTTCGGGATCGGCGCATAGGAAGTAACTAACGATCAGATCAGAGATGTGATGGAGCTGACGGAACACCGCAACCAGACTGTGGCGAGCGGCGATCGGTAAGCGGCGGATACGGCGAGCGACAATGGTGGTGGAGATAGCGGCATGTGAAGACAAACGCGCGGCAGATGGGCAGCGCTGGAGCTCGGTAATGATAGGAAAATTTTCTTTAAGGTTTCAGGATTTTAGCCTCTGTAACCATGTGGAAAATAAGGGTAAATAATTGTGTGTGTATTCATAATCTCAACATACATTATTTATTAGTACATAATACCTATGCACGTTAGAAAAATATAGTAAAATATAATTACAATTACAAGTAATATTCTAATTCATTAATAAACCACTAACAACAATATTAATATTAATGTGACTATAAATTATCTACCACCAAGTAAAACGGTGCATTCTCATGAGATGATTAATTAAACAATAACGTCGGTCATCAGGATGCTTGGTGAGAATAATCAATTACTCGCAGGTATAATGAATTAATACTAAAGTACTTTTAAGTGTTCACAAAAGTGATAAATATGTGAAGGAATGGGTCGATTTACAAACCATATACAAATCCTACCATTTTACGACCATAACATTAATAAAAAGGCATGCTAACTGAATTAGGGCTGCTTTGTGGTGAAGTGCCTCTTGCATCACGGAGACGCTCATGTCCCGGATGATTTTCTCTTCTATCACTGTGACTCTCAGGTCCTAAATGACTTTCCAGATACTTTTTCAAGGCATCTTCGTCCACTGTTCTCGGATAATTTTTCACATTATAATTTTCATGTAATTCTGGACGAGGTTGCTCTGCGCTATAACTCTGAATCGCTCCTAGATGGTTGCCCATGGTTTGGATGCAAAATTGCTCGCACGCATTCGAGCAAATTCCAATGGTGGCCTTTCCCACCCTCATGCACGTCGGCATGCATAGTTTCGCGCAAGCCGTCAGTGCTCTCGCCGGATCGGGTCCGTGTATTAGAATCAAAGCACAAATTAACAAAAATGATACGTTTAGGTTTTGTTTAGAACCTCTACCGTACGAGCATTTCTTGGTAAAGCTCATTTTTTTTTTTTTTATGGACTTCAAGTAAAATGATTTCGTTGGCTGTCACTTTCTTGCTTCAATCATTTATAGAAACAAGTCTTGACTTGGAGAAAATGTGAATGGCGAGGAGTATTATTTGGGGAGGATTGAGGGGTACAATTTCTTTATGGCCAAGGAAAGCCGGACAAAAATTATGGTCAATCAAGTATTTGACTTTCATTCTATTGATGGTAAAGATTGGTTGGGTTTTGATGGTTGGGCCAATCCTCTACCCACCCTTCATTTTGACCTTAATTAAGTTTAGTAATTTGCATCTACTTTGTGTATGTATCATTTATTATTTATTTATATATAAATATATCAAGATTGATTTTTATGAGAATGTCTCGTGTTAAACCGCCTAACGATTAGATCAATCACGTAAAAATTCATTTCTATAATTATTTAAGGACTATTATGATTTATAGGGCAAACGATTGTCATCGTTCACCTTTGGCCCTCCATTTTATTTTTGAACACTCTTGGCCCCTAAACTAGCATACGTGTAAACCCGTGGCACTTCCGACTAGTCAAACCATCAAATTCAGCTTCCGTTGACATTTTTTAGTGGCAAAAATGTTTTTTCCTATTCAATCCCATAATTCTTTGCAATTCCGAAGAATGTATTCTCAAGCCGTGCGAGATCCGGTTGAGATATCTTCCCTAGCCGTTATGATGTTGTCGACGATGGCGAGATCCGAGTTGAGTTTATCATGTGTGCGCAACGCACAGCTGGTGAAGACATTCTTCTGATTTATAAATAATTATAAGGTTGATAGGAGAAGATATTTTTACTCCTCAAAATGTCAACAAAAGTTGAACTTATTAGTTTGACTAGACGAAAGTGGTACAACTTAACAGTTATGTTAATTCAGGGCCCAAGAGTGTTCAAAAATAGATTTGAAGGTGAAAGGTGAACGAAAACAATAGTTTATGGGTCACTGAAGTCGTTTGCCTTAATTTATATTGACACATATTTTAAATAAATTTCAAAATTTTGGGAAACTCACTGTAAAAAAACATTTAATCATCTCATTAATAAGATTAATTATAAAATAGAATCATTTCTATATTGGATAGGATTATCCCAAACACCATATAATAGAAATTGTTTGTTTTTTGAATGGTGCTGTCAACCGGAAATATTTAAGTCATTTTAACTAACCCAAAACCAATATTATAATATGTTACTATTTTAATTATTGACTATATATAATCAATGATAACTTGTTAACATACTATATTATAATTTGTTGCTGATTTTAATTCGTTACTATATATAATTAATGTTAAAATACATAACTTCTAAAGATATATTTATAACCATAAATATTTTATTGTACCACTGGATAATACCCGGACCAATGCACGTATTTATAAACGAAAATGGAAAATGTATTGTAATCTACAACTTTAATAGGTAATGATTTTTTATTATATGGAGTCTGTCTCTTAAAAGACGGTATTTTCATAAGTCATGGAAAGACCAAGGTTTAAAGTGTGAATTAGAAGAAATTAAGATAATTTTTTTGGGTTGCATGAATCGGGTTATAAACTTTATAACTACTACACGTTGCATAATAAAATTTTAATATTACAACTAAGACCTTTTACCTTTTATTATTCTAATTAAACCATATTTTTCCATAAGTCTATGGAAAGACCGTATTTCCCAACACTTTTGCCTATATGCATATGAGAATTACATACGACGCAATATTTAAAATAAATTATTATTTATTAATATTATAATATATTTATTTTAAAAACAAAAAATATAATATAATTTATATCATGCGATGCATGGTTCATAATTATTAATATCTTATATGTAAAATATAATTTAATTTACTACTATTATTTATTGATAAATAATGGGAGAACGACTTTCCACACCCTCTAACTCTTTCCCATCTTATCCTTTTGGGCCCCCATTTTTTCAATCATTTTCGTCCCTGAACTAAAAAAACTGCTAAATCATAATCCTTGCATCTTGTCAAAGCGTTAACGTTAGTCAAAAACCTTAATTTTAAGGGGAAAATAGTCATTTTCCCTTGTTCCTTTCTATTTTCCAATTTCTTTTTTTTCCATTTTTTCCTTTTTATTTTATTTTTCCCCTTTCCCCTTTCCCCTTTCCCCTTTCCCCTTCTTTTTTTTCTTTTCTGTTTTCCCGTTTTCCCTCAACATCGTCTCTCCCATCTTTCTAGTTGCCGCCTCGCCACCACCCTAACCAGTCAGCCCCACCACCGCCCCATCCTGCCAGTCACGTCGCCTTCCAATATTAAATGAGTGATAAATGAATAGTGGCCTTGAGTTGGAGTTGAAGTCGGAGTCAACTATTTTTTCGTCGGTTAGGAGAGTTCACCAACAACCATTCATCTTCCTAGTTAGGCATTGGTCCTATGTCAGAGTCGATTGATGGAGTGTGGAAAAATTGAAGCAGAGGTGGGGTGTGGTGTGTTGATGGAGTCATCGGCGGTGGGAAGATTGAAGGTGGGGCAATGGAGTCGGGTTCGACGGAAGGGGAAGGGCAGAGGAGAAAAAGTGAAAGAAGAAAAAGGTAAGAGAAAAATAGATAAAGGGGAAAAGGAAATTAGATAAAGGTAAAAAGGTAAAAGAAAAAATAGATAAAGGGCAAAAGAAAAAAAGGTAAATGTGAAATTACTATTTTGCTATCAAAATTGATGCTTTTGACTAAACTTAACGCTTTGAATGGACGGAAGGACTACAATTTAGCAATTTTTTTAAATCAGGGACAAAAGTAATTGAAAAAAATGGGGGCCTAAAATGGTAAGATGGGAAGAGTGGGAGGTCGTTCACCCTTTTTATTTTTGGAATAAATCGACTTTCATTTCATTGAGTAAACCAGCTTTACAACTTTCTTCGAACCCTACAAATCAGCTACCATAAACTGTGCACAATGCTTTCTAACTTTAGGACTCGTCCAAGTTCTATACACCACACTATCCAAAATTATTTTCCTCACATCAATTACATTTACTACCTCACGCTGCCGGAAACATACCTCATTTCGGACCCTCCATACCTCATATACCGTCTCAGCAGTCAGTGTCTTCATTAGAGTAGCTCGCCACCCTTTTCCCTTACACCTGCATGTTATCCACTTCAGTTCCTCGGTCCACTACTGTGGCCTTCTCCAAATCTGTGCCCATTGCAATACAGCAGCCCACACAAACAGTAGGTGATGTATGTCTTCTACTTCACCACACAAGGCACACATGTCATCAGCCAGCAAACCAAATTTTTTCAACCGTTGTTTTGTTGGTAGTCGTCCATGACATGTCAATCACAGAGTAAATTGTGCCCTTGGTCGAGCTGAATTACCACAGAAGAGGTTCCTCCATTCTACTCTCCCTCGTTCACCCTTTTTATTAATACATGAAAATAATATATATTTTTGTAAAGATGAAAAATACATTTTATAAAAATAACCGTAAATAACATATTGATAAAAATATAAATATTTTAAAAATTAATTAATAATATTTAATAAATTTCAGTAAAGCTATATTTTTAAGGAAATAGTTAAAGTATTGTTAATTGCAATTTGAATGAAAATAATTGTATTTTTATTTGTGAGTTATATATTTTACTAGTGGATTACCTTCGTGCGTTGCGTGATATCATAATTAAAATATTGAGATTACGTTTTATTTAAAATTTAAAGTTTAGTCATAAGAAAAAAATATATGAGTTATGAAGTGAAATAATTAATTTAGTAGAAACCTTCAAATATTGAATACAATAAAAAAATAGTTATTTTTATAATATTTCATTCAATTATTTAAACATTATTTATTTATATGTTGAAATTCATTTTAAAAGATTGTCATAATTATATGTATCCCATTGCAATAAATAAAAGGAAATATCAAATGGCCTTATTAGTCTCACTAATTATAAAATGTTCTCATTTAACAAGAGTGAGCCTCTTGATAGGCGGTCTATCCATAAACTTATGAACATGTCACTTATTTTTTTACCTTACACACTACATTTGTTAAATTACATATAAAATTTAGAATATTTGAAAATATTTTTTATATAATTTTTTAAATATTTTCACCTTCAAATACATATTATTACTTATTTGAAATTATAAAATACAATATTTAAATTTTAGAAAAAATTACAACATTTAAGGTGAAAGCCCCTGTGGACAGTTCATAATCTTATGGAAATGTCGCGTTTCCTGAGACTTTCCCATTTAACAATTAGTCGGTCTAAAACAATCTTTGTCATACATTAATAAACAAATAATACGTATACATATTTCTATCAAAAATACTCTATCATTGTATAAAAAAATTTGAACATTTGTTATTTCAGATTATATGTTTATTTGATTTTCTTCAGTGATATATACACATATAGATATGGTAAAATAAGATATTTATTATTTTAAATATATCTCTAGAATTTATATATTTTATATAGTAAAGAATTAAAATCAGTAACAAGTTATAATATTAGTATATTAACCAGTTATGATTGATTATCTATGGTAAATAATTAAAATCAGTAACATATTATAGTATTAGAATGTTATTTTTAGACAGCTTGGGTTTAGTTTGGTTAAAATGACTTCAATATCCCCGATTGAAGAACCATCCATAGCAAATAATTTCTATTATATGGTGTTTTGGATAATTTAAAAAGTATAATTGTAATTTTAAATTGAATGAAAATAAAATCCAAAATTTATTGAATATTTACATATTAGTATTTTCAAAATTTAAAGTTGGAATTGAAGAATTTATGCTATAGAATTTTATTACTCATTTTTGTATGAAAAATTAAGCTATAAAGTTAAGAAAATGTAATACAACCCAAATAATAAATAAATGAACTTTTATTAGCCTTGCAAATTCGATTGAGGGCTCGCAACTCATTTTTACGTGTAAAGAGTATATTTCAAATATTAGAATTAAGGAATGTATATTGTTTAATTGTTACACATGAGTGTAAATTTTCTTTGATTGCAGTTTAATTGATACACGTTAAATAAATATGAGTTAATTGATACATATCATATAATTTCCTTTGATTCCATCTTTTGAATTCCGCAAAAGTTAATGTGAGGTAAAATATTACTTTGATTCCAACTTTTGAATTCCACCAAAATTAATGAGAGTTAAGTATTCCATTGATTCTATCTTTTGATTTCCGCCAAAATCAATGTGAGTTAAAGAATTTTTTAAAATCAGGTGATGTGGCAATGTTTGGTATTGCCAGCCAGGTGTTAAAATTTTGTGAATGGTGTTGTGGCTAAGTGTGGGATGCCACTTAAGCAAGTGGTTGCTCTTTTAGTAGTAAATATAGATATCTATACATATATCCCTGAAGAAAATTCAAAGAAATACATAATCTAAAATAATAAAATGTTCGGATTTTTTTATACAATGATATAGTACTTTTGATAGAAATAGTTCGTCTCTTGAAAGACGATATTTCCATAACTTACGGAAAGACCAAGGTTTAAACTGCAAACTAGAATAAATCAAGATAAAATTTTTGGATTGCATTAATCGGGTCATAAACTTATAACTATTGCAGGTTGCATAATAAACTTATAATATTGCAACTAAAACCTTTTAACTTTCTATAGTTATAATAAAACCATGTTTTTCCATATGCTTATGGAAAGACGGTATTTTCCAAGATTTTTCCTAATAGAATTATGTATACATATTATTTATTTATTAATGTATAACAAAATTTTGTTTTAGACCGACTTATTGTTAAATGAAGACATTTTATAATTGAGACTAATAAGGTCATTTGACATTTCTTTATTTATTGCAATGAGATCATATAACTATGATAACCTTTTAAAATGAATCTTGACATATAAATAATTATCTTGTAAATAACTTGAATGAAATATTATAAAAATAATTAGCTTTATTGTATTCAGTAGTTAACGATTTCTAACTAAATTAATTATTTCATTTCATAATTCGTATAATTTCTCTTAAATGGCTAAACATTAAAACTTTAAATAAAATTAATTTCAATATTTTAATTAATCACCATCTCCACTAGTTCTAATGTATGGAATGAGATGTGAATATAATTTTGAGATAGGAAGGTCAGCAAACATGATTCCATACTTGTTTCGATTTTTTAACATCACTATGATTGTTATTATTATAATTATAATTATTATAATTTTTTATACTAATAATACTCTTTTTATTTTTACGACATTCTTCATTTCAATCTATTTATTTTATTTTTTCAATTCTCAACTTAATTTCTTACACTTATCTTATTAATCAAAATCCATATGTGTGTGAAACCACATGACCTAAAATCCTCCCCGCCGCTACCCTTTCCCATCTCTTAAACTTCTACTTTTTTTTTTGTCATCTTTCAATACTGGGGAGAGCGGGAAACAACATATTACTTTAATTGATATTTTTTTGAATGTTCATGTTATTGAATAAGTATAAACTTTGTCTGAAAATATTAGTATTACTTTTCGATATGGTCAGTTGGATCATTGTCTTCATTTGATCACTCGCTTTAGTTGTTCACGCGTTAATGTATTATGCTTGATCTGTTTGTACATGTCGTATAGTATTTTTATTTGTACTTTTTGTATTAGGGATTCTATTTATTTGAACGTATCAATTTGTATTTTTTAAGTATTTACAGTTCAGACAAATAGATTGTGCTCCAGATCAAATGTCATTGCGCTTGTAGTAGAAGAGATCCACATTCGGTGCAGTGTTGCGTAATATACTCATCTCTGTCAAGTGATTATGGTTTTTGCCAAAAATATGTTTTAATATAGTGTTTATTGGATCTCTAACTTAGAATAGTACATGTTAGACTAAATCAGACTCATGATTAGATTATGATTTATTCTTATTAGAGTTCTTTCCTTATTATACCTCTATTGTACTCTCTGTATATTTAGATATCAATAATACAATTTATTATGGCATGTCATTCTATCATAGTATCAGAGCGAGTTCTGATCCTAAGCCATAAATTTTAATTTATTGTTCAGCGCCTTAAATTTTGTCCGGCCATGATTCCGGCGAATTTCCGATCAAACTCCGGCAGCTTCTTTCTGTTCATTGTGCTCCAATCGGCGTCGTCATCTTCCGCTCCTTTCTGTTCTTGATTCCGCTCGTCAATCGTCCATCATCAATCGTCCAACAGCGGCGTACAACAGCGGCGTCTTCCTCCGGCAAGTTCTTCAGTAGCGGCGAGTTCTTCATTCTTCCCGGCTGACGTTTCCATCAGCGGCCGACGCCTTCACATCGACGTCTCCAGCGACGAGTTCTTCCATCAGCGGTCGACGTCTTCACATCAGTGGCCGACGACGAGTTCCATCAACGGCGAGTTCCTCCAGCGCCACGTGCATTTTCCAGCGCGTGAAATTCACGCGCCAGCTCAGCCGAAGAAGACATCTCCAGCGCGTGAATGACGCGCAATTTGACTCGCGCATCAAGTGAATTTCTCGCGGGCGTCAATTTATCGCGAGTTGAACCTATTTCTCGCGAATTGAACCTGTTTCTCGCGAGTTGAACCTATTTCTCGCGAGTTGGACCTATTTCTCGCAAATTGCTCAAATTCTCGTCAGCACCCAGTCAATTTCTGTGCAATTTCGGTCCTTTACTGTGGTTTATTTGGGCCCTATATCTCGGGAAGATTGCTCCACTAATTGGATTGCAGACAAGGTGTTGTTTCAGGCCAGTTTGAATGGTTCCAACCATCATCCTTCGTCGAATCAGTGGATTGTTGATTCAGGTGCTACATCTCACATCACTGCTCACACCAGTCATCTTGATAAGGTACAACGTTATCGTGGTTCTGATTCTATTCTTGTTGGAAATGGTGAAGCATTATCTATTTCTCACATTGGTCAATGTCATTTATCTGGTTTCTCTGTTAATGATGTTCTGGTAGTTCCTAAGATTACTAGAAGCTTATTATCCATCAGTAAGCTTACTCGTGATTTACATGTCCGTATTATATTTGATGCCGATACATTTTGTATTGAGCATAACCATACATGGACGATAATTGGTAAAGGCCGTCTTAGTTCAGGTCTTTATTTTCTTGAGACTGGTGATTCCAGCTTTTTAGGCAAACTACGCTCTACAAAGCTTCATGCTTCTTTTGAGCAGTGGCACTCTCGCCTCGGTCATGTGTCTCATGATACTGTTCAGTTATTAAATCGACGGGGCCTTATTTCTGTCACTTCTGCTATGCCTGCACCTGTCAGTTGCTCTCCTTGTCAGATGGCCAAGAGTAGCCATTTGCCCTTTTCCACCAGTGACAAACGCGCTACTGGTTTATTGGATAAAGTACATTGTGATTTGTGGGGACCAGCTCCTGTTTTATCTGTCGGTGGTTTCTCTTATTATGCCGTTTTCATTGATGATTTTTCGCGATTCACATGGTTTCTTCTGATGCGGCATAAGTCAGATTTCTATGACACTTTTATCCAGTTTCAAAAATTCGTTGAGAATCAATTTTCTGCTAAGGTTAAAAATTTTCAGACCGATAGTGCACCGAGTTTACTAATCACCGACTTCAAGCTCATCCCATATCATGTGGCATTCATCATCAGATGTCCTCGCCCTATACACCTGCTCAAAATGGCCGGGCTGAGCGGAAGCATCGTCACATCACAGAGACTGGTCTTGCTATGCTTTTTCACTCTTCTGTGCCGCACTGTTATTGGGTGGAAGCTTTCTCCTCTACGGTTTACATGATTAACCGTCTGCCTAGTTCAGTTCTGAGTGGAAAATTACCTTTTGAGGTTGTTTTTGGTCATGTGCCTGACTATACTCTCTTTCACCCGTTTGGTTGCCGTGCATTTCCATGTCTGCGTGCCACTGCTACTGATAAGTTTGCACCTCGATCTATTCCCTGTGTTTTTATTGGCTATAGACCTCGTCACAAGGGATTCCAGTGTCTCGACCAGACTTCTGGGCGCATATATATCTCTCGCCACGTTCGTTTTGATGAAACTTTCTTCCCTTATGTTCATCTTCCACGGACAGTCATTCGATTTCAGATCTGGAGATTTCATCATTTTTTGATGGAACTGTTACTCCATCGATTGGGATCACCACACCTGTGTCTGTGCCTGTTCCAGCCGCCCCTCCTTCACCACCATCTTCCATCTGGACGGTTGACCTGGACCTAGCTCCTTGGCCACCGCCCACCATACCTCAGCCGCTGCCCATCACTTCTCAGCCACCGTCTCAGCCACCGGCCACCACATCTCAGCTTTTATAAGCTATTATTTCTCCGGTGACTTCCGACGGCCACTCTCCGGTCAGCGCATCTCGATCTTCCTTGGTGTCATTAGCTGGTTCGACTCCTCCATCTTTGCCGCCCTTGCTTCGTACTCATCGGATGGCCACTCGGTCTTCTACTGGTGCCATTCAGCGCCGGGATTATTCAGATATTATTGCTCATGGTCTCACTGCCACACTTCTCTCTCAGACAGAGCCCACTGATTATCGCTCTGCCCTTTAGGATCCAGCCTGGGTTTCAGCCATGGATGATGAGATGGCAGCTCTTCGTGGTCAGCACACTTGGGATTTGGTGGCTCGACCTTCGAATGTCAACATTGTTGGCTCCAAATGGGTCTATAGGCTCAAGTATCTACCATATGGCACTCTTGAGCGTCACAAAGCTAGACTTGTGGCGCAGGGTTTCTCGCAGATTCCGGGTTTTGATTTTGACCACACTTTCAGTCCTGTGGTCAAAGCCTCCACTGTTAGGACGGTTCTCGCCATAGCCACCATGCGTTCCTGGCCACTTCATCAGTTAGATGTCAAGAACGCTTTCCTTAATGGTGTTCTTGATGTTCCAGTCTACATGAAGCAGCCCGTTGGTTATCAGGATTCTGTCCATCCAGACTATGTTTTTCGTTTACGAAAGGCCTTTTATGGTCTTAAGCAGGCTCCCCGGGCTTGGTTCCTGCGTTTCAGCAGTTATCTGACACAGCTTGGTTTTTGGTGCAGCTCAGCTGATACTTCTTTGTTTGTCCTTTCGAGAGGGTCATCGTTACTGTACCTACTTGTGTATGTGGATGATATCATTCTTACAGGCAATGACTCGACTCTTCTTCGCCAGTTCATTGATCGGACACACAGAGAGTTTGCGATCAAGGATCTCGGTGCTCTTCATTACTTTCTTGGTCTTGAAGTTTCGCCTACCTCCTCAGGATTACTGCTTGGGCAAGCAAAGTATGCTCAGGATATTTTGAATCGGGCCGATATGTCTGACGCGGCACCTGTTTCTACTCCATTTGTTGTTGGTTCTCAGCTTCACAGCTCTACCAATCCTCCCTTTCGGGATCCTACACTTTATCGTTCTCTTGTTGGTGCTCTCCAGTATCTCACCATCTCTCGCCCGGATTTGGCATTCTCGGTCAACACGGTGAGTCAGTATCTTCAGGATCCCAGAGATGACCATTTTGCTGTTGTGACTCAGATTTTGCGGTATGTTCGTGGCACTCTTCATTTTGGTCTTCGGTTTTGTTCTGCTAGTACTCCTGATGTGTTAGGATACTCTGATGCTGATTGGGCTCGCTGTCTGGAGACTCGTCGGTCCACTTATGGTTATGCGGTTTTTCTTGGTGGGAATCTGGTTTCTTGGAGTGCCAAGAAATAACCCACTGTTTCTCGCTCTAGCACTGAGTCTGAATACCGTGCTCTCGCCAACACTGCCTCATAAGTGGTCTGGCTCACTCATTTGCTTCGTGATCTTCGAGTTCCGCTTTCTGGTTCTCCAATATTGTTATGCGACAATAGTAGTGCTATGTTCTTGGCTCAGAATCCAGTGGCGCACAAGCGGGCGAAGCACATCGACATCGACTAACATTTTGTTCGTGAGTTGGTGACATCCGGAAAGCTGCACGTTGCTCATGTTCCGACTTCTCTTCAGATTGCGGACATTTTCACCAAGGGGCTCTCTCGTCCTCTGTTCGAGTTCTTTTGGTCCAAGTTGTGCGCTGGCGAGCATCCGACGCTTCGCTTGAGGGGGGGTGTTAGACTAAATCAGACTCCTGATTAGATTATGATTTATTCTGATTAGAGTTTTTTCTTTATTATACCTCTATTATACTCTCTATATATTTAGATATTAATAATACAATTTATTACGACAAATTATTCTATTAATACATATGATTGTTCTAATTAGGTAATAATATTAGAAAATTGGAAGAGAATTTTAGTGCATGGAGGATTTAGCCTAGTGGTGGGGACAAAGGTGCTTGTAATGAGTGGTGAATCTGAAAGTGAAAGGATCTTCAATTTTCTCACCTACTACAGCATATTCATCAAGTGGTTGGTCATGGTGGCTGCCCGTCTCTCCTTCCGCTTCCTCCTACCAAACCCACAAAAGGTGTTATTTTCATCAACCAAATCACTCCAAAAAGCCTACATTTCTCAACAATTTAAAAGGATCCTGCCGCATACGGTGGTTGAAATTGTCGTCACGTGAATTTCATATTACAACATCGAGTTATATATACAAGCAATTAATAGCAAAAGTTTTGGAAGTGAAGGTGATAAAACCGAATTATAAATACATGCTAAAATTATATAAATGTGGAAAGTGTCGATCTCACTCAAATCGATCTGACTTTTTTTACTTAACCATGTTTTCTAACTTTGAGTTGGATTAAGTTTTGATCGGATGTTGACCCAAACTTGATTTGTTTATTTATTGTACAAATTTAATAATATATACAACTTTGAAATAATTTGACTAAAAACGATCTAACCCAAAATTTTTCGTATAGAATTTTATTTATATTATTTAATCTTGACAATCTATTATAATTTAAAACTTTAGATCGAGTTACGCTAATTGACTTGATCCGATTTACAAGTTAAAATATTGAATAATGTAAAAAATGTTAATAGAACCAAGTCCAAACTAGAATTCAACATGCCATATCTAATCTCACTCCAACTTGATCCGATTCAAAAGTTCAGCTTGATCCAATCCAACCAAATCAGCTGATCAGAATACACCCCCTAAATCCCTAATCATACTTAGGGGATGACAATGGGACGGGGTGTAAATTATGGACCTTTCATAAATATGTTCGTATAAAATTTTCATATTCATATCCGTCCCATTATCCATGTCAGGTGCAACATTAAAATTCATTCTGTACCATCAGGTATTGCATAAAATCCATCATCTTCCCATCACTCACTTGTGTCTCCCTACCCACTTCAAATCCACTGTATTCACCACACTTGTGCCTTAAAAATACCAAAAATTCACTTTAAGATAGTAAATACAATATTAAAAATTAATAATTATTTACATGAAAATATTATACTCCCTCCGTACCATCATTAATTGCTTAGTTTGACTTTTGGAAGTCAAACTAACCCAACTTCAACCATTAAATTCTATTATTATATATATAACACTATTATCATAATATATGTCATTTGATTCATCATAACATGTATTTTTATATTATAATTTTTCTGATTTTCTTATACACATAAATAAAGATATTAATAGTTAAAAATTGATGCAGTTGACTTTCAAAAGTAAAATTAAGCAATTAATAGTGAGACAGATGGAGTAGGTGAGATATGATGAATAATAGTTTATTTTATATATATAATATATATATATACACGCATTAAATTAATATGTATATGGTAGGTCTAGTAGAACTGGTGTATTGTTACTGTTAGGATAAATCAGACTCCTGATTAGATTATGATTTTATTATGATTAGAGTTCTTTCCTTATTACACCTCTATTGTACTCTCTATATATTTATTAATCAATAATACAATTGATTACGGCAAATCATTCTATCATGGTATCAGAGCAAGTTTTGATCCTAAATCCCAAACCCTACTTTTTTTCAGCCGCCTCTCTCTTTTTTCGGCCGACTGAACCACCGGATTCTGCCCAAATTTCAGGCCAAATTCCGGCATCTCCAGCGGTCCGACTTCCTCGTTACAGAGGTCCAGTTTCAAGTCTCCGGCCTCCAGCGAATAACTACAAGGCCAAGGAGATCGGCACTTTCAAGCTTCTATTTCCGAGGAGATCGCCAAGTCAAGGTTTCCGCGAAGAAGATCGGAGAAGACATCGCCGAGGAGATCGCCCAGGACTGGAAGGGCGTCACCGTAAGCTCACTGTTCGGAATCAACAAGCCAAGTTTCCGTCGTGTCGTCACTGTTCAAAATCACGACGCTGAAGGAGGCCGAGCGCGTGAAGTCACGCGCGTAAAGTCAAGAAGATGAACTGTTCAGCGCGTGCAGTCACGCGCGAGCTGACTCGCCAGCAAGGAATTTTCTCGCGCTCCAATTTCTCGCGAGTTGAATCAATTTCTATCGAGGGGAATCAATTTATCGTGAGTTGAATCAATTTCTCGCGAATTGAAGTTGTTTCTCACGAGTTGCTCACAATCTCATGAGTTTTTGAAATTCTCATCAGCATCCAGTCAATTTCTGTGCAATTCAGTCTGTTGTGAAATTTGTTGGTCTTTTGCTATGGTTTATTTGGGCCCTATATCTCGGGAAGATTGCTCCACTAATTGGATTGCGGACAAGGCTTTGTTTCAGGCCAATTTGAATGGTCTCAACCGTCATTCTTTGTCGAATCAGTGGATCCTTGATTCTGGTGCTACATCTTATATCACTGCTCGCACCAGTCATCTTGATAAGGTACAATGTTATCGTGGTTCTGATTCTATTCTTGTTGGAAATGGTGAATCATTATCTATTTCTCACATCGGTCAATGTCATTTCTCTGGTTTCTCTATTAATGATGTCCTTGTGGTCCCTTAGATTACTAGAAGTTTATTGTCCATTAGTAAGCTTACTCGTGATTTACCTGTCCGTGTTATATTTGATGTCGATGCATTTTCCATTGAGCACAAGCTTACAGGGACGATAATTGGTAAAGGCCGTCATAATTATGGTCTTTATTTTCTTGAGACTGGTGATTCCATCTTTTTAGGTGAACTACGTTCTACAAAGCTTCATGCTTCTTTTGAGCAGTGGCACTCTCGCCTCGGTCATGTGTCCCATGATACTGTTCAGTTATTGAATCGATGGGGCCTTATTTCTATCACTTCTGCTATGCCTGCACCTGTCAGTTGCTCTCCTTGTCAGATGGCCAAGAGTAGCCGTTTGCCCTTTTCCACTAGTGACAAGTGCGCTACTAGTTTATTGGATAAAGTACATTGTGATTTGTGGGGACCAGCTCCTGTTTTATCTGTCGACGGTTTCTCTTATTATGTCATTTTCATTAATGATTTTTCGCAATTCACATGGTTTCTTCCGATGCGGCATAAGTCGGATTTCTATGACACCTTTATCAGGTTTCAGAAATTCGTTGAGAATCAGTATTCTGCCAGGGTTAAAATTTTTCAGACCGATGGTGGTACCGAGTTTACTAATCACCGACTTCAGGCTCATCCCATATCATGTGACATTCATCATCAGATGTCCTCGCCCCTATACACCTGCTCAGAATGGCTGGGCTGAGCGGAAGCATCGCCACATCACAGAGACTGGTCTTGCCATGCTTTTTCACTCTTCTGTGCCGCACTGTTATTGGGTGGAAGCTTTCTCCTCTGTGGTTTACATTATTAACCGTCTGCCTAGTTCGGTTCTGAGTGGAAAATCACCTTTTGAGGTTGTTTTTGGTCATGTGCCTGACTATACCCTCTTTCACCCGTTTGGTTGCCGTGCATTTCCATGTCTGCGTGCCACTGCTACTGATAAGTTTGCACCCCGATCCATTCTCTGTGTTTTTATTGGCTATAAACCTCATCACAAGGGCTTCCAGTGTCTCGACCTGACTTCTGGGCGCATCTATATCTCTCGCCACGTTCGTTTTGATGAAGCTTTCTTCCCTTATGTCTCATCTTCCATGGACAGTCGTTCGATTTCAGATTTGGAGATTTCATCATTTTTTGATGGAAATGTTACTTCATCGATTGGGGTCACCACGCCTATGTCTGTGTCTATTCCAGCTGCCCCTCCTTCACCACCATCTTCCATCTGGAAGGCCGACCTGGACCCGGCTCCTCGCCAAACGCCCACCATATCTCAGCCGCTGGCCAGCACTCCTCAGCCACCGTCTCAGCCACCGGCCACCACGTCTCAGCCAGTATCGGCTATTCTTTCTCCGGTGACTTTCGACTGCCACTCTCTAGTCAGTGCAGCTCGATCTTCCTCAGTGTCATCAACTGGTTTGACTCCTCCAGCTTCGCCGCCCCAGCCTCGTACTCATCGGATGGCCACTCGGTCGTCTACTGGTGCCATTCAGCACCGAGATTATTCGGATATTATTGCTCATGGTCTCACTGCCACACTCCTCTCTCAGACAGAACCCACTGATTATCGCACTGCCCTTCAGGATCCAGCCTGTGTTTCAGCCATGGATGATGAGATGGATGCTCTTCGTGGTCAGCACACTTGGGATTTGGTGCCTCAACCTTCGAATGTCAACATTGTTGGCTCCAAATGGGTCTATAGGCTCAAGTATCGACCAGATGGCACTATTGAGCGTCACAAAGCTAGACTTGTGGTGCAGGGTTTCTCGCAGATTCCGGGTTTTAATTTTGACCACACTTCGAGTCATGTGGTCAAAGCCTCCACTGTTAGGACGGTTCTCGCCATAGCCACCAAGCGTTCCGGTCTACATGAAGCAGCCCGTTAATTATCAGGATTCTGTCCATCCACACTATGTTTGTCGTTTGTAAAAGGCCATTTATGGTCTTAAGCAGGCTCCCCGGGCTTGGTTCCAGCGTTTCAGCAGTTATCTGGCACAGCTTGGTTTTCAGTGCAGCTCAGCTGATACTTCTTTGTTTGTCCTTTCGAGAGGATCGTCGTTACTGTACCTACTTGTGTATGTGGACGATATCATTCTTACAGGAAATGACTCGACTCTTCTTCGCCAGTTCATTGATCGGACACACGGAGAGTTTGCGATCAAGGATCTTGGTGCTCTTCATTACTTTCTTGGTCTTGAAGTTTTGCCTACCTCCTCAGGATTACTGCTTGGCCAAGCAAAGTATGCTCGGGATATTTTGAACCGGGCCGGTATGTTTGACGCGGCACCTGTTTCTACTCCATTTGTTGCTGGTTCTCAGCTTCACAGCTCTACCAGTCCTCCATTTCGGGATCCTACACTTGATCTTTCTCTTGTTGGTGCTCTCCAGTATCTCACCATCTCTCGCCCGGATTTGGCATTCTCGGTCAACACAGTGAGTCAGTTTCTTCAGGATCCCAGAGATGACCATTTTGCTGCTGTGACTCAAATTTTGCGGTATGTTCGTGGCACTCTTCATTTTGGTCTCCGATTTTATTCTACTAGTACTCCTGATGTGTTAGGATACTCTGATGCTGATTGGGCTCGTTGTCTGGAAACTCGTCGGTCCACTTATGGTTATGCAGTTTTTCTTGGTGGGAATCTGGTTTCTTGGAGTGCCAAGAAACAACCCACTATTTCTCGCTCTAGCACTGAATCTGAATACCGTGCTCTCACCAACACTGCCTCAGAAGTGGTCTGGCTCACTCATTTGCTTCGTGATCTTCAGTTTCCGCTTTCTGGTTCTCCACTGTTGTTATGTGACAATAGTAGTGCTATCTTCTTGGCTCAGAATCCAACGGCTCACAAGCGGGCGAAACACATCGACATCGACTACCATTTTGTTCGCGAGTTGGTGACATCCGGAAAGCTGCGTGTTGCTCATGTTCCGACTTCTCTTCAGATTGCGGACATTTTCACCAAAGGGCTCTCTCGTCCGCTGTTCGAGTTCTTCAGGTCCAAGCTGTGCATCGGCGAGCATCCGACGCTCCGCTTGAGGGGGGTGTTAGGATAAATCAGACTCCTGATTAGATTATGATTAGAGTTCTTTCCTTATTACACCTCTATTGTACTCTATATATATATTTAGATATCAATAATACAATTGATTACGGCAAATCATTCTATCAGTTACCTCTATATCCGTCAGGGATGGAGGCAGAAAACATGTATGGAAAAGAAATTTTTTTTTTTCAATTTTTCTTTTATCAGTGGAGCTGATATATATTTTTGAAAAAAATTTACTCCTGAGGCGCTCCTACGTCCGCCCATGACAACCGTCTCATTAGGGTAGATGTGGGGGGGACCTCCACGGTACCATCCCGGTCCATACTCCAATCATGTCAATAATCCGTACTAATAAATGAGATTTTGGGGTTCAGGAGCTGGTTCTATAGAAACAACTTGTCACATGAGGAATCGTTGAGACATGACACTCTAGAAAGGGAGGTAACCAAACAGTCAGATGGAATAGTCAATGAAATAAAGAGACCGACACAGGTTTAGTGAAATAAACAGTAAATATTACAATGCAAAACTTCCATCTGAATTGTACAAATCCTTGAAGTTCAACACTGGTATGAAAAAACGATTAGTGAAGCATAAAATAAAATTAAAGTTTCAAGGATGATGACTAGTAAGCTTATACCATCCATCCTCGGTAAAACCAACTCATCTGCACAAATCACCACACCACCTTATTCCTAGCATATTGGAAGCGGCGCACCATTCCATTCCTTCAAGCAATCCATCAACGGATCGATCAACTTCCCCTCGCACATGGCTGCGAACACCTTGTCGAACTCCTGCCCCGGAGATGTCACCTTCTCCCCAGTCAAGAAACTGGTGCCCAATTCTCCCCTCACAAACTTGTACAACGGGTATGATCTGCATTCCTTGATCCGGTTCGCGATTGCCGATTTTCCGCTCTCCACTTCACACCTTGCGCTCTCTACCTCTTTAGGCAAAATGGTTTTCAGTTCATCCTCAAACGCGGTGATCTTTTGGAAGATTGAAGTGGTAGGATTCTTTTCGCCGTCGCCGTTTGCCAGGGAATGTTCCACCAGGACTTGTCTGAGCTTCTGCATCAGGGAGTAGGTTTCGCTGCATGGATCATCAATGTAGTTGAACACATGCTCCCTGTCCACCACTTTGAGCAGGTCCTTCTCGCTGAACCGGGACGGGTGGAGTTCGCCGTTGAGCCCCATGGTTAGCACTTTCTTGGCTACAAGGCTCACCGTGTTCTTCACTGAGGCCTTCAGGTTCTCCTCAAGGTGCCTCAGGTCAATTGCTTGGCACAATGCCACCAGGTAGGTTGAGGACATGAGCTTGAGGATGTCTACTGCCTCGGCAGTTTTCCTTGACGAGATCAGGCCCAGTGAGTTCACGTCTTGGTTGTGCTGCTCGGCGCTTTGGACATGGTTGGTGACTGGATTGGCTAGGAACTGAAGCTCGGAGCAGTAGGCAGCCATGGCTATTTCAGCTCCCTTGAATCCATAGTCAAGGCTCGGGTTCCGGCCACCAGAGAGGTTTGAGGGCAATCCATTGTTGTAGAAGTCATTAACCAGCTCAGACATCTGAGCAAACATGAGCTTCCCGATGGAGGCGATAGCGAGCCGGGTGTTATCCATGGACACTCCGATTGGGGTACCCTGAAAGTTGCCTCCATGTAAGGCCTTATTCCTTGAGACATCGATGAGAGGGTTGTCATTTACAGAGTTGATCTCTCTTTCAATTGATTTTGTAGATGCCCTGATGACCTCAATCAGTGGGCCAAGCCATTGGGGGGATGTTCGCAGCGCGTAACGATCCTGTTTAGGCTTCTGCAGAGGGTCCATTTCATGGAGCTTCTGAGCTTCCTTCACAAAAGAGCTCCCATCCAAGAGGTGTTCCATGATTGCAGCAGCCTCAATCTGGCCAGGATGATGCTTCAGCTTATGAGTCAAATGGTCGGTGAACTCCGGCTTTCCCTGCATAACCTCAGCGAAGATTCCCGACAGAACTTCAGCTAGGACAGCAAGGACATTAGCCTCAAAAAGAACCATGGAAGCCATGCCAGAGCCAACAGCAGTGCCATTGACCATAGCAAGCCCTTCTTTCGGCTGCAGCTCGAAGAATCCAGTCTCCACCCCGGCCAGGCGAAACGCCTCAGCAGCATCGATCACCTGTCCATCAGGTCCAACAGCCTTGGCATTGGGCCTCCCTGTGATCAATCCAGCAATGTAGGATAGCGGGACAAGATCGCCCGAGGCTGTGATGGTGCCTCGAAGGGGCAAGCACGGGGTGATGTTGTGGTTGAGCAGCTTGGTGATCACTTCAAGAATCTCAAATCTGATGCCAGAGTAGCCCTGGAGAAGGGTGTTGATCCTCACAAGCATGGAAGCCCTGGTTGCAGAATGAGGCAGTGTGTGGGAAGACTCTGTCCCATTGCCAAATATCCCCGCATTCAGGAATCTGATAAAATGCAACAGTGTAAATTATTTGATTAGAGACAAACATTTTTACCATTGAAATCATGCAAATAATTGATGATAGCTTCCACTTTTGCTCTAACACGGAGGGCCCTAGTAACATTCCTCCTTATATGGGCTAATCATTTCAATGATTTCACTAAATCCATTGAAAAAAGGACCAGGGTTCAACCCCCAGATGAAAAAACAAAAAAATGAAAGATATAAAGAGTTTGGTTAAAAAATCTAGTACTTAATAATATAGAGAAATAATTAGTGATAATTGCAGTTTACCAAAAATTATTTCTAACCTCTTTTATTCTATTGTAGCATTATCTTTTTTCCTATTTTGGACAATAACGTTAACGTATCCTCGCATGTGGAGCCAAGAAAGTGAAAGACATAAAAAAAACTGCTTTTACAAGAGGAAAAGTTTGAAAGTAAACTAGAGAAAGTCGTAAGATGGATGAACGGTTAAACCAATTATAAAGAATTTTATTTTAATTTTTTATGGTTAAATTATTATTACTATTTATATATTATAATATATATTTTTTAAAGAATTCAAAGTTATATAAACATCTTTCCCATAAATAAAAACAACCTTAATTATAGTTTGGCAATTCGTTTTTTGTGACTTGTGAGCCTTTGTACGAGGGAAAAAGCAAATAACTCATGCACCTATTACAGTTGAGATCAAACCACCCACCCAATTTTTTCCATTAAGTTTGACCTTGAGTAAACCATACGTACTTTGAAATTTTAATGACACAATTTAACATCTTAAGAGAGAATCTAATTTTGTAGGTTAGGGGAAAAAAATCCAAAATTCCAAAACAACACGTTTACTTTATATCACTTTCCCAAAATCTTGACTTCTAAATTTCCAATGAAAATGAAATTCTATTCGTAAAAAAGATTCCACAAGACAAAAATGAGGACACTAAAAAACAAAGGCGGAACACGAATAAGATGTGAAATTCAATTTCCGTTACCTAATAAGCTCCTGCTGCAGAGCTCCGCCCTGTTTGGTCCTCCGGTGAGAGGTGGCGCCGAATCCGGTGGTGACGCCGTAGCTGTCCGTTCCCTTGCTCATGCTCTCCATCACCCAGTCGCTGCTCGCCTTCACACCGGCCCTCGCCTCCTCCGACAGCTCCACCGTGATCCCGCCGTCCGCGGCCGCCGCCACCTGTGCGACGGTGAGCGTCTCGCCGCCGAGCCTGATCACCGGCTTCCTGAACTCGCGGATCATCCGCTTCACCTCGTCCAGGTGGCTGCCCTTGAGCGCCTCCGCCGCGGCGTTCCAATTGAGCGGATCATGCACAGCGGCGGAGGGCTTCTCCACGGTGCAGAAGGCCTCCAGGTGGCCGTTACCGTTACCGTAGGCGAATTCCATTAGTTTTACAGAAATGCAGTTGATAATTAAGGCTCCCGGAGGAGGGGATTTGAATAGTTAATGAAGAGGGGAAAATTTGGGGGAGAAAGGAAATTGCAGAGCTCAATTGAGTTGAATTTCCTGAGTTTGTTGAGCCACTTCGGTGGTTTAAATAGAGCTCAGTGAGAGTTGGGTGAGGCAGGCACTTGGTAGTTGAAATCTGAACTTGGCCGTCCGATCAGGAAACCATCGACGGTTTGATGACTGACACGTGTAACCATGCATGGCAACATTTCCCACTGCAAAGCTTTTTATTTTTCATTTTTTATTATAGATTAACGTTGTTTTTGTTACATAATTTATATTTTCTTTATTATAATTATTGAATTCGACCTTGAAAGACGGTCTTACCATAATTTATGAAAATACCAATATTTAAACTATAAATTTAAGAAATTAAAGTAATTTTTTTTACTTTCATTAATCGGGTTATAAACTTATATCTACTGTACATTGTATAATAAAATTTTAATATCACATATGAAATCTTTTATCTTTCTATAATTTTAGTTCAACCATATTTTTTCATATATCTATGGAAAGACGATTTTTTCCCATAATTATTTATTCAATTCTAGTTTATAAGGTTTATATTATATTTTCGTGATAGTACATATGATAATTTCTTCTATAGTTTGTCGGTTTGAATAAATACACGTGCAAAAGCAATTGTATCCTAAATGAAAAATAAAAAGAATATAATAAATGACTGTTAGTTATTGAATGTTTGATTTGGTCGGTTTGACTAACTTTTTTAATAGTCAATTTAGAATGAATTGGACTTTATTTTGTATTTCACGGATGACAACTAGTTGTTCTTATAATAGTTATAACTAAAAGGCCAAAACGATCACCTCAAAAACTACTATCATCATCTCATCCAAGTTTTTAATATTAATATTGTGCTAAAAAATACTGTATTTTTTCTAAAAAAATTAAATGAAAAGATGGTGTGACGTTAATTAACTTAAAAGGTATAAAAAAAATTGAATGTATAACAGCTCGTTGGCGATCACAAAAAAATTAATTTGGAAGTTTCCAAATCAATGAAATATATAGTTATTAATTCATGAAATATTAAGATGGCTTTGAAAAGAAACAGAAATTACAAACGCATATTCCATATGCGATGATAAAATAATTAGTTAAGTGAAAATTAAATTCATGCAATGTGGGTCTAGACGAACCGATGCAGGCACAGAAATTATCAGGAAGCTATCGGAAATTCATGCGGAGGAATAAATTTAGGCGAAAAAAAGCTAGGAGAAGAAGCTACTTGATTAATAGGAATTATCCCATTGATTACTGTTTCCTTTACGCTTCAGACATGTTTTCGTTTCAGCCAAAGTCCAAAAAGAGTTAATGGGGCAGAAAATAATTATAAAAAAATGTGAATATTTTGAAAAAGTAGTGATCTCGTCTAAAAGTTATTAAAGTTAAATAGTATATAGTAGGAATTTAAGAATGTATCGTTTTTCATTTTAAGTAATTTACAAAGTATGTCATTAATTATGAGTTAGATGAAGATAGAAAGTATGTCAATAACAGTGGGACAGAGGGAGTAATATTTATTGTTGAGAAATTTTTTCCTTTACTTTAGACTAAGTCTTAGATAATACATAATCATTTAAAATTATGAAAATTTATTATACTAAAATTAACTGCTGAATTTTAAATTTAAATTGTATATATTATAACTTAAATATATAATAAGTCATGTATATACACGAATATAAATATATCTCATAAAAATATAATATTAAATTTAAAATAAATTCATTTCATTTAAAATATATATTATGTAAATAAAAATACAGTAATTATTCTATAATTTAGACCAGAAATGTCTCAATTATTAGTGGATGAAGAAAGGTTAAATATAGTTCTGAAATGAAACATATGATGCTTGACACTAGTAAAGTACAAATTAGTACTTTATATACTTACGGTAGTGAAATAGAGGCTAGCACGTGAAAATAAAAATATTCTAATCAAAATTTATTTTTCAAATAAAGTAAAAATGGGAAAATGCTCTTAAAAGGTAATATTTCTGCCTTTTCTATAAAGTACTTAGTTTGACTTTTTAAAGTCCTCAACCATTATATGTCATTAATATATAATACCAATATTATATAATGTGCTGTTGGATTATGATGATATATTTTTTTCAAAAAAAGTTATACACATTAAAAGTAAAATATTGATTTATTTGATCCAAGGGAAAGTAGTCGTCATATTTTTGGGAAGATTATAAATAATCAATCAAATTACATATTACAAACATCTTACTCTAATGATATGACTAAACTAGAAGATACCATTGCTTGAATCTATTGAAACTCGTTGAAGCGCAAAACTTCATCTACTCCATTCGTTCATATATATATATAGCACGCTTTTCTGTTTGGATTGTTTTTTTAAAAAATATTGGCATATTTTCTATTTTTGCAAGATTCTTTCAATTCCATTTATTCATTTCATTCACCTAAACTAAACACATAAATCTACGGTGTCATATATAGAGGAACAGAAGAAATATTTGAATAGTATGAGACACTCTCCTAAAAGCACCCATCCATGGCACCACTAATGAACCACTGCCACCAAGTTTGAATCACCCCGATTGCACCTTCATGGATCACATGTAGCATGAGAAAACTCAACGGAGTTTGAAAACATCCATCTACTAACGAACTACCACCGCGATCATGAAAAATCACATCAGGTCAAAACTACCACAGTTGCACCTTTATGGACCATGACCTGCAGCACGAGAAATTACATCGGGAAATCACCTACTCTCTCTGTCCCTCTATACCTGTCTCACCACAAAAAAAAGTTAATTTTTTAAAAGTAGTTAAAATAACAGAAAAATGATTTGTGACTAAAAATATTTCATCTTTATTTTTCACATTCAACTTTTTTGCCAAAAATGAAAGTAAGACACTAATAAACGAACACCAAATAAGGCAAGTAAGACATTTATAGGGAGACATATGGAGTACACAATTTGTGACAATAGAAGATTTAGAAGATCAAGTTGGAAAATTTCCTTTCATGGTATCAGAGCTTTGCTGATCCTCTCTCCCTAGAGTGTTAATTTTTTTTCGACCTCCCCTCTTTCTTCTTTATTCGGCCGCTGCCTTCTCTTCTCCTTCAATCGACATTTTTTCGTTGATCGATCATGGCTGACAACAAGAATTCAGACAGGTTGTCCCTCAACACTATGATCCATTTACTCAATACGAAGTTGGATGCCAACACATATCTACAATGGAAGCAGTAGGTTCAATATGTGTTTAGACCGCAGGGATTGTATGGTTATCTTGATGGTTCTAGTTCATGCCCGAATTTCCCAGTGGTGCAGACACCGGTTTCCTCCTCCTCTTCTCCGCCTGATGATGCTGCTGTTCTCAAAGCTAGAGAGGTCTTTGATAAGGCCAAGGCTGCCTATGATGATTGGGTTGCTGATGATCAACGAGTCTGCAGTGTGCTTTATTCTTCTCTCTCTTCCGATGCCAAGAACGAAATCTCGCAATGCACCACCGTGAAGGAGATGTGGGATGCCTTCGCCACGGCATATCAACACAGTACTGCCATTGCAGCCTTCAGTCTCCGCCAACAGGCCGGCATCATCCGCAAAAACGGTACTGTTCATGAGCTTCACCTTTCATTCATGAAAATTTTTTATCAATTATCTGTCATGGGAGAACCAGCTAGTAATCGTGAGAAATTGATTTGGTTTCTTAATGCTTTGGGGGCTGACTTTAAGCATTTTAGTGCACCTATTGCTGCTCGTAAGCCTCTTCCTGATTATATGACTGTGGTTGATGAGGCTAAGGGATATGAATCTTTTATTGTTAATGTGGAGAAAACACAGTTGAATAGTGTCCAGGGGCATGTAAATTATGGTCCGATTGCTTTTGTGGCTTCTGTACAACAGCAGGGAGAAACTGGTTCTGACCAGCAGCTAGCCGTGGGCGGCGCGTGGCCTCACGCGCCGGCGGAACCCGCGCGTGACAGTGGTGCGTGGGCCCCATGAACGGCTGGAAACGGCCGCTCCGGCGGCAGACGTGGTGGCAGAGGATACTAGAAGGGTTCTGGCCGTGGGTCCTGGTCCAGATCTGCTGCATACGGGTCTCCAATTCAGTGTTATACCTGTGAGGGCTTAGGTCACATTGCTAGTCAGTGTCCTTCGGCCAATCCTCGCCCTATGGCTCCGGCTCCTCAGCCTTATGCTCAGCAGCAGTACTCACCTTATGTTGGTCATGCTCCTCAGGCAGTTCAAGCTCATCTTGTTCAGCACTATCCGCAGTATGCTCCTCCGATGCTTCAGGCGCCCCCCACACCACTGGGTTTTGCAGCACCTCAGTATTCTGCTCCTTTAGCATATCCCACTCAGCCATCAATTGCTTCTGCCCTGAGTATTGCTTCATTGATCCCTGACTGGTATATGGATTCAGGAGCGACCAATCATATGAGCTCTTCTGCTTCCAACCTATCGAGTGTCACTCCGTACAATGGTAACACTCATGTCTCTGTTGGTAATGGTGCTTCTATTGCTATTGCTGGTATTGGTAATGCTCGTATTAGTTCTACCTTGTATTTATCTGATGTTCTGCTTGTGCCTGCAATTACTAAGAATCTCTTATCAATTAGCAAGCTTACTCGTGATCTGTGTGCTATTATTGCCTTTGATGATCAGTCTTTTGTCATTCAGCACAAGGTCACCAAGGAAATTCTGGGGCGGGGACACGTTGAGGATGACCTCTATATGCTGGGCCGTGGTGAAGAAGCACTTCTTTCATTTGTTAGACAGAATAATAATAGAGCATCTTTTGAGATTTGGCATGCTCGATTAGGACATGTGTTCTCTAGCACTGTTTCTTTGTTGAACAAGAATGGTTATTTATCTCTTACTTCTGTGCTTCCTAAACCTGGTATTTGTGAGTCTTGTGCTATGGCGAAGGGTCAGAAATTGTCCTTTGTTGAGAATCCTAAGCGCGCTGCTCATGTTCTTGATTTAATACATTGTGATTTATGGGGGCCTTCTCCAGCCTTATCTGGAAGTGGTTTTGCTTATTATGCTGTGTTTGTGGATGATTACTCGTGATTTACCTGGTTTTATCCTCTTCGTCGCAAATCAGATTTTGTTGACTTCTATTTCCAATTCGAAGCATTCGTAGAGAATCAGTTTTCATCCCGCATCAAAGTTTTTCAAAGTGATGGTGGCACCGAGTTTATCAATAACAGGTTGCAGTCACACTTTGGGGCTCGTGGCATTCATCATCAGGTGTCATGTCCATACACTCCAGAGCAGAATGGTAGGGTTGAACGAAAACATCGACACATAATGGAAATGGGGTTGTCCATGCTTCTCCACTCTCACATACCTATCTCATACTGGGATGATGCCTTTAGTGCTGCAATTTTCACCATTAACCGCCTACCCACTCCTGTTCTTGATAACATCTCTCCTTTTGAGGTTCTATTTGGTCGGCCCCCGGAATACTCCAACTTTCATCCTTTCGAGTGTTGTGTATTTCCATATGTTCGACCAACTGCAGCTCACAAACTTGCCCCTCACAGTTTTCCATGTGTTTTCATTGGCTACAGTGCACATTATAAGGGGTTCAAATGCTTGGATACGACCTCCGGACGTACTTACATGACTCGACATGCTCGATTTGATGAGTCTCACTTTCCCTTTTCCTCTGCATCTTCGGAGGTTCAGTTTTCATCCCTGGATGTTTCATCTTTTTTGGACCCCACTGATTCACCCTTGTCTATCACCATCCCTGATCCTACTTCAACTTCACCGACTTTGCCTTGTTCGGTGTGTCCAGTTTCCTCATCCACATCTGAGACTGCAGCACCGACAATTGCCCCTGCTGAGGATGTGGTTGTTACACCACCACGATCTCCTGCTTCTTTGACCACACTGACTGATCCCTCTAGTGATTCGAATGTCCTCTCCAGCCCCAGTTCCAGTTCAGCATCGGCCAGTTCCTCATCTTCGGACAGTTCCTCTGGAAGTGTTTCTCCGACTCCTCAGGTGTCCCATCCTCATCCCATGACCACTCATTTACAGGATGGGACACGTGTTGCCCGTAATCTTGGCCCTGATTTTGTGGCAACAGGATTGGTTGCAGAACTTTTGGAGCAGAAGGAGCCACGTAATTTTCGAGCCGCGGCGAAAGATTTAAGATGGGTTGCTGCTATAGATGAGGAAATGGCTGCTCTTCGCCGTCAGCAGACGTGGGAGTTGGTGCCTTGTCCTCCAAATGTTAATATTCTTGGCTCTAAGTGGATTTATCGACTGAAGTACCGTCAGGATGGCTCTATTGATCGTTATAAGGCCCGTCTGGTGGCCCAAGGATATTCTCAGATACCAGGGTTTGACTTTGATCATACTTTCAGTCCGGTGGTTAAGGCTGCCACTGTTCGTACTGTCCTTGCCATTGCCACCATGAGGAAGTGGCCTTTACATTAGTTGGACGTCAAGAATGCCTTTCTTAATGGTGTTCTTGATACTCCTGTTTTCATGGCTCAGCCGGCTGGTTATCAGGATCCTGCTCGCCCTCATCATGTATGTCGCTTAAGGAAGGCCATTTATGGACTCAAAGAGGCACCTAGGGCGTGGTTTGACCAGTTCAGTTTATTCGTCAGGCAGTTGGGTTTTGTTGGCTGTCTTTCCGATCCTTCACTGTTTGTATTCTCTCAGGGCACTATTGTTATTTATCTTCTGGTCTATGTTGATGATATCATTCTCACTGGAAACAACAGTGTTGCTATTCAGCAGTTCATTGCCCGTGCTGACCGTGAATTTTCTGTTAAGGACTTGGGTTCTCTCAGCTATTTTCTTGGTTTAGAGGTTACCCCTACCCCTACAGGGCTGTTCTTGGGCCAAGCCAAGTATGCTAGGGATATTCTTCAGCGAGTTGGGATGTTGGATTCTTCTCCGGTCTCTACTCCGTTCTTGCCGCTGTCCCAGCTTCATAGCAGTACGAGTGGACCATTTCACAACCCTAAGTTGTATCGTTCCCTTGTTAGCGCCCTTCAGTACCTTACCATTACTCGACCTGACTTGTCCTTTGTGGTCAATTCAGTGAGTCAGTTTCTTCAGGATCCACGTGATGATCATTTTTCTGCTGTCACTAGGATTCTACGATATGTTCGGGGCACGTTACACTGTGGTCTAACCTTTGGAGTTGGTGGCATTTCGGAGGTTATCGCCTATTCGGATGCTGATTGGGCGCGTTGCTTGGAGACACGTCGGTCCACCTATGGCTATGCGGTCTTTCTTGGTGGCAACTTGGTCTCGTGGAGTGCCAAGAAGCAACATACAGTCTCTCGCTCGAGCTCAGAATCCGAATATCGAGCTCTTGCTAACACAGCCTCGGAGGTGGTTTGGTTGTTGCATATTCTTCACGATCTTCATTTTCCGCTGCAGGGCTCGCCTATACTTCTATGTGACAATAACAGTGCCCTCTTTCTTGCTGAGAATCCTGTTGCTCACAAACGGGCCAAGCATATTGATATTGACTATCATTTTGTACGGGAATTGGTGACTACTGGAAAACTTCGTGTTGGTCATGTATACACTTCGCTGCAAGTTGCGGACATTTTCACCAAATGGCTTAATCGTGCATTGTTTGACTTCTTCAGGTCCAAACTTTGCGTCTCAGTCAACCCGACGCTTCGCTTGAGGGGGGGGGGTGTGACAATAGAAGATTTAGAAGATCTTGATTAATTTCTAATTAATCAAGATTTATCTTGTCTATATTTAGACCTAGTCCAGATTCATTGTATGTTGCACATGTAAACATCTATATATTATTTTGTAAATGGTAATAGAAGATCAAGTTGGAAATTTTCCTTTCACAATTTCATAAAGTTGAATAATTTCTAACAATAGATTAATCTAAAATTCTGGAATTTATCAGAAGAGTGTTACTTGTATCATAAACTTTAATATTGTAAAAAAGAAGAAGTAGTTAATCACTAAACCAAACCAAACCCAATTCAGTGCGGTCATCTTTTCTTTGTACGAAATAGGAGTATACTAGAGAGTGTTTGCATGGATTTAAACAGCTGCTGATGCTCACTTTTATGTAACTCTGTTGTTGGTTGGAAGTTGTAACTGAAAGATAAGAATCCATGAATGCCATGTCAACTAAAATGGCCAAACCCGAACTTATGTTATAAGTACTCTAAAATTATGGATCAACAAAGATAGTCCACTAACTCGACCCTCATATAGTTGCATAATACAGACTTCTGTAATAGTTACTAGAGATTTATTTATTAAACAGAAATGTGTGAACATGACCTTATGTGTTTTTTGAAAGTGTCGAGATAACTCTAAATTTTTTAAAAGTGTCAAAATGATCTTGTGATTTTGGCATTAATTTTGACGTCACATGAACATAATGGTAACATTCAACGAATATTTAGCGTTGCTTCAGTACATTCGACGAACATTTAGGGTTGTATCAACACTGTAAAGTCAGGAGATTTGCATTGAATATTTAATTGCCAGTTTTTGTGAACATATTTGGAAACGAAAAACTTTTCATATTGGAACATTCGAAAATAACATATTTACGCCAATGATTTTTCTGGGAAAAGAAGACAGAATATTATGGTATTTGTGAGTTATGAAAATTTGTATATTTTGTTATGTATATCAGGCGTATGAAGCATAGTTGATTTATGGAAAATCCCTACATATATGGAGATGAGATTTGTGAATATATGAGATATATGGTGATAAGGAAAATCCATTTATTTATGGGATTTGGATATGCTTCAAGAAGCAGATTTGGAATAGGAATATTGTGGAGATAATCAAGGAGTATTCAGATCTGTTCAGAGATATAAAAGGGGACAAATCACGGCTGCAATAGTTACAGATTTAATAGAGAAAAATCTGCACACGAATTTTTTATACTTACGAGAGAATTGCAAAGAGCTGACTTTCTATGTTCCAACATACTTGATACTTGACCTGCTGTTCAAAGTTCGGAATCATATGCCTTAATTCCTCGGGAGGAGTAGATCCAGCGTCAACGAGTTTCGAGGTCAGAGGGAGTCTGATCAAGGCGGATCGGTAGCAAAGGGAGCATGCAGAATTCACACATTATAGTTAGTAAAGATAAGTATTCTGTATGATATACTTTGTACTGTGTCTTTCTAATTAGTGGATTCATCCTGAACTGGGCCAGACGCCGCAGATGTAGGCGGATTTCACCGAACTGCGTAACCAAGTCGTGTGTCGCTAATGCTTTAATTTATTGCATACTTGGTTAGATAGGTCATGTTGGAACATACTAATGAGGATTAGTTAAAATTCGGTAAAACCAAATTTCATAATTAAAACCAAATTCGGTAGAACATTTAGGGTTGTATCAACCCTTCAAGGAACTCATGGTTATTTTGGCACATTTACAAAAACATAGGATCATTTTTTTGTTTTTCCCTTTATTAAATTAAATAAATTAACAACAGAATTTTAATTATGAGACTAAAACAATTAAATATATGGATGGAAGACAGGGTAGATGTCCTTGTTCTTTAAGAAGCAACTTTATGTAGATTTTTTATATATATACTTTATAGTTTTGGGTTTTACGAAAAAAGTTTACTCTAAACTCTCATTTCATTATTCTGGATCAAAAAAGGAGAGGAAAATAAGAAGAAATGGTAAAGTAGAAACAAATAAAGGTGTGGTGGGTGGGATAGGAAATTAGGAAGGGCTCACGAAAGCAGCAACATCATTTCTCCAACTCCTCCTAATTCCACTTTTTTTTTTCCCTTTCTATTTTCCAATTTCAAAGCTATTCTGATCAGTCAAATAGTTTGAATGCCTCCTCCACTTCCAAGTCAACAAGAGAAAAAGAGAGGAAATTAATCTGAAGTTAATATACTGGGATTCCATGCAAGAAGTTTCCCCTATTTTCTCATGTATTTTCTTGTTGAATGTTAGAAGTTGCATAGCATATGGAGTGGAGTACTACTCTGTTTTTGTATAACCCGGGCATTTTTATAATTCGGGAAGTTTGATATCCTGTACATAAGTTTATAGATGTAATATTTCATTTTTTAGTTTAGAAAATGTAATTTTTTTAAATTTAAGCATTGTATTTTTTAAGTTCAAATATGTAATAAGATGTGTTTGAATGTAAAAAAATATATAAAAAATATTATATAAAAATATGATATTTAACTTTAAAAATATTTTATTTAAGTTTAAAAATTTAATGTTTGAGCTAAAAATTATTTAATGTTTAGATTTAGCAAGGCAAAGTCTTGGGAAATACCATGTTTCCATGTGGAAAGATTTGGTTGAATTAGAATTATAGAAAGGTAAAAAGTTTTAGTTGCAACATTAAAAATTTATTATGCAACATACAGTGGTTATAAATTTATAACCCAATTAATGAAACCCGAAAATTTTATCTTAATTTTTTCTAATTTGCAGTTTAAACCTTGGTCTTTCCATAACTTCTGGAAATATCGTCTTTCAGGAGACAGACTCATTTAACAAATACAATGTATAAATAAAAAAAATATAGTGGACGTCCATAATTTAAGGATAGGTCACTTGTTGGAGACCTCCGCTATATAATTTATTTTTTAAAATATGACTAGTTACGATAATTTTAAGGAGTCCGTCTCTTGAAAGACGGTCTTTCTATAAGTCATGGAAATACCAAGGTTTAAAGTGCAAATTAAAAGAAATGAAGATAAAATTTTGGGTTGCATGAATCGGGTTATAAACTTTATAACTATTACATGTTGTATAATAAATTATTAATATTGCAAGTAGGGCCTTTTACCTTATATTATTTTAATTAAACACCGTCTTTCCATAAGCCTACAAAAATTCTTTTTTCCCAAGAGTTTGCCAATTTTAGGTATGCTTCATAAATATGTATAAAAAATAATATTTAAAAATTACACATGCAATGAATATACTTCATACATGTGGAAGTTATGAGGGAGGTGGAATATTCAGTTATGAATAGGTCAAATTTACATTTTAACTTTAAAATAATAATTTTTAATTTAGATACTGTAATTTATAAATTAAAATATTTAATAAAGTATGTTTGAATGGAAAAAAAATATTATATAAAAAATACAATAAAAAACTTTATAAATATTCTATTTAAATTTAAAATTTTAATGTATAACTTAACTAATACAGTGTATACGTGAAAATATACATTGACCTATTAATAAATTAAGTTCAAGCTACATATCATGATGCATCCTCCATAGATATCCTATGATGTTAGGTTTACTTGTATTTATACTAATTAAAATATACTATCAATTATATTTGGAAAATAAAATTTAAAAGTATACTTTATGAAGTAAATATTTTCCAAGTCAACACAAAGAAAGTTAAGGAAAAAGTCACGGTTGTTCCAGTGTGTACATATTTGGATTGAATAAAGCCTTCTGTACTTAAGTTTGACTGTTTATCATATACTTTTAATAAAATGTTGCTCTGAATTTGAAAGAATGAGTGAACCAATCACATAAATGTGAAAAATGAGTACTATATTCATTTTTTCGATATTTTCTGTTTGAGTCTATCTCTTGAAAGATAATTTTTCCATAAGTCATGAAAAAATCAACGTTTAAAGTGCAAATTAGAAGAAATGAAGATAAAATTTTTGGGTTGCATTAGTCGGATCATAAACTTTATAAATACTACATGTTGCATAATAAATTTTTGATATTGCAACTAAAATCTTTTATCTTTTAAATATTCTAATTAAACTCCGTCTTTCCATAAGCATATGTAAAGATGATTTTTCCCAACACTTTGCCTTTATGTTTACATGATTTTTTTAGAATAAAATGGGTATCATTTGATCAAATTGATTAAGTTTAACTTATTTATATATATATTTTTTATATAATTAAGGATATTATCATGTAATATAATGTTAGATTTGTTGCGATGAGTATTTTTAAAATGTTTATTTTTAAATAATATTTAAGTGAAAAGTGCTTGTATAACTCTACCTACTTCACATAAGTACGCACTAATATGGCCTTTTGATAATTGAAAGTGCAAATATACTCATCTGGCAGATTTATGCTAGAATTTGATGAAAATACTATTTAAAATCTCTATAAAAAAGAAAAAAAGAAAAAAAGAATCAATGAAAAAAAGAATCAATTTCCTATTTTACCCCTGATAACCGTATCTTCTTTCTTCTTCTTCCTCCTCTTCTTCTTCTCTTTTATTTTCTACTACACGCAACTTTCAATTGCCATGTGAGAGTAAAACCCTAACCCGCATATCCAAATTATTGCAAATCAAATTTTAGTTTCAATCACCTTATTGTTTCTCCCAGGTTTTGCTTTCAATCGCCTTATTGTTTATCCCAAAATTGAAAATCCTGACCCACCAATCGCCTTGTTCGCATCGTTGTGGTGGTGGCAAGGGGCGGCGCTAATGCCGTGAAGGAGGTTGTAGTGGCTGGAGGCGGCACCGGGTTAGCGGGTGGAGTTGAAATCTCTGGCTGTGGCGACTGCTTTACATGTGGTGGAGGAGATGGGGTGGTTAGAGACGACACCGACACATTGGAGGAGGTGGGGGTGGCTGGAGGTGGCGCCGGGTTAGCGGGCAGAGGTGAGATCTCCGACGGCGGCGTCTTCTTTACAGGTGGTGAGAGAAATGGGTGGCTGGAGGCGGCGCTAGTACCGTGGAGAAGATTGGGGTGGATGGAGGCGGCGCCGGGTCAGCGTGCAAACGTGAAATCTCCAGCGGTGGCGACTGCTTTACAGGTGGTGGAGAAGATGGAGTGGTTGGAGGCGGCGCTGATGCCGTGGAGGAGGCTGGGGTGGGTGGAAGCGGTGGACGTGGTGGCGGGGGTTGACTGGAGGCGGTGGGTGCGGAGGAAATAAAGGATGAAGGAATGGCTGCGGTGGGATAATAGGAAGTAAAAGGGCAGAGAGAGAAGAGGCACCCGGTGGAGGTGGACACAGAAGCGCCGGAGCTGTATATGGTGGAAGAGGCGGCGGCGGTGAAAGTTACCAAAACATTTATACAAAGGTTAAAGGCTTCATGGTCTTTGTGGCCAGAGAAGCAACAGAGGCTGTCCGATAATAACGAGGCAGCGACGGTGAAGAAGAATGTATTGTGCTTGCTTTGGAAGAGGCGGCGACGGTGAAGAAGAATGTATTGTGCTTGCTTTGGAAGAGACGGCGATGCTTTCTTTTTCGATCGGAACCTTAGGTGGGGTGGTAGGTTGTGGAGAGGTGAGGGCAAAATTGTCTTAACCTTTTAGGTTTTAGGTTAAAGGGTATTTAGGTCATTTTATGTGTGGTCAACACCGATCCACGCCGAAAATGATGTCTTAGAGCTATAGAGGCACTTTTGTCAACTAGTTAGAGTTATTTTTGCACTAAAAATTAATAAGAGATATATTAACACTTACGCAGGTAGATAGGTTATATTGGTATATATCCCAAATTTTAATTATAAATATTTATAAATTAGAAAAACATTTAGAGGGAATGACAACAGTCAAAAGCACCTACCACGCATTGCGATCTTTGTTATTTTCTTATTTATTTGATCATACACGATCTTTGTTTACCAGCTGCCTAATTTGATCAATTTTAATATGTGAGGGCGAAATTGATTAATGTGCTAAAACTAACACCGAGCTATACTTTTCTTGGCCAAACAACTAAAACTCACGATGTCGCGTGAAATGTGATTTCAGACCGTATATATAAATTGCAAGTCCGTCTCTTATGAGACAGTCTCATATTGAGATCAATGACTAGAAATAAAAAAAGAAAAAGAAAAATTAAATTCAAGGATCAATTTACAAATTATTTAGACCCGGGATACATTTTATAAAAATTACTAAAACTCAGGTACTTTTAGAACTTCACTTTCAAATATTGACACAAATTAATTTAATTAAATGTAATTGGGACTAATTCCTAAAACTTCACTTTCAAATAATAATTCATCCTATTAAATTATTTAAACATCAAGGTTAAAATTAATTCTAAAGTAAAATAAATTAAATAGATAAACTCACATAATATAATAAAATATACATAAAAAATAGTTAAACATCACATAAAATTAGTCAAATCTCTAAAAATAATAATAAATTAGCATCCAATACAAAATTAAAATACACATAATGCTCTGTTGATCTAAAATCAGCTTGTTAAGACTTGATTATTATTTACTGTCATGCTATGATGTTACACAGTTATGTTGTGATGGTTCAATTTTTTGATATTATATAAAAGTACTGATGAAGATGTTGATTTAAACAATATATTCATTTGCTCAACTGCACTTATACATTCCGCTGTTGTATTTGAAATAACTTGTTAAACGCCATTCATCCCAAAAGGTTAAAATGCCCTAAAAATTCGTTAACATAAAAACTAAAAAAATTCAAATCAAGCTAAACCATCAATAACTATCAAGCGCCTCAACACTAACAATCAACCATCACAACTGAAAAATCAATGCCAAACAGTACATCCCAAACAATCAAATTCTATTTCCCCCCAAACTTGTTTCCCTTCATTGATCGTTTGTTCACAGACTTGCCTTCCCTCCAGCTGGTTTTGAAGAGGATGACTCTTCAACTCCACCAATGGCAAGATCAAAGGTCGGCTCTGTTACTCTGTTAAAGGGAACATCTTCAGGAGCATGATTCCTCATAGCAGTTTTTTAATATCTCATCAATGACATCATAGAGCTCTTGCCTGGAAAGTATTCCTGTGAAAAAACATAAAACATCACATATAGTAATGAAAACATCAATATCTGAAATTAAAACATCACAATAGCACACATAACATGACTGAGAACTGTATTGTGAAACATCATATACAATATTTAAAACATCAATATTAAAATTTTAAAACATCAATCAGTACACACTAAAATTTCAAAAAAGCGAAACTGAACACCAGTTGCATACTTAAATATGAAAACACCAAGAACATCAAACACTGAAATTAAAACATCACACCAACACAAATAAAAGTACTTACAACCTAAAGCATGAAACATTAACAACAATATGTAAAACATCATATCTGAAAAATAAGAAAAAATACAGATCCTATTTCCTTCTCGATTACAACAAAATGAGCAAGCGTTCTTAGAAATCTAAGAAACAACAACAACACAAAAATTTACACAAATCGTAACAAAACACTAAGATATCACATACACAATCAAAACTGAACATCAATTGCACACTTAAGCATGAAAATACCACAAGCATCAAGCACTGAAATTAAAACATCACACCAACATTGATAACAATATTTAAAGCCTAAAACCTGAAACATCACATTGAAAATGAGAAACATCATTAACTGTACCTGAAACATCACTGCTAAAAATTAAGAAAATATACAAATCCTTCTCACTTCTCGATTGCAGCAGGAGTGAAAAATCACACACAATCAAAACACACACGCAATCAAAACAACACTGATAACAGTACTTGAAACACTACAAGCATCAAATACTGAAATTAAATCATCACACCAGCACTGATAACAGTACTTGAACCCTAAACATGAAACATCACATAAAATACTTAAAACATCAACAACAGTATTTAAATCATCACCTCTGCAAAATAACAAAATTTACAGATTCTTTTTCCTTCTTAATTGCATCAATAGTATGCAAGCATTCTTAAACATGTAAGGAACATCATCAACAACAAAAAAAAGAAACACAAATCATAACAAAACCCTAAGATATCACACACACAATCAAAACTGAACATCAATTGAACACTTAAGCATGAAAACACCACAAGTATCAAACGCTGAAATTAAAACATAACAATAACATGGATAACAGTACTTAAAGCCGAAAACCTGAAACATCACATTGAAAATGAGAAACATCATTAACTGTACATAGAACATCACAACAGGAAATTAAGAAAATTTACAACTCCTCCTTCCTTCTCGATTGCAGCAACAGTGATGCAAATCTCCTTAGACAGAAAACAAACAACAACACAAATATTAACACAAATCCATAAGAACAACTCACAAAACACAAAAAATAGAGAAATTCCTAAATATTAACACAGTGAACAACATAAACCTTAGAAAATCACATAAACATAGAAAAAGAAAAAATTGAAAATAACAACAAAATATGCATAAAAACTTTGAGGAAAGACATTTCCTTCGAAGATAAACACAAAACAAAGCTCGTACTGTGTTCGGCCACTGGAAAATTTGCCGAAAAACTCCAAACATTGCGCGCAAGAAAGGAGCAAGGAAAATGGAAAGAATGTGCGGTTAATTGGAAGAAAAGAAGCTCGAATTGAAGGAAGATGGAAGAGAAATAGAGAGGAGGAAGAAGGAGGAAAAGAAATGGAGAGGAGAGATAATAAGGAGGTAATTCTCAGGAGAGAGGAAAGGAGAGGAGAGAGAAAGTTTCAGAATGAGAGAATAATGAGAAAATGTTGATATTTATACCTGGACTTAGATGTAAATACATGAAATTTCACATCCCCGACTTTTAAAACTTCAATTAGAAACTCCATTTGCAATTAAATCCCTAGTCTCAATATATATATATATATACATATACATATACATATACATATACATATACATATATACATATACATATATACATATACATATACATATACATATACATATACATATACATATACTTATATACATATATACAAATACATATATACATATACATATATACATATACATATACATATATACATATACATATATACATATACATATATACATATACATATACATATACATATACATATATACATATATACATATATACATATACATATACATATACATATACATATACATATATACATATACATATACATATACATATATACATATACATATACATATACATATATACATATATACATATACATATACATATATACATATACATATACATATATATAAAAATATATATATATATATATATATATATATATATATATATATATATATATATATAACACTAACCATTGATGACAGAGATGTTAAGGTATCGAACCTCTTCATATTAAGATTGGGCAAAAATGCCTACATTCGAAAGCACCTATAACGGATATGGGATTATCCTATTTACACAAAGACAGTAGCTATAAAATTCTAAACAATGACCTAAGTGGCATTTGAATGGGTATGTAAATGATAAATGGTCGTTTACTGTGATAGTGTCCAACAAGCTCGATCCAAACTCACTGAATTAACTCCATTAACTTGATACGACAAACCATTCTAAGTAGAATCATCAAATCCTCGCACAAAACACTGATCCATTGACACTTCTGATGACACCAAGGCGATGAAAAACAAATAACTAAAGCGCCTTCAACTATAGATCCCGATGATTCCCATTAAACCTATTCATGCTCCTTTCCGTGAAGTAGAGAACCTTAAACGACACCAAAGTGCTTCTCTATCCATGTTTAGGGACATAAACAGTTAACAGTATATATATATATATATATATATATATATATATGCATGAAAACATCGAATATCATTGTTTTATTACTTGTAAATTATAACCTTATATGCTGAATGAGAAATGTCACAAGTTTTCAAAAATTTAAGAGTAGTAAAAATACATTGTTCTAATTAATGAATGAGTCAATTTTTCTATTGTTTATTTTTAATTTGCCAAAAAAATTATATGGCAAGGGAACTGCTATTAGTGTAAATATTTACTGTCTCCTACGAGACCGTCCTACCGTAAGACCAGAGATTTACAATAATTTAAGGCAAAAGGCAAACCAAATTTGGGGTTCCTAATGTAATTATTTTATTTTTTATGCCAATTAAAAATGCGCAAAAAAAGTAGGAGGACTAACCTGTAAATAGCAAAAAAAAAGAAGATAACCTGAGAAGAAAGACGCGTTTGATGAAGGCGTAGAACGAAAAACACGCTTTCACCGATTCTTCTGAGCTTCAACCGATCTCAACCACTCTAATCCATCGATCTAAAACCTTCAAAAATATCATCTTCAACATCTGCAACCAGGATCGAAAAAAGAAAGGAACAACATTGATCAACAAGCAATCAGGTTCGTCATTCAAAATTACATAATCGAATCGGTTTATTGAACAATCTACAATCAATTTAAGTGACTTTCCTTTATTTTGCAGATCGGAAGTTCAATTGATGTGCGAAGAAGTTGATAGTAAAACCGAAGATTCATCAACATGCCTTTTGAACATTGAACGACAAACTACTGTGGTGAACGGCACAATCAATGAAATCGAACAAAATTCTGTAAAAGGTAAGTTTTAAATACCGGAAAAATCATATACAAACTGATTTAATCTACTTGCGAATGTTTCAACTCCTATTGCTTGTGAATATTTTGATGCCGACTGATCTTTCACTTCAAAAAGCCTGCGAGTGTTTTGATGTTCAAAATTGTTGCTCTGTACCAGTATATATAAATCATGTTGTAGATCTATATCAAAGTGTGACCTGAATAAATTTTTATGTGATCTGATGTCAATTGTTATTGAATATTGGCTGCTAGAACTAGTGTATCATGCTATAAACAGAATGAGTGATTTGATTATGCTCATTAATAAAATTGGATGCTCAGTGATAGCATGGGTAACAAATCTTGGAATTCTGATTCAAAAACTGACATGCATATACTGCTATGTAATGTTTCTATTATATGGATTGATGTTTTAATAAAAGTGTTTGATGATACTACACCTGATTCAGAAACATCACATAGCAGTATATGCGATGTTTCTATTATATGGATTGATGTTTTAATAAAAGTGTTTGATGTTTCTACACCTGATTCAGAAATTGGCCTTCATATACTTCTATGTGATGTTTCTATCATATAGATTGATGTTTTAATAAAAGTGTTTGATGTTTCTGCACCTGATGTCAACTGTTACTGAAATTGATAGAATTGATCTGTGATTTTCATAAACAAACCGAGTGATAAGTGATTTAAATGACATTTATGACAAATTATTTTCCTAATCTTTTAGAGATAGATGCAAGGGAGCATTTACAAGGAGTGAGAGCAAGAACTTGGGAAGAGCTTGAAAAACTGCATCAAGTGTGTAAGGAAGTCAACAACAAGATAGTCAAACTAAGGAGTAATTAGGGAAAATATTTCACATGCTCATGTGAAGGAAAGTTGATTTCAAGAACTAAAAACACACCTACTCTACAACTAGATAGGAAGAGAAAAAGAAAATCAAAAGAGTTTCCAATGATAAGAACATGATGCAAAGCTCGGATCAGGATTAAGCTTGTTGATGAAAAGTTCTTCAAAATCAAGCTCCACTACATTGAGAATAACCATGAGCACACATGATTTGAATGGCAGTACCTGCAACGTAGTGAAAGATGAATTGAAAATGAGAAAGCAAGAGAAATTGAAGCTATTGGAAAGACATATCTCAAACCCGCAGCAAGTTATAAGTATTTAGCATGCGCTGCCCAAGGAGAAGAAAATGTAGGGCACACTATGAGGGATCTCATTAATTATGTGAACAAGTACAGAATGGACACTTTAGAAGAGGGGGGGATGCTCAAACAGTCATAAACGAGCTTTATCAGATCGGTGCTGCTGAGGAAGACTAATTTTTTTAGAGTCATGCTGGATGATAAAGGAAAACTAACTGCACTCTTTTGGAGGGACTCGATGATGAAATAAGATTACATGCTATATGGTGATGTTGTGATTTTTGACACCACTTATTAGGCAAACAAGTATAATCTCATTTGTGCTCCGATTTTCGGGATGAACAATCACGTGAACAATGCAATGCTTGGGTGCGCTTTCATTGGAGATGAAAAGGATGAAACTTTCATATGGCTACTAAAGGTATTCAAAAACTCAATGAGGGGAAAACAACGACTATATTCACTAACCGGTATTTGGCCATGTCAAAGGCAATTAAAGAGTTATTTCTATGCTCTGTTTGAAGATTGATGTTTCAAGTTCTGTGCTCGACCTTTTACATATTAGTGATGATGTTTTAAGTCTTCCATCAATTGATTTCTTGGGTCCAACCTGGTACATTATTCAGTTGATGTTTCATTGAAAACCTTTAACCTGTTAGGTTATTCAGCTAATGTTCTAAATTTTTTAAATATTTTTTTCTTATCATTATGTGACTAGTGATGTTAATTTTATGTTCTAAATCATCACCACAACCTGATTTAGGACACTTGTGAAACAATCATGGGCATATGTACAACTTCTCTTGGATTTGAAACTGCAACATGACCATCCCACATTTATAACTGATGTTCCATTAGTAGTATATGACCTTTTTAATAAACTAGTTGATGATGCATGTACTGAAATTTTTGTTTTGTAGGTATTCAAGGTACAAAACACATACCTGTTTGTGGCACATGAAACATAATGCAATTAGTCACTATGGTAAAGTAAAGAGCGATGAAGAATTTGGAATGGCATTCGACCACTGTTTGAAAGGTTGTGCAAATGAAAAAGAATTTGGAATGTCATTCGACCACTGTTTGAAAGGCTGTGCAAATGAAGAAGAATTTGAAAGATGTTAGAATTCCATAAAAGAAAAGTACTAGCTGCAGGACAAAGAATTGTTCAAGTACTTGTACGATCTCAGGGATAAATGGCGTATTGTACTAAGGAAGGATTTCTTCTCGGCTGGAACTTTGTCATCACAACGTAGTGAAACTACCAACAAAGCAATCAACTTTAATGCTTAAAAAAACCAAATTGATACAATTTTTTGCAATTTTTGGAAAAAACGTCAAAAGTTGGAGAATCACAGAGACAAGCAGGAGTATAGCGGATCAATAGGAAAACTAAGATCAGCAGTAAAATGGCCCGGATTGCTGAAGCAACCTGGGGAGATATACACTCTTAAAATTTCAAGGACTTTGAAACAGAGCGGAAACTGGCGATGACAAGTAAAGTGGAGAAAATATTGAATGTTGGCTATGGAGATGTTTACGAAGTCAGCCTAGAAAACAATCAAACAAAGGTAGAAAAGGTTTATTACAGACTCAGGGATGGTAAAGTGGAGGTCAAGTGTTCATGCAAATACTTTGAAGAAGTAGAGTTGTTGTGCTTCCACAGCCTTCGTGTGCTCCACTTGCACAACATCACAACCATACTTGAAGATTATGTACTCAATAGATGGACAAAGATAGCAAAGAAGGAAATATGGAACAGAGTACTTAGAGGTGCATCAACACAAAAACAGTGAGAACAACAATGAGATGAAAGGTAAGATATCATGGCACCATGAGATGCTCAGAAAACACTACAATTTAGTGTTGGAATGTTAAGATAACAAAGAAATTCGTAGAACACTTGAGGATGGTTTGAACAGGGATTCACCTATAGTGTGTCAGATTCTTTCAATGAAAGATCAAGGCAAAACTAAAAATTCAATGACAAACAATGGCAAAGATTCACCAACAAAAAGTGCTCCTGAAGTCTTAGATCCAAAAAGAGCAAAAACAAAGGGAATAAGTAAGAGGTTGAAAGGAAAGCTTAAAAGGAAGAAGCCATAGGAGAAGGAATTTGGGTCCAAGACTCCAAAAGCCCAAATCATCTGAATTAGGGAAAACCAAAGTTGATGAAGGATGAGTTCTGAACTTGCAGAACAAATTTGAAGTTTCAGTTTTGTTATGTGATGTTTCAAGACTTTCATTTGATGTTAAATATCTAAGAAGTGAGGATTTTGAATTAAATATTATTGCAAACTTAGTGTAATACAAAAGGTTTATTATGGGAATCATTTTAAAGTTTATTGGTTTCTATAAGTTTCTTGTTGAATTATTAAAATTTATTTTACAGGAATATGATGTTTTAACTAATATTTGTGATGACTTATGGATATGTAATGATCATTTTACTTGGACTTTAGTTACAACAGCAAAATGGGACATTTTTTTACTGATACACTAGACAACTACTAAAATTGTGACGTTTGAATTTTAAAACATAATGTTTCATACATAATCATTAATGTAGAAAACTCTACAAAAAAAAACTAATGAGAGTTAAAGCATAAAAAAAAGCATTATTATCAACACCCTAAAACATCAAAACCTGCTCTTGAATTGTCACCGCATTATGTTAAAAGGTCAACTTTAGACCAGAATCCAAAAACCAAATGTCAAATTCCAACAAGAATTATGAGAATCACCTAAACTTAGATATCAAGTACTTATCCAAGCCCAAAACATTCAGAAATCATCCACAACCAACAGTACTAAAATACTAACTAATGGTACTTAAAACATCATCCACAAACACAAGTTCATCACATCATAAAAAAACTACTAGTTCTTCTTCGATCCCTTAGATGCCTTTGCCGCTTGTCCACCATTCTTATGAACAACTTTAGCTCCCTTCTTCTCAGGTACAACAGCAGAAGAACCTGCAACTCCTCCAATGTCCTCCAAGCTCTCAATCCCAAGGCCAAAAGAAGGTTCAGCTCCAACCTTCAAAGTTGAAACTTCAAGAGTGTACTTCTTCACTGACTTCTTGATGATTTCATCGATCTGATCACACTAGCCATCCAAAAAATAATCATGTGAACAAACATGAATATGTACTGGAGGAACAACATCTTGGGCAGTAGCTGGAGCTTTTTCACCAAGCTTCATAATCTCAGCCACATAAGACTTGGTAACAATCTCAATGTTCATGGCAAACCTCATTGAGCGCTCAACATCATCCTAAAAAAACAACATTATTACTCATAATTTGAAACATCATATGGAAAACAACAAACATAATATGAATAAAAAACTTACAGAAGGAGCTTCAATAAGAATCTTCTCATCAGAGGGTAAATTATCAGGAATCTCCAACACTACATAGTAAGAGGTACTACGGGAAGTGCCATGACCTGGTCCCAAAAGTACACACTTTAATTTCCCCCATTGAAGTCAAAGGAAACCCATTGCAGCTCATCAAGCAAGCATCAAAAGTAGCACTACCAATGGACTTACACACAACCTTAACCTTGTTATCATCAAAGTGATGGACTAAGGGGATGACAGTAGGCAATGTGATTCCTTGAAATGTAAATATATAAAGATAGCACATCAAAAGGGAGAAAAACACAACCATTTACAACATCAAATGGCCCATTCTTATACCTCTCAACAACATCACAAAAGTTTTTCAGCACAAACCCATACCAATCGATGTTCCTGATATCATTCACATTTTCTATAACCCTCAAAAGGTTAAAATCAATAGTACTTCTTGATGTAAGACTAAGGAAATTACACAAAACATACATAAAAAATTACTTATAAAAATCATCATCTCCCATAGTAAACAAAGATATCTTACCCAGAAGCCTATAAAGTGGGATATTATCATGTTTATCAGCACTTGTTCCATCCTCCATTTATGCCTCAACTCCACACCCCTATTCTGCCCCTTACCATAATTACTAATATCTAAAACCCCAATATCACTTATAGGCAGACACATAGCATCATAAACACCAACCTAGTAGTATAATACGTATCACTACATATGCGCTGCAAGCGACTAATTGGGTTGAAGTTAGAAAATAGATAGTGAATCACATTTTTGGGAAAAATACCAAATTAATTTTCAATAATCCTTCAGACCCTAACAATAACTGACTTGATCAGCCCATCAGTCAATGATTTCACAAGCTTCACAATTTTACCAGGGCTATACTTTATAGAGTAGCCCCTCTTCGAGCTGCACAAATGTAAAAAATAAATAAGCAACAATAAAAAAGATGAAACATATTTTAAAATTATAACAAGATTTTAAAAAAACCTTGCTGCATCATTGACACCCTTTGGAACTTTGGACTTCACAAGTCCTCCACCCTGCTCTTTAACCCTCTTACTTACAATAGATTTCCCTTTATAAATAGAAGCTGTTTTACTTAGAACAAGATATTTGCCACCTTCCTCATCTGAATCATCATACTCTCCACCAACATCATCAACCTCTTCATGAGCATCATCAGAGCCATCCTCCTTCACATCAGACCTAACTTCATCATCATCCTCCTTCTCATCAGACCTATCTTCTTCATCATCCTCCTTCTCATCAGACCTATCTTCTTCATCATCCTCCTTCTCATCAGACCTATCTTCATCAGCATCCTCCTTCTCATCAGAATCACCATGCTTTTCCTCACTCACTGATCTATTCTCACCATCTTCATCAAAGTTCTTCTCACTGTCAGACTTACTACCAATAACATCACCGGCTTGTTGTGAAACATCAACAACTTTTTATGAATCCTCCTCCTTTTCAGATTCTTCACCTTCATTAGAACTTTCTTTGCCTTCATCCTCCTTGTTAGGTTCCTTGCCAACTTCTCCATCTTCCTCGACATCATAGCTTTCCCAGCTTCATTGTCCGAACTGTGATCAGATTTAAAGCTATCATCATCTTCAGACCCCTGATCACTTGTCTCCTTTTTATCATCATCCCCACTAGTCTGATCATCATGACCAGTTTCATCAATCACAGTATCAAGTGTTTGAGATTGAGAAGGGGAAGCACTGAAGATCTCATCTGCAAATAAAAAGAATAAATACACAGTTAAATAAACGCGTAGAACAAAAATATGAAGAGAATTGTTAGTTTCAAATAGGAGGGTTCAAAAGAAAAGATTACCGGATAAAATATCAGCGACTCTAGCATCAGTCAACATAGATTTGAAACAAAACTTTGACTGGAGCTTCTTTGAAGCTGGAGAAACGTTTTTAGCAGTAACACCTATAGATATATTAAAACCAAAAAAGAAAAACAATAAGATTACAAAACATGTAATATCAAATAAAAAACAAATCAAATCAAATCGAAAGAATAATGTATCAAAGAGGAAAAAACACAACCCGATTTAGAAGAATTCTCAATTTGAACAACTTTTTGAGCACCATCAGCTACATTTAAAGAAATATCATATCATATTAGTAAGAAGGAGGCAAAAAAAACTTAAAATCACAAAACAAAGTATTCCAAAATATTTTTTAAGAAATATTGTTACCTTTTTGGCAGATTTTCGAATATGTATAACTGGAATTGGGCTAACCACCTTATCTGAACTAAATAAAACATCAAGATCAGATTACTAAACAGGAAGAAGCAAAAAATAAAACATAAAAAATCAGAAAAGAAGTATTAAAAGGGAAAAATATTTTTTACCCTTTTTAGTAGATTTTACAGGTTGAGCAGAATCTTGACTTACATCATCACCTGAATTATATGAAACATTAAACCACAGTGGTAAAAGGTAAAGAGTAATTAATAAAACATCAAGAAACATAAAAAAAGGTATTAAAAAGGAAAACTATTTTTACCCTTTTTAGCAGATTTTTTTAGTCTCGGCAGAAATTTGACTGATACCCTTAACTTAATTATATGAAACATCAAACCATATTGGTAAAAGGTAAAGAGTAATTAATAAAACATTAACTGGAAAATAAATCAATAGTATAAATATTACCAGTTGCATTCTCCTCTAAAGTAGATGCAACTTGGCTGGAATGAACATTACTAGCACCCTCTTAAAAACATGAAACATCAAGAAAGATTTAAAATAGGTAGTATCAAATTAAGAAACAATCAGATAGTAAAACACAATATTAAAATTTGAATAGTACCTTTGCTTTCATAATCGCTCTCACGCTCAGCGAGGGTTTTAGCCTTACAGCTCATCAACTTGACTCGTTTAAAAACAACTTGTTTTACATGCCTCTTCTGGATATTTTCTTTAGGGATAGAAGCATCGAGGTCTGGAGATGCTGGGATAGACACCTCAACCACTTTCTTCTTATTCGCATTTCTTGGACTCGGGGCTGAAGGAAAATCAAAACATTAATAAAAATAAAAAATTGACAACATAATTATAAAGATAAAAAAATACTTACAGTAAATATTGGAGTTGTCAGACCACGGATCCTATCAGATTTTCTGACAGGACCACCACAATCTTAAAAAAAAAGAAAACATAATTTATAGCATAAATAACAACATCACACATACATATATAAATATTCATAGGAAGTCAGAAATATCAATTAGAAAGCAAGTTTAGAACTAGAATTCAAGAAATCAAATAAAAAAACATATTATCATTAAAGAAAACTAAAACATCAATGAAAAACCTAACAACATCATTCTAAAAAAAAGGACAAAAAATATGAACATAAAAAAATGTGAAACCAACACACATAAAATATCATATAGAAATAGTTAATATAAAGTAGTAAACACTGGCACCATCAACAAACATAGAACCACATGGTACAAAGAAATATCTATACAGGAACAGTAAAGTCAATTGGAATACTTGTATCGTCAAATGAAAACTGTAAAGCATTAAATAACACCAGAGATAATGAAAAACATCCAATGGGATACTTAAATCATCAGCCGTACTGACAATAGAAACACTGTAATTTTAAAAATTCAAGCAATAACAATAAAAAATACAACTAATAAGAACCGAATACATAACAGTCTTCCAAAAGGAACATTAATAACAACATCGCAAGAACGGGAAAGAATGTCAATTGAAAACCTTGAAACATCATATTCAAACAGTAAAACATCATTTAAAACCCTATACGACAAAAAAAAACAAATAAAAGATGCAACAAAACTTGATAAGAAGAAGTCTCCCTCTTCTCCTTTACAACAACCTTCGAAGAACCGGAAGTTTGGAGTATGATTTTGCAATTTTCAACACGACTTCTTCTAAACTAACAGATTCAACACAACCTCTTTTCTTCATCTACAAAAAATAAACATGAAAAATAATACAGTTAAAAATGATCGACATCAATGAAAACCTAATAATTAACATATATATGAAAACCTTCACCATCGCAATCACTTGATGAAATACGATAACAACTTCCAAGCGAAAATAGTAAGAATTGCAAAAAAAATGGACTGAAAGCTCAGAGTTCACCAAAAAAATGCTTATTAAACAATAAATCGCCTAAAAGTAAAGAATATCGGCCGGAAACATAAAGCTAGGTCGCTAGAATTACCCGATGAAAGAACGAACCGATTTGCAAGCAAACATGGAAGAAACTCCAAAAATTGGGCCAGAAACTTTGAGTACACTCACATGAAACACAATCTGATGCGTATTAAGCAACAAAATTGGATGAAAGTACAGAATCATGGCCGGAATAGCAAACCTAGGTCGCCGGAAAAGGGGAAAAATAAGAGAGAGAAACTAACGGTTTTTGAGAGAGAAAGAAAAGGTAAGAATGAGGAGAAAATGAAGAGATGCTGAATAGTAAGGGTAGGGTAAGATTTAATTAATTTGCAATTCAGTCCCTAAATAATTTGAAAACTATAATTAATACCCCATCCCAAATTAAGTTCCTATTATTTATAAATCAATCCCTGGTATTGCTGCGAGACCGTATTGCACAAGATTTTGTCAAATATTTATATAAACGTTGGTGCGGTGCAAAGTTTGAAATATGTGATTATATTAATTAATATTATATTATATTTATAGATAAAATTTTAAATAATATGATTTACTATTCATAAAGTCTTGTTTAGATTGAAAATCGTTAAACAATGTCATTTTATAAGTAGTATGACTAATAGAGTGATTCAGTATTTATTTTTATTTATTGCAATGACATACCTATAATTATGAAAATATTTTAAAATATATCTCAAAATATAAATAATTATAACCCAATGTTAAAAATTATAAGAATGAAGTTTTTTTATGATTGGTCTGGCCGTTAATCGATCTAATAGGAGATCTTCTCTAAAATGATGTATGTACATACATCATTTTCATATTTACACAATGATGTATGTACTTAAAAATTTTAAAAGGTAAATAAACTTTTATATTTAGAAATATTATTCAATATAAAAGAATTATTAATAAAAACATGAAATATATTCATAATTTATCAATAACCACAATTAGTAAAATTATACTCCCTATATGTCATAGGGGAATCTGCAGAGGGAGAAAAATTGATTTAAATTTTAGGAGGGTAAAATGTCTAAAAATGTCTAAAATGCCCTGGTGGCCATCTTCTCCATTCAGCCTATGACGCTTGCTTCCTCTTTCCAAACTCCCGACAGCTTTTTCTCATACACTCACACACTCTGCCATGGATGCCACCGATAAATGAAGCCTCGTCGCCCTGCTCCTCCACCACCAACGGGCCCCACTACATCGTCACCATCTCCGACCAGCAGAAGACCGCAATCTAGATCTAGGAGATCGTTCGGGTTCCTCGGCGCCGGCGACTCCAAGGTCCAGGTCCAGGTCCAGCACCACGCTGAACGCACACTGGGCTTATGATATTCTAGCACGACTCCACCACGGTGAAGGCACACCAGCACCACCGTTTGGATGCCTTCCCATTGCTTTGCTGTGGCTGGGAGTGGAAGAAATAAGAGTGGGCAGCTGGGATTGGAAAAAGAAGAGTGCTATTGGAAGAAAAATAAGAGTGGGAGGTGTGAGTTTGTATGTGTGGGGTGGGGGTGTTGATGAGAAGGAAGAAGAGAGAAAAAGTTGGGCAGAAATTCAAGGAGAGAAAAGGAAGAGTGGGCGGCGAGAGTTTGTTGGGGGTGGAGGGTTAATGTGAAAGAAGAAAAGTAGGTGGATGGGTGGGTGGGTGGGTGGGTTTGTAATGTAAAATTTAACTGTTAAAGGGTAAGTGTGTGTTTTAATAGGTTAGATTTATCTTAAAATGGAAAATGTGCAGATTTGCATGAGACAGATAAAAAAGGAAAGCGTGCAGGTTCGACTAGTACGATAATAATATTTTTAGTGAAAAATAGATGGGAAATACTTGCTATTTTCCTTACTAATTGAATATTAATGTAATTATATAAAACACAATTCTGATCTTAAATTGAGTAAAAATAATTTTAATTTTATTTACTAATAAATAATAGTATGATTAAAAAATATGTTTATTTATTTGCATAAATTATTATTATTATTTTTTCTATTTATATAATTTAATAAAATATATATTCTATAACTAATATAATGATAAATGTAAAATTGGTTATTACATATAATCCGTCGTCCACAAGTAAGGAAGAAAACTTTTTGATGAATGTCTTCATATTGATGCTTGAATTCCACCGGTCTGAAATTGTGGAATTGAATATATTAAGTTACAATAAGCATAGGAGGTTATAATAGATAAATATGACACGGACATACATGATTTCACCTTTTTATCCAATAGAACCATCCCAGTGCTACAATGTATACTCACTAGGTTTGTCAAAAGATTTCCTCTCCCAAATTTTATTACTCGAATCTTGATTTTCCATGTTTTCTTCATTGGCATTATTTTATGCGAGAGCAGCTCTGCGATATACTGCGATGCATCCACATGAAATTATTAGAATATAGAAACATAACTTTAATACTACGGGAATACAATACAGTAGACATAGCTTGAATTTACATTCTTAAACTACATCACTAAAATACCATATGTTTACAACTTAATCCCAAGCACCCTATAATAGATATTGTTTGCTTTATGTCTGTCAACCGGGGGGTATTGATTGTCATTTTGACACCCTGCTTTAAAAAATGGTGACTTTTTGAATGCACTTCTTTCCTCTGTTTTCAATCGTAAACATCACTCGTCTGCTTTTTCAATTGTTTCTTTGTTGAAATTTAGTTCAATGCAGAATTTCGTGAAGTACATGTTAATAATTCGGAGGCGATCACAACGTCGGGACATCGTGAAGTATATGTTAATAATCCAGAAGATAATTCTTCCGACTCTGCAGTCCAAAATGAAGTCCGACTCGGAAAGCTACAAAATGAAGCTCCAGCTGGTGTAGAGCCAATTCACGTGGACGGTGGAGCTCTTTAACCAGCACGCGGCGATGAGCTTCTCCTCCGTCAGCAAAATTGCGATGAACCCCACTGTGGCCAAGAGTCTGGGTGACAGGGCGATGTTCTTGTCGCACGTGACCCCGTTTTACCCAAAACAAATGGCATTGTACCCTGAGGAGCTTGCTGATTTCCTCCGGGCGCCATCCCGGACCCTCCCGTCTGGCCTAGGGGCCCATGTCACTCAGGCTCTCATTCTCCCGATTAACAGAAAGGTACATATATGATCCCTGACTTGAACTTCAAATTTTATATTTGATAGTATTTATTGAATTTGTGTTATATAAACTGAGATTAGAATGGTAGTTTATTGGACTCAAAAAGAGATATTTGATTCTATTCTTTAAAATAGTGTTAGATGGTAGTACTCAAATGAATATGGTAGTATTTTAGTGGACTCAAAAAGAGTTATACCTTTATATGAAAGACAATAAGTGAAAGGTTAGTACCTTGAGCTAATAGGGTAATTCTGTGTGTTTTCTAGATGGTCGATATTCCGGAGATACTAGCATTGTTCATGGAGCTCCAGACTCTCGGGGATAGGATTCTTAAGACACTAGCCTTTTCGTACATTGTTCATAGTATCAAGAAGATGAACCAGAAGCATAAGAACGACTTGAAGAATTGTGTGCTTTAGAATATCCTCTTCCCCACGTTATTGGTTTGCTTGTGTCTCGCATTCAATGGCCATTCTTTTTTACTTGTCAACATTGTAATTTTTTCCCATTTTGAATAGTTTTTTTATTTAATATTTTTTTTGTCTTAGCAAGAGGATGATACAAAAGCAAAAAGAGCTCTCATTACACCGTGCGAGCTTAATCGAAGAAAGGTTTGGTTTGATGGGAGGACAACGAATTCCATCTGTAATGCTTTTTTCATCCATCAACTAAGTGAGAGTTGGTTTTTTTGTATAGTGTGTTTGCTAATTTAGTGAAATTAAATTTTAAGAAATTGTGTATTTGGCTCTTCAGGATTTTGGTTGATGCTCTATCTTTCCTTCTCGACTATGAGAAGATTGAGAATGATGATGATAGTGTTGAGTCAGATGGTGAAGAGAAGTTGGAAGCTCCAGACCCCAAAATATTACTCAATAAGTAGTCTATTTACAAGGTCAGTTAAATGGTAGATGTTGAAATATACATTATTATTAAGAGTCGTGTTTCACACTATTTATATTATCGTTGTCGATGGGTAAGATGACCAGGGTTGGCGTGATCAAGCCATTTGTGGAAATCATATCCTCGCCGGATGAGCAACTTAGGGAGTATGGCATCACGAAAATACTAAACCTATCACTCTACGACGAGAACAAAGAAACCATCGCTTCTGCCGATGCTATAAGGCTATTGATAAAGGTGTTTTTGGTATGTAGATTTTGCTGTTTTGTGTAAGAGTTTGGATTTTTAGTGTAACGAAAATACTTTATGTGTGTACAACCATTTGTGTGTAATCAATGTTTTGTGATTGATTAGTTTGATGTTGCCTATCTTTATAGAAGAAAATTTGATTTCGATCGTGTTCTTGCATTTGTTTTATGTTTGTTTTTAGTTCAGTTATGTGTTATGCTCTATTGGGATTTAAGTAGGTTCAATGAAATCCTGTAATCTTTTTGCATCATTTTACTGATTCTTGTTTTTATATGACAAAGGTATTGTTTCACTGGTATGTGTTTAATTTGAGGTTTCTTAAATTGCTATTAATACCCGCCAAAACTATAATATTTTGTGTCATTGTGCAAAAGCTAACTCTAATAGTTTAATGTGGACAAAGAGAGTAACTATAAAGGCATTTTTATAATTCGGGAAGTTTGATATCTTGTACATAAGTTTATAGATGTAATATTTCATTTTTTAGTTTAGAAAATGTAATCTTTTTAAATTTAAGCATTGTATTTTTTAAGTTCAAATATGTAATAAGATGTGTTTGAATGTAAAAATATATATAAAAAATATTATATAAAAATATGATATTTAACTTTAAAAATATTTTATTTAAGTTTAAAAATTTAATGTTTGAGCTAAAAATTATTTAATGTTTAGATTTAGCAAGGCAAAGTCTTGGGAAATACCATGTTTCCATGTGGAAAGATTTGGTTGAATTAGAATTATAGAAAGGTAAAAAGTTTTAGTTGCAACATTAAAAATTTATTATGCAACATACAGTGGTTATAAATTTATAACCCAATTAATGAAACCCGAAAATTTTATCTTAATTTTTTCTAATTTGCAGTTTAAACCTTGGTCTTTCCATAACTTCTGGAAATATCGTCTTTCAGGAGACAGACTCATTTAACAAATACAATGTATAAATAAAAAAAATATAGTGGACGTCCATAATTTAAGGATAGGTCACTTGTTGGAGACCTCCGCTATATAATTTATTTTTTAAAATATGACTAGTTACGATAATTTTAAGGAGTCCGTCTCTTGAAAGACGGTCTTTCTATAAGTCATGGAAATACCAAGGTTTAAAGTGCAAATTAAAAGAAATGAAGATAAAATTTTGGGTTGCATGAATCGGGTTATAAACTTTATAACTATTACATGTTGTATAATAAATTATTAATATTGCAAGTATGGCCTTTTACCTTATATTATTTTAATTAAACACCGTCTTTCCATAAGCCTACAAAAATTCTTTTTTCCCAAGAGTTTGCCAATTTTAGGTATGCTTCATAAATATGTATAAAAAATAATATTTAAAAATTACACATGCAATGAATATACTTCATACATGTGGAAGTTATGAGGGAGGTGGAATATTCAGTTATGAATAGGTCAAATTTACATTTTAACTTTAAAATAATAATTTTTAATTTAGATACTGTAATTTATAAATTAAAATATTTAATAAAGTATGTTTGAATGGAAAAAAAATATTATATAAAAGATACAATAAAAAACTTTATAAATATTCTATTTAAATTTAAAATTTTAATGTATAACTTAACTAATACAGTGTATACGTGAAAATATACATTGACCTATTAATAAATTAAGTTCAAGCTACATATCATGATACATCCTCCATAGATATCCTATGATGTTAGGTTTACTTGTATTTATACTAATTAAAATATACTATCAATTATATTTGGAAAATAAAATTTAAAAGTATACTTTATGAAGTAAATATTTTCCAAGTCAACACAAAGAAAGTTAAGGAAAAAGTCACGGTTGTTCCAGTGTGTACATATTTGGATTGAATAAAGCCTTCTGTACTTAAGTTTGACTGTTTATCATATACTTTTAATAAAATGTTGCTCTGAATTTGAAAGAATGAGTGAACCAATCACATAAATGTGAAAAATGAGTACTATATTCATTTTTTCGATATTTTCTGTTTGAGTCTATCTCTTGAAAGATAATTTTTCCATAAGTCATGAAAAAATCAACGTTTAAAGTGCAAATTAGAAGAAATGAAGATAAAATTTTTGGGTTGCATTAGTCGGATCATAAACTTTATAAATACTACATGTTGCATAATAAATTTTTGATATTGCAACTAAAATCTTTTATCTTTTAAATATTCTAATTAAACTCCGTCTTTCCATAAGCATATGTAAAGATGATTTTTCCCAACACTTTGCCTTTATGTTTACATGATTTTTTTAGAATAAAATGGGTATCATTTGATCAAATTGATTAAGTTTAACTTATTTATATATATATTTTTTATATAATTAAGGATATTATCATGTAATATAATGTTAGATTTGTTGCGATGAGTATTTTTAAAATGTTTATTTTTAAATAATATTTAAGTGAAAAGTGCTTGTATAACTCTACCTACTTCACATAAGTACGCACTAATATGGCCTTTTGATAATTGAAAGTGCAAATATACTCATCTGGCAGATTTATGCTAGAATTTGATGAAAATACTATTTAAAATCTCTATAAAAAAGAAAAAAAGAAAAAAAGAATCAATGAAAAAAAGAATCAATTTCCTATTTTACCCCTGATAACCGTATCTTCTTTCTTCTTCTTCCTCCTCTTCTTCTTCTCTTTTATTTTCTACTACACGCAACTTTCAATTGCCATGTGAGAGTAAAACCCTAACCCGCATATCCAAATTATTGCAAATCAAATTTTAGTTTCAATCACCTTATTGTTTCTCCCAGGTTTTGCTTTCAATCGCCTTATTGTTTATCCCAAAATTGAAAATCCTGACCCACCAATCGCCTTGTTCGCATCGTTGTGGTGGTGGCAAGGGGCGGCGCTAATGCCGTGAAGGAGGTTGTAGTGGCTGGAGGCAGCACCGGGTTAGCGGGTGGAGTTGAAATCTCTGGCTGTGGCGACTGCTTTACATGTGGTGGAGGAGATGGGGTGGTTAGAGACGACACCGACACATTGGAGGAGGTGGGGGTGGCTGGAGGTGGCGCCGGGTTAGCGGGCAGAGGTGAGATCTCCGACGGCGGCGTCTTCTTTACAGGTGGTGAGAGAAATGGGTGGCTGGAGGCGGCGCTAGTACCGTGGAGAAGATTGGGGTGGATGGAGGCGGCGCCGGGTCAGCGTGCAAACGTGAAATCTCCAGCGGTGGCGACTGCTTTACAGGTGGTGGAGAAGATGGAGTGGTTGGAGGCGGCGCTGACGCCGTGGAGGAGGCTGGGGTGGGTGGAAGCGGTGGACGTGGTGGCGGGGGTTGACTGGAGGCGGTGGGTGCGGAGGAAATAAAGGATGAAGGAATGGCTGCGGTGGGATAATAGGAAGTAAAAGGGCAGAGAGAGAAGAGGCACCCGGTGGAGGTGGACACAGAAGCGCCGGAGCTGTATATGGTGGAAGAGGCGGCGGCGGTGAAAGTTACCAAAACATTTATACAAAGGTTAAAGGCTTCATGGTCTTTGTGGCCAGAGAAGCAACAGAGGCTGTCCGATAATAACGAGGCAGCGACGGTGAAGAAGAATGTATTGTGCTTGCTTTGGAAGAGGCGGCGACGGTGAAGAAGAATGTATTGTGCTTGCTTTGGAAGAGACGGCGATGCTTTCTTTTTCGATCGGAACCTTAGGTGGGGTGGTAGGTTGTGGAGAGGTGAGGGCAAAATTGTCTTAACCTTTTAGGTTTTAGGTTAAAGGGTATTTAGGTCATTTTATGTGTGGTCAACACCGATCCACGCCGAAAATGATGTCTTAGAGCTATAGAGGCACTTTTGTCAACTAGTTAGAGTTATTTTTGCACTAAAAATTAATAAGAGATATATTAACACTTACGCAGGTAGATAGGTTATATTGGTATATATCCCAAATTTTAATTATAAATATTTATAAATTAGAAAAACATTTAGAGGGAATGACAACAGTCAAAAGCACCTACCACGCATTGCGATCTTTGTTATTTTCTTATTTATTTGATCATACACGATCTTTGTTTACCAGCTGCCTAATTTGATCAATTTTAATATGTGAGGGCGAAATTGATTAATGTGCTAAAACTAACACCGAGCTATACTTTTCTTGGCCAAACAACTAAAACTCACGATGTCGCGTGAAATGTGATTTCAGACCGTATATATAAATTGCAAGTCCGTCTCTTATGAGACAGTCTCATATTGAGATCAATGACTAGAAATAAAAAAAGAAAAAGAAAAATTAAATTCAAGGATCAATTTACAAATTATTTAGACCCGGGATACATTTTATAAAAATTACTAAAACTCAGGTACTTTTAGAACTTCACTTTCAAATATTGACACAAATTAATTTAATTAAATGTAATTGGGACTAATTCCTAAAACTTCACTTTCAAATAATAATTCATCCTATTAAATTATTTAAACATCAAGGTTAAAATTAATTCTAAAGTAAAATAAATTAAATAGATAAACTCACATAATATAATAAAATATACATAAAAAATAGTTAAACATCACATAAAATTAGTCAAATCTCTAAAAATAATAATAAATTAGCATCCAATACAAAATTAAAATACACATAATGCTCTGTTGATCTAAAATCAGCTTGTTAAGACTTGATTATTATTTACTGTCATGCTATGATGTTACACAGTTATGTTGTGATGGTTCAATTTTTTGATATTATATAAAAGTACTGATGAAGATGTTGATTTAAACAATATATTCATTTGCTCAACTGCACTTATACATTCCGCTGTTGTATTTGAAATAACTTGTTAAACGCCATTCATCCCAAAAGGTTAAAATGCCCTAAAAATTCGTTAACATAAAAACTAAAAAAATTCAAATCAAGCTAAACCATCAATAACTATCAAGCGCCTCAACACTAACAATCAACCATCACAACTGAAAAATCAATGCCAAACAGTACATCCCAAACAATCAAATTCTATTTCCCCCCAAACTTGTTTCCCTTCATTGATCGTTTGTTCACAGACTTGCCTTCCCTCCAGCTGGTTTTGAAGAGGATGACTCTTCAACTCCACCAATGGCAAGATCAAAGGTCGGCTCTGTTACTCTGTTAAAGGGAACATCTTCAGGAGCATGATTCCTCATAGCAGTTTTTTAATATCTCATCAATGACATCATAGAGCTCTTGCCTGGAAAGTATTCCTGTGAAAAAACATAAAACATCACATATAGAAATGAAAACATCAATATCTGAAATTAAAACATCACAATAGCACACATAACATGACTGAGAACTGTATTGTGAAACATCATATACAATATTTAAAACATCAATATTAAAATTTTAAAACATCAATCAGTACACACTAAAATTTCAAAAAAACGAAACTGAACACCAGTTGCATACTTAAATATGAAAACACCAAGAACATCAAACACTGAAATTAAACATCACACCAACACAAATAAAAGTACTTACAACCTAAAGCATGAAACATCAACAACAATATGTAAAACATCATATCTGAAAAATAAGAAAAAATACAGATCCTATTTCCTTCTTGATTGCAACAAAATGAGCAAGCGTTCTTAGAAATCTAAGAAACAACAACAACACAAAAATTTACACAAATCGTAACAAAACACTAAGATATCACATACACAATCAAAACTGAACATCAATTGCACACTTAAGCATGAAAATACCACAAGCATCAAGCACTGAAATTAAAACATCACACCAACATTGATAACAATATTTAAAGCCTAAAACCTGAAACATCACATTGAAAATGAGAAACATCATTAACTGTACCTGAAACATCACTGCTAAAAATTAAGAAAATATACAAATCCTTCTCACTTCTCGATTGCAGCAGGAGTGAAAAATCACACACAATCAAAACACACACGCAATCAAAACAACACTGATAACAGTACTTGAAACACTACAAGCATCAAATACTGAAATTAAATCATCACACCAGCACTGATAACAGTACTTGAACCCTAAACATGAAACATCACATAAAATACTTAAAACATCAACAACAGTATTTAAATCATCACCTCTGCAAAATAACAAAATTTACAGATTCTTTTTCCTTCTTAATTGCATCAATAGTATGCAAGCATTCTTAAACATGTAAGGAACATCATCAACAACAAAAAAAAGAAACACAAATCATAACAAAACCCTAAGATATCACACACACAATCAAAACTGAACATCAATTGAACACTTAAGCATGAAAACACCACAAGTATCAAACGCTGAAATTAAAACATAACAATAACATGGATAACAGTACTTAAAGCCGAAAACCTGAAACATCACATTGAAAATGAGAAACATCATTAACTGTACATAGAACATCACAACAGGAAATTAAGAAAATTTACAACTCCTCCTTCCTTCTCGATTGCAGCAACAGTGATGCAAATCTCCTTAGACAGAAAACAAACAACAACACAAATATTAACACAAATCCATAAGAACAACTCACAAAACACAAAAAATAGATAAATTCCTAAATATTAACACAGTGAACAACATAAACCTTAGAAAATCACATAAACATAGAAAAAGAAAAAATTGAAAATAACAACAAAATATGCATAAAAACTTTGAGGAAAGACATTTCCTTCGAAGATAAACACAAAACAAAGCTCGTACTGTGTTCGGCCACTGGAAAATTTGCCGAAAAACTCCAAACATTGCGCGCAAGAAAGGAGCAAGGAAAATGGAAAGAATGTGCGGTTAATTGGAAGAAAAGAAGCTCGAATTGAAGGAAGATGGAAGAGAAATAGAGAGGAGGGAGAAGGAGGAAAAGAAATGGAGAGGAGAGATAATAAGGAGGTAATTCTCAGGAGAGAGGAAAGGAGAGGAGAGAGAAAGTTTCAGAATGAGAGAATAATGAGAAAATGTTGATATTTATACCTGGACTTAGATGTAAATACATGAAATTTCACATCCCGGACTTTTAAAACTTCAATTAGAAACTCCATTTGCAATTAAATCCCTAGTCTCAATATATATATATATATACATATACATATACATATACATATACATATACATATACATATATACATATACATATATACATATACATATACATATACATATACATATACATATACATATACATATACTTATATACATATATACATATACATATATACATATACATATATACATATACATATATACATATACATATATACATATACATATATACATATACATATACATATATACATATACATATATACATATACATATACATATACATATACATATACATATATACATATATACATATACATATACATATACATATACATATACATATACATATACATATATACATATACATATACATATACATATATACATATACATATACATATACATATACATATATACATATATACATATACATATATACATATACATATATATATATATATATATATATATATATATATATATAACACTAACCATTGATGACAGAGATGTTAAGGTATCGAACCTCTTCATATTAAGATTGGGCAAAAATGCCTACATTCGAAAGCACCTATAACGGATATGGGATTATCCTATTTACACAAAGACAGTAGCTATAAAATTCTAAACAATGACCTAAGTGGCATTTGAATGGGTATGTAAATGATAAATGGTCGTTTACTGTGATAGTGTCCAACAAGCTCGATCCAAACTCACTGAATTAACTCCATTAACTTGATACGACAAACCATTCTAAGTAGAATCATCAAATCCTCGCACAAAACACTGATCCATTGACACTTCTGATGACACCAAGGCGATGAAAAACAAATAACTAAAGCGCCTTCAACTATAGATCCCGATGATTCCCATTAAACCTATTCATGCTCCTTTCCGTGAAGTAGAGAACCTTAAACGACACCAAAGTGCTTCTCTATCCATGTTTAGGGACATAAACAGTTAACAGTATATATATATATATATATATATATATATATATATGCATGAAAACATCGAATATCATTGTTTTATTACTTGTAAATTATAACCTTATATGCTGAATGAGAAATGTCACAAGTTTTCAAAAATTTAAGAGTAGTAAAAATACATTGTTCTAATTAATGAATGAGTCAATTTTTCTATTGTTTATTTTTAATTTGCCAAAAAAATTATATGGCAAGGGAACTGCTATTAGTGTAAATATTTACTGTCTCCTACGAGACCGTCTTACCGTAAGACCAGAGATTTACAATAATTTAAGGCAAAAGGCAAACCAAATTTGGGGTTCCTAATGTAATTATTTTATTTTTTATGCCAATTAAAAATGTGCAAAAAAAGTAGGAGGACTAACCTGTAAATAGCAAAAACAAAAGAAGATAACCTGAGAAGAAAGACGCGTTTGATGAAGGCGTAGAACGAAAAACACGCTTTCACCGATTCTTCTGAGCTTCAACCGATCTCAACCACTCTAATCCATCGATCTAAAACCTTCAAAAATATCATCTTCAACATCTGCAACCAGGATCGAAAAAAGCAAGGAACAACATTGATCAACAATCAATCAGGTTCGTCATTCAAAATTACATAATCGAATCGGTTTATTGAACAATCTACAATCAATTTAAGTGACTTTCCTTTGTTTTGCAGATCGGAAGTTCAATTGATGTGCGAAGAAGTTGATAGTAAAACCGAAGATTCATCAACATGCCTTTTGAACATTGAACGACAAACTACTGTGGTGAACGGCACAATCAATGAAATCGAACAAAATTCTGTAAAAGGTAAGTTTTAAATACCGGAAAAATCATATACAAACTGATTTAATCTACTTGCGAATGTTTCAACTCCTATTGCTTGTGAATATTTTGATGCCGACTGATCTTTCACTTCAAAAAGCCTGCGAGTGTTTTGATGTTCAAAATTGTTGCTCTGTACCAGTATATATAAATCATGTTGTAGATCTATATCAAAGTGTGACCTGAATAAATTTTTATGTGATCTGATGTCAATTGTTATTGAATATTGGCTGCTAGAACTAGTGTATCATGCTATAAACAGAATGAGTGATTTGATTATGCTCATTAATAAAATTGGATGCTCAGTGATAGCATGGGTAACAAATCTTGGAATTCTGATTCAAAAACTGACATGCATATACTGCTATGTAATGTTTCTATTATATGGATTGATGTTTTAATAAAAGTGTTTGATGATACTACACCTGATTCAGAAACATCACATAGCAGTATATGCGATGTTTCTATTATATGGATTGATGTTTTAATAAAAGTGTTTGATGTTTCTACACCTGATTCAGAAATTGGCCTTCATATACTTCTATGTGATGTTTCTATCATATAGATTGATGTTTTAATAAAAGTGTTTGATGTTTCTGCACCTGATGTCAACTGTTACTGAAATTGATAGAATTGATCTGTGATTTTCATAAACAAACCGAGTGATAAGTGATTTAAATGACATTTATGACAAATTATTTTCCTAATCTTTTAGAGATAGATGCAAGGGAGCATTTACAAGGAGTGAGAGCAAGAACTTGGGAAGAGCTTGAAAAACTGCATCAAGTGTGTAAGGAAGTCAACAACAAGATAGTCAAACTAAGGAGTAATTAGGGAAAATATTTCACATGCTCATGTGAAGGAAAGTTGATTTCAAGAACTAAAAACACACCTACTCTACAACTAGATAGGAAGAGAAAAAGAAAATCAAAAGAGTTTCCAATGATAAGAACATGATGCAAAGCTCGGATCAGGATTAAGCTTGTTGATGAAAAGTTCTTCAAAATCAAGCTCCACTACATTGAGAATAACCATGAGCACACATGATTTGAATGGCAGTACCTGCAACGTAGTGAAAGATGAATTGAAAATGAGAAAGCAAGAGAAATTGAAGCTATTGGAAAGACATATCTCAAACCCGCAGCAAGTTATAAGTATTTAGCATGCGCTGCCCAAGGAGAAGAAAATGTAGGGCACACTATGAGGGATCTCATTAATTATGTGAACAAGTACAGAATGGACACTTTAGAAGAGGGGGGGATGCTCAAACAGTCATAAACGAGCTTTATCAGATCGGTGCTGCTGAGGAAGACTAATTTTTTTAGAGTCATGCTGGATGATAAAGGAAAACTAACTGCACTCTTTTGGAGGGACTCGATGATGAAATAAGATTACATGCTATATGGTGATGTTGTGATTTTTGACACCACTTATCAGGCAAACAAGTATAATCTCATTTGTGCTCCGATTTTCGGGATGAACAATCACGTGAACAATGCAATGCTTGGGTGCGCTTTCATTGGAGATGAAAAGGATGAAACTTTCATATGGCTACTAAAGGTATTCAAAAACTCAATGAGGGGAAAACAACGACTATATTCACTAACCGGTATTTGGCCATGTCAAAGGCAATTAAAGAGTTATTTCTATGCTCTGTTTGAAGATTGATGTTTCAAGTTCTGTGCTCGACCTTTTACATATTAGTGATGATGTTTTAAGTCTTCCATCAATTGATTTCTTGGGTCCAACCTGGTACATTATTCAGTTGATGTTTCATTGAAAACCTTTAACCTGTTAGGTTATTCAGCTAATGTTCTAAATTTTTTAAATATTTTTTTCTTATCATTATGTGACTAGTGATGTTAATTTTATGTTCTAAATCATCACCACAACCTGATTTAGGACACTTGTGAAACAATCATGGGCATATGTACAACTTCTCTTGGATTTGAAACTGCAACATGACCATCCCACATTTATAACTGATGTTCCATTAGTAGTATATGACCTTTTTAATAAACTAGTTGATGATGCATGTACTGAAATTTTTGTTTTGTAGGTATTCAAGGTACAAAACACATACCTGTTTGTGGCACATGAAACATAATGCAATTAGTCACTATGGTAAAGTAAAGAGCGATGAAGAATTTGGAATGGCATTCGACCACTGTTTGAAAGGTTGTGCAAATGAAAAAGAATTTGGAATGTCATTCGACCACTGTTTGAAAGGCTGTGCAAATGAAGAAGAATTTGAAAGATGTTAGAATTCCATAAAAGAAAAGTACTAGCTGCAGGACAAAGAATTGTTCAAGTACTTGTACGATCTCAGGGATAAATGGCGTATTGTACTAAGGAAGGATTTCTTCTCGGCTGGAACTTTGTCATCACAACGTAGTGAAACTACCAACAAAGCAATCAACTTTAATGCTTAAAAAAACCAAATTGATACAATTTTTTGCAATTTTTGGAAAAAACGTCAAAAGTTGGAGAAGCACAGAGACAAGCAGGAGTATAGCGGATCAATAGGAAAACTAAGATCAGCAGTAAAATGGCCCGGATTGCTGAAGCAACCTGGGGAGATATACACTCTTAAAATTTCAAGGACTTTGAAACAGAGCGGAAACTGGCGATGACAAGTAAAGTGGAGAAAATATTGAATGTTGGCTATGGAGATGTTTACGAAGTCAGCCTAGAAAACAATCAAACAAAGGTAGAAAAGGTTTATTACAGACTCAGGGATGGTAAAGTGGAGGTCAAGTGTTCATGCAAATACTTTGAAGAAGTAGAGTTGTTGTGCTTCCACAGCCTTCGTGTGCTCCACTTGCACAACATCACAACCATACTTGAAGATTATGTACTCAATAGATGGACAAAGATAGCGAAGAAGGAAATATGGAACAGAGTACTTAGAGGTGCATCAACACAAAAACAGTGAGAACAACAATGAGATGAAAGGTAAGATATCATGGCGCCATGAGATGCTCAGAAAACACTACAATTTAGTGTTGGAATGTTAAGATAACAAAGAAACTCGTAGAACACTTGAGGATGGTTTGAACAGGGATTCACCTATAGTGTGTCAGATTCTTTCAATGAAAGATCAAGGCAAAACTAAAAATTCAATGACAAACAATGGCAAAGATTCACCAACAAAAAGTGCTCCTGAAGTCTTAGATCCAAAAAGAGCAAAAACAAAGGGAATAAGTAAGAGGTTGAAAGGAAAGCTTAAAAGGAAGAAGCCACAGGAGAAGGAATTTGGGTCCAAGACTCCAAAAGCCCAAATCATCTGAATTAGGGAAAACCAAAGTTGATGAAGGATGAGTTCTGAACTTGCAGAACAAATTTGAAGTTTCAGTTTTGTTATGTGATGTTTCAAGACTTTCATTTGATGTTAAATATCTAAGAAGTGAGGATTTTGAATTAAATATTATTGCAAACTTAGTGTAATACGAAAGGTTTATTATGGGAATCATTTTAAAGTTTATTGGTTTCTATAAGTTTCTTGTTGAATTATTAAAATTTATTTTACAGGAATATGATGTTTTAACTAATATTTGTGATGACTTATGGATATGTAATGATCATTTTACTTGGACTTTAGTTACAACAGCAAAATGGGACATTTTTTTACTGATACACTAGACAACTACTAAAATTGTGACGTTTGAATTTTAAAACATAATGTTTCATACATAATCATTAATGTAGAAAACTCTACAAAAAAAAAACTAATGAGAGTTAAAGCATAAAAAAAAGCATTATTATCAACACCCTAAAACATCAAAACCTGCTCTTGAATTGTCACCGCATTATGTTAAAAGGTCAACTTTAGACCAGAATCCAAAAACCAAATGTCAAATTCCAACAAGAATTATGAGAATCACCTAAACTTAGATATCAAGTACTTATCCAAGCCCAAAACATTCAGAAATCATCCACAACCAACAGTACTAAAATACTAACTAATGGTACTTAAAACATCATCCACAAACACAAGTTCATCACATCATAAAAAAACTACTAGTTCTTCTTCGATCCCTTAGATGACTTTGCCGCTTGTCCACCATTCTTATGAACAACTTTAGCTCCCTTCTTCTCAGGTACAACAGCAGAAGAACCTGCAACTCCTCCAATGTCCTCCAAGCTCTCAATCCCAAGGCCAAAAGAAGGTTCAGCTCCAACCTTCAAAGTTGAAACTTCAAGAGTGTACTTCTTCACTGACTTCTTGATGATTTCATCGATCTGATCACACTAGCCATCCAAAAAATAATCATGTGAACAAACATGAATATGTACTGGAGGAACAACATCTTGGGCAGTAGCTGGAGCTTTTTCACCAAGCTTCATAATCTCAGCCACATAAGACTTGGTAACAATCTCAATGTTCATGGCAAACCTCATTGAGCGCTCAACATCATCCTAAAAAAAACAACATTATTACTCATAATTTGAAACATCATATGGAAAACAACAAACATAATATGAATAAAAAAACTTACAGAAGGAGCTTCAATAAGAATCTTCTCATCAGAGGGTAAATTATCAGGAATCTCCAACACTACATAGTAAGAGGTACTACGGGAAGTGCCATGACCTGGTCCCAAAAGTACACACTTTAATTTCTCCCATTGAAGTCAAAGGAAACCCATTGCAGCTCATCAAGCAAGCATCAAAAGTAGCACTACCAATGGACTTACACACAACCTTAACCTTGTTATCATCAAAGTGATGGACTAAGGGGATGACAGTAGGCAATGTGATTCCTTGAAATGTAAATATATAAAGATAGCACATCAAAAGGGAGAAAAACACAACCATTTACAACATCAAATGGCCCATTCTTATACCTCTCAACAACATCACAAAAGTTTTTCAGCACAAACCCATACCAATCGATGTTCCTGATATCATTCACATTTTCTATAACCCTCAAAAGGTTAAAATCAATAGTACTTCTTGATGTAAGACTAAGGAAATTACACAAAACATACATAAAAAATTACTTATAAAAATCATCATCTCCCATAGTAAACAAAGATATCTTACCCAGAAGCCTATAAAGTGGGATATTATCATGTTTATCAGCACTTGTTCCATCCTCCATTTATGCCTCAACTCCACACCCCTATTCTGCCCCTTACCATAATTACTAATATCTAAAACCCCAATATCACTTATAGGCAGACACATAGCATCATAAACACCAACCTAGTAGTATAATACGTATCACTACATATGCGCTGCAAGCGACTAATTGGGTTGAAGTTAGAAACCAGATAGTGAATCACATTTTTGGGAAAAATACCAAATTAATTTTCAATAATCCTTCAGACCCTAACAATAACTGACTTGATCAGCCCATCAGTCAATGATTTCACAAGCTTCACAATTTTACCAGGGCTATACTTTATAGAGTAGCCCCTCTTCGAGCTGCACAAATGTAAAAAATAAATAAGCAACAATAAAAAAGATGAAACATATTTTAAAATTATAACAAGATTTTAAAAAAACCTTGCTGCATCATTGACACCCTTTGGAACTTTGGACTTCACAAGTCCTCCACCCTGCTCTTTAACCCTCTTACTTACAATAGATTTCCCTTTATAAATAGAAGCTGTTTTACTTAGAACAAGATATTTGCCACCTTCCTCATCTGAATCATCATACTCTCCACCAACATCATCAACCTCTTCATGAGCATCATCAGAGCCATCCTCCTTCACATCAGACCTAACTTCATCATCATCCTCCTTCTCATCAGACCTATCTTCTTCATCATCCTCCTTCTCATCAGACCTATCTTCTTCATCATCCTCCTTCTCATCAGACCTATCTTCATCAGCATCCTCCTTCTCATCAGAATCACCATGCTTTTCCTCACTCACTGATCTATTCTCACCATCTTCATCAAAGTTCTTCTCACTGTCAGACTTACTACCAATAACATCACCGGCTTGTTGTGAAACATCAACAACTTTTTATGAATCCTCCTCCTTTTCAGATTCTTCACCTTCATTAGAACTTTCTTTGCCTTCATCCTCCTTGTTAGGTTCCTTGCCAACTTCTCCATCTTCCTCGACATCATAGCTTTCCCAGCTTCATTGTCCGAACTGTGATCAGATTTAAAGCTATCATCATCTTCAGACCCCTGATCACTTGTCTCCTTTTTATCATTATCCCCACTAGTCTGATCATCATGACCAGTTTCATCAATCACAGTATCAAGTGTTTGAGATTGAGAAGGGGAAGCACTGAAGATCTCATCTGCAAATAAAAAGAATAAATACACAGTTAAATAAACGCGTAGAACAAAAATATGAAGAGAATTGTTAGTTTCAAATAGGAGGGTTCAAAAGAAAAGATTACCGGATAAAATATCAGCGACTCTAGCATCAGTCAACATAGATTTGAAACAAAACTTTGACTGGAGCTTCTTTGAAGCTGGAGAAACGTTTTTAGCAGTAACACCTATAGATATATTAAAACCAAAAAAGAAAAACAATAAGATTACAAAACATGTAATATCAAATAAAAAACAAAACAAATCAAATCGAAAGAATAATGTATCAAAGAGGAAAAAACACAACCCGATTTAGAAGAATTCTCAATTTGAACAACTTTTTGAGCACCATCAGCTACATTTAAAGAAATATCATATCATATTAGTAAGAAGGAGGCAAAAAAAACTTAAAATCACAAAACAAAGTATTCCAAAATATTTTTTAAGAAATATTGTTACCTTTTTGGCAGATTTTCGAATATGTATAACTGGAATTGGGCTAACCACCTTATCTGAACTAAATAAAACATCAAGATCAGATTACTAAACAGGAAGAAGCAAAAAATAAAACATAAAAAATCAGAAAAGAAGTATTAAAAGGGAAAAATATTTTTTACCCTTTTTAGTAGATTTTACAGGTTGAGCAGAATCTTGACTTACATCATCACCTGAATTATATGAAACATTAAACCACAGTGGTAAAAGGTAAAGAGTAATTAATAAAACATCAAGAAACATAAAAAAAGGTACTCCCTCCGTCCCAGGAGAATTTGCACAGAATCTTTTTCACGGTCTCCAAAAAATATGTTTGACTGTAAATATATGTAACTACGGACAAGAACGACACATATAAAATTGATATTTAGAAACTACATGTTATGACGAATCTAACAATATCTCATACGATAATATTATTTTTCATACATCTACTCAAATATGTGGTCAAATTTTAACAACTTTGACCTCCAAATAGTAAGTGTGAAGATTTGGCTGGGACAGAGGGAGTATTAAAAAGGAAAACTATTTTTACCCTTTTTAGCAGATTTTTTTAGTCTCGGCAGAAATTTGACTGATACCCTTAACTTAATTATATGAAACATCAAACCATATTGGTAAAAGGTAAAGAGTAATTAATAAAACATTAACTGGAAAATAAATCAATAGTATAAATATTACCAGTTGCATTCTCCTCTAAAGTAGATGCAACTTGGCTGGAATGAACATTACTAGCACCCTCTTAAAAACATGAAACATCAAGAAAGATTTAAAATAGGTAGTATCAAATTAAGAAACAATCAGATAGTAAAACACAATATTAAAATTTGAATAGTACCTTTGCTTTCATAATCGCTCTCACGCTCAGCGAGGGTTTTAGCCTTACAGCTCATCAACTTGACTCGTTTAAAAACAACTTGTTTTACATGCCTCTTCTGGATATTTTCTTTAGGGATAGAAGCATCGAGGTCTGGAGATGCTGGGATAGACACCTCAACCACTTTCTTCTTATTCGCATTTCTTGGACTCGGGGCTGAAGGAAAATCAAAACATTAATAAAAATAAAAAATTGACAACATAATTATAAAGATAAAAAAATACTTACAGTAAATATTGGAGTTGTCAGACCACGGATCCTATCAGATTTTCTGACAGGACCACCACAATCTTAAAAAAAAAGAAAACATAATTTATAGCATAAATAACAACATCACACATACATATATAAATATTCATAGGAAGTCAGAAATATCAATTAGAAAGCAAGTTTAGAACTAGAATTCAAGAAATCAAATAAAAAAACATATTATCATTAAAGAAAACTAAAACATCAATGAAAAACCTAACAACATCATTCTAAAAAAAAGGACAAAAAATATGAACATAAAAAAATGTGAAACCAACACACATAAAATATCATATAGAAATAGTTAATATAAAGTAGTAAACACTGGCACCATCAACAAACATAGAACCACATGGTACAAAGAAATATCTATACAGGAACAGTAAAGTCAATTGGAATACTTGTATCGTCAAATGAAAACTGTAAAGCATTAAATAACACCAGAGATAATGAAAAACATCCAATGGGATACTTAAATCATCAGCCGTACTGACAATAGAAACACTGTAATTTTAAAAATTCAAGCAATAACAATAAAAAATACAACTAATAAGAACCGAATACATAACAGTCTTCCAAAAGGAACATTAATAACAACATCGCAAGAACGGGAAAGAATGTCAATTGAAAACCTTGAAACATCATATTCAAACAGTAAAACATCATTTAAAACCCTATACGACAAAAAAAAACAAATAAAAGATGCAACAAAACTTGATAAGAAGAAGTCTCCCTCTTCTCCTTTACAACAACCTTCGAAGAACCGGAAGTTTGGAGTATGATTTTGCAATTTTCAACACGACTTCTTCTAAACTAACAGATTCAACACAACCTCTTTTCTTCATCTACAAAAAATAAACATGAAAAATAATACAGTTAAAAATGATCGACATCAATGAAAACCTAATAATTAACATATATATGAAAACCTTCACCATCGCAATCACTTGATGAAATACGATAACAACTTCCAAGCGAAAATAGTAAGAATTGCAAAAAAAATGGACTGAAAGCTCAGAGTTCACCAAAAAAATGCTTATTAAACAATAAATCGCCTAAAAGTAAAGAATATCGGCCGGAAACATAAAGCTAGGTCGCTAGAATTACCCGATGAAAGAACGAACCGATTTGCAAGCAAACATGGAAGAAACTCCAAAAATTGGGCCAGAAACTTTGAGTACACTCACATGAAACACAATCTGATGCGTATTAAGCAACAAAATTGGATGAAAGTACAGAATCATGGCCGGAATAGCAAACCTAGGTCGCCGGAAAAGGGGAAAAATAAGAGAGAGAAACTAACGGTTTTTGAGAGAGAAAGAAAAGGTAAGAATGAGGAGAAAATGAAGAGATGCTGAATAGTAAGGGTAGGGTAAGATTTAATTAATTTGCAATTCAGTCCCTAAATAATTTGAAAACTATAATTAATACCCCATCCCAAATTAAGTGCCTATTATTTATAAATCAATCCCTGGTATTGCTGCGAGACTGTATTGCACAAGATTTTGTCAAATATTTATATAAACGTTGGTGCGGTGCAAAGTTTGAAATATGTGATTATATTAATTAATATTATATTATATTTATAGATAAAATTTTAAATAATATGATTTACTATTCATAAAGTCTTGTTTAGATTGAAAATCGTTAAACAATGTCATTTTATAAGTAGTATGACTAATAGAGTGATTCAGTATTTATTTTTATTTATTGCAATGACATACCTATAATTATGAAAATATTTTAAAATATATCTCAAAATATAAATAATTATAACCCAATGTTAAAAATTATAAGAATGAAGTTTTTTTATGATTGGTCTGGCCGTTAATCGATCTAATAGGAGATCTTCTCTAAAATGATGTATGTACATACATCATTTTCATATTTACACAATGATGTATGTACTTAAAAATTTTAAAAGGTAAATAAACTTTTATATTTAGAAATATTATTCAATATAAAAGAATTATTAATAAAAACATGAAATATATTCATAATTTATCAATAACCACAATTAGTAAAATTATACTCCCTATATGTCATAGGGGAATCTGCAGAGGGAGAAAAATTGATTTAAATTTTAGGAGGGTAAAATGTCTAAAAATGTCTAAAATGCCCTGGTGGCCATCTTCTCCATTCAGCCTATGACGCTTGCTTCCTCTTTCCAAACTCCCGACAGCTTTTTCTCATACACTCACACACTCTGCCATGGATGCCACCGATAAATGAAGCCTCGTCGCCCTGCTCCTCCACCACCAACGGGCCCCACTACATCGTCACCATCTCCGACCAGCAGAAGACCGCAATCTAGATCTAGGAGATCGTTCGGGTTCCTCGGCGCCGGCGACTCCAAGGTCCAGGTCCAGGTCCAGCACCACGCTGAACGCACACTGGGCTTATGATATTCTAGCACGACTCCACCACGGTGAAGGCACACCAGCACCACCGTTTGGATGCCTTCCCATTGCTTTGCTGTGGCTGGGAGTGGAAGAAATAAGAGTGGGCAGCTGGGATTGGAAAAAGAAGAGTGCTATTGGAAGAAAAATAAGAGTGGGAGGTGTGAGTTTGTATGTGTGGGGTGGGGGTGTTGATGAGAAGGAAGAAGAGAGAAAAAGTTGGGCAGAAATTCAAGGAGAGAAAAGGAAGAGTGGGCGGCGAGAGTTTGTTGGGGGTGGAGGGTTAATGTGAAAGAAGAAAAGTAGGTGGATGGGTGGGTGGGTGGGTGGGTGGGTGGGTTTGTAATGTAAAATTTAACTGTTAAAGGGTAAGTGTGTGTTTTAATAGGTTAGATTTATCTTAAAATGGAAAATGTGCAGATTTGCATGAGACAGATAAAAAAGGAAAGCGTGCAGGTTCGACTAGTACGATAATAATATTTTTAGTGAAAAATAGATGGGAAATACTTGCTATTTTCCTTACTAATTGAATATTAATGTAATTATATAAAACACAATTCTGATCTTAAATTGAGTAAAAATAATTTTAATTTTATTTACTAATAAATAATAGTATGATTAAAAAATATGTTCATTTATTTGCATAAATTATTATTATTATTTTTTCTATTTATATAATTTAATAAAATATATATTCTATAACTAATATAATGATAAATGTAAAATTGGTTATTACATATAATCCGTCGTCCACAAGTAAGGAAGAAAACTTTTTGATGAATGTCTTCATATTGATGCTTGAATTCCACCGGTCTGAAATTGTGGAATTGAATATATTAAGTTACAATAAGCATAGGAGGTTATAATAGATAAATATGACACGGACATACATGATTTCACCTTTTTATCCAATAGAACCATCCCAGTGCTACAATGTATACTCACTAGGTTTGTCAAAAGATTTCCTCTCCCAAATTTTATTACTCGAATCTTGATTTTCCATGTTTTCTTCATTGGCATTATTTTATGCGAGAGCAGCTCTGCGACATACTGCGATGCATCCACATGAAATTATTAGAATATAGAAACATAACTTTAATACTACGGGAATACAATACAGTAGACATAGCTTGAATTTACATTCTTAAACTACATCACTAAAATACCATATGTTTACAACTTAATCCCAAGCACCCTATAATAGATATTGTTTGCTTTATGTCTGTCAACCAGGGGGTATTGATTGTCATTTTGACACCCTGCTTTAAAAAATGGTGACTTTTTGAATGCACTTCTTTCCTCTGTTTTCAATCGTAAACATCACTCGTCTGCTTTTTCAATTGTTTCTTCGTTGAAATTTAGTTCAATGCAGAATTTCGTGAAGTACATGTTAATAATTCGGAGGCGATCACAACGTCGGGACATCGTGAAGTATATGTTAATAATCCAGAAGATAATTCTTCCAACTCTGCAGTCCAAAATGAAGTCCGACTCGGAAAGCTACAAAATGAAGCTCCAGCTGGTGTAGAGCCAATTCACGTGGACGGTGGAGCTCTTTAACCAGCACGCGGCGATGAGCTTCTCCTCCGTCAGCAAAATTGCGATGAACCCCACTGTGGCCAAGAGTCTGGGTGACAGGGCGATGTTCTTGTCGCACGTGACCCCGTTTTACCCAAAACAAATGGCATTGTACCCTGAGGAGCTTGCTGATTTCCTCCGGGCGCCATCCCGGACCCTCCCGTCTGGCCTAGGGGCCCATGTCACTCAGGCTCTCATTCTCCCGATTAACAGAAAGGTACATATATGATCCCTGACTTGAACTTCAAATTTTATATTTGATAGTATTTATTGAATTTGTGTTATATAAACTGAGATTAGAATGGTAGTTTATTGGACTCAAAAAGAGATATTTGATTCTATTCTTTAAAATAGTGTTAGATGGTAGTACTCAAATGAATATGGTAGTATTTTAGTGGACTCAAAAAGAGTTATACCTTTATATGAAAGACAATAAGTGAAAGGTTAGTACCTTGAGCTAATAGGGTAATTCTGTGTGTTTTCTAGATGGTCGATATTCCGGAGATACTAGCATTGTTCATGGAGCTCCAGACTCTCGGGGATAGGATTCTTAAGACACTAGCCTTTTCGTACATTGTTCATAGTATCAAGAAGATGAACCAGAAGCATAAGAACGACTTGAAGAATTGTGTGCTTTAGAATATCCTCTTCCCCACGTTATTGGTTTGCTTGTGTCTCGCATTCAATGGCCATTCTTTTTACTTGTCAACATTGTAATTTTTTCCCATTTTGAATAGTTTTTTTATTTAATATTTTTTTTGTCTTAGCAAGAGGATGGTACAAAAGCAAAAAGAGCTCTCATTACACCGTGCGAGCTTAATCGAAGAAAGGTTTGGTTTGATGGGAGGACAACGAATTCCATCTGTAATGCTTTTTTCATCCATCAACTAAGTGAGAGTTGGTTTTTTTGTATAGTGTGTTTGCTAATTTAGTGAAATTAAATTTTAAGAAGTTGTGTATTTGGCTCTTCAGGATTTTGGTTGATGCTCTATCTTTCCTTCTCGACTATGAGAAGATTGAGAATGATGATGATAGTGTTGAGTCAGATGGTGAAGAGAAGTTGGAAGCTCCAGACCCCAAAATATTACTCAATAAGTAGTCTATTTACAAGGTCAGTTAAATGGTAGATGTTGAAATATACATTATTATTAAGAGTCGTGTTTCACACTATTTATATTATCGTTGTCGATGGGTAAGATGACCAGGGTTGGCGTGATCAAGCCATTTGTGGAAATCATATCCTCGCCGGATGAGCAACTTAGGGAGTATGGCATCACGAAAATACTAAACCTATCACTCTACGACGAGAACAAAGAAACCATCGCTTCTGCCGATGCTATAAGGCTATTGATAAAGGTGTTTTTGGTATGTAGATTTTGCTGTTTTGTGTAAGAGTTTGGATTTTTAGTGTAACGAAAATACTTTATGTGTGTACAACCATTTGTGTGTAATCAATGTTTTGTGATTGATTAGTTTGATGTTGCCTATATTTACAGAAGAAAATTTGATTTCGATCGTGTTCTTGCATTTGTTTTATGTTTGTTTTTAGTTCAGTTATGTGTTATGCTCTATTGGGATTTAAGTAGGTTCAATGAAATCCTGTAATCTTTTTGCATCATTTTACTGATTCTTGTTTTTATATGACAAAGGTATTGTTTCACTGGTATGTGTTTAATTTGAGGTTTCTTAAATTGCTATTAATACCCGCCAAAACTATAATATTTTGTGTCATTGTGCAAAAGCTAACTCTAATAGTTTAATGTGGACAAAGAGAGTAACTATAAAGGCATTTTTATAATTCGGGAAGTTTGATATCTTGTACATAAGTTTATAGATGTAATATTTCATTTTTTAGTTTAGAAAATGTAATCTTTTTAAATTTAAGCATTGTATTTTTTAAGTTCAAATATGTAATAAGATGTGTTTGAATGTAAAAATATATATAAAAAATATTATATAAAAATATGATATTTAACTTTAAAAATATTTTATTTAAGTTTAAAAATTTAATGTTTGAGCTAAAAATTATTTAATGTTTAGATTTAGCAAGGCAAAGTCTTGGGAAATACCATGTTTCCATGTGGAAAGATTTGGTTGAATTAGAATTATAGAAAGGTAAAAAGTTTTAGTTGCAACATTAAAAATTTATTATGCAACATACAGTGGTTATAAATTTATAACCCAATTAATGAAACCCGAAAATTTTGTCTTAATTTTTTCTAATTTGCAGTTTAAACCTTGGTCTTTCCATAACTTCTGGAAATATCGTCTTTCAGGAGACAGACTCATTTAACAAATACAATGTATAAATAAAAAAAATATAGTGGACGTCCATAATTTAAGGATAGGTCACTTGTTGGAGACCTCCGCTATATAATTTATTTTTTAAAATATGACTAGTTACGATAATTTTAAGGAGTCCGTCTCTTGAAAGACGGTCTTTCTATAAGTCATGGAAATACCAAGGTTTAAAGTGCAAATTAAAAGAAATGAAGATAAAATTTTGGGTTGCATGAATCGGGTTATAAACTTTATAACTACTACATGTTGTATAATAAATTATTAATATTGCAAGTAGGGCCTTTTACCTTATATTATTTTAATTAAACACCGTCTTTCCATAAGCCTACAAAAAAAAATTTTTCCCAAGAGTTTGCCAATTTTAGGTATGCTTCATAAATATGTATAAAAAATAATATTTAAAAATTACACATGCAATGAATATACTTCATACATGTGGAAGTTATGAGGGAGGTGGAATATTCAGTTATGAATAGGTCAAATTTACATTTTAACTTTAAAATAATAATTTTTAATTTAGATACTGTAATTTATAAATTAAAATATTTAATAAAGTATGTTTGAATGGAAAAAAAATATTATATAAAAAATACAATAAAAAACTTTATAAATATTCTATTTAAATTTAAAATTTTAATGTATAACTTAACTAATACAGTGTATACGTGAAAATATACATTGACCTATTAATAAATTAAGTTCAAGCTACATATCATGATACATCCTCCATAGATATCCTATGATGTTAGGTTTACTTGTATTTATACTAATTAAAATATACTATCAATTATATTTGGAAAATAAAATTTAAAAGTATACTTTATGAAGTAAATATTTTCCAAGTCAACACAAAGAAAGTTAAGGAAAAAGTCACGGTTGTTCCAGTGTGTACATATTTGGATTGAATAAAGCCTTCTGTACTTAAGTTTGACTGTTTATCATATACTTTTAATAAAATGTTGCTCTGAATTTGAAAGAATGAGTGAACCAATCACATAAATGTGAAAAATGAGTACTATATTCATTTTTTCGATATTTTCTGTTTGAGTCTATCTCTTGAAAGATAATTTTTCCATAAGTCATGAAAAAATCAACGTTTAAAGTGCAAATTAGAAGAAATGAAGATAAAATTTTTGGGTTGCATTAGTCGGATCATAAACTTTATAAATACTACATGTTGCATAATAAATTTTTGATATTGCAACTAAAATCTTTTATCTTTTAAATATTCTAATTAAACTCCGTCTTTCCATAAGCATATGTAAAGATGATTTTTCCCAACACTTTGCCTTTATGTTTACATGATTTTTTTAGAATAAAATGGGTATCATTTGATCAAATTGATTAAGTTTAACTTATTTATATATATATATTTTATATAATTAAGGATATTATCATGTAATATAATGTTAGATTTGTTGCGATGAGTATTTTTAAAATGTTTATTTTTAAATAATATTTAAGTGAAAAGTGCTTGTATAACTCTACCTACTTCACATAAGTACGCACTAATATGGCCTTTTGATAATTGAAAGTGCAAAAATAATCATCTGGCAGATTTATGCTAGAATTTGATGAAAATACTATTTAAAATCTCTATAAAAAAGAAAAAAAGAATCAATGAAAAAAAGAATCAATTTCCTATTTTACCCCTGATAACCGTATCTTCTTTCTTCTTCTTCCTCCTCTTCTTCTTCTCTTTTATTTTCTACTACACGCAACTTTCAATTGCCATGTGAGAGTAAAACCCTAACCCGCATATCCAAATTATTGCAAATCAAATTTTAGTTTCAATCACCTTATTGTTTCTCCCAGGTTTTGCTTTCAATCGCCTTATTGTTTATCCCAAAATTGAAAATCCTAACCCACCAATCGCCTTGTTCGCATCGTTGTGGTGGTGGCAAGGGGCGGCGCTAATGCCGTGAAGGAGGTTGTAGTGGCTGGAGGCGGCACCGGGTTAGCGGGTGGAGTTGAAATCTCTGGCTGTGGCGACTGCTTTACATGTGGTGGAGGAGATGGGGTGGTTAGAGACGACACCGACACATTGGAGGAGGTGGGGGTGGCTGGAGGTGGCGCCGGGTTAGCGGGCAGAGGTGAGATCTCCGACGGCGGCGTCTTCTTTACAGGTGGTGAGAGAAATGGGTGGCTGGAGGCGGCGCTAGTACCGTGGAGAAGATTGGGGTGGATGGAGGCGGCGCCGGGTCAGCGTGCAAACGTGAAATCTCCAGCGGTGGCGACTGCTTTACAGGTGGTGGAGAAGATGGAGTGGTTGGAGGCGGCGCTGACGCCGTGGAGGAGGCTGGGGTGGGTGGAAGCGGTGGACGTGGTGGCGGGGGTTGACTGGAGGCGGTGGGTGCGGAGGAAATAAAGGATGAAGGAATGGCTGCGGTGGGATAATAGGAAGTAAAAGGGCAGAGAGAGAAGAGGCACCCGGTGGAGGTGGACACAGAAGCGCCGGAGCTGTATATGGTGGAAGAGGCGGCGGCGGTGAAAGTTACCAAAACATTTATACAAAGGTTAAAGGCTTCATGGTCTTTGTGGCCAGAGAAGCAACAGAGGCTGTCCGATAATAACGAGGCAGCGACGGTGAAGAAGAATGTATTGTGCTTGCTTTGGAAGAGGCGGCGACGGTGAAGAAGAATGTATTGTGCTTGCTTTGGAAGAGACGGCGATGCTTTCTTTTTCGATCGGAACCTTAGGTGGGGTGGTAGGTTGTGGAGAGGTGAGGGCAAAATTGTCTTAACCTTTTAGGTTTTAGGTTAAAGGGTATTTAGGTCATTTTATGTGTGGTCAACACCGATCCACGCCGAAAATGATGTCTTAGAGCTATAGAGGCACTTTTGTTAACTAGTTAGAGTTATTTTTGCACTAAAAATTAATAAGAGATATATTAACACTTACGCAGGTAGATAGGTTATATTGGTATATATCCCAAATTTTAATTATAAATATTTATAAATTAGAAAAGCATTTAGAGGGAATGACAACAGTCAAAAGCACCTACCACGCATTGCGATCTTTGTTATTTTCTTATTTATTTGATCATACACGATCTTTGTTTACCAGCTGCCTAATTTGATCAATTTTAATATGTGAGGGCGAAATTGATTAATGTGCTAAAACTAACACCGAGCTATACTTTTCTTGGCCAAACAACTAAAACTCACGATGTCGCGTGAAATGTGATTTCAGACCGTATATATAAATTGCAAGTCCGTCTCTTATGAGACAGTCTCATATTGAGATCAATGACTAGAAACAAAAAAAGAAAAAAGAAAAATTAAATTCAAGGATCAATTTACAAATTATTTAGACCCGGGATACATTTTATAAAAATTACTAAAACTCAGGTACTTTTAGAACTTCACTTTCAAATATTGACACAAATTAATTTAATTAAATGTAATTGGGACTAATTCCTAAAACTTCACTTTCAAATAATAATTCATCCTATTAAATTATTTAAACATCAAGGTTAAAATTAATTCTAAAGTAAAATAAATTAAATAGATAAACTCACATAATATAATAAAATATACATAAAAAATAGTTAAACATCAAATAAAATTAGTCAAATCTCTAAAAATAAAAATAAATTAGCATCCAATACAAAATTAAAATACACATAATGCTCTGTTGATCTAAAATCAGCTTGTTAAGACTTGATTATTATTTACTGTCATGCTATGATGTTACACAGTTATGTTGTGATGGTTCAATTTTTTGATATTATATAAAAGTACTGATGAAGATGTTGATTTAAACAATATATTCATTTGCTCAACTGCACTTATACATTCCGCTGTTGTATTTGAAATAACTTGTTAAACGCCATTCATCCCAAAAGGTTAAAATGCCATAAAAATTCGTTAACATAAAAACTAAAAAAATTCAAATCAAGCTAAACCATCAATAACTATCAAGCGCCTCAACACTAACAATCAACCATCACAACTGAAAAATCAATGCCAAACAGTACATCCCAAACAATCAAATTCTATTTCCCCCCAAACTTGTTTCCCTTCATTGATCGTTTGTTCACAGACTTGCCTTCCCTCCAGCTGGTTTTGAAGAGGATGACTCTTCAACTCCACCAATGGCAAGATCAAAGGTCGGCTCTGTTACTCTGTTAAAGGGAACATCTTCAGGAGCATGATTCCTCATAGCAGTTTTTTAATATCTCATCAATGACATCATAGAGCTCTTGCCTGGAAAGTATTCCTGTGAAAAAACATAAAACATCACATATAGTAATGAAAACATCAATATCTGAAATTAAAACATCACAATAGCACACATAACATGACTGAGAACTGTATTGTGAAACATCATATACAATATTTAAAACATCAATATTAAAATTTTAAAACATCAATCAGTACACACTAAAATTTCAAAAAAACGAAACTGAACACCAGTTGCATACTTAAATATGAAAACACCAAGAACATCAAACACTGAAATTAAAACATCACACCAACACAAATAAAAGTACTTACAACCTAAAGCATGAAATATCAACAACAATATGTAAAACATCATATCTGAAAAATAAGAAAAAATACAGATCCTATTTCCTTCTCGATTGCAACAAAATGAGCAAGCGTTCTTAGAAATCTAAGAAACAACAACAACACAAAAATTTACACAAATCGTAACAAAACACTAAGATATCACATACACAATCAAAACTGAACATCAATTGCACACTTAAGCATGAAAATACCACAAGCATCAAGCACTGAAATTAAAACATCACACCAACATTGATAACAATATTTAAAGCCTAAAACCTGAAACATCACATTGAAAATGAGAAACATCATTAACTGTACCTGAAACATCACTGCTAAAAATTAAGAAAATATACAAATCCTTCTCACTTCTCGATTGCAGCAGGAGTGAAAAATCACACACAATCAAAACACACACGCAATCAAAACAACACTGATAACAGTACTTGAAACACTACAAGCATCAAATACTGAAATTAAATCATCACACCAGCACTGATAACAGTACTTGAACCCTAAACATGAAACATCACATAAAATACTTAAAACATCAACAACAGTATTTAAATCATCACCTCTGCAAAATAACAAAATTTACAGATTCTTTTTCCTTCTTAATTGCATCAATAGTATGCAAGCATTCTTAAACATGTAAGGAACATCATCAACAACAAAAAAAAGAAACACAAATCATAACAAAACCCTAAGATATCACACACACAATCAAAACTGAACATCAATTGAACACTTAAGCATGAAAACACCACAAGTATCAAACGCTGAAATTAAAACATAACAATAACATGGATAACAGTACTTAAAGCCGAAAACCTGAAACATCACATTGAAAATGAGAAACATCATTAACTGTGCATAGAACATCACAACAGGAAATTAAGAAAATTTACAACTCCTCCTTCCTTCTCGATTGCAGCAACAGTGATGCAAATCTCCTTAGACATAAAACAAACAACAACACAAATATTAACACAAATCCATAAGAACAACTCACAAAACACAAAAAATAGAGAAATCCCCAAATATTAACACAGTGAACAACATAAACCTTAGAAAATCACATAAACATAGAAAAAGAAAAAATTGAAAATAACAACAAAATATGCATAAAAACTTTGAGGAAAGACATTTCCTTCGAAGATAAACACAAAACAAAGCTCGTACTGTGTTCGGCCACTGGAAAATTTGCCGAAAAACTCCAAACATTGCGCGCAAGAAAGGAGCAAGGAAAATGGAAAGAATGTGCGGTTAATTGGAAGAAAAGAAGCTCGAATTGAAGGAAGATGGAAGAGAAATAGAGAGGAGGGAGAAGGAGGAAAAGAAATGGAGAGGAGAGATAATAAGGAGGTAATTCTCAGGAGAGAGGAAAGGAGAGGAGAGAGAAAGTTTCAGAATGAGAGAATAATGAGAAAATGTTGATATTTATACCTGGACTTAGATGTAAATACATGAAATTTCACATCCCGGACTTTTAAAACTTCAATTAGAAACTCCATTTGCAATTAAATCCCTAGTCTCAATATATATATATATACATATACATATACATATACATATATACATATATACATATACATATATACATATACATATACATATACATATACATATACATATACATATACATATACATATACATATACATATACATATACATATACATATACATATACATATTCATATACATATACATATACATATACATATACATATACTTATACATATACATATACATATACATATATACATATACATATATACATATACATATACATATACATATACATATACATATACATATACATATATACATATATACATATACACATACATATACATATACATATACATATACATATACATATACATATACATATACATATATACATATACATATACATATACATATACATATATACATATACATATATACATATATACATATACATATACATATACATATATACATATACATATATACATATATACATATACATATACATATAGACATATACATATACATATATATAAATATATATATATATATATATATATATATATATATATAACACTAACCATTGATGACAGAGATGTTAAGGTATCGAACCTCTTCATATTAAGATTGGGCAAAAATGCCTACATTCGAAAGCACCTATAACGGATATGGGATTATCCTATTTACACAAAGACAGTAGCTATAAAATTCTAAACAATGACCTAAGTGGCATTTGAATGGGTATGTAAATGATAAATGGTCGTTTACTGTGATAGTGTCCAACAAGCTCGATCCAAACTCACTGAATTAACTCCATTAACTTGATACGACAAACCATTCTAAGTAGAATCATCAAATCCTCGCACAAAACACTGATCCATTGACACTTCTGATGACACCAAGGCGATGAAAAACAAATAACTAAAGCTCCTTCAACTATAGATCCCGATGATTCCCATTAAACCTATTCATGCTCCTTTCCGTGAAGTAGAGAACCTTAAACGACACCAAAGTGCTTCTCTATCCATGTTTAGGGACATAAACAGTTAACAGTATGTATATATATATACATATATATATGCATGAAAACATCGAATATCATTGTTTTATTACTTGTAAATTATAACCTTATATGCTGAATGAGAAATGTCACAAGTTTTCAAAAATTTAAGAGTAGTAAAAATACATTGTTCTAATTAATGAATGAGTCAATTTTTCTATTGTTTATTTTTAATTTGCCAAAAAAATTATATGGCAAGGGAACTGCTATTAGTGTAAATATTTACTGTCTCCTACGAGACCGTCTTACCGTAAGACCAGAGATTTACAATAATTTATGGCAAAAGGCAAACCAAATTTGGGGTTCCTAATGTAATTATTTTATTTTTTATGCCAATTAAAAATGCGCAAAAAAAGTAGGAGGACTAACCTGTAAATAGCAAAAAAAAAAAAGAAGATAACCTGAGAAGAAAGACGCGTTTGATGAAGGCGTAGAATGAAAAACAAGCTTTCACCGATTCTTCTGAGTTTCAACCGATCTCAACCACTCTAATCCATCGATCTAAAACCTTCAAAAATATCATCTTCAACATCTGCAACCAGGATCGAAAAAAGCAAGGAACAACATTGATCAACAAGCAATCAGGTTCGTCATTCAAAATTACATAATCGAATCGGTTTATTGAACAATCTACAATCAATTTAAGTGACTTTCCTTTATTTTGCAGATCGGAAGTTCAATTGATGTGCGAAGAAGTTGATAGTAAAACCGAAGATTCATCAACATGCCTTTTGAACATTGAACGACAAACTACTGTGGTGAACGGCACAATCAATGAAATCGAACAAAATTCTGTAAAAGGTAAGTTTTAAATACCGGAAAAATCATATACAAACTGATTTAATCTACTTGCGAATGTTTCAACTCCTATTGCTTGTGAATATTTTGATGCCGACTGATCTTTCACTTCAAAAAGCCTGCGAGTGTTTTGATGTTCAAAATTGTTGCTCTGTACCAGTATATATAAATCATGTTGTAGATCTATATCAAAGTGTGACCTGAATAAATTTTTATGTGATCTGATGTCAATTGTTATTGAATATTGGCTGCTAGAACTAGTGTATCATGCTATAAACAGAATGAGTGATTTGATTATGCTCATTAATAAAATTGGATGCTCAGTGATAGCATGGGTAACAAATCTTGGAATTCTGATTCAAAAACTGACATGCATATACTGCTATGTAATGTTTCTATTATATGGATTGATGTTTTAATAAAAGTGTTTGATGATACTACACCTGATTCAGAAACATCACATAGCAGTATATGCGATGTTTCTATTATATGGATTGATGTTTTAATAAAAGTGTTTGATGTTTCTACACCTGATTCAGAAATTGGCCTTCATATACTTCTATGTGATGTTTCTATCATATAGATTGATGTTTTAATAAAAGTGTTTGATGTTTCTGCACCTGATGTCAACTGTTACTGAAATTGATAGAATTGATCTGTGATTTTCATAAACAAACCGAGTGATAAGTGATTTAAATGACATTCATGACAAGTACTTAGATATCAAGTACTTATCCAAGCCCAAAACATTCAGAAATCATCCACAACCAACAGTACTAAAATACTAACTAATGGTACTTAAAACATCATCCACAAACACAAGTTCATCACATCATAAAAAAAACTACTAGTTCTTCTTCGATCCCTTAGATGACTTTGCCGCTTGTCCACCATTCTTATGAACAACTTTAGCTCCCTTCTTCTCAGGTACAACAGCAGAAGAACCTGCAACTCCTCCAATGTCCTCCAAGCTCTCAATCCCAAGGCCAGAAGAAGGTTCAGCTCCAACCTTCAAAGTTGAAACTTCAAGAGTGTACTTCTTCACTGACTTCTTGATGATTTCATCGATCTGATCACACTAGCCATCCAAAAAATAATCATGTGAACAAACATGAATATGTACTGGAGGAACAACATCTTGGGCAGTAGCTGGAGCTTTTTCACCAAGCTTCATAATCTCAGCCACATAAGACTTGGTAACAATCTCAATGTTCATGGCAAACCTCATTGAGCGCTCAACATCATCCTAAAAAAAACAACATTATTACTCATAATTTGAAACATCATATGGAAAACAACAAACATAATATGAATAAAAAACTTACAGAAGGAGCTTCAATAAGAATCTTCTCATCAGAGGGTAAATTATCAGGAATCTCCAACACTACATAGTAAGAGGTACTACGGGAAGTGCCATGACCTGGTCCCAAAAGTACACACTTTAATTTCCCCCATTGAAGTCAAAGGAAACCCATTGCAGCTCATCAAGCAAGCATCAAAAGTAGCACTACCAATGGACTTACACACAACCTTAACCTTGTTATCATCAAAGTGATGGACTAAGGGGATGACAGTAGGCAATGTGATTCCTTGAAATGTAAATATATAAAGATAGCACATCAAAAGGGAGAAAAACACAACCATTTACAACATCAAATGGCCCATTCTTATACCTCTCAACAACATCACAAAAGTTTTTCAGCACAAACCCATACCAATCGATGTTCCTGATATCATTCACATTTTCTATAACCCTCAAAAGGTTAAAATCAATAGTACTTCTTGATGTAAGACTAAGGAAATTACACAAAACATACATAAAAAATTACTTATAAAAATCATCATCTCCCATAGTAAACAAAGATATCTTACCCAGAAGCCTATAAAGTGGGATATTATCATGTTTATCAGCACTTGTTCCATCCTCCATTTATGCCTCAACTCCACACCCCTATTCTGCCCCTTACCATAATTACTAATATCTAAAACCCCAATATCACTTATAGGCAGACACATAGCATCATAAACACCAACCTAGTAGTATAATACGTATCACTACATATGCGCTGCAAGCGACTAATTGGGTTGAAGTTAGAAACCAGATAGTGAATCACATTTTTGGGAAAAATACCAAATTAATTTTCAATAATCCTTCAGACCCTAACAATAACTGACTTGATCAGCCCATCAGTCAATGATTTCACAAGCTTCACAATTTTACCAGGGCTATACTTTATAGAGTAGCCCCTCTTCGAGCTGCACAAATGTAAAAAATAAATAAGCAACAATAAAAAAGATGAAACATATTTTAAAATTATAACAAGATTTTAAAAAAACCTTGCTGCATCATTGACACCCTTTGGAACTTTGGACTTCACAAGTCCTCCACCCTGCTCTTTAACCCTCTTACTTACAATAGATTTCCCTTTATAAATAGAAGCTGTTTTACTTAGAACAAGATATTTGCCACCTTCCTCATCTGAATCATCATACTCTCCACCAACATCATCAACCTCTTCATGAGCATCATCAGAGCCATCCTCCTTCACATCAGACCTAACTTCATCATCATCCTCCTTCTCATCAGACCTATCTTCTTCATCATCCTCCTTCTCATCAGACCTATCTTCTTCATCATCCTCCTTCTCATCAGACCTATCTTCATCAGCATCCTCCTTCTCATCAGAATCACCATGCTTTTCCTCACTCACTGATCTATTCTCACCATCTTCATCAAAGTTCTTCTCACTGTCAGACTTACTACCAATAACATCACCGGCTTGTTGTGAAACATCAACAACTTTTTATGAATCCTCCTCCTTTTCAGATTCTTCACCTTCATTAGAACTTTCTTTGCCTTCATCCTCCTTGTTAGGTTCCTTGCCAACTTCTCCATCTTCCTCGACATCATAGCTTTCCCAGCTTCATTGTCCGAACTGTGATCAGATTTAAAGCTATCATCATCTTCAGACCCCTGATCACTTGTCTCCTTTTTATCATCATCCCCACTAGTCTGATCATCATGACCAGTTTCATCAATCACAGTATCAAGTGTTTGAGATTGAGAAGGGGAAGCACTGAAGATCTCATCTGCAAATAAAAAGAATAAATACACAGTTAAATAAACGCGTAGAACAAAAATATGAAGAGAATTGTTAGTTTCAAATAGGAGGGTTCAAAAGAAAAGATTACCGGATAAAATATCAGCGACTCTAGCATCAGTCAACATAGATTTGAAACAAAACTTTGACTGGAGCTTCTTTGAAGCTGGAGAAACGTTTTTAGCAGTAACACCTATAGATATATTAAAACCAAAAAAGAAAAACAATAAGATTACAAAACATGTAATATCAAATAAAAAACAAAACAAATCAAATCGAAAGAATAATGTATCAAAGAGGAAAAAACACAACCCGATTTAGAAGAATTCTCAATTTGAACAACTTTTTGAGCACCATCAGCTACATTTAAAGAAATATCATATCATATTAGTAAGAAGGAGGCAAAAAAAAACTTAAAATCACAAAACAAAGTATTCCAAAATATTTTTTAAGAAATATTGTTACCTTTTTGGCAGATTTTCGAATATGTATAACTGGAATTGGGCTAACCACCTTATCTGAACTAAATAAAACATCAAGATCAGATTACTAAACAGGAAGAAGCAAAAAATAAAACATAAAAAATCAGAAAAGAAGTATTAAAAGGGAAAAATATTTTTTACCCTTTTTAGTAGATTTTACAGGTTGAGCAGAATCTTGACTTACATCATCACCTGAATTATATGAAACATTAAACCACAGTGGTAAAAGGTAAAGAGTAATTAATAAAACATCAAGAAACATAAAAAAAGGTATTAAAAAGGAAAACTATTTTTACCCTTTTTAGCAGATTTTTTTAGTCTCGGCAGAAATTTGACTGATACCCTTAACTTAATTATATGAAACATCAAACCATATTGGTAAAAGGTACAGAGTAATTAATAAAACATTAACTGGAAAATAAATCAATAGTATAAATATTACCAGTTGCATTCTCCTCTAAAGTAGATGCAACTTGGCTGGAATGAACATTACTAGCACCCTCTTAAAAACATGAAACATCAAGAAAGATTTAGAATAGGTAGTATCAAATTAAGAAACAATCAGATAGTAAAACACAATATTAAAATTTGAATAGTACCTTTGCTTTCATAATCGCTCTCACGCTCAGCGAGGGTTTTAGCCTTACAGCTCATCAACTTGACTCGTTTAAAAACAACTTGTTTTACATGCCTCTTCTGGATATTTTCTTTAGGGATAGAAGCATCGAGGTCTGGAGATGCTGGGATAGACACCTCAACCACTTTCTTCTTATTCGCATTTCTTGGACTCGGGGCTGAAGGAAAATCAAAACATTAATAAAAATAAAAAATTGACAACATAATTATAAAGATAAAAAAATACTTACAGTAAATATTGGAGTTGTCAGACCACGGATCCTATCAGATTTTCTGACAGGACCACCACAATCTTAAAAAAAAAGAAAACATAATTTATAGCATAAATAACAACATCACACATACATATATAAATATTCATAGGAAGTCAGAAATATCAATTAGAAAGCAAGTTTAGAACTAGAATTCAAGAAATCAAATAAAAAAACATATTATCATTAAAGAAAACTAAAACATCAATGAAAAACCTAACAACATCATTCTAAAAAAAGGACAAAAAATATGAACATAAAAAAATGTGAAACCAACACACATAAAATATCATATAGAAATAGTTAATATAAAGTAGTAAACACTGGCACCATCAACAAACATAGAACCACATGGTACAAAGAAATATCTATACAGGAACAGTAAAGTCAATTGGAATACTTGTATCGTCAAATGAAAACTGTAAAGCATTAAATAACACCAGAGATAATGAAAAACATCCAATGGGATACTTAAATCATCAGCCGTACTGACAATAGAAACACTGTAATTTTAAAAATTCAAGCAATAACAATAAAAAATACAACTAATAAGAACCGAATACATAACAGTCTTCCAAAAGGAACATTAATAACAACATCGCAAGAACGGGAAAGAATGTCAATTGAAAACCTTGAAACATCATATTCAAACAGTAAAACATCATTTAAAACCCTATACGACAAAAAAAACAAATAAAAGATGCAACAAAACTTGATAAGAAGAAGTCTCCCTCTTCTCCTTTACAACAACCTTCGAAGAACCGGAAGTTTGGAGTATGATTTTGCAATTTTCAACACGACTTCTTCTAAACTAACAGATTCAACACAACCTCTTTTCTTCATCTACAAAAAATAAACATGAAAAATAATACAGTTAAAAATGATCGACATCAATGAAAACCTAATAATTAACATATATATGAAAACCTTCACCATCGCAATCACTTGATGAAATACGATAACAACTTCCAAGCGAAAATAGTAAGAATTGCAAAAAAAATGGACTGAAAGCTCAGAGTTCACCAAAAAAATGCTTATTAAACAATAAATCGCCTAAAAGTAAAGAATATCGGCCGGAAACATAAAGCTAGGTCGCTAGAATTACCCGATGAAAGAACGAACCGATTTGCAAGCAAACATGGAAGAAACTCCAAAAATTGGGCCAGAAACTTTGAGTACACTCACATGAAACACAATCTGATGCGTATTAAGCAACAAAATTGGATGAAAGTACAGAATCATGGCCGGAATAGCAAACCTAGGTCGCCGGAAAAGGGGAAAAATAAGAGAGAGAAACTAACGGTTTTTGAGAGAGAAAGAAAAGGTAAGAATGAGGAGAAAATGAAGAGATGCTGAATAGTAAGGGTAGGGTAAGATTTAATTAATTTGCAATTCAGTCCCTAAATAATTTGAAAACTATAATTAATACCCCATCCCAAATTAAGTGCCTATTATTTATAAATCAATCTCTGGTATTGCTGCGAGACCGTATTGCACAAGATTTTGTCAAATATTTATATAAACGTTGGTGCGGTGCAAAGTTTGAAATATGTGATTATATTAATTAATATTATATTATATTTATAGATAAAATTTTAAATAATATGATTTACTATTCATAAAGTCTTGTTTAGATTGAAAATCGTTAAACAATGTCATTTTATAAGTAGTATGACTAATAGAGTGATTCAGTATTTATTTTTATTTATTGCAATGACATACCTATAATTATGAAAATATTTTAAAATATATCTCAAAATATAAATAATTATAACCCAATGTTAAAAATTATAAGAATGAAGTTTTTTTATGATTGGTCTGGCCGTTAATCGATCTAATAGGAGATCTTCTCTAAAATGATGTATGTACATACATCATTTTCATATTTACACAATGATGTATGTACTTAAAAATTTTAAAAGGTAAATAAACTTTTATATTTAGAAATATTATTCAATATAAAAGAATTATTAATAAAAACATGAAATATATTCATAATTTATCAATAACCACAATTAGTAAAATTATACTCCCTATATGTCATAGGGGAATCTGCAGAGGGAGAAAAATTGATTTAAATTTTAGGAGGGTAAAATGTCTAAAAATGTCTAAAATGCCCTGGTGGCCATCTTCTCCATTCAGCCTATGACGCTTGCTTCCTCTTTCCAAACTCCCGACAGCTTTTTCTCATACACTCACACACTCTGCCATGGATGCCACCGATAAATGAAGCCTCGTCGCCCTGCTCCTCCACCACCAACGGGCCCCACTACATCGTCACCATCTTCGACCAGCAGAAGACCGCAATCTAGATCTAGGAGATCGTTCGGGTTCCTCGGCGCCGGCGACTCCAAGGTCCAGGTCCAGGTCCAGCACCACGCTGAACGCACACTGGGCTTATGATATTCTAGCACGACTCCACCACGGTGAAGGCACACCAGCACCACCGTTTGGATGCCTTCCCATTGCTTTGCTGTGGCTGGGAGTGGAAGAAATAAGAGTGGGCAGCTGGGATTGGAAAAAGAAGAGTGCTATTGGAAGAAAAATAAGAGTGGGAGGTGTGAGTTTGTATGTGTGGGGTGGGGGTGTTGATGAGAAGGAAGAAGAGAGAAAAAGTTGGGCAGAAATTCAAGGAGAGAAAAGGAAGAGTGGGCGGCGAGAGTTTGTTGGGGGTGGAGGGTTAATGTGAAAGAAGAAAAGTAGGTGGATGGGTGGGTGGGTGGGTGGGTTTGTAATGTAAAATTTAACTGTTAAAGGGTAAGTGTGTGTTTTAATAGGTTAGATTTATCTTAAAATGGAAAATGTGCAGATTTGCATGAGACAGATAAAAAAGGAAAGCGTGCAGGTTCGACTAGTACGATAATAATATTTTTAGTGAAAAATAGATGGGAAATACTTGCTATTTTCCTTACTAATTGAATATTAATGTAATTATATAAAACAAAATTCTGATCTTAAATTGAGTAAAAATAATTTTAATTTTATTTACTAATAAATAATAGTATGATTAAAAAATATGTTTATTTATTTGCATAAATTATTATTTTTTTTTTCTATTTATATAATTTAATAAAATATATATTCTATAACTAATATAATGATAAATGTAAAATTGGTTATTACATATAATCCGTCGTCCACAAGTAAGGAAGAAAACTTTTTGATGAATGTCTTCATATTGATGCTTGAATTCCACCGGTCTGAAATTGTGGAATTGAATATATTAAGTTACAATAAGCATAGGAGGTTATAATAGATAAATATGACACGGACATACATGATTTCACCTTTTTATCCAATAGAACCATCCCAGTGCTACAATGTATACTCACTAGGTTTGTCAAAAGATTTCCTCTCCCAAATTTTATTACTCGAATCTTGATTTTCCATGTTTTCTTCATTGGCATTATTTTATGCGAGAGCAGCTCTGCGACATACTGCGATGCATCCACATGAAATTATTAGAATATAGAAACATAACTTTAATACTACGGGAATACAATACAGTAGACATAGCTTGAATTTACATTCTTAAACTACATCACTAAAATACCATATGTTTACAACTTAATCCCAAGCACCCTATAATAGATATTGTTTGCTTTATGTCTGTCAACCAGGGGGTATTGATTGTCATTTTGACACCCTGCTTTAAAAAATGGTGACTTTTTGAATGCACTTCTTTCCTCTGTTTTCAATCGTAAACATCACTCGTCTGCTTTTTCAATTGTTTCTTCGTTGAAATTTAGTTCAATGCAGAATTTCGTGAAGTACATGTTAATAATTCGGAGGCGATCACAACGTCGGGACATCGTGAAGTATATGTTAATAATCCAGAAGATAATTCTTCCGACTCTGCAGTCCAAAATGAAGTCCGACTCGGAAAGCTACAAAATGAAGCTCCAGCTGGTGTAGAGCCAATTCACGTGGACGGTGGAGCTCTTTAACCAGCACGCGGCGATGAGCTTCTCCTCCGTCAGCAAAATTGCGATGAACCCCACTGTGGCCAAGAGTCTGGGTGACAGGGCGATGTTCTTGTCGCACGTGACCCCGTTTTACCCAAAACAAATGGCATTGTACCCTGAGGAGCTTGCTGATTTCCTCCGGGCGCCATCCCGGACCCTCCCGTCTGGCCTAGGGGCCCATGTCACTCAGGCTCTCATTCTCCCGATTAACAGAAAGGTACATATATGATCCCTGACTTGAACTTCAAATTTTATATTTGATAGTATTTATTGAATTTGTGTTATATAAACTGAGATTAGAATGGTAGTTTATTGGACTCAAAAAGAGATATTTGATTCTATTCTTTAAAATAGTGTTAGATGGTAGTACTCAAATGAATATGGTAGTATTTTAGTGGACTCAAAAAGAGTTATACCTTTATATGAAAGACAATAAGTGAAAGGTTAGTACCTTGAGCTAATAGGGTAATTCTGTGTGTTTTCTAGATGGTCGATATTCCGGAGATACTAGCATTGTTCATGGAGCTCCAGACTCTCGGGGATAGGATTCTTAAGACACTAGCCTTTTCGTACATTGTTCATAGTATCAAGAAGATGAACCAGAAGCATAAGAACGACTTGAAGAATTGTGTGCTTTAGAATATCCTCTTCCCCACGTTATTGGTTTGCTTGTGTCTCGCATTCAATGGCCATTCTTTTTACTTGTCAACATTGTAATTTTTTCCCATTTTGAATAGTTTTTTTATTTAATATTTTTTTTGTCTTAGCAAGAGGATGATACAAAAGCAAAAAGAGCTCTCATTACACCGTGCGAGCTTAATCGAAGAAAGGTTTGGTTTGATGGGAGGACAACGAATTCCATCTGTAATGCTTTTTTCATCCATCAACTAAGTGAGAGTTGGTTTTTTTGTATAGTGTGTTTGCTAATTTAGTGAAATTAAATTTTAAGAAGTTGTGTATTTGGCTCTTCAGGATTTTGGTTGATGCTCTATCTTTCCTTCTCGACTATGAGAAGATTGAGAATGATGATGATAGTGTTGAGTCAGATGGTGAAGAGAAGTTGGAAGCTCCAGACCCCAAAATATTACTCAATAAGTAGTCTATTTACAAGGTCAGTTAAATGGTAGATGTTGAAATATACATTATTATTAAGAGTCGTGTTTCACACTATTTATATTATCGTTGTCGATGGGTAAGATGACCAGGGTTGGCGTGATCAAGCCATTTGTGGAAATCATATCCTCGCCGGATGAGCAACTTAGGGAGTATGGCATCACGAAAATACTAAACCTATCACTCTACGACGAGAACAAAGAAACCATCGCTTCTGCCGATGCTATAAGGCTATTGATAAAGGTGTTTTTGGTATGTAGATTTTGCTGTTTTGTGTAAGAGTTTGGATTTTTAGTGTAACGAAAATACTTTATGTGTGTACAACCATTTGTGTGTAATCAATGTTTTGTGATTGATTAGTTTGATGTTGCCTATATTTACAGAAGAAAATTTGATTTCGATCGTGTTCTTGCATTTGTTTTATGTTTGTTTTTAGTTCAGTTATGTGTTATGCTCTATTGGGATTTAAGTAGGTTCAATGAAATCCTGTAATCTTTTTGCATCATTTTACTGATTCTTGTTTTTATATGACAAAGGTATTGTTTCACTGGTATGTGTTTAATTTGAGGTTTCTTAAATTGCTATTAATACCCGCCAAAACTATAATATTTTGTGTCATTGTGCAAAAGCTAACTCTAATAGTTTAATGTGGACAAAGAGAGTAACTATATGGATGATCTCTTGATAGCTGGTACGAAATGATTTTCTTGTATTCCTTTCTATTTGCGTGTGGTCTAAAACTTGGTGCTCCGGGTTTTGAAAGACACTTCTCTGAAATGAATTTTTTTTGCATTGTTGGCTTCGAATGTGCATATGTGCAGTTTTTCAAACTTTCCTAATCTTGACTAGAATACTATGGTGGAAAGTATGTTTGGATGAATGATAAATCTCAAATAGTAGAGAGTATTGATGCTGCTTCTATTCAATTTGGATTGTTTTCTAGCTAATTTTATTACACTCAACTTTATGTTGTTGAGTTTATGCCATATATATGGTTGTTGGACCATATACGAGTACATATCAAGTTTCTGCTCCAGTGGATTCATATATCACAGTCACCTGGTCATAAAGTTTGATTAAGAAATTTTGTTTGGGTTAGTCACATTTAACTTTCTCACAATTTCCCTTGACATGTTGAGTGCCCAAAATATCCTGGTTTTTTTTAACACGACAAAAGAAGGAGTACCCGTTTATAGAACTATTTCTTAACGCTGAACAGGTATGACTATCTGCTCCGTGATTGCTTTTCCTGCAATTTCATTTTTATGGAATGAGATACTATCCTTGGGATCCCTGCCTCAAAATTTTGGTTGTATCTGGATGAGGCAAGGAACCAAGGAAAAGCAGTTGACCCAAATGTCAAAAAAATATTCCGTTCAAGTTCTACCAGTAAGTTCTGAATCCCTCCTACAGTGCCTTCATCTGTTTGTTATATATACTATTAAGAAGGTGGTGGCTCGGGGTCGTCCTTACATGGGGACTTTTCATCTACTTTTCACTGTAGCACCACCACTTGAATTTGTTAACTATCTAGATGCTGCCAGCCTAGAACCCACACTTGCTAATGCTGTGTGTCTTTAGATATAGTTAAGTGCCAAATCGTGTCTTGTTTATGCAGAACTCGATAGCATTTTCTTTTACTTGTCTATTTCATTTTTCTTTCGTTATGCTCATGCTCCAATTTGATCTATATCTCTCACATTCACCCTTGGTGGGCATTCTCAGTTCAACTACAATATGAGCCCATACAGCTTTAGAGAAATTTTCAAGCGCAGGCTGGTTCAAGGTGAAAGTTTGCTCTATATTTTTTGAGTGTTGTAAGATATTCACTCCATCCACTGAGGAGTTGGAAGCTGCGAGTCAAGGTGCTCCGAAATGCTTCACTGACCATGTATGGTATCACCTTGTGTAATAACCAAATGGGTATCACTATTGGACATGTAACATGTTTATATGTTTGGACATAGAAAATCATAAAACGGCCAATGAATTAATGAAAGGTGTAATATATCATTCCAGGTACTATTTGTTTCTACTTTTTGAGTTTTTTAAAACCGAGTAATTCATTTTTGACTTTATCGGTTGGTGTTTGAAGTGTGACGAGGATGACAATACGGTGGACAATGCTAGACAGACGGCTTTGCATTGGTCAGTGGTCAGGGGCTCGGTTGCGGCGGCAGATGTGTTGTTACAGAATGGCGTGCGAGTTCAGACCATCGATTCTAATGGTTATCGGGTAAATGATTGAACCTATTGTTATGTGTCCGTGTTTAACTTGATTTCAGTGTTATCTAGATTAGTTTCTGAAACTTTTGTTGCATTTTAACAGGAACTGAATAGATTCCGGAATGAATTTAGTGCGGGAAACACTGGAATTTCACGAAATTCAGACTCGATGCATATGTGTAATACATGAGTAGTATTTAAGTAGCTGATAGAAAAATGAACTGGACTCTCCTGTATTTTGAGTTATGTTTCATTGCATTGATATTATACAGTGTTAAGAAACTTGAATTTCACATCTCATTGCGTTTAGTTTTTATGCTAATATTACCGAGAATTTTCAACATAGGAGGGTGGCTTCAGGTGCAGTGATATGGTGCTATTTCGACTTTGGGTGGGATTTGCGGTCAAGTTCAAATACATCTCGATTGAAGTTGGTCCCTCAATCTCTTACAATATCCCAAATGAATGCTATGAGCAGTATCTTCATGGAGGGATTGGATATCTAGAAGTCCATTTATTAAGTTCTTGGTTATTGTTCTGGTTTGTTTAAGATTTCAAACTCGTAATGTGTTTTTATTTGTTTGGTTTGTATGAAATGGAACTGTAATCATATAATTGAGTTTTTAGAGAAATTGTTGTAGAATAGGTTCTTTAATTTCAAAACATAATTATAAATTTTTGGAGTGAGGTTCATAAATTTTAGGGAATATGTTAATATATTTTCAACACTTCATACGACTATATAACAAAGAATAACTTAAAATTTTTGAAAATGTTGATGTAATCCAAAATTTGTCTAAAATTTCTCAGATAACTAACCAGGGGTATTTTGCAAGGTTATATTAGCACTTTCTGTCAAAAGTTAGACTTAGAAGTGTATTTTGTCCTATTTAATGAAACTATTACTAATTTTGACCTTTTAATTATTAATGTTGGGTGGTTTTAGATGATTTATTTGGCATTGGGACACTAAAATTTTATTGATTTTATAGCCCTTTAATCTAGAATATATCTTCTAACAATTTTATTACATTGTTGACAAGAAATTAATAGCGTGCTCAGTAACTAATTTGTTGGTATAAACTTTATACATGTATATATGGTAATCTTCCATTTGAGAATAGATACTCTCTTTATTTCTCTATTATTGGCACATTTTCCCTTTTGGTTTGTTTCTTTTATATTGGCACACTTTCTATTTTTGGTAAAATTCATTCAATTTCATCCACTTATTCTATTTTTTACTTTCTACATTCGATTTTATCCATCCATTTTCTTCAGCTACATCCAATCAGTTAAACCTATGGTGCCACTAATAGAGAAACCGAGGGAGCAATAGTTATCCACTAACAATTGAGAATAGATTGCTCATAGATTGCAACAAACTCCAATATTACGGTGTTCAAATGTGGGGATAATTGTAACCAACTAATGGAGGTTCCCCATCCTAAATTCTTTGTTGCTGGTATTGTATGATGAACTGGCTGACTCAGTTCATTAGTTCCTTGTGAAGGAAAATTAAAATTTTACTTAATTATTTTATAAAGTCTCAATTTATAGTATAATGAAAAGTGCGGTCTAACCTTATTTTATCCATTTGCTCAATATTTTGAAAGTGAAATTTATTACGTCGCAAAGTTTATACTGATTAAATATATTTTTTGAAAGATTGCATGCAAGCAACAAAATTAAATATTAACATTCTAATCTAGAACATAACTAGGACACCACCATTAAGTCTATTGAAGCTCAGTGAAGCCTGGAACTTCATCCATTGGAATAGCTAGGGACGCCCTCCTGAGAACACTCAAACGCTGCACCACCAACGAACCGCCGCCACCAAAATTGGAACCACCATGATCTCACCATCATCGATCACCTGCAGGTTGGGAAACCATAGCGGGGACTACCAACACGATCCCATGATGCTGGGTAATCCCCATCAAGAAATTGATCTAATATTCACAATTCTTGACGGGGGTGAGTTTTGAACCCTAGACCTCTCAGTTATAGAGAGTGTGGCTTACTACTAAACCAGGGTCAATTCACCTAATTGAATATTGATTGTGCATAGGTAAGATTACTTCTATACTGCTTGGGATAGTTTCTGATGGTTTAGTACTCCCTCTGTTTAACTATGTTTGGACCAAAGGTTTAAGTGTGCCAAACTTAAGAAAACATAGGTTGTAATTGTTTGAATTTGAAATAGAGTGACATGTGCATTGAGTGATCGCTGATTTGGGCTCTTTTGCAATTTGAATTTGTTGGTTTTGCTTATTTTTCCAATATGTGAGGTATTTTTGGAGTTCACTTTTCTTGTCATGTTTTGATTCTTGATTTATGTGTTGATCTGTAGTAACAGTCTATTATATATTACGAGAAGACATTTAGTGTACAACTTCAACCTAAACTAAAAGGGAACTATAGCATGCACAATTAATTCCATGTAACATGATTAACTCGAGTGGTACTGGGAATATTGTGATTCAAATATAATTTAAATCATATTTATCTTTTTAATTTTAGTTTCCTTTTTTTACTAACAGAATGATGAGATATGTATTGATTGCATTAGTTAGAGAATAAACTTCCTCTTAATTACTATAATGTTTACCCTTTTTTTTATCATTCTTTTAACTTAATCAAGTACTACTTGATTTATTTGAGAAATTCATACACAAATTATTATAATAAAAATAAAAGACAATATTTCATATTAGGCTGAGTAATCAAGTTTATTTATTCTAATTTGCACTTTAAACCTTGGTCTTTCCATATCTCCTGGAAAGACCGTCTTTCAAGAGATGAACTCATTATATTTAGAATTTAATTTGAGTTTATACTTAATCTCTGAAATCTAAAAATAAATTTTATTGAAATCAAATTTTTTAAACAAAAATACCGCGCAATGCGCGGTGGAACTCCACCTAGTAGGATATAATAGTTTACATAATAAATTACAAAATCCTGTAATTTTGATATGAAAAGGTAAGCATATTATATAGGATATTTATATTCATTCACTAATGAATAGTTAGATTTTTTTGAATAAATAATATTTATTAAATGAATAGTCATATTATTTTAATAATTAAATATTCATTAAATGAATGATGTGGCAAAAGGAGGTGAGGACACTTAGCAAAAAACTTGTTCTTTTTATTTTTATTCATTAATGAATAATTAGATTTTTTGAATAATAAATGTTCATTTAATGAATAGTTAGATTTTTTTGAATAATTAAATATTCATTAAATGAATGTTTTAGATGGATGACGTGGCTATGAGAGGTGAGGATACTTGGCAAAAAAAAACTTGTTCTCTTAGAATATAATAATAACTATAGATAGACAGTTAGATTTTTTAATAATAAAATATTCATTAAATGATTGTTTTGGAAGAATGATGTTGTAAAGAGAGGTGAGGAGACTTGAAAAACGTTTAGCCAAACTAAACTTTCCCGCCACTAACGTCCTACCAAGCACAACCAACACTCCATGGTAACTTGGGCCAACACTAACTCACTCAAACCAACCCTTTCCACAAACCTCTCACATGACACTCAAGTTTAACTCCGGTCTGTTACTCAAACTTTTATATTTCCTTTTTGGCTAATCGCGATGAAAGTGGAAAATGATGCATTAATGAGAATTAATACTTGGTCATTTGATAACCCTCATTGTAATGCTAATGTTGTCGATTATAAGAGAACTTTTAGGATCAAAAGACATTTAGATGGTTTGATCAAGCGCTACAAAGCTCGTTTGGTGGCATAATGATTTAGTCAAGAAGCATTAATTGATTTTTTTTTTGGAGATATTTAGCCCTGTTATAAAGCCTGCAACTATTAGGCTGGTATTATCAAGTGCCCTCTCTCAAGGATGGTTGATTCATTAGTTGGACATTAAAAATGCATTCCTCAACGGTGAATTTTCAGAAGTTGTTTCTATGGCCTAGCCCATGGCTTTGAAGATCCATCTCGACCAAACCATGTTGTAATCTTCATAAGTATCATTATGGCCTTAAACGAGCTCCTAGGGCATGGTTCAATAAATTTAAAACTCATTTTGTTTCTTGTGGATTCCGACCTTGTTAGTCTGATACCTCTCTATTTGTGCATTACTCAACCACTATGTACTCGTCTATGTAGATGATTTGTTCATAATTGGTAGAAACCCGTAACTTGTTCAACAATTTATTGCAGATCTACATCAACGTTTTTCTCTTAAAGATTTGGGAGGCTTGAATTGTTTTCTTGGAAAGCCAACGCCACCAAGAAGACGGCGCCATTTTCTCGGTCAACCGTTGCTGCCAACCTCGAGGTTCCTGCCATCGCAGCCCCTCTATTTCCACCGCCATTTATTGGCCCTGCCACATTGCTGCCTGGGCTTGTGGTGGTTTCCAACGGTAGAGCCCCTACCCGTGCTGACTTTGGCCCTGCTATGTCTAATGACCAATGGAGTACGACCATACATTTATTTAATCATTTTAACTCTCCTTTTAACCACGGGTCAGGTAAGTCTACTATGCCTTGGATTCTTGATTCGGGAGCCTCATATCACAGGACCAGTGACAAGGGTTCTCTTACTGACTTACTACTGCTATCGATATTGTGAATGCTATATTGCTTGATGGATCTTTTTTGTCTACTACACAATATGGTTCTATCTGCTTTGGTGATGTCACCCTTAGTCATGTGCTATACATACCTACTTTACGATGCAACTTACTATCATGCTCTAGATTGTTATCTGCCTTAAACAGTCTAGCTTTGTTTACTGAAAATTATTTCATTTTACAGAAAATCACCACGAGGAATGTGATTGGCGTGGGTGAACAGCAAGGGGGGTTTATTGGCTTCGTATGCTGGATAATCGTGTTCGTCCTCCTATCATGGATTCTTTTCCGACAGTTGCTTCTGTGTCTACTTTCGATTTATGTCATTAGCATCTTGGACATCCTTCCTCTACGATGTTGTCTTCTGTTTCTTCTATTGATTTTAGTGCAAATAATACTTCCGTTCTTCGCTCTGTATGTTATAGAGAAAAACAGACTAGACATAGTTTTTCTTTGAGTCTTCAAATGCTAGTTCATTGTTTGAATTAATACATTGTGATGTTTGGGTTCTTATAGAACACCATATTCTAGTGGTGAATTTTATTTTTTAACAATAGTCGATGATTATGCCTGAGCTATTAGGGTTCATTTGCTAGTAGCTATGTCGGATGTAGCTTCTAGATTTATGGAGTTTTGTGCCTTAGTAAAGAGCAAGTTCGGTCGATCTGTACTGCACGTCCGGGCTGACAACGACACTGAATTTTTGCCTTTGCGATCCTACTTTGCTGAATATGGGATCATTTTTTAAACATCTATGGTTGATACACCAGAACAGAATGGCTGAATTGAACGTAAGCATCGCCACTTGCTAAATGTGGCACGTGCCTTGCATTTTCAAGCTAAATCTGCTAGTTGATTTTTGGGGAGAATGTGTTTTTACTGCTGTTTACTTGATTAATCGGACACCAACGAAACATCTTAATGGTCGTACTCCTTTTGAGATGCTCAATGGACGAGCTCTAAATTAAACACCTTTGAAGGTTTTTAGATACTTGTGTTTTGCTGCTTACATTTCCAGATACCATGACAAGTTTGCACCAAGAAGTCAGCGATGTTTGTTTCTTGGTTATCCTGTCGGAAAGAAAGGCTATCGCCTTTATGACCTGGAATCCCATACTTTCTTCAATAGCCGGGATGCCAATTTTTTTGAAGACTGGTTTCCGTATGCGGAAGCTATAACATTGGCCTCATTAGTGGATCCCGTCAGTGACACCACCTCACCACCGGCACCACCTCCATCGTTGTCGGAGCCGTTCCCGCCGCCCGCTGCCGCTCCTCTACCTCCAGCAACTGCTCCAATTTTGCAGCTGGATCCGCCAACCAGCCCGAATCCTAGACCCACTTTACCGGTCCGGCCAGACGATTCGCAGCTTAGGATGCCACCGTCACAAGTGCTTCGTGCACCGCTGGCGCCCGGTATCCACGTGTCTCACGCACCGCTAGCACCGACCTCACCTTCTGCTCCGCCGCCTGATGCGCTATCTCCAGCATAAGATAGTTCCGTCTGCCACTTGCGTTTTCCCACTCTACCGCCTGCTTCTCTAGTTAATCCAGCATCGCCTCCAGCTGCCAAGATGCCTCCTCTCCGACAGTGTCTGCAATTGCCGACCTCCTTCATACTTGGAAGCCTATAACTATGACAATTATGTCTGTACTCTTACTACTGAAGACCCCCCTAAATTTTGATAACTATGTAAATTGTGATAAATTTTCTAGTACGCATTCTAAATTTTTGGGTACGGTAACTTCTAATGCATATCCCACTATCTATTCTGAGGCGTCAAAGCATGCTCACTGGCGAGATGCTATAACTGAAGAGCTTACTGCTCTTGAGCGCAATCAGACTTGGACAATAACTTCTCTATCTCTGAACAAGACTGCAATTGGTTGCAAATGGGTTTACCGTACGAAGTTCAAATCTGATGGTACCATTGAGCATCATATGGCACGCCTAGTGGTTCTCAGGAATCTCTAGGTTGAAGGGATTGACTATACTGAGACATTGCTCCGGTTGTGAATATGAGTTCAGTTTGTCTATTCTTGTCTGTTGCAGTTATTTATGGTTGGGAAATGCATCAGATTGATGTGCATAATGCTATCCTGCATGGTGATCTACATGAACAGGTTTTCATGCAACCTCCACCAGGCTATCATGCATCACCTGGACAGGTATATTGCCTTCAGAAATATCTTTATGGTTTTTTTCAGGCTCCTTGCAATTGGTTTCCAAAACTAGCTCAGGTTTTATGTGCATTTGGCTTTGTTCAGAGTAAAGCAGATTACTCTCTATTTGCCTTTTCCCGTGGTTCGGTATATTTTCATGTACTGGTTTATGTGGATGATTTGGTTATTGATGGTAGTTCTTCGTCGCTCATCTCTGAATTCAAAAAATACTTAAGCTCTTGTTTTCACATGAAAGATCTTGGTTCGCTTAAGTATTTCTTGGGTATAGAGATTGCTAGAAAACCAGAGGAGATGTTTCTTTGACAAGGAAAATATGCCTTGGACATTTTATCTGATATAGGTTTATATGCACTAAATCGACTGACTTTCCGATGGAGCAACAACACGATCTAGCGCGTGTTGAGGGTCTGCTTTACCATGATCCTGAGCAGTATCGGCGTCTTGTTGGGCGCCTGATATACCTCACTATCACGCATCCTGAGCTTAGTTATTATGTTCACACACTTGCCCAGTTCATGAAGTCTTCTTGTGTTCCTCACTAGCAAGCTGCAGTTCCAGTGTTGCACTGCTTGAAGAGCCATCCTGGATAAGGTTTATTTCTCTCTTCCCATAGTGCATTACTGCTTACTGTGATTTTGACTGGGTTGCTTGCTCTATTACCCGACGTTTTCTTTCTGGATACTTTGTTATGAAAGGCGATTCTCCGATTTCCTGGGAGACTAAGAAGCAACCTACAGTTTCTCGGTCTTCTGCTGAAACGAAGTATCATGCTATGGATGTTACCTGTTCTGTGTTGTTGTGGCTTAAGTATTTGCTTAAAGACTTGGGGATTGCACACACTCCTCCCATGCGTTTGTTTTGTGACAGCCAATATGCTTTTCATATTGCGGCAAATCTTGTGTTCCATGAACGTACAAAACATATTGAAGGTGATTATCATTTTGTCCGGGATCTTGTGCAGTCTGACACTATTGTTATTCATCACATCCGCCCAATTGATCAACATGCAGACTTGTTCACCAAACCTCTCGGACGTACCCAGTTTCATTCATTACTTGGCAAGTTGGGCATTTCTTATCCTCATGCTCCGACTTGAGGAGGAGTATTAAGGAATGTAGATATTAATTGTAATTGTAATTATATTCTATTACCCTTTCCTAGCTTGTATATGTATTCTGTACCACAATATAATGTACTCTGAGGTCATGAATACAAACACATATTATTACCCTTATTTTCTGCAAACGGTTTGCTCTTAAGGATTTGGGAGGCTTGAATTGTTTTCTTGGAATTCAAATATTTCACAGCATCTCAAAATCTTTCAACCTATAAATGAAAATCCGTGAGGTATAAGAAAAGAGGACGTGGAAGCGGAGAAAAAGTCGTATGTGGGAGGCATTGGAGTTGAGAAGAAGAACGTGAGGGCTGGGAGGCTAAGACCAGAGAAGAAGAAATGAGAGTTGGGAGGTCGGGTGCGGAGAAAAATGTTTGTGGGATGGGATTCTACCATCGTTTAAATTGAATCGTCGTTCAAATATTGTTTAACCACCGTGTATAAATGTTTATTATAATTTCAAAATGGTAATTCCTACCTAGGTTCCTGTTGGGAAATTAGTCCCATGCGCATAACAAAATAAAATAAACAAAGTGCATAATTTAACGTGGTTCACCCAATATGTAATCAACCTCTAAAAGTAAAAATAAATTAATTTTACTGTCCAAATTGGTCAAATAATGTCTCCATCTATTTATAAGTGTGTTTGACCACGTTTATAAGTGTTTTGCTTATAAATTAAGCATTTTTTAGTGTTTGGTAAACTTATTAAAAAAATGCTTATTTAAGAAGCAGAAGATTCTCACATTGCTCTCAAAATAAGTCAGATTTACTTATAAGCACAGTTATGCCAAACAAACCCTATAAAAGTTCAAGTCTAATTTCTTGAGTTGCCGATTCATGAACCAAACTCTTAAATTTCTGATTTCCTAAACCAAATCTGAGATCCTCATTTTTTAAATCCTGCTATTCCATGGTAATGGTTGTTTCGTCGTACATGAAAAATAAGCCAATAAACCTTCTTTAGACGAATCACAAATGTGCGGCTCTTGTTTCTCAACGTCATTTCTTTTTTCCAGAAAAAAAGAAAAGAAAAGAAAAAGTATCAGCATCATGACCATGGATCGGCTTGGACAACAGAAGCAGTATAGCAATAGTATATTTATTAGTAGGAACTTCTTAAATATATTACGATCAATTCACATATTCGATCATCACTCATCAGTCAGTATTAATTAACTTATTTATAATTTATGGTGTTCAAACGTCAATATAATCAAATACGTTTACTCGACTAAGTGACCTAAAATATTAGTCCTGCCAAACTCTACGCCTTACTAATAAATATTAGTTGACACAAAATGCTGGGAAAATCAAGAGACTCGTTGAATATTTCTGTAAAGTTCAGATTTGATTAAATGGCAATTTATGGTAATTATGCAAATATGGTATTATTGTGTTGCAGCATTAAAGAAGAAATTTCAGTGACATAAGAAATGTTGAAGAAGGAATCCGAGAGGCTACATATCGCGTCCAAGTTGTATTTGATTTAGAGAATATATCAATTCCTATATTTATGAGATTGGATTAAAAATTGTAGAGTTGGAAGTGATATGAGATTTCGGCTATGGTAAGGCTAAGGATGAGATATTCTAATTCATATCTCCAAGGGATTAGATTTGGTAATTCTATCCCCAAGGAATTTGATTGTTATCAGAATATTTTTTTGTAGAGATAGAATTCCAATCGCACAAGTAATTGAAGGCGTGCGAGTGTGCTATATATTGTGGACATCCTGGCTAAGCTACTTACGGATTAATATTGAGAAAATCTGCACTCAGGTTTTCAACATTCAGAAGTAGCGCAGAGCTGTGCTGTTGTTTTCCAACATGATCAAACTCTTTTGATCTTAAAGTTCAGAGTGTAAGCCTTAATTCCTTGGGAGGAGGAGATCCAGTGTCGACGAGTTTCGAGGTCAGGGGGACTCTGATCAAGGCGGATCGACAGCTAGGGGAGCTAGTAAAATTCATGTGTTTGATTAGAAAAGATAAGTATATTGTATGGTGTACTCTGTACTATCTTTATGATTAGTGGATTCATTCTAAACTGGGCCAGACCCCGCAGATGTAGATGACATTCACCGAACTGCTTAACCAATTCGCGTGTCTTTAAGTTTTTTACTTTTTTACGAACTTGGTTAGTTGGGCTATGTTGGAACACGGTAATCACAATTGAAGTAATTAGGTAAAACCAAATTTCATTTGGTATCAGAGCTAAGTCACTTATTATTACCTTAGTTGTGTCAAGGAAAGTGCTGATCCGGTTTTACCATGGCGACCAAAGAAGGAGCTTCAGTGACCCGCCCTCCATTGTTAGAAGGGACAAGTTACAACTATTGGAAGGCACAAATGTGAGTTTTTATCAGCTCACTTGATGAACTTGCTTGGTATTTAGTTCAAAATGAATGGAGTTATTTTATGGAAGATGTTGAATCTAGCTCAAAGAAGAAGGAAGGAGAAACAAGTACAAAGAAGCAAAGGCTTAAAGACAAGTCAAAGTGGAGTTCAGATGAGCTGAAGGCCTCAGTGGAAAACTCCAAAGCCTTGAATGCTATTTTCACAACGGTGGATGAAAATAAGTTCAAACTCATATCAAATTGTTACCAAGCAAAGAAAGCATGGGATATACTGCAAACAGTGAATAAAGGAACAAGTCGAGTATGTGACTCAAAGTTACAGATGTTGGCCCCAAAATTTGAAGACTTGAAGATGGAAGAAGATGAAACTATTGCTATATTTAACGGCAAACTAAGAGACATCTCCAATATGGTGTATCAACAGGGAAAACTTACAAGGAAGAAAAATTGGTGAAGAAAACACTAAGATCTCTCGCCAAACTATTCTCTATGAAGGTTTCCACCATTGAAGAAGCAAGAGACATGGAAAACATGGTACTGAATGAGTTGGTAGGATTGTTGAAGACATATGAGATAACACTTGACCAACCATCAAAGAAAGGGCACAAAGAGTTAGCGTTCAAAGCCTCAGCCTCAATAAATGATCATGAAGGTGATAGTGAAAGTGTAGCCGGAGAACTTGCAGTTATAACCAATAATTTCTCATAAATGCTAAAAAAGTGCTGAATAGGAAATCTCAAGACAGATATGGTGGAAATAGATCTCGTTCACGGGAGTTTGGTAACTCTTGAGAACCTTAAATAGAACAAAATAATCAGTAGTTTCTGAGAAATATGAATCGTGAATCAAAACAGCAAGGAAGGATTCAATGCGGAGAATGTGAAGGTTTTGGTCACATCCAGGCTGAATGTGCTAACACTCGGAAGAAGAAATGGAGATCGTATGTCACTTCATGGAGTGGAGATGAGGAAGAGAATGAAGAAGAAGAACTCACTAGCAACTATGTGACATTTGGAGCAAAGATTATTGAATCTGACAATCCATGTTCCAACACTGAGAAAACTGAGAAGGCGAGATGTTCCAACTCAGAAATGCTGAGTGGAAATGCTTCAGGAGATGATGGTCAAGAAGTGAATGACGGTGATTTATACGAGGAGTATGAGAATATGTATGCAATGTGGCTCAAAGTTGTTGAGATGAACAAAGTTCTCAAAGCTGAAAAACATCAACTTGTGGAAAGAAAGACGGAATTATTAGATATGATTGAGAAATTGGAGAATAAGATTGAACTGTTGAAACAGAATCTTAAATCAGCAAATGTCAGAGCTGAGACGGCTGGAGCTAAAATCACAAAGTTGAACACTGAAAAGGCAAAGCTCGATGATATATTAGCAATGGGAAAATCGCTGGAGATAGACAAGGAATCGGGTATAATAAAGCTGAGAAAGGTCCGATTGATTTTAAAGCAAAGGTACAGGCCATGAAGAAAAAGATCATGAAGACACGACGCCGTAAGCCTATCTTAAGCCACTACTGCTCTTATCAAGGTCATGAAGAGGAAGAATGCCTCCGGCTACTCAGAGGTATTATGAATGGGCGACAACTGTCAGCATGTTTCAACATGAATGATACCCAAAGAGCTAAATTGATCAGAAAGGTATGGATTCCTAAATGAAATACTGCATGTCTTGTTTCTCACACATCTCTTATTGCACATTCTAGATATTCTTGGTACTCTGATAGTGGTTGCTCCAGGCATATGACTGGAACTCAAGAATACTTGAACAACATCAAATCATATGATGGTGGCTTCATTAATTTTGGTGACAGAAAGAAGAGTTGTGTTGTTGGTAAAAGAAAACTACAAATAGAGGGATTCCCTAGCTTTACAAGCGTTCTGCTGGTAGAAGATCAGAAGGCTAATCTATTGAGCATCAGTCAATTGTGTGATGACAATATGACAGACGAGTTCCAAAAGGACAAATGTATTGTGAATTATGGTGAAAACAAAGTATTGTCCGGAGTTCGCTCATCAGACAGCTGTTATTTTCTTGAACAAGAAGTGATGTGTCTGAGCTCTAGAGAGGATGAAGGAACCTCATGGCACAGGAAACTAGGTCACATCAACTACAAGACGTTAGCAAATATTGCAAATGCTAAAGCGATTCGAGGTATGCATACCCTTACCAACAAAAATGGAATTGTGTGTAAACCATGTCAACAAGGTAAATGGATTCGATCTCCTCATTCATCTGTTCAAAATATTACCACTTTAAGAAATCTTGAATTACTTCACATAGCTTTAATGGGTCCGGTTAATACTCCTTGTATGACTTGGAAGAAGTATATTTTTGTATGTGTTCATGACTATTCCAGATACACTTGGGTGGAATTTCTCAAAGAAAAATCATATACAGTGGATGTCTTCAGAAGTCTGGTGGTCAAGTTACAAACAGAGAAGGGAATCATGTTGGAAAGATTGTGAGAATTCACAGTGATCTTGGAATTTTTTTTTGAAAACTCTTAGTTCAGTGATTTCTGTGATGAACTTGGTATTCTGCATGAATTTTTGGCTCCCATTACTCCTCAGCAAAATGGGATTGTCGAACGAAAGAATAGAACCTTGCAGGAGATGGCTCAAGTTATATTGGCAAAAAAATAAATGCATAAAAAATGGTGGGCCAAAGTAATCAACACAGCATGTAATAATATAAACATGGTGTATCTACGTCCATTCACAAGCAAGACCTTGTATGAAATCTGGAAGGGCAGAAAGCCAAATGTTTCATATTTTCATGTGTCTGGAAGCAAGTTTTACATCCTCAGAGATGGAGAACAGTTGGGAAAGTTTGATAATCGCAGTGATGAGGGAATATTTTTGGGTTATTCGGTGAACAATCGTGCATACAGAGTGTTTAATCTCCACACTACAACTCTGATGGAGTCAATCAATGTGATTGTTGATAATTCACATGGCAAACAAGTATCAGAAAAAGGAGACGATGAACCAGCTCTCGATCATGTTCCAGCACAACATACTTCAACCAGCCAGCAAGTCGATGTTAGAACACCACAACCTTTTGAGAATCCTCATAACTCTGATGACACCGATGTTAGAACATCGACCCCCGATTCTCCACCTCATGTCCCAACACGGGCTGAACCAAAACCAAGTGTGAATAGACTCGTACTCTACCACGGGTTAATTACAGGGAACTTGCAGGATTACAATATTTCATTTCACTGATTGATCTGAAGAACTATAAAGAAGCTCTCCTTAATGAGTAATGGATTGCGGCAATGCACGAAGAACTTGGAAAGTTTGCAAGAAATGATGTGTGGTATCTTACGCCGCATCCAAAAGGAGTAAATGTCATTGGAACCAAGTGGATCGTCAAAAACAAGTCAGATGCTAATGGCAAGATTACTCAAAATAAAGCAAGGCTGGTGGCACAGGGGTACATTAAGTAGAAGGAGTTGATTTTGATGAGACATGTGCACCAGTTGAAAGGTTAGAATATATTCTAATTTTACTTGCTATGTTGTGTACCATGAATTTTACTTTGTACCAAATGGACGTGAAAAGTGTTTTTTTCTGAATGGAGTGGTGAATGAAGAAGTCTATGTTGCACAGCCAAAAGGATTTGAAGATCCTCACTATCCACATTATGTGTATCGACTCAAAAATGCACTATATGGATTAAAACAGGCGCCAAGGGCATGGTATGAGCGACTTACTAAATTTCTTATTAAGAAAGATTAGATCGCATTTTTTTTTGTGCTAAATAGGTCATCAAAAAATTCAGATTGTTTAAATTTATGTAGATGACATTGTCTTTGGTTCTACTTCACCATCTATGGTACATGATTTTGTAAATCTCATGAAGGATGAATTAGAGATGAGTATGGCTAGTGATCTGATGTACATTCTAGGACTTCAGGTGAAGCAACAGAAAAATGGTCTGTTTATATCGCAAAGTAAGTATGCCATGAATCTTGTGGAATGTTTTGGCCTGAGCAATTCTCGATCAGTTCGAACACTAATGAGGGCTACTGATAAGTTGGTGAAGGATGAGAAAGGTATTTCGGTTAATTAGAAATTATACAGAAGTATGATTGGTAGTCTCCTATATCTTACTGCCAGTCGACCAGATATATGCTTAAGTGATGGGGTATGCGCAAGATTTTAGACTAATCCGAAGAAAACTCATTTGGCTGCAGTAAAATGGATTATTCGTTATATGAGTGGGACTTTTGAGTACGTCATCTGGTATTGTAAAAATCAAGACTCAGATCTATTTGGCTATAGTGATTTTGATTGGGCAGGTAATGCGGATGATCGAAAAAGTACTACTAGTGAATTTTTCTTTATTGGCATGAATTTGGTATCTTGATATAACAAGAAGCAAAATTCTATCTCTTTATAATCTACTGAAGCCGAATATATTACTACTAGAAGTTATTGTGCACAATTATTATGGATGAAACAAATGCTGAAAGGTTGTGGAATTCATCAAGGGCCTCTGAAGATCTTATTTGACAACAAAAGTGTTATAGACATATCCAAGAATCCAGTCCAGCATTCTCGAACGAATCATATTGATATAAGACACCACTTTATTCAAGATCTTATGGAAAGAAAAGAATTCATGGCTCTGATATTTTCACAAAGCCACTGGATTCACCCACATTTGAGCTCCTCGGACAATACTTAGATGTGTGTCACATTTGAGGTATTTTTGCCAAGCATTTTTTGTAACTGTAGATTTCTTACTTTTTCTTATTTTTGTGCACAGTAAAATTGAAAAACAAAAAAATATATATAGAAAAGAGAAAAAGGAAATTTGGAAGTGATGTTGCTTGTTAGAATATGGAAGGATAATCAATTAGAGAAGAGAGAGATTGATTTGATGGTTGGTGGAGTGAAAGGAGGTTATTATTTCCTTGGAAAAGGAAAAAGTGGTGCGGCTTTAGAGAAAAGTGAAGTAAATTTTTTTTATTTTTAACTTTCCATCTTCTTCCCACTTTGCCTCCTTCACGCAACTTCTCTACCTTCCCGATATTCTTGCCATTCTTTCCTGTTTGTGTGGGATTGTGCTCGAATTTCTTGCAAAATCCTACATCAAGAAGATTACACACATTTAGGACTCTCAAGAAAGTGTTTTACAGCAAAAAATCTACTCAAACTCTACCCGAAACATTGAGAAGAGCAAGAATTTCAAGAAATTTTTTGGAGAGCCCGAGCAGAGTATCAATCTGTCAGAGAGCAATATGATTGAACCATGAAATGGTGTGCTAGAACCAGGAGATGATATGGTACCACCACCAGTCCAACCTGTTCAGCCTGAGCAAGACCCTTCCCTTCCAGTCAAGATAAAGGTATTCCGAGACTACTCATTTACCTTTAATAGTCAGACTTTTAAGTCCTTGGAAGATTTCATGAACCACTATTTGAAGTATGATAAAATGGTAGATTTAAGAAGATATAAGGGTATGTCTAGGAAATAAATGGGTATGATTTGAGCCATTTATTGAAGGGAATTATTGGAGGTTTTAGGCATATAGAAAAATGGAACCCTAGGCTGACCGAACTGGCATGCATTGAGCATGAAGGAAGGAAGGTAATGTGTGTGTACACAAGGGCTTCTGGACCAAGGAAACTGAGACTTAGAAAGCTAAGAAATTGGCCTGAGGAATTATATGTGTTGAGTTCAGCCAGGTATAAGGCTATTCAGGTTTATGACCCAACTATGGCTAAACATTTGAAGAGGCCGGGATAGTTATCCCTTGATGTTGTAGAGATTGAGGATTTTGATGATGATGAACAGGAAGCCATGGATGTTGGTCCAATAGAAAATGAGAATGTAAGGGAAGATGATCTTGATGCAGACATGCAAACTGTTGAAGATTATGATCTGGGTGGAGAGTTTATCATTCTGACCCCAGAGAGAGAAACATGGGGGTGAAGATGATGAAACTGATGGTGTTCCAACATCAAATCAACCTGATAATGTGGAAAAGAAAGTTGAGAATGAGGAGGTTGACCTTGATGATGTTCCAACATCAAGCTAATAGGACATGGAAGAAGCTAAGAATGAGAAGATTATTACCCCTAAGATAGAGACATGGGAAGAAGAGCTAGATGCTAATGATGTTCAAACATTAGGTCAGCTAGAGATGGAAGAAGAAGAATTTGTTGATGTTCCTACACACAGGAACATAATAAGGAGGTTGAAGGTGGAACTGATGTTCCAACACAGGAAGTGGATGTTCAGAACCTGGTATACTCTAGTAATGAAGTCCTGAATGAATTTATTCAAACCCGTTCCAGAAAATCCAAGAGGAGGGCATCTGTGATAGAAACCCCACAGCTAGAAACGAAAAAGAAGAAATTCAGAGCTGGCCAGAGCTCAAGACCTGCTCCATTAGCTAAGGAGGCCCTGAACTTTGAGTTCTTTGATGAAGGATGTGTAGAGGTCTACAAAGAAATCTGTCAAAAGAAAATTATGGCAGAAAGACCTGCTAATCTAATTGCTTACAAGGAGTGTGGGTTTACTGACTACCTGGAGTATTTGGGATTTACAACTGTTGCCTTTGTATACAAGGAATGCAATCAGGATATAGTGCATGAGTTTTACTCAAACCTGATGGAAGGCAATCTGTATTCTGATTCAGCTTGGTACATAAGGGTATGCACAACGAAAGGTGGTCAGATTTTCTGGGGAGAAGATTGACAGACTGTTGGGACTGCTTGCACCTGAGTTTACAATATTACATGTTGGAGCCTTTGCAGTGACATATGATCAGATCTTTACAGAGATTATAGGTGGATATCAAACCGAATGGCAAACTTAGGGAAATGCTACTGTTTCCAGTCTGAGTACCAGGTATTTCTGCCTATTCCAGATAGCTATAATATGTTGGATCCCATCCTGTAACACTACACTCACCCGAGATATGGCTAAATTATTGTATTGCATTGGCAATAAGACTCCTATGAATCTTGGTCTTCTAATCCAAGAAAGCATAGATGAGCATGCCAGTTCCTCTCGGGTGAAGAACTCCCTGCCATATCCTTGCATTATTTCTGGTGTGTTGAAATGAGAAAAGGTGAAAGCATAAAAGAGTGATGTAGTGGTACCAGTCATGCCTCTTAAGCCAAACAAGAAGACCTTCCAGTTGAGGAGAGTCAAGGATCTTCTCTGGAACCCATCAGAAGCATGAAATTCCTCGGATGCAGTGCAGAAAGAAAAAGAGGCAAAGAAGTTAGTTGTGAAGGCCAAGATTGCTGCTCTTCAGGTTCAGATTACTGCAGTAGAGGATGAGTTGGCTCAGATTGATGTTGCTGATGGAGTCCAACAGAATACAGAAAAAGAAGTCTGATTATTTTTTACCTTTGACATGTTTTATGGCCCCAAGGGGGAGTATTTTTTTTAATGGATATTATGTTGGATTTCTCTTTTGGATGATGGTGTTCTGGATTTTGGAATTCTTGTTGGATTTTTTTATTCTGGATATATTGTTCTTGTTTGTTTTTTTTTTTTTGGAATTATGGTTTGTACTGTTTAAGGCCCAACTGAAAGTTATGGGAATGATGGATATTTTGATGATTGATATGTGTTTTTATTCTCGGATTTGCAGTACTTATATATGGTTTGGTTGGTCCTGTGTTCCAACATGGTTTTACATGGTTATCTGAGAAGCTAAATACTTATTATCTTTTGATGTTCCAACATGGATGTTGGGGTTGTGATAATTTGGAGTTGTGGTATTTAGGGGAAGCTAAACTTTTTGAGATCATGTTCCAACATCCATACTGGTGTTAACTTGATAACTTTATTTGCATAGTTGTTGCATTTAAGATCCAAAAGGTTGATTGGCCCACAAAATGCCAAAGGAGAAGATTGTTAAGTCCATATTTGGTTAGTTGACAATTTGTGGTAATTATGCAAATATGGCATTATTGTGTTATAACATCAAAGAAGGAATTTTGGTGACATAATGAATGTTGAAGAAGGAATCCGAGAGGCTATATATCTCGTCCAAGTTGTATTTGATTTAGAGAATATATTAATTCCTATATTTGTGGGATTTGATTAAGAATTGTAGAGTCGGAATTGATTTGAGATTTCGGCTATGGTAAGACTGAGGATGAGATATTCTAATTCCTATCTCCAAGGGATTAGATTTGGTAATTCTATCTCTAAGAAATTTGATTGTTATCAGAATATTTTTGTAGAGATAGAATTCCATTCGCACAAGTAAATGAAGACATGCGAGTGTGCTATATATTGTGGACATTCTGGCTAAGCTACTTACGGATTAATATTGAGAAAATCTGCACTCAGGTTTTCAACATTCAGAAGTAGCGCAGAGCTGTACTGTTGTGTTCCAACATGAGCAAACTCTTTTGATCTTAAAGCTCAGAGTGTAAGCATTAATTCCTCGGGAGGAGGAGATCCAGCGTCGACGAGTTTTGAGATCAGAGTGAGTCTGATCAAGGCGGATCGACAACTAGGGGAGCTAGTAGAATTCACATGTTTGATTAGAAAATACAAGTATATTGTATGGTATACTCTGTACTATCTTTCTGATTAGTGGATTCATTTCAAACTGGATCAGACCCCGCAGATGTAGGTGACATTCACCGAACTGCGTAACCTATTTGCGTGTCTTTAAAATTTTACTTTATTACAAACTTGATTAATTGGGCTATTTTGAAACACCGTAATTACAATTGAATTAATTTGGTAAACCAAATTTCAATTTTCTAGCATGCGTTCTATTTGTATACAGTTGTTTGTAGTCCCACATTTCCATGTAATTCAATCGAAATTCCCGATACCTTTCAAGAATTTTTCTTTTAATTAATGAGATCGACATGGCTACCCTGCCGAAGCAGATATTTAAGGTACTCCTCATAGTGACAAATCATTTTTTATGTTAGAATTTAGGAGATATTAAATGAGTGGATGAAATTGAATTGAAAGAAGAAAAAGTAAAATGAATGGATGTAATAACCTTAAATTTGCCATAAATAGAAAATGTCAATACAAAAGAAACATCTCAAATTAGAAAGTGTGTCATTATTAAAGAAACGGAGGGAATAGCACAAATTAGCCCTGTCTATTTTATAAATTTAGGTTACTTTTACCACGAAAAAAACCCTGCTTTAGTTTAATTAAATTTAATTTGATGATCTTAAATTTATTTTATATTATTATTATAAATTCAATTATTTTATTTATAGTCCCAATTCAAGAGCGTCTTCTGTTAAATTAGGTTAGACCGATCATGACATACCTTATATTTATAATATTGGAAATTAGATTATAATTGCTTGTACATTAAGATATATTTAAGATTTTTATCGGGAACCCCATTGAAATAAATATAAAATTAGACTGTTAATTATATTGATTATTACTTGATCTCATCTAATGTTCAGGGAGACTAAACTTTGGATCCACTGTAATTCAGTTTAGATCAAATATAAAATAATTAAATTAAATTTCAAATCAGCTAAAATATCTTCAATCACATTTTCTTTCAGACCGGCTTGCAAGTTACACTTCGTAAATGGTAAATTACGCAATTTAATATCATGCATATATATATATATATATATATATATATATATATATATATATATATATATATATATATATGCAGTGGCGGAACTACCATGGCGCGTGGTAGGACTCCAGCCCTACCTGAAATTTCGGCGCCATGGTAGTAGTAGTGATAAGTGGCTGAGGAGCTTCCCGGTGTGCGTACGCGTTTTTCCAGTGTAATACACCGGGGAAGAAGGCCGGAGCTGCCTTTTTTTTTTTGCCATAAAACATCAAAACGACGTCGTTTTGGCTTAAGTCAAACGACGTCATTTTGATTAGTGAATAAGGAAAAAAAAAAAGAAATCGGATTTGGGTTTTGTTATTGGGCCAAAATCCAAAAATGGATGGCCCAAATAACAAAACCCAATGTCTTGAACAAATGAGCACATTGTTTTCACTTTCTTTAAAGCATTGAATGTGCAAGGAGTGGAGGAGCAGCTCCTCACTGCATCCGCGCCGCCCGCCGCCGCCGTCGTCTCGCCACCGTCGGATGCTGCTCCGCCACCATCACCGTCCAGCCCCACCTGAAAAAAATTTCTGGTTCTGCCACTGTATATATGTTAGAGTTCGTTTATTGGAAGATGATTTTTTCATAACTCATGAAAAGATCAAGGTTTAAAGTGCAAATTAGAAGAAATGAAGATAAAATTTATGGGTTGCATGAATTGGGTTTTAAACTTTATAACTAATACACATTGTATAATAAATTTTTAATATTGCAACTAAGACCTTTTTACTTTTTATTATTATAATTAAACATCGTCTTTTTATAAGCCTACGGAAAGACGGTATTTCCCAAGATTTTGCCTATATCTTATCATGCACGTAATCTTGTTTTAAATCAAGTAATTGTTAAATTAGATTATTTTACAATTAATGCAATCAAATTAGCGATTTCATGTTAATTTTTATATATTGCAATGAGATATCTATAATTTAAATTTTAAAATATATTGCAATATATAAATAATTAATATTTAACCCCAAATAATTTAAACGAGATTTTTCATAATTGATCTAAACATTAATCAACTCCAGTCGTTAATCGGTCTAACATATACTTTCTCATGTCTTATATATATATATATATATATATATATATATATTTTAAAGTAACCCATAATAATGCAACTCAAGGGGGAGGGGGGTTTGAACTCTAGTTACACCTGGTCAGACATAATGCCTGGCCACTTGAGCTACTCCTTCCGTCCCTATATAACCATTTTATCACATAATTTTTTTTAAGTCGATGAAATACCGTAAAAATGATTTGTGGAATTAAATTATTTCATCTTTATTTTTCACATAAATTTTTTAGTCCGTCTCTTGAAAGACGGTTTTTCCATAAGTTATGGAAAGACCAAGGTTTAAAGTGTAAATTAGAAGAAATGAAGATAAAATTTTTGGGTTGCATGAATCGGGTTATAAATTTTATAACTACTACATGTTGCATACTAAATTTTTAATATTGCAACTAAGACCTTTTACCTTTTATTATTCGAATTAAACCCCGTCTTTCCATAAGCCTATGGAAAGATCGTCTTTCCCAAGACTTTACTCTAATTTTTTTTGCCAAAAATGGTAGTAAAACACTAATAAAGGGACACCAATAAGGCAAGTAAGACACTTATGAGGGCAGAAGGAGTAGCAGAAAATTTTGTATGTTGAAAAATATTCTATGTGTAGGTGAGGGGCCAATCAAATTTTGACACATGTCAAATCGATTTCTTAAAATGAGAAAAATGGGGCTGAAATGGAGGAAAACATTAGTTACATAATTCATTTGTCGGGTATTTCTTTAAATTCTAAAAAGATTAATTAATAAGAGTTGAAGATTTTGCATTCATGAATAGAGGGAGAGTTTGCATTCATGAGCAGTTCAAGGGTTGGGTTCATGCATGAGATACTCAATAGTCAGATTCATGAATTGGAAAACTCTAAACATGTACTTACTCGAACCCTTATAAATAGAGGGAGATTTTGCGAGTTTTGTAAACACTTATCCTAGTCTTCAAATCGCCATTTTGTATCTGTAGTCTATGTTGGGTTGTCCCTCGTGAAGTAATACCTAGCATCTGTAATCCGTCTAACCTGTTTGGGTAATAAGGCTAATCTGTTTCTATTCATGGAGGTAGTCATCATGTTTTGTCAACCAAGTTAAATTCGTGTTATGTTTTTAGCCTTCCTTTTGTTATCTTGATTTTGTGCAAAGGGGATTGTTTTCCCAACATCATTAGAGAATTGTCAAAATTGATTGGTCCCTCACCTAGAATGTTTTCCAACATACAGAATTTTTCGATTGAGTTTGTCTTCAAGTATGAAGTGAAGAATATAAGATCAATAAATAATTCACAGTGTTCATAAGTTCTCATTCCATAGTAAGGCACTATATATATACACACACATGTATATATATATATATATATATATATATATATATTAGTAAGACTCTATCTAAAAATACCATTTAAAAAGAAAAAGAAAATGGAAGATAGAAAAATGTGACACGAGATCGGACAAACACAATACAGTAATTAAAAATTCCAGATTCTACTCTTACATTGATATATTTTCCCCTCCCAATGAGTAAATGATCACGTTAATGCACTTGGAAATCATCATCCTTAAAGTAATTGAAATGAAAATATTCAAGATTGGGAAATCTAATCATCAATTTAGTTAAAATCAGACAAGTAATGAATATTTCTTCGGCTTCACTCAATCACTCTTAATATATGAAGAACAGTCACTCAAATAATTTACAAGTTATAACATAGAGAAGTTAATATGCAAATTAGGAAGGTCTTTCTCAAGGGTTGTAACGGGGCTAGGGACCATTCAGATTGTGGAAATCATAGGGTTTCTACGCTCAAACAATATCGATAAAAATATTATGCATGTGTTTTTCTTCGAACCATCATCCATGTATAGTAAACATTCATCAGCAACTTATAACCTCATGGCTAATATGAGATAACCAAGTTATATCACATCAAATGTAGGTGCTATTTTATTTTTTCTTTTTCATTTTCAAAATTTTTCAGCACCGTTCTTCTTCAATATAGTTAGTTGTTTTTCACCAGAATGCGCTACTTACTAACCATTTCAAACAATTACGTATTGGTGGAATAAACTAGCATTATCCTAACAAGATTCAAGCTGATTAGGCTTAAACTTGCTAAGAATAAATTAAACAAAAAACAATCAAGAACACATAAGAATCAATTATAAACCAATTAGGGCTCACGATTCATAAACTAATACTCGTTATTCTCCGCCGGTAAACGAATTAGCTACCCATAATGTTGAATTAATCTGAAAACATGATGTTGAATTAAAACTAATAAAATATATTGCTCCCCGAATTTGGGTTCTGTTTGGGGAAACCGATCCCTCTGCACCGGACCAAAATTTGGAAAGTAATTAGAAAATATGTCGGCAAAATTCTGAACTAATTTTAGACTAAAAAATGCATCAATAAATATCTAATCTGATACCCCTTATATACAGAAGAGACCCAGCCCAAAATACTATCCAAATCCCATTCAAAATTAAATTTTAAGTTTATTCTTATCTAGATACACGATAAGAATCTTGTTCCAATCAATCCCTAAAAAATATCCATGCAAAATCTGATCCATATATGATACAAATCAGATTTTATCTACTCCAAATCTGATTTCCTTACATCTGTAATCATCAATTTTGCCACAACTCATTTCTGCGTAACTCCAGTATTCTTTTCTACCATGTTTTCTTTATTTCACACCAAATTCCACTTGAACCCATAATCATAGAAATTTTGCATTTAACTCCTTTTATTTATTTCTGAAATACTAGTAATTTTTTAAAAAATAAAAATATTTTCCAAAAAATATTTTCCATTGGAGCACATCGCCTCATTAAAAATCTTAACCTAGAAAAGCTAGTGGGAAAAATCGTTGGTTAAGGGAAAAAAATTACAATGTATAGCTTACTTTCAATTCTTCACAATCCATGAATTCCTACACCAAAAAATACCTAAAATGCAAATTATATCTTAGTAAAAATATAATAATACCACAAAATAACACATATCATTTTCATGTCTCAAATATTTTGAGAAAATTGCTTTATAACCATACATAATTCACATAAGTATCAATATAACCTTTTGATAATTAAAAGTGTAAATATAACCATAGATAATTAGCGTAAGTGCAAACGTGCCCATTTTGGTAGATTTAGGCATGAATTGGGTGAAAAGTAAATTTTACCCCTTTTAAAAAAATATTTAAAAATAACAAAAGAAGGAAATTACATTAATAGCCCCCACGTACTACAAACTTTATGAATGTGTTCTTGTGCCCGATTGTTAATAAAATTTCATTACAGACTTGAAATATACAATGGGGTTTATAGGGTAACATCACGTTCGAGCGAATTTCAATTTAGAGTTACGAGTAAAGTTTTTTACTTTTTGCACTTAGGATTATAAGAAAGTTGGAGTCGTCGAATCACGAAATTGACGGCATTAAAATGATATTCAATAATATATGATCGTATGTATGAGTGAGCGGAAGGGGCTCGAAAGTCAACATTAATTACTTCTATAAATTCCCAAATTTGTGTTACCCCATTACCCATTGCTCCAAAATACATATTTTTGTTTTTCTTGCCTAAGTATGGAAGTATAAAATAAATTGTTTTTTTGGTTAAATATTGAAAAGCGCTAGTATATGTTCTAGAGTAACTCATGGTTGATTACTTAGAAATTACAAAGTGAAATCCGATAGGATTATGGATATGTTTTTGTGCTTGATTTTTTTAATAAGTATTCCCTCACAGGCATGAAAAATGCATTGGGGGGTGTATTTGATGGGATCGCGTTTGAGCAGATTTCAATTTGGAGTTACAAGTAAACTTTTTAATTTTTGCACTTAGGTCCCTCCAAGAAAGTTGGAGGCATCGAATCAGAAAATTGGCAACACCAAAGTGGAATTCACCAAGAAACCATCACGACTTGCGGATTTGGGCATGAACGGGGAATAGAAGGGTCTCGAATCAAAACAATGATTACTTGTACATGATTTTTGTAAATTACACAGTGGCCCCCAAATATTACAAACACACCCTCCTAAATAATAATTAATGAACCATCTCTCCCAAAAATTCACTTTTTACCCGCAAAAAAAGGTAGGTAAGCATTATATGCACTCTTAGCACCGGTATTTTATAACCTATACCAGTGCTAGCTGTTTTTCCACCACAATTTTACCCGCCAAAATTACTATTCCGGTCATAAGCACCGGTATATGTCATTCAGACAAAATCGGTGTTGAAAAATATCAAATTCAGACATTTTTCTTCAAAGGCACCGGTATTCAGTGAACCGGTATTGAATTTATTCATAGTCACCAATATTTTGGTTCATTTAATTACTGGTGCTTATGATATTCCTAGCACGGTATTGCTCTCCCTTCATTAACATATCAGTGTCTATGTACTTGTTTTCCATTAGTGTACAAAGGTACCTATTTTCCAACAGTGGATAAACTCTAGTGTACAGAGTGTGTACACATACTAAATGTGAAGAAACAATCTTCCATAAAATCTTCTCTGTCAATAGTTATGAAGAAACAATCTCCCATAAGATTTTCTCATTACTATTTGTGGAAATATATAATGGTTCTTGTAATATGAAAAGTGTAAATTGGATATTAATTAATAAGGTTATCAACCATATTGGTTTGGAAGTAATAGTCATGGCCGGGACTTTCTTTCTTTGGGAAAAAACCTCCATTTTCAACCACAAATGTGATAATGTGTTTTCCTATTTAGCGTTAATTTGAAGCTCTAATCTTGCTTACCTTGGTTTAGACTGCTCCCACCCAAATGAGCAAAGTTAATTATATTGTTCACTAAAACGCCGCTAACACTGGTTGGAGAGTTTGTGCTGTGTGGGGTTGATATGCACTACTTTCTTTCTTCCCAAGTTACTATAAACACATGGTTCCAAGAGCATAGGCCGGCTAATTTACACTTTCAGCTTTCGTATCTTAATAATTAGGTTTCGTATGAAAAGCCATGCATTAATCTAATTACATTAATTAAACGCACTTGCAAGCTACAAATAGTCAAGTAATCAGGTTTTTTATGGGTTCGGATTATAGACATTTCCTACATGCGCTATTAATCCAATACATTTACAGAAAAAATATTTTGGCAACAAAAAATGACTAGACTTATTCTCCTAGTTTAGTTAAAGGAGTTTATGGGTTGAATGGAGAGTGACCACATATTTAGTAGAGGTGCCTTAATTACCTCGATATTAAGGAGCCTTTTTGTTAAGAAAAATGTGCATTTATACCCCTCAATTCCTTGTTTTGTGCACATATACCCCTCCCCCCAAGGTTTTTTGAAAGTGCATTTCTACCCCTTGTGACATCTAGAAAATTGGCCAACTTTGGTCATTATCGGACTAAAAGGAAATGATTTTTTCCCTCCTAGAGAAAAAATAAATTAGAAACCAATTTCATATTTCACCCCATATATTGAATCCGTTCGAGTAATCCGACACAAATGAGGGAAATCCACTGAAATTAGGGTTGGAAATAGGAACAAAATCTCGCCCTGCCAAGTCGCGGATGGAGAGCTTCGAATCTTAGTCTAGATGGCGTTGTTTTTTGACTCAAAATTTTGACACAACATTTTTATATCAATGTTGATGAAGGGCAGGCCCCACTTCAATGAAGGGTAAAATGGTCCTTAGCTTTTAAAAATAAAGTGAAGGTTATTTTGGTAATTTCAACATTGGCCAACGCCGGAAAACAATAGGTCAACGCTGGACTCATGCAAAAGGGGTATGAGTTTTTAAGTCACAACTAATCCGGTACAACTCGAATCTCGACTCGAACTCTCTCCACTCGAACCTCACCACCCGAACTCTCTCCACTCGAACCCTCACCACCCAAACCCTCTTCACTCAAGCCCAGTACCACTCGAACCCTCTCTACTCGAACCCAGTACCACTCGAACCTAGTACCACTCGAACCCTCTCCACTCAAAACTCTCCACTCGAACCCTCTCTACTCGAATCCAGTACCACTCGAACCTCTCCACTCGAATCTCGACTCGAACTCTCTCCGCTTGAACCCTCACCACTTGAACCTCTCCACTCGAATCTCGACTCGAACTCACTCCACTCGAACCCTCACCACCCAAACTCTCTCCACTCGAACCCTCACAACCCGAACCCTCTTCTCTGGAACCCAGTACCACTCGAACCCAGTACTGCTTAAACCCTTTCCACTCAAACCTAATACCACTCGAACCCTATCAAATTCATAATGTCCTGATATAACCCTACATGTAACGGCAGCGGCGACGATGATTCGATGGTTGTGGGTAAGGTTATAATTGTCCACCCAAATTCAGCTTTTGGTCTGATGGCATTATTATCATTTTAAGGTGGGTTAACAGTTGGAAAAGCACGGTCAACGCCGGAAGTCTACCGGAGGATTATATTGGTACTTTCATTAATTAGGTACTTTTTTTTTCTAACTTTCAAACGATTGAAGGGTATATCAGCACTTTCGCAAGTATATAAGATTATATTGGTATGTAGACAGCAATTCTCCAAAATAAACATATAGACAATGATTATGACAAAAACTTGTCTGCATTTATGTCACCCAATTCATTGTTTAGTTCACATATACGCACAGTTCCTTATTTTTCCACAAGTTCAACGTTTCTTTTTTATATTTTACTTACTTCATGTACTTGCAATATATTATTTCTTGAAAGATTATAAAAATAATATTTTTTTAATCTTATTGATTATTTAATAAATTCCAACAAAATTTATTATTTGTTTTACAATTTAGATAGTTATTCTTAGATGAATATAATTATAATTTATTTATATATTTCAATTCAAATATGATATATAAATATTATATATTAATTAAATTAAATATTTTTAATCAAGAACACAGCGCAAGGCGCCGGGGGACTTCGGCTAGTGTGATGATGTAAAAGAAAACTTTATGTGCAAAATATGTATTGTGAAATAGGAGATAATCTCAAAATTGACGGAGATATAGGATATAATTAAATTTATTTTGTAAAGAAAAAGATAGTAATGTAACTTTTTAATTAAATCGACAGCTAAATAGGATATTTTTAATAAAGTTGACAATTTAACTCGCACGTTTGAAATGATTAAAATGGACTGTGAACTAATTAATCAGGTTAAATTGGCTTTCTATGCTAATCAACTTTCAACTAAGTGCGATGCTTACATAATACATATGATTAGGGATTAGTTAATGCTTATTGCTTAGTATGCTTACCCATCTGCTGACGTTTCTCAAGAACATGGCGGTACAATTTATAGGGCGTAATCCATTAATTCCAGAATTTAGGTCCTGCCAATTGAATTTATTTGATGCTGAATTTGTTTTATTGATGATGAGTTTAATTTATTGGTGATGAATTAAATTTATTAATTTTGAGTTTAGTTTTTTGGTGTTGAATTTAGTTTATTGTTAGTTTATTGTTTTAAAAAAATAAAAATATGACTCCCAAAATGATATTGTAATCGTAAAATAATTTAATTTTATACTTAATTATTCAACCAATGATGGCTAAGAATCCATGTGACTATTTTCTTATTAATTTTTATTTTTTCAGTGTTAAACTTATTGGTGTCGAGTTTATTGGAGTTAAAATTAATTAATTTATTAGTAACAAATTTAGTTTAATGGTACTAAATTGAATTTATTGATGCTGAATTTAATTTAGTGATCCTGGAATGCTGAAATTAAACCATGCTGATCATATAGCCATACTATCCACCTTTTTTAATCATGACTTATATGTACGATCACTTATTACTTTCATTATTTAGAGAAAGTTCAATAAATTATATTTAAAAATTAAAATTAAAAATTAAAACTAAAATTATAAATAAAAATTTATGTTCTCTATATTTTCATTTTCAACTTCAACTGACACTCTATTCTGTTGATACTTAACATCTTATAATTATTTTATCTATTTAATAAATTTAAAAGAATGACTATTAAACTCATTAAAAATATCAAATTAAATTAATGCAAAATTTATTTTAAACTGTCTAACTATTAAACAGATCATTTTATAATTAATATAGGACAACTTGATGTTTTTTTTATTTAGTGTAATCATATTTCTATAGTTAAAATTTATTAAAATTATATCTCAAAATATAAATTAATTATAATTCAACCTTAAAAATTAGGCAAATTTTTGGCAAAGACCATATTTCCATGGATTTATGAAAATACGGGGTTTTATTAGAATAATAGAAAGGTAAAAGGTCTTAGTTGCAATATTAAAATTTTATTATACAACGTGTAGTAGTTATAAATTTTATAACCCAAATGATGCAATCCGAAATTTTTATCTTAATTTCTTTTAATCTGCACTTTAAACTTTGATTTTTCTATAATTTATGGAAAGACCGTATTTCAAGAGACATACTCTAAAAATTATCGGAATCTAATTCCCAGGTCATGCTCACTAACCAACCACGACACTTCTCCCTTTCCTCTCTATTGGGTTGGTGAGGTGCAACCAATTTCTTTAATTGTGTCTCAATTTTATTATTTTTATGTTTTTATTTAAAAAGTTTAGAAAGCTAGAGTGACATCTATAAATAATTTTATAAAGTTTATCCACCCCACGCGTAATCCCAACAACCCTATATCATCACCTACTTTAGTGTTCATTTTTGGACTTCAATCCTTTGAGAAATATAAAAGGTCCACAGTGTGCAATTCCATGCAGGCCAAATGTACTTAAATACGATCTCAAAGAAATGAGATAGCTAGCGTAAATAATAAAATTTTAAATTAAATGTGTGGTATATTTTATATCACACGTATCTATATATCTTTAGGTAGATAAAATAAAACTTAACATAAATTTTGTGTTATGTATATATTCAACAAAAAAGTATAATGTGAAACCTATTGAAACTATGACAAACTAAAGGTGTGGAAGAAATTTTTTCACAAAGTTCCACAAGCATACTTTTTCTTTCAGTTTGTGAAAATGCGATTTAAACCCAATTGAATTATTTGTGTGTCCGAACACTGTTACAAAGTAATGTTAATGTGTCAGGGCATCTCCAAAACTAAATTTGGTGCGGTATATGAGTAACAGGTGTATTATAGTGCATCACTATATATTTTGGCATCTTCCACGGTTATCTAAATTACACTATATTTGGTGTGGATGAATAGTAAAATGATGTATTTGTTGTTTTACTATTCACTACCCCAAATATAGGATATTAGTACTCCCCCTGTCCCAAAATAAATTGTATGAAAGAGAATTTTGGCTGCAAAATTGAACAGTGAATTAATGACAACTTTTCAGTTGAAAAAGCTGAAATTCGTACTCTGATGTCAGAGTTTATTTATTGTTTGGCAGGTGTTAAAATGCTACGGGAACGGTAACCGTTCCCTCCGTTTTCTAATTTTTGGCTCCAAAATTTTCAATTCTGGAGCCAAATTAGGCCACTGTTTACATGCCTGAATATTTCATCCAAACTTCTATAAAATGGGGCATTTATTACAGCTCTCAAACCAACCAAATCTAGAAAAAATTTCAGAGCTCTCAGAATAATTTTGGCCAGTTCTTCAGTAACTGGGCATATACAGAAAAAAAAAATCTCCATCCTCATTCTGAATTCATCATTGAGCACGGCTGTGATGGTTGGGGCAAACCTGACAGATGAGCACATGCAGGACATAGCCCATTTTCTGCTACAAAACTCAAAAAATGGGCAGATTCAACGGCAACAAAGACTAGAGGCAGCAAAGAGATGGTCCTGTTCAGTTCGGACCATCTCTTCCATATGGGCGCGCATGAAGCAGTAACTTCAAAATGGAGAAGCTGTGAATGCCCGTTCAAAACGGCATGGGCGTTGTGGCAGAACCAAGAAACCAATCGATGTGGAGGCCTTAATGGCAGTGCCACTTAGGTACTGGCGAACCTGTCGGAGCACAGCAGCACAGCTGCATGTTGGAAAAAGCACGATACATAGAGCTATAGCAAGCAAGGAGATTAGGAGCCACACTAATGCAGTTCATCCACAGCTAAGTTTGGCATGCAAAGAATCAAGGCTAGAATGGTGCCTAAGTAAACTGGAGTGTGACATGCAGTTCAAGCCTATGGAAAATGTGATACACATCGATGAAAAGTGGTTCTACCTGACAGAGGCAACGACAAGGTATATTCTGGGTTCTAACGAACCTGAACCATACAGAATCACACAAAGCAAGCATTATATTCCAAAACTCATGTTTTTATGTGCTGTGTCTAGACCTTTACTTGACTTAGAGGGAAATGTAATGTTTGATGGGAAAATAGGTGTGTTTCCATACGTGGATCATGTACCAGCCAAGTACACCACTATAAATAGACCTAGAGGAACCATGATTCTGAAACCCATATCATCCATAACTAGAGACATCATAAGACACAAGTTGATTCATGAGCTGATACCAGCAATCAAGGAGAAATTGCCAGTTTGGGCAACCAAAAACATTTTCATACAACAAGATAATGCCCCCTGTCACATATTTACAAATGACCCTGAATTTCTAGCTGCAGCCACCTCAGATGGTTTCAATATACAGTTAGTGTGTCAGCCATCAAAATCACCCGACCTAAACATTCTGGATTTGGGGTTTTTTTGCCTCAATTCAAAGTTTACAGCAGCAAAACCCCAGTCAAAACCTAGATGAGTTACTGCAGGCTGTGTATGATGCATTTCAGAGATATGATCCAAAAATTATTGACAAGATTTTCCCGAGTGTACAATGTGTCATGGTGGAAATCATGAAATGCAGAGGAGGGAACGATTTTAAACTGCCACATATGGGTAAAGATAGGCTTAGAAGCCTTGGGATGCTGCCCCACAATTTAATAGTTGACACAGGGCTGGTTAGGGGATGCTTGGAACACATGGTGACTATTGGAAAAATAAGGCACATTCAAGACCTGCTGATCAGTATGGACATAGTTTAGATGTGCATTGGATATGTACTTTTGTAGGGTTGTGCATCTAGATTCAGGTCTAGGATAAACTTACCAGTTATTTTTGGTAAAGGTAAGTTTATAGGGAAACCTTGTAAAAGCTGAGAGGGCTAAACTCCATTCAGTATGCATGCAATTTGTAAAAAATGTGTTGTGTAAATTTAAATTTCAGAACTGAGGCAAAGAAACATCGACCAGAATGTAATGGATGACTAGACACACACAACCATTTCGTGGCAAAAGACACTACAAGGCTGCCATCCATGTGTTTTGCAAAAAACACGGTTGCTGCCTAAGTGTGAACAGACAATATCATCATTGGTGGCTACCAACTAATACAGGGTGGATTGGGCAAATAATTTCAGAGCTGGGTTTAATCACATTATGCCCCGCCAAGATCAAATCAGTTTCGAGGCTGATAGGCATGGCTGCATGTTTTAATCATTCATCACAGCTACATCATTAATCAAGGGTTCAACTAGCACATAAAGAGGTTATCACAAACAATGTAAGAAGCTATGATATATCATATAAAATACAGTTAACATATGCCCAGCCAAGGTCAGTGAGTTTTGGAAACATTACTGCATGGCTGCATATGACAACCACAAACACATACACATGCATAACTTTCACTGCTCCATTATTGCCCCAGATATGAAACATACTCTGCCATACTCAGGTTCTGCAACGAATTCAGATGAAAAATGGGTGACACACACCAGGGTTTCAACTGAATCCATGTCAAAATCTGAGTGGTTGCACATTTGATCATTAACATCACACACAGTCAAGCACCCAGCATAAAACAGTTGCTAACAGGCTATAACAGACAAGTAGCAAACAAGTAGTCATAGACAAGTAGCAACAACAAGCAGTTGCACTACCAAGCAAACCTGCATGTGAAGGTAACATGTTAGTACATTGTCTATAATATTACCACTTAAAGAAAGTGCAGAAATGTAAGAGTAAATTACTACCTGTGAGCAGTAAATTCATTTTCCAGCATCAGAATCTGCATGACGAACATATCCAGTCCAGTTCCCAGGATATAGACAGGCTCCAGATTCCCAGAAACCATGCTCACCATACTTAGGGAATTCGTTACCCTTAAAGAACACCGATAGATGTGGATCACACCAGGATTTAGAATCAGAATCATCGGTGTCAGGGGGCTGTGTACAATTGGAATCAGGGGGCTGTGTTACATCAGAATCAGGGGGCGGGGTTTCATCAGAATCAGGGGGCAGGGTTTCATCAGAATCAGGGGGTAGGGTTTCATCAGAATCAGGGGGCAGGGTTTCATCAGAATCAGGGGGCATGGTTTCATCAGAATCAGGGGAGTGTGATTCTTGTGGATGAAGGAGATGTAGTGTATCATAATCAAGATCTGAATCTGAGTGATATAGGATTGCTTCAGGTACAGGACTAAAATGTGTTGCCACAGGGGTATCCCCAGATTCACACGAATCCATGTCTAGGACAGGACACTAGGGTGGGGTGAGTTTAATGCCCTTGGGTTGTGACTCAATGTCATCAAGGCCAGTAAATAAAGTAGGATCAATACTGGCCTGAAACTGATTGGAATCACTCAAGGACTGGCAAGGGGGATACTCACCCTGCCCAGCAATGACCCTGTCACCCTGATCCATCAGGTAAGGGAAGACACAATGGGTGGGGAATGGGTTACAGAAACAAAGAATGGCATGCAAAAACAGTCGTTCTCTATGAGCAGGGATGGGACTAGGGTTGGAAAATCAAACTAGCCCAGGCCTGAAACAACATAGTACGAGTAATTATTAACATGTCAATGACAATTCATAAGCAAACAAGCAGCATTTTTGAGCTAAATCACAACATAACACTGAAAGTTATCGCAATAACACATATGCTACACATGCAAGCACTTCCAATGTCACATCTAGTTAGATAGCAGGGAATGAAAACATAAGTCGCCCCAACAGATTCAAATCGATGACATTAACAGGCCAAAGTGCAAGAATAGTTAGAACAGGGGCACTGTAGTGACAGATCTGGATACGAAGTACAAGTAGCAACACCAATAATCAAACTTGAACACTGCTTTTGTTGACAAAGAGCACAAATTGCAATGAATCCAGGTTGAAATTAACTCGGAACGGGAACAACACCACAAACTGGGGCATACATGTGTCAAAAATGCTAAACGGCGTGAAAAAATCCAACGACGAGCACAATAAATCTAGGTTTCTGAACTCAAAAGACAGGAAACCACACAAAAACTTCGCATGCACCCGATTTTATACTTGAAACTGTAGACCCGTACACATTCCAAGGGTTTTAACACACAACAACTAAGAAAGCAGAAACCACAACTTAAGAAGCATCCAAATCAGTACAAAACCCAACCAAAAAAGGACCCAAACACAGATTAGCACGATTGGAAAACATAAAGCTGTGATTTTAGAACTCAAGTTCATTTTGAAAGTGGACAACATCGATTTTAGAAAACCCTAGATTGGAAAACAGAAAGCTGTGATTTGAAACAAAAAACGAGGATCGATTCACACATGAGGATCAACAGAAACACAAACCCTTCAACACAGATCGGATATGGAGGGGCTAGGGTTTTCAAGCATCGAGGGAGGACAGAGCATCGCTGTGATTTCATAAAGGAGAAGAGAGAAATGAGCTGTGAATGGAGATGTGAATGGAGCGTTGAGAAGTAACTTTGAAGAGAGAAAGGGAGCGTCAGGAGAGCAATAATGCGTATGGGGAAGAGCAAAAGGCAATGCATGTGATAAGTCTGACCCATTTGAAAATGGGTCAGCACACTGCTCAATATAGCAACACGCTTCCCAAGCGTTGCTTATGAGCACAATTAATCAGCCAAATGCTTGTAATATTCATAATTTCCAGGGGCATTTTAGTCTTTTCACCACTGGTCAACTTAGCTGAATTGGGAAAGTTCTGACCATTGCAATTTATTTGGGGACATCCAAAAATGGAAAGTGTGCAATTTAATTCGGGACGGAGGGAGTATTTTATTTCAACATTTGAATCTTTTATTTGTTTTCTATTTACTTTCATTAGTTTCAGTTAGTTCTTAATTTTATATTTATCTTTATTTGAATATTTTATTTTTTTTCTATTTACTTTCATTAGTTTTAGTTAGTTCTTAATTTTATATTTATCTTTATTCTAGTTTATTGATATAAGAGTCTGTCTCTTGAAAGACAGTTTTTTCATAAGGCATGGAAAGACCAAGGTTTAAAGTCCAAATAAGAAGAAATGAAGATAAAATTTTTGGGTTGTATGAATTGGGTTATAAACTTTATAACTACTACATGTTGCATGATAAATTTTTAATATTGCAACTAAGACCTTTTACCTTTTATTGTTCTAATTAAACCCCATTTTTCCATAAGTATATGTAAAGACGGTCTTTCCCAAGAATTTGCCTTGATATAAATACAAATAATATTTATAATAATATATTAGATTAAAAATATTAAAAGCTTAAATTAAAATTTAATTTAAAAATAACTATATACATTCCATAACTAATATTTTACTATCGATGACTCCGTATTAATTTATTAATTTTATAATCATAATAAAACTCTAATGGTATATGGTCGGATTTAAAATCACTTAAATTATCATTTTAAGAATAAAAATATTAAATTTAAGTATTGTGTTAATTAATTATAAATTTGACAATAAATTAAATACTATAGAAATGAAAAGTAGAAGAAATCAATAAATATCATATTAATGTTAGCATATAATGGAGTCGACAGTTAAAACGGTGGCTGTCACACCCTCGTGCAGTCAGACACCTGGAAGATAGCCTTCGCAAATTTTCTCCTCTTTTAATTTTTTGTCTGAAACAAAGTGTTATTCTGCTAAGTTAGTTGGTTTTAGAGACTCTATTGATTTACATGGGGTTTTTGTTGACTCACGTGGCAATTCGGGGGGTCTTGCTTTACTTTGGAACTAAGATTTGGATGTTTCGGTTCCGAGCTATTCTTTTAGCTTTATTGACTTCATTGTCAAAGAATCGAGATCCAATTTACTCTGGCGTTGTACATGTGTCTATGGCGAACCAGAGACACATAAGCACCGACAATTCTGGCAAAATTTTCCTGCTTTGAGTAGTGGGTCAAGCATACAATGGCTATGCATAGGGGATGTTAATGAGGTCCTACACCAAAACAAATTTCAAAGCACAAACACAAGACCTCCGAACCAAATTGATGATTTCCGTTTAGCTTTGAGCCTGTGTAATTTGAAAGACTTGGGGTATGAAGGGTATAAATACACGTGGTTCAAAAATTGGAAGGACCCCCATACTATTAAAGCAAGGCTGGATAGAGCTATACCAAATCCTCTTTAGATGAATGCTTTCCCTACGGCAAAATCAAGCATTTATACAACCATCAATCGGATCACTCTCCAATATTGTTACATCTAGTCAGAACAACGAATGTTGGTGTGTGTTCAAGAAGGCACAGACCCTTCCAATTTGAAAATTACTGGATCCAATTCCTGCATTCCAAAGAAAAAAGTAACGAAATATTGGAATATGGCAGCTCTAGATTTGCCTACGGCTATTGAAAAGTGTTTGTATAGTTTAGTATAAAAAGAAGAAGGACTAGATCACAATCCAGCTAGAATGACTACAAAAAGGTGTTATCACGACTGAGGTTGAGAAGGAAATGGCTAATCTGAAGCTGGAGCTGGAAAAACTCCTATACATGGAAGAAGCTCGATGGAAACAACGAGCGATGCAGCATTGGCTAGAGAAAGGAGACAAACACCAGTTTCTTCCAGCCCTTTGCTAAAAACCATAAAAGAAAGAACACCATCCATGGTTTAAGAAATCAACAAGGTCAATGGTGCACGGTTGGAAAGGATATGGAATCTATTATCTCGAAACACTTTCAAACACTTTTCAAAAGTTCTCATCCGTCCGCAATAGTAATTGACCACCTGGAAGACTTGATATCACCAATGGCATCATCTAAAATGAATGCCAGCCTAACAAGGCTATATACAAAAGCTAAGGTGCATACTACATTGAAGAGTATTGCCCCAAATAAATCACCAGGTCCGGATGGTATGCCACCATCATTCCTCCAGCAATACTGGAACATTGTGGGACCAAAAGTCACTCAGGAGGCACTACAGTATTTGAATGATGGAAAATCAATGAGCTTGTTAAATGACACAAATATTGTACTCATTCCAAAAGGTGAAACATCCAAAACATATCTCTCAATTCCGACCTATCAGCTTATGAAATGTGGTTTACCGAATTATGTCAAAATGCATAACTAATAGGCTAAAAGTGGGGATAGACAGAGTGATTTCAATTTACCAAAGTGCTTTTGTAAAAAAAATAGACTGATCTCGGACAATATTAAAATTGCCCATGAAGAACATCGTCATATACAGAGATGAACCACATGCCAAAAGGGGCAGATGCCAATCAAACTGGATATGAGCAAGGCATTTGATCGGAAAATGCCAATCAAACTGGATATGAGCAAGGCATTTGATCGGAAAATTCCATTCAATCCGATCAAATGCCTCAGATCTCCCTGTCTTAACCCTCTTATAGGTGTAACTCTTCCAAAGCACTTCCCATTTAGCATGAAGAGGCAGTCCGATCGAATATGAGCAAGGCATTTGATCCAAGCTAGGCTACAAATGACAGAGGCAGTCCCCCACGATAAGTATTTGGGACTTCCAATAATCTTTGGTCGATCAAAGGAAAGTGAACTTGAGGGCATTACAGATAGAATATGACAAAGATTGACAGAATGGAACACAAACAATTATCCAAGGGAGGAAAATAAGTCCTTATAAAGTCCGTCCTACAAGCCATACCCACTTATACTATGACATGCTTTTTGCTACCAGACAAGCTCATTGAAGACATATATAGGCTATATAGCCGATATTGATGGGAAAGCACAACTAAAACGAAAAAGATTCACTAGGACACATGGAAAAAGTTGTGTTTTCCCAGAAGTATGGGAGGACTAGGTTTTAAGGAACTGAATCTTTTTAACACCGCGTTGTTAGGAAAAGAAGCGTGGCGTCTGCTAGTCAACCTAAGCTCCACTATCACAAGGCTTCTAAAAGCCAAGTATTTTCCATCAGGCACCTTCATGGAAGCAAATTAGGGTGGGACCCATTATATGCTTGGAGATCCATTTTGGAAGGAAGGAAGTTATTGTCTAAGGAAATACGAAGATGAATTGGATCGAGAGATGATACAAGCATAAAAATGGTTTTTGGCTGCCAAGATTGGGAAACCAAATACCCATATCTTTGGCAGACGACTTCCCAGAAGACCTAAAAGTTTCACATCTTATGAACAACAATGGTACCACCTGGAATGAGGAAATTGTTAGGAATACTTTCAATCAGAGAGAATCAACTCTCATTCTATCTCTACCAAGGAACATCAGATCACATACCCAAGGTCGATGGATATGGCACCCTACAGTTGATGGTAAATACATGGTTAAATCTGGCTACAATTTAGAAATTAACTCGTCAACTCTTGCTATTACAAGCAACAAGGCATCAAGCAGCTCAGGCCCTTCTAAGCATTGAAGAAGATATGGAACTTAACGACACAACCAAAAGTAAAACACTTCCTGTGGAGACTATGTAAAACCACTTGCCATCGGCAATCAATCTGCTTCAAATGCACATGCCATCTGAATCATGCTGCTTAAGTTGCTCTATGGATGATATCTACATTGAACATATGTTCTTCCACTACCCTATAGCACACCAAGTATGGTTTGCATCAGAATTGCATGAGAAAATATTCCATTTACAACAACAAAGCATAAGCTTATGGGTCCAAGACTTGATAGTGGAGCTAAATTCAAAGGATATGACAATTGTTGCGACACCGTTATCACAACTATAACATCACAGAAACAAGCTTCTTCATGGAGAGATTCATGACCTTAAACCTCAACATTGTGTTATCTAGGCCACAATTATGCTATCATATCTTGAAAGAACATCGAGTGTCGAGAAAATAAGTCAAGAGGTTAGACCCAACCAATACTAGAGGGAAACACTCTCCACTTTGATGCAGCTATATCCTCACACTGAACATGTCTTGGTAGGTACATATGTTCTTCAACTGGAAATTAGTTATATGGAGAATCACAATATTTTCCAGTAGTGCATACAATAAAGCATGCAGAAGCCATGTCTCTAAGAGCGGGCATGTTTACGGCCTTACAAAAAAGGTATACGAATCAGCTGCATTCAAGGTGATGCACATGTCATCATCAATGCATTCAAGAACCAAAATAAATATCTATCGGACTTTAGCCTTATTATTGATGACATAGTTAACCTAGCTACAAATCATAGACGCCCAGAACCACTCTGGGTTGGACGTCGGGATAATACTGTAGCGCATTCTTTAGCTCAACATGCTAGAAATTTTGTACAGTCTATCTCTAAATGGGAACACATCCCACCCTTTGTACAACACTTTTTCAATGAATGAAAGCTACAGTTTTTATTTCAAAAAAAAAAAATTAGCATATAATGGAATATTCTTTTTAGTGTAAAATTTAGTTCTAATGGTTGGAGAGAAATGGTGTAAAATTAATGTATAACACTAAATTTGGAGTAGTTTAACATAAAAAATAGTTTTTATGGGTGGAGATGACCGTAGAATAGAAGATTCTTGAGACTAGATTAGAATTTAGATATTTACTTTCATATCCCTCATGAACCATATTCATTCACTCTGTAATCTAAACCTCAACTCAAGGGGAGTCTACTTCTACATGGTATCATAGCGGTGTTAGCATTTTGCTTTATTTATATTTATTTTTTTCCATTTTTTCTCCTCTTTCTCCCCGATCAAATTCAATCAACGACGACTATTTGACCATTTCTGGCATTTTCCCCAGCTTCTCTCGGGTACCGTCTTCAACCTCAGCATCACCTCTGGCATTATCTGCGTTTGGTTTTGGTCGGTGAACAAATATCATCCCTCTCGGTGTATCAACTTCTATATTGCCAACGTTCATGCCTCTCACTTCTTCGGAACCTTCATTTGGTCTGCTTCTTCGGCGCCAACTCTAGCTTTGCCTATTTTTGAGCTTGATCCGGTGTATGTTCAGTGTCTGCAATCTGCGCTAAGCATTCTTTTTTTTCCTCTCAGTGCGTGATTTTCACATACCAACAATTTGAAGAAGACGCATGTTTGTTCACGCGTGCGTGAAGCAGCAACTGGTCTTCTAGCACGTGTATCTCACACGTCTATCCAGCAAGTTTTTTCCTTGCATTGCGCGCTTACCCAATCCTGCTCACAACTTTTGGCATTCTTAGAAATCGACAATCTTATTATTTATTCAATGTCACCTCGCTGTAATTATGGCTTTCTCCAATTCATACAGAGTTAGTAGTCATTCTTTTGATTGATGGATTGATGATTCTGGTGCAACTACACATGACTTCTAATCCTTGCCATATTGAGAAGGCAGGGGCGGAACCACGTTTAGGCGGGGGCAGGCGCACGCCTGCCCTGAGATCCGTCGGCCAGGCGGGAATTACTGTTCCCGGCCGACGGAAGGGGGGTTTCCATCTACGGCGGCGTAGGCGCGGAGTTGACTGGATCTAACGTGGAAACCAGAGGGAGAAAGATAAGGAAAGGGCAGCTCAAAGGAGTGGAGGCAAGGCAAAGGGCAAGGATGATGGCAGATGGCTTGACTCCTGAGCAACGCCAGGTCCATTATTTTCCCTAATTTCCTGTTTTTGATAAGTAATCTATGTTGATTCAATGCTTTTTATTGTTAGTTTTCTGTGGTCTGTATATATGTTGCTTACTTGGAATGAGTGATGTAGTTTAGTTGGAGTAAAAGATGATTCACAAGTGATTAATATTAAGTTCAGTTTTTGTTTTTGGCATACCTATGACATGGGTTCTTAAAATTCAATTAATTTTTTTCTGTTTGTGTGTGGACAACCAGGTTGGATACAACGACGATTAGTCATTTCTCGACATTATAACATTCACTACGACATTATAACATTAACGGCATCAATATAATTTTATAATGTTTGATTGTATTTGTCCTTTTTTGTGATGGCAGATTGTGCTTTTATTTTTATGTTGTACTTCTTGTTAAAAGTTAGTGTGGTTATGATCTGATTTGGCTGAATTACTATGGTGCTGTAGGGATGCAAAAGCGCTCCAGGAAAAGACTGCAAAGAAGGCGACACAGGCAGCTGGAGGGAGTGATGCTGGAGGTAAAAGCAACAAGAAGTAATTCATTGAAATAAAACACAAAAGGGATTCCCTTGGCCAGAGATAATCTTGTGGTACCTCTGAACTATTATGAACTTTGGTTTGTTTCAAGCAGGCACTCTTTTGAGTGCAGTTAGTGAAGCGTGTAACTGTGATTGACATAGTTTGTGCCTTTTGATTTTGTTAATCTTTATACATCATAATGTTGCTGTTATTTAACATGGAATATAATGCGTAATGTTTTGAGCTTTGTTTTCCATATGCTTCTGAATTATAACTGTTATGCTCTTCTTTTCAGTAGTTTTTATTCACAGGCTATAGCTTTTTGGAAGTGATAATTTGTAGTAAATTGTGAGAAACACAAAGAACTGATCTGGCCTCTAATAACCATGAGCAAATGCACGAGCAAGGAAATTAGCTGTCATGTTGTCTCCCTGTTCCACATGAAAAGTCCTGTTTCTATATCTAAAATAGCCATACAAACAAGACTCTCTATGTGGAACCAAGGGAGTATATAGTATTAAATTTTTTCTTGGTACTTCTTTGAGAGATTGATTTTTTTATCTGAGCATGATGACTGAAAATCTTATGGAGGGAGCAATGTTTTTTTGTACTTTAGATTGCTTGACACTACCCTGACAGAACTCCTCTGTCCAGTGAACTGCATTATGTTTTATTCCTACATAATTGTTAATATAATGCGTTATTCTTGAAGTAACACACTTTAAAAGTGACAAAATTTACATTTATTCTGCACTTTGCCTATCTTCAAAGTATGCATTTGTGTTGGAAAATTTTAAAGTAGTCTATCACATTGGTTTAGACCTCAATGTAATTCTTCCTGTTTGATAAAAAACCTTTCTGTACCAAGTTGAGAATGACTTACAATGTCTTACTGATCCACACATCATCGCAAGTTTGAGATTTTTGTGTATAGATAAAGCCTGGCAGGTCTAAGGGTATCAGAATTTGTGTAATATCATAGCAGATCAGATGTGTGTTCTCTTCCAGTTTAGTACCATCGGATGCTGAAGTAATTTTACTGTGAATATGATGCTAGTCTACTAGGGAACTTTTGAGTTTGAGCGGAATATTTAGGTGGTACTGTCTATTGATTTATGTGGTGCTGTCTTTTTCTTGATTAATGCTTGGTACGGAATGAAAATCTGGCGCGTCGTGCTTTCTGATCCTTGCCTGCATCTTAATTCTTCCAAAAAATATAAAACAGCAAATTCAGTGAGCACAATGGGGTGACATGTGTTGGCATGAAAACCGACATTCCGGTAATAAAGTATTTCTTGTTCGTAGTTTTTTCACAAAGGCTGTATTCCTGACTCAAAACATTTGCAATCATATTGAACTGATTTAGTGGTGAAACTGAAATTTCTGCTTTCATTAGTTGACAGATGTATGGCCTCCTTATATCTGGTATACAATCATGTTAGGTGTTTTCACTAGATTTGGACAGTTTTTTGCAACTTGACTAGAAACTAGAGGAGACTCTGATATAAGAAAATTTAACACGAACCTTTGCATTTCAAACCTTTGGTGACTTATTCAAAATTTAAAATTCCATCCTTATGCATTGTATCAGTTTCATTAGGGGAGCACAAAACTTATTCTGCGTTAGTGTTTGATTTGACGCTGAACCGATTGGGTCCAAAGGTTTCATATATTGCATGCTTTGTTAGAAAATATACATACACCAAGGTCCCTCGTGCTTCCGACTGAGCTTCATGACTCTCATAATTTAAGTCCTTCAATCAATTTCGCTAGCTGTCATGTTGCTCACTGCCTGATAATGTGAAAACTTCCACCTAAAATTTCCCCCAAAAGTATGTTCTAGAATTACACCTGCTGCTAAATGTGTTCCTGTGCTCTGAATTGCCTCCACTTCAAATTTCGGAGCCTCGTAGGATTAAATTGCCTCCACTTCCTAAATCTGCTTCTAGAATTAGAATGTAGTTTTTTTAGTAGTGAATTTGTATGACTTATTGTATTGTACTCATCTTATTATATTATGTTAATCGATCATTTGTTTTTGAGTTTTACAAAAAAAAAATTAAAGTACAGGCGAATTTCAGCCTACCCTAAAAAATTTTCCTGGTTCCGCCACTGTGAGAAGGTACACCCTTATCGTGGTTCTAGTTCCATTTAAGTGGCCATTGATAATCACTATCTATTTCTCATATTGGTCAGGGTAATGTTTTTGGCTTGTCTCTCAATGATGTTCTTGTGGTTTCTCAAATTACCAGAAGTTTACTATCCATTAGTAAACTTACTCGTGATTTACCTTTTATTATTGTATTTGATGCCGATGCATTTTTCATTAAGCACAAGCAAGATACTAGGTAAAAGCCATAATCGTTTGGGTATTTATTTCCTTGAACCAGTGATTCCACCTTTTTAAGTGAATTACATTTTTGTAAAGTTTCGAGTTTCTTTTGAGCAGTGGCATTCTCACCTTGGTCATGTGCCTTATACCACTCTTCAGTTATTAAGTAAACAAGATCATATCTCTGTAACCTCTACTTTGCATGCACATATTAGTTGCTCTTCTTGTCAGATGACCAAGAGAAAACGTATGCCCTTTTCTACAAATGATAAATGAGCCACTGGCTTGTTAGATAAGATGCACTATGATTTGTGGGGACCGACTTCGATTTTATCAATAGATGGTTATTCCTATTATATTATTTTTGCCGATGATTTTTCACAATTCACATGGTTTCTTTCATTATACCAAATGTTAGGCTTTTTTGATATCTTTATCCAATTCCAAATGTTTGTTGAGACTCAATTTTCTACCAAGGTCAAAGTCTTTTAGATAGATGGCGGCACAAAGTACACTACTCACCGTTTCCAAGCTCAGTTTGTGTCTTGTGGCATTCATCACCAGATGTCCTCTCCTTATACACTTGCTCAGAATGGCTGGGATGAGCGAAAACATCTTCAAATCATGGAGGCCTTGCCATATTATTTTATTCTTCTGTGCTGAAATATTATTGGGTGGATGCCTTCTTCTCCGCAGTTTATAAAATTAACTATTTGCCTTGTTCCATTGTTGAGGGCAAGTCTCCCTTCGAGGTCATTTTTGGTACTGCACCGAATTATTCCCTTTTTCACTCATATGGTTGTCGTACGTACCTTTGCATGCATGTTATTACTCCACATAAGTTTTCACCCAGCTCCATTCCATGTGTTTTTATTGGCTATAGCACTCATATCTAAGGGTTCAAGTGTCTCGATCTAGCTACTGGCGTATTTATGTTTCACATCTTGTCTAGTTTGTGAGACTATCTTTCCTTTTGCATCTTCTTCACGGGCTACCCACACATCCTATTATTTGGAGCTTTCTTCATTATTAGAGTCCTCGGCTGCTTGGTCATCTCCACCTAGCTCTCACATTGGATTACCCTCTACTGAGTCACCCTGCACGATTTGTTCTGATGCTCTAGTAGTACCTGCGCCCACTTCTCCGTCCCTTGTGACTACTTCTTTGGCCTCGGTGCCTATGACTTCGGCGTCTGCATCATCATCTCAAGCTCGCACTCATCCTGCTTCAAATTCTCCTTTTGCTACCATTGTTGCCTCTTCCAAGCCAGTTTCTACTTGCGCTCATTGGATAACCACTAGGACGATGGACGGTTCTCATCGTCCTCGATGTTTCTCTGATTATGAGGTCACTGGTTTTCTGGCTAGCCTAGTTGCTCAGACTAAACCACAGGACTATCTTGCAGATCTTCATGATCCTCACCAAGTTTCGACCATTGATGAAGGTGAATGTGTTTCTTCACCAACACACTTGTGATTTGGTGCGTCACCCTCTAGACGTGAACATGGTCGGTTCCAAATTGATTTTTCATCTTAGGTATCATCCAAATGGTAGTATTGATCACTACAAGGCTTGTCTACTTGCTTAGGGCTTCTCCCAAGTTCTAGGATTCGACTTTGATCATACATTCAGTATTGTGGTGAAGCAATCCACAGTTCGTACTGTCCTAGGTATTTCCACCATGCGTCGATGGTCCCTTTATCACATGGATGTCAAGAATGCTTTTCTGAACAGTATTCTTGATGCTCCAATCTATATGGCCCAACCTGTCCGTTGCAAGGACGATGCTTATCATGATTATGTTTGTCTCTTGTGGAAAGCCAATTATGGTCTTAAGTAAGCCACTCGTGCTTAGTTCCAGTGCCTCGACACTTATCTGTGTCAGCTTGGATTTCTCCACAGTTCTACTGACACATGTTTATTTTCTCTCGAGGTACTACTTTGTTTTATCTTTTAATTTACATTGACGATATCACCCTTACTGAAAACGACTCCTTTGCCATCCTCCAGTTTATTCTTCAGACTGATAAAGAGTTTTCCATTGAGGACTTGGGCTCTCTGTATTACTTTCTTGACTTGGAGGTTGAGTCTACTCCTTACGCTTTGTTCTTGGGTCAGATACTATGCCACTAATATTATTTGTTGGGCTAGGATAACAGACGTTGCCACTGTTTCTACGCCGTTTCTCCCACAGTCTCACCATCATAGTAGTACCAGTGGGAAGTTTGATAATCCCACTCTCTATCGATCCTTGGTTGTTGCTCTACAGTATCTCATTATCACTTGTCCAGATCTTGCTTTTGCGATTAATTTTGCCTGTCAGTACCTTCAGGATCCTCATTATGATCACTTTGGAACAGTTACTCACATTCTCCGCTATGTTTGTGACACTCCACGTGAAATACATCTTGTAATCTGACTATTGGTTGACACCCGTGCAACATCGGACATTTATATGAGATGGGCCTGTTGGGCCAATTTTGACCCATGACTTAACATAAAAAACATAATACCGGCATGTCGCATGTTCATTGTGACGTCGCATCTCTGGTGGGAGAATATATTTATATATCATACTTAGGAAAAAACACCAAAATCCTTTGAAAAAACAATTACTGCCAAAAATGCCCCCCAACAAAGACCCAAATTTCATCACTGCCATTTCCTTTCTTCTCCAACAAAAACACCCAAATCCACCACCACCATAGAAATTAATTGGAGAAACAAAGGGAAAATGAAGATGTTCCCATGTGAGTGGATTCCATGAATAAAAATTGTGGTAAGGTCTCATCTTTCTAACTTGACTTGATCATGTTGTTAATGGTACCCCATTGGGATTTTTTATTGAATGAGTCAGTGTTGATTATTGCTATGTGATATATATTTCATATAATTATTTTTAGATTGTGGACTATACATATATGGTTGTATGGTTACATTAAAGATGTAATTATTTCAAGTGTTTTGTGTGTACGACATGTGGAAGCTTGCTAATGGTGGTTATTTGATATGGAAAGAATATGAAATGTTTCATTTTCATCATTTTCATCATTTTCTTGAAGTGAAGTTGAAGTTCATGAGATATGTATTTTGTGTATCACTGGATGCATGACATGATAATAACGGTGTGGTACCTAGATCTTATATTATATCTTTATTTTAAAAGTTTCTCATATCGTAAAAACATTTGTGTGGATGTAATGGCCATCTAGAAGGTTGAAATTTATATATTATATTGCCTTCATCATAGGAGAGTGTGTTTGATTAACTTTATTTGTAGGTTTTGTTGTGCAAAACCCCGATAAGAGGAAACAACCCGAAGAAGGGAGTGATGTCAATCGACCAAAAAGACATAGGTAAAGTAGGGGTCAGGAAATTTGCAAACAGTTAACAGACATGGTGGAGAAGGGAATTAAGTGTCATATGAAGTTTTATCATGTCGGAAATGCGATAGTCGAGCATAGAAATTGGTGGTCTAGTTATCCAGGATTGATAGCTAGGACTAAGGTAGATATTTTCTTGTATGAGTTATGGCCTCATGCTAATGATGATTACAAGGAAAAGCTATGGAGAGCCATTGAGTTTTCCTTTGAAATCGAGTGTGTTGACATGAATCTCCTTGCGAAGACTCACTATGGCCTTTCTTTTCGTTCAGATCGCTCTTCTGAGGTGTTGGGCTACTCAAATGTAGATTGGGCACGTTGTCTTGAGACTCGGCTAACATATGACTATGTTGTATTTCTAAGTGGCAATCTCGTTTCTTGGAGCTCTAAGAAGCAACCAACTGTTTCTCGCTCCAGCTCCAAGTCTGAGTATCACATTTTGGCAAACATTGCCGCTGAGGTGGTCTGGTTATCTCATCTCCTTCGTGGTCTTTGGTTCCCACTCTCTGGGCCTCCACTCTTGCTTTGTGACAACAACAATGCCATATTTCTGGCCCAGAATCCTTTTGTTCACAAGTGAGCGAAGCATATCGACATTGACTACCACTTTGTTTGTGAGTTAGTTTCTTCGGGCAAGCTTCTTCTTTAGAATGTTCCTACTTCATTTCAGATTGGCGACATCTTCATGAAGGGCTTCCCCGTCCTTTGTTTGAGTTCCTTATACCAAGCTTGCACCTCGAAGCATCTGATGCTTGGATGTTAGAATAGAAGATTCTAGATACTAGATGGGAGTTTAGATAATTACTTTCATATCCCTGGTGTACTCTATTTATTCACTATGTAATCTAAACCCCAACTCAAAGGGGATATACTTCTACATAATGTATCACTTTAAAAATGATGTTTTAGATTTGATTATGTGTTTTAACCATTAGATATAGCTTCAAGAAAAAAAATTGTTATTGAGTAGGTCTCTAGATAGGTGGTCTGTCCAAAAGTTTTAGACATGCCACTTATATTTAACTTATACACTGCATTTGTTAAATTACATACTAAATTTAAACATTCTTAAATTTATATTTATATTATATTTTTTAGTATTTTTACATTCAAATACCATTATTACTTATTTTTAACTTATATTAAAATATTTATATTTTTTAGAAAATTATAAATTTTAAGGTCCTTTATTATTTACATCTCATGCAAAGAAAATAAACTATTTAAGTCAACAGAGGCAATAATATTTCACAATAAGACATTCATTTCTGTTCAAATTAAAGCAATGAAACTATCAAAAAATATGTTGATGTGTATAGCATGAGTATGATTGTTAATTTTAAATTTGGTTTAAGTGATTATACTGTATTTCTAAGTGGCAGTCTCGTTTTTTGGAGAGCTGCGAAGCAACCCACTGTTTCTTGATCAAGTTTTGAGTCAGAGTATCGAGCTTTAGCAAACACTGCGGCCGAGGTGGTATGGTTATCTCATCTCCTTCGTGGTATTCAATTCCTGCCCTCCGGGCCTCCACTCTTGCTTTATGACAGTAACAGTGCCATCTTTCTGGCCCAGAATCTTGTTGCTCATAAGCGAGCCAAGCATATCAACATTGACTACCACTTTGTTCGTGAGTTTATTTCTTCGAGCGGGCTTCTTCTTCAGCATGTTCCTACTTTGCTTCAGATTACCAACATCTTCACGAAAGGGCTTCCCCATCCTTTGTTTGATTTCCTTAGATCCAAGCTATGCATCTTGGAGCATCTAACGCTTCGCTTAGGGAGGGTGTTAGAATATAATATTTTAGAGACTACATGGGGTATAGATATTTACTTTCATATCCCTCGTGTACTCTATTTATTCCTCTGTTATCTAACCTCCAACTCAAGGGGGATCTACTTCTACATAACGTATCACTTTAAAATTGATGTTTTAGGTTCGATTATGTATTTTAACAGTTACATATAGCTTTAAGATAAAATTTATTATTGAGTAGGACGCATGACAGATGACCTGTCCAAAAGTTATGAACATGCCACTGTATTTTTTAACTTATACACTGCATTTATTAAATTACATACTAAATTTAAACATTCTAAATTTTAGTTTTTGTATTATATTTTATTATATGTTTACATTCAAATGCCATTATTACTTATTTTAACTTATATAATACAATATTTAATTTTTCTAAAATTATAATTTTTAAAATCCTTTATTATTTACATCTCAAGCGAAGAAAATAAACTATTTAAGTCAATAGAGGCAAGAATATTTCACAATACGACATTTATTTCTTTTCAAGTTAAAGCAATGCAACCATCCAAAAATGTGTAGACGTGCATAGCATGAGTATGATTGTTAATTTTTACTTTGGTTTAAGTGATTATGTTGTATTTTGAAGTGGAAATCTTTTTTCTTGTAGCGCTAAGAAGCAACCCGTTGTTTCTCGATATAGCTTCGAGTCTGAGTATCGCGCTTTGGCAAACACTGCGGCCAAGGAGTTCTGATTTTCTCATCTCCTTTGTGGTCTTCAGTTCCCACTCTCAGGGCCTCCACTCTTGCTTTGTGACAACAACAGTTCCATCTCTCTGCCCTAGAATCCTCGTACTCACAGCGAGCGAAGCATATCAACATTGACTACCACTTTGTTTGCGAGTTAGTTTCTTCGGGAAAGCTTCTTCTTTAGCACGTTCCTACTTCGCTTCTGATTGGCGACATCTTCACGAAAAGGCTTCCCTATCATTTTTTTGAGTTCCTTAGATCCAAGCTATGCCTCTAGGAGCATTTGACGCTTAGCTTATGGGGGGTATTGGAATAGAAGATTCTAGAGACCTAGATGGGGGTTTAGATATTTACTTTCATATCCCTCGTGTACTCTATTTATTCACTCTGTAATCTAAACCCCAACTTAAGGGGGGTCTACTTATACATAATGTATCACTTTAAAAATGATGTTTTAGGTTCGGTTATGTATTTTAACCGTTACATGTAGCTTTAAGATAAAATTTATTATTGAGTAGATCTCATGACATATGGCATATCCAAAAGTTAAGGACACGTCCTCTATTTTTTAACTTATACACTGCATTTATTACATTACGTACTAAATTTAAACATTCTAAAATTTATTTTTATATTATATTTTATTATATTTTTACATTCAAATACCATTATTACTTATTTTAACTTATATTATACAATATTTAATTTTTGTTTAAATTATAATTTTTAAGATCCTTTATTATTTACATCTCAAACGAAGAAAGTAAACTATTTAAGTCAACAAAAGCAAGAATATTTCACAATACGATATTTATTTCTTTTCAAGTTAAAGCAATGCAGCTATCCCAATCTTCGGGCATCCAATTTGTCAACAGTGCCATCTCTCTGGCCCAGAATCCTGTTGCTCACAAATGAGCGAAGCATATTGACATTGATTACCACTTTGTTCGCGAGTTAGTTTCTTCGAGCAAGCTTCTTCTTCAGCATGTTTCTACTTCACTTCAGATTGGCGACATCTTCACAAAAGGGCTTCCCCACCCTTTGTTTGAGTTCCTTAGATCCAAGCTATGCCTCTCGGAGCATCTGACGCTTCACTTAGAGGGGGGGGTATTAGGCTCTGTTTGGTAAAGTTGTGCTTATAAGCAAAGCTGGCTTATTTTGACAGCAGGAGGAGGCCAGTTTATGTTTTTCCCCAAAAATAGCATCTGATTTCAAAATAAGTAATTTTTAGCATTTTCCCAAACACTAAAAAGTGCTTTCACACCAGCTTAAAAGCTCTGCCAAACAGAGCCTTAGAATAGAAGATTCCAGAGACTAGTTGGGTTTTAGATATTTACTATCATATCCCTCGTGTACTCTATTTATTCACTCTGTAATCTAAACTCCAACTCAAGGGGGATCCGTTTCTACATAATGTATCACTTTAAAAATGATGCTTTAGGTTCGATTATGTATTTTAACTGCTAGATATAGCTTCAAGATAAAATTTATTATTGAGTGGATTTCATGACAAATGGCATGTCCAAAAGTCATGGACATGCCACTGTATTTTTTTAAGTTATACACTGCATTTATTAAATTACATACTAAATTTAAACATTCTAAAATTTATTTTTTATATTTTATTTTTACATTCAAATACCATTACTACTTATTTTAACTTATATAATACAATATTTAATTTTTTTAATAATTATAATTTTTAAGATCCTTTATTATTTCACAAAGTTTTGTGTTAGACAGCCTAAACTTTTGGCCAAAGTTTATTATGCAGTTACAAGAAGTATCATTTGGGATGTAGTTTTTTTCAAAAAAAAATATATGCTGAAAATTTTAGGGACCTACTTTGCAATTATCAAAATGCTATATATACCACAAAAGATCAAAATTTTCATTTTTCATTTTATTTCTCTCGCCGATCAGAAACCGCCACCACTCGACGGTTTCTGCCAGAAATTCACCGGGAACACACTGATCACCGCCGATCTTCCCTGTCCATCGGAATCCTCTGCAATTCAACACAGCAAAACCCCAGGCGACGTGGCTACCACACTTCTTCTTCTTCTGGTTCGCGGCAACGGTTACCTGCGGAATACGATAGTGCGGCAGAGCGATTCACGAAGCATAGCTATTCACGGTGTAGCGGGCCTCTGTTGGTGACGAAGCTTCTCCGATTTGTTGTTGTTCGAGATTTACAACGAGCTTCCGTCAGCCAATCGGAGGTGTCTTTCGTTGGCGCGAGCTGAGGCAAATTTCATCGCGATGAGCAGCAGAGATCCGTCGGTGTCGAGTACCAGTACTAATGAGTCGAGGTGACGGAGCTGCGATCAGAGATGCTCGGTGGAGGCGATTCATGACGACAGTTGCTAAATAAGAACGAGTGCTGCGAAGATTTTGTCAAGCACATCAGATCCACTCGCATCCATGAAGACGATGACACGCGCGTGCAAACACGCGCTAGCAGCAGCTGCAGACGGCAATAGAAGGAGGTTATGCACGTGAGAGGTGAGGTTTCATGTAGTGTTTTACTTTTTTTCAAAGGCTTGCTGGGGTTTAATATGTTGTTGACTGAATTTATATCAACAATGATTGTTTGTTCCAGTGGTTAGGACTCTTATTGATGAGGTTAGAGGTGTGGGGTTCGAGACTCACTATAATCTTTATTTCATGTAGTGGTTTACTTTTTCAAAAACTTGTTGAGGTTTAATATGTTGTTGACTAATTTTATATCATCAATGATTGTTTGGTCTAGTTGTTAGGACTTTTGTTGATGAGGTTAGAGGTCTGGGATTCGAGTCTCACTATGACCTTTATTTTTAAGAATTTTTGTTCTTGATGTACATGCTGATGTCTAATATTATTTGACTGAGTATTTGTTAAATAAAAGTATTTTGTGTAGTGGTAATTGCTATATTCTTTGAGGTTCGAGACCCGAGTTCAAATCCTTCTAGGTCTTTTTTTTATGAATTTTTAGCTTTTTGTTGATGTTTGTAGCTTTTTTTTTTCTCTTATGTTGATGTTTTTCATTATTCTAGTGAGATTTTATTTATATGAGGTGAGATTATGTAATATTTATTCTTGAGTTACTGTAGTTTTTTTTTGTTGATGTTTGTAACTTTTTTTCTCCTACATTGATATTTTTCATTATTCGGGTGAGATTTAATTGATATGAGTTGAGCTTTTTTTTTGGGTGATATGGATTGATATTTGTTGTTTTTTAAAATTTTCTCATGTTGATGTTTTTCATTTTCCAACTGTGATTTTGGTAATAGGAGTTGATGTTTGTAGTGTCTTTTTTCTTATGTTGATGTTTTTCATTTTTCGGATGAGGTTCAGGTGTTAGGAGTTGATGTTTGTAGTTTTTGGGTGATGTAGGTTAAAATTTGTAGTTTTTTTTTAAAAAAATCGTTGATGTTTTATGATTTTCAGAGTGAATACTTTATACTCTTGAGGTACCGTATTTTTTTTAATGTTTTTATTTTTTTTCTCTCGTGTTGATGTTTTTCATTTTCTAGATGAGTTTTAGGTGATAGAGATTGATATTTGTAGCTTTTTTGATGGTATGATTGATTTTTTGTAGTGTTTTTTTCCTTCATGTTGACGTTTTTCATTTTCTGGGGGAAGTTTAGATGATAATAATTGATGTTTTTAACTATTGGGTGATTTTGATAGATGTTTGTAGTTTTTTTCAAATGGTAATTTAGCTTTGTTGATATTTTTATGATTTTCAGTTGATTTTTTATTTATCGTAGTCGACTTTTTTTCCCCAATTTTTGTTGATTTTTATTTTATTTTTTGCTATTTTATTTGATTTTTAACATATTTTTTTGTTGTTTTTTAGTTGATAATTTATGATTTTTCGTTGATCTTCTGGTATTTTCTCTTGATGTTGATATAGTTTTTTGCTACAATTTTTATTGAATTTTTTAAACATTTAAAAAACATTTTTTGAATTTTTTTTGCAGATTGCATATGCCGAAAAATCATGGGAAAAAATTGAACGAAAAAATCGCTGGAAAGTTATTAGCGATAGGTCCTTGTAAAATAATTAGAGATACATCTCTGTAAAATTATTAGAGATAGGCTGCCTGACAAATCTCTTATTATTTACGTCTCAAGCAAAGAAAATAAACTATTTAAGTCGACAAAGGCAAGAATATGTCACAATAAGACATTCATTTCTTTTCAAATTAAAGCAATGCAACTATAAATATGTTGATGTGTATAGCATGAGTATGATTATTAATTTTTACTTTGGTTTAAGTGATTATGCTGTATTTCTAAGTAGAAATCTCTTTTCTTGGACCGCTAAGAAGCAATCCACTGTTTCTCGCTCTACATTCGAGTCTGAGTATCACGCTTTGGCAAACACTGCAGCCGAGGAGTTCTTGTTATCTCATCTCCTTCGTGGTCTTTGGTTTCCACTCTCCAGGCATCTACTCTTACTTTGTGACAACAATAGTGCCATCTTTCTGGCCCAGAATCATGTTGCTCACAAGTGAGCGAAACATATCGACATTGATTACCACTTTGTTCGTGAGTTAGTTTCTTCGAGCAAGCTTCTTGTTCAGCATGTTCCTACTTCGCTTCAGATTGGCGACATCTTCACGAAAGGGCTTCCCCGTCCTTTGTTTGAGTTCCTTAGACCCAAACTATGTGTCTCGGGGCATATGACGCTTTGCTTAGGGGGTGAGTGTTAGAATAGAAGATTTTAGAGATGAGGATTTAGATATTTACTTTCATATACCTCGTGTACTCTATTTATTCACTCTGTAATCTAAACCCAACATGTGGGGGATCTACTTCTACATAATGTAACACTTAAAAAATGATGATTTAGATTCGATTATGTATTTTAACTGTTAGTTATAGATTCAAGATAAAATTTATTATTGGGTAGGTCTTTTGACAGATGACCTATCCAAAAGTTATGGACATGTCAATGTATTTTTTTAACTTATACACTGCATTTGTTAAATTAAATACTAAATTTAAACACTCTTACATTTATTTTTTATATTGTATTTTCTATATTTCTACATTCAAATACCATTATTACTTATTTTAACTTATATAATATAATATTTATTTATTTTTTAAAAAATATAATTTTTAAGGTCCTTTATTGTTCACATCTCAAGCGAAGAAAATAAACTATTTAAGTCAACAGTGGCAAGAATATTTCACAATAAGACATTAATTTCTTTTCATATTAAAGTAATGCAACTATCCAAAATATGTGGGTGGGTAAAGCATGAGTTTGATTGTTAATTTTTAGACTAAATTGTTTTTTTGCCCTTTAGTAGCATCTTAAAATTTGTTTGGTCTCCAAAGTCAATATCGTATTTGTTCAGTAACCAATAAATACAAAATTATTTGTTTGGTCCCCAAAGGCGGTTTTCAGGTAAAGTCAATGGTAAAACTGATCAAGTATGTAAAATGACCATTATACCCCTTATGAGTTAAAAAATTATTAAAAAAAGAAATAAAAAATCTTCCCGATTCCAATTCCACCGCTGGCTGACATGAAGTCGACGGCAGCATCCTGGAAGTGTGCCACCTCCGCTAAGCTCCGGTGGGCGAGCTATACTCCACCACCTCTCCGTCGTTCAATTTTCTCACACTCCACCACCTCTTTGCCGCTCGTCCAACCGGGCTAGTCAAGGGCCTGAAACCAATTGCGATTGCATTCTCTAGGATCATTCAATTTTCCTTAGGACCCGACGGTGGTGCAAAGGAGTGATTGTATTCCCGACGATGAGTGGGTAGGGCCCGACGGTGGTGCATTCTCTGACGAAAGAGGCATCTTCAGAGGCAAAGAGCTCCTCTATCAGCTTGTGGTTGGAGAAACCACGCTTTAGGGTGCCGTAGGTGAAGATGAGAGCAGGACGCGCGTGAGATCCACGTGCGGGCAGAGGAAGAAGACGCACGTGGCTTCACGCGCATTTTAGGACAAAATTTTTGTGCGCGTGATGATTTTATGGCTAAATTTCATTTTTCAGGTTTTTTTAATAAGTAAAATTATAAAAATACCCCTCGGCTATACCTGAAAACCACCTTCGCTTACCTGAAAATCACATTGGGGACCAAACAAATTATTTTGTATTTGTTAGTTGCTGGACTAATGCAGTATTGGCATTGGGTACCAAAGGATAGTATTTATATGTTAAGGACAAAAAAATAATTTAGTCTCATTTTTAATTTGGTTCAAGTGATTGTCTTATCAAGAAGTATTCCAAAACGTACATCTTAGTTATTGACACTCGATCTTCTTTTATACAAAATGTACTTCTGACTCCAAGTTCGACATATAGAAAATACGTTACAGCATGATTTTTTGTCATTTATGTTTGGTAAGACAATATTAATGTTATCAATTAATGGTCAATACTGCGCGTATGAACACAAGAAGTTGAATTTGCGTCAAAGTCGGGTAAGTCTCCCGTCTTTTCTTTGTAAATACTGGATGTGGTATTGAATTAATTTTTATAGCCAGCAGTTTTGTGCTCTCATTTCTGGGTAGGAAAGAATTTAAGGTACAGCCCAATGAAATATTATTTTAGGTAGGAATTAACACGTGTCTTCATCCCAGTTCCCCGAAAAGATTTTTTAGGGTTAGTTGTTGAGAAGTAGAATTTCTGCTCTATCCTTTTAACCAAAAAATATATTTAAAAATTCACAAAGTCTTCTTTTCGATCGATAAGACGAGGTTATTTTGTAATTGATTTAATTAATGGGGTAATTTTGTGTTTATTTTTAGAGTCCGTCTCTTAAAAAATGGTCTTTCCATAACTTATGGAATACCAAGATTTAAACTGCAAAACAGAGGAAATAAAGATAAATTTTTTTGAATTGCTTTAATCGAGTCATAAACCTATAGCTATTGCACGTTGCATAACAAATTCAATATTGCAACCAAAACCTTTTACCTTTCTATTATTCTTATTAAACCTCATATTTCATAAAGCTGTGGAAAAACGGTTTTTCCCAATATGTTGCCTTATTTTTATTTATTGCAATGAGGCTCTTATAACTTTGATTTTTTTTATTTAAAAAATGCATTAAAATGTATAAATAGTTATAATTTGATCCTAAAAATTATTGAAACGGAGTTTTTTTTTTATAATTGATCTAAATGTTAGTCGGTCTAACATGATACTTTCTCTTGAAAATTTTATCACTTTCTTTGTTTTTATATTATTAATGGTTTTAGTCTTTCTTTTATCTTCCAGTTCAAAAAAAAAGTTAGATTGGAATTTTCCTTATCAATGTAAGTTTTTACGGTGACTCTTTTTCCGTTAAAATGGCCCGGTCAAATTTTATTGACAATTATTTGTTTATCTAGAGACGATTAGGAGAAATTCGAGTCAAAGTCGTTTAAACAACGAACTTCCGACTGTTCCGTTTATGACAATTCAAATCAGATTTGTAGTTTCTAGCACGTTTCATGCAAGTGAAATTGATTATTAGGTTGAAATTTTTTTCAGACCATTTATTCAGTATCATCTGAGGTTTAATTTAGAGAAAATTCTACACAATATATATGACTCTTATACATCTATGAAAAATACATTTTTGGCTATCAAAATGATCGGGTTCAGTCTCCTAGCTTAGTGGAAGGGTCTTGAATGGTTTAAATGGAGACCGACCGAACCTTTGGTTGGAGAGATTTAGTTTTCTTCATTTTATTTGGCTTGATGTTGGTTAAAAGTATGGATGAATCCATTTGTATGCATTGAATCTTATGCTTGTTACTGTGATTGAGTTTGTTTGTTAGCTTCGGGACGACATTAATTACTAGACATCTACACGTTGAGGACCACTTATCCTTCCTAAAAACTCTTCTTATTGCCAATCAACTCATAGATTATAATTGTACTATTTAATAGTGCCTTTGTGCACGCCTCTTATTGCCACTCGGGACGTTGATTAGAATTGTAATATTTAGTTAGCGCATTTTTATAAATGGAATCATCTCGTAGGATGATGTAAAGATTACTCAAATGCAAGCCTTTTCATAAATCTGATCAATATAAGATTGGCTTACCAAACATTTTTGTAATTACAGATTATTATCTTTTTAAATGAATGGCTATAGCTCTTTGGAATTGTTGGCTACAGCATATTGTAGTTATGAACGTTGTCCTCACAAAATTTAAACTGTCTTACGCTCAGATGGATCAAAATATATTTATTCTTAAAATGTGGTTTGTTAAATTTAGTACTCCCTCCATCTCAGGGGAACCTGCAGAAAGAGAAACTCTTTCTTTAAATTTGACAGATGTGAAATGACCAAAAAGCCCCTATCATCGGCGCTTCTCGTGGGTGAAGCTCTGCCACCTTCTCTCGCAGGTAAAGCTCCGTCATCGGCATCTCTCACGAGTGAAGCTCCGCCACCTCCTCTCACCGTCTTCGTCATTGCAAGTGGAGATCTCGAACATCGCGGGTAAAGAGCTCCAAGCGGGTGAACCTCTATCGTCCTCCATCATCGCAGGTGAAGCTCGCCGGCGCCGTCCACTTAGTTGTGGTTCAATCTAAACGAAAAAGTTGGGCGGTGGGGATTGGAAGAAGAAATTGGGGGTTTTGAATTGCAGGGATTGATGGCGGTGGCGGGTGAAGCAGAGGGGTGGCGGTGGCGGGAATAAATGGACAAGAAACGGGTGGCGGTGGTGAGATTAAAGGGACAAGAAAGGGGTGGTTTTGGCGGGGCAAAAAGAGGAGATATGAGGGTGGGCTTCAATTAGGGTTTAAGAGAATGGTAGGGCTGAGATGGGTTTATTGAGTAAAATTTTAAGGGTGATTATGTCTTTTAGAATGTAGAATATTTCATTAAGAGGATAGTTTGCAGATTTGCCTAGGACAGCAAAAAAATAAAAGTGTGCAGATCCCGTAGGACGGGGTGAGTATATGAGATTAAAATATATTTTTTACAATTAAAATGAGGTTTCAAATAACCGCATCAAAAGTTTAAGGTATTAGGTGAGATCTAAGTATAAATATATTAAACTTGCAATTACTTTCATGACAAAATCTTGTTTTACATAGTCTAAAGTTTTAGCTAGGGATCGTTATGCAATTATTGAACATTTTGATTGGAATGAGATTCTTTTTAAAGTTCCAAATAAATTTGGGGATCTATCGTGCAAGTATAAAAAATTTACATCATATATATACCAAATTTCCTGAACCCCTCCCCCAATCGCCCCGGCTCTGCCTCCTCCTCTAGAGAATTGCCGCGCCTCCGCCAGCATAGTTGGTCACGCTAACCGTCTTCATCTTGATCTTCCTCCTCCACTCTAATCTCCAACGTTTGTAGGTGTACTTCAGAAGCAACTACACCGTATTCTTTTTCAAGCTTTTGTTCGACTTCCCACAGGCCAGGAAATGTCGGTGGCTCCCTGCAGGAGTGATGCGCAGAAAGCGACTGCGACTAGACAAGATGCGCAAATTATGGCTGGAGCGAGTCATTATTGGTGGTCGCGACGTCAATGAATGGTGAGTTGATGTCGATTTATTGAGTCTTAATTTTGTTGATGTTAAGACATTGTTTGTTGAGACTTATTTTCGTTCATGTTTACACATTGTTTGTTGAGGGTTTTTCAGTTGGCGTTTTAACCATTTGTTAAGATTATTTTTTAGTTGATGATGTTCAATAATTTCTCAGTGATATATATGTATACATATATATATATATGTTTATATCAATTTTTTTTAGATTAATGCCTTTTTAACCCTATGTTTTGGTTGAAAGTGGCAACATAACCTTGTAAAATCTGAAAGTGCAAGTCTAACCTCATGTTTTGGTCAAAAGTGTCAATCTAACCCTGTCAACCAAAATCTTACATGAATTCTTTAAAATGACCATTATACCCCTTTGAGAATTGATTCAGTTGACTTTCAAAAGTTAAAATGTGTAATTTATCTGGGATAGATGGAGTATTGAAAATTAATTAGAAATTAACGTACAAATTATAAATATATTTATGATATATTAGATTATGAAGTTGTAATAAAGACATATTTATAAGGAGTTCACTCTTTTCAAAAAGATTTTTTTTATAATAGTGTTGATCTGATCCTATTTTTTTTTACATAAGTGCTAATTTAACCATATATTTTTTTACTAAAGGGCTGAATCTAACCTTGTCTAATTAATAAATATATTGATCTAACCCGGCCACCACTAGCCGCCGCCGGTGGACCGGCATTGACCACTATTGACCGCCGGCAGAGCCTAGGGTATAATGATTGTTGATTTTTTGGTTTTCAACGTAGGGGCATGTTTGTCTTTTTAGATTAGGTCAATGCCTGAATTCCTTTAGTCAACGCAGGAATAGTACAATTTGGGTATATCTGCACCATTGCTCAAAAACTTAGGATTAGTTTCGCACTTTCAAATTTTACAGGGTTATATCTGCACTTTCAAAATTTAATAGGGTTATTTATGCTCTTTTCCCATTATTTTTTTTATGCTTATGCTATTGTAGTTGATGTTTATTCTATTATGTTAGTGTTTGTACTACTTTAAATTGACGCTGACATGTACTTTATTGAGATTTATGCTTTGAGGTTGATATTTTAGGTTTATGCTTTGAAGTTGATATTCAATTTGACAATTTAATGTTTGATGTTGATGTTTTCTGATTTTCAGTTGAAGTTATATGTTTAGTTAGTTTTGAAACTTTTAATTTTACGATTATATAAATGTTCTGTTAGTTATAGTTGATGTTTCATGATTTTTAGTTTGACGATTAGGTTGATGTTAAGTTAGTTGTGGTTGATGTTTTATGATTTTCAATTGATGGTATATGTTTCACTAGTTGAATTGATGTTTATTATTTTACTTGATGTTTTGAAATATTGTTTTGATGTTTATTTGATGTTTTTTGCAACTTGCCACAGGAGCAAAGATGTGGGTGGAGAAGACCGTGGAAAGAATTCAGTGACATGAAGTTTTGTGTTAATTTTTTAGAAACATATTTGTTTATAGTTTAACTTGTCTCAAGACAATCTCTACTTTCATATCTAATTATAAGAAAATCGCTGATTATAATACACTTTTCTATTGAACTCCGCTTTTTGGTGATCGACCTTTTCACCAAAAATGTAATGTATATACCAGATCTGATATAGGAATATAAGTCACCAACCTATTAATCTTCGAAGAACATTTTCTCTTTAACAACTGCATTTTAAAAAAGAGAAAAGAGTTTGAAAATTTAGTACTTCCTCCGTCGCAGTCAATTTATCACATTTTTCGATCAATTTTCTCATTTTAATCATCGATAACTAATGGTGTATCTAATAGAGATATAATTGATTTAGAATCAGGATAGGAAAGTAATACCCTTTCTGATTGGTTTTGTATATATCATGTTCCATATTTGTTTCTATTTCGATATACCATTTGTACTCATTCTATATATATATATACACACACACACAGCTACAATTATTTGTAGGTTTTACAATCTATTATGATATCAGTCAGGTCTCACTAATTATTCCTGGCTATTATTTCTTTTCCCAAACTTTCCATTCCAAAAAAACGCCTTTTACCGATCACCGACATCGGCTACTGCCGCCATCCGACCGCCGATCAGCTCTGCTCAGTCGGTCTTGTTCGCCTTCTTCTCTGCTCTGCTCTGCTCGGCTTCCTGATCGTCGATCACACAAGCCGTCTGATCTCATTCTTCGGCTAACACTAGTCTATGTTTCACGATTTTCTCCCGGCATGCTTCTTCTGATCCCAGTGCTTCTTCATCTTCTCAGAATTTCTAGTCGCTTTTCGTCGTCATGGAGGCTTTCGATTTTGTCATCTTCTTCGGTCACTTGTTGAAGTTTTTCGGTGTTTTTGTCGCCTTCGTCCCAGCCATTTCCGTTAGATCCACACGCCCCCTATCCTTTCTAGAAGCGTGTGTAGCCACGCGCGTGACACGGATGCGCGCCTTCTCCCTTTTGCACGTGTTATCATACCCCAGCCCTAAGCTTCCTTCAACTTGTGTGTGTGTGTTGCCACCTTAGAGCATCTCCAATGGTAAGCTACAAGGTGTTGAAGCTTGACTTTCCATGTCAACTTTACAAGCTAATGATGTGGCAAGCTACACACTTATACAATGGTAAGCTACATTCATGTGTAGATTGATAGGTCTCACATTTTTTAAATACAATTTAATTATATATAAGTTATTTATATGAGTAAATATATAACATATTACTTTCTTATAAAAACATTATTATAATAATTTAAATATATATAAATATCTTATAAAATAATAAGACCTTCCAACCATGCACGTATTATATATATGGTGTACTTTTCCAATGTGCAAAGACTAGGAAGAAATGAATACGTTATAACTTTTAAATTTTCCATGCATAATATTTCATGGATCAATGGAAAAATGTCTATTTTGTTATTAAATGCATGCTACTGTTTGAAATTGGAATGAAAATAGAATATATCTATAAATAACTCTTTTATGAGTTAGATTGGTATCAAGCTATAATATAAACTTAGAAATGGCAAATTCTGTTTATAATATCAAATTATAAATGACAAATTTTGATGAACAATTTCGTTAGTATCTTGCATTTCATCAATATTATGATGAAGATTATACTTAACGATACAACCAAGTTATGTGTGAAATACACTTTCTACATTTGAAGCATTAAATACAACAGACATCAAGCAACCTGGTTCCACAAGTTACAGCTGCTTGGAAGCTGATGATGTGGATTATGCAACACTGGTGGGCTGGTGTACTGCAATATGTGGAATTTTGCAAGTAGGTCCAAAAGCACCATAATTGGAGATGCTCTTAGTAGTTTTTTCATTTTAAAAAATTGGTTTCTTTTTTATTATGGCACATTTTGATCAATCACGGTGTTAGTGGTGTGACGTTATGGGTTATGTTGTTTCTTCTTGCCTAAACTGCACGGTGAATGGTACTAGTTACAATGTCAGTGATGTAAGAAATTTGGTCACATTGCCTCGTTGTGTCCTCACTTGGTCTCTCATGCTTCTGGCTCTTTACTGCATGCTTGCTAGATAGTTGATTTTGGCGTGACCAACCACATGACTTCTTCTCAGCCCGCTCTTGATCGTGGGAATCCTTATTCTAGTAACAATTGTGTTATTGTTGATAATGGTTATGCTCTTAACATTACCCATGTTGGTCATTCTTGAATATCTGATTCATTATCATTGTCTGATGTTTTGATGGTTCCACAAATTACTAAAAATTTGCTTTCTATCAGCAAGTTGACTCGAGATATGAATGTTGTTATTTGCTTTGATGATTCTTCCTTCCTTCACTATTTTGAACAAGTTTACTAGTGATTTATTGGCAAAGGCCATCGTGATGGGGGTTTACATGTTTTGGATTTTGGTGGTGCTGCTTTATTTGCTTTTGTTGCCTCGAGTGCTTCTAAAGAATCTTTTGAACTTTGGCACAGTAGATTGGGTCATGTTCCCCCCACAACATCATATCTTCTTTGAGCAAGTTTGGATGTTTGTCAATTACTAGTTTGTTGCTTAAGCCTCATTTATATCCCTCTTGTGAGATGGCTAAAGGCAAGGGTCTTTCTTTTCATGATAATTTAAAACGCACACTGCGTATACTTGATTTGGTTCATTGTGATCTTTGGGGACCCTCTCCTATTGTTTCTCATGTCCGTTACTCTTATTAAGTCATTTTTGTTGATTGTTCTCGGTTCACCTCTACAATGAAATTCTAATTTTGTGGAGTATATGCATTTTGAGGCTCTTGCTGAGAACCAATTTTCTACCACCATTAAAGTATTTTTAGAGAGATGGTAGGACCGAGTTTCTGAATCACTGCATGTGATCCCATTTTGCGTCTAAGTGCATTCATCATCATGTCCTTACACTCCAGAGCAAAATGGTCGTGCAGAGCGGATGCATCGTCACATCACTGAGACCGGATTGTCGATGCTCTTTCATTCCAGCCTTCATCATTCATTTTGGCAAGATGCTTTTTCTACAACAGTCTACATCATCAACAGGCTGCCAATGCCAGTTTTATTTGGTCAGTCTTCGCTCTTTATTATTTTTGGTACAACTCTCAGCTACTCCAATTTTCATCAATTTGGCTGTCGAGTTTTTCCATATTTGAGGCCCTATGATGCACAAAAATTAGCGCAAAAATTTCTTGCATATTTTTGGGTTACAGTTCACAGTACAAGGGTTATCGTTGTCTTGATCCTCTTACAAAGAAGGAGTACATCAATCGCTGTGCTCAGTTTGATGAGATGTTTTTTCCAGCTACCCGTACTAATTATGTTACAGATACATCATCACTGGATATTTCTGCTTTTTGGAGCCTTCGTCAATCCTGTTGGAGGCGTTTGATTCATCTTTTTTAGCCACATCTCCCATTATTTTGGAAAATCCCGTACAGGGAGATCAGGGTTTATTTGAAAGTTGCGTTTGTTTGCCACCTGGTGACCAACAGCCTATTCGACTGCCGCCCGCACCACCAAGACAGTGGCCATTGCCAATAGCTGCAGCTGACGCGTCGGCCACCCCGAAAATGTGTGTTCATCACGCGCTACCCGCCACCACTCCAGTGGCTCTGACGATTATTCCAGCGTCTCCTCCCTCGCCTGCGTAGCCTTCATCCACCAATTCTCCAGCTCGGTTACCATTACCTACCTCGGGCTTTGTGCTTGCCTCGGGTTTCATGCCCACCTCGGGATCCACACAATCTTTGGCTTCGAGTCCCTCTTCTCGGTATCTGATGGCTTCTAGATTACTCATTGTCTTGCTCCGGTACAAGGATTTTTCTGAGTTTGATATTTTTGGTTTATTGAGTGCTTTATTTTCTAGGACCGAGCCTCGCAGTCACCGCTCGGCTGTCAAGGATCCTGAATGGGTTGCTTCTATGAACCTAGGGATGGATGCTCTTCGCACTCAACATGCGTGGAATTTGGTTCCTCGTTCTTCCAATGCCAATGTTGTTGGTTCAAAATGGTTTTATCGATTAAAATACATGGTTGATGGTTCTCTTAACAGGCATAAAGCAAGCTTAGTTGCTCAGGGTTTTTTTTTGCAATTGCCAGGTTTTGATTATGATCATAATTTTAGTCCAGTGGTGAAGGCATCTACTATTCATACTATTTTATCTCTTGCTATCACTCATAATTGGCCTTCACGACAGCTTGATGTTAAGAATGCATTTTTAAATGGCATTCTTGACTCTCCAGTTTATATGGAGCAGCCTGCTGGATACAAAGACCCGATGCATCTTGATTTTTTTTTGTCGTCTACGCAAGGTCATTTATGGTTTGAAACAAGCTCCACATACTTGGTTTCGGCGGTTAAAATCTTTTTTGATTGATCTAGCTTTTGTATGCAGTTTCTCCGATACATCTTATTTGTATTTTCACAGGGTGTCGCTTTGCTTTACTTGCTGGTCTATATTGATAACATTATTCTTAGTGGGAATAATGGTCGTCTCATTCTGAATTTTATTGATCGGGTTAATCAAGAATTCAAGATTACCGATCTTTGCACTCTGCAGTGCTTTTTGGGTTGGAGGATGTTCGCACTTTCGAAGGCTTATTCCTTGGTCAGGCCGAATATGTCGGGGACATTTTACTACGAACTGGCATGCAAGATTCTGCGCTAGTGGCCATCCCATTTGTGGCTTTTTCGCAGCTTTCTAGCAGCTTTCTAGCTCTCCGGTAAGTTATTTGGAAACCCCACACTTTATCGTTCTTTGATTGGTGCACTTAAGTATTTGTCAATTACACGCCCCGAATTATCCTATCTTGTGAACACAGTCAGTCAGTACATACAGGCTCCTACTGATGACCATTTCCAAGCTGTTACTCAAATTTTGCACTATGTGCGTGATATTATCCACTATGGTCTTTAGTTTTGCGCAAATTCGTCTGCTTAACTAGTTTTTGATTACTCTGATGCTTATTGGGCTCATTGTATTGAGAATTGTATGTCTACATATAGTTATTCCATTTTCCTTGGTGGCAACCTGGTTTCTTGGAGTGCTAAGATGTAGCCTACAGTTTCTCATTCTAGTTCAGAAACAGAGTATCGTGCTATGGAAAATACTACTGTGGAACTAGCTTGGTTAATGAATCTACTTTGAGATTTGCGTGTATCGACTCGTGCCCCTCCTGTTTTGATGTGTGAAAATAATAGCGCTCTCTTTCTGGCTCAGAATCCAGTTTCACACAAGAGAGCCAAGCACGTTAATATTGATTATCATTTTGTGCGTGAGATTGTGTCTTCTGGAAAGCTCAAGGTTGCTCATGTTTCTACAGACTTGCAGCTTACTGGCTTCTTTACAAAGGGGTTACCTCGTCCTCAGTTTAGGTTTGTATGTTCCAAGTTTTGCATTGCGTTTAGTCCTACGCTTCGCTTGAGGGGGGGGGAGGGTAATAGAGATATAATTGATTTAGAATCAGGATAAAAAAGGAATACATTTTCTGATTGGTTTGTATATATCATGTTCCATTTCTGTTTCTACTTTGATATATCCTTTGTACTCACTATATATATGAATACACACAACCATAATTATTTGTGAATTTTACATTCTATCAGTATTAAAATTTGATATTTCCAAAATACATAATACAGGAAATCTAACAATATTATCTCACATGATGACATAGGTGTTTATGTACTAATTGAAATTTATGATCAAACATATCTTGAGAAAGTTGACCAAAAAGTGTGCAGAAATGGTTGGGACTGACAGAGTACTCCAGTATGAGAGGAAATACAAATGCTATGGAAAAAAGGACGTTAAGAGATCGTTTGGTATGCAGTGAGTTATATGGTAAATACAAATTCCTAGGATTTTGAATTTGGTTGAGTTGTTTAGTTGATAGAAAATATTAAAAATGTGGAAATTTACAATTGCGGAGTAAGTTAAAGTTCCCACACAACGTGGGAAGTTTCTTACCGAGGACCCCTTCAGTCAGTCACAATTCCTTCATTATTTTACTGTGTTTTCAATTTTCTTTCCAATTCGGATCCTCTACGTCACTTTTTCTACACCACTGGTGCGACACAACTATACCGGCATCGTTTTTATGTCTTTTGAAATTATATTTTACTTTTTCATGTAGGTTTGTAAGATAATTCGATTATTTTATTTTAATATTTATCCATTCCTTTGTTTTATTCCAACATTTATCCATCCTTCAATCCAATAACGAAAATTCATAATATTGAAATTAATTAAATATGATCAAATATAATTTATTTTTATTGTCTTATATTTTGGGTGAGTTAAGATCTAACACAATTTCCTTTTCCGTGTTGAATGTTTGAAGATTGTGATATGTGAATGTTGAAAAATATAAAATGATTTTTTTTTAAAAAAATTATAGTTAAATTTTGTAGGAAATAGATGAAGTAAACCAAACAACATGCATATAGATAAATCCTAGGAAATACAAATTTTTTCACAAACAAACAAACATTTTTCATTTCCCAAGATTTAATATTCCCTAAAATGGAGATTCCTCCATGAATTGAATTTCCACGCAAACCAAACGACCTCTACCTCCCCAAAAGCACAATCATGGAAGCCCATATCTGTCCAGGACCATATCCCAGACTAGCCCTTATAGGATCCCTGACATTGAAGCAAGAGTGAGCATTTATTAGCACACATTTTAGTCCACGGGGACCAAGTTTTAAATGGTCTAAAAATGGTCGCTGGGTTTAAAATTGAACTCACAAATTTGTGTGGTACAGCTGATCGATGCATTCTGCATAAATTACAAATGTTGGTGAAATTAATATATGTAGCCCGTACTCTAATACTATCTAGAAAATCAATTCACGTGCATTTATGAATAGAACATTAATTGACTATTGTTTCAATATTACACTTTCAACCCTAATATTCATGAATGTAAAAGGTTTAGATTTTTTTTTTTTGCTTTAATTCAAATTTTATAAATTGTATACAGTTTGTGGGCTGCTTGCTTGCGAGTTGTCCATTCGTGTTTACCCATATCATGGGTCTTGGTTGTGATTTTCCCTTTCATTTGGGCCTTAGTAGTAGAAAACCAAAACCAAAACAGCCGGATCCAATAAGCTTCATTCTTAACACCTCCCTGAGCAAGTGGACACAAACACTATTTGTAATCTTTCATGAAAACTTTGGGCCAATGTGCATGCCGACCAATTGGCGGTCCAAGATTGAATCGGATCGAAATTGAAATCTCAAAAAATTTTGGACTAAAACTCGGATCGGTTAGTTGTTATTTTGGACCAAGAGTATCGGATTGGAATAATTTTTATTTTGGATCCATGGGACCGAATTCTAATAAACTTTTTTTATTTTAAATTATGGTGTTGGAAAAAATTAAATTAATTTTTTTCTTTAAAAGAGAGTAAAGTGAAAGTTATTATAAAAATTCACCTCAAAATATTAGAAAAATACTAGCCGTAACTAGTATATTAAATTAGTGAGCTTTTTCATAGGCTTATGAAAAGATGTGGCTTAGTTAGAATAATAAAACGTAAAAGGTCTTAGTTGTAATATTAAAAATTTATTATGCACATGTAGTAGTTATAAAGTTTATATCCTGATTCATGCAACCGAAAATTTTATTTTCATTTTTTCTAATTTGTACTTTAAGATTTGGTCTTTCCATGATTTATGGAAATACGGTCTTTCAATAGACGGGCTCTAAATAAATACATTAATAATTTAAAAATATACATAAAAGTATACATTTAATATCGACTTTCTTGTATTTGCTCTACCACTCCACTGGTCTTTTTATGCGATTTGGGTGCATCTCAACCTGTGAGAATATCACATCAATTTTGCTTGTTGAGAATGTGTGGTTTCTCTTTAGATGTATATCTACTTCAACCGTATTTCTTTTTTATGGAAGTTTAATTTTTCAAAATAAAAATTAAAGCACTCATTATAATGAGTGGGGGAATATATCGGCTGCTCTAACCGTTTACAAATAGAAAGGTTTAGATATTGTTTTCTATTCCAATCCATCCAATAGACTTTTGGATCTAAGCAAAAAGAATGGGGATCATTACAAAACAGAACAAAGAAGTTCAATAGAAGTGATTCCACATTTTTACCTTCCACCCGCCTATATATATCGAGTGACCAAACCTAAGAGCATCCACAATGAGAGCTCTTTAACTCCACTTTTCTTAATAAGAAGCACTTCTTATATATGGATGACTATTGTGGAATTTTAAGGTTCACTCCTTAATTAGGAGTTGCTCCTTATTTAAGGAGTTGGTACATCTTTTTTTAAAAAAATTTAAAGACTCACCACAGTGAGGGAGCATATATTAGACTCCCCAAACTTTGAAAAACGATATAAGATCAGAATTTGTACATCGTAAAGTAGCTCGTGGAAAGCTATATACATCCCGAAATCTTTCCAAACCATTTGTTTACACCCCCGTGTGAACAAAGGCCCGACCACAAATCCATGTCGGAGTCTATAATGGCCTACCGTTTTTATGCCTCCACACCCAGTGTCGACATAAAGGGATGACCTCCCATAATAGCCCCAAGCAAAAGCACTTCCCCAGAAGTGTTTCACTATATAACAACCGCATCGTTGGTGTTACTCACTGCTCAGAACTGCTCTAGAGCAGGTTGGTCTATTTCTGATATTTAAACTCAATGTGCAGGTGCATATTTTGTAGACAACAACTATATCTTTAGAGTAAAGCTTAAGTATTTTGCAGATTCTGATGTCTGCATCCTTGTTTTGGTTTTGAGCTTCAGCTGCTACAACTTCATAATCATCAGCAACAACATCCTTGTTTTGATTTCGAGGTTTAGCAACAACATCTACAGCAGGGTAATCATCAGTGATAGCATCATCAGTAGGCACATTAGCTCTGATTGATGTAGTCACTGCAACAACAGACTTCCTTCTGTGTACCTGTTAGGAGCAAAAGAAAACTGCAGTACTTTGTCCAACTAAGCATATCTAATGTAGGGTAGTGATGCTGCATCTAATGTAATCAGTCCTTTGATGTTTCTTGGTAAGCTGTTATAATCATAAAGGTTGGTTACCTTATCAGAGCTTGGAAATTTGGCTAAGGCATCAGCAACACTATTAGCTTCTCTGAACACAAGGGAGATTGATCCTTGCACTAAGTCCTTAAATTTCCAAATGTCTCTGATTTCCCGTGAAAACTTCCATGGAATTATGTATTCCCTTCTTATGATTTTCACCATAAGAAGGGAATCACATTCCACCCGTAGATTAGAGAGACTTCTTTGATGTGATGGTTGTAAACCATATTGTAAGGCCTTAATCTCAGCCATAAGGCTTGTTCCCTAGCCTAGGTATTTAAAAGCTGCCATTTACATTAAACCACGGTCATCTCTGATGATTACCCCCGCCCCTGATTCACCTTCTTTCAAAGCTAAACCATCAGATTTTAACTTCGTGTGCCTTGGGAATTGCCAGACAATTGTTCTTTCTTTTTTTTTGGATGACCTGTTCTGATTATAAGAAGAGAAGTGTTTCTAGCAGTGACTGTGAACTTAAAATCCAGATTGTGAACTTTGAAAATGTCCTGAAATTGGTTAATGACTTTTTGTTTAATAAGCTCTGTGCTTGGTTTGACTAAGTCATGTATGTGCTTGTTTCTAGCACACCATACAAACCAAACCACTAGATAAGGAAGGATTCTAACCAAGGTTAGTAAGTTCACATTAGGATGTTTAAAGTTCCAGTAGTAAAAAACCTATCTCACAAAGTATAAAAAATGACCTGTTGCGGATTTTAAAAGACTATGAAGTCTCTGCCAAATTGATTGAATTGTTGCACATGCATTAAAAGTGTGGTGAATCGAATCAGATTCACATTGACAGAAGGAACATTTTGATGACAGGTTAAAAGAAAATTCCTCCAGTACATCTGCCATTGCCAATAATCTGTTTAATAATTTCTAGTTGAAAACACTGATTTTTCTTGGCAGTAATTTTTAACACAAATGTTTGAATGAAGGAATTACACTTCTTCTGTCTCGAATCAAGTCATAAGCAGACTTAACAGAGAATAATCTTTTTTTAGGGCTTCAAAATTAGAGTATTCGGATATTCAATATGGTTTAGGTTACTGCTTTAAAATCTTAGTTATTACTGATGCAGGTAAACCATGTTGAATATTTTCCAGAAATGTCTGATTAGATAATAAGTCCTTTATAGAAGTATCCTCATTTGGAAAGGATTCAGGAGCTTCCCAAAGAGAAGCCAGAGTACCTACGTTTGTCCAGTTAGTAAACCAAAAAGAAACATTAACTGAACCAACTTGGAGGTAAGAATTGTTCATAGCCAAATCAGAGATATGGATGATTCTTTTCCAAGTTTTTTATGTTCTTTGGATTTCTGGTAATGACCACATAATCTGAGCCATAGAGAGTTGCCAAGTTGTAGTTTCCACCACAGCTTGAAAGAAAAATTGGAAATCATAGTATGGATATTTTTAAAGTCCATTCCATTTTCTAATTTTGGAAAGTATATTTTACTGTAAGCTTTCTAAACTTTTTTGCTACCATGTTCATTATTGATGATTCTCCAAAAACAAATCTTAGTAGTCCATGGATCTTATCAATAATACCTTTAGTAGGCTTAAGTACAATAATCAGATGCAGGGGTATTTCAGTTAGAAAATGCTTATCAGTACTATTCTTCCTGCTTGATTTAGGTTTTTGTTTTTCCATGAGTTCAGCTTAGAAGAAACAGTATCTAAGCGGCTTTGAAAAGATATTTTTTCTCCTTCCTAGATAAATAGGGCACCCTAAATACTTAAAGGGTTATGACCCCTCTGTCATGTATGTTTTAGATAGGATTATCCCTTTAACCCTTGGAGTGGCATGCTTGGACAAAATAAAAGAAGATTTTTCAAAATTAACCTTTTGTCCAGTAGCATTTTCATAAGTTTTTAAAAAGCAGATTAGTGTTTTTATGCCTCTTTTTGAGTATCTTAAAAACACTGCAGTATCATCTGCAAATGATAAGTGTGTGACTTTAATCATTGATTGAGGCATTTTGTAATGTTCCAAAATTTCATATTGGAATAAAAAATTAATATTCCTGGTAAAAGCCTCAGCCATCAAGATAAACAAATATGGAGAAGGAGAATCTCCTTGTTTTAATCATCTTGAAGGTTGAAAAAAAAGGCATTTGGACTACCATTGATAAGTACTGAGAAGAAGGAATCTTTGAGATTTCCCATGACGATTTTTACCAAGTGGTCAGAAAAGCCCATAGTTAAGAGTATTTTGGTCAAAAATTTCCAAGATACCATGTCAAATGCCTTCATCATATCAAGTTTGAAAATGATGTTGTGCCCTCTAGATTTTGAATTCAGGAAATTAGTGATTTCCTGCATAAGCAAGACATTGTCAGCTAATTCCCTTCCCTGAACAAATGTTGATTATTCTGGGAAAATTAGGGCTGGCATTAGTGCTTTCAATATGTGAGCCATCAGTTTAGATAGGATCTTTTTTGTGAATTTACATAAACTGATTGGTCTGAAGTCCTTAAAAGATGAAAATACTTTTTTTGGGGGGGGGATCAGGACAATCAGGGTTGAGGAGATTTCTTTTGGGATTTTATTACCATCTATAAAATCCTGAACTGCTTGCAAAATATCATTTTTAATGATATTCCAGCAGGTTTTCAATAATTTTCCATTGAACCCATCCGGACCAGGAGCTTAATCAGTTTCCATGGCAGAGACTAGATTATAGAACTCTTCCATGGTGATTGGCTAGGTTAGAGTATGGTTCATATCTTCAGTGACCAATTTGGGAATGTTTTCTAGAAGCACAGATGAATTGATACCTGTTGGATTAGTATTTTCATCTGTTAAAATATTAGAAAAGAAGGAAACCTTCTTGACTGATATCTTTTTTATCTTCTAGCCAGTTCCCATTTGAATCTTTTATTGAGGCAATGTGTTGTCGATGATGTTTGGCCTTAACTGTATTATGAATTTTTTTTATTGCCATCATCTTCTTTCAACCATTTAAACCTTGATTTTTGCTTCCAATAGCTTTCCTGTTGTGCTAAAGCTAGGGTTAGTTCTTCCTTAGCTTTATTATGAGCAATCAGATTGCTATCATTTTCCTAATTTTGCAGGTCCAGTTCACATTTTAGGAAACTTTCTTCACAGGTTTTAAGTTTATCAAAAATGTTCCCAAAAGTATTTTTGTTCCAAATTTTAAGAGCCATCTTAAGGTTTCTAAGTTTAAAAGAAAATTTATCCATTCCTTTAAGATGAGTCATGATGTCCCAGGCTTCGCTCACAGTATCAGTAAAAGTTGGATGTTGTATCCAACAGTTTAAGAATTTAAAAGACTTTGGGCCAGTGAACCTATTAGAGGCTTTGATGTGTAGAATTAATGGTGAGTGATCAGATTGTGCACTAGCTAACACATTGATGTGTGAAGAGGGAAAATCATTGAGCCAATTGGAGTTTGCTATACCACTGTTAAGCCTTTTCCAGACTCTCCCTTTAGGCCTCATACTAGTCCAGGTGAAAAGGCTTCCTAAAGTAGGGAGAGTTATGTAATCTCCAAAGTGTAGAAATGTATTGGATTCTGAGATTACATTGGGGTTAGGAATAGAAGGACCAATGTGTTCTGATTGATCTTCTATCACATTGAAATCTTCTATTAGCATTAATGAAAGATTTTTTAATATCAAAAGATTCTCCCATAGCTTAGCTTTTGCCTTTTGAGAGTGTTTTGCATAAACAAAAGCAATATAACATGTCTTATTGGGGGAGTGATGAGTTATTCTGGTTAGAATGTATTGAGAGTGAGAATATAGAATGTCTATCTTTACACTCTTATCCTAGAAAAGCCATATTTTACATCCAGCAGTAGCATAGTGGCTTTTAAATCCAAGTTCGAAGGATGCTTTATCACTGTGGTTATTATCCAGGATGGGTTCAATTAAGGCCAAAAGAGATATGTTTTGTCTATGCTTTATATCTCTAACTCTGATCTGTGAGGCTAAGTTTCCTATTCCCCTTACATTCCAGCAACATAGGTTTAAATCCATTTAAAACAATTGTTTAGAGGTTAAAGAGGAACATTTTATAACCGTTTTAGGGGTAGGTGAGTAATCCTTTTATTGTACTTTCTACACTTAACAATGGATGTTTCATAGTTGGAGTCTTTTAAAAGAACATTAAAACAATTTTTTGAGGCTACCATTTTAGATAGAAAGCTATCCTGAGAAAACTCAGGTTCAAAGTTATAACCTGTGTTAATGTTATCTCTTGATAGATTAAGTTCTTCATTAAAAACCACCTTTTTCTTGATTTTTTTATGTGAGGAGAGGAGAGGAGAGATCCTAGCATTAATTTCAATGAATTTTTCCTCTTGATTATCTCTAACAACTATATTTTCAAAAATGTGATGATCATCACTATTTTCTATAGCTGTTAAGAAAGGTTCCTGATTATAGATTTCAAATTCTTTGCTTTGGAGATTAACATCCAGTACATTACCCCTGACTTCCGGGTTCACAATTGCTTTATTAGGCTCAAGGGGGATTAGGTTTTCCTCTGCATTAGGGTCAGGCCTTTGTGAAGGAGGTTCAGAGAAGACAGTAGGTACATTTTGTTGAGCAAGAGAGAGAGTAGAGCCAGTTTCCACTGTCATATTTGAAGATTTTTGGGGACTAGAGAAATTGGCTAGGTTCTGGCCTTCATCTAATACAAGCTTAGATATGATATTAGTGTCCTAAGCAGACTGTTTATGTTGCCCAGTTTGAGTCTTGAGGAACAACAGAATCAATAATCAGAGGGGAACCTTTATCACTAGAGTTAGAATTAAAAGTCACATGGACCTCTATTTCAGAGGCAGTCCCTTGAGAACTTGGCTTCTTTGGTCTCCATACCCCCTGCACTGAAGAGTTAGAAGCATTCTTATGTATAAGGATAACTATTTTCTCTTTTGTGGAAACCCCTAAGGAGGATGAGGTTTCCATCCTACCTTGTTTTCCTCCTTGTGCTTCTTTTTCTTGGGGTCTCCAGGGAGTGAAATTAAACTGAACTTGTTCAGGCTTACAGGTAGAGAGAATATGGACAAGTTTAAAACATCTAGAACAATAATCCGGTATGCCTTCATATTCCACTATTTGCCAGAATCCAATTCCTTTAAAGCTAAGCCAGATTCTATTCATTCTAGGTTTGGTTATGTTAATTTCAACGCAAACTTTTGCTACGTAAGGCCTAGTTCTTTTCAGAGTTTGTCTACTTTAACAGGTTGTCCTATAATACTTCCTATATCCATCACAACTTGAGTATCGAAGAACTGCTATGGTAATCCATAAAGGGCAATCCAGATATGAACTATAGGAGAATCAGTGTTGGGGTTAAAAGTGGGTTCCCATTTTGTGATTCTAATTGAGTAAGAACCAAACTTCAAAATTTTATGGATCCAACATCTGTAATAGTCATCAGATAGGGAAAAATTAATCAACACCTGGCGATTATCCAAAAGATAGATACTCGTGTGTCCCTTGAAGCCTGCTGTATGAAAATCTTGGCGAAGTTTGGCCAAATCCAGTCTGCTTCTCGAGAACTTTCCAATGAGTGTCAGCCTCAAAGGTGCCTTAAGAGAATCACAATCCACATTTGAGAAGTACAAGGCTGGTTCCCCTAAGTGGTCGATTCTTCTATTAGGATTGAGGGGAACTCTGATATTCAGATTATCCGGTTGGAGGATCAATTGGGATTGGGTTTGATTTGATTTAGGGGTTGTGGGTTAGCAAAGAGATCAACTGAATTGAAAGTGTTGCGGACTGCGTGATCATAAGAAAGGGGAGCAACGCCAGGTGGTGGCTCTGTCATGGTGGCGGTTGGTGTTGAGATCACACTGTAGGTTTTCCTAATACCGCGGAGCGTTTCTTCAGATGAGCGTCTCCCGGCCTGTTTGTTTATAACAAAACTACGATTCAATATCCATCATGGAAGAATTTGAAATGTCTAGTCATTCTTGTGTAGAAAATGTGTGTAAATTTTTGTAGTTGGTACCTCTTTATTTGTGCCAATGTCAACCAACCAATGATTGACACTTTGCATTGCCTTTTTTGTGTTTTTATTTAATTATAATTTAAAACTAGATGACGCCCATGCTTTGTACGTGAATTTGAATATTATTATATAAATAAATAAATATTTTTAATATAATTAAACTAGCTGATAAAAATATTAATAAATACCACTTTAGCAAAATAACATTATCGTTATCAACATTGCATGCATACGGTTCCATAGAATATGAAAAATGATCAAAGCTTTGAAGATTTGATTGTAATATCGTGTCATTGCACGGTTTATGATGAAAAAATATATTTGTTATTATCATACAATTTTTTTTACAATTTTTAAAATTATTTAAATTAGATGTTAGTTTTTAGTATTAAACTTTGTGCAATTGAGTTATAGATGTCCATTTTCTTCATCTTCCAACTAGCGGAGTACCATCGCGCGTTGCGCGATATTATTAATTAAAATATTAAAATTAAGTTTTATGTACATGATGTGTCTTACATTTAAATTGAAAAGAAAGAAATTTTCTTAATATTTTAAATTTTAGTCATCTAAGAAAAACTATATGAGATGGTTAGAAATCGTTAAATATTGAAATCAATAAAATTTGATTTTTTTTATAACATTTCATTCAAATTATTTAAAAATTAATTATTTATATGTTGAGATTCATTTTAAAAGGCTGTTATAATTATATGGATTTCATTGCAATAAATAAAAGTAAATATCAAATGATCTTATTTGTTTCACTAATTAAAAATGTCCTCATTTAACAATTAGTCGGTTTAAAATAAGATTATGTCAGATATAAATAAATAATATGTATACACGTTTCTATCAAAAGTACTCTATCAATGTATAAATTTTTTTTGAACATTTTGTTGTTTCAAATTATGTGTTTCTTTGGATTTTTTTAGTGAGATATATATATATATATATATATATATATATTACAATGAGATATTTATGGTTTTAATTATATCTTAAGAAATTATATATTTTAACAAGTAATGATTGATTATATATAGTAAAAAATAAAAATCAGTAACATATTATACTATTAATATGTTATTTTTAGACAACTTGGGTTTAGGTTAGTCAAAATGACTTCAATATCTCCGGTTGATAGCACCATCAAAACAATTTATATTATATAGTGCTTGGGATAAGATTTTTAATATATCGTGATTAATTGATAACATTGTGCTATTTTTCGACCAAAGAAGGTCATTTTTTAATTAAACATTCTAGGGAAGATCGGAAAAAAAACTTCTGTGGTCAACAAATATTGCACCCCGTAAAAGGTTGGATATTTCCGGCAGCACCACTGGCTGAACTATGCACGGTCAAATATAATGAGGAGCTCAGTTATCCCAAGCACCATATAATAGAAATTGTTTGATTTGGTTTTGTCAACCGGGGATATTGAAGTCATTTTGACTAAGCTAAACCCAAAATAACATACTAATATTATAATATGTTACTGGCTTTATTCTTTACTATATATAATCAATCATAACTTGTTAATATACTAATATAAAAATTTGTTACTGATTTTAATTATTTACTATATACAATAAAATCATAAATATCTTATTGTACTATATTTATTTATATATCACTGGAGAAAATACAAAGACACACATAATCTAAATAATAAAATGTTCAGATTTTTTTATACAATGATAGAGTATTTTTGATAGAAATATATATACATATTATTTATTTATTTATTTATTTATATATGACAAAGTCTTGTTTTAGATCTACTAACTGTTAAATAAGGACATTTTATAATTAGTGAGACTAATAAGGTCATTTGATATTTACTTTTATTTATTACAATGAGATACATATAATTAATTACATCCTTTTAAAATGAATGTCAAAATATAAATATTTACTTTTTAAATAATTTGAAAAACATATATTTCTAACTAAATTAATCAATTTTTATTTTATTCAATATTTTAATATTTCTAACTAAATTAATTATTTCACTTTATAATTCATATAAGTTTCCTTAGATGACTGAAATTTAAAATTTTAAATAAACTTAGTCTCAATATTTCTATTAATAACACGCGATGATACTCCACTAGTAATGATAAAAAAAAATATGTATGTTAGATCTAAAATTTTAAACTAGGGATATTGTTAGCAATTCATGATGAATTTATTGAATTAGAAATATATAAAATATAAATTTTAAATTTTGATCAATATATATATATATATATATTCATCATCTTAGATTAATTTTTTTAAATTGTCAATATTTTATAGTTGTTAATTATAAAAATTAAAGAAAGTTAAAATTTATGATAATCTAAATTTAATATTAAATAAAAATATAATATGCCTTAATGCATTAATTTTTTTTAAGATTTTGTTTTTGAGAAAGACCGTCTTTCTATAGGCATATGGAAATACAGAGTTGAAATAGAATTATAGAAGGGTAAACGGTTTTAGTTGCAATATTAAAAATTTACTATGTAACGTGCAGTTGCAGTTGTTATAAGTTAATGATCCTATTAATGCAACCAGAAAATTTTATCTTAATTTATTCCAATTGACAATTTAAACTTTGGACTTTCCATAACTTATGGAAAGACGGCCTATCAAGAGACGAACTCATTTTTTTAATACTATTACCAATCGCATATTGGTATGTACTAAAATATGCCATTTCTAAATAGGAAAAGTCTTGGGAAAGACCGTCTTTCCATAGGCTTATGGAAAGATGGAATTTAATTAGAATAATAAAAGGTAAAAGGTCTTAGTTGCAATATTAATAATTTATTATGCAACCTGTAGTAGTTATAAAGTTTATAACCTGATTTATGCAACCCAAAAATTTTATCTTAGTTTCTTCTAATTTGCACTTTAAACCTTGGTCTTTCCATGACTTATGGAAAGATTGTCTTTCAAGAGACGTACTCTTCTAAATATTAGTTAACAAAAATAAAATAAAGTGGTATAATTAGACAAAATCTTGAGAAAGACCGCATTTCCATAGGTATATGGAAAGACGATATTGAAGTAGAATTATAGAAAGGTAAAAGGTTTTATTTGCAATATTAAAAATTTACTATGCAACGTGCAATAGTTATAAGTTTATGATTCGATTAATGCAACCCAATTTTTTCTTGATTTCTTCTAATTTGCAATTTAAACCTTGATCTTTTTCATAACTTATGTAAAGACGGTCTTTCAAGAGACTGACTCATTTTTTTATTACTATTACCAATCACATATTGATATATGTCATTTGTAAACATTAGTTAACAAAAATAAAATAAAGTCGTATAAATACACAAAGTATTCGGAAAGGCCACATTTCCCTAGGCATATGGAAATACATGATTAAATTAGAATTATAGAAAGGTAAAAGGTTTTAGTTTCCATAAGAAAATTTTACTATGCAACGTTAAGTAGTTATACGTTTATGACTCGATTAATGCAACTAGAAAATTTTATCTTGATTTCTTCTAATTTGCAATATAAACTTGGTGTTTTCATAACTTATGGAAAAATCGTCTTCAAGAGACGGACGCTAAGAAAAATTGCAAATAAAACTTATAAAGTGTTAAATAAACCATTGAAAATATTTACAAATAAAATCTTTCAGTACTATATTTAATATTTATATGAAGCATTTTATACTAATTTTATATCAAAATTGAAATTTATTTAAAAAAACTTATATATAAATAAAAGTTACTCCATCTATTATTCTGTATGTTTAACATAGTAATTTTAGATTATTTTGTACACAAATTAAATTACGTGGAAAGAATTGATTTCACTGAGTAAAAAAAAGTAGCTGAAACTGATTCACTTATTATCATGAAATGAAGTCTGATATTATTAAAAAAATAAATCAAAATGGAAATTTTATCAAATTTAAAAATATATATTGTAAAAAATAAGTACTATGAAATAATTTCCCTAACAAATGGAGATTGAGAATACAAAAATAAATGTGCATCCTCATAAATAGGGTATGATTAATTACTCATTAATTGAAAAGAAATTAAGTATGGAATTTTTTTTAAAATCATTATGGTATTGATATTAATATTGATGTTTCCAAATCATTTAAATTTTTATATAAAGCATTATTTTGGATGAAAGAATAAACATGTTTGTTTTTATATTTATATAGTCAATACAATAGAATTTTTAATTTGCATGATATTGATAAAATTTAAATATTTTTTATTAGAGATGGTGATGTGGTGCTAAAAAAGTGGTTTTCAAATATGATTCCATTGTTGGCAAGAGCATCCACAATGGTAGTGGGCTTAAGGAGCACTTCTTAAGTGCCACATCATAAATTTTGGTAAAAATAAGGGAAGAACCAACTACCAATAATGGTAGTGGATCTAAGGAGTAATTCTTTTTAATTTTAATTTATAATTAATTAAAGGCAAAGTCTTGGGAAAGACGGTCTTTCCATAGGCTTATGGAAAGACGGGGTTTACTTCGAATAATAAAAGGTAAAAGGTCTTAGTTGCAACATTAAAAATTTAGTATGCAGCATATAGTAGTTATAAAATTTATAACCCGGTTCATGCAACCCGAAAATTTTATCTTAATTTCTTGTAATTTACACTTTAAACCTTGGTCTTTCCATGACTTATGGAAAGACCGTCTTTCAAGAGACGCACTCTTAATTAAAAATATAAAATAAACCATGTTAAATAACATTCATTGATTGATTGACATTTGCACAAAGAAAGAGGTATCAACTTCTTAACTAAGGAGCAACTCTTTTTTAATGAGTGATTTTTAAAATTTCACAATGGTACTCCTTATATGAGTTTAAGGAGCTACCGTTGTGGATGCTCTTGGTTCTTACCTAGTTTTTGTCAAAATTGATGATGTGACATTTAAGAAATGCTCATTGTGAATGCTCTAAGTTCCTAAGTGAATTGGTCCTCGTTTAGTGGTAAGTCACGTTCTCTATAACTGAGAGGTCCAAGGTTCAAAACATACCCCCAGCAAGAATTGTGAATATTAGAGCAATTTTTTGATGGGGAATATCCAGCGTCATGAGACCGTGTCGGTGGTCCCCGTTGTGGTTTCCCACCTGCAGGTTGTCAATGATGGTGAGATTGTGGTGGTTCCGATTTTGGTGGAGGTGGTTCATTGGTGGTGCAGCGTTTGAGTGTTCTCATGAGGGCGTCCCTAGCTATTCAAATAGATGGAATTTTAGACTCCACTGAAATTCAATAGATTCAATGGTGGTGTCTCATGGTTAGGTCTTAAATTAGGATGTTAACATGTAATTTAGTTGCTTGTATGTAATATTTTTTTTAAAAAGTTTACTCGAATTGCCATTTAAAATGAGGAAAGATAATGATGGAGATGCCATGACGACTACCACCATAAATGAATACATTCAACGACTTGATCAAACATTTAAAGGATATGTTTGGGATCCTCTAAGTGACATGGTGGGACCTATGACTAGGTCAAAGACTAAGCTTAGAGATGTTGCTTTAAATGCTTTGATTGATCGCCTTTATGATGAAGAATTGAACGAACTGAAGACATCATGAAGAATACTATACTTTTTTTCCCACTGGGGTTTTAATGTAGTTGTGTGATCACTGTAAAATATTGTAAAATTATTTTATTTTGGGTTTATTGGACTGATAGCTCGGCCATGTGGGCTTTGAAGAGCTGAATTTCGAGAATGCAGTCCATTAGGGTTTAGTATATTCAGTTTTATTATGATTAGAATTAGATTTGGTAAGATTAGATAAGGTAATATTCTTCAAGGCTACTTCTTGAAAATTCGACCAGATTACCTTAGATTACCATTTATTTTCGATATTTTAGTTAGATATGGTTTTACCTTCTTAAAGCTGGCACAAGTCAATTCAGTTTCCAGTTGTGATTAGGGTCTATGGTCGAAATCTACCCTATAAATAGGGAGGCCTTATGGACGAATTTACCACACTTTTATCAATCAAATATACAACCTTTTGAGTTCATACTCTTTGCTTGCGAGCTATTCCATTGTTGCTTAACCCCGCGGGCTAGTTAAGTATCAATAAAACTTGTAATCTGATCTTGATGGCTAGTAGAGAGTAAGTCGAGATTATGCGTACCCCGGGGGCTAGACACTTGAATTTCGTGCGAGATAGTGAGGGTTTGCAAATCCCTTCACTAGATCAAAAATATTAATTCCACAAATCGTGAGTCCTTCGCAAGGAGATTCAATATCAGAATACGTCTAGTTCAGTTCTTACAAGTCACTGAGTTCATCAAACGTTGAATCTCAGTTTTTTGAGCTACTTTGACGAGGAAGTTTTCTGGGTTGTTTGCCTCTCTTGAAATATAGCTGAAGATTACATTCATTTGGGATGTCAAGAACTCGATCTGTCTCAGCAGTTGTATTTGCTCACAAGGTTCCTTTAATTTTCCATCTAGCAGATGGTCCGTTTCGAGAACGCATGGAAATAAGGTGAAATCAAATAAGCTATTACTTTAATAACATAAAAATGAAAAGCGGATAAAAAACTCATATATTTTTGAGTCATATATTTATATTAAAAAAACATACGTAATAGTAGACCTGGTAAAATATAACCGAATCCGAAAACTCGGTAATAAATAACCGAACCGAATCGAACCGACACCCAAATAGTGAGACCCAATCAATAACCGGAAACCGAAATCACCCGATTGAACCGTACCCGAACTTAAATTGCCAAACCTGATGGGACCCAAACTCGAATAACACCTGAACCCGAATCGAACCTGAACCGAAACCTGAAAAGGACCCGCACTTGGACCGAACCTGAATCCGAACCTGAAAAGGACTCGTACCTGAAAGAAATCTGATCATACCCGACTACTACTCGATTCGAAATGAACCGAATTGATGCTAACCCAAATTTGAAGACATCTGGATTAATGTTAACTCAAATCGAACAAGACCTGAATATGATTGAATAGTGTGTTACAATTGTTATTGTATAAAATTTTAACTTGATCATATTTAGTTGAAAATAACATTACGATTATAAACAGTGTTGATATGTTATTTAATATTAAAATATCATATAATAAATTAAATTTAAAATGTGTATTAATAGCACAGTTAGATGAAATTATTTTAAGAGTATATTTAAAATTTATGTATTAAATAAAAGAACATTGTAAATTATTAATTTAAAATTATTTTATAAACTAAAATTAATATTGATTAGTTCTTTTATTTATTATTAGAAATTTTTTCATACAATATTAACTTTTCGTTATTATTATTTTCTTTCGGAAAATTTATTTTCATTAAATTTTGCAAAATATTTTAAATCAATATTTTCAATCGTCCAATTCTTTGTAAGTTTGTTGTCTTTAATCATCCACAGTCACTTAGTTGCTTCAGTTTCTGCATCTTCATTTCATTTATAGCATTAATGTTTTAGGCATCCATCCTCTACGGTGTTGTCTTCTGTTTCTACTCTTGATTTTAGCAATATTTTTAAATCAATATTTTCAATCAATAGATACTAGTAATATTTTGATTAGCAATATTTTTAAATTAATATTTTCAATCATCCAATTCTTTGTAAGTTTGTTGTAAAATATTAGCCTTAATTAGCTCTTTAATTACAAAGATAATTTGAATCATGGTTGATTAATGATTCACTTGATTGGTTTTATCTTAGTTCTTAGATATATTTTAGTTTTACTTTTTAATTTTATTTTCATTAATAGATACTAGTAAATTGAAGAGTTTAAACTGCAAATTAGAAAAAATGAAAATAAAATTTTGGGTTGCATTAATTGGGTCATAAACTTTATAACTACAGTACGTTGTAGAATAAATTTTTAATATTGCAATCAAAACACTTCACCTTTTCATTATTTTAATTAAACCCGTCTTTCCATAGGCCTGTGGAAAGACGATCTTTCCCTATACTTTGCCTACATTTAAATTGAAGACAAAGAATTTTATTTAAAATTTTAAAGTTTAGTCATCTAAGGAAAACTATATGAGATCATTAGAAATAGTTAAATATTGAATACATTAAAATTTTATTATTTTTATAATATTTCATTCAAATTATTTAAAAATTAATTATCTATTTGTTGAGATTTATTTTAAAATTCTATCATACTTATATGTATCTCATTGCAATAAATAAAAGTAAATATCAAATGACCTTATTAGTCTCACTAATTATAAAATGTTCTCATTTAACAGTTAGTCGGTCTAAAACAAGATTTTGTCATAAATAAATAAATAATATGTATACTTATTTCTATCAAAAGTACTCTATCAATGTGAAAATGTATAAAAAAATTCGAACATTTTGTTATTTCAGATTATGTGTTTTTTTTGGATTTTCTTCAGTTATATGATATATGTATATATATATATATATATATATATATATATATATATATATATTACAATGAGATGTTTATGGTTTTTATTATCTTAAGAAGTTATATATTTTAACAAATTATGATTGATTATATGTAGTAAATAATTAAAATCAGTATCATATTATAATATTGGTATGTTATTTGTAGAGAACTTAAGTTTAGGTTAGTCAAAATGACTTAAATATCCCATTGACAGCCATCCAAACAATTTCTATTATATGGTGCTTGAGATTATGAACTTAAAAGGTAATTAACGTTCAAATAAAATAAAACATCACGGATATTCAAAGTAAACTCGATTATAAGAGGATATATCATATAAGCAATTAACTAGAACTAGAAAATAAACATATTCATACAAGTTACACAAGAGCATTACTCATCATTATAAATATTAATAAAGCCTGTAGTTAAACAATTTCAATTTTTGGGTGTACAATATATCATATAGAATTAACTCAGTTAAGTCATAAGTGTAAAGTGTACATAAAATATATAACTATTAATAAGTACTTATAGAACTCAAATATGTATGTTAATCAAATTAGTTACGGTGGAATATAACTAAGTAAAATAGTAGGACACAATTTATAAAAATAAATGAGAATTAATATATATTAAAAATCCACTTCGAGGGTTGATTATATAAGTCATCATAGTTATGAAAATAAATAACTAATTAGTATTAAGTCATGAGACTCATAATTTATAATTAGTAAATAGGGATATTTAATTTCTATATAAAGTCGGTCAAGAGTCAAGGCTTTTTATATAAAGTTAAATAGTTCTAAAGGGATTTATTGGTAATATACTAATATTTCACCTGATTAAGAAAAAATGAGCATGTCTTTCTATGAATGTTTTCTTATCTTAATTTAATATGCTATATTTTTAAAATGTATTGCAATCATGAATATATATATATATATATATATATATATATATATATATATATATATCAAGAAAGACGGTCTTTCCATAAGCTTATGGACAGTTCACGGTGATTTTTACTTTAAATGTTGTGAGTTTTTTTATAAATTTTAAATATTGTATTTTTAAAGTTAAAAGAAGTAATAATATGTACTTGAATGTAAATGTATAATGTAAAAAATAAGTAGTATGTCCATAAACTTATGGACAGACCGCCTGTCAGGAGAACTACTATATATATATATATTATAACTTGCAAGTAAGGAGTTTTGTGAGTTATGAACTTATGATCGACAACATAAAATAGAGAAAAAAAATTAAATACAAACTATTCTATTTTGTTCTTACATACTATTATAATCTTTATGTGGCAACGTATACAGATCAATGTTTGCATAAATGTCATGTTCTTTACAAGAGAAATAATTTTTCACTTCAAAAAATCGAAAGTATACATTAAAAAATGACTAAATAATTTTATTTATATATATATAATAGATTAGTTCAGCGAAAGTATTTTTACAAAATAAATATATTAAAATTTTATGTTCATTATAATGGCAATTTGCTATATTTATTTGAACAAGATCCGGATTGAATATATTGGAATCCAACCAAACCCGGCCCGAAAGAGAATGTACCCGAAAAGTACCAATACCAAACAGACTCAAACCAAACCCGATCCAAACCTGATTAAAAAAATGTAAAATCGAATTGTACCTGTAACCGAAACAACCTGAACCAAATTTGATCCGAACTCGATTCAAAAAAATGATACCCGAATTGTATTGAAATTTAAACAACTATAACCAAACCCGACCCGTTCAGATATTTTTCAAAACTACCGAAAGACAGCGAACCTGAACACACCCAATCAAGACCCGATACCCGAAGACAAAAAAATCTACCGAATTATACCCGAACCGATTGGGTCTCACCCGTATCCGACCGAAGAGAACTGTTTGCCAGGTCTACGTAATAGAGATGTAGTTGATTTATAATCAGGATAAGAATGTAATACCTTTTCTGATTGGTTTTATATATATCACGTTCCATATTTGTTTAATTCTTGTATACCCTTTGTACTCAATATATATATATATATATCAATACACACAGCCAGATCATGTGCGTGTTTTACTTTCTATCATGGTATCAAACATATTTTTCTAAAATTCCTGGTCTTTTTTCTTTTTTTTTTCCAAAATATTTCTTGGTTCTTTCGATCTTTCATCTTTCCTCATAGTAACACCGAGGCAGACGTTAACTGCCACTTACAAGCTTGCTGTGTGATTGGTCCATTCTATTTCTCAGTGAATGTTGTGGATTGTTCATTGTTTTTCATAAAAAAAAATCTTTCTACTTTCCAACGACATAGGCTGCTACCCACCTCTGCTTGAATAATTCATAAAATATCTTATCCTTATTCGAGCTCATCATCGGCTGCTGCCCACCTCCCGTGTGCGCCAATCGTTGCTTCTCAAAGCTAACTGATCGGTGCCGCTTGAATCCAATCTCCATCGTCCGTCACGCCGATCGCTGCCGCTGATTTCTCGGTCCATCTACCGCTGCTGTTTCGTTCTAGATCTGGTCTCTCTTCGTCATCTCTGGCGCTCGTGTCTTCACGCGCCGGCCTTTGCTTTAGCTGCTTGTGATTGCGGTCCTCCTCAAAAAATTATATATATATATATATATATATAATTGTGTTATGGATCTTTCTAGTCAACCACGATATTAATGGTGTTATGTTCTGAGCCATGTTACTTCTTCTTGTTCTAAATTGCACGGTGACCGGCACCAATTGCAGTGTCAGTGGTGTACGAAATTCAATCATATTGTCTCGATGTATCTTCACTTGGTCTCTCGAGCTTCTTCTCCCAGATCTTTACCACATTCTCCTTTTCATGCTTGTTGGATAGATAATTTTGGTATGACCAACCATATGACTTCTTCTCAGTCAGCTCTTGAACACATGACTCCTTGTTCTGGTAACAATCGTGTCATTGTTGGTAATGGTTCTATTCTTAACATTACCCATGTTGGTCATTCTTGAGTCTCTGATTCATTATCCTTGAATGATGTGTTGGTGGTTCCACAAATTACAAAAAAATTGTTGTCTGTTAGCAAGTTGACTCGGGATATGAATGGTGTTATTTGCTTTGATAATTCTTCTTTCACTATTTTGAACAAGTTTACTAGTAATGTTATTGGCAAAGGTCATTGTGACGGGGGTTTATATTTTTTTGGATTCTAGTGATGTTGATTTATCTACTTTTTGTTGCATCGAGTGCTTCTAAAACATCTTTTGAACTTTATCATAATAGACTGGGCCATGTTCCCCATAACCTTATTTCTGCTTTGAACAATTATGGATGTTTATCAGTTACTAGTTTGCTGCCTAAGCCTCATTTATGTCTCTCTTGTTAGATGACTAAATGCAAATGCCTTTCTTTTAGTGATAATTTAAAATGTGCACCACGCATACTTGATTTAGTTCATTGTGGTCTTTGAGGACCCTCTTCATTCGTCTCCTGTGCCGGGTACTCTTATTATGTCATTTTTGTTGATGATTTTTCCCGGTTCACCTGGTTATATCCTCTGTGAGGAAAGTCTGATTTTGTGGAGGCTTATATGCATTTTGAGGTTCATGTTGAGAACTAGTTTTATACCACCATTAAAGTATTTCAGAGTGATGGTGGAACTGAGTTTCTGAATCATTGCATGCGATCACATTTTGCGTCTAAGAGCATTCATCATCAACTTTCATGGCCTTACACTCTAGAGCAAAATGGTCGTGCAAAGCGGAAGCATCGTCACATCACTAAGACAGGATTGTCGATGCTCTTTCATTACGACCTTTATCATTCATTTTGGTTTGATGCTTTTTCTACAATAGTCTACATCATCAACATGCTGCCAATGACGGTTTTATCTGGTCAGTCCCCGCTCTTTATTTTTTTTGGTACAACTCCCTACTACTCCAATTTTCATCCATTTGGCTATCTACTTTTTCTGTATTCATGCTCTTATGTTGTGCATAAGTTGGCACCTCAGAGTATGTGCAGTACAAGGGTTATCGGTGTCTTGATCCCTTTACGTAGAAAGAATACATCACTCGTCATGCTCGGTTTGATGAGATGTTTAATCCATTGACCCACATTGGTACTGCCACTAATCCACCTTCACTTGATATTTCTTTATTTTTGGAACCTTTGTTTGTGCCTTTAGATGTGTTTGAGCCATCTTCTTCAGTTGAATGCCCATTATTTTGGATAATTCTGATTTATAGTATGTATTGGGAGCTCAGGTTTTATCTGATTTTTTTTGTCTTTCAAACTCATATAAGTAGCCCAGACCACCGCCAACAGTGCCTTCATACGTGCACAACTCATCGCTAGCACGTCCAAACCACCTCCCGCCAGCAGCACCACTGACGACACCTGCCACGACTCCAGCACTTTCGCCTCTAGTGCAGCCACCATCTGCTGGCTCTCCCTTACGCCCATCACCGTTAGTTTCTCCCAACCACCCATCTTTGGGTTCTGCACTATCCTTGGGTTCCGTACCGACTCTGACATCGACTCCCTCATCTCGTTATCCGATGGCTACTCGATCTCATACTGGCTCTCTCAGGTACAAATATTTTTCTGACTATGATATTTCTGGTTTACTAAGTGCTTTAGTTTCTAAGACCGAGCCTCAAAGTCATCACTCGACTATTAAGGATCTTGAATGGGTTGTTGCTATGGATTCTGAGATGGAGGCTCTTCGCACTCAGCATACGTGGGATTTGGTTCCTCATCCATCTAATGCAAATGTTGTGGTTCAAAATGGGTTTATCGTTTGAAGTATAAGACTGATGGCTTGCTAGACAGGCATAAAGTGTGGTTAGTTGCTCAGGGTTTGTGCAATTGCCTAGTTTTGATTGTGATTATACTTTTAGTACTGTGGTGAACGCTTATACTATTTGTATTGTTTTATCTTTGGCTGTCACTCTTAATTGACCTTTACAACAACTTGATGTTAAGAATGAATTTTTAAATGACGTTCTTGACTCTACGGTTTATATGGAGCAGCCTACTAGATACAAAGACCCCAGGTGTCCAAATTTTGTTTGTCGTTTATGCAAGGCCATTTATGGTTTGGAGCAAGCTCTTCGTTCTTGGTTTCAACATTTTATGTCCTTTTTGGTTGGCCTGAGTTTTGTATGCAGTTCCTTCAATATATATTTGTTAGTATTTTCATAGGATGCCTCTTTGCTATACTTGTTGGTTTATGTTGATGACATTATACTAACTGGGAATGATGGTATCAGACAGATTTCTCTAAAATTCCTGGTCTTTTCTCTTCTTTTTTTTTCTAAAAAATTCCTTGTTCTTTTCAATCCTTTGTTTCTATCTTTTTCCTCGAACTAACACCGATGCAGATGTCGACTGCCAATTACAAGATTTTTGTGTGATTGGTCTGTTTAGTCTCTCTGCTAGTCTTGTGGTTATTGTTAAAAACACATTAATCCGCCTGCCTGTGCCGGCCGCCGCTCACTGTCGTCACTGAATGCTGCTCCTAGACACCGCTGATTGCCGCCGCAGGTCTCTGCTCCATCTCACAAGCTCTTCTGATCCGGCAACATCAGTTTTCCCCTGCTAGTTCATTCTTCTCTGGTTTCCGACACCAAGCTCGTCCGTTCTTCTCTATTTCCTATCGTCCATCGTCGTCATCTTCGGCATCATCACCGATGTTTGTCCCATACTGGCAACTTTGTTTTACTTTGAACTGCATCACGTTGCCATTCCGGCAACCTCTACCAGCTCCTCAAGCCGAGCTCATCAGCCCTCTGACCCCTTCTTCACTTGTGCCGTCCTTTTTACCGACTTTCTTGGATTTTTCGTCTGATTTGATCTCTGAAGCTACTACCCTCTCGAAGAAGACGCACGTTAGATTCACACGCCATTCAGGTTTTTCGGAGCAACGTGCTCATTCCTTCGTGTAACGCATGTGACCACGCCCAGGAACAATGTCGCGCACCATTCTTTTAGCAGCGCGTGTACCCACGCACCTGGTCAATCATCGCTCCTTTTGCCTCGTATTTTCGACTCCTTCTTCAGCAGATTTTTATTTTATTCTATACAAAATTAATATATTTTATTATGGCTCTTTTCGATCAACCACGGTGCCAATGGTGTCATATTCTAGGCCAACTAGATTAGTAGAGAAACATCAAATAAGATTAGTACTCCCACCGTCCCAGCCTATTTTGCACAAAATCTTTTCACGATCTCCAATAAACATATTTGACTATAAATATGTGTAGCTACAGACAATAATGACATGCAAAAAATTGATATTTAGAAACTACATGTTACGACGAATCTAACCATATCTCATACGATAAAATTATTGTTCATATACCTATTCAAATATGTGGTTAAAGTTTTTTATATTTGACTAAAAATTTTGTGTGTGCAGAATAAGCTGGGACGGAGAATAAAAAAGTTTTAAAAATGTATAAAATCTATTAATATTGTAAACCCAACCGCTTGGATTGACATGTAATTTAGATATTCTTGCAATGTGTTAGTTATTGTCAGAAACTAATTAGGTTAGATGTTAATTTCATCGATTGTAATCGTTATTAAGCATTCTTCCAACAATTTTTATCCATTTTTAAAAGAAAATAAAATTAACAATTTAGACGGGCATGGAGCGGGGGGAATTGCAAGAAAGTGGGATCTTAGTCTTAGGATGCCAAACCGGAGAAATAAATAATTGAGTAGGTGTTGTCTTGATTTTGTAGGCGATAAAACAAATTTTCATGGAAATATGTAGAATGACGGTGATTGCAGAGCATTACAAGATATTCATATCTTCGACATTAAGTGAGATAACCCAACGTCAACAATCTCGACGTTGATATCCGATTAATGCACGTATGTGTTTATCTCTATGAATAAGCTTGAATATTACTGTAGATTCCAAGCGTTCTTGTAAAAACTGAACAATTCTGAAATAGTCTCGACTCTAAATAGGGGGAAAGCTAGGATATTATACATATTCCTTGTGTTTCACAATAGTAGCTTGCGAAATATTGAAATTTAAAAAATATATGTTATAACAAATCTAACAATGTATCACACAATAGTGTTTATACTTAAACATCAATTCAATTGTATGGCAGAGTTAAAAAGTTTTGATTAAATGAACAGTTAAACTACATATTGAAATGGAACCGGGGAGTAATTATTATTACTATTATAAATGATTTTTTATCATAACAAATTTCTTTAACCATTATCAATAGCATATGAAAAATCGTACCCATAATTTTCTTGTATGCATTGTAAAATTAAATGTTTATTCTTGTATGTGTTGATAAAAATGCAATAGTTCTGAACACAAAGTAACAATTAAATCCACGTTAACATGGTATCAGAGTCGTATGACTCTCCCAAATTCCAACACAACACATAAGCTCTTTCTCTTATTCTTCTGATTGGTCAGCTTCTAGCGACTCTACTTTTGGTGGTCGGGGTCGACGTTGGACTCTAAAATGTCAATGATGATAAATTTGGCCATATTGCTGCACATTGTGGCAATCTTTCCTCTACGACCCCTCTGTTGACTCCGCTCATCTTGCCAATGCTTTCCACTCATCTATTACCCTTGAAGAGGTTCATTCACCATCCTCTAACTAGTATCTTGATTATGGCGCTAAGAGTCATCTTACTGCCTCTACTTCTGGCTTTCATCTCAATTAACCTCTGTTTGAGTTTAGGTTTAGCGTCTTCTCGATGAGTTATTATTCAAAACTTTCAAGTCAAATGGGTAAGATGAATGATGATAGTCCAGTCCCGCCCAACCTAGCTGCCCAATATCTTAATTGGGCCTGGTGGTAATTTAATCCTGTAAGCTCAAAATAGTTCTTTGGGATTATTTTACCTATTGGGTCTACTTTAGCCCAATAACTGAATTGAGTATGTTAACCCTAATCCATGTACCATATAACAAGTATAAATACCATGTATGTATACACATTAAATAAGGGTCTAATACGCCATTTAGACAGAGGAAACTAACTTAAGCATCAGAACTTTTTTCCTTGGGACTTCCCAAGGTTTATTCTCGTGCAGGTTGTGATCGAGGCGCTCAAGGATTTGGCTTAGCTAGTTTTCAGACGCATCAATTGGCACGCCTGCTGGGACTCGTAAGCTAGATTCGAGTTCCTTTGTTCATGTCCAATTCCGCAATTGCTCGAAGAAGTGAAAGGCTGAAGTTGAAGGGAGCAGGAGCTGGTGACGAGGTGCAGTCTTCATGTGAGGGACACATGAGATGGTTAATTCTTCGGTATCATGAGAGGGTGAATGGGAATTGTTACCAGCTTTGACAGCTGGGGTAAGGTTATTGTGAGCCTCAGATGTTTGACAGGAGATGGAGCAAAATTTGGGTGGAGTTCATTCAGGACCCTCGAGTTAATATGGCAGGGTCGTCAAAATGCTTCGAAGGTAAATATGAGCATGGTGGTGGAAACATAGCTCTGATACAAAATATACCCATTTATTCACATGGTGGGCAAGATGGACACTTTAAGGAAGTCTTCAGTGATTCCTCAGTTGAAGCCTACATTCGAGTTGCTAAAGTAAATCAAAACATGAAAGTGGTGGATTTGCAGCAAGATTTGGCAAATGTGGTGCAAATGTTAGTGGTAGCATGAAATCAGGTAATCTCACTTTTGATGCCTGTGAATATTTCGAGGGGTGAGATACCTTCGATGCCTATGGGTATTTCAAGGGGTGATATATCTTCGATGATTATGAACATGCCAGTAACGCCAACAGGTATGGTATCTTTGGTAGCTATGGATATTCCAGTAGGGTTGACGTCACGACCCACAATGGCATTTCCTTAACTTGGATATATAGGAGAAGTATTTCAACCACGACCTCAACCTTTATTCCAAGACTATTTTCAGGGGATGGTGTGTACAATGCCCCTTTCAATGTTAATAATTTTGATACCGATGGTGTCGACAATTTCACTGACTATCCACAATGTGGTTAGCCAATGATCTTATGACTTTTCTGGGTAAGTTCCCCTGCATCCAGGGGCCCTGGGAGCAATGGCTCATTTTGGTTACATGGATTCTCAACCCTTATGTCAGGCGGCCCAGGCGATATACGCCATGTGCTAGCATGGATTCTCAACCACAGAGGTTTTCTATCATCGATACATGGATGAGAGCTTGGGAGTAGTGGAGACCACTGAAAATGAGGTGATTCAAGGAAATCTATTAGGAATGCAGGATTTGGAGTTGTACAAGAGGTTGAGTACTAACACTCCTCGAACTTTACAAAAGCTTTAAGGACTAGTTGAACAATACTTTAAGGTTGAAGCAGCTGCTAAAAGGAAGAAAGAAAGTCTGGTTGATAAGCATGGAAAGAGTAATGATATTCGGGGCAAGATGCCCACTGAAATGTCTAAGCCCAAAATTTGAGAGGTATACGCCTATGGCCAGGACTCCTGTGCAAACTTTAAGTATACATCGAGGTTTGTTTAGGCCTTCTTTGCCTATTAGGGATATAAAGAAGTCTGTGGAAGCTAGGCGAGCCTCGAACAGATATTGTGAACACCATAAAGATTATGGGCATGATACAAATGATTGTAATAATTTGAAGATGGAGATTGAGAGGTTTACCCGAGAAGGTTTATTTCAAGGCTCAGGACCTCAATATGGAGATCAGGGAGTACATTCGAGGCCTAGAAATGATAGGTGGATGGGGTAACCCTATTGAATGGCCCATCAGAACAGTTGAGTTAAGAATAACAGAGTGCCTTGAGATATGGGTCCCGGAAGACAAGATGAAGGGCCTCATAGTCAATTCGGGGGGAACCAAGAGGCAAGTAAGGAGGAGAATCTAGTGATCAACAGGGTGATGAATGTTATTAATGGTACAGTTGGTGAAAGATCTTTGAAGCTGATTTACGCCATGTGCTAGCAGGAGAGCCCCGGCATAAGCGATTACAAGTGGATAAGACCATAACATTTTTAGAAGCGATTGCAGCTCCTAACTAGATCCCACATGTAGACCCTATAGTTATTTCAGCCAATGTTGAGAATTCCCTGATTAAATAGGCATTTGTAGATGACGAAAACAGTGTGGAAGTGATGTTTGTGCACTTTTTTTATCAGCTGGATTTAAGCCATAACAATCTCAAAAAATCTGCTTCACCATATATTAGGTTTTGCAGGAAAAGCTGTGTTTCCATTGGGGGAAATCGCCTTACCTGTAAGAGTAGCAGATGGAGAGAAAGAAGTGACGATAAGTTGTATGTTTTCTGTTGTTGATGCTTATTCCCCTTATAATGTAATTCTTGATCATCCTTAGATATGCTAGGCCCGAGCAGTATGGTCTCTGTATCACAAAATGATGAAGTTTCCAACAAAAAAAGGGATAACTGCTATTCGAGGAGATCAAGTAGTAGCCAAAGGTTGAAACCTTACAACGGTAAAAGAGACAAGAAAAGTGGCCTATGTACATAGGGAGGCTGGTCCTGCAGACACAAAAGGTATGGCTAATCAAGAGTTGAGCACAGTAGCTGTTGGGAAGCTGAAGCCAGAAGGTATAAAAAAGGCTGAAAATACTGCTTGACGAATATAAGGATGTGTTCTCGTAGAGTATACTCTACCTTAAGGGAGTACCACCAGAGTTGGTAGTGCATAGGTTGAATATTAATCCCTCGTTAAAGCCAGTGAAGCAAAAGAGGAGAGTGTTTACTCCGGAAAGAGTGGAGGCAATTAGAATGTAAGTTGACAAGCTTCTTAAAGCTGAAGTTGTTGAGGAAGTATACTATCCAGAATGGTTGGCTAATCCGTTGATGGTTCCAAAACATGATTGTACGTGGATGATATACATTGATTTTACTGATTTGAACAAATGTTTCCCGAAAGATAATTACTCATCGCCATCCATCGACAAGTTAGTAGAATCCAGTGTTAACTTTCTTCGATGCCTATAAAGAGTATCATCAAATATTGATGGTTGAAGAAGATAGGGAGAAAACTTTGTTCATCACAGATGGGGGAACATTTTGTTGTAAAAAGATGCCATTTGGGCTTAATAATGCAGGTGCGACATATCAATGGTTGGTGGATAAATTATTTAAAAAACAGATAGGCAAGAATATGGAGATATATGTTGGTGATATGATTGTGAAAATCAAGGGCTATGAGCAGTTTTTGGAAGACTTAAAAAGAAACATTCGATGAACTCCGGTTATCAAATATGAAGCTTAACCCAGTTAAGTGTGTTATTGGAGTAGGGATTGGAAAGTTCTTAGGGTTTATGGTGTCTGAGAGGAGTATCGATGTTAACCCTGAGAAGGTTGAAGCTCTGATGAACATGAGGTCTCCCCAAATGTTGAAGGAAGTACAAAAGTTGACTGGATCTTTGGCAGCTCTAGGTCGGTTCTTATCCTAAGGAGTTGAGATACATTTGCCTTTCTTCGATGTGTTGAAAAAGGAAAAGAAGTTTGAATGGACTGAGAAGTGCGAGAAGGCATTTGAGTAACTTAAAGAACATCTCCAAAACTTTCCAATGCTTATGTAGCATGAAATGGGTTAGGTTTTGCACCTCTATATAGCTGCATCTCCACTAGGTGTTAGTGCAGTACTGGTAAAGGAAAAAGGAAAGCAGCAACACCTAGTGTATATTGTAAGCAGGGCTCTACAAGGACTGGAAACTAAATATACTGCCCCAAGAGGTTAATTTTGGCATTGGTCCATGCAGTACAAAGTTTTCGACCATACTTTCAAGGGCACACCATAGTGGTACTTACTAACCATCCAGTTTGGAAGATACTCTTGAAACTGAAAGTTTTGGGCAGAATGATGAAATGGGACGTAGAGTTGGGGGAGCATGATATATGGTTTCATCCTAGAACTGCAGTTAAAGGTCAATCACTTGGAAATTTTCTGGTGGAAACAACACAACCTATAGACTTGGAAGAAATACAAAGTAACGAGAATATCTGGAAGTTATATGTTGATGGTTCATCTCATTCGGGGGGTAGTGGAGCAGGAATATTGCTTACTAGTCCCAAGAGTGTGAATTATATGTATGCTTTGCATTTTGAATTCAAACAACCAACGAGGCCGGTATGAGGCCCCGATTACCGGTCTTCGTTTGGCTAAAGAACTGAAGGAGGAGAATTTGAAGATATTTAGTGATTCGCAGGTTTTAGTTCAACAAGTTAAAGGTGAATACAAGGTGAGAGAACACAACTTGTAGAAGTGTTTAGAAGTAGTAAAGCCTTTGTTGAGTGATTTTCAAAATTATACCCTAACACGGTGCCAAGGGAGGAAAATTATAAGGCAGATGCTTCAAGTAAACTTACTTATTCTTACTTTGGGGTTCGACAGCAAAAACAGTTGATGATAGAAATGATGGAGAAGCGAATCTTTGAGATAACTGAGGTAATGACCCTTGAGGAAGATTCGTGGATGACACCTATTGTCTAGTATCTTCGAGATGGATTTCTACCTGAAGGGCCTATTGAAGAAAGAAAAGCCAGGTTGAAGGCTCCCCAATATGTGTTGCAGGATGGAGTTTTGTATCATTGAGGCTATCTTCGGCCGCTTCTTCGTTGTGTCACTTCTTTTGATACAAATGATTTAATTAGGGGGGCGCATTAAGGTATATGTAGAAGTCATCAGGGAGCAAAATCTTTTGCTAAAAGGCTTATACGAGCAGGATACTACTGGCCCACGATGTTCGATGATGCAAATAGGCATGTGCAAGCTGGCCATTAGTGCCAAAGACATGCGCCTATTACCCATATTCCCCAAGAAGAGATGATGAGTATTTATAGCTCGTGGCCATTTGATAAATGGGAGATCGACCTTGTAGGTCCATTGCTAGAGGCCCTAGGGCAATTTAGATATCTTATTGTGGTCGTTAATTAGTTCACTAAATGGGTGGAAGCCGAGCCTTTGAAAAACAATAAGGGGAAATCGGTGATAGCTTTTTTTTGGAAAAATATTATCTGTCATTTTGGTATTCCCAACACCATAATCACATATAATGGGGTGCAATTTATTCATGAACCATTCAAAAGGTGGTGTGAGGAGTATAATATACAGCAAAAAGTTACATCAGTACATCACCCCCAGGTAAATGGTCTGGTAGAAGTTTCTAATCGTATTATTTTTAATGGTATCCGGGCAAGACTTGAAGGGGTTGAAGGAAACTGGATGCATGAATTGCCAAGTGTTTTATGGGCCTATCGAACAACTGAATCATCAACTACTGGGGAAACGCCATACGGCTTGGTTTATGGATATGAGGTCGTGATTCTTGCAGAGATTGCAATACCAAGTCCAAGGGTAGTGACAATTTTTTAGGAAGGGAATGAGGTTAATCGTCGAATGGACCTTGACTAGGTGGAGGAGAAACGAGAATTGGCATCTCTACGTAAAGCCTGGGTGAAGGAGAAATTTAAGTGTTTCCAAGATCGAAGAGTTCGAAAGGTACAGTTTAATACAGGAGATCTTGTTATGAGAAAAAAAAATGAAAAGAGTCGATGAGGGCCCAATGGAAAGCTAGTTGTAAATTGGGAATGGCCATATAAGGTAATTGATTCATACCCTGGAGGTAGTTATGTTCTTAAAGGTTTGACTGGGGATCTAGTCCTAAGGTGATGAAATGTTGTTAACCTATGAAGGTATCATCAGCTTTGAAGTGAAGAAGTTTATGATGTATGTTAGAACGCATGATCTTTTGAAAATATATGATGTATGTTAAAACACAGTATCTTTCGAAAATATAATATGTATGTTCAAGCGCAACATCTATAGAAAATATAAGGTGTATGTTAAATGCAGCATCTCTCGAAAATATAAGATGTATGTTCAAGCACAACATGTATGTTGAAATGCTGCATCCTTCGAAAATAAACAATGTGTGTTGAAACGCTGCGTAGTTCAAAAATATACTATGCCTATGGAACTACAAGGTCTACTAAATATAGGAACTAATCTATCGAATATAAAATTATTTCATATATGAAATCCATAGTATTCGTAAAAATAATTCAAACTATTGTTACAATTCCTAAGGAACTAGATTTCCTAATTTATCTTCTAATAATTCAACTTCCTTCAGCTTAATCCCGGCTGCATGATGGAAGTCTCGCTCTTTGATGATACTCTGATGATACTCCAACTCATTAAATAATATCTTTGGGTAAATTTAGCCCAATAGGGTTTAATAATGAATTGGTCAAGATTGTCATTTAATATATATTTAATAAGAATTGCGGTTACATGCAATGAATGTTAGAGTTTAACTAGCAGGAGTCCCACCGCGCGTTGCACGGTGTTCTTAATTAAAAATATTTAATTTAATGAACATATAATATTTACATGTCACATTTGAATTGAAATAAATAAATAAATTATAAGTATATTCATCTAAGAATAACTATCTAAATTGTAAAAAAAAATTTGTTTGAATTTATTAAATAATAAATAAGATAAAAAATGAAAGATATGTTTTTATAACCCTACCTAGTTGACATAAGTGCCAATATAACCTTTCAATACTTGAAAGTGCCAATATAACCCTATCTAGTTAGTGAAAGTGCCAATATAATCCTCTCTGGCAACTTTTACCGGAATTTAATAAAATTACATGTTTGCCCTTCTGAAAAAAAATTAAAATACAAAAAATAGGAAATAACATTATTACCCTTAGACTCATTGCCGGACCACTGCCGGATGCCGCCGGACCACCACCGGACCACCGCTGGACCGCCGCTGGACCGCCGTCGGACCGCCGCCAAAACAGGTAGGGTTATATCGACACATTAAGAAATCTTATTGGGTTACATCAGCATATTCCTAATGTTTGTAGGGTTATATCAGCACATTTCTAATGATTGTAGGGCTATATCTGTAAATTCTTAAAACTTATCGGGTTATATCAGCATATATTATAAATAAGTGTGTGGTACTCGGATGGCTTTAACAGCCGACCACATCATCATATACACCATTATAACATCATAACAATATCATATACAACATAAAGTTTGACATCATGACACCATCATTAATATTAAATACCATTATCACATATCATAGCCTCATTCCAAAACTTGTCAACATTAAAAACCTAGGAACACAACAAAATAACAATCACACACAACATCAAAGGTCATCAAATCATCAATCGAGACTAAACACAATAAAATAAATAAAATATCATTAAAACCCTATATTCTACAGTATGTGTTGATATGACCCTACATTTTTTACTAATGTGCTGATATAACCCTATAAATTTTAGAAATGTGTTGATTTAACCCTACCAGTTTTCATAATGTGCTGATATAACCCTACCTAATCTTGCGACAGGCCGACGGTGGTCCGGTGGTGGTCCAGTGGTGGTTTGGCGCCGGTCCTACGGTGGTCCGGTGAACTATGAGGGTAAAATTGTTCACATAATTTCAGAGTTAGCCCAAAGGGTATTTTGGTCAATTTACATAGAGTCAACGCTGAAAAACTGAGGTCAATGCCGGAAATGGGGTCTGGGGGTTATATTGGCACTTTCATTAACTAGATATGGTTATATTTGCACTAAAAATTATCAATATTAGCACTTACTCAAGTAGATAGGGTTATATTGGCACTTATCCCTAAAAAAATATTTTTTTATAACCTTTCAAGAAATAATATATTACAAGTACATGAAGTAAGTAAAATATAAAAAAGAAACGTTGAACTTGTGGAAAAACAAGTAACTGTGTGTATATGTGAACTAAACAATGAATTGGGTGGCATAAATGCAGACAAGTTTTTGTCACAATCATCGTGTATATGTTTATTTTGGAGAATTGTTGTCTATATACCAATATAATCTTATATACTTGCGAAAGTGCCGATATAACCTTCAATCATTTGAAAGTCAGAAAAAAAAACTACCTAATCAATGAAAGTGCCAATATATAATCCTCTGTAGACTTTCCGGTGTTGACCGTGCTTTTCCAACTATTGACCCACCTTAAAATGACAATAATGCCATCATACCAAAAGCTTAATTTGGATGGACAATTATAACCTTACCCACAACCATCGAACCATTATCGCCGCTGCCGTAACAGGTAGGGTTATATCAGGACATTATGAATTTCATAGGGTTTGGGTGGTACTGGGTTCGAGTGGAGAGATTCGAATGGTACTGGGTTCTAGTGGTACTGGGTTCGAGTGGAGAGGTTCGAGTAGTACTGGGTTTGAGTGGAGGCGTTCGAGTGGTACTAAGTTCGAGTGGAGAAGGTTCAAGTTGTACTGGGTTTGAGTGGAGAGGGTTCGAGTAGTACTGGGTTCGAGTGGAGAGGGTGGTACTGGGTTCGAGTGGAGAGGGTGGTACTGGGTTCGAGTGGAGAGGGTGGTACTGGGTTCGAGTGGAGAGGTTGGTACTGGGTTCGAGTGAAGAGGGTTTGGGTGGTGAGGGTTCGAGTGGAAAGAGTTCGGGTGATAAGGGTTCGAGTGGAGAGAGTTCAAGTCGAGATTCGAATGGAGAGGTTTGAGTGGTACTGGGTTCGAGTATAGAGGGTACGAGTGGAGAGTTTCAAGTTGAGAGGGTTTGAGTGGTACTGGGTTCGAGGGGAGAGAGTTCGAGTGGTACTGGGTTCGAGTGAAGGGGGTTCGGGTGGTGAGGCTCGAGTGGAGAGAGTTCGGGTGGTAAGGCTCGAGTGGAGAGAGTTCGGGTGGTGAGGTCAAGTGGAGAGAGTTTAAGTTGAGATTCGAGTGGAGAGGTTCGAGTAGAGAGGGTTCGAGTGGAGAGTTTCGAGTGGAGAGGGTTTGAGTGGTACTGGGTTCGAGTAGAGAGGGTTTGAGTGGTACTGGTTTGAGTGGTGAGAGTTCGAGTAGAGAGGGTTTGAGTAGTACTGGATTCGAGTGGAGAGGGTTCAAGTAGTACCGGATTTGAGTAGTACTGGGTTCGAGTGAAGAGGGTTTGGGTGGTACTGGGTTCGATGGGAGAGGTTTGAGTGAAGAGGTTCGGGTGGTGAAGGTTCGAGTGTACAAAGTTTGTGTCGAGATTCGAGTGGAGAGGTTCGATGGGTACTGGGTTCGAGTAGAGAGGGTTTGAGTGGAGAGTACACCATCTATCTTCGAAGGTACACCATCTACCTCTCAAGAGGGGAAACCATCCACCACTAGAGAGAATACACCTTCCACCCCTCGAGTGGTACTGGGTTCGAGTTGACTGGGTTCGAGTACTACTAGGTTCGAGTGCTACTAGGTTCGAGTGCTACTGGGTTTGAGTGGAGAGGTTTGAGTCAAGGCGGATGGTTGATGTTCAAGGGGTGGCGAGGCAGATGGTTGATGGATCGAGGGGTGATGCCTCGAGGAGGATGGTTGATGGATCCAGGACCTCGAGGGTTAACGAATCGATGGAGAGGTCTGAGTGGTACTGAGTTTGAGTGGTAATGGGTTAGAGTAAAAAGGTTTGAGTGGTACTGGGTTTGAGTGGAGAGGGTTCGAATGAAGAGGGTTTGAGTGGAGATAGTTTGAGTCTAGCGGTTCGAGTAATAGGCATTTGAGTGGTACTGGGTTTGAGTGGAGGGGGTTCTAAAAGAGGGTTCGAGTGGAGAGGGTTCGAGTAGAGTGGGTCCGAAAGAGGTTTGAGTGATACTGGGTTCGAGTGGAGAGGTTCGATCGAAGAGGTTCCAGTGGTGAGGTTCCAGTGATGAGGAATCGAGTGGAGAGGGCTTGAGTAAAGAGGTTCGAGTGATACTATGTTCGAGTGGTACTGGGTTCGTGTAAAAGGAGGTTCGAATAAAGGAGGTTCGAGGTTTCGAGTGGAGAAGTTCGAGTGGAGAGGGTTTGAGTGGTGAAGGTACCATCTACCACTGGAGAGAGTACTATCCACACCTCAAGAAGTTTGTCAACCACCCTTTGAGGGTACACCATCTACTTCTTGAGAGGGTAAACCATCCACCACTGGAGAGAGTACACCTTTCATCCCTCAAGGGTACGCCATCAACGTCTCGAGAGGTGTACTAGCCATCGAGGGCACACCACCCCTCAAGAGGTCACACATCCACCCCTGTAGAGTACACCAGCCCTCGAGGGTACACCACCCCTTGAGAGAGTATAACACCGAGAGCGTTGAACCATCCACATTAGCTCTCAAACCATAACCCACTCGAGGCATATACCCCTCGAACATCCACAACACCACCATTCAAACCACCTATCCCTTGAACACCAACCATCCATTCCTGGAACCATCATCCCTCGAACCATCAGTTATTGAACATCCACCATGCCACCACTCGAACCATCCACCTCTCGAACATCAACCATTTGCCTCAAGGCCTCCCTACCACTCAAACCATCCACCCTTTGAACATCAACCATCTGCCTTGAGGAATGTTGATTCAGGGCATCTCCACTCGATTCATTAACCCTCAAGGCCCTGGAACCATCAACCATCCCCCTTGAGGCATCACCCTTTGACTCAAACCTCTTCACTCGAACCTCTACTCGAACCCTCACCACTCGAACCAGTACCACTTTAACCCTTTCCATTCGAATCCTCTATTTGAATCCTCTCCACTAGGCCCTCACCAATCGAACGCTCACCATGCAAACCTTCTCCAGTCAAATGCTCGCCACTCAAACCATCTCCACTCGAACCCAGTACCACTCGAACCCAGTACCACTCGGACCTCTCCATCGATCATTAACCCTTGAGGTCCTGGAACCATCAACCATCCTCCTTGAGGCATTACCCCTCGATCCATCAATCATCTGCCTCGCCACCACTCAAACCATCCACCCCTTGAACATCAACCATCTACTTCAACTCAAACATCTCCACTCGAACCCAGTACCACTTAAACCCCCTCGAAAGATGGTATACCATCTACCTCTCGAGAAGGCAAACCATTCACCACTGGAGAGAGTACACCTTCCACCCCTCAAGGGTACACCATCAACGTCTCGAGAGAGGTGTACCAGCCCTTGAGGGTACACCACCCCTCGAGAGGTCACACATCCACCCCTTTAGAGTACACTAGCCCTCGAGGGTACACCACCCCTCGAGAGAGAGTGTACTACTAAGAGCATCGAACCATCCACATTAACTCTCGAGGGGTACTGGGTTCAAGTAAAGAGTTTTGAGTGGAGAGGGTTCAAGTGGTGAGAGGTCGAGCGTTAAGCATTCGAGTGGTAAGGGTCGAGTGGAGAGGGTTAAAATAGAGGATTCAAATGGAAAGGATTCAAGTTGTACTGGTTCGAGTGGTGAGGTTCGATTAGAGGTTACAGTGAAGAGGTTTGAGTCAAGGGGTGATGCCTTGAGGGGTATGGTTGATGGTTCCATGGCCTCGAGGGTTAATGAATTGAGTGGAGATGCCTCAAATCAACACCCCTCAAGGAGGATGGTTGCTGTTCAAAGAGTGAATGGTTCGAGTGGTAGGGAGGCCTCGAGGCGAATGGTTGATGTTCGAGAGGTGGATGGTTTGAGTGGTGGCATGGTTGATGTTCAAGAACTGATGGTTCTAGGAATTGATGGTTGGTGCTCGAGGGATAGGTGGTTCGAATGGTGGTGTCGTGAATGGTTCGAGGGATATATGCCTCGAGTGGATCATGGTTCGAGGGCTAATGTGGATGGTTTGACACTCTCAGTGGTATACTCTCTTGAGGGGTGGTGTACCCTCGAGGGCTGGTGTACTCTAAAAAGGTGGATGTGTGACCTCTCGAGGGGTGGTGTACCCTCGAGCGCTGGTAAACCTCTCTCGAGACATTAATGGCTTACCCTCAAGGGGTGGAAGGTGTACCCTCTCCAGTGGTGGATGGTTTACCCTCTCGAGAGGTAGATGGTGTACCCTCGAATAGTGGTTGACAAACTTCTTGAGGGGTGGATAATACTCTCTCCAGTGGTGGATGGTATACCCCTCTCGAGGAGTGGATAGTACTCTCTCCAGTGGTGGATGGTATACCCCTCTCAAGGGGTGGAGAGTACTCTCTCCAGTGGTGAATGGTACCCTCACTACTCGACTCTCACCACTCAAACCCTTACCACTTGAAGTTCTCCACTTGGACCTTTTCACTTGTACCCTTGAACCTCCTCTACTCAAACTCTTTCCACACGAACCCAGTACCACTCAAACATAGTATCACTCGAACCTCTCTACTTGAACCTCTCCACTCGAACCTCTCTACTTGAACCTCTCCACTCGATTCCTCATCACTCGAACCTCACAACTAGAACCTCTTCGCTCGAACCTCTCCACTCAAACTTCTCCACTCGAACTTCTCTACTCAAACCCAGTATCACTCGAACCTTCTCCACTCGAACCCAGTATCACTCGAACCTTCTCCACTCGAACCCAGTATCACTCGAACCCTCTCCACTTGAACCTGGATCACTCAAACCTCTTTTAGACCCACTCTACTCGAAACCTCTCCACTTAAACCCTCTATTCGAACCCTCTCCACTCGAATCCTCTATTCGAACCCTCTAATCAAACAGAAAAATGCAACATAATCCACTCTATTTTCTGTTGGAATAGAGGGTTCAAATAGAGGGAAATGTTTGTGCTTTTTCCTCTATTCGAACCCTCTAATCATAACATTAACATAATCCATTTCATTTTAAATTTTTTCAAAAATAAAGGCTTACTTTGTAATACCAAGAGAAAGAAGTTCACCTTGTATTCTCTTCTTATGCGCTCTACATAAATGTCCAGATACAGTTCTCCCATATCAGAAATGATAGTCTGATCATAAACCAGAAAAAAGGACTCAACATTATGCCTTACACTCCCCACCCATCTTCTATTCTCCCTTTATTTCAAGTTCAAATCAATATGACCATAAAAATTTCAAAAAGTGGGGGTGCCAAACCTTACCACTTTCAGGATCTAAACTGACACAGAAGGTGGGATCTTCTCTCTAATATCGATTCAATGCTTTGGAGAAATTCTAGAGATCATGTATAGCTAAGAATGAAGAAGAGAAAAATGAAACCAAAACTTAGACTTAGACACGGTAGCTTTCCTTTCATTCATTCGGGAACAAAACCATGCAAACATATATAAAATAAACCATTAGATAACTCCAGTATATTCTTCTGACATAAACCTGCAAGTGATTTTTTTCCATTAATCTTCCAATTCATCCACAACTTCATTTCAGTGAGTCTAAACTGTAAACTCTAAATAACACAGGTGATTTTCCTTATCTAGACAATTCCATCTAATAAGCAGATATGAACTCCAACATTCTCATGCTCCCTATACAACCCAAATTAATTAGCAACATATCACCCAGGCACCTTTCATGTTAAAGAACAAACCGATATCATAGATATAAAAAAAAGGTTATCTAAGTGGGTTGTCATCATAGAATATCTACACATCTGCACTTGGATTTTGAACACATAACCTAAACTCATATAAAAGCTTAACCCAAGTATTTAGCAGTTCACAAGCCTAAGACTTGTATAGAGGTCACAAGCCTATACAAAACATCAACAGAAGGAGGATACTACAGGCGATTCTCACCTCTCCACTCCATTGCAGTGTAAAATATTCTCACACACATTAGAGAGGTCACAACTCCTCCTCAATTATGCAATCAAGTTATTTCTTTAAACAGTAAAACAACTCCCCATATCATAAACCTTATCTTGCAAAACCTCGACATTCTCTCTATCCATCGAAGAATAATTTTCCTACGGGCTCCCACACTAACTAACTGGATAATGTCCTAAAAAGCTCCAGATAATTAACTCTCAGAACATGTATGAGATCTAAGCCCATTTGTATGGCTTTGGAAGATTGTAGTATACAACTCCCTCAATCGAACCATTCTAGGAACCTTCAATCCATGCTCCAACATAACTCGTAATGACATTAATGCTTGCAGGAACAAAAATGAGCCTTACTATGCATCTTTAAATTGCAGCAAACATAAAAGATGTATTAAATTTTCAGTACTAGTTTGTTGATTGTCTAATAAGATCAGCAGTAAACCGGCTAAAAAAATGTTAGTTTTGAATACAAAAGCATTTATGCACATTGTAAAACTAAGATAAACAATTTCAAGGGATATAAGGACACCTCTAATTAGGTGATGTGACCTTTTAGCAACATTTTGCCACTACGGATAGTTATCTCTAGCATCTCAAAACCTTGATCAAGAAGACACTCAAAATATCACAAACAATTATCTCAGGTATCAAGAATGTCCTCTCTGAGAAAAGGTTTCAGATGATCTTTCCTTAGTTTCATCTTTCAACTCGTCCTAATTATTCGGCTTTGTTGTTGGTTCATCAATTGGGAAAGCAAAAAAAATGATTCAAACATGAGAGAGAAGCCATTACTTTGGGATATTTAGACAAGGGTGTCTTAGCTCCAAACTGCAAAAGAAGTTAGACAACACAAACGATATATTCCCATACATGGGATGGTTATTTCTATGATTGAGAACAAGCAAACACATGCAACTTGGTTTTAAAAAAACCTGATTGGACCTCCACAGCAAGAATGCAATTTCACCTCTAATCCACAGATGGGCGTAGATAATGTACACAATGAAAGCAGCATCTATACAGTCAAAATTAAAACTTTTCAGTTCATACAAAAAATCATATGTATGTCATATTAATGTTATAAACTAAGTTCTCTTAGCTGGGATGAACTGAAATTGATCAATCTAAGTGCATCTTTCTCCAACCATAAAGGAAGGACTACACAATGTAAGTGGCTAGTGGAATAAGGATCCAGATAAAAGAAAAGAAGTACACGTAGCATTCTAAATTCTAGCTCATATTATCCCTTTAACTCACAGATAGAAACAGAACCTAAGAGATGTAGTCTGCATTCCAATTTTAAAATCTCAGGCAAGCCTAATTCATAACCCAAATTGAATTGGACAAGTACACAAATATGAAATAATCATGCACTAAGAATCATTCATATCCTGATTAACTCTTAATCGTAAACAAAATTGATAATAAACATATATAAACAAAGATTGCAAAGACATGTCTACAAGGATCCTAATCAAACAAACAACATATAAATCAGTATATAGACGAGCATCAAACAGGCACATAGGAGCCATGAGTACTCCATAGGGCATAACTTGGAGCATACAAATAACCATTTTTAGCCAGATTTGCATCAGTGAAAACAAAAAAAAATCCTATCTCATTAAGGCGGAAATGCTCACTCTTTGAAAGATATCAGGCCATCATTATACGTGTCAAAAAGCATAAAGAACTCCGAAGTTTAAACTACACATAAGCTCAATGTCAAGAAATATGAATTTTTTTAACTAAAATACCTTCTCAGGAGGGCTTCTCATGCGACTCTATTTCCCATAATTGAAGAATATTTTTCTCATGTAAGCCTCTGGCAGCAACAAAAAATCCACATACCAATTCGGCCTTTAGAGTTCAGTCAATACAAAGTCAAAATCAAATCAAAATTATGGGTTACCTCCAAAAACAAATCTTGATTGACTTTTGGGGACTTCGCAGTGATCGGCTACTACTGCTACGGACCCATCGGCGTATGATAGAGAAGTGGAGCTTGAATAAGAAAAAGTGTTGAGAGAGAGGCCAATGACGGAGCTTGTTATGATTTCGAAGAGTAGTTCATGAAGGAGCCCTTGGTGCTACTGGTGTCAGTATGCAGCAGCGGCAGCGACGGAGGTGGTGGTGGCGGTAGGGTGGAGTAGTTGTGGGATTGGAAGGAGTGAAGAGTGGGAAGACGGTGGTGAGATCGCCGGAGTACAGAAACAACCTGAAAATCTTTGGAAGAACACAGTAACGACTTGGAACTGGAAGAATTCCTCGAACTCTAACTTGAACTGTACCAAAAAGGGCCTGAAAACCTCCTCCTCCGCATCGAAAACGATGTAGCTATCACAATACAACAACTGCGAATCCAAAAATCTACCGTCCGCCGCTTCGCCAGTCACGGAAACTTCGCCACCATCAGCAACATCCTCGAGCACCAAAATTTCTGCTTGAAGAAAACAACTCCGGTGAAGAAGAAAAAGGGGAAATTTTGCGATGGAGAAGAAGAGGAGAAAGACAATGAATTAGAATATGGCAAAACAGTGTCGTTTTGCAAGGTAAGGAAGTCAAATAATTACTCAAATACCACCGGTTGACAGACAAAATGCAAAAATATCTATTATAGGGTGCTTGGGAATAGTATAAATAAGAAGGTATGTCATTCATTTTGATTCATTCACTATTATTCCTGATTATTGACGTTAATTACTAACTTTATCATCGAAGGGTCTTTCCCATAATTCTGGGGGCCTTGTTTTGCAGGTCACGACAGGGGAGTTGGCAGTGCAGCCCAATTGATTTTGAGATACATCAATTAGTACCGACTGTGGGGATCGAAAGATGATATGGGTTGCTATAAACCTCTCCTCCATGGCTACAAGCATAGCAATCGGGGTGTCTTGGCTTTTTATTTGCATTTTCATGTGGATTCGTATCACTTTTTATGATCACTCATGAATCACATTTGCTCTCTGTACGGCTTTGATTGCATTCCTGCTTTTGCAAAATTCTATTATACATCCTTCTTGGGGAAAGTTTCTATCCTCCGATTCAGATCTACTTGTGGGTTACTTTATATATGTGTTAAGGAATTGGAATTGGATTTGTATTCTTACCATAATTGTAGATGTAATTGTATTCTATTACATTTTCCTAGCTTCTATAGGTATCATGTACTACTATATAATGTATCATGAATAAAGGCACACAATTATTACCCTTATTTTCTACCATATGCCATTCAGAAGCTACAAGGTGTTCCTAAGAAACTATGCACCTCTTCAACAGTTGTATGGCTTTTCAATCCTTTCACATTTACTATTGGAACACGTGGAAATTGTGAACCCAATGTCCGTGCCATGATTCTTTAGATAATCATCTATCTCATGAATTGTAAGATATGTCAAGTTGCTTCCTTTTTCTCTCTGCGAGTCCTACATCGTTGAAGATCCTGGTGGCGATCTCGTGAGCGTTCTGCTCAGATAATTGGTTTTCCTCCATAGACGGTGAGATGCTGCTGAAGGCCACTTCGGCAGAGTTCTCGCAGGACGAGGCAGGCTCTTCTCGAGACGCTGAAGCCTACCAGTTCGACTCCTCGAAACCAAAGAATGCTTATCAGCAGCATCTACCCTGTCTTTGGTTTCTTTACTCCTATTTTTGATTGGAGGATTGCAAAAGGCATCATTTTGTGTTTATAAATTGACTTCCCTCTTTTATTCTCATTGCATATCATTTCATATCTTTGTCTAGCTTTGAGAGCTGAATGGTTTGCATCTATATACAAATTGTCATAGCAAGTGCTCCTCGTTGTGACTAAAAGTGCATCTAGTGCTAGCTTGGATGGATTCTAATAGCTATAACCTAGATGATGATGACTTATGTTGGATACAGCTTTATGTTTCTTTTGTATTCCTTACCCGCTCCTTGCAGATACGCCGGACTTAGACAAGGATTGTTGTTGACAACACATACTAATCAGGGGATTACCATCAAATAAGTTTTTGAGAAAAGTACATATATAACCCTATATAATTGTTGAAAGTGCAGATATAACCCTGCAATAATGAAAGTGCAGATATAAACCTGCGGTAATTGAAAGTGCAAATATAACCCTGGTTAGTCAATGCCGGAAATAATGGCTTTAGGGTTATATTTGCACATATGTATAATAGTTAGGGTTATATTTTCACATATGTATAATATTTAGGGTTATATTTGCACATATGTATAATAGTTAGGGTTATATTTTCACATATGTACAATAGTTAGGGTTATATTTGCACTAAAAAACAACTCAGGATTATATTTGCACTTTCTCTAACATATAGGGTTATATTTGCATATTACCCTAGGTTTTTATTCCACCATTTTCCTTTCTTCTTCCCTTCTAGGATTTCTAATCCACCTAAAATTAAACACGAAATGCGAGCCTTAAGTTTTATTTTTTTAATGTGATCTTTTATCAGTGATTTCTTGTTTTGTTGATCACTTTAGACTTTCGCTGCTTGGTATATGCAGTATGCGTGTATGTTAATGTCAGGTGGATATTTATACCATTTTAGTGTATTAAAACAAGAATTAAGTAACCAAGATTTAATTACTTGGAGTTATGGATGAATGATCCATTGGCTTTGTTTCTATATTGCCATGGTTTTTCAGTTTTTGGGATAATGTAGGAAATATTTTGTGAATATCTTTTTGCAATATTATTAAACCATAGATAGAATTCCTTAGATAGAATCATTTTCCTTACTTGACTCTATAAATACTGTCTATATATTGTACCCTTGTACCATTAATGAAAATACATATTCATATTTTATATGGTATTAGAATCTAAATCTTGAGACCCTAAATTTTCCTTACTCATAAAAGACCATCGCCGCCGCCGCCCCCCCTTCTCCGTCTGCCGCCACCGTGCTAATCACCGCCACCGCCGTGTTATGTCTCCATCCCACCACTCACCGCTCTCTGTGGTTCCAAACCGCTACTCCGCACCTCATCCCGCTCCAGACGGCCGCTACCCACTCAGGACCGCTGCCCCACTCTATCGCGCTCCCGCTCCACGCTCTGCGCTCTATCTGCTTTGGACCCCTTCAAGATTTTGTGATTCCAGACCACTCCGAGCCTTCTCGGAACACCACTCCATTCCAACGCACGTCACCGCTCTGCGGCTCCATGCGTCGTCGCCACCTGTGTTCGAATAGATCTGATTAATCTAGTCACCGCCACTCCTCTCTTGCAGGTGGCGCCGCTGCCGTAGTATCGGACTCCGATCGATCCACCTTCAGCCCGGCACTTTCCAAGGAGCAATGGAGTACGATTTTAAACATGTTTTCTAAGTTAAATTCTTCTGACAATCTGTCAGGTAAGACTACTTTACCTTGGATTCTTGATACCGGTGCATCATATTATATGACCGGTTATAGGGATCTTCTTCATGATATTAAGCATGCCACAAATGTAGATGTTATCCTCCCCGATGGCTCCATTTCAACTGTTGTTAAACATGGAAAGATTTGTTTCAGAAATATTGTCGTGAATCGAGTTCTTTTTATTTCGGCATTACGATGCAATTTGCTATCGTTTGCCAAGTTAACTGCTGCTTTAAAAATGTCTAGTATTGCTTACCAAAAAATTATGTATACTACATGATATCAGCACGAGGAAAGTGATTGGTGCGGGGTGAACAACGAGGAGGGGTTTATTGGTTGCGCATATTGGGATTTTTTGGGTCTACACAGCCGTCCTTGCCCATTGATGCTTTAGTGTCTTCATCTACTTTGTAGCATCAACGTTTTGGGAATTCTTCCTCATCGATGTTGTCTTCTATCCCAGTCATTTCTTTACATGAGTGATTTTAATAAATCTGTTCCCTGCTCGGTATGTCATCGCGTAAAACTATCTAGAAATTGTTTCCCTGTTAATTCTGCTAAGGCTAGTCATTTGTATGAACTTATTCATTGTGATGTTTGGGGGCCTTATGGTTTACCCTCTTTTAGCGGAGCATTTTTATTTTTGACTATAGTTGATGACTATTCCCAAGGTGTTTGGGTTTATTTATTAGTTTCTATGTCTCAAGTACCATTGAAGATGAAGGAGTTCTTTGCATTTGTTCAGACACAGTTTGGCCTACCCATTCAACGAGTTTGGGAAGACAACGGAACTAAATTCCTGTCTCTTAGATAATTTTTTTGGAGAAAGGTGTTTGTTTTGAGACCTCTGTGGTCTACACATCTCAACAAAATGGGCGTGTAGAACGGAAGCACAGATATATCCTTAATGTTGCTCGTGCACTTTGTTTTCAAGCTTATTTGCCTATCGACTTTTGGGGAGAATGCATTCTTACAGTGGCTTACCTAATCAATCGCACACCAACACCTGTCTTAGATGGCCAAACACCTCTTCACTTTATGTACAGTTGCGCACCAGATTACAGCCATATCCGTGTGTTCGATTCATTGTGCTTTTCCTCTCAGCTTCCACGGCCGTGTGATAAGTTTTCATCTAGAAGTCGGAAGTGCATCTTCCTTGGCTACCCTGTTGACAAGAAAGCTTGGCGTGTTTACGACTTGGAGTCTCGAACTGTATTTGACAGCCTAGCTGTAATTTTTAATGAAATTGTTTCCCGCTTGCTCCTGCTTCTGCAAATTCATCATCAGCTGGTCTCTTGTTATCTTTGTCACCAGCTAACTTTTACGGTTCTGTGCCTAAGCCGTTCAACCTGGAGGAGTTGCCCAGTCCTGATGCAACGCAATAAGCAAAGCTGAGCCCGATCGTGACCGATCGACCAGAGGCGACTGAGGCTACTCGCTACGGACCAGGGCTGACCGAGGCCACTAGCTATGGACCGGGGCCGACTGAGGCTGCTTGCATAAAACTGTGGCTAGCTCTCCTGTCACGGTCGTCTGTGGCCGTTTACCCAGAACCGCAACCAGCGCCGCGGCCATCCATGGTCACTCGCCCAGAACCACAACCAGCTCTTCCTAAGCTCTAGTCGCATCCGTCTGTGGTCTATCCTGCCGAGACAGTGCCTGCTCCACTTCCAACTGCTCCATCAGTTGTACGGCCTCCCAACACTCATCTTTGTCAGCCTCTAACTAAATTTAAAGACTACATCTGCACTGCTACTCGCTCCATAAAATCCCATTTTACTGATCCCGCATCCTCGAATTCACTGTCCTTAGGTATGCGTTACCCTATTGCTGATTATGTTTCTTGTAGTAATTTTTTGGTTTTTTGCATTCTAGATTTTTGGCTACAGTGATAGATAATGTTGATCCGGTTACTTTTTCTGATACTTATCGCTATGCTCATAGTCGTGCGGCTATGCCCGATGAGATTAATGCCCTAGAGTGTAATAATACGTAGGTTCTTTCTCCTCTTCCTCCTGGCAAGAAGACTATTGGTTGTAAGTGGGTTTATCAAACTAAGTTTAAGTCTGATGGTTCTATTGAGTGTTACAAGGCTTGTTTAGCAAATGTCTTGGTAATCGTCAGATTGAGAGGACTGACTTTACTGAGACATTTGCTCCTGTTGCCAAGATGAGTTTTGTTCATCTTTTCTTAGTTGTTGCTGCTATTCGTGGTTGGGATCTTCATCAGATGGACGTTCACAATGCATTTTTGCATGGTGATCTTGAGGAGGAGGTGTACATGCATCCACCTCTCAGTTATACACTTTCGGCACTTGGGTTGGTTTGCAAGCTTTGCAAATCTCTTTGCGATTTACGCCAGGCTCCGCGGAATTGGTTTGCTAAACTTGTAGTGGATCTCTGCCTCTTTGGGTTTGTTCAGAGTAAGGCGGATTACTCTTTGTTTTCTTACTTGAAGAATGGTGTTTCTCTTCATATATTGGTTTATGTTGATGTTCTTATCATTGTTGGTTCCTCTCCCGAGATGATGACCAAGTTCAAAATGTATTTGTGCTCTTGTTTTCATATGAAGGATCTTGGTGCTCTGAAGTATTTCTTAGGCATTGAGATAGCTCGTCGGCCTGATGGGATGTTTCTGTCTCAGCGTAAATATGCCTTAGATATTTTTTCTGATACTGGCTTGTTGGCAGCTAAGCTCACCAATGCATGTATACTCGGATTCACCAATGCGTACATACAAAAGATTTCCATCGTTAAATATATGTACAAATCTCAAATATCGTAGTATAATATTTTAAATAATTATACATAACAAATTGCTCAATATGATTTTGCTGTAAATAACCAAAACCATTGGCATGCATAGTTTCCATTAGCATGCATAATTTCCATTAGCATGCGTATTAACCACATGCATTCATATCAATATTTCATGCATCTTAGTTTCCATAAATCAATGCATGCAATCGCAGACATACTAATTTTCAATCAATATAGATCAACAAATATCATTCGTTTCAAGACTGTTGGACATATATTGATTTTATCATGCGAAAATTAAATATCAAAATTGAACGAGCAATTAATATATGCAAGAATAATAAATTTTTATTAATTATTCAAGCATACAATCGAAAAGCTTAAATTACAAATAATCAAAGCATAAATCATGTTTCAAGTAATCACAAATTGATGGAGTCACGAGTAACACTCGCTGCCCTTGAAACGAATGAGTCCCGTCGTGGACACCGTTCCCTAGGATAAAACCATCGAAGGTAACAATTATCACGTAAGAGTTACCTCGGATTCACGCAAGGCCCGAAGGACTATCACCTTGACAGAGCACCAAATGGAAACTTCGAGAAAGACAGACAGAAGACTCAAGTTTAGAATATGGAGGGACTTGAGAAATGGTGTGTTTTCTGACTGACTTAGAGGCTCTATTTATACTACTCTAAGAGACCCTAATCATGGAAACGTGATTTTCTGATTTTCTGTAATTAGAGAAGAATATTCTCCAATCACCAACTCATCAAATCCGAGACATTCCATGAATACTCGAATCAAATCTGCTGGAAAAGGAAGAAATATTGGCACAAATATTCTTCATCGTATTAAACATGGTAAACCGCATATTTATTTAAGACAAGATATCTCACAAAATATGGAAGAATTTTGTTCTTATCTCTTAAGAATTACACACAAGCAATTCCATATATACTATGCGGTTGGGCCTTCCAGAGACTTCCATGCGGTCCATACGCATTTTGGACAGTCCAGAGAAAAACTAATTTGGGCCAATTTCCGCCTATTTTTTCCTCTTTCAAGAGTGATATTTAAAACATTCATATCTCATTCACCCTTGATCCGTTTTGAGAGTTTAAATAGTCAATTTTATAGTACTCGCGGAGGAGAACTCAAAAATGACATCCATTGACCCAAAATCTATTCGGGTCCCACTCAAAACAAAGCCCTAAAAGTTGATGAATTTTAACATTTTAACCATCATTTTCCAGCAATCCCCCACATGAATAGATATTGATGTAGGAATCAGAACAATCACGTCAGACATAGAGTTTGACTTGGTGATAGATTCATTTCGACAGCATAGATGCTGCATAGGATAAGTAGGTGTCACCCTTTGAACTTTCCCTTGAGAGAGTACACTTAGCCCATTGGTTAGGAAGTAGACGCGATGTCCTTGAACTTCCCCAACCGCTTGTGTGAATGACAATGCACTTCCCACCGACATCTTTCGTAGCCCTTGCGCTTTCCTCGGTTGTGTCCATTAATCAGGCCATGGCACACGCCTAGTTCTGTAAGGTTTCTAAAGAATTGCGTCCCAACAATTCCCTTTCGAAGCGGCCACACTTCTCGCTTACATAGGTGATTCTTGGTGTAAGAGCAGTTCCGCAAACTATTGCGCTCTTTCGAGTACTACATACTCGATGCCTTGAATCATTAAAAGCAATTTAATGCTTAACCTCCATTCACATCACTGTTTCTTCATCATAGGAATAAGACAGGAGGTATGAAACCCCCATAGTGATCGCGATGGGTCTTTGCAGTTTAGTTGTCCCTTTGAACCTAGATCTTGGGATCTCCAGTCACATAGGTTGGGTGTCCACGTACGTAACCCACCATTTATTGGACTTCGTCATATTCCTTTCGATGAGTTCTCAACTAACTCTCGATTCAATTTCTTCGTCAAGAAATTAATTCAATCCTTTCGTCAAAGAATCGCAACTCTTATCATATTGACCTTACGTAGTCAACATCGATAATTCTCGTAGAGAGTAGTCGTCCAATGGTAAAGTGTCTATGTCGAGACACACCATCATCGATATGGCTTTAAGCTACAAGCTTTACGCTACACCAATAAGCATACAAGTGCTTTGGTCATCCTAGGGTATATCTTTCCCAATTTTTTTCCCAACACAATGGACATAGATTCCTCTATGAATCTAGCATGAGAGAACCATTTCTCTAGAAAACTCAAGCCATATCCACTAGTCTCACACACAGCTTGTTTCCAGTGATCTTTTCTAGATTACTCGTGTATCATCTTACTATCTATTGTAAGAATAGTCTAATGTGCACTTTAATAAGTACAACAGACTATCAATGACTCTTGAGTTATCTTCTTAAGAGACACCTCACCTTTACAAAAAGGTAACTCATAATGTTTAGAGTCATTCCATTGAATACGACATATCTCCAAGAGACTCAATCATCGTATCAATTTTACTATCAATGAGAAAATCATAAATCAAAGACATAAATGACATGGTCATTTTTCGTGTCTCTTAGCGTATCTGCCTTCATCAACCTCATTGATTTAATATCACTGGCTAGAACAATTAGTTTGGTCACATGATGGATCATTTAGGAGCATTGAGCTTTTCATTTTGCTCTGTTCAGATTTTAATATCTAAATCTCCAAATAACCATTTAGGTCCATTAGATGTACTTCTAGCTTTCACAAAACCTTGATAGCAAGTACCATCACCCTTGGACTCATTCTCACGTCTAGAGAACACCCATCAAGTACACAAATATACTTACTAATTGTTCAAATCTACTAGTACTCTAGTGATTTGTACTCATGGTAGATCAATCTCTCTATTGATCACCACTTTCCACAAAAATTATTTCATGGAATCTCGTTTCCTTCGTTGGTTTATCCCTAATCCTTAATGATTTCATCTATTGACTCTTAAGTCCATTTAAGATAAATCAAGATCTTTAACAGAAACTTCCACAAAATACACTTTCCATCAAGATATATTTCTAGTTTCTGCATAATATTTCTTGTGAATTTCAAGAAATTGATAGCACTTCAACATTGTGCATATCTAGTAAAGATACTGTTTAAGTATTCCTTTTACTACATTCGCAATATGCCAACCCACACATTCAAAAGAACTTTTAGGATGGCTCTATGAGGAGCTTTATTTTCCTCCTTCTTGGGGTATCTTATTTAAAAGATCGCCAGCCAACTTAAAGGCTCCCCCACAACGCTTGATCATTTCTAACAATGACCTTGCAAATGTCTACATTGTGAATCACATTCCCCAAAAGATTCTATGTATTCACATCATGGTCACAGATAACCTCATATGTTTTCTGTGCATCACGTAAGTGGTTTCGTTAATATACAAACCCAACTTACTAAAAGTCCGTGTGTTCAATAATGAATCAAACACTAGGTTCTTACCCATGAAAGTTCTTTTAGGGCTAGATCCTTTCAACAATCAAAACACCTTCATGTATTGATCTTTTATCGTGAAAGTCTCTCTTATTCCTTCAACTCCATTGGGATTAGAGATAACTAAACTTCCCGATCTCAATTAATCGTTCTTCCTCGCATGTCCAATACCACCACCAATGTAGTATCAATCAATCGAGGATTCGATTAACTGGGCGCAGTGTGAATTTACTAACTCCGCACAATTTCATGCCCATTTTAAAGCCAAGTTTCAGTATAACTGTACTTTACTTTCAGACTACTCAAATCAAACTTGAGTGCCTTTATGCTCGAAACACATTCAAGTCCATTGCTCAACTCAAGTTTGAGTGCACTGTTCGACTTGATTTCGAGTTTACCCTTTTGGTAAAAGTTAAAGTCCTCCCGACTTGATCAACTTGATTCAAATCTCTCGTGGCGACTTTTTCACTTCAAGTACCTATCAAAATTCATATCGTCGTTGAATTTTTTTAGGTTTTCGTCTACCCCCCACATTGGGCTGGTTTTATTAAACATCCCCATACGTGTTAAGTTTCTCAAAACCTCGTGTCTTGGGGTTCCTAGACCAAATGTCTTAGGGTTACTCATCTCAGAATTCTAAGGCTTTCCAACCAAAATCTAGAGAATTGGCCAAATGTCTTGGGATTCCATATCTCATGATTCTTAGATTTTTCAACCATAAATCAAGAGATTTGACCAAAAGTCTCGGGATTCCCATTCTCAGGATTCTTAGTTTTCTCAACCAAATTCTTGAGATTTTCCCCTCAATTCTTTGATTACAAATAATCAAAGGTTTTTAGCATAGTCATGATAACTCATGCTTTAGGGTTTATACCATGGTTCACAAGAACCAATACCCTAGACATAGTCGTAAACTAATGTCTTCATATTCACATTTTTCAGGTCATACAAAATAACCAGAATATGTTGAACTTCGAGCCCATACGCTCTAGCTGTGCAATCTAACAATTGTCACTCATGAGCCATATGCTCGTAAACTATCAATCAAGATAGCCAATTATTGGGACAAGCCTTCTCAAACCTTTCATTGCATCAAAAGGGCACTTTCCCAAACAATTAATATAATCATAGCATATAAAAGCATAACCCAATTTTAGACACAACATAGATCTAAAATTTTTGTATATGCAGCTAAATCAAGTCCCTAAATGAACGAGAATACATCATGGATCAAATAACCCAATGTCACATACTTCATTCATGCACGAATATATTACACTCTTGCCGAGAGATGTCATGTTTAAGTGCAAATGAAGTTTACCATTTTATTGCATGCGATTCTCAGACCAAGCAGATAAAAGTCATGAATCACTAGCAGCACATTCTCACACAAAATGTGGTTTTAAATCTCTTAACCAACACGAGTAGCCCACACAACCAAATTACTATACCATGCAAAATAGGTATTTCAACATTTGATCAAGTATTTAAACAAATACTATAACATTTTGAGGGCTTAGGAAATTTAAATGTCTTATAATTTCCAACCATATGCACTGCTTTCATGTAATTGAATAATAATGTCTGATCCCAACTCATGGCATTTTTTTTCCCGTAAATTTAATTCAATCTTTCATGCAAAGAATCAAATATGATTTCTTACCATATCAACATTTAATCTCATAAGCATGAATATCAGGGAATTAGCATATTTCCATAATTGCGCCATGTAATTTAACATACATGCTCAACTCATTTTCCCACATAATTAAGGGATTAATATAACCAACTCCATTTACTATCAAATTCGATAGCCTTAGTGTACTGGACATATATGTGCAAATATTATTCACATAACACTCTTTGTAACAAAGTCTTGTTCACATCTAGATTCACGCAAATGGTTATCAAATATAATCCAAGCAATATATGTATATATAGCATATGCCATGATTCACTTTAATTAACGTGTATACGTACCATAGTTTGCAAAACCATGGTTACAACTCTTGACTCTTTTAGGTTGTCAAGCAAATCCTGTTGTATCTCCATGCCAAGTTTTTCTTCCATAAGAGATATACAACCGTGTATACTCGGATTCACCAATGCGTACATACAAAAGATTTCCATCGTTAAATATATGTACAAATCTCAAATATCGTAGTATAATATTTTAAATAATTATACATAACAAATTGCTCAATATGATTTTGTTGTAAATAACCAAAACCATTGGCATGCATAGTTTCCATTAGCATGCATAATTTCCGTTAGCATGCGTATTAACCACATGCATTCATATCAATATTTCATGCATCTTAGTTTCCATAAATCAATGCATGCAATCGTAGACATACTAATTTTCGATCAATATAGATCAACAAATATCATTCGTTTCAAGACTGTTGGACATATATTGATTTTATCATGCGAAAATTAAATATCAAAATTGAACGAGCAATTAATATATGCAAGAATAATAAATTTTTATTAATTATTCAAGCATACAATCGAAAAGCTTAAATTACAAATAATCAAAGCATAAATCATGTTTCAAGTAATCACAAATTGATGGAGTCACGAGTAACACTCGCTGCCCTTGAAACGAATGAGTCCCGTCGTGGACACCGTTCCCTAGGATAAAACCATCGAAGGTAACAATTATCACGTAAGAGTTACCTCGGATTCACGCAAGGCCCGAAGGACTATCACCTTGACAGAGCACCAAATGGAAACTTCGAGAAAGACAGACAGAAGACTCAAGTTTAGAATATGGAGGGACTTGAGAAATGGTGTGTTTTCTGACTGACTTAGAGGCTCTATTTATACTACTCTAAGAGACCCTAATCATGGAAACGTGATATTTTGATTTTCTGTAATTAGAGAAGAATATTCTCCAATCACCAACTCATCAAATCCGAGACATTCCATGAATACTCGAATCAAATCTGCTGGAAAAGTTAGAAATATTGGCACAAATATTCTTCATCTTATTAAACATGGTAAACCGCATATTTATTTAAGACAAGATATCTCATAAAATATGGAAGAATTTTGTTCTTATCTCTTAAGAATTACACACAAGCAATTCCATATATACTATGCGGTTGGGCCTTCCAGAGACTTCCATGCGGTCCATACGCATTTTGGACAGTCCAGAGAAAAACTAATTTGGGCCAATTTCCGCCTATTTTTTCCTCTTTCAAGAGTGATATTTAAAACATTCATATCTCATTCACCCTTGATCCGTTTTGAGAGTTTAAATAGTCAATTTTATAGTACTCGCGGAGGAGAACCCAAAAATGACATCCATTGACCCAAAATCTATTCGGGTCCCACTCAAAACAAAGCCCTAAAAGTTGACGAATTTCAACATTTTAACCATCATTTTCCAACAATATAGATATTAACATACCTGATAGCCTGAAATTGAAGATGAGTGTGGATACATATATGAATTAGTAAGTATATTGTACTGCAAACATGTAGACGAGTTTAAACTAATTTTACAATGCACAAAAGTGCATGATGTTAGAGATAAAACAAGAGGAAATTTAAAGTGTATGTTGTTTGGCTTACACGAGTGAGAGTTATGCATAATTAGATGAGTGCTAGTTATGGTGGTGTGAAAGAATTCAAAATCTTGCTGTCAACACTAAAACTCCGGTTCGAGTCCGCGTCCTTCAATAGCTCGTCGTTAACTTCTAGCCCTCGTCCTCGAGCATGCTAAAGCCGTCGAAGTTAAGCTCCTCGAAGATGGGTTCTCAAGCATGCAAAAACTGTCCAAGTTAAGTTCCTCGAAGCCGAGGTCCTCAATTGCCCATCCCTCGATGATCTCATTCATTGACACTTCAAAGTTGTCCATCTTCAAAGCCACCGGGGACCATCGATGGCTTCATTGACACTAGAAGCCATTATCGAGCTCTTCCGCCTTAAGAATCTTCTACCTCGAGCTTCCAGAATCCTTACCTACTAAACCAGAGAAGCCTCGTTTCTCTCTCTCTCTATAATTTCATTTCAATATTAAACATTATATGTCCATTTAATACTTAGCTTTACATGTAGCTTTCTGGATAATTACAATGTAGGAGTGTAGTTAAAGGCTCTGGATTGTATTTTGATTTAGAAAGATGAATGTTCTAGTGCCTTATGGTCATATCTGAAAGATCCGATTAATTCGAAGAATTTGCGAGAGTGAAAGTTTTTGTCGAAACCAGCTCTTATTCCACAACGAAACAAACTCGAAACCTTCCAACCTTTGTCTGAAGACTTTCGAAGCCTCGAGAGTTCAGCCATCGGCCACTCGCTGCTGCGTACTCAGACGCCACCGTCAGGAGCAATCGATAGTTGTATGTTTAACTCATTTCTAAAACCTTTTCGTTTTACGAGGTTTATCAATGACATGGGTTTTCAAAGACCATATACGATGGCTTTTAAGACTTCTAAAATATTGTATGAGGATGCCCAACAAGTGGAACTACTCATTTGACTATTGCTACTCAGCGTTTGTTGTTCTCGGCATTTATGTCCCTAGTAGCATTTTATTGCCCAGCACATGCTTTCGTCGTCGTCATTGAGCCGTTGGAAGGTTTGAAGTTTGTGTATAAAACCTCTCAAGCAACGTCCCTCGAGTTCATTGAAAGGTTCAGAGCTTTTCTTGACCATTTCCCCCCTCGAATGCTTATATTAGAAGGCTGGTCCTCGAGAGTGCATCGTCGAAGCCTCCACTCAAAAGCTTATTTGTCAAAGATCTCATAATCTAATTGTTGTGCGGAATGGAGAAAGAACAGAAAATATGAACGAAAATAACAAGACACAAGATTTACGTGGTTCACCAATTTGGCTACATCCACGGGAGACGAATTCACTAATTTTGTGCGGAACAGAATTAGAGTTGGTTTGCAGAGAGAAGAGAGACACTTTATATGCTGTCTCCACTAAACCCTAACAAACTGGGCCAAAAACACAATTCGGCCCAAATCAACAGCAGTCCAATAAAGAGACAAGCTATACCGTCGGACCGGGGGCGACTCCGCCCCCCCCCGGACCCCCAGGCCAGGGTCGCAGAAGCGGCTATTACAGTATTCAAGGCATACCAACAAATCTCCACCTTGACTTGAATCCTCAAAGTAGAAAACTCCAGATGCACCATTACAGTGCCAGATGAGTAGACTTCGCCCTCCACTCCCGGGACTGCCCATAGAGCACCTAATCAGCTCTGATGTTCAGCAAGTCCAAACAATGTTGAAACTTGCTATGTGGAACAGATTTGGTGAACATATCAGCGGGGTTATCTGCAGTTCCCACTTTCTTCACCCTGATTCTCCTCTCACTCCTCAAGAAATGATATCTGACATCAATATGCTTGGTCCTCTCATGATGGACCTGATCCTTGGCTAGGCAGATTGCACTCAAGCTGTCACAGTACACAGTAGCCTGATCATGATGTAGACCAAGATCACTAACTAGCCCTTTCATCCATATTCCCTCCTTTGCAGCCTCTGTCAGAGCCATGTACAATGCTTCCGTAGTAGACAATGTCACTGTAGGTTGCAAAGTCGCCTTCCAGCTAACCACAGAACCTCCCAAAGTGAATACATAACCAGTCATCGATCTCCTCGTGTCAACATCACCAGCATAATCAGAATCAGAGTAGTCTGTAACTAAGCACTCCGTATCACCTCCATAAATGAGACCCACATTAGACGTACCTCTAAGATACCTGAAGATCCTCTTCACAGCTTGCCAATGTTCCTTTCCCGGTTGCCCCATGAACCTGCTTACAACACTGACTGCCTGTGCTAAATCTGGCCTCGTGCAAACCATAGCATACATCAAGCTCCCCACCGCGCTGGCATAAGGAACCCGAGAAATATACTCCTTCTCCTCGTCTGACTGAGGAGCAAACATAGTGGTGAGATGAATATTTGCAGCACTAGGAGTGTCTATAGGCTTGGCTGTAGACATGCCAAACCTAGCCAACACTTTCTGAATGTAGCCTTTCTGTGACAAGAAAAGTTTCCGCTGACTTCGATCCCTAAGAATCTCCATTCCTAGTATCTTCCGAGCTGCACCCAGATCCTTCATCTCAAACTCAGCACTAAGAAGTCCTTTCAACTTCTGAACCTCGTGCTTACTCTTTGCGGCTACCAGCATGTCATCTACATAAAGCACCAGATAGATGAATGACCCATCTCTCAACCTGCTGTAGTAGACACAACAGTCATAAGCACACCTCGTATATCCCAGCTGAAGCATGTAACTGTCAAACTTCTTGTACCACTGCCTCGGAGACTGCTTAAGTCCATACAAAGACTTCTTCAACTTGCAAACATACTTTTCCTTGCCAGGAACCTGGAAACCATCTGGCTGAGTCATGTACAACTCTTCCTCCAACTCTCCATGTAGAAAAGCGGTCTTCACATCAAGTTGCTCGAGCTCCAAATCCAGATGTGTCACCAAGGCTAGTAACACTCTGATGGAAGTGTGTCTGACCACTGATGAGAAAATCTCATTATAGTCTACCCCCTCCCTTTGACTGAAACCTCTTGCAACAACTCTTGCCTTGTACTTGACTCCCTCTGCAGGTGATATTCCTTCCTTCTTCTTGAAAACCCATTTGCAACTGATTACCTTTCTCCCTTGAGGCTGTTTAACCAATTCCCATGTCTGATTCTTCTGAAGAGACTCCATCTCATCTCCCATTACAGCAAGCCATTTATCAGCATCAGTACATGAAGTAGCCTCTCTGAAGGTTGATGGCTCTTGAGTATCCACTTTCTCGGCAACTGACAGTGCATAACCCACCATATCCTCAAACCCATATCTCTTTGGCGCCCCAACTCCAACCCTCCTGGGTCGGTCATGAGCTAAACTACGGACTGTAGCTCCTGATGGTTGAGGATCTGGTGGTGGAGATTCCGGTATCTCAGATTCTGTCTGTGGCTCTTGATCCACCTCAAATTGTTCCAATCTATTTTCACCTTGAGTGACTTCAAGCTCCACCTGTTTATCAACTCCATTAGTTTCTGGCACAGCTGTGGGCTTCACCATAGATCTGAGCAAAGAATTTTCATCAAAGACAACGTCCCTGCTCAGAATAACCCTCTTCTCAGATGGAGACCATATCCTGGAGCCTTTAACTCCATCTCCATAACCCACAAAGACACCCTTCTTGGCTCGGGGCTCTAACTTACCATCACTAACATGATAATAAGATGTACAACCAAAAACTTTTAACTTGGAGTAATCAACAACTTTACCTGACCACAACTCCATAGGTATTTTGCACTCTATACCCGTGTGATGCCCGCGGTTGATCAGGTAACAAGCTGTACTCACTGCCTCTGCCCATAATCTTGTTTCCAAACCAGCATTAGAGAGCATGCACCTTGCTCTCGCCAGCAATGTCTGATTCATCCGCTCAGCTACGCCATTCTGCTGTGGCGTATTCCTGACTGTATGGTGACGAGCAATCCCTTCATCCCTACAAAACTGATCAAACTCAGACGAGCAGAATTCCAGCCCATTATCAGTTCGAAGCCTCTTGATCTTCTTCCCGGTCTGATTCTCCACCAAAGCTTTCCACTCCTTGAACTTCGAGAAAGCTTCACTCTTATGTTTCATCATGATAACCCAAGTCATCCTTGAGTAATCATCAATAAGAGAAACAAAGTACCTGTGACCTCCCAGTGACTCAACTCGGGAAGGTCCCCAACAATCAGAATGGATGTAATCCAATGTGCCCTTTGTTCTATGAATCACCTTAGGAAATTTGCTGCGGTGATGCTTCCCAAAAACACAATGCTCACAGAAGTACAAGCTCTTGACCTTGTGGCCACCAAGAAGATCATATTTCGACAGAATCTGCATCCCTCTTTCACCCATGTGACCAAGCCTCATATGCCATAACTTAGTCATATCATCCTGGTGAACCTCCGAAGATGCAACATTAACAGAATTCATAACCGTGGAACCTTGTAGAAAATACAAAGTACTATGCAGAACACCTTTTAGAACCAGCCTAGAACCTTTGCAGACACACATAACTCCATCACTCCCTGAGTAGACGAAACCCTTTCTATCCAACGTAGGAAGAGAAATCAGATTCTTTGTCATCGATGGAACATGCCTGACATCGTTCAAAGTACAGAGACTACCATCATGCGTCCTGATCTTGATTGAACCAATCCCAACTACCTTGCACGCAACACCATTTGTCGTAGTAATGATACCCTCAGCTTGCTCATAAGTTGGGAATAATCTCTCCTTGGGCATATATGGTAGGATGCCCCAGAATCAAGAAACCACGCATTAGAATGATTATTTTGCCCAGTATCAGCTAGAGCAAAATTATCTTCAGAACTGAAATCCCCTTCAGCCACAGCAGTAGTACCAGATGTACTCCCAGATTTACTAGCCTTCTTCGGACACTCCTTTTTCTAATGCCCCTTCTCCTTAAAGTAGTTACAAACATCATTGGCCTTGGGACCCTTTGAAGATGACTTCTTGCCCTTCTTCTTATTGCCGGTTTCCTTGCCTTTTGTGTTTCCGTCACTAGCAAACAAGCCAGTGGCCTGACTTTCTGTACCTGTACTGTTTGCCTTATGTCGCAACTCTCTACTATGGAGAGAGGATCGTACTTCCTCCAGAGACACAGAATCTTTACCAACAATAAATGACTGAACAAAATTCTCATACGAAAGTGGTAAAGAAACTAGCAAAATCAAAGCAGCATCTTCATCTTCAATTTTCACATCTATATTTCGCAATTCTAATAACAAAGTATTCAATTTCTCTAGATGGTCTCTGAGTTGCGTACCTTCCTGCATTTGGAGACCGAAGAGGCGTTGTTTCAGAAGCAACTTGTTGGTTAGAGATTTCGTCATATACAAACTCTCCAACTTCAGCCACAGTTGTGCAGCAGTCTCCTGATCTGAGACCTCAGTGATGATTTCGTCCGCGAGACACAGCATAATCGTCGAGTGTGCCTTTTCTTCCAGACTCACAACATCGCCAGAAATGCTCGCGAAATCCTTCGTCAGCGGAGTCCACAAACCTTGCTGTTTCAGCAAAGCTCGCATCTTGATCTGCCATAAACTGAAACTGTTTCTCCCAGTAAACTTGTCGATCTTCACATTCAACCCAGACATCTTTCTCCCCGATCAGCCCTGATCTGATGAGCCCAGAATCCGATACACCCACTACGGATCTCACCGGAAAAAGAAACCGCTCTAATACCAGTTTGTTGTGCAGAATGGAGAAAGAACAGAAAATATGAACGAAAATAACAAGACACAAGATTTACGTGGTTCACCAATTTGGCTACATCCACGGGAGACGAATTCACTAATTTTGTGCGGAACAGAATAAGAGTTGGTTTACAGAGAGAAGAGAGACACTTTATATGCTGTCTCCACTAAACCCTAACAAACTGGGCCAAAGACACAATTCGGCCCAAATCAACAGCAGTCCAATAAAGAGACAAGCTATACCATCGGACCGGGGGTGACTCCGCCCCCTCGGACCCCCAGGCCAGGCTCGCAGAAGCGGCTATTACAGTATTCAAGGCATACCAACACTAACAAGACTCTCCAAGGGCCCTCGCTACAACATTTGGTTCATCTTGTTCTATCTTTTCGCAGCACTCAACAGTGAACTTCTCGAGAACATCTCTGGGTAAGGATTAATTGCTCGAATAAAACCTTGCATGCCTAATTATTTTTTCAAGAAGACAGCTTGTTCTTGGTTGGAAACCTAGATGGAAATGGAAATGGCGCTTAATTTTTATTCTAACAAGTACTCCGAGAGTGTCGTAAACTCATAGCATGTGTTAAAGCAGAGCTGGCAACCTTCGACGGCTCTGCTATCAATCCTCGATCTCGTCTGCAGTCCCTCGAGCATCCCGTTACTCCTTCAAACATCTCGTTGGCCTCGATGTTGCTCTCAAATTTAGAGATGAAGCGCTAACTCGTCGAGATTTACGGCATTTCACCTCCACACCCAGAATCCAAGAAATATGTATGCTCGATGCTAGCACACACTACATTATACTTCGAAGGTTACGAAAGATATTTCTTGAGGTCTCGAGCTCTCTACCATCAACCCTTGAAGCCATCGTCGACCATCGAGAGCTTGTCTTTCACTACCTGGAAGCTTGTCCCGCTCGTAGCTGTCCTTTTGAAGCTTCCAGGCTTCACTTCCATGGCTTATCATATACTTATTATATAATTATTTTTAGGGTTGAGCAGCTGTGGAAGAAATTGTAGGCTTCGCCGAGGTACGCTTGAGACTACTATAAATAATATGTGGTTGCACATATCTTCTATGTTTTGCTTCATTTAATAATATTGCATTTGATAAACATTTGCATTGAGTATATTGGGAACACCCTGAATTAGATAGTCGCCCTTCTAAGTTGATAAACCCAGACACTCACCCTTTGTAATTGTTGGTATGCCTTGAATATTGTAATAGCCGCTTCTGCGACCCTGGCCTGGGGGTCCGGGGGGCGGCAGACGCCCCTGGCTAAACGGGGGTCTCGCTGATGCTGATAAATGGCTGATGTTGACAAATGGCTTGCTGCAATGGGAGATGAGATGGAGTCTTTTCAGAAGAATCAGACATGGGAATTGGTCAAACAGCCTCAAGGGAGAAAGGTAATCAGTTGCAAATGGGTTTTCAAGAAGAAGGAAGGAATATCACCTGCAGAGGAAGTCAAGTACAAGGCAAGAGTTGTTGCAAGGGGTTTCAGTCAAAGGGAGGGGGTAGACTACAATGAGATCTTCTCACCAGTGGTCAGACACACTTCCATCAGAGTGTTGCTAGCCTTGGTGACACATCAGGATTTGGAGCTCGAGCTACTTGATGTGAAGACCGCATTTCTACATGGAGAGTTGGAGGAAGAGTTGTACATGACTCGGCCAGATGGTTTCCAGGTTCCTGGCAAGGAAAAGTATGTTTGCAAGTTGAAGAAGTCTTTGTATGGACTTAAGCAGTCTCCAAGGCAGTGGTACAAGAAGTTTGACAGTTACATGCTTCAGCTGGGATATACGAGGTGTGCTTATGACTGTTGTGTCTACTACAGCAGGTTGAGAGATGGGTCATTCATCTATCTGGTGCTTTATGTAGATGACATGCTGGTAGCCGCAAAGAGTAAGCACGAGGTTCAGAAGTTGAAAGGACTTCTTAGTGCTGAGTTTGAGATGAAGGATCTAGGTGCAGCTCAGAAGATACTAGGAATGAAGATTCTTAGGGATCGAAGTCAGCGGAAGCTTTTCTTGTCACAGAAAGGCTACATTCAGAAAGTGTTGGCTAGGTTTGGCATGTCTACAGCCAAGCCTATAGACACTCCTAGTGCTGCAAATATTCATCTCACCACTATGTTTGCTCCTCAGTCAGACGAGGAGAAGGAGTATATGTCTTGGGTTCCTTATGCCAGCGCGGTGGGGAGCTTGATGTATGCTATGGTTTACACGAGGCCAGATTTAGCACATGCAGTCAGTGTTGTGAGCAGGTTCATGGGGCAACCGGGAAAGGAACATTGGCAAGCTGTGAAGAGGATCTTCAGGTATCTTAGAGGTACTTCTGATGTGGGTCTCATTTATGGAGGTGATACCTTGTGCTTAGTTACAGGCTACTCTGATTCTGATTATGCTAGTGATGTTGACACGAGGAGATCGATGACTGGTTATGTATTCACTTTGGGAGGTTCTGTGGTTAGCTGGAAGGAGACTTTGCAACTTACAGTAACCTTGTCTACTACGGAAGTAGAGTACATGGCTCTGACAGAGGCTGTAAAGGAGGGAATATGGCTGAAAGGGCTAGTTAGTGATCTTGGTCTACATCATGGTCAGGCTATTGTGTACTGTGACAGCTTGAGTACAATCTGCCTAGCCAAGGACCAGGTCCATCATAAGAGGACCAAGCATATTGATGTCAGATATCATTTCCTGAGGAATGAGAGGAGAATTAGGGTGAAGAAAGTGGGAACTGCTGATAACCCCGCTGATATGTTCACCAAACCTGTTCCACATAGCAAGTTTCAACATTGTTTGGACTTGCTGAACATTAGAGCTAATTAGGTGCTCTATGGGCAGTCCCGGGAGTGGAGGGCGAAGTCTACTCATCTGGCACTGTAATGGTGCATCTGGAGTTTTCTACTTTGAGGATTCAAGTCAAGGTGGAGATTTGTTGGTATGCCTTGTATACTGTAATGGCCGCTTCTGCGACCCTGGCCTGGGGGTCCGGGGGGCGGCAGACGCCCCCGGCTAAACGGGGGTCTCGCTTGGGCCGAATTGGGCCGAATTGCATTTTGGCCCAGTTTGTTAGGGTTTAGTGGAGACAGCATATAAATTGTCTCTCTCCTCTCTTTAAACACTAATTCTGTTCTGCACTTAGATAGGTAGAAATCTAGCCAATTTCTTGGCGTCTGTAACTTGCTACCTACTATAGTGAATCCGTCTCCCGTGGATGTAGCCAAAATTGGTGAACCATGTAAATCTTGTGTCTTGCTATTTTCGTTCATATTTTCTGTTCTTTCTCCATTCCGCACAACAGTAATACGTTTTACCATTTAGATTGGCACAACACAAGTCATTGCATTCACTATTTCGAAAGGTGATTTAAGTAGTCGCCAAAAGCCCCCGAGTTTACTGGATTAAAGATATTTTTTATAGTTAGTGAAGCCATTTGGGATTCTGTTTTTCAATTACCTGTGACTTTGAGTCTTTTTTAAGTGTTCTCTCCAATTATTGCTGAAGTGATTTGTTGGGTCAATTATTGCGGCTTACGTATTCATACTTTGAAATTTCATTACATGCGGTCGGAGAGGAACCATAGATTCTTATTCTAATGTGTATTACATGAATCTAATTCATGTAAAATACTTTTTGGGCTGGATTAAAATTATTTTAAATATTTTTCTTTCCAAATTTTAAATTAATTTTGGGGCAGTAACTATGCATAAATTAATAGTATGATATTTCTTTCTCATTTCAATTACCATTATCAAATGAGTTACATTGCTATTTGAGCAAAGTTATACTAAAACGGTTTCCCAATTCCTCGCACACTTATAATGTGCTTGCTCGACTCCTATTAATGGAGGAATGTTAAAAGAAAAAGGTTTGAGTTTAAGTATTCGATGTGATTCAACTTGCACTTTTCATATACGAGTATATGTTACTAGAATTTTTAGCTTAATGCAATTTTCGCAAATAGCTAGATGCCTCATTGTTGTTTTATCTAACATGATAATTGAAATTGGAGTAAGTGTTACTTCAACCCGTGTGATCTTGCAAGTTCTCGTACTATGAACGAGAGGATTGGTGCAACATATGTTATTTATTTGAGGAGATGCTTTATTTAAAACTCTCTATTACTTTGCATGGTTTTTGATATTGTTTTCTGGATAATGTGGTATTCGTTATTTAAGCCTCTCTATTACTCGGGATGGTTTTCGATATTGTTTTCTGATGGTGTGTTATTCATTATTTAAGCATCTCTATTACTTATGATGGTTTTCGATATTGTTTTCTGATGGTATGGTATTCATTATTATTTTGAACTGTGGGGGCATTATAGCATGAATTGGAGATGTGTGATATTTCTAAATGCATGGAAATGAGAAGAATATTCCTTTTGTTGCAATCGAAGTGCTAACCAGGTGCTACATTTTGCTGATAGATGAGTGGAACTTTTCCAAGTAATTGGATAGTTCACTATGGTTAGTCTCTATATTATTATGGCCCCTTTTCGGAAACCAGAAAACAAGTGGGCTGATGTCCTTTGACTGAGGAGGGTCGGGCACCCAAGTAGAGTCACCATTATAAATTGAAGAAAATCCCCCTCGATACCAGATTATTGATATTGTTTTTGCTCTTATGACCTTCATGGGGTTATTGACCTGATGATCGAGTGGTTTGCTCTTAAGCGGCACTCTAGATGTTATTTCAAGCTTTGGCTTATGATTGAGTGATTTGCTCTTAAGTGGCACTCTAGATGATATTTCTAGCTACGGTTGATGATCGAGTGGTTTTCTCTTAAGCGGCACTCTAGATGATGTTTCCAGCTACGGCTGATGATCGAGTGGTTTGCTCTTAAATGGCACTCTAGATGTTATTTCCAGCTACAGCTGATGATCAAGTGGTTGGCTCTTAAGCGGCACTCTAGATGTTACTTCCAGCTACAGGTGATGATCGAGTGGTTTGCTCTTAAGCGTCACTCTAGATGATAACTAGCTACGGCTGATGATGAAGTGGTTTGCTCTTAAGCGGAACTCTAGATGATATTTCCAACAATGGTGATGATCGAGTGGTTTTCTCTTAAGCGGCACTCTGGATGTTATTTTCAGCTACGGCTGATAATTGAGTGGTTTGCTCTTAAGCGGCACTCTAGATGTTATTTCCAGCTAAGGCTAATGATTGAGTGGTTTGCTGATAAGCAGCACTCTAGATGTTGATTCCAGCTAAGGCGGGTGATACGAGTGATACGCTGATAAGCTACTCTCTGTGTGATGGTTTGAGTACGATGATAAGTTACTCTCTATGTGATGGTTCAAGTATGTGGATAAGCTACCCTCTCTAGTGTTGGTTCGAGTACGCTGATAAGCAATTCTCTCTATGATGGTTTGAGAATGCTGATAAGATACTCTCTCTGTGATGGCTCAAGTATGTGGATAAGCTACCCTCTCTAGTGGTGGTTCGAGTACGCTGATAAGCTACCCTCTCTAGTGGTGGTTCGAGTATGCTGATAAGCTACTCTCTCTGTGATGAATTGAGTATGCTGATAACCTACACTTATTAGTCGAAAGTTAAAGGACACCCTCCTCGACTCTAGATTCATTATTAAAGAATCATACTCCCAACATTACATCCATATATGAGATTTATGATTATAACATGCATGCTCAGTGCTACATTTTTACCAACAGCTTGCTCAACTTCGTATGCCTAGAGTAACATGGTCTCAATCTACGTCGAGTCTAAAACTCTGTAGACTTGATCGAGTAAAATTACTTCAAGAATACCTTGATAAATATATAAATATTACAATATATAGCATGATATGCTGCAATGATAAACTCTCTCAAAGACTCCATGAGGGACTCAATAATGGAGCTTTATCGAGAAGTCCACCCTTGAAGTAGGAATCGTTATTTGCAAGATCTCCGAATATTGTACCATGGGCTTCGATAGTCCCTCACTGGATGCTGATTTCTTCCATGGAATGCCTGTTTTGCTCCACTATCCAGCTAACGCGAGCTTGAAATCTCCTTGCCTCATGTTGTGCGGAATGGAGAAAGAACAGAAAATATGAACGCAAATAACAAGACACAAGATTTACGTGGTTCACCAATTTGGCTACATCCACGGGAGACGGATTCACTATAATAGGTAGCAGGTTATAGACGCCAAGAAATTGACCAGATTTCTACCTATCTAAGTGCAGAACAGAATTAATGTTTACAGAGAGAAGAGAGACACTTTATATATTGTCTCCACTAAACCCTAACAAACTGGGATTAGAACAAAACACAACTCGGCCCAAATCAACATCAGTCCAAATTGGAATTGGAATTATATTCTTATCATAGTTGTAGATGTAGTTGTATTCCAGGCCAGGGTTGCAGAAGCAGCTATTACAGTATTCAAGGCATACCAACAAATCTCCACCTTGACTTGAATCCTCAAAGTAGAAAACTCCAGATGCACCATTACAGCGCCAGATGAGTAGACTTTGCCCTCCACTCCCGGGACTGCCCATAGAGCACCTAATCAGCTCTGATGTTCAGCAAGTCCAAACAGTGTTGAAACTTGCTATGTGGAACAGGTTTGGTGAACATATCAGTGGGGTTGTCAGCAGTTCCCACTTTCTTCACCCTGATTCTCCTCTCACTCCTCAGGAAATGATATCTGACATCAATATGCTTGGTCCTCTCATGATGGACCTAATCCTTAGCTAGGCAGATTGCACTCAAGCTGTCACAGTACACAGTAGCCTGATCATGATGTAGACCAAGATCACTAACTAGCCCTTTCAGCCATATTCCCTCCTTTGCAGCCTCTGTCAGAGCCATGTACTCTGCTTCCGTAGTAGACAACGTCACTGTAGGTTGCAAAGTCGCCTTCCAACTAACCACAGAACCTCCCAAAGTGAATACATAACCAGTCATCGATCTCCTCGTGTCAACATCACCAGCATAATCAGAATCAGAGTAGCCTGTAACTAAGCACTCCGTATCACCTCCATAAATGAGACCCACATCAGACGTACCTCTAAGATACCTGAAAATCCTCTTCACAGCTTGCCAATGTTCCTTTCCCGGTTGCCCCATGAACCTGCTCACAACACTGACTGCATGTGCTAAATCTGGCCTCGTGCAAACCATAGCATACATCAAGCTCCCCACCGCGCTGGCATAAGGAACCCGAGACATATACTCCTTCTCCTCGTCTGACTGAGGAGCAAACATAGTGGTGAGATAAATATTTGCAGCACTAGGAGTGTCCATAGGCTTGGCTGTAGACATGCCAAACCTAGCCAACACTTTCTGAATGTAGCCTTTCTGTGACAAGAAAAGCTTCCGGTGACTTCGATCCCTAAGAATCTCCATTCCTAGTATCTTCCGAGCTGCACCCAGATCCTTCATCTCAAACTCAGCACTAAGAAGTCCTTTCAACTTCTGAATCTCGTGCTTACTCTTTGCGGCTACCAGCATGTCATCTACATAAAGCACCAGATAGATGAACGACCCATCTCTCAACCTGCTATAGTAGACACAACAGTCATAAGCACACCTCGTATATCCCAGCTGAAGCATGTAACTGTCAAACTTCTTGTACCACTGCCTCGGAGACTGCTTAAGTCCATACAAAGACTTCTTCAACTTGCAAACATACTTTTCCTTGCCAGGAACTTGGAAACCATTTGGCTGAGTCATGTATATCTCTTCCTCCAACTCTCCATGTAGAAAAGCGGTCTTCACATCAAGTTGTTCAAGCTCCAAATCCTGATGTGTCACTATAACTAGCAATACCCTGATGGAAGTGTGTCTGACCACTGGTGAGAAAATCTCATTATAGTCTACCCCCTCCCTTTGACTGAAACCTCTTGCAACAACTCTTGCCTTGTACTTGACTCTCTCTGCAGGTGATATTCCTTCCTTCTTCTTGAAAACCCATTTGCAACTGATTACCTTTCTCCCTTGAGGCTGTTTGACCAATTCCCATGTCTGATTCTTCTGAAAAGACTTCATCTCATCTCCCATTGCAGCAAGCCATTTGTCAGCATCAGTACCTGAAGTAGCCTCTCTGAAGGTTGATGGCTCTTGAGTATCCACTTCCTCGGCAACTGACAGTGCATAACCCACCATATCCTCAAACCCATATCTCTTTGGCGCCCCAACTCCAACCCTCCTGGGTCGGTCCTGAGCTAAACTGCGGACTGTAGCTCCTGATGGTTGAGGATCTGGTGGTGGAGATTCCGGTATCTCAGATTCTGTCTGTGGCTCTCGATCCACCTCAAATTGTTCCAATCTATTTTCACCTTGAGTGACTTCAAGCTCCACCTGTTTATCAACTCCACTAGTTTCTGGCACAACTGTGGGCTTCACCATAGATCTAAGCAAAGAATTTTCATCAAAGACAACGTCCCTGCTCAGAATAACCTTCTTCTCAGATGGAGACCATATCCTGGAGCCTTTAACTCCATCTCCATAACCCACAAAGACACCCTTCTTGGCTCGGGGCTCCAACTTACCATCACTAACATGATAATAAGATGTACAACCAAAAAATTTTAACTTGGAGTAATCAACAACTTTACCTAACCACAACTCCATAGGTATTTTGCACTCTATACCCGTGTGAGGCCCGCGGTTGATCAGGTAACAAGCTGTACTCACCGCCTCTGCCCAGAATCTCGTTTCCAAACCAGCATTAGAGAGCATGCACCTCGCTCTCGCCAGCAATGTCTGATTCATCCGCTCAGCTACGCCATTCTGCTGTGGCGTATTCCTGACTGTATGATGACGAGCAATCCCTTCATCCCTACAGAACTGATCAAACTCAGACGAGCAGAATTCCAGCCCATTATCAGTTCGAAGCCTCTTGATCTTCTTCCCGGTCTGATTCTCCACCAAAGCTTTCCACTCCTTGAACTTCGAGAAAGCTTCACTCTTATGTTTCATCATGATAACCCAAGTCATCCTTGAGTAGTCATCAATCAGAGAAACAAAGTACCTGTGACCTCCCAGCGACTCAACTCGGGAAGGTCCCCAACAATCAGAATGGATGTAATCCAATGTGCCCTTTGTTCTATGAATCGCCTTAGGAAACTTGCTGCGGTGATGCTTCCCAAAAATGCAATGCTCACAGAAGTCCAAGCTCTTGATCCTGTGGCCACCAAGAAGATCATACTTCGACAGAATCTGCATCCCTCTTTCACCCATGTGACCAAGCCTCATATGCCATAACTTAGTCATATCATCCTGGTGAACCTCCGAAGATGCAACATTAACAGAATCCATAACCGTGGAACCTTGTAGAAAATACAAAGTACCATGCAGAACACCTTTCAGAACCAGCCTAGAACCTTTGCAGACACACAGAACTCCATCACTCCCTGAGTAGACGAAACCCTTTCTATCCAACGTAGGAAGAGAAATCAGATTCTTTGTCATCGATGGAACATGCCTGACATCGTTCAAAGTACAGAAACTACCATCATGCGTCCTGATCTTGATTGAACCAATCCCAACTACCTTGCACGCAACACCATTTGCCGTAGTAATGATGCCCTCAGCTTGCTCATAAGTTGAGAAATAATCTTTCCTTGGGCATATATGGTAAGATGCCCCAGAATCAAGAAACCACGCATAAGAATGATTATTTTGCCCAGTAACAGCTAGAGCAAAATCATCTTCAGAACTGAAATCCCCTTCAGCCACAGCAGCAGTACCAGATGTACTCCCAGATTTACTAGCCTTCTTCGGACACTCCTTTTTCCAATGCCCCTTCTCCTTACAGTAGTTACAAACATCATTGGCCTTGGGACCCTTTGAAGATGACTTCTTGCCCTTCTTCTTATTGCCGGTTTCCTTGCCTTTTGTGTTTCCGTCACTAGCAAACAAGCCAGTGGCCTGACTTTCTGTACCTGTACTGTTTGCCTTATGTCGCAACTCTCTACTATGGAGAGAGGATCTTACTTCCTCCAGAGACACAGAATCTTTACCAACAATAAATGACTGAACAAAATTCTCATACGAAAGTGGTAAAGAAACTAGCAAAATCAAAGCAGCATCTTCATCTTCAATTTTCACATCTATATTTCGCAATTCTAATAACAAAGTATTCAATTGCTCTAGATGGTCTCTGAGTTGTGTACCTTCCTGCATTCGGAGACCGAAGAGGCGTTGTTTCAGAAGCAGCTTGTTGGTTAGAGATTTCGTCATATACAAACTCTCCAACTTCAGCCACAGTTGTGCAGCAGTCTCCTGATCTGAGACCTCAGTGATAATTTCGTCCGCGAGACAAAGCATAATCGTCGAGTGTGCCTTTTCTTCCAGACTCATAACATCGCCAGAACTGCTCGCAAAATCCTTCGTCAGCGGAGTCCACAAACCTTGCTGTTTTAGCAAAGCTCACATCTTGATCTGCCATAAACTAAAACTGTTTCTCCCGGTAAACTTGTCGATCTTCACGTTCAACCCAGACATCTTTCTCCCCGATCAGCCCCGATCTGATGAGCCCAGAATCCGATATACCCACTACGGATATCGCCGAAAAAAGAAACCGCTCTGATACCAGTTTGTTGTGCGGAATGGAGAAAGAACAGAAAATATGAATGCAAATAACAAGACACAAGATTTACGTGGTTCACCAATTTGGCTACATCCACGGGAGATGGATTCACTATAATAGGTAGCAGGTTACAGACGCCAAGAAATTGACCAGATTTCTACCTATCTAAGTGCAGAACAGAATTAATGTTTACAGAGAGAAGAGAGACACTTTATATATGTCTCCACTAAACCCTAACAAACTGGGATTGGAACAAAACACAATTCGGCCCAAATCAACATCAGTCCAAATTGGAATTGGAATTATATTCTTATCATAATTGTAGATGTAGTTGTATTCCAGGCCAGGGTCGCAGAAGCAGCTATTACAGTATTCAAGGCATACCAACACCTCATATGGTCGGGATACTAGTATTACACCAGGATTCTAAATCTTTGTTCACGTTGTTTAAGTCCCACTTAACCCTCATTTACTCGAGGGATGGTCATAGTCAAAGGATAACGAGAATCTTCTAATGCTTCCTTCAGATTCATACACTACAAAGGCAACGAATAGAAATTCCCCAGTCTAGGCCAAAGAGAATCAAGTGCTAAAACTCTTTAGTCTGGGTCATCTTGATGGTGAAAACTTTGAGTAAAGAATGTTGCCACTAGTGTTGTATGCTTTCTCTAAGCCTCGCTTATGAATCTCAAAATTTTTACCCAGTTGATCATCGATGTTGAGGGCTCGCTATTAAACTCCCCCTTTTTAAAAGAAAATACATAGCTCGGAAGTACAAGATTTTGAGAGTCCCTTCGACGAGGGAGGAAAACTCGATATATTTGAGGATATGATATTAAGATAACTAAGGTACTCCTACGATGTTAACATATTCGAAGTTAAGTTGATTCGAATACTCGAACATAGTTATCATGTCTCAAGTTCTCTGGGGGCTCTTAATGATACTCTTATGAACTTAAGAGTTGGGTCGCAACCCAACTCATTAAATAATATCTTTGGTTAAACTTAGCCCAATATGGTGTAATCATGAATTGGTTAAGATTGTCATTTAATATGTATTTAATAAGAATTTGCGGTTACAGGCAATGACTGTTAGGATTTAATTAGTATAAATATGAAGGTATGTCATTCATTTTGATTCATTCACAATTACTCTTGAAATATTGAGATTAATTACTGACTTTATCATCAGAGGGCCTTTTCCCGGATAATTCGGAGGGCCTTGTTTTGCAGGTCACATCAGGGGAGTTAGCGGCGCAGCCCAATCGATCTTGAGATACATCACTCTTGTTCCTCTACATGATATTAAGAGGGATCAATTACATCTCTCGAATGAGACCTTTTAGACCTTTGACTTGGTTGGATGTTCTCTTCCAATAATTCTATTTCAAGTTCTTTAGTCCTAGGATACTTTCTTTTACCAATAGTTTTCTTCTTTCCCCTGTTGGAACTAGAGGATTGACTCTTCTTCATAGTCCTTGAGATACTTGATACTGCTTTTTTCGAGACTCCTGATTGACCTAGTCAATAGTGCACTTGAGGAAATTCTCTTAACCAATCCAGTATAGCTTCAACAGCTATTTTTTGGCTCCAAGTCTCGTGAACAAAGACTTTACGATTGTTAATCTAATTGCCAGCTGCTTGTTGAAGGAAGGTAGGAATATCTGTAATCAGTTTTGGGTGAGTGACACCATGATACAGTCCATGATCTTGAAGACTTTCAACTTAAACCTTGATAGTAGCATGAAAATGTTTATTCTCGGTATCTATAGGAGAGTTTTCATCGATTAAAGACTCAACTAGTGAGGAGTTCCTGTCCAATGTGTTGATCTTTTCTTCTAAAACTTCATTTAAAATACTATTCTTGTTTAGAATCATCTCATACGACGCGATATCTCCTTAAATTGAGACTGGAATTTGTAAGCTTCAGTCCGACTGAGATTAAGGCAAACTTCGATAATTGGAAGCCTTTTGGCGTCAGCGAGACATTAAGGAAGAGATTCGAATTCCTACGTTATGTAGTGGACTGTCTCTTGATAACTTCTCTCAGCAGGATCACAGTTATCAACAACTTTAAGGTGGTTGACCCTTTTATAACTCTTTGGACTTGAAAGGTGGGATGTGTCCCATTTTTCAATATGTTTAATTTTGTATTTGCATCAAAAATGTCCTTGATGATATTTTATATCGAGGGATGGTTGTTATCACACCAAGAGTCTAGTTCATTCTTCCACTTAACCAGATCCTACATTATTTGTATTTAATCCTCTCGTGTCTCAATCAATGCTTTTTGAGTCTCAGAAATTTGTTGACAAGCCTTTTTGAAAGCTCTCCTCAAAGTGTTATACTATGAAGACAAAAAGGAAATAAAAATTAAAAGGAGGATTCCATATAAGTAAGTAAAAGGGATACAAGAGGAGACCATCAAGGCAAGGTTTATATCTTATCCTACCCTAATTGTGCCAATCTTATCCTTATTGGTGGTTTCATCCTTGTCTGTCTCACCCTCGGTTGCCTTAGCCTCTGATTCGGATTCATGCGCCTTAGAAGCTTCATCGTGGGCTGAACCTTCGAGGGGGAAAGCACGAATTTCTTCGGCAGTATGAAACCGTTTCAAAGATTTCAGAGAACTCAGGAAGGCAGTTTGAAGTTTTCCATCTTTGACACCTTCATCCCATTTTTTGTCTAAAATGTCACCAACCTTAGGTTTTAGGAGAGACTTAAGGTATTTGACCTTGTCGGCTGGAAGGTGTTCGGAAAACAAGGGTAGTATTGCATCCTTAATCATGGAATGGAAACCCAGGTCTTGAGCTGTATCGAGGAGATCAACAAAGAAATTGTGGAGTTCTGGAGTTTTGAGAAGCTTGTCTTTGAAGGCCTCGAGCAATAAAACCTAAGCTTTAGGATTTTGAGTCTTCACCGGGTCTTCTCGATCCTTACTCAAATCTTCTCGAGCTTTGTCCAGATCTCTTTGTTGGAGAACAAACCTTTTTTTTAGCTTTGAAGGACTCAATGCTTTTTTGAGCTTCCATTAATTTATGAGATAGCTCTTTACCTTTCTATTAGGCTCCTTCAAGCTCTTGCTTCATCTTAGTTATTTCGGCATTCTGTTGCCAAATTTTCTCGTGAAGCTAGTTGACTGCTTGGTTTCTTATTTCGCCTTGTTTAGTACTTAGCACTGACAAGAGAGAAGTTTAAAATTGGGACACCTAATATATAAAATAACAAGAATGAATGATACATAGTAAGAGGAATAGGCGTGAAATTAAAATGTTGAAGATATGAACAAACCTCTGGATCTTTAATCAAGTCATTCACAGTCGGCATCTTAAATGCTATATTACTCATAGGTGCTCGAGGGATAAGGATGGTGTCGGGGGCTACTTGATCGTTATTCCCCTTCTTTGATAACTCATCTGTGACAGGCCTTCCTGTTCGTTTGAGTTAAGTTTCTCCTTAGGAGTGCCCACTTCTCGTACTTTTTATGCCTCTTGGTCTTGTGATAGGGGGTTTGAGAAGACATGAATTTCTTTAGAAGAGGGGGGGGTGAGGGGCATTGACCTTTTAAGATCTACCCTTCATCAAAGTTCCACTAAGACCTACTGAAAAATGAAGGAAAAATAAGTTAAAGGCAAGAATTGGAAATTTGTGTCTTAACTAAATTCATCAATAACATAAGTAGGAATTTCATTATTGAAACAACTTCGGAGGTCTCCGAAGGTTGAGGGTTTTCTGGAGGTGCCTTGAGAGAGGGTTCTCGAATAGGCTGGTTAGGTGGTTGTCGAGGTTTATCTCCTTTCTTTATGAGATTTATCCATTTTTACTCCCTTCTAAGCCCTCCTCGAAGATATGTTTCTAGCTTCTTCTTTTTTCAAGGTCTTCTTTGAGGGTTGCTCGTTGCAGTAGTCTTTTCTTTTCTATCTTCTGATAGACATATTTTTCATAAATTTTGGACGACTAGACAAAACCACCAACTTTTTCATCAGAATTGAGGGAGATTTTATAATCAATGGATGTCTCCGGTAGGTGTTTCCTGTCATCTTTGAGATCGTTGGGGCAAACATATTTCTTCTTCTTCAAAACTGCAACCGTTACCTTCGAGTTCTATTGGGGAACCTTATATCATGTGCTATCAAAAGAAAAGCCTATTTTCTTGTTTCTCCACCCAGCTGATTTGGAAGGAAGGTTGAAGGCTTTCTGCTTCCTCTGCTTAGTAGTCAACGTGATAGTATTGTCTGTTTCTTTGCCATTGTATGTCACGCTATACAATGAATGAAGTAATCTATACTTAGGCTTGATGTTGAGTTCGTCACACCTTGTCATGAACATCATATGACCACTATCACATTCAGATGAACTTGGGCATGGAAGACTTTGAAATCCCTCAAGAGTTTCGAGAATAAGGGAGGAAAAGGGAAACAGAGTCCTACTCGAAGATGCTTGTTGTAAATAACTGATCGCTCAACTGGTAGGTTTTCAGGAGATTCACCTGGACCTAAATATTGAAGATTGACATCAGGAGGGATTCTTTGATCTAAGGGAATGGTAGCCAGAAACTTTGAAACATCATTTGACCCCTCGACGGAAAAGAACCTACTGGAAGACGTTTTCACCTCTTTGGTTTTAGAAGTAGATACTTTCGAGGACCCTTGTTCTTGAATAGCATTTTCTTCCTTAAAAGAGGCTTTCGAAGAATTTCCCTCTTCGCATGCCAGAATTCGGAGCTTTATCCTTCCGGTAAAAGAGTGCTTTATGAATGAAAAGTTTTCCTCTAGCAGAGGCCAAATGTCAGGTAAGCCTGTAAGAGGCATATAAGTGATTGGAATTCCAACGGGATTGTAATTGGTACAACCAATATTATCATATTTCGTATCAGATTTTTCCGAATCACCCGATTCAAGGGTAGGATTTACTTGCTCATACAAATCAATTTCCTTTTCCCCTAATCTAGCTTCATCAATAAGTCCCCTCTCACCAGATCCCTTATTAGACACCTGAGTATTGGTAGCCATTACAACAATATTGGGGGAAAAGAAGAATGAAGAAGATAATAGGACTTACTATGTAGAGAGAAAAAGATGAATGAGATGATGGAAAGAAGAGAGAAGTTGGAGTGTTGGTTTAGAGTGTTGGCTATCTTCTTCGGATGACCTGCAAATGAAATGAGGAAAAAATGGAACAAGTAAACAATTAAAAAGTTCTGAATGGCAGCTAAAATAATGATTACCTTGGGAAGATTGAATTTTTTGAAAAGGAATGGGGGCTCTTCACACCTTGTTAGGGGAAAATCGATGTTCACATGCCACAACACAATTAGTGAGAACGCGCGTCTCTTTAAATTCCACAAAAAATTGAAAATAAGAAAACATAAATAACACATCGATGCTTAGTAGCAAACATGGGAGTAAATCTTCGTGAATTTCCATATCCTCGAAACACTGCTTCGAGTTTTCCTAGCCTCGAGGAGTTTTCAATTTTCTGGGGGCTCTTGATGATAGTCTAGCCCAGCCTAGCAGCCCAATATTTTAATTGGGCCTGGTGGTAATTTAATCCAGTAAGCTCAAAAGTTCTTTGGGATTATTTTACCTATTGGGCCAGATTTAGCCCAATAACCGGATTTGAGTATGTTAACCCTAATTCAGGTACCATATAACAAGTATAAATACCAGGTATGTATACACATTAAATAATGGTCTATTATGGTATTAAAACAGAGAAAACTAACTTAAGCATCAGAGATTGTTTCCTTGGGACTTCTCAGGGTTTATTCTCGTGCAAGTAGTGATCGAGGAGCTAAAAAATTTGGCTTAGCTGGTCTTTAGACGCACCAATGAATTTGGTCCCCTTCCTCTCTCTTTTTTGTCAAATGAACAAAATGTCTCGTATTGAAAAATACTTTTTTTTATAAAAAGTATGTCAAATCCATATGAGCAAGGAGATAAAATTTTATCATATAAATAAATTATAAAATACAATATTTAAATTAAAAAAGATTGGCGTTTAATTGAAAAAATATCTTAATTATTTCATAATGAAAATCATATTTTTCAAATCGGACTCTAGGAAGAATCACGCGAAAGATTAATTTGTTTTCCTTACTCCCTCGTTTCTCTGTTTTCATGTACGAACAGACTAACAAAGATCTTATTACTTTATTACTCCCTCCATTTCACTAAGAGTGACACACTTGCTTTATTGGGACATTTTTTTTAAATGACACACTTTTCATTTTTGGCAAGATTCCTACAATGTCATCCACTCATTCTATTTTTACTTTCTACACTCAATTTCAACCTCTCATTTACTTCATATTAATTCAAAAGTGTAAATCTAGTATGTCACTCTTAGTGAAACGGAGAGAGTATTTAATTAACGTTTAGCTAGTGTTTGTGCTTACTGCGCATATTATTCATCTCACTATCTCAGTCATCTTATAATAGATAGAGTGGGTCTCCTGACGGGCGTCATGTCCATAAGTTTATGCACAGGCCACTTATTTCTTATCTTATACATTGCATTTCTTAAATTACATACAAAATTTAAAATTTTTAAAAATAATTTTTATATCATATATTTATATATTTTCACATTCAAATACATATTATTACTTGTTTTAACTTATAAAATACAATATTTAAATTTTATAAAAAATTACAACATTTAAGTCAAATGCCCCTGAGCACTGTCCATAAGCTTATGGAAAGGCCGCCTTTCCTGAGACTTTCCCTAATAGATATTGTTTGCATTCTATCTGTCAATTGGGGGCATTTGAGTCATTTTGACTACCTTAAACTTAAAAAAATATCTAATTCTCTACTATGTATAATCAACCATAACTTATTAACATGCAAATATTATGATTTGTTACTGAATTTAATTCTACTATATATAATCAATCATAACTTGTTAAAATATATAACTTCTAACATATATTTAAAACTATAAATATCTTATTATAATATATATCTATATATATACATATATATATATTTGAATAAAATCCAAAAAAACACATAATCTGAAATAACAAAATGTTCAAATTTTTTTATACAATAATAGAGTACTTTTGATAGAAATATGTATACATACTCCTATTTATTTATTTATTTATATACGATAGACTAAATTATTTTTTTGGTCCCTGACATAGCATCTTATACCATGTTTTGGTCCCCGATTGCAAAACAACACTCGTTCAGTACCTCACAAATTCATAACGATTTGTATGGTCACCAAACTAGACTCCGGGTGATTTTCAGGTAGAATAAACTATTTTTTTGGTCCCTAACATATGATCTTATACCATCTTCTGGTCCCCAAACCCATTTTAAAACCACCTTGAAAACCGCCTTGGGGACCAAACAAATCGTTATGAATTTGTGGGGTACTAAACGAGAGTTGTTTTGCAATCGGGGACCAAAATATGGTATAAGATGCTATGTCAGGGACCAAAAAAATAATTTAGTCTATACGATAAAGTCTTATTTTAGACTGACTAATTGTTAAAAGAGAAAATTTTATAATTATTGAAACTAATAAGATCATTTGATATTTATTTTATTTATTGCAATGAGATATATGACTCAATAATATTTACAGGGTTAATGCTAATAAGGTCCACTCCACAGAAGCTCATTTGCCCTGATTTATTGCAATGAGATATATACATAAAATTTAACTTTATAATTCATATAACTTTACTTAAATGATTAAATTTTAAAATTTTTAATAAATCTTAATTTTAATATTTTTATTAATAATATATCGCATATGATACTCCAGTTGATATTAATTTAGAATCTATCCCCCCACGACGAAGAAGATATCGATGAGCATTTTCAATAATAAATTTAAAAAAAGAGATCGATAAGCATATTACAGGTCAGAGGCAATATAATCACCGGCCTTTTATCTTTCTAGTTTATTTCTTGCTGTCATCGCAACCATTTGGAAAGCTTTTCTTGCTTTTAAGAGGGATTTTTTTAATATAACGATTAAATAATAATTAAATCATAGGAAATACACTATTTCTCTAAATTTATGAAATAATTATGAGTCCGTCTTTTCATAAGTCATGGAAAGATCAATGTTTAAACTGTATATTTGAAGAAACGAAGATAAGATTTTCAGGTTGAATTAAATCGGATCATAAATTTATAATTTCCACACATTGCATGATAAATTTTAATTTTATAACTTAAAACTTTTAATTTTTCAATATTCTAATTAAACTCCATATTTCCATTAGTCTATGGAAAGACCGTCTTTCCCAGACTTTCCCAATAGTTATAATAAATTTTAATTCAAAAACTGATACTCTATAAATTAATAAATCTCATTACTAGTGAGAATTTCTCTAATCATATTTGTGATAAGTCTTTTGTGAATCATATACTTCCTAATATTTTAAACCGTCTTGTAAATCTTAGAAGAAATGAAAATAATCTATTCACCGAAGGAGTCTTATAAATAGACAATATAAGAACGAATTCCCTTGTTCAAGAGATTGATTGGTACAAGATATCTATTCGCCATCTATACAAACTCTATGTACGTTAACACGAAAATCAGATCAAATAAAGAAAGTTTGATGTGCATCATGCACCGAGTGCACGTGATATAAATTAAAATATATTAAAGTTTTAATCTTTTCATTGTAACTGCATAGCATTTAGTTTAATTTAATTTAATTTAAATCACGTATAAATAATGAGAATATCTCTTGTAAAATTGACTAACGGTTAGACTAATTATGAAAATATTGTCAAATTATAATTATTTATACATTATGATATATTTCAAAAGGTTTCTAAAGTTATAAAAATTCCATTTTAATAAATAAAATAAATATTAAATTACCTCAATAGTTACCTCAATTAATTATAAAATGACCCCATTTAACAATCAGGCGGTTTAAAATGAGATTTCGTACAAAATCATCAATCTAAATTTTCGAAAAGTGTAGTTTATGAATGGATTCATTTTCTGTGTATAAAAGCTAGAGATGAATATTGAATTGGTTAAATTCTCATTGATCAATACGTTTGATTTATACAGAAGAGGGAGAAGGCTAATCCTTAATTTCTAGTGATTCTGACAACTGTCTATCCAACTAATAAGGAAATAATATATACGAAATATATGCAGACAACTAATCAAAAGATACAACTAATATACAACTAATACCCTCCCACAAGCTCATGATCGAGGTCGAACATGAAGCTTGGATCGCAAGGTACCAAAACGAGAAGTCCCAACAGCCTTGGTGAAGATATCTGCAACCTGATCAACAGAACTAACATGTCTAACAACAAGATCTCCAGCCTGAACTTGCTCACGAACAAAATGAAAATTAATCTTGATGTGTTTCGACCGCTGATGAAAAACAGGATTGGCAGAAAGATAAGTAGCACTGAGATTGTCACAAAGAATAATAGGCGAACCACAAAAAAGAACATCCATTTCCTTGAGAAGCTGCTGAAGCCACAAGAGCTCAGCAGCCGCAAATGCAATAGCACGATACTCAGCCTCCGTGCTAGATCGAGCAACAACATTCTGTTTCTTCGACGCCCAGCTAACAACATTCCCACCATAGTAGACACAGAAACCACGCTGAGAGCGACAATCATCAACATCAGATGCCCAGCTAGCATCCGTGTAAGTAACCAGACGAGAATCACAAGAAGGCCAAAAGTGAAGACCTGTATCCAAAGAGCCCTTCAGGTAGCGCAAAATTCGTTTGACAGCAACCCAGTGAAGATCAGTAGGCTTCTGCATAAACTGGCAGACATGGTTGACAGAGTAGGACAGCTCCGGACGGGTAACTGTGGCATACTGTAGTGCTCCAACAATACTTTGGTACAGATGAACGTCCAGAAAAGGATCACCATCATGAATGAGCCGAGAGCCAGGAACCGCTGGAGAAGAAATAGGCTTAGCACCAAGCATTTTACTACGCTCCAACAATTCTAAAATGTACTTCTTCTGGGAAAGAAAGAGGCCACCCGAGTCTCAATGAACTTCAATACCCAAAAAGAAGTGTAATGCCCCCAAGTCCTTCAGAGAAAACACCGAGTGTAGATAGCGAATAAACTCATCAATAAAGGAAGAATTTGAACCAGTAACGATGAGGTCATCCACATTGATGAGAACAAACACAATTTCATAACCATGGTGCTTGATAAAGAGAGAAGTGTCAGAGATGCATTGCGTGAAACCATGTCGAAGAAGAGCTTGATGAAGTTTGTGAAACCAAGCTCGAGGAGCCTGTTTGAGCCCATAGATAGCTTTCCTGAATTTGCAAACATACGAAGGCCGAGCAGAAGAAGTGAAACCCGGAGACTGCTCCATGTAGACCGTCTCAGTAAGATCGCCATTGAGAAAGGCATTGTTGATATCCACCTGCCGGAGAGGCCAGTTATGCGTGATAGCAAGACTAAGAACAACCCGAATAGTAGTAGGTTTGATGACAGGGCTGAAAGTCTCGAAATAGTCCACACCTTCCTCCTGATTAAACCCTTTTGCCACAAGATGAGCTTTGTATCTCTCAATGGAACCATCAAACTTCTTCTTTATCCTGAAAACCCACTTACAACCAACAAGATTATCAGAAGGGGGCCGAGGGACGAGGTCCCAAGTCCCATTATTCAATAAGGCATCATATTCTACTTGCATTGCATGTTGCCACTGAGGATTTTTCTTGGCCTGAAGGTAGGTTTTCGGTTCAAGATCAAGAGAGTCAATGGGAAAGGAGTGTTTAGTAGCAAGTAGGGGTTTTGGTTTAAGAGAGTTGGTGGATGCTCGAGTGGTCATATGATGATGAGAAGTGGCGGAGGGACGAAAATAAGATGGTGCGTTGTGATAGGGAACAATATCGGTGGAAGTGGGTGAGGAGGAAGCAGAAACCGACGTGAGGGGAGAGATGGAATCAACCGGTGATGATATGGGCGGTGACTGCGCAGTGGCAGCCGACACGGGTGATATAGGCGGTGACTGCGCAGAGGCAGCCAACGAGGGTGAAATGGATGGTGACTGCGCAAAGGCGAAAGACTGATCGGAGTTGGCCGGAGAGGGAAGTGTAGAGGGGGCTGAGACGAGGGTTCAGAAGAGAGGTGATGAACGGTGTCTAACATAGACAAATCATAGACCAGAGTGGTGGTAAGTTTAGCTTGAGAGTGGTGCAAGGGAAACGGGAAAGAAGACTCATAAAAAACAACATGACGAGCAGTATAAGTTCGGGAGGATGGAACATGATAGCACAGATAACCTTTGTGTTTGGCACTGTAACCCAGGAATATGCAAGCAACTGAACGGAACTCTAGCTTGTTGTTATTGTAGGGACGTAGGTAAGGGAAACAGAGACAACCAAATGACTTGAAAAAGGCATAGTCTGGTTTTCAGTTGTAGAGACGAGAGTAGGGTGAGTCATGGTTAAAGGTTGGAGTAATGGTGTGATTGGATAGATATATGGCTGTGTGAAAGGCTTGTTCCCAGAACTCAATAGGAAGAATGGAGTGTGCCAAGAGGGAAAGACCCTTTTCAATAACAATGCGATTTCGTCGTTCAGAAGCGCCATTTTGTTCAGGGGTATTGGGAGAAGAGACACGATGGAGAATTCCATGAGTTTGAAGAAAAGATGACACATTTCGATATTCACCCCCCCCCCCAATCAGATTGTAAAGCTTTGATTTTGGTTGAAAATTGAGTCTCTACCATGGTTTTGAAGAGAGTGAAGGCAGAAAAGACTTGTGATTTTGTGGCAAGAAAGTAAACCCATATAAATTTAGTGCAATCATCAATAAATAACACAAAGTAACGATTTCCATTTAAAGATGGAATGAAAGCAGGTCCCCAAACATCAGAATACACTAAATCAAAAGGTTTAACGGAAGGAACATGAGATGCAGGAAGATGAAATCTATGACTTTTGCCTAACTGACACGCAGTACATAAAGGGAAAGTTTTATTTGTGGAAACAGGTAAAGAGAAATCTAAAAGATGTCGACGCAAAATAGACTCATGGGGATGACCAAACCGATGATGCCAACAAGCGACAGAAGCCTTTTCACCGACAAAGACATGGGGGGAGGACGAGTGGACGGGGAGCCGATAGAGACCATTTTCAACCACTCCCTGGAGTAGTTTTCTTCCCTAAGAGTCCTTAACAAGGCAATGATTAGCAAGGAGTTCAACAGAGACATTATTATCTTTGCAAAGTTGAGACACACTAAGCAAGTTTTGGGAGATTTTAGGCACGACAAGAATATTGTTAAGGGAAAGTTTAGAAGCATCATGCAAAGCAGGTAAAGTATAAGTACCAGTATGAGTGATGGGAAGAGACTCACCATTGCCAACAATGAGATTGTCAGATCCAGCATAGTCTGATGAGATATCAAGGCCACCGAGATCAGCAGTTACATGATTTGAAGCGCCAGAATCGACCACCCACGGATCAGTTATGGCAGACGGGCTGGTGTAGGGAGTGAATGCTTGTTTCTTTCCGGGCTTACATTGACGCTGACGATCGGTAGAGCGACGGTTTGTTGGCGAATAATCCTCAATGTTAAGGCGGTTGTGATAATTCCGGGCAGAGTGATACGGCTTGTCACAGATTTGGCAGATGTCACGTGGCGGATCACCATTGACGGTCGGCAAATCCGCGGCCTGAGAGCGGGCAGGTCCTGAGCGGCGCTGAACAAGATGAGCCGACGGAGAGATCGAATCAACGGAGTCCAAGATACGCTGCTCCTCCTGAAGTAGAAGTCCAAGCAATTCATCGGAGGAAACCGAGTCACGCATGCTGATCGCTGTTTTGAAGGCGCTGTATTCTGCGCCTAAACCAAAGAGAACAAAGCTAACAAAGTCAGCATCAGACACGGGCGAGAGACACTCAGCCAGAGAGTCGGAGATGCTGCGCTTCTTTTGGACGTACTCCATGATGGACATAGAACCCTTCGTTAGGGTTTGAATCTGTTGCCGGAGATGGTTATGACGTGCTCGAGTCTGGGACTGGAACATGGTGGAGAGCATGATCCAGAGGTCCGCGGAGGTGGTGGTGCGAGCGACGTGACCCAGCAGCGGAGCCGTGAGTGTGGATCGTAGCCAAAGTAGGACAATACGATCTATGCGTTTCCCGGAAACATACTTTGGATTTGGAGTCGCCTCAGTGCTGGTAGAGCCGGAACTCGGAGTGATGGTCTTGGCCGGAGCATTGGTAGAGACGAGATGATCGTCCAGTTCATAGGCCTCGAGAGCAGAGAGAACTGTGCCCTTCCACAGGGTGTAATTCGTGTGGTCGAGGCGGATGGCAAGAGTCGGAAACTGCAGGGTGGCGGCGGCGCCACCGGAGGCGGTGAAAAGAATCTGAGACGAGGAAGATGGGTTGGTTTCGGAAGACATGGCTTAGGATCGTTTAGTCTCCTGATACCATATAAAAGCTAGAGTGAATATTGAATTGGTTAAATTCTCATTGATCAATACGTTTGATTTATACAGAAGAGGGAGAAGGCTAATCCCTAATTTCTAGTGATTCTGACGACTATCTATCCAACTAATAAGGAAATAATATATACGAAATATATGCAGACAACTAATCAAAAGATACAACTAATATACAGCTAATACTGTGTATAGTTTTCTAGAGGAAATGGTACTCATAGTTGAAGTGAGCTAATTTCAATTGAACTAAACTAGAATCTACTAAAAGATAGTAATAATAGAACTAAATTAAATTAAATTTCATCAAATAAAAATAAAACAATTGATGTATAATTGAGTTGAAAAGAATACAATATGAATATACATCTAGTCAAATATTCCATTTCTATTAGATGAAAAGTGGCCATTTGTACAAATTTCCCCTAGAATAGAAGATGTTGAAGAGACAAAAAAAAAGAGATAACACTTACAAGTAAAGGTTATTGGCTAACTACCAATAATAAAAACATAGAGCATGAAAATTTGAATAAGTCAAAGTATCGTGTCTAAGTTAAAATTTGGAAATTGGGTTGATTAATTAATGAAAACGTGATTAAGGAGTTTGCCGTAACATTCATGCATGTTCGTTTTGTTTAGCCAAACGCAATTGTCATGCGCAACCGGCCAACCACTATTCCAGCCCCTGTCTTCTATGTTAACAGAAAATAAGCAAATTAAGAAATGGAGCTGGTTCAGTTTTGCCAAATTTCTTTCCTAATCTACCTATTTTCTTCTTTTTGGCCTGCTTTAAGTTTTTTTTGTCTTAGTTGGTAAATAAATCGTATAGCCTTCCCGAAATAATCCTCAAAGTACATGAGTTGAAAACTCTAAAATATTAGGTAAATCATTTTAAAATTTAGGAGTCAAATTATATATACATATATATATATGTGTGTGTGTGTGTGCGTATATTAAACGGCTATAAAAAGGATACTGAAATTTAAGGACTAAACTGTAAACCCTCCTCTTTCCTTCTATATTCTCGTCGAATCATTGTTGTTGTCCGACTTTTCATTGTCGTCTAGTTTCAATTGCAGGGGTTCCACTGTCAAAAAACTGTAGGGCATTCCTACTTTCGTGATTAATCAGATTTCGCCATCAAATTTTACAGGGCCATGATCTGCTGATTCGTACACCACAGGCTCTATTGCTAGTTTCATCACCGTGAGACTGCAAGTCTTTGATGCAGGAGATTGTGAATTTTGTAGTAGGGAAGCTGGGGTTTTAGATTGAAGTCATGTTGTTGGGTTTGCACGACGGAGATGAGAGATCGAGCGGGATGTCGGGCACGATGAATTTTAGAGCTTTTCATTTAGGCCAATGGTCAGATTCAGAGGGAGTGAACAGTGTTGAATTCGGGCCAAACACTCAAGTTTGTTCATTGGATCGAGTGAACCGAGTTTTTTATATTAAAACTCACATCTAATCTAAATAATAACGTATTAAATAAAAATATTTTTAAATAAAATAATATATTATATATTAATTTAAAATAGTTGAACATCAAGTAAAAACATTAAAATACACATCAAAATAAAATACTAACCATCAAATGAAAATATTTATCATCAAATGAAAATATAATAAAAATTCACTAAATTAAAATAGAACAAACTTTAAATTAAAAATATAATCATACATCAAATAATATATTTAAAAATCAATAAAAATACAAAAATATACGTACATCAAATTAAACACTAGAATGAACATTAAATTAAAATAGTTAAATATATCAAATTAAATAGTTTAATATCAACTAGAAATATTAATACAAGTTAAATTAGAAGAGTTGAACACCAAATAAATACAATAATGAAAGGGAAAGTCTCAAGAAAGGTGACTTTTCTATAAGCTTATTCACAGTACTCATGGGCATTTGACTTAAATGTTGTAATTTTTTATAAAATTTAAATATTACATTTTATAAGTTAAAAAAAGTAATAATATGTATTTGAAGATGAAAATATAAAAAAAATATGATATAAAAAATATTTTATGTAATTTAAGAAATGCAGTGTATAAGGTAAGAAATAAGTGGTCTGTCCATAAGCTTAGACCCACTCATAATAAAAATATCAAATTAAATTAATTAAATATTAAATATAAATTGATTTAAAAATATTAAAGCGCACAATAAATTTGACACTAACATGAGGGGGGGAAAATCAATATTATCATTTAAAAATTAATTCATTCAAGCTACTATAACATCCCACAAGTATATGGTACAGTTATACACTGGTATCCCAGTTAATAAATAACATGATACTTCTGTACAACTATTACTGGCCCATTTCTTTTACATATGTTTATTTAATTTTGGCACATTCCAAATATAGCATAGTTTAAGAAATTAAGAGCCATATTAAAGTAATGTTTGATCGATCACCATTTATTTTACTTTTTCTTCTACCCATTCATTTTGCTCCACACAATCATATCTTCTAAAAACTTATATAAAAAAGTGAGGTGCTACAATTAAATGAACAAAGAGAGTATTTGTTAATTATTTGAAAATTAATTCAATACCTAGTATTTAGGTGAATATAGTTACCAAGTTTTACCTGATATATTTAGGGTACCATTGTTACTATATCCCGACGATAAGGGATTATCTGACATTCATTGAAGCCGCAAACCCTTTGCCGCAGCCCTCCCCATGCCGCCGTACTTCTTCTTCAATTTCTTTACCAATATTTTTATTAGGGGAGAGAAGGAACAACTGATTATTTTAATTTATATTTTTATTATTTAATAAGGGTGTGATTATCTTCACAGACTAGTTTAATATTTCGACCTGATCGATTAGATCTTGTGTTCATGATGATAATTTGATTTAATTGATCATGTTGATGTATTGTTCTCGATCTGCAACTCATTCAAATTGTATGTCTGTAATTTTATTTGTGGTTTTATTTTTTGGGTTTTCATTAATTTGAATTCGTCATATCTGTGTTTTTCAAGGTGTTTACAATTTGGACAACATAGATCGTGGTTGGATCAAGTGGTGTATAAGATCCCTATTTGGCGCAGTAATATTGATGTTTGATACGCTCCTCTCTGCCAAGTGGTCATGATTTTCGTGATAAGCAAGTTAAGGTCCTTGAGGGCGATCTTACAGTTATTTATTGGATCTCTGATCTGTAACAGTACAGTCGATCAGTCTGGTTGATATCTAATTTAGATATACTTGCAATATGTTAGTTATTGCTAAAGGGTAGTTAGGTTGAATGTCAATTCCACTCATTGTAACCGTCAATAACACCCCCAGCATCATGAAATTAATGATTGATTTTTAAAAAAAAAACTAAATTTTCCCGATGATAAAGTATAACGTTTGTATAACTTCCAAGCATAAATCAAATAAAAATATAATATTTGATAAAAAAAACATCGATATTAGTATTAAAAGTAAAAGGTTACACATCAATAAAAATAAAAGTAGTAAATATCATAAAATAGTGTCAAAATAGGTATATATGGGCACGAGATTTTACATTGAATTTAATTGTAAAATACAAGATTTTGGTGAAAATAAATGTTTTTTTATAAAGAAATATTACAATGTTTAATTGAAACATCCACTGACGGAAGTAAAGGAAACATCACATTTTGGGCTAAAAAAATCACACATCGGCTATTGCGAGAATAAAGGAAAGAACTAACCCGCATTATTGAATCGCAAGACCTTACCATCGTAAAAATAATTCTCCAATTCCATCTGAATATTTTCAAAATTTTATATTTACACCTACATCCTTCTTTATTTTCAAATTTTTAATAAATATATTTGAAACTTCATTCCCATGTACTTCCGCTATTTCTCTATTAGTGACACACTATTTTTAAGTATTAAATTTAGGTGATGCTAAATGAATTGACGAAATTGAATTAAATGAAAAAAGTAAAATAAATAAATATAATGACCTTAAATTTATTATAATTAAAAAGTGTTAATATAAAAAATGTTAAATTAGAAAGTGCTAGTGAAGTAGAGAAAGGACTACTTTTATAAGAACTCCTTTTAAATCTGGTCATGCCTGTAATGATGAGTAAATCAAGAGTTCCGTATCGCCTATTTGCCAAAATTTGCGTGAAGCGGCATTGTATTAACGTGACGTTTTGGATTTTTTCCTTTCATTTTTTCTTAAATTGCTCATTCACTTCGTACTATTTAAAACAATATGCAACATGTGATTTAAAAACAAACATAGCATTGACAATAATCATTTAATTTAAATTAGTTTTCAACAGTATTTATCCGACCGTTGAATTTATTTTCCCCGAAAATTTCCATTAAATTGTCTCATTCACCGTGTACTACAAATTACAAAACACAATATGCAACGTGTGATTTAGAAAAAGACTTAACAGTTTTAAAAATTGGGTACCAAATTATGAATTTCAATTAAAAGTGCGTACTGTTCTAAGCATTTTCTCTCATAGAGAGATGATTGCGCTTTGTAAATAATGATGTTATAAGTGCACTCTTCTTAATTTAACAATGACGCCATAATAACAACAGTTCAATTTATATTTAGTTTGATTTACAATCAACATGAATTTTTCGGTCAACTTAATTTAATTTAAGAGTCCGTCTCTTGAAAGACGATATTTCTATAAGTCATGGAAAGATCCATGTTTAAAGTGTAAATCAGAAAAAATGAAAATAAAATTTTCGAGTTGCATGAATCGGGTTATAAACTGTATAACTACTACACGTTGCACAATAAAATTTTAATATTACAATTAACACATTTTACCTTTTATTATTCTAATTAAACCCGTCTTTCCATGGTCTTTCCCAAGACTTTACCTTAATTTAAAGTGAATAAAAATTTCTTCTAGTTAATTCATTCTTTTGCAATGATCAAAGAATTAAGTTGTACTTTCTAGAAAAATGGGATTCAAAGCACATTCTTAGTAATCCAGGGATCATGTTGCGATAAACCCCTTAATGCTTTCTGAGCAAACAGCGGAGATAATATGTACAACAAAAACAAAAGAATTAATGAGTTAGTTTAGCAACAAGAAACAGGAGAAATTAATTAAAAGCACTTGGATTTTGTGACGACTTCAAATTTCAATCTTGCCTTCGTCCGCGTCCAATGCGAGTAGTTCAGTGGGACCATTCTCAAAACCACACACAGGTTTTTGGCTGTTGAATTTGCTCCTCTCTTTTTTAGTATTTTTTTCAAAAGTTCTTGATTTGATGCACACCGTACCTCTGTTTTGGCGGTTTCGTTTTTCCTTCGTTACGTTCTGTAGTGCTCTCAACTCCGCCCACCGTTTTATTTTCATTGCTTCTTTCTTTAGATTTTATCGACGCTGCTCTGTTTTTCCACCTTTATAATCGCTTGATGCTTTTCCCATTGCATAATTTGCATTGCAGTGTGATGGGACTTCTGGGCACTCTGTTTGGGATTCTGGGTTTCGGAGTCGGGTCCGTTTTCGGGCTCGCGATCGGGTTTTGGATGTTCGTGTATTCGGAGCCTTCAGATGTTGAGGTGATCGTTTTTCTGATCATTTTGATTCAGTTTTTTTTGAGTCGAATCGTGTTTGTCACTGTTTTCTGATTTGGAAAGTTGGTTTTTGGTGTGTGGGCCCATTTGTTGGATTCTGCACGATCAGATGTTGTGTACTTGTTTGGTGCAACTGTTTGACTCTGTTCTTAATTTCTTATTCTTGATGATTGTTCGCGTGTATTTGATTTTTATTTGTTAATAAAACCTCAGTGGGAAATGGATTCTCGAACTTCGATTAACATCTGGGTTGCAAATGGTTGCTGATAATATGATATTGTTTGAAAGTGATGGTGCCTTTGGGATTATTTGAGTGGGAATGTTCGCAAGCTTCCATGGATCAGAGACTGACTAGGTTACAACCTATTTGGAACTGTAGGATCACAAAATCAGGGCTATTGGGGACTTTGATGCCACTGAAATGGAAGAGCTTAGGGATGAAATACCTTGGTGGGTAAAAAATCCTGATTACGAGCGAGTAAGATCTTCGTTTTACTGCGCAATATGTTTGGTTCGATTTGTTTTACCAAGTTTTCGAGTTCCTAATGTTTGAGGAACCGCAGGTAGATTGGTTGAACAAGTTTCTTCTGGACATGTGGCCTTTCATAGATAAGGTATATTCATGATTAGTAAGGAGTGTAGTTTCTGATAAGAATTGTAAGCGCTTGTTTACTTTTTATGTGCAGGCAATTCACGAAACCGTTAGAAGCACTGCACAGCCGATGTTTGCAGATTTTGTGGGGTTGTATAAGATAGAATCAATTGAATTTGAGAGAATAGACCTTGGAACTCTTCCGCCAACAATTCATGGTGAGTTTATCTGGTTTGCTAAGTTTTCTTAATCGAGAAATGTTATACTTAGATGGATACATTTATGAAGTTGTACTACTGAGTACTGAGGATAAGAGATCTTATATTCAACCTAAGTAGAAAGTGTTATTATCTCAATGGCTTGCCAGGCCTTAAAATGTATGAGACAAATGAGAAGGAACTAGTCATGGAACCAGTCATCAAATGGGCTGGGAACCCGAACATAATTGTGGCTGTAAAATTGTTATCTCGGAAAATCTTTATCCAGGTTAGAGAGCTCATGAAAATCGACCTTACTGTCTGGCCATTTACTTGCTTTCTGCAAAAACAACATTTCTTTCTTGACTGATTGGTGTTGCTTGTCCTCAGCTAGTTGATTTACAAATCACTGCTGCTCCACGTATCACGCTGAAACCTCTTGTTCCAACATTTCCGTGTTTTACAAACATACTAGTCTCTTTAATGGAGAAAGTAAGAAAAGTGTATCGTTTAAATACTTTATTCTTCTAGTCAATTGACTAATGATATATTGCTCGGAACCAATCTAAATTGTGCAGCCTCATGTCGACTTTGGACTGAAAATTTTGGGTGCAGATGTGATGTCTATTCCTGGTCTATATCAATATGTTCAGGTAACTGCTAGATTGCTTTTAGAATTTGCTTTGGTTTGATAGTAATGTATGTTATAGTTATAGAATTACCTTTCGTTATCATTGGAGATTTCTTCTTTCTGCAGAGCACAATCAAAAGGCAAGTATCAAGCCTCTACATGTGGCCAAATTTCCTCGACATACCAATACTTGATGCCTCCACGTAAGTTTGTTCTTGAGTGTTATATTCTTTGAACTGGTGTCTAATTGTTGAATTATCTTAATACTCTTGTAATATATACCAAAGTCGATGCTGCAATTTTGTGTATAAAACTTACAGTGTGGCTGCAAAGAAGCCAGTTGGAATATTACATGTAAAAGTTGTCCGAGCTATGAAACTCTTGAAGATGGATTTACTAGGACTTTCGGATCCTTATGTCAAGTTAAGTCTTAGTGGTGAAAGGTTGCCTGCTAAGAAAACCACCATCAAGAAGAAAACGTTGCATCCTGAGTGGAATGAGAATTTCAAGCTGATTGTGAAGGACCCTCAATGTCAGATTCTTCTTATAGATGTCTATGACTGGGACAAGGTATGTTACATTGCGCAAAATCTATCATCATTTGTGATCTATACCAAAATACTGAAATTTACTACTGTTGAAGTTGGAAGCGGAAATGATTAGACCACTGTCTTTGATTACCCTGCTTAGGTTGGTACACATGACAAGCTTGGAATGCAAATATTTCCTTTGAAGCTTCTAAATCCAAATGTGACGAAAGAAGTAACACTAGATTTGCTCAAGAGTACCGATATAACTCACGAGTCTCGTGGCAAGAGGCAGAGAGGGCAAATTGTGGTGGAGCTGAGGTATGCTCCGTTCAAAGAAGACAATGTATCCGCATCGATAAGTGAGTCTCTGGACGGAAACAAGGAAAGTAGCAGAAGTGGTAACCTGTCCAACAACGAGAGTTTCAGCGGTGCTGGTGTACTTATGGTTACAGTTTATGGTGCCGAGGATGTGGAGGGATTACGTCACAACAACCCCTACGTGTTATTGCTCTTCCGGGGAGAAAATAAAAAAACCAAGGTGAGAATGAAGCTAAAGCAATATTGCTTTGAACTATTGTATCTTGTACCAGCTCTAGTTGAAGGTCATGCATTTTACATTGTTTCTGATCAGACAATTAAGAGAAGTCGCGATCCGCAGTGGAATGAGGAGTTTCAGTTTGTTTTGGATGAGCCTCCTGTGTCTGACAAGATCCATTTGGAGGTTCTGAGTAAGCGAACAAGGTTGGGATTCACATCAAAGGTAGCATTTGCATTCTAGTTTCATCATTGCTAACATTCTACTGCTATGATATTATGATTATTAATTAGATTCTGAACTGCACAGGAATCATTAGGCCATGTGGATGTTAACCTGGCTGATGTTGTAAACAATGGAAGAATCAATGAAAAATACCATTTGATTGATTCAAAGAATGGACAGATACATGTGGAACTAAGATGGAAGACCATATGAACATTTCAGGTAATTAAAACTTCCATCATTCACAGAGCTGGATTCATCCTTCAAGAATTTCCTAAAGTTTTGACGTTCTCGATTCAGACTCACTGCTGCTGGATTGATATAAATGTTGCAATCGTTGCTATGCTCGATCCATCGGGGCCTCAAGGACGCAGAGATCGTTTGGCTCGAAGTGTAGTAGCTAGGATTGTTGCCTGCGATTTAACGGTTGAGAGAGGCCGTACGTTTTTGTTGATTTGTAAATCCTTTGGGGCAGCTGTTGATATCTCAAATTAGAGTACATGTGCATATGAAGGAAACAATGTTGTGCCATTCATTGGGTTGCCTATATTTGAAGAGTTGACAACGTACCGTAATCCTAACACCATTTAATTAGTTTATTCTATTTGTTTTAGTCCAATATGCTGGATCGTTAGTAAAACAATGGATATTGTAGTAACTCTTGACGAAAACTATCATCAGCTAATGTAGTGTAAGAAACCAAAGAGAAGGAAAATGTATTGGCATTAAGGGAAATAGGACGATAAAAAGTTGTAACATGTCATCCTTTCTCCGTCTCAAAGTGTTCTTCCCATAATCTTTTTTACGCTATTCAGGTGACCATTTGACTATGAATATCCTCAAAAGTGTTGTGCAACTGTATACAAAAGTTAATAGATCAATTGAATTTTGCAACCAAAATCTATTATGTTTGATGGGAAGAAAAAATCGTGAAAAATATCGTGATACGGAAGGGTAATTAATATTAGTAGTAAGTACTTCAATCTTATTACTCATAAACCAAAAAAGAGTGTTTATTACCGAAATAGTAACCGTCTCACAATGTTTGAATCACGGGGGGTAAGGTTTCACTTGTTTTGCTTTTTGACCCAATCTATAAATAAAAATACATAACTTGACCTACATGTATCAAATAGGTATACCTTATTGAAAAAAACCTAAAAACTTTCTCTGGTCTACTAAGCACCAATATCAATATGTTGCTACAGAACGTGCAGAAGAACCCCAAAAAACGTTGTGATTTTGCCATTGTCTTCCATATGACCATGTTGGCACAGGAATCTTAGGGCGGATACTAGACAGTGATAAGAAATTTGCAGGATGAGAAACTCAAATCATACTTTTCAAAGACTGTGTATTGCAAACAGTTGCAACATGAGCGGTATGAAAATATCAGGTCGAAAAAAATACTAATGTATGGAGCCTCATCCTGCGCTACTCCTCTAAAGATCAAAACCCTAGCATCGACCTATGTAATCACCCATACCCGGAGATCCTTGCCGCAACCGATGAATCTGTCGGCCGTGGTGTTGGTTCCAGCAAGTCAGCGGCTGTGTTGGTGTTCTCCAGTGACGTCATAGCTGGAGTAGGTGCCTCCACCGTGGAGCGGGATCTCCGAAGGGTTGCTCGTGGTGGTGTCGTGGCTAAAATGGGTGGTCTGAGCGCTTCCGGAGCTATGATTGAGCAGTGGTTTGTTGCTCAATCGTGCCTTGGCGAGCAGGGACTCGCCACCGGCCGGTGTCTGACCTATCGGGGTAGACGACTTTTTTCTTGGGGCGGGCCATGGAAGTTTTTCGACGAAGTTTGTAGCTGATGAAGGTAGCGGAAAAAAAGGATGGCGGTGATGTGTTTAATGCGGCAGCGATGGATGGTGTTTTAGGGGGGGGTGGATGGGTTGTAAGGAGAGAGAAATGGGCGGGTTAGGTGGGAAGAGGGGGGATTGCGGCTTAGTGGTAGGTTAGCCTTTGAAAGTTTTAGAAATTGCTTTCAAGCCCTTTGAATTTTTTGGGGTATAACTGTAATTTCTTCTTTTTTGTTACTCTTTTCATAGGGATAAAATTATGTTTTCAATCAAATCTGGCCTTAAACTAATTGAATGGGTAAAATTGCACTTACATCAACTATCTAGGGTTATATTTGCACTTTCAATTATCAAAAGGTTATATTGACACTGAACTAGGTAGGGTTATAAAAGCAATTTTTTTCAATAATAAATATAGGAGTAGGTCTCTTGACAGGCGGCCTATCCATAAGCTTATGGACAACGAGGGACCTGTTTGCAAATAATGCAAACTTAACAAAAAAAATATGCGAATCAATTAGAAGACCAGAAATAGATTTTCACACACAAACACACACTACACTGTTTCTTCTCCAAAAAGCTCTCAACGCCGATCAAATCTTCCTCAATAGTCCACCGGTGCATTTTCGATTCTTCTCAACCAGTCACGGCGCCTTTCCGATGTCCTCCGACGACAACAACCGGTGCAATTTTGGCAGAATTAAGCAACCAGATATGTCGCTAGATCATATTGAAGCAGATGAAATTTCGACTGCTTTGATCGTAAAAACTACTGCTTTCAAATCAGAATCTGTAGGAGAAAACACAATTGTAACCGGCGAGATTCAACTTCAAACAAATGAAATTCAATTGCAAGAAGATGAAATACTACTGAATTCCAATCAAGGTATGATTTTCTCTCATCCGACTGAAATTATAGTGTTGAATTGCGATTGATGTGAATATAGCTGTTTTTGAAACTTATGCACACTGAAATTCTACTGCTATGAACTTGCATGAACATGTGGAAACATTAGTAATATAAACTACATTTTGCCCATAATTTTCTTATACTTGATGCATTTATTAACATAAAACATGTGTATGTTACAATAAAACATGCATTAGATTAAAATGAACAAAACACAGAGAATGCATTTATCAATATCAACTTCTGACAAACTAGTGCATTGTTCAGATTATAACATGTACAAAATACACTACACTTTGCATATGTTACACTACAAGTAGTATTTGTTATGCTTATCGGAACCGAGATTTTCTAATTTTCTAATTCTAAGTAACTTCCTGAAGACTTTGCACAACTTACATTAGAACATGCACATCTTACATTAGAAATTGTATTCTTTATTGTTACAGGTACAAATTTTCCAAATTTAAATGAAATTGATGCTACTGAAAATCTTACCGGCGTAAAAGCAAAGAATTTGGAAGATATACATGCTATGTATAAGAAGGATACAAATTCTATTGGATTCAGCTATTGGAAAAACTTTAACGTCTAAACAGCAAAAGGTAGGTTCACAAAAAGTACTACAAGTGCTCTTCTGGAGGCCAACCGAAAAAATTGAAAACCAGCATTATCAATCATGCGCCTTGCGTGGATAATAAAAATAATTCTAAAAAAAGAATAATAGGAAGAGAAAGGAACTGTTACAAAAACAGGATGCATAACTGAAATTAGAGTGAAGCTTGAGCAGGATTACTACATCGGGGCTCTCCACATCACCGTACACAATCATTAGTTAACGAGACCAACCTGGCAGTATCTCAGTAGGAGTGAATGGAGGCTTATAGAAAACAAAGGAAAAGGCATCGCAACAATGAAACAAGCAGGTTTAAATTAATTGTAGGCTACAAATACATGTTTTTTGAAGCAGGTGGAGAAGAAAATCAAGGGCATACGATGAAAGACCACCTCAACTTTGTGAGTCAACTTTGAATGAAAGAAATAGAAAGTAGAGATGCTCAGAAACTTGTTGATACACTCGTGGAAATCAAGGACAAGGACAAAGATTTCTTCTTCAAAGTCAAGTTCGACGAGGAAACAAAACTATCAGCAGTGTTTTGGAGAGATTCAATGATGATGGAGGACTACAAACTCCACGGAGATGTCACTATATTTGACACTATATACAAAACAAACAAGTATAACTTAATTTGTGTGCCAATAGTTGGAATCAACAATCACTGGAACATAACAATGATTGCTTGTGTTTTTATTGCAAATGAGTTGGCTGATACTTTTGTGTGGCTCCTCAACACTTTCAAGAAATCAATGAAATAGAGGGAACCTATCACAATATTCACCGATCAAGATCCTGCAATAGGCAAAGCAATAAATGAGGTATGTTATGAAAATTTATTACTTACAGTTCTGAGCATTGAATATTCTTTGTTAGATACTGCATGTGTTACCTTAAAGTATGTATTAAATAGCTTATAAGTGTCACTTGTTAGTTTAGAAAACAGGTTTTCTGAAAATGATGCAACTTCAGAAATTTTATTGCTTACAGACCTGAAACTGACATGTAACTTCCATTTGTTGGTACAACTTCCAGGTCTACCAAAATACAAAACGTAGGTTGTGCTTATGGCACATAAAATAGAATGCAATACAACATTATGGGAGATTAAAGAAAGATGAATCGTTTAAAAGCGATTTAGACTACTGTGTGAAAAGATGTGGAGATCCAGCAGAATCTGAAGAAAAATGCACCTCGATGATCACCACTTACAAGATGGAAAGTAGCACATGGTTTCAACGCCTATATAGTATCCATGAAAATGGAGCACGGCTTTCAGCCAGGACATTTTCTCAGCAGAAATTTTATCATCACAGCGAAGCGAAAGCACCAACCACGCCCTATGCTTCAGTGGAAATAAAACAACTACACTCACTCACTTCTTTGAGCTCTTCAACCAAACAATCAGAAAGTGGAGGAGAGATGAAGCAGAAAAGGAAAAAACATGTGCAAAAGCAAAGACAAAATTTGAAGAAAAAAAAAGCAGGCATGTTTACATTAAGAATATGTATTAATTAGCCTAGAACGTGAAATTGTTAACTTACAGTGTGCATTTGTTTCCCAACTACTGGGCCTGTACATGTTTGGTTAAACATGATACTCATGTTTACACACTTACATTGTACAAAGGATTCAAAAAGGAATTTTCTCTAGCAATGGCAACTAAGGTCAAGGAAGTGTTCTCAAAACCACCATCAAGAAAACATGAAGTCAGCCTAGAACATGACGAATCTAAATACGAGACAGCAGAGTACAAAAATGAAGATAGGCTAGTTGAAGTACAATGCAAAGGCAAATGCTTTGAGGTGTCAGGTATGCTTTGCTTTCACATTCTTAGAGTATTGCACAGCCACTCCATCACAGATATACCATATAAGTACATCCTCAAAATATGGACAAAAAAAAGGCCAAAACAGAAGTATGGGACAAGGTTCTTGGCCAAAGAAAACAATTATCAGAAAACATCAATGGTGCAGTTTCATGGAAGAATCATATTTCCAGCAAATTCTACAATCTAGTTCTAAAAAGCGAAGGAAACTCAGAAGCTAGAAACAATCTTGAAGATATGTTTGACACGTGCTCAACAAAAATAGAAGATTTGTTGGCATCAATGACCAATGCCATTGAACAATCAACCACAAGTAGCTAATGCAACTCAACCATAACAAGTGCACCTAAGGTACTGGATCCAGCCCAAATGAAGACAAAGGGAAGAGGAAAAAGGATGAAGTCAGGCATGGAAAAGAAAAAACCAAGGAAAAAAACTACTGAATTTGGCACAAAAACACAAGATGTGAAGACATTGTAAAGAGTAGCATTGTTTAAGATACATGTTGCATTTATTTGTCAATATATTGTATTTTTTTTCATCAACTTAAAAAAAACTATACATTGAATGTCATATTGTATTCTTTAGCTTATAATTATAAATTATCAAAATATAAATTGCATTTGTTTTGCTTACCCAAGTACCAACCTTTGTTTCACAAAATTCTATTAATATGAAATCACTGAATACTAAGTAACTGATGTATAATTTCTTAGCTTACAACTGTAACTTATTAACCTATGAATTGCATTTTTTTCCTATAAGCTCAGAAAATCAACACAACAAACCACATAACATAACTAAAATGTAACTTGGTATTTATAAGCACACAAATATTACTTCTTAACATTCAACATGCACTTGTTTCCTAAAAGCGACTTGCATTATATTTCACATAATTTCAGTGATATGAAAACCAATGAATACATGTAGAATTACTTAGCTTACACCTGTAATTTATTAACCTATCAATTGCATTTAATTTTCCTATAAGCTCAGCAAATCAACACAATGAAACACATGAAATAATTGAAAATTCAACTTGGTATTAATAAGCATACAAATAGTACTTCTTAACATTCAACATGAATTTGTTTCGTACAACCTTCAACAATAAAAACAAATCCTAAAACATCGTCTGAAATTCGCTTAACATATCACCAACAAATCAATCAGTCACAAAAAAGCTGATTACAAATCATCCAAAAATAATTCAAAGACGCTAAAGCTGCATATCTTCAAGTCCTTCAATCCCAAGGGAGAATGAAGGAATCATAGAACGAGTTTTCCTCATGTATTCTTCAACTATCTTATCAACCCACTCATGTGTCATTAGGTCTTCCATAATCTCCTTTGTGGTCTTAACATGCTCAGGATCCTCATTTGTTGTGGTTGTGTCTTCTTGTTGTGGTTCTGATTGGGGTTGTAGTTACGGTTGTGGTTGCACAATTGGACATGCATTTTCCCTCTCAAGGTTTTGCACCAAAACTTGTGTAATTACCTTCATGTCTTGTTTGAAAACAAGACAAGCCCTATGCAGAGGCATGCAGAAAAGAACAAAAGCCAATCAAACAAAAATCAGAAACTATGTAAAAACAATAAGAACTATAAGCTGCATTATATTAACTAACATCTGCATTAGTTTTGAAACAACATGCACTAAATTTAAATAAGTGTAAAAAAAAAGACAAAAAAACTTACGTTACTGGAAGCTCTCTCAATATCACCATTGCTCATCACACCATTTAGAATGAGATGCGAAATGATTCCAGGCTCCTGAGCAATGCCATCAAACACAACAGTCGACGTACACAACCCCTCTCAACCAACATTATCATTGCAAATTCCCTCAGACTGTTGTTGGCTGTTGTTTTTCTCTTGCACCCTCCTATCTTTGGTCAAAGGATACCCAGCCTCTACCATAACCCCCTTACCATAACTCATTTTCTCAAGATAACGAGCCCTCGGGAACAAAGATATGTTCAACCAATGCACGTACATGGGAAATCTAGTAGAGTCAGGCTGACCCCTAAAAGGGAACCTATAAATATAAGGCAGCAACAATACAAACACACAACCACCAACACAAGACATATATCTTTTACCATAACCATATTTGAAGCTACTAACACCCTCACACAACCGATCAAGCACTAATCCACACCAATCAAGACTCTTGATAGTCCAAATATTCTCTAAAGCACCAACAAGCTTAAAATTAACCAAATTTCTTATACTTGGGGCCAAAAAGTACACATGACATACATTAAAAAAACCCTTAAAACGATCATCACCATCACCTAGTTTAACCAACTCATCAAACAAATTAACATGTGAGATATTATTATATCTATTAGCATTTAACTCGGACCTCCATCTATCCCTAATATCCATATCTCTTGACACCCCCCCTCCCATTGTTTTCACCAAACCAACAGGACACCCGAGAATCCTTGGAATACAAAATATGTCAAACACGTCATCAGGGGTAATGATGTACCTTAAGCTAGCTATTTCTTGAACACAGCCAACACAATCAAACCTAGAACAAAAAATATGAAGTCAGCCTAGAACAAATAAAGTCAGCATAGAACAATATGAAATCACCCCAAAGAATCAAACCTGTCAACCAGCCAGGAACGATTCCAAAAGGGAGAGATGAAATATCAAAAGCAAGAAGTCTACCAAAACCTCTCTCTTCAACATATATCTTTTGCGCGGGAGTGAGCGCGGAAATTAAAGATTTAAGCTTCAAAGGACAGCAGCCAGTTGAGAATTTTTTAACAAACCTAAAAAAAACTTAAATATGAAAAGTGTAAGCATACATGTCTTGAAAAGTGTAAGTTTAAATCTAACACACAAAGATCGGTCACACATGATATACTTAACTAAGACATCATGAATATTAACATATGCAATATTTGAACAAACAGAAACAGTTTATAAAAAATACATTGAAGACAAAAAAAATTTGGTAAGATCATTTAGATAGGCATAAATAAAAAAAATACACTATGAATGTTAACATATTTAACATTTAAACAAACAAATACAGTTTCTTATCAACATGTAGGAAAAAAAAAACTGAAGACACAAACTGTGAATAAGAAGTGAACACTAAATATTATCAAATGCAACATTTTATGAAACAAATACAGGTTATAACATATTCAAATAACACTGTAAATAGAAGAAAAAACACTTACGTGTTACCCTCCTCGTCAATACGTTCAACCACCAGCTTCTTCGGACGGTTGTGCTATTATTTCGCAGGTCTTTCCTACCATTCTCGACCCCGAAGCTTCACCAACACTACTGTCCACTTTTCTCTTCAAACTAGGTTTTTTAGCAACTTCAACACCTTTCTTTGCCTTCTTAGCAGACTCCTTCACAACCCCAGCTGATTTCTTCACAGAAACTTTCTTTGTCTTTGTCTTCTTCACGACCACATCAAGCGACTTTGCCGCTACTTCTTTCGCCTTACTTTTCAAATTTCCAGTAGGGGACTCACTAACAATTTGTTTACCCTTCTTCTTGTTCAAATATGAGGTGAGAACCTCTCCTTCAAACCAACTGGGAACTTCTTCAAACCAACCGGTGACTTCTCCTTTTGTCCTTCAAAAGAGACATCCACAGTAGGTTAGTGGGCATCGTATAAGTAGCTAAGATAATCTGCAAACCACTAAAAATATTAATTAGCACAATGGAAGGTAGAGTCGACCCCACGAGGAACGGAGCAATAATTATAAAATTTACCAACTAATTTAGAAAAAAAATTTGGTGTAGCCACCACGCCATAAAATTGAAATTTTCTAACGACTAAGAATGCAACCTAATTATTTGAAAAAGGATAATAAAATATATTAGAATGAAATCAGCTAAGAATAACTCACATTAGTTAAAATCGATCATCGGCACAATAATGAATTAATTCTTATGTATCTATCAGTTATAGGCCAGCACGTATTTGCTGAACCTTCCCAATTATTTCTTACCTTTCCGACGGTTGATTAATTATAATTAAACAACCATTTTCCTTACCAAGATGTCCCCGGAAAGTATTCGTTGAACTAGATACACACCTCGATAGCATTAAGACTGAAATGAACCTGATATAGCAAATACCACAGTAAAAGCAAATAGTTATGCACAATTAATTATTTTCTATCTTGTTATTACATTTTGTACCAGTTATCTGTTTTTCACAATAACTCACTACTTACTCATTCCAATGATTACGTATGGGTAGAATTAGCTAGCATTATCCTAACATTATTCAAGTTGATCAGCCTTAAACATATTAAGAATAGATTCAACCAAAACAATCAAGAACACATAAGAATCAATTATAAGTCAATTAGACCCCAGGATTCATAAACTAACACTTGTTATTCTCCGTCGATAAATAAATTAGCTACTCATGATATGTATGGATAAATTGCAAATGAAATAAAATGTAAACATGATATCAGATTAAAAATAAAGAAAGATAGAATTCTCATATTTCGGGTTTTGTTTGGGCAAACTGGACCCGTTTCTGCAGACCAAAGTCTGGAAATAAACTCTAAAAATACGTTTGCAAAAGTGCAATAAAATATCTATGGAAATGAAGTGTGTTTTTGTTCAAAGGTACGCACACTATTTATAGTGTTCATGTAACCTACAACACTAATGGAGCTTCATTAAGCTACAATACTAATGAAGCTTCATTAAGCTACAATACTAATGTAGTTTCATTAAGCTACAATACTAATGGGGCTTCATTAAGCTACAATTCATGAAAACTTTTTAAGATATACTAATGTAGCTTCATTAATCTACAATACTAATGGGGCTTAATTAAGCTACAATTCATGAAAACGTATTAAGATACATTAATGAAGGAGGTTTTGATTACATGACTAAAGAATTTCCAATCTTTACCACTTAATGGCATTCATCCACTTAACTAAGTGGTTCATAACGCCCCCACTTCACGTTTCACTCCAATACTTCTTCAATTGTGCTTTTAGTTCATTTCCTTCATCTCTAGAATGATGTCTTATAAAATAAGAACATTTTCCATTGGAGCACATCACCTCATTAAAAACCTTAAACTGGAAAACCCAGTGGAAAAACATAGTTGGTTAAGGGAAAAATAGTACAATGTATAGCTCCCTATCAATTCTTCATAATCCATGAATCATGCATAAAAAAAACCTAAAGTGCAAATTATATCTTAATAAAACCATAATAATCCCACAAATTATGAACACAAAATAGAACATATCATAGGTCGACCATCGTCACTCACACACACCCACAGCAGGTTGAGCATCCTCACTCTCATTCCTATAATCTTCACTCTCACCCATAGCCACATCAGGTTGAGCAACCTCACTCTCAAGCGCAGTCGTATCAGCTCGAGCCTTCTCCCTCTCAACTACATCCAAATCATAAAGATGTTCATTTATAAAATCTCTAACCATACTTTCAGTAATTGAATTATCCATTGCATAACCCTCACCATCATCCCTGGACCCATCTACACCATCGTCCTCAATGTCCCTGGAACCGCCTTTACCAGTAGGTACATCTTCCTCCATAACAAATTCATTCTCTTTCCTATTTAACACATTCAAATCACTAACACACTCATCAAAATATGCATCAACGTCAGCATCAATTTCTTCTGAATAATCCTTCCCCTAAACAACCCCAGCACCCTCAACACCACCTTCAACACCAACCCCTTCACCACCAGCACTAACATTGGTAACATCTCCCCTCACTCCCCCAGCCTCAACCCTTTCACCACCAGCATTAACCCATTCAACACCGGCATTAGCATTATCAATCATAACATCCAAAACATCCAAAACATCCCCAATATCTTTCTTCACTAACTCATCGACATCAACCACAGAATCCCCATCAACAGCCTTAGCACCCTCACAACCCTCTAAACCACCAGCAATGTTCTTCTCTATATCACCAGCCATTGCACCCTCCCCCCATCAACAGCTCTAGAGACCTCACCGGCCTATACACCAGATTCCTACTCATCAACCTTAGAACCCTCCTCACAAACCTTAGAACCCCCAGCCTCATCAACACCAACTACTTCTCTACTCATTCGAACTACATCACTCAGTAAAGTATCATAGTCGAAGTCTTAGGTTGATCCACCTTAATCAGACTTCAATTTCTTCACAGTAACATTCATTCTTCTCTTCTTTGGCTCCTTAGCAGTAACATGAACAGGAACATCTGGAGTAGCAACACCACCAATCCTCACAGACCTACGTGCCAATGACACAACTACACAACAAAACATAAACACAAAATGTATAAGCACATTACAAAAAAAATAGCAAACATAATCACATAAATAAAATGCAATAGGTAAAGAAATAAACAACCTCCAAAAGTGTAGGACTGCTGAATCTTCTTCAGCTCAGTTTGTAGAGAAGATCCATTCTTCTTTTTAGATTTCCTAACCAGCGGCTTAGAAGCTAAACAACATAACCTATTTGAATATGTGAATGTATAAGAAAATAAGTAAATAAATGTAATACATAAAAATTACAATCACCTTCTTCTATCTCAGGTTCTTCATTTTGACATGTATCTTTCACCTCCTTCAGACACAACTAAAAATAAGCATGTACCACACATTCAAAAACTAATGCATAGAACATACTAACATATGCAAGTTGTAATCGAAAAAATGCATGCATACTCTGACAGTCAGTAAGCAACCCAATCTGACAAACACACAATATAACTAACTAATGCATAAAGTATACTAATATATGCAACTTTTAATGAAACAAATGCATGCATATTATGACATTCAGTAAGCATCATAATCTGACATACACACTATAACTAACTTATGCATATATTAAACTAACATATGCAACTTGTAATGAAACAAATACATCCTATCAAATCAGAAAGAATAACAATAAGTAGCTAACAATTAGTGAAAATCAAAACACATACTAAGTAACTAATATATATGTTATACTAACATATACAATTTCTAAGGCAACACGTGCACATTATAACAATCAGTGGACTGACTATCATCCTGTAAAAATAAAAAAACAGAGTAAGTAACTAGTACATATAAAGAAGGCTTAAAACATGCAGATCTGACTTACAAATCAAAACAAATAAACATACTCTAAAAAGGTAAACAAAAACAAGGCTAAGAAACACACATACACACACAACAAGAACAAAAAAAGTGCGAAACTCCAAGTATTCAAAACAAAAAACAAAAAATGAACCAGGAGAAGTAGAAGGTTGAGTCAGCTTCTCAGGTTTAGGAGAAACCTCCTTCTTTCCCTTGCTGATATCAGCACCTTCTTTAGGAGGAAGACCTCTACCCTTCGCCCTACCTATAAGCTACAACAAATAAACAAAAAATTCCATAAATCGGAATGGCAATGATTATAAAGCAAATACGCAGAAGAACGGCGATGAAATTTGAAAACCTAGAATCTTAGACTTACCGATTCCTATCCCTGATGAAGAAATTGATCAGTGAAGTTGAACTTTGAGATTGTGGCAAAGTTGAACGGCGATATTGCATGAAGAACATAGATGAAATTGAAGAAATTGAACAGAGAAGGAATGACGTAAAAGTAGATGAAGTTTTACAGTTGTGAAAATGTAGAAGAAATTTACGCGTGAGGACACAGTAAATGGGTAACAGTTTTCCAAGAAAAAACTGTTCAAAACCGCAGAGAAAATAAAAATTAGAAAAGGAAAGAAATTATGATTTATACTAACTACCCCATTTTCTAATTAATTACAATCTGAACCCCATTTTGCATATCAGTCACTGGCCTGTCCATAAGCTTATGGACAGGCCGCATTTCCCTAAACTTTCCCTAAATATAGTACATGATTACTTGATTAGTACATAAACACAAGTTGCTCAACTTTTTGCTCTACACACACAAAGACAAGCACTCTTCTGGTTTTCTCCTTTGCACAAAAATGGAGAGAATCAAATGCTACTCTTCAAAGCCTGTGGACAACAAACACAAAGATGGGAAATACATTGGGTAGTGTCCCACATGTAAGAAGAAAATGTTTGTGATGTCGGTGGTATCAGTATCCAGGACCAAGTTATTGATTTTATCAAATATTAAAGCTTTCTTATGTTCTGAATAAAACTCCAATCTTATGTTCTGAATAAAACTCCAATCTTATGCTCCAGTCAGGTTTTAACATCAAAGAAATTTAACTTTTTCTGAATAAAACTCATATCTTATGTCCATGTCGATGATTTGTATGTGTTAAATATATTTTTGGGTAATATGCAAATATTACCCTATATGTTGGAGAAAGTGCAAATATAACCCTGAGTTATTTTTTAGTGCAAATATAACTCTAACTATTATACATATATGCAAATATAACCCTAAAGCCATTATTCTGGCATTGACTGACAAGGGTTATATTTGCACTTTCAATTATCGCTGGATTATATCTGCACTTTCATTAATGCAGTGTTATAGTTGCACTTTCATCAATTATATAGGGTTATATATGCACTTTTTTCTATATTTTTTCAATTATTAAGTGCAAATTTTGGTTCAAAATATTTAATATGTGATTAATCTTCATTTACATTTTTAATCTGGGCACGCTGATAAAAAAGAGGAGGTTGAAACCCACAAATTGAGAATGGTCCAAGTTAGACTCCTAGCAACCCTAAAAGCCATTTGGTATGAACCCATCTGATTTTTCATTAATCTTTTATTTTTTTAGCCCATATAATGCATAGGATTCAGGCCTCATGTCCTATTTGTGATCTTTTACCTTTTATTTTTACTTTTTATGAAAAGAGTCTATGAGCAATGATAGTAGAGCTGATTTGGACTATTCAACCCAATAGACTTATTTATTGACGAATCTAATTTTTTATATTAAATTCTTATTTTTATTCAGTTTCGAAAATAGCCCAGATATATTGTTTGTGATTTGGGCCGCTGAGCCCACCTGAGATCTTATACTATTATTACTAATATATACTTCCAGGACAAGTTATGTTTAGTAGTAAGTCCTTCAATCCTTTTACTCATAAATGAAATAAAGAGAGTTAAGTACCAGAGTAGCAGTGGCGGAACTACCATGGCGCGTGGTAGGGCTCCAGCCCTACCTGAGATTCCGGCGCCATGGTAGTAGTAGTGATAAGTGGCTAAGGAGCTTCCCAGCGTGCGTACGCATTTTTCCGGTGTAATACACGGGGAAGAAGGCCGGAGCTGCCTTTTTTTGCCATAAAACATCAAAACGACGTCGTTTTGGCTTAAGTCAAACGACGTCGTTTTGATTAGTGAATAAGAAAAAAAATGGATTTGGGTTTTGTTATTGGGCCAAAATCCAAAAATGGATGGCCCAAATAACAAAACCCAATGTCTTGAACAAATGAGCACATTGTTTTCACTTTCTTTAAAGCATTGAATGTGCAAGGAGTGGAGGAGCAGCTCCTCACTGCATCCGCGCTGCCCGCCGCCGCCGTCGTCTCGCCACCGCCGGACGCTGCTCCGCCACCATCACCGTTCAGCCCCACCTGAAAAACATTTCTGGTTCCGCCACTGCAGAGTAGTAACCGTCTCACAATTTTTAAATCACGAGGGCAAGTTTCCACTTATTTTTCTTTTTGACCCAATCCATATATAAAGTACACAACTTGGCTTACAAGTATCAAATAGGTATGCCTTATTGAAAAAGACCTAAAAAATGTCTCTTGTCTAGTAAGCAGCATTCTCTTCCTTATTAGAATTTATCCAATCAAAGAAGATGAATTCTTGCATATAATTTGCCACCAACATCAGACGTTTCAATTTTTCCATTGTCTTCGTCATGGCTATGTTGGCGCAGGAAGCTGTGGGCGGACGCTAGATGGTGATATGAAATTTGCAGAATGAGAAACTCAAATCAAACTTTTCAAAGACCGTGTGTATTGAAAACAGTTTTAGCCAAGGTTGTCTGAAAATATCATTCTTAAACTGAGCATGGTTTGATCAACGTTTTCCTCTCAAACCATCCTTGCTAGGACACTTTCATGACTGAAGCTAAAACCCAAGAATTCCCCAACCATGTGAGTATTAGTATGATTGTTAATTTCCCCAAGATTGTTGATTTATTTTCTCGTAGATATGTTGGGAGTGTGTTACCAATCTCAACCACCACTAATATGATACTATCTGCTTTGGGCATGCCTGTAAGATTTTAATGTTGGGTCCATCTCCAAAAGTTTCATACTAATGTGGTGAGACCATCACTTATATAGTCATTAATTGCTCTTTATACTTCCAATTGGGACTTAGGTTGCCACCCAACAATGCCACATTGAAATCAAGATCACACAATAGTGTCCTTCATCTTCATTCTACTTCCAATGCAGAAGTTAAGCTGAACACACCCAATAATCTCCCCTGATGACCACAACGGTGTCCTTCATTCTTGTGGACAATCTTGCATCGACAATCTCCCCCTCACACAGTGGTGGAACATTGGGGGGCTAGGGAGTACCTGGTCCCTTCCAACTTTTTTTTACCATGGTTATTTTGTGTTTTCCTTGTGTTTTGTTTGTTTCTTAAAGGTTAAAAAAATGGTTATGCACCCCCCCCCAAATATAAATTAGTGCATGATATACTCAGAATTAAGAAGAATTGTAGATTAAAGAAGGAATTAATTTAAAATGTTAGGATTCATTGATTTTAATGGTAGAGTCTAACAAGAAATAAAATTCCTTATTGTTTCTGAACCAACAAGACTCTTATGTTTCCCTACTTCAATTTTTTTTTACCAAATCTAGTTATCATCTCTCTTAAAGTTGAATATCATCTATTCCCTGAACAAAAGGATGTACAGATTTGGAAAAAGACAGAACATGGAAACTTTACACTAAGTTTTGCTTATGAGCTTCTAAGACATAGAAAAATTAAATTTCCATCCTTTAATTATCTATGGTCATCCTTCATGCCTCATAAAGTTAGCCAATGGAATTGGAAACTACTTAATAGATTGATTCCAATGCCTGACATATTGGAAGATTTCAATAGAAATCTACCATCCAAATGTTGTTTTTGTAAAAATAGCCCAGATGATTTACATCATGTTTTCAGTTCTTGTGCATTTTCAGATAAGTTATAGCAGTTGGTAAACAATTTTTTTAAAATATAACACACTGCTCATAATATACTCTGGAACAAGTTCTTCTTCTACTGGACATTAAATGTAAAAGATAGAAATACTACTGATATCATTAGATCCTTAGCATGCATTGTTTCTTGGTCATTATGGTGTGCTAGAAATAAGTTCATTTTTTAGGGTACTAACCCTAATCTGAAATCAATCTCTATACACATATTGAACTTGTTGAATGACATGCTACTAGCAAACAAAATAAATTATGTTTGGGATTTATCTGTTGTATATCTTGCCCTACACATTTGCAAATCAATGAAAATCAAGAAGGGACCAATGGTTGTTTCCTAGTCCCCATCACACAATACCAAACTTAATGTGGATGGATCATTTTTACTAAATGGCACATCAAGTATTGGATGGATTCTTAGAGATAAACAAAGGCAAACATATTAGGTCTGCCTCAGAGATAATCCCACGGTGCACAATAATAGAGGCTGAAATGATAGCAGTGTTGCAAGGGTTCCAAATGGAAGAAATGCAAAGAATCAAGACTCTGCATATCGAATCAAATTCACTGATAGTTGTTATGATGCTTAGAAGAGGGTGAAAAATCCCTTGGAGATGTTTGATAGTAGCACGCATGACATGGAAGATAATGGACAAGATAGAGTGCACCATCACTCACATTCCACGAGAAGGAAACAAAGTAGCAGATTCTCTGTCCAAACTAGCTACACTCAATCAGGTAAATTATATCTTTGATTTTGCAGGTTTGCCAAGAGAGATACAAGGGATAAATCAGCTTGATGCTATCAACTTTCCTTATTTAAGGACTAGATAAGTTTCTACTTTTGTACTTTTAATGATGTATGTCTTATAAGAATACTTTCCACGCTTTGTTTTTCAGATGTTTAGTTTTTACAATTCCCTAGATTTGATAGGATTATGTACAGGAATCGTAAAACAAAACATCATCATGAGTAAGGCCATTAAGTCCCCATCTTTTTGTACCTGTTACTTATATTAATAAACGGGTAGGGGTTTGCCAAACCCTCCACCATCACAAGTGGATTTCTTTAAAAAAATTCCTTCATTTTAAAATTTAATTTTGCCTTTTACATTTATCCAAGTTGTACTTGGAAAAAGTTTTATTAATATTATTATGGAAAAATAACTTAATTTTGATTAAGATATGATTTTTTTTCTTAATACCAAGATAATATAGATAGACATCTTTCAAGAATCAAAGACACGATTGAAAAAAAACAAATGTGTACCCCTTACTTTATAGGCTATTGTGCCATGCCTTGTCTCTTCCAACATCTACAGCAACATCTTAATGAGTTTTTTCAGCCATGAAAATTATGAAAATATGCCTATGCAATCAAATGTTAGATGATATTTTGCGAGATTATTTGTGCTCTATATTGCAAAGTATATTGGATAGAGATTTAATATTGATTTGATCATCGATACTTTTTATATGATCAAAAAGATGAGAGCACAACTTAAATAAAAATAAGAAGGTTGTCAATTTTAAAAACATCAACTTTTTACCTAATTTTTTAGCACTAGCTTGTCTTTAGTATTGGTTTTTTTTTTTGTCTTTTAAATGAATTAGTCTACTATAATTTGTTGTTTTAATGGTCAATTGAAAATTATTTCTTCCGTCTATCCCCCTATATTTGTCCTGCTTACTCCCTCTGTCCCAACTATTTTTGCAGCAAGAGAAAGAGGGAGTAAATTTTTTAACTTTATAAACTACCAACTATACCCTCTTCTTCAACCATCCACCACCCACCACTGCTGCCCTTCTTCTTCCACCATCCACCACCACAGCCACCATCACTACTCTTCTTCTTCCACCACCCACCACCGCAAGCCACCACCCACCACCGCACCCTGGTAACTTCCACCACCACATCCGTACAAAATCACCCCGCACCCCTGCAACTTCCACCACCACATCCACACAAAATCACCCTGCCCCCTCTGCAACTTCCACCACCACCACCGCACAAAACCCCTCAACCACCCCTGCAACTTTCACCTCCACCACCGCCGTACCAATCCCCTACCACCTCTGAAACTTCCACCACTACCAGCGCACAAAAACAACCCGTTGCACCTGCAACTTCAGTCTCTACCACCACAAGAAACCTCAATTAAAATGAAAACCCACCCCCATCTAACTCTATAAAACCAGGCGGGGGGGGGGGGGTGACGAAAATCCACAGTAACAAGATGAAGAAGATGAATCGAGAAAAGAAAGAAATTGAATTGGAGAAGCAGGAGAAATTGAATCAGAAAAGGACCGAGAGGAGTAGCTGTCAGAGCTTCATCACCGGAAGGATGGAATAGTAAGATGAATAGAGGACTGGGAGAAGCAGTCGGCATCACTAAGATAGGAGAACGGCGGAGATCTATGTTCATGAAGGTGGAGAAAAGTTGAGAAAATCTGCATGAAGGTGGAGAAAGGTTGAGAATATTAGTGGAGAAAGGTTGAGAAGGTCTAGTTTGAGATGGTGGAAGAGCCAAAGTGGCGGCCCAGTTGAGGAGAACAGAGGGATTGGTGGCATGGTAGAGAAGAATGATTTTTCATTTCTACGAAAGGGTGAATGGGGGGTAAGAAAGTCTTTTTCATGCTAAATGTTTCCTAAAAGTGAAAGTGTGCAAATTCAGTTGGGATATCCATAAAAGCAAGGGGTGCAAATACAGCTGGGCCGGAGGGAGTACTAAAGTAGGCATTGCCAATTAAATGTATTACCTCTCATTCTTTCATCTTTTGGCAAAGAATTGGGCTTTGAATGTCCAATTATACCCCTAACTTGCAACTAAATTTACATGTGTTCTCCCAATTCCAAGACTAAGAGCATGTGCATTGGAAATGTTTCCTTTTGGGACTTTTGCACTCTTTCTCTTCTCAACTGTTTCAAAGTCCCTCAGTGATGTCCACGTCATGCAGTTCATTCCACATTATCTTTGACCGGTCCCATTACTTTTCAGTTATTTCTGACTCACTATTTATATTTGTAGATTAGTTATAAAAATAGAAATTAATTAATTTTAATTGCCAAAATAATATTTTCTTTTTGTATGATAATAACAAAAATTAAAATTTATATCTAGTAATTTGAAGTTGTGAAAATTATTCATATTAAAAAAATATAATTAATTATGTATATTTGTCAACCAAATTAAATTAATAAAGTTGAATTATGCAATACGAAGTACATGATTTGAAGGCTAAATTAATTTATGAATCCACAACAATACGTTAGTGTTAAAGCAATAATTATGTAAAGATATTTTGTTTGAGTCCGTCTCTTGAAAGACGGTCTTTCCATAAGTTATAGAAAGACCAAGGTTTAAAGTGTAAATTAGAAGAAATGGAGATAAAATTTTCGGGTTGCATGAACCGGGTTATAAATTTTATAACTACTACATGTTGCATACTAAAAGTTTAATATTCCAACTAAAACCTTTTACCTTTTATTATTCTAGTTAAACCCCGTCTTTCCATAAGCCTATGGAAAGACCGTCTTTCCCAAGACTTTGCCATTTTGTTTATGAATCAAACTAGTATAATTATAAATAATGTTTAAAATAAAGTTAAACTGAGTTAAAACAATGAAATAATAAAATCTAATGGTTTTGTTGGAGAAAGGAAATGCGAAGTTAATAAAAGATTGAAATGAGAAAGGAATTATAAAAAATAGAATTGAAAAGGAAATGGATGGAATGTGCATACATGAGTACTAGGCTTTACTTTTTGGGATCCACATGCCACATGGCATGGATACAACATCTTCTAATGGGTTGAACATGTAAAGTCTCTTCTCTGCCATGTGGATAATATCATTCAAGAGATGGGTTATAAGACTCTCATTTGGAGTCTTTTAAGTCTTTTTTTATATGCAAGTAGCGATGCACGTTCTCTAATCCTACACTGGGCCACATTTTTCCACTAGCCTAAGTGGGTCATCACACCTCACAAAATGAATTTTCATTAATTTAAAATCTTGTTTTTAAAAAAAAAACTTACTTCTTGGGTGGTAGGACAGTTAAATAGGGAGAGGGGAGTATAATTTTTGTTCCCCTAATCGAAATTCTTGGCTCCGCCCATGACCTCAAACCAATGACCACAACGATGGCCTTCATCCTCGAAGACCATGCATCTTGCACTGCCACCATACATGTGAAACACGCTACATGACAACCACCTTGGTGCACAACACGCAGTTCTCATCCCGATCACAACCATAGCTCTTATACCAATCATGACTCTTATACCAATCATGACTCTTATACCACTTGTTGGGATTGCATAACACACCTCAACTACCATCACTATGATATTGTGGAACTATTACTAGTGATCAATTACTCTCTCCACTTCTAATGTGGAATTTAGGTTGAACACACCCAACAAAATCGAGGTGAACCTGTGAGAATATTATGATTTCAGAGAATGATATCCAGCCTTTGATGGCATAGTTTATGGCAAATGCACTTTACCTGAATCAATTTTGATACTGATTTTTACCGTCAATTAATATTACAGACAATGCTCAACTTTGTACCCATCTCTCCTCTATAATCTCTTCTGCCCTAAAACATCAAGTGACACACTAAGCTAGCAACCAACCCAACTATACAGTGCAAATGTATACTCTTGAGTATATACATCGATTGATCTAGTGACCGTAGCTAGGTAAGCAAACAAGTTTCCATGCTTCATAAGATCTAGTCAAAATTGTAAGATGTTGCATCTGTTTAAAACCAGAATTTACTTGAATCACTTCCTTTGGAAAGCTAGAATGCCGAGGAAGGCAATGATACGGGTAGCTAAGCCAGTGAGGAGGAGAATAAGTATGCAAAGAATAGCATCATGCAGACTATAATTAAATTTTTGGAGCGTAGCACAACGAGTTATGATCCACACGCCATAGTACCTGAAACCAAAACATAATACACAAGTTGTAATTCACTAGGTTATGTCGTTGCATCAGTACAAATCCGTTAGGCGTTGGGCTAACTTTGCAATAAAGATTTTATTTAACTGATTACACAGAATTATACGCAGACGCGAAAACATAGATTTAACACAAGTCCAAAAACTAATTAAAGGAGGAATCTCTTACCTCTCTGCATTGCCGATAACAAATGCTTCCAAAGCCCACTTTGGATAGCAAAAATCTGCTACAACCTTTACTACCTTGCTGACTCTAGTTTGCGTCGCAATAAGAGTTAACACCACCGGAAGTAGTACCGAACACTGCACAATGGAAATTAACAGTTCAACAAATTTAACTGTTTAAAACAATAGCAAACTAGGCTGAATGAAACTGCCACATACCAGTTGAGAAGAACCGGGTTCAAGAAAAATGGCCAGCGCATATGCTATACCAGTCACACAGTAGACTAGGCAGACCAGGACCATATAATTATATGCGAACGAAGATCTGGGATTACTGAAGAAATAGAACATAGAGAGATAGACCAAAGGCTTGATGGCTGTGTTAAAATGGTCCACTGTATCCTTAGCGATAAAATGGGACAAGCTAGAAATGCCTGAAGCACTTTCCCGCCAAGATTGTAGCTTGTCCTGTGAAAATGACCTCAAAGCCGCAATTTTGCATAGAAGAGCTGCAATGAGATTTGGAAAACAAAAGTCAAGTTTTGATCAAGTTTTAAAATGTAGTCAATTTTTGTAACTTCATCTGCATGGAAGATATTGATGGAGATGAAATATGCAGAAAAATAACTGAACTTACAAACAGCAATAATTGTATACGTATAACCAGGCATGCCAAATTGTTCTTCACTGGATTTTGCAATCGATCCCAAGCTGGCCCCAGCAAGTAACAGGATGAGGTAATCTATTGCTTGAATTCTGGCTTCCCGTAATCGCTGCTTGCCAATCCTGGGGATGTATGCAGAAAGAACCATCTTACTTATAAAAAGGCTCACCAAAAAGATTTCATTTATACATCTAAAAATTTAGTACCTGCCAAGGTAAAACTTGTACTGCAAGAAAGGATTTGGAGTTTTCCGGTTTGACAAATCCGTTGACTTCAAGAAATTGTGACGTAGAATATCGCGCCGCTTTTCTATGTTACATTTTACATCTTGCCATATTTCCCCAGCAAATGATTGTTCCTCATTTGTCACATAAGAATGCTCATGCATACCAAACTCTGGTTGTAGAGGCGATGCAGTGAGTTCAGCAGAGTACTTCCTTAAGTCCGGGGGTACCGGATAACCATTATGATGCATCCATCTAACTGGAAGCTCTTCATGACTTGCAACCGAATTTGTGCTGGGTTTGACCATTCCCTCCAAAACATCTATATAGTAGTCTGGGGGATTAACTCGTTCAGGGACAGTGATACCAATGCTGGTGAAATACTCTTCAACTTTCCTAGATGACCCGTGATAGACAGTAAGACCACCTTTTGCTAGTAGCACTAAGTCATCAAACATCTTAAAAAGCGTGTAACTGGAACAATAAGATGAACAGAAATTATTAATAGGTTTAGGAATTTCACAAGCTGACCAAAGAGTACAAACAGAAAGGCTTTGCATCATTTAGCTCAAAAATTTAATTTGTAGCTCCTTTTTTTCAGAATTAAAATAAAAGGGATGTTCATGCTAAGAGAATAGAAGATCCAATATCAAGTGGAGTTTTGCATGTCCCGTGTAATAATGCAGCAGAAAGCATTTAAAATTGACAATTGTAATGAAGATGATAATAATAATGGTAAAGTAATTACCTCGGTTGGTGCACAACCATGCAGATATTTACCCCCTCAAGCGCTTCCCTTCGAAGAGCTCTAAGAAGTAGCTGAGAAGAGGAGCTATCTAATCCAGATGTGGGCTCATCGAGAAACAGAAGTGAAGGTTCCATCACCAACTCCAGACCAACATTTACTCGTTTCCTCTGACCTCCAGATATACCTCGCTTTTCCACTGTTCCAACCAAGGAGTTGCGTATTGTCTGTAAACCCAGAGACTCAATCACCCTCTCAAGTGTCAGAACCTTATCTGGCTTTGGCAAGTCAGCAGAGAGCCTTCAACATTTTAAGCAGTGAAGAGCAGTTAGCAAAAAAATATTGTAAACAGAAATGAAAATGGAGAGTTCATGCCACATACTCACACAGGTTTGAAAGGGGTGAATCAAGAAAACCAATTATTTTACCAAGTTCTTAACGACTATAAGATCCGTCTATGTATAAAGCTATCCATAGAAATGCGGCAGTCCAAGAGAATTAGAAATGATAATACCTGCATCGTGCACTGAACCACAGATTCTCCTCCACAGTCAAATTTCCATGAACAATATCATCCTGAGGAACAAAACCGACAATCTTCTTATATGATTGAATTGATTCCGATTTCCCATTTACAAGTATCATTCCATTTATAGTGCATCCAACTAGTTTTCCAGCCAAGGCAGATAGAAAGGTTGTTTTTCCAGCCCCTGACGGGCCCATTACAGCAGTAATACGGCCAGGCATGATTTTCCCAGTCACTGACCTCAAAAGAAACTTGTTCTTTCCTTTCAATGCAACAGTTAAGTCTCTGAAAGCAATTTCTATAACAGGCCTTTTCTTGGTTGGAGTCTCTGTCGCCATTGAAATTACGCCAGAAAAGGTGAGGTTCTTGTTTTGCTGCTGCTGAGCTTTTTCTTTCTCAAGTTGTGAATAAGCATACTTGAAAATCTGGCTGTGAGTATGTATTTGTTTCTCTTTTGCTCCTTTAGCTTTGCTATTTTTGCTTTCAATATCCAGGCTGTATCCTGAGAAACTATCAATGCCATCTTCAATATCATGCATCATTCTCATAAGATCGCTTCCTTCAGGTTTTTTCCTTGCAGAAGAACCAGGTAAATGCTGAGATGCACTAGGAATGTCATCATGGCTGGGTGGATATAGATCATTATCTTCTTCAAGTTCTTCTTTCTCCAAAATCTTATCCTTTTCACTGCCTGATCCAGGTTTCCTACGAGAAAACTTCTGAGATACTGAATTTTGCAATCCAATTGCATGCTTTTTAGCTGCATCTTTTGCGGATTTCCACCTATTACGCGCTTGAACCTTCTCTCTCACACTTCTGGCAGCTGCCTCCCTTGATTTGGCCAGTCTCCTCTCTCGAGTAGTTATGACTTGGTCAGAACAGTTGTATATGATAAGGAGTACAGTGCACAAACCAGCCTAATATTAATATATGATGAGTTTAGTAGTTGTAGTTGCATAGCAAGAGATAACAAGGACTTCCAAAGATGGTTGGGCAAGTAAAATCAATGACCATAATTAGGAGTAGCAGTCTCTGAATATAATACACAATCAGAAGATCTTCAAAAGTAAGCACAATATCAGATGAAAAACAGATTCAGTAAACCGTTAAATTTAAGAACTACTCACGATAAGCAATGCTCCATATGCATGAATATTTTGAGTTGCTGTGTTGGGATCACAGGAACTCAACTTGAAGCATCCTGTAAATTTTGACATAGGTAACATGCATTAATGGAATCAACTTTCCTACATAATGCTGGTTATACTTCATTCAGCGACACCAGTTTATGAACTTAATTCATAAAGTTAGAAACTGGAGAGTGATAATAGTCACGCGTTAAGCCGACTTACGTTTCTCAGCTGTAGAGCCTCTGGGACAGTAATTCCTGGTTTCAAGAGAAAACAGTCGGATGTTAAAGGGGGGAAAACTATGAACTGTATCACCAATGAGTTGCTTGAATCTCCTCATAACCAAAAAAAAAGCTTTGGTGATGAAATTATGCTTTTTGGAATACATTTCCACAAAGGCAGGATTCTGCTAAATTATGAACAGCTTATATAAGTTGAAGAGTAGTATGAATATTTTCAAAGCTAAATAAAAACCATATGGAATCTAATAAAGTACATGAAATTGCTGTTTTAACGATACATAGTGCAGAAAGTTCATAAATATGTATGGTAACATAAAAGGAATCATTTTGACAATTACGTTAGAAGTTCCTGTAACAAAAATAGCAAAACCAAAGGAGCAAAAAAAAATAAAAATTTATAGCGGAGGGTAAAAAAATCAGTACCCCTTGCTACAAGCATTTTGCTCTATACTTGTTGGGCAATATGAACCTGGCGAACATAATATTTTATCACTGAAACGCACATCTGACCAGATATCAGCCCCGCCACAAGTGTGGTTGATCTGGCCAGGTGGTAACGGGTAAAGGTACCTGAGGCATACAATCGGCAAGGGTGTAAAAGTCATGCAATCAATAAATGAGCCTCTGGAAGTCATTGCAAGAAAAATAAGGACTTACGGTTCACACATGCCAGTCGTCCTATTAAGTGTGGCAAGAGGACAGTACGAACCTAGTGGACAAGCTTTGAAAACAAACAAAAAAATCGCATGAGATCCTTCTCTATAATTAGCAGTCAACAACTCACAAAAAGTTCTTTCTGCAAACTAAAGTGATAAAAGAACTTTCAAAAGCATTTATGTTAAAAAGAAAAGTAGGAGACACACGGATCATGCAGGTGATGCCCTTAGGACAGAAAAATCCCTCACAGCAAGATTGACAATCCAGAGTTCTCTCCGGTATAGTGCGAATATCTTTTAAGTCAACTGGCTCGTCTGAATTAACATTACATGCCCATCCAGGCTCACAACCATCAATCCAGGTGGTCATGTTACAATTATTGTTGGGTTTTATGGTACTCTGATCTTGAATGCTATTGAAGAATGTCCTAACCTCAGCAGCTGTACATACTCGCTGGGTGATGTCCCCTGTATATCATTGAAGTATTAAAAATGCAACGTTTACAGCCCAGAATATAATGAATAAATAACGGGGGGTCGACATCAATATTCACACAAAATGTGAAGCATTGAAAAGAAGACCATCACCAGGAGACATAGTTCTTCATTAAATCCCCAGACAATTTTACATCTCTAATTTCATCGGGCTAAAAGGTGGTGGATTGAAACTATGATCCTCCTGAGACATGCTCCAGATGAAATGAATGGACCTAAGGCTATAAACTTTTACTCCATATTATAAGATTAAGGAAGAGTGGTTTAAAAGTATCAGAATGGGAATCGCAATCATCCTGGTTAAAGTATTACCGGGATCAAATTCCATAATGAATCCCAAATTTTTATATCAAAAAAAAATCCCAAATTTTGAATGCTTTTCCAAAACCATATTCCCCTTGTTTTGATTCTGATTCCCATTCCATTTCCAGTCCACTCTAAAACCTATCCAATTCCATTTTCACTTCCCATGGTTGAACCAAACACCTCATTAATGTTCTTGAGATAAAATATAATAACTTTCTGATGAAGAAAGCTTATAGAAACTGTGTAAAGTAACGCAAACATTCAATGCCGCTCCACAAGAATTCAACTTTGACATGGTCAAACATATTTGACTTGTGAAAAAAACACGAGGATCCCCCCAAAACTAGCACTAATCCGCAAAAAAGGAAGCATCTTTCTGAGTCCGTACCATACCCATAATCCAAGATTGTTGGAACCCAGAAAAAACACATTTACCTACCTTTAATCTTGCTAATGCAGCCAGCCACAAAGTCCAAATTGGAGGAGTAATTGAAGGCCCTGTCCCACTCAGCTTGCCTACAAAAATCAAAATCAAAATCAAAAACAAAAATCAAAACAAGCCCACCAAACATACGCTCTAAGGAAGACTTACGGATCCTTGATGCAGAAGCTGGCATTTCTGGCAATATCACTGGCGAGAAAAAAAGAAGTGAGGTTGGAAAGCCTGGCGTAAGCAAGCTGCGTGAAGTAATCAAGAAACGCGGTGTTGTTCACCGGGAAATTGGCTCCGGTGCCGGAAGTGTAATCGTCAAAGCCCTGGGGCTTTACCAGCTGCGCACAACATAGTGCTGCTACAACCAGAACGAGCAATGCAGCAGCTCTACTCATCTTCCAACAAGTCAAAATCCCAAGGAGCAACTAGAGCTCATGATTTGAGAGAGAGGGAAAAGTGGCTTAGAAATGGTGGAGACATGGGAGATGCAGTGGGCCCCGCAACAACATGTCCTAAGCCGGCGAGCAGTCTGAAATGGTCTGATTTCGCGACTTCTTATCAAATTTCAAGTATTTTTGTCTACTCCCTCCTTTCCTGCCTTAAATAATAATTATTATACATTATTCCACAAACATGTTTGACGATTAATATATTTAAATATATATTATAACGATAAATAAAAAACTACCTTCTACAAAATACTTATTAATACGAAATCAACAATATTACATATAATAATCTATTATTATATCTTTATATATCTATTTAAATACCTTGATAGAAAATACCATCATAGATTTGATACATAAAAAAATTCAAATGGTCTGATTTCGTGACTTCTTATCAAATTTCAAGTAATTTAGGCTTGATACATAAAAAAATTATCACATAATCATTACACACACAAATATAAATATGTTTGATTGTTACTATGTTTAATTAATTATTATAATGGTAAATAAAAATTTATTTTCTATAAATTACTTGTTAATACGAATTTAATAATACAATAATATTATATCTCATATATCTATTCAAATACTTTAATAGAAAATAGTATTATAAAATATATGAGTAATTTAATCTGGGACACGGGAATTATTCTTATTTTATTTTATTGACTCTAAACTTTATTAGGGATTTTTATGTAATTCTTCTTCATTGCTCATTCTGTTTCACGTCTCCACCGGGGATCTTTTCTCAATTTTTTTTCAATAGGAAAAGAAAATCCATGCCTAAAGCATAGTTGTAATCCATCTCAAAAATAAAAGGCGCGCATATAATTGATAGGGAAATTTCAGGAAATGCGGTCTTTCCATAAGGTTAATGACAGTCCTCAGGGACATTTGTATTAAATTTTGTAATTTTTTATAAAATTTAAATATTGTATTTATAAGTTAAAACAAGTAATATTATGTATTTGAAGGTGAAAATATAAAAATATATGATATATAAAAATATGTTTAAAATTTTTAAATTTTGTATGTAATTTAAGAAATGCAATGTATAAGGTAAGAAATAAGTAGCATGTCCATAAGCTTATGGACAGGCCGCCTGTCAGGAGTCCCACTCTGATTAATAAATTAAATGAAAAATCTGAACATCGTCATTATAAATCTAACCCACACTCTAAAATTATGTTAACTTTTAACTTTCTAAAATTTTCGTTAAAAACTAATTACAAAGTGAAGTGATCCATTTTATACTCCTTCTATTAATTTCACTATGTTTCACACCACAAATTTGTGTGTGACATATTGGTAAGTTAATGTGGGAAGACAAGTGGATCGCTATATCGCGCCCTGTATTTTACATGATTACGCCATGTATTTATACTATTTAGTATACAATATGTATTTTTAATTTAATTTAAATTATTAAAATATATTTAAATTAATATTAAATAAAATTTATTATTTACCACCACCACTGCCGCAGTGGACTCCCGCTGGCCGCTAAGCATCGCCGTCGGTCGCGGTGCACCATGCACTGTGCATCACCATCGTCCGTCGTGCATCGCCACCGCTGCCGATTCTTTCCCTTCTCCGCCAAACCGCCGCCGCTCATTTCTCTTCTCCTCCGCTCGTCTCCGGTCTCCTTCTCCGCCGACCGTTCTCGCTCTCCTCTCCCAACTCTCCTTTCCCCGCTTCTCTGATCACCTTCTCCGTCGCTCGTTTTGTCTTCTCCGGCGAAAGTTCATCTTCTCCGTCGCCCGTTTCCTGGCCCGGTCCGGTTCTCCTTTCCCTGCTCTCCTTCTCCGGTCCGGCTTCTCCTTCGCCCATTTCACCTCCACTCGATTCTCCTCACCCGGTTCTCCTCACCCGGTTCTCCTCACCCGGTTCTCCTTCGCCTGGTTCTCTTTCACCTGATTCTCTTTCACTCGGTTCTCCTTCTCATATCCCGCCCCAGTTCTTGTCCGGATCTCCCACCTCGGTCTTCGCCCAGATCTCCCTGCCCTCGTTCTTGGCGGAGAAGGCTAGGGATGGATGGTTGGGAACAGTGGAGAAGATGGAGAAGACGAACGGCAGTTGGGGACAGCAGCGGAGAAGACGGAGAAGAAGGCTGGCGGCGCAGAAGGTTGGGGACGGCGGGCGAAGAAGGCTGGGGACGGACGATGGCGGTGGTGCCGGCGCTGGCGAAACCATTGTTTTTGTTTTTTTTATTTTCTGCTTTTTGTTTTTTATTTTTTTGAAAAATTAAAATTTGTATTATCACGTATATATGTATTAGGGTGTAACCTAGTAAAATACAGGGTGTGATATAGCAACACCCGAAGAGAATTAAAGGAAGAGAGTATAAAGTTTAAGTTTATTTTATTTTTTAAAGAGAAAGTATAAAGTTTAATGAGTGGTTGAAAATTATTATTGTTTTTCATAAAAATAAATGCACTTAATAATGTTAAAAAACATACAAAAATAGAACTTACGACAAACATATGAATTATACAAATTCATTAAAATTTTAAAATTGTGATATGGATATTTCAACTACTCCCTCTGTCCTAGGAATTCTGCAGAAAGAGAAAACCCAACTTTTAATTTGAGTCATGTGAAATGACAATATTGTCCTTGTCTTCTCCAAACTTTTCTTGGTCTGTGTTTCCTGCGTCTTCTATGTGTCTGTTGTGTCTTCTTCACCAGCAACTTCGCCTCTTCTTCAACCTCAACTTTCCGTGTTCTTCTTCAACCACAACCTTGTCTTCTTCAATCTCAACATCTATATCTGTTGGTTGACCCGAACAAATACCAAAAGAAAATCAAACTTTTAATCAAAGTCGAATCTTCGTCTCCATTTGCTCAGAACTCGAATGGCCATATCCATATCCACCGTGGTTGTACGTCTCCGGCATCTGGTCGAAGAAAGGGGACTGAGATGGAAGAACACGCCGGTGGATCTGGAGGAAGGTGGGGTGGCTCGAAAATCCTAAGCTTTCCACATACTACAAGGCTTGTGCTGCTCACCACGTCGTCGTCACCAGCGACTGGCTCGCGCAAGCTCAAGCCACTATCGGTTCCGTTGAAGGCGATTCCTCCTCTACCGTCAATTCAATTCCGTCGAAGGCGATTCCACCTCCGGTGGCGTCAATGGTGGTGGATCTGGTAGAAGGGTCGGCCAGGAGGGAGGAGGCGGGGACAAAGTCGGAGGCGAGGAGGGGCGGGGGAGTTAAAATGTGGTGGTGGAGCCAAAAAGTGGAGGCGGAGACAAATTGAATGGAATATGCAGAATTTAGGGTTGATGAGGAGGTTTGTGAGCTTTTGTAAAAAAAATAATTTGTAAGGGTAATCATGTCGTTTAAAATGTTAAATTTTTCTAAAAGAGAAAAATGTGCAAATTTGCATGGGACACCTGTAAAAGAAAAATGTGCAGATTTAGGGAGTACTGTTTTGTGTCCATTGTTTTTATGGAAAAGGGAACCTGGTCGTTGTTTGGACAAAATCAGTAAATAATCAGAAGCCGACAAGTGAAGAGATTTGGCGTAAATTTATAAGGTGCTGTAAGAACAATTAAATTAAAACTGATGACCGAGTGATGCCGCACCAGAAGGAGTCAATTACCTTTGTTTTTTAAAGCTTTTTGGATCAAATTGCATGTGATGTGGACTATGGTTTTTCTTTTTCTAAAACTTTGAACAAAGAGACAAGCGCATCCACATTTGTAAGAGATCTAGACGATATGTCCTCCTCGCTCGCATGACCATGAGGCATTCAATTCACTGAATAGGTAAATGAATTTAATTTATCAATGTCAAAAACACATTGTCGCAACAACTGCAATTGTAGACAAAAGTGGGGAAAAAATGAGGGGATAAGTTGATTAAGAGGGGAGGTGGTATGAGTTTTTTCATATGTATATATTAAAAGAGGGTAATTTTGTGCACTCCCTCTGTTTTTATTGAATGTGGCACATTTTCCTTTTATACAAATATTTCTTTAAATTCTTCCACTTATTATACTTTTTCTCCTTTTGAATTCAATTCATCCACTATTCACAAATTACAACTGTGCCAAATCCTCTCTTGCCGCAGCCCTTCTTCTTCAATCATTTCATATCTTTCCATTACGGGAGGTGGAATAACAGTTAATTTTAATCCATATTTTTGTTATTGAATAAGTGTGATATTTGTCTCCACATATTAGTTTTGTTCTTTGACCTGATCGATTAAATCGTTGTGTTCATGATGTTAACTCGATTTAGTTTATAAAATGATTTGCCGTAAGTGATTGTATTATTGATGACTGAATATATGGAGCAATACAATAGAGGTAAAATAAGGAAAGAGCTCTAATCATACTAATCATAATCTAATCAGTAATCTGATTTATTCTAACACCCCCCAAGCGAAGCGTCAGATTCTCAGAGATGTAAAGGTTGGACCTGAAGAACTCAAATAACGGACGAGAGAGACCCTTGGTGAAGATGTTTGCGATCTGGAGAGAAGTAGGAACATGAGCAACGCGTAACTTGCCAAAAGAGACCAACTTGCGAACAAAATGGCAATCAATGTCAATGTGTTTCGCCCGCTTGTGAGCCATAGGGTTCTGAGCCAAGAAAATCGCATTGTTATTGTCACAAAGAAGAAGAGGCGCACCCGACAAAGGAACATGAAGATCACGAAGCAAATGAGTCATACAGACAACCTCAGAAGTTGTATTAGCCAGAGCCCGATACTCTGACTCAGTGCTGGACCTAAACACCGTGGGCTGCTCTTCGCACTCCAAGAAACCAAATTTCTGCCTAAAAAGACAGAATGTCCATAAGTAGAACGACGAGTCTCCAAACATCTGCCCCAATCAGCATCCGAATAACCCAACATCTTAGGCGAAGAATGAGCATAAAAACTGAGACCGAAGTACAGAGTTCCACGAACGTAGCGGAGATCCCGAGAACCAGCCAAAAAATTATCCTCCCAGGGATCTTGGAGATACTGACTGACAGAATTAACCGCAAAAGCTAAATCTAGACGAGTAATGGTCAGATGCTGGAGAGCACCAACCAAAGATTGATACAACGTCGGATTCTTGAACTGAGGACTCGTACTACTGTGAAGCTGGGAATTTGGCAGAAATGGAGTAAAGACTGGCACCACTTTTGACATACCAGCCCTAGAGAGAATATCTCGAGCATACTTTGCTTGACCCAGAAGAAGTCTCGAGGCAGTGGGAGTGACTTCCAGACCAAGAAAGTAGTGTAACACACTAAGATCTTTAATGGAAAACTCCTGATGGGTGCGATCAATGAACTGACGAATATGTGTAGAGCCATTCACAGTCAAGATAATATCGTCAACATAGACCAGCAGATAAAGCAGCGAAGAACCACGAGATAGCACAAATAATGATGTATCAGCAGAACTACAATGAAAACCAAGTTGGGACAAGTAGGCACTGAAACACTGAAACCATGCTCTAGGTGCTTACTCCAGACCATAAATGACCTTACATAGACGACAAACATAGTTCGGATGAACATGATCCTTGTACCCAACATGTTGCGCCATAAATACCATAGAATCAAGAACACCATTGAGAAAAGTATTCTTGACATCCAACTGTTGAAAAGGCCAGGCTCACATAGTTACAATAGCTAGAATTGTCCAAACTGTAGATGCTTTAACCACTGAACTGAATGTGTGGTAAAAGTCAAAACTGGGAATCTAAGAGAAACCCTCAGCTACCAAGCGTGCCTTATGGCGATCAACTAAACCATCTAGTTTATACTTCAAGCAATAAACCCATTTAGACCCAACAATGTTGACGTCCAAATGACGGGGAACAAGATCCCAAGTATACTGACTACGAAAAGCTTCCATCTTCTCATCCATGGCAGAAACCCAAGAAGGATTCCAAAGTGCAGAAGGATAATCAGTCGGCTCTTTTTGGGCAAGAAGAGCCGCAAGAAAACCATAAGCATGAGTATCTAAGTAATTATGTCGCTTAATGACAACAGTAGAGGACTGAGTGACCATACAAGAAGACCATGGTGGCGGGGAAACTGAGACATCACCCCGAGGTATGGTAGAGGCGGTATCCTAAGGCATGACAGAGGTACCATCTCAAGGCGCGACTGTGGCACCATCCTGAGGTGCACCAACATGAGGCGCGACCGTGGTGCCTGCACGAGGTGCCAGCATGAGGTGCGTCCAAGGCGTGAGCCCAAGGCGAGGCTGGTGCAGATGCGGGACTGGGCGGTGGATGGGGGTAAGCTCGTAGAGCAGCTGGCCAAGGTGGCTCGTCGTAAAAAAAATGGAACCAAGGGGGTGGTGGAGCCGAGTCTGACAGAGAGGCTGGCGGTGTTGTCACAGAATCCGAATCAATAAATGCCGAGCCATTCAACACCGAGCATGGCGAGTAATATGAACATTGCTAGTAGAAGGCACTGAAATCCTTTACACTGTGAACTGTAGCCAATGAAAATGCACAAAATACTGCTAGGAAACAACTTTTGACTAGCAAATGGACGGACAAAAGGGAAAACCTGAAAACCAAATGGATGAAAATTACCATAGATGGGATCTCAATGAAAGAGAAGACCATAAGGTGTCGATCCCTGTAGGACTGGAGTAGGCATACGATTAATAATGTAGACAACAGTCATGAATGCATCATCCTATCGTGAAATTGGTAGAAGGGAGTGAAAAAGCATCGTGAGGCCCATTTCCACCATATGGCAATCCTTGCGTTCTGCGCACCAATTTTTGCTCCAGAGTAGACGGACACGAAACCTGATGATGTATGCCCTTCATCGCAAAATGAGATCTAAGTATAGTGTTCAAAAATTTAGTGCCACCGTCACTTTGAAAAACTTTAATTTTTGTAGAAAATTGGTTTTCAACAAGTGCCTCAAACTGCAAGTTAGTATCAACAAAATTTGATTTGTGACGAAGAGGATATAACCAAGTAAATCCCAAAAAATCATCCTTAGATAATGCTTACTATGGAAAACCATTGCCATATAAAATTGGGGAGGGACCCTACAAATCACAATGTATCAAATCAAGAACATGCTCAGCACGTTTAGAGTTCTCAACAAAAACCAACCATTGGCCTTTCGGCCATAACACAGGGGGCGCATGTGTTCTATTTAAGCAACAAAGAAGAAACTGAAAGTAAACCAGACTTATGCAAACTAGAAATAACTCCACTAGGAACATTACCTAGGCGTGCATGCCACAACTCATATGAAGCTCAACTCTTATTCTAATGTAAAATTGAAACAAATAATGCATCTCTCCAGTCCAAAACACACAGTCAATCCTCACTGTGTCACCGGGCCACGATGGCCCTGGTACTTTGTTCTGAATCACTAAGTTTCGATCATAAAATGTAATTAATACACCCATATCTCTAGTTAACTTACTAATAGACAATAAGTTCTTAATAATATCAGGCACAACCAGAACATCAGACAAATGTAAATTCTCAAATACTCTAGAATCACCAATATGAGAGATCATGAAAGAGGCACCATTACCAACAAGAACATGAGATTTATCAGTATAAGGAGTGACACTGTCTAGGCCTGAGGCAGATAACACCATATGACCGGTTGCTTCGAAATCAATGTACCAGTCTGACACTCGAGAAAAAGGCTCTGAATTCTGAGACGAGTGATAATTTTCTGCCAAATGAGTACTCATTGGATGACCTTTCTGGGCCTGCATCTGATAACATGTCGCAGTATAATGACCGAGTTGTCTGCACCAGGAGCAGTGAGGACGACCGTAGCCAAGGGCTAGACCAGCCGCCTGAGAACCCAACCAGGGATGCCGGCCAATGCGCCTGCTACCAAAATGGCCACCGCAATCGACGCATGAAGGCCACGCGCAGCCGCTTTGAGTCGGTACGTGATTCCACTCGGGACCGGCTTAGGGTGCATCGCAGGTCTGAAACATCACTTGTCTGGCCACTGGTCCTGATTGTCCCTGTAAATCCATCAAAAAAGCCTCGTAGTTTTTGGCACAGGCAAGAACATCTGCATATAACATAGTGGGTACAACATTGATCAAAGGAGCAGAAAAATCCTTATACTTAGGACCAAGAGTAGTCAGAAACCATACAATATGATCAACATTTGAAATCGAATTACCCATGACAGACAGTTGTTCAAAAGTCTCCTTAAATATGAGATGAAGTTCATGAACAATACCAGAATTATGAATACCATGTGGATTTGCGCAAGGACGGAGAATGGTGGAGGCACTGTTGTTCTGATAGATGGGAGCAAGATTGTCCCAGATTTCTTTGGAGTTGGAACAATTTGGGAGTTCCGCAAGAACTTCAGCGATGAGAGAGGAAAACAGTAGACTGTAGACACATTGATATTTATCAACCCATTGATCATACTCTTCTTTTGCTTTCAAATAAATAGCCCTGGGAACAACCTTGCTACCACCTGGAGGAGTTGAGACTGTGGCGGCTAAGGATAGGGACAGCGGTGGTGTTGGGAGAGTGGGACGAGATTTAGTGCCATCAATGAAATTGTACAGACCTTGAGGACAAAGAAACTAACCAGGTTGACGCTTCCAGAGAAGATAATTGGATGAAGTGAGTTTGATCTGCATAATTTGAAACAGGGTATTGTAGGATAATTTTTCTTGAGCCATGATGAGGGAGAGAGATGCCTAATTAATCGGAGATGGGGGAGTAGCAATTGGCCAATCGAAAAAAATTTAGAGAGGGGGGGACCGAAATTTAGGAGAGGGATTTAGGGTTTTAGGTTTTGGATCAGAAGAGACTCTGATACTATGATAAAGTGATTTGACGTAAGTGATTGTATTATTGATGACTAAATATATAGAGGAATACAATAGAGGTAAAATAAGGAAAGAACTATAATCATGCTAATCATAATCTAACCAGCAATCTGATTTATTCTAACATTAGTTGTTTACGTTCAAGTATTGTTCTCGATCTGCTTATATAGATCGTGTGCTCGCAATTTCGTTTGTGGTTTTATTTTTGGGTTTCAATTAATTTTGGTTCGTCGGATTTGTGTTTGTCAGGATGTTTACAGTTTGGATAACATAGATTGTGGTTGGATCAAGTGGTGTTACTGTTGTACAAGATCCTTGTTTGGCGCAGTGATATTGATGCGTGATACGCTCCTCTTTGCCAAGTGGTCATGATTTTCGCGGGAAGCGAGTTAATATCCCCGAGTGTGATGTTACAGTTTTTTATTAGATCTCTTATCTGTAATAGTATAGACGATCAGTCAGTTTGACATGCAATTCAGATATCCTTGCAATATGTTAGTTATTGCTAGATGCTATATAAGAATATAATACTTACAATAATAGACTATGTAACTATAAAATATATTTCGGTTTAGGTTTAAAATCATAATGTACTCTATCTTCAATATTTTTATTTTAAAATTTTAAATTTTCAAAAAATAAGTTTTCAAAAAAAAGTAACTAACATACAATATAGTCTAATATTTATTTTACATTACACCCAAGAAGCATTCAATTTCTTAAGGTAAATAATATTTGATAAACTCAATCTCGCATTTTTATATCTTTTTGTGGCTTAGTCTATATACTTATAATTTATGGATGAGAAATTTTACTTTTTTGGATGTTATTTGTGCGTGGATTTACTATTTGTTTAATGAGTTTAATCATGTTGAATATGCGTTTAAAAATATTGTGGTTGGAATTTTTGGTTGTTGTGTGTAGATTTATTTGAGATTTATTCTGATGAAACGTGCAAACAAAATTTAATACAGAGATTTTACCGTTATGTATAAAAAATGTTAACCGTTCGTTGATTTGGCAAAGCAAGTCCAAATTCACAGTCTGAATATAGAAGGTCACATTGACAAAGTCGATTTAATTTTCATCCATGTCATTACGACTCCTTTATTTTGGATTGGAGAATAAATTTAGGTTCAAGAGTCAGTTACTTTTACGTTGCAAGAGAAGTTTTACTGTATTGAATCCTACATTGAAGATGCTCTAAGATCGTTAGCAATTAAACAAACTCAAGAATTGAAGAACATAAATATTTTTTTTTTCTTATGTCAAATTACAAACTAAGGTAATGACGTAATTTGCTAGGTTTATTTTATTTTACTTTTATCAAAAATTTATACAGGATTAATTACGATGATACATGTTAAGTTATAAATGTTTCCACATGCCAAACGTCATTCTAGATTATTATTTTTCAAAAACAATTAGGACCATTTAAAATAAATATCCAAAAAATTGAATACGGTTGTGTATAATCCTATTTAATACAAATAAATATTTATTAAAAAGAGTTTCTTACCATTATCCAGTTATAAAAAAAATCTTGAAATTGGTCTCTTTTGATTTGATCACTTTCACAAATTTATCTGAATATTTTTATTTTTAACATTCTACAAGCAATTGAAGAAACGCAAGTAAAAAAGATAAAGATAGTGTGATTATGTTTGAGTTTTGACAGAAAGTAAAACCCACGAGTAATTGTGGATATATATATATATATATATATATATATATATATATATATATATATATATATATATATATATATATATATATATATATATATATATATATATACTGAGTACAAAGGGTATACAAGACCTAAACAAATATCGAACATGATATATACAACCCAATCAGTAAGGGTATTCCTTTCTGTAGAGTCCTCGGGTGTTGGACTGAATTATGGCATATTGCGAATTCTGGTGATCTGGTGTTTTAACACCGTTATTCAGGATTTCCGAACACAGGTTTCTGTCCACGAATTATGGAGCATATTATGGAGTATATTTATGCGATCAAATCAGAATATTGTGAAGAATATTATCTTATTTCGTGGCAGTCTAATTCTGGTAAACAAATATTCCTGTAATATTTAGGAATTGATTAAGTAGTTTATTTATGGTACAAGTCCTATTGATGTAGGATTGTCCATTTAAATACCAGATTAAAAATAGATCTTTCCTTAGTTTAGAAGTCTATTCATGGTAGAATTAGACAAGGAAAGAGGTTCACAGAAGGCAGGATTGCGATGGAGATAAATACAAGAAGATACACCGCAATCAAGGACACGACCAAGAACTATTCTCTACGTGAGAACTTTGGAGCGATTTGCCTGAGCTGTTTTGGAGGAGTGTTTATTCATCCGACCAAGTTCGTGAAGATCAGAAACAAGGAAGTCTTAATTCCTCGGGAGGAGGAGATCCAGGGAGACGTGTTGATCGTGAGGGTTCAACGACGTAGGATCGACAGTGAGGGGAGCTCACAACATTCACTCTGTAGGTTAGCAATGGATTAGTATTTAAGTTAAGCTTCTTGTACTAAAGACTGCTTTCTAGTGAATGGTTTCTGATCTGGGCAAGGCCCCGCAGATGTAGGTGTAATTGCACCGAACTGCGTAAACAAGTTGTGTGTGCACTGTGTTTTTATTTCGTGTTTCAACACCAAGCATTAAACAACTTGGCGTAAAAGTAGAACTTTAGGTGAAACAGACTTTCACTTTCTTATCCTGATTCTAAATCAACTATATATCTATCCCCCCCTCAAGCGAAGCGTAGGACTAGTTGCAATGCAAATCTTGGAACGTAAGAACTCAAACTGAGGACGAGGTAACCCCTTTATAAAGATATCAACAAGATGCAAGTCCGTAGAAACATGAGCAACTTTGAGCTTGCCAGAAGACACCATCTCACTCACAAAATAATAGTCAATATCAATGTGCTTAGCTCTCTTGTGCGAAACTGGATTATGAGCCATGAAGAGAGCACTATTGTTATCACAGAGCAAAACAGGAGGCACACGAGTCGATACACGTAAATCCCGAAGAAGATTCATCAACCAAGCCAACTCCACAGCAGTATTTGCCATAGCACGGTATTCTGATGCTGAGCTAGAACGAGAAACTGTAGGTTGTTTCTTAGCACTCCAAGACACCAGGTTACCACCAAGGAAAATGGCATAACCATATGTAGACCTACGAGTCTCCATGCAACGAGCCCAATCATTATCAGAAAAACATAAAACTGGTAAAGCGGATTGATGCACCCCAATTTTCCATCGCTTCTATGCCCCCGTCCGCCATTTCGGTTGCTGCAAGAAAAAACCCCCGGAGGTGTCCGGGGGGGGGGGAAGAGGCTTCGATGATCAAATAAGTAAACAGTGTATGAGGGTGAATTAGGAATGAATAGTTGAGTGTGTAAGATTACCTTTAGTCTTTATATAGGTAGGCAAGTAGGGCTACTATTTTGTTTGCTTGTGGAGTAAGTACTCCCCATTGGGCCGCCCCAAAAAGGAGGTTTTACCAAAGGGGAAAAGCTTTGGGCCAATGGTCGGACGCACATGCCATTAAGCTCGTACGATTTTACACATTATCAATAAGCCCCTAGAAAATTGAGGGTTCGGCCTTCGAATTTTATCCCTAGATCGGGGGTTCGAATTTGTACTCGCCTCCGAAACTTCCCAATGCTTAGGGGTATGATTTCGGCATCCCTGTGGCAAGTTGAGGGTCCGCTTCTAGGTGGACGTCGAACTTTTTGCTAGAGCAGATAAAATGTGTCGAGGGTCCGGCCTTCGGCTTTCTAGACTATGCTAGGGCCTAAGGGCCTGGGTCGCGCCTCTTTTATATCCCCAGGTAGCCTTTGAGCCCCAGTAGCCCAGGGTAAGGGTTCGAGCCCTAGTATTCTAATCTGTGTTAAGAACCGAGGGTCTCCAGTCCTTACTAAGCAGATAAGGGGGGTTCGGTCTTTAGCTTACTGATCTATATCAGGGTCTAAGATCTGTTATCCCCAATATCTTAAGGGTATTGGATTCAAAACGTGTGTGTTTGTGTTCTAATCTTTCTACTAGAGAGTAGAGGTTTCAAAACTGCTACTTAGTGTAAAGGGATTTGACCTCTAGCCTTCTAATCTTTGCCAGAAAGCAAGGCATTTGAATCCTTCCACTGAGGAGTAAGGTACCCGTTGCAGCGGACCCGGTTCTCTTGAGTTTTAAGGGAGTTCGTATGCAAAGTCATGATGGGTTCGGCCCTTGGCCTTCCTACCCTCGTTCAGAGAGGTAGGCATTGGAAAGTTAAAAATTAAAACCGGGAAGTGGAAAAGTCACCTAAGACTAGAATTTGAATTCAAAGCGGGGAGTGTAAAAGGCGTGCGTGATGCTTACCCTTTCTTCTCCATGATTACCTCAATCTACGCGCCCTACTTACCCATGCAGTAGCTTTTTCACTTGGTGGCCTGAGGTAATAATTGCTCCCTTTTCCACTTCCTATGTATACATGCAAAGACTTTCACTGCTTCTTGCTTTTAACTCTTAAAATTCCCATAAATTTCAAACTTTTCTCTCTCTCAGGCACTTTGTCGGTGCCCTCTTTCCATTCACATTTTTTGAGAGCTCCAACTACCTTTTCCGGCCACTATGTAGTAAGTCCCCTGACCCTTTAACCTTTATTTTGTTTAAGAATGTTGCAAATGCCTACATCCAGGAAGGGTTCCATTCTAGATTATTTCCCGACTGCTTCGGCCGTCGGAGCTAATGGTTCCTGGCTCCAAGATTCCGGCAACATTCAATCTTCGGCGACTGGCTATTCTGTTATGGGTCAAATGCTAGGGGGAGTTCTAGCAGCAGCTTCGTACCGCCCGCGAGTTTCCACCGAAAGTGGGTACTGTCAAGTTCTTGTATCCCAAGCTGGGCCCAGATTTGGGAAGACGAGGCAAGAAGGCCTTACTTTTGAGAAGATATTAACTCTCGTTCCCAAAAGCCCAGAAACATTGGCTCCAGAGATAGCTAGGTTGTTGAAGACCCTCCATTCATGAGTGAGAATTCTAGAGGACTTAAAGCTGGAGGTCCTCCATGAAGATGAAAATCCAAGGGATACGAGGCCCGGTCGGTGCACTGTCTTCAAGCGCCACTTCAAGTTCGGATTATGTTTCCCTCTCCCCCCATCATCTCTCATCTTCTAGAGGATCATTAAGTGAGCTTGGCCCAATTGCATTTGAACGTCATCCTGCTGGTTATGGGATTTTTGAATCGGTGTAACAACTTAGGTATCATTCCTCAGTACGAGCTGTTTAGGTCATTATACTATCTCTCCGAGAACAGATTAGTTGTGCATTCAGCCGAAGGCCAGGATACAGTTCATGGGGTAATTGTGACTTAGTGCAACAGATTATCGGATCACCCCATAAAGATTGCTACAAGCTGCAAAGGATGGCACAGATCTCCTATTTTTACTTTCGAGAAGGAAAGAGAGGATTATTTCATTCCGGATTGGAATCTGAAGCCTAAGTTCGAGAATCCTGCCGCATATGTCACTCCGGAGAGTGTCTTGAGTGATAGGGATATGTTGTTGAGTGATCCCCTCAATATCTTGAGGAATTTTGACTTCGTATGGCTAGAGAAAGTATATGATTTCATTTATAATCAAGGGGTAGTTCAGATTAAACCTCCAGAGGAAGCTGTTGAGTCTGTTTCCAGTAAGGGAAAAAAGATGGAGAAGCTTGCTAAGAAAGAGAAGCTTTCCAAGAAGAGGACTCCTATTACTAAAGAGGAGGTTGCTGCAATAAAGAAGAAAGACGCAGGTGATCAGCCCTTCAGAACAAAAGTAAAAGGAAGCCCTCTTTGACTGTAAACTGGTAAATAGTATATACGGTGGAACCCACAGTAGAGCCTGGAGAGGGCCCTACCAAATACAAAATATAATCCAACCTTAGGCTGCGAGGCGACCCTAAGGAGCAAGTCTGAAAGGGATGTAGTGGGAGAGGGGTGGATGAGGGAGTGCATGCCAGAAGGATCGCACTCCCCCGTCCTCCCCCCTCCCCTACCAAATTAAGCTAACTACCAAATTAAGCTAACAACCATCCCAAAGCAGAATGATCAAGCAGGGTAATACAATACAACCTGAGAACACAGGCTTAAGGAAGGCTAGACAGATGGGGTGAGGACAGAGTCACTACCCATTGTCGTAAAAACCGCTTCTACCCCTAACAGTTGGGGCCTTCTTCATTTGAGTTCCTTAATATAGCTGAGAGATGTGAGACTCGGGTCTTGAGCAATGGAATTCCTAATGCAGTCGAGAACTCTCGGGTCTTGGGTAACACCAATAGTTTGAAGCCGATGGTTCATGTTGTACCATGTGGGTACGGGTGGGAATCTGCTTCTACTATGTACATCCCTAAGTTGGAGATAGAGGGATGTTATTGGCCTTCAATCATTCTCCTGGTGGCGCCGAGGATGACTGAGTGGGCAAGGGAGTGATGAGGCCATGCCTCTTCCCCTTGTTAGTCCCAGTCGAGCCCACCTCCTGAAGATGGGAGAATGGATACACTTTTACCGCGTGCATCAGGCGTGGCGATTCTGTAATTGCCCTCTCCATTTTGAGCAAATGGACAGCTATATGCCAATTTAGCACAGAGTGCAGCGCGTGCATAGGGCGCAAGAGTAACCATCAAATCATAAGTAAAAACTAGGCTTTGGAGAAAGAGTACCGGGGGAAAAGTCCCTACTCTTTAACCTCTTGCCTCACCGTGGGTACCATGAAAACCGCACTTCCGAATGAAGCCGAGGACGGGGAACCTCCTCGAGGTCTCGGTGACATCCTCGATGCCTGGGATGCCCTCGATGTCTAGAGCCATTCTCACCCTTCTAACCCTTCTAGCACTTTGGACCACAATAACCCTCCAAATACGATTGGACCTCGAACACTCGAACCACAACAGCCCCTCGAGGTCTCGGAGCACATCTTCGAGCACACGAACCCCTCGAGTACTACCCCTCAAGCACAACCCCTCGAGCACTACCCCTCGAGCACTACCCCTCGAGCACACCCCTCGAGCACACGAGCCGCTACCCCTCGAGCACGCAAGCCACAACCCCTCGAGTACTACCCCTCGAGCACTACCCCTCGATCACTCCCCCTCGAGCACACGAACCACTACCCCTCGAGCACTACCCCTCGAGCACACGAACCACTACCCCTCGAGCACTTGGAAACCCTTCGAGTCACGACCACCCCTCGAGCACTCGGGTTACCATCACCCCTCGAGGTCTCGAACCGGTAGGCACCCTCGATGCCTCGGACCATGATCGTCCCTCGAATGCAAATCCCCATCATGCACTCGAACCACTTCCCCTCGAGCACACGGTCCACTACCCCTGGAGCACATGAACCACTCGAAACAACCTCCACCCCTCGATCACATGAATCACTACCCCTGAATCACACGAACCCCTACCTGTCGAGCATCCGACCAACCCCAAGTGCCCGAAACAATTTGTGCCCCTCATGGGCACGAGTCACCTCTCCTAGAGCACTCGAATCCCCAGCCTTGGAGGACATGAATCACCACCTGTCGTGCAGATGACCAAACTCCTCGAGTAGTACTCTAGTCTAGTCAGTCGTGTAGTAGATATGTTCTTCTTGAAATAGTCTGTTAATCACCATGAAGAAATCTTTCATGATCATCCTTACCACTCGGTCGGCACTGGGTTGTGCACCATTCATAACGATGGAATTTCTCTCCCTCCAGAGGTGGTAAATGGTGGTGATCAAGGCTAGAATACCGAACTTCTTACGAACCTTTGAGCCCTTTATTTGTTCCTTCACCCAGGCCATGGAGCTCGCAATTGTGTTTGTGCACCTTCTAAGCCCAATCCAAGTCCTGATACGCCCCCATACCACTTCCGAGAATTTGCACCGGAAAAACAAGTGGTCATTAGTTTCCTCTTCCAGGTGGCATAATGAACATGTCTTCTCCATACTATCCCCCTTCTCTAGTCGGTATTTGTCTTTCGTGTGGAGTCTCCGGATTGATGCTAGCCATGCAATGAAAGAAAATTTGGGTGGGATAAAACCATGCCAGATGCTTCCTAAGACCTTATTTTCTGAGCGGTGCAGCACATACATGGATGGATATTTGTGCCGATGCATGAAGAGGTAAGCCTCATTTGTAAATTTTCTCGAGCTGTACCAGGAATTAAAGTGATGTTGTAGTTCTTGCATATCCCCATTAAACATACCTTTCATTTCATCCCTTAGCTTACACAGGTCACCAAAGTAGCTTGAGAATCTGTCTCCCAGCCTACCATTCGATATCCTCGGGTTTAAGCTCCAGAAATCCTCACCCTGAAGATAGAATGAGTGAATCCATTTGACCCATAAGCTTTCCTTCCTGGTTTGGATATCCCATAGCCTCTGGGCCATCGAGGCACGGTTCCAAGTGATAAAATCCCTCAATCCAAGACCACCAAAAGATTTTGGGCAGCATAATTTTTTCCATGCAACCTTACCCTTGTGTTTGCCTCCCCACAAGAAGCGTTTACACTTTTGCTCTAGAGCATCCATTACTGTAGTCTGTATGATGAAGTTCTGAATCCAGAATCCGGCAATACCTCCCACAATGGAACGAACAAGTTCCAGCTTTCCGGCATAAGAAAGGGTGTGACCCTCTATTTGGCTATCTCCGAATCTACCTTCCCAAGCAGGGTTCCAAACTGAGTGACTTTCAGCTTTCTAGAGTCCAGTGGCACCCCTAGATACCGTACTAGAAAGGTTGCCCAGGGAATTCCCGTGAAACTTAGGTCCTCCTTTAAACCCACTCCGAAAAACTTTGATTTTGCCGCATTGATAGACAGCCCCGAGGTACATTCAAATTCATTCAGAGCACTCATTAAGATGTGGACCGATCCCATATCTGCCTTAGAGAAGAGCATGAGATCATCAGCAAAAGATAGATGGGTGATCTTGAGTATTTCGCATCTCGGGTGGTATGTAAAATGCCGCGATTCCGCCCTCTTGGTCAACAGCCGGGAGAAGTACTCCATACAAATGACGAATAGGAGTGGCGACAATGGATCCCCTTGACGAATCCCTCATTGCCCCTGAAAGTGATCACAGAGTTTGCCGTTGACCGCAATCGAGAATGAAGAGGTGCAGACACATGCCATGATTCGGTCTTTGAGCCTTTCCGGAAAGCCGATTCCGATAAGAACTTCTTCCAAGAAATCCCAAGAGACCGTATCGAAGGCTTTCTGAAGGTCCACCATGATCATGCACCTGGGAGAGTTCCGAGCCCTTCCATATCCCCTGACGAATTCTTGGGCTAGCATGACATTATCAGAAATGTTCCTACCCTTCACAAAGGCTCCTTGACACGGGTTTATGATGTCCGGAAGAATTCCCTCTAGCCTGTTTGCTTTGATCTTGGTGATAATCTTGTAAACCACATTGCAACACGCAATTGGTCTGAAATCACTCACCTTTAAGTTATCCGACTTCTTCGGTATCAGGGCAACCGACGTATGGTTTAACTGCGTCAGTAGTTCGCCAGTCCGGAAGAACTCCAGTACCGCATCTGTGACTTCATCTCCCACCGTATCCCATTGCTTCTTGAAGAAGCCAGCCGTATACCCATTCGGACCCGGCGACTTGTCATCCACCATTGCAAATATAGCCCTTTAACTTCAATCCTCTCAACTTCCTGGTTCAAGAAAGCCCTATCAATATTCGAAAGACTGTTACCCGAGTTGACAATAGCAGGGTCGATGGGGACCCTCTCTCTTTTCAAACCAAATAGGCCCTTGTAGAAATTTGCAAACAGTTCCCCTTTGCGGTTGTTCGATGTCACTATTCGATTTTGACTGTCTATGATTGCCGGTATTCCTCCACCTTTTCTCTCTGAGACCATAGTATGGAAGTATTTAGATCCCTTATCCACCTGAGTGATGTGATTAATCCTACCTTTCTGTGCAAGGAAGGATGATTCCGCAATGTAGTATAGCATTGCTTTCTTCTTTGCCACCTTCAGCGCCTCAACCTCATCGGCCGAAGCATTTCTAGCGTCAAATTGATCAAATGCCTTGTTGTACTCCATATCCGCATTCCGAGCCTTCTCCGAAATGTGCTGTAGGTCGACATTACCCAAATCTTTCAGTGGGCACTTCATTCTTTTCAACTTACGAGCCACCGAATATTGACTGGACCCTTCCACCATTGATGACCAGTAATCCTCAACTAGTTGTTTACAGTTCGGGTGGCTCAACCACATATTTTGGAATCGGAATGGCCTCTTCTTGCCATCAATTTCTTGTGCCATATCAACCACCATTGGAGCATGATCGGATTGAGCCGAGATTGGGAGGAAAGTGGTGCAGCAAGCATCGCCATCCCACCCATGATTCAACAGGACTCTATCCAGTTTCCTCCAAATCTTCCAGTCGGCATTGTGCCACGTGAGGTGTTCTCCAATGGAAGGTGCATCTTTCAAGCCGCACTTCAAGCAGACATCCTGGAACTCCTTCATTGGATATAAGCTGGGTATCGTGGCTCCATAATGATCTTCAACGCTCAGTATATCATTGAAATCACCAAGGACCATCCAAGGGAAATTAAGATTAGCACCAAAAGCTTTCAACTCCGCCTAGAGTGGCAAACGTGCCACCCTACCAACACTATGACCATACACATATGTACAAAGAATTCAAATTCGGAAGATAGATTACGCACCTTGAGATGGATACATTGTGGAGACTTGCCGAGAACATCCACCAAGAACCCCTTCGGATCCCATATGATGAGAATTCTCGAGTTCTGCCACAGTTCGAAATTGTGCGTGTGTCTCCATCCTTTGAATCCCTTCAAGAAAATCTTTAACACCTTATCTTCTAACTTTGTTTCCAGTAAGCCACACAGTCCCACCCTATTAGCGGAGATGATCTTTTTCACCCATCTCCTCCATACAGGGGTCCCCTTACATTCATTGATGCGGCATTCATTGGGGACCGGAGGTCCCTTTTGGCTTCGGACCGCCGCCTTCAGAGTTTTTGCTACTCGAGGTATCAGAGTTAGATCTTGCAGCATGTAGCATACGTTGGAAAGGCTTGTGAATTGCCTTCACTAGTTCCTGAGTTCTTGTTTTACTTTTGTTCCGTGCTCTGGTTTGTGCTCCTGCAGCAGTGGGAGGTCTGCTTTCGCTCTTTCCTCTGTTCAGTCTTGGGACCTTTGATCCACGGATTTCGAGATGAGTCATTTGCTTTGGTAGCTTTCCAACTCCTGGAAGTGGTTGGTTATCAGTACCAAATGCCAAGAGCCGGCCATCGGGTGGAAGTTCCATGGCTGAGTTTGCCGATTTCGAGACCCGGGTTCTCCTGGACTCAGTTCTGTCCGCACTCCTGCCACGGCCCAAATCTTCTGCTGCATCGAGTTCTTCAATCTCATCTCTGTCCCTACAGGCTCCAGGGGTTGGTGCCGCTTGCACGGGCCTTGTAGCTGATGTTGGGGAGCTTGCTGGCAAGGCCATTATCAGTTGATTGGTATCATTTCGCCCAGTACTGATAACGATCCCTTTTCCCCGATTTACAACTATGGCATCCACTTTATTCCTTTCCAGCTGTTCCACTGCTTTGCCCTTTCCTTTCCTGAGTCTCTCCGAAGTTTCATTGCCTGAAGTCACATTGTCGTCCCTTGAAGGTGAGACTATGCTTGGAGCTTCTCCAATATTATTGGCATGCATCTTTTTTACCCATAATTGGTCTCTGCCCCGATTTTTTGTAGGTGCATCTTCCCTTGCCATTAGACCCCCATTTTGCCTCATTCCTTTAGCAATATCCAGCCCCTCTTCTTTATTTTCCCAGAATTCCACGCAGCCTTCATTCAAGTGATTGTTGTGGCCACAATGAACACACCACGGGTGACAATAATCGTAGATTATTTTTTGCACATGTACCTCTCCATTTGGGGCACGGAAAGACACCTTTTCCTTTAGCTCCTTGGAGGTTTCAATCCAAACTAGGAGGCGTGCATAGAATCCCCTAAGCTCCAGGGTTCCATTATCCATAAGAATCGGTTCTCCTATGGATGTCGTAATCTTTTCTAGGGACTTCTTGTGCCAGTAGGACTTTGGTAGATGCTCCATCCTAACCCAAACTGGTTTGATTGCTTGAACCGCCGATTCATATTGCCACCGATTCCTCAATCTTCTGCATGAACAATTTTTTCCCATGGAGGAAGCGGTCCGGTCCGTTCATCACCATGTCTCTGTCCTCAGCGCTTGTGAATTTGAACATGACATATCCATTCTGTTTGGACTGCACAGTACATGGAACCTTCCACTTTGCTACCAAAAGAGAGTGGATGGCGAACATTCCGAGGAGAATCCCGGGAAGACACCCAGGAATCCATAGAAGGGCTTATGAAGATCTTTGTGAACCTCATCATCGGTGAGGACGAAGTCAATCAAGTTAGCATTATCTTCAGGAATCTCTATATTTGTCTTACTTATGAGGATGTCCGGATCATCCCATGACCTCCTCTTCTCAAGCTTAGGGTCATTCCATTCCCTCAGGAGGACTATTTGGGATTGCCGAGGGTGGGTAGCTCCATCCCCAAATCCCTGGTTTTTGTGGTTGGTCTTGTTGTTGATGCCGGAAGCGGAACCTTCTTTCGCCACCATTATGGCCACCGAATCAGTCCACCACAAGCACGGGTTCCGAAAAGAAACAGTTCAGAATTGCAGAGTCAAATAACAGAACAAAGAACAAGACAAAAGCAACGGAACGGAAGGCCGAGAACAGAGTACCAATTATTTTTTTCACCGTTCAAACAGAAAATTGACCAATAGGAGGCGGCAAGCCATGCATGCAGTATGTATAAACTAGAGCAAACAATCTAGATTTAGATAAGGTATCTTAACCTGGATATCGTAGAGCCTCCGATTCCAACCAAAAAGGGGGGTAGTGTCCTTTGAGTGGAATGTACCAATCCGCCAAATCCTTCGAACACTTTCGATGTGGGTTTGAAGAATCTGAGAAGAGGCAGAGAGTACCTTGCCCAGAATCAAGAACCCACCACAGATCGTGCTTATATGCGAAATCCCTAACTCAGGCGTGAATCTCGAGCAAGAAGAGAATCCGGTTCTGAAACCAAATCTGAGTCCGAATCCGAAGCTACTAAGGAGATAAACACAATCGATCGGGCATAGAACTCCAATCGGAAAGGAAAACCTAGCTCCAAGGCTGAATGAGATCAAAAACCCGTCCCAAGTATCATATGGATGTGTGCGGAATCCAGTGGGGAAACCGATTGTCCATAATCTATCGGAGAATGGTTAGTGAAATCGAAGAAATCAGCCTCCAATGAGTGGAAGAAAGGCTGCGCCTTTTTTCTCCAATTTTTGCCTCAGAGCTTTCCTTGTTTTTTTAAAGGAAGCCCTCTTTGGCTGTTAATGAAGGTGGTTCAAAGGATGCAAAGAAGCGAAAGACTAAGGGTAGCAGCGTTAAACCTTCCGAGTGCGCCTTCAAACTACCGTGCCCGGGCCGGAGCTTACCCTAGTAGAGAACACCGAAGAGGATTCCATCGCAATCTCTTCTTCATCTTCTAAAGGTGTTTGCGGCATTCTTAGTTTTTTCCTGCCTTTGCTTTTATCTAGTCTTTTTTTGGCTAATTTGTGTTTTACCTTTTTCCTTTTGCTCAATGGATTTTGGTACAACTCTTGGCTTCGGCAATGAGATGGAGGCCGAGAAAAATTTTGCAGAGGCCTCTCTGGAATCCCCTCACAGCCATCCTAATTCTAGCCTCGTTCGACCATGGGATCACTCAGAGGTTCAGTCGGAGCTTCTAGGTGAAGACGGTGGGAGAAAACGGGGTCACAATGGTGCCTCAACGCCCCAGCCTTTCCCTCAAAGGCCAAGGAACGATGTGTCCCCTCCTCTGTTCAACCCCCCGACCGAACCTGGTCCCTCCGAGAACACCAGTGTGGAGGCCGGCCCCCTCTCGGGGAAGAGCAACTTGCCTCCTCCGCATGTGGAGGGTTTCCTAACTCTCATCCTGGAGGCACCCTTCTCAGTTTCCTTGGAATTTGTTGTCCATGCCTATTTAATGAAGGTTTAAGAGGCTTAGCCAGCCATTGCTAAGTCTAAGGAACTTGAATGGGAGTTGTGCGAAGCTGCTTCCCATTATAAGAAAGATCTGGAGAAGGTGGCCTCCGACTATGAGGTCGAGCGTGTTGTCACTGCCCTCACCCATCAAGCGGAGTTGGAAAAGATAAGTCTTATTTACAGGGGGCTTGAGGAACATGGCCTAATTCACAAGGGGGGCTCGAGGAATAGGCTCTTGTTTACAGAAGAGAGCTCGAGGAATAGGCTATCGAGAAAGACAATCTTCTGAAAGGGCTCGAGGTACAGCGTTTGGAGGCCTATGCAGAAATTTCCAAACTGTCTAGCTTTTGCTCTCCCGAACAACATGCTTTGACTTTTGAGGCCTATACCAATAGGGTGGTCAAGACCCAGGGGTTCTAGGATTTTATCTCCTTCATCTGTGCTCTTAATTGGGGTTACCTGGAATAGTTTGGCCCGCTCCATCTCCAAGGACCTTCCGGCTGAGTATGCTACTATGTTGGATGTTTACAAGAACAATTCGGAGCCCAAATAGCTGAGCCATCTTGGGTGGAAGTCTATCCAGGACGGGAGGATCAAACTTCCCTTGCTCGACCATTTGAAGGCCTATGGAAAGTATTTCTCAGCGGAAGAGATTTGTGGCCGGGAGGTGGATGAAGAAACTGAGTGGAAAGAGCCAGATCCCCTTATTGTTCCGAGATCTTTGCGTAGGCCTACCTCTTTGGGTTCCTCTAAGGAGGCATCTAGCATAGGAAAAAATGAATGAAAATTTCTCCCTCTGGGGGCTCCTGATGTACTCCTTTCTTTCTATTAATGAACACTCTTATTTTCTCATACTTATTTGTTTTTTTTTTGCCTTTTATAGACTTTAGACTTGGTACCATTTCACCCCGCCCCCCTCCCCCACAAAGGGGTACCTTCTTTAATTTCTTCTTTCAAATCATGAAAGGGTGGTATCACCAGATCGAGGAATGAGATTGGGAGCATCGGATCGAGGCATTCCAGTTTTGTTACAAGTCTGTTTGGATTGAAGAGGAGCTTCAAGCAGCTTACGAGGAACTGGGGTTATAGCGTAGTGGTTTTCACGAAAGGCACCAGGAACTCCTTAAAGCGCTGAGCCGTTCGAGAGAGGAAAGGGATTCCTTAGCTGCTGCCAAGAATGAAATTTTGAGATATTTTCAATCTCTCGAAGCCCAGCATAGTGAAGTTCTCAAAGAGATACCAGCCAAGGTCGGGTTTTCTTCGATGCATGAATATTTTTTGGCTACTAAGGCCTACAAATCAACTGGTGGCTGAACAGAGTGTAGGAAGTGAAAGCAGAAGCTTCAAGTTCCCGTACTGCCCCTGGGAGAATTGAGGTTTCTGGGTCAGGTGAAGCCCCTCCTCTTGTGACTTCAGCTCAAAGAGCTAACACGACTCAAAGCCACTCCTCCGCTGGCCGAGGGAGAGCTTATTCATCTTTGGCTTGTCAAAGCCGACCATGGTCTTTCAACGACGAAGAAGAAGAACCTTTAGTTAGGAGACCCCGACGCTGAGTCTTAAGGCTCCTATTTTGTAAATAATTGTAATTTATTTTTGTGTAATTTTAAAATAGCCATGTTGTCCTAATAATAATACATTTTCCCTTCTCCGTTGTCAGAGCATTTTTTCCTTTTTTTAGGTAAGGCCGTTGCCCCCAAGCTAAATTTCTTTACCTTGTTTCTCTGACTTTTTTCAAGCAATTTACGAGGTCTCGACCATGTGTGGTTTACACGATCGAATGAGGCTTTCCTAGCCCTTCATACATTTTACCAGGTCTAAGCCTTAAGTTGAGTGCTTATTGCACATTCGAGGAGACTTATTTCAAATATGTCTAAGAGATCTGTGTCCCTAAGGTCTTCGGTAGGCAGTTTGGACCCTCTGAGACGTTAGCCCAGGGGTCAGTGTCCTTAGGGCCTTCGGTGGGCAGTTCAGATCCTTCCGAATTGCTAACCTACAGGGTCAGTGTCCTAGGGACTTCGGTGGGCATTTCAGCTTTCGAATTGTTGGCCTACGGGGTCAGTGTCCCTAGGGCCTTTGGTGGGCAGTTCGGACCCTTTCAAATTGTTAACCTGAGGGTTAGTGCCCCTAAGGTGGTCTCCAAATGTCCAATGGGAACGTGCCCGAAGAACATTCGAGGAGACCTATTTCAATTACGTTTAAGGGATCCGTGTCCCAAAGGTCTTCGGTGGGCAGTTCGGACTCTCCCAAAATCTTTGATTCCATTTCTAGGAAATGCATTCTGATTTTCTTTAAGGATCAATTATAAGGAACGTACTTTCATATAAAAATGGAGCCTCAAAATACAAAGAATCCTACAGACTTAAAGCACTAGCTGATAAAGGACATCGTTCGACCCATAGCTATGTCAGGGTGGGCTATTTGTCAACCTCACCATGTCATCTAGGATTTTTGGGCATAATATCTTCTAACGTTTGATACATTCTTTCTGTGCGGAATCACCTCACCTTGGGGGGTTTTAAGCACATAGCTGCCCCCAGGGCCAACTTCCACAATCAGATAGGGTCCTTCCCAGTTAGCTGATAGCTTCCCCTCTGGCTCCTTTCGAATTTTCTCATTTTTTTCTCATCATGAGGTCTCCTGGAGAGAATTGACCTTCCTGACCCTTCGGTCATTATACCGCTTAACCCTCTCTTTGATCTTAGCTTCATGAATGGGTGTTTTCTCTCTTTTCCCTTTTAGGAGGTCCAGATCCAATCAGCGTTGCTCGTCATTAACTTCTTGGTGATCATTGTTTATGGCAGGTCTTCAGAAGGTTGGAAGTCTCACTTCCATGGGGATAACCGCCTCCAAACCGTACACTAGGCCATATAGTGTTTCACCCGTGGCAAATGACTTCGTTGTCCGAAACGACCAAAGCACACTTGGAAGCTCATTGATCCAACTTCCTCAACGATTATTGTTAACAATGGTACAATTTGTGACCTCCACCTGCCCATTTTCTTGCGGGTGGTAAATGCTGGTAACCCTTTGGCAAATTTTGTATTCCTTGCACCAGTTCTTGAAAGGGTCATTGACAAATTGAGCACCCATTGTCGGTTATAATCGTTCAGGGGATTCCGAAGCGGCGTATGATATTTTTCCAGCAAAAACTAATCACCGACTTTCCCTTTACACATATTAAGGCTTTTTCCTCGACCCACTTTGTGAAGTAGTCAATGGCCACAATCAGGTATCGAAAGTATCTAGGGGCCTCCGGGAAAAGACCCACCAAGTTGATCCCCCATTTGTTGAATGGCCAAGAGCTGCTGATGTTCATCATATCTTCTTGGGGGATGTGGGCAATCAGCGTATGCCTTTGGCATTGGTGACATGCCTGGATGTGCTTATTGATTTCGTCAAACATCTTGGGCCAATAATACCCAGCCAGAAGGATCTTCTTTGCTATCGAGCGAGCACCCTGGTGACTTCCACAGGCCCCTTTGTGAGCCTCATGGGGGACTACACACCAAAGGATCGGCTGCAGGTGTCCTCGACGATATAGCACATCCTCGTGGATTATATATTTAGGTGCTTTAAGCCTAATCTTCCTTGCTTCAATAGTATCTTCCGGGAGGGTACCATCTCGAAGGTAGCCAATAATAGGCGTTATCCAAGAATCTTTCTCTTCAACTATCATCATCATTGCCTCTTCATCAAAGCTTGGTTTACTCAAAGTTTCCACCATTAGGGGCCCTTGAGATTGCAAGTCTAGATCAGATGAAGCCAACTTTCTTGGAGCGTTAGCCTTGTGATTTTTCTCCCAATGGACCTGCGTGAGGGTATAATGGTAGAAATGTCCGAGAAGGGGCTTTACCACTTCTAGATAGCGATGTAGGGTCCTTTCCCTAGCCTCATATTCCCCCCATTAACTTGAAGGACCATGATCTGGGAATCGTTGAATATGTCCAAACTTTGAATGCCAAAGTCCTTGGCTATTCGAAGGCCTGTGATCAGGGCTTCATATTCCGCTTTGTTATTCGGGGCCTTGAAGTCAAAGTGTAAGGCATATGGGTAGTCTTTCTTCTTGAGACCTCTATAATGTGACGAACCATCCACATAGAAAAGCCAGGCCTCTTCAGACTCTTTTTCTTCATGTACTACGATTGGTTCATTAGTTTCTACAATGAAGTCCACTAAAGCTTGGCCCTTAATGGTTGTCCTTGGGCGGAACTGGATGTCATGCTCACCTAGTTCGATGGCCCACTTCATCATTCGTCCTGAGGCCTCTGGCTTGAGAAGTACTTGCCTTATCGGATGACTCGTGAGTAAAATGATCTTATGACTTTGGAAGTACAGCTAAAGGTGCCTCACCGCGTGTACAAGGGCCAATATAAGCTTTTTGAGAGCAGTGTATCTAGTTTCCAGACCGTGCAAAACTCTACTTACGAAGTAGAGAGGGTGTTGGAAGACTATAAATCTGAGGAATTTTCCCGCTCCTACCCCAATTACACATTTTGTTGGGTTTAGCTTTAAGTTGGCTTTCCGAAGCGTCTAGAATGTTTCCTCAAGGTCCAAAAGGAACTAATCAAAGATTCTACTTTTCACCTCCATATTATCTACGTATATTTCAACGTTTCTTCTTATTTCCCTTTGGAACAGCTTATCGACCAATCTCTGATAGGTGGCTCCGGCATTCTTTAGGCTGAATAGCATTTTTTTATAGCAAAATGTACCTACGCCTGTTATGAAAGATGTCTTCTGCTTATCCTCTTTGGCCATGAGTATCTGATGATAGCCTTTGTGGGCATAAAAAAATGCCAAAACCTCATATCCAGCAATGGCCTCTACCATTACGTTAATGGAGGGTAAGAGATAGTTTTCATTTGGGCAACATTTGTTAAGGTTTGTAAAATCAATGGACATTCTCCAAGCCCCATCATGCTTGGGAACCATCACTGGATTTGCTATCCATTTGGGATAGAACACCTCTTCGATCACTTCAGCCTTAACCAGCTTTTGGACCTCTTCTTTTATGCTCTCCCCCCTTTCAGAGCATATGATCTTCTCTTCTGTGAACCATCAACTACTCCGGAACCCCTTTTAGGTTGAAGGTGTCCCAAGAAAACACATTAACATAGTTATCCAACAGGTCCTTCAACTTTATTATTGTCGAGGAGGGTATCATTTTTCTCACAGACACTGTTCTTTTTTCCTGAACAGCCATTGGTTCTATGTCTGTGGGTTTGATCTCCTCGTTGACCGAAGACACCCTTTCCTCCTTCTTATCCTCTTTTAGGGCAATGGCTAAAAAATTTATGGCCGCTGGCTGATCCCCCCTTATGACTGTTATTCCTTTATTTGAGGGGAATTTCATTATCAGATGGTAGGGGGACCATACAGCCCGTGCTTGTACATCCAAGGTTTTCTCAATATCACGTTATAGGGGGATACCGAATCGATTACTGCAAAACTACAATCAATCGTGACCTCCTTTTCTCCATCTGTCACTCTAACTGTAAGGTTTATAACCCCTAAAGACAGAACCATTTTCACAGTAAAGTCGGAGAGAGAGATGTTGTTCTTTTCAAACTTTCACGGCCGAGCCCTAGCTGATCAAAGCAATTTACAAACATTACTTCTACCGCACTCCCATTGTCGACGAACACCCTTTTAACACATAAATCCCCAATTTTCGCACGTATGACCATTGGATCTGCATGGGGGGTTCGGCTAGGCACCGAGTCTGCTTATGAGAAAGTGATCGCTTCTTCTAGTCGAAACTGCTTCTGAATGGGCTCTCCAGGGGGCATGTACCGAGACTGTGCCTTAATGATGGTGTTCAATGACTGGTCACCTACTATACCATTGATGAAATTAATTACCCGGATCGGCTCATCTCTTCAGTTTCGATCCACCCTTTCTTCGACCTCAGGTCCGTCGTTCTCCCTCACCCTATTTCCTGCTCATTCAAACTCATTTCCTTGTTGTTATTTGGCCCCTCGACTTCCTCCCTTTCTTCCACCCTTCCATTGGTTTTTTCTTGCGCTTCAAAGAGGTTCCTCCTTTTGATCCCTCAACGCAATCTGAGAGTGACCCTTCTTTAGCACATCTTTCGATATCTGCCTTCAATTGGTGGCAATCATTGAAGTCGTGACCCCATTCTTGATGGAAGTCACAGTACTTAGGAGAGTCTTTTCGGGGAAATTCTTTCCTTGGGGTGGCCTTTAGAACAAGCCCTTATGGATAGAATATATTTCCATCACACATTTAGTCAGGGTAACGTAGCTTTCGAAGCTCTTTTTCAAAGCCTCGGGTCTCGTAGATCTATCAGGGTGCTTGGGGCATTTTTCACCACCTTTTCCCCCCTCTCTTTTCCTATTCGTGGCCTCTTCAATCTTTGAGTATTGTTCCATGATCTCCTATAGTTGCTGCAAGGTCTCCGACCTTTTTGAGATCGGCTTCTTGCATAGGTTAATAACAGACATCCCGTTCATATACCCCAATATTACTCCATCCCAAGTACGCTTGATAACACTGAGGCTCTCGTACGCATAACTATGATAGTATGCCTGGGTCGATTCCCCCTGCTTTTGCTTGACCTGGTAAAGTTCTACCAAGGTTTTGGTAAACCTCTTCTTCTGAAAGAACTGACCTAGCAAGGCCCTTCCGAAGTCCCTATAAGGATGCAATGATCCTTTTTCCAGCTTGTTGAACCACTTTTGGGCCTTCCTCCGAAGGTAGCTCCCGGCCAACTTACACGCCAGCTGCTCATCGAAGTCTCTTGAGTTCATCAGACTAAGGATAGTCTGGATGAATTCCTGGGGATCTGAATCTCCACTTTGCGAGGTTTAAGATCGTCGGGCCATCAGATGACCATTATGGTGAGGCTGAAGGGAGAGGCTACATCTTGGCCCGAAAGACCAATTAGTCTATCGAGCTCTCTCGCGAGAGAGTCACTTGACTCTCCCCCTATTCGTGGATCTCCCCACCGGTTTAGCCAGGTGGTATCATTGGTGGGTCCCCGGTTTGAAGCCACGTGCCCCGACCGTGACCCTCAAATAGCTAAACTATATGGCATCTGCTGATGCCCCAAGTGATAGGGATCGTATGGGGGCATCTGCGACCGAGACCATAAGTGCATTTAGGCTTTAAACCCTGGATATCCACTAGTTTTCCAAGGTATTGAATAAGGGATCGTCGGCCTTTCAAAACTAGGGATCGAAGATGGTACTGAATTAGCCACAGTTTGAGTGAAATAGTTCAAGGGGAATGTTGTCTGAGGCCGGTCCTGACCCCCCATATTCAATTGGTAGATTGGTTCTGGAGGAGCCTGCATTCAGATCCTTTGGTTTGATGCTAGGGGCATTGAAGGTGGGACCCCCACCTGTTGCTGGAACATCTGTTTCCAGAGCATTGGGGGTTCTACCTGGTACCCCACGGATTTGAGAGTCCGAGCCAATTGCGCCAGGTCTTGTTGCGATAGGGGGATTGCAGTGTTAGTGCCCCTCGTCCTCTGAACAGCCCCTGCTGTAGGCTCCACTTTTGAATCAACCGTAGCCTCTGTGAATTGCGGCACATCCTCTCTAGGCCTCCATGCTTGGTTTTGTGTGATAAGGGCTGTAACGCCCCCCAACTGAGGCTCAACGCTGACGTCCATCCTCCCTAGAGTGTTCAGCTGCTCGAGGGCTTTGGTCTGATGGCCCTCTAGTTCTCTTATTTCCAGGATCTGATCATGAATGCTCTTCATGTGTTGGTTACCAGTGCCTGAGGGGGTAGGATCCATCTGATTGGTCCCACACCTTTTTCTTCTCCCGCACGAGGACTGTACTTCTTCATCAGAGTCCGAAACTCCTCTATCCTTCAATCGTTCACTCCTACGTAATGAACTTTCCATAGGGGCAAACATAAACAGCAAACGACATAGATCTGACTTCTATGGGTCCCGCTGGGTGTGCCAATTTGATGTGACCCAATTTGCCTCCGCTTCTACGCCACTGTCCATCATTCCGGAATCTGCAAGAAAAATCCCTCGGAGGTGTCTGGGGGGAAGAGGCTCTGACAGCCAAGTAAGCACACGGTGTATGAGGGTGTAATTAGGAATGAATAGTTGAGTGTGTAGGATTACCTTTAGCCTTTATATAGGTAGGCAAGTAGGGATACTGTTTTGTTTGCTTGTAGAGCAAGTACTTCACCTTGGGCCGACCCAAAAATGAGGCTTTACCCAAGAGGCAAAGCTTTGGGCTGATGGTCGGACGCACATGTCATTAAGCCCATACAGTTTTACACATTATCACAGGTAAATTTGTGCAAAACTGAAGACCATAGTGGAGAGCACCACGAACATAGCGCATAATTTGAGTGACATCTTGGAAATGGCCATCAGTAGGAGCCTGCATGTACTGACTGACTGTGTTCACAGCATAAGACAAATTAGGATGTGTAATCGACAAATACTGAAGTGCACCAACCAGAGATTGCTAAAGAGTGGGATTTCCAAACGGCTTACCGGAAGAGCTTGAAAGTTGTAAAAAACCACAAACGGAATGGCAACAAGTGATGAATCTAGCATTCCGGCACGCAACAAAATGTCCTTGGCATATATGGCCTGACCAAGGAACATGCCGTCAGATGTACGAACAACCTCCAAACCCAAAAATACTGTAGAGTGCCAAGATCGGTAATCTTGAATTCTTAATTAACCCGATCAATAAACTTCCGAATGAGACAACCACCATTCCCAGTAATAATAATGCCATCAACATAAACCAGCATGTAGAGCAAAGAGGCACCCTGGGAAAAGACAAATAAAGAGGTATTGGAGGAACTGCATACAAAGCTCAGTCCAATAAAAAAACTGAACCGCTGAAACCAAGCACGGGGAGCTTGCTTCAAACCATAAATGGCCTTGCGTAGGTGACAAACAAAATCAGGACACATCGGGTCTTTGTATCTAGCAGGTTGCTCCATGTAAACCGGAGAATCAAGAACACCATTTAAAAATGCATTCTTAACATCAAGCTGTCGTAGTAGCCAATTCCAATGGACGACAAGATATAAAACAGTACGAACAGTAGATGCCTTCACCACTGGACTAAATGTATTATCATAATCAAAACCAGGTAATTGCCAAAAATCCTGAGCAACTAACCTTGCTTTGTGTCTATCAAGAGAGCCACCAGCTTTGTACTTCAATCTGTAAACCCATTTTGAACCAACAACATTGGTATTTGAAGGACGGGGAACCAATTCCCACGTCTGTTGAGTACATAGAGCATCCATCTCTGAGTCCATGGCAACAATCCAATTAGGATCCTTGACAGCCGAACGATGACTGCAAGGCTCGGTCTTACAAAATAAGCACTTAGTAAACCAGAAATATCATGCTCAGAAACATTTTGTATGGTAAAGAACCAGTGCAGAAATGAGTAGCCATTGGGTGTCACGAAGAGGGACCCACAATCGAAGATGATGCGGATCCCGAGGTGATGGTTAGCGTGCAGAAGATGCGAATGGCAGCGCTGGTGAAGTAGGGGCGGTCAGTTCCAGTGGAGAAGCTGTCGATGGCTGGACTAGTGGCGCATGGTGTGCACGCTCGACCGGGGTGGCCGGTGCGTGAATTAACGGCGGCGGCACCTGCGTTTGAGCTGGTGGCACTAACTGCTATCGATCATGCTGATAAACCATGAACTTCTGGTACATGATGAAAATCATAATTTTCCAAAATAATGAGTGATTCGGCTGAAGAAGATGGCTCAAACAACTCTGATGGAACTGACGAAGGCTCTAAAAAAGCAGAAACATCCAGTGATGATAAGTCTGTAACAGAAGTACGGGTAGACGGAAAAGACAATTCATCAAAACGAGCATGACGAGTGATGTACTCCTTCTTCGTAGGAGGATCAAGACATCGATAACCCTTATACTGGGAACTGTAACCCAAAAATATACAAGACATACTTTGAGATACTAATTTATGCGCAGCATAGGGCATCAGATACAGAAAAATTCGACAACCAAATGGATGAAAATTGGAGTAGTCAGGCGTAGTACCAAAGCAGAGAGTGGAGACTGGCTAGATAAAACCGGAGTAGGCAGTCTGTTGATGATGTAGACTGCTGTCGAAAATGAATCATACCAAAAGAAGTGATTAAGGCCAGAATGAAAGAGCATCGACAAATCTGCTCTGATACCATGATAGAAAGTAAAATATAGTGAGTACAAAGGATATACAAGACATAAATAAATATGAAATATGATATATACAAACTCAATAAAAAATGGTATTGATTCTAAATAACTATACATCTATTAAGTTTTACATCAAATCGCATTTAAAATTGGTAGGTGTGCATCCTTTCTTTTCATGCAATTTCCCAATTGATTGTATTGTTATTTTAGTGCGAAACAGTTTCATTTTGGAGTATAGATGGAAGAATTCAGAATGTAACAACATGAGGGAAGAATTCACTGTTTTCTAAAATCATATGTTGTTTTAATTAATAGCCGGGTTGGTTGAGTATTCATTATTCAACAGGCTTGAAATTTATTGACATTTCAATGATGTTGCCAACGTAAGGACGACATTCTTGCCACAAAACTCAGGTCAACTAAGAAAAAAAGAACAAATTTGTCCCAGCTGTTACAAAATATAAACAATTTTCTAAGGAAATAAAGTCTAATAATTAAATGATAAGGAACAATAGTGTAGGAAAGGTTTATTAAAAATGGTTCAAATTAAAGGCATCTTAGAACTGCCTTTAATGACCATGTCTTTAATCTATCAAAAAATAAAGCGGTTAAATAAACTCATTTAATAGTACCAGAAACTAGTGGTGTCAATTCGGGTTATCGTGTCACATTCGTATCGGGTTTGAAACGTGTCGTGTTGAAACGTGTCGGGTTGAATCGTGTTGATTTCATTTATCATATCGGGTTGGAAACGTGTCGTGTTGAAACATGTCGGGTTGAATCGTGTTGAAACATGTCGGGTTGAATCGTGTTGATTTCATTTATCGTGTCGGGTCGGGTTGGATTGGGTACTTATCGTGTCGGGTTGAAAACGTGTCAGTTTTTTTCTCGGATTGGGTCGTATCGGGTTGAGTTAATATCGGGTCGGGTTAGTGTCGTGTAATTTTTATACTCGAATTAGATCGGGTCGGGTCAGAATATTGTCGGGTTGGATTGGATCGGGTTATTGTCGTGTCATTTTTTGTACTAAAGTTTTGTTCGGGTCTGATTATGTCAATTATTTTTTATAATGTTTCACATTAAATTTATATATATTTTGGGTTGGTTCGTTTTAGATCAGGTTTTATGTCACCCAATTAAATTTGGGTTCATTTAGGTTATATTTCAATAATACTATTGTTACAACTAGGGGTGGGCATCAGGTTGGTTTATTCAATTTTCGGTCTATTCAATTCGGATTTTTCAGTTTTTTCCCTTAAAAATTAAGAACCAAATCCAACCCAAACAAGTCAAATAATCCAAATTATCCGAACCAAATTCAAAATTCGGTTTCGGTTTAAAACCAAAATCATCCGAATAAACCAAATTTATTCTTCAATCGGATTTTTTACCCACAATAATTATGGACTAAACCAAAAAGTTCATAAATATATTAAAATTTTAAAATAATTACGATTTAATAATTCAAAGCCAAATGATTAATCACTTAAGGCCCAGTTGGCAATTGCCAATTGCATCTAAAGGCTGATGCTTTGCTGTGAAAAAGAGAGTGAGTCTAGTATTTATAATTGCAAGATAGGCTAACTCTCCTTCCTTTTGCCGATGTGGGACTAAATGTGTAGTAATGCTTTGCCATTGCCTTGGCTCTTCCTTCAGGCTTCACGCCTTCACATGCGATATTCATTTCAAAATTTTCAATTTTATTACTTTTTTTTTGTTGAATTTATTATGAGTCTATCTCTTGAAAGACGGTCTTTTCATAAGTCATGGAAATATTATGGTTTAAAATACAAATTAGAATAAATGAAGATAATTTTTTTGGGTTGAATGAATCGGGTTATAAACTTTATAACTACTACACGTTGCATAATAAAATTTTAATATTGCAACTAATACCTTTTACTTTGTATTATTATAATTAAACCCTATTTTTCCATAAGCCTATGGAATAATGGAAAGATAGTATTTTCCAAGATTTTGCCATTTATTATTACATTATTTAATTTGAGGAGTATTTTGTGACTGAAGATTATTTAATACCGTTTGATCTCAAATCCTTTTTATTATTATTACCCTGTTAATTTGACTTATGTTTTTACCATTTCCATACATGATGAATGTATTTATAATATATTTTATGATTTATTTCTCTTCTATTTATATAAGTAATTTAAATACATTTAGAGGGTGAAAAAAAAATTCCACTATTAAATTAACACAATGTCTTGTTTTAGACTGACAAATCATTATACGAGGTTATTTTATAACTGATATAACTAATAAGTTGATTTAATATTTGTTTTTATTTATTACAGCAAATTTCTCATAACTTTTAAAATGTACAGTAATGTATAAATAATTATAATTTGACCATAATAGTTATTGAAACGAGATTTTTCATGATTAGTCTAACATTTAGATGGTCTAATAGGAGACTTTCTCCTAAATTAACTATGATATTTATATATTATGGTTTTTAATTTTTTTAAGTTTAAAATTACATATTTTAGTAGATGTATTCATCAAAATTATTAGGAATTGTATTTTTTTAAAACTAAGAGTTAATGTATTAAAATGTATTATATTTAGTTCAAATATAAAATCTAAATTATCATTAATTTTATCTCTTACATCTTTATGTTTATGTAAAAATGATATTTTATACATTCTAGATCGTGTATTATGCAAAATTATTTTTCTACTATTATCATCCCGCCCCTCCTTAAAATCAGTTCTGGTTCTGCCGCTGTCTACGGTTAAATAAAGGTTGTACCAGGCTAGTTACTTTAGGTTATATACGAGTAGATCTAAACGTTGATTTTGACTTTGAACTGACATATTTTCTTCTTCCGTTTTAGTGAATATGGGAAGTGGAGACTGGAGATTACGAATCAGATTTAAATAGGCTCATTTTCATGCTACCGGAAGCATAATCATTACACAACGATCCACATCCTCACTTGTTTATACTTCTCGGTTGGCTAATCACTGTTTTCATCTATTCACCAAGTAATCTCTTATGAGTCCATTGTAGTTTGTTAATTTTTTAGAGCAGAGGAAAATGTCCATTGTTTGAGGAATGCTTTAGTCTAGTGAAAGATTGTTGTTGAAGAATTAATTATTCGTGCACCTTATCACTGTGATTAATAAGATCACTGTAGTTTAGATATGGATATTTATTGATTACAGTTAATACTTTCCGTTTACGTTCATTCCAATAAGAATTTATAAGAATATATATATATATATATATATATATATACTTGTTTTAAAATTTATAAGAAATTTAAATGAACTAATTTATTAAACTTTTTTTATAATGAATATGGATTGTAAAACACTTGAATATCAATCTATTGTCTATTTGATCCATTTCACATTTTCATGTTAAGATGTTTGGGGTAATTTTTTAAAATGTATAGATTAGTCCTCCCACTTATATTTACTTATAAATTTAGTTTTGTATTTTTAAATTTTATTTATTATTATATATATTTAATTTATTTATTTATTTACAATTCGGTATTCGGGTCGGTTTTCGGTTTGAGTTTCAATATCCAAAACCAAACCAAAAACCATATTCAAAATTCGGTTTATTCAATTCAGTTATCCAAAAACCGTATTTTAAATTCGGTTCGGGTTATTCGGATTCGGATAATTTAGTTTTTGGTTCGATTTTTAGTTTTTTTGCCCACCCCTAGTTACAACTGCACTATTATCAAGTATTGTTTCGTTGTAACTTGCAAAATATAAAAACTTGACTCGTAACTCCAAACTAAAATCCGCTCGAAAGTGATGCTACCCTATACACCCCCATTGTATTTTCCAAGTACGTTAGGGGTTGGCGTCGGTTCGGTTTTTTTGATTTTCGGCCTATTCGGTTTGGGTTATTCAATTTTCCCCCTAAAAATAAAAAATCGAATCCAACCCAAATAATTCAAATAACCCGAATTATCCAAACTGAATTCAAAATTCAATTTCGGTTTGAAACCAAATTCAACCGAATAAACCGAATTGATTCCAATCTTTATCAAATCGAATTCAATTCAATCAATTTTTTTGCCCACAAAAAAGTTGTGGGCCAAACCAAAAAACCCATACGCATGTCAAAATTTTAACTTTAAATTAACAATTACGACCCAATAGTTCAAGACCAAGTGATTTGTCACTTAAGGCCCAATTGCATCTACTGTTTTGCTTTGAAGAAATGGAGGAGTGATACCGTAGTATTTATAATTGATATCTAATGCTAAGTCTCCACCATCTTTCGATGTGGGACTAATGTAGTAATGCCAAGTCTTCTTTCATCATTTTAAAGTCTTGCTGCCCTTGCATGACTTCACCTGCAAATTATTTTCCATTTTCCAACTCCTTCAATTATTATTACCTTTTTTTGTGGAATTTATTATGAGTCTATCTCTTGAAATACGGTCTTTCCATAAGTAATGGAAATATTATGGTTTAAAATGCAAATTAGAAGAAATGAAGATAAATTTTTTGGGTTGAATGAATCGGGTTATAAACTTTATAACTACTACACGTTGCATAATAAAATTTTAATATTGCAACTAAGACCTTTTACTTTGTATTATTATAATTAAACCTTATCTTTCCATAAGCCTATGGAATAATGGAAAGATGGTATTAATGAGATCTCTCTCTTTATTTGACTATTATTCATTAGATTTATATATTTAGTCGTGTGCATTTTTAACTTAACATTGTGTATTCACATTTGTTATGAATTGACTTTACGTACTAGTAATCATATGGCAAAAAACCCCATTTGTTATTAGTTTGACGCACAACCAACTTGACTTGGTTCCATATTAAATGTTAATTGACTTTATAACTGCATCTGTTTTGGATTGATTACATGCAGGATTATATAGTTGATTTATCGGGTTGAATGAGGTTCGTGTTAAATCGGGTTTGGGTTAATCTCGGGTTCGTATTCAGGTCGAGTTCGGGTCCAGATTATCGGGTCATATTCGGGTTCGTATTCAGGTCGGTTTCGGGTCCAGATTATCGGGTCGGATTCGGGTACATGTCAATATTTCTCGGGTCAAAATTGGGTTTCGGGTTGAGTGTGATCGTGTCAGGTCGGATTCGGGTCAATATTTCTCGAATCATATCGGATTTCAGGTTGGTTCGTTCGTATCGATCCAGATCGGGTTCTCGGTTCAGGTCAGAGATTGACAGCTCCACCAGAAACAGTTTTTGAACTCGAAAACTTTTTCTTACCTTCCAGAAAAAATGGCTCGGTTTCCGCTAACACAAACTTGATTTGGAAACCCTAATAACAAAGACATGATAACAGCAATCAATACAACAACAATGTCAACAAAACCAGCAACAATTTAAATGGCAACACAGCATCGGCGACATCGATCTCCGGCGACGAAGAACGGCAACTCCAGCGGCGGTGGAGAATCGAGTGTCGGCGTCAATCCAGACGTTGGAGCGGCGCAATGGCAGAGGACCCGGTAAAGGCGGAGCTCGATCCAGCGGTGGTGGAGCTTAACCCGACGGCGGTGAATGCACTTGAGAGGGAGAGAGAAGAGAGCCGGCCGAGCTACGGTGGAGGCGCTCGAGCGTGAGAGAGAAGAGGCGGTGGTGGTGGAGCTCAATCCAGTGCGGTGGTGGAGGCACTAGAGCGTCCAGAGAACTAGCAGTGGTGGAAGTGTGGGAGTGGCCGGAGAAAGAGAGGCGGTCGGAGAGGAAAGAGAGCGGACCGGAGAGAAAAGAGAGGCGGCCGGAGAAAGAGAGAAGAGACCAGAGAGATCCGATCGAAGAAGAGAAAAAAGGACTATGCGGAGAGGAGAAAGAGACTAAGGCAGAGAGAAGAATTAAAAGACCAAGCTTATAGCAGCGGCTGAAAAGGGAAATAAGGGGGAAATTAAATTGGGTTAGGCCAAGCCCATTAAAGGCGGTTCTAGATGTAGAACCGGCTTTAAATGAAAATGTGACTTAGGAATGTATTTCCAAACTCAGAAACTACATTTTCGAACTCGAACTCGAAAATGCTTTCGAACATCAATTAAAGGCGGTTATAAAGGCACCGCCTTTAATCGATGTCATTAAAGGCGGAATCGTCTTTAATTAAATTATAATCGCCTTTAAAGTGATTTTCAAACTCATAAATGCCTCATAGCCTCAACTAAAGGCGATTCCAATGAAAACGTCTTCTATCACTGCCTTTAATAGATGTTCCTCTACTAGTGGGAATTGCAAGAGGGGCAGAGTGTTCAAAGAAGAAGAGTGCTCCCTCTTTCTTCTTTTCTCTTGGATTATGTGTGCTTATAAGAAAGTACAATGTGGTATTTATATATCCATGTCAATGTATCTCAATTAAGATGAGGGTCAAAACCAACATTGATGTATCTAAATTATGATGAGGGGGTTGGGGTGTGCGTGTAAGTGCGGGGATTTGTACACGACTTTTATTCGTTCAATACAGACAGTTTCAGTTTTTATAATACAAAATTAATACTAATTAATAACATGATATTAATGCAAAAAAATTTCTGAAAATAAATTCTGAACACCAATTATTCACTTATTCTTACTAATGAAATAAATCAAGCAACAAAATTTAATCTACTTGAAAATTTGCATCACAAATAAATTAAACACACCAAAATTTTCATAAATTTAACTAATTAGCATAAATTTCAAAAATTCCTATAAACATTCAATATCACTAAACATAAATTCATAACACAAAACACACGATCTAGAATTGTATTTTCGACAAAACCCTGTACATTTGATATTGAATGAGTTGTTTCTATACATAGATGCTATCATATTCCACTTTTTTTCTAATGTAAAACCCACAAATAATTGTACTTGTGTGTATTCATATATATATATATATGTATATGTATATATATAGTGAGTACAAATGGTATACATCATGATTCTAATTAATGTACATCTCTATTATCCCCCCCCTCAAGAGAAGCGTGGGACTGGTCCCAACCAAAGTTTGGAACGTAAGAACTCAAACTAAGGACGAGGTAACCCCCTTGTAAAGATGTCAGCAAACTGCAAGTCCGTAGAAACATGAGCAACCTTGAGCTTGCCAGAAGACACCATCTCACGCAGCTTGGCTATCTTGTGTGAAACTGAATTCTGAGCCAGAAAGAGAGCTCTATTATTATCACACAACAAAACATGAGGCGGACGAGTCGATACACATAAATCCGTGAGAAGATTCATCAACCAAGCTAGTTCCGCAACACTATCTTCCAAAGCACGATACTCTGATTCTGAACTAGAACGAGAAATTGTAGAGTGCTTCTTTGCACTCCATGAAACTAGGTAAACACCAAGGAGATGATATAACCATCTGTAGACCTACGAGTCTCAATACAACGAGCCCAACAGGCATCAGAGTACCCAAGAACTAGTAAAGGGGACGAATTTGCATGAAACTGAAGACCATAGTGGAGAGTACCACGGGCATAACACAAATTTTGAGTAACAGTTTGGTAATGGTCATCGGTAGGAGCCTGCATGTACTGACTAACCATATTCATAGCATAGGACAAATCAGGACGTGTAATTGACAAAGTGCACCAACCAAAGAACGATAAAGTGTACAATTTTCGAACGGCTTACCGGAAGAGCTAGAAAGCTACGAAAAAACCACAAATGGTATAGCAATTGGCGCAGACTCTTGCATGCTAGCTAGCAGTAAGATGTCCTTGGCATATCTGGCCTGACCAAGGAATAAGCCGTCGAAAGTACGAATGACCTCCAAACCCAGAAAATACTGCAGAGTGCCAAGATTGGTAATCTTGAATTCCTGATTAACCCAATCAATAAACTTTTGAATGATACAACCATCATTCCCAGTAATAATAATATCATCACATAAACCAACAAGTAAAACAAAGAGACGCCTTGTAAAAATACAAATAAAGATGTATCGGAGGAACTACATACAAACTCGGCCAATAGAAATGAACTGAACCACTAAAATCAAACACTGGGAGCTTGTTTCAAACCATAAATGGCCTTGCGTAAATGATATACAAAATCAGGATGCATCGGGTCTTTGTATCCAGCAGGCCGCTCCATGTAAACCGGAGAGTCAAGAATGCCATTTAAGAATGCATTCTTAACATCAAGCTGTCGTAAAGGCCAATTTCGATGGACAGAAAAAGATAAAGTAGTATAAATAGTAGACACCTTCACCACTAGACTAAAAGTATAATCATAATCAAAACCAGACAATAGCGAAAAACCATAAGCAACTAACCTTGATTTATGCCTGTCAATAGAGCAATCAACCTTGTATTTCAATAGATAAACCCATGTTAAACCATTAACATTGGCATTGGAACGATGAGGAACCAAATCCCACGTCTGTTGAGTGCGAAAAGCATCCATCTCTTAGTCCATAGCAACAACCCATTCAGGATCCTTGACAACCGAGCGATGAATGCAAGGTTCAGTCTTAGAAAATAAAGCACTCAATAAACCAGAACTATTATACTCAGAAAAATACTTGTACCAGAGAAAACCAGTCCGCAATCGAGTAGCCATCAGATGCCGAGAAGAAGGACCCGGCGCCGGAGATGTCGTGGATCTCGAGGCAAGCACGAAACCCAAGGCATGTGATGGAAGCCAAGCTCGAGAGTCACCAGATGAAGGCGGCACTGGCAAAGCAAGGGATGCTGAAATAACTGGCTGAGCAGCCGGAGTGGCGGCGGGTGTCGTGTGTTGCACACGCGCTGCCGGGTTGACTGACGCATTAATTGCTGGCGATGGCGCGTGCGGCTGGGCTGGTGGAGCGAGTGGTGGTTAGGAGTGTTCATCTGTCTAAGATTGGATCAGACTGGACCGGAATCGGTTAGGATCGGAACCGGAATCACCAAAAACCTTGGACCAAAGACTAGACCTATATAATTTCGGTCTTTGACTGGTTTGGACAGATTGGAACGGATTCTAGTATACTTTTTTTTATTTTAAATTTTTCTATAAAAATGAAATCAATATTATTTTTCCTGAAAACATAATAAAATAGAAGTTATTAGAAAAAATCACCTCAAAATAATAGACGAATACTAGTTGTCGCGAAAAAATCTAAACTAGTATGTTAAACTAATTCATTAACATTTGAAATATATAAATATATATAGAAGTAAAATACCGGTTCATCCGGTCCGGACCGAAAAATTCTAGTTTTAGACCGAACTGGATCGGAGCCCAGAATTTAAAAAAACATGGACCGAGAACCGGATCGGAATCTCATTTATACAATTATGGTCCTTACATTTTTGGCCAGGTCCTGTCCATTACCGGTCCGGGCCAAATCATAAACACCCCTAGCTGTGGTTTAGCAGTTTGCTGGTCACTATGTGGCAAACAAACGCAACTTTCAAATAAACCCTGAGCTCCCTGTACGGAATTGTCCAAAATAATGAGCGATGTGGCTGAAGAAGATGGCTCAAACACCTCCGAATGGATCGGCGATGGCTCTAAAATTACAGAAACATCCAGTGGTGGTACATCTGTAACAAATCCAGTATGGGTAGCTGGAAAAAATATTTCATTAAACCGAGCATGACGAGTGATGTACTCCTTCTTTGTAAAAAGATCAAGATAGCAATAACCCTTGTACTCTGAACTGTAACCCCAAAATATGCAAAACATACTTCGAGGCGCTAATTTATGCGCAACATAAGGCCTCAAATACGGAAAAAACTTGACAACCAAATGGATGAAAATTGGATTAGTCAGGCATAGTACCAAAAATAATAGAGAGTGGAGACTGACCAGATAAAACCAGAGTATGCAGTTTGTTGATGATGTAGACTGTTGTCGAAAAAAGCATCATACCAAATGGAGTGATAAAGGCCGAAATGAAAGAGCGTCGACAGACCTGTCTCAGTGATGTGACAATACATCCTCTCTACGCGACCATTATGCTCAGGAGTATAAGGACAATAAAGTTGATGATGAATGCCATTAGTCACAAAATAAGATTGCATGTGATGATTCAGAAATTTAGTTCCATTGTCACTTTGAAATACTTTAATAGTGGTGGAAAATTGGTTCTCAACAAGTGCTTCAAATTGCATGTAAGCCTCCACATAATCAGACATTCATCGTATAGGATATAACCAAGTAAATTGAGAAAAATCATTAATAAAAATGACATAATAAAGGTAGCCAGCGCGAGAGACAACATGTGAGGGTCCCTAAAGGTCATAATGAACTAAATCAAGTATGCATGGTGTACATTTTAAATTATCATTAAAAGAAAGACGCTTGCCTTTAGCCATTTCACAAGAAGAACACAAACGAGCCTAAGGCACCAAACTAGTAACTAACAAACTACCAGTTCTACTCAATGATGAAATAACAGAAAAGGGAACATGTCCTAAACGACTATGCCATAGCTCAAATGAGGCCTTGGCTTTATTTGAATTGAAAAGAAGAAACTAAAGCATCAACGCCATAATCTAAAATGTAGATACCTCTCTCACCGTGTCCTTGGCCCACGAGCTCCTTGGTAACCTTATTCTGAATAGTGAAAGAATTGTCATCAAAGCAAACAACATTTAGGTCTCTGGTTAACTTGGCAATCAATAATAGATTCTCGGTGATGTTTGGAACAACCAAGACATTAGATAAAGTGAGTGAATCAGAAATCCGTGAATTGCCAGTATGAGAAATATGTAAAGAAGAACCACTGCGAAAATAAACTCGACGATTGCCGTTATAAGGAGTGACGCTATCCAGATTGGATGTAGAGGCAGTCATGTGATTGGTAGTATATGAGTCAATGCACCAATCAGAATTGGCATTGTATTGTTGTGGCTGAGCAGTATCTGCGGAATTTGCAACATCATCGCGAGATACATGAGAGAGCTTGTATCAATATTCAGCAAGATGATTGGGATGATGACACCACTAGCAGACATAGGTGCCACCACCACGGCCACACTGAGGATTGGGGCCGCCACCCAGAGCCGGTGACCGGCCGACGCTTCTTCCACGGCCTCGGCCGACTCTGCCATGTCCATTTTGACGGCCTCCCCTACTGTGGATGGACTTTTTGGATGGTTGTTGGGATGTAGTAAAGGCAGCAGGTCCAGAAGTAAAAGTCAATCTAGCTTTAAAGGAATACTCTAAAGGTTCAGCATCAGCCACAATAGTAAACAACTCAGGTGGTGGATTTTTAATCATCTGAGCTTGTGAAAACTGGGAGAAGTTATCACTCAAACCACAAAAAAATAGCAGAACAGTGTCATCATCAGTAATGGTGTGACCCATAACATGCAATTCATCAAGAATATCTTTAAAGCGAGAGTACTAATCCTAAACAGACTGATCATCTTGACGAATGTCATACAAACGACCACAGAGATGAAGACGATGAGCACGAGAACTATTATGATATTTAGTAGATAAAGAATCTCATACCTGAGTAACAATGATCATTCCATCAACTACTAACATCGTAGATGGATTAAGGGATGAAAAAATAGCTGCTTGGACTAGATAATCTGATTGAATCCAAGCATCATAAGCTTCTATGGCACCTTTTGATGATTCGGCATCATCGGAATTCTTGTTAGTGGATCCCTTTGAGGCTGAACCAGATGGTGAATTCAAACACTTGTTCGATACATCAACAAAACCAATTAACTTGGTAGTACACAAAGCAAAAGTAACATGAGTACGCCAGTGAGAGTAGTTGGAACCATCAAGCTTGATGGTGATGTTGTTGATCAACGAAGGAAGTGTAATTAACATCACCAGGAACACGCAGGGACAGATCCACACAAAAGAAAAACCAAATCGCACCAAACACACAACAAGCTTGTGAATGGCAATGGACGACTGATCTAACTTTTGGGCGTGGAATATGGAGCAACAGAGAAAATGGCAGCGAGCAGCAGTGGAAAAACCAGCGACAGACGAGCGATTAGTGGTAATGCGTGCGGTGAACGCGACGGCGCGTGCAGAACTGAATCGGCCGCGCGTGGAGGTGCGTGAGGTCGGCGGCTGGTGGTTTCCGATTCACGATCATCAGCATCTAGGGTTTAGCAGCGGTGATCGGTTGAGGATGGTGGGTGGGCGCGATCGAGAATCCGAAAATGACTGGGAAAATTTTTGGGAAAAGCCAGAGAATTTTTAGAGAGACCTGACTGATATCATGATAGTATGTGAAACCCACAAATAATTTTGGATGTGTGTATTCATATATATAATGAGTACAAAGGGTATATAAGAGCTAAACAAATATGGAACAATGTATATACAAAACCAATTAGAAAATGTATTTATTTCTTATCATGATTCTAATTGATTTACTTTTCTATTAATTGGATTTGCTATTGATTATTTATAAATTCTTCACAATATCAATCTACAAATGTGAAATGTCTCAACATCATCTTATGCATTACATGTTTTATTTATACTTTTTCCAGATATACCATGATACAATCACGTGAAAAGTGTGGGTTAAAGATTTCTTAACACGTTGTGGGCAAAATTTGCTGAAACAGAGATTGGAAAATGATTTGGGGGAAACACGTTTGGGAATTAGGATCATAATCAAAATTTGCGGATATTAACTTATGAATCGAATTGAAAGATTTGGGATTGACTTTTTTCCACATTTTGAAAAACCAGCCCAATATAAATGTTTGTTGGACAATTAATGAAAATACATTATTAGACCTCTGTCATGATCCAAGAAAATACAGAAAATAGAAAGGTAATTTGCAGCTCGAATGAGCTGAGAGTGTAGATTTGGATGAGAAAGAAATCAGATTTGCATTGAGATGAGAAGGAGAACAACCGTGATCTGTAATACACCAAACTATCCGATGCCTAACTTCTCCCGTTTCTCGACTATTTAATCATCTCCAATTACCCTTACCGTTCCCTCACTCAAAAGACCTTTCTACCCTCACTAATATATCAGTGCCATGACAATTCCTTCCCCTTAAAATGAAGCTTGTCCTCAAGCTTGACCATAATCAGCACACCTAATTGAATTCCTGGAAGCCAAAATAAAGCCTTATAGTTCTTAGCAGATGCAACATTTCTGAATTCTTTTTGAGTGTGTTTCCAAGCATTTGCTACACTTGGTTTTTTTTTCCAGTCAGACTGATCATCAGTATTCCCTGCTTGATCCCACCAAAATGAAGCTTGAAGAGCTGAAAATGTGTCATAAGCTTACTTGGGATAAATCTGCTAGGCTCAGAGCATATGTTCAATAAGCTTGTACCACCTTCAAATGTTGTCACCTCTTTATCCCAAAACCTTGACATTGTTATGGTTGGAAAGCAATGCATAAAATAACCTCCAAACTTTCCATACAAAGCTTTGATTTTCAATAGTTCTGCAACATCCTCTTCCTCCCATGCTTGCACTCCAGCAGTTGTGGACAAGGTTTCATGCTTTCCTCTAGCCAACAAAACTACAAGCAAAAATGGTCCCTCAGAAGCACATTCAACCTTAAGTCCATGATCAACCGCATTATCTCTTTCCACCTGACCACTTGCTTTACAGAAAGCATTCTCCATCTCTAAGAACTTATTATTTCTGTAGACTATTTGATCCCCTTCAATTTGATAAACTATGCTTTGATTAGCCTCTTTCGGTTCTGGTGTTTTTTCATAATATTGCTGTTGTAATATTTCACGTATAAATGTTCTCAGCCCCTCCTCCTCAGCACCAATAATCTCATTTTCATCTCGATCCCACATATCTGATTCATATATTTCTATGTCATACTGACAAAGCTCAAATTCAGTTCTCTGCTTAATAACATACTCACTCTTATGCTCAGATTCATTTGTATGTATTGTTTTCAGCTCAAATCCAATTCCCAGCTCATAAGAATTCTTCTTGCCGGAATGATATGTTCCAACTCCATAATATGCACCTGCTTTTATCCCATAGTGTACATTTTGTACATGTTCTTTTGAGACATTTATTAGTTCCTTGAGTTTATGATATTCCTCATTTGAGCCATATGCATCTTCCTTACCCCACTCAAAATCCCCCCTGAACTGATTACCATACAACTTCTCAAAAGCTACATTGACACCCTTCTCCTTGTTAAACCAAGTAGCCCATTTCAAAAAAACTAATCATTTTTCCAGATCTCTGTTCTTCATAATCTCTTCCTCTAACACTGATACAGTACTGAGGGTGGACATAATAACCACAAAAAGAGTGCTTGAAACTTCTTTCTAGTTTCTCAAGTAAAGTACCATTTTTCATCGATGTTGTATGAGATAAAGCAATTCTCAAAGAGAGTATATCACAATTATCATATTTACCTTCCCAACTAATGATGCTACATGAATTTATGTAAGACTTATCAAGAATACTCGGATCAAAACACAAGACTGGTTTAACAACTTTCCTACTCTCAATCTGAAATCCATCATTGTTTAAGAATTCACATAGTTTGCCTATTCCTTTGCAATTTACATAGTTCTTGGTATCCAAATATAAATCTCCACCAACGCTACCATAATTTTGTTCAAACTATAATCACCAACTCTTTTTTCCAACTTAGCAACATCTAAACCTCCAAAAAATCTCTCTGAAATGTCGGGATCGTAACACCTTACAGTTTCAACAAATACACAACTCAGAGTCATATGCAAACTAGCCATCACATTATCATAAAAGAAGAAGCATGATTTCAGCATTCCACTATTGCCTGCTGAATGTTCATCGCAAAGTAGTGAATCATCTCTAAGTTTGTGCACAAAACTCAAAGGCTTCAATTTCTCTTTATTATCAGTTCCCATATCACCAATTTCAAGAGAATTACTCCTAGCCCCAAGATTCATCACAAAATCAACACATCAAAAGGGATGAGATTATGAACCTGAGTTGCTTCCCTAACTGAAACTTGTTTGTCATCTTCGACCTTGACCAAATTTGATTCCTCGGATATGCATATTCCTTCACCCAAAGCCTCTGCCTCCCTTTTCATTACGATTTCATAACCGAATCGATAAATTGTCATATCCAAAAACTCTTCCCAAGTAACAGAGCCGTGACAAGATATAATTGCATTGTACCAAGAAACTGCCCTACCTTCCAAATAAGAACGAACTAACTCAAATCTTCGACTCACTGGAACTGAACTGAGGTTAAACCAAGCATCGATGCCATTAACCCAATTCTTCGGATTCTCGCCGAAAAATAACAGAAAACCCACTGCGTCCATTGATGCCTTCGTTTGCATCCACATCCCATCAATTTCGCTGACACATTCTTCTTCTTGGTCCGGATAAACTTGGAGATACTCTTCGCATCCTGATACCGTCCAAATTGACATAATTTCAATATCCGTGTTCATTGAAACTTTGATCGACTATGGAGGTTTATACGATAATCGCTCCCACCAATTCCCAAAAGCTACAAAGAGCCAGTAAGAAAAATCATTCCAAGATACCCTTTCCCCATACTTTTCTTGAAGCCATTGAAACCAATCTTGGGCATCTCTTTCCAGATATGGTTGTAACAGCATAATCTTCACGTTATCTGGAAATATTGAGAAGACTTCATCGCAGTGCTCTAACCAACCTCTCGGATTGCCACCGGAAAAGGACAGAAAAACTATAGCTGGAATCTTCGAACACTTTGTCACTTCTTGAACAAATTTTCACGCCAAGGATTGACCTGCTCTGATACCAATTGTCATGATCCAAGAAAATGCAGAAAATAGAAAGGTAATTTGCAGCTCGAATGAGCTGAGAGTGTAGATTTGGATGAGAAAGAAATAAGGTTTGCATTGAGATGAGAAGGAGAACAACCATGATCTGTAATACACTAAACTATCTGATGCCTAACTTCTCCTGTTTCTCGACTATTTAATCATCTCCAATTACCCTTACCGTTCCCTCACTCAAAAGACCTTTCTACCCTCACTAATATATCGTGCCATAACATCTTCCTCCTCAGTTCTCCTGCGCTTTGTAACATCTTCCCAAGATTAATTTTCCGGTGAAATCAAAATCAAATATTTCTGGCGAACGACTCTCCAATCTTTTTTTGGGCGGATCAAATTTTTCAGTAGGGATGCACGAAAAATTTTGTAAAAACTGGTACACCTAATATAGTACTATTCCCTGCCTTTGCCAAATTTTATGGGAGTGATCGCTTCGACTCGATCCCCCTTAATTTTACCACTGGTTATGATACATTAATTCAAGACATTAAAAGGCCCAATGTGTATGCATACTTTTAATCTATACTTAGTACACATTTAATGAACATTCATAACACACTATTGTTAAGGGCTCATATCAACGGTAGATTTTTGCAACCTCTAAATTTGAAGTTAAAGAACTTGAAGACCCAAAAAAGGGCAAAATATAAATATGACCATATGTTTTGATCAAAAGTGTCAATATAACCCTGCAAGATCAGAAAGTGCGATTATAACCCTATCTTTTAAATCAAAAGTGCCGATATAACCTTATGGCACTATTCTGGTGTTGATTTTATAATTTTTGGTGTTGACTAAACCTAAAAGGACTAAAATATCCCTAGTCTTAAACATAAATATCTAATAACAAAATTACCCCCAGATTCTTCTTCATCCTCTTCATAGCTGCTCCACCACCACCGCCGACCCTCCACCACCGCCGCCGCCACTCTGCCACCACCAGAATCTGGAGTTCCTCCGGAACCTCACTGCCTCACCGATCAACAAAGAATCAAAAATCAAAACTCAAACAAACATAGAAAATTAAACTAAACATCGAAGAAATTGAAAAGTTCATAAACAAAAAAACTGCCTCTGTTCCACAAAAAACTCAAAAGCACAAAAACCAGAGCATCGCCGCCCTACCCATTGAACCCTACTTGAATGCCGTCGTGGAACCTAGTTCCCCTGCTGCTACACCAGCAGCTGACGAGGATGAGGACGGAGACTCCACCATTGTTGCCATCGTACCCCTCCGTCAACAAAGCATAGGTCTAATAGCAATAATACATCAACAAAAAGTTAGAACGTATTTCATACCAACAAATAAAACATTAATTATACCAACCACAGGAAAAACAAACTCTATGTAGTATCCAATAGAGATGATTCAAACAAAAAATATAACCAGCATATGAATCATCATCCCAATATCCAATCCACATTGAAGAATTCTCAAGATGGACAAAAAACATCAAACCATATGAAAAAACACCCCAAGCTTATTCAACTATAAATACATTTGAACCCCCTACAAATGCTCAACCACACTTCAAACAAGATAGTGTAGATGATCAAATCCATGGAAAGCACCACCCAAACATGCTTATTCAAATTTGGACCATTCGACGCTAACAACGGCCCTCCAACAACAGAGGAATTTGAGCTCACATTCCTCGTGTCCGAACTATGTCAACGACTCCATCTCCTCCACATCTCCCGGCCCTAACCTCTGATTAAACCCTAGCCTCACCGCTGCGGAACCCTAGCCGCTCACCCAACCCCGATGCCTAACTCATCTCTTCCAACCCCAGCGCCTCTATTTCAAAATTCAAATCGAAATCCCTATTCAGAGGAAAAATCAACCAGTTTTGTGTAGACTCTATTGAAGAAATATTTCAATGAAGAAAGGAGAAATTGAAAAGTTGTGGGGAGTAGTGCGAGATGGCATCAGCGAGAACCTGTACTCGTCAGTGATATTTTTCACCGATAAAGTCGCCATCTTTACTTGTGACCCATGTGACATCGATATTCAGGTGCAAGCCCTTTACCTTGGTCATCTACCGCCACACTTTTCACCTCCTGAACGCCTCCCAGATCGTCCTCCGCTTCTGACTCCACGTTGCTCCTCGCCGGGGCTGGAAGGGATAATTAGGTGTTGAAGAAGACGACTAATGAAGAAGAAGGGCAAATTAGGTTTTCTGGGGTAATATAGCCTTTTCAATTTTTTTCAGAATTTTTAATTTTTTAAATCAAGGGTATAATAGTCAACATAATTCTGGCCAAATTCAGGCCTTCAGGGTTATATTAGCACTTTCAAGCAAATAATAGGGTTATAACAACACCTTCTAATCTTGAGGGTCATATTGACACTTTTGACCAAAACATAGGATCATATGGACACTTAACTCAAAAAAAATGTAGTATTTGAATTTCTTAATTTTCTGAGTCCATATTATTTTCATATGAATTACTCTCCTAGAACACAACCTTGGAAATCAAGGACCTATTTAATTTACATTTGTTTGCGTTGTAACTAATTAAACTTCCTCTTCATGAAATTTAATAGAGTTAAAGAGGGCACAGAAGAAAGATCAATAACATGTCCTTTTCATGATTGATTTGTAATAGAGCAAAGTGCATTTATTACCCTAAATAATTGATGAAAGTGCAGATATAACCTTGCGATAATTGAAAGTGCAGATATAACCCTAGATATAACTTTTTCCAGAATTTTGATGCTGGAATTAGGTGAAAAGACAGATTCATCCTTCTAAAAAAAGAAAAAAAAGAGTAAATTTACTTCTCTAACTCGATGCAGCGCAATTCTATTGTGAGAATCACCATCAACATCTTACCATATCCACATCACAGAGAATCACTGTCCATCCGACTCCTTTCAAGATCTACCACCAACTCTCAGCTCAGTTCCATTGGATCCCAATTTCTTTATTTATTTCCTTAATTTATGCCAAAACCCCCTTTTCATTTACTGTAGAAAAGGGTTGGGGCTCTGATTTCGCCAAGAGTTGCTTTTGACTTGCTTTTGACCTCGCCAGAGTTGGGTCTCATCCGGCGGTGGCGTTTGGGGCTCCAATTTTGCCGATAACGGACCTGATTATGCTGCCGGAAGTGAACTTGACCTGGAGCCAATTTTTTGGGCAGCTTTAGGAAACAAGCTTGACCTGGACCTGGAGTTTAGGGTGGATTTTGGGGGCGAGAGTGGAAAAACTTGACCAGGAGCAGCTGATGTAGTGGAGGTGGAGCAGCAGAGGATGTGGAGTAGCGGCGGTGACGGAGGCACGAAGGCAAGGATGGTGGAAACACGGTGGAGTCACGACGGTGAGGTAGGAGGCTAGGGCAGAGGAGGAGCAGGGTAGTGAAGAGCTTAATCGATCTACAGTTCATCCCCCGCTGGTCTGTTCACGAAGGTCAATGGTTGAGATGACTTGGTGATGGCTGAAATATCCGGCGAAGACACTGCGGAGGAGAGGCGGAGTTAGGTCTTCCGTTGTGGCTGAGTTATAAGCCCAATATCATAGTTTGCGACTGCGGTGAATTCGACTGCAGTGGAGTCGAATAGTTGTTTCTCAACTTAAACTCAACTTCCAATTTGATTGCAGTACGTGTATGTGTACGTGTGCAGCTATTTATTATTGTGATTTAGCCCTAAACTGGGATGTGATTTGATATGAAGCAGAGGGTCTCGATTAATGATGAGAAGCACGTTCGGGACGATAACATTATGCAGCAACACTCTATTATTCAAGCCGTTGAAGCCTCCAAAATTCCATATCTTGGAGACAAGGTGGTGTTCTGAACAAATCTGGATGGTGGTGGAGGTGGTGGAGCGGTGGTGAAGCAAGGCTACTTTAGTCTTTTAGATTTTTGTATTTGTCCAAAAGAGCATTTTGGTCATTTACGGTCGGTCAATGGCCGAAAATGGCCTGTCAATGCCGAAAATATGATCATAGGGTTATATTTGCACTTTCATTCAATAGTCAGGGTTGTTTTTGTGCTAAAAAATAACTCAGTGTTATATCTGCACTTTCTCATACATATAGGGTTATGTTTGTATATTACCCTTTGTAATATTCTATTATATGTATAATTGTACATATTGTACTCCGTATTATTTTCATATGAATTGTCCTAGAATGCAACAATTGTGGATTTTAAATTGACATCATGGTATTAGACAGATTCTTTTAAATCCTGAAATTCTTTCATGTATTTTTTCAAATATTGGCTCACGATCCCTGTCTCTTTTTCATTTCTACCGTCAACCGATCTGCTTCTCTCGCCTCCTTTTCCAGATTGCCACCACCGAGCTTCCTCACCAGCAATTGTCGTCGATCGTTGACTGGAAGCTTCTTTTGTCGATCATCGACTGTCGGTCACAAGTTCCTCATGTGTGATCGGTCTGATTGGCCATCTCTGCTTCTCTTTCGTAAATCTTTGTTGATACTGCCATGGCACTTTTTCACTTACAATTGCTGGTTAGTTTGATCTCTTGATGGATCTAACTACATGGTTTGGCATGAGCATGTTCCTTCTCTCTTGTCATTGTTTAATTGCTTAAATTTGTTGATGGATCAAAACCTTGTCATGCTACTTCATCGACTTCCTTGTTCTCCGAATACTTTGAGAATTCATTGAAGACCAATGCTGGTCCGTTTGATGACTATTCTGCCCAAGTTAAGACAAGTCAGCGGATTAAGACTCTGATATAATCGTCTCTCACATGTCTGTTGTTGTTGGATCTTAGACTTTTGCTCAGATTTGACAGACCTTGGTTTTTGCATACTAGAATAGCTCTCGCACTCGTAAGCTCCATATTAAGGACCATTTAATGAAGTTGCATCAAGATGATCTATTTGTGCATGGTTATTATTCTCGCTTCAAAGCTTGTTGGATGACCTTCAAGCAATTGGTCATTCCATTCCCGCTGATTAGATCATTATATTGTTCTTTGGAGGTTAAAGTATCTCATTCTTTGAGTTCAGTGTTGCTCAGATGACCATTGATCCTCCTCTAAAACTGGTCAATGTGGTATCCAAATCTAAGCCCTATGAGTTCTCTCTGAAAACTCGTGCATCGCCTTAATTCGGGTTGCTGAACTCCACCTTCACCGCGTTGCATCAGTCTTTTGGCCAAGATTCTCATTGCGACGGTTTCCAACCCGCGGGAGGTTGCTCCCCGACGCATCCATGGCCGAGATGGTCACGACGGTCCTTCCACCCAAGCTGTTCTTTGTGGTTGCTCCTAGTGTCAGTGATGTTATCTCCTAAGTTATGAAGATGTTTCCCTCTAAATTATTTCTAAAGTATCTCGCGCCGACATTACAAATTCCACGGATACTTATCAGTTTGGTCCCCGCCAGCATATTAATGACATTCCTGATTGGTACATGAATTCTAGAGCTACTAATCACACAATTTCTATTTCATCCTATTTGGATAGCACCGCTCCTTATCAAGGTTGTCGTTGTCTTTATTTTGGTAAAGATTTTTTTCTTAATATTTATAATACTGGCAATTCCCAATTTTTTATGCTCTTACTTCATCTGATTTCTTGGTTGTTCCTCACATGATCAAGTATTCGCTGTCTATTAGCAAACTAACTTGGGATTTGAATATTATTATTTTGAGGATCATTCTTCACTATTCGGTGCAAGGTTACCAAGGAACTCGTGGTTTGGGGGCATTGTGATAAGGGTCTCTACTTCTTTGACTATGGTGGTAATGTTTTAGTTTCTTTTGTTGATTCCAATAAAGCCAACACTTTCTTTGAGCATTGACATAGTCATTTAGGGCATATTCCTCATTATGTTATTTCTTCTTTCAATAAGACTATTGTTCCTATGTTACTAGTTTGTTGCCTATGCCACTGCTTTTCTTGTGAAAAGGCTAAATGCAAGCGCCTTTCTCTTAGTGATAATATAAAACACGCACAACACATTCTTGATTTAGTTCATTGTGATCTTTGGGGACACTCTCATGTTGTCTCTCGTGTTGGTTATTTTCAGTATGTTATGTTTATTGATGATCACTCTTGTTTCACTTGGTTATATAATTTTCTGCTCAACATTTGTTTTGAGGCAGTGGTTGAGAACCAATTATGTACCTCAGCCAAGGTTTTCCAGCGTGATGGTGGACAGAGTTTGTCAACCCTCGCATGCGATCTTATTTTGCTTCAAAGGGCCTTCCTCATCAACTTTCTTGTTCTTACACTCCCGAGCAAAATGATCAAGTTGAGCGGAAACATCGTCACATCACATAATGGGGATATCAATGCCTTTTCATTCAGGTCTCGATCATTCCTTTTGGTACGATGTGTTTTCAGCCGTAACCTACACCATAAGTCGGCTCTCTACACCTGTTTTATCATGCCAGTCTCCGCTCACTGCTATTTTTGGCACTACTCTTAATTACTCTAGCTTTCATCATTTTGGTTGTCGAGTTTTTTCGTATTTGAATAAAATTTAAGCTGTTTACATTATTTTAAGTAATTAAAAAAAATCATTATTTCACTAAATAGTGACTCGGTGTGATTAGAAAAAAAAATTAGCCTCCCTCTTTGATAGTTCTTTCCTACCATAACACTTTTCAGTATCTTTTAATTATGTATATTTTATGACTTGGGAAGGCCTAATACATATTTCCCCCCGTCTCCGGATGGTTTATTAAAAAAAAAAAGACCATTATTGAATATTCCAAAAGTTCTATGGAATTCATGGTAATTCGAAGGGAAAATATTTTTTAATAGAGAAAGAGTGGGGAAAAAATCAAGATCTAAACCACTCAGGACAAAATTATATTTTTAAACAATTTTTGCTCATATACACTCCCTCCGTCCCATTTCATATTACTTAATTTGATTTATGCAAGTCAAATCTAGCCAACTTCGACCATTAAATTCTATTATTTTGTATATAAAACCATTATCATGTTATATGTTGTTGGATTCATCATAACATATGTTTTTAAGTTATTATTTTTACTCATTTTTTTACACATATAAATAAAGATATTAATATTTAAACATTGATGCAGTTGACTCCCAAAAGTTAAAAGAATCAATATGAAGTGGGTCGGAGGGAGTATATAATCAAAGGATCATAATATAATTCCTTAAAATATAATTCCAATTGATTCAATTCCAATTTTTAAAACGAGAATACAAGACCAGTCAAATTATTCTTCATCTTCTGTAAATCACATATCATTAAAATTCTAATTAAAAAAACTCATGTTCCGAGATTGTTAGAGCAAGTCCAACAGCTTCCCTGTAATAGGGATTCTCAATGATTTTAGGGATTCTACATAGTTTTTTTAGCTCCAACAGTTTCCCCATAAAATTTCCTAAAATAGGGATTTTGATGAGAGAGAGAATTTGCTTCTCTATATTTGTTGTAAGAGAAGAAAATATTAGGGAAGGAAGATTGAATGCACTATTCATCGAATACATTAAATCTGACATTGTTTTAGCCAAAAATTTAAGTCTCAAACTTTTCATATTCTTCTCTTCGCCATCAAAATACTTACTTTTGCTGGCAAAAAAAATAACAGAGGAAGTGGTTCAAATTGCTAGCTCGTGTGGGTGAGTGCCTTCTTTCTTCTTTGTTTTGTAGAATTTTTTAATTGGATTTTTCTAGCATTTGAGATAATGAAAATGTCATTTTGAACAGTGATGGATAAATACAATTCAAAGCTGTTGAGTTTGCGTTTCAAATCTACTTTCTGTTTGGTAATATTAGGAATGTTGGGTCTACTAAGTATATTATTTGGTGTACTTGTTCTTTTAAATGTCTTTTGTGTTACAAGGTGAATTGCTCATTTGCATTACTTCGTTTCCGAACAAAAGGAAATGGAGATTTTTCCCGTACACGGATATAGGGAGAATGATAGTTATGGAGAAAGATCAATATTGATCGGCTAAGTATATGCACAAAAATACAATATGTTGTGTAATGATATATATTCAATATTTTTCATGAAATAGCATAATCTCTTAATTTGATAAAGTGTAGAATGTGCACTAATATGAAGATTACAAAATGGAGTATCAATGTTGATTTGTTTAAGTCCTGACACGTTGATGACTATTCCATTTCTGTATCAATGTGGATTATAAGATTTGTTAGCTAGATGATATCATTGTTAAATTTTAGGCGACCTCTGTAGATTATCTCTCTGATAGACCTTGCTTAAAATAGATTTCTTTGAAGTGAGAATCTTCTCTAACAACTGTGCTAATTTTGACTAAACCAAATTCCAATTCTGTTAACATCCTTTGGTCAGAAATACCCTCAGATTTATTTTACCAGCCTTGTGTATATGTAGCTACTTGGAAATTTATGACGTGTATCATATTAGTGTATCATGATGAAAGTGATGCTTGACTGTTGATTCCTTTTGTTAGTTGAACACAGTGGTCAGATATGAATCATCTAGCTAGCCCAACCTAGTGAGATGAACACTGGGATGTTAACTAAGAATTTATACTTGTTTACAATGAATGTTAAACAGGCACAAGAAAGAGTGTCTTTTTAAGTTACTATATTAGGGTACTGTTTACTTTCCATTGTCACATTAATGCAATTTGGTAATGTTTCTTAATGCATTTCTTTAATGTTTTTAGATGAACGACTCTCAAATGAGATACACAAGTCTTTTATAGGGAAAATTGGCTCATACCGACCTTAATGAAAAGCCTCCAACCTTCGATTTTCAGTCAGATACAAGCCATTTCATTGATGAAGAAACAACTAGTGTTGCATCGAATTGCACACCTAGCAGCAAGAACACACAACAAAGGCAAGAAATTTTTTGTGTTGAAGAAGATAAACTTCTTGTATCAGCATGGCTTAACATTGGCTTAGATCTGGTGAAAGGACGAGATCAAAAAGTTAATTTTGGAAAAGAATTGTCAAGTACTTTGAAGAAAACAAGAAATGGTCCCATGCACAGAGTGAAAAAACATTAAAAAATTGTTGGAATAAGATAAGTGAGGAAGTGAGAAAGTTTTGTGGACATTATGCTGATATTGACCGTTTACAAAGGAGTGGATGCATAGAACATGATAAGGCACACTCAAGATTAAATTGTGTTATAATTTGGCATCGTTGATATTTAAATAGTTTGTATTTTCGTTTGTATTTTAGGTTGTTGAGCAAAAGAGAAGTTCAAGGCAGAGATGAATCATGCATTTGTGCTTGATCATTGTTGGGTTATATTAAAATTCCAACAAAAATGGATGGATGGAAGTAAAATAATGGATACCAAGAGGAAGATCAAGCCATCAGGTAAGATTGCAAATTCATTCAAATTGGAAAATGATCGTATAGAAGTTGAAGAACCTACAAGTGTATAAATACCTATAGGAAGAAAAACTGCTATAAGCGCGAGATATTCGAGATTGTTCGGAGGAAGTGATAAAGAAAGAAAAAAATGAAAGAGCAAAATAGTGAGAATGAGGCAACCTCTAAAGGTTTCAAATTGTTGGAAGAGTTGAAGGCTAAGCGACTAGAAAATGAACATAAAAAGAACAAAAAATTTGAGTTGCTACTTGCTATCGAACAAAAGCAACTTGCTTTGAAAGAAAAAGAACTTGCTACTCAAGTTTGAAGTGAGTATGATAAAATAATAGCTTTAGATACTAGTGGAATGTCTCCAATTCAAGCAGAGTATGTCACTAGTCTTAAAAAGGAACTTTTGGCTAAAAGGGCTCGTACTTGCGACATGTAGTACAAGCTGTAGGCAATGCTGTGAAGTTTGTTGGTCACCTTCATTTTGTTGTAATTGAGGTATTCTGGTTCATGACACAGATGTTTCACTTTCTTCTATAGTTGTATTGGTGGTAATACTAATATCCACACTGCATTTTGTATGTAATTCAAATTCTCATCAGACTTAATTTTTTCATCATTCTTGGCAAAGGAAAATGTTTGTTTCAAGTAGAGTATTTCACCATGAATTTAAATGAACAGTTTTGTTTCTTGTTTCATTAAAAATGGTTTGTCATGAGTTCTTTCATGTAGTAGTGGTTTCTTTTTGTCAATTTTTGTTTTCGCTTAAACATATGCGGGAGTATGTTTATAGAAATTATGTTCCGAGCAATGTTTAGATCTGATGCATTGTTACGGCATTTTTCCCATATTTGTTTTGGTGACATTATAATGGTGCTACTATGCTTTTAGAATGCCTGATTTTTTCTCCCACAAGGCAAAGAGTCAACGATGGTTTCACAAATTTGAACAAGTTATAAGGAACTTGGTTCCAAGAATGTAGCATGAAAAAGAATGCCATTTTAAGTTAATATGAAGAAAAACACTTAGGTTAGCATTTGCATTGAAAGAATTGAATTTGTAAATTTGATAACCGGTCTAATATCATTCTTTTTACTGGAAAATAATGGAAATAGCAGGTTTGAACCGACTCCCTTAATCCGAGAGTGTTTCTGAATCTTTCTATTGTTAAAGAAAAATACATGAAATGAAAAATAGGATCTTGAACGTAATACGAACTATCATTATTTTCCATGTAACATCCATAAGTGCTCGATAAGATCTTCTTGGAGTTGAGTACACTTGTTTATCTTTAATCTAGTGGTGATTTTCAATGATCTCCATCAAAGTTGGGGTGTGCTCACGTGAAAGTGATATGTTTGGAACTTTATCAACCTGCTCGTAATCTTTCTCAACGTCACTTGCTTGATTTTACCTTCGTCGTGGCTCATCGCACTCATCTTCAACAATCATATTATGAATAATTATGCATGTTGTCATAGTATACTCTAGGGTATTCTTATCCCCGAATCTTTTCGGGCCTCGAACAATTGCAAAACATTGTTGCAACACTCCAAATGCATGCTCCACATCTTTACTTGCCCCTTCTTGTTCCTTAGCAAAATGTTCATTTTTATTCCCTTGTGGAGCAGGAATAGTTTTTATTAAAGTAGCCAAACACGGGTATATACCATCAGCAAGATAATATCCCATATTATATGTTATTTCATTGATCACATAATTGATATCAGGTGTTCGCCCTTCAGCTAAATCGCTGAAAATGAATGAGCGATCTAACACATTTATGTCATTAAGAGATCCAGGCAAGCCAAAAAAGCATGCCATATCCATAGATCATATAAAGCTACAGGTTCTAATATTTTAACTGGTTCACGAATATGACCAGTATACATACCATGTAGAGCTGTCAATCCCTGACCCGAACCGAAAACCCGACACGGACCGAAATGTTCGATTCAACCCGAAAACGAATTCAACCCGTGAGAAATCAACCCGAACATGAGCGGACACGACCGAACTCAACCCGAAACCCGAATATAACCCGAGAAAGATCGACCCGACGTGAACCCGACACGACTAAGTTCAACCCGAGACCCGATTCCGACCTGAGAGATATCAACACGAACCCAAACCCGACACGACCAGGCTTAACCCGAACCCGAACCCGACACGACTAGGCTTAACCCGAACCCGAACCCGACACGACCAGGCTTAACCCGAACCCAAACCCGACACGACCAGGCTTAACCCGAACATGTACCCGACACGACCATCCTTAACCCGAACCCATACCCGGCACGACCAGCCTTAACCCGAACTCGAACCCGACACGACAAGACTTAAACCGCACCCAAACCCGACACGATCAGACTCAACCTGATACTCAATATGAACCTGAACACGATTCAACTTGACTCACAATTATCCTGAACAATATTCAACCCAATAAATCAACAAAATAGCCATATAAAACTATGAGCGACACTGTAGATAAGATTTAGGGTTGTTTTCATGCGTTCTGTTATGTACTTTTGGATCGCTTTTTTACATCCCAAAATTATCATATTGGGTTGCTTTTTGCATCCTAAAATTAACATATTGAGATGATTATTTGCATCCTAAGTTAACATATTGGGTTTCTTTTTGCATCTTAAAATTAACATATTAGAACGGTTTTTTGCATCCTCAAATTAACATATTGGGATGCTGTGATTTTAAATTATGTATAAGGGTGCTTTTATGTATACTGAATTTAATTAATGGATTGCCTTTTTATGCCTTATGGTGTGTAATTGTATGCTGGATCTTCTTTTTTGCATTTTGAATTGAACATGTTAAGCCTTTTTTTGTAATTTAGAATTGTATATTGGATCACTTTTTTGGAAAACTAACAGTTCGGATCACTTTTTTGGAAAACTAACAGTTCAAATATGTACGCCCTTATGGACATTAGGAACCGACAATTGTACGAATGTAGTTAACCAAAATTAAAAAATAATATATGTAAAAGACACATCAAATATATCCTCCATTCATATTAACCGAATATAGTTAATGTGGAATTCATAAATGTCTAATGAACAATGAGTAATTAACTAGGAAACATTACATAAGCCTATCAAAGAATTCAAATGCTGTGTTATAGAACCCTTCATCACCGCAAATCTCATTAATGACCCCAATAGGCCAAAATTTCACCTACAAAAACGAGGAAGAAAAATTATAGTCAACAAATTAATAATGACTAATTGTAGTAGTTTAATATGAAGCTCTCAGATCCAGTAATTAACCGTAAGGAAAATTTCCTAGGTTTATTACAAGAATGATCATCATAGAGTTCTTGGTTGACAATTTGCAAACATAGAAGCCATCACCAGCAAATACAATATGGGCATCACTCCATAGCGGAGAGGTCACCATCACATGTAAGGGCAATAACTTCAAATGAATTGCAAATGACAACGTATTAGTAATCTTTGCACAAGAGACCTACCAAAACCACCCACCATTAGTTGTCACAATGCAGAAAAGTCATCACCAGCAAATACCATATGGGCAACTTCAAAATGAAGTCACCATCACATGTAAGGGCAATGACCTAAGAATAAATTGCAAATGACAACATAAATCCAGATTCAAGAAGACTCATTTTGAAGCTCATTCCCTATTTCGAGAACATTCTCTTCAATTTCCTCATATCCATGCAGCCAATTTTGAGTTGTGACCAGAATTTCAACATTCTTTGGTAAGAGAGCAGATCTGTATTTGCTCAAAGTAAGTGCTCCCATGCTGAAAGCTGACTCGGAAGCAACTGAAGTAATTGGGATAGTTAAAACATCTCTAGCCAAAACAGCAAGCACGGGATAACTAACAAGTTGACTTTGCCAATATTTAAGGACATCATAATCATCATGATCAACATCAACAGGTTTAGGCTCAAGTGGAGTTAACAAATAACGCTCAATTTCAGATTGAGTGGTCATTGTTGCGGCTGAACTATTTTGGAATTCCTGGTAGCAACAACAAAAAGTAACTTAAGTACATGGTACAAAACCTAATACTGGACAAATAAATCACAAGGAAAAACTTATACCTGCAGTATGTTAGCCCTTTTAAAGGGTCGAAAAGAACTTATTGCTGCATTTGTTGCAGAAGTAGATGACACTTGACGAGAAGAATTAGAAGTGGATGATAGAGATGAATAATAATCATACAAATCCTTTAAAGCTAGCCTAACCTGATTTACCTTTATTTGACACTCTGAGTCAACATATAGACGACTATACATAGAAGCAACAAATTGTAACTTGTAACGCGGGTCAAGAACAACAGCAACAGAAAGAATTACAGAATAACTATCCCAATAAGACTGAAATTTATCAAGCATGGATTTAGCCATTTCATTTAGTTTTGGATCCAAGTGCCCTCGCATTAAATTTTCTTCAATCATGATTATGTTCAAAAAATACTGATTAGCAGTAGGGTATAAGGAGCCAGAAAATAAATTAGTTATAACAGAAAAAGGTTCAAGAAACTCAGTAATACTTCCAATAGTTTCCCATTCCTCCTCATCCAATCTATCCACAACATCCATATTACGGACAACAAAATAGTTTAATGGTTCCTTGGCTTGTAAAGCTTTCGAAAGCATTGCAAATGTAGAATTCCATCGAGTCGACACATCAAGTATTAATTTACATGAAAAATTAGACCCAACTTCAGTCACAGCTCGTTCAAATGATGTAATCCTAGAATCCGATCCATCAATAAATTTCACAATATTACGTAGCTTACAAACACTAGCATCAACACACTTCAAACCAGATTGAACAATAAGATTCAGCACATGAGCACAACAACGAACATGGAAAAATTTTCCACCACAAGGTAGAGGTGTCATATTATTCAATTCAGTTTTCAAAGAGTTGACCATATTATCCATACATCGGGCATTGTCTAGTGTCATAGATAGAACTTTTTCTTCAAGTTTCCATTCTTTTAATAAATCAAGCACAAAATTTTTAATATTGGCAGCACAATGAGGAGGCTCAAGATATCTGAAATTCAGTATTTTAGACCTAAGAATCCAATCTTTATCGACATAATGAGCGGTAAGTGTGAGATAACCACGACTAGTGCAAGCAGTCCATAAATCAGTAGTAAAACTAATCCTACCGGGAACATCAGTAGTCAAAGTCTTAAGCAACTCGCATTTGAACTTTTCATGTTCTGAAATACAATACTTAAGCATCGTATTACGAGACACATGTATCACATTGGGGTTCAAATAGGTAAGCATTTTCCTAAGGTACTCATGCTCGACTATTCTCAAGGGATATGCATGACAAATAATGGCACGTGCAAATAATTCACAATAGATTTTTTGATCAAATGGAGCTGAATTTGAACACCCTTTTTCAGTTAATGATGCTTTACCTTTGCAAACCTGTATATGCTTTCTTGGATTTCCAGTACCATCTTTACCCTCAGCGGGGTATGTCATACAGCAAAACTTACAGCGAGCACGCAACAAAGTTACCCCATCTTTAACTTCTTTATAAAAATTATAGTGAGACCATACCTCTGAACGCTTTAGTAAAATCTTCCGGTCACTGTCATCAACCGGTATTTCCTCCGGAACATTGTTACCTACCTGGGAATTTAAGTCCACGGCACTTTCAGCATTAACTTCAAAAGATCTAGAAGTTTCATCCATCACCACCTGCATAAAAAGATTCAGTAACAGGATTCAGTAACATTAAGCAAACAGCATGAACTTATCACATACTTATCTGACCTAGGGGAACAGCAAACAGCATGAACAAGACCAGATAAACACCTCAATAAATTTGCTTAATAAGCCAACAGATCCGAGCCAGGTAATACATGTGTACTAAATAGACAGACTCTAACATAAACAGGCAGCACATAGTTCTGAGCAAGCTAGCAAATAAGCCTTTTTTAAGGCATATGACAGAGGGGGAGCAGAACCACAATTGCAAAAGGATCCAACCAAAACCCTAACCACAGTACTTCTGAGCCAGGTAATACACATGCAATAAATAGACAGACTCCCGAATAAATAGGCAGCACACAGTTCTGAGCAAGCTAGTAAACAAGCAATTTTTTTTAAAACAAACAGGAAAGATTTGACAAGAAGTGAAGCTTCGGACAATAGTACAATCAGAATAAATATGATCAACTATAACAATCAGCCAACAAGAGCAATAGCACAAAGCAAAAAAGAAAAGAAAAGAGAGGGAGAGCAGGGACGAGAACAGAGGGGGAGCCGAACCACAATTGCAACAGGATCCAACATAACCCTAATCTGTATTCACAGTACTTCTACATCCATCGAAAATTTCAGACCTGATAAAGCAGCTAAAAAATAGAGAACAATATTTTCAGAAATCCCAACAGTACATGAGTAACACATTCAGTAAACATGGCAACACCAAACTCCATAACTGCAACTCATACAGACTAATCACATACTCTGAACTAGAGGAACAGCAAACAGCATGAACAAGACCTGATAAACATGTCCCTAAATTTGTTTCATACGCAAACAGATCTGAGCCAGGTAATACACATGCAATACATAGACAGACTCCCGAATAAACAGGCAGCACACAGTTCTGAGCAAGCTAGCAAACAAGCCATTTTTAAAAAAAACAAACAGGAAAGATTTGACAAGAAGTGAAGCTTCGGACAACAGTACAATCAGAATAAATATGATCAACTATAACAAAACCCTAATCAGTAATCACAGTACTTCTACATCCAGCATCCAAAATTTCAGACCTCATAAAGTAGCCAAAAAATGGAGAACAATATTTTCAGAAATCCCAACAGTACATGAGTAACACATTCAGTAAACAGGCAGCACACAGTTCTGAGCAAAACAGGCAGCACACAGTTCTGAGCAAAACAGGCAGCACACATTCTAAGCAATCTAGTGAACAAGAACAGAGGGAGAGCAGAACCACAATTGCAACCGGATCCAACAAAACCCTAATCACAGTACTTCTACATCCATCCAACATTTCAGAACTCATAAGGTAGCAAAAAAATAGACAAAAACAGACTCTAAGCAAAACATGCAGCATGAAGAAGACCAGACAAACATGTCAATAAATTTGATTAATAAGCCAACAGATCTGAGCCGGGTAATACACATGCAGTAAATAGACAACTCTAACATAAACAGGCAGCACACATTCTGAGCAATCTAGTGAACAAGAACAGAGGGAGAGCAGAACCAAAATTGCAACCGGATCGAACAAAACCCTAGTCACAGTACATCTACATCAACCAAAATTCCCGACCTGATAAAGTAGCCAAAAAATAGACAATAACATGTTCAGAACAAACAAGCAAAGACGATTCAAAAAATCAAAACAACACAGAGCAAAAAAAAGAACAATCATTTTGAGAGCAGTTACAGGTACGATAAGAGAGGGGGAGCAGAGACGGGATAGAAAGCAGGGGGAGAGCAGAGGGAGTGAGAGCAGAGATTCAGGAGATCAGAGACGAGGGAGATCAGAGATGAAGGAGAGCGAGGGAGATAGGGTTTCAGTTCAGGAAGATCGAGAGAGAAAGGAATAGGGTTTCGCCTTCTGAGAGACACTCGAAGGCTTTTATACTATGCGCCCAAACAATCAACGCCCCAGATTAACCCTAGTTGAAATCAACGGCTGAGATAATTTGTCTCTAATTTATTATTCTTCTTTTCTCATTTGTTACTTACCCTTTAACCTAATTTCATTTCTTTTATTTTTTTAATGTTTTCTAATTAATTCAGCTTTTTTCATTTCTTTTTTTCTAAATTTATTTAAGCTTTGTTATGAATTCTCAATCATAAATTCATTTAATTAATGATATGCTAAACTGTAAAAATTGAAATAAAGTACTGCAAAAACAGTAAAAATTTGGCAAATAAGTTATTTGTGAAGTATCAACTAAAGATTAATTAATTAGTGCCAAACTAGTTATAAATAGAAATGTTTATAAAAAAAAAGGTACAAAGGATAATCAGTGTAGATATAAATGCAGTTATTCAAAACAAAATCAACTTCTCATGTAAGAATGCAGCTACTGAGCTACATGTTTAAGAATGCTAATTAGAATTGTAACATCTATACCTTATTATATCATTGCATTATTGCATTACAAATTTCCAATCATAACATCTAGTTCAAAGGAAAATCATATATATTATATATACCTTATATGTACTTATAACCGAAAAATAACCGTATATATTACAGTTAAATATATTTTTCACTTATTAAGACAACAGTAGTCATTAAAAATTACATTAGTTATTATTATATGTGAATGTAATAATCATTAGATATATGTACAAATGTAAAAGACAATTGATGTATATTAACCATTTTATGAGTTATTGCAAAAAGTCATAATTAAATGATCATTTTAAATTAGATGTTGAATTTAAATTAGTGTCTACACAAATGAAACGTATGCTTTGTTAGATAAATATATATTTATGTGAAAAATTTCATATATATACATATATATATATATATATATACATAACCAAATGTTGATTCGTGATTTCTATTAGTTATACACAATTTATATAATTGTATAGGGATATAGTTTAGTGTGTAAAACTCATTAACAATGTATATAATTGTATAGGGATCTCCTCCTCCCGAGGAATTAAGACTTCCTTGTTTCTGATCTTTAAGAACTTGGTCAGATGAATCAGCACTCCTCCAAACACCTCAGGCAAATCGCTCTAACACTTCTCACGTAGAGATGAATTCTTGGTCGCTTACTGATTGCGTTGTATCTTCTTCTTTTTATATCCTTCGCAATCCTGCCTTCTATCAAACTCTTTCCTTGTCTAACTCTACCATAAATAGACTTCTACACTAAGGAAAGATCTAATTCTAATCTGGTATTTAACTGGACAATCCTTTATCAATAGGACTTGTACCATAAATAAACTACTTAATCAATTCCTAACTATTACAGGGAATATTCGTTTACCAGAATTAGACTGCCACGAAATCACATAATAATCTTCACAATATTCTGATCTGATCGAACAATTATACTCCATAGTTCGCTCCATTATTCGTCGACAGAATCCTGCGATCTGGAAAAACTGGATAGCAGTGGTGTTAAAACACCATATCACCAGAATTCGCAATATGCCATAAATAAGTCCAACCCCCGAGGACTCTACAAAGTTTATAAAGTCAATGAATAATATTAAAATAGAGACAGGTGTTTAATAATAATCATGATTTTGAGTAATTAATATAGAAGATCGACTAAATATTGATTTTAATAAATTGTAGTTAAAAATTACATATTACAATGAACATAACCCAATAATTTTGTAACTATAAGAATGTGAATCAACCTAAATTTAGTCAAGTAGTATAATGACTTGATCCAAAATATACCCAATGCCAAATCTAATATGAAACATTGAAATTTAATAAACTGACATGACCTAACTTTTCCAATTTTCCAACTTTCCCTTTCATTAATATTGCATTTTTTGGTTGAATTTATTTTGAATCTGTCTCTTGACAGACTGTATTTCCGTAAGTCATGAAAATGTTATGGTTTAAAATGCAAATTAGAAGAAATGAAGATAAAATTTTTGGGTTGAATGAATCGGGTTATAAAATCTATAACTACTACACGTTCCATAATAAAATTTTAATATTGCAACTAAGACCTTTTACTTTGTATTATTATAATTAAACTCTGTCTTTCCATAAGCTTATGGAATGGTGGAAAGACGGTATTTTCCAAGATTTTGTCATTTATTATTACATTATTTAAATCGAGGAGTATGTTGTGACTGGGGATTATTTTGGCCATTGACTTGGAAAATACAATGGGGGTGTATCGGGTAGCATCATTTTCGAGCGGATTTTAATTTGGAGTTACGAGTCAAATTTTTACATTTTGCAAGTTACAAGTTACAACGAAACAATACATGATAATAGTGCAGTTGTAACAATAACATTATTGAAATATAACCTAAATCAACCCAAATTTAATCAGGTGACATGAGGCCGATCTAAAGTGAACCAACCCAAAATATATCTAAATTCAAGGTGAAACATTATGAACAATAAAATAATTGACATAATCAGATCCGAACAAAACTCCGGTACAAAAAAGGACACGACAATAACCCAATCCAATCCAACCCGACCCGACAATATTCTGACCCGACCCGATCTAATCCGAGTATAAAAATTACACGACACTAACCCAACCCGACAATACTCTGACCCGATCCGATCTAATCCGAGTATAAAAATTACACGACACTAACCCGACCCGATATTTACTCAACCCGACACTAACCCGACCCGATATTAACTTCACCCGACACGACCCGACACGAGAAAAAAACTGACACGTCTTCAACCCGACACGATAAAACCCAAATCCAACCCGACCCGACACGATAAATGAAAGTAACACGATTCAACCCGACACGTTTCAACATGACACATTTCCAACCCAACACGAAAAATGAAATCAACACGACCCAACCCGACACGTTTCAACACGACACATTTCAAACCCGATACGAATGCGACACGATAACCCGAATTGACACCTCTAATACCATGCGAAGCAGTTGGACAATTTTTCCACGTCCATTGCATGCAATCAATGCTACCAAGCATCCTTAGAAAACCACGCTCTTCACCCTTAGCAAGCAACCTAGTGAGGTCATCATAATTTAGTGATCTTAAATGTTTATCAAGTACTTCAACTACTGCTTTGATGAAGTGTCTGAAACTTTTTATGGTCGTGTTTTTGCCAATTTGAACATACTCATTTGTGTAATCAGCAGCTACACCATATGCAATCATTTGAAAAGCGGTTGTAACCTTTTGAAGAGACGATAAACTGAGATGGCTAGTAGCATTTCTTTTTTGAACAAAATAGATATCATGTTCCACCACAGCATCATGAATTTGAAGAAAAAGATCCCGCTTCATTCTAAACCTCGTACGAAAGTAACGTTGGACGATCAACAAAATAGTCACGATAAAGCCTCTCATGACCTTCATTCAACTCTCTTTCAATAATACCATGGCCCATAATCGAACCCTGACGCCATTTCCTTGTACTCTTTTCAAGAGATTCATCTTCTTTCATGTGATGACTCAAAGTTTCTTTGTATTCTTCCTCAATATCATCTACATCATATAAATGCATATCACATAAAAAATGACGAGTCATAGAATAAAATTAAGAATGTTGTAAATTTGAAGAGGTGTGAATAAGTATGAGAATGTAGGTGGTTCTATTTATAGACATAGTAGAGCCAACTAATCGTTAAAAGCTAGCAGTTAAAAGCTCATATTCTAAATGTTTATATCTAGGTAATTAATTATGTAAATTGCTAATATGCATTAGTAGTCATTATGTTAATAAAAAATATGTTAATTCATGTAGCCGTTACATTATGTTAATTCATGTAGCCATTACATTAATTTACTGGACAATTACACTCTTTTCAAAATTAGTCAACACATCAAAAGTTGGAGAAATTGCTATGTTTGTGGCTACAGTTGCCACAAACAGCATTTGCATGTGGAGGACGCATTTCCGTAATGCGTCCTTCCATTTTTTTATTATTTTTTGAAAATTTTCGGTCAAAATTTTCAAACGACGGATGGGAGGATGACACGTGGCGAGGACGCATTACCGTAATGCGTCCTCTGAGGAAAACTAATTTTTTTTATAATTTAAGGTAAAAATTAGGTGATGACACGTGGCCAATTGTGGTGATGACACGTGGCCAATTGTGGTGATGCCACGGCAATTATAATTTTTTTGTACAAATCTTTATTTATATTTATATTTATATTTATATATATGTATATATTTATATTTATATATATCTTTATTTATATATATATATATATCTTTATTTATATTTATATATATCTTTATTTATATTTATTTTTATTTTTATATTTATATATATGTATATATTTATATTTATATATATCTTTATTTATATTTATGTATATATTTATATTTATATATATCTTTATTTATATTTATATATATATTTATATACATCTTTATATATATCTTTATTTATATTTATATATATGTATATATTTATATTTATATATATCTTTATATATATATATATATATTTATATTTATATTTATGTATATATTTATATTTATATATATCTTTATTTATATTTATATTTATATTTATATTTATTTTTGTATTTATATATATGTATATATTTATATTTATATATCTTTATTTATATTTATATATATTTATATATATATATATATATATATATATATATATATCTTTATTTATATTTATATTTATATATATCTTTATTTATATTTAAATATATATATATATATTTATTTATTTATTTATATATCTATATTTATATTTATATATATCTTTATTTATATTTATATATATTCATATATATATATATCTTTATTTATATTTATATTTATATATATGTATATATTTATATTTATTTTTATATTTTTATATTTATATTTATGTATATATTTATATGTACATAAATATATAAATATAAATATAAATATAAATATAAATATAAATATAAATATAAATATAAATATAAATATAAATAATATATATATAAATATATATATAAACATAAATATATACATAAATATAAATAAAAAATATATAAATATAAATATATACATAAACATAAATAAATATATATATGAAATTTTCGGAAACAAAAAAGGAGAGGACTCGTTTCCGAAACGAGTCCTCTATTTAAATTCTGGAAAAAAAATAGGCCCCCCAGAGGACGCATTATCGAGGAGTCGTTTCCAAAACGAGTGCTATGAAAATCATTTCCGGAAAAATTAAATAATGCTAAATTAGGCATTATTTGATTTTAGAAACGAGTCTTCTAATTGATGCTAAAAATAAAATCGTCACCAAAACAAGTCCTCTAATTGATTTCAGAAACAATAAAATAAATCATAATTATTTTCGGAAGAAAAAATGGAGAGGACTAATTGAATTAAAAAAAGGGAAGGAACCATTTCCGGAAAAAAAAGGGATAAATTCTGGAAAAAAAATTTGGGCCCCAAGAGGACGCATTATCGAAATGCGTCCTCGTTCAAAATGCTGGAAAAAAAATTGGGCCCAAAGAGGATGCATTATCAAAATGTGTCCTCCACCCTCTACGTCCACAATGAAAAGGTGGCACAATATGGACCATTTTGCTACATTTCACCACACAAAAATCATGCACTCTCAAAAGTTGTGTTAATAAATGCTAGCTTCCCTAGAGAATCCGTTGGAGATGAACAAAAAAAAATATAGAGAATGTGAGTTTTGAATTTCTATTTTTTAGAAAAAATTAGAGAAGTTATTGGACTTGCTCTTATACTCCACCTAGTAGATTGTTGTATTATTTTCTTTGAGGGATGGGTTTCTTTTACCCTCAAAAGAGAAAGATTTGTAATATTTATGAAAGAAGAGGGAGGCCAATTTTTTTTATTACTGTTGCTAATGAAAAAGTTAACAACCACTTGGATTTTTCCAAGTGGCCAGAGCATTGCACTCCGTCAAGTGTAACAAAGGATCAATCTCCCATTCCCTCCTTAGTTTGCATTATTATAGTCCCTTAAGTCTCTAGATACACCATGTTGGTATGGAGTATGCTCTTAGAGCACGTGGGAAGCTCACCACACTCTTGATCACTGGAAACAAGCAGTGTGTGAGACTCGTGGATATGGCTTGAATTGTGTAGAGAAATGATTCACTCTTGCTAGATTCATAAAAGAAACTAAGTCCATTGTGTTGGGAAAAATGGGGAAAAGAGTGAATGTCTATTCCCTTTAGTGGAGGATATCCTAGGATGACCGAAGCATGTGAATGTGTATTGGTGTAGCGCAAATCCATATCGATGATGGTGTGTCTTGACATAGACACTATACCATTAGACAACTAGTCTCTATGAGAATTATCAATGTTGACTGCGTACGGTTAATTTCATAAGGGTTGTGATTCTTTGACGAAAGGAATGAACCGATTTTTCGACGAAGAAATTGAATCGAGAGTTAGTAGAGAGCTCATCGAAAGGAATAGGACTAAGTCCAATAAATGGTGGGTTAAGTACGTGGACACCCAGCCTATGTGACTGAAGATCCTAAGATCTAGGTTCAAAAGGACTACTAAACTGCAAAGACCCATCACGATCATTGTGGGGGGTTCAATACCTCTAGTCTTATTCTTGATATAAAGAAACAATGAGTGAATTGAGGTTAAGCACTAAATTGATTTTAATGATTTAAGGCATAGAGTGTGTAGTACTTAAAAGAGCGCAATAGTTTATGAAATTGCTCTTACGCCAAGAATTACCTATGTAAACGAGAAGTGTGGCCGCTTCAAAAGGGAGTTGTTGGGATGCAATTACTTAGAAACCTTACAGAAGTAGGCGTGTGTCATGACCTGATTAATGGACACAACCGAGGAAAACACAAAGGCTAGGAAAGATGTATATGGGAAGTGCATTCTCATTCACACAATCAGTAGGGGAAGTTCAGGGCATCGCGTCTACTTCCTAACCAGTGGGTTAAGTGTACTCTCTCAAGGAAAAGTTCAAAGGGTGACACCTACTTATCACATGCAGCATCTATGCCGTCGAAATGAATTTATCACCAAGTCAAACTCCATGTCTGGCGTGATTGTTCTGATTCCACATCAATATCTATTCATGTTAGGGATTGTTGGAAAATGATTGTAAAAAAGGTTGAATTTTGTCAACTTTTGGGTATCATTTTGAGTGGGACCCAAACTGAACTAGGGTCAGTGGGTGTTGTTTTTGGATTCTCCTCTGCGAGTACTATAAAATTAACCGTTTAAACTCTCAACACGGATGAAGGGTGAATGAGATATAGACACTCAAAGAGCCACTCTTGGAAGGGAAACTTAGGCGGAAATACATTCGCACGTAATAAGTTTTCTCTAACTTTTTTTACTGTCTAAAATGTGTACGGATTGTGTGTAAGTCTCTAGAAATGTCGAACTGCGTAACAGTGATCCTTGGAGTCACGTGTGGAATCTTCATACTCCCCCCGGTTCTCTAATATTGGCTCACTTTTCTTTTTGGGGTCATTTTTTAACATTGGCTCCTTCCTCTTTTGGAAAGTTCTAGATTGTTTTCATCCACTCAATTTACTTTTTACTCTTTTAAATCAATTCTCCAAAACTCATTCACCATTTTTTAAGTCCAAGTGCCAAAAGCAATGGAGTCAATCTTTGAGAACCGGGAGGAGTATGAAATTTGAACGTGCGCTTAATCATGATAAGGAATATATGAGATATTATTTTCTAGAATCTATTCAAGTATTTGTAAATTCTTGGTGATTGGAGAATATTTTATTTGAGTATGGGAATCAGATATGTTAAAGAATGTGGATATTACTTGTAATTGTAATTAGATTCTATTTCTTTTTCCTAGCTTGTACAGGTATTCTGTACCACTACATAATGTACCCTAAGATCATGAATACAAACACATATCATTACCCTTATTTTCTACATGATACCAGAGCCTAAAATCCTGAAATCTAAAACCCTAAATTTCTGTCCTAAATTTTCCGCAAATGTCATCGTCATCAGCACATGACCTACACGCTCCGCCGATCCAAACTGCCTTTCCACTATTATTTAACTTTGTAATTTTTGGCATTGACCAAACCTAAAAGGACTAAAATATCCCTATTCTTAAACCTAAAAATCTAATGACAAAATTACCACTAGATTCTTCTTCATCCTTTTCACAGCTGCTCTACCACCACTGCCGACCCGCAACCGCCGCCCCCGCCAAAATCTGGAGTTCTGCCAAAACCTCACCGCCTCACCAATCAACAAAGAATCAAAAACCAAAACTCAAAAAACACAGAAAATCAAACTAAACATCAGAGAAATTGAAAAACTCATAAACACAAAAACTTCCTCTAGAACATAGTCATAATTATACCAAAGTCAAACACAGATTCCTCAACAAGTCAAACACAGATTCCTCAACAAAAAACTACCTATATTCCATAGGGTCATCAACCACAGAAAACTATGATGCTAATAATATGAAAATCAGTACTACCCATCGGCGTAAACAAGCCATTGTGATGTATGAGAGAATGGTAAGCTTGTTTCCAGTACATTTTTTTATGTCATTCTTTGTACAGGTCAAATTTTACATTATATCCCACTAGAAGCTGTATAGATCTTGCAGCAGTCCAAATACTTCTTCTTTGCTTTATTTGAACCTAGAGAAGCTCAACAAGACTATGATGACATTGTTTAATCTTTACGAAGAAAATCAAACATCGCAAATCATTCATGAGAATATAGCAGAATTTTGATCAATTTACGTTCTTCTACTAATTAACCAGGGACAAAGATGAAGACTCCCCACCATCGCCATCCAGCAACATCTTCATCGTTGTTGCCTACCGTCGCTCTCGCCCTCCTCATCCCCCTCGAACACCACCACCCATCACCGGAAACCTTAGCCCCACCACTCTTCCCCAACCTCTGAATAAACCCTAGCCCCACTGTTAGGGAACACTAGCCGCTCACCCCCTATCCCTCCGCCATGCACCCGACGTTCGCCCGCTCACTTTTTTCCATCGTCATTCGCCCATTTTTCCATTGCCAACCCACCGTTTGCTTGGTCGCCCGCTCGCCTTTTTCGTCGCCTACTCATTGTTCTCCCATTTTTCCGTTGCCTAACTCACCGTTGAAGAATATGACTAATGCAGATGAAAAATGAAGAAGAAGAAGGGTAAATTGAAACAAGGGTAAATTAGGTTTTCTGAGGGTAGTATAGTCTTTTTATTTTTTAAAATTATACTTTTTTAATCAAGGGTATAATAGTCAATTTACAAAAAGCCGGCCGATTTCAAGTTCTCAGGGTTATATTGGCGTTTTCGAGCAAATAATAGGGTTATATAAGCACTTCTGATCTTGCAGGGAATATTGACACTTTTGACCAAAACATAGGGTCATATGGGCACTTAACTCAAAAAAAGAATTTTCTTCTGCCCGACATTGAGCCTCAGCACAGCTGCTCTCCGATCAAATCCCGTCGGTCCCATCTTTGCTCACCACCGAACCTCAGCTCGCATGCGCTTTGATCAGATCCCGCCGGCCTTATCTTTGCTTCAGTTTTTGCCACCGCCGAGGATTGTGCCTCCGACAACGAGCAGTTCTATAGTGTCGCTGACCAGTTCTGTCGTGCCACTGACTAGATTCTTCCCCACGCTTGACCATATCCTCCTTTCCAGCAAGATTGTTTGCTTCAGTTTCCGGTGAGCTACTCCGACCGACTCCCACTTAGAACGATGCAGGCGCGCGTGAGATTTATACATGCGACAATCCAGGAATGCGTGTAGCCATGCGCAGTTGACCAGATGTTCCCCTCCCCTCTAGAAGTCTGTGTTCCCACGCACTATTATAGAATTGCGTGCACATTTGCCTTTGTTTGCTCTTTTTCAGCGACATTTCATTAATTTATTTATTTGACTAAATTGTTTTTTTGGTCCCCTACAAAGTATCTTTTACTATCTTTTGGTCCCCATTTGCAAAACAACCCTTAGACGGTACCCAACAAATTCAAAATGATATGTTTTGGTCCCCAGAGGTGGTTTTTCGGTAAGCCTAAATGGTTTTCCGGTATAACCAGGGGTATAATGGTAATTTTACTAATTTAAAAATATTTTCAATAGAACAATCCTATTTTTCTAATTTTCTTTTTCTTTATCCACTGCCTTTCACCGCCGTCGCTGCCTTTCACCACCCCATATAGACATTCCTTTAAGGGAGGCTGGCTCCATAAGGGAATGGTTTCTCCTTCCACCGAACTGTAGTATAGTACTGAATCATCTCCAAAAATCTCTGTCAGAGCAGGCATATGACAACTTAGATTCGCCCGGCCAGCAGGTGGGCGGCCATGGATCTCCTTTCAGAAAAGGACAAGCCTATGCAGGCAGCTATTGCTAGTACCCTTGAATGGAAGTTCCTAGAGCGCCGCCTTCCACTGTCACCTTCCGCCACTGCCGCTGCCAATTTCCACCGCCTTCTTCACCGCTGCCATTTTCCACCACCTTCACCGCCGCTGCCAATTTCAACCACCTTCTTCGCCGCCTTCAGTTTCAAATGTCCCCGATTCACCTGAAGCTCTGCTCTAGATCGGGTTCCCAACGGGGAGAAGTCGGCGTAGACGAAGCGGTGGGGCAGCCAATTTGGTGCGGCAATATCAGGGTCACCCAGAAGGTGTTCGATGAAATTCCCCAGAGAAATGCCGTGATATTCAACGTTATGCTCAGGGGGTACGTCAACAACCGACTTCATCACAGCGCTCTATTTTTTTTTCAAGAGCATGAATTCTAGTGGGACGAGGCCTGATTACTATACATTTCCATGTGTTCTGAAAGCTTGTTCTGCATCTAATGATTTTTGGGTCGGACTGCAAATCCATTCCCAAGTTTTGAGGATGAATCTTGACTCAAATTTGTATGTTGGGAATAGTCTGATCACGATGTATGGGAAGTGTGGGAGTTTGGTCGCTGCGCATCGCGTGCTTGATTATATGCCCACCAGAGATGTCGTGTCATGGAACTCGATAATTGCAGCATTTGCTAAAAATGGAGGGTTTGATGATGCCCTGGAAGTATGCAGGGAGATAGAACTAAAGCCAGATGTTAGTACCATGGCTAGCCTCCTGCCTGCGATTGCTAATACATCAGCTGAGAATGTCGCATTTGTTGAGGATATGTTCTCGAAGGTAAAAGATAGAGCATTGGTTCCGTGGAATGTGATGATTGCTATGTATGTCAGTAATTCTATGCCTAACATGGCTTTTGAGTTGTATTCGCAAATGGAAGATTTGGGGATAGACGGTGATGGTATAACTGTGGAAGAGTTCATGAGGCTTATGACTTCATCAAGAAGATGCTAATGTAACCGAATGAGAAGATATGGGGCTGTTTTCTGAGTGCATGTCGTGTTCATAAGGACATGAACTGTGCCCTCGAAGCTGTTGATCATCTGTTCCAAATGGCTCCTGAGCAGTCTGGTTATTATGTATTTTTATCAAACAACTATGCAAAAGCTGGGAAATGGAGAAAGTGACATCCATTAGAGGAATCATGAGGGGCAGAGGAATCAAGAAACTCCCCGGTATCAGTAACGTGGAGTTGAACGATCAGGTTCACACTTTTCTTGCTAGGGATATGTCGCATCCCCAATCAGAGAAGATCTACGAGGAGCTGGATATTCTACTCGGAAAGATTAAGGAAGCAGGTTATGTCCCGGAAACTGATGACGCCCTTCATGATGTCGAGGATGAAAATAAGGAGCAGCACTTGGTAGTTCATAGCGAGAAGCTGGCGATAGTATTCGTGATGCTAAACACAAAATCGGGGACACGAATTAGGATTACGAAGAATTTACGTGTCTGTATAGATTGCCATAGTGCTGCAAAGTTCATTTCCAAGATCACTGGACGTGAAATTATTGTTAGAGATATTAACTGCTTTCATCACTTCCAGAATGGATTCCGCTCTTGTGGCGCAGTCGGCGAAGGAGGAGAGGAAATTCCTTCTTTCAGCTTCGATTGAGCTGCAAATAATGCTTGGATCCGGGCGAGCTCGGGCGTGAAGAATGCTAAGGTCGTGAATTTGGGGCAGTTCTCGGTGCCGGTGAAGGGGCCCTGTACGGCGGCGACGGCGCTGGGCGGAGATGACCGGGAGAAGAACGAAGAAGAAGATGAAGTTTTTCCCTTTTTATTATTTTTTTCTAATCTAGGGGTAAAATAGTTATTTTACAAATTTTGACCAATTTTACCGTTGACCTCACCTGAAAACCACCTCGGGGGACCAAAACATATCATTTTGAATTTGTTGGGTACCGTCTAAGGGTTGTTTTGCAAATTGGGACCAAAAGATAGTAAAAGATACTTTGTAGGGGACCAAAAAATAATTTAGTCTATTTATTTTGGTTGCACATCTGACGTTTGGTTGCCGTTTGATTGTCATTTGTATTATGGCTCTTTTTTTCGGTGCAGTAATGTTGACGCAAGGGTTTGCGGCGGCTGCCTCCTTTGGCACCCGTATTCGATCTGATTTTGGTCCTGCTCTGTCTAACGACCAATGGAGTACGACCGTACATTTATTTAATCAGTTTAATTTTTTGTCTAACCATTGGTCAGGTAAGTCTACTTTACCCTGGATTCTGGATTCAGGAGCCTCATATCATATGACTGGTGATAAGGGTTCTCTTACTGATATTACTATTGCTATCAACCCTGTGAATGTTATACCGCCTCATGGATCAGTGTCATCTTTTATGGTTCTATTTACTTTGGTGATGTCATCCTTACTCATGTGCTTTACATACCTAATTTGCGATGTCATTTATTATAATGCTCTAGATTGTTATCTGCCTTAAAATGTCTAGCTTTGTTTACCGAAAATTATTGCACTTTTCAGAAAATTAGTACGAGGACTGTGATTGATGTGGGTGAACAGCAGGGGGGTTTTACTGGCTTCGTTTGCTGGATAATCATGCTCGTCTTCATATACTACAGTCTACTCCGATAGTTGCATCGGTTTCTTTATATGATTTATGGCATCGGCGTCTTGGGCATCTATCCTCTACGCTGTTGTCTTTTATTCCTACTCTTGATTTCAGCACAAATAATATTCATTTCCCTATGTGTTATCGAGCAAAACAGATTAGGCATAGCTTTCCTTTGAGTTCTTCAAATGCTAGTTCTTTGTTTGAAGTAATGCATTGTGACGTTTTGGGGCCTTATAGTTCACCATCTTCTAGTAGTGCATTTTATTTTTTAACTATAGTCGATGATTACTCCCAAGCAGTTTGGGTTTATTTGTTAGTGGCTAAGTTAGATGTAGCCTCTAAATTTATAGAATTTTGTGCTTTGATCAAGACACGGTTTGGGTGCACCATTTGCCGTGTCCGTGCTGATAATGGTATATAATTTTTGCCCCTAAGATCCTACTTTGATGAATTCGGTATTATTTTTGACACATCTATGGTTGATACACCACAGTAGAATGGCCGTGTAGAGCGCAAGTATCATTATTTGTTGAATGTGGCTCATGCTTTGCGTTTTCACTACTGCTTATCTGCCTATTGATTTTTAGGGGGAATATGTTCTCACTATTACTTATCTGATCAACCAAAAACTGACAAAGCAACTCAATTGTCGCACACCATTTGAGATGCTTTATGGACGAGCTCCAAACTACCAACATTTGAGGGTGTTTGAATGCTTGTGTTTTGCTGCTTACGTTCCCGAATTCCATGACAAGTTTTTACCATGAAGTCATCGATGTTTGTTTCTTAGTGATCATGCTGGAAAGAAAGGCTATCGTCTTTATGACTTGGAATCCTTCACGTTCTTCAACGGTCGGGATGCTGATTTTTTTAAAACCAGTTCCCGTATGCAGTCACTCTGACATCAGCCTCATCAGTGCATCCCTGCGGTGCCACCACCTCATCGGCGGCATCACCACTGCCGCCACCGGAGCCGTACCTGCCGGCCGTCGCCCCACCATTACCATCGGTAGCCTCTTTACCTATGCATTCGGCCCCGACCACTAGCCACCTACTCTGTCGGTTCAACTGGAAGATGCCCAGCCAGATCTGATGCCACCGCATGCGCCTCACGCCCTCTAGCTCTCGTTAGCCACACATCTCATGCACCGTCGGACTGGACCCGACTTTTACTTTGCCCCTTGATGTGGTGTCACCATCGCTGAATTCTGCTGTCTACCACCACTTATTGTCAGCTCCATCGACTGCTTTGCTTGTGACTCAGGCGCAACCTCCTACCGCCGAGTTGCCTCCTTCCCGACAGAGTGTCCGCGATCGACATCCTCCTCCTTACTTGGATGATTACGTTTATGATGATTATGTTTGTGTTGTTACTACTGAAGAAACCCCCCTCCTCCCCACTGCTACGATCACTCATGCGCCATCATTATCCTCAGGTGTTCTTTATCCTCTTACTGATTATGTTGTGATAAATTTTTAAGTATGCATTCTAGATTTTTGGGTGTAGTAACTTCTAGTGCAGATCTCACAACTTATTCTTATGCATCAAAGCATACTCATTGGAGAGATGTTATGGATGATAAGATTACTGCGCTTGAGCGTAATTATACATGGACGATGACTCATCTACCTCTGGATAAGACTGCAATTGATTGAAAATGGGTTTACTGAACCAAGTTTAAGTCTGGGGGTACTATCGAATGCTATAAAGCTCGCTTGGTGGTTCTTGGGAATCATAACATTGAAGGGTTGACTATATTGAGACATTTGCTCTTGTTGCAAAGATGAGTTTGGTTTTCCTATTTGTCTGTTATAGTTATTATTGGTTGGGAACCACATCAAATGGATGTGCATAATGCTCTACATGGTGATCTGCATGAAGAGGTCTTCATGCGGCCTCCTCTCGGCTATCTTGCACCCCCTGGACAGGTATGTTGCCATCAGAAATCTCTTCATGGTCTTTGTCAGGCTCCTCGCAATTGGTTTGCCAAATTGACTCAGGCTTTGCATGCATTTGGATTTATTTAGACTAAAGCATATTACTCTCTTTTTACATTCTACTGTGGTTCAGTATCTTTGCTTGTACTTGTTTATGTGGATGATTTGATTATTGCTGGTAGTTCTTCGTCGCTTATCTCTGAATTCAAGAAATACTTGAACTCTTGTTTTTACATGAAAGATATTGGCATCCTTAAGTATTTCTTAGGTATAGAGATTTCTAGAAGAACGGATCGGATGTTTCTTTCACAATGGAAATATGCCCTGGACATTTTATCTAACACATGTTTATCTGCTTCTAGATCGACTGACTTTCCGATGGAGCAACAACATGATCTGACACGTGTTGAAGGTCCCTTTACCATGATCCTGAACAAAACCAGCATCTGGTTGGGCACCTGCTATATATCACTATTACTTGCCGTGAGCTTAGTTATTCAGTTCATACACTTTCCCAGTTCATGAAGTCTCCTTGTGTTCCTCACTGGCAAACTGCAGTTTGCGTGTTACACTATTAGAAGAGTCATCATGGTCAAGGTTTGTTTCTCTCATCTCTTAGTGCATTACAATTGACTGCCTACTTATGATTGGGCTGCATGCCCTCATTACTCGGAATTTGCTTTCCGGATACTTTGTGATGATTGGCAATTCTCCGATTTCTTGGAAGACTAAGACGTAACCTGCGATTTATCGATCTTCTACTGAAGCGGAGTATCGTGCTATGGTTGTTGATGTGTCCATTTTATGTGCATATTTTAGTACTCTTTGGGATCACTTTTGTGCTCTTTTTGTTATCAAGAGCTTGTGTTTTACCTTGAAATTCTCTTAAGAGAGGTAAGAGCGACTTTATGCTCTTTTACCTTTTTCTAAATGGATTTTGTGTGACAAATGAAGAACATCGAGACTTGAAGATCGGAGACCATTGAAGATCACATTTTGAAGACTTTGAAGATTTTAATACTAGTTTTGAAGATTGAAGATAAGAAGAATCAAGGATTTAAAGGCAAGGCGACAAAGCAAAGAGGAATCGACACAATAGTGAAAATGGGCAGCTCGCCCGGGCGAGCTCATTCCCGCCCAGGTAGGATCTTGCTACACTTTTGCTTTTTTCTTTTATTTTCCTCTCTCTTGTACAATAAAAGGAATTTTTGGCCACCCACTTCTCGTCCTCTCCCTTTTGGCTGGACTTCCTCATCTCCAAACCCTAGTTCTCCATTTTCTTTCTTCTTTTCCCTCTTTGTTTATGTATGAATTCATCCAAGAAGGTTAGTATGATTTGTATTAGCTAAACTAGTTCTTGGGAGCAATTGTTTAAAGCTTCCAAGCTTATGTGATGAGATTCTCTATTTGCTCATTTATGAACATTTATTGGAGAGAATTTATTATTCCATTAATGTTGCATTTTGCCTCATTTATACCATGGGTTGTTTGATTATATGAAATGTTTGTAAGATTGAAGTGTTAGGGTGTTAGGAAATTTGCAAATTTCTTAGCTCATTTGACATGAAATCCAAAAGCACTGATTTAGAATTTGTGTATAATGTGTGGTGATTCTTGCTACATAAGTATGTTAATGTGGATTGTTCTCATATTTATCCCATAGATGCCAAGAAAGGTTGAACCTTGAATGTGGTTTTTTCTAGGGTTAACCTAGTAAATACTTTGTTTGGTTAAATAACTATGTCTTTGGTAGAAGACTTGTTGTTATCAAACCTATGGCCCTTTGTGTGAAATGTCATTGATGAAATGCCTCTATGGTGTTTTTTCCTAGGGTGATCATCAATGAAGTTTGCAAATGGTCGCTGTTTGTCTTTGAAAACTACTATTAAGAAGGAATGAATGTTGATCTTCGAATGAGAAGTGATAACATTTTCCATAGACAATAAATATAATTGAATGAGTGAATGAATCTATGATCTATAGGAAGTTTGGAAGTGGAAGCCGATTGCCCCTAAGGCTCCGTTAATTTTTTTAATTATCTATTTAGTTGTTGCATGATTAGCATAGTTCTCTTGCTTTACTACTTGTTGTCTTTCAATTTTATAACTTAGGACAAAAAACCAACCAACCCCCCCCCCCTTTTTACATGCTTTTGTATGTATCTGTATATGCTTATATCTAGTATATTTTCTCCTATATATGTTTAAAAACTTGAAAATATCCTTCTTCTTGTGGACGACCCCAATTTTTCATTATCTACTTAATTGTAAATAGGAAGAATTAGAGCTTAAAAATATAACTTTGAGAGGTACGACAACGACCTCTCAGCTGTTACCTGTTGTGAATTATTATGGCTTAAGCCATTGCTTAAAGATTTGGGTGTTGCGCATACTACTCCTATGTGTCTATTTTGTGACAGCAATCTGTTCTTCATATTGCGGAAAACCCGGTGTTCCATGAACGCACAAAATATATCGTAGTTGATTGTCATTTTTTCAGAGATCTTTTGTTGTCTAGTACTATTGTTACTCATCATATCCACACTTCAGAACAACCTACGGACTTTTTTTACCAAAGCTCTCGGATGTAACCAGTTTCATTCATTACTTAGAATGTTGGGCATTTGTGATCCTCATGCTCCAACTTGAGGGAGGATGTTAAGGAATGTAGATATTACTTGTAATTGTAATTAGATTCTATTTTCTTTTCCTAGCTTGTACATGTATTCTGTACCACTATATAATATACCCTGAGATCATGAATACAAACACAAATCATTACTCTTATTTTGTACAAGATATTTCACATATCTTTCCACAGGGTCTCTTAGACTACTATAACTAGAGCCTCCATGTTAATGTTTTCGTACCATTCTCAATTCCCCCATCCTTTTAAACTTAAGTCTTATTCTTTCTTTCTCGGAGTCTTCTTTTATCGAGGTAATAGTCCTCCGGACTTTGCGAGAATCCGAGGTAACTCTTATATGTTGTTAGTGTTCGATGGTTTTATCTTATGGAACGATGTCCATGACGGGACTCATTCGTTTCAAGGGCAGTGAGTTTACTAGTGACTATTTGTTTTATGAGAAGGAGTCCACTGTTTGTTTAATATTTTTTTTTGATTTTTTGTTGATTTTTTTTGCCCTTTTGAAGTGGGGGTCTGCAATTTTTGTGAGACACGATTGTCATCTTGATGAGAAGGTGTCCACTGTTTAATAAAAAAGCAAAGTTATTTTTTTTAAGTATTACTATATCACGTCATGTATTTTACTACCACGCGCCCTAATATGTATATATAAGTTAATTAAATTTAAACTAAAAAATATAAATTCATTTCTTTTTCCTCCCAACACTGGTCTCCAGCCACCGGCGACCATCACCGTCGTCGCCCGCAGACACCACCGAAAAATTTATGCAGAACCACTCCTTCCCTCCACTCCCCTCAACATCACTACCCCGCTGCCACCGTTTGAAAGCCTAGCCTCTCCCCTACTGAAGCCCAGCCCTGCCAGCATCAACCCTTCTTCCTCATTTTTTTTCCCGCGAGAAGTACCCAGCATCTCCCTTCTTCCTCATTATTGTGGCGATAAAAACCCCTCCCGCCGGTGTTGCAAACTCTCCTGGCGCGAACCAGATCTCCTCGTCAGTCACCATTGCCTGAAACCCAGATTTTCCGACGAGGTTCTCGCCCGCGTCGCTAGCGAACCACAAGCCTGTCATCTTCGAGAGCCGTGCAACGAGAATCACGACCAATGAACTGACGATTGGAAACGAGCGCCACCCCGGCGAGAACCACAACCGACGATTGGAAACGAGAGCCACCTCGACGAGAGCTGTGGCGAGGACGTGGCTGGGCGGGGAAACGAGAGCCACAGTGCTGGTGAGGAAACGAGATCCAGGCTGACGAGAGGAGACGAGAACCACTGCGCTGGCGAGCCGACGAGAGCCGGGGCGGGGTAGGGCAAGGCGGCGAGAACAAGGGCAAGGGCGAGGGCGGCGTGGCACTGGGCGGGAGAGCCACTGCGCCTGATCTGAAATGTGTGTGGGCTGGCCGGGAAAGGCAACCCATGCCGGAGAAGATGAACGAGACCTACGCCGGAGACATGGAAATCAAAGGGTTTTCAACGCGGACAGACCCTTACGGCGGAGACCGACGAACACCACCGCCAAAAAACACCACCTCTAGTGTATGAAATTAGGTTCAAAATTAATTTTAAATTATTCAATTTATTCTTTAAACTAAATTCAAAACACATTTAGTTTATCAACAATACAAACACAGTGCATGATTTAGTAAAATACGAAACGTGATACTATATCATTTCACTTTTTTTCCCTTTCCCTTTTGAAGTGATCGGACACATCCTTTGAACAAAATAATGTTGGGGGTGAATGTAATTATGGGTGATAGAGTAGCTTATATGTTACTAAAAGTGATTCATTTTTCAATTTGAACCTGCAACCTCTTGATGGTAAGTAAAAAACTCGTCTCAGCAAGACCTGAGCTTTGCTAAACTCCTCTTCACCAACATGATCCCACGTATTATCATGAAACATTAAATAGGCTCAAATTCACAAAGCAATATACTATGAAACGTGGGACTGTACTTGTAACAATCCTACTGCTAGAAGGGCAAGTATGTTGGTGAACAAGATGTGACATTATCACATTTCTAGCTCTTCAGCATTTAAACTCCCAACAGCTGTAGTTCTTGCAAATCAACAAGTGTAGGTACTTTTTTGTCTCGTCTCTATCTGAGTACGACCTGACCGATGTAGTTCCCACCTTGTCCTACAAATTCTTCCTTCTTTAGGATAAAGCAAACTGTTTAATCATTAATGCTTCCTCCATTATTTTAAAACTCACAATTTAATGTTTCAATTAATCCTTTATACAATTTGAACTATGTGTGGTAGTTGATTGAAAAAGGCGAAAAGATTAATAAGTGAATGAAATCGATTCATTCTTTCATAAAGAATGTGAGATAATCTTTAAAGAAATAGACTAAAGTAGAAAGTGTAACAGTTTTAGAATATCGAACTGAGAACTTTACTTTAGTTACCTGAGGTGTTATTTTATTAGTGAATTACTATATCACGTCCTATATTTTACTTGATTGCATGTATTTATACTATTCAATATATAATATGTATTTTCAATTCAATTTAAATAATTAAATTATGTTTAAAATAATATTAAATAAAAATTATTTTTAAACACATTACCATCGCCACTGGAGGTGTTTCCCGGTGGTGGCGTACGACGGCCGACGGAGATGGTCGTCCGTGCGCCGGATTCTGATGTTTTTCCAACGTATTATCCTGGGCTTTCCCGTCGTCTTCTTCGTCAAATCCAGTCGCCGACTTCGTCTTCTCTGTCAGATCTGATTTCCCGTCACCGACTTCGTTTTTGTCGGACCCAATCGCCAACTTCGTCTTCGTCTTCTCCATCGCGCTTGCCGACTTCGTCTTCTCCGGTGTTCCTTCGTCAGTCGTTCTCCCATTCTCCAACGTTCCTCACACCATCCTCGTCCTCGTCCACGCCATCCCCGTTCTCCTCCTCCGACGACTCTCATTTTCCTCGCCCCGTTCTCCTACTCTGGCAACCGTGCGTCTTCTCCGGCGCCCCAGCCCCGTTCTCATCGTCTTCCCCTACCCGATTCTCGTCGCCCCTCCCCGGCCCAATTCTCATCGCCCGGATCGTGTTTCCTCGCCCCGGCCCGGATCTCGTCGCCCGATTCTCGTTCCCTCGCCTCGACCCAGATCTCCTCCTTCCTCCTTCCTTCTCTCATTTTCTTTTTTCTTTCGGTTCTCCTCCGTCCTTCCATGCCTTTCCCGTCGGCCCACTCTCGTCGCACGATTCTAATCGGCCCATTCTCGTCGCCGGACCAGAGGTTTCTCAGGTGGTGGTGGTGCTGGCACCGGCAGTGGCAGTGGCGGTGCCGTCGCCGGTAGTGGAAGTGGTGATGCATGCGCATGTGGAGGCGGTGGTGGTGCCGGCACTGCCTTGGTGGTGGTCGTGATGGTGTCGGTTCCGGTGCGAGCAGTGGTGGTAGTTTCGGTGGTGGTGATACCGGCGTCGGTGGTGGTTTCGGCGAGGCAATATTATTGTCTTTCTTTTTTATTTTTGGTTTTCTATTTTTTTATTTTTGAAAATTTAAAATTAGTATTATACATGTATATACGTATTAGGGCGTAACCCAATAAAATACGTGATATAGCAACCCCTTTTATTATGGCATGCAGGGGAGGTGGGTGACCTGAATTCCAGCTGCCTTGCCCTCCATTGACTTCCTTAGTTCATGGGATACTCGTTATACTCTTTTGTTTTACTTTATTATCTAAACCTTTTTCTGGATTCTGGTTTCTTCTTAAAACATCCAAATCTTGGATTTTTCTTGATCACCAGCCGTCTAGAATACTCAAGTCAAGTAAGTAAGACATTATCTTTTTGCCTGAAACTCTTCTTTTTCCTCTTGTTGAGTGTCGTTACACATTCTTGATGAAATGATTCAAGAATCATGTTCTTCTTGTGGTCATGATTAAAGAATATATACATATATATAGTACTATCATTCTATCCTTCTTTAAGAATTTCTGCATGACTTGTGTATTCTATTACCAAATGCTTCTTTGTTTATATAGGTCGTAACTGAGGTGCAACAAAACTGGATGTTTTCTACATTTTGCAGGTTTTGATAATCAGGGAAATGAGGTGTTTCTCGTTTTCTAACAAGGATAAAAAGGAGGAACCAAAGACTGCAAAATCCGTGTCGATTCGATCATCGTCCACTTCAGCATCAACAACTGATCATGATGCCAGAACTTCCCTCAATGCTTCCGACATCAGCACAGGATCTTCTGTCGGAATGTCGTTCACCAGCCTGTCTCACAGGCAGAGTAACCTCCGGGAGTTCACGAACGAGGAGCTTAGGACAGCCACAAAGAACTTCAGCCGCTCTGTCATGCTTGGAGAAGGTGGTTTTGGGGGCGTTTACAGGGGTTCCATGAGGGATGTGGATGGCTCGGACAAGAAGATTGAGGTTGCTGTCAAACAGCTCAGCAGAAGGGGACTTCAGGTGATTTTCTTCTTGTTGATGAATCAAGAACTGAACCAAACTGAGCTGAAATGTGTTGGAACTTTGGTTTCTGTCAGGGGCACAAGGAATGGGTTACTGAAGTGAATGTTCTTGGCATTGTGGAGCACCAGAATCTTGTAAAACTGCACGGCTATTGCGCGGAAGATGATGAAAGAGGGATGCAACGCCTTCTGGTTTACGAATACTTGCCCAACCGGAGTGTGTTGGACCATCTATCCAGTAGATTTCAGGTAACTCTACCTTGGGCTACCCGGTTGAGAGTTGCAGAGGACGCGGCTCGTGGCTTGGCTTACCTTCATGAAGGAATGGATTTTCAGGTTCGCGTAACAGTCAAGTACTCGCGAGCAATTCTGGTCTTCAATGTCACTAAAATACTTTCATTTTGACATACAGATCATCTTCAGAGACTTCAAGTCATCCAACATTCTCTTGGATGATCAATGGAAAGCCAAGCTTTCTGATTTTGGATTGGCTAGATTAGGCCCTTCGGATGGCGTGGGCCATGTCTCCACCGCGGTATACTCAGAATCACTTCCAATTTCTGTCTTTCGCTTTGCACAAAGTCTGATCGTGTTGTTCTGTTGAGCATAGGTGGTGGGAACAGTTGGATATGCCGCGCCAGAATACATACAGACCGGGCGCCTTACCGCAAAGAGTGATGTGTGGAGCTATGGAGTCTTTCTGTATGAACTCATCACTGGCAGGCGGCCTCTGGACAGAAATCGACCAAAACACGAGCAAAAACTCCTGGAATGGGTTAGGCCGCATCTTTCAGACCCGAAGAAGTTTGAGCAGGTCATGGATCCTCGGATGAACGGGAAGTACTGTCTGAACTCTGCTCAAAAGCTTGCAGCCATAGCCAACAGATGCTTGGTGAGACACCCTAAAAACCGTCCTAGAATGAGCGAAGTCCTGGAAGCAGTGAGCAAGGTCGTAGAAGAGAGCTGTATTGGAAGTCCTGGATGGCCTTTAAGTTCCAGTTTGAAAGAATCTGAGGAGAAGCCTAAGGCAGATGGACTCAAGAAAGCATTTGTTGAGCTTGTAGCTGGAGAACACAAAAGGTTGGTTCGGAGAATAAGAAGTTCTAAGCTTGTGAAGGCAGCTTGACAGAAATGTGTAAAATTTTAAGCAATTTTTCCTGGATTATAAGTTCAGTTAACGCAATGTAAATGGCTATCATCATCACTTAACTGATGTGATGGAATTTGAAGCCTCCTGTATTAGCGCATTGAAAATGACAAAACAGAACACTTCTAAATATTATTATTGCACTTGGCACTAAAATACTTTTGCTTCCCAGAAATCCTAACCACCAAATAAAAAAGACAGATGAAAATATACTAAATTCTTCCCCAAAACAATCAGTAACAAACTTGGCAATTTGGTCCTCTTCTACACGGAGAGGATCTATGATGTGAAGTATTTGATCAACCTCTTCTAACAAAACTCCACAAGAAAGTTAGATGTGTGAAACTGAAAATTGAAAAACTCACTCCGGACAGATGACATCGAGCAACTTTTTACCTTCCTCGCTCAGCTCCAAATTTTCCATCTTGATCCTACGACGCATAGGTGAGCTTGTTCTTTCTGCTGCCGCATATGTTCTTAGCAATGATTCAAAGACATTAACATCTAACACTTCTTGAGATTGCTTTAAGATCTCCAGAAAAGCCTCGGCGCCATCAACATCCTTGTTTTGCTCAAAATGTTCCACAAGTTGTGTCACCACTTCTGAAGAAGGAATACCATTAGAACCATCTCCTTTACCAATTGAAATTGCTTTCTGAATACACTCCACAGCTGATTTGATATCTTCATTCTTAAGATGATACTGAAGGAAAATTTCCCAAGTTTTAGCATTAGCCTTTGCTCCACATCTCCTGGCCCGTTCTTTGAGTTCTTCAGCCTTCTCCAACGAGCCTTGCTTGGTATAAGCTCTAATAAGAACATTTGCTATACGGATATCATAATTTGGCTGATCGGATTCCCACTCCCTGAAACATTTCTCAGCACCTGGTATATCATCAAGATTAACCAACACTTGAATCATATTCAGATAGCTAGTGTTTGCAGTTTTACGAAAAGCCAATCTCAAAGAGCGCCAGACACGGTAAACTTCTTTAAGATTTCCAGTGTGGCCATATAATGTGATCAAGAACTGATAAGCCATAACATCTTGACGATTATTCTTCTTCTCCAACTCCACAAGAGCCTTCTCCGCCTTTTCAATTAAGCCAGCATCAACATAGATTGAAGCCAAATTGCTATACGTCGTCCAATCTACAGAAATTCGACCATCCCTCTTCACCTCGTCAACAACCCTCTCAACCCCACTAATATCATCCGCAGCAGCAAAAGCCCTCATCCATACATTATAGCTGTAAGAGTCTAGGGTAACATTATTATTTTTCATCTCTTGGATTACAGCCGACACTTTTTCAGGCTGGCCAATCTTCGAGTAAAGGGTCATCATACTATTATAAGGCATCGATGTTAATTCCAAACTGAGCTCTTTCATCTTCTCCATCAAAGCTTCCGCTTTCTCAACCATCAAATCCTTGCAGTAACAGTTCAAAAGAGTACCATAAATCAAATGATTCTTGGCTGTATCCGGCAGGGTAACAAAGTAAGTTTCTGCAGCGGAAATGCCTTTAGTTTTCGCAATCAAATCTAGATGTATGGCTTCATCACTAGTTGTCTTGTTCATTCCCCTCTTTCTCATACTCTCAGACAGCTGTGCAACACACACGGATTGCATCAACAATGCTTCACATCTTCAACAACAAAATTCAAGAAACCACATCCACAAGACTAACATCACGAAATGCAAAAACAGATTCCTGTCACATACCACGTTATGGTTGGACTACTAATAACTTCATCTGTGCATGATTAATTAGACATTTTGAAAGTACACATCACACCAATTATAACCACTGATATCAGCTCTACACCTGCCGACCTCTTTCACTCCGTAATATGACATTAATCCGATTACAACTATGCACATCAGTAAGATAAAAACAATCATATACGGGCAATGTATTTCAAGTTGTTCATCAAATTAGAAGTGAAAGGGGGAAATAAGGACCTTCAGTGCAGGGGCATAGAGCTTGCGTTGGCGGAGGAGCTTGATGGAATGATCAACCTCCCATTTGAACGCGCTTTTGTGGGACTTCAAGAACTCGTTCACCTGTTGCTTAACCCTATCCTCGTGAGTCTTTCCTTTCAGGAACTTTCTGTACAGCGATTCGTCCATTTTCAGCTTATTCCTCTCCTCCTCGCTCCATCCTCTCAGGAGCTTCTTGTACAGGGCTCCGTCCACGTACTTCTTAGCGGATCGTTTCGCTACTTCATTCGATTTCCTCGTGAACTGCTGCATAAACGTCGACGCCATTTTCACGGCGCGTGGAGTGATGAGAATGGTGGTACGATGATGATAGATCGCCGGAGAAGTAGAAATCGGAGTCAAGTTGGACGGAAATTAGGATTGTCGCCGGCGGCAGTGAACTAGGGCCACCGATTTCTTTCTCAACCCTGGGGTCTGTGAACGAGGGTAGACTAGTGGATATAGCAAATGTTCTTTGAGGGGATATTACGTTTACCCCCTTAAAATTTGTCTAAGTTTCAAACAGAACCTTGAAATTAGGAAGAGGGATATATACCAATGAGTGGGTCTCCTGACAGGCGGCATGTCCATAAGATTATTGACAGATAACTTATTTCTTACCTTATAAAATGCATTTCTTAAATTACATACAAAATTTAAAAATTTTGTATGTATTTTTTATATCATATATTTTTATATTTTCACATTCAAATACATATTATTGCTTGTTTTAACTTATAAAATGTAATATTTAAATTTCATAAAAAATTACAATATTTAAGACAAATGCCCTTGAGAACTGTCCATAAGCTTATGGAAATGCCTTCTTAATGTTTAGTGCAAAATAATTATAACTAGTTGATGAAAATGTCAATATAACCCTGAGACATAATTTTTGGCATTGCCCGATTTGATTAGTCATGAAATGACTAAAATGCCCTTTAGCCTAAAACCCAAATCTCCAAAAATGAGAGCTCTCGGCGAGGAAAATAAGACCTAGGTCTTTGAGAAGCTCTTTAAGTTTTTCGGAAACAACCTCAAGAACATTATCGAGAACCCCTCCCACGAGGGACTCGACCCGGATCCAACTCGATACTGCTTCCGCTAACAGCACAACTACGTCTCGAAGGCGCTGGTGAAGCGCGCCACCAACATCCGCCACAAAAACTCGGTGCCACTCGAGATCCAGGTCGGGAAGTTCACAAAATCCGGCAAGTTTCATCTCACAGTACAGTGTCTCGGTCTCATCGCAGCGAATGCGAAGTATAAGATGTGGCTCAAGCCAATTTCGGAGATGAGTTTTTCATACGCGAATGGTGTGTTGAAAGGAAAAATTGGGCAGATTACAGAGAGTGCTGGGGTGAATGATAGGGTGGTTTTATTTTTATGCACAGCTGTCGTAGAAGCCCTAGTGTCACCACCCCTGGCGCCCTACCCCTACCACTAAAACCCTAGCGCCACCAGCACCCTCACCGCTGTCCTCTCCCCTCGAGATCTCAGGAATTTTGCTGGTGTTCGCTGATTGTGCTTAAATTGGGTGGAGGCAGAGCATGGACAGTAGGCGACGACGATATTCATTATGTTTGTCGTTCGTTGTGTTCGCTAGTAAGCTGAGCAGTGGCTAAAGAAGATTTGGTCTAAGTGAAACACCAAGATTACCAACGAGCACCGACTATAGATGCGTAAGTGAAACACCAAGATTCAGTCTTAAAGCCAGTGATCAAGCTCTTGGATTCACCGACGAAGAATGGGTGAGAATGGGTGGGCAATAATTCATCGTCGCATATCCCTGAAAGAACTATTATAAGGGTGTAATTCCTAGGCTAAAAAGAAGAGGGAAGAAGAGGGCGGGCATTAATTCATTCAGGGATAGGGGTATAATAGTCAATTTACTTTTAAAAAAAATCTTTTATTTTTTCAAAGGAGTAAAATAGTCTTTTCAATCAAATCCAGCCTTAAACTATCGAAATGGGTAAAATTGCACTTACATCAAATATGTAGGATTATATTTGCACTTTCAACCATCAAAAGGTTACATTGACACTTATGTCAACTAAGTAGAGCTATAAAAGCAATTTTTTTCTTTAGAATACTACGAGAGACACGTTACCAAAGGCTAGTGGGGGTTTTGGTGTGTTTGTGAAATTGTTGCTATTTAGATGTTTTATGAGGGATTCAATATTTTATTTGCGGGCAGTGTGTTGATATCTATCATCCTCGAATCTTAGTTAGTTTAGATATCTTTGTGTAAAACTTTTACTGCAAGTGATTGATCTATAAACGTTAGCATTTCATCTTTAGATATCTTATTGGAGGTGATTTTATGAAAAACAATAGCAAATTTACCTTTAAAATTAGGTTTCGATTGTTCAGTTACTCTATTTGTTTATGAATTAATACAAAGTAGTGTTAATTCTCAAAGATAAATGAGAATTTTTTCGGTAATTGATAATTACATCTTTGTTTACAATGATTTTGGAAAATGTTTAAAAATTACTTCCAACCCCATTTCTTTTAAAATATTGATATAACCCTGAAAATAATAATTAAGTGTTGATATAACCCTAGAAATTAAGAAATTAAAAAATTAAGTGTTGATATACCCATATAATTATGATGGTGAGGGGGGTAAAATGATCCATTTTTTAAAAAACAAACCAAGGGTATTTTGGTCATTTCTTGGATGGTCAACGCAAGATCTTCCAGGTCAACAGTGGAAATGACACAAAAGATTATAACTGCATAATTCATCCAAAATTTTGGGTTAGATTGACATTTTCTCATTTTGCATGGTCATATTAACTTTCAGCCAAAAGTTACGGCTATAAATGTATTTTGCCCAAAATTTTATTTGCCAAAATTGGTCCAATCCAACTCCAGTCGTGTTGTGAAATATAACAGTATTTATTTAATATAATATGAATGACACCAAAGACCCATCTTAATCAATGGTGCATTGATATGTAATCAAAGATATATCCTATCAATCATGAGGATGACAATATATTTAGGGTTACAAACTAAAGTGTAACATAAATATGATTCTAAAGTCTATAAAGAAATTACCATCTAAAATCCAACCTTCAAGGAAACCTAATTCTATAACAAAATACCATCTATAACTTTTACTACAAAGAAAGAAAACTACTATGTAAAATATTGACGAGTTAATCAATGGTGCATTGATATCTAATCAATAATACATCTTATCAATCATGAGGATTACAATATATATAGGGATACAAACTAAAGTCCAACAGGAATAAGATTCTAAAGTCTATAAGTAAGTTCTCATCTATAATCTAACCTAAAAAAAACCTAATTTTATAAGAAAACTACCATCCGAGAATAGATTTCTATTTTCTTACTGTTGGAGTAAAGCTGTAAAATTGTATTCTTAGCACTTGGAAGATTGTGGTATAACTTTCTAGGATGTCAATATTAGTCGCATTACGTACGCTTTTCTTAATAAGTAATTCGATCCTATTATAATCTTGGGTTACACGAATTCCTTTCGAGAAAAAAACAATAAAAAAACCCATGTTATAGGCTTGAATAAAGAGAATGCTTTTTAATAACTTTGAATCTAGTTGCTACGCATATCAGCGAAATTCTAAAACTTTCACTTCTATGTTCTGGGTGTGCGTATGCATCAAGGGCGAAGCCAGGAAAATTTTGTTTGTAGGTCACAATTTAATTTGATGACTCTATTTTTGAAGATAATGCAAAATTTTGATTTTTTTATAAAAAAAATAGAGGAGTAAAGTGGGTCTAAAATTGAAAATAAACTAGGGCACCAATAAAAAATCATGCAAGGTAGGGCAATTGCCCAACCTTTTTAATTAACTAAAATGTTTTTTTAAAAAAAGTTGGGCAACTGCCCCACCTTGCATAGGCGTAGATCCGCCTCTGGTACACATGTTTATATAAGAGATAATTGTCCTAAGAAGAAGCAACGGTTCATCTATCTATAAAAAAATCACATAGTTATCAGAATTATAACAAATTGTGAAACACTGCATCTTTCCACATAAATGAGATAGGTATGTTGCACTACTCACATCCAATCCACCGCCCTTAATCTAATATCACCATCATCAGAATTACAATTGAAAGTGTTGTGGTAGAAGTAATATATTTCAAGACATAAGTCGTCACTTTAAACAGCTTAAGCTAGCACAAGTAACACACTGAGGGTTTAAGTTGAAGAACCTGAAGTTGGGCTTTAGTCAGAAGCCCTTTGTAGCTTGAACATCTTAAGACAATAGAAGAGGTCAAAAGCATATCGCTTCTTGAACGGCTTAAGCCAACATGATAGGTCAAATGCATACAAAACGATCAGCATGATGATAGGAATAGAAAGATTTCAAAGTGGAAGAATTGGAAGTATAAACAATGAGGTAAGTACATCAAAACGCTTGAGCCTTTAAACTAAGAACAAACTCGAGACTAATTTGAGCGTCAAAGCCTTTTCCCCTGATCACTTGGGGGATTTTCCTTGCTGGTCATCATCCCATCCAACAGAGATCCAGAGCTTAAGCGGTCACACAAAATAGCTACATCAATTGGCATGCCTAATTGGACCGTTTACAAGTGCTTCATTTTTTCGTTGATGGTTGGTAACTCTTGAAAACCATTGCAGATCAATAAAACGATGGTTCATGTAAGACGGTCTTTAAGGATAAACTCAAGGATGACCGAACATGAAATCATGTATCATGCAGAGGCTGGTCCCACTAGACTAAGAGAAAGGGAACCAGCTTCGCAAGATATCAGACGGTCAAGACACGTGGGAACTACCGATACAACAGATGCGCATGTACATTCAAATTTGGTGCCCACCTCAGTTATCCAAACATAGATCCCCTGACGAACCAAAGGCAAGCGCCTATTTCCTAACACCAAGCGGATTTGCAACCTAGGATTCAAGAGAATCGTGATGGAGAAACAGCTAGTGTTACTGCTTCATCTCATCCTTCCCCTCATAAGGATTCAGATGAAGTAGCTTTTATAGCTGCCCGAAGGGTAGATTTCAAAAACTTTAGAAGGAATCGCCAGGAGCAGCACTTCCATACTTCATAAGTTGAACCCACGCGTGGTCAGCATGTACTGCGTACGGTGATTGAAGTAACGAATAACTCTCCTGGACGTTAACAACCAGATTCAATATCCATCGCAAATGTTTGGCCCATAGCACTTGGGCGGACAAGTGCCTCTCGTCCTGTTGCCATTCAAATTGTCTCCTCAGGAATTGTTGTCCCAGGATTTCTTGTATCAGGGACCTCTACTCAACTGATCGACAATAATTCTATGTATTCTCAAAGATTCAACCCTAACAGCCACCCTCCCCAGTTCCCAGTTTCGGAGGTCACGCAAGGTTTTCAACAACATATGCAACCCAACGGTTATCCATCATTCGAATGCCACTAGCAGTACGTCTGGCGCCTAGAAGGAATGATGGGTGGAGCACCAGCAAAAACTGTCGGTATATTAAATTAACCTTTAAAGATAGCTTATTCAGGATGGATGCATCAAGGGACGTCATCAATGCAGATGCCACTATCATATACTGCGCCAACATATCCACTAGCTCAACTCACTTGGGAAACATACAGCGCAAGACCCCAACCTCCGTTATACTTTAGTATGACATACCAAAGCGCAGAACAACGCAACGCAAATACATTGGATCAAGAGCTAGAGCGGCTGATCGACAGGGATCCTCAAGCAGTATTTTCCCCATTTGTACCTTACATAGAAGCTTATGCCTATCCACCATACTTCAGACCACAAACAGACCCAAGAGACTTTCTAGCGACATTTAGAAATTTGATATCCACCCGAGACACTTCGATTGAGCTTATATGTAAGGTAGTGGGGTCATACCTTAGGGGAAAAACTTTAGCTTGGTATGAATCACTTCCAAGTGGCTCTATCTCATCCTACTTTGATTTTTGGAAAGTTTTGTATGTCAAATTCTACCAAAACAAGTGGTTCATCAAAACTGGACCTGAGCCACTTAACCTCCGACTGAAGATAAATGAGTCTACTGCTAAATTCTACCAGCGATTTACTGATGAAAGTTTGAATGTGGTAGACATAACTGATGCAACTATTATAATGGGCTTCATGAATGGTATGGTTCATGGGAGGCTATATGATAAGCTTGTGGGAGAACATCGAAGATTGTGCATCAGCTATGGGAGCTCGTTGAAAAACATGTAAAGGTTGAAGAAGCAGCTAAAAGAAAGAAGGAAAATAACAAAATAGAACGTCGTGATCGAGTTGATGACAGAAAAGGTAAAATTATGTGCCTCAAGTGTCGAGGACACAGTATGATGCCTTTACTCCATTAACGAAGCCTCGGTCAGAAATTTTGTCAATACACAAGTCCCTCTATCGCCCGTCTCAGCTCTTACAGTTGCCATCATATAATATATCACATGAGCACTGGTGTAAATATCATGGTCACAAAACAAACCATTGCTACAACCTCAAAAGAGAAATTGAGGATTGAGTGCGCAAGGGACAACTTTAGGAGTATGTAGTAGGGAACCAAAGAAAAGACGACAAGTCTAGGACATTAGTTTACAAGCAAAACAATTACAAGAACCGAGGTCGGAATTGGAATCGAAAGCATATCCAAGAAAGTCAGACATTGCCTCAAATCCAATCTACCCCAAACCAGCAGCCAAATCCTAAAGTTAATGAGGTCATCAATGCTATTTTTAGCATCTTAGGGAACATCCCTTCGAACTCAATGTTAAAGGCTTCTAATCGCTACAAACCCCTGTCAGAACTAAAGCAAAATTAACTAAGACATGGAAAAGTCATAACTTTTTTCGACAAAGATGTTGTCCCTAACCAGGCCCCGCATGTAGATCCGGTGGTAATTTCTGCAATCATAGCAAACATACAAGTAAAAATGGTATTTATAGATGATTGGAGCAAAGTAGAGGTAATGTTCGCACATTACTTTGATCTGATGGGAATAGAACGATCCAAGCTACAAAAGTCTTCAACACCTCTATTGGGCTTCACATGGCATGCAAAGCAACCAATTGGAGTCATTACCTTACCCATCACCAAATGAACATACCCTCAATGCAAAACCATTATTTGTAATTTGGCAGTAATGAACACACCAAGTCCATTTAATGTAATCATTGGTAGACAATGCAACGTTCAAAATTACCTCAAAATAAAACTCAGTCTGAATATGAAACCTACACAAGCTAGAGAGAAAATATGCGAGACAAAAAAGAAGAAAAAAGGACAAGAGGAACAGGTTTTGTTTATGTGGTTTAAAGTATGAGAAGACAACACATTAGTGTGGCCCTCTGAAATAAATTGAAACAAAAATGCGTGCTTGAAAAGCAAAGCAAAAGCTGACACAAGGAGTCAATTTATTTAGTTTATCAAAACTAAAACCCTTCACGTGGGTGTTGACTAGTTAATGTGGCACTCCCTCCGCACTTCTCTCCCATCTCCGATTCAGATGGTACACTGTCTATTATTTTAATTAATGAATTTATTTATGGGAGAAAGCTTCCTCCTTTAGACCATGTACAATGGTGAAACCGCTCTGAAACAGCTCTTGTGGTGTCAATTCACTGATATTAAATTTCTCTCTTCCACCTCATCAACTGAAACCATAAAGAAACCACTCCATTTTTCTCTCCACAATGGATGAAACCACTTTATGAACCCCACTTGATTTTCTCTATCATACTCATTAATTTTACCTTCAATATTTAATCTAAATAAATTTTCCTATTTAAAATAAATTGAAATGCAAAATTTAATAATACACTTTTAATCTTTTGATTGAATTTCATTTTTTTAAATTCAATATTTAAATTTGATTTATTTTTTTTGTATACCAAAGTTTAATTTCAATTTTTATCGAGAAGTTGTTTTGAAAAAAAATCAATGAGGCACTATCAAATATTCAAACCGAATTAAAATATTCAAGAGCATATTATAGTGATTATTTTCTAAAGCATGTTTTACATGGAAGGTAAAATTCTGGTAGAAAACATGGGCAAATTTAAATTTGCTCTTGAAAATTAAACACGGCGTAGTATGGGCCATGACACACGTCGACGTGTCAGCATGTGGAAGAGAGTGGACCGGTTCCAGTTTGGAGAACCACTAGCCGGTTCCAATTTTTAGGAACCACTTTAAAACCTCCATTGTGGGGTTTCATGGTCCCAAATCGGTTTCGGGTGGTTTCAGTTCGACTGAAATCACTCTGAAACTCCCAGTGCACATGCTCTTATTATCCTAATTGAGTTTATAGTCATGCACTTGCTACTGATCTCATCACCTATCATTTCAAATTCATTGATTGTCATACGGAGTATAAATTTGAGAATTCTCACTGGCATATTCACATAATCTACTTCTTAGAGCGATAGTTTCCACTCTAGACATTTTTAGCATGAAGCCAAATTTATTAATGTTGCTCAATATATAGTCTATGTGGAATGTTGGTTCATTAAAATTTAAAACCAAGTCATCTTTACACTTCTACACATATTTACACTTATGCACGTCTGAAAGCAATGCTTCAACTTTGTGAATAAATCAAAAACCCAATTATTCAACTTGAATTTTTTAGCATTTGTTAGTTGTTCAGTTGAAGCCTTATTTACCATGCTTAGAAAATGTGTACCCAAAGTAAGTGGACTTGTGAGGGTCGATGCTAGCATCACCAATAGTATCCAAAGAATTCTCAACATCTTCGCACGAAGTGTATGATTAACAACTTCAATACTCTTTTGGATGGCATTGTCCATAAAACTCATACCTACAACATTATAAAGCATAAGTTCAACAATAGGTTGAAGACAAATAAGCAACACAAGCATCAAATGTCTCTAAATGAATGAAAAGTAAGTAAATGTTATACCCAAGTCGAGCACCACTTCGGAAAAAGAACATTGTGTACCATACACGTGCGAAGGCCAAAAGTAACCTTCACCGTGCTTAAAAGGTTTTAAGCAAAGGTTTTTCCTTACAAAATTCTCAACGAAGGGGACAAATTTCCTTCCTTTACCCCCGGTGGATATCTCGATCTCAATATCACCAAAGACATCATGATTCCAATGTGGGAATAAATAGCTCTTGGAAATTAAAAATAAGTACTCATTCTTCCAAGATTTAGGACAAGAAGAGCCAACCACAAACTTTCCACGCTTTGGATAGGCTTTAAGCCATTCAGATTCCCGATTATACCAAAGGGTACATACATATCGAAAGAATTCTAATGTGGGTTTCACTTCCTCTCTATGGCATTTTACCAAAAATCCAAAATCACAAGAATGACATTCAGATGAAGCTGCCCTAGTGCGATATTGTAAAATTTCACAACATCAACCAATAAATGAGGAATCGGGAATCTCAATCCATACAACCATTGTAGTCGGAATACCGCTGACATTCCCACAGGAGTAATATCAACCCTATCCCCTTGACTAGCAATGGTTAAGACCCAATCTAAAGGTGGGGTCATTTCCAAAAAATTTAGGGTACTCTCAAGTTTTATGGAATCTAAAACAGAAAGAGAACGTGAAGTAAATTTCACTGAAATAGTTTCCTTTTTTCTGGACTCTCTCCGGTGATTGGGTTGAATATTAGAATAAGGCTTAGAAGAATTCCCATTCAAAGGAACGGAAATTTAGAGGGGGCGACTATACTAGGATCATAATGATCTATATCGATTGATGAATTTTCAGAATGACATATTTCAGGAAGAAAATCACTACCTCCAGCCTCCAAATGTGGATCTTTGGGAGGAATTAGTTTTGGAAAAGAGATGATGAAGAAAGGGACTTTCTTTCTTGATATTACTTCACACTCAACCGAAATGAAGCCTTAAAAATAGTCTTTAAAATCCCTGTAGAAAGCTAGTAGGAGGGGAGGGAAATATGAGAAGAAGAGTAAAGCATTAGAAAAATATGTGTCTGATACATTAAAAGACAATGCAACATTCAAAATTACATCAAAAGAAAAGTTAGGCCTGAATCTGAGCTAGAGAGAAAATATGCGAGACAAAAAAGAAGAAAAATGGACAAGAGGCACAAGTTTTGTTGTGTGGTTTAGAGTATGAGAAGACAACACATTAGTGGGGCCCTCTGAAATAAATTGAAACAAAAATGCGTGCTTGAAAAGCAAAAGCAAAAGCTGACACAAAGAGTCAATTTATTTAGTTTATCAAAACTAAAACCCTTCACGTGGATGTTGACTAATTAATGTTGCTCTCCCTTTCCACTTCTCTCAATCTCTGATCCGGGTGGTACACTTTCAATTATTTTTAATTAATACATTTATTTATGGGAGAAAACTTCCTCCCTTAGACCATGTACAATGGTGAAACTACTATTGTGGTTTCAGTTCATTGAATATTTAATTTCTCTCTCCCACCTCATCAACTGAAACCACAAAAAAGTCATTCTATTTTTTACTCCATAATGGTTGAAACCGCTTCATGGACCCCACTTGATTTTTTCTACCATACTCATTAATTTTACCTTCAATATTTAATCTAAATAAATTTCCCTATCTAAAATAATTTGAAATTTGAAATTTAATAATACTTTGATTTTTTTGATTGAATTTCATTTTTTTAAAATTCAATATTTAAACTTGATTTCAATTTTTTTTAAATCATTTCATTTTTTTATAAAGAAAATTAATTTTTTTTGACGAGGCATTATCAAATATTCAAACTGGATTAAAATATTCAAGAATATATTACATTGATTATTTTCTAGAGCATATTTTACCCAGAAGGTAAAATTCTAGGAGAAAACGTGGGCAAATTTAAATTTTCTCTTGAAAATTAAACATGGCATAGCATGAGCCATGTCAAATGTCGGTGTGTCAACTTGGGGAAGAGAGTGAGTCGTTCCAGTTTAGAGAAACCACTGGCCGGTTCCATTTTTAGGAACCACTTTAAAACCTTCATTGTGGGGTTTCATGGTCCAAATTTGATTTCAGAGGGATTTCAGTTACGACTGAAACCACTCTGAAACCCCCATTGCACATGCTCTTATTGTCCTGGTGGAGTTTGTAGTCATGCACTTGCTTCTGATCCCATCACGTGTCATTTCAAATTCATTGATTGTCATACAGAGTATAAATTTGAGAATTCTCAATGGTATGTTCACATAATCTATTTCTTAGACCTATAGTTCCCACTCCAAATACTTCTAGCATGAAGCCAAATTTATTGACGTGGAAAATATTTAGTCTATGTGGAATGTTGGTTCATTAAAATTTAAAACCAAGCCATATTTACACTTCTGCACATATTTACACTTATGCACGCGTGGAAGCAATGCTTCAACTTTGCGAATAGATCGAAGACACAATTATCCGACTTGAATTTTTAGCATTTGTTTGTTGCTCGGTTGAAGCCTTATCTAAATCATGCTTAAAAGATGTGTACAAAAAGCAAGTGGATTTGTTAGGGTTGATGCTAGCATCACCAATAGTATCTAAAGAATTCTCAAAGGATCAACAACTTCAACACTCTTTTGGATGACATTGTCCATGAAGCCCATACCTACAACATTATGAAGCATAAGTTCAACAATAGGGTGAAGACAAAGAAGCAATACAAGCATCAAATGTCTCTAAAATAATGACAAGTAAATGTTATACCCAAGTAGGGAACCACTATGGAAAAAGAACATTTTGTATCATACACGTGCAAAGGCCAAAAGTAACCTTCACCGTGCTTAAAATGTTTTAAGCTAAAGGTTTTTCCTTACAAAATCCTCAACGAATGGGAAAACTTTTCTTACTTTACCCCCAGTGGATATCTCGATCTCACTATCACCAAAGACATCATGATTCCAAGATGGGAATAAATAGCTCTTGGAACTCAAGAAGAAGTACTCATTCTTCAATGATTTAGGACAAGGAGAGTCAAGCACGAACTTTCCACATTTTGGATAGGCTTTAAACCATCCATATTCCCAATTACACCGAAGGGTATATACATATCGAAAGAATTCTAATTTGGTTTCACTTCCTCTTCGTGGCATTTTCCTAAAAACCCAAAAACACGAAGAATGGCATTCAAATGAGGGTGCCCTAGTGCGATATTGTAAAATTTCAGAACATCAACCAATAAAGAAGGAATCGGGAATCTCAATTCCCACAACCATTGTAGTTGGTACACCGCTGACACTCTTGCGAGGGGCTTATCAACCCTATTCTCTTGACCAGCAACAGTTAAAACCAAATTTGAAGGTGGGGCCAGTTCCAAAAATTTTAGGGTACACTCCAGTTTTATGGGATCTGGAGAAGGAGAACTTCAATTAGATTTCATTGACATTGTCTTCTTTTTTCTGGACTCTCTCATATGATTGGGTTGAATATTAGAATGAGCCTTAGAAAAACTCACATTCAAAGGAAATGAAATTTGGAGGGGACGACTATACTAGGATCATAATGATCTATATCCAGTGATGAATTTTCAGAATGACATATTTCAGGAAGAAAAACACTACCTCCACCCTTCAAATGTGGATCCCTGTGAGGAATTTTTTTTGGAAAAGGCATGATGAAGAAATGGACTTACTTGCTTGATATTACTTCACACTCAACCGAAATGGAACCTTAAAAATATTGCCTTTAAAATCCCTGTAGAAAGTAAGTAGTAGGAGAGGGAAATATGAGAAGAGGAGTAAAGCAATAGAAAAATATGTCTGATACATTAAAAGGCAATGCAACATTCAAAATTACCTCAAAAGAAAAGGGGCATTACTAAATCACGCCCTGTATTTTACTAGTTTACGCCCTAATACGTATATACATGTATAATACTAATATTAAGATTTTAAAATAAAACAAAAATCAAAAACAAAAATCAAAAATCAAAAATCAAAATCAAAAATCAAAAACAGAAAAAACAACCACTGCCGCCGCTGAAGCTGTGCGCCACCACCGCTGCCGCCGTGCGCCACCGCCAACCGCCGTCGTTGTGCGCCACCGCCAATCGCCGCCGCTGTGCGCCACTGCCACCGACGCTGAAGCTGTGCGCCACCAGCGCCACCGCCTTTTTCTCTTCTTCTTCGTCTTCTCCGGCGGTCTCCACCGTGTGTCACCGCCACCACCGTGCCTCCTTCTTCCTCAGCTCCACCCATCGTCCTCATCTTCCCCAGCTCCTCCCGCCACTGTCCCTCCTTATCCTTTGCCCCGTCGAGCAAAACCCTAGCCCCTCCATCGTCCTCGTCCCCTCGAGCGAAACCCTAGCCCCTCTGTCTCTCCTCCTTCGTCCCCGTCGAGCTCTACCCACCGTCAATCGAAGCTAGCCTCGCCATCCTCCATCGTCCTCATCCCCTCGAGCAAAACCCTAGCCCCACCGTCCTTCTTGAAGCAGTGGAGAAAGGCTCTTGAAGCGGCGGTAGAGAAGCGGCGGAGAACCGGGAGGGCGAACCGGGGTTTGGGGAGAGAGCCCGGTTCACCACTGGCCGAGGAGAACGGGAGCGAGCCTGGTTCGCCGAGGAGAATGGGGGCTGGTTCACCGAGGAGAATGGGAGCCGGTACGCCGAGGAGAGGCGGGTCGGGCAAGGGCGAGGAGAGGTGGGTCGGGTAAGGGCGAGGAGAACCGAGTCGGAGATGACGGAGGAGAACGGGCGACGAGAACGGAGACAGAGATGACGAAGGAGACCGAAGAAGTGGAGATCTGGGACGGCGATGGGGACGAAGATGACGGAGGAGCCCGGAGAAGCGGAGATTTGAGAAGCGGAGAAGGAGACCGGAGGAGAAGCGGAGGAGACGGCGCTCGGCGGACCGGAGGAGAAGGAGACCGGCGTGCGGCGGCGGAGCAGCGGCGGTGGCGGAGCAATTAAATAACTAATTAATTAATTAAATATTAATTAATTTAAATTATTTAAATTAAATTAAAAAATACATATTGTATATTAAATAGTATGAATACAGGGCGTAATCAAGTAAAATACAGGACGTGAAATAGCAATCCACAAGAAAATCTAGGCTTAATCTGAAACCTATACAAGCTAGAGAGAAAATATGCGAGACAAAAAAAGAAGAAAATGGGCAAGAGGCACAGATTTTGTTTGTGTGGTTTAAAGTATGAGAAGACAACACATTAGTGGGGCCCTCTAAAATAAATTGGAACAGAAATGCGTGCTTGATAAAAAAAGTCGACACAAAGAGTTAATTTATTTAGTTTATCAAAACTAAAACCCTTCACGTGGGTGTTGACTAATTAATGTTTCTTATCCTCTCCACTTCTCTCAATCTCTGATCCGGATGGTACACTTTCTATTATTTTTAATTAATGAATTTATTTAGGGGAGAAAGCTTCCTCTCTTAGACCATGTACAATGGTGAAACTGCTCTGTAACCGCTCGTGATTTCAGTTCATTGAATATTCAATTTCTCTCTTCTACCTCATCAGCTAAAACCACATAAATCATCACTCAATTTTTCTCTCAACAATGGTTGAAACCACTATGAAACTATTTCATGGACCCCACTTGATTTTCTCTATCATACTCATTAATTTTACCATCAATATTTAATTTAAACAAATTTTCCTATCTAAAATAAATTGAAATGTGAAATTTAATAATAAACTTTTAATTTTATTTTATTGGACTTCATTTTTTAAATAAATATTTAAATTTGATTTCAATTTTTTAACCAAAATTTAATTTTAATTTTTATAAAAAAATTAAAATTTAGCTAAACTGTTTTTTGGTCCCCTAACTATAATGCAATACCATCTTTTGGTCCTCCAAGACCAATATTGTGTTTGTTCAGCAATTGACAAACTCAAAATAATTTGTTTGGTCCCCAAAGTTGTTTTCATGTAAAGTCAACGACAAAGTTGGTCAAAAATCTATAAAATGACAACTATGCCCTTGAGTTAAAAATAATAAAAAAACAAAATTCCTCTTCCTTACATACCCTTTTTGCCAATGCAACTCCTCCGACCACCGTTGCCGCTGATATAGCCTATGTTGGGTGATGTTGTTAGTTCTAGGTCAGATAATGAGCCTGGGAATGGAAATCAATTTGGATTCTACTTCCCCTGGGCTATGGAGAATCGGCCATTTCCAATCAGGGTATAGCTATGGAGAATTCGAAGGCCACCACCAGCATTGGGGAAGTCAATTCGAAGACCACCACCATAATTCAAAGGTCGGTGTGGTTTTCTGACGCCACCAGTGCCGCAGAATGGAAATCAATGTGGATTTTGAAGGCCACCACCAACGGCGAACTCAAGGGGCAACCGACGAACTGAATGACGCTCAAGGGACAACCTTGATGAGCTCGGCGGTGGCGCCAGAGGTGGTGTTGTTTGAAAGTGGCACCAGAGGTGGCAATAGGCTCGATGACAACGAGAAGAAAGGGCTCTGACGGTGGCATTTGAAAACTGCAGCGGCAAGGACAAAGGAGGTGGCAATTAAAATGATGGCGAGTGGATCTCACACGCCTGTAAGGAGCAGGGCGCATGGAGTCCACGCGCTGAATTTTCTTCCTCACTCACGCGCATGGATTCACGTGCTTGACCGAGATTTTTTATTGGAAATTAGCAATTTTTTGGAAATTAGCAATTTTTAATTGAAAATATTTTAATTAGTAAAATTACAAAAATAACCCTATCAATATCGAAAAATGGTTTTAGTTTACCTGAAAACTGCCTTCGAGGACCAAGCAAAACATTTTGTATTTGTTGGTTGCTGAACAAAAATGGTATTGGCCCTGGGGACCAAAAGATGTATTGCATTATATTTAGTGGACCAAAAATATAATTTAGTCTTAATCTTTTTTTGATGAGGCACTATCAAATATTCAAACCGGATCAAAATAGTCATAAGCATATTACATTGGTTAGTTTCTAGAGCATGTTTTACCTTGAAGGTAAAATTTTGGGAGAAAAACGTGGGCAATTTAAATTTGCTCTTGAAAATTAAACATGGCGTAACATGGTCCATGACACACGTCGGTGTTTTAGCATGGGGAAGAGAGTTGGCCAGTTCCAGTTTAGAGAAACCACTGGCTGGTTCCAATTTTTAGGAACCACTTTGAAACCTCCATTGTGAGGTTTCATGGTCTCAATTCAGTTTCAGAGTGGTTTCAGTTTCGAAGTAAACCACTCTGAAACCCCCACTGTGCATGCTCTTATTATCCTGATGGAGTTTGTAGTCATACACTTGCTTTTCATACTATCACATGGCATTTCAAATTCATTGATTGTCATACGGAGTATAAATTTGAGAATTCTGACCTTCTAACATAATCTACTTCTTAGACCTATAGTTTTCACTCTAGACCTTTCTAGAATAAAGCCAAATTTATTAATGTGGCACAATATTTAGTCCATATGGCATGTTGGTTAATTAAAATTTAGAACCAAGCAACATTTACCCTTTTGCACATGTTTACACTTTTGCACGTGTGGAATCAATGCTTCAACTTTGTGAATAGATCAAAGACCCAATTATCCGACTTGAATTTTTTAGCATTTGTTTGTTGCTCAGCTGAAACCTTATCTAAACCATGCTTAGAAGATGTGTGCCCAAAGCAAGTGGACTTGTGAGGGTCGATGCTTGTATCACCAATAGTATTCAAAGAATTCTTGACATCTTCGCACGAAGTGGTAGGATCAAAAACTTCAACACTGTTTTGGATGACAATGTCCATAAAGCTCACACCTACAACATTATAAAGCATAAGTTCAACAATAGGGTGAAGACAAAAAAGAAACACAAGCATCAAATGTCTCTAAAGAATGACAATTAAGTATATGTTATACCCATGTAGATCACCACTTTGGAAAAATAACATTTTGTACCATACACGTGTGTAGGACAAAAGTAACCTTCATCGTGCTTAAAAGTTTTTAAGCTAAGGTTTTTCCTTGCAAAATCCTCAACGAATGGGACAAATTTCCTTCCTTTACCCCCGGTGGATATCTCGATCTCACTATCACCAAAGACATTATGATTCCAAGGTGGGAATGAATAGCTCTTAGAACTTAAAAAAAAGTACTTATTCTTCCAACATTTAGGACAAGGAGAGTCAACCACGAACTTTTCACTCTTTGGATAGGCTTTAAGCCATCCAGATTCCAGATTACACCGAAGAGTATATACACATCGAAAGAATTCTAATGTGGGTTTCACTTCCTCTTCATGGCATTTTACTAAAAATCCAAAATCACGAAGAATGACATTCAGATGAAGCTGCCCTAGTGCGATATTGTAAAATTTTAGAATATTAACCATTAAAGAAGGAATCATGAATCTCAACCCATACAATAATTGTAGTCGGTACACCACTGATATTCCCGCTGGGGGCTTATCAACCCTATCCCCTTGACTAGCAACAATTAAAACCCAATCTGAAGCAGGAGTCAATTCCAAAAAAAATTAGGTTACTCTCCAATTTTTTGGAATCTAAAACAGAAGGAGAACGTGAAGTAGATTTCACTGAAATTATATTCTTTTTTATGGACACTTTCCGATAATTGGGTTGAATATTAGAAGGAGGCTTAGAAGAATTCCCATTCAAAGGAAAGGAAATTTGGATGGGGGCAACTATACTAGGATCATCATGATCTATTTTGGTTGCCGATTTAGGTAATGAATTTTCAGAATGACATATTTCTGGAAGAAAAACACAACCTCCACCCTCCAAATGTAGATCTCCAAGAGAAATTTGTTTTGGAAAAGACATGATGAAGAAAGGGACTTACATGCTTGATATTACATCACACTCAAGGGAAATTAAGCCTTCAAAATCTTGTAGAAAGCAAGTACGAGGAGAGGGAAATATGAGAAGAGGAGTAAAGCATTAGACAAATATGTGTCTGATACATTAAAACACAATGCAATGTTCACAATGACCTTAAAAGAAAAGCTGGGTCTGAATTTGAAACCTATACAAGCTAGAGAGAAAATATGCGAGACAAAAAAGAGGAAAAGGGGACAAGAGGCGCAAGTTTTGTATCTGTGGTTTAAAGTATGAGAAGAGAACATATTAGTAGGCCCGTCTAAAATAAATTGAAATAGAAATGCGTGCAAAAGCAAAAGTTGACACAAGGAGTCAATTTATTTAGTTTATCAAAACTAAAATCCTTCATGTGGGTGTTGACTAATTAATGTGGCACTCCCCCTCCACTTCTCTCCATCTCTAATTCGGATGGTACACTTTCTTTTCTTTTTAATTAATGAATTTATTTGGGAGAAAGCTTCCTCCCTTAGACCAAGTACAATGGTGAAACTGCTCTTGGGGTTTTAGTTCATTGAATATTCAATTTCTCTCTTCCATCTCATCAACTGAAATCACAAAGAAACCACTCAATTTTACTCTCCACAATGGTTGAAATTTAATTTTTATTTTCATAAAGAAAATTATTATTTTTTCTGATGAGCCACTATCAAATATTCAAACCGGATTAAAATATTGAAAAGCATATTACAGTGATTATTTTCTAGAGCATATTTTACCATGAAGACAAAATTCTGGGAGAAAAACGTGGGCATATATAAATTGCTATTAAAAATTAAACATGGCGTAGCATGGGCCATAATACAGGTCGGTGTGTCAGCAAAGGGAGGAGTGAGGGCCGGTTCCATTTTAGAGAAACCACTAGCCGGTTCCAATTTTTAGGAACCACTTTGAAACCTCCATTGTGGGGTTTCATGGTCCCAATTCAGTTTCAGAGTGATTTCAGTTTCGACTGAAACCACTCTGAAACCCCCACTACACATGCTCTTATTATCCTGATGGATTTTGTAGGCATGCACTTGCTTTTGATCCCATCACTTAGCATTTAAAATTCATTGATTGTTATACGGAGTATAAATTTGAGAATTCTCACTGGCATGCTCACATAATCTACTTCTTAGACCTATAGTTTCCACTCTATACCTTCCTAGCATGAAGCCAAATTTATTAATGTGGCACAGTATTTAGTCTATGTGGCATGTTAGTTAATTAAAATTTAAAACCAAGCGATATTTACACTTCTGCACGTGTGGAAACAATGCTTCAACTTTGTGAATATATCAAAGACCCAATTGTCCGACTTGAATTTTTTAGCATTTGATTATTGCTCTGTTGAAGCTTTATCTAAACCATGCTTAGAAGATGTGTACCCAAAGCAAGTGGACTTGTGAGGGTCGATGCTTGTATCACCAATAGTATTCAAAGAATTCTCAACATCTTCGCACGAAGTGGTAGGATCAACAGTTTCAACACTCTTTTAGATGACACTATCTATAAAGCCCGCACCTACAACATTATAAAGCATAAGTTCAACAATAGGGTGAAGACAAAGAAGCAACACAAGCATCAAATGTCTCTAAAAGAATGAAAATTAAGTAAATGTGAGCACCACTTCGGAAAAAGAACATTTTGTATCATACACGTGCGAAGGCCAAAAGTAACCTTCACCATGCTTAAAAGGTTTTAAGCTAGGGTTTTTCCTTACAAAATCCTCAAAGAAGGAGACAAATTTCCTTCCTTTACCCCCGGTGGAAATCTCGATCTCAATATTACCAAAGGCGCCATGATTCCAAGGTGGGAATAAATATCTTTTGAAACTAAAAAAGAAGTACTTATTTTCCAAGATTTAGGACAAGGAGAGTCAATCACGGACTTTCCATACTCTGGATAGGCTTAAAGTCATTCATATTCTCGATTACACCAAAGGGTATATACATATCGAAACAATTCTAATGTGGGTTTCAGTTCCTCTTTATGACATTTTACCAAAAATCCAAAAACACGAAGAATGACATTCAGATGAAGCTGCTCTAATGCGAAAATATCAACCATTCAGATGAAGCTGCCGCGACCGCGCTAGCCTTGCCTTTATGACTCGCTCGCATCCCACTGTGCTGGTGCCTTGGTCTTATCCCCCACTGGCACCACGGGCATGCCTCGTGCCGGTGCTACGACCCGCGTCATGGCCCCACCCCATCTTGGCTTCATGGCCCCGGCCTCATCCTGTGAAGGTGTCACAGCCCTGGTCCCAGCCTCGTCCTGTGTCGGCACCTTGGTCGAGTCTCACGATGATGCCACAGACACATCTCGTGTTGATGTCTCGGCCACGCCTCAGGGTTCGGGTCTTCCACCGCCGAGGACTTCGTACATGGTTACTCGTTCTTCCACTAGGGTTATTCAGCGACGTGATTACTCAAATATGCATACTCATGGTCTTCTCACGGCTCTTCTTGCTCAGAAAGAGCTGACAGATTATCGTTCTGCTCTTCAGGATCCTTCTTGGGTTTCTTCTATGGATGAGAAGATGGCAGCTCTTCGTAGTCAGCATACTTGGGATCTTGTTCCCCGCCCTCTGTACGTCAACATTGTTGGGTCCAAATGGATTTATCGGGTGAAGTACAAACCAGATGGTTTGGTTGATTGCCATAAGGAGCGCTTGGTAGCTCAGGGTTTCTCTCAGATTCTAGATTTTGATTTTGATCACACTTTCCGTCCTGTGGTTAAGGCTTCTACAGTTCGAACAGTTCTTGCTTTTTCCATCATGCGTGCTTGGTTCTTCAGCAGTTGGACGTCAAGAATACCTTCCTAAAGGTGTTTTTAATTCTTTGGTCTTTATGGTGCAACCTGTTGGCTATAAGGATCCTGCACATCCGGACTATGTTTGTCGCCTTCGAAAGGCCATTTATGGTTTGAAGCAAGCTCCTCAAGCATGGTTTCAGCATTTTAGTGCCTACCTCATACAACTTGGTTTTCGTTGCAGTTCTTTAGATACTTCTTTATTTCTGCTATCTCATGGCTCTTCATTGTTGTATTTGCTGGTCTATGTTAACGATATTATTTTGACTGGGAATTACTCCACCCTCATTCGGCAGTTCATTGATCGCACCCATTAGAAGTTTTCTATCAAGGATTTGGGTGCCTTACACTACTTTCTTGGCCTGGAGGTCACGCCCACTGCCTCAGGATTCTGCTGGGTCAAACGAAGTATGCTCGGGACATTCTTTATCAGGCTGGAATGTCAGACGCAGTTTCGATCTCTACTTTATTTCTACCGAATTCTCAGCTTCACAGTAGTACGAGTCCTCAGTTCAAGAATCCGACGATGTACCGCTCTTTGGTTCGTGCTCTCCGGTATCTGACCATCACTCATCTGGACTTAGCATTTGCGGTTAATTCTATCATCTAGCATCTTCAGGACCCTCGGTCAGCTGTCACTTGAATTCTCCGCTATGTTCGAGGGAATTTGCACTTTGGCCTCAGTTTTCGTTCACCTTCTTCTCCTGAGGTGCTCAGTTATTCTGATGCAGATTAGGCCAGGTGTTTGGAGACTCGTTGTTCTACTTATGGCTATGCCGTCTTCTTAGGCGGCAACTTGGTTTCTTGGAGTGCGAAGAAACAACCCACTGATTCCAGGTCCAACACTGAGTCAGAATGTCGTGCTTTGGCCAAAACTGTTTCTGAATTCATCTGGATGACTCATTTGCTTCGTGATCTTCATGTTCCTCTTTCTGGTGATCCTCTCCTGTTTTGCAACAACAACAATACGATCTTTTTGGCTCAGAATTCGGTGGTGCACAAGCGATCTAAGCACATCGACATTGATTATTATTTTATTCACGAGTTGGTTTCTTCAGGCAAGATTCGTGTTGCTCATGTTCCCCATTCTCTACAAATTGTAGACATCTTCACCAAGGGTGCCTTTCATCCCTTATTTGAGTTCTTCAGGTCCAAGCATTGCGTCTCTGAGAATTCGACGCTTCTTGAGGGGGTGTTAGAATAAATCAGATTACTAATTAGATTGTGATTAGTATAATTAGAGCTCTTCTCTTATATTACATCTGTTGTACTTTCTATATATTCAATCATCAATAATAAAAATTTTAACTGCACCCCTAGCTTTTCTCAACTAAGTGAATCTTGACTCATAATTTCTTTAAAATTCATTTGGTCCCAAGTACGATTTGATCATTCAAGCTTCAAGGGTAACGGCTCCCTAAATAATTCACGCCTTTTTTTAATTAATTATTTTAATTTCTCCCTAAATTAATTTCTTTAAAATTATTTTTTCCCTCGCCTCCTCTCTCTCTCCCTCTCTGAATATACACGCCTTTTTCTCGCCGATAACGGCTTTCCTCCACCTCCAACGGCTCTATCTCGCCGTTAGCGATCTCGCTGGCTACGACTCACCACCACCGGCCAATATGGCTGAAAACAACAGCTCTCTAAATAATCCAAAATCATTCCTCTCCGCCCTTCAATCCAAATCCCCTCCTCTTTCTCCATCTCTTCCTAATAACCCTGAACTGATCCCTAAATTAGAACACCTAGGAGAACCAGCATGTTTATACTCTGAGGAGGAGATCTCAAAGCTCTCTGCTCACTACGCTAATGCCCTAGTCGGCAAATTCACTAAAGGAAGGCTCACAATGGAGCAATTGGAGTCATCTTTCAAGACGGTAGGTTTCGTCGGGAAGTATCAATTGGGTTCTCTGGATTTCAAACACGTCCTCATCAGATTCGATCAAGTGAATGACTACCATAGATGCTGGATTAAAAGTATCTGGAGCTTCAATGGTGTTCGGATGAAGGTTCTCAAATGGTCTCCTGATTTCTCAACGCACAAGGAATCCCCAATTGTTCCAATTTGGTGTACAATCAAGGAAGTCCCTCTTTACTATTATAATACTTCATCGATTGAGGCTATTGGTAATAGTATTGGTAATTTCATTAAAAAGGATATAGCCACTGAAATGCTAACCAGACCTTCAGCAATTAAACTGTGTGTTGAAATTGACCTACAGAAGCCACTAAACAACTCCATCAGATTAGGTTCAATCACTAATAATAGAAAATATACAATTGAATATGAAGACATTCCATTGTACTATGATCATTGTTCTAAACTAGGGCATTCACTCAGCCAATGTAGAACTATCTCCCAAAATTATACTTTGCCTCAATGGCATGCCACTGGGAATAAATTTAACCAAGCTCCAGTTAGGTTCACTGAAAACCAGCCTCCTAACAAGGCACCTAACTCAGATAATTTAACTCACCAGTTAGCCACAACAAACCCTACCTCTAATCACTCATCCTATATACCCCAGGCCCCAGAAACTGTCCCTAAAAAAATACCCCCCAGCTACCTCAATACCCCTCTCCAAATCAGTCTCCTGCTAATCAAACCTCTTAAAGGTCCCAGCCATCTCTCACAAAGCTGCTAAACCAAACAGGCCTAACTACTCCAATCAGGTCCCATAAAATCTATGCAAAAGATGATATCCAGATTGGATCCCATAAACTTACTTTTCATCAGCTTTCCCTTACTAACCCCCCACTTTCACAATAAAGAAAGATGGAAAACAAATTTTTTGTTTTGCAGGATATGGATCACCTCTCCATCACTGATGAATGTGTTGATCGGGATCTTCTAGACACTATGGAAGAAGGAAAAGCTCACTCAGTTAGTCCCCACTCTCACTCTGACCTATTGACTGGAACAATAAAGTCATCAGGTAATAATGGTGGCCAAGGTAAGTCTAAACACAAAAAAAACTACCTCAGTCAACTGAACAGGATAATGTTAAGATCTGCAACTAAAAGCCATAAATCATGTGAACAATGATACACACCATTACAAGTAATTTTCTGATCTGGAATTTAAGGGGAATTAAAACTTCAATGCTTAGATTAAAACATCTGGTCATTCAGAAGAAAATTCAACTTTTATGTATTATCGAACCCATGCATGATAATACTCAATGCCAATCCTACATAGAAAAGCTTAACTACTCCCATCTCCATAATGGCAAAATCTGGTTAATGTGGAATGATACTATATCTGTTAATCTTATCTACCATCATGAACAGTTCCTAAATGTTAAAATCAATCACACAGGTTCTAACAATAATATGGAAGCAGTTTTTGTCTATGCCCTTAGAACCAGGGAGGGTAGGAAAGCCTTATGGCATGATCTTAATCTCCTTCCACCTAATGAAACTGTGTACATAGGAGATTTTAACACAATCACCACACTTTCAGAATATAAAGGTCCTAGGTCTCCTAATCTTGGTAGTATTAGGGACTTTCATAACTGGATTAATTTAAAGGATTATAGGAAATTAATACAGTAGGGAACATTTTCACATGGACTAACTCTAGACTTAGAAACCCTACCTCAAAGAGATTAGATAGAGGATTATATACTATACAGTGGAGCAACAAATTCCCAGCATCTTCTATCCAAATCATTAATAGGCAATCCTCTGACCATTCACCTCTTCTCTCTTAGGTGTCATCCTAGGTCCCCTCTCACCCCAAACCTTTTAGGTTCATCAACTCCTGGTTTAATAGGTCAGAGTTTTTGAATTTGATTAGAAATAATTGGTCCATCCCTGTTCCTCAGTCAGGAATGTTAGGTCTATACATTAAATTGATTAGACTTAGAAATTAATAAAGATCTGGAACAAGGAATGTTTTGGTAACATAGAATCCAATGTCACCACTGCTGAGGACAACCTGAGAATGCAGGAAACAGCTTATGACCTATCTCACTCAGATACTGACCTTATCAAACTTAATGAGAAAAAAGGCTTTATTAATAAGAGCTTTAAAGGAAAAGGAAAAATACTGGAAACAAAAGTCAAGAATGAACTGGTTTAAGTGTGGTGATAATAATACCCAGTTTTTCCATAAACCTGTTCGGGAAAAAAACTGCAGATTGCACATCTCTAAAATCAAAACTGTCATGGGCATTGGCTAGATAATTACTCAGAAATCCAAAAAGAAGCCATTGATCATTTTTCTGAACTTCTAACTGAGCCTAATCAACCTGTTGACACCACCTATTATCCTCACTTTCTCAGCCAAATACCTACCATTATCACTGAGCAAGATAATTTCAGCCTCTCTAAACCAGTAACTGAAGATGAACTTAAATTGGTTGTTATGAGTCTAAATAAAAACAGTAGCCCAGGACCTGATGGTTTTTCATGTAAATTCTATATCAAATGCTGGGATTTCATTAAGGCAGACCTAGTAGCTGTTGTAAATGATTTCCTCTCAGGCACAAACATGCCAAGAGGCATCACCAGTACTTGGATAACTCTAATCCCTAAAAAGTCCACCACATCCTCCTTTGATAATTTTAGACCTATCAGCTTTTCAAACGTTGCCAATAAAATTTGCTCCAAGGTCCTCATGGAAAGATTGAAACCCTACATGGAGAAACTGATTTCACCTAATCAATCTGCTTTTATGAAAAAAAGAGATATCTCTGATATTATATTTTATCTCCAGGAAATGATAAGGTTTTTAGACAAAAAAAAACAGAGCTCCCAATTGTATACTTAAACTTGATCTTAAGAAAGCTTTTGATAGGGTTAACTAGAATTTTTAAAATAGTATACTCTGCAGGTTTGGGTTTTCAGGTCCTTTCCTGAATGCAATGATAAACAACCTCTCTCAGGCATATTTCTCTGTTCTTATAAATGGTAACCCGGTTGGTTTTTTTAAAGCCACCCGAGGCATCAAACAAGGTGATCCACTATCCCCCTTTCTTTTTAACATGTTTTCTGAAGCTTTCTCTAGGAGTCTCTCCTTTATCTTCCTGAATAACAACATTCAATACTTCTTTTTGCTTTCTGCCATCACACCTGCCACTCATTTAAGCTATGATGATGACACCATAATTTTTATGCAAGCTTCAAAACCAAATCTGATTAAGATTATCAAATTTTTGAATCTACATCAGGCCAGAAAATTAATTATGAGAAATCAGATTTTTACATTAGCAAAAGAGCCACATATACAAAGATTAATCAGATTAGGACAATCATAGGGATGAAAAAGGGACTTTTCCCTTCAAATACCTAGGCTGTCCAATTTTTAAAGGCAGGACACTAAATAGATATTTCCATCCTCTGCTTGAAATCATAGATAAAAAGCTGAAGAACTGGAAAAATAAATGGCTAAGTTCAGGAGGGAAAATGATTCTCATTCAATCATGTATATACTCCATCCCACAACATATATGGACTGTCCTTAAGCCACTTAGATCTATAATTAAATCTCTGGAAAGGAGAATGTCCAGATTTTTTGGGGTGAATCTAAGGGGAAAAAGAATAAGGTTGGAAAAAATGGTCTGATATAGTTGTTCCTAAAACTCATTATGGATTAGGTTTTCGATCAGTGCAGGCAATTATTGATTCATGCTCACTTAAACTTTGGTGGAAAAGCCAACTGGGCAATACTATGTGGTCCAAGCTGTTATGGTCATTGCCCCAAACTCATAAAAATTCCCAAACTTGGAAGAGAATCTGTCACATTAATGCTTTTGTTGAAAATAATTCTCTGATCATTCATGGCCAAGGCAACTGTGATTTTTAGTCTGCAAACTGGTGTCCTAATGGTCCTCTGATTAACTGTGTTCCTCCCTCCATCAGCTCTACACTCTCCCCTTGCTCAGTAGCTGACTTTAACAAATACTCTATCTTGACTCGGATATCCCCTTTCCTAGAGCATGATACTCTGATTTTTTTTTGCAGGATGCTGAAATTACTCAAGAAAGAGAGGATAAACGTATCTGGAAACCAGAGAAGACTGGAAGGTTTACTTTTAAGTCAGCATACAGAGCTCTCACATACTTAACAGGTGCTTTCCCAGTTACAAAACTGATATGGAACCCCAAGCTACCAAAAAAGATTTATATCTTTACCTGGAAATTGCTAAACTCATTTTTACTTTTTGATGATGTTCTCACAAAATGTGGCTTTAACATTGCCTCAAAATGCCTTGCTTGTAACCACACTGATTCCCTGGAGCATTTTTTTATCAACTGTCATCTGGCTCAATCTATGTGGACTGATACTGCTGCATTTGTGAATTTCAATCTTCCAAATCTTGACAATGTAAGGGACACATTCTTTACTTTTTGGAATTGTAATGATCTGCCAAGAATGCAAAGAGTGATATGTGGATTGTTGCCCTCATTGATTTGTTGGTCCTTATGGAAAGCTAGAAATGCTTTCTATTTCGACAACAAAATTTTTTCTATTGTTCATATAGGCAAGGAAGTTAGAGAACTTATTTATCTATCTCTTTCGACTTCCTCTTGCCCTTTAAACTTCCCCCCAAACATAAGCCTTCCTTTTTCTTCACTGATTCCCCCTCCCCCAGACCACCACCAAAACCGTCCATATCCATTGTATACTGGGAAATGCCAGGGCCTCACCTTATCAAAATTAATGTAGATGCTTCTTGGTCTTCTAACATTGCATCATTTGGCTTTATTGCCAGAGATAATAATGGAATTCCTCACCTAATCAGGTCGGCAACCACCACTGCCAAATCAGCTCTTGAGGCTGAAATAAAAGCTGTTCTATTTGCCTGTCAGATTTGTATCCCTCAGCATACTAATTTTATCATTGAATCTGACTCATTGCATGCAGTTAATATGATTAATGACCCAAGCTGTTCAAAATGGTCACTGTATCCATTAGTCTTCCAAGTACACACTCTCTTAACCAGTGCCACCCTTAAACACACTTTCAGAGAATGTAACTCAGTGGCTGATGGTATTGCTAAACACCAATCCTCTCACCCTATGGAAGTCTCTTTGGATTTATCTAACACCCCTGAAAACATTAAAGGCCTTATCTATCTGGATAGAGTACATACACCCTACATTAGGATCCATAGACATGCCTCCAAGGATGATTGATACTGCTAATTTGTATACTGTCTGCCTCAGGTATGGATGCTATCTACTCAACATCTACATCAGACTACCTTGCTGATCCTTGCATCAGGAATCAGACTCCACACAAGCTTCTGCAGGTTTCAAAACAATAATCTGCAGCTATTCCTGTGCCTGAAATCCTTGCAACACTTCAAGAACAATGGGGACTCATATGCACGGCCTCTCGGCCTGTCTTCTGTTACGACGAAATGGTAGTTGCCTGGCCAAAGTAATGAATTAACACATGGGGTGGAGATTTTTACTTTGGAATTGCAACTACCATAAAAAATATAATCATCCGTAGTTACTAGGTACTAATCATTTTTTTATAGGCAACAATGTTGCCTCAATGGAAAATATGTACAAAGTACTCTTATGTATTGACTCTCTCTTTTAGACTTGGGGAACCTTTATTTATCACCCCACCCTCGGGTGTTTTCATTAAAAAAAACAAAAAAGCTTCAAATTGACACAGTTGCGGAGATAGATAGATACGCCGCATCAGGCATCCGCGACGGACCTAGCAGACGTGCACGTGACACCAACTGCTCCATTCAACAAATCCATTTGCACACGTGTCGCCCAACAAAGCGACAACGTTACTTCATCAACAAGGACTTTATTTTGTATTTAATTTAAGGAGTATTATCAATTCCGTGGACCCCACCAAAACCCGGATTTGAGAAAAACCAACCCCTGGGCAGCTGCTTTTTCGCTCAAAACATGCAATTTTGGCCGCCCGTTGTGCTCCCACTTTTCAATCCATTTTCCTCCTAAACGGCGGCGTCTTCTTCTAATTTCTAAACACCATGATTCCATAATTGAATAATACAAGAAGATAAAGGTTACAGGAAAGACGAAAAATCTTTGGATTCTGTAGCAATCGGAGTTTGTATTATCTGGTTTTCGACTTTCAAGGTTGGTATCGCAATTTAACCTCAATTCTGCTGTTGTTGATATTTTTTCTAAAATTTGGGATATTGTTCAGAATACATGCTTGTTTCTGTTGTTTTTAATTCGTAAGGGATTGTGGGGTTTTAATGTCTGTTTAATTGTTGGGGTTTAGTGGTTTGCTGTTTTGGGATCTTTTGATGATTTGGCTTGGGTTTATGAAAAATTTATGGATAGAGGAAAGTGGGCTCCTGAATTGATGTTTTTTTGGAATGGATATGGTTGTTGTTGGTCTTTGTTGGAATGAAATTGAAGATTATGTGCTGGAACTGGTTTCAGTAATCATCTTCGCAGTATTCTATTATAATAGAGTGATTCCAATATAGCATTGCTCTCCCTGTAAATGATTTGATAACCAGAATTAACATGTTTTAAAAGGGCATGTATTCATATAGTGGTTCCAATTTTGTTTGGTGAAGTATACATATGTTGAAACTAGTAGGTTTGTTGTGAGGAAAACTTCTAGAAGAGAGTTTTGGATAGAAGGAAGAGGGTTTTTGCCCTGTTGCTTAGTCTGACCAGGACTATTGTGAATTTGACAGGCATATGGCTATCTGTGAGCACGATCCTGATGTTACTCGGTGGGGGCTCCATCATCTACTTGATGTTTGTGCTCCCAGTAATGGTGGTTCTCCCCAAACCGTTACTGGCTATGATAGGGACTTGTCTGAAGTTGCATATGTCAGAGAAGATTACTGTCATAGTGATGAGATGCTTGCGCGTGCTTATCAAGAGGAACTGTCACGAGTTGCTGCTGCACAATCGTTCAGATCTTTAAGCTCTGAGGATGACCCTCAACAAACGTCGGTTCTTGCGCAGGATTGGTCTAACTCTTCAGGTAGGCACTGCAGCTCGGTCATGCGATGGCCTTAAAATTCCTTTTTTTTTTTTGGAACTCGTTTTGATATGAGTCTCTGGATTCTAGATTATCCAAGAGATCAGTATGGTGCTGACTACCCAGAACACTTTAAGGCATACCCCAACCTTGAAGGAACACCTGTCATGCAATGGGATGAATCAGGCTCACCCGAGATAGAAGATGATTCTATGCTTGATGGAGAAGTAGGAAAAAGGTTGAATCAGATGTGTCCTGTTCCTGTAAGTTCATCTTCTCCTGATCCATTTAACATTTAAGAAGATTCTACAATTGGTTTGATTATTTTATGTTTTTTATAAGGTAAAACCACCAATGGTGGGGGGTATTTCATTAGGGCCCCAAACCTATATATGTGCTGAAACACTTGTAGTTTGAACAATTGGTTTGATTAGTATCTCTAGTTGGAGAAGCAATGCATTCAAATTTTTTAACGGGCACCACTTTTTCACAGCTTAATGTAGATGATATCTTCTAATTGTTTAGCATAACTTTTCTTTTTTCAAAAAAAAATAAAGTTAAATGGTTAACACTAGTTTGATTTTGTGGCCTTGAGTCTACTTCTTATATTTCATCTTTGGTTTTCAGATTTATATTTAGTATGATTAAGGTGCATTTCTTCTGTTTTGTCTTTATGGTTGGTTTTATTGTATCTTGCTTTTCCCGTTTTTCTAGTTGGCTCATTGGATACTTCGGTAATTTAAATATTTTCTCGCATATCACTGGTGATGCAGCATGTTCCTAAAATTAATGGAGAGATACCTACTGTTGATGAAGCTACATCTGACCATCAACGGCTACTAGACAGGTAATTTAGAGATGCTCTCCTTTCACAGGCCTCATTTACCAGAGTCTGGTTGTGATGGACCTTTTGCTTTACCGTCTCTTTCGTGTTACTTCCCATGCTAACTTTTCTGAGTGGAAAAAAAAAACAGCATGATAGCTTGGGCATAAGATATTGACAGGGCTAAGTTTTTTGTTGGTTTGCTGGTCCTAAATATCTGCTGTCACTTAGATATCTGAACTTCAAAAGTTCTCTCTTAACTATTTCTCTCGCTTACTGTAATTATGATAAATGTATGTATCTTCTTTTGTTTGTGAAACCCTTCATAAGTATGTACTATATTTAAATTTATTTGCTAGTTTCTGTTTCTATGATAAGCTTATGTAGTATAGTCTGAGGCATGAATGAAAAATGATTGCCCGTTCTAGGTAGAATTCCAGATTGGGAAGTCTAGGACTTAAGCTTTTCTTTTCTTGTCATCCATATTGCTCTAGTCTCAGTCTTTGGCAGAATATTGAACCCTTGTAACATATAAGGGGGTAGTGGTGTTTTTCTTTGTTGACTGTTATGCTTTAAATGCATTCCTTTTAAAATTTCCTCTTGAATTTCTTTTTATTTAGTTAATTTTCACTTTGCCATCCTCAATATTTTATTTGAAGAACCATTTGATTCTTCACTAACTCTAATAGCCCACGTCTTGCACTCTCTCCAGATTGCAATTGTATGACTTGGTTGAGCTGAAAGTTTCGGGAGATGGCAATTGCCAGGTTCGTCGTATAATACCTTTTGATTAATTTGAATAGTTAGAGTATTCTTTCAAAAAGTGTTAAGTTTGATGATATTTTAAAATTTTATTGCAATAGAGTAATTGCTGAAACTTCTTAAAGAAATGATTATTTTCCCATCTGTTTCTCGGGTTAAGATAGATTTGAAAAATATTGAGAGGCAAAATTTAGAATTCCTGAAAAATAATTCTCTTGTTAGTTGGATAATCATAATAATTTATGAGAAAATCTCAAGAAAGGCGGCATTTCCTTAAACTTATGGACAGTCCACAGTGACTCTTACCTTAAATGTTGTAATTTTTATAAAATTTAAATATTGTATTTTTAAAGTTAAAACAAGTATAATATGTACTTGAATGTGAAAATATAAAAATATATAATATAAAATAATATTTTCTAAATTTAGTACTCCCTCCGTCCTACTATAAATTGCTTAATTGTTTTTTTGGGAGTCAAACTTTTTAACTTTGACCGTAAATATCTCTAGTTGCCTATAATAATGCCGCATAAAAAATTGATATTTAAAAACTAGATGTTAAGATGAATCTAACAATATCTCATATGATATTTTTATTATATATAGATTAATTTATATTTACAGTCCAAGTTTACAAAGTTGGACTCCCCAAAAAGCAACTAAGCAATTTATAATGGGATGGAGGGAGTGTGTAATTTAACAAATGCAGAGTAGAAGGTAAAAAATAAGTGGCCTTGTGTTCCATTTCATATCTCTGACATATTGCTACTATCTGTCATGATTTCTCTATTCTGATGGTATGCTGTATTTTCTCCTTCTAATGCTATAATTTCTCCTTTTGTTGTATTTTTAGTTTTGTAAGTATTCTTTTTCAAGCTTATTAATGTGTAGTTGTTGAGTTATCAATCTACTTTCTGTTTATTTTTTGCAGTTCCGGTCCTTGTCAGATCAAATATATCGTACTACTGAGCATCACAAATTTGTTAGACAGCAAATTGTCCAGCAGGTATGTCTCTGGAAATTTTACGTGCTGTAGGTAGGAGATAAATATAGAGTATATAACTAGTCCTTGTCATAAATTTGTATTTGTTGAAAGCTGATATAATCTCTCTGTCAATCACAGCTGCAATCTCATCCAGAATTATATGAGAGCTATGTTCCCATGGCTTATGATGAGTACTTGAAGAGAATGATAAAGTAGGATATTGATCTGTACATAATTCTCATTCTTGATGTTTAATTGTTCATCGCAAAAGTATTGTTTCAGTTTTTCCTAGTTTATTTCGTATTAATACAAGTTAAATTATTCAGAAATGGTGAATGGGGTGATCATGTCACACTGCAGGCTGCAGCAGATTCGGTAATTTGCATTACTCTCCTTCTTTATAACTAGACGTATCTGAACTCTTTTAACGGAAATTTACTCTTGTATTGTTTAAAATATGAACAACCATGTAAAGATTAAAGGGCAGCATACTTATAAACTGGTCTTGAGTTTTTTCCAATGGTGGGATACCAATTTGTGTGAACTGTAAACAGTAATGTTCCCTGATCACATAGTGTGCCCTTTGGGGGTAGTGGATGAATTATGTTGTTTCACTAGGAAAAAGTTTTTGTATGAGATGTGAGCTTATGCTTAGGCGAACTCATATTTAATTTTCTTCTATTTCTTTTACGCTACTATCTAAATCATTACTGATGCTCTTATAATCTAACCCAGTATGGTGTGAGGATACTTGTGATTACATCTTTCAAAAACACATGCTACATTGAGATTCTTCCTCAAGACCAAAAGTCGAACAGAGGTAAGTTTTTTCTTGCTACTTGTCTTGTGGTGATCTTACTGAGGTTCTAATTGATGAATCAGAATAATACAGGAGACTGAGTAATAAATGTTTTTGTCACAGTTACTATGTTTTTTGTGGATCTCTACTATTCTGATTGAAGATTAATAATCCAATTCATTTGATTTTGCCCTTTAAGTGCCCTTTTACAGTTAATTTTTGGAAGTATTTCCGTCAATGTAAGTTTATGCTGATACGATTCTTTGATGTTTAATGCAGTAATAACTTTGAGCTTTTGGGCAGAAGTACACTACAACTCCATATACCCACCCGGAGGTAAGCATGTCTTATTGACTTGTAGATATTCTGAGAAAAAGATCTTAGGAAAACAATACCATCTGGCTCCTCGGACTCCCTTTTAAATCCCTGCCACCCCTTAAGACTCTTAGCACCATTCCAGTAGCTTTCTCTACGCCATTCTTTAGAGTGGGCTGAAACGCTTTCCATTTTGATGTTGTTATTTGCAGAGTTTCCTGTGTTAGAAACCAAGAAAAAGAAGAAGTGGTGGTGGCCTGTGATTTAAATCCACAGCTCCATTTTCAGCCCCATAAATGTAGTCAAAGTTTTAGACAATGCGTTGTTTTACACTGCTGAGTTCTCTATCTTCTATGATCATCAGCCTAGGGATGAGAGAAACACAGAGTCTGGTAAAATGCGTCGCGATTCAATTTGAGATCAAGTCAAGGGCAAAAGCTGTGTGATGGACGTTTTGGTTTCGCTGACTGTCGGATTTACCTGTCTTTTCTTGTACATATAACACTTTTCTTTGTTGAGGAGCTATGTATTGTTTTTGTACATACGTGGTTTTCAGCTTTTGGTAGCTTAGCTTAGTACAATCTAAGTAACTGAGTTAGATCAATAAATCCTTAATTGTAAGGCTTTGAACAAATTTACAGAACCTAATAGTCTCCATTTTTGACACTAAAAGTTTGACAGTTTTTTGAAATGTGAAATGAGTGGAGGGAATTGAAGGAAAAACAACATGAGTAATTGAAATTAATCTAGTTTTATCAAAATTGGTAAGTATCATAATGAAGAAACATTTTTATGGAAAGCAACAAAAGAGGAATAATTATTAAACAAATCAAATGATTCCATTTGATTTGAAACAAAGAAGACTATGAGGCCATCTATAATGATGAAATTTGATTAGAGTGAAAGGGAGAGTGGAGGGGTTTTTTTTTTCTCACTCGACAGAGCATATGAAACGCATCTTTTCTATTAGTATTTTTGTTTTAAGAAATTTAACAGGTTTTATAGAACCTTATAGGTGATTTTGATTATCAATTTTCAAACTACAGTGGTGGTCCATGAAGATAGAAGTGTACTAGTTTTGGATTCAAGGGTTTTATTTGTTAATGGTGCAACTATAATATTTTCTAGAGGACATTCACAATTATTTAAAGACTAATTAATTAAAGACTAATTTGGTTCTCGAGGCTAAAACTGCGGGTAATCGGTCAGTAACATTATGATATTAAATCTTTTGGTCCCTAGAGACGGTTTTCAGGTAAAGTCAACGATAAAATTGGTCAAAATAGTAAAATGACCATTATACCCTTGAGTTTAAAAAAATAAAAAAGAAAAAAACCTTCTCTTCCGTCCTCGCTTACTTTGATCACCGCCTCGCCTGCTCCAATTGCTCTCCCAGGAATCCTCCTCCGCCACCGCTGTTGGCCTTCTCCTTCTTCTTTTGGTCGTCGCTCAACACTTTCCACCGATCTCGGCAACAGTTTCCACCGCTCAACACTGATCTCCCTTCAGATTTCTCAAATCTTCGAGAATTTCATCGTTTGTCTCTCTCAAGCGCAGAGCCCCGCCAGGGAATCAGACCCGCCTCTACTGGGGCTTTTCATTTGAGGCGGAGGGCTTCAGCCCGCCAATTACTTGCTCGAACTCCAAAGCACGGCTGGGTTTAGTGGCGTCGGGGTTGGTTGGTGTTGGGTCAGGGATAATAGGGTTTCATGGTGGCAACGAGGCTTGGTGGTGGCGGGTTTGAGGACCAAGCTGCAGCGCGAACGCTTGGCGAATTTCTTCGGCGACGATCTGGCGGGGCGAGGGAAGCAGAGTTGAGCAGGGAGATCAAAGAAGACGAGTGGAGATCAGACCGGAGGAAGAAGACGCGTGGCCTCACGCGCTACTATTTTAGACCAAAAATTATCAGCGCGTGGCTTCACGCGCATTTTTTAAATTCTGATTAATTTTTATTTTTGAGGTTTTTTTATTAGTAAAATTGCAAAAATACCTCGGGCTATAACGGAAAACCATTTGATCCTACCTGAAAACTGCCTCTGGGGACCAAAAGATTCAATTTTATAATGTTACCGGATGACTAAATGCGGTTTTGGTCTCGGAGACCAAAAGAAGGTATCGGTGAACACGTAAACAACCAAAAAACCAATGTAGGCTTATTTAAATGGACGTTCAACACATTCAGATAGTGCATCATTGATGTTTATATTGTCTAGTTGATGTAGAGAAACATTCATAAAGGAGATTTAGTGAAGGAGATCCATGCACAACTTTCCCTCTCAGCCTGATTTCCTTCCTAGGCATACAAACTCTCGATATTACAAAATCTTCTGAATACTGCACACATCATACATTCATACTCTTTTTCTTCCAACCTCAAAACAAACTGAAAGAGGACATGTTGCAACTTCCGGCAGTTTTGGCAGAGCCTAAGAAAGAAGGTCAAGAACTATCGGCCGAGCAAAATCCTGCTAAGCTGCCTGCACAAGGGATCTATTTACTGCGAACAATTCAAGTAGATGACACTCCCATATGCTTCTCTGTGAATGAAATCGAATGGTATCAGAGTGGTTAAACAACTGCGTTAAGTAACAGACACCGGAAAGACATTTACCTCCTGAGGAAATCAGCTTTTCAATGCGAGAAACAATGTGCTTCCCGTATGTGAACTTCTTCAAAATATACAGGTGCACTTTGATGCGCGAGATGATCAGCTCGCGGCTTTGGTCATCACAGGTTTCAAGAACCTTCTGCACCACATAGTTCCCGAAGGGATCTTTCATCATAGCCTGCGCGATTCAGTTCATCGAGTGAGGAAATTATGAAACGCGAGACTGACTGTGATAACATGTTAAGTTTTTGCAGCCTACCTGTAATGGCTCATTTTCCTCGGTTGAACCAAGTATCTCATTGATCAAGAGTTGGCGCTGTTCAGGGCTGCCAAAAGTCAAGCACTTCTCGATAACATTTGAAGCGAATTTCTGCTGACTCATCTTCACAATCTGCCCAGCAAGCTTTGCGATGATTTCAGAGCGCTGATGAGGTTTTCCGTGTTGCAAGACATGCTAAACAAAAGCAATATCATGAGCGTGTGTGTTACAGAGAGGCAAAAAACACTACAGAAGCAATTGTTCACCTGAATTACATAGTTTCCATACTGGTCTTGTGCTAGGGTACATGCAGATTCCATTATCTCATCCATGATGGTTTTCTGAGTGTTTGGATCGGCGCTGTGTTCCAGGACCCTCTGAAATCAAGAAAAGGCATAGAATGTATTTAGAAAACGGCATCCATAAGTGAAGCGAAGATGAATGGCGAAACCAAACCTGAATGACTCGACAACCATAAGGATGGATGGATAAGGTCACAACTTGTCCATAAAAGGATGAGATGATGAATTGAATGCGCTCGTGTGGGATGCGCTCGATGCATTTCTGGATAACATGATTGCCATTCTGATCATGGACGCATTTCATGACCGAGCCTTTGAGCTCTGAAACCAGCTGTGTTTGCTGATCCGTGTCGACCACTTCCAACGCCTACACTCAGAAACACGAAGTTGTTAAATGCTTCAAGAAAAAAACACTTGGAGAACAAAAAAGGCTTTACTGCTAACCTTTTGAATTACTCTGCAGCCATACATTTGGAGACTGAGAGTCAAAACATGACCAACAAGCTGATTCGCTAAGTCTCTTGTTTGACTTTCCGTCCCATGTTGAAAGAGCTGTAATAACATTAGAGTAACGAATGCATCAATGACTTCCAAAATTTTAATTAGCATTACTTGATGACAAGAAAAGATTACCTTTTGGATGACATAGTTGCCAAACACATCAGTCATTAAACCTCGTGAGTGCGCGATGATCCGAGGGAATATCTTAATCTTTTCCTCTGTGGAGGCAGTTTCTAGCTGCTGCTGAATAAACCGGCTTCCATACTGATCCATGCTATAAGACGACGAAAGAGATGAAAGTTAGAGAAGAAACAAACTCCTAGCTGAACCAAATTAAATAGAAAGATTTACACGTACCTAAGTTCAACAACATGATCGATAACATGTGAAAGCTCAGGAGACCTGCCCTTGTTGTTCTTCAGTTCTTCTAATAATGTCGACACTGGACTCCGTGATCGCGGAGACCCTCCTACTTGATTCTTCAGTGTACCAGGCATCCGCAAAATCTGCTCATTCAGAAAATTGTAGATTTCAGAATCAAATGTAGGATGAACTGGGATTTGATTTCCACGATACATCACATGCTGGCCGAATACAGGATTCCCAAGCTGGTGGTTTATATTTCCAGGATTATAGAGGAGGGGCAACTGCAACTGCTGCTGCTCCTGTTGCGCGAGGAATGCTTCGATATACATTCTCTCCAACTCGCGCAAATCAGGATGAGATGAGCCGATGTAGCCTCTTCCTGGAGAATGATTTCTTGGCAATGCTGGTGGAGAATGAAGGTTAGAATGACTAGGGATGCCACTTCTCCATAAGCTATATCCATTCGGATTAGTACCCCAGTGTGAACCTAAAATAAATCAAGCAAAAAAAGTTGAAATGAAGAACATTCAGACTGGAAAAGACTAATGACATGCATGACAATGAAAGCTCACTAGTTACTCGTGAACAAACAGAAAACTTCTTTTAGAGAAACAATTACCTTGATCACGCATAGCAAAATCAGGACTGAATCTAGACTGTAGATTTGCTAAAGAAGCAGATCTTCTTGGAAGATTCACTTCTCTGTCAAAGTTAATGCTGTGATAATTAGCTTGTGGTGCGATTCTGTTTCCCCAAGCAAACTCATCAAAGTTGGCAGCATTGAGCAAATTATGAGCCCCGGAATTGTGAACAAAATGCTGATGCAGATCCTGGTTATGGCCATTCGATAAAGACATCTGAGTTGGAGAATGTAAAGCAGCACCTTCACTTTTAGGGAAAGAAGCAAGAAGATGAGAAATATCCCTGTCATTCGTAGAAAGATTGCGTAATTTTGCATCAAGAAATCTCAGCTCCTCTTCGACAGAAACTTGGCCAACCATAGCAGGAAACCTGGGCGAGGATTCCCTCGCTGATGGAAAGGTACCAGGGATAACTGCACTTCTAGAAGAAACGGGCAAAGGCTGCCTATGGCGCGAAGCCTCAGCGAGTTCTGCTATATTTTGCAACTCTGATGAGGAGGATTCGGCTACACTACTTGTATGCAAGGCATCACCAATTGAATTATGGCTTGAAGGCCTCGAGAGACGACCTGATGATGTTGCAGGTTGGCTACCTTCTCCCTGTAACAGGATAACAGACACAAATAACTTCTGCTTCTATCACCATATACTAAAACAAGACATTCAAACAACACATCATATGCTCCTAGCGCTCACATACGACAAAGTTATGCATCCTAAAACCAAAAGCTACACAATCATGGATATTTAGCACCCTCTCATCATAGTTAACAATCCAATCCAAGAGCCGAGCTACAGCTACGATTACAATTATCAACTCTAAACTCAAGAAAGATTAACCACGCGTAATAAGTCAGTGCAAGTCACCTAAGTCCCTTATATGTTAATGGAAAACAAGTTGCAAGACTATGACTACAACAACAAGAAGACAATCGAAATAACCATCACAAAAAGAATAATCTTCATACAAAAGGGAAGAATTTGAGGATGCGAACTACAGTACCTGCACTATATCTGCAAAACTCTTCTTCCTTGAACCCATTGCAGGTTTTGGTAGCCCTGAAGAGCTTCCTTCAAGAAAGTCCGTAGAATTCTTACGCGAGAGGTTTCTGACAGCAGCCTTCCTCAGTTCCATCAAATCATCCTCAACCTTCTGCAAAGACAACCGTGGCTGCAGCAACATCGAGTTTCCACCATCACCAACCAAGTTCTGATTCCTCAGGTCCCCAGAGCCCCCGATAGAGGGCCCTCCCGCCTGAACCCTCTGCGCGATTCGCCAGTCCTCTCTAGACAACAATGGAGGAGGCAACCTAGGATTAAGATTCTCATTCGAGTAATAGTACGCCAGATACACAGGGTGTGATCTAATCTCTTCCTCACTCAAAGCACCACCACCACCACCACCACCACCACCATGAGATGCGAAGTTCGGGTCCTGCAACATACTTCCAGCAGCACTGAAAGCTCCCTCGACTGTCGGAGGAGCACTGCCACTCCTGTGAAGACTCTGATCCCTCTCGCCGCCCCCTCCACCGAATAAATTAAGGTTTCTTTGCCTCTCTTGATGCTCGTCCTGTAGCAGCAACAACTCGAGCTCATTAGCCAGACTATTGTTGTTGTTGTTGTTCTGAACATCCCCTCTTGAGTTTGATCTTCCCAACGGCACATTCTTGTCACTACTCCAACCCTCATTAACCATCTCTTCAATCCCTATTCCAACAAAAAAAAGAACCTTAATAGAACATTTTACGCATATTAAACAGCCACAAAATTATTACAAATGCTCCCAAACAAAAGTACAACAATGAAAACATGCATCTTGTCTAAATTATCATAGTCCTTTGGAGAAAATGAGAGAAAAGTAGAATGTGTACCAACCTTGGTGCAGTTGAACAGAACCGAATGGGGGAGCGTGAACAATTTTTTTTTCTTGGGGGTTTAATTCTGTCAAAAAGAAATTGTAAACTCAAAGGAACAAAAAAGGGGGGAAAAAGTTGATACTTTTCTGGGAAAATTAACAGAATTGAAAATCTCCCCACGCAGAGGAGGAAATCCCCGAAAAGGGGATGAAGAAGAAGAAAAAGAAACAAGAAGAAATTTCGGAGACTTGAATTTGGATTAATTCATGTAAATGAATCAAATGTGGATTACTTTGGAATTTGTTATTGGTTGTGATAATCCAGTTATCAATATGTTATTAAAACTTTAAGGATTTGGTGAATACGCAATCATATTTTGTAAATTTGGAGATATGAGATTATTGAAATGCTCTACTTATTTATAGGGGTAAGAATTAGCGTGCATTTAGGTAATCTTTAGTTGCTTTGATCATAGTACGTGCATGGAATCGAATTTTGTTTATTTATGGGAGATTTACATCCCAGTCCCTAAATTTGCCCCAAACTACATCACGGTTCATGAAACTTGAGCGAGTATAAAGTGACCCCTTATATGTTTATCAAAATTAATTGTCTGCAACAAAATAAAACTTTACAATATTGTGAAAAGAGAGAAAAGAAGAACAAACTTTAAATGCCAGACACAAAATTCAGGGAAGAACAAACTTGCCTTCGAAGGTTTCCTCTTTAATGGCAGTCACAACTTCATCAAAGGGAAAAATACTCAAGAAACCTAAACCCAATCAATTCTATCCCTTTAGAAACAATGTAAACGGAACAATATCTTTGCAACTGAAAATGTACATCCCACAGCCAAAAAACTATGTATATGGTATACCAACGAGAGTCAAAATAGGCGTTTTATTCTTTGCCCGGAATAATGTAACAGGAGGCGTCTCCATCCCCAACCTTTCACGACATTTACAACAATATGCTTGTGTGGATCATTCAAACACAATGCCAATTTCTAATACTTGCCTGACATATCACAACGGGTATGCATTTTCAATCATTTCGCGGATCTCATTAACTACTAAGTGTGCTTTGTGCCCTCCAATCACCTCTTCTTGTTTCTCGCCATCTTTCCACAACTGCAAGCAGGTGATTTTCAAAATCATTTAAAGATGAATGCATTACGCGTATGAAGAGTCTAGAAGTCTATTGGATTCAACTGGAGTTACCTGTATGGTGGGCATTTTCTACCGTGTCGGAAGTCAAGTACAAGAGACATGAAAGGGAAGAAGTTAAGTTCCTGTCAGCTTTTCTTCAAATTCCAAAAATGAACTTAAAAGCACAGAAATGGTAAATGGCATCGAAAGTCCACCATGCAAATACTGCTCTAGTACATGAAGTAGTGTGTTCAAGATTTTAGATAGCAACATTCGAATCTTCAACGAAGTAAATAAGCTTATCCAGGATGAGAAATATTTTAAGATGGTTTAGACATGTGAGTAGGAGATCCGTAAATGCTCCATACAAGAATGCAAAACTGATGAACATTCACTGACATCAGAAGGGCATGGAACAAGACAGAAAAAAATGATGCAGAGAAAACTTAAAAAGAAGAAAACTTTACAATAAAATGAAACCACATATTTTGACTGAATACAACAGCAAAATAATATACATATAGTCAATCTCATATACCAAGATGGGACTGAAGTTCCTCCATTACTGTAAAAGGTTCAGAGTAGGAGAGGAAAATGCTCAGTACAAAATATTTGTTATTCATTACCAAGTTCTACTTCTGCATGATCCTTATAGAGCGAAAGGGTCCTCGGTTAAAATGAATCAGCACAGAAATGTGGTTATGCACAACCCCCTTAGCAACTGATCAAATTCACTCTTAGGGAGAAAAAATTTGCAAGCGTTCTCAAGTTGTCTTCAAGGATTTAAAAGGGAAGCTTACGGTGATTCCTGCTCGAACAACAAGCTTGTGGGAAACATTGTTGACATCAATATCAAAGAAGCGTATTCTGCATCAGCAAAAAACACACCATTACTCAAGGACATTCTTACAGAGAGGGGGGGTCATAAAACCTGAAATCCCCTCATTTGTTTTGGCATTAATCCAGAATAGCTGAGAAGCAAGAGCTACGAACATGTGCCAGGACTGGTAAGAGTCCAAAATCATCATTCACAGCGATGTAACTAAGTCTTAATAATGTATCTCTGGCCCTTCCCATGAGATACTAAACAAACATAAAAAGAAAGAAGCTGAGTGGACCTAAAACAATGGAGAAAAACACCTATCTACTTCCGTAACATCTTTTAAAAAATTAAATCCATGTGAAAGCTAATCATATCAAATAGCTGCATCAGAAAGATCAAAACAAGTTCTTAAAGGTGTGAGAATAAGATATCTTTACATTCATATCTACGATAGCTGCATCAGACATTTCTAGGATCAAGATTTCAATTAATGGAAGAAAAGGAGGAGAATTGATTGAACAAGACACATTTCAACAACTTTACCCATACTGACAAATAACAACAGAATAAAAACTAGAGGTGGCAACTAACCTTGGAAAGTACTCGGCAGCTAATTTTTCTAGTTTGGGTTTCAAATATATACATTTCCTGCACCAGCCTGCCATCCTGCAATCAGCATAATTCTAAATTCTGTAAGTTCGATTTTCTACTCTCGGGGAGAATTCTATTCTAGATAAGGTAAAGCAAGACACATGATGACAGCAAGGGCAAATATAACTCCACATAAATGCACATAAATTTAATGCTGAAAGCAATGAACAGCTTCCAAATTCAGATCCATAGAAGCAATGGGCAGAATCTACTTCCGAGAAATTATGACGTGTTGTTTCCGTAATCAAGTCTACCAACGTTATAAAAGATATCAAATACCAAAATGTGCTCTTTAATAATATCTATCCCTAAAACCTTCCAATTCACATATATTACTCACTCAGTTACCAAACAACTTGTACAAACCCTGAACATTGAAGCTTCAGCCGTACCAGCAAAACAGAAGTTCTCATCTCACTCACTCGTCATCTTTTCCAATAGACTTTCTCCTTTCACTGTCCCGTTCATTTAGTAATAACTATACTAGTATACATATTTTACTCTATTTACCAGTACCACGGTATCACCCCACAGACTGGGTAAGTAGCATTACATTTAACGGTAAAAATGATAACTTTCACAAACAAACATGTGACTTTGTTGCATAAGAAACAAACACCCTTGGTTAAGCAAGAAGACACATACAAATAACAAGAAAATGAAACCAAAAATGCAAACTCTCACACAAATATTGGCATACCAGATGATTACAACAGGTTCTTGGCGCTGTTGAGCTTCACCTACGATCCGATCGAACTGGGTTTCGCTTAGAATAGACTCCGGTACTATTGACATCGGCAAATTGTCCAAGGATTGAATGCCCCCTTCCTTACTGCTATTCACCGCCAAAATGGTCCTACCTCGAACATTCCCACCGCCATTTAATCCAAACCTCCCAGTTTTATTTGATTGAACTATTGCACTTGGAAGCAAACAAAAATATTTATTCTCTAATCTCGTGGGCTCCCTTCTGGGCAGAATCTGTACCGCCGAAGAAGAACATGACCTGACTATGTCGGACATTTTCCTGAATGGGAAATAATGATTGTTGAGGAATATCCTTAAACCCTGGAACGGTTGGTGGGGCAATTTGCGGGAATACAAATCACTGGAGAAGGATCAAACTTTTGCAAGATCTTTTTTCGTGTGCTACCTTGCCTTCGTCCTTCTAGCTTTTCTCCAATTTTTAGTTTTTAAAAATCTTTATTTATATTTTTTGAGACTAAATTGTTTTTCTGATTCGTGACGTAGTATTTTATACCATGTTTTGGTCCTCTGTTGCAAAACAACCCTCGATAGGTATCCCACAAATTTCATTACGATTTGTTTGGTCCCCAAGGTAGTTTTCAAGGTGGTTTTCAGGTGGGTTCAAAGATCAAAAGATGGTATAAAATCATATGTTAGCGACCAAAAAAATAATTTAGTCTACTTGAAAACCACCCGTAATCTGGTTTGGGACCAAAAAAATAATTTAGTCTCTTTTGTTCATCACAAAGTTTTGTTTTAGACTGAATAACTGGGTTATTTTATAATTGATATAACTAATGAAAATATTTGATATTTGTTTTTATTTACTGCAATGATACTCATATAATTTTGAAAAACTTTTAACGGTAAAGTGCATAACTAACCCTATTAAATTTCGGAAGTGCAGATATGACCTAAAACCTGAAAGTGTGAAACTAACCCTAAGTTTTTATTAATTGTACAGTTATACCCATTTTGCTCAATTCCAGCGTTGAATCAATGAAGTAAGTTGTTAACCATACATAGAAAGACATAAATACCCTTGGGCTCAAAACAAAATTTTTTATGATCATTCTACCCTTAGACACTCTGCCACTCCGCCACCTCGCCGTCGTCACTTTGCCATTGCGCCTAAGATTTGTCATGCCACGCCAACCAGAACCATCACCCCTGCACAGAAACACCACCTCCCACCAGAATCTCTAACCCTGTCATCATAGCCCCGCCGCCCACCCCCGCTAGAACCACCTACTCTGCCAAGAAACCCCAGCCCCGCCACCTTAGCCCCAATGCCCAGAACCCCTAGCCTCGTCGCCCACCCCCACCACCAAGCACCCTAGCCCCCAACGCCCAGAACCCTAGCCTCGTTGCCCACCCCCACCACCCAGCACCCTAGCCCCATCCCTCATAAACATTAGCCCCTTCATCCTAGCCTGGTCGCCCACCTCCACTGCCCAACACCCCACCTCGCCCACTGTCACCCTAGCACCACCGCCCCGCCTAGAAGCCCTAGCCTCGTCGCTCACCTCTGTCGCCCAGCACTCTAACCCTGCCGCCCAGCTTCGCCCAAAACCCTAGCCCGCCATCTGCGTCGCCCACCAGCCCGCCCTAAACCCTGTCAGAGTAGCGCCGTTATGTAGCCCAATTCGGCCGTTATGAAGATTGGGAAACCACCATCTTGATCGACTCGAACACGCCCTTCTCACCCTAGAGCGCGCCGAGAGCTTTACTACAGCCAGGAAACCACAAGGCTCCGAGACTGGGTGGCACTAATCGTCTGTCGGCGATATTGGCGACAATACAAAGAAACAACAAAGTCCACCACGTCGTCCTCTGTTTCATGCCCCGAGTTCGCCACGGCGTCGCACTGGAGTAAGATCTGGGAACAGAAAGAAAGAAAAATGGGGAAAAGGTATTTGTTTGTTAAGAAGTTGGGAGGGAATTGCAGTATTTTAATATATATATTTTTTGAATATTTTAAAGTAAAGGGTATAATGGTCATTTCAACTATTTTTGGCCAATTTGGCCGTTGACATTTCATCAACGAATTCCAGGGTTACATTTGCACTTTAAGATTTTACAAGGTTATATCTACTCTTTTGAACAAAACATAGGGTAAAAACACACCTTTTCTAACCTTTTAAAATGTATTTAAATATATATATATATATGTGTGTGTGTGTGTGTGTGCGCGCACGCGTGGGTAAAATGCATTCATACCTCCCAGGTCTTGGGTTTGTCCAAATATACCCCCAACTTTTTAAAAGTGCACATATACCCCTTGGCTGGCAGTGACTAAATAACTCATACGCTTATAGTAGGAGATCGACATTGACCGGACCTAAAATGACCAAAAATACCCCTAACCTTTTAAAAGTGCACATATACCCCTTTACTGGCAGTGACTAAAAAACTCATACCCTTATAGTAGGAGATCGACCGTGACTGGACCGAAAATGACCAAAAATACCTCTACTCTATTTTCAATATAGTTTTGGACAATTTTATCCCCGGAGTGGGCTCCACCATTAGAAAATGAACAGGAATTCCAGGGTTATATAAGCACTTATTTCAAAATTCCAGGGTTATATCAACACTTGTTTTAAAATTTAAGGGTTATATCAGCACTTATGTTTTATACACTTATATTACTTCGTATCGTTATCATTAACATCCAATTAAATACAAAATAAGTTTGAACGATCAAATTTCAAGAACAATCTCGTCTCCTTGCTAGCAAATCAGAATCTACGCATATAATTAGTATAACACATACAAATTAGTTTAGACAATCAAAATTCAAAATAAACCCGTCTCTTTAGGAGTTGTGGGTTTAGGTTATGGTTCTCCGGTGTGGCTGGGCAATGGTGATTTGCGACGGGAGAGCTGGGCGGGTTTTGGTGGAGGTCTGCCCCACATCCGCCCCAATGGGGCTGGTATGGATGTAGTTTTCACAGGGATGGGACGGGTATGAGTATGAAAATTGATATCCGCCATGGATAGTGGCATGGATATTAATTCATACCAGCCTCACTGTACCCGTTATGTACACACTAATTTATTTTATACTAAACTATTATTTATCCATAATGCACATGTTTTACGTTTAATATTTGATGTAAATATTATTTAACTTTAAATATTAAAATTTCTAATTTTAAAGTGAAATTTAGGTGTTTTTTGGAGATATAAATGGGGTGAGGAAAATGGACATGAAGTGGGTACGGTGACCCAAGTGGTTGATGTGGCGGGGTGGATTAAATAATACCAGATGGGGCGGGATGGATTTTAATGTTGTACCCGCCATGAGTGGTGGGACGGGTATGAGTATGAAAATTTTAGGTGAGCATAAGTATGGTGGTAACATAATTCGCACCGGCCCCGTCTCATTGTCATCCCAACCCCCTCCAATTTTTGAATATTGACATCATTTCCCTTATGGGAAGGGTTTTTTTTCAATTAGCACTCTTACACAAATTCCATTTAAAGAGGAAACAATAGGACACATTTCCATTTTTACCCATGTCTTCATTATTACTCCAAAATTTAGCCATTCTTCATTATTAATGCCACCTCATGAGCAAAGTACATACGAACTTCTTGAGGTACCATAAAAATTGTGCCGCCCTGTACGGTGCCAATATTTAAAAACCGGAGGGAGCATCTTTTTATTAATTACCATTTAAAATATAGGAACAAAAGGAGTGTTATGACCACCTGGTGTAATCACAGCAAAAAGAAATCAAAGTTGGCTAGATGAGTGCCAGGCACAAAGTCGATCCTCCCGCCCAACGTCTCCAATGGAAGATGCAATCTCCCTTAGAATCTAGATCCCATCGAAAGCGGTGTTAAAAAAGGAACGTTAGGAAAGGGAGTTTTTGGGTGAAGCAACAACCAAGCATTGAAGAATGATATGGAAGAACATAGTTTTATGCTGCTACATTCACCTCTCAACTCAAGCTCAGTTCAGCTAGTAGGACTACATGGAAGCATTCCATCCAAAATGACACACAATCTGCAAACTAGCCTTGCAAATATCCCATTATACAAAAGGAAAAAGAACCCCTCTACTTCCAAACAGATCAGAAGAAACAGCCTGCAATTACACGACAAAATTGGTGATCTCCATGCTCAACTTATCAGGTTCTCGATGATTTTGGACACAGCTGAATATGTTCCGAAAGCAGCTGAGATGGATCCAACTCCTATGATCAACGTACAAACCGATTTCTGCAACACAGATGGAAACAAACAGAAAATGGGTGCACTTCATTTCGAATTTAGGGTCAAATCCTCAAGAAAGTGCAATCTGGTTTCACATTTACCTGGAGTGTGGTGATTTTCCCCTTCAGGATGCGGAGATAGCAGGCACAAGGAAGTATCAAGGTCTGAAACAGCATGATCTCAATCAGCAGAGTGATGGAAAAAGGAAATGCGCAAACGTTTTAGGAATGCAAAAGAGGACTTACCACTAGCATGGTGAGTAACGATCCAATGAGTGCCATCACCAAACCTGAGAGCGGAAAAAGAAGGAGCTCAGAAGTTGTTAAACGTGCATAATAGGAGAATGGTGATCAATAAGCAGAACTGAATGTAGTTTCGTGGAAGAACTTACCAAAAAAAGGAATAGAAAGACCTACAATCAAGGTAGAGATTACTAATGCTGTTCTTATCATAATTGAATAAATGTAAGACTTGCTGTGGTTTGCAGGTATCAGTTCCTCCAGACACATGGCCACCGGGGTCATAGTCAAAGCAAATTTCGTAAATGGATTCACTACCTGCGAAATAGTTGCATAGAAGCGAAAAATCAGAATTTAAAATCTTGAACATCAAGCTGAATATAAACAGAATTTTATATGACCTACCGTAGTCCAAACAGCAATTTTAGAGGCAACTAAATTATGTGGCAGGTTGAGAGTGAACTGCGACTGCGTCGAGTCTCCAAACAGCAAATATCCAAAGACAGCGGCTCCCGAGTACATAACAGTACAGATCCCAAAACTGCAAATTCAGATATGGAAAAATACCAATAAAGAATGATTTATTTGATAGAAAACATACGATTTTCTATATTTGAGTTTACCTGGCTAAGAGAACAGAGTTGTACTGGCTTGGTTTGGCCATTGAAGTGTAGATATTTGGGAAAACGGCATGGCCAGAGTAGCAGTAACCCCATAAGCCAACTGCAACTGGAAGCGTGGAGAGATTGACTACAGTTCCATTTGGTTGATAGCCGATGTTATCTACCCAACCGATCCAGAATAGACAAAATACCACAAGTATTGAAGCAACCACCCCACCAGCTAAACACCAAAAGGAAATGAAGTTAAAACCACAAATGATTCACAAAGCAAAGAAAACATAAATTTAGTATAGAATTCCAAAACTCAAAATAGAACCTACCTGATATGTAACTAAGAATGCTAAGGTCTTTCAGCCAAACAGTCGGAAGAACAGTAATGGCAGTGAGCAGTGCAAAAACCTGATGAGAATTTAACTCCAGTCCTCCCAAACTTAAGTGCACATGAGGGAACAAAGACGACAAGTTATCGCCCTCCAGAATTATATATTCAACACAACAAGCCTGCAATAACAGAACATACAGAATTGAGAATCCACAATAATTTAGCTAATAGGTAAATGTACGCGCGTCCAAGTTGAGAAAGATGCACTTACATATAATTCCACGTATAAAACAATCTGCATACAGAAAACATAAGAGAATAAGAGAGTCAGCGAGTGTTAGATCATGCACCGTGTTCTCATGTAGAAAATCGTAAAATCCAAAATACTTACGGATATAGCAAAACGCCCCACAGTGCCAAAAGCTGCCTGGCCGATGTCTGGGTAAGTTTCTAGCCCTGGTTGGCTTTCCAAGCAGCGGCGTAGGAGAATCCCAGTGTAATAAGACAGCGCAGCAAAGAGGAACAGAACTGAGATCCCAATCCATCCGCCTTGTTGGACAGCATAGGGAGTCGAAAGAATCCCGACACCACAGAGAACATTAATGCCTGCGCATGAAGCAAAAATATACAAAGCCTTTGACATGAGAAACTCAACAGAAAGGTCATTATAAACTTACTCAAGCTTGATAGTCATGGAGGATACATATCAATGATGTTAACAGAAACATAAGCTTATTGTAGCAGTTGAAAATGTAAATAGAAATCATATATTTCATTCCCTCCAGTCCAACTTAACAAGATTGCATCAAAATTACTGAAGAGATGATCCGATTAAACGCTTACCATTTACCACAGCTTGTCCATATGAGCTTTGGCGAGGAGCGGAGACTTCATGTGAGACCTTGGATGACTTCCTCTCAGATCCCCTTCTTACTGAATGCTTCCTCTCCGGAAGCGGGGGCAGCAAGGAATGCGAACTACGCCTTTCGTTTGGCGTGGCATCTTCAATAAGAGGCTTTTGCAAAGTAGTAGGCAGTATCTCAGGAGTGTGTCTCCTTGTGAGTGAGGAGGACAGGAATGAGCTGCCTAAGCGAGTTAGCGAAGGCGTCCCCAGGAAGTTAATACTCGGAGATGGTACGCTACTGTACAAATCGATGGACTGCCTGAAAGAATCATTTCACAAAGAATGAGAATCCAAAACCTCTGAGTCTACCCGAACTACCGCTGACGATCACAACAATGCTGAAAATGATCAAAACACCAACTAAAACAGCTCTACCAACGCAAACAAGATCAGATTGAGTTCAGCCATGTATGTCACAAGAATCATTGTCCAAGATCTCCAACAAGCCGAATTCAGGTCAATTCAGTCAAAACCGGTCTTTTTTCTATATATTCAAACTAGCAGTTGGGGGACCTGACCTCCAGAATCAGCCATGCCAATGGCACAAAAAGGACAAGAAAACAAACAAGTGGACAAATGAAAAGGGATCAGCTGTTCAGCAGCAGTAAATGAAGAGGATGGAGCAACCTTTATCCAATGGGATCCCAAGCCCTATTCAGGACAAAAACCACCCCTCTGTCATTTGGGGTTTTCTCGAAATAACATGTGACAAGATGCATTCAAAATTAATTTTACCAAACTCAGAATGGATCAACGGGCAAAAAAGTACCTGTAACTCTGAGGCCATGAGGTGATGTTGGATTGGCTCTGCTGGCGGTTGCCGTCGTTTTCACTGGAGTAAGCGGAGGACTCCGGGTCGCTTCCATTCTCTCCTCCGGGCTTCCCCTGCTCCTCCTCCTCCTCGTACTCATCCTCGTCGCTCTCTATGTAGAAGCTCTGTTCCGACACCGAGTTCTTCATCCTCGCTTCTCTGTCATACCACATACGACAGCGTTAATGAAAGCCTCAGCCAGAACGGAATCATTAGCTGAAAATAGAGCGGGACGGGTTCAATTCAACAGAATCCCGTATCAACATGCATTCTCATTCCCGTTTCTTTGTTTTTCGAATGAAGGTGACAGAAAAAGCTCGTTTCTTTGGTTTTCGAATGAAGACAATTCTCACCAGAATCAAAATGGCGGAGCAGGATTAGGAACCGGGAGAATTTGACGTTGCCGTTTTTGCTCGAGTGTGGGATCCTAGGTGGTGTTTTTATACTAATACCACTTGGATTGGAGCGGAACAGAACAAGATATTCATGTGCCGCGATAAGCGTGACTGCTCACCAAATTATTGGCGTCTTTTTTCTCGAATGATCAAATTTTATAATTGCTATTTTAATGTTTCTCAAGGATTATTGAACATCAATAAAAAAGGGTCTTCGGTCAATCAAGTTCCCTAATAAAGAGAAAATGGAAATTAATGAATCTTGTCTTGAGTGAAAACTGAAGAAGATAAATCCTGAACTTAATTCCTTGAATACGTGGCAGTCATTAGATTTCATTTATGTGAGTTTTTCTAAAAAATCATTAATCAACAAACATATTTTGAGTCGGTGTACTTCCATAAGCCATGGAAAGACCAGGGTTTAAAGTGCAAATTAAAAAAAATAAAAATAAAATTTACGGGTTGCATGAATCGGGTCATAAACTTTATAACTACTACACACTGTATAATAAATTTTTAATATTGCAACTAAAACCTTTTACCTTTTATTATTTTAATTAAACATCGTCTTTTCATAACCGTATGAAAGTACATTCATTCCCAAGACTTTGCCTCATACTAATTGTGAATTCAGCTTCATCCGATTTAAATAGATTTGATTTGATAAACTTAACTTAATTAGATCTATTATTACTATTTTAGTTTGCTTCATTTTAATTTTGTTCAAATCGGTCAAAAAAATAAATAATCTAGTTATAGAAATTATGAATTTTTAATATTTATAAATAACATAGTTAACTAGATCCACATAATAATACTATAATTTATTTATAGTGCATCGTTTGATTGACTAAAATTTTCAAAGAAAGGTCCGTATAAGGGGAAACTCGGAAAGAGGGTGGAAAAATTAGTCATGATTCTAAAAGGGCATTACTATATCTCGCCCTATATTTTACTATTCTCGCCCTAATACGTATAAATATACGTATTAATATTTTTAAAAAAATAAAAATTAAAAACCCTAAAATCCTCTCCCCCTTCCCTCTCTCCATTCCATCCGGCCAGGTGCCGCCGCCCGCCGCCGCCGGAAAATCGCCGGAAAATCGCCGGAAAACGTAAGTTTTGGAGGATTTTTTTTAGTTTTCGTGCGAATTTCTTTTGTTTTCGTGCGAATGAGGGGTTTAGTTGTAAATATAAGAAAATAGGAGGCTTCACTCTTAAATTAATTTAATTCATAAGATAATAGGAGATTAAGATGTAGAATAATTCGGAGAAATCTAATATAAGAAATTTAATGAATTTTGGAATTAAAACGAAGAAATTGAGATTGTTAGAAATTATTTAATTTAAATTTGGAAATGATTATAGGAGGCTTCACTCTTAAATTAATTTATTTCATAAGATAATAGGAGATTAAGATGTAGAATAATTCGGAGAAATCTAATATTAGGAATTTAATGAATTTTGGAATTAAAACGAAGAAATTGTGTTTTTTAGAAATTATTTAGTTCAAATTTGGAAATGATTACTATTTCCGTAATTTGGAAAGTATATGTGACATAATAGAATATAGTTCTATTTAAATAAAATTTATTAATCCGATGTAAACAATTGTGTAGTAAAATTATTATGATATGTTTTAACAATTGTTTCCTTGAATGTTAATAATAGTGTGATGTGGTAAAAAAATAAGATTATTTAGTAATGTAATTTCCAATTTGTAACTTAAAAAAATGTGTAGTTCGTTGTATGGGATTGTACGCGAATTAAATTTGCTGTTTGTGGTGGGGTTTTTTTTATGTTATATCCAGTTTTTCCTATGCATTATAGAATATGTAGTTTCCGTTAGTAAATTGAAATTATGCACTGTTCGAAAATATTAGTTCACACGTTGTTGAAATGAATGTTAATTTATCTTATCATATCAGTTTGATTCGATTGTTGTTATACTAATTACATATCTTGTGTTGTAGATGAGCACCAGATGTACAAACAGATGCTGAGTGACATGATGGGCGCCCTGGATCCGTTTGACTCGGCGACCGTTGATGGACTCGCCGACCCCTGCATGAGGGAGTTGATGACGACTTTTGTCAGTCATCGCGATGAGTACCGCAGGCTCGGTTATGGACCCATTCCTTAGTCGGACATTTGCTTATGTATGAACCCACAGTTTTGCCATAGTTTGCTCATTTATGTAATCGGTAACTGTTTGTGCATATCAAATTTATAAGTCATCGGGATTGGCCATGAATAAATGAGTCAAAGTACCATCACCTGCTGAGCGGTGACTAGTGACATACCCTTTCGCGGTGGCCAGATGCAAACAATTCTCCGCTGTGTTGCGCCCGCCTCGCCTTTCTGTTACATATGCCGACCTCTCATTGTACACCTGCCTAATGTTCTGATGCAGGTCCGGAAACGAATTACTGAGGCTGGCATTGATATGCCTTGGGGCAGTTTCTGAATCTGTCAAGTCTCTGATCATTTGCTTCGCGTCCGCATGGAGCTTGCTGCTCTGTCTATGACCCTCGGGGTACACTGAGAAAGAGTGGTTGTGCATCCCTCGCCTAGGATCCTTGCACGGCACTACATTCCAACCATCCCCCGTGATGCTCTGTTTCAAGACAATCGCGAATGGGCAGTCACAACTTCTGGTCGAGCTGCTACTCCGTCGGACTCTACATCCTTATCCTTTCGGCCCCGATTGCAAATGCAATATAACCTCAGCGGACCATTCCTATTCTGTTTGTAGGACTTTGTGACAAGTTCAAATCCCACCTGCAGAGCAATCCGTTGCAGGTAGGAATAAGCCTCGGCAACATCTGGAAACACAGCTGAGGTGGCAAATGGAGAGTATCCATTCCGCCCTGCAGCAGCTTCACATGACTGATTGTCATCCTTAAACAGCAATAAACATCAAGTAATTAGTTACACTCAACTGCTATACCAACGACAATGATGTCGTCAATTAACGTTTACATATGAACGAATAAAGATAAAATTACTGTCAAAACGTTAGAACATGTACTTAAAGAAGACAACATAAAGATAAAATAATAGTACATGAAATGCCATTAGAGTTATAAAATTCCCGTACACAAATTAACTCCCTAAACTAAAATTACATTCATCCATTTCAAACTGTCCTCCTAATGGAAAAAATTTCTCATTAACAGCTCAAACATACATGTAATGGGAAAAAAAATAACATAACATTGTGGCTAGAATTAATATTACATTCTTACATTTCACGTTAAGGTTTAAAATTAATTAACGTAACGAATTTAATGTTCACTGGTGAACTTTTTGAATCCAAAATGCAACCGGGTCGTTTCAGATTAACTTTTAATACTTGCATTTGAATAATGCAAAATGAAACAAAGTAATTACATTTCAACAAATTAAAATAACAAAATAACGTAAAAGAACGTAAATTAACGTTACAATAATTAACAACATAACAAAATTAACAAAACAACAAAATTAACGTTACAATAATTAACAAAATAACAAAATTAACAAAACAACAAAATTAACGTTACAATAATTAACAAAATAACAAAATTAACAAAACAACAACATTAACGTCACAATAATTAACAAAATAACAAAATTAACAAAACAACAACATTAACGTCACAATAATTAACAAAATAACAAAATTAACAAAACATCAACATTAACGTTACAATAATTAAAATTAACGTTACAATAATTTTTACGTTACAATTAATAAATTAAAATACTCAGATGAGCATAAATTAAAAAACTAAGATGAGCATAAATTTCTTTCTCCCTAACAGCTAAAACATACACGTAATGGAAAAAAAATGAAATAACATTGTGGCTAGAATTAATATTACATTCTTACAGTACAACAAATTAAAATATCAAAATAACGTAAAAATACGTAACTTAACGTTACAATAATTAATAGGACATAAATTATTGTAGATAAATTAGAAACAACATTACGTAACAAAATTAACAACAAAATTAACGTTACTGCTATTAATAGGAGATAAATTCATAGGAGATAAATGTGCAATAGTTTCTACGTAACAGTTAATAAATTAAAACACAAAGACGAGCATAAATTTCTACGGCAAAAATTATTAAATTTAACAACTACGTAACTAATTAGTAAAATTACCTCCGAAGACATGGAATTTCTAACACCCTTTCCGGAGTAATTTTTGCTCGTTTTGGATAGCAAAAAATTTCGAGTGCCCTCAAAATGAGTAGAATTCGTGCTAAAAAAAAAATGGCACGGCGAGCCGAGGCGCGTCCGGCTCGCGCCCGTGGCCTGGCGACCGGACCGCGCCATTCTCGCGCCCACCGCACGGCGAGCCGTGGCTCGCGCCCAGACCGCGGCGAGCGGCGCCGGTCCGGCTCGCGCCCGGACCCCGGCTCGCGGACTGACGGTAGATCGCGGGCCGCCGGTGGCGAGCGGACCGGCGGTGGCTCGCGGCCTATCGGTGGCGAGCGGACCGGCGCCGGCTCGCGGTCCGCCGGTGGCGAGCGGACCGGCGGCGCCTCGCGGCCAGGCCACGGCGACCGGACCGGCGCCGGCTCGCGGCCGGGCGGTGGCGAGCGGACCACGGCCCAGACCGTGGCGACCGGAGCCCGCCACGGCTCGCGCCCAGGCCATGGCGAGCCGACCGGTGGCGCCTCGCGCCCAGGCCGTGGCGAACCGGAGCCGGCGGCGGCGGGCGGTGGTCCGGCGGCGGCGGGCGGTGGTCCGGCGGCGGCGGGCGGTGGTCCGGCGGCGGCGGGCGGTGGTCCGGCGGCGGCGGGCGGTGGTCCGGCGGCGGCGGGCGGTGGTCCGGCGGCGGCGGGCGGTGGTCCGGCGGCGGCGGGCGGTGGTCCGGCGGCGGCGGGCGGTGGTCCGGCGGCGGCGGGCGGTGGTCCGGCGGCGGCGGGCGGTGGTCCGGCGGCGGTCTAGTTTTAATTAATTTTATCTCAATTAATATTAACTAACTACAATTATCTAAATTAATTTTAATTCAGTTATTCAAAATAGAAAAAAAAAATACTGTATGCGTATTAGGGCGAGGATAGTAAAATACAGGGCGAGATATAGCGATCAACTTCTAAAATGAACCCAAAATTTTATGCTCCATTTAATTTTACTGTCAAAATAAATGTTAGTCGACCGTAGACAAATTTGTTTTTGATGGATTAATAGGATTATTGCATTAAATTCTTAAATCGGTCGTATCTTGAAAGCAGGCTGTAGGATGCTACTTAAATATACCAAATCATATACGGTATGTGAACTATATAAAAGTAAATTCACCTACCTTTTTTTATTTAAATAGTTATTATGATAATATTTAAAAATAAACATTACAGTAAATTTAATAATATTTATTTGCATAGTTATAAAATTAATTCTTAAAACTTTTTATAGAAATGGAAGGACTATTCTGTTTTTGGTGCGTGATCATCAGCAAACACAAGGCAAGGGTCTTCAAATTTGATAGAGCACGTGGAGAAACAGTAAACATCTTAATTAAAATAAAATATTACTGCGTTGCCTATTTCATCATCCCAGAATGATTCAACATGCATCACCATCGTTTAAAGTAGTGTGTTGCGCGGAGTCTGTTTGGAAGGCACAACTTAAATTGGTTTTTTTTATTCCTAATTGATTTAATTATGATAACGTAAAACCTCCAGGTGTGAGATTATAGAGAAATGATAAATTTACCTTTCTAATCAACAAAATGATTAAGATTTGAGGATATAATAATAGTTTTGTATTTTGTTCGCACTCTGTAATTGATTTTTGGATCGCATAAATTGGATCATAAAGTTATAACTACCACGCGTTGTATAATGAATTTTTTTATATGCAACTAAAATATTTTTCCCGTCTATAATTCTTATTCAACTATGTCTTTTCATAGGGCTATGAAAAGATGATGCTTCCCAAGGGTTTGTCCTAGCCCGTGTAATAAATCTATGAGTTTGTCATAAAATACAAAATCATAACATCCTTTCCTCTACTTAGAATAAACTGAAACGAAATTGAGGATTAGATGTATGGATGGCCTCTAGTTTCTTAGTACGTGTGTTTAAAAGTTTTAAAATTGTTTGAGAGTGGTAAATTCTCTTTGAAACGTAAATTCTCTGATCGTTTTCTGACCAAAATGGATAAAGAAAGAAAATGACAATAATAATTATATTTGTTTGCCTAATCCCAATCCATGTGGATCCCACAAAAGAGTAGTCGCGAAAATTGGAAGTTGCATTGAAAACTCATCCAAGACGATCAACAAATCTGGGGGCAAAGCACACCATACAAAATAATTTTAACACACAAAATTGGGTATCAATTTACACGTACCAAAACTTACACTGTGTGTACAATTTTGAAACTTTGACACACAAAATAACTGAATGCACAAAAAGGAAACGTACATCACCTTAAGAATTGAGACCAACAATGCCGCTTCTCCGTTATCGTCACTTTTTAACCGTCGCCAACGAGCTCACTTTTCTCCACACACACCGTCAACATCATCTCAATTCAAACCAAGGTGCAATCTCAGTTCCTTCTTCGCGTTTCTGCTCGGCGAGAAGCCTGCTGCTGAACCGTTCAATCGTCATCGTGGCGGCTTAGACCATTGTCTGTAGTTTCAGTTTATTAAACCCATGTGGTTTCAGTTTATTAAATATTAAATCTCTCTCCTTCATCTCACCAATCATAACTACAAAAGAATTACTCTATTTTTCTCTCTACAATAGTTGGAAACACCCTGCAACCATGCGATAGATCTAACTTGATTTTCTCTATCCTACTACTCATTAATTATGCCTTTAATAAATTTGCCTACCCAATAAATTGAAATGTGAAATTTAATAATACATTTGTAATTTTTTAATTGAATTTTATTTTTTTAAATTTCAAATTTCAAATTAATTTCAAATTTCAAAATTTATTTTATTAACAAGATTTAAAATAAATCATATTTTTTTGTAAAAAAGAATGTGATTTCAATTTTAAAAAGAACCAAAATTTGATTTGCAATTTTAGAAATAAAAATCAGAATTTTTTTATTTTAAAATATTGCAGAAATTATTTTTTATTTTTCAAAAAATCAGTTTTTTTATTAAAAAACTAAGTTGGGTCACATGTCCTAGTCAGCCAAAGAAAGTAAAAAAAAGGCTGGACTACTGCTGACACGTGGCCCAATCGTGGTCTGCCACGTGGCCCAATCGTGGTCTGCCACGTGGCAGTCTGGGTCAAAGTAAATGTCATGTGCGTCAACGCGGGCCCAGGCCATCCCATGCGGTTTGGCAAAATGCCAGTCAGGAGTTGTTTAACATTGGGGAACCGACCCTCCGTTCCAGATTACTGGAACTCTTTATGAACCCTCATTGTGGGGTTTCAAAGTTCCAGTTGGGTTCTAGTTCGGAACTGGAACTGCTCTGGAACTCCCATTGCACATGCTCTCAGACTAGAAGGGAAAGAGGTGGGTTTTTGGGTTTTTTTTTGGATGGGCTCCTATTAGAGTGGGTCGGACGCGGGAGAGAATGAAGGTTGTTTTTTGAAATTTGATATTTTTAAATAAATATTAAGTTATGGTAATTGAATAATTTTCTTCTAGCAATTCATGAAATTCTTCTCAAATATGATCAAATTTAGCAAAAATATTTCATCATGAAATAGATCGAAATATGTATATTCTTGTTGTTATTAACCTGGTCTTCTATTAAAAATGCAGAACATCGGTTCTGAATGACAACATGAAGGTCAAGTCTCCAATTTTAAAGATTATGGGAAATCCAAGCTTGAAGATGCAAAATTTCAGGAAGAAGAACATAGAATCGTGCAAACAAAAGGTAAAAAACCTAATTTCATATATGTGTGGTTGTTGTACATGATTATTGTTCATAGTCGTGGTTTTAGTTTCTGCTGTTTTGATAACAATATAAGTGATAGATGTTTGTGTTGAATTGATGGTCATCAAACTGATTGTTGTTTGCAAATATCTATTTCAAAATCTGTAGCATTGTCTATTTCTCTGTTAATTCCTGAAAGTTATACTTATAATGTTAAAAAAATTGAATAATGATTGAACAATCTCAATGTTTTTTTCTATCTTTTTTGTTGATGATTAAGCACTAAGCACTGATATTTAGCGGAAAAAAACATAATACACAAAGAAATTATTATGTATTATCATCTCCACTCATGAGTCATATATTATAGATGATTCATTTAATTATGTTAATATTTATATATTATCCATTGATGATATCATTATGGTAAAACCAAAAACAATTATCATTCTTAAACAAATTTATTTATGATATTTAGGAACTCTGATTGATGTTTATTAGTAACATTGTGATATTTCTTCTATCAGAATGACTTCCTTCAATTTGCAAGGTTAAGTAATGAAATCCAAGATGTAGATATCTAGTACACTTGGAAGGAATTACATCAACATCCTGGGAAGAATTTAAAATTTTGTACTGGCGACATGCTAATGCAAGAGGATTTAGCATCGAAAAACAACAGCATGACGAACAGGTGAAAGTGTAGTTAAGGAGAATACTACATTTGTTCGTCCCTAGGAAAAAATGTCCATCACAACAGAACAAAAGGAAGGATTCTACATTATAGGTCTGGATGCATAATCCAAAGCTAACGAGGGCTAGATGGCAACACCGACAACGTAGTGAAAGAAAGATAAGAGAGGGAAAAAGAAGCAATTGGAGCGATGTAAGCAAGCAGTCTGAAACCTGCATCAAATTATAAACATATGGTCAATAACGTGGGTGGAGAAGAACAACTAGGGAACACAACGAGATACCACATTAACTATGTCAATACACTCAGAATGAAGAAAATAAAAGAAGATGATGCACAAAATATTATAAAGCTCACATATCTGGATGAAGAAAATGGGGGTGTTTTTCAGAGTGAAATCGGACAATGAGTATAGGAAACTGCGTGCATCATTTTGGTGAGATTCAGTGATGGATGAGGACTGCAACATATGTGGTGACGTTATAGTATTTGATACAACATAACACACCAAAAGGCACAACTTCATTTGTGCTCCATTTATAGGTCAAAACAACCACCTCATGAACATAATGTTTAGTTGCACGTTCATCAGGCATGAAACTGCATAGACATTTTTATGGTTGCTGCAAGGGTTCAAAAAATCTATTGGTGGGGGGGGGGGATGAACCTGTAACAAACCTAGCATTTTTTTTCTAGTTTTGGTTAATTCTAAATGCTAGAAGTTGGTGTTGCTTCCATTTAACGTTCACGGAATTCTCTATGATGTTGCTAATTATTAAGCTGATTTTTATACAGAAGTAATTGATGTTTGTATATTACTGTTTAAGATTTTGTGATATTATACCAAAATATATAGCAACCTTTCATCAAAACTATCTGTAAACCCCGTGTTTATACACAACTCAAATGCAGGTTTTCAATAACACAAGGCATAAACTTGCCTATGGCACTTGAAGTAAAATGCCACGAGTCACTGTGGAAACTTGAGGAGTGACTCGGATTTAGCTTGGCATTTGAAAAGTGCTTGTGGCATTGTGTAAATGAAGATGAATTCCAACAATAGTGGGCATAAATGGTCACTAGATTTGAACTCCAAGATCATGTTTGGTTCAAGTGCCTCTACACTCTAAAACAAAAATGGTGCACATTTCTGGGCAAGAACTACTTTATCATCCAGAACACTCTCTTCTCAGAGAAGTGAGAGCACAAATGTTGCAATCAGCTTCAACGCATCAAAGATAGAATTCACCAAATTCTTCTCAATCTTCAACGCAAAAGTACATCAGTGGATAACCAAAGAGAAATACAAAGAACATTACCGTGCTAAAGCAAAACTAAGAGATGAAGAAGAAGAACCTGGAATACTTAGACGCGTGACTGCAATATACACGCATAAGAGCTTCAAAGATTTCAAGTTGCAATGGAATTCAACAATGGTAGGGATGGATGGCAGAACTGCAAAAAAAAATTGAAGTCAGCCATGAAAAGGATCCCACAACAATAAAAACAATTCATTACTCAAAACAGCTAAAATGGTAACCACAACATGTTCTTGCAAGCATTTTGAAGAACTTAGGTTCCTTTGTCACCATTGTTTGCGAGTCCTACACTTGGGCAATGAAGCAAAAATGGATAAATATGGCAAAAATGGAGTTGTGGAACAAATTACGTACTTCTGAAACAAATACATCCCCACATGTAAAAGTTTTGTTAATATAACTGCAATTTTCTGTTGTTTTTACTTTACTAGATGTTCATCTACACATAATATGATGATAAATGCATCATCGCCAAATTGAGCTCGTGAATCTCATGCGCTCTTCTTCCTCCTCGACACTGTTCTTCAGCGTTCGTTGCTGGTGAAATTGTCTTCACTGTTCGTTGTCGCGCCTCACATCCACATGGTCGTCAATCCACTGCATTCTTTTTCTCACTATGGCGCACCTCGGCCTTACGGAAGTGGCGCTCGGCACTGGCGTCATCGTTGGAAATGCTCGGCCTATAAGTCGTCGGTTGGAATTCTTCTCCGGGGATCGGCTCTCCGCAACAACCATTTGGTGCTCCTCCGTCTCATCGAATTCACCAATGGATCCAGCAACAGAGGCTTCTGAGTCACCGGAAGCATCGTCGGTCAGAATTCTTCTCCGGAGATCGGCGCTCCTCCATCTCATCGATCTCGCTAGTGGAAAACATGTATCGATGGTAGAAATTAGAGAAGAACCAGATATCGGCAAAAATCCGGTGACATGCGGCGGTTCTTGGTGACTTGCAGCTGTTTATGGTGGCGGTTACCAAAAGAAAAAAATGATTAAATGAAATAAATATCTAAAATGTGATATAATATGAGTGTGTCTCTTGAAAGACGGTCTTTCCATAAGTCATGGAAAGACCAAGGTTTAAAGTGTAAATTAGAATAAATGAAGATAAAATTTTTGGGTTGCATGAATCGGGTTATAAATTTTATAACTACTACATGTTGCATACTAAATTTTTAATGTTGCAACTAAGATATTTTACCTTTTATTATTTGAATTAAACTCCGTCTTTCCATAAGCCTATGGAAAGACCGTCTTTCCCAAGACTTTGCCTAATATATATAGAGAAAGGCCAAATTTTCCTATATGTACAACATAAGTCCCTCACGTTCAGACCCCAATAGAAATTTACAGTAATTGCATAATAAATCCTGCATAAAGTTTATGCTGCGTAAAACAAAACTTTGTGTTTTTAATCAACTTTCGGCATGGAACACAAAATGATTTTGTCACAGTGTATCTAAGATTTTCTTTTATTCTATTTCGTCTCTTAATTTTATTTTTCAGGTCTTTGATTGCATTTTTTTGATTTTTTCTCTTGAAAAATGATATTTTCATACGTTATGGAAAGACCAAGGTTTGAACTGAAAATTAGAATCAAGATAAAAATTTTGGGTTGCATTAATGTGTCATAAACTTATATCTATTGCAGATTGCATAGTAAATTTTGAATATTACTAGTGGAGTATAATCGCGCGTTGCGCGATATCATTAATTAAAATACAGAGATTAAGTTTTATTTAAAATTTTAAAGTTTTGTCATCTAAGAAAAGTTGTATGAGTTATAAGTGAAATAATTAATTTAGTTAGAAACCGTTAAACATTGAATACAATAAAAATTATTTATTTTTATAATATTCATTCAAATTATTTAAAAATAATTATTTATATGTTTTGGTTCATTTTAAAAGGTTTTAATAATTACACGTATCTCATTGCAATAAATAAAGTAAATGTCAAATGACCTTATTAGTCTCACAAATTATAAAATGTCCTCATTTAACAAATAGTCGGTCTAATACAAGACTTTGTCATATATTAATAAATATATAATATGTATACATATTTCTATCAAAAGTATTATATCATTGTATAAAAATTTGAACATTTAATTATTTCAGATTATGTATTTCCTTGGATCTTCTTTAGTCATATATATATATATATATGTATATGTATACTGTACAATAAGATATCTATGGTTTAAATATATCTTCAGAAGTTATATATTTTAACAAGTTATGATCAATTATATATAGTAAAGAATTAAAACCAGTAACAGATTATAACATGAGTATGTTATTTTTAGACAACTTGGGTTTAGTTTAGTCGAAATTACTTAATATCCCCAGTTGATAGCACCATCCAAAAGTAAACAATTTCTATTATATGGTGCTTGAGATAATTATAAAATGTTCTCATTTAACAATTAGTCGGTCTAATACAAGACTTTATCATACATTAATAAATATATAATATGTATATATGTTTCTATCAAAAGTACTATATCATTGTATAAAAAAATCCAAACATTCTATTATTTCATATTATGTATTTCCTTGGTACAATAAGTTATTTATGATTTTAAATATATCTTTAGAAGTTATATATTTTAACAAGTTATAATCGATTATATATAGTAAAGAATTAAAATCAGTAACATATTATAACACTAGTATGTTATTTTTAGACAACTTGGGGTTTAGGTTAGTCAAAATGACTTCAATACCCCTAACTGATAGCACCATTTAAAAGCAAATAATTTCTATTGTATGGTATTTGGAACAACTAAAATATTTTATTTTTTTTATAATTCCAATTCAACTCCGTCTTTCTATATACTATGAAAAAATATTTTTTTTTCAAAACTTTGCCCTTTTTCTTTGAAAAGTTTGATTGCATTTAAAGTGGGTGTTAGTCATTTAAGTCTTGTTGTATCTATATATATTGTTATATCTATATATAAGTTACGGAAAGACAATGGTTTAAAGTGTAAATCAGAAGAATGAAGATAAAATTTTTGGGTTGAATGAATCGGGTTATAAACTTTATAACTACAACATATTGCATAATAAATTATTAATATTGCAACTAAGACATTTTACTTTTTATTATTATGATTGAACCTCGTCTTTCCATAAGCATATAAAAAGACGGTTTTTCTCAAGAATTTGCCTAAATATATATGCGAAGCATTAACTAAATTTGGACTGGTGCATGAACCTTAAATGTCAATATGGATATTATTACCCAATTTAAACACATGATACAATGCAATTGACACGTGACTATTACTATATAGTACAAGAATCATTATAATCCGGACATAAAACTTGCTTAATTTTATGGATATCCCACTTAATTTTAAGTCTGTATCTTGAAAAATGAGTTTTTCATAAGATTGAAAGATTAAGGTTAAAACTTTTAATTTAAAGAATTAAAATAAAATTTTTGGATTGAATTAAATGGGTCATAAACTTATAATTACTCCATATTGTATAATAAATTTTTAATATTTCAACTAAAATATTAGACCTTTCTATAATGCTAATTCAATCCCGTCTTTCCATATACCTATGGAAAGCCGGTCTTTCCCAAGATGCCGCCCTTAACTTTTTTACTTTAAAAGTTGTAAATTTTTTTAAATTAAATTAAATATTATATTTTATAAATTAAAACAATTAATATGTATACTTGAATGTGAAAAAATATAATATAAAAAATACATTTTAATTTTTAAAATTTAAAATGTAATTTAACAAATACAGTGTATAAGTGAAAAAATAAAACGGATTGTCCATAACTTAAGGATACGTTACCTGTCAAGAGACCCACCAAGTCTTGTTTCGGCCGTCTAAAGTTTAGGTAGGGATTATCATGCAATGATCAAACATTTTGATTGGATGAGGTTCTTTTTAAAAGATGCAAATAAATTTGGAAAATACCAACTGTCACGGGTCCCTCTGAAGGAGCTAACCGTGCAACCTAATCGTGCTAGAGTGTCACGACTACCGCCTACTTTCCTACATGCGTCGCACTTATGTTGGTTGTTCGCACCACACCAAGCCTTTAGAGGACGTGTGTCACACTCATATTGGTTGCTCGCAGCACAACGAGCCTTTAGAGAGACGTGGTCGAGTACGCAACGGAAATACAAACGAGTTTAGATTAGGAGCATGACTTCACATAAACAAGCCAACGATGCAATACAAAGCCTGACAACCGAGGAGCGAACGTCGTTTTCAATATATTGCAAAATGGTAATCAGATGTAGGAGTTTTATAATATTTTTACAGAAGAATCCTTGCCTAAAGTTTAGTCTGTCTCACAGAAAACCATCTGCAAGAGACCTCCTCCTACAATTATGTATATACTCCAAGTGTTTCATATGTGGTGAAAAAGACAGTCTCATCTTAGACTATTTATTGATCAGATCAATCATTGTAAACCTCGTGTGGATAAAAAAATCAAAATATAATTATGTATTTTGAAATATATTTAAAATTGTAAAAATCTTATTACAATAAATGAAAATAAATATTAAATAATTTTATTACTTATATTAATTATAAAATAATATTGTTTATCGACTGGACGGTCCATCTCAAGACTTGTGGTGCTAAAAATATTAAATTTAAATCAATACAAAATATCTAGAATCTGTTTTTAATTAATTTAAATTTAATTTAATCAAAATATAAATAAACTAAATTAAAATAGTTAACTGAACTACACTGCACTATAATAAATTTTAAATTTTTATATGTTGATATTCATATAATTGATTATCATCAAATTCCTAGATCTACCCTTATTATATCAACTAGTGGAGTACAATCACCTGTTGCGCGATATGATTAATTAAAATATTTAAAAAAATTATTTAAAATTTTAAAGTTTAGTCTTTTAAGAAAAATTATATGAGTTATAAAGTGAAATAGTTAATTCAGTCAAAAAACATTAAACATTAAATATAATAAAAATTAATTAATTTATAATATTTCATTCAAATTATTAAAAAGTAACTATTTATATGTTGACATTAATTTTAAAAGGTTATCATAATTATATGTACATATCTCATTACAATGAATAAGAATAAATATCAAATGACCTTATTAGTCTCACTAATTTTTAAAATGTCCTCATTTAACAGTTAGTCAGTCTAAAATAAGACTTTGTCGTATATAAGTAAACAAATAAATATATACACATATTTCTACCAAAAGTACTCTATCATTGTATAGAAAATATGATTATTTTAAATTATGAGTTTCTTTGAATATTCTTCAAAAACAAATATATATATATATATATATATTATAATGAGATATTTATGTTTTTAAATATAAATTTATATCTTCTTTAGAAGTTATAAATTCTAACAAGTTATGATTGATTATATATAGTAAATAATTAAAATCAGTAACATATTACAATATTTGCATGTTAATAAGTTATGATTATACGTAATAGAGAATTAAAACCAGTAACATATTATAATTTTGGTATATACTTTATTTTTAGATAATTTTTTGGGCTTAGGGTAGTCAAAATGACTCAAATACCCCCGGTTGATAGACTGAATATTTAAAATTTTAGTTATTTAAGGAAAATTATATGAGTTATAAAGTGAAATAGTTAATTTAATTGGAAAAAAATAAATATTTAATACAATAAAAATTGATTAATATATAATATTTCATTCAAATTATTTTAAAAGTAATTATTTATATGTTGACATTCATTTTAGAGTTTGTCCCTTGAAAAACGGTCTTTCCATAAGTCATGGAAAGACCAAGGTTTAAGGTGCAAATTTGAAAAAATTAAGATATATTTTTGGGTTACATAAATCGTGTTATAAATTTTATAACTACTATACGTTACATAATAAATATTTAATATTACAACTAAGACATTTGATCTTTTATTATTCTAATAAAATTCTGTCTTTCCATAAACCTATGAAACAATGGTCTTTCCCAAGACTTTGCCTTCATTTTAAAAGGATATCATAATTATATGTATGATAAAAATAAATATCAAATTACGTTATTAGTCTCACTAATTATAAAATATCCTCATTTAACAGTTAGTCAGTCTAAAATAAGACTCTGTCGTATGGCAAAGTCTTGAGAAAGACGGTCTTTCCATAAGCTTATGGAAAGACGGGATTTAATTAGAATAATAAAAGGTAAAATGTCTTAGTTGCAATATTACAATTTTATTATGAAATGTGAAGTAGTTATAAAGTTTATAACCCCGATTCATGCAACCCAAAAATTTTATCTTCATTTCTTCTAATTTGCACTTTAAACCTTGGTCTTTCTATGACTTATAGAAAGACCATCTTTCAAGAAATGGACTCTTGTCATATATAAATAAATAAATATGTATAAATACTTCTATCAAAAGTACTCTATCATTATATAAAATAATCTAAACATTTTGTTATTTCAGATTATGTGTTTCTTTGGATTTTCTTCAATATATATATATATATATATATTATAATGAGATATTTATTGTTTTAAATATATCTTTAGAAGTTATATATTTTAACAAATTATGATTGATTATATATAGTAAAGAATTAAAATCAGTAACATATTATAATATTTGCATGTTAATAAGTTATGATTGATTATACAAAGTGGAGTATTAAAACCAGTAACATATTATAATATTGATACATATGTTATTTTTAGAATTTTTTGGTTTTAGCGTAGTCAAAATGACTCAAATAACTCCGATTAACAGACAAAAAACAAATAATGTCTATTATAGGATGTTTGATATAACATATTATCATATTGGTATATATGTTATTTTTAGATAACTTTTTGGATTTAAGATAGTCAAAATTGCCCAAATATCAATAGTTAATAGATAAAAAAAATAAATAATGTCTATTATATGATGTTTGAGATTAAATTGTTGCTATGGGACTTTACTGATTTTGACTCAAATGCTTTAATAACGAATGGAGCAGTCAATAGAGGTTTATATCACATGCAATATAAGGAAACAGCAAAACACCAGCGGTTGGTTTTGCACGAGTACCCAAAATCAACACGACAGGCAAACATCAGAGGTTGACCCAAAAGTCAACATCGGCATCCACAATATGGCGAGTACATACATTTTCAAGTTGCTCAACTTGCTTAATTTATGCTTAGTGTTCATGGCCCTAGCTAATTAACCTCCCCGTCTCCGAAGAGGTGCACACTTTGTCACTTCCTAATTTAGAACTTGTTGATTGTATATACATTTATATATATTACATGTTCAAAATTTTATTAAAATCACGTGCTCATTAAATTTGAAGTATTATTAAGATTTCGCTCGCCTGCAGCGCTCTTTATTGTCAAGAACTCTCTCTGCCCTAGGAGAACAACTGATAAAATGTAGAATCCCAGGGAGTAATAGTCTAGGCCTGTCAAATGGGTTAATTGGATAAACCCATTATCCAAACCCAATGTGTCATTATTCAATAAGTCATTACTCAATTAACCCATTTATTGAATGGGTCATAATGAGTTGGGTTATAAATGGGTTGAGTCATTAAATGGATAACCCATTGGATAACCCATGAGATATTCATATGATCCAATGGGTTAAAATATATTATCCAATAAGTCATTATATAATTAATCCAATAAGTTATCTTTAAACATTTTATATCGATTTGGGTTACAAGTTGCCATTATCCAATGAGATCAGGCATTAAATGCTCATTATTTTTTAGGATTTGGGATGAGAATAATCATGTTAATGGTGAAATTTTGATCTCAATGGGTCCCTTATTATGTTAACTCAATGGGAACATAATAAATACCCAACAAATATCCAAAATTACCCAATTAAATGCATGTGTAATATTTAACATAAATATTTACTATAATTCACAAATTATACAAATTATAACCCACAAATTATTCGAGTTCAATCTCGTACAATATTCGAGTTCGTACAGTATTCGAATTTAATCTCGTACAGTATTCGAGTTCGTACAAAATTCGCACTCAATCTCGTACAGTATTTGAGTTCGTACAATATTCGAGTTCAATCTCGTACAGTATTCGAGCTCAATCTCGTAGAGTATTCGAGTTCAATCTCGTACAGTATTCGAGTTCGTACAATATTCGAGCTCAATCTTGTACAGTATTCGAGTTCGTACAATATTCGAGCTCAATCTCGTACAGTATTCGAGTTCAATCTCGTACAGTATTTGAATTCGTACAGTATTTGAGCTCGATATTGTACAGTATTCGAGTTCGTACAATATTCGAGCTCGTACAGTATTTGAGCTCGAGCTCAATCCCAACTAATATTGTTCGTTAATTTCGTCGAGTTTACAAAGCCAACATATTATTTATTTTTTATTTTTATGAAATATAATACAATGTACATAATATTATATTACATAATATAATAAATGATTATATATTAGGGAAAAATTAAATCATTCGTAATCAAATTTATGAAAATTTAGTTATCTTGTGATATGAAATTATCCACGGGTCACCCATTACCCAACCCAACTCAATCCACCCAAAATTATCCAACGGGTAACCCATTATCCAACCCAACTAAACACAATAACTACAAACCAATTATATCCATTAACCCAATGGGTCATTATCCAATAAGTCTTATCCAATAAGTGAAAATAGTATATGGATAACGGTTATCCAACGGGTGACCCGATCCATTTGATGGGGTTAAGTAACACTATCCAGATTTGAGGAAGCAGATAACATGTGATTGGTAGCTCCAGAATTCATGTACCAGTCAAGAACAACAATACCAGATTGTTAAACTGCTGAGGGGCTAAGACATAACCGTGGAATTTGCAATGTCATGTCAAGATACATGAGAAAGCTTCCAACAGAAGGAAGCAAGGTGATCGGGACGATTGCACCATTGGCACTGGTAGTTTTCGCCTTCACAACCACCTTGAGAGATCGAGTTGTCTTCGTTGAGTCCACGCCACCTCTGCCATGTCAATTTTGGTTGCGGGGAGTGGCGTGGTTGCCAACACGACGAGCTGGCTATCCGAACAAGTGTTGAGACACAATAAAGGCTGCAGAATACGGTCCGAGTGTTGGAGTAGCACAAGGTTTGTGAGAAAATTCAAGAGTCCCAGCTTTGGAAACCATGTTGAATAACTCAGGGGAGGATCAACGGTCATTTGAGAAGACGCAAACTTAGAAAAAGAGGTATTCATGCCTCGACAAAACAAAAGAATGATCTCATTATTAGAAACAATCTCCCCCAAATCACAGAGTTAATCAAGGTGGTTGATAAAACGAGTATAGTAATCCTAGATCGAAAGATCATTTTGATGTATGCTCATCAAACAATCCTTGAGATGAAGCATACATGCACACGAAGTATTCTTATAGTTTCTAGAAAGAGCGTTCCATACCTGAGCATAAGTCATTAGGTCATTGACAACAAGCATGGAAGCAAGAGAAAGATACGAGAACAATAGAGTTTGAATCTACTCATCTGTCTTTATCCAAGAAAAATAGTTCTCAGATGTCACAGCAGCAGTAATTGATTTCTTAGAAGACTCGACGATGGCTAATTTCTCGTAAGTCTAAGCAGTATAGGAAGTCGAAGGTGGATCGGGGAAAGGCTTGGATCCATCAATAAAGCGGAGTAAATCAAACGACCAAAGAACAGAGGTAACATGTGTATGCCAGTTGGAGTAGTTGGAGCCATCAAGTTTGATGGTGATGCAGTTGATCATTACAGCAAGCGGAAAGGAAGCCATAAGAACAACAATAAAAAATTCACAACACGAGCAGAGAGACTGATCAAACCAATCACACAACAAGCTTGCAATCCGCACTCAACGATCAACCTCAAAAGTTGTACGGCGGACAGATGAACAACGATCAGCGGAAACTGGACACAATGGCAATGGGCGAGCGGCGGCGGCAGCGATCTGCGAGCAAGGGCTGGAAGTTTTTGGGTAAAGGAGAAAAAATCCAGGGATTTGTAGAGAAACCTGACTGATACCATGATAGAATGTAAAACTCACAATCGTTAGGACTGCGTGTGTTGATATTTATAGTGAGTACAAAGGGATATAAAATACAAATCAAACATGAAACATGATTTACTAAACCAATTTAAAAAGCTATTACTTTCGTATCTTTCTTTATTCCATCTATAATTCTATAAAGAACAATTAAGATACAATCATCAGTCACCACCAAAGAAGAAAAGAAAACAATGATTTTACGGAAATTCAAATCCCGAAAAACTATGAAAATCAAACTAACCAATTCACTACAAATAAAAAAGTTTATACAATATGTGTCATCTATTAATATACAATATTTCCGTAACACTCACTTTTATTTTCTATCTAACCAACACCTTTCTTCAGTGGCAGAATCAGGATTTTTTTTCAAGTGGGGCTGGAGGAGGGAGGGACGGACGGTGACGGGGCAGTGTTCGGTGTCTCTGGCCGGTGGTGGGACGGCGGCGGCGGCGGCTGGAGCTGGAGGCTGGAAGCCTGGAAGGGCTAATTTACGTTTATTTTTTTGGGATTGTTGCAAAATTGGTTTGTTGCAAGATTTGGCAAAGGGTTTTGTATTTGGGCCATTTTTTGGATTTTGGCCCAATACAAATACCCAAATTCAATTTTTTTTCTTCTGCACTAATCAAAATGACATCGTTTGACTTGAGCCAAAATGACGTCGTTTTGATGTATTATGGGCCAAAAAAAAGAAGGCCCGTTGCGGCCTTCTTCCCCGGTTGCTTATGCCGGAAAACCATGGAATACGCTGGAAAACTCCACTCCGTTGCCGGGAAGCGCTTTAACCACTTTTAACCACTACAACCATGGCGTTGGAATCTCAGGTAGGGCTGGAGCCCTACCACTCGCCATGGTAGTTCCGCCCATGCCTTTCTTCATCGTGATTAAAGAGGAAGAACATTGCTCTTAAGTTTGCTCATTCTAACCAATAATCTCTCCTCACGGTATTCTGGATTCTAGTGTAGATATGATATATTTATACTGAAATTTGGTTTTACCTAATAGTTTCAATTGTGATTACCATGTTCCAAAATATACTAATTAGCCAAGTGCATAAATAGATAAACAATGAAAGACACGTGACTTGATTACGCAGTTCGGTGAATGTTACCTACATCTGCGGGGCCTGACCTAGTTCAGAATGAATCCACTAATCAGAAAGATAGTACAGAGTACACCATACAAAATAATTATTTTTTCTAATTAAATGTGTGAATTCTACTAGCTCCCCTAGTTGCCGGCCTTTATCAAGCTCCCTCTAACCTCGAAACTCGTCGACGCTGGATCTCCTCCTCCCGAGGAATTAAGGCTTACATTCTAAACTTTAATATCAAAAGAGTTTGATCATATTGGAACACCAATATATAGCTCTGCGCTACTTCTGAAAGTTAGAAACCTGAATACAGATTTTCTAAATATTAATCCGTGTGTAGCTTAGCCAGAATGTCCACAATATATAGCACGGTCACAGTCTTCAATTTCTTCTGCAACTAAAATTCTATCTCTACAAAATATTCTGATAATAATCAAATCCCTTAGAGATAGAATTACCAAATCTAATCCCTTGGAGATAGGAATTATAATATCTCGTTCTCATCTCCCATACCATAGCCGAGACTTCCAAATCAATTCCAAAACTTTAATCCAATCCCACAAATATAGGAATTGATATACTCCCCCTGTCTCGCTATAAATTGCTTAATTACTTTTTGGGAGTCAAACTTTGAAATATTTGACCGTAAATATATATTAATCTATATATAATAAAAATATCACGTGAGATCTTGTTAGATTCATCTTAACATCTATTTTCTAAATATCAATTCTTTATACAACACTATTATAGGTAACTAGAGATATTTATGGTCAAATGTGCTCATTGAAGACCGTGAAAAAGCAATTAAGCAAATTATAGCGGGACAGAATGAGTATTCTTCAAATCAAATCAAAACTGACTTGGACAAGATTACTTCTTCTCGGATTTCATTCCATATATCACAAAATTCTTCTTTGATGTTGCAACACAATAATACCATATTTGCATATCTTTCACAAATTACCAACTAGATAAATCTGGACTTTACAATCTTCCCCTTTGGCATTTTGTGGACCCAACCACCTTTTGGACTTTTAAAACAACAACTATGAAAATAAGGATATCAATTTAACGCCAATATGAATGTTGGAACATGAGTGCAATGAATTGTAGCTCCCCCTAAATATCACAGCTCCAAATCATCAAGACCTCAACATCCATGTTGGAACATCAAACACATACTCAATACTTAACTTCTCAGAAAACCATGTTAGAACACTGGACCAACAAAAAAACATATAAGTACTAGAAATCTGAGACTTTAAAAGTATTAACCACCAGCATATCCATTATACCCCTAGCTTTCAGCTAGGCCCCAAACTAATATAACCAGAATAGAGAAATCTAGAAATTCAAAATACTCCCCATTGGGGCCATAAAATATGCCAAAGTGAAAAAAAACAAAATGAGACTTCTTCTTCATGCATTCTGCTGGATTCCATCAACAGCATCCATCTGAGCCAACTCAACCTCTAGTGTAGCAATCTGCACCTGAAGATCAGCAATCTTGGCCTTTACAGCTAACTTCTTTGCCTCCTTTGCTTTCTGCTGTACATCTATAGAATTTCCAGCAACTGATAGCTTCCAGGGAAGGTCCTTGACTGTCCTCAACTTGAAGGTCTTCTTGTTTGGCTTGAGAGATATGACATGTACTACTACATCACTTTCATTTGCTTTCACCTTTTCATCTCTCAACACTCCAGAAATAATGCATGGATATGGCAAAGAGTTCTTAACCCAAGAGGAACAAGCATGCTCAACTATGCTTTCTTGGATTAGAAGACCAAGATTCATAGGAGTCTTAGTGCAAATGCAATACAATAATTTTTCCATATCTCGGGTGAGTGCAGTGGTGTTAAAGGAAGGAATCCAACAATTTACGGCTAACTGGAAGAGGCAGAAGTACCTGGTACTCAGACTGGAAGCAACATCATTTCCTTGAGTTGGCCATTCGGTTTGATATCCTCCTGTGATTTATGTAAGGATTTTATCATATGTCACTGCAAAGTCTCCAACATATACTGATGTAAACTCAGGTGTAGGCAGTCCCAATAATTTGTTAATCTTCTCCCCAGAAAATTTAACCACCTTTCCTCTGACATAGACCTTGTTAAACCAAACTGAATCAGAATCCAGATTGCCTTCCATTAGATTTGAGTAAAACTCCTACACTAGATCTTGATTAGATTCCTTGTATACAGAGGCAGCAGTTGTAAGCCCCAAGTACTCCAGGTAATCAGTGAAGTCACAATCATTGTAGGCAGCTAGATCAGCAAGCATTTTTGCCATAATTCTCTTCTGGCATATGGCTTTACAGACTTCCATACACTCTTCATAAAAAAATTCAAAGTTTAGGGCTTTTTTGCTATGGGTGCAGGCCTTGAGCTCTGGCCAGTCTTGACTTTCTCTTCTACAATTTTGGCTGTGAAGTCTCTGTTACAAGTGCCTTTCTCTTGGATCTTCTTGGATAAGTTTGAAAAAACTCGTCCAACACCTCATCACTAGAGTACACCGGGTTCTGCTCATCCCCCCTCTGTGTTGGAACATCAGTTCCATCTTCTTCAATATCTGGCTGACCTGATATTAGAACATCATCAAGGCCAGACTCTTCATTCTCAGCTGCTTCCTCCTCAATATCCCTTTGATTTGATGTTTGGACATCATCATCAGCTAACTCTTCTTCCTCGGTCTCCATCTCAGGGGAAATAATCCTCTCATTCTCAGCTCCTTCCATGTTTGGTAGGCCAGATGTTGGAACATCATCAAGGCCAGACTCGTCATTCTTATACTCCTCTTCCACATTATCAGACTGATCTAATGTTGGAACATCATCAGCTTCAGCTTCTTCCATTTCCCTCTCTGGAGTCAGAATTGCAAACTCTTATCCCAAATCACAGTCTTTAACAATTTTCATGTTTGCATCTATATACCCCCCCTACATTTTCATTCTCTACTAGACCAGCATCCATGGTTTCCAGATCATCCTCATTCGAGTTTTCAATCTCAATAACAGCAAGGGATAACTCCCCAAGCATCTTCATATTTTTACCCACACTAGCATCATAACCTGAATAGCCATAGAGCTTGCAAAACTCAACACAAATAGATCTTCAGACCATTCTCTAATCTTCCTCAGTTTGAGCTTCCTCGGTCCAGAAGCACTAGTGTACACACATATAACCTTATATCCTTCATGTTTAATATAGGCTAATTCCGTTAACCTAGGATTCCAGTTCTCCACGTGTCTAATATTCCCAATAATCCCCTTAAGTAGGTAGCTAAAATTATAACCATTAATCCTACCAGACATGGACTTATACCCTCTTAAATCAACCTTCTTATTATACTTCAAATATTACTTCATACAGTCATCCAAAGATTCAAAAGGTTGGCCATTAAAGGTAAAGGATTTTTCACACAATACCTTGATTTTTACCGACATAGAGGGGTATGTTATAGGCTCAACTGATGGTGACCTGACAACTTCAACTCCTGGTTCTTGAACACTATCCCAGGACTCAAGCAGATTGCTCTAGGTCAAGTTTAGCATCTGTTCAGGTTCACCAAAGAGTTTCTTGAAGTTCTTACTGGATTCCATGCCGAGTGTTTGGGTCTACTGTATGCTGAAAGCAAATTCTTGAGAGGCCAAAACAAAATTCACTCTTCTTGCCGTAGGTTTTTGCAAGGAATCCAAGCACAATCCCACACAAACAGGAAACAAAGTAGCAAGAATATCGGGAAGGCAGAGAGGTTGCGTGAAAGTGGCAAGGTGGGAAGAACATGGAAAGTTAAAAATTTTAAAAATTAACTTTCCTTTTTCTCTAAAGCCGCACCACTTTTTCCTTTCCCAAGGCAATAATAAATTTAACTTTCCTTTTTCTCTAAAGCCGCACCACTTTTTCCTTTCCCAAGGCAATAATTACCTACTTTCACCTACCTGTCGCCAAATCAACTTCTTTCTCCTCTAAATGATTAGTCTTCCATATTCCAACATGCAACACACTTCCAACTTTTGTTCTTTTTCTATTTTTTGTGTTTTTCTATTTTTTCTGTACACAAAAATAAGTAGCAAAAAATCTACAGCTAATAAAAATACTCAACAAAAATACCTCAAATATGACACACACCTAAGTGTTGTTTGAGAAGCTCAGATGTGGATGAATCTAATGGTTTTGTGAAAATATCAGCAAATTGCTCTGATGTTGAAACATAGGCCTCTGTGACTTCTTTTCTCTCCACAAGATATCGCATAAAGTGATGTCTTATATCAATGTCTTTCGTTCGAGAATGTTGGACTGGATTTTTGGATATATCTATAGCTCTTTTGTAGTCACATAAAATCTTCAGAGGCCCTTGATGAATTCCATAATCTTTAAGCATTTGTTTCATCCACAATAACTGTGCACCACAACTTCTAGCAGCAAGATATTCAGCTTCAGCAGATGATAAAAGAGATAGAATTTTGCTTATTGCTATACCAAGATACCAAATTTGTGTCAATAAAGAAACAACCACCAGTAGTACTTTTTCTATCATCTGCACTACAAGTCCAATCAGAATCACTATAACCAAATAGATTTGTGTCTTGATTTTTAGATTACCAAATTCCATACTCAGAAGTCCCACTGACATAATGAATAATCCTCTTTACTTCAGTCAAATGAGTTTCCTTTGGATTAACATGAAATCTTGTACATACCCAACCACTGAAACATATATCTGGTCAACTAGCTGTTAGATATAGAAGACTACCAATCATACTTCTGTACAATTTTTTTAATCTACTGAAATAACTTTCTCATCCATCACCAACTTGTTTGTAGCCCCCATAGGAGTTGAAACGGATCGAGAGTTGTTCAAGCCAAATCGTTTCACAAGATTCATGGTATAATTGCTCTGAGATATGAACAAACCATTCTTTTGTTGCTTCACCCGAAGTCCTAGAAAATAAGTCAGTTCACTGACCATACTCATCTCAAATTCATCCTGCATGAGATTTACAAAATCATGTACCATAGATGGTGAAGTGGAGCCAAAAACAATGCCATCTACATAAATTTGAGCAATCATAAATTTTGATAACCTATTTAGCACAACTAAAGTGCAATCTACTCCCCCTCAACGATAACCTTTCTGGATAAGAAAGTTAGTAAGTCGCTCATACCATGCCCTTGACGCTTGTTTCAACCCATACAATGCCTTTTTGAGTCGATACATATGATAGTGAGGATCTCCAAATTATTTTAGTTGTTCAACATAGACTTTTTCATTCACCACTCCATTCATAAATATATTTTTCATGTCTTTCTGGTACAATGTAAAGTTCATAGTACACGAAATAGCAAGTAAAATTCGAATATATTCTAACCTGGCAACAGGTGCAAATGTCTCATCAAAATCAACTCATTCTACTTGAGTGTACCCTTGAGCCACCACCCTTGATTTATTTCGAGTAATCTAACCATCAACATCTGACTTATTTTTGAAGATCCACTTGGTACCAGAAACATTTACCCCTTCAGGACAAGAAGTGAGATACCACACATCGTTCCTTTCAAATTATCCAAGTTCTTCCTTCATCAAGGAGGGATTCATTGTAATTTTTTAGTTTAATCAGTGAAATGAAACATTGTAATCCAGCAAGTGCCCTGTAATTAACTCGTGGTAGAGTTTGAGTTCTCTTCACACTTGGTTCTGGTTCAGCCTGTGTCGGCACATAGGGTGGTTAACTGGGGTCGATGTTCCAACATCGATGTCATCAAGGTCATCAGGATTATCAGAACGTTGTAATGTTCCAACATCAACTTGCTGGCTGGTCAAAGTATTTTGTGTTGGAACATGATTGGTAGCTGGTTCATTGTCTCCTTTTCCTGATACTGAATTGTCATCTGAATCATCAACAATCACATTGATTGACTCTATGAGAGTTTTAGTTTGGAGATTAAACACTCTATATGCATGACTGTTCACTAAGTAACCCAGAAAAATTCCCTCATCACCGCAGTTGTCAAACTTACCCAACTATTCTCTATCCCTAAGGATGTAGCACTTGCTTCCAAACACATGGAAATAAGCAACATTTGGCTTTCTGCGCTTCCAGATTTTGTAAGAAGTCTTGCTTGTGAATGAACATAAATACACCCTGTTTAAAGTATAACATGCTATGCTGATTGCTTCTACCCACCATTTTTTGTGATTCCCTTTTTTTGCCAACATAACTCGAGCCATAACCTGCATGGTCCTATTATTTCTTTCGACAATCCCATTTTGCTGAGGAGTAATGGGTGTAGAAATTCATGTTGAATGCAAAGTTCATCACAAAAATCACTAAATTGAGAGTTTTTGAATTTTCTGCCATGATCACTCTGGACTCTCACAATCTTTCCAACAGGACTTCCATTCTCTGTCTGTAACTTGACCACCAAACTTCTGAAAACATCCACTGCATCTGATTTTTCTTTGAGAAAGACCACCCAAGTGTATCTGGAATAGTCATCAACACATACAAAAATATACTTTTTCCCAGTCATACTAGGAGTGTTAACCAGACCCATTAAATCCATGTGATGTAATTTGAGATTTCTTGAAGTTGTAATATATTAAACAGATGAATGAGGAGATCGAATTTGTTCACCTTGTTGGAAGGGTCCACACACGATTCCCTTTTTGTTAGTGAGAGTAAGCATACCTCGAACTGATTTATCATTTGAAATCTTAACCTATGTCTTGTAATTGATGTGACCAAGCTTCCTGTGCCACATGGTTCCTTCATTCTCTTTAGAGCTTAGGCTCTTCACTTCTTGTTTAAGTAGATAACAATTATCTGAAGAACGAACTCTGGATAATGCTTTATTTTCTCCATGCTTCACAAAGAATTTGTCCTTTTGAAATTCGACCATCATATTATCATCACATAGCTGACTGGTGCTAAAAAAATAGCTTTCAGATCTTCTACCAGTAGAACACTTGTAAAACTGGGAAATCCCTCAACTTGTAGTTCTCTTTTCCCGACAACACGCATCTTCTTTCCATCACCAAACATAAAAAAAACACCATCATATGGTTTGATGTTGTTCAAGTATTCTTGAGTTCTAGCCATATGTCTAGAGCAACCATTATCAAAGTACCAAGAATCTCTAGAATGTGCAATAAGAGATGTGTGGGCAACAAAATACTTAGTACTTTTTTTGGGATCCATACCTTCCTGACCAATCTGGCTCGTTGGGAATCGTTCATGTTGGAACATTCGGACAGTTGTCGCCCATTCATAATATCTTTGAGTAGTCTGAGACATTGGTCCTGTTTATGGCATTGATAGGAATAGTAGAGGCACATAGTAGGCTTTCATCGGCGTGTCTTCATTGTCTTTTTCTTCATACACTACTAGAAAATAGGGCTTTTATGACACTGATATAAAGACATACTTACTTATATGTGTTTAAAAGTGGCTATAAAGACATTTGAGAAATAGTAGGAAATCAATAATGAAATTAATATCATTATAGCATACCTATAATAACATTATGCACCTTACATGAAAAAGTGTCATAATAGGTCAATATAATGATACACGTGTATGTTGGTATTATAGGTATCACCACACTACATGATGTTTCCAAAATATTTTATTGTAAAATTAAAAAATTATCTAATACTACACTTTTTTGTGTCATTGTACCTATAGCTACATCAACACTCATGACACAAGGAAAAAAATGTCACATTATCATAAATGTGACAATAGGTATGTTTAACCACAATTTTCCATGTCATTAAAGCCCTATTTTCTAGTAGTGATAGCATGTACCTCTGCTTTATAATCAGTCGGATCTACTTCAGCCTTATTATATCCAATTCCTTGTTATCTCTAACATTCTTTCCCATTGCCAATATATCATCTAGCTTCGCATTTCCAGTGTTTAACTTAGTGATTATAGCTTCAGCCATCTCAACCCTCTCATTTTCTAATTGTAAATTCTGTTTCAGCAAATCAATCTCATTCTCCAATTTTTCAACTAGATCTAGTGATTTCGTCTTTCTTTCCGCAAGCTGGTGTTTTTAAAATTTTAGAATTTTGTTTGCCTCAACAACTTTGAGCCACATTGCATACATATTCTCATACTCCTGGTAGATATCATCATCATTCACTTCTTGACCATCATCGCCTGGAGAGTTTCCACCCAGCATATCTGTGTTGGAACATCCCGACTTCTCAGTCTTCTCGGTGTTGGAACATGCAATATCGATTTCAATAATCCTTGCTCCAAATGCCACATAGTTTCTAGTGATCACTTCTTCTTCATCCTCTTCCTCATCTTTGCTCCATGAAGTGACATACGATCTCCCTTTCTTCTTTCGAGTATGAGAACATTCAGCCTGAATGTGACCAAAACCTTCACATTCTCTGCATTGAATCTTTCCCTGCTATTTTGATTCACTGTTCTAATTTCTCAGAAAATGCTGATTGTTTCATTCCATTCGAGGTCCTTGAGAGTTACCAAACTCCTGTGAGCGAGGTCTATTTCCAACAGACATGTCTTATGATTTTCTATTCACCACATTTTTCAGCATTTTTGAGAAGTTCTTAGTTATAAGAGCAAGTTCTTCAGCTTCACTTTCACTGTCATCTTCATGATCATTCCTTGAGATTGAGGCTTTGAACGCTAAGTCCTTGTGCGTTTTCTTTGATGGTTATTCAAGAGTCATCTCATATATCCGCAAAGATCCCATCAACTCATCTAGTGTTATGCTTTCCACGTCTCTTGCTTCTTCAATAGCAGCAACTTTCATAGAAAATCATTTAGGGAGAGATCTCAAGGTCCTTTTCACCAAATTTTCTTCCTTGTAGATTTTTCCAACTTAGTATGCCATGTTGGAGATATCTCTTAGTTTTCCATTAAACATAGAAATTGTTTCATCTTACTCCATCTTCAACTCCTCAAATTTTGTGACTGACATTTGTAACTTTGAGTCACGTACTCGACTTGTTCCTTCGTGCATTGTTTGCAGTATGTCTCACGCTTTCTTTGCTTGGTAGCAATTTGATATGTGTTTGAACTAATTTTCATCCACTGCTATGAAGATAGCATTCAAAGCTTTGGAGTTTGCCATCGAGGCTTTCAGTTCATCTGGAATCCAATATTTGAGCCTTTGCTTCTCTGCACTTGTTTCTCCTTCCCTCTCCTTTGGGCTGGATTCAACATCCTCCATAGGGTGATTCCATTCAATTTGAACAAAATATCAGGCAAATTCATCAAGTGAGCTGATAAAAACTCGCATCCATGCCTTCCAATAGTTGTAATTCGTTCCTTCTACCCAAGACACCGAAGCTCCTTCTTTGGTCGCCATGGTAAAACCGGATCAGCACTTTCCTTGACACAACCAAGGTAAACGTAAGTGACTTAGATCTGATACCAATTGAAATTTGGTTTTACCTAATAGATTCAATTGTGATATCGTGTTCCAACATATACTAATTAACCAGGTACGTAAACAGATAAACGGTAAAAAACACACAAATTTGTTACGCAGTTTGGTGAATGTCACCTACATTTACGGGGCCTGACTCAGTTCAGAATGAATCCACTAAATATACAACAATTCCCTCTGTACCACCTGAATCTGCATACTTTCCTTTTTTGCCTATTTCAGACACACTTCCATTTAAAGAAAAATGTAACCTATTAAATGACATACTTACCCTTAAACAATTAACTTTTATATACCACCCACCCCCTTTTCCTCCTTCATCTCCCCCACCCCCTCAAACCCGCGTCGCCCGCATCTTCTCTCTCTCTCTCTCTAAATTTCTTCTTTTTTTCTTCCAATCCCTTGTCGCCCAACTTATTTTTCTCTCTTCTTTGTTCAGACTGGACCATTATGTTTAATTTGGCCTCCACCACGAAATGCCTGGCGTCGGTGAGATTCATCCACTCGTTCTGGTGCACCGCTGCCTTGCTCTGCGCCTTAACGAGATTGATCGACATCCTTACAAAGCCTAGGAGCTTCCCAGAGCTGACATTGCAAGCACAACCCATTCAGAGCCGTGAAAACGGGGACCTTGAGAGAAAAACAAGGCTTGGAGCTGATGCAACTGAGCGTGGCGGGGTAAAGGTGGAAGTCGGTGGCATCGCAGGAGGCGACGGAGTCCAGCGGGTCGGAGGCAGGGAGGGGGATGAGCACGGTCTGGGCAGGGAAGTTAGCGAGCCTGAGCTTAGTGTAGCAGGGGTGGACGTCGGGGCCAGGCCACCGATTTGTGCGCGAGAGGGGGAGCCCGATGGTGGGTTGAAGAAGGGAGACGGGTTGAAGAAGTCATAGTCGATGACTTTGCTCTGATTTGGATTTTCGCTATAAGTTTAGTGGTGATTTTTATTTGATTTGGGTGCTTGATTTGGGCTTTGATTTGGGACCGGACTTGTCATCGAACGTTGAAGAAGACATAACGCCAAGGCAACTGAAGAAGCATGGGTTGAGTTGGCCGAAGAAGATAGAGGCATTTTAGTCGTTTTAAGCTCTTAAAATTTAAAGAGATAATTTTCTTTTTCTGTGAATTTTTGGGGAACGGAGGAGGTAACATAAATTGAGAAGTTATTTCAACAAATGTATCATTTCAAGTTTTCCCATTTGATGCGCTGAAACCATCGAGCACTCAAGCCTGGAGCCTTCGAGCCCTGGAGTCCTCGAGCACTCAAGCCTTGGAGCCCTCGAGCCTTGGAGCCCTCGAGCACTGGATACCTCGAACACTCAAGCTCTCCAGCCCTCGAGCCTAGGAGGCCTCGAGCCCTGGATGCCTCGAGCCCTCGAGCCTAGGAGGCCTCGAGCCCTGGATCCCTCGAGCTCTCAAGCTCTCGAGCCCTGCCGCCCTCGAGCCATCAGGCACTCGAACCATCGAGCACTCAAGCACTCGAGCCCTCGAACCATCGAGCCTCGAACACTGGATACCTTGGAGCCCTCGAGCACTTAAGCACTCGAGCCCTCGAACCATCGAGCCTCTCGAGCCCTGCCGCCCTCGAGCCATCAGGCACTCAAACCATCGAGCCCTCGAGCCCTCGAACCATCGAGCCTCGAACACTGGATACCTTGGAGCCCTGGAGCACTGGAGCCCTTGAGCACTGGAGCCTCGAACACTGGATACCTTGGAACCCTGGAGCACTCGAGCCCTGGAGCACTCGAGCCCTGGAGCACTCGAGCCCTCGAACACTGGATACCTTGGAGCCCTCGAGCACTGGATACCTCGAACACTCAGGCTCTCGAGCCCTCAAGTTAGGACATCGAGCACTTTAACACTTGAGCACTCGAGCATTCATAACAGCCCTACTTAGAGCCTTTTTGGAGATCTGGTCATTTAACCATGTTAACACGAGGGGTGGAGACATAAAAAATGGAATCATCACCAAAAACGCCCTAAGTAGAATTTTTTGCTCCGATATTTTGATAACCAAGTTGTAGCTTTTTGTACAAAGTCTTCAAAATTATTTTGAAGATAAACTTTTGTAAATGTTTACTATCTTTTCAGGTTTGGGGAACCTAATACATACCCCTCCCATTAATATGGGTTAATTTTTATTTAAAAAAATACAATAAAATATTATTTCATTGATATAATTGTCCTAGCTAGTAGGATCCCACGCCCTCCACCATGGATGGGGACATTTCCATTATGAATTTGTTATGGGAAAGAGTATAAGTTCCAAGTTCGAACAGATCCACATTAACTAATAAGGCCCCCTGCTGCATGCATGTGGGGTTCGATGGATCCTTGTCATTCAATCAAGCACTCCGCTCAGTATCATTTTTGTTGTTTATATTTTTTTGCCATATTTACATGAACATAGCATGTTACTCCTATATTTAATTATTGTACTGCACAGCAAAACCTAGTCGTCGGTAGCAAAGATAAGGTGATGAATAAATCCCAAAAAGAAAGACTCCAAGCAGTCAATGAAAGTTAAGGCACAAATTTGACCTGAAAAATCTTTTTATTTGAAGAAGAGAAGGCCATCATGATTTGATTTTCTAATCCGAATAATACTTAAAGGACATCGGTTCATACTCAATAAACTTTTTATTTTTTTTGAGTGGGTCTCCTGACAGGCGGCCTGTCCATAAGCTTGTGGACAGGTCGCTTATTTCTTACCTTATAAACTGCATTTCTTAAATTACATACAAAATTTAAAATTTTTAAAAATATTTTTTTATATGATATATTTTTATATTTTCACCTTCAAATACATATTATTACTTGTTTTAACTTATAAAATGCAATATTTAAATTTTATAAAAAATCACAACATTTAAGGCAAATGCCCCTGAGGACTGTCCATAAGCTTATGGAAAGGCCGCCTTTCCTGAGACTTACTCTATTTTTTTAATCTGTTCCACAATTAATTTTTTATGTGTATATTTTTCACATATAGTAATTAATTCAATCAATCAAATTAATACCTTCATTCAATCCCTAAATTTATTATAATTTGCTACTTGTGACACTATTCATGATAACACCCATAAAAATTTACAAAATTTGATTTTTGACAATAAAATATGCTGCCGCGCCAACTTGTATAAAAAGTTGAGTAAAAAATAATTAGAAAATTTATTGTGAGACAAAAGAAGTATTAAATAATAAACATTTCACTGGTAATAATCAACAGTAAAATTCGATTTCAATTATAAAGCAGTAATCAACTAATTACACCTGAATCTCCATTGTACAAGTAGTAGCTAATTAATCACAGCTGAAAATGTTTAAAACAAAGACACGAATAATGGTAGAGTAATAAAAGAAGATTAGGAATCGGGAATAAGCATTGATGGTATATGCGAATGTGCGAAGTTGAGAATGGATGTGGTACAATACAACTCAACACGAAACGTTCGACAGACAAGATCTGCCGAGGTCTATTAATCACCACATTTTTGGTTCTCCACGTCTCACGACAATAATATTGTCCAGATACATCCACAATTATCCCTTCTCAATTCTAATTAATAACCAACTAATATTAACTACATTATTTTTCCTCTTCAATTCAACTATACTTCCTGTCCCAACCTATTCCGCACATTTTACTTTTTGGGTTATCTCAGTCATTTCTGCATATTTCCTTATTTGGCAAATTTGAATATGTAAAATGGCAAAACTACCCCCAAACTAATTAAAAATTACTCTCAACCAAACATACCCTACCTTCCTCACCTGCACACTCTCTCTCCCCATTTTAGAAAACCATTCCCCTCTCCATTTTCTTTCTTCTCCTCATTTCTTCGCCGCCATCGCCACCGTTGGACCAAGCTCCTCCGCTCCAGATCCTCCGTTTCCGTCCTCGTCTCAAGATCCTCCACACCCGTCACCCTCTCAAGATCCTCTGCTCCCTGCCATAGTCTCAAGATTCCCCGCTCCTCCACCTTCCTCCTTCCTTCTTCCTCCTTCCTCATCCTCCTTCCTCATCCTCCTCCCCCCTTCTCCACCTTCATACACTGATTTATCGTTACATTGCAACGTGCAGGTCCGAATGGTGTCCGATGGTGTTCGTATGGGTGTTCAATTTGGCGTCTGATTTGGTGTCTGATGTTGTCTGAATGGTGTCCGATGTTGACCCACCACTGTTGCATGTTTGAAGCTTCAGATTCAGCGGGAAAAAGCCCTTTTTCTTTTTCTTGAGTGAAAAGACTGGATTTTAGTTCATTTAAATTAATTTTTCAATTTAATTGAGTGGCAATTAAATGAAAAGAACACAGTGCTACAACTTAGAGTTATCGTAACACTTTTCTAGCAACACTTATTAAAATATTATAATAGATTATAAAGTGCTGCTTAAATCTTTGAAAAATGTTACCTAAATCTTGAAAAGTGTTGCATCATATCTAATGCACCATCACTTAAAGGAATACTTGTAAAATGTTGCATTAGATCCAACTTAGTATTATTATCACATAAAGCAATTCTTTCAAAGGGTTGCACTAGACTTATTTTGTAGTACTGACATGATCTAAATCTTGTGATGGTCAAATCTTGTGATTGTCTCCACTATTTTGAAAATTCAACCAACTTAAAATAGAATAGATAGATGATGATCAAATTATCCTGAAATATTTATCACATAGAACCAAAAGCCAAAATTAAGAATTAAATGATGAATTAGTTACGTACAGCCAAAGCTACTCGTAAACTAGTGCATTTTAATCTGGACGGAAGATGTCAATTCAACCTTACTAATCAGTGGCGGAACCAGGAAAAAATGTGAGGGTAGGCTGAAATCGCACTGTACTTTAAAATTTTTTTATACAACTCAAAAACAAATGATCGATTAACATAATATAATAATATAAGTACAATACAATAAGTCATACAAATTCACTACTAAAAAAACTACATTCTAATGCTAGAAGCAGATTTAGGAAGTGGAGCCAATTTAATCCTACGAGGCTCCGAGCTTTGAAAACGTTGCATGATTGCTTCATTCTCAATCTTAACAAAAACCCCTTTCTCAACATAAACCCTTATAATATCATTCAACCATTCATCTCCCATTCTATTACGTAGATCAGTCTTGATTTTTTTCATAGCAGAAAAAACTCGTTCAACTGAAGCAGTTACAACGGGTAGAACTAATGCCAACTGAATAAGACGATATAGCAATGGAAAGACGACATGGCTACGTGATTCAACCATATGCTGAGCAAAACGTACTAGATCATTGATCACTGGCCAAGAAGCATTATTATGTCTCACATCACGAATGAAAGTTTTAAGTTCTTGCTCAAGTTGAAGACAATCAATTCGAGAGAAGTCATTCGGATATAGTTCACCAAGGCGAACCAACTTACCAACATCAAAGCTGGAAAATGAATCTCTCAGATCAAGGCATGCAATACAAGTGAGTAACTCCGAGCTTGCTTCAGAAAATCGATCATTCATTTCAACAATCATATTATCCACGGTCTAGAAAAAAAAAGAAAAAAACATCAACAAGATAAAAAATACATGTAAAATAGTCTAAAAAATATATTAAAGTATATAAATTTTAAAGTTTACCTGAAGAAAAATGTCAACGCGATAAAAGTCACCATTGGTTTCCATCTGTCCACGACGTCTAGAACGGTGACGAATTTTCCGTTGATCTTCCATCTGGCATACTGTGATCTCATGTTTCTTACAAAAGGTCTCGACTTTATTCAACAATACCTCAAAACCCCCAGCTCTAAATTCTCTCAGTTCAAGCTTCATTGTCTTCATCAAATGCACGGCTTGTACAATATTTTGATCTCTTTGTTGCAAGGCAAGAGACAACTGACTTGTAACTCCCAACAAATGTTTCATCAAAAACATACAAAATACAAATTCATAGCTCTTTCAACATCAAAGCTTTCAACCCATTAAACTCTCCTCGCATGTTTGAAGCCCCATCATATCCTTTCCCCCTACACCTTGACAACGACAATTTCTTATTTCCAATGAGTGTCTTGAGAGCAAGAAACAAAGTGGTAGACTTAGTATCATTCACATGCACAAGACTAAGAAAACGCTTAAGAACACATCCTTGTTTGTTGACATATCGCAAAACAACTCCCATTTGCTCTTTTATTGAACAATCTCTAGCCTCATCAACAAGAATAGAAAATACACCATCTCCAATGTCATCAATGATAGCATCACTCACCTCTTCGGCACAAGCATGTGAGAGTTGTTTTTGAATTAAGGGGGATGTCAACTTGTTATTTCCCGGAGCGTCATGCATTGCCTTAGCAATATCCTCACTTCGATCGCAATACCAATCAATCAATTCAAGAAAATTACCTTTGTTGAGAGAATCAATACTCTCGTCATGACCACGGAAAGCCAAACCTTGCTTTAACAAGAATCTTATCACATTCAAAATCCCACTCAAACGGATGCGGTATGCCTCTTCTACTTCACGCCCATGAACCTCCAAAAAATGTGGGATTCTTTGGTTTGGATTACTAAAGTCCGACAATTTCCCATTGCAATATGATGCTTACCATTCACATATTTTTTATGCTTCCTAAAAGAGTTTAGGGCATTCTTCCAAGTTTTCACCCCATCAACACTATAGTCATCATTACTTGTGGGATCCTTAAAAAGATAGCAAGGAAAACAATATGCGGCATCATTTGACACACTATACTCCAACCAAGGAAACATATCAAACCAATTCTTTTGAAACTTTCTATATTCGCTTGAATAAAATGTTTTGGGAAAATTATGGTTCCTAGGTTGACAAGGCCCTCTTTTCACATATTCACACCTCACATTATCTATAATGGAAGCATCATACTCATTTATAGGTTTTCTTAAGGCGGGATCACTTATAACATCATTGGCACAAAATTGTAAACGAGATTGCTTACTACCACTACCACCCTCCTCATTATGCTTATCTTGGGTACCTTCATCACATTCAAGAGCTCTCTTCTTCAAAGGTGGAAATCCTATACTCCGTTGCACTAAATTCTTCATAACCTATCAAACACCAAATTCAACTCATTATAAAATCTACAAGAGTATATGAATATTACAACATGAATACATGATAAAGCCTAAATTATTAATAAATCAAATCAATATGAATACATGATAAACCCTAAATTATTAATTCACAAAATCCCACAAATCACAATTCAAACGAAAATCACAATGAATTGAATAAAAACGAAAATCTCACAATCACAAATTCACAATGAATTTAAATAACCTCACAAATTACAATTCAAACGAAAATTACAATGAATTTAAATAACCTCACAATCACAATTCACAAATTCTTCAAAATCTCACAAATCACAATTCAAACGAAAATTAAAATGAATTGAATAAAAACAATATTGCATAACTAAAATCAAAATTGAAAAGGAATTGAACTAGAAACAATTAAATTCATGTTTTAAATCTTTCAATTTTAGTTCAAGAGTTTGAATTAAATTGAAATTGAAATTTGAATTTTTAAAATGCCTAAATGGGGTGGATCTTGGCGGTGTGGCCGGTGCCGGTGGTGGCAGACGGCGGTGGCGGGTGGCGGACGACTGGTGGCGGTGGCGGCGCGGCGGCGGCGGCGGCGGCGAACTGAGAGAGGAGCCGAGAGGGAGAGGGAGACTGGGAGTGGGAGAGGGAGCTGAAGAAGAGACTTTGGCGGATTGGGTTTGGGAAATGTGGACTTTGGCTTTGGGTTTGGGGCCTTTGGGCGTTGGGCACTTGGGCCGTTTGCCTTTTATAATTTTTTTTTAAACTCACCCATACATCTGTAAAATTTTAAAAAAACTTTAATCAAACGACGTCGTTTGACGTCGTGATTGGGAAAAAAAGGGAAGCAACAGTTTCCTCCGGCGATCGGGCGGCGCGCCTACGCCGCCGTAGGCGGAAACCACCGCTCCGTCGGCCGGGAACAGTAGCTCCCGCCTGGCCGGCGGAGCTCAGGGCAGGCGCGCGCCTGCCCCCGCCTGAAGGTGGTTCCGCCACTGTTACTAATGACTAACTAAATACTAATGGGATAGTGGTTATCAATAAGTAAGATTTTCCATAATTACAAGCATGAGTACTATTACAATCCTGGCAAATTTTTGGGAAAAATTATTTTTTCATAGACATATAGAAAGAAGAGATTTAATTATAATAATAAAAAGGTAAAAAAATTTCGTTGCAATATTAAAATTTTATTATAAAATATGTTGTAGTTATAAAGTTTATGACCCGATTAATACAACCCAACAATTTTATCTTCATTTATTTTAATTTATAGCTTAAATATTAGTGTTTCCATAAATTATGGAAAGATTGTATTTCATGAGACGGACTCTCCGATCCATACTAGAACTAGTAGAATCTCCAGTCCATACTAGAATTAGTAGAAGACGAAGTATTAATGAAGAACTTGAAATATCATGAATGAGCTAGATCCAGAACAAAAATGAAAAATATAAATACATTTGTGTACAGGTCAGAACCATGAGATGTCTCCATTGAAAATAAACACTATTACGTGTTCTTATCCCCCCACGTCACATCTTAATTGAAAAATCTTGCTCAACCCCAATTCGATCCATATGTGCTGAATGTATTATAATGTAGCTATAAATCTATATAATTGAAAGCATACCGATATAATGATGAGATAAATTTTAGTGTAAATATAACCATAACTATTATACAATACATAAGTGAAAATATAATCTAAAAGACTATATTCCTGCACTGACGGATAACTAAAATAACCAAAATACCCTTTTAACTTAACACAAAATTTTAAAAGACAAAAATATCCCACCACCAATTCACCACCACCCCACCCCTACCACCAATCCTACCATCCCAACACCTCTGCCACCATCTATCACCGTTTCTGGCCCCGCTCATTCAAGCGCCAAAAAATTGAGATCCCTGACCTCACCATCAACCAGCATCTGCCGCGCTGCCGCCCCGAAAGTACTAATTTGCAGAGCTTTAATCCAGCTCAATTCATCTACTAGTTCCATCCCTTCAATCTTCTCCCAAAGCCAGTCGATCTCAGCAGTTCGAAAAGCAGCGCCACCGCGCCCTCTTCATCTCCCTGCCCAAAGCCAATTTCGACCCGACCCAAATCCGCTTCATCTCCCTTTTGGGCGCCAATAGCATTCTCCGGCGAGCCCAACAGCCCAAGAAGCAGCGCCACCGCGCCCTCTTCATCTCCCTACCCAAAGCCAATCTCGACCCAACCCAGATCTGCTTCATCTCCCTTTTGGCGTCAATAGCATTCTCCGGCGAGCCAGCAGACCCGAGAAGCAGCTCCAACGGGCCTAGCAACCCGAGAAGCATCAACACCGTTGCGTATATTCGTGACAAGCACTGACTTCAATCGGCGGAAGAAGAGGAAAAGAGCCACAGGAAGGAAGCTCCATCGTTTTGATTGTATTGCAGTCTCCATCGAAACATACAGGAAAACTTCAAAATAAATTCAAAGGGTTTTTTTTTTCTTCTTCTCGTTGAAATCTGGCTGTAACAAAGCTTCAAAATTATGAGCTTTAAGTGAATTTGATCCTTGATTTGGGATTTTGAAGTAGTGGGGATTCAGAGGAAGGAATTACTGGGGAACAAGAGAAAGAGGGAGGAAAGTGGAATGGATTGTGGTGGTGTTTGGATGGATGTCTATTCAAGAAAAGCACTTGAAAAACTATGTTGATCTCTACTCTTCTCTGGGCTGGAATTCTCCTGTCTGCAAGTCTCAATTTCTCAACGTGTGAGCTCTTATTTGATTTCACTTTCATGGATTTCATAGGGATTAGAAGTCGGAGATGGTCCAGAGAAGAAGAATCAATTAGGTTAGAAGGCTAAAATAGTAAAAATAAATAAAATTTCAGGGGGTAAAATTGGCTTTTCACACTATTCCAATCTAAATCTGCCGGGAAAGGTTACATTTGCACACAACCTAAATATCTAGGGTTATATGTTTGCACTTTCAATTATCGTAAGGTTATATCTGCACTTTCGTTAATTATGTAGGGCTATATATGCATTTTGCTCTATAATGTAAATAGAGAAAAATGCCTTTATCAACCTACCTACTTCACGTAAGTGCCAATATAACCTTTTAGTGTTTGAAAGTGCCAATATAACCCTACCTAGTTGACATAAGTGCAAAACTACCCATTCCAATCAATTTTAGTCGGAATTCAATAAAATTACTATTTTACCCTTTTGAAAAATTGAAAAAATTACATTTATGCCCTATTTTCTCCATTTCTCCTCTATTCTCCTCTTTCTTCCCTGACTTCACCTCCGCCCTTCTTCTCATCCGTTCTCGCCGACACCATTCACTGGTCATTCAATCGCATCGCGTCGGCCGTTCAATCATTTGAGGGAGAGGACGTGTTAGTGCTGGTGATGGTGGCCTAAGGGAGAGGGATTAGTGGTGGCGGTGGTGGGGGGATAGGTTTAGATCTGGGAGTGGTGAGGGTCTCACGGCGAGGCTAGGGCTGGGGTTAAGAGATTGGGCTTCACGGCCGGAGGAAGAGGTGGTGGCAGTGGGGCTAGGGATGATGGCGGGATTGGTCGGAGAGGAGGTGGCAATAGGGCTGTGATGGGGTTTAACGGCGGGGCTAGGATGGTGGTGGGATTGGGCGGAGGGAGGTGGAGACGGGGCTGGGCGATTTCACGGCGGGGATAGAGCTGGTGTTTCACAGTCGGAGGAAGAGGTGGTGACAATGGGTTTAACGGGGGCTAGGTGGTGGTGGTGGTTTGCTGGAGAAGGTGGTGGTGGCCAGGCGGGAGGTGATGGTGATGGTGGTGGTGGCGGTGGCCTGGCGGGAAGTGGTGGAGGTGATGGTAGGAGCTGGCTGGTGGTGGTGGTGGTTGTGGCCAGGCGAGAGGTGGTGGTGATGACTGGCTGGCGATGGTGGTGGAAACATGGCGGGAAGTGGTGGTGGTGGTGGTTGTGGCCATGCAAGAGGTGATGGTGATGACTGGTTGGCGATGGTGGTGGAGGCATGGCAGGAAGTGGTGGTGGTTGTGGTAGGGCTAGCTAGCTGGTGGTGGTGCCTTAGCGGTGGAAGTGGTAGTGGTGAGGCTCTTCCGGTGGAAGTGGTGGTGGTGGCTTGCCGGAGAAGGAGATGGTGGTGGCCAGGCTTAAAGTGGTGGTGATGGCTGGTTGGCAGTGGTGGAGGCCTGGCGGGAAGTGGTGGTGGTAGTGGTGGTAGTGGCCTAGCGGTGGAGGTGGAGGTGGTGGCCTGGCGATGGAGATGGTGTTCTGAGGTAAAAAAATGTCCCAACACTTATAGGGTTTAAGTTAAAGGGCATTTTAGTCATATTACATGTCTTCAACACCAGTCAACGCCGGAAATAGTGTATTAGGGTTATATTGGCACTTATGTTAACTAGTTATGATTATATTTGCACTAAAAAATTATATTGGTACTTACTCAAGTAGATAGAGTTACATTGACACTTATCCCATGTAAATAAGTAATTATTCAAATGGAAAAATTACACTTTGCATTACAGAATCTTCACGTTGCTAAGGGAATCTTCAGGAGTTGTTCTTAAAACTCCACAATGATCCTCCTTAAAGAAGGGATGCTCCTTGGGGTTAAGGAGCTACCATTGTGGATGCTCTAAATAACTCTATTAAATTTTGAAAGTGCATATAAGAGCTTGTAAAACCTTACTGTGTGAAATTAACCCTAAAGCTTTGTAAAATTGTGCAGTTGTACCCATTTTGTTCAATTCCGGCTTCGACTCAATGAAGTCAGCAATTCACTAAACCTAAAAAGATATAAATACCAATAGGCTTAAAACTAAAAATTTAATGACCATTCTACCCCTAGACTTCTTCTTCTTCATCTTCAACACACCCGCTGGCCACCGCCCGCCGTTGCTCCACTGCCTCCTCCTCACCAATCCTTCTAACTTTCAGAATGGAAACCACCACCCACCGCCGCTCACTGCATTCACCACTGCCACTCCCTGCATCCACCATTGCTGCCTCATCATCTTCATCCACCACCGCTGCCTGCACCCACAACTGCTGCTCCCTGCGCCCACCACCACTTTTCCCTCCTCCTTACCTACCACCGCTGCTCCCTACACCCACCACCGCTTCCCCCTCCTCCTCAAACACCTCCGGCGAAACCCACCAGTGAAACACTTCATGCTCGATTACCGCCGAAGTTCTGCCCCACCACTCACTCAGCCTAGCCACGACAAACCACCAGCTCAGACTAGTGTCAACTCTGGAAGGACGAGCTATAATCCACCGATGCAATCTCCATCAGCAAGGAACCACCGTTGTCGTAAATGCCACCTGATTCAAGAGGGTGAGCCACCGCTGATTCAAGAGGGTGAGCCACCGCCGATTCAAGAGGGTGAGCACCACCGCCGCTCCCCCTAGCCACGAGCGTCACCGCTTCAAGAAGATGAAGAGCATTGGGTGATTTAGAGAAGAGGAAGAAATGGGTTTCAGTGGATATGAAAGAGAAGGTTTTTAGGGGGGGTGTATGGAACCTTGATCACAGAGAAAGGAGGCGGAAAGAGAAATGAAAGAGAGGGTTATTGTTGTCTTTTCCTAAGTGGTTATGGTTTTCGCAGGAAGCAAGTTAATATCTCTAGGGGCGGTGTTGTAGTTTTATTGGATATCTAATCTGTAATAGTACAGACAATCAGTCTGGTTGATATGCAATTTATATATACTTGAAATATGATTGCTAGAGTCTAATTAGCTTGGATGTCGAATCAACTCATAATAATTGTTACTGGGCATTTTGCCCAATATCTTTGGATTATTTTCAAAAGTATATATATATATATTATGAGCAAAGTATTTCATGGATTTTTTGTTTATTTTATATGTATATAAAACAAACACTAAATAAATAAGAACGAACTATTGTTGATAGATTACTAATAATGGCATATTATACGATACCCGTTAGACCTTTAACAGTTAGAATAGTTATGAAAAAATTTATTCCGATAATTTTTAGGGTCAAAATATAACTATCATATTTTGAAATACATTTTAAGAGATTTTTAAAATTATAAAATCCCATTGCAATATATGGAAACAAACATCAAATCACCAATTATTATTTTATTATAAGTTAATATCATTTAACGATTCGATGATATAAGAGTTTTCCATAGTAACATTTGGACCGATTTGAATTGAAATAAACTAAATTACAATTAAATAAATAAACAAACATGATCAGATGACCTTAATGTATCAACTTTGGAATAAAATCCCTCCATCTGTGGACTGAAGGACCAAATCTGTATAAAAAACATTTACGACCAATGATAAATAGACAGGTGGATTCCATCTTTTTATAGAATCTTCGAAGATTCATCTTTTTGTTTTGGTATGATTCCAATTCCAATTCCAATTCCTTTATCAGATTTATCCAATCATCTATCCAAAGTTAACCCAGCGTCATCCGCAATTGTTACAGTAGGCGGACTTTGCAAAAGATAAATGCCGAATTTAATATTTGCTACTGCGAGTCTGCGACCAGCTTGAGGCAAAGTGCTATTCTAAATTGGTAGATTTAGTTAATTAGGTTGTTTTTTTTTTTAAATAATCCTTCAAAGATGATAGGAAAAATGTACAATGGTGATGGTAATAAGTGTAATTGACATCCAATCTAACTAACGTCTAGCAATAACGAACATATTGCAAGGATACATAAATTACATACCAACCAGATCGATCGTCTGTACTATTACAGATTAGATATCCAATAAAAACTGTAATATTGTCCTCGGAGATATTAAGTTTCCCACAAAAATTATGACCACTTGGTAAAGAGTAGCTTATTACACATCAATATCACTATGCCAAACAAAGATCTTCAAAAACTGTAACACCACCTGATCCGATCTATGTTGTCCAAATTGTAAACACCTTGAAAAACATAAATATGACAGATCCAAATTAATGGAACCCCAAAATAAAACACAAAAAATTACAAAAATATGATCCCTACAATCATATCGAGAACAAAATATTGACATAAAAAATCAAATCGAGTTATTATCATGAATACATCAATCTAGTCGATCAGGTTGAAGAACAAAATTAATATTTATATCTACAGTTATCAATAACATAAAGATCAATTAAAATAAACGTTTGTTCTGTGGAGATGGGAAAGAAGATTGAGAATCAAGTAGGTTTTTTTGGAAGATTTAGTTAGGTGGACTAGAATCGAGCATTCGGGATATTTTTACGGTAAAGGACCACTTTACCAGCTTACTTGTCGTTTTTTAGTCATAAATGAAGTGTTCGAAATTTAACATATATGTAGTCCGAGTCGGTTTTCTTTTCATAAATAATGTAAAGATTAAGATTTAAACTGTAAATTAGAAGAAATTAAGATAAAATTTTTGGTTGTATTAATCGGGTCATAAATTTTTTAACTACTGCATGTTATATAATAAAATTTTAATATTACAACTAAAATATTTTACCGTTTTATTATTCTATTTAGACCCCATCTTTCCATAAGCTTATGGAAAGACGGTATTTTTCAAGACTTTGCCTACGTAGTCCTTTGATATAATGAGATTATCCGACGTGATATAATTAAATGAGTCCGTCTCTTGAAAGACGGTCTTTCCATAAGTTATGGAAAGACCAAGGTTTAAAGTGTAAATTAGAAGAAATTAAGATAAAATTTTCGGGTTGCATGAACCGGGTTATAAATTTTATAACTATTACATGTTTCATACTAAAACTTTAATATTGCAACTAAGACATTTTACCTTTTATTATTCTAATCAAACCCCGTCTTTCTATAAGCCTATGGAAAGATCGGCTTTCCTAAGACTTTGTCTAATTAAATATCGTTTAAATGTAGCTATTTGACCAAATTTAATTATTCAAGGGAATGAATTTCAAAATATTTTCATCACAAATAATTTATTTAATAAAAAAAATTAAAAGTCAATATGAAAATCTAATGACTTGGTTTCTCATTCACAATTTTTTTTAGGGATAAGTGTCAATATAACCCTACCTATTTGTTTAAGTGCCAAGATACTGTGATAATTTTAGTGTAAAAAACTCTAACTAGTTAATGTAAATTTCAATATAACCCTCAGACCCCCATTTTTGGCATTGAGCTCAATCTTCCGGCGTTGCCTCTATGTAAATTGACCAAAATACCCTTTGGACAAAATCTAAAATTATGTGGACAATTTTACCCTCAAGTTCGCCGGACCACTGCTGCACCACCACCGTAACAGGCAGGGTTATATCAGCATATCATGAAAACTGATAGGGTTATATCAGCGCATTCATAATGTTTGTAGGGTTATAGCAGCACATTCTTAAAACTTATAGGGTTATATCAGCACATATAATAAATATTAAGTGTGTGGTACTCGATTGACCTTAACATGCGACCACATCATCATATACACCATTATCACATCAGAACAATTATAAAACAAAAAATTTGACATCATGACACCATCATTCATATTAAACACCATTATCACATATCATAACCTCATTTCAAAACTTATCAATATTAAAAACCCTAGACCGAAGAACACAACAAAATAATAATCACACACAACATCAAAGGGCATCCAATCATCAATCCAGACTAAGCACAACAAAATAAACAATATATTATTAAAACCCTATATTCTACAGTATGTGTTGATATGACCCTACATTTTTTACTAATATGTTGGTATAACCCTATAAATTTTAGGAATGTGCTGATTTAACCCTACTAGTTTTCATAATGTGCTGATAGAACCCTACCCATTATGGCGGCAGTGTAGCAGTAGACCGACCGGTCTGCGGTGGTCCAGCGACGGTCCGGTGGTGAACCGACGGTGATATGGCGGTAGTCTGGCGGTGGTCCAGCAATATTGTAGTATTGATGAGTCTAAGGGTAATAACATAATTTCCAATTTTTTTAGTGTTTTAATTTTTTTCAGAAGGGCAAAAATGTATTTTTAAAATTTTGGCTAAAAGTTGTCGGAAAGGGTCATTGACACTTTCACTGACTAGATAGGATTATATTGACATTTTTGAATATTGAAAGATTATATTAGTACTTATATCAACTAAATAGGGTTATAAATTTTTTTTTAAACTATGGACCATTTTTTCCCTTCTATTTGGCAAAAAAAAAAGAAAAGGCTAGGGGTTAGGCAGGCAGCACATGGACATGAAGATGAACAAGGTGTAAGAGAAGCCTGGAACTTGAACTCAAAGTTGGGATATATCCATCTTCTCAACAATTTTTTGTCTTTACATTTTTATGCACTGTCCAAACGTTCCGTCATTTTCAATCCATCGTCTTTCAAATGGTTGCAACATTATGTGACATTTTTCCTCTCGTGAATGAGCGAGTGTTTGGTTCAATTATGCGAAATGGGAAAACATTATGTGACATTTCAAATGGATTGTATATTGGGTAAAATGCAGATCCTATGTTTTGATTAAAAGTGTCAACATAATCTTGTAAAGTTTAAAAGTGCGATTATAACCTTATCTTTTGCATCATAAGTGTCGATATAACCTTTTGGCACTATTCTGACATTGACTTTGTATTTTCCGACATTGACTAAATATAAAAAGACTAAAATACCCCCAACCTTAAAACTAAAAAATTAAAGACAAGAATACCCCTAAAGTCTTCTTTTTCATCATATTCATCTCTATCCCCCTCTCCAAAACAAGCACCGCAGCTGATCCACACCACTGCTTCCCGCTCCTCTGCCACTGCCGTCGGAAACCTCTGCCGCTGCCGTCGGAAACCTCTGCCGCTATCGGAGCCACCGGAAACCACCGCCGTTAATTAAAAGTGTCAACATAATCTTGTAAAGTTTGAAAGTGCGATTATAACCTTATCTTTTGCATCATAAGTGTCGATATAACCTTTTGGCACTATTCTGGCATTGACTTCGTATTTTTCGACATTGACTAAATACAAAAAGACTAAAATACCCCCAACCTTAAAACTAAAAAATTAAAGACAAGAATACCCCTAAAGTCTTCTTTTTCATCATATTCATCTCTATCCCCCTCTCCAAAACAAGCACCGCAGCTGATCCACACCACTGCTTCCCGCTCCTCTGCCACTGCCGTCGGAAACCTCTGCCGCTATCGGAGCCATCGGAAACCACCGCCGTTGGAGCCACCGAAAACCGCCGCTGTCGGAGCCATCGAAAACTTCCACTTCCGGAGCCACCGGAAACCGCCACCTCCAACCTTCAGATGAAATTTCCTATGAATTATTACTTGACAACAGAGAGGAGTTTCTCGGCGGCGATGATGTGATCGGTGGAGGTAGGTATCCACTGTAAAACGACAACGATCGCCTCTTCGTGGAAACCTTAACAAAATGGAAACCTCCGACATCCAGGTCACTACCACATCCCAAATCTCCTTCCGCTCCCTCCAACCACTAATTCACCACACCGCCACTACCACCCCAGCCCGTGCCAGAACGAAGAAGAAGAAGCCATGGATATTATGAGACACGAGAGAAAAAGAAGCGCCGCTGTCGAAACCCCAGAGTGGTGGAGCATCACCCCCTCGACCGACGAAGACAAAGCCCACCACCTCCTCCAGATCCAAATCCCTCATTGTGACCTCCACTGGTGGCGCCGTTCAATCTATAACTCATCGACTGAGCTGGTGTCCGGCCTCAGCGCGACTCCAACGAATTCACTGGTGGCATTTAATCTATAACCCGCCGTTCAATCCACTGGTGGCATCGTGACCTCCGAAAAATTAATCGCTTAGAGGTGACCTTTAACGAATTCATTGTCGCGACCTCCGTCATTCAATCCACTGCCTTAGCGCCTCGTCGACCAAGTTGCAGAAACAAGCGGCCCCACATCCCCATGCCACCATCCAACCACCACCATTTTTCAGCACCGCTCAGCCAAGCGCCAAAAAATGAAGACCTTGATAAATTGTGGGTTGGCGACTTACATAAACATTGAGGTCGTGACGATGGGTTCTAAAGGAAAACTTAGAAGAGAATGGGGAAGAGGTTTCTAAAGGCAACGATGGGTTCTAAAGGAATAAAGCAAAGTTGATGAGGGTATACATATCTTTCCAGTTTTTTTTTGAATTTTTGAATTTTTATATTAAAAGGGTATAATCATCATTTTGGGGGTTTTCTATCCAAATTCAGGCCTCCAGGGTTATATTAGCACTTTCAAGCAAATAATAGGGTTACTATAGCACTTTCCAACTTTACAGGGTCATATTGACATTATCGACCAAAATATATGATTTCGTCTGGTGGAGTTCTAACAGAGTTTTGGTAAACTTCTTCTTCTGTGTGTACATGCTCAACAATGCTCCGCTAAAGTCTCGGTACGATCAGAGCGAGCCTATTGGAAATTTATTGAACCACTCCTGTGTTTTTTCCCATGGGTTGCTTCCTACCAGCTTGTATGTCAATTTCTCATCAAAATCTCTCAGGTTGTACGGCTCAATGGCCTCCTTCCCCGAGTCCCTCAGTCTTATCCTTCGAGAAGTCCCCTTTTTTCTTCTTTTGAGAGGGTTTAGCCAAAGAAGATACCTGAGGCACTCTCAAGGGTGCATTCTCCCCCTCGAGGGACGTTATCTCTCTCAAAAGAGATGCGTTCTCCTCATCCTCTATGGCCTCGAGAGACATTTTCTTGCAGGCCAGAGATGTATTTAACCCCCCCTTCCCATTCGCGCTTTGAATTCAGAAGAGGGTAGAAGCCAAATTTTCCACTGGTAGGGGATCTCCTTATATAGGGCTTACCCATGCCTGCTGGCCAGTTATCAACGGGCTCTCGAGGAGGCATATCAATTACTGGGAAACCCTCTCTTTCCCAGGACTGTTAGCAATATGATCAGATATATATTCTCCAACATTCGAATCATATCGGAATTCTTTGGAATGAGTGCATTCCGAGTCGCTAATAGCTCTTCCTGGCGCTTTTGGAAAAGGACCCACCAAATCGATCCCCCATTTATCAAATGACCATGAACTACAAATGCTTCTCATCTCTTCCTGGGGAACATGTGTTATAGGAGCATGTCTCTGACATTGGTGGCAAGCCTAAATGTATCGATTTGCATCCTCGAACATTATCGACCAGTAAAATCCCGCTCGAATCAACCTTCTCGCCATGAATCTAGCTCCCTGGTGGCTGTCGCATACCCCCTCGTGGACTTCCCCTATAAGATAATCAGCCTCATAAGCGTTAACGCATCGAAGCAATGGCTGCAAATGACCCCTTGTGTACAATATTTTTTCCTGCAACACATACTTTGGAGCTTTCAACCTTATCTTTCTGGCATCCACTTCATTTTTTGGCAGGGCACTCTCTCGAAGATATGCCATGAACGGTGCCATCCAGGAGTCTTCCGCTTCCACCACCATAACCATAGGTTCTTTGAAACTTCGTCTACTCAAAGTTTCTATGAGTAGTTGCTTCTAGGATTGGGTTCCCAAATTCTAATAAGCGAGCTTGCTTAGAGCGTCTGCTTTATTATTGCTTTCCCTCAGAACCTGTGTTAAAGTGTAAGATTTGAAAGTTTTCAACATGTTCCTCACTACCTCGAGGTATCTTTGCAAGTTATGTTCTCTGGCCTTATATTCTCCATTCACCTGCTAAACCATAATTTGAGAGTTACTGAAAACCTCCAGTTCCTCCACCTGCAACTCCCTTGCGAGGCACAATCCAGTGATCAATGCTTCATATTCAACCTCATTGTTAGTTGATTTGAATGCGAAGTTTGGCGCATAAGGGTAATCTCTGCCATTGGGGCTGGTTAACAGAACCCCTACTCCACTTCCTCCTGAATGTGACGAACCATCCATACAAATTCTCTGCCTTATTTTGGCTCGCTCCCTTTTTTGAATGGGATCCAAACTTACCTCGGGGGGCTCTGCAGTTTCCACTATGAAGTCTGCCAATGCCTGTTCCTTAATCTCAACTCGAGGTTGATATTGGATATCATGCTCTCAATTTCACTGCCTACTTTATCATTATTATTGAAATCTCTAGCTTTAGCAGGATCTGTCAAATGGGGTGGTTTGTGAGCACAACTATGTTGTGTCCCTGGAAGTAAGGTCTCAATCTTTTGGCTGCATGTACGAGGGCTAGAATTAGCCTCTCGAGGACATTATACCTCATCTCTGACCCATGCAAGGCACTACTGACAAAGTAAATTTGATGCTGAACCTTTTCTTTCTCTTTTACTAGGGCCGCACTGATTGCCAACGGCAACACGGAAATGTACAAGTATAGTGTTTCACCCTTATCTAGTTTCATCAAGGTAGCTAGTGTCCCCAAGTGTTCCTTCAACTGCTTGAATATCTTATTGCACATGCCATTCCACTCAAATTTCTTTGTCCTTCGAAGGACATTAAAGAAGGGTAAGTGCTTCTTCGCCCCCTTCGATAAGAACCTGCTCAATGCTGCTAGAGGCCCTGCAAGTTTTGTACATCCTTTATTGATTGTGGGGTTTTCAATGTCTTCAAAGCTTCAACCTTTTTTGGGTTTACATCAATCCCCCTCTCTGAGACCATGAATCCAAGGAACTTCCTCGCTCCACACCAATAACACACTTAGATGGGTTCAACTTCAAATTATCCCTTCGAAGCTTACTAAATGTTTCCTCCAGGTCCTTTAAGAATTCTTCATAACTTTTCCTTTTGACAACCATGTTATCCACATATAGTTCCATGTTTTTCCCTATCTGCCCCCTGAATAGTTTATCAACTAGCCTCTGGTAAGTAGCCCCAATATTTTTTAAGCCAAAGGGCATGTCCTTATAGCAGTTTATGCCTACATCCATAATAAATAATGCTTTTTCCTTGTCTTCCTCCACGATGAGGATTTGATGATACCCCTTATGCGCATCAAAGAATGCCAGATTATGATATCTGGTGATAGTTTCCACTAATTTGTCGATTGGTGGTAACGGGTAACTATATTTGGGGCATCATTTATTTAAATTAGTAAAGTCTATGCACATTCTTCAGCCCCCATCATGCTTTGGAACCATGACTGGATTAGCTATCCATTAGGGGTAGAACACCTTCTCGATGACGTCTTCCCTCAACAACTTCTCCACCTCTTCTTTAATTGCTTCAGCTCTTTTGGGAGCAAACACCATTCTGATCTGCTTCACTGGCTTAATCGAGGGGTCAATGTTCAACCTATGCAGTGCGAGACCCAAAGGTACTCCCGTTAGGTCAAAAGTATCCCACGAGAACACGTCTCCATACTCTACAAACAAGTCTCTCAGTCTCCCCTTGACATCTTTGGGAATTAGCTTCCTCATAGCTACTGATCACATATCCCGAATAGGCATCTGTATTGTATCAGCCAATCCCACATCTATGTGTACCGTCGATACATCTCTCTGCCTTCTCGCTCCCACACTGCCATACGGTTACATTTTTTAGCCACAATTTGATCTCCTTGAATGGATGCCACCCCCTTTTCAGTCGAGAACTTCATCATTAGGTGATAGGGTGACCAGACCGCCTAAGCCTGGCACGTCCATGGCCTTCATAAAATTACATTATAAGGGGAATGGGCATCCACGACAGTGAAATTACACCTGATAGTCACCCATTTGTCACCATTTGTCACCATTTGCTATGCGAACGGGAAGGGTTATCTCTCTTATGGGGAATATTGGGTTTCTCGTGAAGTCGAATAAGGGGAGGCTGACTTTTTCAAGTTGTCATGCCTTATGACCAACTGGTCAAAACACCCAGTCTCGTCCGGTCAAAACCTCTTATGACTAGGCTCTTCAACAGGGACCCTTCGAGCCTCTGCTCGTATCACAACATTCAAAGATCTCTCTCCCACCATGCCATTAATGACATTAATTATCCTTTGCACATGTGGGCTTTCCCTGTTTTGGTTATCTTGATTTCCCCCCTGTTGTTCCTAGGGTCTATCCTGTCTTCCTTCTTAGCCCCTTGTCCCGAACATCCTGTTCTTGAGGTCTTCTATATCCTCTACCCCCATTGTTTGCTATTGGTTCATTCAAGGCCTCGAGGGGGAAACCTGGTTCCTATGTCCCTGCCCTCGAAATTGTCCTTCCCCTTCACACCTATCTATCTCCCTACTCAACTACATGCAATCGTTTGTGTGATGGCCATAATCCTATGATCATCGCAATACCAATTTGTTACCCTCCGGGCAACTACCAATTCGTGCAAACTCTACAAGGGTGAGGGTGCTCGCAACAACCATCTATGTAAACTTAAGATATGTGTAGGAGTTCTCCCTCTTAGCATTGGTGGCAATGGAGTGTATCTCTTGAATGGTGTTTTTATGGGTTCGACCAACCTTTTCCCCCTATGTTCTACATTTGTTCCCATTTTCTCTGTAAGGCTGTCTCTTTTCTTTCTAGTTGCCTCATCTACCCTCGAGTACTGCTCTACAACTTCATGAAGTTTTTGCAAGGTCTTGGGAGGTGTTAGTACTTAGCTTCTTGTATAATTCCAAGTCATGCATCCCCAGCAAGTACCCCTGGATTACCTCATTCTTCGTTGTTTCTATCGCTTCCATGCTCTCATCCATATACCGATGATAAAAGGCTTTTGTGCTTTCCCCTGTATTTTGCTTCGTCTAGTAGAGTTCTAACAGAGTTTTGGAAAACTTATTCTTCTGTGCATACTGGCTCAACAATGCTCTGCTGAAGTCTCGGTACGATCAGAGCTAGCCTCTTGGCAACTTATTGAACCACTCTTGTGTTTTTCCCCGCAGGTAGCTTCCTACCAGCTTGCATGTCAATTTCTCATTGAAATCCCTCGAAATTATCAATCCTAAGAACGTATGGATATACTCTTGAGGGTCAGTCTCACCACTGTACATGGGAAGTCCTTCTGGATGCTTCACTTATATTGGTCATCGAACCCCGGTGATCACCGAGCTAATAGGAGACCCTGCAGCATAGCCCAAGGGTTTGATCAACCTATCCAATTCCCTTATTAATGATTCACTTGCATATGAGGGGGGTTCATGTTGCCCCCTGGCAGGTTCAGCCCCATGTCGTGACAGCCCAGCTGTGGCATATAAGGAGGTTGAGTCACTCCGTATCCGGGGTTCATCCAAGGCTGTCCAAAATTCAGGTATGCTGGTGGTAGTGGTGGTTGGACATAGGGATTGTAAAGCCCCTGACTAATTCCCATACTTTCATATGCTTGCATGGTAGAAGAGGCTATTATCCCATATGCTGCACCTGGACTGGCCAGGTCAAGGGTAGGAGAAGATGGGGCTAGCAGAGGTAATGAATATACTAAGCCCTTTGAGTAACCAGGAATAGAAGGCTAAGGCCTAGCTTGCAATGGATCTCCACCATATGCGTGATAAGGGTAGTCTATTGGAGGTTGCAAGGCCCACCCGTAGTTATTCCTACATATGAGGGTGGCAATACTCCGTGTGTGACCCTGTCATCCCTTGGAGGAGGGGTAACTCGATAGTCAGCTGCAGCCAGGACCTGAGCTACTCATTCTACATCTTGATTTGGGGACGACCTCCCTGTATTCTGATTTCCTCGCCTGTGATGGCCATAAGCTTCTATATATGAATCTCCGTAAACCTTCCATCCCTCAGATCGGCTACCCCTTCGAGCAAGGAATCGAGGTTTCTTTGCTCTTGCTCTCACATCATTCTGGATTGGTGCCAGGGTATTTGCAACAAATTCCACTGAGGCTTGCCCCCCATCGGGGTTTATGACTGTAACAGGCTCTGCATGCAACTCCATTCTTGATGTTTGAAAGTTAGCTATTCCAATGTCCTTGACACAGGTGTCTTTTCCTACTCCTGAATTCTATGTTGTTAACCTTGGTGGAGATCCAGTCCCCACACCTATCAACCTCAACCTTTCACTCCTTCGAACAACCGTGGACATAAATTCTCAAAACACTTGATCTGGCTTAGTCGTCCCCATAGACGATACCACTTGATGCATCTCAAACTACCGACCGGTTCATGACAACCCACCTAAGAACACAGTCACGCTCAAGTTGAAGTTTCAAGAGGTAAAGAGAAAGTTTAGACAACCTCATCAAAGGAAACCGCTCATCTGTAGCTATTACTCATATCAAGGACACACAGAGGAACATTGCTAGAAATTGCTCAGAGACATCATGACAGGATGACAACTCTTGGTATGTTCCAACATAGATGAGGTCCAGAAATCAAAGATGGTCGGGAAGGTATGGGTTGTCAAAAGCTCTAGTACTTGACTTGTTGCACATACGTCTCTTATAGCACATTCCAGAGATTCGTGATACTTTGATAGTGGTTGTTCTCACCACATGGCTGGCACTCCAGAATTTCTCACAAACATCACACCATATGATGGTGTTTTTGTTACCTTTGACGATGGAAAAAAGAGTTGAGTAGTTGGAAAAGGAGAACTACAAATTGAAGGATTCCCAGTATTCACCAGTGTTTTGTTCGCTGAAGACTTAAAGGCAAATATGCTAAGCATAAGTCAACTGTATGATGACAATATCACTGTGGAATTTCAGAAAGATAAATGTATAGTAAAACACGGTGAATTCAAAGTCCTTTCAGGCGTTCGATCATCAGATATTTGCTATTTGCTGGAGCAAGACGTGAAGTGTATGAGCTCTAAACAAGATGAAGGATCTCTATGACACAGAAAGCTCGATCACATCAATTACAAAACCTTGGTAAAAATTGCAAATGCAAAGGCAGTACGAGATATGCCTACATTGATGAGCAAAGGTGGAATTGTCTGTGGACCGTGTCAATAAGGTAAACAAATTTGATCTCCCCACTCTTCAGTTCAGTATATAACTACCTCAAGAAATATGGAATTACTGCATATGGATTTGATGGATTTGATAGGCCCTAGTACAGGTGGCAAGAAATATATCTTTGTATGTGTTGATGATCTCTCCATATTTACTTGGGTAGTTTTTCTAAAAGAAAAATCTGATACTGTGGAAGTGCTTAGAAGTCTTGTGATAAAATTACAGACAGAAAAGGGAAGTCCAGTTAGGAAGATTGCTAGAATTTGCAGTGATCATGGCAGAGAATTTAAAAACTCTCAATTCAGTAACTATTGTGATGAGCTTGGCATTCAACATGACTTCTCTGCACCCATCACCCCTCAGCAGAATGGCGTTGTGGAAAGAAGGAACAAGACTATACAGGATGTTAGCTGAGAAAGAAATTCACAAAAAATGGTGGGCAGAAGCCGTTAATACAACTTGCTATAGAATCAATCGAGTATATCTACATCCATTCATAAGAAAAACATCCTACAAGATTTGGAAGGGAGGGAAGGAAGCCAAATGTCTCACACTTTCATGTGTTTGGAAGCAAGTGCTACATTCTTATAGATACAGAGCAATTGGTGAAATTTGACAATCGTAGTGAAATTGGGATTTTTCTTGGTTATTCTGTGAACATCCGGGCTTATCATGTTTACAATTTTTGAAAAATACTCTCTTGGAATCCATAAATGTTATTGTGGATGATTATGACAAAGGAAAAGGTTTGGTGATGGAGAAGATGAACCTGATAAAGACCATGTTCCAACACATCACAGTCAACCTGACGAGCCGACTCATTGCATGTTTGATCATCTAAGCAAACTAATTATCCTGCTGAGCCTGAAGATACTGAATATGTTGGAACATCATCCCCCACAGCCTCATCGCATGTTCCAACATAGAAGCAACCAGAACCAATGACAAGGAGTACTCGCTCAATCCCTCGAGTTGATTACATGAAATTAGCAGGATTACAATGTTTCATCTCTCTCATTAAACCTAAGAACTACAAGGAGGGCTTACTTGATGAATACTGGATTGCAGCCATGCAAGAAGAACTTGGTCAATTCGTACGAAATGATGTATGGTATCTCACTCCTCGTCCTAAAGGTGTGATGTCATTGGCACAAAATGGATCTTCAAGAATAAATCAGATGCTGATGGACAAATCACTCGAAACAAGGCTAGATTGGTTTCTCAAGGATATACTCACGTTGAAAGAGTAGACTTTGATGAGACATTCGTACCAGTTGCCAGGTTAGAGTCTATTCGAATTTTACTTTTTATTGCTTACTCTATTAACTTTACTATACATCAAATGGATGTCAAAAGTGGTTTTCTAAATGGTATGGTAAATGAAGAAGTGTATGTGGAACAACCTAAAGGATTTGAGGATCGTCATTACCCTCACCATGTTTCAATTCAAGAAGGCGTTGTAAGGTCTGAAACAAACACCCAGGGCATGGTATGAACGACTTACTAACTTTCTAATTCAGAAAGGTTACCGTCGAGGGAGAGTAGATTGCACATTATTTGTGCTCAAAAGGATTCAAAGATATTGATTGCTCAAATATATGTTGATGGTATTGTGTTTGGTTCTACTTCATCATCGATGGTGTAGGATTTTTTTACTGTGATGCAAGCCGAATTTGAAATGAGTATGGTTAGAGAACTCACGTACTTTCTAGGGCTGCAAGTCAAGCAAGAAAAAAATGGCTTGTTTATAAATCAGAGTAAGTATGCCCTAAATTTAGTGAAGAGATTTGGACTAAGAAATTCCCGTGCAGTTCAAACACCTATGGGGATTTATGATGAACTGGTGAAGGATGGGAAAGGAATCGGAGTTGATTAGAAGTTATACATGGACATGATTGGGAGTCTATTGTATTTGACAGCAAGAAGACCAGATATTTGTTTCAGTGTAGGAATATGTGCAAGATTTCAGGCTGAACGAAAGGAATATCATTTAACCACAGTCAATAGAATTATTCGATATGTAAGTGGGACTTCTAAGTATGGTGTCTGGTATTCTAAGAATCAAGGCTCTGATATGTTTGGGTACAGTGACTCTGATTGGGCTGGTAATGCAGATGATCGTAAAAGCACTACATGTGGGTGTTTCTTTATTGGCACGAATCTACTTTCTTGGTACAGTAAGGAGAAAAATTTGATCTCTCTGTCTACTGCGAGAACAGAATATCTTGCTGCTGGAAGCTGTTGTGCACAATTATTATAGATGAAACAAATGTTGAACGACTATGAAATTCATGAAAGGCCTTTGAAGATCTTATGTGGCAACACAAGTGCTATTGATATTTCTAAAAATCCAGTTCAATACTCTCGAACCAAGCATATTGACATCACCATCATTTTATTCGAGATCTAAAGGAAGGAAGTGGTACTGGTCTATGCACCAACATCTAAGCAATTTGCATATATCTTCACAAAACCGTTGCATACTGCCACATTTGATCTTCTAAGGCAACACTTAGGTGTTTGTCAGATTTGAGGTATTTCTTTATATAGCTTTTATTTAGTCGTAAATATTTTTCCTGCTTTAGTTTTGTTCAAAAAATCTCAAAAAAAAATTAGAAAGAAGAAAAAACTACCAAAATAGAAGTTATGAAGACATGATATGTTGGATGTTCAAAGAGGTGTGACTTCAGTTCACAAGTGAGAAAAATAAAATCATTACTCTTCTTGGAAAGGGAAAAGGTTCGCGCGGTAAAAAAGGTAAATAGTAAAGAGTTTGTTTTGGTTCAAAATTGTCTCCATCTCTCCATATCCCTCAATTTTTGGCATACACTCCCACATTGCTTGGAATTTTTGGATTTCTTGTTGCCGAATTTTTTTTTGAGTGTATCTTGAAAAATCTGAGCGAAGATCCTTCTCTTCCCAACGAAACCTTTGCCAAAAAATGTCTTCAAACCCAAAAGTCTCCATGGCCAAAAAAGAGACCCAGGAAAATTCTCACCCCCCGAAGAATATCAAAGGTGAACAAAGGGAAGAAACTATGAAATAGAGTTCAACTGGTGGCAGTGGTCAAGATGAGGAACTCAAGAACAAGGGCAAATCTCCATATCAAAAGGTAACTGGTCCGGATCCCCTTACTCTGAAGTTGCATGGCATGGAGTTTAAATCTGTTGATGATTTCTTTGAATGGGTTGAAGCTAATAAGATCACGATAGATTTGTCTAAGTTTAATAATTTAGAAGGGGGATTCCTCAATGTGAATGTTAAGGAACTGTTGTTTGCAGATATTGGAGAGCTTGAGGATATTGAAAACTTTAATACTAGGCTATTGAGAGGAAAATATGGTGTGTACAATGGGAATGATAGGTTTCTTGGGTATTCATCTATTCCTGACCCTAGTAATGTTAGAATTGAGGAAATCAATGATGATGAGGCTGAGGGACTAGAAGTGATTAAATCCACTGATATGATGCCCTTAGGATTTTATGATGCTCAGGCTGCCAAGAAACTTGAAGAACTAAGGAAGCTTGGATCATTGAGGTTACAAACAGTGAAGAGCGAAAAAGTGTTGGGTATGTTCCAACACAGAGGGAAGAGTCAAATACTGCTAAAGATATAGAGGTTGATGATGTTGATATGGGAGGTCAAGAACAGTTTGGTGTTACTGGGAATGCTTATAATGACTTGGAATATTCAGAAGGAGGAAAGACAGGAGGATTTGACTTGATACAAGAGGAATCGGGCCATGAGCATCATGTTGGAACATAGGGTGAAGCAGATTGAGCAGGAGGAAGAAGTTGAACAGGCTGAGTGTGTTCCAACACAGGAACCAAACTTGAACTACTCCAGTGATGAAGTGTTGGATGAATTCTTTCAGACTGCAAGGGCCAAGAGAAAGATGTCTGCTTCTGAGGCTTCCCCACTAGCCAAGAGATCCAAAAAGAAAACCCAAGATGCTCCAAAGAAAAAGAAGAATTTGCTAACACCTCATTCTGTAAAGTGATGCTTTGTCTTTCCCATACTTTCATATTAAGTGTGAGGAGATAGGAGAGATTTTTGTGGCGAGGAAGATTATTTCTGAAAGGTCAGTGGACTTAGAGGCTTATAGATCTAGTGGCTTTACTGATTTTTTTGGAGTTGATTGGGATGAAGAGAGCTTCCACTGTGCAACTTCAGTATAACAAGCAGGTTGTTGCTGAAGTTTACTTAAACTTGATGGCTGGAAACCTGGAAATTGACTGTCCATGGTGTGATATAGTTTATATTATGGGGAAGGTGATAGATTTCTCTGCTTCCAGGATGAATAAAATCTTAGGGCTGAAAACTCCAGATTTTGAAAGCGTCTTTCTGGATGATTTTGAGGTGACTAATGAAAAAATTCTAGAAGTAATTTCAGGTGGATACTAGACTGAGTGGCTAGACACAGGGTATTCACATGCTTCTTTCCTATCTTCTAGATTTTTTTTGGACTGTATAGGTGGTTGTGAATCGTTGGATGCCATCTTCCAACACTACAAATCTGACAAGAGAAATGGCAAAACTATTTGTACTATGTCGAAACACAGAAACCAGTTAACCTGGGGTTATTCATTTAGTAGAATCTGGTTAGGCAAGCTATTGCTCCAAAGGCTAAGCATGCCTTGGTGTACCCCTGTTTGATTTATGCATTGGGTAGGAGTGCAAAGGTGAAGGGCAAGATGAAAGATTTCATTGTTGATACAGAGTTCCTTCGGCCAATTAAGAAAACCTTTGGGATGAGGCAAGTGCATGATCTACCTTGGAATCCAGAGGCTTCCACTTCTGCAGATGCTGAGATAAAGGCCAAGTTGGTGGTTCTTAATGCAAGGTTGGAGACTATAGCCATCCAAATAGCGCCCCTTGAAGCAGAAAAGGCTAAGATTGAGGGGGGGGGGGTTTTAGAAGCACATGATGCTGCTCCTGAACAGGATGGATGGTCCTGCTGTGCCTATGTTCCAACATAGATCACATGATGAGTTTAGGGGGAGCTGACAACATTATCTTTTTTATTTTATTTCTTTGTTTTATTGCATTTGGCATATTCATGGCTCTATGAAGAGAATATTTTGGATATTATTTTTTGATTGGATGACTGTAATCTGAATTATTTCCTTGTTCCAGAATTATGGCATTCTGATGGTATTCTTATTCAGTATTTAGCATATGTTTCAACATAGGTGAATTTCTGGAAGACTTATATGTATGATTGGAAGTTTTTCGTTGAGTCCTTATTTCCAAAATGGTTGGGTCCACAAAATGACAAAGGGGGAGATTGTAAAGTTAAGTGATTTTCATTGATTTTTTTAATTATCAATTTGTGAACTAATATTGGAAACGAAAAATATTACATATTGGAATATACAGACAGTAGGCACAACTGCCTACAAGGTTTTACGGAAAAAATAGAATATTATGATTTTGATGATTTATGGAAATTCGAATATTCTGCAATATGTTAGGTGGTGGTAGAAGCATATTAGGTTTATGGAAAATCCCCTACAAATATGGAATTGGATTTATGAATATATGAGATATATTTGAGATAAGGAAAATATCTTTATTTATGGGCTTTGGATATGCTTCAGAAACAAATAAGGAATAGGAATATTATGGAGATAATTATGGAGAGTTCCAATCTGCTCATGGGTTTAAAGGGGGACATCACGGCTGCATTAAACTTACGAACTTAATTGCAAAAATCTGCATACAGATTTTCTATCTTTTCTGAGAGTCTTGCGAGAGCCAGATCTATATGTTCCAACATACGTGACCTGCCGATCAAAGTTCAGAATCGTATCCCTTAATTCTTCGGGAGGAGGAGATACAGCGTTAACGAGTTTCGAGGTCAGAGGGAGCCTGATCAAGGCGGATCGGTAGTTAGCGGAGCTAGCAGAATTCACATGTTTAATTAGTAAAAATAAGTATTTTGTATAGATTCACATGTTTAATTAGTAAAAATAAGTATTTTGTATGGTGTGCTATGTATTGTATCTTTTTGATTAGTTGATTCATTCTGAATTAGGCCAGACCCCGCAGATGTAGGTGGATTTCATCGAATTGCGTAACAAGGTCTCATGTCTTTATGCTTTATTTTATTGTATACTCAGTTAGATATGTTATGTTGAAAGATACTAATTAGTGCAAAATACTGATATGACCCTATGTTTTGAAGGTTTGTGCTGATATGACCCTGTAAAGTTGAAAAGTGCTATTGTAGCCCTGTGTTTTGCATCAAAAGTGCCGATATAACCCTGTGGTACTATTCCGATGTTGACTGACTAATTTCTGGCGTTGACCAAATTTAAAAAGACTAAACTACCCATAACATTCAAATTACAAATCTATAGACTAAAATACCCTAGCATTATCTCCAAAAAACACCACCACCACGCCGTTGCCGCTCCGCCACCACCACCAGCACTGTCGCTCCACCGCTCCACCACTACCACCACCATTGCCGCTTCACCACCACTACCACAGTTGCTCCACCAACACCACCACCATTGACGCTCCACCACCACTACCACAGTTGCTCCACCACCACCACCACCACCACTGCCACCGCCGCTCCACCACCACCACCGCTCGTCCCTAGCCTTGCCACCACTCGTCCCAACCACCACCACCACCACCGCTCTTCCCTAGCCCCACCACAACTTGTCCCAATCACCACCAGCACCGCTGAACCCTAGCTCTGCCACCACTCATCCCAACCACCACCACCGCTCAACCCTAGCTCCGCCACCACTCATCCCAATCACCACCATCGCTCAACCCTAACCCCGCCACCACTCGGCCTTAGCCCCGAACCAGAAAAACTAAACCAAATCCATCTCAAATCCGCTCCGCCACCCAGAAAAAAATAAACCCAGACTCAAGAACCGACCCAGAAAAATAAGAAAATCGAGAAAAATAATCTAATTGCATACCTGAAAAGAAGGAAATGACAACGGTGGTAAGATCTGATTGCTGACGGCGGTGGTGGTAGCGATAGGGAGTACGGTGAGTTTGAGAAGGAATCAGAACCAGGGCAGAGTGGAGGTGGGAGCGGCGGAGCGGAGGTGGCGGAAAGAATGACGAGCGGAGCGGAGGTGGCTGAAATTTGTATAAACTGAAGCTTATTATACAAAACTGAAGTTAAAATATTTAATGTTAAATGAATGAGGGCATAATTGTCCTTTCACTTGTTCTGAATTTTTATTTTTTAAAAATAGGGGTATAATAGTCATTCCATATTTCTGGCCAAATTCAGGTCTTCTAGGGTTATATTAACACATTCAAGCAAAACACAAGGTTACAATAATACTTTTCAACTTCACAGGGTTATATTAGCATAAACCACAAAAACATAGGGTTATATGAGCACTTTACTTTAGTAATAATTAAGATAATTCATTCGTGAAACCAAATTTTCATTATCTGCTTCCTTACCTTGGTTGTCTCTGCTCCCTCCCTCCACTCGTCTTCTATATTAATATTCGTTCTTGTACTCTTTTCTTCGAGACTCTGATCACGGTGCGCGCGAGATCCTGGGAGGAGGTTTCAGCGGTTGTTCTTGTGGCAACGGCTGACAAATCACCGGGTTTCAGCCATCTTGGAGCTCCTCTTCCTGCAATGCCTGCTATTGTCTCTCACGACATTTTCCCGACGTTCGACGGTTGTTGTGCCGCATCAATATAATATACCGCACCGATCGATGGTGGTTGTACACATCGGTAGAATTTTCCCTGCCGCGGCAACATTTGGTGGCGGCGGTTATTCCCAGCTGCATCTGGTTTCCCGTCGCCGATGGCTGTCTTGGTTATGTTCAAGTTTGGGTCAAGTGTATCTTGGGCCAGCTGGGTTGGAGGTAAGTGGGCTCGGGTTTGGCTTGGGACTATCGATTCAGGATACCGACTTTGTATGCGATGATTGGCACAGAGGTTGGCATGTTAGAGGTAATTGATGTGCGCAGCAGCACATGTGTGGAAGTCGTTGTCGCTGGAAGTGTAGGTTTTCGAGAAATTTCTATTTCTGTTGCAACAGTGTTACACAGTGGACGAAAATACGGAGGACGCATTTAGCAAATGCGTCCTCTTGTCTGCCTTTTTTTTTTTTTCTCCAGTTTTGTGGTGCATGGTGCGAAGCTGACGTGGCGGAGAGGACGCATTTAGCAAATGCGTCCTCTAGGTCAAGCTGGGGGAGCAGCGGCTCTGACAACGCACGTGGACGAGGCCGCATTTAGCAAATGCGGACAGACAGGACGTGTGCGTACTAAAATTTATGTATATATTTATACACATTGACGTGTGCGTACATCCACACATTGACGTGTGCGTACATCCACACATTGACGTGTGTGCATATTTATATATTTATATTTATTTTTATATTTATTTTTATATTTATATGTATGTATATTTTTATATATATATATTTTTTTTATATTTATATATATTTATATATATATATATGTATATCTTCATTCATGTTTATATATATGTTTATATATATATATATATATCTTTATTTATATTTACATATGTGTATATATTTATATTTATATTTATGTATATATTTATACACATTTACGTGTGCGTACATCCATACATTGACGTGTGCGTACATCCACACATTGACGTGTGTGCATATTTATATATTTATATTTATTTTTATATTTATATGTATGTATATTTTTATATTTATATATATTTTTATATTTATATATATTTATATATATATATGTATATCTTCATTCATGTTTATATATATGTTTATATATATATATATCTTTATTTATATTTATATATGTGTATATATTTATATTTATATTTATGTATATATTTATACACATTTACGTGTGTGTACATCCACACATTGACGTGTGCGTACATCCACACATTGACGTGTGCGTACATCCACACATTGACGTGTGTGCATATTTATATATTTATATTTATTTTTATATTTATATGTATGTATATTTTTATATTTATATATATTTTTTATATTTATATATATTTATATATATATATATGTATATCTTCATTCATGTTTATATATATGTTTATATATATATATATATCTTTATTTATATTTATATTTATATTTATGTATATATTTATACACATTTACGTGTGTGTACATCCACACATTGACGTGTGCGTACATCCACACATTGACGTGTGCGTACATCCACACATTGACGTGTGTGCATATTTATATATTTATATTTATTTTTATATTTATTTTTATATTTATTTTTATATTTATATGTATGTATATTTTTATATTTATATATATTTTTTATATTTATATATATTTATATATATATGTATATCTTCATTCATGTTTATATATATGTTTATATATATATATATATATATATCTTTATTTATATTTACATATGTGTATATATTTATATTTATATTTATGTATATATTTATACACATTTACGTGTGTGTACATCCACACATTGACGTGTGCGTACATCCACACATTGACGTGTGCGTACATCCACACATTGACGTGTGCGTACATCCACACATTGACGTGTGTGCATATTTATATATTTATATTTATTTTTATATTTATTTTTATATTTATTTTTATATTTATTTTTATATTTATATGTATGTATATTTTTTATATTTATATCTAGTTATATATATATGTATATCTTCATTCATGTTTATATATATGTTTATATATATATATATCTTTATTTATATTTACATATGTGTATATATTTATATTTATATTTATGTATATATTTATACACATTTACGTGTGTGTACATCCACACATTGACGTGTGCGTACATCCACACATTGACGTGTGCGTACATCCACACATTATATTTATATATTTATATTTATATTTATTTTTATATTTATTTTTATATTTATATGTATGTATATTTTTATATTTATATATATTTTTTATATTTATATATATTTATATATATATGTATATCTTCATTCATGTTTATATATATGTTTATATATATATATATCTTTATTTATATTTACATATGTGTATATATTTATATTTATATTTATGTATATATTTATACACATTTACGTGTGCGTACATCCACACATTGACGTGTGCGTACATCCACACATTGACGTGTGCGTACATCCACACATTATATTTATATATTTATATTTATATTTATTTTTATATTTATATGTATGTATATTTTTATATTTATATATATTTTTTATATTTATATATATTTATATATATATGTATATCTTCATTCATGTTTATATATATGTTTATATATATATATATATCTTTATTTATATTTACATATGTGTATATATTTATATTTATATTTATGTATATATTTATACACATTTACGTGTGTGTACATCCACACATTGACGTGTGCGTACATCCACACATTGACGTGTGTGCATATTTATATATTTATATTTATTTTTATATTTATTTTTATATTTATATGTATGTATATTTTTTATATTTATATCTAGTTATATATATATGTATATCTTCATTCATGTTTATATATATGTTTATATATATATATATATATATATATATATATATATATATATATATCTTTATTTATATTTACATATGTGTATATATTTATATTTATATTTATGTATATATTTATACACATTTACGTGTGCGTACATCCACACATTGACGTGTGCGTACATCCACACATTGACGTGTGCGTACATCCACACATTATATTTATATATTTATATTTATATTTATTTTTATATTTATATGTATGTATATTTTTATATTTATATATTTTTTATATTTATATATTTATATATATATGTATATCTTCATTCATGTTTATATATATGTTTATATATATATATATATCTTTATTTATATTTACATATGTGTATATATTTATATTTATATTTATGTATATATTTATACACATTTACGTGTGTGTACATCCAGGGACTCCTTGATTCTGACGAAAAAAAATTAGTTTCCGAGAGGACGCATTTACAAAATGCGTCCTCTATTTATTCTACCAATCAGCTTGTCAGGAGAACGAAAAAAAAAATATTTTCCGAGAGGACGCATTTTGTAAATGCGTCCTCTAATGATTCTGCCAAAAAAAAAAATCAACCGGCTCAAAGCGGAAAAAAAAATCATTTCCGAGAGGACGCATTTTGTAAATGCGTCCTCTATATTGTTGGCCACCTCCACAAACCACGGTATTTGATGCCAACTTTCAAATTTTTGCTATACTAAAATCAAGAACTCGTAGGTTTTCATGTTACATACAAAAGCCTTCTTTTTATTTTTCAAACTTGGTATTCCCGTCTTCCGGAGCCGCCAAAGGAATGCATATCCTTGAATCCTTCACTTTTCTTGGATGCTGAAACTCTCCTTTCTGCCAGTAAAATCTCTTCTGCAGTTGAAGCACCATGAGCTTGTGATTCCAACCAAATTACTCTTCGTCTGAGCTACGAAGTTTAAATAGTTTGCCTCCTAGAAGAAAATAAGGGTAATAATGTGGGTTTATTCATGATCTCAGGGTCCATTATATAGTAGTACAAAATACCTATATAAGTTAGGAAAAGGAAATATAATCTAATTAGAATTACAAGTAATATTTATATTCCTTAACACCCTCCCTCAAGTTGGAGCATGGAGATCAGAAATGCCCAACTTGCCAAGTAATGAATGAAACTGGTTACGTCCGAGAGCTTTGGTAAACAAGTCCGCAGGTTGATCTGTAGTGCGGATATGATGAGTAACTATAGTACCAGACTGCACAAGATCCCGGACAAAATGACAATCAACTTCAATATGCTTCGTACGTTCATGGAACACTAGATTGGCTGCAATATGAAGAGCAGATTGACTGTCACAAAATAAATGCATAGGAGCAGTATGTGTGACCCCTAAGTCTTTCAGTAAAGACCTAAGCCATAACAACTCACAACATGTAACAACCATAGCACGATACTCCGCTTCAGCAGAAGACCGAGAAACTGTAGGTTGCTTCTTGGTCTTCCAAGAAACCGGAGAATCACCAATCCTCACAAAGTAACCGGAAAGAGAACGCCGAGTAATAGGGCAAGCAGCCCAATCAGAATCACAGTAAGCAGTTAACTGTAACGCACTACGGGAAGAGAGAAATAAGCCCTGACCATGATGGCTCTTCAAGTAGTGCAACACACGAACTGCAGCTTGCCAGTGAGGAACACAAGGGGACTTCATGAATTGAGCAAGTGTGTGAACCGAATAGCTAAGCTCAGGATGTGTGATGGTAAGGTATATCAGGTGCCCAACTAGTCGCCTGTACTGCTCAGGATCATGGTAAAGCGGACCATCAACACGTGCCAGATCGTGTTGTTGCTCCATCGGAAAGTCAGTAGGTTTAGAGGCAGACAAACCTGTATCAGATAAAATGTCCAAGGAATATTTCCTTTGCGAAAGAAACATCCCCTCCGGTCTTCTAGCAATCTCTATCCCCAAGAAATACTTAAGTAAACCAAGATTTTTCATATGGAAACAAGAACCTAAGTATTTCTTGAACTCAGAGATAAGACAGAATTGACCAAATCATCCACATAAACCAGAACATGCAAAGAAATCGATCCACGAGAAAAGACAAACAAAGAGTAATCGGCCTTACTCTGAACAAAACCAAATGCTCGTAAAGCCTGAGCCAATTTGGCAAACCAATTTCTAGGAGCCTGGCGAAGACCGTAAAGAGATTTCTGAAGGCAACATACCTGACCATGGGGCACGACATAGCCTGGTGGGGGTCGCATAAAAACCTCTTCATGCAAATCACCATGCAGGAAAGCATTATGGACATCCATCTGATGCAGTTCCCAACCACGGATGACCGCAACAGATAAGAATAGGCGAACATAACTCATCTTCGTAACAGGAGCAAATGTCTCAGTATAATCAATCCCTTTAACCTGGCAATTCCCGAGAACCACTAGGCGCGCCTTATGACGTTCAATAGTACCATCTGACTTAAACTTCGTCCGATAAACCCATTTGCATCCAATAGCCTTCTTGTGCGCAGGCAAAGGAGGCAAAGTCCATGTCTGATTTCGCTCCAGTGTAGTAAGTTCCTCAACCTCAGAGTAAGTAGTGGGATCTGCACTAGAAGTTACAGCACCCAAAAATATAGAATGCATACTAGAAAAATTATCACAATTTACATAATCAGTAAGAGGGTAGAGAACACCTGGGGAAAGTGATGACGCATGAGGGAACGTAGTCGAAGGGGGGGTCTTCAGTGGTAAGAGCACAAGCATAATCATCACAATCATAATCTGCCAAATACGACGGTGGACGACGAGATCGATCACTTCGTCTGGTAGAAGGTGGATCGACGACAACTGGCGGAGAAGTACCGGCGACGGATGGTGTAGGTAGACCGGCGACGGCCGACAAAGAGGAACCGGTGTCGGGCGGTGGAGCACGGGCGATGGATGCCGGTGTCGTAACGTCGGAAATGACCACCGGGAGTTGGTTGGTGACTGTCGTCGGTGAATCGACGGCGTTGACCCACCGAGGTTGACCAGTGTTGACCCATTGGGGTTGACCGGGGTTGACCTGTTGGCATTGACCGACGTTGACCCACCAGCGTTGACCCGCAGTGAATGGCCGGTGGTTATCGGTAAAACAGCAGCTGGCATCGGAAAGTCGACGTGGACCGGTAGTGGTTGATCAGCTTTAGAAGGCAGATAAAAAAATTTGTGCGGCTCGGGTGAGAAGGATGAGGAATCAGACGGTGTTGTAGTGGCACCGCCAGGTTCATCGGATGAAGCAGAGTACGGGAACTGGTCTTCAAAGAAATCAGCATCCCAGGTATTAAAGATCACTCGAGATTCCAATTCGAGAATATGATAACCTTTCTTTCCGGTAGGATAACCAAGGAACAAACACCGCCGACTTCTTGGTGCAAACTTGTCACGGTATCTGGGAACACGAGCAGCAAAACACAAGCATCCAAAAACCCGTAGAGAAGAGTAATTGGGCGCCTGGCCATAGAGTAACTCAAAGGGAGTACGACCGTTGAGAAGCTGAGTCAGGGTTCGGTTGATCAGGTAGGCAGCAGTAAGAACACATTCTCCCCAAAATTCAATAGGAAGATTGGCTTGAAACCGTAAAGCACGCGCCACATTGAGTAAATGACGATGCTTTCTTTCAACTTGACCACTCTGTTGCGGAGTATCAACCATAGATGTCTCAAAAATGATCCCAGATGCAGTAAAGTGAGATCGGAGAGGCAAAAATTCAGTGTCGTTATCAGCCCGAACTCGTTGAATTGTTCTTCCCCGCTGGTTCTTGACTAAGGCACTAAATTCTAGAAATTTAGAAGCTACTTCAGATTTAGCCACTAACAAATAAACCCAAACAGTTCGGGAATAATCATCTACGATTGTCAAAAAATAAAATGCACCACTAGAGGATGGAGTTCGATAAGGTTCCCAAACATCACAATGTACTAATTGAAATAATGCAGTAGCATTTGTAGAACTCAATGGAAAACTATGTCTAGTTTATTTTGCTCTATAACATACAGAGCAAGGTATAATAGTATTATTGGTGCTAAAATCAAGAGTAGGAATAGAAGACAACACCGTAGATGATGGATGACCAAAACGTTGATACCATAAATCAGACGAAGAAACCGAAGCAACTGTCGGAATAGACTGCACGATATGAGGACGAAGGCGAGTATCCAACAGATGAAGCCAATAAACCCCCCTTGCTGTTCACCCACGCCAATCACAGTCCTCGTACTGATTTCTGTAAAATGCAATAATTTTCAGTAAAAAAAGCTAGACATTTCAAGGCGGATAACAATCTAGAGCATGATAATAAATTGCATCGCAAAGTAGATATGTAGAGCACATGAGTAAGGGTGACATCACCAAAACAAATAGAACCATATTGTGTAGCAGACGACACAGATCCATCCGGAAGTATAACATTCACAGAATTGGTAGTAGTAGTAATATCAATAAGAGAACCCTTGTCACCAGTCATGTGATATGAGGCTCCCGAATCAAGAATCCAGGGTAAAGTATACTTACCTGACCCATGGTCAGACAACGAATTAAACTGATTAAATAAATGTATGGTCGTACTCAATTGGTCGTGAGACAGAGCAGGCCCGAAATCAGATCGAGTAGGGGCGCCAGAGGAGGCAGTCGTCGTAAACCCTTGCGGCGACGTCACTACACCGTCAAAAATACCATAACACAATTTATTTTGTTTAACAAATAAATTAATTCAATTGTGTCCAAGTAGAGACAACAGTTAAATAGATGTAGCAGATCTAGAATCCAAAAGGCAGAAACAGCACAGGAGCGCGCATCTCTGTGCTGGCGCGTGGAAACACGTACTGCATGAGGGGGAGGGTGCGTGTGGCTCAACCGCGCGTGAGTTCACGCGCCTTTGATTGTAACGCGTGTGAATCTCACGCGCCTTTCTTCTTGAGCGAAACGGCAAACGTCGCCGGACGCGGTTGATGGCGAGCTCTAGACCTAGTTGCTGGAGCGAAGCGGCAAACAGCACACAGCTCGGCGGTAATCATTGGACGGCGGTTGGTGGCGAGCTCGTCGGTTGGCAAAGATCGACGATTGATGGCGGTTGATGGTGAGCTCGGCGGTTGGCAGAGATCGGCAACGGGCATCGTTAGATCAGCGGCGGGAAGCTTTAAGATGGAGAACGAAGCCGCAGAGAGCTTCTCCGGAGACAGAACGAACCATCGAGGGCTTCTCCGACGGCGGTGGCATAAACGAAGAAGGAAGCTGCGGTTTTTTTTGTGTGGCAGCGGAATATTTTCTTAGAGGTTTAGGATTTTAGGCTCTGATACCATGAAGAAAATAAGGGTAATAATGTGTGTTTATTCATGACCTCAGGGTCCATTATATAGTAGTACAAAATACCTATATAAGTTAGGAAAAGGAAATATAATCTAATTAGAATTACAAGTAATATTTATATTCCTTAACACCTCTCGAGGTGTATGGTTGGTTTGAGTTTCAATCTAGCATGGTGCTTCTCATCTCTTTCGGTGTTCAAATGCTCAGTGTTCTGCTTGTGTCTTTTGTAACACCTAATGGATTATGTTGACCATCATTAACATTTTTTAGTTTCCCCTTTATTTTCCCTAAGTTAAGTATTTAGAGTATAAGAAAAACTCATGTGGTGAGTCAGGGACCGGACTGTAAATATTAGAGATGAGGCTGAAAATGGGATCAATTTGCAACTTTTAGAAAATGAGGCTGAAAAACTGACGGATTGTAATCGAATTTTATACCACTCCCTTGTAAAGAAAATCTTCTAAATCAAGGAATTTCAATCATAATCAAATTCAATTCAATTGCATCACATATTTGAAGCATCAAAATCAGAAAATCGTCGATCTAACACAACAAGTCACTGGATCGATCTAACGCAGCAAGCTCTGAATTTGCGAATCGGCTAAATCTGCAAATTTTTGGCATCTACATATGAATTTCACAACGAGATGATGAATTTTGCAACAGAATGTAAGTTTGAAAGATTCGATCTATGACGTTGAAATCATCGAGGTAATATGAAATTTACAATCTTAAATCTCAATTTTCATCATGGAGGTAATATGAAATTTCAATTTTTATGGTTGAAATCTCAATTTTATGAAATTAACAGTTGAAATCTACAATATAAGATGTTGCTGTTATAAACTATGGAAAACGAAGCAATTCAAGGCAATGAAATTGTTTTGTATGGAGGAGAAAGCAACAAAGATATTCAATCTGAAATTTCAAAAAGTTTACATCCAGGTTTGATTTTGACTGCGTATATACAGTTAACCACATGGAGTAATTGCATGAACGCATGAGTTAACGTTTTCATATTGTGAAATATTTTTTGCAAGATCTGGAATTAAGTTATATGCATGTTGTGATGAAAATTTAGTTGTTTTTTTAATTTGCTAAAACGCATGAAGTAATATGATGAACGCATGAAATACGTGATATTATTCTGATGGATAATTCTTCAAGGCTTGAAATTTGTCTATATGCAATTTGTTGAGGAAATTTAGGTGTTTTTTTAATTTGCTGACATGTATGCAGTAATATGATGAACACTGGTTGTAACTGCATGAACACATGAACTAACGTGATATTATTCTGATTGATAATTCTTCAAGGTTTGAAATTTAGCTATATGCAATTTGTTGAGGAAATTTAGGTGTTTCTTAATTTGTTGAAACGTATGAAGTAATATGATGAACACTGGTTGTGACTGCATGAACATATGAACTAACGTGATATTATTCTTCTGGATAATTCCTCAATGTCTGAATTTGGCTATATTCAATTTGTTGAGGAAATTTAGGTGTCTTTTAATTTGCTGAAACGTATGAAATAATATGACGAACACTGGATGTAACTTCATGAACACATGAAGTAACATGTTATTATCAAGATGGATAGTTCCCCAAGGTTTGAAATTTGGCTTTATGCATTTTGTTGAGGAAGAGTAGGTGTTTTATAAATTTTTTAAACGTATGAAGTAATATGATGAACATTAGATGTAACTGCATGAACACATGAAGTAACGTGATATTATCAAGATGGATAATTCCCCAAGTTTTTGAAATTTGGCTATATGCAATTTGTTGAGAGAATTTGGATGTTTTTTTAATTTATTGAAACGTATGAAGTAATATGATGAGCACTGGATGTTACTGCATGAACACATAAAGTAACGTGATATTATTAAGATGGATAATTCCCCAAGGTTTGAAATTTGGCTATATGCGATTTGTTGATGAAATTTAGGTGCTTTTTAATTTACTGAAACGTGTGAACTAATATGATGAACAGTTGATGCAACTGTATGAACACATGAGCTAACTTGATATTATTCTTCTTGATAATTTCTCAAGGCCTAAAATTTGGTTATATGTAATTTGTTGAGAAAATTTATGTGTTTTTTTAAAAATATTTGTTGAAATGTATGCAGTAATATGATGAATATTACATGTAACTGTATGAACACATGAAGTAACGTGATATTATTTTTCTGAATTATTCCACAAGGTCTAAATTTGGCTCTATGCAATTTGTTGAGGAAATTTACGTTTTTTTAGTTTGCTGAAATGAATGAAGTAATATGATGAACACTGGATGTAACTCCACGAAAACATAAAGTAACGTGATTTTATTATGATGGATAATTCGTCAAGGTCTGGAATTTGGCTATATGCAATTTGTTGAGGAAATTTACGTTTTTTTTAGTTTGCTGAAATGAATGAAGTAATATAATGAACATTGGATGTAACTCCACGAAAACATAAAATAACGTGATTTTATTATGATGGATAATTCGTCAAGGTCTGGAATTTGGCTATATGCATACTATTGAGAAAATTTAGGTGTTTTTAAATTTCCTGGAACGTACAATATAAAGTAACATATTAAATAAATGATGTATATGCATTAACACATGAAGTAAAATGATCGAACTTTGTTAGATGATTCGTTACTATCTAGAATTCAATTGCATGCATTTTGTTAAGAATATTTTGATGTATTTTATTTACTGTAACCTAAGAAGTAATAAGATAAATACACAATGTAACTCAATAAATATATGATGTATTGTGATGTTGAATGTCTGAGATTTAATTAGTTAGATATTTTTCAAAATATTTTGCTATTGTAAAATTTTTTTAAATGTCTGAAATAATATATTATATACAAGATCTTACCTTATAAACACATGAAGTAAAGAAGTAAAGCGTATAAAACTTGCTATATAAAAATGACTTTATGCATTTTATTGAGAAAATTTACGTGTTTTTAAAATTTCTAGAACGTATAAAGTAACATATTAAATAAATGATGTAATTGCATCAGCACATGAAATAACATAATCGAACTTTGTAAGATAATTCATCAATATCTAGAATTCAATTACATCAATTTTGTTAAGAATTTTTTTTATGTTTCAAAATTTAATGTAGTCAAGGAAGTAATATGTTAAATACACGATTTAACTCAATAAATACATGATGTACTATGATAACGAAGGTCTGAAATTTGATTAGTTGATTTTTTTTTCCAAAATATTTTAGTATTGTACCTCTATGTATATATTTATCAATGACTAAATATTTTTTCATGAAGGCCAATGACTAAATAACTGTTTATGAAGGCCGAACTAAATTGTAAAATACATGAACTAATCAAAAAATTAGTTGATGTAATGAGCTACTGAAAGGATACATATTTGCAGGACTAGATTTCGACACCAATTTGAGCGACCTATTGAAATTCTTGTCTAAAAACTACAAAGGAACATGAAAATTCAAGCAGTGTAATGGAATCTTCCATCACTAAACCGCCAACAATCCAAGATTTATCTCCCATAAAGACAAAAGGAAGAAGCAAGAGAATTGAAGGATGGAAGCAAATAAATAAACCATAGGCAAAGGAGCTTGGTACAAATACACTATAACAATAGGTCTAGACAAATGAGATTCAATTTAACATTGTATTTATATTATTAATTGTACCTTTAACTTAAATTCCGAGACTACTCATTTAAATTGCGTTTCGAATGCTTTAAACACTTGAACTAACGAATGTAGATTAAGTAAATAAAATTATATTCAAACAAATATAAAACCAAGCAACCATTGTTTGAAACTAATGACTCAAATGAATAAACTAAACGAAAATATACATGAACTAATGTTGGAATAAGTAAAGTAAAATATGAGGTTTGAAAAGTAAACCACAACACATGGCTAGAAGTTTTCTAATATTTGAACTAAATAACTAAATAATCAAACAAAAACACCTGAATAATCGCACTATATACATAAAGAACACATTGCTATAAAAAGAACGATACATGAAGTGACAATCGGAAACAAAATAGTAAATTTGGCAAAGCTAAATTTAAACACCAAAAAAATCATTGCTAGACAAACTGTTAAACTTTAATAACAAACTAATATAAAAACAATGGAACTAAAGAGATAAACTTCAGAACTGAGTTAATAATAGAATCATCATAAAAAATTACAAGTTTTAATCCAGTTACGACAAAAAAAACTCAACAACCTAGCAAATTAAACATTCATAATCATACAAAAACAAAATCATTCATCATTCAAATACAACAAAACCAAATATTAAAATCACACCACAAACTCAATCTATTTTTGAATTACAAGTTCTTGAAAATATTTTGAACTCCTTATTTGGGGGTTGCACACTCCTTCCAGGTCATCTAATTTGCCTTCAGTAAACAAATTAAAAGTCATGATAGGTTGGGTATGTGCCCTTCTTCTCCAATTGTTGACACATTCATCAACCATAGCACATAATTTATCATTCAAAAACTCTTGTGAATCTTCAAAGTCATCCGGTTGAATTTGGGTTTGTTCAGTAACACCTTCACTTGGTTGAAAGTTGTGCGATCCCTCAGCAGTAACATCACCCTTAACATTCTCCAACTTCTCATACATATCAGCAATAATAATTTCAATGTTACACTTGACAATCATGAGAGCCTCATCATAAGCCTACAGAGAAAAAATATCAATATATTTAATACTAAAACTAAAAACTGAAACACCTAAACAAACATATTAAATACCAAAGAAAGCATAATAAAATGAATATTTCAACTATTCTCAGAAGTTCCACCAACTCTATCTGCCTTATCCACAGATTTACTACCACTCTTACGCAACCTTTTAACAATATCAACTATAAAAAAGAGAGAGGAAATTATCAGAAATAGATACAGAAATCAAGTAATAACAACAAAAATAAATAAAATTCCATCATATTTGAATATCAGTTGTAGTAGGTTCTATCTTATTCTTTTCCTATAAAGATGAGCTTTATAACCTAAAAATTATACAATCAATTATCGGAAAACTAAAGTTATACAATCAATTATCAATTATCGGGATAAGTGCCAATATAACCCTATCTACTTAAGTAAGTGTCAATATAACCCTATGATAATTTTTAGTGCAAATATAACCCTAACTAGTTAATGAAAGTGCCAATATAACCCTCAGACCACATTTTTGGCATTGACCTCAATTTTCCGGCGTTGACTCTATGTAAATTGACCAATATACCCTTTGGGAAAAATATAAAATTAGGTGGACAATTTTACCCTCATAGTTCACCGGACAGCCGCTGGACCGCCGCCAGAATAGGTAGGGTTATTTCAGCACATTATGAAATCTTATTGGGTTATATCAGCACATTCCTAATATTTGTAGGGTTATATCAGCACATTTATAATGTTTCTAGGGTTATATAAGCACATTCTTAAAACTTATAGGGTTATGCCAGCACATATTATAAATATTAAGTGTGTGGTACTCTGTTGGCCTTAACGGGCGACCACATCATCATATAAACCATTATAACATCATAATAATATCTTATACAACATAAAATTTAACATCATGGCACCATCATTAATATTAAATACCATTATCACATATCATAGTCTCATTTCAAAACTTATCAACATTAAAAACGCTAAGTCGAAGAACACAGTAAAATAACAATCACACACAATACCAAATGTCATCCAATCATTAATCCGGACTGTCACACAACAAAATAAATTAAATATCATTAAAACCTCTATATTCTATAGTACATGCTGATATGACCCTACATTTTTTACTAATGTGCTGATATAACCCTATAAATTTAGGAATGTGTTGATTTAACCCTACCAATTTTTATAATGTGCTGATATAACCCTACCTAGTCCGGCAGCGGTCCATCGGCAGTCTAAGGGTAATAATGTAATTTCCTATTTTTTGTATTTTAATTTTTTTCAGAAGGACAAACATGTAATTTTATAAAATTCTAGCTAAAAGTTGTTGAAGAGGGTTATATTAGCCCTTTCACTAACTAAATAGGGTTATCTTGTCACTTTCGAATATTGAAAGGTTATATTGGCACTTATGTCAACTAGGTATGGTTATAAAAACATTTTTTTTCAAATACAAAACTTAACAACTAACAATATACATACCATTTGTAGTAGTCAATTTAGATTGCAATCGACTGGATTTCCTCAAACAAGTAGACCATTTAAAAAAGTTATCGCATAAACACATGAATAAATAATTGAAACACCAAAAGTAAACGGATAAATATGAATATGCATACATATTCAAAAACAAAAAAAATTAAAAAGATTCACACTAACTAACCAAAAAATAACTAAACTAAGCACATAAACATATTAACTAACTCAAATTCAACAATTTAATTAAAATAAATTAGATACACCTTCAAAAGCACATAATTTTCACATATTAATTTAACCAAAGTAATTACATAAAGACATGAAGAAATATTTTAAAAAATGAAGGTAAACAGATCCAAATGCCTAACATTAAACTGTATACATTACAAAGCAGAGAACGATTAATATGAGCAAACCACAACAAAACGTGAACTAAACACATAAAAATGCTAACTACTCCTTTCTCAACCGTTTTATATCACTGAAATCACAAAGTCAGAAAATATAAAAACAATAAAATAGATACCATTACACGGGCATAACGTCAAACGGGTTAGGTACATAACATTAAAAACTCCGCAGGAAAATGAGAATCTAGAAACATTCAGGTATCATATGAGGAAAAAACACACGAATCTAACAAAGAAATTCTGTAGGAATGATGCATCTAAAACTGCTCGACAGTTTTATAGTCAAAGAATCAGGTTTGTAAAACTAGGAACATGACTATTAAAGTATTACAAACAGAGCTGTATTGGTGGAATGCAGCCCACGACATGCAAAGCAAGTAAATGCAATCAAACCATGCACCATTTCCTTCAAACTGAGGCTAATTATTTCAGGGCAGTGTCATCTCAGTTTGCATTTGGTTTGATTGCATTTGAATTTTTGTGTGGTTTTAGGGTAGTGCTCGTCGCTACTTTTTAGCCTTGGTCCTGAGCTTCCACTTACATTAGAATCACTTTCATCCGACTTTCCTTCACCCTTTGTGTCTGCTCAAATGCAATCAAACCGAGGTGCTCTGTTATCATCCAACGACATTATAGTAACACTACACTGAAATACATGAGGACCTTCATTACTTTGAAAATCACAACAGTGCAAAGAATAAATCAAACCTTAAAAGCTTTGAGAAACCCATATTCTTCCTCATCATCCATGGTTGTTTCTTCATTACCAACTTGCTCCCGGCCTAGTAACCTGTATACCGTGGCGAAACCCAATCAAACCTTAAAAGTTAATGAAAATAAATAAGTAATAAGCGAGAAAAGAAGATTATTTGCAACCAAGGACCTGTCTATAGCAGCACCACCATAGTGAATTTGTCGGGATTTTTGAGCTTCATCGTTGTCATCAGCAAATAACTCCTTCGAGCCATATCTTATGATGCCATCCAGCTCTTCCTGAATTAGATCAATGATCGCAATGAAAGAAGCATTAGCAATAAGAATGAACCTTGTCTTGCTAACAGATTATGAGGAAGCATATTCTCACTCAGAATCTCAATGACATCCCAAGTGATAAAGTCCTAAACAAATTGGGAAGGCTAAAAGTCAAAACATATCACACTGAAATCTATCAGTGTGAACCTCTTAGGTAGAATACAAAATGGTAACCAATTAGACAAATGAAACTCCTCACTTGACTGCATTATTTTGATCTTGATAATCACAACAGGAGAATCCGGTGAGGAAATTATAACAGAACAAATGATTAATTAAGCATGAAAGATGAAGAAAATATTAAAAGGGTATCACAAAACGCTTAAAATATTAGGATCACAAGATATCTAGTTGGGAAGTAATCAGTTCTAAATTCTTCTTATTCATCTATCTATCTTAAAAATTCAATGCTTCCTCGGGACCTATATATATGCAAAAATTCAAACTAAGATAACCTGATTAATGTTCTTTGCCTTCAGCCTCCCAACTACCAAATATTCTAGCACCATTTTCTTCTTGGTCATTTACTTCATCCTTCTTCAATGGTACCTCGATTTATGGGTCTAAAGATGATCACCTACACCGTGCACAAATGTATTGAAAACATGCAAACTAAACGAAGCTTAACTAAACCACAACAGAGCCACAACAAAACCTAAACTAAACACCTAAACATGCAAACTAAACACATGAACAATCTAACTACTCCGTTATACACCGTTTTATACTAGAAACCACAACACAAAAACAATAAAATAGAACAACAACTGAAAATTCAGAAAACTGAGCAACATCAACACAGAAAATAGAGCAGCATCAATAAGAACGAACAACACACCAAATCAATCAACAATAGAATAGAAAAATCAAAGATAAAAAAGACAACCCTAACAATACAAAAATTAGCAAAAAAAAGAAAAGAAATCACCTTTTGATTTAACAACGGATGAGGTAGGAACACCGTCTTCAACATTCAAATCATCTTTACCAGCAATACACTCCTTTGATTTCATCATATCTACAAAATAGCTAAACACAAATAGAAAAAACACAATATAAGGCCAAAATAACACACGTGCGACCGAATTTACGAAGATAACCAGCGGAATCAACAAGAAAACAGTCAGAAACTTGAAGAAAGCAAAAGGTCCCAAATCTGACCTCTATCAGACCACAAAATCCAAAAAATTGAGAAAATCTTACCTCTATCAGAATCGAAAAAGACACTCTGATGCAATTTAGGCTTCGAAATCACAATTTTAAATTGAAATCGAACAGTTGAAATCAGATTTGACGGAGGGAGTTTGAAGAAGGTTTTTGGCGATTTTGGTTTTTCGATTTTTTGGGCGGGAGAATATGGAAAAAAACTAAATAATTCCTAAATTATGTATCTTATATACTATTGTCTTTAAATCCCTATAACTATTTAACTTTCTTAGAGACTCATAGTCTCACCATAAGATTGGGTGAGACGGTCTCACCCAAATCTTTGTATTAGAGTATTTAGCCGACTCTCAATCTCATAAATGCCCTTGTTGAATGAATATAATAGGGAAAGTGATATTTACTTTAAACAATAAAATAATTTGGATAAATATAAAAACAATTGTATTGATTATTTAATTTCTAAATCAATTAATTACTTCACTTCATAAATTACATTCTTCTAACTTTAGAATTTAACCAAAAAAATATATTTTTAATTTAAATGTGAAACACAAAATATATATATATACAAATTTATTCTAATTTTTTTTATTCAATGATAGAATTTTTTTTTATAAAAATATGTATATTTATTTATTTATTTACACAAAATCTTGTTTTAGACCGATTAACTGTTAGATGAGAACATTTTATAATTAGTGCGACTGATAAGGTTATTTAATATTTAATTTTATTTGTTACAATGAGACACATATAATTACGACAATATTTTAAAATAAATATCTACATATAAATAACTATTTATAATAATTTAAATAAAATATTATAAAAATAATCAATGGGGACATAAATTTCAACTCCAGGAGTGAGGTCGTAGATATTAATCCTACATTGAGTCTTGCAAGTTGAATTGCAAGTTGAATTGCAAGTTTAAGCATTCAGGAGGAGTAGAATGAAACTCTCAATCAGTTCAGCATAATGAATTTCCATTTTGTGTGAACTTCAGGTTCTAGCAAGAAGCAAGGCTCTTTTTTTTTCTTTTTTTTTTGTGAGGAAAGCCCTGCTAATTTGGTCATTCTCTTATAGTGAATTTGAATTATCATATAATAATTTTTTTATTGTGGCATATTGTATTTTAAAAAATCCTCATACTATGTTTCATTTGGAGTACAATCTTATATAGGAAATAGATCAACTAGGAAGTGCAGCCTTTCTCTCTGGGGTTTAACAAAAATCTTGTGCAGCCTTTCTCTCTAGGGTTTAACAAAAATCTTGTGCAACCTTTCTCTAATCTTGTTGCACTTCTTCTTCAATCTTTTTTTCCCATGGAAAGATGGGGAATAACCGTTAATTTTAATTTTAATTTTTGCTATTCAATAAGTGTGAGATTTGTCTCTACATATTAGTTTTGTTCTTCAACCTGATCGATTAAATCATTGTGTTAATGATGATAACTCGATTAGTTGTTCACGTTGATGTATTGTTCTCACTCTACTTGTTTAGATTGTGTGTTCGCAATTTTGTTTGTAGTTTTATTTTTGGGTTTCCGTCAATTTGGGTTCGCCAGAACAGTGTTTTTAAAGGTATTTACAGTTTGAACAACATACACTGTGAATGAGGTAATTCTCCATAGATTAATGTTTGTGAATCATGAAATGCATATAGAAATACTAGCCTAGACATACAATGTATCTAGACATAAGATTCCTATCATATCTCAATCATATCCCAATCATATCTCATCTTATCCTAACACCCCCCTCAAGCAAAGCGTCGGATTGACTAAGACGCACAACTTGGATCTGAAAAACTCAAATAAAGGGCGAGAAAGACCCTTGGTGAATATGTCAGCAACTTGGAGAGATGTCGGCACATGACGAACACGCAGCTTCCCTGAGGCAACCAGCTCCCGAACGAAGTGATAGTCGATATCAATATGTTTGGCGCGCTTGTGAGCCACCGGATTCTGAGCAAGGAAAATGGCGATGTTGTTGCCACACAACAGGATGGGCGACTCACAAAGCGGAAAGCGAAGATCACGAAGCAAGTGAGAAAGCCAGACAACCTCCACTGCAGTGTTGGCCAAAGCATGATACTCAGACTTTGAATTGGAGCGGGACACAGTAGGCTACTTCTTGGCACTCCAAGAAATGAGATTACCCCAAGAAAAACTGCGTAGCCATAAGTCGAGCGCCGAGTCTCTAGGCAGCGAGCCCAATCAACATCAGAATATCCTAACACATTCGTGGAAGCAGAAGAACGAAAGGATAATCCGAAATGAAGAGAGGCACTGACATAGCGAAGAATCTGGGTAACTGCCGCAAAGTGATCATCACGAGGATCCTGGAGAAATTGACTAACAGAGTTCACAGCAAAGGCCAAGTCTGGTCGAGTAATGGCGAGGTACTGCAGAGCACCAACCAAAGACCGATACAAAGTGGGATTGCTGAAAGGTTCACTCGAACTACTGAGAAGCTGAGAAGAAGGTACAAGGGGGTGGAAATCGGCTCAGTATCAGCCATACCAGCTCGACGAAGGATATCCCTAGCATACTTAGCCTGACCCAAGAAGAGACCAGAGGTAGTGGAAGAGACCTCAAGACCAAGAAAGTAGCTAAGGGAGCCAAGATCCTTGATGGCGAACTCCTATTGAGTGCGAGAAATGAACTGACGAATGGCAGCAGAGTCATTGCCAGTAAGGATGATATCATCCACATATACCAGTAGATATAGCAAAACAGTACCTCGAGAAAACACAAATAGAGATGTGTCAGTAGAACTGCAGACAAAACCAAGCTGGCGAAGAAATGAACTGAACCGATCAAACCAAGCCCTCGGAGCCTGCTTAAGCCCATAAATGGCTTTTCGCAGAAAGCAAACATGATCAGGTCGAGTAGGATCCTTGAAGCCAACGGGTTGAACCATGTACACTGGGGCATCGAGAACACCATTCAGGAATGCATTCTTCACATCTAACTAGTGCAAGGGCCATTTTCGAATAGTAGCAATGGCAAGAACCATACGAACAGTGGATGCTTTGACCCCAGGACTGAAAGTGTGGTCAAAGTCAAATCCCGGTAGCTGGGAAAACCCTTGAGCCACAAGTCGGGCTTTGTAGCGGTCAATCGTGCCATCGGGCAGATATTTGACTCGGAAGACCCATTTGGAGCCAAAAACGTTTACATTAGATGGCCGAGGAACTAGATCCCAAGTGTGTTGCTTTCGAAGAGTAGACACCTCTTCATCCATGGCAGCAACCCACTGAGGATCACGAAGAGCAGCTCGATAATCTCGGGGTTCATAGTCCGAGAGGAGAATTGATTTTCAACAAAGGCCTCAAATTTCATATATACATCAACAAGCTTAGATTTACGACGAAGAGGGTAAAGCCATGTAAATCTTGAGAAATCATCCACAAAGAGAGAATAGTAAACAAATCCATGACCAGATAAAGCAGGAGATGGTCCCCACAAATCACAATGAATCAAATCCAAGACATGCATAGCTCGTTTAGAGTTTTCAACAAATGACAGTTTATAGCCTTTTTCCATCACACAGGCGGCACAGGCATTAGGTTTAGGCAATAAAGAGGAAACATATAGTTCACCATTTTTAGCTAACAAGGAAATAGTACTAGGGGACACATGTCCCAAACGGGCATGCCACAGTTCAAAAGAGGCCCGAGATTTATTTTTCTTAATAAAGGAAAGTAAAGCTTCTTCACCATGATCCAACACATATAAACCATCCTCACTATGGCCTCTGCCCATGACTGCCCTGGTGACTTTGTGCTGAATCACAAAAGAACGGTCATCAAAAGTGATCAGTACACCAAGATCTTGGGTAAGCTTGCTTATAGATAATAAGTTTTTGGTTATATCAGGAACAACTAAAACATCAGAAAGTCGCAATGAAGGCGTAGGTTGAGAATCACCAATAGCAGAAATACATATATTAGTACCATTTCCAACAGAAACAAAGGATTTACTATTGTAGGGCTTGACACTCTTAAGGTTCGAAGCAAACGAACTCATATGAGTAGAAACTCCAGAGTCAAGGTACCAATCAGAGGTGACAGCGGCCGGCTCAAGCTGAAGGGAGGATTGAAATTGCTGAGCAAGATTAGAAGTCTCGGATGGATGTCGAACCAAACAATAACAGTGAGCAGCATTATAACCCATTTTGCGACACCACTGGCATTGTAGACCACGACTCCGACCACCTGAGGACTGCCCCAGAAACCTGCCACGTCCGCAACCTGAGAACCGGCCAGAATGCCCGGTGCATGTGCCAGACGCGCCACCACCAAGCGCTGCACCCGTCGATGCGTGAGACCACGCGCGACCGCCGGAGTTGGATTCTGATGCCGCGAATGCGACCGGCCCAACTGCAGTACCACCAGAAGCGTATTGTCCCTGTAAATTGTTCAAAAATGCTTTGTGGTCATTTGCACGATTAACTATCTCGGCATACAAAGAAGTCGGAGAAGCAGTGATAAATGGGGTAGAAAAATCCTTAAATTCAGAACCCAAAGCAGTCAAAAACCAAAGAAGTTGATCATCATTTGATGCAGGAGCACCCAAACCAGCAATTTGATCGAACACAGTCTTAAATTGAAGGTGTAAATCATGAACCGAACCATTCTTTCGGATAGTAAAGGCCGTGGAATGAAGGCGTAGAATGGTCGACTTACTTTGGTTATGATGAACAGCAGCAATGTTCTCCCACATTTTTTGCGAGGTCTTATAATCATCAAGCTCAGCCAGGGCTTCCGGAGACAGGGACGAGAACAAGAGACTATAGACTCGCTGATCCTCGTCAAGCCATGTTTCACGCGCAACCAAGGCTTGCTCATAAGCAGCCTTCAAATCCTCCTTCCTGGAACCAGAAGAAGAGCCAGTGACCATTGCATAGGAGGAAGATGACGGCGTGGAATCCGATGGTGGTGGAGGAAGAATCGGACATGGCTTGGTGCTGTCGAGAAAATCGTATAGCCCCCGTGGTTTGAGAATATGAACAACTTACCGTTTCCATAGCAAGTAGTTTGTTGAAGAAAGCTTGATGGTGAACATATGTAGAAGAGTATTGTAGGGAAGCTTGGATGATTCAGTTATGGTGAGAGGAGAAGAAAAATTTCTTGTGGAGGAGAAGAGAGTGGGTGGCGGTTTGGAGAAGAGAAAAGAAGAGCAGACACGACTGCTGTGAAAACATAATGATCGTAAACCTTATTCTGATACCATGTGAATGAGGTAATTCTCCATAGATTAATGTTTGTGAATCATGAAATACATATAATTAGATCAACACCTGAGGTAATTCTCCATAGATTAATGTTTGTGATCATGAAATACATATAGAAATACTAGCATAGACATACAATGTATTCAGACATAAGATTCCTATCATATCCTAATCATATCTCAATCATATCACAATCACTTATCCTAATATCTCAATCATATCCCAATCATATCTCATCTTATCCTATCATACACTGTGGTTGGATCAAGTGGTGTCACAGTTGTAGAAAATCCTTGTTTGGCTCGGTGATATTGATTTGTGAGACGCTCCACTCTGCCAAGTGGTCATGATTTTTGCGGGAAGCCAGTTACTATCCTTGTGGACGATGTTACAATTTTTTTTTATTGGATCTCTGATCTGTAATAGTACATACGATCAGTCTTGTTGACATGTAATTTGAACATCCTTACAATAGATTAGTTATTCCTAGAAGCTAGTTATGTTGGATGTCATTTTCACTTATTGTAATTACCGCTGGGCATTTTCCCATCATATTGGAATGAATGATTTATTTTTATTTTTTTAAAATCTTGTATAGTAATGTAATTGCAGAGTAACAACATCAGATTACTCATCCAACTTATCGTATCCCTTTTAACCTATTTGTATAGTTCCTTCCAGAAGCATATAAATAGTCACTAATTATTCTATCCATCCCACATGAATTTGCACCATCATCATTATCATGTTGTTCAAGAAACATATAGGACTCGTTAATATTTTAACCAACGTATAATAATGGTAAATAAAAAATTGATATTAAGAAACTAGTTATAATGAATTGAACAATATCATATATGATAATATTGTTGTTTATAAAACTATTCAAATATGTGGTCAAACTTTGATAGATAATAGTGTTAAAAAAATAAGAGTGAAAATTCAGGTGGGACGATGGAGTAGTAAATTTGAAAAAGAAATAGTACATTGATAGTGTATTCTTCACACTTTACATATTTTTGTGTTTTTCCTTCCTTACACACTATAGTTATAAAAATACGGCTAAGAATTTGGACTCAAAATTTCAAGTAAATAATTATAGTTAAATATGTAGCGCTGATGGCTAAACTATAAAATTTAATAAAAATAATTTTCTAATTTTGATGCGAAGTGTTGAAAGTACATAAAAATTTGATCAAATATTTTAATTAAATTCCACTAGTTTCATTAAATAAATATTGAATGCACGATGAATAATACTGAATTCCACTAGTTTCTACGTATTTATAATTCACATTCATATAATGTACTATATAAAAGAAATACATGGAAATGGCACGCTTGTGTCAACCATCGTTAAGGGCATAGTGGTCATTTCCCAGCAAGGCCGAACGTGTGCCCTTCTATGTGCTCTCAAGTGGCTGCCCGAAACGACATCATTTTGGGCACCAATTTTGTCCTCTTGTGAATCCCATTTGTTAAAAGTTGCTGCTCCTCCATGTGGGCCAGCATGCGCTGCTAGGTGGCCGACGAAAACGATGTCATTTTGGGCACCCTTAAGCCCTCTAAGGAGTGGAGTGTTCAGCCCTCGAAGGGGTGTAGTCTTAAGCCCTCGAAGGGATGAGTTTTGAGCCCTTGAAGGGGTGAGTCTTCAGCCTTCCAAGGGGAGATTCTTCAGCCCTCGAAGGGGTCTGTCTTCAGCCCTCAAAGGGGTGGATCTTCAGCCCTCGAAGGGGTAAGTCTTAAGCCCTAGAATGGGTGATTCTTCAGCCCTCGAATGGGTGGATTCTTTGCCCCTCGAAGGGGTGAGTCTTCAGCCCTCGAAGGGGTGGATCTTCATCCCTCGAAGGGGTCAGGCTTCATCCCTCGAAGGGGTCAGGCTTCATCCCTCGAAAGGGTTAGTCTTCAGCCCTCGAAGGGGTTAGTCTTCAGCCCTCGAAGGGGTGTGTCTTCAGCCCTCGAAGGGGTGAGTCTTTAGCCCTCGAAGGGGTGAGTCTTCAGCCCTCGAAGGGGTGAGCCTTCAGCCCTCAAAGGGGTGAGCCTTCAGCCCTCGAAGGGGTGAGCTTTAAGCTCTCGAAGGGGTGATTCTTCAGCCCTTAAAACGGTTAGTCTACAGCCCTCAAAGCGGTTAGTCTACAGCCCTCGAAAGGGTGGAGTCTTCAGCCCTCGAAGGGGTGTGCCTTCAGCCCTCGAAGGGGTGTGTCTTCAGCCCTCGAAGCGGTGAGACTTCGGCCCTCGAAGGGATGGATCTTCAGCCCTCGAAGGGGTGAGTCTTTAGCCCTCGAAAGGGTGAGTCTTCAGCCCTCGAAGGGGTGAGCCTTCAGCTCTCGAAGGGGTGAGCTTTCAGCCTTCGAAGGGGTGATTCTTCAGCCCTCAAAATGGTTAGTCTACAGCCCTCGAATGGGTGGAGTCTTCAGCCCTTGAAGGGGTGAGCCTTCGGCCCTCAAAGGGTTGTGTCTTCAGCCCTCGAAGGGGTGAGACTTTAGCCCTCGAAGGGATGGATCTTCAGCCCTCGAAGGGGTGAGTCTTCAGCCCTCGAAGGTGTTAGTCTTCAGCCCTCGAAGGGGTCAGCCTTCAGCCTTCGAAGGGGTCAGCCTTCAGCCTTCGAAGGGGTCAGTGTTCAGCCGTCAAAGGGGTGATTTTTAAGCCTTTGGAGGGGTGGATCTTCAGCCCTCGAAGGGGTGAGTCTTAAACCCTCAAATGGGTGAGTCTTAAGCCCTCGAAGGGGTGATTCTTCAACTCTCGAAGGGGTGATTCTTCAGCCCTCGAATGGGTCAGTCTTCAGCCCTCGAAGAGGTGAATCTTCAGCCCTCGAAGGGGTCAGTCTTCAGCCCTCGAAGGGGTTAGTCTTCAACCCTCGAAGGGGTCAGTCTTCAGACCTCGACGGGGTTAGTCTTTAGCTCTCGAAGGGGTGAGTCTTTAGCTCTCGAAGGGGTGTGTCTTCAGCCCTCGAAGGGGTGGATCTTCAGCCTTCGAAAGGGTCACTCTTCAGCCCTCGAAGGGGTTAGTCTTCATGCCTCGAAGGGGTCAGTCTTCAGACCTCAAAGGGGTTAGTCTTCAGCCATCGAAGGGGTGAGTCGTCAGCCCTCGAAGGGGTGAGTCGTCAGCCCTCAAAGGGGTGAGTCGTCAGCCCTCGAAGGGGTGGATCTTCAGCCCTCGAAGCGGTCGTGCCTCAGCCCTCGAACAGGTTAGTCTTCAGCCCTCGAAGGGGTGGATTCTTTAGCCCTCGAAGGGGGGATTGTTCAGCCCTCGAAGGGGTGATTCTTCAGCCCTCGAATTGGTAAGTCTTCATCTCTCGAAGGGGTTAGTCTTTAGCCCTCGAAGTGGTTAGTCTTCAGCCCTCGAAGTGGTTAGTCTTCAGCTCTCGAAGGGGTTAGTCTTCAGCCCTTGAAGGGGTGGATTCTTCAGCCCTCGAAGAGGTGAGTCTTCAGCCCTCGAAGGGATGAGTCTTCAGCCCTCGAAGGGGTGAGTCTTCAACCCTCAAAGGGGTGAGTCTTTAGCCCTCGAAGGGGTGATTATTCAGCCCTCGAAGGGGTGATTATTCAGCCCTCGAAGGGGTGTGTCTTCAGTCCTCGAAGGGGTGTGTCTTCAGCCCTCGAAGGGGTGAGCCTTCAGCCCTCGAAGGGGTGAGTCTTAAGCCCTCGAAGGGGTTAGTCTTCAACCCTCGAATGGGTGTGTCTTCAGGCCTCGAAGGGGTGAATTCTTTAGCCCTCGAAGGGGTGAGTCTTAAGCCCTCGAAGGGGTGAGTCTTAAGCCCTCGAAGGGGTGAGTCTTAAGCCCTCGAAGGGGTGAGTCTTAAGCCCTCGAAGGGGTGATTCTTTAGCCCTCGAATAGGTCAGTCTTCAGCCCTCAAAGGGGTGGATCTTCAACCCTCGAAGGGGTCAGTCTCTAGCCCTCGAAGGGGTTAGTCTTGAGCCCTCGAAGGGGTTAGTCTTCAGCCCTCGAAGGGGTGATTTTTAAGCCCTCGAAGGGGTGGATCTTTAGCCCTCGAAGGGGTGATTCTTCAGCCCTCGAAGGGGTTAGTCTTCAGCCCTCGAATGGGTGATTCTTCAGCCCTCGAAGGGGTTAGTCTTCAGCCCTCGAATGGGTTAGTCTTCAGCCCTCGAATGGGTGAATTTTTTAGCCCTCGAAGGGGTGAGTCTAATAAAGACAGCGAAGCAATTTTGTTAAACTAATAAATAATTAGTCTTTAAACTAGCATTACATTTCCCAGAGACAAATGAAAAATTATTTTTTTTTAATTCTGTGACCTCAGCTTCACTCTATTTCTAATGGCAACCACTGAAAAGAAGAAGAGAAAGATGACATTTTTACCGGCGAAAGAGGCGATCCACCCGGAGCTACATGTTGTTAGAATAAATCAGATTCCTGATTAAATTATGATTTATTATGATTAGAGTTCTTTCCTTATTTCACCTCTGTTATATTCTCTATATATTCAGTCATGTATAATACAGTTTCTTACGATAAATTATTCTATCATGGTATCAGAGCAAGTCTAATCCTGAACCTAAATTTTTTCCTTTATTTTTTATTTTCTTTTCTGACCTTCGTCTCCTCCTGCCAACGCTGCCACAGCCTTCCCACCGTTCAATTTCCGGTGAAGTGTGTTCACGTCTTTCTCCGGTGAGTCTCGGCGGCATAATTCTTGGGTTTTTTGGTCTCGGAGAGTTCAAGTTTCTATTTCTGGCGAGCTCCCACCCGTCGGTTTTTCTCCGGCAATGCCTCTTCCAGCGGTGAATTTCAATCTTCGTCGTCATTCTCTTATAGCGGCGCCGTCGACGTCTCATCAGCGACGAATTTCTAGCCTATTCTTTCACAGCTCCAGTGCGCGAGATCCACACGTCCACCCGAAGAAGACAACCCTCCAGCGTGTGAAAATCACGTGCGCGTTGACACGGGCTCCCCTCCCTCCATTGGCGCGTGTGGTCACGTGCGTATATTGGTAGCACACAGCCGCGCGTCGCACTTATTTTAGGCAATTTTTGTACAATTCGGTCTGTTGTGCAATTTTCGGTCTTTTGCTATGGTTTATTTGGGCTCTATATCTCAGGCGGATTGTTCCACTAATTGGATTGAGGACAAAGTTTTGTTTTAGGCTAGTTCGGATGGTTCAAGCCGTCATCATTCGTCGACTCAATGGATCATTGATTCTAGTGCTACATCTCATATCACTGCCCGTACTAGTCATCTTGATAAGGTACTACACTATTGTGGTTATGATAATATTCTTCTTGGCAATGGTGAATCATTATCTATTTCTTACATCAGTCAGTGTCATTTTTCTGGTTTCTCTTTTAATGATGTCCTTGTGGTCCCTAAGATTACTAGAAGTTTATTGTCCATTAGTAAGCTTACTCGTGATCTACCTGTCTGTGTTATATTTGATGCCAATGCATTTTCCATTGAGCACAAGCATACATGGAAGATAATTGGTAAGGGCCGTCATAGTGCAGGTCTTTATTTTCTTGAAACGGTGATTCCAGCTTTTTAGGCGAATTACGTTCTGGAAAGTTTCAGCCTTCTTTTGAGCAGTGACACTCTTGCCTCGGTCATGTGTCTTATGATACCGTTCAACTGTTAAGTCGACAAGGCCATATTACTGTCACTTCCGCTATGTCAGCATCTGTTAGTTGCTCTCCTTGTCAGATGGCCAAGACTAGTCGTTTACCTTTTTTCACTAGTGACAAGCGCACCACTGGTTTGTTGGATAAGGTGCGTTGTGATTTGTGGGGACCAGCCCTTGTTTTATCGGCAGATGGTTTTTCTCATTATGCCATTTTCATCGATATTTTTTGTAATTCACATGGTTTCTCTTGATGAGGTATAAGTCGGACTTCTATGACACATTTATCCAGTTTTAGAAATTCGTTGAGACCCAGTTTTCTGCTGGATTAAAATTTTTTAGACTAACGGTGGTACAGAGTTTACTAAGCATCGACTTTAGGCTCACTTCATATCATGTGACATTCATCATCAGATGTGATCGCCCTATACACTTGCTCAGAATGGCCGAGCTGAGGTTAAGCATCGTCACATCACATAGACTGGTCTTGCCATATTTTTTCACTCTTCTGTGCCGCACTGTTATTGGGTGGAAGCTTTCTCCTCCGCGGTTTACATCATTAACCATCTGCCTAGTTCAGTTCTTGGTGGCAAATCACCTTTTGAGGTTGTTTTTGGGCATGTGCCTGACTATACTCTGTTTCACCCATTTGGCTGTCGTGCATTTCCATGTTTGTGTGCCACCGCTACTGATAAGTTTGCACCGTGTTCCATTCCGTGTGTTTTTATTGGCTACCGCCCTCGTCACAAGGGATTTCAGTGTCTCGACCCGACATCTGGGCGCATCTATGTCTCTCGCCACGTTCGTTTTGATGAAACTTTATTCCCTTATGTCTCATCTTCCACGGACAGTCGCTCTATTTTGGATCTGGAGATTTCATCATTTTTTATGGAGTTTTTACTTCATCGATTGGGGCCACCATGCATGTGCCCATTCCAGCCACCCCTCATTCACCACCATGCTCCATCTGGACGGTCGACCCACCCGGGTCCTCAGCCGCCGGTCATCACACCCCAGCTACCGGCCACCATGCCTCAGTCGTCGGCCCTCACGCCTCAGCCAGTCTCGACCGTCCTTTCTCCGATGCCTTTCGAAGGCCACTCTCTGGTTAGCTCTGCTCGGTCTTCTTCAATGCCGTCAGCTGGTTCGATTCCTCTAGCTTCGCCGCCACAACCTCGTACCCATCGGATGGCTACTTGGTCTTCTACTGGTGCCATTCAGCACCAGGATTATTCAAATATTATTGCTTACGGTCTCACTGCTGCACTCCTTTCTCAGACAGAGCCCATTGATTATCGCTCTGCCCTTCAGGATCCAACTAGGGTTTCAGCCATGGATGATGAGATGGCCGCTCTTCGTGGTCAGCACACTTGGGACTTGGTGCCTCGACCTTCAGATGTCAACATTGTTGGCTCCAAATGGGTCTATAGGCTCAAGTATCGACCAGATGGCACTATTGAGCATCACAAAGTTAGACTTGTGGCGCGGGATTTCTCGCAGATTCGAGGTTTTAATTTTGACCACACTTTTAGTCCTGTGGTCAAAGCCTCCACTGTTAGGACGGTCCTCGCCATAGCCACCATGCGTTCCTGGCCAATTCATCAGTTGGATGTCAAGAACGCGTTCCTTAATGGTGTTCTTGAAGTTCTAGTCTACATGAAGCAACCCGTTGGTTATCATGATTCTGCTCATCCAAACTATTTGTCGTTTGTGAAAGGCCATTTATGGTCTTAAGCAGGCTCCCTGAGCTTGGTTCCAGCGTTTCAACAGTTATCTGACACAGCTTGGTTTTTGGTGCAGCTCAGCCGATACTTCTTTATTTGTCCTCTCAAGAGGTTCATTGTTACTGTACCTACTTGTGTATGTGGACGATATTATTCTTACAGGCAATGACTCGACTCTTCTTCGCCAATTCATCGATCAGACACATAGAGAGTTTGCGATCAAGGATCTTGGTGCTCTTCATTACTTTCTTGGTCTTGAAGTTTCGCCTACCTCCTCTGCGTTATTGCTTGGCCAAGCAATGTATACTCGTGATATTTTGAATCGGGCCAGTATGTCTAATGTGACACTTGTTTCTACCCCATTTGTCTCTAGTTCTTAGCTTCACAGCTCTACCAATCCTCCATTTCAGGATCCTACACTTTATCGTTCTCTTGTTGGTGCTCTCCAGTATCTCACCATCTCTCGCCCGGATTTGGCATTCTCTGTCAACACGGTGAGTTAGTATCTTCAGGATCCCAGAGATGACCATTTCGCTGCAGTGATATGGATTTTGCGGTATGTTCGTGGCACTTTTCATTTTGGTCTTAGCTTTCGTTCTGCTAGTACTCCTGAGGTGTTAGGGTACTCTGATGCTGACTGGGATCGATGTATGGAGACTCGTCGGTCCACTTATGGTTTTGCGGTTTATCTTGGTGGGAATCTGGTTTTCTTGGAGTGCCAAGAAACAACCCATTGTTTCTCGCTTTAGCACTGAATCTGAATACCGTGCTCTTGCCAACACTTCTTCAGAAGTGGTATGGCTCACTCATTTGCTTCGTGATCTTTGAATTCCACTGCTGTTATGAGACAATAGTAGTGCTATCTTTTTGGCTCAGAATCCGGTGATGCACAAGCGAGCGAAACACATCGACATTGACTACCATTTTGTTCGTGAGTTGGTGACATCTGGAAAGCTGCGCGTTGCTCATGTTCCGACTTCACTTCACATTGCAGACAGTTTCACCAATGGACCCTCTCATCCGCTGTTCGAGTTTTTCAGGTCCAAGTTGTGCATCGACGAGCATCCGACGCTTCACTTGAGGGGGGTGTTAGAATAAATCAGATTCCTGATTAGATTATGATTTATTATGATTAGAGTTCTTTCCTTATTTCACCTCTATTGTACTCTCTCTATATTCAGTCATAAATAATACAATTGTTTACTGAAAATTATTCTATCACGTGTCACCGGCGGCCAAGCTTCTCATGGAAATGAGTGGATGAACTGATTGCGACAAAAACAAGGTGAAATCATTGCCATAATTTTGAACGGTATGATGTTCTCTTTTTATCTGCTTTTGCTTCCTTCTTCACCGGTGGCTTCAATATTTTCCCAGAGCCCCAAAAAGGTTAATGATCCGCCGTTGATATAAGTTTCATTTTCAGCTGCATATTCCGTCTTCAAGTAATGGTAAAAAATAGGGGGATGATTCCACCCGCATGTTATTTTAATTTTTGTATTTTTGCTAATTGGCAGTTTTAGAGTATGGGCAGTGGTGGTCTCTTAAAATTAAAAGACCGTTTTAAATATCGAAAACTACTACTGTGGTGGTCTCTAGAACCCGAGTGTGGTAAGAGACAACTCAAGAGTTTCTTGGTAAGAGACCATTTAAGAGCCCGAGTGTGGGGTCAAATTCTGATCGAACTAAATGCTCCAGGGGCGCTGAAAAGTGGCCCATTTTTTTTGTCTGTTAGGGACACATGTCGACCTCTGAGCGGGCCATGTGTCCCACTAAGTTACAGCTGTTTTTTTTAAAATTTTCTGTTATGGACATGTGTCACCCAGTGAATGAGCAACGTGTCTGCAACGGCTCTTTTCTGACGTGGGGGCTGTAATTTAAATCCGGGGGACACGTGGACCAATCATAAGGTGACACGTGTCCCTTGCATATTGCATTGGCTGTTAATGGCCGGCGACACGTGTCTCAATCGTATTGTTTTAAAAATATTAGAAATTTTTAGAATTTCAATTTAAAATTTTATATTCCATCTTCCTCCACTTTTTGCCTATAAATATAAATGATTTCAACTTTCATCACACTACTTCCAATTCCAATACTTCTAGCTCACTAATTCATATAGTTGTTATTTAGTATTTTCTGTAATTTTTATTTAGTATTTTCTATAAGTTTTATAGTTGTTATAATTGGTTTTCTCAATTTTTATGTTTTTCATATAATTTTAATAAACATGAAATTCTCTTATTATTTATTTTTAAAAATTTTTAATTGTTTCTTTAAAAAAATTGCAATTAATTTTATTTTTAACACCGAAGCATGATATTGACAAGAACGAGAAAAATAAATTATTTAATATATTTTAGAATAACGAAATTATATTTTGGGATAAGTGCCAATATAACCCTATCTACTTGAGTAAGTGCCAATATAACCCTATCTACTTGAGTAAGTGCCAATATAACCCTATCTACTTGAGTAAGTGCCAATATATCTACTTGAGTAAGTGCCAATATAACCCTATCTACTTGAGTAAGTGCCAATATAACCCTATCTACTTGAGTAAGTGCCAATATATCTACTTGAGTAAGTGCCAATATAACCCTATGATAATTTTTAGTGCAAATATAACCCTAGCTAGTTAATGAAAGGGCCAATATAACCCTCAGACCCATTTCCAGCATGGACCTCTATTTTTCAGCGTTGACTCTATGTAAATTGACCAAAACACCCTTTGGTGACAATTTTACCCTCATAGTTCGCCGGACCGCCACAGTTCGCTGAAATTATGTAGGGTTATATCAGCACATTCCTAATGTTTGTAGGGTTATATCTGCACATTTCTAATTTTTGTTGGGTTATATCAGCACATCCTTAAAACTTATAGGGTTATATTGACACTTTCGCTAACTATATAGGGTTATATTGGCACTTTCGAATATTGAAAGGTTATATTGGCACTTATGTCAACTAGGTAGGGTTATAAAAGTATTTTTTTCTTATATTTTAAATAGTAAAATATTATATTAACATTCAACTTATTTTGGGTGGACAAATTTATTTAAAATAAAATTTAATGATCAAATTAATGAGTATGATAGAGAAAATTAAGTGGGTTTTATGAATAGTACAAAGTGGTCTCTTGCCATTGTGAAGAAAAAATTGGATTATCTCTTATGTGGTATCTTAAGGTGAGGTGAAAGAGAGATTGATAAAAATAATATATTTAATTGGTAAGAGACTGCTAACGGTATTTACCACCACCCATGGCCTAAGGTAAAAAGAGCTGGTCACATAGGGCCCAAGGAACTTCCAGCCCAAATGCTGAAGCCCATCCACAGGGGTCAATTTCCTATAAATGGAGGGGTAATTCCGTAATTGCAATAGTTCATTGACCGATTCTAATCGAACCAACCTATATATCGATTCGGTTTTTACCCCCGTCATCACCCCCAAATTCTCTGCTCGTCGGGATTACAGCCATCTGTGGGGCAATGGACCATCACTGAATGCACCATCTGTGGCGAGGCATTCCCCGAAATCCAGGATTTAGATTGGCAAGATCAAGTAATATGTAAAATTAGAAGGGATGATAGCAAGAGTTGGGTTGATGGAAAGGTTGCTAGAAGCAGACAGCCCTCAAAAAAGCAGAAGCGAACCAGTGTTCCGGAGCCTGCCCCGGTAATCACTCTTGTGGAGGATATAGTACCATGGGAGAATGTGGAGGATGAACTGCCGATGCTTGAAATTGTAGAGGAAGGTGGAAAGATGGTGATTAGAGTTGCTGAAGAAATGGCAGCGCCCGGAGAAACAGCTTGCGGGGAATGTCCGGACCTAGATGATGAGTTCTTTAATGTGGATGAGATTTTTAGTGCCATGGAGTCTTTTTAGAGTAGAACGAAAACTCTGAATTAATCCCCTGAAACTGATGAGCTCAGGCTCTACAAAAGGTGGAAATTGTCGTAGTTGCTTGCTGCTTCCGGGCTGGTTCGGTGTAGGCTTCATTGCTTTAGTTTTACTGCATAGACATTCTTTTGTACATGTCCTTAGGACATTTTTGGTAGGAATTTATGGTGGAGATTTATTCTTTGAAGCTTCTTGCAATTCAGGAGGCCTGTCAATTATTGTAATATTGTTTGGATGAATGGATATATGAATTTTCTTCTAATACTGAGCTTATCTTATTTGTTTTACTGCTCACCGAGTTATTCTGAGTGATTGAATGATCATGTGGCGCTGTTTGAATTTGGTGTAGCTGCTATCTACTTGCATTTGCAGCTATCTGGACGAGGATGTCTCATGGTGTTCTACGGCATCACATTAGCCCTCCGCATCCTGAATCTCACAATCTTCTCGGTAATATTACTATATCTTCATCTCTTTTCGTTTGATCATATATCTCACAAAGGTTCACTTCAACTTCTTCAGAGGACACAATCGTAGGTTATTTACACTAAATGGCATTTGTGTGATGTTATGGAATGGTATATTCTTTGAATTTGCGTGCAGATGTAACCAAGGCTCATGATGAGGGTGCAATTGCTCTTTTCGACAACTCTGTGCTTCAGAAAGAAACCTTTGGTTTGAGTAATTTCTGACCTCTAGGAATGTTTTTCATGTTTGATTTTAGATCCATGTTTTAAGTACTAGGCAGCATTGACTGATGAAACTGAAGTTTGAGCATTTGCAGTTGCCCAGTATCATATCAAATTTGGAAATAAGCACACAACATTAAATCAATGATACAGCTTTCAATTAATGGTTCCTTTTGTTTTAGGACATCTACATATAGTATAAAAAGAACAAAAGTCTTTTTCTGATATAAGAAATGATACATGGGATATAATGCAGGGGAGAATGTGGGCATCTTTAACCTTAGACTCATGCCTCATCTTTGTGAACTGAGTAACAACAGTGGAATGTGTTTCTTCCCTTCTCCTTTGAGACTCTCTATTTCCTGTAAGAAACTTAAAATCCTGTTCCACTATTGCTGAGTAAAAGCAGGAGAAGGGCCTCCATCATAATTTGAGTCCTCATTTTCTTTTGTTTCTGGTGATTTCACTTTCTTCTTCTAATCTCTATTTTGGTTTTCCCCAGAAGGGCACCACTGGAAAGGGTGGATTTCTGTTGTGGAATTTGTTGCTGTTGAAGTGATTCCAGAGGCCGCCGCTATGTGAATTGTTCAGGTTCGAACCTTCTCCTTTCCAATTTCTCAATTCCGTCGCCTCGAATGATATCGACATGTATGAGATTGTTGTGACATGTATGAGATTTGAAAGCAATTTCAGTTTTCATATTGCAGCTGCAAGTAATGTGTTTGATAATTGGTCAGAGAGGAACTTTTGTGTTGCTAGAAATGAAGCAGAGCAGCTTGTGTTCACTCTCGTATGTTTCGTTGATTTTTCTGATAAATCTACCAGTTGAAAATTACTCTCTGCTTTTCGATGCTTATACTAGGTCATGGAATGATTTTCTCCCCGTTATGTGCAGAAACCTTGTCCCAGGATCGTTTGTTTGGGTGTTTTTTGTGTCTTTATGTTGAATTGTTGACTATAAGCAAGTTACTTCAGTTGCTATTGATGGGCTGTTTTGATATTGAGATTCAAGTTTAAGTTCATGATCTCTGTTTTGATGTTGTGCACTTGATTGGTTCCGTTTATGTGCTCAGTGCTTCCAATGATCTTAGACTTGGGGCTCACGAGGTTAACACGTGGTGTAAATTGCAAGAACCTTATCTGATTACCAAATTGGAGTCTGCTGAGAAGACATGGCAAGAGTTTTTGGTACGCATGCATTTTGCTTTCCGTACTATTTGTCTAATGGACAACTTCTTTATATGAGCTAATATATATTCAACTCTTTTGTAGGTCTTACTCGGTACAGAGCGCTTATTGCATTTCTTCCCCAAATCTCTGCTTGATCGAGCTCTTCTCTTCAACGAGAGATATAATGACCCGATGCAGATCTGGATTTGCTGTCCACGACGATTGTAAGCGGAGGTTCGTGGAGCTTAAGTCGAAAAGAACATGCCGCTTCATTGTTAACAAGATTGATGAGAAACAGGAACAGGTAGTCGTTGAGAAGGTTGGTGAACCAGCCCTAAACTATGATGACTTCACTGCTAGTCTTCCTGCAGATGAATGCTGCTACACTGTCTATGATTTTGATTTTGTGACTGAAGAAAACTGCCAGAAAAGCAAGATTTTCTTCATTGCATGGTCTCCTGACACCGCGAGGGTGAGAAACAAGTTGATTTATGCGAGTTTGAAGGACAGGTTCAAAAGGGAGTTAGATGTGATCCAGGTGGAGCTACAATCAACCGATCCCACTGAAATGAGACTTGATGCGATAAAGAACCGCGCCCGTACTAAATATTGAAGAAGGTGTTTAAGTCCCAGTTTACTTGTATTTTCTTGGTTGGAATATGTTCATTGCTGGTCGTATGAACTTGGCTGATGATGATTTTTGGTTCAAATGATTTGTTATTGCCTTCGATTCATGTATGGAATGATGTAGGATCAGTTTGTCAAGTACTACATTTTGTAGACTGACATCTACGAGTTACTAGAACAGTTTGTCAAGCGATCTGGGTATAAGGATAGCCCTTTCACTCTTTCAGCATTTTTGCTAATTAGTTTTAAAAAAAGGTCATACTGTTTTTTAATAAATTTTTATCTCAACTCTGAAAGAGGAGGGAGCTACATCTTTCTATAAGGATCTAAGCCCTTTTCTTATTGGAATAGCACCATATATTGCAGTGAACTTTTGTGTCTTTGACTTGTGAACCTTCTCTTCTTGAGATTAAAGCTTTTAATCACTTTCAATTTGCAAACAGAGAAAGTAAATGTGTCTCAAATTTGACCTTTTGTGATCTTAGGGTCAAGAAAGCTCGTCCTGAAGATTATCAGAAAAAAGAACTGAAGCATCGCTCATCACAGGCTTGGTATCATCTCCTGTTGCCACACTCATGTGTTATCCTCTGGATACAGTAAGAGGACAAATGCAAATGGAAGACATGCCTACAAAACAGTATTGGATGCTTTTACAGGTAATCGTTGCATTTGTTTGAACTCTGAATACAGTTTTTGTTTGCCTTAGTGCAATCTGATTGCTAATGACTTTGTTAATATATCTTCTAGAGGTATCGTCATACTTACTCACTGATGTCTGACTTTTCATTGTTTGCTGTAGTAACTGTGACATTTTGTTTTTCCATGCAGTTGCTGTCACACCGAAGTTTGACAAAATTCCTTTTATTTGCTGTAGAATGAAATGAAATCAATCAGACTGAATTCTTTCCGTCCCTCTTTTCTGCTTGGATCTACTGATTTTAGAAACATATACAATAGATGTTTTTGAATTGCATTTGAGAGGGAAATTCTTTAACTTTTTCCCATGTCCGACCATTGAATAATTCAGCCAAGCATTTTATGTGGATTCAGTTGTGTTTGCAATGACTGTCGGAGCAGTAGTGGCATTCTTGTTAGTGCCAATGCGATCACTAGGTCAGGATGGTTGGAAGATCGCAGCTGCCCTAATGGGAAGACATATTGGCAGAGGTAATCTTCGTGTTTGTCAGTAGGGTCTTCAGTTTATTTTCTTTGCTTTACGGATTTTTGTTCTCTCACACATTGATGTGGTGTTGTGTTTGCTGTTTAGCTGTGAACTACGTCGCAATATCTGAAGCTTTAAAGGTCACTTCCTCTGTTTTGACCGCCAGGTTGGCTGCAGATACTGTTATTTGTGCGGTATATTTTACAACCTTGTTTGCTTTAGCTTCGTATATACCCCAGCATCGACCACTGGTACTCTCCACTCTCCTTTGAACTGTCAGTTACTTGACTCGCTAACGTTGATAAAGGTCTACATTTTTGCTTCACAGGCTGTGTAGAGGTGAATAGTTCATGATTTAATTGATATAACTACAAACCTTTGGCAGAGGCTTCTGATGAAACTCTCATGTAAGCTTCTCATTAGAACTTCTTTTCTCTGTTCTTTTCCTTCCTTCGTACTGATGTCTCACCTATAATTATTGCAGGGGAATTTTATCTTACAGAACGCCATGTGACGTACCATAGAAACATACTCTAAAGTTACAAGATTCTACTTCATTTGTAACTACATACGCAGGTTACTCCCTCGACTATTATCTACAACTATCTGATCTGTTGTACCATTATAACCTTGGAAATGCTTTACTTGCCGAAATGGCATGCGATGGAAGAGTCTGGGCGCCCGGCGATGCTGAGAAAGAGTTTGGATGTGGACCTTTTGGTCTGCCAATAATCTGAATCAATGCCTGAGTTTTGCACTCTGTGTAACCTTTTGAAGGCTTAACGAGAAAAACACAATGTGTGTTGGTTTTGGTAATTAAAATTTCATCATTTGCTGTAATTTCTGTACTTGTGAACTTCTTTAGATTGGAATGAATGCTACTAGCTTCTGTTGTGGTTGATGATTTATGCCATTAGATTGGGGTGATGAAAGCTGTTAGTTGTAATGGCTGAGCAGATTTGGTGTACAACTTGGGAAATATTGCAAGATCCGGTATTAAAAAGTTAATAGAGGCGCTGCAAGCTGGAGCAGACGTGAGCACAACGATGATGGGCAGTACGTCTGGGAATCACAAGCCGGAGGATCATTCACCATCACCTGAGATACCGAAGGTGAGCAACTTTGTCGGGGAACAATCATCACCCTTTTCCTAAAAAGGGATCATGTATTTTGAGTTTAACTACTGTGCAAAATGTATGTTGATGGGTTGCCATTCAATATTTACTTGAGGAGCCTGTATTTTATATTGAGAAAGTAGAATTAGATACTGATTTGTTTTACTATGTTGCTGCTCTGTTATAATGGAGTTTAGCAATTTGAAACGCTTTATTTTTGTTGTATTCTTTCACTTTAGTTGATTAGCGATAGAGGAAGCATATACTACATGCTTTGCACTGTCAAAAGGAGTCCAAATGATTATTGCTACCCATAGATAGCTCCCAGTTGCGCTGATGTTAGTGTGGTTGCTACAGGTCTTTATGATGAATTGCTCGAGCTTCTCATTTTCGCTCTAGAGGATTTGAGGAAGTTGCTTAAGAATAGAGGGTCTAACTTGGTGATCAGGTTTGGGTATGTTGAGGATGACATTGCTTGAATATTCAATATCTGTTGTGTAATTTCGTTGATCATCGATGAATATTGAATTACTTGGGTGCAATTGCGATTGCTATGGTTACAATAAGTGAGTGTAGATGCGTCTCCCTATTTTGTTATATTCTGTCCGTGATTTAGAATTTGATGAGATAGATTAATGATGTGGAGTTTACGTGAATTTGTAAGTGTAGAGTTACTGCGTCATTAGTCATTGATTACTCCAATTTTGTTGATGTCTTGAATTTTGCTCTGTAATATTTTCCTTCATCAGAAAATTTATATCTGAGAGATTAACTTACGTATAAGAAATTTTTACCTTGTTTTCACTGGGAAAAACTCTATTGCATAATTAACAAAAACTATGTAGTCAGCTTAATCTCATTATCACATTTCACTTTTACCTTTGTTTTCACTATGATCTCTTGTATCTTCTTTTATTCTACAGTAATTTCATCAACTCTATTAAATGTAAATTGATTTATGCTATTCATAGTCTTGCCTTATTATTTTTAACGCAATACATACAAATATGTTTTATTCTGTAGGAAGATTTTAGCTTACAATTCAATAATTAGTGGGCTTAGGTTGATTCCTTCGTTGTATCATGACTGCGTTATCGTTGCATCTTATCTTTAGTTCTATTTATTTTCATTTTATTCGTGAGAACAAAATATTATGATTCGGTCACTTTTAACGTCATGTTTTATTGTTTCGACACTCCTTATCAAAGGCCTATCCAACCACCATTTGAAGAAGGAACTTTCCTAACTCAACTAACGTTTGAAGAAGGCAAGAAATCGAGATTTTTTGGGTTAGCCATACTGAGTTCCAACAAAAACAGCAACAAGAGGAAGACTAGACTTTAAATGTGTGGTGGGAAAATAGCACCTCTCCAAGTGGTGAAGCGTATGTGGCCAGTTTCAACGGTCTTTTAGCAGTTTTCATCTTGCATTTCTCCTCCAACGCCATGGGAGATCCTAACGAATCTTCCCTCCATGTTCCATATTCCTTTCCATCCTAATACTCCATCAAAACACAACTTCAAGCTAAGCAGATACAACACCTTCAGCCACTCGAGTGAGGCTCCAGTGGTTGATTGTGTGACAGATTTGGTGGCGATCGCGTTCGCAAGAATGAGAGTTCTGAATTCGCAGCTCGAGCTCACCGACATTCACGCCTCATGGCACTCCGTAAACCACATACCCATCTCCACCTTCACCTATCACCGGTTGGCGGCTTCGACGTTGTCTGCGGCATTTCGTCGAACACGCCGCGGCCGAGGCAGGATATCGGCGTCCGCCAGCTCTGCGCCGCCGGTTCGGTCCCCGGAGATCAGGCGGCCGCGTATGGGATACGGGTTGTCGTCTGTTTCTCTGAATCCGCCCTCCACCTCGAGTTCTTGGGATGAGGCGGTTTCCGACATGGATTTGTTCCTCGAGCTGGTGCCCCTGAGGATGAGGAACGAGCTTTTTAGGCATCAGGAGATTGGGGAGTTGATTGAGGTGGTCATGGATTTGGGAAGAAAGCCACTCGCTCGTTTTCCGACAGGGGATTGGGTCATGTCGGAACAACCTGTGCAGCTTGAAGACCTGCAACATGCCATCTCCAAGGTTGTACACATGCGCGTGACTGTTAATATATTTAATTACCAATAACTGATTCATGGAAATTTAATATTTTATTCTTACCATGCATCCATACTACTTTTTATAGTCAGAATTAATAAGTGTGCACCGGACACTGTGGGAGTATCTTTTTTGGTTATCTTCAGATGGAGGAGTGTGTGAACTGATTGTGCATAAATGTTTACTGCCTTTTGTCTGTGGAATTTCTCTGAAAAGTTTGTTTTATCCAGATTGGTGATTTTTCTGATGACAATCGATCGGGAATCAATCGTTCCCTGCATCGTATAAGTGCTATCAGAAACCGTAAAATGCAAGTTATAGGCCTCACTTGCCGCGTAGGCCGGGCTGTGTCAGGAAGTGCTGAAATGCTGCGAGACTTGGTTGAAGAGGGAGGTTCCATATTAGTTATAGGTCCCCCTGGAGTTGGCAAAACAACCCTGATCAGGTATGAGGCATTTTTCGATTTGATTTTATGTTGGATGGTGATATACTACTATCACGTAGCATTGCTGCATTAACAAATGCTGCTGATTGTTGTAATCTTTGTATGTATTCTGATATTAATTTGCGGCTTCTGTATACCAATCAGGTTCTTAGAATCACTGGAATTGAAGTAAAACTGGTTGAGTTTGAAGATTAAAATAAATCCATTATTTTTGTTGAAATTTCACTTGCAATAATGACAAACGTTTGTATTCGGTCAGGGAAATAGCAAGAATATTGGCAGACGACCAGCACAAACGCGTAGTTATTGTTGACACTTCAAATGAGATCGGAGGGGATGGAGATGTCCCTCATTCTGGAATAGGCCGTTCTAGAAGGATGCAAGTCCCAAATGTTAGCATGCAGCACAATGTAAGTGGAGCTAGGCCCGCAGGATTCACTTTTGTATTTTGAATAGTTTAATTTGCTTTCTTTCTTCACTGCTTTCATTTAACTCCCATCTGAATCTGTATAGGTGATGATTGAGGCAGTTGAAAATCATATGCCACAAACCATCATAATTGATGAAATTGGAACCGAGCTCGAAGCTCTGGCTGCTAGTACAATTGCCCAGAGAGGAGTCCAGCTCGTTGCAACTGCTCATGGAGTGACCATTGAGAGTATAATAAAGAATCCATCGCTGCAAATTCTTGTAGGGGGCATTGAGGTAATAAATAATTCATGTTGCTGTGTAACCTTGCAATTTCTGGTTTGCATTTTCGAGTTGATCTGCAGTGTTTGAACTTAGTTTGTTAGATTTGATGATCAGATGATGCTGTATTAAATTTCAACGTGTTGTAATCATCTAGAATGTCAAATATTTAAATTTTCTGATCCATCGGTGCCATGTGTTATATTCTCTTGGAAAATAGAGTGTGACTTTAGGTGATGAGGAAGCGAGGAAAAGGAAAGTTCAGAAAACAATTCTTGAGAGGAAAGGACCTCCTACATTTACATGTGCTGTAGAAATGATATCAAGGACCGAGTGCAGGGTCCATCATAGACTGGATGCAACGGTGGATGCCATACTTGCTGGTACTCTTCTTCTGCCAGGATTTTATTGGCTTTTTTTTCCAATGAAATACTTGCTGGTACCCATATTGACTAAAACCATTTTTGAACTGTAGGGAGGTCTCCACTGTTTGAAATTCGTCAATCAGACGATGAAGCCCACGATTCTTTGAAATCTTCCTCAAGCACTGAAAAGGATCTTGTGGAAGACTCAAAGTTGGCTGATGGTCAAGTTGAAATGAACGATGTGGAATCTGGTGACCAAGTCCGAGACCATCGTAAAAAATCCAGGAAATTGGACAGTGAAGGATATGTTAGGAAAAGGGGTTCCCCCATCAGCGTATATACTTTCAAGGTATGCTTTTTAGGCTTGAAGCCTTGCCATCAATGCAATTCATGTCATGTTTTTCAATATCTGTCCCGAGAATATTTTTGGCCCTATAAAAATATCGTGGTTGTTACACCATTATATGAACTGTACATGCTACATGTGACTTGCAAAATTTTAGCATGTACGATGGTTCTATGGGCTGAAGAACTTGGGCACATTTTTCTGCTGTATAGATCCAGGATGCTGATCTAAGTCAAGTAGCAGCTGTGATGGGTGTTGTCGATGAATTAAATGTCACTGATGACATAGGTGGCGCAGATGTTATTCTAGCTTCTAGCTCTGAAATGAAGAAGAATCCTTGGATCCATGGTATAGCGAAGTTCCACCAGATACCCATATTTGTCATTAAGGTGATCTTATCATTGTGCTCTTCTGTTTTAATCTACTGGAAATCAAAGATACCATGTATATATACTGTTTGTTTTCATCCTTTGTGGTGGATGTGCAGTCAAATACAATGGCTCAAATCGTTAAGGCCATCCGCATGATCCTTGGAATGGATTCCTTTGCCTCTAAACATGAAGAATTAGTCAAGGATACTCTTGACATCGAAATTGACGATGATGCTCCCAAGAGAAAACCATCATTGGAGGAGATCGACGCATTAGAGGTGCAAACTGCTCTCCTGTCTAACTTGGTTTCACAGTCATTCTTTTCCATAGTAGTAGTGTGCCATTCCTTTCTCTACAGTTAGCTAAGTCTCTGAATGTATCTTGCCTACTGTTTTCGGTTTGTTCCAGGAGGTACGACTAGCAATCGAATACATTGTGATACCTGGTGGTGAGCCGGTAGAACTTCTTCCAAGACGCTCGGAAATAGTAGCGCTACAGCTTGAGCTTGTGAAGAGTTACCAGTTAGCTACTGAAAATTCAGGGACAGAGTCGAACCCCAGGCTGCAAATCCTTCCTCAGAAGCTCAACAAAAGAGCTTCAAAATCCGCTGCTTCGACTCCAGCTAAGTCTATTGATGGTCTGACTAGGCTTCCTCTTCTGCCTGAATAGGTTGTATTCAACTCTGTTGAATAATGGTGTGTACAGTGATGTAAATTATGTATGTTCTGCATTTGTTGTATCCACACAAAGTGTGCAGTGTATCTACTACGTATTAGTTATACTTTGAAGCTGTTTGATTGATTTATTCACTCAATAGGCTCACCGCGTTGTAAATGAAATTGATTTAATGAAGCACCTGTGCATAAAATGATCAATGATATTCTTCTTTAGTTACCTACTTTCCACTTCTCAAGTTCTCATACTCCCCCCATTCAATTTATTGTGGCCCATCTCTTTTTATCACAAGAATTTATAAAATCCTAAATGGGTGGAAGAGATTAAAGTCAAATGAATGGTTTACATTCATCTAGATTTTCCTTTTTCTCGTATAAAGGGCCAAATAAAATTTAAAAAATTTCCAATAAGGGAGGCCGTCGTTGGCCTCTCAAAGATAGTATTTATAACCCCAAATTACGGCTAACTACTAAAAAGTAACTAGTGGGAAGATGAGATTGTCCATGATGAAAAAAAGTTTTATCGAGTGTTAAATGTAGTTAAAAACACATGAAGAAGTCACTTTACATGCGTAGTAACAAAGTTGGGGGGTTTAGTTTTGGAAAACACTACAACTACTTTAAGCAACTAAATTAACAAACTATTAAAGAGAACGATGCAAATGTGATCAGCACAAATGATGTAACTAGAATTATAGCAAATATTAGGTGCAATTTGTTTACATTTCTAGTCATCCTAGACGATCGATGTCATAGACTTCCCTGAGGATAAGGGTTAGTGTGTGACGCTGATTGTCCACTCTAAGTATAACCAAGGAGATGTGAGAAATATCAACACTCGAAAGGTGTTGATAATTTCTCCACAATATATGATTAATGCATAAAAGTAGGATAATTAATCGATGATCAAAGGATGACTAGGAATGTAAACCAATTGCGCCAAGCCTCGCTATAATCCTAGTTACATCATTTGTCTATTAGTGATCACATTTGCATCGTTCTCTTTAATAGTTTGTTAATATAGTTGCTTGAAGTAGTTGTAGTGTTTTCCAAAACCAACGTGCCCCCCCCCCACACACACACCTACAACTTTGTTACCACACACGTAGAGTGACTTCTTCGTGTGTTTTTAACTACATTTAACACTCGATAAAACCTTCTTTTCCTCATGGACGACCCGTCTTACCATTATCTACTATTTAGTAGTTAGCCGTAATTTGGGCTTATAAATACTATCTTTGAGAGGTGATGCGTCTTCGACCACCAATCGGTTCCTGGGCTTGGGTTCTTCTCGAATGGGCTTGCAATCAAACTATCCCTGGGGTTCCAGGGGTCAGCACTACGGTACTTAAGTTAGTCCAAGCGTTCAATATGATTAAGACAGAATGAATCATAAGTATATGCGTACCTTGTATTTATACTCCATGTCCTATATAACGTTCTCCTTAATTATCACCCTTAATTACCCACGAATGTGGTAATTAAGTTAGAGTATTAAATATTCCCCTAGCTGGGCTGCCATGCCTGCGGCCCAATGGACTTCTTGTGCTTAACCTCTATCAAGAGCCCCCAGAAAAGCAGGTTCTCGACCTTAGAAAACTGGAATGCCATGAAGGTCTTCGAGGTCTCGAATGCATGACCCTGCTTCGAGGACTTTGAAGACTCGAAACAAACCTTGCACGTCGTTGTTCCTGCTTTCAAGGGTGAGAGCCTGGTTTTCTAATCAACTCTGTTGTTTAGGATTCCAAAAAGGGCGTGCGCGTGCTGCTCAATTGTGCGTGTCACTGCTCCCTAATTCAGCCCCCATAATTGCCTCACATCTGCGCTGCCTTGTTTACTTTTCTCGTTTGTAGGCGTCTTCTTACAAACTCTCATTCTGAAATTCTCTCGAGAGCAATCCTATTTCCTTCACCTTTTCTAGAAATCAGTAAATTTTCATCCCTACTTTCATTCTAATCTTTTCATTTCCTCCCCTTTCACTCATGGGGAGGGTTCCGCTTCCTAGAATTTTTCCGGTCAAATTAGGGTAAGCAAGTCAGGGGTTAGCACGCCGGAGAGAATCGTTAGTGACCCGGAATGTACCCATTCCGAAGAACTCCGACACGATTCAGATGCTGGAGAGGGCATATCTAATAGTCCTGGGGAAGAGAGGATATTTCCCATAATTGATATGCCTTCTCAAGAAGCTGTTGAAAATTGGCCTCCGGGCATGGGCAAACCCTACATACGGAGGTCCCCTACGATCGGTAAGATTATTTTTTACCCTCCTCCAAATCTAGAACTCGAAGCCATAGGGGAGGAGGAAGAAGTACTTTCTTTGAGGGAGAAGGCAATCCTTGAGGGGGGGGGTTGGAGCACCCTTGAGTGGAATTCGGCAATCTTCTCTGGTTGAGCCCTTTCCAGAGAAGAAAAAAGGGACTCGTCAAAGATTAAGGCTAAAGGACTCAGGGAGGGAGCCCCTAGTTCCAATAGCGGGAACCGCTATTTCCAAGATTTTGGACTCGATCCCTCCTGGCCAACGAGTAGCTCCAGATGCCAATTTTCAATCCTTTTGAGAAGGTGACTCCCCCCATAACCTTCCCGAAGGAAGATAGTCAATCTCTCTCCGACAACTTCATTGCGGGCTCACCTTTCCCTTTCCGTCCCTTTTTTCCAAACTCCTTAGGCAATTTCAGGTGAGCCCTGCACAACTCCACCCCAATGTTTTGGTGATCATTATGATGTCCTTGACCATATGTGATGAATTCGGTATTAAACCTATTTATAAGCTGCTTCTCTCACTATACTTCATGTTCTATAGTGGGCGATCTACCGGTATGATCGTCACGTTTGTCAATCGAGAAGTACATCGTAAATTTTTTAGTGTTCCTGGCAATTCAGGTGATTGGAAGAGCTGAAAAAAGGTATCTGGTTCGATAGCAGAAGGTATCGAGTCCCTCCGTGGAATTGGGCTGTGCGAGTTGAATCTCCCTAATCTAGGGAATACATCTGCCTAGATGCCCTCGAGAGGGATAGATAAAAACTGTTGTCCAACTCCCTCAACTACAGCCTCTTCAACAAACCCTACCCCCAGATTGGCGGCTTTGCATTCCCGCCCAGAGTCTATAAAGAATATGTGTAAAAGACACTCCGGAAAGATACAAGAAAGAGGCAAAGAGAACGTGAGGGCCCCAGAGATGGCCCTCCCCTCGAGATCATCGTTAGTGACTCTAGGCATTCGGGACCATCCGAAGGTTCCTTAATAGAAATCCATTCCTCTCATTTGTTGTGTTATTATATTCATCATATTGACTAACTCTCTTTATTTTTCCATTTTCAGTGGGTCTCGCTAAGGGCTTAAAGAAGAAAAAGTCCTCAAAGCAGGGTCAGGCTCCATCAAGTGGGATCATTGATTCCTCGAACCAGGCTTCCATTCTGGTGTCTCCCCCCTTGATCCCAGTTTCCCCTCCTGCATAAGGCTTTGAAAGGCCTATCTTAACCATTGGTGCTGAGCAGTCTCCTCACACCAGGAACGTTTACCAAAAGACAGGCGAACAACAATACTATCGGCTCCTCCTCACCAAGACCGGTAATGGGAACGCATGGCGGTGAGGATATTCATCAATAATCTCCGCTCCCTTTAACTAATGCGACGTCCATATCCGGGATCGAGCATCAACTGTCAAAGATGGTTTCTAACCTTGAGGTTTTTATCCCTTCTCTTTTCTCTCTGCTTTTTTTGTTTTGTAGCCTTAATCTGAGCTGAATTGTTTTGTCAGGCCTCTAAAATTTTGCATGTTGGTATGCCTTGAATACTGTAACAGCCACTTCTGCGACCCTGGCCTGGGGGTCCGAGGGGCGGCAGACGCCCCCAGCTAAACGGGGGTCTCGATGTAAACACTTATTCTGTTCTGCACTTAGATAGGTAGAAATCTGGCCAATTTCTTGGCATCTTTAACTTGCTACCTACTATAGTGAATCTGTCTCCCGTGGATGTAGCCAAAATTGGTGAACCACGTAAATCTTGTGTCTTGTTATTTTCGTTCATATTTTCTGTTCTTTCTCCATTCCGCACAACAAACTGGTATCAGAGTGGTTTCTTTTTCCGGTGAGATCCGTAGTGGGTGTATCGGATTCTGGACTCATCAGATCGGGGCTGATCGGGGAGAAAGATGTCTGGGTTGAACGTGAAGATCGATAAGTTTACTGGGAGAAACAGTTTCAGTTTATGGCAGATCAAGATGCGAGCTTTGCTGAAACAGCAAAGTTTGTGGGCTCCGCTGACGAAGGATTTCACGAGCAGTTCTGGCGATGTGGCGGGTCTGGAAGAAAAGGCACACTCGATGATTATGCTGTGTCTCGCGGACGAAATCATCACTGAGGTATCAGATCAGGAGACTACTGCACAACTGTGGCTGAAGTTGGAGAGTTTGTATATGGCGAAATCTCTAACCAACAAGTTGCTTCTGAAACAACGCCTCTTTGGTCTTCGAATGTAGGAAGGTACGCAACTCAGAGACCATCTACAGCAATTGAATACTTTGTTATTAGAATTGCGAAATATAGATGTGAAAATTGAAGATGAAGATGCTGCTTTGATTTTGCTAGTGTCTTTACCGCTTTCGTATGAGAATTTTGTTCAGTCATTTATTGTTGGTAAAGATTTTGTGTCTCTGGAGGAAGTTAAATCCTCTCTCCATAGTAGAGAGTTGCGACATAAGGCAAACAGTACAGGTACAGAAATTCAGGCCTCTAGCTTGTTTGCTAGTGGCGGAAACACAAAGAGCAAGGGAACCGGCAGTAAGAAGAAGGGCAAGAAGTCATCTTCAAAGGGTCCCAAGGCCAATGATGTTTGTAACTACTGTAAGGAGAAGGGGCATTGGAAAAAGGAGTGTCCGAAGAAGGCTAGTAAATCTGGGAGTACATCTGGTACTGCTGCTGTGGCTGAAGGGGATTTCAGTTCTGAAGATGATTTTGCTCTAGCTGCTACTAGGAAAAATAATCATCCTAATGTGTGGTTTCTTGATTCTGGGGCATCTTACCATATATGCCCAAGGAGAGATTATTTATCAACTTATGAGCAAGCTGAGGGCATCATTACTACGGCAAATGGTGTTGCGTGCAAGGTAGTTGGGATTGGTTCAATCAAGATCAGGACACATGATGGTAGTTTCTGTACTTTAAATGATGTCAGGCATGTTCCATCGATGACAAAGAATCTGATTTCTCTTCCTACGTTGGATAGAAAGGGTTTCGTCTACTCAGGGAGTGATGGAGTTCTGTGTGTCTGCAAAGGTTCTAGGCTGGCTCTGAAAGGTGTTCTGCATGGTACTTTGTATTTTTTACAAGGTTCCACGGTTATGGATTCTGTTAATGTTGCATCTTTGGAGGTTCACCAGGATGATATGACTAAGTTATGGCATATGAGGCTTGGTCACATGGGTGAAAGAGGGATGCAGATTCTGTCGAAGAATGATCTTCTTGGTGGCCACAAGGTCAAGAGCTTGGACTTCTATGAGCATTGTGTTTTTTGGGAAGCATCACCGTAGCAAGTTTCCTAAGGCGATTCATAGAACAAAGGGCACATTGGATTACATCCATTCTGATTGTTGGGAACCTTCCCGAGTTGAGTCACTGGGAGGTCACAAGTACTTTGTTTCTCTGATTGATGATTACTCAAGGATGACTTGGGTTATCATGATGAAACATAAGAGTGAAGCTTTCTCGAAGTTCAAGGAGTGGAAAGCTTTGGTGGAGAATCAGACCGGGAAGAAGATCAAGAGGCTTCGAACTGATAATGGGCTGGAATTCTGCTCGTCTGAGTTTGATCAGTTTTGTAGGGATGAAGGGATTGCTCGTCATCATACAGTCAGGAATATGCCACAGCAGAATGGTGTAGCTGAGCGGATGAATCAGACATTGCTGGCGAGAGTGAGGTGCATCCTCTCTAATGCTGGTTTGGAAAGGAGATTCTGGGCAGAGGCGGTGAGTACAGCTTGTTACTTGATCAACCGCGGGCCTCACATGGGTATAGAGTGCAAAATACCTATGGAGTTGTGGTCAGGTAAAGTTGTTGATTACTCCAAGTTAAAAGTTTTTGGTTGTACATCTTATTATCACGTTAGTGATGGTAAGTTAGAGCCCCGAGCCAAGAAGGGTGTCTTTGTGGGTTATGGAGATGGAGTTAAAGGCTCCAGGATATGGTCTCCATCTGAGAAGAGGGTTATTCTGAGTAGGGACGTTGTCTTTGATGAAAATTCTTTGCTTAGATCTATGGTGAAGCCCACAGTTGTGCCAGAAACTAGTGGAGTTGATAAACAGGTGGAGCTTGAAGTCACTCAAGGTGAAAATAGATTGGAAAAATTTGAGGTGGATCAAGAGCCACAGACAGAATCTGAGATACCGGAATCTCCACTACCAGATCCTCAACCATCAGGAGCTACAATCCGGTGTTTAGCTCGGGACCGACCCAGGAGGGTTGGAGTTGGGGCACCCAAGAGATATGGGTTTGATGATATGGTAGGTTATGCACTGTCAGTTGCCGAGGAAGTGGATACTCAAGAGCCATCAACCTTCAGAGAGGCTACTTTATGTACTGATGCTGATAAATGGCTTGCTGCAATGGGAGACGAGATGGAGTCACTTTAGAAGAATCAGACATGGGAATTGGTCAAACAGCCTCAAGGGAGAAAGGTAATCAGTTGCAAATGGATTTTCAAGAAGAAGGAATATCACCTGCAGAGGGAGTCAAGTACAAGGCAAGAGTTGTTGCAAGAGGTTTCAGTCAAAGGGAGGGGGTAGACTATAATGAGATCTTCTCACCAGTGGTCAGACACACTTCCATCAGAGTGTTGCTAGCCTTGGTGACACATCAGGATTTGGAGCTCGAGCAACTTGATGTGAAAACCGCTTTTCTACATGGAGAGTTGGAGGAAGAGTTGTACATGACTCAGCCAGATGGTTTCCAGGTTCCTGGCAAGGAAAAGTATGTTTGCAAGTTGAAGAAGTCTTTGTATGGACTTAAGCAGTCTCCGAGGCAGTGGTACAAGAAGTTTGACAGTTACATGCTTCAATTGGGATACACGAGGTGTGCTTATGATTGTTGTGTCTACTACAGCAGGTTGAGAGATGGGTCATTCTGGTGCTTTATGTAGATGACATGCTGATAGCCGCAAAGAGCAAGCATGAGGTTTAGAAGTTGAAAGGACTTCTTAGTGTTGAGTTTGAGATGAAGGATCTGGGTGCAACTCGGAAGATACTAGGAATGGAGATTCTTAGGGATCGAAGTCAGCGGAAGCTTTTCTTGTCACAGAAAGGCTACATTCAGAAAGTGTTGGCTAGGTTTGGCATGTCTACAGCCAAGCCTATAGACACTCCTAGTGCTGCAAATATTCATCTCACCACTATGTTTGCTCCTTAGTCAGATGAGGAGAAGGAGTATATGTCTCGGGTTCCTTATGCCAGCGCGGTGGGGAGCTTGATGTGTGCTATGGTTTGCATGAGGCCAGATTTAGCACAGGCAGTCAGTGTTGTGAGCAGGTTCATGGGGCAACCGGGAAAGGAACATTGGCAAGCTGTGAAGAGGATCTTCAGGTATCTTAGAGGTACGTCTGATGTGGGTCTCATTTATGGAGGTGATACCGAATGCTTAGTTACAGGCTACTCTGATTCTGATTATGCTGGTGATGTTGACACGAGGAGATCGATGACTAGTTATGTATTCACTTTGGGAGGTTCTGTGGTTAGCTGGAAGGTGACTTTGCAACCTACAGTGACGTTGTCTACTACGGAAGCAGAGTACATGGCTCTGACAGAGGCTGCAAAGGAGGGAATATGGCTGAAAGGGCTAGTTAGTGATCTTGGTCTACATCATGATCAGGCTACTGTGTACTGTGACAGCTTGAGTGCAATCTGCCTAGCCAAGGACCAGGTCCATCATGAAAGGACCAAGCATATTGATGTCAGATATCATTTCCTGAGGAGTGAGAGGAGAATCAGGGTGAAGAAAGTGGGAACTGCTGATAACCCCGCTGATATGTTCACCAAACCTGTTCCACATAGCAAGTTTCAACATTGTTTGGACTTGCTGAACATCAGAGCTGATTAGGTGCTCTATGGGCAGTCCCGGGAGTGGAAGGCGAAGTCTACTCATCTGGCACTGTAATGGTGCATCTGGAGTTTTCTACTTTGAGGTTTCAAGTCAAGGTGGAGATTTGTTGGTATACCTTGAATATTGTAATAGCCGCTTCTGCGACCCTGGCCTGGGGGTCCGGGGGGCGGAGACGCCCCCGGTCCGATGGTATAGCTTGTCTCTTCATTGGACTGCTGTTGATTTGGGCTGAATTGCATTTTGGCCCAGTTTGTTAGGGTTTAGTAGAGACAGCATATAAAGTGTCTCTCTCCTCTCTGTAAACACTTATTCTGTTCTGCACTTAGATAGGTAGAAATCTGGCCAATTTCTTGGCGTCTGTAACTTGCTACCTACTATAGTGAATCTGTCTCCCGTGGATGTAGCCAAAATTGGTGAACCACGTAAATCTTGTGTCTTGTTATTTTCGTTCATATTTTCTGTTCTTTCTCCATTCCGCACAACATTGCGCCAGGCCACAGAGAAAATGGTGGCCTTCGTTTCCCTTTATTCCACTGGCGAAGGTAACCTACGTGAGGAGCTCAGCAAACAAGATGCTGAGATTTTGCAGCTAAGGAAGGCGCTCGAGGAGAAAAACAAGATGCTCGAGGAGAAGGATAGGGCTCTTGAAGAAAAGCAAAAGCTTTTGGAAAGTGAGAGGCAAGTTGTTGATGCCGAGAGGCATCAATGGTCGCTAGAGAAGGATATCCTCGACAAGAGGGTTCGAGCTGCAGAAGATCCGACCACGCAGGTGCAACTGCTCGAGGCCTTCAAACACAAGCTATTGAATAGCCCCGAGCGGCTTGAACTTTTCCTGGATCTTCTAAGGGTGGCCAAGGAAATTGGCTGGAGCAAATTAGCCAAGGAATTTTTAAAGCCACAAGTGTCTGTCTCTCTTTCTGAAGATTTGGCCAAGAAGGTGGACGAACTAGTTAATCCAGAACTCAATACCACCTTGGACGCAAAATAGGATGAGGATATAAAAAACAACGGCCTTCGCTTTGCTCTACTGGATTTCATCAAGGCCAAAGGGAAATTCTTCACTGCTGAGGGGATTTGAGCGATCCCCCTTCCTGAGGCTGCAAACGCCTCTCCTGAGCAGAATTCCCCCGCCAACCAGGTCGAAGAAATGATTGCTTCCACATCAAAGGAGGATGATTCTAGGGTTGGTCCTTGATTGTAAAATTTTTCCTCCTCTATTTTTTTTAACTTAGGGCCCCTTAATTATAACCTTTTTTTTTTTAGAATTAATGAAAATACATTTTTTTCTTTTTACCGCGACTTACTGATTTTACCTTTGTTATTTTTTCATGGTATAATTTGTTGAAAATGGTTCTAGAAGGCGCTTGCGAGGAGCTTTTGAGTGCTCAAAAAGAACTGGATAAGACAAATAAACAGCTACTGATTGCCCTTCGAGATCTTTCTAAGTGTAACCAAGAGAAAGACTCTTTGAAGGAAAAGCTTCACAACCTCGAAGCCGAGATGAAGCTGTGGCAATCTAAAGATCATCCTACTTTCAAGGGGTTTGTCAAGGATTTCCTTAGCAAGGAATTTAATGGAACCTATCCTTTAGAAGTGGTCAAGGGTCGCAATCCCGCTGATGAAGAACTAGAAGAACTGATGCGTCAAATTTATTTCAAGTTCGGTTCTCCGAAGTCCTACCTTGCCACTGCAACTAGGCTCTCAGTAGTGGAAGGGCTCTTAATTGTTTGCTTGGGTGAAAAGCACATACTGGTATCCCAGAAGGAATTAAATATCGAACAACGTCTGTTAGCTCAACGCAGAGTGGCTAGCCTTGAAGAGGACTTACTTGCTTGGAAGATAGCTAGCGAAGATCCCCCTTCCACAAGCGAACTCCTTTCCACAAGCAAACCCCATTTAGCCCCTCAAGCCTCTCTAGAGAGCCCCTTTGTTAAGGATAGCTCTTAAGTGGAATCCCTTTTATCCAAAAATGCAAAACTCACAGGGGAGATCGAGGCCTGGAAGGTGCAAGCTAGTGAAATGGAGTAGCGTTTCGCTAAATTTGAAGAAAAAATTGCCGCACACGAAGTAAGCCTTCGTTCCCACATGCTTTCTCACGACATTCCTTCCTCCTAGTTAATCAGAAACTATCATATTCCAAGGTTTCTACTTAAAGTTACTCAGTACTGGATAGAAGAGGTTAACGTTCATGAGAATGGGACTTCATGGCAGAAGAAGGCTTTTGACCTCATTCTCGATTGGCTAGCAGAACTGAAAGTAAAGGGATTTACCCCCTCGAGTTTTTGCTCTACCCCTCGGTCACAGAAGTCTGCCGCTAAAGAAGTTAAACGACACCTTATCTCATTGAGAAAAATTAACCAAGGGTCTTCCTCAAAATGCTGCAAAAGCATTGGGTCATCCTCGAAGGCCCCATTTGAACCTTTCACGAAGAAATGATGTAGGACCATCACCATCAATCCCCTTGATTCCTCAGAATTTCCTGTAGAGGAGCAAATGAAGGATATCTGAAAGGCGACTGGTATAAAGCTTGAAGAACTCAAAGAAATAGAGGCAAACGTGAAAAAGCTAGGAAAGCCTATTTCCACTGAAGAATTGTTTCAAGCAGGATTTCCTCCCAGTGAATAAACACATGTGATGAATAAACTTCGATAATCGGTAGTGTAAATATTGTATCCTTAATATTTATTGGAATCTGAATGAATAATTAATATTCTTTCCATCTCTAATATTTTATCCCTCGAATAGGGGCACCCTGTGCAACTTCCTTAGTTAGAGCGAAGTATGAACATGACTGGTAAGTAGAAATTAAGCAATTTAGAGACACAAGTATTTTACCCAGGTTTGGTGTTTCCACCTACATCCTGCAAATTTTGCCTACTAGTTTATCATTTTGAGAGTACAACATAGTCTTCGAGTGTCGCTTTAGAGCAAACCACTCGGACATCAGCCGCGGCTGGAAATATCATTTAGAGCGCCATTTTAAAGCAACCCGCTCAAACATCAACTGGAGTGCCACTTTAGAGAAAACCATTCGAACATCAGCCGTAGCATGAAACATTATCTGGAGCGCCGCTTTAAAACAAACCGCTCGAACATTAACTAGAGTGCCATTTTAGAGCAAACCACTCGAACATCAGTTATAGCTGGAAACATCATCTAGAGCCGCTTTAAAGCAACCCGCTCAAACATCAAGTAGAGTGCCGCTTTAGAGCAAACCACTCGAACATCAGCTGTAGCTGGAAACATCATCTATAGCACCACTTTAAAGCAACTCGCTCGAACATCAGCCATAGCTGGAAACGTCATCTGGAGCGCCGCTTTAAAGCAACCTGTTCGAACATCAACTAGAGTGCCACTTTAGAGCAAACCACCCGAACATTAGCCATAGCTGGAAACATCATCTAGAGCGCCGCTTTAAAGCAACCCGCTCAAATACCAACTAGAGTGCCACTTTAGAGCAAACCACTCGATCATCATAGCTGGTAGTATTTTCTCAAGTTGCTAACGTTCAACCTTCTTGGTACTCGAATCCCGTTCATCTGTTCGAGAACATAACTTCCACCTGGATGCGATTTGATCACTTTATAAGGTCCTTCCAAATTTTCAGCTAACTTCCCCTCGGACTCCTTTCTGCTTTTCTCATATTTCCTCATTACCAATTATTCCGGGTTAAACAAAACCTTCTTTAACCTTCTGCCATGATATCTTCTAACCTAGTCCTTGACCTTAGCCTAGTGTAGAGAAGCTAGCTCTCTCTTTTCCTCCACCATATCCAGATCCAGACATCTGTTTTGTTGATTCACCATCTCATCTGCAGCAGCCATCATCCTTGGGCTAGGAAATTCTATTTCTACAGGAATTACTGCTTCCAAGTCATATACAAGACTATAAGGTGTTTTCCCAGCAGTGGAGGACTTAGCTGTCCGATATGCCATAGCACATTGGGTAATTCCCATATCCAGTTACCTTCCGCCCCTTCCAGAAGTGCTTGTATTCCATTTACTATTGTTCTGTTGGTCACTTCCACTTGTCTGTTGGCTTGGGAGTGGTAAACATATGTCACCTTTTACTCAATCTTATATTCCTTGCACCAGTTCTTGAAGGGATCCTGAGAAAACTGTGTTCCATTGTCCGTGATTATCGTTCTTGGGATTCCAAAGTGGCACACAATGTTTTTCCAGCAAAATGAGATGACCATTTTTCCTCTTATGTTTGTCAAGGGCTCAGCTTCTACCTATTTTGTGAAATAATCAACTGCCACTATTAAGTACCTAAATTTTCCGGGTGCTTCCAGGAAAAGGCCCACCAAATCGATTCCACATTTGTCAAATGGCCACAAACTATAGATGTTACTCATTTCTTCCTGTGGAACATGTTTTATAGGTGCATGTCTCTGACACTGATGGCAAGCCTGGATATACCGGTTCGCCTCTTCAAGCATTGTCGGCCAGTAAAATCCTGCTCGAATGAGCCTCCTCGCCACAGACCTGACTCCCTGATGACTGCCACATACCCCTTTGTGAACCTCTCTTACGAGGTAATCTGCCTCGTGAGAGTTAACGCATCAAAGTAATGACTGCAAATGACCCCTTCTATATAGCTGTTCTTCTTGCAACACATACATTGGAGCCTTCAACCTTATCTTTCTGGCATCCACTTCATTTTCTTGCAGGACTCCCTCTCGAAGATATGCCACGAACGGAGTCATCCAGGAGTCTGCCATTTCAACTGCTATCACTACAGGCTCTTCAAAACTTCGCCTGCTCAAAGTCTTCATGAGAAGTTGCTGCTGGGAGTGGGTTCCCAAATCCAAAGATGGGAGCTTACTTAGAGCGTCTGCTTTGTAATTGCTTTCTCTTGGCACTTGTGTCAATGTATAAAATATGAAAAATTTTAACAAGTTTTTTACTACCTCGAGGTATCTCTACAGATTACGCTCTCTGGCCTCGTACTCTCCATTCACATGTTGAACTACAATTTGAGAGTCATTGAAAACCTGTGGTTCCTCCACTTGCAGCTCTTTTACGAGGCACAATCCAGTGATCAGGATTTGGTGATACCCCCTATGCGCGTTAAAGAATGCCAAAATATGGTATCCATTGATGGCTTCCACCAACTTATCGATGGTAGCAATGGGTAACTATCTTTGGGGCAGTAGTTATTTAGGTCAGTAAAGTCTATACACATCCTCCATGCTCTATCATGCTTTGGAACCATAACTAGGTTGGCGATCTAATCAGGATAGAATACCTCCTCGATCACATCTGCCCTCAATAATATTTCCACCTCTTCTTTAATTGCCTCAGCTCGTTCATGAGCAAACACTCTTCTCTTCTGTTTCACTAGCTTAATCGAAAGGTTGATATTCAGCCTATGCAATGCGAGTGTATCCCACGAGAACACATCTCCATACTTTCCTTACAAGTCTTGCAGTCCTCTTTTCACATCTTCAGGAATTAGTTTCCCAACAGCTACTGACCTTTTATCCCGAATGGGCATCTGTACTGTATCAGCTAATCCTGCCTCTGCATGTACTGCCGCTACATTCCTTCGTTTCCTCGCCTCTCGTACTTCCGTTAGGTTAAATTTTCGTGTCACGGTCAGATCCCCTCGAATAGATGCCACCCTTTTTTTTAGTTAGGAACTTCATCATTAGGTGGTAGGGTGACCAGACCACTCGAGCCTGGTACAACCATGGCCTTCCTAAGATCACATTATAAGGAGAAGGTGCATCCACGATAGTGAAAATACACCTGATGGTCACTCCCTTGTTGTCATCCACCACTCGAACAGTCAATGTTATCTCTCCTATGGGAAATATTGGATTTCCTGTGAATCTTGATAAAGGGGAAGCGGATTTTTTCAAATTCTCACACCCTATATCTAACTGGTCAAAACATTAAGCAAACATCACTTCTACCCCAATCCCATCATCAACGAACACCCTTCTGATCAAGGACGTTCCAATAATGGATGAGATTACCATAGGGTCCGCATGGGGCATTTAGTTCGGCACAGTATCCGCTTCCGAGAAAGTGACAGTCTCATCTGGCCGAAACCTCTTATGACTGGGCTCTTCCGTGGGAACCCTTTGAGCTTTAGGCCTTATAACGGCGTTCAAGGATCTCTCTCCCACCATGCCATTGATGACATTAATTACCCTTTAGACGGGTGGGTTTTCTCCATTTTGGTTTCCTTGATTCCCCTCCAGTTGCTCCTGGGGTCTATCCTGCCTTCCTTCCTGCCCCCCTGTCTCGAACCACCTATTCTCGAGGCCTTCTATCTCCTATACCTCCATTGTTTTGATTGTTCCTTTTATAAGGCTACCACTGATTCATTCGAGGCCTTAATAGGATGGCCTGGTTCCTATGGCCTTGTCCTCGAAACCGTCCTTCCCGCTCACACTTATCAATCTCCATCCTTAACTGCATGAAATCGTTTGTGTCATAGCCATAATCCTGTGATGATCACAGTACCGATTTTTTGCCTTTCGAGTTGCAACTGAGTTGTGAGAACTATGCAATGGTGGGAGCGTCCGGAACAACCCTGTATGTATGCTTAAAATATGTGCAGAGGTTCATCCTCCAAGCGTTGAAGATAATGGATTATACCTCTCGAATAGTGTTCTTATGGGTTCGACTTGCCTTTTTCCTCTATGCTCTACATTTCTTCCTGCTTTCTCTGCAAGGTTATCTCTTTTCCTTCTAGTTGCCTCCTCTACCCTCGAATATTGGTCCACGACCTCCTAAAGTTTTTGCAATGTCTTAGGAGTATTAGTACTCAGCTTCTTGTATAATTCCAAGTCCTGCATCCCCAGCAGGTTCCCCTGGATTACCTCATTCTCCGTCATTTCTATCACCCTCAAACTTTTGTCTACATACCAGCGATAGAAGGTTTCCGTGCTTTCCCCAGGCTTTTGCTTCGTCTAGTAGAGTTCTAACAAAGTTTTGGTAAACTTCTTCTTCTGAGCGTACTGGCTCAACAATGCTCTGTTGAAGTCCCGATATGATTTAAGCGAGCCCATTAGCAGCTTATTAAATCACTCATGTGCCTTTCCCCGTAAGTAGCTGCCTACTAGCTTGCATGTCAATTTCTCGTCAAAGTCCCTCAAACTCATCAAGCCCAGGAATGTCTGTATGAGCTCTCGAGGGTCAGTTTCACCACAGTATGTGGGAATTCTTTCCAGGGGCTTCACTTCTATTGGCCATGAACCTCAGTGATCATCGAGCTGAAAGGAGACCCCACATCTTGACCCAAGGGGCCGATCAGCCTTTCTAATTCCTTTCTTAGTGATTTATTTGCATCCGAGAGGGGTTCGTACTGATCCATCGGCGGGTTTAGCCCCCTATCGTGACCACCCAACTGTGGCATATAGAGAGGTTGGGTTCCTCCGTATCCTGGGTTCATCCAGTGCGGTCAGAGGTTCGGGTATGCTGGTGGTAGTAGCAGTTAAACATAAGGATTGTACAGCCCCAGGCTGATTCCCATACTCTCAAAACCCTTCGTGCCAGAAGAAGTCATCATTCCTATGTTGCTCCTGGACCGGCTAGGTCGAGGGTATGAGCAGATGGGGCTAGCGGAGGTAACTCATATACATGACCTTGGGAATAACCAGGAATGGAAGGCTGGGGCCTAGCCTGTAGTAGCTCTCCAACATATCCCTAATAAGGGTAGGCTATTGGGGGTTGGGGCTAAGAGGCCCACCCCGTAGTTATTCCCAAAGGCGAGGGCGGTACTGCCTCCATCATGACTCTATCATCCCTCGGAGGAGGGGTGATCCGGTAACCAGCCGCAGTCAGGATCTGAGCTGCTCATTCCATATCTTAACTTGGGTTTGCCCTCTCCAAGTTTTGATTTCTTTGCCCATGTTGGCCATAGGCTTCCATACACGAGTCTCCCAAAACTTCCATAAACTTTCCATCCCTCGAATCAACAACTCTCTCGAGCAGGGGATTGATATTTCCCATCACTTCCAAAGTCCTCGAGGGCCCCAACATATCATTCTGGATTGGCACTAGGGTATTTGCGCCAATCGCCACTGAGGTTTGTCTCCCCTCGTGGCCTACGCCTGTACTAGGTTCCACTCACAACTCTGCTCCTATCGTTTGAATATTAGCCATGTTGTTATCCTCGATGTGGGCATCGTTTCCTCCTTATGGATTCTCCGATGTCAACCTTGGTGGAGATCCAGCCCCCGTACCTATTGACCTTAATTTTTCACTCCTTCAAACTACCGTGGACATAATCTCTCCAAACCCTTGATCCGGCTTAGTCGTCCCCACAGACGGTGCCACTTGATGCATCTTCAACCACCGACTAGTTCGTGAGCTTGAGTTCTTCTCGAATGGACCTGCAATGAAACTATCCATGGGGTTCCAGGGGTCAGCACTCTGATGCTTAAGTTAGTCCAAGCGTTCAATATGATTAAGGCAGAATGAATCATAAGTAAATGCGTACCTTGTATTTATACTCCATGTCCTATATAAGTTTCTCCTTAATTATCGCCCTTAATTACCCACGAATGCGGTAATTAAGTTAGAGTATTAAATATTCCCCTAGCTGGGCTGCCATGCCTGCGGCCCAATAGCCTTCTTGGGCCTAACCTCTATCAAGAGGTATGGTGATGACCTCCCAAATTTTGGCACCGTTGCCGAGGAAAATGCGTATTTTATTAAAGTGTTAGTGTAGTTCTTTGTTGTTTTGTATTTTTACTTGTTTTTTGTTGGAGTTTGCTTGCTTTTGTGATTGTTACTTGGGATAAGGTTGTATTGCTCTAGTTCTTGGTTTATGGTCGAGACTCGTACCAACATACAAGAACTCTTGTACTATAACCCCAATCTCTTAGGAACACTCCAGAAAGCAAGGAGACTAGCTCATTTTGCTAACCAAGCTACCCAAGCATCACCCGAGGTAGTCACACCAACTATGGCGGAGGATAATAGAACCTTGAGGGAGCTCATGACTCATAATCTAGAGAGCCAACCCATTTGCATCAAATTCTCTCCAATTCCGAAAAACATCACTTATGAGTTTAGGTCAAGGATGATCCATTTTCTACCATCTTTCCATAGGGTGAGCAGGGAGGACTTGGACAAGCATTTGCCCGAGTTCCACTATGTGAGCATGAACATGAAGCCATCTGGAATTTCAGAGGATAATTTCAATCTAAGGGCATTTCCAGTCTCTTTGTGGGATGCGGCCAAAGATTGGTTGTACTACCTCCCACCGAAAAGTATAACATCATGGAAGAAGATAAAGAGTAAGTTTTTGGATAAGTTCTATCCGGCATCCAAGTTGGCGGGGATAAAGAAGGAGTTAAGAAACATCTCCCAATATTTGAATGAATCTTTACACGAATATTGGGGGAGGTTTAAGAGGTTTCTAGCGAGTTGCCCATACCACCCATACAAGGAAGGAGGTCTTGTGTACGATTTCTTCGATGGCTTGTCCGTTAAAGATATGAGAATGATCAAATGCCACTTGTAATGGGTCGATTGCCAACAAGGCTCAAAACACTCCATGGCATTGTTTGAAGACATGGCTAATGGAACAAGACAATTTGGGATGATAGAAAAAGCAAGGGTGCAAGAGGTTCCACATCCGGAAAACTCTAAGCTTGAGGAGCAAGTTCAAGCTTTAGCTTCCATGATGAAGGAGATAATGAAGGGGGGGGATACATCAAGCCAAAGTTTGCGGGGGGGGGGGGGTTTCATTGGATCACCACACCAATGTATGCCATCAACTCCAAGATAAATGGCTTGAAGAAGTAAAGGCAATGGGCTACCAAGGTCAGGGCCAAGGTTTCCAAGAAAATTGGGGATACCAAGGTGGACAAGGTCTCCAAAGAGGACAAGCTCATGAGAAGAAGTATGATCCATACTCCCAAACTTACAACCCCGGGTGAAGAGACCATCAAAACTTTCGGTGGAGAGATGAGCAAGCTAGTCAATCAAATCCTCAAGGTGGTTTTCAAGGTAATAAAGGTGGGTTTCAACCAAATCATCAAGGGGCACAAGCCCATTACCAAGGAAATCAAGGGTATAATTAGGCACCACAACAAGGCTACCTAAAGGATGGGGGCTCATCTAATCCCCAAGATGGGAGATCAAGGTCAGAGCACCAGGAGTTTATGCATGCCATAACCACCATAGTCACAAATTTGGAAGACTGCACCCCGGCTAGATTCAAGAACTTGGAAACTTGAGAGGTCAAATGGTGCGGAAAAAGGTGAGGGTGAGCCTTGAAAAAAAGGAGATAAGGTTTTGACCCTCATTTTAGTTCTAAGGTCGGGCTTGGGTCAATGAGGAAGAAAGAGATAAGGTTTGGAGTATTTATGGTACAAAATGGTCAAAAGAGGGTCAAAATAGCAGTAAGCGTGCTGGTCGCGCAGTGGGCACGCGAGGTTGAGACGCTGACACAAGGCAAAGGCACAAGGTTGAGGAGCTGGCATGAGGAATGGTGCAAGGTTGATGCGAGGACGGGAGCACGGGCGCAAGCTAGAGTGAGGCACAAATACGAGGCCTGTATGCGAGGGACTATGGTGTAGGCGTGCGGGGAGGTGCGCAAGGACGCGCAAGCGAGTAGGGTTGAGGCATTGGTCTGGAGCTAGGATGTGCGAGCGCGCGATGAGGAGCACTGATCGCACGGATCCGGTCTGGCACTGTACTCCACAGTTTATCTCGAGTGCGCAGGCACGCGCTGGGTCGCGCTAGTCGTGCCCACATTCTTCATGATCAGTCCTCCGTGCCCTAGCCACGTGAATCTGTGTTGAAGCCTTGCTCCACGGCTTCTTCTCCAATGCATGAGCGCACAACTAAGGAAGCTGGTCGCACGCCCGGTCTTCTCCACTACGCCGGCCGGTCTTTGTGTCGGTCAGCTGACATTCGTTCTTCAAAATCTGGACTTTCTTCTACCTTGTATGGCTCATGGCCTTCAATCTTCTACCATCATGGCAAATGGCCTTCACGAAATCAATCTGAAAGTGCTTACGAGCAATCGACAAATTAAGCTTACAAAAAGGAATCTAGATGCTTGTAAGGACCAAAAATCCATTAGTCTATATATAGGTTACAAAATGAAGGATTTAGATATGAAAACTGAAAATGGTCATCTAAACCCTTATGATGTAAATCTACCTAAATCTAGCAATCTTCCAACAAAAAGATGACAAAAGAGATGTTAAATGTTTTGAAAAATGCATATGTTTGACATCTTATCACAATATAGTAAGTGTGCTAATATTAACTGAACGAAGGGAGTACAACTAATTATTAGATAACTGTTTTCTTCTTTTTCATATTACTCTCTCTGACACACTATAAATGCATACCTTCTATTTTTGCAACAAAAATAACATATTTTGAACTTTTTTTTTCATTTTAGTAAAATTATAGCATTCAAAACTATATAAACATCCTTACTCTGTCAATACCCAATTTGCAGAGAGAAATTTTGAGGGACAAAATTTGAATAGTAAAAAGTACCTTAAAACTGGTCAGGAGTGATACATTTTCATCTTTTTGTCAGAATCAACAGTAACAGAACAGTAGTCACTATTCAAAATTTGATTTGAAATAAAAATTTTAGGCTCGAATTTTTTACTTTTGGTTCCAAAATTTCAACCTTGGAGCCAAATACAAATAAAAGTACTTTACAATAAAATTAAGAATTCTTGAGAAAAAAACTCTATAAAAGGAGCATTCATTACATAACACACCAAAGCATTAAGGCTCTAAAAGCTCTCAAAAGTTTAATTTTTGGCCAGTTGTTGGGCCCCTTTCCTTCTTCTTCATTGAGCTTGGTCGGAATGTTGTGATGGTTGGCTGGAATCTGATCGACCAGCAAAGGCATGAACTCGCTATGAAATGTTGGAAAAGACTCATCTACTTTCCACACATCAAATGTGACCTTGCAACAACAATATCGTGTGCGGGATTTTAAAAGATATTCTGAACTAATTGCTTGTCTGCTCATTGCGGAAAAGAATAAAGAGTTGCGGATGAAAAATCATCAATCTCGCCCGACTGACTTATGAGCCTTTCCTAAAGCAAACGTTGTTAACTCCGACGAACCTGAATGCAAAAAATATTTTCAGGGTCAAGAGAGAGGTCGAGGTCGAGGTCGTGGTCGTGGTTATAGACGAGGTCGAGGTGGTTACAATTTGTCCTATAAGTTTGGTAACTACAACCTTAAGAAGCATCAATATGAGATGAACCATGAAAGTACCCATAAAAGGGGAAAAGAAGCCAGCTTATCAAAGGGATCTGGAACCTCTTGCCTCAGATGTGGTGGCAAAGGATATTTATCAAGAGTCTGTAGAGTCCCGAAACACTTATGCGAACTTTTCCAAGAGTCCATAAAAGGAAAGGGGAAGGAGGCAAACTTCAATGAATCCACTCATCTCGAAGCTTCTAATTTCAAAGATGATTTCATGGACATAGTTGGTGATTTCACTGAGCAACCAAGTGGTGAAAACTAAAAGAAGGACAATTGTATAACTATTATTGGGAATGAAGCTAGATGATTCGATGTCTGTTTATATCTCTTATATATATACATGGTTTTATTTAAAGCCTGCTGCTAAATTTATTATCTTTCTTATTAAATTTGTTTGTTTTTAATTAAAGAGGTGAAATGGATAAAGATAATCGTGAAGCCAACCAAAGGATTAAAAATGAAAAATATACATACTCAATTGTAGAACAATGCACACTATATTAAAGGATACAAGGTTTTTCTCAAAGGTGAAACCAATGCAGATCATTGTGAATAAAATATCAGGTCCAGTAGATCTAATTGAATGAGTTGGCGAGGCAAAATTTACATTACCAAATGACACAATGTTTACAATAAATAATGCCTTATTTTCGCCAAAGTCCAAAAGTAACTTATTGAGTTTCAATGATATATATTCTCATAGATTTGATACTCAGTCTGTAACTGAAGGTACCATGAAATATATATTTCTCATTGTGTATAAATCTGGAGAAAAATGCATACTTGAGAAAATACCAATGCTCTATACTGGATTGCATTGCACGCATATAAATGCAGTAGAATCAAATACAGTAGTGATTAAACCTTCAATATTTACCATATGGCATAATTGTTGTTGAGCATCCCGTTGCTCATGTGCACACATAAAATGGTCTGGCTGAATCACAAAAGTTTCTAACTCATTGCTAGACCATTAATAATGAGAACAATTCTCCATACTTCAGTATGGGGTTATGCAATATTACATGCCGTAACATTGATTCGCATTAGGCCTAAGTGCATACCATAAATACTCCCCACTACAACTTACATCGGGCCAAGAACCAATATATCCCATCTAAGGATTTTTGGTTGTGCTGTGTATGTGCCTATTGCACCATCGCAAAGAACAAAGATGAGACCACAGAGAAGTCTAGCATTTATGTAGGCTTTGAAAACCAATCTATTGTTAGATACCTTGAACCCCTAACTAGGAATAGTTGTACATCTCGTTTTGCTGATTGCCATTTTGATGAAGAAAAATTTCCAGCATTAGGGGGAGAAAGAATACAGCTGGAAAGGAATATTACATGGTTTGTACCAACATTATTGCCTCTTGATCCTTATACAAAAGAGTGTGATGGAAAATTCTAAAGGATTTTGCATAAGCAAGATATAACAAATCAACTTCCCGATGCATTTACAGACACAAAGAGAGTGACAAAATCTCATATCCCATCTGAGAATGCTCCTGCTCAAATTGAAATCCCGAAAGGGCAAATTGAAAATAAAGTCACTCATGAAATCACGACACGCCTGAAGCATGGAAAACCACTCAGTTCCAAAGATAAAAATCCTCGTAAAAGAAATGGATCAGAGAAGCAAGATGACCCTAAAATGGAGGAACGTTTTCTTGTAGAAATACGAAATGAGGAAAATCAAGAAATTTTGATTAATTATGCCAATACAGGTGGAACCGAAATGAGGAAATCGATGATGTATTCTCTTAAAATTTGGCATGCGATGTTATGGACGAAAATAATGGAGATCCCGAACCACGGTCTGTTACCGAGTGTAAAAATAGACACAATTGGACTGAATGGAAAAGGGCCATTGAAGCTGAGTTAGACTCGCTTAATCGGCGTAAAGTTTTTGAGCCTGTAGTACTCACCCCTGAAGATGTGAGACCCGTTGGATACAAATGGGTATTTGTGCGAAAAAGAAATGAGAAAAATGAGATTCTGAGATACAAGGCTAGACTCGTTGCACAAGGTTTTTCTCAAAGGCCCGAAATTGATTTTGAGGAAACATATTCCCCAGTCATAGATGAAATTACATTCAGATTCCATATTAGTCTAGCAGTTCATGAGAAACTTAATATGCACCTCTTGGATGTTGTTACCGCATACTTATACAGATCGCTTGATGCTGAAATTTACATAAGGATCCCTGAAGGATTCAAAATGCATGAAGCATTAAGTTTAAAACCCAGAGAAAGATATTCAATAAAATTACAATGATCTTTATATGGGTTAAAGCAATGTGGACGCATGTGGTAGAACCGACTAAGCGAATATCTGTTACAAAAGGGGTATGTCAACAATCCTCTTTATCCCTGTGTTTTTATAAAGAAAACAACATTCAAATGTGTGATTATTGTTGTCTATGTTGATGATTTGAATATCATTGGGACCAATGAAGAGATTCTGGAAGTAATCTCTTAGTTAAAGAATGAGTTCGAAATTAAAGACCTTGGGAAAAACAAAATATTGTCTTGGTTTGCAGATTGAGCACTTACAAAGTGGGATACTTGTACATCAATCAAACTACACGAAAAAGGTATTAAAGAGATTCAATATGGATAAATCAAATCCATTGAGTACCCCAATGGTCGTAAGATCCCTTTATTTGGAAAATGATTCATTTAGTCCATGTGATAAATTTGAACAGGTTCTTGGTCCAGAAGTACCATATTTCAGTGTAATTGGTGCACTTATGTATCTTGCTAATTGTACTCGACCTGATATAGATTTTGCTGTTAATTTATTAGCGAGATTCAGTTCATCTCCTACGAAAAGGCACTGGAACGGAATCAAACATGTGTTTCGTTACCTTCACGGGACAATTGATTTGAGATTATTTTATTTCAACACTACAGAACCAGTTTTGGTTGGCTATGCAGATGCAGGTTACCAGTCAGATCCACACAAAGGGAGATCTCAAACTGGATATGTGTTTACTTGCAGAGTGACAGCAATTTCTTGGGCGTTCACAGAAACAAATACTTACCACAACATCATCAAATCATGCTGAGGTTATCGTATTGCACGAAACAAGTCGCGAGTGTGTGTGGTTGAGATCCATGATGCGACATATTAGAACCACAAGTAGTCTCCTATCAAATGATAATCCCATCACACTTTATGACAATAATGCCGAGTGTGTTAATCAAATGAAGGAATGATGCATCAAAAGTGACAGAACAAAGCACATTCCTCTGAAGTTCTTTTCATTTACTCAAGAGCTGGAAGAGAGTAATATTATCAACATCCAATATATCTGTTCCTGTGAAAACTCAGCAGATCTGCTCACAAAGGCTCTCCTCACTTCAGTGTTTAGAAAACATGTTCATGACATCGAAATGCAAAAACTACTAAATTTATGAAGAAATCACCAATGTCAACATGGGGGGGGGGAGTCATACGTGGCTGTACTCTTTTTCCCCTACTGTGGTTTTTATCCCACAGGGTTTTTCCAAGTAAGGTTTTTAATGAAGCAGCATGAACACATAATTATTGAAATGAGCATTCCAGGGAGAGTGTTAGGAATAATGAAATGCTCATTAGCAATAAACTAGATTTGTGATAATTAATTATATCACTATTTATTTACCAAAGGGTAAAACTCTGTCATTACCCCTAAATTCTACTATAAATACCCCTTTAGAGCAAGTCCAACAGCTTCCCTAAAATTTTCTACAACATAAGGATTCAAAACTCATATTCCTTATATTTTTTATGTCCATCTTCAATAGATTCCCTATTTTGGAGAACCTCACATTTATTAACATAATAATTATCATCTTTTATTAACATAATTTTCAATATATGCATTCAATAGGAGTTACTGCTTTCTTGTTTTTAGCTTTCAAACTAACGGCTACTTCTATGTTGCTTCATTTCTTACTTTATTTTACAAATTAATAATAATTATTTTTGCTTTTTTTTAAAGTAACGACTAGTTTTTAACAGCTAGTTGGTTCTACTAAATCTATAAATAGAGTCACCTACACTCATACTTATTCACATCCCTTCAAATTTACAACATTCTAAATTTTATATTATGGCTCGTTATTTTTTACGTAATATGCACTTATATGATGCAAATGATATTGAGGAAGAATATGAAGAAGTTTTGAGTCTTCACATAAAAGAAGAAGAATCTCTTGAAAAGAGCACAAGGAAACGCCGTCGAGGTTCGGTTATTGGCCATGATATTATTGAAAGGGAGTTAAAGGAAGGTCATGAGCGGCTTTATCGTGACTATTTTGTTGACCGCCTAAAGTATGGACCTCGTTACTTTCGTACGAGGTTTAGAATGAAGCGGGATCTTTTTCTTCGAATTCATGATGTCGTGGTGGAGCATGATAGTTATTTTGTTCAAAAAAGGAATGCCGCTAACCGTCTTGGTTTATCATCCCTTCAGAAGGTTACAACCGCTTTTCGAATGCTTGCATATGGTGTTGCTGCTGATTACACGTATGAGTATGTTCAAATTGGCAAAAGCACAGCCATAGAAAGTTTCAGACACTTCATCAAAGCTGTTGTTGAAGTATTTGGCGATGAATACTTAAGATCGCCAAATCATGATGACCTCATTAGGTTGCTTGCTAAGGGAAAAGATCGTGGTTTTCCAGGGATGCTTGGTAGCATTGATTGCATGCATTGGACGTGGAAAAATTGCCCAACTGCTTGGCATGGTATGTATACTGGCCACACCCATGAACCAACTATAATATTATGAGCAGTAGTCTTATATGATCTGTGGATATGGCATGCTTTTTTTGGGTTGCCTGGTCTCTTAATGACATCAATGTGCTAGAGCGCTCATTCGTTTTTAGTGATTTAACTGAAGGGCGAACACCTGATATTAGTTATGCGATCAATGGAAGAACGTATAATATGGGATATTATCTTGCCGATGGTATATATCCGTCATGGGCTACTTTAGTAAAAACTATTCCAGCTCCACAGGGGAACAAGAACAAATATTTTGCTAAGGAACATGAAGGGGCAAGGAAATACATGGAGCGTGCATTTAGAGTGTTGCAATAACGTTTCGCAATTATCCGAGGCCCGAAAAGATTTTGGGATAAGGATACCCTGAATTATACTATGACAGCATGCATAATTATGCATAATATGATTGTTGAAGATGAACGAGATGAGCCACAGAGAAGAAAAAAATCAAACAAGTGACTTTGAGAAAGAATATGAGCAGGCTGATAATGTTCCAAACATATCACTTTCACGTGAGCGCACCCCAACTTTGATGGAGTTCATTGAAAATCATCACCAGATCAAAGATAAACAAGTGCATACTCAAGTCCAAGAAGACCTTATCGAGCACTTATGGATATTACATGGAGAATAGGGATAGTTTGTATTGTGTTCATTATCCTAGTTTGTATTGTGTTCATTATTCTAGTATGTATTGTGTTCATTATTCTAGTATGTATTGTGTTTCCAAGAAAGAGTGTGCAACTATTGTTATTAATCCATCAAAAGTAATTTTGTCATTTTTTATTACTCTTTCCTCTTGTTTAGTATCTAATTTAACTGACTGGATGAACAGTACTGTATAGAGATGCAACACACATAGAGATGAAAAAGAAATAACATTATTGTATGTCTATGTGCACAGTATTTTTGATTACTCTTTCCAAAATGCATAGAGATGCACAGTACAGTATGTCTATGTGACCATGCCCTAATAAGAATTAGTAAAGTATTAGCATGGAAGTAACATTTATATCAAGAAAGCAACCAGCTTTAAAGTATCAACAGAAAAATAACATTAATATCACACGCTGTCTTGGAGCTAAGAACAATAGTTTGGGAATAAGGTTCAATCTATAACCATGCCAATCCATGCTAATCCACAGCTCCATGAAAATCCATCTAAACAAACAATAAAAATAGAACAAAATAAACTCAAAGCATCGCCTACAACTTGTACTACATGTCACAAGTGCGAGATCTTTTTGCCAAGATTTCATTTTGACTCTGCTTGAATCGAAGACATCCCACTGGTATCTAAAGCCATTATTTTAGCATCCTCACTTCAACTTGAATAGCAATTTCTTTTTCCTTCAAAGCAAGTTGCTTTTGTTCGGTAGCAAGTAGCAACTCAAATTGTTCATTCCTTTTATGTTCATTTTCTAGTCGCTTGGCCTTCAACTCTTCCAACAATTGAAGAGTTTTAGATGTTGCCTCATTCTCACTATTTTGCTCTTTATTTTTTGCTTTCTTTATCACTTCCTTTGCAGCTTTTCTTCCTATGGGCCTCTTTACACTTATAGGTTCTTCAACTTCTATACTTTCATCTTCCGAATTATAAGAATTTGTAATCTTACTTGATGGCTTGAACTTCCTCTTGGTATCCATTTTTTTGCTTTCATCCATCCATTTTTGTTGGAATTTTAATATAACCCAACAATGATCAAGCATAAATGCATGATTCATCTCTGCCTTGAACTTCTCTTTTACCTGTGCAACCCGAAATACAAATGAATATACAAACAATTAAAAAATTAACAATGCCAAATCATAACAAAATTTCATCTTGAGTATACCTTATCATGTTCTGTGCATCCACTCCTCTGTAAACGGTCAATATCAGCATAATGTCCACAAAACATACTTACTTCTTTACTTATTTTATTCCAACAATTTGTTAATGATTTTTCACTCCGTTCATTGGACCATTTCTTATTTTCTTCAAAGTACTTGGCAATTCTTTTCCAAAATTGTGTAACTTTTTGATCCCGTCCTTTCACCGGATCTAAGCTAATATTAAGCCAAGCTGATACAAGAAGCTTATCTTCTTCGATGGAGAAATTTTCTTGCCTCTGTGACGTGTTCTTGGTGCTAGGTGTACAACTCACCATAACATTGGTTGTCTCCTCATCAATACAATGGTATGTATTTGGCTGGAAGTCAAAATTTGGTGGCTCTTCATTAAGGTCGGTAAGAACCGATTCTCGATTAAAGTAACTCATTTGAGACTCGCTCATCTGAAAATATTAGAAAGAACCATGAATTTATTAGACTATTACAAATATACCAAGAGAGAATACAAAGAAGCAATAATAGAAAAAGAAACTAAAACAATCCCGTGCATGCCTTCTCATTGAACTACTCTCTTGCTAAATTAAACTCAAACTAAAATGTAGTGAGAAATAAAAAGTAAACCTCAACTAGTATACTAAATGGTTTTAAAGAACTTGAATAGATAAGCTAGACAATTGATATCTAGGAAAACTTCCAGTGTAGAAAGCAGGAATTTGGCATCAAAATATGATGCAAAGGTCATAACAAATCAGGCTTCCATCTTTGATAATTCTTAATGGATTTGAAACTCACATCATATTGCTAAACTTGCCATTAATAATTACTTTCAGTGAACAAACAACAAGTGGATGAAACTATAAGGCTTTATACTGTTAAAAGTTCACCAAAGAAACATAAACTACAAGGGTAGAAAAGGAAGACGTATCTATCAGTGCCAACCCCCTATTTCTATAAAACTGAAATAAAAATAACAAGAAGTAAACTTAACACATTCATGTTCCGTTCTTAGGAAAACCAATAAACCAAGTAGGAACACAAAGAATAGTTTAAAATGAAGCTTGGTGAAAATCGATATACCAAGCAGGCACTTGAATACACAGAAGTAAGAAAACAGAAACTATGAATGGAGATAATCAAATAGTTAACCCACTGATAAAATATGTAACTTTGTTTAAGGAAACAAAAGAAGGGTGGCAACAAGTGATTGAAGCATTTAGTCGAGCACTTGATGTTCATTCAACATTACTATCTAAAATTACCCAAAAATGTGCCTTCTTCTAAAGTTACGGTAATAACACCCACAAGGAATGAACAAAAGAAAGGAGAAAAAAAAGCATCTCACCTGAGTTAGAGATTGTAATCACTTTCACTATAATTTTGTTAGTCGGAAGCAAAAAGGTGATTTGGTCGTGAACAGAAGAAGAGGAATATGGAGAGTTTTAATAGAATACAGAGTCTGAAACTTAAAGTTTTGACAGAAAAGAGAGAATATTGTACCGTATTCAATGCATTCCATTAATATTGCATTAAATCTTGCTTCCGCATAATTTTATTATCTTTCTACAAATATAAGGAATGAAATATCCTCTCTAATCATAATCCCTATTTTGGGGAAGCATATATGGAAACTGTTGGACTTAAAAAATCAAGTAAAATCCCTAGAAATAACAAGAATCCCTATAATGGGGAAGATGTTGGACTTGCTCTTAGAGGATGAAGAATAATGCACCTTTCATTATCTCATTTCTTACTTCTTCTCAGCTTATCATCTTTTCCATCTTATCCCTTTCTCCATGCTCTCCTTCTTACTTCCCAAATCAAACCCTTTTCTAATTTATCAAAAAATAATGTAAAATTAGTAAAAATCAAACAACCTTATCCTATCCGTTCCTTTTAATTTTTACCTCAGTGAAAAGAAAAGTTGAAATCGTGGTCTCTCTCTCTCTCCTATCACGTGTTTCATTTATTTTCTGTTTCATTTATTTTCTGTTTCATATATATGCCAGGTTAGGGTTTTTGGTTCTTCGTATCTTACCGCAACGAAACCCAAAACAAATCCCAAATCTCTCAAACTCGACCGGAAAATTCCCCCTCGTTAAGGTAAATCTCTATATCCAAAAAATCATGTTCTTTACGTCTGGATGCATACGAGCGTATTTTTTCAATTTAAGCATTCAATTAACTGCTAATTTAGGGCTTCTTTTCCCCTTTCCGGAAAAGCTAGCTTTTGTCCTTTTGTTTTTTGGTTTGAATTTACGAGGATTCACGTTTATCAGGCATGGCTGGAAAAGATTCGGAGTACCGCATATTTGTGGGCGGGTTAGCGTGGGACGTCACCGAACGTCAGCTCGAGGATGCCTTTGGTCGTTTCGGGAAAGTTCTGGATTGTCAGGTAAGCTTCAACATTATTTTTCCAGAGTTTATGCTGCGGTTTACAGCCTCTTTCATTGTTGTTTAATTTTGCGTGTGTCTGTGTTTGTGAAACTTGAGATGCGACCTTTTCTCTTAACTTTTTTCTTCTATTTTTTGAAACGACGCTATTTTTTATGTTCCATTTATTCAGAGAAACAGGCTTCTGTAACTGTTTGCTAGGTCTTTATGTGTAGAAATTTCTATTTGATGGGGCAAGTTTAATACTAAACAGAGAGTGTTAAAATTTGAAAGAAATTTTAAATTTGAAAAAATACTGTAAAGGTGAAATGAATGAGAAAATGGCAGGTTCAAAATCAAAATTAAACCAAGGCACTGATCAAGACTTATATTTTAACCAACTAAAAATATAAAAGAATATTTGTTTTTAAAAAATGGCGGGGCAACTGCCCTGGGTTGCCCGGGGCTGCCTCTGCCACTGCTTATACTATTGCCTTGTGAAAAAGAGTGAGTTGTGTGCTGAAGCTTTTTAGAAGTAAATTCATCGTTTGCTTATCGATTTCCCTTTTTTGTCCAACTATTAATTTTTGTTTGCTTCTTCTGGTTTTTGAATGGCTTCAATCAGTTGAAACCATAGATGGGATAGTGTTGTGGAAGTTCGGGTACATGTGAGATTGTTCCGACTTTATTGCCTCTGTATTTCTTGAGCCCTATATCGAAACTCTATTTGTAAGCTGAGCATTTTGAAGTATCTGTCACGTACTCAGAAAGTATGAGATAATGATTTCAGTAAGAATGGGATTCACTAAGTTGCGTGATTTATGTGGCTTCAAAGGCCTTATAAATTTATTGTTTAGAAATATTGTTCAATGGGCATGCTCCTGGATTGCATGTTTAAGTTATCAGTTGACCCGAAGATGATGTTTCACCTGTATAGAAAGTTTGTTTTGCCCTGTCGTACTTGAACTGGAGTTGAATTATGTTGTTTGGTCAAGTGCATTGTAAGTTCTGAAGGAAGGGGAACAAAAAAAGAGTGAAATATCTTAGCTTTGGGTTCATTTTTTGGGTAGTTGCTTATTTGTATGGACTTGTCACGAGCCATCCTGAGTTTCTCCCCCCCTTTCTTCACCTGATAACCAAAATATTTTTGGCACTTCCGCTTCTTTATGGTTGCTTCTTCAACTTCTCTGGATTGAGCCGAATAGACCTGCTTTTGACGGATAACGGAGAACAGTTTATGTTGAAAAGAACAGTACAGAAGTCTGAGATCTTTTTTGCCTTCTAGTAGGATGTATAAGTTTTTTGGTTTTAAGCTTATCTAAGGAAGATCAATCTTGCTGCATTAAGAAGTGCTTCTGCAGGAGGCTGTCATCTGAGAAAGTGGGCTTTCTTTTCATTATCGGGTTGTTGAGAGTATTCCGTTCTTTGGTTAAGTGCAGCCTGTTAACTGTGAATGCAAGAAGAAATTATTGTGCAGCACTGTAGCTTTTGGTAGAGGGTTACATATTTGTGTGCTGGTGACATATGAAGCAGGGGAAATGTTAGTGCGATTTGCATTTCTGGTGCTGCAAGCTCTGTTATTTGAATTCCGTCGTAAATGATGCATGTTTCTCAGTTATATCTTAGGACTATCTTTTCCTGTTCCCCTATGCTTGACATCCTGGTAAGAAGCTGACCGCAAAGCTAATCACCTCAGCCTTTTATCCTGTTCTATAATCTTTCAACTCAGGATATCGAATTAGGGCCCTGCCTGTATACTTATAATCATCTCCTGCCTGTTGTGTTCATAAATTGGCAAACATTCTCCTTTCTGAAAGGTTTCTAAATTGGCAAGCATGCATGCTTTATTAGAATCCTCCGTGATGGAATGTGCATCCAGGCTAGCACTGTCATATGATATGATGTGCCTTACGAGTGCGGTGGAGCTGTCAGTTAATGGCTGTAGGATGTTTTGATTAGTACCTTGTAGAGCATGTGCCGGGTGAATTTTTAGTTCTTCATTTGATGCAAAGCATACTGATTGCGCTTTGTGAACTGATGGGGTTTAAGATTTGTTTCTGTTCCTATCATACCATAACCTTGGATTGCAATGAAATGGTGGTATTGAGGATACAACTAAGCTTGAGGGTTAATTTAGCAGGTGAGATTGAGGTTGTTACACCGGTGATTGACCCTTGTAATTGCTTTTTGCTCATAAGTTATGATGTCAGAAGTCTTCAAGAAGATCTAAGGGATGTTTTTGGCTGTGTGTTTTGTTCTTATCTGGCTTGCTGTTTCTTTGGTCAGTTTGACAATAGGCATGTGGTGGCATGACTTGTAATGCTTTGTCGGCTCGTGTCTGAAGTTAATTGAATTGGATGCTGCTTCTAGTTATCAGTATGAGCAGTGATATGTTAATCGATAATGACTAAGTAATTATCAGATTATAGTATGGTTAGAGATAAGATAGAGATATTCCTTCAGTGAGTTTTGAGCCTGAGATAAACTTCATTGTTTGGATGATGGGAATCTGCCATTCTGTGGATTCTTCTGTACATGTAAGAGTTCCACACTTTTACAGTTTTGAATTTCAATGGATGAGAATTTCTGGTATCTAGTTAGCTCTATTGATGAAATGCATGTTGGTTATGTTAACTATTATAATGATTCTTCAAACTGTAGCATGAGTAGGAAGTTTACTGTTGCTTGGTTCTGTTATGTAAGAGCTCCACATGTCTACATACAGTATATGAATTTCAGTTGATTAGAATTTCTGGTGTGTTAAAATACATTCTTTTAATGAACTTTATGTTGGCTGTGCTGGTGTTTTAAATTGTTGTATGAGTTGGAAGTTCTCTGCACTTTACTGATTTTGCTCTTTTTTTGACTGGGATAACTTGTCACTTTAGATTGTGTCACAGGGAAGCATGTTAACCTAAGAGTAGTTTTGAGTAGTTTATGTTTCTGTTTTGATTGTGCATTCTTTGGGACTTCAAATTGCAGTCATAATTGTCAGTATTGAATGGGAAAACAGTGAACCTAGAACTTAAAAACCAGTGGGTACTGTACTTTTTTTCTGTTTGTATGGAATGGATAATCTTGTGAAGGATAGAGACTGAACTTTGATACTCTATATCCACCACATTCTTGCAATTATACTCTGTTTCCTTGGACCTTAGGTGTTTTAGATTTAATGTTCATATCATGTACCTGGTGATATCCAGGGACTCTATTTCTTGATCTCTAACCCAATGTACCTGGTGAGATGCAGACTTTTTGTTTGTGCACAATCTCTGTATTGTCTAGCATGTACTTGTCTTAGCTGTACCTTATCATGTAGGTCATGCTGGAAAGAGACACTGGCCGCCCCCGTGGCTTTGGTTTTCTGACTTTTGGAGATCGCCGAGCAATGGATGAAGCTATTAGGGAAATGCATGGTAGGGAGTTTGGTGACCGTGTTATCTCTGTTAACAAGGCTCAGCCTAGGGGTGAAGATTCAGATCAGGGCTATGGTGGAGGCTATTCTTCTGGTGGTAGAGGAAGCTATGGAGGAGATAGGCCAGCAGTAGGACAGGATGATTGTTTCAAGTGTGGGCGACCTGGACACTGGGCCCGAGACTGTCCATCAGGAGGTGGTGGCCGTGGTGCTCGACCCATATCACCTCGTTCTCGGTTTGGTGGGATTGGCGGTGGTCGCGGGGATCGTTATATGGGCGACCGTGACCGCTACATGGATGACAGTAGGTATGATAGAGGACGTAATGGAGACAGGGACCGTTTTGACAGCAGAGATGATCGTTATGCAAGCCGAGGCCGATATGTTCCCGACAGGTACACTTCTATGATGGTCTCCATTACACTTGAATACTTGATATGACTTCATAGTAGCCAGTGAAAGTTAACATGCTATTGTTTCATTAATGTAGGTATCCTCCCCCTGGAGATCGATTTGTAGGTGGTGATAGGTTCGGGGGTTCTGACAGGTATCCTCCAAATGGGTATGGGAAAGACAGAGGAGGCTATGATAGGTATGAAGGCGGCCCGAGAGGTAGTAGTGACAGGTATGGAGTTGGAGGGCCGGCAGCTCGTTATGAAGGAGGAAGAAACTACAGGGATAGGGCAGGCCCGTATGATCGGCCAAGGAGGGGAGGCCGTGCATCCTCTTTTGATCGTTATTGAAATACCGGGGTAGTATTAGAGCAGGCTGCGTGCTGATGTGTGTGTGCTACTTTGGATGTGAATTGACCATGTTTGTTTAGAATGGTACTCCTGTTATTGTCATCTTGAATTAGCGACTGGATTCTGCTTGTGTTGTAGACGCGTGTTCTATGACTGGTCTTTTATGTCGTATCATGCAACCAGATGATTTGCGGACCACTTTGTGTTGGCATAAGAAATAATGGTTGGCTGAATAAGCTCCTCTCGAAATGATAAAAGCAGGGCCTCGTGGGTAGGTATTATGTACCGCTTCTGTGATTCTACCAAACGATACGTCTCCTTTTCCTATTCAAAAGCCAAGGCATTGGTCTCAGCTTCGGTTGGCGTGCAACTTGGTTGTAGTTGGCTGACGTTATTCTTATTTCTAGAAGACTAGAAAGACTAGTACGCCACCGCTGACTTACCCATGTACTGTACACGTCCTTCACTTTCTGTCTGGTAGTCTTTTCTCCCTCTTTCTTCCGCTGATACCATACTTTGTTCCTTTTATTATGGTCCCAACTTTTGGGCACAAATTTTTTTAAAAAGATAAATGAATGGTAGAGATTGTACTGGAAGCGTAAAAAGTTAAATGAGGGGATGAAAACATTTTAAAATTTATCAAAAGGGGAAAGAGACAAATAAAAAATCATCACAAAATAGAAAGTAGAAAAATATTAGACGATCGGAGGGAGTATGTATATTTTTGGATTGTTTATTGAAAAATTTACATTCATGCCCGTCCATGTTTTGGTTTGTGCACATATATTCTTCAATTTTTTAAAAATGCATTGGTACCCTTGGTGTTATTTGAAAAATTGGTCAATTTTGAGCATAGCCGGATTCAAAGGAAATAATCGTTTTGTCTCTTAAAAATTGATAAGTTATATCCTTGCCTAAAGAAAAAAAAAGATTATTATCACTAGTGTAAAAAAGAATTTTTACTTTTCTTCTAAACACAAATCCTTAAATTTTAAAAAAATTTAAAAAATGGTCCTTGAGGCAACCGTCTTCAGATTTTTACTCCTTTTAGATTGATGTAGCAGTCTTGAGACCTAAATTGTCCAAGTACGTAAATCCACACTTCTCATATACACCTACACTAGTTGTCTTCTTAGCAATATCATATCTCTTATCGGAGTTTGATCAGAAGTGCTTTCAATAATTTGCTCAACTTGTGTAGGAACATCAGTCACTGATGTTAGAACATAGCAACTCTCAGCTTCACCCGCTTTCTCTATGTTGGAACATAAGATCCTTTCATTGCTTCAGAATCAACAACTCTAGTCTGTATAACCATGTTCAGCTTTCTTCACTCCATCAGTACTTTCTCCCCCTATCTCCATGTCTAGTGTTGAAACATAGGCTTGTTCACCATCATGATCTTCTCCAGCCATATTTACTGACGTTTGAACACCAAAATATCTAATCACACTAGGCTCATTTATTTCCATATCCACATCTTCTCTACTTGTCTCCATACTCTGTGTTGAAACATGATCAGCATCACCGCCTTCCAAACACCTTATCATCCTAAACCAGAATACCGAGAAGAGCCACCTCTCTGATATATGCATCTCATCAATCACCATAATGTATTCAACACCAACTTCCAACATGTCCAACTACGCCTCCATTTTTTTCTTTTTCTCCTTTTAAATTTCTTTTGTATTTTTCTAATAAATGTACAAAAAAATCACACAAAACTTGAGAAAATAATAAATACATCAAATCCGACAAACACATAAGTGTTGTCTGAGGAGCTCAAAAGTTGCAGAGTTCAACCAGTTCAATGAAGGCTTAAAAGTTTTCGATGTTGGAACATAGTCAAATATTGCTTCTTTCCTCTCAACCAGTTCTCGAATACAATGAAGGCTTATATCAATGAGCTCTTCCCGAGAATGCTGTACTGGATTCTTTGAGATGTCAATAGCACTTTTGTTATCACTTAACACTGTTAGAAGCCCTTGTTTAATTCCATAATTACTCAACATTTTCTTCATCAATAATACTTGTGCACAACAACTTCCACCAATAAAGAAATATCCACCTGTGGTGCTTTTATGATCATCTACATTACCGCTCCAATCAGATTCACTATAACCATCCAGATGAGAATCTTGATTCTTAGGTTACCAGATTGCATACTCAGAAGTCCCACTAACATATATAAATATCCTTTTGACTACAATCATATGAGATTCCTTAGCCTGAAATCTTGCAAATACTCTCACCATACTCATCTCAAATTTGGCCGGCATTAAAGTCACACTATCTTGTACCAAGGATGGTGAAATAGACCCAAAGATCATATCATCTATATAGATTTGAGCAATCAGTGTATTTGATGATTCTCGAAAAACAAGCAAGGTGCGATTTTCTCCCCCTCGACGATAACCTTTATGAATAGGAAAGGTAGTGAGCTGCTTATACCACGCCCTTGGTGCTTGTTTTGATCCATACAAAACCTTCTTGAGCCAATGATATACTTCCTCATTAACCACACCATGTAGAAGAGCACTTTTGATAGCTTTTTGGTACATCGTAAAATTCATAATGCAAGCCATAACAAGGAGAATGCAGATAAATTCTAACATGGAAACTGATGCGAATGTCTCATGAAAGTGTAGTCCTGAGCAACTAACCTTGCTTTATTATCATTGAGTTTGAATTGCTCAAGTTCTTCTTGCATTGTCGCAATCCAATATTCATCAAGCAGAACCTCTTTGTAATTCTTGGGTTCAATTAGGGAGAGAAAACATTGTAGACAAGCAATTTCCCTATAATTAATCCAAGGGATTGATCGAGTCCTTCTTCTGCTTGATTCAGCCTGCACTGATGTTGGAACATGGGAGAGTTCTGGAGAGGACGATGTTCCAACATTGTTGAAGTTATAAGAGTCATCAGCTTCATCTTTAAGATCTGTCTCATCTGGTGTTCCAACATCATTACGTCCATGATATGAGAAATCAAACGATGTTGGAACATGGTCAGCCATATGATCTACTTCATTATATTTAACACTTAAGCAGTTCATCTCTTGGTCTAACAAGTAATATTTATCTGATGACCGAATACTAGTAAGCACTTTGTTGTTGCCATGTTTCACTATGCACTTCTCCTAATGGAATTCCACGATCATATTATCATCACATAGATGGCTGATACTTAGGAGATTAGCCTTTAGATCTTCCACCAACAAAACACTAGTGAATACAGGGAATCCTTCAATATACAGTTCACCTTTTCCAATCATTCGACTATTCTTTCCATCGCCAAACGTAACAAAACCACCATCATATGGTTGGATGTTTGTCAGTACTTCCTGAGTTTCAGTCATGTGACAAGAGCAACCACTATCAAAGTACCACAAGTCTCTAGAATGTGCAATAAGAGACGTATGAGCAATAAGGCAAGTACTCGTGCATTTAACAACCCATACCTTTTGACCATTCTTGATCGCTAGACATCGTCTATGTTGGAACATACTAAGAGTTGTCGTCCTGTCATAATATCTCTGAGCAGTTTTCAGCATTGTTTCTCTGTGTGACCTTGATACATGCAGTAGCTACAGATAAGAGGTTTCCTTTGATGGGTCTTGATAAACTTTCTTTTTACCTCTTGAATCTTCGACTTGAGATTGACCTTGCTACCTGATGAATTGTCAAACCTGATTCCATGTCGATCTCCAAAGTTTTTTCCCATGGTCAGAATGTCATCAAGTTTTGTCTTTCCAGTGTTCAACTTGGTAATAGCTGCCTCGAGTAGCTCAGTTCTCTCAGTTGCTGAGATTAGTTTCAAATTTAACTCATCAATCTCGTTTCAGAGTTAACAACTAAAACTAGGAACTCCTTCTCCTTCTCACCCAGATGATTTTTCTCTTCCTTCAACATTTTATTTGTATCAACAAATTGAAGCCACATGACATACATCTTCTCATATGTACTGTAGATCTTTTCATCACTCACAACTAGTCCGCCATCATCACTAGATGTGTCATCAAAACCCGTGTTGGAACATACAGATTTGTCCTTCTCTGACATGTTGGAACATACCTGATCTGATCCACCGTGAAATTTTGCTCCAAATGCCACATAATTGCTTGTAAGTTCCTCTTCGTCTTCTTCATCATCTTCGCTCGATGAGGTGATGTATGATTTTCCTTTCTTCTTTAGGGTATTATCACATTCAGCCTGGATGTGGCCGTATCCTCCACATTCTCTACATTGAGTTCTTCTAGACTCATTTGCTTCACCACCTTGATTTCTAGTGAACTGGTGCTTTCCTTGTTCCAATCGTGTTCCACGAATATTTTCAGGTCTTGTGCTTGTGGTCTGTTTCTACCAAATATTTCTTGTGATTTCTTGTTTACCAACTTCTTCAGCATTCTTGAGAAATTTTTAGTGATAGGAGCAAGTTCTTCAGTTCCATCATCACTATCAGATTCATGGATGACCCTTGATGAAGAGGTTTTGAAGGCCAACTCCTTCTGGACTTTCTTTGCAGACTGTTGCATTGTCATCTCATAGGTTTGTAATGATCCCATTAGTTCATCTAAGGTCATGGTGGCTACATCTCTTGCCTTTTCTATTGCTGCTACTTTCATAGCAAGTCTTTTAGGAAGAGATCTCAAAGTCTTTTTCACCAATTTTGCTTGTAAACTTTCCCAAGTTGATACGCCATATTGAAGATGTCTCTAAGTTTTCCATTGAATGTATCAATAGTGTCATCCTCCTCCATCTTTAGTTCCTCAAACTTTGTAGCCAACATCTGTAGTTTGGATTCACGTACATGACTTGTTCCTTCATGAACAGTTTGCAGGATATCCCAAGCTTTCTTTGCTTGATGACAAGTTGAGATGAGTTTGAATGGTTCTTCATCCACCGCCATGAAAATAACATTTAATTCCTTTGAATTTTCCAATAACACCTTCAGTTCACCTGGAGACCAAGTAGACTTGTTTTTGAGTTTCTGCTTCTTCGAACTCGATTCTCCTTTCTCCTTCGAGCTAGTTTCAGCATCTTTAATAGGAGGATTCCATTCAATTTCAACAAATCGCCAAGCCAGTTCATCCAGTGAATTTATTAACACTCGCATGCGAGCCTTCCAGTAGTTGTAATTCGTTCCTTCCAGCAGTGGTGGCCGAGACACAGAAGCTCCTTCTCGGGTCACCATTGGTAAAACTATATCACACTTTCCTTGACACAACCAAGGCACAAATAAGTGACCTCGCTCTGATACCAATTGAAATTTGGTTTTACCTAATTAATTCAATAATTACTACCGTGTTCCAACATAGCCTATCTAACCAAGTATGCAATAAAGTAAAGCATGAACACACGAGACTTGGTTACGCAGTTTGGTGAAATCCACCTGCATCTGCGGGTCCTGGCCCAATTCAGAATGAATCCACTAATCAGAAATATACAGTACAAAGTACACCATAAAATTATACTTATCTTATCAAATTATAACGTGAATCCTGCAAGCTTCCCTTGCTATCGATCCACCTTGATCAGACTCCCTTTGACCTCGAAACTCGTCGACGCTGGATCTCCTCCTCCCGAGGAATTAATGTATACGATTCTGAACTTTGAACGACAGGTTACTTATGTTGGAACATAGAATTATGGCTCTTACAATACTCTCAAAAGATATAAAATCTGTATGCAGATTTTTTTCTATTAAGTCCGTGAGATTAATGCAGCCGTGATGTCCTCTATATATAGTCCATGAGAAAATTGAAACTCTCCATAATTATCTCCATACTATTCCTATTCCTTATATGCTTTGAAGCATATCCAAATCCCATAAATAAAAAGATTTTCCTTATCTCAAATATCCCATAAATCCCTTTCCATAATTACAGGAATTTTTCATAAACCCAGTATGCTTCTACCACACGCCTAAAATACCATATTGCAAAATCTCCTTTCTTCCATAATTAAATATCCACGCAATATTCAGGCAATGGTAAAAACCTTTTAGGCTTCAACTTTCCATATGTTCCAACATAGAAAGTCTTTGCACACATGAAGTTTATTCCATCTCCAATTCTAATACGCATGAAGTCATGTGCAAATATAATTCCTTCTTCACATAATATTTAGATTACAATCAAATCCCTTGGAGATAGAAATTACCCAATCGAATCCCTTAAAGAAAGGAATTAATATATTCCGTCCAAATCCTTCCACAAAGGATATTTATCAAATCAATTCCAATTTTCATAAATCTCAATCATTTCTTCTTTGATGTTTCAACACAAGAATTCAATATTTTCATAATTTCCACAAATTGCCAACTAGATAAATCTAGACTTTACACTCTCCCGTTCATGACCATCTCCCACCGGCGATGAGGAACAAAGGTTCTTTCTAGTTCCACTGTGAAGATCGCCGACAGAAGGTAGTGGAGAAATGCCGGGTTCACATCAAAGCAAAAAATAGAGCACAAATTAAGGTAAGAAATGATTGGTGGAAGAAACGGCCGGCGGTTGTGGCGGTTCGAAGGAGGAGCCAATCGATTTTTTTGGGATGAAGATAACGGATTTTCATTTTCAAATTAAATCCTTTTTAGTAAAACCATGGCCATGTAAGCAAGGGGCATAACATGCATAAAAATTATGTTTTAAATCCAGGGGTATTTATATCTTTTTAGATTTGGTCAACACCTGATTTACTTAAGTCAATGTCGTAATTATTCAAAATGGGTATAATTGCACAATTATACAAAAAAATTGGGGTTAGTTTGACACTTTTAGATTTTACAAGGTTATATTGGCTCTTTCACAGTTTAATAAGCTTAGTTTTGTACTTTTCCTAAGCAAAAAGTATCTCATGTCACCTCTCAAATTTTAACTATTATATTTATACCCTCTGTCTCACCATAAAATTAGGTGAGACTGTCTTACCCAAATCTTTGTAGTACTTGTAAACTTGTACTCCTTCCTACTTCTTCTGTCCATATCTAAAACTATTACTCTTTGGGTTTTAGAATAAATATAACGTTTTTTAGTTGTAAGATTCCACTTATATTCATTATAATGGCAGAAGCCTTTTCAAGGAACTTAAACTTCTTGTTTCAATATTCAAACCTGAAGTTTTATAAGCTTCCAAATTCAATACAAAAGATTTCTCATCTATCATTTGCTAATGATACTGTCATATTCCTAAACTATTTTAAATCTGGACTTAAAACATTAAATTGTTTCCTACAATCCTATGAAATGGCTTCAGGCCAAAAGATCAATTTTGAAAAATCTTCATTTTATATTGCCAAACACTGGCCACTTAGAGCTATTGGTGATATTAAAACTTCAACAGGAATGTTACAAGGTAACTTTCCCTTCAAATATCTTGGATGCCAAGTTTATATAGGTAGGAACAAAAATGTTTATTTCTCAAGTATTATATCTTCAATACAGTCCATAATTAATAGCTGGGAAAATAAACTGTTATCTCAAGCAGGAAAGATAATCTTGGTCAAGCACATATTAACCTCTATCCCTTCACATCAGATTTCAATTCTTAAACCGACCAAACACGTCATTGATGTTCTTAACAAAATCCTAGGCAAATTCCTTTGGTCATCCAACTCTGAAACCTCACCAAGGAAAAGAATTTGGAGGGCTTACCCAAAGCTATGTTATCCTATTGAAGAAAATGGCCTTGGATTTAAAAATATTGAAACTTTGGTTCAAAGTTTCTCTATTAAATTATGGTGGAAGCTACAAGTTGGAAAATCCATTTGGTCTAAATTCATGTGGTCAATCCCCGATCACCATAAAACTTCCAAAACCTGGAAAAGAATCAAAGATATTCAAGAAACAGCCATACTAAACTCAAAAGTACAAATAGGGAAAGGGGAAGTTTATTTTTGGAACTCAAGATGGACAGATTATGGCCCTCTTTATAGGTTATGGGATAATAACCAAACTATTCCTTTTCCCGACTTAACAATTGGTGATTTCATAATTAACAAACAGGAATATATTAACCAATTGAGTCAACTGCTACATGAGCACATAATCTCTGAACTGAACATACCTCAAGGAATTTTTCCTGAGTATGAGGATACCATGATTTGGAAACCTACTAGAAATGGTATGTTTACCCTAAAAAGTGCTTATGAATTGTTAAGGAAGAAAAGAACAGGAGTATCCTCTTTAAAATATGTTTGGTCCACAATTATGCCAAGAAAAATAAGTTTCCTAAACTGGAAAATGCTCAACAGATTAATCCCCCTACCTGATGTATTAGAAGATTATTCTTTCAATCTTCCATCCATTTGCTGTTTTTGTTTAGGTGATGAAGAGAGTATTCACCATAGTTTTAATTCTTGCACAAAAATTTAAAAACTATGGACATGGATTGATACTGTCTTTAATGTTCCAACAAAGCATTCCCCATATCTATGGGATAGGTACTTCAACTACTGGAATAACATTAACCTACTTGATCATAAAAAACTGATTCAAATTATACCCTGCATAGTTGTTTGGACAATATGGTGCTTTAGGAACAAACACTATCATGAAAGTGTTAAACCTAACATCATAATGATGTTTAGGAAAACTTTACACCTCCTCAATGATATTTTTTTAGCCTATAAACTAAATTTCAAATGGGATATATCTAATACACTGCCTAGGTTGTTAATAAACAATCAAAAAGAAGATGGCAGATTTGTCACTGTTGCCTGGACAACTCCATCTCATCTACTCCATAAATTAAACACAGATGGTTCATGGAAACATAAAAATCAGGCTGGAATGGAATTAATTATAAGAGACTCACTGGGTGACATATTAATTGCTGAACCTAGAAATTAACTAGCCCCTCTCCTCTTCATGTGGAAGCAGGGGCAGTTAGAGCAGGTTTACAGTTGGCAATTTCCATGGGTATTAGTTACTTACAAATTGAAAGTGACAATCTAATGCTCATTAAAATTGTAAACAAACAATTGCAACCTCACTGGAACATAATTGACGAAATTAGATTAATATGGGATCTAATGAAACAGATTTCAGTTACTGTGAATCATATTTACAGAGAAGCAAATAGAGCAGCAGATTTTCTAGCAAAAATGGCTAGTTCAAATCAGGTAAATACGTGCCAATCCTTTACTCAATTACCAAGAGAGCTTAAGGCCATAATCATTGCAGATAAACAGGGTTTACCTACTATCAGAAGAATTTCCTCATAAGCATGTAATCCTGATCTAAGCGGATGTATTCTATCTCTGAATTTATCAATTAGAACGATGTACTACTGGGTTTATTTTTTCCTTTTCAGATGGAGAAGAGGAATGCTGAGAAGCTGAGGTACTGATGAATGCTGCACACTGGGTGCTGAGGGGCTATGGAATGCTGCACACAGTCAAATGTTCAGTAATTATCTTCAGGGGAAGATAATTGCAAGGGAACACTATGGAAGGTCACCTCTTCTAGTCGACAATAGGTGTGGAGGCTAGAAAGTGTAAGGCCATAGTTAGTCCTCGAACGGGTTATAGGGCCAATTCCTTCATTGAGATAGGGAGTAAATGAAGGTTTTGGGTAAAACTCAATTTTGTAATTAGTTTCCACTAATGTATTACACGCATTGAACTTTGAAAGGCTTGGGGAGCCAAATATACACCCCCTCACTTATGTGAGTTTTAATTAAAAAAAAGATTCGTACAACGTATATTTTTTGAATATTAAATTAATTCTTTTATAGTTATATACCTAAAATTTTAATAATTAAATATACATTTTTTGCTACTCCCACTGTCTCAGAAATACCTTCCTATTTTTTAATCTACCTTATAAATAATTACTATTTTTGTAATTTTATATGTAGTCATTCAATCTACCAAATTTACCTTAACATCCCAAAGTTATCATCATTTACTATTTTTTGACACTATTCATGATACCACTCATGCAAACGCTTATAAAAATTGATTTTTGATATCAAAAGATCCTGCCACATCAACTTGTAATAACGTTGAGCCAAAAACAAATAAGAAGTTAGTTATGGGACCGAGGGAGTATAAAAATTAGAGTAAAAGTTGAATAAAGTACTCATATAATCCTCAGTTTTTTTACAAGTGCTAATATTTATAACCCTAACATCTTTTAGTGCAAATACAACTCTCTTTCTACCTAAAGTCTTGGTCAACAATGACCCTTGCCGGTTTTGATATGAAATGATAGAAATGCCTATCCAATTTTAAAAATAGAAAATGCAAAAAATATTAAATCTTCGTTTTGTCCGTTGCAATTTATTTGAACTCCATTGTAGGTCCATTTCTTTCCAACTGTTCCTTTCGCCAATGACTACGAGTGCAATCGGAGGAGGTAGTCAAAATCTCCGAGCGCTGATGACTCTAAGCGCAGACTGTACCGAGCACAGTAAAAAATAGGGTTGAACTCTAACTCCTCGAAAATAGATCTTTCCAAGTACGGTCACCAATGAATTTGGACACACTCGTCAATGAATCAAGGTAGTCGTGCACAGAGCGCTGTTGGAGGTAGGGAGATGGTGTGGTGGTGTTGGGGCAATTCGACTCCAATGGGGTGGCAGTGACAGGTCGAATATGTGATTTAGGGTTTGTCTGATTGTAAAGTCATGTGGATTACATTGATTATTTAGTTAGCATTTGTGAACTAATTTTGAAAAGAAAAACTTTCCATGTTGGAACATAGAAAACTGAAGTCTAAAAAAATTTAGTTGATTGGTGATATTGCGTGAATATTGATTTATGAAAGATAGAAGATTTCACAATATATTATTTTAGGCGTGTGTTTGAAGCATACTGGGTTTATAAAAAATCCCTATAATTATGGAATTGGATCTATGGAATATTATCGGATACTTGAGATAAGAGAAATCCCTTTATTTATGAGATTTGAATATGCTTCAGAAGCATATAATGATTGAGAATATTTTGGAGACAATCTTGGAGAGTTCCGATATGCTCAATGGATTATTTATAGAGGACATCACATCTGCATAACTCACGAACTTAATTGCGAAAACCTGCACACAGACTTTCTATCTTTTCGAGAGCATTGTGAGAGCCAGCATGCATATGTTCCAACATGCTATAACCTGTTGATCAAGTTCAGATTCGTATACCTTAATTCCTCAGTAGGAGGAGATCCATTGTCAACGAGTTTCAAGGTCAGAGGGAGTTTGATTAAGGTGGATCGGTAGTTAGAGGAGCTAGCAGAATTCACATGTCATAATTAGATAAGATAAGTATAATTGTATGGTGTACTTTGTATTGTATCTTTCTGATTAGTGAATTCATTCTGAACTAGGTCAGAGCCCGCAGATGTAGGTGGATTTCACCGAACTGCGTAACCAAGTCTTGTGTGTTTATTATTTACTTTATTACATACATGGTTAGTTAGGTCATATTGGAACACAGTAGTAATAATTGAATTAATTAGGTAAAACCAAATTTCAATTGGTATCAGAGCTAAGTCACTTACTTTTCCTTGGTTTTGACAAGAAAAGTGTGATCCAGGTTTACCAATGACGACCAAAGAATGGAGCTGAAGATGTTGAAACTAGTTCAAAGGAGAAAGGGGGAGAATTAGGTATGAAGAAACAGAAGCTCAAAGATAAGTCTACTTGGACTTCAGATGAACTAAAGGCTTCATTGGCAAATTCAAAGGCGTTGAATGCTATCTTCATGACAGTAGATGAAAATCAGTTTAAACTCATCTACACATGTCATTAGGGGAGAAATCTTGGGATATTCAACAGATTGTTCATGAAGGATCGAGTCTTGTTCGTGAATGCAAACTACAGATGTTGGCTGCAAAGTTCGAAGAACTAAAGATGGAGGAGAATGATACTATTGCTATATTTAATGGAAAACTCAGCGACATCTCCAATATGACATATCAACTTGGGAAAGTCTACATGGAATCGAAATTGGTGAAAAATACTTTGACATCACATCGTAAAAATATTTCTATGAAAGTTGCAGCAATAGAAGAAGCAAGAGATGTAGCCACCATGGCCTTAATGAACTAATGGGATCACTGCAGAACTATGAGATAACAATGGAACAACCTACAAAGAAAGTCCAGAAGGAGTTGGCCTTCAAAACTTCATCATCAAGGGCCATTTATGAATCTGACACTGATAATGGAATTGAAGAACTTGCTCTTGTCATTAAGAATTTATCAAGAATTCCGAAGAAGGTAGTGAATAAGAAATCACAAGAGAGATTTGGTGGAAATAAACCTCGAGCACAAGACCTTGGAAATAATCATGGAACATGATTGGAACAAGGAAATCAAAAGTTCTCTAGAAATCAAAGTGGTGAAACAAAGCAACCTGGAAGAATTCAATGTAGAGAATGTGAAAAATATGGACACATCCATGCTGAATGTGCTAATTCCCGAAAGAAGCAAGGAAAATCATACGTCACCTCATGGACGGGAGATGAAGAAGATGAGAAAGACGAAGAGGAACTTACAAGCAATTATGTGACATTTGGAGCAAAAGTTCACGTTGGATTAGATGGTGATGGTGTATGTTCCAACATGTCAAAGAAAGATAAGGTTGTATGTTCCAACACCAGTTCTGATGACACTTCCACTAATGACGAAGGACAAGTTATGAGTGGTGAAGAGATCTACACTGCATATGAAAATATGTATGACACGTGGCTAAAAGTTGTTGAAGATTTTGAAAAATCAATTGGTTGAGAATGAGAAGGATTTTCTAGTGTTGTTGACTCAGAAGAGCGATTGAAGAATTAAAATTGAATCTAAGCTCAACAACTAAGAGAGCTGAGATGACCGAAGCAAAAATTATCAAGTTGAACAGTGGTAAGGAACAACTTGATGATATTTTGACCATGGGGAAGAACTTTGGAGAACGATAAGGAATTGGTTATGACAACTGACCCGGTAGCACAATAGATTTCCAGTCAGAGATTTAAGAGATAAAGAGAAAGGTTATCAAGACTCGTCAACGCAAACTTCTCATCTGTAGCTACTACATGTATCAAGGCCATACTGAGGAACAATGCCTTAAATTACTCAGGGATATCATGAATGGATGACAAATATTTGCATGTTCCAACATAAAAAATGTCCAACGATCAAGGATGGTTAGAAAGGTATGGGTTACGCACTAGTACTTGCCTTGTTGCTCATACTTCCCTTATTGCACACTCTAGAGACTCGTGGTACTTTGATAGCGGGTGCTCTCGCCACATGAATGGAACTCAGGAATTTCTGACAAACATTAAACCATATGATGGTGGATTTGTTACTTTTGGAAATGGAAAGAAGAGCCTAGTGGTTGGAAATGTTGAATTGCATATGGAAGGATTCCCTGTTTTTACTAGTGCTATGCTTATTGAAGACCCGAAGGAAAATTTGTTGAGTATTAATCAATTGTGTTATGACAATGTGACGGTAGAATTTCATAAAGACAAATGCATAGTGAAACATGGTGAAGATAAAGTTCTCTCAAGTATTCGGTCATCAGACAACTGCTACCTGCTAGAACAAGAAGTGAAATGTCTGAGTTCAAAACAAGGTGAAGGAACTTTGTGGCACAGAAAGCTCGGCCATAACAGCTACAAAACCCTGGTAAAAATTACCAACGTGAAGGCAGTATGAGGTATGCCTACACTCAGAAGCAAATGGAATTATGTGCAGACTATGCCAACAAGGTAAACATATTCGATCTCCCCACTCTCCCGTTCAGTATATCACTACCTCAAGGAAACTTGAATTACCGCATATGGATTTGATGAGTCCAGTCAATACGCCTAGTGTGAGTGGTAAGAAGTATATTTTCGTGTGCGTTGATGATTTTTCTAGATGCACTTGGGTGGCTTTTATAAAATAAAAAAAATGATATTGTGGATGTTTTAAGAAGTCTGGTGATAAAATTGCAGACAGAGAAAGGAAGTCCAGTAGGAAAGATTGTCAGAATTCGTAGTGATCATGGCAGGGAATTTGAAAATTCTCAGTTCAGTGATTTCTGTGATGAACTTGGAATTCAACATGAATTCTTTGCACCAATCAAATCTCAGCAGAATGACATTGTGGAAAGGAAGAACATGACCCTTCAAGAGATGGCTTGAGTCATGCTAGCCGAGAAGGGGATCCACAAAAAAATGGTGGGCAGAAGCTATAAATACAACGTGCTATACGATAAATCGTATGTATCTTCGCCCATTCACAAGCAAAAAATCATACGAGATTTAGAAGGGCGTGAAGCCAAATGTCTTCACGTGTTTGGAAACGTGTGTTACACTCTCAAAGATAGAGAACAACTGGCAAAATTTGACATCCGTAGTGATGTTGGGATTTTTCTTGGATATTCCGTGAACAACCGGGCTTATTGTGTTTACAATCTTCGAAAAAATGCTCTTATAGATTCGATAAATGTCATTGTGGATGATTCTGACGAAAAACAAGTATCAAGTGAAAGAGAAAGATTAACTAGATGTAGTCTATGTTCCAACACAGAACAGTTAGCCTGACCGGCCAGAACATGTTGAAACATCTAAACAACCAGACAGTACTGATAAACCTGAAGAAGTCGAGTATGTTGGAACATCATCTCCCACTGTAACACCACATGTTTTAACACAGGTGCAACCAGAACCAAGCATAAGGAGAACTTGATCAATCTCTTGGGTATACTATAGAGAACTAGCAGAGGATTACAATGTTTCATCTCTCTCATTGAACCCAATAACCACAAGGAAGCTCTACTTGATGAATATTGGATTGCGCCAATGCAAGAAGAACTTGGGAAATTTGAATGCAATGATGTATGGTATCTCACTCCTCATTCTAAAGGTGTAAACGTTATTGGCACCAAGTGGATTTTCAAGAACTAATATGAAGCTGATGGTCAAATTACTCAAAATAAAGCAAGGATGGTTGCTCAAGGATACACTCAGGTTAAATGAGTTGATTTTGATGAGACATTCGCACTAGTTGGCAGGTTAGAATCTATTCGGATTTTACTTGCTATTGCTTGCACTATGAATTTTACTGCGTACCAATTGATGTCAAAAGTGTCTTTCTGAATGGTGATGTTAATGAAGAAGTATATGTCGAACAACCTAAAGGATTCAAAGATCCTCACTACCCCCATCATGTGTATCGACTCAAGAAGGCCTTGTATGGTCTCAAGAAAGCACCAAGGGCATGGTATGAGCGACTTACAACCTTTCTTATGAAGAAAGGTAATCGTCGAGAGGGAGTAGATCACACTTTATTTGTACTGGAAAAATCATCAAAAATTTTGATTGCCCAAAGTTATGTTGATGATGTTGTATTTGGCTCTACTTCACCATATATGGTACATGATTTTGTAACCTTGATTCAAGCTAAGTTTGAGATGAGTATGGTTAGAGAACTAACATACTTTCTAGGACTTCAAGTAAAGCAGGAAAAGAAGAGCTTGCTTATAAATCAAAGTAAGTATGTATTGAACTTGGTGAAGAGATTTGGTTTTAAGCAATTCTCAAGCTATTTGGACACTTAGGGAGCCACATACAAACTGGTAAAAGATAAGAAAGGTGTTGGAGTTGATAAAAAATTGTACACGAGTATGATTGAGGGTCTATTGTATCTGACTCCAAGTTGACCAATTATTTGTTTCACCATATGAGTATGTGCTAGATTTCAGGCGGACCTTAAGGGATCTCACTTGATGGCAGTTAAAAGAATAATTCAATATGTTAGTAGAACTTCTGAGTATAGTATATGCTATTCTAAAAATTAAGACTTTAATATGATTGGGCACATTGATTTTATTGGGCTAGTAATGCAGCTGATCGTAAAAGCACGACAAGAGGATATTTCTTAATTGGAATGAATTTAGTATCTTGGTTTTGTAAGAAACAAAATTCGATCTCATTATCAACTGCTGAAATTGAATATCTTGCTGCTGGAAGTTGTTGTGCACAATTGTTGTGGATGAAACAAATGCTGAATGATAATGGAATTCAAGGAGAACCACTTAAGGTGTTGTGTGACAACAAAAGTGCTATTGAAATATCTAAAAATCCATTCAAGCACTCTCAAACTAAGCACATTTATATAAGGCACAATTTTATTCAATTATATTGTTGAAAGGAAGGAATTGGTGGTTGCCTATATTCCAACATCTGAGCAATTTGCATGTATTTTCACTAATTCATTGGACACTTATACTTTTGAGCTCTCCAGACAATACTTAGGTATATGTAATATGTGAGGTATTTATTTAAAGCTTTTAATTAGTTGTAGTATTTTTTTCTTTTTTTGTGTATAGAAAATTAGAAAAACACAAAAAAAATTAGAAAGCAAATATTTGAACAAAAAATAGAAGTTGTGGAGTCATGTTGGAAGTTCAAGATGTTATGACATGAGTTGACAAGTGGGAAAATGAAATCATGACTTATTTTGGAAAGGGAAAAAGGGATGCACGACTAATGAGGTGAAAACGGGGGAGAGTTACTCTTAATTCAAAATTTTATTCCATCTCTCCATCTTCCCTCTATTTTCGGATACCATACCCTTGTCTCTTGCTATTTTTAAAATTTTGGAAGCCTTTGTTGAGAGAGAGATTCTTGCCAATATACTTGGGATGACTTTGCCGAATTGAGATCATCATAACCCGCAGAAGCTGAATTGTGTTAAAACACAAATTCCTTTACTCTCAAACTCTCTTCCCGCAGCTTCTCTGTACCTCAAAAAAGCTATAATGGCCGAAAGAAGAAGCCAAGAGAGCTCATCCATGGAAATGGTACTTTTCAATGGCAAAGGTAATATGCAACATCCTCCAATCAAGACCATGTCCTCTCACCAAAAGATAATTGGTCCCGATGCACCTCCTATTTGTCTACATGATATGAATTTTAATTCCTTGGATGAATTGTTTGAGAGGGTGAAATAAAATAGGAGAACCATAGATTTATCTTGGTTAAAACACTTGAAAGGGAAGGTTCTGGATGTGGATATTCAGGAACTATTAACCGGAGACGTAGGAGATATCGATGAAATACAAGATTATAATCCTGTTGCACCTCCTATTTGTCTACACGATATGAAGTTTGATTCCTTGGATGAGTTATTTGAGAGGGTGAAATAAAATAGGAGAACCATATATTTATCTTGGTTAAAAAACTTGAAAGGTTCTGGATGTGGATATTCAGGAACTATTAACCAGAGACGTAGGAGATATCGATGAAATAAAAAGATTACAATCCTAGGCCATTGAGAGGAGCTTATGTCATTCATAATGGTAAGGATATGTTCAATGTTTACTCCTATGCACCTGGCCCTAACAGAGTTAGGATTGAAGAGATAGAGGATTCTGAGGTTGAGGAACATGAGGAGGTTAAATTCACAAATAGGCTGCAACTGGTTCCCTATGATGCTATGTCAGCCAAGAGGAATGAGGAGCTTAGGGAGTTGAGACCTCATATTATTATGCTGACAGACAATGAGGAGGATGAGAGTGTAGGGTATGTTCCAACACAGAAAGCATAGTGAGAAGCTACAAAGGATATGGAAATTGATGAGCCTGAATTAGGGTCACATATGTTGATATGGATGATCAAGATTAGCAGTTTGATGACTATACAGGTAGTGCTTATAATGATGTGGAGTACTCACACATAGAACAGACTGGGGGGATGAACTTGTATGAGCAGCCAGAGTATGTTGGAACACAAGATACAACTGAAACTGAGCTTGGTGATGCCGAGACCGTGCAGACAGTGCATGTTCTAACACAAGATCCGAACCTTACCTACTCCAGTGATGAATTCTTGGATGAATTCAACCAGACCAGAGTGAAAAGAAGAAAGAGAAAAGAGATAGCACCCGAGTCATCACAACCAGCAAAGAAAAGCAAAAAAAGTACTCTTGAACCCAAGAAGAAGACAACTCTTCATGCACCTCTTGTAAGTGATGCTATCTCAACCATGTTTTATGATGCTAACTGAGAGGATATGTGGGAGGTAATCTCTAAGAGGAAGATTATTCCTGAGAGATCAGTAGATTTAGAGACATACAAGAAGAGTGGATTTTCCGATTTTGTGGAGTTTATAGGGTTAAAGAAAGCTTCCACTATGTATGAGGAGTATAATAAGCAGCTGGTTTGTGAAGCGTACAATAATTGATGGTTGGAAATTTGGATGCTGAATCCCCCTGGTATAATAGGTTGTATGTGAGAGGTGAAATTATCAATTTTTCTGCCAGGAAGATTAACCGATTGTTGGGGCTGAAAAATCAATATTTTGATGGGGTATTTTCCGAGGAGATGGAGGTCACATATGATAGATTCTAGCTGAGATATCTGGGGGTTTTAAGATAGAGTGGCTAGCAACTAGTATTCTCAAGCATCTTGTTTATCCTCCATGCTTTTTGGTCTCTATTAAATAGCAGTAAACTGTTGGATGCCCTCAACAAATACCACTGCCTTCACCAAGGAAATGACTAAACTGTTGTACAATGTTGGAACACAAAAACTTGTCAACTTGGGGCTATTTATTAAGGAAAGCATTATGAGACATGCCATAGCTCCCAAGGCTAAGCATGCTCTGGTATACCCATGTCTTATCACTGCTTTGGCTAGGAGTGAAAATGTGAAGGATTATATTGAAGATGAGATTGAGACAGTTGAATCTCTCAAGCCTAACAAGAAGACATTGAGATGCGACAGATGAAAGATCTCCCTTGGAATCTCGAGGCCTCAACTTTGACCGTGGATGATAAAAAGGCTAGGATTGCAACGATGGAAGCTAAGTTGGGAGCCTTGACCATACAGATTGCTGTCTTGGAAGCTGAGAAAGCTAAGATTGAGGGGGGGGGGGGGGGCTCAATTGGAAGCACATATGTCTGCTCCTGAACATGATTGAAGTTTTTGCACTAGCTATGTTCCAACATAGATCAGTTGATGGTTTCAGGGGGAGCGGATATTTTTTTTTGTTGATTTATTTTTGTGTTTTTATTTCCTTTGGGATATTCATGGCCATGGGGCAAAAATATTTTGGAGTTTTTTGGATATTATTTTTGAGGGTTATGTAATCTGAATATTATTTCTTTATTTCTGGTTTTCTTGTGGTATTTTTCTGAATTTAGATTCTGTACTCACTATATGTTGCAACATGATGGGAATTCTGGAGGTAACATGATTTTTCATGATTTATAGTTGGAATTTTTTCTATGTGTTCTAATATCCAAAATGGATGGGTCCACAAAATGCTAAAGGGAGAGATTGTAAAGTTACGTGGATTACATTGATTATTTAGTTGTCACTTGGGAACTAATTTGGAAAAGAAAAACTTTCCATGTTGGAATATACGAAAAGCTAAAGTCTAAAAGGATTTAGTTGATTGGTGATTTTGCATGAATATTGATTTATGGAAGATAGATGATTCCCTAATATATTAGTTTAGGCGTGTGTTTGAAGCATACTGGATTTATGAAAAATCCCTACAACTATGGAATTGGATCTACGTATATTATGAGATATTTGAGATAAAGAAAATCTCTTTATTTATGATATTTTGATATGCTTCAGAAGCAGATAAGGAATGAGAATATTTTGGAGATAATGTTGGAGAGTTCCAATATGTTAATGAACTATTTATAGAGGACATCGCAACTGTATAACTCACGAACTTAATTACGAAAATCTGAACATAGATTTTCTATCTTTTCGAGAGTTCTGCGAGAGCCAGCATACATATGTTCCAACATACTGTTGCTTGTTGATCAAGTTCAGATTCGTATACCTTAATTCCTCACATGGAGGAGATCTAACGTCGCCGAGTTTTGAGGTTGAAGGGAGTATGACAAGGCATATCGGTAGTTAGGGGAACTAGCAGAATTCATGAGTCATAATTGGATAAGATAAGTACAATTGTATGGCGTACTTTGTACTGTATATTTTTCATTAGTAGATTCATTCTGAATTGGGCTAGGCCCCACAGATGTAAGGGGATTTCACCGAACTGCGTAACCAAGTCTTGTGTGTTTATGCTTTATTTTATTACATACTTGGTTAGTTAGGTTATATTGGAACACATTAGTACTAATTGAATTAATCAGGTAAAACCAAATTTCACCGATAGTGGTGGAGCTGAAGTTTTCGTAAGCTGGAGTAACGTCAGAGCTCTGGTTGATGGCGGAACAGGGCTTCGTTGTTAGGCATGATGATCTCATTGGTGATATCGTGTCTGATGATCTTATTGGTGATATTTCAGTGTCTAGCGATAGAGTTATGAGGATTTTAGTCAAAACGAATCTTCAATATATGCACATTGAAAAAAAATTTTAGAGCGAAGTACATATATTACCTTACACAATCCACGAAAGTGCACATATAACCCTGTGATAATTGAAAGTGCAAATATAACCCTAAATAGTTTGTTTATGTACAAATATAACGTTTTCCGGCAGTTTGAGGCCAGATTATAATGCAAAGACCAATTTACCCCTCTAAATAAATAAAATAATAAAATAATAAAATAAAAGATGATACTACCCCTAATCCAAAACCCTAACCCATCCCACCTCTTCTTCTCCTTCTGCAAAACCTCCTCGGCGGCCACCCACCATCTTCCAACCGACGAGGACAACTTCCTCCACCTCATCTCCAACCTCTGCCTTGCCGGCGAAGACCTCTTCCGCCGCCTCTCTCGCGCCCCCCTCTTCGAGCCGATGCCAATCACTCCGGTGCTCACCTCTCCGAGAACAGAGCAGTGCGTGATACAGTAATAGGTTAATGCACGCGCTGCCTTCTTCCCCCTGTCTCCGCCATCGATTTTTCGAGAGAGAGGCTAGAATGTTATGTGATATTCATACTCAGATTAAGGAATCTAAAAAAATTCTAATTTTTTGGTGTCAGCAAGTTTGGCAATCCTCGTCCGCTACTCTGCTGTTGGGCCTGGCCGTGGTGTGGCAGTGGCGGCGTGGCAGCGCTGAAGGAATGTGTATTTCTTTTGTCCAAACATGGAATCATGTTAAAAATCACGAACGACGCTGAAGGAATGGGGAATGTTTTTGGTTAAAAATCATGGAATCGGGTCAACGTGGGAGAAATTTGTGGTACGGGTTGGGGGAAAAACGACGAGAGTTTCACGGTCGGCGGCGAAGGGGTGAGGCAGAGGAGGAGATGAAGCGGAGGAGATGAGAATAGAGACAGCGGGATTCTGCTATCAAGAGATTGTAGAAGTCAGAATTTTGAACAATCAAGTGATCGAAGAAATTTAGTTTCATATTCAGTTTTTGAACAATCAAGTGATTGAAGAAATTCAGATTGCAAAAGTCCAAATCTAGTGTCAAAACATCACATTGTTAATTCAGTTGATCAAGCAATCACACTTCAAAAATTTTCCGGCGATTTTGCTGAATTTTAAAAGGACGATGAGGCGGAGGTGGAACCCTAGCGGTGGGAGGTGGTGGCCTGGAAGGTGGTGGTGGACCGGTGGCGCAGCGCAGGGGTGGTGTTTAGCTGGGGGACGGGGCATTTTTTGTCTTTCAAATTTTTGCTTTAGGATGAAAGGATATTTTGGTAATTTTTGGTCTGACAATGATCGGAAATGGCCAGTCAATGTCGAAATGCAGTGTTTAGGGTTGTATTTGCACTTATGTAAGGTAGTTAGGATTATATTTGCACTAAAAATTATCTCAAAGTTATATCTGCACTTTATCAAATATATATAGTTATATTTGCATATTTCCAAAAAAATTAAGACTCATATTTTGAAAACGGTAGTTACGAAATCATTTTTCCGAATAAAACAAAAATAAAAACAGATTAAGGAGTTCATCATATATGGCTAGCCCGGAATATATTCTGTTTGAAATTTGGACGATGACATTTTGTATACGGAAGAATGTATGATGCAAGTGGTCCCATACACATCTTGATTATTTCCTACCTTGCTGTGATATTATAAATTATGTGTAAAAAATAAAGAGTCCGACTCTTGAAATACCGTCTTTCCATAAGTCATGGAAAGATCATGGTTTAAATTGCTATTTAGAAGTGTGACAATTGAAGAGTCATTGTAACTAGTATAATTCTAATGGTCATTACATTAATTAGGAGTTTTATGGAGCTTACACTAGAAACTTCCTTGTAACTATAAATATTCTATCTAATCCTAATGAAGACTTACTTTGGGAAACTATTCTAACATGGTATCAGTTTTGCCTTAGTCGATCCATATTTCCTACACCCTATATTAGAGGCCGCCGCCTCTCTTCCCCCTTTTTGCAAAATTTTCATCTTCATATCCCTCATTTTTCTTTCTTTTTGCCGATCAAATCCATGGCTTCCGATACTTCTTCGGACAAGCTTTCTTACAACACTTTAATTTATATGCTTACGGTCAAGCTCTCTTCCTCCACCTATTTAACTTGGAAGCGTCAAGTTACGTTCTTCGTCCTCAAGGAACTTTCGGTCATCTCGACGGCACCACCCCGTGTTCGCCACTTCCGACTCTGCTATCGGAGGCTTCTTCCTCCTCCAATCCGCTCTCTCCCGGTGATGACAAGGCTGCCCAGGATTCTTTTCAAGCCTCCAAAGCTTCTTATGATGCTTGGATTTCGGAGGATCAACGACTTTGTGCCTTGCTTTACTCTTCACTCACTCATGAAGCTATGAATGAGGTTTCTCATTGTGAAACTGCCAAGGAGATTTGGGATACTTTTGCCTCCGCCTATCAACATCGCAACGCCTCTTCCTCCATAAGCCTTTGTCAACAGGCTTCACTCACACGTAAAACGGGTTCGATTCATGACCTTCATCTTACTCTTAAATCTATATTTGATCAACTTTCTGTAATGGGTGAACCCGCTTCTAATCGTGATAAGATTACTTGGTTTCTTACTGCTCTTGACCATGAGTTTAAGGAATTTAGTGCCCCTCTTATTAATCGTGTTCCTTTACTGGATTATATGGATGTGGTTGATCAGGCCAAAGGGAATGAATCTTTTTTACAAAATTTGGAGAAAATGCAATCTTTATCTGTCCAAGAGGTTCCTACTGTCGGTCATGTAGCATTCCAGGCGACCACTGTCGAGGCAGACGGGGGCGCGTTTGCCCACGCGCCGACTGGAGACGCGCGTGGCGGTGGCGCGTGGCGGTCACGCGCTGCTGGAAATGGCCATTCCGGCGGCCGGTGTTCTGGCAGAGGTTCCTGGCATCCTTCTCAGCAGTACCGTCAACCCAAATTTGGTGGTGGTGGCTCCCCTATTCAATGTCAACTTTGTTGGAATTTCGGTCATGCTGCCGGTCAATGCTACAACCCCGCACCTCGTCCGGTGGCTCAAGCTCATGTTGCACAGCAGGTTCCTCAAGCTCCAGTGATGCAACCCACTTTTCTTACTGCACCATCTTCCACTGTGCCGAATTGGTATGTTGATTCCGGTGCGTCATCTCACATGAGCTCCTCAGCCTCAAACCTTGAGAGCGTCACTCCATATATCGGTAACTCTCCTGTCTCTGTTGGTAATGGTGCTCATATATCTATCTCTGCTATTGGTGATGCTCAAGTGACTCCTTCTTTGCGATTGTGTGATGTTTTGGTTGTGCCACAAATTACAAAAAAATTATTGTCTATTAGCAAACTTACACGGGATCTTGGTGTTCTTATCACATTTGATGATCGCTCCTTTATTATTCAGCACAAAGTCACCAAGGCGATCATGGGGCGAGGTCACAGTGAGAATGGTCTTTATGTCTTGGATCGTGGTGAAGAGGCACTTTTATCTTTTGTTAGGCATAATAATAATCGAGCATCTTTTGAGATTTGGCATGCTCGTTTGGGACATGTGTCCAACAACATTATTTCTCTTTTGAAAAAGAATGGTTTTTTATCGGTTTCTTCTTTGTTGCCTAAGCCGAGTCTTTGTGAGCCTTGTATGATGGCAAAGGGGCAGAAATTATCTTTTGTTGAAAATTCGAGACGTGCTAAGAATGTTCTTGAGTTAATTCATTGTGATTTATGGGGGCCTTCACCAGTTTTATCTCGGAATGGATTTTCTTTTTATGCTATATTTGTGGATGATTATTCTCGCTTCTCCTGGCTTTATCCTCTTCGCCGGAAGTCTGATTTTGTTGATATTTATTTTCAATTTAAGGCGCTTGTGGAGAATCTCTTCTCTTCTCGCATCAAGGTTTTTCAAAGCGATGGTAGTACCGAATTTCTCAACAATCGATTGCACTCTCACTTTGCCGCCAAAGGCATTCATCATCAGGTCTCTTGTCCTTATACACCCAAGCAAAATGGCCGAGCCGAGAGAAAACATCGTCATATAACCGAAATGGGTCTCACTATGCTTTTTCATTCCAATATGCCGCTTTCTTATTGGGATGCTTCTTTTGCCACAACTGTGTACACTATCAATCGCCTACCCACTCCTGTGCTTGGTGGTGTTTCGCCTTTTGAATTACTCTTTGGACGTCCTCCTATCTACTCAAATTTCCATCCGTTTGGCTGTCGGGTTTATCCATATGTTCGTCCTACTGCAGCCCATAAGCTTGCTCCTCATAGTATTCCATGTGTTTTTCTTGGCTACAGTGCTCATTACAAAGGCTTTCAATGCTTGGATAGTACCACAGGTCGTATCTACATGTCTCGCCATGCTCGTTTCGATGATACATGTTTTCCATCCTCAAGCATATCGCCCGTGGCTCAGTTCTCCTCCTTGGATGTCTCTTTCTTTATTGATCCGGATCTCCCTACTCTATCTTTTTCGAGTGCTACTACTAAGGCCTCTGCCTCATCTTTGGGTGCCTCCCCTCCAGCTTCCAGTACTCAGCCTTGCTCGGTGTGTCTGACTTCACAGCCTCCGTCAGTATCTACTACCACCTTTGTTCCCGAGCTTCCTCTTTCCGAATCCTCTCTGCGGATTTCTTCTCCTCCGTCGGCACACTCTTTTTCCTCGGATTCCTCCTCTGATGCTCCCATTTCTCCTCAGCATGTTCCTCGCACTCATCAGATGGTTACTCATTTACAGGATGGCACTCGGATTGCTCGTAATCTTGGACCTGATTTTGAGGTGACTGGTTTGGTAGCTCAACTGCTTACTCAGCATGAACCCCGTGATTATAGGGCTGCTCTTCGTGACCCTCAGTGGGTCTCTGCTATGGATGAGGAGATCGGTGCTCTAAGGCAGCAGCAAACATGGGATTTGGTACCACGCCCGGCTAATGTTAATGTTGTTGGTTCAAAGTGGGTCTATCGCTTGAAATACCGACCAGACAGTTCTATTGATCGATACAAGGCTCGATTGGTGGCTCAGGGATATTCTCAGATTCTGGGTTTTGACTTTGATCACACTTTCAGCCCTGTGATCAAGGCCGCTACTGTTCGTACTGTTCTTGCTATTGCTACTATGAGGAAGTGGCCTCTTCATCAGCTTGACGTCAAGAATGCCTTCCTAAATGGGGTTCTTGCTGCTCCTGTGTATATGGCTCAACCAGCAGGGTACAAGGATCTTGTGCATCCTGATTATGTCCGTCGCTTACGAAAGGCTATCTACGGCCTCAAGCAGGCTCCTCAGGCTTGGTTTAACCGATTCAGTTCCTATATTCGGGGACTTGGTTTCTCATGTAGCTTGTCCGACACATCTCTGTTTGTGTTCTCTCGTGGAACTGTTCTTCTCTATCTTCTTGTTTATGTGGATGATATCATTCTGACTGGGAATGATTCTGTGGCTATTCGACAGTTCATTGCCCATACTGATAGTGAATTTTATATCAAGGATCTGGGTTCCTTAAACTATTTTCTTGGGCTTGAGGTCACTCATACCTCTACTGGCTTGTTTTTGGGGCATGCCAAATATGCTCGGGATATCCTTCGTCGTGCCGGTATGACTGATGCTTCTCCGGTTTCGACACCATTTCTGCCTTACTCCCAACTTCATAGCAGCCCTAGTGTTCCATTTGCTGATCCAAAGCTTTATCGATCTCTGGTGGGGGCTCTTCAGTATCTCACCATCACTCGTCCTGATTTGGCTTTTGCAGTTAATACAGCCAGTCAGTTTCTTCAGGATCCTCGGGATGATCATTTCTCTGCGGTTACTCGCATTCTTCGTTACCTCCGTGGTACTCTTCACTGTGGTCTTACCTTTAGTTCGGATGGTGTCCCTGAGGTTTTTGCCTATTCAGATGCGGATTGGGCTCGTTGTCTGGAGACTCGTCGTTCCACTTATGGCTATGCTGTCTTTCTTGGTGGTAACTTGGTCTCTTGGAGTGCGAAGAAACAGCCCACGGTTTCTCGTTCTAGTTCAGAGTCTGAATATCGCGCTTTGGCTAATACACCTGTGGAAGTTGCTTGGCTCACCAATCTCCTTCGTGACCTTTGTTTTCCCCTCTGCCGGTCGCCGCTCTTGCTTTGTGGCAACAACAGTGCTATCTTTCTGGCTGAGAATCCGGTTGCTCACAAGCGTGCCAAGCACATTGATATTGATTATCATTTTCTGCGCGAGTTAGTTGCTCATGGCAAGATTAGTGACATTTTCACCAAAGGGCTGAATCGCACCTTGTTTGAGTTCTTCCGTTCCAAACTCCGCATTTCGATTAATCCGATGCTTCGCTTGAGGGGGGGTGTGACAATTGAAGAGTCATTGTAACTAGTATAATTCCAATAGTCATTACATTAATTAGGAGTTTTATGGAGCTTACACTAGAAGCTTCCTTGTAACTATAAATATTCTATCTAATCCTAATGAAGACTTACTTTGGGAAACTATTCTAACAAGAAGAAATAAAGATAAAATTTTTGAGTTCCATTAATTGGGTCATAAACTTTATAACTACTCCATGTTGCACAATAAATTTTTTAGTATTACAACTAAAATCTCTTACCTTTTTATTACTCTAATTAAACCTCATATTTCTATAAACCTACGAAAAGAGAGTTTTTTTATCCAAAACTAAAATTAAAATATTATTATATAAAAATGTATATTTTGTAATAAAATTATTTGGCAAAATCTTGGGAAAGACCATCTTTCCTTAGGTTTATGGAAAGACAGGGTTTGATTAAAATAATAAAAGATAAAAGGTTTTAGTTGCAATATTAAAAAATTATTATGTAACATGTTGTAGTTATAATGTTTATAATCCAATTTATGCAACCCGAAAATTTTATCTTCATTTCTTCTAATTTGCACTTTAAACATTGACTTTTTCATGACTTATGAAAAACCGTATTTCAAGAGAAACACTCAAATTATTTTTATTTATACATGTATAATTTTAAATTAAGTATATACTTGTTTCAAAAAAAAAAATTAAGTGTATAACAGTTTCTCCCTTCTCTTCTTATATACTACTCGCTCCGTCCCACCTATTTTTGCACTTGTCATGATTCATTTAGTCAAACTTTGTTACTTAGAAAAGTAAATTTCAAATAATACATAAAATAATATATCATCATATGTGATATCATTAGAATCGTGTTAACATTTATTTTTATAATATTATTTTTTTATATTTTTAAATATGTACAATTATAAATATTAATGATCAAAATTAGTTCCAATCAATCTAAAAAAGTTAAAATTTACAGAAATAATCTGGACGGAGGGCGTAATAATATGCGCCCCACAACGCGTAGCCATATTATTGATGCGTCAATACTTTGTAATGCTGATGCTTCTCTCTATCCAAACGTCATTAGTTTATTGTTTTAGTCGTGCGGACTAGTCTCAAGCATGCATTCCCATTAAAAAGAAGAAATAAACGTCTTACTGGTCCCTTTCTAAGACAAAATTTCCGGTGTTTATGGAAATCATACACTAGTGCAGATAACCGAATACCTCCATGATTCTCCAAAAGACGTCAACAGTGCATTATTATATTATTTGGTAGTTAAAGTTATTAAATTTTGATCACATATTTAAATAACTATATGAGTAATGATATTATCGTATGAGATATTATTGAATTTATCGTTATATGTAGTTTCTAAACATCAAATTTTCATAAATCGTGAACGTCTATAATTACATATATTTACAATCATACATGTCTCTTGGGGACCGTAAAAAATATTCTGTGTAAATTGCTCCGGGACCGGGGAGTAGTACTTTATAGACATCTAATATTGTAATGAAAACATAATATATGCAGCCTTATGATTGCATATTTTAAACAAAACGTACGTATATCGTTTGACTACTCAAACTAAAATTTTATATAAAAATTTCATGTAGGTAATCATACAAATACGATTTTAAACATGAAACGAAGGGAGCACTCTTAAAAATATACTATATATTTTACATCCCTAGACCAAGAAAAAGGAAGAGGAAATACCGAAATGGGGTTAACAAGTGCAAATATACAATACAGCTAATTAATTTAAATTTTAGCTTAGTTAAATATAATCACTAATTAATAAATACTAAGACACTCGTAGAATAACGATTCATAATTTTTAAAAGGTCAATGAATATAATGATATAGGAGTATGCTGTTCAGATATTTACTGCGTTTTGACCGGCTAACAACTAATTTAAAATGTTAAATATGATTAATCATAGTATTAATAATCTTCCAATAGCATTTGCCAGTGTATGGTTTTAATTTGTTTGGGTTTATCAAAGTACTGGCGTAACGAAAATAACTTTGATTCTTTGATTGATACTTGTACAAATTTTGACTCCAACTAAGATTCACAAGAGACTAATCTTCTATTGATTAGTCTTCTAAATGCTATTCAATAAATGAAACCATAGACAAACGGTAAACGAATAAGCAAAGAATCGTACCAATAAAGAGAATTTTGTGTCCGATGTCATAATCAAGGTACCGTCTAATGGAACAGTTCGACTTCCTTGCAAATGCCGTAGTTTACTAGGCATCTTTTCGACATTACAACGATTGTAAAATCAGTTAACAAATCTTGAAGAATGTTCAACCTGAATTTTATTCGAGGGCTAGTCTGGATGAATATTTTCCAACAGGAAAACATGCTCTTCAACATATGTTACGATTTTGCTACTATTACGTAATACATACAGGTGAACAATCATTAACTCAGCGTGATAGGGTGTATGAAGCGTACCCTTAGAACGTGGAGTCTCATTCTGCCTTCCGCAGTGGGGTCCACCTGGAACACCAACCGCTGTTCTTCCAACCAAGTCCTTTGTAGAATACACGTTGATCTCCTCAGTGCCGTACCTTTGAACAATGGAGGCATCAGGCCCACTACGCTTATGAACATAATCCTTGAAAACAACCATGTGACGCCAAAGGGATACATCTAATGCTTTCCAACAGGCCTACACATACGTATCTCCCTAACCAAGTGTACCACTAGGTGCACCATGATGTCAAAGAATGATGGGGGAAAATACTTCTCCAAATGGCATAGAACAAAAACAACCTCTGGATCCAATTCATCTAGCTGTTGCCTGCTAATATTTTTCCTGCATATCGAGTTGAAGAAGAAACACAAGCGCATAATTGAAAATCTAACTTCCTCTTCCAAACACCCACAGATTGCAATGAGCAAAAATTGTTACATAAGGACATGACAATAATGTGATTTCAAAGCATTAAAACACAACTCATCATTCACAAACCGACTAACATTAAAGGGGTAACCAGACGGTACCTTCATTCCTTGGATGCTCTCACACACCGATCTCCTCTCAGCAACTGACAGATTGTAAGGAGCGGGGGGCAGGTACGTTCACTTCTCTCTTACCTGTGGTGCCAAATCCAACCGTATACCAAGGTCCACTAAATCTTTCCTTGCATTCAAGCTATCCTTAGTCTTCCTGGGAATGTTCAAAAGCGTTCCAATTAGACTCTCACAAACGTTCATTTCGATATGCATAACGTCCAAACAATGGTGAACCTCCAAATTTTCCCAGTACGGCAAATCAAAGAAAATTGACCGTTTCTTCCACGGTCCGTGTACAACCCCACCACCTTTTGATAACTCATTACCAAGAAAAACATTCAATTTCTTCACCTTGTTGTGAATAGCTACACCGGTCAAAGGTTTGGGTGCCTTTCTCCTCTTCTTCCCACCAACGAATGCACCACGTTATCCCGCAACTTGTGCTTCACCGAAAGGAATTTATAGTGACCCAAATAAATAGTTTTACGTCCATTTCTCAACTGATGGTAATCTGTCTCATGCTCACAAATTGGGCAAGCCTTGTGACCCTTGACCACATACTTGAAAAGTTTACCACATGCCGGAAAATTATTTATGGTACAAAAAAACATTGCCTTCAATATAAAATCTTCACCACTAAAACCATCAAGCATTAAGGCGCTAACCGACCAAAGCACCTTCAAATCTTCTATCAAAGGGGCAAGATAAGTGTCTATGTCATTTCCAGGTTGTTTCGGGTCTGAAATCATGACGGGCATCAACACATATTTTCTCGTCATGTATAAGTACGGGGGAAGATTGTAAATGGCAAGCATAACCGGCCACGAACTGTGTTTTGAGGACATATTCCAAAATGGGTTCATACCATCAGTACACAAAGCAAATCTCAAATTCCTAGGTTCGGATGCAAACTATGGATACATCTTATCAAATTTCTTCCACTAGTCTGTGTCAGCCGGGTGTTGAATCGTATCATCATCTTTACAACCTCCCCTATCAACGCACCATGTCAAGTTCTTTGTATCCTTTTCATTCTTAAACAACCTTCTCAACATCGGAATAATCGAAAGATACCACATACATTTGGCGGGAACCCACCTCCTTACCGATACAACATGCTCTCCACCGACAACCACATTTCTCTTCTTCTTATAATGCGACACATTACCTTCTGGAAAAACAATCTTATCCTTGAGGTCATCTCTATATAGGACACAATCATTTAGACAAGCATGTATCTTTTCATACTCCAATACCATTGGGCACAAAATTCTCTTAGCTTCATAAAGGTTATCAGGAACCCCATTACTGGGTGGAAACTTTTCATCCAAAAACTTAAGAAATTTATTTATGTTAGTATCACGCCATGACCCTACACCTTTCAAATTAAACAACTCCACCAAACACGACACAACTATGTCTTTCTTCTTGCAACCGGGATACAATAGTGTATCCTTCTCACCAAGGAAGTTAGCCAAAACCTCGGGCCTCTCTCTAAACTCATTAACAACCTCCTCACACATGTCATCCAACTTAGCATCCCCATAACACTCCCCCTCACTAGTAACTCTCACTTCCGGTGGTGATTTTTCTCCATGAAAGGTCCACACAATAATCTTTTGCGAACCCCCAGCTATACAAATGGAATTTCAGCATGTCCTTCTTATCAGTACGAATTCGGTTTCCACAATCATTACAGGGACATAATATTCGCTTCTCTCGACTAAAAGCATGCTCCAAGAACTCATCCACAAACATAATATATTCATCGCTCATCCTACTAACTTTGGCATACACATTCTTATGCACCCAATACAACTCTGCATATCAATAAATGTCCAACAATCAAACTTCAACACATTTAATACAATAGAATTTTTCATGACGACTTCATAGTCATCCAACATCATAAATGCACAATATACACCAATATTCCACATTATAATTACAACATTCTTAACATATCCAACACTATAAGAATCAAAAGTCATAGCATTATAACTACAACAACCTAGAGAATAAATCACAAATTAATATCAACAATTCTACCTCAATCACCATCAAATGATCAAACTTAAAACGTAAATATCTCTACTACCAAAACCACACATGAAATCATTAATATCAATAAATGTAATTCATTGTGGAGAATCCAATGCCTTCATCAACCAAAAAACATCATTAATGAACCTCTTTTTCCAAAATTCCTAGTTTTAACCCGCTAAAAAAGGCGGCAGGTGAGCATTTAATGCAATTTTTTACACTGGTATTAAAACTTTACCGGTGCGTATGTAACTCCTACACCGGTAAAAACAATCACCAGTGTAGATATTTAGCTTATTCCCACGTATTTTTTTGCTTCTGCACCGATAAGTTCATAGTACCAGTGCAAAAATGAATAATTTTGGCACCAAATTACTAAAAAAAGAAAATTTCTCTGCACCGATATTAAGAAAATACCGGTGCATGTGTAATTTCTACACCCGGTCTACTAGTAACCAGTGTACAAATACAGCCTTTTCCCGAATCTTTTTTATTTCTACACCGGTATGTTCTGGTTATTGATTTAAAAATTTGTCCTCTTGGCCCCAAATTACTAAAAAAAGGAAATATGTACACACCGGCAATCGTTTACCAGTGCACATGTAAGCAAATGCATCGGTCATAATCACCAATATAGATAATACCGGTGCAATTTTTTTGAAAATGTACACCGATAGAATCAACACCGGTGCAAAATTAGGTGAATTGTACACCGGTTGACAGGATACCTGTGCGTATGTAATTATTTACACCGGTACTAATGTTAACATGACAAATACCGGTGCAATTGGTTACATACGCACCGATATACCTATTCTCATGAATTTATACCAGTGCGTATGAACTTGTTTTCCAGTAGTGCTGGATTTTTAACTTCATGAGCTGTTCATTTTTATTTTTGTTGCTTTAGAGATTGATTAAGACTGTGTATAGGAAACTCTGTGAGATGGTGGCTGATATTTGAATATTGCGATCGGCTTCCATTGATTCGAGCCAAACTAGCCAGAAGTTAACGCAGTTTTTGATCATTTACTTTATGATGTACCCCTTTGATGCAATTTCTATTTGCACAAATTTATAAATTTGTAATTTGATCTTTAACGCATTTACGATACCCCTTTGTGGCAACTACTGTAAGCCTTCGGGAAACTAATGTAAGCCTTCGGGCAACTGAATGTAAGCCTTATAAATTTGTAATTTGATCTTAAACGCATTTACAATACTCCTTTGTGGAAACTGCTGTAATCCTTCGTGCAACAGATTTAAGCCTTCGGGCAACAGATTTAAGCCTTCGGGCATTTTAACCAACCTTTTGGCAATATATGAGTTTAATAAAAATGGAAGGACACCCTCCAAACCCCGTCTACGATGGGTTGAATTTTAGAATTAGGAAGAAAACCCTCTTGATGCGTCTCTGACAATCGACTGGTTCGTGTGCTTGAGTTCTTCTCGAATGAACCTGCAATAAAACTATCCATGGGGGTTCCAGGGGTCAACACTCCGATGCCTAAGTTAGTCCAAGCGTTTGATATGATTAAGACAAAATGAATGATAAGTGAATGCGTACATTGTATTTATACTTCAAGTCTTAAATAACGTTCTCCTTAGTTATCGCCCTTAATTACCCACGAATACGATAATTATGTTGGGGTATTAAATATTCTCTTAAATGGGTTGCCACATCTTTGGCCCAATGGCCTTCTTGGGCTTAACCTCTATCAAGAGCCCCCAGAAAAGTAGGTTCTCGACCTCAGAAGGCTAGAACGTCATGAAGGTCCTTCGAGGTCTCGAATGCATGAGACAGTTCGAGGACTTTGAAGATTCAAAATGAACCTTGCACTTCGTTGCTCGTGCCTTTAAGGGAGGGAATCTGGTTTTATAATCAACTCTGGCATTAGGATTCCAAAAGGCGCGCGCGTGTTGCACAACCGCGCGTATCACTGCTCCCTAAATAGATGTCAGAAGATAGAAAAGCAATTGTGTCTTTCTATAACCTTTTTATATTTCTAAGGCAATTACTATCTGCCATTTTAGCCCCTATTATTACCTCTTAACAGCTCTCCCTTCTTTCACCTTTCTCATTTGCAGGAACTTCATTTCTCTACTTCTCTCTTGAGTGATCTAAACTTTCATCACCTGTCCCAGAAAATTAGTAAGTACCCTCATCTCTATTCTTATTCTAATCTTTTCATTTTCTCACCTTACAATCATACCTCGGTCTGATGAGGGTTCCGTTTCCGAGAGAATTTTTGGTGAGTTAAGGGTAGGCAGGACGGGGGGTAGTACGCCAGGAAAAACTACTAGTGACTCGGAATGCACTTATTCTGAAGAACTCCGATACATTTCAAATCCTGAAGAAGGTATGTCTGATCAAATTGCTAAAAATCCCGGGGAAGAGAGGGTTTTCCCAGTGACAGATGTGCCTCCTCGAGAGCCCGTTGAGAAATGGCCACCAGGTATGGGCAAACCCTATATAAGGAGATCCCATACGAGTGGAAAAATTGGTCTACCCTCCTCCGAATCTAGAGCTCGAATTGGAAGGGGGGGGGGGTCAAATACATCTCTGGTCCCCAAGGAAATGACTCTTGAAGACATAGAGGAGAGGACATCCCGTGAGGTGGAGGAAGCACCCTCAAGAATGCCTTAGGTATCTTCTTTGGCTAAAGCCTCTCAAAAGAAGAAAAATGGGACTTATCAAAGGTTAAGGCTAAGGGACGCAGAGAGGGAGCCCCCAGTTCCAGTAGTGGGGAACGTTATCTTAAAGATTTTGGACTCGATCCCTCCTGGTCAACGTATAGCCCATATATGGAGCCACTTGTCGCGTCTCTGAAAACCGACTGGTTCGTGGGCTTGAGTTCTTCTCAAATGGACCTGCAATAAAACTGTCCCTGGGGGTTCCAGGGGTCACCACTCTGATGCCTAAGTTAGCCCAAGCGTTTGATATGATTAAGACAATGAATGATAAGTAAATGCATAACTTGTATTTATACTTCATGTCCTAAATAATGTCCTCCTTAATTATCGCCCTTAATTACCCACGAATGCGGTAATTATATTAGAGTATTAAATATTCTCCTAACTAGGCTATAACATCTTTGGTCCAATGTCCTTCTTGGGTTTAACCTCTATTAGTTTCTTGACCTCAAAAGGTTGGAACGTCATGAAGGTTCTTCGAGGTCTCGAATGCATGGGACAGTTCGAGGACTTTGAAGACTCGAATTGAACCTTGCACTTTGTTGTTTATGAAGTTTGGAAAAAAGGGGAATTATCAAAGGTTAAGGCTAAGGGACTTAGGCAGGGAGCCCCTAGTTCCAGTAGTGGGAATTGCTATCTCAAAGATTTTGGACTCGACCCCCCTTGGGCAATGAATAGCCCCATATGCTGATTTTCAACCCTTTTTAGAGGAAGATACCCCCCATAACCTCCTCGAAGAAAGATCACCCATTTCCCTCAGACATTTTTGCCACGAACTCACCTTTCCCTTTCTGCCCCCTTTTTCCAAACTTCTTAAACAATTCCAAATGAGCCATGCACAAGTCTATCCCAATGTCCCGGTGATCATCGTGATGTTCTTGAATCGATGTTATGCGTTTGGTATCAAGCCCAGATATAAGTTGCTCCGCTCGTTATACTTCGTGTCTTATAGTGGGCGGTCGACCGACATGATTGTCACTTTTACCAGCCGAGAGGCACATCACAAGGTTTTTGCAGTTCCTGGTAATTCGGGTATCTGGAGAAGCTGGAAGAAAGGATTTTCGTTTAATAGTAGGAGGTATCAAGTTCCCTCATGGAATTGGGCCATGCAAGTCGAGTCTCTTAAACCTGGGGAGTATATCTGTTCGGATGCCCTCGAGAGGGACATTCAATAGCTCCTTTCCAGCTCCCTTGGCTACAACCATTTCAACAATCCTAATTCCTGGATTGGCAGCTTTGCATTCCCTCCCACAATCTACGATGAGTATGTTTAAAAAGTACTCCGGAAGAATATCAGGAAGAGGGGAAGAGAACTTGAGGGCCCCAAAGAAGGCCCTCCCCTCGAGACTCTCGTTAGTGATTTTAGGCACTCAGAAGCCTCCAAATGTGCCTTAATAGAATTCTACTTCTCCTGTTTGTTGTATTGTTGAGTTTACTGTTACTGATGCTATCTCTATTTTTTTTCCAGTGGGTCTTTCTAGAGGCTTATGGAAACAGAAACCTAAGAAGTAGGGTCATGCTCCTCCCAAAGGGACCGATGCTTCCTCAAATCAGGCCTCCACTCTATCAAATCAGGCCTCTCTTCTCTCAATTCAGGCCTTCCCTCTTACAGTAGGAGGTGAAAGGCCTACTCCGACCATTGGTGATAGCGAGCCTCCTCACACTAGAAATGTTCGCCAAAAGACAAGGGCGAGTGGCAATAATGTTGGTAACACCTCCCCAACACCATTAATAGGAGCACATGGCGGTGAGAGCACCCATCAACATTCTCCACCCCCTTTGAATAATGATGCGCCCATATCCAGGTTTGAACATCATCTCTCGAGGATGGCCTCTACCCCTTAGGTTTTCCTCTGTTCCTTTTTAAAATTTATTCATCGTCATCTTTCCTTACATCAATCTAAGTTGAACTGTTTTGCTAGGCCTCTTGTTTTTTCCACAAGGCCACAGAGAAGATGGCGGCTTTCGTCTTCGCTTGCACCTCTAGCCGCAGTTCCCTCCAGGAAAAGTTCAGCAAATAAGATGCTGAGATTCTCGAGTTGAAGAAAGCCCTCGAGGAGAAGGATAGGATGATTGAGGAGAAGGATAGGGTGCTCGAGGAAAAACAAAAAAAATTCATGCTTTAGCTGTTTATAGACCTCCTAGGGGTGGCCAAAAATCTTGGTTGTAGTGAATTAGACAAAAAACTCCTGAAGCCAGAAGTGTTCGCCTCCCTATCCTAAGATCTTGCTAAGCAGATGGACGATCTAGTCAACCTAGAACTCGAAGCCACTTTGGGTGTGAAATGGGATGAGGCAATCAAGAATGATAGCCTTCGCCTTGCCCTAGTGGATTTCATTAAGTCTAAAGGGCAGCTCTTCACTGCTGAGGGGATTTGAGCGATACCCCTTTTCAGAGGATATAGGTGCTTCCCTCGAGCAGAATTCAACTGCTGCCCGAGTGGAAGAAATGATCGTTTCCACCTCAAAAGAAAATGATTCTAGGGTTTGTCCCTGATTGTAACTTTGCCAATTAGGGCCCCCAATTGTAACCTTGTTTTTCTTCTTTTGAGTATCAATATAAGAATATGTTTTTTGTCATGACTTATTGATTTTCCCTTTGTTTTCTTTCTGTAGTATAACTCATTGAAGAGAGTGTTAGAAGGCGCTTGTGAGGAGATTTTGAGTGTCCAAAAAGAGTTGAGTGAGACACACAAACATCTATTGAAGGCCACCTGTGATCTATCTAATTGTAATCGAAGGTGTCCTTGAAGGACAAGCTCCACCAACTCGAAGCTGAGATGAAGCTGTGGCAGTCTAAAGACCATTCAACCTTTAAGGGGTTTGTTAAGTATTTCTTGAGCAAAGAATTTAATGGTACATATCCTTTAGAGGTGGTTGAGGGTTGTGATTATGTAGATAAAGACCTCGAAGAGCTGATGCGTCAAATCTATTTAAAGTTTGGTTCTTTGAAGTCTTGTATTGCTATTGCAACTAGGCTTCCAGTAGTGGAAGGGAGCCTAATTGGTTGCATGGGCAAAAATTGCAGGCTAGTAGCCTAAAAGGAGCTACTTGCCAAGCAACATCTACTAGCTCAACGCAAAGTAGCTAGCCTTCAAGAGGAATTGCTCGCTTGGAAGATAGCTATCGAGGATCCCCATTCTTCAAGCGAACTTCATCCGGCCCCTCGAAGGAGCCCCTAGTTTAAGATAGTTCTTTGGTAGAATATCTCTTGTCCGAGAACGCACGACTGGCAGGGGAGATCGAGGCCTGGAAGGTACATGCCATGAAGTGGAGGGGCATATCGCTGATTTTGAAGAAAAAATTGCTGCACACGAAACAAGCCTTCGTGCCCACATGCTTTCTCATGGAATATTTTCCTCATATTTAATCAGCAATGATCATCTCCCGAAATTTCTAGTTTGTTCGATACTGGATGGATAAAGTTAACATCCATGAGAATGGAACTCCTTGGCAGAAAAAGGCTTTTGACCTTATTCTTGATTGGTTAGTGGAGATGAAGGTAAAAGGATTCACCCCTAAAGTTATCGTTCTGCTCCTCGGTCCAAAAATCTGTCATTAAAGAAGCGGACAAGCATCTTGTCCCCTAGAGCAAAGTGACCGAAGGATCTACCCCAAAATGCCGTAAGAGCGCTGGGTTCTCCTCGAATGGCTCTTTCAAACCTTCCACAAAGAAGCAGTGTAAGACCGTTGCTCCCTTTGATCTTTCCGAGTATCCTGTAGAAGAAAAAATGAAGGACACTCGGAGAGCCGTGGTATAAAGCTCAAAGAGATAGAAGAAGAAGTGAAGTGGATGGGGAAACTTATCTCCACCGAAGATTTGTTTCGGGCAGGGTTTCCTCTAACTAGATGAATACATTTAGACAAATAGTTTTATGTACTTTTCAATATCAAAAGTGTACTTCTAATAATTGATGAAGTTTGAATAAATAGCATGTTATGCTCTATCTCAAATATTTTACCCATCGGATATGAGCGTCGCACGTAACTTCCCTAGGCAAAGAATAGTATGAATATTTTTGGTAAGTAGAAATTGAAAAATTCATAGACACAAGCATTTTACCCAGGTTCGGGGTTCCCACCTACATCCTGTCAATCTTGTCCACTAGTTCATCATTCCAAGATTACAAAAGTAGCATTCAAGTGTGCTTAAAAGCATACCACCCAAACCTCAACCCGCTCGAACATCAACTGGAGTGCCGCTTTAGAGAAATCAACTCAAACATCATCTAGAGTGCCACTTTAGAGCAAACCACTCGTACATCATCTAGAGTGGTGCTTTAGAGAAAACTACTCGTACATAATCTAGAACGCCACTTTAAAGAAAACCACTCATACATCATCTAGAGCACCGCTTTAAAGCAACTCGCTTGAACATCAACTAGAGGGCCGCTTTAGAGCAAAGCACTCATATATTAGCTGTGGCTGGAAATATTATCTAGAGCGTCACTTTTATAGCAACCCGCTCAAACATCAACTAGAGTTCCGCTTTAGAGAAAACCACTCAAACATCAGCCGTGGCTGGAAATTTCATCTAGAGCGCCGGTTTAAAGCAACCCGCTCAAACATGAACTAGAGTTCTGCTTTAGAGCAAACCACTCGATCATCACCCATGGCTGGAAATATCATCTAGAGCGTCGCTTTAAAGCAACCTAATCGAACATCAACTAGAGTGCCGCTTTAGAGAAAACCACTTGAACATCAACCATGGCTGGAAATATCATATAGAGCAATGCTTTAAAGCAACCCGCTCGAACATCGACTAGAGTACCACTTTAAAGCAACCCACTCATCATAGCTGGTAGAATTTTCTTAGGTTGGTAATGTTCCACCTCCTTTGCACCCGAACCCCATTCATCTGTTCGAGGACATAAATTCCTCCTGAATGAGATTCGATCACTTTATAAGGTCCTTCCCAATTTGCAGCTAACTTCCCTTTAGGTTCCTTTATGTTTTTCTCGTTTTTCCTCATTACCAAGTCTCCCAGATTAAACAACACCTTCTTTACCCTTCTATTATGGTATCTTCTGACCCGCTCTTTGACTTTAGCCTTATGTAGAAAAGCTAACCCCCTCTTTTCTTCCACCATATCAAGATCCAGACAACGATTCTGCTGGTTGACTGTCTCGTCTATAGTAGCCATCATCCTTGGGCTAGGAACAGTTACTTCTGCAGGGATTACTGCCTCCGAGCCTTATACTAGACTATAAGACATTTCCCCAGTAGTGGAAGACTCAGCTATCCGATATGCCCACAACACATTGGGTAATTCCCACATCCAGTTACCTTCTGCCCCCTCGAGGCGTGCTCGTGTTCCATTTACTATCGTTCTTTGGTCACTTCCACCTGTCTATTGCCTTTGGGGTGGTAAACTGATGTCACTTTTTGCTTAATCTGAATTCGTCGCACCACTTCTTGAAGGGATCCTGAGAAAACTGTGTTTCGTTGTCCGTAATGATCGTCCTTGGGATTTCAAAATGGAACACAATGTTTTTCCAGCAAATGGGGATGACTGTTTTTCCTCTTATGTTTGTCAGGGGCTCATCCTTTACCTATTTTGTGAAATAATCAATAGCCACTATTGAGTATTTGAATTTTCCCGGTGCTTCTGGAAAAGGGCCCACTAGATCGATCCCCTACTTGTCAAATGGCCATAAACTATAGATGCTTCCATCTCTTCCCTTGGAACATGTGTTACAGGGGCATGTCTATGGCACTGGTTGCAAGCCTGAATATATCGATTCGCATCCTCGAACATAGTCGGCCAGTAAAATCCCGCTCGAATAAGCCTCCTCGCCATGGACCTGCCTCCCTGTGGCTGCTGCATACCCCTTCGTGTACCTCTCTTAAGAGATAATCATCCACATAAGTGTTAACGCATCGAAGCAATGGCTGCAAATGAACCCTTCTATACAACATTTCTTCCTGCAACACATACATTGTAACTTTCAACCTTATCTTTCTGGCATCCACTTCATTTTCCGGAAGGACACCCTCTTGAAGATATGCCACAAGCGGTGTCATTCAGTAGTCTTCCACTTCTACCGCCATAACCACAGGTTCTTCAAAACTTCGTCCACTCAAAGTTTCCATGAGTAGTTGCTTCTGGGATTAGGTCCCTAAATCCAAAGAAGCGAGCTTACTTAGAGCGTTTGCTTTATGATTGCTTTCCATCAGAACCTACGCTAAAGTATAAGATTTGAAAATTTTAACAGGTTCTTTGCTACCTCGAGATACCTCTACAAATTACGCTCTCTGGCCTTGTATTCTCCATTCACCTGCTGAACCACAATTTGAGAGTCACTGAAAACCTCTTGTTCCTCCACCTGCAGCTCCCTTGCGAGGCGCAATCCAATAATCAATGCCTCGTTCTTAGCCTCATTATTAGTTGCTTTGAATGCAAAGTTCAATGCATAAGGGTAATCTCTGCCATTGGGGCTAGTTAATAGAACCCGGACTCCACTTTCTCCTAAATGTGATGAACCATTCATATACAACTTCCATACCTTTCTTTGGCTCGCTTCCACATCTCGAATTGGATCTAAACATGCTTTGAGGGGCTCTGTAGTTTCCACTAGGAAGTCTGCCAGCGCCTATCCCTTAATTGTAACTCGAGGTTGATATTAGATATCATGCTCTCTCAATTCCACTGCCCATTTTATCATTCTTCCTGAAATCTTTGGCCTCAACAGGATCTGTCTAATGGGGTAGTTCGTGAGCACCACTATTTTGTGTCCCTGGAAGTAGGGCCTCAATCTTCTGGCTACATGTACAAGGGCTAGAATCAACCTCTCGAGAACAGTAAACCTCGCCTCCAGCCCTTGCAAGATACGACTGACAAAGTAAATCGGATGTTGAACCTTTTCTTTTTCTTTTACCAGGGTCGCACTGATTACTAACGGCGACGTAGAAATATACAAGTATAGTGTCTCATCCTTGTCTGGTTTCATCAAGGTAGACAATGTCTCCAAGTGTTCCTTCAACTGCTTGAATGCCTCGTCGCACTTTCCATTCTACTCAAACTTCTTTTCCCTTCGAAAGACATCAAAGAAGGGTAAGTGCTTCTCCGTCCCTTCGATAGGAACCCGTTGAATACTGCTAAAGACCCCGTAAGCTTCTGTACATCCTTTATTAATTGTGCCTCAAAGCTTCAACCTTTTCAGAGTTTACATCTCCCTCTCTGAGACCATGAATCCGAGAAACTTCCCCACCCTCACATGAATAACACACTTAGACGGGTTCAACTTCAATTTTTCCAAAGCCTACTGAATGTTTCCTCCAGGTCTCTTAAAAATTCTTCACAACTTTTGATTTTGACAACCATGTCATCCACATATATTTCCATGTTCTTCCCAATATGAACAGTCTATCAACCTACCTCTGGTAAGTAGCCCTAGCATTTTTTAACCCAAAAGGGCATATTCTTTTATAGCGGTACGTGCCTACATCGGTAATAAACCATTTTTCCTTGTCTTCCTCCTTCATGAGGATTTGGTGATACCCCTTATGCACGTTGAATAATGTTAAAAATTGATATCCAGTTATGGCCTCCACTAACTTGTCGATTGCCGACAACGGGTAACTATCTTTGGGGCAGCATTTATTTAAATCAGTAAAGTCTATACACATTCTCCATGCTCCATCATGCTTTGGAACCATGACTGGGTTAGCAATCCAGTCAGGGTAGAACACCTCCTTGATAACATCTGCCCTCAATAACTTCTCCACCTCCTCTTTAATAGCTTCAGCTCTTTCGGGAGCAAACACCATTTTCTTCTGCTTCACTTGTTTAATTGAGGGGTCAATATTCAGCCTATGCATTGCGAGACTCGAAGGTACTCCCATAAGGTCAGAGGTATCCCACAAGAACACGTCTCCATATTCTCCCAACAAGTCCCCCAGTATCCCCTTAACATATTCAAGAATTAGCTTCCCAACAGCTACTAACCCTGTATCCCGAACAAGCATCTGTATTGTATCAGCTAATCCCACATCCGCGTGTACCATTGCCACATCCCTTTGCTTTCTTGCTTACCGCCGTAAGATTACATTTTCGAGCCATGGTTTGATCTCCTCGAATGGATGCTACCCCCTTCTCAGTTGGGAACTTCATCATCAGGTGATAAGGTGACCAGACCTCCCGAGCCTGGCACATCCATGGCCTTCCTAAAATCACATTATAAGGGGAAAAAGCATCAACGACAGCGAAATTACACCTGATGGTCACCCCCTTGTCACCATCTGCTACCCAAACGGGCAACGATATCTCTCCTATGGGTAATACCAGGTTTCCTGTGAATCCGGATAAGGGGGTGGCAGACTTTTTCAAATTGTCGCTCCCTATATCCAACTGGTCAAAACACTCAGTGAACATCACTTCTACCCCACTTTTGTCATCAAGGAATACCCTTATTATCAAAGACATTCCAATAATGGGTGAAATTACCATAGGATCCGCATCAGGTGTTTGGTCTGGTACGACAATTGCTTCCGAGAAGCCACTTATGATTGGGCTTTTCCACAGGAACCCTTTGTGCCTCTGATCTTATCACAATGTTCGAATATCTCTCACCCACCATGCCATTGATGGCATTGATTACCCTTCGCATGTTTGGGTTTTCTCAGTTTTGGTTATCTTGATTTCCCCCATGTTGCTCCTAGGGTCTATCCTGCCTTCCTTCCTGCCCCCCTGTCTCGAACTACCTGTTCTTGAGGCCTTCTATCTCCTCTACCCCCATTGTTTTGATTATTTCTTCTATAAGGCTTCCATTGGTTCATTTGGGGCCTCGAGAAGGCACACTGGTTTCTGTGTCCTTGCCCTCACCGTCCTTTCCTCTCACACCTATCGATCTCCATCCTTAACAAAATACAATCGTTTGTTTCATTGTTGTAATCCTTGTGATTATCACAATACCAATTTGTTGTGCGAACTCTGCAAAGGTGGGAGTGCTCGGAACAATCGTTTATGTATACTTAAGATCTGTGCAGGGGATCTCCCTCCGAGCATGAGTGGTAATGGAGTGTACCTCTCCAATGGTGTTCTTATGGGCTCGACCAGACTTTTTCCTCTATACTCTACATTTCTTCCCGTTTTCTCTGTAAGGCTATCTCTTTTCCTTCTAGTTGCCTCTTCTACCCTTGAGTACTGCCCTACAACCTTCTGAAGTATTTACAAAGTCTTGGGGGTATTAGTACTCAGCTTCTTGTACAATTCTAAGTCCTGCATCCCCAGCAGGTACCCTGGATTACCTCATTCTCCGTTGTTCTATCACTCCCAAACTCTTGTCCACATACTGGTGATAGAAGGCTTTCGTGCTTTCCCCTATCTTTTGCTTCGTCTGGTAGAGTTCTAACAGAGTCTTAGTAAACTTCTTCTCCTGTGTGTACTGGCTCAACAATGCCCCGTTGAAATATCGATATGATCGAAGCGAGCCCCTAGGCAACTTATTGAACCACTCATGTGTTTTTCCCCGTAGATAGCTACCTACCATCTTGCATGTCAGTTTCTCATCAAAATCCCTCAAACTTATCAAGCCTAAAAATGCCTGGATGAACTCTCGAGGGTCAGTTTCACCACTGTACGTGGGAAGTCGTTCCGAGGGCTTCACTTCTATTTCTCATCGAACCCTAGTGATCACTGAGCTGAAATGAGACCCCGCAGCCTGGCCCAAGGATCCGATCAATCTATCAAATTCCTTCCTTAATGATTCACTTGCATCCGAGAGGGGTTCCTGTTGCCCTCCTGGCAAGTTCAACCCCTTTTTGTGACCGCTCAACTGTGGCATATAAGGAGGTTAAGTCAGTCCGTATCCAGGGTTCATCCAAGGCTGTCCGAGGTTCGGGTATGCTGGTGGTGGTGGTGGTTATACATAAGGATTATAAAAACCTTGAATGATTCCCATACTTCAGTATCCTTGCATGGTAGAAAAGGTCATTACTCCATATGTCGCTCTTGGACCGGCCAAGTCGAGGGCAGGGGCAGATGGGGCTAGCGAAGGTAACGAATATACTGGACCCTGGGAATAATCGGGAATAGAAGGCTGAGGCCTAGCCTGTAATGGTTCTCAAGCATATGAGTGATAAGGGTAGGATATAGGGGGTTGAGAGGCCCACCCCTTAGTTATTCCCAAAGGTGAGGGCGGTAATGCCTCCAGCGTGACCCTATCATCCCTCAGAGGAGGGGTAATTCGATAGCCAGCTGCAGCAAAGACTTGAGCTGCTCGTTCTACATCTTGATTTAGGGTCTTCCTTCCGCATTCTGATTTCCTTACCGTGTTGACCGTAGGCTTCCATATATGAATCTCCCAAAACCTCCGTAAACCTTCCGTCTCTCGGATCGGCTACCCTTTCGAGCAGAGAATTAGTGTTTCCTTGTTCTTGCTCTCCCGTCATTTCCACCGTCCTCGAGGGCCCTGGCACATCATTGTGGATTGGCACCAGGGTATTTGTGTCAAATGCCACTGAGGTTTGCCTCCTATCGTGGCCTACGTTAGTAATTGACTCCGCCCGCAATTCCCTTCCCGACGTTAGAAAATTATCCATTTCGATGTCCTCGACTCGAGCGTCGTCTCATACTCTTGGATTCTCCACGGTTAACCTTGGCAGAGATCTAGCCCCTCGCACCTATTAACCTCAACATTTCACTCATTCGAACACATGTGGACATAAACTCTCAAAACCTTTGATCCGGCTTAGTCGTCCCCATAGACGGTGCCACTTGATGCGTCTCTGACAACTGACCGGTTCGTGGGCTTGAGTTCTTTTCAAATAGACCTGCAATAAAACTGTCCTTGGGGATTCCAGGGATCAGCACTCTGATGCCTTAGTTAGTCCAAGCGTTTGATATGATTTAGATAGAATGAATGATAAGTAAATGCATACCTTGTATTTATACTCTATAACCTAAATAACGTACTTCTTAGTTATCACCCTTAATTACCCACAAAGGCGGTAACCATGTTAGGGCATTAGATATTCTCTTAACTGGACTGCCAGATCTTCGGCCCAATCAACTTCTTGGGGTTAGCCACTATTACCTCCAAATTCCATCTATGCCGGTTTGAATTAAAAAAAAGAAGAAGCGTTGAAAAATCGAAAATCATGCGTGTATGAATGGAATCGAAAATTATTACTACAGTCAAACCTTCGGGATTGGAATACTTTGGATAACAATAATAATACTAATATTGATACAAAATGATTACGATGTCAATTTGTTCTTGCATCATCTGGAATTACGTGTTGGCCCTTCCAATTAATAATTTCATCTTCATCTAACCATATTTAAGTTTTTAACCAATATACTGTATACTGGTCAGAGGTTTTGACTTATGAGTGGCATATATTTTCTCCCATGAATATTCTAGTCAAATAAATAATAATATTTAAATTAAATCAAATTAAAATTTATTAAATTAAAACTAATAAATTTAATTTAATTGAAATTAATTAAATTTAAGTACAATTAAATTTAAACTAGATATTCGGGAAGACCTCTATTTTGATAGGAGGGGAGTATTTTTTTTAAAAGGTCTCATGATAAGTAGCATGTCCTTAAATTATGGACAATCTGTTGTTTTTTTTTTCATTTATGCATTGCGTTTGTTAAAGTATATGTTAAATATAAAATTTTTTAAATGTACCTTTTATAATATATTTTTTTATATTTTCACATTCACATTCAAATTCGTAATATTACTTTTTATAACTTATAAATTCAATATTGGATAAAATTTTGTTTAAAATTTTTAATGTGAAAGTTAGAGGGGCCACTGGTGGAGGAAGGTCTATTAAAAGAGGTTATATCGTACCAGAGAAGACACTTTTGAAGTGTCTTCTCTGGTAGCGCCTTTGATTGATTTCAATCAAAGGTGGTTTTGAAAACAGCTTTCTATTGGGCCCAAAATATGTTCCGCATTTGGGACCTATTTCTGACCTTCTAAAAAAAAGAAGCTGGAAACCTAAGGTTTCCGACAGCTCTTGGACTTCTCCGGTGGAGGAGCAACAAGAAGTAGTAAACATTAAGAGCAAATCACTTGATGGATATAAAAAACAATAACAACATCACTTGCTGGATATAAAAAAAGACAACAAACATTAATTAAGAATAGATTTGGACTTTGGTTTTTTTAAAAATATGGACTTAACCCTAACAAATGCCGAGGCGACCAAGGAGATCTTCAATGGCGGAAGGCTTTGACGTGGTGGAGGGCTTCAGTGGCGGAATGCATCGAAGCGGTGAAGGGCTTCACCAGCGGAGGTAGAGGAAGAGGCGAGCGGTGGATTCAGAGGAGCTTCGTCGGCGGAGGGGCTTTGCAATAGTGGATGCGGCGTAGCAGAGAGATTTTCCGGTGGAGGGCGCGAACAACGGGGTCTTCTCAGAAGTGGATAGCTGACACGGTGGAGGCAAGGCTTCTCGGTGGAGGGGCTTCTCGGAGATGGAGGAGAGGCTTCTTGACGGTGGAGGAGAGGCTTCTCGATGGTGGAGGAGAGGCTTCTCGACGGTGGAGAGCCGTCATGGTGGAGCCGACGCGGAAGGAGAGAGAGGGAGGAGGAGGGAGAGGAGAATGGTGGAGGGTGAGTGGCGGCGGAGGGAGAGGAGGGCGGTGGAGGGTGATCGACAGAGTAAGAGGAGAGATCTAGGGTTTAGTTTGGAGGGTGGACGGCGGGAGGGAGCTTCGGGGTGTTAGGAAAATTTAGGAAATTACACTAAGGGAAGAGAAGAGAGAAAAAACTGTTTATACTTAGGTAGATAGAACCACCTTTAATTGATGTCCATCAAAGGTGGTTCCTCATGAACCGCATTTGATTATTTTTGAACCGCCTTTAATCGGATCCGAAAGTAGTTCCAAGTTTGGAACCTCTTCGAACATCAATCAAACGTGGTTCTTTTAAGAAGCGCCTTTGATTGTTATCTTTAATCAAGGGCCTTCCACTAGTGGGCTATCCATAAGTTTATGAGACTTTCCCTTTTTTTAGAGATGATCTCTTGTTAGGTAGCCTAAAATTTAGGCAGAGACCTTTGTGCAATTCTTCCTCATTCTTTTACCCAGGGACCTTTCCCAAAAATTTCCCCTTCCTTTTCCCTCCTGCTGCAATCTGCAAAAAAAATAAAAATATTAAAAATTGCAAAACATCAATATGATCGTCGAACTGAAAATCATAAACACCAACTATAACTAACAAAACATCAACTGAAAATTATAAAACATAAAAAAACTTACACTGTCAAATTAAATATCACCTTCAAAACGTCTAACTGAAAATCATAAATATCAACAACTAACAAAACAAAAGCTGAAAATAATAGAGAAAATTGCTTTTATAACCCTACCTAATTGACATAAGTGCCAATATAACCTTCTAGTGTTTGAAAGTGCCAATACAAACCTAGATAATTAGTGAAAGTGCCAATATAACCCTTTCCAGCAACTTTAAGCCGACATTTTGTAAAAATACATTGTTTCCCTTCTGAACAAAATGAAAATACTAAAAAAAAAGAAATAACTTTATTGCCCTTGGAGTCATGGTGTTTGACATGACTCCAAGGACAATCGAGTACCACACATGAGTGATGAGTGACGGTGTTATGATGTCGAATTTTATGGTGTATATAATGATGTGGTCGCCCTTTAAGGCCAATCAAGTACCACACACTTAACTTGTATAATATGTGCTAATATAACCTTATGATGTTTACAAATGTGCTGATATAACCCTATAAGTTTTAGGAATGTGCTGATATAACCCTATAAGTTTTAGGAATGTGCTGATATAACCCTATCAGTTTTCATAATGTGGTGATAAAACCCTACCTGTTACAGTGGCGGTTCGGCGATGGTCGGGTGGCGGTTCAGTAATGGTCCGACGAACTATAAGGGTAAAATTATCCACTAAATTTTAGATTTTGCCCAAAGGATATTTTGATCAATTTACATAGAATCAATGCCGAAAATTGGAAGTCAATACCGAAAATGGGGTTAGAGGGTTATATTGGCACTTTCATTAACCAGTTAGGGTTGTTTTGCACTAAAAATTATCTGAGAGTTACATTGGCACTTACTCAAGTATATAGGGTTATATTGGTATATACCCCAAAACAATAAAATATCAACTACAATCGCAGAAAAAAATCTTCTAAAATAAAATTAGTATCAATAAAAAATTGTAAAACATGAACATAATCGTCAAACTGAAAATCATAAACATAAACTACAACCAACACAATAGCAACTGAAAATCATAAACATCAACTACAATCACGACAAAATAAATATATAAAAAATCAAATAAATATCAACAGGAATTTGAAAAAATCAACACAATCGCCAAACTGAAAATTCATAAACATCAACTACAACTAACAAAATAGCAACTGAAAATCATAGAACATCAACTACACTCACGACAAAAAAATATTTAAAAATCAGATAAATATCAACAAAAAATTGAAAAAATCAACATAATCGCCAAACTGAAAATTCATAAACATCAACTACAACTAACAAAACATCTATTAAAAATCATAAAACATCAAAAAATTTAGATTGTCAAATTAAATATCAGATTCAAAACGTCAAACTGAAAATCATAAGCATCAACTACAACTAACAAAATAGCAAGTGAAAATTATAAAACATCAACTACAATCACAACAAAAAATATATTAAAAAATAAAAAATATCAACAAAAAATTGAAAACATCAACATGATCGCTAAATTGAAAATTAGGGATGCCAATAGGGCGGGGCGTGTACGAATTATGGTACCTCCATACCCATGCCCATATAAAATTTTCATATCCATACCTGCCCATCACCTATGATGGGTACTATATTAAAATCCACCATGCCCCATCGGTTATTATATAAAATCCACCCCATCTCATTACCCATTTGGCTCCTCCTACCCACTTCAAAGTCATTGAACTCATCCCACTTTTATTTCCAAAAGCACCTAAAATCCACTTTATTATAATAATTTTAATATTAAAATTTTTAAATGTTTATGCAAGAAAACATTAAAGGTAAAATATGTGCATTATGAATAAATACTAATTTATAATACATTAAATTAGTGGATATATAGTAGGTTTGGTGGGGCGGGGCGGGGCGGGGATGGGGCGGGTGTGAACTAATATCCCTGCCCGACCCACTACCTATCACGAGTATCATTTTCATACCCATAAACGTTCCACCCCCACAAAACTACCTCCAAACCCTCTCCATTGGGGCGGATGCGGGGTGGACCTCCACCAAATTTGGTCGGTGCTTCCCGGTGATTTCCGATGAGAGCGGCGTCTCGAGCAGCATTTTCTGGCAAAATTAGCAGTTTTTGGTAGCGTCGAGTCGATATGTTCAAAATTGAGTCGTGCAGAGGAGATTAAAGCACAAATTTGACGCTTCTCGGTGATTTCTGATGAGATCGGCGACTCCGACGGCATTTTTAGGCAAAATCAGCGGTTACCGGCAAATCAGTGGATTCCGGCCGAAAAAGAGAAAATAATATAAATTTTTGAAATTATGATATATATATGGACTAAAGTTATTTTATTTACTCAAGAAGTCCTCCACTTTATGAGCTGTTTTAAAAAACCACCTCAATTAGAATATATAATAATTGCATAATGATTCTTGACTAAAGTTTAGACTGTCTATACAAGGCTTTGTGTTTTTTTAAAAAATTTTAAATAGTGAGGGGAGGAGAATAAAAATTATTTATCTTATTTCGTAAAGCTCGAAGTGTATAGAGTTAGGCAAAGTGTTGGGAAAACCCATCTTTCCATAGGCATGTGGAAGGACAAAATTTAACTAGAATTATAGAAAGTAAAATATTTTAGTTACAATATAAAAAATTTATTTTGAAACGTGCAGTAGTTATAAATTTATGACCCAATTAATGCAACCCAAAAACTTATCTTGATTTCTTCTAATTTGCGGTTTAAACACTGGTCTTTCCAAAACCTATGGAAAGACCGTCTTTCAAGAGACGGACTCATAAATTTTTTTTTTTAAAAAATGATACCTTGCTAATTCAACATAGGTAAATAATACTCTTTTTTTTTGCAGGTTTGCCATAACAAGTGGTGTTTTAAAGAAAAATGACTAAATAGTTAGACCAATCATGAAAAATCTCAACGTTAAATTATAATTATTTATATATTGTAATACATTAATTTTTTTAAAGTTACAATAATCTCGTTACAATAAATAAAAACAAATACCAAATCACCACATTAGTTATATAACTAATTAATGGGATAATTTTATAATTTATATAATTAATGGGGGTGATTTGATGTTTGTTTATTTTATTGCAACGATCTTCCTATAACTTTAAGAAAACCTTTAAAATGTATTGTAATATATAAATAATTATACAGATTCTTACACTTTTAACTCTAACTTAGGCGGAAAGTGCCCATATGACTTTGCAAAATGAGAAAGTGTCAAAATAACACTAACTTTAGGTTGAATTGTGTAGTTATAACCTTCCGGCACGATTACAGTATCAACTCATCAATTAAGCTTTGACTAGACATGAAATGACAAAAATACTCTTTGGCCTATAAGTTGAATTCCCACTTTACCCATTTCTTCTTCTTCAAAATCCCCCCTTATCCCAACAACCACCCCAGAACCACAAGCCACCCCTCCACTACCACAATCCACCACCCCGCCACCACATCATCACCACCGACCATCACCCCACCACCACCTCATCACCACCGGCCACCACCCAACCACCATTGGCTGCTACCCTACCATCATCCCATCTCCCCGTCACTGGTGAACCCCCTCCCTCCCATCAATAAAACAATTAGCCCATCCCAGCTCCGGCAAAGGTGCCTAGTACGCCTACGCGCCACCCATCTCCTACCGCATTCGCCCAACCCACATCCTCCTTTTACCGCAACCCTTCTTCTCCCCCATCGACACGAAAATAAAAAAAAACCTAGAGAAGTGAAGTCAACATAGGTGGCTAGAGCTTCAAATCGAAGTCGACACAGGTAGCCGGAGTTGGCACAACTGGAGACCACCGTTGGGAGAGACATGTCGGCGTGAGAAGAAGGACTTCGGTGGAGACCACTACTGGGAGAGATTAATTGATGTGAGAAGAAAGACTTTGAAAAACATGAAATTTGTTTCTTCTCAATTTGTTGAGAAGAAAGACTTCAGCGGAAGGTTTGAGAAGAAACAAGGAAGAAGAAGAAATAGAAGGTAACTTTGTCATTTTTTCTTTTTTTGTCTAGGGCAAAATGGTCATTTTAGAAAGTTCCTGTAATAATTTACATTGACAATTGAAGTCAACGTCGTTCAGGGTTAGATTGGCACATACATCAAAATGTTAGTGTTATTTTGGCACTTTCTTACTTTGCATGGTTAGATTGACATATTCAGTCTAAAGATAGGGTTATTTTAGCACCTTACTCATAAGTATAATATGAGCCTAAAAGCTCTTGAAATGAGATTTTCATAATTGGGTAACCATTAATCAATCTAATCGGAGACTATATACAGGACCTCAATAGATTAGAGGTCATTATTTTGTAAAAGAGAAAGTCTTGGGAAATGCGGCATTTTCATAAGCTTATGAACAGTCCACAGTAGCTTTTACATTAATGTTGTTTTAATAAAATTTAAATATTGCATTCTAAAGGTTAAAACAAGTAATAGTATGTATTTGAATGTGAAAATATAAAAAAATATTTTCTAAAAAAATATTTTCTAAATTTCTAAATTTAGTTTGTAATTTAACAAATGTAATGTATAAGGTATAAAATAGGTCTAAGTGCCCATATGACCCTATGCTTTGGTTGAAAGTGCCAATATAACCCTGTAAAATCTGAATGTGCGATTGTAATTGTATTATTTACTCAAAAATGCCAATCTAACCCCGGGAACCTTAATTTGGCCTGAATTCTGTGAATTGATTATTAATTTATTACACCCCTGTTAAAAATAAAATAAAAATTTAGAAAAAAATTAAAAGTCTATTATACCCTCGTCTCATCTTCTTCTTCCTCATTTCCTTTTTTTATGTTCCTCTGTTTTCTTCTCGAAATCCCCTTCCCTGCATCTACGCCGTTGCTTACTCCATATCCAATCACCTCATCAATCACCATCATCCCTTTTCTTTTTGTTCACCCGCCATGTTTCCCTCCGCCATGTTTCCCTCAAAAATTAAACAAATGAGAAAAAGAATGTAAGCCCTTTAATTGAATATGATTCTTTCTTCACCCATCATCCCTTTCATTGTAAACTCTTTTTCTCCAACATTATTTCTCTAATTAAGCTCGGGAAATTCTCTAACCACTCCAGCGAGCCTGCTGTTATTGTTCCTAACTCTGGCGAGTTTGTTGTGTCGCGTTTGGCCGAGAAATTTGCATTGCCTTCAGCACTGGATTTGGGCGCGAGGCGATGGGGCTTGGGTCGAGCTCAACCGCCGGTGGTGCTTGTTGCCTGGCAAGGACGAGTGGTGGTGTTGGAATTTAGAGAGGAGATTGTGGTGGTGCATGTTTCCTGGCGAGGATGATTGGTGGTGCTTGTTGCCCGACGAGGATGAGTGGTGGTGCTGGGATTTAGAGAGGAGAGGTGGTGGTGCTAGGGTTTAGAGAGGAGATTGTGGTGGTGCTGGTCTGGGCAGAGGCGAAGGCGGAGTGGAGGCGGCAGAGCGGAAGAGCATCTGCTATTTTGGAGATGAGAAGATGAAGAAGAAGAAGAGTGCGACGAGGAAGTGCTGGGGCAGCGTCGGGACGCGGTTGTACAGAGGCGGGGCAACGACTTCTTTTTCCGTTATGTTTCTTTATGCCATATTCGATTAGCAGCTAAGCGATTCTTTGAGTTTGTTGCTTAATTTTTCCGATATAATTGCAGGATTTTATGGTGGAAGCGGTAGATTTAGAGGCGGTGCAACGGCTGTGCGTGGTGGTGTAGAGGCGGGGAAGTGGCAGGCAGCTACAGCTCTGATTTTCGGAGATGAAGAAGAAGAAAAACATAGGGGTATTATTGTCTTTAAAATTTTAGATTTAAGACTAGGGGTATTTTAGTTTTTTTGTATTTGGTCGATGCCAGAAAATTCCAAGTGAACATGAAGTAGTGTCAAAAGGTTATATCGGCACATTTGATGCAAAAGTTAGGATTATAGTCGCACTTTCAGATTATACATGATTATATTGACACTTTTAAAAAATAATAGAATTATATTTGTAGTTTATCCAAAAAATAAGTGATTTGCACATAAGTTTATGGACAGACAACATGTAAATAGACACACTCTATAAGAGATGAGATTTTGTTTTCTATAATGAAGAATAGATAAGGTTGACTGATATGGAAGTTCCTAATTTGAATACATTGAGTACTGCCAATTTCAAACGGGAATTACTTTTCGATCATTTGCGGCTGGCCCTTTCACTTTTAAAACTCAGCACGATTTCAATGCTTATGCTTACTTTTTGTGACACTTAATGTGGTCACTATTGAACATACGGGTTCACTAGAAGGCTATGGTGAACTGAATTTTAGATTTGATTAAAAAAACTAAATTTGAATAATTATATTCCAATTTCGTAAATTATATTATTTTAAAGAAGAATCTGTCTCTTAAAAGATGGTATTTCCATAAATCGTGAAAAGATCAAGATTTATTTGTTCAAAGGCAAGTCTTGTATAAGACCCCTCATGATGAGACCAATGATTTAATTGAAAATGAAGTTTCTAATTGAACATATAAAAATCTAGGGGCTGGATGTGAAATTTCACTATTTTATATTTAAGTCCATGTATAAATATCAATCTAACCTCATTTATTCTATCATATTTTCTGAAACTTTTTCTCTCCTCTCCTTCATCTCTCCTATTCTCGGCCGAGTCTCCTCATTTCCTTCTTATTCTCTCTCTAACTTAAATCTTCTTCTCCCCTCTCCTCTCTATTTCTCTTCCATATTCTTCAATCAAGCTCGTTTTCTTCCATTTAACCGCTCATCATCTCCGTTTTTCTTCCTCTTTCTTGCGCGCCGTGATTCGTAATGATTTTTGGAGTTTTTTGGCAAATTTTCCAGTAGCCGAACACTATGGAGCCTCATTTTGTGCTTATCTTCTAAGGTAATGTGTTTGCTCAGAGTTTTTATGCATATTTTGTTGTTTTTTTTCAATTTTTGTTTGCTTTTTTTTGGTTAATGTAATTTTCTAGGGTTTATGTTGTTCAATGTGTTAATATTTGGGAATTTCTTTTATTTTTTTTGTGTTTTGTGAGTTGTTTTTATGGATTTGTGCTAATATTTGTGTTGCTTCTGCTATTTGTTAGATTTGTAAAGAGATTTGCATCACTGCTGCTTTGATCTAGAAGGAAGAGTAGCTTGTAAGTTTTCTGAATTTTCATCTGTGATGTTTCAGTTACGGCTGATGAAGTTTGTCGTTTGTAGTGTGATGATTTAGGTTTTTGGCTTTAAGTACTGTAATCAGTGTTGTTGTGATGTTTTAATTTCAACGTTTGATAGCTGTGGGGTTTTCATGCTTAAGTTTGCAATTGATGTTCAGTTTTAATTGTGTGTGATATCTTAGGGTTTTGTTATGATTTGTACTAATTTTGTTGTTGTTTATGTTCCTTAGATGTCTAAGAATGCTTTTGCTACTGTTCCTGCAATCGAGAAGGTAAGATAATCTGTAGATTTTGGTATTTTTACAGATGTGATGTTTTAAATACTGTTGTTCATGTTTAAGGTGTTCTGTGTGATGTTTCGTGTTTAGGGTTCAAGTACTGTTATTTGTCCTGGTGTGATGATTTAATTTCCGTATTTGATGCTTGTAGTGTTTTAAGTGTGCAATTGATGTTTAGTTTTGTTGTTTTGATTGTGTGTGTGATATCTTAGGGTTTTGTTTTGATTTTTACTAATATTTGTGTTGCTGCTGCTGTTTGTTAGATGTCTAAGAAGATTTGCATTACTGCTGCTGCAATCGAGAAGGAAGAAGGATTTGTCTTAATTTTCAGCAGTGGTTTTTCAAGTACAACTAATGATGTTTCTCATTTTCAGTGTGATGTTTCTGGTTTTAGGCTTTAATTACTGTTATCAGTGTTGGCGTGATGTTTTAAATTCAACTTTTGATGCTTGTGTTGTTTTCATGCTTAAGTGTGCAATTGATGTTCAGTTTTGATTGTGTGTGATATCTTTGGGTTTTGTTACGATTTGTGCAATTTGTGTTGTTTCTTTTTCTTAGATGTCTAAGAATGCTTGCCCATTGTTGTTGCAATCGAGAAGGAAGTAGGATTTGAAATTTTTGCTATTTTTTTACATGTGATGTTTCACATGTTGATGTTTCTGTTTTTCTGTATGACGTTTCATATTTTAGGGTTTAAGTGCTTTTATTTGTGTTGGTGTGATATTTTAATTTCAGTATTTGATGCTCGTGGTGTTTTGGTGTGATGTTTTATGTTTTTTTTCACATGAACACTTTCCAAGGTAGAGCTTTACGATACCACTGACGAGGTAATAAAACCATGCTATGAGGATTCATGCTCCTGAAGATGTTCCCTAGAACTGAGGACTGGAGCCGACCTATGGTGGAGTAGAAGAGCCATCCTCTATAAAACCAGCAAGAGAGAAGGCAAGTTCGTGAACAAGCGCGAAGGAAAATAAGTTGGGGGAAAATAGAATTTGATTGCTTGAGATGTATTGTTTGCCATTGATTTTCAGTTATGATGGTTGATTGTTAGTGTTGAGGCGCTTGATAGTTATTGATGTTTTAGCTTGCGTTGAAATTTTGAATTTTTATGTTAGTGAAGTTTTAGGGCATTTGAACCTTTTTGGTAATGAATGATGTTTAACAAGTTATTTGAAATGGAATAACAGTGGAATGTATAAGTGCAGTGGAACATATGAATATCTTGTTTAAATCAACGTCTTCATCGATACTTTTGTAAAACATCACACACAAAAAATTAAACCATCGCAGCATTACAGTGTAACATCACACAAAAAAAATGAACCATCACAGCATTACAGTGTAACATCACACAAAACAATTGAACCATCACAACATTAAGTGTAACATCACAGTATGATAATAAATAATAATCAAGTCCCGACAAGCTAACATTAGATGAATTGAGCATTATGTGTATTTTAGTTTTATATTGATGTTATTTTATTATTTTTTGAACATTTAACTTATCAATTTGATGTTTAACTATTTTTTGCCGCGTATTTTAATTTATACCTAACATTAAACTATTCTAATTTATTTGATGTTTTAATTATAATCTAGTGTATTTTTAGTAATTTTATTTGTTTGACTTTTTTATTATTTTTATTTGATTTTATCTATTTTAATTTAGTTTATTTTATAATTTAGTTTTAATCTTGATGTGTTAATAATTTAATAGGATGAATTATAATTTGAATATGAAGTTTTAAAAGTTAGGCCCAACTAAAGACAAATCCTAACCAAATAATGTTTTAATAATTTAATTGGATGAATTATAATTAGAAGGTGATGTTTTAGAAATTAGGCCCAACACAAGTGCAATCAATCAGGCCCAAACTAATTATTTGATCCACCCTTGCCAAAAAAATGACATGTTGCCGTTGCCAGAAAAACGAACTAGCCGGATTTCGCTGAAAAATGAATAGGCCAGATTTTGTCGGAAATCCAACCAATTATCGCTGGAAAAATGCTTTTAATCGTCGGAAATCCAACCAATTGTCGGAAGAACCCTACCCAACCAATTGTTGCCAGGAATCCTATCAATTATCGCCGGAAAAATGGTTATAACCGTCGGAAATACACCAAACAAAACCAACACCAAGTCCAAATCTAAAATCAGCTAAAATCAAAATGCTCAGTTCATCTAAAGAACTGGATTTCCTAGAAACGACAATTGATAATCACCTGCAATCTCCGGCTTGGATTGACAGAAAATGATGCCAACGAGGCTTTGAAAATAGATGAACGAGATGCAATTTGAAGTCGGATAAACACAAGCCTCGATGAAGCCGACAAATCAGAGCAACCTCAATCTCAAGCCTCGACGGAGGCGGAGAAATCAATTCGACGGAAAAGTCGATTCAACGACGGAGAAGGCGAGGTGACAATGTTGACAGAGCGGATGTGAGGCGGCGACGGCATAGATGCGAGGTGGCGACGACGAGAGGCCAGCGGCGCCGACAGAGTAACCAAAGCTAAGGGCGAAGACACATTTTTCGGGTAAATATCTTATATTTTCTCTTTCGTCCCTCCAATTTTTTGTGTCTTTCACGAATGACCCTGAGCCCAATTTATTTTCAATTCTACCCACGAATTTGATTTGCCATTTCCTATTTTTCCTCTAGTCCATTGTCTCACCATGAGACGGTCTCATAGGAGATGAACTCTTGTTCAAATTAGAAGAAATGAAGATAATTTTTTGGGTTACGGGTTATAAATTTTATAACTACTAAATGTTGCATAATAAGTTTTTAATATTGCAACTAGGACTTTTTACCTTTTATTTTTCTTATTAAACTCCGTCTTTCCATAAGCCTATGTATAAATATACACACACATATATATATACATATATATATATATATCGCAACCTTGTGTGTTCGGATTTGTTATGAGTTGACTTTACGTAACCATATATGTGGACTTTTATCAAATGAAAATTCTACTTTATACTCATAAGTATATATCTAAAAAAATTATTATTTTGACTCACAACCAAGTTAATTTGGAAAGCGTAGGGTTGTATATCTGATTTATCGGGTTGAATCGGGTTTGAGTTGTATACGGGTTCGGGATGATCTCAAGTTTGTTTTAGGCCGGGTTTGGGTCCATAATAAGTTGCATCGAGTTTGGGTCCATAATAGGTTCAATTAGGTTTGGGTTTTTTATGGGTTCAGTTGATCTCAGGTTTGGTTCAGACCGGGTTTGGATCCAGAATATCTGATCATATACGGGTTTGGGGTTAAATTTGATCGTGTAGGTTTGGGTTCGGGTCGAATTTCTCAAATCAGAATTGGGAATCCGGTTGAGTTCCTTCCTGTTGGGTTCAGATTCTAGTCAATATCTCCTGGGTTAGAATAAGATTTCAGGTTGAATTCGATCGTGTCGGCGTGGATCAGATTCTCGGTTCGGGTCACAGATTTGCAGCTTTAGTAGCATGCCATATGTGACATTTGTAGCTCCACATTATGCACCGTGTGTTATAATGCTGAGCTAAATATATTCATGTACTTTTTCTGAAAGTTTAAGTTTGAGCTAGAAAACTATCATTTTTCAGCCAAATTTGTGTGTGTATATACCCAAATAAAGTCTTGTATGAGACCCTCTCATGGTATAACCAAAGTTAAAATAGAGTTTTTACGAGTATTATAGGGTAATAAGGTTTAAAATAAAATTTATAGAAAGTTTAGGAATTAAAGAGGACAAAGTTTTATCGGAGAAAGTTTCATAGCAAGAATTCAACCTGTCCCGCGATCCATCGCCAAATTTTTATCTGAACAGCAAACAACGGACACGATGGTAAACACCAAGGCAAAGATGTTAAACTTTCTATGGTAAACACCATTATATCCCCACTATATTTAACATACAGAAATCACATATCTTTCAGTTATCATTCCTTAAATTATAGTGAATTATTTTCTTAAATTTAAAGTTACTATAAACAGTTAAAGAGAAATGCTGTATTTTTCTTATCGAACCTTCTCTTTCATTTCTTTCAAAACCAAACCGTCATGTACTAACCCACTATTACATCAATTAGCCTTAAAGAGACTAATTTTTTACCAGGTTACATAAGCTACTAGCACTTCTCTTGTTTGAAATTCCTCTCCAGTAATAAAGGTTTACCAATCGGGCTAAGAATAGTACATAGGATCTCCGGTTCCAATAGAAGGGATCAAGTCCTGGAAGTTGTATCCAAACTAGTATGCTTGCAGGAGCTTCAAAATCCATGCTCACCTTCCATGGTTTAACAATAACTGGTCTAATCACCCCATAGCAATGGATCCAGAGATCAATTGAGATAAGAGGAAAAAGTTAATGGAGATAACACACACTAAAGGTGTAAATCGCCCACACATAAATACACACTATAAACAAGTAACTATACTCTTTACACACTAAAAAATGTTGTATTTGATGTATTTTGAGACACTATAAATCAATTGTTGAAATTGTATGTGAGAGAATGATTTGCCGTAAGGAATTGTATTATTGATTACTGAATATATAGAGAGTACAATAGAGGTATAATAAGGAAAGAACTCTAATCATAATAAATCATAATCTAATCAGTAATTTGATTTATCCTAACACCCCCCCCTCAAACGAAGCGTCGGATTCTCACTCAAACAAAGGACGAGAAAGACCCTTAGTGAAGATATCTGCAACCTGTAGAGATGTAGGAATATGAGCAACATGAAGCTTAGCTGAAGAAACCAACTCACGAACAAAATAATAATCAATGTCAATGTGCTTAGCCCGTTTATGCGCCACCGGATTCTGAGCCAAGAAGATGGCACTGTTGTTATCACAAAGTAGAAGAGGCGCACCAGAAACAGGAACATGAAGATCACGAAGAAAATAAGTCATCCAGATGACCTCAGAAGCAGTGTTGGCCAAATCACGATTCTCCGACTCAATGCTGGACCTGGACACAACGGGCTGTTTCTTCGCACTCCAAGAAACCAAGTTACCGCCTAAGAAGACAGCATAGCCATGAGTAGAACGACGGGTCTCTAAACACCTGGCACAATCTGCACCAGAAGAACAGAGCACCTCCGGAGAAGAAGCTGCACAAAAAGTGAGACCAAAATGTAGAGTCCCCCGAACATAGCGAAGAATCCGAGTGACAGCCGAAAAATGATCTTCCTGAGGGTCCTGAAGATACCGACTAACAGAATTGACAGCAAAAGCCAAGTCCGAACGAGTGATGGTAAGATACTGGAGAGCACCAACCAAAGAACGATATAACGTTGCATTCTTGAACTGGGGACTCGTACTGCTGTGAAGCTGAGAATTCGGTAGAAATGGTGTAGAGATTGGCACTGCATCTAATATAACAGCCCGAGAAAGAATGTCCCGAGCATACTTCGTCTATCCCAGAAGAAGTCCTGAGGCAGTGGGCGTAACCTCCAAGCCAAGAAAGTAATGCAAGTCACCTAAATCTTTAATAGCAAACTCTCGATGGGTGCGATCAATGAATTGCCGAATAAGAGTGGAATCATTGCCAGTCAAAATGATATCATCAACATAGACCAAAAGATACAACAAAGACGAACCACGAGACAACACAAATAATGAAGTATCAGAAGAACTACAACGAAAACCAAGCTGCAAAAGATAAGCACTGAAACGCTGAAACCATGCTCGAGGTGCCAGCTTTAGACCATAAATTGCCTTTTGTAGATAAAAAACATAGTCCAGATGAGTGGGATCCTTAAAGGCAACGGGTTGCTCCATAAAAACCAGAGAATCAAGAACACCATTAAAAAAGGCATTCTTAACGTCCAACTGATGTAGAGACAAAGCACACATAGTAGCAATAGCAAGAACTGTCCGAACTGTAGAAGCTTTAACCACATAGCTGAAAGTATGGTCAAAGTCAAAACTGGGAATCTGAGAGAAACCCCGAGCCACCAAACGTGCCTTATGGCGATCAACCAAACCATCAGGTTTGTACTTTAGCCGATAAACCCATTTGGACCCAACAATGTTGACATCTGGAGGGCGCGTAACAAGGTCCCAAGTATGTGGACTACGAAGAGCAGCCATTTCCTCATCCATGGAAGAAACCTAAGAAGGATCTTGTTTTGCGGAATAAAAATCTGTCGGTTCTATCCGAGAAAGAAGAACATCAAGTATACCGTGAGCATGAATATCCGAATAATCTCGACACTGAATAACACCAGTGAAAGAGCGCGTAACCATGCGAGAAGCTGCTGGAGATAAAACGATCGAGTCGTGACCAGCCGTGGCCATTGGCAAGGTGGGAAGGAGCAAGCTGGAACTATCTGAAGCTAGGCGTGGCAGTGCGAGAAGGAGGCTAGTGGCCAAGGCGGGAAGGAAAAGCACCACAGGACGCGAGCTTGAACCGATTGTGGCCATGCAAGGCCGCGCCGGAAGAACAGCCATTCCTATGCGAGAAGGATGCCTGTGGCCATCTATGGTCATTTGGAAAGAAGACTGGTCATCCGTGGCCACGCCGGAAGAAGACGGGGTGTCCGTGCATAGCTAGCCGCAGTTGAGGCCATCTAGGGTGCCCGTTACTGCTGAGTGCGAGCCATCACGGCCGGGCGCGAACACAGGCAAGGAGCCGTGGGGTGAGAAAAGACCGAGTGCGGGGGCGAGTAAGGAGCTATCGTGGTTGGATTCAGGTCGAGATGGCTCATCACCAGGAAACCAAAACCGAGGTGAAGACGGAGCCGAGGCTTGTGGCGGTGCCATCCCACAACATGGATCAATAAAAGCAGACACATCCAAACCTGAGGAGGGAGACCAAGTTCCCGAAGTCGGAACCAGCGAAAAATAATTCTCATCAAATCGAGCATGGCGAGTAACGTGGACCTTGCGAGTGGTAGGGCCGAGACACCAAAACCCCTTATACTATGAGCTATAACCGATAAAGATACATGGAATATGATGTGTCCATTTTGTGTGGTTATTTTAGGGGTTTTTAGGATGTGGATATGCCATTTCATCCGTATGCTTAAATCTTTTCTTACTCGAGGACGAGTAAGGTTTAAGTGTGGGGATGTTTGATGTGTCCATTTTAGATGCATTATTTAGTAGTATTTAGGATCACTTTTGTGCTCTTTTATTATCGAGAGCTTGTGTTCTACCTTGAAATTCACTTAGGAGAGGCAAAAGTAACTTTGTACTCTTTTACCTCTTCTAAGTGGATTTTGTGTGACAAGGGAAGAACACGGAAGCAACGAAGACCGGAAGACATTGAAGACTATACTTTCGAAGACTTTTGGATAATCACTTCGAAAACATGAAGACCGGAGGCCGTTGAAGACCATTTTGGAGATGTTGAAGACTTGAAGATTGAGAGGGATGGCTATGAAGAAGACAAAGAAACAATGCAAGACTCTGGCTTCCGTCGCGACACCGTCGCGACACCATCGCGAGTTGCGACCACCGTCGCGAGTCGCGACGAACACGTCGCGAGTCGCGACCAACGGGCGGCCAGAAATCAACTTTATCTTCTTCGCACTATAAATACTACTCTTCTTTCTTCTTCTTCTCGAGCTTTTAGAGCCCGTTTTCTCTGGGTTTAGGGCTCCAATTCTCTAGCTTTTCTTCCATTTTTCTTCTTCTTTCTTTGTAGCTTTTAGTTCTTTGTTATGTCTATTGTTGTTCTAGGTTAGTTTTGTACTTGGGAGCATAGGATTGAAGCTTCCATTATCTATGTAGCAAGAACTCATTTCATCTATCTATTTGATGTTTTTGCTATTGTGCTCTTATTGTGCTTTGAATGTTAATTGTTGATTCCATTGATGTTATTGAGAGCTTGAGGATATGAATGCTTGTATGAATTGCTAGCTAGAGTTTGGGGGATTTGGGTTAATTTCCCCCCTGTTCTTGTTAGGAATGTATGAGTGTGAATTAGAGCTTTTGATTGTGTTAGTGTGTTGACAATGTGCTAGGCGAATGTGATTGATGTTGAAATCTTCGTCATGTTCATTTCTGTAGCAAACGAGAGAGTCATATGCTCGTGGATGAATGTGCGTTGCACGTTCATCCAATCTCGTGTAATTGCATGAATTGGTTTAATGCTTAGTCACGGTGTAGTGGTCATAGGCATTGCCAAGCTTGTTGGTCCTTCGTGCTAAATGCCACCAATGGCACCTTGAGTCGTGGTCGCGACTCGGGAGTCATTGGTGAGGTTTGACGAGAGATGTCGAACTCACTCTCGCGAACTACGAACTAAGAAGGATAGGAGTTTAGTCTCCACGACAAGTAGTTGAAATATTGAATAGATGGCTTGTACTCATTTTTGAAGCATTTGTTGTTTGGCGTTTATGTATTCTTGATGGTATGTTTCACTTCATGTGTGCCATGAGTCGTTTGAGCATAGGGAGTGTTTGTCCGGTTGAATTGCTTTGGTGTTAGGAGCGTGACGAACTCCGGGACTCCTTTGCATGAAAATCTGTGAGCATGAACTTAGAACTGCTTGTGATGTGTGTGTTGTGGTACTTGCTAGATGGGTATGTGAATGTTGAGTCATGAATGCTATATGATGGAATGTGTGAATGATTCGATGAACTACATTAGATGTGGAAGTGGATATCCATTACCCCCAAGGCTTTTTATCTTTGTAGTTTAAAACCCCTTTTCTTTAGTGTCGTTTGATGATTAGCAAAGTCACTTGACGTTGCTAGTTATCTCGTCTTTTTATCTTTTGTAACTTAGGAACCAACCAACCAACCAACCCCCCCCCCCTTTTACTTGCTTTTAAGTGTGTGTATATATAGTTACTCCTAGCCTAGTATCAACCATTTGTGCTTAGACGCCTAGGAAGATCCCTCTTCTCTTTGGACGACCCCGATTTGCCACTATCTACCTAGTTGTAGAAAGTAAGCATTTAGGGCTTATAAATATTAACTTTGAGAGGTACGGCGACGACCTCCCGGCAACGGCGCCAAAATTTGGGAGGTCATCGCCGTACCTCTCAAAGTTAATATTTATAAGCCCTAAATGCTTACTTTCTACAACTAGGTAGATAGTGGCAAATCGGGGTCGTCCAAAGAGAAGAGGGATCTTCCTAAGCGTCTAAGCACAAATGGTTGATACTAGGCTAGGAGTAACTATATATACACACACTTAAAAGCAAGTAAAAGGGGGGGGGTTGGTTGGTTGGTTGGTTCCTAAGTTACAAAAGATAAAAAGACGAGATAACTAGCAACGTCAAGTGACTTTGCTAATCATCAAACGACACTAAAGAAAAGGGGTTTTAAACTACAAAGATAAAAAGCCTTGGGGGCAATGGATATCCACTTCCACATCTAATGTAGTTCATCGAATCATTCACACATTCCATCATATAGCATTCATGACTCAACATTCACATACCCATCTAGCAAGTACCACAACACACACATCACAAGCAGTTCTAAGTTCATGCTCACAGATTTTCATGCAAAGGAGTCCCGGAGTTCGTCACGCTCCTAACACCAAAGCAATTCAACCGGACAAACACTCCCTATGCTCAAACGACTCATGGCACACATGAAGTGAAACATACCATCAAGAATACATAAACGCCAAACAACAAATGCTTCAAAAATGAGTACAAGCCATCTATTCAATATTTCAACTACTTGTCGTGGAGACTAAACTCCTATCCTTCTTAGTTCGTAGTTCGCGAGAGTGAGTTCGACATCTCTCGTCAAACCTCACCAATGACTCCCGAGTCGCGACCACGACTCAAGGTGCCATTGGTGGCATTTAGCACGAAGGACCAACAAGCTTGGCAATGCCTATGACCACTACACCGTGACTAAGCATTAAACCAATTCATGCAATTACACGAGATTGGATGAACGTGCAACGCACATTCATCCACGAGCATATGACTCTCTCGTTTGCTACAGAAACGAACATGACGAAGATTTCAACATCAATCACATTCGCCTAGCACATTGTCAACACACTAACACAATCAAAAGCTCTAATTCACACTCATACATTCCTAACAAGAACAGGGGGGAAATTAACCCAAATCCCCCAAACTCTAGCTAGCAATTCATACAAGCATTCATATCCTCAAGCTCTCAATAACATCAATGGAATCAACAATTAACATTCAAAGCACAATAAGAGCACAATAGCAAAAACATCAAATAGATAGATGAAATGAGTTCTTGCTACATAGATAATGGAAGCTTCAATCCTATGCTCCCAAGTACAAAACTAACCTAGAACAACAATAGACATAACAAAGAACTAAAAGCTACAAAGAAAGAAGAAGAAAAATGGAAGAAAAGCTAGAGAATTGGAGCCCTAAACCCAGAGAAAACGGGCTCTAAAAGCTCGAGAAGAAGAAGAAAGAAGAGTAGTATTTATAGTGCGAAGAAGATAAAGTTGATTTCTGGCCGCCCGTTGGTCGCGACTCGCGACGTGTTCGTCGCGACTCGCGACGGTGGTCGCAACTCGCGATGGTGTCGCGACGGTGTCGCGACGGAAGCCAGAGTCTTGCATTGTTTCTTTGTCTTCTTCATAGCCATCCCTCTCAATCTTCAAGTCTTCAACATCTCCAAAATGGTCTTCAACGGCCTCCGGTCTTCATGTTTTCGAAGTGATTATCCAAAAGTCTTCGAAAGTATAGTCTTCAATGTCTTCCGGTCTTCGTTGCTTCCGTGTTCTTCCCTTGTCACACAAAATCCACTTAGAAGAGGTAAAAGAGTACAAAGTTACTTTTGCCTCTCCTAAGTGAATTTCAAGGTAGAACACAAGCTCTCGATAATAAAAGAGCACAAAAGTGATCCTAAATACTACTAAATAATGCATCTAAAATGGACACATCAGAATACTACTGGGAGATAGCTTATGATCAGAAAAGAGGCAAACAAAAGGAAAAACCCGACAACCAAAAGGATGAAAGTTGCCATAGATCGGATCCCGCTGATAAAGAAGACCATAAAGGGTCGATTCCTACAGAACTAGAGTAGGCAAACGATTGATAATGTAGACAACAATGGTGAACACATTAGCCCAATGAGAAATCGGAAGATGGTAGTGAAAAAGCATCGTGAGAACCATTTCAACAACATGGCGATGCTTGCGTTATGCGCGCCCATTCTGTTCTGGAGTGGCCAAAAAAGAAACCTGATGATGAATACCTTTTTCCGCAAAGTGTGATCGGAGTCTGGTGTTTAAAAATTCAGTGCCACCATCACTTTGAAAGACTTTAATTTTAGCTGAAAATTGATTCTCAACAATTGCCTCAAACTGCAAATAAGTGTCAACAAAATATGATTTGTGACGGAGGGAGTACATCCAAGTGAATCTCGAAGAGTCATCCACAAAAAATGCACAATACGAAAAACCATTTGTAGATAAAACTGGGAAGGGACCCCATAAATCACGATGTATTAAATCAAGAACATTGTCAGCACGTTTAGGGTTCTTAACAAAAGCCAACCGTTGACCCTTCGCCATAACACAGGGGGAGCAGGTGTGCAGTTTAGGCAACAAAGAAGAAACTGAAAGTAAACTAGACTTATGTAAACTAGAAATCACTGCACTAGGAACATGACCTAGGCGTGCATGCCACAACTCATATGAAGCTCGACTCTTATTTTGCTGTAAAACTGAAACAAATACTGCATCTCCCCGGTCCAAAACTTACGATCCATCCTCACTGTGCCCTCGACCCAAAACGGCTCTGATTACTTTGTTCTGAATGACAAATTTTTGGACATGAAATGTAATTAGAACACCCATCTCTCTGGTTAACCAACTAATAGATAGTAAATTCTTAGTAATACTAGGCACAACCAAAACACCAGACAAATGCAAGTTCTCAGAAACTTTAGAATCACCAATATGAGATATCATAACTGGAGCACCATTACCAACAAGAACACGAGATTTACCAGTATAAGGAGTGAAACTGTCTAGGCTTGAGGTGGAAGTCGCCATATGACTGGTAGCGCCAGAATCAAGGTACCAATATGACAGACGAGAAGAAGTATCGGACTGCGGAGAAGAGTGATGATTTTCTGCCAAATGAGTGCTTGGCAAACGACCAATCTGTGCATGCATTTGGTAACATGTCGCAGTATAGTGACCGAGCCGTCCACACCAGGAATAGTGAGGACGACCGCAAACAGGGACCGAACCAGCCACCTGAGAACCGGAAAAGGACTGCCGGTCACCGCAGCGCCTCCCACCGAAGCGACCGCCACGGCCACTGCGAGAAGGCCACACACGATCACCTTGAGTTGGCATGTGATTCCACGCGCGGCCGGCTTGAGGTGCGTCGCTGGTCTAGATCACGACCTGTCCTACGACTGAACCTAAGTGTCCCTGTAAATTCATCAAAAAGGCCTCATAGTTTTTGGCACGGGCAAGAACATCCGCATAAAGCGAGGTTGGAACAACATTAATTAAAGAAGCAGACAAATCCTTATACTCAGTACCAAGAGCTATCAAGAACCATACAATTTGATGAACAATTGAAACCGGATTACCCATGACAGATAGTTGTTCAAAAATCTCATTAAATTTGAGATGAAGTTCATGAATAATACCAGACTTACGAATACCATGCGCATCTGCGCAAAGACGAAGAATGGTGGAGGCACTGCTATTATGATAGATGAGAGCAAGATTATCCCAGATATCTTTGGAAGTGGCACAATCTGGGAGTTCCGCAAGGACTTCAACGGTGAGAGAGGAAAACAGGAGACTGCAGAGACATTGATCTTCATCAACCCATTGATCATACTCTTCTTGTGCTTTCAAATAAGCCTCCTGGAGATCAACTTTTCCACTGCCACACGAAGGAGTTGAGACTGTGGCAGCAAATGAGAGAGGCTGCGATGATGGCGATGGTGGTGGGAGAGTAGGACGAGGTTTAGTGTCATCAATAAAATCGTACAGACCTTGGAACGGAGGACATAACTTGCTTGACGCTTCCAGAGAAGATAATTTGATGGAGTGAGTTTGATCTGCATCATCTGGAGCATAGTGTTGTAGGAGAGTTTTTCTTGAGCCATAGCTGGAGAGGAACAGAGTCGCGTGAAGTAACAGGGGAGGAGCAACCGAAGAGGAGCGAACTGGAGAGGAGCCGTGTGGAGTCGCGCTCGCCAGAGAGGAGCCGCGGTGGAAGGCCACGTCGGAGAAGTGCGAAGCGGAGAGGAACTGTGTTGAGCCGCGAACGCCGGAGAGGAGTCGCTCCAAGGAACCGCGGGGGTGGGGGGGGGGGGGCGTGGGGGGGGGGAGCCGTGTCGGAGAAACGGACGACAGCAGGAAGAAGTTTTAGGTTTTGGATCAGAAGAAACTCTGATACCATGAAAGAATGATTTGCCATAAGGAATTATATTATTGATAACTGAATATATAAAAAGGACAATATGTATAATAAAGAAAGAATTTTAATTATAATAAATTATAATCTAGTAAGTAATCTGATTTATCTTGCCACTCCTTTGTCTTTTCTATTGACTTTTGAACCTTTTTTTATTCTTTATGCCTTTCTCCTCTCTCTATATTTTCTTCGTAGCCTGCCATTTTCCCCCCAAAAGTAGTTATCAAAACCAACTTTTCAAGCCAAAAAAAAGTAGGCTTCCCAAAATATTTTGTTCTTATCTTGTCATTCCAATTTGATACAAGTAGTCACATATCACCAGTTTTAGAAAAGACATTTTAACAATATTAAAACATTACATATATACAAGGCAAATAACTCATTCATTTATTTCATTGTAAATTTGTATATTATACGCATATCTAAAAACAAGTACTCCTTCTGTCCACTTTTATTTGCACCGGTTAACTTTTTCAAGTTGATTGAAATTATTTTTGACAAAAATATTTTTAATTGTGTATATTTAAAAAAAATAATAAATTAATATTATGAAAATAAATGTTATGACAATTATAAAAAAATTGCACATGATAATATATTATCTTATATATCACTCGATTTTTACTTTTAAAATTAAGTAATTTTGACTAAATGAATAATGCTTGTGCAGTATAGAAGGGAGTAGAATATTTAATGCTGGGTAAAATATTATTATACTTATTTCGTTTCACTAATAGTAGCACCATAGGTTTAAGTGATTAAGTTTAAGTGAAGAAAATAAGTGGATGAAATTGAATGTAGAAAGTAAAAAGTAGAATGTGATAAGGAGAACCGCTACATTGAGTCATAGGACCAGAGTGATAAGTAAAAATAAATAATAAACGACACTGTTTCACCTTGAAAATATAAATAAAGAATCATGTTTTCTTACGAGTCCGTCTATAGAAAAAAGGTTTTTCTAAAGTTTAAAGTGTAAATTAGAAGAAATAATAATAAAAGTTTTGGGTTGCATGAATTCAATTACAAATTTTATAATTATTATATGTTGCATATTAAAATGTTAATATTGTAATTAAAAACTTTTACGTTTAAGTATTCTAATTAAACCATGTCACTGTCTTTCCCAGAGAATTTGTCTTTTACATATGTATTTATTTCCCCTAAGTTCTCACCACCGCCTTCCTCCACTATTGCCGCCGCTTCTTAGCATCCTGTAGCCCAGTGATCACCGGCTTTCCCTCCCCTCCGCTCACAATTGTCCGAACATTTTTTCGCCAAACTAACAACCACAACCTCACCCAGAATCATACTTTGTCTAATCTCGAAAAAATATTGTCGGAAAAACATTTGGATCGATTTCAAAAACACTGTTGTCGGTGGATGTAGCAGCTGGTACGAGCACAATGTTAGTGAGTTTTTTGAAGATCACTTCCGCAGTCAGCCGGCGGCGACCGGGAAAATATTGGGAGGAGATAAGTATTAGCAGTGGAAGATAAGTATCTGGAAGTAAGAAAAGAAAGTGTGGAAAGGAAAAAAAAACAGAGCTTAGAACAGAGAGAGGAAAAAAGTGACCGAAGATCTCCTTTCCGATGATGTAATAACTTCTACGAAATACGATAAGTGAACCCGGAAGTCTCCCATTTCGTGCAATTTGTCTCGCTTTCTCACTTAAGGACAAATTAAGAGCCATTTGTAAATTATAAATAGCTCGCATAATGCCATAGCACTCTTCATCAAAACAAGCCATACGTAATAAAGAAACAAGAATGGTTTTCCCCGGCAACTGCTGCGCCGGCGGTGGCCGCAGCAATATGGCGGTGCAAGTCATCGGAAGCCGGTGGTTCATGGTGTTCGGCACCATCCTCATCATGTCGGCCGCCGGCGCAACGTACATGTTCGGGAGTTACTCCGGCGACATAAAGGACGCCCTCGGCTACGACCAGTCCACCCTGAATCTGCTCAGTTTTTTTAAGGATTTGGGGGCCAATGTCGGGGTCCTCGCCGGCCTCATCAACGAGGTCACCCCGCCGTGGGTCGTGCTCTTCATGGGCGCAGTCCTCAACTTCTTCGGCTACTTCATGATGTGGCTATGTGTCACCAAGAAGATCTCCAAACCCCAAGTAAGACCGTGAAATCAATCCTCCTTCCTCCCGTCTAATTTTTTTGTAGTATGTCGTTATATTTGTGGCGAACCAGTGACATATAGAACATCTTATGCAGGTATGGCACATGTGCTTGTACATATGCATCGGTGCGAACTCGCAGTCGTTTGCAAACACCGGAGCGCTGGTAACCGCCGTCAAGAACTTCCCGGAGAGCCGGGGAGCGGTGCTGGGGCTGCTGAAGGGCTATGTCGGTCTCAGCGGCGCCATCATCACTCAGCTCTACCACGCGGTCTACAAAGACGACTCCAAATCTCTGATCCTCATGATCGGGTGGCTCCCGAGCGCGGTGTCGATAGTTTTCCTCCGAACAATTCGGATCATCAAAGTGGTTCGCATTCAACACGAGCTTAAAGTCTTCTACAAGATTCTCTACATGTCGCTCGGCCTAGCCGGGTTCCTCATGATCATAATCATCGTCGAGAAGCAGCTGGATTTCTCCCAGGCCGAGTACGGCATCAGCGCCTCCGTGATGGTGTCGCTGCTCTGCCTGCCGGTGGCGCTCGTTGTTCAGGAAGAGATGAATAGCAACAGAGCAAAAAAGGAAGCCTTAGAAAACCTTCCCAAATTAGAAGTCATCGCTGAAAACCATATTCCACCGAGAACCGACTTACCCAGAGAGGAAACTTCCGAAACCAAAGAGCCCTCTTGCTGGAAAACCGTTTTCCGGCCGCCGAACAGGGGAGACGACTTCACCATCCTCCAGGCGCTGTTCAGCACCGACATGCTAATCCTCTTCCTCGCCACAATCTGCGGCGTGGGCGGAACCTTAACCGCCATCGACAACCTCGGACAGATCGGAAAATCTCTGGGATACCCGAAGAAGACAACCAGCACATTCGTGTCGCTCGTCAGCATCTGGAACTACCTCGGAAGAGTCGTCGCCGGGTTCGGCTCCGAGCATCTCCTAAAAAAGTACCAGTTTCCTCGTACTCTCATCCTCACCATAACCTTAATCACGTCGTGCGCGGGGCACCTTCTGATCGCGTTCGGCGTCCCCAGCGGGCTCTACTTCGCGTCGGTGATCATCGGGTTCTGCTTCGGAGCGCAGTGGCCGCTGCTGTTCGCCATCATCTCCGAGCTCTTCGGGCTCAAGTACTACTCCACTCTCTACAACTTCGGGTCCGTGGCGAGCCCCATCGGATCCTACATCCTCAACGTTCGCGTCGCCGGGCATCTGTACGACGTGGAGGCGAACCGGCAGCTGAGGGCTCTGGGGCTGAATCGAGTGAAGGGGGAGAATCTGAACTGCAACGGGGTGGTGTGCTTCAAGCAGGCGTTCCTCATCATCACCGGGGCGACGGTTTTCGGGGCGCTGGTGTCGGTAGTGTTGGTGCTGAGGACGAGGAAGTTTTACAAGAGTGATATTTATAGGAAGTTTAGGGAGCAGGCGGCGGCGGCGGAGCGGGAGATGGCGGTCACGGGGGCCGGAGGCGGCGAGATGAAGTGATTATGCAGGGTGTTGATGTAGGATGTGTAATTTGGTAGGGTAGATTCAGAGCCAGCTGGTTGAGCCATTGGCTCCGGCTACGGTTTTTTCTTATTGTGGCTGGCGGCCAATCAGGTCTGACTTCCACGTTCTCGTCGATAATACGTTAATACCCGATCTTCATACGACATGAATGAAAAGGATAGAGGGGGTGTATTAAAAACTTGTGTTCCTACTTTTAGGTGAATTTTTGAAAAAAAAGATGTTTGTATTGGAAGATAGAATGAGTATGAGTGAAATGCTTCGTTATGGAGGGGAACAAAACCGAATTCAAATGGGAAAATTAAAAGATGAGAAAGTTTTGAAGATCAAATGAACCAAACAATCCGCAAAGCTCACATTTAAGATGAAAAAAGAAGAATTATAAGAGGACAAGAGGTAGTGTTCTTCGCCTCTAAACATGATCAACCAATTGATAACCGCCTCTCAGATTCTAACTAATTACTTATACAATGATTGTAACTGTTTTTCTAAAAGAACGAAACTCCAAATTCTGCTGCAATGCCTTCTTAGTCTTAGCTTAGCTTCTAGTCACCCCTCTGGCATTTAGTACATAAACAATTGCATCCAAATTTATTTTTTTGAGTGAATTTACCCTTATGCCCTTGTGTTCATAACAATCCCTTCCCCTAGCTTTGACCTTGTCCTCAAGCTTTAAAGTCTGGGAACTGTTTGTTAATGAAAGTCACATCTTCCCATGAGACTTCTTCATCATCTATATTCTTCCACTTTTATAAGCCATTGTACTATTTGAACTCCATTTCTAGTGATCAACCATCTTTGTAAGACTTCACTTGGTTTAAGAGCACAACCCAGTTGTTTCTTCACCTGGAAGCTCAGCCCCAGTTCTAGGTAGTTCTTCTACATGTTTCTTCAATAATGACACATGAAAGTCTGGATCAATTCTGCTAGTGGCCGGTAATTTTAGTTTATAAGCAACTATTCCCACCTTTTTATCCAACTGGAATGGACCAAAGAGCTTGGCTGCCAGTTTAGGACAATCTATGATCTGCGCTGATTGTTACTTCTACTTATGTAAATTTAAGTACACCCAATCCCCTTCAGCAAAGTTCCTCTCAGATCTCTTAGCATCAACATTTTGTTTCATTCTTATTTGAGCTTTCTACAATTGTCTTTTGAGAATTTGATCAACCAGAGCTCTTTATTCTATCATATTCGTAGCTACGGAATTATGGTATTAGTTAAAACTCCCGAAGGTAAGGTTAAAGGTTTAGTTCCATAGATATCTACATGAGGTGACTTTTTATAACATTCCAGTGAGTAGTGTTGTACCACCACTCAGCTGGGCTCATCCACTCATGCCATGTAGCGGGCTTTTCACTACAGAAACATCTGAGATTAGATTCCAAAATTTGATTCAATCTTTCTAACTGACCATCAGTTTCAGGATGACAGGCTATATTGTAGATGAACTCTCATCTTAGTGAATAACTTTTTTCAGATCTGGCTAGTAAAAATTTCATCCATACCACTAGTAATTGTCTCGGGCATTCCATGTTGTTTGCTATTCCGATCCATAAAACACTGAGCACTAGTATTTGCAGAGAAGGGATATGCTAACGCAATAAAATGAGCATATAGTCAACCTGTCAATAACCACCATGAGAGTATTATAATCATTTAAATCAGGCAACTTCTCAATGAAGTCCATAGTGATCATCTTCCAAGGATAGTTAGGTATTGGTAATGGTTGAAGAAATTATGGTGGTCAGCAATGCTCGTGTTTATTCCTTTGGCATATTTCACAAGATCTAATGAAGTTTATGATATCATGCTTTATACTCCTGGCCAATGAAATAAAGAGGGAACTCTTTTGATTACAGTCGTTTGACCCGAGTGCCCCCCAAGTGCAGATGAGTGCATAGCATGCAGCAAATCCAGTCTTGTTGAACCAATAAGATAGTTTCTCCATTTATCTAGAGCCATCACAAGTGCAATGATTTCTTTCTCATAAGTAGATAGCCTTTTTTTTCTCTTATAGAATGATTTACTTAAGAAAGCTATGGGTTGTCCAGCTTGCATAAGTACTGCTCCCATGCCATGGTCACAGATATCTGTTTCAATCACAAAAGTTTTGTTGAACTATGTCATTTTCAAAATAGGAGCACTAGCAATTGCCATTTTTAATTTCTAAAAAGCACATGTAGCAAGTAAGACCGCCTAAATGAATCTTTCTTCAGTAGATCATGTAATGGTCTACAAATTACGCCATAATTGGCTATAAATCTTCTATAGTAACCTGTAAATCCCAAAAAGCCCCTAAATTCTTTTTATGCTCTTTGGAATTTCCCAGGCTAATACACACTCAACCTTAGTGTTATCCCTTTCTACTCCCTCTATTGATATAATATGGCCTAAGTATTCAACTTTTTGCTGAGCAAAAATGTCTTTACTTAGCTTAGCATAAAGTTGATGGCTCATCATCAATGTTAGCACCTACTGCACTTGCATAATCATATGCTCTTCCCAGGTCTTCCTGTAGATCAGTATGTCGTGAAAGAAAACTAAGACACATTTTCTGAGAAATTTATGAAAAACATGATTCACGAGAGCCTGAAATGTAACTGGTGCATTGGTTAGACAAAATTTCACCACCAAAAGCTCATAATGACCAGTGTGAGTTTGAAATGCAGTTTTGGACAGATTATCATGATTGACTCTAATATGATAATATCATGCCCTAAGATCCAATTCAGTGGAAAAAAAAACAAGCACCATGAAGCTCATCCAAGAGTTCATCTACTACAAGGATATGGAATTTATCCTTAGCAGTCAAGTCATTGAGTCATCTGTGATCTATGCAGAGTCTCCAATTCTCATCCTTCTTATTGCCTATCAATATTGGGAAAAGAAAAATGGCTTGTGCTAGGTTGAATGAATCCATGGTCCATCATTTGAGCAACGCGTTTCTCTTTTTTTATCTTTGTGTTTATGCATATTTCTATAGGGCTTGATTTTGAATGGTTCAACATCTGATTACAAAACAATTCTATGATCAATTTCTCTTGATGGAGTAACTTTAGTAGGAATATAAATAAAATATGAAAAAGACTTAAGAACCTTTTCCAATTGATTAGGAACTGAAATAGCATCCAATGCTTCATTCTGATCAGAATTCTAATTATATATATATATATACATACATATATATAGAATCAGCATTTTCTTATCTGATTCAAGATCTCTTACCAGCATTTTCCTTTTCCTGAACTCTATATACTCTCTACCTTTGTTCCTCTAATCACATGAAACTTTGCATAATCAAAATTTCCCTGCAAAAATCACTCAGAACCACCACAACAAATGGAGATATTCTGTGAGTTAAAATAAAATGTGATGGGACTAAAATGTCTCATCCAATTTACTTCTAGTGTTACATCCACCCCCTAATCCAATCATAAAAATCATATTTTTATCATTACTCAGTCGATCTTAGTGGAGATTCTCTTAGAAATAGAGTATTAGTTTGTCATCTCTTATCCGTGTATATATTAAATTATCTTATTAAAAATGTTTCTGCCACGGGTCGGTTGAAGGAGATTCATGTGCCCTAAAAGTGTGGGGTGAATATCATTTTCAAGTTGATTAAAGAATCTTGTGGGTTTATTAGACCAATTCATTCATAGGGTCCTCAGCCATGCCGGGGTCGGCAGGTACCTAACTTAATGTTAGTAGTTCATTTTATATTATACGAGTAGTTTTCTTGGTGTAGGGAAAATTGTTTAATTTGACCGGGAAGTGTCTTTTTTCCAGGTAACTCCAAGAGTTGACTGCAAAGTAGTCAAGAATAGCGAAATCATTGGGTAGGCAAGTAGAATCTTCTACTATTTGTAGTAAACTAACGACTATGGACTATCGTGTTTAGTTAAATGAATGTTACTGACTAATTGTAGGCGTTTTTATATAGTTTGTCAATTATTTTAGACAAAGTCTTGGGAAGATGAAAAAATGGAGTTTAATTAAAATAATAAAAGGTAAAAAATTTTAGTTACAATAATAAATTTTAGTATGCAATATGTAGAAGTTATAAAATTTATAACCCGGTTCATGCAACCCGAATACACTTTAAATATTGGTCTATTTATGACTTATGGAAATACTGTCTTTCAAGAGACGGACTCATTATTTTAAGATAAAATATAATAATTGAATTATAATCAACAGTTCATCAATTTCTTTTTGAATTTTATAACAGAAAACTAAAATATACGGTGTTAATTAGCCCAATTTTATTTAGGGAAAAGTTTCCCTATTAAATTGAGCAAGTGTAAAATCTAAAAGTGTAAAATTAACCCAATATTTTTTTATAAAATTATGCAATTATACCATTTCGCTCAATTCCGACATTGACTCAAAAAGTCAGCCATTGACCAAACATGAAAAGACATAAATAAAAACTAAAAATTTTGGACCATTTTACCCACTTTTTCACCGCTGCTCCCCAACTGCTCTGTCATCGTTCCTCCACCCACCACCGCCTATACCAACCACCACTACCCCCGTCTCCCAGAACCATTAGCCCTGCTGCCCACCTCCTATGCCCAGAAATCCTAGCCCCACCGCCCAGAAACCATAGTCACCACCCCTTCCCCGCCATGCTCCACCCTAGCCCCGCCACAACCTAGCCCGCCGCTTCAAATCAGAGAGGGTACATACCCCACTCACCCTTCTCTGCCGACTGCCACCAGCACCAGCAGCATTAGGAGCCGGCTTCGAGTTGGACGACGAGGAGTAGGGCGGCGATTTATAGGTGGGATCCCATTCTTTTAATGCTGGGCGACGATGGTTGGTATTGGTGGGATAGGGAGTAGGTGGGCAGCGATTGTGGAGGAGGGAGGGCGACGAAGAGCTTGCATCGCGGCGGTTCCAAATTGGATCGAGGTTCAGGTACTGGGACAAACTTGGCTCATGGACGTCAAAACTCAAAGCTAAACATAAATCTCACATGACGGCCATAGCCCTAAAGATTTATCCCCTCTCAAAAAAAGCCCAATCCAATCGATCCCAAACTTCCCAACCAATCGATTCCTGCTGCTATCTTCAACCTTGCATTTCATCGCCACCTTGCGTAACAGCTCTGCGGCAGTATTGCGTGCCACCACCAAGAGCAATGAAGAGCTCTCATCGAGGTTCGCAACGGAGGTAGGAACCCGTCGGTTCCAAATTGGACAACGAGAAGAAGCCCTAGACAAGTGCAAAAAACTATTGTTCAAGGAGTACATTAGCTACACGGGCTTGGAGGCGGCGGAAGTGAAGTGGAAGTGGGGGCGATGAAGGAGAAGGAAGAGAGATTGGGGGCAGTGAAGGAGTTTGTTATTTTGGGGTGGAGCGATAGTTTCCACTCGTTGTCTGCTAGATACACCATGGAATTGATGGGTGAGTTTTCAGAGGAAGAGGAGCGCTGATTGAGGAGGAGGGAGGGCGTTAAGGTGAGGGCTGCGGAGGATGTGGGTGTCGATTGAGGAGGAGGAATGTCGTGAAGGGTAAATAATGTTTTTTAAAAATTTTAAAATCAAGGGTATAAGTGGTCATTTCACCTATTTCCAGCCAATTTGACAACTGACATTTTGGTCAACAAAGTTCAGGGTTATTTTTGCACTTTTAGATTTTACAATGTCCTTTTTGCATTTTCGTCCAAAACATAAGGTTAAAAACACACTTTTTATGTGCTAAGAAATTATTCAAGTTGAAATGAGCAACCAATTTGATAAACATAAATGGTGTGGTTGTGTATCTAAATTGTTGGGTATCTAAATTCGAGCGAGAATTATAAAATAACCCCCAGGATCGTCCACCCCCACGTGTCGCTCTCTCATTCGTTGCTCGCACACAACCCACTCTTTCCCTCCTTTTTGTGTGAGTTCACGCTCCGAATTTGAGAAGTGGGGGGACAAGTTCCAAAGCTTCTTGTGGAAGCTTGTTCCGCACTTCGAGAACAAACCCATTCCCCAACATCCTCTGCAGTTTGAACTCATCCTCGCCCATCCTCTGCAATTTGAAATTTCTAATCAACATTCTCTGCATTTTGAAATCTCTCCTAGCTCTTCGATAATCCGTCTTCCTTTGGCGGTGTGCACTCATATGTAGGCATGTACGAAAGGTAACAACTTCGCCCGTCTTTTGATTGCGTTTAGTTATTGGCATGCCTGTTATCTAGTTTGCAATATGTTGTTGTTGAACCCATGCATGGAATGTGTTGTTGCAGATGTCTATTGAATTGTCTTTTGATCTGAACGTTGAAATCGTGCATAGCGTGGGTGTTGATTCTGTTAGTCACAAAGCTGGTGAGTTCCTCGGCTTTGACTTAAATGTTGTGACTGATGAAATTGCAGACAAAGTAGAGGATGTGTTTTTTGAACAATTGGGATAAGTAGTTAGCAAAATACAATTTCCCGAAGGAAGTGGGTGTGGTCATCCAGTTGATTTACCAGCATCCGATGTGGACAATGTGGGTATTAACCCGGATGATGTTGAAGCTAAATTTGTGTACAATGACGATGATGTAGTTGTTACTGGTCGATTGGACGATGGACTTGTTGGAGACCTTTTGTTTAGGGTCACGGGACAAGGAAATGCTGGGACGGTTTTGGCTGGTGGTGGTAGTCATGAAGAGAATAAGGGTGATATTTGTGTGCCTAAACTAATAGTGGGAATGAAGTTTGGCACCGGAGAAGAACTTTTAGCTCATATATATCGATATGCCAATTCAGAGGGATTTCAAGCATGCATAAGAAGCTCTGACAGGTGTGAAGATCCGGGGGGGGGGGGTCCTTCGTGTAGGGTAAGGGGCAAACGAGTCGTGGATTCGGCTTATGATAACTACTTTTGAATCACATGTGGTGCCAAAAGTCTGGGACCTTTGTATCTCGCTCAAAAGGTGCCAACCGTTCCACACAAACATGTAAGACGGTATGTCCAGTTAAAGTGAATGTGAGGTAGAAGCCCAATATATCCTCCGTTGATCATCACCATAACCATGCACTGGAAGCAGAGAATTCCAAGCATTTATCGAGATACCGTGTAATTAGTCTGTCTGACCAGAGGCTCATTCTAAAGCTCAGTAGTTCTAGCGTGTCCATACCTCACATATATAACATATTTGTTAATAGATAAAATGGATACCATTTGGTTCCATTTAGAGAGTTAGATATGCGTAACTTCCTTTATTTCTAGTCAAGGGAACTAATGAAAGAAGATGATTTTGCTACAATGGAAATTCACTTCAAGAAAATAAGGGAAGAGACTCCAGGTTTCTTTTATGAGTACAACGTTGATGCTGACCGGAAGCTGAAGAACATGTTCTAGGCAGATTCCCCATGTAGGGCTGCATTCAAAGAGTTTGGTGATATTGTTTCATTTAATACCACCTTTGTGTCTAATAGATACCAGATTTCATTTGCACTATTTATTTGCGTTAATTATCACGGGAGGAGCATTTTGTTTGGTTGCGCACTGATTGGTTGTGAGGATAACAAAAGCTTTGTTTGGGCATTCAACACATGAAAGAAGTGCATGGGGAATTATCCAAAATGCATATTGACCAACTAGGACAAAGCCATTGGCATCCTAGTTATTTGTTGTATTTATTAAAAATTACAGTCTCAGTCGGATGTGTATTTGAATTACAATCAAATACAAGTTATGTTTTTTTTGTCAGGTAAGGCCATTCACATTCTATTTCCTGGCTCGAAGCATAGGTGGTGCTTATGGCACATAATGCACAATTCCAGTAGGAATTTGGGATGTTTGGGCGATTGGAGTAAAATATACAAGGATATTTTATCCTCGCTATATGATTCATTATCCATCGAAGAGTATGAGGAAGGTGGAAGGAAATTATGGTGAAGTACAACCTAGAGGCAAATTTGTGGATGCTGGAAATGTTTGCCCGGAGAGAGAATTGGGTTCCTGTGTATTTCTCGTCTGATTTCTGGGTTGGAATGTCCTTGACCCAGCAGAGCGAGGGAATGAATAATTTTTTCCAAGGGTTTGTGAATATAAACACTAACCTTACAAAGTTTGTAAAGAGGCACAGTCAAGCAGTGCATAAGAGGATTGCTGAGGAGGACGATGCGACACTCTATAGTGTGAACCTTCGCTTTGTGGAGATTAGCGCCCACCCTTTTGAACCTATTTTTGAGAAGGTGTTTACGAGTGAAAAATTCATGGAGTTCCAGGGAGAATTGAGGAAGATGGGTTACAACACCATGATGAAAGTGTTGGACAAGAGTGGTGTGGTATTGTATGATATTTAAGTGAAGGAATTTCAGCCGGGATGGACCCACAAGAAGAAATTTTTGGTGGTGCTTGATAGGAATTCCATGGACATAAGATGTGAATGAAACAACTTCATGTTCCGAGGCATATTATTTGCACATGATCTTCATGTATTCTGGGCCGAGGAAGTGACAGATGTCCCGGAGAAGTATTTGTTTAGGAGGTGGCAAAAAGATATCCCCATTGAGTATCTGAAGGAGAAATACCCATTTTCAGCTCTATATAGTGAAATTACAATAGGATTCCATAGGTACGAGGCAATGCACAATGTTTGTAACAAGATTTGTGTAACGTTAATGAACAATAAACTGTTGTACCAGAAAGGAATGGTGAGGCTCCGTAAATTGATATCAGATATTGAGGCATAGACAGAGATGCCCGATGGGTTAAGGAGGGACTTCTTGGCTGGCATTGGAAGAGTCTATTCAAGGAGAGTCCCCGTGGTTCTTGAAAATGAAGAAGATGGATGGCAGATTTGGGACAAGGAGGATCCCAAGGTGGTAAAGGATCCAACCGAAAGAAGGGGACGTGGACAAGGCCAATTGAAAAGGAAGAAGTCGTATTTATATCGGGCACATGTGCCCCCTGGGAGAGGACACAGAGGTAGGGGAAAAGGGAGATGTACTACTGATTTTAGTGCCATGGGCATCAGTGCGCATCAAAGTTCAGGAACACAGATAACACTCAAGTAAATATATATATGATTGGGGTAAGAATGTGATTAGATGAAGGTGTCATCAATATCTATGTTAGTTAATTCCCCTTTAGAGGGACACTAATTAAGATTTCTCCAATTAGATATGTTTTGCAAAAAATAATAATTGGGAATTGGCTTGGTGGCGACGGGCCTTCCAGAGCCCAAGCATCATATGCTAGTTATTCTAGCATCCCACACATCCCATATTCGAACCCTAGGCATTGATACCATATCAACTCTCCTTTGTTGGACTAACTCGTAACTGACAGGTGCCAAACACGAATGGTTAAATGTCCATGTAGACCACTATTTTTCAATATGATGGATGTGTGCAATTAGGAGGCTCTGACTACATTTTGTTGCCATATTTGTTTTGTAGGAGGTGTACTGCTACCTTAGAATATAGGATTTTGTGTCCATTCCTATCTAGTATAGAATGTAGCACCTTAGAATTAGCATGTTCTGTTGTATTTTTTTTACTTGTATGTTTTTAGGCATCTCATCTTGATGTCATGAGTGTTTTTCGAACTGGGATAACTCTTTCATCAACTGGATTAGCACAAATTTTTATATGGTTCAAGTAGTTATCAGTGGAAATAATCATAGGAAGGTGCAAGTATGTTTACGAACTGATTTTGAATCCTCCATGTATGATCAATTTGAAACAGAGTGTATCAAGTCAAGGGGTGTAGAGTGTGAGTCACTAAGTCCTGTTAGCATATGGAGGTGGAGACGGTAAACTGGGAACCACCCTACAACTGTCGAATAATTCATCTCAAAAAGGTGCCCACGCTCCTACATCTTCCTAGTTGAAGTCGACATCCCTTTGTCTGAACTCTTTTCTTTCGGGATGTTTATTCTTCGCCATTCTTTGTAGCTCCACATCGATCGACATTGTATATGGTTTTTTCTCCATAGTTCCCCTTTCTGATGAAATTAGAAATGTCAAATCCTCAATTTCTTCTAATGCCGCCGTGGTAATTTAGGCGGTAACCGAAAACTGATCTCCTCCTGCACGCGTCTATTTTTTCTCCCTCACCTTGTGTTCTATATATGTTTTCATCATCACCTTTTCTTAGCATGCGTATCCACCTTACATTTTGAATGACATACTGATTCTCTATCTTATTATCTTCTATATGCATCGCCGTTTCAATCTTTGTTGGCTGAGCCTGAAGGTACATTGTTTATGTCATTGCGTCTCATCATGTAGAACTAGGTTTACTCGTGTTCTTTCTATTTGGGACACTTGGTGCTTAACCCAGAATTTAGTAATGTTCCTTCAAGGTCCACCCCATTGGAGACATTGAGTTTTGAATGTGTGGGATTTCTTGAAGGTCGATGACATTACCCAATCGAGTAGTGTTTCCATTAGCTACCCAGTATAATCCCCATTCTCCCATTTCCCTCCAACAATTCGTGATCATCGTGTCCTTGTTAATTTCAATTAGATAAGCATTTAAACCCAACATTTAAAGGGTCTAGAACATGAGAAGCCTTGGTCATCCATCAGTTTTATCTATTATGGACCTATTTCCCCATATTGAAGACGTCAATGTTGATCAATTTAATTAAAAAAAATAAAATGTAATGTTTGTGGATTAGTTAAAAAATGAAACTATTGGGCTAGCATGAAGTTATGAACTCCATCCGACCTAGGGAAAACTTGATACTTTACTATTTTACATTATTCACTAGAAAACTTTGTCCACCCCAAAACAGTTATATTAGCAAAATAAGACAATCATAGAATGTGAATATATGGATTTGTCACAGAATTTTAGGGTTTAGGGTTCACCATTTTTATATGTAGTTGAACATATGAATGTTCAAACATGCATGTTGATGTTGACGAGCAATATTATGTGAATTCAAACATTTGACGAAAGGAGTTATTGCTTTGTTACTGTCTTAAACACTCATATCTGCCCATTAGTATCCCTAAGAGCCTTGGAAATGAAGTTGACTTACATTAAAAGACAATGAAAGATGAAGAAAATTTAGTCTTATTCATTGCTATATGCTAAGGTCCCAAGCCTAATATCCCTCGTGTACTCCGCTTTCAAATGAGCTTCCGCTGCTCTATCCCCTTGCACATACAAACTGGCGGCACGATATTCCAACTGATGTTTTTCAAACATTGAAACAACAAATAGAGTTATATCATGTACATAGCCTCCGTTAAACATAGAAATGTATGAATTACACAAATAACTCACTTTCTGAATTATAGTTAGCTCCTTGATGTCATCTGTCTTCCTTAGGAAACCGTGGTATCCTTTCATCAGCTCACTCATAAAAAAATGCATAGATTAATGGCGAACAAGTATGGTATGATAAAGAAACAAATATCACAGGTAAAGGAGGAATCTTTACATCCCTATCCTTGAGCATGGAACTTGCCCTCTTGTACTGTCGGTGCACCTTCCTCTCCGCCAACATCATGTGGGCAAGGTCATCTTTAAGAATTAGTCATTAGAATTTGTGTAGAAGTCACAAAATGTAAAGCAAAGTAGGGGCATTGGTGACTAATAAACACAAGCTTTCGTAAATATAGACTTTGCAATCTACCTTCTTTTATCTTCCTTTCAATCCTATCTGTTTGGTCTGCAATTTTGTGCATGGTTTTACCCATCTCCTTAATGTGTTTTTTATTTTTGTATTTTTTATTTTGAAACGGTGGGTGTTCTTTCTCTTGTAAAGAGAGGAAGATATAACAAAATATGGCTTGGTTACATAGATGTAGAAAAATGCGTTACAACTCAAAATTAATTTTATGTTAGTTTCAAACATGGAGTGGGATGGTGGAATGAATGGGATTGGCTTGTTCTATGGGAAGAAATATTCAATGAAAAGCTGCATGGTCTCCCATGTCATAATTTTAACTTGCTTTTGATTTTGTGTAGTAATTAACTCGTTGTTTACTTTTTTAACAATGTTTACAAATTAATAGTCTTAACTTTGATACTATCCAACCAAATCCCATTTTAATAAAAAATCGTGGTGTACTACGCTATAAATGGTAATTATGGTCATGGTACCCGTACTCGTACCCAAACCCAAAATCATACCGGTGCTATCGTTGAATAGGACCGTCAGCTTACAATGGGTGCCTGTTTAGTTCCTCCCATAGCTTTATCGCTGTTATGACAAGGATGGAGTTGTGTTGGAATTAGGGGGCACAATTATGGCTTCCAACACGCGGATCAAGCACGTTGTTTATCATTATACTCAGATGGGTATGGATGAAATGATTGATGGATCTAATTTTCCAAAGGTCAAATGCTTGATTAAAAATATGGCTGAAAGGAATTGGGTTATTGGGTTGAATGGGGATTGGTAAAATTGTCAAGCCCGTGGGTCTTATTCACAAATTTAACCATTTCTCTATTATTTGCAACTCATTTGTTTTCTTATTGTATAAAAAATTTGATGGAGCACGGAGGTGTGTGCTAATGGCAAATGTGTAGAAAGGATGCTAAGTTATCCAGTATGGTAACTTAATGGAATACAAGTGTGTGAAATTGAAGAGCACTTGATGCATAAATACTACCTCATTATTGTAGTATTTTAACATTTTAGAGAATTTATAGTATGTTCATTTTACACTTTTTACTCACATAATATAGTAGGTTGTATGTTCGTGAGTATAATCCATTCATATTGTACACACAGTTTTTTACGATTCAAATACTTAAAACATACATAGTGTACACTAAATGAAGTTCAGTAAAACGTTGAGTTTCGTAATCTTTACGTCCCACAACTATTGCCCTGTTTGACATTTTCAAAGTCAAATTTAGTAAATTTTTACCATTAGTATAATCTTGTTAATGTATAAGTATATGATTAAAAATATCATGTGAGATATTGTTAGATTCATCACTACGTCTAATTTGTAAATATAATTTTTTTTATACAGAATCGCTATGTGTAGGAATGTAGTTAGGGATATTGATGGTCAAAAATCGTGATTGATGACCGTAAAGAAGTAAATATGCCAATAGTTGTGGGATGGGCGAGTGTATAGTAGTTTATTTAGTTTTTTCTGATAGATATACGGAAAAATAGAATATACAAAAAGTAAAACATTTTCAACTTATAGATCAATATGTGTGGGTTTGAGCTTGAACCCACATGGATTGAAACCCATTGATCTACCCTTTTGTGAACCACAATTTGAGTTGTCTTTACCCCACGTGTTGGACGGGTTTCAAAGTAACCCATTTTTACCCGACCCTTTTTATACCCGTTACAAAATGGGTTTACATGGGTCATACACATAATATTTTTATTACCCAACCCGTATTAGTCAAGTTCACGGTTTTCCATCCACAGTTGGAATCCAGAGGCGGTGAGAGAGTGCTAGTTGGCTACAAGCAGTCTAGGTGTCAGGCCGGTTGATTTCACACGCAAAGCATCAGATATTTTTGTGATCTTGAGAAAGGACTTGCATTGCATAATGCGAGAGAAATGCCCGCCAAATTGATGTGGCCTGAATCATGAAGAAAAGTTTACAGTTGAAAGGTATGTAGGTTCTGAGAAGGATAACAATGTTCATTAGAAAGATGCAGACGCAAGTGAGCGTCAGAAAAATGATATGTGCAATAAATTTTGGGAACACATCGTGAACTATTTGAAATCCTATCTTAGGAACACATGGTAACAAAGAAAAATACATGGATGAACATGACGTCGTCATTCCTAACCATTTCAAATACATATTCAATCCAGGGTTGCATAATTATTGGCAACCACATCATTATCTATTTGCAGCAAAACATCGGTCGCCATGACACATCACCGGCACAAACGCCCTTAAGTCTACTGAAGAACACAACATCATATTCGTCTCCAAATCCTTAAGCATCAATGGAACTGTCCCTGTCTTTCTCAACCAACTCCCTTACCTCCTGCAATACCTTCAAGGTTTCCCTCTTAATTATTAACCTCAGGTGGGTGTGATGTTCTTGCCTCTGAAACTGATTAAAAGTGAATATCACTTAGCATATTGGACCACTGTATGATACTATTCCTAATACATGTGAACCCCGATGATGGACTATGGATTTCAATATTTGTGCTACTCACTAACAGCGATACAATTTATTTAGAATTAGGATAAGAAAGGAATACCCTTTGTCTTGGTTACTGTATACTATTCTAAATCAGTTACTTCTATCTTACTTACCCTCTTCATCGTGATGGTTGTCTCGACCTTGCTATGTCATTGGAGACAATGAGTGTATGAATGATTTGCACCATTTCACATGTTTTAACCAATGGCTTGGACATATTTTTAGTTACTTTTGGTTGGCGGTTTGGCAACTTTAATAGAGTTTACATGACAAGGAGTTTAGACAACCATGTTTGGTTTTCTATTCTAAATTCGGTGTTTTATATACTTAATTAGTGATTCTTGACATCTCGTGTTCATGGGCTCCTTGGTCTTCATTATGAGTACCTTTAGTAGGTCGCTTGTGAATGCTATTTGTTACATTACATTCTTGCGAAAGCTGTTTGCTTTTAATAGAGGAAGATTTGAAGGCCATTCACATTTTAATGGTAGTAGATGAAGGCCATGAATATCAATGCGTGGTAGAAGGAGATTGAAGGTAAAGATAGGCGGCATCAAAGTTTAAGATGGTCAAAGGAGAAAATGGTGAATCATGGTCCGAAGAGTGTTTGCTTAGTCCGAGAAAGATCCAGGAAGAATTAGCCTTCAAGGCTAGTTCCATTGGATTTGTCTTCTCAATTACTAAAAATTTAACAACTAGAACTCTCGATTTGGACAAACGGTTCACCCCTGACAAGCAAATGAAGTTAAGCCAACAAAGCACCAGAGGCCGGTCATGGACCGCACATGGTCAAGCACTAGTGGCCTGTGACAATCTTCACGGTCTGCACTACACAAAATTATAGGGGTTCCGTGAAGACCTACACGAGGAAATTTGATGGGCCGTGACACAAGCACTGAGCTGTGAAACAAGGGGATGAAATGTTGAAGAATTTGGCTAAGTATGGAGCAAGTCTGAGAAAAACTTCACATACTGTGATAATACTTTTTAGCAAGAATACAAACTGCTCGCAGATCGTGAAAACCTTCACAAACCATGACAATATTTCTGAGCAGAAGCCATAAGCTGTTCGCGGTCCGTGAAACCCTCCCAGACCGTGGGAAAATCTAAGCAAAAACTGCATGCTGCTTGCGGTCTGTGAAAACCTTCATGGACTGTGGCACAATCCCAGCTTCACAGACTGCACCAGATCCCATGGGTTGCAACTATGAATAATCACGGACCAGGCAGATCTGGCATCATGTGGCTATGCATGCTTCACAGACCGTAGCATCCGTGACGACCCATGAAACCTTGGCGGCTGACCTAGAGTTTTGCTACTTTTGGCCTATTTTGGGCCTATTTTTAGTCCCAATATACTCATTTGAGGAGGTTAGATCATTTTTTGGAAACACATTTGGAAAGGAGAGATCTTGGAGAGAGGGAAGGAGTTCGTTTTGTAGGTTTTGTAATCTTTTCTTTTCTTTTCTTCTTGCTTTTCCCCAAAGATGTGGAATTCAAATCTATATTTGAATTCCATGTCTAGGGAGTAGTTAGATTAGCTTGGGATTCATATTGGCACTTGGTATGTTCTAAATGGTTTATGAGATTCATTAGATTCATCATATCTCTGTGTTTATGATATTATTGTGATTGTTTGAATGTTATAAATGCATCAGTAGTACACCACATATAAGCACACACTTTGGGATATACTCACGTATGGTGCAATTATTGATGCCCCATTGGGAAGAGAAACATGGATGTTAGAATGGGCAGGGGAGAATGCTTCCGCGTGGGTCTTTGAACGGGGATTCAATAATGCTCTGACCTATTTTCCATCGCACCAGTCTTAGCTGACTTCATAACTGTTGTCCAAGAGATTGCAGGTAGAGATAGTGAATAGTAGTAAGCTAGGTGTTGTGTTGAAACCCTAGTATCACTGATAAGGTGCCTATGAACCTTGGGCCTAGCGTATATAGTACCCGGGGGGAGTTGTTGCATTCATGGTGGAAGCCTGGGATGTAATAGCAGCATGGAGAAACAGACCTGCAAAGATGGTCGGAACTCATTATACTCCCCTAATTATGATAGCGGTGCCGATGGAGGGTTGCGAGTGCATTGACTGTAACAGGGTTGGGGAAGTGTATGTCAACGGCCACACCACGTGTTGTTAAAACACTAATAGGTCTTTTGTATGTCTATATATGAATGAATTGAGGATTGAAGCATTAGAACTACCATGTTTCTAAATGATTCCCAAGTTCTTAGTATAAATAGTTTACTTGTTTGTCAATTGCATGCTTGTAGTTGTTAGTTGAAAACACCACCCCCAGTGTTGCCGCACGTGGTTGTGTTTTAATTAGTATTTGAGCCCTAGCATCCTTGTGGACAAACCTAGGGTTTTCCGCTTGCTACCCCTTGGTAGCTTAGCAGTAAGAACGCGAGCAAAATATAAATCTTTGTCATCGACCCGTAAGCCCCCTGGCTCATGTTTTAACAACAACCAGGTCAGGGCAGGTAAAATTTTAGTGCCGCTGCCGGGTATTCTTTTTTATTTCAAGTATTAGTTGAGCGTGACATGTTAGTAGAGTAGTTAGTAGTGTCTTTTATTGTTTTTCTTTTATTTGTTTTATTTGTTGTGAATGGAATATTGGTCATAGTTTCCTTGTTATATTGATTCTGTTTGTTATTGTGACATTGGAAGGATAGTGTGACCCGAGTTTATGGTACATACCCATACCACAAATCCAGGTGTTTGGAATTCTCTAACTAATTCCACAGGTAACCGAAGGAGAAGGAGAAGAGAACTAGATCGGAGGCTCAACTAGGGGGTTTGAATTTCGAGGAAGCATCGCACAAGATGGCACAAGATAACTGCACTTTGAGAGAGCTTATGTCCCCAAACTTAGAGAACCAACCCTTATGTATCACATTCCCACCCTTGCCTCCAAATGTGACTTGTGAGCTGAAAAGTGTGATGATACATTACCTTCCTACCTTTCATGGTGTGGCGGGAGAGGATCCAAACAAAATATTTTCATAATTTCATTTGGTGTGCACGAATATGAAGCTACCGGGAGTGTCGGAAGATGATTACAACTTGAGAGCATTCCCCTTTTCACTACAAGATGGAGCAAAAGATTGGTTGTATCATCCACCACCGGGTTGCATTGGGTCGTGGATGGATATGAAGCCGTGATTCTTGGAAAAATACTTTCCAGCATCTAAGTCAGCCTGGTTGAAGAAGCGATTGCCCAACATTACTCAAGGAGTGACTGAGAGCCTATATGAGTATTGGTAGAGGTTTAAGAGACTCCTATCTAGTTTCCCCTACCACCCATTCAAGGAAGGAGATTTGGTCTATTACTTCTTTGAAGGTCTTTGTGATGAAGACATGAGGATGGTAAATGCTGCATGCAACGTTTCCATAGCCAAAAAGAGCCCGAAAGATGAAATGAAACTTTTTGAAGAGATGGCTAATGGGATGAGGCAATTTGGTACAAGGTCTAGGGTTAAGGTCTTGGATAAACTCGCACACACACCAAAGTTGGAGAAGCAAGTCCAAGCTCTTACATCTATGATGAAAGAGCTTTTGTGAGGAAAGATGCACCAAGTCAAGATGTGTGGAGTTTCCAACCTCGACCAACACTCCAAAAAAATTTCCCGAGGTTGTTGGTGATGTGCAAGAAGTGAATGCCGTAGACTAAAACAATTAGGAGATACGTCAATTTGCTAGGGGTCAACAACAAGGGTTCCGAGGGAACCAAGGTGAAGCAAGACTGGACGCCTATGCAAATACATTTAATTCGAGGTATAGAGATCACCCTAATTTCTGATGGAGGGATGTCAATCAACCTCAAGGATATATGGGTGGACAAGCACCACCTCAACCTTATCCTAGGGGTGAAGGTCCATCCAACAATCATACCACAATTTACAAGTTAGATAGGGAGGAGATCTTGGATGAAATTGGTCAATTGGGGAAGAAACATGAGATCTTCGCGGGAAAAACTAGGAGGGAAATTGAAGAACTTGGTACTAGAGCCTTCTCAAGTATTAAGAACCTTGAGATTCAAGTTGAACAACTCACCACCTCGATGAGCCAACTTGAAGAAAAAGAATATGGAAAACTACCTTCCCAACCAGAGGTGAATCCAAGAAATTTGAATGCACTCAATCTAAGGAGTGGGAGGAAGTTTGCAAAATCGAGAAGAAGGTGACACAAGAGGATGACAAGTTAGTGGAGGCCACCAAAGCACATTTCAAAGAAGAGGAGATAGTTGTCAAGGAAGCACCCTCCAGGGAGCTCCCACCACCGGAGGCACAAGTTGCTATTGCACCTCCATTTCCAAGTGCTTTGAGGGGAAAGCCCAAGGTGGAGACAATTGAGGCCAACATTCGAAACTTCGAAAAAGTGGAGGTATTTATCCCTATCTTGGAATTGATTGATAATGAGCCTTCATATGCTAAATTTCATAAGGTTACATGTACTAAGAAAAGGCGTAGACCACCTAAGAAGTTAGGGAAGCTAAAAATTGGGGAAGTCACCATCTTGAATCATAAGAATTTGCCTAAGAAATGTTATGAACCCAAAAAGTTTTCTATCCCGATTTCTTTAGGTAGAACTCTTGTTGAACATGCCATGATAGATTTAGGAGCTTCTATCAATGAAATTCCATTTGAATGTCTTGAAATTGGTGAACTTAAAGAGACTAGAGTAATTGTTCAACTCATCAATCACTCCCAAGCTAGCCTTCGTAGGCTAGTGAAGGATGTGACGGTGTGAGTAGGAAAGTTGGTTTTTTCGATGGACTTTTATGTCCTAGACGTAGCGCACGACGGAAGTGCACCCCTAATCCTTTTGGGGAGGCCTTTTCTTAAAACTTCTAGGACTAAAATTGATGTCCACTTGGGAATATTCACTCTAGAGGATGACATAGACAAAGTGGAATTCAACATTTATAAATCTAGGCATGATTCAACAAAACATTCTCTTATGTTCAAAGGTTTGACATTTTTGGATGAGAATGATATTCTTGAACTTTGTTGTGTTACCAATGAGCATGAATCTCTTTTTAATAAGGTTTTGGAGGACCCCGATGAATTTCATGATTTTGTCAATGCTATGTCCGTACTAGATTATTTTTCTATACTAACCAAATTTCAGTGGGGAAAAGGAAGTGTCGAGGATTTGATACCTTCTTGACCTCCTCCTAACCCCAAAGTGATATTCAAGGAGTCAAGGTTGGAAAAGCAAGGAGAGATATTTCTAGGTGCCGATAAGGGCTACAAAGGTAAGGATGGATCGTTGTGGAGGCCTCTCCACAAGGACGTCATCGTGGGTAGAGTTGCCGATGGCGATTTCATAGACCCACTGGTAAGTGCTTCAAATTAGAATGCGTTAAAAGGAAATAAGCCATAATACTGACACTAAATACATGTGGTTCCTTTGTTTTCTTGTTTGAAGTAATGACTTGGTAGAATATGCATGTCTTTCTTGAAATAAAGGATCTTTTGAGTGAAATTCTTGCTTGATTTGGAGATCTAGATGTGAAAATGTGTGCTTATGTGTAGATGAAATGAATTTTGATGGGTGACATAGTTTTCTTTCAAAAGTTGAGAAAAACTAAGGATTAGTAAAAAAATATGGGGTTTGCTTCGTGACAATGCTTGTCACGAAGGGCAGGTCTCGTGCTATGATGATGGCCACAAGACTCTATCTTGTGAAGGTGGGAAAACTGGGCAGAAAATTCTTTTTGTTGATTTTTTATTTTCCACCCCCAACTTTTCTCAAAAATGCAACTTTTCAAAAAGGAAGTTTGGATTTTTTTAAAAATGCATTTTTGATTCAAGAAGTGAGATTTCCTATTTCCTTAGGATTTTTTATGCAATTAATACTTCCAACATTAATTGATTGTACTACTTGTCCCCTAATTTGAAATTCCATCTTTATCTACATTGTACCTCTCTCTCTCTCTCTCTCTCTGTTTCACCTATCCTGAAATTTCATTATCATGGTGAAATTCTTCACCTAATTTCATCATCTACACACTGTTTGTTCTCAAGAAACACTCAATCACACACCCACACTCTTAGGTGAGCTCGAAAAAATTGAAGATTTTCTCACAAAAATTAGCAATTTTTGCTTCTTCTTGTGTCGATCTTACACTTCTTGGCTTCAAATTTTGGGTAACCCTTTGATATCTTTGTATGTATGCTTTATTTACATTGTGGTTTTGTTATGAAAATCATGATTTTCAAATGAGAATGTGTTGATGTGATGTTGTTTGAGCTTGTGTGTCCAATCTTGTGATGATGAATTTATGGGAGTCTTGAATGTGCTATTGATCTTGAATGACGTGTTCTTCATTTGTGAGTGTTTAGAGAGAATGAATCTTGTTTGCATGAATCTATTGATGGGTTGGTGGAAGAAATACATGATGTTTTTGGTTGATGAGGAATATTCTAGTTTTAAATGGCCTGTATCCTTATACCATCATGCTTTGAATGTTTGGTCTTTTTGGGAGAATGTTCATTATTGGATGACATCATGGGCCATGCATTTTTTATTATCACATTACCATTGTTCTCCTTCATTGTTTTATGATGCCTCCAAAAAAATGATACTTCAGAGAAAGAGAAGTCTTTGCAGGGTGAGAAAAGGAAGAAGTCGGTAAAGGGTGCAAACCCTTAACCGATAACTCCTATTCCTCGCAACCCCAAGTATTTGGCAGATGAGTTTACGGGTTTGAATAACATTACCGGGACTGCAGCCCGGAGATAAAGGAATTTGAGGGAACCAATGAGGAGCATTTTGGAGACTAGTTTTGCTTGCAAGAGCACCTTGATGGCTCTAGGCTTACTTAAAACAGTGACCTTTCTTTTGGGTTTGGTAGGCCTAGAAGGTTTTCTTGACATGCACTCGAAAACCTACATAAGGTGCACTTTAGAGTTTCTAGCTACTATTTGAAAGGTCACAGAAGAGGAGGGTCAGAAGGCGATCAAGTTCAACTTAGATGACAAGAAGTACCAAATGACCTATAAAGAGGTGCCATTAGCTTTTGGGTGGAAGACCGGCCGGGACATTCCACAGACTCATTGCCAAGAAATGCCATTCTCCCTTGGGAATTTTTGGATACAACTAACCAAGACCGATAGGAAGAATCTAAGCAAGAGCACAACTATAGTTTACCCAGCAATACGTTATGTTCATCGACTCCTTTCTATGAGCATTATATGCCACGGTGAATTGACGCACTGTCCAGGCTCTGATGTACACCTTCTTTAGGCGATAACACTGGAAGGGAACATCTACCCAGACTTGGTTAGTGTTTTTGTTCAAGAATGCATAGCTATGAGAGAGCAGAAGAGTGGGAAGATTCCTATGAGATGCAAGGTTGGCCTTTTGGCATGACATTTGGGACATCCTATCTCACCTAGGGTGTTGGCCAATATGGGTAGGTTGGGATCGATCTATACAATTGAGAAGTTATTTAAGGAATTCATAACTAAAACTTTAGAGGATAGATTTGTGTGGCTTTACGGTGAAGCACCTACTTGCAAATTCATGGTTCTTCCACAACTGGAGCGCACCTCTATCAATCTTAATATAAGCCTAGATGACTTGTTCATTGAACCCAATCCACGATTCTAGAAGGACTTTTATAGAGTATTGGCCAACTCAAAGATAGACCTAGAAATGGTCGAAGGGGAGACATCTTCGAGAGCACTTCCGAGCTGATCTCAAATTCCCACGGGCATTATGGATCAACTACACCTACTTGGGGAGCAACCCTCAAGTTCTTCCCAAGTGCTTCAGGAGATAGTTCAAGCTATTGGAGAAGTGAGGACACAAATTGAGGAGATAAACACGAGGGTGGATTGCCTTGAGGCCGCAATTTAAGCAACGTGATTCATTGAAAGGTGTTTCACTAGCCACGAGGAGGCCGGCCCTTCGAGGCCGGGAACGTAAGTATCACTAGTTTCCCTACTTTACCTCTTATTTGATATGATAATGCATAAGGAACTATACATGTTTAGATGTGGGGAAGGGATTATCGAGTACTTAGTAATTCTCATTCATGGATTTCTTCGTGTATGCATGCTTTGTTTTTTTGGTAGATTTTTGGTAACTTGTGAATGAGATGCTTTTGAAAATATTTTGGGGTTTGCATGTTATGCTAGGATTTTAGGATTCTAGTTTGCATGTGGAATGTGGCTTTAGGATTTGGTGGTGTATTGGTTTGTTGCCTATCTTTTGTACTGTGAAGCTCACTTTTGGGGCAATTTTTTACTACACCAAAAAAATTGGAAAAATTGAAAAAATAAAATTTAAAACATGAACAAGTCAAAAAACTGAAAGGGCGACTTGGGTAACATGAGGAAAAGCCCGGATAGGTCGAAAGGCCTAGGTAAAAGTGAGAGGCTTGACCGGCTAGACTTATGAGTCTAGGCAAAAGTGAGAGGCCATGTGGAAAAAGGTGAGAGATGAGCATGTTTTGTGGGATAAAGCTAGGATGAAATCCCGAAAGGGGCCCTAGGAAAAATGAAAAAAGAAATAAGAAACAAGAAACTAGGTTGATGATACATTAGACTCCTTGGTTGCAACTAGGTCGAGAATCTTGAGTTATCCCTATCTTGAAACCAAGTTGACGACTTTTGGATTTCCTTGGTGTATTGTTTTGCTTAAGGATTTCTCTTTAATTTCTTTTGGGACTAATTTTGGGAAAAGTAAGCTTGGCTTTATTCCGATCTTTTGTCACATATCTTTTTCCATACACATTTACTTGTTTTGGGTGGTTTAGTTGCTTTAGGAACTTTGGGGAGTGTGAGAGTTGTGAGATTTTCACCTTCTTGGAGGAACCAGGGAAGCTTGGGAATAAATTGAATGCATTGACTATTTTTGCATGCTTCATTCTACTTGAACCTTTTTCTTTGATTTTATATACTCAAGGACGAGTAAAGGTTTAAGTGTGGGGGTATGATCTACACCATTTCACATGCTTTAACCAATGCATTTGACATAGTTTTTAGTTACTTTTGGTTGGCAGTTTGGCGACATTAGTAGAGTTTACATGACAAGGGGTTTAGACAACCGTGTTTAGTTTTGTATTCTGAATCCCGCGTTAAGTATACTTAATTAGTGATTCTTAACATCTCATGTTCACGGGCTCCTTGGTCTTCACTATGAATACCTTTTAGTAGGTCGCCCGTGAATGCTATTTGTTACATTACATTCTTGCGAAGGCTGTTTGTTTTTAACGATAGAATATTTGAAGGTCATTCACATTTGAATGTTAGTAGACGGAGGTCATGAACATTAATGTATGGTGGAAGGAGATTGAAACCAAAGATATCCAGCTTCAGAGCTCAAGACGGTCAAAGGAGAAAATGGTGAATCATGGTCCGAGGACTGTTTCCTTAGTCCAATAAAGATCTAGGAAGAATTAGCCTTCAAGGCTGGTTCCATTGAATTTGTCTTCTTGAGTACTACAAAATCGACTACTATAACTCTCGGTTTGAACTAGCTATTTACCAGTGACAAGCAAACGAAGTTTAGCTAACGAAGCACCAGCGGCCGGTCATAGATCGTGCATGTTCAAGCACCAGTGGCTCGTGACAATTTCCACAGACTTCACTACAAAAGATTCTAGGGATTCCATGAAGACCTACATGAGGCAAGGCACCGGGCCGTGACAAAAGCACCGAGCCGTGAAGCAAGGGGATGAAGAGTTAAAGAATTTGGCTAAGTATGGAGCCAGTCCGTGAAAACCTTCACGAACCATGAGAAGACTTTTGAGCAAGACCAAAAAATGCTCATGGTCCATGAAAACCTTCACGGACCATGACAAAACTTCTGAGCAGAAGCCACAAGTTTTTCGTAGTCCGTGAAAACCTTCACACACCATGCCAGATCTCATGGGCTGTGGTAAGATTAGCTTCACATGTCTAGGGAGTAGTTAGATTAGCTTGGGATTCATTTTGGCACTTGGTATAATCAAAATGCTTTATGAGATTCATTAGATTCATCCCATCTTTGTGTTTATGATATTATTGTGATTTTTCTTGAATGTTATAAATGATTGAGTAGTACACCACATATAAGCACACACTTTGGGATATACTCTTGTATAGTGCAATTATTGATGCCCCTTTGGGAAGAGAAACCTGGATATTAGAATGTGTAGGGGGAACGCATCCGCGTGGGTGTATGCACGGGGGATCGAGAATTACTCTGACCTATTTGTCATCAAACTAGTCTTAGCTGACTTCGTAACTATTTTCTGAGAGGTTACGGGTAGAGATAGTGAATAGTAGCAAGCTAGGTGATGTGTTGAAACCCTAGTATCACAGATAAGGTGACTACGAACCTTAGGCCTAGCATATATAGGACCTGGGAGGAGTAGTTGCATTCATGGTGGAAGTCTGGGACATAATAGCACGAGGGAGAACAAAGACCTGCAACGATGGTTAGACCTCGTTGTACTCCCCTAATTACGATGGCGGTGCCGATGGAGGGTTGCGAGTGCACCCACCCTGACAAGGTTAGGGAAGTGTTTGCCATCAGCCACACCATGTGTTGTGAACACACTAATAGGTATTTTGTATGTCTATATGTGAATGAATCAAGGATTGAAGCATTAGAACTACCATGTTGCTAAAGAATAGTTTACTTGTTTGTCAATTGCATGCTTATAGTTGTTAGTTGAAAACACCAACCCCCCCAGTTACATGTCTACACTACTAGTTGTTCCTTTCATTAGTGTTTGAGCCCACACGAGGTTTGATTTCAATTAGTATTTGAGCCCTAGCATCCTTGTGGACAAACCCAGGGTTTGCCGCTTACTACCCCTTGGTAGCTTAGCAGTAAGAACGGGTGCAGAACATAAATCTCTATCTTTAACCCGTAAGCCCCTCGGTTCATGTTTTGATGACAACCGGGTCAGAGAAGGTTAATGAACATACCTATAATATAGATTATTTAGAGGTTGGTTAGAAACAGTTCATCCGATCTAGTTACAAATTGAAAAGGCTGAACTATAGTACATACGACATCCCTCCTAAGCAAGTCCTCCGCCATATCGTCAGGCTCATTTAGTACACAGGTGCAAGTGTTTCCAAATCTTTGGTTTGAGTCTACGATTTCTGCACAAGATTCGAATGGTAACGAAATAAGTTGATTTTTTTTAGCCGGCGAGGATATACTTATTGGGGGCATGTTTGGGGAGATGGTGTACTTTTACCTTGCATGGTATCCTTGTAAATGAAATGGTCCATTGCACAACATCAGCGATACCCTTTGCCATGGTGGGGCTATTTTGCAAATGGTTTTCCACCAGGGATTTTGGCGGTGAATTGATGGATATTAGAGCACTGTTGAGGAAAGTGTGATTCGTGAATTTAGTGTGTGTATTTCTTGGTAACAGAGGGAGATGTCTTGGAGCTTATTTGTGTAGGACACATAAATTGGAACCCGATGATTTGATTGGGCCTGGATTGGTTTTCGGTCTGATCCACTTCCGAGTGGGGAGATGAAGTCCCCTCATTACTTCAATTATTGATTTTTAGTCGAATAACCCGTATGAGTACCTGGTTACTCCCTGTGTTCCAGCTTAAACTGGACACATGCATTTTTGACACTACAGTGTAGTAATCCCTTTGTCCCTGGAAAAATTTTACATCAATAATTATCAAGCATTTCAAGAAACATGTTTGAGGGTTCATTTGTGAAACTATGTATAATAAGTAGATATTATGTTTTGACATTTACAAACTACTTGTTAAAATGAATTCAACCAAATGACATACAATAATATTGTTGCATATATATCAATTTTAAATACTCCCTCCATCCTGGATTATATTGCATAGAATTTTTTTCACGGTTATCAAAAAACATATATGACCATTAATATATTTAACTATGTAAAAAATTGAGAAACAAAAAGTTACTTTTTATAAACTACTCATTATAATGAATCCAAAAATATCACATACGATAATATTATTGCTTATATACCTATTTAAATATGTGGTCAAAGTTTGATGGTGAATAGTGTCAAATAGTAAAGTGTGCAATTTAATCTAGAACGGAGGGAGTATGTGATTAAAGTTTGAAAGAGATTAGTGTCTTCAAAACTAGTGTGCAATTTTAGCAGGGATGAAGGGAGTATCAAAGTCTAACTGCAATTTTGAAAAGGTATATGGGTAACAATAATATTGTACAACATCATTTTGTTGATTTTGTCATAACCGATAGTTTTCATTTATAAACTTTTAAATTATCGCTATTATTCGTACTTAAGCATAGTTGCGATCAAACATATTTCTTGCACGATAGAGCAATGAATGATTGATTGTTCAATTTGAGGTTGTACGGGGAGAGCATGTCATCCCAATCCAACTCGTCCAGTTAGGGTTAGTTTTATTTGGTCCAAATATGAGTGCTCACTTCCATTGGTCTACTTTATTGGTTCATGCATAGGGTTTCGTGTTGGTTGGCAATGGTTTAATTTAAAACATGTATGGCTGGAACATGTCCATTTGAAGTGGTTTGTTCGTGTTGGGTATATGTTGTATCGGGTTCAAAGGCAATAGAAAGGGTTTGGAGGGTCAGGTCTTGGTGTGACGGAAAAACTGAACCTGAGTCTTGACACGCACCAAACAGGGCATAACCTTCGCAGAACCCTATTGCAATCAGAGTACGTATGCAGTGGTTTCAATTAAGTTAATATTCTATTTCATGCTAGTATATGTATTTGGCATACATACAGTTCTTCCCAACTGGGATAAAGATTTTGTGTATGTAGACCTGTGACGGAGGCAGAAGTAGTGAGATTCAGTTGTCTGTGACATACTCCCTCCGCAATGTTTTGCCGTTCATTTTGACTAAGCTAAACCCAATTTATCGCACAAATAACATGCTAGTATTAAAATATGTTACCGATTTTAATTTGTTTCTTTATATAATCAATCATAACATTTTAAAATTTATAAATAATAAAATCTTGTTTCAGACCGACTGACTGTTAAATGATGACATATTAGATTTTGTGAGACTAATAAGGTCAATTCATAATTTTTTTCATTTATTGCACTGTGATACATTAAATTAAGATAGCCTTTTAAAAATGAATCTGAACGTCTAAATAATAACCATTTAAATGATTATGTAAGAAAAATTACAAAAACATTCAAATTTCCTGTTATTCAATATTTAATATTTTCTAATCGTCTCATACAGTTTCATCAGAGCATCTCCAATCGTAAGTTAAAAGGGGTTGTAGTTTGACTAGGTATGTCATCTTTTTAAGCTAATGCAGTGGTAGGCTACACACTCCAACAGTGGTAAACTACATTCATGTGCAGCTCGATTTATCCCACTTGGTTTTGCATTCATCTTTGTTTTTTTTATCAAATATAAGCGTTATATATCTAACAATAATAATTAATAATATATTAACTATTATTTTTATACTTAAAATAAATAAATTTGAAAGTAAAACTTTTATGGATAATTTATTTACAAGTATATAGATAATTTAAATTGTAAATTTATTTAAAAAACATGATTTTACTTTACGAGTTGTGTATGAACAGAATGTGATTTAATCAAGATTTTCTTATGAGCACCATTTTTTAAATATTTTTATAAATAAATACAATTATATAATTATCCTATTCAAATAATCTAACATAATTTATTATAAATCATTATTTATAAATTGCTTGTATAAGTAATTATACAACTTTATATAACTATGTTATAGGAATAGTATTGTAATTATATAAATTCATTTTTTTTCTTTTAAACTGATTGTACCCCCTATGTTCCAGCTAGATTAGCACTCTTACCTTTTTGACACTATTCTCCAGCAAAGTTTGACCCTATATTTGAACAACAATATTATCGTATATGATATTGTTCAATTCGTCGTAACAAGTAGTTTCACAATATCAACTTTTTATTTGCCATTTTGATACGTGGGTAATCATATTAACAGTCAAACATGTTTTTTGTAAATCGTGAGAATGATGTGCGTGCAAATTCAGCTGGGACAAAGGGACTATTATTATTTTTTAATTGTAACACCTTTTGACCATGAATATATAGATACACACACATGTGTGTGTGTGTACGCTTTTCTAATGCATAAAGGCTAGGAAGCAGCCAATGTGACTTTTGCAAGGGGAAAGGGGAATTTTCCAAATCTAACATCTGCCCTGTTATTTAGTTTCGACATTCCGAAACCCTCGTCTCCTTCAACAGTATAGTTACCCATCTTCTTCAGCTGAGAAATTTTATTCGATTAAGGTTTCTTCTTCGTGACTCTGGAAGCAGCAAAAATAGTTGGGCTGGCCGGAAAAGTGAGTCCAACCTGGAACGTCGATTTCAGAATTCAATCTATAATTGCAGGTTCCGCATGAAGTGTTTGAATTCTTGGACTGACCAAAATCCTAGAAGGCGATTCATATGTTGCCATTTGGCGAAGGCGAGAAAATAAAGGGGATTCAAATTTTGTAGTTGTACTTTTGTGGAATTTTTAAGTTGAGATAACTTGTCTTTGTATTTGTTGTGTTGTTAAATAAAGGTTGTAGGTTGTGGTTTGTTGGAGTGGGTCAATCCAGAAATGTGTCTTAGATTTGTGAAGGTAAAGCCTAGATTGTTGAAGAGAATCAACGGTTTGGAGGAAGAAGTTCAAAAGTTAAAAGAAGACACAAAAGAAGCAGCAAGTATGTTTGAGGAAGCTAATTGCAAGACATGGAACCTTAGGATCCGTGTTTGGATGATTGAGTTCATAATTAGTGTCATTGTAATAGGTTTTATTTCTATATTATTTCAGGGCTAACCTTATTTTGTTTAGGGTATGATCTTGAATTTTAGTTGGTCGAAGAAGATGAATGGAAAGGGATTCGTATTTTGGTTCTTAGAACTACTGATCTTTTATTAATATTGAGAAGAGCACAAACAAGAGAATGAAAGTACATATCCAAATAAGAGAAACAAAAATTGCATAGGGATGGAGGATTTAGTTTGTACTTTTATGTATTTCTAGTGTACCCTAAATTGTTTAAGTTTAAAACGCTGAAACATGGTAGTACTAGTGCAACCAGATTGCACAATTTGTTGTGAATTTTCCCTGCTTTCATTTAGTTGTACTAGTAGTAGTATCTCCACCGAGACTGGCCTAATCCACCCAGCTCTGCCCTTGTTTTTCATCGGTTTCATCAGCACTGGTTCCTGCAAACTGCCCATTCACTTCTTGCTTGCAATTGATTGCATGGATTCCAAGTAGACGCTTCGCAACCTTGTGCCCATGTGATGTTTTCCACTCGTTGTTCTCCCAATCACCCTCCATCTTCACTGTTCCTCCTTGTTGCACACCATCAGAAGTCGTTTCCAATAACCTAACGTGCCTCCCCGTCGATTTAAAATCTACGGGCTTCCTCGAGTTAGTATTTGGAAGATATATTTTCCCTTCATCTCCACTCTATTTTTTGTTCTATCTATTTTTTAAATCAGCACCGACATATGAATGGTACATTTGCAGAGAATTTAACTCCTCCGTCATTGTGGTTACTGCCAAACTTCCCTCTCCCTGGCCCATTGAGTCTTCCCATAGCATCTTCATCCACCTCTCCCATTCGTAGTGCCTCGCTGAACTTTCTTCACTAATTTCTTTGGAATGGTGTCCACCTGTTAGACGAGGGTTTATTTAAAAACTCACAATTTGTGTTTAAAATGCTTGGAGACTGTTGGTGTCTCTTGCACATTTAGATGAGGAATTTAAAGTGTTCATTCCCTCTTGTTGTCATTAAGTATCCCCTTTTGAAACCCCCACTTATTGTTATACATTAAATATTGCAGTCTAACACCATTTTGCAATCCGCCCGTTTGACTTGTTACCCTCCCAGACAAATTGCGTCTTCATCGCTTCACAAACTACAAGTCGTTCCGGTTGGGTGCACTCGTTGGCACGGACGCTGATATCAAATGAAGGAGAAGGGATACAGAGAAGGTAGAGTGCTAGATGGAGGGTGGGTCTTCGACATGATAGTCACTTTCAATGTCGCTGTTAAACTCAATAGAAGCAAGCTTAAGATCTTGGAAAAGATCTTGAAAAAGCACGACATGCCTATTGGAAAACACACGAGAATTACTCGCCAAATAGATCAGGGGAGACCTACCTAAATTAATTTTTACATTTTCACACTATTTAAAATATGGTATAAATCCAATTCAATAATATTTACCTCACTCCGTCTTAAAAAATGGCGTACTCTCTCTATCTCACTCTAAGCTGCAATTTAACTGAGTTTTCATTTAGTAAAAAAATCTTAACTTTGTCCCCGAAATTGAAATTGGATTTTTTTAAATATCATCCATTCGAAGATGCTAGAAAAAATACTCAGCGGTGATTACAATACGGCTGTGTTTGGCAAGGCTAACACGTGTTTTGCTTAGAAACTAAGCACATGTTCTGTGTTTGGTAAACAACAAAAAAAGTGCTTATTTAAGAAGCATAAGCTGTTATAGGGGAAAAGTATAAGTTGGTCTACTCCTGCTTTCAAAATAAACCAGTTTTGCTTCAAAGCACAGCTCTGCCAAACACACCGTAAGTGGAATGACCTCGAACCTAACTAGCCTCTACCAACACCAATCAATTGCAAGGATATTTAAATTACATGTCAACGAGACTGATCATATCTACTGTTAAAGATCAGTGATCCAATAAAAATTGTAACATCTCCCTCGGAGATATTAACTGGCTTCCGACAAGAATAATCATTTGGCCAAAATGAGCGTATCACGCATCAAAATTACTGCACCAAACAGGGATCTTCGACTACTGTAATACCACTAGATCCAACCACGATCTATAATGTCCAAAATTAAACACCCTAAAAAAAAGATATGGTGAACGCAAATTGATATAAATAAAAAAAACCTTTGCAGTACAAATAACCGAAACAGTCCATCTCTTGCGAGACCAGGGTTTAAAGTGTAAATTCGAAATAATGAAGATAAAATTTTTGAGTTGTTTGAATCGGGTTATAAACCTGATTACTACTACTACACATTGCATAATAAAGTTTTAGTATTGCAACTAAGCCCTTTTATCTTTTATTATTCTAATTAGACCTCGTCTTTCCATAAGCATGTGGAATGACGATCTTTCCCTAGACTTTGTCTAACTGAAAAGGTAAAATTTCTCATCCATAAACTATATAACATATAGGCTAAAACTACAATAAGATTTAGCAAATATTATTTAGCTTAAGAAATTGATACTTTATGGATGCCATATAAAATAAATATATTATAGGGAAAATGACTCGGCAGACCCTCTAACTATTGCAATTTGACCCTTTTGGCCCCCCATTTTTTTCCAATCACTTCCGTCTCTCAAATAGAAAAATTGTTGAGTCGTGATCCTTTCGTCCGGTCAAAGCATTACCTTCAGTCAAAAACTTTAATTTCAAGGGCAAAATAGCCACTATCCATTTTCCTTTTTTTTTCTTTTTTTCTTTTTTTTTTCCATTTTTCCATTTATCTTTTATTTTTCCCATTCCCCTTAATACCTTTATGTTTCCTTTATGTTTTCCCGTTCTTTACCTTTCTTTTTATGTTTTCCCGTTCTCTTCCCCCTTTCTCGGTTATTCTCCGACTCTTCCGTCGGAGCTGAGTTTGGTTCAGCATCGTGTCTTTCTCCTCCTACCTCACTCTTTCCCAATTCGTCATCTCGTTCCTTCCTCCCACCACCGGGTTTCACCCTTGGTTCATCACCGGATTTTAAATCGTGTTCATAGGTTTCCAGATTTTGAATTGCCGAAGACGAGATACTCACTGGAGATGGAGTAAATTAGTCGCATTTTTGTAGTTTTTTTTCATTTCAATTGCTTGTCGAGATGTGCATTCGATGGCATTTCATCGTTGTGTTAGTCGTCTGGCTGGATCGATGGCTGCAGGTCGCAGGAGAGGGTGGGCTGAATTGCAAATAAAAATGAATGGGCCAAATTGTAAATAAGAATGATAGGGATTGGATTGTAATAAAAAAATTATGGGGGGGGGGCTGAATTTGTTAATAAAAAAAGATAGGGATTGGATTTGTAATAAAAATGATGGAGGGGGCTGGAATTCTAAACAAAATGATGAAAAGTCACTTTTATCCTCAATTTTATAAAAAATTATCAACGGTCAAAACTTCAAAGTTAACAGTTTGACCAGACGGAAGGGTCACAACTCAAAAATTTTGTTAGTTCCGGGACGAAGGTGATCTGAAAAAAAATTGGGGGGCAAAAGGGTCAAATGACATAGTTGGAGGGTCTGCCAAGTCATTTACCCTATATTATATTGTGTGTTAGTCAATTTTTTTGGATATTTAAAATATTAAAATAAAAATATTGAAAGTAGAGTTAAAACAAAGTACATTATGATTTTAAACATAAACTCGAATTGCAAAGTAATATATTACCTAGGTATTATTTTTTTAAAAAAACATTATATGAATATAAACTTAATATATAGTAGAAATGGATTTGACCTCTTAATTTCTCAAATTTTATCTAATAAAATTACAATAATAAAATAGTTATATATATTATTTTAATAATATATATTGTCCAATATTATGAAACCACTGATAATTGACATGTCACTGATAATTGACATGTCATGTACAATTTTGATTTAACTGGTTAAAATTGGTGACTAAAATTCTACAGAGTGTCACCATCAAACCGTTTGTAAGTACGTCACATAAAAGTTCAATTAATAATTTTACAAGTGCCATAGATAAAAATTGTTAAATATGTCTGCTTCCTTCCTTTTTTTCAATTATTCTCGTACATAGGAGGTTCAGAATTAAAAAGGACAAAGAATTAGAGGACACATTCTTTGAATGCGACATCTTCATTCACATTTGAAAAAGAAGGAAAGCAAAATAGAGGTCGCATTGAACTATGTGGTCAAATTTAGTTAACCTCCTAAAAAGAAAGCACTCGGTAGCGATTTGGTATTTCATGGAACAGACTCAGGCTGACTAAGAAACGAAAAAAAATTCAGAATAGATTAAGGGAGTTTTCATTACAGCAACCGATATTTCCGTTCACATTTCTAAAAGGTTGTTGACCAACCAACCATACAAAAGACCAAGTTTTCAATCCATAACGGAAAAGATCGCTAAACTACATAATGTTTTGGTTTTAGTGAGGAGATTTTCGATAATATTTTGGTTTTGGGTCAACCAGGAGCGTCCCAACCAGGGTATATGAGTACACCAGAGTTTGTTACGCACTTATCAATGCAGCAATTAACCCGGTTTTACTTCATCCCTATCGAAAATTTACATAACCATTGGTCCGGTTGAATCCGGTTAAATATTAGAACATCTCCCACATTGGTTCATGGTTAGGTCTTGGCCTGGTTTGCTACAAAAATTTTGTAATCGAGACCTGTACTCTAAAATATATACTCCCTCTGTCCCTAGTAAAATTGTACAGAATCTTTTTTTTCAATCAAACTTGTTGAAGTTTGACCATATGTTTGGATAAGTAAATGACCAATAATATTATCGTATGAGATACCTTTAGATTCATTGTAATATAAAGTTTTAAAATATCAACTTTTTGTGTGCTGTTATATACGTAATTACATATATTTACAGTCAAATATGTTTATTGTAGACCTTGAAAACGATTCTGTGAAATTTGAACTGGTATGGAGGGAGCACCCCAATTGGTTCCAAAATATCAAAATTTGAGTAGACACATACTCGATCAAGATTCTGGGTAGGCCATACAACTACGCTCATCTCCAATTGTTTTTAAAATATCTTGCCAATGTACTATTCATTAATCATCTTTCTCACTTTTTGGCCACGACCGTCCCCTTATCTGGAATCAATGAAATTTGCACAACCCACATATAGGTACAATACCTTTCTTTGTAAGGGGTTTTGGGATGAGGATAATTAGTTTGTAATCCCCATTCATAGAAGAATCGTTCCTACCACATGTCCCCGTTGTATAACTGTTGGGAAAATGAATCCCCTTGCACAACTCAAGATGAAAAAAAAAGAAAGAAAGAAAATAGAACACAGATTTAACGTGGTTCACCAAATGTGTTAGTCACCTCCACGAACAAAAATAGATTAATCTTATTGCCCAGATGTCAGGATGTCACGCTAAACTACCCAACCCAGATTACAAATACTTGTTCCCACACTTTACAGATACAGAAGAAGGATCTAAAAACCGGAACATAAGTGTACCAAACTCACACCTAATCCAGAATGAAGATTTCTAAGACCAGGATAGATGTCTGAAGAAAACTTACTTAAGCTCCCTGACTCTTCCTCTATTTATAAGAGTTTGAGTGAAGAAAAAAAGTCTTCCATTTCATGAATCTAACTCTTGGAATTTGTGATTAATGAACCGTCCCTTGAGTTGCCCACTCATGAATAAAAAAAATATTCAACTCTTATTGATTAATCATTTTGGAATTTGCAGAGACCCATGTGCCCACTAATGTTATTACTATGCTTGCCTATATCCCTAAACAAACTAAATATTGTACGATACCAACCATTAATTGTCACTTTAATGAAAAAAACAAGTTCAGTTGGTGAATTATATTTAAATGGGATTGAGAACTCTTTTGTCTTCACAAAACAGATGATACATGAAACGGTGCTAATTATTTTTATGAAACATCGAGATTTTTTTAGTGATGCAACAAGGTACTATTAAACTTATGGAACATGTTGAAATTAGCACAATAACAATCATAAAAAAATGCGGAGGGACATGACAATCACGAATTGCATAAACAAGCAAATATATATCTGCCAATACACTAGCTTGGACCAGTTCAGATTCAACTACTACATCAAACATAAATGGAGTTGAAGGATAGTTATGCTTCACATTGCCATGACTACATAGTACAAAACACAGTGATTTCAGAATCCTGCCCAATTAAAGGGAAAGTCACCTACATTCTTAATCATCTCCGGCGTTGCTTCCTATCGATCTAAAAACATCCAATGCAAAGTTGAACTTCTTTAGGGTTTCCACCCTGTCCATCAAGATCACACGTGTATGTTTCCTAGCCAGCTCAAGCTGAGAAGTATAAAAATTTGATTAGCTGGATACAAGTACATGTTTAATTGACCAAATTTGGGACATGATAGACATAGTACAGGTGATGAGGTAGACCCTCTTGATGGCCATGTACATCCCCAGTTTGTGATGAAGTAGAATGGAGCTATTTTACTTATCAATGTAATCTACCACCCACAGAACTTGTGATTAGTTTCAAACAAAGGAGGGCAAAAATTGAAAACTATGGTGAAATTGGAAGGTACTACCTCATTGTTTTTCAGGTGATCCTCTATCTTCACATCAAGCTCCTCCAATGTTTCTCTGCACGCATTTTTGAAGAGTTCTTTGTGTAGCATGTTCTCTGCAATGGGAGACAAGTTCAACCAAGGGATTATTGTTCAAAGGGGAATAGAAATCAAATACCAGGACCCTGTTTGATTATTACGCAAAAACCAACCTTCAATGATACAAGCTTCTACAGTGCTGACCAACTCAAGAAACTTGGTGGTGGGTTTTAAAGACTCTATGACCAAAGGGACTAGTAGGGGAGGTGTTTGGAGATAGGGGTAGGGGATAGGTTGGACTTCATCTGGAGTGTGTTGGTTGTTCTCTAAAAATGTGGAGTGGGTCTATATAGAAATTAATTGTAATTTAACACTCCCTCTGTCCCAACTCCCAACTAGGGATGGTCATTGGTAAGGATGATCATGGGTCGGATCAGGGTCGGGTCCAATAAGACCCTGACCTGACCCTAAAAAAGGGTCTCGAATGGGTATACTTTTCTAATTTTTTTTCTTGACTAAATAAAATATGTATTTTCATCTTCAATTCAAATAATTCAAATAATTCAAATTCAATATGGACATGCATTAATTCTTCATAGAAAATGTATACACTATACATTATATTTTTTTAATTAAAAATAGAAATACAATAAATATATGAATCTAATTTTGAAATTAGGATATTTTTAGGTTAATATGGGTCTACGAGTTGGGTCTGGTTGGGTCTGGGTCTTTATATTTAAGACCTGGACCCGGACACCCATTATAACATATTCATTAATAACATTGCATTCATATAGATTTCATATAAGAGTGGGTTCTCCCGACAGACGGCCTGTCCATAAGCTTATGAACATGCTACTTATTTTTTATATTATACACTGCATGGTATGAATCTCCTTACGAAGACTGATTTAGTGAAGGGACCTGCAAACCCTCACTATCTCGCACGAAATTCAGATGTCTAGCCCTCGGGGTATGCCTAACTTTGACTTACTCTCTAACTAGGCCTCGAGATCAGATTACAAGGTTTATTGATACTTAACTAGCCCTCAGGGTTAAGCAACAATGGAATTAGCTCTCATGCAAAAGAGTATGAACTTAAAAGGTTGTATATTTGATTGATAAAAATGTCAAAACAATGTTGAAAACCACCCCCTATTTATAGTACACATGTATGGTCTTCAAGAACACAAACAAGAAACTGAAAAGGATTATGGCAGCATTAAGGAGCTAAAACCATATTTAACTAGACTACCTAAAATAAATTACTATATTCTTTAAGATAAATCTTGAATGAATATTGTCTTATCTAATCCCACCAAATCTAATTCTAATCAAATCAGAACTAAATATTCTAAGCCCTAATTAAAATATACCAAAACTTTTCTAAGCCAACATGGCTGAGTTAATAGGCCTTTTTCTAAAATGAAATAAATTACAAATGGTCACACTACCTCATTAAAAAAACCCAATGGGAAAAAGAGTATAGTGTTATCCTACTAAAAATACTAAACTAAGAAAACTGTAAATAAATGATATTTTGACATCATATCATTCCCTCCGAGATAAAAAATTTTTGTCCTTGAAACGTGAAAGATCTTCAAAAATTAATGGAGATAAAAATCCCACGCCACCCCTGAAAATTTTAGATAATAAACGGTGATTGGACTCTGACTAAACAGTGACTGTGATGCTAATGTGGCTTTAACTCGCGAGAAAATAAGTAGCTGACGATAAAACAAGATCAACACCCGCGAGAAAATCAAAATCTCTCGATAAATTGGTTGTTGCGTGAGATGAAAAGAAGACTACATTATAAGCCTTGTCTCATGCGTATGTCAGACGTTCATTCAAAATGACGTCCGTGTGGGTTTCACACACTTTTTTGTGAGTCCGTGCATGTTGAACACGCGTTGAACGTCTCTTTGCCCCTGGGCTTTCTTCTTCGCTGCGATTAACTGGAATATGAAGGCACCACCGGATACGATCGTTGCTGGTGTGAGATGCGGTTATAGAAAACGACAGCGAGGGAGCTACGTTGAGAAGAACGGCAGAGGTTTGAAGTGCAATCAGAGCAACGGTGATGATAGCTGCGATCGACGACAAGTTTTTTGAGGTTGGTTGGAAACGGAGAACATGATGGCAGTTGGTCGAAGATGATAGGTATAGACGATCAGAGCTGAAGATGAGCGGCAGCCGACGGAGCTGAGCCGTTCAGTGTTGGAGAAGATCTGCAACGTTTGGACTTGGTCGGAGAGGAACTACCGATGAGCAGATCGGAGGTTGTTCGAAGATAATCGGAGAACTAGTACAGATCGAAGAAACACGAACGACAATGGTTGTGAGCGGCGGCAGTAGAATATCTGGCGGCCAAAGCTCTCCAACTTTTTAAAAGTTTTTTTCCTAAAAATATAGTTAATCAAAACTCAAAACCCCTATTGAATTTTTGGCCACTAGGAATTCTTTCGCTTTGCTGTGATACCAACTGATATGAATCTCCTTACGAAAACTCACGATTGCGGAATTAATATCTTTGATATAGTGAAGGGATATGTCAACCCTCACTATCTCGCACGAAATTCAGGTGTCTAGCCCTCGGGGTACGCCTAAATTTGACTTGCTCTCTAACTAGCCCTCAGGATCAGATTTCAAGGTTTATTGATACTTAACTAGCCCTTGGGGATTAAGCAACAATCGAATTAGCTCGCAAGCAAAAGAGTATGAACTCAAAAAGTTGTATATTTGATTGATAAAAATGTCAAACTAATGTTGAAAGCCACCCCCTATATATCGTACATATGTATGGTCTTCAAAAATACAAACAAGAAGTTGAAAAGGTTTATGGCAGCTTTAAGGAGTTAAAACCATATTAACTAGACTACCTAAAATAAATGACTATATTCTTCAAGATAAATTTTGAATAAATATTGTCTTACCTAATCTTACCAAATTTAATTCTAATCAAATTAGAACTAAATATTCTAAGCCCTAATTAAAATATACCAAAATTCTTCGAAGACAACATGGCTGAGTTAAAGGGCCTTATTCTAAAATAAAATAAATTACAAATGATCACACTACCTCATTAAAAATAATCCAAGGGAAAAAAGAGAATAGTGCTATCCTACTAAAAATACTAAACTAATAAAACTGTAAATAAATGATATTTTGACATTGTATCACTGTTAAATTACATACTAAATGTATCAATTTCAATTTTTTTATTATTTAGATTTTTTTATTTTCACATACAAATACATATTATTACTTGTTTTGACTTTAAAAATACAATATCTGAATGTAATAAAAATATTACAACATTTAAAGTAAAAGTCATTTTAGATTGTTCATAAAATTAAGGAAATGTCACATTTCCTAAGACTTTCACTTCATATAGTACGAAAAATTATCAGAGTTTTACGGATATGATTGTAATATCGCCGTGCCACTAAACAGTTAATGGAAAATTTTTAATTAATATTAATAATATTTTTTATACATATTAAAATTACATAAATTACATGATAATTATTATAGTTTAATGTGAAATATTGTTTTGTGACAATAAACTATTTGGTTAAGACTCTTAGTTTTAAAGGGTGATGAGACTAGTTAAATGCACAGTTGAATTTTATGAACAACAAAAATTCTATGATACAATAGAATAAACTGAAAAGAAAAATATTTTGAATTTTGAGGGGGGTGATTGAATGGACCAAAGAAAATTTGTTGAAAACCAATTTGGAATGATTGTAACCTTGGTGATAAATGGAATGTCTGTAATAGTCATTTCGAGAACCGACTTGAACCAATGCAATGTACTTATAATCTATAACTTATATCATATTCAGACGGTATGGTAAACAAAAATTTTATATTTTTAGAAATTAAAAAATCCATCAAAAGGTTGTATTGATTCCCATGATTAAAGCTACATTGGTTCTTACAATTTTCACTTTCCAAGAGAATACATTGGAAACTTACTTTAGTTTAGTTATGAATATAAATTACATTTTCAAATAATTTATAAAACTGATGTGTAATTTTGTGTGAGTGACATGTGGCAAGAATGACATCTTCTAACATGTACTATAAATTTTATTTGAAGGACATCGAACAACTTTATTGTCGGACAAAAATTTTATCTGATGATATAGTTGGTCAACAGTCATACTATCTTACGATTTTAATTGACAAACCTTCCATTAAAATTATGGATTTGAGAGTAAAAATATAATTTCTTGTCAAATTTTTAAGATTTAGGTATCCAACATTTTTGTTGACGTAAGAAATTATTTTCATCCATAAAAAAAATTACTACATAGCATTTGACCATATGTTACTTTTAATACTTATTGATAATGTAATATATGAATATATATATATATATAAGCAGGTAAAATTTTTATTTTATAAATCATCTTTAGATAAATATTATGAGTAAAACAATAATTTTGGACAACTAGTTCAGTGAACAAAATCGAAATGGTAAAGGAAAAATAAAAGTTGATGCATCCTCTATCACCTGATTAAAGTAAAAAAAAAAATCCCGAAACACATAATACCGATGTCATAATATTTGTGATGCACAAGTGTAGTAGGTAGACGTAATGGATACAAACTGACTTTCAATTGGCTATTATTAAAATTATGGTTTTCTTATAAAACTTTGGGAAATGATTAATTGAGCGTATTGAAGATCTTGAAATTTGATATGTAATTGATGAGGTTGCATGGTAAATTGGGGAGATTAACTTTTGAAAATATTATATTTTTAAATAGTTTTTTAAAGTTGGCGTGGAATTTTGTGTGACTAACACGTGTCAAGAATTATGGAAATACATGTTGAATTTTCCCAGTTTGCCCATATTTGCACATGTTGACTATTGCAGGTTTGCCAAAATTATTTTTGAGCGTTAATATCTATAATAGAATAAATTTATAGATAATAATAGGTTTATTCTATGAAATTACATACTCCCTATGCGCGCACATCAAATTGCACAAAAAGAATTCCACGCTCATCGTTGAACTTGTTTAACCGTTGGTATGTTTTAGTACGTATGATAACGGAAAAAATAGTTACTTTTGAGAAACTACTTGTTATGATGAATCCGACCAAATATTATTGTTTATATATCTATTCAAATATGCGGTCAAAGTTGGACACTGAATAGTGACATAAAGTGAAATATGTAGATTGAGGTGGGACGGAGGGAGTACTAGGAAAATTCAAACGAGATACTACATGATGGTGTTATATCTTGTACATAACTCAATTATTACTTTCCAGATTAAAATAATTTTGACTAAATGAATATTGCTTGTGCAACTACAATTGGGAAAGAGGAAGTATTACTAATGTAATGATTTCAATAGTGGTCGAACCATTTGACGAATTGAACAGGATATGTGCAAAAGTCTACTACATCTTACCCCAGATCTTGTTTCTAGAAGTTGGAATTTTACCCCCTATTTAAAGGTATTCATCTTTATACCTAATGATCGCCAATCTCATGAGTATTTGATTGATTATTATTACATCCCAGCAGTAAGATTCATAACATATGCCTATCATATTAAGTGCATGGAATATAGACAAAGAAACATGAGCTGAAGTACGGCAATCCTTGATTATGGTTTGCATTCGTCGTCCAATATGTAATAATAGTTGGATTTTGGAAGTTCCACAACAACCAATATCGTGTCTGTTGTGGCCTATGTCCTCTACACTTTGTGATGTGGGTTTAGTTGCAATACGAGGGTGTAGGTGGCAAAGGAAATGTAAGCATAGTTTTTTACAGTAATGTACCGGATGCGAAGTGATTGTGGCTCATAAAAATGGTGCATCAAAGAATAGTTTGAAAATTTTACATTTCCTAAAGTAGAAGTTCCAACATTGTCAGTCCTAATTTGATGGAATCCAAACAGTGCCGAATTTATCGAACAGTGGATTTACATCCTATGATACTAACAAAATGAATTAGAAACATAATATGTTATTCTCAATAGATGAAAATGAGTTATTATTGATATGTTTTTGGATGTATTGTTTGATGGTATAAGTTCAAAGCTCGAATTACGTGTATTTAAGTAGTCAAATATGATATTATATTAACATACTTGAAAAGAAATACATATAAAATTCATAAAAAAATACAAATAAATATTTTACTGATGCATAAATTGTTAATGAGGGAATGAGTAAAATATTGGAGTTGTTGTAAAAATATAAGACATTTCTTCACAAATACTAAGCCATCATTATCATCGTCCTGAATAAATAGGAGGAAATGCCTAACCCCTAAATGAAGGATGTGTAATACCGTGTATGATTATAAGGTTCTTGCATACAATATATGGATTCGGATATCGGTGTAAACTTTTATCGACAAGGTTGTCACCAACGCACGTGTGCTACGTTTCATTGAGGTACTACTACGTTATAACTCCGAATGATGGCATCAAAACATTTAGGCGGCCATTTTCCCACTCTTTTGTTAAATATTTTGACGGAATTTGTTCGTTTTGGCAGGATAATAGACATGAGTGTGAAAAGGCGCCTAGACTTTATGATCTAACCATTACTGACCACGAACTCAATGTCTAAAACTACGCCACAAACGTTGTGGTCAAACGCAGGGCCAAAATTCCAATTTAGTGAAATACATATTTGTTGCAATCTTATCCATGTCTTCTAGCAAAAATAACGAGTCTATGAAGAGGAAAGCTGGCAATGAATACAAGTGTTTTTTCACAGAGATTTCACCGAACGCGTTGCAGACACTACACGACGGTCTCTGTAACGAGTACTATGGATTTAAGGAGGAGGTTGTGGAGTTTTTCATAAGAATAATATATACTGGGGGCCATTGCAACCTGAATCAATTCCTTGTCTGTGACCCCCCACTAGTCAAATTGACAGAGACGTAAAATGGTGAAGTCTTCGGTTGCAAACTTGCTCCAGCCAGTTCAGGCCCAGGAAGAAACTGTGCAAGAACACTCCATAGCCGATGAAATCAAGCTTCGGGGATAAGGTCTCACCTGGGTCCGATTAGATTAGGTTAAGCCTGTTTTATGTGGGTGCCACCTGCATGACTGGGTAACCTATTACCCTCCGACAAAGCAGTAACTAGGTGTTTGAATTGCAAGAGGTTGTTGAAAATGAACTACCATTGTAATTTTCAAGTCTAATTTCTGGAAGTTATTTTACTGGTTTTCATGATTAGTTCAAGTATATGTTCAGGCCATGACAAGGCTCGTACTCTCTTAGTTGAGAAATTCTCTTAGCACATGAGGTTGATAAAATGTAAGAATCCTACCAAGTTTATTATTCCAGCATTGCCAAGAAATTGGCCAGCAATGGCTTCTTTTGCATCCACGTATGCATGTTTATGTAAAGCTGTGACCTCTCCTTAAACTCCCTCACCGCCTCCTAACCACGCACTATGATTTTGAAATGAAACTTTGGAACCGTTGTTAAATGGATTGGATCTTGGAAGATGGAGAGGATTAATACCTTTTTCTGGGTAATTTACATAATAATCAATTACAGTGGTATAAGAGATGTCATGCTTTAAAAGTGAAGAGATGTGGAGAGTTCAAGACTTCATTTTTAACAAAATACAATTTCAATATTAATGTATTCTATGAGTATTGTATTAAATGTTAATTCACTAAAATCTTATGTTCTCTCTACTAATACAGGGAACCGAATGTCATCCCTCCCAAAAATCCATACATTAGGTAATGTTAATTCCCTACTGTACGTGTTATTCCATACTCCTATAAATGAACTAATCCAAGTAGTACCTGTCTGTATTGATTACAAATCGTTACATTCGATCGAAACAAACATTTACTATAAAAAACCAGCCCAGTTTGAGCTTAGATATCAATAAAAAACATATTCATCACCTGTTATGAAGATGTATAATTGGAATTGAGCTTAAGTGGCAGTAGTATTTTTTTCATTTCAACTGCGGACAACAACCAAAATTAGTAGTCAACACTGGTATAGTTACAAGAGGTTACAAATGCAAATTTAATACTCCATTGTCTCATGTTATAAAGTCATAATGGCAATTTCAACCTCAAGTAAGGCTTGCAAATTAGTATATATTTTCCTTCCTTATGCTTAAATCCTTCTATACCGTATACATACAAAATCTAGAAATTATCGAACCAATATTGAACTACCTCTCATTTGCAACAGAGTTGATGTAAGATTCCCCATTTGTATTTTTTTCTACTCGCTTTCAATTTCATAATAATAATGCATGATTGATGATGGTAAAATGGTTATTTATTTACAACTTTTCTTTGATTCATGATGAGATGTTATTATGGTCCAATGAGTGGAGTGAAAAATTCTTACTAAACCGCTTGACTAAAATAAGCAAGGAAGTAAGCAAGTTTTGTGGGCATTATGCTGACATTGACCGTTTACGAAAGAGTGTTATTTTCGTTAAACTCTAACTGTTATTTTCAAATTTCTTTAAAATATAGTTTTTTGTTGCTTTTTGAAAATTTGGCGTTAAAAAATTAGACATTATTTAAATTTCTTAAAATAATTTTTTTTATATATTTATATTATATTTTGTATTGGTTAAAAGTGTTTATTATTGTGTAATAAAAAGTGATCATTATTGTTTTATTGAATAAAAAGTTGTGCAAAATGGAGAATTCGTTGGACTTGAACAAAAAAGTAATGGAGAATATGAGTTTTTATACTCCATTTTAGAGAAACTTTTGGAGAATCTGTTGGACATGCTCTAATACTACCTCTGTCCCATAACAAGCTGCACTTTTAATATGTGACAGTTATCAATGTGAAACTTTGACCACATATTTGAATGAAGATAATAAACAATAATATTAACATATGTGATTTTTTTGGATTGATCTTACGGTAATAACCAGTACTTAAATATTGACTATTCAATTGATGTTACTGTATATGGTTAATCAATTTAATTGATGTTTAGTGAAAAATGTTGGAAAATATTCTATGCGGTTTAGTTTGGGATAGAGGGAGTAATCAAATTGGAATCTGTGCTAAGCAGGGGAGTTATGTAGTCTTATTGAAGGGCAATTATCCCTAGTCGTAATTTCTGGCAATGTACATGGTTTTTGAACTATTGGGAGATGTGCCGGTTGAAAATACCAATTCCCGAGAAACCCAGAATTCCCTTCGTTTCCACAGCCAACACTCCTTCCAAGGCAGCATTCTTTAATACAAGTCTTAGTTTTTTGGCTGAAAATACAACCACACCCGGGCCCACAAGCTACACAACAAATTTTCACAAAAAAAACCTCTCCCACTACTCTAATATCATTACCTGGAATCTAAATTGGTTTCAAGCCATGGAAAAGACTGTGGAGCAACTATTCAATAAAGCAAAGAGTTGCGAAGAACAATAGAATGATGGTATGGTCATAATCGACAATATTTCATTTTTGTTCATATTCACCCGGACCCATCCATTGATTATCATTTTTCGAGTTCACCTCCAATGATCACCGTTGAGTGTTTATGTCATCGTCCATATTACTTGAGAGATGATCTGGACATCACGATATCGGCTGAATCGGCGCATCAAGGATGTTAGACATTGGAAATGTAGTGGTCTCTGTATTTATTCATTTACTTCGGATTTAGTACTTTACGTTTATTGCATGACTGAACTATTAATCACACCAACAATTTTTTGCATTGCAAAAGGAGGGGTACCATCAGTGTCTCAAAAAGATCAGGAGAATCAAAGATCGAACAATCGTACAAAAGTTCGGATATCAATCATTGTATAAGATTTATTTTAACCTTATTTTCTAAAATGTTTATATAATTACTTGGTTGATGTTCGATACCATTCAGCTGGAATGGCATGTCGCAAGTTTGTAGAAGTTGATGGAAATGTTCGAGCTAACTCTATCAAAGGTGAAGTATGCAGGGGGTATTAGCCCTCACAATATTGGCAGGACTGACAATGAAGCAAGTGATGAAGAACCGTGTTGATCTACAATGCTTATGGGAGTCAATGTGCGTGTTCTTCATAATTTGGCATGTTCACCTGTTATAATCTATTGTAATTTTAGAAATTTTAAGCAACACTGCTGTTATGTTTTAATGTCCTCACAATTTGAACTACTTACTTTCCAAGTGTACATCAAAATCGCCTTCCAGGGCTCAGATTCAAACACACCTACACAGGTATGGATAGTAAATCTTTTTGTTAACATGTTTTGTGTTCACAAGTAAATCTTTAGTGTAGCAAAAATGGGGTAATGCTCAAATAAAACTCTTGAAAGATTTTCCGGTCGACCAAGCCTTCACGATAGACAATGGCCACATCCGGATCGGCACGTGAAACCCGTAAGTTACTCGATTGAGCAAGGGTAGCAGCTCATACTGCCATAGACCTATCCACATGGTGTGAAGCTCCTCCTTGTAGATCCGCTTGGCTGTTTGAATGGGCGATTTAATACCAGCCATGAAAGTCGCAATTGCAGGTTCCTTGTACTTTGCCAGCATCTCCTAAATCAAAAGTCTGAATTGTATGAGATCACAGACTTGGTCGTTTTGAACATAAGGTAGCCCCCCTCCTGGACCAGAATGTGGGTGACCTTGCGGTTCTACATCTTCTGCAACAACGACAGGGGCGGGGATGATGGGGTCCACTTCAATGACCGGAACCACCACTTGGGGATGCTGCATGGTGGCAGAGAAGTTGTGACTGAGTTCTTTGTCACATGTTTCCCCTTCCTTTTGTATGACCCATTGTTGCTTTTGGATGACCTCGTTGTGGTTGATGAAGTGGAGTTGCAACTGGAGCATGTTTTCTTGATGGGGGAACATGTTTCCTTAAGTAGTTTTTGTGGGGTACAGTTATCCACACTGTAAAAATCATGGGTGGACCTGGTGATATACATTTTCTGATCTTGTGATAGGGTTTAGCCGTTCAAAGTTTGCTGGTGATGGGTTTTATGAACCGCTGACTGCTGATGAAGGTTTCTTATAGGGGATTGAAATTCCTGCCAATTTCGTCTAATTAATGGCGCTTAGGATTAATTAATAATTAATATAATAATAGGTTTAGGAAAAATGTACACGGACTACCTCCTTCCAAGTGGAGACTATCCAATGCAATTACGTACTCCCTCTGCCCAAACTAAGCTTCACAAAAACCTTTTCACGGTATTCTGGAAACATGAGCCACCATTAATATTTTTAACTATGAAAAGTAATGGCAAATAAAAAGTGTATATTTAGAAACTACTTACTATGATGAATCCAAAAATATCAAATACGATAATATTATTGTTTATATACCTGATTAAATATGTGGTCAAAACTCAACAGTGTTGACTATCAAATACTGAGTGTGCAGCTTAGTCTGGGATGGAGGGAGTACAATATTATTCTAAATTTTACTCTTCTACCTCATCCTAACAAACCACTCTTTTTTTTGTTCCACAACCACACAAACCACTCTCTTTAATATGTAAATTTTAGTTTAATGGAAATTGCTGAACAAGAAAAAATTGAATGTCAAAATTAAATAAACCATATTTACAAAATATCTTTTTAAAAAATATTAATGATTTCATTTTATTGTTTTTGGATCTATCACATTTTAATGTTTCCCAAAATAAATTTAAAAAATATTGGTTTGTACTCACAAATTCTATTGTAGAAAGAAAATCATGAAAACATAACCCTTTTTGTGGAATTAGTTGTCGAAAGGTCCCACCGGATGAAACACGTCATGGTATCATAGTACTAAGAAACACCCAATTCACTCCAACATTCAATACATGCACTAGACTGTAAATGCACGTAACTACAAACAATATCGATAGTGAAAATAAACTAATTGATTGTTTCATCATTTTTAGTTGAACATGTCTCATACGACAATATAGTTTTTGTAAAACTCATTAAATTATGTTCCAGAAATTCAAAACGTTTATGAATACTCGGCTACGTGGAAATCTAATTTTTACGAGGTAAAATTAGTTTGTTCACATTGAACGGTAGAAGGTTGTTGTGCCCTAAAGTTCACGGGGATTACAGTGAAATGTAATGGGGATTAGACATGTTACCGTTGTAACCAAATCTTAAGATACTTGAAATTCAAAGAGTACTAAAAGGATAAATGATATTCAACTAGTATGTCAACTGAATAATGTAACTCATACCCAACAATTTAATTTTATCTAACATTGTCAATACCGTATGTCAAGTTACAAAGTTTAATATACTCCAGTACATATTAGGATACAGTATAATGGTATTCTGGATGCCAAACCATTGGATAAATCATTTCCCAAGTGGGTGAGGCTCCACTGTTCAGTTGCTCCGAATACCAAGAGAGGGACCCTAAATCTAAACCCTTAGCGAGCAAACCAGCGGCCCGAGGAAGTGACAGCAGATCGTCATGCCGGACATCATGATGGTCTCCTATGGACCAAAATTTCTAGGGTTCAACCAGTTCATCCAATTGGAGTTCCCATCAAGTTTTCAACAATTTATTGCCAAAAAAGTTCCTATTACCACTGGATCGCAAGGTAGAACGGAGGAAGAGTGTATAACCCTGGAATCGTGATTATAAAATGCACTAAGTTTTTACTATAAACCCTAACTTTAGACTAACTAGGTGTCATTAGGCTAGTTTAAAATGCAGCTCATGGATTTATAGTTAACCAGGTACCGACTACGGTTATGAATTAGCGATAGTAGTGCATAATTATTACTAAATATTCTTTAACCAAAAATTTGGTAAACAACATATACATGTACATTGTGAGAACAACTCTCTAACGATGCCATCACCTGCATTGGGCTGATTGCAATGGAAGGCTACTTTTGGCGGCAAGGAAAATTAGGTACAAAAGGATGTGATAGTGGTCAGTTGGTGTCAATCAGGGTCACTGGGAAGGCAAGTGGGAAGATTTGGGAAGATTTGATAAGCTTAATCTGTTTGGGATTCACACAAGGCTACCAAAAGTAGGAACCAAGTTCATTTCAAATTCTACTTATGCGGTCCAACTAGGAATGGGAAACAAACACATTAACCCAATTGAAAATCGATTAATCCAAATGATAAATACATTTACTCAAATTTTAAAAAGGATTTTTGAAAAAAGTGATTTAGTAATTTGATTCTTGAGTACTCCGTGCAATTTTTGGTTGAATTGTGGATATTCAAACTCAGTCCCAACATTAACCCGGAATATTAGAATACAATTTAAAAAAGTCAAAACCTGTACTCTGGAGTACTTACTAATTGCAGAATTGTGTAAGCTTAAAATTACAACAGCTGATTGTTATCGTGGGTTTGGATTTTTATATTAATCAGTTGGGTTAGGCAATGTAGAAATGAAATTACAAAATATTACATAAATTTTGATCAGTTTGCATATTTTCTTAAATTACAAGTAAAATGTCTAATGATTTTGATGTATTTGAGTGCAACGTTAAAGGAATGTTTGGCTTGGATGGCTACTTAAACCAAATTCTAACATAACCTAAATGACTACTTCGGCTCGGATAAATTGGTTATTGGGATTGTTAGAACAGGTTTTGGTTTTGAGTTGACGAGGAGCAAAATAGAATAACTCAAACCTAACAACATTAAAGCAAGAAAACCGAGTCGACGACCGTCTGCATTGGTAGTTTTTTGGAATGGATGAAAATATCGATCTCCTATCCATATGGCGGTAAAGAATGTTTGAGAAACAATATTAACACAACAGATATAGTAAAATGTTCTGTGAAATATGTTTAAAAACAAATGGCAATCAAATTCGTACACTTGTTGCAAATAAAGGATTTCCATTTAGAAACTGCTAATATCGTCAACATCAACATTTTCAATATAACAACATATTCCTTTCAATTTGAAGTTGAAGTATACCTAATTATTGGGGCAGTACAAAAAAACATAAAGTTTCGGCTACTTACGATATGGAAGGAATATTAAGCTTACTAATATTAGCAACACTATCTCAATTATGAACACAATTGTAAAACATCCCCTAGTACTATGTCATCCTAATAAGTAATTTCAAATTATCACTAAAATTTGAGACAAATTCAACAATTCAATTTATATGGAGGGGAAGAATTACACTGAATAGGGGATGTTATAAAATGCACGACCGTAGTTCCTCAAACCTTGTTACTATACTTGCTAACAGGAGAAGGACTAGCCACATAATTATCATTACCACACCTTAAAATATACTCGTACATTTGAAGCGTTCAATTCTTCACTTACGAATAATAATGGGGACTATGAAATTTAATATCTACTATAAAAAATACTTCTCGTATTCAATTCATTAATATCATCTCCTATAATGATCATATTTACGGTGGGGCCCACTTGTACAGAAGGTTTGATCAAAAGTCAGTATATGTTCGTAGCGACTATCATCAACTAGAATATACTAGCAACAACTATTACTCTAACTATTATGAGTAATGCAAGAAGCACAAACTACTAACATCTTCATTTTGAACATAAATGTGGTCTTTATCTATTTGTACAACTACTAACAATTGGTGGAATATATAATTATCATTAACTAGATTTTTTTAAAAAAAAACTCCACTCAAGTCATTGACTCAGATTAATTTGAATCACCTTCCAGTACACCAATTTCTCACACACAGACATAACCAACCCACCTACCCAAAAGAACCACCACCCATCGGCAGCATCCACGCACGGGCTCAAACATCAGTAGTCATTAGACTACAGAAATGATGACTGTGGACGACGATCGCTCTTCAGGTAGTGGCGATGAATAACCCACTGAACAACATCATGTGTTATCAAGTATGGTTCCGGAGGAGCCGACACCGGCGGGATCTGAGAAAACTCAAACCATTAAAGCAACTGGTCTGACGTACTGATGGGCGGTGATGAAGTTGACTTCACGGAAATTGGAGAAAGGTCACCATCTACAGGGGATAGCAAGCTGAATGAATGGAATTGGAAGGAATGACAATAGGTTCATCACATTTTTTCAAGGTCCACTGGCCATTCCATGATGACAAGTAGTTAGCAGAACTATTCCCAGATGTGAGTACCCGACCTTCTATGTATTCATATGCGTTAGTTTTATTGATATGTATTCTGCATGCTCAAGTACCACAGTCTACACACGTGATTTAATTTGTTGAGGTTAGAAATTTTTAGTCGTAGCTGATTGAGTGTGATGCAATAACATCTTCTATTGTCTGAAAACCCTTTCCCCAATGTTATGATTTTTCAGGAGGATGAAATCCATGTGTCAACCCTCGCGCAGGACATACATGTTGTCATAGTCGATCACGTCGAGAAAAGCATGCACATAGCTCGGCTAGTCAGTTCAAAGCCAGGGTGTCTAAGCTACATGAACATTAGTCGGTTGTACTCTGCAAACAGTTGCATCAACGAGCTTATCTATAACACGGGTTACGTTAAACGGCGGGTAAAGCTTCACAAAGATGACCCTGGAAAACTCAACAAGTGCCCTGCACAAGGGAGTCTCCAACATCATCAAGAACCACCCAACCAAAAGTAGGGCACTGCTGAAGATGAATGTTTCAGTTCGAATCCACTCAACACAAGGTTATCACCAAAATTTATTTTTTTTGTAAATCCAAAAAGGTGCATTCTCAAGCCAATTGTGAATGTGTTGCAATATCTTAAGACCCGCTCCACCTTGGAAAGAACTGGAGGTGGCTGATTATTGTATTGGAGATGCCGGGAGGTACAATCTCAGATACGACTCTTATACTACCATTATATTAGAAACACGGCCTTCCTGATATTACAAATTTCACTAAGGTTGATTTCTTATGTTACATACCTTGCAGAGAATTGCTATTCTATGATGGGTCAGGTCTAACTATTGTTAATAGATATGATATGAGGATACTAGAGCCCAATGTGGTCCTGTCTCTTCCAATTTTTTATGTATGGGTTCGGCTATTGAATGATTACTTGAGAAGAAGGGGGGAATGTACGCCGCGCTGGACTTGTTCGACATGGTAATTTCTTTGAAACCTTCCTATTACAATACAATTTACATGCCCCTAATCAGCATTCTCTTCATTCATGCGAGACCAATTTGGTGACAATGGATAAATTACTGAACAACTGGGAAAGATGGATTAGGGTGTACAAAGTTGATGTGAGAGTCACTGAAATTGTAAGTTTGGTTCACTTAAATGCTTTATTAATCAAACTAAACAACCAGGTATGCCATCGTCAACTAATGATAATGTTAACTATTTTTGCATCAACAATTGTTCATACCATTCAGAGTAAGGAATCATTATGTTCTACTGTTGATCAACTTCAAAACAAACAAGCTATTGTACTTTGAGAATTTGGACCATGAGTATCAGGCAAAATTGGAGACAAAACACAAAAGTTTTAGTAAGTTTCTGAACACACCTTCATAAACTAAAAAAATTGTAATCTTAACGAGGAAAAAAACTCCAACCTAGACCATCGTTAACTGCAGAGGGATTTGCCCATTGTGGAATAATAAACATGGTATCTAAGATTCAATGGATATCTAGCTAGGGAGTTGAAGAGTAGGTTCCGAGTTTTAGTTGGAAACTTCTTCTGTTAAAACATCGGCTAGGTTAGGGGAAAATGACCACAATGGAACGGAGATCTTTCAATGGAGTAGTATAATAGGTTCTAAGGTTTAGTTGGAAAAATTTACAAGTAAAACTGGAAAGTAGGGAATGGAAGTTTAAGGTACTTAACTAATAGTGCACTAGTGAAAAACTGAAGAGAAAAAACATTACTCTCGGATGTTTGATGGTAACATATGGTCGTTCAAGAAAACAGTTATTCAACATTGGGTTACTAATTGTGGCCGGCTGGCTTGGATTGTACATTCACTAAATGTGGGGTTAAGTGGGCCTTAAATTAGTTGTAGGAAACCTATCATGGGTGTGGTTTTAAAACATCTAGGAGTAATTCAAGGATATGTAAGTAATGTATCTTGTTGGATAACTGTGTGATAAAAAACCTGCCCAACAAAATAGATGTCGTTTAGATGCAAGGTTTAACAGACTACTGAGTGAATATAATATTAGAATAAGGTGATCTTTTATACTGAAATAGGCTTTGCAAGGGATTTGAATGTGACCTTTGTTAGGGTTAGGTATGCCAACTAGAAGGCTGCATTTGGTCTTAGGGGTTCAACGAAATTGAGGACAAATTAATTGGTTTAATCACGGTTATGATGAGATTATAACTACTTTAGGACTTTGTGATTATGAATATGCATAGTCATTGCCGCTGTCAGTGAGATTTAGTGTGACAACTATTGACATGATCAACCAGTCCACCAACCTTTTCATTGTTGAGACATAAGGCGTATGGTGTATAGAATTTCATCACATTTTCCATTAGAACAATTTCTGAAACTGTCTTACCACAACTTAAAATAAATAACTAAAAGTAGACCGTGAAAAGACACAGTCATACCACAACTTGTACGGAACTTGTTAGAATGAATGATATTATTCCATTTAAGTGAACATATGTAGAGTTCATAGCTTCATCATTTTACTATCAACAAGATGACCTCCGACATGTTTTCAAATCTGTAGGGATCGTACATCTATACCTTACTTTTACGACTGGGTGACATGCTGTCTGAGTCCTACATAAAATACACATTCAAAACAACCAAACCTCTCTGGTGTTCGTCGAAGTGTGATTTGGACTGCAGTATGATAGTTATGTAGCTGATGGAGGCTTTCAATGGGCTGGTTGTAGGTTTGCGTAAATTTGGGATGCACGAGGTAATTAAATTCAACGATGTGAAGGTCTTTGTTCGACAGCATATTAGACTCATCTTCTAACATGAACACTATGCTTTTTTCACTAGAATACCAGGCTAAAGACCATAATCAAATACACTTACAGTATAGTGAAAAGCGAGCTAAACATCCACCATCATTCTGTCCAGGGAGCTGACTGCACCAATGTCCAAGGGAAGATTATTGCTTTGAAAGGCCACCCTTTCACCCAAAATGAATGCAAATGAGGCTGAAAGTGTGCATAAATGGTACCCTGAATTCATCTGCAATGAAGATGTCGTCTCAGCATTTAAGGTTTCACTTTCCTTTGGTTTACCTTACTAGCCTCATGAAAAAACTTATTCTATGTGCATAACAAATGTGAATTCATTACATTTACATACATAAGGCTAGAGTCATGTCTAGAAAATGTACACGGGAGCAATTGTGTTGCACCATGTCACAATACAGAATGGTAGCACATACAATCAAAGTGAACGGGAAGCCCATGTGAAAAGGGGGTTTCGTATTTACGGGTACATTTCTATCGGGGATGGTGAAGGTGTTCTTGACTAATGTGGAGCGGTTCATCTAGCATTATATAAACTAGTATGCGGTGAATGTTATGCATATGTAATGATACCAAAAGCTGCAACTATGAGTGGGCAAGGCCTTCTTCACGTAATCTATCTTCATCCAGAACAATTTACATCTAATGGACAATTATATCAGGAGACCAACTGAAAAATCTAAACTTAAGTTTGCTATTGTGGTTTGGGAGTACAAGGAACCTTACATAAACCATTCAACAACGGCGAATTCTGCCAATTTTAATTGAAAGCATGCTCAATTAATACTGAAGACTATAACAATTTCTGAATAGCACAAATGACTAAAAAAACAACAAGACTAACAAACAGAAAAACCCAACACATACGTCAAAAAAAGAGTGCCATAGTTGGCCCAATTATTACTAGAACTTCCTCCTCCCTAAGAGATGACATGTACAAGCATATTAAACCTTGAAGTTGTTACCATTGGGTTTCTTAATTATTCGAGGTTTTATGGGTTCTGCCTGTTGTGCACCAAGCGTCTCATTCAGAGGGAACTTCTCCTGAATTCCTAAATGGTCACTAGCTTGAATCAATCCCACCTCCTGGGAACCCTGTCCCAGATCCTATTCTCTGGATGAATTATGTTCACTATGGCTAGTCCACCTAACGTACTGTTTCGTGAACATCGAATTGTATTATGTAGTGTTCATTCTTTTCTTCGCCCCTTTTGGTGTTAATAACCTTCTGTTCCCACATTTGTCTCACGTCTTGGAGCATCTGCCATGGTTTTGGATGACACATCACTCAACTTCTCCATCAAGATCTGATTTGAGTTCCAAGATGACAAGGAAAGTTTTTCGGTGGGAATGGAGTGAATGATATTTATGTTGGTGTACCCCCCCCCCACCCCACCCTCCTGCCCCAACCGGTTACTATTCCCATTACCCCACTTGTTTGACCATTCAGAATCTTTTTGACCAAAATGTTACAGATTCTAACATCCCATAACCAGTAACAATTCTCCAGAAAAATTTCTTGACGCGTTCATCTCATTCATTTGGGTAAACCGAGTCTTACAGCTACCCGTGAACATGCATCACGTGACTAATGTGGAATTATCAGTCCTTCCTAATGCACCACCTATTGGTAATGAGCCACTTTTGAGCTATTGTCAGCACGCAGCCCTTAACTCCATGGACACAAGACAAGGAAAATACCCCATTCCCATGCATGATTCATGCACTAGTCAGTGTTCATCTTATAAGCAACAATTAATTATACATGTGGCAACCGACCTGGATCCTGCCAATTGTGAAAACCAGGCTGCCCTTCACATTGCCAGACACACAGTTTTTCATAACAATACAAAAGTCATTGAACTTGATTGCCACTTCGTCCGTGAAAAGATTATCTACGGCCTTATCTCTACTGGCTACTTGCGATCTTATGACCAACTTCTTGATATATGTACACATCTGCTTGGTGCGGGTGCTATTCATCGCATTATTTCCATGTTGGCCACGTTATACATATCTTTCCTAAATCCAACTTCAAGTCTTCACGGGAGTGTTGAACGAGAGTCTTTCAAAGCTACTACAAGTACCAACTTACTCACCTAATCTTTAGCATGAATAATCGGTATCAATTATGTATATCTATTTCGATCACAATCCCATTTTTTTATGAATCATCCATTTGTTTATATATACTTCCATTATTATTAATACACAACACGGTATTACCAGAAAATATGATTAGCACTCCTTAATTAGCAAAGGTTCCTTCATCTTATTCAATGTTGGGGAATTTCCTTATGAAACACATTGTTAGGGTTCAAATACATTTTAACTATTTATATTGGAAATGTGAAAAAATACTACACATTACGTTATCATCTGCACAGTTTAATTTGTCGACATTTCCGACATGTTGACTTAGATTTAGTCATTGTGGTTTCCTTATCGAAAAAATTGTTAGGATACAAAAACTTTTTCAACACTATATTGGGAAAATTAATAACAAAACAACAATGATTCAAATGCTACACAAAATATACAGGAGATCCATTGTAATCAACTAAGGAAATGCGATGATGGGGGTCGTGGAGTACAACTCCAATTCTCCAATTCTCCATTACAAAGTGCAAAGTTAAATCTGGTATCCTATTACTCAGTGACTTTGGAGTTTGTACAAGAAAGGATGAGGTAAAGGATGATGATAGTTCTAGAACCTAATGCATGTGTCCAAACAATTTAGACACATTGGGTCATGTTCCGTGTATGGATCTGGATTTTAGAAAATAGGCCCGGGTCTAAAATAATTAGGTCTCAGACCCGACCGAGTCCCATTCCCAACTCGTAGACCCATATTACCCAAACTTTATATATTATGTATATTTTTTAAAGAATTACTGTCACTTTTTCTTTGTAATTTTTTTAATTAAACAAATATTGTCTTTTTTATCATTTTTTCACTTCAAGAATTAATCCTTGTCCGTGACGAACTTGGATTATTTGATAATACATGTTTTATATAGTGAAGAAAAAAATGTATGAGATAGTTGTTTTATTTAGTTGTTTAGAACCCAACTTGGAACCGAGGGTTTGGCTATGTGTCCAAGATTTCCAAACCCTATGTGTCCTGATCGTTGTCTAACGATGTTTATTTAGGGTAGAATTTGGGTCTCATTTGACCTGCCCTAAACCTGACCCATGATCATTCCTAGGTGAGATTTGTCATTTGTTAAAGACAAATACACACAATGATAAAAAGGTCCAGCCTTCATACTGCAACAATTGAGCCCAACTCCAGTTAGCGGGCTGCATCTCGTCCGGCCCAATCAGATTGGTCCATGAATATACCGATTGTAGATTTATTTTTTTGGAAACATTTCAAGACAACATCTTCTGCATTGTTTCCGCAATCTTCTACTATGTTGTTGCATTCATAAAACCATGATTTCATAAGGAAAGACTGACCAACATCATTCATACAAGCTAATGTTTACATGTCCAAAGGGTTCACTACATGCCCAGTTGTAATAAGACACGTAAACAATTATTGATTCCACGTTCTTGTACAATATAGTTTCACATCCAAGATCCAATTCAGGTTTTGGTGGAAGAACAAGTCCATCAAAGCCTAGGGATCCAGCTGTTCTAGCGATAACCAACATGTTTTCACTTGGACTTAACTCTCAAGATAAGCTCCTACTTCTCTTCTTCGTCATAAGGACTACATCAATTTGTACTGTTCACCAAAATTAGATATCAGCTAATCTATTCAACACATTTCCTTCTCTCCTCCCCTCCTTTAATCTATGTTATACATGTTATGAAACAACATTTCCATGATCGCAAACAGTTCTTCCTTGATACATCTGAGAACTCCCTTCAAAATTGAGGGTTCAGGCTCGGAGACCTATGAATCAACTAGTGGTCCAATGGTTCTACAAGCTGGGGGATTGGACAAGTCTTTTTCATCTCATCTGTACCTGAACCTGCATTGCCTGTTTACAAATAATAAAGGAACTGATCACCTAATACCAGTTGCCAACATGCAACAATCAAAAGCCATTGCAGTTCAAGTATGCACACTATAACAAGTGATCACTTGGGATACATCTCCGACGTAGTCCATGTTTTGTTCCGTGATCTCTGTTGTTTCAATATTTACAAAAAAAATTACCCTTAGTTGTATTCTGGTCATAAATTCGAATCTTGACTACCAAACTCGAGGAATTGCCATGGTCCATCTTTGAATTGGTAGTAGTAGTAGAAAAAAATGACAACCCAAAATTATCAAAAGTATATAAGAGATGGTAGCCTAATGGTGCTTATTCACCTCTACTAGGTAATGGGATCATCTCAATCTCCTTACCATAACTTTAACAACTAATTTGACATAAAAAATTTGTGAGATCTAACAAGTGTTACACTAAGCGTGTCGAGACATCCCTAGCACTTAGCTCACCTCTAAAATAAGTCTGACTTCAGTATTCTATGTGGATATGTTCCTCTGTAATGTACATCTATGATTCTACAAACTTAAGAGCTTATAGTGGGCAAGAAACTAATCCACATTAAGGGTTCATATTGAATAGAGAAACAATCGATGAAGGGAGAGTCCATAGTTCATCTCCAGTTTTCCACATATCATACAAGAAGCAACAACGAACCATCAAACTGGCATTTCTCCTATTAACCTTGTACCAAACAAACACAACTTAACATACCATGAACCCTGCTTGACAGAGGTAGGTGCCTTGTGACAATACTTCCCAAATTAAGGAAGGCGAAACAATCACTTCAGAGACCATTAGTAAGGACCTCAACACCTTCTACTGTGGGAGTAACCACACACAGTTAATGGTATGTGGAGGTGATATAATGCAAGCCATAAGAAGAGGAGATGCTAACAGGGAGCTTCGAATGGGGTCATAGGCCTCCTCACACCTAACTCACGGGTGCCTCCTTATTTCATCAACAAACAATGGTAATGCAGTATCACAACCAACGGGCCGCTAATTCCATCTGAGCCCAGACCACCAACACAATTCCATAGCCGTTCCCCTGCATACCAATTGCAACTCTAGTGGCGATGGGTACAAAAATACCAACCGATTGCAATATAGCACCATTTAATCCCGTTAAACACCCAAAAGAAAGGCCTTGACACCGACTTATAAATGTTAAAGTTAGATAATTGAAAAGAGGGATGTTGGATCAGAGACACCATGAAATTGGAGGAGGGATGAAGAACAAATCCTCGGGAAAAGTGTACCAAAGGAGAGAGGCAAAGGGTTAAAATTGGGCGCATTTGGGATACCCACAGGGGATGTTTCGGAATATCTCATTAGACAAGGGCAGGCCTTGGCCCAGGCTTCGTGTGTACGAGCGTCGAGTGAGGCAGCGACACGTGGGGGGTGTACGATCTTGGGTGTTTTTTTTAACAGCCTCCAAATTTGACTGGTAGCTTGATGACATAAATGGTGGTGTTGTAACGTTTTTGAATTTAATTAAGTTAGGATGTCCGTACTTGTTAACTCATCATGGTTGTTGTTGTGAAATTTTTCTCTAGTGATCACGACAATGACGTGTGATCAGACGTAGTGACTTCCCAGTATCTACTGGTGGTGTCAATGAATTCGGAATCAAATAGAAACCTCATTGTTAAATTGAAGTATGTATAAAATATTGTGCAAAATACAAAACTAACCATATTATTTTCTGAAAGTGCCTATCTAACCCAGCAAAATCTGAAACGGCGATTATAACCTTAAGTTTTTGAACAATTGTGCAAATATATTGTAATTACACTATATAGACATTGACCATGTATGAAAAGACAAAAATACCTCTGGGTTTAAAAATGATATTTTGACACAAAAACACCCCTTAAATTGGGTTCTGGAATTGATGTGACTTCAATACACACATCCACACCCCCAACTGTGTGTTTTCTTCAAAAAAAACTCAAACTAAATCTCAAGTCAACTAAGATTATCCCTGTCTAACTGGATGAATGTGCTTGAAATCAAACAACAAGAACAAAAGAACAACTTCAACCATACAATGGAAACCCAACAAAGATCAAATTTTAGATTGAACCCAAATGAGAAATTCTCCGAATAACTGAATTATAGAATGGTCAAAATTTTCATAATTTCACAGATAGAATGAATAAGAAAGAAATTGATAAGTTCTAGAATTGCTCTGTTGCCACTACTTCTGATGCGCCCCAATTTACCTCTGCCACCGTGGGTGATCAGAATCTGCAAAGACAAAGACCCCCAGAGGTTTCCGGGGGGAAGAGGCTCCGACGGCCAAGTCAGAAAACAGGCTACCTAAGTGTATTATGAATAAATAGTTGAATTGTGTAAGGTTACCTTTGGCCTTTATATAGGTAGGCAAGTAGGGCAACTGTTTTGTTTGCTTACAGAACAAGTATTCTCACCTTTGGCCAGCCCAAAAGGCTTTACCTTGAGGGCAAAGCTATAAACTTAAGGTCGGTCGCATGGGTATTTAGGTCTATAATGATTTACACATTATCAAGAATCCCCTGGAAAGCTTAGGGTTTGGCCTTCAAATTCCTCCCAGGACCGTGGGCTCGAATCCGTGCTTGAGTCTGTGGCTTTGTCATGACTCCTACTTGACGGGGGTGTTTTGAAATGACATCCAAGGGAGGGTTTTACCCTTCAAAATCCTTTAACACCTCCAGGGGTAAGATGATAGTACCCCTGGAGATGCGCTTGAAGGTTCATCCCAGGTTGAGGCTTCGAAATTACCGTTCGAGCTTATCAACGTGTCAGGGGTTCAATCATTGGCTTTCAAGTCTATGTTAGAGCCCAAGGTCCTAAATCTTGCCTCTTTTATTTCCCCAGGGCCTTCGGTCCCCTCATAATACTTCCCGAGGGATACGGTCTTTGGATCTTCTAATATGTGTTAGAGACCCACGGACATTTGAGCCCTGAGAATGGAAACACGAAGTTTGATTTTCTATCTTCTAATCTAAGTTAGGAGACATGGACCTTCAAATTCGTTTTTACATAAGAAAAGATAAGACGCCTCAAGATTCGGGACTTCTAATCTGTGCTAGATCCCTAGATCATGCGAGTCTTAATTTTTCACCCCTAGGGGGTACGACATTTAGGTCTCTAATTCTGTGTTAGAGCCCACGGTCACTCAAATTCCTAGAGTCCGTGATAGATTTGACGTCGATCTTCCAATCTGGGCTAGAAGTTTGGTACGTTCGAACATAAGCTTCTGGCTATATAGGGTTCGGATTCCTACCTTCTGAATTGTGCCAAGATCCAAGGAATCCACGTCCTTGGTATAGTGCAATCATCTTTCAAGCATATGGTCTGTGATAGAGTTCGAAGGGTTTGCACTTACGCACTTAAGCACAAACGGGTTTGGGCTCCCGGGGTTCTAGTCAGTGCTAGCATCCCTGGAGCTTGAATCCACGTATTAAAGCATAAAGGCTCCGATCTTTCAGGGTTCTATTCTATGCTAACATCCCTGAAGCTCAAATCCAATTATAAAACAAATGAGGGGTTCAACCTTTGGGCTCCTAATCTACGTCAGAACGTGCCAAGTTCAAACTCATAGCAGGAAGCGGGTAGGTCGCGTGGGATTTCCACAATTCAATTTCAAGGTGGGGAGTGGAGGAGTCACAAGCATGGTGTTGACTCTCTATTTTTGGGGCACGTGCCCATGTTGGATTTCCACGCGTGCGTCACTTTCACCATAAATGCCTTGGGTTTGGCTCCCCCAAGCGGCCTGTTTACCCATACAATTACTTTTTACGTGGCAACCAAAGGTAATGACTACCTTTTAATGTCATATATATTCGAGGGCTCTCAACTAGTCTCACTTCACTATTTTTCCCAAATTGCTCCCAAATCTCATAAACCCTTTTTTCTAGTCCGCGTGATTTATGGTGATCTTTCCCATAAAAGCTCGAGTCTTTTTTCTGGCCACTCTACCAGTTAGTTCCCTTCCCTTAACCTCTCATTTCAATTTTATAATGTTACAAACACCTTCTTTGGGGAAGAACTACATTCCGGCCTATTTCCCAAATGTTTCTACCGTTGGTGGCATAGAGAGTTCCCACTTTCAGGATTCCAATGCGGCTCCTTCATCAGCAGTCGGTTCCCTTCTGATGGGTATGGAGACTGGGGGAAGGTCTACCAATTTCTTGGTGCTACCTCAGGGCTATCACCGAAATTGGGTTTATTCGAGGTCCTGGGTTTCGAGTTGGGCCAAAGTTTAGGAGGACAAGGATGGTTGTCCCTATTTCTTCAAAAAGATTCTAACTCCTATCCTCGAAAGCCCTCCACAGCCCATGGATCTAGAAATCGCTGAGCTATTGAAGACGCTACCTTTGTGGGTCTGGCTTCAAAAGGATTTACAGTTGGTGATGCTTTGAGAAGATGAAAATCTGAGGAATACAAGGCCCATTCGGTGCGCAGTCTATGATTGTCACCTTCGGTTTGGCCTATGTTTCCCCTTGCCCCCCATCCCCTCTCATCTTCTCGCGGAGCACCAGATAAGCCTGGCCCAAGTGCATTCAAACGTCATTCTTCTTGTTATGGCCTCGCTGACTCGATGTAACAGCTTGGGCATCGAACTCTGCTACAAGGTCTTTCGATCTCTGTACTATCTCTTCGGGAGTAGAGTTGTGGTGCATTCGGACGGGGGTCAAGATATGAATCTTGGAGGGATCATAACCATGTATAACAGATTCTCAGACCAGCATGTGACAATTTCTTCTAATTGTAAAGGGTGGAATTTATCCCTCATTCACACGTTCGAGAAAGAGGCTAAGGAGTACTATGTATCCGATGGGAATTCAAATCCCAAGTTTGAGAATTCCTCTGTCTATGTTGCTCCAGAGAATGTGATAGATGATAGAGATCGGCTGCTGAGTGACCCCCTCGATATTTTGAGGAATTTCAACTTCGTCTGGCCAGAAGAGGTGTATAACTGGATCAATCACCAAAAGCCAGTCCTGATAGAACCCCTTCCTCCGGAAGAGACCATGAAGCCTCCTTCCAGCAAGGGGAAGAAAAAGAGTAGTTCAAAGGATAAGAATGGGGAAGGATCTGGAGGTGCTCAACCCAAGAAGATAAAGGCAAAGGGGAAGATCTATTTGATTTATGGTGAAGAGGCTTTGAAAAAGATGAAAAATAGAAAAAGAAGGCCGATAGCTTGAAAACTTATGGGCATGCCTCGAAGCCCGTGGGGGAAGAACTGGATCCCGCCCGGACGAGAAATTTTGGGGAGTCACCCGTTGGGATTTCATCCTCCCCCTCCGAAGGTATTTGCGACACCCTTTGTTTATGTTTGAGCTGAATTTTCTTTTATCTTTTCCTCTTTTTCTTTCTTTGCATTGCCTAATTCGTTCTTTGTCCCTCATTTTTTTTCTTTTGTTTATTGGATTTTGCTACTACCCTTGGCTTTAACAATGAGATGGAGGCCGAGATAGTGTTTGTAGAGGCCTCTCCAGAGGTACCTCACAGCCACCCTATTTCAAGCCCGTCCAATCGGAAGCTCAATTGAAGGTTCAGTCAGAGCTCCAAGATGAAACCACTAGGAGAAAATGGGGTCGTGATAGTGCCGCGTGGTCCTAGTCTTCCCCTCAAAGGCCAAGAACTGATGCCCCCCTTCATTTAACCACCAGCCCAAACCTGGTCTGTCTGGAAACACTAGTTATGAGACTTGCCACCTCTTTGGAAGGAGCAATTTAATCCCTTTGAGTGTGGAAGGTCATTATTTGATGCATGTCCCAGGGGCGCCTTTCTTCATTGCCCTAGACTCTATAGTCCAGACCTATTTGGCCAAGGTTCAGGAGGTCGTACAAGCTATTACTAAGTCTAAAGAGCTTGAAAGGAAGTTGTGCAAGGCTGCTTCCCATTATAAGGAAGACCTGGAGAATGTGGTCTTCGACTACAAGGCCAAGCATTCTATCGATGACCTTGCCTACAGGGAGGAGCTAGAGAAGTAGGCTCTTGTTCACAAAGGGGAGGTTGAGAAATAGGCCGCCCAGAAGGACAATCTCTTGAAAGATCTCAAGCTTAAACTCTCAGAGCCCAGGTCGAAATTTCCAAATTGTCTGCCCTTTGCTCTCCCAAACATCAAGCTTCCACTTTTGAGGCCTATACTTATACGTTAGTGAAGACCCAAGGGTTCTGGGATTTTTTTCTCCTCCCTCTCCATGGTTTTGGTTGGGGTTACTAGAAACTATTTGGCTTATCCGTTTCCAAGGATCTCCCAGCTGAGTACGCTACTATATTGGGCGTTTTTAAGAGCAACTCAGAGCCCAAATAGCTGAGCTATCTCTAGTGGAATTTTATCCAAGATGGAGGGATTAAACTCTTCCTGCTCAACCATTTGAAGGCTTATGGCCAGTACTTCTCCACGGAGGAAATCTGTAACCTGGAGGTGGACGAAGACACCTAGTGGAAAGATCTGGATCCCCTTGTCACTCCAAGGTCTCAGCGCAAGCCTGCCCCTTTGAATTCTTCCCATGAGACATCTAGCATAGGAAATTTTGTATGAAACTTTTCCCCTTTTAGGGTTCTGATGTACTTCCTTTTCTTTTATTAATAAGGACTTTCATTTTCTCATGCTTATCTATTTCTCCTTTTGTCTTTCGTAGACTTTAGACTTGGTACCTTTTCGCCTCCCCCCCAATCTGCAAAGTGGTACTTCCTTCGATTTCTTCTTTCAAGTCATGAAGGAGTGGTATCATCGAATTGAGTAATTGGCTTGGGAACATCAAATTGAGGCATCCCAATTTTGGTACAAGTCTATCTGGCTCGAAGAGGAGCTTCGAGATGCATATGAGGAGCTGGGCTTATGGATGGTGGACTTCACGAAAAGCAGCAGAAACTCCTCGAAGCGTTGAGCCGTTTGAGGGAGGAAAGGGATTCCTTAGCTGCAGCGAGAGATGAAATTTTGGGAGACTTTCGATCTCTCAAAGCCCAATATAATGATGTTCTCAAAGAGATAACTACCAAGGTCTGGTTTACCTCGATGCATAAATGCTTTTTGGCTGCTAAAGCCTATAATTCCACTGGGGGAGCATTAACTTCTCGACTAAACGAGTCCATCAAAAGTTACCATCATGCAGCTCAAGTGGACCGAGAGAACATAGAGGTGGCTAGAGCGGCCCTAACAACTGCTACTAAAAAATTCAAGCAGTGGAAAGAAGAAGTTTGAAAGTATCTACGAGACATGGTCCCTTCTTTGGGAACTATTACGGAAAATCAGACCATCATTGCAACCGTTTGTAGGGAAAAAGAGAAGGTTGATAAAGATATTTCCAAACTGTATACAACATATGAGGCAACGGCCAACAACTTTCGAGCATACGGGCTCCAACTCGGGACAGTTGAAGCTCCATTGATTGAAGATTTTGAAGGCTTTCTTCAACAAAATATTAATATCATGGAGCAAAAACATATTACTAGAAATCCCAAGTACTGCGAAGCATATGAGGAGGCTAGGAGATGGCTGGATAGGGTGCAAAAAGTGAAAGCGGAAGCTTTAAGTTCCCGTACTACCCCTAGGAAAGCAAGGCTTCAGGATCTGGTGAAGCCCTTCCTCCCATGGCTTCGACTCGAAGAACTAACACAAGGGAAACTTGATTAGCACCGTTGGCCAAGGAAGAGATTCTTAGTCTAATAGGAGAGGTAACACTGCTGGCTGAAGTCGACCACGGTCCCTCGATGACGAAGAAGAACCTTTAGTTTGGAAACCCCGACCCTGTATTTTCCATCCGAAGGCCAGTGGCGTAGGTCTCCTAGAAGTTTTCCTACTTTGTAAAATAGTTGTAATTTATTTTTGTGTACTTGTAAGCTGTGCTGGCCTAACATTGTAAAATAATACTTTCTTCTCTTTGCCATTGTCAGAGCATTTTTTCCTTTTTTAGGTAGGGTCATTGCCCCCAAGATAAATTTCTTTAACTTGTTTCTCCTTCCACTAGTCCTTGGTCAAACTGTTCTGAATTTTTGAGAGACTTAAGAGGTCTAAGCCTTGTGTGGTTTACAAGGCCGAACGGGGATAAGCCTTGTGTGGCCCTTCGATTTATTTTACGATGTATGTGTCTTGGGCGCTTGTTGCACATTCAATGGGGCTTTATTGGCCATTCGCATGTTTTACAAGGTCTCTACCTTGGGCACTTTTTGCACGTTATATGGGGCTTTGTTGACCCTTCAAACATATTAAAGGGTCGGTGCCTTAGGCGCTTGCTGCGTATTCGACAGGGCTTTGTTGACCCTTTGAACATTTTATAAGGTATGTGCCTTGGGTGCTTGTTGCGCATTCAATGGGGCTTTATTGGCCCTTGGAACATTTTACAAGGTCTATGCCTTAGGCGATTATTGTGCATTCGACGGGGCTTTGTTAGCCCTTCAAATTTTAAACAATATATGTACCTTGGGTGCTTATTGCGCTTTCAACAGGGTTTTGTAAGCCCTTCGAATGTTTTACAAGGTCTGAGCCCTGTTCACTTGCTGCGCATTCGACAGGGCTTTGTTGGCCCTCAAACGTTTTACAAGGTCTCTGCCTTATGCATTTGCTACGAAATTCGACGGGGCTTTGTTGGCCCTTCAAAAATTTTACAAGGTCTGTGTCTTGTGCGCTTGTTGTGCGTTTGACGGGGATTTGTTAGCCCTTCGAATAGGAGTTACCCTGATTTTAGAGAGTGGAAACCAAGAACTTGCTTGAAAGTAATGTATTCCAATACAAGATTGCCAAAGGGAGAGGAGTCCCCTCAGTTTACCATGTATCAAACCAAGGGTCTCCTTTGACCCAAAGGTGCCTCTAAGTAGGCAATTTTTTAACCTTCCTGAGCCTATTGGGATTTTGGAGAGTAATACCACCTAAGGTTGGAAACATTCCATCTACGTGGAATCACTTCACCTTGGAGGGTTTCTAACTCATAACTGCCTCCCAACCCAACTTCAACAGCACAGTAGGGTCCTTCCAAGTTTGCTGACAGCTTTCCCTCCATCTCTCTATGACTCTTTTTGTTCCTTCTCATCACAAGGTTTCCTTTGGAAAAAAAGTTTTTGGACTCTCCAGTCGTGGTACCGCTTAACCCTTTCTTTGACCCTAGCTTCATGGAGATTTTCCATCTCTCTTTTCTCTTCAAAGAGGTCCAGGTCCAAGTGGCGCTGCTCGTGATTTTCTTCATGTCGTTCATTCCTTATAGAAAACCTTTGAAAGGTAGACAGCCTTATCTCCGCTGGAATGACCGCCTTGGACCTGAAAACCCAAGCCATATGGGGTTTCTCTCGTAGTAGAAGATTCCATTGTTAAGAATGACCAAGGTACGCTGGGTAACTCACTAATCCAATTCCCACTTGCCCGTTCGAGCCTCGATCGAATGTCATTGACAATGGTTTGATTGGTAACCTTTACCTGCCCATTGGCTTGAGGGTGGTAATCACCAGTGACCCTTTGGCAGATTTTGTACTCCTTACACCAGCTTTTGAATGGGTCATTTATGAACTGAGCGCCACTGTCGTTTATGATCGTTCAAGGGATCTAGGATTTGCATATGATATTCTTCCAGCAAAACCCAATCACTGCCTTTCCCTTTATGCCGGTCAGGGATTCAGCCTCGACCCACTACGTAAACTAGTCTATAGCCACAATCAGGTATCGAAAGTGGCCAGGGGTTTCTGGAAAAGGTTCCACCAATTCGATCCCATATTTGTCAAATGGCCAGGAGCTGTTAATATTCATCATTTCTTCTTGAGAGATGTGGGTGATTGGTGCATGCCTTTGGCATTGGTGGTAAGTCTGGATGTGTTTCTTTGATACCGATCAGGAGAAGTTTCTTTGATACCGATCGAGTGCCTTGGTGGCTTTTGCAAGCCCCTTCATGGGTTTCACGGATCAAGTAATCAGCTTCGTGGGGATCTCACATCGAAGGAGTGGTTGCAGATGGGCTCAACGGTAAAGGACATCTTCTCAGATCACGTATCTAGGCGCTTTAATCCTAACCTTTCTGGCTTCGATGGGGTCCTCCAGGAGAGTCTTATCTCGAAGATAGCTCATGATAGGTGTCATCCAAGACTTTTGCTCCTCGGCTAGCATTACTGTTGTTTCCTCTTTGAGCTACGCTTATTCAACATTTCCACCATTAGATGCCCCTGAGATTGCAAGTCCAAGCTGGCGAGGCCAATTTTCTTAGGGTGTCAGCCTTGTGATTCTTTTCTCGTGGGACTTGGTTGAGGGTATAATGGTGGAAATGTTCAAGGAGGGGTTTTGCCACTTCCAAGTAACATTTCAAACTTCTTTCCCTAGCCTCATATTCCCCCTTGACTTGAAGGACCACGATTTGGGAATCACTGAAGATGTCAAGTCTTCGAACTCCCAAATCTTGGCAATTTGAAGACTCGTGATCAGTGCTTAGTATTCTGCTTCATTGTTCGTGGCCTTGAAGTCAAAGTGTAAGGCATAGGTGTAATTTTCTGATCAGGGCTCGTGAGCAAAACTCTAGCCCCACTACCTCCAGAGTGAGAGGACCTATCAACATACAACTGCCATGTCTCATCTGGTTCATTGCCCTCTTCGATTTCTATCAGTTTGGTAGTTTTAACAATGAAGTCTGCTAATGCTTAGGCCTTGATAGCTATTCTTGGGCGGAACTGGATGTCATGTTCACCCAGTTTCATTGCCCATTTCATCATTCTTCTTGAGGCCTCCGGCTTTAGAAGCACATGCCTGATTGGATGGCTGGTGAGTAGGATTATCATGTGGCTTTAGATTTATAGCCGGAGGCATCTTGCAGCGTGAACAAGGGCTAAGATCAGTTTCTCAAGGGAAGTGTAGCGAGTCTCTAGGCTGTGCAATGCCCTGCCTACGAAGTATATTGGGAATTGGGATTGTTCCTTCTCTTTTACCAAAACGGCGCTTATCGCCATGAGGGATACGGAGATGTACAAATATAGATCTTTCCCCTTTTCTGGTTTCATGAGGGTCGGCAAACTTCGTAAGTGCTCTTTCAGCTCCTGGAAGGCTTTGTCACAGTCATTCGTCCATTCAAATTTCTTTGTTATTCGAAGCATATCAAAGAATGGCACGTGTTTCTAAGCCCCCTTTAAGAGGAATCGGCTGAGTGCCGCCAACGATCCTGTGAGCCGACATACGTCTTTGACTGTTTTAGGGGCTTCATGTTGACTAATGCTTCGACTTTATTGAAATTTCCTCTCTGAAAAAATAAATCCTAAGAATTTACCCACTTCAACTCCAATAACGCACTTCAAATTAGCTTCTCGAAGCTTTTGGAAGGTCTCTTCGAGGTCTAGAAGAAATTGGTCAAAACCCCTACTTTTAACCACCATATCATCAACATATATCTCAATGTTTTTACCAATTTGCTTTTTGAAGAGCTTATCAACCAACCTTTGATAGGTGGCCCCTGTGTTCTTCAACCCGAATGGCATTTTCTTGTAGCAGAATGTTCCCTTGTCAGTTATGAAAGACATTTTTTGCTTGTCATTGTCAACCATGAGTATCTGGTGATAGCCCTTATGGGCATCGAAAAAAGACAGGACATCATATCATGTTATGCCTTTGACCAATACATCAATGGAAGGAAGGGAATAGCTGTCCTTGGCGAAACACTTGTTGAGATCCGTGAAATTGATACACATCCTTCAAGTACCATCGTGCTTGGGGACCATCACAGGATTTGCAATCCATTCGGGGTAGAATACCTCTTCGATAACTTCAGCTTTCAGCAATTTTCGGACTTCTTCCCTTATGGCCTCGGCCATTTCGGGAGAAAACTATCTACGCTTCTATTTAATTGGCTTTTGGGAGGGGTCCATATTCAGCCTGTGGACCATCAATCGCTTAGGTACCCCTATGAGGTCGAAGGTGTCCCATGAAAAAACATCAACAAAATTGTCTAAAAGGTTCTTCAGTTGTTCCTTTGTTGCCGGTGGAATGATTTTTCCAATGGGCACCTTTCCCTTAACTCAAATAGCCATATTTGTAGGCTTAATGTCTCCCTTAATTGAAGCCACCTTGTCCTCCTTTATAGCCTCTTTGAGGGCTAGAGCCAAACAGTTTCTGGCTGCCGGTTGATCCCCTCTAATAATTGCTATACCCATTTTCATGGGGGAACTTCATGGTCAAATGATAAGGGGACCACACCACTCACGCCTGGCACATCCAAGGCCTTCCGAGGATTAAATTGTATGGGGACACATCATCAACTACTACATAGCTACAATCGAATGTGATTTCCTTGTCCCCTTCAGCTACTTTAACTGGGAGGGTAACCACCCCTAGGGGTAGCACCATTTTCCCGGTGAAGTCAAACAAGGGAGAGGTTGTTCTCCTTAGGTTTTCACATCTAAGCCCTAATTAGTCAAAATAGTTGGCGAACATTACTTAAACCCCGTTGCCATCGTCCACAAACACCCTTTTGACATAACATTCTCCTATGGTTGCATGGATCACCAACGGATCCGTGTGAGAGGTTAGGCTGGGCAACGGGTCAGCCTCTGAGAAGGTAATTGCTTCTTTGGATCAAAAATGTTTTGACAAGGTTCTTCGAGGGGGCACATTTTGGGACTGGGCTTTGGTGATTGTGTTTGAAGCTTGATCTCCAGAACTCCGTTGATGAAGTTGATCACCCAATTTTCCTTGTCCCTTCGGTTTCTGCCCGGCCGAGCCTCGGTCCCCTGCTTGGTTTCTAACTTGGTCTTCGTCATTCGCCTGTTGTTCTCTGCAGTTTTAGTTGGCTCTCTTTTTGCCTTTCCAACAGCATTTCGCTCAGCCCCTCAAAGAGGATTATCCTTTCACACCCTCGATACACTCAGGGAGTAAACCCTCCCTTGCACATATTTCCACTTACTATCTCAAATGGGTACACTCATTTGTGTCATGGCCCCGTTCTTTGTGGTGATCACAAAATTCGGGGGAGTCTTTCTTCCCATGGTAGTCTTTTCCGAGAGGGGGGCTTTGAAACATCCCTTTATGGATGGAGTGTATCTCTATCCGGGACTTGGTTAAGGGAATAATGCTTTTGAACCTTTTTTTCGAGTGATCGTGTCTTTTTATCCTAGGCTCAGAGTGTTTAGGTCCCTTTTCGAGCCATCTATCTCCCTCCCTTTTCTCTTTGTGGCCTTTTCAATTTTTGAATGATGCTCTTCGATTTCCTGCAATTGTTGTAGGGTCTCCAATATCTTTGAAATCAACATTTTGTGCAGGTCGAGGTTTGACATTCCATTCATATATCCAAGAATTACCCCTTCCTCGGTCTGATTGATTAGGCTAATACTCTCAGACATATATCGATGGTAAAATGCCTCCGTCGACTCGCCTGGCCTCTACTTGCTTTGGTACAGTTCTATTAAGATTTTTGTTAACCTTTTCTTTTGAAAAAAACTGACTCATAAGGGACTTTCCAAAATCTCTCTATGAGTGTAGTGTCCCTCTGCCCAGCTTGTTGAACCATTCTTGGGCTTTCCCTCGAAGGTAACTTCCGACCAACTTGCATGTTAGGTGTTTATTGAAGTCCCTTGAGTTCATCAGACTAGGAAACGTCAGTATGAACTCACGAGGGTCTGAATCTCCGTTGTTTGGGGGGATCCCTTTGGGTGGTTTCATTTTGCTAGTTCATCGGCGGTCACTATTGCGGAACTGAAAGGGGATGTTGTGATCTGGCACAAAGGCCCAATCAGCCTATCAAGTTCTCTTTTCAAAGAGTCGCTCGGTCCCTCTCCCAGCTGTGGATCTCCGTATGGACTAGGCCAAACAGGGGCATTAAAGCTTGGGGCGTAGGGAGGAGCTAATTCGAAGCCATGTATTATGAGTGCGATCCTCCCCCTACCGAGCCATAATATAAACCTGGTTGGTAAGGGTCATCAGGGGGAACGTCCAGATGAAGTCTTGAATATATTTGGCTTTCGAAAACCAAAAAAACTCCCATTGGCCCTACCATCAAATGTGGGATAGTCTATCTCGGTGCCAAGGGCACCGAGATAAGTGTAGAGATAGGCGCAAAGTATGTTATTGTTTACGGCATGCTCAAAAGTGTTAGTTGGGACTGTGTAAGGGTACCAACGTCGACTTGATATGAAACTCCCAGGGGAGTGTACGACTGGAATCTTGGCTGCAACACCAGGGGTATCGAAGGTTGGGGCCCCATCTGCTACTGTATCACCCTATAGTAGGGCATAGAAGGCTCCACCCGATAGCCAGCAGATATGAGGGCCTGAGCCCACAACGCTAGATCTTGCTGTGATGGGGGGCCCACCTTGCTCATACCCCTTGATGCTCGAACAACCCCTCTTCAGATCTCTGTTTGCAAATCTGTCGTAGCCTCTGTAAACTGCGGTTTGTTCGATCTTTATCGACGCGCATGGCTCTGTGAGGTAAGAGCTTCAGCTCCACCTACTCAGGTCGAGGTTGACCTCGATCGGTGGGGATGCATCAGCTTCTTCACGAGGAGCTTCCGGATCCCTTCCTTATGGGACCTGGTCCTGGGAAGTTTCTAAAGGCTCAATAACGACACTAGAGAGTGGGAGATCTAGAGGCATATTAGATTTTTGCCCTCTCATTTCCGGTACGGGGATTGCATTTCTTCGCCGATGCCTAAAGCTTTACCTTTTAGCCGTTCACTCCTACGAAAGGCACTTTCCGTAGATGTGGACATAAATAGTAAGTACTTGATTGCAAATCTAACTAACTGTCCCACCAGGCATGCCACTTGATGCGTCCTAATTTACCGTTGCTGCCGCACCACTGTGGGTGATCGAAATCTGCAAAGACAAAGCCCCCGGAAGTTTCCAGGGGAAAGAGGCTCCGACAACCAAGTCTGCAAACAGGCTACCTAAGTGTAATTAGGAATGAATAGTTGAGTTGTGTAAGGTTACCTTATGCCTTTATATAGATAAGCAAGTAGGGCAACTGTTTTGCTTACTTGTGGAGCAAGTACTCTCACATTGGGTTAGCCCAAAAGGCTTTACCCAGAGGGCAAAGCTATGGACTTAAGGTCGGCCGCATGGGTATTTAGGCCCATATGGATTTACACATTATCAGCTCCACCACACGACCACCACTATCGCTCCTCCACCTCACCTTCGCTACCGCCACCACCGCTGCTCCACTCCATCGCCTCCACAAAAGTAATTCCCACCGTCCACCACCACAGCCCCTCCACCCCTCCCCCAACCCTGCCCCCGCCACCGCCACCACCCTTCTACCCCACCACCTGCCACCACCCCTAGATCCCCCACCAACATAACCGCCATGACCCCCAGATCCGACATCAAAGCCCTCCACTCTGCCGCACCATCTCCAAGAGGTTGAATTGCTCGTCCCCCATGTTGACTCGCTCCTTCTCCGAGCTGCCATCACCAAACCCTAAACCGCAGGGAAGGAAAAGGTGAATGGCGGAGAAGGAAAAATGGGGGCACCGCTATGAAGAATAAGAGGTCATAGGGAAAGTTTGGTGGTGATGAAGAAAGTAAAGAAACATTTCAGGCGCCGTTTGTGGAAATGGAAAAAAATTGAATTTTTATTTTTTGTATGGGTATACAGTCCTTTCAAGTTTTTGAATTTTTTTCCAACAATGGTATAAGGATGAGTTTACTAAATTTAGAACAAATTCAGGTTGACAGGGTTAGATTGGCACTTTCGTCCAACTTTGGATTACATTTGTACTTTCAAATTTTACAGGATTAGATTGTCACTTTCAACTAAAATATAGGGTTATTTTAGCACTTAACTCTAAAGTATTATAGGGTAAAGTATAAAATTAACTCCATGAAATTTCGAATGTGCTAATATGACCTTGCAAAATCTGAAAGTGTGAAAACTAACCTTAAATTTTTGTAAAATTGTACAGCTATACCCATTTCGCTTAATTTCACTGTTAACTCAATGAAACAAGTATTGATCAAACCTCAAAAGACATAAATACCACTAAACTAGAATTGGTATATCTGCATTCACTGCCCACCAATCCGCATTCGTTGCTCCTCACCTAGTCCACCACCACTCTCCAACACCACCTTCCTCCCCGTCATCCTCACCCAACAACTCCCCCTCCTCTCAACAGCTCCCCCTCCTCTCAGCTGCTCCCCCTCATCTACCTCCCTAGCACCTCCTCCTTTCATCCGCTTCCTCTCTTCCACCTCCCCAGCCACAACTACCTCCACCCTAAACCCAACCGCGCCCACAACATCACCACTACTAGAGGTGGGCATCGATTCAAGATTAATCAGTTTCCAATTTATTCCATTTGGATTAATCAATTTTCAATTCATTCAATCCAATTTTATTCAATATTTTCCCCAAAACCAACCCAGATAACCAAACCAGATTCGAAATTCAATTTGTAACCAAATTCAAACCAATAAACCAAATAATTTGATAATTAAGACATCATTTGCTGTCGCCCAAACCAAAAGCACATAACCTGGTCAAAAGTTAAATTTAATTGGTCTTGTTAAGGCCTATTTTTTCCATGCCATTTTATTACACGAAGTAATTGAGTGATACTTATTTATGAAGAATTTTAACCTAACCATTTCTACATACTACGATGTGGGACTTTTTATCACGTATTATCTTCCCTTCCCTATCTTCATCTTCACTCATCTGCTCTGAATCCTTGGTCCTCTCACTAGCATTCTCCTCACTGGTCCCCGGTGTGTAGATACTATGAATATGTGCTTAACATTCTGATTCAACCAGAAGTTATTGGGTACGCAAGAGCTAAAGATTCTTACTCCATTACTACATAGACATTTGTAGGAGATATTTTATGATAGTTTCTGCAATATTATGTCTTATCTTTTGTGAACAACCTTTAAGGAAATATAAAATAATTGTACGTGTTAGTTTTCTTATAGAATTAGTTTCCTTGCATATTAGATTATATATGGTAATTTAATATGTTATTTCTATTATAGTTTAGATTCTAACACTATATATTGTAATCTTCATTATGAATGAGATGTGTAATTGATGTGATATCAATGCACAATAATAAAGTCTTTTATATTTTATCATGATATTAGAGCGAGTTCAATCTGTGACCCCCTTGTTTTTAGTTGTATCCGCGTTTCCGCCGCCTCCCTTACCTTCTCCGCCGCCGCCGTGATCCACACCGCCACCGCCGCTTCGCTTTATTATCCATACGCGCCACTGCCGTGTTCAGTTGTTGTCCTCACGGGCCACCCCTGCTACTACTTAGTTGCCGTCACTCGGACGGATTTCTACAAATATTTATCTACCACCACTGTTACTATTGGTTTCAAAGTCTACTAAACAAGTTGGGCATTCATGACCTTCATATATTAACTTGAGGAGGAGTGTAGGAGATATTTTATGATATCTTCTGCAATATTATGTCTTATCTTCTATGAACACCCTTTAAGTTAATATGAAATAGTTATAGGTGTTACTTTCCTTATAGAATTAGTTTCCTTGCATATTAGATTATAGATGGTAATTTAATATGATATTTCTATAATAGTTTGAATTCTAAAACTATATATTGTAATCTTCATTATGAATGAGATGTGTCATTGATGTGATATCAATGCACCATAATAAAGTATTTAACATTTTATCAACATTATTTTCATCCTCAAACGAATCATAGAACTGGATGAGGTTGCGGTGTGTGGTTAGTGACTGTATTATCTTCACCTCCCTCCGGACATCCTCAATAGAAATGGCCGTTGTCATTTGCAAAAAAACAGAACTAGAGTAATGTCTTAGGAAATCTTCTCTAATCGACTGATGTGTCTCCGACAACCGACCAGTTTGTGGGCTTGAGTTCTTCTCGAATAGACCTTCAATAAAACTGTCCCTAGGGTTTCAGGGGTCAGCACTCTGATGCCTAACTTAGCCCAGGCATTTGATATGATTAAGATAGAATGAATGATAAGAAAATGTGTACCTTTATTTATGCTCCATGTCCTTAATAACGTTCTCCTTAATTATCGTCCTTAATCACCCACGAATGCAGTGATTAAGTTAGGGTATTAAATATTCCCCTAACTGGGTTTCCACACCTTCGGCCCAATGGTCTTCCTGGGCATAACCTCTATCAAGAGCCCCCAGAAAGCAGATTCTCAACCTCGAATGCATGGGACAGTTCAAGAACTTTAAAGACTTGAAACGAACCTTGCATTTTGTTACTCTTGCCTTCGAGGGAGATAACCTAGTTTTCTAATCAACTCTGTCATTTAGGTTTATAAAAGGCGCGCGCGTGCCATACAACCGCGCGTGTCACTGCTCCTCAAACAGTGCGTTGTCAGAAGATAAAAAAGTAACTACGTCTTTCCATAACTTTGTATATTTCCAAAGCAGTAATAATTATACGTCGTTTCCGTCCCCATAACTACCTCTTATCTGCTCTTCCTTATTTTATCGTTTGCAGGCATCTTCTTACAAACATTCTTTCTGTACTTCTTTCTCGAGCGATCTAATTTTCATCACCTTTCCCAGAAAATCAGTAAGTTTCTTCATCCCTATTACTATTATAATCTTTTCGTTTCATCCCCTTACAATTCTACCCCACTCTAATGAGAGTTCCACTTTCGAGAAATTTTCCGGTGAGATTAGGGTAGGCAGTATAGGGGTTAGTGCACGGAGAAAGCTGTTAGCGATTCAGAATGTACCCATTCTATGAACTCCGGTACGATTCAGATGCTGGAGAAGGCGTATCTGATCAGGTTGCTAACAGTCCTGGGGAAGAGAGGGTTTTCCCCATATAACTAATATGCCCCCTCGAGATGTCGTTGAGAACTGGCCAACATGCATGGGAAAACCCTTCACAAGGAGGTCCCCCACGAGTGGAAAGATTGGTTTCTACCCCCCCCCCCTTTGAATCCAGAGCTCGAATTAGAAAGGGGGTCAAATACATCTTTGGTCTCCAAGGAGACACATCTCGAAGCTATAGAGGAGGAGGAGAATGCGTCTCCTTTAAGAGAGAGGAAAATCCTTGAGGGGGAGAAAACACCCTCGAAAGCGCCTCAGATATCTTCTTTGGCTGAACCCTCTCAAAAGAAGAAAAAAGGGGCTTACCGAAGGTTAAGGCTAAGGGACTCAGAGAGGGAGCCCTTGTTCCAGCAATGGGGACCACTATTTCCAAATTTTTAACCTCGATCCATCCTGGCCATCGAATAGCCCAGATGCCGAATTTCAACCATTTCCAGAGAGAGATACCCCACATAACCTCCTTGAAGGAATATCATCCATTTCTCTCGGACACATTTGTTGCAGGCTCACATTTCCCTTTCTGCCCTTTTTTCTCAAACTTCTTAGACAATTCCAAGTGAGCCCTGCACAAGTTCATCCTAATGTCTTGGTGATCATCATGATGTTCTTGACTAGATGTGATGAGTTCGGTATCAAGCCCAGGTATAAGCTATTCTGCTTGTTATACTCTGTACCCTATAGTGGGCGGTCTACCGACATGATTGTCACTTTTATCATTCGAGAGGCACATCATAAGGTTTTTGCAGTTCCTAGTAATTCAGGTGACTGGAGAAGCTGGAAGAAAGGTATTTCGTTTGATAGCAGGAGGTATCGAGTTCCTACTTGAAATTGGGGCGTGCAAGTCGAATCTCCTAAACCTAGGGAATATATCTACCCAGATACCCTCAAAAGGGATAGGCAAAAATTACTGTCTAGCTCCCTCGACTACTGCCTCTTCAACATCCCCAACTCTTGGATTGGCGGCTTTGCATTCTTACTCGTAATCTATGAGGAGTACGTGTATAAAATACTCCGGAAGGATATGAGGAAGGGGAGAAGAGAACTTGAGGGCCCCAGAGAAGGCCCTTCCCTCGAGACCATCATTAGTGAAGTTAGGCCTTTGGGAGCCTTCGAATGTGCCTTAATAGAAATCTACTTCTCCTATTTATTGTGATATTGAGTTTATTGTTACTGACTTTTTCTCTTTATTCTTTTCAGTGGATCTCGCAAAGGGCTTAAAGAAACAGAGGCCCACGAAGGAGGGTCAGGCTCCTCCCAAAGGAACCATTACCTCCTCGAACCAGGCCTACACTCCCCCGAATCAAGTGTCTCTTCTCTCAAACCCAGCCTCCCCTCTTGCAGTAGGCAGCAAAAGGCCTACTTTGACTGTTGGTGATGAGCAACCACCTTACACCAGGAACGTTTGCCAGAAGATAAGGGCGAATAGCAACAATATCGATAGCACCCACCAAGACCATTGATAGGAGCACATGGTGGTGAGGATGCTCATCAACAGTCCTCCCCCCTTCGAAAGATACGACGTCCATATCTAGGATTGAGCATCACCTCTCGAAGATGGCCCCTTACCCTGAGGTTTTCTTCCATTCTTTTTTCAAAATTTATCTAGCATCCCTCTCTTTTTTTATAGCATCAATCTGAGCTAGACTATTTTTCTAGGCCTCCCAAAATTTTCACGAGGTCACTGAAAAAATTGCGGCCTTCTTTTCCCTTTGTTCCTCTGGCCGCGGTAACCTCCGTGAGGAGCTCAACAAACAAGATACTGAGATTTTGTAGCTAAAGAAATCTCTCAAGGATCACCAACGGGATCTCGAGGAGAAGGATAGGGTGCCAAGGAAAAACAAAAACTCCTGGAAGAGGAGAGGTAAAGTATTGACGACGAGAGGCGTCAATGGGCATTGGAGAAGGATACCCTCACGAAGAGGGTTCAAGCTGCAGAGGATCCGGCCTCGCAGGTTCAACTACTCGAAGCCTTCAAACACAAGCTTTTGAACAGGCCTGAGCTGCTTTAACTGTTTCAGGATCTTTTAGGGGTGGCTAAGCAGATCGGCTGTAGCGAAGTAGCCGAGGACTTTCTAAAGCAGCATGTGCCCGCCTCTCTATTTAATGATCTGGCTAAGAATGTGGACGACCTTGTCAACCCAGAGCTCAAAACCACTCTAGACGCAAAATGGGATGAGGCCATCATGAACGATGACTTTCATTTTACCCTGATAGATTTCATTAAGTCCAAAGGGAAGCTCTCTACTACTGAGGGGATTTGAGTGATCCCCCTTCTAGAGGCTACAGACGCCTCTCCTAAGCATAATTCCACCGTCGCCCAAGTGGAAGAAATGATTGCTTCCACCTCAAAGGAAGATGACTCTAGGGTTCATCCCTGATTGTAACTATTCCTCCTAATGCCCCCCAATTATAATCCTTTTTTTATTTTGAGCACCAATAAAAATTTGTATTTTGCCACGGCCTATTTATTTTGCCTTTGTTTTTTTCATAGTATAATTCGTTGAAAGGGTGTTAGAAGGCGCTTGTGAGGAGCTTTTGAGTTCCCAACAAGAGTTGAATGAGCCACACAAACAGCTGTTGAAGGCCTCCCGAGATCTTTTTAAGTGTAATCAAGAGAAGAACTAGAAGAACTGATGCGTCAAATTTACTTGATGTTTGGTTCTCCGAAGTACTGCTTTGCTACTACGGCTAGGCTTCTAGTATTGGAAGGGTGCCTAACTGGTTGCTTGGGAGAAAATCACAGACTGATAACCCAGAGGGAGTTACTTGTCGAGCAACTTTTATTAGCTCAGCGCAAAGTGGCTAGCCTGGAAGAGGAATTGTTCATTTGGAAGGTAGCCAGCGAGGATCCTTGCTTTCCAAGCGAACCTTATCCAGCCCCTCGAAGGAGCCCCCTGGTTGAAGATATTTCTTTGGTAGAATCCCTCTTGCCCAAGAACACAAGACTCGCAGGGGAGATCGAGGCCTAGAAGGTATAGTTCAAAGAAGTCGAGGAGCGTATCGCCGGATTCGATGAAAATATTGCTATACACGAAGTAAGCCTTCGTGCACACATGCTTTCTCACGATATTCCTTCCTCATATTTAATCAGCAATTACCAGCTTCTAAAATGTATACACAAAGCTAATCGGTACTGGATGAATGAAGTTAACATCAATGAGAATGGAACTCCTCGGGAAAAAAAAGGCCTTTGACCTTATACTTGATTGGTTGGCGGAGCTGAAGGTAAAATAATTTACTCAAGGATCTTCCTCAAAATGCCGCAAGATCGTTGCATAATCGTTGAGCCATCCTCAAAGGGCCCATTCAAACTTTCCAAGAAGAAGCGGTGTAAGACCGTCGATCCCCTTGATCCTTCTGAATATCACGTAAAGGAACAAATGAAAGGCATTCGAAGGGCGGCTGGTATAAAGCTTGAAGAGCTCAAAGAGATAGAGGCGAAAGTGATGGGGCTAGGAAAACCTATCTCCATTGAAGATTTGTTCCAGGTGGGATTTCCTCCCACTAGATAAATACGTTTAGATGAATAAGATTATGTAGTTATTAGTATCGAAAATATTGTACTCCATTTAATTGATGAAGTTTGAACAAATAGCCTATTCCTATCTCCAATATTTTACCTCTCGAATATGAGCGCCCGGCGTAACTTCCCTAGGCAGAGCAAAGTGTGACTATGTTTGGTAAGTAGAAAATGAAAAATCCAGAGATACAAGCCTTTTGCCCAAGTTCAGTGTTTCCACCTACATCTTGCAATCTTGTTTACTAGTTTATCATTCCAAGATTTCAAAAGTAGCCCTTGAGTGCCACTTTAGAGCAAACCACTCGAACATCAGTCAAAGCTAGAAATATCATCTAGAGCGCCACTTTAAAGCAACCCACTCGAACATCAACTTGAGTGCTGCTTTAGAGAAACCACTCGAACATCAGTTGTGGCTGGGAAATTTCATCTAGAGCACCGCTTTAAAGCTACCTGCTCGAACATCAACTTGAGTGCCGCTTTAGAGAAAACCACTCAAACAGCAGTCATGGCTTGAAATTTCATCTAGAGCACCGCTTTAAAGTAACCCACTCGAACATAAACTGGAGTGCCGCTTTAGAGCAAACCACTCATATATCAGCCGTGGCTAGAAATTTCATCTAGAGCGCCACTTTAAAGCAACCCGCTCGAACATCAACTTGAGTGCCGCTTTAGAGCAAACCACTCGAACATCATAGCTAGTAGTATTTTCTCATGTTGGTAATGTTCCACCTAATTGGAACTCGAATCCTGTTCATTTGTTCGAGAATATAACTTCCTCCCGGGTGCGACTCGATCACCTTATAAGGCCCTTCCCAATTTGCAGCTAACTTCCCCTCAGGTTCCTTTCTGCTTTTATCATTTTTCCTCATTACCAAGTCCCCCGGATTAAACAACACCTTCTTTACCCTTCTGTCATGGTATCTTTTGACCCCATTCTTTGACTTTAGCCTCATGTGGAGAAGCTAAGTCCTCTTTTCCTCCACCATATCCAGATCCAGGCTTCTGTTCTGCTAGTTCATTGTCTCGTCTGCAGTAGCTATCATCCTAGGGCTAGGAACACCTATTTCCACAGGGATTAATGCCTCTTAGCCGTATACTAGACTAAAAGGCATTTCTCCAGCAATGGAAGACTCAGCTGTCCTATATGGCCAAAACACATTAGGAAATTCCCATATCCAGTTACCCTCCGCCCCTCAAGGCGTGCTTGTATTCCATTTACTATCATTATGCTGGTCACTTCTACTTGTCCATTGGCTTGGGGGTGGTAAAATGATGTCACTTTTTGATTAATCTGATATTCCTCGCACCACTTCTTGAGAGGATCCTAAGAAAACTGTGTTCCGTTGTCTGTAATGATCGTCCTTGGGATTCCAAAATGGCACACAATGTTCTTCCAGCAAAATGAGATAACTGTTTTTCTTCTTATGTTTGTTAGGGGTTCAGCATCCACCCACTTTGCGAAATAATCAATGGCCACTATTAGGTGTCTAAATTTTCCTGGTGCTTCAGGAAAAGGGCCTACCAGATTGATCCCCTACTTGTCAAATGGCCACAAACTATAGATGCTTCTCATTTCTTCATGTGGAACATGTGTTAGAGGGGCATGTCTCTGACACTGGTGACAAGCCTAAATATATTGATTTGCATCCTTGAACATTGTTAGTCAGTAAAATCCCACTCGGATGAGCCTCCTCACCACGGATAATCGGACTCATAAGGGTTAACGCATTGAAGCAATGGCTGCAAATGACCCATTTTGTACAGCCCTTCTTCTTACAACACATACATTGGGGCTTTCAACCTTATCTTTCTGGCATCCATGTCATTTTTTTGGCAGGACACCCTCTCGAAGATTAGCCATGAACGGTGTCATCCAGGAGTCATCCACTTCAACCGCCATTACCACGGGTTCTTCAAAACTTAGCTTGCTCAAAGTTTCCATGAGCAGTTGCTTCTGGGATTGGGTTCCCAGATCCAAAGAAGCAAGCCTACTTAGAGTGTTTGCTTTATGATTTCTTTCCCTCGGAACCTGCGTTAAAGAATAAGATTTGAAAATTTTTAACATGTTCCTCACTACCTCGAGGTATCTCTTCATATTATACTCTCTGGCCTCGTATTCTTCATTCACGTGCTGAACCACAATTTGTGAGTCACTATAAACCTCCAGCTCCTCCACATGTAGCTCCTTTGCGAGGCGCAATTCAGTGATCAGTGCCTCATATTCAGCCTCATTATTAGTTGCTTTGAATACAAAGTTCAATGCATAAGGGTAATCCCTGCCATTGGGGATAGTTAACATAACCCCAGCTCCACTTCCTCCTGAATGTGATGAACCATCCACATAAAATTTCCATACCTTTCTTTGGTTTGCTTCCACCTCTCAAACGGGATCCAAACATACTTCGAGTGGCTCAGTAGTTTCCACTATGAAGTCTGCCAGTGCATGGCCCTTAATCACAACTTGAGGTTTATATTGGATATCATGCTCTCCCAATTCCACCACCCACTTTATCATTCTTCCTAAAACCTCTGGCCTCAGCAGGATCTGTCGAATGGGGTGGTTCGTGAGAACTACTATTTTGTGTCCTTGGAAGTAGGGTCTCAACCTTGTGGTTGCATGTACGAGGGCTAGAATCAACCTCTCGAGAACAGTATACCTCGTCTCCGGTCCCTGCAAAGCACGACTGACAAAGTAAATTGGATGTTGAACCTTTTCTTTTCTTTTACCAGGGCTGTACTGATTGCCACGCAGAAATATACAAGTATAGCGTCTCATCCTTATCTGGTTTCATCAAGGTCGGAAACGTCCCTAAGTGTTCCTTCAACTGTTTGAATGCCTCGTCGTACTTACCGTTCCACTCAACTTCTTTGCCCTTCGAAGGACATCGAATAAGGGTAAGTTCTTTTCCGCCCCTTTCGATGGGAATCTGCTCAATGCTGCTAGAGATCCTGTAAGCTTATATGTATCCTTTATCGATTGTGGGGTTTTCATTATCCTCAAAGCTTCAATCTTTTCCAGGTTTACATCAATCCCCCTCTCTGAGACTATGAATCCAAGAAACATTCCCGCCCCCACACCAATAACACATTTAGACGGGTTCAACTTCAAATTAGCTCCTCGAAGCCTACCAAATGTTTCCTCCAGGTCTGTTAAGAATTCTTCATAACTTCTATTTTTTTGACAACCATGTCATCCACATATATTTCCATTTTCTTCCATATATGTCCCCTAAATATTCTATCAACCAGCCTCTGGTAAGTAGCCTCAACATTCTTTAACCCAAAGGGCATTTTCTTATAGCAGTGCGTGCCCACATCAGTAATAAACAATGTTTTTCCTTGTCTTCCTCTGCCATGAGGATTTGGTGATACCCATTATGCACGTCGAAGAACGCCAAAATTTGATATCCAGTGATAGCTTCCACCATCTTATCGATTGGTGGCAACAGGTAACTATCGTTAGGCCAACATTTATTTAAATCACTAAAGTCTATACACATCCTCCATGCTCTATCATGCTTTGGAACCATGACCGGATTAGCAATCCAATTGGGATAGAACACTTCCTTGATTACGCCTGCCCTCAATAACTTCTCTAGCTCTTCTTTAATTGCTTCAGCTCTTTTAGGAGCAAACACCCATCTCTTCTGCTTCACTGGTTTAATCGAGGGGTCAATGTTCAGTCTATGTAGTGTGAGACTCGAAGGGGCTCCCGTTAGGTCAGAGGTATCCCACAAAAACACGTATCCATATTCCCCCCCCCCAAAAGTTTCTCAGTCTTCCTCTCACATCTTTAGGAATTAGTTTCCCAACAGCAACTAACCATATATACTGATTAGGCATCTGTATTGTATCAGCTAGTCCCATATCTAAGTGTATTGTCGCTACATCCCTTTGCCTTCTCGCTTCCAGTACCGCTGTGAGGTTACATTTTTGGGCCACAGTTTGATCTCCTCGAATGGATGCCACCTCTTTCTCAGTTGGGAACTTCATTATCAGGTGATAAGGTGACCAGACCGCCTGAGCCTGGCACATCCATGACCTTCCTAAAATCACATTATAAGGGGAAGAAGCATCCACGATAGCAAAAGTACACCTGATGGTCACTCCTTTGTGGCCATCCGATACTCGAACGAGCAATGTTATCTCTCCTATGGGGAATATTGGGTTTCCCGTGAATTTGGATAAAGGAGAGGTGGAATTTTTTAAGTTTCCGCTCCTTATGTCTAACTGGTCAAAACACACAGCAAACATCACTTCTACCCCGCTTCTGTCATCAACGAGCACCCTTCTTATCAAGGGAGTTCCAATAATGGCTGAAATTATCATAGGATCTGCATGGGGCATTTAGTCTGGTACAACATCCACTTTTGAGAAAGTGATTGTCTCGTCCGGTTGAAACCACTTGTGACTGGGCTCTTCCGCGGGAACCCGTCGAGGCTCAACTCTTATGACAACGTTTGAAGATCTCTCTCCCACCCTGCTGTTGATGGCGTTAATTATCCTTTGCATGGGTGGTTTTCTCCATTTGGTTACCTTGATTTCCCCCTTGTTGCTCTGGGGTCTATCCTACCTTCCTTCCTACCCCCTGTCTCGAAAAATCTATTCTCGAGGTCTTCTATCCCCTCTACCCCCATTGTTTTGATTGTTTCTTCTATAAGTCTTCCATTGGTTCATTTGCGGACTCGAGGGGCAACCTGGTTCCTGTGTCCTTTCCCTCGGAACTGTTCTTCCCGCTCACACCTATCAATCTCTTTCCTTAACTGCATGCAATAGTTTGTGTCATGGCCATAATCCCTGTGATGATTACAGTACCAATTTTTTCCCGGCAACCGAGTTGTACGAACTCTGTAATGGTGGGGGTGCTCAGAACAACCCTCTGTGTATGCTTAAGATCTGTGCAGGGGTTCTTCCTCCGAGCGTTGGTGGTAATGGATTATACCTTTTGAATGGTATTCTTATGGTTTCAACCAGCCTTTTTCCCTTATGCTCTACATTTCTTCCTGATTTCTCTGCAAGGCTATCTCTTTTCCTTCTGGTTGCCTCCTCTACCCTCGAATACTGATGTATTACCTCCTGAAGTTTTTGCAAAGTCTTGGGGGTATTAGCACTCAGCTTATTGTACAATTCTAAATCATGCGTCCCCAGCAGGTACCCCTGGATTACCTCATTCTCTGTTGTTTCTATTACCCCCTAACTCTTGTCCACATACCGATGATAGACGGCTTTTGTGCTTTCCCCTGCCTTTTGCTTTTGCTTCTGTGCGTACTTGCTCAACAATGCTCCACTAAATTCCTGATATGATCGAAGCGAGCCCCTTGGCAACTTATTAAACCACTCCTGTGCTTTTCCCCGCAAGTAGCTACCTACTAGCTTGCATATCAATTTCTCATCAAAATCCCTGGAATTCATCAAGCTCAGGAACGTCTGGATGAACTCTCTAGGGTCAGTTTCACCACAGTGCGTGAGAAGTCCTTCTGTGGGCTTCACTTCTATTGGCCATCCCCTATGATCACCGAGCTGAAAGGAGACCCCGCGACCTGGTCCAAGGGGCCGATCAACCTATCCAATTCCTTTCTTAATGATTCACTTGCATCTGAGGGGGGTTCCAGTTGCCCCCCTGGCAGGTTCAGCCCCCTGTCGTGACTGCTCAACTGTGGCATATAAGGAGGTTGGGTCACTCTGTATCCTGGGTTCATCCAATTTTGCCCGAGGTTCGGGTATGCTGGTGGTTGAACATAAGGATTGTAAATCTCTTGGTTCATTCCCATACTCCTGAATCCTTGCATGCCAGCGATGCCATTATTCCATATGCTACCCCCTGGACCGGCCAGGTCGAGGGTAGGATCAGATGGGGCTAGCGGAGGTAACGACTATACAGGACCTTGGGAGTAACCAGGAATATAAGGCTAAAGCCTAGCCTGTAGCGGTTCTCCGGCATATTCCTGATAAGGGTAGGCTATTGGGGGTTGAGAGGCCCACCCCGTAGTTATTCCGAAAGGCGAGGGCGGTAATGCTCCCGACGTGACCCTATTACCCCTCGGAGAAAGTGACCTTATTCACATCTTGATTTGGGGTCGCCATACCTGCATTATGATTTCCTTGTTCGTGTTGACCGTAGGTTTCCATATATGAGTCTCCCGAAACCTCCACAAACCTTCCATCCCTCAGGTCAGCTACCGTTTCGAGTAGGGAATCGGTGTTTCCTTGCTCTTGCTTTCCCATCATTTCCAGAGTCCTCGAGGGCCCCGACACATCGTTCTGGATTAGCGCCAAGGGATTTGCGCCAAATGCCACCGAGGTTTTCCCCCTCGTGGCCCACGCCTGTAATAGGCCTTGCACGCAACTCTGTTCCCAACTTTTGAATATTAGCCATTTTGATGTCCTTGACACGTCGTCTTCTACTCCTGGATTCTCCGATGTTAACCTTGGCGGAGATCCAGCCCCCGTATCTATTGACCTCAACCATTCACTCCTTCAAACAACCGTGGACAGAAACTCTCAAAACCCTTGATCTGGCTTAGTCTTCCCCACAGTCGGCGCCACTTGATGCATCTCCGACAACCGACCAGTTCGTGGGCTTGAGTTCTTCTCGAATGGACCTGCAATAAAATTGTCCTTGGGGTTTCCGGGGTCAGCACTCCGATGCCTAGGTTAGCCCAAGCGTTTGATGATTAAGACCGAATGAATGATAAGTAAATGTGTAACCTGTATTTATACTCCATGTCCTAAATAACCTTCTCCTTAATTATCACCCATAATTACCCACGAATGCGGTAATTAAGTTAGGGTATTAAATATTCCCCTAACTGGACTGTGACACCTTCGGTCCAATTGCCTTCCTTAACTTAACCTCTATCATCGACATAGAACTTTTTCAAAGTTTGCATTCGGTAAACATTCTTAGCTCTCTAATGAAGCATTGCAACATGGTAAACATGTTCATTCTATCATATGTATACTTTATGAACTGTACAAGTCATAGATGATAGAAATAATAGTTTCCGAATTAACAGGTACTCCTAGTTAGTCAACTGATCATCCAATTAACTACATTTTGCTGCACAAACTTATCCACCTTCATGTGGATTCGGTCAAGTCATCTCAGGAGACTTCCAACTAATTCCACCTGGCTGCCCTAAAGCAATCAAATCCACCTTTACGTGGAAAAGATGCTCCCAGCCTTTAGATACTCATTGCAAAAGATAGTTTGCAAATTTGGAAGGATTTTTCGTTCACGTCTCTCCTTCATTTGATTTTGTTTCCATTTCCATTTCAATTCCGGTCCACCCCGGCCTTATGCTTTATTTTCTGAACGGGCCCAGGCCTTAGAGCTGGTAAAAACTGATACCGGTTTCTTACCAATTAAATATATTATTTTTCTCATTCTCTCTCTTCCATATCACTTTAAAAACCCACCTAAGAAACCACACATTTTCTTCTCCACAATGGTAAGAAACCACTTTTTACTATTTATGTACCCCACTTGATTTTCTCTATCCTACTCATTAATTTTATTATTAATATTTAATTTAAATAAATTCCACTCACCCAAAATAAAATGAATGTAAAATTTAATAATACATTATAATTTTTAAAATTGAATTTCATTTTTTCAATAATTATTCCATATTTTTTCAATAATTTTTCTTCAATAATTTTCTCAAAAATTATTCTAAATTTTTATTCCAAATCATTCCAAATTTTAATCGAAAATCATTCAATATTTTTAATTTAAAAACATTTTAAAATTAAATTTTAAAAATTAAAAAATTCAGCTTTTTTTTAAAAAAAATTATTAAAAACAAAGACAGGGACACGTGGCCCAACCAGAGGGTGCCACGTGTCCCTCTATTTACAAAAAAAATAATCAGCATTTGAGTGGGACACGTGGCCCAATGTATGGGTGACACGTGTCCCACTCACCCAAAAAAATTGGCCGCATCAAGCGGCCATGTGCGTCTGCTGACAAATTCTGACGGAACCGGTTTCTTAACCGGTTCCCTAGTTGGAAACTATGGGCCAGTTTCTTAACAAGAAACCTGCCTAAAAACCACTACTGTGGATGTTTTCGGTTTTTAGAGCAGTTTTTTAATTTTTAAGAAACCCATTGCACTTGCCCTTATGCTGGGGACGGGGGATAATTTTTTTAACTTATACATTGGGCGTTCAACTTAAATTTATTTATAAATTTAATTTGTTATATTAAAATTTATTTATTATTATATTTATTTAATTTATATAACTAATTACAATTTGGTATTCGGTTCGGGTTTTAGTTTAAATTTTAATATCCAAAATCTGTATTCAGAATTCGATTTATTCAATTCGGATATCCGAAAACTGTATATTAAATTCGGTTCGTGTTATTCGAATTTGGATAATTCAATTTTCGGTTTGATTTTTTCCCACCCCTAACCACCACCATCAACAGCGTCGCTCACAGCAACATCTGCTCACTATCGCGTCCCTCAACCCACCAACAATCGTTCACAACAACAGCCGCCCACCATCGCTCGAGTCCTATTAGCTTTGACCTATTAGATATGAGTAATAACATGAGATCCAATAGGGAACAGTTTGAAGCCTTGGAGGGAAGGGCCAACCTATCGGATCAGAATGTTGCGAACATTAGCATGGAGCTAGAAATTGCTCAATGGGAGGTCCGACTGCTAAAGGAAGCCGCGAAGAATGCCATGGGGCAAAATGACGAGTTGAAGGTAACACATGCCTTAGCTCGGGATGAACGGATGGTGCTGAGAGCCTCCGTTGAGACCTTAAAGACCCAGGTGATGGTACTTTCAAGGGCCTTGGCTAACCTACTAGATGGGGGCGGTGCTACCCAGGTAGGAAGGCCACATGCGAGACATAAGGTGTGGGAACCGAAGGTATGCGAGGGGGAACAAAATGCTAAGTTGTGGGACAACTACATCTTTGACATGGAGGTATATTTTGATGCGGAAAACATTGAAGAAGATGCCATTCAGGTGTCCATTACGGTGGTGTATCTAGATGGGAATGCAAAGTTGTGGTGGCGCTCGGTGAAGGCAAGCATGGTGGAGGGAACCGTCCTTCTGGAGCCGTGGAAGCAAATGAAGGAGATAGTGAAACACCACTTCTACCCACACAACGTGAATGAACATGCCATTTTGAAACTCAAAGCTCTGCAGCACACGAGCACTGTTCGGGAGTATGTGCAACACTTCTGAGCCCTCGTGTTGCAACTCCCTGATCATCCAGAAGATTACAAACTGCATGACTTTAAGCACGGGCTCAAGGCATGGGCAAGACTGGAACTCCAACGAGCTAGGGTGCAGAGTTATGATGAGGAGGTGGTTAAGACATCATTTGCTGTCGCCCAAACCAAAAGCACATAACCTGGTCAAAAGTTAAATTTAATTGGTCTTGTTAAGGCCTATTTTTTCCATGCCATTTTATTACACGAAGTAATTGAGTGATACTTATTTATGAAGAATTTTAACCTAACCATTTCTACATACTACGATGTGGGACTTTTTATCACGTATTATCTTCCCTTCCCTATCTTCATCTTCACTCATCTGCTCTGAATCCTTGGTCCTCTCACTAGCATTCTCCTCACTGGTCCCCGGTGTGTAGATACTATGAATATGTGCTTAACATTCTGATTCAACCAGAAGTTATTGGGTACGCAAGAGCTAAAGATTCTTACTCCATTACTACATAGACATTTGTAGGAGATATTTTATGATAGTTTCTGCAATATTATGTCTTATCTTTTGTGAACAACCTTTAAGGAAATATAAAATAATTGTACGTGTTAGTTTTCTTATAGAATTAGTTTCCTTGCATATTAGATTATATATGGTAATTTAATATGTTATTTCTATTATAGTTTAGATTCTAACACTATATATTGTAATCTTCATTATGAATGAGATGTGTAATTGATGTGATATCAATGCACAATAATAAAGTCTTTTATATTTTATCATGATATTAGAGCGAGTTCAATCTGTGACCCCCTTGTTTTTAGTTGTATCCGCGTTTCCGCCGCCTCCCTTACCTTCTCCGCCGCCGCCGTGATCCACACCGCCACCGCCGCTTCGCTTTATTATCCATACGCGCCACTGCCGTGTTCAGTTGTTGTCCTCACGGGCCACCCCTGCTACTACTTAGTTGCCGTCACTCGGACGGATTTCTACAAATATTTATCTACCACCACTGTTACTATTGGTTTCAAAGTCTACTAAACAAGTTGGGCATTCATGACCTTCATACATTAACTTGAGGAGGAGTGTAGGAGATATTTTATGATATCTTCTGCAATATTATGTCTTATCTTCTATGAACAACCTTTAAGGTAATATGAAATAGTTATAGGTGTTACTTTCCTTATAGAATTAGTTTCCTTGCATATTAGATTATAGATGGTAATTTAATATGATATTTCTATAATAGTTTGAATTCTAAAACTATATATTGTAATCTTCATTATGAATGAGATGTGTCATTGATGTGATATCAATGCACCATAATAAAGTATTTAACATTTTATCAACATTATTTTCATCCTCAAACGAATCATAGAACTGGATGAGGTTGCGGTGTGTGGTTAGTGACTGTATTATCTTCACCTCCCTCCGGACATCCTCAATAGAAATGGCCGTTGTCATTTGCAAAAAAACAGAACTAGAGTAATGTCTTAGGAAATCTTCTCTAATCGACTGATGTGTCTCCGACAACCGACCAGTTTGTGGGCTTGAGTTCTTCTCGAATAGACCTTCAATAAAACTGTCCCTAGGGTTTCAGGGGTCAGCACTCTGATGCCTAACTTAGCCCAGGCATTTGATATGATTAAGATAGAATGAATGATAAGAAAATGTGTACCTTTATTTATGCTCCATGTCCTTAATAACGTTCTCCTTAATTATCGTCCTTAATCACCCACGAATGCAGTGATTAAGTTAGGGTATTAATATTCCCCTAACTGGGTTTCCACACCTTCGGCCCAATGGTCTTCCTGGGCATAACCTCTATCAAGAGCCCCCAGAAAGCAGATTCTCAACCTCGAATGCATGGGACAGTTCGAGAACTTTAAAGACTTGAAACGAACCTTGCATTTTGTTACTCTTGCCTTCGAGGGAGATAACCTAGTTTTCTAATCAACTCTGTCATTTAGGTTTATAAAAGGCGCGCGCGTGCCATACAACCGCGCGTGTCACTGCTCCTCAAACAGTGCGTTGTTAGAAGATAAAAAAGTAACTACGTCTTTCCATAACTTTGTATATTTCCAAAGCAGTAATAATTATACGTCGTTTCCGTCCCCATAACTACCTCTTATCTGCTCTTCCTTATTTTATCGTTTGCAGGCATCTTCTTACAAACATTCTTTCTGTACTTCTTTCTCGAGCGATCTAATTTTCATCACCTTTCCCAGAAAATCAGTAAGTTTCTTCATCCCTATTACTATTATAATCTTTTCGTTTCATCCCCTTACAATTCTGCCCCACTCTAATGAGAGTTCCACTTTCGAGAAATTTTCCGGTGAGATTAGGGTAGGCAGTATAGGGGTTAGTGCACGGAGAAAGCTGTTAGCGATTCAGAATGTACCCATTCTATGAACTCCGGTACGATTCAGATGCTGGAGAAGGCGTATCTGATCAGGTTGCTAACAGTCCTGGGGAAGAGAGGGTTTTCCCCATATAACTGATATGCCCCCTCGAGATGTCGTTGAGAACTGGCCAACATGCATGGGAAAACCCTTCACAAGGAGGTCCCCCACGAGTGGAAAGATTGGTTTCTACCCCCCCCCCCTTTGAATCCAGAGCTCGAATTAGAAAGGGGGTCAAATACATCTTTGGTCTCCAAGGAGACACATCTCGAAGCTATAGAGGAGGAGGAGAATGCGTCTCCTTTAAGAGAGAGGAAAATCCTTGAGGGGGAGAAAACACCCTCGAAAGCGCCTCAGATATCTTCTTTGGCTGAACCCTCTCAAAAGAAGAAAAAAGGGGCTTACCGAAGGTTAAGGCTAAGGGACTCAGAGAGGGAGCCCTTGTTCCAGCAATGGGGACCACTATTTCCAAATTTTTAACCTCGATCCATCCTGGCCATCGAATAGCCCAGATGCCGAATTTCAACCATTTCCAGAGAGAGATACCCCACATAACCTCCTTGAAGGAATATCATCCATTTCTCTCGGACACATTTGTTGCAGGCTCACATTTCCCTTTCTGCCCTTTTTTCTCAAACTTCTTAGACAATTCCAAGTGAGCCCTGCACAAGTTCATCCTAATGTCTTGGTGATCATCATGATGTTCTTGACTAGATGTGATGAGTTCGGTATCAAGCCCAGGTATAAGCTATTCTGCTTGTTATACTCTGTACCCTATAGTGGGCGGTCTACCGACATGATTGTCACTTTTATCATTCGAGAGGCACATCATAAGGTTTTTGCAGTTCCTAGTAATTCAGGTGACTGGAGAAGCTGGAAGAAAGGTATTTCGTTTGATAGCAGGAGGTATCGAGTTCCTACTTGAAATTAGGGCGTGCAAGTCGAATCTCCTAAACCTAGGGAATATATCTGCCCAGATACCCTCAAAAGGGATAGGCAAAAATTACTGTCTAGCTCCCTCGACTACTGCCTCTTCAACATCCCCAACTCTTGGATTGGCGGCTTTGCATTCTTACTCGTAATCTACGAGGAGTACGTGTATAAAATACTCCGGAAGGATATGAGGAAGGGGAGAAGAGAACTTGAGGGCCCCAGAGAAGGCCCTTCCCTCGAGACCATCATTAGTGAAGTTAGGCCTTTGGGAGCCTTCGAATGTGCCTTAATAGAAATCTACTTCTCCTATTTATTGTGATATTGAGTTTATTGTTACTGACTTTTTCTCTTTATTCTTTTCAGTGGATCTCGCAAAGGGCTTAAAGAAACAGAGGTCCACGAAGGAGGGTCAGGCTCCTCCCAAAGGAACCATTACCTCCTCGAACCAGGCCTACACTCCCCCGAATCAAGTGTCTCTTCTCTCAAACCCAGCCTCCCCTCTTGCAGTAGGCAGCAAAAGGCCTACTTTGACTGTTGGTGATGAGCAACCACCTTACACCAGGAACGTTTGCCAGAAGATAAGGGCGAATAGCAACAATATCGATAGCACCCACCAAGACCATTGATAGGAGCACATGGTGGTGAGGATGCTCATCAACAGTCCTCCCCCCTTCGAAAGATACGACGTCCATATCTAGGATTGAGCATCACCTCTCGAAGATGGCCCCTTACCCTGAGGTTTTCTTCCATTCTTTTTTCAAAATTTATCTAGCATCCCTCTCTTTTTTTATAGCATCAATTTGAGCTAGACTATTTTTCTAGGCCTCCCAAAATTTTCACGAGGTCACTGAAAAAATTGCGGCCTTCTTTTCCCTTTGTTCCTCTGGCCGCGGTAACCTCCGTGAGGAGCTCAACAAACAAGATACTGAGATTTTGTAGCTAAAGAAATCTCTCAAGGATCACCAACGGGATCTCGAGGAGAAGGATAGGGTGCCAAGGAAAAACAAAAACTCCTGGAAGAGGAGAGGTAAAGTATTGACGACGAGAGGCGTCAATGAGCATTGGAGAAGGATACCCTCACGAAGAGGGTTCAAGCTGCAGAGGATCCGGCCTCGCAGGTTCAACTACTCGAAGCCTTCAAACACAAGCTTTTGAACAGGCCTGAGCTGCTTTAACTGTTTCAGGATCTTTTAGGGGTGGCTAAGCAGATCGGCTGTAGCGAAGTAGCCGAGGACTTTCTAAAGCAGCATGTGCCCGCCTCTCTATTTAATGATCTGGCTAAGAATGTGGACGACCTTGTCAACCCAGAGCTCAAAACCACTCTAGACGCAAAATGGGATGAGGCCATCATGAACGATGACTTTCATTTTACCCTGATAGATTTCATTAAGTCCAAAGGGAAGCTCTCTACTACTGAGGGGATTTGAGTGATCCCCCTTCTAGAGGCTACAGACGCCTCTCCTAAGCATAATTCCACCGTCGCCCAAGTGGAAGAAATGATTGCTTCCACCTCAAAGGAAGATGACTCTAGGGTTCATCCCTGATTGTAACTATTCCTCCTAATGCCCCCCAATTATAATCCTTTTTTTATTTTGAGCACCAATAAAAATTTGTATTTTGCCACGGCCTATTTATTTTGCCTTTGTTTTTTTCATAGTATAATTCGTTGAAAGGGTGTTAGAAGGCGCTTGTGAGGAGCTTTTGAGTTCCCAACAAGAGTTGAATGAGCCACACAAACAACTGTTGAAGGCCTCCCGAGATCTTTTTAAGTGTAATCAAGAGAAGAACTAGAAGAACTGATGCGTCAAATTTACTTGATGTTTGGTTCTCCGAAGTACTGCTTTGCTACTACGGCTAGGCTTCTAGTATTGGAAGGGTGCCTAACTGGTTGCTTGGGAGAAAATCACAGACTGATAACCCAGAGGGAGTTACTTGTCGAGCAACTTTTATTAGCTCAGCGCAAAGTGGCTAGCCTGGAAGAGGAATTGTTCATTTGGAAGGTAGCCAGCGAGGATCCTTGCTTTCCAAGCGAACCTTATCCAGCCCCTCGAAGGAGCCCCCTGGTTGAAGATATTTCTTTGGTAGAATCCCTCTTGCCCAAGAACACAAGACTCGCAGGGGAGATCGAGGCCTAGAAGGTATAGTTCAAAGAAGTCGAGGAGCGTATCGCCGGATTCGATGAAAATATTGCTATACACGAAGTAAGCCTTCGTGCACACATGCTTTCTCACGATATTCCTTCCTCATATTTAATCAGCAATTACCAGCTTCTAAAATGTATACACAAAGCTAATCGGTACTGGATGAATGAAGTTAACATCAATGAGAATGGAACTCCTCGGGAAAAAAAAGGCCTTTGACCTTATACTTGATTGGTTGGCGGAGCTGAAGGTAAAATAATTTACTCAAGGATCTTCCTCAAAATGCCGCAAGATCGTTGCATAATCGTTGAGCCATCCTCAAAGGGCCCATTCAAACTTTCCAAGAAGAAGCGGTGTAAGACCGTCGATCCCCTTGATCCTTCTGAATATCACGTAAAGGAACAAATGAAAGGCATTCGAAGGGCGGCTGGTATAAAGCTTGAAGAGCTCAAAGAGATAGAGGCGAAAGTGATGGGGCTAGGAAAACCTATCTCCATTGAAGATTTGTTCCAGGTGGGATTTCCTCCCACTAGATAAATACGTTTAGATGAATAAGATTATGTAGTTATTAGTATCGAAAATATTGTACTCCATTTAATTGATGAAGTTTGAACAAATAGCCTATTCCTATCTCCAATATTTTACCTCTCGAATATGAGCGCCCGGCGTAACTTCCCTAGGCAGAGCAAAGTGTGACTATGTTTGGTAAGTAGAAAATGAAAAATCCAGAGATACAAGCCTTTTGCCCAAGTTCAGTGTTTCCACCTACATCTTGCAATATTGTTTACTAGTTTATCATTCCAAGATTTCAAAAGTAGCCCTTGAGTGCCACTTTAGAGCAAACCACTCGAACATCAGTCAAAGCTAGAAATATCATCTAGAGCGCCACTTTAAAGCAACCCACTCGAACATCAACTTGAGTGCTGCTTTAGAGAAACCACTCGAACATCAGTTGTGGCTGGGAAATTTCATCTAGAGCACCGCTTTAAAGCTACCTGCTCGAACATCAACTTGAGTGCCGCTTTAGAGAAAACCACTCAAACAGCAGTCATGGCTTGAAATTTCATCTAGAGCACCGCTTTAAAGTAACCCACTCGAACATAAACTGGAGTGCCGCTTTAGAGCAAACCACTCATATATCAGCCGTGGCTAGAAATTTCATCTAGAGCGCCACTTTAAAGCAACCCGCTCGAACATCAACTTGAGTGCCGCTTTAGAGCAAACCACTCGAACATCATAGCTAGTAGTATTCTCTCATGTTGGTAATGTTCCACCTAATTGGAACTCGAATCCTGTTCATTTGTTCGAGAATATAACTTCCTCCCGGGTGCGACTCGATCACCTTATAAGGCCCTTCCCAATTTGCAGCTAACTTCCCCTCAGGTTCCTTTCTGCTTTTATCATTTTTCCTCATTACCAAGTCCCCCGGATTAAACAACACCTTCTTTACCCTTCTGTCATGGTATCTTTTGACCCCATTCTTTGACTTTAGCCTCATGTGGAGAAGCTAAGTCCTCTTTTCCTCCACCATATCCAGATCCAGGCTTCTGTTCTGCTAGTTCATTGTCTCGTCTGCAGTAGCTATCATCCTAGGGCTAGGAACACCTATTTCCACAGGGATTAATGCCTCTTAGCCGTATACTAGACTAAAAGGCATTTCTCCAGCAATGGAAGACTCAGCTGTCCTATATGGCCAAAACACATTAGGAAATTCCCATATCCAGTTACCCTCCGCCCCTTAAGGCGTGCTTGTATTCCATTTACTATCATTATGCTGGTCACTTCTACTTGTCCATTGGCTTGGGGGTGGTAAAATGATGTCACTTTTTGATTAATCTGATATTCCTCGCACCACTTCTTGAAAGGATCCTAAGAAAACTGTGTTCCGTTGTCTGTAATGATCGTCCTTGGGATTCCAAAATGGCACACAATGTTCTTCCAGCAAAATGAGATAACTGTTTTTCTTCTTATGTTTGTTAGGGGTTCAGCATCCACCCACTTTGCGAAATAATCAATGGCCACTATTAGGTGTCTAAATTTTCCTGGTGCTTCAGGAAAAGGGCCTACCAGATTGATCCCCTACTTGTCAAATGGCCACAAACTATAGATGCTTCTCATTTCTTCATGTGGAACATGTGTTAGAGGGGCATGTCTCTGACACTGGTGACGAGCCTAAATATATTGATTTGCATCCTTGAACATTGTTAGTCAGTAAAATCCCACTCGGATGAGCCTCCTCACCACGGATAATCGGACTCATAAGGGTTAACGCATTGAAGCAATGGCTGCAAATGACCCATTTTGTACAGCCCTTCTTCTTACAACACATACATTGGGGCTTTCAACCTTATCTTTCTGGCATCCATGTCATTTTTTTGGCAGGACACCCTCTCGAAGATTAGCCATGAACGGTGTCATCCAGGAGTCATCCACTTCAACCGCCATTACCACGGGTTCTTCAAAACTTAGCTTGCTCAAAGTTTCCATGAGCAGTTGCTTCTGGGATTGGGTTCCCAGATCCAAAGAAGCAAGCCTACTTAGAGTGTTTGCTTTATGATTTCTTTCCCTCGGAACCTGCGTTAAAGAATAAGATTTGAAAATTTTTAACATGTTCCTCACTACCTCGAGGTATCTCTTCATATTATACTCTCTGGCCTCGTATTCTTCATTCACGTGCTGAACCACAATTTGTGAGTCACTATAAACCTCCAGCTCCTCCACATGTAGCTCCTTTGCGAGGCGCAATTCAGTGATCAGTGCCTCATATTCAGCCTCATTATTAGTTGCTTTGAATACAAAGTTCAATGCATAAGGGTAATCCCTGCCATTGGGGATAGTTAACATAACCCCAGCTCCACTTCCTCCTGAATGTGATGAACCATCCACATAAAATTTCCATACCTTTCTTTGGTTTGCTTCCACCTCTCAAATGGGATCCAAACATACTTCGAGTGGCTCAGTAGTTTCCACTATGAAGTCTGCCAGTGCATGGCCCTTAATCACAACTTGAGGTTTATATTGGATATCATGCTCTCCCAATTCCACCACCCACTTTATCATTCTTCCTAAAACCTCTGGCCTCAGCAGGATCTGTCGAATGGGGTGGTTCGTGAGAACTACTATTTTGTGTCCTTGGAAGTAGGGTCTCAACCTTGTGGTTGCATGTACGAGGGCTAGAATCAACCTCTCGAGAACAGTATACCTCGTCTCCGGTCCCTGCAAAGCACGACTGACAAAGTAAATTGGATGTTGAACCTTTTCTTTTCTTTTACCAGGGCTGTACTGATTGCCACGCAGAAATATACAAGTATAGCGTCTCATCCTTATCTGGTTTCATCAAGGTCGGAAACGTCCCTAAGTGTTCCTTCAACTGTTTGAATGCCTCGTCGTACTTACCGTTCCACTCAACTTCTTTGCCCTTCGAAGGACATCGAATAAGGGTAAGTTCTTTTCCGCCCCTTTCGATGGGAATCTGCTCAATGCTGCTAGAGATCCTGTAAGCTTATATGTATCCTTTATCGATTGTGGGGTTTTCATTATCCTCAAAGCTTCAATCTTTTCCAGGTTTACATCAATCCCCCTCTCTGAGACTATGAATCCAAGAAACATTCCCGCCCCCACACCAATAACACATTTAGACGGGTTCAACTTCAAATTAGCTCCTCGAAGCCTACCAAATGTTTCCTCCAGGTCTGTTAAGAATTCTTCATAACTTCTATTTTTTTGACAACCATGTCATCCACATATATTTCCATTTTCTTCCATATATGTCCCCTAAATATTCTATCAACCAGCCTCTGGTAAGTAGCCTCAACATTCTTTAACCCAAAGGGCATTTTCTTATAGCAGTGCGTGCCCACATCAGTAATAAACAATGTTTTTTCCTTGTCTTCCTCTGCCATGAGGATTTGGTGATACCCATTATGCACGTCGAAGAACGCCAAAATTTGATATCCAGTGATAGCTTCCACCATCTTATCGATTGGTGGCAACAGGTAACTATCGTTGGGCCAACATTTATTTAAATCACTAAAGTCTATACACATCCTCCATGCTCTATCATGCTTTGGAACCATGACCGGATTAGCAATCCAATTGGGATAGAACACTTCCTTGATTACGCCTGCCCTCAATAACTTCTCTAGCTCTTCTTTAATTGCTTCAGCTCTTTTAGGAGCAAACACCCATCTCTTCTGCTTCACTGGTTTAATCGAGGGGTCAATGTTCAGTCTATGTAGTGTGAGACTCGAAGGGGCTCCCGTTAGGTCAGAGGTATCCCACAAAAACACGTATCCATATTCCCCCCCCCCAAAAGTTTCTCAGTCTTCCTCTCACATCTTTAGGAATTAGTTTCCCAACAGCAACTAACCATATATACTGATTAGGCATCTGTATTGTATCAGCTAGTCCCATATCTAAGTGTATTGTCGCTACATCCCTTTGCCTTCTCGCTTCCAGTACCGCTGTGAGGTTACATTTTTGGGCCACAGTTTGATCTCCTCGAATGGATGCCACCTCTTTCTCAGTTGGGAACTTCATTATCAGGTGATAAGGTGACCAGACCGCCTGAGCCTGGCACATCCATGACCTTCCTAAAATCACATTATAAGGGGAAGAAGCATCCACGATAGCAAAAGTACACCTGATGGTCACTCCTTTGTGGCCATCCGATACTCGAACGAGCAATGTTATCTCTCCTATGGGGAATATTGGGTTTCCCGTGAATTTGGATAAAGGAGAGGTGGAATTTTTTAAGTTTCCGCTCCTTATGTCTAACTGGTCAAAACACACAGCAAACATCACTTCTACCCCGCTTCTGTCATCAACGAGCACCCTTCTTATCAAGGGAGTTCCAATAATGGCTGAAATTATCATAGGATCTGCATGGGGCATTTAGTCTGGTACAACATCCACTTTTGAGAAAGTGATTGTCTCGTCCGGTCGAAACCACTTGTGACTGGGCTCTTCCGCGGGAACCCGTCGAGGCTCAACTCTTATGACAACGTTTGAAGATCTCTCTCCCACCCTGCTGTTGATGGCGTTAATTATCCTTTGCATGGGTGGTTTTCTCCATTTGGTTACCTTGATTTCCCCCTTGTTGCTCTGGGGTCTATCCTACCTTCCTTCCTACCCCCTGTCTCGAAAAATCTATTCTCGAGGTCTTCTATCCCCTCTACCCCCATTGTTTTGATTGTTTCTTCTATAAGTCTTCCATTGGTTCATTTGCGGCCTCGAGGGGCAACCTGGTTCCTGTGTCCTTTCCCTCGGAACTGTTCTTCCCGCTCACACCTATCAATCTCTTTCCTTAACTGCATGCAATAGTTTGTGTCATGGCCATAATCCCTGTGATGATTACAGTACCAATTTTTTCCCGGCAACCGAGTTGTACGAACTCTGTAATGGTGGGGGTGCTCAGAACAACCCTCTGTGTATGCTTAAGATCTGTGCAGGGGTTCTTCCTCCGAGCGTTGGTGGTAATGGATTATACCTTTTGAATGGTATTCTTATGGTTTCAACCAGCCTTTTTCCCTTATGCTCTACATTTCTTCCTGATTTCTCTGCAAGGCTATCTCTTTTCCTTCTGGTTGCCTCCTCTACCCTCGAATACTGATGTATTACCTCCTGAAGTTTTTGCAAAGTCTTGGGGGTATTAGCACTCAGCTTATTGTACAATTCTAAATCATGCGTCCCCAGCAGGTACCCCTGGATTACCTCATTCTCTGTTGTTTCTATTACCCCCTAACTCTTGTCCACATACCGATGATAGACGGCTTTTGTGCTTTCCCCTGCCTTTTGCTTTTGCTTCTGTGCGTACTTGCTCAACAATGCTCCACTAAATTCCTGATATGATCGAAGTGAGCCCCTTGGCAACTTATTAAACCACTCCTGTGCTTTTCCCCGCAAGTAGCTACCTACTAGCTTGCATATCAATTTCTCATCAAAATCCCTGGAATTCATCAAGCTCAGGAACGTCTGGATGAACTCTCTAGGGTCAGTTTCACCACAGTGCGTGAGAAGTCCTTCTGTGGGCTTCACTTCTATTGGCCATCCCCTATGATCACCGAGCTGAAAGGAGACCCCGCGACCTGGTCCAAGGGGCCGATCAACCTATCCAATTCCTTTCTTAATGATTCACTTGCATCTGAGGGGGGTTCCAGTTGCCCCCCTGGCAGGTTCAGCCCCCTGTCGTGACTGCTCAACTGTGGCATATAAGGAGGTTGGGTCACTCTGTATCCTGGGTTCATCCAATTTTGCCCGAGGTTCGGGTATGCTGGTGGTTGAACATAAGGATTGTAAATCTCTTGGTTCATTCCCATACTCCTGAATCCTTGCATGCCAGCGATGCCATTATTCCATATGCTACCCCCTGGACCGGCCAGGTCGAGGGTAGGATCAGATGGGGCTAGCGGAGGTAACGACTATACAGGACCTTGGGAGTAACCAGGAATATAAGGCTAAAGCCTAGCCTGTAGCGGTTCTCCGGCATATTCCTGATAAGGGTAGGCTATTGGGGGTTGAGAGGCCCACCCCGTAGTTATTCCGAAAGGCGAGGGCGGTAATGCTCCCGACGTGACCCTATTACCCCTCGGAGAAAGTGACCTTATTCACATCTTGATTTGGGGTCGCCATACCTGCATTATGATTTCCTTGTTCGTGTTGACCGTAGGTTTCCATATATGAGTCTCCCGAAACCTCCACAAACCTTCCATCCCTCAGGTCAGCTACCGTTTCGAGTAGGGAATCGGTGTTTCCTTGCTCTTGCTTTCCCATCATTTCCAGAGTCCTCGAGGGCCCCGACACATCGTTCTGGATTAGCGCCAAGGGATTTGCGCCAAATGCCACCGAGGTTTTCCCCCTCGTGGCCCACGCCTGTAATAGGCCTTGCACGCAACTCTGTTCCCAACTTTTGAATATTAGCCATTTTGATGTCCTTGACACGTCGTCTTCTACTCCTGGATTCTCCGATGTTAACCTTGGCGGAGATCCAGCCCCCGTATCTATTGACCTCAACCATTCACTCCTTCAAACAACCGTGGACATAAACTCTCAAAACCCTTGATCTGGCTTAGTCTTCCCCACAGTCGGCGCCACTTGATGCATCTCCGACAACCGACCAGTTCGTGGGCTTGAGTTCTTCTCGAATGGACCTGCAATAAAATTGTCCTTGGGGTTTCCGGGGTCAGCACTCCGATGCCTAGGTTAGCCCAAGCGTTTGATGATTAAGACCGAATGAATGATAAGTAAATGTGTAACCTGTATTTATACTCCATGTCCTAAATAACCTTCTCCTTAATTATCACCCATAATTACCCACGAATGCGGTAATTAAGTTAGGGTATTAAATATTCCCCTAACTGGACTGTGACACCTTCGGTCCAATTGCCTTCCTTAACTTAACCTCTATCATCGACATAGAACTTTTTCAAAGTTTGCATTCGGTAAACATTCTTAGCTCTCTAATGAAGCATTGCAACATGGTAAACATGTTCATTCTATCATATGTATACTTTATGAACTGTACAAGTCATAGATGATAGAAATAATAGTTTCCGAATTAACAGGTACTCCTAGTTAGTCAACTGATCATCCAATTAACTACATTTTGCTGCACAAACTTATCCACCTTCATGTGGATTCGGTCAAGTCATCTCAGGAGACTTCCAACTAATTCCACCTGGCTGCCCTAAAGCAATCAAATCCACCTTTACGTGGAAAAGATGCTCCCAGCCTTTAGATACTCATTGCAAAAGATAGTTTGCAAATTTGGAAGGATTTTTCGTTCACGTCTCTCCTTCATTTGATTTTGTTTCCATTTCCATTTCAATTCCGGTCCACCCCGGCCTTATGCTTTATTTTCTGAACGGGCCCAGGCCTTAGAGCTGGTAAAAACTGATACCGGTTTCTTACCAATTAAATATATTATTTTTCTCATTCTCTCTCTTCCATATCACTTTAAAAACCCACCTAAGAAACCACACATTTTCTTCTCCACAATGGTAAGAAACCACTTTTTACTATTTATGTACCCCACTTGATTTTCTCTATCCTACTCATTAATTTTATTATTAATATTTAATTTAAATAAATTCCACTCACCCAAAATAAAATGAATGTAAAATTTAATAATACATTATAATTTTTAAAATTGAATTTCATTTTTTCAATAATTATTCCATATTTTTTCAATAATTTTTCTTCAATAATTTTCTCAAAAATTATTCTAAATTTTTATTCCAAATCATTCCAAATTTTAATCGAAAATCATTCAATATTTTTAATTTAAAAACATTTTAAAATTAAATTTTAAAAATTAAAAAATTCAGCTTTTTTTTTAAAAAAATTATTAAAAACAAAGACAGGGACACGTGGCCCAACCAGAGGGTGCCACGTGTCCCTCTATTTACAAAAAAAATAATCAGCATTTGAGTGGGACACGTGGCCCAATGTATGGGTGACACGTGTCCCACTCACCCAAAAAAATTGGCCGCATCAAGCGGCCATGTGCGTCTGCTGACAAATTCTGACGGAACCGGTTTCTTAACCGGTTCCCTAGTTGGAAACTATGGGCCAGTTTCTTAACAAGAAACCTGCCTAAAAACCACTACTGTGGATGTTTTCGATTTTTAGAGCAGTTTTTTAATTTTTAAGAAACCCATTGCACTTGCCCTTATGCTGGGGACGGGGGATAATTTTTTTAACTTATACATTGGGCGTTCAACTTAAATTTATTTATAAATTTAATTTGTTATATTAAAATTTATTTATTATTATATTTATTTAATTTATATAACTAATTACAATTTGGTATTCGGTTCGGGTTTTAGTTTAAATTTTAATATCCAAAATCTGTATTCAGAATTCGATTTATTCAATTCGGATATCCGAAAACTGTATATTAAATTTGGTTCGTGTTATTCGAATTTGGATAATTCAATTTTCGGTTTGATTTTTTCCCACCCCTAACCACCACCATCAACAGCGTCGCTCACAGCAACATCTGCTCACTATCGCGTCCCTCAACCCACCAACAATCGTTCACAACAACAGCCGCCCACCATCGCTCGAGTCCTATTAGCTTTGACCTATTAGATATGAGTAATAACATGAGATCCAATAGGGAACAGTTTGAAGCCTTGGAGGGAAGGGCCAACCTATCGGATCAGAATGTTGCGAACATTAGCATGGAGCTAGAAATTGCTCAATGGGAGGTCCGACTGCTAAAGGAAGCCGCGAAGAATGCCATGGGGCAAAATGACGAGTTGAAGGTAACACATGCCTTAGCTCGGGATGAACGGATGGTGCTGAGAGCCTCCGTTGAGACCTTAAAGACCCAGGTGATGGTACTTTCAAGGGCCTTGGCTAACCTACTAGATGGGGGCGGTGCTACCCAGGTAGGAAGGCCACATGCGAGACATAAGGTGTGGGAACCGAAGGTATGCGAGGGGGAACAAAATGCTAAGTTGTGGGACAACTACATCTTTGACATGGAGGTATATTTTGATGCGGAAAACATTGAAGAAGATGCCATTCAGGTGTCCATTACGGTGGTGTATCTAGATGGGAATGCAAAGTTGTGGTGGCGCTCGGTGAAGGCAAGCATGGTGGAGGGAACCGTCCTTCTGGAGTCGTGGAAGCAAATGAAGGAGATAGTGAAACACCACTTCTACCCACACAACGTGAATGAACATGCCATTTTGAAACTCAAAGCTCTGCAGCACACGAGCACTGTTCGGGAGTATGTGCAACACTTCTGAGCCCTCATGTTGCAACTCCCTGATCATCCAGAAGATTACAAACTGCATGACTTTAAGCACGGGCTCAAGGCATGGGCAAGACTGGAACTCCAACGAGCTAGGGTGCAGAGTTATGATGAGGAGGTGGTCTTTGCAGAAAGCCTGACAGATTTTCATGAGGACACTCGAAAGGAATCAAGGTCGGCAGGTGTTGTTTCCCCAAAGGTTGGTGGCAAGGTTGGCAAGGTCACGACGGTTGTCACAAGAAGTGCGGGAAGCACGAGCAGCCCTGGAGCAGGGGGGCAACATGGTGAAAAATTCTACGGTTGGGTGGAAAGCCGGAGGACAGAGCTCGAGCTCGAGCAAAAACTCAGGTGAACAATCAAATTTCACTGGATGCTATTTGTGCAAGGGACAACACTTAGTAAGGGACTGCCCAGCCAAACCTGTGTTTGTTAGCGCCTTGTAGGAAGAGGGATTAGACTCTGCCCAAGAGGTTGGGTCTTCGAGTGGCCGTAGCCAGGGAGGCCAGGATGGGGAAAAGTTTGAACCAATGGGGGCCCAATGAGGTATTATTTCAATTCCTTAGTGGGTGTGAAAATGATAGCTCCCCTGTCATTCGAAGAAAGGTTGGATAGGGTTTTGGCCAAGTGGGAGGCAAAACAACGGGCGACCAAGGCAATGGACAAACCGATAGTTGCTTTGACTGAGGATAAGATAGAAAAGGTGCAGCCGATGAGGAACAAGAATCAGGGCCTGATGTATATGGATCTCACGGTGAATGGGAAACACATAAGGGCCATGATTGATACAGGAGCTTCGCATAACTATTTTTGCCGAATCTGAGGTGGAATGACTAGGACTCGTGTTGGAAGAATTGACTGGCAGAGTGAAAGCAGTTAATTCTCCAGCACAACCCATTGTGGGGGTGACGCGAACGTGCAATGTTAAGGCTACCAAGTTCGTGGGCCAAAAAAGTTCCCACGCCATGAAGATGGTTTCAACCTCATCCTGGGCTTGGACTTCTTGCGGGATGCGCAGATTGCAATATATCCTTACGGGAACACGCTTATCGTAATGGGTGACAACCCATGTATGGTTCATGCGCTACCTAGAAGGTCTGAGGAGAAATGAATTTCGGCCATACAGTTCAAGAAGGGACTGGGATGGAATGAGGAGAGCTTTCTAGCACACCTGTGTTGGGAAAAGCTTGAGGGACAGTCAGGGCCGATAGATCCCTTGGTTAAACAGCTGTTGAGAGAGTTTCAGGATGTGATGCCAGATTAGATACCCAATATACTCTCGCCCAAGCGGGAAATGAACCATGAGATTGAGTTGATCCTAGGAGCGAGGCCCCCAGCTCGCACACCGTACAGGATAACTCAGCCAGAGCTTGCGGAGTTGAGGAAATAGCTGACGAAGATGTTGGAAGGTGGGATTGTTGTGCCAGCACCGATTTTGTTCTAGAAAAAACATGATTGGTCATTGCGGTTCTGCGTGGACTACAGAGCGCTCAACAAAATCATGGTCACGAATCGTTACCCAATACCCTTGATTGCTGATTGTTTTGATCAGTTATACCACGAAAACTTCTACACAAAGATCGACCTGTGGTTGGGGTTTTGGCAGGTTCAAGTCAAGGAGGGAGATGAGCACAAAACCACTTGTGTGATGCGTTACGGGGCCCTCGAGTTCAAGGTGATGCCGTTCGGTCTGACAAATACTCCAGCTATGTTTTGTACTCTTATGAACCAGGTGCTGAGGGATTTCTTAGACCAATTTGTGGTGGTCTACCTGGATGATATAGTGGTCTACAGCAACACATTTGAGGAACACCTTGGGAACTTGTGACAAGTACTTGTCAGGTTGCGAGAGAACCAGTTGTATGCTAAGCCCTCGAAATGCTTATTTGCACAGAAAATGATAGACTTGTTTGGACATATTATCGAGCCGGGAAAGATAAGGATGGATCCCAAGAAGACAGAGGCAATCACGCGGTGGAGGCCTCCGAGCAGTGTTCCGGAGCTTCGGTCATTCCTTGGCGTGGCCAACTACTATCGTCATTTCATGAAGGAATATTCCAAGATAGATGTGCCACTCACAAAGCTGCTCAAAAGGACAAGTCATGGAAGTGGGATGATCCGAGCCAGTAAGCATTTGAAAAGTTGAAGGAAACCTTGTCCACAGATCCAGTGTTGCCGTTGTCCGACATGTCTAAGCCATTTGAAGTGCATACGGATGCCTCAGACTTTGCGCTTTGAGGTGTGTTTATGCAAGGTGGCCACTCGGTGGCCTATGAGAGCATGAAGCTAAATGGTGCTGAGACGCGGTACTCGGCACACGAAAAGGAGTTACTGGCGGTTGTTCATTGCCTACGTCTTTGTAGACACTATTTTTTGGGTGCATCTTTCATTATAAAAATGGACAACACGGATGTGAGTCACTTCTTGACGCAGCCCAAGCTAAATAGTCGGCAAGCCAGGTGGCAGTAATTACTGGACGAGTTTGATTTCACCTTATAGTACCGAACGGGAAGGACAAAACACGTCACTGATGCCCTGAGTCAGCAATGCTAGTTAGCGGCAGTCCACTGTTTGACTGCGAGGTAGGGAAGTGAATTTTCAATCGGGATCAAGGATCGGATACACGAGAACCTAGCATCTGACGCAGCCGCCTCTCAGTTGATTGATTTGGCGAAGGAAGGTAAAGCCAAGCAGTTCTGGTTTGAGGACGGGCTCTTGTACACCAGAAAGAACTGAGTGTATGTTCGGAAAGGTGGAGGGCTGAGGAAGACCATTTTGAAAGAGTGTCATGACACTGCTGTGGATGGGGCATCCGGGGATGGAGCGGACCTTAGCCTTGGTGAGACATGGATACTATTTGTCGTCTATGGAGGAGGACGTGGACCAGTTTGTTCGGACTTGCCTAATCTGCCAGCAAGACAAGCCGGACCACCAGCAGAAAGGAGGACTACTGGATCCCCTACCGGTTTCTACCCGTCCATGGGAGAGTGTCTCCATAAACTACTTCACTGGGTTGCCAAAAGTCGGGGATCTTGCAACAATCCTAATGATAGTGAATCGGGTCTCGAAATATGCCACATTTATCCCTTCACCCCACTACATCTCGGCAGAAGAGATGGCTCAGCTCTTCTTCAAGTATATTGTTAAGTATTGGGGACTACCTCGGGATATTGTCAGCGACCGCGACTTTCGCTTCACTGGCCACTTTTGGACCGAGCTCTTCAAGATACTTAGGTCAAAACTGAACATGGGCAGCACAACACGCCCGGAATCAAATGGGCCAACTGAAAGGTTCAACGGGATGTGAGAGGAGTGTCTCCGAAACTTTGTGACCATCAAGCAGAAGGAATGAGTGAAATTGTTGGATGTAGCCCTGTTGTGCTTCAATTCCCAAAAGAGCTCTTCAACCAAGAGTCCGTTTGAAATTGTGACTGGGCAGCAACCCTTACTGCCCCACACGGTGGATCTTGCTGTGCGGTCCGAAGTCCCCAGAGCCAAGAGTTTTTCACTGGAGTGGAAACAGAACGTAGACATTGCCAAGAGCGTCCTCAAGAAGGCGGTTGCAAGTATGAAGAAACATGCAAACAAAAATCGTCGTTTCGTGGAGTTCCAAGTTGGGGACCGAGTGTTGGTGAAAGTGCCTAGCCAGCACCAGAGCAAAGTTGTTCGTAACAGGGATCCTCGACTTATGAGGAAGTACATCGGCCCCGTGGCGATCATTTAGAGAGTTGGCAAGGTAGCTTACAAGGTGGAAGCCCCCTACTGGTAGAAGACCCATCTGGTACTTCACATAAGCCTCTTAAAACCATATCATGAGGACGTAGACGATCCTGGAAGGGGTGAACCGCAGAGGGCAGAGTTCAACATCCCAGCTCGAGGGAAAAGAGTTGCAAAAAGCATTCTCCAAGTTCGAGATGTGTATCACATAAGAACCAAAAAGAATACTTGGTCAAGTGGCAGGGATGTAACAACGAAGAAAACACATAGGAGTTGACGAGGAACCTTCAGGCGTTTCAGCCGCTTCTAGATGCTTTCGGAGATTCTACGGCACCAAGGACGATGCCAAAATAGGTGGGAGAGGATGTTACGGGGTTGCCTTGGTCCAAGCTCCTTGGCCCAAGCTCCCTCCCTCACACTCCAAGCCGACCCGCTCAACATACTTATGAGAAGACTCTTGTTCCCAAGCTCCTTGTAATAGATAGTCTTTCAGCACTTGTAAATTACTTATTTATCTAGTTATAATGTCAACCGGCCAAGAGGCATAAGGTCTACGAGCCCTATTAGCTTTTACCTCTTTTTGCCTATGTACCCGACACTCGTGATAACGTTTGCACGACATGTATTTGGAGTAATGAACTTCACACCTGGTTACCTCATTTTGCAATATAAGCTAGATTGTGCTTTCGCTCCACCAAGTTGTTGGTTTCTATTTGTATTGCATCCTAAGTACGACGGTTCGGACACTCTACTCGAGTGTTTGTGTTTGCTACTCCTTTCTCGGTGAATCTAGACTTCCACGTCCCTCTAAAGGCCTTGTGTGCTATCTAGCCACGCTCTGAGTGCGACATTCATGGAATCTAGGTGAACTCTTTGCGTCCTAGCATTGAGTTCCTCATGGTTATCCTGACCCAGAAGGGGAGACCCATGACACGCTAACAATATCTCACGTGTGCCTATATACTAATTGAAATTTATAGTCAAACTTGCCTTGAGAAAGTTGACTGAAAAGTGTAGAGATTCAACGGGAATGGAGGGAGTAACTTGTATTATGTATTCTTTCTATTTGCATCATAGCAAAACCCTACACTAATCCACCATGCAACTCTTATATTTGCAGACGATGCTCCTTTTACTGGAGATGCTCTAGGACAGGCACTGTCCACATTAGCCTATTCTCTCCCATCTATTTACTTTATTTCTCTGCAGCGGTCGTCTGGGTACCAGAATCGGGAAATACTATCTCAAAAAAGAATAGGGAAATACCATCAACTCTTATTTTTAAAAAAATTACAGAAAACCACCAACAAACAAGCACTTGATCTGCACAATTCTCAAGTTTTCAAGCATCTATGCAGTAGTAGTCCACCAAATGCTAAACCCATCCAGCTGATGTGTGTACTGGTGGTTCCTTCTTTCTTAGGCTGGATCTTTATTTATGTAGATCACACAAGCTGGATGATTAGGGTATCTGATCACAATACAAGCAGTGAAAGGACCATATTTCTAAGCTCAAATACGAGATAAATGTATTCAAAGATCAGTGCTACATGGATGAATCATTCATATACATCATATTACAGACAGCTGCATTGCACAATCAACATATGTTATCAAGAAGGAGGTGGCCGTGGGAGTCTCTTTGCGATCTCCTGACAAAATTGAAACCAAGACCTTCCCGAGTTATCAAACCATGCACGGAGAAGGTGTTTTTGTTGAAATTTCAGTCCCAGATTAAAAAACGAAAATATACCTCGAACAACTGGTTTATATTATCAGCTGTTTTTGCAGAAGTCTCAATAAAGAACATCCCATTCTTCTCTGCGTATTCCGTTGCATCCTTCAAAGGTAAATGAAGATCAATAAGTAGATACCACACCACACACTAGTCATTACTGTTTAAAACAAGGGAGATTTAGGAGAACTACACTTACTTGTACAGATACTTCTCGTTTTTCTGTGAGATCTGCTTTGTTACCCACTAAGGCCATCACTATTCCAGGGCTTCCATGTTTTTGCAGTTCCTGAATCAGTTTTCAAAAAAGACATGTTTGGTATGGAATCTACAGACACAATTGAACAGTACATATGAACAGTACGATTGAAAACCCATTACAATTATTTTCAAAAAGCCCATTTATAACCAGCACGATTGAACAGTACATAAGCTCATCGGAATAAGTATAAGATTAATTCAATGACAGAGATTAACAGAACTATCAAATACTGCATTTGTTCCACTTAAAGAGCCACCCTTCTAATGCTAAACAAGTAGTAGAGACAGGATTCTTTCTAGAGACAGAGGGAGTACTTACTAGCTAAAACACTTTCCAGCAGAACCAAACAGTCTTAAACCGAGAACATAGCTAACAGAGGAATCATTAAGGCTCAAGAAAGCAGATTTTGGGTCTATACAGTCAGTCAAATTACGAAAAAGAACTCATCAGAACGAAGATGCTCTTTACAGTTAGAGAATAGAATGTGGAATGCAAGCAGGACTAGAACTTCATGACTGTTAAAGATCTGTGCTTCTAAATCATGCACAGAAAAAAACTATAATTGAAGGGCATGGGTGCCTCATCATATCAAGGATTAGCATCATAATCAACATAATTCCTACACTTAATTCCATTACATTCTGCTACTTATCCTAACAACAGAAATCGGGTACGATCGTTTAAAAGTATAAAGCAGGTGAAAAAAGGGCACCAAAATTTGTTATAATTACTTAAAAGTTCTGGAAGTGAACAGAGATAAAATAAGAGAGACAAACAGAAGAACGTGAGCAGTGAGCTTAAGTGCTTAAGTGCTTTGCAAGTCCAAAATGAATGAGAACTTTCCAACATTACATTGCATGAAGCACAGCAAAAGCAAGGACTGCAAATCACTGGATGCAGGAAAACACACAATATTCCCATTTCAATAAAATATACCTTGACCCAATATTGTGCTTTGACAAAAGATTCAGGACTAGTGATGTCATACACAACAACTGCCACAGCTGCACCTCTGTAATATAACGGGGCCAAAGCTGCATACCTGAATAACAGGGAACTGGATTCAGAATTCTATCCAATAAGGGAAGCTCCATCATAGGATGAAGAACGCAAAAAGGGGGTTCTGCATATAAAAACCAGACAAACCTCTCTTGCCCAGCCGTATCCCAGATTTCAAACTTAACTGTCGTGGAATCCTGCAGGGCTATTGTCTGTGACAAGAATGAAGCTCCAATAGTAACCTGGTCGTCAAATAAAAGTAACATCTTTTAGTACATTATTAATGGGCACACTGTAATTAGATATAGAAACAAAAGTTCACATTTCATCATACCAATATCTTCAAACAAGACTACCTTAATCCTTTAACCAATGTATTGAAACAAGACTTACCTTGGATGTTGGATCGAACTGGCCACGCACAAAACGAAGAACAATGCAACTTTTTCCAACTCCAGAATCACCTAACAACACCAACTGCAGACATAAAACGACAAGATTTAATTTAAAACCACTTCATTAGAATTGATCATAGATGCACATAGCACCCTTAAGCTGCCTCCAACAGCATCCGAATTGGATAAGGAAAGCAGATACAGATTAATAGAATCTACCTATGCATCAAATAACAACCATGGAAGACACGTGATAGTGAGCCTAAAAGCATGAACAATGGAACCCACAAAAATCTCAACGTCCAATTCTACCACAACTGTCTCTATGGAGATTTACTAACCCTCCTCCTACAAGATAGAACCGCAACCTGTATGGACTACATACATTCTTTGCAGAGCTGTGAACCCCAACCCTTTATCATGCGTTTTTTGCAGAGCTGTGATACTTTCGCTGGATGAGCACGCCGCATGCCATTGTCTGCAGGTAACTTGTAGGAATGCTTTCTTTTACAAATCTTGCTGCTTTGATCTACTCTTGAGCATAGTCTCTTTTTGAAGTTGTAGCATCGAGTTCAACCTTTCAATTTCCTTGGAACAACCTGGAGATAAGTTCTGCTCCACACCAAGTTCTATTCTAGAAATAATTCATTCTCCTCTTCAAGACCCTCAAAGAATCTAGTTTGTTTCTTTTGTGTTTTGGAAGTTACATTGGCTAACAAGTATGCTTGGACATAATATATTTCAATCATTATCTGCCTAGCTTTTGTATGTAGATTATAATTTAGATTATTTAGCTAAAGCTATTGGCCACTTCTGTCTTGGTTTACTCAGCAACATTCGATACTACTCCGGTTACGCGTGGTTACATATTTTCAAAAGACCCTTTGCACAACCCCGTTTAGTGACCACATTACATCAATTTCACTGATTATTTGTAGATACTAGTTATTAGTGACAATTACCACATTATGAGAGTAGTAGAAGTGCTCATTCTGCAAGCACTTGCATACTTGCTCGTCTTTAAATAAATTATTAACATAATGAGCTGCTAAACGTTTGTTTTTTGGGTTGAAAGTTACAAACTGATTCAGAAAACTCTCAAACTACATTTGCATTACTAGGCAAAGTGGTTACTATACTCGCAATAACTATAATCTATAACAACAGGAAATAGGCCCGTAGAAAGAAAATATTCCCCGTCATTATAAATCAATTCCAATAAGATTAAGAAACTAACACGGTAACACCATCCATCAGTTAATTACCTTGACTTTGAGGTTTCTGGCATCGTTCCCACCACCACTTTCCGGGTTAAGCCCGCTCAATCTCCCTGGGTTCCTATCTGCCAACAATAATCACAACAAGATCAAGAAATGTAAATCATGCAACAATGCTCCAAATTCTCTAATGTTAATATTTCAAAAACTAAACCCTCATGCTAACCCCCGATCAAAAGGGTCGTCCAATTACACGGGGAGAAATGAAAATTATAGTACTAATCTAAAGTCAAATTAATCAGAACTGGGTAATGGGTTTTAAACATATTGTTAGGCAAGAATTCATTTTGAACAATTCACGATCAACAAATAGAAGTGAGGTTTATCATAGGGTTTGGAACCTAATTTTCAAGAAATCTATTAAAAACAGAATTACCGGGCAAAGATGCGGAACAACCCATGGAGTATAGAGATTATGGATTGCAGCGTAGAGGCGTAGTTCTCCCCTGCCGAGATAATTGTAGCTTAGCTCAATGGAAAACAAGAAGACAAGACCGGAACGTGTTCGATGGAATGTTGAATGTCGTTTATGAAATCTTTTCTCGTTTGTTGGACTTTCCAACTAAGGCAAACTGCTTTCTTTCATTTTTGGGGAAAATTCGGCAAAGAAAAAGTTTAATTTTAAACGGACTTTTTTTTTTAACTTCGAATCGTCGCTGGGACGAAGGTTTATAGGGTTTTCTTCCCTTTTATATTAAGCTCAAATTTGCACAATATGTCATTACAACATTTGATATGGGAATCACCCATTTACACTAAATATTAGATTTAGAATCTAAGGTGTTAGAGACATAAAGTGAGATATTTACATATGCCCTAATGAATATTACAATACTGAGCAAAAGCATATGTGACAATGAGAAGGACACGTGGAGGATATGTGGTTTCTACCGTATTGCCATAGTGTAGTCACAATAACTCGACCCAAGACTACCATCAGAACAAACACGGTGAAGTATCAAAAGATACGCACATCAAATGACCCTGAACACCTTTGGTCAAACATCTAAGGCAATCAAAACGAAATAATTAAATCTCCTCATCCAAAGATCAAGTCTGTCCCATTTCATTGCTCGAAAACTAAGACCCGTCATTTTAATTGCCAAAAATGTAATTCATCGGTATACTGAAGTCACTTCTATGCGTAGAATTATCCCTAATTTAAAACCAAAAGGTGTTAGTGACCAAGTTAATCGATTTCTCAATAAACTGGCCTCAACCCCCTTATGGATCAAAATCTACAAATCTGATTTACTTGAGAAAACAGTATTGCCAAAAGTTCGTATATTACAACTTTGACTTGGATTTCTCCTCACTGTCTCTTAAGTTATCAAATCTGAAGTCAATCATATTTTAACAACTCAGGCTGCCGAAAAAATATACATTGACAGAGATAATTCCTTCCGACACTCTAAATCAAAAAACCATTGAGAAATTTGCCCAATTTAAGAACTGAAAAGAAGAGAAAAAAGCAGAAAAAATAAGTTGATGACATTAATTAAAAGCATCCCACCCGAAAATAGAAAATAAAAGGTTGTAGAATAAAAACAAAAATGGAGAATTACCCCCTCGTGACCTTGATACCTCCAGAAAAAACTCGAGACTCGGTTGTTGGTTGACCCAGGAAATTGTTCGGGCTCAGTCGCTGACCCGAGGGTTTGTAGATTAGGGTTCAGTGGTGGGAATGATGTCGTCGCATCCCTCAACCCCCTTAAATAAATCATAATGACCGCAAAACCCTTCCATCCCTCTCTCCATACCGCCGTTGCACCTCAAACCCTATCTTTTTCCAATTTTCTTTTCCCCGTCTTTCCACTATGTGGGGAGATGGGAAAACAACCGTTTATTCTTTTGTTTATTAAATAAGTGTGGAATATGTCTCCATTCATTAGTTTTATTTTTTTACTTGATCGATTAGACCATTTTATTTAAGATAATAATTCGATTTAGTTGTTCGGATCGATGTGTTTTGTTCGATCTGCATGTACAAATTGTGTGTTAGAGATTTTTGTTTTAAGATTTCAATTATTTGGATTCGTCGATTTGTGTATTTTAAGGTGATTACAATTTGGACAACATAGATCGTGGTTTGGATCAAGTTGTTTTACAGTTGTAGAAGATCCTTGTTTGATGCAGTAACTGATGCTTAATACAATTCTCTCCGCCAAGTGGTATGATTTTCACGGGAAGCAAGTTAATATCCTCGAGAGCGATGTTACATTGTTTTAGTGGATCTTTAATCTGTAATAGTGCAAACAACAAGTCTAGTTGATGTGTAACTTAGATATACTTGCAACATGTTATTTATTACTAGAGACTAGTTAGATTGGATATCAATTCCACTCGTTGTAATCACCGTTGAGCCCATTCCCAGCAGTTATGAATGATGATTTCTAAAATTTATTTATAAAATAACTCATTCTAACTGTTAGTATAAAATAAGACTTTGTGTTCAACCAACTATAAATGCAATTGCATTTTCTTATAACTATTTTTAAAACATGTCCAATCATAAAATGTAATTAATATACTTAATAATATAAGCATGTGAATTTTTGTTAATTACAACAATGTGTTCCCTTCCATTTTCTAAGATTACCGGTTTCTTTTATGTTTGGTTCTTTAACAATAGAACCTTTTGTTTTTTTGGTAAATTTTATTCATTCACTCAATTCATCTTTAATCTTTCATTCCAATTTTCTGCACTCATTTTATAATTCAAAAAAAAAGTAGTGAATGGTGAATGTATGAACCAAGTAAATATTTCAAATGGTAAAATTATGTATCTTTGTGTTTATAATTATTATTATTGTTTTTATTTATTCATATACAAACTATTTTTTTATATACACATTTAAGATATATACTTTCTTCAACTTTGTTTGATCGATATGTTTCCTCATGATGTAGGGATTAATAAAATAATGAACTGGTGAAATTTTTATTTTTTTTTCGGAACGGGTAAACTTTTCATTACCTTAACCCATCAAAAATATATACATTCTTGTATGTACACCTATTACAATCTTTAAATACTATCTCTCATAAGTTTTGCACGTAGCAATTTCAATTTTGGTTTCAACCAAGCCCTGTACACTACACATTCTTTAATTTTGTCAACTGTATCAACCTCATTTTTCTCACCTTGAAAACAAAGTTCATTCAGTTTCTTCCAGATTCAGTATATTGTCTCTGTTATGGCCATTTTGAGAAGTTTCACTCCACTCCCTTTCCCTTTGCATTTAACCATCAGCCACGCCAACTCTCTATCCCACTTCTCCGAGTCTCTCTTAATCTGTAGCCACATGATTATAGCTACCCAGATCATTTTCATCTCTGTGCAAGCAAAAAACAAATGCTGCAAAGTCTCGGCCTCATCACAAAAGGACATTTTTCATCAACATCATCCCCAAACCTTCGTAATCTATCATTCGTCACCATTCTTTTGTAACAATACATCCACAACAAAAATTTAGCTCTTGGCCTAACATAATTCTCATAGAACAATTTCCTCAAAGACATACTTACCTGATCCTCCTTCAGTTCATTATACACTTTCCAAACATTGAATTTCCCAGCCAATTTTTGCTCCTTCCAGCTCTTCAACGGATGAACTTTGCTTTCGCACTTACTTAGGCTTTTGATGATCCATGACGAATCATTCGGTAATTGCATATTCATAATCTCCCTGCCTTTCAAATAGTACGCGTGTATCCACTGTATCCGGAGTCTATCTTCTTTCCGGCACGGGTTCAACAACATTCTACTTTCACTTCCCAAACTCCACTCAACCAGAGAAATCAAACCAAGTCCCCCTCATTTCTTCTGCCCAAGCTACTAGGGATTTTCTTGATATGAGCTCATTTCCACACCATAAGTAGGAGCTGCATATTGCATCGATATGTTTCAACACCGCCTTTGGCAAAGGAAAGGCATGAAGCCAATAGTTTACAACCAAGAAAATGACATTCCTAATCAGTTGAATTCTGCCAGCATAGCTTAGAAGTTTTGCACTCCAATGTTTCACTCTCTCAACAGTTCTATCAATCAAAGGCTGACACATACATACAGACAATTTCCTACTAGGCAAAGGAATGCCAAGGTACCTAAAAGGGAGTTCTTCTTCCTCAAACCCTGTCAGTTGCAAGATTTCTAGTTTCTGATCAGCTTCTACTCCTCCAAAATAAACTTTGCACTTTCTCCTGCTCACTCTAAGCCCTGTAGACTCTTAAAATTTATGGTAAGCTTCCATTAGAACTTTCACTGAACCCGTATCTCCCTTCGAGAACAGTAGCACATCATCCGCGAAGCTCAAATTTATTATCTTCAAAATCTTACACCGCTGGTGAAATCTGAACTCTAGTTTAGCAAAAATTCCTTGTAAGCAGTGTGATATATACTCCATAACAAGAACAAAGAGCATAGGTGATATGGGATCACCCTGCCTTAGTCCCCGTTTTACTTGTATATGTTTTGTTACCCTGACATTCACATTGTACTGGAAGGAAACAGAAGTTACACACCCCATGATCCAGTCAGTGAATCTCGGCATCCTCATGGCTTCCATGATCTCCCTTAATGCATTCCAATCCACTGTATTGTATGCCTTCTGAATATCTATTTGGATAGTTCATCTTGATCCCTCACTTTTCATGTTATAACCTCACACCAGTTCATAGGCTAACAAAATGTGATCGTGGATACATATACCGGGAACTAATGCTACCTAATTCAAGTGTACTAGCTCACCAACAGCCTTACTTAGCCTGTTAGTTAGCACTTTCGACAATATTTTATAAAGCACTGAACAACATGATATATGCCTGAATTCACTGACCTTACATACCGCAGGGTGCTTTGGTATCAATGTAACTAATGTACTATTCATCGACTTATAAACTCTGACATTCTCAAAGTAGTCTTGTAAAGCTTTGACAATGACTTCTTTTATCACACTTCAGTTCTTCTTGAAGAATTTTGCCCCAAAACCATCACATCTAGGTGCTTTAAGGTCCCAAATCCCCTTCAGTGCAGCCCGAATTTCCTATTCAGTTAGTACTTATGTCTGCATTCTTCTTCCACCATTGCTTAGCATATTTCCATTCCTAATGACTTCAATATTCATACTTTCTGTTCAATCGCCCGGCTGACCAATTAAGTCTCCATAAAAATCCATTATCTCCTTTTTCTAAACCCTCATGATCAGCTATAAAGTTTTCATCCTCCTTTTCCAGCCTCTGTATACCCGCCAATTTGTTTTTGGTTTTCACCATAGCATGGAAATATGAGTTATTTTCATCCCCAATCTCAACCAGTCGCATTTAGCTTTCTGGTTTGCCACCTTCTTATCGATTTCATTCCACTTCTGGACTTCTTCGATACTGTTAATAACTCTCGGTATACTATCTTTTTACATTCGTTTTTGCATTAAATCAGCTTGAGCCTTACTGAGCTCCAATCTTACTTCCTCCAACTTCCTTTTGACTCATGCTTCATGAACGACATTAAGTCATTTTGCAATTGCATCAATTTCCTCCAAACAACATACATTGGTTTGCCATTTTAGGTTTCTTCTAGCTTGCTTTGATCACCTCTAGAACCTCTACTTTTTCCAGTAAACAATTCACAAATTTGAATCAATTGCTTCTTTTAATCCTTTCCTCAAACAACTTCACTCTTAACAGCGCATGGTCAAAATTCCCAGGTTTAAGAATCTCCCTAACCACCTGGGAAACTTCATAAACCATTGAGTATTGCCAAGTTCCCGGTCAATCCTAGAGTAGATCACCACATCCGGTTGCATGTTTGACCATGTGAAGAAGTCTCCAGTAGGCTCACTTTCACTCAGCCATGTTCTAATCATTATCTATTCAAAATTAAAGTATTTACTCGGCTGAACATCGCTTCCTCCAATTCTGTCATCCCTACTCAACATATTGTTGAAATCTCCGACCAGAAACCATGGCTCATTTTTCTGAATCTTCTCAATATTCTTCCACCGAACTTTCCTCAGTTTCAGCTGGTGATAATGTGTAAATTTTTACTGGGCCCAAGTGCCTAGTCTAGTCAGCCCATGGCTTCTACTTTACCTCTTGGGTAATACCCTTTGGGTCAGCCCAAGGGAGAAGTACTTGTACCACAAGAAAATAAAATAGTTTTCCTACTTGCCAACCAATATAATGGCTAAAGGTAATCCTACAAACTTAACTATTCATTCCTAATTACAATACAGTTTGCTGACTCGATCGTCGGAGCCTTTTCCCCTCAAAAACCTCCGAGGGCTTTGTCTTGAAGATTCAGGCTGCCGCAGGGGTGGTGAATTGGGGAGCATCAAGTTACCACACCCAGTGGGACCGTTAGTTAGATATGTGTATTTTTGTCATTTATATCTACCTCTACAACAAGCACCTTGCGTAGAAGTGAACGACTAAAAAGTAAGACCTTAAGCACCGACGAGGAAGTACAATCCCTCTACCGGAGAAGAAGGGGACGCAGGAGCAAGATGCAATCGGATCCTTCCCCCTCAAGTTCCCGTAACAAACTCCCAAAGGTAATCTAAGCCCAAATCTTGGAAACAGGGGTACCAGAGGGGTCTCAGATAGAAGCTTTCATACCTTCGAGGCGAATGGAGGTCAGCGTTGAGCCTTGGGTAGGAGGTGTTAGAGCGTGTACGTCACAAAGCCGGGAGTGCCGACCAAAGGAGAATGAGCCGCAGTTCACAGAAGCTATGTTAGATTCGTAAACAGAATCCACAATGGGGGCTACTCGAGTGACGAGGGGCACAAATAGCACGTACTACAAAACCTAGCACAACTAGCTCAAACCCTTTGATTGGCTGGCTATCATGTGAAGTCCCCCAATGCTCTATCAGAGGATGGTCCAGCAGCAGGTGGTTCCCCAACCCTCGATTCCCTTGGCGTTGCAGCCAAGATTCCAATTGCAGGACACCCTAAGAACATCCTACCAAGTGGATAGGGGGACAGGGGCCCAAACTAATGTTTCCTAGCGTGGGCCAAATGTCGGCATATTTGGTGCCTATTTTGGTACCTCACATTTCAAAATAGGAAATCCCTTACTCAATGGATGTGCCAATGGGGCGTTACCCAAGTTTTGAGAACCAGATGCATTCATGGCCCCGACTGGAGATCTCTTTATATGGCCCCTATCATCAGGGGCAGGAACAACTGTATCACATCTCTACTATAGGAGGACTGTGACCTGGATACATGGCCTTAAATCAGATACCTAGCAGCGACGCTTCATTATGGCCAAGTCAATATGAAGATCTGCGGATGGGAGGTGAGTTGAGCGATGCTCTAACAAGGAAGTTGGACAGGTTGATTAGGTCTTTAGGTCAAGTCGTAACCTTCCCCTTAAGTCCTGTAATCATGGCCACTTGATGGCCCAGCGATGTGAAACCACCCGAGGGACTTCCCACGTATAGTGGATTTTCAGGCCTCATGAGTTCATGCAGACCTTCCTCAGTTTGATGAATTCGAGGGACTTCAAGGAATAGCTGGCATGTAAGCTGGTAGGTACCTTTGAGGAAAAGTTCAAGAATGGTTTAACAAGCTGGTAAGGGATTGATACATTCGTACAGAGACTTTGGATGGGCCATGTTGTGCTAAGTCTTCCAAAAGAAAAGATTTACAAAAACCCTGATTAAACTCTATCAGAGCAAGCTGAGGCCTGACGAATCCACAGAGGTATTCTATTATAGATATGTAGACGAGAGCCTTAGTGTAATCAATCGCACTGAGGATGGAGTGATCCTTAGCTACATGAATAGAATTTCCAACCTTGACTTGTATAAGAAGCTGGTCTCGAAGAAACCAGAAACCCTACAGCAACTACAAGAAATCATGGAACAATATTCGAAGATTGAGAAAGCCATGGAGAGAAAACAAGAGGGGGACATATGGGGTTAAACGGGATCTAAGGCCTTGGCATCAAGACCAAGAAGGTCGGAAGCTTCGAAAAAAGGCTTCAAGGGCTATATTCCTCTAACCAAATCCCAGGTGGAAATACACTCCATCCACAAGGGGATAGTTTGAACTCCCCCTCTGAGAAGAGATTACTCTGGAAAAAGAGATTCACACAAATTCTGTGACCATCATAAAGAGTGTGGCCATGATATGAACAAATACACCCACCTAAAGAAGGAAATCGAAAGATGTGCAAGAGAATTTTTTTCTCCCATACTACGTCGAAAGACCAAGAGGAGAAGCCTCTTTGAAAGGACAAGGAAAGTGCCGCTGGAAAGGCAACAAGAAAGGGGCCAATTGAGGCGGCAGAGAACAACAAGGAAACGATAAAGGAGCAAGCTGGAAACCAGGTGAGAGAAAATGTCAGACCTAACGTCGAATCTCGGCTGGATAAGAATCGGGGGGGCGAGGCTAACCAGGTAATCAACTTCAGTAATGGCATGGTGGGTGACTAGTCTTCAAAAACCATCATCAAAGCATGATTTCGGCAAGTGCCCCCCAGAGAACTCTGCCAAAAGGTATTCCGAGTAAAAGAAGCAATCACTTTCTCGGAAGCAAACCTGGTGCCTAACCAAACCTCCCATACAGACTCGATGGTAATTCATGCAAATATCGGAGACTTCTGTATCAAAAGGCTGTTTGTGGATGATGACAGTGGAGTGGAAGTGATATTTGCCAACTGCTTTGATGAAATAGGGCTTGGGCAGGAAAGTTTGAGAAGAACAACCTCCCCCTTATCTAGTTTCACTGGGAAAATGGTGCTTCCCTTAGGGGTCCCTCCCAGTTAAAGTGGCTAATGGGGATAAAGAAGTCATAATCGATTGCAGCTTCGTAGTGATTGACATCGTATCCTCCTATAATGTGATATTGGTAAGGCCTCTGGATATGCCAGGCATGAGCCGTATGGTCCCCCTGTCACTTGAAGATGAAGTTCTCCACAAGGATGGGAATAACAGTCATATTAGGGAACCAACCTGAGGCCAGGAGTTGTTTGGAAATAGCATTGAAATAAGCTAAATAGGAGGACATATTGACTTCACTCAATTGAGAAATTAAACCCATAGACATGGAGCCAATGGTCGTTCGAGTGGAAAGAACGATGCCAGTGGAAAAAATGATATCCCGCAGTGAAAGAAAAGCTGAAAGACCTCCTGGATAACTATGTCAACGTGTTTTCATGGAATACCTTCGACCTCATAGGGGTACCTAAACAGTTGATGGTCCACAGGTTAAATATGGACCCCTCCCAAAATCCAATTATACAGAAAATGAGGTTATTTGCCCCCAAAAGGGTGGAGGCCATGAAGGAGGAAGTTTAGAAACTTCTTCGAGATGAGGTCATCGAAGAAGTATTTTACCCTGAATGGATAGAAAATCCCATGATAGTTCCCAAGTACAATGGGACTTGGCAAATGTGCAGAGACTTCACGGATCTCAAGAAATACTTCCCCAAAGATATCTATCACTTATCCTCCATTAACGTGCAGGTCGAAGCAATAGCAGGATATGAGGTGTTAGCCTTCTTCGATGCTCATAAGGCTACCACCAGATTCTCATAGCAGAGGAGGATAAGAAAAAGATGTCATTTATAACAGACATGATGACGTTTTGCTACAAAAAATGCTAGTCTGCCTTAAAAATGCAGGAGCCACTTACCAAAGGCTGGTCGATAAGCTCTTCGAAAAATAGATTGGCAGAAACGTGGAAATATATGTGGACGATATGGTAATCAAAAGCAAAGGCTACAACCAATTCCTGCTGGATCTCGAAGAAACCTTCCAAAGGCTCCGAGAAGCTAATCTGAAGCTAAACCCATCTAAGTGCTTGATCGGAGTTGGTGCTGGAAAATTCTTGGGATTCATGGCTTGGAGAGGGGGGATCGATGTGAACCCCGAGAAAGTTAATACTTTGACAAACATGAAGCCCTCTCGAATGGTCAAGGACGTCCAAAGGCTAACATGATCCTGGCCATGCTCAGTCGATTCCTTTCCAAAGGGGCCGAGATACATTTGCAATTCTTTGATGTGCTTCAAAAAGGTAAAAAAATTTGAATGGACAGAAGAGTGTGATAAAGCCTTCTGGGACCTAAAGGAACACTTACGAAGCTAGCCCACCCTGATGAAACCAGAAGGGGGAAGATATGTACCTGTACATCTCATCATCCCTCTTAGTAATAAATGTGGTTCTAGTAAAGGAAAAGGACAAAGCCCAACACCCAATCTACTTCATAAGCAAGGCATTGCATGGTAGGAAGACTTAATACACTTCCATCAAAAGGTTAATATTGGCCCTAGTCTATGCGGCAAGGCACCTCCAGCCGTATTTCCAAAGCCATAAGATCATCTTGTTCACTAGCCATCCAATTAGACAGGTGCTCCTTAAGCCGGAGGCCTCGAGGCTAATGATGAAGTGGGCAATCAAACTGGGGGATCATGACATCCGATTCCGCCCAAGAACAACCATAAAAGGCCAAGTCTTAGCGGATTTCAATGTGGAAACTACATAACCAATTGTAGTCAACGATGCAAAAGAATTAGAGGAAACATGACAGCTAGTGTGGCCGGTGTCCTTCTCACAAATCCGACAAGAAAGACTATCCCCGTGACACCCTAATTTCACCTCCCTGCTTATTGGAGAGACCGGAATCGAGTGTCTGCCTAGCTCACGCCAGGACTCAGTAGTAGAAAGTGCAAGATAAATAATTAACTAAAATTTATAAATATGTATGCATAAAATTTTAGTACAAGATATAATACAGATTCGCTAAACTTTTAGGATTTTACATTTTTATTTCTGGGTGTTAAGCTTATAATAACTATAGCTCAATGACGTGCCTGAGTCTCTGATTCCAGCACTCGAGTTGAACATTCTTCCCAAACATCTGAAAGAAAATGTTAACTTAAAGGAATGAGCTCATGCTCAGTGAGGTCTCAATGGTTTAGAATTATTTACCAAGTGATATTGTATTATCATAAAACACAGAGAGAGTGAGATAAATAAACACATATTTCATGTAAGGGATAGAAAGGAGTATACGTAGCAATCCATCAAGTTTCTATATGAGGCTACAGTTGGATTCTTAATTATACCCCAACTACCTGCAACCAAATATTATCTCGAAATATTAAGAAAGAGAAAGAGATCCTGAGGATCAATATCGACAACAAATACCCGTCAAGTAAGCAAGAATTGTGTGCAAGGAAGAATTGTGTGCAGCGCACAGTACATCTCGAGAGTACGCAAAACCTTCTTAGACATCTAGCTGAACGATCTAGCCCGTTGCTGACTCATCGATTTCGAAGCTAAGCAGGGTCGGGTGCTACCCTATCAAGCATGAGTACAAGCAAGTAATTTGTCTGGTGCGATCAAGTACACAATCGACCAATGTCAAGTGCAAGCAAGTAATTGGTCCAGAGTGATCACGTACACAACTGGCCAATATCAAGTTCAAGAAAGATAGAATTCAAGCAAGTATTCATTCAAGAAATCAAGTATACACCCAACAATCACGTTCAAGCAAGTAATAAAATAAGAAAAAAATATAGCATGAAGGTCACAAAGTTGTAGAGTATAGAAGCAATCACGTAATGATATTCATAATAACAAATAATAAATACGTAAGCATGATAGTATGATAATGAAATATCTCAAACCTTCAGCATGTCTGGTTCATTTAGTTAAATTAAAACAAAAGAAAATAAAGTATTTCTCCAGTGAGATTACTCACTATATTTGATATTTTTGCCCGCGAAAATATTTGCAATATGATAAAAGAATATAAGATACACAACCCGAACTATGAGATTATAATAATTTTATCCACAATACTCATTCTTATAAAATCCAATGAGTTTTACCTAAATGTTTTGTAAGTATATGTATCTACTAAAAACTAAAACTTAATTTATATTAATTTTTGGAAAGAAAAATAATATATATTTATCTGATATACAAAGTATGATTAGTTGTTTAACTGCTATCAAATATACAAAATATGATTAGTTGTTTGACTGCTATCAAATATACAAACTATGTAGTCTAATGCAGTTTTGATATTCTTTTAATAGCTTAATTGAAATTCTAAATTCTCAATACTGAACTACTTAGAAGAAGCTTATTCTACAAGTGGTGTTCCTCTTCCATATATTTTTGGATTAAAATGTGTAGGAGATATTTTGTGAATATCTTCTGCAATATTATGTACCTTAGATAGAATCATTTTTCCTTTCTTGACTCTGTAAATACTGTCTATATATTATACCCTTGTACCATCAATGAAAACACACGTTCATATTTTACGTGGTATCAGAGCGTAAATCCCCAGAGCCTAAATTTTCCTTACTCATATAAGACCATCGCCGCCGCCACCCTCCATTTTCCATCTGTCGCCGCCGTGCTAGTCACCGATGCCGCCGCTGAAAAGCCAGTGCCACCGCCGCATTCCGTCTCCATCCCAAACCGATGCTCATCGTTCCATCCAGCCATGCTCCAGGCCACCGCTGCTTCCTGGACCACCGCTCCAGACCACACCGCCACCTCATTCCACCACATGCCGCCACTCTGCACTCCATCTCGCCACACTCCAGACCGCCGCTCCTTCCCGGACCATTGCTCCAGACCACGTCGCCTCCACACGTTGTCACCGCCCGTGTCCAAATGGATCCGATTAATTAAGTCGTGATTGAAAATGTTGATGTCGAGACCGAGGCTCCTGTCGTTCCCGTCACTCCTGTCACTCCAGCCAAACGACGTCGACCTGCTCCGCAGAGCCCTCAGCCAGCTCCTGCTCGGCGCTGATAGTCTGGCCTTTTCCAGTTCTCGGTGTTATGTCGAGGATTCCGCCTCCCTGCCTCCCTCGCATCCGTACTATGTTCACCCCTCAGATCATACAAGTTTGCTTATTCTCTCTACGATCTTGATAGGTACTGATAATTATAATGATTGGAGTGATGTCATTCGTCATGGTTTTTATTCTAGACATAAGCTTGGTTTCTTGGATGGTTCCATCACCAAGCCTTTACCTGGTGAACCTTTTACTGATATTTGGAGTAGTTTAAATTCCATGCTTATTGGTTAGATTGTTCAGATACTCGATCCATCTGTTCGTTCTGCTGTTACTTATTATGACTTAGTTAAAGAACTTTGGGATGGCTTGCATCTTCGTTACTCATTTGGGAATGGGCCACGCATGTGTCAGATTCGTGTGGATATTTACAACTGTCGTCTGGATGGCCAGGCTGTTAATGCCTACTTTAGTCGTTCCAAAAAGTTGTGGAATGATCTGCGTGCTTACATACCTTCTCATACTTGTATGTCATTCCCCGATGCCGTCATTGCTCAGAGTGATCATAAGATAGAGATGGTTCATCAATTTCTCATCAGCTTGAATGATGGTTATGATACTCTTTGTTCATACATTCTTGCACATAAACCATTGCCTTTGCTCAACAAGGTTTACTCCCTTGTCTCTCAGGAGGAGCGTCAGAAGACTGTCATCTGAACTCGTGATTATGTCACTTTGACTGTCATCATGCACAATCCTCTGCTCCTAAGTCTACTGGCACCGCTCCGGGATCCACTCCAACTACCGTCGTTGATTGTCAGAGTCTTTTTTGCACTCATTGTGGCTGAAAGGGTCATGATATCATTACTTACTTCTGCATTATTGGATATCTGGAATGGTTAATTGAGAATCGTCCCCCTACATCAGGCCTGAAGGCTACTGCAAAACCCAAGACACGCGCCCCACCCAGTGTGCCATTCACCGGAGGTGCTGATCCAGTGGCTGCCGCCACTCCTCCTCTTGCGGGCGCCGCCATTGCTGCAATCTCGGACTTCAATCGATCCACCTTCGGTCTGACACTGTCCAAGGAGCAATGAAGTATGGTTTTAAACATGTTCTCTAAGTTAAATGCTTTTGACAATCTATCAGGTAAGACTACTTTACCTTGGATTCTTGATACCGGTGCATCGTATCATATGACTGGCGACAAGGATTTTCTTCATGATATTGAGCATGCTGAAAATGTTGATGTTATCCTCCCTGATGGTTCTATTTCAACTGTTGTTAAACATGGAAAGACTTGTTTCAGAAATATTGTTGTGAATCATGTACTTTTTATTTCGGCATTACGATACAATTTGCTATCGTTTGCCAAGTTAACTGCTGCTTTAAAATGTCTAGTTTTGCTTACCAGAAAATTATGTGTACTACAGGATATCAGCACGAGGATAATGATTGACATGGCTTAACAACGAGAAGGGTTTATTGGTTGCACAGATTGGAAGTTTCTGGGTCTACACAGTCGTCCTTGTCCATTACTGCTTCAGTGTCTTTGTATGCTTTATGGCATTAGCGTGTTGGGCATCCGTCCTCATCGGTGTTATCTTCTATCCCAGTCATTTCTTTACATGCTAGTGATTTAAATAAATATGTTCCATGCTCGGTATGTTATTGTGTAAAACAGTCTAGAAATAGTTTCCATGTTAGTTCTGCTAAGGCAAGTCATCTGTTGGAACTTATTCATTGTGATGTTTGGGGGCCTTATGGTTAACCCTCTTCTAGTGAATCATTTTTATTATTAACCACAGTGGATGACTATTCTTGAGCTATTTGGGTTTATTTATTACTTTCTAAGTCTCAAGTACCATTGAAGATGAAGGAGTTTTTTGCATTTATTCAGACACACTTCTACTGTCCCATTCAACGAGTTCAGGCAGACAACGGAACCGAATTCCGACCTCTCAGATCATTTTTCTGGAGAAAGGTGTTCTTTTTAGACCTCCACAGTCTACGCACCTCAGCAAAATGGGCGTGTGGAACAGAAGCACAAACATATCCTTAATGTTGCTCGTGCTCTTTGTTTTGAAGCTCATTTGCCTATCAACTTTTGGGGAGAATGCATTCTTACACTGGCTTACCTCATCAATCCACACCAACACATGTGTTAGATGTCCGAACACCTCATCACTTCCAGTACGGCTGCGCACCAGATTACAACCATCTTCGTGTGTTCGGTTCATTGTGCTTTGCATCTCAGCTTCCACGACCGCGTGATAAGTTTGCATCTAGAAGTCAGAAGTGCATCTTTCTTGGCTACACTATTAACAAGAAAGCTTGGCATGTTTATGACTAGGAGTCTCAAACTGTGTATGACAGCCGAGAAGTAATTTTTTATGAAGACTGTTTCCCATTTGTACCTATTTATGCAAATTCGTCATCAGGTGGTCCCTTGTTAGCTCCTTCACCTGCCATTTTTAAGACTCCGTGACTGAGTTGTTCAACCCGGAGGAGCCACCCAGTCCTGATGCGATGCAACCAGCAAAGCCGAGCTTGCCCGAGGCTGATCGAGGCTGCTCGCCCGGGGCCAACGGAGGTCGCTCGCTCGGGGCTGACGAATGCCACTCGCCCGGGGCTGACCTAGGCCGCTTGCTCAGGGCCGTCCGTGGATATTCACCCAGAACCGCTGATGTTTGCCCAGAACCACAGCCAGCTCTTCTCAAGCTCCCATTGTGGCCATCCGCGGTTGCTCAGTAGTTGTTACCCATTTTGCCTCCTGTCGAGACGGTGCTAGCTTCACCTCTAGCTGCTTCATCTACTGTACGTCCTCCTAGCACTCATCTTTGTCAGCCTCCAGCTAAATTTAAAGACTATATCTGCACTGTTACTTGCTAAATAAACCCCTCTCTACTTATTCCGCATCCTCGGATTCACTGTGCTCAGGTACGCGTAACCTTATTGCTGATTATATTTCTTGGAGTAATTCTTTGGTTTCGCATTCTAGACTTTTGGCTGCAGTGACAGATGCTACTGATATGGTTACTTTTTCTGATGCTTATTGCCATGCTCATTGGCGTGCGGCTATGTCTGACGAGATTAATTCCCTAGAGCGTAATAATACATGGGTTCTCGCTCCTCTTCCTCATGGAAAGAAGACTATTGGTTTAAGTAGGTTTATCGGACTAAGTTTAAGTATGATGGTTCTATTGAGCATTACAAGGCTCGTTTGGTTGTTCTTGGTAATCGTCAGATTGAGGGGACTAACTTTACTAACACATTTGCTCCTGTTACCAAGATGAGTTATGTTTGTCTTTTCTTGGTTGTTGCTGCTATTCGTGGTTGGAATCTTCATCGGATGGATGTTCATAATGCATTTTTTCATGGTGATCTTAAGGAGGAGGTGTACATGTGTCCGCCTCCTATTTATTCACTTCTGGCACCTGGGTTGGTTTTCAAGCTTTGCAAATTTCTTTATGGTTTACGCCAGGCTCCGCGAAATTGGTTTGCTAAACTTGAAATGGCTCTCTGCCTCTTTGGATTTGTTCAGAGTAAGGCAGATTACTCCTTGTTTTCTTACTTGAATGATGGTGTTTCTCTCCATGTGTTGGTATATGCTGATGATCTTATCATTAATGGTTCCTCTCTTGGGATAATGACCAAGTTCAAAATGTGTTTGTGCTCTTGTGTTCATATGAAGGATCTGGTGCTCTGAAGTATTTCTTAGGCATTGAGATAGCTCATCGGCTTGATGGTATGTTTCTGTCTCAGTGGAAATATATCTTGGATATTTTGTCTGATACTGGCTTATTGGCATCTAAGCCCACAGATTTTCCCATGGAACAACAACACAATTTGGCGCAAGATGATGGTATTTTGTTTGATGATTCTGCGTAGTATCGTAGACTCATTGGAAAGCTCATTTACCTTACCATCACTCATCCCGAGTTTAGCTTTCAGTCCATACCTTTGCCCAGTTCATGGAGAAAATGCATTTGGCGCATTGGCATGCAACTATCCATGTTCTGCATTATTTGAAGAGTCATCCTGGGCAAGATTTGTTTCTATTTTCCAAGAGTTCTCTTTAGCTTACAACATTTTGTGATTCTGATTGGGCCGCTTGCCCAATCACTAAGAGATCTTTGACTGGATATTTTGTGATGATTGGTGAATCTCCGATTTCTTGGAAGACAAAGAAACAACTCACTACTTCTCAGTCTTCGATTGAAGCAGAATACCGGGCTATGGCAGTCACATGTTGTGAATAGTTATGGATCAAGTCTTTTCTTCATTTGCTTGGAGTGACACATCCTACTCTGATGCGTTTGTAGTGTGATAGTTATGATGCTCTTCATATTGCTGCCTATCCAATTTTTCATGAGAGGGCGAAGCATATTGGGGTTGATTGTCATTTTGTTCGTGATTTGACACAGTCTGGTACTGTGGTTACTTATCATATTCGTACTACTAGTCAACCAGCAGATTTGTTTATGAAGACACCTGAAAGAACAGACATTTCAGACTTTGCTTAGCAAGTTGGCCATTTGAGATCCACATGCTCGAAATTGAGGAGGAGTGTAGGGGGTATTTTGTGAATATCTTCTGCAATATTATTGTACCTTAGATAGAATCCTTTTCTTTTCTTGACTCTGTAAATGCTGTGTATATATTGTACCCGTGCACCGTCAATGAAAACACACGTTCATATTTTAGAAAATGAACCTAATTTTAGTTCACCTACATGAACTCTAATGTTTGTGAACTCTAAGTTCATTAGGATAATTATATCCACTTCCACTATGCAGAAGAAAGTATTGGGCAAAATAAAGTCTCGTCAACTTCCATATAAAGCTATGGGGATGTCATTCATGTACCCTCTAGCATGGGAACACAATTTATATGCATGCAGAACAACTTCAGGCATTATAAGGTTTTGCCTAATGATTGGAGAGGAGAGGACATCACCACATAGAAGTATCTGCTACTTAAAATAAGACTATCAAATAAATGAGATCAACTAGTTAACAACAACATAGTTTATGCATTTGTAATTTAACTAGTGATATGATGCCACAGGTATAGTACTAACCAATAGTAACTAATCGTGTGTTAGCAATACTACAAGCAATATTTCTATTATGGACTAAATACCACATATAAAACATAACCTCTCAAACTTCAATGATCATAAAAATGAAGCATACATGTTAATCTTGAGCATACAGAGTGCCATAAATGATAGCCTAATGACAGGCGGAAAGGTGAAGGAGAAAGAAAAAACAAAGGAGTTTGGAAAAGGGAAAAAAAAGCTTGTCAAATCACCCTACGTACATAACAAGGCAGAGAGGAGCAAAGTATGCATTCGGCGACTCCAAAGTGGAATACAAATTAATGAGCCTAGCTACAAGTCTCACCTACAGTACTCAAGCTCAAATTTTGAGCCTGAGGATCTTGACATAAAGGATGCTCCAACAAGACAGAATGGAGAGTCAATTGGCCCACAGTAGTTTCAAAGGCTAGACAACAATGATGAAGGGGATGAGATATCTGGCAAGAAAAGATAGGGTGAACCGAGCATTTATGCTGGAAAGAAAAGGAAGGAATTCAAAGCTGATGTGACATACAATGAATACGGGATGGAGTTAGATGAGGTCAAAAGAGATGAGGTCAAAAGAGATGAGGTCAAAAGAGATGAGGTCAAAAGAGATGAGTCCAAGCTGACTACAGGGGTGAACACCTTGGATAGCCACGAAACCACAGGTAACTTCAAAAACCTTCTATTGCTTTTATAATGGGCCAACGAATTCAAAATGTGTATAGAATAAGCCAAACCAACATAACCAACCAAAAAAATCTCATAGCCCAGTCCAATATCAAATTACCAAATCACAAAACCAAAACAACATAAATACATAGCTTGACATCCCAATCCCACATCAACCGACCTTCACAAGCCTACACTACCCAGTCCTGAATAAACACATACTGCCACCACCATTACCTAAGGCCATACCAGACATTTTCAACTCAGGACAAGAAACTCACAACCAATCCCCAACCTCATCAACCCTAATATACTCCTCAAGTCAGCCTATACATCATCTTAGCAACAAAGAAAAGGGAATCAGTGAAGGGAAAGGAGATGGTACCATATCTCCTGATCAGCTTTGGGATAGCAGCAACCATGTTCTTCATCCAGTGGAAGCGGTCATAGGAGGAAATGAAGCGGGAGAAAGGGGAAATCCACAAATGGGAGACACCAATAACTCACCAAATCTAGGGTTTGCGCCTCTGGATGATAAATTGCTGTCAGTAGTTTCCAAATACAGCAGAACAGAAGTTCAACCCCATTTGAACTTCCTTGTCACAATAATCGATAATGACACAAACGGTGGAAAACATCCAAGCGCAAAGTCTTCATCACAGCATCACAGGGTGATAGGGAGGAATGCCGACAATGTGGATCTGGAAGGATAACAGATGATAGGAGAAACAATGGAGGAAGAAGTGGAGATGGCATAAAATTGGGAGAGGAAAGGGACAAAAAAAGGAGATTGAGAAGTTTGCGGAAAACAAGGAGATTTTGGAGGAAGCATATCGCTGGGAAATTAGGGACAAAGGTATAGTTACAAGTTCCGAGGAGGACGGATCCCCTATTCTGCTCAAGGAAGGATTAAAACAGGAGGAAAAGGGGAAAGGGATTTTGTTAAATTCAACGAATGAGAATGAGTGTGGGATTTTGGTAATGGGCCAGCAAGCTGATTTTGATCTACTTTCACAAAACCACACACAAAACAACTCACCAGTTCACGGGCAAGAAAATTCAAGGATTATCACTCGCATCATTAGAAGGAGAGGGAACATCAAACTTGCTCCTACAAAATCAACAATTTCTACTAGAATCCTAATTAAGAAGCACATGGAAAGAGTAAGGAGTTTAATTATTGCTAATAACATAAAGCAAGTTTTAGTGGGGAACTGCAGGGGAGCAACAGTCTGGCCAAAATTAACTATTACACATGACTTCACAGATTAACCACAGATGGATAGTCTGACTCAAATGAACACAAGAAAGAAGGCTATCAACTAGGCAATGGGGGAATACATGCCAGTGGCTAAAAGACTCCGAGTCAAGAGGAAGAGATAACTTCAAGAGGAGATAGGAGGAATCGTTTTCAACAAGAGAAGATGCACATTGGAACAAGAGGAAAAGGAGCTGCACCATACGATTTCGATGTTCCCAGAAATTGATCAATGCATTGGGAAGGAACAGGAGAGATGGTCATAGTTGCAGCCAGAACTTTTGAGGCGGTGGTACAAACAGTGTTGCAAGGAGTTGAAGGAAATTGCTGTGGTACTTCGGTGGTTGGTCCAAAATAACTACCTAGAGGTACATGAATCTACTCTCTTGGAACTGTAGAGGACTGACGCATCCTCTGACAGTAAAGTTCTTAAATCGCAACATCAATCATTATAACCCCAATATTGTTTTTTTAATGGAAACCAAGTGTGACTACGGTAAGGTTAGTAAGTGGCTAGGAACAACCTATTTTACTAGCTGGGAAATAGTAGATTCAGTAGGAGCAAATGGTGGGCTCTGCATAGCCTGGTCGTAAGATATTTTAGTATCGGTAGTTAAAAGCTACCAAAATTTTGTATGTTGCAAAATTACAACCGCCCAGGGCGATGAATGGATGTTGATCCTTATGTATGGGCACCTCGACCGACCCCAGAGGAAACCAGAGTGGGATTCTCTGTATGTGGTACTACAGAATACCAACCTTCTGGTCCTCTTCACGCATGACTTCAACTAGGTCTTACATAAGGAAGACAAATCTGGTGGAAGGACAGTTCACTCACAAGAAAAAAGGATATCAAAGGATTATTGAGAGAGGCAAATTTAAGTGAACATAGAAACAAGGGACAATGGTTCACTTGGTCCAATGGAAAGAGAGACAGGGAGTTGATCCTGGAACGTCTAGACCAGGCATTTGCTAACACTAAATGGTTTCGGATGTTTCAGAGGCACAGCTTAACCAATCACACCATAATGAGATCAGACCATGAACTCCTCACCATCAACACACACCCAAGAAGTAGGCCTAGGAATTACACATCATCAAGACATCTTGAATCCTTTTGGGTTAGATATCATCACACCATGGAATTGGTCAAACGAGTCTGGAGACCAGTCCAACATACACCACCTCAAATACAAGGATCATCATCAACAGCTGGGCATGACAGTGCATCCAGCTTTAACAGGAAGCTGAAGGAGACCACAACAAGGCTACACAATTGGGCCAAAGAAAATGTGGGCAAGCTGGAATACAGAGTAAGGAGGGTCAAAGAACAACTAGGAGCAAGGCAAAAATAGAAAGATGTGAATGGAATGTGCAGGAAAACAAAAGAGCTGGAGGAACTTCTAAACATGCAGGATGATTATTAGAGACAAAGAGCAAAGGCACTGTGGCACATAGAAGGAGATAAAAATATGAAAATATTACACCAATGGTAGCAGAAAAGAAAAGGAAGAAATTACATATCACAACTCAAGGATGACATGGGGGAATGGATCTCCAAGCCTGAAAACCTACAACAATTGGTCTACAACCATGTAAGCTATGTCCTTGTCGTTGAATCTGTTATGCCCTAAGATGCGTTTGGAGATTCAAATGTGAAGGATATCCTGAACCTCATCACTAAGAGGAACGATCAGCACTAGCAGAGGGAGCTAGAGCGCCCAGTAAGCTCATAGGAGATAAAAACAGCATTCTTCCAAATGGGAAAATGGAAGGCTCTGAGGCCTGATGGTTTGCCACCTGGTTACTATCAACATTACTGGTCAGAGGTGGGGGATGAAGTAACAACAGTGGTACAGAGGTTTTTTCATACTTCATGCCAAGTAAGTGGAATCATACAAACCTTGTCCTAATACCAAAGAACAAATGCCCAAAAGAGCCAGCAGACCTGCGGCCGATAAGCTTGTGTAATGTAACTTACAAGATCATCGTGAAGATCCTTGTCAACAAAATTAAAAAAGTTCTGGGGTTTCTCATATCAGGAAATCAATCGTCTTTTGTGCAAGGGAGATACATCATCGAAAATTCACTCATAGTGCATGAACTCATCAAATACATTCGTAAGAAGAAGACAAGAAAGCAGGCGGTGGAAGCAATGAAAATCCACATGAGTAAGGCTTATGATCGGGTATCATGGGAGTTCCTGGAGAAGATGATGATACACATGGGGTTCCCCAACAAATGGATAGGCTGGGTTATGGAATGTGTCACAACCGTTTCATATTCTATAAAGCTAAATGGGTTAAATTTAACATCTTTCCAGCCAAAACAAGGAATCAGACAAGGATGCCCACTTTCACCATTCTTATTTATTCTATGCCAGGAAGCTCTCTCATCGATGATAGCTCTAAAGCCTTTCAAGCAGTCTGCCCAAGTGTGAAAATATGACGCTCTATACAATCGGTCTCACATCTCATGTTTGCAGATGATTGCATCCTATTCTTCAACATCTCGGAAGAAGGATCGACAGAAATGGCACAGACAATCAATCTATTTGCTGCCTATTCCGGAAAAAGAATCAACTTTCAAAAGTCTGCACTACTAGTCAGCCCAAACACAAGGCCAAGAACTAAGGAGCACCTAAGCCAGACCTTCAGAGTCTTTGGGGACTTACTCAATGGAAAGTTCTTAGGACACGACATGAACTTCACAGGGCCAAAAGCAAGAATGTTTAACAAGCTCATCCAGAGAGTTAAGGCTAAGACATCGATATGGAAGACAGGAGACCTGTCCATAATAGGAAGAGTCACTCTCAGCAAACATGTCCTAGCCTCAATAACCCAATACACACTCAGCACATTCCGAATACCATTAACTGTCGCAAAGAAAATTGATAGCCACCTAGTCAGATTCATCTGGGCAGGGGACACAGATGGGAAGGGAATACATTGGAAGTCCTGGGAATCAATTTGCTACTCAAAACGGCAAGGAGGACTAGGGATGCGATCCACAAAACAAATGAACAAGGCTCTACTACGAAAGATAGTTTGGAAGCTAGTCAGTGACAAACAATCTTTTTTCTCTAAGTTATTCCTAAATAAATACTGCAGGAACGAAGACTTCCAGACGGTCAAACTTAAGCAAGGCGCAATGTGGGGATGGAGGGGAATCATATGGGGTAGGGACTTACTTTAGACAGGCCTCAAATGGCAGGTGGTCGATGGACACGAAATAGATATCCAGGACGAGTGGATCCCAAACCACAAAAATCCAATAAGGTACAACAGGCAATTGCTACCACAACTCGGATTCAAGGTGAATACATTGATAATGCGAAACAATGGCGCTTGCCACTACTCATACTATTCTTCAGCCAAGAAATAGTTAACGAGATCACATGGATTCATTTATCTTTACAACCTCTCAGACAGAAGGATTTTCAATATTGGGATAAAGATTGGCTTGGAAAATATACAGTCAAAAGTGGTTATCATGAGTCATGGAACTCAAGAGATAGACATAAATATTCGGGTTCAACGTCTTTTGGAAATAAGGAACCGGATAAACATCTATGGAAGAGACTGTGGACCTCTAAAGTCCCCAAGAAAGTTAAGTTCCTGGTTTGGAGACTGGCCCAAAACGCAGCACCAACAGGACCTGCCCTGAGAAAGAGGAATATGGAGGTCTCGTCTATCTGCCAAATGTGTCACTCCGGAAGGGAAACACCAACGCATATGATACTCGAGTGTGAATTTTCAAGAAGAATCTGGAGAATGTCAAGATTGGGCTTTGTTTTTTAGCAGGGGAAACCAATTCAACTTAAAGCCTGGCTTAGACACTGGTTCAAGATAGCACCAGAAGATGAAGACATCAACCTTACATGCATCATTATATGGGCAATCTGGTGCATCAGGAACAAAGCAACAATTGAGTAACAACAAGTAAGAGTTGATACAGTCCAAGCTATTATCAATGATATGCAGGCAGGAGGAATAAACCATGATACAAGCCCTTTAGAGGATTCCAATTCCAATCAATTACTCATGGAACAAGCGACCTTTCCATTACAACCCAGTCAGCCGAAAAAGGCTAAAGTTGGTGAGATTCAGTTGTTATGGTTCTCACAAGGAAATCACCTAAACCCTGTTTATACTAGTTGGACGTGCATTGAAACAGAAGCAGCATTCATAGTCTAGGATGGGGAGGCAGCAGCCGTTTGGTGGGCGACTTGGCAGGAAGAAGGGGGAGACTTGTGGCATGGAAAGAGGAACATCCAAGTTTTATCTGGAGTCCAAGCTGAACTCGTCGCAATCCACGAAGCAATGGCGGATGCAAGGAACCGGGAAACAACACACATTTGTCTACGGACAGACTGTGAGATGGCTCTGAACCACATCAACAACTTCCCAAACGTACCACCAGGATTACAGGGACTAATTAGAAATGTTATAATATTAGCAATGGTCTTCACTAGAATACATGTAATGAAGGTCCCAAGAACGGTTGCAATGAATGCTAATAATCTGGCTCGTCATGTACTAGGTGGAGGTCACGTCCACCAAAATCTGATGAGGATAATATAAGGTACGACTCCTTGCTTTAAAAAAAATGTCAATCTTCAAAACAACGAAGACACAAAAAATTTAATGCGCAAGGCATAAATTAAAAGAACCTCAGAATACATCATATTCATGTGTAACTTATAAGTCTTACTACGACTGGGCTCGAGTAGAAGCATAAAATGGTAGGGAGCGACAGCGAAGCGGTTTTCGATTGGCTGAATCTGAATCCGCAGCTCTTCATCAACGAGGTTCTCAATTCCGTTGACGATTTGGTGGAGGATGCCTTTACTTTCTTCAACCAGCGAGCATCCGAGATTCTGAAAACCGACGGCTCAAATGGGTCGGAGGAGGTCGCCAAGGGTGTGGCGCTCATTCAGAATATGGTCAAGTCGAATTTGGATAAAAGGCTGAATGTTTGGGAGAAGTATTGCTCGCACCGTTGTTTCATTGTTCCCCAAGGATTTTCTTTGCCTAGATCCGATGAGACATCTGATGGTGCTTCATTGGACATTGGTGATTCAGAATTGGATTCACAGTTAGATTCATTAAGAGAGAAGCTCTCTTTGGTTGGACAGGAGTGTGCGGAGTTGAACAGTGAAATCCAGAGACCAGAGAATGAACCTGCATCCACCAATCACTCTGCTGCTTCAATTGATGAAGCATTACAGCCACATGAGAAACACTTGATGCGTGAAATGCTCCAAGAGTTGATTGAGTTGGCATCCGAATTCCGTACAAGATAGATAAAGTTGAATTTGGTAGAGCAGAGAGAGCAAACATGCAGAACGGGGAGTTAACTGAATATAACCACGGGTTGGGCGTTTCCAATGCTAAGTTCAAAGAACTTCAAGAAATGCTGGGTATCGTTAAAGCCTAGCAGATCATAGCTCCTGCTTCAAAACAACTGTTTCTGCATCAGGTTTCGTCATAACTAGCCTATGTGGCAGTGGTAATATTTGTGCAGCTTTTGTTTTCTGGTTTTGTTAAAGATGTATGAGCCTCAACATAATTACATATTATAATACTTTTGTTGTTTAAGTCCCCCACATTTTTATTCAAAAAAAAGAGAGGAACGCAGTTTCTTACCATTCTGCTCTTGCACCAACGTTTTCTAGTAAGGAGTTTAGTCCTCTTTCCATCTGTAAAGTGGTCAATGCAAGCAATACAATGAGAATCCATATGGAGCTTTGGTTTATGCCATTTCTACAAATAATCCAAGTAGATATTCTACCACGTGGAGATGCATTACTACTCTCGGAATCTACTTGGGTCATTTTAACGGACATTCGAAAAACAAAATAAATATTGCAGAAAGTTTTTGTATACATTATTCATATATTACCTTACGATACGTATCATTTGTTGGAAAGTGATTGTAAAATAAGTTGAATTTCGTCAACTTTTGGGCTTAGTTTTGAGTTGGGCTCGAACTGAATTAGAGTCAGTGGATGTCGTTTTTGGATTCTCCTCTGCGAGTACTATAAAATTGACTGTTTAAACTCTCAAAACGGATAAAGGGTGAATGAGATATGGATGCTCAAAGAGTCACTCTGAGAATGGAAACTTAGGCGGAAATTCATTCGCACGTACTAAGTGTTCTGTAATTTTTTGACTATCTAAAATGCGTTTGGATCGTGTGAAAGTCTCCAGAAAGCCCAAACCGCGTAACAAATATTCTAAGAATCACGTGTGGAATATCTGAGATTTGATACGCGGTTAATCATGATAAGGAATATGATATTCTTATCTTTCCAGAATCTATTCAAATATTTGTAAAATATTTGGTGGTTAGAGAATATTTTCTCTGATTACGGGAATCAGATCTTCCACGTATCTTCCCATAGGTTTCTTAGACATCTATAAATAGAGCCTCTATGTCAGACAGAAACCTCGCACCATTCTCAAGTTCCTCCCTACTTCTAACCTTGAGTCTTATCTTCTTTCTCTGTCTTTGTCGGTGATAGTCCTTCGGGCTTTGTGTGACTCCGAGGTAATTTTTACTTGTTAAAATTACCTTCGATGGTTTCATCCTAGGGAACGATGTCCACGACGGGACTCATTCGTTTCAAGGGCAACGAGTGTTACTCGTGACTCCATCACTTTGTGATTACTTGAAACATGATTGTTACTGTATGTTGCAAACGAAATTTGCTAGTATGCATAATTTGTTTGAAATTGTTATGCGAATTGCATGCATGATTGTAACGTAATTTTTCCACGAAATTGATTTGCTTGCATGCTGAATTTCCCAAACATATATTCCAAATATGAGATTGCATGCTGGAAATTGAGGTGCATGTCTGCGTAAATATTGATATGCTCGTCGGAATGATTAATACGCATGCTAATTGCGTAAATATGCATGCTAATGGTTTTGGTTATTTACAACAAAATCATATTGAATCGGGATCTTTTGGCTCAACTTTATCCGAGTTTTGCCGAAGGGGCAACTCCATTTTTTACCTTGAATTGGTCAAAATATGCGGACTTTCTTACTTTTCGGGGAGGATTAGAACAAAATCATATTGAGCAATTTGTTATGTATAATTGTTTAAAATATTATACTACAATATTTGATGTGTACATATATTTAACGATGAATATTTTTTGTATGTACACATTGGTGAATCCGAGTATATACGGCGGTATCTCTTGTGGAAGAAAAACTTGGCATGGAGATACAACAGGATTTGCTTGACAACATGAAAGAGTTAAGAGTTGAAACCACGGTTTTGCAAACTATGGTACGTATACACGTTAATTAAAGTGAATCATGGCATATGCTTTATATACATATATTGCTTGGATTATATTTGGTAACCATTTGCGTGAATCTGGAAGTGAACAAGACTTTGTTACAAAGAGTGTTATGTGAATAATATGTGCACATATATGTCCAGTACACTAAGGCTATCTAATTTGATAGTTAATGGATTTGGTTATATTAATCACTTGATTATGTGGGAAAATGAGTTGAGCATGTATGTTAAATTACATGGCGTAATTATGGAAATATTCTAATTCCGTGATATTCATGCTTATGAGATTAAATGTTGATATGGTAATAAATCAAAGTTGATTCTTTGCATGAATAGCTTAAAGTTAGAAAAAAAAATGTCATGAGTTTGGAATATTGAATCGAGCATTACTATTCCTTTTAATTATGAAATTACATGAAAGCAGTGCATGTGTGTTTGGAAATTATGAGACATTTAAATTTCCTAAGCCCTCAAAATGTTATAGTATTTGTTTAAATACTTGATCAAATGTTGAAATACCTATTATGCATGGTATAGTAATTTGGTTGTGTGGCTGCTCATGTTGGATAAAAGATTTAAAACCACATTTTGTATGAGAATGTGCTGCTAGTGATTCATGACTTTTATCTGCTTGGTCTGAGAATCGCATGCAATAAAATGGTAAACTTCATTTGCACTTAAACATGACATCTCTCGGCAAGAGTGTAATATATTCGTGCATGAATGAAGTATGTGACATTGGGTTATTTGATCCATGATGTATTCTCGTTCATTTAGGGACTTGATTTAGCTGCATAAACGGAAATTTTAGATCTATGATGTGTCTAAAATTGTGTTGCTTTTATATGCTATGATTATATTAATTGTTTGGGAAAGTGCCTTTTGATGCAATGAAATATTTGACAAGATTATTCCCGATAATTGGCTATCTTGATTGATCGCTTACGAGCACATGGCTCACGAGTGACAATTGTTAGATTGCACAGATAGAGCATATGGGCTCAAAGTTCGACATATTCTGGTTATTTTGTATGACCTGATAAATGTGAACATTAGGGTATTGGTTCTTGTGAATCATGGTATAAACCCTAAAGCATGAGTTATCATGACTATGCTAAAAACCTTTGATTGTTTGTAATCAAAGAATTGAGGGGAAAATCTCAAGAATTTGGTTGAGAAAACTAAGAATCCTGAGAATGGGAATCCCGAGACTTTTGGTCAAATCTCTTGATTTATGGTTGAAAAATCTAAGAATCATGAGATATGGAATCCCAAGACATTTGGTCAATTCTCTAGATTTTTGGTTGGAAAGCCTTAGAATTCTGAGATGAGGAATCCTAAGACATTTGGTCTAGGAACCCTAAGACACAAGGTTTTGAGAAACTTAACACGTGTGGGGATGTTTAATAAAACCAGCCCAATGTGGGGGGTAGACGAAAAACCTAAAAATTCAACGACCATATGAATTTTGATAGGTACTTGAGATGAAAAGTCGTCACGAGAGACTTGAATCAAGTTGTTCAAGTCGGGAGGAATTTAACTCGAACCAAAAAGGGTAAACCCGTAATTGAGTCAAGCAATGCACTCAAACTTGAGTCGAGCAATGGACTTGAATGTGTTTCGAGCATAAAGGCATTCAAATTTAATTTGAGTAGTTTGAAAGTAAAGTACAGTTGTACTGAAACTTGGGTTTAAAATGGGCATGAAATTGTGTGGAGTTGGTAAACTCACACTGCGCCCTAGTGAGAGTTAATCGAATCCTCGATTGATTGATACTACATCGGTTGTGGTATTGGTCATGCGAGGACGAACGATTAATTGAGATCGGGAAGTTTAGTTATCTCTAATCCCAAGGGAGTTGAAGGAATAAGAGAGACTTTCAAGATAAAAGGTCAATACATGAAGGTGTTTTGATTGTTGAAAGGTCTAGCCCTAAAAAGAAACTTTATGGGTAAGAACCTAGTGTTTGATTCATTATTGAACACACAGACTTTTAGTAAGTTGGGTTTGTATATTAACGAAACTACTTATGTGATGCACAGAAAACATATGAGGTTATCTGTGACCATGATGTGAATACATAGAATCCTTTGGGGGATGTGATTCACAATGTAGACATTTGCAAGGTCATTTGGTGATTGAAGGAAATTGCTAGAAATGATCAAGCGCTGTGGGGGAGCCTTTAAGTTGGCTGGCGATCTTTTAAATAAAATACCCCAAGAAGGAGGAAAATAAAGCTTCTCATAGGGCCATCCTAAAAGTTCTTTCGAATGTGTGGGTTGGCATATTGCAAATGTAGTAAAAGGAATACTTAAACAATATCTTTACTAGATATGCACAATGTTGAAGTGCTATCAATTTCTTGAAATTCACAAGAAATAATATGCAGAAACTAGAAATATATCTTGATGGAAAGTGTATTTTGTGGAAGTTTCTGTTAAAGATCCTGATTTATCTTAAATGGACTTAAGAGTCAATAGATGGAATCATTAAGGATCGGAGATAAACCAACGAAGGAAACGAGATTCCATGAAATAATTTTTGTGGAAAGTGGTGATCAATAGAGAGATTGATCTACCATGAGTGCAAATCACTAGAGTACTAGTAGATTTGAACAATTAGTAAGTATATTTGTGTACTTGATGGGTGTTCTCTAGACGTGAGAATGAGTCCAAGGGTGATGGTACTTGCTATCAAGGCTTTGTGAAAGCTAGAAGTACATCTAATGGACCTAAATGGTTATTTGGAGATTTAGATATTAAAATCTGAATAGAGCAAAATGAAAAGCTCAATGCTCCTAAATGATCCATCATGTGACCAAACTAATTGTTGTAGCCAGTGATATTAAATAAATGAGTTTGATGAAGGCAGATACGCTAAGAGACACGAAAAATGACCATGTCATTTATGTCTTTGAATTGATACTTTCTCATTGATAGTCAAATTGATACAATGATTGAGTCTTTTGAAGACATGTCGTATTCAATGGAATGACTCTAAACATTATGAGTTACCTTTTTGTAAAGGTGAGGTGTCTCTTAAGAAGAGAACTCAAGAGTCATTGATAGTCTGTTGTACTTATTAAAGTGCACATTAGACAATTCTTACAATGGATAGTAAGATGATACACGAGTTATCCAAAAATGATCGCTGGCAACAAGCTGTGTGTGAGACTCGTGGATATGGCTTGAGTTGTGTAGAGAAATGATTCTCTCTTGCTAGATTCGTAGAGGAATCTCTGTCCATTGTGTTGGACAAAAATTGGGAAAGATATACCCTAGGATGACCAAAGCACTTGTATGCTTATTGGTGTAGCGTAAAGCCATATCGATGATGGTGTGTCTTGACAGAGACACTTTACCATTGGATGACTACTCTCTACGAGAATTATCGGTGTTGACTACGTAAGGTCAATATGATAAGAGTTGTGATTCTTTGACGAAAGGATTGAATTAATTTCTTGACGAAGAAATTGAATCCAGAGTTAGTTGAGAACTCATCGAAAGGAATATGACTAAGTCCAATAAATGGTGGGTTACGTACGTGGACACCCAACCTATGTGACTGGAGATCCCAAGATCTAGGTTCAAAGGGACAACTAAACTGCAAAGACCCATCGCGATCACTATGGGGGTTTCATACCTCCTGTCTTATTCCTATGATGAAGAAACAGTGATGTGAATGGAGGTTAAGCATTAAATTGCTTTTAATGATTCAAGGCATCGAGTGTGTAGTACTGGAAAGAGTGCAATAGTTTACGGAACTGCTCTTACGCCAAGAATCACCTATGTAAGCGAGAAGTGTGGCCGCTTCGAAAGAGAATTGTAGGGACGCAATTCTTTAGAAACCTTACAGAACTAGGCGTGTGCCATGGCCTGATTAATGGACACAACCGAGGAAAGCACAAAGGCTAGGAAAGATGTCTGTGGGAAGTGCATTGTCGTTCACACAAGCGGTCGGGGAAGTTCAAGGACATCGCGTCTACTTCCTAACCAGTGGGCTAAGTGTACTCTCTCAAGGGAAAGTTCAAAGGGTGACACCTACTTATCCTATGCAGCATCTGTGCCGTCGAAATGAATCTATCACCAAGTCAAACTCCGTGTCTGGCGTGATTGTTCTGATTCTACATCAATATCTATTCATGTGGGGGATTGTTGGAAAAAGATTGTAAAATAAGTTGAATTTCGTCAACTTTTGGGCTTAGTTTTGAGTTGGGCTCGAACTGAATTAGAGTCAGTGGATGTCGTTTTTGGATTCTCCTCTGCGAGTACTATAAAATCGACTGTTTAAACTCTCAAAACGGATAAAGGGTGAATGAGATATGGATGCTCAAAGAGTCACTCTGAGAATGGAAACTTAGGCGGAAATTCATTCGCACGTACTAAGTGTTCTGTAATTTTTTGACTGTCTAAAATGTGTTTGGATCGTGTGAAAGTCTCCAGAAAGCCCAAACCGCGTAACAAATATTCTAAGAATCACGTGTAGAATATCTGAGATTTGATACGCGGTTAATCATGATAAGGAATATGATATTCTTATCTTTCCAGAATCTATTCAAATATTTGTAAAATATTTGGTGGTTAGAGAATATTTTCTCTGATTACGGGAATCAGATCTTCCACGTATCTTCCCATAGGTTTCTTAGACATCTATAAATAGAGCCTCTATGTCAGACAGAAACCTCGCACCATTCTCAAGTTCCTCCCTACTTCTAACCTTGAGTCTTATCTTCTTTCTCTGTCTTTGTCGGTGATAGTCCTTCGGGCTTTGTGTGACTCCGAGGTAATTTTTACTAGTTAAAATTACCTTCGATGGTTTTATCCTAGGGAACGATGTCCACGACGGGACTCATTCGTTTCAAGGGCAGCGAGTGTTACTCGTGACTCCATCACTTTGTGATTACTTGAAACATGATTTTATGTTTTGATTATTTGTAATTTAAGTTTTCGATTGTATGCTTGAGTAATTAATAAAAGTTTATTATTCTTGCATATATTAATTGCTCGTTCAATTTTGATATTTAATTTTCGCATGATAAAATCAATATATGTCCAACATCATTTGTATTAAAACATTCATTTATTTTAAAACTCTGGATATGAATTATGAAACTTTTCTAGGAGATTATGTATAAGTTAAGTTATAAATTGTTTATGCTTTGTTAAAACATTAATATGTTAGTCTAAAACTAGTATATGTTATAGTTTATACATACATGTGGGGCTAAAATTTGACAATTTAACATTGTCATATTAACTTTGCATTAATTACTTTACAACATATATTGTTTAAATAAAAACTCACATATGATTTTAAATTATCAATTCCTTTTATGAATAGCAAAACTTTGCCATGAGGTAGTGCATAATTTACCTTATAAATCATTTATGTTTTTGTTAAAACATGCATATGTTAGCCTACAACTTGTATACATAATAGGGGTCACATAATTTTTGTAGTTTTTCAAATATTCACATGTACTGCATTTAATACATTACAATATATACTGATTATATTAAAATACGTGTTTGTTTTAAAAAAACATGAGCAAATTTCCTTAATTTAATAAAATCAAAGAGAGGTCACAGAAAGTATTATCGGTGTGAAAGAAAAATATGTAAAGCATTCCATACTTTGTATAGAAAACATGCAAATTATGTCAATTTCAAACACGAGAGGGGGCTCTCAACATCAAAACAGAATGGAAGATAAAGTGGTCGTGACAAAAATCTTCCATTATGGAACTTACAATTACAGCAGTAATCCTATCTAAATTAACTAACAGTCTTTATACAATGAATTATCAATTATTAATCTTCAAAAGGGGATCATCTTTGAATCTTCAAGTTCAGTGTCATCTTCGTCCGAATCCTCCTTGTGTCGAAACGTCTTGTGTAGTCCAACATTTAATGTTGTCTGATTCCTTAAAATTTAAAACCAAAAAAAGTATAGATCCAACTCTTGGAAAAAGTCATACATACTGGATATTAAAAGTTGCAATATATAAGCAAACACTTACAATTTCTAATTCAAAATGATAACGAATAACAATGAAAGTAAAAGTTAAAAAAAATGAAAATAACAAGTACATACTAGATTCTAACATATGTAATATATAAGTAAACATATGCAACTCGTTATTCAAAACGTAAAACTAACCACCAATGAAAACAAAAGGTCATAGACAATGCAACTAACAAGTACACATTGAATGCTAACATGTGCAACATATAAGTAAACAAATGCAGCTCATAATTCAAAATGAACAATAAGAAAAAAAAGGTCATTCATAGTACAACTAATAAGTACACGTTGAATAATAACAGTTGTAATGTATAAGTAAACAGATGCAATTCTTAATTCAAAATGAACAACCAACAACATTTTTTTTTTAAATAGTCATACACAACACAACTAACAAGTTCACACAAGATACTAATATATGCAACATATGAGTAAACAAATGCAAATCGTTATTCGAAATGTACAACTAACAACAAATGAAAACAAAGGGTCATAGACAATACCACTAACAAGTGCACATTGAATACTAACACATGCAACATATAAGTAAATAGACGCAGTTCATAATTCAAAACGAACAATCAACAAAAAAGAGAAGAAAATAAAAGTCATTCACAAAAGGTCATAGACAGTACAACTAACAAGTACACGTTGAATACTAACATATGCAACATATTAGTAAACAGAAGCAGCTCGTAATTCAAAATGAACGATCAACAAAACAGAGAAGAAAAAAAATAGGTCATTCACATTACAACTAACAAATACACATTGGATAATAACAATTGCATCATATAAACAAACAAATGCACCTCGTAATTTCATATAGCGTAAAAGACCACCAATTCCAAAATAAGTCAAAATGCATCAATTTGCACAGTAAAAAGGTATATCCAGTGACGTTAAACATAGGGCACCACAAATTCTACAATCCTACACAGAACAAGGTTTTACATAGATCAACATTCCTCTTTTCAATCTGCTCACTAAATCAATCTGAGTAACCCCCGGTAACACACATATTTTAAGTTTAAGGCCCTTCATAGATTTTATCTTAACTCATTCTGGAGGATAACCAATCCTTGGCATCAACTCAGTGTCCATGTCCACGAGAAAATGCATCAATTCTACACAGAATGTTAGGTATAATTTGTGTAAACACTCAACAGTGATTTTATGTAAGAGACTAGTGCACAAAGGGAACAAAAGTATGGAAGTAGAAACACTCAAACTTCACTAGCATTAAACATTTCTACAACAGAGATCCAACTTTTTTTTTGCTACAATCCATTATTCATTCAAGCATCAAATTGCTACAATCCACAGAAACAAACGCAGATTCAAGCATCAAAGCCAAAAAAACACCACTATCCCCCAAAAGGCTCTTCTCTTCCTCAACATAGTTCCTACCTCTACTAGCCTGCCCTAGCTCTCTCTTTCTTTTCTCCTTCTACACGAACGACAGCTCTCTCTTCTCCCTTACCGTCTACACCCGCTCCAGCTGCTCCACCTCCTCTAACGTCGCCCTAGTCTTCAGCCTCTCCGCGTATGTCTCCTCACTCTCATATCAACCAGATGAAGGAAGAGACACTACACATATCAATTCAATAAATAAATCAATTCGTGCAAGAGGAATACATGTCGTTCTCTCCCCTCTCCACCGTGAACATCCATCAGAAAATAAAATAACACTGTGACGTAAAGGACAATCATGAAGGATATCAAAGCTGACTTTTTAACCGTTCATCACCTTAATTTTCTAGGGTTGGATGGAATCTGGTTTTGACGGTGTATTAATCGATCTCCCCGTGTGGTGATTTTGTGTAAGAGTTCAGAAGATAAAAGAGAAGGGTACCAGTATTATAAACTTTTAGATTTGAATTAAATAGGCTTGGCCCACAAACATTGATCAAATTTTAATACTTGCGAATCAGTCCCTGACCGCTTATGGACAGACTGTCTTTCCTGAGACTTTCCCTATGAACAATAAGCTAAAGCCAACATAATCGTGTGATAGCACGAGCAAGAACATTGCCGATAACAACCATCTCGCTCACTATAAATTAACATTTCAATTAACTACGTAGAAGATATAAATAGCTAACACAAAGATAATAAGAATTCTACCAGAGAAAATCATAAGTCTAACCTCAGAAGCAACCTTCCAATCAAGAACCAAGGATACTCAACAAAGGCACTCTCACAACCCTATTTATACTATGAATTGAGGCAGCTATAGACTTGAATTCATCCCAATCTCAATTTAATTTCTTTCAAATCCGTATTATGACAGGAGGCTTCTACCTCATTCATGTTCACTCTTAACTACTCATGGAGTGACAACTCACCTCTCTCCATCATCACACCTATACCGCCTACCAATTTCCAGAATTTTCATTGTGCTCGCACGACCTTTTCCCTTCCCTTTTTTTCTCCTTCCTTTCCTTTCTTCTTTAGTTTCATTTCCTTCTTGTCTCTGCATTTCTGAGTTCTCGGATTTAGGGGTCCAGCTTTCGTTTAAAGTTTCTTGGCTTTTGGGCTGAATTGGTTGAAGCCCAAACTTTTGTTATAATTACAAAACTGAATGACCCATTTGTTTCTTTTCTTCTTTTGTTTTTCTTAATTAATTATTATTTACTTTATTAATGTTATTATTTTATTTTATTATTTTATATTATTTCAAAATATTTTTAATAAATTTATAACTTAAATATAATTTTAAAATAAAGTAATATTCTATTACATAAGAACTATTATAATATTTAAGGTATATTTGATGAGACGTCAAATGCATATATTTTTCAAAGTATTTAACATCTCTTTTGTTAATTTTTTTTGTTGTAAGATTGCTAGATTTAGGTAGGTTTACATCATAAAGGGTTTAGATGATCAATTTTGGTTTTCATAACTAAATCCTTCATTTTGTCTAATGAATTTTTGGTCCTTACAAGCATCTAGATTCCTTCTTGTAAGCTTAATTTGTAGATCGCTCATGAGCACTTATGAGTGGTTTAGTGAAAGCCAATCGAAAGGATAGTAGAATATGGAAGGTCACTCATAAAGTGGTAGAAGATAAAGTGAAGAAAGGAGAGAAAAGAAAAGGGTGAAGAATGATATATGTTTTGAAGCAGAGTTATGAGAATTATCTGGGAAGAATCAGCCTCCAAGGGTGGTACCATTGGATTTTTCTTCTCGAGTACTATAAAATCGAAGAACTCCCAAAATGATCAACGGCCCGGAGGAAGCAAAACAAAACTGGACTTTTTTGTGATGCTGCTCGCGAAATGTCGACCTGAGAGCTCACAATTTTCACAAAATTCCTGGGAGCAATTTGTACTTGGGAGCAATTGATTCAGGCTTCTAAGCCATGTCTTCAGAATTCTTTCTATCTATTTATTGCTTTTGCTATTGTGCATTTATTGAGTTTTGGATGTGGATTGTTAATGGCATCAATGTTGTTGGTTGATTGAGTATATGAATTACTTGTATGATTGTTTGTTAGGGTTTGGAGAAAGTATCTAAGTTTCCCCTCTTTTAATATGAAATTCAAGAGCATGAGTTAGAGCTTCTAATGATGTTAATGTGTTGATAATTCCTAGATGAATGTGATAATGTCGAACTCTTTGTCATGTTTGTTTATTGTAGAAAATAGGAGAGGTCCATGAGCGTCTAACGTTCTTGACTAATCTTGTGTAAATGTATGAATTGGTTCAATGCTTAGACATAGTATAGTGTTTATAAGTGTTACCAAACTTGTTAATTCTTATTGCTCAACGCCATTAATAGGATACTTTTAGCCGTTTATCGACTAAAGGAGTCATTAGTGATCTTTGACAAGAGATGTCGAATTCACTCTTACAAACTACTATTTAATAAGGATAGAAGATTTATCTTCACAACAAGTAGTTAAAGTAATGAATAGGTTATCGATTCAAGGATAGATAAGAGGTTTGGAAGGGGAAATCAATTGCCCCCAAGGCTTTGTCTTTTGTTGTTTTAAACCCATTTTCTTAATTTGTTTGCATGATCAGCATAGTTACTTGATTTTGCTAGTTGTCTTGTCTTTAAATTCATAACTTAGTACCAAAACCCCCACTTTTACTTGCTTTTATGTGTGTATATATATATATATATATATATATATATATATATATATACTTCTAGTCTAATATTAACCTTACATGTTTAAACCCTTAGAAAGATCTCTCTTCTTTGTGGATGACCCCGACTTGCCATTATCTACTTACTTGTGGATAAGCAGCATTTAGGGCTTAAAAATATTAACTTTGAAAGGTACGGCGACGACCTCCCAATATTCGATATTCTATTACACATTATTAATTATGTATCTTTATTTTGATGTGTTACGTACTGTCCTACTTGCTTCTAGGGCCGGGGTCTTACAATCCATATGCCTTACACTTTGACTTCAAGGCCACAAGCAACAGAGCGGAGTACGAAGCACTGAGTACAGGCATTCGAATAGCCAAAAACTTGGGAGTTCGAAGGCCAGAAATATTCAGTAATTTCCAAATTGTGGTCCACCAAGTCTAAGGGGAATATTAGGCTAGGGAAAGAAGCTTGCAGCATTTTTGGAAGTGGTGCCCCTCCTCGAACATTTCCACTATTACACCCTCACTCAAGCCCCTCGAGAGAAAAACCACAAGACTGACACCCTGAGCAAGTTTGCTTCACCGGACGTCGATTTACAATCCCAAGGGCACTTAGTGGTGGAAACACTGAGTGAACGTAGCTTCAAAGAAGAAACAATGGTGATGATGGTGGAAGAACGAAATTTGTGGATAACGCCTATTATGAGCTACCTTCGAGATGGTACTCTTCCAAAAAATGCCATCGAAGCAAGTAAAGTTAGGCTAAAAGCACCCAAATATGTGATCCACGAAGATGTGCTCCACGAAGATGTGCTCTATCGGCAAGGTTATCTGCAACCGCTTCTTCGATGCGTAGGCCCCACAAAGCTGACTATCTGATTCACGAGACTCATGTAAGAGCCTGCGAAAGTCACCAAGGGGCTCGATCAAAAGCTAAGAAACTCCTCCTGGCTGGATACTAATGGCCAAAGATGTTCGATGAGGTTAACAAGCACATCCAAGTCTTCCATCAATACCAAAGGCATGCGCCAATCACCCATGTCCCCAAAGAAGAAATGAACATAAATAGATATTGGCCATTTGCAAATGGGGGATCAATCTAGTGGGCCCTTTCCAGGAATCCCCGGGGCACTTTCGAAACCTGATCGTGGCTGTGGACTACTTTACAAAGCGGATTGAGGCCGAAGCCCTAACCGGCATAAAGGGAAATCGGTGGTCAGTTTTTGCTGGAAGAATATCATTTATCATTTTGGGATCCCTCAAACCATCATAACTGACAATGGTGCCCAGTTTGTCAATGACCTATTTAAAAGCTGGTGTAAATAATATAAGATCCATCAGAAAGTCACCAACATTTACCACCCCCAAGCTAATGGGCAGGTGGAGGTAAAAAATTGGGTTGAGGCTTGAGGGGCAGGTAGGAATTGGATTAATGAGTTTCCCAGCGTGCTTTGGTTGTATCGAACAACATAATCATCTGTCACGGGTGAAACCCTGTACAGTTTGGTCTATGGTTCGAAGGCGGTTAGTTTTGCAGATATAAGGTTGCCAACTTTCCGAAGGTTTTCCATAAGAAATGAAAACCAGGAGGTCAAAGATGAGCAGCACCTCTTGGATTTGGACCTTCTCAAAGGAAAAAGAGAGAAGACATCCCTCCACGAAGCCAAGGTCAAAGAAATGATCAAGGGATATCATGACCAGAGGGTCCAAAAAATCCATTTTTCTCGGGAGACCTCGTAATGAGGAGAAATGATAAAAGCCAAAGGGAGCCAGAAGAGAAACTATCAGCAAATTGGGAATGACCCTACCGATTCGTTGAAGCCGGACCCGGATGCAGTTACATGCTAGAAACCCCCCAAGGTGAGTGATTCCACGCAGATGGAACGTTTCCAACCTTAGGAGGTACTATTCCCCTAAATCTCAATAGACTTGGTGAGGCCAGAAAATAGCCCAACCCCAAAGTAGCTATGGGTCGAATGACACCTTCGACGAAATAGTGATGTAAGTCGACAGGGTTCCTTTGTTTTTGTTCACTATCTATTGAAGTGTGTTTCTTATAATTACTTCTTGTTCTCGTTAAGAACTAAAACATGCCCTGTCATGAAGGAACAAAAATCTCCCATTCTCCTCAAATTGGAGCATTAAACATTCGAAGGGCTGCCACAGCCCATCGAGCACTTTTGGGTCAAAGTCCCCTTAACGCATGTGAAGTGCTCAAGGTAAAAACCTTGCAAACATTCGAAGGGCCACCACAACCCATCGAGCGCCTTGGGGGGAAAATCCCCTTAATGCGTGTAAAGTGCCTAAGGTAAAAACCGTGCCACCATAGATCATCGAGCATTTTGGGGTTGAAATCCCCTCAATGCATATAAAGCGTCCAAGGTAAAAACCTTGCAAACATTCGAAGGGCCACTACAGCCCATCGCTCGCTTTAGAGGCTAAAATCCCTTTAACACATGTAAGGGTCAAGGATAAAAACCTTGCAATCGAAAGGCCCCCGTGGCCTATCAAACATTTAGGGTTAAAATTTCCTCTTTTACATGTATAAAAATGCCTTAGAGTGAAAAGGAAGAGTTGAAATACTTAACTAAATTAGAAAGGGTTAATTCTCTTATGAAAAGTTAAATTGCTCAAAAGAGAATAAGGTGTAAAGAAATTTTATTTATACAAAACGCCATAATGGCTTACAAGTAAAATGATAAATTTACAACATACAACGACTATCTATAAACAACTAAAGAAAACCTATCTTGAGGAATGTGAGATCTTTATTCTTCTAAGTCTCTAGCTCCTGGCATTTGGGAAGAGCTCGAAGGCCCGCTGGGTAAACCTCAAGATCTCTTCACTAAGGGTGCATTCTCGGTGTCTCCTCCCCCAGCATTGGAGGGGGAAACTCGGCTTCTGCTACCTGGAATGCCACCCCTCTACTGGACGAAGGCCCTCCGGCTGAAGCAAGGCTGCCCCTCCCTCGATAAGAGGCACTGGCCTGATTACCTGCTTGACTAGCCCTCATAACAGGAGCGCTGAGAGGTATGGATCCAAAATTAGAGGTCGCTACTGGGGTGGCATTTGTTTGTTGGGCAGGGATCCTAGAATAGTGACTTAAGCGAGTGAAGACAAAGCCTCCCCTTGTGCGAGAAGTCCCGGGGGGTTACCCTCCATGGGGCCTAGAACCCCACTTCTTTTTGGAATAGAATGGGAATTCGAAGCCTCGCTCCTATCCTTGTTTTCCTTTCATAACTCGCTAAGCCACCACTTAGTGTCCCGATAGGCCTCACTGTACTTGGGATCCTCCATAATATGTTTCATCTCTATGATGTTGATGGTCTCTTGAAGAAACACTTCAAAATCTTCAATTAAATTTGCCTCGACAGAGCCAAGTCGGAGACCGTACGCCTGAAGACTATTAGTGGTCGTTGTATAAGTTTGATGTAACTCAACATAGTCCCTCTCAAAATTTTCCTTGTCCCTATATGTAGCTATGAATAGCATTTTTTTCTTCTCAACCGCCCGCTACAAGGAGGGAACTAAACATTGGTACTCACGGTTCCATTTTTCCACTCCTCCTGCTTGGCGCTGGCCGTTCGAAGGGACGCATGGACCAGATCCATATTTTCCCGATGCACTTGGACCTCACGATGGTAATGCTCGATGATCTCATTAGGCTAAGAAGAGAAACCCCCCCCCCCAAGAAGCCCAAAAAGCTTTAGCTGCGGCGATGCACTCATGCATCAAACTAAACCCCGACTTTGGTGGTAACCTCTTCAAGGATCTCGTTGTGCCGAGATTCGAGGAGGCGATAGTCCTCTGAGAGCCCATCCTAGCCACAACAAGAAGTTCCATTTCCTCCCTCGAATGGTTAAGAGCATCGATGAGTTCTTTTTGTCTCTCATGAAGACCGTTACGCCATAGGCTAAGCTCCTTATAGGCAGCTTGGAGCTCTTCTTCGAGCCTGATGAATTTATACCAGAATCGAGAGGCTTCAATTTGGTGCTCCCACGCCTACTCTTCATTCCAGTGATACCATTCATTCATGACTTGGAAAAAGAAGTAAAAAATGGTACCCCTTTGTAGTTAGGGAGGGGGGGTAGGGCACAAAATCTAGAATCTACAAGTGACAAAAAACAAAAACGCATAAGTAAAGAAATAAAAAATTTCATTAATAGTAGAAAAAGGAGTACATCAAAGCCCTAATGAAAATAATTCATACATTTTCCCTTTCCACTATGCTAGGCCTTGAATGGGTAGAATTTGAAGAAGATGTCCTGCATCGAGGCCTCGGCTGAGTGAAGGGGTTCAGCCGGCTCCACTCATCGTCCTCGTCCACATCCAGATTTTGGATCTCCTCCATAGAAAAGAGCTTGTCAGAGGCTTTTAGATCTCGAGCAATGGGAGTTTGATACCCCCATCCTGGATGGACTTCCACCAAAGATGGTCCAGCTGTTGCGGCTCAAAATTATTTTTGTGGACATCTACCATTGTAGCATATTCCGAAGTTAGGTCCTTGTAGATGGAATGGGCAAGATTGTTCTGAGTGATCCCCACCAAGACTCCAGAGAGGGATGAGAAGAGGTCTTGAAAACTCCTTGGTCTTCACAAGTTTTTGGTGTAGGCCTCGAAGATAGAGGCCTGCCCTTTGGCGGAGTAAAGACTAGCCAGCTTAGCATTTTCCCTGGTCAGGGCTTGGACGGACATCTGGGCCTCTGACAACTTCTCCTCAAGCTCCTTCAAACGCTCACCATGCTTGGATCCCACCTTCTTCAATTCCTCCCCATGCTAGGAGGCTACTTTCTTCAATTCCTCCTCACGCTGGTAGGTTATCCTCTTCTGTTCATCCTCATGTTGGGAGGCCACTCTCTATAACTCCTCCTTATGATCGAAGGCAGAATTTTTGAGCTCTCCTTCGAGCTGATTCACTTGGCCTCATGGGCTTTCTTCAAGTTTCCAACCTTGGTCACAGCCTCTTGAGCTTCCCTGGCCTTTGCCAAGAGGGTCCGGTGGACAGAGTCCAGAGAGGTTGCGGAGGTGGCCACCTCCGAAAGAGAAGCAAGGGTCAAGAATTTGGATGGGGTGGTTCGAGAACCGGTTGCTAATGGTCAAGATCAGTGGCGGTTCTAGAAAAAATATTGAGAGGGTGCTAGCAAGAATAACGAATACATTCAATAAAAAATATATATGTAATAAAAATGTTGATCAACAAAACTTCAAATATAAGTTTAAGTAAATATCGCATAACTAACTTATAAAACAAGCATAGATAATTGAATTTTTTGAGTTTTCATCTGGTGAAATCGTTGTAGAATTTGTTCATTTTCCAATTTGATGAACAACACTTTTTCAATATACACAACTAAACTATCATTCAATCATTCATCCACCATTTCATTACGCGAAGCAGACTTGACTATCTTCATTCCAGAGAAAGCCCTATTGACTGAAATACTCATATAATTTTTAAATAATAGTTTCAAAAACTAAAGCATAAATGATGAAAGTTAAAAGGGCAAAATACTGATATGACCCTATGTTTTGGAGGTTTGTGCTAATATGACCCTGTGAAGTTGAAAAGTGTTATTGTAGCCCTATGTTTTGCATCAGAAGTGCCGATATAACCCTGTGGCACTATTCCGGCATTGACTTAGTAATTTCTGGCATTGACCAAATCTAAAATGACTAAATTATCCCTAGTCTTAAACCTAATAATAAATGACTAAAATACCCCTACATTCTTCTTCTTCATCATCATTGTTCCGCCACCACCTCTGCTGCACCACCACCTCCACCGCCGCTTCACCACCTCCACCGCCCACCACCGCCGGAATCTGGATTTCCACATTCCTTACAAATGACAAAAATTATCCACAGAAATTCTTAACCCAGGAGAAATTCTTAACTACTTAGCACATCAATGAAAAATCCCAAGTTTCACCTCTAAATCCAATTCACCCCAAGAATACGGTCTCAATACAGCCCTCAAAACCCCATTTTTTCATTGCCCAGATTGCCCAACACTTCAAGAACAGCTATAAACCAGAGTCATGTTAAAAATGGAAGCAGAGAATAGCTAATTACCAACACGATAGCTAATTTGAACCTTTAGGGTTTAGGGTTTAGGCTCCGAAGAGGCATCCGGCCATCGTGAACCTTATTTCTGGCTTGGAGGAGCCAAAAACAATTGCACTTCGGCATCCGAATAAGAACCCAGAAACAGGCCGGCCGGGTTCCATAGTTACGAACCCGACCACAGCTATCAAGTGATGCTTCCAAGACCCGTGAATATATCAAGTAAGCCAGCCAAGAAAAAGAGATTTTCTAACCTTGATGTTCTTCAAATCTCCAGACCCACGCCACCCGATGCCTCTTCGGAGAAGCTCGAGAAGAAGAAGATCTGAGAAGATCCGGATGAATCCGACCCAAGCTAATGGCGGATTTTAGGTTGGAGGCTAGTGGAGGAAGAAGAAAAGAGCATAAGAGGAAGAAGAAAAGATGAGGAAGAAGAAAAGAGCAGAAGAGGAAGAAGAAAAGAGCAGAAGAGGAAGAAGAAGAAGAAGAAAAGACTTCTGAGGGCAGAAAAGCGGAAGAAGAAGAAACGAGCAGAAGACGAGGAAGAAAAGAGGAGGAAGAAGAAAAGAGCAGAAGATTCTGAGGGCATAATTGTCTTTTACCCTTTTTTATTTTTTACTTTTAAAAAAATAGGGGTATAATAGTCATTTCAAGTATTTCCAGCCAAATTCAGGTCTCCAGGGTTATATTAGCACATTTTAGCAAAACACAGGGTTACAATAGCACTTTTCAACTTCACATGGTCATATTAGCACAAACCCTCAAAACATAGGGTCATATGAGCACTTGACTCAAGTTAAAATCCTATAATTAATTTGCATCATATATTAATGAAAAAACAAGAACACGTATTTAAAATATTTAATGACATGAGTTTTGGAGATAAAAAGGAAAAATAAAAAATGATACTTTTTCACCAGCTTCTTGGCAAAAGGCGATCACCGCTCGCCCTCAGCAGCCCATACCAGCCCACACCCAGGCCATCGTATGAGATGTAAATCACGGTAGCCCAGCGCCAGGACCCATGGGCTTGGCATTGCCTCGGTGCGCACAAGGGAGCACTTGCAAAGCAAGCACTCCCCACACTGCCGCTGCCGAGGATCGAACCTGGGAACACTAGCAATCCCACCCATGTTTCACCAGCTTCTTGAAGATTTTGTTTGTTGGTTTGAAGATGTCAGAAAATCAGAGAGAATCTACAGTAAAATATCTTACTTCCGATTCAAAGTTAAATTCTGAATTAAAAGAAAAACGACAAAGGAAAATTTCAATATTGAATGATTCTCAAAAACTTTTAAAAGAAAATCTCTGATTGGAAGCTCTATTTAATGCTTAATATATGAGTATTGTGTGTGCACGATCAATTTAAAATAGACCTTATTTTAAAGGGTAATATGCAAATATAACTCTATATGTTGGAGAGAGTGTAAATATATCTTACTTCCGATTCAAAGTTAAATTCTGAATTAAAAGAAAACGACAAAGGAAAATTTCAATATTGAATGATTCAAAAATTTTTAAAAGAAAATCTCTTATTGGAAGCTCTATTTAATGCTTAATATATGAGTATTGTGTGTGCACGTTCAATTTAAAATAGACCTTATTTTAAAGGGTAATATGCAAATATAACCCTATATGTTGGAAAAAGTGTAAATATAATTTTGAGTTGTTTTTTAGTGCAAATATAACCATAACTATTATACATATGTGCAAATATAACCCTAAAGTCATTATTTCCAGCATTGACTGACCAGGATTATATTTGCACTTTCAATTATCGCAGGGTTATATCTACACTTTCATTATTGCAGGGTTATATCTGCATTTTCATCAATTATATAGGATTATATATGCACTTTTCTCTATTTTAAAAGAAATTGCACCATTTCTTTACTGTACGTGCCCACTTTTTTGTTCAATTCCTTAAAGGAATTTGGTAATTTTTATTTATAATTTAAGCTTAAGTGGTCAACTTGGCAGAAAATAGTATGTTGGGGATTTAGTAGGATAGGGTGATAGTCCAAAAGCATTTTAACAACTGTCAAATAGTTTAAGGAAAAAAAAAGAAATTAAAAATAAAAAATTATCTTTAACTTTCCATTTTATATACATTTATCAAGATATTATTAGACTATTATCCAAACCTACTAAATGCCCTAAGATACAAAATTTTCTCGTACATTTGACCACTCATTTATTTTATAGTATTCAATATGGCAGCTTTTGTTTTCAAAAAGCTGCGTCTTCTTCACTTCCTCTATAACTCTGCTGCTGCACTTCCTCCACCTCCGGCGGACCATTTTTAAAACTTTAGTTTTCAGATCTAATATATTATTGTCTCCAAATCTAAGCACTTTACCGAGCAGAGGTTAATTTTCTTCGAAAAAATTTAACGGGTGCCTAAGAGAAAATATTTGAATCTACCTTCTTGTATGCTGGAGTTGAGGTGGTGTTCCCGCCCCTCCCTGAATCCGCCCCTTGTCAAGATCCCCCCAATTTTTGTCCCCCCATTCTCCACGGCCTTGCTTAGGAAAAATAGTATAGGGACCTAAACAATTTGTAGTCTGGGGTGATTCCTAGGCTAAGGCAATGAGTCATGAACGCCATAACATAAAGTATGACGTTCGAATGGAGTTGGACCAAACTTACTTGGTGCTCCTTAAGAAGATGAGAGAGCATGGGGCAGGGGAAAGCAAAGCCCAAATTTAAAGTGGGGCTCGTTAACAGTGCACCTACCAGGCCTCGTATTCCTAGGGTTTTCATCTTCTCGAAGGACCTTCAATCTCAGGTCCTCAGGAACCCTAATTACATACAGAAGGGTCGACATCAGGTGGGATATCTCCTTAGGGGTTAGGTGGGGGGCTTTTGAGCTCGGGGGTTAAGATTTTTTCAAAAATAAGTGGGCGGCCCCCCTCATCCTTCTGGATGGTGGCTTCCCTCGGAATCCTCTCCTTCAATACCACCCATTTCCGGCAATAGCCTGGAGGCGGCACTGGAAAGCACACCGGATTCCCTCTATCTCCCCTGCCAGACAAAATAGGGCCGATGGCCGATGATGAGACATCGCTGGAATCTTGAAGGCATGAATTTTGCAACTTTGCCGGTAGAAGAAACGACTAGAAAATAGGCCGGAATCGAGTTCTTTCCCCCCAGTGGTGTTTGCGACATCTTACAAAGATAAAGAAAGGATTGAGTAAGGGTAAGCTTACTGGTTCTTAGCCGGAGTTCTCTGAAAATGACAGCGAGAGAGGATAAGTGCTCTGGGTTGCTCTAAATAAAAGAGAGAGTTTGAAAATTGAAAACAAATTTAGGTGAAAGGGAATTTAAGGCGTAGAAAGACGTCTTATATAGAGAGATTATATAGAGAGAGGAAAAAGGTAAAGATTATCTCGGGCCGCCAAATAGTAAGTGAATATGTGGGTAAATGGGCCACGTGGGTGAGAAATCCCAGGCATTCATTAATGGAGAAGTGGCGCGCGTGAAATCCAACCTGGACCTCACACGCGCAAAGGTATGAGTGAGTATCACACCTCATGACCTTTCCACTTCTCACACTGGAGCCCTCTCGAGAAGAAAGAGATTGCACTCCCCCATATTCCTTACTATGAAGGACCGAAGGCCCCGTGTCAAATAAATGGGGCCGGAGCCAGGACCTCGGACTCTAACACAGATTAGAAAACTGGGGGCTATACCCCCCTCTTCCTTACTATTGAGGCTCGAAGGTCCCATGTAAAATAAACGAGGTAGGAGCCAGGCCCTTATTCTCTAATTTATATTAGAAAGCTGAGGGTCGAACCCCCTAACAAATTAATCCGCCCGAAGAACAAATTCAAAGCTAACCTGGAAAATCTCGAAACTACCCCAGGAACAAACCCCGAAAGCATTGTGGGGGCCCAAATCGCACCCCTGAAGCAGTGCGGGCCTCGAGAGTTGCACCCCTGCTTAACAGTGAACTCAAAGCAACCTCATCAAAGGGCGAATCACCAAATACGTAGGGACAGACCCAAATTTGAACCCGGGGCCTTGGGAAGAATTCAAAGGCAAAACCCTTAACTTTCCAGGGGATTATTGATAATGTGTAAATTAGTGTTGGGCCCAAGTTCCTAGTCTAGCCGACCCAAGGCTCCTACTTTACCCCTTGGGTAATACCTTTTGGGTCAGCCCGAGGGAGAAGTACTTGCTTCATAAGTAAACAAAATAGTTGTCCTACTTTCCAACATATATAAAGGCTAAAGGTAACCCTACAAACTCAACTATTCATTCCTAATTACAATACAACTTGATGACTTGATCGTCGGAGCATGTTCCCCCCGAAAACCTCTGGGGCTTTGTCTTGCAAATTCAGGCCACCACGATGGCGCACACGACGGCGGTAAACTAGGGCACATCAGCTGGTTCCCTCCATAGACAACAGTCATCCAAAATAGTATGTTCCCATATTTGTCCCTCATTACACACATTATCAGCTGATCTGTTTCCTTCATCTTTGTCACCTCCACTCTATTCATATCCCATAACACCCAAATTATTCCATTTGGATGTGAAGACTATTATCTTCATACCTCCAACATCCTCCAAATTGTTTTTTATTTTTTTCTGAATTATCCTTCTTCACCCTTGTTTCAACAAAAATATCAATCATTGTGTTCATGCCTCAGAGATGGGAGCTAATCTCTCTTTGTTTTGTTGTGTTATTCAACCCCCTCACGTTCCATGAGATTATCATGGAACATGGTCATACTTTTCTAAAGGATCCTCCCAAATTCCCAGAGTTGTATCCATTTCCACCACTATAATTCTTGTGCTAGGTTCAACTATAGTTGCCTTCTAAGATTTACTGCTTTCACCACTATTGTTTTCTAGCACCCTCTTTCCATTTACTCTTTGGCACCACAACAGTCCAATCCTCTTTCCATTTACTCTTTGGCACCACAACAGTCCAATCCTCTTTCTCCTGTGTAATTTTCCCTTCTATTTTCTCAGTCTGATTTTCCTCAACAAGTGTTTCCATAATCTTTTTTCTTTGGTTTTCAGACTTGTAACACTTTCAGCCTCTCATCAGTTTCTCTGCATTATGTCCTCCCTGCTGACATTTTTCACAGTATGGAGGTTTCCCTTCAATCACAATCCCCTGATTAATTTTTCTGCCCTTCAAATCTTTGATAGTAACCTCCTTCCTTTTTGAGATATCCACTTCCACTAGGATCCTAGTGTAGGACACCCTGAGTTTGTTTGCAGTACATTTGTCTGTAAACCACGGTTTTCCTAAGACACCCCTTATTTTGCCCAAGCTTGTTGGCCTCCACAAGTGCAGTAGTGGATTAGGAAGGTTAACCCTAACAGGTAATAATCTCACCATATAATCTTTTAATGAGAAATTGGGTTTCCATAACTGCAAAAACATTAGCATGCTATATATGATACCTTCTCAGTACCTCATCTTTATCAGCAACTCTTTTAAACCTAAGGATAAAGTATCCTTCATCATTATACAGTAACTCAGGAGCACTAACAAAGTTCCAGAACATCACAACAAACCTTCTCACAACATTCATTGTCAGATTTCCCCCACAGACACACATGATCAGGGAACTACTCCAGTATTCTAACTCATCCTTCACATCATCTTGTTCAATTTTTATCTCCACTTCACCATTCACAATTTTAGGGGCAATATATTCAATTCGCATACCATTAAATTGAATCCGGTTACCATTAGTTATATCAACCCAAAGCTTTTCCCCTCCCCAATTTCATTTTTGGTCCCACGCATAGCATCTGTTTCAGTATTCAAATTCGCATAACTAACCTTCTCCACCGTGCCTTCTGAGTTGATCTTTTTTCCTTTCGTTCTCCTTCATCAAATCAGTCTCTGCAATACCCTTCGTGCTGTGTAACTCGAACCCATCACTCTTCCTTGCTTCCTCATCCTCTTTTTTCAGATTAGTCGCAACGATACTCTCCTCCCATATCGTCTTTGCCCACTCACTGGAGAGCTGCACCGCCTTCTTCTGCGGTCGGCCATGGCCCCGCTTCATGGTTGTCATGAATTGCACGTTTAGTGTGTGTTTTTTGCCCACACCTGATCTCTCTATATTGATTATATATTAGAAATAAGTAGAGAATAATTGAAAAAATTGTTGAAACTGAAACTGAATGGAGAATCAAAACAAAATAAGTAGTAATCAAAATATTCATCGTTAATAATAAAAAGCTGACAATCAAATAGAAATAATACAAAACAATAAGTGCAATAAAAAATACAATGTATATTGTGACTTGGGTTTAGGTATTCCCTCCGTTCCGCTATATATGTAACACTTTTTTTGTTGTTCTTTTTTTATATTGACATGCTATCTTTTCTAGGTAAGATTTTCAAATTTTATTTATTTATTTCTTTTCTAAACTAAATTTATTCGCTCATTTCATTCATCACAGATCCTAGTGAAAAATTAATGAGAAAGTCTCAGGAAAGACGGCATGTCTCTGAACTTATGGACAGTCTGACCTTAAATATTGTCATTTTTTATAAGACTAAATTAATGTTTTGGTCCCCTGCATATTATGCAATACCTTCTTTTGGTCCCCAAAGCCAATACTGCATTTGTTCAGCAATTAACATATAGAAAATGATTTATTTGGTCCCCAAAGGTGATTTTCAGGTAAACCAAAATTATTTTCCGATATAACTAGGGGTATTTTCATAATATTACTAATTAAAAATATTTTCAGTTAAAAAAATATTTTCCCTTTCTTTCCCCCTTGAACTGCATTTTCTCTGGGGAGCTCAACAATTGTCGCCAGAAACAAATGAAACAGCGAGGGGTAATTTTCGGTGAGGGTTCCAGACTGGAACTTCGCTGGACGGGTGATGCTAGGAGCCTCGTCGGACTGGAGCTTTGGCAGCGAGGATACTAGCTTAGCGCTGTTTAGCCTGAACAGGTAATGTATGGCACAGCTTCCTCTCGGTCGGGTGGAGTTGGACGGCAGTGTAGGAGTGAACTCGCCGAGGGCTCGCTGAGAATTGAAGCTCTAGCGGAGGAGCTGGTGCGGCTGAGGGGTGGCGCCAAAAACTCTATTGGCGCAGATCTAGACAGTGGAGACCTGGGGAAGATCTGGACGGTGGTGACCGGGGCTGAGGGGTGGTGCCGACGTGGACGGTACCCTTTTTTTTATTGTGATGAACTATGATGAAGAAGACGAGACGCTGCCCATTTTTATTTCTTTTTTTTGTTTCTTCATTAAACGAAATGATGTCGCTTTTGTATAAGTGAAACAACGTTGTTTTGTTTAATGAAGAAACAAAAAAAATCAATATATGGGCTTAAAAAGATTTTGGCCCAAATACTCATCTTCTTCCTCCATAAACCTTATTCTCTTTCTCCTGTTTGCGTTGCCGTTTGCCTTCGTTGCGCCTCCGTCCGCCATCTGCCTTCGTTGGGCTGTTGTACAGCGTATGCCCTCGTTGCGCCGCCATACATGAATTCTGAGGAATTCAAGATTCACTCTAGTTCATAATGTTTTCCCTTCACAATATCTATTCTTGATTCATTTTTCACGTTCTGCAGAAGGATTTTTTTGCAGAAGTTCTCACCTATCACCAATCAAAGTCCTCACCAATCAAAGTCGCAGTATCCACAGAAGGAATTTTTGTGACAAGGCTTCATTTTTCACGTTCAATCAGTTCACTTTGCTCTATCAGGAGGGGCCGGAGAACCAACAATGATGGCGGCGGAAGCTTTCTTCATCGAGATACTTCCGGCGGAAATGGGGAAGAAGAAAGAGAGAAAGGTTTTTTAATTGGTATTTTTTAACTTATGGGTATAATGGTCATTTTACAGGTTTTGACCAATTTTACTGTTGACTTTACCTTAAAACCATCTTGGAGACCAAACAAATCAATTTTCGTCTGTTAATTGTTGAACATACACGGTATTGGCCTTGGAGACCAAAAGAATGTATTTCATAATATGTAGGAGACCAAAAAAAATAATTTAGTCTTTTTTATAAAGTTTAAACATGGTATTTTAAAATTTAAAACTTGTAATAATATGTATTCAAATGTGAAAATATAAAAAATATTTAATAAAAAAACTAATTTCAAAGTTTCTAAATTTAGTATGTAATTTAACAAATGGAGTGTATAAAGTAAAAAAAAAGTGGCTTATCCATAAACTTATGGACATGCTCAAAATTAAGTATATCAAATACTATGGAAGGAGGAAGTATAAAAGAGTGGGTCTCCTGACAGACAGTCTGCCCATAAACCTATGGACATGCTACTTATTTTTTACCGTATATATTGCATTTTGTTAAATGGAAAAGTGTTGGGAAAGACAGTCTTTCCATAGACTTATGGAAAGACGGAGTATAATTAGAATAATAAAAAGTAAAATGTCTTAGTTGCATTATTAAAAATTTATTATGCCCCTACGAATCTCTACATGCAATTCCATCACTTCGGGAAGGAAAGAGAAGGCCTTTGCTTTATCTGCTTCTTCCTCTTCCTTCTCAAGAATTTGTCGATATTTCCGCCTATTGCACGGTTTAGAGAGCACTTGTATATGTGATGCAAGTGAACGTGTACGAAAAAGTTGTCGTAAAGTTTCGCTGTTCGTTCCGTCGTTGACCCTATCTATGTTTCTATGATGGCCCAAGAACACGCTTATTCACGTGTAGTAGTTATAAAGTTTATAACTCGATTCATGCAACCCAAAAATTTTATCTTCATTTCTTCTAATTTGCACTTTAAACCTTGGTCTTTCCATAGCTTATGGAAAGACCGTCTTTCAAGAGATGGACTCTTCTTAAATTACATACAAAATTTAGAATTTTTAAAAATATTTTTTTATATCATGTATTTTTATATTTTCACCTCCAAATACATATTTTTACTTCTTTTAACTTATAAAATATAATATTTAAATTTTATAAAAAAAATTACAATATTTAAGGTAAATGCTCCTATGGACTGTCAATAAAATGCCACCTTTCACGAGACTTTCGCAGTATAAGAAATTGAGAAAATCACCAAAAGTTAGGAAGTTGCGAATTCGGCATTGTTTGGACTTTAGAACCCATTTGATTGAATAGGTTTTAAAACGTCCAACCCACTTTGATTACTCTTCTGGGCTTCAGACGTGTTTGGATTGTCATATTCGACCATTTCTCATACGGTTTTTTTAACGAGTGCCCATGACCACTCGTTAATAACTTCAGATTCCATAAAAAATTGTGTTATTAAATGTAAATTCATCGAAAATTGTGTTATTAAATGCAGATAGAGTTAATAATTATAAGTATGAAGTGTAAGTTTTTGAGGGATGTCATTAATCATTAATTCTATTTGCATTTAATAACACAGTTTTCAATGGAATCTGAAGTTAACGAGTGCCCATGGGCAATCGTTAGAAAAATCGTTTCTCATAACAAGCCTTAAAAAAGAACCTTGCATCTCGACAACGTATATATTCCATTCCATGTGTTTCCTCGGTCACTCTTTAATTTTTTGAAGGTTAAAACTGTCTTATTTTGCCGTAAAACTTTATTGATGTATTAATTGAAAAAGTTTTAAGAAAACTAGTATGTTCCTAAGCTTATGGATATCCCACTGTACTTTTTATTTTAAATGTTGTAATTGTTTATAAAGTTTAAATATTATATTTTAAATGTTGAACAAGTAATAATGTGTATTTAAATGTGAAATAATAATACTATATAATATAAAAAAATATTTTAAATTTCTAATTTAGCATGTAATCTAACAAATGCAGTGTATAAGGTAAAAAATACAATGAAATGTCCATAAGCTTATGAACATGTCGCCTGTCAGGAGACCTGCTCTTAATATATTGGCAAATTCTTTGGAAATACCGTCTTTTCATAGGAATATGAAAAGACATGGTTGAATTAGAATTGTTAAAAGTTTTAATTGCAATATTAAAATTTTATTATGCAACGTGCAGTAGTTATAAGTTTATAACCCGATTAAGGCAACCAAAAATTTTTATCTTAATTTCTTATAATTTGCAGTTTAAACATTAGTCTTTCTATAACTTACGAAAATATCGTCTTTCAAGAGATGGACTCTGATAAATTTATACTGGGATACAATTTTTATTCTGAGTTTATTCTTGTACTCTTTGTATAAATACAAGTCAAGACCAAACCAAATCCATACAGGATTCTGATTAAAATAAATCATAATCGAATCCTTCCAAAGCTATCTAATCATAATCCAGTAACAATCTAAAACAATCCCAATACCCCACCCCCCCCAAATTGGAGCATGCGGATCATAAATGGCCAACTTGTAAAGAAATACATATACTAACCTTTGCCCAATGCTTTTGTAAAAATATCAGCTAACTGCTCCTAAGTTGGAGCAATAAGACCCTCACTACTAGCATCGCGAACATAATGACAATCAAGCTCAATGTGCTTAGTGCGATAATGAAACACCGAATTTCGGGCAATGTACAAAGCAGACTTTTCTATCACAAAACAAACACATAGGATGAGAATGAGAAATGCCCAAACCCGTCATAAGGTCCTTAAGTTACTTCAACTTTTCCAACAAACGATACTCCGCCTCTGCAAAAAAAATGAGAAACAATGTGCTGCTTCTTGGTATTTCAAAAAATAGGAGAACCACCAAGGAAAAATAATCTAGTTAGATAGAGAGCGTCGATTCAAAGGATAGCTAGCCCAATCAGAATCACACCATCCAGAAAAAGTAAGATCACAAGCAAAACTGAGAAAAATGCCCTGACTTACGCAGCCTTTTAAGTAGCGCACAACAAGCAGGGCTGCCTCCTAATGCTCCAGTCCTGGATTCTGCATGAATTGAGATAGAATATGAATTGAATAAGCCAAATCAAGATGAGAAAATGAATGGTAAATTAGACGACCAACGAGAGGACAAAATGCTTCCAGATTTATCAAAAACTCGCCCTTAGCAAGAGCCATCGAATGATTCTGCTCAGTCGGAGAAATACACCCTTGGGACTCCGAGCAACTTCCACACCAAGAAAGTATTTCAATAGACCTAAATCCTTCATATGAAAACAACTACTCAAATATTGCTTGAATTCAGAGACCGCAGAAGAATCATTGTCAGAAATTAACAAATCATCCACATATACAAAAATAGATAAATGTGTTTCACCCTTGCAATAAGTAAACAAAGAAAACTCAAAGTAAGATTGGACAAACCCCATATGAAGATAGGGCCGCAGCCAGCTTGGCAAACCAGCATCGAGGAGCTTGACGAAGATCGTACAAGAACTTCTGCAGGCGACAAACCAATGTTGGATCAGATGGATGAAAACCAAGAGGAGGATTCATATACACTTTCTCATTCAAGTCACAATGTAAAAATGCATTATGAACATCCATCTGATAAAGCTCCCAAATCTCGGTTGCGATAACAGCCAGAAAAGCACGAACAATAACCATTTTCCCCATTGGAGCAAAAGTCCTGTGATAATCAATCCCTCCAACCTGGTAATTTCCAAGTACCACCAGGCTCACTTTTAAGCGCTCAAGAGAACCATCAGAATTATACTTGATCTTGTACACCCATTTTCTACTAAGTGCCTTCTTTCTATGAGGCAAATAAACCAAACGCCAAGTATAACTATCTTCAAGAGCATCAACTTCATTTTTCATGGCCTTATGCCAACCATCATCATTCATGGTGTTTCGAAAAGAACAAGGCTCCACTCCACTAGTGACTACAACAAGAAAGGAACGATGTCGTATAGAAAATTTATCATAATTCACCAAATGTGCTAAAGGATAAGAATTTCTCGAGGAACTAGAAAGGGTAGGACAACTTGGAGATGGATATAATTTCCAAAAAGAATTAGTAACAAACTCTTTTACCAACATAGAAGCTCGCTTCTCACACTTACCCTGCCCCAGCTTCTCTATCCCGGAGCCTGTGTTGTTTGCAAGCTCTCTCGAGTCCCCCACCTACAACCCCCTCATCACAACCACCCACCTCAGGCTCGGACACAAGATCTAGTGCACCTTCAGGAGCCACAATCGTATCACCAGACCTGGCAGGTAATCTAAAATGTTACCATATGCTGTAAAATCATTTTATCATACAAAAAGCATGGCCTTCAAGTTGAACATTGATCCCCTAAAACCATCAAACACATCGAAACTCCTGGATCATAGTTCCTTCAAATCTTCTATCAGAAGGGCCAAATACGTACCGATGTCATTTCCGGGGTTTTTGGGCCCCGAAATCAACAAAGGTACCAAAATATTTTTCCTCTTCATGCACAAATACAGGGGGAGGTTGTATATGGCGAGCATAACTGGCCAGAAACTATGTTTCGACGACATGTTTCCAAACAGATTCATTCCATCACTACACAAAGCCATCCCCAATTACTAGGCTCACTTGCAAAGTCCAGATACCTCTTATAAAATTTCTTCCACTGATCGACATCAGATGGATGATGAATCATATCATCTTCAAGAGAACCTCGTTCTATGTACCACATCATTTTCTTTGCATCCTTCGCATTCTTAAACAACTTCTTCAGCCTTGGAATAATTGGAAGATACCACATACATTTGGCAAGGACCCGTTTCCTTACCTTTACAACAACATCTTGATCAGCAATCACATTTTTCCTTTTCTTATAAGGTGACACATGGCATACGAGGCAAGCCACCACATTCTCCCAATCACCCATCTACAAAACAAAATTGTTGGTACTAGCATATATTTTTTTTATACTCCATTCACATTGGACACAAAATTCTCTTGGCTTAGTAGAGGTTGTCCGGTAACCCGTTACCGGAAGAAAGCTTATCATTCAAAAAACTTTAGCAATTTGTTCATCCTAGTGTCACTCCATGAACCAACACCTTTCATACTAAACAATTCCATCAAACATGACATGATCGTGTCTTTCTTCTTGCAACCGAGATACAATAGTCCATCCTTCTCACCTAAGAAATTTTACAAAACTTCATGCCTCCCCTAGATTCATCCACTACCTCCTCACATATGTCATCCAAATTTACATCTCAAAAACACTCTCATTCACTATCTACAACCACCTCCAAAGGTGCTTTTTCACCATGAAACATCCAAACCAAATAACCTTTTTCAAACCCTCTCCTAGTAAAATGGAGTTTCATCATGTCTCTATCGACTATCACCACTACGGTTACGATTCTTACAATCACGACAAAGACATAAAGCTCACTTCTCACAACCAAATGCTTGCTCTAAAAAATCCTCCACAAAAACAACATATTCTTTACTCAACCAACTAATGTTTCCATACACATGCTTACCCTCTCAATTGCACATTGCATCTCTGCAAACTAATGAATGTGCAAACAATTATAGTTCCACACAATGTTCATATCTACACTACTTCTAATCATGCAAAATCAAATTGGAAATTATTTACGTACAATAGCACATATCTACGTTCAAAACATATCCAACAATTTTACATTCCTAAACAAGGTATTTAATGCATCAACAATACCACAAAAAAAACACATTTCATGTCTTCAATGCAAAAAATAAAGATATGCATGCAAACCATTTCTAACATATTCCATCATAACTAACATGCAAAATCATATTAAATGTTACCTTAAAGGGTCTTCATGTGTGTTCATTCAATGCTCAAACCCTTAAAAAAACACCATTCATGAAGCTTTTCTCCAAAAAGTCACCTTTTTACCTGTCAAAACTTAGTGGTAGGTGAGAATTAAATGTAGTTCTAGTACCAGTAATTACTTGTCATATACCGGTACTAGTTATTTTCCCACCAAAATTTTCCCAATCAAAAAAACTATCCCATTCATAGGCATCGATGGAAGTACCGGTACAGTTCATTTTCACATAACCAGTGTTAATTTTCTTGCTTTTTTTCCACATAGGTACCGTCAAGTGGCACCGGTATATGAGATATCGATGATGAGTGTATACATAGGCACCAATTTATGGCACCAATAATTGATATAGCGGTGATGAAAATATACATATGCACCGGTAGTTCAATTTTTAAGCCCAAATCAGTGTCCTTGTTAAATCCAACTCCGGTAATCTTCTGCCAGCACTAATATACCGGTGCATATGTACTTGTTTTCTAGTAATTATGACTCAACTCCTATATGGTACACTGGGGATACAATGTGTCCTCACTAATATGCTAAGTTTATTAACAAGGGGGTTTACGTGTTTGAAAAATAAAAATAACTATCTATCCACCATCCATGATTTTAGGGATTGATTATCATACTCCCTTAGTCCTGGTAAAATGCATACTTTCCATTTTAGGATGTCCCTAATTAAATTGCAATGGGTCAGAAATTTCCAAAATCAACCCATTTGACCATGTGTGAAAAGTAAAAATAAAGCCCTTGGATATTTGCATATTAACATGTCTTAAACCTGATTAATTAAGGAAGATGGCCCACCCTTGGACGCGTGTTGGCATATTGGTGGAGGCATGCAAATCTGATTCAAAATTGGTTTAGATATCACATGTCTCACTTTTACTCTTCCCAAACTCAATTATTACTCTCCCAACGCTCAATTTTGGCTTCTTGATTTCTCATGAACGCTCCACTTTACTCTCATTTATCTCCGTTCTCTCTTCAAAATCACAGTCTCTCTCTCTTTTCCCTCGACCTAGAAAACCCTAGCCGTTCCCGATCTGATTTGTCTCTGTTCCATGGTGTTTCTCTCTCATTTTTATGATGCTTTCGTTGCTCCTCCGTGATTAGATGCTCCAGTTGTTAAAGCTTTTGGGTTTTTCTAACTAGGGTTTTTGTGCGTTGTTTGGGGGTTTTCAAAATTAACACAATTTTTGCTCAGTTAATGTTCATCGAAGTATTTTGAGTCCCGATCTATGTTTTGCTCGACGATTTGGTCGGTTTTGAACTTATATCCTTAGTTTTTTATTTGTGGGTTCTCGGTTCGTCGTGTTTTATGTGTTCAATCCGTAAGAATATCCATGGATCTTGAGTTTTGGTGTTGAAAACGAGTTGCATGTGATGATTTATCAATTTTTTGAGTTTTTTTGTCAACAAAAGCATGTTAATCATTATGTGATTATTGGTGATTTTCTTCAAGTTATTTGGCCGTTCTGTGACTTAACTGCCATGTTCTTGGTGTTCTTGTTGTTCTGAGTTTTTTTAATTCAAAGATTAGCCTCGATTAGGGTTTCCTGTGATAATATTTTTACTTTTTAAAAGACATATGCTCTCAAAACTCCTTGCATGTGATGTTTTTTCCTTTTTCTGATACTTGTCGATGCTCATTCGTGCTTATGTTGTGAATCTCGAATGTTTTCTTCATTTTTGTTAGCCGATCTGTGACTTAAATGGCCCTGTTCTTACTGTTGTTCTGAGTTTTTTTTATTCAAACATTAGCCTTCATTAGGGTTTCCCTTGATAATATTTTTACTTTTTATTGGACATATGCTCTAAAAACTCCTTGCATGTGATATTTTTTCCTTTTTCTGATACTTGCCGATGCTCATTCATGTTTATGTTGTGAATATCGGTTGTTTTCTTCATTTTTGTTGGCGAATCTATGAATTATTTGACCATGTTCTTGCTGTTTTGAGAATTTATCTGTGACTTATTTGCCCCTTGTGATACTGTTTTATTTTTCCCTTCTGCTTGTTTACTTCTGAAACCCTAGACCCAACTCTTGTGTGTACTCTCACTTGATGAATAATGGTGATAGGGTCATGGCTGGGCAGGATAAATCTGCCCCTTGCCAGCCCTTGAATGACTCCCTGTATAAGTCTCAGTTTGAGTCCAGTTTTGATCTCACACTATTTACTGGGCTTGAAGATATTGATTCACAACCCATTCCCACTGATATCATCACACCCCACTACCATATCCTTTGACACTGACTCACTTGAATCCTGGGATACCCCTGTGGCCACACATTTTAGCCCTATTCCTGAAGTTGTCCTTTACCACTCAGATTTATACTCCTTTGCTAAAACCAAAGAACGGCCCCCTGATACAGATGAAACACAGCCCCTGATTCACATGAAACACAATCCCTGATTAACATGAAACACAACCCCCTGATTCACATGAAACACCGCCCCCTGATTCTGATGAAACACAACTTCCTGATTCTGAATCTTGGTGTAATCCCCATCCTTCAAGTATACTTCAAGGATAATGAATTTCCTAAGTATGGGGAGCTAGGTTTCTTTGAAACCAGGGCTGCTCTATACCCTGGTAACTGGCCCAAGTATGTGCCTAAAAGTAATTCAACGGATGAAAAATAGTTTCATTATTCATAGGACTGTGAATGTACAATTTCCATTCATTAATGAATTTATTTATTTTTAATTTGGTTAATACATACTAACCTTCTTCTTTTGAATGCAGGTTTGTGTATACAGTGTGAATATTGTTGTTTTTTAGAGCAACTTTGTGATTCTATGATGTCTGTGATAGCATGTGTGCTACTTGTGTTTGCTAGGTATATGAATTTGTGTAATGTTTATGTTCAAATTTGCAACCACTCGGATTCAGACTCAGATTCACTTGAATCCTGGGAAACACATCCCCCTTATTCATGTGAATCTGAGTCAGACATGGAATGTTTCATATCAGGGGCAATAATGGAGCAGTAAAGTGTGATACATGTGTATGTGTATGTGGTTCATATATGCAGCCATTCAGTGTTGTTAACTAAACTGTTTGATCTTGGCTAGGCATATATTAACTGTATTTTAAAACAGACATCAAAGCTTGTGATATTGTTTGTGATGCCTTGTGTATTTTTGGTTAAACCCACGATTAATGATGTAGTTGTGATGAATGATTAAAACATGCAGTCATGCTTATTAGTTATGAAACTGGTTTGATCTTGGTGGGGCATGATGTGATTAAACCTAGCGCTGAAATTATTTGCCTACTTGACCTTGTAGTAGTTGTTAGCCACCTATGATGATAGAATCTTTGGGCAGCAACCATGTTTGTTTGAAACATTTGGATGACAGCCTTGTAGTTTTTGTTGCCTCGTTATTACTGTGTGTACTCTTCCATCCATTATATTCTGGTTTTACTTATTTTTGCCTCAGTTCTGAAACTTGATTTTTTAAAAACATGGGTTTCCAAAATAAATGCATACAAAAGGAAGTTTAGCCCACACAACTTTTACAAGGTTGCCCTATAAACATTCCTTAACCAAAATAATTGGTATGTTTACCCTAGATCTGAAAATTAGAAGCACAACCCTACAAAAGTACATAGCCCTTGCATTTCTAAACGAGTTTCACACTGATCAACAAGTCTTGGGTGTTCCTTGTTCTGCCAATAACCACCATGTGTTCTAAACAACCCCTTACATGCTTAGAGTCCACAATTAAATTGTGGGGTAGCATACCAAGTCTTCTCAGCCTGTGTTTTCCCATATGTGGCAGTTTGAACTCATTACCACCTCTGCATTTCATGATTTCCACCATGACACACTTTAAACTTAGGAAAATATTGTCAATAACACTAGGATCCTTTCTCTCAAAAGCATCATACACAACCTGTAGTAACTCATCTAGGTTTTAACTAGGGTTTTGCTGCTATAAACTTTGAATTGAGGCAAAAAAACCCCGAATCCAGAATGTTAAGATCGGGTGATTTTGATGGTTGGCACACTAATTGTATATTAAATCCATCTGAGGTGGCTGCAGCTAGAAATTCAGGTCATTTGCAAATATGTGGGTTGAGGCATTATCTTGCCGTATGAAAATGCTTTTGCTTTCCCAAACTGGCCATTTTGCCTTGATTGTTGTTATGAGTTCATGAATTAGCTTGTGTCTTATGATATCTCTAGTGATGGATGATATGAGTGTAAGCACCATGGTTCCCCTAGGTCTATTTACAGTGGTGTACTTGGCTGCTATATACTCCACATATGGAAAGATCGCTATTTTCCCATCAAATATTACATTACCCTCTATGTCAAATATTGGTCTACACACAACATATAAAAACATGATTTTTGGTATGTAATGCTTGCTTTGAGTGATTCTATAGGGTTCAAGTTCATTGGGATCAAGAATATACCTTGTTGTTGCCTCGGTCATGTAGAACCACTTTTCATTTATGTGTATGACATTGTGCATTGGCTTGAAATGCAAGTTGCACTCGAGTTTGCTTAAACATCATTCTAGCTTTGATTCTTTGCATGTTGTTGTTAGGCTTGGATGTACTACATTAATGTGGCTTGTGATATCCTTGCTAGCTATAGCTCTTTGTATGGTGTTTTTCCAACGTGCAGCTATACTGCTGTGCCCCGGCAGGTGTGTCGGTACCTTAGTGGCACTGCCATTAAGGCATCCAGGTCGATCGGTTTCTTAATTCTGCCACACCGCCAGTGTCCTCTTTGAACAGACACACACAACCTCTCCATTTTGAAGTTACTGCTTCACCCTCGCCCAAATTGTAGAGATGGTCTTCACTGAAACTTACCATCTTTGTGCAGCCTCGACTCTCAGCTGGTGTCAATCTGCATATTCTTGATGTGTTGAAGCAGAAAATGAGCTATTTCTTGCCAATGATCATCTGTTAGGTTTCTCCCAACCATCATAGCCACAATAGCTCGATGATGATGAAGAAGTAAATGAGGGATTATGGTTTTATGTATTTGGCCAGTTCTTCAAGAACTGGCCAACAATTTGTTTCTGAGAGTAATTTTTGGTTTTCTATGGTATGGTATGGTGTTGTAATAACTGCCCCTATTTATAGTTGTGATTATGAAATTTTGAACATTATTATCAGTGTCTCGAGTATGTAATTTTGGCTCCAAATCAAAAAAATTGGAGTCAAAATTTTGTTTTTGGTGGGAATAATTACTATTCTGAACAAGGATTATCAGATTTTTTAAGGGACTTTTAGGTCTGTACTTTTATGTCAAATCAGTGTCCATTTTTCAGCTTTTTGGACTGACATTAGTCCTTTTTTCACTGTTGAATTTTGCAGTCAATTTTTCTTCCTTTGTAATTTATTTTAGAATGGAGAGAATAGGGATACGGTGTGGAAGATACACCGGGATAGGATATAATTTTGGATTGCTTAGCCTGTACATCGGTCATTGGTTTAGTATATCAGTATAGTATTTTATTGGCCAATAATCTTTTATAAAAGTACTCCATCTGCTTCAGATTTGAAATCATAATCATGCATGAAAGGTAAGTGTTTAAATAGAATTTGGAAGAAAGTGAGCAACAGTGATTTCATTCATGTGAAGTCTGATATTTTGTTCCTTTTTCCTTTGTTGATATATTTTTTTCGTGTGATATTAAAAGGCTACATACAGTAGACTACGGTTCAGGATTACTTCCACCACAAACCGTTCGGTCTGTTTCTCTTTTCTTTTATGGGATAAATACATTATAATCCTAAATTTAATATTTAAGTATCAATATAATTATGTAATTTTAGAAAATATTAATTTAACTCTAACTAATTATTCTATGTGCAATAATTTTAATTTTAAAAAAATTTATGTCGATATAACAAAAATTCCTAATTTCAACATTGAACAAATGAATTCCAGCATGAGCTGAATTATTTTCCATTTTACCCTTCTTTAGAAAAACAAAATACAAAAAGAAAACATTTATGCTTGGTCTTCCTCCTCCCTCCTGCCCTCCACCACCAGCCACTCAGTCTTCTTTCTCCCTCCGGCCAGCCACCACTTCCATGAAAACTCCATGCTAGGCAAAAGGGTAGCAGAAGAAGAAAACTCCAAGATGTACCTTAGCAAGAAACCAAAGTAGCAAACTCATTAAAATGTCCAATAATTATCCCTGATGTTCTAAGAAGCAGCATTTCATTGTGCAGAGGTATAATTATGTGAGAAGATACTCCCTGATGTGAAATGATACTGCCACCACCAGCCACCCTCGCTGGTCTTCATCCTTCTTCTCTGAAAGCGTTGGTCTTCTTTCTTGCGCCACCATCCACCACTAATCTCCACCGCATCGCCGACTATCCCTTGCATGTCCTCCATTCGCTTTTTGTTCCCAAAGATTCAACATTTTCTCAAATTCTGCTACCACAGTCCGCTGACGGGTAAAATGAATTCCTTTCCGCCGGCCCTCCACCACCGCTATTAAGGAATTAGAATATTATTTGTAATTGTAATTATATTCTATTACATTTTCCTATCTTGTATAGGTATATTCTATTACCTTTTCATAACGTGTACAAGTATCATGTACCACTATATAATGGATCTTGAGATCTTGAGAACAGACACACAATTATTACCCTTATTTTCTACATGGTATCAGAGACTAAAATCCTGAAATCTTAAAAGAAAATTCCATTGCCATTTTTCCCGAGCTCCTGCCGCCGCCAACGACAGTGCGTTCCTCCACGCGCCGCTATTGTGCCACCGCTGAAGCTAGTGGTTCGTCGCTGCACCGATCTCCACGCACAGCCGCTCGTTTAATGCCCAGTGTGTCTTACAGATCCGATATGCCGCTGGTTATTGTACTTGTTACTGATCTATACCTGATTTTACACTATATCTGACTCTGGAAGAAATTCTGAAGAACAACCTCGTATTGATGCTACTCCCGAGGTTCTAAAGCTTCATGATATGAGTAGTTATGATGTGATTGCGACTTTACTGAAGCAGTTGCAATTGCAATCTGGCCCCTCGGACTGTTGTACTATTGGTCGTATTTCGACTGATCCTTACTTTTTTAGCTCTGGCGATGGTCTAGGTTTACAACTTATACCGAACATGTTGAAAGGTCAAGAAAATTACATTGAATAGTCTGGCGTGATGTGCCGCACATTCCTTACTAAGAACAATATTGGGTTCATTGATGGATCTATTACCAAACCCCAGGATGGTTATCCTAATGCTGCTGATTGGCCTGGGGTTAATGCTACTCTTGTCTGCTGGATCTTGCAAACCCTGGATTCGGTGTTGAGATCTTCTACAAGATCGTTTGCCACGGTTAAGAAACCGTGGTATGACCTGAAGGCACGATTGATTCTTGGCAATGGTATGAAAGTTTTGCAAATGCAAGAGGCTATTCAGAGTTGCAGGCAGAACGGTCAGCCCATTGACATTTACTGTGCCATTGCAATATTTCTGCGAGAGTCTTCCGAGAGAGAGGGGGAGAGAGAGGGATTTAATTTACCAATTCATCTCAGGCATCGACGAAGGATTTCAAACCCTATAATCACATATCATGAGCATTGATCCAATGCCACCTGTCATGAAAGTATATGCCCTTGTTGCCCAGGAGGAGAATCATCGAGCTGTCATTCAAGCTCGTGAGCCTTCTTCTAGCTCCATGTTATATGTTGCACGACACCCACCACCTACAAGTTCTTTGCCAGTTGTTCTTTCTGCATCTGACCGCAAGAATCTTGTTTGTACACATTGTCATCGCAAGGGTCACGATAAGGATTCTTGCTTCTAGATCATTGGTGTACTAGAATGGCCCAAGGAGTTGAAGGAGAAAGCCAGCGCCGCTAAGAAGACGCTGCCAGCCTCTCGACCGACCGCCGTTGTCGTAACCGGAGGTTTTGCCACGACACTTCCACTGCCACAGTCGTTTTCCGGTGCCGCCATATCTCCACCTGGCCTAGTGGCGATGGCTTCCTTTGGTCGCATCCCCACCCAATCCGACTTTGACCCTGCTCTGTCTGATGACCACTGGAACACGACCATGCATTTATTTAATCATTTTAATTCTCTTATTGACAATGGGTCATGTAATTCTACTTTACCATGGATACTTGATTCGGGAGCCTCATATCACATGACTGACGACAAGTGTTCTCTTACCGATCTTACTACTACTATTGATACTGTGAATGTTGTTCTTCCTGATGACTCTGTGTCATCCACTACCCAATATGGTTCTATTTTCTTTGGTGTTTTCATCCTTACTCATGTGCTATATATACCTACTTTGCGATTCAACTTATTATCATGTTCTAGATTGTTATCTGCCTTGAAATGCCTAGCTTTGTTTGCTGAAAACTATTGCATTTTACAAAAAATCAGCACGAGGAAAGTGATTGGCGTGGGTGAACAGAAAGGGGGGTGTTTTGTCTTCGTCTGCTGGATACTCGTGATCATTCTCCTATCCCGCAATCTTTTCCAACAGTTGCTTTTGTGTCTTCTTCTGATTTATGGCATCGGCATTTTGGACATCCTTCCTCTACAGTGTTGTCTTCTATTACTTCTATTGATTTTAGCACTAATAAGACTTTTGTTCCTTACTCTATATATTACAGAGCAAAACAGACTAGACATAGTTTTCCATTGAGTTCTACAAATGCTACTGCACTATTTCAATCAATTCATTGTGACGTTTAGGGTTCTTAAAGAACACCATCTTCTAGTAGTGCATTTTATTTTTTTAACTATAGTTGATGATTATTCCCGAGCTGTTTGGGTTTATTTATTAGTGGCTAAATCAGAAGTAGCTTCTAGATTTTTGGAATTCTGTGCCTTATTGAAGAACCAGTGGGGCCGAACTATACTCCGTGTTTGGGCTGATAATGGAACTGAATTTTTGCCTTTGAGATCTCATTTTGCTGCATCTGGGATCATTTTTGAGACATCTATGATTGAAATACCACGGAAGAATGATCAAGTTGAAAGAAAACATCTCCACTTACACAATGTGGCACATGCTTTACGGTTCCAAGCCAGTCTTCCAATTGATTTTTGGAGAGAATGTGTTCTTACTGCTGCTTATGGGATAAACTGGACACCGACAAAGCATCTCAATAGTCATACTCCCTTTGAGTTGATCTATGGGCAAGCTCCAAACTACTCATCATTAAGAGTTTTTTATGCTTGTGTTTTGCTGCTCATGTTCCCAGATTTCGTGACAAGTTTGCACCAAGAAGTCAGCTTTGTTTGTTTCTTGGTTATCTTACCGGAAAGAAAGGCTATCACCTTTTTGACTTGGAATCCTGTGTGATATTTACTAGTCGGGATGCTGATATTTTTGAAGACCAGTTCCCGTATTCTGCAACTCCAACATTGGCCTTTTCAAAAGAACCCGGATGTGCCACCACCTCCTCGCCGGCCTCCTCAACACTGCTGTCAGAGTTGCACGACCTACTGCTACAGGCCACCGCCAGCCTCCACTGGTCTGTCACCGTCGGCCACCACCATCTGCTGCTGGTTTATCAACATCGGCTGTCAATGGTTCTTCATCACTGGCTGTTGTCGGAGCTCCATCATCGGATGCCACAAAAAAATCCTTATCGGCCTCTCCTCGATCTCCAACCTCGGTTGCTGCCGATTCTCCATTACCGTCGGCCACCACCGGCTCTTCTACACCGATCGCTGCTGGCTCTGACTACCCGGTGCCACCTGCCCAGTCTCCTTCTGCAGTATCTCCAGCTCTAGATGGATCCGCTGCCGAGTTGCCACTATCCGACAGAGTATTCGTGCTCGTCGACCGCCTCTTTATTTGGAAGATTATGATAGTGATGATTATGTCTGTGCTCTTACTACTGAAGAGCCCCCTTACATTTACGTTCTCTCATGTGTCTTCACTATCCTCAGGTGTTCTCTATCCTCTTACATATTATGTAAATTGTGATAATTTTTCTAGTATTCATTCTATATTTTTGGGTGCAGTAACATCTAGTGCAGATGCTATAACTGAAGAGCTTACTGCGCTTGAGCGCAATCAGAATTGGACTTTGGCTCCTCTACCTCTGGATAAGAAGGTGATTGGTTGCAAATGGGTTTACCGAACGAAGTTTAAGTCAGATGGTACTATTGAACGTCATAAGGCGCGCCTAGTGGTTCTCAGGAATCACCAGGTTGAAGGAATTGATTATACTGAGATATTTGCTCCAGTTGTGAAGATGATTTTTGTTCGCCTATTCTTATCTGTTGCGGTCATTCGTGGTTGGGAACTACATCAGATGGATGTCCATAATGCCTTCCTACATGGTGATTTGCATGAAGAGGTTTTTATGCGACCCCCACCAGGCTATGCCGCACCCCCTGGTCAGGTATGTCACCTTCAGAAATCTCTTTATGGTCTTCGTCAGGCTCCTAGAAACTAGTTTTCCAAATTGGCTCAAGCTTTACGAGCATTTGGTTTTGTTCAAAATAAGGCAGATTACTCTTTGTTTGTCTTTTCCCGTGGATTAGTTTCTTCGCATGTTCTGGTTTTTGTGGATGATTTGGTCATTGCTAGTAGTTCTTCTGCGCTCATATCTGAATTCAAGAAATACTTGAGTTCTTGTTTCCATATGAAAGACCTTGGTCTGCTTAAGTATTTTTTGGGTATAGAGATTGCTTGAAGACCGGAGGGGATGTTTCTTTTGCAAAGAAAATATGCTTTGGACATTTTATCGGATACAGGTTTATCTGCCTCTAAACCGAGTGACTTTCCGATGGAGCAATAACATTATCTGGCACGTGTTGAAGGTCCATCCTACCATGACCCGGATCAGTATAGACGTCTGGTTGGGCACCTGATATATTTGACGATTACTCATCCTGAGCTTAGTTATTTGGTTCATACTTTTGTGCAATTCATGAAGTCTCCTTGTGTTCCTCACTGGCAAGCTGTTGTTCGTGTGTTGCACTACCCGAAGAGTCATCCAGGTCAATGTTTATCTCTCTTTTCTAGGAGTGCGTTACAGTTGACTGCTTATTGTGATTCAGATTGGGTTGCATGCCTGATTACTCGATATTCTCTTTCCATATATTTTGTGATGATTGGTGATTCTCCGATTTCTTGGAAGACTAAGAAGCAACCTACTGTTTCTCGGTCTTCTGCTGAAGTGGAGTATCGTGCTAAGGCTGTTACCTATTGTGAGTTGTTATGACTTAAGTCTTTAATGAAAGACTTGGGGGTTATGCATGCTTCTCCTATGTGACTATTTTGTGACAATTAATCTGCTCTTCATACTGCGGCAAATCCAATGTTCCATGAACGCACAAAGCATATTGAAGTAGAATGTCATTTTGTTCAGGATCTTGTTCAATCTGGCACTATTGTTACTCAGCATATCCGCACGTCAGACCAACCTGCAGACTTGTTCACTAAGGCTATCGGACAAAACTAGTTTCATTCCCTGCTTGGCAAGTTGGGCATTCTGATCCCCGTGCTCCAAATTGAGGAGGAGTATTAAGGAATTAGAATATTACTTGTAATTGTAATTATATTCTATTACCTTTTCCTAGCTTGTATAGGTATATTCTGTTACCTTTTCCTAGCTTGTATAGGTATCATGTACCACTATATAATGTATCATGAGAACAAACACACAATTATTACCCTTATTTTCTACAACCGCACAACCATCCCTAGACGCCCTGACTCTGAGAATGCTAGTGGTCGAGTACTACCAACCAATTTCTGCCTCACCCAAGTCTGACTAAGACACAGACTCTGATTCCCCCAAACGACGGCCTCCATCTCCCCCAATCGCCATCTCCTCACTCCGACGGCGGTTGTGACCTAAACTCCGATAAAGTTTCATCTCTAGATCTGAGCGACGAAGACTAAGGAGGAGAGAGTGAGGAGCAAGAGAGGATCTTCACTAAAAGAAAGAAAGATGGCGGGGAAGAAAGAAAATGGGGGGAATGAAAACGCTGGTGATATGTTTTGGGTGGAAGAAAGAAAGACGGCGGGGAACAAAAATGAAGAAAGAAAACGGGGGAAGAAAGAACTCATTTTCATATTTTTATTTATTTTTCTTTTTTAAAAAAAAATTAAGGGCAAAAATGTCTTTTTTACAAAATCCGACTATCCGAAAAATGACTAAAAAGTCAGCGGAGTCAAAGGTTATTTTGGCACTTTCTAAGATTGCATGTTTATATTGTCACTTTCAGCCGTCAGAGTCATTTTAGCACTAAACTCTTTTTTTATTGAATAATTATGTTCACATACACAGACAACGCTCATTTAGAGCAAGTCCAACAGTTTCTCTAAAATTTTATTCCCCATATTTTTTTGACTCAACTCCAACAACTTCCCTATTTTGCATAATTTTGCATTTATTACACTATAGTTACTTTTTCATATAAACCTAAGGTCATTTTTAATCTCTTCAAAATATATTATATATAAAAATTAAGTTAGTTTTTAAAACAATAAATTTAACAAATTTGAAACTAAAATTTCGATGTTAATTAGAACTAGTTTTCTTTTCGAATTCTTTTTATATATTCACCCAATTTGAAATAAAAGGTAACAACATCCAAAATATTCAAAAAATTATACACTATAAATTAGGGGTGGTAAATGAGAGGACATGCCAAATATGGGTTGGGTATGGGTAATTAAAAGGTGGGTATGACCCATTTCAACCCATTTTATGATGAGTCAAAAAATGGGACGAGTCAAAACAGGTCAGGTTGAAAATGGAAAAATTATTTAACTCACGGGTTAAAAATAGGTAAACCCGCTAGTTCCAACCAATATATGAACTCATATGGGTTTATTTACCAACCCATATGGGCAAAATCCTCGGGTTTCAACCCATATGGGTAAACCCGCAGTCAACCCACAAACCCAACTCGCCCAATCCATATTTTTCAACTACCCATTTGATTCATTACCCATTTAACCCACATCCACAAAAAAATAACAATAGACAACTTGATTGACCCGCTGGTTACGGATCTATTTTGTCACCTCTACTATAAACCAAAGAGATTAATTCCAATCTTATAAACAAATCATTATTGACAAAACCCTACAAACCAATATAATAAAGCACCCCACGTGAGTTTGAAATTATAGTTGTTTTCTCCATAAAAACATATTGGAAGCCGTGGGTATTTTTTAGTAGAAATGGAAGAATGCGGAAAATATGAGAATTAAATTTCTAATTGAAAACTGAAGATTGTGTTATGATTTGATGCATTCAGTTGGAATTGCATTAAATTTTCATTCCATATAATTTTTTCTCATTCTACAAATATTACTACTAGAATTACCCCCTTTCACAACCAAAATTTACAAAAGGATAAAAAAAATGATTGTAAAAAATATGAATTTACAACCAAACCTAATAAGTTGTAGTAATGGATCTCATTCAATTTACATCGTTAATAAAAGGTCTTTCCCATTTATAATTTATAACAGACTTTTACCACCACATTATATTCGATGTACAAGGTTTAATTTTTACAATTAATTTTTAGCTCTCTTTTTCCAACTGTTCCCGTGTTTAGAGCTCAAATTTTTTAATCCTTTAGAAAAGTTTTAGTTCTCGCGTTCAAAGCTCTAATTTTTATTATGTTGGAAAAAATATAAAACCCCCAAACTACCTGAACTCTTTTTTAACCTCAAAAACAAATTATTAGAAAAGGTAAATTTTGGTTCAACCTCTCCTGCTCTGCAACTGCATGTTCTCCTCCTTTCATGTGATCCCTTGTTGCGTCTCATCGTCAGGCGATTTACATTCTCCTCTCCTTGAAGAAATCAAACATTCCTTCTTTATTGGTTTCACTCCCTTACTCGAAAACCCATCGTTCGGATTTTCCCTTGCTCAGAAACCTAGCGCAGGTAATCTGTAATTGAATAGCTCTTATTGTGGTATGTTCTGATTGATGAGACTTGTTTGAATACCATTGTTTTAGTTTTGGTTTGTTTTTGTTTTTCGACCCTGTGAAAACTTGAATCAGAAGAAGAAGAAAAAGATTTTCAGAAGCAAGGAGCTAAGCCAGAGAGCTAGAATATGTTTTTGTCATTCATGGTTTTTCAGAAAAATACCTCCCACTCCAATGCACCACAAAACGTATTTGTTAAAATCAGATCTAACAGAAAACTATGCTACCTATTACAAAGAGCCACGTGGCCACTCTATCAACCAAACAAAACAATAACCAAAACGACATTGCATATGTGCGTTTCAGCAACAAACGGAGTTGGCGCCAAAATTTTAAAAATGGATGGATGAACACCCGCCTGAAAGCTGATGAACACCCGCCTGATCATAAAAGTGCTACTCAGTTTTCACCCCCTCCTCAAGCTCTACTGTGGGAGAAACAAAGCTGAGCTTGGAAATATTTGCACGAAAAGGAACTGGTGGAAGATTTTTGGTCAGCAAATCCGCAAGTTGCAAACGGGAAGACACAAAAGAAGGAAGCAAGAAACCTTCAAGAAAGTAGTCCCGAACCAAATGGCAGTCAATATCAAGATGTTTGGTACGCTCATGGAAAACTGGATTAGCTGTTATGTGTATGGCAGCCTGATTATCGCAGAATAAAGGAATAGGAAAGATAACCTTAAGGAGAAGATCCCGAGCCAGGTAACTGATCCACTTAAGTTCACAGGCAGTCATGGAGAGACTTCTGTATTCAGCTTCAGCAGAGGATTTTGAAACAGCGGATTGCTTTTTGGATTTCCAAGATATCAATGCAGAACCTAAGAAAACCGCATAGCCAGTGACAAAACGGCGCGAAATCTTGTAGGTAGCCCAGTCCGCATCACAATATGCATGGAGATTGAGATTATTTTCTGAAGCATAAAAAAGACCATGATCTGAGTGATGATGAAGATACTTAACAATGTGTAAAGCACCTGTGAGATGATGGTGAGTAGGTGCTTGGACAAACTGGCTTAATTGGTGTACAGCAAAGGTGACATCAGGCCGAGTGTAATTAAGGTAGAGTAATCTACCAATCAGTCTTCGGAAAATACTTGGATCAGGGAGGAAAGGAGAAGATTCACCATGAACAAGCCAACTTACTGGTAGTGGAGTGGAAACTGATTTGCAATGAGTCAAACCACAATCAGCAACAATATTAGAAATGTATCTCTTCTGATGCAAATGCAGACCTGATCTGGTTCTGTGGAGTTCTAATCCCAAGAAATAATGCGCAGCCCCAAGATCCTTGATGATGAAGTTTTGATTCAAGGAGTGCTTCACTTCTGTGATAGCATCCAGAGAAGTTCCCATAATAAGAACATCATCTACATAGACTACTAGTGCCAGAAAATATGTGGAGCTGATCTTCAAGAAAAGGCAATGATCATGGTAAGATTGAGTGAAATCTATGGATAAGAGATGCTGAGTGAACTCCTTATTCCATTGCCTAGATGCCTGCTTCAAACAATAGAGACTTTTGGTCAATTTACAAACCAAAGAAGAATCAGGACCTGTATAACCATCTGGTAACTTCATGTACACCTCCTCATCCAAATGACCATGAAGGAATGCATTATTAATATCCAATTGATGTATATACCACTTGGAAGCAGAAGCTAAGGCAAGAAGCATTCTGATGGTGACTGCCTTTGCTACTGGAGAGAAAACTTCAGAGAAGTCAATCCCCTCAATTTGATTAAAACCTTTTGCTACCAATCTTTCTTTGTGCTTAGCAAGTGAGCCATCTGCATTGTACTTTGTTTTGTACACCCATTTAGATCCAATTGCCTTCTTTCCAGAGGGCAAATGAACCAAATCCCAAGTGTGATTCTGCTCCAAAGCAACTAGCTCATCATCCATGGCCTTGATCTACTCAGGTGAATTCTTTGCCTGATGATAAGTGGATGGTATTGAAATATGTGAAATGCTATTAGCTGTATGTGTAGTGATATTGGACTGGGAGATAAAAGGAAGTAGTGAGGAGGAAGATACATAATCCTTTGACCAGACTGGTGGTTTGATAACCCTAGTACTGTGTCTTAGAATAGTATCAGTGGAAGGTGCAGAAATAGAAATAGGAGATGGATCAGAGTGACTTGGTATCTGTGATTCAGAAGGAGTGGAGAGATGTTCTGAATCCAGGTAGGGCAAAGAAAAAGAGAACTGATCAGGATGTGAGTAAGGAAAAACTGATTCATGAAAAACAACATCTCTGGAAACCACAATTTTCTGATGATGCAGATCAAAAAGTTTATAGGCCTTTTTCCCTGGAGGATAACCAATGAAGATGCAAGGGAAGGCTCTCTCAGCAAATTTATCTTTGTGAGGTACAGTGTTTGTAGCATAAGCAAGACATCCAAAAGATCGAAGATTTTGAATATCAGGACTTAGATAAAAAAGAAGTTGATAAGGAGAGTGCCAAGACAGTGTTGGTGTTGGTAATCTGTTTATGAGATATGTAGCAGTGAGGATGGCATCCCCCCAAAAAATCTTTGGCAAATGAGATTGAAACAATAAGGCTCTAGCTACTTGAAGCAGATGTTGATGTTTTCTCTCAACTACACCATTCTGCTGTGGAGTATAAGAGCGGGATTTTTGATGCAAAAGGCCAAAATCTGAAAAGAGTTTTTCACATTCATGATTCACAAACTCACTTCCATTGTCTGATCTCACAAACTTGACACAAGCATTAAAATGATTTTTGATCATGATCAAAAAGGTTTTCAGCAGAGCTTGGATTTGATCTTTAGTTTTAAGAAGATAAGTCCATGTGCATCTTGTAAAATCATCTACGAATGTCAAAAAATATTTGCAATTAGTAGTTGATCTTACTCTATATGGCCCCCAAAGATCAATATGCAACAAAGTGAAAGGAAGAGAAGTAGAGGAGGTGCTGGATGGAAATGGCAATCTGTGTTGCTTTGCCATAGGACAGATGGAACATATAATCTCATTTGGAATATCTTTGATTACACCAAAATGTTTCAATACATCAGTAGAAGGATGGCCTAATCTATAATGCCAAGATTTAGGAGACAAATGAGTATGACTGATTGCTGCACTAGAAACTGGAACTCTTGATACTGAATGGAGACAAGCTGACTGAAGTCTTTGATGTATGATTTCTGGCTGGAAAGAATGTGAATCTAGAATGTATAAACCACTATTTTCTTTGATCACTGCCAGGACTCTCTCAGTCTTGAGGTCCTGCAGTAAGCAATGGTTTGATAAGAATTTGAACTGGATTGGCATTGACCTAGATAACTTACTGACTGAAAGAAGATTGCATTTGAAATCTGGAACATGCAAACAATCAAGTAGGATGACTGATGAAGACAAACTAACGGTTCCTTTGCCTTTAACTAGCTTAGTGGTATGATCAGGCATGTAGACTGGAGTAATGTGTCTTACAGGTGCGACTGAAGTGAATTGGGAGATATCTCTGCACATATGGCTTGAAGCCCCAATATCCACTATCCAATTATCATCATTCAAGGAAAATACATTAAGTGAAAGATCAGTAGTAACACTACCTGCAAAATCATGATAATGAGCATAGTTTGCCATTATTCCCTGATGCTGCATAGGCTCCTTCCCTTTTTGTTTTTTTTCAAACTGTGCTTCCACCATTTTTGCAATTAGAGCTTGGAGTCTTCCATCAACATCACTAAGTGGACTTTCTTCTTCTGCTTCAGTCACTGCATGTGCTGAAAATTTCTGATAATGCTGATTTGGTTGATATGCCTTCTGATATGATTGTGGAATGAACTGTGGTTTTTGTGTTGGTTGAATCTTAGCTGCAGTGTCTTTGTTTCCTTCCCACCAATCCGGATAGCCTTTGATCTTGGAAACAATTCTCCTTTACATGTCCCAATTTCCCACAATGATCACATTTCAGATCAGGTTTCCTAACATTTCTTTTCCTATTACCATCTGTATCCTCATTTTGCTCAGTAGAACCATCTCTATATTGATAAGGCATTTTGGTGTCTCTGTACACTCTGACCGCCATTGCTGAAGTATTATGAATCTCTTGATAACCTTCATGCACTGATTTCTGCTTCTCTATTCTGCTGATCATTTGACAAGCCTTTCCAACACTAGGAAATGGATCCATCAGTAAGATCTGGTGACTGATTGAGCTGTACTCTTCATTCAATCCCATCAGGAATTGATGAAGTTTGTCATCTTCTTCTTCAGCAGGCAAACAAGCATAATTAATGCAATCAACATTACATCTCCTCCTAGGTCTTAAACAAGCATACTCATCCCATAATCCCTTTAACTCAGTAAAATACACAGCCACAGAATCACTTCCTTGTTTTAGTTCACAGATATCTTTCTTCAATTTATGAATTAGAGGTCCATTACATTCTCCAAACCTCTCTTTCAGTTCATTCCACAGAGTATGCGCATCCTCACAAAACATGAAACCTCTTGCTATTTTCTTCGAAATTGAATTCAGAATCCAGGAAATTAAAGTAGAGTTCACCTTATCCCATCGGTTGAACAGAGGATCATCCATCTCTGGTGCCTTCAGCTCTCCTGTCAGAAACTTGAGCTTTCCTTTGGATCGAATTGCCACAACCATCGATCTGCTCCAAGTTATGTAGTTATTTTCATTCAGTGGTTCTGCAACCAGTACTAAGTTCGAATTTTCTGAACTTTGAAGGTTAAAAGGATCATCCACATCAATCCTTCTAGATCTGATACCTCTTAGTGAATTCCCAACTGAATTTATAGATTCAGAATCTGAATCCATATCTTATGTATTTTGATAGAAACAGAAAATTCTGAATAAGAAGAAACAACACAGGATCTACCTAGATAGCTCTGATACCATGTGAAAAATTGAATCAGAAGAAGAAGAAAAAGATTTTCAGAAGCAAGGAGCTAAGCCAGAGAGCTAGAATATGTTTTTCTCATTCATGGTTTTTCAGAAAAATGCCTCCCACTCCAATGCACCACAAAAAGTATTTGTTAAAATCAGATCTAACAGAAAACTATGCTACCTATTACAAAGAGCCACGTAGCCACTCTATCAACCAAACAAAACAATAACCAAAACGACATTGCATATGTGCGTTTCAGCAACAAACGGAGTTGGCGCCAAAACTTTAAAAACGGATGAACACCCGCCTGAAAGCTGATGAACACCCGCCTGATCATAAAAGTGCTACTCAGTTTTCAGACCCCCGTACCCTAAGCTTCTGTAATTGTTGCGATTATGGTATAGGACCCTTTTGTGCTTTTTTGTATTTACCTCTAGCAGACAAATTGCATTTGTTTTTGGGAAAATCCCATTCGGGCAAATAAAAAGGCCAGATTGCTAGTACTTATTTTTACTGATGTCTTAGATCTGAGGATAGGAACTAAGCTATTGTTGGTTAAGTTCAAGGTCGTTAGAGAAGCTCATCTAACTGCACATATTCCTGAATAGTCATTGCTCAGTTTTTTTAGAGTAATTGTCTCATGAGACATTAGATTACTAGTTGTTGTGTCCTTTCATATTGTATCAATATATGAAGTCTATAAACTACACTTATGGAGCATATGAGATGCATACTCTTGGAAATTGCTATCAAAATTTATCAATCTACTATATATTTCCTTTCAGTTATGAAGTATAAGTTGTGAGACTTTTCATGATGAATGTGTATTATACCATTTGATTTTCAGTTTAAAATTTGCAAGCCTCGCCTTCTTGGCATCCCACTATGACCTTTTTAGTTACTTCAGATATCTGACCTTTTTTATGTTCTTGAATTGATATATTTTCATTTGGATTGTCAGGGGATGTACTGAGAAGGATAAAGGGTTTCACATACAAAGAATTATCAAAAGCAACATATTTCTTTCACCATTGAAATAAGATAAGACGAGGAGGTTGTGGCACAGTTTACAAGGTGTAGAAAAGTTTCAAAGTGTCACTTATGAAGCTAGTTGAAAGAAATTTCTTCTTTTTTTCGAAATGATCTTACTCTACCTTAAGCTCATCTTTTAGTATACACATTTATCTGTAGTTTTTATATATTTTGTGTAGTGACTGTTTTTCGAGAGCCGATGAATATGTTGCTACACCTTTTTTCCAAGCTTTCGTTGTTAGCAATTTCGTTTGTGTGTTTCTTTTGATATGATCCTCATAGGAATAATGAATTATGTTCCTATTGGGTATTAGAGTACTACATTTGGTTGGTCAGTAAGTATCTAAGTCTGAGTTGGATTTAAGCTTTTGAAACGCTTTCTTTGTGATTTGTCTTAAAGCTAGTTGCATTGGTGGTGTTCTTATATGCTCGTAATGTCCTCAACTAAAGCTAAATTAATCACTTGGGTCTTTAGAAACAGTTCCTATGTGCTCGTACAGTTCTTAGAAACTAATTGGTGAATCTTTACTGTTTTGACGTAGTTAAGAGTCCAAAAATAAGGTATAAGTGATGAGTCATTTGGTCTTTGATGCTTTTTGAAGAACTCTGCAAGAACTTGTTCATGGTAGTAGTGGTTTTCTAAAACTAGACAACTTCTAGGGTCATGAGATTGTTATATGTTGCTTACATGCTATACATGATGCTCTAAAAAATTGCTTGTACTGTCCAGAAGCTAGTTACTTAGGTCATTATGTTGTGTACTGTGTTGGTTTAAAGTTGTTTATAGAAATAAAGTTAAATTAATCACTATCTCAATTATGGTTTAAAAAAAAACATGCTCTTGTGTAGTTTAGTTGAATTGTATCACAAAGTACTGAATATTTGTTAGATACACATTTGTTCTGGTAGAATCTAGGGCGGTAAACGAACCGATTTGTTACGAAAAGATTGCTAACATCTTGGTCAAAGCTCGACTTGAACTCATATTTAATCAAGCTCAAGCCGAGCATGTACAGTATTTGACCTCGAGTTCGATCTCAACTAATAGTGCTCGTTAAACTCGCTGAGCTTATCGAGCCAACAAAATATATTTAATATAATGTTATTAAATATAATGTATTATTTCAGCCATAACTTGAGTTCGAGCTCGAACACGAACTCGAGCAAAATTAATTTCATTCGAGCTCGAGCTCAAGCTCAATCAAAGATTTTATAGGCTCGGTTAAACTCGAGCCAAGCTCAAGCCAAACAAGCTGAAATTTAACAATGACTTGTTTGAGCTGGACTTGAGCCCTAATAGAATCTACAACAGATTTCCAAAACATTTTTATGTATTTGATGCTTAATTATTGCATATGTTCGTCACTAGTGTACAACAATGTACGTTGTGTGTAACTCAAATGTCATTGTCTAGCTTATTGAAGAAGTTTTACATCCCAAAATATCTCATTATACATATTAAAGTAATTTCGTATCCTAGATTCCTTTGTTTCATGTATGTTTACTTGTGCAATGGTCACATCTATGAATGAATTTTTCCGAATCACTAGTAATATCATATCATAGTCTTCAATTTTTTCCAAATTGATTTTTTTATAGAATATTTTAGGCTGATTTTGTATATGTTACATACAGATTTTATGGAAAAGATGTATCAAAATGATTTTTTTGCATTTATGGTTTTTAATGATATGTGGTGCTTTGCATTTGGTATCTTAGAAATGATTGTTTTTTATTTTGTTTTTTTTTTCATTTTTAGTGTTATCCCTTTCTGATTGTTATTATTCTAGTTTGCAGGACAATGGATTCTTCTAAGAAGTCAACCAAGTCTCAATTTTTGGCTCCAGGGATCCTGAGTAAATGTAAAAATAAATCCAAATATGGTATGGTGAATTTCTTGCCCGGATTTTCTTCTATAGGTGTAAATGGAGAAATTGGTAGATCAAATTCTACTTTGTCAGTGACTAATGGTGTGGAAAATAAGTCAAGGCTAGTTCAGGGAGTTTCTAGCACTTCTGATGTTGAGTTGGAGTCCATTCCTAATGATGTGGGAAACAAATCAAGACAAGTTCAAGGAAATTCGATCACTTCAAATGTAGATTTTAAGTCATTAATTAATGTTCTAGGGAACAAGTCAAGGCCAGTCCAGGGAACTTCGTTAACTTCTGATTTTGATTTTGAGTTATTACTCAATGATGTTGGAAACAAGTCTAGATCAAATCAGGGGAATATGGTAAGTTCTGATATTGATTCTCAATCATTCTTACTCAATGGTGTGTGAAGCAAGTCAAGACCAGTTCAGGGGACCTCAATCACTTCCAATGCTGAATTTGAGCTATTACTCAATTGTGTGGGAAACAAGTCAACACTAGCTCATGGAAATTCCATCACTTCAGATGTGAGGATGATGAGACAGGTTTTCTTAATTTGCAACCTTTAGTCTTATAGCTATTTGTAACTTTCTTACACTAAATGTGAAAGGGGCTAAGTCCTTAAAATTCTGAATTTTTGAAATTTACCATATTTAATTCATGGTTTATTGTAGATTTGGGTATTACAAGTAATAAAAAGCGGAGAGTTGCAGATTTGGCATTGAAAGACATGGACAAACCCAAATCAAGAAACTATGAGATTGAAGATACTTCAAGGGAACTAAAGGGAACATGTTTGCCTCTTAATTTCTTATTCATAAAATCTGACCTTAAACATAATGTTAATAATTTGTGTAACTCCAAGGAAATTTTATGATTGAGAGGACTCTTAATTGTCTCTTTGCCTATTTTACTAAGCAATTAAGAACATGTTACGTACTCCAAGCTTCTTCTTGATGCATACATTAATTATTATATTGCAAAAGCCTTATGTTAGATTATACACATATATATATATATTTACACATATTTTCTTTTTTATTTTTAGTTAATAACTTTCTTCCTCATAGGTTCATAGCTGAAGAAAGGTAAAACTTTCTTTTTTATTTGGTAGCGTGACCATGTTTCGTACTACCCAAATAGAGTTCTTCTTATTATTTCCTTGGTCATGGTTTGGTGTGTAAGTATAGTGAGTGTTTGAATTTTAACTTTTAAGATATAAATTGGTTGATAGTAAAGAGGAGAGAGCATCTCTAGGAATTTTTAACATTGCTGAATAAAAATAATGTTTGTGCATATTCTTGATTACTAAGCTTGGTTTTTAAATTGGCTTGGAAATAGATATGTAAGTGATTGTAGGAAATTATCATTCAGGTTAGCTGAACTATAAAAGTTGCACATGTTGTTTGGTAAAACATTGGTTAATAGCTATTAATTTTAACTTAAAGCTGCAGACTTGGCATTTAAACTTACAGATGAACCCAAATCAAGAAACCATGACGATATGAATCTCATTGCGAAAACTCACGATTTGCGGAATTAATATATTTGATCTAGTGAAGGGATCTGTAAACCCTCACTATCTCGCACGAAATTCAGGTGTCTATCCCTCGGGGTACGCCTAACTTCAACTTGCTCTCTAACTAGCCCTCAGGATCATATTACAAGGTTTATTGATACTTAACTAGCTCTCGGGGTTAAGCAACAATGGAATAGTTCGCAAACAACGAGTATGAACTCAACAAGTTGTATATTTGATTAATAAATGTGTTAGGTAAAAATAATGTTGAAAACCACCCCTATTTATAGTACATAGGTATGGTCTTCAAAAATACAAATAAGAAACTGAAAAGGATTATGGCAGCTTTAAGAAGCTAAAACCATATTTAACTAGACTACCTAAAATATATGACTATATTCTTCTAGATAAATCTTGAATTAATATTGCCTTATCTAATCTAACTCTAATCATATCAAAACAAAATATTCTAAACCCTAATTAAAATATTACAAAAACTCTTCTAAGCCAACATGGCTGAGTTTATGGCTTCATTAATAATAATAAAATAAAATGATCGCACTACCTCATTAAAAAATCCAGTGGGAAAAAGAGCATAGTGTTAACTTCTAAAAACCCTAATTAATAAAAAATAAATAAAGAAAACTTAATTCTTATCATTAACTCCGAGGTAAAAAAGTTTCGTCCTCGAAACGTGAACGATCTTCAAAAATAAATGGAGATAAATATCCCAAGCCATCCCTGAAAAATCTTGCTAATAAACGGTGACTGGATGCTAACTAGGCAGTGATTGAAATGTTGATGTGGCAAAAACTCCTTTAACTCGCGATAAGAAGAGAGATGGCGAGAAAATGCAACACAACGCGAGAAAATGGATCAACTAGCGGTATATTGGTTGTCTCGTGATATGAAGTTGTGGATCTGGTTACTCGCGCATGGGCAACATGTGCCCACTAATGGCCTGCATGCGGGATGCACACGCTTTAATGGTCGATCGCGCTTGAGAGTCACACTCTGAGCTTCTTCTTCACTTGAATACCTTTGTTGTAACTTCTCTTCCCCAAAATTTAGCGTATCCTATAGCGGCGAATGGAGATTACTAAATCAGAGATGGAGTTTTTCTTGAGTTGCACCAATCCCGGAAAAGATGATACCAAATATGAAGAAGCTTTCCGGAGAGGATCAGAGATGAAGCAGAGCGACGGTGGAAATCAAAACAGTAGACCGGTGTCAAGCTGCGGTTGACGGTGGCTTCTGAAGGTCAGAGAAACGGTAGAAATTTGTGCAGCAATTGACCAAAAAGTAGATCAGTGGCTTCGGATGGTCGATCGGAGAACCAAGGCAAAAATTGGAGATTATCTAGAACGCAAAACAGTTGCCGGAAGGATGGCTTCGTCGAGGTGGAGAACGCTGCAGTCAGCCGGAGATGATCGAAGCAATGCCAGCGATTGGATATGGAGAAGAGCTGTGGCAGGATGCAGTTGTGGTTGGCACTGACTGATCGGAGATAACTGAGTGGTGGTGGTGAAGATTCCAGAGGCGGTGGATGTCTGGCAGCGGAAGTTGCTTTATGAATTTTTTTGTTTGATTTTTTATTTCAAAAATAAATTCAAACAAAACTAGAAATCCCCGTTGAATTTTTGGTCACCATGAAATCTTTCGCTTTGTTTTGATACCAACTGATATGAATCTCCTTGCGAAGACTCACGATTTGCGAAATTAATACTTTTGATCTAGTGAAGGGACATGCAAACCCTCATTATCTCACACGAAATTAAGGTGTCTAGCCCTCGGGGCACGCCTAACATTGACTTGCTCTCTAACTAGCCCTCAGGATCATATTACAAGGTTTATTGATACTTAACCAGCTCTCGAGGTTAAGCAACAATGGAATAGCTCGCAAGCAAAGAGTATGAACTCAAATGGTTGTATATTTGATTGATAAATATGTTAGGTAAAAATAATGTTGAAAAGCACCCCCTATTTATAGTACATAGGTATAGTCTTCAAAAATACAAATAAGAAACTGAAAAGGATTATGGCAGCTTTAAGAAGCTAAAACCATATTTAACTAGACTACCTAAAATATATGACTATATTCTTCTAGATAAATCTTGAATTAATATTGCCTTATCTAATCTAACTCTAATCATATCAAAACAAAATATTCTAAACCCTAATTAAAATATTACAAAAACTCTTCTAAGCCAACATGGATGAGTTTATGGCTTCATTAATAATAATAAAATAAAATGATCGAACTACCTCATTAAAAAATCCAGTGGGAAAAAGAGCATAGTGTTAACTTCTAAAAACCCTAATTAATAAAAAATAAATAAAGAAAACTTAATTCTTATCATTAACTCCGAGGTCAAAAAGTTTCGTCCTCGAAACGTGAACGATCTTCAAAAATAAATGGAGATAAATATCCCAAGCCATCCCTGAAAAATCTTGCTAATAAACGGTGACTGGATACTGACTAGGCAGTGATTGAAATGTTGATGTGGCAAAAACTCCTTTAACTCGCGATAAGAAGAGAGATGGCGAGAAAATGCAACACAACGCAAGAAAATGGATCAACTAGCGGTATATTGGTTGTCTCGTGATATGAAGTTGTGGATCTGGTTACTCGCGCATGGGCAACATGTGCCCACTAATGGCCTGCATGCGGGATGCACACGCTCTAATGGTCGATCGCGCTTGAGAGTCACACTCTAAGCTTCTTCTTCACTTGAATACCTTTGTTGTAACTTCTCTTCCCCAAAATTTAGCGTATCCTATAGCGGCGAATGGAGATTACTAAATCAGAGATGGAGTTTTTCTTGAGTTGCACCAATCCCGGAGAAGATGATACCAAATATGAAGCTTTCCGGAGAGGATCGGAGATGAAGCAGAGCGACGGTGGAAATCAAAACAGTAGACCGGTGTTAAGCTGCGGTTGACGGTGGCTTCTGAAGGTCAGAGAAACGGTAGAAATTTGTGCAGCAATTGACCAAAAAGTAGATCAGTGGCTTCGGATGGTCGATCGGAGAACAAAGGCAAAAATTGGAGATGATCTAGAACGCAAAAACAGTTGCCGGAAGGATGGCTTCGTCGAGGTGGAAAACGCTGCAGTCAGCCGGAGATGATCGAAGCAATGCCAGCGATTGGATATGGAGAAGAGCGGTGGCAGGATGCAGTTGTGGTTGGCACTGACTGATCGGAGATAACTGAGTGGTGGTGGTGAAGATTCCAGAGGCGGTGGATGTCTAGCAGCGGAAGTTGCTTTATGAATTTTTTATTTATTTTTTATTTCAAAAATAAATTCAAACAAAACTTGAAATCCCCGTTGAATTTTCGGTCACCATGAAATCTTTCGCTTTGTTCTGATACCAACTGATATGAATCTCCTTGCGAAAACTCGCGATTTGCGAAATTAATACTTTTGATCTAGTGAAGGGACATGCAACCCTCATTATCTCACACGAAATTAGGGTGTCTAGCCCTCGGGGCACGCCTAACATTGACTTGCTCTCTAACTAGCCCTCAGAATCATATTACAAGGTTTATTGATACTTAACTAGCTCTCGGGGTTAAGCAACAATGGAATAGCTCGCAAGCAAAGAGTATGAACTCAAATGGTTGAATATTTGATTGATAAATATGTTAGGTAAAAATAATGTTGAAAACCACCCCTATTTATAGTACATAGGTATGGTCTTCAAAAATACAAATAAGAAACTGAAAAGGATTATGGCAGCTTTAAGAAGCTAAAACCATATTTAACTAGACTACCTAAAATATATGACTATATTCTTCTAGATAAATCTTGAATTAATATTGCCTTATCTAATCTAACTCTAATCATATCAAAACAAAATATTCTAAACCCTAATTAAAATATTACAAAAACTCTTCTAAGCCAACATGGCTGAGTTTATGGCTTCATTAATAATAATAAAATAAAATGATCGCACTACCTCATTAAAAAATCCAGTGGGAAAAAGAGCATAGTGTTAACTTCTAAAAATCCTAATAAATAAAAAATAAATAAAGAAAACTTAATTCTTATCATTAACTCCGAGGTCAAAAAGTTTCGTCCTCGAAACGTGAACGATCTTCAAAAATAAATGGAGATTAATATCCCAAGCTATCCCTGAAAAATCTTGCTAATAAACGGTGACTGGATACTGACTAGGCAGTGATTGAAATGTTGATGTGGCAAAAACTCCTTTAACTCACGATAAGAAGAGAGATGGCGAGAAAATGCAACACAACGCGAGAAAATGGATCAACTAGCGGTATATTGGTTGTCTCGTGATATGAAGTTGTGGATCTGGTTACTCGCGCATGGGCAACATGTGCCCACTAATGGCTTGCATGCGGGATGCACACGCTCTAATGGTCGATCGCACTTGAGAGTCACATTCTGAGCTTCTTCTTCACTTGAATACCTTTGTTGTAACTTCTCTTCCCCAAAATTTAGCGTATCCTATAGCGGCGAATGGAGATTACTAAATCAGAGATGGAGTTTTTCTTGAGTTGCACCAATCCCGGAGAAGATGATACCAAATATGAAGAAGATTTCCGGAGAGGATCGGGGATGAAGCAGAGCGATGGTGGAAATCAAAACGGTAGACCGGTGTTAAGCTGCGGTTGACGGTGGCTTCTGAAGGTCAGAGAAACGGTAGAAATTTGTGCTGCAATTGACCAAAAAGTAGATCAGTGGCTTCGGATGGTCGATCGGAGAACAAAGGAAAAATTGGAGATGATCTAGAATGCAAAACAGTTGCCGGAAGGATGGCTTCGTCGAGGTGGTGAACGCTGCAGGCAGCCGGAGATGATCAAAGCAATGCCAGCGATTGGATATGGAGAAGAGCGGTGGCAGGATGCAGTTGTGGTTGGCACTGACCGATCGGAGATAACTGAGTGGTGGTGGTGAAGATTCCAGAGGCGGTGGATGTCTGGCAGCGGAAGTTGCTTTATGAATTTTTTTTGATTTTTTATTTCAAAAATAAATTCAAACAAAACTTGAAATCCCCGTTGATTTTCGGTCACCATGAAATCTTTCGCTTTGTTCTGATACCAACTGATATGAATCTCCTTGCGAAGACTCGCGATTTGCGAAATTAATACTTTTGATCTAGTGAAGGGACATGCAAACCCTCATTATCTCACACGAAATTAAGGTGTCTAGCCCTCGGGGCACGCCTAACATTGACTTGCTCTCTAACTAGCCCTCAGGATCATATTACAAGGGTTATTGATACTTAACTAGCTCTCGGGGTTAAGCAACAATGGAATAGCTCGCAAGCAAAGAGTATGAACTCAAATGGTTGTATATTTGATTGATAAATATGTTAGGTAAAAATAATTTTGAAAACCACCCCTATTTATAGTACATAGGTATGGTCTTTAAAAATACAAACAAGAAGCTTAAAAGGATTATGACGGCTTTAAGAATCTAAAACCATATTTAACTAGACTACCTAAAATAAATGACTATATTCTTCAAGATAAATCTTGAATGAATATTGCCTTATCTAATATAACTCTATTCATATCAAAACTAAATATTCTAAACCCTAATTAAAATATTACCAAAACTCTTCTAAATCGACATGGTTGAGTTTATGGCTTCATTAATAATAAGAAAATAAAATGATCACACTACCTCATTAAAAAATTCAGTGGAAAAAAGAGCATAGTGTTATCTTCTAAAAATCCTAATTAATAAAAATAAATAAAGAAAACCTAATTCGTATAACATGAGAATGAAGATTCTTCAAGAGCACTAAATGAAATATGTTTGCCTCTGTATCACTGAAGCTTGGTTTTTCTTGGTATATAGATGCTTGTTTCTCATTGCTTTCTTTTAGCAACTCATTATAAAGTGATAGTATATATTTTATGACGACTAGTCTATTTTTCTAAACGTTAGACTAACATATTTAACCATGGATATTAATAAGGCTTGCTTAATTGTTCATCGTTGTTTGCTGGTTTACTTATATTTAATGATATTATGGTTAATTTTACATGTCTGATTTATTTGGAAAACTGTTTGTCATAGATTTTGACATTGCAATTAGAAGGAAGAAAATAGATACAAATGCAAAGAATTATGGTGTGAACAAGGTCACCCGTGTTGCTAACCTAAAAGAAGGTTAGAAGATGCAAGTTGATTTCTTTGACAATGGTCCAGTAAGAGCTAACAAAAAAGCATTGATATGACACATGGGTAAACTTATTCTCGGTCGAAGTATTGTGCTAGTTCGAGTACACTACTGGGATGAGGTTGGTGAAAATGTAATGGAACATTTGTGGTTGTCAATCACGGTACGTAAAATCTTAAAATACTACATACATAGAGGTATTGTTGTTTTACTATATTAATGTTGTACAATGTTGCTAAATATAATTGTATATGGATTGTCTGAACATGCACAGTTAAGATAATTTGTGAATGTATTGATGCTAAAGGATTCCCTAGACATTAGACTCTGTCTTGAGGGGAGGGGAAACAAATGGATACACATGTCTAAATTATCATAACTCTTTTTTTTTCTTATGCTCTTTCAGGTTATTAAGGATGAATGCACGTGCAATTCAAGAAATGTAGTTGGAGTTTTCAGCATCATGAAAATCAACTTAAATGAATAATGTTAAAATTACTCAAGATTTTATTTCGTACTCAAATATGTTCAACATTTTAGATGTCATTTAAAATTGATTTCCTATTATGTATCTATAAACATTTGATGTATTACAATTGTTTATATTTTTATGTTCATTTTTAGCAAATAAAATATTGTTCAATCATTTTTACAATAACATAATTAAACGTAACAATCAATACAATAAATAAATATAATATAGTAGCATTTTAATGGAAAATGTGCATATACAACATAGAATTATGTTGTAAATGCTTGTATTTACAACGAGATTAAATGTTGTAAATAAAATGAATGTAACATCTAAAAATTCTTTAACAAAAGAAAATATCGTTGTAATATAGGATTTTTTACAACCAATATATATACTTGTTGTAAATATTTCTTTTACAACGAACATGTAAAATTAGTTGTAATGTCAATTACAACCAGTCCTACAACAACCACTTTACAATTTCATACATTTTTGTCGTAAATAGTCTACTACAGCCAATTTAAGCCTTTTTACAACGAAAATATTTCTCGCTATACGGGGGTAATTCTAGTAGTATATAGGGAAGCAAATCCTCTCTCTTATCAAAATCCCTATTTTAGGAAGAGATATTGAAGCTGTTGGAGTTGAACAACCATGTAAAATCCCTATAATCAATGAAAAATCTTATTATAGGAAAGCTGTTGGACTTGCTCTTACACTCACAGGAAAAATTGTGGTTCAATAAACTACACGGAGTAGTATATAACTAGTCCCGCCCGGCGAAATTCTAGAAAATACACTTCCCAGTCTCACAATGTTGTTCTCACTTTTCATACAACTTTTTTAAAATGATATTTGACCATCGATAATTTATTATTGTATAAAAAATATATATTTAGTAAATGTATGTCACAGATTCACAGTGAATCTAAGTAAAACATATGTCATGATATCATTACGCATATAATATTTAAATTTTCTAGATGAACGTATTTTGAAAAGGTTGAGTGGAAAGTGATATCGATATTCAAAGAAGTGAGAACAATATTATGAGAGGGAAGCAGTATAAATTACTCCTTCCTTCCCAACTAAAATAGTACTCTTGTTTTTTTGACATTATTCTCTATCAAAGTTTGACGGCATATTTGAATAAATTTATGAAAAATAATATTATCATACATGATATTGTTCAATTCGTTGTAATAAGTAGTTTCTAAATATCAACTTTTATATGCCGTTATTATACGTAGTTAAATATATTAGCAGTCAAATATGTTGAACAACATGCTAATGATTAAAGTGGAATTTCAGTTAGTACAAATGTGTTGGGTTTCCTCCCTAATTCTAGAACTCTCCATTGATGAAAGAGGGGGAATGTTTCTAGGATGATGGGGGAAGAATCTAGACTACCTCTTAGAAGGCTCCAAGCATTTACTATGGTAGTTGGAGAGATGGAAGAGAATTCTAGAGTGTGCTTGGTTCACCTATAAATAGAGGTATTGGAGAAGAGTTCATCATTCAATCTCATCCACTCCTATCCATAGCCACTTCCATTCCTTCTAGTGTGAGCGATCCACTCTTTGAGTGAGGAGTTAGAGAGAAGTCTCCATCCTCTCTTGTTAGTCCGCCATTGTGTGAGTACGTATTTCATCCTACTTGAATGAGATATTTCTGACCCTACTATAGTCTCTTATAGTGAAAGATTTGGACTACATAGTCCTGCGGTTTTTCCCGATTTGAGTTTTCCGCATTACCAAAATTTTATGTCACATTTTTCTTTATTTTCAATATTCATCTTGATCACAAGCAAAGAGAGAAATATCAATTTTTCCCAACAAAATGGAGTGTAATGTAGCATGAAATGTTTGCGGTGATTACATATTCTCATCATTTTTCTGCATCATTGCATGCGATATGCATGCATGCTCCAGTTGTCTCATTTAATTTCTGTGGAGAAAAGGAAAAAGAAACATGAATCCTAATAAACCATGCATGCATGTATTAGAGGGATTGATTCACAAGCCTTATTTAGTGCAGAGATTATAATTAGTAAAACAGTATTTTTAAAAAAAAATAAATCAAACGGGTTTATAGATTCCCGGCCCTTTTCTATTAAAGAACAATTGTTGCCAAAAATGGCTTACATGAGATGTCCGAATCCTTACATCAAGTCATGCATGCAGGTCTACATTTGAGGCGTTAAGGAGACATTACAATTCTAGTATAAGGTCTGAAATGACCTTAGACTAAGCAATACTAAGCAAATGTCCATGTTGCAACAAAAAAGAACAAATTAAGGATAAATGGTTATCATTGGCGAAGCCTTAGAGTAGTCACATAAGTACGACCCGAGACTACCATCAGTAGCAAATACAATGAAGTATCAAATAGACGCACACAAAATGTTCCATCTACACTTCTGATCAAATAGCTCCCCAACTAAAGTTCCGGTTTGTCTCCATTTAACCCGTTTAGACCATTCCCCCTTAAACTAGGAGACTAAAATCAGTCATTTTAATTGTAAACAATATCTTTTTCATCGGTGTATAGAAATCACTTAGAATGCGGAATTATCGCTAACTCGACCCTAAATGATCAGAAAGATCAATTAAATCAAATGAACAATAAAATTGGCCTAAACATCTAACGGACCAAAGTCTACAAATATGATTTAAATCCTTAGAAAGAAAGGTATCGTCAAAAGTCCATTGATTTAACGACTTTGACTTGAATTTCTCCTAACCTTCTCTTTAGATATCAAATTTGAAGTCAATCAAAATTTATCGGACTAAAGCTGTCCGAAAATAAATATTGTCAGATATAATTCTTACCTGATACTTAAATTTTAAAAAAACTCTTTTAATTCCAAGCCCTTTTTAACGTAAACTGAAAAGAAAAAAGAGGAAACAATAATAATAAAATAAGTGCAGAATTAAAAGTCTCCCACCCCAAAAAGTAGCAAATTTAAAAGTCAAATAAAAAATAAAATGAAGCAGAACCCCCATGCCCGTGTCCTTCCTGGGAAGAGCCACAGAATTCTATACAATCCAAAAAAAATTTTGTAAAACAGTAGAGTCCGTCTCTTGAAAGACGGTATTTCCATAAACCATGGAAAAACCAAGGTTTAAAGTACAAATTAGAAGAAATGAAGATAAAATTTTTGGGTTGCATGAATCGGTTCATAAACTTTATAACTACAACACAGTGCATAATAACTTTTAATATTGCAACTAAGACCTTTTATCTTTTATTATTCTAATTAAACTCTGTCTTTCCATAAGCCTATGGAAAGACGCTCTTTCCCAAGACTTTGCCAAAATGGTATTTGCATAAAAGCATCATACTATTAAAAGGAAACTAAAACATACTCCCCCCGTCTCACTATAAATTGCTTAATTACTTTTTAGCGAGTCCAACTGTTAAGGAATTAGAATTAGCATTGTATTCTTACCATAATTGTAGATGTAATTGTTGGAAAATGATTGTAAAATAAGTTGAATTTCATCAACTTTTGGGCTTAGTTTTGAGTTGGGCTCGAACTGAATTAGAGTCAGTGGATGTCGTTTTTGGATTCTCCTCTGCGAGTACTATAAAATCGACTGTTTAAACTCTCAAAACGGATAAAGAGTGAATGAGATATGGATGCTCAAAGAGTCACTCTGAGAATGGAAACTTAGGCGGAAATTCATTCGCACGTACTAAGTGTTTTGTAATTTTTTGACTGTCTAAAATGCGTTTGGATCGTGTGGAAGTCTCCAGAAAGCCCAAACCGCGTAACAAATATTCTAAGAATCACGTATGGAATATCTGAGATTTGATACGCGGTTAATCATGATAAGGAATATGATATTCTTATCTTTCCAGAATCTATTGGTTAGAGAATATTTTCTCTGATTACGAGAATCAGATCTTTCACGTATCTTCCCATAGGGTTTCTTAGACATCTATAAGTAGAGCCTTTATGTCAGACAGAAAACTCGCACCATTCTCAAGTTCCTCCCTACTTCTAAACTTGAGTCTTATCTTCTTTCTCTGTCTTTGTCGGTGATAGTCCTTCGGGCTTTGTGTGACTCCGAGGTAATTTTTACTCGTTAAAATTACCTTCGATGGTTTTATCCTAGGGAACGATGTCCACGACGGGACTCATTCGTTTCAAGGGCAGCGAGTGTTACTCGTGACTCCATCACTTTGTGATTACTTGAAACATGATTTATGCTTTGATTATTTGTAATTTAAGCTTTTCGATTGTATGCTTGAATAATTAATAAAATTTTATTATTCCTGCATATGTTAATTGCTCATTCAATTTTTGTTATTTAATTTTCGCATGATATAATCAATATATGTCCAACAGTCTTGAAACGAATGATATCTGTTGATTTATATTGATGCGGAAACTGAATGCGATGCATGATTGTTACTGTATGTTGCAAACGAAATTTGCTAGTATGCATAATTTGTTTGAAATTGTTATGCTAATTGCATGCATGATTGTAACGTAATTTTTCCACGAAATTGATTTACTTGCATGCTGAATTTCCCAAACATATATTCCAAATATGAGATTGCATGCTGGAAATTGAGGTGCATGTCTGCGTAAATATTGATATGCTCGTCGGAATGATTAATACGCATGCTAATTGCGTAAATATGCATGCTAATGGTTTTGGTTATTTACAACAAAATCATATTGAATCGGGATCTTTTGGCTCAACTTTATCCAAGTTTTGCCGAAGGGGCAACTCCATTTTTTACCTTGAATTGGTCAAAATATGCGGACTTTCTTACTTTTCGGGGAGGATTAGAACAAAATCATATTGAGCAATTTGTTATGTATAATTGTTTAAAATATTATACTACAATATTTGATGTGTACATATATTTAACGATGAATATTTTTTGTATGTACACATTGGTGAATCTCAGTATATACGGCGGTATCTCTTGTGGAAGAAAAACTTGGCATGGAGATACAACAGGATTTTCTTGACAACATGAAAGAGTTAAGAGTTGAAACCACGGTTTTGCAAACTATGGTACGTATACACGTTAATTAAAGTGAATCATGGCATATGCTTTATATACATAGATTGCTTGGATTATATTTGATAACCATTTGCGTGAATCTGGACGTGAACAAGACTTTGTTACAAAGAGTGTTATGTGAATAATATGTGCACATATATGTCCAGTACACTAAGGCTATCTAATTTGATAGTTAATGGATTTGGTTATATTAATCACTTGATTATGTGGGAAAATGAGTTGAGCATGTATGTTAAATTACATGGCGTAATTATGGAAATATTCTAATTCCGTGATATTCATGCTTATGAGATTAAATGTTGATATGGTAATAAATCAAAGTTGATTCTTTGCATGAATAGCTTAAAGTTAGAAAAAACAATGTCATGAGTTTGGAATATTGAATCGAGCATTACTATTCCTTTTAATTATGAAATTACATGAAAGCAGTGCATGTGTGTTTGGAAATTATGAGACATTTAAATTTCCTAAGCCCTCAAAATGTTATAGTATTTGTTTAAATACTTGATCAAATGTTGAAATACCTATTATGCATGGTATAGTAATTTGGTTGTGTGGGCTGCTCATGTTGGATAAAAGATTTAAAACCACATTTTGTATGAGAATGTGCTGCTAGTGATTCATGACTTTTATCTGCTTGGTCTGAGAATCGCATGCAATAAAATGGTAAACTTCATTTGCACTTAAACATGACATCTCTCGGCAAGAGTGTAATATATTCGTGCATGAATGAAGTATGTGACATTGGGTTATTTGATCCATGATGTATTCTCGTTCATTTAGGGACTTGATTTAGCTGCATAAATGGAAATTTTAGATCTATGATGTGTCTAAAATTGTGTTGCTTTTATATGCTATGATTATATTAATTGTTTGGGAAAGTGCCTTTTGATGCAATGAAATATTTGACAAGATTATTCCCGATAATTGGCTATCTTGATTGATCGCTTACGAGCATATGGCTCACGAGTGACAATTGTTAGATTGCACAGATAGAGCATATGGGCTCGAAGTTCGACATATTCTGGTTATTTTGTATGACCTGATAAATGTGAACATGAAGACATTAGTTTACGACTATGTCTAGGGTATTGGTTCTTGTGAATCATGGTATAAACCCTAAAGCATGAGTTATCATGACTATGCTAAAAACCTTTGATTGTTTGTAATCAAAGAATTGAGGGGCAAATCTCAAGAATTTGGTTGAGAAAACTAAGAATCCTGAGAATGGGAATCCCGAGACTTTTGGTCAAATCTCTTGATTTATGGTTGAAAAATCTAAGAATCATGAGATATGGAATCCCAAGACATTTGGTCAATTCTCTAGATTTTTGGTTGGAAAGCCTTAGAATTCTGAGATGAGGAATCCTAAGACATTTGGTCTAGGAACCCCAAGACACAAGGTTTTGAGAAACTTAACACGTGTGGGGATGTTTAATAAAACCAGCCCAATGTGGAGGGTAGACGAAAAACCTAAAAATTCAACGACCATATGAATTTTGATAGGTACTTGAGATGAAAAGTCGTCACGAGAGACTTGAATCAAGTTGTTCAAGTCGGGAGGAATTTAACTCGAACCAAAAAGGGTAAACCCGTAATTGAGTCAAGCAATGCACTCAAACTTGAGTCGAGCAATGGACTTGAATGTGTTTCGAGCATAAAGGCATTCAAATTTAATTTGAGTAGTTTGAAAGTAAAGTACAGTTGTACTGAAACTTGGGTTTAAAATGGGCATGAAATTGTGTGGAGTTGGTAAACTCACACTGCGCCCTAGTGAGAGTTAATCGAATCCTCGATTGATTGATACTACATCCGTTGTGGTATTGGTCATGCGAGGAAGAACGATTAATTGAGATCGGAAAGTTTAGTTATCTCTAATCCCAAGGGAGTTGAAGGAATAAGAGAGACTTTCAAGATAAAAGGTCAATACATGAAGGTGTTTTGATTGTTGAAAGGATCTAGCCCTAAAAAGAAACTTTATGGGTAAGAACCTAGTGTTTGATTCATTATTGAACACACAGACTTTTAGTAAGTTGGGTTTGTATATTAACGAAACTACTTGCGTGATGCACAGAAAACATATGAGGTTATCTGTGACCATGATGTGAATACATAGAATCCTTTGGGGGATGTGATTCACAATGTAGACATTTGCAAGGTCATTTGGTGATTGAAGGAAATTGCTAGAAATGATCAAGCGTTGTGGGGGAGCCTTTAAGTTGGCTGGCGATCTTTTAAATAAGATACCCCAAGAAGGAGGAAAATAAAGCTCCTCATAGGGCCATCCTAAAAGTTCTTTCGAATGTGTGGGTTGGCATATTGCAAATGTAGTAAAAGGAATACTTAAACAGTATCTTTACTAGATATGCACAATGTTGAAGTGCTATCAATTTCTTGAAATTCACAAGAAATAATATGCAGAAACTAGAAATATATCTTGATGGAAAGTGTATTTTGTGGAAGTTTCTGTTAAAGATCCTGATTTATCTTAAATGGACTTAAGAGTCAATAGATGGAATCATTAAGGATCGGGGATAAACCAACGAAGGAAACGAGATTTCATGAAATAATTTTTGTGGAAAGTGGTGATCAATAGAGAGATTGATCTACCATGAGTGCAAATCACTAGAGTACTAGTAGATTTGAACAATTAGTAAGTATATTTGTGTACTTGATGGGTGTTCTCTAGACGTGAGAATGAGTCCAAGGGTGATGGTACTTGCTATCAAGGCTTTGTGAAAGCTAGAAGTACATCTAATGGACCTAAATGGTTATTTGGAGATTTAGATATTAAAATCTGAATAGAGCAAAATGAAAAGCTCAATGCTCCTAAATGATCCATCATGTGACCAAACTAATTGTTGTAGCCAGTGATATTAAATCAATGAGTTTGATGAAGGCAGATACGCTAAGAGACACGGAAAATGACCATGTCATTTATGTCTTTGAATTGATACTTTCTCATTGATAGTCAAATTGATACAATGATTGAGTCTTTTGGAGACATGTCGTATTCAATGGAATGACTCCAAACATTATGAGTTACCTTTTTGTAAAGGTGAGGTGTCTCTTAAAAAGAGAACTCAAGAGTCATTGATAGTCTGTTGTACTTATAAAAGTGCACATTAGACAATTCTTACAATGGATAGTAAGATGATGCACGAGTTATCCAAAAATGATCGCTGGCAACAAGCTGTGTGTGAGACTCGTGGATATGGCTTGAGTTGTGTAGAGAAATGATTCTCTCTTGCTAGATTCGTAGAGGAATCTCTGTCCATTGTGTTGGACAAAAATTGGGAAAGATATACCCTAGGATGACCAAAGCACTTGTATGCTTATTGGTGTAGCATAAAGCCATATCGATGATGGTGTGTCTTGACAGAGACACTTTACCATTGGATGACTACTCTCTACAAGAATTATCGGTGTTGACTACGTAAGGTCAATATGATAAGAGTCTTGATTCTTTGACGAAAGGATTGAATTAATTTCTTGACGAAGAAATTGAATCGAGAGTTAGTTGAGAACTCATCGAAAGGAATATGACTAAGTCCAATAAATGGTGGGTTACGTACGTGGACACCCAACCTATGTGACTGGAGATCCCAAGATCTAGGTTCAAAGTGACAACTAAACTGTAAAGACCCATCGCGATCACTATGGGGGTTTCATACCTCCTGTCTTATTCCTATGATGAAGAAACAGTGATGTGAATGGAGGTTAAGCATTAAATTGCTTTTAATGATTCAAGGCATCGAGTGTGTAGTACTGGAAAGAGTGCAATAGTTTACGGAACTGCTCTTACGCCAAGAATCACCTATGTAAGCGAGAAGTGTGGCCGCTTCGAAAGAGAATTGTAGGGACGCAATTCTTTAGAAACCTTACAGAACTAGGCGTGTGCCATGGCCTGATTAATGGACACAGCCGAGGAAAGCACAAAGGCTAGGAAAGATGTCTGTGGGAAGTGCATTGTTGTTCACACAAGCGGTCGGGGAAGTTCAAGGACATCGCGTCTATTTCCTAACCAGTGGGCTAAGTGTACTCTCTCAAGGGAAAGTTCAAAGGGTGACACCTACTTATCCTATGCAGCATCTATGCCGTTGAAATGAATCTATCACCAAGTCAAACTCCATGTCTGGCGTGATTGTTCTGATTCCACATCAATATTATTCATGTGGGGGATTGTTGGAAAATGATTGTAAAATAAGTTGAATTGCGTCAACTTTTGGGCTTAGTTTTGAGTTGGGCTCGAACTGAATTAGAGTCATTGGATGTCGTTTTTGGATTCTCCTCTGCGAGTACTATAAAATCGACTGTTTAAACTCTCAAAACGTATAAAGGGTGAATGAGATATGGATGCTCAAATAGTCACTCTGAGAATGGAAACTTACGCGGAAATTCATTCGCACGTACTAAGTGTTCTGTAATTTTTTGACTGTCTAAAATGCGTTTGGATCGTGTGGAAGTCTCCAGAAAGCCCAAACCGCGTAACAAATATTCTAAGAATCACGTATGGAATATCTGAGATTTGATACGCGGTTAATCATGATAAGGAATATGATATTCTTATCTTTCCAGAATCTGTTGGTTAGAGAATATTTTCTCTGATTACGGGAATCAGATCTTTCACGTATCTTCCCATAGGGTTTCTTAGACATCTATAAATAGAGCCTTTATGTCAGACAGAAAACTCGCACCATTCTCAAGTTCCTTCCTACTTCTAAACTTGAGTTTTATCTTCTTTCTCTGTCTTTGTCGGTGATAGTCCTTCGGGCTTTGTGTGACTCCGAGGTAATTTTTACTCGTTAAAATTACCTTCGATGGTTTTATCCTAGGGAACGATGTCCACGACGGGACTCATTCGTTTCAAGGGCAGCGAATGTTACTCGTGACTCCATCACTTTGTGATTACTTGAAACATGATTTATGCTTTGATTATTTGTAATTTAAGCTTTTCGATTGTATGCTTGAATAATTAATAAAAGTTTATTATTCCTGCATATGTTAATTGCTCATTCAATTTTTGTTATTTAATTTTCGCATGATATAATCAATATATGTCCAACAGTAATTGTATTCTGTTACCTTTTTCCTAGCTTTTATAGGTATCCTGTACTACTATATAATGTATCCTGAATTCATGAATACAGACACAGATTATTACCCTTATTTTCTACACCAACTTTATAAACTTTAAACTTTGTAAAATGGATTATATATATATATATATATATATATATATATATATATATATATATGTGTGTGTGTGTGTGTGTACATACAAAGGCTACAGGTTTCATACTTCTTACATTACATGACTGTTACATCATTCCATTCCAAACATATATGATGCAGTAATTAACAACAATACAGCTTCAAACATCATGGTTTGTTGTTCTTCTTGTTCTTGTTCTCCTTCAGATCAAGAGTTGTGGAACACAAAGTAGAAGACTAGGGCTCGTAGTGTATGTATCTACTGGGAGCCGATTTTGGCCTGAACCCTTTTGGCATGCAATTCTCCACCGTGGCAACTTCACCTCCGCCACCAGGTTGAAAATCAACACTAAAATCATTCTGATGATTTGCATCGCGATCTTTTGGCACCAAAACCCGAGCCAGTCCCAAATGGCCAGGAGGGACAGCAGCATAACAAAATAGACGACGAATAAAGTCATCTAGAATGGTGATAGAGTACTAGTAGTAGAACTAACTTGATAGTCGGAGTATTCTCTCTGTAATCACTTTCGGGGTCTTTCTTGCAGGACTGAGCTCGCATCACGGTCATCGCCAGCCACCTCGATTGACAAGGATTACCACATCAAGTGTGTACGCTCTTCTGACTGAGCACAGAAGTACTATGTCTGCTCCTCTAACTGGACACAAAAATAGTGTGTCCGCTCTCTTAGTCGGACACATCAATCTCGTGTCCGGACACTTTTTAATCAAATATAAACTTCCTCTACCCCCTAACTTTTGCTTATTTATTTTTTCACGGTATTTAATAATCATGTTTAACCGTCAATATCTTTAACTACGTATAATAATTCTGAACAAAATATTAATATTTAGAAAATAGATATTAAGAGAAGTCTAACAAAATCTCCCATGATATTTTTATTATATATAAGTTGAAATTTAGTATCAAAGTTTACAAAATTAGACTTTGAAAAGGTAAATAAGCAATTTTTAACTAATGGTACAAAGGGAGTATTTATAAAATATGACTATTTTTTACTTTAAAAACTGATCTTAAGAGAAAAAACATTTTTTTAACACAAAGTTTTGTGTTAGCCATCCTAAACTTTAGGCAAGGTTTATTATACAATTAATATAAATCTTAATTTGGAGTGGGGTTTTTTCCCAAACTTGCTAATTAATTTATGGACCTACCATGTAATTATCATAATATTATATATATCACAAAAATATTAGAAATTTCATTTTTCTTTCCACCTCCTACTTCGATCGAAACCGCCAGAAACCGCCTGCGACCGACGATTATCACCGGATTTCTGTCGGAATTTGGCTGGATTTCCACCGCTCCACCCGATTTCCGTCGCCTTCGTCGGAACCGCAGCCTGAACTGCCAGATCTCGTCGAAATCTCGCAGTGGCGTTGCAAATCTCACGGGCAGAGCTAGGGTTTCAATGCTAGCGATTCTTATTCCTCAGTGAGAGGCGTTGCTATGCGAAGCTTCCATCGACGAGAGGCATCCAAGGCGGCGCCGCTGTTCGATTGCCGATTTTGACGTGACCTTAGTTCACGGACGCTTCTGCGATGCATCCGAGGAGGCGCTGCGATCGATGAGCTTACGGAGGTGATAAGAGGGCACTACAATAGACGGTGGAGCGGAGCTGTGACCGGAGGTGACGACCGAGTTGCAGCCGAAGGCACCTGGCGGAGCTGACGACGGAGGTGCCCGGTGAAGTCGATGGCATGACGGCAGATGCGCCTGGTGGAGGAAGCAGACTCGCTGGAGAATGAGGCAACGATGAGGAAGACTCGCCTGAAGAAGATGACGTGTGAGATGCACGCGCCCGAAGAAGAAGACGCATGTGACTTCACACGTGTTTGAGATGATGACGGTGAGCTAAGGCGGCGGACGGTGTTGGCAAACTGAGGTTCTAATTCATGAGGTGAGTTTTACTGTTGTGTTTTAATTTTTTCAAAACTTGCTGAGGTTTAATAATTTCTTGACCGAGTTTATATCATCAATGATTGGTTGGTCCAGTGGTTGGTATTGTTGTTGTTGAGGTTAGAGGTTTGAGTCTAACTATAACTTTTATTTTGAAGAGCTTTATGTTTTTGATGTACATACTGAGGTTTAGTATTATTTGATTCAGTGTATGTTAAATAAGAGTCTTTGGTGTAGTGATTATTACTTTAGCCTCTGAGGTTAGAGACCTAGGTTCAAATTCCACTTGTCCTACTTTTTATTTTTTTTTATTCTAGATGTGCGGTAGCTTTTTTATGATGTGTGTAGCTTTTTTTTCTCTTATGTTGATATTTTTTATTATTCGGGTGGGATTTAATTGATATGTGTTGAGGTTTTGCAGTTTTTTTGTGTGACATGGATTGATATTTGATGTTTTTTAAAAAAAAATTCTCTTGTTGACGTTTTTTTTTCTCGGCTCAGGTTTTGGTAATAGGAGTTGATGTTTTGTAGTGTCTTTTTTCTTATGTTGATATTTTTCATTTTCCTGATGAGGTTTAGGTGTTAGGTTTTGATGTTTGTAGCTTTTGAGTGATATATGTTGATATTTGTAGTTTTTAAAAAAAACAAAATGTTGATTTTTATGTATTACAGAGTGAATAATTTATACTCATGAGGTATTGTAGCTTTTTGTTGATGTTTTTAGTTTTTATCTCTCATGTTGATGTTTTTCATTTTTTTTAATGTGAGTTTTGAGGGATAGGGGTTGATGTTTATAGTTTTTTTTTTGGTGATATGGTTGAAGTTTTGTAGTGGTTTTTCCTTCTGTTGAGGTTTTTCATTTTTTGGGTGAAGTTTAGAAGATAATAATTTGTGTTTTTAGTTTTTTTGGTGATATAGATGTTTATAGTTTTTTTAAAAATAATTGATAATTTTAGCTTTGTTGATGTTTTTATGATTTTCAGTTGATTTTTTTTAGCTGTAGTCGATGATTTTTATATATTATTTGTTGTGTTTTTTTAGTTGATGTTTTATGATTTTTCGTTGTTGTTTTATTTTTTTTGATAATTTTCAATTTGCTGACCATATTGATTTTTTGCATTTTAAAATTTTTAATTTTTTTTGAGTTTTTTTATTTATTTTTCAGATTGCAAATGGCGGGAAAATTATGGGAAAATATTGGACAAAAAATCCCCTAGAAAAATACAGCGATAGGTCCTTGTAAAATTATTAGAGATAGGTTCCTGTAAAATTATTTGAGATAGGTCCCTGAAGCTATAATATTGTTAGAATTGCCTAAAGGTCCATGCCTAAAGTTTATGCGGGCTTACATGAGACCATCTCTTTTTTTAATCTAAAATTTTAAAACAAATTAAACCTTTTTTTAAAATTATTTCTTTATTGAGAAACCTGTTTGGCAAAGTCTTGGAACGTCTTTCTATAGGCTTATGGAAATACGAGGTTTAATTATAATAATAAAAAGGTAAAAGGTATTACTTGCAATATTAAATATTTATTATGCAACGTGTAATAGTTATAAAACTTATGATCCGATTAATGCAACCTGAACATTTTATTTTCATTTCTTCTAATTTTCAGTTTAAACCTTGGTGTTTCCATGACTTATGGAAATACCGTCTTTCAAGAGACAGTCTCAACCTGTTTTTAAAAATCTGAATTTTGGAAAATAAAACTGAATTTTGTAAAACTCCTTTTAAACTAAACCTCGTGTAATGATGGGGTTAATATTTTAAGAGGATTGCTATTTGCAGTTCTTATTTTACTTCATGCATTCCCAAAAAGTATGTAAAAAATAAATATGCTCATGATAGTATTTTGTGACAACAATGTGGATGCTCAATCATAGTTTTCTTATCTTCAAATAAACCCCTAACATTTATTATCTTCTCCAATAAAAACTCCACCCACATTCCAAACAAAATTTATACCAAAAAATCATAATTGTATATTGAAGAAATTTAAATATAGAATAAGTAAATATCTACTTTATTTTTAGGATTTTTTAAATTAGATTATTGAGTTGTTATTATGTATTTTTTTATTTAAATTTTTAAGATTTTTCTTTAAAAATTCGTCCAAAAAGTGGTCGGTCACACCATACATGTGTCCGCTCTTGGTACCCGGACACGCATGTAGTGTGTCCGGGCCTCTTGGCGGACACACGTTTTGTGTGTTCGGCCCCCTTGGTGGACTCGTATTTTTTGTGTTCGGACCCCTTGGCGGACTAGTATTTTTTGTGTTTGATCTTTTGGGTGGAAGCACTATTTTTGTGCTCGTGAAGTTTGTGTTATTTTTTATAAATAATTTTTGTAGTAAATTTATTCTAATATTTTGAACGGTTTCTCATTCTTTGTGCCATGATCTTTTCACTATAGCAAAAAAAAGTCTATATAGGGACACTTTTGCAGAAAGCGCCCTAACATATGTATATTAAGATGCTTATGAACGTCTTAATATTGTGTGACACATATTAAAAATGTCCATATATATATATATATATATAATTAGGAAGCGATCCGAAATCAAAACTAATTGGACATTTATAAGTGTACTAATAGATGTATATTAAGACTCTGGTAGATTAAACGTCTCAATACATATGTAATTAGGACATTAAAAAGTGATCTAATATAATAGGACGCATAATATATTGTCTATAGTGTTTGGTAAATTGGCTTATAACAACTTTTTCAGTGTTAAAAATAGTAGAAGTGTTTGGTGAATTTAAAATTAAACGTTACTGTTATTTTACAAATTGACTATTTTAGACATGTATTTTAATTTGCTAACCTCTCGTATCTTGCCAACATATCTTGATATATTGATCAATCAAATGCAACATACTGCTAGCATATTTTGATACATTGATAAATCAAATGCAACATACTGCTAACAACATACAGTATATATTCTTATAATCTCTATGATTTCTTAGACATCACAACAGAAAAGGGTCCAACCACAGACAACAATGTGCTTAAACTTCATGCTCTATCTGCAAACTGAAATAACAATACACAAAACAACAAATAATTCAAACAAACAACATAACAGTACACAACCTAACAAATGTTTTCTAACAAACATGAGTCAACAATCCTACATCACTTTCATACCAATCTCTTCAACTGGAACATTACCAATGGCATCTTCCATGGAATCAGCAAAGCATATGCACACTGTCTTGACAATAATAAAAAAATATAAAGCACTATCCATTTCTTCCGTTCGAATCTACGAATGCAAACTAAAACATAAGGGCCTCTGGGGAAGAGAAGCAAGCCAAGCTTATAAGAAAAAGGCAGAAGGAAGCAAAACATGAAGAACACGAAACCAACCTGGACTTGTAGTCTAAACATGCTTTCATAAGGAAACAGAATTACTGTCGTGTGAAGACTCTGATAGCCATTAGGCTGCAGGGTGGCAATATAATCCTTCATCTGTTTAAAAAAATTTAGAAACAGTAATATCAGACTGATATTTCTATTTCTCTTTAAAAACAGAGAAACACTAACAAAATAACCATATAGCTCGAGGAATAGGTGTCCAGATCCCATGCACCAGTCCAAGCACATGGCACATCCGAATTTCGGTGAATGACAACAAAGAACTCCTTAGTAAAAACATGCAAATGCATATGTGACAAGGTACCAAAAGAATGATGATAATGTCTTACCTGTTGTGAATTACACAAAGGCCCAACTCCAGAAGAGATTTTTGGTCTTATTCGTAGCTGGGAACCAAAAAATACAGAGGATCTTTGAATACTATTTTATATACGGAAACACTTGCAATCATGGATTAGCAAGCCTAATTACATCATCAACCTGAGCAATTTGGTTGACTTCATGTATTGATCCATTAGATTTCAGCATGGCTTTGTAGATGCTGCAAAGGAAAGAGTGCAATCCATTAAATGTAGTCCCTGTGTAGGCAAAATAGCTAGGTACAGTGCACTCCAGTGAGATAATAGCTATGACAAGTTGGAGAAGTTGGAGAAAAGGATTATAGCAAATTAGAGCTACAAAGAAAGAGGTTTCCAAGACCACCACTGTTACCTCAAATTCCACAATTATAAAATCTTAAGTGTGTAAGGCAGAAACAAGCACAGACGAGGAGTTTTCTTCATATCAAGAAACTACATGGGAATTTGCCCTAGCTGGTATCAAGATGCATATAATTAAACTTTCTCTATACAATAAGCACAAATGACTGCATGCCAAGTCACAAAAACAACTATACAATATAAAAATGAAAAATGTATTCTACACTGGAATTCCTCCATTTCACTGTGCTGGGAAGACTGAAGGCCAATGGAAGCATGATAAACGTGATAAACAAAGTGACAGTTTAGACGACCTAAACCAATGTATTCAACTAGCTCATAAGCACAAATCATCATGGGTGAAAATGAGTCACCTGTATGGGTCCTTGCATACTGATCGAACTTCTGTTTTTAAAGTCACGGTTTTCATATAGATCATGAGCCAGTTCCCGAAGCTGTAACCATGAGCCATGGTATGGCCATTCTGTTTCTAAATAGAATTCTAAATCCAACATTAGATTATTCAAAACCAGCCTGACATTCTTAAGCAACGCTAAAAACAGAAATCTTCATCAATGGAGATTCCGTTAACTGCATCAACAGCATTCCAAAACTAAAATAAACAACAGAAACACATCAAACACCTTGTGTGCAATGCTCAAAATTGCAAATTGGATTTCAGAAAATAAAAACTTTACCTCAGCTCAAATTGGGTGAAGACCCCAGGGGCTTGCCGGCTGTGAGAGGGTGAAGAACGTAGCTGGGGAAGAAGAATTTAGGAACTGAAAAAGGGTGATGCAGGCGGGTAATGGAGTGGATGTAGAACGCTCCGAGCGGTGGCGGCGGGGAAAGGGGGAAGGCCTTTTAACATTCTAATTTTTTTTAATCTTTTGAATTACTCAACCATTCTGCATTCCCAAAATGGATCCTATCAAATATTTTACATTTTCTATGATCATCTCTATTTCAGGTATTCGGGGAATCCTCCTTAATAGACAAAATATTTCTATTATGTCAATGCCAATTGAATTAATGTTATTAGCTGTGAATTCAAACTTTTTAATATTTTCTGTTTCTTTGGATGATATGATGGGTTAACCATTTGCTTTATTGGTTCTAACGGTAGCAGTTACAGAATCTGCTATTGGGTTAGCCATTTTTGTTATTACTTTCCAAGTCCGAGGGACTATTGCTGTAGAATTTTTTAATATTATTCAAGGTTAAACGTGACTCCTAGAGAGTTAACAAAATACAAAGTTCTTTTCTCTTTTTGTTCTCTTTTTTCTTTTGATTTGGTTGGTAGGGTCAGGGCCTTTCTCGTTGGCCTTCCATATCCGAATCCTATTTCAAATATTCAAATAAAAAGTCCTTTCCTAAACCACTTCCCGTTCAGTTGCTGAAAGATAGAGAGATAAAGCTTTTAAAATGATATTAAGTTCCACGAATATGCAGGCTAGAAAGATGCTATTTGCTGCTATTTTATCTATTTGTGCATCAAGTTCAAAGAAGATCTTAACCTATAATGAAGAAATGATGGTAGCTTCTTGTTTTATAGGCTTTATCATATTTAGTCGGAAGAGTTTAGGTAAGACTTTCAAAGTGACTCTCGATGGGAGAATCCAGGCTATTCATGAAGAATTGCAGCAATTTCCCAATCCTAACGAAGTAGCTCCTCCGGAATCCAATGAACAACAACGATTGCTTAGTACCAGCTTGCGAATTTGTGGAACCGTAGTAGAATCATTACCAATAGCACGTTGTGCGCCTAAGTGCGAAAAGACAGTGCAAGCTTTGTTATGCCAAAACCTAAATGTTAAGTCAGCAGCACTTCCAAATGCCACCTCTTCCCGTCGCATCCATCTTCAGGACGATTTAGTCACAGGTTTTAACTTCTCAGTGAGTGAAATATTTGAACCCGGGTCTACGTTGAAAGCTTCTATAGTAGAACTCATTCGAGGGGGCTTAACGGTCTTAAGAATGGTTCAGGTAGGGGGTTGCTGTAAAATAAAGTGAAAATGTCATCTCTATGGACCATTCTATGTTATCTATTTTTTCCTCCTAAATTCCATATATAGAAAAGTGTTGGTTCTTTAAATCACTGGCGCTTCAGGGTTGTGAGGATTCCTAGAGATTTCTTAGCGCGAGGTTTGTGGTAAGCAAAACGTCTTTATGCTATGTATTTACTATACCGCTTGATGGTGGACAGTTATAATGTTCGGAAGAAAGAGAGGGAGTTCTCTTAAGAACAAAGAAAATAAAAAGTAGATATAGAATGTTCATGCTATGAGAAGAGTGGATCCAATACCAAGACGACTTTCAATTATATCGATGATTACTGGGTAAGAAATACAATGAAGCATATGTTACCGACTTGAGCTTAGAGAAGTTAGAAGGGAAGAGGAAAAAAAGAAGAAGGAGTTTCGGTAAGAAATGGAGTAAGAGTTACCTGGATTGAGACAGTATGAAGGATTAGTACTCCTCGGTCCAATTCCAGCTGCTGGAGCTTAATAATTTTTATTTCTTGGTTAATAACACTCTCTATACTTCTTTATTACTACTACAGGCTTGGCAGGGTTAGGCTGTCTGGAGGGAATTTCTTTATCTCAACCAATAATGCATAGCATCTTTCATGGGGAAAGCAACTATCGCCCATTTATGAATGGAAGTTTAAATGATTTGAACACAAACGGAATAGAAAGTGAAGCCTACATGACTGCCTTGGATCTAGCGGGGATAGTGAGCAGCCCCCTTGAGCAATTTACCATTCTCCCACTGATTTCTATGAAAATAGGAAACTTGTACTTCTCATTTACAAATCCATCTTTGTTTATGCTACTTACCCTTAGTTTTGTCCTACATTTGCTTCATTTTTAATGAAAATTGGAGGAGGAACCTCAGTACCAAATGTTTGGCAATCCTTGGTAGAGCTTATTTATGATTTCGTGCTGAACTCGTTAAACAACAAATAGGTAGCCTTTCCGGAAATGTTAAACAAAAATTTCTCCTTGCATCTCAGTCACTCTTACTTTTTCGTTATTTTGTAATCTCCAGGGTATGATACCTTATAGTTTCACAGTTACAAGTGATTTTCTCATTACTTTAGGTCTCTCATTTTCCATTTTTATTGGTATTACTATAGTGGGATTTCAAAGAAATGAGCTTCATGTTTTAAGCTTTTTATTACCCACGGGAGTCCCACTGCCGTTAGCGCCCTTTTTAGTACTCCTTGAGCTAATCTCTCATTTTTTCGTGCATTAAGCTCAAGAATACGTTTATTTGCTAATATGATGGTCGGGCATAGTTCAGTAAAAAATTTAAATGGGTTCATTTGGACTATGTTATGTATGCATGATCTTTTATATTTCATAGGAGATCTTGGTCCTTTATTTATAGTTCTTCCATTAACCTGTATGGAATTAAGTGTAGCTATATTACAAGCTTATGTTTTTACGATCTTAATCTGTATTTACTTGAATGATGCTATAAATCTACATCAAAGTGCTTATTTATTTATAATTGAACAAAATCGAGGGTCTTTATAACGAGTAATCTCTCCCGCCAAGACTAGTTGGTAACTATTTGATCTTCCTCGCTGCATCGGATCCGTTAGAAAGCAAGTAATGGGTAAAATATAGACTATGGTCCACATTTTGGTCAATTTTTTGTACCAAAGTACACCTCTATGCTAGGTCAGGCCCTACACTCCAAGGGATGCTATGATCTTTCGTGCCCCCATGGAAGTTGTCTATGTTAGAGAGTCAACGTGAGACTTATTGGCAAGTGGTGATGCACCTTATCCCGAGCGAATCCGCTCATCTGAGACTTAATTATGGAGATCCATATTAGCCCCCCTCCCCCCCCATCGAGCAACCAATCGTTCAAGCCTCAAACTTGCTTCAGGCATTTTCAAATGCTTGTCCATAGCTTCTCTAGTTTTTTCATCAACCAGGTGAAAGAATTGCTTCTTTTGCCTGGATGCGTCTTTCCGGTGTGTATCGGTCACACCATAATCTTTCCTGATAGTATTAAATTGCATATAAAGCAACTCCAACTGGATTGGCTAGCTAAAAGGTAAAAAATCTTCTTTGAAGCGTGTGATGGAGAAGTTCTCCCTTTATGAAGAGGTGTCGGGGCAGAAGGTCAATAAGCGGAAGAGTGGGTTCTTTCTTAGTCCCAAATCTACTCCGATGTGACAAGGCATTATTTTTTGGGTTACAGGTTTTTCTAATAATTCTTTTCCTTTCAAATATCTTGGTATTTATGTGGGGTAAAAGAGTCTATTATTTCTTTTTTTAAACCCCTGTTATGGTTCATTCTTTGACTACTCTGCTCCCCCAAAAAAGAGAGACTTATAACTAAACATAAGATTTTCTTGGTTGTTGACCAAGGGAAAACAAAGGAAAAAAGAAATGAGATTGTCTCATTTAGCACGGTGTTGTCTAATACTTTGTGATCTCTTCTACTACCTTTAGCCACAATGAGCTCTCGGTGGAACCCAATTCTTCTTCCTTACTCCATTTTTGTATTTGGCGTAAGTGCTTATCAATGTCCAGAGTATCCAGGTGGTTTTCTAGGATTAAGGAGATACTCTTTCTTTGTTCCAACGGCGAGCCTGGCAACCCCCATCTCAAAAAAGGAACCTTTTTCCAATAGCCTTTTCGGCTAGGGCATTTTTCTTTCTTGTAATACGTGACAATGTTCGATTCACTTGTCTTAGAAGCTTTTCGCCGGGATGGCCGGCCCAACAATCCGATGGGCCTGCAGCCTCCACTTGCTGCAGACTACTAACAAATAAAAGAAAAAATAGAACAATCTTCGACCCAGGCAGAAAGAAATGGATTAGTTTCCAGATGCAAATCCTAAAAAGTACACGACCCAATTTTAGCATTCTCAATTTAGTAGAATAGAATTAGAGAAATTCAAATGTTATAATGTTCCCCAAAGGGGCTATATGAGGAACTCTGGATGAAATAAACATAGATCAACAAGCCATTGGAATTACTCTTTCGATCAGAGCGGAGAGAACTACTTTGAAAATATTCCAAAAATCATAAGTATGATGCAAACCACAGAGCTTCAAAGCATTAATTTCCACAGTAAAAATCTATATACACAAATCATACAGCACAAGCAGAAAACCCTCAGTATGTAAATCAATAGCCAATCATTGCGTAAAAAGAATAAAGCAATGCGGTAAGATTAAGCTTAAAAGTATCAATCAAGAGACTAAATATTAGGTTTTACGGCACCGAGTTACATCTATGTAAAAACTTCTATTGAAGTACCACACCTCCCAAATTGAAACAATCCTTTCAAGAGAATGGTGTAAGTAACAAATGCATGATTTAAGCCCTTAAGTGGAATCTCTCTGATGTCTCATCTGCATGAAACCTCTCACTCCTTACCTTATAGGTATCGACCTTAAGATTGAATTCTTGGCAAAGCTCTGCCTGACAGGAAGAAGTTCCGCTACTCACCTAACACAGAACCAATCGGAAAAAGGAAAGAGAAACCAAATGAATTTTAGCTTTACCACCTTTTCTAGTAGATACTAGTGTGTTCCAACATGACTAGTCTAACCAAGTGCATAATAACGTAAAACTTAAAGAACACATGACTTGGTTATGCAGTTCGGTGTAATCCACCTACATCTGCGGGGCCTGGCCCAATTCAGAATGAATCCACTAATTAGAAAGATACAGTACAGAGTACAGTTTACAAAATACTTATCTTTGCTAACTATATAGTGTGAATTTTGCTAGCTCCCCTAGCTACCGATCCGCCTTGATCAGACTCCCTCTGACCTCGAACTCCGTCGACGCTGGATCTCCTCCTCCCGAGGAATTAAGGTTTCTGATTCTGAACTTTGTGTGCCAGGTCAGGTGTGTTGGAACACAGTAGTATGACTCTTTGCAATTCTCGAAAGTCTCAAAAATCTGTATGCAGATTTTTGCTCTGTAAAATCCGTGAGTATGCAGCCGTGTTTGTCCCAATTTATATCCACGAACAGATTGGAATACTCCTTGATTATCTTCACAATATTCCTATTCCAAATCTGCTTCTTGAAGGATATTCAAATCCCATAAATAAAGGGATTTACCTTATATCAATCTATCCCATATATTCGAATATATCATCTCCTTATAAGTAGGGATTTTCCATAAATCAATTATGCTTCACACGCCTGATATACATAGCCAAATATACGACTACCATATATTATAAAATACTCCAATATTTCGGCTTTGATTTCCATAAAACCTTGGCCTGAATATTCTGCAGCAGCATGTTCCAACATGGAATGTTTTCTTGTTCACAAAATTGCCAATCAAATATTCACTATCTCCCCCTTTGCCATTTTTGTGGACCCATAATATTTTGGACATGTAATTTCCAAAAAAAACTTCCATCAATATCATAACCTTGTATCAGAATAGCAGAATACTAATCAACATAATACCAGAATTCTATTAAGCATGAAATCCGAAATCCAGAAATACAGAAATCCAAAATTACAGCCATATTAAATAAAACATTCAAATTCAAAACCAACATCCAAAATCACTCCCCCTGGGACCACACAGAAGGCCAAAACAAACATCAAAATTATATAAAAAACCACAACCAGCATCCGAGGCTTAGTTAAAAACACTCCCCTGCATTGGTCATAAGACTCATTCTTCCAATCGGGACTTCTCGGCCTCCAGGCTTGTTTTCTCCGCCTCCAAACAGCCGTTTGAATACCTATAGCACCAAGTCGGGCATTCAGAACCATCAGCCTAGCCTTCTTTTCTGCTGCTAATGAAGAAGTTGATCCAGATGGTTTCCACGGAGATCCTGCACATGCCTTAGCCCGAACGTCTTCTTGTTTGACCTCAAAAATTCTGTATCGATCACAACATCATAGGCCTTCCCTTTTACTTTTGCACTCTTGGCTAGTGCAGATATCAAAGCAGGGTAAATGATGGCATCATTGACTTTTGGAGCAGTAGCTTGTCTAACTAAATGTTGCTGAATGAGTAGTCCAAGGTTAATCTCCTTATGTGTTCCAACACAGTACAGCAGCTTAGCCATTTCCATTGTCAAGGCTGTGGTATTAGTTGAGGGCAACCAACAATGCACAACCACCTGATATAGACCAAAAAATCTTGAAGACAAGCAGGATGCTTGTGAATACCCAGTTGCTGGCTATTCAACCTTATAACCACCAGATATAACACCCAATATTTCATTGTCAGACAATCCCAGATTTTCAGGAAAGACTCCCCCTGTTTCAGGTGTCTTCAGACCTAGCAATGTGTTGATTCTAGAAGCAGAAACATCTATGATCTTCCCCCGTACATATACCCTACCATACCAAGGGGAACTTATTTCTAAATTACCAGTCATGAGGTTAGAATATATCTCAAGTACAACCTGCCTGTTGTACTGTAACTGGATAGTTGCCGCAGTAGTCATGCCGGTCAGCTTTAGAAAATCTGTGAAGCCGCTCTCCTTATAGGCTTTTAAATCCAAAGGCCTTTCTGCTATGAACTTCTTCTCTGAGAAAAAATCTCCCATCTCTGCACCTTTTTCATCAAAATAAACAGCAGAGAATGCCTTACTAACAGAGGGTGGAGGTAAAACCTTCTTTTCCTTGCTGTCATGTCTTCTCTTACTCCTCTTTGCTTGAGCAGAATCCTTGACTTTGTCAGCCTTTCTCTTGCCTTTTGCCATCTGATAGTACTCATCCAGTACCCCATCACTTGAATATGCCATATCAGGAATATCCTGTGTTGGAACACTCTCTGAGCCACCAGCTTCATCCTCCTTCTCAGATTTTTTTTCATACATCTCATCTTGATCCATGTCCTTTGGTTCAGTCATATCCTCATCAGATTCCACATCACATTCATACATATCATTCTGCTCTTGACCTCCAAGATCAGCATCAGAATCCATATCCATAGAATTTGCATGTCCACACTGCTGTGTTGGAACACTGTCTTCCTCATCACTGTCTGACAGTTCGATGATCACAGGTTCCCTGAGTTCTTCCATCCTTTTGGCAGCAATTGAATCATAAAAACTCACCTGTAACCTATCTCCATACTTCACAATCTCCCTTCCAGCAGCTTCTTCCTCACTAATCTCCCTTAACCATACATAGCTTCGACGAGACATGCGACAGAAAATATGGAATTTATCTTTTCCCTTTCCACTTAGCCTACCATACATCCCCCTCAGATAACTAACTTTCTTGGTTTCTATGTCCCAAACATCCGTAAAATGACCAGAGACAATTTCTTCAATTTTAACATGCAAGAATTCCATATCCTTCTTTATACTTCTGATTTTGGTTAGGTCTACAGAATAACGATTTGCTTCTAACCATTCAAATATCTCATCAACAGTTCTGAACTCCATACCCATAATTTTTAGAGGACGAGGATCAGGACCAATTACCTTTCCATATCGACCTTTCCTTTTGGCTCCGTCGCCATTGTTACCCAAATCCAGAGTCTCTGTATTCTTCACACCATCATCAGTTACCTCTGCTTCGACATTCTCCTTAGGCAAAAGTTCAGCGTCAACTTCTTCTGTACTGATTTTTCCTTTATCAGACAGATTTGACTCCACATTGTCCGTCCTCTGTTCCTCTGTCATGACTTCTAAGGATTGATTAACCTCTAGAACCTCTTCTTCTTGTGTGGGGATGATCGGGTTGGAAGCCATTTTTCCGGCAGGGATTCGGAGAGAGAAATATCGGCCGAGAGTAGAGGAATGCGAGGGGATTTTTTGGGCGTTTGAATCCCACTTTAACTCTTCATGTATTCACCTCTTTTCCTGCGAAGCCCCCTTTTTTTTTTCCCAAGCTTTGTAATGATGGCCCTTTCTCTTCATGTCACATTAAGTTGTCATTCCTTACTTAACTTCCAACATACCAAACTAACATCTCCCATTTTTGTAAACCTTTGCTTCCTTCCATATTTTTTGTTCTTTTCCAATTTTGTAAAAAGAAAATTACCAAAAGACATATTTACAAGAAAGAGTAATTATGGTAAAAATTACCTCAGATTTGACAAACACCTAAGTGTTTTCGAAGGCTCTCAAAAGAGGTGGCATCCAACGGCTTTGTAAATATATCAGCAAATTGCTCGTGTGTTGGAACGTAGACTACTTCCACTTCCTTTCTTTCAACCAGATCTCTAATAAATAATGTCGTATGTCAATATGTTTGGTCCTCGAGTGTTGAACTGGATTCTTCGAAATATCAATAGCACTTGTGTTGTCACATAGAATCTTCAAGGGGCCTTGATGAATTCCATAATCTTTCAGCATTTGTTTCATCCATAATAATTGTGCACAACAACTCCCTGCTGCAAGATACTCTGCTTCTGCAGTAGATAGAGAGATCGAGTTCTGTTTCTTGCTACACCAGGACACCAAATTTGTTCCAATAAAGAAACATCCACCTCTGGTACTTTTTCGATCATCAGCATTACCAGCCCAATCATAATCACTATACCCAAATAGCTCAGAATCTTGACTCTTAGAATACCAAACACCATACTTAGAAGTCCCACTTACATATCGAATAACTCTTTTAACTGCAGTAAGATGAGATTCCTTAGGATCAGCTTGAAACCTCGCACATATCCCAACACTGAAACATATATCTGGTCTGCTTGCGGTTAAATACAATAAGCTTCCAATCATGCCTCTATATAACTTCTAATCGACCGAAACTCCTTTTTCATCTTTTATCAGTTTATCAGAAACTCCCATAGGAGTTCGAACTGCTCGAGCACTACTGAGACCGAATTTTTTAATCAAATTCAGGGCATACTTACTTTGATTTATGAATAGATCATTCCGTCCTTGTTTGACTTGCAATCCCAGAAAGTAAATCAACTCTCCAACCATGCTCATTTCGAATTCAGATTGCATAATGGTGACAAAATCATGTACCATAGAAGGTGAAGTAGAACCAAAAACTATGTCATCAACATAAATTTGAGCAATCGGAAACATTGAAGCCTTGTCAAGCACGAATAAAGTGCGATCTACTCCCCATCGACGATAACCTTTCTGAATAAGAAAGGTAGTAAGTCATTCATACCATGCCCTGGGTACTTGCTTTAGTCTGTATAAGGCCTTCTTGAGACGATATACATGATGTGGATAATGAGGATCTTCAAAGCCTTTAGGTTGTTCCACATATACTTCTTCATTCACCACTCCATTTAAAAAGGAACTCTTGACATCCATTTGATACAAAGTAAAGTTCAACGAACAGGCAATAGCTAGTAGAATTTGGATAGATTCTAACCTGGCAACTGGCGCAAAGGTTTCATCAAAATCAACACCTTCCACTTGTGTATATCCTTAAGCAACAAGTCTAGCTTTATTTCGGGTGACTAATCCGTCTGCATTTAACTTATTCTTGAAGATCCATTTCGTACCAATGACATTAATGCCTTTGGGGCGAGGAGTAAGATACCAAACATCATTCCTTGTAAACTGACCAAGTTCATCTTGCATTGCAGCAATCCAATACTCATCAAGTAAGGCTTCTTTATAGTTCTTAGGTTCAATTAGAGACACAAAACAGTGTAGGCCAGCCAGTCGTCGATAATCAACTCGAGGCACTGATCGAGTACTTCTCATGGTGGAACCGGGTTGGTCATGTGCTGGAACATGGGCGTCAGTAGCGGGGGACTGTGTTCCAACATGGTCAGCTTTGGTAGAGTTAGGATTCTTTTGCTCAGTTGTTCCAGCACGTTGGTGAAGGTCAGAGTCAACTGATGGATTTTCTTTGTCTGAGTTTTGAGACTGTGTTGGAACATGAGTGTTGCTAGGTTCTTCCTCTATACCTTCTGGATGTTGTTCCTTCTCTGAATCATCTACAATAACATTTATGGATTCCATGAGAGTGTTGGTTCGATGATTAAAAACTCTATAGGCACGGCTGTTGATGGAATACCAGAGAAACATTCCTGTATCACTCCAATTATCAAATTTTGCCAACTGTTCTCTATCTCTGAGAATATAGCATGTGCTCCCAAACACATGAAAATATGAGACATTTGGTTTCCTGCCTTTCCAAATCTCGTAGGATGTCTTGCTAGTGAATGGTCGAAGACACACTCTATTGATTGTATAACATGCTGTATTGATTGCTTCTGCCCACCATTTCTTGTGAACATCTTTCTCTGCCAACATAACTCGAGCCATCTCTTGTAGAGTTCTGTTCTTTCGTTCTACGATACCATTCTGTTGAGGGGTGATAGGAGCCGAGAACTCATTTTAGAGGTTGAATGCGTTCTCAGTGTTCAAATTTTGTTAAAGAAAATTATTGTGAAGAATGCATCCTCAGTGTTTAAAAAAACTTTAATTATTGTGAAGTGTGTCCTCAGTGTCTGAAATATTTTTTTTGGTTTTTGTGAAGAGGACGCATTCCGTCATCGATATTGGCTTTAAAAAAATTTTCTTCGTGAACAGAATGTGTCCTCAATATTGACTTTAAAAAAAAATCTCTTGATTTTATTAAATAAATTTTGACCTGCATGTTATTAAAAATATGTTCTGAATTTAACAAATATTTTTTTAATCCAGCATTATATGAATGCGTCCTCAATATAAAATCAATATTTTAATCAGTCTATTATATAATTTATCAATTATTGTTTTTCATTTTTTTGGGTGAAAATAGCGCATAAGTACACTTGTGTTTGTTTTATGATATTTTAAAATTTTCGGTAATAATAAATTTTGATCGTGGGATTTGCAATTTTTTAACTAGTCTTGAATATAGAGTAGGAATGAATTGTTTTATAGAGTAGGAATGAATATAAATAAACAGAAATGTACAATATCTGAAAAATACGTGTCAAACGTAATGAAATGAGTGCTCAATGTCATGTAATGTACTAATGACGGTCTCCGCAAAGTTTTCCACCTGTTCCACATGGGGGAGGACGTATGGTGCGGGATGTGCATCGTGGAGCAGCCATCTCAGTGGACACATGTACGTCGTCATGCAGAGCTTCCTCTGTAAGATTCAATTTTACCCACATAATCATCATCGAAGAAATTCAGCTCCTCATGATGCCCACCATATATACCACCACTTGTGGACGGCTGAGCACAATCGACGTGAACATACGCACTGGGTTGGCTAGACTCACCAATGAAAAAACTTTGGCAATGTACAGGGGGTGGTAAGGTTGGCAAAGGTGTACAGTTCTGGATGTTGCTCAACAACGACATGAACGTGCCCGAACGAAGATCACTTGCACGATCAATGGTGCTTGTCATCTTCTCCATAATAAGGTACAAATCTTCTGAGGACAACGATATTCGATCAACAATGTCGAAGAAGGTCGCGGTAGTCTCATCATCTTCCACATTATAACACCGATAGTATACAGCCGAACCAATCAGCTCAGGACAACGATGATATATTTTCAACAGAAACCCCTCACTTGCAATACCAAGCCTTCTGAAAATTAAATCAACTAACTCGAAGTGGTTAACCTCCTTGCGAGAGTCACGTTCCTCTCTGGTATGGGAAGATCATAACATACACCTACAGTCAAATCAAACTTAATCTGACCCCCTTTGTACAGGTACACCACCAAAAACATCGTACAACTGCATTTTACAAATACATAACATATAATTTGATATTCGAAAAGACAGTATTATTTAGAAACTTATATTCAACTCCTCAAACCCTAAACCGTACATGATTCTATTATAGTCGGTCAACCACATCATACACTATTATTGATTTTCAAACTATTACACTATCTAAAATGTGTGCTCACTTACGCAACACTAATTAAACCATTACTACAACTTCAATACAAAAATTAGTAAACAAATCACACATAGTCACGCATCCTCATTCAACACTTTCATAGAATCACACCAAACATAATCATTCAAACTACACACAATCATTCAACGCATTCACATCAATAAGATTTTTTCAGGTACTTCACAATTTACAGTGTTACACCAAATTCAATAAAAATTATTAGAGGACAAATCACACATAATCATTCGACACATTCGTATAATCATGAAATGTTCAAATACCTTTAGGAAATTCAAAAATTCCCCCAAAATCACGGAAGAGGTGGTGGCATGTGCGGTCAACGGTGGTCAAATGTCGGCCTCTTTAGAGTACAAATAGGCAGCCGGATGTTGCAACTACAAATGGGACAACAATTAAGCCCAAAACAAGAACAAACATAGCGGATCTAAACAAAACCAAAAAAATATAACAAGAGCTTCACAGGGAACCAACCGAGGGAGGAGGACGGTGGTGAACTGAGCTACGGTGGTGGCCTAAGCAACGGAGGAGACGACGGTGGCCGAAAGAAAATAGCGGAGGAAAGAAATCGAGAATGGTTTAAAAATAAGGAAAATGGCGGAGGAAGTGAGAAAGATGGTGATAAAAACAAGAAGATGAGGATGCGTTCACCGAATGGGTCCTCTGAAAATGAGAATTTTTTAAAAAATTCTCATCCGTGATGACGCATTCACAAAATGCATCCTCCATTTTCCTGTTAAAATTTTTTTAATGTATGAGGTTGCATTTCGTAAATGCGTTCCCATTTTTCATGCAAAAAAACCATAAACTCCAGAGAACGCACACCATTGCATCGGTCGTAGGCTACTGTAGCCGTATTAATAGAATTTTATCTTTTGTGTTTTATTGTTAAATTTCTTGTAATGTACTCCGTTCATACCACAACTAATGACCACTCACTTTTTGGCTCAATATTTAAGAAAGATGATGTGGCTCAACTAATGACCACTCAATGTTACTAAAATAGGTAAGTTTCAAAAGTGCCCAAAATTGAAAATGCATATGCATTGAGCGATGACTGTGCCGGCAATTAACACGTAGTAGCGGTGTTTGTCGGTGACCATGAAAACAAGGGGAGGTAGGCCAAAAAAATGGGTGACCTTGGCCTCGGTGGATTGGAATAGAGTTGTGATTGAGGTTGGGATCACAAAGGCTATCAGTTAAGATGAAGATGTGGTGGAGGAACCATTGGAAGTATCGGGTGGAGGTTCTGAGGTAGAGCAACTCGAGCATCAAGAGGTAACACTAGAAAACCCTACCCTTTAAAGATGATGATCTAATTGAGAAGAAGATTTGGGTTGATTTCATAAATGGGAATAGGGTTTATACCAATGGTACGGAGATTGATTTTGTTGCCCCTGCTATACTTAATGGTGAAATCGAAATGGAGATAGTACTGGAGGATGTTAAATCTGAGCTCAAGTATTGGGAAAATTCTTTGATTATGTATGTAATGGATGGGAAGCTAACGATGAACGCAGTTAAAAGGTTTATGATGAATTTTTGGTCATTTGTTACTTTACCTGAATTGTTGTATAATGATGATGGGTATTTTATCATGAGATTCAAGTGTAGAGAAGATAGAGATGCAGTGCTAAGCAGAGGCCTATACACAATCTATAACAGAGCGATGTTTTTGAATATTTGGAAGAAGGATTTCTTGATGAAGGAAGACATGGCACAAACAGTTCCTATATGGGTGAAATTCCCAAAGTTGCCGCTCTATCTTTGGGGTCCGAGAAGTCTGGGAAAAATTGGGAGTACCCTAGGCAAACCGTTGTGCACTAATGAATGCACGACGAAGAAACTGAGAGTATCAAATGCTCGACTGCTGATTGAAATTAATGTATCGGAGAAAGTGCCTGAGAGTGTCTATATAAAAGATATTGATAGGACAAAACTGAAACAAGATATAGAGTTGGAATTGAAGCCTATGTTCTATGAGGTATGCTAGGTAGGAGGACATCAATGCAAAATGGCTGTAAATGTGAAGAAAACAGTTTAGAATTAGCAGAGAAAGGATGAGAAGACAGTGGAAAGCAAGGCTGGTGCACCACAGGGGGGAGCAGAAAGATCTATCAACTGAATGGAAGGTGGTGGGATCCAAGAACAGAGGAAATCAGCATGTAGAAATTATTGTTGAGCAGATGGTGGAAAGTATTGTTGATGCTGGAAGAAGTAGTATGGTTATTGAGTCAGGGAATCAGAGGAATTGGAGTGATCCTACTGATTCTTATGGTAAGGTTTCATGATCGTAATGTGGAACGTTAGGGGGTTGAATAAAGCAGCCAAGAACAAAGAGATTGTCTCCCATCTCAAGAACATGAGCTTAACGTTGGCTGTACTTATTGAAACAAGAGTAAAAAATAGAAAGAAGGGGATATCAGGAATAAGATGGGATAAAACTGGAGTTATATAGATAATTATGATGCTCACCCGAATGGAAGATTGTGGGTCATGTGGGATAAGTCCAGGGTCACTGTGAAACATGTGAAAACAACTGACTAGATGATTCATGTGGGAGTTTATGGACTTGATGATGTGAGGATCCATTGGTTTACAACTATATATGCTACTAATCAATTGAAAGACATGAAGGTACTTTAGAAAGATATTGAAAAGATGCAGAGGAAAACTAAGGGAAATGCTTGGATTGCAATGGGGGATTTCAACAACGTATTGCCTGTAAATGATCATATATGTGGTAATGATGTACAAACCAATAAATATTAGGATCTTGAACAGATGATGAATCAAGCAGGCTTATTTGAAGGTGATAGCTTGGGGGATTATTTCACTTGGTCGAATAGGCAAGCAGATGGGGTTATTTACTCGAGAATTGATAGAGCGATTGGAAACCTAGAGTGGTTTCAATTGTATCCAGATGGCAAGGTGGAGATCTTAGAACCTGGTGTTTCAGACCACGTCATGCTCCATATCAAAGTACATGAAGGGAAGGCGAAACGGAGTAAACGGTTTAAGTTCTTCAATTATTTGCTTGAGAATGATGAAGTCTTCAGGGTGACTAAGGAGAGCTGGAAGGAATACTTGAAAGGAAGGCATATGTTTGTGGTGTGGAGGAAACTTTTAAGGCTTCAACAGGTGCTAGGAGTACACACAAAAAAGCTATCATGAGTAAAAAACAAATTGGAGGCAGTAAGGCAAGAGCTCTCAGTGGCACAACAGGAGCTCATCTCGAATAGAATGGACATGGAGAGGTTAATGAAGGTTGTGAAGTGTACAGAGGAGCTAATGAGGTGGAATGAGATTGACGAGAAAATAGCAAGGCAAAAAACGAAGGTGGATTGGCTCAGATTTGGGGACGGAAACAACACATACTTCCACGTATCAATTAAAGTTAAAAACAATATGTTGGGGATATGAAAATGGAAAGGGATGATGGTACTAAGATCACTGATCGGGAGTGCATGGAAGCTGAAGTTTTGAATTTTTATGAACACTTGATTGGCAAAAAAGCTGAGAGAATGGTGGGTATTGACGTTGAAGCAATAAGGGTTGGATGTACTCTGACCAGTGACGCTAGAAAACAACTGATTGGTAGGGTAAAGGAAAAGGAGATTTGGATGGCTTTGAAAGGGCATTGAGGATCAGAAAGCCCCGGGAATTGACGGTTTCAGTTCTAATTTTTTTAAGGCCAACTGGAGAGTAATTAAAGGGGATGTTATAGGGGCTGTGATGGAATTCTTTAATGAAGGTAGAATGTATAAGGCTGTGAATAGTACAGTGGTAACGCTGATACCAAAACATCAGGTAGCAAAAAAAGTGGGTGATCTGAGGCCTATCTCATGCTGTACAACGGTCTATAAGATTATATCAAAGATTTTAACAAGGTTGAGTGGTGTAATAGAAAATATTGTTCATGAGAGGCAAGCAGCTTTTTTCCCGGGATGCAGTATTCATGAACATGTGATGATTGTTACGAGCTTATCCGGGGTTACAACTGGAAGCCTGGTGGGCTGAGATATATGCTCCAAATTGATCTTCAAAAAGCCTACGACACAGTTGAGTGGACAGCACTGGAGACCATCCTGAGAGAGCTGGGCTTCCCATGTATGTTCATTAGATGGGTTATGAAATGTGTGATGACTGTTATGTATAAATACATGATCAATGACTTTCCCACCAAGTTCATCAAAGCACAACGAGGGCTCAGACAGGGTGACCACTTGTCTCCCCTACCTTTTGTGATGATCATGGAATACAGTTATCAATGTTTGAGAAAACTGGATGGGAACTGTGAGTATAAATATCATTTCAGGTGTGATGGTTTGAAGATAATCAACCTAAGGTTTGCGAATGACCTACTTTTGATGACAAATGCTGATGTTAAATCTGTCCAGGCACTAATGAATGCTTTCCACAAGTTTACAGATTCCACATGCATGAGGGTGAATCGATCTAAATGCAAGGTATTATTTGGGGGATGTGGAGAGGAGATGAAACAGGAAGTACTAGCGGTCACTGGTTTTAAGGAAGGAACACTGCCCTTCAAATATCTGGGTGTACCACTTACGAGCAGAAAACTCACAATACAACAATGCCAGCCACTTATTGAGAAGATGATCAGCAGAATAAAGCATTGGAGTGCTCGATTGGTCAGCTATGCAGGACGGTTGCAACTAATCAAGAGCGTTCTATTTGCGATTGTTAACTATTGGTTGCAAGTCTTTCCCTTACCAAAGGCTGTCTTGAAACACTTGGAAGCAATCTGTAGATCGTACCTATGGAGTGGTACTGACTTCATTACAAGGAAGTCACCAGTTTCGTGGGAAAAAATCTATACACCAGCGAAAACAGAAGGGTTGAATATGATTACACTTGTACAATGGAATGAGGCTAACTTGATTAAAACATTGTTGATTTGTGAAGGAAAACGGATCGAATGTAGATTAAGTGGATTCACTCCTACTACATAAAGGGTGCTGATATCATGACTGTGAATTTTTCGAATGATAGTTCGTGGATTTTGAAATGAGTAGGTGAGTGCAGAAATGTTTTTCATGGTATGGAGATATGGTCGGAACTGAAACAGGCAAAATCCTTCTGTACTAGAGACATCTACAAGGCATTAATAGGTGAGCGAAAGGTTGTATTTTGGAGAAACGTCTGCACTGCTAATCAGGCATGGTCGGGGGCTATTTTTATGCTATGGATGTGCTGTCATAACAGGCTACCGACCAAAATAAGGTTGAAGAAATTTGGAATGAAAGTTGATGGTGGATGCGTATTTTGTACAGAAGAAGAAACTTTGCAGCATCTCTTCTTTAAATGTGCTACATTCAAGGACATCTGGTGCAAAGTCCTCAACTGGATGAAATGAAGGTATGTTCCAGCAGGGTGGGAAGAAGAAAAGCATTAGCTGGCAGTGAATTATAAAGGTAAGGGAAGCAAGGCTCAACTCCTGAAAATAGCGATTGCGGAAACGTTGTATGCCTTATGGAGATGGAGAAATGATAGAAGCTTTGGAAAGTAAGAGAATGGGAAAAATGTTTTTGATAGCATTATTGAGTGTGTAGTTTATAGAGCTTGGGAAAAAACGAAATTAAGGAAGAAATGTGTTATGTTTATGTTAGGTGACTAGGGGTTTTGGGGATTTGTACAGAACAATTTGAAGAGGTATTAATGAAAGTAAATTTGTCCCAAAAAAAAATTGCCCAAAATTTGAGGGATGGACTAAAATAGAAAAGTGGCCACTAGTTATGAGACGGGGGGAGTATAATCTATAGCGGATGTTATTTTATCATTGATTAGGTATAGAGAAAAGTGTTAAAATAACCCCACATTTTGGATAAAAGTGCCAATATAATCCTAGAATCTGAGAAAATGGCAATCTAACCCTGGACTTGGCTGACTTCTTGTCAACGACCATTTGGCCAAAATTTGATGAAACGACGATTTTGCGCTTATTTACAAAAAACAAAAAATACTGAAATGCCCTCCTATTTCCCATTTCCCATTTCCTTCATCGCCCCAAAAGTTGGTCGTTGTCCAGGTTACGGAGCTAAACGACGATGTTTTCATCGATTGTACTATGAACCACGTCGTCGTCGACTGGCACTTTGTTTTGGAACTTATTCAACACCTTTGTCGAGGTCTGTAAATTCGAAGGGCCTAAAAGTATCTCCAAGTCGCTGGGTTTTTCTTGTGACACTGTCTTCAATTCTCCGGTGGTTCTCTAGTTTTCAGAAGGCGGTCCATCGGCGACGTTTTCAGGCAACGAGATGCTCCAGGAGAAGATCTTTCACTTCAGGCGGAGAGGTGGATGAAGCACGGCGGTGGGTTAGGGTGGGGCTAGGGTGGGAGGAGGCGGTGGGGTTAGGGTGGCAGAAGGGGGTTCAAGGGTGAAAGAGAAAAGGGTAAATTGGGTATTAAATTTCCAGCTTTGGCATAAAGGGTATATTTTGGTCATTTCGTTTCTAGTCAATCCCTGAATTCTTTGAGTCAATGTCGGAATTGGGGAATTTGGTTATATTGGCACAATTTGATCGATAGTTAGGGTTAGATTGACACTTTCTCTTATTGCAGGGTTATATTGGTACTTTCAATCAAAACTTAGGATTATAAGTGTATTTTACCCTTAGATACATTTCTATGAAAAGTATGAATCGGAGTTTGAAAATGGGAGGAAGAATAGGCCCTTGACCCGCAACTGATAGAGTAGTGCAGTGATGTATTATAAGAGACTGGTAGAGTTGAACCTTTATTCCTACATGATCCGATTAACTCAATCTACCCCCTCAATCTACTCTCTGAGTTCCTATGTAAGTGTCTTAATTCACTATTTAGGAATAAAGTTGATGTTGTTTATATTGTAAAAAATTATAGCTATATAAATATGAAATTTACTGTGTCAAAGTTACATTCATCCCAATGTACTATATTTTCATAATATCTATATTTTATAAACAAAATTATTTAAAAAAATCTTATACTTATCGTTGGTCAAATATTTCTTGAAAAAATATCAGAAAAAATGGGCATTTATTAGTGGATGAGAGGGAGTATATATATATATATATATGTATATATATGAATAAAAAAATTAAATAAACAATTTAATAAGCTAAAGAAAGGTAAAAATAATAGTACAACAGTAGTAAGATAAGTGACAAGATAAATGACAAATACTTGAATGAATTTTTATCAGAATAAATTTATATCAGAATAGATTTAGGCTTACAGTGGGAATGGAACTCAAGATTGTACTTTGAGCTCAGATGGTGGTGATTGTAAGAGAGTACAAGAGGAGGCGATATTTCAAGCGTACCTAAAACTAGAATGGAATGCTCCTACTTATAGTAGTGGATTTCTAATCTATTACATCAGATTGAATTACATTTGAAATCCAGATTAAATCTTGGCCATTCTTTTGAATGTAGTGGAAGACTGAGGTCCACCACTTGCTCTTGTCTGGTGCTTTGTTGATTTGTTGAATGTGAGTGGAAACTGGGGTCCACCATGTTGTTGATTGCTTGTTGCTGGAGTCTATTGAGTGGAAAAAAGGGCCCGCCATTTGCTGATTGATTTGTGGTGGAAGCTGGGATCCACCTTATCACTTATTTTGCTGATTGAGTCTTCTTGCTGGAATGCGTCATTGCTTACGTCCTGTGGTGGAAGCTGGGATCCACCTTATCACTGATTGAGTCTTCTTGCTGGAATGCGTAATTGCTTATGTCCCTCACATTTCAAAGGGATCTTGACTGTCTTGAAGAAAATCATTCATTTGAGTATCGGTGTCCTATTTGAATGCTTGTTTTTGACTAACTAGTTGTTTGTAAAATTCAAGAGCCTTCTGGAAATCTTCGTCTGGCTCATCTTTTGGATATGCAGCTGTTGGAATCTGTGGAATGGTACTGACTTGTCTAATGGGTGTTGGACAAGGAATTTGAGGCTGTGGAATTGTACTGACTGGTCCAATGGGTGTTGGACAAGGAATTTGAGGATACATGGTAATGGGTGAAGGAAGTGTCTGTGGAATAATTGGTTTGAATGTGATTTTTAATTTCTCTCCAGTTTGAAACTAATGAGTAACTGCTTTTGTGGAGCAAAATTCTGGTTTATAATTACCCCACTATTTTACTCTATATTGACGTACCAGAGAAAAAGGTTTGGACGGGTAGATTGGTTTGACTTGGAAACTCCAAGCAAAAATCCAAGGCACCCTGAAAATGGCATGGAATAGGATATCTCTTTCATATGGTTTGGAATGGCTAAGTGTCTATTGGCTGAGTTTCTGGAATGTCTGAAATCCTTCCAGAATGGGCTGTGGAAGGATCTCTGTGGATGGTCCAAATTTGAACCACCGGTCTATGAACCAATTTGGAATGTGGTTATTAAATTTTTGATGAAAATTAATAAACCAGGAATGGTCAAAAGATCTGATAAAGAAGGTTCTATACCAGGCTTGAATGTAATCAGCATAATTGAATCCTTGAGGGAAATAATCAACTGAAAAGGGAGTAATGGAGTGAATATTAGAAACTTGGTGAGGACTCAAAATCTGTTTGATATAAATCTTGGAATATTCTATTCTGTTTGGGTCCTATTTGTTTTGAATGTGCTGGATATCAATGGACTATGTATCTACTAGAATTAATTCATAAAATTGTTGAGTCTTATAGGTATCATCAGTCATCCATAGAGATGATGGCAGGAATAAATTAGAGACAAATATTTTTAGTTGTGGAATATCTGGTTCAGATTCAAAATGAGTAACTAATATGTGCTCTGGATTGGGTTTATCAAAGTAAGTTGGAGAAGATTTTGAGCTGCTAGGAATGGATTTTGTGTTTGGCAGTGGAGTATGAGCTCTAGTCAATGGAGTAAAATTTGAAGTTAAAGGATGAGTCTTGTTTTGAATAAATCTAGAATGGGGAGTCTGTGCTATGGTGGAATAAGTGAGTGGAGGAAAATCCTGGGATGGAATGGATGGAGTAAGAGGCCTGGGATTAGCATAATCCTTGCTTGTTCTGGAATTGGAGGAACTGGATGATTTTGAATTGTCACTCATGGTTTCCTGTAAGGAATTCACGAGTCAGGAAATCTGGAAGGAAATTATCCTTTCCTTTTATAAATTGAATATCAAAATCAAAAACTGATAAAATTGCTTGCCATCTGGCAAAAATCTGTTTTGAAACCAAATTTTTTACATCTTTTTGTAAAATATCCTTTGCTGATTTGCAATCAATATTTAATAAAAACTTTTTGTTGTATAAATCATCTTGAAATTTTGAAATGCACAAAACTATGGATAAAACTTCTTGTTTAACTGTTGAATAATTTTTCTGTGTAGTTGACCAGAATCCTGAATGGTATCTTACTATAGATATTTTCCCTAAATATTTTTGTTTTAGTATGCCTCCATATCCTATGTTTGAGGCATCTGTTTCAACTATCATGAATGCATCTGGATGTGTAATTCCTAAGCATGGTAATGACTTAGCTTTTAATTTAATTTCTTTCACCAAATTAGTATGAACATCAGACCATGCTGGGGGATTGGATTTTAATCTCTCATATAAACTTTTGCATATGATTTTGATTTTTGGAAAGAAATCCGAAATATAATTGACACACCCTAAAAATCTTTGTAATTGATTTTTATCCTTAATTTCATTTGGAAATTTTTCTGCAAATTCTATGGATCTTTGAATGGGTCTAATTTTCCCTAAGTGTATATCAAATCCTAGAAATCTAATATTTGTTTGAAATAATTTCATCTTGGGTTCAGATATGACTAATCCATTTGTTTTTATTATTTTTATTAAAATATTTAAATGTTTGAAATGACTATCAATTGTATTTGAATGGACCAATATATCATCAATATATACTATTACAAATGATGAATAAGGAGTAAAATATCATTCATTATTTTTTGGAATTCAGATGGAGCATTTTTAAATCCGAATGGCATGACATTCCATTCGTATTGACCAAATGGAACTACAAATGCTGTTTTGTACTTATCTTTTTCATTTATTTGGATTTGTCAATATCCTGATTTTAAATCAAATTTTGAAAATATCTTTGCATTAACTAGTCTATTAATCAAATCTCTTTTATTTGGAATAGGGTATCTAATCCATTGTAATACTTTATTTAGTGGCTTATAATTTATAACTAATCGTGGAACTCCTCTTTCTTTTTCTGCATTTTTATTTACATAGGATGCAGAGCACCTCCATGGAGATTTGCTTTTTCTTATTAATTTCTTATCTAGATGATCTTGAATTTCTTGCTTACATAATTCTATTAATTCAGCATTCATTTGAATAGGTCTTGCCTTAGTGGAAATATTTTGTTCATTAAAATTTTTTTCATATGGTAATGAAATTATATGTTTCTTTCTATCCCAAAATGCATTGGGGTGACTTGAACATATTTGTTTTTTAATTTGTTTTTCTATATTTTTTATTTTTTTCTTTTATTATCTTGTTACTTAGTTGTTCTTTTATCTTAGAATAACTTAGTTCTTCTTTTAAAAAGAGGATGTCTTTTTGCTTTCTACTTAAAACACATATTCTTTTGTATATGGAATTGGTTTGTAATAAATGTAATTCCACTTGACTAGGAGGGCTAATAAAAGAAAATAATAATTTCTTTCCTAATATTTTTGTACTAATTCCTTTTTGAGTATTTTTAAAAGGGGTTATTTGATATAAAAATGGGTTTCCTAGTACTACATCATAAGATACATTTTCTAATATTAAAAATGAATGTTTAATACAATAATCATTATTACTGATATATCCATTAGATAATTTTTTCTTAATAATCATTGGAGTACCATTTGCTGCTGATAATTGTTCATTAGTTTTTTCTAAGTATTTACTTGAAATTATCCCTGATCTAATACAGGATTGATCTGACCACTGCCAATCAAGGCTACTATGGTTGTACTAAAATCAATTGTAATGAATGAGTAAAGAATTGTTGTTTAGTTGGAGTTTCATTTGAAATAGGAATATCATAACTACTAGGTTTTTCTAATGATGTTATCTTTAATTCTAATTCTAAATCTTTTTCTTTTAAATTATCTAATTCCATTTTGATATGACTAATTTCTGATTTTAATAGATAAATTTCTTTTCTTAAATCTTGAGTATCAGTTGGACTGACTATGGACTTCTTTTTCTCTTGTTCTGAATATTTTTTGATTGTTTTACTTAAACTAAAAGCTTCTGTTATTTTTGGTTTATTTTCTTCTAATACCAAATTTTTTAATCTTTGTATATATTCTATTTTATCCTCAGAATTTCTTATTTTATCTATTATATCTAATAATTTTTTTTTCTTACTATTTGTACTATTTAGCATGTTAATGGTTGGAATGTTACATTGACATATATCATCAGAACCACTAGAAGATTATGATTCTGACTCATAATTTGAATGTTCAGTGTCTGAATTATCAATTAATATACATAATAATTTATTTCTTAATTCTGTATCTTCTAATGCTTTAATTTTCTTTTCTGTTTTGCAATAATTTACAGTATGTCCGAATTTCTTACATTTGTAACATTGAATATTTTGAAATTTATTTTGTTTTTTATTAAATTTTCTTTTCCTGGGTTTTTCATATTCTTTTTTATGATATGGTTTTTCAAAATTATCCCTTCTTTGATAATATTTATGTTTTCTAAATTTACTTTTTCTTGTATGTTTGTGATGAGAGGATGGGGGTTTTATTCCTGTTATACCAAATTGTTGGCAAAATGATCCCATCTCTTTTCTCTTTGATCCATATTTATGTTGAATTTTTAAATCTTGACACAAAGTTAAAGCTTCTTTCTTTACAAAAGCAAAAATTTGACCAAATGTTATTGCATTATAATCTATCTTATCTGTTCCTAATGCTTTATGTAAATTGGTTAATATTCGTTGAGAAAATAAATTTGGTAATTCTGTAATAAATTTTTCTTTCCAAAATGGAGAGTTTGAATCTGTTCTTCTGAATACTTGGGTCAAAAATATATCTTTATACCATTTGAAATCAGTTAATGTTGGGCATCTTAAATTAGTTAAACATATTTTTGAACTTTCTAATGCTTCTTCTAGATTTCCTACAAAATACATTGATATAGCATATACTAGGAAGACAGATCCGTTTTGGACCATAACAAAATTTATGTCATCTCCTTCCCCTTGAGCTTCTTCTGTTTCATGGTTCATAATAGTTTGTTTATCTTGTAAAGTGAGATGATTATCCCACCAGCCTTTTAATTGACCAGTGAATCCTGTTACTAATAACATGACTATACTTGGTTCAGTAGTATTTAAATTTGCTTGGTAGGCCATTCTGGTCATACCCATTTCTTGTAATATATTTAATAATTGATATTCTGACAATCCATCTATATTCCATTGATATATGTGTGTATATATATATATATATATATATATATATATATATTCTGATTTTAAAAATATATATATCAATCACTGCCTCAGATTTAAAATCATTATCATCCATGAAACTTAAGTAATTAAATAGAATCTGGAAGAAAGTGAGCAACATGATTGCATTCATGTGAAGTCTCTGATATTTTGTTATTTTCTCCTTTATTGATATTTTTCTGTGTGAGATTAAAAGACTACGTACACTACGGTTCAGTATTACTTCCACCACAAACCGTTCTATTTCTCTTTCTATTAATAAATACTCCCTCCGTCACATTTAGATTTATACTCTTACCTTTTGCACGTTGTTCAATATATATATTTGATCGTTAATATATATTTACTTATGTATAATAATGAAAGTCTCTCTCTTGAAAAACGGTATTTCCATAAGTCATGGAAAGACCAAGATTTAAAGTGCAATTAGAAGAAATGAAGATAAAATTTTCAAACTGCATGAATTGGGTTATAAATTTTATAACTATTACACGTTGCATAATAAAAAATTTTAATATTGCAACTAAGACCTTTTACCTTTTATTATTCTAATTAAATCTCGTCTTTCCAACTTACGTTCTTTCCCAAGACTTTGCCATAACGAAAAATAGAAACTTAATATTTAAAAACTACTTGGTACGAAGAATTGAACAATATCATATACGATAATATTTTTGTTCATATATTTATTTAAATATGTCATCAAACTTTGATAGAGAATAGTGTTAAAAAAACAAAAGTGTAAATTCAGTTGGAACGGGGGAGTAGTTATGTTTATGTATACAGACTGCGCCCATTTACACCCATAGAAAAATTGTGGTTCAGGAAGTATATATAGTCCCGCCCGGCAAGATTCAAATATACTTCCCCGTCTCACAAGTGTTTTTTTCATACTTCATCTGTTTTGTTATTTATGGCACCATAGGTTTAGGTGTGATGGAGAAGAACTAGACCAAAGAGTTATAGGGCTTCCAGCCCAATGCCTATGGAGAACCAAGAGCAGCCTGCTAAGGTACCGGGCTAAGGGGCCTTAATGGGCTTCTGAACGAGGACGGAGGAAAATGAGAAGAAAGGCAACCCTAATTAGGTTTAGAGAGGTATAAGTAAAGAGATACGTCACTTATTTACATTTATTTACTGTTCATTGATCGGCGGCCGTACACTGACTTTACTATCAGAGCTCTTCCCTCGGACATCTCCGAGGTCTTGGTTTTGCAGGTGACAAGTCGACGGCTGATGGATTGGAGCTAAGCTTTTAGATCTGGTTCGAAGATTCATCAAGGTGCTTGGATTTAGGTGAAGAAAATGAGTGAATGAAATTAAATGTAGAAAGTAAAAAATAGAACGAGTAGATACAATTGAAGGAATCTTGCCATAAATGGAAAGTGTGCAAATAAAAGAAAACATCCATTTATAGTAAGTGTGTCATAAATTACAAAATAGAGGGAGTACAACTTTTTCAAAACATGTTTTATCATCGGTAATTTTAATTACGTACAATAACAATATATAAAATATTGATATTTAAAAGATCTGTCACTGATGCATCTGGGAACTCTGAATTTACTGCACCACCGGATCCTTAGTTCATAACCTGCAAGACAAAGCCCCCAGAGAGACTCCGAGGGAAAACCCTTCAATGATAAAGGCAGTAATGGACCTTCCGTCATCCACCTTCGAAGCCTTTGGAGACCCTCAATGGATTCATCAACACTAGAAGCCATTTTCGAGCTCCTACGCCTCAAGAAGCTTCTGCCTCGAGCTTCCAGGATTCTTGCCAACTAAACCAGGGAAGTCTTACCTCTCTTCCTATAATTTCATTTCACTATTATACATTATATGTCCGTAAGATACTTAGAACTTTACATATAACTCCCTGGATGGCGCTTATCTTTTGACCAGTGGCTATTCCCATGTCATTTTTTAACTCGGATGTGCTTTACAATGATATATGTTGTAGCCTGTTGTGCAAATTTGTTTTTGTTTTGAAAAGGCACCCCAATTACATGGAAAAATTGATGTCCTGCTTTTATGATCTGAATTCAGTAAGATTTTTGATAATTGTTACCAAACAATCTCAATGTTCGTGGGGTATTCGAATAATATTGATGTTTTGTTTCATTTTTTGTGATTGTAAATTAGTTCATGTGAGAACTTTGTTTAATACCTGACATTTTGATGCTAAAATAAGGTAATGGGTTTCTTATATATTGCCATGTTTTGTGTGAAGAATACGACACATTATTTAACTTAGAGTCCAAGTCATACAAATTACAAAAGCTTGCATTCTTAATTTCTTCTGGTACAACTCAAATAAAGCTTTTTAAACTTGGTTGATCATTATCTTCCATGCTCAACTTATTCTAATGTTTGAGTTCTTCCATGCGGTTCTAACCAAGATGAACATTAGATTCAATGTTTGAGTTGGTGAAGTCCAAACTCCTCTCTCCAGGTGGGAGACAAAAGAGTGTGGGTAAATCGGTGCACAGGGCATGTCGTATGTGCACGACGACTTATTGGTTACCCTACAACCCTCACTTAAACTGAGGTTATAGTTTTCTACTATCACTTTTTCCATGTTTTGCTTGTGAACGTGGGAATTCTAAATTTTGATTATATAAGTCCATAGTTGGCAAATTCTAGTCGAGTGACTAATAAATTTATTTTAAATTATTTTTATTTTATCAAAATTATTTTAAATCCTTTTAAAGATTTTAAATTTTGGGGGCAGTAACTATGCACCGGTTACCAGTATTATATCTCTTTCTCATTTCAGTTACCATTATGAAATGAGTTATATTGCTATTTGAGCAAAGCTATACTAAAACGGCTTCCCAAATCCTTGCACACTTATAATGTGCTTGTTCGAATCCTGTTGGAGAAATGTTAAAAGAAAAAGGTTTGAGCTTAAGTATTCGATGTGATTCAACTTGCACTTTTCATATACGAGTATCTGTTACTAGAATTTTTAGCTTAATGCTATTTTTTCAAGTAGCTAGATAACTCACTGGTATTTTATCTAACATGATAATTGAAATTGGAGTCCGTGTTACGTCAACCCATGTGATCATGCAAGTTCCTGTACTATGAACGGGGGGATTGATGCAACATGTGTTATTTATTTGAGGAGCTTCTTTATTTAATCCTCTCTATTACTCAGGATGGTTTTCGATATTATTTTCTGATGGTGTGGTATTCATTATTCTTTTGAACTGTGGGGGCATTATAGTACGAAGTGGAGATGTGTGATTTTGTTAAATGCATGGAAATGAGAAGAATATCGCTTTTGTTGCAGTCGAAGTGCTAACCAGGTGCTACATTCTGTTGATAGATGAGTGAAAATTTTTCTGGTGATTAGATAGTCCACTCTGGTTAGTCTCTATATTATTATGGCCATTTTTCAGAAACCAGAAAACAAGTGGGGTGACGTCCTTCGACTGAGGGGGGTATGGAACCCTAGGAGAATCACCATTATAAATTGAAGGACATCCCCCTCGATACCAGATCATTGATCTTATGACCTTGAGGAGGTTATCGACATGATATTCGAGTGATGTAAGAGTGGTTTTCTCTAAAGTGGCACTCTAGTTGATATTTGAGTGGTTTGCTCTAAAGCGGCACTCTAGTTTATTATCGAGCAGGTTGCTTTAAAGCGGCGCTCTAGATGATATATCCAACCACGACTGATGTAAGAGTGGTTTGCTCTAAAGTGGCACTCTAGCTGATATTTGAGTGGTTTGCTCTAAAGCGGCACTCTAGTTGATGATCAAGCGGGTTACTTTAAAGCGACGCTCTAGATGATATTTCCAGCCACGGCTGATGTAAGAGTGGTTTTCTCTAAAGCGGCACTCTAGTTGATGTACGAGCGGTTTGCTATAAAGCGGCACTCAAGGTGACATTCAGGTGGTTTTCTCTTAAGCGGTACTCTATATGATGATTCAGGTGGTTTACTCTTAAGCGGCACTCTAGATGGTAATTCTAGTTAAGGCTGGTGATCGAGTGGTATGCTGTTAAGCTGCACTCTTAAATATACAAGTATTCTCTCTATGATGGTTCAAGTATGCTGATAAGCTACTTTCTTTGTGATGATTCGAGTATGTTGATAGGCTACACATATTAAAGTAAATCCCTGTCGAAAGTGAAAGGACACCCTCATCGACTCCACATTCATTATTAAGGAATCACATACCCCAAGATTACATCCAACTATGAGATTTATGATCATAACATGTATGCTCGGTGCTACATTTTTACCAGTGACTTGTTCAACTTTGTATACCTAGGGTGACATTGTCCCAATCTACATCGATTCTAAAACTCCGTAGACTTGATTGAGTAAAATTACTTCAAGTAGGCCTCGGTAAATATACAAATATTACAATATATAGCATGATAGACCGCCATGATACACTCTCTTAAAGGCTTCACGAGGGACTCAATGATGGAGCATCATTGAGAAGACTATCACTGAAGTAGAAATCGTTATTTGCAAGATCTCCAAGCATAGTACCACGGACTTCAATAGTCCCTCGTTGAACATTTATTTCTTCCCTGGCATACCTATTTTGCTCCACTTTATTGCTATCGCGAGCTTGAAATCTCATTGCCTCGTATTATTGGGAGACTATTACTACACCAGGATCCTAAATCTTTGTTGGCGTTGGTTAAGTCCCTCTCAACCCTCACTAACTTAAGATGATCATAGTCAAATGATAACGAGATTCCTCTAATGCTTCCTTCAGATTCATACACTATAAAGGCAACGAAAAGAAATTTCTTAGTCTTGGCCAAAGAGAATCAAGTGTTGAAACTCTTTAGTCTGGGTCATCTTGTTGGTACAAACTTTGAGTAAAGAATGTTGGCAATAGTGTTATATGTTTTCTCTAAGCCTCGCTTATGAATCTCAGAATTTTTACCCAGCTGATTATCGATGATGGGGGCTCGATATTAAAATTCCATTTTTTAAAGAAAACATGCAGCTCGGAAGTACAAGATTTTGAGGGACCCTTCGAGCGAGGGAGGAATACTCAATATATTCGAGGATATGATGTAAAGAGAACTAAGGCATTCCTATTCGAGGATATGATGTTAAGAGAACTAAGGCATTCCTACGATGTTAACGTATTCGAATTTAAGTTGATTCGAATACTTGAACATAGTTATCATGCCTCGAGTTCTCCGTGGGCTCTTGATGATACTCTTATGAAGATAGAATTGGGCTGCAGACCAGTCCATTAAATATTACCTTTAGCCCAATAAGGTTTAGTCATGAATGGGCCAAGATGGACATTCAATATGTATTTAATAAGAATTGCGGTTACAGACAAGGAGGGTTAGGGTTTCATTAGTATAAATATGAACGTATGTCATTCATTTTGGATTGATTCACAATTACTCCTGATTAATAAGATTAATTACTGACTTTATCATCGGAGTGTTTTCCCCCAGAGTGTCTCCGAGGGCTTTGTCTTGCAGGTCATGAACTAAGGATCCGGTGGTGCAGTTAATCCAGAGTTGCCAGATGCATCGGTCACATATTCACGGTAAATTAAACTAAAGCATATGATATTATAAATATTTTAAATTTTTGGTTAAAAGTGCTTTGAAAAAGTTGATCGAACAGTATTATGAGAGGGAAGAAGTATAATGTAGCATGAACTGTTTGCGGTGATTAGATACTCTCACTTTTTTGTGCATGCATGCACAGAAAGGAATGCATAGATAGGGCAGCTCCAGTTGTCTCATTTAATTTCTGACGGAAAAAAGGAAACCAGAATCCTCATAAACCATGCATGCATGTATTAGAGGGACTGATTCACAAGTCTTATTTAGTGCAGATATTATAAGTAAAACAGTATTTGCATAACTGCATCATACTGTAAAAAGGAAACTGTAACATATTTGTGTGTGTGCATATAAAGGCTACACATGGTTCATATACTTCCTACATTACATGACTGTTGCATCATTCCATTCCAAATACGATGCAGTAGTTAACAACAATACGGCTTCAAACATCATGGTTTGTAGTTGTTCTTCTTCTTCAGATCATGAGTTGTGGAACACAAAGTAGAAGACAAGGGCTCATAGTTTATGTATCGACTGGGAGCCGATTTTGGCCTGAGCCCTTTTGGCATGCAATTCTCCACCGCGGCACCTTCACCTCCGCCGCCCGGTTGAAGCTCAACACTAAAATCATTGTGATGATTTGCACCGCGGTCTCTTGGCACCAAAACCCGAGCCTGCGCGGGATGGCCCGGAGGAGACAGTAGCATAACAAAACAGGCGACGAATAGAGTCATGTTGAATGGTGATAGAGCAGGCATTTTGGTTTGCTAGAGATGGAGAAGATGGATGGACCGATGTGGTTATGAATGGTGTTTGTTGGATGAAAACCAGAATGAGGTGAAGGCATTATATATAGGGTTGTGAATTGGTGAAGATATGATGAAGATAAGGAGATCATAAGACGTTCAAAGGAACAGCTCATCAGGCATTCAAGGTGTTCATAGTATTAGATGAACAAGTGCGTAGTGGTTGAGGGTTAGCAACATCTCTCGTGCCCTTCATTAATTGTACATTTCCCTTTTTTCTACAAAGTCAAATTCCCTAAACTCATCATAATTCACCATGGTTGGCTGGTCAGCTCTCGAAGTCAACGACTAATTTTAATTTATTATCATAATTGTATTCCGCCAGTTTAAATAATTTTTTTGACCAGTTTAATTATTTTCCAGCAAGGCTGTGTTTGGACATGAATCGCACCTAAATAATTTATATCTCAAAGAATTATATTGTGTGAATGTAGAATTTCTTGTAATTAGTTTATCTTTGCTCTTTCTTTTTTTTATAAAAGAAATCTAAAATTAATTAGAATATAACCTAATGTGCTGCATGCCATCCATCTCCCAAGGTGCACACATTTATTTGCTAGATTTCATATAGATGAGGTCTCCAAATCAATGAGCTTAGTAGACCTCATGCTCTTTGTTTGTAATCATGTACCTTTAACTTAAACTTAGAGAAAGATAATATTCTTCAAAATATGAACGGCTGTTTTCATTTATCGTACAAGGGTACGATATATAGATAGCGGTTACGGAATCATTAAAGGAAAAAGATTCTACAATAATATTGCAGAAAATATTCACAAAATATTTCCTACACTCTTCCTCAAGATGGAGCACGTGGATCTAGAGTGCCCAACTTGCCAAGCAAAGTCTGAAACGTCTATCGTCCAAGTGCCTTTGTAAATAAATCTGTTGGGTGACTAGCAGTACGAATATGATAGGTAACCACATCACCAGACTGAATTAAATCACAAACAAAATGACAGTCAATCTCAATATGCTTCGTCCTCTCATGAAGAACTGGATTTGCTACAATATGAAGAGTACCCTGACTATTACAGTACAAACGCATTGGAGTAGGATGCGCCACTCCCGACGAACGAAGAAATGACTTGAGCTATAGCAATTCACAACATGTGACTGCCATAACCTAGTATTCTTCTTTAGCCGAAGAATAAGAAACAGTGGATTCTTTCTTCGTCTTCCAAGAAACTGGAGATTCACCAATCATCCCAAAATATCCAGTCAAAGGTCTCCTAGTAATTGGGCAAGCTGCCCAATCTGAATCACAAAATGTTGTAAGCTGAAGAGAACTCTTAGCCGATAGAAACAAATCTTGACCATGATGACTCTTTAAATAATGTAGAACTCGCAAAGTTGCATGCCAATGCGCCAAACATGATTTTTCCATGAACTGGGCCAAGGTATGGACTGAATAGCTAAGCTCACGATGAGTGATGGTGAAATAAATGAGCTTCCCAACTAGTCTGTGATGCTGCGCATAATTGACAAAGAAAGGACCATCATCTCGCTCCAAATTGTGCTACTGTTCCATGGAAAAATCTGTGGGTTTAGCTGCCAATAATCCAGTATCAGACAAAATATCCAAGGCATATTTCCCCTAAGACAGAAACATTCCATTAGGCCGACGAGATATCTCAATGCCTAAGAAATACTTCAGGGAACCAAGATCCTTCATATGAAAACAAGAGCACAAATACTTCTTGAACTTGGACATCATCTCAGGAGAGGAACCAGCAATGATAAGATTATCAACATAACCCAATACATGAAGAGAAACACCTGTTGGAAAATGACAACACCATCCTACAAGTAAGAAAACAAAGAGTAATCTGCCTTACTCTGAATAAATCCAAAAAGGTGAAGAGCAACAGCAAGTTTAGCAAACCAATTTCGTGGAGTCTATCACAGAACATAAAGAAATTTGTAAAGCTTGCAAACCAACCCAGGCGCCGGAAGTGTATAACTAGGAGGCGAATCCATGTATACCTCCTCCTCAAGATCACCATGCAAAAATACATTGTGAACATCCATCTGACGAAGATCCCAACCACGAATAGCAGCAACAACCAAGAAAAGATGAACTGAACTCATATTGGCAACATGAGCAAATGTCTCACTAAAGTCAGTCCCCTTGATCTGACGATTACCAAGTACAACCAAACGAGCCTTGTATCACTCAATAGAATCATCAGACTTAAAATTAGTCTGATAAACTCACTTATAGCCAATAGCCTTCTTTCCAGGAGGAAGAGGAACAAGAATCCATGCATTATTCCACTCGAGTGCATCAATCTCGTCAAATATAACTGCACGCCAATGGTCATAGCGATAAGCACCAGAAAAAGAAACCTGATCAGCAGCATCTGTCACTGCAGCCAAAAGTCTAGAATGTGAAACCAAAAAATACTACAAGAAATATAATCATTAATAGGGTAACGCGTACCCGAGGACAATAAATCAGATGACGCGAGATCAGCAGAGGGGGGTTTTATGGAGCGAGTAGCAGTGCAGATGCAATCTCTTAATTTAACTGGAGGCTGATGAAGATGAATGCTGGGAGGACGGGCGGTGGATGGAACTGCTGGTGGTGGGGCAGGCGCCGGCTGGCTGAGCTCAGTAAGAGAAGATCATCGGAGCACTGGCTGAGTGGCCACGAGCGGCCGTGGCTGGAGCTTAAGATGAGCTAGCAGTGGGCCAGTCACGGAAGGCTACAAAATGCCACAAGTCGGGCTCTAGCAGTGTGATCACAGATGACCTCGGAAGCACCTGCTGGTGGAGCGGTCACGTACGGCCACGGGATGGGCATCGCTGGCAGCGATTGACGTGGCTCGACGGCGAGCGACTGGAGCTTGGGATGAGCTGGCCACGTCAGATTGGGACTGGGTGGCTCCATCGGGTCTGATGGCTCAGGAATAGAGTCGTCAAATACGATAAGTGACGAAGATGGCAGGGGATCAGCAGGTGGCATCTTCACAGAAACAAGTTCAAAAGGGAAACAGTCTTCATAAAATATCACATCTCAACTGTCAAACACAATTCGAGACTCTAAGTCGTAAACACGCTAAGCTTTTTTGTCAACGGGGTAGCCAAGAAAGATGTACTTCAGACTTCTAGATGAAAACTTATCATGCGGTCGTGGAAGCTGAGCGGCAAAGCACAATGAATCGAACACTCGAAGATGGCTGTAATCTGGTGCACGACAGTACATGAAATGATGAGGTCTTCAGCCATCTAACACTGGTGTTGGCGTACGATTGATGAGGTAAGCCACTGTAAGAATGCATTCTCCCCAAAAGTTGATAGGCAAATGAGCTTGGAAATGAAGAGCACGAGTAACATTAAGAATATATATGTGCTTCCATTCCACACGCCTGTTTTGCTGAGGTGTGTAGACTGTAGCGGTCTAAAATGAACACTTTTCTCCAGAAAAAATGGTTTGAGAGGCAGGAATTTGGTTCCGTTATCTGTCCAAACCCATTGAATGAGATGGTGGAAATGTGTTTGAACCAACGCAAAGAACTCCTTCATCTTCAATGGTACTTGAGATTTAGAAACTAATAAATAACCCGAAGAACTCGGGAATAATCATCAACTATGGTAAAAAAAAAAAATGCTCCACTAGAAGAGGTGAAACATCACAATGAATAAGTTTAAACAAATTACTAGTCTTAGCAAAACTAATAGGAAAACTATTTCTAGATTATTTTAGGCGATGACATATTGAGCAGGGAACAAATTTATTAAAATCACTATTATGTAAAGAAATGGCTGGGATAGAAGACAACACCGATGAGGATGGATGCCTAAAACGTTGATGCCATAAAACAGTCGAAGACAGTGAAATAATGAACAAGGACAACTGTGTAGACCCGGAAACTCCCAATCTGCGCAACCAATAAACCTCTCCTCGTTGTTCACCTGCGCCAATCACTGCCCTTATGCTGATATCCTGTAGTACACATAATTTTCTGGCAAGAAAAACTATACATTTTAAAGCAGCAATTAACTTGGAAAATGCTAACAAATTGCATCATAATGCTGAAAAAAAAGAACATGAGTCACGACATAATCTCCAAAACAAAATTTTCCATGTTCAACAGCGGTTGAAATAGAACCATTGGTGAAGACAACATCAACATTTGCAGCATGCTCAATATCATAAAAAAGATCCTTGTCATTAGTCATATGATACGATGCACCGGTATCAAGAATCCAAGGTAAAGTAGTATTACCTGACAGATTGTCAGAAGTATTTAACTTAGAGAACATATTTAAAACCGTACTCCATTGCTCATTGGACAGTGCCGGGCTGAAGGTGCATCAATCAGAGTCTAAAACAACGGCAGCGGCGGCGCCCGTAGAAGGAGTGGCGGCGGCCACTGGCTAAGTAGCTCTAGCGAATGGTGCACCGATGAGGCACGGGTCTTGGGGTTTGCGGCAACCTTCAGACCTGATACGGAATCCCCCGTATAACGCCGAGAATTGGAAGAGGCCTAACCATAGGCCCCGAGTTGGAGCTGGCGAAGGGCTCGGCGGAGAACGTCAGCATTGTCTGGCTACGGTGGAGCGTCCGACTGGCGTGGCTGGTCGCCAGTAGGAGCAACGGAAATGACAGGAGCCTCGGTCTCGGCATCAAAATTTTCAATCACAACTTGATTCAACGGATCCATTGGACACACAGTGTAGCGGCGCGTAGACTAGCGGAGCGGCGGCGTATGAAGGCAGGATGGACAGAACGCGATGATGCGTGCTGGACGGCGGCAGCGCTGGATTCTCAATAGCGGCAGTGACTGACACGGTGCTGGTGGATGGAGAAGTAAGGGCAGCGGAAACGGCAGTCTTTTATGAGTATGGGAAAATTTTTAGGGTTCCAGGATTTAGGCTCTGACACCATGTAAAATATGAACGGCTATTTTCATTGATGGTACAATGGTACAATGTATAGATAGCAGTTACAGAGTCATTAAAAGAAAATGATTCTATCTAAGGTAATATTGCAGAAGATATTCACAAAATATCTCCTACATATTCCTAGACTTGTTTTCCTTTTTAAAATTATATACTTGACTAAAAATAAAAAGAATAAGAAAAAGAAAAAAAGGGATGGATGACTAAGGAGAAATTATTTAATATTCATTGTCTCATTTCAAGTTTGAACATAAAGTTGAATTGATCCATAAATATAAATACTATTCAATGATACCTTGTTAGATTCGTTATATTTAACATATATTTTTAAAAGGCTAAATTGTTTTTTGGGTAATATGCAAATATAACCCTATATGTTGGAGAAAGTGCAGATATAACCCTGAGTTGTTTTTTAGTGCAAATATAACTCTAACTATTATACATAAGTGTAAATATAACCCTAAAGTCACTATTCTAGCATTGACTGGCCTTTTCCGATCATTGGCCGACCAAAAATGACCAAAATGCCCTTCTAACCTAATACAAAATTTTAAAAGATAAAAATGCCCCCCACCACCACAAATCCGCCATCCCACCACCACCAATCTGCCATTCCACCACCCACTACCACCACCAATCCACCACCCTTCTGAAATTCTGAAATCATTCCCTTATGAACAGAATCGCTCCACTCATCACCCCAATATCTATAAACAAAAATCCATAAAATCAAAATTAACCCATTGTTGAATTTGATTCTTACAACAAATTCAAGAAACAAAAACTGATTGAATTACCATATCCAAGTAGAATGGAATTTGTAGCACAGTGGTGGCAAAATTTGTAGCACATCTTTGGCGGAGCAGTGGAACTTCAGAGGCGGTGGTCTAAAAAAAATGGATCCGCCATCGGCCGGTAGTATGAAAAAGATGGATTCATCGTAGAAGCTGTCGTGGCGACATCGTAGGCGGCGGTGGAGATTATCTTCTCGTTGGTCAGTGGTCTGAACAAGATGGATCCGCCACAGAAGATGTCGTGGTGACATCGCAGGCGGTAGTGAAGATTATCCGCTCATCGTTCGGTGGTCTGAAGAAGATAGATCCGTCGCAGAAGTTATCGTGGACGGAGCTGCGCTGAACAGATTCCTGCACGGCTAGGCTGGGGCGACGATCGGCGGAGGAGGGGAGTAGGTTCCCAGCCCAAATTTCCTCGTGAGCGAGCTTTTTCCGGTCAGTGATCTCTAGTTGAGGTATTCCGCCATAGAGATGTGGGGCGCTTTGTTTAAAGCGGGGAGCTTGGTGACGAAACCTCTGGAATAATCATTACTTCTTTTCTCTGGAATATGTTCATGGCGGCCTGGTCGGCTTGCAACCCGACCCAAGTGGAAGCCATCTCCGCTTTCCTCTGAAAATCAATCATTACCGCTGCTAGATCCCATAAGCCCTTCATGCTGACCCATGTTATGAACTTGAGAAAATGGGCTGCCTCATCCCTGTCGCAGCTCTCCATTGCGCAATTGAACTTGCAGATGGTCTGGATCGGGACCGGTGGGCAAGGCTACGGTGAAGGGACAACAGAAACGAGCGAAGGGAAGACGATGAAGAAGAAATTTTTAGGGCTTTAGGGGTATAAATGTAGTCTCAATATTTTCTATTTTTTTCTTTTTTTCCAGAGGGGTAAAATCAACTTTTCACTCAATTCCGGCCTGAATTTTCCTGAAAAGGTTATATTTGCACATAACCTGAATATATAGGGTTATATTTGCACTTTCTATTAGCGCGGGGTTACATATGCACTTTCTTCAATTATATAGGGTTATATATGCACTTTTCTCTTTTTTTCAGTCCCCTACAAAGTATCTTATACCATATTTTGATCCCCGTTTGCAAATCAACCCTCGGACGGTACCCCACAAATTCAAAACGATATGTTTTGGTCCTCATAGGTGGTTTTCAGGCAAGCCTAAGTGGTTTTTTCAGTATAGCCAGGGGCATCATGGTAATTTTACTAATTAAAAAACATTTTCAATTAAAATTTTCTAATTTTAAATTTTCTTTTTCTTTATTTTTTTACCGCCGTATTTCCCGTAACTCATGTACGATGCTCCATCATCCATGGCGTTCTTCCGATCATTCCTTAAAACCCTAATTTCCCAATCCTCCAAGCCCCCTCGCCAGAGCCCTACCTCATCCCACGCCCATTGACCATACTTCACCGCGCCACCGTTCAACCGTTCCCACATCGCAGCCCGATCGACGTCGCCGTCAGGGACCCAATTTTAGATACTTTGGTCTCCATTTTCCTTCGCTGTTTTTCACCTTCAGTTTCCACCGGTGGAGAAGATGAACGAAGAAAACGGTGGAAGAAGCTCCTCAGCGGTGGAGAAGATGAGTGAAGAAGATGGCGGAAGAAGCTCATCGGCGGTGGAGAAGGCGGTGGTGAAACTGTTGGAGTGGAAGTAGCTCGGTGGCGAAGAAGGCGGTGGTGAAACTATTGGAGTGGAAGAAGCTTGGCGGCGGAAGAAGCTCCTCAGCGGCGGCAGCGGAAGGCGGTGGTGAAAATGAAGCTTTTGTTTTTATTTTATATATTTTTAACTCAAGGGTATAATGGTCATTTTACATATTTTGACCAATTTTACGGTTAATTTTCCCTGAAAACCACCTTTGGGGACCAAACAAATTGTTTGAATTTGTTGGGTACCGTCTAAGGGTTGATTTGCACACGGGGACCAAAACATGGCATAAGATACTTTGTAGGAGACTAAAAAAATAATTTAGTCTTTTTAAAATATCAACTTTTCACAAGTTCCATAATGAAAGATATTGTATTAAGCATCAAACATTTTTAGAGTCAAGTGTTGAAAGTCAAAGTATACAACTTAAATAAATTGGGACTTGGGTAGTTCAACAATTGTATCTGACTTTGTAGTGCAACAAAGAAATAACATTTTATCTTTTAAATAAAATTTAGGGATAAACTCAATAATGACCCTCATTTATTGGCAGTGCTAAAACAACCCCTAATTCTTCAAAAGTGTTGAAACAAATGTAAGTATTGTCGAATATGCTGAAACAACCCAAAGCATTCGTCGAATGTTGCCATTGTGTCCAATTGATGCCAAAAGAGGAAAACTAATGAAAAATATTACAATGTCAATTTGGTACTTTCACGAATTTATGGTCATTTTGACACTTTCGAAGAAGTCGGATTTGTTTTGACACTTTAAAATAAAATATAAGATCATTTCCGCACATTTCTCTAATATTTGTTTTTATCCTTCCTATTTTTAATACCTAATTATAAAAATTATTCTTTTCTTCCCGTTTTGTTTATAAAAGTCTTGGAAAATACCGTCTTTCCATAGATACATGCACTAGTAGAGAGAGCTTTATTAAAGGCGCTCATTAGAAGGCGGTTCCATAAAACTACCTTTAATTGAGGCCCGAAATGGGTTCCGATTTCAGAAGTCCCTCCCGGACCATTTCAAAGGCAGTTCGAACTATTTAAAGGCGGTTCCTCCTTTAAAATCAATTTTTGTGAAGGGCCAAAAGCACTTCTGAGTTCGGATGTGCTTTCCTAAGTCACTTTTCATTTTAAATGTGGTTCTATTTAGAACCGCCTTTAATGGGCTCTTTCTTTTTGCCCAAGCGCTGAAACCCATTAATAATAATTACCGTCGGGGCTTTTTTCATTTGTTCTTCTCACATCAATTATTAAATCAGAACCCTGACCATCTTCTCCCCCACCGCCGCCGAAGCCTGAGTTCTCCGACTCCATCCACCGCCCATCCCGCCTCCGCCGCTCCAGCCAAGTACTCTGCCGCTCGCCCCTCCGCCCCTCGCCAGCGCTAGAGACCGACATTGCTTTCCACCACCGTAGAAGCCAACATCGGGGAGAGGTTGGACACCCCTCTCCACCACCATAGAAGTTGCACTCACCGGGGAGATGTTCGACGCCGATGCCTGAGTTCTCCGCTGAAGCCCTGTCGCCGCCATTGCTGTTTTGTAGTAAGCAAAAGAGTTTTCTAGAGTCCGGCCGGTTCTATCTGTGTCATATGAGAGAAGCAGAGTTCTTTGCCTTTTTCTTATTACACAACTTTAGACTTTACTGTGTTGTGTTCTTGTGTTTTCCAGATCTGGCATGCTGGGCTGTCGGAGACCAACCGGTTTCCAGCAACTATTTTTTTTGGAAGGTCAGAAATAGGTTCTGAGTTCGGAACCTATTACGGACCCTATTAAAGGCGGTTATTTGAACCGATCAAAGGTGGAACCAGAGAAGGCGGTTCTAAAGTGTCTTCTCTGGTTCGATGGAACCGCCTTTAATAGCCCTCACCCCACTAGTGATGGAAAAGACGGGGTTGAATTAGAATTATAGAAAAGTAAAATATTTTAGTTGCAATATTAAAATTTTATTGTGCAATGTGCAGTAGTTATAAGTTTATGACTCAATTAATGCAATCTAAAAATTTAATCTTCATTTCTTCTACTTTATAATTTAAACCTTAATTTTTCCATAATTTATACAAATATCGTGTTTAAAGAGATGGACCGCAATACCAACTTAATTGGTGCAGCTACTCTCTTGCAATAATTTTTCATGACTATAGTTATCTCACAAGACCAGAATTCGTTGAGGAGATTAAGGTGATGTGTCAAATGAAGAAGGGAAGTCAGCGAGCTGGTCTTAGTTCACGGAGGCAAGCCCAGTTTCTATTGGGTCACCTGGATTTAGTAGCTTACCTGTCCAACCGTTCTGATTTGCCACGTGTAAAGCTTCGCCACCCTTTTAACTTTTCATTCCACGTGGATTCTACTTTATCCGCCGACACGTGTCTACGGATTTGCAAAGCCCAAAGCTCAAGTCTAAGCCCAGTGATAGCCCAATACCTGTGTTCAACTAAGCCTCACTTTTAATAAATCCCAAACACAACTTGACATCGACTGTAGAAAACCAACTGAAATATTATGCACCCCCGTCCCAGCCATTTATGCACAGAATATATATGTAGCTACGGACTACAATAACACACAAAATCGATATTTAAAAACTACATGTTACAACGAATCTAACAATATCTCATACGATAAAGTTAATGTTCATATACTTATTCAAATATATGGTCAAAGTTCAACATCTTTGACTAAAAAAATATTTTGTGCATAATAGGTTGGGACGGAGAGAGTATTTGAGATTCACGAAGATTTTTTTGTATGTTATTTTCATACATAAAGATGCCAGTACACGAGTTTATGATTTTACGACTCTTATTTTGCATCAATTCGTTATTGTTTTTGATGATATAGAACCACCCTTCTCGATGAAATTCATTTGTTTATCGTTACTGATGATACCCTTACATAGCCCAATCGTAATCAGCCACAACCCGAAATATTACCATTTACCTGTTGTCTTTACTGGACTTATTTAGTCTAATAGGGTCGAATAATACTCTATTAAGCTTTTACCCTTGTTATATTAGGAATTAGAGTTTGAGTCATATACAGTGACTATAAGGATTACAGTTATATAAATACCAAGGTAAGTCCATTATTTTATTCATTCATAATTCTTGACTACCAAATGGTGACTGACTTTACCATTGGGGAGTTTTCCCCTGGAACGCTCTAGGGGATTTTTTTGCAGATCACTATGAGGACTTGGTGGAGCGACCTAATCGAGTTTTAGACGCATTATTCACATAATGTAAACCATTGAAACGAGGTATTAAAGATTATAAAATGTAATAGTTGTGATTGTATTAAGGTTTTTTTATTGAATTTGGTATAATTTAATATAAATAACAACTAACCTGAGTTGAAATGATTTAAATTATAATGAACTAATTTAAATTAAATTGAATTGGTAATTAAACTTATAAGACCTGCTAAGTTCATTTGTTTATTATAAATCCGAGATGCTCATGTAATGTGGACCCCTGAAATGAGGTATAAAAGATTATAAAATGTAATAGTTGTGATTTTATTAAAATTCGGTATAACTTAATATAAATAACAAGTGATATGAATTGAAATTACTTATATTTAAATAACTAATTTAAATTGTGAATTGGTCTTAAATTTATAATACCTGGTAAATTTATTTTCTTTGTTATTAATGTAATGAGTGAACATTATGACAAAGGATGTTGGTGTGTTGTGAAAGTTTGTTTTTGTTTGTTCATTTTCACTTTTTATATTAAATATATGAAAGATAAAGGTACTATTGTACTTCTATTTCTTTAGTTTGTATTAATATGATTTCAATATTTTTTCAAGTGTTGAAGTAACTTTTATTGGGCCTGAAGTCACATCTAAAATTTTGTGTTTGTGTGGTGAGGATGGTCCGATGGTTATGGTGAGTTGTTGATGGTAGTAATGGGTGGTGGTGGGAGAGGCAAATGGTTAGTTGTTGGTGTCGACGGTGTGAGGTTGTGCGGTGGTGACAAGTTGTGGGTGGTGGGATTTTTTCGTGTGGTGAGCGACCTGTAATAATGTCGGTTGGTGATATGGCATAGGGGCGAAGAATGGTCTCGTTACTATAATATTTTGGAGAATGGAGATCGGTGATGGTTTGGTTGTGGAGGATTGTGGTTATGATATGGCGGTCGAGAGTTGTTATGGTGTGAAAGATGGTGGTGCAGTGATGAAGGGCAATGGTGCTGACAGGATGTGGTGGTGGGCGGACGAGGTGCATTGGGGTGGTTTGTGATGGTGATCTGATGAAGAAGTAGCATGGGTGGTGATAAGGCCCCGGTTGTGGAGTGGCAGCAGTGGCAACAATGATAGCGAGGAAGGAGTAGGGGGTAGTTCCATCTGAAATAACTCAACAAAAAATCCATGAGTAATTTTATCTTTTCGAATCGAATCTTTCTTGGAAATTTTGAGATAAATGCCGGTTGTTGGGGCAAGGATTTAAGATTTTAAAATCCACGTTGGTTAAAAGTCTATGCCCACTTTTTTTTTAAAAAAAAAATTGGGATTATATGAGCATATATCTAGTCAATGCGGGTTAATCATGTATTTAATCCTAAATAAAAAGTAAATTGTGATTTTTGTACAAGCACGACAAATTATGAAAATATAATAAATTCTAATTTTAACTTTTTTCCCCGCCTTGAACTAAAAATAAATATTAATGAATATAGTAATATTAGACCAAAATTAAGTTAAATTTCATTAAAACTGAATTAACCGAGTTAAATCGAATTATACTAAATTAAATTAAAATAAAAGAAAATGGATTGAATACATTTAAGTTGAAAAATACAGGACTCTAGTGAATTTAGAAGGCTTTGTTCATGTTCATTTCACCCGATTTATGATGAGAATGATTGAACTAAAAATAAATATTAGTAAAAAAAAGCTTAATTAATTAAATTTTGTCAGCTGTACTTTACGTGCAATTGTTACTATTGGTTAATTAGTGAGCCCATCATTAAAAGCCACTTAATGAGATGCCTGCGCAGCACATGAAGAAGTTCGAAATGATTTGTTTTCAATTATCACCAATTGAATGTTTCCTTAAACAATGAAATATTATAATAAAAATGAAAACAGAAACAACCAAATCGCCCACAGTTTCGCAGGAAAGTCATTATTAAAATAGTGAAACCGCTTCATCAAACTTGATTCTGGGGCCTCCAGTATCCGGTGTCAGAGCTTCTTAAACTTAAACTATAACACAGAACTTGTAGTTGTTAATGTGAAAACAAAAACAGAAGCATTTATCTAAGAACCTTAAATTATTATAAGACGGAATAATTTAATTTCCAAAGACCTGGGGTTGGTCACATTGATGCCCCTCTATATCATCACTTGTGACTCAGATCACCACCAACTTAATTATGCCCGACAAGTTTTTGCTAATCACGTGAATTAAGCATAAACATGTTACTTTTTCTCCTTTTAAATTATAATCTGGGCTTAATTAACTCATCCGTCGTAACTGATAAGTAGGCAGGACGGGTGCGGATTATGGTACCTCTATGTCTGTCCATTTGAAGTTTTTATATTTATTCTCACATCATCACTCATGATGGGTATAATATTCAAATCTACTTTCAACCCACGATCTATTTTAGTCTTTCTACTCATTACAAACGCACGGACACCTAAAATTTGCTTTATTATACTAATTTTAATACTAATAATCTAATAGGTAATTATGTTAAAAATTATACGGAGTAGGTAAGATACGATAATTGTGGATAAAAACAATATTATTTTATTAAATTAACTGATATATAGTGGGTTACGCATGTCGGAGATAAAATGTGTGTGAACTAATATCTATACTCGACTCACTGACGGATATAGGTATAATTTTCATTCGCATACCCACCTCATCCCCACCCGATTAAACTACCCCTATAACCATCACACTGGGGTGGATGCAAGACATACCTCCACCAATTTAAATCAATGGGTATTTGTTCTATGCTTAGTAAGGCCAAGATCTTTTTAGAAGAAGAGTCTGTCTCTTAAAAAACGATCTTTCCATAAGCCATGGAAAGACCAAAGTTTAAACTGCAAATGAGAAGAAATGAAGATAACATTTTCGGGTTGCATGAATCGAGTTATAAACTTTATAACTACAACACGTTGCATAATAAATTTTTAATATTGCAACTCAAACCTTTTACCCTTTTATTATTCTAATTAAATTTCGTCTTTCCATAAACCTATGGGAAAACGATCGTTTCCAAGATTTTGCCTTAGAATAATTGTAGTTACTTTATTTCAGCTCAATTTAATTTTCCTATTATTTTGTACATTAATAATCTCTGGTGTAAATATCTTACTGCCTTAAAAAATTATTTTTCAATTTCATTTGAACAACTTCTGAAAAGTATTTTAATCACATCACTTATGTGATACTTCCTCCATCCACGAGTATTGACATATTTACTGTTTACGAGTCAAGCATTACATAAATGACCACATAATTTGTAATGAATTTTATTTATCTAATTATGAATATAAATTGTAGGACTGTCTAAAACACCATTATAGAACAAATGTATGTAATTTTAAATTTATCTCTCTTTCACCATCTCTTGTTTCCTTGCCAACTTATCAACAAGTGGTTTTATTGTGAGTTAGGCCCTTTTCGTTTTTAGCTTATCTGCATTTCATTTAATGAGTTTTAATTAAGTTCAGTTAAAATCAGTTCAATTCAATTCAGCGTGAATTTAATTTTGGTGGAATTTAGCATACTGTACTCATATATTATTATTTTTAACACTCTGATTTTCAGTTAAGTTCAGATCAGATCAAATCGAATCAAATCAAATCAAATTAAATGAGATCACATAAACTCTAAAGAACATTGTTTTAATCATAATTTCCTATCAGTAGAGTTGGTAAAGTTCTTCAAATTTAATTTCAAAACTTGTTTAAATTGATAGTGTTACTACAAATATTAGAATCGAGCCAATTTGATAAATATCTTGTTTTAAAATGTGTAGTAAATGTGGTCATCCGAAAAAATAGAAGACAGGAAGTATGCATAAATAGTACTAAATCTTTTGTGAGTAGTCATTTTCAAAATTAATATGCTCGCTTTTAATTGCTATATATTGCTGCTAGGTGTACGGAAATGTTCCATGCTGTGGAGCTTAGAAAGGAAATCTTGACCGGAACAGGTTAATGTGGTTGCATTTTCATTAATCTCTAACGAACAAGTTTTGAGCTGAACATCCGTAGATGCAATAATATGTAGAAAGTTTATAAGTACAACAAAGAAAGTTTAAAATGGCAAAATGTGATTTTATAACCCTCGGTACTATGATAAGGGCAAGAGAAAATTGCTTTTAAAATCCTACCTAGTTGACATAAGTGTCAATATAACCTTATGATAATTGAAAGTACAAATATAACCCTAGATAGCTGAGGTAAGTGCAATTTACTCATTCCGGCAGTTTAAGACCGAATTTGATTGACAAGATGATTTTTCCCTTTTGAAAAAAATAAAATAAAATAAGTAAATAAACTATTATATCCCTAACTGGTGTAATAACTAGCCCATAGAACACATCAACTATTATATCCCTAACTGGTGTAATAACTAGCCCATAGAACACATCACTAACCCACAAATTAAAGGCTGATGGGCTTTAAGACCAAACCAAGAGTGGAACATGAAATGGGATAACGAACCGAGAAAGGTGGAACATGGTCTGAAGGACTTGACCACTAACCGATAAAGGCGGAACCACGATCGAAGGTTTAGCCATGAGCCAAAATTATAGGAACCATGATGCAACCCACGATCTTGGATGCTAATAATGTGAAACCACGATCGTGAACACCTATAAATGCAAGGAGAGCAACACTGAAGAAGGTAAGTGTGACTAAACTGAGAAATTCTAATTCTATGAAGGAAAACTACTAACTTGAACATTGGAGCATTATCCCCGGATACTTCTGGGATCTGTTTTGTATGAGGAGAAGATATACGGTGAACTGCAATCACTTTGGTTGAGAAGGGATACCACAACATTTGGCGCCGTATGTGGGGACGTTAAATTTTTTTAGTCCTTTATTCTCTCCAAAGTAGACAGTGATGTCCACTAGAAGTGAGAAAAGCCAAAATCATCACACACAAGAACAAACAGCTGGACTCAACAAGAGCATGCATGCCAACCAAGATCATGAATATGTCCCTAGTAGAGAACGGGAACATAGTAAAGAAAATACGAAAGATGATGAAGAGGAAGCAGAGTCTCCTAACACAAATTAAGAAAAAGAAAGGAGAGTGTTCGTATTATTCCTAGAAACGAACAGAGAACAACTGTACAGTCAATTCTTAGCCACTCCCAAGCCAAAATCCCCAAAAATAAGTTTAAAAAACAAGTCAAAAGCATGCGGATCTTAAGTATACAGATGGGTTAAGAGATATAAAGACAGACGATGATGTAGACAAATCACCATTGGCACCGCATCTTCGCGATTTCAAGATGTCAAAGGGTTTCAAGTTGCCTTTGCACGTCAAAATTTATGATGGGGAAACTGACCCAAAGGGATTTTTGCATTCCTATCGCAACAACATGGGATTTTGCAATGCGGAAATTAATTTGGTGTGCAAAGCTTTCCCTATCTTCTTATCGGGAACAACGATTACATGGTACGAATACTCACCAAACAGAACCATTAAGTCTTGGGTACAATTGTCAGATTTGTTTTTGGGTCACTTCTATCAAAAGCAAAATTTCACTAAGACAATATCATATCTGAACAACATAGCTCAGCGAAGCGACAAAAGTCTTGCAGAATACCATAATAGGTTCATCACGGAAAGTTTGCATGTTCGCGATCTATTGTTCAATCCTCATTTGGTGCATTCATAGGAGGCATGCAATCAGGAAAATTCTACAAGGAACTCACAAAGAACATGCTCGAAAACCTAAGAGAATTGAAAAAATTGATTGAAAAATATGTGCGAACCGAAGAAGCAAATAACCGCAAGATAGAGCTGGAGCGAGGCGAAAAGAGAATGATGGAAGACTCACAAAGAAGTTTTGTGAAGAAGGGAAAAGGAAATCCCCCTTTCAAAGGAAGAGAATTGGGAATGCAGAACACACTTTCCCAAGAAACATCTATGACAAAGTCGCAAAAAGAAATCTGGCAAGCGGCAGAGAGCTATTTTGTGAATCATCACCAATGATAGCACATCCAGACAAGAGATCCGGAGAGTACTATTGTGCCTTCCCAAAGGATCATGGGCATGACATTGAATATTGCAGAGACTTGAGAAGGAAAATAAAGGAGAATTTAAGAAATGACTATCTGAGCCAGTACAAGGAAAAAGATGGATGAAACCGATACAATAAAGCTAATAAAGCAGGAAGCTCCATGGCCAAGAACCAGGCCGTAGGCAACACACATAACAAGATTCAGAAGATGACAACATTTGTGGATTATGAAGAAGATATAGCGAATGAGGCTCTAAAAATAGTAGTTCTATCGATACATGGATCAACTGAGTCTCTATCAAATAATGCTTGGAAAGCCAAAGCCAGGTATTTGCTACCACAAGAGCCTGTGGTCAAGAGATTTCGTGTGGACGAAATAATCACGTTTAGCGAAAAGGATGCAATTCCTACTGCTTCACCTCACAATGACCCAGTGGTCATTATTGCTAAGATTGGAAATGCAATGGTTCATCGGGTGTTCGTAGATGATTGGAATGCAGTCGAAATACTATTGGTGGATTGCTTTGATAGGTTGGAATTCAAGCAGACTGACCTAAAGAATTCCACATCCTCCAAAGGGATTGAAGCTAATCCAAAGAAAATACAAGCGATAGTTGACCTTCCTCAACCACGGACAATTAAGGAAGTGCAAATATTGATAGGATCACTGGCATGACTTAGTAGATTTGTTTCAAAGGTAGCTGAGAAACACTTCACACTTTTTGAAGTCCTTAAGAAGGTTAAAAAGTTTAGCTGGAGCGAGGAAAGTCAAAGAGCATATGATCCCTTGAAGGAGTAGCTTTAGGCATTACCAACACTGAAACCACCAATCCCTGGGGAAACACTATATCTGTATTCTGCAGTTTAAAAAAATGCGGTACGCTCAGTTTTAGTGCATCGAGAAGGCCATAAACAAGTACCATTGTACTATATCAGCATAATACTACATAATGCAGAAATGGCGTATTTTCCAGTTGAAAGATCAACTCTAGCTTCGGTATATTCAACAAGAAGACTGCAAACCTGTTTTCACAGTCATGAGATTGTAGTCTATATTGACTACCCAATCAAGAACATTCTGAGCAAGCCTGGATCATTTGGTAGAATGATCAAGTGGGCTCTTGAATTGGGGCAATATAAGATCCAGTTTCAACCACGAATTGCAATCAAGGCACAAGCCTTAGTAGACTTCATTGCGGAGATGAAAAGTACAGATGCACGGGAGGCAAATATGCAATAAAATATTGGAATCGACAAAGGAAAATCTAACTGGGTAGATATCGCATGGAAATTGTTCATTGATGAAGCATCTAGCAAAGAAGGTTGTGGTGCAGGACTGCTACTGGTCAATCCAGAAGAAGGAGAGCACATATATTCACTTTGTTTCGATTTTCCACTCACCAACAATAAAGCTAAATATGAAGCGTTAATATATGGCTTAGATCTTACAATCAGGATGAAGGTGAAAAGCGTTCGGGGCTTTAGTGATTCACAGATAGCAGTCCAGCAAGTACGGGGAGACTACGAAGTACAAGAAGAGCAGTCGATAAAGTATTTAAGGAGGTTTCATCAGCTCATTGCTCAACTCGAATACTTTGAGATTCAGCATGTACCAAGAAGTGAAAACACGAAAGTAGATGCCTTGAGCAAGCTGGTAACAGTTGTGTTTGATTCATTGATTGAACACAAAGATGTGAAAGTGGAGGTCATTCCAGCCAGAAGTATAGTAATAACAACCGTGTCAACAGTCCAGACAAAAGAATTAAACTGGATAACACCGTTAATAGATTACTTTGCAATAGGAAAGTTGCCAACAGACAAGATACAAGTCAGGGAGTTGGAACTGCGATCTCACAACTACATTTATGAAAGGGGAATCTTATACAATAAAGGTTTTGTATCTACTTGGGTAAAGTGTGTGGGGCCATCGCAAGCAGGAAAAATCTTGAAGGAAGTCTATGAAGGATTATGTGGAACACATCAAGGGTCTCAAACAATTGCAAAGAAGATCATTCGAGTAAGATACTATTGGCCAACCATGTTTAACGATGCACATAACTTTGTGCTCAAGTGAAAAAGTTGCCAGATTAATGCCCCGATGTGGCACAAACCACATGCTTTTTTAATGGGAATATATGGAACTTGGCCATTCGATAAATGGGGAATTGTCCTAGTCGAATATTTTCCAAAGGGTGCTAGAAATGCTAGATTTTTAATTGTGACAATTGATTGCTTCACATAATGGGTGTAAGCAAAGCCATTGGGAAGATTCACAACAGAAGTAACAAGAAAGTTTGTTTGGAAAAATATAGTTTGTCGCTTCGGAGTTCCACAAACTATCGTCACGGACAATGGCACACAATTCACAAGTGGAACCTTTACTGAATGGTGTTCGAAGTTAGGGATTTTACAAAAGTTTACATCTGTAGCTCACCCTCAAGCAAATGGTCTGGTGGAAGTAACAAGCAGGACTATAGTTTAGGGTATCTAAAAATGATTGGAAGGAGAGCTAACTAGCTGGGTCGACGAGATACCCAACACTCTATGGTCACACAAAACAACAGTTCGATAACAAACGGGAGAAACACCACACGGTCTTGTCTATGGTCATAAAGCGGTAATCCCAGTGGAAATTGGGAACTGAAGCCTTCTAGTATAAGAATACAAGGAGGACAATAATCCAAAAATGGTGAGGTTAGATTTAGGCGAACTTGAAGAGAAAAGGCAAAGGGCAACGATCACGGAGGTAAAGTACAAAGAAATGATGGCTAGAGCATACAATCAGAAAGTCAAAGAGACGCAATTTCAAATTGGCGATCTCTCATTGCAGAAAAATGAAGCAAGCCTAGCAGAAGAAAAAGGAAAGTTAAGCCCAAAGTGGGATGGTCCATACAAGATAACAAAAGCGCACTGATCCAACTGCTACGAGTTAGAAAGCTTGGATGGCAGCAGTGTCCCAATACTTAGCATGTGATCAACCTATGAAGGTTTTATGTGTAGATCCAAGGAGGAGGATAGAAACAAACTTGTATAGAATCCATGAGATGATCATTGGTGATGTTCGTATCTTTGTTTAAAGGCAATATTATCGCAGTCGTACATTATAAATATCAAAAAATGCCTTTTTAGGAAAATTACTTTTTGTGTCCTTTACTTACATCTTGTGAATAATAGCCAACTATGGCACATCACAAACCAAATACTAAGTCTTGTAGTGGCAAGCAATTGAACCTGACCAACTAGGACGCAACAAGCTATGGATTTGTCATAAAGTGCTTAACAAAATTAAGAAAACCTTATGATTCGAACAATACAACTCTTCAATTTTGCAACCTATAGATATTGCAATTTTGCAATCCTACTTTTGCAAGCTATAGAGCTTGCATAAAGGCAGACATTCCTAAAAAAATAGCGACGTCTGCAAGCAATAGATCTTGCACTTTGCACAAAACAAGTTCTCGATTTTGCAAGCAATAGATCTTGTAGCTTCATACACTCAACTCTACAAGCCATAGATCTTGCAAAAAAAGGCAGATATGCCACAAGAACTGCGACGTAAGCAAGCAATAGATCTTGCAGTTTGCACAAGAAAAGCCATCAATTTTGCAAGCTATAGATCTTGCAACTTCGTGAACCAAACTATGCAAGCCATATATCTTGAAAACAAGGCATAGTTGCCCACATAAGCAGCGACAAAAGAAAACAATAAACTGTGCACCTTCGCACACTAAACGTTTGCAACCTTAGTTGTGAAAGCAATAGACCTCACAAAAAACATACAAGTAAAAGTGCAAAAAAAGCATAAAATTTAACATATTAATCGATAAAGAATGAACAAGGTTCCAAAAACATAAGGGAACTACTTGGAACATTCCAAAAAAAATATATTACAAGAAAAAGAAAAGAACTATCTACGCCTTGATGCGCGAGATGATCCAGAGGATGACGAACCACCACAATGACTAGATTGCTCAGTCGCGCTCTCCTTATCTATAATATGATTGTATCGCTATTTCATGTACAAATAAGTTGACCCCCTCATTCCATATGACCGAGATACCTAGCATAGTACGCTTTAAAATCAGTGATAGGGCCAAAGTCCTCGCGGTCAAGCTGCATACTCATAACATCAACGGTGTCTTGATAATTCTTGTTTGTAGCCATCCAGTTTTGCACTTCATCATCTAGTTAGCGAATATGCGACTGAACAACTTCGGACAAGTTAATCCTTTGCCCACCAATGGTCATAGTTAAATCTCCATGGCCAGTGGAACCATGAGACAATGATGAAAGAGCCTTAAGCTTATCTTTGTAATTAACGCAAGCTTGTTCAAACTGATGCACACATGAGTCAAGGCGATTACATTCAGCATGAAGGCGATCATTGTCACCATGTAGCTGAGTATTTATGGCAAATTTCTCATCAAACCTACTTTGCCACCCAGTTGAGGAAGAGGAAAGATGATCACACTCATCTTGTTTTTTCTTCAGTCGATCCAATAATTCATCAATACAAGAGCAACGTTTTTCAATAATCAAGGTCTTTTGATGAGCTTCGTAGGCTTTGCTTGCATCAAAATTCTTAGGTTCTTCTTGTTGACCAATCATTTTAACCATACTCAGATGTTAACGCTGAATAAGGTTGTTTTGCTCAGCACAAAATTCTCTCAATTCACGAACAGAATCTTGTGTGTCTTTTATAGTTTTCTTCCATCTCGCTTCAAGATCATTAATACCTAGTAACATATACTTTAAATGAATACCTAACGATAGTGCCTATTCATGAAGACAGATGGAAAGATTGAGCGAATGCATGTAAGCGCCAACAGATTCAAGATTGACTAAGTTACAAACGATATCCTTGTCTAGAGATTCAATACTAGAAGAAGAGGGAGATGATGAGGAAGTAGGAAATCACTATCCAATACATAAGGGAATGTATTCCACATGAGAGAAGCGATCACCATAAACAAGTTCAAGATATTCCTTGGATAAAGACTGAGTAGCTTCAATCAGTTTAATGGGGTAGTGTGAATGAGGAGACTAAAACCCAGGGCGATTAGGAAAATGAACATTAGATCCCAAACAGTCAAGACGTTTCAAAAATTTATAATCAACCAAAATATCAAAACCCTGCATATAAATAATTACGATGAGAAGTTGCAAAATTAGAGGGAAACTCAAAATTAATATCCATAATAGTACAAATAGTGCAGACATACATAATAATATTGTTCGGAATTAAAAATAAAAAGTCAATGAATCCATAGCACTAAATATCAACTAACATTATAGGAGGAGGTAAATGAATCATGGACAATGATAGTAGAATCCTCCTTGTTCGCATGCTGAGTGGAGACTTCAGTGTTCGCATTGGCCTCGGTGTTTACATTGACATCAGAATTATGAGGAGGCATAGGAGTGCGAGAATTGAATGGAAGATCTTCAAAATAATCAACTTCACACTCCTTCAACTCAACCACAGAAGGAAAACAAGAAAGACCAGCGAGGGGGGAGAGCAAGTCATAAGAATGACCACCGTCAGAAAAGCTACTAATGAAACCATCGTTAAGCATGACATTCTGTTGCTTCAACACTGCCTTAGACTTAGTAAGTTTAGGAAGGTTATGAACTTTAGCATAAGGGTTTAGTCCTTGCAGTTTGACCAGAGCCTCGCAATACCCAACATTACGAGCAGAGGTAGAAACTTCCTCAAATAACTTGTAAAAAGACTTTGTCTTGACAAGCTGATCAACAAGGACCTGAGGGTACCTGGGTGAAGCAGGACCATTACTGTGCATCTCCTCTAGCTCGGAACAGAGCTTATCAACTTCTGTCTCAACGGCCAAGGCACGCTCTTCAGCAGAGCGTGCTCGCTCTTCAGTAGCCTTAAGAGAGACATTCAGGGCTGCACACTTCTCTTCGGAGGCCTATCATTTTTCTAGAAGTGAACCATCTCCCTTGAAAACTGTTCAACTTGTTCGCTAACAAGTAGAAGGTTTTCACTAACCTTATTATAAAATGACATAAATAATTATTACAGCTAAACACCGTAATAGAAAAACACCAAAGCAAAACAAATATAAGTTAAAAACAATACTCTTAAGGAATATACCACATCCATTATTTCATGGAGCGAGAGTTTAAACAAATTAGTAGGATTGGTTCCCTCCACCATTAAGCATGGGTTCACGAAAAAAGTTTAGGGTGATAATGGCTAATACGCCCCCTTTTCTTAGGAGGCTCCAGGGCGCTTTGAGAGGTATCAGTAGTATTGTTACCGACCATCTCTCCAACTTCATTAGTTATAACCTCAGTAGTTATTAGCTGAGAGTTTGCTCCCATAACATTCTCCTGTAAGACAACAACTGCAGTGTTTTCATTTGCTTGGGTAGCCGTACATTCTGGCTCTTCATCCTCATCATCATGAAAGAATGTTCTCTCAATGAGATGCTTAGCTAAAACCACATCTACAATCCAGTATACAAAAATAAGTCAGATGAACATACAAAAATAAGTCAGATGTACACACAAAAAATAATAGGACAATGAGAACAGTAAGAGATAAAATTAAGTAGGACACGGGAAAATGATAAGAGAACGACAAACAAACACCTTCACCCCATGTTTCAGCATGGCTAAGAAAGATCGAATGTTGGCTGAGTGTTATTACAATGTTGGATTTAGCATTAAGATGAACCCCTGCCCTAGGAAGTTTGGATTTAAGAACATCATAGTTCCAAACTCGCAAAGCCGGTTCACCTTCATTATCAAGTTTTATAAAGATTTTTTTCCTCCACAGACCACAATTATTGGGAGATTCACTGACAAACTCGACATCGAGAATGACTGGGTAAATGATGAATTCATCAGATGAGTTTTTCACCCTTGCAAAGCTAACAAAGGTTACAGAATAGGCCAATAAAAAAGGGACTTGAGCTGCCTCACAGACATGATAAAAAACAACAATGATTGATATAGCCTTAGGGTGAAGCTGAGATAATGCAACCAGGTAATGTGAGAGTAAATCTATGATGTGCTGAGCAGTTTATCATGGCCTAGAAACATCGTTTTTTTTATTATGTTAGGATCCAAAAATAATTTAGTCTAATAACATTATAGTATGGTTAAGAGGATAAGTGGATGGAAACTAGTGCTCCAGTTAAGATTCAACGGTTCCATCACTTTACATCTATATTTATTTATTTATTTCGTAGTGGCCTTCTTCACAACTTTTTACACATAGGAAAATTGTACATAAATTCGAAATAACAAAGGAGACTTAACAACAATTAACCCTATATAGTAAATAGATCTTCAGAGATTACCTTAATTCTCATCATTACTCACAAGTAACAAGTTGTGTTTTTAATTTATGAAGAAGGCAATAGCTCTTACACATGACAAATCGACACTATACATAACATTATAATGTCTTAAAGGTTTACCATGAATCTTATTTCTCATTAAAACTTACAATTACGCTTCAAAGTCAATAATTTATTAGATTAAAATGTAGCATCCCTCTTTTACGAGTCTAACTTCCATACTCTAATTTTAAACAAAGAGTTCATTTTATTTTCTACATAAAATCAATTCCAAAACACCCTTCCGATTATTATATTATTCCACACAAAACAACAAACATTTCCCCTCACATATCTAGCTGGCTTATGGCTTATATTAGTTGAGGGAGTTGAGTGGTACTGTAATGTGGAGTTGTGGGGTTTTGCTGCCCTTTGGATGGCCAACAACCTAGTACTCCCCCATCTTCATCTTCGATCCAAATCTTCATTGGCTTTCCCAAATTAATACTTAATCAATGTTTCAATGTTCAGCAAAATTTACTCTTCTTTTTGTTACTCACGTTGTCCTAGATTAAATTGCAAATAATCTTTTTCACAGCCTTCAATATACATATTTGACAATAAATATATTTAACCACATATAATATCGATAAACAAAAAATTACTTTCTAAAAACTACTTGGTATGACGAATTCAACGATATCACATACAATAGTATTATTATTTATATATCTATTTAAATATGTAGTCAATTTTTTTAAATTTGATTGAAGCTTTGAAATTGTACAATTTAATATGAGCCGGAGGGAGTAATTGTTAAATGCAAGGGCATTGCCACATCCCACATGCACTGTTGACTTCAGCATTAGTGCCCCCTCCTGTTTGTTTAATCTAATCTGTTTAGGCTTCCCCTGCAATACATCCTCCAAGGTTTGAATTAGTTTAATTTAAGGTTTTAGAAATAAAACTATTGGAACACTTGTAACTCGTAACATGCTGTGACAGTTCTAACAAATCTTACTCGATAATACTCGAATTTATGTCTATGAATTTTTTGAATTAAAGTAACCTTTTTTTTACTCATAAAAGTTAAAGTGGAAAATTTGAAGAGAACAAATGGAGCTAGTACGCAATAAATAAGTGAACCTAGCTTGATACTCCGTCCCACTCTAAATTGCTTAATTTTATTTTGGGAACCAAACTTTGTAAACTTTGACTGCAAATATAAATTAATATATAGAATAAAATTATTATGTGAGATATTGTTAGAATCATCATAATTAACATTTATAATCTAAATATTAATTTTTTATGCAGCATTATTATAGATAAATAGAAATATTTACAGTCAAACATTTTCATTAAAGAACGTAAAAAAGTAAATAAGTACTGTAATTTATAATGGGAGAGAGCGCGCATAAGAAATTAAATTGGGTCGAAATGACAAAGTACAAAGCATAAAACAAATGGAGTAGTACTATAGGGTGATTAATGAAACATGCGTACGGATGATGCTTTAGTGCCGCAAGAGATTAAAATATTGGACCCCTTTCGGCTAATTAACGTTGTTTCATGTAAACTAATGTCAAACCCGAGAGTTTCTCACTACTAGATAGCGGCAAGCAAGCAGCGAACAATAGCAATAATGAAATGGTAACAAAAGTTGGCCACGGTAGCAGATAGGGGAGATCGACGTCGACTTCGACTTCGGTCGGAATTCGAATTTCAGGCCTTTGCCTCTTATACCACCTAAAATATAATAGGTTAATCAATGGTGCATTGATATCTCATTAATGACATATCTTTAATTAATGGAGCATCAATATCTAAATAATGACACATCTCATCAATAGTGAGGATTACATTATATAGGAAAACAAACTAAAGTCTAACAGAAATATGATTATAAAGTCTATAAGGAAATTACCAACTAGTATAATCTAATCTATAAGAAAAACTAATTCTATAAGGAAATTACCAATTAGTATAATCTAATCTATAAGGAAAACTAATTCTATAAGGAAATTGCCAACTAGTATAATCTAACCTATAAGGGAAGCTAATTATATAAAGAAACTAATTAAACTACTACTATAACAATTCCTACAAGGAAATTATTTCAATTTCCTTATCACCCTCCCTCAAGTTGGAGCATGATGACGAGAATGTCCAACTTGCGAAAAGAAATTTTAAATTGAAAATTGTTGACATTTTTGAAAAAATGTAAATTTCCATAAAACAAGATTCAACATCAGTAACAATAAAAGTAGCGGCTACAACAATACTAGCGGTAGAGCTTTTATTGTCAACTTAATAACGTTGTTTCATGTAATTTACCAGTTTAGAAAATAACATAGTGAAATATCATTAACTTAGTAACTTACTAATTTAACATCATCATTCGATTTTAGCTTCGTCATATGATGCAAATATAAATAATGAAGAGCAGATTGTTCACCACACATTTAATTTCAGCACATGCACGATGAAATCCTCTAACAAAAATAACATTTGGGGGACTGTTTATACATTGCAAATATCCAGATTGTAGTATTCCAGATGGTTTGATAAAGTTGCATATTTGTTAATAGTTAAGACTTAGTTGTATATCCTTGTCCTCCTCAAGATAAAAATTATTTGATTAAAAAGCACTATGAAGTTCACCAAACTCACCACCAGAATTTCTAAATATTTCTAGAATTTCAAAGAAATTTTTTGAAAGCATAAAAAATACACAATTAGGGTTAAAAAAGTGGGAAAAAAAAGAGATTGTTGAATTTGAAGGCAATTAAAAAAAAAACTTACACAAACAAATTGCTTCTCGATTTTTGGCTCACATAAAACATTTGAATAAATCATCATGAACTAATAAATAATATAATAATAATATGATTATTCTTAGATGAAAAATTGTATAATTTAATTTTTCAATTTCAATTTAAATATGAGACGCAAATATAACATGTTAATTAAACTTTTTTTTTCTTTTCAGAGTATGAGTTAACTTTTCCTTCACAACAAAGGGGGAAATTGAACGTATTTGCGGAGGGGAGAAAAGGAGGGATGCGATTTGAAGAGTATGGACTTATGGAAAAATGACCAATTCACATTTTTTGTTTTTTAAGGGGGATCCGACGAAGACCACTGTTGCCCAAATTTTCAGCTAAGACCAAGGGTTATATTTGCACTTAGTGATGCATACCAATATAACCCTACCTGCTTGAGTAAGTGTCAATATAACCTTTAGATAATTTTTAGTGCAAAAACAACCATAACTAGTTGATGAAAGTGCGAATATAACCCTAAAACACTATTTCTGGCATTGACCAACATTAACTATACAAAAAAGACTTAAATGCCCTTTCAGCTAACATCTAAAAGTGTTAGGATAATTTTCTCCCTCATGCCACCACCTTCCACAAACCATGTTGGTGTTGTGCTCTGCTGCGATGACCTTCAAATGGTGTTGCAGTGGCGATGCTTAGAGGAGAGACGCCGGAAAAAATAGTGGAGTTGCTACAACGGCGCTTACTGGTGTGAGACTGGTTTGAGAATGGCGCTCTGATGGCAATGGTGTGGGAGGGCATAGGAACTTTGTCGCTGCTTCGCTGGTGTTCATCGAAGTTCTCACGTCGCTGCTTCTCTTCGCGCTTAGAATCAGACACAGCTCTCCAGTGACTTGAGTGAAGAGACGTTGCGCCTCTACTCTGCTGGTGTGAACGGCGCTCCGGTGCCGATGATGTGGAACATGGATGAGCAGGGGGGAAGAACCTCACCACCTAGAACCACCGCAAGAATTAGCTCCGGCTGCATAATCACCACTTGCATCTACTGATCTTGAGGTGCAGCAGCCGCCAACACCACATGCTTTGGCGGTCCCGCCTATTTATGTGGTTGAAAAGTAGGTGCCTTTATCACTTTCTCAACCAAAAAGCACTTTGTTGGCTGTGGAATAAGTCTCGGTTACTTCCTCTTCGTCCGTGGCGTAGCCGCCGCTTGTGTTCCTCCTATAGCATGTGCCACCTCCCACCTCGGAGGAAGGGAAAAAGGTTCGGAATCATGGGTTTCATTCAAGGAATAGAGTAACATAGTGTCAAATCTCACGGATTCGACATGAAGCGTATGAGAAGTTCTAATCTTCAGTTCAAGAAAGGATGAAGAACAATGCTTTTGCGGTTGTTGCTGCCAATACAAAAGAAAGAGAAAAGGGAAGAAGATAATGGGAACAATTTCATTTTGGGTTAGTGTTGTGGTATCCCCTCTCAACCAAAATGACTGTAGTTCACTATATATCTTCTCCTTCTGCAAAACAGACCCAAAAGTGATTTTGGGGAAAATGCTTCAACGCTCAAGTCAGTTGTTTTCCATTAGAGAATTAGAATTTCTCAGTTTAGTCTTACTTAACTTCTTCAGTGTTGCTCTCCTTGTATTTATAGGTGTTCATGATCGTGGTTCCGCATTTTTAGTGTCTACGATCGTGGGTGGCATCATGGTTCTTATAATTTTGGTTTGTGGCTAAACCTTCAATCGTGGTTCCTCCTTTATCGGTTCGTGGTCAAGTCCTTCAGGCTATGCTCCGCCTTTCTCAGATCGTTATCCCTTTTCATGTTCCACTCTTGGGTTGGACCTAAAGCCCATCAGCCTTTAATTTGTAGGTTAGTGATATGGTCTATGGGCTTGGTATACACCATAACCCCCCTAGCCATGAAGACTAGTAAACACGAAGCGATAACTTTGTTTGTGTAATGTATGGGAACTGTTGTTTTGGGAACTTCTGAAACTATACTAACATGTTTGTCATTAATGTAACTAAGATTTTTTTCGTGAAGTGTTACTTGCTTCTCGGCTATTGATGTGTTTTTTATTGGGTTCTTGATTTTGAAATTTGAATTTAAATCCTCTATACATTCTTCGTACTTGTAACAAAATTAGTTGTTTGAGATATTGCTTAATTGAACTAAGATTTCCTCCTTTTTCGTTGTACCATTCCAAAATTTTCTCTTCTGTCATTATATTTCCCATTTATAAATATTTCGATTTTAGTGACTTAATTAGGTCGTTTTTCAGTGTACTGTATCCACCTATTTAAAGTCGGCTTCTCGTATTCCGAAAAAGGCAAGTCCCTTTTTGTCAGACACTCATCATAGCTTTCTTGTCCGATTTGACTTCTCTTGGCTTTTTAGCTTCTTAAATTAAGTTCCTTAACCCTTTGGATTCTTCATCCTCTCCCTTTCCTTCTTTATTGTTCCAAGTCATCTCCTTCATCAACTCGTAAGTTTTCTTATTCCTAATCTTCTTCTTCTGTAACACGATTATTTATAATTGTAAGCTTGTATGTCATCTTCATAATAGCTGCTTTGTTTTCCAATCTTGATTTAGGAGTTTTCTAGTTGCTTTCTTTTCTTCTCTGTTTTTTCTTGGCTTGTACTTTGTATCTATTTTCTCAGTTTTTACCAGAATATACCCTGTTGAGTTCTGTGACTCAGACTGATAGATTTTTCATCTGAATTGTAGGGATTATGTCTGCCTTAATATTTATCCCTAATGTTGGTGAACCTTCTATAAAAGATGTTACTATTGACAATGTCAACTCCGGTGAGGATTCCAACCACCCAACTAGTTCTTCTACTGTCAGTAGTGTTCTTTCCGATTACTACTTGGATAATTTAAAAAGTAATTTTCCCTTTTTGTCCTCCTATGAGATTAAGGCCCCTGATCATTCTGAGAGTGTTCCCACTCCTCCTCCTGGCTTCATCTCTTGTTATCTAGACTATCTTAAATTTGGAAATTGTTCACGAATGTTTCTCTGGCATTTCTGAAACGTATTGTTTAGGACTCGGGGTCGATTTTGCTATAATGTATGTTAGTTACCCTAATTCTCTAGGGGCAATTTAGTCATTTTCTTTCCCCTATTTCCTCCATTTTTCCTTTATATTATTTTCTTGTCTTCTCTCTTCTTCATCTGCATTCCCATCGTCTCACAACCCTTATTCTACCCCACCCACCATTGCTCCACCTCACCACCATTGTAACACCACCACCAACCACCATACCAGCATTATCGCCGACCACCATACCACGATCGCCACACCACACTCAACACTAAATAAATACCCCAATCTAACACACTGACACTACACCACCACCATCACATCACCACTTCCATCGACATTGGTAGTGGCCACCAATAAGTTGTGCCCCAAGTTGATTCGGTAGTGGTCAAACTTATTGTGTTAGAGAGAGTCGAGGTTCACCTTTGTCAATTTGGGTTCAATTAAGGCAATGTCATCGTTGATGCAAATTGAATTTTCAAGATTTTGGATTGGTCTGTCACTAGGATCGGTGCGTGATTTAGGTTCAGTTTTAGGGTTCTCGATTTCAAGATAGAAGCCTAACTAATCAAATGCAACCTTCTACATGCGCCAAACGGAAAAGCTTAAATGTTATTGACAAAACTGCACCATCGTTATCTCGAAGTACATCAACGGTATGATGGACGAAAAGTTGTGCGAGAAGCTAGCGGTGAACACTTCGATTATCGTGCAGCAGCTCCAAGTTATCAAGGAGAGATACGCAAAAGTAGAGGATGCCACTAAGCAGAGTAGAGACAATGACAAGACATGTCAAAATGATAGATCAGAGAAACAAAAGAAAGGCTCAGAAACACTCAAAACATGATTTGATTAATATACTACTTTAAACAGATCTAAGGCCAACATCATAGCCACCAACAAGCAATTTTTCCAAACACCGCCACCTTACAAAATAATCGTGGGAGAAGAACGTCAACAAGAGTCTTGCATGCACCGCAGACGGAATGCACCATGGATCTTGTATCTTATGTATGCAAAGATGATATAGACCATGACGAAATGCACTACGAATCTCACATCTCAGGTATGCTGACGACAATATTCTATTTTTAAATGTGCAGAACATGCAGTGAGACTGATAGCTAAAATCCTAGATGTTTTTGCAAGATACTCAAGACAGTGGATCAATTTTGAGAAATCAGCAATACAAGTGAGCCATAACACAATACGCAGGCAGAATCCTATCTTAGATACACACTAAATATCCACTACAAAGGGATGAAAGGTAAGTACCTTGGGCGGGATATAATGCAATTGCAGTCTAGGAAACAAGCTCATCAAGAGCTGATAAGGAAGATCTTGAATAAGTTTGTCTCCTGGGAGAACAGACTTCTTAGCCTAGCAGGTCGAATCACTCTGGCTAAGCATGTCATGTCAGCCATGCCCCTGTACTCTCTAGGGATATTTCAATTGCCAATTGCGGTGTTATCCTGATTGGACACAATCATAGCTAAGTTTATATGGAAAGGAGAGCTAACAGGGAATGGTATACATTTGGTTTTCATGGAGCAGGATGTGCCAGTCAAAGAAGGGTAGGGGCTTAGGACATAGATTGGCACAAAAAATGATCAGGGATTTAGTGTCCAAACATGCTTGGAGCATTCTCCAACAAAGGGATTCCTTATTTCTCAGGCTATTCACTCAGAAATACTGCCCCAACATGGATATCATGAAGGCTTAGCCGAAGCCACATCACAGCTAGGCATGGAAGTTTATCCAATGGGGAAAGAAACTACTTACTAAACATACTATTTGGCAAGTAAAATCAGGTACTAGTATCAGCATTGGAGATAAGTGGATTCCAGGAGAAGTAGAATAAGGGCCACTATAATCAGTAATTTAGCAACAAACTTTTACATGTGGCTCATCTCATTGATGATCACAAACCATGGAGACTACCTCTAATAAATACTATGTTTCCATAAGAAACAGTTGGGAAAATTCTCACAATCCACATACCCAAATATAGTGATACAAGAGATGTTAGAAAATGGATGCACACAACTACATGAGAGTACACTATAAAATCAGGGCACTATGCGCAAAGTCTACTCTAAAACCCAACACATCAAAACATCCATGCATAGAACTAGAATCTAATTTGGAAGCTACAACTACCACAGAAAAATCATAATCCATACATGGAGATTGATGCATAATGCCCATCGATGACGAAAAATCTATACAGAAGGGGTATCATTCAGGATCCAGTATGTACCTATGCACAAAAGGGGTGCTTGAAACCATAGATCATGCTTTCCTCCAATGCTCTGGAGCACAAGTCTGGAGAACTTCTCGCCTAGGTTTTGACTTCAGCGGGCGTAGAAATGTTCCTTTAAGAAATGGTTCTGGGTTTGGGCAACGACTTCTCCAGACAACAATGTTTTCACCCACACCATCTGCATATTATGGTAGATCTGGAAGCACATGAATTTCATGTTTTTCAATGATCCAGACACCTAGCCACACACACAATGGTATTGCTAGAAGAACAGGATGTGGAGCTCAATCAAAGGTATCGAAAAAATGTTGGAATTGAGGAATTTCATGAAAAAAATGAGTTCAATCAACCTCATACCCACTATATGGGGCATACGAAACTGCAATGAGGAACCCTCATATTTGATGGGGGCATTTTGGAAAAACAAGGGACACAGGCCAATTGCATGAACAATAGTGAATTACTTTAATCAAGAAGGTGCCACTCTATGGATACATTTCACGGAAAGCTAAGCAATGTTTCGAGGTTTAGAACAAGAACTTCAGGAATGAATACAGAGGCTCCAAGTTTGGTCAGATTGTCAAGTGCTGGTAAATTTGGCAAATTTACCAGCAACTCCTTCATTGTTGGAAACTTGCCCGATTATAGAAGACATTAGGGTGCTTCAGAGGAGATTTGAGGACATCAGGTTTTCAAAAGTGCCAATAGAAATGATAGCAGTAGAACATGTTTGGGCCAATGCGCTAAAATGTAATTCTTCATGTAGTACTTTATAATATGATTATAAATAATAAAATTTGACTGTCAAAGAAAATTCATGACTTCAAGCATTTCATACAAAACTTATTCATTAAGAATGATACATTTTATATATACTTTTTTCATTGGTGCATTTGTCCTTTTGTGTTAGTATTATTGTTTATCTATTCAATTATAATAAATTTTATGTGTTAAACTATATAAGGATTCTGTAAAATTGTTCTGATTTCATTCATCATATGAACATGTATTTATTCCAGGTCTTGTTTGGAGAATAATCAAAGCTAAGAAAACCTAATCATATACAAATACAGATACAAAAAATATATAGTATACTCTAATACCCCCCCCCCCCCCAACAAGCTCATGGAGGTGGATGGACATGAAGCTTGGACCGTAGAGTACTAAAACGTGCAGTGCCAATAACTTTCGTAAAGATGTCAGCAATATGATCAAGAAAATGAACATGCTGAACAACAAGAGAAACATCCTCAACCTACTCACGAACAAAATGATAATCAATCTTGATATCTTGGACCTCTGATGAAAAACTGGATTGGCAGACATAAAGGTAGCACTGAGATTGTCACAGAGAAGAATAGGTGGAGGAGACAAATTGGCCTAAAGCTCAAGTAACAACTGCTGAATCCAGATAAGCTTTGTGGAGGAAAATGCGATTGCCTTGTATTCGACCTTTGAGATTGATTTTTCCATAACATGTTGCTTCTTCGACGACCAACTGATAAGATTGCTACCTTAATAAAGGAAAATCCATTTTTGAGAACGACAATCATCACCATCAGAAGCCCAACTAGCATCAGAAAATGCTACAAGACGATGATCTGTACAAGGTCGAAGAGTAAGACTAAAATCCAATGACCCCTTCAAGTAACGCAGAATGCGTTTGACAGCAGACCATTGTAACTCAATTGGATTGTGCATAAATTGACAAACACGATTAACTGCATAAGAAATCTCAGGATGAGTAATCGTGGCATACTATAAAGCACCAACAATGTTGCGATAAAAATGAGGATCTCATACAGGGTCCCTGACATGGACTAGCCGTGACACAGGCTCAGCTGGTGAGGTGATCGGCTTGGCATCTGACATCTTGCTGCGCTCTAATAAATCATGAGTACACTTCTGCTGAGAGAGAACAATGACGGACTTGGAACGAGTCAGCTCAATCCCCAGAAAATAATGTAAAGGCCCAAGATTACAAAATGAAAAGGTATAATTTAATTTGCCAATAAACTCTGTGATGAGTACAGTAGACGAACCAGTAACAATTAGATTATCAACATACACCAAAATATAGAGAACATGTTTTCCATGTCTACGAATGTATAGAGTAGTATCAAACTTACAGGGAGCAAAGCCATTAGACTGAAGAAATAGTTTGAGCTTTGTAATCTAAGCCCAAGGTGCCTGTTTAAGGCCATATAATGCTTTCCGAAGAAGACAGATATGCGAGGACCGAGAACTATCAACAAAACAAGGAGGTTGCGCCATATATATTGTCTCGGAAAGATAACCATTCAAAAATGAATTATTAATGTCAACCTGATGTAAAAGCCAATCAAGTGTAAGAGTTATAGACAAAACAAGCCGAATGATAATATGCTTGACCACCGGGATGAATGTATCACCATAATCAAAACCCTCCTCCTGATTGAATCATTTGGCCACAAGTTGCGCTTTACAATGCCTAATAGATCCCTCAACTTTGCTCTTAATCATGTACACCCACTTACAACCAACAATGTTAGTATTATGGAAAGGCAGAACTAAATTCCATGTCCCATTATGCATAAGGTCATCATATTCAACTTGCATTGCATTTTTCCTTTTAGGTAAATTGGAAGCCTGAGAAAATGTTTTAGGTTCAGACATAGTTGATTGAGAAGGAGGAAGTGGGTGACGAGTAGAGACAAGAGCTCTAGGTTTGAGACTATTTGTTTGGAACGAGTGACCATAGAATGTTGGGTGTTATCAATAAGATGAAAATAAGAGGGAAAAGTTGGTGTAGGAGCAGCCACAAGAGTGACCGGTGGCTGGGAGATGGAGAGAGGCGTGGTCAGTGGACTTTCCATTGGAGATGAAGTTACCGGTAGATTGAGCAAGGGAGGTGACCGATTGAATATTAGAGGAGGCATCAGGCTAGATGCGGACGGCGGCGTCTGAGTGGACGTGCAGGGAGCAACCGACGACAAGCTGACCTAGCTGACTGGAGGCAACCGATTGGACGGATACTAAGGTGGCAGGATGAGATTGAGGACATGAGTGGAGGCGGCTAATTTAGTAAAGAGATAAGTACGGAACCAAAGTCAAATGATGGAGTAAATGATACAGGAGCTGAGCGATCAAGCTAAGGGAATGTGGATTCATAAAAAATAATATGACTATCAATATACACACGATTAGATGGTACATGCAAGCAAAGATAACCCTCATGGTGAGAACTGTAACCAATAAATACACATGGAGAAGATTGATACTCAAGCTTGTTTGATCGATATGGTCGAAGAAAGGGATAACACAAGCAACCAAATGTTTTTTAAAATTCATAATTAAGGAATTTATCAAAGAGAGACTCATATGGAGATTTTTGACTGAGTGTTGGAGATAAGGTACGATTATGGAGATACATAGAAGTGTGAAAATTGTGTTCCCAAAAGACAGTGGGAAGTTGCGCACGTGACAATTGGGAAAGGCCCTTCTCAATAATCATACGATAATTACGTTCAGCAGCACCATTTTGAGATTGTGTATGAGGACAAGATAATCTGTGAGAGATGCCTTAGTTTTGAAGATAAGATGATACCGAACGATATTCATCTCCCCAGTCTGATTGAAATTGTCTAATTTTAGTGCTAAACTGATTTTCAATCATTTTATGAAAAAGCTGAAATTGATGGAGAACTTGTGATTTTTGTGCGAGAAAGTATATCCAGACAATTTTGTGCAATCATCGACAAAAATCAAGAAATAGAAATTTCCATTACATGAAGAAACAAGGCCAGGACCCCAAACATTTGAATAAACAAGATCAAATAAGCCTTACTAGACTCATGAATATGAGAAATACGTAATCTATGGCTCTTACCGAGCTGACAGGACTCATAAATGTTTTGTAAATTATTTAAAGACACTGGAAGCTAAAAGCGGTAAACCAAACGACGAAGAGATGACTCATGAGGATGACCAAGATGCTCATGCCAGGTTTGTAAGCTAACGCGCGCCAAGAAGAGTGCAAGAAAGGGTTGTGGATGACTGAGGTGGTGGGCTGAGGCAATAGAGACCATTTTCAACGGCTCCGGTTAGAAGTGTCCGACCTTGCATATCCTTCACATAACAATGAGTAGGGAAAAAGAGCACATAAGCATTATTATCTTTAGTAATTTGAGAAACACTAAGAATTTTTTTGCAGACTTCAGGAACAAAAGGAATATTATGTAAGTGAACAAGTTGGTTAACAGATGGAAAAATAGAGGAGCCCAAATGCGTAATAGGAAGAGACGTACCATTGCCAACCTGTAAGCCGCCATCACCAATGTAATCAGAATGAGAAGACATATTGGAGAAATAAATAGTGACATGGTTGGTAGCACCAAAATCAAATAAACACGCGGGATCATGCAGTGTAGAGGGATGCACCAGATTGGTCGCGATAGAGGCCTAGCGGGGCGGACCGAACGACTGTTAGGGGCGCGGTCGATTTTTGCAGCACTGTTGATTGGATCGATTTGGATGCGGATGGGTCACCAGAAATTCAGTGGCATTCAATCGCTACCAGTAATTGAGAGCATTATGACTAGATCGACGACAAATCTAGCATTGCAGGGCTGGCCACGTGGAACCGTTAGATACCGGAGTGGATGAATGGGCTGCGGCACTGGCCGCAAATTGAGGAGATTGATCGTGCATGTCTTACATGTTGGCATCTTCTTACAATAACAGACCCAGACCCTGATGTGAAGAGATTGCCCATGTATGAAGATTGAAGGCAGTGTGAAATGCAGAGTACGTCTCACCGAGGCCATGAAGAACGCACTCAACAAATTCATCACGGACACAAAATGAGAGCACTTAGCAAGAGAGTCAAAGAATGAGCGCTTTTTTCCACATACTCAAGGATGGACAGAGAACCTTTCAGAAAGGTCTGAAGTTGGAGTTTGAGATGCATCACATTTATGCAAGTTTGTGCATGGAACATCTGTTCAGAAATAACCCAGGCGTCCAACGTAGTGACAACACAAACAATATGAGGAAGCAGTGACATGGAGATGGTCGAATGGATCCAAAAGAGAACCAAACGATCCTTTTTTTTCCAAGGGGAAAACTCCGGATTAAGAGTGTTGGAAGCTTGCCGCTTGGAAGGATCTTATGAAGGCGGTAGAACTTCAGACAGGGCTGATCCCGGAACCAAAAACAAATCCAAATCATAAGCAACAAGAGCAGACTTGATGGACTGGCGCCATATGGAGTAATTAAGGCGATCAAGGAAAAAATAAAGAAAAAATAAAGAGCAGGTAATTTGAGTGATGAAGTGGCATTGGAGAACGTGAGATCGAGCGGATCTGCGGTGGTGTTTGGCGCGACGGCCATTGGAGAGCAGGCAATTATCGACGACAAAGAGGGTGGTGGTTAGGGATTTGTGGAAAAAATATATAGAGAGAGGATCAGTTAGGCTGATACCATGTAAAACTGTATAAGGATTCTGTAAAACTGTTCTGATTTCATTCATCATATCAACATGTATTTATACAAGGTCCTGCTTAGAGAATAAGCAAAGCTAAGGAAAACTAATCATATACAAATACATATTTACCAAAAATACACAGCATACTCTAATATTATATAACTACATAATACCCGTGTCGATGCACAAATTTATGAACGAAAAATTTAAGATATAATATTATTTAAATTTTAAATTAGTAGTGAGTTATTGTCATACGTATATAGAATTACACATGCTGGAGAATTTATAATAAATTAATATATTTATTAATATTATAATGCACTGAATGAAAGTAAATCAACTTGATCCTTGTCGACATGTACCCTTTTTACGTTGAAAGTTCTTAACTGTTGTATAAAAATACTTTACGTTATAAAAAAATAAGTGATATAAATAATAAATATAAGTTGATAATGAATGAGTAGTTATATAACTAAAGTTATAAAATTAATATCTTTTGAAAGGAATACAAAAGACATGTAGGGACATATTCTAAAGAAAAATAAATTATAATTCTATAAACTACTTAAATTATACTACATATTCCTATTATACATATAAAAATGATTAGTCTTTTTAAATTTCAGCTAGAATAATAAATATATATCAAAGCAGAAACTGATGCCTTAACATGCTCAAGTTCATCTCCACAGGAGCTTCAGGTTCTCAAAATTCATCTCCATGGAAATAGTGTTGCACATCAAACCTTCCTCCATGGGTTTTGTTCTCCATTTCCAGAACTTTAAGAATCTTCCATGCCATTGTGTTCTTCTACAACATCTTTCATTTCGGTGGAATCGAGCTTTTCAGCATCAGCAATCAAAAGATGCAATTAATGGAATTTTAAGGGAAAATTCTTATGTTGTGGCTACTGTAGATGTGATTGGATGCAAGGGCGGAGAACGCATTTGCTAAATAAGTTCTCATCAATTTTTATTTTTTTATTGTATGAATATAGGACGCATTTGGTAAATGCGTCATCATAAATTTAGTCCTTTTTTTTTTAGAAAAGACAGGACCCATTTAGCAAATACGTCCTCTGAATTTGTCTTTTTTTTTAAAAAAATCAGTTAATGCGTTCTCATCATATTCATCTTTTATACCCAGAACTTGAGAACGTTCACCATTTAAATCGATAACACTCATGGTTGCCTTGGTTTCTCCGCCGCCGGAATCTTCCCTCCCACCCTTGCTCAGGGCATCACCGTCTCCATCTTCGGGACCACAATTTTATTTTTACCCATTTTCATCGCCGGGTTGGTACCTCCGCAAGCTTTAGTTTGTATTTTCTTTTCATTTTTTTTCCAGATCTGCTCTGTTTCTTTGTGTTTGGGTGTAAATTGTTGTAGGATTTGTAGTTGAAGCTTCCTACCGGCTGTTGCTGACTCTCCCGCACCACACGAACCACCGGCAGGTCCGTGCGTGAAGCTCATGCGCCGCCAGCAGCTCCGCGCGTGCTAGTCACGCGTCGCTAGAATTTTTGAGTCTTCGAGTGGTACCTGAAAAATTCATGATTATATGAATGTGTTGAATGGTTATGTGTGGTTTGATTATGTGTGATTTGTTCACTAATTTTCTTATTGAACTTGTATAATAGTGTAATTTGCGATATGAATGTGTTGAATGATTATGTTTGGTTTGATTATATGAATGTATTAAATGAGGATGGTGATTATGTGTGATTTTTCTATGTGTGATTTTTTCACTAATTTTTGTATTGAAGTTGTAGTAATAATTTGATTTGTGTGGTGTAATTGAGTTCAAAATTTATATTGTGAAAAGTCATTACCGATGTTGTAATGTTGTATGTCAATTAGTAATATAATCGATAACAATGCATGATTTGGTTGTCCGATGACAATTGAACAGTGTATGGTTAAGGGTTTGAGGTGTTGAATAAATGTTGCTGAATAATACCGTCTTTCCGATTATGGAATTATATGTTCTATATTTTTATAATGCAGTTGTACGATGTTTTTGACAGTGTATTTGTACAAAGGGGGTCAGATTAAGTTTGATTTGACTGTGGGTGTGTATTATGATCCTCTCATTCCTAAGAAAAACGTGACTCTGGAACGGAGGTTAAACCACTCCGAGTTAGTTGAATTAATTTTCAGAAGGCTTCGCATTACGAGTGAGGGGTTTCTGTTAAAAATATATTATCATTGTCCTGAGCTGATTGGCCGTCTATATACTATCGATGCTATAATGTTGAAGATGACGAGTCTACTGCAACCTTCTTCAACATTGTTGATCAAATGTCCTTGTCCTCAGCTGATCTGTACATTAATATTGAGAAGATGTCAAACACCATTGACTGTGCGGTGATGTTAGTTCGGGCACGTTCATGTCGTTGTTGAGTAATATACAAAACTATACACCTTTTCCAACCTTACCACCCCTTGTACATTGCCAAGGTTTTGGAGAACCTTCTTTCATTGGTGAGTCGAGTCAACCCAGTGCGTATGTTCACGTCGATTGCACTCAGCCGTCCACAAGAGCTGGTATATATGATGTGCATCATGAGGAGCTGAATGTCTTCGATGATGATTATGTGGGTGAAATTGGCGAGCATGTTGTTGGTCATGGTGAACTTTTCGGTGGCGATGATGAAGGTGAGGAAAGGGAATTTGAAGAGAAAGTGAAGATGATCATTCATTATCAACTGATTCGAATCCAGGGGACGATGATGAACAAGTGGTGTACACGAACAATGTAGCCATGGCGTTCCATCTTATGGTCAATCGTAATACGGAGGCTTACTTTAGGGATTATGGGGGGCATGATGAGGATGGTTATGACTTAACTAATTGCGGTGAAAGACTTCCTAGTTATGTTCAAGCGACTAGTGAAGTTGAATAAGGTATATGATTCCGGAGTAAGCCGGAATTGGTAGAAGCTATTTCCAGGTGGAGTTTGATGATGAACAGGGAACACCGGGTCGTGGAGAATAGTTCACGTACATGGTATATGAAATGTAAGGACATTGTTGAAGGAAGTGATGATTATCATTGGATTGTTAGATCCAGCAAGAAGGCTTCCCATGGGATGTGAGAGATCACCAAATGGGCAAGTAGTCATGGTTGCATTGGTGCTGGTCGATCAGATGGTAACACTAACCTGGCATCGTTGATGATTGCTCATTCCATTCGCCATCAGATTGATGCGAACCCTTCTTAGACGGTGAAGGATGTCCAAGCGCATGTGAAAGAGGAGTTAAATGTGACCATTTCCTACATGAAGGCGTGGTATGCTCGCTAGAAGGTTATTGATTTGGTATTCAGAACTTGGGAGGAATCCTTTGAAATGTTGCCAACATTTATGGATGAGATAATCAGAGCCAATCCGAGCACCATTTTTTATTGGGCAGACGTACCTGATAGAATACACGGTCATGGGTGTAGGAAATTTAAGTTTGTGTTTTGGGCATTTGGTCAGGCTATCGATGTATTTTGCCACTGCAAGCCAGTGATTTATGTGGATGGGACTCATTTGAGAGACGGATACAAGGCCACAATGCTAGTTGATGTGACACGCGACGCGAACAATTACATATTACTCATTGCTTATGCAATAGTTGATGCTGAGACTAATGAGAGTTGGAACTTGTTCATGCTAAAACCGCGACTCCATGTGGTAGGTGCTGATAGTAGGCTAATCTTTATTTTATCTGATTGTCATGATGGGATTTTGAATGCAATGAGACATATGGATGAATGGATAGAGCCAGCAGGATACCAACTGTTTTGCTTGAGGTATTTTCAATCCAACTCCCTTAGTGCGGAGCGTGGGAAGTTAAAAAATGCGCATCTGAAGACTTTGGTTTGGCAGCTTAGTCGTGCCAGACAAGAGAGTATGTGGAGGAAGTACAAGGAGGAGTTGGAGAGTCTTGAACCATCTACTTGGGATTGGCTTAAACAACATGATAGCAGTAAGTGGTACCTTACTTTTGATGAGGGAGATCGTCTTTGGGGAATTCTTACAACTAATTTGTCAGAGAGGTACAATTATCGTTTATGGCGCACACGACATCTACCGATAACAGCATGTGTCAAAGCCAGTTTTGAACAAACAGTTGAAATGTTTGCACGAAGGCTAATGGACGACAAAAATTATAGGTACTTTCATGATACATTATATTTCATTATGTGTTCGTGGACTATTATCTGTATTCTAAATTGATGTAATATTGTGTAGGTCCGAGTTCCCAAGCAGAATTTGGAAAATGTTTCACAAGCAAGACACTTGGGGACAGGGACATATTATCACCGTGTATGGTCAGGCATCGCAGACTTATAAGGTTGTGACAAGGACCATTGATGGCAGCATTGGTGAGAGCCAATACACTATGAAATGCTAGTGAAATGGGTGTAGTTGTCGCGAATGGAAAATTTTCCGTTTCCCTTGTTCCCATGCATTGGCTGTCTGCAGGGATAGGCATGACGATCCATCTACTCTATGTGATAAGGTATTTTACACGACCACCTATGTGCAACAATATAGTGAGGGTTTTGTACCTATACGAGATCCATCACTATGGCAACATGCCAATTGGAGGTTGATTCCCGATATTGAAAAGTTTCATAATCATAGGTGTGGTCAGTTTGCAGAGAGAATGATAAGGAATCAAATGGATGAGAGATTGTTGGGTGATTGCAGAGGTGTCCGTGGGCGAGGGCGTGCTTAAGGTCATGTTTGTAATATGGAGTTTCTAGAGATCCTTATGTTTTGTTTAGACCAATATCTATTACATGATATTATGTAGTCATGCATTTTGTTATGCTAAATTATCTCATTTTTTAGTGTAATGATTGTGTGGATTTGTATTATGTGTATTTGTTTAAATTGAAGCTAATGATCGATTTGGTTTGAAAATTTATTACATATAATAGTATTCATTTTTGTAGAAATATGGACTAATCATTTCTCCAAGTGATTCTGATTTTTACCAGGGATACGCCATGTATCATCCATGACTCACTGATGAGGATTTTCTTTACCTTCATCAGGAGCATCGTGCACGTGCTCTTTACAATGGTAATTTACAGGATGAGGCATTGCAGGTGAGGCGGTGCGATGAGGCTTGTTAGATTGGTGGGATCCCTGATCGAGTGATACGCTATGTGCGTGACGCTGGATTCCAGGGACTATTGGATTCCACACCAATTCACATTGACCATTCGCTCATCACTACGTTAGACGAGCGTTGGAGATTATAGACGCACACATTTTACCTACCGATGGAGGAGACTACCATCACTTTACAAGATGTGGGCATCCTATGGGGTCTATCGATTGATGGATTGGCAATCACTGGTGTAGACACAAGTAGGTGCACAGATGACTGGTAGAGATTGTGCCCTAACTACTTGGGGGCTACACCAGACACGAGTGCTATCGAAATGGGTCGCATAAGGGCCAGTTGGTTGGGAAACTTGTTGTGCAGTCCATTGCCTCTTGATGCGTCTAAGGTAGATTGTCAACTACGGGCAAGGGTTTTCATTCAACTACTGGTCGGAGGATTGCTCGTCAGACACATTTGGGAACCTGATCCCTCTGCTCAATTTGTCGATACTCATGGACTTAGATCGCACATCAGTGCAGCTGGGGGAGTGCGATTCTGGCATACTTATACATGAGCTTATGTGACGCTGCAATTCCACAAGTCAAATCCATATCCGGGCCACTAGTCTTACTACAAGTAACATTGTTGGTTAAACTTGTTGGATGGACACGTGTCCAAAATGACATCTTACATTATATATATATATATATATTTTTTTAAAAAATTACTGTCAGTTGTGGGCATGGGAGCGAATACCAACCATCCGTCTTACCAGACGACTTCCAGTGACCGTCACCATGAATGATCTAGGGTCTAGGTTCATATTCAATTAGTAAGGACACGATTTTTAAACCTTTTCATTACTAGGAATAGCTAATATTATTCATTCTCTTCCTCACAGGTGGAGAGTCCGATACGATTTATCACAATCACCCATGCATGTACTGAAAGTGTACCGCGATCAGCTGACATCTCTCCATGACAGTCAGGTATAATGTAATTTGGATTTCCTTTTTTAGGTACTAATAGAAAAAGGTGTTTCTTTCTTAACCACAACACTTGTCTGTTATGTTAGTTTATTTGGCATCCATACACTGAGGATGTCATGCAACAACTCCCACAATACTGTACAACTGGTAGCAACAGCTGGCTATTGTGTGATGACCTCATTTGTTGGCACATCGTGGAATATCATCATGTTCATCGTGTTCTCAGGCAATTTGGCTTGATCCAGACAATACCCGCGTAGTTGATCACTAAGGATGAACACAAATTGCTTCATTCTAGAGACCGTCGGGGGAGGTCAGGCATGGATTGGCGTGTTGAACTAAGAAGACATCTTGATGCGTGGGAACATCAAGCAAAGCAAAAAATTAATGCACTTGGGGTCAGCAGATCCATATACACTCGATCGAGAATAAATGGAGTGATATTTTCGCAGGACAATGACCCTAATTGATCAACCAGGACGGTGCCAAACGGCTACAGAGGGTTTTCATGGAGACAGAGCTACTATGAAGAATATGGTATTTACTAAATTTCTAATATTATCAACAAATAATACTTCTGATTCCCTCATTTTTAAATATCTAACCGATTTATCTCATTTATGTAGTTGCAGGCAATGTCAGAGATGCGTCTTATGTTAGATATTAATTTGGACGAATGTTCCCCACGTTTCAAGGACGTTATTAGGGGGGTACATGGTGTTGCCACACGTACTCTAGAATGCCCTCCAGACTGCAGTATTATCAGCCACATGTGCACACCGAGAAACATCCCCCCGGTGTGAGATACAATGAAATCAGAAGCACGCCGAGAAACCTCCCTCCTAGTCGACAGGATGGTCGGCGACCGCATGCTTGGGGCCCTACAAATGGTTCATCTCAAGACAGACCCTCACGAACGAGTCCAACCAACAACGGACCATCACATGATTGACCCTTACAGTACGACACTACTCCAGCAGATTCTACTGCATACCTTACTCCCACTGCTAGTCATGCGTATATGTCGCCTACTGCTCCATTTGATACAGATAGTAATCCCCATGTCCAGTATGATTTGAATTAGGATGCATGAGACGATATGGAGGAGGATTTTACAGAGGGAGTTCCGCATGACGACGAACATGTTTCTACTCAGATGGCTGTTCCACGACGCACATCCCACATCATACGTCCACCCCCATGTGGAATAGGTGGAAAGCTTTGCAGAGGGCTTCATTAGTACATTACATGTCATTGGCTGTTCCATGACACGTGTTCTTCGAATATTGTATCTTTTAATCAATTCATGTTTATTTGGTTTTCATTATCATCTCTAATTTCATTAACATTAAATGTGTCTACTCTTATATTTTTATTTATTTATATTAGTTAATAGCGGAAATTTGTTTTTAAATTTTTTTTATATTTTTGTTTATTTACATGCCTAATTCATTTAAACTAGATTAAAAAATGAAATTTTACAATTACAATTCAAATACTGTAGTAACTTCCAATTTTTTTTTATAATTCATTCATTTTCGGTATTTCGGAATAGTTAAAAATTTTAAATACCCACGATCAAAATTTTCCATTATCTTTAACCAAGTAGGATGTTCAAGTTTCATTATCATAAATTTTAAATTGACTTTCAAATTCTTCCGATGCATTTATCATTATGAACATTTTTAAAAAACACAAAACAATTACATGCCTACTGGGTTAGAAGACTAATAAAAAAAATAAATTTAAATTGAGGACGCATTTTACATGCATTCGACAGAAAAATATAAATTACATAGGGGACGCATTGTCTTCATGTATTCGACCAAAAAAAATTAAACAGAACTAAAAATAAAAAATTAAATAATCGAGAACTCATTCTCTAAATGTGTCCTTTACATTTGTTCAAAAAAAAATTACATAAATGAGGACGCATCAACCAGCTAAAAAAAATACACATAATGCGTACTCATCAACCACCTAAAAAACATTTACACACATAGAAGATGCGTCCTCCACATATGTGTCCAAAATTTTAAACTCAGGATGATTGCATACGAATTTGTGAAAAATAGCACACTCTACAAAAACTTCTCGAAATTTGAATTGGGAGATAAAACACAGTGTTCCAAAGATCAAACTATCAGTGCCTTCACTGCGGACTCACTACCAAGTTCCTTGAGATCTTCAAATTTGATGACCTAGAAAGTATCACAAAAAGATCGAAGTAAATCTCATGAAGCACGCAACATAATAAATGCAAAAGAGCACAAAATAAGAATGAAGAAACTACATATTATGAACGTCAAAGATGAGTACTCTATCTATTCCAACCATATCTGCACAATCTTTGGTCAACTTTCTCAACACACGTTTAACTATAAATTTTAATTAGTATTAGACGTCAATATCTTCATGTGAAGCATTATTAGATTTCCTGCATAATATATTTTTTAAATATTAAGTTTTAGTACACTATTAGTATATATAACTAAAGTTATCGATAGTATGAGAAAGTTAATTAAAAGTGTGGAGATATGACTGTCACAAACGAAGTAGTATACTTTCTATACTTAATGTCGTAACAACTCTAAGCAAAGATCAACATATCACACTCATTATTTAGATAATAATGAACCATACTATTTGACCCTGCAATGTAAGAATATTGAATACTGTGCGGATAAAAAACGTATCAAACAATAACACTGCAAAAAAGAAAAGAAAAGTAACGCTTGGTATGAGGAGTACATTCAAAGCGTGTTGGACTCAAAACTAAGGAAATTTTCATAACGACAACCTTCTTTTTCTTCATTAAAGAGGTCCACATCATCATCCTCTTCAACAGCAAATTTGCTCAGTTCTGCGAAAACTACATATTAAGAACATCGTCTCGATTGCCCCTGCCTTCCTTAACATAACAACCTCTGCCCACATCTCTTCAATATTAATGCTACGTATAACACCAGACCTACACACATGCTTGTGATCCATATTTTGAGATGGAGACTTGTCAGTAAACTGTCTTTTAATATATAATATAGATTAGACACTAATATTAAGGAATTGATTCATTTTTATGTGTAAAGATAGATATATATATATATATATATATATATATATATATATAAATATAAATATATAAAAGACACTACAATTAAGGAATGTATATTGTTTAATTGTTACAATACATGTCATGTAATTTCCTTTAATTTCATCTTTTGAACCGCCAAAATTAACGTGAGTTAAAATATTTCTTTGGTTCCCGCTTTTGAATTCCATCAAAATTAATGTGAGTTAAAGTTTTTTTTTAAAGAAACTGATGTGACAATGTTTGGTATTTCCATATGTCAATATTTTGTGAATGATGATGTGACTAAGTGTGAGAGTGTCATTTAAGCAAGTGGTTTCTATTTTAGTAGTAAGTATAGATTATGATTACTCGTTTTACTTAAAATTTTTACAATTTAGTTTTTTCACTTATTTTATTTCTTGTTAATTTATATGTCACAGAGTGACGTCCCAATCACTTAATGAAAGGAGGAGTAAAAATTAAATTATTATCGTTCATCTTTTCAATTAATTTCTTTCACACATCTATGCTCCCTCTGTTTCACTGAACCAGATAGAGTGGTTTTAGATGGTATATTTTAGGCAAACTGAATCGTGTAGAGAAAATTAAAAGTAGAAAGTGAAAAGATTAATGAATCAATGACATCAATTAACTTTTCCCCCTTAAACTGAGTCTGTCATTTGAAAGACGATCTTTCCATAAGTTATGGAAAGACTAAGGTTTAAAGTTTAAATTAGAAGAAATGAAAATAAAATTTTTGGGTTGCATGAATCGGGTTATAAACTTTATAACTACTACATGTTTCATAATAAAAAATTTAGTATTGCAACTAGAACGTTTTACCTTTTATTATTCTAATCAAACCCATTTTTTGCCTATGAAAAAATGGTATTTCCCAAGACTTTGCCTGAAAATAAATATAACAATCTTAGAAAAATAGAATTAAAAAAAGTGTGTCAATTTAAGAGAACAAATGGAGTATTTACATGTGTATCTAAGGTCTTGTCATGTTGGGTTTATTTTCAGCACAAATAAGTTAAGTTCAGCATGAATCACATGAATAAATTAAATTCACATTAATAAATAAAGTGCATTTATGCTCAGTTCCTTGTTTAGTGCACATATACCCTCCAATTTTTCGAAAGTAAACATATACCACCCCCCACCCCCCCCCCCCCCCCCCCCCTATTTTTTTGGAAGTGATTATATGGGCACTTTAAAAAAACTGAGGGTATATGTGCACTAAACAAGGAACCAATGGACATAATTGCATTTTACTCTAAATTAATTTCAACGCCAATAAATTAAGTTCAATACTAATAAGTTTAATTTAACACAAACATATTCAATTTTGAGAGTCTTTTTTATTCAACTTATAATTGGGTAGTTGACATACACTTGTTGAATTCCCAGTCTAAAATTATAATATGTACTCATAATCGAGAGATTGTCCAAAATAATACTCACTTTTAATTGAAATTTATAATTTGGTATCCAAATTTTAAAATCATTTTTTAAAGGTACCCATTTTTCATTTATGTCCCCATTAAGCTAAAAATGGGACCAATTTGGATCAAAATTGTGCCACAATGGTACCCATTTTTAACTAAAAAATACATTTTCGGGCATTATTGAAAAAGTGGATACCTCTTCAGAATAATTTTAAAAATTACTGTGTACTAAACTGTGAATTTCACTTAAAAGCAGGTATTATTCCGAACATTTTCTCACTCCTAGTCACTAGTTGGAGTATAAGATTACAACATATTTTTAAAAACAGAATACACACATTAAACATCATTTCTCCTATCCACTTTCATCCAAAGAATCACTTTCACATACTCCATCCGTCCCACAATTACTTGACACTCACTTTTTGACTCAATGTTTAACAAAGCTAATGTGGCCACTCACTTTTTGGCTAAATATTTAAGAAAGCGGATGTAGCTCAACAAATGGCCACTCAATTTTACAAAAGTAGGTAAGTTTCAAAAGTGATCAAAACTCGTGGGACGAACTAAAATAGAAAAGAGGCCAGTAGTTGTGGGACAGAGGGAGTAGTTATTTTAAACCTCGCCATTCTTTCCATTAAAACTCCAAATTTGTAAAGTTATACCATTATATACTTTTGTCTTGACATTCTTCCGAACTTAATCAAACATATGTAAATTCATAACTTTGGAATCATTTGACTCATAGTGGGTGAGGTCGGGGATGACGACATTGGTGGAAAGGGGGCGGAGGTGACCGATGTTGAAATTGGTTTGATGGAGACATCAGGGGGAAGGGGCAGGGAAAAGGGGAGAGTGAGGGGTGAAGCGGGATGTATAAAATTTTGTTTTAAGGGTTCGATTTAGTTTGATTCAGTTCAATTCAAATCAGTTTGTTTCAACTCACTTTAGTACAATTAAGTCCAATCAACTTTAGCCTAGTTCAAATTAGTCTCGTCTTTCTCATTCATATTGATGCTAGTTCGAATAAGTTCTGTCAAGTTCAATGGAATGAGGTTTAATACTGTTCAATCCAGTGCAATTAAGCATAGTCCAGTCTATTTTAGTTTGGTTCATCTGGTACCATTGTTCAATCCTTTTCATATCATCTCCATTCAGTTCACTTTTGTACATTTTCATCTCCCCTGACTTGTTATCTCTACTTATTTTCAATTTTTGAAAATAATTTATTTTCAAAACTCAATCATTCATGATTGCATGGATAAACGTCCAGTGGCAATTACAATAAGTAAAACTAACATCCATCCTAACTAACCTCTAGCAATAACCAAAATTTTGCAAGGATATACAAACTACATGTCAACTATACTGATCGTCTGTACTATTACAGATTAGAGATATAATAAAATTCCAATATTTCCATGGGGATATTAATTTACTTCCGCAAAAATCATGAAGACTTAGCAGAAAAGGAGTGTTTCATGCATCAATATCACTACGCCAAACATGGATATTTTACAATTGCAATACAACTTGATCCAAAGCACGATCTCTGTTGTCCAAATGGTAAAAAAATTGAAAAACACAAATCAACACATCCCAATAAACAAAATCCTAATACAAAATGGAAACAAAACTACGAATACAATTAACTCGAGGACAAACATCAATGCAAAAATCTAAATAAAGTGATAATCATGAACACAACAATCTAATAGAAAAACAAGATTAATGTATGGAGATAAATTCCATACTCTGTCAATAACATAAACATTCAAAAATCAATTAAAATATATCGTTGTTTCTTCATCTCACCATAATGGGAAGATTTAGGGATGACATCGGCGTGGGTATTGGTGGAAGTCCATCCCGCACTTGCTCTAATGGGGCCGACATGGAGGTGGTTTTGAATGGGGGTGGGAAGGTATAAATGTGAAAATGATACCCGTCATATGTAGTGGGCTAGGCATGGATATTAGTTCACACCCACCTCATCCCTGCCTGCCCCACTAGACCAGCTATATACCCATAATAATACTACATTCGTCCTAGTAAAAATGACACAGTCAACCTTTTGGATTCAAACTGACCTAACTTCGATGGTTTTATTATATTATCATATGCTACCTCCATCCTACAGAAAGCTTCCTATTTTTTGGTCAACTTTCTTAAGCCGTGTTTGACCATAAATTTCAATTAGTATACATTTAATAACATTATCATGTGTGATATTGTTAGATTTCATGCAATATCTATTTTCTAAATATCAATTTTCTTATACATCATTTGTATATGTGACTAAAGTTATCGGTGGTCAAACATGATATGAGAAAGTTGACTAAAAATTAGGAAACTTTCTCTGGGACAGAGGTAGTATATAAGATTATTATCATGTACTATATTTTTAAATTTGTGTAAAATATGTTTTCAAAGTATTATTTTTTCAAAATTTTATTACACGCATAAATAAAGATATTAGTGGTCAAATATTGATGCAGTTAATTCCAAAAATTAAATTTTGCCATTTTTGCTAGGACATATGGAGTATATGATAAATTATCATTTATTCATACTGCACATATTTTACCTTTAATATTTTCATGTAAATCCTTATTGAAAATTTTATTTTAAAATTATTATATTAAAGCGATTTTTAGGTATCTTTGGAGATATATGTGGGAGTACAATGGATTAAAGTTGATAGGGAAATCAAGTGGGTTATCGGGCGGGGGTGAATTTTATAGAGTAAAGTGCTAAAATAACTCTACCTTTAGGCTGAAAATGTCAATATAACCCTGCAAATGAGAAAATGCCAAAATAATCCTAACTTTATGATGTATGTGCCAATATAATCTTAGTAGCCGTTGAATCCAATTGTCAACACCGGCATTGGCCAAATTATAGAAAAATGGCAATTTTACCCCTGCAAAATAAAAGAAAAAAAATTAAAATACTTAAAAGACACAGCTGCCCTCATTCATATTTCCCCCATGTTTTCCCATTTTCTTGTTCCCGCAAATACCAAACCCCTCAGCTTCGGTGAACGAGAAGAACAGCGACGCTCAGCTTCTTCGCACAAATTACTCGCTCCGCTAGTAGTCTGAATGGCGGAGTTGCTTGCCTTCTCTTCGAATGGCGTTCCAAAAAGCTGTGGAGAATTAGCACTCCAACGATACTAATATGGAGAGATGTCGGCGAATCAGAGCTGCTACTCTGCGATTGAATCGGTTGAGTCTTCTTCGGCCGATTTTCTTGCGAAGAGTGGCCAGGGTGCCAGTGGTTAGGGGTGAAGGAACAACGTCGGTGAAGAGGGTGAAGAAAATGGGTTGGTGGAGGGGTATATGTATGGGAAAGTGGTGGTGGTGGTTCGGAGGTGGTGGCTGTGGTGGCACTGATTTGGGTAAAGTGGATCTCCAGATTCTGGCAGGCAAAGCGGCGATGAAGAGGGTGGGAAAGAGAGTGCTGGAGAGGGTGGTGACTGGCGGCAACAGGAGGTGTAAAATGGGGAAAAATAAGTTGAAATAGGTCAGTGCATTTTTGTCATTTCGGTCCGGTCAATAGCCCAATTGGTGAGTCAACACCAAATTTAGGCTTGAAGGTTATGTCCACACATTTTGTCGTAAAGTTAGGATTATTTTAGTACATTTTTATTTTGCAGGGTTATATTGGTACTTTCAGTCTAAAGGTATGATTAGAAATGTAAAAACTCCATTTTTTTATAATATCCAATGGGCGGAATGAATTCAATTTCGTACCCACTATGGGCTATGAATTGTATGGATATGAAAATTTTATGTGAGCATGAGTATGGAGGGACCATAATCTGCAACGACCCTGCTTCTTTGTCATCCATTGGGAAGATACGGAAAAAAGAACATTGAAGAAATCAAGTAAGGTTTTTAAAGGAGGGTAGGGGAGGGGATTGCGGCAAATTTTTTTTTTTAAAAAGCTAATCTTAACATGGATAAGTTATGTTCAACGTCAATAAAATAAATTCAGTACTAATAAATTAAATTTAATATCAATAAATTAAATTTGATGATAATAAATTAAATATAACATCAATTAATAAGTTCAACATTAATAATTAAGTTAATGAGAAAATAGAATATTTTGTGAATATTACTTAAATTTAGATTAGTATCATTTTCCTTATTTACTTAGGACTCTTGTAACACTATGTGATGTACCACAGGGCGTGAATACAATCATAACATTATACCTTTATTTTCTACATGGTATCAGAGTCTAAAATCCTGAAACCCTAAGAAAATTTTTCCACTGCTCTCGAGCTGTTGCTATTGTCGTTCCAGCCGCACGTCCTCATACACCGCCGCCTACAAGCCACCGTTCCATGACGTTACCAACGACCGCAGATCACCGCCACCAGTATGGTTGTCGTGATCATCCACCGTCTGCTATCCCATTTTTCATATGCGTGTCTGCTCATGCACCGATCCAACTCCACAAGCGCTGCAACCATAAATCTCACGTGCTGTAGCGTCTCCTATCTCTGATCTGTTGCGTCACTTCCGGTCCTTGATTGCCGCCGATATGTTTGTTGCTGATCTGCTACGATCCCAATGCCGCAGAACGTGCTTGCATCACTGTTGAGGCTAAGGCCAATAATCTATAGAATCTCAATGCCACAGATGTAACTGTAGCTTTACTCAAGCAGTTGCAATTGCAATCCGGCATTGGGGCACAATGTACTTGTTGGTCAATTTGTGAACTCTCCATACTACCTTGGCCCTTCTGATAGTCCCAGTTATGTCATCTATCCCGTCATGCTGAAGGGTGCTGGAAACTACCTTTAATGGACCACTGCAGTTTGTAGGGCTTTGCTTACGAAGAAGAAGATTGGTTTTATTGATGGAACCATTACTGAACCCGAGGTCAATGATCCCGATCGTGATGAATGGCCTGGGGTGAATGCTACATTTGTTTGCTGGATCTTGCAGACTGTTGATCTAGTCCTGCGACTCACTTTCCCACCGCTAAGATGCTGTTAGATGATCTTGCTGGACAATTTTCCCTTGGCAGTGGTCCCAAAATTCTGCAGATGAATGATGATATTCAGAACTGTCGGTAGAATGGTCAGTATATTGCCATTTATGTTGGCAAACTCAATAAGCTGTATGATGACTACAACTCTTTCAGCCTCATCGAGTATGCACCTGTGAAGCTTGCAAATTATTGTGCAGATGTAATTATGTTGTTATCGTATTTCATGAACGTGCGAAGCACATAGATGTTGACTGTCATTTTGTCAGAGATTTGGTACAGTTTGGTATTATTGTTATTCATCATATCCGCACTTCTGATCAGCTCGCGGACTTGTTCACGAAAGCTCTTCGATGTAATCAATTTCAACTACTACTTGGCAAGTTGGGCATTCTCGATCTACATTCCCCAACTTGAGGAGGAGTATTGAGGAAATAGAATATTTTGTGAATATCACTTGTGTTTAGATTATTATCATTTTCCTTATTTAGTTAACACTTTTGTAACACTATATAATGTACATGTCCATTTTCTTTATTTATTTAGGGCTTCTCTAACACTATATATTGTACTCCAGACATGAATACAATCACAACATTATACCATTATTTCTATACTTCAACAAAAATAAATGAGCAAAGTGCATATATAACCCTACATAATTGACGAAAATGCAGATATAACCCTGTGCTAATTGAAAGTGCAAATATAACCCTACATATTTAGGTTATATGCAAATATAACCTTTCCTGGCGGATTTATATCGGAATTTAAAAAAAGTCAATTTTACCCCTCTGAAATAAAACAAAAAACAAAAAAAACTATTTTGACCTTCTAACCTAATTTATTCTTCTTCCTTTCCCCTAGCCCCTCACAGGCGCCTTATTCTATTATCTGATCTGCTCTTTCTTCCTTTCTCCTAGCCCCTCAAACGCATCATCGTCTCTCCCGTCCATACATCACCATTTCCGCCAAGCTTCATACATCCCAGCCGATCTTCCACCACAAACGCGGAGCCTTTCCCATCAAATCAGCCGCCTGTTTCCATGAGAAGCCAATGCAGGAGAGTTGTATTCCCCGTGGCGCAGCTCCTCATCCATGCTCAACGGCGAGCTCGCGCTCACCAAGCCGTGACAGAGCCATCACCCAGATCTACTTCTTCTTTTAGACCATCTCCACTCGGGCTGCTGGGCTCGCCGGAGAACGCTGTTGGCGATGCATCCAGGCAGAGCCTCCCGTCGATTGGCGCCGCTCGTGGCCACGACGATGGCGCTGGGAGGTAGATCCGATGACGAAACAGCCACTATACAAGTAGACTAAGAGAGAAATGTTTTCACCTCGGACGATGGTCGAAAATTAAAGCTGGACCGATACGCTGAACTTCGGTGAGATTACGACGTCTGTTGTCCGGAGGTTGGTTTTTGGATTTGGGTTTGGCGATGGAGGGATGAATTCATCGATTTCTGTTCTTTTGATTCGACCGTCTTTGTATACGCTGATGAGAGTAGATTAATTATGCAGGATTTGGGTTAAGTTGTGCTCTGAAGCCATGGCGGAATGGGTGATGGAGATGGTGAGATTGTGGAGCAGAGGGGTTATACAAATGTTCAAGTTGTCATCCTTCAAATTAATCTCCAATTTGCAGATTTTACAAAAGCAATTCAATTGTTTGACTGTGGTGGTGGGTTGGAAGGTGGTGGTGGACCTATGGCGCCGGCGCAGCGGAGGGGTGGTTTGGTGGTGGTGTTCAGCAGCTAAGGGTGGTGGGTTGGAGGGCATTTGTGTCTTTCAAATTTTGGCTTTAGGTTAGAAGCACATTTAGGTCATTTTCGATTGGTCAATGGCCATAAATGACCAGTCAATACCCGAATAATAATTTTAGGGTTATATTTGCACTTGTGTATAATATTTATGATTATATTTTCACTAAAAAATTATAGAGTTATATTTTTTATATTACCCAAAATAAATTCAATCGCACAAAACCTAAATGTAAAGAAATGGATGGGTCGTTGATGAGAAGAGAATTATTAAAAAATAATAATGATGGAGGAGAAGAATTTGATAGGTAGGGGCAGGGAATGGACCAGTAAGATGGTAGCGTCCACATCAGAATGTACGGGTTTGTTCCCCAGCTCAGATGCTATTGCCGTTTTGGAATCTTTTTCCTCCGTTTTACCTCTATGACGCGTGTGCCTCCACGTATTCATTTATTTACTTACTTATTTATTCATTTATTTATCAACATGTGTTTTTAACCGGGTAAAGTCTTGGAAAATTATTTTTCCATACATATATGAAAAGATAAGTTAAAGAGTCCGTCTCTTGAAAGACGGTCTTTCCATAAGTTATGGAAAGATCAAGGTTTAAAGTGTAAATTAGAAGAAATTAAGACAAAATTTTCGGGTTGCATGAACCGGGTTATAAATTTTATAACTACTACATGTTTCATACTAAAACTTTAATATTGCAACTAAGACCTTTTACCTTTTATTATTCTAATCAAACCCCGTCTTTCCATAAGCCTATGGAAAGACCGTCTTTCCCAAGACTTTGCCTAAGTTAAATTAGAATTATAGAAAGGTAAAATATTTTAATTTTAATATTAAAAATTTATTACCCAACATGCAGTAGTTATGAGTTTATGATCCGATTATTTTAATCCAAAAAAAATATTTTAATTTCTTTTAATTTTCAGTTTAAACCTTGATCTTCTATAATTAAAACCACTTTTCAATAGATAAACTATTTTAACAAACATATGCTTCGAAAATTACTTCCAATTAATATTCATTAAAATGAATTAAATGGAACCAAAATATATTAAAATTGAGTAAATAGAATATGATAGATTAAGCGAAGAGTCCGCCTCTTGAAATACGATCTTTCCAGAAGTAATGAAAATATTAAGATTTAAAATGCAAATTAGAAGAAATCAAGATAAAATTCTTGGGTTGCGTGGATATTGTTATAAACTTTATAACTACTACACGTTGTATAATAAAATTTTAATATTGCAACTAAGATATTTTACCTTTTATTATTCTAGTTAAACCCCATCTTTCCAACACTTTGCCTTAAGCGAATTAGATTAGTTTAAATTTTATTATAATAAATGAGAAAGTCTCAGAAAAGACGACTTGTCCATAAGTTTATATATAGTCCACTGTACTTTTTTACCTTAAATGTTGTACGGAGTAATTTTTTTATGAAATTTAATTATTGTATTTTAAAAGTTAAAACAAGTAATACTGTGTATATGAATGTGAAAATATTAAAATATACAATTGTTATTTTAAATTTAGTACTATGTAATTTAACAAATGCAGTGTATACGGGAAAAAATACGCGGACTGTCCATAAGCTTACAGATAGTCCGCTTCTCAGGACACCCACTCATAATAAATTAAACGAAAAAAATTGAACTAACCTAAATTTAAAAGTGGTGTTTGAGGTTTTGTTCTCTAAAATCTATCTGCACTTGAATTCAATCTAATTTGATTCAGTTCAATAAATATTTAGTTTGATGAAATTGAGTTTAAATGGGTTTATCATATATCATATGTTGTAATCGTTCGTTGTAATCGCACATTGTGCCAAATTAAGTTTAATAGAAAATGGATGACAACCCTATAAACCTCGTCCTAGAGTGATTTATACAAAATAAGAGAACTTAATTTAGTCATATTTTATCTATTTTCTACTATTTAATTTAGTTCAATTCAAATTAATTCAAATAAGTTCTAGAATTAAGGACCTAAGTCTCTGTTCCCTTTACCTATTTGAAAAACTGGATTGAAATGAAATAAAAATAATAACAATAACAATATTGATGAAATAATAAATAATTGAAAATAATAATTTAATTCAATTCAATTTAAAATAAAATTTAGAGTGCATTTAAAGAAACGAGACATGTAGAATAAAAAAATCTTGTTTTATGATAAAAAATTTAATTGGAAAATTATTCCTTTTTTTGTAAGACTTGGATAAGATCAATTTAATTGAAAATTATAATTGGAAAAGGATTATTTTTTCTTTTTGTAAAATAATTAGGCTCTAAAAGTTATATATAACGGCTCCTAAGAGTAAATGTAATTTTTGTTTTTCAATTTATACGTATTTCATTTCATTTCTGTTGAGTTAAATACAATTTTATTCTGTTAAAATGTAAAGTACATTATACTACTATTATATTTTTTTACACTTATTTTCTAGAGATTGTCTTTTGTTAGATCGACTAACGGTTCGACCAATCATAAAAAATCTCATATCCATAACTTCTAAAGTTAAATTATAATTATTTATATATTGTTACACACTTTAAAAGTTTTTCAAAGTTATATAAACTTTGTTGCAATATATAAAAATAAACATTAATCACCCAATTAATTATATTAATTTATAAAATAACTATGTCTAACAGTTAGTCCGTGTAAAATAAAACTTTGTATATTTTTCAGTTCAGTTAATTTTATTTAATTTTCATTTTCGGCTCTTCTCTATGGTCTAAATTTATTTGGGCATTGCCACCCTCATACAGAAGATCTGGCACATGGAAGAGGATTTGTTTGGTAAACTCTTTTGCAGAAGCTAATTCACTGCCCCAGTGAATTAGCTTTTTAGAGGCTAACTGGTGCCCCAGTGGCCCCCTAATAAACTGCATTCCTGATAATATCACATCAAATATGATGGATATTTCAGTGGCTGAGTTTGTTAATAATAAGTCCCAAATTTTAGCCCAGATTTCCCCCTTCTTGGAGCATGATACCTTCATTTTTTTGCAGGGGGCTCAAATCCTGGAGGAAAGACAAGATAGAATGATTTGGAAACCTGAAAGTTCAGGTAATTTCAATTTTAAATCTTGTTACAAAGCCTTGACAGCTGAATCAGGTACTTCTTTAGCTAGTTTTGTTCTCTGGAAAATCCCTCATCAAAAAAAGGTAACTATTTTTATTTGGAAATTATTGCATGCTTTTCTACCTTTTGATGAGGTGCTTATAACCTGTGGTTTTAGTTTGGCATCAAAATGCCCTGTATGTGAACACTCAGATTCGATACAGCACTTCTTTATTAACTGCCATTTAGCACATGCTGTATGGACAAACTTTGCATCTATGATCCATTTTAACCTGAATTTTTGCCATACCATTCCTCAGAGGTTTGCCCTTTTCTGGGATACTGATGATTTACCTAAGTTTGACAGCATATATTGTAAATTATTGCCTTCACTCATCTGCTGGGGACTTTGGAAAGCCAGGAATGGTTTCCTCATGGACAATAAGCCCTTTTCTTTATCTTCCATTTGCAGAGAGATTCAAGATCAGATCCTTCTCTCACTCCAACTGTGTCCCCCAAAATTAATCAATTCGAATCCTATTCCACCTGGACTTACACATCTATCTCCTAAATTCAGACCTCCCCCTAAGCCTAATTTAGCAAAGATCTTTTGGACTAGACCTAACTTAGGATTCTCCAAAATCAATGTTGATGCCTCTTGGACCCCAAACTTAGCTTCGATAGGTCTGATTGCTAGAGATTCTCTAGGCAATCCTACATACATCTGCACCTCTTCCTCCACAGCTAGGACTCCACTGTTAGCTGAAATTGATGCCATTTTACTTGTTTGTCAGATTTTCTCTCATCTGGACCAAACATTTATAATAGAATCTGATTCTAAACTTGCGGTCTCTATGTTAAATGACCCCTACTCAGCTAAGTGGGAACTCTTTGATAAAGTCTATAAGGTGAAAGCTGCTCTTGGAGGGGCTAAATTGATCCATGTCCTCAGGGAGGCTAACCTAGTGGCTGATGCCCTGGCTAAATGTCATTTTCACTCTGGTCCTATAATTTCAATGACTAACATTCCGAGACACATCAAAGGGCTTATTACATTGGATAAACAATCTGTCCCATCTGTTCGTATTCACTGAACTCAGTTCTAGAATGGATACTGCTGAGTTTTTGTTTGTGTTTTTGGCAGGTTTTCTCGGCTTAACAGATCATGAACGGCCTCTACTGCTCTGCTACACTGCTGCTATCCTTTAGATGCTCTGATGCGCTGCTGTACTTCTGCTCTGCTGATGAACAAAGTGATATGCCACCTCTGGATGCTCTGCTGCGCTGCTGTACTACTGATCTACTGAACAAAGAGATATGCCACCTTTGGATGCTCTGCTGCACTGCTGTACTACTGCTCTGCTGATGTCTCTTCACCTTTGGAGTTTAGTTCTATTTTTGTTACTCTTCCCCTACTAGCTGACATTGGGATTTTGATTGTTACTAAAACAGATGTAAGTAACCTGGCCGTGGGAGTGAATTAACACTTGGGGTGGAGATTCGCTCCTACGGATCGTTACTTCATCATTACATATCACTGTATAGTTGTTACTAGGTTAACGGAGGCTACTCTCTTCTCTTAAGTCTAACTATCTAGACAACTCATGTACAATCTGGTTTTTGTTATAGGGCATGGGGAACCCAATACATAACTCCCCCACCTCACGGGTGTTTTCAATTAAAAAAAAAATATTTAATTTTCATTTTCATTTTAATTTAATTTAATAGTATAATTTGTTTTATAAAAAACATGGACGACGATAATAATGGTATGGATGACGCGAGCAGGCACCTTATTCTTAACTGAGGATGTGATGAGGGTAATTATCACAATGATGTTTGGTTATTTGTCTCTATTTCCCTCATAATGACATCAAATCAATACTTTTTTTTTGTTTGGACTTCTTTGACTTATTCTATTCATAGTCTATTGATCATTATACAAATACTGAATAAGGTTGAGATGTGTTTATAAGTAAAATTGTCTTATTTTTAAAATAAGGGACCAATTTTCGCTTTTCCTTAAAAAATAATTTATACTTTCAGAACAAGCTGTTTTTAACACTTTACAAAACATTAAAAAGTGATTTGTTTATAAGGACAACAACTTATAAGCTACAAACAGACTATAAAACATATGTATCCTTCAGTTTAAACACACCCTTTCGTTTCCATGTCATTATATATATATATATATGTTTATATATATATATATGTGTGTGTGTGTTAATAGGGCAAAATGCGGGATATACCGTCTTTCCATATACATATGAAAATATGAGGTTGAATTAGAATTAAAGAAATTTTTATCTTGATTTCTTATAATTTGTAGTTTAAACTTTGATTTTTCCATAACTTATGGAAATGCCATCTTTTAAGAGACGGACTCCGTTAATATTGTTAGTTTTATTATAAATAATTCATAATTAAGCAGGTTATTTTTTGATAGACTATCAGATTAATTCATCGTTAAGAGTAACATATTGTCTTCCTCTCCGAATACCGTTTTTATCGCTATCACCTTCTTTCAAAACTAGAGTTTCGTCTCCCGGTGTTGCCGCTATGGCGGAGTCAGAGAAAGCTTCCCCTCTTCTCATACATTCATATTCTAAACAAAACTCTCATTGATGTTCTTTCAAAATCAACCGGAACTCCATTCAATCCAAAGTTGAAGATTGACCACTTGGGTGAACCTGACCTCTGATTTAAAGACGATGAGTCTGATCGGCTTGAATCCCCTCTCAAATGAACTTTGAGTGGAAAATTCTCTAGGAGCAGGCCACAGATGAAAAATTTGAGAAAGAATTTTCAAACTGCGGGGCTTAAAGGCCACACCGATATCAATATCCTTGACAACCGTCAAGTCTTCATCCACTTTACCCTTATGGATGACTACTACCTGTGGTGACATCAAAAGATTTGGGATTTTGGGGCGTATTCAATTCTCATGACAAAATGGACACCAAATTTAATTTGTACACTACTCATCAATAGTGTCAGTTTGGGTTTCCCTTAACGATTAGGAGGTCGTCATCGTGTCTCTCAAAGATAGTATTTATGTGCCCGGATTATGTCTAACTACTACATAGTAGCTAGTGGTAAGACGGGGTCGTCCACTATGAAAAAAGAGATTTTATCGAGTGTTTAATTAAAAATACACTAAGAAGTCATTGTACATGTGTGGTAACAAAGTTGGGGGGTTTTGATTTTGGAAAACACTATGATTACTTTAAGCTACTAAATTACCAAACGATTAGAAAGGACGATATAAATACGATCACAACTAGAACGAAATATGTAACTAAGATTATAACGAGTTTTAGGCGCAATAGGTTTACATTTCCAGTTATCCTTTGATCATCGACTAATTATCCTATTTTTATGCATTAACCACATATTGTACAGAACTTGTCAACACATTTCGAGTGAAAACATTTCTCACATCTATTCGGTTATAGTTAGAGTTGGCGATTGGTGCCTCACAATAATCCTTACCCTCGGGTCACTCGATCACCCTCGGGTCACTCTAGATGATCGATGTCATAGACTTCCCCGAGAATAGCAATAAACATGGAGACCCAATACAACTAACACAATGTCCTACAAGCAAGAAACATTGAGATAGACCAAATATATCTACAAATGACGACTACAAGGATTAGCCTTCATGCTAAATGTTATTAGCGAGCTACATTGATAATTAGTCAAACATATTCAAATTCATCCTTAATCAAGCAATTTCATCAATCAATAATCAAAATTAGTTGTCACACCCAACTATAACCTAAAATTGACCAATGATAATCACATCAAAAAAACGTCAAAATCTTCCGAGTTTGACCAAAAACCTAGCAAACAATCAACCGACAATCATCAACTAGTTGATCACCATAGTCTTAATCATGCACTATTCGCACAAGAAATCATAAAACATACTTGATAATCAAAGCACACCATAGGATAAACCAAATCTCACCAATTCATACTAGAAATGCTTACCAATTGCTCCCAAGAATATATTTAGCCTATATTAACAAAATCATAACAAAAGAGAAAAACTCCATGGTAAACATAGTACTAAAGATGGCAATAAATGAAAACTAGGGTTTTTAAGAGAGAATTTTCGGATAAGAGTTATAGACGAGAGAAGAAAATGTTCCAAAAAAGTGAAGAAGATAAGGCTGAAGTCGTCATTCATGGGCCGTGATACTGTGTAAATTCGTACTGGACCCAAGTGCCTAGGCTCTCAATGTTATCCCTTGGATAATATCCTTTGGGCCGGCCCAAGGGAGAAGTATTTGCTCCACAAGTAAACAAGATAGTTGCCCTACTTGCCTACCTATATAAAGGCTAAATGTAACCCTAAAAACTCAAATATTAATTCCTAATTACACTCTTGTAATCCTGTTTGCTTACTTTTCCATCGGAGCCTCTTCTCCCCGGAAACCTCCTGGGGCTTTGTCTTGCAGATTCAGGCGTACGGACGGTGGAGCAACAACGGTGGAAAATTGGGGCGCATCAAGTTGGCACGTCCAGTGGGACCGTTAGTCAAATATTTGTGTTCTTGTTGTTTATGTCCATATCTACGGCAAGCGCCTTACGTAGAAGTGAAAGGCTAAAAGGAAAGACCTTAGGCAGCAACGAGGAAGTACAATCCCCCTACCGGAGAAGAAGAGGACGTAGGACCAAGATGTAATCGGACTCTACCCCTCGAGTACTGGTAACCAAATCCCAGAAGTCATCCAAGATAAAATCAAGGCAACAACGGGACCATTAGGCTCTCGAACGGAAGCTACCATACCACCAAGGAGAATGGAAGTCAGCATCGAACCCTGGTTAGGAGGAGTCGTAGCCCCCACATCACAAAGCCAGGTGCACCGACCAAGGGAGGATAAGCTGTTGTTTACATAAGCTACAATGGGAGCTACTCAAGTGATGAGGGGCACAAATAGCATGATCCCACCACCACTGTAGGACCTCTCGCAACTAGCACAAACCCTCAGATCTACTGGCTATCAAGTGGAGTCCCTAATGCTCTATCAGAGGATGGTTCGGTAACAGGTGGTGCCCCCACCTTCGATGTCCTTGACGTTGCAGCCAAGGTTCCAGTTGCAGGCCCCCCAAAAGCATCTTATCAGGCAGACATAGGGTCCCAAGATCAGCCCCAACCAACATTCCCTAGCATGGCCTAAACACTGGCGTATTCGGTACCAATCTTGGGTCCCCACGTTTCCTACCCGACGGTTCCTTACTTGATGACCTTGTCAATGGGGCGTTACCTAGGTTATGAGATCCAGATGCATTCATGGCCTCAACCGGAGATCCCTTCGTATGCCCCCTACCATCAGGGGCAACAACAGCTGTATCATAACTCCGCTATGGGTGGACCGCGGCCTGGATACATGGCCTCAAACCAGATACCAAGAATCGATTCTTTGTCCTGGATAAATAAATATGGCGATCCATGGATAGGGGGGAGGGTGAGCTGAGTGATGCCCTCACAAGAAAGCATGACAGGTTGATCGGTCATTCAGGTCAGGTCGCACCCTCCCTCTTTAGTCTTGTGATCATGGCCACTTGATGGCCCAGCAATGTGAAACCACCTGAAGAGCCCCCCACGTACAATGGAGATTTGGACCCCCGGGAATTCATCCAGACTTTCCTCAATCTGATGAATTCGAGGTACTTCAATGAGCAGCTGACGTGTAAGATGGTAAGAACTTACCTCCGGGGAAAAGCTCAAGAGTGGTTTAACAAGCTGGGCAATGGATCGTTTCACTCATACATAGATTTTGGAAGGGCCCCGTTGGGCTAATTCTTCCAAAATAAAATATTTACAAAAACCCTTATTGAACTTTACCAAAACAAGCAAAGGCCTGGCGAATCGATGCAGGTATTCTATCATCGATATGTAGACGAATGCCTCAGTGTGATCAATCGTACCGATGATGGAGTAATCCTTGGCTACATGAATGGAATGTTCGACCTTAACTTGTACAAAAATCTAGTCTCGAAGAAACCGAAAACCCTGCAACAATTGCAAGAAATTGTGGAACAATATTCGAAGATTGAGGAGGCCACGAAGAGAAACAAGAGGGGGACAGATGGGGCGAAAAGGTCTAAGCCCTCCAAAAGATCAAGGAGGCCAGAAGCTTCAAAGAAAAGCTTTGAGGGCTAAATTCCCCTAACCAAATCTCTGATGGAAATACACTTCATCCAAAAGGGGTTGTTTCGAAGGCCCCATCTAGGAAGAGATTACACCGGAACAAATACAATCACCTAAAGTAGGAAATCAAAAGGTGTACGAAAGAAGGTTTGCTCCCAGATTACGTCAAAAAACCAAGGGGAGAAGCCCCCTCGAAGTGAAAAGGAAAACACTACTGGAAAGGAAAGAAAGGAGCCAGTTGAGGTGGTAGAGAACAACAGGGAAATGAGGGTGAGCAAGCTGGAAAACAAGCAAGGGAGAATGTAGGGCTCGAGGCAGAAGCTCGACCAAATCAAAATCGGAGGGACATAGCTAACCTGGTGATCAATTTTATCAATGGAGTGGTGGGTGACCAGCTATCGAACACCATCATAAAGGCCCAATCCTGGTACTTGCCCCCCGGAGAACCCTGCCAGAAGTGGCTTCGAGCAAAAAAAGCAATCACTTTCTCGAAAGCAGACCTGGTGCCCATCCGAACCCCTCATACGGACCCGATGGTAATTCACGCAACCATTGTAGATTTTTATGTCAAAAGAGTGTTCATGGATAATGGCAGCGAAGTGGATGTGATGTTTGCCAACTGCTTTGATCATCTTGGGCTTGGGCATGAAATTTTAAGAAGAAGAACTTTCCCCATTTCCGATTTCACTGGGAAAATGGTGCTTCCCTTAGGGGTCGTAACGCTCCCAGTTAAAGTAGCCAATGGAGACAAGGAAGTCACAATTGACTTTAGCTTCACAGTGATTGATGCCATATCCCTCTACAATGTCATATTGGGAAGACCCTGGATGTGCCATGCTCGATCCGTATGGTCCCCCTATCACTTGACGATGAAATTATCCACCAAGATGGGGATAACAGTCATAAGAGGGGACCATCATGTAGCTAGGAGTTGCTTGGGCAACTTCAATCAACGAAGAAATCAAACCCATGAACACGGAGCCATTGGTTGTCCGAGAAAAAGGAACGGTGCCAGTGGGAAAAATGATACCAACCGCAACGAAAGAGAGGCTGAAGGACCTGTTAAACGACTACGTCGACATGTTTTCATGGAGCACATTCGATCTAACAGGGATACTCAAACAAGTGATGGTGCTCAGGATAAATGTGGACCACTCCCAAAATCCAATTAATCAGAAAAGAAGGCCATTTGTCCCCGAAGGGGAGGAGACCATAAAAAAGGAAGTTCAGAAACTGCTTAGAGAAGAAGTAATCAAACCCCAAATGGATAGAAAATCTAGTGATGGTTCCCAAGCATGATGGGGCTTGGAGAATGTGCATAGACTTCACTGATCTTATCAAATGTTTCCTCAAGGATAGCTATCCTCTACCCTCCATTGATGTGCTGGTCGAAGCAATGGCAGGATATGAGGTGCTAGCATTTTTTGATGCTCATAAAGGCTACCACTAGATACTCATTGGAGATGAGGATAAGCAGAAGACGTTATTCATTACAGACATAGGGACACTTTGCTAAAAGAAAATTCCATTCAGTCTAAAGAATGAAGGAGCCACCTACCAAAGGCTGGTTGACAAGCTCTTCGAAAAACAGTTCGGTAGAAACATTGAAATATATGTGGACTACATGGTAGTCAAAAGCAGAGGCTTTAACAAGTTCTTTTTGGACCTCAAAGAAACCTTCCCAGGGCTCTGAGAGGCCAATATAAAGCTGAACCCAGCCAAATGTATGATTGGAGTCGAAGCCGGAAAATTCCTGGGATTCATGGTTTCAAAGAGGGGGATTGATGTGAACCCCGAGAAAATAAAAGCCTTGATAAACATGAAGACCCCCCTAAACGGTTAAAGATATCCAAAGTTTAACAGGATCACTGGCGATACTTAGTTGATTCCTTTCGAAGGGGGCCAAAAATCATTTGCCATTCTTTGATGTACTTTGAAAAGCCAAAAAAATTGATTGGACACAAGAATGCGAAAAATCCTTCTGAGAGTTGAAGGAACACTTACAAAGCCTACCCACCCTGATGAAACCAGACAATGAGGAATCTCTGTATTTATACATCTCCACATCCCCCTTAGCGATAAGCGCAGTTCTGGTAAAGGAAAAAGACAAAGCCCAACACCCAATCTACTTCATAAGAAGAGCATTGCATGGTCCAATGACTTGATACACTGCCCTTGAAAATTTAATATTAGCCCTAGTCCATGCAACAAGACGCCTCTAGCCATATTTCCAAAGTCACGGGATCATCTTGCTCACTAGCCATTCAATTAGGCAGGTGCTTCTCAAGCTGGAGGCCTAAGGCGAATGAAGAAATGGGCAATCGAACTGGGTGAACACAACATCTAGTTCCACCCAAGAACAGCCATCAAGGGCCAAGCCTTAGCGGATTTCATTGCGGAAACTAAAGAACCATTTGTATTCGATGATTAAGAAAAATATGATGAAACATGACAACTGTAAGTCGATGAATCATCACAATCCAGAGGGAGTGAGATCAGAGTCCTACTCATGAGCCCCGAAAAGAAAAACTATCCCTATGCCTTGCATTTTGATTTCAAGGCAATGAAAAATGAGGCAAAATACGAAGCACTGATCACATGTCTTCGAATAGCCAAAGACTTGGGAGTTTAGAGGCTGGAAATATTCAGCGATTCCCAAGTCATGGTCCATCAAGTCAAGGGGGAATATAAGGCTAGGGAAAGAAGCTTACACCATTGCTTGGAAGTGGTGAGACCTCTCCTCGAACATTTTCACCATTACACCCTCGCTCAAGTCCCTCAAGAGAAAAACCACAAGGCCGATGCCCTGAGTAAGTTGGCTTCGTTCGACCTGGACGTGCAGTCTCAAGAGCACTTAAGGGTGGAAACACTGAGTCAACGTAGCTTCGAATATGAAGCAAGGGTCGTGATGGTGGAAGAACAGAAGTCATGGATAATGCATATCATTAGCTATCTTCGAGATGGTACCATACCGGAAGATGCCGTCGAAGCAAGGAAATTTAGGCTAAAAGCACCAAAATATGTGATCCACAAGGATGTGCTTTATCGTCGAGGCCATCTATAACTTTTTCTTTGATGCGTAGCCTCCCACGAAGCTGATTATCTGATCCGTAAAACTCATGAAGTATCCCTCGGAAGCCACCAAGAGGCTTGCTCAATAGCTAAAAAGCTTCTCTTGGCTGGTTATTACTGACCCAAGATGTTCGATGAGGTCAACAAGCACATCTAAGCCCGCCATCAGTGCCAAAGGCATGCGCCCATCACCCATGTCCCCAAGCAGAAATTATGAACATAAAAAGCTCTTGGCCATTTGACAAATGGGGGATTGATCTAGTAGGTCCTTTCTCGGAGAGCCTAGGCAACTTTTGATACTTGATCGTGATTGTGGACTACTTCACAAAGTGGGTCAAGGAAAAACCCTGATCGATGTAAAAGGGAAAGTGGTGATTGGCTTTTGTTGGAAGAATATTATATTCCGTTGTGGGATCCTTCAAACCATCATAACTGACATGGCTCCCAGTTTGTCAATTACCCTTTCAAAAGCTGATGTAAGGAATACAAGATTTGCCAGGGAGTCACCACCGTTTACCACCCCCAGGCTAATGGGAAGGTGGAGGTCACAAATCAAACCATTTTCAATGGCCTCCGGTTGAGGATCAAAGGGGCATGCAGAAAATGGATCAATGAACTGGCCAACGTGCTTTGGTCATTTCAAACAACAGAATCATCTGCTACAAGTGAAACCACTTATAGCCTAGTTTGTGGTTCAAGGTGATTATCCTTAAGGAGATAAATCTGCCTAGCTTTCGAAGGTTTACTATAAGCAACGAATGCCAGGAGGTCAATGATGAGCAGCACCATTTGGATATAGACCTTCTCAAAGAAAAAAGTGAGAAGACCTCTCTCAATGAAGCCAAGGTTAAAGAAAGGGTCAAGTGGTATCATAACCGGAGGGTTAAAAAGGTCCATTTTTCTTCGGGAGACCTCGCAAATAGGAGGAATAAGAAAAGACAAAAAGAGCAAGATAAGAAGTTGTCAGCAAACTGGGAAGGACCCTATCGAGTTGATGAAGCTGGCTTTGGAGGCAGTAACGTGTTAGAAATCCCCCAAGGTGAACCGATTCCGCACAGATGGAACGTTCTGAACCTTAGGACATATTATTCCCCAAAATCCCAGTAGACTTGATGAGGCCAGAAAATAGCCCGCCCCAAAGTAGTTCTGGGTCGAAGGACACCCTTGACTAAATAGTACTGTAAGTCGATAGGGTTCTTTTGTCTTTGATGAATTTCTATTGAAGTGTGCTCATTTCTCGTTACTAAGAATTTAAACACACTTTTCCATGAGGGAATGAAAATTCCCCACTCTCCTCAAATCAGAGCAATAAACATTCGAAGGGCTAACGAAGCCCAACGAACACTTGCGGGCTACAATCCCCTTAACGCACATCAAGTGCTCAAGGCACATACCTTGCAAACATTCGAATAGCCCATCCAACACTTCTTGGGTAAAGATCCCTTTAATGCACAACAAGCGCTCAAGGCACAAACCTTGTAAACCTTCGAAGGGCTAACAAAGCCCATCAAACATTTCTAGGGTAAAGATCCATTTAATGCGCATCAAGCGCTCAAGGCAGAGACCTTGTAAATGTTCGAAGGGGAAACAAAGCCCATCAAACATTTCTAGCATTAAGGTCCCCTTAATGCGCATCAGGAACTCAAGGCACAGATCTTGTACACGTTTGAAGTGCTAACAAAGCCCATCGAACATTTTTGGGTAAAGATCCCCTGAACGCGTATCAAGCGCTCAAGGCATAGACCTTGTAAACATTTGAAGGGTAAAAAAAGCTCATCGAACCTTTCTGGGGTTAAGGTTCTCTCAATGCACATTAAACACTTAAAACACAGACCTTGTAAACATTCGGAGGGACAACAAAGCCCATCGAACATTTTTAGGGATAAAATATCCTTAACGCGCGTCAAGCGCACAAGGCACTAACCGTGCATGCACTCGAAGGGCTGACATAGCCCTTCGAACGCCTTGCAGATATAGCAAAGCCTTGGAAGGAAAAGAAAGAGTTGAAATACTCAAATCTGTTAGAAGGGCTAATCCCTCACATACAATTTTTTTTGAATGCTCAAAAAATGATAAGGGGCAGAAAAATTTATTTAGATTATACAAAATGCCATATCGACTTACAAGTAAAATGTCAGAGTCACAAAAACTATCTATATATAGCTAAGGGAAAATTATTACAAAGTGGAGTGAACCTCTTATTCACCCAAGTTCCCAGCCTCTGGTTCTCGAGTATGGCTGGAGGGTCAGTATGATAAGCTTCAGGATCTCCTTACCAAGGGTGCATCCTCAGCATCCTCAGTGTTAGGCGGAGCCGCTCGGTCTCTGTTACCGGTGGTGCTGCTACCTCTGCCACTCGAAGGCTCTCCGGAAAAAGTAAGACCACCCCTCCCTCGACCGGAGGCACCGGCCTGATTACTTGCTCGGGTAGCCCTCGAGGCTATGATGGGGATGAAATCCGCTTGCGAGGATGGAACCCCAGAAGGATGGCTTAGGTTTGAGAAGATGGGGCCTTGCGAGTCCCGAAGAGGTTATCTTTCGTAGGGCTGAAAGTCCCACTCCTTCTCGGAGCAGCATGTGAGCTCGATGCCCCACTCTTGTTCTTCTTATCCCTTAGTATTTTGCTCAGCCACTTCTTAAAGTCCTCATATGTATCGCGATACTTGGGAACCCCCATGGGGTGCTTTCTCTCCATAATGTTAATGGTATCCTGAAGGAACACTTCATAATTCTTAACTAAAGTAGCTTCGTTGGTTCCGAGTCGAAGCCCGTACCCTCGAAAGGTACCAACTCTAGAATCTACAAGCAACAAAAAAGTAAAAACACGTAACAAATACTTTCATTAATATTGAAAAGATAGGAAAACATTCGAAGCCCTAAAAGAAATAACTCAAACATTTTCCCCTACGGTACAATCTTCTTGGGTCAAGCTCAAAGGGGTAGGCCTACGTCAGGACCTCGGAAGGGTCAAGGGGTTTGGCTCGCTCCTTTTCTTATCTTCATCAACCTCTAGATGACAATTCTTCTCCGCCGAAAAGAATTTACCGGAGGCCTTCAAGTGGTCGAGTGGCGGGAGTTTGATGCCCCATCATTGGTGGATTTCCACCAGAGATAGTTTAGCTGCTCCGGCTCGGTGTTGTTCTTATTGACATTCAGCATTGTTGCGTATTTGGCGGGGAGGTCCTTGTAAATGGAGTGGGTCATCTTATTTCGAGTGAGATCCACCAAGACTTTGGACATGGATGAAAAGAAGTCCTGAAACCCCTGGGTCTTCATAAGCTTGTTGGTGTAGGCCTCGAAGACGGAGGCCTGCTACTCGGGAGAACAAAGGCTTGCCAACTTGGCATTTTCACTGGCCAGGGTCTCAATGGATGCCTGGGCCTCCGAAGACTTAGTTTTGAGCTCCTTTAGAAGTCCATCCTTTTTGGAGCCCAGCTTTTCCAACGCCTCTTTGTGTTGAGAGGCCATCTTTGTCAGTTCCGCCTTATGATCGAAGGCTACTATATTCAGCTTCACCTCGTGATCAAAGGCCACTTTCTCCAACTCCACCTTATAGTCGTAGTTAGCCTTCTTCAGCTCTTGCTTGAGCTCACTCACTCTAGCCTCATGAGCCTTGGACTTGGCAGTAGCCACTTGGGCTTCCTTGGCCTTCGCCACAAAGGTCTGGAAAATAGAGTCTGCGAGGTCGAGATGATGGCCGCCTCTGGGTCGGAAGCTAGAGCAAAGTAAATCACACATAGACGGGTGAGGTTACCCTCCCCCAAAAGATACCTACCCCGAGACTCAAAATTCTTGGAGCTACCAGCTTCGGGTTCAATGACGATGTCCTTGTCAGTTCGCTGCCTCTAGGGGGAAGGGCTATGCGAAGAATTGCCCTCCCGATGCCTCTTGTTATTTTTTGAGCTACCAGGGGCCTCCAACTCGACCTCCGAGAGGGGCTCTGTTTGAACCGGTGCCTGGACTAGGCTCGGAGTGAGCCTCCAGATAGGTTTCCTCAAAAACTATCTCCTCCTCCTCCAAGTTTCCAAGGCCAAGCAAGCTAGCAAAATTCACTAAACAACACAAAAGAAAATCAAGTTAGTAAAAAAAAAAATAGACAGAGAAGAAGAAAATCTTAGTTAAGAAAAAAGCTAAGATGCCGCAAACACCTTCGTGTGGGGCAGAGGTGGGGGGGGGGGGGAGAACTCTTAGAGAGGCCTCCTGTGGTATTATTTGCCCCTAGGGACTCCGAAGTTGTCTCAGCAGGCCTCGAAAAAGGCTCGGCAGGCTGAGAAGGATCAGCTTTTGCCTTTTTTTCCTTTGGTTTTTTTGGGGGCCCCATCCTCTGCAACTGAAGAGGCCTTCCTCTTAGCCTTTTTGGGCTTTTCACCCTCAACCACCTTCTTTTTTTCCTTTCCCTTTACCCGAAGGGTCCTTCGAAGATTCTACCGGAGGAGGGGGTTTAATCAAAACTAGATCCTGGTTTTAGATCCACTCATAGACCTCCTCCGGCCAAACATAATTATAATTTCTCTAAATACCGAGAGGCTCACCTAGAAGGCTATCTCCATCTGCTACCACACTCTCCAAGGAAAAATAATTGGCAGCATTCTTGAACTTGGGGTTCAAATTCCACACTGGAACATAGTAGTTCTCAGCTTCATAGTCAAAAGTACAGATAAGGGTCTTGTGCCACCCCTTGTAGTTCGAAGAGATCTTGATGGGATAATTGGAAAACCTATTTTTGAGGGTCAAGATCCCACTAATTTTTGTATCCCCATGCATCACGACCCTAATGGTCAAAAAGGTAGTAGAGGTACCTAAACAATTTGTATCACCGTAGTAATAAGTATGTCGTTCAAATGGAGTTGAGCTAGGCTAACCCGATGCTCCTTGAGAACCCGAGAGAGGATAGGGAGTAAGGGAAAATAGAACCCAAACCTGAAGTGGCACTCGTAAACTCTGCATCTCCCAGGTCTCGTATTCCTAGGGTTTTCGTCTTCTCGAAGAACCTCCAACTACAGGTTCTCTGGAAGCGTGACTGCAAGGGGTAGGGAGGATAGCGAATTGGAGATCTATGAAGGGATTGGCTGGGGGCTCTCGAGAACTGAGGTTAGGATTTCTCAAAAAAGAAAGGACTCCCCTCTTTATCTTCCTGAACTTGGGCCTCTCTCGGGATTTGGGACCTCAAAGTAACCCATTTGCAATGATAGCCCTTAGGCGGCACTGGAAAATCGGAAAAACCCCACTGCTTTCCCTTTCGGCTGAGTTAAGACCAACTGCTGATGATGGAACGACACTGAAATCTTACAGACGAGAACTCTCAACCCCACCGATAAGGGATACAGCAAAAAAAAGGCCAAAATTGAGCTCTATCCCCCCCGAAGATGTTTGCGACATTTTTGCAAGAGAAAGAAAGAGGATCAGATTAGGGGGGACTTATGGTTCTTAGCTGGAGTTTGGCTGGAGTTTCTCTGAAAATTAGCGAGAAGAGTTAATGCCTTGAGTTACTCTGAAAGAGAGAAAAATGCTTTGAAGTTTGAAAGTGAGTAAAGAGTGAGGAGAGGCGCTGAGAAGTGCTTTATTTAGAGAGAATAAAAAGTAATGATTACCAAAGGCCGCCAAATAGTAATTGAGTATGTGGGTAAATGGGCTGTGTGGGTGAGAAAACCAGACCTGGATCACACACGCTCAAAAGTACGAGTGGGCATCACGCCTCCGTGACCTTTCCACTTCCCATGCCAAAGCTTGGCCCTCGAATTCTAACGGAGATTAGAAAGTAGACAGTTAAACCCCCATGTTTAATTATTGGAGTTCGAAGGCTCCTCATGAAATGAATAAGGGTTGAAATCATGCCCTCAGATTCTAGCATAGTTTAAAAAGTTAAGGGTCGGACCCCATATTCCCAATACCTGGGCTCGAAGGCCCTAGTGAAATAAAAAAAGGCCGAGGTCGTGCCCTCAGATTCTAGCACAGATTAGAAAGCTTGGGGCCGGACCCCATATTCATAATGTCGGGGCTCGAAGGCTCTCATGAAATAAAAAGGGGGTCGAAGTCATGCCCTATGATTCTAGCACATATTAGAAAGCTGAGGGACGAACCCCATGAGTTTGGAGCTCCCCTCCCACCCCCCAAAAAAAGAATCAATAGGGTGGAAGCCAGAGCTTTAGTCTCTCACATAGATTTGAAAGCTGAGGGTTGGACCCCCAACACAGAATCCCACTCGAGAGAAAAAATCAAAGCTGAAGTGGAAATTCCGAACCCATCCCTAGAATGAGCCTTCACCACATTGTAGGGACACCAAATCATACCTCTGAAGTAGTGTGGGATTTTGGAGACCGCTCCCACTCAAAGATAAATTTGAAGCAACCTCGTCAGAGCGTAAATCACTGAATTCGTGGGAGGAATAACGTAAATTCAAACCCAGGCTCTTGGGATAAATTTGATGGCTGAACCCTTAATTTTCTAGGGGGCTTATTGATAATGTGTAAATTCGTACTGGGCCCAAGTGCCTAAGTATGGCTGGCCCATGCTCTCAATGTTATCCCTTTAGATAATATCCTTTGGGCCGGGCCAAGGGAAACAAGATAGTTTCCCTATTTGCTTACCTATGTAAAGGTTAAATGTAACCCTAAAACTCAACTATTTATTCATAATTACACTCTTGTAATCATGTTTGCTTACTTGGCCGTCGGAGTCTCTTCCCCTTGGACACCTCTGGGGGCTTTGTCTTGCAGATTCAGGCGTACGAACGGTTGCGCATCGGCGGCGGCAAATTGGGGTGCATTAGGCCGCGGTATATGTCACAGGCCGCGACGCTTCTTCTGTCTACTACCTTTAGCAGCATAATTATCTTTGCGAGCTACAATATATGTCACAGCCCGCGAAGCCCGTTCTGTCCCGGTTCTACCAATACTTCAAATAATTGGCCGTCTCTTCAAAGCCTTCTCACTTCTTCAATTCTTCTTCCAAACTCGAACTCTTCAAAACCTGAACACTTCAATTGATCTAAAACACTTCATAAATTAAAGAATTATGATATAAAAAAGTGAATTCATCCTAACCATCTAATTGATAAAATGTCAATTTCTTTCCAATCAAGTCCCTAATCTATTACAAAATTAGGTTTTGAATATGTTTAAAATGAGATATAAATTGAGCACATCAACGATCTTCAAAAAACATTCGATCAATGGACTATGGTGTCAATTAGAAACCTAATTGGAACTTAGGTAAGGCTACATTGAATAGGACCTGTCGACATGTAGCCAAAGTGTGCGTAGAGGTTGATGTCACTCTACCCCTCCGGGAAAGGGTTTGAATTAGTTTCAGAGAAACTGGAGTATGGCAATATGTCAATTATTAAGGTATCCCTGCTTATTGTCCTAAGTGCTTAAAGATTGGTCCTGTTTCTTCAATATGTAGGTTCGAACAAACCATAACCTCATTGAACGCTTGAAAACAACATGTAAGATGCTTGTCCCCAATGATGAACAGAGAAGAATGGCAGGTAAAGAGGGCTAACATTAAAGAAAAATTGTGTCCCTGATTTGAAAAATAAGAATTGTAAAGTCATGGAATTATTGTATTGGCAACTTTGTGTGAATTATTTTTGAACTGATATACAGACCATGTTGGAACATAGTGCTGGAGCAGAATTTACGCCATAGGGTTTAACGGAATTCAAGCCAAAATATTGAGGTGTTTTAGAATTTATGGTAATCGTATATTTGGCTATATATTAGGCGTGTGAAGCATAATTGGTTTTATGGAAAATCCCTACTTATAAGGAGAAGATTTATTTGAATATATGGGATAGAATGAGTTAAGGTAAATCCCTTTATTTATGGGATTTGGATATGCTTCTAGAATCAGATTTGGAATAGGAATATTGTGGAGATAATCAAGGAGTATTCAAGTCTGATTCGTGGATATAAATATGGGACAAACACGGCTGCATACTTACGGTTTTACAGAGCAAAATCTGCACCCAGATTTTGAGATCTTACGAAATTTGCAAGAGCCAATAAACTGTGTTCCAACACTGTCCTGCCGCACTAAGTTCAGAATCGTATACCTTAATTCCTCGGGAGGAGGAGATCCTGCGTCGACGGAGTTCGAGGTCAGAGGGAGTCTGATCAAGGTGGATCGGTAGCTAGGGGAGCTAGCAGAGTCCACACGTTATAGTTAGTAAAGATAAGTATTTTGTAAACTGTACTCTGTACGCTATCTTTCTAATTAGTGGATTCATTCTGAACTGGGCCAGGCCCCGCAGATGTAGGTGGTTTACACCGAACTGCGTAACCAAGTTGTGTGTCTTTTACGTTTCACATTTTTTACACTTGGTTAAACCAGGCATGTTGGAACACACTAGTAAAAACTAGAAAAAGTGGTAAAACTAAATTTCAATTGGTATCAGAGCTGAGTCACTTATCGTTCCCTTGGTTGTTTCAAGGAAAGTGAGATCCGGTTTTACTATGACGACAAGAGAAGGAGCTTCAGTCTCTCGACCACCACTGTTAGAAGGAAATAACTACAACTATTGGAAGGCACGTATGAGGGTATTTATCAATTCACTGGACGAACTGGCGTGGTTTTATGTTGAGAATGAATGGAATCATCCTACAGAAGATGCTACAAGTTCTAAGGCTGTGGAAGGGGAGTCAAGTCAACAACTCAAAGACAAGTCTAAATGGACTCCAGATGATCTTAAAGAATCACTGGCAAATTCGAAGGCACTGAATGCAATCTTCACTGCTGTTGATGAAAACCAGTTTAAGCTTTTATCTATATGCTACCAAGCAAAGCAGGCATGGGATATTTTACAGACCGTTCACGAAGGAACCAGTCAAGTGCGGGAATCCAAACTACAGATGCTGGCTACCAAGTTTGAAGAACTCAAAATGGAGGAGGATGACACCATTTCCATATTCAATGGAAAGCTCAGAGATATCTCCAACATGGCTTACCAACTTGGAAAGGTGTACAAAGAAACCAAGTTAATAAAAAAGACATTGCGATCTCTCTCCAAAAGATTTGCAATGAAAGTAGCGGCAATAGAGGAAGCAAGAGATGTAGCCACCATGAGCCTAGATGAACTGATGGGTTCGCTACAAACTTATGAGATGACATTCTAGCAATCTACCAAAAGAATCTCCAAGGATTTAGCGTTCAAAGTTTCTCCAGTCAAGGCAAGTCACGAGTCTGACAGTGATGATGAGTTTGAAAAACTGGCACTTATTACAAAGAATTTCTCAGAGATGCTAAAGAAGGTAGTTAACAAGAAATCCCAGGAGAGGTTTGGCGGAAACAGACAAAAGCAACAAGATTCGAACAACAATCGTGGGTTGAGATTTGAACAAGGAAATGTGCAGTTCGGGAAAAATCAGAACAACGAACCAAAACAGGCTGGACGAATTCAATGCAGAGAATGTGAAGGATTTGGTCATATTCAGGCCGAATGTGCTAACACCCGCAAGAAACAAGGAAGATCATATGTCACCTCTTGGAGTGATGATGAAGATAATGAAAAAGATGAAGAAGAACTCACAAATAATTATGTAGCTTTTGGAGCAAAGGTCCATGATACACCAGAAGGTCAGTGTTCCAACACACTGAACAAAGAGAAAGCTGTATATTCCAACATGAATCTGGACGATGCTCACAGTGATGAAGATGATTTGTCTGTAAGTGATGAAGAGATCTATAGTACATACGAACAAATGTATGCCATGTGGGTTCAAGTAGCTGACAAGAACAAAGAGCTGATTGAAGAAAAAAGGAAGCTAATTGAAAGTGAAAAGGAATTACGATCCACAGTTGCAGAACTTGGAAAACAAAATGAAGAACTGAGTCAAAAATTGATAGCAGCAGTCAAGAGAGCCGAGATGTCTGAAGCAACTATTTCTAAATTGAATTCCTGGAAAGCAAAGCTTGATGATATTTTGGATATGGGAAAGAACTTTGGTGATAGACACGGGATTGGATACAGGAAAGAACCCGAGGTTGAAGTGCTCGAAAAACCAGTAACTCTCAAAGCAAGGATTCGAGAAGTAAAATGGAAGTATGGGAAACCTTATCAAAGAAAGCCTCTAATCTGCGAATACTGTACGTACCAAGGACATGCTAAACATCAGTGTAAAAAACTGATCAGAGATCAAATGACAGGAAGACAACTGTGTTCCAACACAGTCGATACTCATACAAGAATCAGGAAGATATGGGTTATTAAAAGGTCCAGTACGTGTATGCACACACTTCTTTATCAGCCTATTCCAGTGACTCATGGTATTTTGACAGTGGTTGTTCTCGTCACATGACTGGCACTCCAAAATACCTTACGAACCTTACTCCATATGATGGCGGATATGTAACTTTTGGTGATGGAAAAAGGAGCAGAGTAATTGGCAAGGGTGAATTAAAGATTGAAGGGTTTCCAGTTTTCACAAGTGTATTATTGGCTGAAGATCTAAAAGAAAACTTGCTAAGTATAAGCCAGCTGTGTGATGACAACATGATAGTGGAATTTCAGAAGGACAAGTGTGTAGTGAAGTATGGAGAAAACAAGGTTCTTTCTGGAATACGATCTTCAGACAATTGTTATTTGTTGGAACAAGAAGTTCGATGCATGCTTTCAAAGCAGGATGAAGGAATTATTTAGCACAGGAAGCTCGGACAGATCAACTATAAAACACTGGTGAAAATGGCTAACATGAAAGCTGTACGAGGAATGCCAATCTTGACCAGCAAGGATGAAATTGTGTGCGGACCATGTCAACAAGGTAAACAAACTCATGCTCCTCATTCTTCAGTTCAGTTTATTACTACTTCTAGAAATCTGGAATTACTGCATATGGACTTAATGGGGCCAGTTAATACACCTAGCATAGGAGGAAAGAAATATATTTTTGTATGTGTTGATGACTTCTCCAGATTTACATGGGTAGCCTTCTTGAAAGAGAAATCTGATACGATTGAGGTATTTCGAAGCCTTGTAGTAAAGCTACAAACTGAAAAGGGAAGTCCTGTAGGAAAGATAATCCGAATTCGAAGTGATCATGGAAGAGAATTTGAGAATGAACAATTCAGTTCCTTCTGCGATGAGCTAGGGACCCAACATGATTTTTCGGCTCCTATCACTCCTCAACAGAATGGTATTGTCGAAAGAAAGAACAGAACTCTACAGGAGATGGCTCGAGTTATATTGGCAGAAAAGGATATCCATAAGAAATGGTGGGCAGAGGTGATCAATACAGCGTGCTATACAATCAACAGGGTGTATCTTCGACCATTCACTGAAAAGACAGCCTATGAGATCTGGAAGGGCAGGAAACCAAACGTTTCATATTTTCATGTGTTCGGAAGTACTTGCTATATTCTCAGAAATAGAGAACAGTTGACAAAATTTGATAATTGGAGTGATCCAGGAATTTTTCTCGGGTATTCCATCAACAGCCGTGCTTACAGAGTTTTTAATCATCGAACCAAAACTCTCATGGAATCCATAAATGTTATTGTGGATGATTCAGAAAAGGGACAACTTCCAGAAGCTGTGGAGGAAGAATCGGCCAACTCTCAGGTTCCAACACAGTCTCAATCTTCTGACAAAGCAAAACCCTCAGTTGATCCTACTGAACCAAATGAGCACCAGAACCCGAACTCTACTGAAGATGACCATGTTCCAACACAGTCCCTTCCTACGGACGACCATGTTCCAACACTCGACCGATCTGGCTCCACCTTGAGAAGCACTCGATCAGTACCTCGAGTTGATTATCTACGACTGGCTGGTCTATACTGTTTTGTGTCCCTAATTGAATCGAAGAACTATAAGGAAGCTTTACTTGATGAGTATTGGATTGCTGCAATGCAAGATGAACTTGGCCAGTTTACCAGGAATGATGTTTGGTACCTTACTCCTCGTCCCAAAGGAATTAATGTCATTGGTACAAAATGGATCTTCAAGAACAAGTCCGATGCAGATGGCTTAGTCACCAGGAACAAAGCCAGGCTTGTTTCTCAAGGATATACACAAGTGGAAGGTGTTGACTTTGATGAAACCTTTGCACCTGTTTCCAGGTTAGAATCTATCCGTATTCTACTAGCTATTGCCTGCTCTTTGAACTTTACTTTGTATCAATTGGATGTTAAGAGTGCGTTTTTAAATGGAGTGGTGAATGAGGAAGTTTATGTGGAACAACCTAAAGGTTTTGAAGATCCCCATTATCCGCATCATGTATATCGTCTCAAGAAGGCCTTATACGGATTAAAGCAGGCACCTCGAGCGTGGTATGAACGACTTACTACCTTTCTACTTCAGAAAGGTTATCGTCGAGGGGGAGTAGATCGCACTTTATTTGTGCTTGACAAGTCCTCAAAGTTTCTAATTGCTCAAATATATGTTGATAACATAGTTTTTGGCTCTACTTCACCATCTATGGTACAAGAGTTTGTCACCACGATGCAATCTGAATTCGAGATGAGCATGGTTGGAGAATTGACTTACTTTCTGGGATTACAAGTCAAGCAAGGACGGAATGGTCTGTTCATAAATCAAAGTAAGTATGCCTTGAACTTGATTCAGAAATTCAGACTTAGTAATGCTCGTGCAGTTCGAACCCCTATGGGAGTTTCTGATAAACTGGTGAAAGATGAAAAAGGTGTTTCAGTCGATCAGAAGTTATATAGAGGAATGATTGGAAGTTTATTATATCTCACTGCCAGTAGACCAGATATATGTCTCAGTGTTGGAATATGTGCTAGATTTCAAGCTGATCCTAAGGAATCTCATCTTACTGCAGTCAAAAGAATTATTAGATATGTGAGTGGGACGTCAGAATATGGTGTTTGGTATTCAAAGAATCAAGGTTCATAGGTGATAGGATACAGTGATTCTGATTGGGCTGGAAATGCTGATGATCGAAAAAGTACTACTGGCGGATGCTTCTTTATTGGACCGAATTTGGTGTCCTGGTATAGCAAGAAACAGAACTCGATCTCTCTATCTACTGAAGAAGCAGAGTATCTTGCAGCGGGAAGTTGTTGTGCACAATTACTATGGATGAATCAAATGCTGAAAGATTATGGAATTCATCAAGGCCCCCTAAAGATTTTATGTGACAATACAAGTGCCATTGATATTTCGAAGAATCCAGTTCAACACTCAAGAACCAAACATATTGACATAAGGCATCATTTTATTAGAGATCTGGTTGAAAGAAAGGAAGTGGAAGTGGTCTATGTTCCAACACACGAGCAGTTTGCTGATATATTTACAAAGCCGCTTGATGCCACCACTTTTGAGAGCCTCCGACAACACTTAGGTGTTTGTCAAATCTGAGGTAATATTTACAGTTTACAAAAATTAGAAAAAGAACAAAAAATTGGAAGGAAGAAACGGCTTACTAAAATAGGAGAAGTTAAGTAAGGTGTGTTGGAAGTTAAATGAGGAATGACGCCTTGATGGGACAAGAAGAGAAAGGGGTATCATTACAATTTTTGGGAAATCTAAAAAAGCACTTCGCGGGAAAAGAGGTAAGTTCACGAAGAATTGAAAGTTGATTCAAACTCTCAAACCCCTTTCACATTCTCTCTCTCTCTCGGCCAAATATTTGTCTCCTCATCTCGGCATTGTGCGAAAGAATGTCAAGCCCAAATTCTCCGATAGAAGAAGCTTCGGTGCCAGAAATTATGGAGGAAGATCGGGGCTCTGTGAATTTGGAATTGGTGGTGATTAATGAGCCAAGAAGATACGTTGAATTGGGTGATGCACAAACTCAAGATCAGAACAAAAGAAATGCTAACCATAAGGAGAATGAGGAGATAGCTGGAGCAGAGCCTGATAAAGCTGAAGATGAAAAGGAAGAGGAAGAGGCATCTGTCAAGAAACAAAGTGGAGAGTCTGATGGTAAATCTGATGCCCGAGAAGAAGTGTCCGAAGGCAAGAAACAGAAAAAACCTAAGGTAACTGGTCCTGACCCTCGACCATTGAAATTCTTGGATTTTGAAAGTAGAAGTGTGAATGATATTTTCGAATGGTTACAAGCAAATAGATATTCTGTGGATCTAAGCAAAATCAGGAGTATAAGAAAGGATTTGGAAGTTTTGCATGTCAAAATTAAGGAGATTGTTTCTGGTCACTTTCCTGATGTTTGGGATATTGAATATAAGAATGTGAAGTATCTGAGAGGAATGTATGGTCAGCTGAATGGAAAAGGAAAGGATAAATTTCACGTATTCTGTCGCATGTCTAGTCATAGCTATGTCTGGTTAAGGAACATTACTGATGAAGAAGCTGTTGGAATGGAGACAGTCAAGTATGGAGATAAGCTTCAGGTGGGATTGTTTGATATGAATTATGCAAGAAGAATGGAAGAATTAAGGGAACCTATTTTAATAGTCCTGTCTGATAGTGAAGGGAGTGTTCCAACACAGACAGATGAACCGGTGTACATGGACTTGGATTCTGATGTAGATATGGGAGGAGAGAACACTGAGGAGTATGAAGGGAAGCAGGGGATTGAAGTATCTGATGGAGACCTGCCAGTTCAGGGTGATGATCCAGAAGAAGAATCAGCTGAAAGAGCAGACTGTGTTCCAACACAGGATGCCCCTGATCTGACATACTCCAGTGACGAGGTCTTGGATGATTTTTTTCAGAAGGCAAAAGGAAAAAGAAAGGCTAGCTCTGCCATGGATGCTGGGGAAGCAAAAAAGAGTAAGAAGAGACGGGATAGCAACCCGAGGAAGATTCTGCCTCCTCCATCTGTCTCCCAGGCTTTTTCTGCAGTTTACTTTGATGAGAAAGGAGCAGAGATGGAAGGTTTCTTCTCTGAAAAGAAATTTCAAGCTGAGAGACCATTGGACCTACAAGCCTATCAGGAGAGCGGGTTTATAGACTTCTTAAAGATGACAGGCATAACAGCTGCTGCAACCATTCAGCTACAGTACAACAGACAGGTTGTACTCGAGGTATATTCTAATAACATGCCTGGCAATTTAGAAGTTAATTCCCCGTGGTTTGGTAGAGTATATGTGAGGGGGGAAATTATAGATGTATCTGCTGCCCGGATTAATAGGTTGCTAGATCTGAGAACACCTGAGATAGGGGGAGTGTTTCCTGATGATTTGGAGTTGACTGACAATGAGATTTTGGCGATTATATCTGGGGGATATAAGGAGGAGTGACCAGATGTGGGGTACTCACAGGTATCATGTTTGACATCCAGATTCTTTGGCCTGTATCAAATAGCTGTACATTGCTGGTTGCCGTCAAGCAATACCACCGCATTGACTAGGGAGATGGCCAAGCTGCTTTACTGTGTTGGAACACAGAAGGAAATCAATCTTGGACTGTTAATTCAGCAGCATCTGATTAGACAGGCCACAGCTCCGAAAGTTAATGATGCAGTTATCTATCCAGCACTAATCTCTGCCTTAGCCAAGAGTGCCAAAGTGAAAGGGAAGGCCTCAGACGTGATAGTTGACACTGAGTTTTTGCGGCCTAACAAGAAGACTTTCGGGCTCAGACATGTACATGACCTTCCGTGGAAAGCTTCTGGTTCAACCTCCTCATCAGCAGCGGTAGACAGGAAGGATTGACTGTTGGTTGTCAATGCCAGACTAGGAGCTTTGGGAATACAGATTGCAGCCTTACAAGCAGAGCAAGCACGGTTGGAGGAAGAGAAATCAAGGCTGGAAGGTTGATCTGAGTAGGATTAATTCAGTGGGAGTTCTAAAACTGATTTTTATGTTTGATGATTTCGTGTGATGAAGTCCCTTTGGCCTCTGTGTGGTCCCAGGGGGAGTGATTTTGGAGTTTGGATAATTGGTTTTTCAATTTGGTTGTATAATTTTGGATTTCTGGATTTCGGCTTTCATTATGTGAGTTCTGGTATTATGATCATTATTCTGCTCGTTGTATGTTGTTGATTCTGTGCTTGCCATCCAAAATATTATGGGTCCACAAAAATGCCAAAGGGGGAGATTGTAAAGTCAAGGAATTATTGTATTGGCAATTTTGTGTGAATTATTTTTGAACTGATATACAAACCATGTTGGAACATGGTGCTGGAGCAGAATTTACGCCATAGGGTTTAACGGAATTCAAGCCAAAATATTGAGGTGTTTTAGAATTTATGGTAATCGTATATTTGGCTATATATTAGGCGTGTGAAGCATAATTGGTTTTATGGAAAATCCATACTTATAAGGAGAAGATTTATTTGAATATATGTGATAGAATGAGTTAAGGTAAATCCCTTTATTTATGGGATTTGGATATGCTTCGAGAATCAGATTTGGAATAGGAATATTGTGGAGATAATAAAGGAGTATTCAAGTCTGATTCGTGGATATAAATATGGGACAAACACGGCTGCATACTTACGGTTTTACAGAGCAAAATCTGCACCCAGATTTTGAGATCTTACGAAATTTGCAAGAGCCAATAAACTGTGTTCCAACACTGTCCTGCCGCACTAAGTTCAGAATCGTATACCTTAATTCCTCGGGAGGAGGAGATCCTGCGTCGACGGAGTTCGAGGTCAGAGGGAGTCTGATCAAGGCGGATCGGTAGTTAGGGGAGCTAGCAGAGTCCACACGTCATAGTTAGTAAAGATAAGTATTTTGTAAACTGTACTCTGTACGCTATCTTTCTAATTAGTGGATTCATTCTGAACTGGGCCAGGCCCCGCAGATGTAGGTGGTTTACACCGAACTGCGTAACCAAGTTGTGTGTCTTTTACGTTTCACGTTTTTTACACTTGGTTAATCTAGGCATGTTGGAACACACTAGTAAAAACTAGAAAAAATGGTAAAACTAAATTTCAAGAATGACAAAGATGTGCAGGTCTCTATCAGGAACAATGTGAATTCAGAGAAAAGGCTAGCAGGAATAGGACAAATACACAAAGAAATGCCAAATAATGGTGTAGATGCTTAAACGGATAAAGAGCATCTAAAGCTTGGCCACAATAACTTGACTGGAGTATCTAAAACGGATAAAGAGCATGTTATTGATATTGATACCACTGAACCATCTGCTGAATGTATATATGCTAATATGAAAATTATTATTTATGCTATAGCTGCTAATGAGCTTCCTAATACTAAGTTTTCTTATGCTCACTTGAATGTTTCTGACGCTTCATAAGCTATGCATGTTATGAATATTGAATGTGATCTTACTGCTTCAAAATTGCCTAAGGAAAACATATCTTCTGGACTAAAGAATGCTTCTGAAATTGTTTTAGCTATAACTGTTAGCAATGTTGATAATTCTGGTTTTAGCCGTGACTGCTGAATCTATCTCCCCTGCAATGACTGTTGTATCTAATGATAATAATAATATATATATATATATATAGTGTGTATATATATATAGTGTGTATATATATATATATAGTGTGTATATATATATAGTGTGTATATATATAGTGTGTGTGTGTATATATATATATAGAGTGTGTATATATATACACACGTGAATGAAAAATAGAGTATTAGTTAGAGCAAAAGCCTTCTATACCACGTGAATGAAAAATTCCAGTCAATAAAGTCTCCACCCCCGTGTTAAGTTCTTGTGGGCCATTTTTTATTTGATGGTAATATAGCAAAATAAAAGATAGTAAAATATAGATTACCTCTATAAACATATTGTTTAATGGGGTGATCTTTGCGTTTGTTAGCCCAAAAAATAGATGTGCATAAAGACTCTGCTCCATCTTGTGTTGCTTTGTGCTCATCATTGAGCAAAATGAAACATGTCTACTATGAATAAGATTGTGGTGTCTGATGCTAGAGGACCTCAATGCAAAGTTGATCTGATCTCCTTCTTGCCTCTTAACACCTTCCTTGTTGACTTGTTCGAGGATAAGACATCCATCCTCTAATCTGCTTTATTTTGGTTTTGTCCAGGGAGAGCATCTTCAGCACTTGCAAAGAGCAAATCACAACTTTTAGCAGTATCAAATTCTTTTAAGCCTACCATTGTATCGGAAATCAGGCACTTATTTTTTATCCGGGTTGATTAATTATCTTATTTTTGGTTGCAGATCACTGAAATTCCATTTGGTCATAACGATATCCCCTGCAGCCAATTTCGCTAAGCCATCAGCTACCCTATTAGTTTCTCTTACAGAATAAATGAGCAAGGTAAAGCCTTTTAGGTTGTTTTCTTGGAAATCCAGCTCAAATAAATGCCAGGTAGCAGTATGTGGATAATTTATCATTTGGACAGCTATAGAGCAATCAGATTCAACAATAACAACATTATGAAATTGAACACACAACTCCAACCCCTTTATTATAGCATATATCTCAGCATGTAGGGGGTGAAATGATGTTCAATAAAAAATGATTTTCAGCTGTGGTCATAGTTCCTTTTGTATCCCAAGCAATTAAACCTAGACCAGCATGTTTGTTGATCTTATTCCAAGATGCGTCCACAATAATTTTTATGTATCCAGCATTGGGTTTCATCCACATCACTTTAGTTATGCTATGTTTAGGTGGATTGTGCAGTACAGGTAGGATACCTGAGTGTGTGAGCATTTCAACTATGTGGCTAGATAGGAATATCGATTTTGCTATGAAAGTGTCATTGAATTCCATTTTAATTTCCTTAGCTACATGTTAAACATTATATACACTTTCAACATACAGTACCCTATTCCTGGCTTTCCAAAGAAACCAATAGGTAAAAATGGGCAGCAAAACAGTTGTGATTCTTTGAACTTTAGAAAATCCATGAAAAGACCAATAGAAAACCAATCTATGGAAAAAAAGAGTTAAAATTCATGACCCTAAATCCAAGAGCTATGTGCATTGAATCCCAAATTGTTTTTGAAAGATGGCATGAGTTAAAGAAATGATCAGCTGAATCAGCATATTGACACGGGGGTATTTTGAAGCCAGATTAATACCTATCCGTTGCAGTGTGTCATAAAAAGGTAAAAAATAATTCAAAATTTTCCACATGAACACTGAAACTTTCAGAGAAATTCTCCTTGCCCATATAATTTTTAGGGGGAGAAGATTTTGAGTAGAAATACATGATTGTGATATTTGAAGCTTATATGTAGATTTGAAGGTGAAATTGCCCTTTGCATCTGGCTTCCATATCAGTCTATCCAATCTGTTCTCTGTGATTGCACTATCCTGCAAAAAAATGTACAGTATTAGCATCTAATAAATTACTGATCAGTGGTATAAAGGTATTTTTTTCCTGTATGAACATTGTCACTGAGCAGTTTAGGGGTATAGGTACTAGATTAGGATCCATTTGGTCAATTAATGAACCTGCATCTGTCCAGTTAGGATACCAAAAAAGACACTTCCCCTTTCCATGTATGCCTCTTGTATTTTGTTCAACCAAAAGATAGACTGAGCAAATTCTTTTTCAGTTCTGTGATGTCCTATGAGAGTCCTTTAAGGACCAAATAAATTTTGACCATGGTGCCAAACCTATATGAAATTTCCACCAGATTTTTAAGGAGCATGCATCTACAATGGATTATATAGATCTGAAACCTAAACCATTTTGTGAAATATCAGTGCAAAGGTTAGACCATTTTTTCCATATCTTCTTCTGTTTATCATCATGTTCTCCCCAGAAGAAGTTAATCATTTTCCTTTCTAATTTTTTTGATTATCTGCTTAGTAGGTTTTGTAACTGTCCAAATATGATTAGGTATGGCATATAGACAAGCTTTAATCAGGATAATTTTGTCACCTACTAAGAGCATCTTGTTCTTCCATTTTAGAATATTGTTTTCCCATTTTTTCAAGTATAGGCTGAAAATAGATGTTTTTTTATCCTGCCTCTGTATATTGGACAACCTAAGTATGTAAAAGGAAAGGATCCAGCTTTCGTTTTCAGGATGGCTCTAACCTGTCTAAACTTCCGATCATTTGCATGCTTACTTAAAAAGAAATCTGATTTGTCACAATTAATATTTTGTCCAGTTGTGGCTTCAAAAACTTCAAGAAAGGCCTTAAGTCTAAATAGATTAAGCTTTGAAGCTTGGATGAGAGTTTGGGATAACATAAGGTGGCAATTGGTAATACTACAGTTTATTTGTTTGAAAAACAAAAGATAGGCATCTTATGAAGACTTCGGAGAAAAGATTAAAGAGGAAAGGGGATAGAGGGTCACCTTGTTTGATGCCCCTTGAAGCCTTGAAAAAACAAGTAGGTTTTCCATTGATTAGGATAGAGAAGAAAGCTTGTGGCTATGTTCTTCATAATGGTGAAAAAATCATTCCATAAAAATGAAATTGTAATAGAACAGAATTCATTAAGGACCAATTAATTGTATGAAATGCTTTCCTAAGGTTAAGTTTTAGTATACAGTTAGAAGTCCTCTGCTTTCTATCTAGGAATCTAATCATTTCTTGAAGGTATATGACATTGTAAAAGATGTCTCTTCCCTTCATGAAAGCATTTTGGTGAGGAGAGATGCATTTGTCCATTATAGGCTTTATCCTATTAACTAAGATTTTTGTAAAAATCTTATTTGTAACATTAGATAGCTTATTGGCCTGAAATTATTAAAAGATGATGGAGTGAGTTTTTTTAGGTATTATTGATATCAAGTGCTAGCAATACCTTTTGGGATAGGAGAATCAGACATGAAATCTTTTGCAGCTTGCAAAAGATCCCATGAGATTATATCTCATGCCTTAATAAAGAACTTTGCAGTAAAGCCATCAGGGCCAGGACTGCGTTCTCATTAAGGCTAAAAACCACCTCCTTAAGTTCAGTCATAGTGATTTCTCTTGTTAGCATCTGATTATCCTCTTCTATGATTAGATTAGGCATATGATTCAAGAATATGAGTAATAGTGACCAACCGCAGGGTTATATGGCTCAGTAAGTAAATATTTATAAAACAAGACAGCTTCTTCATCTATATTTTTAGGATCCGTAAGCCATGTACCTTATGAATCTTTTGTTTTACGGATTTTCATCCTTGTCCTTTTTTCTCTAGCAGTTTTAGGGAAATAGGATGTGTCATCATCACCCTCTCTTAACTAAGTAATCTTTGCCTTTTGTTTCCAGAATATTTTCTGCTCTTTTAATGACCTAATTAGGTTAGCCCTTTCCTTATTCATGCTAATCAGGTTAAATTTTGACTGGTCCTAATCATAATTAAGTTCAGCTAGCCTTAAAAACTCAACTTTTTCGACATTGTTATCAACATTGCCAAAGATACTATTTTTTTCCATTGTTTCAGTGTTTTCTTTAGCCTATTAAGCTTTAAGAAAAAACCAAGCATCCTTGGTTGTTCAACAGGTATGATCCAATCCTGCTTGATAATGTCTATGAAATCTATCCTAGTGAACCAAACATTAATGAATCTACAAGAGCTAGGACCTGGTTGGACTGGTAATCCTAGTTCTAGGTAGAGAGGGCTATGGTCAGAGGGCTGTTTGTTTAGGACCTGGATTGATGAGCCAGGGAAGTTATGGTTCCAAGTTAAAGAAGCTAAACCTATATCCAGTCTCTGTATAGTAGGTTTTCTAAGTCTTAAATTAGACCATGTAAATAAATTACCCATAGTGTTCATTTCCTGAAGCATGTTAGAGTGAATGAAATTATTAAAGTCTCTTATGTTGCCAAGGTTTGGGGTAGCTGGTCCCTTATACTCCTTAACTGAGGCAATAATGTTGAAATCACCTATCAATATGACATCATTAGTATTGAGGTTTTGAATGTCATTCCACATATCTCTCCTTCCTACCTTATTAGTAAAACCATATATGAAAATAGCATCCATGGATATGTTCAGATTAGTATTAGCTATGTTAACATACATGAATTGTTCATGATTTACTTTTAAAGCAACATGTACACAGTCATGCCACAATCCATATTTTTGCCTTATCAGAGTGCATATAATTTGTAAATCTCAGTTCCTTCATGTAAGCAACACATTGCAGATTACTATGCATTGGTTCGATCAGGCATATCCGACTGAAATGATATCTTTTAATCAAATTTTATAACCTTATCATAGATGTGTCCATTCCTCTAAGATTCCAAACAAGATATCTAACTCCACTGGGTGTATTAGACATCTAAATCAGTTTTAGAGCTTTTTGAAGATGATCTTAACATCATCTTATTTATTTGTGACAGATAACCCATCTTTTTACTTTTCAATTTTTAAGTTCTAGCCTTATGAGTGAGATCTAAGAGTGTCACTTAGTACCTGTGATGCACTTACCTGTATCTCAGGTTGGTGAGATTTTGTGGCTGGTCCAGCCTTCAGATTGAAAGGAGGAAGGAATTTTTGATGTTCTGGACTGTTCTCTTAATCAGTTATTGAAAACTGGTTTCCTTGTGTGTCCTCCTTATCCATCTTTTGAGTATCTTTATCTAAGTTGACAAGCACATTGAATCTGTCATTTACATGTCTAACAATGAAAGTAAGGGCATTAGCATTAATCTGACAGTAATCATTTTGATCATTTTTACCTGCTGTGATATGCAAGTCATCTTTTGCATATAGTTTGGAGCTTGGGGTGGAGTATTTCTCCATAGGTACTGAGTGATCCTTAGAGAATATTTCCAGCTGTTTAGTGGAAGAAACAATGGGATCAATGTTAAGGTTGTCCTCTATGGGCTTATAGTTACTGGGGTTGGTCTCAGGGTTGGTGATAGCAACTTGATGGAGAAGCATATTGTTAGCCTGAGCTGGTTTTTGTGCATTTCTTTCAGGGCTTATTCTAGTGATCCTGGTTGGAGGTTTTGTGATTTTTTTCCCCGTAGGATTCCATTTGGGGGGGGGGGGGTTAAGAGTTCTGCATTGGCTAGGGGAATGTCCTATTTTGGAGCAGGTTGAACAATTAGGCAGGGACATCTTCATAATCAACGCCATATATCTTGTTATTGCCTAAAGAACCTAGCCTAATGGAATGTTTTAGAGGTTTCAGTAGATCAATCTCCACATAAATTTTGATGACAAATGGTCTAGTTAAAGCTAGGGTAGTTGCATTAATTTTAATAAAGACTCATAGATCATTCCCAATATCTTGAATCGAAGAGAGGTTATAATAATATATGGGAGCATTTTGAATTGTTACCCACATTGGCACTATTGATGTTTATGAGTTTGGGGAAACATTCGGCATCCATCGTAGGACCTTCATCCACGAACCTTGGAAGGTCCATAGGCCTTTAATCCAACATCTCTGGAAATCCTGAACATCTTCAAATTTGATCAGAACGTGTTTGAAATCTATGGAGCACAGTTGGTATTTTCCATCGAAGCCTTCCGCCTTGAAATACTAGTCGAGTTGATCCATTGTGGGACGACCTTTGATGAATTTTTTGACCAATGCATTTTTGTAGTGCAAGGCTAGGGTTTGGATATCTTCATCGGAATACAGCATGCTATATCTCCCTTGAAATCTGTTATGGGGATTAGGTTAGGATTGTTGGGTAAAGTTGTAGACAGAGGGGGTGATTTAGTTTTTAGGGTGGCTACAAAGATTTTTGTTCCACCCACAGGGGGCGAATCAACCATTGAGGTGATAGAAGGGGTGAGCCAACCTGTGGGGATTCCGATGGAGTAATCGGTGTGGGTTCCGGTGAAGTAATCGGTGGGGGTTCTGGTTGAAAGTGACAGTTATCGATGATAGAAATATTGGAGAAGGGGAGAAAACAGAGGAGCGACGAGCTTATGAACCTTTCAAGGTTCATCGATAAATGGAGGTGAATCACCACTTCTAACTTCAGGAACTAAAAGGGATAAAAAACTGAATTGGATCAACAATAAGCAACCTGAAATCTCAATAAACCATCAAAACAATGATGATACACTAAATTTTTCCAAGATAAATTGTCTATCCAAATCTCAAAACAGATTCAATGCTCTAAATAAAACCTCCATAAGTTTGGACTCACATGAAAATTCTAGTCAGAGACATATACCAAGGAAATACGATAAAAAAAGGCTACATTGTAACACCTCAAATGGTTTTAATCCATTCCTCATTAAACTCTTCCAAAACTAATCAATGATTGGTCTAAAAATCTATGTCAGGAATGTTAGAGGTGTTGAAATAAATTATTACAAACCCTTATAAGAAACATTTAAAAAGACATAAAACTTTGTTATTTGCACTAATAGAACTAATGCTTAACGCGTATTCAATCCAAAACATATCTAAAGAGATTGGTTTCCACCACTGTGCACTGCTACTCTGAGCCAAACTGTAAGATTAGCTCTTATGGGATCGTCTGTCAAGACTAATATACTCTTAGTTGATGAACATCATATCCTTACAAAAGTTTCACATCCTTCTTTAAAAAGGGATAGTAACACATGTTTCATCTATGCCCAACACACCATTAGAGAAAGACCAAACTTTGGCAGAAACTATCAAATTTCTAAAATCTTCCAATTAGTCTATTTAGAGATTTTAATGTAATCCACCATACCTACCTTATGTAGCCTATTCACCAGGACATGCATGATACCTAAAGGAAGGGTATGAAAAATATTAAATAGAGGACTATCTAATAATAATAGAGGACAGAGTTCCAAGCTTCTCACATCATAACATTGTTAAAGAACAATCAGACCACACACCTCTTATACTTCACAATTCGGAAAACCTTAAACAGTCCATTTATAAACCATCCAAATTTCAAGAATGGTGGATTAACTACTTTACATTTAGTAAATTGGTGGGAGATATTTGGAATATATAGACTAAATTTGTAGGAATGCAAAGGCTAACCTTCAAATTTAAAAATCTTAAAGTAGCCTCAAGTTATGGAATCAGAGAATCTTTGGAAATGTTTTTGACATAGTTAAAATTATGAAGAACAACTTCTAAAAAAGGAAAATTATTTACAAAATTAAGAAGTTCCTGAAAACCTGACAACCTTCAATTTAGTTAAAGAAAACTTAACTTTAGCTCTATCAAACTAGGAAACATTTTGGAGACAAAAATCAAGAATCAAATGACTCGGGGAGGAAGATGCTAATATCAAGTTTTTTCATCAGTTAATAAAAGCTAAACATAAAAAGAATATGATTTCAGTAATTAAAGATAAATATGGTAATTGGATTCAAGAACAATATGAACTAGGAAAATTAGTTGTTAACTTACATTATGATCTATTAACTGAAGAAAACTCAGACCCTTCAGGTCTTAACACATCATGCTATCTGGAAAACATACCAAATATTATCACACATGAAACAAATACAAAACTAACAAAACCTGTATCAATGTCTGAACTTACATACATAATACACAAAATGGATAACTGTTCAGGAGCAAGCCCTGATGGATTCTCTGGTATGATTTACCAAAAATGTTGGAACATAATAAAAGAAGATTTATTACTTGTTGCAATTACTACATCCAGTTAACAATTATCCTCCAAGCCATTTCCTCAACAATGATAGTCCTTATGCCCAAAAAAGAGGTATGCTCATCCTTTAAGAAGCGATGCCCTAGCCCTCAGGACCCCGTCATCCTGGCAGCACAGTCAATGGAGGGGTAAATCACAACGTTCCGAGGGTCTGCTCATCCTTTAAGGATTATATTCTAATCAGTCTCTTTAAGTCCCGAACTACCAGCCTTTTGTCTCAGGAAGAGAACTAATTGATAATGTCTTTCTAATGTGGGAAATAACCGACTTCCTTCATTCTAAATCAAAAGGATTTAATATTATTATTAAATTGGAAAAAATAAAAGCCTTTGATATGGTTTAATGGTCCTTTTTTTTCCAAAATGTTGACTTAGCTTGGTTTTTCTGAACCACTTGTCAGTCTCAAAATGGGAAACATGAAGGCAGTTTTTTTTTCTGTCCTGATTAATGGTACTCCATATAGATTCTTTCCATCCCATAGAGGTCTAAAGAAAGGAGATCCATTACCCCCTTTGCATTTTATATTAATGGTTGAAGCATACACTAGAAATTTGAACCTTTTCTTCTAATGCCAATGTGGAACACTTTAAACTACCAGATGAAATGATTAAAGTAACATACCTTTCCTTTGCCTATGACACAACTATTTTTATGAAATGCTCAAAATAAGGAGTTAAAACTATACACAGTTTTTGAAATCTTTTGAGATGGCCTTAGGCCAGAGAATTAACTTTGAAAAATCCCCCTTAATCTTATCCAAATTCCCCCCCCCCCCCTCAAAGCATTATCACATCTCTGAAGTCAAACTAGAATGGTTTTAGGTAATCTATCTTTTAAATATTTGGGATGCCCAATTTTCACTAGAAGGACAAAAAAATCCTACAGTATGAGTATGCTAAATTCAGTAAACACAACAATCCAATCAAGGTATAATAAGCTCTTATCTCCACCAGGAAAAGCTATCCTAATTAAAAATGTATTATCCGTAATCCCTCTTCATCTTATCACGGTGCTAAAGCCTACTAAAGACACAATCGATCAGATGCATAAACAATGGCCAAATTCCCATGGAACTCGAACTTAACTGATTCCAAGAACTAAAGAATTTTGAGAGCGTATCCTAAGTTGTGCTATCCAACTAATGAGAATGACATTGGTTTTAAAAGCATACATACAGTGAAAATTGCAATAAAGCTTTGGTGGAAATTGCAACAGGGAAAATCTTAAGTGTTGTGGTCTATACCATATCGTCCTAAAAAATCTATAACTTGGAAAAGAATCAGGGAAATAAATGAAACTGCAATCAATAACATTCAGATTAAAATAGAGAATGGAAGTGTATCCTTTGGGAAGCTAGTTGGTTTTATTTAGGCCCTATCATAAACATATGGGACTCTAAATCAGATATTCCCTTCTCTGAAATCTCAGTTTCAGAATTTCTACCAACAAGTCAGTATGCAAAGAACTCGGAAACAAAACTTCTGATCAAGCAATCAGCATACTAGAACAAAATCAACTTTTTCCTGATTATGAAGACATCATTGTTAGGATAAATCAGACTCCTGATTAGATTATGATGTATTATGATTAGAGTTCTTTCCTTATTACACCTCTATTGTACTCTCTAGATATTTAGATATCAATAATACAATTGATTATGGCAAATCATTCTATCATGGTATCAGAGCAAGTTCTGATCCTACTCCCTAAATTTTAATTTACTGTTCAGCACCTCCCTCCTCTTTTTTCCGGCCCGGATCCCGGCAAAGTTTCCGGTCAAATTCCGGCGGAATTTGCTGCCCACTGTAGCACCAACAGGTTCATCGGCATTGGAGTTCTTCCAGAGGCGTCATCATCGATCCAGAGGCGTCGTCGTCGTCCATAGGCTTCTTCCAGAGTTGAGCGGCGAAGCCATTCTTCACGGAGAGCGTCGAAGCTCTTCTCTCCAATGGCGTCGGAACCCATCTTCAGTGACGAGTTTCGTGTTTCCAGCAGCAAGCTTCAGCGGTGAGTTTCCGGCGGCGAATATCCCCATTTTTCCGGTGGCGAGATCCACACGCCCGCGTGAGGGTCACGGGCGAAGGAGATTCCAGCGCGTGTCGTCATTCCAGCGTGTTTCGTCATTCCAGCGCGCGAAGTCACGCACGATTTGACTCGTGAAACTTTTAAATTTCTTGCATCATCCATTTTATCGCGAGTTGATACTGCTTATCGCGAGTTAATGCTGCTTATCGTGAGTTGAGGTCCTTTCTCACGAATTTTTCATATTCTAATCAGCACCTAGTCAATTTCTGTGCAATTCTTGGGCTTTTGCTATGGTTTATTTGGGTTCTACATCTCAAGAAGATTGCTCCACTAATTGGATTGCGGACAAGTTGTTGTTTCAGGCCAGTTTGAAAGGTCCCAACTGTCATTCTTCGTCGAATCAGTAGATCGTTGATTCAGGTGCTATATCTAATATCACTGCTCACACCAATCATCTTGATTAGGTACAACGTTATTGTGGTTCTGATTTTATTTTTGTTAGAAATGGTGAATCATTATCTATTTGTCACATCGGCCAATGTCATTTATCTGGTTTCTCTGTTAATGGTGTCCTTGTGGTCCCTAAGATTACTAGAAGTTTATTGTCCATTAGTAAGCTTACTCGTGATTTACCTGCCCGTGTTATATTTGATGCCGATGCATTTTCCATTGAGCACAAGCTTATAGGGGCGATAATTGGTAAAGGCCGTCATAGGTTTGGTCTTTATTTTCTCAAGACTGGTGATTCCATTTTTTTAGGCGAACTATACTCTACAAAGCTTCATGCTTCTTTTGAGCAGTGGCACTTTCGCCTCGGTCATGTGTCTCATAATACAGTTCAGTTATTGAATTGATGGGGCCTTATTTCTATCACTTCTGCTATGCCTGCACCTGTCAGTTGCTCTCCTTGTCAGATGGCCAAGAGTAGCCGTTTGCCCTTTTCCACTAGTGACAAGCACGCTACTGGTTTATTGGATAAAGTACATTGTGATTTGTGGGGACCAGCTCCTATTTTATCTATCGACGGTTTCTCTTATTATGCCATTTTCATTGATGATTTTTTGCGATTCACATGGTTTCTTCCGATGCGGCGTAAGTCAGATTTCTATGACACCTTTATCCAGTTTCAGAAATTCGTTGAGAATCAGTTTTCTGCTAGGGTTAAAAATTTTCAGACCGATGGTAGCACCGAGTTTACTAATCACCAACTTCAGGTTCATCTCATATCATGTGGCATTCATCATCAGATGTCCTCGCCCTATACACCTGCTCAGAATGGCCAGGCTGAGCAAAAGCATCGCCACATCACAGAGACTGGTCTTGCCATGCTTTTTCACTCTTCTGTGCCGCACTGTTATTGGGTTGAAGCTTTCTCCTCTGCGGTTTACATTATTAACCGTCTGCCTAGTTCAGTTCTGAGTGGCAAATCACCTTTTGAGGTTGTTTTTGGTCATGTGCCTGACTATACCCTCTTTCACCCGTTTAGTTGCCGTGCATTTCCATGTCTGCGTGCCACTGCTACTGATAAGTTTGCACCCCGATCCATTCCCTATGTTTTTATTGGCTATAACCCTCGTCACAAGGGATTCCAGTGTCTCGTCCAACTTCTGGGCGCATTTATATCTCTCGCCAAGTTCGTTTTGATGAAACTTTCTTACATTATGTCTCATCTTCCACGGATAGTCGTTCGATTTCAGATCTGGAGATTTCATCATTTTTTGATGGAACTGTTACTTCATCGATTGGGGCCATCACGCCTGTGTCCGTGTCTATTCCAGCTGCTCCTCCTTCACCACCATCTTCCATCTGGACGGCGGACTTGGACCTAGCTCCTCGCCAAATGCCCACCATATCTCAGCCACTGGCCAGCACTCCTTAGCCACCGTCTCAGCCACCGGCCACCACGTCTTAGCCAGTATCGGCTATTCTTTCTCTGGTGACTTCCGATGGCCACTCTCCGGTCAGCGCAACTTGATCTTCCTTCGTGTCATCAGCTGGTTCGACTCCTCCAGCTTTACTGCCCCAGCTTCGTACTCATTGGATGGCCACTCGGTCTTCTACTGGTGCCATTCAGCGCCAGGATTATTCGGATATTATTGCTCATGGTCTCACTGCCGCACTCCTTTCTCAGACAGAGCCCACTGATTATCGTACTGCCCTTCAGGATCCAGCCTGGGTTTCAGCCATGGATGATGAGATGGATGCTCTTCGTGGTCAGCACACTTGGGATTTGGTGCCTCGACCTTCGAATGTCAACATTGTTGGCTCCAAATGGGTCTATAGGCTCAAGTATCGACCAGATGGCACTATTGAGCATCACAAAGCTAGACTTGTGGCGCAGGGTTTCTCGTAGATTCCGGGTTTTGATTTTGACCACACTTTCAGTCATGTGGTCAAAGCCTCCACTGTTAGGACGGTTCTCGTCATAGCCACCATGCGTTCTTGGCCACTTCATCAGTTGGATGTCAAGAATGCTTTCCTTAATGGTGTTCTTGATGTTCCAGTCTACATGAAGCAGCCCGTTGGTTATCAGGATTCTGTCCATCCAGACTATGTTTGCCGTTTGTAAAAGGCCATTTATGGTCTTAAGCAGGCTCCCCGAGCTTGGTTCCAGCGTTTCAGCAGTTATCTGACACAGCTTGGTTTTCAGTGCAGCTCAGCTGATACTTCTTTGTTTGTCCTTTCGAGAGGGTCGTCGTTATTGTACCTACTTGTGTATGTGGACGATATCATTCTTATAGGAAATGACTCGACTCTTCTTTGCCAGTTCATTGATCGGACACACAGAGAGTTTGCGATCAAGGATCTTGGTGCTCTTCATTACTTTCTTGGTCTTGAAGTTTCGCCTACCTCCGCAGGATTACTGCTTGGCCAAGCAAAGTATGCTCGGGATATTTTGAATTGGGCCGGGATGTTTGACGTGGCACCTGTTTCTACTCCATTTGTTACTGGTTCTCAGCTTCATAGCTCTACCAGTCCTTCATTTTGGGATCCTACACTTTATCATTCTCTTGTTGGTGTTCTCCAGTATCTCACCATCTCTCGCCCGAATTTGGCATTCTCGGTCAACACGGTGAGTCGGTTTCTTCAGGATCCCAGAGATGACCATTTTACTGTTGTGACTCAGATTTGCGGTATGTTCGTGGCACTCTTCATTTTGGTCTCCGGTTTTGTTCTGCTAGTACTCCTGATGTGTTAGAATACTCTGATGCTGATTGGGCTCGCTGTCTGGAGACTCATCGGTCCACTTATGGTTATGCAGTTTTTCTTGGTGGGAATCTGGTTTCTTGGAGTGCCAAGAAACAGCCCACTGTTTCTCGCTCTAGCACTGAGTCTGAATATCGTGCTCTCGCCAACATTGCCTCAGAAGTGGTCTGGCTCACTCATTTGCTTCGTGATCTTCGGTTTCCGCTTTCTGGTTCTCCACTGTTGTTATGTGACAATAGTAGTGCTATCTTCTTGGCTTAGAATCCAGTGGCTCACTAGCGGGTGAAGCACATCGACATCGACTACCATTTTGTTCGTGAGTTGGTGACATCCGGAAAGCTGCGCGTTGCTCATGTTCTGACTTCTCTTCAGATTGCGGACGTTTTCACCAAGGGGCTCTCTCGTCCGCTGTTCGAGTTCTTCAGGTCCAAGCTGTGCGTCAGCGAGCATCCGACGCTCCGCTTGAGGGGGGGTGTTAGGATAAATCAGACTCCTGATTAGATTATGATGTATTATGATTAGAGTTCTTTCCTTATTACACCTCTATTGTACTCTCTATATATTTAGATATCAATAATACAATTGATTACGGCAAATCATTCTATCAATCATGATCTGGAAGCCATTACAAAATGGATTCTTCAATCTAAAATCAGCATATGAGGTTATAAGAACCAAAAAACTGAAAGCTTCCTCTTTCAAACACTTATGGTCTACACCCATTTCATGAACTAGAGGCTTTTAAACAGATTAATTGCATTACCATATGTTTTAGAGGACCTTGCTTTCAATTTCCTTCTATCTATTGCTTCTGTAAGGAAAGCTCTGATACCATTAATAGTTGTAAGAAGATTAAGCGGGCCTGGGACATGATTTGAATACCTTTAGCAATTGAATATGATACGAGAACGCAAGGATCTTATCATAATCCTACCATGCATTGCTATCTGGTTTGTTTGGTGTTCTAGGAACAAACAAATTTATAAGAATGTTAAACTTTTTTTTTTTTAATTTTAAAGCCATCCTGGGATGGGGGGAATATATTGGCTCCCCAAACCTTTCAAATGAGCCAAAATAGGCGCTAACTGTCGTAGTACAACACAATTATTAAAGAAAAATCATCCTATAGTTGTTCCCAGAACTAAGTGAAACTCATGATGCAAAACAGATCCTAAACTCTTCCAAAAATAAAAGAACCTAGGTGATAATGAACCATCTAGCTAGAGCATCGCGAACAGGTCGAAGAAGCGAATAAACGAGACTCCTATTTGTCAACGATGTGCCAGCCAAGATGATAGATTACTGAGTGGGGATCATTTCCGGAGTGGCCGTTTCAAAAGTCAGATGATGTACGATTGCTCACTCTCTGATCAATCCTTATGATTAGTCTCTATGTAACCTTTGCATTCCTGTGTTCAGTCCTGAAGTATAAGTTCAGTTCAGTCCTTTGCTTCAAGTGATCCTTCTTCCACTACCTTTGCAGTCCCTATTCCAGTTATTCTCGTTCTAAAGATGCTATCCTTAGCTGAGTAACCACATATCCACCTCATCTGCAGGAAAAAATGAAAGAAGAGCAGTATCCCATTGCTTCAAGTGATCCTTCTTCCACTACCTTTGCAGTCCCTATTCCAGTTACTTCCACTGATCAGTTTCTCGTTCTAAAGATGCTATCCTTAGCTGAGTATCCACATGTCCACCTCATCTGCAAGAAAACGATTGGAAAGAGAGCAGTATCCCATTGAAAAAGAAGTAAACACAGTTGCTATTCTCTATTAGGTTCCTATTCTAATACCACATATCCCAGATTTATCCAACAATAGCAAGCCTCTAAGAAAAGGAGGTAAAGTTCTCAGTTCTAGATCTCCAGAAAGTTTATTTTCCTTAGCATGTTTAGCCATAAAATCTGCTGCTGAGTTAGCCTCCCTAGGGATATAATTAATCATTGCTCCCTTCTTCCATTCATTCAGAGTGCTACAGATTGAAAAGACTCTCCATGGGCTTCCTTTTGGGTTCTGAATTCCTTTAACAGCTGTTAGGCAATCAGTCTCAATTGTGAATGGATTCAGATTAAGTTCTAATCCTAATTGATAAGCAAGGTAGATACCAGTGAGTTCAGCATATAAAGGTGACTCAGCCTTAAAATGATTCACTCTTAACTTAATCACATCTCCCCTCCAATCCCTAATTATAACCGCACATGTTGATTCACAGTTAGGATTCCATGTTGCATCTGTATTAAGTTTAAAACCAACAGTAGGTTTTACCCATCTAACTACTGAGATCAATTTCTTATTTTTCTGATGGGGTTGGGGAATGATTCCATTTTGGATTAAGTATCTATGTTTATCAAGTTTACCTTTTTGTGGATAGGCTTGAAAGATTTGGTAAACCTGATCTTTAATATTCAGAAAACATGATTCCACAGAAAGAGATAAATTTTCAAAAAGTTTCTTGTTCCTAGATGTCCAAATTGTCCAGGATGTGACCATTATATAAGCAATTATCAAGTTGGACCAGATCAAAGATTCAGCTCTTATGGACAAATAGAAGTCAATTCTATTCTTAAAACTCCCAAAAGTTGGTTGATTAATATGCAACAGAGAATTCACCTTATTCCAGATTGCAATAGCAAAAGGACATGAGTTAAAACAGTGGTTAATAGAATCAGAATGGTTCCTACACATAGGGCAAATTGAAGCCAGTGAAAAGCCTAGCTTACAAATGATATTATCAAAAGGTAGAATTCCATTTAATGCTCTCCAGACAACAACAGACATTTTTGCAGGAATGAAGTGTGACCATACCTTATGTAATTGTCTTACAGTTACAGCTCTCTGTCTGCAAATCTTGTAAGCAGAAGCAGTTGTGAATTCTCCATCAGTTGATGCTGTCCAAATCAGTCTATCCTCATGTAAATGAGTGATTTTTGCTTCCTGCAAGATCAAGATTGTACTGGTAGCCAAATATGGCTCCAAAATATTCATGTAAGAGTTTTTATTCAATATAAAACAATTGAGAGATATATCAGGAAAAGGAACTTCATCTTCTATAGGCCATTCATAAATCAGTGCACCCTTTCCTGTCCAGTTTGCATTCCAAAATGAACACTCTCCTTTTCCATAGATAACCTTTGAGGATCCATTAGCTAGTTCAGTTATTTTACAGATTCTGTTCCATACATTAGAATTCTTATAGGAATCTGGCAGTGTCCATAGATGGTGTGCCCAAAGGGTGTTATTAACTTGTAGCTTCCACCACAATTTACAAGAGAAAGCATTAACTATGGCCTGTAGATCTCTGAAACCAGTACCATTCTCTTGAATTGGGTAGCTCATTCTATGCCATGACCTCCATCTTTTCCTGTTTTTAGTATTGTCACTACCACCCCAGAAAAAACCAGAGGCCAAAGTCTCCATTTTCCTTAAGATTGCCTTAGGTGGATTCAAAACTGAAAACATATAAGTAGGGATTGAAAGAAAACAGTGGTTAATAAGAATGATTTTTCCTGAAGTAGTTAACCACCTATTCTTCCAGTTACAGATTGCTTTTTCCATTCTTTCTAAGATAGGATAATAATAGATCTGTTTGTTCCTACCTGGAAAAATGGGAATTCCTAAATAAGTGAAAGGAAAACTACCCCTGGTCATACTTAAATTCCTGGTCAGAGCATGTATTCTATCCAAGGATGTATTGGGAGCCACAAAAAAATTTGATTTTGCAAAGTTTACTTTTTGTCCCGTTGTTTGTTCGTATGCTGTTAGAAACCTCTTAAACCTATCCAAGTTTTTTTTATGTCCATTGAGAAAAACAGCCGTATCATCCGCATACATTAGATGTGTAATCTGGGGGCAGTTATTAGGCAAGCTAAAATATTTTAGATAGCCTAAACTAAAAAGCTTCTTTAAACCTCGGGAGAAGGCCTCAGAAAGTATGTTGTACAAAAAAGGAGATAAAGGATCTCCCTGTTTGATACCTCTATTAGAGGCAAAAAATCCTGAAACTGATCCATTGACTAACACTTAAACTAGGAACCATGCCAACAACTAGAAACATCTTATATTATTACAACGACATTCTAAATGTATATAAACTGAATTTTTCGTGGAACTTGTGAGCAAGACACACCAAAAAGGGCCATAGAATAGTCTCATGGACTCTTCCTACTGTTTAAAACTCAATACATATGGTGATGCAGGTGCATGATGCATCATTAGAGATCATTATGGCAGTACCATACTCTCAGTGGCTAAGTCCATACCCAGTTGTCCATGCCTCCAAGCCGCATTGCTGTACGAATTGGAACTAAAGATCACCAAGCTGGAGGAAGAATGTGACTCGGGACTATTGGTGAAGATTGTGATCAGGCATTAAAAAGTCCCATGAAAATGCATCTCAGAACTGAGGCAAATCTGGCCCTTACTCAGTCATATTGATTATTCAATATCACAGTGATGCAGATTCATTGGCCAAGTTAGCAAGTTCACAGTAGGTAAAGCAAGTGGTTATATTTGTAGATCTTCCAAGAGAAATAGGAAGCAGGGTGCGGATGGATTCCATCTCTTTTCTCTACGTTAGGTCACTTTAATGCTAGATAGGTCATAGATTTGAAAATTTGAAACATTTTGATGTGTTTTATACTTCTACTCTTATTCCACAAATTAACTACTGCGACTCTTTAGTTTTTGGATAGGACTATATAAAGAAACCGAGTCTTAGCATTAAATCTCTTGTGAGGTAAGGTATTAAACCCCTCTGTTTATTTGTGCTTTTATTTTTAAATTAAAAAAGGGTAGGGGTCCACCACCCACCATAACATGTCATTCCGTAAAAAAAAAGGGTTAATTCATCGTAATAATACTTTATAATTGTATAATATAAATTATACCTAGTTAATTTACTCGCAATGAGGTAGATCTAAACCTACTTTTGAGGTTAGAGCCGATCTTACAAGATGAAGAGAATGTTAGTTTGACTTTGTTATCCGAGCTTTCTCATCAACGTGACTCTGGAAGGGCTAGCACAAGACGATCATGTTGGCTGATGGGCTAGCTAAGTGGTCTTGAATTTTAGCATAGTTGTGTAATAAGTTTGCCTTTTCAAGCGTGTATTTTATTCTTTCCTTAATAAGGGAATCATATGTTTTTGGTGTATGGTTAGTGTTTTTGTAGGAAAATGGTAGATTATTTTCACTAATTTTTGTGTATTGGTAATGTTTTATGTATTTTGTTGAATCTAATTTTATATGGTGTCGTGTTATTTTTTACAGCTAAGTCCATAAAAAGTGTAACCACCTAAAGGGGCGATTAGTATGGGTGGTTTATCAATATCCTTGGGTTAGGCATTGATGGTAGGTTGAAAGAAAGGGGCTTGGGAAATTTTATCAAGCCTTTTCAATTGTCATTTTTGTAAAAGGAAGTGCTTTAGTGTGTATATTATCTAGGTTTGCAAGAGGGCAGACATATGAGAGAAGGATGTAATATGGCAATTAACAGGTTCTTTATTTGTTTTGGAGGGGCCAAGGGTGGTGTAGTGAAACTGCGAGATTATCTTCCACTTATGTCGTCGGACAGATAATTTTCCTGTCATGTGCAAAGATGAGAATGATTTTCCTACGTTTGCCACGAGGTGGGGGTTGTCTCCTATAGTATGCGAATCCGTAGGTGATTTTGTTTACTTGTGTCACATGAGTGAGGAGTGGTTTTAATGAAGCAAATGTTGGGTAAAAGCTGTAATATTGAATTCCAATGGAATGGTAAAATCACGATTGGATGATTGTGGTAAAACTTTTCTTGGATATCGATGTGAGTCGCGTTACGTACGCTTTCCTTAAAGAGTAATTCGACCCTATTACAGCCCTGGGTTACACGAATTTCCTTCGAGGATAAAACAATCGAGAATCCCTCCTGTTCTAGGCTTGATCAGGAGAATACTTTTGAGTACCCATGTTTTTGGTTGCTATGTATTTCTGGAAAAATCTTGTCTTTTTCCCTGGTAATGTGTGTGTTTCTTGTTTGTCTATTCTGTGTTCTTCCACATCTAACACCATGCATGTGTACGCATGTATATATAAGAAACAAATGTTGCGAAGAGACCCAACACTTCATTGTTCTATACCAAACAATGTAGCTATCAGAAATGTTACGAACAAATTCTGAAATGACACAACTTTTCATCCTTCTAGGACAATGCAGTGAGTTAGGCATGATGCCAACACTACATCCCGTACACAATCCTTAATTCATCCTCATCCTTTCAGTCAAGGAATTAGACACTACACACCACCTCCACCAGAATTATAAATAAATACGGAGATATATAGAATGATGCATTTTTTCACATAAGGATAAGACCGATTAGTCTAACCAACACAATTTTAATATTTATCCCAAAAATGTAACCTCGTAGATAGTTTTTACAAGTGTGCACTCCGCACCACCAAACTTGTTTTAACATCCCGAGCTTACAATTACTCGAATCCAATTATACTTAAATAACTTTGTGTTTCATAAAACACCAACAATCCTCCCCCATTTAAGTATTATCCTTGATTCGGAAAATCCAACAACCAAACCAAACAAGTGCATAAATGAAAATGTCTTGAAGATTGAATTTTCACCTTAGTGAACTACACATTCCAAATATTCGAGAATCGGGGTGTCTCTAAAGATTGAACCCTTCAACCCATTTGAACACTTGAAGATAATCCACACACAAGTTCAAATACAACTCAAAAGCGTAAACTTGACACTATATAAGCCATGTGTCCCTATCCATTCATGAGTGCATACAAAGCCAAGCCTGGACTTATTGAAGCGGCTACACTTCACACATCATATAGGTGAATCTCTTTTATCGTACACCTGCAAATGTACTTTGTCAAAGGAATCATTAAGAAGTTAAACTTCAACCTAACATCCATGCAAGTCCAAACATAGTACCTTTGGGATATGAAATCATATGTTTCAATCTCAAACAATAGGCCTTCCACATTGAATTTTACTCTAACGTTGTATCAGAGCAAAATTGGGTTTCCCATTATCAAAGATTTAGATAGGCTTTAAACCCATCCCGATCACTGAATTGTTTATCAAGTTCCCAACTAGTCACTTCATCCAGTGTTCCGCTAGATTGCGTTGATATCTCACAAAATCAACTAAAAGTAAATCATGAGTTATTAACTCATAAATCGGCGTTATGCCTAATTAGCTTTTGGGCACAACGGAATTTTATATACCAAATGTCGTAACCATCATGCCTCTATACCAACTATTCTTTTACCATTCTGCACTTTACCAGCAATTGAGGTTTCCACTAATTTCCGTTTCACCCCTTCCCTACTAATTTTCATTCACTTCTCCCATCCCGAGTAAGGAATGGTTACATGAACACTCTAGTTTCCTTTCATTTTTCTAGAGCCAACACAACTGTATTACATAATTCTTGAATACTGTGTTCTGATTCATTTTTCAAGAGTCAACACATCCATATTATAAAAAATATATAATGTGTTTTGAATCATTGACACAAATATAAAATTTAAAAATATATATTCTTGTCAGCTCATTTATATGAAAATAAAATTTCCAGCATTTCAGTAAAAACATAGAACACTCATCTTTATCCTTTAAGCTTTATAGTGATAAACAAAGACTGCATTTCATTAAAAATTCCATCATCATCATCATGATGCCTTTTCAAGAATACACTGTCATGTATTTGATAAACATTTCATCATTAAAATTTTCATCATCGTCATCTTATGCATAGGCTGCGCCGCCCTATCTGTATTATGCATTCATATATCTGTTTGTATTATGCATACATATATCACAGGTTAAAAATAAACATACAAGTGATTGAATATGTGCCTATTTTATAGATACGTGTACAACTAATATGCATTACACATCACATGTGGTTGTATGTCGAAAAATAAATCTATTGCAACAATTATATAATATAAAACATGTTTACTCCACCCTTATCCTACCAGCCAAACATAGAAATGGTAGCGATGAAGTCAACAAATTTGAATGGCATAGGTCGTATTAGAAATTTACATGAATCCCTCATTTTCCAACTAAAATCATTTATAACATTTATTATTAATTTTCTCAATGTGTCTAACTGTTTTTGCATATGCAATTTATTCCCGTTTTATTGCATGTATACTATGATTGTAAACTCAGGAAAGTAGTATATACCGGTAATGTTTCTTCGTCTGTTTTTGACAAAAAATAAATAATTACACCATTCAAAATTGTCAGCCAACAACATAGTTCAACTTATAAATTCTCAAAGACTTACCGAGATTATTCTGAAAATTTAAAAACTAACCGAGATGATTCTGAAAGTTGACAGGAGGAGTTACGCACGACATCCATCGTAGTCACATCATCTTTAATCATATCCATCTACCTTAATCCTTAAGGAATTACACCACACGCTACAAGCAACATCCCTCGTCCAATATCCATCCATGCATGCGCCACATGCACCACGAAACTCATCCTCCAATACGTTAAAATAATAATAATTACTCTTTAAGATTGTTGGGTAAAAGCTGTAATATTGCATTCCAATGGAATGGTAAAATCACGATTGGATGATTGTGGTAAAACTTTTCTTGGATATCGATGTGAGTCGCGTTACATACGCTTTCCTTAAAGAGTAATTCGACCCTATTACAGCCCTGGGTTACACGAATTCCCTTCGAGGATAAAACAATCGAGAATCCCGCCTGTTCTAGGCTTGAATCGGGAGAATACTTTTGAGTACCCATGTTTTTTGTTGCTATGTATTTCTGGAAAAATCTTGTCTTTTTCCCTGGTCATGTGTGTGTTTCTTGTTTGTCTATTCTGTGTTCTTCCACGTCTAACACCATGCATGTGTACGCATGTATATATAAGAAACAAATGTTGCGAAGAGACCCAACACTTCATTGTTCTATACCAAACAATGTAGCTATCAGAAATGTTACGAACAAATTCTGAAATGACACAACTTTTCATTCTTCTAGGACAATGCAGTGAGTTAGGCATGATGCCAACACTACATCCCGTACACAATCCTTAATTCACCCTCATCCTTTCAGTCAAGGAATTAGATACTACACACCACCTCCATTAGAATTATAAATAAATACTGAGATATATAGAATGATGCATTTTTTCACATAAGGATAAGACAGGTTAGTCTAAACCAACACAATTTTAATACTTATCCAAAAAAGGTAACATCGTAGATAATTTTTACAAGTGTGTACTCCGCACCACCAAACTTGTTTTAACATCCCGAGTTTACAATTACTCGAATCCAATTATAATTAAATAGCTTTGTGTTTCATAAAACACCAACGCCAAAATCTTGGCGTGACTATGTCATTTGGGGAATGCGCTAAGCTATCAGGATTCAGTGCTAGTTATGGGTAATTCTGTGGTGGAAGTGGTAGTTGAGGCAGTTATGGATAGAAATTGTGAAGCTTAGATTGTGAGGTGTGTGATTATTGAATCTGTTGTTGTAACATCATCTTGACAATTTGGGCTCTCATCATTCACGATTGCCCCTGCTCTAGTCAATTTGTTTTGAAGTTAAAATAAAGATGTGGGATTCCTAAATGTGAATCAAATAGAAAATATACATTATTAGTTGATTTTAACCTATCTTCTTTTCACGTGATTTTAACTAAATTGAATTAGAATAGAGATAAATAAATAGAATTTGTCTCTTGAAATACTCAAGTGTAATTTCAAGATAACTGGAATTCACGGGTCCAAAGCATTTAAAATCTGGGTAAAATTTTGGCTATAAGGTATTTGGGTAAACTCATGCGCCTATTTAAGGAAAAACCTCAATTTTCTTTCCTTTTTCCCAAACCTTCCATCGGCTCAAATTTCATTGTTTTATGATTTAATGTTTATGTTTCAACCTAAAGTTATAACGTTTTATACTTAACGATTTCACAAGATATTTAGAAATTACATATCCGAGAAGAAGAATCGCAAAAAAGAAGTTAACTCAAAACACAAATAAGTAACTTATAACTTGTGTTTTTCTCTTCTTTTTTTTGAAACCATCCAAAGATGGGGGAAATTATATTAGGCCTTCCCAAGCCGTGTAATTATATTAGGCCTTGTGTTTTTCTCTGAATATGTAATGTTTCTAACCAAAACTCAAATATTTTACTTGCAGTTACTGCAAAGTATAAACTTCCAACTCCATATTATTCTAATTAAACCCCTTATTTTCATATGCCTATGAAAATTAAGACGGTCTTTTCCAATACTTTGTCAAATAAATAAATAAAATAAAATAAAATATTATTAATTAATATTAAGCTAAAATTAAGTGAGCTGAACTAAAATATAATTAAAGTAAAAAGATGGTAATCTTATCCTCTCTCAAAATTTTCTCATATAGTCACTAGTGGAGGAAGCATCATTAAATGTGGTTTTAAAAGATCAGAGAAGTCACCTACAAAGTGACTTCTCTAGTTGTGACTTTCATTGATTTCTATCAAAGGTGGTTCAAAAACCGCATTTGATAGGGGTCCAAATCTAGTTCCGAGTTCGGAACTCAATTCAGGGATCCTAAAAAAAAGTCACCGAAAACCACAGCGGTTTCCGACAAGCAAGCAAAAGACGGAGTCAACGCATCCATTACGTTCTCCTTCCTAGATTTTCCTCCTCCAACCATTGACGCGACGGAGGCAAGGCTCCGACGGAGGTAACGCAGCCCGACGGTGGTGACACGGCTTGATGAGGATGGAGGTGATGTGCCCAATGGAGGAGATGCGGTTCGGCGGTGGTGGCGCGGCCCAGCGGTGGTGACACGGCCTAGTGATCGGAGGAAAAATGCATCTTGCGGAGGGAGGATAAAAGGCGGCCCAGCGGAGGGATGAGAGGAGGCAGCCCGACGGAGGGAGGAGAAACACAGGCAACAGAGGGATGGGGGAAGGCGAAAGCAGGTGGCGTACGACGGAGGGAGATTGGAGGGGAAATACAGTGAGGGAGATAGAGAGAATTTTGAGAGAAATGAGAGAGGAGTGTGAGGGAAAATAAAGAGTGAGGGCTGGAAAAATAAACTAAGGGATGGGAACATGGGATAGGGTTTTGTTTATATAGTGGTCCTACAAAGACACTTCATTAAAGGCGTAAGTGACTTTAATCGATTTTAAACCGCCTTTCAAATGAAATGGCTGACTTCGGAGGGAGTTTTGAGTTCGAAACTCAATTCGTATCTTCATTAAAGGCGGTTCCTCAAGAACTGCCTTTGATTGAGTGCTTTTAATCAAGGGTTGTCCATTAGTGAGTCTAAAATGAACTATTGGTAGTCGACTGTTAGAGCAAGTCCAACAGGTTCTCTAAAAATTTCTTCAAAATGGAGATTCAAAACTCATATTCTGTATATTTTTCGCTCCAACTCCAACAGACTCCCTATTTTGCTGATTTCGGCACTTATTACACAATAATGATTTCCTTTGCAATTTAAATCAAACCATTAGTTTAATTACTCACAAAGATATATACTTGAAGAAAAGTTATAAAAATGGCTAATTTTATTGCTTCATATTTTAAGACAAATATTTATTTATATCAATAAATTTAAAATAAAGAATATTAAATTCATAAAACTCATCATCAGATTAGGCTAATACAAAAATTTTCGTATGTTACAGCAAACAAAGCAACCTTTTGAATAAAAAAAAGTTGAATTTCAAAACATATCCCTTTAGATATTTCACTATTTCTCATTGAGTGAATAAAGAATAACTAATTTCTTACTATCATATTCATGTCATGATTCATGTTAATTATTATTTGAGAATCATAAGTTCAAAAATCCATAAATTTTATACTGTTTAAATTTATGTAATTTAATTTATTAATGATTAAATATGTGCACTGAGCATCTTGAAAAAATGTGATATTTTTAGTAGGATGTAGGAAGTACAAGAGTTTAAATTTATAATATCTCACCATGTAGGAAAGATTGATATTAATTTAAGTTGTTAAATGAATGGTTGCATTGGTGACCACATTCTCCAAATTTCGTTTTCTCTCTCAACCAATTTAGAGATTCAAAATTCAATTTCATCACAATCTTTATTTTGGAGAACTATATAAAGAATCTGTTGGAGCAAAAACTTGTGTAAATTCTCTAAAAACAATGGAAATATCTATTATAGAGAATGTGTTCGACTTGCTCTTATTTAGTCCGTTTGACTAGAATTATTGACTAGTTAAATTTATTTGGATATCTTAATTAAATTAGTCTTTTGAATGTATTAGGTAAAGGCAAAGTGTTGGGAAAGACCGTCCTTCCATAGACTTATGAAAAGACGGAGTTTTATTGGAATAATAGAAAGGTAAAAGGTCTTAGTTGCAATATTAAAAATTTATTATACAACATGTAGTAGTTATAAAGTTGATAACCTGATTCATACAATCCAAATTTTTTATCTGTATTTCTTTTAATTTTCACTTTAAACCTTGATCTTTCCATGACCTATGGAAAGACTGTCTTTCAAGAGACGAACTCTTAGGTAAAGCAGCCGTTAATTTTTAACTGTTTTTATAGCAATTATATTTATTAAAAATCAATAATAATATCTAATTTGAATTTATCATTTTTAAACTTGTCCAATTTTCCCCCCAGAGTCTGTCTTTTGAAAGACTTTCTTTCCATGAGCCATGGAAAGATCAATGTTTAAAGTGCAAATTAGAAGAAATGAAGATAATTTTTTGGGTTGTATGAATCGGGTAATGAATTTTATAACTACTACATGTTGCATAATAAACTTTAAATATTGCAACTAAGATTTTTACCTTTTATTATTCTAATTTAACCCCATCTTTCTATAAATCTATAAAAATACGATATTTTCCAAGATTTTGCCAATTAAAAGAACAGCATCTAAATCGAAAATACTTTATCATACATTTTTCCTTTCCACCGTTAGACCAGATAAAACGATTAACAAATTGATTTCCTGTCATTAATAGCTATTTACTTTATATTGATATGTACTACTACAAGACAACGTTTTTTCCTTTTATTTTCTAACGGTTGCTGACTTATTACAGTAAATTAATAATCTACCAAGTCGGAGTAATGTACTAATGTTGTTGAGAAATTAATTTCCTTCGTAGTTTAAAATTTAAAAATGTAAAATAAAATATTAAAATATTATTGTAGTTGCATTGGCTCAATGTGCAAGACAAATTACTGATGTTATAGGAATTATGTCTTGCAGAAACATCCAACAAAATTAAGGGATATATCTTTTCCACTCTAAAATTCTCTAACTCTCCCAGTACAACAAATTAGAGCTATTATAACTCTTTTCTTGCACTTTTTAAAATGTTACAATAGTTTATAAAGTGTTACTTAAGCGTTTGAAAAATGTTACCTAAATCATGTGCAGTGTTGCATTAGATTTATGCAACATCACTTAAGGTAATAGTTGTAAAAGTGTTTCAATAGGTACAACTTAATATTATTAGCACATAAAACAACACTTTCAAAGTGTTACATTAGTTTTAATTTGTTGTAGTGTCGACCCTTTATTTATACTCCCTCTGTTTCCCTATTAGTGGCACCATATGTTTAAATGCTTGGATTTATGTGAAAAAAATGAGTGGATGAAATTGAATGTAGAAAGTAAAAGGTAGAATCACCAGTATAAAAGCCTTGATTAAAGGCAGCGATCAAAGGCGGTCCCTGAGGTACCACCTTGATGATGAGCTGAAAGAGGTTCCGACGCCGGAAGCAGTTTCGGGTCCAATCAAAGGCAGTTCAAAATTGATCAAGAACCACCTTTGATGGACATCAATTAAAGGCGGTTCTACAATAGAACCGTCTTTGATAGAGGTTCCAATACCGGAAGTGTTTTCGGAACCACTTTTAATGGGCACTTGGGCTATATAAACAGAATTTCCAGCCTAGGGTTTATCTCCTCATTTTTTTCTCACTAACTTCTTGCCTCTCATCTCCCTGTTCCTCCATCCCTGAAAACCCTTAGCCTCCATTCACCGCCGCGCCTTATCATCCATTCACTACATTACCTTATCCTCCATTCACCGCCGCGCTGCTGGAGAAGTCTCGATCGTCCGTGCTGGAGAAGACTCGGCCACTGCTGGAACAGCCGGAGAAGGAACCTCCATTCACCGCTGGAACCTCTATACAATGCCGAAGAAGGAATGCCATCCCTCCATTTGTTTAATTTTTGTTTTTATCTTTATAGATCTGGCTTCCCTTCCATATTTTGTTATTTAATGTTTACAGAAGAAACACTCTCTCTATTTTACAGATCTGTGTTCTTTGGCTTGCCGTCAGAAACCTAGCCTTTTTTTTGGGCACCTAAAATAGGTTCCGAATTCAAAACCTATTTTGGATCTGATAGAAGGCGATTTTCGAAACCGCCTTTGATCGATTCTACGATTAAAGGCACTACCAGAGAAGACACTAGAAAAGTGTTTTCTTTGGTCCAATAAAAACCACCTCTAATAGGTCCTTTCTCCACTAGTGAATAAGTGGATGAAGTTGAAGGAATCTTACCAAAAGGGGAAAGTGTGTCATTTATAAAGAAACGTCCCAATAAGGTAAGTGTGCCACTAACAGAGAAACAGAGGGAGTAAGAGTTCAAGTCCGTTTCGCGAGTTCCCCAATTCATTAACCCTACTCTTGAATTCACAATTCATGAACCAAAAATCTTGCTCTATAGAGCTTATCTGCACTTCAATTTAGTTCAGTTCAGTTCATTTCAATTCAATTTAGTTCAGCAAAATTTTAATTGATGAAATTAGTTCAATTTACTTATATTATTACTATTTTTCAACAAATTTATCTATTAGTTTAATTCATTTCAATTAAGATAAGATACACTCTACAGAATAAGCCTGAACTATCGAGTCCCCATTCATGATCTAAACTCTTGAGGTTCTCATTCACGAATACAAAGATTCGTGAATATCCATTAATTAACTATTTTAAAAATATAAGGAGAAATCCCAACAGTACTCCCTTCACCCTCTTATACTTGATACACGTCTTCTAATTTAATCTTTATTTAAAATTGTCATATATTTATCATAAAATTATCACTTATCTATAATAAAAAGTAATCGTTCTCATTCATTCATCAAAATTTTATTCTCATAATCTAATTCTCACTATATAGTGCATAAAAAAAAACACCACCTAAATTCAGCCGGTCAAATACAGTGGACGGAAGGAGTCTCCGTAACGGATGGCATAAAGGGAAAAAAACAAACCCGTTACAGAATTTTAAAATAGGGTAAAATGAAGGGCGGTGAGGTTAGCAAAGCTCAAGTGGTAGGCTCTATCGTAACCGAAACAGAAGCAAACTGTTTCACTATAAATTCAGCTCCGCATCTCTCTTTCTTCCCTACTCCATCTCCATCTCCATCTCCATCTCCATCTCCACCTCCACACATCAGAATCCCAGATTCCTCCTTTCTCTCCTTTTCATCTCCTTTTCCCCCCCTTTTCTTCTTCTTCCTACATACAATACATATGCATACATACGTACGTTAATTTGCTGGATCTACTTCTTCATCCATACGTCGGACAAAGTTAATGGTCGCAGGTGCGGCATCATCAAGATTCACACTCGATTGTTTCCGGCGGCGGAATTGATCCGATTCCGCCGGAAATCCCAGATGAGTGAGAATCTTGATGATGCTGCATCAGCTGCCAAATAACTACTTCTCCACATGCAGTTTGTCCAGTTCATCTGATTTATAACTAATTGAAAACGCCGTTTTTTCCCCTCTTTTTGTATAAAAAGCATGTGTTTGGTGTTTAGCAATGAAACAGAGGGAGAGGAGTATGTATTTTATGTGCAGTTCTTGTTTTCTCGTATGCAGATCTTACAGGCATGGATCGCATGACAGATCTAGCTTTGATGATCTTCGGATCACTCAGGTTTGTGGTTCCACGGATTCTGTCTCTCTCTCTTTTCTTAATTAATTAATTATTGACTAATTTATATGTATATATATTGATGGTCATTTTTCAGCCTTTTTCTTCATGTAAACTATTGATTAGTTCACATGTCTTAGCTAGCTTCCCCATCAATCAAGCACTAATTTTGGTGCTTTCTCTTTTGACTGCTGGAGTGTTAAATCAATTTAAATAGGGTTTAAAAAAACAGCAAGAACCACCCCCATTCTGCAATACATTAATCAATTTTGTTTGTAACTATTTACTGCTAGTCTTTTGTTACAGCATGCTCTTCTGTGTGTAGGCGTGTGCGTCATTCCGTTCCATAAAAAGAGTCCACTTTCTTGGTACTCCTTGAGATTATGAAGTAGACCTTTTATTGGACAGAGGGAGCTCTAGTTTGGTAGTTACAATGTCATGAACTTACGGCAAGCATATCTCTCAAGGTCAGTGTTTATGGATGATTATTTTTGTTGTTTAGTGCACGAGAAAGGAACAATAACAATGAGCATGGTGCTGAGAAAATCCGAGCGACATAACTCAGTTCACCTGTGTGCTGCTGAGCTATGCCACTCGGATTTTCTCAACACGTTACTCTTAATAAACCAGGCCACAATTAAAATCTTGTTGTACTTGGCTTTTCTTGCCACATAGTATCTGTACTCTTTTCTTTTGTTGTTGTTTTGTTTATGGACATACTGGAAAAGGGAATACAATTACATAAGGGTGTTGTACGGATCCGTGTGTTGGGAGAAGAGTTAATCAATCAATTCTCCCCACTTTGAGATTCCATACATAGCTTTAGCTTCCATAACATGAGTTAATCAATCAATTCTTTCTTAATTCACTTTGAAAATACTTAGCTTTAGCTTCCTTGACATGATACCATAGAAATTTGGATATTGATATGCTAAGATATAGGCTCATTAGTTACACATTGCATATCAAGACACACGTGTTTCATGAAAATATTCACACATGTGTTTCGTAACTCTAATTTTATGATAAATCAAAGCCCCGGACCGGTTAAAGTCGGGATCTTGTATATCCGCTCTATTTACTGACTGTTACAGATCACAGAGCCAATCGACTCATGGGTTTTCACTCTATAGGCAGGCTGGGGTTTTGTGTTGGTCGTGCCCTGAAGAAGTTGATGAGATGAGGAAGATAAGAGTGGTGGAAATGGTGGTGTTTGTGCATGCAGCCATGTGGGAAGCAGGTGGTCATGTCTCTAAGTAGCCTATGGCTACCCATTTTCATTATTGAATTCCCTGCGCCCATGCACATTCTTATGCTACTTTCGTGTTTTTTTTGCTTCTTTGACTGCAAATGGATCCAACTGTAAATGAAAAGATGACTACTTCACAGTAAATCATCTTAAATTCGATTGCTAATTATGTTATGTGTGTTTTGTTTGATTAGGTTTGCAGCAAACTAGAGGAATGTATGTGTTTGTTATGTTGCTGTTTGAGGGCTTAATTAGGATGATTCATCTGTGTACTGTGTAATTTTATGTATGCGAATGCTGATACGAGTAGTATATGTTAATCTCCCATGATCCATTTTGGGTTGAAAGAGATGGCGTTACTTTCTTATCATCAACAAGATTGTATACTAAAGTTTTGCATATAGAAACACGGGTTTAATTAGAATTATCGAAGTTAAAAGGTTTTAGTTGAAATATTAAAAACACCGTCAAATAGTTATAAGTTTATGACTCGATTAATACAACCCAAAGAACTAATATTGAATATTTATTCTAATTTGCAGTTTAAATCTTGATTTTTGCATAATTTATGGAAAACCCGTCTTTCAAGAGACGGACTCAAATATTAATGAGATTTTTGTTTTGACACAAGAGTCAAAATTACGAAACACTTCATCATTTAACATCATATATGTGTCTAAAAACAAAGTAAACGTGAATCAAAACTTCTGATCTCAAACTCAGTACAGGAGACACCAGCTAGAGGGCCGGCCGATGTGGATCGTTCTTTTAAAGTTAACTGCAATTCATCTCAATTAAGCTCAGCCGTTAATTTTAGATCAATTCAATAAAGAGAATTCAAATTCTGAGGTTGCATTTCTCCTAAAAAACAATCTTTCAAATTTCTTGATCTGCAGTACCAGCAACTGTTCGTACCTAAAGTATACAAGCAAGAGCATCAAATGGTTGTTCCTTAAACCATTTTTTCTAAATAAATATCACTTCTTATTTAAGGAGGACTATTGTGGAATTTTAAGAACCACTCCTTAATAAGGAGTGGCTCCTTAATTGAGGACTTTGTACGTCTTTATTTGTAAAATGTCAATCAATGAATGAATGACACCTAACATGGCTTGTTTTAAATTTTTAATTAATTATAATTTAAAGTGATAAAAATGTGCCCAAAATGGCTTATATAAGGTGGTCCATTATTAGTAGATAATTCTTATTTAATTTTTATCAAAATTTATGATATGAAACTAATTATAAAATGCTCTTAAGTCCACTACCATCGTGGATGCTCTAAAGTCTTTAGGTGAAGCTTACGTCGTAATAATTAAAGATGTTGTACCTTGATTAAATGTATGTACTCCGTACTGTATTTTTCCCCTTCTTTTTGTGACAGAAATGCTCAACAGCCTTGGGTTAATGTTGGTGAAATCTCGTGGTCGACATCCACACAAAAGGGAATTAATGTTGGTTTGACCTCCTTGAAGATAATTTGGGATTTACATTCAAATGCATCATTGGGCTGACTTAGGGTTCTGAATTGGGTTTTGATCCATTAGTTAATCTATCCTTTTGTATAATGGGAATGTTTAGGGTTCTGAGTTGGGTTTTGATCCATTAGTTAATCTATCCTTTGCATAATGGAAATGTTTATGATTCAAACTACACTTATATAAGAATTAATTGTGAATTTTAGATCAATGGTTTTACAGGGATACTCCGGGGTTTTGAAATTGTGTTGATGGTTCCCGATGTGATTTATCAACATGTAGTTGATCCATAAATGTGTGATCGTGGTGGTTCTGACAGCTGGGTGTTTTTCAAAAGGCATCCCCAATTATTCAAATTGATGGAATTTCATGTTACGTTGGGTTTCAACATATTCGGGTGATAGTGTTTCCTAGTTTAGTCCTATCCGCAACGTATGATGTCTGAATGTAATTTGGGTTGATTGTATATACTAGTACAAGAATTGCCATTAACGACTTTGTTGCAAAACAGTTATGTATTTTTTCTTCGAAATCACCGGCTTTCTTAAGTTTCAAACTCGGAACATGTGTCATGGTCGGTTGCGAATATTCGTTAGATGTTGGTTTTCACCGACCATGACTTAGCACTTCTGAGGGCAGTTTCGACATCGAAACATGTGTTCGGAGTGCACTAAACTAGAAAACGACGGTTGAATCACCATCTTAGAAAACCCTACAAAAAAATGCATTAAAAGTGCTAAGCAGTGGGAAGTTCCAACTTTAGAACATGGGTTTGCGTGAACTAAAGTGAACAACGGCGGTTGAACTGCCATGTAAACCCTACAATGATTGCACTAAAACCTATTATTTTTCGAGAATTATCAGGACACTTCCGATGGAGGAACATGTATCTGAAGTGTAGAATGGAGGGCAGTTCCGATGCCGGAACTTGTGTCTAGAGGTCACTAAAGTAACCAAAGGCGGTTAAATTGCCGTCTAAAGACCCTACAAAAATTTGACCTTTATCATCCCTTTCCTTTCTAACAACAATAATTTTTTCCTTCCTTTTAACCTCCATCATTCCTTTCATTCATCTTTTCCTTTTTCTCTTTTCGTTGCTTCCCCAATTCTAACACTTCCTCCTTCTTCAAGATTTTATGTGCTGACAATTAACTAAAAAGGAAAAACGCATAATGGAGATATATTCTTCGGAAAATCATCAATGGAAGAGATGCAAAGAGGTTTCCATTAATTCTAGGTGAGCAAACTATCCTGACTGAGTATAAGATTAATTACTTTCCTTTGGAGTCCACAACTTAGGGCCGCATGTTAGTCCTGCATTTATATAGAATTTTATAATATTTATTCATGTACTTAGTAAACTTCATATTTTTTTGGTATGATTTTTTCTTCATTTTAATTTTTTTTATTGATGAGTCTGCTTATGAATTTTCACTAGTGGAGGCGCCTCTATTAAATGCAGTTCCTTTGGACAATAGAAGTCACTTTAGGGATGGCTTCTCTGGACATGCCTTCCATTGATGAGGATCAAAGGTGGTTCAAAGAACCGTCTTCTAACGCACCAATGGAAGGCGGTTCAAAAGTGCCATCTAATGATGGGGTGGAACTTCCTTCTATTAGTTCCGAGCTCGTAACAACTCGTAGTCCGTTGGCCCAGGCATCATGTTACGAGCTTGTAACGTAAGTTACACTGTCGGATTTTTGGAGTCATTACGAGCTCAAAACCCTCTGATGTATTGATTGGTTTTGGTCTCAGAATGTTTGGTAGTTTATCGAATCTATAGACTTGTTACGAACCCGGAACTCACGTGAATTCCTAGCTCGGATGTATTTTCAGTTACCAATCTGTGAGGTTTTTGTTTTGGATCATTTAATGTTGTATATTACGTCCCAAACTCGGAACTGATTTCGGATCCTGTTCGTAACAATGAATCTGACCTTTGATAATAATACAAGGAAGCTTCAAAATTATTTCCGATTTCGGAACACCATTCGGAAACTATGGTCAATATTGTGCAATTTCAATCGAATCTGGCTGTACAAAAGCCTCCAATACCATGTGAAGATACACCAAAATAACTTGTCATTTCAACACTATCTATAAAAAATCTATAGGCTACGCTAGGGCAACAACAATCTATAGATATGAATAGAAATCTAGGATAATCTATTCCAATGACAATGTCTTCATATTTACTAGCTACTTATACCACTGCTACATTGGGATTTCCAATGGAATTGGAATGGGCATTGACAATTGCCAAGCAATTTCTTGCCACGTTGATATCTATTTGCGTATACGGTTTCCCATCCTCTTTAAAAATCTATGAATTTGGGAATGTTATTAATATGTGTAATAAACCAATAGCATTGAAAAAAAGGAAGAATATCTAATTTAAATCTTACGACGTTGATTTCAAGAATATCCAGACGGATTTATTGAAGACACTCCGCCGCATATAGCATTGCGTAACACCCGCACTCCCAATTCTGTGCATGTTTCTTGTACTATTTAATACAAAATATTTAAATAATCATATCAAAACTTTGGAATTCTAGAATCAAATTGAATTGTGAGCATGAAAAAAAGGGTTCATCCTGATCTCGACTATCTCCAAACCCTTTGTACAAGGTTCGGTGGGAAAGTGACGGAAGCATCCAAAATCTTAATAAATAACCCGGAAGGTTGATGTAGAGGATCCATCCAATAAATACGGTTGTTCTCTAGGACAATAAATATTAATCTCCAATGGTCCCTACAACAATGTGATATATAAAAATGATCCAAAAAAATGTTGTTTTAAGTAGATTTGATATTGGACCATCACCTCTCAATGTATGGGGAGACGAATATTTTTTTATTCGTTCGTCCAAGACTTTTGCGGATGTAGTTGATCCGCTCTTTGACTGTGTTTTCGATTTCTTGTGTCATCACCGGGCATAAATACCCTATCTACCATTTCTCCATTTGGTTAGCAAAATAATACATGTACCTTTGAAAGAGAATGAAAAAAATTTAATTGTAAAAATAGTAACGCTAATAAATTATTCCTTCCAATTATGAAAGTATATGGTACTTACAATACGTATAAGGACATTATGGTTTGATTGACTTGATCACACCTCCACAAGTCTTCGAAGTCACTCCATTTGGCAATTATTTCCCTCTTTTGGCAATATACATATTCATTGCCCGAAAATGTGTAGGTTGAGTTGACTTGGTGTCCGCTAATCATATCATACAAGACTCTAACAAAGTGCGGTGAATCCTTCAAAACTTGTGCCCTTGTGAGTGTGGGCTTAGCCTTCTTTGGTGTTTTGTAAACTATTCCTGGTGCCGTTTTAGGCTTGGCCTTCAAATGACCATCCTTTGTAGGATCCACATGATTAGGTGACAAGGCCATAGGAGAAAAAGTCCTACGGCGGTTCCCACGTGCTTGTAGTGGCCATCTTCAATTGGCAATAGGGCATTGAGGACTAGTGGCTTCTCCAGTGAGACTCTACATATCCCATCTCGAATTGGTACGCATTGACTCGTGCAAATTACCATCTGCAATGTGGATCGGCCTACCATTGTTCACTTGATCAATGTACAACTCACAAAAATGTGATGTCTACGATGGAAAAAAATTAAATAAATCAAACAAATGAAGGCGACGTCACATTATTGACTTCATCTCCTTGTAGAGGTAGAATAGGTTTGTGGTTAACCTCTACATCACCCAACGAGTGGCGCGATCCTCTAGAAGGTGGAGTCTAACTAGGTGTTAAAATGGCTAAATTTTTGGGTAAGGAGAGACCGGTGTGTTCAATTAACTTGCGGATTAAGATATCTTGTTGCGTGATCTTTTTGTCTCACACTAGCACTTTCTTCTGCAAGATATGAACCTGGGATGGTTTAGCCTTACTGTATGACCGGAGAATTCTGAACGCATCCCTTTGTGACAAGAATGATCCAACACCTCTTGCAAGCCCTGGGTGATCGAGTTTTTTTCGTAGCTTCGCGGAGGATGTCGTGCTTACCCGTGGCAATGAATTTCCCTTCCAATTGTGCCTACTTTAATTTAGCCTACGCAGGAGTTTTATATAAAAAATATTTAGTTTATTATCTAAAATTTCAATTTTAAAATAGATAAAATATTACAGGTTCTTACCACCCGGTTGGCAATTTCTCGCCCGGGATCATTATCATATTCACCTTTAGAATTTTGACGGTTAATCATGAATAGATCACACATGTCAATTTCTTCCTCATCCATGGGTATTAACGATGATCTTGACTCCTCCTCGGTAATTCCCCGGCTCATTGCTAGCTGGACATCCCTTTAAAAATGCTGCTTTACTAATTGTAGAGCCGCCAATCTATATCCCCACGACTCTTACAAAGAGGGGTTTTGTTTTGCTTTGCAAACCATCGCTTTTCACTCCTCGTACCCTTTATTTGTAGCTAATAGTGTTTATTTAAAATTAAACAAATATATTGTGTTGGAATAAAATAAGCAATGTTTATTTGGGCTCACATTTTCATCATTTTCCAAAGTTTGCCTCTTGTGGATCTCCCAACTTTCGGATCGAATATGTGTATAAATCAATCATGGATGATCCCTTTCTTACTAAAAAAAATGAAATCTCGCGATAAGGTACATTTGTGCTCCCTCAAACTCTTTGCCATTATTGATGTTGCTCTTTTCTTCAAATCATCCCTATCCGGGGCATCGAACTCAAACGGTCTCTACGTGGATTGAAATCAAATTTATTTTCAAAGATTAATGTAGGATATTATTTATTTACATTTTTATTAAATAATTTCAATTTCACCGATATAATTGTAGGTACCCCTTGCACTTCATCCATAGGACATCTTTATATTGTTTGGAGCCTCGTGCCAACTATCGTACTTGATGTCTACCTTTGTCCTACCGACCTTCCCTACCCAACTAGATTATTTAGCTCGTTCCTCCGATATACACTTTCCGAATTTGGTGAAAACCAACAAAGTTAATTCTTTTTTAGCCATTCTTCTTTCTAATGTTCTACAATGTGTTCTAGCAAACCCTCCCACCTCCGACCCCTCCTCCTCATCTTCATCAATGCCTAGGTTTTGTGAATTTCCTCCTATTGGATTCACATCTTCATCACGAGTCCTCTTCCGGGACATTATACTACCTAACAACATACATCACAATCAAAAACTAATATGGGTAATCTAGGGTTTTATTTTGAACAAATGCAAGACTATATTTGATGCTTATAATATATATATATACACACACATGCATGCATGCATACATGTATATACATATGTGTGTGTGTGTGTGTGTGTATACTTAGAAGAAATACACTAACACCATAAACATATCAAGATATAATAACCCTAGGTAAAATTCTAATAGTATAACAAAGGAGATGGTGAAATTTTTACATTTTCATCCAAACAATTCAAAGTAGGCCAGAGAAACTTTTGTTGACCACCCCAGAACACTCATGAGCCAAGAGGATCCTAACCCATGGATTACCTTTTCTTTTGTACAAACTCTTGTCCATTGGATGTGTAGATCACAAATTTAGTGGGGTTTAATGTAGCTATATACATAGATGAATATTGCGTAAAGAGATTTGGATGAAGGAAAAAATGGAAGATGGGAAGAGGGTTTTTAGGGAGAAAATGGAGGGAATTTATGGTTTTATCAAATGAGTATCAGATGCCCGTTTGAAAACCGCCTTTAATGCATTTTAGACGCTGTGGCCGGTAATTAGTTCCGAGCTCGGAACTAAGTTACTCACTCAGAACCTTTTCTGACCTTCGTTGTGTGGAAAAGACCATGTTCCAGACTCAAAACTCAGTCTCTATATAAAAAAATTCTGCAACGAGCAAATCATTTCGATTTCCCCAAGGAGAAAATTCCCCTTCTTCCAAATGTCCCCTTCTTCCAAATTCCCCTTCATTTCAATTTTCAAAAATCCAAATTTAAGCATGCCATGGTATAGAGCTCGAGGTGCCGACGATGGATTTGGTGATGAGTCATCAAGGAGTCCTCAACCACGTCAATAATTGGGGAGATCAGAGTTGTTTGTCAATACTGATGCCGAACATTGGTATGTTGAATTTCAACGTAGAAAATTCTGCAATCCTAAAGTAATTGATAGTTCAGACATTGAGCCTCTATGCCTAGACTATTTGATTGAATTTTTGAAATCCTCCCATTTTGATAAGTTAGTTCAATTAGAAGAACCAGTCCATTATAACGAGGTGGTGCAATTCTATGCTAATTTAGGTAAAAGTAGAAACAACAAAAATCTCACAATGGTAAATGGCGTAATGATTCCCATTATGAAATTTAGCATAAATGAAGTCCTAGGTTGCGAGTACACTAACGCTAGCAAACTGGCTTAGATTGATGGGAGTCGGGGTCCAATTGAGATATTTCACCAACAAAGTTGGCCTGCTGTTAGTGAACTCACCCTTTTATGCCCTGTTGAAATGGTTCGCAAATATTTTGGTCGTACGGGGGTAGTGCCAAAGCGAGCTGACGAGTATGATGTGGAGGTTTTGGGTGTTGAGTACAGATTAGCTTATGAGTGAATCTGCCAGAATATCCTCTCTTCGGGTGGGCATGCATGTGAGCCTACCATAGGCAACTTGATGTTGTTCTACTACATTGTAGAGGGGGTGAAATTAAATCCTGGGTATACCATTATGATGTACATGCTTAAGGCGGCTACGAGGAAGAAGAAAGATCTCCCATATGGCGGTTTGATGGCCGCTATGATTAAGAAATGGAAAGTGATCCTTATCGACAAGCCACTCAATTTTACCTACTACGATGAGTCATGGTTCAAACACAAGAATTTGGTGCTAGCTGATGACAAGAAGTGGCGAGTTTGGGAGATTCCTGGGAAAACCGCCAAAGCCGCCAAGCGAGCAAGAGAAGCATCATTGGATAAGGCCAAATGATCTTCGTCACGAAACTACATTGATCACAAAACATTTTAATAATTTTTTTTGTACATATTACCTTTAATACATAGTTTTTAACATGTTTTTGTTGTAGGTGAGATGAGAGGTTGGATGGAAACATTCAAAAAATATTTGGCATGCATCAGGGACGATGTTAGTTTACCTAACAATGAAGTGGAAGCCACGGAAGCGCGTCATCCAAGTTTGTTGATTCCACATGCTTCCAAATCAAACTCAGCGACGATGACTTGATGCCTAATTTCAAACCCGAGAACTCTAGCCAAGAAGCAAGTGATGATGAGGAGGAGGATGAAGCGGAGGAGAATGACGGTGATACTGATGAGTAATCCAGTTCGGAGCTTGGTGGGATGAACTTCGACAATGAAGAAGAGGATAATTAGTTTGATGACAATGGAATTGATTTTTGACTATAAGACTGGATTTGTACTAATTTTTAAGTTTTATGAGAATTTATCATGAATGTGGAATTTTTGTTGCTTAATTAACATTTTGATGATTTTATGGTATTCCAAAATGTTTTGATATATTGAAATATCGATGTTAACTGTGTATGGAAAAGTAGTTGTATAGTTAGGTAGTTTCTACTAGGGGATTTGTGGATTATAATTACAAAGTAGGGCATCACATTTCTTACCAAAGTTTCCGAACATGTTCCAAGTCCGGACCTAAGTCTGCTCTTCGAATTTTTCATAGAAAGACATAGTTCAGACCTCAGAACAATGTCTTTCAATTAAGTATACTTTCAGATAGACTCAGTTCCAAGCTCGGAACAAATGTTTTGAATTCTTACTCATTCTTTGATCCCACTCTGTGAGTCTCCCCAGTTATGCCAATTTCTTTTTTGTGTGACAGATTTAGTTCGGAGATCTTACTTATTTTCTGATCCCAGTGTGTAAGTCTCACTTGCTTGTGTTTTTTTTGTTGACGGATTCTGTTCCAAACTCGTAACGGATGTTCCGAATTCTTTCTTTTTTTCTAATTCGAATATGTGATTCTTCACTTGTTTTGCCATTTTCTTTTTTAAGTTAACAGAAATAGTTCCGCACTTGGAACCTTACTTCCAAGTTCTTTTGTTTATTCTGATCCTTATCTGTGTGGGTGACGCTTTGTTTTCCATTACTTTTTTTGGTGACAGAGTTAGTTCTGATCTCGTAACACAACTTCCGATATCTTTGTTAATTTTGGATCTGATTATGGAATTTATTTACCATTAGTCAGACTGAGTTCTGAGCTCGGAACAGTCTCCTCTATACAAAAAATGGCGTTTAGATTTTGTAACATCCAAAATTGCAAACCCTACAAAAAATTCCTCAATCGGATAAAAACAATCACCCAATTCAAATTCTAGTTTAGGCGGGGGAACATGTTAACATCAAATGCCGTTGGAGCGGTTCATGGAAGGAGGTTAAAATCGACGAGAGGCAAACATGGTGAATGTGGCACAATTCCCGGCTATGACACAATAAGGTTCATATCTCTTCAATCGGAAAATATGTATAACGCTTTAAGAAGTAATGGGAAGTTGATGGATTTTTTTGTCATAGACTTGAATGTTCACCAAACCATATGGCTAGCCGACCCCTTGTAAAAATTTGAAGGCCAACATGTCCTATTCACGATGAATGAGCCATCTTATTTTGACGAATATTGCCAATTTTATAGCAATATGCATGAGATTGAGGGAGGGGTGCATATTGGACTAAGGTGAATGGTTTCACCGTAGAGTTTATCCCTTTGATTTTAAATAAAATCATTGATTGTCCCCATAAAGGCCTCAAGGATGTATATCCATAAAAAGAGAATGGGCCTTTAGATAATGTTTACTATAGGGGAGAGTGGCCTCTTGATGATGCGTATCCTTGGATAAACCATGTGGATTGTAGTGTGCGGTATTTTCGCCGAAATGCGCATGATCTAGGAAGGCCAAAATCATTTTCTTTGAATCACCTTGTTTCGAACGATCATATTGTGTGGGACTTCATAGCTAGGCTAATCATTCCCAATTCTTGCCACATCACTGAACCTACCTATGCTACACTTATGATGTCCTACTACGTAATGAAGGGCTGTAGAGTTAATCCTGGGTTGGCTATTTTAAAACACATGTTAATTTCTACCTTGAAGAAGGTAATCAAGAGTCTCTCGTATGGGAACTTGATTACGTCTATTTTGAAGGCACTGGAGGGATTGGAGCTAAGTGGGGAGGAGAAACCTTGCAAGTACTTCAACAAACATTACTTCATGAAGAAAAAGTGGGTATTAGTTGATAACAAGTGGCATGATAAGACACCAGAAGCGGCGGAACCAAGCAAGAGGCGTAGAATTGAGGAAGGTAATATAATTCCATTAAAATCTTATAAAAAACAACTATGTCTTTATTTGTTATGTATTCCTAACAAATAACCTTTTTTTTGTAGATGCGTTTGGCCCAAAATTTATGAAGGACATGAAGTGGGTTTACAAATGGGTTCACGATGAAATGTGCAAGTTAAGAGAGCGTGTATGGACACTTGAGCAGAAGCAGAGAGTTTACGAGAGAGCTCTGAAAGAATCCAAGAAACCACCCTCTTAAGAGATGTTATTCCTTGTAATGTCCAATTACTATATTCATACTCTAGATTCTCTTAATTTGGTTGTTGAATTGTATCCTACTATAGATCCGGAATTTGGATGTTGAATTTCTTTACTGTTATGTTTTAATTCCTAATTTTGTTGACATTCGACAAATATTTGGATTTGTTTTTAAATTGTATTGGGTTGTAATTTTAATGTTTTTCTAATTCCTAAAGATATGGTTGGAATGGCAATGTAATGAAACTGTTACTTGGATAGGAAAGGTTGTTAAAAACACATATGACCAAATCTCTAGACGAGCTTCCGAGCTCGGAAGTGTCTCTTTGACAATGGTAAACTCCAAAATAATTTGCAAAACAATGCTAAATGTTTACATTACAATTCTTCTTCTTTTTTCCCATCTTCCCTTTTGGTGCCATTCTCCACTTGGTCATCTTTCCGTGCTTGTCAACCCATAGGACTTTGTTGTGGTTCGTGCGGCCATTGAACTCATGCAAACTAGCATCATCCTCTTTGAGGAGAAAATTTTCTTCATTTGATCCAAGGCCAGTTGGTTACCAAAACCAATCAAATCCTGTTGTTCGAAATTCTCCACAAAAGCCCTTTTGCCCTCAACCACAATTTCCCACCAGGAATCGATGGGATCTTTTACGTAGAAAACTTGATGACTTTGTCGACTAATATGAATGGATATTCTCTCTAACCCAACTGACTCCGGTCCACCAGTGTGAATCACTAATATTCTATTCTTTGTCCATTGTAAAAATTAACTCATTCACATTTAAAAACTGGCACTCTTATCATAACATAATTGAGCTCTCATATTTCTGTAATGGTACCAAAGTAGCATGTATGGGCGTATATTGGATTGTTGTTGGCTATACTACGAACATGCAATGCTTAAAAAATGAGTGAAACTCCACTATTCTGAGAGACTCTTTTATCATCCATTAATTTTGTAGAAAATGTAAAACCGTTGATGTCATAACCCCGAAAGATAGAATTGTACCCAACGATCTCCGAGATAACCATTTGACTGTTTCTGGATGCGGACTAGTTGCCACGTGATATTGTAGCCAAGAAGCAAAAGTTCTAGTGTGTTGTTGAAGAGCTCGTGCTTCGTTGAAAGTGGGATTCAACCCTCGGATTTCATCCATGTGAATCTCAATGTATGGGATGACATCCTTGTGATTCTGAAGAACACACAAATGTGTAGTGCACAAATTCTCAACACAAGGGCTAAATAGCTTACCTTGTCAAACCCCTATACCATCCAACCACCCTTCATGCCTAGAACTGGGAACACTCACAGATTCAATCTCCTTAATATAATCTGTACAAAATTCAATACTTCCTCAGCACAATACCATTGCACAATACTTGCATCATGCCTATACATATTCTTCACAAAATGCTTGAAAATTTTAATGTACCACTCAAAGGGATACATCCATCTTAAAAATTTAGGACCACATAATTTAATCTCCCGAACCAAGTGAGTTATCAAATGGACCATTATGTTGAAAAACAAAGGTGGGAAGTACATCTCCATTTGGCTCAATACTTCTACAATCATAGCTTGCAACGGATCAAGCTTTGCAACACTCATTGTTTTTTAACATATCAATTTGAAGAACAGACATGACTTAATAATACACAGTCGGACATGGGATGGCAGCGAAGATCGAATCGTAAAGGCATTCAATTCCTACAACAAGTTGTGGCAATCGTGCGATCAATCCAACTAACTTCAACTCTGTTAGCAATACACAAGTACTGATATTGGAAGAATAAGCTCTAGGGACTTTCACACTACTCAACGTCTCACATTACGACTTCTTCTCTATCTGAGACATTGAATAACAAGTGGGAAAGAGATAACAAGCATCTCCATCAATAACGGGACCAAGACTTTCCCTAATACCTATATCAACCAAATCAAGCCAAGACTTCAATCCATCTTTTGTTTTACCAGGAGTATTCAAAAGTGTTCCAATCAAAGCATTGCATACATTTTACTCTATGTGCATTACATTAAGACAGTGTCTGACATCCAAATCCTGCCAATAAGAGAGTTGAAAAAATATTGAGCATTTCTTCCAATTACCTTCAATTGCCAACATCCGCTTCCCCATACCAAAATTGTTAAGCAATCCTCTAACTTTTTCAAATACCTCAGAGCCGGTTAACTGTACAGGTGCACCTCGCAACTTTGTCTTGCCATTGAACCACTTCTTTGAAATACACCACGGATGACCATTGAGGAGAAAATGTCGATGTCCCTGGTAGATAGTTTTGGAACCATGCTTAAGTTGACAAAATGAGGTATCTTTCTCACAATATGGACATGCATAGTGGCCTTTCATAGAATATCCCGAAAAAAATTCCATAAGAGGGAAAATCATTAATGGTGCAAAACAAAAGGGCATTCATCATGAAAATATTATCTACAACAGCATCGTAGGTACAGACTCCATGTTTGAGCAATGTCAACAAATCATCCACTAGGGGCACAAGATATACATCAATGTCATTGCCCGGTTGCTTGGGGTCTGGAAATCATCATGGACAAGAGAATGTATTTTCTTTTCATTATCAGCCACGATGGTAGATTGTATATCACCAACATTACATGCCAATAACTATATGCGATGCTCATGTTTCCAAATGGATTCATTCCATTAGTCGACAGTCCTAACCTTAAATGTCAGGGATCCGATCCATACTCCGGGTATATGCTGTCAAGTTTTTTCCATTGCTCACAATTAGACGTATGCCTTATGCAATTATCTGCCAAACGATATCTTTCTGCATGCCATCGTAGTAACTTTGCACCTTCTCTAGAAGCAAACAAATTTTGCAACCGTGGAATTATTGGAAGATATCATAAAACCTTAGCGGGTGTCTTCTTCTTTCCCCATCTCCGCACACACACCATTTTCACCGCACTTTAACTTGTACCGAGATTCACCAAATACCTGGTATGTTTGAAGTTTCTCATCCTCCTTCCCCTAAACTACATGCAATCATTCAGACATGCATGCTTTTTTTTCTAATTCTAAACCCATAAGACGAAGAACTCTTTTCGGGGTATAAGATTTCTCGGGCATTCAATTTTCTTTCAGGAAGCAATTCTCGAACCAATTCTAGAGTTTCAGTCATCCCTTTTTCAGTCCAACCAAATTTGGCCTTCAAATTCACGATTTTCAATATCACACTCAAAACAAAATGTTTTCATCCCACGTACAATGGGAAATTCTTGTCACTAAGCAACGACTCTAGGACCTCGGGTTTACCATGGAATTCTCTAGCAACATCCTCCACCATCTCATCAAATTGATCATCACAATCCGATTCAACCCCTTCCTTGATTCCAACATCCCCACCTATATCCATCAGTACCTCCCCGTGTCATATCCAACAAGTGTAACTTGTTTGGAAACCTCGAATTATGAGGTGTTCATGCAACTTATTCCTCCCTAAATAAGCATCATTCTTGCAATCCTTGTATGGGCACTGTGCACGCACAACCCCCCTTTTTGGCCACATGTTCAAAAGCTACCACAATAAATGAATCTACTAAATGAATATAATTGGATGATTTCCTAAGGCTGCTCTCAATGAGTCCGATTCTATCCTTTAACTACATGAAAATTGCATCAACACACATTCAATCATATATGCATCACAATTCCGATGAGAAAGATTTCAAATCAAAACCCTGATTCAAAACATTACAAAACTTAATTCAATAATAAAATCATTAGTCCAATTAGGTAAGAATATTTGTATATGAAGAATTACCTTAACCTTTTACCTCCAAAGAGTGCCCTAATTTTTCAGCTTATTTCTCTAAATGAAAATGGGATAGGTTGTATGCATTTATTGCTAGTTTTTATAAGTTCCGAGTTTGAAACTTCAATTGGACCTTAAAAATATATGGACAAAGCTAGTCAGATATTGTCCTGGATACGGAACATGAAACGACAGAGCTTACAAGCTCGTAAGGTAAATCGTTGTTTAAATACGACACAAACCTACCAGTTCCGAACTCGGAATATCAATCAGATCGTTGTTCCAAACTTGGAACAAGGCGCATTCAAAGTCACTTTGATTGAACCCCTGTCCATCTCCAACATGCAAAGGCAGTTCTAAATAAAACGCCTTTGATTATACAATAATCGCCTTTTTAAAAATTAGGCGGGCTCGACTCACAGAGGTTCTGAGCTCGGAACCTCTTTTAGAAGGCAGTTTTAATAAATTCTAGCAGAACCGCCTTCTAATACTGCCTAATGAGGCATCCTCCACTAATGTTTGATATACGTTATTGTTCAAGGTGAATTGATAATTATTTTTTAAATATTTAATATTATAGGTTTTATTGTGTATGAGTTTGAGTGTCAAAGATGGGGATGGCGGTGGTTGTGGTGCGTGGCGTTACCATGTACGGTGCTTCATAACTACCTTCTACCCCCCCCCCCCCATTTTAACTGCTATTAATGCCTCTTTCTTGCACTAGTGTATATAATATTCCCTAAAAATCGTTGGCTTAGGTTGCCTTTGGCATCTCTAGAAGAAAGAAAAGGCTAATAAAAAATAACAAAGAGATAAAACAAAGAAGGACAATTTTCGGGCAAGATAAAAATGTTGTGACCGATTCTAGTATTTTGGTATCTCAAAGTTTAACCAATGGATTTCTCTCATTTTTGGACAAATTGTTCATGAGATCTAGGTGCACATTGAACCGTGAAAATTAATTTGATTTGGAGTTTTTCAGTATGATGTTTGGTGGACAAATCCATGACTATCGAGATTGGTGTATTAACTTGATTAGTTATCTCTTATTATTATTATTCATCAAGATTGATGTTTATATATTGATAAGTATTGTATACCTTTAGTTGGTGTTAGGGAGGATTGTGAAAACATTATTATTGGTTATAGTGGAAGAGTTTAATTGGCTGACAAACTCCATAATTTCTACTCCTTAATTTGAAGAGTTTTTCCACGCTAAAATTATTTGTGCTTTAGTTGTATTTATTTATCTCATTGTTTGTCACCTATTGTCATCTTATGCTAAACTTCTGGGAGAGGTTTTGTTAGATTCATATATAGGCTTCTATCATAAAATCAATTGATGTTATGTAGAGGTGACCCGTGAACTTATATATATTTTTTCAACTACACCCACATCTAAAGCATGCCCCCTCAAGTGCAGCAGCATTATTTATTGTGCAAATGTGGAAAGAAAGGGATCATGGGTCTATCAGTGGAAATAGACATCAGGCCATGCTTGGGCTTTAATACCATGTTAGATTAATGAGTTTCTATCATAAAATCAATTCATACTAAACAAATTCTTTATCAATTATCAATGTGGAACTCACAAAAAAATTTTGCTTTAAAAAAATAATTAATCTCACCATAGTGAGGGGAAATATATTTGGCTTCCCAAACCATAGAAAAAATGAAATACAATGGAGCTCAATCAATGAAGATGATACATATAGAGATGTAAAACCAAACGAAGATGGCTATAGATGTTACCTTGAATTTCAATCCTTTTGCCTCCATTGTTGACAATTGGATTGGCATATTCCCCAAGTCGAGATCAAACACGGCCTACCACGTATTTTTATCCACACCCTGTGTTAACAATAGATATGGCCTTCCAAAGGATTATTATCTTTCTCATCAAATTTGTTTTTTAAATTAAAGAGATGAAATGGATAAAGTTAATCCTGAAGCCAACCAAAGGATTAAAATGAAGAAATTTGCATACTCGATTGTGGAACAACGCACACTATATTAAAGGATAAAATATTTTTCTCAAAGGTAAAACCAACACAGACCATTGTGAATACAATATCGGGTCCTATAGATCTTATTGAATGAGTTGGCAAGGAAAACTTTACATTGCCAAATGGCACAATGTTTACAATAAATAATGCCTTATTTTCGCCAAAGTCCAAAAGGAACTTATTGAGTTTCAATGATATATATTCTCATGGATTTGATACTCAGTATGTAACTGAATGTACCATGAAATATATGCTTCTCATTGTGTATAAATCTGGAAGGAAATACATACTTGAGAAATTACTAATGGCCCATACTAGATTGCATTATACGCATATAAATGCAATAGAATCAAATACAGTAGTGATCAAACCTTCAATATTTACCATATGGAATGATCGGCTGGGCCATCCTGGTTCAACTATGATCCAAAGAATTATTGAGAGCACACATGGCCATCCATTGAAGGACCAGAAGACCCCTTATGGAAAATCCTTTCAATGTAAGGCTTATTCCCTTGGAAACCTAATCATAAGGCCTTCACCGGGAAAGGTTGAAACAGAATCACCAATGTTTCTTGAACGTATTCAAGGTGATATATGTAGACCTATCCATCCACCATGTGGACCATTTCGATACTTCATGGTATTGATATATGCTTCTAGCAAATGGTCACAAGTATGCCTGTTATCAACTCGAAATATGGAATTTGCTAAATTACTCGCCGAGATAATCAAATTGCAAGCTGAAATTCATGATCATACGATCAAGAAAATCATACTTGATAATGCTGGTGAATTCACATCCCAGGCTTTCGATGATTATTGTAAGTCAGTTGGGATTGTTGTTGAGCATCTTGTTTCTCATGAGCACACACAAAACGGTCTGGGTGAATCACTGATCAAACATCTCCAACTCATTGCTAGACCATTAATAATGAGAACAATGCTCTCACTTCAATATGGGGTTATGCAATATACATGTTGCAACATTGATTCACATCAAACCAAGTGCATATCATAAATACTCCCCACTACAACTTGCATCAGACCAAGAACCAAATATATTTCATCTAAGGATTTTTGGTTGCGTAGTTTATGTGCCTATTGCATCACCTCAAAGAGCAAAAATGAGACCACAGAGAAGTCTTAGCAGTTATGTAGGCTTTGAAAGCCCATATATTGTTAGATACCTTGAACCCCTAACTGGGAATAGTTGTACAACTCATTTTCCTGATTTCCATTTTGATGAAGAAAACTTTCCAGCATTGGGGGGAGAAAGAAAATAGTTGGAAAGGAATATTACCTGGTCTGTACCAACATTATTACATCTTGATCCTTATGCAAAAAAAAAGTGTGATGGAAAAGTCCAAAGAATTTTGCATATGCAAGATATAGCAAATCAACTTCCTGATACATTCACAGACACAAAAAGAGTGACTAAATCTCACATCCCAGCTGAGAATGATCATGCTCAAATTGAAATCCCGAAAGGGCAAATTGAAAACAAAGTCACTCATGAAATCACGACACGTCTTAAGCGTGGAAGTGAGGAAAATACGAAATACGAAATATGAAAACAAAGTCACTCATGATTTCCTCATTTTCGTTTAGAAATACGAAATGAGGAAAATCAAGAAATTTTAATTAATTATGCCAATACAGGTATAAGTTGGAACCCAAATGAGGAAATCTATGATGCATTCTCTTACAATTTGGAATGCGATGTTATGGACGAAAATAATGGAGATCTCGAACCACAGTCTGTTACCGAGTATAAAAATAGACATGATTGGACTGAATGGGAAAAAGCAATCGAAGCTGAATTAGACTCGCTTAACCAGCGCAAAGTATTTGGGCTTATAGTACTCACACCTGACGATGTGATACCTGTTGGATACAAATGGGTAGTTGCGTGAAAAAGAAATGAAAAAAATAAGATTGTGAGTTACAAGGCTAGACTCGTTGCACAAGGTTTTTTTTTCAAAGGTCCGAAATTAATTTCGGGGAAACATATTCCCCTGTCATGGATGTAATTGCATTCAGATTCCTTATTAGTCTTGCAATTCATGAGAAACTTAATATACACCTTATGGATGTTGCTACAACAAATTATACGGATCACTTGATGCTGAAATTTATATGACGATCCCTGAAGGATTCAAAATACATGAAGCATTAAGTTCAAAACCAGACAAAGATATTCAATCAAATTACAAAGATCTTTATATGTTTTAAGCAATCTGGACATATGTGGTACAACCGACTAAGTGAATATGTATTACAAAAGGGGTATGTCAACGACCCTCTTCGTCCCTGTGTTTTCATCAAGAAGACAACATCCAGGTGTGTGATTATCGCTGTCTATGTTGATGATTTGAATATCATTGGGACCAACAAAGAGATTCTGGAAGAAACCTCTTACTTAAAAAAGGAGTTCGAAATGAAAGACCTCGGGAAAACAAAATATTGTCTTAGTTTGCAGATTGAGCACTTGCGAAGTGGGATATTTGTGCATCAATCAAATAGCACAAAAAAAAGTATTAAAGAGATTCAATATGGATAAATCAAATTCATTGAGTATCCCGGCGGTCGTAAGACCCCTTAAATTTTGGAAAAGGATTTATTTCATCAATGTGCAGAAATCTGAACAGGTTCTTGGTCCAGAAGTACCATATTTCAATGCAATTGGTGCACTTATGTATCTTGCTAATTGTACTCGACCCGATATAGCTTTTGTTATTAATTTATTAGCGAGATTCAGTTCGTCTCCTACTAAAAGGCACCGGAACGGAATCAAGCATGTGTTTCGTTACCTTCAAGGGACAAATTATTTGGGATTATTTTATTCCAACACTACAGAACTAACTTTGGTTGGCTATTTAGATGCAAGTTACTAGTCAGATTCACACAAAGAGAAATCTCGAACTAGGTATGTGTTTACTTGCGGAAGTACTGCAATTTCTTGGCATTTCCAGAAACAAACACTCACCACAACATGATCAAATCATGTTGAGGTTATCGCATTTCACAAAGCAAGTCGAGTGTGTGTGTGGTTGAGATCCATGACACGACATATCAGAACCAAGAGTGGTCTCTTATCAAATGATAATCCCATCACACTTTATATGATAATGTCGCGTGTGTTAATCAAATGAAGGAAGGGTACATAAAAAACGACAAAAAAAAGCACATTCCTCCGAAGTTCTTTTCATTTACTCAAGAGCTAGAAGAGAGTAATATTATTAACATCCAATATATCTGTTCGTGTGAAAACTCAGCAGATCTCCTCACAAAGGCTTTCCCCACTTCAGTGTTTAGAAAACATGTTCATGACATCAGAATGCGAAGACTACGATGTTTATAAAAAAAAAATCACCAATGCCAACATGGGGGGAGCTATACGTGGTTGTACTCTTTTTTTCTTACTGTGGTTTTTATCCCACTGGATTTTTCCAAGTAAAGGTTTTAATGAGGCAGCATGAATATGTAATTATTGTAATGAACATTCCAGTAGGAGTGTTATGAATAATGAAATGCTTATTAGCAATAATCTATATTTGTGATAATTAATTATATCACTATCTGTTTACCATAGGGGAATACTATGTCATTACCCCAAAGTTCTCCTGTAAATACCCCCTAAGAGGATAAAAAAAATGCATCTCTCATTCTCTCATTTCTCACTTCTTCTCATCTTATCTTCTTCTCCATTCTCTCCTCATTACTTCCCATATCAAGTCTTTTGCTAATTTCTTAATAAATTAGTACAAAGTTAGCAAAATTACAACAGTTCCCCATTTTTCCTCCCAACAATTAATTGAAATAAAAGGTTTAGCAAACGAAAGAACTGTCCATTTAGTTTTTCCACTGGAAATAGAAATTCATCCTGCTAGTTTATTAGAGAGTCCATGCATTTGGAAAACGGTAACAAGCCCTAAACGAATGGTACGGGTTGGAAACTCCAAACGAATAGAACCGCTTGGAAAAATCAACAATCCCTCACAGCCTATTCTGCAGAGAATTTTTTTTGTCAAAAATATCAAACTTTGATTACATATTTGAATAGGTATATGAACAATAATTTTATCGTATGAGATATAGTTAGATTCATCGAAACATGGAGACCATAAAATTGTTTTTTGTATAGAATAGAATGAGACGGAGGAAATAAGAAAATTTCCGGCATTTTGCCATTATATGAAAATCGGCGAGGATCCATTTTTTTTAAATGAAAACACCCGAAGGTGAGGGAAATATGTATTAAGGTTCCCCAGACCTTGTAACAAAATCAGCCGTTGGTACATCAAGTGTTGCTAGTCAACGCAGTTGCCTCCAAAAGTCCTAAAACTATCTATATTGAAGGATATATGAACAGCTATACAAGGGTAACATAATCTGTAATGAAGTTGCGACCCAAAAGAGAGAATCTCCACCCCTCGTGTTAATTCTCTCCCTTGGCCAGGCAACTTCAAAGACAGTAAGTCAATAGCTAAGCTTGAAAAGTTCCAAAACCCAGAAGTAGGATTGGAGGACATGAGCTGCACCAGAGGAGGCTTTTAGCAGCATCTGTAGGAGTCCCTTAATGTGAAAAGAGCTGCAAAATCATATTGGCGACCGTAGGATGAACAGCAGCTCCAGTCCATCATCATGCGTAGCAAATTGATCTGTATGTAAACAATATATAAATTGAAATCTTCCAATACACATCTAAATAAATGTACAAGAGTCCGTGTTTTGAAAGACGATGTAGAGATATATCTCATATTGGTTTCTTAAGAACTACATGACTTACATACAGTTAAACTTCTATAAATGAATACTCTTGGGACCAGGAAAAAATATTCGTTTAGCAAGATTATTTATTTATCTATAAATGAATATATTATTCATTTATCGACAAATGAATTTTTATTCATTTATATAGTATTGAAGAAATTATATTAGTAATACATGAACTGTATGTATGTGGACTAAGTACAAAAATGTACATATGTACATTGTATTTGAGACTACTAATAAGATAGTATGTACTGTATGGAATATCTAGAGTCTTAGAAAATGTATCTAACCTACACTACAAACTACAGTATGTATGTGGACTAAGTACAAAAATGTACATATGTACATTGTATTTGAGACTACTAATAAGATAGTATGTACTGTATGGAATATCTAGAGTCTTAGAAAGTGTATCTAACCTACACTACAAACTATATATAGTTCTAAAGTCTTGGTTTGGTAAGTAATTCATTCTACAATACCATATCTTTCTTAACATTCAATTTGATGGCTTCCAATCAAAAGCCAAAGCCATCAACAAAAACATCTTTGACTGATAAGATAAGGAGGGTCATATGTGAGCATAAGAAGGAACATCCAACACTTACGCAAAAGGATATGCAAGCATGGGTGAAGGAAAAGTTTGGTTTGGATTCTAGCCAAACCACAATATCAAATACTCTCAAAAGATCAGCAGAGTATTTATCGGAGGAGATGAAAATTAGCGATGCTAAAAGGCACAAATCAGCGAAGTACCCCGATTTGGAGAAAGTTTTGTATGAATGGTTTCTTCAAAGACAAGAGAAGGTGAATATGTCAGGAGAAATGATTCAAGGTAAAGCAAAAGATTTTTTTCAAAAAATGTATGGTGAAACAAATCAAGAGTTTAGTTTTTCAAGTGGATGGTTGGAACGTTTCAAGGCAAGATATTCAAAAGAATTAACGAGAATGATGTCGTTATGGAATTGCCTACCGACGATGAAATTATTGAGTTTGTACTGAATGATGAGAATGATCCAGAACCAGATGATAGTAGTGTCACACCAAATGTGTCATCAAAAGAAGCATATCAAGCAGTAATCACCTTACGGAACTACTTTCTACAACATGAACAGAATACTCCTAAAGTTTTGTTTGCGCTAGGAAAAATCAAGGATGAGATGAATTTTGATGGAAAAAAAAAAGCAAGAAACTATAGACTCCTTTTTTTGTAAAAGAATGACTTATTGTATGAACATTGTTGATTGAAAAAAAAAATCTTTTTTAATATACATATATATATATATATCTAATGAAATATGATGATTATTCATTTATATTTACATAGGGTCTTTAAGGATTTCAAGAAAATTATTCATTAATGCATTTAGCGAGGTTATTCATTTAGCCCCTTAGCCCAAGTCGGGACCGGAAAAAATTATTCATTTGTCGAGGTTATTCATTTATCGAACATTCATTTATCGAGGTTTAACTGTATAAGTTTTTGGGTAACCTTCACTTAATACTAATTGGTTTTCAGATGGAAGCCCAAGATACCTTGAAATTTAATATGGTATTAGAGTCCAGACTGGGTTATTAGGCTGATGTGTGAATCCCCTTTAATTTAGCCCGATATGGGTCGTGGAGTGTTTTCACATTGGCACGTGCCGGTGCTTGTTAAAAAATATATCTCACGTCGGTTTCTTAAAGACTAAATGACTTACATAAGGTCTTGGGTCACCTCAAGGTATCTTGGGCTTACATCTTAAAACCAATTGGTACTAAATGGAGGTGACCCAAAACCTTATATGTAAGTCATTTAGTCTTTAAGAAACCACCGTGGGATATATCTTCCAACGCGCCCCCTCACGTGCCGAAGTGGAAACACTCCACGACCCATATCAGGCTAAATTCAAGGGGATCCACACATCGGCCCAATAACCCAACCTGGGCTCTGATACCATGTAAAATTTCAAGGTATCTTGGCTTTCAATCTTAAAACCAATTGATACTCAGTGGACCCAAGACCTTATATATAAGTCATTTAGTTTTTAAGAAACCAATGTGGGACATATCTTTCAACTAACAGACGATCTTTCCCTAAACTATGGAAAGACCAGGGACTTAAGTGCAATTTTATGATGAAAATATGAAAATTTTATGGGTTCAAGCAATTAAAATCCGGGTTAAAATTGGAGTTATAAGTTATTTAGGTAAATTCACACGCCTACTGAGTTTTGGTTAGAAGCATTACGTATTAAGAGTAAAACATATGTTTTATTGTAGTGTTTCTAATCAAAACGGTAGTGTTTCTAATCAAAACTCTAATATTTCACATGCAGAAACTGCAAAGTATAAAACTCTAATTTCATATAATTATAATTAAACTCCGTCTTTCTGTATGCCTATGGAAAGACAAGAGACTTAGTCAATGTACAATTACAATACATGACCAATTATTTTAAAATATAACACCCCTTCCGTTCTAAAAAAAACTTTCTACTTTCCTTTTTAGTCCGTCCTATAAATAAATTTCTAATTGTAAAGTTTTCATATGTAGTCATTCAATTTACCAATATAGCCTCCTTAAATCTCTCAAATGTATCATTATTTGCTACTTTTTGACACTATTCCTAACATCCATCATGCAAAAGTTTACAAAAAATATTTGTTACATCAAAAGATGCTACCATATCAATTTGCATAAAAGATTGAGCCAAAAGCAAATAGGAAGTTTATTGTGTGACAGAGTGAATATACATTTTTTTTATAAAAAAAGTACTCTCACAGTATTTTAGGAAGAGAAAGTCTCATGTTAGACTGACCAACAGTTAGACCAATCATGATAAACCTCGTTTCAATAACTTTTATGGTCAAAGTATAATTATTTGTACATTACGATACATTTTAAAAGTTTTTAAAGTTATAGGAATCTCATTGCAATAAATAAAAATAAGAGTGAAGTGCACATATACCCCTCTAGTTATTTTTGTTTAATTAGTGCACATGTACCCCTCTGTTTTTTGAAAGTGCATATATACTCTCATATCCTTGTTTAATGCACATATACCCCTCTAGTTTTTTTTGTTCAATTAGTGTACATATACCCCTCTGTTTTTCGAAAGTGTACATATACTCCATGATCCTTGTTTAGTGCACATATACCCCTCAATATTTCAATGCTAGTCTCCGACTATAGGAGTATATATATATGCACTTTCAAAAAACATGGGTTATATGTGTACTTTTAAAAAACTGGGAAATATATGTGCACTCAAAGGCCAAAAATACACTTTATTTTAAAAATAAACATCAAATTACAGTATTAGATACATCAATCATAAAATAACCCGTCGTGGTTCTAAAGTAAAGAGTTTGTATTTTAGGAATACATAATTTAGCTAGGACTCAAATTTGAGCTCATCATTCCCAGCCAAATTACTGCATTTTGTTTATTTTTCTTCCTCTAAAAATGGTGCAAACTGCAAACACCATATTTTCCATTTCCTAGCCGGCCACTGCATGGTGATCAGCTTTGCCAGGCGGTTAATGATGGTTAAAAGGTTGAAATTCATTAATTTTTTAGGATTCGTTTGAGTGGGACCCGAATTGATTTTGGGTCGGTGGATGTCATTTTTGGGTTCTCCTTCGCGAGTACTATAAAATCAACTATTTAAACTCTCAAAACGGATCAAGGGTGAATGAGATATGGATGTTTGAAAAGTCACTCTTGAAAAAGAAAAAAATTGGCGGAAATTGGCCCAAATTAGTTTTTCTCTGGACTGTCCAAAATGCGTATGGACCGCATGGAAGTCTCTGGAAGGCCCAACCGCATAGTATATATGGAATTGCTTGTGTGTAATTCTTAAGAGATAAGAACAAAATACTTCCATATTTTGTGAGATATCTTGTCTTAAATAAATATGCGGTTTACCATGTTTAATACGATGAAGAATATTTGTGAAAATATTTCTTCCTTTTCCAGCAGATTTGATTCGAGTATTCATGGAATGTCTCGGATTTGGTGAGTTGGTGATTGGAGATTATTCTTCTCTAATTACAGAAAATCAGAATACCATGTTTCCATGATTAGGGTCTCTTAGAGTAGTATAAATAGAGTCTCTAAGTCAGTCAGAAAACACACACCATTTCTCAAGTCCCTCCACATTCTAAACTTGAGTTTTCTGTCTGTCTTTCTCAAAGTTTCCATTTGGTGAATAGTCAAGGTGATAGTCCTTCGGGCCTTGCATGAATCCGAGGTAACTCTTATGTGTTAATTGTTACCTTCGATGGTTTTATCCTAGGGAATGATGTCCACGACAGGACTCATTCGTTTCAAGGGCAGCGAGTGTTACTCGTGACTCTATCATTACTTGAAACATGATTTATGCTTTAATTATTTGTAATTTAAGCGTTTCGATTGTATTCTTGAATAATTAATAAAAGTTTATTATTCTTGCATATGTTAATTGCTCGTTCAATTTTGTTGTTTAATTTTTCGCATGATATAATCAATATATGTCCAACAACCTTGAAACGAACGAAATTTGTTGAATTATATTGATTTGGAACTTGGATGTTGCGAAAATTTTGCTTATTATATTAACTAAAGTATGCATGCCTCAAAGAGATTTTGCATGCCTGATTCTTTCTTGGATGGAAAGTTTACATTCCAAAAGTGTATGAATTAGTTTTGGTTTGTTCCAAAATTACTTTATGGAAATTGTAATATTAATCATATATTGATATGAAGTGCACGAAAGGTCGATCCTTAATATACTGTGATCGTAATTATAAAATAGCATGCTTCAATTTGCCCAGATGTATTCGGATATTATGCATGACTAATGACATGTTTAACTTGTGGATACTATGCACATTTGAACGAGCATGCCTTATTTTGAGTGAATGTGCATGTCTTAATTTGCTAAAATATGGTCAACATTGCATGCTTAATTGTAGACGAATTTGCATGCTAAACTCTTAGTATGATGCAATCAATTTCAAAATTGGAAATTGTTTGAAACTTTATGTTTCAATTTTTAGAGAAAATGTATTTCGAGTTTTGTGGAAATCTTTTGAAATTTTTTGGGTATGGTTGTTTACTATGATATTGCATGTGTACATATATTTAACAATGAGTGATTTTTTGTATGTACACATTGGTGAATCCGAGTATATAAGGCGGTATCTTTTATGGAAGAAAAACTTTGCATGGAGATACAACAGGATTTGCTTGACAACCTGAAAGAGTCCAGAGTTGTAACCACGGTTTTGCAAACTATGGTTAGTATACACGTCAATTAATGTGAATCATGGCATATGCTATATATACATATATTGCTTGGATTATATTTGATAACTATTTGCGTGAATCTGGACGTGAACATGACTTTGTTACAAAGAGAGTTATGTGAATAATATTTGTACATATATGTCCAGTACACTAAGGCTATCGAATTTGATAGTAAATGGATTTGGTTATATTAATCCCTTAATTATGTGGAAAAATGAGTTGAGCATGTATGTTAAATTACATGGCGCAATTATGGAAATGTGCTAATTCTGTGATATTCATGCTTATGAGATTAAATGTTGATATGGTAAGAAATCATATTTGATTCTTTGCATGAAAGATTGAATTAAATTTACGGAAAAAAATGCCACGAGTTTAGAATATGGGATCAGACATTATTATTCAATTACATGAAAGCAATGCATATGGTTGGAAATTATGAGACATGTTTAATTTCCAAAGCCCTTGAAATGCTATAGTATTTGTTTAAATATTTGATCAAATGTTGAAATACCTATTTTGCATGATATAATAATTTGGTGATGTGGACTGCTCATGTTGGTTAAAGATTTAAACCATATTTGTGTGAGAATGTGCTGCTAGTGATTCATAACTTTTATATGCTTGGTCTGAGAATCACATACGAAAAATTGGTAAACTTCATTTGCACTTAAATATGACATCTCTCGGCAAGAGTGTAATATATTCGTGCATGAATGAAGTTTGTGACATTAGGTTATTTGATCCATGATGTATTCTCGTTCATTTAGGGACTTGATTTAGCTGCATATACAAAAATTTTAGATCTGTGTTGTGTCTAAAATTGGGTTATGCTTTTATATGCTATGATTATATTGATTGTTTGGGAAAGTGCCCTTTTGATGCAATGAATGGTTTGACAAGGCTTTTCCCGATGATTGGCTATTTTGATTGATCGTTTACGAGCATATGGCTCACGAGTGACAATTGTTAGATTGCACAGATAGAGCATATGGGCTCGAAGTTTGACATATTCTGGTTATTTTGTATGACCTGATAAATGTGAACGTGAAGACATTAGTTTACGACTATGTCTAGGGTATTGGTTCTTGTGAACCATGGTATTAACCCTAAAGCATGAGTTATCATGACTATGCTAAAAACCTTTGATTATTTGTAATCAAAGAATTGAGGGGAAAATCTCAAGAATTTGGTTGAGAAAACTAAGAATCCTGAGAATGGGAATCCCGAGACTTTTGGTCAAATCTCTTGATTTATGGTTGAAAAATCTAAGAATCATGAGATAGGGAATCCCAAGACATTTGGTCAATTCTCTAGATTTTTGGTTGGACAGCTTTAGAATTCCGAGATGAGGAATCCTAAGACATTTAGTCTAGAAACCCCAAGACACGAGGTTTTGAGAAACTTAACACGTGTGGGGATATTTAATAAAACTAGCCCAATGTGGGGGGTAGACGAAAACCTAAAAATTCAACGACTATATGAATTTTGATAGGTACTTGAGATGAAAAGTCGTCACGAGAGACTTGAATCAAGTTGTTCAAGTCGGAAAGAATTTAACTCGAACCAAAAGGGTAAACCCGAAATCAAGTCGAGCAATGCACTCAAACTTGAGTTGAGCAATGGACTTGAGTGTGTTTCGAGCATGAAGGCACTCGAGTTTGATTTGAGTAGTCTGAAAGTAAAGTGCAGTTGTACTGAAACTTGGGTTTAAAATGGGCATGAAATTGTGTGGAGTTGGTAAATTCACACTGCGCCCTAGTGAGAGTTAATCGAATCCTCGATTGATTGATACTATATTGGTGGTGGTATTGGTCATGCGAGGAAGAATGATTAATTGAGATCGGGAAGTTTAGTTATTTCTAATCCCAAGGGAATTGAAGGAATAAGAGAGACTTTCACGATAAAAGATCAACACATGAAGGTGTTTTGATTGTTGAAATGATCAAGCCCTAAAAGAAATTTGATGGGTAAGAACCTAGTGTTCGATTCATTATTGAATACACGGACTTTTAGTAAGTTGGGTTTGTATATTAATGAAACCACTTACGTGATGCACAGAAAATATATGAGGTTATCTGTGACCATGATGTGAATACATAGAATCCTTTGGGGAATGTGATTCACACTATAGACATTTGCAAGGTCATTTGGTGATTGAAGGAAATTGCTAGAAATGATCAAGCGTTATGGGGGAGCCTTTAAGTTGGCTGACGATCTTTTAAATAAGATACCCCAAGAAGGAGGAAAATAAAGCTCCTCATAGAGCTATCCTAAAAGTTCTTTCGAATGTGTGGGTTGGCGTATTGCGAATGTAGTAAAAGGAATACTTAAATAGTATCTTTACTAGATATGCACAATGTTGAAGTGCTATCAATTTCTTGAAATTCACAAGAAATATTATGCAGAAACTAGAAATATATCATGATGGAAAGTGTATTTTGTGGAAGTTTCTGTTAAAGATCCTGATTTCTCTTAAATGGACTTAAGAGTCAATACATGGAATCATTAAGGATCGAGGATAAACCATCGAAGGAAATGAGATTCCATGAAATAGTTTTTGTGGAAAGTGGTGATCAATAGAGAGATTGATCTACCATGAGTGAAAATCACTAGAGTACTAGTAGATTTGAACAATTAGTAAGTATATTTGTGTACTTGATGGGTATTCTCTAGACGTGAGAATAAGTCCAAGGGTGATGGTACTTGCTATCAAGGCTTTGTGAAAGCTAGAAGTACATCTAATGGACCTAAATGGTTATTTGGAGATTTAGATATTAAAATCTGAATATAGCAAAATGAAAAGCTCAATGCTCCTAAATGACCCATCATGTGACCAAACTAATTGTTTACCCAGTGATATTAAATCAATGAGTTTGATGAAGATGGATACGCTAAGAGTCTCTTGGAGATATGTCGTATTCTATGGAATGCCTCTAAACATTATGAGTTACCTTTTTGTAAAGGTGAGGTGTCTTTTAAGAAGAGAACTCAAGAGTCATTGATAGTCTGTTGTACTTATTAAAGTGCACATTAGACAATTCTTACAATGGATAGTAAGATGATACACAAGTAATCTAGAAAAGATCACTGGAAACAAGCTGTGTGTGAGACTCATGGATATGGCTTGAGTTGTGAAGAGAAATGGTTCTCTCATGCTAGATTCATAGAGGAATCTATGTCCATTGTGTTGGGAGAAAATTGGGAAAGATATACCCTAGGATGACCAAAGCACTTGTATGCTTATTGGTGTAGCGTAAAGCTTGTAGCTTAAAGCCATATCGATGATGGTGTATCTCGACATATACACTTTACCATTGGATGACTACTCTCTACGAGAATTATCGATGTTGACTACGTAAGGTCATTATGATAACAGTTGTGATTCTTTGACGAAATGATTGAATTAATTTCTCGACGAAGAAATTGAATCGAGAGTTAGTTGAGAACTCATCGAAAGGAATATGACTAAGTCCAATAAATGATGGGTTACGTACGTGGACACCCAACCTATGTGACTGGAGATCCCAAGATCTAGATTCAAAGGGACAACTAAACTGCAAAGACCCATCGCGATCACTGTGGGGGTTTCATACCTATTGTCTCATTCCAATGATGAAGAAACAGTGATGTGAATGGAGGTTAAGTATTAAATTGCTTTTAATGATTCAAGGCATCGAGTATGTAGTACTCGAAAGAGCGCAATAGTTTACGGAACTGCTCTTACGCCAAGAATCACCTATGTAAGCGAGAAGTGTGGCCGCTTTGAAAGGGAATTGTTGGGACGCAATTCTTTAGAAACCTTACAGAACTAGGCGTGTGTCATGGCCTGATTAATGGACACAACCGAGGAAAGCGCAAGGGCTAGGAAAGATGTCTGTGGGAAGTGCATTGTCGTTCACATAAGCGGTTGGGGAAGTTCAAGGACATCACGTCTACTTCCTAACCAATGGGCTAAGTGTACTCTCTCAAGGGAAAGTTAAAAGGGTGACACCTACTTATCGTATGCAGCATCTATGCCGTCGAAATGAATCTATCACCAAGTCAAACTCTGTGTCTGACGTGATTGTTCTGATTCCTACATCATATACCCCTCAATATTTCAATGCTAGTCTCCGACTATAGGAGTATATATATGTGCACTTTCAAAAAACATGGGTTATATGTGTACTTTTAAAAAACTGGAAAATATATGTGCACTCAAAGGCCAAAAATACCCTTTATTTTAAAAATAAACATCAAATTGCAGTATTAGATACATCAATCATAAAATAACCCGTCGTGGTTCTAAAGTAAAGAGTTTGTATTTTAGGAATACATAATTTAGCTAGGACTCAAATTTGAGCTCATCATTCCCAGCCAAATTACTGCATTTTGTTTATTTTTCTTCCTCTAAAAATGGTGCAAACTGCAAACACCATATTTTCCATTTCCTAGCCGGCCATCAGCTTTGCCAGGCGGTTCTTCTCGAGCAATGCTGGAGAATCTCTTTTCAAACCTTTATCTTTAATTACTGGCGAATCCAGGTGTCTTTCGTACTATAGCAGATTTAGCGTTTGAGTCGGTGCAGACGCCGCTCCCGAAATCTTGAATTTGGGTCTTCGTTACTTTTTGTCTGATCAGAAAATGCTTTAATTTTGGAACTAATTAATCTTTATCGAGGTCACCTCTTTAATTTCGACCTTTATCCATCTGAAAACTGTAAGCCTCAGTCGAGGCTAATGAACAAAAATGTCTGCAGTCTGCACCAATCCGGGCGGAGCCAGAAAACATTAATGGCGGGGGCTTATATTTAAGGGGGAAAAATCATTAAAATATATTTCTCACATTGGGCCAAACTGGATGCACACATTGGCCCATTAAATTCAATGAGTTCTGATACCATGATAAATTTCAAGGTACTTTGAGTTTCCATCTTAAAACCAATTGACACTAAGTGTAGGTGACCCAAAACCTTATACATAAGTCATTTAGTTCTTAAGAAACCGATGTGGAATATTGTTGAAAGATATATCTCATATCGGTTCTAATACCATGTTAAATTTCAAGGTATCTAGGACTTTTATCTTAAAACTAATTGATACTAAGTGGAGGTGATCCAAAATCTTATAGGTAAAAAAATGGAGGATAACTATTTGTTTGCAATTCTAGAGATTATGATAAATTATCCAATCAATAATTCTTGATCTCCCCAACCTAGAATTCCTTTACTATTAAACCTTTAAACAACTTTGAGTCTTGTTTTATAGATGGCTCAACCTGCACTTTACCGGCTCAACCTGCACTTTACCCCACCTACCCAGCATCTAACATTATTACCCAAAAGGTTTATTTTTGTTAATAAGGAAAGGGTATTCGGAACAAAGTATAAGTGGTTGGTATATCTGTCGAGAAATGCTAAAATTGATATATAATATTATGATTACTTTGGGTCGGAACACTGTTTCAACACGTGAATTTAGCTCAATGAGTATGGGTCGAGCTTGCAAGCGAGTTCAAAGTAGACGACCATCATATTATGTAAGAGTATGCTCATAATGCCAAAAAGGATTCTGATTTAAATGTTATAGCGTAGCATCTTCACCGTAGCAATTGCATTTGTGCAAAATTGAGTTTGATAAAATAGGAACGAATACCCTGATGGTTTTTTATATATAGAAAAACCTCTAAAATTGAGACATGAAAACTAAATAATCATTGTGTCACACCAGTGGAAAAGGGGTGATTAAACACTATACTATCGAATAAGAGAAGACACTTTAGAATCACTTTCTCTATCTCCGCCTTCGATCCATTTAGATCAAAGACGGCTCTAAAACCGCTTTTGTTTGTGCTCCAAAATAAGTTCCAAATTCGAAACCTATTTCTGATCCACTAAAAGAAAAGTTGCCGGAAACTAGAGGTTTTTGGCAGCAAGAAAGCAGAAAAACATGAAACAAAACAATATCGATATTATAAAAAACAATACAGATATGATCAAACACAAAAACAAATGAAAAACATCAAAACTCTGCCTTTTTATTCTCCGACCGGCGTGCTTCCAGGGGGAGGCGAAGCAGTAGCGGAGAACGCGATGGCGGTGGAGTTTCGATGCGGGGGTGTTGGAAGACGTGGTGACAGAGCTTCGATGCGCCGGAGTGGTGGAGGACACGGTGACGGAAGACGTGACGCAATGGAGGAAGATGCGTTAGCAGAGGCTCCATCCAACGGGGGCGATGAAAGCTCTACCCAATGGCGCACATGGTGGCTCGATCCATCGGCGAAGCCGATCTCCAGCAGCAATGGTGGAGGCATGAGGGTGGATGGTGGAGGGTGGGTGGACGGGGGATGGTGTGGCTAAGGGTGGGTGGGAGAAAGTCCGGCAAGAAAAAGAAGAGAGGGAGGCTGGAGAAATATTAAGGAGAGAAATGTGATACGCGGAGGCACGAGGAACCCTAAGAAGGGAGGAGAAAATGATGGACAAAAAAGATAAAGGGGGGATTGGGCCAAAAAGACAGATCATTAAAGGTGGTTCTACAATTAGAAATGCCTTTAAAAAAAGTTACATGGGATATCATTTCTGACTCGAAAGTTTTTTCAGACCCTAATTAAAGGTGATTCCGATGGATCAGCCTTCTAACTGTGCCTTTAATAGAATTTTCTCCACTAGTGTCAATTAACTAAAAAAGCCAATGCAAATAACCAAATATGTTACAATTAACCACAATAATTTTGAGAGTTTACAATTGTGAAGAAAAATAGGCATATTACTTAAAGAGATCGTCTCAAGTGAGACAGTCTAAATTTTAGATAGGGACATGAAAAACCAATTTCTTATAAGTTTTGGGGCTAGAACATAATATTTTATTTCTGGTGCCTAATTCTAAAAATTGAAAAAATACAGGACCTTTTTTTGTGAAAACCAACACAAAACTTCATGTTCCCCAATTCTTCTCAATATCTTCGCTCCGACCTATAACACTAGAAGAGACCAGCTCGCCGGCGATAGAAGGCAGTTTTTTTAATAAAAAAATGTGGAACTGCCTTTAATTAAGGTCCGAAAGGGGTTTCGAGTTTGGAAGTTCCTCCCAGGCTATTTTAAAAACAGTTCTAATTTATTAAAGGAGGAACCGCCTTTAATGATTATTGATTAAAAGTGGTTCCGCCTTTAAAATTACTTTTTTAAAGGGCCAAAAGCACTTATGAGTTCGAAAGTGCTATCCCAAGTCACCTTTTCTTTTTAAAGGCGGTTCTATATAGAACCGCATTTAATGGGCTGGCCCAAGAACTCCTCTGGCCCAAGATCTCCTTTACTTAGTCTTTTAGGTTTCATTTTACCAAATGCCTCCCCCCTCCAATTGGTTCCAATCAGCCTTGATCTTGTTCCGCCTCTAATCGGCTGTCGCCCCACCAACACCTCTCCCCCCACCAGCGCATCTCCCCCTCTGTCGCATCTTACTCCACCACCACCTCACACCACCACCGCATTACCCTCCATCGTCTCCACCCCTTCATCTACTCAACCCCTTTGATGCCTTTAACCCTACTGCCGTCGTTGGATGCTCCACCGGTGAAGGCCACTGCCACTGCACCACTGAAGACCCCCGATTCCACCGTGCCGCTGAAGATCCTCCGCCGCTGGTGTTTCTCCTCCACCGATGAGGACCCTCCGTCACGGGTGTTGCACCTCCGTTCACTGAAGCTTGTTCGAAGCTCTCCGCTCGCTTCCGCCGTCCGCCGCTCCAGTCCCCGCTACTCCTCCGCTTGCTCCCGCCATCCACCACTCCAGTCCCCATCGTCCGCCACTCGCTACGACATTCGCCTTTGCTGTTGGGTTTCATTTGTTTGATATTTCTTTAAGTTTCTTTTGTTTGCAGTAATACATTTGTTTTGTTTTGTGATTTATGATGTGATATGTTTCTCCGGCTGATACAGATATTTTTCTTTCCTGCCAAAAACATTAGGTTTCCGGCAGCTCTTTTTTTGGAAGGGTAGAAATAGGTTCCGAGTTCAGAACCTATTTCGGACTTATTAAAGGCAGTTTTTTAACCGTCTTTGATCGATTTTGATCAAAGGAGGAGCCAGAGAAGGAAGTTCTAAAGTGTCTTCTCTGGTTCGATAGAACTGTCTTTAGTGCCCCCCTCCCCCCACTAGTGCAAGCTGCCAAAAATTTCAAAGTAAACATCAAATAAAATATCAACAAAAAATTGCATAACGTTAAATAAAATAATAAACATTAATTGAAACTAATAAAGCATACACCGCCAATTAGAATCATAAAACATCAACTACAACTAGCAAAATATCAACATAACCGTCAAATTAAAAGGGTTAAAACAACAAATTAAACTAACGAAACATATAACTTCAGCTGAAAATCATAAAAGATCAACATCAAAGTTTAAATTGTGAAATTAAATATCAACTTCAAAGCAAAATTAAACCTCAATAAACTAAGTGTAAATGTCAATTGAAAGTAGTATAACACTAGCATAATAGAATTAACTAAATAGAATAAACAACCACTACAATAGCATAAGCATCGACAAAATTGATATAAATACATAACATAAATGAAATATTATTGAACATCATCAACTAAACACCTTGAACCACCACTCACCACCGCCTTCTACCACCTTGAACCTTCGCACCACCATGCCATCTAAGCACTGACCCAAACAGTCGTGCAAAGATCAGCATGCCATCATCCAAAGTCGAGCTCTAGATTTCCAAGCCACATCTACACCTCCACCAAAAAAAATTGAGCTCCATCGTTGGTACGCCAGTTGTTCACGCACCACCCAAACTCAGGCGGCAGGGACACCAAGTGTTCACCAAATTGGTGCCACGAATCCCCCATTCGGATTTGGGTATGGATACTCTGCTGAATAGAGGTGGAACTAGAGGATTCTAGCATGAGCACATCATTGTAATTCTTTGGAGCTTAAGGCAGAGCTACGACGGTTAGAATTGGGGGAATGGTTTCGAATTAGGGTTTCAGGAAATTTGGTTATATTTGATGTGAACATTTGATAATTGCATGATAGATCCCTAAATATGTTTGTAACTTTTAAAAAGAACCCTATACCAATAAAAATATTTAATAATTACAAAATAATCCCTGGCTAAATTTTAGAATGTCTAAAACAACATTGTGTTATTTAAGTATTTATATATGTTTGTTACAATGTAAAAGGCTAAACGAAAATTTTTAAAATTCCACCTTTTGGCACTTTGTATTGCTCATACCTCTATTTAATTTGATATGAATGGATCATCTTCATCAATGGTGTCTTGATATCTAATCAATGACACATCTCATAAATAATGGAGATTATAATACACAGGACTACAAACTAAAGCCTGAGAGGAATATTGAGAGATGGGGAAAAATTGCAAGATAGATAGGGTTAGAAAAAGTGTGATGGCCTTATGGAGGGAGAGATATCTACCCAAAAAGTTACAAAAACCTGAAAATCATAATAAAAAAAGGAGGAAGTATATGAATTTAGATTGGTAGAATGAGTGAAATAAATTGTGTTAAAACTTAATAATAAAATAGTGAATGAAAATGAAGAAATCTTGCCAAACAAATTACTTTAAAAAATTTAAGGGATGCATTCACGCCCCCAGTTCTTGTATTCGTGCAAATATAGCTTTGTGTTTTTGAAAGTGCACTTATGACCTTGCATTTACCTTGATTCAGAAATTTGTACCCATGATGTCGTTTTCTAACGTTGACGTTGATATTTTCGACATTGACAAAATTTGTAAGGACTAAAATACCCCTCCCTAAAATTCCAAAACTCCACTTATCATTTCACCCCTTCGCCACCTCTGCCCCATTGGAAAACACCCCCCTCCCGCCGGCCAGCCAGCCGCTCCGCCACCTCCACCTCCACTCCTTCGCCCGCCAAAAACCTAACCACCGGCCATCAAACTACCACCAACCACAACTCCCCAAAATAGCCCACGTCGACTCTCGGCTAGTAGTCCCAACACCAGACCCGCCTAACACCTAACACCACAACCGGAGACGATGCTCACCACCTTAATTGATGCTGACACCCATCACCTTCTGCCAGCTCACTCGTCGTCGAGGCCTCAAAATTGATGCCACCAATTGCCATCTCAACGCTTCACTGCAACCCCACAGATCACCCGACCAACACCACCCGTCCGTTAGCTCTAGTTATAAACACGCCTGTAACCTCAACGCTCTATACAATCAAACCGACAAAACCATATCCTAAACCCTCATCACCAGCAAAACCACTTCGTGCTCAGCCTCATGTTGTAATCCTCACTCCCTCCCAAGCCCAACCTCGACATTGGTAAATCCCAACCTTCCGGCACAATCGCCTCCCCATCACTCCATCTCTAGCCCTTCCTCTTCCTCAGCCCCTCTCGTCGTCATCGTCGTTGGTTCTCTCACGAACAACGCCATCGCAAACCTCAGCGAGTTTAGAAGAAGAACCAGGTGGGTTTAGAAGAAGGAGAAGAATCGGCGGTGGAGTATATCAGCCCCGCCGCTGAGGAGGTACAGTGGAGAGAGGAGAAAATGTAGGAAGTGATTTTTCTGTTTTAGATTTTTCAATTTTAGATTTTTTAGTTATTTTTATTTCAGGGTCAAAAATGTCATTTCAGTTCATTCCGGCCAAGGTAAAGGTTGACCAATATTTTAGGTGAAACCAAGGGCATAAGTGAATTTAAAAAAATTTGAGGGACATCTTTGCACAAATACGGGGACTCAAGGGTACGAGTGCACTTTTTTCCAAAATTTAAATATAAAAGAATATCGATGTTAGAAAATCGTAAGAATTATATATCATATGAGATGAATGGTACCACCATTTAATCAAAATAAACTTCGACCCAAGGGATTGGACGACTTGGTAGCTATATTAATATTGTACTCCATCTAATTTTTTTTAATATTGGTACTCTTTTTTAGGATGATTTTATATCATGATAAAGTTTTGGGTAATATCGTATTTTCATAGGCATATAGAAATATGATGTTGAATTAAAATTATAGAAAGGTAAAACGTTTTAGTTGCAATATTAAATACTTATTATGCAACATGTAGTAGTCATAAGTTTATGACTCGATTAATGCAACCCAAAAATTATATTTTAAATTCTTTTAATTTGCAGTTTAAACCTCAATTTTTCCATAATTTATAGAAATAACGTCTTTCAAGAGACGAACTCTTTTGTCATTGACACATTCCTATTTTGATAAATTTTAAATTATTTTCATCCACTCGATATATTTTTTATGTTTCCAATTCAATATCCACCCTTCATTATAATTTCTGAAGATCTTTTTACCCTATGTTGTCAATAGTTTAAAAGAAGAGGGAGTACGATCGATTCAGTGCTTCCGAAATTTTCATCTCAGCATGAACCCCGACGTGCTTTAATAATTTCGTATCAGGTTGGCATGCAGTCCAGATGACGTACGTACGGATTCAAATACTATAAGTAGATGGTTCCAGCAAAATTTGTTTGATTGATTTAATAATTTACAATTTATGAGTTCTAATGTTCTACTGATGGTATAATCATAAAGGAAGGAGTAAATATAAATGGGAATAGCGTGGCATTAAAAATGGAAGGTGGTTTCTGTATTTAGAAACTTTTGACGGTTGTGCATGATTGAAGAAAGAATGCATGATCTGTTTACAGCTCGATAGGTCAGTTCCCCGAAAAGTTGATGGTCCACATTAGGCAACGGATCCATATCTTGAGACTTTTCACAATCATCCCCAGCTCACCACTTTCCCTTTTCTCATCCATCAAACATCCCTCCTTTTTCTTAGTTCAGTGTTGGTTTCATAATGCTGCAAATTCACTGTTGTGCACCACTGAATTCCTGCACACTTTTTTTTTAAAAAAAAAGTCTGATTTAAACTAAACTTACATAAAATAAACTAAGTTTGAGTCTAGTTTGAAATTTTGTTTTACCACTTTTTCTAGATTTTACTAGTGTGTTCCAACATGCCTAGTTTAACCAAGTGTAAAAAACGTGAAATGTAAAAGACACACAACTTGGTTACGCAGTTCGGTGTAAACCACCTACATCTGCAGGGCCTGGCCCAATTCAGAATGAATCCACTAATTAGAAAGATAGCGTACAGAGTACAGTTTACAAAATACTTATCTTTACTAACTATGACGTGTGGACTCTGTTAGCTCCCCTAGCCACCGATCCGCCTTGATCAGACTCCCTCTGACCTCGAACTCCATCGACGTAGGATCTCCTCCTCCCGAGGAATTAAGGTATATGATTCTGAACTTAGTGCGACAGGACAGTGTTGGAACACAGTTTATTGGCTCTTGCAAATTTTGTAAGATCTCAAAATCTGGGTGCAGATTTTGCTCTGTTAAATCCGTAAGTATGCAGCCGTGTTTGTCCCATATTTTTATCCACGAATCAGACTTGAATACTCCTTGATTATCTCCAAAATATTCCTATTCCAAATCTGATTCTTGAAGCATATCCAAATCCCATAAATAAAGGGATTTACCTTATATCATTCTATCCCATATATTCGAATAAATCTTCTCCATATAAGTAGGGATTTTCCATAAACCAACTATGCTTCACACGCCTGATATATAGTCAAATATACGATTACCATAAATTCTAAAACACTTCAATATTTCGGCTTGAAATCCGTTAAATCCTTTGGTGTAACTGCTGCTCCAGCACCATGTTCCAACATGGTCTGTATATCAGTTCAAAAATAATTCACACAAAATTGCCAATAAAATAATTCCTTGACTTTACAATCTTCCCCTTTGGCCTTTTTGTGGACCCATAATATTTTGGATGGCAAGCACAGAATCAACAACATACAACGAGCAGAATAATGATCATAATACCAAAACTCACATAATGAAAGCCGAAATCCAGAATTCCAGAAATCCAAAATTATACAACCAAATTGAAAAACCAATTATCCAAACTCCAAAATCACTCCCCCTGGGACCACACATAGGCCAAAGGAACTTCATCACACGAAATCATCAAAAATAAAAATCAGTTTTTAGAACTCCCCCTGAATTAATCCTACTCAGATCAACCTTCCAGCCTTGACTTCTCTTCCTCCAACCGTACTTGCTCTGCTTGTAAGGCTGCAATCTGTATTCCCAAAGCTCCTAGTCTGGCATTGACAACCAACAGTCGATCCTTCCTGTCTACCACTGCTGATGAGGAGGTTGAACCAGAAGCTTTCCACGGAAGGTCATGTACATGTCTGAGCCCGAAAGTCTTCTTGTTAGGCCGCAAAAACTCAGTGTCAACTATCACGTCTGAGGCCTTCCCTTTCACTTTGGCACTCTTGGCTAAGGCAGAGATTAGAGCTGGATAGATAACTGCATCATTAACTTTTGGAGCTGTGGCCTATCTAATCAGATGCTGCTGAATTAACAGTCCAAGATTGATTTCCTTCTGTGTTCCAACACAGTAAAGCAGCTTGGCCATCTCCCTAGTCAATGCGGTGGTATTGCTTGACGGCAACCAGCAATGTACAGCTATTTGATACAAGCCAAAGAATCTAGACGTCAAGCATGATGCTTGTGAGTACCCCACTGCTGGCCACTCCTCCTTATATCCCCCAGATATAACCGCCAAAATCTCATTGTCAGTCAACTCCAAATCATCAGGAAACACTCCCCCTATCTCAGGTGTTCTCAGACCTAGCAACCTATTAATCCGGGCAGCAGATACATCTATAATTTTCCCCCTCACATATACTCTACCAAACCATGGGGAATTAACTTCTAAATTTCCAGGCATGAGATTAGAATATACCTCGAGTACAACCTGTCTATTGTACTGTAGCTGAATGGTTGCAGTAGCTGTCATGCCTGTCATCTTTAAGAACTCTGTAAACCCGCTCTCCTGATAGGCTTGTAGGTCCAATGGTCTCTCAGCTAGAAATTTCTTTTCAGAGAAGAAACCTTCCATCTCTGCTCCTTTCTCATCAAAGTAAACTGCAGAAAAAGCCTGGGAGATAGATGGAGGAGGCAGAATCTTCCTCGGGTTGCTATCCCGTCTTTTCTTACTCCTTTTTGCTGCCCCAGCATCCATGGCAAAGCTAGCCTTTCTTTTTCTTTTTGCCTTCTGAACAAAATCATCCAAGAGCTCGTCACTGGAGTATGTCAGATCAGGGGCATCCTGTGTTGGAACACAGTCTGCTCTTTCAGCTGATTCTTCTTCTGGATCATCACCCTGAACTGGTAGATCTTCATCAGATACTTCAATCCCCTGCTTCCCTTCATACTCCTCAGTGTTCTCTCCTCCCATATCTACATCAGAATCCAAGTCCATGTACACCGGTTCATCTGTTTGTGTTGGAACACTCCCTTCACTATCAGACAGAACTATTAAAATAGGTTCCCTTAATTCTTCCATTCTTCTTGTAGAATTCATATCAAACAATCCCACCTGAAGCTTATCTCCATACTTGACGGTCTCCATTCCAACAGCTTCTTCATCAATAATGTTCCTTAACCAGACATAGCTATGACTAGACATGCGACAGAATATATGAAATTTATCCTTTCCTTTTCCATTCAGTCTCCCATACATCCCTCTCAGATAACTCACTTTCTTATACTCGATATCCCAAACATCCGAAAAATGGCCTGAAACAATCTCCTTAACTTTGACATGCAAGACTTCCAACTCCTTACTTATACTCCTGATTTTGCTAAGATCCACAGAATATCTATTTGCTTGTAATCATTCGAATATATCATTCACACTTCTACTTTCAAAACCCAAGAATTTCAATGGTCGAGGGTCAGGACCAGTTACCTTAGGTTTTGTCTTTTTCTTGCCTTCAAAAGCCTCTTCTTGGACATCAAATTTACCATCAGAATCTCCACTCTGTTTATTGACAGAAGCCTCTTTCTCTTCCTTTTTATCTTCAGCTTTATCAGCCTCTGCTCCAGCTATCTCCTCATTGTTAGCGTTTCCTTTGTTCTGATCTTGAGTTTATGTCTCACCAGATTCAACATATCTTCTCGGCTCATCAAACACCACCAATTCCGAATTCACGGAGTCCTGATCTTCCTTCATAATTTCTAGCACCGAAGCTTTTTCTATCGGAGAATTTGGGCTTGACATTATTTGGTACAATGCCGAGATAGAGAGAAGTATGGAGTATGAGGTTTTTCGGCAAGAGTTTTGGGGAAGTATATTTGGCCGAGAGAAGTAGAAAGCAAAAGAATGTCTAACCAATTTGAATTCTCCTTTAACTCTTCATCTTCTTCACCTCTTTTCCCGCGAAACCCTTTTTAGATTTCCCACACATAGTAATGATGGCCCTTTCTCTTCTTGTCACATCACTTAGTCTTCCTTAATTAGCTTCCAACACACCATACTAACCAACTCCTATTTTAGTAAGCAGTTTCTTCCTTCCATTTTTTTGTTCTTTTTCTAATTTTTGTAAACCGTAAATAACAAAAATATGTACACAAAACAAAATTTGATTAAGGTAAATATTACCTCAGATTTGACAAACACCTAAGTGTTGTCGGAGACTCTCAAAAGTGGTGGCATCAAGCGGTTTTGTAAATATATCAGCAAACTGCTCGTGTGTTGGAACATAGACCACTTCCACTTCCTTTCTTTCAACCAGATCTCTAATAAAATGATGCCTTATGTCAATATGTTTGGTTCTTGAGTGTTGAACTGGATTCTTCCAAATATCAATGGCACTTGTATTGTCACATAAAATCTTTAGGGGGCCTTGATGAATTCCATAATCTTTCAGCATTTGATTCATCCATAGTAATTGTGCACAACAACTTCCTGCTGCAAGATACTCTGCTTCTGCAGTAGATAGAGAGATCGAGTTCTGTTTCTTGCTATACCAGGACACCAAATTCGGTCCAATAAAGAAGCATCCGGCAGTGGTACTTTTTCGATCATCAGCATTTCCAGCCCAATCAGAATCACTGTATCCTATCACCTCTGAATCTTGATTCTTTGAATACCAAACACCATATTCTGACGTCCCACTCACATATCTAATAATTCTTTTGACTGCAGTAAGATGAGATTCCTTAGGATCAGCTTGAAATCTAGCACATATTCCAACACTGAGACATATATCTGGTCTACTGGCAGTGAGATATAATAAACTTCCAATCATTCCTCTATATAACTTCTGATCGACTGAAACTCCTCTTTCATCTTTCACCAGTTTATCAGAAACTCCCATAGGGGTTCGAACTGCACGAGCATTACTAAGTCCGAATTTCTAAATCAAGTTCAAGGCATACTTACTTTGATTTATGAACAGACCATTCCGTCCTTGCTTGACTTGTAATCCCAGAAAGTAAGTCAATTCTCCAACCATGCTCATCTCGAATTCAGATTGCATCGTGGTGACAAACTCCTGTACCATAGATGGTGAAGTAGAGCCAAAAGCTATGTCATCAACATATATTTGAGCAATTAGAAACTTTGAGGACTTGTCAAGCACAAATAACGTGCGATCTACTCCCCCTCGACGATAACCTTTCTGAAGTAGAAAGGTAGTAAGTCATTTATACCACGCTCGAGGTGCCTGCTTTAATCCGTATAAGGCCTTCTTGAGACGATATACATGATGCGGATAATGGGGATCTTCAAAACCTTTAGGTTGTTCCACATAAACTTCCTCATTCACCACTCCATTTAAAAACGCACTCTTAACATCCATTTGATACAAAGTAAAGTTCAAAGAGCAGGAAATAGCTAGTAGAATACGGATAGATTCTAACCTGGCAACAGGTGCAAAGGTTTCATCAAAGTCAACACCTTCCACTTGTGTATATCCTTGAGCAACAAGTCTGGCTTTGTTCCTGGTGACTAAGCCATCTGCATCGGACTTGTTCTTGAAGATCCGTTTTGTACCAATGACATTAATGCCTTTGGGACGAGGAGTAAGGTACCAAACATCATTCCTGGTAAACTGGCCGAGTTCATCTTGCATTGCAGCAATCCAATACTCATCAAGTAAAGATTCCTTATAGTTCTTCGGTTCAATTAGGGACACAAAATAGTATAGACCAGCCAGTCATCGATAATCAACTCGAGGTACTGATCGAGTGCTTCTCAAGGTGGAGCCAGATTGGTCGAGTGTTGGAACATGGTCGTCCGTAGGAAGGGACTGTGTTGGAACATGGTCATCTTCAGTAGAGTTCGGGTTCTGGTGCTCATTTGGTTCAGTAGGATCAACTGAGGGTTTTGCTTTGTCAGAAGATTGAGACTGTGTTGGAACCTGAGAGTTGGCCGATTCTTCCTCCACAGCTTCTAGAAGTTGTTCCTTTTCTGAATCATCCACAATAACGTTTATGGATTCCATGAGAGTTTTGGTTCGATGATTAAAAACTCTGTAAGCCCGGCTGTTGATGGAATACCTAAGAAAAATTCCTGGATCACTCTGATTATCAAATTTTGCCAACTGTTCTCTATCTCTGAGAATATAGCAAGTACTTCCGAACACATGAAAATACGAAACGTTTGGTTTCCTGCCCTTCCAGATCTCATAGGCTGTCTTTTCAGTGAATGGTCGAAGATACACCCTGTTGATTGTATAGCACGCTGTATTGATCGCCTCTGCGCACCATTTCTTATGGATATCCTTTTTTGCCAACATAACTCGAGCCATCTCCTGTAGAGTTCTGTTCTTTCTTTCGACAATACCATTCTGTTGAGGAGTGATAGGAGCCGAAAACTCATGTTGGATCCCTAGCTCATCGCAGAAGGAACTGAATTGTTCATTCTCAAATTCTCTTCCATGATCACTTCGAATTTGGATTATCTTTCCTACAGGACTTCCCTTTTCAGTTTGTAACTTTACTACAAGGCTTCGAAATACCTCAATCGTATCAGATTTCTCTTTCAAGAAGGCTACCCATGTAAATCTGGAGAAGTCATCAACACATACAAAAATATATTTCTTTCCTCCTATGCTAGGTGTATTAACTGGCCCCATTAAGTCCATATGCAGTAATTCCAGATTTCTAGAAGTAGTAATAAACTGAACTGAAGAATGAGGAGCACGAGTTTGTTTACCTTGTTGACATGGTCCGCACAAAATTTCATCCTTGCTGGTCAAGATTGGCATTCCTCGTACAGCTTTCATGTTAGCAATTTTCACCAGTGTTTTATAGTTGATGTGTCCGAGCTACCTGTGCCAAAGAATTCCTTCATCCTGCTTTGAAAGCATGCATCGAACTTCTTGTTCCAACAAATAACAATTGTCTGAAGATCGTATTTCAGAAAGAACCTTGTTTTCTCCATACTTAACTACACACTTGTCCTTCTGAAATTCCACTATCATGTTGTCATCACACAGCTGGCTTATACTTAGCAAGTTTGCTTTTAGATCTTAAACCAATAATACACTTGTGAAAACTGGAAACCCTTCAATCTTTAATTCACCCTTGCCAATTACTCTGCACCTTTTTCCATCACCAAAAGTTACATATCCGCCAACATATGGAGTAAGGTTCGTAAGGTATTTTGGAGTGCCAGTCATGTGATGAGAACAACCACTATCAAAATACCATGAGTCACTGGAATAGGCTGATAAAGAAGTGTGTGCCACCATACGCGTACTAGACCTTTTAATAACCCATATCTTCCTGATTCTTGTATAAGTATCGACTGTGTTGGAACACAGTTGTCTTCCTGTCATTTGATCTCTGATCAGTTTTTTACACTGATGTTTAGCATGTCCTTGGTACGTACAGTATTTGCAGATTAGAGGCTTTCTTTGATAAGGTTTCCCATACTTCCGTTTTACTTCTCGGATCCTTGCTTTGAGAGTTACTGGTTTTTCGAGCACTTCAACCTCGGGTTCTTTCCTGTATCCAATCCCGTGTCTATCACCAAAGTTCTTTCCCATATCCAGAATATCATCAAGCTTTACTTTCCCGGAATTCAATTTAGAAATAGTTGCTTTAGACATCTTGTCTCTCTTGACTGCTGCTATCAATTTCTGACTCAGTTCTTCATTTTGTTTTCCAAGTTCTGCAACCGTGGATCGTAATTCCTTTTCACTTTCAATTAGCTTCCTTTTTTCTTCAATCAGCTCTTTGTTCTTGTCAGCTACTTAAACCCACATGGCATACATTTGTTCGTATGTACTATAGATCTCTTCATCACTTACAGACAAATCATCTTTATCACTGTGAGCATCGTCCAGATTCATGTTGGAATATACAGCTTTCTCTTTGTTTAGTGTGTTGGAACACTGACCTTCTGGTGTATCATGGACCTTTGCTCCAAAAGCTACATAATTATTTGTGAGTTCTTCTTCATTTTTTTCATTATCTTCATCATCACTCCAAGAGGTGACATATGATCTTCCTTGTTTCTTGCGGGTGTTAGCACATTCGGCTTGAATATGACCAAATCCTTCACATTCTCTGCATTGAATTCGTCCAGCCTGTTTTGGTTCGTTGTTCTGATTTTTCCCAAACTGCATATTTCCTTGTTCAAATCTCAACCCACGATTGTTGTTCGAATCTTGTTGCTTTTGTCTGTTTCCGCCAAACCTCTCCTGGGATTTCTTGTTAACTACCTTCTTTAGCATCTTTGAGAAATTCTTTGTAATAAGTGCCAGTTTTTCAAATTCATCATCACTGTCAGACTCGTGACTCGCCTTGTCTGGAGAAAATTTGAACGCTAAATCCTTGGAGATCCTTTTGGTAGATTGCTGGAATGTCATCTCATAAGTTTGTAGTGAACCCATCAGTTCATCTAGGCTCATGGTGGCTACGTCTCTTGCTTCGTCTATTGCCGCTACTTTCATTGCAAATCTTTTGGGGAGAGATCGCAATGTCTTTTTTACTAACTTAGTTTCTTTGTACACCTTTCCAAGTTGGTAAGCCATGTTGGAGATATCTCTGAGCTTTCCATTGAATATGGCAATGGTGTCATCCTCCTCCATTTTGAGTTCTTCAAACTTGGTAGCCAGCATCTGTAGTTTGGATTCCCGCACTCGAATGGTTCCTTCATGAACGGTCTATAAAATATCCCATGTTTTCTTTGCTTGGTAGCATGTAGATATAAGCTTAAACTGGTTTTCATCAACAGCAGTGAATATTGCATTCAGTGCCTTCAAATTTGCCAGTGATTCTTTAAGATCATCTGGAGTCCATTTAGACTTGTCTTTGAGTTGTTGACTTGACTCCCCTTCCACTGCCTTAGAACTTGTAGCATCTTCTGTAGGATGATTCCATTCATTCTCAACATAAAACCACGCCAGTTCGTCCAGTGAATTGATAAATACCCTCATACGTGCCTTCCAATAGTTCTAATTGTTTCCTTCTAACAGTGGTGGTCGAGAGACTGAAGCTCCTTCTCTTGTCGTCATGGTAAAACCGGATCTCACTTTCCTTGAAACAACCAAGGGAACGATAAGTGACTCGGCTCTGATACCAATTGAAATTTAGTTTTACCACTTTTTCTAGTTTTTACTAGTGTGTTCCAACATGCCTAGTTTAACCAAGTGTAAAAAATGTGAAACGTAAAAGACACACAACTTAGTTACGCAGTTCGGTGTAAACCACCTACATCTGCGGGGCCTGGCCCAGTTCAGAATGAATCCACTAATTAGAAAGATAGCGTACAGAGTACAGTTTACAAAATACTTATCTTTACTAACTATGACGTGTGGACTCTGCTAGCTCCCCTAGCTACCGATCCGCCTTGATCAGACTCCCTCTGACCTCGAACTCCATCGACGCAGGATCTCCTCCTCCCGAGGAATTAAGGTATATGATTCTGAACTTAGTGCGACAGGACAGTGTTGGAACACAGTTTATTGGCTCTTGCAAATTTTGTAAGATCTCAAAATCTGGGTGCAGATTTTGCTCTGTTAAATCCGTAAGTATGCAGCCGTGTTTGTCCCATATTTATATCCACGAATCAGACTTGAATACTCCTTGATTATCTCCACAATATTCCTATTCCAAATCTGATTCTTGAAGCATATCCAAATCCCATAAATAAAGGGATTTACCTTATATCATTCTATCCCATATATTCGAATAAATCTTCTCCATATAAGTAGGGATGTTCCATAAACCAACTATGCTTCACACGCCTGATATATAGCCAAATATACGATTACCATAAATTCTAAAACACTTCAATATTTCGGCTTGAATTCCGTTAAATCCTTTGGCGTAACTGCTGGTCCAGCACCATGTTCCAACATGGTCTGTATATCAGTTCAAAAATAATTCACACAAAATTGCCAATAAAATAATTCCTTGACTTTACATGGTTCATAACCGCCTTTAATTGCTAGTTGAAATCACCTTATTTTGGTCCCTCACTCGAAACTGGACGACCTCTGTCGGCCCTGGTGATTCGTCCCGAATTCGGAACGTAGCTCAGTTCCTCACTCGAAAGTCATAATCGGCTCCCACTGTATGCGTGGTTCCTAAATCAGGTGCTATCTCCAGGTCGCCTCTGTAACTTTAATGGCTCTATTTTCTGTTGGTTAATTTTAGTTCCGAGTTCGTAAACATATTCGGCCCCCATGATTACTGAAGGGTCGATTTAGCTTACAAGTTCAGAATTGTACTCGGCTCCAATGGCTAAAAACATTTTTCATTGCATTTCCCAGCTCAAAATAGGCCTCATTCAACAACCGCAAATGTAACCCAATACACGGAATTGTTCTACGTGCTAACAAAAATCTATAGAAATTGCTAACTAAACAATAATCTATAGATATGAATATAAATCAATCAAATACTATTCCAAACCTTTACATCACACTAATTTATCTAACACTACTGGAAAAAGGTACATACGCAGTGGTATAAATTCATGAATACAGGTATACCAGTGCGTATGTAACCAATTGCACCGGTATTTATAATGTTAACATCAATACCGGTGCAAATAAGTACATACGCACTGGTATCCTGTCAACCGATGTAAAGTTCACTTATTTTTGCACTGGTGTTGGTTCTATTGGTGTACCTATGTCAAATATATTGCACCGGTATTATTCGAATAGGTGTTTGTACTAGTACAATTGCTAGCATGTGCACCGGTACATGATTACCGGTGTGTACTTATTTACCCTTTTCATTAATTTGGCCCGAAGAGGTAAAAATTTTAAACCGGTAATGGGAAATTACCGGTGCAAAAATTTCAAAAAAGCAGGAAAAATTTGCATTTGTACACCGGTTACAATTAGCATCGATGTAGGAAATTAACAAAATACCGGTGCAAAAATAAATTCTTATTCTTGAGTTTTAATGCCAAAACTATTAGTTTTTACGCCGGTATTGTGATTGTACCAGTGCAGGACAGGAAAATATGCTCCTTTTGGCTGAAAATCTACATCGGTAACGGATTTTATCATTGTAAAATGCTTTAAATGCACCGCTAAAGTCTAAGTACCGGTGTAGAAAATAGTATTAAATGCTCACTTACCCCTTTTTTAGCATGTTGAAAATAGAATTTTTGGAAGAAGAGGTTCATTAATGGTGTTTTTTGGTTGATGAAGGCATTTAATTCTCCACAATGAAGCCCCTTGAAAGTACTTTTTTTTAAACTACATTTATGGATATTAAGGATTTCATGTATGGTTTTGGTTAGTAGAGATATTTACATTTTTTTGTTTGATCATTTGATGGTGATTCAGGTAGAATTGTAGATATTAGTTTGTGATTTGTTCTCAAGCTTGTTGTAGTTATAATGCTATGGCTTTTGATTCCTATAGTGTTGGACATGTTAAGAATGTTTTAATTGTAATGTTGGTGTATATTGTACATTTATGATGTTTCATGATTAGGAAGTCATAATGAAAAATTCTATTGTATTAAATGTGTTGAATTTTGATTGTTGGATATTTATTGATATGTAGAGTTGTATCGCGTCATCGAGAGGTGTAAGCATGTGTTTGCCAACATTAATAGGGTGAGCGATGAATATATTATGTTCGTGGATGAGTTCTTGGAGCATGCTTTTAGTCGAGAGAAGCGAATATTGTGTCCCTGTCGTGATTGTGGAAATCAAATTTGTACTGATAAGAAGGACACCCTGAAACTCCATTTGTATAGCGGGGGGTTTGCTAAAGATTATGTTGTGTGGACGTTCATGGGGAATAATCACCATCAGAAGTGAGAGATAGTAGTGAGGGAGAGTGTTTTTGGGATGCTAAGTTGGATGACATGTGTGAGGAGGTTGTTAATGAGTTTAGAGGGAAGCCTGAGGTTTTAGCTAACTTCCTCGGGGAGAAGGATACACCATTGTATCCCGGTTGCAAAAAGAAAGACATGGTTATGTCGTGTTTGATGAAGGTTCTTAAGTTTTTGAATGAAAAGCTTCCACCTGGTAACGGGGTTCCTGATAACCTTTATGAAGCTAAGAGAATTCTGTATTCGATGAGATAAGAGTATGAAAAGATACATGCTTATCCAAACGATTGTGTCCTATATAGGGGTGACCTTAAGGATAAGATTGTTTGTCCAGTATGTAATGTGTCGCTTTATAAGAAGGAGAGAAATGTGGCTATCAGTGGAGAGCATGTTGTGCCGGTGAGGAAGTGGGTGCCCGCCAGATGTATGTGGTATCTTCCCATTATTTCGAGGCTGAGAAGGTTGTTTAAGAATGAAGATTCTGGTTGTTTTTTTTTGTAGTTGAGTGTTAGAGATCTGTTTTTTGTTGTTGTTAATTTAGGAGATTATTTGGTTTAGTTTTATATGATGAGATCCGTTTTTGTTGTTTGGTTTGGAGAAACTTAATTTGTACTAGCTTTTTTATTTTTGGTTAGTTTTTTTATTGAGGAATTCGTAAATCAAAAGCGCCACACTAATTCTCTATTAATATAATTCTTAATTCTCTGTCAATACTCGTATTGTTTAAGGGTATTTAAGGGTAGGTGACTTGGAAAAGTCCCATCCCTGACATGCCTTTTACTGTGGATAAATACCCCCTCTTTCTCTCTCTGAAAGTGAGCTGGGACAGAAGGAGTATTTAAAAACAATTCCTACCTTCTTCAATGGTAAATGTTGCTCTTCGATGTATATATTGACTTTACTTCTTCATCAATGGATTATGAATGGGAGTAAAACCTTAAGAGTTTTTTTTGTTTTTTCTGAATTCAAATAATTGGCCACGTTGTTTTTTTATACGCAGAGTGGGCTCTGAGCTTGGAAACCATCTCCATAAAAACTTTTTCCACCCTCAAACTTGTTCCAAGTTTGGAAGAGGGATCCTGATCGCCTTTCGAGTTCAGAAAGATGATCGTCTTTTCAAAAATGCAGAAGGGAGCCTTTTACGAACTCGGAAGACTAATCGGCCCCTGTTACAAACTCAGAACTAGTGTAAATTAAAGGCGGTTAGACACAACCACCTTTAATTAGGGTTGATTAAATGCGGTTTTAACTAAAATTGCCTTAGATTAACGTCAATTAAAGGAGGATGTGAAAACCACCTTAATATACAAAAATACCGCCTTTAAAATGTATGTGCTGATATGAAACAATGGTTCCAATTTCAGAACCTTTGAACCAAGGTGGTTCCACATTTTCCCCGCTAAACTACCTTTAAAATGCACCTTTAATAGGCTTGTCCCTACTAGTGCATGCAAGATGTTTTCTATAGGTAAAAATTGTACTCAAATGTTAACTATAATAGAGTTCATATCACATTCACTAAAATAGAGAGTGGAGGAAAAACGATTTCACTCTTTATATCGGTAGAGAGAAAGAGTAATTTGGAGAACTGGAATTTTGATGAACCACCAAAAGAATATACCTTTATATGTGTCTTACTTCACTATTCATCACTAAAGTTGATGTTGTTTGAATTGTAACAATTTACAATTATATAAATGTGAAAATTTTCATGTGAGATATCATTACATTCATCATAACACGTATTTTAGAATATCAATTTTATAATTTATTGTTATACATAATTTAAGATATTAAATCATAAAATCGTCTTTGAATGGTGAAAAAGAGAAAGTAAAACACAAGAAAAATGTGCCATTATACCCCCTCAGTACTTTTATAAGTGGAAATATAACTCCTAGCTTTTAGAAAGGGAAAATATACTCCTAGTCTCACCTGAAAATTTTAGTCAAGCAATAAAATGACAGATTTACCCCTTTTCACTACAATACCTTGCCTAGATATAATTTGGAAAAATATGCTTGTATACCCCCCCAGTTATTTGATAAGTGAAAATATAACGCTAATATTTTTTAAGGTGCAAATATACCCTGGTCGTTTTCTAAACATACCAGCACCACCCTACCTCATCCCTTACGTTGTCGTAACTCAACCTTTCCAGCCACCATGGGCATTGAAAGAGTGTCTCTGCTCTTATCTACGTAGCTCAATTATTTGTTCACTCACTGCCCCTCACTATTGAGGTACTTTGCTCACCCACTCACTCGTCATAATAACGATCATATTATTCTCATTTCTCCACACACATTGCTAAGATTCCAAAAATCAAAGTTCACGAAAGAATTTGTTGTTCAAGTTGAGATGATGTGTTATGGATGAAAGAGCAACCGTTTATTGATCGACTTACACTGCTTATTCCTTTCTGCCTTGATTATATCATATTTTAGCGTTATATTTTGCAATGCTATTCCATTGATTTTAGTACGCATCTGTGTATATTTATTTTTGTTGTTTTCTTAGAATATCTAGGTTTTGTTAGGAGACATTATATATGATGCATTGTATCCATTGACACCTCCAGCTATGAATAGTTTGATTACATGTTTATTTTGGAGGTTTAGCTGCGAGGTTTGTGGTGTATTTTTTATCTAATTTTTTTCCTTTGAGGTTAGTTTTTTCCATTAATGGAAACTAGTTAGGAATGCAACGATTGAATACATTTATGATTCCTCAAAATATCATGTTTATTTCCATTATTTGCATTTAATCGTTTGTATTTTGCGTGTGTGGTATTTGGATTATGCTCAAATTTTATGTGCAGCAATATTTGCGAGGAAGGAATTGAGTTTGCCTACATAAATAAGGGTTGATAGTAGTCTTGGGGATATCGACATTTTGTTTACATCTTAGGAGATGATGACGATGATTAAGGAAACAAATAAAATTAGGTGTTTTGGCTGTAGATTACCTTGGGTTAGATGATTAGGTTGGTTAGTTGCTCCTTATTCTGACATAGTATTTATGGGAAATGTTTTTTGTCCAATGTAGTAGATGTATTAGACTCTTCGTATAGTTGTTCTCCTTTCTTTTTTATGGACCAGAAATTACTTATAAAGTATTATGTTTTTGCAAACAATTCATACTTTGAAAAAAGTACTGATCTGACCCCACTTTATAAAATAATTGCAAATATAACCCTGAAATTATTTTTTATGTTCAAATGATGGGCCTCAATTCAGGAGTAAAATATACCAAAATTATATTGAAAATAAAAATTAGGGGTATTTTTATCATTTTCAGTTTTGTCAACGCTAAAATTTGACCTGTGAATGCCGGTCTTCGGCGACAGGGGTAAGATTTAATGAGTCAATGTCGGTCATGGGGTATATTTGCACTTTTGAAAAACTAGGATGTATATTTGCACTAGTTAAAGAACTAGAGGTTATAAAAGCATTTTGTCCAAAACACAATTAGAGGGACGGACAGGAGTATATGATTAAGTTTTATTTATAAAGAAGAAATTTGAATTGAAAAATAACTACTTAATACATTACTAAAAGGGAAAAGTACAAAACTAATCCTATTAAATTTTGAAAGTGCACAGATGACCTTGTAAAACCTAAATGTGCAACTAACCCTAAGTTTTTGTAAAATTGTGCAATTATACCCATTTTGCTCAATTTCAGCATTGACACAAAGAAGTCATTTGTTGACCAAACCTAAAAAGACATAAATACCCCTAGGCTTAAACTGTAAATTTAATGAATATTTTTCCCCTTGACTTCTTCTTCTTCTTAATCTCCAACACATCGTCGCCCGCCTCACATCACTGTGCCACCGCCGCTCACAAGATCATTTGTTTTAAACATCAGAACACCAATTTACAATCAACAAAAGAAGAAGAAAAAACACCATAAATTTGGCACCCAAATCTTTCAATCCTAACCATAGATGAATGCTGCTCCGCCTCCTCCCAACCCTTCCTTCTCCTCTCCCCCACCACCACCATCTCAGCCCAACATGTCGCTGCTCTGCCACCTCAAAACCCTAGCCCACCATCGCCATCTCTGCTCTCCACACTACCCTTCCTCCCCCTCTCCCCCGCCACCATCATCTCATCCCGACCCGCAGTTGCTTCGCCCCCCTGAACCCCTGGCCCACTACCACCATCTTAGCCCTCCACCCAACTCTTCCTCCTTCTCTCCCTCGCCACCACCATCTCAGGCCGACTCGTGTGCTGCTCCCTCCTAAAACCCCAGCCTACCATCACCACCTCAGCCCTTCACCCAACCCTTCCTCCACCTTTCCTCCGCCACCACTACCTCAGCCCGACCCGCCGCCGCTCTCCTCTCCCCCCTACAAAATCTAAAAACCCTGACCACCACCACCATCTAAGCCATCCACCCATCCCGCCACCATCTCCCCTCCTCTGTAAATGAGATTTTTTTTATGATTGATCTAACCGTTAGTCGATTAACAAATGATCTTCTTTATGCATTTATCTTTTGATATATATATATATATAATTATGCTTTTTAAAATATTTCAATGAATAAAAACAAGCATCAAATCATTCGATTGGTTACAATAATTATAAAATGATCTCGTCTAATAATTTGGCAGAATATTATGGCTTGAGATATAAATGTAATTTTCAAATATGTTTAATTGTGGTTTGGGTTTGATTATGAGAGATTATTTAAACATGCAGTCAAAGGTTAATATGTTCGACTAAAAGAAGATTTTTTTTGTGCAATTTAATATGAAACAAATGGAGTACCAAATTTGATACGCTTGACTAAAAGTTGCTATTCCCTTTGTTCCTCTATATACACTGCAAGAAACTGAACTTATTACTTTGCCCTTTTTACCTCAATTTTTTTTTGGCTTAGCTCAAAAAACCTAGGTAGAAAAAAATTGAGGTAAAAAGTTCTTTTACCTCATTTTTTTGAAGTAAAATATATTATTTACCTCGGCTATAAAAAACCGAGGTAAATAATTATTTTTACCTCGGTTGTTATTTGAACTGAAGTAAAAGGTTAAAAACCAAGTAAATAATGTTACCGATGTTCGTGCCACGTCGCATCGATGCATAAAATTGTTGCTGAAATTGCATATTTTGTCGTTGTCACTAACATAGTGTGAGATGGATGACCGATGTCGCATAGAATTAAATATAGAACTTTTTGATGATAAAGTTGAGAAGGATTGACTATGAAAAAAGAAGAGTTTTGTTAAGTTTTGTTATGTTACGATTTGTTATTTTAAAATTTAATAAAGTCCATTTTGTTATGTTACAATTGAAAATAGTTGAATAATTAATAGGGAAAACCACAACCAACATGAAAATATTTTGAATGGTAGGTTGGAAATGTTTTAAAAAATCACGCACAGATCAAATCGCACATATAGTCAATTACAGAATGTTCAAATAAGGTAGTAAAATAATTAGAAAAACATTAATCATGAAAATATCTTTACAAAATAATTAGTACATATAATAGTTCGATATTATTAATAAATGTCTGACTTCCAATATTATAATAGAATTACAAGAAACTCAATCCGCTCGAATTATGATAACCTTGAAGACAATCGGCCCCCCAGCTTCTATGATCTCGAAGAACAAGGTGTTCCCAATGCGCAGGTTGTTACCGGAAAGGAACTCAAAAAAATCCTTCGGGGACAGGGCCTTGATCTTCCCTTGCCCCGAGTAGTTTATGTGCCACTCTTTCCCATAGCACCTTATCATAATGAGGGTCTTTTCATTCGGCAGAAGTGATACAATTTCAATCGAGATGTACTAATAAAAAAAATCATTATGAACAAATATATGCAATTATAAACAATTAGTATTAACTAAAAATTAAATAATTTCATGATTTTAATTATTTTCAAGTTTTAGTCCTTACCAAAGTTAGGTTTTTCTCAAAGTTTTACTGCTTGAAAGTGCTGTGAGGCCATTGTATGGTCTTCAATGTTGATCACAACCGATTTAGGGTTTCTCCTTTGTGCAGAGAATTGTATAATTAATACAAATAAAAATTAATTTAGATAGAGTGTGCATATGTATTAGTAAATATATTATGTAAAATGGTAAAATACCTGGAAAAATGGGCGCCTAGAGGATCCTTCACCAGCTATTGGTCATGTACATGAAGTGAACAGTATGTATATGGTAAACTATCCTTATAAGAACAATGTGCAATGTTGAGAATGTGTCGCATGAACATATCGGTCAGAACCAGTGGTAGCGTTGCCATGTATAAGCAATGTCATCGGTGAGTCGAGAAGACCGATATCATGACCGACGATGAAACGAGGTCACAAAAATAAACATTAAGTTAAGTAAAATGCCTACATGCGACGTCTCTAAGACATATGTAATATCGATGTATACATTGATACAACTGCGACGACTTATGCAATAACTTGAAATAAGAATGTGTGACGTCGCATGCATAAATCAAATGACGTGCGACTAGAGACTAACTTTGCATGCGTCAAAGCCAGTAACAGGAAAAAACACAGAAACCCAGCAAAAAAACATGCATTAAGGAGACAAAATTACACAAAACGTCCTAAAACAAACAAGAACATAATACACAGGTTCACATGTAAGAAACTTCTCACTCTAACAAATCTGAGTAAGAACTAGAAAACCAAAAATACAACTCACACAAAAAGCATAGATTAATTAAACAAGGTGAAGTAACAATTACAAAAACTGAGGCACTACAAGAGTGGAAATTCATACATTTGTCAAAGAAGAAGAGGAAAGGGGCGGAGAGACTCTTGGTATTCACGGGAAACTTGGAAATGAAGAGCTTAAACTGATTCTGGAGGACCATTTGTTTATAGCCATTTTCAAAAGACGTTGTTTTGGGACCTTGTGTTATCCGCCGCAATTAGTGAGACTTCATACTGATAATGCAGTAGTTGATAGACGATCGACTTTATAGTGATGTTGCATTATTATAGACGGGCTCCATATATAAAGCCATTGTGAAATCAGCTCGGCTAGTGCGATGTCGCAGTATAACCCCTTTGACATAATAGCTGCCATATGACTGACATTGGCAAGTGTGATTACATGCATCACCATTTCAGCCCACTAGCATATCAAATGAGCCCGCATTTGACCAAAAAATATATAATTTACCTTAATAACGCTCTATAGTACTCCCTCTGTCCCAGCTATTTCTACAAATTTTGACTTTTTCAAATTGACCGGCACTAATTTTGACCAGTAATATCTTTAATTATGCATATTTAAAAATGATGAAAAAATAATATTATAAAAATAGATGTTAACACGATTCTAATGATATCATATATGATAATATATTATTTTATACATTGCTTGAAATTTACTTTTCTAAGCAACAAAGTTTGACTAAATGAACAGTGACAAGTGCAAAAATAGCTGGGACGGAGGGAGTATATTAGAAATAGTTTTTGAATTTTATAATTGTCCATGAACTTGATTAATGTCTATTTTGATCAGAATTGATTTTACCTCCATGGGTCAATTTTTTAATTTTTGCACTTAGGTCTTCCACAAATGTGGGAGAAGTGAAAATGCAAATTTGGAGATACCCTAATCTAATTCACAATGTTATGACCAAGATGTTTTGATTTAGGCATGACCAGATGAATGGAACGGGGTGATCGTCTGTCATTTGTATTAGTATTTCCATTAATGCCCTTAGGATAAGCGTTATGGGAACGATAATTTCCACCACATATAATCAAATGAATTTCTTATTCTTGTTTTTTATGAAAATAAAATATTATTTGATCACGTCCATCAAATTTTAGAAAGCGCTAGTACGTGGTCTAGAGTAAATTATAGATGGTTACCTATAAGTATACAAGGGGTTAGTTGGAAGAACTTGTGGAAAACTATGTGGAATAAGAGCAGTTTCTTATTTGTTACTTTCAGTTATTATAAGTTTGAGTAAATATGACAACGTTCATTTTTCAGATGATCAGAATTGAGTTTGGGACCACCGGTGAACTTTAAATATTTACACTTTAGGTCCCTCCAAGAAAGTGGTAGAAGCGACGTCAGAGGTATGTCGCCAAATTCGGATCCACAACTGAACAATTGTCGACGTCGGTCATAATGAAATTTCCAACAGGAAACAAAATTTTAAGGCAAAAATTTGAAGCAAAATTCCCAACCCCTCCCCCCCACACACACACAAACACAAATTTCAAGTCATTAATACCAGCACCACTAACCATTTCTCATCTATAACACACTTTCTCCAAACCCTAGCTACAACACACCATCATCTCCATCCACACCTTTAATACAACAATTCAAGAGCTCAATCAATTTGTTTATCACAAATATGAACAAGTGCCCAATGTTGGAGTACCTCTGGGTTCAAATTAGTTGACGTAGTTTTCCATACATTCAATGTTAATTTAGCAATTTAATTACCATGCCTTCTACATGTAATTTTTCTCATAGATCAAAAGCTTGTATATTTCATGATGTATAATGATTGTGTTACATCTTATATAGTGTATATGGATTTTGCTTCCACAGATGATGTCATGTTTGTAGGGAATGAGAAAACATGCTTAGATTAGGGCTGATTGTGTACAATAATTACGTATTCGTATGAACACGATATGAATGTGCGATGCCAGTCACTGTTAGTCGACCTTTGCTATTGTAAATCCAAATTTAGACTAACGATGCACATGTCAATAAAAAGCATGACATTTCTTGAATGTGCGACTTTGCACTTAGGCTAGCCTTAACGACATCAATTGCTATAATATGCGACGTCACTTCTACCAATATCCGTTCCTTTTCGAAGTTGACATTCACGTCGTTTAAGTATGACTATATTTTGTGTATTTTAAATTTGGGTCTTCCCTATTCTAACTTAAATTTTGTTTGTTTTGTATTCGGTGTAATTGGACAACGAGAGCTATGGATGGACTGTAGCTGGATGACTTGTCATTTCATTACTCGCCCTGACCGTGTTTATGTCTTACAACGTAGACAATATGAGGTTCAATACCTTTACTATTTAAATTTATGAGCAACCTTATGTATTATTATATATTGTAACATGTATTCGTGATATATGTTATAACTAGTTTTGTGGATTTTAACATGTCATTGTTAATTTTCCCATATGAATTTAATGATAATTAACTATTGTATGATGTTTAACCATTTATAGAGTAATCAAATGCAAAATAAGATGCAATGAATATCGACAAACGACTGTTTTTCATCAAATATTAAATATTTTATTATTTAACCAAAACGTCTCTCCACGACTGATCCCCTCTGTGGCACTTACTGGTACTCATGCGACACAAATGCGACGTCGCATATAGAACCGGCATGTAATTTTTTTGCGACATCGATGATTCAAAATGACATCGTATTGTTCATCGTTCCCCATCAACATGCACACGGCATCTGTGCACCGCATTTTCAATGTCGTAGTTCTTTAGAACGACGTCGACTGGAACAACGTCGCAGACTTTTCTCTCACATCGCATGTCTTGTTGGTATGGTTGGCGTCGTTCATCTTATATCCTGACGTCGATCTAAACAACGTCGCAAATATTGTATCCTATCATCGACCTTAGTACTAAAAGTGACGTCGCACATAAAATCTGCCGACATCGGTCCAAAATTGAGGTAAAAAGTACTGTTTACCTCTGTTTTGAACCGAGTTAAAAATACAACTTTTTACTTCACCCACATTTACCTCGGCTTTTTGTGGGTAAAAAACCAAGGTAAAAAACCTGAAAAACTTAGGTAAAGGTGTTGTCTGTTGTAGTGATATGGCACCATAGGTTTTTTTTATAAAAAAAATCAATCATTCTAAGATGGTGGAAAAAACGCCCAGCAACGATTACAATAAGTGGAACTGACATCCAACCTAAATAGCCTCTAGCAATAACCAACATATTGCAATGATATTCAAATTTCATGTCAACTAGACTGATCGTCTGTACTATTACAGATAAGAGATCAAATAAAAACTATAACATTGCCCTCAGGGATATTAACTCGCTTCTGCAAAAATCATGACCATTTGACGAATAGGAGCATATCATCATTAATATCCCTACGCCAAACAGGGATCTACAATAGTTGTAACATCACTTGATCTTGATCCAAGATACTATCTATATTGTCCAAACTGTAAACACCTTGAAAAAACATAGCGAGAATGGAACTCCTAATATAGAAACACAAACGAAATCACGAACACACGATATGTAAAATCAGATCGGACAAAATACATCGACATAAATAATTAGATTAAATAATTCTCATGGACACATCAATATAATCTATCGTATTGAAGAACAATACTAATGTATGAAAATAAATCCATACATATTTAATAACATAAACAATAAAAGTATATCAATTGAAAAAACTATTGTTTCTTCATCTCCCCATAATGGGAGAAGGAGAAAAGAAGATGGGGAAAAAAACCTCGGAGGAAGAAGAAGCGGCTGCCTTAGGATTTAGTGCATATATAGCATCATAAGTTTATGTGCTTAGATTTGGATGGATGTAATAAGTATGATAAAATTGAATTATAAAGTAAAAAAATAATAATAAGTAAGTTTCGACAATATATGATGTATCCGAAGTTTGAGGGATTTAGATGATAATTTAGCAAAATATATGGTGCAGCGAAAATTGGGTGACAGATACAGAATCAATGGTACGATGGAGAGATCTACGAATGTCCCTACAGAAATCTAGTGGCTTAACAAATGAAACAAAAACTAAATGATCAAAGTTTTCGTACATACTACCCCAGTTAGTAATTACGGGGCCACCCGACGTACACCATAAAACATCATCATCATATTCGCCATTCATTTCTAGTCTGTACCACAACCATAGATTCTTAATCCTCCCTTCTTTTTATTAATAGTAACATTATAGATTTTTGTGTTTGAAATAGGTGAAGAAAAATAGTGGATAAAATTAAATATAGAAAGTAAAATATAGAACGAGTAGATAAAATTGAATGAACCTTATCAAAAATGAAAAGTATTTCAATATAAAATAAACAACTCAAAACGAAAAGCGTATCAATAATAGAGAAACAGAGGGTATACTCCCTCTGTTCAAGCATATTTTCCTTTTTTAATTATTTCATTTATATTAGTACTCCTTCCATTTGTTATGTTTAATACACGTAATATTTTTGTATATTTTATTAAGATTGACACGTTTTTTTTATAAAAAAAGTGAATCATTTTCAACCACTCATTAAACATTTTACTCTCTTCGCTCATTCTTTCCACACAATTCAACTTGCAAAAATAACATCTAACTCTATGATGTCAAACATAACAAAACGAAGGAAGTGTAATCACTTTTTCAGATGAGAACTTACAATCAACTTATCCCTTGTCTTTAATGAGAGCAATTGTCAAATTTTCCATGTAAATGAAAGCACTTGGATCATTCACTACGTGCAAGTTCTTGAAGAAACTCTTATCCTTGCAGATGTGGCTAGTGACACCCAAATCAATCCACCAACCAAAGTTTTCATCACAATGTTAGTTTCAAAAATCATGTCTGTAAGAAATTTTTCTTCATTAACTCCATGTGAAGCGTTATGACCTTTCTTCCTAAGAAATATACATTCATACTTGTAGCGTCCACCTTTTTGCAATGGTAGTGTTTTTCTTTCTTCTTGCTATTTGGATAGTTCCCATGACCATCGTCATAAAGCATTTTCTTTGACTTGCTACTTTGATCTTCTTGAATCACATTTATTTTTGTGAATGAATCATTTCCTTCGTAGTACTCTTTCATTTGAGGATTTTCCTGCATTCTCAACTCTTCCCCAACACAAAGATAATTTGACAAACCCTCGAGAGAGAGATCTCTTCCTTTTTATGTTTGAGGTATCTCTTGAAGTCTTTCCAAGAATGGGGTAACTTATCAATCAATGCACCAACAATAATAGACTCATCTATAGGAAGATTGTGTTGAGTGAAGTGATTCAACATTCGTTGAATTACAACAAATTGTTCCATGACGGGTTTGTCGTCTAGCATCTAGTAGTTATAGAAAGAAGAGACATGGAATTTCTTACTTGTAGAATCTTCAGTCATATACCTTGCCTTCAATTTGACCCAAAATTCCTGTCCGGTGAGCATTGTGTGCTATACATAAAAGAGATTGTCTCCCATTCCATTTGGAATGTGTCCTCTATAGATATTGTCATTATTCTCCTATTTTTGCTTCTGACGAAGATCCTCCAATGTTTCTTCTTTTGAATTGACACTTAGTTTGGTCGTAGTGAGAACATAGGACATCTTCAGGGCCGCTAATAGAAAATATACTCTCTTCTTCAAACAAATGAAGTTCCCACTATCAAACCTATCAAGATTAACAATGTTTGTTGCTAGATCCTTCAACTTACTTGCCATTTTGGTTTTTTTTAAAGTTTAATTCCTTAAGAACATTGGGTATTATGGTTCAATACAAAAGCAAGTAGATGGAAAGTATATGTGAATGAAAATGAATTGTATAAATATAAAATGAAACCTTCAAGTCGTGTATAACATTTTCCTTAAGGGTTATTTGTTCCCTTTTGTGTGCATATGATACATAACAAATATCCTTTAAGATATGATGAATTTTTATTGACAAAAGTTTCCACTAACTGTTTCAACACCGAAAGAATAAAAATAAGAACATGATTTTTTTTTAAATGGATGGTTTTATCATGCAACCATACTACATCATTCTAACCTCTGTTTATCGAGCTCAGTGACCTTCCCACTGGACACAATATTTGACAATGAGGAGTCGTGTGTTTTGAAAATGAACCCTTTAAAAATACTTGTATGATTGATCACATTTAGGGATGGCAAATGGGCGGATGAGTCAAATATGAGTTGGGTAATATGTGTATGACTCATTGATATCGATTTATGACGAATAAAAAAAAATTGGTCGAGTTGAAACTCGCTCAACCGCGGGTCAAAAATCATTCAACTCACAAGTCAAATGGTTAAATCCACGGATTTCAACCCATATATGAACCCATATGGGTTTATATACTAACTCATATGGGTAAAAGTCGTGGGTTTCAACCCATATATGACCTATATGTGTTTATATACCAACTCATATGGGTAAAAGTCGCGGGTTTCAACCCATATATTGACCATATGGGTTTATGTACAAACTCATATGGGTAAATCCGTGATTTTCAACCCATATATTGACCTATATGGGTTTGCATACAAACTTATATGTGTAAACCCACTGGTTTTAACCAAATATTGACTCGTGTGAGTTTATATACAAACTCATATGGGTAAACCCGCATATTTCAGCTCATATATTGACCTGTGTGAGTTTATATAAAAAACCATATGGGTAAATCCACGGGTTTTAGCTCATATATTGACCCATGTGAGTTTATATACAAACTCATATAGGTAAACCCGCATGTTTCAACTCATATATTGACCCGTGTGAGTTTATATAAAATCCATATAGGTAAACTTGCGAGTTTCAACTCATAAATTGACCCATATGAGTTTATATACAAACTCATATGGGTAAACCCACGGGTTTCAACCTATATATTGACGCATACTCTCTTTGTCCCACCATTAATAGCTTAATTGCCTTTTGAGGAGTCCAACCTTTTCAACTTTGACCGTAAATATCTATAGTTGTCTATAATAATGCTGCATAAAAAATTGATATTTAAAAAATAAATGTTAAGATGAATCTAACAATATCTCACGTGATATTGTTATTATATATAGATTAATTTATATTTACGGCCAAAGTTGGCAACGTTTGACCCCCCAAAAAGCAATTAAGCAATTAATGGTGGGATGGAGAAAGTATGAATTTATACAAACCCACATGGGAAAATTCATGGGTTTCAACCCATATGAGTAAACTCGATGTCAACCCGCAAACCCAATCTGCTCAACCTATATTTTTCAATTACACATTTGACTCATTATTCATTTAACTCATTACTCATTTTACTTATATTCATTCATGTTTAAAAATAGTTAACCCACTTAACATGCAGATTGTAAATTTATTTTGACACCCCTAATCACGTCTCTTCTGAATCTTGACTTGTACTTTTTCAATTATAAAAATACCAACACATATAAAACACAAGAGCAAGAAAAATGTGCAGTTGCTAAATTAGTTGCAAGTTGGCGATACCATTAGGTAGGGCGTGGGTTAGTTGAATTAGGGTGGGATACTTGGCCCGTCGAAATGATGTTTATGAAAGTGAGTCCACATGATCAGCCAATTGGTTAGACCTTTGGTTTTAATTCTGTTCATGTGGATTTGACTTTTGTCGGCTGCAGAGTGAAAATTTCTTCAAATGGAGAGTTCTTTGTGGTCAACGAGTACAGTAGTGAATCAAGGATCTGACTTGGGTGTCTGCTATGATTTATCTCTTCAGTGATAATTGTAGTGTTAGTGCAGCCGGGGCCGTGAGTGCGAGGGTATCGTCATTTTATAAAAGTGAGTCTAGTAACGGAGCCGAAGCAGCAAATGCCCTCAATGCCAAAAGTTAGTGGTATGTCAGTGTCATCTTCTAATTATTCAGCGTTATAAACGTGTGAATGATCTCCAACTTGATGAGAAGAGATTCACTAGTTCCAATCCTTAAAACTTCAGTACACTAGCGTGCAAGCTAAATGTGCACTGCATAGTAGCAGCCGATTACTTTATCCATGTGATCAGCTCTTGGCTAGTTAACTTAAATGGAATCCATGACCGGGTTAAGATAGTATGAAAATTCTGATTAGTGTAATATATAAATCAAACTTCAATTTTACTTTTAATGTTTTAATTATTAATGTTATAAAAAGTGCGGAACACACTCTCTCCACTAAACCTAGCTGCAGCCCCCGCTCTCCAGTCTTGCCCCACTCCTTCTTCTTCAATCTTTTTTCTCCATCTTCCCATTAGGGGAGATGAGGAACAACAGATTTTTTCAGTTTATATTTTTATTATTCAATAAGTTTAAGATTTGTCTCCACACATTAGTTTTGTTGTTCGACCTAATTGATTAGATCGATGTGTTTATAATGATAATTTGATTTAGTTGTTCACGTTGATGTATTGTTCTCGATCAGTTTGTTCAGATCATGTGTTCGTAATTTTATTTGTGGTTTTATTTTTTGGATTTTCATTAATTTGGATTCATCAAATCTGTATTTTTCAAGTTGTTTACCGTTTGAACAATATATATTGTGGTTGAATCAAGTGGCATTGCAGTTGTAGAAAATCCATGTTTGACGTAGTGATATTGATGTGTGATATGCTCCTCTCTGCCCAGTGGTCATAATTTTTCCGGGAAGCAAGTTAATATCCCCGGGGGCGATGTTACAGTTTTAATTAAATCTCTGATGTGTAATAGTACAGATGATCCGTCTGGTTGACATGTTATTTGGATATCCTTGCAATATGTTAGCTATTGCTAGAGGCTAGTTAAGTTGGATGTCAATTCTGCCCATTGTAATCGCAGCTGGCCATTTTTCCCAGCTAATGATACTCTTATGAAGTTGGAGTCGGGTCGCAGCCCAACTCATTAAATAACATCTTTGGGATGGCTTAGCTCAATAGTGTTTAGTCATGTAGGGGTCAATATTGTCATTATTACATATTAGCGTTTAAGCACTTTAAATGTGAAGATATGTCTTTCCTTTTCGATTCATTCACTGTTATTCCTTATTTATGGATGTTGGTGACTTTACCATCAGGGGGTTTTCCCCCCAGAGCATCTATATGGGTTTTGTCTTGCAGGTCATAGCGTTAGGAGAAGGAAACACAGTCAAATTGGGATCTGGATCCATCAAGTTGGCACGCCCGATGGGACCCGATGAAGTTAAAATCGAGATCCCTAGTATTGTGGATTCTTCTTCTCCCGATGCCTCCACCTCAACAATATGGTTCTGTTGTTTGGAAGTTTGAATCTTTAGAAAGTTGGGATATTTGGGAAGTTGAAGCCAGCCTTTATTAACCGAAAAGCTGTGTGGAATTCTTTGTTATTATTCTGGGATTTAACTCGGCCGTGAAGGGTAATTATTTTTGGGATTCTCGCTCCACATAGGTTATTTCCCCTTGATAAGGTCTGTCGAACTTGTTCTCGCCGAGAGCTCTTCGTAGTCATTGAGCCGCAACCTTACGCTTTGTTTCCTCCGGACCTCCGGTTCCCGTTAAACTCGTTGTTGTTTCATGTTCGAAAATGCCCCCAACAGTACGTCTTTTCATCGAAGCATTATTGAAAAGCTTCCATCGATGGTCTCGGCCGTTAAGACCTTTTCCGTCAAAGGCTCTTGGAGTCGGTTCTGAGGCCTTCGAGCGCTGAAGTTGAAGCCATGCCGCTGCTGATTGTCTTCGATCCCACCATCGATACCTTCGAACGTCGAGGCCTCTCGACTTTTTCGTCGGGTCATCCTCAACTTACCGCTGAATTCCCTTGAGCTAGTCAAAAGTTTCGAAAGTTTCCGTCGACCGATTGTCCTTCGATGAATCTGTGGTCCATCGAGAAGAGTTCCTCCTTCGAAGATGTTCCTCGAAACTGAGCCCGAGAGCTCGCCAAAGCTATCGAAGTTCGATTTCCCACTCCTCAATGACACTTCCACACATCGAGCTTCAGAGCTCCTCATTGAGAGCTCTTCGCCAAGAATCTCATCGAAGCTCGCCGTTGAATGCATCAAAGCTCATCGCTAATGTTTCCATCGTCGCTACCATTGTTATCTCTTAAATCCAGCCCTAATCCAGTGATCCCTCAAGTCTAGCCATTGTTGACCATTTTCGAACCTCGAACCATACATGCCACCATCGAAACCTACAACTTCGAAGAACTCAAAGTCTACATGCGACCATCGAAGCAGTTGACCCTCGAACGTTCCGTCAGTCCCTCGAATGTTCTAACGACCTTAATGTAGCTATTGCTCTCATGGCGCTTCGCCTCTTCGAGAGTAACTCCAGAAGCCAAATAATGTATTCTTAATAATAGTATGCACCCCATCTTACTTCAGAAGGTTACACAAACATTTCTTTACTATCAAGAGAAGTCTCAAGCTCTCATGATTAAAAAATGACGTCGACCCTCAATGCCATCGGTGACCATGTCGACCCTCCTCAATGCTAGAGGTTCTCGAAGTTGTTGGATAGAAGCCATCTTCAACCTCGATCCCTCAATTCCTCGTTCAGTATCTCGAAAGAGCTCTCAGAGCATAAGAAAAAGCTTTGGGGAAAAAGAAGAAGAAAAAAGGCGCAGCTTTTCCTTCGTTCTTCGGAGGCAGATCTCTTCAATTTCATTCTCTTTCCACCGATGGATCATGATTAAACGGATTCTCCGATGGATTCTGCACACAATCATGTGAAATTTGTGAAAGGATTTTGATCTTATTTTCATCTTGGAGTTATGGTTTAATACGAGAGTTCACAGAGTTGTTACAGATCTTGATCGGTTTGGCAGAATTAACACTACGGTTTGAAATCATAATTCTGGGGTTGCAAATCTCGTGGGCATTGATCTTGACTATATCCGATCTTGCATAGGTTTTGGAGGTTGTTTTCTCTTGGCCAGAGTTGAGAGTGGTGAAGAATCAAACAAAAAATCCAATCTTCTTTGAGTTTTTGATTTTCCGCAACTGTATAAAAATGTTTGATTAAATTTTCAGCACAAATTTAATCAAATCCTAGTGTTCTTGATGGGACTTCTTGAAGAGGAGGTGTGGCATTAAAAATCTCTGTCCATAGGGTTTGAATTTCCTTGCGGTTTGCGGCACTTGGTGGACACACGACAGCTATTCAGGTTTTCTGTAAAACTTTACTAAACCGTTATTTTCTAGCAATTTTGCTAGAATTTAGTGAGGCTTAAGTATAAGTTTTGTTTGTGTGGATTTTTTGTGTGTGGCGTGGGGAGATACGTTAGTCTCCCTATGTGCATCTGATACATTAGTCGGATTGTTTCTTTTATGTTTCCTGTTTATTATTTGTTCATCATTATGGACGTGAATGGTGCATCATCTTCGGCTTCCATGAATCAGAATAAAAACTTAAACAATAGGAAGAAAAAGGTTGTAGTTCAGGTTCAGGCCGAGGGTTTAGATAATGGCCGAGTGCAGCACAACCCAAAACTACAGCCTAGATACTGGAACGATCCATTATTGGAGAGAAGGAGACAGTGGGATGATCCGGATATACACATGGAAAAATCCAATATTGAAACTGTTGAAAACAGTGGAGATATCATTGATTTTGTTCTTACAGAAGAGGAGATCAATAAGGCCTATTACAAGCCATTTTATGGTTTTTTAGGGGTATTCCCAGGTTTCTTTCCGGGGATGTATTCCATTCGGACACTTCTAGTGGCTAAATTGAATGTCGCTTGCACAGTTCAGTTGAAGTTAAACGGCTATGTCATGTTCAAATTTAACAGTGCAGAGGATAGAGATGCAGTGACGAATGGTCCTGATCACTATCTACATGGCAAGAAGCTGTTCATAATGGAGATAGCTGAGACAGGAAAGTATGATATGAAAATCCAGGCAATTAAGCCAATATGGACACGGATGGAGCATTTACCAAAGAGCTATTGGCACAAAAAGGCGTTAGAAAAGATAGCAACCTCCATTGGAGAGCCTATTCTCATGGACAATGGCACTTTGGAATTAAGAGGGTACTATGCCCACCTCTTAATTTGGATAGATACATCTACGGAGCTGAGGGAGAAGGTAAATTTTTGAGTACCAAGTGGAGCTGTCCACACTCAAAGAATAATCTATGATTATTGTCGACCCCGGTGTCCGAACTGTGGTGAAAACACTCATCTAATAGAAGGGTGTGAAGCATTCTGTAGAAATAGAGAGGATGAAGGAGAAACTCATGCGAGATTAAATGCAAAACATGGTGGGGGAGGCACGGGGAAATAACAAGCAAAAAATCTGAAGTAAGAGTCAGGTTTGGGTGATGAAAATGCATGATCAAACTTAGGAGATGGTCCAAGCTCATAATCGGTTCAAGTTGGTGTTGAAACAAATATTGATGATAAATCCTCAGATAATGACAGAGCAGAAAAAACAAGAAAGGGGAAACACATCCTAACCACGGAGGAAGTGGATAAAAATGAAGGTTCAAAGGGAGTAAATATTGAGGCTAAATATGTGATATATACGGTAGTCCGTGGCGCTGGGCAGCTGATGGGCGTCGCAAACAATGACGCTAGGCAGCATGCAAGCTCGGTAAACCGTGGCACAAATAGGAAGCCAGAAGTGGAAAATCAAGGCGCTGGGCAGGAACACAGTGCTGGACTTGACGAGATCAGGAGCCGTCAGGAACCATGTTGTGGGCGTAGCGCTGACCATAGCTCCAGCGCTAGGAAAAACCATGGCACAGAATCTGCTGACAGTGCCCGTAAGAAAAAATGTGGCGTAGTTGAAAATATCATGGAAGAGCCAGCATTTGGAGATGATGACCATCCTATCTCCGGAGCTGGGAAATTGCCCACCCAAATGATCCATCCAGATGCTAGGGGCTCCAAAATCCCACTGTTGAATAGAAGTAAAAGTAGACCTCTGCCTGGCTCAGGTGCCACCACTAGAGCTCGAAGTAAAAGTCGTTCATGTATTCTTGGTCCGGGAAGTACTGTTTAGAATCAACGAATACTAAGTTCCAGAAGAAGTAACTCGGATAGTTCAAGCAGCATATCTGATGATGGCGACGGCTTGAAGCCAAAAGGGACCTTTGTCCCTCAATGAATACAACTTCAATCAACGTCAGGGGTTTGTCAGCCCCTGTAAGAAGGAGATGGGTTAAACGGATCATCTCCGAACATAATGTAGGCATTTGTTGGAAACGAAATTAGAAGAAAAAGCTTTGAGTATTTTCTTGAAGAGTTTCAAGGGATGGAAGCATACTCATAGTTTTGAGTTATGTCGAATTCAAGAATACTTATCATATGGGATCCAAAAGGTTATATGGTTGATGTACTTGGGAAGATGCCGCGGTGTATTCATCTAAAGGTGCTCAACCTATCGACAGGTGTGGAGGTTTTATGCACTTTTGTTTATGGCTATAGTGAAAGTAAGGCATCACGTCAACCACTATGGGCTGAATTTAAGTCATTTGGCATGAATTTGAGCACTCCTTGGATGGTCCTTTGTGATTTTAATGAAATTTTAAGTATCAATGATCATCATGGTTCCACTGTTCCAAAATTGTACCCAATGAGGAAGTTTCAAGATGCCTGTACGAAATGCGTGTTGAGAGATGCACCTTCTATTGGAGAGCATTTGACCTGGCATAATACAGATTGGATAACATGGAGGAAATTAGATCGTGTATTACTGAACCACGGCTAGGATGCAGATGCCTATCGTACAACTTTTTTGCCTATGTCTGTTCAATCTGATCACAGTCCAATGGTTATTAGTTTGGTGTGGGAAATTGATGGCAAGCAAAGACCTTTCCTGTTTCAAAATATGTTGTTAAATAACCCAAACTGCAAGCAAAAAGTGGATGATTTCTGGTAGCCGCAGGTTGAAGGTACAATGCAGTATTCAGTTTGTAGAAAGCTATCAAGGTGAAAATGACCTTTGAAAGAGTTGGGAAAAAATATTATAACCACATATTGGAAAAGGCAAAGAGGGCTGATAAGGAATACAACGATGCATTTAGCAATTTTGATGCACTGAATGCCTCAGTCCGGGGTATTGAAGAGTTGGGAAAGTTGAAGAAGAAGGCAATATTCTACTAATTAGCCGAATCATCTTTTCTCTCTTAGAAAGGCAAGATTAATCATATCACTATGGCGGACAAGGGATTATCATATTTTCATCAGATGGTTTCGGAAAGAAAGGGTGGAGGTATACCGGATATTGTTGATGGAGGCAACCGTATTGTAGCTTCCAATGTGCGAAAGGGTGATCTATTTGCGGATTTCTACAAGGGTCTCTTTGGAAAGGCTCGGGAAAGGGTCTCTATTGATTGAGAGGTAATCTGTTTGGGCCCTACATTGACATGTATGGATAGGGCATTCTTGAATTAGGATATTGCAAGTAATGAAGTAAAATTGGCACTATTCGCAATGAATGATGACAAGGCACCAGGTACAGATGGGTACACTGCAGGGTACTTTAAAAATCAGCGGGATACTGTAGGAACGTAAATAGCAAGAGCGGTTCTAGAATTCTTTGAGGCGGGTAACATATTGGCACAGCTAAATCACACATCGGTGGCACTAATACCGAAGAAAATAGACAATCTCAAAGTGGGTGATTTTAGACCAACAGCGTGCTACAATGTGGTCTACAAGATCAGCACAAAAATTGTTGCCGATAGACTGGAAGGTATATTACCCGGGATAATTGATTCGTGCCAAGATGCCTTCGTGAAGGGCAAGAACTTAACATATAATGTCATGCTGGCACAAGAATTTGTACGCGGGTATGGGAGAGTGAGAAATTTGCCAAGGTGTATGAACATGGTGGATTAGCAAAAAGCCTTTGATACAATGTCTTGGGATTTCCTGGAAGAAGTTTTACTTGGATTGGGTTTTTCGGAAAGATTGAAGGACAGGATTATGTCGTGCATGAGAACTTCCTCTTTCTCGATTGCAGTGAATGGCAAACTGTACGATCACTTTAAGGTCAAAGGGGTATAAGGCAGGGAGATCCCTTGTCCCCATCCTCTTTGTGATTTGTATAGAATATTTCTTGAGATTACTAAAGAAGAGGACCGAGTCTAGGCATTTCACCTACCATCTGAGACGTGATGTGCTCAAAATTACCTTCTTGGCATTTGCAGACGATCTTATGCTCTTCTCTAAGGCCAACACGGGTTTAGTCCATATACTCATGAACGCCTTGAATGATTTTGAAAGCACATTTGGACTTGCTATCAATGCGGCAAAGTCCAAATTCTATGGGGTTGGATTAAAAGACGACCTAAGTTTTACCAGTATTTCATGGGCCACATTCCTGGTAAGATATTTAGGGGTTTAACTTGATTCCATCAAGTTGAAGGTGACCCAATTTGGAACACTGCTTGGAAAGGTGGATTAAGAGATTGCTAAATAGAAAGGCCATACTTTATCTTATGCTGGTAAACTGGAGTTCGTTAAGTCCATTATGATTGGTATTGTAGGGTTTTGGATTCAAAATTTTGTTAAACAACCTACGGTTATGAATGCATTGGAATAGAAGTGTAAGCACTTCTCATGGGGAGGAAAGTATAAGAGCCAGGTATCGTGGAAGAAAATTTGCACTCCAAAGTCAATTGGATGTCTCGCCCTAAGGGACTTTGCTACCTGGAATCGATATTTAATGACACAGAAGTTATGGGACATCCACACAAAGAAAGATAACTTGTGGCTTAAATGGATTCATTTGTTACATGCAAGATGACGGACTTTGGGGGATCAATCATAGGCTTCAAAACGGAAGACTGGGCGAAAGATATTCAAGTTATTTTGGAGATTTATGCAAGTTTCAGGATGAATTGAGGAGTATTTTTAACTGAAATTTCCTGGATATGAGAAACTCTCTTAGCACTTAAGCAAACTCGTTAAAGTTCACTAGTATGGCATACTATTTTATGCATAAAAAAATATAGGGCACGAGAGAGGGTTTTCAACACCATTTGGCGTGGCTTTATCCTCCCAAAATTCTCCTTTATTGCATGGCTGGAAACAATAGGGAAATTACACACTAAAGACAAACACCGTGCTGAAGAGGATGATATCACAGACAGGGTTTGTTCCCTGTGCCATTTAGAAGTGGAAACCAATGACCACTTGTTTTTTAGATGTGAATTTTCAAAAGAAATATGGGGACGAGTGAGGAACTAGATGGGATTAAGGCGAAGAAAAAAAAACAATAACAAGCTCGGAGATTTGGGTGAAGAGACAAGTGAAGGGTTCAAAACTGCGAAAAAATCTTGGCCCTCTAGCTTTGATAACTACAATTTATTGTATCTAGAGAGAAAGGAACAATGTAGTAATAGACGGTATTTAACCAAGTTCGGCAAGGGTATACAAGCTTATCATAAAGGATTGCTATATGGTCCTTAACCGTCTCTTCCCAGATGAACATTTGTATTAGAGAGTTGGAGGCTGGAGGCTGGCCATGGACGCTAAGTGCTAAGCACTGGTTGTTGGCGCCATGAAATTGGTGTTGTGTGCTGGAATGTTGGAACTAGCATTGGCTCTATGCACGGGAAGTCAGTCGCTAGAAGTGTGGCACTGGGCATTGGGAATTTAGCACTGGGCACTAGAAATTATGGGCGCCAGTCACTGGAGTTTAGAGCTGGAGTTTTGCCACTGGGAGATGACACTATACACTGGCCCCTGACGTTATGCACTGGCGCCAAACGCTGAATAATGGACCTGGGCATCAGACACTGACGCCATTCTCTGGGCACCAGATGCTGGACTACGGACCTAGGCGCTGGCGTCATTCACTGGGCGCTATGCGCTGGAATTGTTGTTATAGGCTTGAAATTTGAGCACTCTGGCTAGTCTGTAACTTGGAATTAATGGAAATTTGGCAGTGGATTTTTATGTAAGGGTCTTTGGCCCATACTTGATCATCTAGCCTAGTTTATTAATTGGATTTGATGGTTCTTATGCGCCCTATGCCCGCTCTACACTTTGTGTAAAATTGACATAAAGATGTCCATTTGCTCAAAATGGAGTGGGAAATTACATGATCGCCACATATGATGCACGCGGTATAAGTGTGTCCGTTCTCTCATCTTCTGGGAGACTATTTTAGTGGGATTTACAAGAGTTCCAGGCACGGCCACACAACACTCTTGCCTACTAAATTAATCTTGGCCCTACTAAAGAGAACGCTTGAAGGCCAATAACATCCCTCTTTCTTCAACTTAGGGATGTGTATGGTAGAAGCAGACATGCCAATATTGGCACAATGACAGTTCCAGCTTCACACAGATGGAGCAACACTTGTAAACCATCCAAGACCAGAGACCACACTCGGCTGCGCTAGGAGATCACAAATTAAACCACTTGGATGAAGCTTCATCAAGGCTTCAACGATTAAAACTTTTCAAGACCCGAGGAATCAATACTCGGCTGCATTAAGGAGTCTGCACATTACTGGTTGTATATTCGTCTCGGTTTTTAAAAAATCAAGGCTTGCAATTGTTATTATGTATTACTTGCCGGATCCCATATTTCCCAGTTTGCACTCGCATGCATGGGGTAGAAGCGGTTTTATTGGCTTGGGTAGTGAGTTTGTTCTCACCCCAATACTAGTATCTCTTGCTTTTGCTTTATTTTCCCAGCTTGTTTTGGGATTTGCATTTTACTTCCCTCGGCTAATATCTAAATTAGCTAAGGGTGAGCATAACTACATTTGTATTTAGAGGGTTGCCCGAAACGATACTCCTACCATGGACTTTCCACCGTATTTTCTATTTACCATATGTACCCTCAAGTCTTCGTTCCCTTGAGAGCTCCAGTCCTGGTTCGTCGAGGGTTTGTCCTACCCACAAGACCAATTATCTCCTTTGGGTTGTTCATATGTTTGCACATCGGCATCCTCGATTACATTTCCGAATGGAAGCAGCTCCACCTATTTATCATGCCTTTGCTTTGACGACCTCGAGACAAATTTTATGTGATTCCTGGGAGAAACAATTCATGCCTTTGTCATCAATCACAGCTATCGGAAACCCGAGCTCGTGACAGAGAAGTGTCCCCTTTCTTTTAATTTTTAGTTTTTGTACTAGCTTTTAAATACTGCTACCAAGTCCTTTGTTTTTGTGGCTGTAGCTTTACAATTCTTGGACCTTGAAAATGAGGCATTGGATGAACTATAATCTTGACTTGTTCAACAAGGAAATTTCCTAGGAATCCTTCGAGCATGGAATGTATGGCCTTCAAGATGATCAGTGCTGGTTTCTGAGCTTTACGTCATAAATTATGAAGTCCCTCCCTAGTCATCGAAGCTTCTCGTTCATCGATGCAGTCCCCTGAACTCATTGTCATCTTCTCGTCCCTCATCAAAGAACTCGAGGCCTCCGCCGTCGATGAACCAAGAAATGCCATCCTAGCCTCTCCAAAATGTCCATCAAAGAGATGCCATCAAAGAGTCTCTCTAAATCTTGTTTTATGTTGCGCCTATTATGTGAGATCCTATTTTCCAAGCCTCGCTAAAGCAAACTCAGAGTTCGAAGTTTATGGAAGCACTTCTTGTTGAAGGTGGCCGTCATCAAAAGCTCATTGTCGTTCGTTCGTTCATTGAGAAAATGACATGTTTGTGGCTACAGTAGCCACAAACGGAAATTGCATGTGGAGGACGCATTTCCGTAATGCGTCCTCCCTTTTTTTTTGTTTAATTTCGGTCAAAGTTTTCAAACGAGGAACCAGAGTGTGACACGTGGCAAGGACGCATTACGGCAATGCGTCCATGGCCGAAAATGGGGCGATGCCACGTGGCAACGTAATTAATTGAGGGGTAAAAGCTGGTGAGAATGAGTTAATGGAGCCTTTGACACGTGGCGCAGAGGGGTGATGCCACATGTTTTTCTTTTTTAATACCCGGTCAAAGTCAAAAAAATGCGGCCGAATGGTGCCGCGCCACGTGGCGAGGACGCATTTCCATAATGCGTCCTCAGCAAAAATTTTTTTTAAAAAAATCCTGGTCAAAACTGAAACCGGGCGGTCGAATGGCTGACTGACACATGGCAAAAATTCCGGTCAAAAGCTAAAAATTGAGCGGTCGAATTGCTGGGCGCCACGTGGCGCAGGATGCATTATGGAAATGCTTCCTCCAACAGCATAAATGTACACTATGCTTCCTCCTCTTCCATCATTTTTCATCTTCCTCATCTTCCTCCTCAACCATTTCTCAATTTTGTCCTTCTGCTAGCCTCCATTCCACCGGTGTGTTGCCATCCCGACAATTCCCCTCCACTCATCTCTGGCATTGCGCTAACGGCGTCCCAACACTTTCGATCGCAGTTCGTATTTTTTAAAACATCCGGTATGGTTTCCAGCTTTTCTGCCCAATTTTTGTTTGGGTTTTCGTTTACTACTGCTGATTTTCTAATGGGATTTTGGTTGTAGTTGAAAGATCTGGACGTTGACCGCATTGACCCGGCGTTGACCGCGTTGACCTGGCGTTGACCCGACGTTGACCAGGACATTAACCGCCGTTGATTGTGTTGACCCAGGCGTTGACCGCCTCGAATTCCACATTGAATGCCTTGAATCGATGTTGACTGCGTTGACCCGACATTGACCCAACGTTGACCACATTGACCCGACGTTGACCGCTTTGCCCGGCGCTATGTTTCACCTTTGACCGGATTCTCAGTAAGTCTCACACTCTCACCCACTATGTTATCCGTATTATTGTAGTTAATTGCGCCATGAATAATTATACGAACGTGTTCCAAGAGATTATGTGTGTATTACCCGCGGACTGTCAGTTGTTGGCTGTTGGGTTGGTTTATAATCCCTAGAGATCCCGGAGTAATGTGGTTACTGTAATTTTATGTGTGAAATTGTGTGTGTACTTTGAATGATTAAGTTTGGTCCGTTGCGTTTAGTAATCTTGTGTGACTGGATGGAGTAATTATGTGAATTGTTTAATGACTGGTCTGTTGAGCTTGTAGAAAAAGTAATGACATTTGAGGATCTTGTGAACTAGAATGTGGAATGAGAAGGAAATGAAAGTGATGCCTATGTATAGCCGTTGAACTGATTAATGTGTTATGTCCATGTCCGTAGTGTTGTTATAGTGGCCGGGTGTAGGAAATGTACGTACTTGACGATACAATGAATAGGAATGTCCGACGAGTGTGAATATGAAGTTACGTGTTTTTGTGTTGCAGTTGGGCGATGTTTTTGGCGGTGTATATGTATAGAGGGGGTCAGATCAAGTTTGATTTGAGTGTGGGTGTGTATTATGATCCTCCAATACCGGAGCGAGTTGTGACTCTCGAGAGGCGGTTGAACCACTTAGAATTGGTTGATTTAATTGTAATGAGACTGGCTATTGTGAGGGAGAGTTGTTCGCTGAAAATGTATTTCCGATGTCCCGAGCTGGTTGGTTCCGCGGTATACTATCGATGTTATCCTGTGGAAGATGATGAGTCGACCACATTCTTCTTCAACATTGTTCATCGAATGTCATTGTCTTCTGCGGATTTTTACATTGTTGTGGAACGGTTACCAATCGCTAATGTTGGGGTGCGGGGGAGCACGTTCATGTCATTGCTAAGCAACGTACAGAACTCCCTATCGGTACCCAGTATACCACCACCTGTTCGTAGCCGGGGTTTTGAATTTGGTGAGCCCAGCCAATCAGGTAGGTATGCCCACGTGGATTGTGCCCAGCCGTCCACAAGTGGTGTCTTATATGTGGTAGACCATGGCGAGCAGAATGTCTTCCGCAATGATTATGTGGGTGACGGTAGCGACCGTGACGCTCGGCATGACGGTAGCGAAGATAACGGCAATGAAGCTGAACTTGACGGTGGAACTGAGGATGATCGTACCTTATCAACTGATTCCAATCCCGGTGATGAGGAAGAGCAATTGGCGAGGACGAATAGCGTACCCACGTCGTTTCATATTCTGGCAAACCCGGATACGCAGGTCTACTATAGAGATTATGGGGGCCCCGATGAGGATAGCTATGACCCTACCCATTTTGGGTCCGGCATTTCTACCTATGTTCAAGAGACTGGTAAAGTGGACGTGGGTATGCGATTTCAGACAAAGCCGCAGTTGGTCGAAGCTATCTCTCGGTGGAATTCTATGATGAACAAGGAACACAGGGTTGTGGAGAGCAGGTCATGCACATGTTATGCGAAATGCAAGGACGTCGTCGAAGGAACTGGGAATTGTGTTTGGGTTTGCAGAGCTTCGAAAAAGGCTTCGCATGGTATGTGGGAGATCACCAAATGGGCTAGTAGCCATGGGTGTGTCGGGGCTGGTCGATCTATGGGTAACATGAATATGACGTCGGTGATGATCGCCCGTTCAATCTACCACCACATTGATGTAAACCCTTCATACACCGTGAAAAATGTGCGAGCTCAGGTGAGCGATGAGTTCAATGTCACGATTTCCTACAAGAAGGCCTGGTATGCTCGGCAGAAGGCAATTGACATGATATTTGGAACGTGGGAGGATTCGTTTGAACAGCTCCCAACTTTTATGGATGAGCTTGTAAGGGCTAATCCGAGCACTGTTGTTGATTGGGCTGACGTACCTGACAAAATTCACGGTCCCGGGTGTAGGAAATTTAAATTTGTGTTTTGGGCATTCGGTCAGGCAATTGCAGCCTTCCGCCACTGCAGGCCAGTGATCAGCGTAGACGGGACTCATTTGAGAGGTGCATATAAGTCCACAATGCTGGTCGCCGTGACCCACGATTCAAATGATTACATCCTCCCCATCGCTTATGCAATTGTCGACGAGGAGTCTAACGAAAGCTGGAACTGGTTCATGGGGAGACTGCGTCTTCACGTTGTTGGTGGTGATAGCAGACCTATCTGTGTCATATCAGATAGGCATGCAGGACTTGTAAATGCAATGACGACTATGGAGGAGTGGATGGAGCCAGCCGAATACCACTGGATTTGCTTGCGGCATTTTCAGTCCAACTTCTTATCACATGATCGTGGGAAGTTCAAGAATGCGCTTATGAAGACTCTGGTGTGGTAGCTTGGTAGTGCCAGGCGAGAGAGCAGGTGGAGGGAGTACAAGGAGGAGCTGGAGAGTATGGATCCATCTGCTTGGGCTTGGCTGGAACGGCAAGATAGGAGTACGTGGTGTCTTGCCTTCGATGACGGTGATCGGCGTTGGGGAATTCTGACGACGAATCTGTCAGAGAGCTTCAACAACTGTTTACGGCGTGCACGCCATCTCCCAATAACAACGTGTGTCAAAGCAACGTTCGAGCGGACTGTTGAAATGTTTGTACAAAGGCTTACCGACGCTACGAACTGGAGGTATTTTCTCCGTTAATTGCATTTTCAGATTTACCTGTATGCCGGTTTGCTGAATATGAGATATTGCCCGTTCATCCAGGTCCGTGTTCCCTGAGAGGATCTGGAAAAAGTTCCGGAAAGAGGATACATTGGCACAGGGACATATCGTCACCCTGTTCGGGCATGCGTCGCAGACTTACAGGGTTGTGGCGAGGAACATCGATGGGAGCATAAGTGAACGACATTACACGGTCAAATACCGAAGAAGAGAGTGCACCTGTCGCGAATGGGAAATTTTTCGTTTCCCTTGTTCCCATGCCTTGGCCGTTTGTCGGCACAGACGTGACGATCCTGCAAGTCTATGTGACAGGGTGTATCACACGACCACATATGTCCAACAATACAGTCAGGGTTTCATGCCCGTGCGAGATCCATCACTCTGGGAGCGTGCCTATTGGAGGTTGATTCCGGATGCAGAAAAGTTTCACAACAGGAGGCGTGGACAGTTTGCGGAGAGGAGGATAAGGAATCAGATGGATGAAAGGGTGGCGGGTGAAACCAGGGGCGTGCGTAGGCATGGGCGTGGGCGTGCTTAGTATCGTGGTGTCATATGGTGTCTGTAGTACTACCTCTAACTGTCATTGGGTTTGCATTGTACATCGACGGGAGAGGGCATGCTTAGTCTGTCGTTCGTAGTGTGATCTAGTATTTCTTGTACTAAATGATATGTGTAGCAAATTGCGTAGTATTACTTATATTTGCGAATTATGTCTCACATCATGCAGTGTTACTTTTATCTGTGCTATTCTTCCAGAAAAAACATCTAACTAGGGTTGATACTTGATCGCAGGAAAACACCATGTACCATCCGGGACCCATTGAGGAGGACTTACTGACCTCCATCAGGAGCACCGTGCTCATTCCCTATACAATGGATGTTTAGAGGATGAGGCACTGCAGGTGCGTCGGTGCGACGGGGCATGCTGGACCGACCGACTGCCAGAACAGGTTATGGGGTATGTACGGGACGTGGGATTTCAGGGACTCCTGGACTCTGCCGCAATACAAATTGACCACTCCCTCATCAGCGCCCTAGTGGAGCGTTGGCGCCCAAAGACGCACACGTTTCACTTACCGATGGGGGAGGCTACGGTCACCTTGCAGGATATAGGGGTCCTGTGGGGTCTACCGCTCGATGGCATCCCAGTCACAGGTGTTAACACCGTTAGGCGTACAGAGGAATGGAAGCTCATCTGCACAGACTACCTGGGAGCTACACCAGACCCCACTTGTATCAGGGGGGTCGCATTAAGGCCAGGTGGTTAGGAACGGTATTGCACAGTCCGTTCCCCGCTGCTCTCACTGATGTACAATGCCAACAGCGGGCTAGGGTTTTCCTTCTGCTGCTTCTTGGGGGAATGCTGATGTCCGACACATCCGGCCACCTCATCCCATTGCTCTACTTATCCGCACTTACGGATCTGGGTGCAGTCCATCGGTACAGTTGGGGTAGTTCCATTCTTGCATGCTTGTACAGGTCGTTATGTGACGCGGAAATCCCACAATCTAAATCCATATCTGGGCCACTAGTCTTGCTACAGGTAAAATTGTTGGTCAACATAGTCGTTCGTTCCTACCGTGCTTAATATTAACGGGCATTTCTATTGCATTTATTGGTAGTTGTGGGCATGGGAACGCATACCATCCATCCGACCTGCCGGGGCACTAAAGGTGACAGTGACGATGAGTGCTCTTGGATCCCGGTACATGTCTTATTCCTCAATCCACGGTATTCATAAGTCCACATGCAATTCTATAGTATGGCTAATGTATTTCACTCTGTTCCTCATAGGTGGAGGGCCCGTTACGATTGTTCACAGTCACCAATGCACATTCTCAAAGTGTACCGTGACCAACTGACGTCTCTCAATCACAATCAGGTATAGGAATAACTGGGTTTTGATTTCTGGACTACGCACGAACAATGGTTTCATTTACCTAACCGCAACACATGCATGTTGTCTCAGTTCATCTGGCAGCCATATACGGAGGACGTCCTGGAGCAACTCCCGCGGTATTGCACAGATGGTAGAAACAATTGGCTGCTATGCGTCGACCTCATCTGCTGGCATGCCGTGGAGTTCCATCATGCACATCGTGTTCTCCGGCAGTTCGGCCTCATCCAGCCAATACCCACCCAGTTGGTCAGTAGGGATGAGTACAACTTACTCCACACTGGAGACCATCGAGGAATGTCTGGAATGGATTGGCGTGTCAAGCTCAGAAGATATCTCGACACTTGGGAACATCGGTCCAATCGACAAGCACCTACACTGGGGAGTGCGGATCCATACCTACCTACCCGTGATTATTTGGAGCGGTACTTCCGCAAGACGGTGTCCTTCATTGATCAACCAGGGCGGCCTGTAACAGCTACTGAGGGTTTCCACGGAGACGGTGCAACCGCGGAGTACTTGGTATGTCCTAAATTTCAAATATTGTCAAGAAAGAATACAACAGAGCTCCTCAACATTACATATCTGACATATTCATCTCGATTCTGTAGTTGCAGGCAATGACACAGTTGCATGCCATGTCAGACATTAATTTGGATGGTTGCCCCCACATTTTGCGGACGTTATAAGGGGGATACATCACGTTATCACACGTACTCTACAACATGCGCATCAGGCCTCCAGGCCGCAACACTATCAACTGTTTGTGCACTGTGAGGAACCGCCCCCTGGTGTGAGGTATACTGACCTCAGAATCCACCGTCAGGCCCCACCTGGTCGACAGGGAGGTCGGAGGCCTCGTGCTATGGGGCATGCAGAACACATTGGTCCATCACAAGCGGGGCCCTCACATGCGAGTCCATCGATTTGCGGACCATCAGCCGGGGAACCCTCACAGTACAGCATGGATGCATCAGATTACAATGCATATGTCACTCCAACATCCAGTCATCCGTACATGTCGCATATCGATCCATCACATACAGGTACTATTCCATATGCCTTCTGTGATTCGAATGAGGAAGCGGGATACGAAATGGAGGAGGACATGCCGGGGGGAGCTCCACATGAGGAAGAACATGTACCTGCACAGACGGTTGTACCACGGCGGACATCCAGGACCATACGTCCTCCCCCGTGTGGAACGGGTGGAAAGCTATGCAGAGACCATCGTTAGGACAATACATGCTATTCGACACTAATTGGCATTACATTTCACACGTACTGTTCCACACTGTACATTTATGCTAACTTGTATCCATTCTTACAAAATATAAGAAACATTATTTCATTCACAGATTACATTAGCACCGTAGTTAATTGCAAATCTCATTTCCAACATTTTCAAAAAAATAGCGTGAAACAATACCCATTCCAGGACTCGTTCGAGGAGCTCCCAAGAAATCACGATTTATGCAAATTCGTACAAATTTCCAACGTTCCGCAGATTAATTTCCTGACAAATAATATTAGGCAGCTTCCAAGGACTCGTTCCATAAACGAGGTGAACCGTTACATTTTTATATTTTTATATTTATATTTCTGTATATATTTATAGTTGTCGGGGAATAATTTAGCAAAATTGAGTCCTCAAAGCCGAAAAAATTTTACTTTCTTCTGGAAATTATTTAGAGGACTCTATTTTGAAACATAAATACATACATATATATATATATAAATATGAATACAAATATATAAATATATATATATATATATAAATATAATTATATAAAAAAATATAAATAAATATATATATATGAATAAGTATATATATATAAATATATACATATATATAAATATAAATATATACATATATATAAATATATATGCATAAATATAAATATAAATAAATATAAATATTAATAAAGATATATATATATATAAATAAAGATATATATAAATATGTACATATATATAAATATAAATAAAGATATAAAAATAAATATAAATATCAATATAAATAAAGATATATATATATATATAAATATATGTGTATAAATATAAATACAAATATATACAAATATAAATAAAGATATACATATATATATATATATAACTATATAAAAATAAAAACAAAAACGAGTGCTATGAGGAAATTTATACTTTCAAAAAAACAATTCGCCGGATCTGAGGAGTCGTTTCCAAAACGAGTGCTATGAGAATCACCACGTGAAAATTAAAATGTTGCCAAACCAGCCATTATTTGATTTTAGAAACGAGTCCTCTAATTGATGCTAAAAATAAAATCGTTACCAAAACGGGTCCTCCACTTCATTTCAGAAACAAAAAAATAAATCGTGACTACTTTCGGAACAAAAAAGTGAAAGGACAAATTAAATTAAAATAAAAAAATGGGGGAAATATTTTCAGAAATAAAAAAGGAGCCATCTATGTAAATTCTGGAAAAAAAGGGGTTAGTTGGAGGACGCATTATCAAAATGTCAAAATCAGCTCCTGCCCCATTTACGCCCATAATTCCTATTCCCACCTTACAAAAATCATCAACTCTCGTTCATTCTAGTTCGTTTGTTCGTTCGAGCTCGATCAAGTTCATTCGTTCATTCAAGTTTGTTCTAGTTCGTTCGTTCGAGTTCGTTCAAGTTTGTTCATTCATTCAAGTTTGTTCGGAGCGGTAAGATTCAAAGAAAACCAGCCTCAATAAGTTGCCAGAGAGCTCAGCCATTGAAGGGTTCGCTTTGACGAAAACCATTTCCTCGAGGCTAGTCATCGAAGAGCTAAACCCTTGAAAGTATCTAGCTTATCAGGAGCTCCTCATCGAGAGCTCGCCGTTTCCACCAGTGACCCAACTATCTTCGAAGCCCCGTCGAAGAAATCATTGATGCCTTAGACATACCACTGAACTACCATCGAAAACGGACCTATACATGCATGCAGGTCATCTCCAGGTCTGAAAAGATATCATCGAATTACCAATGCCGAAGAACTGACCGAATGTCTTGATTCAAAGCTTAAAGAGATGTCATCGAAGTTTCGTCGAAGAACTACCATCAAAGCTCGCAGTAGTTATCTTCGAACCTCGCCGCTGAATCCCCTCGAGCTCACCAAAACGCTCGAAAGCTTCCCTCGACTGCTTGTCCCTCGATGGGTCTCATCCATCGAGAAGAGTTCCTCGAAGAGCTTGTCTTTAGAGCTCGATGTCATCCATCGAAGAGCTTCTTTATGAAGAGTTTGTCCTTGAACTCACCGGAACAAGCTCGAGAGCTCGCCACTGGTACCTTTGAGCGTAGAAACCACGCCGTCGGCACCTTTGAGCACTGTAACCACGACATTGCCCTCGATCTTACTACCAGGGCCTTTGAACGATGGACTCCATCTCACTACCAGTGCCTTCGAACGATGAAGATCAGTCTCCGCAGGTGTCTTCGACCACACCACAGCTGCCTTCGAGCTCACCAAAAGATATTGAAGCTTCCCTCAATTGCCTATTGGTGTGTCGTTTTACACCAAAAGTAAATCAAGCTCTAAGCTGAATTTCCAGTTCAGGATTCTGTGGTCGGTATGGGCATGCCGACCAGTATAGCTGCGAGCAGGTTCGTTTCCCAAGAGATTGGCGAGACCTTTTCTTTAATCTTTAAGCTGCGAATTTGTAACCAAAAGAACCAGATGAGGGTCGTGAATAAGAGAAACTAAAAATTGAGTAAAAACAAGAATGAGAAATTGTTACAGATTGCAAAACAATTCAACTATGATGAGAAGATTCCGGTTTTGATCAATTTCATACTGGCTTTCGATCTCGATCCTTGATGCAAAGATGACTTTAAATGCATGCACACAAATTGGTTATAGTTGCAAGCAACCAATCTTTCCTTACCTTGTCAATAATCAGGAGGACGTCTCACCAACTATTTCTCTAACAAACATATAACCTAAGAGACACTCTATAAATTTAATATGCTAGCAGCATTAAGAATGAGAAAGACCCAATTCACAACCAACAAACTCGGACGCCGGATTGTTACATTAAGACTGTTGTTCCCTACCACTGAATTGAACTGAAATCACAATTACGGATGATTGGTTCATTTGGCATTAAATTAACTAACAAGCTATCAAATATTGGCCACTACTCAATAACATGAAAGCAATTATAATCATTATAATCAAAAACAGCAGATGCAAGTATGCAATCAAAGTATAAGAACTAATTAGATCTCACGAGAATCGACGCCAGTACTTCCTTGATCTCTACCGGAAAGGAAGAATTTAGCTAGAATACATAATTAAATTAACAATCAAAAGTATAAAAATAAATGATGAAAATTGTCTGAATAAAATACTGGAAAACCCAAATTGCAAAATACTGTCTGCGCAAATGGACTGTGCGTACGTAATTCTGTCACTGTCTTTGGCCGTACGTCTCTATGTGTAAAAAATAAAGTCTCCAAAATATTACTACAACCAAAAGATAGACAAGGAATAAAATATGTCTTTCTTTATCTAATTAGAACTCTAAAAGATAATCACAATATTCTCTCCTAACAATTAGGAGTCTTCAAATCAATCTAATTCTCCTCCAACTACATTTTTAATTGCCATAATTTAGCACCAAATATCTCCATTATTATTTCTTCTTCCATCTCCAAGCACAAACGACCATAAATTGCAACAACTTGCCAATTTAGCATCTAAATCTTCAAACTGTAAGAACATTACAAATAACATAAATATCCAAGCATTTAATCAACCATTCAACTCAATAATCAACCCAAAATATATGGTAAAATCAACCTCATCACCTATCCCTCGAGTTTTTGTTCCCCGTCCTTGAGAAATGTCTCGTCCGTCTAACTTCAAAGATGCCGTCTACCTTTGAAGATGCATAGGTCACGTCCCTTCCACTGGCGTCCACCACCAAGCAAATAAATTACATTATGCCTTCCTCTGAAAAGGTCTTCAAAACTTTCTGTGCAGCTTTATTTGTGTGGTCATGCTATCCCTGCTTCCTGTTATAGTTACAAATTTGGCCAAACATGTCAAAGACCAAGCTTAGATTAGACCAAGAGTTCGCCAAGATTCGAAGCTTTCATCAAGAGCTTGTCCATAGAGCTCGTTGTCGTTGTCCATCGAGAGCATAGAACCATTATTGTCATGGATTGCATCACCATTGATAGAGGTTAAGCCCAAGAATGCCATAGGGTCGAAGGTCTGGCAGCCCAATTATGGGAATATTTAATTCTCTAACTTAATTACCGCATTTGTGGGTAATTAAGGACGATAATTAAGGAGAACGTTATTTAGGACATGGAGTATAAATACAAGGTACACATTTACTTATGATTCATTATGTCTTAATCATATTTGGACGCTTGGACTAACTTGAGCATTGGAATGCTGACCCATGGAATCCTAGGGACAGTTTAATTCCAGGTTAGAACGAGAAAAACCCAGGCCCACGAACCGGTTGGTGGTCGAAGATGCATCAAGTGGCGCCGTATGTGGGGACGACTAAGCCAGATCAAAGGTTTTGAGAGTTTATGTCCACGGTAGTTCGAAGGAGTGAAAGGTTGAGGTCAATAGGTACGGGGGCTGAATCTCCACCAAGGTTAACATCAGAGAATCTAGGAGGAGAAAATGATGACCGCATCGAGGACAGTGAAATAGCTAACATTCAAACGATGGGAACGAAGCTGCGATCGGAGCCTAATACAGCCGTAGGCCACAAGGGGGGCAAACCTCAGTGGCGGTTGGCACAAATCCCCTGCGCCAATCCAGAACGATGTGCTAGGGCCCTCGAGGATGCTGGAAGCTATGTGAGATCAAAGACACGGAAACACTGATTCCTTACTTGAAAAGGTGGTTGATTCGAGGGATGGAAGGTTTATGGAGGTTTCAGAAGATTCGTATATGGAAGCTTATGGTCAACATGGCCAAGGAAATTAGAACGCGGGGAGGGAGACCCTAAATTAAGATGTTGAACGAGCAGCTCAGGTCCTGGTTGTGGCCGATTACCGGATCACCCCTCCTTTGCGGGATGATAGAGTCACGATGGAGGCAGTACTGCCCTCGCCTTTGGGAATAACTACAGGTAGGGCCTCTCAACCCCAACCCCCAATAGCCTATCCTTATCAGGGATATGTTAGAGAGGCGCTATAGGCTAGGCCCCAAACTTCCATTCTTGGTTATTCCCTAGGTCCTGTATATGCCCTACCTCCGCTAGCCCCATTTGCTCCTACCCTTGACCTGGTCGGTCCAGGAGCGGTATATGGAATGATGACTTCTTCTAGCATGCAAGGATATGGGAGTATGGGAATCAGCCAGAGGATGTACAATCCTTATGTTCAACCGCTACCACCACCAGTATACCCGAACCTCAGGCCGCACTGGATGAACCCAGGATACAGAGGAGCCCAACCTCTCTATATGCCAAAGTTGGGTGGTCACAATAGGGGGTTGAACCTGCCAGCGGGTCAGCACTAACCCCCCTCGGACGCAAGTGAATCGTTATAAAAGGAATTGAATAGATTGATCGGCCCCTTGGGCCGGGCGACGGGGTCTCCTTTCAGCTCGGTGATCACAGAGGTTCGATGACTGCTAGAACTAAAACCCTCGAAAGGACTTTCCACATATAGTGGTGAAACTGACCCCCAAGAGTTCATACAGACATTCCTGGGCTTGATGAGTTTGAGAGACTTTGATGAGAAATTGACATATAAGCTGGTAGGTAGCTACCTGTGGGGAAAGGCACATGAGTGGTTTAATAAGTTGCCAAAGGGCTTGCTTCGATTGTATCGGGACTTTAGTGGAGCATTGTTGAGCCAGTACGCACAGAAGAAGGAGTTTACCAAAACTTTGTTAGAACTTTACCAGACGAAGCAAAAGGCAGGAGAAAGCACAAAAATCTTCTATCACCAGTATGTAGACGATATTTTGGGGGTGACAGAAGCGACGGAGAATGAGGTAATCTAGGGGTACCTGCTAGGGATGCAGGACCTGGAATTATACAAGAAGCTGAGCACCAATACCCCTAAGACTTTGCAAAGACTTCAGGAGGTCGTAGAACAGTATTCGAGGGTATAGAAGGCAACTTGAGAGAAAAGAGATAGCCTTGTAGAGAAAGCAGGAAGAAATGTAGAGCATGGAGAAAAAGGCCAGTTGAACTCATAAAAACACCATTCGAGAGGTATAATCCATTGCCTCCAAAGCTTGGAGGAAGAACCCTTGCATAGATTTTAAGCATACATAGAGGGTTGTTCCAAACACCCCCACTCTTGCAGAGATTGCACAACTCGGTTACAGGCTGGAGAGAAACAAATCAGTACTATGACCAACACATGATTATGACCATGACACAAACAATTGCATGTAGTTAAGGATGGAGATTGATAGGAGTGAATGGGAAGGACAGTTTTGAGAACAGTGACATAGGAACCTAGCTGCCCCCTCGAGGTTCCGCATGAACCAGTGGCAGCCTTATAGAAAAAAACAATCAAAACAATAAGGGGAGATGATATAGAAGGCCTCAAGAACAGATGATTCAAGACATGAGGTAGGAAGGAAGGCAGGATAGACCCCAAGAGCAACATGAGGGAAATAAAAATGGAGAAAACCCACCCATCTGAAGGGTAATTAACGTCATCGATGGCATGGTGGGAGAGAGATCTTTGAATGATGTTATAAGAGCTGTGGCTCGGAAAGTTCCCAAGGAAGAGCCCAGTCATAAGAGGTTTCGACCGGATAAGACGGTCACTTTCTCGGAAGCGGATGTTGTGCCAGAACGAATTCCCCATGCAGATCCTATGGTCATTCTAGCCATTATTGGAATGTCCTTGATCATAAGGGTGTTTATTGGTGATGGAAGTGGGTAGAAGTGATGTCTGCTGAGTGTTTTGACCAGTTAGAGGGCGTGAAAACTTGAAAAAATCAGCTTCCCCTTTATCAGGATTCACGGGAAACCTGATATTCCCTATAGAAGAGATAACAATGCCCATTTGAGTAGTGGATGGCAACAATGAAGTGAACATCAGGTGTAATTTTTCTATCGTAGATGCACATTCCCTTTATAATGTGATTCTAGGAAGGCCATGGATGTGCTAGGCTCGGGCGGTTTGGTCACCCTATCACCTGATGATGAAGTTCCCAACTGAAAAGGGGGTGGCATCCATTAGTGGGGATTCGACTGTGGCCCAAAAATGTTACCTCACGGTGATACGGGAAGCAAGGAAATGAAGGGATGTAGCAACATAGCAACATTACACGCAAAGGAAGGATTTGCTGATACTATATAGATGCCTATTCTGGATAAAGGGTCAGTATCTGTTGGAAAACTAATTCCTGAAGATGTGAAAGGATGACTGAAATACTTGTTAGGAAAGTACGGAAGCGTGTTCTCGTGGGATAAATCTGACCTGACGGGGGTTCCTTCGAGCCTCGACATAGACTTAACATTAGCCCTTCAATTAAGCCATTGAAGCAGAAGAGAAGAGTGTTCGCTCCCGAAAGAGCTGAGGCAATTAAATAAGAGGTGGAGAAGTTATTGAGGGCGGACGTAATCGAGGAGGTATTCTATCCTGATTGCATTGCTAACCCAGTCATGGTTCCAAAGCATGATGGAGTAAGGAGAAAGTGTATAGACTTTATTGACTTAAATAAGTGTTGCCCCAAAGATAGTTACATGTTGCCACCAATCGACAAATTGGTGGAATCCCTCACTGGATATCAAATTTTGGCATTCTTTGATGCGCATAAGGGGTATCACCTAATCCTCATGGAGAGGAAGACAAGGAAAAGACAACATTTATTACAGCTGTAGGCATATATTGCTATAAGAAGACGCCCTTTAGGTTGAAGAATGCTGGATACTTACCAGAGGCTAGTGGATGGACTGTTCAAGGGACATATAGGGAAGAATATGGGGATGACATGGTGGTTTAAAGCAAAAGTTATGAAGAATTCTTAAAATATCTGGAAGAAACATTTGGTAGGCTTCGAGAAGCTAATTTTAAGTTGAACTCGTCTAAGTGTGTTATTGATGTGGGGGCAGGGAAGTTTCTCAGATTTATGGTCTCAAGGAGGGGGATCGATGTAAACCTGGAAAAGGTCAAAGCTATGAGGACAATGAAGTGCAGAAGCTTACAAGGTCTCTAGCAGCATTAAGCATGGTCTTATAAAAGAGGGCGGAGAAGCACTTACCCTTCTTTGATGTGCTTCGAAGGGAAAAAAGTATGAGTGGAATGGTAAGTGCAACGAGGTATTCAAGTAGTTGAAAGAACATTTGGGAACATTTCTTACCTTGATGAAACCAGAAAAGAATGAGACACTATACTTGTATATTTCCGCATCACCGCTAGCAATCAGCGCGGCTTTGGTAAAAGAAAAATAAAAGGTTCAAAAATCAATTGACTTTGTTAGTCGTGCCTTGCAGGGGCTGGAGACAAGGTATACGGTTCTCAAAAGATTAATTCTAGCCCTCGTATATGCAGCCCAAAGGTTGATACCCTACTTCCAAAGACATAAGATAATGGTGCTCACGAACCACCCCATTCGACAAATCCTGCTAAGGCCAGAGATTTCAGGGAGAATGATGAAGTGGGCAGTAGAATTGGGAGAGCATGATATCTAGTATCAACCTCGAGTTGCGATTAAGGGGCATGCGCTGAGAAACTTTATAGTGGAAACTACAAAGCCCCTCAAGGTGTGTTTGGATCCCATTCAGGATGAGGAAACAAGGCAAGGATAGATATGGAAGTTGTATGTGGATAGTTCATCACATTCAGAAAGAAGTGGAGTCGAGGTCCTACTTACTAGCCCCAATGGCAGAGATTATCCTTATGCATTGAAATTTTCATTTAAAGCAACTAAAAATGAAGCTGAGTTTGAATCACTGATAACTAGGTTGCGCCTCGCAAAGGAGCTGCAGGTGGAGGAACTAGAGATTTTCAATGATTCTCAAATTGTGGTTCAGCAGGTGAATGGAGAGTACGAGGCCAGAGAGCGTAAACTGCAGAGATACCTCGAGGTACCAAAGAACTTGTTAAAAAAATTTCAAATCTTATACGTTGATGCAGGTTCCAAGGAAAAGCAATCATAAAGTAGATGCTCTAAGTAAGCTTGCCTCTTCGGATTTGGGAACCCAATCCTAGCAACAACTCCTCATAGAAACTCTAAGCAGGAAAAGTTTTTAAGAACCTGTGGTGATGGCAATTGAAGTGGAAGACTCCTGGATGACACCATTCGTGGCGTATCTTTGAGAGGGAGTCCTAAGAAAAAGTGAAGTGGATGCTAGAAAGATAAGGTTGAAGGCTCCACTGTATGTTTTGCAGGAGGAAGGGTTGTATAGAAGGGGTCATTTGCAACCATTACTTCGATGTGTTAACCCTCAAAAAGCTGATTATCTCATAAGAGAGGTTCACGAAGGGGTATGCGGCAGCCACCAGGGAGCCAGGTCCGTGGTAAGGAGGCTCATTCGAGCAGGGTTTTACTGGCCGACAATGTTCGAGGACACGAACCGGTACATTCAGGCCTGCCATCAATGTCAGAGACATGCACCTATAACGCATGTTCCACGGGAAGAAATGAGAAGCATCTATAGTTTGTGGCCATTTGATAAATGAGGGATCAATTTGGTAGGCCCTTTTTTGGAAGCGCTAGGAAAATTCAGATACCTAATAGTAGCTATTGATTATTTCACAAAGTGGGTTGAGGTTGAACCCTTGTCAAACATAAGAGGAAAACAGTCATCTCTTCTTGCTGGAAGAACATTGTATGCCATTTTGGAATCCCAAGAATGATCATTACGGATAACAAAACACAGTTTCCTCGGGATCCCTTCAGGAAGTGGTGTGAGGAATATCAGATTAAGAAAAAGTTGACATCTATTTACCACCCCCAAGCCAACAGGCAAGTGGAGGTGACCAATAGAACAATAGTAAATGAAATACGAGTATGCCTCGAGGGGGAGGAAGGTAACTGCACATAGGAATTACCCAATGTGTTGTGGGCATATCGGACAGTCGAGTCTTCCACTACTGGGGAAATGCCTTATAGTATCGTATATGGCTTGGAAGCAGTAATTCCTGCAGAAATAGGAGTTCCTAGCCCAAGGATGATGGCTGCTACAGATGAGGAGATCAATCAACAAAATCTATGTTTAGATTTGGATATGGTGGAGGAAAAAAGAGAGTTAGCTTCTCTACACGAAGCTAAAGTCAAGGAACTGGTAAGAAGATACCATGACAGAAGGGTAAAGAAGGTATTGTTTAACCCGGGAGACTTAGTAATTAGGAAAAATGAGAAAAGCAGAAAGGAACTGGAGGGGAAGTTAGCTGCAAATTGGGAAGGACCTTATAAAGTGATCAAATCACATCCAAGAGGAAGCTATGTTCTCGAACAGATGAACGGAGTCCGAGTGCCAAAAAGGTGGAACATTACCAACTTGAGAAAATACTACCAGCTATGATGTCCAAGTGGTTTGCTCTAAAGCGGCACTCTAGTTGATATTAAGTGGTTTTATCTAAAGTGGCACTCTAGTTGATGTTCGAGTGGTTTCCTCTAAAGCGGCACTCTAGTTGATGTTCCAGTGGTTTGCTCTAAAGTGGCACTCTGGTTGATGTTTGAGCGGGTTGCTTTAAAGTGGTGCTCTTGATGACATTTCCAGCTACAGCTGATGTTTGAGTAGTTTTCTCTAAAGCGGCACTCTGGTTGATGTTCGAGCGGTGCTCTAGATAATATTTCCATCTATGACTGAGGTTCGAGTGGTTTACTCTAAAGCGGCACTCTGGTTGATCTTCAAGCGGGTTGCTTTAAAGCATCGCTCTAGATGATATTTCCAGTCGCAGCTGATGTTTGAGTGACTTGATCTAAAGCGTCACTTGAAGGCTATCTTGTAATCTTGAAATGATAAATTAGTAGGCGAGATTAGCAGGATGTAGGTGGAAACACCGGACCTGGGTGAAATGCTTGTGTCTCTAAATTACTTAATTTCTACTTACCAAACATATTCGTACTTTGCTCCACCTAAGGAAATTGTACATGGTGCTCATATTCGATGGGTAAAGTATATGAGATGGAAATAATATTGGTTTTTTATTCAAACTTCAACAAATATATTAAGAATACAATATTGATACCAATAACTATTTAAGTTTATTCATCTAAACGCATTTATCTACTGGGAGGAAATCCCACCTAAAACAATTCTTCTGTGGAGATAGGCTTTCCTAGCTCCTTCATGTTTGCCTCTTTTTCTTAAAGTTCTTAAAGTTTTATACTAGCTGCCCTTCGGAAATCCTTCATTTGTGCCTCTACAGGATATTCTGAGAGAGCAAAGATGACGGTTTTACACCTCTTCTTCATGGAAGATTTGAATGGGGCCTTCAAGGATGACCCAACGCTTTTACGATATTTTCAGGAAGATCCTTGGGCAACATTTCTTGAAGGGACAAGATGCCATTCAGCTTCCTTAGTGGCAAACTTCTATGACCGAGGGGCAAAGCTCAAGCTCGAGGGGGTGAATCCCTTCACCTTTAGCTCTGCAGCTAATCAAGAATGAGATCAAAGGCATTTTTCTACCGAAGAGTCCCATTCTCATGAACGTTGACTTCTTTCATCCAGTAATGAACAGCTTTAAGTAGAAACTTGGGAAGATGATCATTACTAATTAAGTAGGATGAGGGAATGCCATGGGAAAACATGTGGGCGCGAAAGCTCACTTTGTGTGCGGCAATTTTTTCTTCGAAATCAGCAAAATGTTGTTCCACTTCTATGGCTTGTATCTTCCAGGCCCCAATCTCCCCAGCAATTTTTGCATTCTCAGATAAAAGAGATTCCACCAAAGAGCTATATTCACCTGAGGGGCTCTCTCTCGGGGCCGGAGGAGGTTTGCTTGAAAAAGGGGGGGGGTCCTCGCTGGCTATCTTCCAAGCGAGCAAGTCCTCTTCAAGGCTAGCCACGGATATCTCCATTTTATGTGCATAATTTAGTACTTTTTGGGGTCACTTTTGTGCTATTTTATTATCAAGAGCTTGCGTTTTACCTTGAAATTCTCTTAGGAGAGGTAAGAGCAAATTTACGCTCTTTTACCTCTTCTAAGTGGATTTTGAGTGGCAAAGGAAGAACATGGAGGTTTGAAGACCAGATACCATCAAAAGAACACTTTTCAAAGACTTTGAGGACTTGCTTCGAAGACACAAAGACTTGATGACCGGAGGCCGTCGAAGACCATTTTTGAAGACTTTCTTCAAAGAGTTCAAGACTTGGAAAATGAGAGGAATCATTGTGAATATTAGTGTTTACCACAAGAAGAAGAAAAGAAAACAAGGTTAAGTTCTGGCGCCCGTCGCGAGCCGCGATGAACGGGTGGCCAGAACCTAACCTTATCCTTTTTGTACTATAAATAGCACTCTCTTTCCTCTCATTCACATCTCTTCTTCCTGCATTTTTGTTACTGTTTCTAACCCTATTTTCTACCATTTTTCATCTTTAAATTCTCTTGTATAATATTTGGTTTGTTAGCATTAATTAGGATTAAATCTTGTAGCTAAATCTGGTTCTTGGGAGCAATTGATTGAAGCTTCCAAACTTATGTAGTAAGATTCTATATTTGCTCATTTATGAACATTTATTGGAGAGCATTTATTATGCCATTAATGTTGTGTTTTACCTCATTTATACTATGGGTCGTTTGAGTATATGAAATGTTTGTAAGATTGAAATGTTAGAGTGGTAGGAAAGTTGCAGATTTCTTAACTCATTTGATATGAAATCCAAAAGCACGGATTTAGAATTTCTTGTGTATAATGTGTGGTAATTCTGTCTAGATGAGTATGTTAATGTGGATTGTTTTCATATTTGTCATAAAGATGCAAAGAAAGGTTGAACTTTGAATGGTGTTTGTTCTAAGTTTAACCTAATAAATGTTTTGTTTGGTTAAATGACTATGTCTTTATTAGAAGGATTGTTGTTATCAAACCTATGGTCCTTTGGGTGAAATGCCATTGATGAAATACCCCTATGATGTTGTTTGTCTTTGGTGATCATCAATGAGGTTTGCAAATGGTCGTTGTTTGTCTTTCCAAACTACTCTTAAGGAGGAATGAATGTTGATCTTTGAATGAGAAGTGATAACATTCTCCATAGACAATAAATGTAATTGTATGAGTGAATGAATCAATGAGCTATACAAAGTTTGGAAGTGGAAGTCGATTGCCCCCAAGGCTCCATTAATTATCATTTGCATCTTATCTTTAGTTGTATTACATAATTAGCATAGTTCTTTTTCTTTGCTAATTGTTGTTGTTTAATTTGATAACTTAGGCTCAAAAACCAACCAACCCCCTCCCTTATTTATATGCTTTTATATGTATCTATGTATGTATATGCCTAGTATGTTTTCTTCTATATATGTTTAAACACTTGAAAAGGTCTGTCTTCTCGTGGACGACCCCAACTTTCCATTATCTACTTAATTGTAGATAGGAAGCATTAGTTCTTACTAATGTTTAAAAGTATTAACTTTGAGAGGTACGTCGACGCCTTCCAAATTTTGGCGCTGCTGCCGGGGAAGAGGCATTTATTTTTAAGTGTTTGGGCATATTATGTGTGATTATATGCTAATTGTAAATATTTTTTAGTTTTCTTTTATTTTGATTTCTTAGTTGATTTGTCATTTTCACATGGCTTGGAGACGTATTGTTCGAGTTCTTGGTGTATGGTTCGTACGGGACCATCTTCATAAGAACCCCTACACTACGACCCCGAGTTAGAGTTGAATTTGAGATGGGCTAGGAGGCTTTCTTTGGAAAGTTTGAATAACACCCCTCCTAGTGACCATTTTGTGAATACCTCTTCCTCTATAGAACATTAACTTGAGCACGAAGATGAGCATCCGGGAGGGGGACCTCAACATCCTCCTCTCCAAGGGTGAGCTCCTCCTCTCCAACAAAGGGAGATTCCTTTTGGGCAAGCATTGTTAAGAGACATCATGGTCCCCAACCTCGATCAACAACCAATGTGCATTGAGAATCCCGTGGTTGGACCGAACGAGCACTTTGAGCTAAAGACCGGGTTCATCAACATGCTATCCATCTTCCTTGGTAGGCAAGGGGAGAATGCTAACAAACACCTCACTGAATTTCACTTCTTGTGTAGTGGTACAGTCCCCCATGAAGTGGATGAATATTTCTATAATTTGAAGGCATTCTCGTTCACACTAAGGGACGGTGCAAGAGATTGGCTCCACTACCTACCACCTAAGAGCATCAAGAGTTGGCTCAATATGAAAACAAATTTTCTAGCCAAATACTTCCCGGTCTCTAGATCCGCCGCCTTGAAGAAAGACATAAGCAACATCCTCCAATGGCATGAAGAATCTCTCTTTGACTATTGGGAGAGGTTCAAGAAGCTTCTCGCAAGTTACCCTTACCATGGTTATTCGGAGGGGGATTTGGTTTATTACTTCTACAATGGTCTTCTTGATGAGGATCAAAGGTTGGTAAGAAGTTCTTGTGGTGGCACTCTTGGGAATAAAACTTCATCCGAAGCGATGCAATTGTATGGGGAGCTAGTGGAAGAATCGAGAAACTTTAGCTCAAGGGCCAATTTGAGAAGCAGAAATCCAATACCCGCAAGTGACTCTTCCAATAGTGGGAGGCTCCAGGACCAAGTCTCAGCCCTTGCATCTATGGTGAAATTGTTGATGACGAAGCCCGGGAATGCGCCACATGTTAAATCATGTGAAATTTGTTACTTGGCGCATCCTACGGACACTTGACCTACTTTGCAAGAGGACTATGTCAAGGAGGTGAGTGCCATGGGATATCAAGGGAATCAAGGCTACCAAGGAAACCAATGATATCAAGGTGGGAAAGGTTACCAAGGTTATCAACGGTACCAAAACCGGCCGTACAGTTCGAGAAATCGTGATAACCCAAACCTCCAGTATGGAAGCCCTCAAGGAAGCTAAAACCCTCAACCGTATTGGCCTCCTTAATAACAATATAGGCCACCTCAATAACAATTTCAAAGGCTCCAAGAAAAACCCCGAGACCAAGGGGAGAGCTCGGGGCTAACAAAGGATGAGGTGATGCAAGTCATTCACCGGTTGGGCATGTGTGTGGAGAAAAGTGAGAAATTCCAAGATGAATCCAAGGCAAGTATCAAGAACTTGGAAACTTCAGTGAGCCAAATAGCTCAAGTGGTGAATCAGATGGAAGCCCCGGAAAAGGGTAAGCTACCCTCCCAACCGGAGATTAACCCTCAAAGTGCTATCACTTTGAGAAGTGGTGAAGAGGTTGGATCTCCTCCGGTTGGTGAAGTTTTTGAGGACGAACCTAGAAAGCTTGAAATGCTTGAGAAAGAAGTGAAAGAAGAGAATGAGGAGGTGGCCAAGGAGCAAGCAAGGAAGGGAAAGTAGAAGGAAGAGGAGATCACCATTGAGAAATCAACCTCCATTCCCGAACCTTCATCCCCTCTCACAAGAAGGCAAGAATAGTAGAAATCCCTCCATATGTGCTGGAACCACCATTTCCGGAAGCTCTAAAGGATAAACGGAGGAAGGAGTCCAACAAGGACATCTACGAAGTCTTTTGCAGGTGTGAGGTAAGTATTCCTCTTTTGAATATTATTGAACAAATTCCTGGTTATGAAAATTTTTTGAAGGAATTATGAGTTGTAAATAGGAAACAAAGAACGAAGAACAAGCTGAAAAATGGGAGAAGTGAACATGTCTCCGCTTTGTGCCAAAGGGAGTTACCCCCTAAATGTAGCGATCCCGACATGTTCACTATCCCTTGCATGATAGGAAATACACATTTTGAAAAAGCAATGCTTGAATTAGGTGCATCAATAAATGTGATTCCTTACTCTTTGTATGAAAGCCCCAATCTTGGTACTCTACACAAAACTGGGGTGGTGATCCAACTAGCCGACCGTTCTAGTGTGTACCCTAAGGGTATCATCGAGGATGTGTTGGTTAGGGTGGATTCCTTAATATTCCCCACTGATTTTTATGTCTTAGACATGGAGCATGATAAATATGTTGCCCCAATCTTGCTAGGGAGGCCATTTTTGAAGACCTCTAGGACAATAATTGATGTGCATAACGGTACCCTCACCATTGAATTTGATGGGATTAAAGTGGAGTTTAACATAATCGACTCTATGAAATACCCTCTTGAAGAGTATTCTTGCCATGCTATTGATTTTGTTGACAATGTTGTGCAAGATGTTTTTGAATTAAGTGGTGATGATTCCTTGTTAGTTTCTTTGGAAAATGATGTTGAAAATGCATATCTTGTATATTCCATGAGTTCTAACTTGAAGGAAAGCATTGAGGAGCTAATCATTCTTGAGGAAGTGGTGCAAAGTTCCCACCCTCTAGTCTTAGAGGAACCCGAAGAACCGGAATTCCTCCCATCACTTGTGAAAGCTCTGGTGACTGAGCTTAAATCTTTGCTAAGGGACCTCAAGTATGCATTTCTTGCGGGAAGGGGAGACGCTTCCGGTTATCATTTCAAGCAAGCTCACCAAGGAGCAAGAAGAAAAGTTGATAGTGGTGTTACGGTAGAACAAGGAAGAAATTAGATGGACTATTGCTAACCTCAAAGGCATAAGCCCATCTACTTGCATGCATATAATTTTTTTGGAAGAAGATGCAAGACCCGTGCGACAATCCCAACGCCGTTTAAACCCACTTATGATGGAGGTGGTAAAGGTGGAAATCCTTAAGTTACTCCAAGCGAACATGATCTATCCAATCTCATATAGCAAGTGGGTGAGTCCAACTCAAGTGGTACCCAAGAAGAGTGGGGTGACGGTAGTAAAAAATGGGAAGGGTGAAATGGTACCCACTCGAGTTCAAAACGGGTGGCGCATTTGTATTGACTATCGGAGGCTAAATGGAGAGACCCGGAAGGACCACTCCATGTTGTCATTCATTGATCAAATGCTCGAGAGGTTAGCAAGCCACCCTTTCTATTTCTTTTTGGATGGGTACTCGGGGTAATTTCAAGTGGCTATCGCCCCGGAAGACCAAGAAAAGACCATCTTCATGTGCCCCTTTAGTATGTTTGTCTACCGGCATATGCCTTTTGGGTTATGTAACGCACCCGCACCTTTCCAAAGGTGTATGGTAAGTATTTTTTTTCAGAATTTTTCGAAAATTTTATCGAGGTATTCATGGATGATTTCACCAATCATGGTAATTATTTTGACAACTGTTTGACAAATTTGGCACAAGTTCTTAAACGTTGCAACGATACTAATCTTGTGTTAAATTCTGTGAAGTGTCATTTATGGTAGAGCAAGGCATTGTCTTAGGCCATGTTGTCTCCTCTAAGGGTATTGAGGTTGACAAGGCAAAGATAGACACAATTCAAACTTTGCCTTATCCTACTAATGTGCGTGAAGTGCGCTCTTTTCTTAGCCATGCAGGATTCTATCGCCGGTTCATTAAGGACTTCTCGAAGATAGCATCCCCTTTATGCAAGTTGTTGCAAAAAGAGGTGGAATTTGTGATGGATGAGGGGCCTTTGACACATTGAAAGGAAGGTTAGTTTCGGCCCCTATTATACAACCCTTGGATTGGTCGTTGCCTTTTGATATTATGTACGGTGCTAGTGATTATGCAGTTGGAGCGGTGCTTGGTCAAAGGGTGAGGAAAGCACTTCACGCCATCTACTACGCATCCATGTCTCTCAATGAGGCCCAAAGAAACTATTCCACCACAGAAAAGGAATTGCTAGCAGTGGTATTTTCTTTGGAAAAATTTTGATCTTACTTGTTTGGTACAAAAGTTATTGTGTACACTAACCATGCAGCGCTTCATCATTTATGACAAAGAAAGAAGCCAAGCCAAGATTGATTAGGTGGATCCTGCTCCTAACTGAATTTGAGTTAGAGGTGCAAGACAAGAAGGGCATGAAGAACCTCGTGGCTGATCACCTGAGCCGGTTGGCACCCTACTAAGATAATGAGGTAAATCTATTAATGAAGGAGAAACTACGGGAGGAGTTTCCCGATGAACAATTGTTTGCTATCAAGGACCTCCAACCATGGTATGCCGACATTGTGAACTTTCTTGTATATGGTAAATTTCCTCCTCATTTTTCTAAAGCATAGAAAGATAAGCTAAAAAGCGATGCTAAATATTATGTGTGGTATGATCCCTTTTTGTGGAAACATAGTGTAGACCAAGTTGTTAGGAGATGCATCCCCGATAATGAAGTGCATTCAATTCTCACTTTTTTTCACTCTCATGCATGTGGCGGTCATTTTGGAGCTAAAAGGACCGCTAGGAAAGTCTTGGAAAGTGGTTTTTATTGGCCTACTTTGAATAAGCATGCATACATATTTTGTAAGGCTTGGGACAAGTGCCAAAGAGTAGGAAATATCTCATCTAGAAATGAGATTCCCAAAAAGCTATGCTATATTGTGAAATCTTTGATGTTTGAGGTATTGACTTCATGGGACCTTTCCCTAGTTCTTAGGGATTTAAATATATTCTTCTTGTTGTTGATTATGTGTCAAAGTGGGTTGAAGCAAAACCCACTAGGATTGATGATTCTAAAGTGGTTGCAGAATTCCCGAAAGATAGTGTCTTCTCTAGGTTTGGGATAGGCGAAGGCGAGATTGGAATATGCGAGATTGATTGGTGACCGTGGCACCCATTTTTTGCAATCGGACCATAGAGGAACTCTTGAAAAGATATCCACCGCCTATCACCCACAAACCAATGGGCAACCCAAAGTTTCCAATCAGGAAATTAAGTCCATCCTTCAAAAAATGATTAACCCTAACCAGAAGAATTGGAGTTCTCGCTTGAATGATTCCTTGTGGGCATATAGGACGGCTTACAAGACACCAATCGGTATGTCACCATACCGGTTAGTGTTTGGTAACCCCTGTCACCTACCGGTGGATTCAACATAAGGCTTACTGGGCGGTCAAAGAATTTAATCTTAAGATAGATGAGGCCGGCTTGCATAGGAAGTTACAATTGGATGAACTAGATGAGATCTGGAGGGAGTTCTATGAGAACGCTGAAATCTATAAAGAGAAGACAGAGGTGTGGCACGACAAGATGATTAGGAAGGAATTTGACGTTGGTAAAAAAATCCTCCTATTCTAATCTCGCCTTCGCCTATTCCCAGGTAAGTTGAGGTCCCGATGGATCGGTCCTTTTAAGGTGGTGAAGGTATTCCCACATGGCACAGTGGATATTCTATATCAAGCTAAGTCCAATACATTCAAGGTCAATGGACAACATTTGAAACCTTACCACAAGAATTTTGTGCCAGAAAAGGGAGAGGATGTTGATCTCCTTGATCTAGTTTATGAGTAAAATCCAAGAAATGGGAGTGAGTCATGCCAACAACGTTAAATAAAATTGGTTTTGATCGTCCAGATCGTCATTCGTTACTTTCCATTGATGTTGCTTGGTTTTGGATTTTGTCATTAGTTTCATTATTTTTGCTTTGTGCTTTTCACAGGTATTTTTTCCATGATTTGTAATGATTTGAAACCAAGGCATTAGAATTTTGAAGGGATAAATTCTTGGAGTGAAGAAGGAAAGACTTAGACAAGAGGTGAAAGCAGAAAAAAAATTTCTATGTACCAGATGGGTTGCCTGTCATGAGTTGCGACCACCTCGTTGCGATTTGCGACGGGCTCACAAAAATTTGTTCTCATTTGTGTTTCAGCCTCCACTTTTGGCAAGTTACGATGGCCTCAATCCGAGTCAGGACAGACCATCGTGAGTCGCGACCAAGTGGTCGCGAGTCATGACCAGATCAGAAATTTTGGCTGAAAAGTGGAGCTCTCAGGCTTCACTTTTTGCGAGTCGTAATGGCCTCTTTGCGAGACGCGATGGATCAACACGAGTTTCGACAAAATTAGAAATTTAGGATGAAAATAGAGCTATTGGCCTACACTTTTCGCGAGTAGCGATGGCCTCGTCGCGAGTTGCAATGGACCATCATGAGTTGCGATGAAATGGTCACGAGTCACGACTTAAGCATTGACTTCAGGTACCCGTTGACCTACCCATTGTGAGTTGTGACGAACACGTCGCGAGTCTCGATGGGCGTGTAAACTTTTTTAAAAAATGGGTAGAATCCCAAATTTTTCCACAACATTCCAACTCCCCTTTCATCTTTTCCGCCGCCTCCAACCGATCCACTTTAACCTCATCGCCGCTCACCTCCACCTCACCGCCGCTCAAGGCCGCTCCATACCCTATTCTTTCTTCCCAAGCTCTACCCACAAATCACCCTAAAATTGTTCAAGAACACAAAACCCTAGAATTTGGGATTTTTGGCAATTAAACTTCAAATTGCTTGTGGGCTTCATTCCTTTCTCATCCTAGGCATCTAATTGGTACGTTTCTTCACTTTATTGAACTTCAATTGTGATTATGATTGTATACTCTATTTATTGGATATTGTGTAGATTATGTGTGATGCCTTAGGAAATCAAATTGTTGGACCTTGGTTGATTTTTGTTAATATATTGTGCTTTCAATTTGATTTGATAGGGATTGTGTGCATATTTTGTGTTTGTGGTTTGGTTAGCTGTATTGAGTTGCTCATATGGTTGTGCGCTTGCATTGCGCCATTTGTGTTGCTTTGGCTGATAATGGATTCTGGCTTATACTAAATATGAGGCATGTTGACCCTTGATTAGACATAGTTGTTATTTGGATAAAATTTTATTGTACTTTGCAATGTTATTTTGTTTAGGGTAGTTTGGCCATGGGACTTGAATGTTGACCTTATGAATGTACTAATGGTGGCTAAACTATGATTGTGATTTTGAGATATAGCATACTAGATTTCATCTATGTGAGAACTTCATGGACTTGAGAATATGGGAATATTGGACAAAATATGGACTGTATGTGCAATTGTTGTTAGGACTTGAACTAGTTAGCTTGGACTTGATTTGGCTTGTGATGATTGACAAAAACTAGTTTAAGATTGAGTATGAATTTTCAATATTGCATATATACATATTCCTGTGCGTTTGACTTATTTGCTTTGGTTGTTAGATATGGCCCCTACAAAGAAACCCAGGGCCCCTTCCCAAGGTGGGCGAACCACCGCTCCACCTCCGCCTCTACCACCAGCTTCGGAATCGAGCCCTGTACCTCCCCCTCCAGATAGGTACATGGGTTTGACCCGGATCACCGGGTCCTATGCTGAGAGGTGGGAGGCCCTGGCGAGTCATCAGCTTAAGGAGACGAGATTTGTAGACGTACCCACACTGGACGCTCTTGGGCTCACCCAGCTTGTCCGATGCCTCCTCGCCAAAAAGGGGATGGAAGGATTCATGAGCACGAGCGCACCCTCTTACCGGAGATACATGCTAGAGTTCCAATCCACGGCCAGGATATACAGCATTAGAGATGATCAACCATGCGAGAGGTACATCGCTTTCCACTTAGATGATATATCTCGACAGATGACCATCTCGCAGATTGAGCAGGCGTTTGGATGGAACACTGCAGAGATATGGGCAAGGTTTGACCCACAGGCCCAGGAGCGATTGATCGAGGATGGCATGCAATTTTGGAGTGTCATGAACATGAGGCCAAAGAACTCCGTTATGTGCACCGACTGTTGGCTGGCACAGTACTTTTCTTGGTGGAGCCAATGAATGTGCTAGACAATGACATTCACTTTCTGTGGCACTTGACGAGTGAGGGACCAGGATAAGGGTTATGGGCTGAGCTGTGGATGAAGAGAATTATAGAGGTGGCAGGAAAGCCAAAGGGGAAGATTATGGTTGGAGGTATGATAGGCCTCTTATTGGAGTACCTAGGATTGGTTTCTCTAGTTGACTTTCCGCGTTTAGGGAGGCACACTTCCTACCTCATCACTGCTAAGTGGTTGGTTCAATTTGAGATTCTTAGTGCCACCCGGATCACGGGGGTATTGCATTAGTAGTATGGCACTAGGAAGGTCACATTCATGGCACTTCCTCAGCCCAACAAAACTAAGCTGGAATTTGATACACCTCAAGAAGACTTGGTAATTTCACCTGACTCCTCGTGCAGAGAGGACTTCCAGTGCGAGCTCCATGACCTTGGTCGGGCCCCTGTCCACCGCAATGATAGTAGCCTGCCTTTCTCCGACCGACAGCAGCAGCAATCCCCGCAGCCTCCACTAGAGACCAAGTCGATGCAGGAGGACGATGTGCCACCTCACTACTCCCAGCCTCCACTGGATTTTTATGAGAGAAAATGATAGAAATTGAAAAATTTTAAGTATTCACTCAATTTCCAGCATTGGAGTCATAAGGTTGCGGTTACGGATGAATCGGGTTGTTTGACAACTTTAGGAACTCTTGGGGTGGAAAATTTAGTGGGAGAAGACGAAGTAAGTTATGAAAATCTTGATCACTGATATACTTCATTTTTAGGTTGAGATATTGATATAAAGTGGACCATGTGTTTTGAACCTTATACATGTCTTTAGCTTCACCTTGTACCATTGGATTTGAGATTGTCAATTCTAGATTTGGAAATGTTTTAGAGATAGCAATGAATTGATAGGTTGATATGGTTTGGGTAGATTTAGGAATGGGGTTGTGGGAAACTTCTCATTTGACCTTAACATTGAGATGTGTGATAGTGAGTTTTGTGAGGTATTGATTTGGGGGAATAGTAGTTAGGATGTGGATACATCATTTCCTTCGTATGCTTGAATCTTTTCATACTCGGGGGCAAGTAAGGTTTAAGTGTGGAGAGGTTTGATATGTCCATTTTATGTGCATAATTTAGTGCTTTTTGGGGTCACTTTTGTGCTCATTTATTATCAAGAGCTTGTGTTTTACCTTGAAATTCTCTTAGTAGAGGTAAGAGCAAATTTATGCTATTTTACCTCTGCTAAGTGGATTTTGAGTGACAAGGAAGAACATGGAGGCTTGAAGACCGGATACCATCAAAAGAACACTTTTCAAAGACTTTGAAGACTTGCTTCGAAGACACGAAGACTTGAAGAGCGGAGGTCGTCGAAGACCATTTTTGAAGACTTTGAAGACTTTCTTCAAAGAGTTGAAGACTTGGAAAATGAGAGAAATCATTGTGAAGATAAGTTACCACAAGAAGAAGAAAAGAAAACAAGGTTAAGTTCTGGCGCCCGTCACGAGTCACGACGAACGGGCGGCCAAAACCTAACCTTATCCTTTTTGTACTATAAATAGCACTATCTTTCCTCTCATTCACATCTATTCTTCCTGCATTTTTGGTACTGTTTCTAACCCTAGTTTCTACCATTTTTCATCTTTAAATTCTCTTGTATTTTGTTCGATTTGTTAGCATTAATTAGTATGAACTCTTGTAGCTAAAACTAGTTCTTGGGAGCAATTAATTGAAACTTCCAAACTTATAAAGCAAGATTCTGTATTTGCTCATTTATGAACATTTATTGGAGAGCATTTATTATTCCATTAATGTTGTGTTTTACCTCATTTATATCATGTGTTGTTTGAGTATATGAAATGTTTGTAAGATTGAAATGTTAGAGTGTTAGGAAAGTTGAAAACTTCTTAACTCATTTGATATGAAATCCAAAAGCATGGATTTAGAACTTCTTGTGTATAATGTGTGGTAATTCTTGCTAGATGAGTATGTTAATGTGGATTGTTTTCATATTTATCATAAAGATGCAAAAAAAGGTTGAACTTTGAATGTTATTTGTTCTAAGTTTAACCTAATAAATGCTTTGTTTGGTTATATGACTATGTCTTTGGTAGAAGGATTGTTGTTATCAAACATATGGTCCTTTGGGTCAAATGTCATTGTTGAAATAACCCTATGATGTTGTTTGTCTTTGGTGAACATCAATGAGGTTTGCAAATGGTCGTTGTTTGTCTTTGCAAACTACTCTTAAGGAGGAATGAATGTTGATCTTTGAATGAGAAGTGATAACATTCCACATAGACAATAAATGTAATTGAATAAGTGAATGAATCAATGAGCTATACGAAGTTTGGAAGTGGAAGTCGATTGCCTCCAAGGCTCCGTTAATTATCATTTGCATTGTATCTTTAGTTGTATTACATGATTAGCATAGTTCTTTTGCTTTGCTAATTGTTGTCATTTAATTTGATAACTTAGGCTAAAAAACAAACCAAATCCCCATCCCTTATTTACATGCTTTTATATGTATCTATGTATGCATATGACTAGTATGTTTTTTCCTATATATGTTTAAACATTTTAAAAGATCCCTCTTCTCGTGGACGACCCCGACTTGCAATTATCTACTTAATTGTAGATAGGAAGCATTAGGGCATAAAAGTATTAACTTTGAGAGGTTCGGCGATGACCTCCTAGCCACTCTGCATTGAGCTAATAGATGTTGTTCGGCAAGTAATTCCCTCTGGGCTACCAGTCTGCAATATTTCCCAAGCAACCAATTAGGCGCCCTTCGACTACAGGAAGCCTAGTCACAGTGGTAAGGCGGGATTTCATAGAACCAAACTTCAAATAAATTTGACGCATTAGTTCTTCTAGTTCTTCATCATGGGGATTGCGACCCTTGACCACTTCTAAGTGATAAGTACCGGTAAATTCTTTGCTAGGGAAGTCCATAACAAACCCCTTAAAATGGGATGGTCTTTCGATTGCCACAACTTCATCTCAGCTTTGAGTCAGTGAAGCTTTTCCTTCAAGGAGTCCTTCTCTTGATTACACTTAGAAAGATCTCGAAGGGCAATCAGCAGTTGTTTGTGTGTCTCATTCAACTCTTTTTGGGCACTCGAGAGCTTCAAACATACGCCTTCTAAAACCATTTTCAACCAATTATACTACGAAAAGAAAATAAAGGTAAAATCAATAAGTCGTGGAAAAAATGTATGTTTATTGATACTCAAAATTTAAAAGGGGGGTTACAATTGAGGGCCCTGAATTGATAAAAAAAATTACAATTAGGGACCAACCTCAAAATCATCTTTGTTTGATGGGAAATCAATCATTTCTTCTACTTGGCCGGTGGTGGAATCCTGCTCAGGAGAGGCGTCTGTAGCCTTTGGAAGGGGGATCGCTCGAATCCCTTTAGTAGTGAAGAACTGCCCTTTGGACCTGATGAAATCCAGTAGGGTAAAACAAAGGTTGTTGTGCTTGATGGCTTCGTCCCATTTCGCGTTTAGAGTGGCTTTGAGCTCTGGATTAACTATTTTGCCCACCTGTTTGGCCAGATCTTCAGATAGAGAGGTGGACACTTGTGGCTTGAGAAAGTCCTCGGCTAGTTCACTAAAGCCGATTTGCTTGGTCACTCCCAGAAGTTCTAGGAAGAGCTGAAGTAGTTCAGGACTGTTCAATAGCTTGTGTTTGAAGGCCCCGAGTAGTTGCACCTGCATGGCTGGATCCTCTACAGCTTGAACCCTCTTAGCAAGGGTATCCTTCTCTAACAACCATTGATGTTTCTTGGCATCAACACCTTGCCTCTCCCCTTCCAGAAGCTTTTGTTTTTCTTCAAGCGCCCTATCCTTTTCCTCGAGCACTCTATCTTTCTCCTCGAGCACCCTATCTTTCTCCTCGAGAGCATGCTGGTGATTCTCAAGAGATTTACTTACATAGCTCCTCACGGAGGTTACCATTGCTAGTGGAGCAAAGGGAAAAGAAGGCCACTCTTCTCTCGGTGACCTCATGAAAAATTTGGGAGGTCTGATAAAACAATTTAGCTCAGATTGATTTTAAAAAAATGGGGATGCTAAAAAAGTTAAATGTATAAAAAAAAGGGAGAGAAAAGAGAATGGAAAAGAACCTTAGGGTTAGAGGCCATCTTTGAAAGGTGATGTTGTATCCTGGATACAGACGCTGCATCGTTCAAGGGGGGCAGAGATTGTTGATGAACATCCTCGCTGCCATGTATTCTCATAAGCGGTCTTGGTGAGGAGAAATCAATAGTACTGTTGTTCGCCCTTATCTTCTGGCGAACGTTCCTGGTGTAAGGTGACTGCTCAGCACTAATGGTTGAGATAGGCCTTTCGAGGCCTGCTGCAAGAGGGGAGGCTAGGTTCGAGAGGGAAGACACCGGTTTTGGGGGGAATGGAAGCCTGATTGAAGGGATCAATTATCCCTTTGGAATGAGCCTGGCCCTGCTTCAAGGGCTTCTTCTTCTTTAAGCCCTTAGCGAGACCCACTGAAAAAGGAAAGAGAGAGAGAGAGAGAGACTTAGTCAATAGCGATAAACCTAATAACACAACAAACAGGAGAACTAGATATCTATTAAGGAACCTTCGGAGGGTCCCAAATGCCTAAAGTCACTAACGATAGTCACGAGGGGAGGGTCATCTCTTTCGTGTATCCTTTCGGAGTATGAAATACACATATTCTTCAGACTCTGAGCGGGAACGCAACGACACCAATCTAGGGATTGGGGTTGTTAAAGAGGCTGTAGTCGAGGGAGTTGGACAACAATTTTTGCCTATCCCTCTCAAGGGCATCTGGGCAGACATATTCCCTAGGTTTGGGAGACTCGACTCGTTTTCCCCAATTCCACGGAAGAACTCGATATTTCCTACTATTGAATGAAATAACTTTCTTCCAGCTTTTCCAGTTGCCCAAATTGCTAGGAACACTAAAAACCTTAAGAAGGTCATTGGGCCAAAAGTATGGCAGCCCAGTTAGGGGAACATTTTATACTCTAACTTAATTACCACATTCGTGGGTAATTAAGGGCAATAATTAAGGAGAATGTTATTTAGGACATGAAGTATATCAAGTGAAGCAGCTTATAACTGGGTTTAATACCAAACTCGTCACACCTGGTCAAGAACATCATAATGATCACTAAAATGTTGGGATGGACTTGTGCAGGGCTCACTTGGAATTGTCTAAGGAGTTTGGAAAAAAGGGGCGGAAAGGGAAAGGTGAGCCCACAACGAAGGTGTCTGAGAGAGATAGACGATCTTCCTTCGAGAAGGTTATGGGGGGGTATCACCCTCTCAAAAGGGTTGAAAATTGGCATTTGGGGCTATTCGCTGACCTGGAGGGATTGAGTCCAAAATTTTGGACATAGGGGCCCCCACTATGGGAACTAGGGGCTCTCTCCTTGAGTCCTTTAGCCTCAACTTTTGATAAGTCCCTTTTTTCTTCTTTAGAAAGGGTCCAGCCAGAGGAGATACCCAAGGCGCTCTCGAGGGTGCTTCCTCCCGCTCGAGGATTGTCTTCTCCCTCAAAGGAGGTGCATCATCCTTCTCCTCTATGGGTTCAAGCTCTGGATTCGGAGGAGGGTAAAAACCAATCTTGCCACGTGTAGAGGGACCCCCTTATGTAGGGCTTGCCCATGCCTGGAGTCTAATTTTCAATGGCATCTCGAGGAGGCATATCAATTATAGGGAAAACCCTCTTTTCCCCATGATTGTTAGCAATTTGATCAGATACGCCCTCTCAATCATATGAATCGTACTGGAGTTCTTCGGAATGAGTACATTTCGGGTCGTTAACAGTTCTCTTAAGTGTACTAACTCTCATACCCTAACTTCATCGAAAAGCTTCTCGAAAGCGAAACCCTCACAAGAGCGGGTGATGATTGAAAGGGGAAGAAATGAAAATATTAGAATGAGATTAGGGATGAAACAACTTAATGATTTTCTAGGAAAGGTGATGGAAATTGGATTACTCGAGAGAGAAATAAAGAAACAATGCTTGTAAGAAGACGCATGCAAATGAGAAAAGTGAATAAGGAAGAGCGGATGGGAGGTAATTATGGGGTTGAAATGACAGGTAATTATAACTGCTTTGGAAATATAAAAGTTATGGAAAGACGTAATTGTTTTTTTCCTTCTGACAATGCACTGTTTGGGGAGCAGTGACACGCGCGGTTTTGCAGCACGTGCGCTCCCTTTTGGAAACTTAAATGTCGGAGTTGGTTAGAAAACCAGGTTCTCACCCTCGAAGGTAGGAGCAACGAAGTGCAAGGTTCATTTCGAGTCTTCAAAGTCCTCGAACTATCCCATGCATTTGAGACCTCGAAGACCTTCATGGTGTTCCAGCTTTTGATGGTCGAGAACCTGCTTTTCTGGGGGCTCTTGATTGAGGTTAAGCCCAAGAAGGCCATTGGGCCGAATGTATGGCAGCCCAGTTAGAGGAATATTTAATACTCTAACTTAATTACCGCATCCGTGTGTAATTAAAGGCAGTAATTAAGGAGAATGTTATTTAGAACATGGAGTATAAATACAAGGTACACATTTACTTATGATTCATTCTGTTTTAATCATATTTGGACGCTTGGACTAACTTGAGCATCGGAGTGCTGACCCCTGGAACCCCAGGGACAGTTTAATTGCATGTTAGAACAAGAAGAACCCAGGCTCACAAACCGGTTGGTGGTCGAAGATGCATCAACCATCTACACGCCTTTAGGTCGAAGCTAAACCTAGAAGCTGTCCTCAATGAGTTGTTTGTTGTCATTTGAGCTGGGTCACTCAAAAGCTTTCTGTGTTGGGTCCTCGATGAGCCTGCTCCTTGTCCTTCGAAGCCACCATCATCTCGAAGCATCATCGATCATGGAAGCCATCGATTATCAAAGCTATCCCTCAAAGTTGTTCTCACCATCGATGCTGAAGTTATATTTTTAGGCTTGTCGACTCTCCTCCGTTGGATGATTTTAAAATAGCTACCGCTAAATCTAGAGCTTCCCTGTAGCAACACCAACTTGAGCTGCCGCTAAATCTAGAGCTTCCCGCTAACTTGTGCCTTTTCCGGTATGTTGTAACCTTGTCGCCAGAGCCAGTTCTTTGTTTTTCCTGGCGAGTGAGGACGTCGTCACCGTCAGTCTCTCGATCTCACCTTTGAGCATTGGAGAGTCTTGATCTCGCCTTCGAACGATGAAGTCTCCCACATCCTACATTACATTAACCAAGATCACATGCCTCGATTCAACGATAATGCTAGTGATAATGTACCTCGATTCGATGATGATGTTTGTGAAAGTGAAAATGGTAAAGATGAGGATGATGGTTTGATGAATTCCATTTGACTACGTATGGGGACTGGAAGTTCTTCAAGGTTTTTCTCTGAAGTATAGCCTATCAAGTACAATATTCAGAAGATGTTTGGCATTTTTGCCATGTATGGAGTAATATGGAGCTCAAATTCATTGCCGAGGCTTTTAGAATTGATGTAGAAAAGTTTAGCAGTATACCATTTAAGTTTGCGACCAGCATTGTATCCCTTCGATGGAAAAAGTTTGCCATCAAGTCCCTTTCTGACATCAAAGTCTCATCGGAGCTACCATTCAAGGATAGCAGTGTTGCCATTGAAGCTATCTATTAAAGGCCGTCGACAAACTGCCATTGAACAATTACATCGACCTTCAAAGTTCCAGCCAACCTTCGAAGCTCCCGTCAATCTTCGAAGCTCTCATCAATTAGCAGCTACCTTCGAAACCATTTACCTTCGAAGTCTACACTATCAAAGCCTAATGTTATTGTCCTTTAATCCTATCGAATCTTACCACCACAGCTCTTGACCGAGCATATGGAGACTACCAAGTTGGGTCCGACCATGTTGGGTTCTTCAAAGCTGAGTTCGATGTCTCCCTTCAAAACATCCGTCCACCTTCAAAGCCATCAAAGACCTTGACACTAGAAGCCATTGTCAAGCCTGTGTGTCGAGCTTCTGCCTTAAGAAGCTTCTGTCTTGAGCTTCCAGCACTCTTGCCTACTAAACCAGAGAAGCATCATCTCTCTTTCTATAATTTCATTTTAATATTAAACACTACTCTGTATATGTCCATTTGATACTTAGCTTTACATTTGTAGAAAATAAGGGTAATGACCTGTGTTTATTTATGACCTCAGGGTCCATTATATAGTAGTACAAAATACCTATATAAGCCAGGAAATGAAATATAATCTAATTAGAATTACAAGTAATATTTATATTCCTTAACACCCTCCCTCAAGTTGGAGCATGGGGATTAGAAATGCTCAACTTTCCAAGTAATGAATGAAACTAGTTACGTCCGAGAGCTTTGGTAAACAAGTCCACACGTTGATCTCTAGTGCGGATATGATGAGTAACTATAGTACCAGACTGCACAAAATCCCGGACAAAATGACAATCAACTTCAATATGTTTCGTACGTTCATGGAACACTGGATTTGCTGCAATATGAAGAGTATATTAACTGTCACAAAACAAATGCATAGGAGCAGTATGTGCGACCCCTAAGTCTTTCAGCAAAGACCTAAGCCATAACAACTCACAACAGGTAACAGTTTCCAATCATTTTTAGATACCCTAAACTATAGTCCTGCTTGTTACTTCCACCAGACCATTTGCTTGAGGGTGAGCTACAGATGTAAACTTTTGTAAAATCCCTAACTTCGAACACCATTCAGTAAAGGTTCCACTTGTGAATTGTGTGCCATTGTCCGTGACGATAGTTTGTGGCACTCCGAAGCGACAAACTATATTTTTCCAAAAAAACTTTCTTGTTACTTCTGTTGTGAATCTTCCCAATGGCTTTCCCTACACCCATTGTGTGAAGCAATCAATTGTCACAATTAAAAATCTAGCATTTCTAGCACCCTTTGGAAAATATTCGACTAGGACAATTCCCCATTTATCGAATGGCCAAGTTCCATATATTCCCATTAAAAAAACATGTGGTTTGTGCCACATCGGGGCATTAATCTGGCAACTTTTTCACTTGAGTACAAAGTTATGCGCATCGTTAAACATGGTTGGCCAATAGTATCTTACTAGAATGATCTTCTTTGCAATTGTTTGAGACCCTTGATGTGTTCCACATAATCCTTCATAGACTTCCTTCAAGATTTTTCCTGCTTGCGATGGCCCCACACACTTTATCCAAGTAGATACAAAACCTTTATTGTGTAAGATTCCCCTTTCATAAATGTAGTTGTGAGATCGCAGTTCCAACTCCCTGACTTGTATCTTGTCTGTTGGCAACTTTCCTATTGCAAAGTAATCTATTAACGGTGTTATCCAGTTTAATTCTTTTGTCTGGACTGTTAACACTGTTGTTATTACTATACTTCTGGCTGGAATGACCTCCACTTTCACATCTTTGTGTAAGATCGAGAAACTGTAGGTTGCTTCTTGGTCTTCCAAGAAACTGGAGAATCACCAATCATCACAAAGTAACCGGAAAGAGAACATCGGGTAATAGGGTAAGCAGCCCAATCAGAATCACAGTAAGCAGTTAACTGTAACGCACTACGGGAAGAGAGAAATAAGCCCTGACCAGGATGGCTCTTCAAGTAGTGCAACACACGAACTACAGCTTGCCAGTGAGGAACACAAGGGGACTTCATTAATTGAGCAAGTGTGTGAACCGAATAGCTAAGCTCAGGATGTGTGATGGCAAGGTATATCAGGCACCCAACCAGTCGCCTGTACTGCTCAGGATCATGGTAAAGCGGGCCATCAACATGCACCAGATTGTGTTGCTCCTCCATCGGAAAGTCAGTAGGTTTAGAGGCAGACAAATCTGTATCAGATAAAATGTCCAAGGCATATTTCCTTTGCGAAAGATCCCCTCCGATCTTCTAGCAATCTCTATGCCCAAGAAATACTTAAGTAAACCAAGAACTCTCATATGGAAACAAGAACCCAAGTATTTCTTGAACTCAGAGATAAGAGCAGAAGAGCTTCCAGCAATGACCAAATCATCCACATAAACCAAAACATGCAAAGAAACTGGTCCACAGGAAAAGACAAACAAAGAGTTATCTGTCTTACTCTGAACAAAACCAAATGCTCATAAAGCCTGAGCCAATTTGGCAAAACAATTTCTAAGAGCCTGGCGAAGACCGTAAAGAGATTTCTGAAGGCGACATACCTGACCATGGGGCACGGCATAGCCTGGTGGGGGTCGCATAAAAACCTTTTCATGCAAATCACCATGCAGGAAAGCATTATAGAAATCTATCTGATGCAGTTTCCAACCACAAATGACCGCAACATATAAGAATAGGCGAACAAAACTCATCTTCGTAACAGGAGCAAATGTCTCAGTATAATCAATCCCTTCAACCTGGCGATTCCCGAGAATCACTAGGTGTGCCTTATGACGTTCAATAGTACCATCTGACTTAAACTTCGTCCGATAAACCCATTTGCAACCAATTGCCTTCTTATCCAGAGGCAGAGGGGCCAAAGTCCAAGTCTGATTGTGCTCAAGCACAGTAAGATATTCAGCCATCGCATCTCGCCAATGAGCATGATGTAATGCCTCAAAATAAGTGGTGGGATTTACACTAGATGTTACTGCACCCAAAAAATCTAAAATGCATACTAGAAAAATTATCACAATTTACATAATCAGTAAGAGGATAAAGAATATCGGAGGATCGTGACGGCGCATGAGTGAACGTAGCAATAGGAGGGGGGTCTTCACTAGTAAGAGCACAGACGTAATTATCACAATCATAATCTTCCAAATAAGGAGGAGGTCGGTGAGCGCAAACACTCTGCTGATAGGAGGCAGCTCAGCGATGGGAGGAGACATCAAAACGACTGGCGAAACAGCTGGTGGAGCTGACAGAAGCAAACGGCGAGAAGAAGTAGTCGGGGTTGGAGACACTGCATTGGGCAGCGGAGCAAAAGGAGTCACCGGAGCTAGCGGGGCGTGAGGTGCATGATCGCCAGTTGTCGGTGGCGTTCCAATGATATAGGCGCGGCAGTATAGGTGCTGTGGCATCCGACAATAAGGGTACGATGACGGCCGGTAGGATAGGATCTGCCACGACCGGTGGCATAGGTTCGGTGGTGATCGGCTCTACCGGTGGTGCGATCTGGGCATGTGATACCGGTGGTGAGGTGGTGATGCTGTCGGGATCTATGAAAGAGGATGATGTTGAAGTTGCTGCAAAGGGGAACTGGTCTTCAAAAAAATTGGCATCTCGACTGTTAAAGATGACGCGGGATTCCAGGTCAAAAAGGCGATAGCCTTTCTTTCCAGTAGGATAACCAAGAAACAAACATCGCTGACTTCTTGGTGCAAACTTGTCGCGGTATCTGGGAACATGAGCAGCAAAACACAAGCATCCAAATACCTTTAAAGATGAGTAATTTGGAGCTTGTCCATATAGTATCTCAAAAGGAGTGCGACCATTGAGATGTTTTATCGGTGTCTGATTAATCAGATAAGTAGCAGTAAGAACACATTCCCCCCAAAACTCAATTGGAAGACTGGCTTGAAACCGTAAGGCACGTGCCACGTTGAGTAAATGGCGATGCTTTCTTTCAACTCTACCATTCTGATGTGGTGTATCAACTATAGATGTCTAAAAAATGATCCCAGATGCAGCAAAATGAGATCTCAAAGGCAAAAATCTAGTCCCGTTGTCAGCCCGGACAAGCAGTATAGTTCGACCCTATTGATTCTTGACCAGGGCACAAAATTCCAAAAATCTAGAAGCTACTTATGACTTATTCACTAATAAATAAACCCAAAAATCTCGGGAATAATCATCAACTATTGTAAAAAAAATAAAATGCACCACTAGAAGATGGTGTTCTATAAGGGCCCCAAACATCACAATTCAATAATTCAAATAATGCAGTAGCATTTGTAGAACTCAATGGAAAACTATGTCTAGTCTATTTTGCTCTATAACATACAGAGCAAGGTATAGTTGTATTATTTGTGCTAAAATCAAGAGTAGGAATAAAAGACAACACCGTAGATGATGGATGACCAAAACGTTGATGCCATAAATCAGAGGAAGAAACAGAAGTAACTGTCGAAATAGACTGCAGGATATGAGGACAAACACGAGTATCCAAGAGACGAAGCCAATAAACCCCCTTGCTGTCACCCATGCCAATCAATGTGCTCGTACTGATTTTCTGTAAAATGCAATAATTTTCAGTAAACAAGGCTAAACAATGTTAGACAGATAACAATCTAGAGCATGATAATAAATTGCATCGCAAATTAGGTATGTAGAGCACATGAGAAAGGGTGACATCACCAAAATAAATAGACCCATATTGTGTAGCAGACGACACAGATCCATCAGGCAATATAACATTCACAGAATTGGTAATAGTAGTAATATCAGTAAGAAAACCCTTGTCACCAGTCATGTGATATGAGACTCCCGAATCAAGAATCCAGGGTAAAGTAGACTTACCTGACCCATGGTCAGATAAAGAATGAAACTAATTAAATAAATGTATAGCCGTACTCCATTGGTCGTCAGACAGAGCATGAACGAATTAGATCGTGTAGGTAACCTAGAGGAGGCGGCCACCGCAAACCCTTGCGGTGACGTCACTACGCCGGTGAAAAGAGACATAACACAATTTATTTATTGTGTTTAATAAATAAATAAGAGAATAATAATTTCACCAACCAAATGGGTAAAGCAGCTGCGTGGTTACACGTGCTGAGCAGGTGACCTACGCGTCCCTATTTGGCGCGTGGTTACACGCGCTGACGAAGATGAAGAAGAAGCTTGCACTGCGTGCGTGACAACACGCGCGAGATCGCGATCATGAATCTCAAGCGCACCTTGTCTTCCAGAAGGCGACGGGATCCGGCCGGAGTTGCAAGTGCGCAACGGAAGAACGGCCCAATTGGCCACCTCACAAACGCTATCGGAGGAGGAGCAGATCGAGGCCGATCAAACGCCATCATCGGAGCAGACCACCGGAGGAGGAGCAGCCCGCGGCCGAACGAACGTCGTCATCGTCGGAGCAGACCGCGGCCGAGCGAATGCCATCGGAGGAGGAGAAGATCGTGGCCGAGCAAACGCTACCAGAGGGGTAGCAGACGGTGGCTCGCCGGAGGAGTGCTCAGCGGAGCAGCAGACAAAGCAGGATTTTCTTTTCTTTTTTTTTTGGAAAGAGGAAAGCAAATCAGATCAGCGGCGCGTCACGCACGGACGATGACAACAATGTTTGTTTAAAAATTTAAGATGAAAAATTTAGCTTCTTAGGTTTCAAGATTTTATGCTCTGATACCATATAGAAAATAAGAGTAATAATCTGTGTTTATTAATGATCTCATGGTCCATTATATAGTAGTAAAAATACCTATATAAACTAAGAAAAGGAAATATAATCTAATTAGAATTACAAGTAATATTTATATTCCTTAACAACATTCTTATCAAATTTTGCTGAATCTTTATGCTCAAATTATCGATGGGGTAGGGAATGGACCCTTGCCTTTTCAATCAGAAGTGCACACAAACTACTCGGTGTTTCTGGAAATGCTCAGCCATCGATAACTCACTTCGACAAAAACTATTTCTTCGAAAGCTCAGCCGTCGAAAGATACAAGTTGTTGATGAACTCTCATCTCAATTTTCATGCCGAATAGGTGTTACACCAGGGGAGCCTCAAACTCTTCCTCATTATAACTTCAATCCAGGTATGCATCTGGATGGCTATAACCTATATCTAATTTTGATGAACTGCCTTCGAAGTTCTCGTTGCCTTCGGAGCTTTCGTTAGTCTTCGAAGTTGTTTATTTTTTTTTTCATGTTTTCAGATCAAGAACACCATGCACATCGAAAAGAAAAAGATAAATTCTAGAACCTTGAACCTCACTGAATCAGAAACAGATGTCCGAACTAAAGTAACAAGAATTCATTTCTTTGATAATCTGGGGGAACTCCTTGTTTTGGCTGCCCCATTTCCAACCTTACCCCCAGGTTTCTCAACCGCCGCCAGAACCCTGTCTCCAACGCCTCGTCTCACGGGACTGCTCTTCTTTTCATTGGCCACCCTGTCGAAATCATCCCCCAATTTTCTGGCCGTCTTTCGACCCACCTTCTTCTTCTCCGCCACTCTCTGCTCCTCTTCCTCGTCCTCCTCATCTAGTAGAGATAGCATCCTCTTCCGCTTCGTCGCCATCGAAGCAGGTGGTGGAAAAGGGCTACCACTCACACTCTTCTTCATGAGTTTCCCCTTGTGGGCCTTTTTGAACGATTTCTCGCGTTCAGCCCGGAGTTTCTCGACGCTACCTTCAATCCGACCTTGGAGGCGGTGGCGCTTGAAATTGAGACCTCCCATTGTCCAGTGAGCCTCCTCCGCCCAGCACATCAATGGATCCGTAACGGGAACTGGTGGATCTATACGCTCGTCACAGAATCTCATATCCGTGTAGATTCTTGGCCTGGGGAGGCTGCTGCCGTAGAATTTACCAGGGCCTAAGGCGACCACCATTTCTCTAGATCTAATGAAATATAGTGAGGCTTAGAGAAGTTTACTGTGAGAGATTTCTTAGTGTATTATAGAGAGGCAGTCACAGGGTTTACTGTGAGAGATTTCTTAGTGTATTATAGAGAGGCAGTCACAGGATTGGCGGGAGATCTTGGCGGGAGATCTTGGCGGGAGATCGTGGCGGGAGATTTGGCGGCAGAAAATCCCGTGCTTCAGAAAATGACCTACTCAGTTAGTCTTCGAAGCTATAATCAACTCTTGAAGCCATGCTATTTGATTAAAAGGGTTCACTTACTGTGGCTTATCTGCGCTTCCGGAATAGTAAAATATATCCCATGTTTAATGGGATTGGTGCTTTTTGTTATTGATCTTCCGCCCATAGGCAGTGGTAGAGACCGCTACCGGTCTCTTATCAATTAAATATATTATTTTTCTCTTTCTCTTCCACCTCAGCTTAAGAGATCACTTAAGAGACACCCCTTTTTTTTCTCCACAATGGTTAAGAGACCACTGTACACTATTCATGGAACCCACTTGATTTTCTCTATCCTACTCATTAATTTGACCATTACATATTATTTTAAATAAATTTGTCCACCAAAATAAGTTTAAATATTTAAATTTAAATTCGTTTTTAAATTTAAATTCGTTACAAAATTTAAATTCGTTACAAAATTTAAATTCATTTTTAAATTTAAATTCGTTTTTAAATTTAAATTCGTTTTAAAATTTAAATTTTGTAACGTTTTTGAATTTAAATTCGTTTCCATATTATTTTAATATAATGTTTAAATATTTAAATTGAAATTCATTTTTTAAAATATGTTAAATATTTTGTTTTTTCCGTTCTTGTCAATACGATACTTCAGTGTAAAAAATAAAATGAATTTCAATTTTTTTTGAAGAAACTATTAAAACGAAATTAAATAAATAAATATTATGAGAATTCATTTTTTCTATAAAATAATATGGAAACCATAAAAAGTGAATCCGTCTCCCGTGGATGTAGCCAAATTTGGTGGACCACGTAAATCTGGTGTCTTGTTATTTTCGTTCATATTTTTTGTTCTTTCTCCATTCCGCACAACAGTGCGAAAAACCAAATATAACAATAATTAATTTGACCATTAAATATTATTTTAAATAAATTTATCCACAAAAAATAAGTTGAATGTAAAATTTAATATAATTATTAAAATGAAATAAAAAATAACTAATAAGATAATTCCATGTTTTTAAAATTATATAAAAACCATTAAAATTGAAAAAATCAATTGTAACAACTATAAAAATTACAGACAATACTAAATAAAATATTGATCTAGTCCGACCAATTATTACAATTTGAAAATCAAAAATATATTAAATTTTGAATTCTTAAAAAATTGGAAAAAATGAAAAAAAATAAGAAAAAATACGATAGGGACACGTGTCGCCACCAGAATGGGACACGTGTCCCATTAAAAAATTTCGCAGCATCCGTTTTATGTTAAAAACGTTGCGGACACGTGGCCCAATCCCTGGGTGACACGTGTCCGCAACAAAATTTTTAAAAAAAATAATGGAGGCTGAGTGGGACACGTGGCCCACTCAGGGGGCGACACGTGTCCCACTTTGGTAAAAAAAAGTGGCGCGCACAAAGGCTGGGATCCAAAGGCGCGCACAAAAAAAGTGGACCACGTGCTTGTGTCAGGCCAATGGGCTGGAGACCGGGCTCTTAGCAAGAGCTCGGTTGGCGGTCTCTTAACAAGAGACCGCTTAAAAGACCACCACTGTGGTGGTTTTCGGTCTCTTAAGCGGTCTTTTAATTTTAAGAGACCACCACTGCCCATGCCCTCAGTGCTGATGGATATGCTTGCTGGCAAAAAAGCTGAAATAGGCTTAAAAGTTGGAAAATGAAGTCACTTCTACTCTTTAGCCATCTATGGTTTTCCGTTCATTAGAGGAGCGGCCCGGTTGAGGTGTATTTATTGCTCAAGCGGCTTCTTGTATGATTCTGAGAGGATATATAGTTTATTTGTGCTTCACTGTTTTGCGAGCTGGTCATTTTAATAAGGTTCCTCTCTCCTCCCCCTCCACCTCTTTCTATTTTTCTCTCTCTTTGTGTGGAGTAGTATATGGAAGCATGAATTATGCCGTATAGTAATATCTCAATTTATACAAAAATGCTATGGACATTGGCCTAAAGAGATCAAAATGTTAAAATTAGTTTTGTTAAAATAGTTTAAGCGTCACAAAATAATTTTTTAGGCTGGATTAAAATTATTTTAAATCTTTTTAATCAAAGTTTTAAAATAATTTTGTTTGCAGTAGCTAAGCATCAATTATTTTGCAACAAAGGCCAGGTTGAAGGATCATGACTCCCTTTTAGACATAAAGTTAATATTTCTTTGATTAAGTGAGAAATGATTTATACTGCTTTGATTGATTGATATTGCAAACAAGGAAGATTTACGTAGCTCTTAAGATATTTGAACAAAGCTATACAGAAAATGGCTTCCCAAATTCTCACTTATAATGTGGTTGCTCAATTCCCATTAAATGAAAGTTGAAAGATTTTCCTTTTAAACATGCAAAGGTTGTGCTTGACAAAATGAATGGCACGGGACATAAGTCTTGCATCTGTACTTACATTTCTTTTTATATTGCAAGCGAGTGCAGGTGAGAAAAGCAAGTAAAACTGAAATGTGAGTTAGCAACAAAAAAAATAGCACAAAAATATCATCATATGAAAAAAACTTCCACTAGTATCTATTAGATGGCTATAAAAAAATATAGCTTAAGTGTTTGATAAGTGATTTAACTTGCTCTTTCATGTATGAGTATTTGTTGCTAGAAGTTCTAGCTTAATGCAATTTTTCCTTTTTTGTTAGCTAAGTGATAAGCTGCCTTGCATGAAAACAAAATTTCATCTTGCGTATGGTAAGTCTCTCTTTATTTTATGGATGCTTGGACAAGCTTCATTTATTTCTTATGTATACTCTTCTATCGCTGATATTATGTGTTTGACGTGAGATCACTTATGTTACCTCACATTACTCGCTATGACATTGAATATGGCCTAAAGGCCCGGGTGAGAAAATGTGATTAGGATATTGAAGTTGTTGATATTGATATTGCTCTTATTATTTTTAGGGGATTATTAGTTGAAAAATTTCAACCGAAAAACTATTGAATTTCCCTTGTGTCGATTAGACCAAGGTCAACAATTATTTCCCTTTTGTCGATAAGACCAAGGTTGATAATTATTCCCCTTGCGTTGGTAAGACCAAGGTCGATGACTATTCCTCTTGCGTTAATAAGACCAAGGTCGACCATAATTTCCCTTGCATCGATAAGACTAAGGTCGACAATTATTTCACTTATGCCAACAAAGGCCAAGTTCGACAATTTCTCTCACGCTCTTAAGCGACGAACTTGCTCGCTCATTAGCGAAGGTATGATTCCGTCCATTGGTGGCCTGATTCCGCCAATTGGCAATGCTCGCTCATTAGCGGAGGTTTGATTCTGTCCATTGGTGGTCTGATTCCTCCCATTGGTAATGCTCGCTCATTAGTGAAGGTTTGATTCCTTCCATTGGCAGTCTGATTCCGCCCATTGGCGATGCTCGCTCATTAGCGAAGGTCTGATTCCACCCATTGGCAATGCTTGCTCATTAGTGAAGGTCTGATTCTACCCATTTGCAATGCTCGCTCATTAATAAAGGTCTGATTCTGCCCATTAGCAATGCATGCTCATTAGCAAAGGTCATATCCTCCTATTGGCGATGCTCGCTCATTAAGGGAAGGTCAAATATTTCCCTTACGATGATAAGACCAAGTTTCACTATTTCACCTGTGTTGAAAAGACCAAGTATGACGATTTCTAGGGTAAATAATTATTCACTCACATTGAATAGACAAAATTTTGACAATTATTTACTTACGTAAAAAAGACGAAGTTCGGCAATAACTCTTACGTCGAAGGGATGGAGAACTCAATTACATTGAAAGGAAAAATTACACATGTTCCTACTCACATTGAAAATGATGAAGTACAAAGCTGCTTACGATCGCATGCGGAACACTGCCTTTGTTTTTATTCACATCAGAAGCGATGAAATAAAAGGCACATTATAAACTGTTGCGATAAACTTCTATCGAGATTAAAAGGAAGATTTGTGTCTTATAGTGCATGTGAAACGCTGCAGCTAGTTTTTAAATCACATGTGAAACGCTGCAGCTAGTTTTTAAATCACATGCCAAATGCTGCGATCGGTTTTTATATTGTATGTTGAGCATATAGATTGGTTACTTAGTTATCTACTTTACAATTTGTTTACTCAGTGTTGCATTGTAATTAACAGCCTACTCGCAGGCTTAAATATTATTACTCTCAAAAGAGATCTAATCTACAAATTCCTTCTAAAGAGGCGGCTTAGCAAAATCATATCACTAGGACGACATCACAATTTCCCTCCAAAGGGATAAGCAGTATCCTTGGTCACTCTATTGCTCTCTTCTACATCGAGTCCATTAGTCGAACAATGTGGTTAATTCCACAGTCGCGGTCGAAGAGATTGGGGTCCTTATTCTTGCTTATATAAAGTATGATAGTTGAACAACAGTACTCCACAATTGCATTTGAGGGAATCAAGTGCACAACAATATTTTACAAGCTCCGCGAAGGATACTATAAAATGCATGATCTCATATTACTGCTACAACTTGGGTGACAACATTTCAAAATACAAATCGCAGTCTAAGGACGAGATGCTATCAGCAATAACATATGTCCTTTGAGTGGGGGGAGTGTACCGAAGGAGATCGCCATTGAAAGTCAAAGGACATACTTCTTGATTCCAAATTCATTATTAAGGAGTTATATGCCTAAAACCACACCCAACTATGAGATTTATGATGACCTACATGCTCAGTGCTACATTATAAACAATTACCTTCTCAACATTCGTACACCTAGAGCGACATCATCCCAATCTATATCGATTCTAGGAGTTACTTCAGGCATACCTCGACAAACATATAAATACTATAGCACATTGAATAATATATATTATACAAGGAAAAACTCTCCCAAAGACCCTAGGAGAGCTTCAATGATGGAGCTTCATCGAGAATTCCACTCCCGAGGTAAAATATTTTCTTTTAAGCGATTGAAATGTTTGCTCTTGAGCGGCTGAAATATTCGCTTTTAAGCAATCGAAATGCTCGTTTTAAGCAACCAAAACACTTTCTCTTAAGTGTCAACTACATCTTGTGCAATCGATTAAATCAGCTTTAAAATAGCATACATACTCGCTCGTAAATGATCAGTTCATTTGCGTAATAAAAAATCTACTATTTAGAAGGATCATTCATATAATTAACAATTGCACCAATAACATACAAACAGAAAATGTAACTTTATTATAAGTTACAAAATATAACACTCTGTACACACAATCAGTCGGATCATCGAATACCCTCCAGTTTTTTCCAAGTTAGTACATCACCTTCGACGAGGGATTAAATCTCCAAGAACCATAAGTTATCGATAGATATAACCTTTGATACCTAAGTTCAACCTTCGATAGAACATACCTTCGAATGATGGAAGATCACTTAGTTTTTCTGGGGGATTTTGATGACATAGTAGGATTGAAACTATATGGGCTAAGCCAAGTCCAGAAGCATGTATTGAAACCCCTTTGGTTCTGACCCTCTTGTTAGTATAGCCTTCGAATAAAGAATACAAGCACTAGCATTATACACTTGCTCCAAGCCTTGCTTATGAATCTCAAACTTTTTTCCCTCGAGCCTCGATATGGGAGACTCAACATTAGAACCCCTATTTTAAAGAGATGTGTGGCTCAAAAGGGTAAGATTTTGAGAAACCCTTCGGGCAAGGAAGAATAATCGATAGCTTTGATAAGGAGTTATTAAAACCCTAAGGGTCCATTAAAACCTTTTGAATTCGAAACTAAGGAATAACTATCTTAGAAAACCTAAGTGTTCATGTCATGCTAACAAGTTTGAAGACCATATATTCTCGACTCTTGAGATCATCAGTTGTATTCTATACCCCTCAATGGATCAAGCTTTTAAAGTCTGTCGATAAGATATAGCTCTTCGAGTCCTAACATTCACACTAAACTTTTTTGGAGGCTCTTGATGATACTTTTATGAAGTTAGAGTTGGGCCGCAGCCCAACTCATTAAATAACATATTTGGGATGGCTTAGCCCAATAGAGTTTAGTCATGTAGGGGTCAATATTGTCATTTATTACATATTCGGGTTTGAGTAATATAAATATGAAGATATATCTTTCCTTTTTAATTCATTCACTATTATTCCTTATTTACGGATATTGGGGGCTGACTTTACCATCAGAGGGTTTTCTCCCCAGAGCATCTCCGAGGGCTTTGTCTTGCAAGTCATGGAATTAGGAAAAGGAGGCGCAGTCAGATTGGGATCCAGATCTATCACCAGCATCTTGGAATGTTGATTTTTCAAAATAAAAAAAAGTTAAATACATTTATAACCTTGACTTTTGGCTGAAAGTGCCAATATAACCCCGCAGTCTCATAATCAGCTAAAAGTCAAGGTTATAAATGTATTTAACCCTTTTTCTATTTTTAAAAAATTGATCATTCCAACATACTGGTGATGGATCTGGAAGTTACCTACGAGGAAAGGCACAAAAGTGGTTCAATAAGTTGCCAAGGGGTTCACTCTGATCTTACCGAGACTTCAGTGGAGCGTTGTTGAGCCAGTATACGCAGAAGAAGAAGTTCATAAAAACTCCATTAGAGCTCTATCGGAAAAAGCAAAGGACAGGGGAGAGCACAAAGGATTTCTATAATGGATATGTGGATGAGAGCTTGGGAGTGATAGAGACAACAGAGAACGAAATGATCTAGGGGTACCTACTATGGACGCAGGACCTGGAACCATACAAGAAGCTGAGTATTAATACCCCTAAGACTTTGCAAAAACTTCAGGAAGTTGTAGAGAAATACTCGAGGGTAGAGGAAGCAACCAGAAAGAAAAGAGATAACTTTACAGAGAAAATAGAAAGAAATGTAGAACTTAGATGGAAAAGGCCAGTCGAACCCATAAGAACACCATTCGATAGATAAGCTCCATTGCCACCAACACTCGGAGGAAGAACCCCTGCACATATATTAAGTATACTTTGAGGGTTGTTCTAACCACCCCCACCTTTGTAGAATTTACATAACTCTGTGGTGGATCGAAGAGCAACAAACTGGTATTGTGATCATTATAGGGATTACGGCCATGACACAAATGACTGCATGCAGTTGAGGATGGAGATTGAGAGGTGTGAGTGGGAAAGACAATTTTGAGGGCAAGGACTCAGGAACCATGCTGCACCTTCAAGGTCTCGAATGAACCATTGGAAAACTTATAGAATAAATAATCAAAATAATGGGGGGTAGATGAGACAGAAGACCTCGAGAGCAAGCGGTCCGAGATATGGGGAAAGATGGAAGGTGGGAAAGACCCCAGGAGCAACAGGGGGGCAATCAGGATAACCAAAATGGGGAAAACCCACCCATTCGAAGAGTGATTAATGTCATCAACGACATGGTGGGAGAGAGATCTTCAAATGTTGTGATAAAAATAGAGGCTCGAAAAGTCCCTGTGGAAAAACCCAGCCACAAAAGGTTTCGACCGGACGAGACAGTCACTTTCTCGGAAGCAGATGCAGTGCTAGATCAAACACCTCATGCAGATCCTATGGTAATTTCAGCAATTATTGGAAAATATTTGATGAGAAGAGTATTCATTGATTACGGGAGTGGGGGTAGAAGTGATGTTTGCTGATTTCTTTGATCAGCGGGATATAGGGCACGATAACTTGAAAAAGTTAGCCTCACCTTTATCCGAATTCACGGGAAACCCAATATTTCCCCTAGGAGAGATAACCATGTCCGTTCCCGTAGCGGATTGTGACAGAGGGGTGACTATCAGGTGTAACTTTGCTGTCGTGGATGCCAATTCCCCATACAATGTGATTTTAGGAAGGTCATGGATGTGCTAGGCTTAAGAGGTTTGGTCATCCTAGCAACTTATGATGAAGTTCCCAACAAAAAATATGGTGCCATCCATTTGAGAAGATCAGACAGTGGCTAAAAAATGTAACCATACTGCAGTATGAGAAGCGAGAAAGCAAAGAGATGTAGCAACGGTGCATACACAATACAGATGCATGTTTGAGACATGGGGTCAGTACCTGTGGGGAAGCTAATTCCCGGAGACATTAAGGAAAGATTGAAAGACCTATTGGGAGAATATGGGGACGTGTTCTCATGGATACCTCTGATCTAACTGGAGTACATTCGAGTTTTGTACTGCACATGTTGAATATTGACCCCTCGATAAAGCTAGTGAAGCAGAAGAGGTGGAGAATTTGTTGAAGACATATGTCATCGGGGAGATGTTCTACCCCGAATGTATAGCTAACCCGATTATGGTTCTAGAGCATGATGAGGCCTGGCGAATATGTATAGATTTCACCGATTTGAATCAATGTTGCCTCAAAGATAGTTACCCTTTGCCATCAATCGACAAGTTGGTGGAAACCATCACTGGATATCAGATTCTGGCCTTCTTTGACACACATAAAGGGTATCACCAAATACTCATAGCAGAAGATGACAAGGAGAACACATCGTTTAGTATAGATGTGTTCACATACTGTTATAAGAAGATGTCGTTTGGGTTTAAAAAATGCCGAGGCTACTTACCAAAGGTTAGTTGATAAGCTGTTCAGGAGGCAAATAGGGAGGAATATGGAGATTTATGTGAATGATATGGTTGTCAAAAGAAGAAGTCATGGAGAATTCTTAAAAGACCTGGAAGAAACATTTGGCAGGCTTCGAGGGGCTAACTTGAAGTTGAACCTGTCCAAATATGTTATCGGTGTAGAAGCAGGGAAATTCCTCAGATTCATGGTCTCAGAGAGGGGTATTGATGCAAGCCCGGAGAAGGTTGAAGCTTTGATGAGAATAAGATCTCTACAATCGATAAAAGATGTGCAAAATCTCACAGAGTCTCTAGCATCGTTGAGTACGTTCCTATCGAAGGGGGCGGAGAAACACCTACCCTTTTCGATGTTCTTTGAATGGCAAAGAAATTTGAGTGGAATAACAAATGCGATGAGGCATTCAAGAAGCTGAAGGAGCACTTGGGAAAACAGCCTACCATGATGAAGTCGGATAAGGATGAGACACTATATATGTACATTTCTGCATCGCCTTTGGCAATTAGTGCGACCCTGGTAAAAGAGAAAGAAAAGGTGCAAAACACAATTTACTTTGCCAGTCGTGCCTTTCAAGGGCTATAGACAAGGTACACTATACTCGAGATGTTGATTCTAGCTCTCGTACATGCAACCAGAAGACTAAGACCCTATTTCCAGGGGCACAGGATAGTGGTGCTCACGAACCACCCAATTCAGCAGATCCTGTTGAAACCAGAGATCTAAGGGAGAATGATGAAGTAGGCAGTGGAATTGGGAGAACATAATATCTAGCATCAACCTCAATTTGCAATGAAGGGCCAGGCACTGACAGACTTCATAGTGGAAACAACTGAGCTCCTCGAACATCAGGACCCCATTTGAGAGGTGGAATCAAGAAAAGGGGAGGTATGGTAGCTATATGTGGATGGTTTGTCACATTCCGGAGGAAGTGGAGCTAGAGTTCTATTAACCAGCCCCAACGGCAGGGATTAACCTTATGCGTTGAAATTCGCATTCAAAGAAACTAACTATGAGTCTGAGTATGAAGCACTGATAATTGGACTATGCCTAGCAAGGGAGTTGCAGGTGGAGGAATTGTAAGTTTTCAGCGAATCTCAAATCGTGGTTCAATAGGTGAATGGGGAATATGAATCCAGAGAGCGTAACCTGCAAAGATACCTTGAGGTAGTGCAAAAACTATTGAAAATTTTTAAATCTTACACTTTAACGAGGTGCAGAAGGAAAGCAATCACAAAGCAGATGCTCTTAGCTCACTTGCTTCTTCGGATTTGGGAACCCAATCCCAAAAGAAATTACTCATGGAAACTTTGGACAAATGAAGTTTCGAAGAACTTACAGTTATGGTGGTGGAAGTGGAAGACACCTAGATGACACTGTTTGTGGCATACCTTTGAGAGGGTGTCCTGCCAAAAAATGAAGTTAATGCCAGAAAGGTAAGGTTGAAAGCTCAAATGTATGTGTTGCAGGACATTTACAGTCATTGCTTCCGTGCGTTAACCCTCAAGAAGTTGATTATCGCATAAGGAAGTCCACGAGGGAGTATGCGGCAGCCACTAGGGAGCCAGATCAGTGGTGAGAAGGCTCATTCGAGAAAAATTTTACTGGCTGACAATGTTTGATGATGTGAATTAATACATTCATGCTCGCCACCAATGTTAAAGGCATGCCCCCATAACACATGTCCCCCAAGAGGAGATGGGAAGTATCTATGGTTCGTGGCTCTTTGGTAAATGGGGGATCGACCTGGTGGGTCATTTTCCAGAAGTGCCAGGAAAATTCAGATACCTAATAGTGACCATTAACTAATTCACGAAATGGGTAGAGGCCGAGCCCCTGATGAACATAAAGGGAAAATGGTTATTTCCTTTTGTTGGACGAATATTGTATATCGTTTCAAAATTCCAAGGAAGATCATCACGGATAACGGAACACAATTTTCTCAAGATCTCTTCAAGAAGTGGTGCAAGGAATACCAGATTAAGCAAAAGGTGAGATAATTTTACCACCCCTAAGCTAATAGATAGGTGGAGGTGACCAACATGATGATAGTGAATGGCATACGAGCATGGCTCGAAGGGCAGAAGGTAATTGGATATAGGAATTACCTAATGTGTTGTGAGAAAATCGGACAGCCCAGTCTTCCACTACTGGTGAAATGCCTTATGGTCTAGTATATGGCTCGGAGGCGGTAATCCATAGGGAGATAGGTGTTCCTAGCCTAAGGATGATGGATGTTGAAAATGAGATAAGTAATCAGCAAAACCGATGTCTGGATTTGGACATGGTGGAAGAAAATAAAGAGCTAGCTTCTTTACACGAGGCTAAAGTTAAAGAATGGGTAAGAAGATACCATGATAGGAGGGTAAAGAAGGTGTTTTTCAACCCGGGAGATTTGGTAATGAGGAAAAATGAGAAAAGTATAAACGAACCTAAAGGGAAGTTAGCTGCAAATTTGGAAGGACTCTACAGGGTGATCAAATTGCATCCGGGAGGAAGCCATGTCCTCAAAGAGATGAATGGGATTCGAGTACCAAGAAGGTGGAACATCACCAACCTGAGAAAGTACTACCAGCTATGACGAGTGGGTTGCTCTTAAGCAGCACTCTAGACAACATTTCCAGCTACGGCTGATTTTCGAGTGGTTTGCTCTCAAGCGGCACTCTAGACAGTATTTCTAGATACGGCTGATGTTTGAGTGGTTAGCTCTTAAGTGTCACTCTAGACAGTAATTCCAGCTATGGCTGATGTCCGAATGGTTTGCTCTTAAGCGGCACTCTAGAAAGTATTTCTAGCTATGGCTGATGTTCCAGTGGTTCTCTCCTAAGTGGAACCCTAGATAATATTTCCAGCTACAGCTGATGTTCGAGTGGTTTGCTCTTAAGCAGCACTCTAGACGATGTTCGAGTGGGTTGTTCTTAAGCGGCACTCTAGGAAATGTTTCTAGCCAAGGTAGAGTTCGAGTGGTATGCTTTTAAGTGGCACTCATGGGCTACTTTTGTAATATCGAAATCATGAGCTAGTGGAGAAAATTGGCGGGATGTAGTTGGAAACATCGAACCTAGGTAAAACGCTTGTGTCTTTGAACTTTTCAATTCCTACCTATCGAAGATGGTCATAACGTTTCTACATAAGAAATTTACGAGTGGCACTAATGTTTGGAACTTAAAATTTACAAACAAGTCTAAGCACGTGCAAATCAAATCCCATTAAAATTTTTAAAAGCTCACTGCCGCTAACAACAGTGGGTCGAGAAACTCGACTTGCATTTTCTAGGAGCGAGAATCAAATAGGCCTCAACATTATCATTAATAAATAAAAGTACATTTTTGGTACCAAACGGTACACAGTGCTCATTCATTTAAATGGGGAAAACCCCTCCTGAAATAGATCTTCGGTGGAAGGAGCTAGTCCCTTCACTTTTGCCTCCAAATGTTTGAGTTCTTCCAGCTTGATGCTAGAGGCTCTCCGAATATCCTTCATTTGTTCTTTCACAGGATACTTAGAAGGATCTAGGGGAGCAATGGTCTTACCCCGCTTCTTCGGGGAGGGGTTACATGGGCCCTTCGAGGAAGATCCGACACTCCTGCGACGCTTTGTGAAAGATCCCTTGGCAGCTTTGCTCGAGGGTGCATAATGTTTTTCAACTTCCTTAACAGCAGATTTTTGTGATCGATAAGTGGAATGATAACTTAAGGGGGTGAAACCCTTTACCATCAATTCTGCCAACCAATCAAGAATAAGGTCAAGGGCCTTTTTCTGGTTAGGGGTTCCATTCTCATAGACGTTGACTTCCTCAATCCAGTATCGAGCAGCCTTGAGTAGAAATTTTGGAAGCTGATCACTTCCAATTAAATATGTAGGAATTCCATGAGAAAGTATGTGGGCACGGAGGCTCACTTTGTGGGTAGCAATCGTTTCCTCAAAATCGACAATGCGCTCCTCGACTTCTTTAGCCTGTAGTTTCCAGGCCTCGATCTCCCCCGCGAGTCGTGTATTCTCAAATAAGAGAGATTCTATTAGAGAACCATCCTTGGCATGAATTTTCCTTGCTGGGGGCTCGCTCGAAGAGAGGGAGTCCTGACTAGCTATCTTCCAAGTGAGCAGTTCCTCTTCAAGACTGGAACTTTTGCTCTACGACACCAGATTCTATTCAGCGATTAACTCCCTCTGAGGCCACTAACTTGTGATTTTTGCCCATACGACCAATTAGGCACCCTTCCACTAGTTAAAGCCTAGTTGCATTAGCAACACACAATTTCATAGATCCAAATTTTATATGTATTTGATGCATTAGCTCTTCAAAAAAATGTATCCGAGGGATCACAATTTTCGACCACCTATATGTCCCATTATATTCTTTGGTCAAGAAATCCATGACAAACCCCTTAAAAGTTGGATGGCCTTTGGACTGCCACAACTTCATTGCAGCTTAAAGCTGATTAAGTTTGTCCTTTAAAGATTCCTTCTCTTTGTTACAGATAGATAAATCCGGTGTAGCCTTCAATAGTTATTTATGTGACTCACTCAACTCTTTTTGAGCACTCGAAAGCTCCTCACAATCGCCTTCTAATACTCTTTTCAACGAGTTAAACTACGAAAAAAACAAGATAAAATTGATAAAGAAGTCATAGAAATTGTATAAAAAATAATTCTTGTATCAAAGCTCCAAAAGTTACATCAGGAGGCCCAAATTGGCAGAGTTACAATCAAGAACAATCCCTAGAGTCATCCTCCTTCGAGATGGATCTGATCATTCCTTCCACCCTGGAATCAATTGAGTGTTACTCAGGGGATGCCTTTGTGGCCTTGGGTAGGGGGATCACACGAATCCCCTCCGCAGTGAAGAACTGCCCTTTGGACTTAATGAAATCCATCAAGGCAAAGCGAAGGCCATTATTCTTAATCGCCTTGTCCCATTTTGCACCCAAGGAAGCCTAGAGCTCTGTCTTGACCAGCTCGTCCACTTGCTTAGCGTGCTCTTCGAATAGGAAGGCGGATGGTTGTGGTTTTAGGAACTCTTCAGCCAAATCATTGCAACTAAGGTGCTTGGTCACCTCGAGGAGGTCTACGAACAATTGAAGCAACTTGGAAATGTTCAATAGTTTTCTTTTAAATGCCTCGAGCAGCTGGATCTGCTCGATTGGATCCTCAACATTCAGGACCCTCTTCTCGAGGGTATCTTTCTCCACCATCCACTGATGCTTCTCGGCATCAAAATTGGCCGTCTTCCATTTCTCCTCTTCCAAGGCTTTCTGGTCATTCTCATGCACCTTTTTCTCCACTTTGAGCATCCTCATCAACTCAAACATTTTAGCATTTTTCTAGCCTAACTTTTCTTGAAAGGAACCATGGCCACAAGTACAAGCGTGGGTGAAAGCGACCATCTTCTTAGTGGCCTGGCGGAAAATTTGGAGACCTAGCAAAATAACTACACTTAGATAAATGCTAGAAAAAAAAGTTACTAAAATGGACTTCACAGTGGAACAGATGAAAACCTGAGGGTTAGAGACCATGCTCGCGGGATGATACTCATCCAGATTCAGAATGTTGGATATAAATACCGCATCACTCAAAAGGGGTATCGGCGGTGCTGATTGTTGGTGGACGTTGACACCGTTACCATCGCTCACTCCTATTAACGACTATTAGGGGCATTCCCAACACTGCCACCATCTGCCCCGGTCCTCTAGCAAAAGTACCTGGTGTGGGGGGATGGCCATCAGCCACGGTTGAGGTAGGCCTTCCACACCTACGGAAGGTGTGGATGCCTGGTTTGAGGGGATATGGGTCCCTTTAGGGTGGCCCTGACCTTGCTTTAAGTGGGTCTTCTTGTTCCTCAAGCCGCTAGCGAGACCCACTGGGAAAAAAACATCGTCCATAAAGATAAGTGCAACAACACAAAAGATAGAAGAAATAAAATTCTATTAAGGCACATTTGGAGGCTTCCAAGTGCCTAAAACCACTTACGAGGTCTCGAGGGGAGGGCTTTCTTTAGGACCCTCAGGTTCTCTTCTCCTCTTCTTGATATTTTTCCGGAGTTCTTTATACACATACTCCTTGTAGATTTCAGGAGAAAATACAAAGATGCCAATCCCTGTGTTAGGATTGTTGAAGTGGCTGTAGTCGAGGAAGCTGGACAACAATTTTTGTCTATCCCTCTTGAGGGCATCCGGACAAATATACTCCCCTGGTTTAGGAGACTCAACTAGCACATCCCAGTTTCACTAGGGGACTCAATACCTTTTACTATAAAACTTCTCCAATCACCCGAATTGCAAGAATAGCAAAAACCTTGTGATATGCCTCCCGGCTGGTAAATGTAATAATCGTGTCGGTAGATCGCCCACTATAAGACACATAGTACAACAAGAAAGGAATATTTTACCTTGGCTTGATACCAAACGCATCACATCGTGTCAAGAACATCATAATAATCACCAAGACATTGGGATGAACTTGTGCAGGGATCACTTGTAATTGCTTGAGAAGTTTGGAAAAGAGAGGCTGAAAGGGAAAGGTGAGCCTACATCAAAGATGTCTAAGGGAAATGTCTGATCTTCTCTTGGGGAGGTTATTGGGTATATCTTCTTCTCGAAAGGGTTGAAAATATGCATCTGGGGCTTTTCATTGCCCAAGGGGGATCGAGTCCTGGATCTTTGAGATAACCTTCCCTACTGCTGGAGCGGGGGCTCCTTTCTAGAAACCCTCAACCTTAACCCTCGAGATACCTTCTCCTTTTTCTTTTGATAGGGCTTGGCTCCAGAGGATACCTTTAATACCTTATGGGGGCACTTCCTCCTCCTCAAGGGATGTCCTCTCCCTCGAAGGAGATGCATTCTCCTCCTCTATGGCTTCGAGTGATGCTTTCTTGCTCTCCGGAGATGCATTACCCCCCCCAGGGCCTCGAGTGCTGGATTTGGGGGAGGGTAGAAGCCAAATTTCACACTGGTAGGGGATCTTCTTATATAAGGCTTTCCCATACCTAGCGGCCAATTCTCAACAAGCCCTTGAGGAGGCATATCGGTAACCTGGAAAATCCTCCTTTCCCCAGGACTATTAGTAGTATGGTCAGACACACATCCTCTGGCATCATAATCACACCGTGATTCTTTGGAATGTGTGCATTCTGAGTCAGTAATAACCCTTTCTGGCGTACTAACCTCTGCACCATTTACCCTAATCTCACTGGGAAATCCCTCCTTGGCGGAACCCTTGTCAGAATGGGCCATGATTGTAAATTGAGAAAGCAATAGAGTCGAATAAGGAGAGAAAGAAAGGTACTTACTAATTTTCAAGGAAAGGCGACGAGAATTAGATTGCTGGAGAGAGAAAGGGAAAATGAGTACTTGTTAGAAGTTAGTAAATGAGTGAAAGAAGAAAGAGAGGTTAGGGGGTAATAATAGGGGCTGAAATTGTGGAATGATTAATAACCGTCTTGGAACCATAAAAAGTTACTGGAATACTCAACCATTTTTATGCCTTCTGACAAAACGTCATTGGAGAGACAGCGACACGCGCGGTTGTATAACACGTGCACGCCTTTTTAAATCCTAGCACTGAGAGTTGGTTAGAAAACCAGATTTCCTCCCTCGAAGGCAGGAGCAGCAAAGTACAAGGCCCGTTTCGATACTTCAGAGTCCTCAAACTATCCTATGCATCAAAGGTCTCGAAGAGACCTTGAACTGTTCCAGTCTTTCAAGGTCGAGAACCTGCTTTTCTAGGGGCTCTTGATAGAGGTTGAGTCCGAGAAGGTCATTAAGCCGTAGATTTGGTGGCCCAACTAGGGTATTATTTAATACTCTAGAATAATAACAGTATTTGCAAGGAATTAAGGGCGATAATTAAGGAAGCTCTTATTTAGGACACAAAGTATAAATACAAGGTACACATTTATTCATTATTCATGTTGTCTTAATCACATTGGATTCTTGGACTAATTTAGGCATCAGAGGACTGACCTCTGGAACCCCGGGGACAGTTTTGTTGCAGGTCCGTTCGAGATGAGCTCAAGCTTAAGAACTGGCCGGTCGTTCGAGACACATCAGAAGGCAAGCTCAAGGAACTCCGTCGATGAACGAGAGGCTGCAGCGGCGAGCTCAAGGAATTGCGTCGATGGATGAGAGGCTGCAGCGGTGAGCTCGAGAGACTCTATCGATGGACGAGAGGCTGCGCCAGCGAGCTCAATGGACTTCGACGGAAGGCTGCGGTGAACTCGAGGAATATTATCGAGGGACGAGAGGCGACAATGGCGAGCTCGCAGGACTTCAACGATTGAGGGAGGTAACGGCACCGAGCAGAGAAACCTTGTACAAAACTTAGAACATAAAGCGACATGCTATTGCTAGCACTCTGATCTCTAGGATGCTACTGTAACTAATGCTACATTATTTGGGGAAATGAAACTAACGAGATGGCCATGGCGGCTACTGCTGCTTAGTAGCGACTTCTGCTTCTTGGTAGCGACTTCTGCTTCCTTATGTTTGCTGCACTTAATTTGATCATGAATTGTTAAATTAAGTGTTTATGTGATTATAATTTTAATAGTGGATTGATCTTGAATAATGACAGTTGATGAGGGCTGAATTTAAATAACAAAAATTTGATTAAGATTAAAATTAATACAACTAATTAAGGGTAATATAGTAATCATTTATTCATTTTACCTGAATTTAGGAATTTCCAAACCTACATTTAGATTTTGTGAAAAATAAAAGTACTAACATATAACTCCAAAATAGGTTACTTTAAAAATGACTTTCTAATTCAAAATCTCTGAAAGCACAACCTCAAAAGGCGATACCCTCGCCCTTAGGGCTCCGGCCACAACCTCACCAATCTTATAACCGAGGAGGTAAATCACTGCTCCCAAGGGTGAAAACACAACCTCAGTATCGATGAAGTAGACATTCAGAGATCTCAAATTTAAAAACTCATCGGATGCACTGATTAAATTTTTTTTAAAATCAGATATCTCACCATGCAGCCTTCCCAAAATTATAATAATAATAATAAATTATGTAATAAGACCACAAATAAATTATTAAGTTATTAATGGTTGATTGTTGCAAAGTTAGTTCCTATCAGTTTGACTTATTTTTAACACAAATAAGTTAATTTTAGCAGAAATAATTTAAGTTCAGCAAGTTAGCATAAATAAGTTTGGTTCAGCAAAAGAAGTTTAATTTTATTTTGAAAGTTTATATTCAACTAATAATCGATGTGATTCTATATTAACACGATTATTATTAAACTTCAATATCATTATCAATAGCATACATATTACAAATATAATGATTATTATTCACTGTTAATGTCATTTATTGAAGTCCGAACTAGATCACTCCAGTTCTGTTCTGTTTCATTCACTCTGATCCGGTTCGGTTGAGTGGACTTCACTCTGATTCAATTCAGTTCAATTCAGATTGTTCATTTTGGTCCATTACATTTTACTCAGGTTTCCCTCATTATATTTGAGTTCATTTCAGTACGGTTCAATTTGGTTATGTTGAGTCCAGTTCAATTCCATGTAGTTCAGTTTTGTACATGTCCCGACATGTTTTCCTAATTTAATTTTATTTTCACATAAATATGATTGTTTCAGCAAAAATAAGTTCAATTCAGTCTTGTTAACTCCAGTTCAGTTTACTTTTGTCCAATCCATTTAAGTTCAATTCAATTCATTTCGATCCAATTCATTTTTGTATACGTCCCAGGTTGTTTTATCTATTCATTCTTGATTATTGGAAAAATAAGTATAATAATGTGAGATAATCTCCCGTGGGACAGTCTAAACTTTAGGCAGAGATTTTTTTGTAAAAAAATCAATCCAAACTTCATCTTCCCCAAATTTATTTTTAGTTTTTTAACTTTTTAAAAGAATCTCATCCCAATTAAATTATTTAATAATTGCATCATAATTCTTGCCTAAACTTTAGTCCGGCGCAAACAAGACTTGGTGTATTGACAGAAATAAATCAAGCTTAACAAAAATAAATTAAATTTAGCAAGAATAATTCCAACTAAACATGGCCTTAGTAGGCCCGTCAAACGGGTTGGGTCACCCGTTGGATAACAGTTACCCATATACTAATTTCACTTATTGGATAAGACTTATTGGATAATGACTCATTGGGTTAATGAATATAATTGGGTTGTAGTTATTGTGTTTAGTTGGGTTGGATAATTGGTTATCCGTTGGATAATTTTGGGTGGGTCGAATTGGGTTGGATAACGGGTGACCCGAGGATAATTTCATATCATAAGATAACAAAATTTTCACAAATTTGATTACGAATAATTTAATTTTTCCCTAACACATATAATCAACTTAGAAACGATCAAATTCTCGATTTATCATATTTGTCGATTTCGGTTCATATTTTAATCAATTTTAATTTGAACCAATTAAAATTTGATAAATGATCTTGACGAAAGAAGTAGAAGTAGTATTTAAGAAACTTTTACTAAATTTGAAAAATCTCGAAATATGAATATTTTTAAAAATATTTTCTTTTATTGAACATAAGAAAATAATAAATGAAATTCCCACATTTGGCCACTCCAATAAATATTTCTTTTTTTTGTAGTTATGCACACGATTCATCCTACATCAAAGAATGATTACGGTTAATCATAATTTTTCACTCTAAGTAAAATGTTACGTGGCTTATCCATTTAAAGTTTAAATGGTTGAAAACACCAATTATCCATTGAGTATATAATTAATTATCCATTGAGTATATACTGAATTATCCATTGGGTCTATACTAATTATCCATTGGGTCGAACTAAATGATCAATTGGGTATATGTCATTTATTTGGGTGAAACGTGAATTACCCATTAAGTTTGTGTTCTTTCTCAGTTCTCAGTTCTCACTTTCCAGACTGCGTTTTGTTTCATCAGTCCGCGTTTTGTTCATCAATCAGTCTGCGTTTTGTTTATCAATCGGTCTGCGTTTTGTTCATATTCGAGTTCATAATATTATATTATGTAATATAATATTATGTATATTATATTATATTTAATAAAAATAAAAAATATATAATATGTTGGCTTTGTAAACTCGACGAAACTAACGAACAATATTACTTGGGATCGAGCTCGAGCTCAAATACTGTACGAACTCGAATATTGTACGAACTCAAATACTGTACAAGATTGAGCTCGAATACTGTACAAACTTGAATAGTGTACGAGATTGAGCTCGAATATTGTACAAACTCGAATACTGTACGAGATTGAACTCGAATACTGTACGAGATTGAGCTTGAATACTGTATGAACTTGAATACTATACGAGGTTGAGCTCGAATACTGTATGAACTCGAATACTGTACGAGATTGAGCTCGAATACTGTACGAGATTGAGCTCAAATATTGTACGAACTCGAATACTCTATGAACTCGAATACTGTACGAACTTGAATACTGTACGAGATTGAACTCGTATACTGTACGAACTCGAATACTATACGAGATTGAGTGCGAATTTTGTACGAGATCGAATATTGTACGAACTCGAATATTGTACGAACTCGAATATTGTACGAGATTGAGCTTGAATAATTTGTGAATTATAATTTGTATAATTTGTGAATTATAGTGAATATTTATGTTAAATATTACACATGCATTTAATTGGGTAATTTTGGATATTTATTGGGTATTTGTTACGTTCTTCTTGAATTAAGATAATATGAGACCCATGAAGATCAAAATTTTCCATTAACACAATTATTTTCATCCCGCTCAATCCCAAAAACTAATGAGCATTTAATACCTGATCTCATTGGATAATGACAACTTGTAACCCAAATCGATAGAAAATGTTTAATGATAACTTATTGGGTTAATTATATAATAATGTATTGGATAATGACTTATTGGATAATATATTTTAAGGTCATATGAATATCTCATGGATTATCCAATGAATTATTCATTTAATGACCCAACCCATTATGACCCATTTAATAAACGGGCTAATTGAATAATGATCCATTGAATAATAATCTATTAGGTTTGGATAACGGGTTTATCCAATTAACCCATTTGACGGGCCTAGGCCTTAGTATCAGCTATTGAAGCAATCTTGGCCCGGGTTTGGGCAGTGGGCTGACTCTGTGAGCACGAGTTCCTTCTTTAACTGTCATCCCCAGGAAAATTCATGTACTCAAGAATCGAATGGCCAGTGACTGATCCCGATATTGAATCATGAAACTCAAAAGAATAGTGTCAATTCCCATATTTTCAGTGATTTTGGTGGGGGGTTTTGTCCACTATGTTACAGTTTTCATCTTTATTGAAGATTGCTTAGGTTTGTATAGCTCCACCGGTTCATGGAAAGCTATGATTTTCACCCTACTAGCTTCCCTCTTCTCTTTCTCTTTCTTAGTTTGTGTATTCACTGATCCGGGAGGTGTCCCGTCTCAATTCGTGCCCGATATGGAGGAGAACCCGCTTTCAGATCAAGAAAATAACAATACGGTGTGTGTTTTCCCGTCTGTTTTGGGTGGGAGTGAAGAAACATAAACATAATTATGGCATGTTTTTAGCTTATAGAATTGAGGCTTTAGGGGTTTGGAAAAGTGGGTTCTAGGGGGAAAGGTTAGAACTCATAGAAAGATGTGATCTTGGCTGAATTTCTTCTTTTTTTGGGCTAGCATTTGGTATAGTTCAATGTCAATGAACCTTGTGAATCTGTCCACATTTCAATATCTTGTGCTGTTCTACTCAGCTTAATATTGAGAATCTATATTTAGTCGTTGCTGTGGTTAACTATGTTTCCTTTGTTAGTACTCTTGTTTGGATTGTTGTTGGTGATGGGTGGGGGATTTAGTAGTGGAAGTTCTCAAGTTGAACTTTTTTTGTTTAAAACCAATAGGTTAATTATGGTTGATGCACGTTGAGCTAAATGTGTGTGTGGGTGGGGTGGGGGTTTAATTATGGTTGATGCTCGATGAGCTAAACGTGGGGTGCTTTATTCTTGATTTTCAGTCTGGAGGGCTGAAGCGCTGCGATAAGTGCTCAACATACAAACCTCCCCGGGCTCATCACTGTCGCGTGTGCCGAAGGTGTGTTCTGAAGATGGTGGGTGCTTTTTGATCATCTGTGTGTATGTTATAGACAAAATGATATCAATGATCATCAAGATATTACAACTGATAGAGTGGAATCGGATCCTGATTTTGTAGTTTCTGATATGTGGAAGTCGTAAATGCAGGATCATCATTGTATTTGGATAAATAATTGTGTTGGTCACAGAAACTATAAGGCTTTTGTTGTTCTAGTCTTCTATGCAACTGTTGCCTGTGCCTACTCCTTGGTATGCCTCTGCGCTCGAATCTATTCTTCCTTTCTGCGTTTACTGTGCTAAAAATCTCCTTTTATGTTTATGTAACTCTCAGAACACAATCTGGTTGTGTTCACGTCAGAAAGAATGGAATTTCAGCGGGAGGATGCCCCTCAAAATATTTTATGTAAGTTCGTGGTTCATTCTTTCTTACTTGCTTGCTTGAAATTTAAATGAATCGACTTTGAACGTGCGCCACTAGATTTGATATGTTCTCTTCATTTCCCACATCCCAATATCAAATAAGTACTGATTTAAAGTTGGATGTTTGTTAGTAAATTGGTTTTCCGCTCACCTCTAATCTTTCGAGGGTGAGCCACATATACTGTAAGCCTGTTGAAAAGAAATAAAGAAAGTGTTGGAATTGAAACAAGGTTCTCTTCATAGCATTGTGGTAGTAGCATTTTTTGCCATAACATTGAAGGCTTTCATGAATTTATAATTGTCCACAGAAATTTCTGACCTGCGTTATGGACTGTAGATTACATCTGGGATGATGGTTTTTGGCTTGACTTTGACATTGGGGACTCTTCTGGGCTGGCATATCTATCTCACAGCTCGTAATATGACCACCATAGAGGTAAATGCTTCATATGCAGTAATATGTAACTATTCTAATTAATGGATGTCGTGTTTTTGGTGGTTGACGGCATGGTTACTTCTTGGTACAGTACTATGATGGCAAACGGGCAGCGTGGCTGGCTAGAAAATCTGGTTTAAGTCATCATCACCCCTTTGATGTTGGTCTCTTCAAAAATTTTACTCTGGTAAATCCCTCACTCTCTCGATCTTGCTTCTTGTGTGGTCCATAAAGCTTCCCATACACCAAGACTTTGCTGAATAGATTAACCAGTTACTGTCTACATGTAATTATCGTGTGCAACAGTCATAACGATCTTTCCTTCAGGTTTTAGGTCCAAACATTCTGAAATGGTTGTGGCCGACAGCAACAAACCATATTAAGGATGGACTTACTTTTCCTACTTTGCGCGATAACTCATGAAGTGATTGGCTTCAGCAATGGTGATAAGCTAGCTGCAAAAACCCATTATCGCTGTTTCAATTGTCCGAGGACATTGCAACTGTTGGTTCAGAAAGAAAGTAGATCAACCAGCAAATCAGCAACCAGTCTCAATTAAAGACCCAACAAATATTGTTCGTTGAGAGGCTTGATTGAAAGATCGCATGATTCTTCCGAATTCATCACTTGGCCGTTGTTGCTTGCTGTTCTTCTGAAAATTTTTGTACAGAACATGGAGGTTTCATGATTCAATCATTGCATCTTAGTGACTCCATAACCATGAAAGTCTGCAAGTTTGCGTGCCTTTTTTAATCTCGTTATCTTCCCCTCCATATTTGCTCCATTAAAGATTGCAATTTGTCACGGGGTTCTTTTGAGGGTATTATGTGCATAAATTACAGCTCTGTTCTTTTGTTTCTTGATTTCCTATTGAATGTACATCTTCTCATGTATAACATTTATCTTGTGCTTTTCTAGTTTGTGTCAGTACTAAGAGAACAAATGGAATAATCATCTTTGAAAGAGCATTAATTAACTTGTCACCAAGTGACTAGTTGGGAGAAATCTTATTAGAGGCTGATGACATGACAACAGGGGAATCAATCTGTTTACAAGCAGCTCTCAAGCACTTCGGTTGAAAGCTCTATTCGAACCTGAGTTTAACGAATAAAAGCTAAGATCGAGCTGACTCGATTAAAAGGCCGAACTCAAATATCCTGATTATTGTTCGATAAACTCAGCAAGTTGACGAATCCTATATATAATTTAGGGTTGAGCTATATACAGATATAACCCTATATACTTGAGTATGTGCAAATATAACCCTATATACTTGAGTATGTTCAAATAAAATCCTCGATAATTTAAACTACAAAAATAGCTCTAACTAGTTGGCGAAAGTTCAAATATAACCCTAAGACACCATTTTCAACGTTGTCTCAATCTAAATTGACCAAAATGCCCTTTGACCCAAAAACAGAAAGTGTGTGGACAGTTATACCTTACTACTGTCGTTGTTGCTCCAGCACCGTCACTGCTCCAACTAGACAACCACTGGGTTGTCGCTGTGCCACCATACCCACCACCAGCCACCCCACCACCAGCCCTGCTGCCCAGCTCGAGCCAGCACCGCCTCCTCCGCCTTGTCGAAGGTGCCGAGCCAGAGGCGGGTCCGATCCACTTCCACCAACTTCTCCTCTGCCCAGCCCCGACTTTCCCTCCTCGGATCTAAGAACTATCCCGCCACCTAAACTTGCCGATCTGAGAACTGCCCACCACCACTGATATTCCCTCCTCCGCCACCTAAACCCACCATCCCCTGAGAACCGCCCGATCTGAAATCACCTCCACCTCCCACCACCTAAATTCGCCACCCCGCGGAACCCTAGCCATATCACTTTGCCACAATCATTGCCCTGGAACCCTAGCACCTCCACAACTATCTCCACCGCCTCCTCCGTCGCCTTCCCTACCACAATTACTGCCCCCGTTCGTGCTCCTACTGCTCTGAAAGCCTTTGCCGACGTTGGAGAAGAAAAAGATGGGCTCGTTGACGTCACATGCATTTGCGCTTATTGGAGTTGTGGAACTTTCTAAAGAAGAAGATGAAGATGTGGTTAGGGTTTGGGGTATAACATTAATTTCTATTTTTAAAACTTTTCAAAGGGGCAATATAGTCTTTTCACTAAATTTCAACCTAAATCTTTCGAAGTGGGTATCTTTGCACTTACACTTACTATCTAGGGTTATATTTACAATTTAGATTATTAAAGGGTTATATTTACACTAATGTGAATTAGGTAGGATTTTAAAAACACTTTTCTCATGGGGGTGGTGGATTTAGGTGGCGGAAAAGGAGGGAAGATCGGTGGTGGGCGAGACTGGGTAGGGAAAAAGGTGTGGTGGTGGACCAGACCAGCCTCTGGTTCGGCACCTTCGACACGGTAGATGAGGCGGCGCTGGCTTGAGCTATGTGGCTGGGGTGGGTGGTGGGTTTGGTGGCGCAGTAACGACCTGGTGGTGGCTCAGTTAGAGCGGTGGTGGAGCTACAACAGCAATGGCAAGGGTATAACTATCAACACATTTTCTGTTGTTGGGCCAAAGGAATATTGGTCATTTTAGATTGAGTCAACGCATGAAATACTAAGTCAACGCAGAAATGGTGTCTTATAGTTATATTTTCACTTTCATCAACTAGTTAATGTTATTTTTGTAGTTTAAATTATTTGAGAGTTATATTTGCATTTACTCAAGTATATAGGGTTATATTTGTATATAACTCTATTTTACTTCGAACAATAGATAATTATATTGGCACTTTCGCAACTATATTTGTATATTACTCCCTAGATTCATTTATGATCATTGGATGAAAATTGCAATATAACTAAAATATATAGTAGGGTCACATCTAAAATAAATGTTGTCATTATATCTATGCATGAGTAAATTATAAGTAATATTTGAGAGGGTGAGCCGATTTGTGAAATATTTCATTTTTTGTTACGGCAAAATGTTGGCAAAGACCATCTTTTTAAAGGTTTATGGAAAAAATAGAGTTTAATTGAAATAATAAAAGGTAAAAGGTATTAGTTACAATATTAAAATTTTATTATACAATGTACAGTAGTTATAACGTTTATAATCAGATTCATGCACCATGAATTTTTATATTCATTTATTCTATTTTGCACTTTAAACATAATTTTTTCCAAAACTTATAAAAATACCATTTTTCAAGAGACGGACGCTTTTGTTATTATTAGAAGATCTTCAAAATTATAAGGATTTCACTACAAGGAAAGCTTATAAATAAAATAAATCCTCTCTCCTTACTTTCCCAATTTCTTTCCGCACGAAGAAAAATTCTCAATGGAATTCATATGGAGCTCAACCCGAAACCCATTAAACATGAACAGGGAAAATAAAGGATAAGTGTTAATATAACCCTATTTATTTGAGGAAGTGCCAATATAACCCTATGATAATATTTAATGCAAATATAACCCTAACTAGTTAATGAAACTGGCAATATAACCCTCAGACCTCATTTCTGGCATTAACCTCAATTTTCCAGCGTTGACTCTATGTAAATTGACCAAAATACCATTTGAGCTAACTCTGAAATTAGGTGGATAATTTTACCCACATAGTTCGCCGGACTGCTGCCGGAACAGTTAGGGTTATATCAGCACATTATGTAATCTTATTGGCAGGGGCAGAACCAATGGTACGCGAGGTAGGGCTCTAGCCCTACCTAGATCGCCGGCCGGAGGTAGCAGGAGGCGGGAGCGCGTATTCTGGCGGAGTCGAGCGCGTCGGAGAAGAAGGCCGCGCTGCGGCCTTCTTTTTTTTAATTCCTGACTACTAAAACGACGTCGTTTCATTCGGGCTTTTTTTTTGTAATACCTAAGTACTAAAACGACGTCGTTTCATTTAGTCATATGAAAAAAAAATTCAAAATGTGAAATGGATTGGGCCAAAACTGAGCCCAATCCAATAACCAAAGCAAAAATCCTTCTATATCAGCTGGAGGCGAGAAACAGAGCTTAGCCTCCACTCTCTAGTTCCCGCCCCTGCTCAGTCACAGCCTCAGCCCGTCCGCCGCCGCGCCACCGCCGTCCGCCGCCTCTCCAAACCACGGTAAGTCGGTAACTACCGCCGGTATACTTCTTCTCTTTATGCTAAGATTTATTAATTTTAGGGTTTATTCTCTTTTTTATTTATTTCTTCAAAACTTAAATATAATGTGAACATGATTTTTAGATTGGATGTTGAATTGAATTTATATGGTTGTATTATATATGATTGTTGAAATTTAGTTGAATTGCATATTTGAATTTAGTTGAATTGCATATTTAGTTGGAATTTAGTTGGAATTTAGTTGAAATTTAGTTGAAATTATAATTGTTTGATTTATTTTGTATAATTGTATGTGAAAATGAAATTGTCAATTTGTCATAATCGGTTTATGGAATTATCAATTAGGGATATTTGTTAAATTGAATTTAGATGGATATGATTTTATAAATTTATTATATTATGTAGTATTTTTCATTATTGTTGAGTTGAATTTTTAAAATTTATATGTCATTAATATTTATCACCCTTTCTTCCCTCCGTCAATTCCCTCCTCAGCCGAGAGCCCTCTGCCACCAGGTCTCCGCCGCGGCGTCACCGGAGGCTGCCTCGTCCCGCCGCCTCTGCACGCCGGACGCCAAAAATTTTTCAGTCTCCCCTGGAAAAATTTTCTGGTTCCGCCCCTGTTTATTAGGTTATATCAGCACATTTCTAATGTTTGTAGGGTTATATCAGCACATTTCTAATGTTTGTAGGGTCATATCGGTACATCCTTAAAACTTATAGGGTTATATTGGCACTTTCACTAACTAGATAGGGTTATATTGGCACTTTCGAATATTGAAAGGTTATATCAACCAGGTAGGGTTATAAAAACATTTTTTTTCAAAAAAAAGAAGAGTAGGTCTCCTGACAGACGACCTATCCATAAGCTTATCGACAGATCACTTATTTCTTACCTTATATAATACATTTGTTAAATTATATACAAAATTTAAAATTTTTATATCATATATTTTTATATATTCTCCTTCAAATACATATTATTACTTGTTTTAACTTATAAAATGCAATATTTAAATTTTATAAAAAAAATTATAACATTTAAGATAAATGTCTCTGTAAACTGTCCATAACCTTATGAAAATGCCGTCTTTCCTGGGAAAGGGAAAAAACTGCACAACTTTTAATTTGAAAATGAAAAAAAAACTACAGCACCACTTATCTTACTAACAGATTTAATAGTTATAACATTGAAAAATCAATATAATTCGTAATTTAAGGCAATTGGTTATATCACCAATTACCCATTAGTCCCGTCAGATATAAGGCAATCAATTAAGGAAATTATAATTTTAGGGATAGTATTCCACAACTTATCAATAAGTAAGGTGGATAGACTAGCAGTTGTCGAGACCTATAATTTAGCATGTGCCAATATAACATGTATAAACTTTCGTATTAATGAATGAAGGGAGAATCGTTATTCCAAAAAAATTTTTTATACAATTATCAACTCAAAAATTTTAATAATTAGCATAATGTCATTTATTTATTTTTTAAAATAATATGCATAGGTGCTGGGAAAAACGCCCAGCGGCAATTAGATTGAGTGGAATTGAAATCTAACTCAACTATCCTCATGCAATAACTGATCTATTGTAAGAATATTTAAATCACATGTCAACCAAACTGACCGTCTGTACTATTACAGATCAGAGATCCAATAAAAAGTGTAACATTGCCTCGGGGATCTTAACTCGCTTCTCGCAAAAATCATGAACACTTGATAGAGAAGAGCGTATCACGCATCAGTTTCATCGCACCAAATAGGGATCTTCTACAACAGTAACACCACTTGATCAATCCACGATCTATGTTGCTCAAACTATAAACACCTTGAAAAATACAGATCTGATGAACTCAAATTAATGGAAACCCAAAGTAAAACCACAAATAAAATTGCAAACACACGGTCTGTACAAACTGATCGAGAATAGTACATCAACGTGAATAACTAAATTGAGCTATCATCACGAACACAATGATCTAACTGATCAGGTTGAGCAACAAAACTAATTTGTAGAGATAAATCCCATACTTATTTAATAACAAAACATTAATGAAGATAAACTATTGGGTGAATGTTGATTGCCACATAATACAGACAGACTATTGAATCAAAATTATATCTCTAACACTAGAGTCATTGAAAACCTCAAATATGTGAGTGTATTTTTAATTGACCCCGTGGAATAGAGTTTCTGAATTCAGACCCCCATATCGAAGCCATCGCTTGGACACGTATGACCAAAATGTGTCATTTAATTATTTTCATCGTAATTTTTACCGCATTCAATCTCAAAAAAATTCATAACAAATTTTAACACTCAATGATTAAATAATTTTTGTGATTAAGAATTTAAAATTTTATAGATAAATACAATTAACAAAGTGCATGAATTATAACTTTAGATTTGGAGAGGGTCTCCTGACAGACGGCATGTCCATAAACTTATGGACATGCCCTTTATTTTTTACCTTATACATTGCATTTGTTAAATTACATAAATTTTTTTTAAAATTTTAAAATATTATATGATATATTTTTATTTTTTCACCTTTAAATACATACTATTACTTGTTTTAACTTATAAAATACAATATTTAAATTTTATAAAAAAAATTAAAACATTTAAGGTAAAAGCCCATGTGGACTGTCCATAAACTTATGGAAATGCCGCTTTTCCTGAAACTTTCTTTTAGATATTTATTTTTTACACCAAACCAATTAAGTTATATAATTATATTAGATATTAATATATTAAAATAAAAATTAATAATATAGCGATAAGTTGTGATATAAATAATAGTGAATGTGGATTAAATAATTTATTTAAGAATTCAAATATGTATTATATTAAAATTTTTAATATGCAATAATAGAATCATGACCCTAACGTTATTGAGTGTTTCAAGCAAAATGAAATACATTTTAATTTTTTTTATAGTTACATAAACTTTACAAATATAATAAGTACAAGTAGTAATAATAGGTGTTTAAGTAAAATATTAAAATTATTGATTAAATGTTTGGTGGAAGTAAGAAAATGTATGACTGCAGCATTAGAAAAGAATGTTTTTAAAACCAAACTTCTCTAAATACATCATACCACAGCCGATATTCACATGAGATCTTTGTAGCATTGGAGATGCTCTTACCAAACCATAATAGTGAAAAATTATACAAGAGTTAAGTGCCCATATAACCCTATACTTTGGTCGAAAGTGTTAATATGACCCTGTAAAGTTTGAAAGTCCTATTGTAACCCTATTATTTTCTTGAAAGTACTAATATAACCCTGGAGGCCTGAATTTGGCCGGAAAAACTTGAAATGGCGATTATACCTTTTAATATAAAAAATAAAAATTCAGCAAAACTAGAAAGACGTTTATACCCTCATCAAATTTGCTTTATTCCTTTAGAAACTTCTTCCCCATTCTTTTCTAAGTTTTCCTTTAGAACACACCGTCGCGGCCTCAATGTTCATGTAAGTCGCTGACCCACAGTTTATCATGTTCTCCATAGCGAAGATCTCCATTTTTCGGCGTTTAACTGAGCGGCGCCGAAAAATGGTGGTGGATGGATGGTGGTGTGGGGTTGTGGGGCCGACTACTTTTGCAACTCGATCGACGGAGCGCTGAGGCAGCGGATTGAACTATGGAGGTCGCGACGATGAATTTGTTGAAGGTCACCTCTGAGCAATGAATTCATCGATGGTCGCAACGCCACCAGTGGATTGAACGGGCGTTATAGATTAAATGCCACCAGTGAATTCGTCGGAGGTCGCGCTGAGGCCGGACACCAGCTCAGTCGATGGGTTATAGATTGAACGACGACCCAGTGGAGGTTGCAATGGGGGCTTTGGATATGGAGGGGGCGGTGGGCTTCGTCTTCATCGGCGGAGGAGGTGACGCTCCACCACTCTAGGGTTTCGATGACGACGCTTCTCTTTCTCTCATGTCTGACAATGTCCCCAGCTTCTTCTTTGCTCTGGCACAAGCAGGTTTGGCAGTGATGGTGTAGTGAATTGGTGGTGGGAGGGAGCGGAGGGAGATTTGGGATGTGGTGGTGACCTAGATGTCAGAGGTTTCCATTTTTCTGAGGTTTCCATGAAGAGGTGATCGATGTGGCTTTCCGTTTTGCGGTGGATACCTACTTCCACCACCGATCACATCATCGCCGCCGAGAAATGCCTCCTCTCTATTGTCAATTAATAGTTCATAGGAAATTTCATCTGGAGGTCGAAGGCAGCAGTTTTCGGTGGCTCCGGCAGCGACGGAGGTTTTCGTCGGCGGTGGCAGAGCAGTGGGAAGTGGTGGTGCGGAGCGGCGGATCAACTGCGGTGCTTTTTTTGGAGAGGGAGATAGAGATGAAGATGATTAAGACTTTAGGGGTATTCTTGTCTTTAATTTTTTTTGGTTTTAAGATTGGGGGGTATTTTTGTCTTTTTGTATTTAGTCAATGCCAGAAAATACAAAGTCAATGCTAGAATAGTGCCAAAAGGTTATATCGGCACTTCTGATACAAAATATAGGGTTATAATCGCACTTTCGAACTTAATAGAGTTATATTGACACTTTGACCAAAACATAGGATCATATTTGTATTTTACCCTATTTTTAATAATACAAATTATGAAACAAGTATGATAGCTTTAGTTTAGATATTATACTTTTTAATATAAATGTTGTACTTTAAAAAAAAAGTAAAACTAACAATAATGAATGGGGAAAATATATTAGGTTATACAAACCTATATAGTTTTTTAGTACAAATGGTAGGTTCAAGGGAAATTCAAGCTTACAAATATCCTGCTGCACGGCTCCATGGGAAGAGACCATTGGCGATGGCATTTTACGTCTCCTGGAAAATTAACAGTTAAATCCATGAACTGCGTTCTTGTTGAAAAATCCAAGTTCCCAGCTCTACAATCCTTATGATGCTCCACAAAATGATGCGACTTTCTGGAGGAAACTTTGGAAACTTCGTATACCACACAGAGCTCAGCACTTTGCGTGACGTTTCGCTATGGATTCCCTACCCACAACAGAAAATCTAAGGTGGCGTACTATGGATATCGAGCTTTTATTCCCGTTATGTCAAGAGCTGAATGGTTCATTGAGGCACTTGTTCTTTGAATGCAACTATGCTAGGACTGTGTATGAAGGTGCGGGAATTTTAACGACAATGTAAAGCAGCTCAAGACAGGGGGGAGATCTTTGGTTCAGGGCCATTGTTGTCGAAACTGAGCTGGAAGTTGCGGAAATGATGGTTATGTTGTGTGATCCAAATGGTTCGAGGAGATGTATTTGATTTGTACGTAAAAATGATAGTTCGAGAGATACAAAATCTAATTGCGGAACATAGAATGAATTCCTCTTGTTGGATACCTCGTCGAGACAACTTCCCTGCCCATTCTCTAGCTAGTTATGCCAAAACAAGTATAGCATTATACGTCGAATGGGATCATTATCCGAATTTCTTATTGTCAAATGATACTGGACGTTTTCTAGTACCATGAATTGATAAATTACGCTGTCTTCAAAAAAAAAAAGTATTAGCTTGAGCCAATAGTTACAAAAGGCCATATGATGCCAAAAAGATTGATAAAATGGGCGAAAATGATATCTAAGGAAATGTTGGTAGTGTTTCCACTTGAAACACCTCCACCCCTTGTGTCGATGTTTAACAATCGACCAGACTTCCAAATTTTTCCTAGATATTTAGTAAAGAAAACATCTTAATGTCCTAAAATAGAGCAAAAACTATCTTGGATGAGGTCACTTGACAGTAACAGAGAATCATGCGTCTTTAATACTGATAAGACTTCAGGTTCTTCCAAAAACTTTAGTTCCTGAGCATTTTTTTTCAATCTGAGCAGCTTTCAATAAAATATTGTTCCACCTGTAGAGCTTGAACATCCCCAGTAGATTCCTTCATTTTTCTTTTGCTAAAAGTGTTCCTCCTGCATTTACACAACATTGGATTAGTAGTATACATTCTTAAAGTCCAATCTAAGTGTAGGAATTACATTTTTGTCCAAGTGTAGTAGACCTCTGGCCTCCTAATCAAGATCAGAAATAGAGTACATTTTTTCATTTGGAAAGGCACTTAGGGCAAGCTTAGACATGTAATCAGCCATTTGGTTCCCTTACCTTAACATATGAGTGATGATCATGTTCCTTAATAACATATGATACTTAAAAACCTCATCATATATCAGCAAGGGGGATTTGATAGGATCATTAATCTAGTCCATAGCTAATTGACAATCAGCTTCTAAAGTGAAACCATTTAAACCCAAAAGATTCAGCCAAAAAGTACCCAGCTGCTAATGCTTTGATTTCAGATTGCAGAGCTGAAAAAGCTTTCTCAGTTTTTGTGTGAGCTTTCAGTAAGCAACTAGACTGATTTCGAACTTTGATTCTAATAGAGTAGATAATAGATTATCCTGATTGATTTGGTTTAATTAGGATTGATACCGTACATATATAGAGTAGTCTATGTTTGATGTACATAGCTTCATGTACTCTATTTATTCATCTATGATAGACACACCAAATATGGTGAATTACACACTTTCATGGTATCAGACAGGTTTTGATTTTTTCCTTCATTCTGATCTTCCGCCATTTTCAAAAATCTTGAACCTTCCAAAGCTTCCATGGCAGACAACCAGCTAAGCTATTCTACTCTTATTCATATGTTGCCGATCAAGTTAAATTCCGGCAACTATATGATGTGGAAGTCGCAAGTTCAAGTGCTCCTCGAATCCGAGGGTTTCTTTGGCTTCTTGGATGGGTCACTTCAAAGCCAACGATTGCAGTCAGGGGTGAATCCTCGACTGGTGGTTCTTTTCTGACCAACGATGACGACGTCGCAAAATGCCAGTCTGTATTTAATACTTGGGTGGCGCATGACAAGCGGCTCCAAGCTTTGCTCCGGTCGTCGCTCACCGAGGAGGCCATGTTGGAGACTATTGGTTGCGGCACGGTGAAGGAGATGTGGAACTTCCTTGCAGCAGCGTTCGACAACGTCTCGGCGTCTCGCGAACTTTAACTCCGGGATGAGCTCCATACAATCCGGCGTGGCTCCTCGTCGGTGATGGATTTCCACTGCCGCTTCAAGGCTGTTATCGACGGACTTGCCACCATGGACGCTCCAGTCTCGCCCAGAGATCGAGTTATGCTGTTTCTGCGAGGTCTTGGCACCGGGTTCGCTGAATTCACCAGCGTTCAGTTGGCTCAATCGGCGCTGCCGACATATTCCGAAGTTGTCGCATGAGCCCGCAACCATGAGATTTTCAACCAGAACTCCCTCAGCGTAAATTCAGGTTCAGACTTCTTTCCAGTAGCTTTTGCTGCCTCCTCTGCGGCTTCTTCCGGCAATCAGGTCTTCTACTCGCCGGCGCGTGAAGTCCACGCGTTGCCCTCGGATGTGTCAACCACCACGTGCGGCCGTGGCGCCACTTCCAGCCGGTAAGTTTGTTCCTCAGGTGCTGCTGGTTCTGGTCGCAGGAAATGCTGGAATCCGAAGTGCCAACTCTGCCACAATTTTGGTCACACAGCTCCGCAGTGCTCCAGGCTCTTGTCGGAACCTCTTTACTTTAAGTCAGCTCATCTTGCTGAGGCTTTCCAGTCATCTGTCTCCCTTGACGATTTAGCCTCCGACCGGTATTTGGATTCTGGAGCAACGAATCATATGGCTTCCACTTCCTCTGGCATGGACAGTGTTGTTCCCTACTCTGGTAACCGTTCTGTCGTTGTTGCTAATGGCCGTTCTATTCCTATTTCTCATATTGGACATCGTTGGTTTTCTCGTGATTTTTTTTATCTGATGTGTTGGTAGTCCCTGATATTACGAAAAATCTTCTTTCCATTAGTAAATTGACAAAGGATATGAATGTTGTGATTTCTTTTAATAAGGATTCATTTGTAATTCAGAATCGGTCCACAAAGGAGGTCGTGGGCCAAGGTCGATGTGATCGTGGCCTTTATGTGCTTGAGAAGAGCGGTGCTGCTTTTATTGCTCATGTTAAAACTAATAAACATAGAGCTTCTTTTGATGTTTGGCATGCTAGACTAGGGCATACCTCCATTTCAGATATTTCTTTGTTAAATAAACTGAACCTTGTTGATGTGGTTTCTTTATCGCCTAAACCCGTACTTTGTTCGCCTTGTGAAATGGAGAAAGGAAAAAGGCTTTCTTTTGTGGACCATCCTAGACGGGCACAGGCTGTCCTCAATTTAGTGCACTGTGACTTGTGGGGTCCTGCTCCAGTTTTATCTGATAGTGGATTCTCCTATTATGCCATGTTTGTTGACGATTTCTCGCGATTTACCTGGTATTATTCATTGGCACGAAAATCGGATTTCTTTCAGACATTCTTGCAGTTTCAGAACTTGGTTGAAAACCAATTTTCTTACTCAATCAAGGTGTTTCAAAGTAACGGTGGTACAAAATTCACTAATGCACGCCTACGATCCCATTTTTTAAATAAAGGCATCCTTCATTAGATTTCTTGTCCATCCACACAGGAGCAGAATGGTAGAGCGGAACGTAAACACCGCCATATTGCAGAGATGGGATTATCAATGCTTTTCTCCTCTGGCTTGCCGATCCCGTACTGGGATGTTGCTTTTGCTATGGCTACCTACACCATCAACGGGCTTCCCACCCCAATTCTTCGTAATGCCTCACCATACTCTCTACTATATGGTCGCCATCCAGACTACTCCAACTTTCACCCATTCGGATGTCGGGTGTATCCCTTCATTCGGCCATTTGCTCCTCACAAACTGGCCCCTCGTAGCACTCCATGCGTATTTGTAGGCTATAGTGCACGCCATAAGGGTTTTCGTTGTCTGGATCCTGTTTCTAAGAAGGTCTATCTCACTCGGCATGCCCGTTTCGATGAGTCTTCTTTCCCATTTGCAAATGGTACTGGTAAGCATCGTTTAACTTGCCAAATAACCTGCAAATTCAGATTAATACTAATTAGTACAATGGTAAGCAGGGTCGATCCCACGAGAAGCAAAAACAATAATCAATCATTCTTTTTCTACTATTTGTGAAAACCTTTTTGGTGATCCCACCACGCCTTAAATTTAATGATTTTACTAACTCTAAAAATGCAAATGTCAACCTTAAAAATATGAGAATTAAATATATAAATGAATGATATCGGCTAAGAATAACTCATGCTAGTTAATATCGATCATAGGCGCAATAGTGAATCAATTTCTACACATCTACTGGTTATAGGAAAGTAGGTACGCTTAACCCCCCAATTCTTTCTTACTTTATCGACAGTCAACTAATTGTGATTAATTAACTGTTTTCCTTACCAAAATGTTCCCAGAAAGTATTCGCTAAACCAGAACACATTTTGATAGCATTAAGTATTAAAAGAACCCGATGTAGCAATTAGCAAAGTAAAAGAAAATAGTAACGCACGCTCAATTATTCCCTATCTTGCTATTACAGTCTTAGCTAGTTAGCTGTTTTTCACAAGACTGTGCTACTTACTAATCTCATCCAACAATTACGTATTAGCGAAAATTAGATAGCAGTATTCTAAAAACATTTAAGTTGATCACGCCTAAACATATTAGAAATAAAATTCAACCAAGAACAATCAAGAACATACAAGAATCAATTATGATGCAATTAGGCCTCACGATTTATAAACTAACATTTGTTATTCTCTGCCTATATATGAATTAGCTACTCATAATAATTAAACCAAAAAAATAAATAATATAATAATATACGAACATAATTAATATATAATAAAATAAAGCAAAGACGAATTAAAGATACAAACCAGAAAATTGGTTTGCATTCATGCGTGAACTGCTAACCAAATAATTCCCTAAGAAATCTGCTCTAAGAAAAACACAAACTGAACCTCCTGTAGTATTTTTATCTAACTACAAATAACGAATGTATGAAAATAATCCCGGAAAGCTGCGCACTGGAAAGCAAACTAAATGATTATTCACCACCGAATTCAAACTAAACAATAACTTGCAATATCCTCCGCCTAATAAACAAAACAAACCAAGATAACCATTTTCCTTCTTCTGTCCGAGAATAAATAACAAGTTTCCCAGAAAATCAAATCCAAGTCTAACTTTCTGCCATCACCAATTTTCCAAAAATCTCCTATCTTTACCAAAAATAATCTCTCCTTTCCGAGAATTCCATCCTTCCCCTTAAAATACAAAACTTTCCCAATTTAAATTTTGATTTGAAGAGATAAAGTCTAATTAAATCTCCAAATATCTCCAAAGATATTTCCACAAATTCCCTAAAAAATCAGTCCAAATCTGCTCCAAAATAACAGTTACAATTCTGCTCTACTTTGACTGCATCATTTGCTATAATTGCCCAATGCTCCTTACTCTCCTCCAAATTCCTCTTGAGCCCGAAAACTGTGATCTGTTATAAATAAAACACCTAAAGTGCACATTAATCCCGTAAAATCACAGTTCATCCCAATAAAATAAATAACATAATTAACACACATCAAATATCCTCACACTTGAGTCATGCTTGCCCTCAAGTATGAAATGAGAATGAAATCATGTTGTTTATCACAAAGTTCCAGTATCCCCAAATGACTCTAAGAAAGACTCAAAAGATAAATAACAAAAAGACACTAACTACAATCCAACAAACATTCAAACTCAGCATACCAATTCTTGATTTCTTGATTCATAGACAAACTTTACCTTGCTAATGACAAAGGCTCATATATAATACTTGACACTCTCACACCCTTCAAATGTCATTGGTAAACTCATCCTCAAATTAATGCAAACCAGCCCTCAACTTGGTCAAAATCAGACAAGCATCAAACATTTCTCACGGTTCACACATTCGCTCTAGATGTAGGGGACAGTCACTCAATATATAATTTCACATGGCAATACTCAAATCATTCACTGCAAATCAGAAAGGTCTTTATTCAAGGTTGTAACGGGGCTAGGGGGAATAAAAAATGAGGTAAGGTCCTAAGGGTTTCAAGCTAAAAATATAAATATACTTGCATGCCAATTTCAGCCCAAAAATTCCTCAATCAAAAAGATAATTTTCAGCCATCATAAAGTGGAAAAATCTTCTCAAAACTGGTTGTAGTTACTAAGTGTTAGTGCTAGAATTTTTTCTTTTTTTTCTTTCCATTTTTTCTGATTTTCTGATTTTTTTCATCATTTTTTCTTTTTTTTTCTGGGCACATCAGCCCTCTTTTTTCTGAATTACCAGCACCAAATCACTCATTTTATTATCATTTTATTGCAATTTTGAATTTAGTACCGCATGGTCACTTCATACATCAAAATCAAGGTACTCATTGATACATCAGCAGCAAATAATCTGAGAAATCTATCATAATCACAAGCATGCATATATATAGGATACAAAAGAGGTGATAAAAAATAGGCCTTGGCTTCATTTTTCTGTTGCTCAAACAAAGAAAATGGTCAAGGCTTCAAGGGGTTTACTAAGGGTGATGTATGGTAGGAAATATAAGCTGCGGGGTTAAATCCTATGCCTTTCATCATTTTCACACCAAATAATTCAAGTACTGCCATGACTCTCAAAAAAAAGATTGATGTAGAGACTGCTCTACTCTAGCTCAAACCTCACTTTTAGTGGGCTCATATGTTCAATTACTTCTCATTTTTCGTCATCCCAAGTATCATCTAGGCCAATTTACCCCAATTATATTGGACACATTTACCAAGTAATTTTAGAGGTATATCAAGTAACCAAATATGTCACACAAGAGCTTTCTCACAAGCAAGTTCAGTCCATCAAGAAACAATAATATCAAGAATAGTATGCTGAATTTGACTCGACTCAAAAAAATCAAAAATATTTTTGTATTTTTTTTATTAAATGACATTAACACATAACACATAAACATATAATCCTCCTCATACTTAAACTGTGCTTACCCTCAAGCAAGTTTAGTAAAAATGTAAGAAAGAACAAAACCACCTAAAAACTAAAAAAAAACTGAAGAAAACAGAAATTTTAAAAAAAATCAGAGATGGGGGAACTTATTGGGAGGGGTTTGGAGAAATTCCCAACAAGAAGAGAGTGTTGTATCTGAATTAGGTTCTGTCGCAGACCTCCAGTTTGGCCAAACGGAACCCTGTGAGTCCCAGCTCTCCAAAGGTGGGAATTCTCCATGGTGCAAATTCAAGCACTTCAACTCTGTAGATCAAGAATTGAGAGCAGATGAGAAATTGAAATTCCTAACAGACAAAAAAAACTTAAAAGAAAAAAAACTAAGAAAATTGGGTTGCCTCCCAATTAGCGCCTTTGTTTATATTCTTGGGCCAGACTGTAGATGCCGTCAATTTAGCTGAGTGGTGTGTAGAGGAATTTCTTCCTCACACTTGAGCATCTCCATATCCACTGGAAAAGTATCATCACCATACTTCATATCGGGTGGTAACGGCTTCAACTCCCAATTTGAGGCTTTCACATCCAATGAGACTAGTTTGGCGGACAGGTCCAGCTTGGCCAAACTGGACCCAATGCGCCCTTCAGAATTTTTCTGAACACCCGACATGGATTGAGTGGGGCTGGGCCCTCCGTGGTTTACTTCAGTTCTGGGCACCACTTTCTGATAGTACACTGAACACAACAATTTGAGAATTTCCTTATCACTTAAGACTTGAACATCTACCTCTTCTGGAATTTTCATCATATCCTGCAGAATTTTAGTCTCAAGAGAATCTTGGACAAGAAGGTCAGTATGATTGATGCCAAACACATTCTCAGAATCTATAGGTTTCTTCATGGGTTTATCAATTTTGAATGTGTACTTATCACCAAAATAATCAAGAGAAATAGTTCCATCACCAACATTAATAATGATGTTTGCTGTTTTCAAGAATGGACGACCCAACAATACCCCTTGTGTTCCCTTATCATTAGTATGATTCATTTTTACCACATAAAAATCTGCGGGGTACACAAAGTTATTGACTCACACAAGCACATTTTCCAACAATCCTTCATGACATACACAAGATTTATCTGCTAATTGAATTACCACTCTAGTGTCTACCATTTCAGCTCCATTCAAAGTTTGATACACAGATAATGGCATAACATTAATTGAAGCTCCTAAATCACACCTGGCAGCATCAATCTTCTTATCTCCAATGTAACAAGGTAAGGAAAACATACCTGGATCCTTGCACTTTTGAGGCCTTTTCTTTTGGATCACAGCTGACACAAATTCATTCATCATGATCTTGCTCGAATCCTTTGGCTTTCCTGCAATAAAATATTTCAAGAACTTGCTTATTGGTGGTATCCTTATTGCCTGCAAGAATGGAAGATTAATCTCCATTTTTCCAAATATTGATATAAAATCCATAGGCACTTCTTCTTTCTTTTCTAATCTACGAGGAAAATGAGGCAAAATTTTAATTGAAGGATCATGTAAACTAAACCTCTTACTTACCCCAGCTGGTATCTTGGATTTACCTTTATCTCTGGTCTCAGTATGCTCAGGATTCTTAGATTTTATAGTGGTTTCGTCACCTTTTTCCTCCGTTACTTGATTCTGAATTTCTGCTGCAGGGTTTGGTTTGACCAAACCGGACCCTCCGTCAGTGAACTGGTTCGCTTCTTTGTTTGCGGATTTCAATGGCAGTGCACCAACTATCTTTCCACTTCTGAGCGTGACCTAATTTACCGTGTCATGAGGGTTCAATTGGACCTGAGAAGGCAATCCAGGCTGCTTCATCCTAAGTTCATTAAGAGAATTTGACATATGGGCAATTTGTCGTGCATGCTCCTCCAAGGTTGATTCAGTATTCTTGGATTGCTTCACCATCATGTCCATCAACATATCCATCTTTTCATTCAGAGATTTCTCTTGACCTCCTTGCTGGGGATGGGAAAAATCGGAGCTTCTCGTTGCATTGGTGGAACATAGGGTCGTTGGTAATGCTGAGGCTACTGCGGGGGGGGGGGGGGGCTTATTCTCTCCACTGGAAGTTAGGGTGATCCCTATACCTTGGATTGAAATTTTGGGAATATGTTCCACCTTTTTGTTGTCTCTCATTGAAATTTCCCAGAGCATTTTCTTGAACAGGTATCTCTCCCATAGTAAGAATGCATTGTAACATCGTATGGTTGACTACTCCACATGCCTCGCAAGGCCCTTCTTGTACAGATGCAACCTTGTCAACGACCTTGGATAGAATTTTTTCCATTCTTTCCATCCTTTCCTTAATCTCATCTTTTTTGGAAGTGGATGTCTACACCACCTTCTTCAAGATTCGTACCTCCTATTGATCATACTCCTTTTTAGAGTCCACAACCTCTTGATGATCTCACTAGCTTCATTCACTCGAAGATGAGAAAATCCACCACTACTGGAAGAGTTCACCAAGTCCTTGTTGCTGGATGCCATCCCTTGGTAGAAGCATTGAAGCAACTGACCTTCCGTCATTCGGTGATTAGGGCAACTGTCTACCAACTTCCTGAACCTCAGCCAAAACATACTCAATGGCTCACCATACTCTTGCTTGATGTTTGTGATATCCTTTTTCAAGGCATCTGTTCTTGTGGCTGGAAAGTAGTACTCCAAGAACAATATCTTCAATTCTGCCCATGTCGCAATGGAGTTGGGGGGGCAAGCTCGAAAACCACTGATTTGCTGCTCCTGTCAAACTGAATGGGAATGCCACCAATTTGAATTGATCTTCCATCACGGTGGATGGCCTCTTCTGAACCTTACAAATCTTGATAAATTCACTCAGAAATTGTAAGGGTCTTCAGTGTTTCTCCCGTGGAACTTGGGGAGTACGTTCAAGAACGCCAGCTTGATTTCAATAGGATTTTCGGTCTCTGGCAACTGAATGGGAGTAGGGGGGTCATCTTCACTATGATCGGTAAGTTTCCACATGTATGGGTTGTTTGGGTTCTGCCCAGGATTCAGATTTCGTTCAGCTCCGTCCATCTCGATGTCAGTTCCCGAATCAGAGGTAGTTGCTGAAATTGCTATGGGTTCAATTTGGCCAAACCGAAGGGTCTCAGTAGAAACTATTTTCCACGCCTTTGTTCACTTTCTGTTCTGCTTGGCTGTCTTTTCAACTTCCGGGTCGAATATTAAATTCGGCCTAGATGATCTACTCATAAACCAAGCATAGTAACACACGTATTAGTAGAAAACAAATTATAGAAATTGACTTACTACTCCCCGACAGCGGCACCAATTTGGTGAGCGTCGTTTAACTCGCCAAATTACCTGAAAATTCAGATTAATACTAATTAGTACAATGACAAGCAGGGTCGATTCCACGAGAAGCAAAAGCAATACTCAATAATTATTTTTCTACTATTTGTGAAAACATTTTTGGTGATGCAACCACGCCATAAATATAATGATTTTACTAACTCTAAAAATGCAAATGACAACCTTAAAAATATGAGAATTAAATATATAAATGAATGATATCGGCTAAGAATAACTCATACTAGTTAATATCGTTCATAGGAGCAATAATGAATCAATTCCTACACATCTACCGGTTATAGGAAAGTAGGTATGCTTAACCCCCCAATTCTTTCTTACTTTATCGACAATCAACTAATTATGATTAATTAACTGTTTCCCTTACCAAAATGTTTCTAGAAAGTATTCGCTAAACCCAAACACATTTTGATGACATTAAGTATTAAAAGAACCTGATATAGCAATTACCAAAGTAAAAACAAATAGTAACACACGCTCAATTATTCCATATCTTGCGATTACAGTCTTAGCTAGTTAGCTGTTTTTCACAAGACTGTGCTACTTACTAATCTCATCCAACAATTACGTATTGGCGAAAATTAGATAGCAGTATTCTAAAAATATTTAAGTTGATCACGCCTAAACATATTAGAAATAAAATTCAACCAAGAACAATCAAGAACATACAAGAATCAATTATGATGCAATTAGGCATCACGATTTATAAACTAACATTTGTTATTCTCTGCCTATATATGAATTAGCTACTCATAATAATTAAACCAAAAAAATAAATAATATAATAATATACGAACATAATTAATATATAATAAAATAAAGCACAGACGAATTAAAGATACAAACCAGAAAATTGGTTTGCATTCATGCGTGAACTGCTAACCAAATAATTCCCTAAGAAATCTGCTCTAAGAAAAACACAAACTGAACCTCCTGTAGTATTTTTATCTAACTACAAATAACGAATGTATGAAAATCAATCCCGGAAAGCTGTGCACTGGAAAGCAAACTAAATGATTATTCACCACCGAATTCAAACTAAACAATAACTTGCAATATCCTCCGCCTAATAAACAAAACAAACCAAGATAACCATTTTCCTTCTTCTGTCCGAGAATAAATAACAAGTTTCCCAGAAAATCAAATCCAAGTCTAACTTTCTGCCATCACCAATTTTCCAAAAATCTCCTATCTTTACCAAAAATAATCTCTCCTTTCCGAGAATTCCATCCTTCATCTTAAAATACAAATCTTTCCCAATTTAAATTTTGATTTGAAGAGATAAAGTCTAATTAAATCTCCAAATATCTCCAAAGATATTTCCACAAATTCCCTAAAAAATCAGTCCAAATCTGCTCCAAAATAACTGCTACAATTTTGCTCTACTTTGACTGCTTCATTTGCCATAATTGCCCAATGCTCCTTACTCTCCTCCAAATTCCTCTTGAGCCCGAAAACTGTGATCTGTTATAAATAAAACACCTAAAGTGCACATTAATCCCGTAAAATCACAAATCTCAATAAAATAAACAACATAATTAACACACATCAAATACTGCTCGCACTGCCCTAGAATCCCTGGATGTCTCAACGTTTATTGATTTTGACTTGGATGAGTTGTCTGTATCCCCTGCTGCCCCTCTATCACCTACTCAGAATTCGTCTGGTATGACAACCTCGTCCGCTAGTTCTCCGACACCTGTGTCTCTATCATGGTCCTCTCTGGCTAATGCTCCACTGCCTTCTCCATCGATTGTGAGTCGTCGTATGACTACTCGCTCTCAGACATGTAGTCGCACAGCAAAGTAGTACCCAGACTATGTGATGACAGGGTTTCTTGTGGCATTGCTCACACAGACTGAACCTCGAGGTATCGATCTGCTCTTAAGGATCCCCATTGGGTGGCCGCTATGGATGAAGAAATGGGTGCTCTTCGTTAGCAACAAACTTGGGATCTTGTTCCATGCCCTACTGGTGTCAACATCGTTGGCTCCAAATGGGTTTGACTTCTCAAGCATCGTCAGGATGGTACCATTGATCGGTACAAAGCTCGTCTTGTCGCACAGGGATATTCTGAGTTGCCAGGCTTCGACTTCACTCACACTTTTAGTCTGGTCGTCAAGGCTTTCACAGTCAGAATTATCTTATCCTTGGCCACTACTTTCTTCTAGTCGGTTCATCAGTTAGATGTAAAGAATGCATTTCTTAACGGTCTTCTTAATGCACCATTTTGCATGGAGCAACCGGCCGGTTACACTGATCCTGTTCATCCTGATCATGTATGTTGTCTTTTCAAGGCTATCTATGGTCTCAAACAAGCTCCTTGGGCTTGGTTTTAGCGATTCTGCTTCTACTTATATCATATGGGATTCCGATACAGTTCTACCGACACTTCCCTGTTTGTGTTCTCCCGGGGATTAAAGATTCTATACCTGCTAGTATATGTGGACGACAACATTCTTACTGGCAATGATCCTATTCTCATTCGTCGGTTCATCACCCGCATTGATCGTGAGTTTTCCATTAAGGATCTTGGTGCTCTTCACTATTTTTTGGGATTGGAGGTCTCTCGATCTTCATCTGGACTTTTTTTAGGGCAGGCTAAGTATGCGATGGAGATACTTCAACATGCGGGTATGACAGATGTTGTTCCTGTTTCCACACCTTTTGTTCCTGGCTCTCAGCTTCACAACACCTCAGGGTCTAAGTTCTCGAACCCCAAGCTTTATCGCTCACTAGTCGGTGCATTGCAGTACTTTACCATCATTCGCCCTGATCTCTCCTATGCGATCAATTATGTTAGTCATTTTCTCCAGTCACCTCGAGAGGATCACTATCAGGCTGTCACTTGCATCCTTCGGTATCTCCGTGGCATGCTTCATCATGGTCTGTCTTTTGGACCATCCCGTAGTGGTCTTTCCCTTCTGGGCTACTCCGATGCTGACTGGGCCCATTGTCTCGAGACTCGGTATTCCACTTATGGCTATGCCATTTTTCTTGGGGGCAATCTTGTCTCTTGGAGTGCTAAGAAGCAACTGACTGTGTCTCGATCCAATTGTGAGCCCGAGTATCGCACTATGGCGAACACTTTTGCTGAACTCGCCTGGGTGTGTTATCTGCTTAAGGAGCTTTGGGTTTCCCTTTCATCGTCGCCTCTCCTACTTTGTGACAATAGCAGTGCTATTTTCCTTGCTCAAAATCCGGTTGCACATAAACGGGCCAAGCACATAGACATAAACTACCACTTTATTCGTGAGCTTGTTGCCTCTAGTAGGCTTCGTGTTAGTCATGTTCCATCCTCTCTGCAGGTTGCTGATATTTTCACCAAGGGTCTGTCACACAATCTTTTTTATTTGTTTCTTTCCAAGCTTTACGTATCCTATAGTCATATGCTTCGCTTAAGCGCGGGTGATAGAGTAGATAATAGAATATCCTGATTGATTTGGTTTAATTAGGATTGATACTGTACATATATAGAGTAGTCTAGTTTCGATGTACTTAGCTTCATGTACTCTATTTATTCATCGATGATTGACACACCAAATATGGTGAATTACACACTTTCAGATTCCTATACCACAAATATTTGTAGACCTATCCCAAGTGGCATCAACATTTATCTTGTATGTGCAAAAAGGCTTAGGTCATGTAACAATTTTGATCCTTGCTTTGGGAGAAGGTCTTAGGTAGGAGCTAATCCTAACTCAACCCAAAATCTGTTTAATGGCTTATTGCTATAGAAAGGGGGGTTTCTTGATTGTACTATGTTTCTATCAAAATTGGGGTTAAATTTGGGGTTGATGGTATTGCGTTTGCAAGGGGGGGGGTTTCTTGACTGGAGAATCTGAGCAAAAGATTTTTGTGTTTGGGCTGCCTTAGCGGTGGTCATAGGGTTTAGCCCAATAGTAGCAGCTTTCTGGTGAGGTGACTAGTCGGAGAAGAAAGATGGTGACACGGTGTTTTAGCCGTTGAAAAGTGGTGAGAAGATTCAATGGAAAATCAGAGATGGAAAAAATGGGAATAATACAGAGCAATGGATCCCACGGGCACAAAATCCTCTTTCTTGGGATGATTCATAGGCATTTCACTCTAATCTTAAGGTATCTCATCTGATAGATCAGTTTAAAAACTGGAGGAAACCTCTAGTTAAGCATATATATCCTCTTATGTTGGTTATAAATGAGAGAGTAATTTCCCATAATGATTTTGATTGATTATAAATAGATTACCAAGTAGACTAGTCTAAACATAATTCTAGCCTAGTCATCAAGAATAAAATCTTATATAATCATCAACTTGCTTTATTCTAACACCCCCTCTCAAGCGAAGCATCAGATACTCGTCGACTCATAGCTTGGACCTGAAGAACTCGAACATTTGAAGAGAGAGTCCTTTGGTGAAGATGTCCGCAGTCTGAAGAGAAGTCAAGACATGTGCAACTCGCAACTTGCCAGATGTCACCAACTCCGAACAAAACAAAATGATAGTCAATGTTGATGTGCTTCGCCCGCTTGTGCACCACCGGATTATGAGCCAAGAAGATAGCACTGTTGTTGTCGCATAATAGCAATGGAGCATCAAAAAGTGAAACCCTAAGATCACGAAGCAAATGAGTGAGCCAAACCACCTCTGAAGCAGTGTTGGCGAGAGCACTGTATTCAGACTCAGTGCTGGAGTGAGAAACAGTGGGTTGTTTCTTAGCACTCCAAGAAACCAGATTCCCACCAAGATAAACCACATAACCATAAGTGGACCATCGAGTCTCCAAACAATGGGCCCAGTCAGCATCAAAGTACCCTAACATCTCAGGAGTACTAGCCGAATGAAAACTAGGACCACAGGGTGCCACAAACATACCGCAAAATCTGTGTCATTGCAGCAAAATGGTCATCTCTGGGATCCTAAAGATACTGGCTCACCGTGTTGACCGAGAAAGCCAAATTCGGACGAGTGATGGTGAGATACTAGAGGGCACCAGCAAGGGAACAATAAAGTGTAGGATCCCAGAATGGAGGACTGGTAGAGCTGTGAAGCTGAGAATTGGTGACAAATGGCGTAGAAACAGGGGTCGCGTCAGATATACTGGCCCGAGTTAAAATATCCCGAGCATACTTTGCTTGGCCAAGAAGTAACTCTGAGGAGGTAGGCAAAACTTCAAGACCAAGAAAGTAATAGAGAGCACCAAGATCCTTGATCGCAAACTCTCTGTGTGTCCGAATGAACTGACGAAGAAGAGTCTAGTTGTTGCCTGTAAGAATGATATCATCCACATACACAAGTAGATACAGTAACGATGACCCTCTCGAGAGAGAAAATAAAGAAGTATCAGCTGAGCTGCACTGAAAACCAAGCCATGTCAAAAACTGCTGAAACGCTGGAACCAAGCCCGAGGAGCCTGCTTAAGACCATAAATGGCCTTCTGCAAGCAATAAACATAGTCTGGATGAGCAGAATCCTGATAACCAACGGGCTGCTTCATATAACCAGAGCATCAAGAACACCATTAAGAAAAGCGTTCTTGACGTCCAACTGATGAAGTGGCCAGGAACGCATGGTGGCTATAGCGAGGACTGTCCGAACAGTGGAGGCTTTGACCACTGGACTGAAAGTGTGGTTAAAGTCAAAACCCAGAATTTGTGAGAAACCCTGTGCCACAAGCCTAGCTTTATGACTCTCAATAGTGCCATATGGTCGATACTTCAGTATGTAAACCCATTTGGAGCCAACAATATTGATGTCTGATGGGCGAGGCACCAAATCCCAAGTGTGCTGTCCGCGAAGAGCTTCCATCTCGTCATCTATGGCAGAAACCCAAGCCGGATCCTGAAGAGTAGTGCGGTAATCCGTGGGCTCTGACTGAGCAAGTAAGGCGGTAGTAATACCATGAGAAATGATATCAGAATAATCTCTCCACTGAATAGCTCCAGTCGACGATCGAGTAGCCATACGATAAGTGCGAAGCCGAGGTGGAGAAACTAGAGGAGCAGTCGCAGTAGGCAAAAGGGCCGGTGAGGTGACTAGCGAATGAGCCGGTGAGATGGCTAAAGAATCAGATGGGCTGGTTGGTGGACCAGGTGAGCTGGTCGATGGTGGGATGGGCAGATCCGGATGAGTATGAGAGGCCACTGGAAGGTCCAAATTGTCAGAGCAGTTAGAACATGGTGTTGTAGTCGGTGAAGGCGATAGCATCGATGAACCAGGAGGGCTAGCAACAAAAGTGGCAAACCGAGCAGGAGGAGATGCCACCGTGGAAGAAGTAGGGGTATCAACTATGGATTAGCAGGATCCAAAAAATTAGAGACATCTAGAGAAAACGAAGATACTGAAGTAGAACCATCGGCATAAGGGAAAAAAGTATCATCAAGCCGAGCATGTCTGGTGACATGTACCTTTCCAGACATAGGATCCAAGCATCGATAACACTTGTACTGGGGGTCGTACCCAAGAAAGATACGGGGAAAACTGCGAGGAGCGAGTTTGTGAGTTGCATGTGGACGAAGATAAGGGTACACACAACAACCAAATACATGAAAGTTTGTGTATATGGGAACCCAACAATTGATAACTTCAAATGGTGATCGTCCGCTAAGAACCGGAGTGGGCAACCGATTTATGGTATAAGCAGCTGCAGCAAAAGCGTGTGGCCAGTGGGAGAGAGGAACATGAGAGTGGTACAACATAGATAAGCCCATCTCAGTAATGTGGCGGTGCTTGCGCTCAGCCCGATTGTTCTGCTCAGGAGTATACAGACAAGAAATCTGATGATGAATTCTTATTTTCTGAAAGTCAGAGCGTAAGCGACCATTTACAAACTAAGTCCCCTCATCACTCTGATTCACTTTAATGGTGGAAGAAAATGGGTTCTCCACAAAAGCCTCAAACTGGTGGTAGACATCCCAAAAATCAGATTTACGACTAAGTGGGTAAAACCACGAGAGTCGGGAATGATCATCAAGGAAAATGGCATAGTAGGAGAAACCATCGGCAGATATAATAGGAGAGGGCCCCCATAAATCACAATGAACTATATCAAGTACCCTAGCAGCACGTTTATCATTTGTATGAAAAGATAAGTGTTTCCTTTTAGCTTTTTCTCACGCTTCACAAATGGTGGGTTTAGGAAAAATCGACGAGACAACTAAGGATCTAGAAGCACGCAAACCAGAAATAACGAAATACGAAACATGACTAAGTCTAGCATGCCTGATTTCAAAGGACGCACGCGACTTATTTGACTCCACAGTAGACATTAAAGCAGATGCGCCATAGTCTAAAGCATAAAGGCTATCCTCAATATGATCGTGACTCAAGGTTTCCCTTGTGATTTTATGCCGAATAATAAAAGAACGATCATCAAGGCAGACAACATCATATAAATCTCGAGTTAATTTGCTAACAGAAAGCAATTTTTTAGTGATATTAGGCACAATAAGCACATCATAAATGGGCAAAGATTTAGAAATCCGAGATTGACCAACATGAGTAATAGTGAGTTGAGAACCATTACCAACATAGACGTGGGAAGAGCCATGGTAAGGTCTCACATAATCAACATCAGCAGGAGATGATGTCATGTGCTTTGTAGCGCCAGAATCTACAATCCACGAATTTCCAGAATGCATAAATTCTGATATACCAACAAAAGGAGCCATACTGCAAAGTGGTAAAGTGGTGAGGAATAAAATGGCGCGCAAGGCACTAGCCAAAGGAAAGGCTGCTAGTACGTGGAGAGCACGCGCGAGTGGGTTCACGGGCCTGGCTCTGCTGGCGCGTAGAGGGTACGCGCGAGTGGGTTCACGTGTTTGGAGGTCTAGCGTTGTTGAGAGCACGCACCTGGAGGACTCGCTGTCGCCTCTGCAAACCGTTGTCCACGACTGGTTGAACTGAGCTTCTCCTCGAACGAAGAAGAACAACTGTAGAGGGATCCGGAAAGGCAAGGGGAGAGGTGCCAAAAAAGCCTGGAGGTGGTCGTCGAAGATTACATCAGAGAAGAAAAAATATACACCGGTAAAAATGGAGAAGACCGGAGTCTGCAGCCGAAGAATTTTTGCTGGAAAAGTATGGCGAACAAAGAATCAATTCTGAGGAGATGACGAGGATAGCCAATGGAGGCAGAGCCGCTGCCGACGAAGATGAATCTGACGACGGAATTTTTGGTGGAGATGATGCAGGGCAAGATGCTGGAACTAAAGACGACCGCCGCTGGAAGGAACCCCTGCAGACCTGAAGACGCTAGAGATCTGAGAAAATAAGCTGGAGATCTGAGAAAAAACACCGGAGATCTGAGAAAAGATGCCGGAACTTGACTTGGACTTGGCCGAAATTTTGCCGGTTTTCAGTGGAGGTTGATTGGCCGGAAAAAAGAAGATGGAGTGAGGCTAAAAATTAAAAGAAATAATTAGGGTTTAGGATCAGAACTTGCTCTGATACCATGAGAGAATGATTTCCCATAATGATTCTGATTGATTAAGAAGAGTATAAATAGAGTACCAAGTAGACTAGTCTAAACATAACTCTAGCCTAGTCATCAAGAATAAAAATTTATCTAATCATCAGCTTTTTTATAGACTACCAACTTGCTTTGTTAGAATAAAGTAAGTTGATGATTTTAGACTAGTCTACTTGGCACTCTATTTATACTCTTCTTAATCAATCAGAATCATTATGGAAAATCACTCTCTCAATAAAGATTCTTTCGATCGGGATACTTAAAACTAATCACACAAGAGAGTGACAGAATCATATGGACTGGTTCTAGTTCAGGGGATTACTCAGGAGTTCTTGACTTGTATATGCATGATATTTAAGAATCATATGGACTGGTTCTAGTTCAGGGGATTACTCAGAAGTTCTTGAAAATTGGATGCAAGTGTGCTTGGTAGCTGATTTAAACATCAGGATGGAGGACGCATTCGTAGAATGCGTCCTCTGTGTGGACAATTTTTATTTTCCAGGAAATTAAGAGGACGCATTCTACGAATGCGTCCTCCATTTTGTTTTTTTTTTGTGCAGAAAATTGAGGCGTCCTCAGTTTAGGTAATTTTGTTTTTTTCAGAAAATTGAGAGGACGCATTCGTAGAATAAATCCTCAGTTTGGTCAATTTTTTTAATTCCGGAAAATTTATTCCAAAAATTATTTTTTATTCCAAAAAAATTATTTCAGTGTGGTCAATTTTTTTTTATTCTGTGATTTAATTTTTTTTGTCCAGAAAATTTATTTTTTATTCCCAGACATTTCAAATTATTTTTTGTCGAGGATGCGTTTGTTAAATGCGTGCTCTTGGGGACTTTTCGAAAAAAAATAGAAAATTTTAATAACATCTTGTTTGAAGAAAATTCCGCCATTGATAGATTGAATGATGCTATGTAAAATAAATATATTATATTGTGCATTAGTCAAAAAATTTTGGATACTTAAAATATTTTTAATAAAAATATTGAAGATAAAATTAAATAAAGTAAATTATGGTTTTAAATATAAACTCAAATTGCATAGTAATATATTATCCTACGTATTATTTTTTAAAAAATATATATATAATTATAAAATTAATATATATATATATATAGTAAAAATGGATTTGATCTCTTAATTACTCGAATTCTATCTGTTATTGTTATAATAATAAAATAGTTAAACATTATTTTAATAATGGCAAAATCCTGGGACGGTGTTTCCTTAGGCTTATGGAAAGTCGTGGTTTAATTAGAATAATAAAAGGTAAAATATTTAAGGTGCAATATTAAAAAATTATTATGTAACGTGTAGTAGTATTAAAGTAAATTTCGAAGGTGGAGGAGGCGGAAAGGGGGAGGAGATGAAGATGATGAAGAATGAAAACGATTCTAGAAATTTCAGATTTTGAAGATGGATTAGTTACAGAACTAAACAAGGACAGGAAAACGTATAAACAAGAAAGCTTAAAACTGGGAACACAAAGGTTTTGGTGCAGTGGAAAACGTACTGCTTTTCTCCTTGGTAGTACTCCTATTTATAATATTGAAAGGCTACAAAATAAAGAGAACGTGGCAACGTTTCTACTACATTCTCGTGCCACTACTCAACTATTTAACAAACTTGACAAAATCAAAAAACTTGGTCAGGAATAATTTTCCAGAACCATCTAACCAACATTTAACCAATTAGCTAAAAATAGCACTGCAATAATATTGCAGAGGACGAGCTTAACCAACATTCACCCCCTTAAGCTCGCTGCACCATTGATTCTCACAACACCAAGCTTTTGTCGCAGCTCGATGAACCTGTTCCGAGCCAATGCCTTTGTTAACATATCAGCTAGTTGCCCATCAGTGCCAACATGCTCGACATCCATTCTTCCGGTTTCGATGCATTCACGAATGAAATGGAACTTCGTGTCAATGTGCTTGCTCCTACCATGATACACGGGATTCCTTGTAAGAGCAATGGCAGACTTGTTGTCTATCAGAAGTTTGAAGCTAAGCTCTTCCTGTCCGACAAGTTCACCGATGAGTCGACTAAGCCAAACTCCTTGGCATGCTGCAGTTGCTGCTGCAATGTACTCCGCTTCGCATGATGACAAAGCCACAATCTTCTGCTTTTGTGACATCCACGAAATTATGCTGTTTTCAAGAAAGAAAACTACCCCAGAGGTGCTTTTCCTATCGTCGATGTCCCCGGCGAAGTCACTGTCACTGTACCCAACTAGCTCAAGTTTGCTACCTCCAGACTTGTAGCAGCATCCATAGTTTAGGGTACCCTGAATGTATCTAAGCAGCTGTTTAATCATAGCCCAATGTTGAGTACTTGGAGCTTCCATGTAGCGACTTGCAATTCCAACAACGTAGGCAATATCCGGCCGAGTATTCACAAGATAGCGAAGACAACCAATCATACTCCTATACTTGGTTGCATCCACCATTGTACTCCCATCCTGTTTGCTCAAGTGCAGCCTATTTTCCATTGGAATGTGGCACGAATTGCACCCTTCCATGCCAGAAAGTTCCAAGATTTTTTTAGCGTACACACTTTGAGAAATAGTGATCTCATCATTTTCTTGGTGCACCTCAATCCCAAGATAATAACTTAAAAGTCCCAAGTCACTCATCTTGAAGACTTTCTGCATTTGTGCCTTAAACTCAACAATATCTTGAATTCTTGTTCCCATAATGATTAAATCATCAACGTAAACACCCACAAGCAAGAAAAACTGAGCATTACCTCTCCGATACACTGCATGCTCCAGTTGACATCTTGTGAATCCAAGAGAGGTGAGTGAAGTATCCAGTTTTGAGTTCCAGGCCCGTGGAGCTTGTCGAAGTCCGTAGAGTGCTTTTCTCAGTTTCAGCACCTTGCCCTCATTAGCACCGTCGATAAATCCTGGCGGCTGCTGCACATAGACTTCCTCAACGAGCTCACCATTCAAAAAAGCTGATTTCACATCCATGTGGTGCACTTGCCACTTTTCATGTGCAGCGAGTGCAAGCAACAACCGCACCGTTTCCATTCTTGCCACCGGAGCGAAGACTTCTTCAAAATCCACCCCCTGACGTTGAGTATATCCTTTCGCAACGAGCCTCGCCTTATGTTTCACAATATTTCCAGCAGGGTCCTTTTTCACCTTAAATACCCATTTGAGCCCAATAGCTCGGTGATTGGCCGGAAGTGTCGAAAACTCCCACGTTTTGTTGTCAACAATTGATTTCATCTCCTCCCTCATAGCATTCCTCCAGGCTACATCTCCAAGTGCTTCCTCAACGCTTGCTGGCTCCTCCGCGGCTAGGAGACAAAGACCACTTACTTCGGCATTCATGTTCTCTTCGGTGGCATCATACAAGTCTGTAATCTTCCGGTAACGTCGCTGTCCTGAGCTGGAATCAATAATCTCATCATGTGTGGGTGGTGTTGCCCACTGAGTTTGCATCGGCACGTGTTCAGGTGTTTGAGGTTGAGATTCACCCTCCGCCACGGTCGATTTTGGTGCTAAACCGGTGCTTTCCTCTGACTTGTAAGCCACCGTGAAAGTGGTAGCTTGTGTTGCTTTCTGTGCGCTGTCCTGATTCTCCCAAATCCAGGCACGACCCTCCTCAAACACAACGTCCCTTGTGATGTGCAGTCGCTTTCCGATCGGATCGTAGACCCGATAAGCCTTTGAACCATCCTCGTAGCCTATGAACACCCCCAACGTGGAGCGGTCTGCAAGTTTATGCATTCCTGGCCCAAGTTTCTTGACATGAGACACACACCCGAAGGTTTTCAAGTGCTGCACACTTGGCTTTTTCTTGTGCCAAGCTTCATACGGTGTCTTGCCATCTAAGCTCCTCGTCGGTGCACGGTTGAGAAGGTACACGGCAGTTCTCACAGCCTCTCCCCAAAATATTCCAGGCATCGTCATCGACTTCATAAGACATCGAGCCATCTCGACCACACTTTGATTTCGCCTCTCCACGATGCCGTTCTGTTGCGGTGAGTAAGGTGCTGTAGTGTTGTGCTTGATTCCATTCAGCTCACAAAACTCAGCAAACTCGTGAGAATTAAATTCCCCGCCACGGTCTGATCGAAATGCACGTAGTTTGCATTTGTTTTCAACCTCAGCCAAAACCTTGATTTTCTTAAAACAACGCAGTGCATCATCCTTTGTTTCAAGGAGTTCCAGCCACATAAATCTACTATAATCATCAACTACAAGAAGAAAATACCTCTTTCCTCCAGCGGTTGGTGGTGAGATCGGGCCACAAAGGTCACTGTGCACTAACTCCAAAGGTTCCTTTGCACGGTAGTTCGAGGCTCGAGGGAACGGACTCCGGTGTTGCTTCCCGATGGTACACCCATCACACAACTCTTCCACATGATCAATGAATGGAAGTCCTTTGACCATCCGGTTCTTCGAGAGGCTATGAAGTGCACGGAAGTGGAGGTGGCCAAAACGGGCATGCCATAGCCAAGCTTCATCATCCTGTTTCAACAATAAGCTAACCGGAGTTGCTAGGTTCAGTTGCAACATGTACAGCCGGTTAAGTGCTCGGCTGACTCGAGCCAACACCTTGCGAGCTCGATCAAGAATACAAAGAACCCCTCCTTCAATGATAATCTTGCATCCATTCTCATCGAGCTGTCCTAGGGAGATGATGTTGCTACGCAGACTTGGGATGAAATAAACATCCGAAAGAATGCGATGATCACCGGTGAGGCACTGAAACATTGCCGTGCCCTTGCCACAAATTTTAACAACGGAACCATCACCAAACCGAACTGTCCCATGCACCGTTTCATCAATGGTTTTGAAAACCTTCTTGTCTCCGGTCATGTGGCTGCTAGCACCGGTGTCAAGATACCATATGCCATCACGCGAATCTACAGGAACCACCTTCTCCTCATTCAAGTAGACTTCATGAGCCGCGTCATCCAATGACCCAATCTGCACCATGAGTAGGGCTGGTTCATCATCACCTTCTGCCTCAGTTTGAGCCAAATTTGCATGTTCTTGCTGATCCTTGTCACATTTGGCCTTGCGACACTCATTTTTCCAATGCCCCGGAATCCCGCAATAGTGACAATTTCCTTTCTTGCGCTCACCACCGCCACTGCTTGATGACTTAACCTTGTTTCCAACTGGTGATTTCGGCTTAGATGGAGACTTGTTCTTCTTGTCCCCACCATTGGAAAATCCTTGCCCTCGCTGTCGAAATCTCCATTCTTCCTCCGTGAGGAGTAAGCGCCCTCCAGCCGGTGTTGGATCATCAAGCCCACCTCGTTCTTCCACCACCAAGAGACGTCCAGTGAGCTCCTCAATGGATAAGGTTTTTAAATCCACTAGGGATTCAATCGCCATAGCCATTTGTTTGTACTTCTGTGGCACACACCGCAAGAACTTGAGCACCGCCTTGTACTCAGTCACCGGATCACCCAACACCTCAAGGTCGTTGACAATCGCGGTGAGTCGAATCCCGAAAGACTCAACTCCCTCACCATCCTTGAAAGCAAGGTTCTTGAACTCTGACCAACGCGTTTGTGCTTTGGCCTCTCGAACACGCTCCACCCCTACTCGCATGATTTTGAGTGTATCCCAAGCCTCCTTGGCAGTTGCCTTGACTCCAAGGGTACGCACCAACTCCGGTGGGACTGCTCGGAGTAGTGCCGACATCGCCCGCCGATCATCTCGTACATCATTTCCTGGACCGTGCTCAATCACATCCCACAAGCCTTGCGCTTGGAGCTGCACCTTCATCAGGATCACCCAATCTCCATAGTTGGTTCGAGTGAGTGTTGGATAATGCGCCGCTCCATCACTCTCTCGTATAACTCGCTCCACGATACGAGTCTCGTTGCTGCCTCCAACCACGTCACCGCTGCCACCAAGTCTTGGCCATAGCGGTGGCGGTGTGTTGGCTGCCCCTTCCTTGTTCTTGTCACCAGCTGCTCCTGCTCCTCGTCCTGCCATTGCATCAAAGCGGATCAAACACCGAACGACTTCAGAGGTTGGATCGAACACCACACGCTCTAATACCACTTGTAGTTACAGAACTAAACAAGGACAGGAAAACGTATAAACAAGAAAGCTTAAAACTGGGAACACAAAGGTTTTGGTGCAGTGGAAAACGTACTGCTTTTCTCCTTGGTAGTACTCCTATTTATAATATTGAAAGGCTACAAAATAAAGAGAACGTGGCAACGTTTCTACTGCATTCTCGTGCCACTACTCAACTATCTAACAAACTTGACAAAATCAAAAAACTTGGTCAGGAATAATTTTCCAGAACCATCTAACCAACATTTAACCAATTAGCTAAAAATAGCACTGCAATAATATTGCAGAGGACGAGCTTAACCAACAGACGCGTCCTCGTCCATATCCCATGTCCTCGAGTAACATTTTAAAAAAAGCTGGGAAAAGAGAGAACGCATTCGTCGAATGCGTTCTCCACAAATGATGCCACTGTTTGGTACTGCAGCCGTATTATTAGAAATTTCCCGATTACTCAGTTAAACTTGGATACAGAACTGCCTTCATGAATGATAGAAGCATGCAAGCACAATCATCTACGCAAGCAAGGCAGTTTAACTCGGGTTTATGGAAGAAAGTGTGGTCAGTTAAGTTACCTGTGAGATTTAGGTTCCTCTTATGGAGGATTCTGAACGGTGCTCGGCCCACTGCTCAAGCCCTCTTCATAAGAAATTCTACCCATTCTCCTTTATGCCTCACCTGTCAGGAGTTTGCAGAAACAACTTCTCACTTATTTAGTAAATGTGAGACAAGTCAATGAACATGGAGAATGAGTAGATTGGGATTCGATTTTTCCTTACAAGGAGACTTTGTTGATTGGTTTATACAATAGATTTTGGAAGCACCTCATCAGGAAGATATCAATCTTTCAATATGCATAATCAGGAACATTTGGATCCATCGGAATCCTGTAATATGGAAAGCTCATCAGCCGAATCCTTACACTGATTCAGCTAATATCACAGACGCAGCTTTTCGGAAGGAAAAAATACTATGCATTGGAGCTTGGATCATGAACCATCACAATGTCGAATCTTCGCATGAGATTGTAGCAGCGATGGCCCATCTCCAAGCAGAATTGATTTCAATCATTTATTGCCTTGAGTGGATGCTTGGAGCCTTGGACTCGGAATATCAGAGGCAATTGTCAAGACGGATTCCAGCATGGCGGTAAATATTTTGTGCAAGAATTTTACGCCGCCGTCGGTGGTAGCAATACTTTCCTTGTTTTCTAATATTGTTATATGTAAAGTAGGTTGGTGTGAATTGGCCTGATTTAGTGGTAAATCACACTCTCTATAAAGGTCTAGGGTTCAAAACACACCACATCATGAATTGTGAATATCAGTGAAATTTCTTGATGAGGATTACCCAGTATCATGGGACTGTGTAAATGAAGTAAAACATAGCATTGATGGTACAATAAATGTTTCCCAATAAATATTCATAAATGAGCAAAATCAAAAATCTCACTACATGGGTTTGGAAGTTTCGATCAATTGCTCCCAACAGATTAACTTAGCTACTAATATCCATACTAATCAACAACATCCAACCAAAAATAAATCAAGCTAAAGCAAGGATGAAAATGGTGAAAAACTAGGGTTAGAACAGTAGAGAATCGGGCAGAGAGGAAGTTCGGAGAGAGAAAAGATAAGGGATATTTATAGTACAAGAAAATGCAAAAAGAATTATGGCAACTCGTTCATTACGACATCAAGGTCATCACGAGTCGCGACGGGTGCCGAGAAACAGCATGCGGTTCAAATCTCCTTGTCTTCTAGCCTTCACTCCATTTCAATTCTCTTCAAGTCTTCAAATCTTCAAATCTAGTCTTCAAAAGATAATCTTCATCGGCCTCCGGTATTCAAATCTCATATTCTTTCCTCGTCACACAAAATCCACTTTGAAAAGGTAAAAGAGCCTAAAAGTCGCTCTTACCTCTCCTAAGAGAATTTCAATGTAAAATACAAGCTCTAGATGACAAAAGAGTGCAAAAGTGATCGCAAAAAGTTCCAAAATATGCACATAAAATTGACACAGCAAACCTCCCCGCACTTGAACTTTACTCGTCCTCGAGCAAGAAACGATTCAAGCACACAAAGAAATTCACGTATCCACATCCTAAAATATTCCCCCAAATCGATGCCTCACAAAACTCTCAACGAAAACCATCAAGAAAACCTTCCTTATGCTTTGCAAAAAAAGCATTAAACAGGAAAGCACTCCATTTATCATAGTTATCACCCTTAAAGATCTCAGGACAGATTCTCAAACCTGGATGATCTGACGGATGAACGTAGTAGGGAAGATTAGTAGGCAAAGCATGAGAAGACTCACCAGAGGACTGGCGAATGGCCTGAGCAGCGGTCATCGCTGTGGCTTGCACAGCTGCTTGGAAAATGGCAGAATCTGAGGCAGGAAAGGAAGATGGATGCGGCGGCATCCCAATGATCACCGGTGGAGGTGCGGCGGTGTCGTCGTCACTGACGGGAGGCAGAATGACTCCAACGAGTGGGCGTGGAGGCGGTAGCACGGAATCCGATGGTTCGGCGGCTCCGGCATTAGAAACAATAGGATTAAGGGCAACGACAATATCTTCTATTTCAACATGATGAAGAGGATCCATGATGACAGGAAAAGCGATAGTCGGACGGCCTTGAATGGCGGTGGCACGTGGTGGTGCGTAAAGGCGGTGGCAGGCGGAAGATCGGCACGGTTATGGTGGTGGAAAATTTTAGGATTTAGGTTTTCAGGATTTTAGCTCTGATACCATGTAAAATATTGTAAAATATGAATGTGTGATGCTATTGATGGTACAAGAGTGCTATGTAAAGACACCATGTATAGAAGTACAAATGGAAAAGAATTTTAACTATGGTACAAAATATACATATAATATAACATAATATCTCCTTATCATATGCGATGGCAATGGCAATGGAGGTTGGAATAGCTCGGTTGAGGCGATGGCGATGTTGTTAAGGAAGAACGTAATTCTCCGGCGGCAGCAACTGTCTCCGGCGAAGGGGATGTTATTACGGGGAGACTGTCACAATTGGGTCAAAATTTGAATTTGCGGGAAAAGAACACTACAATATGTTGTCTGTAGTACAATTTGCGTGTGATTAACATTTTCTAAAAGCATTTCTACTCTGACCATTATAAATACAGTATTTTAACTTTAAAATATCAATATAAAACATTGGGAAAGTTTTGGGAAAGATGGAGTTTAATTAGAAAAATTAAAGGTAAAAGATTTTAGTTGCAATATTAAAAATTTAATATGCAACGTATAGTAGTTGTAAAGTTTATAATCCGATTTATGGAACCCAAAAATTGTATCTTTATTTCTTCCATTTTACACTTTAAACATTGGTCTTTTCATTACTTATGGAAAGACCGTCTTTCAAGAGACGGACTCTAAAACATTTCCTAAAATTTCTAACTTAATTTTTTTATTCAACTATATATTAAGACATTTCATATAGACAAAATATTGGAAAAAATCGTCTTTATATAAATTTATGGAAAGACGGGGTTTTATTATAATGATAAAATGGTAAAATATTTTAGTTGCAATATTAAAATTTTATTATGCAATGTGTAGTAGTTATAAAGTTTATGACCTTATTGATACAAGCTGAAAAATTTATCTTCATTTCTTCTAGTTTGCAACTTAAACCTTGGTATTTCCATGACTTGTGAAAAGACCGTCTTTTAAGAGACATGCTCTTTCATATAACTTTTTTTAAAGAGCGAACTGCATATATAACCCTGTATAATTCACGAAAGTGCACATATAACCCTGTGATATTTGAAAGTGCAAATATAACCCTAGATAGTAAGTGTATGTGCATATATAACCTTTCCCGGCAGTTTAAGGCCGAAATTCAGTGAAAATACTATTTTACCCATATGTAAAAAACCACACAAAAAATATTAAAATTACATTTATGCCCCTAAAGCCCTAAAAATTTTCTTCTTCATCGTCTTCCTCTTTCGCTGTTTCTTCTTTCTTCGTTGTGCTCTCCCTTCATTGTGTTTTCCCTTCGTCATTTCTTCTTTCTTCACAATGTTTTCCCTTCGCTGTACTTTCCTTTCGTCGTTCTTTCCTTTCGTCGTTTCTTCTTTCTTCGCAGGTGCACATCAAATTTGGCGACGACGCATCCAGGCGGTGGCTCCTCCACAAGTGCACGGTGAATCTAGAGATGGCAACCACTAGCCCACCGCCACCACTGTTTAGAAAGAAAAAATCCCTACCTATTTTAGTATTTGTCGAAATTGAAATCTCTGTTTTTGTAGTTTCGCCCTTCACACATAGTATAGTGTCTAGTGTGTGTTTTTCCTCTACCCTTGTTCTTCGTTTCTCATACGTTACAGGAATATGGTGTCGGAATCGAAACTCTTGAATCAACTCCAGGAGATTCTCGGAGGCTCCGACCTCGACACTGCCATTGCTTGCTCCGCCCGCCGCTAGCTAGAGGAGGAATTTGGGGTCAATTTGCATGACTGCAAGGCCTTCATCAGGGAACATATTGACCTTTTCCTTCAAACCCATGTCCCGAAATTCGAGAACGACGACCCGGACTCGGACCCAGACCTGAAGCCAAAAGAAGAAATGTTAGAGGTGGGTTGGTGGTTGTTGGGCAGTGGCGGCGGTGGGCTGGTGGTTGTTGGGCAATGGTGGAGGTGGGCTGGTGGTTGCTAATATGGTGGGGGCAAAATTTTTTAAACACTTTTAGGCTTTATGTTAGAGGGCATTTTGGTAATTTTATATGCGATTAACACCGAAAATAGTGCATTAGGATTTTATTGCACTCTTATTTAGTAGTAAGGATTTTTTTGCACTAAAAATTGTCTCATGATTATATCTGCACTTTCTCAATTATACAAGGTTATATTTGTATATTTCCCTTTTTTAAAATATTAGAATACTAATTATATTATTGAGACCTAATATTAGAACAATTAAAATCAGCGTTTCTTCTATAATATAATGGAACACTACTTTATTGTAACCTATTAATATGGTAGGACATTAATTAATAAACTTCTTAATATAACTTATCTAAACACTTTTTAAATTGGTTTTCTTATGTAAGTGTTCTCATATGCCATGTTAGGTCACCTGGAGCAAGTCCAGCAGCTTCTCTAAAGGTTTCTTCAAAATGGAGATTCAAAACTTATAATCTCTATAATTTTTTGCTCCAACTCCAATAAACTCTCTATTTTATAGAGTTTAACATTTATTTCACAATAATAACAAGTTTTTAATTTAATTAAAAGTATTAGATTCAATTACTTCCCAAAAATACTAACTTATAAAAAAGTTAGGAAAATCACTAGTTTTATTGATTCATTTATATATATATATATATATATATATATATCTTGAGCACGTCTCTTGAAAGACGGTCTTTCCATAAGCAATGGAAAAACCAAGGTTTAAAGTACAAATTAGAAGAAATGAAGATAAAATTTTTGGGTTGCATGAATCGGATTATAAACTTTATAACTACTACACCTTGCATAATAGATTTTTAATATTGCAACTAATACCATTTACCTTTTATTATTCTAATTAAACCCCGTCTTTCCATAAACCTATGGAAATACCTTTTTCCCAAAACTTTTCCATATATCTTATAACGATTTTTAATTTGATTTTTCTTTAAAAGATAATGACTATTAAATTTACAAAAGTCATCAATTAGGTAATTCAAAATTTTTGCAACTATTAAGAAAAATAAGGCAATATTTTGGCCCAAATATTAAAGAAGTCGAACTTCAAATACAATTATCGTGATGTTTCTCTATTTCTCATCGAGTGAATAAAGAAGACAATAGCTAATTTCTTTATATCATATTCATATCGTGATTCAAGTTAACTATTATTTGATGATCATAACACAAAGTCTTGTTTTATGTTGACTAACCGCTAGACGGAGTCATTTTATAAATAATATAACTAATAGGTTGATTTGATTTTTTTTTTCATTTCTTCCAGTGAGGTTCCGTACTTAGAAAATCTTTTAAAATATATCTCAAAATATAAAATAAATATAATTATAATCTAATATTAAATTTTTTAAAAGTTCCTTCAAATACAAATTAATTATAAGAACGAAATTTGTCATGATTGGTCTAAAATTGATCACTCAATGAAAAAAATAAAAAGAATAAAGAATAATCAGAGCTCAAAGGCTCAATTTTATGAATTGATTCAATAAGAACTAAATGTTGCAATGCTTTGGACCTAAATACATTTGGTAGAAATAGAAAATAAGCCTTAAAACTCAAGTGTTAAATTAGAGTCCGTCTCTTGAAAGATGGTCTTTCCATAAGTCATGGAAAGACCAAGGTTTAAAATGTAAATTAGAAGAAGTGAAGATAAAATTTTTGGGTTTTATGAATCGGGTTATAAACTTTATTACTACTACACATTGCATAATAAAGTTTTAATATTGCAACTTAGACATTTTACCTTTTATTATTCTAATTAAATCTCGTCTTTCCATAAGCCTATGGAAAGACCGTCTTTCCCAAGACTTTGCCGTTAAATTAATGGTTACATTAAATATTTAATTCTCCAAATTAATTTTTCTCTCTACCAATATAGAGAACCAAATCATGTCTTTCAGAGCAAGTTCAACGGGTTCTCTAAAAGTTTCTTCAAAATGGAGAATCAAAACTCATAATCTCTATATCTTGGCTCCAACTCCAACAGATTTTTTATTTTACAGAGTTTAATATTTATTTCACAATAATAACTATTTTTGTAATGTAAATAAAAGCAGTCGATTCAATTACTCTTCAAATTTTCTAACGTAAGAAAACTTGGGAAAATCATTAGTTTTAGAATCTGTCTCTTTAAAGACGGTCTTTCCATAAGTCATGGAAAGACCAAGGTTTAAAGTGTAAAATAAAAGAAATGAAGATAAAATTTTTGGGTTGCATGAATCGGGTTATATACTTTATAACTACCGCATGTTGCATGATAAATTTTTAATATTGCAACTAAGATCTTTTACCTTTTATTATTTTAATTAAACCACGTCTTTCCATAAGCCCATGAAAAGACGATCTTTCCCAATACTTTACCTTAATTTTATTGATTCATTTATAATTTTTAAAAATGAAATATCTTATAAATATATTATTTATTTTTACAAATTTTAAAATAGCCACTCTTAAATTCATAAAAGTCATCAATTAGATAATTCAAAGTTTTTTCTACAATTTAGATAAATATGGACATCATTTTGCCCAAAACATGACAGTCTTTCCATAAACTATAGAAAGACCAAGGTTTAAAGTGCAAATTAGAAGAAATGAAGATAAAAAATTTTGGTTGCATGAATCGGGTTATAAAGTTTATAACGACTACATGTTGCATAATAAATTTTTATTATTGTAATTAAGACCTTTTAACTTTTATTATTTTAATTAAACCCTGTATTTCCATAACCTTATGGAAATACGATCTTTCCCAAGACTTTGCCAAAAATTAAAGAAGTCGAATTTCAAAACACAATCATTTTGATATTTCACTATTTCTTAGAGTGAATAAAGAAGGCAATAACTAATTTCTTAATATCATAATTATACTGTGATTGTTGTTAACTGTTATTTTAGGATCATAAGTTTAACGCATTCTTATTTTGGACAAATTAACCATTAGATGGGGTTGTTTTAAAATTAATAAAATTAATACGGTGATTTAATGTTTGCTTTCTTTTCTTGCAATGAGGTTCCTATAATTAGTAAATCTTTTAAAATGTATCTCAAAATATAAATAAATATAGTCTAATTAAAAGCTATAAGAACGAGATTTGACATGATTGGTCTAACCGTTCGGTGGTCTAACAAAAGATGTTCTCTAAGTTTAAAATACCATAAAAACTTCAAATTAATCACTCAATGGAAGAAAATAAAAAGAAAAAAAATAATTGGAGTTCAAAAGTTCAATTTTATAGTTGATTCAACAAAAATTAAATGTTGCAATTGTTTATACCTAAATACATTTGGTATAAATGGAAAGTAAGCATTAAAGTTCAATTGTTAAATTAATGGTTACATTAAATATTTAATTTAATTCTCCAAATTATTTTTCTCTCTACCAATATAGAGAACCAAACATTCTCTTTCATTAAAATCTCCATTTTGGAGAATGGGATGGAGAACCTATTGGAGCTCAAATAGAGAATCAAAATGATGATTCAAATAGAGAATTTTTAGATAAATTTTTATTCTTGATAGAGAATTTATCTAATTATAAGTTAGCTCAAATAGAGAATTTGATTGTTTTTAGAGAATTCTCCATTATAGAGAATCTCTTGGACTTGCTAATATGAATCTCCTTGCGAACACTCACGATTCCGGAATTAATATCTTTGATCTAGTGAAGGGATCTGCAAACCCTCACTATCTCGCACGAAATTCAGGTGTCTAGCCCTCGGGGTACGCCTAACTTTGACTTGCTCTCTAACTAGCCCTCAGGATCAGATTACAAGGTTTATTGATACTTAACTATCCCTCAGGATCAGATAACAAGGTTTATTGATACTTAACTATCCCTCAGGGTTAAGCAACAATGAAATTAGCTCGCAAGCAAAGAGTATGAACTCAAAAGGTTTTATATTTGATTGATAAAAGTGTAAGAAATTCATTGGACTAGATTTCAGCTCTAAACCCTTACACAACTAGAAAGTGAATTGACTTATGGAAGCTTTAAGAAGTTAAAACCATATCTAACTAAAATACCTAAAATAATTGGTAATCTAAGGTAATCTGGTCGAATTATTCAAGAAGTGACCGTGAAGAATACTACCGTATCTAATCTTATCAAATATAATTCTAATCAAAATAAAATTGAATATACTAAACCCTAATGGACTGTATTTTTTAAACTCAGCTCTTCAAAGCCCACATGGCCGAGCTATCATTCCAATAAACCCAAAATGAAATAATTTTACAATATTTTACAGTGATCACACTGCCTCATTAAAAACCCGGTGGGAAACAAAGTATAGTGTTCTTCATGATGTCTTCAGTTCGTCGACAATCTTGAAAATGAATCCAAGATGTCGATGGTGACTCCTTCTTAAATTCTTCATCATATAGATGATCGATCAAAGCATTTAAAGCAGCATCTCTAAGCTTAGCCCTTGACCTAGTCATAGGTCCCGCCATGTCACTTAGAGGATCCCGAACAAAATTCTTAAATGTTTGAACAAGACGTGAAATGTATTCATTTATAGTGGTAGTCGTCTTGGCATCTCAATCATTCCCTCCGTGGTCGAAAGGTTTTTTCCTTGAAACTGAATCATCTTTAAAGGTAAATGGAGATAAATCAGCAACATTGAATGTCGCACTGACACCATAATGATCTGGTAACTCAATCTTGTAAGCATTGTCGTTCACACGATCTAACCCTTTAAAAGGACCATCTCCACGTGAACTCAACTTAGATTTTCGAGCATTTGAAAACCTTTCTTTCTGCAGATGAACCCAAACATAATATTTCGCGTTGAACCTCATCAGATTAGCTTTATCAGCATTCTGTGCATTTGTCCATTCAATATTCATGTGCACCTTCTCATGGATTTTCTTCACCAAATCAGCTTTCTTTTCTCCATCAAGGTTTTTAACCTGTTTAAAATTCAAAGGAAGTAGATCAAGAGATGTAATAGGTAGAAAATCATAAACAATTTCAAATGGAGATAAAGAAGTTGTAGAATGAATAGTGCAATTGTAAGAAACTCTACAATAGAAATGCATTTTTCCCAATTCTTTAAGTTCTTCTGAACTAGTGCACGCAAGAGAACCCCTAGGGTTCGGTTGGTCAATTATCTTTTTCCATCAGTTTGAGAATAACTGACAGTCAAAAACAGTAACTTTGTCTCTAACTTGCACCACAAGGTATTCCAAAAGTAGGATAAAAATTTAACATTGCGATTAGAGACAATGGACACAGGAATTCCATGTAACTGAACCACTCCCTTCAAAAATAGATCTGCAACATGCTTTGCATCACCATTCTTCCTACAAGGAATAAAATGTGCCATTTTCAACAATTTATCCACAACCACAAAGATAGAATCATTACCTGACTGAGAACGTGGTAAACCTAGGATGAAATCCATAGAAATATCAACCCAAGGATGTGTAGGAACAGGTAATGGAGTGTAAATACCATGAGGCTTAGTTTTAGACTTAGCCTTCAAGCAATCAAGACAATTCCTACAAGCCCTGTCAATAGCAAGTACCAATTTCGGCCATTAGAAGTGTTCTCGCAACAAATTATAAGTTTTAAATGCACCAAAATGTCCCATTAAACCACCTGAATGAGCTTCTCTAACAAGTAATTCACGCATAGAACATTGAGGAATACATAACCTATTATTCATGAACAAGAAACCATCATGCTCAAAAAACTTCTCACAAGCACCATTTTTGCATGCAGCATAAATAGATGAAGAATCATAATCAGTTGCATATAAATCTCGCATGAATGAAAACCCTAACTTAATGCATTCCAATCGTGTAAATAAAACATGTCTACGACTCAAAACATCAGCAACAACATTTTCTTTACCCTTTTTGTAATTGGGAGGTCACTGTCGTACCTCTCGAAGTTAATAATTTTAAGCCTAATACTTCCTATCTACAATTAAGTAGATAATGGCAAGTTGGGGTCATCCATGAGAAGAAGGATCTTTTCAAGTGTTTAAACATATATAGGAGAAAACATACTAGGCATATACATACATAGATATATATAAAAGCATGTAAACAGGGGGAGGGGGGAGGTTGGTTGGTTTTTGAGCCTAAGTTATCAAATTGAAAGAAAACTATTAGCAAAGCTAGAGAACTATGCTAATCATGCAGTACAACTAAAAATACGATGCAAATGATAATTAACGGAGCCTTGGGAGCAATCTACTTCCACTTACAAACTTCCTATAGCTCATTGATTCATTCACTCATTCAATTACATTTATTGTCTATAGGGAATGTTATCACTTCTCATTCGAATAGCAACATTCATTCCTCCTTAAGAGTAGTTTGCAAAGACAAACAACAACCATTTGCAAACCTCATTGATGATCACCAAAGACAAACAACATCATAGGGGTATTTCATCAATGACATTTCACCCAAAGGACCAGAGGTTTGATAACAATAGGGCCTTCTACCAAAGACAAAGTCATTTAACCAAAAAAACATTTATTAGGTTAAACTTAGAACAAACAACATTCAAGGTTCAACCTTTCTTTGCATCTATATGACAAATATGAAAACAATTCACATTAGCATACTCATTTAGCAAGAATTACCATACATTATACACAAGAAGTTCTAAATCCATGCCTTTGGATCTCATATCAAATGAGTTAAGAAATTTGCAACTTTCCTAACACTCTAACATTTCAATCATACAAATATTTTATATACTCAAACAACCCATGGTATAAATGACGTAAAACACAACATTAATAGCATAATAAATACTCTCCAATAAATGTTCATAAATGAGCAAATATAGAATCTTACTACATAAGGTTGGAAGCTTCAATCAATTGCTCCCAAGAACTAGATGTAGCTAATACAAACCATACAAACCTTCATAGATGAAATCATAAACAAACAAAGAGAACAGAGATGAAAGAAAATGAAGAACTAGGGTTGGGAGAAGAGGAATTTCGTTCAAGAAGGATAAGAAATTAAATGGGTGGCATAAAATTAATTTTATAGTAAAAGAGGGAGGAAAAGAAAAGCAAAAACCAAAAGTGTAGCAGACACCCACCCGGGCGGGAATGACTATTCTCACCCTTGTGCCGCCTTGCCTTCAAATCCTCGATTCTTTTTGTCTTCAATTTTCAAAACTAGTCTTCAAATATTCAAAGTCTTCAAAAGGTGATCTTCTATGGTCTCCGATCTTCAAGTCTTGATGTTCTTCCTTTGTCACACAAAATACACTTAGAAAAAGGTAAAAAGCGTAAAGTCACTCTTACCTCTCCTAAGAGAATTTCAAGGTAAAACACGAGCTCTTGATAACAAAAGAGCACAAAAGTGATCCCAAAAAGTACTAAAATATGCACATAAAATGGACACATCAAACCTCCCCGCACTTAAATATTACTCACCATCGAGTAAGAAAAGATCCAAGCGCACGAAGGAATTAACATATCCACATCCTAACTACTATTCCCCCAAGTCACTACCTCACAAAACTCTCAATATCATACATCCCAATGTTAAGATAAAATGAGAAGTTTCCCACAACCCCCATTCCTAAATCTACCCAAACCATATCAACCCATCAATTCATTGATATCCCTAAAACATCTCCAAATCCCGAATTGACAATCTCAAATCCAATGGTAAAAGGTGAAGCTAAAAGCATACATAAAGTTCAAACACATACTCCACTTTATACCAATATATCATCCTAAAAATGAAGTATATCAACAATCAAGAATTTCATAACTTACTTTGTTTCCCCGCTAAATTTTCCAATCCCAAGAGGTCTCAAGATGTCAAGCTACTCGATCCATCTATATGACCACCACAACCTTATGAATCCAACGCCAGCAAATGAGTGAACACATAATATTTTTCCTTTTTCTCTCTTTCTCTCATTTTGCCTAGGAGCCCTTTCGGGTTTTCATCCTAGCTACACATCATGTTTCTTTAGCTCATATCTCACATTTTCCCACACATTTAGCCTCTCATTTTTACCTAGGTCGCCCTTTGGGTTTTCAACCTATCTGGGCCCCCAATGTTGCCAAAGATTCCCTCTCGGGTTTTCAACTTAGCGGGATTAATTTTTTTCATTTTCTTTTTTTTCGTGTTTTTCCAATCAAAAGTAGCTAATTATGTACATGTAAATCATTAAACCCCCCCCCCTTCCCACACTTAAAATCATACATTGTCGTCGATGTAAAATACCTAAGGCAATAAGTTTCAAGTCTAAGGACAAAGAAAAAACAACTTACAACTATTGATGCGATGACTCCCCAAAAGATTGTTGCTGGTACTGGACCTCCTAAGCATCTTCCTCCTCATGGCGTCTCCTCCAAGTTTCCTCATTTCTAGGGACTACCGTGGATTCACCACCGGTCAAGTGGTGGATCCACATTCTTAGGTTTTCAATGTCATCCACCATGGCGATTCTCTACTAGTTGGCACGAACATTATACTCCACTTGGGCTCGATGGAAGGCATTTTGGTCCTCTCGAAGGCCGCGCACCTCATGAAGAAAATATTGAAAGGAATTTTGAGGTGAAGGTGTGTTGGTATGAATACCAACTACATGTGGAGTGGCCACAGAATTGCAGTTCAATTTCGTCTCAAAAGCGGTCTTGTATGCCAAGTCCGACTCGATGCAAAATGCTTCCACTGGGGTGTCCTCCTCAAGGTTTTTCCTCTCTGAGTTATCAAGATCCATGAACTTCACTTTTCTCCCATATAACCAAATATATTCAAAATTATCAGTGATTGCTAGCATGTTCGATTTAGATAGCCTCTTGCATGAGAGAAAGTAAGAGTCCAGTAGGCCTAGTCTCAGAAGACCCTCTGATGCTTGGATGTTCAGATGCTCGGCTAACATGGTAACCATACCACCCATGGAGGGTTCACCTCTTCAGTCTAATTTGGTGGTCGTTGCACAACATCTTGTTACCCAAACATCTACCCAATCTGGGTGGCCTACGCCGGCTCTTATCATTGACCAAAGAGACTTTATGTCTTCGATGGGGGCATGTGTTGGTTTTCCATGGTAAAAGAAGGTTGAGGCCGATAGACGGTGAGTAGAGCACACAGCAGGGTGTAAAATTGAGGAGCTCATATCTTTGCCCGGCCGGGCCCTCTTGGTTATGATATGCCAAAATTTGGCATCATTATAATCATGAGTGGCTTCATACCCTCTATTGTACTCATAGTCACACTCAAAATCCATCTTCAACTCAGCGTAGCTCACTTCATGGTTCACATCATTCAAGTGGAAGGTGATATATGGTACACATTTGCCATCCTGATCCACCCAGCCTTGGTGTTTTTCTATGGTAGCTAAGAACTCTAGTGTGTACCTCTCGTATGTTGGAGAGTGTTTTGCCATGAAACGTCTCAACCTCACCTTGGATAGAAGCATTTTGACCGGCTGTCTTAGCCCAAGCACACACATAGCTTCACGACAACAAAATTTTGTTTCTTGAATAGGCTGGCCAACAAGCAAGTCCCACCTTCTTACAAACTCGCCCGTAATGTGCTTTAACCCCATATACTTCCCCGTGAAATGCCTAGGCAATACAGAGGAACTCGCACCATCATGCTCGAGTCACTTTTTTGGGGCCATGAGTTATCACCACAATACACCAAACACCACAAGAAACAGGGTTCTCCACAATACACCAACCACCACAAGAAACAAGGTTCTCCACAATACACCAACCACCACAATAAACAAGGTTCTAAAAGCAATCACTCGCCACCACAAACAACCATTCACCACCACAAACAATTCTTCACAAAAGTACTCGTAGTGGTTAAGAACAATATTCCACCAAGTTCCAAGAGCAAAATAGCTCCAAGAATCCCACAAGCACTTGAAAATATTAATACATCACCACAAAAATTCCAACACCTCAAATCAACTTAGTAACAATACTCCAACCTCAAACCATCCTCAATATAAGCACCAAATTCTTCCAAATATTCTACACCAATCACAATGGTAATTTGTAGGAGATGTAAATTTACCTTGATTATGAAGAGGGTGATTAGGGAGAACACATTTCCAAGTGAGTCCAAGCCATTTGTTGCCTCCCAAGTGACCAATTCAAGCTAAGAAAAAAATCCCAAATTCAAGCCATTTGTTGCCTCCCATGCATGCTAGCTTCATTTGAAATACTTTTTGCTACTTTTGATTGGAAAAACATGAGAAAAATAAAGGAAATTTTGAAAAAAAAATATATATATATATATATATATATAATGAAAAAAAGGGAAAGAAAAGAAAACCCACTAAGTTGAAAACTCGAGAGGGCAACTTAGGCAATATTGGGGGTCTGGATAAGTCGAAAACCCGAAAGAGCGACCTAGGTAAAAAAATGAGAGGCCAAATGTGCAGAAAAATGTGAGATGTGAGCCAAAGAAACATGATGTGTGGCTATGATGAAAACCCGAAATGGATCCTAGGCAAAATGAGAGAAAGAGAGAGAGAAAGAAAAAAATGCTATGATTTCACTCAGTTGCCGGCGTTGGAGTCATAAGGTTGCAGTTGTCATATGGATGGATCGGGTAGCTCAACATCTTTAGACCTCTTGGGATTGGGTAACTTAGTGGGTTTAAAAAAGAAGTATGGTTATGAAATTCTTGATTCTTTTATACTTCGTTTTGGTTGATATATTGGCATTGGGTGAAGTATGTGTTTTAACCTCTTAGATGGTTTTGACTTCATTTTGTGTCATTGAATTTTGGTTGATATATTGGTATGAAGTGAAGCATGTGCTTGGACCTCCTAAATGGTTTTAACTTCATTTTGTATCATTCGACTTTGGGATTATCAATTCAAGACTTTGAAACGCTTTTATGGGTATTGAATTGATAAGTGGTAGATTTGGTTAGATTTAGGAATTGGGGTTGTGTGTGTGGAAAATTCTCATTTGAGCTTTGATTTTGGGATTTATGACATTGAGAGTTTTTTTGAGGTTTTGTTTGGGGGAATATTAGCTTAGGGTGTGGACATATGAATTCCTCCGTGTGCTTGAATCTTTTCTTACTCGAGGACGAGTAAGGTTTAAATGCGAGGAGGTTTGATGTGTCCATTTTATACGGTTATATTAAAACTTTTAGGATTCACTTTTGTGCACTTTTGTGCTCTAAATGTGGTATTTTGCCTTGAATTTCTCTAAGGAGAGTTAAAAGCGACTCTTATGCTTTTTATTACTTTTTTAGAGAATTTTGTGTGACAAGGAAATTTGTTTGAAGACTTTGAAGAATACCTTTGAAGATTTGAAGACCTGTATTTGAGCTTTTGAAGAATTGAAGAAAAGTGAAGTGAAGAGGAAGACATGAAACAAAAAGAAGAAAGAAATCAAGATGCTGGGACTGAGCACCGTCGCGACTCGCGACGAACTTGTCATGACTCGCGATGGACGTATGGCCAGAAATCTTTCTTGCTTTTGTTGTACTATAAATACTCACTTTATCCTCTCCTCTTCACATACTCTACTTCTTGCAACTTTTCTGGGTTCCAGCCCTAGTTTTTCTCTTCTTTCTTTTCTTAGTTTTTGTTGGTTAATAATGTCTTTTAATTATCTAACTTAGTTTTATCTTGGGAGCAATGGATTGAAGCTTCCATATCTATGTAGTAAGAACCATATCTATCTATTTAGTGCTTTTGCTATTGTGCATTTATTGAGCTTTGAACGTGAATTGTTAATAGCATTGATGTTGTTGGAAGCTTGAGGATATGAATTGCTTGTATGATTACTTGTTAGGGTTGAGAGAAAGTAGTTAATTCTCCCCTCTTTTAATGTGGAATCCAAGAGCATGAGTTAGAGCTTCTTAATAATGTTGATGTGTTGATAATTACTTGATGAATGTGATGATGTTGAATTCGTTGTCATGTTTGTTTTAGGTAGCAAATGAGATAGGTCCATGAATGTCAATCGTTCTTGACTAATCTTGTGTAAATGCATGAATTCGTTAAATGCTTAGACACAGTGTAGTGTTTATAAGTGTTGCCAAGCTTGTTGATTCTTCGTGCTCAATGGCACCAATGGGATATTCTTAGTCGTGTTTCGACTAAGGGAGTCATTGGTGAGGTTTGACAAGAGATTTCGAATTCACTCTTGCAAACTACTATCTAAGAAGGATAGAAGATTTATCTTCACAACAAGTAGTGAAATTAGTGAATAGATTGTTTCTCTCGTTCTTGAAGTCTTTGTTATTTAGCATTCATGTATTCTCAATGCTATGTTTTACTTCATTTATGCCATATGTTGTTTGAGAATATGAAGTGTTTGTATGATTTAAGTGTTAGGGTGTTAGGAAAGTGACGAATTCCTTAGCTCCTTTGCATGAACATCTAAGAATGTGAACTTAGAACTTCTTGTGCATAATGTGTTGTGATTCTTGCTAGATAAATATGTTAATGTGGATTGTTCTCATATTTATCCTATAGATGCAATGAAAGGTTGAACCTTGAATGTGGTTTGTTCTAGGTTTAGCCTAATGAGTGTTATGTTTGGTTAAATGGTCATGTCTTCGGTAGAAGGCTTGTCGTTATCAAATCTATGGTCCTTTGTTTATAATACCATTGATGAAATACCCCTATGGTCGTTGTTTGTCTAGGGCGATCATCAATGAGGTTTGCAAATGGTCATTGTTTGTCTTTGCAAATTACTATTAAGAAGGAACGGATGTTGATCTTCCATTGGCATTCCCCATAGGTAACAAATGTGATAGGATGAGTGAATGGTTCAATGATCTACATCAGGTTTGGAAGTTGATATCAATTGCCCCTAAGGCTTTTTTTTAGCTTTAAAACTCTTTTTCTTAGTTTGTTTAACGATTTGCATAGTTACTTGGCTTTGCTAGTAGTTGTACTTTAATTTGATAACTTAGGATCAAACCAACCAACCAACCACCACCCCCCCCCCCCAAACAACCATTTAAGTTTAAACGCTTAAGAAAATCCCTCTTCTTCGTGGACGACCCCGACTTGCCGATATCTATTTAGTTGTAGATAGTAAGCATTTAGGGCTTATAAATATCAATTTTGAGAGGTACGGAGACGAGCCCCCATAGCAATATTAGGGCTTTTAAAAAACATCCTAATATTGTTATGAATCTGCAAGTTACGTGGTTGCAGCAGTGAAGCATCCTCTAAGCCGGGGGCTTTGTTAATATCTATGTTCCAGAAGGAATTAATACCTGAATCTGGGGATATTTGCTTGGTAGTGTACAGGATCCAAGTTCACTTGGTTGATTGCCCGATTGTTATTAAAAACAGTGTTACCAGAAGAATCACCTGGGCTGTTCAATAACTATTCCTGAGTTGTTGACATTCGGATCAAGCATAGGTTTCTTTTTTTCCTGAAGAGCTAATCAGCAATGTGCCTAACTGCAGGTTTACGATCCTTTTTATTACAATCACCATTTTTATGTCCTATCTTACAGAAAACTGATTTAGGAAATAAGGGTAATGATCTGTCTGTATTAATGAATTCATGATACATTATATAGTGGTACAAGATACCTATACAAGCTAGGAAAAGGTAATAAAATACAATTACAGTTACAAGTAATATTGCAAGAATATTCTAATTCCTTAACACCCCTCCTCAAGTTGGAGCATGGGGATCAGAAATGCCCAACTTGCCAAGTAAAGAATGAAACTAATTACGTCTGAGAGCCTTAGTGAACAAGTCTGCAGGTTGGTCCGCCGTACGAATATGGTGAGTAACAATAGCACCAGATTGAACAAGATCCCGGACAAAATGACAATCGACTTCAATGTGTTTGGTACGTTCATGAAAAACTGGATTGGCCGCAATATGAAGAGCAGATTGACTGTCATAAAACAACCGCATAGGAGAGGATTGTGAAACCCCCAAATCTTTCAGTAAAGACCGAAGCCATAACAACTCACAGCAGGTAACAGTCATGGCACGATACTCCGCCTCAGCTGAAGAACGAGAAACAGTAGGTTGCTTCTTAGTCTTCCAAGAAACCGAAGAATCACCAATCAGCACAAAATAACCAGAAAGAGAACGCCGAGTAATTGGACATGCAACCCAATCAGAATCACAATAAGCAGTCAATTGTAACGTACTACGAGAAGAGAGAAATAAACCTTGACCAGGATGACTCTTCAGGTAGTGCAACACACGAATAGCAGCTTGCCAGTGAGGAACACAAGGGGACTTCATGAATTACGCAAGAGTGTGGACTGAATAACTCAGTTCAGGACGAGTAATAGTCAAGCAGATCAGGCGCCCAACCAGGCATCGATACTGCTCCGGGTCATGGTAGGCTGGACCTTCAACACGTGCCAAATCATGCTGTTGCTCCATCAGAAAGTCAGGCGGCTTAGAGGAAGATAAACCGGTATCCGATAAAATGTCCAAAGCATATTTCCTTTGGGAAAGGAACATCTCCTCCGGTCTTCTAGCAATCTCTATGCCCAAAAAATACTTAAGCATACCAAGATCCTTCATATGGAAACAAGAACCTAAGTATTTCTTGAACTTAGAGATGAGCGAAGAAGAACTACCAGCAATAACCAAATCATCCACGTAAACCAGAACATGTAAAGAAGCTGATCCACGAGAAAAAACAAACAAAGAGTAATCGGCCTTACTCTGAACAAATCCAAATGCTCGTAAAGCCTAAGCCAGTTTAGCAAACCAATTTCTAAGAGCCTGTCGAAGACCATAAAGAGATTTCTGAAGGTGACAGACCTGACCATGCAGTACAGCGTAGCCAGGTGGAGGACGCATGAACACTTCCTCATGCAAATCACCATGCAGAAAGGCATTATGAACATCCATCTGATGCAGTTCCAACCACGAATAACTGCAACGGATAGAAATAAGCAAACTGAACTCATCTTCGCAACCGGAGCAAAAGTCTCAGTGTAATCAATTCCTTCAACCTGACGATTCCCAAGAACCACTAGGCGTGCCTTATGACGTTCAATAGTACCATCTGACCGAAACTTCGTCCGATAAACCTATTTGCATCCAATAGCCTTCTTATGTGCAGGCAAAGGAGACAAAGTCCATGTCTGATTTCGCTCTAGTGCAGTAAGTTCCTCAACCATATCATCTCGCCAATGAGAATGACGGGAAGCCTCCGAGTAAGTAGTGGGATCTGACCGACGTTGACCCACTGGGGTTGACCGACATTGATCCAACGGCATTGACCGGCGTTGACTGGCCGGCGTCGACTGGCGGTGAATGGTCGGCATCGACTGGCGGTGAATGGCCGGCGTCGACTGGCGGTGAATGGCCAGCGGTGATCGGCAGAACAACAGCTGGTGTCGGAAAGCCGACGTTGACCGGTAGTGGTTGATCGGCTGCAGAAGGCGAATCAAAAAATCTATGCGGCTCGGGTGAGAAGGAGGAGGAATCTGACGGTGTTGTGGTGGCGCCGCCAGGTTCATCGGATGAAGCAGAGTATGGGAACTGGTCTTCAAAGAAATCAACATCCCGGGTATTAAAGATCACTCGAGATTCCAAGTCGAGAAGACGATAACCTTTCTTTCCGGCAGGATAACCAAGGAACAAACACCGCCGACTTCTTGGTGCAAACTTGTCACGGTATCTGGGAACACAAGCAGCAAAACACAAGCAACCAAAAACCCGTAGAGAAGAGTAATTGGGCGCCTGGCCATAGAGTAACTCAAAGGGAGTACGACTGTTGAGAAGCTGAGTCGGGGTACAGTTGATCAGGTAGGCAGCAGTAAGAACACATTCTCCCCAAAATTCAATAGGAAGATTGGCTTGAAACCGTAAAGCACGCGCCACATTGAGTAAATGACGATGTTTTCTTTCAACTCGACCATTCTGTTGCAGAGTTTCAACCATAGATGTCTCAAAAATTATCCCAGATGCAGTAAAGTGAGACTAGAGAGGCAAAAATTCAGTGCCGTTATCAGCCCGAACTCGTTGAATTGTTCTTCCCCACTGGTTCTTGACTAAGGCACTAAATTCTAAAAATCTAGAAGCTACTTCAGATTTAGCTACTAACAAATAAACCCAAACAGCTCGGGAATAATCATCTACGATTGTCAAAAAATAAAATGCGCCACTAGAGGATGGAGTTCGATAAGGTCCCCAAACATCACAATGTACTAATTGAAATAATGCAGTAGCATTTGTAGAACTCAGTGGAAAACTATGTCTAGTCTGTTTTGCTCTATAACATACAGAGCAAGGTATAGTAGTATTATTGGTGCTAAAATCAAGAGTAGGAATAGAAGACAACACCGTAGATGATGGACGACCAAAACGCTGATGCCATAAATCAGATGAAGAAACCAAAGCAACTGTTGGAATAGATTGCAGGATATGAGGACGAATGCGAGTATCCAACAGACGAAGCCAATAAACCCCCCCTTTCTGTTCACCCACGCCAATCACAATCCCCGTACTGATTTTCTGTAAAATGCAATAATTTTCAGTAAACAAAGCTAGACATTTTAAGGCAGATAACAATCTAGAGCATGATAATAAATTGCATCGCAAAGTAGGTATGAAGAGCACATGAGTAAAGGTGACATCACCAAAACAAATAGACCCATATTGTGTAGCAAACGACACAGAACCATCAGGCAGTATGACATTCACAGTAGTGGTAGCAGTAGTAATATCAGTAAGAGAACCTTTGTCACCAGTCATGTGATATGAGGCTCCCGAATCAAGAATCCAAGGTAAAGTAGACTTACCTGCCCCATGGTTAGATAACGAATCAAACTGATTAAATAAATGTATGGTCGTACTCCATTGGTCATCAGACAGAGCAGAACCAAAATTAGATCGTGTAGGTAAGCCAGAGGAGGCGGCCACTGCAAATTCTTGCGGCGACGTCACTTTGCCGGCAAAAAGAGCCATAACACAAATGGCAAGTGCAATTAAAGTAATAGAAAACACAAAATAGGCTGAATCAAAGCCAAAAGAAGCAATTTGGCGAGCGCCTCCTATGTGGCGCGTGCAAATCACTCGCCGGAAGAGATGACTGCACGTCTGGTATACCTGCGCGCGGATTCACGCGCTTCTGGAAGGTCGCGTGCGTGAATCTCACGCGCGTCTCACGACTGAGCTCACGGAGCGGACGATTCGGACAGTGCCGATGAAACCCGACTGAGCTCGCCGGTCTGATTCGGACGGAGCGGAGCTCGCCGGTCGGATGACGCCGTCTGTGGGGAGCTTCGGATGGCACCGTCTGTGGGGAGCTTCGGATGGCACCGTCTGTGGGGGCGGAGCTTCACCGGTCTGATTCGGGAGCTTCGCCGGTCGGAGCGGGAGCAGACGGAGTTGGTTCTTTTTGGGAGCAGATTCAGGCGAGCGGACGGAGCCGGGAGCAGGTTCAGGCAGGCGGACGGAGTCGGGAGCGGAAGGCGAACGGCTGAACTGGTAGCGGCGTGGCGGAAACAGTGGTGGTGTTTTTTTTGGTAAAAGAAAGGTAGTCCGGATCGGCTGCGCGTGGAAGTCACGCACGGACGATGGCGGAAAATTTAGGACGGTGGAAAATTTAAGGTTTCAGGATTTTAGGCTCTGATACCATGTAGGAAATAAGGGTGATGATCTGTCTGTATTAATGAATTCATGATACATTATATAGTGGTACAGGATACCTATACAAGCTAGGAAAAGGTAATAGAATACAATTACAGTTACAAGTAATATTGCAAGAATATTCTAATTCCTTAACAACTGAACAATAATGAAGGTGTTTTTCATAGCTTATCCTATACCATTTACTATCAAGTACAGAGTAAAGTCTTATTCTTTCATGGAAGCATACAGGAAGATCCATTTCAACACATATGCGAATAGTAGATGGCCTAGTTAAATTATAGTTAGAGGGTCTGTAAATATCAAATTTCCTAGCCTGTTAGCGCTGGCAAAAGGCGATCACCGCTCGCCCTCAGCGGCCCATACCAGCCCACACCCAGGCCATCGTATGAGATGTAAATCACGGTAGCCCAGCGCCAGGACCCATGGGCTCGACATTGCCTCGGTGCGCACAAGGGAGCCCTTGCAAAGCAAGCACTCCCCACACTGCCGCTGCCGAGGATCGAACCTGGGAACACTGGCAATCCCACACATGTCCCAACCATTGGGGTACACCCGTGAGTGTAGCCTGTTAGCGCTGAGATCAATAGATTTAGATTGAGGGTGAAAACAACAGGTGGAAATTCAATAGAAAGCCAAATAGGTACCAGATTGGGTTCTTCATTGTCCATTTAAGAACTTTCATTCTCGATCCCTCAATGTTCCATTTCAACACATGCCTTGTTTTCCCCTTTATTCTACCAAAGAGTTGGCTGTGAGGGATTTAATTTTTACGCTTGTAACCCTAACTTTTGGCTGAAAGTGTCAATATAACCATTATGAAAAATCTCATTTTAATAATTTTAGGATAAAATTGTATGAGTACGTCTCTTGAAAGGCAGTCTTTCCGTAGGTCTTGAAAATACCAATGTTTAAAGTATAAATTAGAAGATATAAAGATACAATTTTTGGGTTGGATAAATCGAGTTATAAACTTTATAACTTCTACACGTTGTATAATAAAACTTTAACACTGCAACTAAAACCTTTTACTATTTTAATTAAACTCCTTATTTCCATAACCCTATGGAAAGACGGTGTTTTTCAAGACGTTGTCAAATTGTATACAGTGTGTTATATTTTAAAAGTTTTTCCAAGTTATAAAAAATTTATTTCAATAAACAAAAATAAATATTGAATTATTTCATTAATTACATCAATTGTAAATTAATCTCATCTAACTGTTGATTTAGAAAAGGAGCTTGTGAGAACAAAAGTTAGTCATTTAAATTTCAATCCCAATACTTGCTTTAAATGCTCATTACTGAACTTCTTCAAAAAAAAAAATCCCCATTACTGAACGGAAACCTGTCCTTAACTTCAGAGGTATGTGGTGGCAACTGGGCAAGCACGTGGACAATCCTTGTTTCCTCCACGTGTCTTTCATGCAGCATAACTTGAAGACCATCAGAATTCAAGACGGATTACCTAAACTACCCCTCCCCAACCGCCTCAAATATTCACTCACTTCATCATGTTCCGAAGGACAACATCGTAAATTACCACAATACTCATTTCCCCTGGATACTTCCGCACCGCCTTCTATATATCGTCTCCACACACCATCAGGCAGGCAGCAGCAGAGAAGAAACAACCGAATCAAAACCAAAAAACCGAGACAGATAAAGCTTAGGAAGATGGAACGAGGAGGCGTGATGATAACTTACGCACTGGGTGTTTCAATCCTCGCCTTCTCAGTTTCATCGTTCTACTATGGAGATCTGGATCAGCAGCTCGCTAAGATACGCCAGGTCACAGACAAGCAACCCCCAGATTCTTCTCCTTCCTCCTCCTCCAACCTCTTGGGATCGACCATGGAGCTCCGGTTCAAGTCCTTTATGCAGGAGTTCGAGAAGAGCTACCCCAGCCGCGACGAGTACGTGCACCGCCTCGGGGTGTTCGCCAAGAACTTGGTCAAGGCGGCGGAGCACCAGGCGATGGATCCCACCGCCGTCCACGGCGTCACGCAGTTCTCCGATCTTACGGAGGATGAGTTTGAGAGCATGTACATGGGCGTCAAAGGCCGCGGCGGTGGCGATGGGATCCGTTTGGGGACGGCGGCGGTGGAGGAGGATGCTGGTGGTGAGTTGCCGGAGGAGTTTGACTGGAGAGAGAAAGGCGCGGTGACCGATGTCAAGAATCAGGTAAGATATCTTTTTGATTTTGACTTGATCCTGTTTTAGCAGCACTCAGTTCAGGGAATTTGTGACATATTTAGCTGTTTCAGTTGAAATGAATGTCCAAGCCCCGTGCTCTCAAGCTTATCTGCATCTGCATTCGAGTTTAATGAAATTCAGCTTAATATGGTCATAAATCAAGCTCAGCAAAATATAAACATGGCCTTAATCACGGAATTTATGCTCTTTTAAACCAAAGGTCATGTTCCTGTACTTTGGCTCATCAATTGACTTTAGCTAGGCCCCATCTTTTCGATTGAATTGAATTGAACAATAAAGACGGGACAGTTTCTATAACAGAAAAAAAGCATTAGTTGTTGTGAATAAAGAGTTATGTTATGTAAATGCATATTACAGGGGAAGTGTGGGTCATGCTGGGCATTTAGTACAACTGGAGCTATTGAAGGAGCAAACTTCATTGCAACTGGGAGTCTCGTCAGCCTCAGCGAGCAGCAGCTTATTGATTGCGACCAGAGTGTTAGTTTTTCTTCAACCTTCTCTTTCTATCAAGGATGTGCGATTGCATTCAACATAACCTCATTTTCTTCATTCTAATTCAATTGCTTTGATCTCTAAGTGTGATGTGCAAGAAAAGGATGCCTGTGATTCGGGTTGCTCGGGCGGCCTAATGACAAACGCTTACAGCTACCTGATGGGGGCGGGAGGAATAGAGGCAGAGGAAACCTATCCCTACACCGGTAAGCAGGGAGAATGCAAGTTCAACCCTCAAAGAGCTGCTGCCAAAGTCCGCAACTTCACCACTGTCCCCATCGACGAGGCTCAGATTGCTGTGAATCTGGTGCGCGACGGTCCACTCGCAGGTACATATTTCACACAGTAGAGCAACTGCTGCTACGTGGGGATGACATTTCGATTTGAATTTGTAGTTGGATTGAATGCGGTGTTCATGCAAACTTACATCGGGGGCGTATCTTGCCCTCTGATCTGCGGCAAGAAGCGGTTGAACCACGGGGTTCTTCTCGTCGGGTATGGGTCGAGGGGGTTCTCGATACTGCGGCTCGGGTTCAAGCCGTACTGGATTTTGAAAAACTCGTGGGGGAAGAAGTGGGGAGAGGAGGGCTACTATAGGCTTTGCCGAGGCCACAATATGTGTGGAATCAACACCATGGTTTCTGCTGTGGCGGCATAGAGTTCTTGAATAAGTATGGACGGCTGCTGCTGCTATATGGGTATTGTGTAATAATGTAGCTTCTCAAATGGATTGTTGCTCTCTCCTTATGATCATAGAACTATCCATGCATGTTTGTTTACTTACCTGCCTTTTTTGGTGGAAATAATTTGTTCCTAGTTTTTACACGTTTTGAAGTTGGATAATGTTTTAATTTCTTGGCATGCTTCTCCTTTTGGAAAATGGTCTGGATTGAAGATTTAAAGGGGAAGTGAACTGGAAAGAATTACAGCTACAAATGGCAGCGAAGGATTAAAAATGGTTTGGATTGAAGATTTAAGGGGAAGTGGACTAGAAAGATTACAGTAATTAATCATTAATGGCTGCAAAGGAGAAAAAAAATGGATTGAAGATTTTGGGGGGAGTGAATTGAAATGAATTACAGTAAGTAATTAATGGGAGGAAAGGAGAGCAAAAAAAGGAAAAAGAAATCCGACAAAAATGGATTGAAGATTTTGGGGGGAGTGAATTGAAATGAATTACAGTAAGTAATTAATGGGAGGAAAGGAGAGCAAAAAAAGGAAAAAGAAATCCGACCTACCGGATTCGAACCAGTGACCTAAGGATTTTCTGTTCAGAACTACAGTCCTCCGCTCTACCAACTGAGCTAAGGTCGGATTTGATGAAAGCATTGGAAGTTGACATAATCTTATTAAATTGGACTGTTGAGTTATTAAAGAATTTATGAAACATGGAAGCGAGACTTGTTTGGCTCACACCCCCTTCTGAAAAATAAGCTGCGCGCAATTGTTAAAATTTTGAGTTAAGTGCTCATATAACCCTATGTTTTGGTGGTTTGTGCTAATATGACCCTATGAAGTTGGAAAGAGCTACTGTAACTCTGTGTTTTGCTTGAATGTGTTAATATAATCCTGGAGGCCTGAATTTGGTCGAAAATACATGAAATGACTATTATACCCCTATTTTTAAAAATAAAATTCAAAAAAGTGTAAAAGACTATATTGCCCTTAACCTTGTAACCCCTAATGAAAAAATTTAAAAGAGAGATCGATCTTCTTCTTTCTTCTCTCGCAAAAAAAAAATCAATCTTCTTCTTCTCATACTCATGCTTCCGCCACCACCGCGGTCGACTTTTTTGACTTGGCAGTGCGATGATGGGATCTAGGGAAACCCGGTGAGAGGGAGGGCTACCACGGCGGCGCCCAGCAGCAGCAGGAGCAGAGGATGACCAAGTCGGAAAATGTTCACTGACGACGGTGGAGGAAGGTCGTTGTAGAGGGCGGCGGGTGGTTCTTGGAAGCTGAAGAATGAGGAGTTGGGTTAATCGGGTTCAATCGCGGTGGTGGATGGTCGGAGAGTGATGGTGGTGGCAGTTGCGGAGGCGGTGGTGAAGGTGGTGGTGATGGGGCTGGTGAAGGTGGTGGTGCTAGGGCTGGTGTCGGTGCTAGGACGGGTGGTGGTGGTGCTAGGACCGAAGGTGGTGGTTGGTGATGCTAGGACCGGAGATGGTGGTTGGTGGTGCTAGGACGGTCCCGGTGAAAAAACCAAACTCCAACCATCATGCCGCCTGAATCGTACGAAGAAATTTCCAATACCGTCACCGAGAGCCCCTTTCCTAGCTATGGACCAGGTTAGCACGAACACTCGATTCACCATTTGATTCCATTTTGTTGAATCATGCAGACCGATGTGTTTCTTGCTTTTGATTTTTTAATATTTGATTTGTACAATGAATCTGGAATGATGGTTTTAGATTGTACAATGAATCTGAGAACTTTGGTTGTTATTGTTGGAAATTTTTTGCAAAATTTGGTAAAAAGTGGCGGAGGTAGGGTGGCGCTGCCGTGTTAGCGCCACCGTAGTGGGGTTGGGGATCGGGAGGGGCGGAACTCCACATGCTGGCAAAATTTCAGATTCCGGTGATGGCTTCGACAGCACGGTGGCAGCGGAGCGGCGGTGGTAGCGCGGTGGTGATAGCAGCAGCGGTGGTGATGGTGGTGGTTGTGGTGCTTCTGGAGATGAAGAGGAAGAAGAACCCTAGGGTATTTTAGTCTATAGAATTGTAATTTGAATGTTAGGGGTAGCTTAGTCTTTTTAATTTTGGTCAATGCCGAAAATTACTAAATCAACGCCGGAATAGTGTCAGAAGGTTATATTGGCACTTCTGATGCAAAACACGGGGCTACAATAGCACTTTCCAACTTCACTAGATCATATTAGCACAAATCTCCAAAACATAGAGTCATATCAGTATTTTACCCTAAAATTTTCTTTGGAAAATATACAAATGTAACCTTATATAATTGGGAAAGTGCATATATAACATTGAGAAAATTTTAGTGCAAAAATAACCCTAACTACTTTACATACGTGCAAATATAACTCTAAACACTACATTTCAGTATTGACGGATCATTTCCGACCATTGACTGCTTAAAAATGACCAAAATGCCCTTTGAACCAAAAATAAAAAATTAAAAGATAAAAATGCCTTTAATCCACAACTACCACCACCACTGATCCTCGTCGCTGCCACCACTCCACCTCTGTCACCTTCACTGTCGCCACTCAAAATTAAACCCAGGAGAAGAAATAACGCCGCACAACTAAAGAAAACTCTTCAGATTAATCAGTAATCACCTGCTCATTCTCTGCGTTATACGTACCTCTCTTGCAAATCCCAGTTGAAGCCGGTATGATAAAAATCAAATATTAGAAGCTAACCCATCACTTTTCATTCCAATACAAAATCTGCGTGTAAATTTCATTTTTGCGTGTAAATTCCTTATTTTAGTTTGCGTGTATATTCCAGTAAACCCATCATTTTCATGATTTACCGGTTTGGTATGAACGGTGATGCGAAAGAGGGATCCACAGCGGCAGAGACTGCGGCCTGGGCGGCGTCGAGAGATCGGAAAGTGATGTAGCTGGCTCCGACGGGGTCCATCTGGGCAGGAGATGGCCCGTAGATCTCGAATCAGGACTTCAAGTCCAGCACAGAGCAGTCAGAGAGGAGCCCAAGTATCATCACGGTGGCGGGATGCCTAGAGTCACCGTCGGAGGGCTTGTCTATGTCGTCCATGGCGTCGGCCTCCGGTTACTGAGGCAGCGAACGACACTGTTTTAGGTAGGAGTATGGAATTCGTCGGGAGGAGAAAGCTCTGTCCCTATCCCTCTTCCCCGCCATCAAATTGGATCCAGTGGAGTACACAAATTGGAAATACCAAAACGGAGGAAGGTGGAAAATGAAGAAGAAGCATTAGGGTTAGGGGTTTTGGGGTTTAAATGGTAAATATTTTTTTAGAGGGGTAAAATTGACTTTTCACTTAACCTGAATCTATTGGAAAAGGTTATATTTGCACATAGACTAACTATATAGGGTTATATTTATACTTTCAATTTTCACAGGGTTATATGTGGATTTTGTAGGATTTTATATGCACTTCGCTCAATTTTCTTTCATGCACATATTGACTCCCTAAAAAAAATCATATGGGTTCCCAAGATTTTCACTTCAATTCAATTTAGTAGAATTTAGTTAAATTTAGTTATGTTGTTATTATTATTTAATGTATGTGTGGAAAAAGCGTAAAAATGACCCTATTAAACTGAGAAAGTGCATAAATGACCTTGTAAATTATGAAAGTGCAGAAGTAACCCTATCTTTTAGTCAAAATGTGGATTTTTACCCATTTGGCATATTTATGGCGTTTACCTATGTAAGTCAGGTGTTGAACAATAATAAAAAGACATAAATGCCCCTAAGTTTAAAATAGAAAAATCTAGACTATATTACCACCACTTCTTCTTCTTCAGTTTCTCTTGCTTTGAGACCCCGCCGGACCTCCGCCGCCCCACCGTCGGACCTCCTCCGCTGCTGGACCAGATGCAGCTCCCCCTAAAACCCTTGTTTTGCATAGATCCACCACCTTACCCGCCGTCCGCCGCCACCTAAACCCCACCACAATCCCTGCCGCCTGGAACCCCACCACAACCTTTAATCGATGTGCCACCACCAACACACCCCCATCGCACCACCCCACCATAGCCTTTAATCGACACTCCACCACAACCCTAACCTTAAATCTGTCCTGCCACCACCACCACAGCCCTCCGTCGTGCCACCACCTCTAACCCTCGACCCTGCCCTAAATTGGTGACGCACACCTAACCCTCAACCCTAACCCTCCATCTCGACCCTTGTCCCGCCTCCACACGGAATGCCATCTCCGCAACTTTGTCTCCGGCCACCACCTTCCCACCTGTGAGACCAACACTCGACCTCTGCCTCGTCACTCGACCTTGTCTCTAGACTGGATTGGACTGGATGCGAAATGCTTAACGTCTCCGTCTCCAGAAAATTTGTGCTACTCGACAAGGAAATAAATGAGAAAATTTTGTTTTGTTTAAAATCAGAATGGCATTCATGTCTTTTACTTTTTTGTTTTTTAAATTTTTTTAAGGAAGGGTAAAACGGTTATTTCACCGATTTCTGACCATTTTTTACGTTGACATTTCGGTCAACGATTTTCAAGGTTATTTTTTCACTTTCAGATTTTACAATGTCATTTCTGCACTTTCACCACTTCACTCTATACTTATATTTTAGTTTAGTTCATTTTATTTCAGATAAGTTCTAGAGAACATGACCTTAGATATTTCTACCCATATGAATACGGTATTAGATTCTATTTAGGGGTTTTTACACTTCTAAGCCTAATTTTAACCCTACAAATGGAAAAATCTCAAAATAACCTTAACTTTATGATAAAATGTGCAGTTATAACGTTTTAGCCTACTTCTGGTGTTGACCAAAGGAATTTGGGGTTAAGCAAATATGAAATTATAAAGATACCCCTTACTCTTAATTTGAGCATTTATTTCTCACTTTATTCCTTTTCTTTTCTTAAACCCCCCTTACCCCAGCCACCACCACAACCACCACCTCCCACTGCCACAACCACCACCCATCACCACCCCAAAAACTAGGGATATTCAAATACGGGTACTCGCATGTGCGGGTAGTTGAAAATGCGACCCGTGACCCAGCTCAGAAGAACCGGGTACTCGCAGTGCGGGTACCTGAATTGTTCGGCTGGGTAACAAGGTGCCCGTGTGAACCGTTCAAGATTTAAGTTTTTGAGATAACTATCATTTCATTGTGTTATGTAAATTTGTATTAGTGCAAGAAAAATGTCTTTACAATGATGACAATGTAGATTAACAATTGAATTCTCATGATATTTTTGTACAAATAATTATCCACATGTTATCGTTCAAAAATTAAGCATATAATGATCACTAAGAGTAACAAGACCGTAATTATCATCATCATCCCTTAGTTTGGATGAATGTAATAAAATATGCTGAAATGATGAGAATACGATCTTTTTGTTAACAAATTTTAATTTAGCGGAGAGATTATGAAATTTTGATAGTCCCTCCATCAATTGCATAGAATATTTTTTACGATGTTCAAGAAACGTGTTGATCATTAATATGTTTAACTACGTATAATAACGACAAATAAAAATTTACTGTTTAGAAACTAATTGTTATGAAGAATCCAACAATATCACATACGACATTATTATTTGTATATCTACTCTAATACGGTCAAAGTTTAATAAAGAATAGTATCAAATAGTAAGTGAACAATTTAAGGTGGAACGAAGGGAGTATGGAAATTTTTTTATGGAAAACCAAATTTATATAAAAAAAATCAAGCTAACCTAATGCTAGAATAGGGTTGTGAACAAGGTTATAATCGAAAATTTGAGGCTGAAAGGGAAGTGTCGGAACTCAGGAGGAAAAATTGAAAATTCAGAGTTGAAAGGGAATGTTTGAAAAAATAGCACTTATATATTACGTAAATTCATATTATTTAATAAATATGTATTACAGATATATGGACAATTAAAGATTGGGAGTATATGTGTACAAAAATGTTATTTAAAATAAAAATTAATAAAATATTTTAAATTTTACCGGGTATCCTGGGTACCAGGAAATAGCATTTTTGCAGCCCAAACCTATTCAAATGTAAAATTTTTGGGCGGGGCACACGACCCTGGAAAATGAAAAAGTGTCCGATTATTTTAAACTGGGCCACCGGATGGATGGGTCTAGCATTGCAGGTCGGGTATTTTTTAGCACCCTTACCAAAAACCCATTGCCACCACCCATCGCCACCCAGCCACCCCATATACCCATCGCCACCCAGCCACCCCATATACCCATCGCCACCCATCCCCAACCCAGAAGCCTATCGCCACACATCGCCACCCGAGAAACCCCACCCCACATCGTTTTTTCTCTCACATACACTAGTTTGGAGAAAATAATGCAACCAACGCTGCTAAGGAAAACGACAATGAAGTCCAACTGCATTCGCCCAAATCTATCTGTCCTCATCCATTCCTCCACCATCATTGCAGTGGTCTAGCGGCATAAGCCATCACAGGGGGTTTCTGTGCCGCCACAGAGCATCATCATCAACACCAATAATAACCTAACCCTAATTTTGTCGATAAAGCGTCAGTAGGTTACGCCGCCGTCGAGGATGACGGAGTCCAAGAGCGAAGACGCATGGAGGGAGGTTTGCTGAAGCGAAGGCAAATTGAGAGATTGGGTAGGTCAGGGAAATCTGAAGCAAAAACCATTGGATAGAACGAAATTTAGGGTTGTAAGAACAATCAAAGTCAACGGTTACATTCCAGGGAAATCAAACAATGGAAACAATCGGGGAAATCGATGGAATTTTTGTCTTTTTATTAATTTTTTTACTTTTTTTAATTCAAGGGTAAAATGATCATTTTTATTACAATCCTCCAAAAATCCCGTTGATAATCTAATTTAACGGCGCCTAGAGTTAGATTGACATATACATCTAAAAGTTAGGGTTATTTTAACACTTTCTCATTTTGCAGGGTTTGAATGAAACTTTCGACCTAAAGTTATAGTTATTTTAGCACTTTACTCTTATATTTATTTGTTCTAAGCCTGTTTTCTGATATGATTTTCAACTCAACTGAATTGAATTAAACTAAACTAAACTAAACTTAAACATAGTTAAAAAAATAAGAAAATTTATCATAATCAAATTCAACATAGAGTGCTCTCGATCCCTTAAACCAAGACAATACTTGAGGCAAGACTGCTCTTGTCACCATTCTTGTTCATACTATATCAAGAGGCAATATCGTCAATGATCCCACCGATCTCATTTTAATGGGTGTGCAAAGGAATACAATGCGTAAGAGTTGTTTACAGAGTTTCAAATCTAAAGTCCGCGGATGATTGCATACTATTTCTAGAAGTGACGAATGAAGAAGATAGAAAACTTGCTACAACGCTAAACCTGTTTGCAACATATTAAAGGCAAAAACTTGATTTCGACAAGTCTGCATTCTTAATTAGCCCTAATGGTGGGCATGTATTTCCAATAGGGATGATCATGGGTTGAGTTTGGATTGGGTCTAACAAGACCCAGACCTGGTCCTAAAAAATTTAGTAAGACCTAAACCTAACCCTAATTCGTAGGATTTGAAAAACTTAGACCCATATCCAAACTCGATGGGTCTAAATGGGTATTGGGTCCGAAACGGGTCCTAAATGGGTCTAACTTTCTATTTTTTCCTTCACTTAATAAAATACTCCCTTTGTCCTAGCCTATTCCGCACAAAATCTTTTCACGATCACCAATAAACAGATTTGACTGTAAATATGTGTAGCTACGGACAATGATGACATACAAAAATTTGATATTTAGAAACTACATGTTACGAAGAATATAACCATATCTCATACGGTAAAATTATTGTTCATATACCTATTCAAATATGTGGTCAAAGTTTGGCATATTTGACCAAAAAAAGATTATGTGCTAAATAGGCTAGGACGGAGGGAGTATGTATTTTCTTAAATAAAAATAAATTCAAGCTCAATATGGACATGAATTAATTCTTCAAGAAAAATTATACAATACACATTATTTGTTTAACTAAAAACTAAAATACAAAGAGAATATGAAAGTAATTTGGAAATTAGGATAAACAATATATAGAGTGAAGTGCATTTTTAACCATATGTTTTGGGTGAAAGTGTATAAATGACCTTGTAAATTATGAAAGTGCAAAAATAACCCCAAAAAATGTTTACCAATTTGTCAACAACCCATTTGACTGGAAATTGATGAAAATGCCATAATACCCCCGAGTTTAAAAATTAAAAAAAAAAATAAATTGTGAAATGACTCAATGCCCATTTTCTTCTTCTTTCTTCCTCTTCCCCCTTTTCTTGTTCTCTTTTTCTTCCTCCGATCCAACACCCATTTGATCCACAGAGCCAAAGTTAGTATCCTTCTCCTGCTACAACTGCGCGTCCAAAGGGTTCGAGCGGCGGAAGGGTTGGGTTTGACCCTCTACTTTTGGGTCAATTTCAGATTGAGATGGATAATGCAAGGGGAAAGAGATGGAAGAGATCATCAAATAGGAAATCCTCAACATCTGCTATAGCAACAAAAAAAACTAGTACAGATTTTAGGAATGAATCATATGTAGTTGCAATTTGTGAACTTGCTTTCCAAAAAGGGATTCAATGAAACCCTCTGTTAATGGGTCAATATTTTATTTAGTTGCAACAACAACCCACTAAAATGGAAGGTGATAGAGTTTAGGCCCAAGAAGGCCATTGGGCCACAGGTATGGCAGCCTGGTTAGGAGAATATTTAATACCCTAACTTAATTGCCGCATTCGTGAGTAATTAAGAGCAATAATTAAGGAGTACGTTATTTAGGACACGGACTATAAATACAAGGTACACATTTACTTATCATTCATTTTTTTCTTAATTATATAAAATGCTTGAACTAACTTAAGCATCGGAGTGCTGACCCCTGGAACACCAGGGACAGTTTGATTGCAGGCCACGAATCGGTTGGTGGTTGAAGACGCATCAAGTGGCACCGACTGTAGGGACGACTAAGTCGGATTAAGGGTTTAGAGAGTTTTTGTCCACGGTAGTTTGATTGAGTGAAAGATTGAGGTCAATAGGTACGGGTGTTGGATATCCACCAAGGTTAACATCGAAAAATCTAGAAAAAGGAAATGATGCTCGCATCGAGGACATAAACATGGCTAATACTCAAATGACGGGAGCAGAGTTGCAAATAGAACTTAGTACGGGCGTAGGCCACGAGGGGGGACAAACCTCAGTGGCGATTGGTGCAAACACCCTAGTACCAATACAACATGATGTGCCAGGGCCCTTGAGGACCCTGGAAGTAATGGAAGAGCAATGACGGGGAAATATCGATTCCCTGCTTGAGAGGGTGGTCGATTCGAGGGATGGAAGGTTTACGGAGGTTTTGGGAGACTCGTATATGGAATCTTATGGCCAACATGGGCAAGGAAATCAGAATGCACAGAGGGCAACCCCAAGCTAAGAGGTGGAACGAGCAGTTCGGGTCCTGGCTGCGGCCGGTTACCGGATCACCCCTTCTCCGAGGGATGATAGAGTCACAATGGAGGCAGTACTACCCTCGCCTTTGGGAATAACTACATGTTGGGCCTCTCAACCCCAACCCCCGATAGCCTATCCTTATCAGGGATATGTTGGAGAGCCGCTACAGGCTAGGCCTTAGCCTTCCATTCGTGGTTATTCCCAAGGTCTTGTATATGCGCTACCTCCGCTAGTCCCATCTGCTCCTACCCTCGACCTGGTCAGTCCAAGAGTGGCATATGGAATGATTACTTCTTTTAGCACGCAAGGATATGGGAGTATGGAAATCAGCTAGGGGCTGTACAATCCTTATGTTCAATCGCTACTATCACTAGCATACCCTAACCTTGGGCCGCACTGGATGAACCCAGGATATGGTGGAACCCAATCTCTCTATATGCCATAGTTGGGTGGTCACGATATGGGATTGAACCTGCCAGTGGGTCACCACGAACCCCCCCTCCGACGCAAGTGAATCGTTAAGAAAGGAATTGGATATGTTAATCGGCCCCTTGGGGCAGGCAGCGGGGTCTCCTTTTAGCTCGGTAATCACAGGGGTTCGATGGTCGATAGAAGTGAAATCCCCAAAAGGAATTCCCACATACAGTGGTGAAACTGACCCTCGAGAGTTCATTCAGGCATTCTTGGGCTAGATGAGTTCGAGGGATTTTGATGAGAAATTAACATGCAAACTGGTAGGCAGCTACTTGCGAGGAAAGGCACATGAGTGGTTTAATAAGTTGCCAAGGGGATCTCTCTAATCGTATCGGGACTTCAGTGGAGCGTTGTTGAGCCAGTACGCGGAGAAGAAGAAGTTTACCAAAACTTTGTTAGAACTCTACCAGACAAAGCAAAAGCCAGGGGAAAGCACGAAAACCTTCTATCACCGATATGTGGATGAGAGCAATACTTGATTCCTGCCGGACTTGTTAGAAAGGTATGGAGATGTGTTCTCATGGGATACATCTGACTTGACGGGGGGTCCATTCGAGTCTCGCATTGCATAAGCTAAACACCAACCCTTCGATTAAGCCAATGAAGCAGAAGAGAAGAGTGTTCACTCCTGAATGAGTTGAGGCAATTAAAGAGGAAGTGGAAAAATTATTAAAGGCGGATGTCATCGAGGAGGTATTCTATCCAGATTGGATTGCCAATCCAGTCATGGTTCCAAAGTATGATTGAGCATGGAGGATGTGTATAGACTTTACGGACCTAAATAAATGCTGCCCTAAAGACAGTTACTTGTTGCCACCAATTGATAAGTTGGTGGAAGTTATCACCAGATACCAAATTTTGTCATTCTTTGACGCACATAAGGGGTATCACCATATTCTCATGGCAAAGGAAGATAGGGAAAAGATATCGTTCATTACATATGTGGGCACCTACTGCTATAAGAAAATGCCCTTTGGGTTGAAGAATGCTGGGGCTACTTATCAGAGGCTGGTTGATAGACTGTTCAAGGAACAGATAGAGAAAAACATGGAGATATATGTGAATGACATGGTGGTCAAAAGAAAGAGTTATCAAGATTTTTTAAAAGACCTGGAAGAAACATTCGGTAAGCTCCGGGAAGATAATTTGAAGTTGAATCTATCTAAGTGTGTCATTGGTGCAGGAGCAGGGAAGTTCCTCAGATTCATAGTCTCGGAGAGGGTGATCGATGTAAACCCAGAAAATGTCAAAGCTCTGAGGACAATGAAAACCCCACAATTGATAAAGGATGTGTAGAAGCTTACGGGATATTTGGCAACATTAAGCAGGTTCTTATCAAAGGGGACAGAGAAGCACTTACCTTTCTTTGATGTTCTTCGAAGAACAAAGAAGTTTGAGTGGAATGGTAAGTGCGAAGAGGCATTCGAGCAGTTGAAAGAGCATTTGAGGACATTGCCTACTTTGATGAAACCAGAATAGGATGCGACGTTCTACTTATATATTTATGCTTCACCGCTAGCAATTAGTTCGGATTTGGTTAAAGAAAAGGAAAAATTTTAGCACCTGATCTACTTCGTCAGTCATGCCTTGCAGGGATCGGAGATGAGGTATACAGTTATCGAAAGGTTGTTTCTAGCTCTCGTGCATGCAGCCCGAAGTTTGAGACCCTACTTCCAGGGACATAAGATAGTGGTGCTCACGAACCACCCAATTCGGCAGATCCTGCTAAAGGCAAAGATTTCTGGAAGAATGATGAAGTGGGCAGTGGAGTTGGGAAAGCATGATATTCAGTGTCATCCCCAATTTGCTATTAAGGGGCAGGCACAGACTTTATCGTGGAAATTACATAACCCCTGGAAGTGTGTGTGGAGCCCATCCAGAATGAAGACATAAGGCAAAGAAAGATATGGAAGTTGTATGTGGATGGTTAGTCACATTCAGGAGGAAGTGGAGCGGGGGTCCTACTTACTAGCCCCGAGGCCATTAATTATCCTTATGCATTAAACTTTGCATTTAAAGCAACTAACAATGAAGCTGAATATGAGGCATTGATCACTGGATTGTGCCTTGTAAAGGAGCTGCAAGTGGAGGAACTGGAGGTTTTCAGTGATTCTCAAATTGTGGTTCAACAAGTGAATGGAGAATATAAGGCCAGAGAGCTTGATCTGCAGAGATACCTCGAGGTAGTAAAGAACTTGTTAAAAATTTTCAAATTTTATACATTGACACAGGTTCCAAGGGAAGGTAATAATAAAGCAGACACTCTAAGTAAGCTCGCTTCTTCGAATTTGGGAACCCAATCCCAGCAACAACTCCTCATGGAAACTTTTAGCAAGCAAAGTTTTGAAGAGCCTGTAGTGATGGCGGTTGAAATGGCAGACTCCTGGATGAAATCGTTCGTGGCATATCTTTTTGAGGGAATCCTGCCAAAAAAGGAAGTGGATGCTAGAAAGATAAGGTTGAAGGCTCCAATGTATGTGTTGCAAGAGGAAGGGTTATATAGAAGAGGCCATTTGCAGCCATTATTTCGATGTGTTGACTCTTACGAGACGGATTACCTCGTAAGGGAGGCCTACGAAGGGGTATGTGGCAGCCATCAGGGGGCCTGGTCCGTGGCGAGGAGGCTCATTCGAGCAGGATTTAATTGGCTGATAATGTTTGAGGATGTGAATCAGTATATTCAGGCTTGCCATCAGTGTCAGAGACATGCACCTATAAAACATATTCCACGGGAAGAAATGAGAAGCATCTATAGTTTGTGGCCATTCAACAAATGGGGAATCGATTTGGTGGGCCATTTTTTGGAAGCGCTGGAAAAATTCAGATATCTAATAGTGACTGTTGATTATTTCACCAAGTGGGTAGAGGCTAAGCCATTGACAAATATAAGGGGAATACGGTCATCTCCTTTTGATGGAAGAACATTGTGTGCCATTTTGGAATCCCAAGGACAATTATTACGGAAAATGGAACACAGTTTTCCCAGGATCCCTTCAAGAAATGGTGCGAGGAGTATAAGATCAAGCAGAAGGTGACATCTGTTTACCACCCCAAGCCAACGGGCAAGTGGAAGTGACTAACAGAACAATAGTAAATGGAATATAAGCACACCTCGAGGGGGCAGAAAGTAGCTAGATATGGGAATTACCAAATGTGTTGTGGGAATATCGAACAACTGAGTCTTCTGCTACAGGAGAAATGTCTTATAGTCTGGTATATGGTTCAGAAGCAGTAATTCCTGTGAAAATAGGAGTTCCTAGCCCAAGGATAATGGCTTCTGCAGATGAGACGATGAATCAACAAAATAGATGTCTGGATCTGGATATGATGGAGGAAAAAAGAGAGCTAGCTTCTCTACTCGAGGCTAAGGTCAAGGAATGGGTCAGAAGATATCACGACAGAAGAGTAAAAAAGGTGTTCATCAACCCGGGAGACTTGGTAATGAAGAAAAACAAAAGGCATAAAGGAGCCCGAGGGGAAGTTAGCTTCAAATTGGGAAGTTAGCATCTGGAGAGAAGTTATGTTCTCGAACAGAACGGGATTCGAGTACCAAGAAGGTGGAACATTAGCAACTTGAGAAAATACTACCAGCTATGATGATCGAGTGCTTTTCTCTAAAGCGGCACTCTAGTTGGTATTTGAGCGAGTTGCTTTAAAGCGGTGCTTTAGATTATGTTTCCAGCTACGGCTGATGTTCGAGTGGTTTTCTCTAAAGTGGCACTCTAGTTTGTACTCAAGCGGGTGGCTTTAAAGCGGCTCTCTAGATATGTTTGAGTAGTTTGCTCTAAAGCGGCACTCTAGTTTGTACTTGAGTGGGTGGCTTTAAATTGGCGCTCTAGATATGTTCAAGTGGTTTTCTCTAAAGTAGCACTCTAGTTTTTATTTGAGCGGGTGGCTTTAAAGAGGTGCTCTGGATATGTTCGAGTGGCTGGCTCTAAAGCGGCGCTCTAGATGATGTTTGAGTGGTTGGCTCTAAAGTGGCACTCTAGATGATGTTTGAGTGGTTGGCTCTAAAGCGGCACTCTAGATGATGTTTGAGTGGTTAGCTCTAAAGTGGCACTCTAGATGATGTTCGAGTGGTTGGCTCCAAAGCGACACTCGAAAGAAAAATTGCAATCTTGAAATGGTAAGCTAGCAGGCGACATTGGCAGGATGCAGGTGGAAACACCGAACCTGGGTAAAATGCTTGTCTCCAAATTGCTCAATTTCTAGTTAACAACATGCACAAGGTGCCCCTGTTGGAGGGGTAACAAATTTCATTCATTGGGACGGAAAGAGGGGTCCTACATTATTTTTGAATATTAATAGAATATTCATTCATTGGGACGGAAAGAATATTAATTATTCATTCAAATTTCAACAAACACTAAGGATACAATATTTTCACTAACAATTATCCAAGTTAATCTATCTACGTATATTCATTCATTGGGAGGAAATCCCATTTGAAACAATTCTTCAGTGGACTTAGGCTTTCCTAGCTTCTTCACATTTGCCTCTTTTTCTTCAAGTTCTTCCAACTTTATACCGGCCGCCCTTCGGATATCCTTCATTTGCTTCTCTACAGGATATTCTGAGGGAGTGACGGTGATGGTCCTACACCATTTTTTTGTGGAAGCTTCGAATGGGGCCTTCGAGGGTGACCCATCGCTTTTGCTGCATTTTGATGAAGGACCTTGGTTAGTATTGCTTAGCGGGACAAGGTGTCATTCAATATCTTTCACAGCAGACTTCTGTGACTGAGAGGCAGAGCAAAAAATCAAGGGGGTAAATCCCTTTACCTTCAGTTCCGCTAGCCAATCGAGAATGAGGTCAAAGGTCTTCTTCTGCCATAGAGTCTCATTCTCAGGGATGTTGACCTCTTCCATCCAGTACTGAGCAGATTTTAATATAAAATTTGGAAGATGATCGTTGCTAATTAGGTAGGAAGAAGGAATTACGTGAGAAAGCATGTGGGCACAAAGGCTTACTTCGTGGGCGGAAATGTTTTCTTCATAATCAGTGAAACGCTGCTCCATTTCTGTAGATTGTACCTTCCAGGCCTCGATCTCCCCAGTGAGTTTGGCATTTTCTGATAAAAGGGATTCCACCAAAGAGCTATCTTCAACTGGGAGGCTCTCTCGAGGGGGTTGAGGGTTCGAAGGGGGTTCGCTTACCAAAGGGGGGTCCTTGTTAGCTTCCAACTCCCAGGTGAGTAAATTCTCCCCCAGGCTAGCCAATTTGCATTGAGCTAACAGATGCTATTCGGAAATTAATTCCCTCTGGGCCACCAATCTGCGATTTTTTCCCAAGCAACCGATTAGGCGCCCTTCCACTACTGAGAGCCTAGTTGCAGCGGCAAGGCAGGACTTCAGAGAACCAAACTTCAAATAAATTTTCCGCATCGTTTCTTCTAGTTCTTTATCAGCGGGATCACGACCCTTAACCACCTCTAAAGGATAGGTACCATTAAATTCTTTTCTAAAGAAATACTCGACAAACCCCTTGAATGTAGGATGATCTTTAGATTGCCACAGCTTCATCTTGGCCTCGAGGTTGTGGAGCTTGTCCTTCAAGGATTATTTCTCTTGGTTACATTTAGAAAGACCTCGAAAGGCAATCACTAATTGTTTATTTGTCTCATTCAGCTCTTTTTGGGCACCCGAAAGTTCCTCGCATGCACCTTCTAACACCGTTTTCAATGAATTATACTACGAAAAGAAAGAAAAAGTAAAATCAATAAGTTGCAGCAAAAAGAAAAAAAGTATGTGTATTTTCATTGATTCTAAAAAAAATAGAGTTACAATTAAGGGGCCCTAAGTAAACAACAAAAGAAAATAGAGAAGAGGAAAATTTTACAATCAGAGACCAACCCTGGAATCATCCTCTTTTGATGTGGAAGCATTCATTTCTTCCACCTGATTGGTGGAGGAATCTTTCCCACGAGAGGCACATGTAGCCTCTGGAAGGGGATCGCTCAAATCCCCTTGGCAGTAAAGAACTCCCCTTTGGCCTTGATGAAATCCAATAGGGCGAAGCGAAGGCCGTCGTTTTTTATAGCCTTATCCCATTTTGCATCCATGGTGGCTTCAAGCTCTGGATTAATCAGTTCGTCCACCTGTTTAGCCAAATCTTCAGAAAGAGAGGTGGAAACTTTTGGCTTTAAAAATTCCCTGGCTAGTTTGCTGCAATCGATCTCCTTGGCCACCCTTAGAAGATCCAGGAAAAATTCAGCAAGCTCCGGGCTATTCAATAGCTTGTGTTTGAAGGCCTCGAGCAGTCGCACCTGCATGGCCAGATCTTCTGCAGCTTGAACCTTCTCTTCTGTAGTTTGAACTCTCTTAGTGAGGGTATCCCTCTCTAGCAACCATTGACGCCTCTTGGCATCCACACCCTACTTCTCACTGTCCCAAAGCTTTTGCTTTTCTTCAAGAGCCCCCAAGAGTGTTTGTTTTTCTTCAAGAGCCCATGTAGCATCTTCAAGCGCCCTGTCCTTCTCCTCGAGCATTTTGTCTTTCTCAAAGCCTGCTGGTGACCTTCGAGATATTTCCTTAGCCGCAAAATCCAGCATCTTTTTTTGCCGAGCTCCTCACGAAAGCTAACCTTGCCAGCGGAGCCAAGGGAATAGAGGGCCGCTATTCTCGCAGTGGCCTCGTGATATATTTTAGACGCCTGATCAAACAATTAAGCTCAGATTAGCATTAAAAAAGGAGAGGAAGAGAGAAAAGAGAATGGAAAAGTACCTCAGGATCAAAGCCAATCTCCGAAAGGTGATACTCGAACCCGAATGCGGGCATCGCATCATTCAAAGGGGGCAATGATTGTTGTTGAACATATTCACCGCCATGTGTTCCCATAAGCAGCCCCGGGAAGGAGGAGTTGATAGTCTTGTTGTTTGCCCTTGTCTTCTGGCGAACGTTCCGGGTGTGAGGGGATTGCTCAGCATCACCGGTTGAGATAGGAATCTTGAAGCTTACTGCAGGAGGGGAGACCTGATTCGAGAGAGGAGACAACAGATTTGGGGGAATGGAAGCTTGATTTGAGGAATCAACGATCCCCTTGGAGCGAGCCTGACCCTGCTTCGAGGGCTTCTACTTATTTAAGCCCTTAGAGAAACCCACTGAAAATGGAAAAGGAATGAGAGTCAGTGAATAGTAAGGAACATAATAACACAACAAATAAGAGAAGTATATTTCTATTAAGGCACCTTCGAAGGGTCCCGAATGCCTAAGGTCATTAGCAATGACCTCGAGGGGAGGGTCATCTCTGGGGCCCTCACGTTCTCTTCACATTTTTCTTGTATCTTTCTAAAGTGTGTTATACACATATTCTTTGTAGATTCTGGGTGGGAACACAAAGCCGCCAATCCAGGGGTTAGGGTTGTTGAAGAGGCTGTAGTTGAGGGAGCTGGACAGCAGTTTTTGCATGTCCCTCTCGAGGGCATCTGGGCAGATGTATTCCCTAGGTTTGGAAGGTTCAACTTGCACGGCCCAATTCCACGGAGGGAATCGATCGAATGAGATACCTTTTTTCCAGCTTTTCCAATCACCCAAATTTCCAGGAACACCAAAACCTTTACGATGTACTTCTTGATGGGTAAATGTGACGATCATATCGATTGACCGCCCACTATATGACACATAGTATAGTGAGCAAAGCAGCTGATAACTAGGTTTAATACTGAATTCGTCACATCTGGTCAAGAACATCATCATGATCACCAAAACGTTGGGGTGGACTTGCGCAGTGCTCACCTAAATTTGCCTAAGGAGTTTAGAAAAAAGGGGCGGAAAGGGAAAGGTGAGCCCGCAACGAAGGTGTCGGACAGAGATAGATGATGTTCCTTCGGGAAGGTTATGAGGGGAGTCACCTTCTCGAAAGGGTTGAAAATTGGCGTCTGGAGCTACTCGTTGGCTAGGAGGGATCGAGTCCAAAATTTTGGAAATAGCGGCTCCCGCTACCAACTTGGGGGGACTCCTTCCCTGAGTCCTTAAGCCTTAATCTTCGGCGAGCCCCTTTTTTCTTCTCTTGAAAGGGCTTAGCCAAAGAAGATTCCCGAGTTCCACTCAAGGGTGCTCCCCTCTCCTCGAGGATTTCCTTCTCCCTCAAAGGATATACTTCTTCCTCATCCCTTATGGCTTCGAGCTTTGGATTTGGGGGAGGGTAAAAACCAATCTTGCTGCTCGTGGGGGACCTCCTTATATAGGGTTTGCCCATGCCCATCGGCCAATTTTCAACAACTTCTTGAGAAGGCATATCAGTTATGGGAAAGATCCGCTCTTCCCCAGGACTATTAGATATGCCCTCAACAGCATCAGCATCGCACTGGAGTTCTTCAGAGGGGGTACATTCCAGGTCACTAACGTTTCTCTCTGGCGTACTAACCCCTGACTCTCCTACCCTGATTTCACCGGAAAGTTTCTCGGAGGCGGAACCCTCATCAGAGCGGGCCATGATGGAAAAAGAGGAAACAAGAAGACTAGAAAGAGAATATGGATGAAAGAACTTACTGATTCCTGGAAAAAGTCATAGAGATCGGATCACTCGTGAGATAAATATGAAAAAAAATCTTGTTAGAAGACGCCCGCAAGCGAGAAAAGTAAATAAGGAAGCACAGATGAGGGGTAAATATGAAGACTGAAGTGACAGGTAATTGTTTCGAATTGGAAATATAAAAAGTTATAGAAAGACGTGATTGCCTCTTCCTTTTCTGATGGTGCAATGTTTGGGAGGAAATGACATGCGCGATTGTATAGCACGTGCGCGCCCTTTCGGAATCTTAAATGACGAAATTGATTAGAAAACTAGGTTCTCATCCTCAAAGGCAGGAATGCAATGTGCAAGGTTCATTTCGACCCTTCCAAGTTCTCGAATTGTCCCAAGCATTCGAGACCTTAAAGACCTTCGTGACATTTCAGTTTTCTAAGGTCGAGAACTTGCTTTTCCGGGGGCTCTTGATAGAGGTTAGACCCAAGAAGGTCATTGGGCCGCAGGTATGGCAGCCCGGTTAGGGGAATATTTAATACCCTAACTTAATTACCGCATTTGTGGGTAATTAAGGGCGATAATTAAGGAGTACGTTATTTAGGATATGAAGTATAAATATAAGGTACACATTTACTTATCATTCATTCTGTCTTAATCATATAAAACGCTTGGACTAACTTAAGCATTGGGTGCTGACCCCTGGAACCCCGGGGACAGTTTGATTGCAGGTTAGTTCGAGAAGAACCTAAGCCTACGAACCGGTCGGTGGTCGAAGACGTATCAGAAGGGTTGAATTTGTCCGCGGCGGAAGGGTTGAGTTTAATCACGACAGAAGGGTTGTGTTTGATAACGACAGAGGGGTTGTGTTTGATAACGACTGAGGGGTTGTGTTTGATAACGACAGAGGGGTTGTGTTTGACGGTGGCAGATGGGTTTTCAGAGGACGGGCCGGAGAGGGTGTGTGGAGAGAGTGGCGGTATGGCCGTGCTCGGCGGCAGCGCAGTGTTTGAAGTTGAAGAAGCAACTTAGAGTTTTAAGTTTGATGAAGAAGTTTAGGGTATAATGGTCATTAGATTTTTAGTTTTAAAGATAGGGGTATTTAGGGTATTTTTGTCTTTTCAATAATGGTCAATGTTTGATTTGCATCGGGCAACGTCTAAAAAGTGTAAAATTGGTTAAAAATTGCACAATTTGACCAAAAGATAGGGTTAGTACTTCACTTTCATATTAAGGTTATATCTGCAATTTCTCAGTTTGATAAGGTTATTTTTACATTTTCCCCTAATATATATATATATATATATATATATATATATATATATATAGTTAGAGTAATATGAGTCTACAGATTGGTTTGGGTCTAGGTATTAATATTTTAGGCTTGAATTTGGACCCATTTTTTAAAATCTAGACCCATATGCAAACCCAGACCTGATAATTAAAAATTTTTTGAACTTATATACAACCCAACGGATGTAAATCTTGTGGGTCTGGATCAGGTCCTAGACCCATAATCATCTCTAATATCCAACAATTTGTCACGGTCTAATGAACAATTATATCTCATTTTCTCAGAGTTTAAATAAATCATGTGAGTCCGGATCAGGTCCTAAACACATGATCATCTCTAATGTCCAATAATTTGTCATGGTTTGATGAACAATTTTGTCTCATTTTCTCATAGTTTAAACTTTTTTTTAAAAAAAATTTGAAAGCGAGTTTAAAGTTTAACTGTTTAAATTGCATTTTGTGACTTAAGTCACAGACTCGCACCAATAATGAACCCAAAATGAGCGGGTCTGGATTCACGCTAGATTCCCAAATCCTGCATCTCTCAATCACTAGACGATTCAAATGGGGCATCCTCTCAGAAAAGAACAAAAATAATGCAACTGTAATTAACGTGAATTACCCAAAAAGGACCTATGAGTAAACCAAACAAAACAAGATGCTACGTAGCAAATTATCTCTCCGTCTCGGCTTATTTTAGGGAGAGAGAAAGAAGAGCTATTTTTAGTGATTATTATTTAATGATTTATTTGTGGGGTACTTGTATTTTATTTTGGCAAAGTCTTGGGAAAGACGGTCTTTCCATAGGCTTATGGAAAGACGGGGTTTGATTAGAATAATAAAAGGTAAAAGGTCTTAGTTGTAATATTAAAGTTTTAGTATGAAACATGTAGTAGTTATAAAATTTATAACCCGGTTCATGCAACCCAAAAATTTTATCTTAATTTCCTCTAATTTACACTTTAAACCTTGGTCTTTCCATAACTTATGGAAAGACCGTCTTTCAAGAGAAATACTCTTTTATTTTATTTTTGCATTTATTCCAATCTTATAATTGGACCATCCCAATTAAAAATAATAAAATATGGCCAAAATTAAAAATAAAGTGAATAGTATAAAAATAGTTGGGATGTTCCAAAAAAGGAAAGAGTGCAAAAATAGTCGAATCGGAGTGAGTATTTGACATAGGCGAGTAAATGTTGGCTACATTATAATAAGAGCAGGTTTTCTGACAGACGATCTATACATAAGCTTATGTACAGACTACTTATCTTTTACTTCATGCATTACATATGTTATTTTTTTTTAATGAAAACACCCAAGGGTGGGAGGAGGTATATTAGAGGTTCCCCAAGCCTCCATCCAAAAATAAGTAAGATATACAGACAGATCAGATTGGCCATTGTTCGTGATAAGGCAACATGGTTGCCTCCCAAAAGCCCTACCAAGTCTAAATCAAATACTAGTGTAACAACTATCCTAGCAAAAAGAGGATAGATGATGAAGTTGCGTTCCGAATGAGAGAATCTCCACCCCTTGTGTTAATTCTCCCCTCCGGCCAGGCAACTTCAATTACAAGAAGTGATGATGTGATGTAATCCAGCATGTTGAATCTGAAGTCACCAAAATCAGTTTCAGTTCGAGAGCAAATATATGTCAAGTATGAGTTGAGAGAGGCCATGAGAATGTAGCAGTAGGTATGTGCAGAACAAGGTCAGAAGAGGAAGGGATCCTCGAGCTCCAGAGCAAGATGATAGGTAGCAGTCCTAAGAACAGAACCTGAACCTGCATGAAGAAACCTTGATTAGCAGTATCAATCCTTAGAGAAAGCAAGTTAGTGCATTCTCACTTGAGGTATATGTGCCCTATCTAAAGCAATGAGACCCTTGATGTGCTGGGGGATGTTATTAAGACTAAGACATTGAAGATGGGATGTGTTATGCTTTGCAATTGCATTTGCTACGGAATTCCCTTCTCGAAAAACATGAATAAGATCAGCATAGCCCAATAAAAATTTAACTCTATAAGCCAAATGAAAAAGATTCCAGTTTGCAGAATAAGGGTCATTAACCATATTAACAGCCAACCTACAATCACTTTCAAAAATGCAATGTTGCCCTACAGCATTTAAATTATCACACGCAAATAGTAGAGCCTTAATTTCAGCTTCCAACGGTGAAGCCGCCGAAATAGGGGCAGAAGCTAAATTAATCAAAGTACCCGAGTTATCTCTAACAATCATACCAACAGCTGCCTTATTCGGAAACCAAGAAGCATCAATGTTAATCTTTATTGACCCCAAAGGAGGTCTCTCCCAAAGAACAGAAGCTATGTTAGGCTTCGGAGGAGGTCTAATAAAAGGAATCCAATGACTAAAAGGTGATGTAATATCAGCATATGAGAAATAAGTCTTTGGAGTAGTTAGAAAAGCTAGCTTAATTAAGTCATGCACCTCCTTGGAAATTAACTCGGAAGAGAAAGGCTTGTTATCATATATAAACTTATTCCTAGCTTTCCAAAGCGACCAGCAAGTAAGAGAAGGGAGGATTTTACAGATGAAGTGCTTCCAGCTAGCTAAATCATGTGTATTCCAGAGAATGAAAAATCTTTCAGTAAGGGAATGGTCAGAGTTTAGACGAAAGTGCACTATAGATGCTATGTTACTCTAGATAGCTTGAGCAATAGGGCAAGAAATGAAAAAATGCTGAATTGAGTCTATATTAGAGCAAGCCGGGCACTTAGAAGCTAGACTGTAACCACAGGTAATAAGCACTTCATCAAAGGGAAGGAAGGATTGCAGCATTTTCCAGGTAAAGATTGATATCTTTTTTTGTAAAGCATTATTCCAAATGAATATGCAAGCAGGGAAGTTACCTGTTCTCTGAGTAAGAGCCCTATAAGTTGACTTAGATGTGAAATTACCAGAGGGCTCAGCCTTCCAAATCAGTCTATCTGCCCTCTCAATAATGAGTTTCGAATCCTGCAGAAAAGCAGAAGTATCATGCTCCAGAAAGGAGCTAATCTGAGTTAATATAGAAGCCTTGTTACCAATAAAGTCTGCCACAGACAAATATGGCGATTCAACAACTATATGGTCAGGAATGAAATTACACAGAGGACCCCCAGGACACCAATTAGCATACCAGAAACTACAGGTACCTTTACCATGGATGATTAATGAGTTATGTTCAGCAAACGAATTAATGGAGAGAATTCTTTTCCAAGTTACTGACTTCCTATAAGACAAAGGTAGAGCCCACAGTAACTTGGACCAAAGAGTGTTCCCTAATTGGCTCTTCCACCAGAGTTTAGCTGAACAGGTATCAATTATGGACTTAAGAGATCTAAAACCAAGTCCATTTAAATCAGTTGAAGTCGAAAGGGCATACCATTTTTTCCAAATTTTATTTTTTCTACCATCTGATTCCCCCCAGAAAAATCTTGCTAATCTTTTCTCAAATGTTCGAATTATAAGTTTTGGGGGATTAGTAACTGCCCACAAATACTGTGGCAAAGCATATAGGCAGTGTTTAATTAAAACCAGCTTGCCCCCAGCACTTAGCCACTTATTCTTCCAACTTTGAAGCTTAGTATCCAAGTTTTCCATTAGAGGTTGGAAATATCTTTTGAGAGCTCTTCCCTGAAAAATGGGACAGCTAAGGTATTTAAATGGAAATGATCCTTTTTTCATTTTTAAGATTGACTTAACCTGCCTACTCTTTAGCATGGAGGCTCTTTTGCTAAGATAATATTCAGATTTTTCAAAATTGAACTTCTGACCTGAAGTTAACTCAAAGACATCTAAGAAGGCTTTTATTTTTATGAGATTAGACTTAGATGCTTGCATAAAGATAATGGTGTCATCTGCGTACATTAACTGGGAAGCTGCAGGAATTAAAGCAGGTAATTGGAAGCGAGTAAGACTATTATTAGTGAATATGAAGGATAGACTTCTAGAAAAGGCTTCAGTAAAAATATTAAAAATAAAAAGAAAAAGAGAGAGTGGATCACCTTGTTTAATCCCTCTAGTAGCTTGGAAAAAGCCTACTGGATTCCCATTAACAAGAACAGAAAAATGTGCCTGAGATAAATTTCTCATAACTGCAGTTAAAAGAGTCCCATGGAAACCAAATTTAGTTAGAATCTGTTTAAGAAACTGCCAGTTAACTCTATCAAAAGCTTTCATCAAATCTAATTTCAGTATACAGTTAGGTGATCTGTTCTTTTTATCTAAAAACCTGACCATTTCATGTAGATACAGAATATTATCATAAATGTCCCTCTTCTTCAAGAATGAAGATTGGTTAGGAGAGATCAGTGTGTCCATATAAGGCCTTAGCCTTTCCATTAGAACCTTAGAACAGATTTTATTTAGGACATTAGATAAACTGATAGGTCTAAAGTCCCCAAAGGAGCAAGGTGTTGCTTTCTTTGGAATTAGTGTAATCCATGTGCTAGATATTCCTTTAGGAATGTTAGAACCTAAGATGAAGTCATTTACAGCTTCAATTAGATCTTGTTTAATAAAAGACCAGCATTTGCTATAGAATTTAGGTGTAAAACCGTCCGGCCCTGGACTACTGTTGCTGTTTAAACTTTTTATGACAGTTTCTAACTCAGATTCTAACACAGGGGTAGCTAAAGTTTGATTATCTAAGTCAGTTATCAACTTAGGGATTTGACTAAGAAAGTGAGAGCAGTATGTATCAGCAGTATTTTGGTCAACCTCAGTTAATAGATCAGCATAAAAGGCAATTGCCACATTCTGAATATCAGTTTGTGTGTTTAGCCATTGACCTGCTGAGTTTTTGATTTTATGAATCTGCATCTTACAATTCTTTTCTTGCACAACTTTATGAAAGAATTGAGTATTATTATCCCCCAATTTATGCCATTTTAGTCTCGCTTTCTGTTTCCAAAACTTTTCTTTCTCCTTAAGAGCCTTAAGCAAAATTGCTTTTTTCTGGTTTAGCTTAATAAGTTCCGGCAGAGTTGGACTTAAATCAAAAGCCAGTTCCTGAGTTCTTAAGGCATCCTCAGCTAGTATGGCATTAGAGTCAATATTACCAAAAGACTCTCTATTCCATGTTTTGATCACTTTTTTAAGCCTAATTAATTTTAAATAGAACCAGATCATTCCTTTATCTTGAATTGGTTTTTCCCAATTTTCCTGAATTAAACAAAGAAACTCTATCCTTTGAAACCAAGCATTAATAAATCTGAAAGGCTTAGGATATGAGGGTACTAAGTTGGACAATTGTAGGAGGAGAGGTGAGTGATCCGATGTATGCCTATTAAGAATCTGGATGGAGGAGGAAGGAAATTTAGAGCTCCATGGTAAAGTACAAAGGCCTCTATCTAATCTTTTAGAGGTGGGATTTCTCAGCCTATTGTTACACCAAGTGAACAAATTACCCACAGTATTAATTTCCTGAATACCATTGGAATTAATCCATGTATTAAAATCTCTAATGCTTCCTAGGGCTGGGTTAGAAGGACCTCTATATTCAGACACCTTAGTTATTGTATTGAAATTCCCTATGAAAATAGTTTCCCCCTTAGAGAGCAGCTGTAAATCTTTCAAAGTACCTTTCTACCATCTCTGTTCCTTAAAGCATAAATGAAAACAGCCTCCATGTCAAGATTTAAAGATTGGTGAGATATGTGAACATGCATGAATTGGTCATGAGTAGTCAGTAGTGAAACGGATAGAGGGTTGGACCACATAAGCCAAATTTTTCCATTGGAAAGTGGCAGAGAATTGGGGAAATGAAGAGCATTCATATAGGAATGAATTTTTGAATTGTCATGCATAGGTTCAATTATGCATAGCAATTGTATTTTCTTAACTTTAAGTAGATTAGATAGTCTAAGCATTGAAGTTTCCATGCCACGTAGATTCCAAACTAGGAAATTTATATTAACAGTAGTTGTCATATTTCACCTGATTTATTACCTTTTGTAGCCGATCTTAAAAGCATCTTATTCAGTTGGCTAAGATAAGTTATCTTTTTTATTTTTTGCCTTACCTTGGTGATCAAACTTACCCGGGGGATCCAAAGCAGGAGAAGCATACAGAATCTGTTGATCAGTGGTTGCCAGTTCTAGATTACTATCCAAATCTTCATAATTAGTTTCACTGATTCCATCCTGATCCTGTATGCAGACACCTTCTTCCTGCAAAACAGAAAATCTGTTTGACATCTTTCCATCTAGGGAAAGTGTAGGGTTAGTCATAGATTCCTTCATGGAAAACCGAAGTAAACCAATTTGCAGATCATCTTTAGCATAAGGTATCAGTGCTGGTTTAGAGTTTTCAGTTGCCTTTAGTAGCCTAGTGATAGAATTGTCAGGGCTCTGTATGGGATGGTTTCCTGATGCCTGCAATCTGCCACTTACAGGAGCACTATTGGAATGTTAAATTGGAACTGATAGTCAGGACTCCTACCAGCCTTATCAGTGGCAGGAGTGGAAGGATCATTTGGAGAATCAGAGATCAAAGGAGGTAAATCAAATTTTTTTCCCGTTGGCTGCCACTGAGGGATAGGTTGTATCTGAGATGTATTACTTTCTTCAATCCTCTCATTAGTGTTTTGGGAGATAGCTCTACATTGGTCTAAAGAATGACCTAGTTTAGCACAGTGACCACAGTATAAAGGAATATCCTCAAACTCAATTCGATATTTCCTATTGTTCGAAATTGAACCAAGCCTAATATAATGACACAGAGGCTTCAGCAAATCAATCTCAACACAGAATTTTATGGCAGAGGGTCTGGTAAGCATATCAGTAGCAAAATCATTTTTTATGAAGTTGCCTATACTATTGCCAATTGCCTCAATGGAAGCAGAATTATAGTAATACAGAGGCACTTCCCTAATAGTACACCAAATGGGAACGATCGGGGATTCTTTTTGTGTGGAGAACTCAGGTGTCTACTTAAGCATCTTAAGCAATATTCCATTGAAGTTCCATATGCCCTTCATCCAACATCGTTGATAGTCGTTAACCTGCTCAAATCTGATTAGTACGTGTTTATAATCTAGAGATCCTAATTGATACTTACCTTCGAACCCAATTGTTCTGAGGGCTACCTCCATCTGTTCCATAGACAACCTGCCCTTGGTGAACTTACCGACCAATGCATTGGAGTAGTGCGCCGATAGTGTTGCAATCTGATCATCAGAATACAAGCAGGCAGGGTCACCAAGATGAGTAGACTTTGGGATTAGCTCAGGATTATTGGGGAGCTGTGTTGAGAGGGGTGGAGATTTGGTTTGCAGAGCTGCAGCAAAGGTTTTTGGAGGCAGAGGATGATTGACAGTAGTAGCCGCCATAACGGCCGGCGAGATTAAGCTCCGCCAAGCGGCGAAGCGGCCAAAAGCAGCCGGCCCAGGAGCCGTTGCCGGTAACTAACGGATATAAAAGAGGAGTTAAGGAAGGCACAGGGAAAATTCGCACACACTGTCTCACCAATAATCGCACACAGTGAACAGTTGATAATCGCACTACGAGTAAAATTCGCACACACATTCGTACATATGTTAAATTACATACTAAATTTAGAAATATTAAAAATATTTATCTTATATTATATAGTACATTATTATATTTTCACATTTAAATACATATTGTTACCTGGTTACCTTTAAAGAGAGAGTCTCAAGAAAGGCGGTTTTCCATAAGCGTATGGACAGTTCTTAGGGGTTTTTATCTTAAATGTTGTAAATTTTTTTTTATAAAATCTAAATATTGCATATTATAAGTTAAATAAGTAATAATATGAATTTGAAGGTGAAAAAATAAAAATATATGATAAAAAATGTTTTTAAAAATTCTAAATTTTGTATGTAATTTTACAAATGAAGTCTATAAGGTAAAAAATAAGTGGTTTGTCTATAAGCTTAAAAACAGACCACCTGTCAGGAGACCCACTCATCTTTAAAATACAATACTCCGTATTTAAATTTTATAAAAAATTATAATATTTCATTGTGAATTGCGCATAAACTTATGAAAATACCGCATTTCCTGAGATTTTCTCTTACATATTTTATCAATTCCCCCAATTATATAAAACTAATTAATTTACAAATAAAACAAGTTATAAACATAAAAAATTGGATTGTGTTTCTCCTTCTTTCCAACTTGCTATTTTACGAGAAATTTATATGTGAGAGTTTTTTGGGAAGGTCTCCCGTGAGCCATCCTAAACTCTAGGCAGGACCTTTCTACAATTATAACAATATATTAGATCGAGGAATCTGTCTCTAATAATTTTACGTGGTTCTATCTCTATTTATTATACATGGACCTATGCTAATAACTTTCCAGTGGTTTTTTCATCCAACTTTTTTCCACCATTTTTTCGCCACCTGCAATCTGCAAAAAAAAAAAAATTAAAAAAATTATTTTTAAAATGCAAAAAATAATAATAAAAATTACAGCAAAAACTGTAGAAATATCAGCGAAAAAAAGAGAGTAAAACCTCATCAAATAATCATAAATCATCAACTAAAAACTGTAGAAAAAGAAATATAAAAAATCAAATAAAACAGCAAAAAATATATATATATATATATTCAAATAAAAATCATTAAAAAAATTTGAAAATAAACGTCGACTACGACTAACAAAAAATCAACTGAAAATCATAAAAACATCAACAAAGCTAAATTGTCATTTTTTTAAAACACTAAAAAAGATCAACCATATCATCAAAAAAACTAAAAACATTAACTCCTAACTAGCAACGATTGAAGCAATTACAAGCAACGATTGAAGCACTTACAAGTTGTACTCTAAGTACCAATTTGTTTTCATAACACACAATTTATAAAAATAAGCACCTACAACCTACATTTGAAGCACTAACAAAAAAAATGAAAAACGTCAACGTAAGAAAAAAATACTACAAAAAAACCAACCATATCATAAAAAAAACTACAAACATCAACTCCTAACAAGCAATGATTGAAGCACTTACACGCAACGATGAAAGCACTTACAAGCAACGATCAAAGCACTTATAAGTTGTACTCTAAGCACCAATTTATTTTCATAACACACACAAGTTATAAAATAAGCATCTACAACCTACATTTGAAGCACTAACAAAAAATTAACAACGTCAACATAAGAAAAAAGACACTACAAACGTCAACTCCTATCACCAAAACAATCAAATCAACCATATGATAAAAAAAACTACAAACATCAACCTCTATCACCTAAAACTCATCTATAAAATGAAAAATATCAACACAAGGGAAAAAAACTAAAAAAACATCAACAAAAAAGCTACAGTATCTCAAGAGTATAAATTATTCACTCTTAAAATCATAAAATATAAACAATTTTTTTTTAAAAAAAAATACAAACATCAACTCCTAACACCTAAACCTCATCTGAAAAATGAAAAACATCAATATAAGGGAAAAACGCTACAAACATCAACTCATATTACGAAAACCTCAGCCGAAAAATGAAGAAAATCAACATGAGAAATTTAAAAATACAAATATCAATCCATATCACCCAAAAAAAACTACAGAACCTCAACTCATATCAAGTAAATCTCACCCGAATAATGAAAAACATCAACATAAGAGAAAAATGCTAAAAACAACAACAAAAGGCTACAGTACCTCAAGAATTAAATTTCTTTAAAAAAAAGAAGGTTTTAGTGGGACTTGAACTTGGGTCACCAACCTCAAAAAATAGAGCAATAACCACTAGACCATAAACTTTTATTAAACATATAATCAATTAGATAATATTAAATCTCAGCATAAACATAAATAACATAAATTCTTAAAAAATAATGATTATACAAAGACTCGAACCCAAGACCTCCAACCTCAATGTCCAGGATCCTAACCACTAGTCCAATCAACAATTGTTGAATAATAATTCAGTCAAACACTAATAGACCTTAGCTTGAATTTGAAAACATAAAAAGTTCAAATAAAGGTCACACATGACCTTCAACCTTGATGTCAAGATCCTAACTACTAGGCCAATCAACTTTTCTTGAATATTAACTCAAGTGAATCAGTAATAAACCTCAACTTAACTTTGAAAAACATAAAACAAGAAATAACACCTCACCATTGTCGTCCACCGTTCTCCGCTAGGTACGCCGTCGTCAGCTCCGGTCGCACGTGAGATGCATGCACGTCTTCTTCTTCCTTCGGGCGCGTGTATCTCACGCGCCTCTCTTCTTCATCCTGATTGCAACGCTTCTTCATCCCGATTGCAGTGCCTCTCTTCTTCATCACCCACGATGCTCTTCTTCCGTCGATGCGACACTTCTCCACTATGAGCTCTGCGTCGTAGTCAATCATCGGAACGTCAATCGCCAGATCTTCACCGGAACGTCGCAGAGCTCCTCAATTGCTGCCAATCGCCAGATCTTCGCCGGAACGTCAATCGTCATCGCAAAGCTCGTCAATCGCCAGACGAGGAGCTACGAAGCTAGGGCTTCAACACAGCGACAGAGCGACAGAGGTACGACACGACGAAGTCGGATCACCGATGACGTAGGGCACAACAAGGCAGAAAGATTGACGAGTTCGTCAGAGGAGAAGAAATGCTGACGAAAAACAAAGGCGATGGTGGAAAAAATCCAGCGGAAACCGGCAGATATAGCAGATCAGCGAGAATCCAGCAAAAATCTGGCGTCCGGTGGTGGTTGTCGGTGTTAGGTGGCAGTAACCGGTGGGAGGAGCGGTTTCCGGTGGGAGGAGAGGAAAAATGAAAAATGAAAATTCTGGATATTTTGGTGATATTTATAGCAGTTCGATAATTACACGATAGGTTCTTAAAGTTCTCAGGAGATATTTTTTAAATCCCACCCAAAAATTGAAATTTATATTAATTGCATAATACGGTCTACCTAAAGTTTAGGTTGACTAAAGTAAGACTTTGTGTAGTTTTTTTCTTAGATCTCCGGCTCTACTTTCTATTCATTCCATTTTGCACTTGATGTGCGTAACACATTTATAAGAAAACTACTCTTCTATTTTTCTATGTTTGACACACTTTTAATTTTATATATTTTTAAAAAATTGTCACATTTACTTTTATGGCAAAAAGTGAATCATTATACCCTCATTAATCATTTCACTTTCCACACATTATAACTTGCAAAATTTTTAATAACACCTAAAAATATCGTGCCAAACATAGAACAACAGAGGGAGCATTACGATTTTATAAGATTTCAAATTTGTGACCAACTAATATTTCATTAATTTTTTTTTAAAATTTTATGTTAATCTCACTAGTTATGATTATTGTTTGATCAGATTTCCAGTATCTCATATCAATATTTTTTTTAATACAAAATGAATAATGATAAATATTGTAAAAATAAAAAATATAATAATACGATAAATAATGTGACATGTAATAACCAAGAAAATTACACTCTTGAAAAGAGCAACTAACAAAAAAAACAAAAAATTTTATTTAAATTTTTTTGCTGAAATACCACACTATTTGCTATATAATTTTACTTTTAATATTCACAAATTATAAATTACACGAAATGAAATTGTAGGGCAAGGTAGGTGAAGGGCATTATAGTCAATGAGGCAGTGGTTAAACTTTATCCATCTGGAAACAAAAATGTCAACATTTAAATTTTTTTGCTGAAATACCACACTATTTGCTATATAATTTTACTTTTAATATTCACAAATTATAAATTACACGAAATGAAATTGTAGGGCAAGGTAGGTGAAGGGCATTATAGTCAATGAGGCAGTGGTTAAACTTTATCCATCTGGAAACAAAAATGTCAACACCCATGCCCCGTCAGCTTCGAAATAAAAGAGAGAGAAAATTAGCATCAAAATCAGTGCTTCACGCCTATAAATACCCCCCTCCCTCCATTTTCAGCCCTTTCTTCCCTCTCGCCTCTCTCTCGTTCGGCTTAAAGCCCCCAACAAGGTACGTTTCATTTCTTGTTTTATCTTTATTTTTTTCTTTTTTCTTTTTATATTATTATGCATTTCCTTCTGTTAATTGTTCATTTATTGCTTCCTTCATTGTCCATGGTTAGTTCGTTTCTGTTTGGCATGGAAATGAAATTGCTGCTTTATCGAGTATTCACAGCGTGTCCGTGTCGTGCATGTAGTGTGTGGCTCTGTCATTTGGTCTTAGGAGAGATTAAGTTTAATTTCTAGGTTTTGCGATGAAATACTGTTGATTTCACTCTAAATTTAGTTTTCAAGGCGGTGAGTTAGATCTTGTTTTTGGTGTTTTGTTAGTTTCGCTGGATTTTCTGATTAGAGAGTTTATTAGATGATTTCTGCCTAGTTTTCCATGTTAAAGTAAAAGGTTCTGGTTTCATATGTGCGTGTGTTCGCTATATATGTAATTTCTCTGTTATTGTAAGATTCAGAGTTAGTCACAGTGATCAGGCATTCTCTCCTAATGCAGTTTTTCTGTTGCTAAAGTGTAAATATTCTTTTTGTTGCAGTTATTTTTGTCACAAGTGCAACGAATTGTTACCCCGGATAAAGGCTTAGCTGTTGTATGTAACTAACTGATGTCCGCAAACTCATTAAGTTGTCCCTCTTCTGTTAGAAACTCTTGTTTCTGATGGTGTAGAAAATGTGTGCCTCGCATCTCATAGATTTGTCTTTGAAATGAATGTATTCGAAAATTGGCAGGATTATCTTATTCTCATTGTCTTTTGTTGGCCATGGTATGATGATTTTGTTAATCAGTAGGACTTCAATAGTAAGCATCAGGCTCTTGACCACATGCTAGATTCTTTATTTACAACTGTTCTCATTTATGTTCTGTTTCTACAACAGAGTGAGGTCTTCTTCCTGAATCCTAAGCAGCTCTGCAATCTTTATTTGCACCGACTAGCAGAGGAACTGGTTGAACCTGTCTTCTTTGTAAGAAGGGAATGGTTTACGACGACAGAGAAGATGGAAGTCGATGCTGGAAGTTGCCATTTCCCTGAGAAGAAGCCTTTTGAAGGATTTGTTGTGCCTAGTAATGATGCAAAAAAACCTGCAGAAAACAATTCAAACACTCCTGTATTATTTGTCAATCATGGTAGGTCAACTGATCTTGGTTTTCTTTTTTATGTTTTATGTCAGAGCAGATACATGGTGATCCTGTAACGAAACAATTGTTGTAGCCTGTACTTGCATTCGGTATTTCGACCTAGAACCATCTGCTTATACTATCTCTATTTTCATATGAAATAATTATCTTAGCCATTCTAACCTTTCCTTTTCATGTTCTATTTCCATTTCCTCTCACCAATTCTTAAGTTCCTTGTGCTCTTAGAGGAAGTCCCACTTTAGTTGTGTAGTCAAAGGAAAGAACCTAGTAATTTGAGTTGAAGGAGCTCTGTTTTCACTCAAATTTTGGGCTTCAAAGTTGGGGATAAGTTTGTTCTAAGATCAAATTTGGCAGTATCCTGCGGTCAACAGAAAAGCTCCGACTTGCCAAGATTAACTCTGTGATCTGACTTAGTTGCTTTGAAAACCAAGTGGATAGAAACTACCACCTGTTCTTGTCCTGAAGATACTAATCCTTGGTTTGAGAACTGTGACAAGCTTCTCTAATTTTTTGAAGATATTACAGTATATCTTAATCCTGCTGGTATTGCTTAAATGTCCACTAATCATTTGGGATTCATTTAGGAAATCAGATCTGTTTAGTCTTCATTAAAAGATTTATTAGGCGTAATCTTCACTGGTGAAAATGTATTAGAGATAACCCAGGTATTGGATCTTAAATGATTATTAGTTAGAAGTATGACATCAGCTAATTTTCAGCTGCAAATGCATGGCATGAGAACAGAAGAAAATGGATAGGAGATGTTCATCAGAGATCAAAGAGGATAGAGAAGGAACCAATTATAAGGTACAATTTTAACTTGACCAGAGCCATTGTACATGTAATATCCTGGAGACCTATTATGGCTTGGCTTTTAATTTTCTTTTGAAATTTATTTTGGTGTTTTTAGCTGTCATCATTATAACTCTTTCATGATCAGTAGAAGTGCTATAAATGAGAATTTGTATGCCAGTTTTGGCGGTTCATAAAGTGCAATTCTAAAAATGGTTAAACCCACATGATTGAACTTGTGCCAATCATGCTTCTTTAAAACATAGCAAATGCTAAAATTCATGTAGGAGACAGGCTGAGTATTCAGTGGCGATATTATCTTGGATGATTATGGAATCAATCAGACAAGCTATTTGTAAACACTGTAGAGCTGCTAATATGCCATTGCTTGTACAGCATTAAGCTGATGTAGGCTGCCACATCGATATCCATTGAGGGTTTTGTGAACCATAGTTGATTAACTCATACAGGAAAATAGAAAGTTACATTATTTCTGATATGCACAGTTTCTACTGATATATAAAGGGTGCATCTACAGGGTTGTATGCGTGCCCTTCCTTCAAAGTGACATGGAAATGAGATGCCAAGTTATTAGAGTGAAAAAATGAAGTCCCTCAACCTTACAGTTATCCGGGTTTGTGTTAATATGATGTGTGTATAGTTGAAGAATAATTTAAATGCACTTGTTTACCATCTTACAAGAGGAAATAAAACAGACTCAGTCGAAGTAAAATATGTGTGTGGATCCTGCCTCTTTGACCTTTCTTAAATTTTCTTATAACGGTTCGGATCATAGCTGCGTACCAAAGATAGCTGAAGGATCAGCCTGATTCTCTTTATTCATGTTGGAGGTAAGGCAGGCATTGTCTCCGGCTCTTGGTAATTGCATAGTGAGTACCCTTGAAGTAAGAGAGAGCAAAAGTGTAGCTTGAGGTGTAAAAATACAAATCACCCTTTATCAAACTCAATGACAGATATCTTTGTTGATAGTATTTTGTGTTGATTTTGGTGTTTATTATACACGCGAAGGATCTAACTGCTTCAGTCACATTTTTTTGTTTGTTGTTTCAATCTCCTTTACCTGGTCCTCTGTTGGATGCTCTTTTATGCAGCTGCTACTTCGTAAGAGGTATTTTATGGAAATCTGATTATTTACTCTTGCGTTGCAGCTGGTCACAAACTTATGAAGATCTCCTTTCAACAAATGAGCCTTTTCGTGAACGAATCCCTTTATCTGTAAGCATACTATTTGTTCGAATGGATAACAGTAGCGATTTTTAACCTTGGTATATTGAGCGTACTATTTTCTCAGTTCTAATGTATGCGGGATTCATACACACAGGAGATGGTAGACTTTTTAGTCGATATATGGCTTGATGAAGGATTTTTTGAGTAGGCCACATTGCTGCAGCTAGTTCAATTCTCCAGATAACCCCATTGAAACTGAAAAGACAGATACTTGCCTTATCGAAATAGATCGAGTAAGCAAAAAAAAGAAAGAAAATGGTTTTAGGATACCTCGTCAATTGTCGATCTTTTAGATCTTTAAATTGGCTAGCATCTGGAAGATCAGTTGTAGTATATCAACCTGGTAGACTATCAGTAAACCTATAATTCATGTTGTAGCATAATGTTGACTGCCAGAACTGGAGAAGGATGATTCATTTCTTTCCCTTTATTCTAAGTGTAGCATATTGTTGTATGGAGGAGACTTTATTTTGGAACTTTTTTGTATTCTTCATCTCATGTTTTCATCCTGTAGTTTTGTGATTACTGCTTCAAGTCATCTTCTTAATTCTTATATTTTGAAATGGATAATCTACAAAACTGGTTAATTTCTTATCCCCTACAAATTACTTACTACATGTATTAAGAATGCAGAGGGCTATGGTTTATGAATGTGTTCGAGGTGTAGTTTGATTTGACCTTGGTACGTGGATACATTGGCGGAACAATAATTTTTTTTTAGGTGGGGCTGATTAATACTACTCAAACAAAATAAGAATGTCTGGGAAAAGTATGATTTTTAGGTTGGCGAGGACCTCTTAATATATATTCTCTTATCACTTTATCTCTAATAGAAACATCAATCTCTCCAATGGGTTTACATAGCCTGGAATCACTTATAACATCATTTCGACTGAATTCTGTGCGAGATTTTTTTCTACTACTACCCTCTTCATTGTGTCTTTGTTCATTAGGTTCATTCGATCTCTTAGAAGGTGAAAATCCTCTACTTCGAATTAAAAATTTGTCCATAACCTATTAAATATAAAATAGGGAAACTATGTAAATTGAATTCATTCTTATAAAATCTAAAAGCATTATGAAAAAATAATAAATTATAATAACAAATCATAAAATCATATTCATCTAAATTTAATTTAACAAATATCCCTAATTCCATAATTTGACAATTTCACATAAATAATAAATTAAACAATTATAATTTATGCATGTGCAATTTAATTGATACAATCCTATAACTTCAATTTGACATCCAATCTAAAAATAATATTCATATAAATTAAATTTTTAAAAGAAAAAATAAAATAGACAATAAACTCTAAATTTAAGTTACTTCATTATATTCATAAACATAAAGAGGAGACTAGATGAAGAGGAGAACGAAGAGCCGAGGGCTGTAGGAGGGACGGTGGCGGGATGGCGGCAACGGCTAGCACGGTGGCGGAACGACGGCAACGGCTGGCACGGAGGTGGAGGCGTAGGGGTCGGAGTAACGAAGCAGCGGAGCTGACACAGAGCTGGGTTGGAGGCTGTAGCAGTGGAGGCGCGTCACTTCTATTCTGGAGCAGCATCAATTTCTGATTGTGGATTGAGTCATTCTCGCCCAATCCAAACAAATCTAATACTTAAAATTTGATATTTCATTTTTTTTTCGTTCAGTACTAACCAAAACAACGTTGTTTGACTTGAGCTAAACGACGTCGTTTTGGTAAAGTTTGGGGGAAAAATAAGGCCGCGAGCGGCCTTCTTCTCCGAGACTAATCACCGAAAAACAGAGCCCCTCAAGCGCGCAAACCGTCAGGAAGCGCAACTCACCACTACTACCATGGCACCGAAATCTCATATAGGGATGGAGTCCTACCTCGTGCCATGGTAGTTCTGCCCCTACGCGGATATAATTACTCTGCATAATTTTATAAAAATATAAGCATTCTATTGCATCATTATATCACACATTTTTGCATGATCAGGCACCATCCGACTTTATTGTCAAATAATTTTATTTAATTTCAGTGATTTTATTTTGATAAAATTTTGGAAAAAATTGTCTTTTCATAAACTTATGAATAGATGTGGTTTAATTAGAATAATAAAAAGGTAGGGAATTGAATGTTAGCCTAGCGGTTGAAGTCTAGTGCTACTACCATGAGGTCATGGGTTCAATTCCCACCAGGGCGAGGGGAGGGGAGGGATTTTATTGGGGGCTTTTTATAATAATAAAAAGGTAAAATATTTTAATTACAACATTAAATATTTATTATGCAACGTGCAGTAGTTATGACATTATGAAAATTTTATCTTCATTTAATTTAATTTTCTTGGTCTATCTATAGCTTATATGGACTCAAAATCATATACTCCCTCTGTCCTAGCCATACATGCAAAAAGAGAAAATGCATATTTTAATTTTGGGAAAGGTGAAGTGTCTAAAATGCCATCGGCCTTTGTTTTTGCCCTGTCTTCTTCTTCGTTCTCTCCATCACTTCTTCGCATATATCTGCCACTTTTCTGCCTCTCTCTTCCGCCTGCCCGTACCAAATCGGCAACATCTCTTCCTATCTCCTCCAGCTTGGACTAGATCTGCGACATCGATGGAGGGTCACGACGATGACTCATCATTGCCGTTGTTGCTCCGTCGGGACCTGCTTATCCGGTAACATCTTGTTGCAACATCTTGTTGCTCGGGAGGTCTCCAATGCTCGGGAGGTCTTCCATGTTTATCTGGTACAAATGGTAAAATTGGATTGAAACATCGATTCAATTTTAAATGTTCTGATTGCATATCTCTTTTAGAATCCTTCTCCAATCCAACATTCAAATGGATAATTATAATGTAACGTGGATATGCTCAAAATCGCCAAATATAAACTATTCACTTTTCACTGCAAATAATTTCTTTCCCGCAATATTTTTTTATAGTTGCCTTCGATGATGCCGCAATAATTATTATGTAACTTATTTTTCATTGAAATGGATTTGTAGAGAAGAAAAAAGACTAGTTTCTTATTGTTATATATATAGATATACAATAGAGTGCATCTCTTGAAAGATGGTCTTTCCATAAGTCATGGAAAGACCAAGGTTTAAAGTGTAAATTTTATAACTACTGCATGTTGCATACTAAAATTTTAATGTTGCAACTAAGACCTTTTACCTTTTATTATTCGAATTAAACCCCATCTTTCCATAAGCCTATGGAAAGACCGTCTTTCCCAAAACTTTGCCTATACAATATTGGAATTGTATTTTGATATTATATTTGATCTCAATAAATATTATATTCATACAATTAATTATATTTTAAATGCATTTAATTATTTGAGAAGAGTAGTGATGAAGGATAAAGAATTAAATTGGTTCAATAAAATGAGAAAAACTCTTATGAGACCGTCTCACCATAGCAAATGGTGAGACGAGGGGCTAAAGTGAAATTATTAGAAACGCGGCTGAGAAATGAGATCAAATTGCAATTATTAGAAAATGGGCTCAGATTAGAACCAACTGCCATTTTTTGAAAGAAAATCCCCAAAATCAAGGGATTTCAATCCTTCTGATTCAATCCGATTTAAATCACCAAATCGAATATCATAAACACCATATTTAAGCTCGCAAATTGCCGATTGAATCTGTGCAAATCCTTGGATCGAAGCTGAGATTTTGTGGATCATCAAATTTTTGGCCTCTCTGGACCGAGCTTTGATTTTTTGCATCGTGCTCTGAATTTAGCGAAGTGGTGATGAAATGAACGCATGTTTGAAATCTTCTACTATCTGCAATGGTGAAATCAACGAGGTACCAAATTTATGGTTTCAAATCTCAACTTTCATCAAGCAAAAAATTTTAGAAATTTCATAAAGGAATTTCATGAAGGTGGTGTTGTTATAAGTGATGGAAAACGAAGCAATCCAAGGCAATAAAATCGTTTTTGCATAGAGGAGAGAGCAACGAAAATGTTGAAACTGAAAAATTCAGCAAAAATTCCTCAAGGTTTGGATTTTGAGTACTGCAATGATGTTACTAAATTTGATATTATGAAAATATTGTTAAATGCACGATGAAACTGCATGAACAAAGGAATTAATGTGTTCATATTTTGTTAGATGATTGTACAATGTTTGGAATTCGATTAGATGTATTTTGTTAAGATTATTTTTGTATTTTAAGTTTGCTGGAATGTATGAAGCAATATGTTCAATGCACGATGTAACTGCACGAACACATGAAGTAACGTGTTTTTTATTTTACTAGCTGATTCGTCAAGGTATTAAATTTGATTAGATGCATTTTGTTATGAAGATTTTAGTGGTTTTAAATTTGATGGAACGTATGAAATAATATGTTGAATACACAATATAACCGCAAAAACACATGAAGTAATGTGTTCATATTTTAGTAGATGATTCATAAATGTTTGGAATTTGATTAGATGCATTTTGTTATGAACATTTTGGTATTTTAAAATTTCATGAACCATATGAACTAATATGTTAAATACACGATATAATTGCATGAACACATGAAGTAACGTGTTCATATTTTGCTAGATGACTCGTCAAGGTCTGAAATTTGATTAGATGCATTTTGTTTAGATGATTTACGTATTTTGAAATTTGTTGGACCCTATTAAGTAATATGTTAGATACACGATGTAGTCGCATGAACACATGAAGTAATTTCACATTTTTATATATGATTTGTCAAGGTATGAAATTTGAAGATGCATTTTGTTAAGAAGATTTTGGTTTTTAAAATTTTTTTGGAACATATGAAATAATATGTTATACACGATGTAACTGCATGAACACATGAAGTAATGCATTTAAATTTGTCTAGAGGATTCTTACAGGTCTGGAATTTAATTAGATGAATCTTGTTTAAAATATTTTGACATTTTAAAATTTGTTGGAACATATAAATTAATATGTTAAATACACAATGTAAACACATGAACACGTGAAGTAATATGTTCATATTTTGCAATATGATTCATCAAGGGATGATATTTCATAAGATGAATGTTTTTATGAAGAATTTTTTATTTTTTTTATTTTGTTGAAATGTCTAAAATAAGATGATATATACACTATTAAAAAGTCTAAACACATGAAGTGATTTGTTTATATATTGCTATATGAATCATGAAAGTGTATATTTCATTAGATGAATTTTGTTATGAAACGTCTGAAATAAGATGTTATGTACCCGATGAAACTGTTTAATATATTGATTTTATCATGCGAAAATTAAATAATGAAAATTGAATGAGCAATTTACATATGCAAGAATAATATACTTTTATTAATTATTCAGGCATATAATCAGAAAACTTAAATTACGAATAATTAAAGCAATACATGTGAGAAATAAATCACGTTTCAATCAATAACAAATTGATGGAGTCACGAGTAAACTCGCTACCCTTGAAACGAATGAGTCCCGTCGTGGACATCGTTCCCTAGGGTAAAACCATCAAAGGTAACAATTAACACGTAAGAGTTACCCCTGATTCACGCAAGTAGGGGTGGGCGTCGGGTCGGTTTTTTTGGTTTTCGGTTTTTTCGGTTCGATTTTTTCGGTTTTTTTTTCAAAAAAGTTCAAAACCAAAACCGACTCGAATAAACCGAATACACCGAACCGAAATTGAAATTCGGTTTCGGTTGAAATTCGGTTTGAAACCGAATAAAACAATTTGGGTTTAATATATATTAAATAATTACCAAAATTATACATCTTAACTTGAAATTTAATGAAAATTAAAAATCTAAATTTTACATCAACCAAATCAAGTTTTCAAAATAAAAATCCAACGAATACCTTACAAATTCAACCACAATAATTTTACTTTAGCATTACATTTAACATTAAAATAAAATACTTCATTATATGTAATTTATTTTCAAAGTGTTCAAATTCTTCAAGCCGTTGAGCACTCCACATTCATATTCACCTTGAGGCAACCTGAAAAGAAAAATCACAGATCATCATTTTTCTGAATGCATCATAGTCAATTAAGCTTTACTGAATGCATCATAGTCAATTAATATCAAGGCCTTAAGAATCTTAAGATATAAATCTTGTACAGACCTTCAAAAATCCAAAGCAAAGGAGCAGCTAAACATCCACAACAGTTGACTCCATCGTTGTTTGTTGGATTTCTACAATAAAAAATATATATTAAAGAAGTGCAAACTAGAATTTAAATAATTTAGCATGAATATGATATTACCTTCTTCAAATTTTTCAAGCTCCTCAATGTTTTCTTCCACTTTAATTTCAGTTCCAGCACCACGGTACCAATCTTGAGCACATATCAAGGCTTGTACAAGTTTAGGAGTTAAGGAACTTCTAAATGCATCTAGAACTCTTCCCCCTTTGCTGAAAACTGACTCCGAAGCAACCGTAGATATTGGAATAGCTAAAATATCCCTAGCAAAATTGGACACTATTGGAAATTGAGGACTATTCCTCTTCCACCATTTCAACACACAGAAATCTGGAGCTTCAAACATGTTTGTATCATCAGCACTTTCTTCGGTTAGGTACCTATCAAGTTCTGATTTGAAATCCCTAACAAAACCGGATTCTGTCTTTTTCTTTTTCAATGCAGCCCTGTTTTGATCCCTAATTTTCTTCAATGGGTCAAGATTGTCACTCGAAAAAGAATGGGATGAACAAGAAGATGTTGATGAAGTAGATACTTGAGCAGAATGTTCAATTCCTACACTATAAATCCTCCTATAATCATTGAACACTTCATACATAGCACCCTTAACAATTTCAGCAATGCGTGCCCCTTCCTCATCACCATACATTTGACAAAGAACTATTTCACAATAGTCCAATTTGTTCCTTGGGTCACAAGCACTAGCAATGAAAACCAACATATTGAACTTTTCCATATTTACCCAATATTTTTCAAACTTCTTCAACATTGAGGATGACATATCTCTCATTTCAGCATCGGGGCTCTTCAAACTCTCTTTCAAGAGTGCATATATAGAACTAATGTCATCCAAATAAGAATCGGAAGTAGTATACTTTGTACCCAAAATTCCTACAGTAAGCACATAGAAATGTTTAAGAAAAACAACAAGTCGACGAACATTATCCCAATCCCAAAGTTGTGGAACAACCACTTCTTTTACAAAATTGTCATCTTCTTGCTCCAAGTATCTAAAAGCTCTCTCATACTCCAAAGCCACACTTAGCATCAAATAAGTAGAGTTCCATCTAGTAGCAACATCTAAGCATAGGATTTAGAGCTTTCACAATTCTCCAATTTCGCATAACCATAGAACTTCCTTAGCCTAGCCGGTGATTGCCTAACATATTTCACCGATGCTCTAACACTTTCAACAGAATTACCAAGTTCTTTTACCCCATCTTGAACAATTAGATTGATAATATGAGCCACACACCTAACATGCATCCATTTTCCTTGTAAAATACAAGACCCTCCCTAATTAACACACTTCTTTTTCAAGTAGTCAAGAGCAACATCATTAGAACTTGCATTATCAACTGTAACATACAAATAGTATGCAAACCCCAATCAACCAAGCACTTTTCTACAGATTTCCCAATATCACGACCCTTATGACTATCAACCGGACAAAAGTTCAATATAACCTTTCTCAAATTCCAATCATTGTCTATGAAATGACCAGTGAGACACATATAATTAATTCGTTGTACTGGTGTCCAAGTATCTGTAGTAAGACACATTCTAGGGGCTATTTTTCTCAGCTGGGATTTATGATTGGATTTTGCTTCAACATACAACTGATAACAATCCCTAGTCAATGTTCTTCTAGTTGGAATCACAAAGGCAGGCTGAATAATTCTTATGAAACGTTTAAACCCTTCATGTTCAACAAACTTTAATGGGAGTTCATCCATAATAATCATTTGAGCTAAACCCAACCTACCATCTTTTTGATCAAATTTCCAAGCCACCAAGCTAACGTTTTCCTCACCGCTAGTCCCATTTAAAGATGTATTGTAGGTCAATTGGGATTGGGTTGATGGCTTATTATCAGGGTTCATTGCACATGTGCCAATATGATTTTTCATATTAGTGGTCCCACTAGTTTTACTATTAGAAGCATAATCTCTACCACAATGCTTGCATCTACTTCTTGAACCACCTTTATCATCAGTGAATTCGAGATCTCAAACAACTGACCTTTTTTTTTAACGTCTTTCATTTTCGGATCACTTCATGCACACCCTTTACCCCTACAGCTCCATTAGATCCTTGTGAACCCTCACTAGAGAAAGTTGAATTAATGTTGCTCTCATTTTCTTCAACCTCTTCAGACATTTTTGCTGTTTTTCATTCTGCAAAATAAAACAAAATTTTAAATATTCATTTAGGATGAAATATGTAGCGTCCAACATATTACTGAGCAAGATGTACATCCCCTGTTAACCCAAGCGCACTGCATGTATTGATACAGTTTGACTATAAGCTAATTAATGTAAACAAAAACACGAGTCCAAAATGATACCACAAAAGACAAAATGCTACCACTGATAAGTTCCCAGTCTCAAGAATGACTAGGATCTGTATACTCACGCAGATTTTACTACGTACAACACAAAAATTAGCATACCTTCCCAAAAGACCAGCTGTGGGTTGTCTCCCTTTTCCACAAATACTTCACAATATCACCTGAAAATAGAAATTCTTATAACTTCTTCATTCTGAACCAAAAAGAGGCTGTAGAATTCTAGAGCTCTCGTAGATTTTCAAGATGTTAAAAGGGAATTAGCATGCTATATCCCGTATTATTATAATCAACACAACCAAGAGTTATCCATCGTGGTACAAGCAAAAAGCATATAACAAAAAATGAGCAACAACCCGAAGGATTGCCAAACATTTGGTCATGTGTAAAGTAGGAAAGATTGCTAAATCCAAATTTATCAATGAGTTGCAACAACTTTTACAGGAAAAAAAATGGTTGGAGATGATGGCCAAACTTCCTCACCATTTTACTTATTTGGTGTATGCAGGTACTGCATAATATCAGCTATTTATTATATCTGCAATATACAAAACCATAACAAAAGTAGGAACAAAGATTGGTAACTGAAGTTCAATTTTCCACACTTGGGAACAATCATCGCACATGGTTTCATCCCATAAAAATAGCAAACTGATGACTCTATTGGCAGCAGTAGATGCAGAACTGAAGTCCAGAGCATAAAAGATAATAACGAACATGACTAGTTTATATTGTACTCATTTCATTCCACATGAAGAGTCCTATTTTGTAAAGAAAATGCCCATATAATCGAAAGTATGATATTATTCATCATTTAATGTTACGTGATTGTTAAATTGGACCATACATTTATTGGAGCAAAAAATTTCAAAATGTAAGCAACAGTTAGACTGGTTTAGATTGAGTCGTACATTTACTTCAATGACTAAACCTATGAGGTTGAATATTTGAGAGACAAGATATTTTATCAGGAACTGAGTAGTACTAAAAACAAACAGTAAGTCAGATATTTCATGACAATGGAAATATAAACAGAAGTGTTTTACTTACCGCTTTCATACAATTGAATCCCAGTATTTGGATCAATAAGGAAGGGAAACCTGCAGAAGAAAATAAACTGTCATTCTTGCATAATGAATAAGATGCTTTACATGATAATAGTAGCCACCCTTAAATAAGCAGAATCTCAGCAAACTGTGTAGAAAAAACTTGATTTTGCTTTAGTACAAACTATATATTTCATCAAAAACTTGATCTTAACATTATTTTGGCAAACAAAAAGAACCACTAAGTTTGCAGTAATAAGGTGTTCAAACATAACTAGAAATATGCATGTTTTGATGTTATTCTTTTAAGGCTCTGAAAGCAATGCACATCAACTATTAATCAACAAACACATACGATGGTAAGTAGGGATGGTGCGAAGGGATGATGCCAATGCCTTCACAATTGACGATCCAGTGATCTCCTACAAATATCAACGAAGTTTAGTGTCCTCCTAAAACTAAAATTATCAACTGAATCCCATGGAAATCTGTTCAGAAATCAAAGAGTAAAAAAAACTACCTTGGTTGATATCTTTGATTGATCCTCGTCGTTGCGGCCACTGCAAGGCTATGGCACCGGAGTACGAGGTTGTGGCGACAGAGATAAGGACGGGGAGTCGGGATCGAAAAAAGAAGGGCTAGGGTTTTTGGATTTCGCCTTTCGCGATGAAGAATAGAAGAAGATAACAGATAAGGGTTCCTCACTTAGTTACTTCCTTCCGTTTTGACTTCTCGTTTCAACCTTTTGTTTTAAATTTTGTTGTAATTTTTTTTAATTTGGGCCATAATGAATCTATGTTTGGGCCATGAATATATACATATTAGTTTATGAGTTTGTAAGTTTGGGCCATGATATATATGATATATTAGAATTATATTAGTTAGTAATTTAGTATATATATATTTAATTAATTTTTTAATTATAATTCGGTTTTCGGGTCAGTTTTCGGGTTGAGTTTCCATATCCGAAACCAAACCAAAAACCATATTTAGAATTCGGTTTATTCAATTTGGTTATCCAAAAATCGTATTTTAAATTCGGTTCGGGTTATTCAAATTCGGATAATTCGGTTTTCGATTCGGTTTTTGATTTTTGGTTTTTTTGCCCACCCTTACACACAAGGCCCGAAGGACTATCACTTCGACAGAGCAACAAATGGAAACTTCAAGAAAGACAGGAAGATGACTCAAGTTTAGAATATGGAGAGACTTGGGAAAATGGTGTCTATTTTCTGACTGACTTAGAGGCTCTATTTATACTGCTCTAAGAGACCCTAATCATGGAAATATGATTCTGATTTTCTGTAATTAGAGAAGCATATTCTCCAATCACCAACTCACCAAATCCGAGACATTCCATGAATACTCGAATCAAATCTGCTGGAAAAAGAAGAAATATTTGCACAAATATTCTTCATCGTATTAAACATGGTAAACCGCATATTTGTTTAAGACAAGATATCTCACAAAATATGGAAGTATTTTGTTCTTATCTCTTAAGAATTACACACAAGCAATTCCATATATACTATGCGGTTGGGCCTTTCAGAGACTTCCATGCGGTCCATACGCATTTTGGACAGTCCAGAGAAAAATTAATTTGGGCCAATTTCCCCCTAATTGTTCTCTTTCAAGAGTGACATTTCAAATATCCATATCTCATTCACCCTTGATCCGTTTTGAGAGTTTAAATAGTCAATTTTATAGTACTCGCGGAGGAGAACTCAAAAATGACATCAACCGACCCAAAATCCGTTCGGGTCCCACTCAAAATGATGCCCAAAAGTTGACGAATTTCAACCTTTTAACCATCATTTTCCAACAGAATGTTATTATGAAGAGTTTGATATCTTAAAGTTTGCTACAATGTCTAAAGTAACTTGATATATACAAGGCGTGAAGTAATGTGTGCATACATTCATCAATGTCTAGATTACTGGTTAGAATATCTAAACTAAGCCCTCAAATGTACGAACAAACAACGTAAACAACTGATGTAATGAATTTGTATACATTACTGGTTGTATTTAATAATTGAGATATTTGCAGGAATCGATTTTGACCCCACTTTGATCGACTTATCGAAAGTAAATGTCACAGACTGCTTTAAAGGTTTGAGAGCAAAAAACTATTGAAATTTCATGATTTGTACTGAAAACAGCCAAATGCATTGGAATTTGGGGTGTAATTGTCAACACAACAAGGTAAAAAAAGACTAAATCATGAAAGGAAAGGAATAAGAAAGAGAATTGAAGCATTGAAGCAAAGGAAGAAACCAAAGATAAAAGAGTTTGGTATAAAGACACCAAAACAGCAAGCGAAGTAGAGCTATAGGTTTCAATTTTATAGTGTAACAGTATAGAATTACAATCATGTATTAAAATTAGAGCATTATTTTATAGACATTATGTGAGCAGTAAAATTAATACTTTAAATTGCTTGTCTAATGCTCCAAAAATCTAAAGTAAAGTGAAAACCAACAATAGTTGAAGTTTAGATCAGTAAAATAATGTTCAAATCAGCACTCCAACCAACAATATGCTTAACCTATTGGTTCTAATAAGTAAACTAAAGACATACATACATGAACCAAACTTACAATAGAAATTTAAAATATAAAGAACATAAACTAAACCAACTCAAATGGTATTGCTTTGACAAAAATTATTAAACTTGTAATATCCAAACTAAACATTTGAGTAATTGAACAAAAAAGTTAAACCATCAAACTAATCATGTCCATAACTTGTAACATAAAAATAACAATTCGTAATCCAACACTAATATGCAAATTCAAATAAGTAAACTCCAACCAATAATATACGTAAACTAATGTTTCTAACAAGTGAACATAAAGGAAAATATACATGAACTACCATACTATAAGAAAATTAAATTTGAAAAACTCAAACTAAACAACCCCCAAAAGGCATTGATCTGACAAAACTATTGAACTTGTAATATCCAAACTAAACCATCAAACTAACACACTTGTTTCTTTTTCTTATCCAACTGACAAAGTCTCTTGATCCTTTTTCTCATCTGAAAGTTTGTGGATTCAATTCCTTCTACATTAATGTTGATTTGGATATTGAACGCAAGTGCATGTCAGTGTTTGAATATGTTTATCCAGAGAACAACAGAATCTGTAGCAACAACACACAAATTTTGCATGAGATGGTATAAATGCATCATATACCAATCTTTTAAACACAGAGATAAATTGGTTGCAAGGAAAAACTAACACATAATATAGGAAACTATGTGCCAACATTGACACCAAATGACCATAATCCTTCATCTGAAAATGTTGTACAATATAGTCACGAACTATTTATGGTCAAAACACTCCTAAATTGGCAACTTGGTGTTGTGGCCTCTTCATCAGCAAACTATTGGCACATTCGTCAATAGTTTAATTCTATTTTTAAAACTAAGCTAATGATACAAAACGAAGAACAGAAAATATGCTAAAAGTTACCTATTTCGATTTCTGTTTAAAAAACATATACTAATAAACTAAACAGTCGGACTAACAACATACACATAAGAAAAAAGTACAATCATAACATCTAACAGGAATCCTTTTAAAATGTTGAAACATTGAGATCATTAATCACGATAACTCAACAACAACTATGTAATATAACAAAGAAACACATGAAAAATCAAAGATTATAATACAAAAAATTGAACAAACTATGCCAAAATTACTGGTTTAAATTACACTGTCCTCAACAACATCATCATCTTTATAAATTTCTGTTTTAAAAGAAATAAACTAATTCAAAAAATAAACGAACTAACAATATAAATACAAGAAGAAATTATAATCATAAAATCTAACCAGAATCTTTTTCACTTGTTGAAACATGGATCATTCATCAGAGACATAACAATAACTATATATATAACAAATAAACAAGTGAAACGCTTAAAGTGATAATACAAAAAGATGAACAAATTATACTAAAAATTACCAGTTTAAATTACACCGTCCTGAGCGCGCAACAACATCATCCTTATCAGTTTATTTTTATAAAAAGGTAAACTAACGAATTAAATAGTCAAACTAATAGTATAAACAAAAGAATAAATTATAATCATTAAATCTAACTAGATTCGTTTTAAAATGTAAAACTTCTGTGCGTAGGTACTGCCGGATTGTAGATGTTGAATGAAGAAGCCGTATGTGGAGTTTGCGTTCTTGCATTAGGTAGGCATGAAGTCAGAGCTGTGCACGAGTTGGTTCCATTCCTTGGAAACCGCCTTGCATGAATCCAATGATTTCAAAGAGGTTCTTGATAAAATTTCAAAAAATATGGCATCCATAGGCAAATCCATTCCATGAAAAGAAAAACAGAGACTTCTGCTTTGTATCCGATTCCACCCTACTTATACATCAGGAAATCTACCTATGCAAAAAAGTAAATCAGAAGAGTACCTTTCACAACGCTCAAATTAACTAACGATGAAGTATCAACACCTTCATTCATAATCAATTCATCATTATCCACTCTAGTTTCCTTTGATGGCTTCAATTTTGCCAAAATGACAAAATATATGCAAAATAACAAAAAAAAAGTCACAAACGCACAATAAATTGCCGTAATTATAGAGAAACCCGCCGGAATAACAGAGAAAACCATCAGAAACTTTGAAAGAGCATAAAACCCAAAAAATCAACCACAAAATCGAATGAAATAAGCAAAGCACACCCTTGTGATGCAAGGTTATCAAATGCGATCCATTGTAGCCGATGGATTCGTGATTTTGTACTGATTTCAGACGCCTTTGAATCGAAAATTTAGGATGTTGTTTGAGAGGGTTTTCGAGGTTTCAGAAATTAGGGAAAACGGAAGAGAGAGAGAGAAAAAATCTAATTAATACCTAAAATACATCTCTTACATACTATTGTTTTTAGGCAAAGTCTTGGAAAAAATAGTCTTTCCATAGACATGAAAAGATGGGATTTAATTAGAATAGTAAAAGGTAAAAGGTCTTAGTTGCAATTTTAAAATTTTAGTATGCAACATGTAGTAGTTATAAAATTTATAACCCGGTTCATGCAACCCAAAAATTTTATTTTCATTTCTTCTAATTTACACTTTAAATCTTGGTCTTTCCATGACTTTTGGGAAAACCATCTTTCAAGAGACGGACTCTTATTTTTAAGTCACTAAAACTATTAAAAAAACTTAGAGACCCTTGGCCTCACCATAAGCTTGGGTGAGACGGTCTCACCCATTTGAATTGATATTAATTTTTATTTTTTCCACTTGTAATAGAAAATAACAAATTATTTTAGAAGGTTATATTTTATAATCTATAATATATGCATTATTACTTTCTATTTTATTAAATATAAACGAATATATTTAGTACTTAACATATTGATTTACCATTATTATTAACATAAATTATACAATTATTTTATAACCAATAAATTCATAGTTATTTTTTAGAATTCGGAAGAAATCGAATTTTAATGTTTTAAATAGAATAATATTTATAACTTTTGGAGTATAAGTTTATATATATATATATATATATATATATATATTACCACGTAGTTTGTAAATATTTATAATTCTCTTTAAATTATTAAGTTTTATTTTAAATATAAAATAATCAAAGTTTAATTGTAGGTGGGTTACTTTTAGATCGTGTACAAAACTACACGAACACCAAAGTATATAATGCAAAATAATAAAAATTAAATTGCACATTTTTTTTTGGTTGATTTTACAAATCGTGGCCTTCAATATCACTGTCAGAGAGTAGAAGCTCATTTCAATAGGGTACTAATATTTAAAACCACATAATATCGATGCTCACCTCCTATTCCGGTATTGAACGTTCTTTTTAATGCTAAGAGTTGGTAATGTGGCAATGAAAGTTCACTCTAACCAAATGCGATGCTCTAAAGGATAATTGTGTTCTAGGGGCGCTGCTCGTTTGGTAATTGTGCACACAAGAAATTGTTTGTTCGTCGGGTGTTCTTGATGCGCACATGGTCTGGAGTAGGGTTAGGTTTCAGTGTAGAATTTTAGTTTTTAAAGTGTATTTGTGTCTTTTAATTTGTTAAATATTTTCTAAAATAGAAAGTGTGCAGATTTGATTGGACAAGCTAAAATGAAAAGTGTGCATAAATGGTTGGGATAGTGGGAGTAGCACAATATCTGAATTCATATTCTATAATATATATTAAAAGAGGTCATTCTTGCCATATGACATTCACACATAATTCTTGGCACATGACATTCACTCATATTTCACGTCACTTTTTAAAAATTAATTGAATTTTTTTTTTCAAAAGTCAATTTCCCTATTTACAATGCAACGTCATCAATTACATCCCAATTTTAAAGATCCTCAATACTCTCAATTGATCATTTTCCAAACTTTCTATAAAAAAAAATCCAAAATTTTAATAAGAATTTTTCTAACGACTGCCCACGAATGCCATATACGCTCATTAACAAGAATAGATTCCATGTGTAGTGGTGATGTTTTTAATGAGATTTTATTAACTACCACCTAGATAATATACAATGCAACATTGTCCTTTATTAATATAGTTCCTTCATTAATTAGTATTTTACGTGTTTTCAATGTTCCTCCAAATAATTAAGTTACAGTTTTCCTTCAAATTGAGTTTTTTTTTCTGACTAACACATAATACGGACTATGCCAAATCTAAAATAATATCTCTAATACAAATATATTTTTAATATTTTAATTCATATATTATATACACATTATATACAATTATATTTTTTTAAACATTCATTTATGTAAAATTGTTATAATTACTAGGTTAATTTTTTATACAATTTACCAAAACATGTGCAATTAAAAAATTTACGTTTCAAAACAAATTTCTCAACATTACATTTGTTGAAATACGTTCACTGAATTCATATCTTAATTTTTACGTTTGGTAACTATTATTAAGCAACAATGTCTTAGCATTAGAAATAACAAAGTTTGAGATAAGTATTTTGGAGATGCCAATCAATCTCTCAGAACGGAAGCTAGTGATTCAATTGTTGAAATTTGAATCCATTATTCCATATTTTAGGGATTTCATATTTGCATGTTTTATTATCTCTTGTGGTGCGACATTCTTCTATATTAGTAGTTGTCATATGTCAAAATTATGATATCGATTAGATAAGTATAATATTGATAAGTTTGTTTTCCAATGTAAACATTTGAATTGCATATGTTTGGGTGATTTGTATAAATATATTACCTTGTATTTTTAATTATTTTTACAATTTTTCATTATTAAAAAAATGTAATTGTATATAAATAATATATGAACTAAAATACTTAATTTATGTTTACATTGGAGATATTAATTTGTATTAGGCCTTAGTCAGTAATAGTATTACATGTCAATCTAAAAAGAACCACTCAAATTGGAGGAAAACTATAAACTAATTATTGGATGGAAATTGAAAATATGTAAAATACTAATTAATGAAGGAACCATATTTAGTAAAGGGCAATGTTGTTTTGTATATTATCTTGGTGATAGTTAATATTATTTCATCAATAACTCCACAACTACACAACTTTTCATGGAATATATTCTTGTTAGACACTCGTTAGAAAAACCCTTTTAATAATAGTCAATCAAACGTAACTAAAGTAACCAAACTTTCTTCTTTGCCTTGGTTGTCCTTAGTACAAATGATCCGATTACCCAGCTCCCCCGACTTTCCATTTCTAACAATGGAATCAGGAAATTGGGCACCAGACTTTGTAACATCATCTATATAATTAAGCCTGCTATTTATTACGTGAAAAACTCCTGTGAGACCGGAAATGGTGAGACCAGGGATTAGGCTGCAATAAATAGGAAGAGAGCTAAAAATAGGGACCATGATGCAAAATAGGAAAATGGACTGAAAAAATGGGTAAAAAATAGGTTACATTTACAAAAATGAGTCAAACCCAAATTTCTCTCTCCTCCCAAAATAACTACCATATTCTCTTTTCTCCCAAAAATCAAGGAATTTGTTCACTCAAACTCAATCCGAATTCAAGCTGCTAAACACTGGATTCAAGCGCAGAAATCACCGATCAAATCTCCGGTTGAAGCTCGCGATCTGCAATTTTGCAATCTCCAGCTGAAGCTCGTGATCTCCGAAATTAGATTTGTAATTTTGCAACGGAATTACGTCGTTCACTTTGGATTTGCGCCGGAATCGGATTCAGAGACTAAACTTTGCGATGGAAACATCAAAGAAAGCTTCTGCACCTGCGAAGGTAAGATCTACGATCTAAGATCTTAGTTTTACATTTTGAAATCTTAGTTTTAACGGTTGAAATCTACAATTTAAGGTGTTGTTGTTATAAAATATGGAAGACGAAGCAATTGAAGGCAATGAAATTGTTTTGTATGAAGGAGAAAGCAACGATTATGTTTAATCTGATAATTCAACAAGTTTACATCTATGTTTGGTTTTGATTTTGCATATACAGTCAAACACATAAGTAATTGCATGAACACATGAAGTAACGTTCTTATACTGTGAATTTTATTTTTTCCAGACCTGGAATTTAGCTATATGCATGTTTTGAAGAAAATTTTAGTGTTTTATAATTTTCTGAAACATATTAGGTAATATGATGAACACTGAATGTAACTGCATGAACGCATGAAGTAACGCGATGATATTCTGATGGACAATTCCCCAAGGTCTGAAATTTGGTTATATGCAGTATGTTGATAAAATGTAGGTGTTAAATTATTTTTTGAAACATAGGAGGTAATATGATGAACACTTGATGTAACTGCATGAACACATGAATTAACGGGATGATATTCTGATAGACAATTCCCCAATGTCTGAAATTCGGTTATATGCAATTTGTTGATAAAATGTTGGTATTTTATAATTTTTTGAAACATATGAGGTAATATGATGAACACAAGATGTAACTGCATGAACTTATGGAGTAAAAAAATTGAACCTTGTAAGATGATTCGTCAAGAATTCAATCACATAAATTTTGTTAAGAATATTTTTATGTTTTCAAATTTACTTTATCACAAAAGGTTATATGTTAAATATACGATGTAACTCAATAAATATATAATCTATTTTGCTTAATGTAAAAAAATTAATTAGTAGGATTTGTTATCAAAATATTTTGTTATTGTACTTCTCTGTACAAATTTACAGTGACTAAACAACTGTTTATGGAGGCCAAACAAAATTTTAAGATACACGAACAAATTAATACAATAGTTGGTGTAATTATTTACTAAAAATGATACAATTTTGCAGGACTAGATTCTTTCACCAATTTAAGCGACCTATCAAAAGTTGATATCACAGATTGCTTCAAAGGTTTGAGAGAAAAAACACTATCAGAGTTTCATGATTTATACAGAAAACAGTCAAACGCATTGGGATTTGGGGTGCGATGTTCAACACAAAGAGGTAAAAAAGATGGAACCATCCTAGAGAAGTATTTTGTCTGCTCAAATCAGAGAAACACAAAAGTGAAGAATGAAACACCCGACACACCTTCCGACAACAATATTATTGAAGAGGGCTCTGAGAAGAAAAGAAGAAAAACAAGGGAAAAATGTGGTTACGAGAACAAGATGTAAATCTGGAATTTGGGTTAAATTTATCGATGGAGCGTATGAAGTTTTGCATCACGTGACATCTCACAATCATCCTTTCACTCGAGTTGAATGACAGTATTTGCAGAGAAGTGAAAGGATAATTACCGAAGAAAAAGGGAAAGCTATAGAAGGAATGGATAGCACAGGATTAAAACTTAGCTATGGATTCAAGTTTATGGCTTTTGAAGCTGGTGGTATTCAGAATCTAGGACACACGATTAAGGATGATCTAAACTACATGAACATGTTGCGTATGAAGGAGATTGAAGGAGGCGATACTCAACAAGTAATTGAAAGACTCTCACAGAAGAGTACCGAAGAGGAAGATTTTTTCTTTAGAGGAAAATTGGATGATAATGGTAGACTAACACATTGTTTTGGAGGGGCTCAATGACGAAGGAAGACTACTCCCTGTACGACGATCTAATGGTATTTGACATAGCATACATGTATGGTTTAGATTTGGTAAAATACATTTAAACGCATGAAGTAAAGGCATGAACACATAAAGTAGTATGTTATACACACGATGTAACTTCATGAAAAATTGAAGTAAAATATATTACATTTTTTTGGAGAAAATTTGTCTATTTTAAAATTTGCTAAAACGTATAATGTAACTTATTAAACACATGATGTAATAGCATGAAGACATGAATAAAAGTGATATAATTCTGATTGATAATTCACCAAGATCTAAAATTGACCTATATCTATTTTGTTGAGAAAATTTAGGTATATTTTTTAAATATACTAAGTAACATATTAATTAAATGGTGTAACTGCATTAACACATGAAGTAACGTGATCTAACTTTGTTAAATGATTCATCAAAATACAAGATCAACAAATACAACCTGATTTGTGCTCCAATAGTCGGAATGAACAATCACAACAATATAGTTATGTCTGGATGTGCTTTCATTGCCGACGAGAAAGCTTAAAATTTTGAATGGCTTCTTGATGTTTTCATAAAATCAATGGGTGGTAAAGAGCCAATAACAATATTTACTGACCAAGATCCATCCATGGCCAAAGCAATCGAAAAAGTGACCATTCTTAAAATTGATTGATCTGGACTACTTTGGGTTGATATGCTTTTGTACTTACCTTTAGTGTTTAGTTCATTAGTTCTTGTCTTTGTTCAGAACATATAATACATAATTTCAGTAATCTTTCTAAGAAAACCCGATTATTGGAAAAAAATATGAACAATTGCATTCCATGGTTATGTCTTTAGTTCGTGTTTAATCTGGTTTAGATCATATGATTATATATGCACTTGTTCTAAATAAAATTATTCATGAAATTTTATAGGTTTTCACAAACACCAGACATAGGTTGTGCCTATAGCACATTTCACAGAATGCCATCAGTCATTTTGGTGAATTAAAAAAGGATGGAAGCCTTTAAGCATTGTTTGAAATACTATAAAAAAGAAGATGAATTTGAAATGACATGGAACAATGTGATCAATAACTTTCAGCTTGAAGACAATGAATGATTTAAGAGGCTTTACTCTATTAGAGGTAAGTGGTGCCATGCAATGAGCAAAGAATTTTTCTCTGCAGGAACACTTTCACCACAACAAGGTGAGAGCACAAACAAAGCTTTGTCATTCAAAGCTAGCAAAATAACCACACTCAACAGGTTCTTAACCATCTTCAATGAGATTATTGATCGCTGGAGAGCAAAGGAAAAGGCAAAGGAAAATCAATGCTTAAAATCAGTGCCAAAGTCAGCTATACATGGATCAAAACTACTCAAACATGCAACTCAAGAGCACACGTTGTCAATGTACTATAAATTTGAGAAGGAATACAAGATTGCACAAGCAACAAAAGCATCTAGAGTTTTCGCCCTAGGATTGGCAACAAAGTATGAAGTAAGTCCAAAAGAAGATGATACAAAAGTTGAAATTGTTACCTTCACACAGCAAAGTGGAATGGTGGAAGTAAACTGCTCTTGCAAAACTTTTGAAGAAACATGTATATACTGACGAAATGGAATATACATAATACCTCTTATGTTAATATCTTTAGTTCTTCTGTTTGGATCATTACCTCTTGGTTCACACATTTATCTTTTTGTAAGCAGGTTTCATAGCAAGTTTATGATAATACATGTTATATATATGTCATTAGTTCTTCATTCGCATATTTAACTTTAAAATGCAGGACATTGTTTGCTATAGAGCTTTAGTTCGGATGTTTATCTTATCAACTTGTAGATATGCATGGTTATCTTTTTATTCAAGGAATGTTCTGCTTTCATTGTAACTGAATATTGCACATTAACTCAATCAGTGAGATACCATTATAATGCATTTTGAAGCAATGGACAAAGCTTGCTAAAATGTAAGTACGAGACAAGCTGAAAGGAGCATAAGAAAATCAAGAAGTGAACAAAAACAAAGACAAAGTTCCACGGCGACACCAAATGGAAAGAAACTACCACAATCTGGTCTTAAAATGTGAAGGTTACATAGAAACCTGGAAAATTCTTGAAGAAAGCTTCAAAAGTGACAATGAAAAGGTAGAGGAAAGTTTTGTCTCAAACAGTACAAAGGAACATGAAAATTCAAGCAGCATAGCAGAATCTTCTATCACTAAACCGCCAACAATCCAAGATCCATCTCCCACAAAGACATAAGGAATAAGCAAGAAAGAATGGAAGCATAGAAAGAAACCAAAAACAAAGGAGTTTGGTACCAAGACACCAAAGCAACAAGTCTAGACCTATGAGATTCAATTTGGCATTGTATTTATAATAATATTCCGTACAATTATCTTAAATTTGAAACAAATCATTTAAATTAACCTTCAAATGCTTTAAACACCCGAACTAACGAGTGTAGTTTAATTAAATAAAAATATATTCAACCAAACAAACTGTGTTTGAAACTAATGACCCTAACAAATGAGCTAAATGGAAATGTCCGTGAACTAATGTTAGAAAATGTATATGAAAATATGAGGGTCGAAACGTAAACTGCAATACATGGTTAGATAATATCTAATTTTTAAACCAAACTAAATACCTAAATAACCAAAAAAAATACCTAAAGGACACATGACTTTGAACATCCAAAATATCATTACCAGAAAAACTGTTAAACTATTATAGAAAACTAAAGAGATAAACAATGCAACTAAAGAGATAAACTTCATATCAAAACTGATATTGGAATCATCTTTAAAAAATTACAAGTTTCAATCCAGTAAGTACAAAACAAATCTAAGTACCTAGCAAATAGACCATTCAGAATCATCCATCACTTAAATTCAACAAATTCAAATCATTCTATAACAAATTCATATCACATCATTCAAATAAAATTATTCAAATAACACCTTAAACTTCTTTGTGTGTGGACGTTCCTTCTAGGCCATCCAATTCACTATCTTCAAACAAGTTAAAAGTCGGAAGAGGCTGGTTTTGAGGCTGGTTTTGAGGCTAGTATTGTGTCCTTCTTCTCCATTGGTTGCCAGCTTCATCAACCATAGCCATTAACTTGTCATTCCAATCCAATGGTGATTCTTAAATTGGTGGCAATTCATCTTGCTAAATGTGAGGTTTGCACTAGTCCCAACAATTGGTGGCAAATCTCGCGATGCTTTATCCACAATATCACTCTTCACCATCTCCAACCTTTGATACATATCAGCGGTAACTTCATGATCATGAGGGCCTTATCATAAGCCTACACGGGAAAAATATCAATAAATCTATACTAAAACCTGAACAAACATATTAAATGCCCAATGAAAGAATAATCAACTAACCATAAACAGTTCATATATAAACTAAACTAAACTATTAAACACCTAAAAATAAAGATTAATCACATGAACTAACTATACTAAAAGTCATAAATATAAAATAGTGAAACTAAAAACCAAAACTAGCACATAAAAATTTAAACTAAATACTGAAACACATAAGAAATTATGTTAACCACCAGAACTAACACATCAAATACATTAGGTAAAATTTTAAATACTTACATTCTTAGCAAGACCTTTAATCCTGGAGTTGGTCATAATTTCGTGTGGGATTTTGAACGTCACGTGATCATCTTCAGGGACATTATCAACTGCAATATCAGGCTGAGCTCCAACATCACTCTTATCCCTATGACCCTCTTTCACTTTTCGGCATAGCTTATTGGATAGCCCTTCACCATGATTGACCTTTCATAACCTCCTCCGATTTCCAACACCCTCACTCTCTCTCTCAACTTCACATTAGTCCAATGTTGGACTAGAGGAAGGGATGTTGGTTCCAACACACCACATACATGAAATCTATGCAAATATTGAATAAAAAGGATAAGGACACAAGCACTACAGGTTTGGTATTCTTCATTGCTCTTATACATCCTTATCATTAAAGCCATTTGATCTAACACAAAACTACACTAGTTGAGATTCTTAATCTCGTCAACATTTTCAACAGCTTCAAAAAATTTCATATCTACCTTCCTAGTAGACATAAGAGCTAAAAAGTACGAAGAGCAATAAATAACAAAAAGTCTCTTAAACTCAGCCTCTCTCTCCTTAAGTTCATTTATCCTATTTAAAATCAAGTTATCATTTTTAGTCTCCCTACCAAACCTCGCCTTGTAACTATCCCTCGATTCTATCCCAAAATTTCTCTTCTGCTCTACTTTCCTACCAGGATTTTGAGGCAAGCACAGAACATCATATACATTGTCAGCAGTAACAAAGTACCTAACAACCCCAACCCGCTGAACACTTGTAGAAGGGTTAAAATTACTGACCAACCAAGGCACAATACCCGAGGGAAGTGCAATCTCCAATCTTAGTTTTAAAATGCTCCTGAAACCAATATCTTCAACATCAGCCTTTTGCTGATGACTGGGAGTAGTGCAGAGATATGTGACTTTTACATGCTGGCTTCCAGGCATAAACTTCTTAAAACTCCTGGAAAAAACATAATATAGTAAGTTAGTGAACATAAAAATTATGCACACAAATACCCAAATTAAGAAATAAAAAACATCAAGTAAACATACGATAACTTAAAACAGAAAGTTTAATTATTCCACAGTCAAATCAATGTAAAGTAAAAAAGCAACTTATTGTATAATAAACCTAAATAGTTAAACACATAAATAAAATGAAAAAGTACATAAACTATTTATACTAAAACTCTACACATCAACAATTAAAATTATTTTGAAACAAAACACTGAAACACCAAAGGTAAAGGACAACATACCTAAACTAATAAATTCTAAATCATTCAAGTAATTATGGAAAAAATTCTAAAACTGAAAAATGCAAAATATATGTCTACACACATAAAGTAAAATTATAAAGTAATAAAGTAATAAAACATACCTAGAACCATTAGGAAGCTCAATTTCACAAACTTGTTTAATTTGGTGTGTCACTTTGGTGTCATCATTAGTGTTCCCTGCTAAACGATGAGCAGGAACATTTCTCTTCAACGCAGGTCCAAAAACTCCCTCTCGCTTGCGCTTTCTCACAATAGAAGATTTCTTCGACGACCCACTCCCATCTCCCGCTTGCGCTTTCTCACAATAGAAGATTTCTTCGACGACCCACTCCCATCTCCACCAACATTCTCATTACTATTCCCATATGGCTTCTTGGCAGTAGGCTTGTTCGCTTCAAACACCTTCACTGCAGGCTCCTTCGCAGTCGACTTCTTCGACGCGAGCTTCTTCGCTACGGGCTTCACAGCAGGCTCCTTTGCAGCTGCCTTCTTCACAATCGCCTCATTTCCTTTCCATTCACAAACCTTTTCTTTGCCCTTTTCATTTGCATCCACCAGTGGTGGAAATAGATCAATAAAATCATCACAATCCTCATCAACATGCTTTCGACCATCTTTCATCTTCTTCCTAACCCCTTTCTTTGTACAAACATTCTGAACTACACACACAAATAGATAAAAAAAATACTAAATCAAAAACACAAATTAGATGTAAAGAAATTGATGAAATACTAGCAACGGTTTTAGATCTCAACCCTTCAGTAATAACTTGTATCCCAGCACTTATGAGACTCTTAGCAACAAAAGTAGAGCCTACACATTTTTAAAAATTAACAAATACTAAATAAACATAAATTACTCATGTATACACAAAAACTAATATGTTAATAAGTACCATCAGCAGTAGCCTTTGTTTCATTATGTGTTGGAGGAGACTCATCAACATTTCTTTCAATAGAAACATTTCCAGGCTCTGATGCAAATACAAAGACTAATGAGTTTAATAGCAAAACTAAACAACCATAAATATGAACTAATAATTCAAATACTAACCACTATGTTCAATGATTGCTGAAGCTGGAGGAGAAATAATCACAACCTTCTCCACAACTACATAATAAAAATAGTTGATGTAGATTATGAAATGCAATCTCCAATCTTAACTAATGAGTAAAATAACATAACTAACAATTTATAAATTTGAACTAATAACTCAAAAAATAGTTGAAACTACCATTACTAACCATGTTGTTCAATAATTGCTGAATGTGGAGGATTACTGATCATAGACGTCTCCACAACTACATCATAAAAGGAAATTCAAATAATAAGTTTCATACCCGAACTAACAAAATGAAAATAAACCATAAAGCAATAATCTAACCTGATTGTGTAAGATTTGTTGAAACTGGATTATTAACAGCAGTTTCAGCCTCATCAACAACTAAAAAATACAAACAAATAATGTAAATCACAAAACTAAAGCAATAAACAACAAAAGTAAAGAGTAATCTGGATATGTTAAATCATAAAACATTAATCTAACCTGATTGGGTAAGATTTGTTGAAGCTGGATCATTACTAACAGTAGTTTCAACCTCAGCAGCATCTACAAAATACAAACAAATAATTTAAATAACAAAACTAAATCAACAAAAAATAAAAGTAAAAAAAAGAGAAATCGGAATATATTTAATTTACCAGTCTTATCAGTGACATCACATCCATCTACAGTAACAAAGCAAAATGCGTGAATACCAAAGGTAACGCACTAAACAGTCAAAGTAAACAAAAAACCATAATATATTAAATTTATCAGTGTTATCTTGAACTCTAGATAAATCACATCCATCTACAACAGCAAAACAAAATACTTAAAAATCAAAGGTAAAGCACTAAATAGTAAAAGTAAAATAAAAAGAGACCATAATATATTAAATTTACCAGTGTTATGTTTAACCTCAGTCATATCACATACAGCTACAAATAAAAATCTAAATATTTAAATATCAAAAGTAAATCACTAAAGAGTGGAAGTAAAATTAAAAAATATAGAATTCCAACCAGTGGCAGGTGAACCAGCAACTCTATTTGGCTTATCCACACCAGATTTACTACCACTCTTGTGCAATCGCTTCACAATATCAACTAATAGATAAAGCAATCAATTAAAAACCAATTAAAGATTGGAATAAAATTCAATCATATTTAAATATTAGTAGTTTTCTGCTGATTTTTTTCCTTTGAATAATAGGAGGTTTAGAGCCTGAAAATTACACAATCAGCTAAAAGAAAAGCATAAAGATTAAAATAAAAAATTACAAACTAATATAATACATACCATCCTTAAATGGCAATCTGGACTGCAATCTACTTGATTCCTCAAGCTAATCAATTTATCTATATTAAAAAAGTAATCACATAAACACTTAAATTTAAAACTGAAAAACCTAAAGTAAACAAACCAATATAATTATGTATATACACATACAGAAAGGTAGTGCAAACAGAAAACACATTAACATGCCAACTTAACACATAAACAGCCTAACTAAAAGACAGTGCAAACAGAAAACACAAACTAAATAGATTCTAAACTAAACCACAACAAATCCACAACAAAACCTGAACTAAATACATAAACAGCCTAACATAACACACAAACAACCTAACTAAAAAACAATGCAAACATAAAATATGCAAACTAAACAGAGCCTAAACTAAATCACAACAAAGCCACAAAAAAACCTGAACTAAGCACATGAACATGCAAACTAAACACAATCACAACCTAACTAAAACACAATGCAAATAGAGAACATGAAACTAAAAATAGCATAAACTAAACCACAACAGAGGCACAACAAAGCCTGAACCAAACACATGAACAACATAAGACTAACTTATTTGTTATACACCATTTTATACAGAAACCGCAACATAAAACAAAGCAACATCTAAGGATTCAGAAAACAGAGCAACGACAACACAAAAATATAGCAACATCACTCAGAACGAACAACACATAAAATCAATAAACAATAAACACGGAAAAATAAAATAAACAGAACACAAAACCCAAACAATACAAAAAAAATAGAAAAAAAACCTTTATATTCAACTGCGGATGAGGTAGGAACTCCGTCATCAACCTCCAGGTCATCTTTACTGGCAATTAGTTCCTTCGATTTCATCATAACTACAAAATACCAAAATAAAAAATCAGAAACACACAATATGAGGCAAAAAAAATACATGCACGGCCAGATTTGCAAAGATAAACGCCGGAATCAAATAGAAAGCATCCGAAAACTAGAAGAAAACAAAAAACCCCAAACATGAAACAAAAAATGCAGCGAAATAAGAAAATCTTACTTCAATGTAGTCGAATTGAAGAGTGCGATGCAATGACGCTACAATTGCAAATTTAAACGGATTTTTGACAGTTGAATCAAAGAAATAGCTAGCGATTTTCAGAGGAGTGAGAGAAAGGGTTTTTTAGAGGTTTGAGATGGTTTTGATTGGGGAGAAGAACTGCCCGAACAATAAATTGAAATATGAGAAAATGCCTAAAACATATATATTATATAGTATTGCTCCTAGGCCACTGGCCCCTAGAAATATTTAATTTATGGAGAGACCCCTGGTCTCACTATAAGCTTGGGTGAGACAGTCACATCCAAGCCTTTGTAATTTATTATAAACAGATGATACTGCTACTTGCCATAATATGATCCATTTGAAAAATATTAGTTGAAAATGTATATCTTTGAAAGTTAATCCCCAATTTTAATGCAGATCTATTCTCCTATGATTTTCAATGAAATGATAATTTTATTCTTCAAAAAAATAATTAATGACTAATTAATCCTACCCTATTTATGAGGATGCACATTCTTGTGATTGTTTTAAATTCTCTAAAATTACTATGTTAGCATATAGAATAATAGATGGTGGAATTTTTTAAAATTTATATAAGTGTTTCTAATATATTTGAATTTTGAGAATAAATTAGTATAAAATTATTTTTATAAATATTAAATATAATACTAAAATATTTTATTTGTATATCCTTAAAATTGTTTATTTATCTATGTAAATTTGATTTACAATTCTTTTGGTTCGACTTTATTTAATTTTTGTTAATTAATCTTTCAGAATGATATATTTTAGTACTCCAGTAGTACATATATTTTTCAAGAGTACATATTATATGTAATACATTATATTATATTTTAATTTAATGATTAAATTAGGTTATCATAAATTTTAAATTTCTTTAATCTGTTTAATATCTTTAGTTTGATTTGTATCTATCTTAATTCTGACCTTTATTCACATAATTTTTTCATGGCATTTTAATATTGACATTTTAATACTATGCAAATTTTTAAAAATTTCTCTAGCATTATGAATTCATATTTGAGTTAAGTGACCCTATATTTTGGTTGAACGTGCCAATATGACCTGTAAAATTAAAAAGTGCGATTATAATCATATTATTTGCTCGAAAGTGCTAATCTAATCCTGGCCAGAATTCAATGAATTGATTATTATACCCCTATTTTTTAAAAAATAAAAATTCTAAAAAATGTGAAAGGACAGTTATGCCCTCGTCTTGATTCCACTTTCTTCTTTCTTCTCTCGATTCCTTCTCTCAATTCCACTTTATTCTTCTCTCGGCAGGTGGGTGGTGTCGGAATATGGTCTCCAATTTCTGGCGCTTGGCTGAGTGGCACTGGAAAATGGTGGGGCGATGGCTTGGGGCAAGTGGCAGGGCGGTGATGGGGTGGGGCGATGGCATGGGACAAGTGGCATTGGGTGGGGTCAGATTAGGGTTTTGTAGGTCGGTATCAGGGTGGGCCGATGGCGTAGGGCAGGTGGCATTGGGATGGTGTCAGATTAGGGTTTTGCAGGGTGGTGTCGGCGTGGGGTGGCTAGGGGGGAGAGTTGTCCCCAGGGCTGTTATGGAGGGGTTGAGAGCTTGGGATATCGGTGGTTAGGGCTAGGACGATGGTGGTGGATTCGATGGTGGCGCTGGGAATTGAGGAAAGGGTGACATACGGGTAGATGGCAGTGGAGGCATGGGTAGTGGACTTGGCTACTCACCTGGAGGTGTTAGATCTTCGAAGGTGCCATTGGGAATCAGGAAGAATGGTCGGACGGTGGAAGAGGGCTTGGGCTGTGGTTGGGGTGGGGCTGTGGTAGCGGAGCTGAAGAGGTGTGGGAATTGGTGCTGGCAGGGGTAGGGTTGTTGTGGTGAAGCGGGTGAGTGGATCTGGCTGAGAGATCGGAGGTGGCAGTGACTTGGCATTTTCCAGATTTCGGCCACCGCTATCCGAGGCGGAGCGGTGGTGGAGGTGGCAAAGCGACGGAGCAGCAGTGGCTGTGTTACAGAGAAGAAGAAAAATAAGGGATATTTTTGTGTTTACATTTTTAGTTTTAAGACTAGTGTTATTTTAGTCTTTTTAGTTATGGTCAATGCCAGAAATTACCAAGTCAATGCCGGAATAGTGCCAAAAGGTTATATCGGCACTTCTGATGCAAAAGATAGGATTATAATCGCACTTTCAAACTTTAAATGGTTTTATTGGCACTTTTTACCAAAACATAGGGTCGTATTTGATATGAATCTCTTTGCGAAGACTCTGGATTGTGGAATTAAAATCTTTGATCGAGTGAATGGATCTACAAACTCTCACTGTTTCGCACGAAATTCAAGATCACTAGCCCTCAGGATGCTCTCAATTTTGACTTGCTCACTAACTAGCCTGCGGAATCAGATCACAAGGTTATTGGTACTTAATTAACCCTCGGGATTAAGCAAGAATGGAAATAACTCGCAAGAAACAGAGTATGAACTCAAGGATTTGTATATTTGATTGAAAAAATGGTTGAACAATTCGTAAATGACCTCCCCGATTTATAGGGTATAATTCGGCAAGTACAAATAGAAACTGGAATGACTTATGACAGTTTTAAGAAGTTAAAACCATATCTAACTAGAATGCCAAAAAATAAAATCTAAATGATGACCATATTCATTCAAGTAAATCAATCCAAATATTGGATGAGTTCTTGAATGAATCTACCTTATCTAATCTTAATAAATATAATTCTAATCAAATCAAAACTAAATATTTAAACCCTATTTAAAATATAACCAAAACACTTCTAAACCAACATGCCTGAGTTAATGAGTCTTTTCTAAAATGAAATAAATTACAAATGATCACACTACCTCATTAGAAAACCCAGTGGAAAAAAGAGTATAGTGTTATCCTCCCAAAAATACTAAACAAAGAAAATTATAATAAATAAAAATTTTGACTTCATATTATTCCCTCCGAGACTGAAAAGTTTCATCCTCAAAACATGAACAATTTTAAAAAATAAAGGGTGTTGCTATATCACGCCCTATATTTTACTAGTTTACGCCCTAATACGTACATATATGTATAATACTAAATTTAATTTTTCAAAATAAAACAAAACAAAAAAATAAAATTGATATTCCCTCCGGACCACCGCTAGCGCGTCACCACCTCCACTGCCGAACCACCTCCACCGCCGGACCACATCCACCTCCACCGCCACCGCTTGACCGCCGCCACCATTGCCACCACCGCCAGAGCCAAAGCTGGAGAACCGGGAGAAGAAGTGGAGAACCGGGAGAAGAAGAGGAGAGCCGAAGAGGGAGAAGAGAACGGGAGAAGAAGAGAACGGGAGAAGAGAACGGGAGAAGAAGAGAACGGGAGAAGAAGAGAACGGAAGAAGAAGAGGAGAGCCGGGAGAAGAAGAAGAGAACGGGGAGAAGAGAACGTGGCCGAGAGAAGAAGAGGCGAGCCGGAGCTAGAGAATGAGAGGATCGCGGGAGCCGCTGGAGAAGAAGAAGGCTGGAGAAGAAGGTCGGAGAAGAAGGTCGGAGAAGAAGAGGAGAAGAAGGCTAGAGAAGAAGAGAAGAAGAAGAGGTGAAGAAGGCTGGAGAAGAAGAGAAGAAGAAGAGGAGAAGAATACCAGAGAAGAAAACCGGATAAGAAGGCCGGAGAAGAAGATCTGGCCGGAGAAGAAAAGGAGAAGAAGACCGACGGAAGACGACGGTAGCGGACGGCGGCGACGGAGGTGACGGAGGCGGCGGACGGCAGCGGCGGAGGTGGCGGACAGCGGTAGAGTTGTGGTATATAATAAATATAATTTAATATTAAATTAAACATATTTTAATTAATGAAATTAAATTTAAAATACATATTATATGCTAAATTGTATAAAGACATGGCGTAATCAAGTAAAATACAGGACGTGATATAGCGATTCACAAAATAAATGGAGATAAACGTCTCACACCATCCCTACAAAATTATACTAGAATAATGATGACTAGACGTTGACCAGGCAGTGGCTGGATGCTAATGTGGCTCTTAACTTGCGAGAAGAGAACTGCTGGCGAGAAAATCAAATAATCTGTGAGAACTTGATAAAATCCTGAGAATTTGATCAACTCACGATATTATAGTCCGGCCGCGAGATGAAGAGATGGGCTGTTGTTTTGAGCGTGTAACCAACGCACCTTCAAAGGGATGTGCGCGTGGTCTTCAGGCGCCTTTGGTGTGAGTGCGCGTGTGGCCATACGCCGACCATCTTCTTTACCAACTTCTAATCGCCGGACTTTCTCCTTCGCTGGAGTCCTTCTGCTCCGAACTTTCTTCGTTGGAGATCAGGGCTTGCTGGAGAACGACTTGGAAAACACTGAAGACGAACTCTGTGAATTGCTGTGGCTGAATGGCGACTAAGAACGGAGACCAAGATCTGGAACTTGCTGGAAAACCACAACGATTGGGACCGAGGACGGCGGCAATTGGTGGCTGAAGCTGTACGGCGGCGTGCGGCAGTTTCGGATGGAGCTGAAGATGACGGGAGGACTTTCTGACTTTTTTTTTAAAAAAAAATTTAAAAATAAAAGTACAGATATGAAAATTTGCAAAACTCAAAACCCTTGACGAAAATCTTCGGTCAAGGATCTTTCACTTTGCTTTAATACCAACTGTTATGAATCTCTTTGTGAAAACTCTAAATTGTAAAAATATTTGATCGAGTGAAGGGGTCTGCATACCATCACTGTCTCGCACAAATTTCAAGATCACTAGCCCTCGGGATGCTCTCAATTTCGACTTGCTCACTAACTAGCCTGCATGATTAGATCACAAGGTTATTAATACTTAAATAACCCTTGGGATTAAGCAATATTGGAAATAGCTCGCAAGCAAGAGAGTATGAACTTAAAAGTTTGTATATTTGATTGATAAAAATGGTTGAACAATTCGTAAATGACCTTCCATATTTATAGGGTATAATACAGCTACTACAAATAGAAACTGGAATGACTTATGACAGGTTTAAGATGCTAAAATCATATCTAACTAGAATGCCTAAAAAATCATTTAAATGATGACCATATTCATCCAGGTAAATCAATCCAAATATTTGATGAGTTTTTGAATGAATCTGTCTTATCTAATCTTACCAAATCTAATTCTAACCAAATCAAAATTAAATATTCTAAACCCTAATTAAAATATAATCAAAACTCTTCTAAGCCAACATGCCTGAGTTAATGAGTCTTTTTCTAAATGAAATAAATTGTAAGTTATCACACTATCTCATTAAAAAAATCCAGTGAAAAAAAGAGTATAGTGTTATCCTCCTAAAATACTAAACTAAGAAAATTATATGAATGGCATTTTTAACTTCGTATCAACATTTGTATTTTACACTTTTTTGTCAAAGTATGAAACCGGGAACGAAAAACAAACACAGGTCAGAAAAGGCTAAAATCAGAGATCGATTCTCGCGCAGCAGCCAGGTGTGGATCTCCAGCACCGCCGCTATAGCAGAGCCACCTCCAATTGCCCTTAATCTACCTATCTCTTATGCCCAAGCCCTACCGTTATCTGACAATTAACGGTCATAAACGGACAGATTCCCTTTTTCTTATGGCGGCACATCCGCCTGCACGCGGCGGTAACGCGGCGGGCAAAACCTTTCTCCAGGCCCTCGCAAACCGCTCCCTCCACTGAATGCTATCCTTCCGTCCAATCCTGAATTGTCCCCAAGACACTATATAAAGGAGATATAGCTTGCCTAGTCACGCACAAAGAAGCCGAAATCCTCGCATCACACTATGATAATGCCCTCGTTGGCAAATTTGCAAGAGGCAAGCCACCGATGATCAAGCTAAATGAGGTGTTTCAATCTGCCGGTTTCAAAGGTAGCTTTACACTCGGCTCTATTGATTTCAGACATGTCCTGATACGGTTCCAAGAAAAAGAAGACTACCAGCGTTTCTGGCTAAAAGGCCATTGGATTTTCCTTGGTGCTCATATGAAAGTGCTGAAATGGACAATGGATTTTTCTCCAGAAGCAAAATCCTCAATCGTTCCGGTATGGGTCACTATCCCTTATGTACCTGTGTTTTTCTACAATACTGCAATGATAAAGTCGATGGGCAATCAAATTGGTAATTTCATAAAAATGGATGCTGCTACTGAGGCTCTATCTAGGCCATATGCTGTCAAGCTATGTGTGGAAATAGATCTTAAGAAAAAACAGCCTACCTTCATTAGAGTAGGAATAGAGGAGGATGGGGTAGAATATAATGTGATGAAACTCCCTCTGGAATTTGAAGAGCTTCCACTGTACTACTACCACTGTAAATCCATAGGTCACGATGACAATCAATGTGTACATCTCCACCCTGAACTTAAGAGAAGTAGACTTTTTAAGAGAGTTCATCCTACCACTGATGCCTATGCTACATAAAGATGGAAAGGATGTGGTTCATCCTGATTTGAATGCTGGCTCATCTGGAGTTTCTGCTCAAGACAAGGTTCAGACACTTAAGTACCAGGAAAAGGCTCACAAATCCAAATATGTGCCAAAAACAAAAGTAGCACTTGCTGATGACCAGATGGTTGAGAATGAGGCTGTAATCACTGAAGATGGAGTTATTGAGGAGGTTACTAAAGCCACTGAGGTCACTAAGGTCACTGAAGTCATCACTGAGGATAATGGGGAACCATAACCTCTATTTAATGTTGTGAATGATGTACATCTTTCTATGGAGGTTCCTGAAATTATGGACATCACTGAACAAGAAGATACCTCTCAACAAGAAGAAATCAATGAAGATTCTCAGTCATTGCCCCCTGAGGACCATCACTCTAAAACCTATACTGGCAAGTCCTCCTTTTCTGCACCACCACATTTTAACAGTAAGAAAGCATCTGCTAGGGATGACACCCCGGCCAGAAGAGGTAAGACTTTCTCTCCTTTGAATACAATTTTGGCTGCTAAAAATTGTATCTTCTCTCAGCAGAGATCCAAACAAAACAGGTTCCTTCTCCTGGCTGAACCTGAAAACCCTGAGGAAGTTTCTGAATCTGTCTCTGAGGCTCCTGCTACCAGTACTGAGATTCCAGCTCCCGGTACTACGGTTCCAGAAATCCCTGTTTTAAATCCTCCTCGGGATATGTCCCACCATGTGGCTCAGGTAAGTCCCACAAAGAACCAAAAAAAGTCCTCTAAGTCTAAGAAACCTGCTAAATTAGACAAACAGGGAAAATTTAGCACTTCAGTTAATGAGACCTATTTAACTCAGTTAAATACTATCATGACTAGATCAAAAAGCACTAATGATGTTTCTCTATGAATATCACAACTTTAAAAATAAAATTCCTGGTTTGGAATCTAAGAGGAATGGACACTTCTATGCTTAGACTTTCTAATCTAATCACTAGGCACAACTTTGAACTTCTCTGCATTATTGAACCTAAACATGATAACATGCAATGTGAACATTATAGACAGCTACTTCATTATGACAATTGCATGTACGCCAGTAATGGACAAATTTGGCTTTTTTGGAAATCCAACTTGTCACTATCTGTTAAAGCTGACAATCTTCAGTTTCTAGCTGTAACTTTGAATTCTCTGACTCTCAATAAAAGTATGGATGCATTTTTTGTTTATTGTTTGAGAACTAGAAATGGTAGGAAAGATCTATGGTCTAACCTTAGGTCTTTCATTCACTCTGAGTCAATTTTTACTGGAGATTTCAATGCTATTACATCTATAAACAAATATAAAGGTCCTTCTACTCCCAAACATGGTAGTATGAAGGATTTTAATGAGTTTATTAATGTAATGGCACTAGATGAAATAAACAATGTTGAGAATTTTTTTACTTGGAGCAACAAGAGACTTAGGAACCCTACTAGACAAAGGTTAGACAGAGGTCATTGTACATCATCATGGTCATCCACTTTTCCCGATTCTTCTGTTCAAGTTTTAAATAGAGCTTCCTCTGATCACAATCCTATGATTCTTTCCATTGGCAGTGATATTCAATCTGTCCCTAGGCCATTTAGATTTCTGAATACTTGGTATAAAAGGAATGAATTCAGGGATGTTATTAAACAGAACTGGAATCTTCCTATCCGTGAAACATGAATGCTTGGTTTCTTTCTTAAATTAATAAGACTGAAGAAGGAGCTTAAAATTTGGAATAGGACCACTTTGGTAATGTCCATGAGAATGTGATTAAGGCTGAATCAGTTCTAGGTTTTCATGAATCTGAATATGATATAAATGCTTCCATTGAAAATCTAGTTAGAGTAAAAGAAGCTAAAGCTAGGTTGGTCAAAGCTCTCACAGAGCAAAAGAATTTTTGGAAACATAAGGCTAGGGTAAAATGGCTAAAGGAAGGGGACAGTAATACCAAATTCTTTCATAACTCTGTTAAAGAAAGAAAAAGTAGGCTTGGCATCACAAAAATTAAGAGTAGTAATGGCCAATGGCTAGATAACATGCAAGACAATTGAAAATGAAGCCATTAACTATTACAAGGATCTCTTAACTGAAGATAGTACCCCTGAAAGCAACCTGTTTCAATCTAATTTCTTAAGCCAAATCCCTAAATTGATCAACAGTGAAGACAATGCTAAATTGCTACAACCTGTTGTACTTTCTGAGCTTAAAGAAATAGTTTTTAGCCTGAACAGAAATGGAACTCCTGGTCCTGATGGATTCACTCCCAATTTTTATATCAAATCATGTGATGTCATTGCCAATGATTTATTGTCTGCAGTACATGATTTTCTTTCTAGCAGCAACATTCCTAGGGGTATTAGCAGTACTTGGATCACAATTATCCCTAAAAAGGATATTCCTGTCTCTTTTGATGATTATAGGCCAATAAGTCTTTCTAATGTTGTGAATAAAATCTGCTCTAAGGTGCTTATGGAAAGACACAAACCACTTATGCCCAAGATTATCTCTCTACAGCAAACTGCCTTTCTTAAAGGTAGAGATATCTCTGATAATGTTCTCTATCTTCAAGAAATGGTTAGATTCTTGCACAGGAAAAATAGAGCACCAAATTGTATTGTTAAACTAGACCTTAGGAAAGCATTTGATATAGTTAAGTGGTTTTTTCTATATTGTGTGCTAGCTAAATTTGATTTCCATGCTCAATTCATTTTTAGTATTATGAAGAATCTGTCACAGTCATGGTTTTCAATTCCGATAAATGGTAAGCCTGTGGGTTTTTTCCAAGCATCAAGAGGTATTAAACAAGGTGATCCTCTGTCCCTTCTTGTTCGATATTTTTTCAGAATCATTTAGCAGGAGCTTAGCTTTTATTTTTCAAAATGGTAAGCTAGCCTACTATGATTTACCTGGTCAGGCTCTTCAAACCTCTCACCTCTCTTATGCAGATGATACAGTGGTTTTTCTTAAAGCCAATACTCAAACATTGATTAGGTTTAAAGCCTTCTTATCTAAGTTTGAGGATACTACTGGCCAAAAGATAAACTACAACAAGAGTGATATTTTCATTAGTAGGCATGCTTCTGTTCATCAAATTACCTCTGTTAGGACAATTCTTGGCATGAAAATTGGTAAACTTCCTTTTAAATACTTAGGTGTCCCCATCTTTCATGGCATTGCAAAAAAAATATTTTTCCAACCATTAATGGAAGAGATTGATTCTAGGTTAAATAGTTGGAAAAATAAGTGGCTTTCAACTGGGGCAAAAATCACTCTCATTCAGTCATGTATTTATTCTATTCCACAACATATTTGGTCTGTTCTTAAACCTTCAAAGGAGATTATTCACACTGTAGAGAAAAAACTGAGTAGATTTTTCTGGGGGGTACATGATCTGAAACCTAAAAGGGCCTGGAGGAAATGGGATGCTCTTTGCTATCCCATTAACCAAAATGGCCTAGGTTTCAAATCAATTCCCACCATCATTACCACCTGCTCAGTAAAATTGTGGTGGAAATATCAAATTGTTGATTCCCCGTGGACCCATTTTATTGCTTCTCTGCTCCCCTCCTACAGAACCTCATCAAATTGGAAAAGAATTTGCTATGTTAATGCATGGGCAGAGTCTCATTCGAGAGTGATAGCTGGTACAGGTTCATGCAATTTCTGGTCATCCAACTGGTTGGACTTAGTCCCTGTTATGGACATGTGTGACCAGAGTCTTATTGACATTCCATATGACTGTTCAGTGGCTAATTTCATCTTTAACAAGGACATTCTTCTTCCTAAAATCTCCCCTTTTCTCTCACCTAATGTTGTCTCTCTTTTGCAGGGTGCAACACTCTCTCCACACAGACAGGATAGGTTGATATGAAAACCTGACAAAAAGGGAAGATTCTCCTTTCACTCTACATATCAATTGCTCAGATCACAAAGAGGTAATATTGCCTCAATTCAGCACCTTTGGAATCCAAGGGTTCAAAAGAAAGTCTCAGTTTTTATGTGGAGATTGATTAATTCTTTCCTCCCATTAGATAATGTTTTGAAAAGGATGAGTTTTTGCATGCCTTCAAGATGTTGTATGTGCTATCAGCATGAGGAATCTCTAGATCATTTGTTTAATTCCTGTCCTTTTGCCATTCACATTTGGAAGACAGTGCATGAGTTTATGGGTATTAGGGATAGAATTTTTTCATCCATATGGGAAAGACTATCATGCTACCTCACTTATTCTGGCCTCAGCTCTTTACATTCCTTGATCATTAAATTAGCACCTTCAATAACCTGATGGAACCTCTGGAAGGTGAGAAATAAATATCTGTATGACAATGTGCCTCCACTGACCAGCTTAGTTGTTTCCCAGATCAGGGATCAGATTTTCTATGCTTTCAGTGCTAAACCTGTTTATGTTTCTTCTGTTTTTGACTTGGGTATTGCAGATCACTCCTTTCTTCCTCTAATCAAATCTGGAATCAAATCTGCCCCTAAGCCAAAATTTTTTAAAATTTCTTGGTCTAAACCGTGCATAGGTTTTAAAGTTAATGTTGATGTTGCATGGTGTGGTCTTTCTAAAATGTGTGGTCTTGGTATGATCATCAAAGATAATAGAGGTGGTTTCATTGATGCACACAGGAAATGTAAAAATGCTGAAACTCCTCTAGAAGCAGAACTTAAGGCAATTTTATTTGCTCTTCAGAGGTTGCTGGTTGCATGCTATTCAGTTCCTATCTGTATTGAATCTGACTGTCTTAATGCAGTCTCCTTTGTTCTGAACCCATCAACTGCTCATTGGAAATTGTTCCAGTTGGCTGATGACATTAACCTACTTCTGAATGATATTACCCTAATGCATGTATATAGACAAGCTAACCAAGTTGCTAAAAGCATAGCAAAATCATGCCTCCAAGCTCAATCTTGTTCAAACCTATCTTTTAGTTCCCTTTCTAACACTGTACAAAGACTGATTAGACTTGATCAAATTGGTGTACCTACTATCAGAATTGCAACTTGAATGGGTTCTACTGATTTTACTTGTTTTCTGACAGGTTCACACCTCTGACTTAGATGATCCTTTCAAGTTGACCATGACTGAGAAGATCCATTCAAGTTGAGAGGATCCATAATGCTGACCATGATGAGCTCTGCTGGGATTACATCTCACTGATGTTCCTGCTACTCACACCTCCGGATGCTGCTGCTGGATCTCAAAACATACAGAAGTTTGCCTCACACTGTCACACTTTTGCCTAATAAGGGATACACTCTCTAGCCTCATTGGTGTTCTTTTGGCTGATCTGTGTTTCGTCTATTGATTCACTAATAAGCTCGAAGGACACTCTCAATGGCTAGAAGTTTCTTGTAATCCTTTAACTATTCTTTCATTACTTCTACTTCTTTTGGAAGCAACTATTGTTGCTTCAAGAGCAACATGCTCACTCTTGTAAAAACTTCACTAAGCTCTGCGCTTCACTTTTCTTGTATTTATGTTTTCTTTTTATGGGCTTGGGAAGCCCTAATATAATTTCCCCCATCTCTGGATGGTTTGATGCAAAAAAAAAAGTATTTTACACTTTAGATTTTTTTGGATCAAAATTTAAAATTTCACACTTTATATTTTTCTAGTTCAATCAATTAATTATGAATTGCCGACTGTATCCTGAATTTAAAATTTTTAGATCTAACGTACATACAAATTTTTTTTTCATTATAAATGAGTCACTTCTTATATTTGAACCTAGTTCCGTCATGTTGCTGTCGGAAATGTCCAACCTTTTATTCATGTAGGTTTTGTCTGAAAATGATGTATGAAGTACGTTGACCACGAAGTTTTTTTTTCCTCCCTAGAATGTTAATAAAAAATGACCTTCTCTATTATGTCATTCTTGGTCGGAAATGATTTATTGACCATGGTAGTGAAAATAGCACAATGTTATCAATTAATCACAATATATTAAAAAATTTATTGGAAGAAGAAAATAAAAGGACATTAATAACTCAATTGTACAAAGTTTCATTAGTAAAACTTATCATCTAATCTAAATATTTTAATTTTATATTTAAAAATTGAAGGATAATAATAAATATATAATTATTAAAAATCCAATGGAATGATATTATCAAATCTTTAAAACTTTGATCATTTTTCATATTATTTGAAATTTGTAGACATGCAATGTTGATAATGGAAATGTTAATGGAATTTTGTTTAAGTGATATTATTAATACTTTCTTATCAAATAATTAAATTATATTAAAATATATATTATATTTATGTATTATAATATTTAAATTCACATGCGTGCAAAGTACAAGTGTTATCTAGTATTTATATCATAGTGGGATGCACCAATCCCTTTTAGAATGGAGGCTGAGTTAGATAAAAAAAATATTCGATTTGAGTATCGATAGTTGAAATAACAGATTTGAGGCATACCTCAATATCTTTATAGTTGAAATAACAAATCGAGTTATTATCATGAACACAATGATCCCATCGATCAGGTTGAAAAATAAACTAATATGTGGAGACAAATCTCACACTTATTGAATAACAAAAACATAAATTAGAATAAATTGTTGTTTAGGGGGATATGGGGAAAATATTGAAGAAGAAAGGGGCTACAAGACTGGGGAAAATATTGAAGAAGATCGAGAACCATCCATAAACTAGTATAATCCCCGCCGTCCCCACTCCCCAGTCTTGTCGCACCCTTTCTTCTTCAATATTTTTTCCCATATCCCCCTAAACAACAATTTATTCTAATTTATGTTTTTGTTATTTAATAAGTGTGAGATTTGTCCCTACATATTAGTTTATTTTTCGACCTGCTCGATGAGATCATTGTGTTCATGATATAACTCGATTTAGTTGTTCACGTCGATGTATTGTTCTCGATCTTCTTGTTCAAATTGTGTATTTGTTATTTTGTTTGTGATTTTATTTTTGGGTCTCCATTAATTGGATTCATCAGATATGTGTTTTCAATTTGTTTACAGTTTGGACAACATAGATCGTGGTTAGATCAAGTGATGTTACAGTTGTTGAAGATCCCTATTTGGCTCAATGATATTGATGCGTGATACGCTTCTCTCTGCCAAGTGGTCATAATTTTTGGGGAAAACAAGTTAATATCTCCGAAGGCGATGTTACAATTTTTATTGTATCTCTGATATGAATAGTACAGACGATCAGTCCGGTTGACATGTAATTTAGATATCCTAGCAATATGCAATATATTAGTTATTGCTAGAAGCTAGTTATATTGGATGTCAAATTCACCTAGTGTAATCGTCGCTGGGCATTTTTTTTAACATCTTAGAATGAGTGATTTTTCAAAAAAAACGTATACAGTTACCATAAATGTACATAAAAAAAATGAAATGTTTTGTAGGTAGAATCGAATATGGGGATCTTCCCCCGTGTTGGTTTCAACTTAATAAAATATGGTCACAGTTTCGGCTCAACTCTCGCCAGTCTGCCTAAATGGTGAATTTATTCATTCATTAAATAAATTAAGTTGGAATACTCATTGCATAGTTTAATCAATTAAATTTCATTAACTTAATATTTCAACCTTACTATTCATTACGTTTATCAAAATATATTAATGTAATGAGAAAATCTCAGGAAATGCGGCATTTTCATAAGATTATGGACAACCCACATGAGTTTTTACCTTAAATGTTGCAATTTTTTTTAAAAAAATTTAACTATTGTATTTTATAAGTTAAAAAAGCAATAATATGTATATGAAGGTTAAAATATAAAAATATATGATATAAAAATATTTTCAAAATTCTAATTTTTTTTTGTAATTTAACAAATGCAGTATATAAGATAAAAAATAAATGACATGTCCATAAGCATATGGACTGGTTGCCTGACAAAAAACCCACTCTACTGTAATTATATTAGTGAATGATATATTTTATTCATATTTATTTGAAGAGTGGATTTCGTGACAGGCGGTGATATGAATCTCCTTGCGAAAACTGTGGATTGCAAAATTAAAATCGTTGATCAAATGAAGGGATCTGCAAACCCTTACTGGATTGCACGAAATTCAAGAACCTAGCCCCCGGGATGCTCTCAATCTCTACTTGCTATCTAACTAGCCCTCATGATCATATCACAAGTTTATTGACACTTAACTAGCCCTAGGGGTTAAGAAACAATGGAAGAAGCTCGCAAGCAACAAGAGTATGAACTCAAAGGTTTGTATATTTGATTAATAAAAGATGATAATCAAACTCGAAAATACAACCGCTATTTATAGGGCTAAAATTGGCGAAATCCTAATCCTAATCAGGATGAAATTTGGTAATTTTTGTCAGAAACTGAATAGAATTATGGCATATTTAAGAAACTAAAACCATATCCAACTAGAATACCTAAAATAAATGACTATATTCTTCAAGATAAATCTTGAATGAATATTGTCTTATCTAATCTTACCAAATATAATTCTAATCAAATCAGAACTGAATATTCTAAACCTTAAAAGAAATTCATGACCAGCATTAACTCTTCCAATGGCAACATGACTTAGTTAATGAGCCTTATTCTAAAATGAATTAATTTACAAATGATTACACTATCTCATTAAAAAACTCAGGAACAAGAGATAGTGTTATCCTCCTAAAAATACTAACTAAGAAAATATAATAAATGATATTTTTTGATATTGTATCATTCTCTCTGTGGTAAAAAAATTTCTTCCTAAAATATGGACGATCTTAAAAAAGAAATGCAGATAAATGTCCCACATCATCCCTGCAAAATTCTGCTAGTAAACGGTAACTTGATGTTGACTAGGCAGTAACTGTGTGTTGACTGGGATGCTGAAGTGGCACTAAGTCTTGAGATAAAGAGAAGTAGAGAGAAACTCGAGATAAATTAAATAACTCACGATAAAATTACCAACTCGCGAGATATTGAGCAGCTCACGAGATGAAGATATGGAGCTTTGAGCTGAGCGTGTGCATTACACGCGCCTTCAAGGGACGTGCTTCAAGTGTTGAGCGCGTGCATGCATGTGCGTTAGATGCACGCACCGACTTTCTTCTTCGATTGAAACCCTCTGCGCCGACTTCTCTTCGCCAAAGTTGCGCGGACCCTATAGTGGCAAATAGGGATTACTGACATCGAGGACTATCGACTGCGGAGAATGAGGTTTATAGAAAATGGCAGCGATGGAGTTATGTTGAGAAGAACGGGTGAATGAGACTGTGGCGGACGACGAGCAATGATGGGAGTCGCTGGAGACGAGCGGTACAACGGTGATTTGCAATGTGGCAACAGGGATGTTGAAGATGATCGGAGTGACGACAGTGAAGATTCTTGTGGCACTGGATGTCTAATATTTGGCTGAGATAATTTCTGAATTTCCTTTTTTTTTATGGTTCAAATGACCTCTTGCATTTCTCTTATACCAACTGATATAAATCTCCCTGCGAAGACTCTGGATTATAGAATTCGAATCTTTGATCAAATGAAGAGATCTGCAAACCCTCACTGGATCGCATGAAATTCAAGAACCTAGCCCTCAGGATGCTCTCAATCTCAACTTTCTCTCTAACTAGCCCTCATGATCAGATCACAAGGTTATTGGTACTTAACTAGCCCTCTAACAATGGAAGAAGCTTACAAGAATCAAGAGTATGAACTCAAAGGTTTGTATATTTGATTGATAAAAGATGATGATCAAACTCGAAAATACAACCCCTATTTATAGGGTTGAAATCGGCCAAACCCTAATTCCCATCAGGATGAGATTTGGTAATTTCTGTCAGAAACTGAATAGAATTATGGCAGCTTTAAGAAGCTAAAACCATATCTAACTAGAATACCTAAAGTAAATGACTATATTCTTCAAGATAAATCTTGAATGAATATTGGCTTATCTAATCTTACCAAATCTAATTCTAATCAAATCAGAACTGAATATTCTAAACCCTAAAATAAATGCATGACCAAAATTAACTCTTCCAAGCCAACATGGCTGAGTTTATGGGGCATATTCTAAAATAAAGTAAATTGCAAATGATCACACGATCTCATTAAAAAATCCAAGAAAAAGAGTGTAGTGTTATCCTCCAAAAAATACTAAACTAAGAAAAATATAATAAATGATATTTTTGATATTGTATCAGGCGACCTGTCCAAAAGCTTATGAATAGGTCAGTGACCTATTTGCAATTTAATAAGTTGGGGAAGGAAAATAATTTGGGCTGGGTCGGGTTAACATGCGGGACTAGGTTATGCCCTTTTCTTCTTTTTTACTTGCGTATCCTTCTAATTCCTTCTTCACCTTGCTTTTTTCTTCATCATCTCGCTTTCTTCTTCTTTTTCTTTGTCTCGCCTGCCTTTCTTTCTCTTTCTTCTTTTCTTCGCCACTTGGATTGATCCACCAACATTCAATTCTGTATTGGAAAGATCAATCCCCGATTACGAAAAGATCTCCGATTGAATCTCTGACGGTGACGTCGAGAGCACTTGAAGGATCCAAAATGCTGCCCACATCTAGAGGAGAAGGGAGGGCAAGTTCCAAATCTGATTGAAATAACTTGATTTCAATTTGATTAAAATTGAATTTCAATTGTAATGTAATTTTTCACATCCGCTTGAGTATATGTTATTCAATTGCGTTCGATGTGAATCAAAGTTATGAATGTATTGATTTTGCTATTATGAACATGTAAAAAACACGTGGCAAATGTTCGAAAAGCGAACTAAATGTTGCTGAAAAATTTCGTATATACTATGCACTTGTTATCTTACAATACGTATCGTTTGTATTAAAACATGCATTTGTTTTAAAAGTTCTGAATATGAATTATGAAACTTTTCCAGGAGATCAAGTATAAGTTAAGTTGAAATTTAACAATTTAAAATTGTCATATTAACACTACATTAATTACTTTTCAGCATGCATTATTTAAATAAAAACACTCATATGATTTTAAATTATCGATTCTATTTATGAATAGAAAAAACCATGAGTTAGTGCATAAGTTACCTTATGAATCGTTTATGTTTTTGTTAAAACATGCACATGTTAGCCTCCGACCAGTATTTCTCATAGTACACATAACACAGGTCACATAATTTTGTAGTTTTTCAAATTTTATATGTACTGCATTTAATACCTTACAATATACACTGATTACATTAAAACATGTACTTGTTTAAAAAAACATGAGCAAATTTCCCTGATATAAACCAAAGAGAGGTCACAGAAAGTCTTGGCGGAGTGAAAACAACACATGTAAAACATTGCATACATTGTATAAAAAACAAGCAAATTTTGTCAATTTCAATCACGAGAGGGGCTCTCAACATCTAAACAAACTGGAAGATAAAGTGCCAGTGACAGAAATATTCCATTAGGGAACTTACAATTACAACAACATTCCTATCTAGATTAGGTGATATTCTCTAATACAATGATTCAATTATTAATCTCAAAAGGGGATCATCTTCAAATGCTCAAGTTCAGTGTCACCTTCATCTGAATCCTCCTTATGTCGGAACGTCTTACGGAGTCCAATGTTCGATATTACTGATTCCTTAAAAGTTATAATCACTTCAAGTTTAGATCCAACTCCTGCAAATAGTCATACACATAGGATATTAACAGTTGTAGCATATAAGCAAACATGTACGATTTCTAATTCAAAACGAACAATAATCAACAATAAAAATAAAAGTCAATCACAATAAAACTAACAAGTACATTCTAGTACTAACATATGCATTTCCTAATTCATAAAGAACGACAAACAACAATTTTTTTTATAAATATCATGTATAACACAGCTAACAAGTACACACTGGATACTAACAGATGCAACATATAAGTAAACATATGCATCATATAAGTATACAGATTCAATTTGTTATTCAAAACGTAAAATTAACAACAAATGAAAACAAAAGGTCAAACACGGTACAACTAACAAGTACAAATTGAATACTAACAGGTGCAACATATAAATAAATAGATGCAGCTCGGAATTCAAAATGAAACATTAACGATTCATGTGACGGTATTGATACTCCTGAAAAGGTGTTCTATTTGCCCGTAGCTCTCGGTTTATACCGGATAAAGAAAATCTTGGTTTTCGTTTTCCTTGTGATGGACCTGGAAGAGGGGGTACATGTCAAGTATCGGCTTGGGATCATGTCTTCTTAGCAAACTAATGCACCTGTAATTCAAGACGAACAATCAACAAATTTTTTAATGTAACGAGAGATAAATTCAAAATCAAATCATAGAAAAACGCACATGGAAACTCAAAACATTGTAAACGATGTTTATGCAACGCTCAACAAAACAAAGAACATACCAAATCTGACAAATCAAATAAAAATTGTGTAATAATATTGTCAAAAATAAACCTAGATATACTATGTTTTTTTTGCGAACGATGAACAATAGATGAAGAAACAATATAGCAACACCGGAGAAGAATCGGAGAAATGAGCGGAGGAAGAATCACGGAGAAGAGGCGGAGAAACGTGCGGCAACGAAGAAACAGAGAAGAAGTGGAGAAGAGGATAAGAAATTGCCAGAGAGAAGAGGGAAATAATCGAAGAAAGAAGAGATTTATAGTCGTGTCGCGGAGAGAAACAGAAGATCTGCAAAAAAAAGAAAGAGGAACCAGGGTTAATACAATTAAAAAGTTGATTCTTCATTAATTACAGAAAGAACCCCATTTTTGCAAAATAGCCCCTGGCCTGTCTACAAGCTTATGGACAAGCCGCATTTACTGAGAATTTCTCTTATTTGAAAGTCACTTTTATAAAATATTGTTAATTAATGTTATTGCATGATTAAATCAATATAGCAAAAGACCAATGTGATCTATTGACTTTATGAACTAAAAATTCAATGGCCCCAAGTTCAATTCCCACCGGTCATAAATTTTTATTAAGAGTATTAAAGATCGAGGTTATATATTTCATGCCCAAATGGGCTAATCGGGCTTACCTAATTTTGTTTGAGTCGTGTCAGTGCCTAAGCATGGGCTTCTACCCAAATGACCGTCGAAGCCTGGCCCTTGGCCCAGTCATTTGAGTTTGGGTTGTGCTCGGGCTTCATTTGGATTCATATCGCGTGGGTTAAATGTCGGGCCTAATCGTACCATTTGTGGGTTGCATGTACCAACTGCCATCTCTATCCCAATAAAATATGTATTACTATACTTTTTAAAATCAAACTTGGTAAACTTTGACCCTTATATATATTAATACATAAATAAGGGTACTTATAACCCGCAGCTCCTTGTTATGTGAAAATATAACCCTCAATTTTTCAAAAGTGCCAATATAACCCTGATCTCATCTGAAAAGTTGGTCAACAACATCAATCATCGGTTTGATACAAAAATACCAAACTACCCTTATAAATTAAAACAAATTAAATTTCATAAAATATATAAAGACAAGATTGCCCCCCCCCCCAAAATACATTTGGCCCTTTATGCATGCTGCTAATCTGCTCATCACAAAGGCCTGCTGGTGTGTTTGGCAAAGTTGTACTTATAAGCAAAACTGGCTTATTATGAAAGTGGGGGAGACCCTTTTATGCTTTCCCCCCCCCCCCCCCCCCCCCCAAAATAGCTTCTGCTTCTTAAATAAGCACTCATTTTGTTGTTTATCAAACACAAAACAGATGATTAGCTTATAATTAAAACACTCTGTTTGGCAGAGTTGTGCTTATAGGTAAAGCTGACTTATTTTGAAAGCAGTGGGACCGGTTTTTATTTTCCCCCAAAAAATAGCTTCGGTTTACCAAACACAAATTTTTTTTAATATATAAGCTAAGCACTTATAAGCCCTACCAAATAGAACTTCAACCATGTCTAACAGAGCCTAATTCAATCCTCCCCATAGGCGTCTACTTCTTCTTCTTCTTTCCGATTTTGGTGATGCTCTTCTTCTTCTTCTTTCCGATTTTGGCGATGGTCTGCTTCTTCTTCCTCTTCTTCTTTCTGATTCCGCCGAGGCAACAATCAGATAAATTAATTAGGGGTGAGACTTCTCCAGCGATGCAGAGGTGAATACTTCTCCGGTGACCCAGCCGTGAAAGCTTTCGAGGTCGCAGCGGTAGCTGCTTTGAAGAAGTTGGGTTCGACATCGGTGGAGTTGGGATTGAGGTGCGGAGGTGGCGGTGGTGCAAAGATGGTTCGTCTTTAGTTTGTCTGCAGCAGTGGTGGAACCAGCAATTTTTTTTCAGGTGGGGCTGATTAATACTATTCAAATTTAAAATTTTAAAAATCAACTAAAAAATAATTTAAAATAGTACATAATATAATAAATCGAGTACGATACAATAAGGTTTTCACAAGTTCACTAAACTGCTAAAATAACTACTTTCTAATGCTCGAATTATTAGAAGTAGAACTAGGAACAAGTGGGGGGCAACAAATACCTACAAGACTCCATGCCTTGATAACGTTGAATAATCGGTTCATTCTCAATCTAAATTCAACATTGAACAATGTCTTGGGAAAAGTATGATTCTCAGGTTGGCAAAGACCTCTTAATATATATATTCTCTTAGCACTTCATCTCTAATAGAAACATCAATCTCTTCAGTAGGTTTACGTAGCCCGAGATCACTTATAACATCATTCCGATTGAATTCTACACGAGATTGTTTGCTACTACTACCCTCTTCATTGTGCCTTTGTTCATTAGGTTCATTCGATCTATTAGAAGATGGAAATCCTCTACTTCGAATTAAAAATTCGTCCATAACCTATTAAATATCAAATAGAGAAAATATGTAAATTGAATCCATTCTTATAAAATCTAAAAGCATTATGAAACAATAACAAATTATAATAACAAATAATTTAATTCAATTTAACAAATATCCTTAATTTCACAATTTGACAATTTCACATAAATAATAAATTAAACAATTATAATTTATATGTGTGCAATTCAATTGATACAATCATATAACTTCAATTCGACATCCAATATGAAAATAATACTTATATAAATTAAATTTTTGAAGGAAAAAATAACATACAAAATAAACCCTAAAATTAAATTACCTCATTCAATTCATAAACATAAAGAGGAGACTAGATGAAGAGGAAAATGGAGGGCTGGAGGAGGGATGGTGGTGGACAGCGTCCGGACGGTAGCGGCGATGGTGCCCGGAGCTAGAGCAGTGGCCAGTGGAGGCACACCTTTTGCATTTTTGGCTCCTCTCCCATATGTTCTGATTTTGGATTGGGCGAGAAATGACCCAATCCAAACAAACCTAGGACTTAAATTTTGAATTTTCACTATTTTTTTCGTTCAGTACTAACAAAAAAGATGTTGTTCGACTTGAACTAAAATTACTGATGACAAAAGGAGGATATAAGATCAAAACACCCAGCAATTTGCATACAAGCAAACATGTACTATTTCTAATTCAATACGACAATAACCAACAATGAAAGTAAAAGTCAAATACAATAAAACTAACAAGTAGATCCTGGATTCTAACAAATGCAATGTATAAGTAAACAAATGCAATTCTTATTTCAAAATGAACAATCAACAACAACTCTTCTCAATACTTTGTTGGTTGTTGTCATATGGGGTTTCTCCTCTTACTTTGTACACAAAAAATTGAAAAATGAGATATGCTGCAAATAAGTAGATGAGGTACCGGTACTAGATGGAGAATATCACCGGCTCCGATGTCTATCAAATGTTTATGAACTAGGTTGAATAATATGAAATGCAATGCAATATACGTACTTCCGGGATCTCTGGAGTCCCTGTAGTACATCATCGGGTCATGGTGCTTTCATTTCTTCTTCTTCGTGCAGCGACGCTGACTTGGAATGAGAGGATGGTGGTGGAGGAGGAGGTGGCAGTGGCGGCGGTGGGGGCGGTGAATCACCATTCTTCGACGATGACTGCGGCATCAGAGTACTATTGTTGCTATTTTTTTCATTAGAAGGAGGCTGATGACTATTGTTGTCATTCTGCTGTGCCGGTGGTGGCGCGTCCGCGTCCGTTGACGGCGGCGACGGTGAGTCTGCATCTGGTGTCGAGCGGTGGTGGTGAGTCTAAAGATTTTTTGGCTCGATGGCCCGGGAATTAAGATAATTAAATTTTACTAAAATAGTTTCATTAGTTCTAGTAATGGCAGTGGCCTTGGTATCGAAGCCAAAGTTGGAGGTTAATTTTATCAGTAGCGAGAGTATCAATGGAACTCAGATTCAGAATAAGGAGAATAGTTTTTAAGATCTAAAATATAAACTAAATGGGTTTGACCCACAAAAATAACCAAATTTTATTAATTTCAAACATGTCTCTGACGCATAACCTTATGCACCTACCATATTTTCTAACACTTACCCTTATAATAATAAACGAAATCTTAGAATTCAAAACGTGACTTTTGGATGCTTGATCAATGGTGAGCCAGGAAAATTATTAAAGCAAAGCTATGGTAAAGGTGATTAATTCCCCGCACAGAAACCAATGAACAAGTTTTTGAGCACGGAAAAATAATGATAACTAATGTCTACGGTGTATATTCTCTGGAGAATGCATCAAGAAATGTGGTCCTCCAATAAATTTATTGACGGTCTGGAGGAGATAGGTTAAATATTGTAAATTTTTTATAAAATTTAAATATTATATTTTATAAATTAATACAAGTAATAATATGTATTTGAAGGTAAAAATATAAAAATATTGATATAAAGAATATTTTCAATCTAATTTTTGTATGTAATTTAACAAATGCAGTGTATAGGGTAAAAAATAGTGATATGTCCACTAGGTTATGGACATACCGCTTGTCAGAAGACCCACTCTAATCTCTGTATGTGTGTGTTCTTTTCTGAAACCCTAGTTATATATATACCCGACTAAATACCCAAAACCAAACTAATTTCGGGTTCTTTCTTCCGGAAGAAAAAGAAAATAAAATATATCAACTTATATTCTAACTCAATTAACTAATTCCTAAAATTAAGGAATTTCAATTGGAAAGATATAATAAAATCCATATCAATATGGGAAGTGTTAAATTTCTTCAAATCCACAACTCTTCAATAATTCACTTGTCACCTCATAACTTCAGCAATTCTGCTTTTGCCTTCTTTCCCTCATCCCTGGAATAATGTCTTATAAAATAAGAACATTTTCCATTGAAGCACATTGCCTCATTAAAAACCTTAACCTGGAAAATCCATTGGGAAAAAATCGTTGGTTATGGGAAAAAGAGTACAATGTATAGCTCCCTGTCTAATTCTTCATAATCCAAGAATTTATGCACAAAAAACACCTAAAGTGTAAATTATATCTCAAAACTATAATTAATCCACAAAATATGAACACAATATAACACACATCAGCCACCCTCCTCCCTCCTCCCTCTCCCCTCCCCCCCTCCCCGTCGCCGTGCTGGAAACAATAGCCTCCGTCACCGCTGCCTCACCTCCCCTTGCCTCTGCCTCACCCACTTCTTCACCACTGCCTCATCAACATATCATAAACAACCCCGTCGCTGCCTCACCTCCCAGCACCTCCGCTCCACCCACCCCTCGCCGCCTCCTCCTCCCACCCTAGCCCCACCTCCCCGAGTGTTTCCACCTCACCCACCTCTCACCAACGACCCCACTGCTGCTTCACGTCCTTGCGCCTCCACCCACCAACGACCCCACTGCTGCTTCACGTCCTTGTGCCTCCACCCACCATAGCCCCACACTAACCCCTCCTCCCCGGTGTTGCCTAATCCAACAACCCCATCGCTGCCCCATCCACCTCGCCTCCGCCGCCAAATCAAATTCTCACTTGTTGCCACTACCTCATCCAACCCTAGCTAGAATAAAGGAAATTGGGCAATAAAGAGGGAAGTTCAGATTTTGAGAAAGTAATTCCCGAAGGAATTCAACCCTAGTTGCCTCATCATCCACTTTCACAAAAGACAATGAAAGACGATGAAAACCCTTGGCAAAAATGAAGAAAACGGGGGAAAGTAAAGGGAGGCGAAAGAAAATAGGAAATGAGATTTTCATCTATTTTTTTTAAAAAAAATAGAGGGAAAAATCGTCTCTTTATATAAATCCAACCATAAATTAGTTGACTGAAAAGTCAAATGAGTCAAACGTTACATTGGCACTTTCTGAGATTGCAGGGTTAGATTGACACGTTCAGCTTAAAGTCATGATCATTTTAGCACTAAAATTTAATTATTAATGTTTTCAAATTTCAATATTACTCTTTGAGACCGTCTCTTGAAAGAGGTATTTCCATAAGTTATGGAAAGACCAAGGTTTAAAGGGCAAATTAGAAAAAAAATAAGATAAAATTTTTGGGTTGCATTATTCAGGTCATAAACATATAACTATTGTACATTGCATGATAAAATTTTAATAGTGCAACTAAAATCTTTTACCTTTCTTTTTTATATTTTTTTAATGAAAGCACCCGTAGGTGGGGGATTTCCATTCAGGTTCCCCAAGCCTGGTAACCAAAATAAGAGAGTTAGTACATCAGGAAACCTACAAACCGTTGAGGCCACATTAGCCTCCAAAAGTCCTAGCAATCTATATCTAGGTTATATGAACAGCTATACACAAGAGACGCTATCTGAACTGAAGTTGCGATCCAAGGAAAGAAATCTCCACCCCTCGTGTTAATTCTCCCTTGGCCAGGCAACTTCAAAGTCAGGTAGACGTTGGTAAACAGAGGTAATACTACATCCAAAAGTAAAAAAATAAAAGGGGTTTCACTTGCTAGCAGGCAGCCAGTGCAGCAGAGATATGTACTGAAAACCAGCACTCCATTTGGTACCAGTGTGAGAGAAAACAGCAAGCTCTCCAGTGTAGTTGGGGTTCCAAGAGTGTCCCCAGAGTCCCCAGAGTAAAATCTTTTACCTTTCAATTATTCTAATTCAACTTGTCTTTCCATATGCCTATGGAAAGACGGTCTTTCCCAAAACTTTGTTTTACTCTTTTTAAACTTGAATGTAGTATTTAATTTGTAATTTAAAATTGAGCCCGTCTCTTGAAAGACGGTCTTTCCATAAGACATGGATAGACCAAGGTTTAAAGTGCAAATTTAAGGAAATTAATATAAAATTTTTGGGCTGCATGAATCGGGTTATAAACTTTATAACTACTACATGTTGCATAATAAATTTTTAATATTGCAACTAAAACTTTTTACCTTTAATTATTCTAATTAAACTCCATCTTTCCATAAGCCTATGGAAAGACAGTATTTTTCAAGACTTTGCTTTTAAAATTTGCAAATTTTTATATAATAGTTATTGCATTTCAATATTCATCCGGTTATAGATTTACCGTGCGCTTAAATGTACAGTATTTATATTAAAAAGAATAATATCTAAACTACAACTATCATATTGTTTCATAACTTATATTATTAAAAATATATGTTGGTGGATAATGTCAGTAATATTTTTTTTATAGAATATATTCTTTATCTGCATTCTCTTTTTAGTGATCTCTATCCGATTTTACATTAGTTTACATATTTGTTGACCCAAGTGCAAAGCGATTTTACTGTATGTGAGTGCGAATTTGGTGCGAATTGCCCAAAACGAAAATATTTGGTGTCGTTTTTGTCCTTCCCCTCTTTCTTTCTTCTCTCTTTCACTGATAACGGTCGGTTTTTTAGTCCGCCTGGTTCTGATCATGGCGGCTCCTCCGCCTGGCCGTGGTGGAAACGCCGCGGCCAAGTCCTTCCTCCAAGCTCTAGGCACTCGTCAAGCTCCACTGCAACCATCTCTCCCCTCCAATCCCGAAATCGTCCCGAAGACACAGTACAAAGGAGAGATAGCCTGCTTAGTCTCTAGACAAGATGCGGAAAGGTTGGCCTCGCATTACCAGAATGCTCTAGTGGGAAAGTTTGCCAGGGGAAAGCCACCAATGTCTGTCCTAAACGAGGCTTTCAAATCAGTGGGCTTCAAAGGCAATTTTCAAATTGGTTCAATCGACTACAGACATATCCTCATCCGATGCCAGGACAAGGAGGACTATCAGAGATTATGGATTAAAGGGCATTGGATCCTCAATCAAGCCCCAATGAAAGTGCTAAAATGGACTACAGATTTCTCCCCGGAAGCCGAGTCTTCTATAGTTCCGGTATGGGTTTCCATTCCGCAAGTTCCGATCTATTTCTATAACATTGCAATGCTTCAATCAATTGGTAATCAGATAGGCACCTTTATTAAGATGGATGCAGCTACTGCTGCTCTCACTAGGCCTTCTGTAGTCAAAATGTGTGTTGAGATAGATCTGAAAAGTAAGCTCCCTGCATATATTAGGGTGGGAATAGAAGAAGATGGTATTGAGTTCAATGTAGTTAAGTTGCCTCTTGAATTTGAGGATATTCCGCCTTATTGCCATCACTGTAAGACTATTGGTCATGATGATGCTCAATGTATTCACCTGCATCCTGATCTTAAGAGATCAAAAGCGTTTAGATTTGACAAGATATCTAAACCTGTAGTGGATCAGATTGTGCAAGAGAAAGGCTCTGGGTTAAAATCCGGAGGGGAGATGGTTAATGCACAATTGGAAACTAATGGGGCAGGGAGTTCAGGTCTAACTGTTGCTGATAAGCAAGGTCCAAAGATTACAAAGATTTTTAAATATGTTCCAAAGCAAAAAGTGGACACTACTATAGTCAGTGAAGGGACTAAGGTTCCTGAGGTTTCTACCACAATGAATCAAGTTGGCTTACAGAATACATCAGTATCAGAAACCCCTGCACAGGAAGAAAAACTGGGGGAAACTTCCATAGATCTAACAAATGACCATGACACTGTGACTGAAAGGCAGACTGGCATCTGTTCTGATTTGATCTCAGGAGTAATTGGAGCCAAAGAGGATAACTTTGCAACCAGGGGGTCACCATTGAAACAACCCCAATCTGCTCCTCCTTTCCCTACATCCAAAAGGATTTTTTCAAAGGATGACATCCTTGTTAAAAGAGGTAAATCTCTCTCTCCTTTCAATACCATCATTGCTGCTAAAAATTTTCTCTTCTCTCAGTAGAAACGTAAACAAAATAGATTTCTCCCACTTGAAGACAACGATGGTTCAAAAGAGGATTTCTCAAATGATATCCCTGTCACAATCACTGGAGATTCTGAGGTCAGGAATGATGAAAATCTGAATGCTTCTCCTGCAATTAACCCTGCTGCTCAGGTTAGTATGGTTAGGCAGGTAAGTCCTTCCCACTCTCCCTCCAACTTAGCTAAGCAAAGGAGGGGTAGGCAACTGGATATTGATCCTAAGCATAGAAATGATACATATCTGACTCAATTGAACACTATCATGACTAGATCAAAAAGCGCCAATAATGTTTTAATATGAATAATACAAACCTCCAGATAAAATTTCTAGTTTGGAACCTAAGAGGAATGGATACCTCCATACTCAGACTTCAAAACCTAATTATTAGGCATAAGTTTGATCTCATTTGCCTAATTGAGCCGAAGCATGACAAACTTCAATGTGAATCCTACAGGAGGTTGCTACATTTTGATAATTGCTTGTATGCCATGAATGAACAGATCTGGTTATTTTGGAACTCTTCAATAGACCTTTCTGTCAAATATGATAATTTGCAGTTTCTTGCTGTCTCTTTATATAGTTTTACTCTGAATAAGAATATGGATGCTTTCTTTGTATATGGTCTTAGGACTAGAGACGGTAGGAAATCCATGTGGTCAGATATTCAGGCTTCTACCTATTCTGATACTATCTTTATTGGTGACTTCAATGCTATCACTTCTATTCATGAATATAAAGGCCCCTCCACCCCTAAATCTGGAAGTATTAAGGATTTTAACAAATTTATTAATACTTTGGCTTTAGAGGAAATAAATACGGTAGGTAATCTATTTACATGGAGCAACAATAGGTTGAGGAATCCTACCACTCAGAGATTAGATAGGGGACTCTGCAATGCTGCATGGTCTACTTCTTTTCCCTCCTCTTCTGTTCAAATTTTAAACAGGACTACATCTGACCACAGTCCACTGCTTCTATCTATAGGAAGTGATATCCCCTCATCCCCTAGGCCTTTTAGATTTCTTAACACTTGGTTTAAAAGGGAAACCTTTCTAACAGTAATCAAGACTGATTGGGAAACTCCTATGCAATACTCTGGAATGTTAGGTTTTTGCCTCAAACTCTCTAGGCTGAAAAAGACTTTAAAATCTTGGAATAGAGACCATTTTGGTAACATACATGAGAATGTCACACTGGCAGAAAAGGTAGTCTTACTGCAGGAACAAAATTTTGATCAAAATCCCAGTGAAACAAACGGTTTAAATCTTAAGGAAGCAAAAGCTAAGCTAATAAGATCACTGGCTGAACAGAAACGTTTCTGGAAGCATAAATCAAAGATTAAATGGTTAAAGGAGGGTGACAACAACACCAAATTTTTCCACAATTCAGTGCAAGAAAAAAAAGGAAGGCTAAAAATTACAAAGATTAAGAGTGCTAATGGTTCATGGTTAGATAATATGCAAGACATAGAGACAGAAGCCATTCAGTACTATAAAAGCCTATTATCTGATGACAGCCCCCCCTGCCTCTGACATTTTCAAAAATCATTTTCTCAGTCAGATCCCCAAGTGTATCTCAGACCTGGAAAATGAAAATCTTTTGCTTCCGGTTACTAGGACAGAACTTAAACCTATTGTGCTTAGCCTCAATAAACATAGTAGTCCTGGACCGGATGGGTTTACAGCAAAATTTTACATTAAAAGTTGGGATATCATTTCTGTTGATCTACTTGATGCTGTTCAGGACTTTATGAATGGAAATAATATCCCCAAAGGATTCAGTAGCACATGGATTACAATCATTCCTAAAAAGAAAACTCCTTTTTCTTTTGATGTTTTCAGGCCAATCAGTCTCTCTAATGTAATTAACAAGATTTGTTCAAAGATAATAATGGAGAGACTCAAACCAGTAATGAATAATCTCATCTCACCACATCAGACTGCTTTTCTAAAAGGCCGGGACTTAGCTGATAATGTAATTTATCTACAAGAAATGATAAGATTTTTGAATAGAAAACAAAGAAATCCAAACTGTATAGTTAAATTAGACCTTAAAAAGGCTTTTGATAGGGTTAAGTGGTCCTTCTTATACAGTGTACTTCACAAATTTGGTTTCCATGCTAGATTTCTCTTCCCTATCATGAACAATTTATCTCAGGCTTAGTTTTCAGTTTTGATAAATGGCAAGCCAGCTGGTTTTTTCCAGGCTAGTAGAGGTATTAAACAGGGTGACCCCCTGTCCCCATTCCTTTTTAATATCTTTTCAGAAGCTTTCACTAGGAGTTTAGCATTCATATTCAGTACAGGTAAACTGGCTTCCTATGATCTCCCAGGTAATACTGCTCCAATCTCTCATTTATCCTATGCAGATGACACAGTTGTATTTCTAAAGGCTGAAAATAGGACTCTAATCAGATTTAAGGCCTTTTTATCTACTTTTGAAGAGGTAACTGGGCAACACATAAATTATGGTAAAAGTGACTTATACATTAGCAGGCATGCATCTGCCCATACTGTTCTCAACATAAAAAGGATCTTGGGTATGAAAACTGGTAGAATGCCTTTCACTTACTTAGGAGTACCTATCTTCACGGGAATTACCCAAAAATGTCATTTTCAGCCTCTAATTGAGCAAATTGATAACAGGATCAATAACTGGAAGAATAAGTGGTTATCAATGGGAGGAAAAATGACACTGATAAAATCTTGCATCTTTTCCATTCCTCAGCATATTTGGGCTGTTTTAAAACCTAGCAAGAAGGTGGTTTCCATAATTGAAAAGAAAATGAGCTGTTTTTTCTGGGGATATACTGATCAGAAACCAAATAGAATTTGGAGAAAATGGGAATCACTTTGTTTTCCAATCAGCCAGAATGGGTTAGGTTTCAGATCAATTAACTCAATCATAGAAACATGCTCGGTTAAGTTATGGTGGAAATACCAAAAGGCTGAGGCACCATGGACTAATTTTATTCAATCCCTGCCCCACTCATACAAATCATCCTCTAATTGGAAAAGAATTTGTAGTGTCAATGCTTGGGCTGAGTCCAATTCTAGGGTGATTTTGGGGAAGGGATCTTGTAATTTCTGGACCTCTAATTGGCTAGGTCTTAAGCCTATCATGGATTACTGCCTTCCTGATCAGGTGGATATTTCAGAAAATTGCACAGTGGCTGAGTTCATAGACAATAAACAAAATCTGATCATGAAATTGAACCACTTTCTACCACCTGAAATCATATCTCTGTTGCAGGTCTCTAAACTTCAACCACACAGGAATGATAGACTAATTTGGAAACCTGGACCTACAGGGGATTTCTCATTCAAATCAACCTATCTCCTTCTCAGTCCAAGATCAGGTAGTATTGCTTCGATTAAATTCTTCTGGTGTGATAGGATTGAAAAGAAAATATCTGTTTTCATATGGAAACTTATTAATTCCTATTTACCTTTTGATAATGTCTTACAGAGACTTACTATTTGTTTACCTTCTAAATGTGTTATGTGCTGTAACCATGTGGATTCTCTAGATCATTTTTTTAACTCATGAACTTTCACAACTCTGGTTTGGAAGAACATTCACTCTTATATGGGGATCTCCAATAAAATTTTCCCTTCTGTTTGGGAAAGAGTATCTTATTATCTGACCTATCAAGGTTTAAGCTCATTGCACTCCACACTCATTAGGAATGCTGCTCTAATTACAATCTAGAACCTATGGAAGATGAGGAATGCTTGTTTATATGATGGGATGACCCCTAGTACTGTCTTAATTATTAACCGGATTAGAGACCAAATCTTTTACTCATTCATCTACAAACCAGCTTTCATTTCATCTGCTTTTGATTATGGTATTGCTAATCATTCCTTCCTGCCATTGATTAAAACTGCTCCAAAACCTAAGATCTTCAAAATTGCATGGAAAAAACCTGAGATTGGATATAAATTTAATGTGGATGCAGCTTGGAATAAACAACAGGATGAGTGTGGTCTAGGACTGATCATTAGGGACTCAAATGGTACTTTCATCTCGGCTCACACTAAATTTACTCATGCTATTTCTCCCTTAAAAGCTGAGCTAAAGGCTATTTTGTTTGCAGTACAGATTAGTCAGAGTTTTTTCATACCTATCATTATAGAATCTGACTGTTTAGGGGCTATTCTCTCTGTTCAATATCCTCTAAAAGCTATTTGGAAAGTGTTTGAACTTGCTGATGAAATTCATCAGACTATGGGGGAAATAAATATACTGCACATCCATCGTGAGGCAAATTTGGTTGCCGATGCTTTGGCTAAGGAATGCTTATCTGCTAGGACTACTTCCATTTTTAGTAGTTTACATATGCTACCTCCAAAATTTTCAGGGCTGGTTAAGTTAGATAAGGAAGGTTGTCCTTCCCTGAGAACTGCCCACTGACCAGATGCTACTAACTTGCTTTTACTGCATTTTTGCAGGCAATGATCGGACAAAATGGAGAACAACTCAGGAAGCTAAGTGGCTGGCTACTCTCAATGGATTTTCCAAAGTAAAAGCTATCACACAGCATTGGCAAAGGTTTCACAAAGACTTAAAGGATAGGCTTATGGCTTAGGTTAAGGTTGTCTCTGACTGACTTGTGTCTTGTCTTTCGATTCACTAACAAGTTCGAGCGCCAATTACCTAGCCATGTTTTTGTAATCCTCTAGTTTTTACTCAAGGTCTCTATCTCAACTATTTTTGGAAGCAACAAGGTGTTGCTTTAAGAGCAATATGCTCTCACATTGTAAATAAACTAAGCTTCGGCTTCTTTCTTGTTTTTTAATGGTTTGGGAAGCCTAATACAACTTTCCTCCATCTCCGGATGGTTTAATTAAAAAAAAGTGATCTCTATCTAATTTCAAATTTATATTTCGAGTTTTTATTCCTTCGAAATATTTTATTAAGTAATCATCTTTAATTGTATTATTATTAGTAAAATAAAAAGTTATTAACTTTATAAAGATTTTTATATAATTCCACGTTTGGGTAATGTTTTATTTTGGGTTAGTAGATAGTATAATAATATGCATAAGTACATCAGTATACGATGCCAATTTGTTTAAAGTTTATCACGATTATTCATATTCTTATCCATATTATATACAATCTGTATTTATTTTCATACTTACACCAGAAGAGGCAAACCCATTAAAGACACCTGTTAAAGGTGGTTCAGGGCGAAAAAATGTGGAATCGCCTTGCTCAAGAGGTTCCAAACTCGGAACCCCTGTTCTGGACCAATAAAAACATATGGTATTTTTGTATATTAAGGCAGTTCTCTAATAACCGCCTTTAATTGACGTTAATGCTCCATAGTTATACTAAAAACTGCCTTTAATTAGCCCTAATTAAAGGTGGTTGTGCTTAACCGCCTTTAAAATGGACTTGTTCCGAGTTCGTAATAGGGGACGATCAACCTTTCGAGTTTGGAAAAGACTCCATCCTCCATGTCTGAAAAGACGATTGCCATTCCGAACTCGGAATCTGATCGTGAATCCTATTCCAAACTTGAATCAAGTTTGAGCGGGGTAAGAGTTTTATGAAGGTTGGTTCTGAGCTCGGAACTAGTGGTGTATATAAAAAAACCGCAGCCATTTATTTGAACACAAAAAGCAAAAACATTGTTACGGTTTTGCTCTCTCTCACAATCCATTGATGAAGAAGTAATGCCAATATATACATCGAAGAGCATCATTTTCCATTGAAGAAGGTAGGAAATGTTTATAAATATATTGTTGAAAATTATCTTGAATTTATGGTTTTTTGTATTAAAATTTGTATTTAAGTATAATAGGGGCGGGTTATGATCAATGTTGTAATAACGCTAATGCATTCCATTGTAATTGACTTGTAGGATAATGGATCGCATTGAACTCGTTGGTAATGATCTTAGAAAATCACCCGATTTAATGTCATTGATTGAAACATTTGTCACTTTTGCGTTTGAGGACACTTCAAAGAATGGTGATGGGCGAGCCCGGTGTCTATGTAAAGACTGTAAAAATAATGTGTATCTAAGGAGGAAAAGATTGCGGGGACATCTCATAATGAAGGGGTTTGAAACTAGCTATACTCGTTAGGGCTGGCATGGGGAAGTTGGAGAAATGGCTGGGACGAATGATTTGAGTAACAGGAATGTGGAAGGTGAATTAGATGGGAATGTGGAATTTGACGAAATGGTGGAGGATATTGCAAGAGACTTCAAGGGTAAACCCAAAGTATTACAAGTGTTACTTGACGACAAAGAGACGCCATTGTACAACGGCTCTAAACATTCGGTACTTTGTGCAACTCTGAAGATAATGAATTTAAATGCCAAATTTGGGTGGACCGATAAGTTGATGAATGAAACTCTAGAATTGCTTACGGATTTTTTACCCCACGGGTAACATGATGCCGGATAGGTTGTATGTGGTGAAGAAAGTTCTTTGTCTAATGGGATTGGAATTTAAAAAAAGTCATGCTTGCTCGAATGATTGTATGTTGCACAGGGGGAGGGAAGATGAAAATTGATAAACATGTAGGGTATGTGGTGAGTCTCGTTACAAATTGAAGAGGGGTGCAATTCCGGTGGTGCAAAAGTGGTAACTAAAACAAAGAAAAAAAAACCGGTAAAAGTGATGTGGTACCTCCGTATTGTTCCACGGTTGCAGAAGTTGTTTGCGTGTAAAGAAGATGCGAAATTGGTTGGCATGCAGAGAGGGATCGACCAACTGATGATGTCATTAGACATACGTTGGATGGTGAGCAATGGAAAAAAATTGATGCCCTTTACCCCGAGTTTGGTGAAGATCCCCGACATTTGAGGTTAGGCCTATGCATCTATGGAATGAATCCATTTGGTAATGTGAGTAGTACATCCAGTTCTTGGTCTGTTATGTTGGTTATCTACAATCTTCCGCCATGGCTGACAATGAAACGTAAGTACGTGTTGTTATCTGTGATGATTTCGGGTTCTAAGCAACCAGGAAATGACATAGATGTGTATCTTGTTCCTCTGGTCAAGGATTTGTTGACCCTATTCAATCAGGGTGTTCGGACATACAACGGAAGTGTTGAAGATTACTTTACGTTCAAAGTAATGTTATTTTTCACCGTTAATGATTAAACCTTCATGCGGTAATTTGTCTGACTACTCAATTAAAGGTCAATTTGCTTGTCATGTGTGTGAGAGGGAGGTTGATTACCTTCAATTGAAGCATGGTTGTAAAAAAAATGTATACCAAGGTCATCAAAAGTTTCTTCCGGAGGATCATCCATGGCGTTTGTCCAAAAAATGGTTCAATAGGAAGGTAGAGGGTAGACAAGCACCGGTGGTACGAACCGGCACTCAAATATTTGAAACTGTGAAGAATTTTTCCAATGACTTTGAGAAGAGGAAGCATAAAGTGGCAGTGGATAGGAGTTGGAAGAAATGCTCAATTTTCTTTAGATTCCATAGTTGGAGCATTTAGATGTTAGAAATTGTCTCGATGTCATGCACATTGTATGTGATTCTTTGATTAGAACGTTGTTGAATACCCCTGAGAAAACAAAGGATAGGTTTAAGGCTAGGTTAGATTTGGTTGAGATGGGCGTTAAGAAGAACTTGGGGCCAGTGAGTTTAGGTGATAATTTTTACTTGCCGCATGCTTGCTATTCTATGTCACAAAGTGAGAAGAAAGCATACTGTGAGACCCTTAGTAGTGTTAAGGTCCCATCCAAATATTCTTCCAACATTAGTTCATGTGTTTTGGTGAAGGAGTTGAGGTTGGCTGGGCTAAAGTCTCATGATTGTCACAGTCTGATGTAGCATTGAATGTGATTGCAATTCGAGGGTCATTGCCATCCCATGTAAGATTATGCATTACGAAGCTATGTTTGTTTTCAAGTCCATTTTTAGCAAAAACATTAGCGTGTCAAAGTTGGACCGTTTGCAGACAATGATGGTTGAAGTGTCATGCCGGATGGAAATGTATTTCCCCCATCATTCTTCGACATAATGGTCCACTTGTGTGTTCATCTTGTGCATGAGATGAATCTTTGTGGTCCTGTGTTTCTTAGGTGGATGTACCCATTCGAGCGGTACATGAAAATATTCAAGCATTTTGTGAAGAATCGCTACATGCCCGATGCAAGTATTGTACAACGGTATGTATCAGAGGAGTCCATCGAGTTTTTTTACTGATTACATGAATGAAGTTTATTCGGCTGGGGTTCGAAGTCATAGACATGAGGGGAGGTTGGAAGGTCAAGGGGTCAGGGAGGGGAAACTTTTGAGTCCGAGTTCTGAAGAATTACGTACTACCTATCTATGTGTTCTTCGCAATCATGAAGATGTTGTCCCATATATAGAGATTCACATGGATGCCATCAGAGTTGCTAACCCCAATTTCAATGAAACGCAAGTCCTACAAATACACAGTAGGACTTTTGCGTCGTGGTTGCTTGATCACGTAACTATGGGGAATCATCCATTGACAGTTAAATGGTTGGCTCGTAGACCTCTTGGTACCATACTTTCTTATGGAGGGTACAACGTCAATGGTTTTACCTTTGCCACAAAATCAATGAATGATAAGGGCGTGTCTCAAAATAGTGGAGTTTCCCTTGTGTTTGAAGCTTTGCATGTCGATAGTAGAAGTGGTAATAATCCTATGTACGCTCATCAGTGTTTGGAACAGTTTCATATATCTGGAAGCTTTACTATGTTACTATGCAAGTATTAGTTTTTAAATGTCAGTGGGTTGATTTCAACAGTGGGCAGCGGACCGAGAAATTTGGTTTCACCCTTATGAATAGGAGTCGAATCGGTTGACGAGCACATCCATTCTTATTGAAGAATATGAAGCTGGAGAAACAGTCGGATTCGATCACAATGCAACAGGTGGCGGAATAGATTATGCTATCCTACTTGAGGAGGATGAACAAATCTTGAATTTTTCCATCGGCTGCAATGATCATGATGAAATAATTTTGGTGGACATGCATAGCAATGTTAGCCGTAAATGAAAGAAGGCTAAAAAAACTACCAAGAAAAGAAGACAGAAGAAGTATACAAATACTTTGTAATTGTATTTTGTAATCATTATTAGTTTCAAATCAGTGAGACAAAGGATTCGATTAAAATTTAGAATTTTTTTAGGTTCAACCAGTAACAAAATCGAAGATGAAATCACGATCCATACAGTGATCTCCACATAAAATCTATAGAATGAAATCATAGCCTACTACGAATAGATATGTCATAACAAAGAAGTCTACATAACAAATCTCCAAATGAAATTCAACATTCTCAATTTGTTCATGAAATGGAAACCTAGAAAGATCATAAATGTTGCCTATATGGTAGTTGTGACTCCAAGTCATTTTCAAGATCACCCGTAGACGTTGACCGGTTAAGACAAGGATGGTGGGTGGAAGCGAGATGGTGTTTGTACACCCGTTGTCTTTTCTCTATCTTCAATATCCTGGCCTTCATTTTTGCAAACTCCTTGCTCACCCACTTGTAAAAATCTCACACACCCCTGAGATAGGTCTTCCCCTCATCTATAACTTCTAAACAACGATGAAAAATATTATAAGTAAATTATTTATAACATGGAGAAACTACAATCAAACAAAAGATTTCACTTACCGGCATCCACTCTAGGCCATTTGCTTGTCTCATCTTCTTCTACATCCCCATAGTACCATTTTCCATTGACCAACACCATTCCCCTATTTTTGAAATTGGTCTCGTCGAAGTATTTTGGTGGTTTCTCCTCACCGGTGATTGTCAACCCCTCAACATTCCTCCATATTTTAGTGATCAAATTCTCATATGGGAGGCTCCTCACTACCTTAGTCGATGTCCCAACATAAAACATGTGCCTAAATATTGCCACCCCAGGTTTAATTGCCTACCCTCAATTATAAGATAAAACAATATCAAGCACTATAGTTGGGCCCGGACGTGTCCGGATGTGGGAACTAAACACCTAGCAATCATCTCGTAGACAATGCGGGAATCTACATGTAGAACTTTGAGGCTAAAGGTCTCTGGCTTACCTAAATACATTTTATTACGGGAGAAGTACTTAACACTACATTGGATATGATCAACGTATGTGGGTTTAGCTACTAATGGCCATCTTTCCCTAAAGTAACAATCACCCAATGGACCATCGTTGTCTTCGGGATATACATCTTCGGAGACCTTATAAGGGAAATCTAGAGCTTCATTCAAAATCCACTTACTAATTGGAATGTCAATTCCCCCAACCCTAGTTGTATAGTCACCGTTCACGTCTTTTAAATTTCTATAGAATTTACAACATGAATCAAAACATTGAGATTCATCAAGCCCTAACAAATTTTCAATGCGTTGGTCCTTAAAATTGTCTAAAGGATCGGATAACAAAAATCTCAGATACTCATTAAAATTAACAATGTAGGGATCAATCGATTTCCCCTTATTATGTAAAATGATGTACATAGCTTGTGCAAGCAAAGAGACAAATTTTACGGTATCATACCTAAGGTTATTGCCGGTCGATTGATATCGGGGGATGCGACGTGAACCACCTATAGCCATTGGAAAATGAATCCCTTTGTTGATGCTTGAAGAATTGGAGGTGCCGATCTGGTCCCCGAACTCGCAATTTTCCCCTAGGGTTTGAAATGGAGGAAGTAGAAACGATGATATAATTTTGGGGGTTTTTTTATAGAGTTGGTTTGTTACGAGTTTGGAACAATAAATCAGCCCTTTGTAAGTAAGGGCCGATGGGCTTCCGAGTACTGAACCAAAATATGCACCCAAGAAAATACAAGCCCTTTTTTAAATAGAGGCAGCCGAATTAATCACCTGAACTCGGAACCTAATTCGACCCTTTACTCTGTTTAGTAATCCCCTACTTTCTGAGCTCCGAACTATAATTCTTCTCTTTACTCTATTTATAGCCCCCAGGTTACGAGCTTGGAAACTGATCCGTCCTGTAAATCTGAAGGGCCGATTGATTTACGAACTCGGAACCCATTCCTGCACAGTGGTCAAATTTTGATAATTGGGGGATTATAAAGTTATACGAATATGTTCTTTGCCAAATGTGGTATATATAAATAAATTGCAATTGATAATTTTTTTAAAAATTGGATTGAGTTGATTATAAAATTAGTGTAAATGGCAAACTAATTTGATAAGTCGTCAACCATTTTTTAGACAAAATATAGGACATTCATCAATGAAATAGTAACTAAGTCTCAAATAACCTCCTCCAAACCATCTAACCGTCTTAAACACATACGAATAAAAAAACTTTGTTTCAATTCCATGTAATAATCTAGTGCGAGCCGAACATGTGCTCTATCTCGGCATCTTCATGATTCTTTGTTGCCACCATTTGCATCACTATCTGAGAACTCAAGATCAAAGTATTGAGGCTCTTCATCCTCACTTAGTTCCAACTGGATTCCCTGAGCTTCCAAGAAGCGTTGTTGCTGCGCCTCCGCTCTAGCCAACATTGACGAGGCCTCTTCAACATCACCACGAATGCAGTTGAAGTAGCGACCAAGTGTAGTCTTCCAGTTGCTTTGGGAACCTAAACAAAAAGGGAAATTAACAATGTACGATTATCAATAAAGAGCGACAAAAATAAATTTTCTTATAACTTAAAATAGAATTATAAGTCAAACACTTACTAGATCCCGATCCCACTGGTCTTTCAAATTCCCCCTCCCTTGCCCTTTTTTGTATTCCTCGCTTTGTCTTCCGGGATAACCCTTAGCTCCCATTTAAAGTCAGCACTGAGTTGTAGACCCTTGTGATGAAATCACGCCTCATCATAATACTCTAATTAGAGTGGGCGGTCTTTTGGTTGAACACAATCCTTCTTCATCATCGCGGAGATCAAGCTACCGTATGAGGGATCCTTTTTCTTGGCATTTTCCACCTTTAGCATACTCATCATGATTGTATAACCTGGGTTAATTTTGATGTCCTCCATCACATAGTTGAAAATCATGAGATTACCAATAGTCGGCTCACACGTGTGTCCCCCCGTAGGCAAAACATTTGAACACACCCACTCATAGTTTAGTCTTTGCTCTACCGTTAACTCACCTATATCATAGCTATCCGGTGGTCTGGAAGCTCCAACCCTATGGAAGTATTTCATAGCCATTTCTATAGGTTCAATTGGGGTGGCTTCAGTATCGGAAGGCCAAGTCTGTCGGTGATGGATCTCTATGGGGCTATGGCCATCTTCCAAGTTCACTTTATCGGGGGAAGAGTATTCGCTACCTAGGGCCTCCATTCCAGTGTAATTATTAACCGCTATGTCTGTTCCATTAACCTTAGTACAATCACGATTGTTCATGCTTTGTCCCAAATTAGCATAGAATTGAAAAACTTCATCTACGTAAATCGGATCCTCTAAACATAACAAAATTTTCAAGTGTTGGTCCTTAAAGCACCTTAACAAATATCCTAGGCACAAATCATTGATCGACGCTTTAAGGATAACTTTTGAATTAATAACCTTACGTTTTGAGAATTCCACATACCTCTCCTCGGCCCTTCCATTGAAAAATTTCTCCGATGCTGAAAGCTACCTGTAGGGGTTCATGGCTTCGGTTGCTTGCCACCCCGGTGTTCTTCTTAGTGTATGTTGGCCTCGACATTGTGGGTAGATTGGAAATTGGGATACAAGCCGGTTGGATTTTGAGTTCAGGGTTCTTGAGTTTGAATTTGGGGTTGTGTTATGTCGATTGGGTTCTGCATTTTTTAATATGTTATAATCGGTTCCAAGTTAGGAACCTTATCCGTGGCTTTCTATAAGGACAAGACAGGGTTCCGAGTTTGGAAGCCTACTCAGACAGCTAAAAAAAAGAGCAAAAATTGTGATTTTTTAAAGGGAATTAAATATCCTTTGGTTGGCATTTTTCAACCCATTTCCCTAAAAAAACCCTTCTTCTCCCATTTCTTCCATTTCTCTCCATCTACAATCCATTTTTTCATCTAAAGGTGATTTGAGGTAAGATTTGAAGCATCCAAACCCTACATTCTTCATCTATACTTCTATTTTGTTCTCATTCCATTTTTTCATTGTATGAAGGGGATGAGACTTGATGGTACACAAGGTCTTATGGAATTCAAGTTTCCACTTCTTTAATGTGAAGGTTTCTGTTTTAAAACCTTAGTATTTTTAGTAGTTACACAAATGGTTCTTCAATGGGGGGGGGGGGGGGGTGGGGTGTGTGGGGGGTGTTTGAGGTTTTTTTTTAATTTATAATGTTTAGTAATGTTACTTAGTGATTGTCAATTTGGTTTCATTTCTTAGAGTGTAATCTAATAATGTTCATTCCCGTGACAAAAATTATATTATATGTTTGAAATTGTTGTTAACGTGGTATTTTATTATTGTAATTATGTATTTTGTAGTTAGAGTAATAGTTTAGTGCCAATTTTTTGGATATAAGTTAAATAATGTCTAGAAAAAGGACTTGTGACGATACATCATGTTCACAAAATAGCCACCCTTAACTTTGGAATTTGGTTGTGATGATGACAATGATGGATCCCACGAGGTAGGAATATGAAAACACACATTGTAGAACATTAGAACGTAGGATAGACATGAAAGAGTTCACTCCATTAGTTTTTAATAAGTTGGGCAAATGTTTGTCCAAAGAGCGTGCAAAATGGTCTAGTTGGGCAGCAAAAGTCGATAGAACAAGGGCGGACATAAAGTACAATAGTTGGCACGGGGTTCCCCAACACTATAAGGAGACCCTATCGATGGATTACAAGGTACTGTATTAGAAAAATGAACTGTTTTTGAAATTCCCCACCTAAATTGTCCCATACCCTTGTAGAAAAAAACAACTTTAACTACTTGTATCTTCCATTGTTATAAATCCCCCTACAGAACCTTCGAAATCGATGCACCGGATATGCCATTTCTAAAAAAGATGGCAATGACCATAATGTGCAAGAGTCGGCGAGAGCACAAATACACTTTGTCATGGGACTACATATTTTCTCTAGAGAAGGGAGCAGTGGATAACTTACATGCACGTTTAACTGGAGAGTTGGGAGATCGACAAGAGAAGGACTTTGGAGAATGCTTCTAGCGTTAGTAAAAATTTATTGAATTAGACAATTATTTAGATTTACTTGTCTGTAGCCATGTCATCCTATAACAAGCGTGTGTAGGGTACAAGGTAAGTAAAACAATGCAATGCCGGTTTGAATGTAATTCTCCATCGATTGAGCTGTGGGGCTATGCATTGGTGGCTCTCAAGTATGTTGAGGAACGTCTTGAGACGGATGTTAAAAATGCAATCGAATAGCGCAACAAGACATTCTCATTCGGAAATTGATCCAACACACCGGCCTTATGCTTCCTAAGAATTTAGATGATTTGACACACAATTGGACACCACTTTCAAGAGGATTGCACCATTCACCAAAAGATGTTGATTTCAATCGGGAGGAAATCATTGAAATTTAGGCAAACAAAGCCAACAACCACAACAAGGCCATCCTTGCTTGTGATAAAAAGGTAAAAATTTAACATTTATCAAATCATTAATTCAAAGTTTTTTTGAATTTAACAAATGTAGTTGGTGTCGACACCATTCACCAAAAGATGTTGATGTCAATCGGGAGGAAATCATTGAAACTTTGGCAAACAAAACCAGCAACCACAACAAGGCCATCCTTGCTTGTGATAAAAAGGTAAAAATTTAACATTTATCAAATCATTAATTCAAAGTTTTTTAAAATTTAACAAATGTAGTTGGTGTCGATTAGGGTTCACTTATGTGCAAGCTATACATAGATCAAGGCATAGGTGATAGTCCACTCCATGTAGGCGATGGAATTTTTCTTGAATTAATGAAACATCATCATAGCATACCAATTCCAGAAGGTTTGTCAGGAGTCTTAGAGAGGGCATTGGTGAAGGGTGCCCCGTTTCCATATACAAACGGAGAATACAATAATATGGTTTTGCTCGTGGTATGTTTCTTTTGTGGCCGCATCGACTAGTGTATGCCAATCCCATAAAGGATCACCATTTAAAAGTTAAATGGCCGACGACGATGAAAGCGGTCCAAAGTACACCAAAGGCGGTCAAAACTTCACCTAAACCCATCCACACCACACCCAAACTCGTCCAAAAGGCACCAAAACTAGTTCAAACAACACCAGAAAAGATTAGACAACCGCATCCAAGGGCACAACTCCTGCTCACCGGCGATGCCTCGACCTTCTCCGATTCACGACAACCTGTCGGAGATTGCGTCATTCCGCCTACATCGCATCCGTTCTCAGTTCATCCTTCAGATCATACATGTTTTCTTATTTCCTCTACGATCTTGAAGGACCCATGATAATTATGATGATTGGAGTACTGCTATTCGCCATGGATTTAATTCTAGACATAAGCTTGGTCTTGGATGGATCCATCACCAAGCCCTTTCCCGGCGAACCTTTTGCTAATATTTGGAGTAGTTTCACTTCTATGCTTATTGGTTGGATCGTTCAGACCCTCAATCCTTCCATTCGCTCTGTCATCACTTATTATGACTCAGTTAAGAAGCCGTGGGATGATCTCCAACAACGTTTCTTAGTTGGTGATAGTCCACATATGTGTCAGATTCATGCGGACATTATAACTATCAACAAAATGATCAGGCTGTTAATGGCTACTTTGGCAGATCCAAGAAGTTGTGGAATGATCTGCTTGCTTACATGCATCCAATAACCTATGTTTCATGCCCATATACTGTTATGGTTTATATTGAATGAGAGAAGTAGATGGTTCATTAGTTTCTCTTCGGTCAAGACGACAGCTATGCTACTCTTTGCTCTTATATCCTTGCACATTATTCATTGCCTTCACTTGACATGGTTTACTCCCTTGTCTTAGGAGGAGCGTCAAAAGACTGTCATCTCAGCTTGTGAATCAGCTAGGTCGACAGACACCATGGCCTATGGTGCACGTCATCATGCACAATCCTCTGGTTTGAGGTCCGTCATCACTGCATCGGGAAACCCTACTACTTCCGTTGACTGTCGGTTCCTTACCTGCACCAATTGTGACCGAAAGAGTCATGATGTTACTACATGTTTTTGTATCATTGGTTATTTGAATTGGTTTGCTGAAAACCGAGCCCCTGCATTAGGCACGAAAGCTACCGCAAATCCCAAGAATAGCACCCCACCTGCCGTGCCGTTCACCGGAGCCGCCCAGCCCATGGCTGCCACTACTCCACCAGCAGGAGCCGATACCGCTATGGTCACCGATTCTGATTGATCTACCTTCGGTTCGGCACTATCCAAGGAGCAATTGAGTATGGTTTTAAACATGTTCTCTAAGTTTAATCCTTCTGACAATATGTCATGTAAGACTGCTTTACCTTGGATTCTTGACACCGGTGCTTCCTACCATATGACCGGCGACAAGAATCTTCATTATGATGTTGATCATACTGATAATGTTGATGTCATACTTCCTGATGGGTTAGTTTCTACTATTGTTGAACATGGAAAGCTTCGATTTGGAGATATCATTGTGACTCATGTTTTATTTATTCCGGCATTACGTTACAATTTGATATCATTAGCCAAGTTAACTGTTGCTTTAAAATGTCTAGTTTTGCTTACCGAAAAGTTATGTGTATTACATGATATCAGCATGAGAACAGTGATTCGCGTGGGTGAACAGCGAGAAGGTTTATTGGTTGCACTGATTGGGAGCTTCACAGTTTACACAGCTGTCCTTATCCATTGCTGCACCACTGTCTTTGTCTGCTTTATGGCATCAGCGTTTTGGACATCCATCTTCTTCGGTGTTGTCTTCTACCCCAGCTATTTCTTTACCTACTACTGAATAAAATTGTTCCCTGCTCAGTCTTTCATTGAGAAAAACAGTCTAGACTTAGATTTCATGTTAGTTCTATCCAGGCTAGTTATTTATTTGAACTTATACATAGTGATGTTTGGGGGCCTTATGGTTCACCTTCTTCTAGTTGAGCATTTTCATTCTTAACCATAGTTAATGATTATTCCCAAGCTGTTTGGATTTATTTATTAGTTTCTAAGTCTTAAGTACCATTGGAGATGAAGGGGTTCTTTGCATTTGTTCAGACACGGTTCCGCCGTCCTATTTAACATATTCGGGCTGACAATGAAATTGAATTCTTGCCTCTCAGATCATAGTTTTGAAGAAGGGAGTTTGTTTTGAGACTTCCACAGACTATACACCTCAGCAAATGGGCGCATGGAACGGATGCACAAACATATTTTAAATGTTGCGTGTGCTCTTCGTTTCCAAGCTCATTTGTCCATCGACTTTTAGGGAGAATGCATTCTTACAGCTGCCTACCTTATCAATTGTACACAAACACCCATGTTAGATGGCCAATCGCCCCACTAGCTTCCTTACGGCCGCGCACCCACTTACAACCATCTCTGTGTGTTCGATTGCATGTGCTTTGCTTCTCAGCTTCCACAGCCGCATGATAAGTTTGCATCTAGAAGCCGAAAGTTTGTCTTTCTTGGCTATCCAGTTGATAAGAAAGTATCCCGTGTTTATGACTTGGAGTCTTGTAGTGTGTTTGATAGTCGGGATGTGATATTTTATGAAGACTGTTTTCCATATGCGGCGGTTTTTGTAAAAGCGGTGCCTGATGATTCACTACCCTTACAGTCACCTGCTGCTTATGACAACTCCATTTCGGAGCCATCTGTTCAGATGAAGCCTGTGTTTCCCCAGCCAGCCAGGATGCCGAAGCTGCCACCACGATTGACCTGTCCACGACATGCTCATCCTAAGCCGCAACTGTTCGTCGCTAGGTCAACACCACCATTTTCTATCGCCAGGTCAGCCTGCCGCCACCATCTGCTGATCTTCCACCTACCCTCGAGCCGTGGCCTATTCTAAAGCCTCCTAACAGAGCCTGTTCGACCATTTCGTCCTCCGAGTACTCATTTTCATCAGCCTCCGGTTAAACTGAAGTATTATATCTACACTGCTACTCGCTCGATAAACCCCCATTCTGCTGATCTCTCATCGCGTGCTTCACTGTCCTCATGTACTCGTTCCCTATTGCTGATTATGTTTCCACTGATAATTTTTTGGTTTCACATTCTAAACGTTTAGCTGCAGTTACAGATGCTGTTGATCTGGTTACTTATATTGATGCTTCTTGCCATCCTCATTGGCATGCTGCTATGTCCTACGAGATTGATGCACTCGGGCAGAATAATACATGGGTTCTTGCTCCTCTCCCTCCTGGTAAAAAGTCCATTGGTTGCAAGTGGTGTACCAGACTAAGTTTAATTATTATGGTTCTATTGAGCGCCATAAGGCGCATCTAGTTTTTCTTGGTAATCATCAGATTGAGGGCACTGAATTTACTGAAACATTTGCTCCTGTTGCCAAGATGAGTTTGGTTCGTCCTTTCTTGGTTGTTGTTGCTATTCGTGGTTGGGATATGCATTAGATGGATGTTCACAATGCATTTCTCCATGGTGATCTTAAGGAGGAGGTATACATGCGTCCGCCTTCAAGTTATACACTTCCGACACCTGGTTGGTTTGAAAGCTACGCAAATCTATTTATGGTCTCCGATAGGATCCACGGAATTGGTTTGCTAAACGTGCCACTACTCTTCGACTCTTCTGGTTTTGTTCAAAGTAAGACACATTGCTCTTTGTTTTCTTATCTCCGAGATGGTGTATCTTTTCATGTTCTCGTTTATGTTGATGATATTATTATTACTGGTTTATCTCGAGAGTTGATGATTAAATTCAAGAAATATTTGTGCTTCTATTTTCATATGAAGGATCTTAGTTCCCTGAAATATTTTTTGGGCATTGAGATAGCTTGTTGCCCTGATGGCATGTTTCTGTGTCAATGAAAATATGTCTTGGATATTTTATTGGAAACTGGGTTATTGGTGGCGAAACCCACTAATTTTCCTATGGAACATCAACACAATTTGGCTCAAGATGATGGTCCTATGTTTGATGATTCGGCACAGTACAAGAATCTCATTGGGAAGCTTATTTATCTTACCATCACTCGCCCTGAGCTTAGCTATTCAGTTCATACCTTGGCTCAATTCATGGAGAAACTGTGGCAGACACACTGGCAAGCAGCCCTGCGTATTTTACACTACTTCAAGAGTCATCCTGGTCAAGGTTTGTTTCTGTCAGCTAAGAGTTCGCTTCAGCTTATGGCTTCTATGATTCAAATTGGGAAGCTTGTCCAATTACTTGGAGATCTTTGACTGGATATTTTGTGATGATTGGTGAATCTCCAGTTTCTTGTAAGACGAAGAAATAACAGACTGTTTCTCATTCTTCGGCTGAAGTGGAAACTGGGCTATTGAAGTTGCGTGTTGTGAGTTACTGTGGCTCAATTCCTTTCTTTGTTCCTTGGGAGTTGCATATCCCACTTCAATGAATTTGTATTGTGATAGTCAGACAGATCTTCATATTGTAGCCAATCCAGTGTTTCATAAGAGGACGAAGCATATTGAGATTTGCTGTCATTTTGTTCGTGATTTGATTCAGTCTGGTGACGTGGTTACTTATCATATTCATACTGCTAGTCAGCCAACAGATTTGTTTACAAAGGCACTTGAACGTTAGACATTTCAGAATTTTCTTGGCAAGTTGAGCATTCGAGATCCACATGCTCCAATTGAGGAGGAGTGTAGGAGATATTTTATGAATATTCTGTATATCTTGTAGCCTAGATGAAATCATTTTCCATTTGTGATTATGTATATGCTGCCTATGTATAGGTCTCTTATATGATCAATAAAATCACACTTTCATATTTTACAGATGGGTCTTATGGGGCATAAAGCAATCTAATAGAGATGTAAATCAATTAGAATCAGAATAAGAAAGAAATACCCCTTCTAATTGGTTTTGTACATATCTTGTTCCATATTTCTTTATGTCTTATATACCCTTTATACTCACTATATATATGAATACACATAGCCATAATTATTTGTGGGTTTTACATTCTATCATGATATCAGATAAGTTTCTCTAAAAATTCTCTGGCTCTTTCCTGAAATTTCCTAAATTCTTTTTCCTTCAAACTCTGATCCCGGCTGTGCCCACCCCCCTTTCTCACCAGTCGCCGCTGCTCTCCAGTGCCCGTTGATCATCAATTGGAGTTCCACCAACGTTGCTCTCCCACGCGCCGTCCACGCACCGCCGAATCCTCGCCCACGCACTGTCGCGTCTCCGCCATGCGCCAGCGATTCGACGCCGCCTCTGCTGCTTTTCACTGCTCTAATTTGCTACTCTTATCCACGCAAAAAATTTAAATCAATCGTCCACTACCATTCACAAGCTTGTTGTGTGTTTAGTGCAATCTAATTTATCTTTTGTGTTTGGATATGTTCTGCTATTTCCCGATGTCGTCAATTATGCTTCCATCATTGATTTGCTGCATCACCATCAAGCTTAATGGTTCCAACTATGCACATTGGTGTACTTAGGTTGCTTCTGTTAATTTGATTGGTTTTGTTGATGGATCTGCCAAGTGCCCCGATCTCCCCGGTACCTCGACTTCCAATGAAACTGATGACAAGGCTTCTGAGAAGGACAAGGCTTGTGATGCTTGGATCCAGCAGGATCAACTGGTCCAGGCCACTCTTTTTTCATCCCTGTCACCAGCTGCAATGTCAGTAGTAGACGGTATGGTCATTGCTGCTCATGTATGTGATGCTTAAGCTACAAAGTACCATAACAATTTTTCGTTCTCATCACCTTTTTGTTTGTGATCGTTTGTACGATGTTTGTCAAGATGGCCATTCTATTCAGGATTATTATTCTCATTTTAAGGACATTATTGATGAACTACATGTGCTCAAACATCCTCTCCATGATGATGATGTTACTGTTATTTTTTGTCGTGGTTTTAACAAACAATTCTCTAGGTTTTCCAATGCTGTCATGTTGAGAGATCCATTACCACCTTTATACTCTATTTTTGTTGATGTTGAGGATTTGGAGTTTCATCTCAAAGCTCATTCGTCAACAGGCGTCCGGGCAGGCTAACCGGGGCAGGGGATGCCATAGTAACAGATGAGGAAGGGGAGAGGCCACGGTCGTGGCCGTGGCAGTGGCCAAATTCCATCACCGACTGACAGTTCTTCGTCTGTGCTGAGTGGCCATGGCGGTGGCACCTACGTCTGCCAGTGGTGTTATCGTCCCGGTCATCTTGCTGAATTCTGCTACAAGCTTTCTCATGTTGGTCACGATAATATTGCAAATACCGCGGACATAACTCAACCGCAATATATAAGCAAAATAATGCAACTCTAGATTGGTACATGGATTATGGTGCTACCAATCACATAACTGCTTCTGCATCCAACCTAGATAGCGACGCTCCTTATAATGGTAATCATTGTGTTTATTTTGGTAATGGTGCCTCTTTGCATATTTCCCATATTGGAAATTCCTGGATTTCTGATTCCCTTACTTTATATGATGTCTTGGTTGTTCCCCACATCACCAAAAATTTATTATCTATTGCCAAGTTGACCAGGGATCTAAATGCTATTGTTTGTTTTTATGATAATGTTTTCACTATTCAGAACAAGGTTACCAAGGAGCTCATGCGTCGAGGACACAGTGAGGGAGGTCTCTACATTTGAGATTATGGTGGTGCTTCTTTAGTGTCTTTTGTTAGTGCAAATAAAGCCAAAGCCTAATTTGAGCTCTGGCATAGTCGTTTATGACATGTTCCTTTTAATGTAATTTCTGCTTTAAGTAAGACTGGTCATTTATCGGTCACTAGCTTGCTGCCTAAGCCTCATTTGTGTTCTTCTTGTGAGATGGCTAAGGGAAAGTGTCTTTCATTTGATGATAATTTAAAACGCGCACCACACATACTTAATTTAGTTCATGATGATCTCTAGGGACCCTCACCTGTTGTCTCTCGTGCTAGGTACCTTTATTATGTAATTTTATTGATGATTTCTCTTGGTTTACTTGGTTATTTCTTCTACGACGAAAGTTCTATTTTGTGGAGGCATACATGAAATTTGAAGCTCTTGTTGAGAATTAGTTCTCTACCACCATCAAGGTATTTCTGAGTGATGGTGGAACCGAGTTTGTAAATCATCGCATGCAGACTCATTTTGTGTCTAAGGGCATTCATCATCAGCTTTCTTGTCTTTATACTCCTGAGCAAAATGGTCGTGCAGAGAGGAAACATCTTCATATTACGGAGACAGGTTTGTCGATGCTCTTTCATTCTGGCCTTCATCATTCTTTTTGGTATGATGCTTTTTGTACGGCGGTCTACATCATCAACAGACTGCCTACTCCAATTTTATCTGGTTAGTCTCCACTCTCTGTTATTTTTGGCACTGCACCTGACTACAATTTTCATCCATCTGGCTATCAAGTTTTTCCTTATTTGAGGCCCTATGCTGCGCATAAACTGGCTCCTCGGAGTATATCTTGTATATTTTTGGGATACAGTTATCAGTACAAGGGTTATCAATGTCTTAATCCTCTTACAAAGAAGGAATACATCACTCACCATGCTAGGTTTGATGACTTGTTTTTTTGGCTCCCCGTAATGGCACTATTACAGTGTCTTCATCACTGGATGTTTCTACTTTTTTGGAGCCTTCGTCGGTTCCGTCAGAAGTGTTTGAGCCATCTTCTACAGCACAAACACCCATTATTTTAGAAAATTAAAATTTTCCAACTATTCCGAAAGCTCGGGGTTATTCAGAAAATTACATTTGTTTGCCACAAGGTGACCAGTAGCATGTCCGACACCAGTCAGAGCTGCCAGGACAGTCGCCGCCGCCGCCGCCGGTAACTCACGTGCCGGCCATCTCGGCCGTGCGTGTACACCATTCGCCACCTCAACAACCATCGTTGTCTTCACCATATTCATCGGCCGCCCCTGCTTCTCCAGTATTTCTGGTTTAATGAGTGCTTTATTTTCTAAGACTGAGCCTTGGAGTCATCGATCGGCTGTCAAGGATCTTGAATGGGTTGCTTCTATGGACTCAGATATGGATGCTTTGTGCACTCAACAGACATGGGAGCTGGTTCCCCGTCCTTCCCAAGCAATTGTTGTTGGTTCAAAATGGGTTTACCATTTGAAGTATAAATTTGATGGCTCCCTTGACCGACACAAAGTGAGGTTAGTTGCTCAGGGATTTTTTTTTTGCAATTGCCTGATTTTGATTATGATCATACTTTTAGTCCAGTGGTGGTGAAGGTCTCTACTGTTTTATCCATTGATGTTCATTGCAATTGGCCATTGCGATAACTTGATGTGAAGAATGCCTTTTTAAATGGCAAATGGGAGTCTCTGGTTTACATGGAGCAGCCTACTGGATACAAAGACCCTATACATCCTGATTATGTTTTTCATCTATGCAAGACCATTTATGGTTTGAAGCAAGATCAACATGTTTGGTTTCAGCATTTCAGTTCCTTTTTTATTGGCCTGAGTTTTGTATGTTGTTCTTCAGATACCTTCTTATTTGTTTTCTCACAGGGTGACTCTTTACTCTATTTATTGGTTTATGTTGATGACATTATTCTTATTGGGAATGATGGTTGTCTTATTCGGAAGTTTATTAATCGAGTTAATTAGGAGTTTAGGATTACCGATCTTGGCACTCTCTAGTACTTTTTGGGATTAGAGGTTGTTCATACTTCCGATGGCTTATTCCTTAGTCAAGCCAGATATGCCAGGCATATTTTACTGCGAGCTGGCATGCAGGACTCTACACCTGTTTCTATTCCATTTGTAGCCTTTTTGCAACTATCCAGCTCTTTCGGTAAGCCGTTCGAAAACCCCACACTTTATCGTTCTTTGATTGGTGTGCTACAGTATCTATCGATCACACGCCCCAACTTGTCCTATGCTGTGAATACAGTCAGTCAGTATATGCAAGCTCCTACTGATGACCATTACCAAGATGTCACTCAGATTTTGCGATATGTTCGTGGTACACTTCATTATGGTCTTCAATTTTGTGCAAACTCCTATGCTTTACCAGTTTTGGGTTACTCTGATGCTGATTGGGCTCGTTGTATAGAGACTCGTAGGTCTATGTATGGTTATGCCATTTTCCTAGGTGGCAACCTAGTTTCTTGGAGGGCTAAGAAGCAGCCTACAGTTTCCCGTTCCAGTTCAGAATCAGAGTACCGTGATATGGCAAACATTGCTGCAAAGTTAGCTTGGTTGATGAATCTTCTTCGGGACTTACGTGTGACGTCGCGCGCCCTGCCCATTTTGCTGTGTGATAATAATAGTGCTCTCTTCCTGGCTCAGGATCCCGTTTCTCATAAGAGAGCTAAGCACATTGATATTGACTATCATTTTGTGCGTGAGATGGTGTCTTCTGGCAAGCTCAAGGTTGCTCATGTTTCTACGGACTTGTAGCTTGCTGACATATTTACGAAGGGTCTACCCCGTCCTCAGTTTAAGTTTCTACGTTCCAACCTTTGCGTTACGACTAGCCCCACGCTTCGCTTGAGGGGGGGTAATAGAGATGTAAATCAATTACAATCAGGATAAGAAATGAATACCCTTTCTGATTGGTTTTGTACATATCATGTTCCATATTTGTTTAGGTCTTGTATACCATTTGTACTCACTATATATATGAATACACACAGCCACATTTATTTGTGGCTTTTACATTTTATCAAAATCTAACCTCTCTTTTTTTCCCAGAAAATAAAAATAAAATTCTAAACAAATATGAATAATAACATAATATAAATCAATCACTCACACAAAAATTTTATTTGACGATTTCTAATTTTATTTTATTTTTAAAGAACAACCTACCCCTTCTCCTTCAACAAGGTGTTACTTTTTTGGCCACCTGAAATTCTTTGTTGGCGGCCTCTTTCTCGCTAGTTTAACACTCTCGGTCATGTGGTGCTCTTGGAGAGTTTCATGCAGGCAAGGATAGTAACCGGAAGAGCGTGAAAGAAGAGTGTCAAATTCAATAGGAGAACAATAAATTATATGGTATCCCTGGTAGGGGTGTTCAAATGCTGATACCCAAATTTTTGGGTACCTGCTAGTTGAAAATGTGCCCATGGCCCTGCCCGAAAGAACAAGGTACTTGTAATGCAGGTACTCGAATTGTTCGGGTCGGGCAATAGGGTACTTGCTGACCCGTTTAAAATGGATGTTTTTGAGATAATTATTATTTCTTTATGTTTCGTAGATTTGTACTGGTGCAAGAAAAATGTCTTTACAATGATATTAATTTAGTTTAACAATTGAATTCCAGTGACATTTTTTCTACAAATAATTATCACATTTTATCATTAAAAATTCACATACAATGATCACTAAGAGTAACAAGTTCTTAATCATCATCATTCTATAGTTTGGACTAACATAACCAAATATGTTGAAATGACAAGAATAAGATTATCGTGTTAATAAATTTTAATTTAGTGGAGACCGTATGAAAATTTGATAAGAAATTTGTGATGGAAAATCAAATATATTTTTTATCAACTTGACCTACTGACTACTGCTAGAATAGGCTTGTGGTCGGGGTTGTAATTTAAAATTGGAGGCTGAAAGGGAAGGGATGAAACTTAGAAGGAACGATTGAAAATTCATAGTTGAAAGATAATACTTGAAAATTTAGCACTTGAATATTATATAAATTTGCATTATTTCATAATTAATATTACATAGATATGGACAATTGAGAATAGATGTGTTAAAAATATTATTTAAAATTAAAAGTAATGAAATATATTTTTAATTTTATCGGGTATCTCGGGTACTCAAAAATTGCTTTTGCGGCCCTGGCTCTGGCCCGTTAAAATGTATATTTTTTTAGGCTGATTACACGGCCCTGTAAAATGAAAAAGTACCCGATTATTTTATATCGGATCGGTGAATGGACGAGCATGGTATAGCGGGCCAGGTATTTTTGAACATCCCTAATCCCTGGGTACCATGATCACCGTAAACCTAGGGATGTTTTGTGCATTTGAAAGTGCAAATATGTGCAGTCTCTTATGAGATTGTGTATTACTCCCTTTGTCCCAAACTAAACTGCCCATTTTTTTTAGTTTAACCGTCAATGACGGGGATGCTAGGGTATCCAACCCCTTTCATATATAAGATTTGGCAAAAATGCCTAAATTTTGAAAGCACCTAGAACAGATATGGAATGATCCCTATTACACAAAGGCAATACCTATAAAATTCTAAACAGTGACCTAAGTGACATTTGAATGAGTAGGTAAATGATAAATGGTCGTCTACTAAGATAGTGTCCAACAAGCTCGATCCAAACTTACGGAACTAATTCCACTAACTTGATACAAAAAGCCAGTCACAGTAGAAGCACCAATCCTCGCACAAAACACTGATCCTTAACACTTCTAAAGACACCAAGGCGATCAAAACAAAGAATTGAAGCTCCTTCCCTATAGATCCCGACGATCCCCATTAAAACCGTTCATGCTCTTTCCCCTAAAGTAGGAAACCTTAGCCAGTCATTTCCAATCACCAAAGTACTTCTCTATCCATGTTTAAAACTAGTGTTTTGTCTGTAGAATTGTCCATAACCCGACCTCGAAGGATACCCATCTAAACGGTCTAAAGAACGATATGACTGAGTGGTCAGTGTATCGGTCTAAAACATCTTAATGAGTCAGAGTCTACAAACCTGTTTTTTATATCCTCGGTACGGAATTGCCAAAAGTTAATTTATTCAACGACTTTGACTCGAATTTCTCCTAAATCATCTTTGGAAAAACTAGATCTGAAATCAATGTAATTTTCCCCAGACCGTCTTACCAAAAAAGGATCGACAGGAAAATTTATGATTGACAAAGACAATCGGGCTGAATACTCCAGCAAAATAACCCTTTTAATGTTCTACTCGTTTTGAAAAAAAAGAGCCAAAAAAGAGGAAAAAATGAGAAATAAAACCAACCTAATATGTAACCAATAACCCTAATCAGACCCCAAATAATCCAAATCCACTCAATTTCATGCACAATCGGAACAAATATAGCACAAATCTGCAGCTGTTGTGGAACCCTAATCTCATACCTTCACTGACGATCCGAGACTAACAACAACTCCAGTGACATGTCGGCAACTAATTGACCCGAAGATCTGCCCTCCCTCCCTCTGATTTGCTCCACCACTCAGATTTACTGACCCATGACCGCCGCTCGGACCGGATGCTACAGATCAGAGACAGTTGTTGACCGGCTGAGCGGTTGGAACAGAGGAACAACGACGACGATAGCAGTACCTCCGTTAACATCACCGTGACTTCGTCGGAAAAAAGGTTGAAGACAGATATGTGGCCAGAAACTCTTCGGCTTCCTCCGTTAGCTCCTCCATCGTGGCCCCCACATGGCTGATGTGGCTACAGCCAGCCACAATAGAGCTTTCCCTAGTTGCACTGGAGTAGTTGAGTATTCACCGGAGTCGGGATATTGGTAGAATTTCCAGATTTGTGCAAATTGTGGTGAGGGTGATGGGGGGGGGAGAAGATATTGCATACATCTTTGCGGTGACTACCTACTATGGTGGTGGGGAAGGTCGCCAGAGTTGATGGCGGCGGCCTCCCTCGTGCTAGGGTTTCAGGTTTTTTGAGCAAAGGAAAAAAAAGTGTGCTAGAGAGAGGAGTACCCGAAACTGGAGAGGAGTACCCGAAACTGCCCCACTTATCATTTGGTGACAATTAACACTGTCAAACTTTGATAGTTAACATTGTCAAACTTTGATAGTTAACACTGTCAAACTTTGATAGTTAACACTGTCAAACTTTGACCACATAATTGAAAAAATATATAAACAATAATATTAACGTATGTGCTATTATTGGATTCGTCGTAGTAATTAGTTTCTAAATATCTACTTTTTATTTGCAGTTACTATACGTAATTAAATATATTAATGGTCAAACATATTTTTTGAATACCGTAAAAAAAACTATGTGAAATTTAGTTTGGGAAGGAGGGAGTATTATAATTTAATTGAATACTATATAAATATGGTACAAGCTAGGAAGTATTTCCTCTATCACACCTGAATTTACATAAATACTATTCATTTAGTTAAAATTGGTTCATTTGAAAAGAAAAAACCAAGTAGATAATATACTATTATGTGAGATCTGGTTAGAATCGTCCTAACATATTTTTTTTATAATATCAACTTTTTATTATATTGGAATTTGTACAAGTAAAAATATTAACGATCAAATACATGTGCAAATACATGTGGGATGGACGGAGGGAGTACTAGCTTTGCACAGATATTGCTAACGACTGAATCGTCATTAGACCCCTCCATTGTGTGCAGAACAGCAACAAGTTTGTTAATCAATAGTCAAATTCGATACCACTAATAGCTAGGAGTACAAAGTGTTATTCAATCCACAGACAAAGAGTTAGTAGTAGAGACAACATATTGTAATGTTCTTTTCCCTCCAACTAAAACTCAAAGCCTCATAATCTATCCCAATCCAAATCCACCAAAATTTAACCCAATCGTGACAGCCTACATAATAGCATCCCCTTCGACGGAGAATTTTATAGACATCCATAATAGCATAAAAAAGTAATAATCAGAGTCAAATATAATAGAGCCTGGGAAAATTTATAGCATCAACTCATAAAAGAGTAATACCTACCTACAATATTGTTTTCATACTTCTAATTTGAGTTACCAAAACCTGAAAGATAACTCGGGATATAAAGAACACAACAATCTCCAATCATACACAGATCAAAATAATGAAGATTTCACAATCAACAATCAAACAATCATCCATACATGCCATAGAAAGAGACACTCTTGCAATCCATGCTTTAGATCAGGTCTATACAACATCAAAAGCAAAAGACTACACAAAGATAATGTTCAACAACCAGATTGCTAAATAAACACAAAAACATACTGCTCATCGAAGGTACTGAAAATTACTGTAAACAAACAAGGCTAAAACATCCCCTACAGCAAGGCCAAACTAAAAGCACACATTGATTAAGCAATGAAGAGTTGGTTTACCGAAGAGCATCCAACTAAGCCTCCTACGTGGCATCCTTGAGCTCTGCTTCTTCCCTTTTCAACGAAGGACAGGAGCTGGCTTTGCAAATCGAGATTACAAACTTAAATAAGCAATCAAAGCATTGGATACTACATCAAAAATCAAAATCTCAAAGGGTAAAAAAAAATTAAATTGTACCTTTGATCTTTGGATTTCGAATATAGTAACTACAAGACTTTTACTTCCACATCGCTTCACACTCAAACTTGAAATCTCCTAAAAAGGTATAAATCTAAATTCAGCATCAATAATATTAACACATTTCAAATAAAGTAGAATCATGATAAAAACTTCTAATAATCCATCACATATTTCTCATTGATGTCCTCATACCTAAAATTGCTTTAGATTTCCATATGAAATCCCCAAGAGGCACAAAATATAGCAATTAGGCATACTAAGCTAGAACAACCATTATATTGGAGGCTCTCAATGCAATATAGTCCAATCCATCGACACCTTTGAAGTCATTGCATGCATATTTGGAGTACAATACTGTATTTCCAGTAGATATAGACAGTGGGGTCCTGACCCTTCTTCATTAAGGGGACCAGGCCCGGCGGCTATCACCTGAAATGCAACAGACATGCATGAGAAAAGAGTTAAGCATATGCAGAGGATGCAACACAAAAATTGTGCATAAATTTCACTAGAAATAGGAAGACACATGTTTAACGATTTCGAGTCCCCATATATATATATCAAGTAACCTTCAATGGAAAACATATACTAACATGTAAATACTTGGCTGAACAATAATGCTTACCTTGCCAATGGATTGCTTCTCCTTGGTTGCCTTTGTGAGTAACAAGCCCCCTGATGTTTTCACTTCAATCTCAGCTACTTGCAAGACATTGATGCAGAAGACCAAATATTTAGCATTCCTAAATAACACATAGCTTTGAGTGAATAACAAAATATCTAGGGACACAACCTAGTAAGAAGGATGAAAAATGAGTCCCTCTCTAGCATTCTAGAGATCAAGCCCAGAACCTGGTTTGGCGGTCTGACTGAGTAAACCAACCGGCTCTCCGACCAATCGATTTCATCCAACTGAAAAACCATGTAGATCCGAGAAGGCGTGGATACAATTCCCTACTGGTAGGTGAAGAAAATCTGAAAAGGATGGAGGAAAAATGGGCAGAGAAGAATGGGTGATGGGGGAAAACCGGAAAAGGATGAGATGTGGTAGGGTTTTGTTGAAATAGCGGGATGCACAGCTTTGCTGCCTTTGCTGCATTTGCAAAATTGTGAAACACTAGCCTTTTATATAGTTAGCTTATTTGAGTTTTGACATTTTGGGCTTGTTTGTTGGGTTTAGGAAAGGCAAGGTTAGTTAAGTAATTACACTTGGCCCAAGTTTTAGGAGTAGCATTATATTAATATACATATATAATATTTATTTATTCACAATTCGGTATTCGTGTCGATTTTCGGTTTGAGTTTCAATATCCAAAACCAAACCGAAAATCATATTCAAAACTCGATTTATTCAATTCGATTATCCAAAAACCGTATTTAAATTCGGTCCGAATTATTCGAATTCGGATAATCCAATTTTTTATTCAATTTTTGGTTTTCAATTTTTTTGCCCACCCCTGGATATTGCTAACGACTGAATCGTCATTAGACCCCTCCATTGGGTGCAGAACAGCAACAAGTTTGTTAGTTAATATTCAAATTCGATACCACTAACAGCTAGGAGTACAAAGAGTTATTCAATACACAGACAAAGAGTCAGTAGTACTAGAGGCAACAACATATTGTACTGTCCTTTTCCCGCCAACTAAAACTCAAAGCCTCATAATCGATCCCAATCCAACTCCACCAAAATTTAACCCAATCGTGACAGCCTCCATAATAGCATCCCCTTCGCCGGAGAATCACGTTCTTCCTTAATAACATCGCCTCAACCCAGCTATTCTAACCTCCATCGCCATCGCCATCGCCACGCTAGAAGGTTCTGAGTTACTAGGCGTTAATATGCTTGCGAGGGAAGAACAACGGATACTTCAATTCTCGCTGCGTGGGCCCTAAGTCCTTTGCATTTTCGAAAGCTTGCAGACTCGATGGAGCCTCCATTGTTGATTTCGAGCTAATTCCGTCAAATATGTGCGAGTGAGTTGCCAAAAAATTGCCTCATTTTGTTTTTATACATTTCCCCCCTAATTTCAGTTTCTAATCTTTCAGTAATGGCGTTTATCTTATCCAATGACCTTAAAATTTGATGATGGAGAAGATCGACTCCTAGCAAAGGCGGTTGAGGAGGGAGCAACCTAATCGGGTCAGTTATTGATCGATTAGGTGTTAACATGCAGAGGATTAAGCAATTTCAGAAGAGCCTGAGTAGGAACCACGTTGTGGAGACCCCCAATCTCTGTATCTCGCTCTCTCGGTAACACTCCAAATCTCTATTATATAGGGAAATGTGTGAGCTCTAGGGTTTCGGTCAAACTAGGAAGGATTTGTAGCTGTTTTTCGTGTTTATGGAAGGGTGGTAATGGTAGGGTTATAATTTATTTCATCCCAGCTATCATCAAATTTCAATAGCAAATGTGACTCCTATTATAGCTTGGATTTCAGCATGTATTAGTGACTCTGCTAGCAAATGCATTCCTCCAACCACAATCAACTTTACCACATTTTACCTGATCATTAAGCCCATGCCACATAAATTAGGCGATCTATCCCAGGAAGCATGCATAATGATTTTGAATTCCAGCCAAGGCACTAAGGAAATAATAGGTCTCTGATTTCTCTTAACCATAGACATCAAACCAATCAGTGACCATTCATTACCCATGAAATGGTCAATACTAAGTGGTTTGAATGTAGAAGGTTATGGAAACTGGATCTTTTATTTCCTCTATGATGATATTTACATTAGGTCTAATGTTGTCATAAAAATACAACCGTCTTCCTAGCTTTTCTAGAGATTCCAGCAGACCAGGGGTGGGATGATATGAGCCAGTGTAGTGTAAATAACACGTAATCTTATCAATGTCTGGTAAACTGACGGTCTATCCCTGTGTAGTGTAAATAAAGGCTTAGCCTTCTGTTGTTCTCTTTGTTTGGTTTGTGAACAATTTCTGTGCATTTAATTAATGTTGCTCAATGGTGTCTGATATTTTGTTTGGCTCAGTTGTATTTTATACAGAACTAATTAGTGTGTATCCAAATTCTAACATCAGGATTTGTGATTTTCTGTATGCTTGTTAATTTTTTCCGCGCAATGCTTTTTAGCTCAGTTTCCTTCGGCTCAGTTTATATGAAAAGCGACAGGTGGAAGCAATCGATCATTTGAGAGCGGCAATAGGGGATGCCATGATGAATTGTGAAATCCCGAGGCTACTTCATGCTCACAGTCCTTTCTACCATCTTCAGTAACTGAAGATATGCTTGAACTGGAAATGCCTGGAGTTCTTGATCTTGCATCCAGGTCGGTCTCTATCGAGGTTGACAACTTCCAACTGAAAAACTGAGGCAAGTAGTTTCATCACATGCTATCTTGTGCCAATTAAAGCTTAGTCCTGGTTTGTCAAAGCTTATTCCCTGGCTCTACTTGGTTATAGTGCTGTTCTTGTCATTTGATTGAAGAAACATTGCTGGATGCATTATAAGCTAATTTGTCAGAAACATCTATGGTGTTTATAGTGTATTTAAAATGGTCAAGGTTAATATAGCTTTTCCAGGGCTTCTTCTGCTCTTCATATTGATTTAAATGCTAAAGAAATAGTTTCCTCTCTAGAAGCTTTGCAGTGTCGGTACATCTCTCACCTGTGTTATGCTATGCCTGCTCTTTACCCCTGTTGTAAAGGGACCCTATATTAGATATGGAATTGCTATGAGGCTTCCTTCATTGTTTGTGTGTGCGTGCCTGCCTGTTATTTCAAATACATTCTTTGGCCAACTTTGTTTTTCTCCTCTCATCTGCCATACTTTATACGTGCATGAGGATGAAGATTTTAGACTATCCAATGGAGAAGAAAAAGGTGAAAATGATCAATCTTTCTTCATTTGTCTGATTTTGTTTTTGTAATGTTTCTGTAGGTTGTTTCTCGGTTAAAGGATGACGTACTTAGTGTTATCCCTTATCCTGCAGCCTATTGAGGGACGTGGAGTTTTCAGAATTTTGGAGTCTTATCATACCGATTCCAAGCGTGGTGTTGTCATTTGGGGAGCGACTGAGGGGGAGGAATACAGCATCATCACTGCTCCAGAGACTTGCTTCAAAATTGAGTATACAGATGTACCTCTATCATACTATACATGCATTCTTGGTAAGCCTCTTGGTATATTTGCCGAGCTTATTACTTTCTTATTACATTATTGAAATAATAACATTCTGAATTACAGAGTAGATAGCTTTGAGAGGCCCGCTTATCAGTGATTGAGCTGGGAATGTTTAGTTGTCAATTTTTCAAGTGCTGCTCTTCTTCATCATTTTTTTAAAGTAACTGTACTTGTTTTAGCTTATGGTACCATTATACTGCTTCATATCTTATCTGCTGGGAATATGGTCTCGAAGTTTTTTCTTGTTTTACAGCTGAAGTTTTTTGTGACTATATTGTCACCGCCATTATTATACCTTTTCATATCTTACCTTGCTCATGCTAGTCCAACACCCAAAAAACCAACCTAGACAATCTTCGAGTAACGTTTGTGAATTCTTATGTTATTTCTTACTCTAAAATTGATTTCTTGCCCGCCAGTTTGCGTCTCTGATAAAATAAAAAAATTGGTTCATTGTCTTGCTTGCAAGTTATGTGTGGTAATGTTTATCCTCTATTTTCAGTTAGAGATGGCTTTAGATTGCTTAAAGTAGGCAAATGACTTGAGTGGTTCGTTGCTGTTTATCTAATGGCCATGTATACTGCTGTAGTATTCTACCATTTTGCTTGTATTGGAAGCCAGCCGATATTAATATATCCTTTTAGGTTTGCTGACTTCCACTAAATATGTTATGAACTTTTCATGCACCCCTTTGGGCCACCATTAGAACTGAAGCATAACATGGTTAGATGCTCTTGAAAGACACTGTTTTGCATAAGTGTGTTCTATTTTTGATATCAGCCATAAGTGCAATCTTGGTTTCATCCAGAATAAAATGTGAGGAGGAAATACCCCAAATCAGTGTTCACTGTCATTGATACTTACTCTCTACGAAATTGCTTGATGCACAAAAGTATTGCATGTGATACATTTTCTGATGTTTTGCTACGGGCTCTTTTCTGCTGTGCATATATCTGGACAAGGATCCTTCTCTTACTCTTTTGTTTATTCCCTGCATTCTTTAACTCTCAGGTTGCCTCCATTAAGGCTTTCGGCAACACAGTGCTTGATTTTATGGTAGAGAAATCAACATTCTTCCAGTCTGGAGCAATAAGGCAGTTTGTTGAGCTATCAAAGTCCATGGATTCAACTATTCGGGCAAATGCTGTCCATGCTCTGAGAAACTTGATGTTCCTTGTCAATGACAGATGTAAAGAAATGAAAATGTTGGAGCTAACTCAATCTCTACTTTACTGAGCCTCATATGTGGTAAGTATAATGATGCTATTCATGTATTGTAACCACAAGTCCTAATGGTTAAATTTATCCGAGTTTCTGTATCATTCCTTGCAGATCCCGAGGCTTCTGTTCAAGAGCAAGCTTCGGCCCTTGTTTGCAATCTAGTTGATGGATCTACAGAGAGCATTAAGCATGTCTTCACTGAGGATGGAATTCTATTGCATGCTGTTGTTCGGCAAGTGCAAAATGCTTCAAAAATTGAAGTTTTAATACAGGTAAGTTGTCTTTTAGCCCCTAACTGTTGTGTTTTTTATCCAAAAACCAGATTCACCATCTTAGAGAAATAAATAATAATTTCATAGGATTAAAATGTCAATATTTATAATTATTAATTATACAGATTAAATAAATTTAAAATTTTTGAAAATCATATTAAATATAAATAAAAAATAAAAAATAATATATCTTAATGAATTACTTTTTATTTTATCATTAATATACTAAAATGGGCCATTTTAAAACTAATTAACAAAATTTAAATAAATTCGAAGAAGAAAATTTGTAAATAAAATTTACAGAGTATTAAAAAAATAATTGAAAGGGTTTACAAATAAAATATTTCAGTACTATATTTAATATCTATACAAAGCATTTTATACTGATTTTTTTCTTAAAATTAAAATTTACTTGAAACCTTTATATAAATAAATAAAAATAAATAAATAAAGGAGCTTCCGTATTTCTATGCCAACAATTTACTCTAATCAGCCCAAATGCTAAAGCCCATCCACTGGGGTCAATTTCTAATAAATAGATATTTTTGAGGGGTAATTCCGTAATTGCAATAGTCCGTTGACCGATTCTAATCGGACCAACCTATATATCGGTTCGGTTTTTACATATGTAATTACTCTCTCAATTAGGGTTTTCATTTCCCTCTTGTTACTCCCCCAATTCTCTGCTCGTCGGGATTGTTCCCCAATTGCGACTCTCCCCTCGCCGTATTGCCACCGGTCTGCGACTCTCCTTTTATATTTGACGGAACATTCTACTCGGCCGGAATACCTGGTCGGAATATTCTACTCGCGTGGATCTCCGATCCAGCGTCTACAGTGCCGTGGAAATCGATAAGAAACTATCTGTTCTTTTTCCTTACTACTGAAATTCAGAATTTGTTGAGAACTAGGACTGTTGGTGTTTCTAAATTACCATAAAAAGCTGATAAAGGAAAAAAAGGAAATAACAATTATTAAAGGGAAAAAAGAAATGGTGACTGATAAAGAAAAAGAAATAGTGCTCGTTGAAAAGAAGTATTTTCCACAGGCTGTGATAGACTACACAAACCTTAAAGGTAACAACGACAAAGCAAGTGGTGTGAAAATAAAGGATCTGGCTTCAGGGGCCATGAAGCACTTGGCTTCTGTTGGGTGGAGTTTCTATTACCAGGAGAAAGGAAGCAAGAGAGAGTTGCGGTGCCTAACTCCAAATGGCCGAACTTTCTACACTCTCTTGACTGCCTGCAAGTGGTATGTTGCCAGAGGATGCATCCAAGTCAAGGGAAATGGTAAAACTCCAGTTTCTGAAATTCAAGCTCAAGGATGCATCCAAGTCACTGGACCTGGTAAAGTTTCAGCTTCTCTGGTGCATATGGATGAATCATCCATTGATATGGATGTAGTCCAAGGTCTAGGATGCAGTAAGCAGGCCCTAAAAGTGAAGCCTAAAAACGAAGCCTGTGCCTCAGTATTGCTTGGTTCTCCAGGTGCAACCAGGAAAAGAAAATTTATGGAAGATGATTTATCTGTGTCCTTGCAGCCAACTAGAAAAGCGGTGATGAGCATTTTGTCAAAGTTGATTGATGCCAACAAAATTTTGGAAGGAGCTGTAGTACACTACAGAAATAAAAGGGGCGGGAACTCTATGAAACAAGGAAGCATTTGTGATGAAGGAATTATTTGCTCTTGCTGCGGACAATTGTTTACCCTCACGAGATTCGAAGCTCATGCCGGCAGCACCAATCACAGGCCCTCTGCCCACCTCTTCTTGGAGGATGGAAGATCTATTCAGGACTGCCTGAGTACTGAGAAGAAAGCTGAAAATGAGGTAAGGCCAATTAATGGCTGCCTGAATACCAAGAGAGTGGAAAAAGCTGTGAGGCCAATGAGGCCAATTAAGGAATGCCTCAGTACCGAGAAGAAAGCAGAGAAAGGTTGCTTGAAGACCAAGAGAGTGGAAAATGCTGCAAGGCCGATTCATGGTTGTGTGAATACTGAGAAGAAAGCAGAAAAAGTTGTAATACCAAGAACGCCAGTTCAAGAATCTCAAAATATCAAGAAGAGAGTGGAAAATGCAAGGCCAAAATCTCATCAACAAAATGAACCTGAACCTGACAGTATCTGTTCCGTCTGTCGCTATGAAGGCGAGCTAATCTTATGTGATCATTGCCCTTCAGCTTTTCACAAAGAATGCTTGGGTTTACGGAACATTCCTCAAGGTGATTGGTTTTGTCCATCATGTTGCTGTAAATTTTGTAACTTGGTAACAGGCAAGCATTACAAGGAGCAGGCTGCGAAGAATGGCTATCTACAGTGTACCCAGTGTGAGCATCGATACCACTTTGAATGTCTAAGAAGTAGGGGTATTGTTCACTCAGACTATCAGCCTGAAGCGACTTGGTTTTGCAATTCAAGATGTGAACATATACATACAACTCTTCAGAATTTGATTGGAAAACCAGTCGCTGTAGGGAATGACGGGGTAGAATGGCTATTGCTCAAGTACAAGAAAAATGGTGTTTCTGATACTGCAAGTTACAGCAAGCTTAGTGCTGCTCTTAAGGTCATGCATGAATGTTTTGAACCTGTGAAAGAGGCTCGCAATGGGAGGGACATGGTGAAGGATGCCATCTTTAATAAATCCTCTGATCTGCACAGATTAAACTTCCAAGGATTTTACACAATTGGTTTGGGAAAAAATGGTAGATTCAACACTGCTGCATTAATAAGAATTCATGGACACAAGGTTGCCGAGATCCCATTTGTTGGCACGAGATTTAAGTATCGCAAGCTCGGAATGTGTCGCTTACTGATGAATGAGCTTGAAAAGACACTGATGGAGATTGGAGTTGAGAGGCTAGTGCTACCCGCTGCTCCCTATGTTTTGCGAACATGGGAAAATAAATTTGGCTTCTCCAGGATGAATGAATCTGAGAAATTAAACTTTCTTGGCTGCACTTTTCTTGATTTCCCTGATACCGTTATGTGCCAGAAGGTCCTACAGATTATCCCTTGTCCTGGTTTGAGACAAGAGGAGGAACACGTTTATGACCATATCGATGAAAATTCCATGTCAGAGGTATTTCTGGAAGATCAAGAAATTTGGAACCAATCCCCTGAAACTGATGAGCCGAGGCTCTACAAAAGGAGGAAAATGTCGTAGTCGCTTGCTGTTTCCGGGCTGGTATATAGAATAGTGGGTGTAGGCTTCATTGTTTTAGTTTTACTCCATAGGCATTCTTTTGTACATGTCCTTAGGACATTTTTGGTAGGAGATTTATTCTTTGAAGCTTCTTGCAATCCAGGAGGCCTGTCAATGGTTGTAATATTGTTTGGATGAATGGATACATAAATTTTCTTCTAATACTGAGCTTATCTTATTTTTTTTACTTTTCACTGAGTTATTCTGAGTGATTGAATGATCATGTGGTGTTGTTTGAATTTATCCCGTTTGTCTGTGTAATTCAATTATGTGTGCAGATGCAACCAAGTCTCTTTATGAGTTGGAACTTAGGATCAAAAGAGCCCCTGATGGACGAGTCATGGATCTTTTCTCCGTAACAGATGTCAGGTTGCTTTCTCTACTCACATTCTTCTTAATAAGACCTTGGTTTGAGTAATTGCTAACCTCTCGGAATGTTTTTCATGTTTGCTGTTAAATCCATCCTTCCAGTTCTAGGTAGCACTGACTGATGAAACTGATCTGTTAGCATTTGCAGTTGCCTAGGTATCATATCAAAATTTAGAAATAAGCTCACAAGATTAAATCAACGATAGAGCGTTCAGTTAATGATTCTTTACGTTTTAAAACATCTACATATATAAAAAGGAAAAGGTGATATTTGTCATTTTCTGATTTAAGAAATTATAAGCACCACCACACCCTCGTCAGTACGTGGACATTGCATTGTTGTCTTCCACGTATCCTCATTTTCTTTTGTTAGTTGTGTGTCCTTCTTCTTCTGATGTTTATTCTTCTTTTCCCCTCCGCCCTTGTTAGCTGTGGATTTCTATTGAAAATGTTTTTGTTGAGGTGATTAGTCGTCTGCTATGTGAGCTGTTCAGGTTCAAATGATATACATGTATGCTATTTGAAAGGAATTCTTATTTTCATATTGCAGCTGAATGTTATGTGTTTGATAAATGGCCTGAGAAGAACTTTTGTGTCCACTCTCATATGTTTAGTTCATTTTTCTGATAAATCTACCAATTGAAGATTACACTCTGCTTTTCGATGCTAATACTAGGTCATGGGATGATTTTCTTCCCATTATATGCAGAACCCTTGTCTCAGGATCGCTTCTTTGGTGTGTTTTTTGTGTCTTTATGTTGAATTGTTGACTATAAGCAAGTTCTTTCAGTTGCTATTGATGGGCTGTTTTGATTTTGAGATTCGAGTTAAAATTCATGATCTCTGTTTCGATATTGTGCACTTGATTGTTTCTATTTCTGCGCTCAGTGTTTCCGATGATCTTAGACTTGTTTCTGTGCTCAACCGAACCCTCAACCGAACCCTCGACCTGATGTTAGAAACATAATAGATGTTTTTTAATTGCATTTGAGAGGGAAATTCTATGATTTTCCCCCATGTCTAGACCCTTGAATAATTCAGCCGAGCATTTTATGTGGATTCGGTTGTAGTTGCAATCACTGTCAAAATAGTAGTGGCATTCTTGTAAGTAGCAATGCGATCACTTTGTCAGGATGGTTTGAAGATCACTGCTGCCTTAATGAGAAGACGTGTTGGCAGAGGTAATCCTTGTGTTTATCAAAGGGTCTTCAATTTATTTCTTTGCTTTATGGATTTTTGTTCTCTCACATATAGATGTTGCATTGTGTTTGTTGTTTAGCTGTGAACTACGTCGCAATATCTGAAGCTTTAAAGGTCACTCCCTCTGTTTTGACCGCCATATTGGCCGCAGATAATGTTATTTGTGCGGTTTATATTACAACATTGTTTGCTTTAGCTTCGAATATACCCCAACATCAACAACTGGTACTATCCACTCTCCTTTGAATGGTCAATTACTTGACTTGCTAACGTTGATAAAGGTCTACATTTTTGCTTCACAAGCTCTGTGTAGAGGTTAATATATCATAATTTAATTGATATAGCTACAAACCTTTGGCAGAGGCTCTGATGAAGCTTCTCATTAGAACTTCTTGTCTCTGTTCTAATGTCTCGCCTATAATTATTGCAGGGGAAGTTATTTCAACAAATACTTTTGTTTTGATGACATGTTGTAGAGAAGTTAATGTACTCCTTTTCTTGCTTGAGAGGGAATTGGGTTGTTTGCTTTTGATGTGCACTATTCCAGGCCAAAAAGATGATGGTAAATCAATCTCGAGGAGGTCCTGAATTTAACATTCGGGGGTATTTCTTCTATGCAAGTATAACTTTTCTCACTAGTAGTTTTTTTTGAATTTAATAGTTTTGTATTTGATACAACTACTCATGAATTTCAATTTGTTTTGTTTATTTGTGTCACTCATTATTTTTCATTCAACCCGTTGCACACTTAGAAGTGGTTGTCCTTGATGAGGCAAATTCAATTGTGGAAGATGTTTCGGAAAGTAATCATCTTGTTCTATTATTTGAAATTGATGTCTTTGAAGTTAGGCTCTTATGCTAAGTGAATTTTATCTTCCAGAATGCCATGCGACGTGCCATAGAAACATACTCTAAAGTTACAAGATTCTTCTTCATTTGTAACTACATACGTAGGTTACTCCCTCGACTATTATCTACCACTATGTCATATGTTTTTCACCATCATAACCTTGTAAATGCTTTACTTGCCGAAATGGTATGTGATGGAAGAGTCTGGACGGCGATTCTGAGAAACAGTTTGAATTTGTACCTTCTGGTCTGCCAATAGTCTGAATAATTTCTTGAGTTTTGCGTTATATGTAACCTTTTAGAAGGCTTAACAGGGAAAACACAATGTGTGTTGGTTTTGGTAATTAAACTTTCATCATTTGCTGAAGTTTCTGTACTCGTAAACTTCTTTAGATTGGAATGAATGCTACTAGCTTCTGTTGTGGTTGATGATTTGTGCCATCGAATTGGGGTGATGAAAGCTGTTTTTGTAATGGGTGAGCAGATTTGGTGCACAACTTGGGAACAGTTGCAAGATCCGGTACCAAAAAGTTAACGGATGTGCTGCAAGCTGGAGCTGGTGTGAGCAAAACGATGATGGGCAATACGTAAGGGAATCACAAGCCGAAGGCTCATTCATCATCACCCGAGATACCGAAGGCAAGAAACTCTTCCGGGGAACAAACACCACCCTCTTCCTCAAAGAGGATAAGGTACATTGAGTTTAAATGTTGTACAAAATGTATGTTGATGGGCTGCCATTCAATATTTACTTGAGGAACCTGTATTTTATATTGAGAAGTTGAATTAGATGTTGATATGTTTTACTAAGTTGCTGATTTGTTACAGTTGAATCTAGTAATTTGAAACGCTTATTTGTTGTAGCGTTCTCTCACCTTAATTGATTAGTTGTAGAGGAAGCATATACTATATGCTCACAGTTGCGCTGATATTGGTGTGGTTGCTACAGGTCTTTCTAATGAATTTCTCAAGCTTCTCATTTTCCTTCTGGAGGATTTGAAGAAGTCGCTTAAGGATGTAGATTGTAACTCGATGATAGGTTTGGGGATGCCGAGGATATCATTGCTTAAATTATTAATTTATGTTATGTAATTTTGTTGATCTCATTGTATTCATGGATGAATATTGAATTACTTTTTGGTGCAGTTTTGATAGCTATGGTTGCAATAACTGAGCTGATGGTGGCGAGATTGAACGAATGCTGGAGGAGCCTCCCATGATTGCTGAGAAGAGGTATCGCTTAACCGAGTTAGTCTGAGTGATTGAATGATTAGGTGTGGTGGCTGTTTGAATTTGGCTTAGATGATGTCTACTTGCATATGTAGTTTGTTTTCTTTCTTGTTTTGGTCTGCATTTTCCTTGGCTTTTGAAATGCTTTTGAAATGAAGTTGTTGGAGTTTATTTCTTTCTTAATGAATGACGCTTTAATTTTGATTAAGGGAAAAGTAGAAACTTTTGACTAAAATTGTAGAGGCCTTTGTTTAGAAATGGGAGTATGCTGCTTTTATATGGCGCGCACACGATATTCGTTAGTAAAAGGAGAAAGAATAGTTCGCTTTGTGCTCACCACGCAGCTGCTTGAGTTTATAAGTGCTGATTACGTTGCTTTTATAAAGACTGCAAATCTGAGTATTTTCTTTGCCAACTTCCGATGTGGGAAACTGAGACAAGAATGCTCTATGATCCCAGTTCAAAATGAAGCTTTTAAAGCGAGGACTTGCAGAAGTATATATCATACGATATTACCTAGTATTATAAATTTGACTATAAGTATAGTGATGCTGCTTACGAATCGAACAAATTCTGTTTTCGATTTGTATGTTCACCTGTCTACATTGGTGTAGTTCCTTGTAAGAGACCAGGAAAGATAAGGTTCTTTTGGAACTCAACCTGGTTTTGCAGTTAACATTATAAACAAGAAGTTTGCGCCAGATTGTGATCCTGGGATTCCATTAGATCAGACTCAAAACTTAGAAGTAGTTAAAGAAGGGAAAATTCCTATAGCGGACTGTTTGCAGGGATTTCAAGATGAAGGGGGGTATTTGGGAACCAATAATAAATTGTGTGTATGTCAAAATAAAATATAATTATAATTAACAATTTGTTGTCAACCTCCTAAGCATAGAGGAGTTCTCAAACATTTTATGCCATTTCCTGTAGAACATGGTCAAATATTACCACCTCCCTTTGTTTTTGAAAGTTATCATGTATGTTAGGTTAATATTCCGTACAAAAATAATAAAATTATAGTATAAGACAGATTTTCTGTAAAACGAGCACAAATCAACCCACAAGATTATGCTAAAATTATTTACACAGGCTAGAAGTATTTTATTCTTTTTTAAAATTTAAACAACATTACATAGGGGATATATATAAATATATATAGGCTTCAAAAAAATTGTAAAAATGTTATAGTGATACAAAAGTTCTAGTGGTAAACTTGGACATAGCAAATTGTTAAAATTACATGAGACTGTGCAAAACCTATTCCTAAGGTCAACACTGTATAGCATCTAAAACTTGAGTGTAGGTTTTGGGATAACAAAATTTTAACCCCTATTTCCATGGGCGGATTCCGGGAGGGGTGGGGTGGTGCTTCAGCACCACCTCAACTCTGGCCTACAAGGAGGTAGATTTAAATATTTTTTCTTAAGTACCTGTTAAGTTTTTTTTTTAAAAAGTAATCACCGCTTGATTAAGTGCTGATTTCGAGTTTAGAATTGGAGTTCAGAAATATTAGATCTGAAAATGAAAGACTAAATTAATTTTTTTGTCCCTTACATATTCTGCAATACCTTCTTTCGATCCCCAAGGTCAATATTGTATTTAATCGGCAATTAACATTATGAAAAGTGATTTCTTTGGTCCCCAGAGGTAATTTTCAGGTAAAGTCAACGGTAGAATTGGTTAAAATATGTAAAATAACCATTACACCCTTGTGGTAAAAAAATTTAAAAAGAAAAATCAGACCTCGTCTCATTCGTCTCCCACCGGCGCCGTTGACACACTCAAATTTTGCTTCCACCACCGGAGCCACCGTATACCTCGTTGTCTCCTCCGTCTCCCGCCACTGGCGCCGCTACCTGATGTGAAGAGAAACTTGTTTCCTTCTCAAATCTTTACAAAGGTTTGATTCCACAACTGGCACCGAAGTCAACCCCGCTGTCTCCTACGTATCCCACCATCGGCACGGTGGTGAGGGTTTGGGAGATCCTCGACAATGGCGAAGGTTTGATTCCACCATCGGAGCTGCTCGCCTCCTCCGGTGACTACCTCCGCCTGTGCGAGATCCATGATGCCAGACCAGCCCTCCCTCTCACCCCTCAACCCCGCTAACCAAGTTTGAGAAGATAACTCGATGGAGAAGACAACTTAATAGCGGCGATGGAGAAGATGGCTCGATGGCATTTCGTGACGGAGAAGATGGTGATTCACAACGGAGAAGACGAATCGATGGCGGAGCTGGAGAAACCATGGCAAGGCAGGAGGAAGAAGGCGCGTAGGCTTCACAAGCTTTGTCACCAACTAAAACAATCTCGGTGTGTGGCTTCACGCGCTCATTTTTAAAGTTGTGATTATTATTATTCTTTGAGATTTGTTTATTAGTGAAATTACAAAAATACCCCTAGCTATACCAAAAAACAATTTTGTCTTACCTGAAAACCACCTATGGGGACAAAAACAATCAATTTGATGTTATTTATTGATTAAACATGGTATTAACCTTGGGGGAAAAAGAATGTATTACAGAATTTGTAAGAGACCAACAAATGTAGAAAGTAAGGGTAATAATGTGTGTTTGTAATCATGATCTCATGATACATTATATAGTGGTACATGATACTCATACAAGCTAGGAAAATGTAACATAATATAATTACAATTACAAGTAATATTCTAATTCCTTAATACACATCCTCAAGTTGAAGCATGGGGATCAGAAATGCCCAACTTGCCAAGCAGGGAATGAAACTGGTTACATCCGAGAGCCTAAGTGAACAAGTTCGTAGGTTGGTCTGACGTGCGGATGTGCTAAGTAACAATAGTGCCAGATTGAACAAGATCCTAGAAAAAATGACAATCAAATTCAATGTGCTTTGTGCGTTCATGGAACATTGGATTTGCCGTAATATGAAGAGCAGACTGACTGTCACAAAACAGTCGCAGAGGAGAAGTGTGCATAACCCCTAAGTCTTTCGGTAGAGACTTAAACCATAACAACTCACAACAGGTAACAACCATAGCACAATAATTCGTCTTTCGAGAAATTGAAGAATCACCAAGCATCACAAAATATTCGGAAAGAGAACATCGAGTAATTGAGTATGCAGCCCAATCTGAATCACAGTAAGTAGTCAACTGTAACGCACTACCGGAAGAGAGAAATAATCCCTGACCAGGATGACTTTTCAGGTAGTGCAACACACGAACTACAGCTTGCCAGTGAGGAACACAAGGAGACTTCATGAATTGTGCAAGTGTATGAACCGAATAACTAAGCTCAGGATGTGTGATAGCCAGTTATATCAGGCACCAAACCAGACACATGTACTGCTCTGGATCATGGTAAGCTGGACCCTCAACATGTGCCAGATCATGTTGTTGCTCCATCGGAAAATCAGTCGGTTTAGAAGCAGATAAACTTGTATCAGATAAAATGTCCAAGGCATATTTCCTTTGCGAAAAAAACATCCCCTCCGATCTTCTAGAAATCTCTATGCCCAAGAAATACTTTAGTAAACCAAGATCTTTCATATGGAAACAAGAACTCAAGTATTTCTTGAACTCTGAGATAAGCACAGAAGAGATACCAACAATGATCAAATCATCCACATAAACTAGAACATGCAAAGAAATCGATCCACATGAAACGAAAAATAAAGAGTAATCCGCCTTACTCTGAACAAAACCAAATGCTCTTAAAGCCTCAGCCAATTTGGCAAACAAATTTCTAGGCGCCTGGCGAAGACAATAAAGAGATTTCTGAAGGCGATATACCTGACCACGGGGCGCATGATTTCCTGGCGAGGGTCGCATAAAAACCTCTTCATGCAAATCTCCATGCAGGAAAGCATTATGTACATCTATCTGATGCAGTTCCCAACCATGAATGACCGTAACAGATAAGAATAGGCGAACAAAACTCATCTTTGCAACCAGAGCAACTGTCTCAGTATAATCAATCCCTTCAACCTGGCGATTCCTGAGAACCACTAGGCACACCTTATAACGTTCAATAGTACCATCTGACTTAAATTTCGTCCGGTAAACCTATTTGTAACCAATCACCTTCTTATCCAGAGGTAGAGGGGGCTAAAGTCCAAGTCTGATTGTGCTCAAGTGCAGTAAGCTCTTCAGTTATAGCATCTCGCCAATGAGCATATTGTGATGCCATGAACATGTGGTGGGATCTGCACTAGATGTTACTGCACCTAAAAATATAGAATACATACTAGAAAAGTTATCACAATTTATATAATCCATAAGAGGATGGAGAACACCTGAGGATAGTGTCGACGCATGAGTGAAAGTAGAAATATGGGGGGTCATCAGTAGTAAGAGCACATGCATAATCATCATAATCATAATTTTCCAAATAAGGAGGAGGCCAGTGAGCACGAATACTCTGTCTGATAGGTGGAAAATTGGTGGTGAAACTATCCAGAGTTGGAGATACCGTGGAAGGAGGATGGGCAGGCGGCACGTGAAGCACATGGAACTCCGTCGTTAGCGGCGCATGAGGTTCATGAGGTGGTGGAATCCTTGGCAACGCAATGTCTGGCCAAGCTTGATCAAGATCCGGCAACGGAACCCCGTCCCCTGGGGATGTGCCGGTGAGCATTGGTGGGTCGATGCCGGCGGAGGCTAGCATAGATGAGACGATAAAGATGGGTGGTTGGGGTCCAAAAATAATAAACGGTGGAGGATCGGTGGCAATCGACATTGGATAACCGGCAGTAACCAATGGTGAGTGACCGCTGGCGGTAAGAGGTAAGTGGCCGGCAGCGGCGGGAAGCAATGGGCCGTGCGACTCCGACAACGAAAATGAGGAGGCCGGTGGTGAGGTGGTGACGCCGTCGGGGTCTTCTTAGGAGGCTAATGTTGGAGTTGCAGAATAGGGGAACTAGTCTTCAATAAAATCTACATCCCAGCTGGTAAAGATTACGCGAGATTCTAGGTCAAAAAGGCGATAGCCTTTCTTTCCGGCAAGGTAACCAAGAAACAAACAACGTCGACTTCTTGGTGCAAACTTGTCATGATATCTGGGACCGTGAGCAGCAAAACAAAAGCATCCGAAAACTCTTAAGGATGAGTAATTTGGAGCTTGCCCATAGAGAAACTCAAAGGGAGTATGACCATTGAGATGCTTTGTCGGTGTCCGGTTAATGAGATAAGCAGCAGTAAAAGAACACATTCTCCCCAAAAACTAAATGGAAGACTGGCTTGAAACCGTAAGGCACACACCACATTGAGTAAATGGCGATGCTTTCTTTCAACTCTACCATTCTGCTGTGGTGTATCAACAATAGATGTCTCAAAAATGATCCCAGATGCAACAAAATGAGATCTCAAAGGTAAAAATTCAATCTCATTGTCAGACCGAACACGTAGTATGGTTCAGCCCCACTAATTCTTCACTAAGGCACAAAATTCCAAAAATCTAGAAGCTACTTCCGAATTAACCATAAATAAATAAACCCACACAACTTGTGAATAATCATCAAATATAGTTAAAAATAAATACACCACTAGAAGATGGTGTTTAATTGAAATAGTGCAGTAGCATTTGTAAAACTTAATGGAAAACTATGTCTAGTATGTTTTGCTCTATAACATATAGAGCAAGGAACATAAGTCTTATTAGTGCTAAAATAAATAGAAGACAACACCGTAGAGGAAGGATGTCTAAGACGTTGATGCCATAAATTAAAGGAAGACACAGTTTTGTCAAAAGAGACCGCAAGATAGGAGGATGATCACGAGTATCCAGCAGATGAAGCCAAAAAACCCCCTTTTCTATTCACCCACGCCAATCACTTTCCTCGTAATGATTTTCTGTAAAATGCAATAGTTTTCAGTAAACAAATCTAGACATTTTAAGGCAGATAACAATCTAGAGCACGATAATAAGTTGCACCATAAAGTAGGTATATATAGCACATGGGTAAGAGTGATAGAACCAAAGCAAATAGAACCATATTGGGTAGTAGATGACATAGAGCCATCAGACAGAACAACATTCATAGTGCCGTTAGCAGTAGTAATATTAGTAAGAGAACCCTTATCACCGGTCATGTGATATGAGGCTCCCGAATCAAGTATCCATGGAAAAGTAGACTTACCTGACCCATTGTCAGTAAGAGAATTGAACTAATTAAATAGATGCATGGTTGTGCTCCAGTGGTCATTACACAGAGCAGGGCCAAAATCAGACTGGGTAAGGATGCGGTAAGAGGAAGCTACCCCCGCTAGGCCAGGTGGCGATATGGCGGCGCCGGCGAACAACGGTGGGAGTGGAAGAGCCGTGGCGGATCCTCCGTTCATGACGGTGGTGGTCGGTTGAGAGGCTGGCGTCGTTCTCCTGGTGGCGCTGACTTTCTCCTTCAACTCCTTGAACCATTCTGGTACACCAATGATCTGGAAACAAGAATCTTTATCATGACCCTTGCGATGACAATGTATACAAACAAGATTCTTGTGGTCAGATGCAGAAAGAAAAACTGGCAAAGAACTTGTAGGTGGTGGGCGTCGTGCAGCATATGCCATGGTGTTAGAAGAAGGCTCGCGAGCTCGAATGACAGCTCGATGATTCTCCTCCTAGGCAACAAGGGCATATACTTTCATGATTGGTGGAATCAGATCAATGCTCATGATATGTGATCGCAAGGTGTGAAAGCCTTCGTCGAGACCAGAGATAATTGATAGATCAAATCCTTCTCTCTCTCTCTCTCTCGGAAGACTCTCTCAGAAATATTACAATGGCACAGTCACAAACTACAGGAGACCGCATGCAATGGTATTTTGCAAATAACTTATTCAATTTGCCAAAGTAAACGTCGATGGGCTGACCGATCTGCCTGCAACTCTGAATAGCCTCTTGCATTTGCAAAACCTTTATACCATCACCAAGAATAAATCGTGCCTTCAGGTTATCCCACAGTTCCTTAATTGTGGCAAACGAGCTTGTAGAAGATCTCAACACTGGATCTAGGGTTTGCAAGATCCAGCAGACAAGAGTAGCATTAACCCCAAGCCAATCAGCAACATTAGGATGACCATCCCGGGGTTTGGTAATGGATCCATCAATGAACCCAATCTTGTTCTTAGCAAGGAATGTGAGGCACATCGCGTCAGACCATTCGATGTAATTTTCTTGACCTTTCAGCATGTTCGGTATAATTTACTGACCTAGACCATCCCCAGAGCCAATAAAGTAAGTATCGGTTGACAGACGACCAATAGGTACAGTAGTCCGAGGGCCATTTCGCAACTGCAACTGCTTCAGTGAAGTCGCAATCACATAATAACCACTCATGTTCTGAAGCACAGTAGCCTCAAAACCAGCATCAGTACGGGCCGGTTCTTTGGGATTACTCCCGGAGGCAGACTTAGTGCAAAATCAGGTACGGATAAGTAGTGAGTACAATAAGCGGCGACGGATCGGATTGAAAAGGCACACCGGCGCGTTTAACAAGCGGTGGCGCATGGAGATTAGTGCAGTGGCGCGTGAAGGTCGGCAGCGGCGCGTGCGTATCGGTAAGAGTAGCAGATAGATCATCGACGACGGTAACTAGTGATTGCGGCTGTCAGCGATGTGGCAACGAACGACGAGCTTCAGACAACGGAAACGGTGGCACGTGGAAGAAAACGTGGTCGTTGGCTAGGCGGCGGGAGCTCAAAAAAAGGCAGAGGAATTTTCTTTTAAGGTTTCATGATTTTAGGCTCTGATACCATGTAGAAAATAAGGGTAATAATGTGTGTTTGTATTCATGATATCAGGATACATTATATAGTGGTACAAGATACCTATACAAGGTAGAAAAATGTAATACAATATAATTACAATTACAAGTAATATTCTAATTCATTAATGAGTCCGTCTCTTGAAAATTGTCTTTCCATAAGTCATGGAAAGACCAATGTTTGAAGGGTAAATTAGAAGAAATGATATTTAAAATTTTTGGATTTCATTAAATGGGTCATAAACTTATAAGTACTACAAGTTGCATGATAAATATTCAATATTGAAATTAAGGCCTTTTAGGTTCTATCATTCTAGTTACAATCCATTTTTCCATAAGTGTATGAAAAGACAATTTTTCCCAAGACTTTTCTTTCATTAATAACAATTTGGTCAAAAGGAAATATTAAAAAATGCCCTGCCGGAGTTGCAGGGGAGAACTTTTCAATCGCTGATGATGTGAAGAAGACAAGGCTCTTCAATAAAGCGTTAAATATTTGGTCAAAGACCACTTCATAAGTTTAAATTTAAGTAAAAAGAAAAACCAAAGTTTAATTAAGGAGTTGGACAAAGGAGTGGGTTGCTGAAGGCAAAGAGAAATTATAATTTTTTTTCGAAATTGGATGTGCACACAACATCTATATAGATGTTTCAATCATATTTTCTTTAAGACCTCACATCATTCTTTAGGGTGTTGCTGTATTTTAATAATTACGTCCTAATACGTATATACATGTATAATATTAATTTAAAATAAATTTTAAAAAATAAAAATAATAATTTTCCCGATGCTAGAACCACCGCCACCACAGGCGCCGGAACCATCGCCACCACAGCCACCCCCATTCCCGTCCACGTCCCCGCCACCATTCCTTGCCACCGCTGTCCCCGTCCCCGCTACAATTCCCTGCCACTACTGTTCCCAGCCGTCCCGCCACCATCCCCGGTGCCACCACCATTCCCTAGCTCATTATCCCTGTCCCCATCCATCCACCCGCCGACGATGCTCCACTTTCGTCCCCAGCCATCCACAGTAGCCCGGCAAAGCAAAGCCGAGGCAGGGCTCTCGAGCGGCTGACAAGAGCAGGCTAGGGCTGGGCAAAGCAGAGCCGGAGAAGGAGAGCCGTCTAGAGTCCGGAGAAGGAGAGCCAGAGATGGAGAGTGGGGAATGGAGGCCGGGAATGGAGAGCCGGAGAAGGAGAGCTGGAGAAGGAGAGCCGGGAATGGAGAGAGGCTCATGATCTGGCAAAAGAGAATCGGAGAAGGAAAGTCGTGCACGGTGGTGGTGCAAGGCGGTGGTGCACGACGGTGATGCTCGGCAGTCGGCGGCGGTGGTGGACGGGTTCGGTGCACGGCGGATGGCAGACGACGAGGGTGGTGTTTGGTGCACAACATACGACGGTAGTGCTCAGCTGACGTTGGCGGCAGCGGAGGTAATGTGTTTAAAAATAAAATTGATTTAATATTAATTTAAACATATTAAAAAATTTAAAATTAAATTAAAAATCATATTGTATTCTAAATAATATAAATATATGGCGTAATCAAGTAAAATACAGGGCGTGATAGAGCAATCCACTTCTTTAGAGAAACTCTCAATAAAGGCAGTTTTTCAAAAAATCTATGGACAGTCCACAGTGACTTTTACCTTAAATATTTTATTTTTTTAATAAAATTTAAATATTGTATTTTAAAAGTTAAAACAAGGTGATGGTATCCTGTGATGCAGTCTAAACTTTGGGCTCATACCTTAATACAGTTCTGACAATATTCTAACTCCAAAGAACTATCTCTAATAATTTTACAGGGACTTATATCTAATTATTTTATAGGGACCTATTGCTAATAACTTTCCAGAGTTTTTTCATCCAATTTTTTTCCATCATTTTTTCGCCACCTGCAATCTGCAAAAAAAAATCAATATTTTTTTAAAATGAAAAAAATCAATAAAAAACTGTAGCAACATCAACAAAAAAATATAAAACATCAACTAAAAAATTGCAACAAAAATATATTAAAAATCAAATAAAATAGAAAAAAAGAATCAAATAAAAATCAAATAAAAATCAACGAAAATTGAAGAAAAAAAACATCGAATACGATTATAAAAAAATAAACTGAAAATCATAAAAACATCAACAAAACTAAATTATCAATTTATTTTTTTTAAAAAAACTGCAGACATCAATCTATATCACTCAAAAGCTAAAAACAGTAATTATTATCATCAAAACTTCACCCAGAAAATGAAAAATGTCAACATAAGGAAAAAACATTACAAAAAATTAACAATATCATCAAAAAAGCTACAAACATCAACCCTTATCACCTAAAACTCATCTAGAAAATGAAACATCCACATGTGAGGAAAAAAACTAAAAACATCAACAAAAAAATTACGGTACCTTAAGAGTATAAATTATTCACTCTGAAAATCATAAAACATCAACGTATTTTTTTTATAAAAAAACCTACAAATATCGACCTACATCACCCAAAACTACAAACATCAACTCCAAACACCTGAATCTCTCATCCGGAAAATGAAAAACATCAACATAAGAAAAAAAGACACTACAAACATTAACTCCTATTACCAAAATCTCAGCCGAAAAATGAAAAACATCAACATGAGATATTTTTAAAAAATAAGCTACAAATATCAATCCATATCACTCCCTCCCCTCCCAAAAAAAAACTACAAAACCTCAACTCATATCAATTAAATCTAACCTGAATAATGAAAAACATCAAAGCTACAAACATCAACAAAAAAACTACATTATCTCAAGAATAAAAATTACAAAACCTCAACTCATATCTATTAAATCTCACCAGAATAATGAAAAACATCAATATAAGAGGGGAAAAAACTACGAACATCCTTAAGAATAAAAATTCTTCAAAAAAAAGACATGGTGGGATTTGAACCTCGGTCTCTAACCTCAAAGCATAGAGCAATAACCATTACACCAAAGACTCTTATTTAACATATACTCAGTCAAATAATATTAAAGCTGAACATGTACATCAAGAACATAAATTCTTAAAAATAAAGGTCATAGTGAGACTCAAACCCTAAACCTCTTACCTCATAAATAAGAGTCATAACGACTAGAACAAACAATCATTGATGATATAAACTCAGTCAACAACATATTAAACCTCAGCAAGTCCTTGAAAAAAGTAAAATACTACACGAAATAAAGGTAATAGTGAGACTCGAACCCCAGACCTCTAACCTCAGCAACAAGAGTCCATTACCGTCCGTTGCCACTCATTATTGCTGTCGGCACGTGTTTGCACGTGCATGTCATCATCTTTATAGACGCGCGTGGATCTGACACGCCTGATGGAAAACTTTGTAGCACTCGTTCTTCAGTAACAACCGTCACCGTGAGATGCCTCCGCAGGGTGCCTCCAATCGTAGCTCTACCGTCGCCTCTGCTCATTGCCGATGTTGCTCATTACCGACGGATCTCTGCTGCTCGTCGCGGTGCCTCAGCTCGCGTTGACGGGAGATGTCTCTGATTTGCCGATGGAAGCTCTCCGTGAATCTCGAACCACAAAAAATTGGAGAAGCTTTGTCATCAACAGTGGTCCACCGTGCCGTGAATAGCTGTGCTCCATGAATCACTCTGCCGCGCCATCGTATTCTGCCAGTATTTCCCGCCGCAAACCAGAAGAAGAAGAAGAAGCACGGCAGTGGTGTCGCCCAGGGTTTTACGGGGTCAAATTGCAGAGGATTTTGGTGGACAGAGAAGATCGGCGGTGATCAGTGAGTTCCCGGTGAATTTCTAGCGTAAATCCAGCAAAAAATTGACGGAAACCATCAGCTAGTGGTGGTTTCCAATCGGCGAGAAGTTTTTGATCGGCGAGAGAAATAAAATGAAAATTGAAAATTCTATTTTTTTGGGATATATACAACATTTTGATAATTGCACGGTAGATTCCTAATTTTTTTAGCATATTTTAAAAAAATTCCATCCCAAATAAAACTTCTTATAATTTCATAATAAACCCTGGTCTAAAGTTTAGGCTGCCTAACACAAAACTTTGTGTAAAATAAGTAATAATATGTATTTGAATGTGAAAATATTAAAATATATAATATAAAAAAATATTTTCAAAATTTCAATATTTTGTATGTAATTTTTACAAATGCAGTGTATAAAATTTAAAATAAATGGGCTTTAACTTATGAACAGGCCGTCTGTCAGGATACCTACTCTTTTTTCTTTTATCATCTTCTTTCAATTCAGAATTTAAGCATAAATTAGAGGCAAATATTCTATTATTGTTGATCTTCTAACATTTTCAAGCCAGGTTTTTCTTTAAGGAACTTGTAAAATATTTACATTTTTTGGTCTTTTTTCCCCTTTTTTTTCCTACCAAGAATCACGTGATAAAATTTTCAATATTATGAATTTTGTGTAAAATTTTTTTTATTACTTATATATAGAGCAAATGCTCAAAATGATACCCACTTTTATTCAAAATTTACAGTTTGGTACCCAAATTTGAAGAATGTACCATAAACATACCTAGTTTATCATTTATGTTCCAAAATCATCTCATGACCAACAACATTAGGTTTTAATTTGGTCAAAGTTCTGGTCAACGGTTGATGAGGTTAATATGTAATAAAAAAGAGTTGAGGAGTGGGAATAAATACTAACAATTTAAATTATCTAGCCCTTTCTCCTTCCATATTGTTATCAACCCGCCGCCGATGGTCCTCCGCTCTGCGACAATTGGGGATTTAAGACTTATCAGACACTCTTCCATTTACTTCCCATTGAATGCAAAATTAGGAGATTTAGGTCTGGCTAGACATGTAGAGCACGACAAGCCATCGGACGCAACAGTGGCCATCAGAATATATGTTGATCGGGAGAGCTTCCAAGAAAACTGACATCTTCGGCTACAGCATGGTGGTTCTCGAGGTGGAAAACAGGCGGTGGTTATTAGAGAAGGAGGCAGAGAAGAGCGGAAATCTAGTGGAATGAGCCGGAACCTACTTAGTTACCGTATGTTTGTAGAAAATTTTCCTTAGCATTACCAATGCCATATAGTAATTTAGATTTAACATAATGAAGAGATCAAAACAAGTACGTGTGGACATTTAGAATCCTCGTGAGTGGTTTTGTTCGTTCATAATCGCAGTCTCTAGATATCAGACTGTGGGAGCAAAAATGAGCATCATAAAATGGAGCAGTGCGTTCAATCATGTCTTCAAAGAGCTTTGACCTCTCTGGGGGCTTTGGTAGTTTTTTTATGGTCGTCATTTGAAGCATTACATTAGAAAGACCGAGGTACATGATGATGTGGTCGCCCGTTAAGGCCAGCCGAGTACCACACACTTAATATTTATAATATGTGCTGATATAACCCTATACATTTTAAGAATGTGCTGATATAACCTTACAAACATTACAAATGTGCTGATATAGCTCAATAAGATTTCATAACACGCTGATATAACCCAACCTGTTACGGCGGTGGTCCGACGAACTATGAAAATAAAATGTCCACCTAATTTCAGAGTTAGCCCAAAGGGTATTTTGGTTATTTTACATAGAGTCAACGCCGAAAAATTGAGGCCAATGCCGAAAATCGGGTCTGAGGGTTATATTGGCACTTTCATCAACTAGTTAGGGTTATTTTTGCGCTAAAAATTATCATAGGGTTATATTGGCACTTACTCAAGTAGATAGAGTTATATTGACATTTTTCCCTTTAAATTATTAGTATTTATTCCCATCCCCCTCAACTCTTTTTTATTTCCTATTAACCCCATCAACGTTGATAAGAAGTTTGACTAAATTAAAACCTAATGTTGTCAGTCATGAGATCATTTTGGAACATAAATGATAAACTGTGTAAGTTTATGGTACATTTGTAAATTTGGGTACCAAACTGTAAATTTTGAATAAAAGTGGGTACCATTTTGAGCATTTGCTCCTTATATATATTTGATTGAACTTGTTTTTTGAATATTAGTAGCACCCTCTCAATTTTTGTTTTGGATCCGCCACTGCCTATCTCAGTAGCCAATAATTGCACGATTCCTAACAAACACAAACTCCACCCTGTGTTATTTGTGTCGTAGGCCAGGTGCGTTTCAAGCTACTCCAGAGGTGGTTTGTATTGTGTTTGGGCTCAGCTTCACTCTCCTGATTGAGGGAAGATTGAATTCATCACTTTTGATTATTCTTTTAATTTCTTCTTGCTGCATTAGAGTCATGTGTCAAAATAATCTCCATCAAATGTCGCCAATTTGTGTGCGACTTAATTTCCTTCTCCGTGGATATGCTTGAATGTAATATGATAATCCACAATCATTTTTCATATCCTCCATAGGATTTGCTTCAGCTTCTAGGCAGATCTCACCTTTTTGTTGAAGATGTTTGTTGTCTGCAATCAGTGGCGGATCTAGAATAGTTTTTTAGAATGACACAATAACATTTTAAAAATAATTAAAAGTTTGATAGAATTGGGTATGATTAAGAATTTTACTTATGTATGATGGAACTATTTATAATAACACATGCGTCGCCGCGTCGCCGTTGCTGTCCAGCATGCGTCGCCGCTCCGTTCACACACCGTTGCATTCTGTCCATACCGCCTTCACACGCCTCCGCAATCTTTGCCACGCGCCACCCAATTTTTTCAATGGATCAATTAAATCAGGTTTTGGTTGAAAATCTTGATGCTGAGATCGAGGCTCCCGTCGTCCCTGTCGCCAATCTGTCGTGCCAGACGGAAACCAAACAATACTGACGTTCTCCGTCGAGCCCTCCCCCAGCTTTTGCTTGGCGCCGATGGTTTGCCCTATTATGATTCTTGGTGTTATGCCAAGGATTCCGTGCCCTTGCCTCCATTGCATCCGTACTATGTTCATCCCTCAGATCATATAGGTTTTCTTATTTCCTCTACGATCTTGATAGGTGATAATTATAATGATTGGTGTGCTGTCATTCATCATGGTTTTAATTCTATACATAAGCTTGGTTTCTTGGATGGATCCATCACCAAGCCTTAACCCGATAAACCTTTTGCTAATATTTGGAGTAGTTTAAATTCTATGCTTATTGGTTGGATCGTTCAGACACTCGATCTATCTGTTTGTTCTGCCATTACTTATTATGGCCCGGTTGATGAGCTTTGGGATGATCTTCATCAGCGTCTCTCAGTTGGGAATGGCCCATGTATGTGTCAGATTCGTACGAACATTTACAACTGTTGTCAGAATGGTCAGGCTGTTAATGCCTACTTTGATCGCTCCAAGAAGTTGTGGAATGACCTGCTTGCTTACATGCATCCACGTACTTGTATTTCATGTCCCGATGCAGCTATCGTTCAGGTTAAAAGTGAGAAAGAGATGGCTTATCAATTTCTAATCGGTCTGGATAATGGTTATGCTACTCTTCGCTCACATGATCTATTGCCTTCGCCCAACAAGGTTTACTCCCTTGTTTTTCACTAGGAGTGTCAAAAGACTATCATCTCAGCCCATGATTCTGTCACCTTGGTAGACACTATGACATTTGCTGCCTATTGTAAGGCGCAAATCTTCGCTCTGAAGTCCACTTCCACCGCTCTGGGATCCACCCCAGCCGCCATTGTTGATCGTCGGAGTCTTACCTACACTCATTGTGGCCGAAAGGGTTATGATATTACTACTTGCTTCGCATTATTGGTTATCCGGATTGGTTCACTGAGAATCGTTCACCTGCATCAGGCCCAAAGATTGTCGCAAACCCCAAGACCCGCGCCCCTCCTGGTGCACAATTTTTTGGCCACTCCACCAGTGGGACTCCGCATCGTTGTCGTCTTAGACTCCGATCGATCCGGCTTCAGCCCGGCGCTGTGAGAGTACGGTTTTAAACATGTTCTCTCAGTTAAATACTTCTGACAATATGTCAGGTAAGACTATTTTACCTTTGATTCTTGATACGTGTGTATCGTATCATATGACCGGCGAGAGGGATCTTCTCAATGATATTGAGCATGCTGCAAATGTTGATGTTATCCGGCCTGATGGTTCTATTTCAACTGTCGTTGAACATGTCAAATTTTTTTTTGAGATGTTGTGACTCATGTTTTCTTTATTCCAGTAGTACAATGCAATTTGCTATCATTTACCAAGTTAACTAATGCTTTAAAATGTCTAGTGTTTCTTACCGAAAAAATATGTGTACTACAGGATATCCGCACAAGGACAGTGATTAGCATGGGTGAACAACGAGGAGGGGTTTTATGGTTGTGCAGATTAGGAGCTTCACAGTTTACACAGCCGTCCTTGCCTGTTGCTGCTTCAGTGTCTTCATATGCTTTATGGCATCAACATTTTGGGTATTCGTTCTCATCAGCGTTGTCTTCTATCCCAACCATTTCTTTACATACTAGTGATTTTAATAAATATATTTCCTACTCAGTATGTCATCGTGCAATACAGTCTAGAAATAGTTTCCTTGTTAGTTCTGCTAAGGCTAGTAATTTTTTGAACTTATTCATTGTGATTGTTTGGCCTTATGGTTCACCCTGTTCTAGTGGAGCATTTTTATTTTTGACCATAGTTGATGATTATTCTTGATTTTTTTGGGTTTATTTATTAGTTTCTAAGTATCAAGTACCATTGAAGATGAAGGAGTTCTTGGCATTTGTTCAAACACAGTTTCGCCGTCTCATCCAGCGGGTTTGGACAGACAACGGAACCGAATTCCTGCCTCTCAGATCATTTTTTCTGGAGAAAGGTGTTCATTTTGAGACCTCCACGGTCTACACACCTCAGCAAAATGGGCGTGTGGAATGAAAGCACATACATATTCTTAATGTTGCTCGTGCTCTTCATTTCCAAGCTTTTTTGCTTATTGACTTTTAGGGAGGATGCATTCTTACAGAGGCTTACCTAATTAATCGTACACTAACACTGGTGTTAGATGGCTGAACACCCATGGTTGCACACCGGATTACAACCATCTCCATGTGTTTGGTTCATTTTGCTTTGCTTCTTAGCTTCCACGACCGCGTGATAAGTTTTCATCTAGAAGTCAGAAGTGCATTTTTCTTGGCTACACCGTTGACAAGAAAGCTTGCCGTGTTAATGACTTGGAGTCTCAAATTGTGTTTGACAGTCGGGATGTGATATTTTATGAAGATTGTTTCCCTTATGCACCTGTTTCTACGAAGATGCCACCTGCTGATCCACTGTCATCTCCATCACCTACCGTCTTTGACAACTCCATTACTAAGTCATCCGACCCGGTGAAGCAGCCTAGTTCCGATCAGCCACGGCTATTGCACATTAATCGTGTCATAATCTTATAGCTACTGCACGTTGTATAATAAAATTTTAATGTTACAACTAAAAATACCTTTCTATAGTTATAATTAAACCCCATCTTTCCATAAACTTATGGAAAGACGGTATTTTTCAAAACTTTGCCTAAATATAAACCTAACTTAAATATTTGTAAATGGCTGCGCCCAAATCAAAGCAACAAAATTACTACAACAATGTTACTATACTCCCAGAAAAAATGGGCGGATTCAGTGTGGGCACGTATCCCCTGTGCCCCCACTATAAATCTGCCACTGCCTTCAATGTTTATTTCTACTAAATGACGTGTGTGGCATTATGGAATGGGGATAATGTCCTATCACAATGTCCTACTATTGTAGAGATTTTTATTTTTCGGGCTTATCTCAAATATTTTTGACAATATCTAAAGTTTTTAACATTCGGGTTTCTTTTCCAGGTGGAGATAGGAAGGCACAAAAATCCACAATCAGGAATGAGAGGTTAACATGATCTTGTTAGGAGAATATGATATTTGTTGCGGAAGAATGATATTAAAAAGTGTGATAAAAAAGTTATTGGCTTGGGAATCAAAATAAAGATTGGGTATAGAGTGATGTTTATTGTCTTAAATATAAATATAAGAAAAACTGTGCAATAAGATTTTAGCCCATTATTAAATTCCACTTTTACCTTTGTTTTCACCTTGAGCTTTTGTATCTCTTTCAGTTCTATTAACTTTTGGAATGAGGATGTAAAGTCCCCGTCTTCCACATATTTTGCTCATCAGTCATGGCATGAACCAATGGAAATGTACTCAGGAATAGTAATGCTTGTACAAATACATGATTCATTCATTTAGGGAAAGACACTAACAAGATAGTTTTTGATGCAGCAATAAAAAATCATATAGCATAGTTTTATATTCATATTCATACAGTTTTACCATATTGTGCCTATCATAGTTAATAAAAATATGTATATCATAGCGGGATGCACCAATCCCTTTTAGAATGGAGGCAAACTCAGATAAAAATATATATTTGATTTGAGTTTTGATAATTGAATGAATAGAATTGAGACATATAACTCGGCATCATTATGGATTGATTCTTAAGAGTTCTTGCAATCACGTTAGGATGAATATGCTTATTGAAAATGTATCTCATCATAATGGAATTACCATATATTTAGTATACTATAATCGTACATAGAAAATGAGTATGTTTTCATAGGTAGAATCGAATATCAAGATCTTCCTTTTAGGTTGGGTTTCAGAGCCCAAATGGTGAGTTTCAGCTAAACCCTCACTACTTTTCCCTGAATAAAAGCTGACTAGATTCTGATATGACCTCAGGGATGATGGGACAAAGCCGATTGACCCCCACTTTCAAGGTGAGTTGATGTACCACATAACATAAAAATAAGTTAATAGGAACAAAGTTTATAATTTTTGTGAGAGATTTTCTAGCGGAATCAATACAATGTAAGTATTTCAATTATTACCTCTTATTGTTTAAAATAGGGATGACAATGAGCGGGGCGGGTACGAATTATGGTATCTCCATACCCATGCCACCTAAAATTTTCATATTCATACCTATCTCATCACTCATGGCGGGTACAACATTAACATCCACCCCACTCCATCAGGTATTACATAAAATTGACCCCCGCCCCATTACCCACTTGTGTTCCCTTACCCACTTAAAACCCTTTGTACTCAGCCATCTTTTATCTCAAAAAATACCTAAAATTCACTCTATTATAATAATTTCAACATTAATAATTTTAAATGTTTTTACATGAAAATATTATAGGTAAGTTATATGTATTATGGATAAATTAAAGTTTATTATATATTAACTTAGTGGGTGAATAGCGGTTTTAGTGAGGTGGGGCGGGGATGGGGTGAGGCGGATGTGAACTAATATCCATGTCCGACCCACTACTCATGGCCAATATCATTTTCATACGCATACCCGCCACACCCCACCAAAACCACCTCATACTCGTCCCATTAGGGCGGATGCGGGGCGGACCTCCACCAAAATCCGCCCTACTGCCATCCCTAATTTAAAAGCGTCATACTTTCCTAATCCATATGGTTTTTTAAGAGCGGCACACTTCCTTTTTTTGAAAAAGTTAGCTTCCATTCCTTTCGTCATTATACATTTTCAATCACAACTTAATTTCCTCCACCAATTTCACTCACTATGAATTCTTCCTCCGTCCCAACCGAATCTTCACATTTTTAGTCAACTTTCTCAAGATACGCTTGACCATAAATTTCAATTAGTATATAGACACTAATAATATCTTGTGAGATATTGTTTGGTTATCTGCATCTTCTAAATATCAAAATTTAATACCCCATTATTATACGTAACTAAAGTTATTGGTTGTCAAAATGGTCTGAGAAAATTGATCAAAAAAATGTGCAGATTCGGCTGTGACCGAGTTAGTAACAATTTAAAATGTGACACTTGTATGCACAAGGAGAGTACTATTTTTGCCAATCATATGAAAATTCCTCTTGTATAAAAATCTCAAAATAAAGTTATATATATATATATATATATATATATATATATATATATATATATATATATATATATATAAGGATGAGAACCAACTATAAAATAAATCAAAATTCTATTGTATTTTACAATCCGATTTTAAATGAAATTTAATTTCAATAGGGGAATACAGAAATGCATATAGAGAGAGGTTATGTACACTTTGCTTTAGTATTTTATAATGGCTCAATTTCAGGAATTGATCATTTTATAAATAATAAAATTATTATTATATTTTCAAATGTAAAGATGCATTTTTTAAAACTTTAATATAGCATTCAATTTGTAATTTAAACATTGCAAAATTTTCGTATATTATTTATTGCATTTCAACATTCATTTGGTTATAGATTTATCATGTGTTTATATGTACAATATTTGTCTTCAAAGAAAAGTTGTTTTCTCTCTCTAACACACTTTTCTGCTCTTCTTTTTTTATCAATAAGGATAATTTTATGTAAACTATACATTTGATTACATGTTGGGCCAAAACATTGGCCTCTGCAACTACGAACATAGGTAATTTTTTCTTAACCATGCAACCAAATTATATATTAACATATCAATCTAAAACTTAAGAGTAAAGTGCATATATAATCCTACATAATTGATGAAAGTGCAGATATAACCCTGTGATAATTGAAAGTGTAAATATATTCCTAGATATTTAGGTTGTGTGCAAATATAACCTTATCCGGAAGTTAGAGGCCAGAATTTAGCAAAAATACTATTTTACCCCTCTGTGAAAAAACACAAAAACACAAAAACATTGAAATTATATTTATGCCCCTAAAACACTAAAAACTTATCTACACTCTTTGCATTTTTCTTCTTTCTTTTTGTTTCTTCCTAGTTTTTCTTCTTTCTCGCCGCTTTCGTCTTCCTAGGCATTTTCTTCTTCGCGTTTTGATTCTTTCTTTTTTTTTCTCACCGTTTTCTTCTTCCTAGGCGCACATCAAATTTGGCGAGTTTGCGGTGAGTTTTCAGCGAGTCTGAGGAGGTGGCGTGGGGCTGTGGAGGGAGGCATTCACGGCGGCAGGTTTGAGGCCAGTGAGGCTGTCGAACCAGCGTCGTTGAGGAGATTTGGTTGCATTAATGCGAGGAAGCTAGATGCGGGCAGATCATATACTAACAACGGAGGTGTGCTAGTGTTAAATTTTATCTCTGAAATTGAAGGAGTTATTACCTACCTTTCGGGATTTGGGGTATCTATCATGAAAGACTTTCCTCCATGTTTTGGGGGAAATGAGGCTCAAGTTGAAGACTTTTCCATATCTTCTTCATCTTTCTCGGTATCAAATACAAATAAAACTACTCAGAATTTGGTAACTTCTGTTTACCGGTGCGGGTTATGTGATAATATTGCTTACATAGAGTAAAATTTTAATGGGTCAAGGCCTAAGTGTTTGAATTGATGATTATTCTAATTAGAGTTTGTGTAAAAAACTGAGTTTAAATTGAATGTGTGGAAAAGTTGGGTGGTGGGGACATTTTTGTCTTTTAAAATTTTGTATTAGGTTTGAAGGGCATTTTGGTAATTTTTGGTCTGTCAATGACCGGAAATGGCTAGTAAATGCCAGAATAATGACTTTAGGGTTATATTTGCACTTATGTATAATAATTAGGGTTATATCTGCCCTAAAAAATAACTCAGGGTTATATCTGCACTCTCTCCAACATATAGGGTTATATTTGCATATTACCCAAAACTTAACTATGAGACACTACCATCAAGGTTAGTGGAGCCTGAAACTTTATCCATTTGAATAGTTAGGGACGTCCTCATGAGAACACTCAAATGGTGCACCACCAACGAACTGCCGCCACCAAAACTGGAATCACCACGATCTCAACATCATCAACCACCTGCAGCTTGGGATACCACAACAAGGACCACTGACACGGTCCCATGATGCTGGGTAATCCTCATCAAGAAATTTCTCTAATATTCACAATACTTGATAGGGTGTGTTTTGAACCTTTGACCTTTCAGTTATAGAAAGTGTGGTTTACCACTAAACCAGACCCAATTCACACCAACCTAGGTACTTTTTATATAAAAATATTAGAAAGCAAGGAAAGTAATTGCTTTGCTTCTTCCACCTCTATTGCTACCAACGACGGCGGCGCAAAATTCTTGCCCAAAATATTTACCGCTATACTGGAATCCGTTCTGAAAATTGCCATTGATATTCCGAGTCCAAACATTTACTCAAGGCAATGAATGATTGAAATCAATTCTTCTTGGAGATTGGACATTGCTGCTACAATCTCATACTCCCTCTATTTCAGTAATAGTGGCACCATGGGTTTAGGTGGTTGAATTTAGGGGGGGGGGGGGAAATGAGTGCATGAAATTGATTGTGAGTGGATGAAATTGAAAGAATCTTTTCAAGAATGGAAAATGTGCTGATAGAGGTTAAGCCCAAGAAGGCCATTGGGCCGAAGGTATGGCAGCCCAGTTAGGGGAATATTTAATACTCTAACTTAAGTTCTGCATTCGTAGATAATTAAGGGTGATAATCAAGGATAACGTTATTTAGGACATGGAGTATAAATACAAGGTAAGCATTTACTTATGATTCATTGTATCTTAATCATTTTTTAATGCTTGGACTAACATAGGAATTAGAGTGTTGACCCCTAGAACCCCAGGGATAATTTAGTTGCAGGTTAGTTCCAGAAGAACCCAGGCCCATGAACCGGTCGATGATCAAAGATGCATCAAGTGGCGCCGACTGTGGGGACGACTAAGCCGGATTAAGGATTTTGAGAGTTTATGTCCACGGTAGTTTGAAGGAGTGAAAGGTAGAGGTCAATATGTATGAGAGCTGTATCTCCACCATCAGAGAATCCAGGAGGAGAAAATGATACCTGCATCGAGGACAGCGAGATAGCTAACATTCAAACGACATGAACAGAGTTGTAGGCGGAGCCTAATATAGGCGTAGGCCACGAGGGGGAAACCTCAGTGGCATTTGGCACAAATACGCTGGCGCCAATCCAGAACAATGTGTCGGGGCCTTTGAGGACACTAGAAGTAACGGAAGAGCAAGAACAAAGAAACACTGATTCCATCCTCGAAAGGGTGGCTGATCCGAGGGATGGAAGATTTGCAGGGCTTTCGGGAGATTCATATATGGAAGCCTATGGTCAACATGGGTAGGAAAATCAGAATGCAGGGAGGGCAACCCCAAATCAAGATGTGGAACGAGCAGCTCAGGTCTTGGCTGGGATGGTTACAGAATCACCCCTCCTCCAAGGAATGATAGAGTCACGATGGGGGCATTACCGCCCTCACCTTTGGGAATAACTACATGGTGGGTTTCTCAACCCCCGATAGCCTACCCTTATTAGGGATATGTTGGAGAACCAATGCATCAACCGCTACATGCTAGGCCTCACCCTTCTATTCCTGGTTATTCCCAAGGTCCCGTATATGCGCTACCTCCGCTAGCCCCATATGCTCCTACCCTCGACTTGGCTGGTCCAGGAGCAGTATATGGAATAATGGCCTCTTCTAGCATGAAAGGATACGGGAGTATGAGAATCAGTCAGGGGCCGTACAACCCTTATGTCCAATCACTCCCACCACTAGCATACCCAAACCTCGGACAGCATTGGATGAACCCATCTTTGGATAAACCCGGAGGAACCCAATCTCCTTATATGACACAACTGGGTGGTCACGATAGGGGGCTGAACTTGTCTGGGGAGTAGTACGAACCCCCCTCAGATGCAAGTGAATCATTAAGAAAAGAATTGGATAGGTTGATCGGCCCATTGGGCCTGGGTACATGATCTCTTTTCAGCTCAGTGATCACCGGGGTTTGATGGTCAATATAAGTGAAGCCCTTGGAAATACTTCCCACATACAGTGGTGAAAATGACCCTCGAGTGTTCATCCAGACGTTTTTGGACTTGATGAACTCGAGGGATTTTGATGAGAAATTGACATGCATGCTGGTACGTAGCTACCTGCGGGGAAAGACATAGGAGTGGTTTAATAAGTTGCCAAGGGGCTCGTTTCGATCGTATCGAGATTTCAGCGGAGCATTGTTAAGCCAGTACGCACAGAAGAAGAATTTTACCAAAACTTTGTTAGAACTCTATCAGATGAAACAAAAGGCGGGGAAAAGCACGAAATCCTTCTATCACTGGTATGTAGATGAGAGTTTGGGGGTGATAGAAATGACGAAAAATGAGGTAATCCAGGGGTACCTGCTAGGGATGCATAACTTGAATTATACAAGAAACTGAGTACTAATACTCCTAATACTTTTCAAAGAATTCACGAGGTCGTAGGGCAGTATTCAAGGGTAGAGGGGGCAACTAGAAGGACAAGGGATAGCCTCACCAAAAAAGTAGGAAGAAATATAGAGCATAGAGGAAAAAGGCCGGTCAAACCCATAAGAACACCATTCGAGAGGTAAAATCCATTGCCTCTAACTCTTGGGGGAAAGAAGCCCTGCACAAAACTTAAGCATACATAAAGGGTTGTTCCGAGCGCCCCCACCTTTGCAGAGTTTGCACAACTCGGTTGCAGCCCGGAGGGCAACAAATAGGTACTGTGATCATCACAGAGATTACGACCATGACATAAACAATTGCATGCAGTTAAGGAAGTAGATTCACAGGTGTGAGCGGGAAGGACGATTTCAAGGACGAGGACATAGGAATCAGGCTGCACCCTCGAGGTCCCGAATGAACCAATGGCAGCCTTATAGAAGAAACAATCAAAACAATGGGGGTAGAGGAGATAGAAGGCATAAAGAACAGGTGGTTCGAGACAGGGGGCAGGAAGGAAGACATGATAGACCCCAGGAGCAACACAGGGGAAATCAAGGAAACCAAAATGGATAAAACCCACATGTGCAAAGGGCAATTAACGTCATCAATGGAATGGTGAGAGAGAGATCTTTGAATGCCGTCATAAGAGCTGAAGCTCAAAGGGTTCCTATGGAAGAGCCCAGTCATAAGAGGTTTCGACCGGGCGAGACAGTCACTTTCTCGGAAGCAGATGCTGTGCCGAACCAAATACCCCATGCGGATCCTATGGTAATTTAAGTTATTATTGGAACGTCCTTAATAATAAGGGTGTTCATTGATGATGGAAGTGGGGGTAGAAGTGATGTTTGCTGAGTGTTTTAACCAGCTAGACATAGGGCGTGGAAACTTGAAAAAGTCCGCCTCCCCTTTGTCAGGATTCACGGGAAACTGATATTCTCCATATGAGAGATAACATTGCCCGTTTGAGTAGTGGATGGTGACAAGGAAGTGACCATCAGGTGTAATTTTGTTGTTGTGGATGCTCCTTCCCCTTATAATGTGATTTTAGGGATGCCATGGTTGTGCTAGGCTCGTGCGGTCTGGTCACCCTATCACTTGATGATGAAGTTCCCAACTGAGAATGGGGTGGAATCCATTCGAGAAGATCAAAATTTATCCTGAAGATGTAACCTCACGGTGGTACAGGAAGCGATGAAGCAAATGGATGTAGCTACAGTACATGCAAAGGTAGGATTAGCTGATATAATACAGATGCCTATTTGGGATAAAGGGTCAGTAGCTGTCAGGAAACTAATTCATGAGGATGTGGAAGGAAGACTGAAAGACTTGCTGGGAGAGTACGGGACATGTTCTCGTGGGATACCTCTGACCTGACAGGGTCCCTTGAAGTCTCGCACTACATAAACTGAACATTAACCCCTCGATTAAGCCAGTGAAGCAGAAGAGAAAGGTGTTCGCTCCCAAAAGAGCTGAGGCAATTAAAGAAGAGGTGGAGAAGTTATTGAGGGCGGACGTAATCAAGGAAGCATTCTATCCTGATTGGATTGCTAACCCAGTCATAGTTCTAAAGCATGATGGAGCATGGAGGATGTGTATAGACTTTATTGACTTAAATAAGTGCTGCCCCAAAGATAGTTACCCATTTCCACCAATCAACAAGCTGGTGGAAGCCATAAGTGGATATCGAATTTTGACATTCTTTGATGCGCATAATGGGTATCAACAATCCTCATGGCGGAGGAAGACAAGGAAAGTACATCATTTATTACAGATGTGGGCCAGTACTGCTATAAGAATATGCATTTTGGGTTGAAGAATGCTGGAGCTACTTACCAGAGGCTGGTTGATAGACTGTTCAGGGGACATATAGGGAAGAATGTGGAAATATATGTGGATGACATGGTGGTCAAAAGAAAATTTTATGAAGAATTCTTAAAAGATCTGGAAAAAACATTTGGTAGGCTTCGAGAAGCTAATTTGAAGTTGAACCCGTCTAAGTGGGTTATTGGTGTGGGGGCAGAGAGGTTTCTCAGATTTATGGTCTCAGAGAGGGGGGTCGATGTAAACCTAGAAAAGGTCGAAGCTCTAAGGATAATGAAAACCCCACAATTGATAAAGGATGTGTAGAAGCTTACAGGGTCTCTAGCAGCATTAAACAGGTTCTTATTGAAGAGGGCGGAGAAGCATAAGTTTGAGTGGAATGGCATGTGCGATGAGGCATTCAAGTAGTTGAAAGAACATTTGGGGACATTGCCTACCTTGATGAAACCAGACGAGGATGAGATGATGTACGTGTATATTTCCGCGTTGCAGCTAGCAATCAATGTGGCTCTGGTAAAAGAAAAAGAAAAGATTCAACATCTGATTTACTTTGTTAGCCGTGCCTTGCAGGGGCTGGAAACAAGGTATACGGTTCTTGAAAGGTTGATTCTAGCCCTCGTACATGCAGCCTAAAAGTTGAGACCCTACTTCCAGGGACATAAGATAGTGGTGCTCACGAACCACCCCATTTGACAGATCCTGCTAGGGCTAGAGATTTCAGGTAGAATGATGAAGGGGACAGTAGAATTGGGAGAGCATGATATCCAGTATCAACCTCGAGTTGCAATTAATGTGCAAGTGCTGGTAGACTTTATAGTGGAAACTACAAAGCCCCTTGAGGTATGTTTGGATCCTATTCAGGATAAGGAAACAAGGAAAAAAAGATATGGAAGTTGTATTAGGATGTTTTGTCACATTCAGGAGGAAGTGGAGTCAGGGTCCTACTAACTAGCCCCAATGGCAGAGATTATCCTTATGCATCAAACTTTGCATTTGAAGCAACTAACAATGAAGTTGAGTATGAAGCACTGATCACTGGATTGCGCCTCGCAAAGGAGCTGCAGGAGGAGGAACTGGAGGATTTCAGTGACTCTCAAATTGTGTTTCAGCTGGTGAATGGAGATTACAAGGCCAGAGAGTGTAAACTACAGAGATACCTCGAGGTAGCGAAGAACTTGTTAAAAAATTCAAATCTTATACTTTGATGCAGGTTCCGAGGGAAAGCAATCATAATGCAGACACATGTTCCACAAGAAGAAATGAGAAGCATCTATAGTTCGTGGTCATTTGACAAATGGGGGATCAATTTTATGGGCCTTTTTCCAGAAGTGCTGGGAAAATTTAGATACCTAATAGTAGATGTTGATTATTTCAAAAAGTGGGTAGAAGCTGAGCCTTTGAAAAACATAATAGGAAAAATAGTCATCTCCTTTTGCTGGAAGAACATTGTGTGCCATTTTGGAATCCAAAGAACGATCATTATGGACAACGAAACACAGTTTGCTCAGGATCCCTTCAAGAAGTGGTGCGAGGAATATCAGATTAAGCAAAATAAGACATCTGTTTACCACCCCAAGCCAACGGGCAAGTGGAGGTGACCAATAGAACAATAGTAAATAGACTACAAGAACGCCTCGAGGGGGAGGAAGGTAATTGGATATGGGAATTACCTAATGTGTTGTGGGCATATTAGACAGTCGAGTCTTCCACTACTAGGGACATACCTTATAGTCTCGTATATGGCTCGAAAACAGTAATTCCTGTGGAAATAGGAGTTCCTTACCCAAGAATGATGGCTGCTACAGATGAGATGATCAATCAACAAAACTGATATTTGGATCTAGATATGGTGGAAGAAAAGAGAGAGTTAGATTTTCTACACGAGGCTAAAGTTAAGAAATGGGTCAGAAGATACCACGACACAAGGGTAAAAAGGGTGTTGTTTAACTCAGGAGACTTGGTAATGAGGAAAAATGAGAAAAGTAGAAAGGAACCCGAGGGTAAGTTAGTTACAAATTGGGAAGAACCTTATAAATTGATCGAATCGCACCCGGGAGGAAGCTTTGTTCTAGAACAGATGAACGGGGTTCGAGTACCAAGAAGGTGAAACATTACCAACTTGAGAAAATACTACCAGCTATGATGTTCAAGTGGTTTTCTCTAAAGCGGCACTCTGGTTGATGTTCGAGTGGTTTGCTCTAAAGTGGCACTCTTGTTGATGTTCGGGCGGGTTGCTTTAAAGCGGCGCTCTAGATGATATTTCCAGCTACGACTGATGTTTGAGTGGTTTGCTCTAAAGAGGTACCCTGGTTGATGTTCAAGCGGGTTTCTTTAAAGTGGCGCTCTAGATGATATTTCCAGCTGCGGCTGATGTTAGAGTGATTTGCTCTAAAGCGGCACTCTAGTTGATGTTCGAGTGGTTTGCTCTAAAGCAGCACTCAAAGGCTATCTTGTAATCTTAAAACGATAAACTAGTAGGCGAGATTAGAAGGATGTAGGTGGAAATACCAAACCTGGGTAAAATGCTTGTGTCTTTAAATTACTTAATTAATAAGTTGTGGAAAAATGTATTTTTATTGATAATCAAAGTAAAAAAAAGGGTTACGATTGAGGGACAAGTAAAACAAATTCCAATCAGGGACCAACCCTAGAATAATCTTCCTTTGATGTGGAAGCAATCATTTCTTCCACTCGACCGGCGGTGGAATCCCGCTTAGGACAAGTGCCTGTAGCCTCTGGAAGGGGAATCACTCGAATCCCCTTAGCATGAAGAACTGCCCTTTGGACTTGACGAAATCCAATAGGGCAAAATGAAGGTCGTTTGTTCTTGATGGCCTCGTCCTATTTTGCGTCCAGAATGGTTTTGAGCTCTGGATTAACTAGTTTGTCCACCTGCTTAGCTAGATCATCAGATAGAGAGGCAGACACGTATGGCTTTAAAAAGTCCTCGGCTAATTAACTATAGCTGATTTTCTAGGCCACACCTAGAAGGTCAAGGAAAAGTTGAAGAAGCTCAGGGCTATTCAACAGCTTGTGCTTGAAGGCCTCTAGCAGTTGAACCTGCGTGGCCGGATCCTCTAGCTTGAACCCTCTTCGCAAGGGTGTCCTTCTCTAACGTCTATTGATGCCTCTCGGCATCAACACCTTGCCTCTCCCCTTCCAAAAATTTTTGGTTTTCCTCAAGCGCCCTATCTTTTTTCCTCGAGCGCCCTATCCTTCTCTTTGAGAACTCTATCTTTCTCCTCGAGAGCCCGCTAATGATCCTTGAGAGATTTCTTTAGCCACAAAATCTCATCATCTTATTTACTGAGCTCCTCGCAGAAGTTACTGTAACCATAGGAATAAATGGAAAAGAAGGCCACCATTCTCTCGGTGGCCTAGTGAAATATTTGGGAGGCCTAGTAAAGTAACTCAGCTTAGATTGATGATACAAAAAAAGGGATATAAAAAAAGAGGGATGCTAAATAAGTATTTAAAAAAAGAATGGAGGAAAACCTCTGGGTCAGAGGCCATCTTTGAGAGGTGATGCTCGATCCTGGATGTGGACGCCGCATCATTCGAAGGGCGAGGAGACTGTTGATGAACATCCTCACCACCATGTGTCCCTATCAATGGCCCTGGTGAGGAGGAATTGATAGTGTTGTTGTTCGCCCTTTATTTTCTGGAAAACAATCTTGGAGTGAGGTGGCTGCTCATAACCAATAGTTGAGGAAGGCCTTTCACGGCCTATTGCAAGAGGGGAAGCCGGGTTCGAGGAGAGAGATGCCAAATCTGGGGGAGTGAAAGCCTGATTTGAGGACTCAATAATCCCCTTGGGAGGAGCCTGACCCTGCTTCGAGGGCTTCTGCTTCTTTAAGCCCTTAGCGAGACCCACTGAAAAAGGAAAAAGAGAGTTAGTAACAATAAACTCAATAACACAACAAATAGGAAAAGTATTTCCCTATTAAGGCACCTTCGGAGGCTCAACATCACTAACGATGGTCTCAAAGGGAGGGCCATCTCTAGGGCCCTCGAGTCCTCTTCTTCTCTTTCTGGTATCCCTCACGAGTGTTTTACATACATATTCTTTGTAGATTCTAGACGAGAACACAAAGCCACCAATTTGAGAGTTGGGATTGTTGAAGAGGCTGTAGTCGGGAGGGCTGGACAATATACCTCTCGAGGGCATCTGGGCAGATATATTCCCCAGGTTTGGAAGATTCAACTCGCACGACCCAATTCCATGGAGGAACTCGATACCTCCTGCTATCAAACGAGATACCTTTCTTCCGGCTTTTTCAGCCACCCAAATTGCCAGGAACCCCAAAAACCTTATAGTGTACCTCTCAACTGACAAATGTGACAATCATATAGGTAGACCGTCCACCATAGGACTTGAAGTATAGCAAACAAAGCAGCTTATAACTAGGCTTAATACTGAACTCGTCACATCTAGTCAAGAACATCATAATGATTACCAAGACGTTGGGATGGACTTGTGCAGGGCTCACCTGGAACTGTCACGGAAGTTTGGAAAAAAGGGGCAAAAAGGGAAATGTGAGCCCGCTGCAAAGATACCTGAGGGAAATAGATGATCTTCCTTTGGGGAGGTTATGGGGGGTATCTCTCTTTTAGAAGGGTTGAAAATCGGCATCCAAGGCTACTCGTTGGCCAGGAGGGATCGAATCCAAAATTTTGGAAATAGCAGTTCCGACTACTAGAACTGGGGGCTCCCTCCCCGAGTCCTTTAGCCTCAATCTTTGATAAACCCTTTTTTTCTTTTGAGAGAGTTTAGCTGGAACAGATACCTGAGGCACTCTCGAGGGTGCTTTCTCCCCCTCGGGGATTTTCCTCTCCTCCTTTTCTCTAGCTTCGAGAGGTAACTCCCCATAGGTCAAAGATGTACTTGACACCCTTTCCGACTCAGGTTCTGGATTTGGAGGAGGGTAGAAACCTATCTTGCCACTCGTAAGGGACCTCTTTATGTATGGCTTGCCCAGGCCTAGAGGCCAGTTTTCAACGCCATCTCGAGGAGGCATGTTAGTTATCGGGAAACTATCTTCCCTAGGACTATTACCAACATGATTAGATACGCCCTCTCCAGCATCTAGTCGTACCAGAGTTCTTTGGAATAAGTGGATTCTGGATCGCTAACGGCCCTCTCCGGCATGTTAACCCCTGTCCTGCCTACCTAAACCTCACTGAAAATTTCTCGGCAACGGAACCCTCATCAGAGCGGGCCATGATTGTAAGGGGAGGAAACAAAAATATTAGAATAAGAATAGGGATAAAAGAACTTACTGATTTTCTGGGAAAGGTGATGGGAATTGAATCGCTCGAGAGAGAAATACAGAAAGAATGCTTGTAAGAAGATGCATGCAAATGAGAAAAGTGAATAAGGAAAAGTGGATGGGAGGTAATTAAGGAGGCTGAAGTGATGGATAATTATTACTTCTTTGGAAATATAAAAGTTATGGAAAGACATAGTTGCTTTTTTTCCTTCTGACAATGTGCTTTTTGGGGAGCAGTGACACACGTGGTTGTACAGTACGCACACGCCCTTTTGAAATCCTAAACGACGGAGTTGATTAGAAAACCAAGTTATCACCCTCGAAGGTAGGAGCAACGAAGTGCAAGGTTCATTTTGAGTCTTCGAAGTCCTCGAATTGTACCACGCATTAGAGACCTCAAAGACCTTTGTGATGTTCTAGGTTTTTAAGGTTGAGAACCTATTTTTCTAGGGGCTCTTGATAGAGGTTAAGCCCAAGAAGGCCATTGGGCCGAAGGTATGGCAACCCATTTAGGTGAATAATTAATACTTTAATTTAATCAGTAATTAAGGGCAATAATTAAGGAGAACATTATTTAGGACATGGAGTATAACTACAAGGTACACATTTACTTATGATTCATTCTGTCTTAATCATTTTTGGATGCTTGGACTAACTTAGGCATCAGAGTGCTAACCCCTAGAACCCCAGGAACATTTTAATAGCCGGTTAGTTCGAGAAGAACCCAGGCCCACCAACCAGTCAGGGATCAAAGACGCATCATGTGCCAATATAAACAACCCAAAAAGGAAAGTGTACCAATAATAAAGAGACAGAGGGAGTACAAAGATTCAACATTGTGATGGTTCATAATCCAAGCACCCATGGATAGTATTTTTCCTTCCGAAAAGTTGTATCTGTGACAACTATTGGAATCAAAACTTAATTGGTGAGTGATGTAGGTCAGGCCCAAGAGGTATGTTGAGCCATAATAATCACGGCCCATCTGAGATATTGCATTACAATAATTACTGTATTTATAGGGTAATTGATAGCAATAATTAAGGAGATTGTTAGTTAAGACATATGGTATAAATACCATGTACACATTCATTTTCTCATTCATTCTACCTTAATCTTATACAGAATCTTTGACTGACTTAGCCATCGTAGGACTAATCCCTAGGACCCCAGGACAGTTTAATTGCAGGTCGGTTCGAGGAGCTCGAGCCCGTTGACTAGTTGGTTGATTAAGACGCATCAAGTAGCACCGTTTGTGGGGAACGAATAAGCCAGAATTGGGTTATTTTGGAGTTTATGTCAACGGTTGCACAAAAGAGTGAAAGATTAAGGTCAAAAGGCATGGAAGCGGGTAACGAAGGTCAGACCCCTCAAAAGGAGTAAAAGTTTAAGGTTGAAGGGCGGAAGAATTGGTACTACAGCTCAACCTGAAAGGTCGAACGTGGTTAATCCCTAGGAGATGCAAGGTCTCTCGATAAGTGATGTTCAAATGTCGGTGGTTGAATCAAGGGCAGAATTTGTTCCGGATGTAGAATGCAATGGGATACCAGCCTCTACCAAATTTATTCCAAATACAGTTGCACATATGCAAAAGGATGTTCCAGGACCCTCGAGATGCACAGAGGTAATTACTGGACAAGATGTAGGAAACCTTGAAACGCGCAGGGTGGGTCAACCAGTTTGAGGGATAATAGGGACAGAAGGTTCACTGAGGTTTCCAAGGATTCGTACATAGAGCCTCATTGGTTCAACAGACAAGGAAATCATAATGTAGGGGAGACGAGCCCAAGTTAGGATGTGGAGCAAGCAGCGCAAATTCTCGCGACAGCAGGGTATCGAGTTACCCCCCCTCGAGGGGTGTGAGAGTCACATATGAGGTATTTCCACCCTCGTCCGTGGGAGAGGCTATATGATTAACTTCTCAGCCCGTGATTGCATACCATTACACGACGTATGCAAGAGAGGCACAACACGTGGGCCTCAGCCTTCTTTCTGAGATTACTCATAGGGTCAGGCGTACCTAGTGCCTCCACTAGCCTCATTTTCTTCAACCTTCATGCTCCTAGAAATAGAGGTAGCATATAAAATAAAGGCTTCTTCAGGTATCCAGGGATATGGAAATACAGGATTTCAGCCAGAGACATTACAACCCCTATGGGCAACTGCCAACACACCCGGGTTTCGGACATACTTGGGCAAATTCTGGGTATATGGAGCCCATCCCACTCACCCATTGCAGTTTGGAGGCCACGACAGGTGCCAAAATATGGTAGGAAGATAGCAAGAACCAGGAAATAATGCAAGTGATACCCTTTGAAAAGAGTTAGATAGGTAGATCGGGCCATTGGGGCAGGCTACAGGGTCACCTTTCAGTGCCCTGATAACAGGGGTTCACTGTCCAATGGAAATTAAACCCCCAGAAGAGCTTCCCACTTATAGTAGTGAAACGGATCCTTGAGAATTCATACAAAAATTCCTAAGCTTGATGAGCTCGAGGGACTTTGATGAAAAACTGACATGTAAGTTGGGGGGAAGCTATCTCCGAGGGAAAGCTCAGGAATGGTTCAACAAGTTACCGAGAGGCTCTCTTCACTCCTATCGAGACTTCAGTGGAGTATTATTAAGCCAGTATGCACAGAGAAAAAGTTCACAAAAACCATGTTGGAGCTTTATCAAACAAAGCAAAAGTCAGGAGAAAGCACAAAAACCTTTTACCATCGATATGTGAATGAGAGTTTAGGCATAATAGAGACTACAGAAAATGAAGTGATTCAAGGGTATCCACTGGGGATGCAGGACTTGGAGTTATATGAGAAATTGGGCACAAATACTCCTAAGACTTTGCAAAAGCTTCAGGAGATTGTGGAACAATATTCGAAGGTAGAAGAGGCAACTAGGAAGAAAATAGATAGCCTCACAGAGAAAGCTGGAAAAAATATGGATCCTCGAGGGAAAGAACTATTGAGCTCATAAGAACACCATTCGAGAGATACGGTCCCATTCCATTGACACTGAGAGGAAAAACCCGCACACAGATCTTGAGTAATACATCAAGGATTGCTTTGACCCCCCCCCACCTTTGCAGAATTCGAACAGTGTGATTATGGCAAGGAGAGCGACAAACCAATATTGTGATCATCACAGATATTACAACCATGATACAAATTATTGCATACATTTGAGAATGGAAATTGATAGATGCGAGCAAGAAGGGTGGTTTTGAGGGCAAGGGCCCAGAAATTAGGTCGCACCTCTGAGGCCTCGAGTGAATCAATGGCAGCCCTACAGAAGAAATAATCAGAATAATAGGGGTAGAGGTGACAGAAGGCCTTGAGAACAGATGCTTCGAGATAGGGCACATAAGGGAAGGCATGAAAGACCACAGAAACAATAGAGGGTAATCAGGATAACAGGAATGGGAAAAACCCACCTGTTCAAAGAGTGATTAATGTCATCAATGGATTTGTTGGAGAAAGATCCTTGAATGTCGTAATAAGAGTATATGCTCGAAGGGTCCTTGCAGGAAAACCTTGCCATAAAAGGTTTCGGCCAGATGAGACCGTAACATTCTTGGAACCAGATGCAGTACCAAGTCAGATGCCTCATACCGACCTCATGGCAGTTTCAGCGATCATTGGAACATCTTTGGTAAAGAGGGTATTCATTGATGTTGAAAGTGGAGTATAAGTAATGTTTGTTGACTGTTTTCACCAGCTAGACATAGGGCGTGGCAATTTGAAAAAGTCAACCTGGCCCCTATCTGCCTTCAAGGGGAACCTAATATTTCCTCTGAGAGTGATAACTTTGTCAGTTCGTGTGGTAGATAGTAACAATGGGGTAACCATAAGTTGCAATTTTACAGTTGTTGATGCCCTATCTCTGTATAATGTGATTCTAGAAAGACTGTGGATGTGCCAGGCTCGAGCAGTCTAGTAACCTTACCACCTTATGATGAAGTTCCTAATAGATTATGGGATAGCATTCATTCAAGAAGATCAGGCAATGGCCCAAAGTTGTAATCTTACTGCGGTGAAAGAGGCTAGAAAACAAAGGGATGTAACAGTAGCACACGTAGACATGGGGCTCGCCAATATCGTGCAGGTGCCCGTTCAAGACATGGGATCAGTAGCCATGGGGAAACTGATGCCTGGAGACATCAAGGAAAGACCAAAAGATCTATTGGGAAAATATGGGGATGTGTTCTCTTGGGATACTTCTGACCTCATGGGAGTACCCTCGAGTCTGGCACTACAAAGGTTGAATATAGATCCCTCGATAAAGTTGGTCAAGTAGAATAGGAGATTGTTTGCGCCTGAGAGAGCTGAGGCAATCAAAGAAGAGGTTGAAAATTTGTTGAAGGCCGATGTTATTGAGGAGGTGTTCTACCCTGAATGGTTAGCTAATCCAGTTATGGTCCCCAACACATGATGGGGTCTGGAGAATGTGTATAGATCCCACCGATTTGAACAAGTGCTGCCCCAAAGACAGCTAGTGGAAGCCATCATGGGTTATCAAGTTTGGCCTTCTTTGACGCACACAGGGGATATCATCAAATACTTATGGCAGAAGGCGACAAAGAGAAAACCTCATTTTATTACAGATGTAGGAACTTATTGTCATAAGAAGATGTCGTTTGGGCTAAAGAATGTTGAAGCCACTTATAACATATTAGTGGACAAGTTATACAGAATGAAAATCGGGAAGAATATGGAGATTTATGTGGATGATATGGTAAAGAAAGAGCTACAAGGAATTCATAACAGATTTTGGAGAAGACTTTTGACAGGCTTTGAGGGGATAACTTGAAGTTAAACCCGTCCAAATGTGTTATTGGTGTAGGAGCAGGAAAATTCCTTGGATTCATGGTCTCCGAGAGGGGTATTGATGTGAACCCAGAGAAGTTTGAATCATTGATGAGAATGAGAAATCCACAATCAATAAAAGACGTGCAAAAACCTACAAGGTCTCTAGCAGCATTGAGCAGGTTCCTCTCGAAGGGGGCAAGTAACACATACCCTTTTTTGATGTCCTTCGAAGGGCAAAGAAATTTGAGTGGACTTACAAATGTGATGAAGCGTTCAAACTGTTGAAATAGCACTTAGGGAAGCTACCAACCCTAATGAAGCCTAATAAAAATGAGGTGTTATACATATACATTTCTGCATCACCTTTGGAAATTAGAGCGGTATTAGTAAAGGAAAAGGAAAGGGTTCAACACCCCATTTACTTTGTCAGTCACGCCTAGCAAGGGGTTGAGACGAGGTACACTGCTCTCAAGAGGTTAATTTTAGCTTTGGTACAAGCAGCCAGAAGATTGCGACCATACTTCCAGGGGCACACGATAGTAGTGCTCACGAATCACCCAATCCGGCATATTCTGTTAAAACCAAAAATTTCAAGAAGAATGATGAAGTGGGCAATGTAATTACGGGAACATGACATCCAAAATCAGCCCGAGTGGAAATCAAAGGCTAGTCGTTGGCCAACTTCATAGTAGAAACTTCAGAGCCCATCGAATACCAGGACCCTATTCAAGAGGTGGAGGTGTGTAAGAAGGAAATGTGAAGCCTATATGTGGATGGTTCATCACATTCAGGAAGGAGTGGATCTAGGATTCTATTAACTAGTCCCGAATGCAAAGATTATCCTTATGCACTAAACTTTGCATTTAAAGTGACAAACAATGAGGCAGAGTATGAAGCCCTGATAATGGGACTGGGGTTATCAAGGGAATTGAAAGTGGAAGATTTGAAGGCTTACAGTGACTCTTAAATAATCGTTCAACAGGTGAATGGAGAATATGAAGCCATGGAGCGTAACTTGTAAAGGTACCTCGAGGTAGTGCAAAATCTCTTGAAAGCTTTTAAATCTCATACTCTGACACAGGTCCCAAGGGAGAACAATCATAAATAATATGCCCTTAGAAATCTTCCTTCCTCGGACCTGGGAATCCAATCTCAGAAGCAGTTACTGATGGAAACTTTAAATAAACGAAGGTTTAAAGAATTTGTGGTTATGGCTGTTGAGGTAGCAGATGATTGGATCACCACGATCGTGGCATACCTTTAAGAGGGTGTCCTACCGGAGAATGAAATTGAGGCTAGAAATATAAGGTTGAAGGCGCCAAGATATGTGTTGCAGGAATGAGTGTTGTACAGAAGGGGTCCCTTGCAGCTATTTCTTCGGTGTGTTAACCCTCAAGAGGCCGATTATCTCATAAGGGAGGCCTACGAAGGGATATGCAGCAGCCACCAAGGGGCCAAATCGGTTGCGAGGAGGCTCATTCAAGCAGGATTCTACTAGCCAACAATGTTTGATGACACGAACAGATACATACAAGCATGCCACCAAAGCCAAAAACACGCTCCCATAACCCTTATTCCCCAGGAGGAGATGAGAAGTATTTACAGTTCATGGACCTTCGATAAGTGGGGGATTGATTTGGTGGGACCCTTTCCAGAAGCTCCAGGGAAGTTTAGATAACTCATAGTGCTATTGACTACGTCACAGAGTGGGTGAAGTTGAACCCTTGACAAACATAAGGGGAAAGACAGTTATTACCTCTTGTTGGAAGAATATTATATGCCGTTTTGGAATTTCGAGGACAATTATCATAGATAACGGAACACAGTTTGCTCAAGATCCATTCAAAAGGTGGTGTGAGAAGTACAAAATTAAATAGAAGGTAACATCACTTTATCACCCCAAGCCAATGGACATATGGAAGTAACCAAAAAAGCCATAGTGAATGACATTTGAGCTAGGCTCGAGGTGGCAGAAGGTAATTGGATATAGGAACTACCAAATGTTTTGTAGGCATATCGAACAGCTGAATCATCCACCGCCAAGGAAACACCATACATCTAGTATATAGCTCGGAAGCAGTAATTGCTTCGGAAATAGGTGTTCTTAGCCCAAGGATAATTGCCGCGAAAGATGAGATGAATAATCAGCAGAATCAGTGTCTAGATCTTCACATGGTGGAATAAAAATGAGAGCTAGCTTCTCTACATTAAGCAAAGGTTAAAGAACAGGTCAGAAAATACCTTGATAGGAGGGTAAATAAGGTGTTGTTCAACCCTGGAGACTTTGTAATGAGGAAAAATGAAAAAAAATCATAAAGGAACCCAAAAGGAAGCTGGCTACAAATTGGGAAGGACCCTACAAGGTGATCAAATCACATCCGGGTGGTAGCTATGTCCTCGAGGCGATGGATGGTACTCGAGTGTTAAGAAGGTGGAACATTACCAATCTGAGAAAGTGATATCAGCTATGAAAGCATAATGAGTGGTTTGCTATTAAGTGACACTCATGATGATATTCGAGTGGTTTACTCTTAAGTGGAACTCATAATGATATTTGAGTGGTTTGCTCTTAAGCGGCACTCATGATGGTATTCGAGTGGTTTGCTCTTAAGCAGCACTCATAATAATGTTCGAGTGGTTTGCTCTTAAGTGGCACTCATGATGATGTTCAAGTGGTTTGCTCTTAAGCGGCACTCATGATGATGTTCGAGTGGTTTGCTCTTAAGCAGCACCCTAGATGATATTTCTATCTACGACTGATGATCGAGTGGTTTTCTCTTAAGTGGCACTCATGATGATGTTCAAGTGGTTTGCTCTTAAGTGGCACTTTAGATGATATTTCCAGCTACGGCTGATGTTTGAGTGGTTTGTTCTTAAGCGGAACTCTAGATGATATTTTCAGCTACGGTTGATGATCGAGTGGTATAGTTTTAAGTGGCACTCATGAGGTACTTTTGAAATCTCTAAATGATGAACTAGTGGAGAAAATTTGTAGAATGTAGGTGGAAACACCGAACCTGGGTAAAATTGCTTGTGTCTTTGAAATTTTCAATTTCAACTCATCGAAGCTGACTGAGGCATTTCTAAACAAGTAAGTTGCAAGTGGTAATGACATTTGGAACTCAAAATTCATGAGGAGATATGTACATGTGCAACTTAAATCCCGTTGTAACTTTTCAAGCCCTTAAGTGCTACCTGAAGATCAGGAGTGTTTCAAGGGACTTTACTTGCAATCAAAATACCCTTTCTTCCAAAGAAGAAGACTCACGAAAATATCTTGATATCCTTATTAATAACTAAAAGCACATTTTCGCACAAGACATGACACAACATTGATTTACTTAGTTGGGGGAAACCTCTCCTCGAAAAGATATTTCGAGGAAAGTGCTAACACCTTCAACTTTATTTCCAAAAGCTCAACTTATTCCATCTTAATGCCAGTAGCTTTTTGAATATCTTCATTTTCTCTTATCGGGATACTTGGAGAGGTCGAGTGGTGCGATAGTTCTACCTTGCTTCTTCAAAAACCCCTTGCCTTGGCCACGTTTTTTGGAAGACCTCTTGGTAGCCCAATTCAAGGACCCAGGATTCTTATTAGCTCTCTTGGGAGATGGCTTTGGTCGAGAAGACCTGCGATGGCCCGAAGGGGAGGGGCCCTTTAATCGCAATTCCTTTAACCATTCGAGAATAAGTTTGGAAGCTTTCTTTTGTCGAGGGGTCCCATCCTCATACACATTGACCTCCTTAATCCAATAAGAAGAGGCCTTGAGAAGAAACTTTGGCAATTGATCATTGTCAATCAAATATGGGGTGGGAATTCCATGAGAAAGCATGTGGGATCAAAGGCTTACTTCAAGAACTATATTCTTCTTCTCCAACTGTGTGATACGCTCTGCGAGGTCCTTGGCTTGGAGTTTCCAAGCCTCGATATCTCCTATGAGTTGAGTATTCTCAGATAAAAGGGACTCTGCCAGAAAAAGATCTCATACATATGAGTTCCTTGTGGAAAATTCCCTTACTAGGAAGGGGTCTTTGGTAGCTACATTCCATGCTAGCAACTTCTCTTCGAGATGGGTTATTTTCTCCATGACAACCATATATTGTTTGGAAAACTTTTCATTTTTTCCCATACAAGCAGTTAGGCACCCTTCCACGGCTGGTAGCCTAGTCGCATTAGCAACACACGCTTTCGGAGACCCAAACTTCAAAATTAGTTGGTGCGATAATTATTCATAACTTTGATCTGTGGGATCACGATCTTTTACCACCTCCAAAGGATATGTCCCGTTGAACTCCTTAGCTATGAATCCTTAACAAATTCCTTAAAGACTGGATGATCTTTAGCTTGCCACAACTTAAGTTCCTCTTCGAGCTGATTAATTTCATTCTTTAAGGTTTTTTTATCCTCCTTACATGTGGAAAGTGCTTGCATCGCCTGCATCAGTTGCTTGTGTGTTTCATTCAACTCTCTGTTAGTGCTCAAAAGCTCATGGTAAGCACCTTCCAGGAGCTGTTTCTATGAATTAAACTACGAGGAAGAGAAATACAATAAGAATAAAGAGAGATAAACTAAGAAACCCAAGAAGATCTTCGTCATTTAAAACAAAGAGATTACACGAGGAGGCCAAAACTTCCTGAGTTTACAAATTAAGGACGAACCATAGAGTTAACCTCTTTCGAGGTGGACATGATCTGTTCTTCCACATTTGGCTCAGGTTGAGCTCTTTCCTCGGAGGTCTCGTCTGTGGCCTTTGGAAGGGGAATCGCTCAAATTCCTCCAACAGTAAGAAATTTCCCCTTGGACTTGATGTAGTCCATCAGGGCAAATTGCAGGCCACCAAACTTGACTGCCTCATCTCAATTTTTTTCTAGGAGTTCCTTGAGCTCAGGTTTGATAAGCTCGTCTACCCTCTTAGCATCCTCCTCGGACAAGGAGGACGAGAGTCAAGGCTTCAAGGTTTCCTCGGCCAAGTCACTGCAACCCAGTTTCTTTGCAATTTCAAGAAGGTTAATGAAGAAATTGAATAGCTCAGGATTGTTTAACAACTTGTCCTTGTATGCCTCCTGAAGTTGGACCTGCTCAATAGAGTCCTTGGAAGACTTAACCCTCTTCTCTAGGGTATCTTTCTCCAGAATGAGCTGTCGCTTCTTGGTGTAAACTCTCTTTGTCTTTGTCTTCTCCTCTTTAAGCATTTTCTTATCCTCCTCGTGTGTCTTTCTCTCCTCCTCAAGAACCTTCTTCAGCTCAGAGATCTAGACATCTTTTTGGCTTAGTTGCTTTTGCAACTTACCATGACCCAATGCCACAACTTGAATAAAAGTGGAGAAGTTTTGAGCAGCTTGGTTGAGAAGCTGGGAAGCCTACATAACCGATTCAATCGTTAAGCACTTAGAATTATATTGTAATAAAACCTTAGGGAGTTCACAAAATAACCTAAGGATTCGCAACCATGGTCGCGAGGGATGGTTCATCCACAGTTAGGCTGTTGGAGGTAGTTGTTGTAGCATTTGAGGAGGGTGTTTGGGGGAGAACTTGGTGGGAGATGCCAACACTCTGCCCACTTTCTTTTTCCATCCTTTGACGGACATTCCTATTGTTGAGGGGTTGAGCATCCCTCTTGGGCGTGACATATTGAATTTTTATATTGAATTTTCAAATTTCCGTCCTTTCCATTTTTAAATTTATATTGAATTTTTATTCCTTCAAAATGTTTGATTAAGTAATCATCTTTGATTGTATTATAATAAAACTAGGGGAAGTCCCACCACGCGTTGTGCGCTATTGTTAGTTAAAAGATTAAGATAAATTTAATTTACTTTTTTCTTTCACATTTAAATTGAAAATAAATAAAATTTAATCATTTAAGAAGATTTATGAGTTACGAAGTGAAATAATCAAGGGTAATATGCAAATGTAATCCTATATATTGGAGAAAGTTCAGATATAACCCTGAGTTATTTTTTAGTGAAATATAACCCTAACAATTATACATAAGTGCAAATATAACCCTAAAGCCATAATTCCGGCATTGACTAGCCATTTCTGGCCATTGACCAACCAAAAATTACCAAAATACCCTTCTAACCTGATACACAATTTTAAAAGATAAAAATACCCCCACCACTGGGAGGTCATCGCTGTATCTCTCAAAGTTAATATTTGTAAGCCCTTTTATGCTTACTATCTACAACTAAGTAGATAGCGGCAAGTCGGGGTCGTCCACGAAGAAGGGGGATCTTCCTAAGCGTTTAGGCACAAAAGGTTGATATTAGGCTAGGAGTAGATATATATACATACATATAAAAGCATATAAAAAGGGGGGTTTGGATGGTTGGTTGTCCTAAGTTATGAAAGTTAAAAGACAAGATAACTAGCAAGGTTAAGTAATTATGCTAATCATCAAACAAAACTAAGAAAAAGGGTTTTAAAACTACAAAAACAAAGCCTTGGGGGCAATTGATATCCACTTCCAAACCTAATGTAGATCATTGAACCATTCACTCATTCTATCACATTCATTACTTGACTTAACATTAACATACTTATCTAGCAAGAATCACAACACATTATGCACAAGAAGTTCTAAGTTCATGCTCATAGATTTTCATGCAAAGGAGCTAAGGAATTCGTCACTTTCCTAACACCCGAACATTTCAATCATAAGAACACTTCCTATTCTCAAACAACCCATGGCATAAATGAAGTGAAACATACCATCAAGAATACATAAATGCTAAATAACAAAGGCTTCAAGAACGAGTGAAACAATCTATTCAATACTTCAACTACTTGTTGTGAAGATAAATCTTCCATCCTTCTTAAGTAGTAGTTTGCAAGAGTGAATTCGACATCTCTTGTCAAACCTCACCAATGATTCCCTTATTACTAAGAGTATCCCATTGATGGCATTTAGCACGAAGAATCAACAAGCTTAGCAACACTTATAAACACTACACCGTGTCTAAGCATTTAACCAATTCATGAATTTACACAAGATTAGTCAAGAACGATCGACATTCATAGACCTCTCTCATTTGCTACCTAAAACAAACATGACAACAAGTTCGACATCATCACATTCATCTAGCAATTATCAACACACCAACATCATTTAAGAAGCTCTAAATCATACTCATATATTCCTAACAAGAAAAGGGGGGAAATCAACCCACTTCTCCCAAACCCTAGCAAGAAATTCATACAAGTATTTCATATACTCAAGCTCCCAACAACATCAATGCAATTAACAATTAACATTCAAAACTCAATAAATGCACAATAGCAAAAACACCAAATAGATAAATACAATGGTTCTTACTACATAGAAATGGAAGCTTCAATCCTTTGCTCCCAAGATAAAATTAAGCTAGAGAACTAAAACCCATAACATAGAACAAAAATCTACAAAGAAAGAAGAAGAAATGGAAGAAAATGGTGAAAAACTAGGGTTTGAAGCCCCCAAGTCGGGCATAGAGCCTTGGGAAGAAGTGGGTGAAGAGGTATTTATAGTACAAGAAAAGGGGGAGAAAAACGCTGGCTGTAGGGCAAATTTCGCGAGGCCGTAGCGACTCGCGACGAAGCATCGCGAGTCGCGAGCAGATCTGTAAAATTTAGTCCTGTTTTGTTTTGCTTCCTCTGGGTGAACCGTTGATCCGTTTTGGGAGTTCTTGTAGTCGATTTTATAGTACTCGAGAAGAGGAATCCAATGGTACCACTCTTGGAGGCTAATTCTTCTCGGAAAATTCTGAAAACTCTGCTTTAAAACGTAGATCATCCTTCACCCTTTGCTTTGCTCTCCTTTCTTCACCTCTTCAACTCTTCATATCTTCAAAAAGCTCAAATGCAAGTCTTCAAATATTCAAATCTTCAAAGATATTCTTCAAAGTCTTCAAAGTTTTCAAAGTCTTCAAACAAATTACCTTGTCACACAAAATTCTCTGAAAAGTGATAAAAACGTCAAAGTCGCTTTTAACCCTCCTTAGATAATTTCAAGGCAAAATGACACATTTAGAGCACAAAAGTGTACAAAAGTTAATCCCAAAAACCCTAATATAATCGTATAAAATGGGCACATCAACCACCCAGCTTTGCCACCATCCCCGTCATCCTACCACCAATGCACCACCATCCACCACCCAGCTCTGCCACCAGCCCCGCCATCCCACCACCAATCTGTCATCCCACCACCACCACCACCAATATCGCCTCCACCCAGCCACCACCAGCACCGCCTCCTCTCCCCTAGCCTCCCACTAGTAAGTCAAGATCTAGTGGTGAGCCGACTCTAATCTGTCATTGATGAAGCACCACCAAACACATCGACTTGAATCCGCTACCTCCACCGACGCCCAGCCCTAGCATGACCCCCACCACCTGCAATATTCAGAGCTTCTCTGGTGTCCATCACGGTATAGCCGCCACTGCTACTCCTCAGCCAACTGGCACCAACAATCCGCTAGTTGTACCGCCTCCGACAACAAAAATTGAAAGTATTTTCACTCAGCCTCACGCGTTTACTGCTTAAATTTGTACCACTCTAAATCTCCATTTTACTCAAATCTCATTAAATTGATCAACAAAGCCTCTCAATCGCAAGTCGCGATGTCGTCGACATCAACGAGCACCATCAACGAGGCAAAGGAAGCTAGGGTTCCACCTTCAATTACATTACCCAAACCTTCTATCACAAATCCCTAGCCCCACTTCTGCCCTAGCCCTACCTCCACCACAACCACTATGGCCACAGTCGCTCCATTCATCCCGGCATCACTTCACCGCCACCCCAAATCTCTACCTCCACTAGTGCCGCCACCTCTGCCAACCATCTGCCACCATTTCCAGCACCGCTCAGCCAAGTGCCAAAAAATTGATGAATCCACAGAATTGGTGGTTGGAAAAAATGAAGAGGGGAAGATGAGAAGAAGAGAAAGACGAAGAGGGGAAGATAAGGAAAAGAGAAACGGTGGAGAGAAGGATGAGGAAAGACGGGGAGAAGAGAAACGGGGGAGAGAAGAGAGGAAGAAGATGGCTTCAGGGGTAGTGTTTTTTCAATTTTTTTCAGTTTTTTATATTTTTACAAAGGGGGAAAATAGTCTTTTCACTTAATTCCAGCCTTAAACTGCCGGAAAAGGTTATATTTTTACATAACCTAAATATCTAGGGTTATATTTGCATTTTCATCAATTATGTAGGGTTATATATGCACTTTTCTCAATAATCAATTTAGTTATAAATTATTAGAGTTCGTCTCTTAAAAGACGGCCTTTCCATAAGCCATGGAAAGACCAAGGTTTAAAGTGTAAATTAAAAGAAATGAAGATAAAAATTTTGGGTTGCATAAATCGGATTATAAACTTTATAGCTACTACACGTTTCATAATAAATATTTAATATTGCAACTAAGATCTTTTACCTTTTATTATTTTAATTCAGCCCCGTCTTTCCATAAGCTTATGGAAAGACGATTTTTCCCAAAAGTTTGTCAAATTATTAAACGTTGAAATAAATGATAAATTGTTTTCATAATATTTATCCAAATAAACTTATTATTTAAGATAAATATAATTTTTCTTATTTTCTTTACAGAATATTCTTAAACCAAAAACAATTTGATTCAAATGTGGGTCCATAACCGATACAAGACTCCAAAAAGCCCTATTAAAAATAATATTAGTAGCGATTTATTTATGTATTAATTTTATCTTTTCTAATCATTAATTTTGAATATGTTTAAGGCAAATTTTTGGAAAAAACTGTGTTTCCATATGTTTATGGAAAGTGGGGTTTAATTAGAATAATAAAAGATAAAAGGTCTTACTCGTTGCAATGTTAAAATTTTATTATACAACGTGTAGTAGTTATAAAGTTTATAACCCAATTCACGCATCTCGAAAAGTTTGTCTTCATTCATTCTAATTTATAGCTTGAACATCGATTTTTCGATGACTTATGAAAATATTATCTTTCACGGACTCATGTTTAAGTTGATAGTTGAGTTCATTTAACTAATAATTCAAAAATGATTACTTGGAATGAAGAACTTAGCTACATTCTTTGATAAATGAGAATATTACACTTACTAATTACAATATGCAATCTGGTCTGTAAAGTCCAAAAGTGTTAGTTGGCAATTTTTGTGTGAATGCAAATATGACTATGTCGTAACAACACAGAATGAGTCTTGATGGAAGAAAGATATCGTGAAAGGATTATTATGAGAAGAAATAATGTCGTTCAATCGTAATTGATTTACTAGATATTTTATTTCCCATATTTGTGGGATTTGATTAAGATCTGTAGTGTTGGAAGTAAGAAGGATTTCTGTTATGGGAAAAGATTGGAACGAGATATTCTAAATTCCTTACTTCAAGGGATTGAATTTGTTAAATCCTATCTTCAACAAGATTTGATTGATACGAAAATATTGTGAAGATAGAGTTTTATTCACTTAGGCAACTGAGAAGTGTGGATGGGCTATATATGGTGGACATTGCTGGCTAAGCTACTTATGCAATTACATAGAGAAAACCTACAATCAGAGTTTCGATATCATCAGAGTAGCGTAGAGCCTTATATTGGTGTTCCAACATAATCAACGTTATTTGATCTCAAAGTTCAGAATGAAAGCCTTAATTCCTAGGGAGAAGGAGATCCAGCATCGACGAAGCTCGAGGTCGGAGGGAGTCTGATCAAGGCGGATTGGTAACTATGGGAACTAGTAGAATTCACAAGTTGAATTAGAAAAGATAAGTATTGTGTATGATGCATCTTGTACTATCTTTCTAATTATTGGATTCATTCTGAACTGAGTCAGGCCCTGCAGATATAGGTGACTTTCACCAAACTACGTAACCAATTTTGTGTGTTCTTAAAGTTTTTACTTTACTTGCAAACTTGGTTAATTAGGTGATGTTGGAACACGATAATCACAATTGAAGTAATTAGGTAAAACCAAATTCAATTGGTATCAGAGCTAAGTCACTTACTCTTACCTTGTTTGTGTCAAGAAAAGTGTTGATCCGGTTTTACCATGGCGACCAAAGAAGGTGCTTCAGTCTCTCGGCCTCCACTTCTGAAAGTGTCAAACTACAACTATTGGAAGGCAAAAATACGTGTATTTATTAGCTCACTTGATGAACTTGTCTGGTATTTTGTCGAAACTTAATAGAACCATCCGATGGAAGATGTTCAGTCAAGTTCAAAGGAGAAATAAGGAGAATCAAGTTTGATAAAGCAAGGATTGAAAGACAAGTCAACATGGAGTTCAGGCGAGTTGAGGGACTCAATGGAAAATTCCGAAGAACTAAATGATATCTTTACTGCAGTAGACAAAAATAAGTTTAAACTTATTTCAAACTACTATCAAGCAAAGAAGGCATGGGATATTCTACAAACAGTACATGAAGGAACAAGTCGTGTACGTGATTCCAAGTTGCAAATGTTGGCCACAAAGTTTGAAGAATTGAAGATGGAGGAAGATGAAACTGTTGCTATATTCAACGGAAAGATAAGGGATATTACCAATTTGGCATATCAAGTGGGGAAAACTTACAAAGAAGAAAATTTGATAAAGAAAACATTAAGATCTCTTCCCAAATGTTTCTCTATGAAGGTGGCTTCCATTAAAGAAGCACGAGATGTGGCAACAATGACGCTTGACGAATTGATGAGATCACTCCAGACTTATGAGATGACGTTTGATCAACCATTAAAGAAAGCCCATAAAGAGCTAGACTTTATAGCGTCAGCTCCAAGAAATGGTCATAAAGGAGATAGTGGGAGTGAAGTTGAAGAACTTGCACTTATTACTAAAAATTTCTTGAAAATGATGAAAAGGGTAGTGAACAGAAGATCACAAGACAGACTAGGTGGAAACAGACCTCGATCACAGGAGGTTGGAAACTCTCATGGACCCAGAATTGAGAGGAACAACTAGCAATCTATGAGAAATCCGAATAATGAATCAAAATATGCAGGAAGGATCCAATGTAGAGAATGTGAAGGGTGTGGTCATATCCAGGCGGAATGTGCTAACACTAGAAAGAAACAAGGCAGGTCATATGTTACTTCATGGAGTGAAGATGAGGAAGAGGATGTAGAAGAAGAACTCACAAGTAACTATGTAGCTTTTGGAGCAAAGATAAATGAAGTTGACACTACATGTTCCAATATTGGAAAGATGGAGGAGTTCAGATGTTCCAACATGGAAATACTGAGTGAAAACTCATCAGGCAATGATGGTGATGGTCAAGAAGTAAATGATGACAAAATCCGCCAAGAATATGAGAAAATATATTCCTTGTGGCTGAAAGTTGTTGAGGCGAATAAAATACTAAAAGCTGAAAAACACCAGCTTATGGAAAGAAAGATGGAGTTAGTTGATATGATGGAGTTGTTGGAAAAATATATTGAAGCACTGAATCAGAAACTTAAGTTAGCATCTGAAAGAGCTGAACTGCTGAAGTGCAATCAAACGACTGAATTCTGGAAAGGCAAAGCTTGATGAAATACTAGAAATGGGAAAAATGCAGGTGATGGACAAGGAATTGAGTACAGAAAAGTTGAGACAAGACCGACTGATTTTAAAGATGAGATGCAGGCCATGAAGGTAAAAATCATGAAAACACATCCCCGACGCAAGCCTATACTATGTCACTACTCCTCATATCAAGGTCATGAAGAGGAACAATGTCTCAGGCTACTCAGAGATATCATGAATGGACGACAGCTGTTAGTATGTTCCAACATGAGCAATATCCAAAGAGCCAGAATCGTCATAAAGGTATGGATTCCTAAACAAAATATCGTACGTCTTGTAGCTCACACGTCTCTTATTGCACACTCTAGAGATTCCTGGTACTTCGATAATGATTGTTCTAGACATATGACATGAACTCTAGAATACTTGAACAACATCAAACCATATAACGGTGGCATTGTTACCTTTGGTGACGGAAAGAAGAGTCGTGTGGTTGGAAAAGGAGAACTACATATAGTGGGATTTCCCAGCTTTGCAAATGTTCTACTGGTCGAAGATTTAAAGGCAAACCTCCTAAGCATCAGTCAACTGTGCGATGAAGATATGATCATTAAGTTCCAAAGGGACAGGTGTATTGTGAAACATTGAGAAAGCAAGGTACTATCAGGAGCACGATCGTCAGACAATTGCTATCTTCCGGAACAAGAAGTGATGTGTTTGAGTTAAAAGGGGGATGAAGGTACTTTGTGGCATCAAAAGCTTGGACATATAAATTACAAGAACTTGATAAAAATTGCTAATGCCAAAGCAGTATGAGGTATGCATATTCTTACACATAAAAAAAGGTATTGTGTGTGGACCATGTCAACAAGGTAAACATATTCGATCCTCTCATTCTTCTGTTCAATATATTACTACCTCGCGAAGTTTTGAATTACTGCATATAGATTTAATGGGTGGGTCCGGTTAATACTCCTAGTATCACTGGGAAAAGTATATTTTTGTATGTGTTGATGATTTTTCCAGATACACGTGGGTAGCCTTTCTCAAGGAAAAATCAGATACAGTGGATGTCTTCTAGATTTTGGTGATTAAGTTACAAACAGAGAAAGGGAGTCACGTTGGAAAGATTGTGAAAATCCATATTGATCATGGAAGAAATTTGAAAAATCTCAGCTCAGTGATTTCTGTGATGAACTTAGCATACATCATGAGTTCTCTGCTCCCATCACTTCTCAACAAAATGGGATTTTAGAAAGGAAGAATGGAACCCTGCAGGAGATGGCTCGAGTCATGTTAGCAAAAAAGGGTATTCACAAGAAGTGGTGGGCAGAAGCTATCTACACAGCATGTTATACCATCAACAGGGTATATCTACGACCATTTACGAGCAAGACCTCGTATGAAATCTGGAAAGGAAGAAATCCAAATGTGTCATACTTTCATGTGTTTGGGAGCAAAGTTTACATACTCAGGGACAGAGAACAACTAGGAAAATTCGACAATCGCAGTGATGAAGAAGTGTTTCTGGGGTATTCAGTAAACAGTCGTGCATACAGAGTGTTTAATCTTCGCACTAACACCCTCATGGAGTTAATCAATGTGATTGTTGACGATTCTGATGATAAGCAAGGATCAGGAAAATTGGAGGATGAACTTATTTTATCGCATCACTAAAACCAGAAATTCTAACCAACCTGCATATCATTGTTGGAACATCACAGCCTTCTAATAGTCCAGATGCATCTAATGAAATTGATGTTAGAACATCAACCCCAGATGCCCCGTCTCATGTTCCAACACAGGTTGAACCTGAACCAAGTGCGAAACGAACTCAAACTCTACCACGAGTTAATTATAGGGAGCTTGTGGGATTACAATGTTTCATCTCACTGATTGAGCCGAAGAACTATAAGGAAGCCCTGCTTGGTGAGAATTAGATTGCAGCAATGCAGGAAGAACTTGAACAGTTTGCAAGGAATGATGTATTATGGCACCTCACTCCTCGACCAAAAGGGGTGAACGTCATTGGTACTAAGTGGATCTTCAAAAAAAAGTCTGATGTTGATGGTCAAATCACTCATAATAAGGCTAGATTAGTGACACATGGATACACTCAAGTCGAAGGCGTTGATTTTGATGAAACATTTACACCCGTTGCTAGGTTAGAATCCATTCGCATCTTGCTTGCTATTGCATGCACTATGAATTTCACATTGTACCAGATAGACGTGAAAAGCGCCTTTTTAAATGGAGCAGTGAATAAAGAGGTCTATGTTGAACAACCTAAAGGATTTGAGGATCTGTATCATCTCAATCACGTGTATAGACTAAAAAAGGCACTGTATGGGTCGAAACGGGCACCAAGTGTATGGAATGAACGTGTGACTACCTTTCTCATTCAGAAAGGTTACCGTCGAGGGGGAGTAAATCGCACCCTATTTGCGCTTACCAGGTTATCACATTTTTTTATTGCTCAAATTTATGTTGATGACATTGTTTTTTACTCTATGTCACCATATGTGGTGCAGGAATTTGTAAGTCTCATGCAGGATGAGTTTGAGATGAGCATGGTTGGAGAACTTACCTATTTCCTACAACTTAAGGTCAAGCACCAGAAGAGTGGGCTGTTAATAAATCAGAGTAAAAATGCTATGAATTTAGTGAAACGCTTTGGATTGGGCAATTCTCGATTTGTTAGAACTCCAATGGGTGCTATGGACAAATTAGTGAAGGATGAGAAAGATGTCTCAATTGATCAGAAAATGTATAGAAGTATGATCGAAAGTCTTTTATACCTCACAGCTAGTCGAATAGACATATGCTTCAGTGTTGGACTGTGTACGATATTTCAGACAAATCCAAAGGAATCCCATTTGATTGTAGTAAAGAGGATTATTCGATATATTAGTGGAACTTCTGAGTATGGCATCTGGTATTCTAAAACTCAAGATTCAGATTTATTTGGCTATAGTGATTCAGATTGGGCTGGAAATGTAGATGATCGAAAAAGCACAACTGGTGGATGTTTCTTTATTGGCACAAATTTAGTTTCTTGGTACAGTAAGAAACAGAATTCTATATCTGTGTTATCCTGTGAAGTTGAATATTTAGCTGACGGAAGTTGTTGTGTGCAGTTGTTATAGATGGGAAACAAATGATGAAGTAAGAAAGTAATGGGTGTCTATACTACTTCATCATTGCCAAAACAAGTGAAGTTGAGCAAAGTAAAAAACTGCCCTAAAAGGCTGAGGACTCTAAGCTCTGCAAGTTACAAAGTTGTACAGATGTATGATCCCAATGTTAGCCAGAACCTTGAAAAACTTAGGGGTTTGGGTTCTGACAGTAAGGAGAAAACAAATGATGAAGAAGGGAATGTCAAAGGATGTGCTGAAGATGTCCCAGTACATGATGTTCCAACACAGGATGTAGAAGATACTCAGGATGTAGACATTGAGGAAGACATGGATGTCAATTTTGGAGAAGAATATGTCATTCAGACTCCTGGGAGAGAAGCAGGAGCAGAGGAAGGAAGGGATCAGCCTAGAAGTTCTAAGGAAGAAGCACTGGATGATCAGGATTTGAACCCTGAGATGGAAACAGAGGGAGAAAGGAACACTAATGGAGGTGATGTTCCAACACCATAACAGTCTGCTGCAGTAACTAAAAAACTAGGCCTTGATGATGTTCCAACATCAGGCCAGGAGAAGAATGATGTTCCAACAGAAGAAGTCAATATTGAAGATTTAACCTTCTCCAGTGAAGAAGTACTAGATGAGTTTGTGCTAACTCAGTCAAGAAGATCAAAGAGAAAAGTTTCACTAAAGGAGAAACAACAGCTGAAGAAGAAGAAGAAACAGACTACCATGGGTCAAGGTTTAAAACCAGTCATCTCTGCTAAGGAAGCTCTGAGCTCCAAGTTTTTTTATGAAGGGTTCCTGAAGATCAGTAAGGATATCTACAAAAATAGACTGATAGTTGAATGTCATGTTGATCTAGTGGCTTACAAGAATTATGGATTCAATGAAATTTTGAAATATTTGGGGTTTACGAAAGCAGGCTCAGTATACAAGAAATAAAACCAGACTCTGGTACAGGAGTTCTACTCAAATTTGATGGAAAGAAATATGGATCCTGAATCACCCTGGTACAATAGAGTATATATCAGAGGGAAGGTAGTCATATTTTCTGAAGAAAGGATCAACAAATTATTGAGACTACCAACACCTACATTTGAATCAATTTTTCCTGAAGACTTTGAAGTGTCTCTTGATCAGATCCTGGCTGAGATCACTGGCGGATATCAAACTGAGTGGCCTTGTCAGGGTAATGTCGCAGCATCAAATCTGAGTACCAGGTACTTTTATCTATTCCAGGTAGCTATTAACTCTTGGCTTCCATCTTCTAACACCAATGCCCTCACCCGAGATATGGCAAAGGTACTATATTGTATTAGCACTAAATCTCCTATGAATCTTGGTCTCTTTATCCAAGCTAACATATTGGAGAATGCTAGTTCTGCAAGGGCTAAAAAATCTCTGCCATATCCTTGTAATATTTCTGATGTTCTAAAATGAGAAAAGGTGAAGGGAAAATAGGGTAATGTTATTATTAATGTGGTGCCTTTGAAGCCCAATAAGAAGACTTTCAAATTGAGAAGTGATTTTCCTTGGAAACCATCACAAGGTTGATGCTCAGCTCAAAAAGGGAAAGAGGCCAAGAAAACTGTTGTGAAAGCTAAAATTGCAGCCTTACAAATTCAGATTGCTGCACTAGAAGAGGAACTAAAGAGATTGGATTCAGAGGATGATTTCGAGGATGCAAATGGTGATGAAGTTGAAGCCTGATAGGTCTATATTAGTTGGGTTGTTTTGGATATTTGGCATGTTTTATGGCCCCAAGGGGGAGTATTTTGGGATTTCTGGATTTCTTTTCCTATATTTCTTTTGTTTTGTGTTAATCCCAGCTGGAAGCTAAAGGCCTAATGATATCTGACGTTTTTGGGATAATTTATAATATTGTGTTTTTTTCTCGGATTTTCAGTACTTGCATGTTTTTGTTGGTGGTTAAATTGAATGACTGAGTATTGTTTATGATTTGATGTTCCAACATGGATATTGAGGGTCTATATTCTTTTGGTGCTGAGGGATTCAGGGGGAGCTAAAATATTCTTTTTAGTTCATGTTCTAACATCCATATGTGAAGTACTTAAGGTCTATATTAGAAAAATATGTGTTGAAAGTCCAAAAGATTGATGGATCCACAAAATGCTAAAGGGGGAGATTGTAAAGTCCAAAAGTGTTAGTTGACAATTTTTGTGTGAATGCAAATATGACTATGTTGTAACACCAAAGAAGGAGTCTTGATGGAGGAAGGATATCGTGAAAGGATGATTCCAAGAAGAAATAATCTTGTTCAATTTTAATTGATTTACTAGATATTTTCCTTCCCATATTTGTGGGATTGGATTAAGATTTGTAGAGTTGGAAGTAAGAAGGATTTCTGTTATGGAAAAAGATTGGAACGAGAAATTCTAAATTCCTTACTTCATGGGATTGGATTTTTTAAATCCTATATTCAACAAGATTTGATTGATACGAAAATATTGTGAAGGTAGAGTTGTATTCGCACAGGAAAATGAGAAGTGTGGATGGGCTATATATGGTGGACATTGCTGGCTAGGCTACTTACACAATTACATAGAGAAAATATGCAATCAGAGTTTTGATATCATCAGAGTAGCACAGAGCCTTATATTGGCTTTCCAACATGATGAACGTTGTTTGATCTCAAATTTCAGAACGAAAGCCTTAATTCCTCGGGGGGAGGAGATCCAGCGTCGACGAAGCTCGAGGTCAGAAGGAGTCTGATCAAGGTGGATTGGTAGCTAGTGGAACTAGTAGAATTCAGGAGTTGAATTAGAAAAGATAAGTATTGTGTATGATGTATCTTGTACAGTCTTCCTAATTAGTGGATTCATTCTGAATTGGGTTTGGCCCCGTAGATGTAAGTGACTTTCACCGAACTGCGTAACCAATTTTGTGTCTTCTTAAAGTCTTTACTTTACTTACAAACTTGGTTAATCAGGTGATGTTGGAGCACGGTAATCACAATTGAAGTAATTAGGTAAAACCAAATCTCATGGTCCATAAAACAAGATTAAGCAGTAGCAATATGTGATTTTAATCTCATGATATATACACTTTTTGCCTTTCTGATGGCACCTTAGTGAACCAAAATCCTTATCATCTCCTTTTTTTCCCTTGATGATCATTATCTTCAAGACTCATCACAAGGTTAAGAATCATCTCATTTCACCCGGTCAGGATCGAATTATTAGTCCTCTCACTATTGTGATTGGGATCGCAACCCATTTGCATCTCCGGTCGACTACTATATAAGAGGATGCCATAAAAGCTATTTAAGTGGAAATGGAAGCCAACCTCATCGACTTGTTTATCACCTAAATTACTTGTCCTCATCAGCTTATCACCTCAACTACCTGTCTTTTTGCCTTTGTTTCACCTCAGGCCAATGTGATTTGAATGATCACAATAGCAAGAGAAGCAAATATAACAATGACATTGAAGATGAAAAAAATCTTGAATGAAGCCCAATTCACAGCCATGACCAACCCATTGTTATTGTCCCATTCAGGAATAGTGAAAATAGTAACGAAGGACACTGTTTCAAAAATTACAACCACTACAATGATCGACTTCGTAGAGTTGTTCCTAAGTTCTTTTGCAATCCCACTCACATTTTTGGTCATCTTAGTCTCTTCAAGTTGATCATTTTGGACATCTTTCTTGATCTGTGTCATAGTTTATCTTTGTTCATCTCTAGGTTGGTTCAATTTGTTCACTCTAAGTGCACCAAGACTATAAAAGCACTTCGTACGATAGTAGAGTCTTCTGACAATTGAAGGTCTTCAGTAATATCTAGTGTTGTTTTATGGTCTCTGGTAAGGGCATTCACATTGGTAACGGGAAGCATTGTCAGCTCATTCACTATCTGCATGGGGAAACACTAAGCAATATATATAGTTATTAGCCAACATATTTCTCAGAAGTCAGTGAATTCACAGGTATGTACTAATTCGTTTAGGAAATCTTCTCTATTAGCGTAGTTAGCCATATGCAACACAGTCTGCCCTTTGTAATCTGCCCTCCTTGCCAGTTGGGGATCTTTGTCAATTGTCATATAATGCCTCACAATCTCCATGTTCCCTTGCCTGGCAACAAGATGTAGCATTTTTTACCATTTGATTTAGAAATTTTTAGCAAGCTACAATCCTTCATGAGCAGCTCAATAACAACATAGGCATGCCCCCCACGTAGTTGCACTTATAAGAGGGGTGGCATTCGATGTCTCCACCATTTTTGCTAAGTGTCAGTCATGTTCTAGCAGCACTTTCTCAATAGCTGCAACAACTAAGCATTAGCAATTACTCCTATTCAGCTTGTTCAGAAAAATAAAATATTGAAAAACAAATGGGAGCACAGATAACCATTATCAATAATTAACAACTTATAACTTAAGAGACCATAAAGCTAATCAAATACGCCCTTCGTCCTAGAATAATTTCCATAGCTAATATTTCTTGTCAAGAGCAAATATTTTCAAATCTAAAAGTTTCTAGGGTATTCTAGCGGGTGCAATTTCTCAGTCATGGGGTATATGTAGTGTGCTTGTCTTTAATTGGCTCAATGGCATTAATAGCCCCTAAGTAAAGCACGAATATTTATGTACTTTTTGAATTTTAGTGATTAGCACAACACAGACAAAACAAAATTTCTCAGACGAGGCAGCAATTAGAATGAACAAATAACCCAAGAACCATCCATTTAATTGTACAAACGCCGAAAATAACCAAAACACCACCAATATTGAAGCAACCAAACAAAACGCACAAACTCATGAACTTCTCTTTACTCGTAGTCATGGTGTAAAACAAACCAATGGATCAAAAAAACTTAAATTTAAGAGTTTAATCTGCCTAATTATACAAGAATTATTCAGAGAAACACGTTATCACGACCCAAAATACACACACACAACACACACAAACTCATGATCCTTCATCCGTCATATTGAATTTTTTACCTGGAGGTGAGGACTCGGAGGAGGAGGAGGAGCGGAATATCTCTCTAGAACTAACAGCAAAGTTGGGGGTAACGGCCATCGCAGCGTGGAAATTGTACGGATGTCTCTCTTGTTTTCCCTATATCTGAAAAAAGTATAAGGGCATTTCTATGCAAAATTGAAGAGCTAACCCATATGTATGCAACGTTTTTGCAAAGGGTCGAAGATAGCAAAGAATCCTTATTGCATTGTACTTTGCAACAAACAAGTTTCCTAAATTTTGTCAATACAACCAAATAGCAAAGACTTAGTCTATATACATCATTCAGAAAGCCATGAACAAAATGTTACCTCCTAGAATCTAATGATGTGAGGGTGGTACAAGAACATGTGGTTCATGATCTCACTTTGTACCTTATCATAAATCCGCATCATGCAAAAACAACATTAATCAACCAACATGAAAAGTATTAATCAACAAAAAACCTAGCTAATCAAGAAATTAATGGGCAGCAAAGAGAAGAAACATAGAATAGCGAACCTTCCGACCTCTCTTTATATATTTGGAAAAAAGCTCGTGGAATCAACTCCGACTACCACAAATTACAAACTTGTTAACATTAGCATATCACCAATCAGGATGAAACACACACACACGCAGAAGAAACTGAAACATATATGAATACCGCTAATCAAAAACCTGTTAGAATTATCAAATCAACAAAGCCCTACCCTGAGCTCAATAAAGTTCAACGGTGATGTCTTTCTTGAATCAGGACACAAGCCCTAACTTGAGCTCAACAAATTAGCCCTGATCAAATGCTCTCAAAATGACGAAGAAATGGGTTCATCAAACACCCTCAAACGGAAAAGAAGAATAGGAAAAAGGAAGAAGAAGAATAGCATGGCGCCGTTTTCACACATCGGAGTCAGTAAAAAACTGGCAAAATGTTGCTATTTTTGCAAAGTAAAGAAGTCACAAAATTACTTATATAGCCTCGATTGATAACAGATACAAACAATCCTTATTATATGGTGTTTTTGCGATAACGAAGTCACAAAATTACTTACATGGCCTCGGTTGATAACAGATACAAACGATCTTTATTATATGGTGCTTTGCGATAATAAGTTATTAACTTTTTAAAAATATTTACATATAATTCCACGTCTGTGTAATGTTTTATTTTGGGTAAGTAGATTGTACAATAAGATTCATAAGTACATCAGCATACGATGCCAATTTGTTTAAAGTTTATCACGATTATCCAAATTCTTATCCATATTATATACCTTCTTTATCCATTTTCATACTTATGTCGGAGAAGGGAATAAATTAAACAAAAATTAATGGAAAGAATAAAGAGTTTGTCTCTTGAAAAATGGTCTTTTTCATGATTCATGGAAAGATTAAGGTTTAAAGTGTAAATTAGAAGAAATAAAGATGAAATTTTTGGATTATATGATTGGATTATAAACATTATAACTATTACATGTTACATAATAAAGTTTTAAAACGAAATTATTTTTTTAATCCCCTACAAAGTATCTTATACCATGTTTTGGTCCCCATTTGCAAATCAACCCTTAGACAGTACCCAACAAATTCAAAACAATTTGTTTGGTCCCCAAAGGTGGTTTTTAGGTAAGACAGTGATTTTTTGGTATAGCCAGGGGTATAATGGTAATTTTACTAATTAAAAATATTTTCAATTAAAATTTCCTAATTTCCTAATTTCAAATTTTTCTTTAATTATTCACCGCCGCCGCCGGGTAGAATCTCAGCATTCATCGAGCCCTACCAAGCCCTTGCAGACTGATTTCTCTCCTGCTGCTGGATCTTCCCATCATCATCGGGTATTCGAAAGAAATTGAGGGGGCAAGAATATGATAAACCAGCAGAGGCAACATGTTGCTGAGTTTCTGTTGGACAATAGCAGGAACGGGAAAATACTTCAGGGGAAGAGAATGGAGGCAGCGACAACGTTCAACTATAGCCAAAGAACCATCAGTTACATCTGGTCAAAAAATGAAGCTCCAACTTTCATTGAGTCAGCTGATGGACATGATAAACAGGATGTTCGGCCATCCGGGCTACAATAAGAAGGAGATTGATCTTGAGGCCTTGCCAGCAATACCTGCAATCAAACGAAGAACAATCAGATAGACAAGTGAATGGTTGGGGATAGGGAAGAGCACAGTAAAACAAGTTGTGGCAGCAAAGGTCATCTGAAGCCATACAAACAGTGTAAAGCATGCACTAACATTTCAACAGATAGTACACAGGTTGCAGTTCTGCATATCTAACTTGAAACCCAACTTACAATTTTGGCCCATGGACAATGTAATCCACTTGGGGTGAGAAGTGGTTTTACATTACTAAGCCAAATGTCTGTTATCCTTTGGCACCGGGTGAGCCTAAACCCTTATCACCCATCACAAGTCTCACATTCCAAAACTTATGTTTATGTGTGTTGTGAGTAGGCCAATTTACAGCCATGATAGTGTGTTACTTTTTGATAAGGAAGTATGATGTATTCCCATTCACTGAGAGGATTGAAGCACAAAGAACCACCATTCATCGTCCGACGGGGACTATGGAAACTAAGCCCTTGGAGAAAATCACTAGACTTGTAACACGTGTAAAAATTATAAATGAAATCATTCCAGCAATCAAAGCATGTTGGCCACCATTCATGAGCAAGCATATTTGTATACAACAAGACAATTAGCACACATTAAGAATTCAAATCCTCAATTTCGGGCAACAGCTGACTCCGATGAGTTTCACATAAACTTGGTATGTCAAACAGCTAAATCACCATATCTTAATGTACTAGACCTTGTTTTTAAAAAAACAAATCTATAAACACTCTACAACATGAAACCCCAAGTACAACACTGGATCGGTTACTTGCAGCAGTGTACAATGCATATGACAGAGAAGATCCAGTAACACTCAATAAATTTTTCCTCACCCATCAAGCATTTATGATAGAAATTATAAGAATGAAGGGATGCAACAATTATAAGTTGCCTCACATGTCGAAGGATGTGCTCTTAAGGAGAGGAAAACTGCCTAGGATGATTAGTTGCGAGGAGGGAATATTTCGTGAAGGCTTAGAGCACCTTATTACAATTTAGGAAACTCAAAGAATGGGGTACATGATGCAAGCCCGGGGATATCAAGTGTAGTAGTAAGGGATTTCACTTCTTATCTTTTGATTAGGTTAGACTAAGGTAACATTTTGGAAACCTAAAAACTTGTTTCTTTTGGTGTGACAAACAAGTTTTATTTGTAACCCAATTCAAATTAATGCAAGTTTCATTTTCATATATGTATAATGTTCTACCATGCCTTAAAGAGTATGGGAATGCACAGGTATCATGCACTTCATTAATGCATATCAAGGCTCTTCCACATTAAGGCCCAAAAGAATATTTAAGTCAAAAGCCAAACAAGAACATACACAATCACAATCGTCCACTCATCACAAACAATCACACAACAATAATCAGAAGCTAAAACATAATCACAGTATAACAAAATATATAGGGTCATGCATAACACAGGTTCTATCACATTTTAGGGTCACCGAAAAGCATTCCCTGGGGTTTAGCCACCCATGACAAACAATCACTCAACAATATTTAAAAACTGGAACATGAACAAAGTATTTAAAAAAACAATCGCAGAACCAGGGCCATGCATAAAGCAGAAGCTATCAAAGTTTAGGGTCACAGTTCAGCTACCCAGGAAACACCATCACACAACAACAATTAGAAGTTGAAACGTGGACAAAGTATATAAAAGAACAATCACAAAACCAGGGTCATGTAGGGACTAGCAGAGTTTAGGGTCACAAAAAATCATTCCCTGGGGTTCAGCCAACCAGGGCAAACAATCACACAACAATAATCAAAACCTCTAACAAGAACACATTTTAAGGAAGAACAATCACATAACAAGTGTTGCGGTTCAGCCACCCAACGCAAACCATCACACAACAAGTGCAAACTGAACCAATATACTCCCCTTTTGTTGTTTAGAAACATGTCCAAGGGGCTATAAAGGGAATATCTCACTTTTTTAATGTTTTCTCAGCTCCCATTTTCTGGATCTCCAACAATAAAAAACAAACACGAATAAGTAATTAAAGAAAAAATGGTAAATAACTAAACTAAAACTAAACAAAAAAATAACTCAACTTCATCCGCCTCTTCCCTCTCCTTAGCACGCTGGAGTAAATAACGAAGACCCAAAATAAAAATCTCGGCTACCTTAAAAGCCACATCGATTAGGTTAATGCTAAGGGGAAGAGGAGGGTGTCGGCATATGATCTGTCGGTGATCTAGATACCCTTTCAATAAGGGGCGGACATTAGACATAATCGGAGGTGGAAGAGCCATCCGACATAACCTTAAGGCATCGTGGCTCAACCACTGGGTATATATTTGACCCCACTGAAGGCCGAAAACCTGTCAATGCCGATGTATCACAACCGGGATGCCACCTACAGTTCAAGCATGACACGACACAAGTAACATGGAGGAAAAAGCAGGTGATGAGTGGAGCTGGGCGGCGCCACTTACAGATCTGACCATGGACAAAACCCTAGGGTCGTCGTTCAGTTCAGGCAACGCCACCAAGGGTTTAGACTCACTGGTGTTAGCAGCAATGAGGGTTTCAGCCTCATCCGGCGGTGAGAACCCAACAGATATATATGGAGAACAAGAATCCTCAACAAAACATTTAGCACACCCACCCCGCAGTTAAATCCACAACAAAAAAAACCAGAAGAATCCATCATAAAAGATGAGAGGAAACAGAGGAGAAAGATGAGTATCCAAAGAAGCATAAAAAAAAGAGGAGAAATATGTGAAAATAGAGAGAGTGAGGCAAATGTGAAACCCTAATTGGGTTCTTAAAGAGAGAGCAGATGAAGCAGGTGGGAGAAGGAGTAAATGCTTTGAGAAATCTCGAGGAATTAAAGTCGTTCTGAAAATGGTGAAAGGGGAAAATAAGAAGATGAAAAGATAAGCATGAGAAATGAAGGGTTGGTTTCAAAAATCTAGTTGGGATTTCATTTAATTGGAGGAGGGGGGGGGGGGGATTAGGGGGTTGATTTTGGGTTAGGTGTATTAAAGATGATTATATGGGCTCGTTAGGAGAAGTAAACACCAAATAAGTTGGGCCAGTCCAACATAAAATATAAATAATTCACCCATAACTCTTGCCAGGTGTCATTCATACATTATTCCACATCACTTTATAAAATTAATTGAAAATGTAATATTTTATAAGTCAATCCCCGATTTACAATACAAATTTCTTCCCTATTTTCAATATTCTTCTCATACATTGATTAATGAGTATTAATCATACCCTATTTATGAGGTTGACATTCTTTTTGTATCCTCAATCTTCATGTGTTAGGGAAATTCTTTCATAATACATATTTTTACAATATATATTTTAAAATTTAATACACTTTCCATTTTAGTCTATCTTTTTAATATTATCAAACTTTATTTCATGATAATAAGTAAATCATTTTCATCTAGTTATTCTTTCTTTCGACTCACTACAATCAATTCTTTCCACGAAATTTAATTTGCCTACAAAAAATTTTAAATTACTATGTTAAACATATATAATAATAGATGGAGTAGCTTTTATTTATATATGTAAGTGTTTCAAATAAATTTAAATTTTGAGACAAAAAATAAGTATGAAATACTTTATATAAATATTAAATGTAGTGTTGAAAGATTTTATTTGTAAATACTTTCAATGGTTCATTTAATAATTTGTAAATTTTATTTGCAATTTTTCTTAGGGTCTGTCTCTTGAATATGGTATTTCCATAAGTTATGGAAAGACCGGGGTTTAAATTGCAAATTAGAATAAATCAAAATTATTTTTTGGATTGCATTAATCGAGTCATAAACTTATAACTACCGCACGTTGCATAATAATTTTTTTTATATTGCAGCTAAAATTTTTTACCTTTCTATAATTCTAATTCAACCGCGTCTTTCCATATGCTTATGGAAAGTCAGTATTTCCTAAGACTTTGTCTATTTATATGACTTTATTTATTTTTATTAACTAATATTAAGAAATGACATATTTTAGTACACATCAATATGTGATTAATACCAGCATTAAAAAAATGATTTCGTCACTTGAAAGACCGCCTTTCCAAAGTTATGGGAAGATCAGGGTTTAAATTGCAAATTAGAAGAAATCAAGATAAAATTGTTGGATTGCATTAATCGAGTCATAAACTTATAACTATTGCACGTTGCATAATAAAATTTTAGTATTGCAACTAAAACCGTTTACCTTTCTATAATTCTATTTCAACTCTGTCTTTCCATATGTCTATGGAAATACGGTATTTCCAAAGACATTGTCTATTTATACGGATTTATTTTATTTTTAGTAACTAATATTTAGAAATGGCCCATTTAAGTACATATCAATATGTGATTGGTAATAGTAATAAAAAAATGAGCTCGTCTTTTGAAAGACCGTCTTTTCATAAATTATGGAAAGACCAAAGTTTAAATTGTAAATTAGAATAAATTAAGATAAAATTTTCAGGTTGCATTAATTGGGCCATAAACTTATAACTACTGCATGTTGCATAGTAAATTTTTAATATTGCAACTAAAATATTTTTCCTTTCTATACTTCTATTTGAACTCCATCTTTCCAATTGCATGTGAAAATGCGGTCTTTCTCAAGATTTTGTCATTAAAATGTAATGCATTAAGGTATATTATATTATAATTTTAATATTAAATTTAGGTTATTGTAAATTTTATCTTTCTTTAATCTATATAAATAATAATTATAAAAATATTTAAAATTTAAGACTATATATATTTTTTATCTAATATGATGAATCTATAATTTTTTTGGATCAAAATTTAAAACTTATATTTTATATTTTTCTAATTAAATCAATTAGTCATGAATTGCTGACAATATCCCTAATTTAAAATTTTTAGATCTAACATATATAATTTTTTATCATTATAAATGCGCTCATCATTATATTTGAGCATGCATGGTTCAGCCACTGGTGCTGCCGGAAATGTCCAACCTTTTACGGAGTACAATATTTGTTGACAATGGAATTTTTTTTTGGTCTTCCCTAGAATGTTTAATAAAAAAAACCTTCTATAGAATGTCTTTTTTTTTCAAAAAAATAGCACAATGTTATCTATTAATCACAAAATATTAAAATTTATTGGAAGAAGAAGAAAATGGACATCTATAAGTCAATTGCACAAAGTTTAATTAGTAAACTTTTTATTTGCAGTTACTATACGTAATTAAATATATTAATGGTCTAACATATTTTTTGAACATCGTAAAAAAAAACTATGTGAAATTTAGTTTGGGAAGGAGGGAGTATTATAATTTAATTGAATACTATATAAATATTGTACAAGCTAGGAAGTACTCTCTCTGTCTCACCTGAATTTGCGTAAACACTATTTATTTAGTCAAAATTGGTTCATTTGAAAATATAAAACCAAGTAGATAATATACTATTACGTGAGATCTTGTTAGAATCATCGTAACATATTTTTTTATAATATCAACTTTTTATTATTTTAAAATGTGTACAAATAAAAATATTAACGATCAAAACTAATTTTGGTCAACTAACAAAATTTAATATGTGCAAATACACGTGGGACGGACGGAAGGAGTGCTAGCTTTGCACAGATATTGCTAACGATTGAATCGTCATTAGACCCCTCCATTGTGTGCAGAACAGCAACAAGTTTGTTGATCAATATTCAAATTCGATACCACTAACAGCTAGGAGTACAAAGAGTTATTCAATACACAGACAAAGAGTCAGTAGTACTAGAGGCAACAACATATTGTACTGTTCTTTTCCCGCCAACTAAAACTCAAAGCCTCATAATCGATCCCAATCCAACTCCACCAAAATTTAACCCACTCGTGACAGCCTCCATAATAGCATCCCCTTCGCCGGAGAATCATGTTCTTCCTTAATAACATCGCCTCAACCCAGCTATTCTAACCTCCATCGCCATCGCCACGCTAGAAGGTTCTGAGTTACTAGGCGTTAATATGCTTGCGAGAGAAGAACAACGGATACTTCAATTCTCGCTGCGTGGGCCCTAAGTCCTTTGCATTTTCGAAAGCTTGCAGACTCGATGGAGCCTCCATTGTTGATTTCGAGCTAATTCCGTCAAATATGTGCGAGTGAGTTGCCAAACAATTGCCTCATTTTGTTTTTATACATTTCCCCCCTAATTTCAGTTTCTAATCTTTCAGTAATGGCGTTTATCTTATCCAATGACCTTAAAATTTGATGATGGAGAAGATCGACTCCTAGCAAAGGCGGTTGAGGAGGGAGCAACCTAATCGGGTCAGTTATTGATCGATTAGGTGTTAACATGCAGAGGATTAAGCAATTTCAGAAGAGCCTGAGTAGGAACCACGTTGTGGAGACCCCCAATCTCTGTATCTCGCTCTCTCGGTAACACTCCAAATCTCTATTATATAGGGAAATGTGTGAGCTCTAGGGTTTCGGTCAAACTAGGAAGGATTTGTAGCTGTTTTTCGTGTTTATGGAAGGGTGGTAATGGTAGGGTTATAATTTATTTCATCCCAGCTATCATCAAATTTCAATAGCAAATGTGACTCCTATTATAGCTTGGATTTCAGCATGTATTAGTGACTCTGCTAACAAATGCATTCCTCCAACCACAATCAACTTTACCACATTTTACCTGATCATTAAGCCCATGCCACATAAATTAGGCGATCTATCCCAGGAAGCATGCATAATGATTTTGAATTCCAGCCAAGGCACTAAGGAAATAATAGGTCTCTGATTTCTCTTAACCATAGACATCAAACCAATCAGTGACCATTCATTATCCATGAAATGGTCAATACTAAGTGGTTTGAATGTAGAAGGTTATGGAAACTGGATCTTTTATTTCCTCTATGATGATATTTACATTAGGTCTAATGTTGTCATAAAAATACAACCGTCTTCCTAGCTTTTCTAGAGATTCCAGCAGACCAGGGGTGGGATGATATGAGCCAGTGTAGTGTAAATAACACGTAATCTTATCAATGTCTGGTAAACTGACGGTCTATCCCTGTGTAGTGTAAATAAAGGCTTAGCCTTCTGTTGTTCTCTTTGTTTGATTTGTGAACAATTTCTGTGCATTTAATTAATGTTGCTCAATGGTGTCTGATATTTTGTTTGACTCAGTTGTATTTTATACAGAACTAATTAGTGTGTATCCAAATTCTAACATCAGGATTTGTGATTTTCTGTATGCTTGTTAATTTTTTCCGCGCAATGCTTTTTAACTCAGTTTCCTTCGGCTCAGTTTATATGAAAAGCGACAGGTGGAAGCAATCGATCATTTGAGAGCGGCAATAGGGGATGCCATGATGAATTGTGAAATCCCGAGGCTACTTCATGCTCACAGTCCTTTCTACCATCTTCAGTAACTGAAGATATGCTTGAACTGGAAATGCCTGGAGTTCTTGATCTTGCATCCAGGTCGGTCTCTATCGAGGTTGACAACTTCCAACTGAAAAACTGAGGCAAGTAGTTTCATCACATGCTATCTTGTGCCAATTAAAGCTTAGTCCTGGTTTGCCAAAGCTTATTCCCTGGCTCTACTTGGTTATAGTGCTGTTCTTGTCATTTGATTAAAGAAACATTGCTGGATGCATTATAAGCTAATTTGTCAGAAACATCTATGGTGTTTATAGTGTATTTAAAATGGTCAAGATTAATATAGCTTTTCCAGGGCTTCTTCTGCTCTTCATATTGATTTAAATGCTAAAGAAATAGTTTCCTCTCTAGAAGCTTTGCAGTGTCGGTACATCTCTCACCTGTGTTATGCTATGCCTGCTCTTTACCCCTGTTGTAAAGGGACCCTATATTAGATATGGAATTGCTATGAGGCTTCCTTCATTGTTTGTGTGTGCGTGCCTGCCTGTTATTTCAAATACATTCTTTGGCCAACTTTGTTTTTCTCCTCTCATCTGCCATACTTTATACGTGCATGAGGATGAAGATTTTAGACTATCCAATGGAGAAGAAAAAGGTGAAAATGATCTATCTTTCTTCATTTGTCTGATTTTGTTTTTGTAATGTTTCTGTAGGTTGTTTCTCGGTTAAAGGATGACGTACTTAGTGTTATCCCTTATCCTGCAGCCTATTGAGGGACGTGGAGTTTTCAGAATTTTGGAGTCTTATCATACCGATTTCAAGCGTGGTGTTGTCATTTGGGGAGCGACTGAGGGGGAGGAATACAGCATCATCACTGCTCCAGAGACTTGCTTCAAAATTGAGTATACAGATGTACCTCTATCATACTATACATGCATTCTTGGTAAGCCTCTTGGTATATTTGCCGAGCTTATTACTTTCTTATTACATTATTGAAATAATAACATTCTGAATTACGGAGTAGATAGCTTTGAGAGGCCCGCTTATCAATGATTGAGCTGGGAATGTTTAGTTGTCAATTTTTCAAGTGCTGCTCTTCTTCATCATTTTTTTAAAGTAACTGTACTTGTTTTAGCTTATGGTACCATTATACTGCTTCATATCTTATCTGCTGGGAATATGGTCTCGAAGTTTTTTCTTGTTTTAACAGCTGAAGTTTTTTGTGACTATATTGTCACCGCCATTATTATACCTTTTCATATCTTACCTTGCTCATGCTAGTCCAACACCCAAAAAACCAACCTAGACAATCTTCGAGTAACGTTTGTGAATTCTTATGTTATTTCTTACTCTAAAATTGATTTCTTGCCCGCCAGTTTGCGTCTCTGATAAAATAAAAAAATTGGTTCATTGTCTTGCTTGCAAGTTATGTGTGGTAATGTATATCCTCTATTTTCAGTTAGAGATGGCTTTAGATTGCTTAAAGTAGGCAAATGACTTGAGTGGTTCGTTGCTGTTTATCTAATGGCCATGTATACTGCTGTAGTATTCTACCATTTTGCTTGTATTGGAAGCCAGCCGATATTAATATATCCTTTTAGGTTTGCTGACTTCCACTAAATATGTTATGAACTTTTCATGCACCCCTTTGGGCCACCATTAGAACTGAAGCATAACATGGTTAGATGCTCTTGAAAGACACTGTTTTGCATAAGTGTGTTCTATTTTTGATATTAGCCATAAGTGCAATCTTGGTTTCATCCGGAATAAAATGTGAGGAGGAAATACCCCAAATCAGTGTTCACTGTCATTGATACTTACTCTCTACGAAATTGCTTGATGCACAAAAGTATTGCATGTGATACATTTTCTGATGTTTTGCTACGGGCTCTTTTCTGCTGTGCATATATCTGGACAAGGATCCTTCTCTGACTCTTTTGTTTATTCCCTGCATTCTTTAACTCTCAGGTTGCCTCCATTAAGGCTTTCGGCAACACAGTGCTTGATTTTATGGTAGAGAAATCAACATTCTTCCAGTCTGGAGCAATAAGGCAGTTTGTTGAGCTATCAAAGTCCATGGATTCAACTATTCGGGCAAATGCTGTCCATGCTCTGAGAAACTTGATGTTCCTTGTCAATGACAGATGTAAAGAAATGAAAATGTTGGAGCTAACTCAATCTCTACTTTACTGAGCCTCATATGTGGTAAGTATAATGATGCTATTCATGTATTGTAACCACAAGTCCTAATGGTTAAATTTATCCGAGTTTCTGTATCATTCCTTGCAGATCCCGAGGCTTCTGTTCAAGAGCAAGCTTCGGCCCTTGTTTGCAATCTAGTTGATGGATCTACAGAGAGCATTAAGCATGTCTTCACTGAGGATGGAATTCTATTGCATGCTGTTGTTCGGCAAGTGCAAAATGCTTCAAAAATTGAAGTTTTAATACAGGTAAGTTGTCTTTTAGCCCCTAACTGTTGTGTTTTTTATCCAAAAACCAGATTCACCATCTTAGAGAAATAAATAATAATTTCATAGGATTAAAATGTCAATATTTATAATTATTAATTATACAGATTAAATAAATTTAAAATTTTTGAAAATCATATTAAATATAAATAAAAAATAATATATCTTAATGAATTACTTTTTATTTTATCATTAATATACTAAAATGTGCCATTTTAAAACTAATTAACAAAATTTAAATAAATTCGAAGAAGAAAATTTGTAAATAAAATTTACAGAGTATTAAAAAAATAATTGAAAGGGTTTACAAATAAAATATTTCAGTACTATATTTAATATCTATACAAAGCATTTTATACTGATTTTTTTCTTAAAATTAAAATTTACTTGAAACCTTTATATAAATAAATAAAAATAAATAAATAAAGGAGCTTCCGTATTTCTATGCCAACAATTTACTCTAATCAGCCCAAATGCTAAAGCCCATCCACTGGGGTCAATTTCTAATAAATAGATATTTTTGAGGGGTAATTCCGTAATTGCAATAGTCCGTTGACCGATTCTAATCGGACCAACCTATATATCGGTTCGGTTTTTACATATGTAATTACTCTCTCAATTAGGGTTTTCATTTCCCTCTTGTTACTCCCCCAATTCTCTGCTCGTCGGGATTGTTCCCCAATTGCGACTCTCCCCTCGCCGTATTGCCACCGGTCTGCGACTCTCCTTTTATATTTGACGGAACATTCTACTCGGCCGGAATACCTGGTCGGAATATTCTACTCGCGTGGATCTCCGATCCAGCGTCTACATTGCCGTGGAAATCGATAAGAAACTATCTGTTCTTTTTCCTTACTACTGAAATTCAGAATTTGTTGAGAACTAGGACTGTTGGTGTTTCTAAATTACCATAAAAAGCTGATAAAGGAAAAAAAGGAAATAACAATTATTAAAGGGAAAAAAGAAATGGTGACTGATAAAGAAAAAGAAATAGTGCTCGTTGAAAAGAAGTATTTTCCACAGGCTGTGATAGACTACACAAACCTTAAAGGTAACAACGACAAAGCAAGTGGTGTGAAAATAAAGGATCTGGCTTCAGGGGCCATGAAGCACTTGGCTTCTGTTGGGTGGAGTTTCTATTACCAGGAGAAAGGAAGCAAGAGAGAGTTGCGGTGCCTAACTCCAAATGGCCGAACTTTCTACACTCTCTTGACTGCCTGCAAGTGGTATGTTGCCAGAGGATGCATCCAAGTCAAGGGAAATGGTAAAACTCCAGTTTCTGAAATTCAAGCTCAAGGATGCATCCAAGTCACTGGACCTGGTAAAGTTTCAGCTTCTCTGGTGCATATGGATGAATCATCCATTGATATGGATGTAGTCCAAGGTCTAGGATGCAGTAAGCAGGCCCTAAAAGTGAAGCCTAAAAACGAAGCCTGTGCCTCAGTATTGCTTGGTTCTCCAGGTGCAACCAGGAAAAGAAAATTTATGGAAGATGATTTATCTGTGTCCTTGCAGCCAACTAGAAAAGCGGTGATGAGCATTTTGTCAAAGTTGATTGATGCCAACAAAATTTTGGAAGGAGCTGTAGTACACTACAGAAATAAAAGGGGCGGGAACTCTATGAAACAAGGAAGCATTTGTGATGAAGGAATTATTTGCTCTTGCTGCGGACAATTGTTTACCCTCACGAGATTCGAAGCTCATGCCGGCAGCACCAATCACAGGCCCTCTGCCCACCTCTTCTTGGAGGATGGAAGATCTATTCAGGACTGCCTGAGTACTGAGAAGAAAGCTGAAAATGAGGTAAGGCCAATTAATGGCTGCCTGAATACCAAGAGAGTGGAAAAAGCTGTGAGGCCAATGAGGCCAATTAAGGAATGCCTCAGTACCGAGAAGAAAGCAGAGAAAGGTTGCTTGAAGACCAAGAGAGTGGAAAATGCTGCAAGGCCGATTCATGGTTGTGTGAATACTGAGAAGAAAGCAGAAAAAGTTGTAATACCAAGAACGCCAGTTCAAGAATCTCAAAATATCAAGAAGAGAGTGGAAAATGCAAGGCCAAAATCTCATCAACAAAATGAACCTGAACCTGACAGTATCTGTTCCGTCTGTCGCTATGAAGGCGAGCTAATCTTATGTGATCATTGCCCTTCAGCTTTTCACAAAGAATGCTTGGGTTTACGGAACATTCCTCAAGGTGATTGGTTTTGTCCATCATGTTGCTGTAAATTTTGTAACTTGGTAACAGGCAAGCATTACAAGGAGCAGGCTGCGAAGAATGGCTATCTACAGTGTACCCAGTGTGAGCATCGATACCACTTTGAATGTCTAAGAAGTAGGGGTATTGTTCACTCAGACTATCAGCCTGAAGCGACTTGGTTTTGCAATTCAAGATGTGAACATATACATACAACTCTTCAGAATTTGATTGGAAAACCAGTCGCTGTAGGGAATGACGGGGTAGAATGGCTATTGCTCAAGTACAAGAAAAATGGTGTTTCTGATACTGCAAGTTACAGCAAGCTTAGTGCTGCTCTTAAGGTCATGCATGAATGTTTTGAACCTGTGAAAGAGGCTCGCAATGGGAGGGACATGGTGAAGGATGCCATCTTTAATAAATCCTCTGATCTGCACAGATTAAACTTCCAAGGATTTTACACAATTGGTTTGGGAAAAAATGGTAGATTCAACACTGCTGCATTAATAAGAATTCATGGACACAAGGTTGCCGAGATCCCATTTGTTGGCACGAGATTTAAGTATCGCAAGCTCGGAATGTGTCGCTTACTGATGAATGAGCTTGAAAAGACACTGATGGAGATTGGAGTTGAGAGGCTAGTGCTACCCGCTGCTCCCTATGTTTTGCGAACATGGGAAAATAAATTTGGCTTCTCCAGGATGAATGAATCTGAGAAATTAAACTTTCTTGGCTGCACTTTTCTTGATTTCCCTGATACCGTTATGTGCCAGAAGGTCCTACAGATTATCCCTTGTCCTGGTTTGAGACAAGAGGAGGAACACGTTTATGACCATATCGATGAAAATTCCATGTCAGAGGTATTTCTGGAAGATCAAGAAATTTGGAACCAATCCCCTGAAACTGATGAGCCGAGGCTCTACAAAAGGAGGAAAATGTCGTAGTCGCTTGCTGTTTCCGGGCTGGTATATAGAATAGTGGGTGTAGGCTTCATTGTTTTAGTTTTACTCCATAGGCATTCTTTTGTACATGTCCTTAGGACATTTTTGGTAGGAGATTTATTCTTTGAAGCTTCTTGCAATCCAGGAGGCCTGTCAATGGTTGTAATATTGTTTGGATGAATGGATACATAAATTTTCTTCTAATACTGAGCTTATCTTATTTTTTTACTTTTCACTGAGTTATTCTGAGTGATTGAATGATCATGTGGTGTTGTTTGAATTTATCCCGTTTGTCTGTGTAATTCAATTATGTGTGCAGATGCAACCAAGTCTCTTTATGAGTTGGAACTTAGGATCAAAAGAGCCCCTGATGGACGAGTCATGGATCTTTTCTCCGTAACAGATGTCAGGTTGCTTTCTCTACTCACATTCTTCTTAATAAGACCTTGGTTTGAGTAATTGCTAACCTCTCGGAATGTTTTTCATGTTTGCTGTTAAATCCATCCTTCCAGTTCTAGGTAGCACTGACTGATGAAACTGATCTGTTAGCATTTGCAGTTGCCTAGGTATCATATCAAAATTTAGAAATAAGCTCACAAGATTAAATCAACGATAGAGCGTTCAGTTAATGATTCTTTACGTTTTAAAACATCTACATATATAAAAAGGAAAAGGTGATATTTGTCATTTTCTGATTTAAGAAATTATAAGCACCACCACACCCTCGTCAGTACGTGGACATTGCATTGTTGTCTTCCACGTATCCTCATTTTCTTTTGTTAGTTGTGTGTCCTTCTTCTTCTGATGTTTATTCTTCTTTTCCCATCCGCCCTTGTTAGCTGTGGATTTCTATTGAAAATGTTTTTGTTGAGGTGATTAGTCGTCTGCTATGTGAGCTGTTCAGGTTCAAATGATATACATGTATGCTATTTGAAAGGAATTCTTATTTTCATATTGCAGCTGAATGTTATGTGTTTGATAAATGGCCTGAGAAGAACTTTTGTGTCCACTCTCATATGTTTAGTTCATTTTTCTGATAAATCTACCAGTTGAAGATTACACTCTGCTTTTCGATGCTAATACTAGGTCATGGGATGATTTTCTTCCCATTATATGCAGAACCCTTGTCTCAGGATCGCTTCTTTGGTGTGTTTTTTGTGTCTTTATGTTGAATTGTTGACTATAAGCAAGTTCTTTCAGTTGCTATTGATGGGCTGTTTTGATTTTGAGATTCAAGTTAAAATTCATGATCTCTGTTTCGATGTTGTGCACTTGATTGTTTCTATTTCTGTGCTCAGTGTTTCCGATGATCTTAGACTTGTTTCTGTGCTCAACCGAACCCTCGATCAGATTGAATTCTTTTTCGTTCTTCTTTTTTGCTTGGATCTACTGATGTTAGAAACATAATATTTTTTTAATTGCATTTGAGAGGGAAATTCTATGATTTCCCCCATGTCTAGACCCTTGAATAATTCAGCCTAGCATTTTATGTGGATTCGGTTGTAGTTGCAATCACTGTCAGAATAGTAGTGGCATTCTTGTAAGTACCAATGCGATCACTTTGTCAGGATGGTTTGAAGATCACTGCTGCCTTAATGAGAAGACATGTTGGCAGAGGTAATCCTTGTGTTTATCAAAGGGTCTTCAATTTATTTTCTTTGCTTTATGGATTTTTGTTCTCTCACACATAGATGTTGCGTTGTGTTTGTTGTTTAGCTGTGAACTACGTCGCAATATCTAGAGCTTTAAAGGTCACTCCCTCTGTTTTGACCGCCATATTGGCCGCAGATAATGTTATTTGTGCGGTTTATATTACAACATTGTTTGCTTTAGCTTCGAATATACCCCAACATCAACAACTGGTACTATCCACTCGCCTTTGAATTGTCAATTACTTGACTTGCTATCGTTGATAAAGGTCTACATTTTTTGCTTCACAAGCTCTGTGTAGAGGTTAATATATCATACTCTAAAGATACAAGATTCTTCTTCATTTGTAACTACATACGCAGGTTACTCCCTCGACTATTATCTACCACTATGTCATATGTTTTTCACCATCATAACCTTGTAAATGCTTTACTTGCCGAAATGGTATGTGATGGAAGAGTCTGGACGGCGATTCTGAGAAACAGTTTGAATTTGTCTTCTGGTCTGCCAATAATCTGAATAATTTCTTGAGTTTTGCGCTATATGTAACCTTTTAGAAGGCTTAACAGGGAAAACACAATGCGTGTTGGTTTTGGTAATTAAACTTTCATCATTTGCTGAAGTTTCTGTACTCGTAAACTTCTTTAGATTGGAATGAATTCTACTAGCTTCTATTGTGGTTGATGATTTGTGCCATCGAATTGGGGTGATGAAAGCTGTTTTGGTAATGGGTGAGTAGATTTGGTGCACAACTTGGGAACAGTTGCAAGATCCGGTACCAAAAAGTTTACGGATGTGCTGCAAGCTGGAGCTGGTGTGAGCAAAACGATGATGGGCAATACGTAAGGGAATCACAAGCCGAAGGCTCATTCATCATCACCCGAGATATCGAAGGCAAGAAACTCTTCCGGGGAACAAACACCACCCTCTTCCTCAAAGAGGATCAGGTACATTGAGTTTAAATGTTGTACAAAATGTATGTTGATGGGCTGCCATTCAATATTTACTTGAGGAACCTGTATTTTATATTGAGAAGTTGAATTAGATGTTCATATGTTTTACTAAGTTGCTGATCTGTTACAGTTGAATCTAGTAATTTGAAACGCTTATTTGTTGTAGCGTTCTCTCACCGTAATTGATTAGTTGTAGAGGAAGCATTTATTACATGCTCACAGTTGCGCTGATATTGGTGTGGTTGCTACAGGTCTTTCTAATGAATTTCTCAAGCTTCTCATTTTCCTTTTGGAGGATTTGAAGAAGTCGCTTAAGGATGTAGATTGTAACTCGATGATAGGTTTGGGGATGCCGAGGATGTCATTGCTTAAATTATTAATTTCTGTTGTGTAATTTTGTTGATCTCATTGTATTCATGGATGAATATTGAATTACTTTTTGGTGCAGTTTTGATAGCTATGGTTGCAATAACTGAGCTGATGGTGGCGAGATTGAACGAATGCTGGAGGAGCCTCCCATGATTGCTGAGAAGAGGTATCGCTTGACCGAGTTAGTCTGAGTGATTGAATGATTAGATGTGGTGGCTGTTTGAATTTGGCTTAGATGATGTCTACTTGCATATGTAGTTTGTTTTCTTTCTTGTTTTGGTCTGCATTTTCCTTGGCTTTTGAAATGCTTTTGAAATGAAGTTGTTGGAGTTTATTTCTTTCTTAATGAATGGCGCTTTAATTTTGTTTAAGGGAAAGGTAGAAACTTTTGACTAAAATTGTAGAGGCATTTGTTTAGAAATGGGAGTATGCTGCTTTTATATGGCGCGCACACGATATTCTTTAGTAAAAGGAGAAAGAATAGTTCGCTTTGTGCTCACCACGCAGCTGCTTGAGTTTATAAGTGCTGCTTACGTTGCTTTTATAAAGACTGCAAATCTGAGTATTTTCTTTGCCAACTTCCGATGTGGGAAACTGATACAAGAATGCTCTATGCTCCCAGTTGAAAATGAAGCTTTTAAAGCGAGGACTTGCAGAAGTATATATCATACGATATTACCTGGTATTATAAATTTGACTATAAGTATAGTGATGCTGCTTACGAATCGAACAAATTCTGTTTTCGATTTGTATGCTCACCTGTCTACATTGGTGTAGTTCCTTGTAAGAGACCAGGAAAGATAAGGTTCTTTTGGAACTCAACCTGGTTTTGCAGTTAACATTATAAACAAGAAGTTTGCGTCAGATTGTGATCCTGGGATTCCATTAGAAGTAGTTAAAGAAGGGAAAATTCCTATAACGAACATTTTGCAGGGATTTCAAGATGAAGGGGGGTATTTGGGAACCAATAATAAATTGTTTGTATGTCAAAATAAAATATAATTATAATTAACAATTTGTTGTCAACCTCCTAAGCATAGAGGAGTTCTCAAACATTTTATGCCATTTCCTGTAGAACAAGGTCAAATATTACCGCCTCCCTTTGTTTTTGAAAGTTATCATGTGTGTTAGGTTAATATTCCGTGCAAAAAAAATAAAATTATAGTATAAGACAGATTTTCTGTAAAACGAGCACAAATCAACCCACAAGATTATGCTAAAATTATTTACACAGGCTAGAAGTATTTTATTCTTTTTTAAAATTTAAACAACATTACATGGGGGATATATATATATATATATATATATATATATATATATATATAAATATATATAGGCTTCAAAAAAATTGTAAAAATGTTATAGTGATACAAAAGTTCTAGTGGTAAACTTGAACATAGCAAATTGTTAAAATTACATGAGACTGTGCAAAACCTATTCCTAAGGTCAACATTGTATAGCATCCAAAACTTGAGTGTAGGTTTTGGGATAACAAAATTTTAACCCCTATCCATGGGTGGATTCCGGGAGGGGTGAGGTGGTGCTTCAGCACCACCTCAACTTTGGCCTACAAGGAGGTAGATTTAAATATTTTTTCTTAAGTATCTGTTAAGTTTTTTTAAAAAAGTAATCACCGCTTGATTAAGTGCTGATTTCGAATTTAGAATTGGAGTTCAGAAATATTATATCTGAAAATGAAAGACTAAATTATTTTTTTGGTCCCTTACATATTCTGCAATACCTTCTTTTGATCCCCAAGGTCAATATTGCGTTTAATCAGCAATTAACATTCTGAAAAGTGATTTCTTTGGTCCCCAGAGGTAATTTTCAGGTAAAGTCAACGGTAGAATTGGTTAAAATATGTAAAATAACCATTACACCCTTGTGGTAAAAAAATTTAAAAAGAAAAATCAGACCTCGTCTCATTTGTCTCCCACCGGTGCCGTTGATACACTCAAATTCTTCTTCCACCACCGGCGCCACCGTATACCTCGTTGTCTCCTCCGTCTCCCACCACCGGCGCCGCTGCCTGGCGTGAAGAGAAACTTGTTTCCTTCTCAAATCTTTATGAAGGTTTGATTCCACAACCGGCACCGAAGTCAACCTCACTGTATCCTACGTATCCCACAATCGGCACGGTGGTGAGGGTTTGGGAGATCCTCGACAATGGCGAAGGTTTGATTCCACTATCGGAGTTGCTCGCCTCCTCCGGTGACTACCTCCGCCTGTGCGAGATCCACGATGCCAGACCAGCCCTCTCTCTCGCTCCTCAACCCCGCTAAGCAAGTTTGAGAAGACGACTCGATGGAGAAGACAGAGAAGATGACTTAATAGCGGCGATGGAGAAGATGGCTCGATGGCATTTCGTGACGGAGAAGACGAATCGATGGCGGAGCTGGAGAAACCATGGCAAGGCAAGAGGAAGAAGACGCGTAGCCTTCACGAGCTTTGTCACCAACTAAAACAATCTCGGTGTGTGGCTTCACGAGCTCATTTTTAAAGTTGTGATTATTATTATTCTTTGAGATTTTTTATTAGTGAAATTACAAAAATACCCCTAGCTATACCAAAAAACAATTTTGTCTTACCTGAAAACCACCTCTGGGGACAAAAACAATCAATTTCATAATGTTATTTATTGATTAAACATGGTATTAACCTTGGGGGCAAAAAGAAGGTATTACAGAATTTGTAAGAGACCAACAAATGTAGAAAGTAAGGGTTATAATGTGTGTTTGTAATCATGATCTCAGGATACATTATATAGTGGTACATGGTACCCATACAAGCTAGGAAAAGGTAACATAATATAATTACAATTACAAGTAATATTCTAATTCCTTAATGCTCCTCCTCAAGTTGAAGCATGGGGATCAGAAATGCCTAACTTGCCAAGCAGGGAATGAAACTGGTTACATCCGAGAGCCTAAGTGAACAAGTCCGTAGGTTGGTCTGACGTGCGGATGTGCTAAGTAACAATAGTGCCAGATTGAACAAGATCCTAGAAAAAATGACAATCAAATTCAATGTGCTTTGTGCGTTCATGGAACATTGGATTTGCCGTAATATGAAGAGCAGACTGACTGTCACAAAACAGTCGCAGAGGAGAAGTGTGCATAACCCCTAAGTCTTTCGGTAGAGACTTAAACTATAACAACTCACAATAGGTAACAACCATAGCACAATAATCCATCTTTCGAGAAATCGGAGAATCACCAAGCATCACAAAATATTCGGAAAGAGAACGTCGAGTAATTGGGTATGCAGCCCAATCTGAATCACAGTAAGTAGTCAACTGTAACACACTACTGGAAGAGAGAAATAATCCCTGACCAGGATGACTCTTCAGGTAGTGCAACACACGAACTACAGCTTGCCAGTGAGGAACACAAGGAGACTTCATGAATTGTGCAAGTGTATGAACCGAATAACTAAGCTCAGGATGTGTGATAGCCAGTTATATCAGGTGCCAAACCAGACACCTGTACTGCTCTGGATCATGGTAAGCTGGACCCTCAACATGTGCCAGATCATGTTGTTGCTCCATCGAAAAATCAGTCGGTTTAGAAGCAGATAAACCTGTATCAGATGAAATGTCCAAGGCATATTTCCTTTGTGATAAAAACATCCCCTCCAGTCTTCTAGAAATCTCTATGCCCAAGAAATACTTTAGTAAACCAAGATCTTTCATATGGAAACAAGAACTCAAGTATTTCTTGAACTCTGAGATAAGCACAGAAGAGCTACCAACAATGATCAAATCATCCACATAAACTAGAACATGCAAAGAAATCGATCCACATGAAATGAAAAACAAAGAGTAATCCACCTTAATCTGAACAAAACCAAATACTCTTAAAGCCTCAGCCAATTTGGCAAACAAATTTCTAAGCGCCTGGTGAAGACAATAAAGAGATTTCTGAAGGAGATATACCTGACCACGGGGCGCATGATTTCCTGGCGAGGGTCGCATAAAAACCTCTTCATGCAAATCTCCATGCAGGAAAGCATTATGGACATCTATATGATGCAGTTCCCAACCACGAATGACCGTAACAGATAAGAATAGGCGAACAAAACTCATCTTTGCAACCAGGGCAACTGTCTCAGTATAATCAATCCCTTCAACCTGAAGATTCCTGAGAACCACTAGGCTCACCTTATAACGTTCAATAGTACCATCTGACTTAAATTTCGTTCGGTAAACCTATTTGTAACCAATCACCTTCTTATCCAGAGGCAGAGGGGGCTAAAGTCCAAGTCTGATTGCGCTCAAGTGCAGTAAGCTCTTCAGTTATAGCATCTCGCCAATGAGCATATTGTGATGCCACGAACATGTGGTGAGATCTGCACTAGATGTTACTACAGCCAAAAATATAGAATGCATACTAGAAAAGTTGTCACAATTTACATAATCCATAAGAGGATGGAGAACACCTGAGGATAGTGACGACGCATGAGTGAAAGTAGAAATATGGGGGGGTCATCAGTAGTAAGAGCACATGCATAATCATCATAATCATAATTTTCCAAATAGGGAGGAGGTCAGTGAGCACGAATACTCTGTCTGATAGGTGTAAAATCGGTGGTGAAACTATCCAGAGTTGGAGATGTCGTGGAAGGAGGATGGGCAGGCGGCACGTGAAGTGCATGGAACTCCATCGTTAGCGGTGCATGAGGTGCATGAGGTGGTGGAATCCTTGGCAACGCAATGTCTGGCCAAGCTTGATCAAGATCCGGCAACGGAACCCCGTCCGCTGGGGATGGGCCGGTGAGGGCTGGTGGGTCAATGCCGGCGGAGGCTGGCATAGATGAAATGATAGAGATGGGTGGTAGGGGTCCAGAAATAGTCAACGGTGGAGGATCGGTGGCAATCGACATTAGAGAATCGGCAGTAACCAATGGTGAGTGACCGCTGGCGGCAAGAGGTAAGTGGCCGGCAGTGGCGGGAGGCAATGGGTCGTGCGACTCCGACAACAAAAATGAGGAGGCTGGTGGTGAGGTGGTGACGCCGTCGGGGTCTTCTTATGAGGCCAATGTTGGAGTTGCAGAATAGGGGAGCTGGTCTTCAATAAAATCTACATCCCGACTGGTAAAGATTATGCGAGATTCCAGGTCAAAAAGGCGATAGCCTTTCTTTCCGGCAAGGTAACCAAGAAACAAACAACGCCGACTTCTTGGTGCAAACTTGTCATGATATCTGGGACCGTGAGCAGCAAAAAAAAGCATCCAAAAACTCTTAAGGATGAGTAATTTGGAGCTTGCCCATAGAGAAAATCAAAGGGAGTATGACCATTGAGATGCTTTATCGGTGTCCGGTTAATGAGATAAGCAGTAGTAAGAACACATTCTCCCCAAAAATCAAATGGAAGACTGGTTTGAAACCGTAAGGCACGCACCACATTGAGTAAATGACGATGCTTTCTTTCAACTCTACCATTCTGCTATGGTGTATCAATAATAGATGTCTAAAAAATGATCTCAGATGCAACAAAATGAGATCTCAAAGGTAAAAATTCAATCTCATTGTCAGACCGAACACGTAGTATGGTTCAGCCCCACTGATTCTTCACCAAGGCATAAAATTCCAAAAATCTAGAAGCTACTTCCGAATTAACCACTAATAAATAAACCCACACAGCTTGGGAATAATCATCAAATATAGTTAAAAAATAAATACACCACTAGAAGATGATGTTTAATTGAAATAATGCAGTAGCATTTGTAAAACTTAATGGAAAACTATATCTAGTATGTTTTGCTCTATAACATATAGAGCAAGGAACATAAGTCTTATTAGTGCTAAAATAAATAGAAGACAACACCATAGAGGAAGGATTTCTAAGACGCTGATGCCATAAATTAAAGGAAGACACAGTTCTGTCGAAAGAGACCGCAAGATAGGAGGATGATCACGAGTATCCAGCAGATGAAGCCAAAAAACCCCCTTTTCTGTTCACCCACGCCAATCACTTTCCTCGTAATGATTTTCTGTAAAATGCAATAGTTTTCAGTAAACAAATCTAGACATTTTTAGGCAGATAACAATATAGAGCATGATAATAAGTTGCACCGTAAAGTAGGTATATATAGCACATAGGTAAGAGTGATAGAACCAAAGCAAATAGAACCATATTGGGTAGTAGATGACATAGAGCCATCAGACAGAACAACATTCATAGTGCCGTTAGCAGTAGTAATATTAGTAAGAGAACCCTTATCACCGGTCATGTGATATGAGGCTCCCGAATCAAGTATCCATGGCAAAGTAGACTTACCTGACCCATTGTCAGTAAGAGAATTAAACTAATTAAATAAATGCATGGTTGTGCTCCAGTGGTCATTACACAGAGCAGGGCCAAAATCAGACTGGGTAAGGACGCGGCAAGAGGAAGCTACCCCCGCTAGGCCAGGTGGCGATATGGCGGTGCCGGCAAACAACGGTGGGAGTGGAAGAGCCGTGGCAGATCCTCTGTTCATGACGGTGGTGGTCGGTTGAGAGGCTGGCGTCGTTCTCCTGGCGGCGCTGACTTTCTCCTTCAACTCCTTGAACCATTCTGGTACACCAATGATCTGGAAACGAGAATCTTTATCATGACCCTTGCGATGACAATGTATACCAACAAGATTCTTGCGGTCAGATGTAGAAAGAAAAACTGGCAAAGAACTTGTAGTTGGTGGGCATCGTGCAGCATATGCCATGGTGTTAGAAGAAGGCTCGCGAGCTCGAATGACAGCTCGATGATTCTCCTCCTGGGCAACAAGGGCATATACTTTCATGATTGGTGGAATCAGATCAATGCTCATGATATGTGATCGCAAGGTGTGAAAGCCTTCGTCGAGACCAGAGATAATTGATAGATCAAATCCTTCTCTCTCTCTCTCTCTCTCTCTCTCGGAAGACTCTCTCAGAAATATTACAATGGCACAGTGCCTTACTCTCTTCACAGTCACAAACTAGAGGAGACAGCATGAAGTGGTAGTCTGCAAATAACTTATTCAGTTTGCCAAAGTAAATGTCGATGGGCTGACCGATCTGCCTGCAACTCTGAATAGCCTCTTGCATTTGCAAAACCTTTATACCATCACCAAGAATAAATCGTGCCTTCAGGTTATCCCACAGTTCCTTAATTGTGGCAAGCGAGCTTGTAGAAGATCTCAACACTGGATCCAGGGTTTGCAAGATCCAGCAGACAAGAGTAGCATTAACCCCAAGCCAATCAGCAACATCAGGATGACCATCCCGGGGTTTGGTAATGGATCCATCAATGAACCCAATCTTGTTCTTAGCAAGGAATGCAAGGCACATCGCGTCAGACCATTCGATGTAATTTTCTTAACCTTTCAGCATGTTCGGTATAATTTACTGACCTAGACCATCCCCAGAGCCAATAAAGTAAGGATAAGTCGATAGACGACCAATAGGTACAGTAGTCTGAGGGCAATTTTGCAACTGCAACCGCTTTAGTGAAGTCGCAATCACATCATAACCACTCATGTTCTGAAGCACAGTAGCCTCAAAACTAGCATCAGTACGGGCCGGTTCTTTGGGATTACTTCCGGAGGCAGACATAGTGTAAAATCAGGTACGGATAAGTAGTGAGTACAATAACCGGCGACGGATCGGATCGAAAAGACACACCGGCGCGTTTAACAAGCGGTGGCGCATGGAGATTGTTGCAGTGGCGCGTGAAGGTCGACAGCGGCGCGTGCGTATCGGTAAGAGCAGCAGACAGATCATCGACGACGGTAACTAGTGATTGCGGCTGTCAGCGATGTGGCAACGAACGACGAGCTTCAGACAGCGGAAACGGTGGCACGTGGAAGAACACGCGGCCGTTGGCTAGGCGGCGGGAGCTCGAAAAAAAGGAAGAGGAATTTTCTTTTAAGGTTTCATGATTTTAGGCTCTGATACCATGTAGAAAATAAAGGTAATAAGGTGTGTTTGTATTCATGATATCAGGATACATTATATAGTGATACAAGATACCTATACAAGGTAGAAAAATGTAATACAATATAATTACAATTACAAGTAATATTCTAATTCATTAATGAATCCGTCTCTTGAAAACTGTCTTTCCATAAGTCATGGAAAGACCAATGTTTGAAGGGTAAATTAGAAGAAATGAAGACAAAATTTTTTAATTTCAATAAATGGGTCATAAACTTATAAGTACTACAAGTTGCATGATAAATATTCAATATTGAAATTAAAACCTTTTAGATTCTATCATTCTAGTTACAGTCCATTTTTTCATAAGTTTATGAAAAGACAATTTTTTCCAAGACTTTTCCTTCATTAATAACAATTTGGTCAAAAGGAAATATTAAAAAATGCCCCGCCGGAGTTGCAGGGGAGGAAGGAGGTAGAACTTTTCAATTGCTGATGATGTGAAGAAGACAAGGCTCTTCAATAAAGTGTTAAATATTTGGTCAAAGACCACTTCAAAAGTTTAAATTTAAGAGAAAAAAAACCAAAGTTTAATTAAGGAGTTGGACAAAGGAGTGGGTTGCTGAAGGCAAAGAGAAATTATATTTTTTTTTTCGAAATTGGATGTGCACACAACATCTATATAGATGTTTCAATCATATTTTCTTTAAGACCTCACATCATTCTTCAGGGTGTTGCTGTATTTTACTAATTACGTCCAAATATGTATATACATGTATAATACTAATTTTAAAATAAATTAAAAAAAATAAAAATAATAATTTTCCCGATGCTAGAACCACCGCCACCACAGGCGCCGGAACCATCGCCACCACAGCCACCGGAACCATCGCCACCACAGCCACCGCCATCCCCGTCCACGTCTTCGCCACCATTCCTTGCCACCGCTGTCCCCGTCCCCGCTACAATTCCCTGCCACTACCGTTCCCAGCCATCCCGCCACCATCCCCGGCGCCACCACCGTTCCCTAGCTCATTATCCCTGTCCCCATCCACCCACCGACGATGCTCCATTTTCGTCCCCAGCCATCCATCGTAGCCCGGCAAAGCAAAGCCGAGGCAGGGCTCTCGAGCGGCTGACAAGAGCAGGCTGGGGCTGGGCAAAGCAGAGCCGGAGAAGGAGAGCCGTCCAGAGTCCGGAGAAGGAGAGCCAGAGATGGAGAGTGGGGAATGGAGATCCGAGAATGGAGAGCCGGAGAAGGAGAGCCGAGAATGGAGAGAGGCTCAGGATCTGGCGAAAGAGAACCGGAGAAGGAAAGCCGTGCACGGTGGTAGTGCAAGGCGGTGGTGCACGACGGTGATGCTCGACGGTCGGCGGCGGTAGTGAACGGGTTCGGTGCACGGTGGACGGCAGACGGCAGACGACGGGGGTGGTGCTTGGTGCACTGCATACGGTGGTGGTGCTCGGCTGACGTTGGCGGCGGTGCACGGCGGCGGACGGCAGTGGTAATGTGTTTAAAAATAAAATTGATTTAATATTAATTTAAGCATATTTTAATTTTTTAAATTAAATTAAAAATCATATTGTATTCTAAAGAATATAAATATATGGCGTAATCAAGTAAAATACAGGGCGTGATATAGCAATCCACTTCTTTAGAGAAACTCTCAATAAAGGCAGTTTTTCAAAAAATCTATGGACAGTCCACAGTGACTTTTACCTTAAATATTGTATTTTTTTAATAAAATTTAAATATTGTATTTTAAAAGTTAAAACAAGGTGATGGTATCTTGTGATGCAGTCTAAACTTTGGGCTCAGACCTTAATACAGTTCTAACAATATTCTAACTCCAAGGAACTATCTCTAATAATTTTACAGGGACTTATCTCTAATTATTTTATAGGGACCTATTGCTAATAACTTTCCAGGGTTTTTTCATCCAATTTTTTCCCATCATTTTTTCGTCACCTGCAATCTGCAAAAAAAAAATCAATATTTTTTTAAAAATGTTTTTAAAATGCAAAAAATCAATAAAAAACTGTAGCAACATCAACAAAAAAAATAAAACATCAACTAAAAAATTGCAACAAAAAATATATTAAAAATCAAATAAAATAGAAAAAAAATAATCAAATAAAAATCAACGAAAATTGAAGAAAAAAAACATCGAATACAATTATAAAAAAATAAACTGAAAATCATAAAAACATCAACAAAGCTAAATTATCAATTTATTTTTTTTTAAAAAAACTGCAAACATCAATCTATATCACTCAAAAGCTAAAAACATCAATTATTATCATCTAAACTTCACCCAGAAAATGAAAAATATCAACATAAGGAAAAAACATTACAAAAAATTAACAATATCATCAAAAAAGCTACAAACATCAACCCTTATCACCTAAAATTCATCTAGAAAATGAAACATCCACATGTGAGGAAAAAAACTAAAAACATCAATAAAAAAATTACGGTACCTTAAGAGTATAAATTATTCACTCTGAAAATCATAAAATATCAACGAATTTTTTTTATAAAAAACCTACAAATATCGACCTCATCACCCAAAACTACAAACATCAACTCCAAACACCTGAACCTCTCATCCGGAAAATGAAAAATATCAACATAAGAAAAAAAACACTACAAACATTAACTCCTATTACCAAAATCTCAGCCGGAAAATGAAAAACATTAACATGAGATTTTTTAAAAAAAATAAGCTACAAATATCAATCCATATCACCCCCTCCCCTCCCCCAAAAAACCTACAAAACCTCAACTCATATCAATTAAATCTAACCTGAATAATGAAAAACATCAACGTAGGAGAAAAAAGCTACAAACATCAACAAAAAAAACTACATTATCTCAAGAATAAAAATTACAAAACCTCAACTCATATCAATTAAATCTCACCAGAATAATGAAAAACATCAATATAAGAGAGAAAAAAAACTACAAACATCAACAAAAAGCTACAGTTCCTTAAGAATAAAAAGTCTTCAAAAAAAAAGGACATGGTGGGATTTGAACCTCGGTCTCTAACCTAAAGTATAGAGCAATAACCACTACACCAAAGACTCTTAGTTGACATATACTCAGTCAAATAATATTAAAGCTGAACATGTACATCAAGAACATAAATTCTTAAAAATAAAGGTCATAGTGAGACTCAAACCCTAAACCTCTTACCTCATAAATAAGAGTCATAACGACTAGAATAAACAATCATTGATGATATAAACTCAGTCAACAACATATTAAACCTTAGCAAGTCTTTGAAAAAAGTAAAATACTACACGAAATAAAGGTTATAGTGAGACTCGAACCCCAAACCTCTAACCTCAGCAACAAGAGTCCACTACCGTCTGTTGTCACTCATTGTTGCTGTCGACGCGTGTTTGCACGTGCGTGTCATCATCTTTATAGACGCGCATGGATCTGACACGCCTGATGGAAAACTTTGTAGCACTCGTTCTTCAGTAACAACCGCCACTGTGAGATGCCTCCACCGGGTGCCTCCAATCGCAGCTTCACCGTCGCCTCTGCTCATTGCCGATGTTGCTCGTGACAGATGGATCTCTGTTGCTCGTCGCGGTGCCTCAGCTCGCGTTGACGGAAGATGTCTCCGATTTGCCGATGGAAGCTCTCCATGAATCTCGAACAACAAAAAATTGGAGAAGCTTTGTCCTCAACAGAGGTCCACCGTGACGTGAATAGCTGTGCTCCATGAATCGCTCTGCCGCGCCATCGTATTCTGCCAGTATTTGCCGCCGCAAACCAGAAGAAGAAGAAGCACGGCAGTGGTGTCGCCCAGGGTTTTGCGGGGTTAAATTGCAGAGGATTCCTGTGTACAGAGAAGATCGGCGGTGATCGGTGAGTTCCCGGTGAATTTCTAGCGTAAATCCAGCAAAAAACTGACGAAAACCGTCAGCCGGTGGTGGTTTCCAATCGGCGAGAGGTTTTTGATCGGCAAGAGAAATAAAATGAAAATCGAAAATTCTATTTTTTTGGGATATATACAGCATTTTGATAATTGCGCGGTAGATTCCTAAATTTTTCAGCATATTTTTAAAAAATTCCATCCCAAATAAAACTTCTTATAATTTCATAATAAACCCTGGTCTAAAGTTTAGGCTGACTAACACAAAACTTTGTGTAAAATAAGTAATAATATGTATTTGAATGTGAAAATATTAAAATATATAATATAAAAAAATGTTTTCAAAATTTCAATATTTAGTATGTAATATTTACAAATGCAGTGTATAAAATTAAAAATAAATGGCCTGTAACTTATGAACAGGCCGTCTGTCAGGATACCTACTCTTTTTTCTTTTATCATCTTCTTTCAATTCAGAATTTTAGCATAAATTAGAGGCAAATATTCTATTATTGTTGATCTTCTAACATTTTCAAGCCAGATTTTTCTTTAAGGAACTTGTAAAATATTTACCATTTTTTGGTCTTTTTTTTCCCTTTTTTTTCCTACCAAGAATCACGTGATAAAATTTTCAATATTATGAATTTTGTGTAAAAACAATTTTATTACTTATATAGAGCAAATGCTCAAAATGATACCCACTTTTATTTATTTTTTTTAATGAAAACACCCGTAGGTGAGGGAAATATATATTAAGGATCCCCAGGCCTTATAAAAAGATCAACAGTTAATACATCAAGTGTTGCTAGTTCCCTAAAGCAATAAGTCAATATAGTTGCCTCCAAAAGTCCTAAACTATCAATATCGAGGATATATAAACAGCTATACACGGGTAAGTTAATCTGTAATGAAGTTACGATCCAAAAGAGAGAATCTCCACCCCTTGTGTTAATTCTCTCCCTTGGCCAGGTAACTTCAATGACAGTGAATCAATAACTAAGTTGAAAAGTTTCAAAACCAGGAGTAAGATTAAAGGAGTTGAGTTGAACCAAAGGAATGCAAAAGCAGCATCCAAAGGAGTCCCGTGATGTGATCATAATGAGCTGCAATCCCAGGTAGGCATCCGTGGGAATAGCAACAGCTCCAGTCCATTATCATGTGCAGCAAGTTTATCTGAGTCCTACATGAACAAAACCATAGCTTAGCAGTATCTATTCGAAGCCATTAGAACTTGTAAAAACTCGAATGTGCGGTGTGGATTGTTTATCTAAAGTAATAAGGCCTGATATGATCCTAGGATATTAGATAGATGGAGGCCTTGATCAAACTTAGAATGGTGTTTGGCAACAGCATCAGCTACAACGTTACACTCTCTGAAAACATGTTTAAGTTCAGTTGTACCAAGAAGGGACTTAACTTTATAGACCTTATCAAAAATATTCCAATGTGCAGTATAAAGGTCACTGATCATTTTAACCGCAAGCTTAGAATCTGATTCGATTATAAAAGTTTGATCCAGTTGAGGGAAAACATGACAAGCATGCAAAATAGCTTCAATTTCAGCATGTAATGGCAAAACAGCAGAAGAGGTAGCAGAACTAATCTGTATAGGGCAACCAAAGGAATCTCTAGCAATAAGACCAACAGATACTTTGTTATGACTCCAAGATGCATCTACATTAATTTTTATGAAACCAGGCTTAGGCCTTTCCCACAGAATCTTCGATATGTTAGGCTTAGGAGGGGGTCTGAGCAGGGGTGAGAGATGTCTAAAGGGAGCTGTGATAGATCTAGAAGAAAGCAATTTAGGAGAGCACGCATATAATGTCAATTTAATCAGATCGTCGCACCTCATTACAAGTTAACAGATAGGGGTTTATTATCAAATAGGAAGCGATTCCTAGCTTTCCAGAGACTCCAGCATATCAGAGAAGGCAGGATATTACAGTAAATATGCTGAAGTTTAGGTAGATCACTACAGTTCCAGAATAAGAAAAATCTCTGAGGGATAGAGTGCATAGAATTTAAGTTAAACTGAAGCAGAGATGTTAAATTTGACCATACTGCATGAGCCAGATGACAAGAGATAAAAAAATGCTAGATAGAGTCTGAATGAGAACAAGCAGGGCATTTCGAAGCTAAACTAAATCCACAGGTAATGAGCACATCATCAAAAGGGAGAAATGAATGCAGCAATTTCCATGTAAAAATAATAATCTTTTTCTGCAAAGGAATGCTCCAAAGAGAAATGCTTACGGGAGAATTACCTGATGATAAAGTTAAGGCCTTATAGGTTGACTTAAAAGAAAAATTACCTGAGAGTTCAGGCTTCCAAATAAGCCTATCATCCCTATCCAGTGTTATTTCAGCTCCCTGCAAGAACAAAAGCGTATCAAGCTCCAAGAATGACGAAATCTGATCTAGAATAAAGTCTCTGTTACTGATGAAATAAGCCACAGATATGTCAGGCATATCAGAAATAATACTCTCTGGAACAATGTTCAGAAGAGGGCCATGTGGACACCAATTGGCAGACCAAAAATTACAATTGCCTTTGCCATGAATTATAGTCGAATTATTTTCGGCAAAGATGTTAATAGAACAGATTCTTCTCCATGTCACTGATTTTCTATGGGAGGGTGGAAGAGCCCATAGCAATTTAGACCACAATGAGATGCCTAATTGACTCTTCCACCAAATTTTAACCGAGCAGGACTCAACTATGGATTTGATAGATCTAAAACCTAGTCCATTCAGTTTTGTAGGTTTGGCTAGTTCAGCCCATCTTTTCCACACTTTATTGTTCTTATCCTCAAATTTACCCCAAAAGAAATGAGACATTTTTTTCTCAATTAATTTAATTATTCCTTTAGGGGGATTTTTTACAGACCAAATATGTTGAGGAATAGAGTATAGACAAGATTTTATTAAGATCATTTAACCTCCTCCACTAAGCCATTTATTTTTCCAATTTTGTAGCTTATGGTCAATGTTAGCCAGCAAAGGATAAAAATATCTCATTAAAGTTCTTCCTCTAAAAACTGGACATCCTAAATATTTGAAAGGAAAAGCTCTTTTTTTCATTTTTAAAATAGCTTTGACCTGATTAAGCTTTGTTGGTGTAGCTCTCTTACTTAGATAAAAATCAGATTTATCAAAGTTAAACTTTTGGCCCGAGGTATACTCAAATATTTCAAGGAAAGCTTTGATCTTAATTAGGTTCAACCTAGATGCTTGCATAAAAATAATCGTGTCATCCGCATACATTAGGTGAGAAACCGCAGAAATAGAAGCAGGTACCTGATAACTAGCCAAACTATGATTATAGAATATGAAAGATAAACTCCTAGAGAAGGCTTCAGAGAAAATGTTAAATAGGAAGGGAGAGAGAGGATCACCTTGTTTAATACCCCTTGTAGCCTTAAAGAAACCTACAGGATTGCCATTTACAAGTATAGAGAAGTAGGCTTGTGACAAATTATTCATAACCGCATTTAGAAAATTACCATTAAAACCAAACTTTAATAAAATCTGTCTAAGAAAATTCCAGTTTATTCTATCAAAAGCCTTTCTTAGATCCAGTTTAAGAATGCAGTTTGGTATTCTATGTTTTTTGTCCAAAAATCTGATCATTTCCTGTAAGTACAGGATATTGTCAGAGATATCTCTGTTTCTCATAAATGCTGATTGATTAGGAGAAATCAAGTTCACCATATAGGGTTTCAACCTTTCCATTAAGACTTTAGAACATATTTTATTTAACACATTAGAAAGGCTAATTGGCCTAAAGTCTTCAAATGAGCTAGGGGTGGGTTTTTTTGGTATCAGTGTAATCCAGGTACTAGAGATTCCCCTAGGCATTACAGATCCATCGATAAAATCATTTACTGCAGAAATCAAGTCCAATTTGATGATAGGCCAGCATTTGGTAAAGAATTTTGGAGAAAATCCATCAGGACCTGGACTACTCATCTTATTCAACCCTTTGATCACTTTATGTAACTCAGATTCAGTAACCAGGGAGGCTAAAACTTGGTTGTCACTATCCTTAATAATACTTGGTATTTGACTTAGGAAATGAGGATAATAAGTTTCATCAGATACCAAAGAAGGCTCAGTAAGCAAATCTGAAAAATAATCAGTTGCTACTTTTTGAATTTCCAACTGAGAGTTAATCCATTGGCCTTAACCATTTTTTATTTTAGTTATCTGCAATTTACTGTTTCTTTCCTGTACAACTTTATGGGAAAAAGTTGTGTTATTATCTCCTAACTTATACCATTTAAGTCTTGCTTTCTGCTTCCAAAATTTTTCCTTTTCTTTTAAAGCTTTAAGCAATAATGCATTTTTCTGATTAAGTTTTACACGTTCCACAGTAGAGGGGTTCAAGTCAAAGATAATTTCCTGAGCACTTAAGGCTTCCTCTGCTTTTTTGACATTAAGGTCTATATTACCAAAACTCTCTCTATTCCAAATCTTAAGAACTTTCTTTAGCCTGATCAATTTTAGGTAGAATCTGAGCATTCCTGTTTCAGCTAAAGGTAAATTCCAGCAATCATTGATTAGACTATTAAACTCACTCCTCTGAAACCAGGCATCAATAAACCTAAATGGCTTAGGGTTGGAAGGGATCTGAGAGGATACTTGGAGAAGCAGAGGAGCATGATCAGAGGTCTGCCTATTTAGGATTTGAATCGATGAGGAAGAGAATTTAGAGTTCCATGAGATAGTACTTAGTCCTCTGTCTAATCTTTTAGAAGTTGGGTTCCTAAGCCTAGAATTACACCATGTGAATAGGTTACCAACCGTATTAATTTCTTGTATCCCATTCAAATTTATCCAAGAGTTAAAGTCTCTAATGCTTCCTAAGGCCGGTGAACTAGGGCCTCTGTACTCGGAGAGAGAGGTGATCGAGTTAAAGTCACCAATAAAAATAGTGTCTCCTCTTGAAATAGGCTGTAAATCTGTCCAAAGAGTCTTTCTACCATCCCTATTTCTAAGGGCATAAATAAAAACTGCATCCATATGCCAGTTAAGGTAATGATGAGTAATAGTGACATGCATAAATTGTTCATGAGAGGATAACAGAGAGACAGATAGTGAGTTAGACCACATTAACCAAATTTTCCCATTATACAAAGTCAAATTATGGGCAAAGGAAAGTGTCTCCATATATGCTTGGCAAGTAGTATTGTCATGCATAGGTTCAATGATACAAAGTAACTAAATTTTCTTAAGTTAACATAAGTTAATGAGCCTAAGCATTGATGTGTCCATGCCCCTAAGATTCCACACTAAGCAATTTACATGAGAGTTAACTATCATTGTTCACAGGATTTATTACTTTTTGTGGCTGATCTAAGCATCATTCTATTTAATTGACTTAGATAATTGGTTTTCTTAAGTTTAGACTTACCTTGCTGCTTACCTACAGTAGAAGAAGTAGTGAGATTTTGATGATCAGAATTGTCCTCCATAGATAGCACAGCCTCAGTTGTTTCCTCTTGATCCATAGAGCAATCCTCTTGAACCTGCAAAACAGAGAATCTGTTTGCCATCTTTCCAGGCTGGGAAAGTGCAGTTTTTTTATCTGGGCTATAAATAGATAGAGAAAAAGATCCTATCTGAATATCATCTTTAGCATATGCCAGAAGAGTTGGTTTTGATGTAGCCGTTTCTTTAAGTAACCTTGAGATAGAATTATCTGAGCTATCCAGGGATTGGGATTTAGTAGTAGGAGATATCTCAGTAGTCCTGATAATTGGAGAAGGTAATAGGTGGTAAGTTATGGTTAGAAGTATTTGAAGTTCCTTCAGTATTGTCCATCTCAGGGAGGGTTTGATCTTCCACAGTGTCTAGAATCAATGGAGGCCTATCAAATTTCTTACCAGTAGCCTGCCAATAGGATTGGGGTAAACTTTGAACTGGATTTGTATCTTGATATTTACCATTGTTAGACGAAGGATTGACTTTTCATTGAGACAGGGAATGACCTAATTTTGCACAGTGATCACAGTATAGTGGCACATCCTCATATTCAATTTGGAATTTCCTATTATTAGACACAGAGCCCAGCCTTATGAAATGACTCAAAGGTTTTTGAAGGTCTATTTCCACACAGAATTTGATTGCTGATGGCCTAGTAAGCATATCAGTGGCAAGATCATTTTTGATAAAACTGCCAATGCTATTCCCTATTGCCTCAATAGAGGCTGAGTTATAGTAATATAGGGGAACTTCCCTAATAGTACACCAGATAGGAACTATTGGTGATTCAATATGTGTAGAAAATTGAGGGGTCCATTTGAGAATCTTAAGAGCAATGCCATTAAAGTTCCATACACATTTCATCCAACATCTTTGATAATCGTTAATCAGCTAAAACCTAATTAATACATGCTTGTAATCAAGGGAGCCAAGCTGATACTTACCTTCAAACCCCACTGTTTTGAAAGCCTGCTCCAAGAGTTCCATGGAAATTCTACCTTTGGTGAACTTACCTACCAACGCATTCGCATAGTGGGCAGAAAGCGTGGCAATTTCATCGTCTGGGTATAAACATGAAGGATCCCCCAAGTGGTGTGATTTAGGAACAATTTCAGGGTTACTAGGCAAGATTTTGGATAGAGGTGGAGATTTATTTTGTAGCACAGCTGCAAAGGTTTTGGGGGGGGGGGTGTGATCGCTTGAGTTTGCCGCCATATCGGCCGGCATCAAGGGGAGGGTGACTGGCCTAGCTGTGGATGGATGAGTCCAGCCGTTTCCAGCAAATTAGCCGTTAACGGCGAACGGAAGAAGGAGAAAGAAGAACAGTGATCAGTTGCCTTAGGAATTTTGGGAATCGTGCCAGAGAGCGTTTCGGGAATTCTTGATGAAACAATTCGTTTTGCCATGACCACTTTTATTTAGAATTCACAGTTTGGTACCCAAATTTGAAGAATGTACCATAAACATACCCAGTTTATCATTTATGTTCCAAAATCATCTCATGACCAACATCATTAGGTTTTAATTTGGTCAAAGTTCTAGTCAACGGTTGATGAGGTTAATATGTAATAAAAAAGAGTTGAGGGGTGGGAATAAATACTAACAATTTAAATTATCTAGCCCTTTCCCCTCCCATATTGATATCAACCCGCCGCCGATGGTCCTCCGCTCTGCGACAATTGAGGCTTTAAGACTTATCAGACCCTCTTCCATTTACTTCCCATTGAATGCAAAATTAGGAGATTTAGGTTTGGCTAGACCAGGTAGAGCACGACAATCCATCAGACGCAACAATGGCCATCAGAATATATGTTGATCGGGAGAGCTTCCAAGAAAACTGACGTCTTCGGCTACAGCATGGTGGTTCTCGAGGTGGAAAACGGGCAGTGGTCGATAGAGAAGGAGGCAGAGAAGAGCGGAAATCTAGTGGAATGAGTCGGAACCTACATAGTTACCGTATGTTTGTAGAAAATTTTCCTTAGCATTACCAATGCCATACAGTAATTTAGATTTAACATAATGAAGAGATCAAAACAAGTACGTGTGGAAATTTAGAATCCTCGTGAGTGGTTTTGTTCGCTCATAATCGCAGTCTCTAGATATCAGACCGTGGGAGCAAAAATGAGCATCATAAGAATGGAGCAGTACGTTCAATCATGTCTTCAAAGAGCTTTGACCTCTCCGGGGGGCTTTGGTAGTTTTTTATGGTCGTTATTTGAAGCATTACATTAGAAAGACCGAGGTACATGATGATGTGGTCGCCCGTTAAGGCCAGCCGAGTACCACACACTTAATATTTATAATATGTGCTGATATAACCCTATACGTTTTAAGAATGTGCTGATATAACCCTACAAACATTACGAATGTTATGATATAGCTCAATAAGATTTCATAACGCGCCGATATAACCCAACCTGTTACGGTGGTGGTCCGACGAACTATGAAAATAAAATTGTCCACCTAATTTCAGAGTTAGCCCAAAGGGTATTTTGGTTATTTTACATAGAGTTAACGCCGAAAAATTGAGGTCAATGCCAAAAATCGGGTCTGAGGGTTATATTGGCACTTTCATCAACTAGTTAGGGTTATTTTTGCACTAAAAATTATCATAGAGTTATATTGGCACTTACTCAAGTAGATAGGGTTATATTGACATTTTTCCCTTTAAATTATTAGTATTTATTCCCATCCCCCTCAACTCTTTTTTATTTCCTATTAACCCCATCAACCGTTGATAAGAACTTTGACTAAATTAAACCTAATGTTGTCGGTCATGAGATCATTTTGGAATATAAATGATAAACTGTGTAAGTTTATGGTACATTTGTAAATTTGGGTACAAAACTGTAAATTTTGAATAAAAGTGGGTACCATTTTGAGCATTTGCTCCTTATATATATTTGGTTGAACTTGTTTTTTTAATATTTGTAGCACCCTCTCAATTTTTGTTTTGGATCCGCCACTGCCTATCTCAGTAACCAATAATTGCACGATTCCTAACAAACACAAACTCCACCCTGTCTTATTTGTGTCGTAGGCCAGGTGCGTTTCAAGCTACTCCAGAGGTGGTTTGTATTGTGTTTGGGCTCGGCTTCACTCTTCTGATTGAGAGAAGATTGAATTCATCACTTTTGATTATTCTTTTAATTTCTTCTTGCTGCATTAGAGTCACGTGTCAAAATAATCTCCATCAAATGTCGCCAATTTGTGTGCGACTTAATTTCCTTCTCCGTGGATATGCTTGAATGTAATATGATAATCCACAATCATTTTACATATCCTCCATAGGATTTGCTTCAGCTTCTAGGTAGGTCTCATCATTTTGTTGAAGATGTTTGTTGTCTGCAATCAGCGGCGGATCTAGAATAGTTTTTTAGAATGGCACAATAACATTTTAAAAATAATTAAAATTTTGATAGAATTAGGTATAATTAAGAATTTTACTTATGTATGATGGAACTATTTATAATAACACATGTCAAAAATATTAAAGACACATTTAATGGAATTCATTATAATTGTTAACATTTTATTTTTACAAAGTATTGTTTTAAACCGACTAATCATTATTCATTGTCCTTTTTCAATTTAATTAAATAATGAAATAATTTAATTTTTTTATTTGCCGCAACGAGATTTCTTTAACTTTAAAAAACCTTTGAAATGTATCGTAATGTATAAATAATTATAATTTGATGCTAAAAGTTATTAAAATGAGATTTTCTATTATTAGACGAATAGTTCATCAATCTAACATGAAACTTTTTCTTATAGTTTTTATTACTACAGTAAATGAAGTAGTATTTTATTAAACTTGAAAGAATGAACAAATATATAGTCAAACAATATACTAATTGGTGTGTCATTTTACACCAAAAATAAATCGAGCTCTAAGCTGAAATTTTAGTTCAAGATTCTGCTGTCGGTATGGGCACACCAACCAATATAGTTGTGAGCAAGTTCGTTTCCCAAGAGATTGGAAAGAATTTTTTCATAATCTTTTATCTACGAATTTGTGACCAAAAGAACTAGATGAGGGTAGTGAATAAGAAAAACTAAAAATTGGGTAAAAACGAGAATAAAAAATTGTAACAGATAGCAAAAAGATTCAACTATGATGAGAAAATTCCGGTTCTGATCAATTTTATTCTGGCTTTCTATCTCGATCCTTGATACAAAGATGACTTTAAATGCATGCACACAAATTGGTTATAGTTGTAAGCAACCAATCTTTCGTCACCTTGTCGATAATCAAGAGGATGAATCGCCAACTATTTCTCTAACTAACATATAACCTAAGAGACGTTGTAGGAGATATTTTGTGAATATCTTCTACAATATTATTGTACCCTAGATAGAACTTTTTTCCATTTATGACTCTGTAAATGCTGTTTATATATCGTACCCTTGTACCACAATGAAAATACACATTCATATTTTACATGGTATCAGAGCTTAAATCTTGAGAACTCTGAAATTTTCCTTACTCATAAAAAGAAAGCCGCCGTCGCCCTCCCTTCTCCATCCGCCGCCGCCGTGCCTGTCACTGGTGCTTCCGTTGCTATCCAGCATGTGTCGCCGCTTTGTTCACACACCATTGCATTCTGTCCACACCGTCTTCACACGCCTCCGCGATATTTGCCACGCGCCACCCAATTTTTTCAATGGATCCATTGAATCAGGTTTTGGTTGACAATCTTGATACCGAGATCGAGGCTCCCGTCGTCCCTGTCGCCAATCTATCGTGCCAGCCAGAAACCAGACAATACTGAGGTTCTCCGTCAAGCCCTCCCTCAGCTTTTGCTTGGCGCCGATGGTTTGGCCTATTATGATTCTTGGTGTTATGCCAAGGATTCCGTGCCCTTGCCTCCATTGCATCCGTACTATGTTCATCCCTCAGATCATATAAGTTTTCTTATTTCCTCTACGATCTTGATGGGTGATAATTATAATGATTGGTGTGCTGTCATTCGTCATGGTTTTAATTCTATACATAAGCTTGGTTTCTTGGATAGATCCATCACCAAGCCTTAACCCAGTAAACCTTTTGCTAATATTTGGAGTAGCTTAAATTCTATGCTTATTGGTTGGATCGTTCAGACACTCGATCCATCTGTTTGTTCTTTCATTACTTATTATGGCTCGGTTAATAAGCTTTGGGATGATCTTCATCAGCGTCTCTCAGTTGGGAATGGCACATGTATGTGTCAGATTCGTACGGACATTTATAACTGTTGTCGGAATGGTCAGGCTGTTAATGCCTACTTTGATCGCTCTAAGAAGTTGTGGAATGACCTGCTTGCTTACATGCATCCACGTACTTGTATTTCATATCCCGATGCAGCTATCGTTCAGGTTAAACGTGAGAAAGAGATGGCTCATCAATTTCTCATCGGTCTGGATAATGGTTATGCTACTCTTCGCTCATATATCCTTGCACATGATCTATTGCCTTCGCCCAAAAAGGTTTACTCCCTTGTTTTTCACTAGGAGTGTCAAAAGACTGTCATCTCAGCCCATGATTCTGTCATCTTGGTAGACACTATGACATTTGCTGCCTATTGTAAGGCGCAAGCCTTCGCTCTGAAGTCCACTGCCACCACTCTAGGATCCACCCCAGCCGCCACTGTTGATCGTCGGAGTCTTACCTACACTCATTGTAGCCGAAAGGGTTATGATATTACTACTTGCTTCGCATTATTGGTTATCCGGATTGGTTCACTGAGAATCGTTCACCTGCATCAGGCCCCAAAGATTGTCGCAAACTCCAAGACCCGCGCCCCTCCTGGTGCACCATTTTCTGGCCACTCCACCAGTGGGACCCCGCATCGTTGTCGTCTTAGACTCAGATCGATCCGGCTTCAGCCCGGCGCTGTGAGAGTACGGTTTTAAACATGTTCTATAAGTTAAATACTTCTGACAATATGTCAGGTAAGACTGTTTTACCTTGGATTGTTGATATGTGTGTATCGTATCATATGACCGGCGATAGGGATCTTCGCAATGATATTGAGCATGTTGCAAATGTTGATGTTATCCGGCCTGATGGTTCTATTTCAACTGTCGTTGAACATGTCAAATTTTTTTTGAGATGTTGTGACTCATTTTTTCTTTATTCCAGCATTACAATGCAATTTGCTATCATTTACCAAGTTAACTAATGCTTTAAAATGTCTAGTTTTTCTTACCGAAAAAATATGTGTACTACAGGATATCTTCACAAGGACAGTGATTAGCGTGGGTGAACAACGAGGAGGAGTTTTATGGTTGTACAGATTAGGAGCTTCACAGTCTACACAGCCGTCCTTGCCTGTTGCTGCTTCAGTGTCTTCGTATGCTTTATGGCATCAACATTTTGGGTATTCGTTCTCATCAGCGTTGTCTTCTATCCCAACCATTTCTTTACATGCTAGTGATTTTAATAAATATATTTCCTACTCAGTATGTCATCGTGCAATACGGTCTAGAAATAGTTTCCTTGTTAGTTCTTGCTAAGGCTAGTAATTTTTTGAACTTATTCATTGTGATTTTTGGGCCTTATGGTTCACCCTGTTCTAGTGGAGCATTTTTTATTTTTGACCATAGTTGATGATTATTCTTGATTTTTTTGGGTTTATTTATTAGTTTCTAAGTATCAAGTACCATTGAAGATGAAGGAGTTCTTGGCATTTGTTCAAACATAGTTTCGCCGTTTCATCCAGCGGGTTTGGACAGACAACGGAACCGAATTCCTGCCTCTCAGATCATTTTTTCTGGAGAAAGGTGTTCATTTTGAGACCTCCACGGTCTACACACCTCAGCAAAATGGGCGTGTGGAATGAAAGGACAGACATATTCTTAATGTTTCTCGTGCTCTTCATTTCCAAGCTTTTTTGCTTATCGACTTTTAGGGAGGATGCATTCTTACAGAGGCTTACCTAATCAATCGTACACTAACAGTGGTGTTAGATGGCTGAACACCCATGGTCGCACACCGGATTACAACCATCTCCATGTGTTTGGTTCATTTTGCTTTGCTTCTTAGCTTCCACGACCGCGTGATAAGTTTTCATCTAGAAGTTGGAAGTGCATTTTTCTTGGCTACACCGTTGACAAGAAAGCTTGCCGTGTTAATGACTTGGAGTCTCAAATTGTGTTTGACAGTCGGGATGTGATATTTTATGAAGATTGTTTCCCTTATGCACCTGTTTCTACGAAGATGCCACCTGCTGATCCACTGTCATCTCCATCACCTATCGTCTTTGACAACTCCATTACTAAGTCATCCGACCTGGTGAAGTAGCCTAGTTCCGATCAACCACAGCTACTGCACGTTAATCGTGTTATGATCTTATAGCTACTGCACGTTGTATAATAAAATTTTAATGTTACAACTAAAAATACCTTTCTATAGTTATAATTAAACCCCATCTTTCCATAAACCTATGGAAAGATGGTATTTTTCAAAACTTTGCCTAAATATAGACCTAACTTAAATATTTGCAAATGGCTGCGCCCAAATCAAAGCAACAAAATTACTACAACAATGTTACTATACTCCCAGAAAAAATGGGCGGATTCAGTGTGGGCACGTATCCCCTGTGCCCCCACTATAAATCTGCCACTGCCTTCAATGTTTATTTCTACTAAATGACGTGTGTGGCATTATGGAATGGGGATAATGTCCTATCACAATGTCTTACTATTGTAGAGATTTTTATTTTTCGGGCTTATCTCAAATATTTTTGACAATATCTAAAGTTTTTTAACATTCGGGTTTCTTTCCCAGGTGGAGATAGGAAGGTACAAAATCCACAATCAGGAATGAGAGGTTAACATGATCTTGTTAGGAGAATATGATATTTGTTGCGGAAGAATGATATTAAAAAGTGTGATAAAAAAAGTTATTGGCTTGGGAATCAAAATAAAGATTGGGTATAGAGTGATGTTTATTGTCTTAAATATAAATATAAGAAAAACTGTGAAATTAGATTTTATCCCATTATTAAATTCCACTTTTACCTTTGTTTTCACCTTGAGCTTTTGTATCTCTTTCAGTTCTATTAACTTTTGGAATGAGGATGTAAAGTCCCCGTCTTCCACATATTTTGCTCATCAGTCATGGCATGAACCAATGGAAATGTACTCAGGAATAGTAATGCTTGTAAAAATACATGATTCATTCATTTAGGGAAAGACACTAACAAGATAGTTTTTGATGCAGCAATCAAAAATCATATAGCATAGTTTTATATTCATATTCATACAGTTTTACCATATTGTGCCTATCATAGTTAATAAAAATATGTATATCATAGCGGGATGCACCAATCCCTTTTAGAATGGAGGCAAACTCAGATAAAAATATATATTTGATTTGAGTATTGATAATTGAATGAATAGAATTGAGACATATAACTCGGTATCATTATGGATTGATTCTTAAGAGTTCTTGCAATCACGTTAGGATGAATATGCATATTGAAAATGTATCTCATCATAATGGAATTACCATATATTTAGTATACTATAATCGTACATAGAAAATGAGTATGTTTTCATAGGTAGAATCGAATATCAAGATCTTCCTTTTAGGTTGGGTTTCAGAGCCCAAATGGTGAGTTTCAGCTCAACCCTCACCACTTTTCCCTGAATAAAAGCTGACTAGATTCTGATATGACCTCAGGGATGATGGGACAAAGCCGATTGACCCCCACTTTCGAGGTGAGTTGATGTACCACATAACATAAAAATAAGTTAATAGGAACAAAGTTATAATTTTTGTGAGAGATTTTCTAGCTTGGGAATCAATACAATGTAAGTATTTCAATTATTACCTCTTATTGTTTAAAATAGGGATGACAATGAGCGGGGCGGGTATGGATTATGGTATCTCCATACCCATGCCACATAAAATTTTCATATTCATACTCATCTCATCACTCATGGCGGGTACAACATTAACATCCACCCCACTCCATCAGGTATTACATAAAATTGACCCCCGCCCCATTACCCACTTGTGTTCCCCTACCCACTTAAAACCCTTTGTACTCATCTCTCTTTTATCTCAAAAAATACCTAAAATTCACTCTATTATAATAATTTCAACATTAATAATTTGAAGTGTTTTTACATGAAATATTATAGGTAAGTTATATGTATTATGGATAAATTAAAGTTTATTATATATTAACTTAGTGGGTAAATAGCGGTTTTAGTGAGGTGGGGCGGGGATGGGGTGAGGCGGATGTGAACTAATATCCATGTCCGACCCACTACCCATGGCCAATATCATTTTCATACGCATACCCGCCCCACCCCCACCAAAACCACCTCATACTCGTCCCATTAGGGCGGATGCGGGGCGGACCTCCACCAAAATCCGCCCTACTGCCATCCCTAATTTAAAAGCGTCATACTTTCCTAATCCATATGGTTTTTTAAGAGCGGCGCACTTCCTTTTTTTTGAAAAAGTTAGCTTCCATTCCTTTCGTCATTATACATTTTCAATCACAACTTAATTTCCTCCACCAATTTCACTCACTATGAATTCTTCCTCCGTCCCAACCGAATCTTCACATTTTTAGTCAACTTTCTCAAGATACGTTTGACCATAAATTTCAATTAGTATATAGACACTAATAATATCTTGTGAGATATTGTTTGGTTCTCTGCATTTTTTTAATATCAAAATTCAATACCCCATTAGTATACGTAACTAAAGTTGTTGGTTGTCAAAATGGTCTGAGAAAATTGATCAAAAAAATGTGCAGATTCGGCTGTGACCGAGTTAGTAACAATTTAAAATGTGACACTTGTATGCACAAGGAGAGTACTATTTTGCCAATCATATGAAAATTCCACTTGTATAAAAATCTCAAAATAAAGTTTTATATATATATATATATATATGTGTGTATGTATATAAGGATGAGAACCAACTATAAAATAAATCAAAATTCTATTGTATTTTACAATCCGATTTTAAATGAAATTTAATATGAAATTTAATTTCGATAGGGGAATACAGAAATGCATACAGAGAGAGGTTATGTACACTTTGCTTTAGTATTTTATAATGGCTCAATTTCAGGAATTGATCATTTTATAAATAATAAAATTATTATTATATTTTCAAATTTAAAGATGCATTTTTTAAAACTTTAATATAGCATTCAATTTGTAATTTAAACATTGCAAAATTTTCGTATATTATTTATTGCATTTCAACATTCATTTGGTTATAGATTTATCATGTGTTTATATGTACAATATTTGTCTTCAAAGAAAAGTTGTTTTCTCTCTCTAACACACTTTTCTCCTCTTCTTTTTTTATCAATAAGGATAATTTTATGTAAACTATACATTTGATTACATGTTGGGCCAAAACATTGGCCTCTGCAACTACGAACATAGGTAATTTTTTCTTAACCATGCAACCAAATTATATATTAACATGTCAATCTAAAACTTAAGAGTAAAGTGCAAACATAACCCTACATAATTGATGAAAGTGCAGATATAACCTTGTGATAATTGAAAGTGTAAATATATTCCTAGATATTTAGGTTGTGTGCAAATATAACCTTATCCGGAAGTTAGAGGCCAGAATTTAGCAAAAATACTATTTTACCCCTCTGTGAAAAAACACAAAAACATTGAAATTATATTTATGCCCCTAAAACACTAAAAATTATCTACACTCTTTGCGTTTTTCTTCTTTCTTTTTGTTTCTTCCTAGTTTTTCTTCTTTCTCGCCGCTTTCGTCTTCCTAGGCATTTTCTTCTTCGTGTTTTGCTTCTTTCTTTTTTTTTCTCACCGTTTTCTTCTTCCCAGGCGCACATCAAATTTGGTGAGTTTGCGGTGAGTTTTCAGCGAGTCTGAGGAGGTGGCGTGGGGCTGTGGAGGGAGGCATTCACGGCGGCAGGTTTGAGGCCGGTGAGGCTGTCGAACCAGCGTCGTTGAGGAGATTTGGTTGCATTAATGCGAGGAAGCTAGATGCGGGCAGATCATATACTAACAACGGAGGTGTGCTAGTGTTAAATTTTATCTCTGAAATTGAAGGAGTTATTACCTACCTTTCGGGATTTGGGGTATCTATCATGAAAGACTTTCCTCCATGTTTTGGGGGAAATGGGGCTCAAGTTGAAGACTTTTCCGTATCTTCTTCATCTTTCTCGGTATCAAATACAAATAAAACTACTCAAAATTTGGTAACTTCTGTTTACCGGTGCGGGTTATGTGATAATATTTCTTACATAGAGTAAAATTTTAATGGGTCAAGGCCTAAGTGTTTGAATTGATGATTATTCTAATTAGAGTTTGTGTAAAAAACTGAGTTTAAATTGAATAAGTGGAAAAATTGGGTGGTGGGGACATTTTGTCTTTTAAAATTTTGTATTAGGTTTGAAGGGTATTTTGGTCATTTTTGGTCTGTCAATGGCCAGAAATGGCTAGTAAATGCCGGAATAATGACTTTAGGGTTATATTTGCACTTATGTATAATAATTAGGGTTATATCTGCACTAAAAAATAACTCAGGGTTATATCTGCACTTTCTCCAACATATAGGGTTATATTTGCATATTACCCAAAACTTAACTATGAGACACTACCATCAAGGTTAGTGGAGCCTGAAACTTTATCCATTTGAATAGTTAGGGACGTCCTCATGAGAACACTCAAATGGTGCACCACCAACGAACTGCCACCACCAAAACTAGAATCACCACGATCTCAACACCATCAACCACCCGCAGGTTGGGATACCACAACAAGGACAACTGACATGGTCCCATGATGCTGGGTAATCCTCATCAAGAAATTTCTCTAATATTCACAATCCTTGATAGGGTGTGTTTTGAACCTTTAACCTTTCAGTTATATAAAGTGTGGTTTACCACTAAACCAGACCCAATTCACACCAACCTACGTACTTTTTATATAAAAATATTAGAAAACAAGGAAAGTAATTGCTTTGCTTCTTCCACCTCTGTTGCTACCAACGACGGTGGCGCAAAATTCTTGCCCAAAATATTTACCGCTATGCTGGAATCCGTTCTGAAAATTGCCATTGATATTCCAACATTTACTCAAGGCAATGAATGATTGAAATCAATTCTTCTTGGAGATTGGACATCGCTGCTACAATCTCATACTCCCTCTATTTCACTAATAGTGGCACCACAGGTTTAGGTGGTTGAATTTAGTGGGGGGGAAATGAGGGCATGAAATTGATTGTGAGTGGATGAAATTGAAAGAATCTTTTCAAGAATGGAAACTGTGCTGATAGAGGTTAAGCCCAAGAAGGCCATTGGGCCGAAGGTATGGCATATTTAATACTCTAACTTAAGTTCTACATTCGTGGATAATTAAGGGTGATAATCAAGGATAACGTTATTTAGGACATGGAGCATAAATACAAGGTAAGCATTTACTTATGATTCATTCTGTCTTAATCATTTTTTAATGCTTGGACTAACATAGGAATTAGAGTGTTGACCCCTAGAACCCCAGGGACAGTTTAGTTGCGGGTTAGTTCCAGAAGAACCCAGGCCCATGAACCGGTCGATGATCAAAGACGCATCAAGTGGCGCCGACTGTGAGGACGACTAAGCCGGATCAAGGATTTTGAGAGTTTATGTCCACGGTAGTTTGAAGGAGTGAAAGGTTGAGGTCAATAGGTATGAGGGCCGTATCTCCACCATCAGAGAATCCAGGAGGAGAAAATGATACTCGTATCGAGGACAGCGAGATAGCTAACATTTAAACGACATGAACGGAGTTGCAGGCGGAGCCTAATATAGGCGTAGGCCACGAGGGGGGAACCTCAGTGGTATTTGGCGCAAATACGCTGGCGCCAATCCAGAACAATATGCCAGGGCCCTTAAGGACACTAGAAGTAACGGAAGAGCAAGAACAAAGAAACACCGATTCCCTCCTCGAAAGGGTGGCTGATCCAAGGGATAGAAGATTTGCAGGGCTTTCAGGAGATTAATATATGGAATCCTATGGTCAACATGGGCAGGAAAATCAGAATGCAGGGAGGGCAACCCCGAATCAAGATGTGGAACGAGCAGCTCAGGTCTTGGCTGGGATGGTTACAGAATCACCCCTCCTCCAAGGAATGACAGAGTCACGATGGGGGCATTACCGCCCTCACCTTTGGGAATAACTACATGGTGGGTTTCACAACCCCCGATAGCCTACCCTTATTAGGAATATATTGGAGAACCAATGCATCAACCGCTACATGCTAGACCTCACCCTTCTATTCCTGGTTATTCCCAAGGTCCCGTATATGCGCTACCTCCGCTAGCCCCATATGCTCCTACCCTCGACTTGGCTGGTCCAGGAGCAGCATATGGAATAATGGCCTCTTCTAGCATGAAAGGATACGGGAGTATGGGAATCAGTCAGGGGCCGTACAACCCTTATGTCCAACTACTCCCACCACTAGCATACCCAAACCTCGGACAGCATTGGATGAACCCATATTTGGATAAACCCAGAGGAACCCAATCTCCTTATATGCCACAACTGGGTGGTCACGATAGGGGGTTGAACCTGTCTAGGGAGTAGTACGAACCCCCCTCAGATGCAAGTGAATCATTAAGAAAAGAATTGGATAGGTTGATCGGCCCATTGGGCCTAGGTACATGATCTCCTTTCAGCTCGGTGATCACCGGGGTTTGATGGCCAATATAAGTGAAGCCCTTGGAAAGACTTCCCACATACAGTGGTGAAAATGACCCTCGAGGTTCATCCAGACGTTTTTGGACTTGATGAACTCGAGGGATTTTGTTAAGCCAGTATGCACAGAAGAAGAAGTTTACCAGAACTTTGTTAGAACTCTACCAGATGAAACAAAAGGCGGGGGAAAGCATGAAATCCTTCTATCGCTGGTATGTAGATGAGAGTTTGGGGGTGATAGAAATGACAAAAAATGAGGTAATCCAGGGGTACCTGCTAGGGATGCATAACTTGAATTATACAAGAAACTGAGTACTAATACTCCCAATACTTTTCAAAAACTTCACGAGGTCGTAAGGCAGTATTCGAGGGTAGAGGGGGCAACTAGAAGGACAAGGGATAGCCTCACCAAAAAAGAAGGAAGAAATATAGAGAATAGAGGAAAAAGGCCAGTCGAACCCATAAGAACACCATTCGAGAGGTACAATCCACTGCCTCCAACTCTTGGGGAAAGAAGCCCTGCACAGAACTTAAGCATACATAAAGGGTTGTTCCGAGCGCCCCCACCTTTGCAGAGTTTGCACAACTCGGTTGCAGCCCGGAGGGAAACAAATAGGTACTGTGATCATCATAGAGATTACGACCATGACATAAACAATTACATGCAGTTAAGGAAGTAGATTCACAGGTGTGAGCGGGAAGAACGATTTCGAGGACAAGGACATAGGAATCAGGCTGCACCCTTGAGGTCCCGAATGAACCAATAGCGGCCTTATAGAAGAAAAAATCAAAACAATGGGGGTAGAGGAGATAGAAAGCATCAAGAACAGGTGGTTTGAGACAGGGGGCAGGAAGGAAGACATGATAGTCCCCAGGAGCAACAAAGGGGAAATCAAGGAAACCAAAATGGATAAAACCCACATGTGCAAAGGGTAATTAACGTCATCAATGGAATGGTGGGAGAGAGATCTTTGAACACCGTCATAAGAGCTGAAGCTCAAAGGGTTCCTATGGAAGAGCCCAGTCATAAGAGGTTTCGACCGGGCGAGACGGTCACTTTCTCGGAAGCGGATGCTGTGCCGAACCAAATGCCCCATGCGGATCCTATGGTAATTTAAGTTATTATTGGAACGTCCTTGATAAGAAGGGTGTTCATTGATAATGGAAGCGGGGGTAGAAGTGATGTTTGCTAAGTGTTTTAACCAGCTAGACATAAGGCGTGGAAACTTTAAAAAGTCCACCTCCCCTTTGTCAAGATTCACGGGAAACTGATATTCTCCATATGAGAGATAACATTGCCGTTCGAGTAGTGGATGGTGACAAGGGAGTGACTATCAGGTGTAATTTTGCTGTTGTGGATGCTCCTTCCCCTTATAATGTGATTTTAGGAAGGCCATGGATGTGCCAGGCTCGCGCGGCCTGGTCACCCTATCACTTGATGATGAACTGAGAATGGGGTGGAATCCATTCGAGAAGATCAAAATTTATCCTGAAGATGTAACCTCACAGTGGTACGGGAAGCGATGAAGCAAAGGGACGTAGCTACAGTACATGCAAAGGTAGGATTAGCTGATATAATACAGATGCCTATTTGGGATAAAGGGTCAGTAACTGTCAGGAAACTAATTCATGAGGATGTGGAAGGAAGACTGAAAGACTTGCTGGGAGAGTACGGGGACATGTTCTCGTGGGATACCTCTGACTTGACAGAGTGCCTTGAAGTCTCGCACTACATAAACTAAACATTAACCCCTCGATTAAGCAAGTGAAGCAGAAGAGAAAGGTGTTTGCTCCCAAAAGAGCTGAGGCAATTAAAGAAGAGGTGGAGAAGTTATTGAGGGCGGACGTAATCAAGGAAGTATTCTATCCTGATTGGATTGCTAATCCAGTCATAGTTCCAAAGCATGATGGAGCATGGAGGATGTGTATAGACTTTATTGACTTAAATAAGTGCTTCCCCAAAGATAGTTATCCGTTGCCACCAATCGACAAGCTGGTGGAAGCCATAAGTGGATATCGAATTTTGGCATTCTTTGATGCGCATAATGGGTATGAACAATCCTCATGGCGGAGGAAGACAAGGAAAGTACATCATTTATTACAGATGTGGGCAAGTACTGTTATAAGAAGATGCATTTTGGGTTGAAGAATGCTGGAGCTACTTACCAGAGGCTGGCCGATAGACTGTTCAGGGGACATATGGGGAAGAATGTGGAAATATATGTGGATGACATGGTGGTCAAAAGCAAAGTTTATGAAGAATTCTTAAAAGATTTGGAAAAAACATTTGGTAGGCTTTGAGAAGCTAATTTGAAGTTGAACCCGTCTAAGTATGTTATTGGTGTGGAGGCAGAGAGGTTTCTTAGATTTATGGTCTCAGAGAGGGGGATTGATGTAAACCTAGAAAAGGTCGAAGCTCTAAGGACAATGAAAACCCCACAATTGATAAAGGATGTGCAGAAGCTTATAGGGTCTCTAGAAGCATTAAACAGGTTCTTATTGAAGAGGGCGGAGAAGCACTTACCCTTTTTTATGTTCTTCGAAGGGCAAAGAAGTTTGAGTGGAATGGCATGTGCGATGAGGCATTCAAGCCGTTGAAAGAACATTTGGGGACATTGCCTACCTTGATGAAACCAGACAAGGATGAGATGATGTACATGTATATTTCCGCATTGCAGCTAGCAATCAATGTGGCTCTGGTAAAAGAAAAAGAAAAGATTCAACATCTGATTTACTTTGTTAGCCGTGCCTTGCAGGGGCTGGAGACAAGGTATACGGTTCTCGAAAGGTTGATTCTAGCCCTCGTACATGCAGCCTGAAGGTTGAGACCCTACTTCCAGGGACATAAGATAGTGGTGCTCACGAACCACCCCAATCCTGCTAGGGCTAGAGATTTTAGGTAGAATGATGAAGGGGACAGTAGAATTGGGAGAGCATGATATCCAGTAACAACCTCGAGTTGCAATTAATGTGCAAGCGCTGGTAGACTTTATAGTGGAAACTACAAAGCCCCTTGAGGTATGTTTGGATCCTATTCAGGATGAGGAAACAAGGAAAAAAATATGGAAGTTGTATGTGGATGGTTTGTCACATTAAGGAGGAAGTGGAGCCGGGGTCCTACTAACTAGCCCCAATGGCAGAGATTATCCTTATGCATCGAACTTTGCATTTGAAGCAACTAACAATGAAGCTGAGTATGAGGCACTGATCACTGGATTGCGCCTCGTAAAGGAGCTGCAGGAGGAGGAACTGGAGGATTTCAGTGACTCTCAAATTGTGGTACAGTATGTGAATGGAGAGTACAAGGCCAGAGAGCGTAACCTACAGAGATACCTCGAGGTAGGGAAGAACTTGTTAAAAAAATCAAACTTATACTTTGATGCAGGTTCCGAGGGAAAGCAATCATAATGCAGACACGTGTTCCACAAGAAGAAATGAGAAGCATCTATAGTTCGTGGTCATTTGACAAATGGGGGATCAATTTGGTGGGCCTTTTTCCGGAAGTGCCGGGAAAATTTAGATACCTAATAGTAGATGTTGATTATTTCAAAAAGTGGGTAGAAGCTGAGCCTTTGAAAAACATAAGAGGAAAATAGTCATCTTCTTTTGCTGGAAGAACATTGTGTGCCATTTTGGAATCCAAAGAACGATCATTATGGACAACAAAACACAGTTTGCTCAGGATCCCTTCAAGAAGTGGTGCGAGGAATATCATATTAAGCAAAATATGAAATCTGTTTACCACCCCAAGCCAACGGGCAAGTGGAGGTGACCAATAGAACAATAGTAAATAGACTACAAGCACGCCTCGAGAGGGAGGAAGGTAATTGGATGTTTGAGTGGTTTGCTCTAAAGTGGCACTCTTGTTGATGTTCGAGCGGGTTGCTTTAAAGCGGCGCTCTAGATGATATTTCCAGCTACGGTTGATGTTTGAGTGGTTTGCTCTAAAGAGGTACTCTGGTTGATGTTCAAGCGGGTTTCTTTAAAGTGGTGCTCTAGATGATATTTCCAGCTGCGGCTGATGTTAGAGTGGTTTGCTCTAAAGCAGCACTCTAGTTGATGTTCGAGTGGTTTGCTCTAAAGCAGCACTCAAAGGCTCTCTTGTAATCTTAAAACGATAAACTAGTAGGCGATATTAGAAGGATGTAGGTGGAAATACCAAACCTGGGTAAAATTCTTGTGTCTTTAAATTACTTAATTTATACTTACCAAATATATTCGTACTTTGCTTCGCCTAAGGAAATTGCACATGGCGCTCATATTTGAAGGGTAAAGTATAAGAGATTGAAATAATATTGGTTTTTTATTCAAACTTCAACGAATATATTAGGAATGCAATATTGATACTAACAACTATCTAAGTTTATTTGTCTAAACATATTTATCTAGTGGGAGGAAATCCCGCCAGAAACAATTCTTCAGTGGAGATAGGTTTTCCTAGCTCCTTCACGTTTGCCTCTAGCTCTTCGAGTTCTTCAATTTTTATACCAGGTGCCCTTCGGATATCCTTCATTTGTTCTTCTACAGGATATTCTGAGGGATCAAGGGGAGTGACTACGACGGTCTTACACTGCTTCTTCATGGAAGATTCGAATGGGATCTTTGAGGATGACCCAGCACTTTTGTAACGTTTTGAGGAAGATCCTTGGGTAACTGTGCTTGAAGGGAAAATATGTCATTCAGCTTCCTTAGTGGTAGACTTCTATGACTGAGGGGCAAGATGAAAGCTCGAGGGGGTGAATCCCTTCACCTTCAGCTCTGTCAGCCAATCAAGAATGAGGTCAAAAGCCTTTTTCTGCCAAGGGGTCCCATTCTCATGAACGTTGACTTCTTCCATCAAGTACTGAGCATCTTTAAGTAGAAACTTGGGAAGATGATCATTGTTGATTAAGTAGGAGGAGGGAATGTCGTGGGAAAGAATGTGGGCACGAAGGCTCACTTCGTGTGCGGGCGCTTTTTTCTTCGAAATTAGTGAAATGCTGCTCTACTTATGTGGCTTTTATCTTCCAGACTGCAATCTCCCTGGCAAGTTTTGCATTCTCGGATAAAAGAGATTCCACCAAAGAGCTATCTTCACATGAGGGGCTCCCTCGAGGGGCCGGAGAAGGTTCGCTTGAAGAAGGGGGGTCCTCGCAGGCTATCTTCCAAGCGAGCAAATCCTCTTCAAGGCTAGCCACTATGCATTGAGCTAATAGATGTTGTTCGAAAAGTAGTTCCCTCTAGGCTACCAGTCTGTGATTTTCTCCCTAGCAACCAATTAGGCGCCCTTCCACTACTAGAAGCCTAGTTGCAGTGGCAGGACTTCGGAGAACCAAACTTCAAATAAATTTGACGCATTAGTTCTTCTAGTTCTTCATCAGTGGGATCACGGCCCTTGACCACTTCTAAGGGATAAGTAACATTAAATTCTTTGCTAAGGAAATCCTTAACAAAGCCCTTAAAAGTGGGATGGTCTTTAGATTGCAACAGCTTCATCTCAGCTTCGAGTCGGTGAAGCTTGTCCTTCAAGGACTCCTTCTCGTGATTATACTTAGAAAGATCTCGAAGGGCAATCAGTAGCTATTTATGTGTTTCATTCAGCTCTTTTTAGGCACTCGAAAGCTCCTTACAAGCACCTTTTAACACCATCTTCAATGAATTATACTACGAAAATAAAACAAAGGTAAAATTAATAAGTTGTGGAAAAAATGTATTTTTATTGATAATCAAAGTAAAAAAAGGGGTTACGATTGAGGGACAAGTAAAACAAATTCCAATCAGGGACCAACCCTAGAATAATCTTCCTTTGATGTGGAAGAAATTATTTCTTCCACTCGACCGGCGGTGGAATCCCTCTTAGGACAAGTGCCTGTAGCCTCTGGAAGGGGAATCACTCGAATTCCCTTAGCATGAAGAACTGCCCTTTGGACTTGATGAAATCCAATAGGGCAAAATGAAGGCCGTTTGTTCTTGATGGCCTCGTCCAATTTTGCGTCCAGAATGGTTTTGAGCTCTGGATTAACTAGTTCGTCCACCTGCTTAGCTAGACCATCAGATAGAGAGGCCGACACTTATGGCTTTAAAAAGTCCTCTGCTAATTAACTATAGCTGATTTTCTTGGCCACACCTAGAAGATCAAGGAAAAGTTGAAGAAGCTCAGGGCTATTCAACAGCTTGTGCTTGAAGGCCTCGAGCAGTTGAACTTGCATGGTCGGATCCTCTAGCTTGAACCCTCTTCGCAAGGGTGTCCTTCTCTAACATCTATTGACGCCTCTCGGCATCAACACCTTGCCTCTCCCCTTCCAGAATTTTTTGTTTTTCCTCAAGCGCCCAATCTTTTTTCCTCGAATGCCATATCCTTCTCTTTGAGAACTCTATCTTTCTCCTCGAGAGCCTGCTGATGATCCTTGAGAGATTTCTTTAGCCACAAAATCTCATCATCTTATTTACTGAGCTCCTCGCAAAAGTTACTATGACCATAGGAATAAATGGAAAAGAAGGCCACCATTCTCTCGGTGGCCTAGTGAAATATTTGAGAGGCCTAGTAAAACAACTCAGCTTAGATTGATGATATAAAAAAAGGGATATAAAAAAAACAGGGATGCTAAATAAGTATTTAAAAAAAAGATTGGAGGAAAACCTCAGGGTCAGAGGCCATCTTTGAGAGGTGATGCTCGATCCTGGATGTGGACGCCGCATTATTCAAAGGGCGAGGAGACTGTTGATGAACATCCTCACCACCATGTGTCCCTATCAATGGCCCTGGTGAGGAGGAATTGATAGTGTTGTTGTTCGCCCTTTATTTTCTGGAAAACGATCCTGGAGTGAGGTGGCTACTCATAACCAATAGTTGAGGAAGGCCTTTCACGGCCTATTGCAAGAGGGGAAGCCGGGTTCGAGGAGAGAGATGCCAAATCTGGGGGAGTGAAAGCCTGATTCGAGGACTCAATAATCCCCTTGGGAGGAGCCTGACCCTGCTTCGAGGGCTTCTGCTTCTTTAAGCCCTTAGCGAGACCCACTGAAAAAGGAAAAAGAGAGTTAGTAACAATAAACTCAATAACACAACAAATAGGAAAAGTATTTCCCTATTAAGGCACCTTCGGAGGCTCAACATCACTAACGATGGTCTCAAAGGGAGGGCCATCTCTAGGGCCCTCGAGTCCTCTTCTTCTCTTTCTGGTATCCCTCACGAGTGTTTTACATACATATTCTTTGTAGATTCTAGACGAGAACACAAAGCCACCAATTTGAGAGTTGGGATTGTTGAAGAGGCTGTAGTCGGGAGGGCTGGACAATATTTTTTGTATATACCTCTCGAGGGCATCTGGGCAGATATATTCCCCAGGTTTGGAAGATTCAACTCGCACGACCCAATTCCATGGAGGAACTCGATACCTCCTGCTATCAAACGAGATACCTTTCTTCCGGCTTTTTCAGCCACCCAAATTGCCAGGAACCCCAAAAACCTTATAGTGTACCTCTCAACTGACAAACGTGACAATCATATAGGTAGACCGTCCACCATAGGACTTGAAGTATAGCAAACAAAGCAGCTTATAACTAGGCTTAATACTGAACTCGTCACATCTAGTCAAGAACATCATAATGATTACCAAGACGTTGGGATGGACTTGTGCAGGGCTCACCTGGAACTGTCACGGAAGTTTGGAAAAAAGGGGCAAAAAGGGAAATGTGAGCCCGCTGCAAAGATGCCTGAGGGAAATAGATGATCTTCCTTTGGGGAGGTTATGGGGGTATCTCTCTCTTAGAAGGGTTGAAAATCGGCATCCAAGGCTACTCGTTGGCCAGGAGGGATCGAATCCAAAATTTTGGAAATAGCAGTTCCGACTACTGGAACTGGGGGCTCCCTCTCTAAGTCCTTTAGCCTCAATCTTTGATAAACCCTTTTTTTCTTTTGAGAGAGTTTAGCTGGAACAGACACCTGAGGCACTCTCGAGGGTGCTTTCTCTCCCTCAAGGATTTTCCTCTCCTCCTTTTCTCTAGCTTCGAGAGGTAACTCCACATAGGTCAAAGATGTACTTGACACCCTTTCCAACTCAGGTTCTGGATTTGGAGGAGGGTAGAAACCTATCTTGCCACTCGTAGGGGACCTCCTTATGTAGGGCTTGCCCAGGCCTCTAGGCCAGTTTTCAACGCCATCTCGAGGAGGCATGTTAGTTATCGGGAAAACCCTCTCTTTCCTAGGACTATTACCAATATGATCATATACGCTCTCTCCAGCATCTGAGTCGTACCAGAGTTCTTTGGAATGAGTGGATTTTGGATCGCTAACGGCCCTCTCCGACATGTTAACCCCTGTCCCACCTACCTAAACCTCACCAAAAAATTTCTCGGCAGCGGAACCCTCATCAGAGCGGGCCATGATTGTAAGGGGAGGAAACAAAAAGATTAGAATGAGAATAGGGATAAAAGAACTTACTGATTTTCTAGGAAAGGTGATGGGAATTGAATCGCTCGAGAGAGAAATACAGATTGAATGCTTGTAAGAAGATGCATGCAAATGAGAAAAGTGAATAAGGAAAAGTGGATGGGAGGTAATTAAGGAGGCTGAAGCGACGGATAATTATTACTTCTTTGGAAATATAAAAGTTATGGAAAGACATAGTTGCTTTTTTGCCTTCTGAAAATGCGCTGTTTGGGGAGCAGTGACACGCGTGGTTGTACAGTACGCACACGCCCTTTTGGAATCCTAAACGGCGGAGTTGATTAGAAAACCAAGTTCTCACCCTCGAAGGCAGGAGCAACGAAGTGCAAGGTTCATTTTGAGTCTTCAAAGTCCTCGAATTGTCCCACGCATTAGAGACCTCAAAGACCTTTATGATGTTCTAGGTTTTTAAGGTTGAGAACCTATTTTTCTGGGGGCTCTTGATAGAGGTTAAGCCCAAGAAGGCCATTGGGCCGAAGGTATGGCAGCCCATTTAGGGGAATAATTAATACTTTAATTTAATCAGTAATTAAGGGAAATAATTAAGGAGAACATTATTTAGGACATGGAGTATAAATACAATGTACACATTTACTTATGATTCATTCTGTCTTAATCATTTTTGGACGCTTGGACTAACTTAGGCATCAGAGTGCTAACCCCTAGAACTCCAAGAACATTTTAATAGCTGGTTAGTTCGAGAAGAACCCAGGCCCACCAACCAGTCGGGGATCAAAGACGCATCATGTGCCAATATAAACAACCCAAAAAGGAAAGTGTACCAATAATAAAGAGACAGAGGGAGTACAAAGATTCAACATTGTGATGGTTCATAATCCAAGCACCCATGGATAGTATTTTTTCCTTCCGAAAAGTTGTGTCTGTGACAACTATTGGAATAAAAAATTAATTGGTGAGTGATGTAGGTCAGGCCCAAGAGGTATGTTGAGTCATAATAATCACGGCCCATCTGAGATATTGCATTACAATAATTACTGTATCTATAGGGTAATTGATAGCAATAATTAAGGAGATTTTTAGCTAAGACATATGGTATAAATACCATGTACACATTCATTTTCTCATTCATTCTATCTTAATCTTATACAGACTCTTTGACTGACTTAGCCATCGTAGGACTAATCCCTGGGACCCCAGGACAGTTTAATTGCAGGTTAGTTCGAGAAGCTCGAGCCCGTTGACTAGTCGGTTGATCAAGACGCATCAAGTGGCACCGTTTGTGGGGAACGACTAAGCCAGAATTGGGTTTTGTTTGGAGTTTATGTCAACGGTTGCACAAAAGAGAGAAAGATTAAGGTCAAAAGGCATGGAAGCCGGTAACGAAGGGCAGACCCCTCAAAAGGAGTAAAAGTTTAAGGTTGAAGGGCAGAAGAATTGGTAGTGCAGCTCAACCTGAAAGGTCAAACGTGGTTAATCCCCAAGAGATGCAAGGTCTCTCGATAAGTGGTGTTCAAATGTCGGTGGTTGAATCAAGGGCAGAATTTATTCCGGATGTAGAATGCAATGGGATACCAGCCTTGACTGGATTTATTCCAAGTACAGTCGCACCTATGCGAGAGGATGTTTTAGGACCCTTGAGATGCACTGAGGTAATTACTAGACAAGATTTAGGGAACCTTGAAACGCGCAGGGTGGGTCAACCAGTTCGAGGGATAATAGGGACAGAAGGTTCACTGAGGTTTCCAAGGATTCGTACATGGAGCCTCATTGGTTCAACAGACAAGGAAATTATAATGTAGGGGAGACGAGCCCAAGTTAGGATGTGGAGCAAGCAGCGCAGGTTCTCGCGACAGCCGGGTATCGAGTTACCCCTCCCCCTTCGAGGGGTGTGAGAGTCACATATGTGGTATTGCCACCCTCGTCCATGGGAGAGGCTATATGATTAACTTCTCATCCCGGGATAGCATACCATTACACGACGTATGCAAGAGAGGCACAACACGTGGGCCTCAGCCTTCTTTCTGAGATTACTCACAGGGTCAGGCGTACCCAGTGCCTCTACTAGCCTCATTTGCTTCAACCTTCATGCTCCCAGAAATAGAGGTAGCATATAAGATAAAGGCTTCTTCAGGTATCCAGGGATATGGAAATACAGGATTTCAGCCAGAGACATTACAACCCCTATGGGCAACTGCCAACACACCCGGGTTTCGGACAGACTTGGGCAAATTCTGGGTATAGGAGCCCATCCCATTCACCCATTGCAGTTTGGAGGCCACGACAGGTGCCAAAATGTGGTAGAAAGATAGCAAGAACCAGGAAATAATGCAAGTGATACCCTTTGAAAAGAGTTAGATAGGTAGATCGGGCCATTGAGGCAGGCCACGGGGTCACCTTTCAGTGCCCTGATAACAGGGGTTCACTGGCCAATGGAAATTAAACCCCCAGAAGAGCTTCCCACTTACAGTAGTGAAACGGATCCTTGCGAATTCATACAAAAATTCCTAAGCTTGATGAGCTCGAGGAACTTTGATGAAAAACTGACATGTAAGTTGGGGGGAAGCTATCTCCGAGGGAAAGCTCAGGAATGGTTCAACAAGTTACAGAGAGGCTCTCTCCATCCTATCGAGACTTCAGTGGAGCATTATTAAGCCAGTATGCACAGAGAAAAAGTTCACAAAAACCATGTTGGAGCTTTATCAAACAAACCAAAAGTCAGGTGAAAGCACAAAAGCCTTTTACCATCGATATGTGAACAAGATTTTAGGCATAATAGAGACTATAGAAAATGAAGTGATTCAAGGGTATCTGCTGGGGATGCAGGACTTGGAGTTATATGAGAAATTGGGCACAAATACTCCTAAGACTTTGCAAAAGCTTCAGGAGATTGTGGAACAATATTCGAAGGTAGAAGAGGCAACCAGGAAGAAAATAGATAGCCTCACAGAGAAGGCTAGAAAAAATATGGATCCTCGAGGGAAAGAACTATCGAGCCCATAAGAACACCATTCGAGAGATACGCTCCCATTCCATTGACACTGAGAGGAAAAACCCGCACACTGATCTTGAGTAATACATCAAGGATTGCTTCGACCCCCCCTACCTTTGCAGAATTCGAACAATGTGATTATGGCAAGGAGAGCAACGAACCGATATTGTGATCATCACAGATATTACAACCATGATACAAATTATTGCATACAGTTGAGAATGGAAATTGATAGATGCGAGCAAGAAGGATGGTTTTGAGGGCAAGGGCCCAGAAATCAGGTCGCACCTCCGAGGCCTCGAGTGAATCAATGGCAGCCCTACTGAAGAAACAATCAGAATAATAGGGGTAGAGGTGACAACAGGCCTTGAGAACAGATGCTTCGAGATAGGGCACATGAGGGAAGGCATGAAAGACCACGGAAACAATAGAGGGTAATCAGGATAACAGGATTGGGGAAAACCTGTTCAAAGAGTGATTAATTTCATCAATGGATTTGTTGGAGAAAGATCCTCAAATGTCGTAATAAGAGTAGATGCTCGAAGGGTCCTTGCAGGAAAACCTTGCCATAAAAGGTTTCGGCCAGATGAGACCGTAACATTCTTGGAACCAGATGCAGTACCAAGTCAGATGCCTCATACCGACCTCATGGCAATTTCAGCGAGCATTGGAACATCTTTGGTAAAGAGGGTATTCATTGATGACGAGAGTGGAGTATAAGTAATATTTGTTGACTATTTTCACCAGCTAGACATAGGGCGTGGCAATTTGAAAAAGTCAACCTGGCCCCTATCTTCCTTCAAGGGGAACCCAATATTTCCTCTGAGAGTGACAACTTTGTCGGTTCGTGTGGCAGATGGTAACAAGGGGGTAGCCGTAAGTTGCAATTTTACAGTTGTTGATGCCCCATCTCCGTATAATGTGATTCTAGAAAAACTGTGGATGTGCCAGGCTTGAGCAGTCTGGTCACCTTACCACCTTATGATGAATTTCCTAATAGATTATGGGATAGCATTCATTCAAGAAGATCAGGCAGTGGCCCGAATTTGTAATCTTACTGCGGTGAAAGAGGCTAGAAAACAAAGGGATGTAACAGTAGCACACGTAGACATAGGGCTCGCCGATATCGTGCAGGTGCCCGTTCAAGACATGGGATCAGTAGCCGTGGGGAAACTGATGCCCGGAGACATCAAGGAAAGACCAAAAGATCTATTGGGAAAATATGGGGATGTGTTCTCTTGGGATACTTCTGACCTCACGGGAGTACCCTCGAGTCTGGCACTACAAAGGTTGAATATAGATCCCTCGATAAAGTTGGTCAAGTAGAACAGGAGAGTGTTTGCGCTTGAGAGAGCTAAGGCAATCAAAGAAGAGGTTGAAAATTTGTTGAAGGCCGATGTTATTGAGGAGGTGTTTTACCCTGAATGGTTAGCTAATCCAGTTATGGTCCCCAACACATGATGGGGTCTGGCGAATGTGTATAGATTCCACCGATTTGAACAAGTGCTGCCCCAAAGACAGCTAGTGGAAGCCATCACGGGATATCAAGTTTGGCCTTCTTTGATGCACACAGGGGATATCATCAAATACTTATGGCAGAAGGCGACAAAGAGAAAACCTCCTTTTATTACAGATGTAGGAACTTATTATCATAAGAAGATGTCGTTCGGGCTAAAGAATGTTGAAGCCACTTATAACATATTAGTGGACAAGTTATTCAGGATGCAAATCGGGAAGAATATGGAGATTTATGTGGATGATATGGTAAAGAAAGAGCTACAAGGAATTCATAACAGATTTTGGAGAAGACTTTTGACAGGCTTTGAGGGGATAACTTGAAGTTAAACCCGTCCAAATGTGTTATTGGTGTAGGAGCAGGAAAATTCCTTAGATTCATGGTCTCTGAGAGGGGTATTGATGTGAACCCGGAGAAGTTTGAAGCATTGATGAGAATGAGAAATCCACAATCAATAAAAGACGTGCAAAAACTTATAAGGTCTCTAGCAGCATTGAGCAGGTTCCTCTCGAAGGGGGCATAGTAACACATACCCCTTTTTGATGTCCTTCGAAGGGCAAAGAAATTTGAGTGGACTTACAAATGTGATGAAGCGTTCAAACTGTTGAAATAGCACTTAGGGAAGCTACCAACCCTAATGAAGCCTGATAAAAATGAGGTGTTATACATATACATTTCTGCATCACCTTTGGAAATTAGAGCAGTATTAGTAAAGGAAAAGGAAAGGGTTCAACACCCCATTTACTTTGTCAGTCACGCCTAGAAAGGGGTTGAGATGAGGTACACTACTCTCAAGAGGTTAATTCTAGCTCTGGTACAAGCAGCCAGAAGATTGCGACCATACTTCCAGGGGCACACGATAGTAGTGCTCACGAATCACCCAATCCGGCATATTCTGTTAAAACCAAAAATTTCAAGAAGAATGATGAAGTGGGCAATGTAATTAAGGGAACATGACATCCAAAATCAGCCCGAGTGGCAATCAAAGACTAGTCGTTGGCCGACTTCATAGTAGAAACTTCAGAGCCCATCGAATACCAGGACCCTATTCAAGAGGTGGAGGTGTGTAAGAAAGAAATGTGAAGGCTATATATGGATGGTTCATCACATTCAGGAAGGAGTGGAGCTAGGATTCTATTAACTAATCCTGAATGCAAAGATTATCCTTATGCATTAAACTTTGCATTTAAAGCAACAAACAATGATGCAGAGTATGAAGCCCTGATAATGGGACTGGGGTTATCAAGGGAATTGAAAGTGTAAAATTTGGAGGCTTACAGTGACTCTCAAATAATCGTTCAACAGGTGAATGGAGAATATGAAGCCATGGAGCGTAACCTGCAAAGGTACCTCGAGGTAGTGCAAAATCTCTTGAAAGCTTTTAAATCTTATACTCTGATACAGGTCCCAAGAGAGAACAATCATAAATAATATTCCCTTAGAAATATTACTTCCTTGGACCTGGGAATCCAATCTCAGAAGCAGTTACTGATGGAAACTTTAAAAGAATTTGTGGTTATGGCTGTTGAGGTGGCAAATGATTGGATCACCACAATCGTGGCATACCTTCAAGAGGGTGTCCTGCCGGAGAATGAAATTGAGGCTAGAAATATAAGGTTGAAGGCGCCAAGATATGTGTTGCAGGAATGAGTGTTGTACAGAAGGGGTTCCTTGCAGCCATTGCTTCGGTGTGTTAACCCTCAAGAGGCCGATTATCTCATAAGGGAGGCCTACGAAGGGATATGCGGCAGCCATCAAAGGGCCAAATCGGTTGCGAGGAGGCTCATTCGAGCAGGATTCTACTAGCCAACAATGTTTGATGACACGAACAAATACATACAAGCATGCCACCAAAGCCAAAAACACCCTCCCATAACCCTTATTCCCCAGGAGGAGATGAGAAGTATTTACAGTTCATGGACCTTCGATAAGTGGGGGATTGATTTGGTGGGACCCTTTCCAGAAGCTCCAGGGAAGTTTAGATAACTTATAGTGGCTATTGACTACGTCACAGAGTGGGTGAAGCTGAACCCTTGACAAACATAAGGGGAAAGACAGTTATTACCTCTTCATGGAAGAATATTATATGCCATTTTGGAATTTCGAGGACAGTCATCACAAATAACGGAACACAGTTTGCTCAAGATCCATTCAAAAGGTGGTGTGATAAGTATAAAATTAAATAGAAGGTAACATCAGTTTATCACCCCCAAGCCAATGGACATATGGAAGTAACCAAAAAAGCCATAGTGAATGACATTCGAGCTAGGCTCGAGGTGGTAGAAGGTAATTAGATATAGGAACTACCAAATGTTTTGTAGGCATATCGAATAGTTGAATCATCCACTGCCAAGGAAACACCATACATCTAGTATATAGCTTGGAAGCAGCAATTGCTTCGGAAATAGGTGTTCCTAGCCCAAGGATAATGGCCGCGAAAGATGAGATGAATAATCAGCAGAATCAGTGTCTAGATCTTCACATGGTGGAAGAAAAATGAGAGCTAGCTTCTCTACATTAAGCAAAGGTTAAAGAACGGGTCAGAAGACACCTTGATAGGAGGGTAAATAAGGTGTTCTTCAACCCTGGAGACTTTGTAATGAGGAAAAATGAAAAAAAAAATATAAAGGAACTCAAAGGAAAGCTGGCTACAAATTGGGAAGGACCCTACAAGGTGATCAAATCGCATCTGGGTGGTAGCTATGTCTTCGAGGCGATGGATGGTACTTGAGTGCCAAGAAGGTGGAACATTACCAATCTGAGAAAGTAATATCAGCTATGAAAGCATAATGAGTGGTTTGCTCTTAAGCGACACTCATGATGATATTCGAGTGGTTTACTCTTAAGTGGAACTCATAATGATATTTGAGTGGTTTGCTCTTAAGCGGCACTCATGATGGTATTCTAGTGGTTTGCTCTAAAGCAGCACTCATAATAATGTTCGAGTGGTTTGCTCTTAAGTGGCACTCATGATGATGTTCGAGTGGTTTGCTCTTAAACGGCACTCATGATGATGTTCGAGTGGTTTGCTCTTAAGCAGCACCCTAGATGATATTTCCAGCTATGACTGATGATCGAGTGGTTTTCTCTTAACTGGCACTCATGATGATGTTCAAGTGGTTTGCTCTTAAGCGGCACTTTAGATTATATTTCCAGCTACGGCTGATGTTTGAGTGGTTTGTTCTTAAGCGGCACTCTAGATGATATTTTCATCTACGGTTGATGATCGAGTGGTATACTTTTAAGTGGCACTCATGAGGTACTTTTGCAATCTCTAAATGATAAACTAGTGGAGAAAATTTGTAGAATGTAGGTGGAAACACCGAACCTGGGTAAAATTGCTTGTGTCTTTGAATTTTTCATTTTCTACTCATCGAAGCCGACTGAGGCATTTCTAAACAAGTAAGTTGCAAGTGGTAATGACATTTGGAACTCAAAATTCATGAGGAGATATGTACATGTGCAACTTAAATCCCGTTGTAACTTTTCAAGCCCTTAAGTGTTACCTGAAGATCAGGAGTGTTTCAAGGAACTTTACTTGCAATCAAAATACCCTTTCTTCCAAAGAAGAAGACTCACGAAAATATCTCGATATCCTTATTAATAACTAAAAGCACATTTTAGCACAAGACATGACACAACATTGATTTACTTAGTTGGGGGAAACCTCTCCTCGAAAAGATCTTTCGGGGAAGGTGCTAACACCTTCAACTTTATTTCCAAAAGGTCAAGTTCTTCCATCTTAATGCCATTAGCTTTTTGAATATCTTCATTTTCTCTTATCGGGATACTTAGAGA